>OZ004693.1:43664068-53664068 GCA_963924545.1 Pogonocherus hispidulus | reverse complement strand
GAGACAGAATTGACGCGTTTTAATATATATGGATTATTAATATTTTTGAGGCAAACTTTAGAAGTTTTCCTTGATGATACTACACTTTCAATAACACTGATGTAGTTTTCCACATAACACCGAAACACTATACTGCAGTCAACGCGCGTTTCGCCAACCAAGTTGACATCATCTGGAAATTATTAAAACTAAACCTACGCTGACACTACCAAGTTGACATCATCTGAGATGATTAAAACTAAACCTTGGCTAACACTGTGACATATTTACACCTAAATCATTGCTACTGCTCAGCGAACCGCTGCCACGACTGAGTGAACAGCTACGACGGCTCAGTAAACCATCGCGACGGATCAGTTAACCGTGATTTACTAATCAATAAATCGGGCTTCCAATCTCTCAAATGCATTCAGCTGAAACAAATTTCTGACGGTCTAGTGTTTTGATTTTGGTGTTATTGCACTAACAGAACCGTGGTTAAATTACAGTATCAGCAGTTCGGAAATTATTTGTGACAAATTTAATGTTTTCAGAGCATTTCAGAGTTGATAGCATTAAATAAAAAACATCGGTGTGTTGAAATTCCGCTAGAATTATATCCACCTATTCAAAATCAGATTTCTGTTCATCAACATGGCTTTATAGCTAAACGATTAACAACTACGAATTTACTTTGTTTACCTCAGTATTTTGCTGAGAACATATATAAAAATATTCAAGTCGATATATGGATTTTTCTAAAGCCTTCGACAAATTGGATCACAAAGTTCTTCGAGAAAAACTCCAACAGGCTTGACTATTCCCCTCTTTTAGAATTTTTGAGTTCTTATTTATCTGGAAGGGCGCAATATGTTGAATGTCAAAACCACGTTTCAGACGAAATTATTGTTACATCAGGAGTACCCCAGGGCTCCTTTCTGGGGCCACTACTTTTTAATATATTCATTGATGATGTAACAAAAAATATTGAAGTACCTTATTTGTTATATGCTGGTGATAAAATACCAGTCTTTTTTTATATATAGAAAATACCCCTTGAAGGTTATTTTGCTGGTATTACAATCTGATCAAAGGGAGATCAATGAGTAATTTGGTTCTATCCTAACTTAACTAAAGTTGAAAATTTTAGAACTAAGGTCTTACTCACTAGTGTGCCTTAGAGTCTGGTGACTTAATTACACTAACACTAACGTGTAACACAAACCGCACAATACTCTGCTTTTATACTGATATAATTAGTGTTGACGAGGAGCTGGATGGCCTCGATGTTCACATGTTGATGGAGTCGTTGTTCATGAGTCCTTGCAAATTAAGTACCTGCATTTCATGCTCTGCAGTGTCCATCTGAAGATCTCAATGAAGGTCGCTGTTTCTGATGTACCAAGGCTTTGACGATGTTCCGCAGTACTTTGTTCTGAAATTTTTGAATGATTAATATATTACTCTTACTGGCACAGCCCCAGAGCTGTATTCCATAGGTCCATACTGGCTTGAGAATTTGTTTATACAACAGTATTTTGTTGTAAGTTGATAAGCAGGAGTGTCTACCAAGTAGCCAATACATTTTCTTATATCTGATGTCTAGCTCCTCTCTTTTCTTTTTAACATGGACTTTCCATCGAAGCCTTGCGTCTAATGTGATGCCCAGATATTTTGCTGAGTTTGCATATGGAATCTGGGGATTGTTCATGTTAAAGGTATTTGTTGTTCTCTTTTATTTGTGAAATTAATCTGCACTGATTTGGTTTCATTCAGCTTGATACGTCATCTTCTGGTCCAGTTATTGATTGGTTAACTGATGTTTGCAGTTTGTTTGCAGCTTCTTCATAGTCCTTCCCTGTCGCAAGAATGGCAGTATTATCTGCAAACGTGGCTATTGTGTTTTGCTCTAACTGTGGTATGTCACTGGTGTAGATCAGGTATAAGATAGGGCCTAGGACGCTTCCTTGTGGTACTCCTGCTCTGATTTCTTTTAGTTCAGTGTATGCTTCATCTTGTTTGACTCTGAAGAGTCTATTTGAGATATATGATTCCAATAATTCTGAGTATTTTTATGGGAGTAACTTATTTAGTTTATATTTTAACCCATCATGCCACACTTTATCAAAAGCCTGCGCAACGTCAAGGAATATCGCTGAACAGACTTCTTTGTTTTCTAGCGACTTTTCTATTACGTCAATGATTCTATGTACTTGATCTAGAGTAGAGTGGCTTTCTCTGAATCCAAACTGGTGAGTTGGGATTAAATTACCTTCATTACTTGTGATTGGTTTCAATCTTTCCAGTAGAATTTTTTCGAACAATTTTGATATTACAGGTAGCAGGGATATCGGCCTATAAGACGAAACTTCATGGGGGTTTTCCCTAGTTTGGGTGTCATAATGACTTCTGCTACTTTCCACATTTTAGGAACATACCTTAATATGAATGAAGCATTAATGAGATGCGTTAGTTTGATTATAGCTTTCTTTGGAAGTTGTTTTAATACCTCTCCAGTGATTAGATCAAAGCCTAGTGCTTTCTTGGGATCGATGTTTTCTTTTACCTCTTTTGCTACTTCGTTAGGGGAAGTTGGTGTGATGTTTATTTCTGGCTGAGCAGGTATTTCCAACTCTGTTAGTTCCTCTCCTGGGTTTGGCTTAAATGTATTTTCAAGATGTTCTGCAAACCTATTTGCTTATTGCATATTATTCCTAGCCCAGCTACCATCTGTATTTCTGACTGGAGCATTCTGCATTATTGGTCTTTTTAATCCCTTTTTAGCTTTCCAAAGGGAGTAGTCAGTGCTTTTATTATTTGTCAACTCACTGAGGTACTCACGAATAGACTCATTTTTAATCCTTTCTATTTCTCTTTTTAGATGCTGAGTGGCGTTATTGAGTCTAGTTTTTTTATCTGTTGGAGCTCTGTTGTAATGCCATTTCCGCCGGGGCTTCCTTTTTTCAGAGATTCTCTTATTTCCTTAGGATAGTTGTTTGCCTTTGTTAGCTGTATTATAGGGGGGGGTATTATTCCATGCTGCTTTCTGTGTATTGGTAACGAACCACCTCCACCTCTTTGTCCAGTTGTTCTGCCGTTCTTAATGGAACTGCTAGATCTATCGCATTTTCAAGGTCCATACTGAAACTCTGTCAATCTGTTAATTTGCTTGTTAATCTTGGAGCTTTTTCCTTTTGGATGGTATCGCTGAGGGTGAGAAGTATGGGAGAGTGATATGAATTCAGGTCCCATGCTTCATCAACTTGGATATAGTTTGCTGAGATATTTCGTACTATAAAGAACTGTATGAGGTCTAGTATTTTATTTCTATCTGTGGGCCAATAAGTTGGCTTGCCAGTTGAGTACGTCTCACATTTTAGCTGAGTCATTGCTTCCATAAATCTTTTACCTTTAGGTGTTGTTAGTCTTGATCCCCAATGAGTGTGCTTAGCATTGAAGTCGCCGCCAATGATAAATCTATGACCTTGAGTATTAAGAAAGTTTAAGTACTGTTTTTTATTAATTGCGTGTCTTGGAGGACAATATACAGATACAACCATGACCTCATGAGTTCTGGTTTTGACCATTACTAAAGTTGCCTGAAATTCTTCAGTCCTGTATCTTAATTCCTCATGATGCATTATCGATTCTCTAATTATTACTGCACTTCCGCAAAAAATTATTGTTACATCAGGAGTACCTCAGGGCTCCATTCTGGGGCCACTACTTTTTAATATATTCATTGATGATGTAACGAAGAATATACATAAAATATCAGTGATAAAACACCAGTGTCTTGAGATAATATTGTCACCAATATGCCGACTATGATTGCCAAAATTATGATTGTATTCATCCAAGCATGACTTGATGTGTGAATGATGTGTGGTTTTATAACTTGTAGGCCATTTGAAATAGAATTTATTTGTTTTTTTATGTTTTCACTATCAATTAATTTTAAGTGAACAAATTTTTCTTTGTTATTTTCACTTGTGTATTTGAACACACTTCACGTTCACTTTGGGTATTCGAACTGTAGATAATTTAAAGATGAATTATTCATGTACAGTTTTCTCGACTAGAAGTATTTTACTATTAATCCAGACTTTGCATTTACTTAGGAACAACGCAGGGGTTCTTCACTTCATAGATTCCTTCGACGTCACATAGGGATTTGACATTTACTGTGGAAGCCGGAATGACAAACACTTTTTTCGAATTTATTTGTGTGCTGCTTGTTTCCGAAAAATGTAGTTTAGCTCTGGGCAAGAGTTTATTCCTATTCTCATGAGCTCAGCTAAACAGGACTGATGTTTATGGAAATATTATAGCAGGCAGAAATACGATTCTGGCAATTTCTGGACATTTTTCTGAAGTGGTGCAATAATCTTCAGTATTGAGCAAAAGGTAGGGTTGTTCAGGCATAATTGTTTGGTTTAAAATAGGTATAGGATGTAATGGGAAGTAATTGAATTGAGAGGAAATAATAATAGGTGTATGAATTTTAAACAGTATTAATTTGTCCTGAATAGTTACTTGTGTAGAGACAAATTTAGGTATATTCTGCATCATAGATTTTGTCGAATTTATCAGTTATTAATTTTAGTTGATTCATTTCAATTATATTTATTCAAAATATTTATTTTTACAAAGGATTTGGCACCTTCTAGATTGCTAAGCGTGCGTTCGATTGATTGGAATAGAATTAGGAAATTATGAGCAATGTTGGAAAAGGAAAATGCTAAATTTATAAGCTCTTTGACTTCTCTTGATAGGTGTTTTATTTGATTTTCTAGCATCATCTGATGTTCGTTTAATGTTTCGAAATTGTTGCTATAGGTATCTGAAATTTGTTTAAGGAAGCTTCCTTTGTTGGGTTTTTAAGTAGTTATGTATTTTGTTCTCATTGGCTTTTTCAAGATAAGAAGTTAATATATTAGTAGTGGTGAGAAACACACAGTAGTGCCCTCTTTGGGTCCTTGCTACTACCTCTCTGACAATTATTATCAAATTGACAGACAGATAACGACCTGCTTTTCCGCAGGTGCCATTACAGCAGTTACCTCTATTGTCTTTAAGAAAGGCAATCTTACTTATTTATTTAAAGGAGATGCCGAAAACAACTACCTCACGGGCAATATGCCCCGACTGGCATTGCATTAGATCAGCATCTCCATAGAAGTCGCCACATCGTTCATCGAGCCCTTCTACCAGACACTGACCGGTTTCGCGCTTATTTTTCTCTCATCAGAGTGCCATAATAATAATAATAATAATAATAATAATAACTGACTTTATTGAGGCTGGGCTCAGCCTAGGGCTGCTTTAGCCCAACCTGAAAATAGTTTACATCTATAATTTACAATATATATATTAATAATATATAACTTATAAGAAAAACAAGAAAATATACTCATCCTAAAGTATGAAGACTACATAAAAAGAAAGTGAACATTGTTGACAGCCGAAAATAACAGTGATAATGAGCAGAGAAAAGAGATTTTTTTATTTATTGGTCTTTGAAATATTCTTTTAATTTTATCTTAAAGTTAGTAAAGTTTTTAATATTTTTTATTGCTAGTGGAAGAGAATTATAAATGTATGGTACTTTATAGGAATAAGAACTTTTAAAAGATGTGGTGGAATGCCTAGGGATATGCATCAAGTATTTATCTCGTCTACCTCGATTGTATACGTCATCACCAAACACCAGTTTAGAAACAAGATAAGATGGCTTATTTGTTAATAAAATTTTATGAATGAAACAGCAATAATGAATATCTCTACGGACATTCATTTTACTCCAATTATGCTGATTTAGATAAGGGGTGATATGATCTCTGCGATTAACATTAGCTGCAAACCTCATACAAGAGTTTTGCACTACTTGAATTCTATGCTGATCATATACTGAAAGGCAAGGCCCATAGACAATGTCGCAGTAATCAAAAAGCGATAAAACCAGTGACTCTACCAGTTTAAGTTTGATAGATGTACTCAATACAAATTTATATTTATATAAACCTTTTAATCTACCATAGGCTGTTGAAATTAACTTGGTAGCATGCCGCGAGAAAGACAGATTTTTATCAAAGGTTAATCCTAAACTCATGCAGTTATCTTTGACAGATAGAGGAACATCTCCTAATAAGAGCATGTTTTCTATATTTATTTTTTCCCGCTGCTTTTCCGTGCCGGTCATGATCACAGTGGTTTTCAGAGGATTTAATGATAAAGCATTTCTAACCGACCAATCGTTCACTCGTTCAAGATCAGTATTTAACTTACTTATTGCTAAATGCTGTGATTCAGAACTAAAAGACTCATACAACTGACAGTCATCAGCATACAAATGCATATTTGAATGTACAATAGCATGTATATCAGCCGTATATATGACAAATAACAGAGGCCCTAGGATGGACCCCTAAGGAACACCTCTTAATATTTCTAATTTATCTGAGAATATCTTACCACCATCTACTGTAACTTGCACTTGTTGCAGACGCTTGTTTAAATATGCTTCGAACCACCCCAAGGCACTGACCGAAATTTCATAATATTTCAATTTAGACAATAATAACTTGTGATCTAAGCAATCAAAAGCCTTGGAGTAGTCTAGCATGACAGCCAGTGTAACCATAGACTTGTCAACAGCTTGCAACATGTCATCCGTAAGGTCAAGTAGCGCAGTAGTTGTACTAAAGCCAGGTCTAAAACCTGATTGCTTAGGGGGTAAAATGTTGTAGACCTCTACATGACTTTTTAACTGATTGTATACAATTCTTTCTATAACCTTAGATAACACCGGCAAAATACTTATAGGTCTCAGATCATTTAAAGTAGCAACATTTTCTTTTTTAGGAATAGGTATTACAAGGGCATGCTTCCAACATGCAGGTAGAATATTTTCTTTTATAGCAAAATTGATAACATGCGTAACTGCATGTGCACAGTAGGATATACATATTTTCAACATCTCTGATGATATTTCATCAACCCCCTTAGCATTTGTCTCTATGCCAAGTACAATATTTACAACATCAAAAGTTGTAACAGTTTGCAACTCCAGCGGCGAATTTATTTTAGCATATTTATTATTATTATAATATTCAATAGTGTCAGGATCAGCTGATGTATTACTAACTGAATTTATGAAAAATTTATTTATTGTATCAGGATCCCTTAAATGGTCAGGTATTTCATCATTTCCAATTTTTTTATGCACGTTTAACTTATTCAAGGTTTGCCAAAGAATTTTTGAATGTCTATAATTACGATTTAATACACTTTGAATATATGCTTGTTTCTCTCGACGAATAGACGCTGTAACAAAGTTTCTCATTGCTTTATAATATGCCCATTTTGATTCGCTTTGTGTACAAGTAATATAAATATTTTTCAGCGACAACCGGTATTCAGACAAAGCCTTGTCTCGTGTTTTCATCATCAGTTTAATATTTGGAGTAATCCACGGGTTTAATTTTTTTGTTATTCTAATTTTTCTCACAGGAGCATGTACATTAAAGAGTTGCAGTATTTTTGAATTAAGAAAAGACACTTTTTGATCAATATTCCCAATCTCTTCAACCCTATACCAGTCAACGTTTCGTGCATGCATTTCAAACATCTCTAAATTAATATTTTTCAAATTTCTAACTAAAATAGATTTAGCATATTTTTTCCTAAGCACAGGCATATCAACTAAACAGTAAATAAGACGGTGATCATAAAATTGGCAGTCCACTGCCATAGGCAGTGGACTCGATGAACGACGTTGCGACGTGACTGCCTAATGCGCATCGTGAATGTAAGTAGTGGTGAGAAACACACAGTAGTGCCCTCTTTGGGTCCTTGCTACTATCTGTCTGACAATTATTGTCAAATTGATGTGCCGACTCCTATGGAGATGCCGATGTAATGTAATACCAGTCGGGGCATATTGGCCGTGGAGTAGTTGTTTTCGGCATTTCCTTCAAATAAATAAGTTAATATATTGTTCGTCATCTGAGTCTAATGTTCCATCCAAACAACCATTTTTTAACTTTGCCACCGGCATTGATTAATCCTCTTTTTGTTCGATGTTTTTCAAACAATCGGCTGATTTTACTTGACAATCTGTTTGTTAGAATTAAAGTATTTAAGATCTTATTTTTGAGTAACATATAGAAATGATTATAAGAGTTTGTCGATTAATTGTTGCGTTTAATTGTAGTAATGAGTTTCTGATGTGCAATAGAGTTTTCGGGTGTGGTAAGGTTAATATGATAGAGAGAGTTGTGTATAGAAGTGATGATTCTTGTTCAGCCTAGGTGCATGGGGAGAATGGGATTTTTCATTTTTTTATTTCGAGTGCGTAAACTAGTCTTAGTCCTAGGATTAACAAGAGGAGATTCATTTCGTTTGTTACCCGAAACAATATGTTACGGTTTTAGAATCTTTTTATGATAGGTTTTGGATTTTGATTTAATTTTATTGTCTGTAATCACAACCAAGTTTCCTATTTTTCCATAAAGGTTACTAGTTTTCTTTTGAGAAGCGTTTCTCTCTTCAAGTTTATAGGTACAGGTTTTATGTAGGATCTATTTTTACGTCGGTTTGTCTAATCTGATTTATTTTTTCTAAATGTTTATTTTCATTTTCTTCGAGTTATTCTTGAATTAATCTATTTAGAGTTTTCAAGTTTTCTGTGTGGTCTTGAATATATTATGTGATTTTTTACTTTATCGTCTAATTCGAAGGGGTTTCTGTAGTCTAATCGTCCGCGAATTATTTGAAAAGGTGTATAATTGTATGATAACAAAGCTTAATTAAGAAGAGTATCTATTGATTCGTTTGGTTTTTTTCAGTTGAATGTAAACGCTCTATCAGACTGTTACTGTTGGGGTTGTACAGGGTGGTGTAATGAATTTCTATTTGATGTGTCTTGCATAACCCTTGTATAATTTCGCTTTTACATTCGTTCTCGTTATCTGTAGTTATCCCTCTAGGAAGATCAAAGTGACTGAAAAATTGTAATATTTTATTCGCGACTTGAACTGTTGTAGTGAGCGACTTAATAGAGGCTTGACTGAATTTTGAAAAACTGTCTATTATTGTAACAAAGTATTGCCTATGTGTTAAATTGTCAAATGTGTTAATGTAGTTTCTTATGTGTCGGTCTAATTTTGGCCAATAGTATAGTATTTTAATTGCTTTTAAATTTTCTTATATTACGCGATGGCTAGTTTTAGTTTCGTGGTATTGTTGTAATTTTTGTTTCTGATCATCTGCTTCTATAATATCGGTGAGAAACGTATTAGAAACGTATTTTAAAGTGTTCTTGAAGTACTTTAATAAACAATGGTTCAAGGGTTTTGTATTTAAAATATAAGCAATAAGTTCGTTTAGAGGCCATGTTTTCTTTTATGAAATTAAATAATATGTCTCTATTTTATGTTTTTGGGATTGTGAGATTTATTCTAGTCTTACGAAATATGGTTCCTTTAGCAATTTTGTTTATCATTATTTGAGCTTGAGATAAGTATACTTATGATTTTTGTACGTATTAACGCTTTTATCTGTATATGAAGCATTAATTACAGGGTCCTGATGACTTGAATGAGCTACAGTTTCATTATTTGTATTATTAGGGGTTTTATTTAATGGTTTGCTTTGGTCAGTGTTTAAAATAATATTTTCTTGTATTATGAATTTCTTTGTACTTGTTGCGGGATTTGGAATTGGGTTAGTTTCAGATTGGTTAGAATCAGGGTCAGTTAATTCTAGAAATTTTTCCGCATCGAGATCAGGAAGTTCATAGGGATCTTCAGTGTTTGGAAAAAGAAATATATTATGGACATCTAGTTCAATTGGATGAATTTCAATATGGGATAGTACATCAGCGTTAGTGTCCATTTTACCCTTTTTATATATGATTTCATATATAAAAAGGGTAAAATGGACAGTCGTATTCCTCTAGTTTTAGTCTCCACCGAACTAAATTAGAATTCGGGTCTTTGAGCGAAAATAGCAATTGAAGAGGTTTGTGATCACTAATAATCTAAAGTATTTAATAGTCTAAAGTATTTTACTGTCCATACAATAACCAAAAGTTGTTTTTCTATTGTACTATCATTAATTCCTGCTAAATTTAAAGTTCTTGATGGATATGCGATTGGTTACTTCCAATAGGACCTTGGGATAGAACGACACCTATCGCAAAATTTTATGCAAGTGTTGTCAAATTAAAAGGTTTTGAGATATCTGGATATTTTAGTATTGGGTCGCGGATTAATGTTTTTCTGCACGTATCTATGCATTCTGGAGTGTGTTCAACCTTTTGATCCTTCTTAAGACACTATGTCATAGGCTTAGTCAGCTTGGCAACATTTTTATGAATTTTCTGTAGTAACCAACTAGTCCAAGGAATGATTTTATTCCTTTTGCAGTTTTAAGGATTGGAAAGTTTTCTATTGGTTTTAATTTTTTTATTGGGTTTAATACCGTTTGGTGTAATTATGAGTCCTAAAATTTCAACTGATTTGCATAAAAATTCAGATTTATCGAGCTGTATTTTGAGTCCGGCATTTTTCAATCTCTGAAATGCCTGTGTTAAGTGACATATATGTTCTTGGAGTGAAGTAGAAAATATTATTATGTTGTCCATATATACAAGACATATTTTACCTTGTAAGTCCTTTAAAACATTGTCCATTACGCGTTGGAAATTAGGAAACGAGTGCGTTTTTTAAACCGAAGGGCATTCGAACCTATTCGGAATGTCCGTGTTCGACACTGAAGGCGGTTTTTGCTATTGATGCATCTTTATTTGATGGAATAAGTGAAAAGTCGAATTCTATTTTTTCTAAATTTTGTGTAGGTTTGATCTCTCCTATATTGAAACATTCAAAATGTGTTTCATCAAAAAGTTGTGCAAAAGGTTTTAAAAAATCTTCATTAATTTCTACAAGTTGAGTCTCTGAAGTTCGCTAAAATCCATTGATCATGGTCATGACCTGGGATGGTTTGGGGCCGAGCGGGATTATCGCTCATTACCGACCCCATCGCTGTAGGCCTGAACTGCCTCGTAGAGGTGGACCCCATCCTTCATCAACCTCAATCACAGAAAGTGATAGGTGTGGGCGATTCGCAGAATCTTCTGGCTCTACTTCTTTCTTCGCCCACCGGGGGTAGTCTCTCTCGGGCGGTGGCCGCAGGCGCCGCTCTTGTCCTGGGTGGTGGTTTGGGGGTAGGTCAGAAGTGGCTGTGCAGCTGGGGATGCACCTCCAAAGGAGCCAACTGGCCGTTTAGCTTTGTGCAAAGTAAGGGAAGGGTGCACAATGTAAGCTCGCTACCGCTGTCGGCGATTGCGGCTTCCAGGGGAGGTCTAAGGGTCGTTTTTTAGTCGCTTGTCGCTTTAGTCCTGGTGGAATCTCATCGGGCTTGTAATCCACGGCTTCCCGGATCTGCTGTCCGCAGGTACCAGGGTGCACTTACCGCTGTCCTTAGTGCGATATTATCGACGGCCGGGATCTTCTTCATATACGTTTTTGCTGCTGAGGCGTATGTCAGCTGGGGTTGGATGACATTCTGTCTCTGAAGTTGGATTTGAAAATTCTAAATTGGTTGATTCATTATCTATTTTTAGAAGTGAGGTTGGTAAAATAATTGAATTATTGGAAATATCAGGTATTATCCAATCGGGTAGATTACATTTAATTTGTTTTAATACAGATATAAAAGTTGGAATTAAAATTTGTGGACGTTAAATTCGTGTTCATAATAAAGTGGTGTTTATTCATTAAATAACACTATTTAATTTACGTAAGTCTCTTATTGCTATAATACCGTCAAAATAGTCATGAAAGTTATATTGTACAAATTCTAAATTTCCTGTTAAAGGTCTAAACTCGTTCAACAAAGGAATATTGGCTTTGAAATTTACATAGTTTTGGCAATTGAAAGTGATAATTAGTGTTCCTCATTTAAATATATTTTCTGGAAAATATTTCTCTAGAATATAGGAACGTAAAAAAGAAGGTATAACACCTTATATTTATTAAGTGAGTGAGTTTAATAGATGGATAGTTAATTTAAATAAACGGTAGTCAGTTAGGTTTTATATTATAAAATCTATGACTCGTCTATTGGAGGGTCACCTTCCTGAAAATTTTATATTTTCATACTTGGAAGTTTGTAAAATATTTTTTTTGGAACTCGACGTGAATCAATTTTAAAAGATTGATTTGGAAATGTCGATTTGTTTGTGTTATTATTATTCATTTGGAATATTTGGGAAATTGAAGGGAATATTCGTGATGGGTCTTAGGTTATAATTATTTAGTTGCACCCAGCATAAATAACCAACTTAACATACCAAAGTGTATAGGCTCGGTACCACGGTAACCATTTAACCACCCATCGATACGAGAAGCATTGAAGATGCCATGTGCGAAAAGCCAAAGAATAGCAAATCGTCTGTGATTAAATATGAACCATGGAAATAAATTTTAAGCTCTATTATGACTGATAGTGTTTTAGTAGTGTATTTATTTATTTATTTTTTTACAATATTCAACAACTATGGAATAGAAAGGTATGGAAAATAATGAAAAGAAAGTAAGTAGAAATAGGACGTAAGTAGCAAATGAAAACAAAATAAGTATTAAATACAAATCAAACAAAAAAAGAGTAAATATATTTAAGGTAAATGCCTAACTTATTGAAGTTTGTGTATATTTTTAAAACAGGATAATATTTCAGTACGTATGAGATGTGATCTTGAGCTGTCAACCAAATTATAGATAAAAGTTATTAACGTTTTATGTGTATGTGTTAACGTGTATTAAGTATTATTGTTTTATAATATACCGGAATTTTATATTTATTTTGAAGTTTATGACTGGACTCCCATAATTAATTAACCTCATTTTGGTTCATACCACCATTCTTAATACAGTAATTTCCCCAAATATACCATTCCCTTATTTCACTTTCTGAAGAACATCATTATCTTTTCTGTTAAATTTAGTTAAATTTACCGTTACACTTATCTTGGCCTTTTTACTCACAAACAATTACAGGTTGAATGAATGTCTTAATTTCGTAGGAAATGTATGAAAAGTTGAGTATTCTAGGGTATTTTTTGCAGAATTTGTGGGATGTAATATACAAATAAATAAGATGCTTTTAGTAAATTTACTACCTATAAAAGTGAAATAAGATCCAAAAGTTTCACTTTCCGAGAACATCATTACTTTTTTTTTTTAAATTTACTTATTGTTACAATTGCCCTTAGGTACCATTTTACCCACCTTATAATTGCCGATTGGATTACCGATGGAATTTGTGGAATATAATAGATTAATAAATAAGATTGTTTTAGTAAATTTCCTATAAAAATTACATAAGATCAAAAAATTCTATGAAATCAAAAAGTAATTATTAATAATATTCTAAAATTGCATACATCCGTTAAGTTCTCAAGAAATTTATTTAATTAGAAGTAGGTAAGTACGTATTTTATATTAGACTGGGTCACCGGGCAATCGGTCAATTACCTGATGGCACAAGTAGATGTGCCCATGGAGGTTATATCGAAATATCAGTAATGGTGAAAAAATAAAATCTGTAAGCAGTCGGTCGGTTTTAGAAATGAATTTATATCAAACACAATACAAACATAAAAACACAAATATAGTATACTTAGTAATTAAAATATAACAGGTCAAAACCAGTCAGTAATTATTATGCTTTTATAAATAATCTTTGTGTTCTTTCAATTTGAATCGTTAATTAGATTATAGGGCTTAACAAAATATTTGTCCGATACGCTGATGCTCCATGCCAATCGGATGTAAAAAGTATTTTTCTAATTTACTGATGGTGTGTTTGATTTTAGACCCCCCCCCCCCCGGCGAATAGACCGAGGGTTTATTTAAACCAATAACAAAATAAAAACAAAATATACAGGGTGAGTCTTTGACTTGTACATATATTTTAATGAGGGATATATTTCGACATAAATAACACTAATATGGCAGTTTTTTAAAATGGGAAATGACAAAAAATATAAAAATTTATATTTGACGTAACAAATTGATCCACATTTTGACTGTCGCTGATCAGCGAGGAATTTAATATCAGCTGATTGACTTTGTCTATAGCAGAGAACTAAGCAGCGTTGCCAATTCTACTATGCCATTTAAGGATTTAAGGATTACTTATTAAAGATTATCTATATTATTACTTAACTTTTGCATCCAAAATATTCGGTTCAAAATTTTGTTATTTGTCTCACTTCTTCGCAGCAGTAGTTGTAATACTCTTACAAACGTTCGATCGTTTAAGAGCTGCCTATTTGGATACTGTTCGCCATACAATATCTTTGCTACATGAGCATATTAGGTAAAACTAGGTAAACAATGTGTATCAGTCGCACTTCTAAAACACTTCCTTACGTTTAACTAAATTATACCAAAATAATTAACCTACTAATAAACACAGATACACAACCTTTTTTAAAGTCACTACAGTCACTACTAAAGAGAAAACCGATTTATTAATTTAATGATTCGGATTTTTTGTACTGTATTTTTGTTTTCAATTAATAAAGCAATCTGTTGTTTAAATTATTCCCATATTGCTTAGACAAATGTAGTTTTATTATATATAAATAATGTTGTTTTTCTTATTGCTTCTTAATATTTTTTCAAACCAATCTTGAAAGAATTTGGAATCCCATAACACCAAAACACTATACTGCACTCTGTACATATGTACAGTGCAGTGCAGAATGCAGAGTGCAGAGTGCAGAGTCCAGAGTGCAGTTTTGGTGTTATGTGCGGAAAATTAGGTCAGTGTTTTCGAACCAAGTAGTTTGCCTTAAAAACAATATACATATTTTGTTGACATTATTACTAACTTAATACAACTTCTATCAATTCGTGCAAAGAAATATTTTATCTCCAAAAATTTAAAAGTTAAGTTTATTGATACAATGAAGTACTGATTATTTCAACCAATAGGAGACAAGTACTCAAGGCTAAAGACATCACCATTTTGCTGTTGCTTTGTGAATAAAAGGGTAGACGCTAGGTAGATGTGCCGAAGGGCACTAAAACTTCAATGTCTAAATGCAAAAACAGAATATTTAAACAAATTTTATTTTTCTAGTCCAGTGAAGTATATAGATTGTTACGTATATAGTCCAGTGCAGTGTATAGCACAGTTTACGTGTGCAGTGTCTACATATTATAGGGTCTGTATCAAAACAACTCATGGATAACGCTTTCAGTACCTACACCTTGGAACAAGATTTGAATCTGTTATTATTATTTTATTATTTGTTGCAAATATGTTATTTAATCTAATAAATATTCACAACTCATATAAGAAATTTACAGTTTTTTGATGTAAATATCTTACCATCACTTTCAACCCCCTCGGAGGGGTAACAATCCCTTACAACTTACAATAGGAATGGGGGTTGTGGAACACCTCTTGTTAAACGGAATCTATCTAACCAGATATCTCTTTTTAGATTTGGATCATTAGTTTGCGAGACAATAAACGTTTAATGAAAACAACATTTTTGATATATATAAAACTGAAACATAAAAATTTCTTTAATTATTAAATTATTATTAAACAACTGTAAAATGAAGTGAAACAACATGTACAAACAAAAATCACTATTTCAGTAGGTGTTTCAAGTGCTCTCCACCAACTTCTTGACAATATGCTAGTCTACTTTCAAATTCCTGAATTGTTCTGTGAATATTCTCTGAAGTTATACATCTTATTATTGTTATAATTTTATCTTTTAAGTGTTGTAACGTACATTTTAATGTCGTTTCATGAGGTTGACTATTATGCATCCCGTAAAACACCCAACCTAATTGTTGTGGCTTAAGTTCTCGATTTTTGAAATAACGCGCTGGAAGGTGCTGATTGGCTATAAACGGTAGCCCCTCCAAAATCCAACAGACTATCGGGTGTAATTAGGATAGACAAATAGACAGTTCCCGTCTTCGAGAATAAGCACATGTGAGTTATTTACCTATTTGATTTATATAATTTATTCACTTTCCTTATTGGTTGCGATTATAATTATTAGTACAGAAATACGATCATAGCGATTTGTTGTTATTATTAAGTAATTATATTTCACATATAATCAGGATTTACCTGGATTTTAGGTAAATTATTTAGGCGTGGTCAGTGAGATTTTTTTGTCACCCTATATGGTGATAAATAGTACCATTCGAAACAATAGAATATAGTTTCAATATTATTTTATAAATTTGTGAAGCTGTGCTCTAGTCAGGAGATTATAGAAAACATTGTTTTTTTTAAAACCAATAAATTTGAGTTTTCTTGCCTCCATTTTGTTTGAATCGGATTGCGACTATCCACCACGTGATGTGCCCTTTGGGAATTAAGTTAATTTATCTTATCTTTATCTTATTTGTCTCTTATCTTATAGTTATAATATATGATTGGAGCTATAGAAAATTGCTAATATCGTAATTTCTGCACTAGGTTAAGTAATTTGTTACTTTGTAGAGATTTTAATAACTCACATGCACGCCGATTAGAAGACTGGAACCTGTTTCCTAACATTTGTAAATTCATTGATTATTGTTCTTTCACAACAAATTTGTACAATAAATCAATACGAATTTCTATAACTTGTCACTCAGTCTTTCAAATATTAATGGAATAATTTTTCTCTTTTAGCTAATTAGAGTGGTAATATTTCCTTGTTTAACCGGTTATGAAACCGTTGTTTTTGGAATTTTGGGTCAGATGATAGAGGGTTTTTTTTATTTAATTTATTTTTGTTCCTTCTGAACTATAGTATGTTTAAATATTAACGATTAGAGTTTTTTTATTAAGAATAATTGTTGAGTGGCTGAACTGTAATAAGTTCTTTTGAATGCAATTTTTTGGGTAATTTTATTTGCTTCATTCTGGGTAGGGTCACTAAAGGTTGACACCTTCCAGGTTTTGTTTTCATTTGTTAATTACTTTCCCTGTGAGAATCACAGAGGATTTTACCAAACCAGATTTGCTGGTACATTCCCTTCAGGAACTTATTTATAATTTTTAATCTTGGCTACACTAGCCGTCAACGTTCATCTATATATTTGTAAATTTTGGGGCACTCTTAACACAAACAATTCTTTGTATGTACTCTTCTGAGACGAGGCTGCTGTAACCTGACTACAAGATCCATAACCTGCTAAAGAACCCTGAATGCTGATCATCTGCAGATCCATAGATAAGAGGATTGGACTTAGCCAGTACGTGACCGTCATCTGGACTAGAGCTCTAGCTTCCCCACTTTGCCACGGAAAGTCCACCTGGATCCAATCATCAGCACAGGTTAAGGGTGAGAGTACTGACCTCATAAAGAAGGAACGAGATTGTCAGAGTGACCCCGAACTTCATATAATTTTTGTAAAGTTAGCCAATTTTAAAATTTCATTTGTCACCTTTTTTTTCCATTTTTTAGTCAATATTAAATCATTTTTGATTTATTGTTAAATAGTCACTTTATTATTCAATTGTAATTTCAATTCAATTTGCTTATTTGATTATAGTGTATTCAACTAACTTTTATATAGTTTTCTTTTATCTTATATCTAAAAATTATCCTGGTGCCCAAATAACTTGTCAACATTCAAAGCAGTCCTACGAATACTACGCCCTAGGATCATAAATCTCCCTGAGCTACCGGAGCTAATGTCAATGAACTTAAGCTAGTGGAATTGCACATCCCTAGCCTATCTGAGTTTATTGTGACAGTGTTCAATATTATTTGGAATCTCTTTATAGACTTGGTTCTTTACATATCCCCACAAGAAGAAATCTAGAGGTGTCAGATCAGGAGATCTTGCCGGCCATTCGACTGAACCTCTTCGACCAATTCATCGATTCGGAAATACATTATTTAAATACTCCCTCACTGGTTATATGTAATGTAAATGGCATTTACATTTTTTGGTTATGTAGTCAGTTTCTATGTCGTCCTGTTCACCCATTGCCTTTTATATATTTTGTGATTCAAAACTTTGAGTGCAGTTTCAATATTTGTGGTTGTGCTTGTATTGTGATTATGGAAAAATCTAAACAATAAGTAGCTGTCGCTTAAATGCCTGAAATAGGGTGAAATATTTGGAGTTAAAATAGTACACTTGGACAGCTTTCTAGAGGAAAAGTTACCTATTTTAACATAATACATCCTTAAAGTCTTTCCTTGAAGATGTTAACGAGTATTTTAGTGACCAATAGAAAACCGTCCCAGTGTTCTATTGCTTGTATGATATTCATAAGGTTATGTTTCTTGCAAATAGGTCGTCCTTCAAAAAACTTTCAAAAAGGTAAGAAAATAGAATTGTTAGACAGAAAGTTAGTGAAGTCACTAGTAACTTAGTAAAGGAGAACTAATACATGAATTTTTATGAACAGATAGATATTAGAGTTGCGACTTTTTAAAAAAATTCCTACCTCTTGACGGTAATGGCCCGGCCAGAGCAGGCCAGGCCAGATCGGGCCAGACTAGGCCAGGCCTGGTCAGAATAGGCCAGGCCAGGCCAGACTAGGCCAGAACCAACTAAACTAGATTGAAGTCGGGAACAACAACGGGAAAATTACAAAAACATTTTATTAGATCACAGATCACTTTCCATTAGAGATGGGATTTGAGTAGTAGATGACAAAATAAGGAAACAGGCGGGTCCGGGATAACGCACGAAAATAAAAAATAATGTCATATTATTGCCACTAGTGACTTTTATATTATTCATAATAAAATATTTCGTAATGCGATACTGCACTTTTGTTAATATTACCAATAATCATTTTTGGTACTAAAGTTAAAATAAATTAATTATGTTGATTGTATGAAAAATTTTGCGGCTTAATTTTTCAATAGTAAATATTGATGCTTATATGGGAAAAGATACATATCTAATGGGCTATCCCACCTACATTAATAAAAATTATAGATGTGCTTAAATAGCAGAGTGATACTTATAAAATTGTTACTGTTAAGTGTAATTTTTCCATTTAAGGGCACCTTAAATTTTAAGTAGTATCAGTGAGATTGGCTGTAAGTGGTCAGATAAATGAGTGAAACACCTCACGTTATTATGAAATCAAATTCCTCATACGAAGAACAAGATATAGTATTTTAAATTTGTTAAGTTATACGGCAAACCGGTTAGCTCAGGTCAGGTCTGAACCGGTCCGAACCCGCCCGAACCAGCCAGGGCAGGCCAGGCCCGAACCGACCAGGACATGCCCGAACCGGCTAAGCGAGGCCCGAAGGCCCGAAGACCCGACTCGGCCAGTCCGGTCTGGCCAATTCAATTGCAGCCCGGCCCGGCCAGGTATTACACAGCATCCGGCCAGGTCCAGCCTGGCCAGTAAAATATGCACATTTTTCCGGCTCTGTCAGGCCCGATTTCGAGCCGGGCCTGGCTTGGCCGAGCTTCTGGCCTCAACTTCCAGCTCTAATAGATATACATATCAAAAAAATATATTAAAGTTATTATTATGTGAACTTCATCTGAAAGAATTAAACTATCACCCTTTTACTTTTCTTCTTGCAGATAACTCAACGGATTAATGGAGTGATGAAGACTTCCACCTATAAAACCTATAAGAATAGGTGTACAGTTTTTATGTTTTGTTTTTTCTTTGGAATTTATATTTTGTTTTCAGAATTATATATACATATTATTTATATTTAAATAAAAAATTCTTATTGTTTCCTTATAGCTCATTTTGATGTTTATACCAAACCTTTTCCAAATGTTTTGAATTCACTCAAAGGTCCTCACCTAGCAATGAGGGTATTGTTTGATTTGTTATCAAACATTAGGTTAATATTGGATTCTGTTTTTAAAGACCACAGTAAATTTTTCTAATTTTATATTTTATATAAAAATTTCTGACAAAACTTTTACTTATGCTAAGAGATTCCAATTCAATGTATAATAGATAGAAAAAAAATGAAGATGTTAATCGACGGGTTGCTTATAAATAAGCATTTTTAACAAAATATGTATCAACATATTTTACAAAATTATCTAGAAAAATAAAGATATTATAGGAAATAAAACGATACATTATCATTCTGATGAATGGCTAATATGTTTATTCCTGTAATTTTAAATGCAATAAATGTTTTGTTATTACTCTCTTCTTAAAATTTATTACCAAGTTAAAAATAATTACAGTTAAATATTAACATTAAGTTTGTTAAAGTATGTTTCAGTATCACATTCTATTTAAATAAATCCGACTATATGAAGAATACATATAGGATATTACAGTCAATTCAGTGCTACTAAATTAACATTTCTGATTATCTAATACATTAATTTTCTCTAGAAATAAAGATACGCTTATAGGAAATACCTGACATTATAAAACCTGTGCATTAAAGCGCTACCGGAGAACAAAATCCATAACTAATTTTTTTCATTAATTTAAACGACATGAATGGTGCCCCGTTGGGCAAAAACAGGCAGCTTTTATTAGATTTCATTCTTCTCACAATTTGCCGTACTTGATGAATACTTACATTATCTATATATCTCATCAATATTATCTCTGCTTTTAATGAAAAAAAGAGGAATCTTGTCAATTTATTTTATATCGTAGATCCGGCATAGTAAGACTATTATTAATGATGTTCTTAAAGTAGAAATACCGTAGGTGTCTTTGCATTAAAATCAAACCTTTGTCTTGGTATATTTGACTTACCTACTTAAAATAACAATAAACAATCGCACATATTTAGTGTCTCTCAAAGTACAATTGCCATTCACTGTTTCATTTTCAATGCGACCGTATTTTCTTAAATTAAATTTACAAGTAAATTTACTACTGACATTATCAATCACTTTAACAACATTTTATAAGATCTATAACAGATAGTCCTTTAATGTTTCTAAACTTAGGTCTGATAAAAGAAATTTCTCAACTAAAACCGTGAATATCACTCTATAGCTTAATCTAGCTGGTACGAACATATTTTATATTAAAAGAATTAGATACCTAAATCTAAACATTAACATTACTTTATAAATCTGTAGTATGCTTTCTACTTAGTTTTAATTAATTTGCTCTCCCAACCAAAGACCGTCGATGCAGGACTAAAGAGAAATCAAGCGGAAGAAGCACTTTATACTTGGTGTACCAAGTGAGATTAGAGTTGTCAAATCATAGTTGAACTCAAGAAAAATATATTATTTAATAACAATAATAACAATAAACATGTACTGTCACATTATATTAAAATTAGTACCTACTGTGTTAAAATTCCAAAATCTCAAAAAATGTTTTTACAACTGGAGATACTGGGTACCTACTCTAATAATGGCCTTTAAAACATTTTTGAGCTATAAACACCTTGCACGCAACGGTAAACGAACCCTAAAAATATATTCCATATCTAAGACGAGATTCTACTTGCGAGTGGTATACCATGCGTAATTTAAGAACTTCGATTGGACACAGGATGTGGAATCGGTATTTGGTACTGTCAGTCTACTAGATTTCATAACTTTTATAAAACATTAAAATTATAAATATTTTTTTGTGTTCCTCTAATTTATTAGCGCAGTATATCCTCATATCAAATAAGATACATTAATTTCAATTCTGCTCTTAGTGAAGATTCGGTTACAATACAAAATAAGATATTAAAGGAAATAGTGATTTGGTCTTTAGATAAATCTAAGAATGTTTGCAGTGTTGTAATACTTTGGTTATATCAAATACCAAAATAACATGATTATGACATTAAATAGATAAACATGCTGTATAATTAACTTAGCTAGATATTAACTTCTCTTAAAATTTGCCATTTGATAAAACATATTAATTAACAAATCTCTCTTTCAGTGTATTGTTAAATAACAGAATTTTATTTGCAGATTCGAATTACCAAAAAATATTTTGTGTTCGCTATATTTATTATATACACTATAGCTACTATAACTGTAACTAGCACCCAACATACACACATGCGGATGTTCATTTGATACAATATTTTAAGTATAATTCAGTGTACCATCGACAATATACCAAATAAAGGAGATTACCAGGCATTATACTTTTATCCGCATTTTCCTGTTTCCCATAACACAAACGAAAAGAGGAACGCATGCTGTTCGAACATAATCCTTGTTTGCATGCTGCATTTAAAAGGGCATACTAATATTTAGTTGACATTTTAGGCGGACTGGCCAGACACAATAACAAATGCCGGAGACAGACAACGGCAGTTACTTTTACACTCCGACTGATTTTAAAGGGTATTCTTACGCATGTTAACCCCGTTTCTAAAGGATTTACCTATTTACTTCTCTTGAAGGGACGTTATGATATTGCTTTGTTATTGATATTTTTATGTGTCTCTGTCATTTAGGTATTTTAGATCAGCGTGGTCCAAGGTTCAATCTACAAAACAAATTATTGGTTTTTGTTCTGCAAAATATTAAATGTGATCTATAAACAATAAACATGTAGGAATAATGCTAGTAAAATATGTCTTGAATAATACTATAATAATAATAATAAATAATAATAGATTTAATAAGGTAATAAACATTCGTATTCGTGAATTTATTTGAAAAATGGTAGTCTATGCTAACGAGAAGTAATACAATGTATTCGAAATTCTAGTCATCGTTGATGTACTAGTTATAGATAAGATGCAGGGTTATCCAATAACCCTGTAGTATAACAATATAACTCTATAACTTTAACTAAATACCTAGATAACTATAATTCTGTTATTATAAAAAATGTTAAATACAGGTGTTACTGAATATTAGCAGGGCAACTTTTAAAGTTAATTTGGTTACAAGGTATTTTGTTTAATACTGGCAAAGTATATTTTTTATATTGTATATTTCCCCGGTTTATGAAACATAGTTAAATTATGAGTTGAATAAGCAAACCCTATATTTTTAAACCAAGTCGTTCCGGATATATTTAATATTTTATACAAATATTTACAACCTTTATAACTTTTTACTAACAAAAAATAATAATTTAGTTTGTGGCACAAGAAAAAGGCATAAGGTTATGCTTTCTTTTATAATTATAAGAAATTTGAAAATAACATTAAGTATTCCATTTCCAATGTTACAATTCAGGAATTTGAAACAATGAAACCTTTTTAATTTAAAATAGAATACCCTATATTTTTTACATAGTTATGCAAAATTTAGTTCTCTTTAATATGATATAATCATTTTAGGGGTTGTGGTTATAATTTTTTTGAGATATTTGCGATTTTTTCTGTTCTCAAGAGAATTTTTTGATAAAAATTACCATCAAATAAATAAATCATGAATAGAAACAAATATATAAAAAAGTAAGCTTAGTGACTATGACAAAAGACATATTATTTTTTTTCATAGTCATCCATATAGAGGAGGTTTTTGGAGTTTCATTATTAATGTAACAACTTTACTCAACTTTTGCAAAAGAGAAAAGGCAAAAGAAAGAAAAATATTTAGAAAGAATATCACAGTAGAACATCAGTAGATGTTCAAAATTCCGTCCATCTTCATCTTTCCACAATTGTGTACGTTGTGCAAAACGATTATTTACATTTTGAAGAACAGCTACAGGAATACTTTGAAAAATCTCTCTTATTCTATATTTCATATCCTCTTTAGTAATAGCAGGTATCATATTATATACTTGATTTTGATTTTGTGTATCCCCACAGAAAGTAACTCAGCGACTAAATTAAATTTTTTCACCTTGTTTCTATGAATGGTAAGTTGATGGTAAGTTTTACAAAAAACCTTGAAAACCGAACAAGATCTCAAATGTATCTAAAAAAAAAATATTTTAACTCCTAAAAGACCTATATCATGTTAAAGAGAACTTACTTTTGCATAACTCTAGGTAAAAAATACGTCTTTTAAATACAATAGTTTTCGCTGTATAAAATTCCTAAAATGTAAGTAACATGGAAAACTTTTAATTCTGAAAGAAACCTACACCTTATGTCCTTTTTTTTATTCAAAAAATGTTAAACTTGTAACAGTTAATTGTAACATTTACAATTGATACCATATTGTTTGACTCAAATTAAACGCTGTTTCATAAACTGTAGAAATATTTAAAGCATTTCATTTAAAAAAATAATTTGTATTTTGTCACTATTAAACGAAACACCTTGTACATCCCTAATTTTAAAAATATATCCTGTTAATAGCCTGTAAGACTGTATCTAATATTTTTTGTTTCTATAACAAGAGTATCGTGCTTTGTCACACTTTGTTAGCCCATCATATATTTAACAGATAGAAGAATTTTTAAGTAATTATTCATATTTTAGAATTTATTCCGCCTCATCGTTTTTGAAATATTTGAGAAATATTTAAAATTTCCATTTTGTTTATAAATAGAGATTTTAGTCTTTTACTTCTTTCATTGGGACTCTTTTTTTTATTAAAGCAAATCTCCTCTCCTTTTTTATTCTTTAATAATATTGATACGAATATTTTATCTCAAACTCTAATTTTATTGATTCAAAATATATATTTAAATAATTTGATGAGAAATATTATTTTTTTGCAGCCTGATTAATCCAAACACATTAATTACGTAGGTACGTGTCTACTGCTCGCTGGTTCCTGATAGTTCCCTACACCAAACATTGCTTTTGAAGGTAGGTATCTTAGAGACAAATAGAAAAAGATAATGGGGACATTTTTCTAGAATCTTCGCAAATAGTATGTTCGCCATTACAGCAGATGTATTTTTTATAATTATTTAGAGAATAAACAAATAGTAAAAAAGATATCGAAATCTTTAAATCTTTAATCACAAAATATAGCTGCGATAAATATTTAAACGGGACTTCTGTGTCGATGAAAATGAACTTTGAAAGTTTACACTAATTATTTATAAGCTCCTTTTGATCTACACAATAAACTAGTTACTATTAGATAGGTATATAAATAAATTAACATAGACTTAACTCAAGTCAATTTAGTCATTTCTTCAAGCAGTGGCGGCTCGCCAGGTGACGCAAGTGACGCGCCGCTTCACCTAAAATTTCCGTGTTTGGTTGTATCATTTAATATTATTTTTAATTTCATATATAAATTTTGTAATTTAAATATATTTACATGTATATAGATAATAGGTATATTTATATAATTAATAAACAGAATAATTATTATAAAACGTTGCGCGCTGAACGCCTTCTAAAAAGCATCGCTTTCGTTGAGAGCGAACATTAAACCCCGTACCGTTCCCTTCTTATAATAAGCAAGTGATGCAGATCGCTCTCAGGTGGTATTTCTGCGACAGTCGGAACGGCGGTTGCCATGGCAACAATGCGGCCGATATGTGACTAAACTGTCCTGTGGGCGAATGAGTGCCGCGGATTTCCATAGCGCATCACATCACTCCTACCGTCCTGGCTAGTTTGTTTCTATACGTGACGCCGCGCCGGGTAGAAAACAATTCTTATAATAATAAATAATCATTGTTTTCTATCAATCGTAGAAATGTTTCCTATGTATGATCTAGTTTGTGTTTTATTAGAAACACCATTTTCTAGATGTAAAAATGAGGACCAAAAAGATTTTTTAAATCGCGAGGGACCCTGTGCCTTCTTCGATTTCGAAAAAAAGGTAAAGTCAAAAGATAAAGTGTTCGTTCGGAAGTTTCGGAATGAGTGGTATTCGGAGTATAAGTGGTTGTGTGGAAGTATTTATTAAAAAAAACTTTTTTGTATGCCGTGTTTAATTGTGGGTGTAAAAAAATTAGGCGTGTGGAATACGGAGGGATTTAACAATTTTGGGAATGTTACGCGAGGTTGTCGTAAGCACGATGCTTCTTTAGAACATATACGGTGTGCGTTAATGTTCGCAGAATTTTGAAAAAACCTCAATACAATCGAAGACGCTTTGAGGGAAAATTCCAGACTTAATCCAGATTAAACAATTTAACGATGACGTCTTTTCAAATAGACGGCAATTTTAAAGAACTTTTGGATGGCGAATTCGCCGCTTAGTATTTGTCTGCTTCAACTATCATATAAAGTTCACAAGCAACAGGCAACTGCAATGACCTTGAATTTACTTGAAATTTTCGGACTTGCAGCCCGCACCTCAGTCCGCGTCACCTATTTATTTACTGACCCACGAGCCGCCACTGTCTTCAAGTCATTTTATTTCATTCAAAATTTTTTTAAACATATTCATTTATTATAAAAACGTATATTTGACGACAATTGATTAAAAAAGTTTCTATTCGTCAAACATTAAAATAATCACATAGGAGTAAAAATTTTATTTATTAAGTGTAATCGAAATATTTATATTCTATTAGGTTTTCATATAATAATCTATTTAATTAAACTGTTTTTAAAATATAATTTAGAGAATTTTTTCTATATGATGTTTCTAAAAATAATTATATTGTTTTCAATGGATGTAACTACCTAGTTTCAAATAAGATATTTGGTGCAATATAATTTCTTGTCCGTTGTGTTTTCATGTCCGTTGAATTTCTTTGATCTTACGGTTTCACTTTCAGAAAATTAACCAGTTGTAAAATATAACGTAGAAAATGTATTAGTTTTTTATGTTTTATTAACTTGCGACTTATAAATGAGTGAAACTTGCACGTTATGCATTTTATATCTTTTTCATGGAGATGCATACAAGGTAGTTTATTAGTCCCATCATTATATACGCAGTCCTTATACGCGTAAGTTTTAGTAAAAATATAAATTAGTTTATTACAACATAACAGTGGCATACGAATATTACATGTAGAATGTTATCTATACAGATAGTATAATAAAAATATATAGGTATATAATGCTTGCACCAGAGTAACACCTGCTTTGTATGAAGGTGGGTATTATATTATCAAATAACTGTAGGCACTTGATCAATTATTAATAGTGTATTATTAAACACAGAAGAGGAAGTAATATAATATATAATAAATACTACATAAGTCAATACTTGTAGTTCAAAGAATTACTAAATTTTGCAGTTTAAATGTTGACGAAATACATCTCCTTAGAATGGCTTTATATGATTAACACATTTTTTAGGGGGACATAACATATTGCTACTTACAATATCAGAAGGTTCCTTAGAATAACAATCAAAGTTAGAAGTTGCTATGGGTAGTTGTTTTATTTTTATTTAATTTTTTGTAAAAATACCTGGGATGTATTGTTATATGGGTAGTTGTGCATGGCAATATATGTAATATAATATTTTTTAAGAAAAAGTCTTTTATCAAATAGATAAACCACGTTCTATTATCTTAAATCTTATAGTAGCACAACATCAGGTGGATTAGTTGTTGTACCCTTTAGAATTTGTCCTCATATTAGAAGATATTTTTATTAGTAAATTTGTGGAATTAGTTTACCACAAACATATTTGCAAAACATTAAAAAATAGTTTCTTCTTCAACTTTTACAACTTCAACATCAACTTTTAGTCATTCATGTAAAAACTCTTTGGGCTATTTTATTAATTTTTATAAATCAGAACCCGTATTTATTTTACATTTACTAATCAAAATATAACAAGTGGGACATCATTCAGCAAAGTTAATAAAACATTAAATTAAGTTAAAAATTAAAAAATTACAGCATTTTTGATTTTTCTAAATAATAGTATGGATTATGAATGATATTATTTGTTATTTTAATTAAAATAATGTATCTTTTTGTGTTTTTTAAATATTCAAAAAACATTTTATTGCCAATTTTATTTTTGATTTACTTGTAGACCTATATAGATATCAATTTACAAAAGTGTTTCATCTTTTACCTAGATACAATTAAATATAAGTAATTGCATGATGTATTTTTGAACATGGTCAACTACCTACCATTGAATAATTTTAATTTATATGATTTAATGCGGCACTTTTGGAAAACCAGAGGTAATCAAATATTATCAGCGCGAAACCAAACTACGTTTGTAACATCCCTCGTAGCAAAGAGGTTTTACTATCGAATGTAGATAGTGGCGGCATGCTTGTGATCTAGAAAGATAGAAGTTCCAACGGAGAGTGGAGTAACTGATAAATATAATTATATTCTATAAACTTTGGTAGTAGCATATTCTGTTTTACCTTATGGCGCGTTTTCACGGGTCGATGTGAGTTGAACGAGTTGGGTCGATTATTGAATAGAAAGCAAATTGAATATGTAAACCAACTTCCAGTTTGGTCTTTCGGCGGAATGAGTCAATTCGATGAAAGTAGAAAGATTGTCTACTTTTGTTCAGCGATTGCCGCCGAATCTATGTCGAACAACTAGAAGAATTGAATGCCTAAACACCTCGTCGAACAGAAACAAGCAGGGTAAATAGAGTACTTTTGGTTTATGTAGTCGTTGAGTAAAACAAAATATATCTATGTCGTTCACTCAACGATGTAGTTTAAGCCCGAATGCTACATCACGCGTTAATATTATATGATCTTGAAGTCCTTCGTACATAGCGTCCAAAACGTCGAGAAAAATTAGTGATATTGAAAAATTGAACATCCTGGAACTGGATACAAGACTTCGAGTGACGCATAGCTATCGCCAGTGGCTAAAAACCCAAAAATGATTTGTAATTTGAGCCGTGTTGGTAGTGCTTACTGCATATTTGTATCGTTTCTTTGAATTCTTACGGCAAGTTTTTCTAAAAGTTCTTCAAAATGTGCATTGTCCATTATTAGATTATTTCGATACACCTTTGGATGTTTCACAATTAATTCTCAAAACGGACTTTGTGATGCACCATGGATATTTCGTCTTAAAATCCATGGCCAGGTCCAACAGCTGCGTTTAAAACTACGCTTTTTTAATTTGGTCATTATTTCATCTCCAATTGAACAACAAATTAATTGCACCACTACGTCAATAATTTCACGTGACGCCATTTACACTGTAATAAGTATTCAACACGTATGGTCTTAATGTAAACCTTTTTGCTTTCAACTCAGATCGAACTATGGTCGGACGACCCAAATCGTTCACCTCAGATGGATCTGTGAAAGACTTCAGACTTCAGAAGATTTCATGTAAAAAGTGTACTAAAACGATTTCATGCAACAATATATTTTTCTGAACTTCAGTGGGGTACAGCCAGATGAAGAATTCCTTTTGTTTTATTTCCTGCACTACCAGTAAAATAATAAAAACTGGAAACCAGAAGTAATAAAAAGAAAGTCTTTAAGTGTAGTATCAAGGTAAACTTTTAAAGTTTGTCCCCCAAAAAACACTACCTATATAATATAAATGCAAAGTCTTTAAAACGTTTTTTGTTTTAAAGACTTCTCGTATATTTTCGAATAACATAAACTGTTAAAACAATATCGTGAATAAACAAAAAAACTGAAAAATGTTTTAGCTCTATTTACTTGGATGTTGAATGGAATGGAATGGATATTTATTGTTTACTCCTTGGAGACATGCATATATTTCAGATAGTCGTAATGTGCAAGCATAAAATTTTATGAGTGGGTAGTGGGTGTAATATACAAATGGCAAGTGGGTTCCTGAAGGTTGCAGTATATTAAAAGAGGAAGATGCATTTATATGTAATAAATATATGCAATAGTAGTTTCTATGAGGTTTTGTTCTATGAGGCGAGAGAGATAAATATACCCTAATGGTATATAGGTACAATCTTAGTGTGCAGAAATTCTTGTATAGCTTTAGAAATGTCCTTAATTCAGATTAGAATACATGTTTTTATTCACGTAATTCCTTTTTTAAGCATACATATATATTTTAGAAAAGGAGATAAGTACGTATCCTTACATACTTTTTTGTTGAATTATCCATAGAATATCCATACACAGTACCTATTACTAACTAATATTGATTGACATGTCGTATGAAGAATGTATTGGTCACATCAAATTAGATCCAGGTTTAATCCATCAATTCTCTCTTTTGTATTCGTTATTTGATTTCTCGTACGGTTAGACAGTAGATTCCTGCGCAGCGGGGCAGTAGAAGAAAGGTGTGAAGTGTGATATAATTATGTGCATTGTCTGAAGATTAATAGCACCGCCCGAGGAGGTCAGCGGCTTCTGTTTGATTGCCCTGTCCCGCTAACTATCAAATAATCAACTGTGACCGTATACCAGCATTCTCTTGTGATGCAGGTTACGATGTCTTCTTGTGCCCTCTCTTCTCCACCGTTGTATCGTATAGTACGGCCACCAATGCTTGATGGGTTGTTCACTGCTGCTTGCATAATTATTATTCAGCATAATTAATAAAAATCTGTCAGCTGCCGTAATAGGAAATGTCTTTACACCATTTGTTTTCAGGTAGATGCGGGAATATGTCAGAATAAAAATTATAAAATTTAAGCTGCTACCTGATGACTGAATAATAAGAATTTATTGGAAAGGAGATTCAATGCTTCTTTGTTAGTGTTTACTTAAGTTTTGTTGTTGGGGACGGAGACCTGATTTTTATTTTCTGTTTGTGGATGAAATTCTGAAATGAATATATATTACTACTATTTAATGACCATCGAAATAAATTTTCATATATATTCATATTACAAATAGGTATGTGAGTTATGGATAGATAAAAATACAAAATTAAAATGGGAAGGCAAAGAATTCTAGGAGATATACAAAAAAATGGGAATGTGGTTGATGATAAGATATGATTGATTTTACCGAATACTATTTACAAACTCTTTATTTAAACTCCTTTTTCATAATAATTAGTCTCAATATCTCATACTATTTTATTCGTTTTAAATATATATTTAATAACAAATAATAATTACAAATTTTGATAACAAACATTTGATGACGATCACTGCTTGCAAAATTATTTAGTATAATGACTAAATATCTACCAGCTACCGGAGTAGAAAATGGTTTTTACATCATTAGTTTCCAAGATGATGTATGAGGAGACGCTGTTAGAATGAAAATTATAAAATTTAAATAAGTAATAAGCCAAGCAACCATTATAAATTTTATTGAGTTGATCTTGATATTTATTAGTTACAATGAGTTATTATCAGCCAACAGCTCTGATTACTTTTGTTGCATTGTGGGTTTCAATGGGCAATATCTACTTATTTAATGCGGTATTGAAATAATATATTTCTTGTGAACTGCCGGAGAAATGTTTTGTACATTTTTATAATTAAATCAGCCAAGTGCTAATATGAAAAATGTGTTTTATTCATCACCAAATAATGAAGTTATACATATTCTATATATGCCGCGGAAGACAGAGTGGTTATATAAGCGGTAGTTAAGCTGGAGGTACCTACGTTGGATTTGAACGAGTTGCAATCAGGATATTTGTGAATATTAAGGTATTGTAGTGGAACTTAGTAGATAAAAAGGGCCTGACCGACAGCTACTTGCTAGTAAGTTTAATACCCTAATTTTTGTATAATTATTATTCTGTGAAATAAGAGGTACAAAGAATAGAAATTATAAAAAATACAAGATGCTTCGAATTCTAATAGAGATCTTAAGATCTAGGAAACATTTAAATGCCAGGCAATCGTTTATTTAAATGCATTTTTGAAAAGATAATATTTTAGACATTTCTAGGTAGCAATTTTCTTGAAGGGGGTTGGAACCTTTGGTGTGGAGATATCACTGATGTAGTTTTCCACATACTACCCTCGACGCGCCAACCAAGTTGGCATCATCTGGAGATGATTAAAACTAAACCTATGTTAACATTGTGTCCTATTTATACCTAAACTATTTGTACTATTCAGTGAACCGTCACGACTGCTCAGTGAAGCGCCGCGGCGGATGAAGTCAAGGTTCACTGATCCGTCGCGGCGGTTCACTGATCAGTCGCGATGATTCACTGAGCAGTCGCGATGGTTCCTTGAACCGTACAAATAGTTTAGGTATAAATAGGACATAATGTCAATTTCCATGCCAACTTAGTTGGCGAAACGCGCGTCGAGTGCAGTCTAGTGTTTTTGTGTTATGTGGAAAACTACGTCAGTGGTAGCAGTTTTATTAAACTTTGCTTGAGCAGAAATGTATTAAACAAATATTCTATGGTTAATACAGGTATCTGGAACTATTTATTATTATTTGCAGGGCTCTAAGGCCTCCTCAGATATCTATCGTGTAGCCCAGGCTGAATCAGATTCAAGAGTATCATATTGAGAAATCCACTTTCTGTCTGTTTATACTGAATAGCTATATTATATATTTTTCTGGATTCCCATCTATACAGGGCGCCCTATTTCTTGACCCGTTGCATGGGTAACTTTTTTATTAGTAGAGATACAAAAACGCTTAAATGAGCAAATTAGTGCAGTTTCGTATTAGTAATTCTGCGGTAAGGCGAAAAATTATATACGGGGGAAGGTTGAAAAGTTATTGACAAAAAACGAAAAATCCAACTTTTCTATTATCCCTCGTAGCTCGTTCATTTGAAGAGTTAGAGAAAAATGATTCACATGTTTTTTGCAGTATTTTTCATGTAAAATGACATGCACTTGCTACTTTTTATATATCTCTTAAAATGGTTGAGAATCACAGTAAAATATATTTTTTTTAAATGTAATGGATAGGTGGCTGTGACATTAACCGAAAGTCCCCTTTTTTCTCTTTCAGATGATATAACATAGTCCATATTTTATCCTTACAAAAGTAATAATAATCGTTGTTTTTAAAAAAAGTTTATTGTCACATCAAGAATGCTATGGATTATGGAACAAAAGAATGTTTTGAGAACAGAAATTATTAATTAATTAATTATATTGAAGTAAATGTTCGAAATGACCACCATCCTGTTGGATACATAGTAAGCAAAGTTTCTGGATACTTCTTAAAACATTATTTATTGTATGTCCATGTATGCTTCTAATTGCATCTTGAATCCTGACTTTTAGATCCTCTATATCTAGAGGAGCTGTCACATAAACTTTATCTTTGAATAACCCCCAAAGAAAGAAATCTAAGGGGGTCAAATCAGGTGTTCGCGCTGGCCAGTCGATATCCATTCTATTTCCTATAACATTATCAAACTGTTCATGTAAATATTGTTTTACCTCGCGGGAATTATGCGCAGGTGCTCCATCGTGTTGGAAGTATTTAAGATTTCTAAAAATATGAAGTGGTAATTCATTTAAATATTCCTCTGTTAGAGTATTCCTTAGAAAATGAAGGTAATTATTCGCATTCAAATTATCTTCGTAAAAATATGGGCCAATAATTTTGCCACAAAAAATTCCACACCACACATTTATCCCAAATTGACGTTGATTTCTTCTTTCAGAAACAAGATGTGGATTTTCTCGGCACCACATTATGTTATTATGGCGGTTAAAAATACCATTGTTGGTAAATCTACTTTCATCACTGAATAAAATCTTTTTCCAGAAGTCTAGATCCTCTTCGCATTTTGAAATGTACCATCGACAAAATGTCATCCTTCTTTGATTATCAGCTGAATATAAAGTATTGCATATGGAATAATGATAAGGCTTTAAATTGTTACCTTTTAAAATAGCTCTTACAGTTTCCTTGGAAGTGTTGCAGTGATGTGCAATTTCTGCAGTTGAAGAATCAGGTTTAAAATTTACATAAGCCAAAACATTTATTTCAGTGTCTTCATTGAAGTTTCTTTCATCCTTAGGCTTTGAAAAAGAACCGTATAATCGTATATTATTTTCCAGCTGTCTAAATATTCTATGATGGGGTTGTCTTCGTTCCATGTAAGTTTCAAAATAAAGATTCGCTGCAGCTTGTGCATCTCGATTTTGGTTATAATAACAAAATAGCATATCATTTTTCTCTTCGTTGGTGTACATATTTGCAACACTATTATTTTGTATGCAGTATTAATAATAAACAATAAACTACTTAACAAAAACTAAAAATGTCACTGATCTGTCAATAATTAAATGCCAACTAGACGTTTTTAAAAATATCAGGAATCTTATTTTTTGTTTTATTTCCATAGCATTCTTGATGTGACAATAAACTTTCTTTAAAAACAACGATTATTATTACTTTTGTAAGGATAAAATATGGACTATGTTATATCATCTGAAAGAGAAAAAAGGGGACTTTCGGTTAATGTCACAGCCACCTATCCATTACATTTAAAAAAAATATATTTTACTGTGATTCTCAACCATTTTAAGAGATATATAAAAAGTAGCAAGTTTCGCCTTACCGCAGAATTACTAATACGAAACTGCACTAATTTGCTCATTTAAGCGTTTTTGTATCTCTACTAATAAAAAAGTTACCCATGCAACGGGTCAAGAAATAGGGCGCCCTGTATAATAACTATGATAAATTTAACATTTTCATACAGCATAGAACCATTCCAGTTAGAACCAAAGTATTATAGTTATAAATCATTATTTTCCTGTAGAGAAATCTATTATATTAAATGGCGAATAAATATTTTTTATGGGATATGCAATTTAATTACTATTTCACTTGAATACAACCGTGGAATCTGTTTTTAACCTATTTTTCGACGAGTTTCGATGAAAAAGTATATACAAGAAGGAACTTCCATCAGTATTTCAGCATAGTTACGGAATAACTAAACCGCAATGCAGATGCCGCAATCACTGGCTAGAGCGACCTCATCTATCTGTCAAGAAGATGGCAGATCTTAGTCTATACAGCATAATTTTTGTGAAGTCGTTTAAATCCATAATATTTGGTATTTAACAAGTAAACCTAAATATGAATTGTTCTACAAAGGATGCTATTTATTTGTATTTGTGTAGACTCCAAATATTTCGTAATGTTACAACAGAGTTATAGAATATCTGTATAAGCGAGAAGAGAGAATATTAAAGAAAAAAACACCATGTCTTTTGAAATTATACATATATACTTATATTTACGATTTCTCTTGTAAATTATCAAAAATATTATTTTAAAACAGGTCTCACTGTTGTATTCAAAATGAAAAAATTATCAATTATGAAGAGGTTCTACAAAATATACTATTAACATACATTTGTAATTACTGATAATTGTCAAACTCTTCTTGTACCGTTGCTCCTGTAAGTAGTTATTAGGAAAAGATGCTGAAACGCGTGTTTCTTGGAAATTTAAAAGAAACTATCAAATTATTACTTCACCGCCATACCAACTATTATGAATGTAGCTATCTACCTTATAATTGAACTATTGAAATCCCTCCAATAACATCTGAAAATTAATATTACCTTAATTAATTTTCAAAGTCACAAGGGTGCAGCCAAGGTGGGTAAAAAAAGAAGAAAAGGAAAACTCCGCTTTCCAAATTCTTGAAACGAGAAAATAAATTATAAAATTCGTAAAACATATTTGGCAAACAGAATATAAAACATGCTAAAGTGAAGATTTGCCAAAATCCACGACTAAGCTTTACTATAAAGTTTGTTTCTATTAAATTTAAAACAGCGAAGTCCAGAAAATATTTGTTGGTTGTCCCTGATGTAGATCCTGCTTACCCGTATGGTGATATAATTTCCCTGCAATATCGTGTAATTCTTACACTAATAATACAGTAGTTCTGAAAATTTTTAGGCTAGTTTAGTAATTTTTGACAAATCTTCATTTTTAAGCACACGTTAATATTATCGTATTCGAGGTAAGGAAAACAAATGGATTAGTCACTGATTTTAGCTCCCTTGATAGTATAAAGGTCGCCAAGGTAATAATAAACCTACAGTGCCTTCATGCAAATATTTCGATCTTACCTATTTTTTTTATTTTTGGAGATAGAAAAATATTAAGTACACAAGTCATAGGTTCTTTTTATGGGCTTTCCTATACTTATATTAAAAAATATACAGGACGTCCTATAAACAAAGGACAGAAACATGCAGTTTTTTAATTGGAACAACCCCTATATTTACCTAGTGATACCTTGAAAGAGTTACTTTTTCTGATTTCGATAATGTATAAATTATATTTTTTTTACAGTTTTGAAATATAAGCATTTTTACATGTAGGACGAAAAAATTACCAAAATCTGATTTCCGATTGAAGTAGGCGGTTAAATAAAACAAAAGTATTAAATAAATAAAACAAATGCTAAAAACACGTTCGCTCTTACAACACAATATTTTTTTTATTTACCAAATTTCATTAAAAAATAATACCTGGCAGAAAATATCCTTATTAAATCTATAGGTATAATTTATCCTTTTTAAAATATTGATTTCTGTTTGATACCTTATGGTCCTTAGGTGAAATTATACTTGTATTAGCGATCACTATATCTATTGCAAAATTTCTTCAAAATAAATATGTGCTTACTTATATACTACGTTACTCCACAGGAAACATTTTGAGGATTTGTCATCTGTGTGACATATATTTTTTAAATAGCTGGAAGTATTTAAAACTGAAGGTATCACCCGTGATATTTATCTCAATTCTACTCTGTCTGAATTGACTTCCACAACTTTAGCAAAAATAGAGTCTGTTCATCTCAGACACTTCTCTATACGAATAAAATTTATAACAAAGTTGATGCTTTTGAGATATCGTTAAAGCTACAGCCATAGGATAACATAAAATATCCTTTATCTATATGAGGTGATGGTATCTTTCATAATATCAATAAGCTATAATAATCTATAAGTTTGAGTACCGATTTTGTGACATTCTAAATTCTGTATAGAACAATATAATAATAAATTAATATAATAAACCAAGTCACTATTAGAAATAAACATGCAATGTTGTTAATTGACTGTTTATTTTCCAACACGCGTCGGGACTCTAACTTGACAGTATAAGTTAACATTCACAGCTGGGGCACGCGCCAAAGATTAAAATATCCTTGTATAAATCATAAAATTATAGCAATCGAAAAAATTACACGTTTCGTACAAACGGCCTGGTGTATGCAGAAGGTAACATAACGGTTTTTGACACACAAAAAAATGAATTCAAAAGATGTAGGGCGGTGAATAAGTCTGTTTGAATGCAGTCCTTGGTTGAGTATCGGATGACAATCTGGTGAATACGCAATTTTTTTAGCAGCGTTTTGTTGCCGCTCGAGTGGGTGTTACCGAGTCCTTCCGGACACCCTGTGTCCTGTGCGACGAGTTTAACCCGAGGGCTGATTTTTCAAGCTAGCTCTCTAAGTTACCCTTTTGGGGATTCAGGTATTAGTGCTCTCATTACGTGTCTATTAGAGATTCGTAGTATTAGTATACCTACATAATAATATCAGATATATATTACTGAAATATTAGTACAAACTTAATATAAATTGTTTATATTAGACTTCTCATTATGTACAGGGTGTTAAAGTAAATTAAATTAATATCTTACAAGGTGAAATAAAGTGTATCTAACTGATTTAACATATACAGTCTCAATTTTGTGCCTAACAATATGTTGTAAAGAATTCAGACTAAATTAATTCTTGTTATTTGGGTTGTTTAAAAATTCTAAAAAACTGACGTTTTTAAGAATTAATAATACCGCATTATAGCTCACTAAAAGTTGCAATGAAGAAGTTCTCTTAATTTTCCTATATCTAAAAAAATAAGACCACAAAATAATAAAAACGAAAATCGAAAAAATCACTTTATTCAAAATAACTCAAAAACTAAAAACAATTTTTAAGATCTGTTTGCGCTATTTTAATCTTCCTCTAATTACGCAACTTTTTCCCTATTTAAGCGAATTTTTATATCTTATGGTTTCCGAGATCCCCATGTAGTTCATTCTTATGTGGGACACGTTTTATTATATACAAACAAAAAAACTTCAGAAACATCACTGTTTGCATCAGATTGGAATTTGTTTAGTTTTTACTTAAGATTTAACTTGTCAGTTCACTATTTAATTATTAATTTTCCGCTGATAATATACAGATATTTCTGGAGAAGAGTAAGCCACGTTTGTCATTTATCGTTAACGACATAATGTTTGTGTTCACAGATTTTTATTAGTAATGGTCTACATATTTCACCAATATAGTATTTTTACTAAATTCACATGGAATTTTATTTATATATAATTATTTGTTTTTTTTTTCTATTATTAATTGGTTATATTTTTGTAAGTATTAACCTGAATTTTTTTCAAAATTTCAAAACAGAAGTGTTTATTGACTAATATTTAAGGATTGACTGTGTCAATTTAAATATTAGTTTAAGTATTAGTGTAAATATTAGTGTTTAAATTATATTTTATAATAGTTTTTATTTACATATTAAATATTGTAATAATTGTAGTAACTACCTATTACATATTTTTTTAAACTAAAAACCACTAGGCTATGGTCCCAGTGCTCTGGGACTCGTCTCAGAGGGATCGACCTGTATTGAGAAGAAAAAGAAGAGGAGAAGAAAAAGTCACTGATAAAATTCAGTTAATTTTTAGAATACTTATTGTTAATACATATTATAAAGTGTTTTATGCGAAACACTTTAGAAATTTGCCTCAATTCTACATTTGGAATTTTTATTTTAAAATCTGCAGGCTTCCTTTTATTATATTCAGAATTTTAACTTCATTATTATTTATCATAGGCGGTGTAATCCCAACAGGAATTACGATGAATCGTACAGCTGCACCATCAAGTTACAGACAGACTTTACATATGCAATTTACATTAAATTTCGATTTTTATACGTTATCACACAGCAGCAAATTCCGCTGGCACGTTTCGTCAGATCGAGGACAATATCTATTTTATTTTTTCAAAGACGACTTGTTTTTATTAACTAATTAATAAAATTTTTTAAAGTTATTCTAGTAGCATATGCTAATTAAACATATTGCGATCAAACACGAAAAATGGAACAGAAGTAGATTTGAAAAACTAAAAACCCAAATAAAAACTAAGAATTTTAAATTTTTTTGGAATGATTCAGAAACGAATGTATTTATTTTAGATTTTCTTTAACAAATTGTTGTGTATAAATAATTGTAGATACAATCTTTTCATAATTTTACAGTTGTGATCAAATTTGACACACCTGATTATTTTTTCTTCAGAAACTACTTAAGGAAGTATATAAATTTTAAGTGAGGTTTTTAGTTTAGTTCAAGATTGCAATGTAGTTGAGACCTTTAAATTACAACATAGATTATTTACTTAAATTAAAATGGTTTTGTTATAAGGAATAGACATTTTATTTTGACACCTAAATCTTTAATTACAAAATTAAATTAACATACTTTTGACAAATAGAATTATAGTTAATTCTTTAGGACCTGCATATTTACTGAACTTCGAGTGCACTTCTCAATCCTAGAAGAAAAATTGTTATTTGTACGTGGCAAATCATATTTATCTATTCAAATTTTCTTCTAATATGGATGCCTTGCTCATGTCACTGTGTCTCGGTGATTTGCAAAATCTGTTGCCTTGGAATACCCAAAAAATATCGATTGTTATAATATATTAGGAGACTCCATTTAATATAGAATACATATCTGTAGAATAGCAACTATGGGAGCAAGAGTGATAGAGGGATGTCAGAAAAATTATGCGAATAATAAAACTTCTAAAATTAATCTGCTGATATTTTATTTGATTAAATAAACTAAACCTAAAGGCATAACACTACTTAACAATTTTACGGGTTGTTGCATGATCCATATTGTTGTCGAATTGTCGAAAGAGTGGTCGAAGAATACTCAATCCTCGAACATTGTGAGGCTACTGTATATAACATAAGAGAAACATATTATGTTATAATTGTTCTTGAATCATTACTTTCATTACATATTGAACATAGGATTTGAAGTTAGTGTAGTACCACGACTAAGTCTAGAAAATGTTAAAATTTGTTTTAGTATTGCAATATTCAGTTGTTATTTTCATTACTTCTGTTTTTTTACAGATGGCGGATTTCCATATAATTATAAATAATGCGAACATAATGAGAATTCTAAAATATTTTCATTTAAAAATGACGTTTTATGAAGTACTCGATATAAAGTATTAATTTCCTGGCTTGGCCTGGCTTGGAACCGACGTTTTACTTGATTGATATGAATTCCAAACACTGCAGATATAGGTATAGTAGGTATCCCTACATAAAAGGAATTATTATTCTGTTTTCTTACAGACATTTTAATTAAAAATCAAATATGTAAAAATATTATGTGAAATTCTGTATAAAGTTAGCGATATCTCACGTTTTAATGCATATATTTACCAACTTCAGTGATATGTTTGTAGGTTTCAATATTTTCTTCTTTACATATATATTCCCTCTATGTCGCCGCTAAGTACAACAACTATGGTATAACTTGTTTATTTAGTAGACCAATTTGTCATCCACAATTTACATGAGAATCAACAACAGAATCAGGTTAGAATTTAGCATCATGGTATTTTTTATATACCTACTTGAACTTTCGATTTTGACAGCAATATAACAAACTGATATTTGTTCAGTTTATGAAATGTAGAAGACTGCTAGATCTATTTCTAACACAAATATGTTAAATTACAGTAAAGTTTGTCATTGTAGTTCTCAAATATCTATCTTTTAGAAATATAAAAAAATATCCCGCAGGTATCGTAAAAACATGAATTTTGTATATCCGAATTTTTACTATTAAATGGATTTATATATGGATTGTAAGAAATATTCGTTAGCGATTAATGCAAATTTCTTTTTAAATATTTGTGGTGGTTTAAATCATAAACATAAGATATTTTAAGTTAATTGTTAATTTGTAATAAAAGGTAAAATAATCTTTAAATTTAAAGTCTGTTTCTATATGATTAATTTCTGAGTTATAGCATTCTGAAATATATCAGTAGAAGCGCTATTATTCCAGGATGTAGGTACAGTATGTAAGTAATAATAATGTTACACATTATTTGTTGTATGCTTTGTATGTACAAGCATGAATTTCTTTCGTCACATACTAAGGCAAAACAAGTTTTATTAAATAAATCTGTATATACATCTGAGACTCTAGACGCTCTAGAACAAAATTGTATACATGATGTGTAACGAATGTAAAACTCTAAAGTTGTAATAATGACCTTATAATATTACTTCCGTTTCTATTAGAAGTAGACATAATTTTTTTATTTTAAATTAATTAACGTGTATATTTTGGATTTAGTGATTTAACACAAATATTGCGATCTAGGGGTTGAGGGGTGTATATCTAGTAATAAGTCAGATATATTGAAAAGAGCGTTCTATAATTGGGATGTGTTGGAGGTAAACGTTGAGCGTTGGCTGAAAGATTTAATACAAGGTGCAATTGAGTGTATTGATTTTTAGAGTTTACCAACTTCATAGCTACTCCCAGATGACACAATAATTAACAAAAGTCGTCTATTTTCTTATACATGCAATACACTGTTACAAAAAATCTTGTTTTCACTGTTGTGCTTCTTATTAAATACTTCAGTCAATGTTCTAAGACATAACGCTTATGGTTTATTTTTTGGCTATTTCTCTCTTACTATTAGAGATAGATACATCATACCCTAATCAAAGTATTTGTGAGAAAACATGTGTTGATGTTTATTTTCGGTATAGTAAAGAAGAATAAATAATAGGCATTATTTTCAAAAGACAGATCGTAAAATTATTGACCTAAGTCTACTGTCTCATAGGACCAGAACCCTTCTGCGAAGCCTAATAGCGAAGCCATGCATTAAAACATCCATGGAGAAATGGATGAGAAACAAATCTCTAGAATGGTGGAGGAATCTGACACAACTGAGACAGGCAAAGCTATTCATTAAAGAACAGACGCCTAAATTTACAGAAGATCTGTTAGGCCAGAGTAAAAAGGCCATCCGAATAATAGTAGGTCTCCTAACAGGAGACTGTAGGCTAAATAGGCACATGAATCTTATGGGACTGTCAGAAGATGCAACTTGCAGATTCTGTCAAGAAGAAGAGGAAACCTCAGTACACGTACTGTGCCAGTGCGAGGGCCTGACAAGACTGAGATTTCAAATACTTGGGGAAGGAAGACCAAGAGTCAATAGCTACATGGAAGAGCCTCTATCAAGGCTGTGGAGTCTAATGCAAAGGGCAAAGCTGGACAGAGTGCTTTAAATAGGTTGGGAGTGCCACAATAGATCTTCTAGGTCGCGGTAGACCAGGCCGGGGGGCCGACTCCTACGAGTATATAAATCTAATCTAATCTAAGTCTACTTGTTAACATAGTAAAATCAATGAACGAATTCAGTTATTGGTTGAAAGAAAATACGTCCGGAATGCATGATTGAGTATATCTGGATATACTCATATCCTAAATACCAGAACATTTTCCTCAATGGTTTTTAATTATAAATCAGAATACACTCTGTGAAATTAAAGAATTATTGTTAGAATAGTTTTTGCTTCCATTTTTAAAGTTTTTATTTGTTATTTCGTGTTAGGGGAAAATAATACTGTTAGATTTGTTAAAATAATATCTAACCTATCTTTGTTATGTTGCTCAGAAACTAATCTGCCTTTTAACATAGAGCATCTGAATCTGAGCAACGTCCAATCTACATGATAGAATAAAAGTTATCAAGGAAATTCCTAATTTCCATCAAATAATGTGGTGGCGCACCGTCCTGTTGACACGTTATGTTAAGCCCTTGAAACTCATGGACATTATTCTGGACTATTTCGGCTTTCGCAGATTGAGTATTATTTTATAACAAGTCAAGGTCCTGTTAATTTTTTTTCAATAAAAAAGGATCCTATGATGTGATTTCCTAGAATAATGTCTATGAGTTTCAAGGGCTTCACATAATGTATGAAGAAGACGCTGCGCCACTACATTATTTTAAGAAAATCAGGAATGCCCTCAATTCTTATCCTAACAGGTGGATTAGATGTCGAGGTCCTATTGAAAGTCCTGTTTGTTCACCGAATTTGATTCCATTGTATATTTTATATGGGGTTACCTTAAATCTAGGCGTTTATTACCCAACCAGACAATTTTTTGGATTTGCAGCAGATAATCGCCCAACGAGTGTACATCTATCCCTAGGCAAATATTTCACAACTAGCGCCAAAAAATTTCTGATAGATTCTTCTACTGTCAGGAGGTCCAAGGTGCTCATTTTGAACAAATTATCTAGTTATTTCTATTAAATTAATAATTGTTTTCTTTTATTAACTGTTGAATTTACCTGATTTTTATTCATTTATAACCTTACTCCCAGAAACGCTTATAACTTGACAACAGATAGACCTATTTCAATTTTTCAAAGGCTAGTATCCAGAAAATTAAATAATATACAATACCTCCCACCTTATCATTAAAAATAATTCAAAAGTTAGCAAGGGGGGGCGGACTTTAGACACGCACTGTGTATCATAATATCCTCAACTACTGGTCCTTGCCATATTTGTCTAGTGGTCGAATTAACCATTAATCTGATTTGATGAAGATAGTTTCAAGGAAAAAACCTGGAGTTTCAGATGAATGCTTTAATTGAAGATTTTTAATGGCACGAGGAAAATCAGGTGTAATAGGTATATCACTGATTGTACATCAAATAATGCCTTTTAAAATTTAAACCAAAAATATATATGGATTCGTTTAAATCGGGATAGTTTATAGATAAATTGTAAGAGATTAATCATTTAAATTTGGTAATAGTTCTGCACGACACGTCGAGTATTTATAATAAAAACTTCATATCATATGGTAAAGGAGTTAAGGTAAAATATTTTCACATTATGAAACAAACGTTATTGTAGATAATCGTTCTTAAAGCGAGACAAATATCTTTATTACTTTCAGAGTAGAAGCTCCGCTTTATTATAGGTAACAACCTAATATGCATGTACATGTCTATTTCCTTTGAAATATGTAAATGAGCCTTAAAAACTTATATTTCTTATTTTTGCATATGTCGCTTGTCCGTGGTTAAAGCGTAACAATTTTAAAATAAACTAATACCGACCGAAATATTTGCTATCTTATGGAAATTACTGGTCGCTATATTAAATTTACAGTTGTTTTCCGTAGACCCGTAACGGATAGGTTCTTAATGCCGTAAAATTATTTATTTACATATATTACATTAGGAGCAGTTAAAGTTTGTCATCATTGTTCATGCTCTGCCCACACGATGAGCAAATGAATTTTATTTCATGTTCAAGAGTAGGACACACATAATGCAATCAGCTGACTACAGATTAACTCTGATTGCTCCTAATTCGAACTTCCGTTCTCTGAACGCACTAGTCGGATTTAGATACATACCCTGATGTTAAGTACCTAGTGCTTAGCAAATTTAACATCAATGGATATTTTATACTTGGCCACTTGATAAGAATAACTTTGCGTCGTGGCGAGTTTTTAATTTTCCAGTAGTGACATAGTTTATTGACAAAAATATACCGCTTTATATGAGAGCATATGAATTTTGACATGTTTCTATATATGTATTATCTGTACCTGTTTGTGGTATTATCGAGATATTCTTTATTTTATTCGGTATTTTGCCTAACCTTTGAAAATATATAAAACATATTGGAAAATGTGAATAGAATTTTAGAGATTATATTAAATGAAATTATTTAAATCTTATGACTCAATGATGTTTAAATTTTCCTTTTTATCTAGGTAGGAATACCTATATTCATTATTTGGAGGTAGATAAACAACTACTATGCGCACTGTATGCATCTCTCCCCACCATCAACGTCAACATGTTGTTTTTTCATATATTTTTCATTTTAAGAGTATTATAGCTTACATCATGTTAAATATGAAAATATAAAAAGTCTACTTTACATTAAAAAATGTATTATTTAGAATTATGAATGATTTTTAGAGCAAAAATCTTTTGATGCATTTTAAATTTTCTGCCGATAAAACTAAAATTGTAGCAGTCCTCCTTAACCTAATGTACGATACGTACATTAGGCTAAGAATTCTTAACTTTAATTTAACCTTCCATTGGTTAGGTTAAATAAGTTCATTAATATATCTCTTATTTTTCACCTAATCCCCATAAATAAATGTATAAACAATTAAATAAGTGAATAAATAAATAATATTAAAAAATATATTTTAAAACAAAATTTTATGTTTGGTTATGCATATTTTGGTTTGGTTTATTTATTTATTTTTTGAATTTTCAGATATTAGGCAAGATATGTATCCAATAAAAGGAAGAATATAATATTTGTAGTGCAATAATAAAAATATATTCTTGGAAACTTTGGTATACTTCTACTGTCTAAAAAATATGAAATAAAAATGTTTAAATAATTTTATATTTTAACAGATGATAAACAGTTATTTATCAAAAATCTTTTATTAAAATAATAATAATATGAACCAAGATTAATTAATATTTGGTTAGGTTTGCTCCATTAACGTAGTATTACTTTCATATATTTCCAAACTATTCCACAGATGTAGGTAGGTACTTTAGAACAGTGGTTCTCAAAGTGTGGGTCGCGGCCCCCTGGTTGCATTAAAAATTGGGTGCTCCTAAGAAAATTTCAAAAAAACAAAAAACCTTATAATTTCACTTATCGCAATGTAGGTAAATAAAAATATATAGGTATCAAACAAAACTATTGCCTAAATTAACTACTTACCACATAATATTATGTTAAGGAAAACAAACATGATTACCCTTTGACCTTACGGAGCATAAATAAAAACACTAACAACTTTAAAAAACATAAAAACAAATTACAACATAAAAAAATATTAATGCGACGTACCTACCTATCTGGGAAACGGTTAGCGTAGAAACTAGGTTAAATTGGGACAAAGTTCCGTAATTTGGTGGCCAATAATATGCTTAAAAAAATCAAGGCTAATATGATAATCTAAAAAATATCGAAATTGGAAATTCGTTGTTGTAAAATTTCAGCTTTGTTTCAAGAGCTATCGAAAAAGAAGGGACAACATATTTATTTGTGACAAGTGAAATTTTCTTTAACTAAATACCAGAATATTTGACTTTGTAGCGTAGTCTTTGTCAACCATGGGTTTTTAATTTCTATTATTACTGGGTTCAGTTCAAACCATTAGAATTGATGCATAGATATCAAAATAATCCAAGAAAGAACTGGAAGCATGAGTTCTCCAAGAAATACAAACATTGTGTTTGTTAGAACATTTTCTTAAATTTTTTCTCAGACGTTTTTCAACCAAACAAAATTTACCTCCGTGGCGCATACAATGTTTTTTATACGAAAGGGTACAACTTATATTGCAAAAATGAATTATAAAACATAATTACGAATAGTACGAATCTACTTTATATCCACCATCTGTAAACGCCTTATTTAAATATGGACTAAAACAAATCAAGCTAAAACAGCTATTCTCCTGGCTAGATGCCTCGCCGAGCATTGAATTACAAAGCAAAAATTTGCCATATTTTGTCTACACATAGATCTCACACGGTATAGGGTTTGCGTACGCAAAACGTACCTACTGTGTTAAGTACTTGGGTCTTCGCATCTTTAGGTCTGATCACTTATATTGCACTGACGAGATCATAAAAAGATCGAAACCGGTCTGCCATTAGTGACATGCTACGATGCGAGGTCCAATGCAAATATTTCCTCCTAGTTTTCGTTGTAATCCGAATCCTTGTATTTTGACCCTTTCTAACTGTATTAGACAGAATACGGCAAATTTTTGCTTTGTAATTCAGCGCTCGGCGAGGCATATAGCCAGGAGAATAGCGATTTCGGGTTAATTTATTTTAGCCCTTATTTAAATAAGGCCTTTGCAGATGGTGGATATAAAATAAATTCGTACTATTCGTAGTTATGTGTTATGTACATCCCATCTGTCAAGTAGTAGAACTTGTTTCTACATCTCTGCTTTATTATATTGAATTATAAAATATAATTTTTGTTCCGTTGACTATACTTGATCCTTTGTCAGCTTAACAGATATTATGATGTTAGGTATATTATATGCGTTTTACGTTTCGAAATCCATGACAATTTTAAAAGCCATGAGAATACAGACACGTTTTACTTCCTACTTTAATGCCTTAATATTGTTTTGTCCGTGCGTGTTAATAGTTATTTTTTATTTTAAATTGTAAAATCCCACATTTGCAGATGGGAGTCATAGTTTCCCCTCAAAACATGATTTGTTACTGTAAAGGTATTTCGCAATCGAATATTAAATTCGTTTATTCGAAAACTGTGTGCCAAAATTTGCGAAAATGTGAGGAGATAATTTCGATATTTACGGTTAATTAATTTGGGAACTGATATTATTTATCGAATCTTATATGGTCTGCAAATCTGATGATAGAAACGAAAAAAACAAAGCGCCTGGCCCATTTAGAGCTTATCTTACCAGTGCTAAGAAAAATGGGTGCTGGTGGTAACAAACGTGCTACCAATATACATCACCAGCTATAATAGAAAGTAGGTACATATTATAAATTATAATGGGACCTATAACCATACAAACTGATAAATCGGTATTATTATTATTAATATCATTTTTTTGTTGAAATCCAGTTTTTCAGGGTCGGCCGCTGGTGCTTGTCAGTAGCTACTCCCCACGTCCGTGGGGTAAATAACTACTGAGTCCGGGAATCGTGTGCCCTGAGTAGACGTAATGAGCCGATATTGACCGCCTTCTGGATTCTTCCGGCTAGAACATCTGACGAATTTCGGCATGCCAGTATGATTTTCAGTTCCGAAAGCAGTGTATCTCTTCCTCCACCGAGGACTCCTATTATCAGAATCACAATCTTCACAGTATGTTCTGGATGGAGTCTGCGGAGTTCGAAGAGAAGGTCTCGATATTTCGTCCGTTTCTCCTCTTCTTTCAAGACAACGTTGTTTTCGGCTGGTGCCGAGAACTCGATGACAAACATTGTCTTGAGCTGGTGGTCGAGGAGGACTACATCAGGCTTATTTGGCTAGAATCCGCCTGAGTGTGGGAAATGAATAGTTCCAATAAATTCGGCACTTCTCATTCCCTACAACGGACTCAATATCCCCCGGAGCGTATGGCAGCACTGGTGTTTCGTCTATCTGGTACGAGTGCCGTAGAAAGTAGTAGAGCACTCGTAAAGCCGCATTGTGTCTATGGATATAGGCCGAGACTGCATATGCCGAACAGGCGGAGGGCAGATGCATAATTGTCTCCGGCGCCCTTATTATTATTATTATTATTATTATTATTAATCTGTCCGTAGTGTACAGGGACTTAGGTGGTTCAATGGTGAACTGCGGGCAATGAGACGTATTCTTACTCTTGCTAAAAAAAGATTTAGGATAACTAATTTGGATAAAGATTGGATTGGTTACACTGATTTACGTAAATTATATAAAAAAAACTTTAAAGGAAACCAAAAAGAATACTTATACTGTAGCGTTGTTTTTATGATGTTATATCTACACATAGCAGACGGCAGCTTTTCGCCGGTAGAGCAATGTAGGTTCGGTTTTGTAATTTTTTTATAGTGGCCTCCTAGTTAAAAGTAGTATTTAAGTCAACAACTAATATGTTTGTTTTCAAGATGTTAAAAGGGCGCCACACGACTCGAAATTAAATAAAAAGATATGCGACCTAGCTAGCCGTGCAACCAGGCCAGTGAATTAAAGATCACAAGGACTAATAACTACAAGATTTTAATATCTATCGAAAGTTATCTAAAACTTATAAAAAAACTATATTATGTACTATACCTGTTTCAATTATAACTGAGAGAGAGTGGCTGTGAATGAAACGAAACATAAATATTACAACCTATTTTAATAAGTTCTGGTCACTGTATGTACAATTCACAATTATGGTTGAAAGTGGAACAGCTGATTCTTGATAAGAATTAAATATAATATAGTCAATTCACTAAACCCTATTATTTTACCTATTATAAGTTATATGAAAAGTGTACACTCAAGCGCTGGGGTGTTTACAAAGTTAACAAAATAGTTTCATATAATAGTTTGTTGTTACATATTTGTTTCTATATAAAATGTAGGGGTATTTCGTATATTGAACTATGTGATTGACTAATATTTATCAAGTGATTTAAATGAAAGGAAATGAATGATATTTAAAATAAATGAATACTTAAAATTAAATCAAAAATAGTTTGTAAAGATACAACCTCAGCCACAATATGACTGCACTGGTGAGATGTAGGTACTTCTTGTTGTCTTTGGATACAACGGTGTAACTCTCTCTTCTGCTTAACGGTGTAATTCTTATTTCATATCAAAGTAGATAAGCAGATATCGGTGAATAAACAACAATCAAAAAGGGAACCATAAGATGAAAACAGTGAGGTGAGGGATGGACGTTATTTTATCAATTCTTCTAAAATTCTAACGGAGAAACCATGTGGATGTACCATAAAATAACTTAATTATTCTTGCACATATGCCATAACCAGTGGACTATGTACTTAGCAGAAAAATACCATAAACGTATAACGAACGATTATCAACATGGAATTAACTCTCAAATATCAGTTAAACAAATTATTCCATATCAACATCTTAGTAATACTCTAAGATTTATAACCATATCCTAAAACCCTGTAATAAAATTATTACATCAAAACCTGTGAAATAAGATCGTGAAGAATCGAGATTTATGAAATAAATAATGTCTTACCTATATAAGGGAAGGATGACCGCAGATTAACTTTACCACAAATTCATATGAGGTACGACACGTGCATACAAAATAGGCTTTTCTTCAACTCGGTGAATACAGAAACTTCACAAAAGAAATCCTAGCACTGAACGACTAATGATTGTTATTGAGAGGTTTAAATAGGGCAAACAAATCGCTTAAAGCAGCTAATAACTCTCATCAACCTGTCTTCAAAACTAGATCGTCGCCATGTCGTCTCGTTACTCCCCACTCTCTAACAACAGAGTGTCAAGAACGGCGAAAAACAGAATCTGCGTCAGCGGACTGAGCATAATGATTGGTAGCATTCAATTTACGGAAATGACATTATTTCATAGTACCAACTTCACACGAACATATTCACTAGATCATACAAAATTAGAAAAACTTTCATTTGTAATTTACAAATGCTACAATACTGACATCATTTATAATTCGGACAACAGGTCAAAGGCTATATGGAATATCGTTAATACTGAAAGACCTAATAGGAAGTGTAAGAAAAAAAACAGATTTAACTGCTGACGATTTCAATATGTTTTTTGCTACGGTTTCAGAAAAAATTGTTGAGTCTATGGATAATTTCAACGTTAATCCAGAAACATACCTGCGCAATTTTCCTAAGCCTTATTCGTCCTTTTTTATATTGCCTGTTATTGAATCTGATGTCAGTGAGGCTATTTTATCTCTTAAAAATTGGCCATGTTTTGATTATTATGGTTTAAATAGTCGCATAATTAAGGCGTCCCTCCAGTTTCTTATTGAACCCTTAACCCTGCAGTATAACAAGTTTATTGATGAGGGCAATTGGCCAGACCCGCTTAAGATAGCTAAAGTCCTTCCTATCCTATCCAAATCCTGTACGATTAATCTCTAAAATATTTGAAATTCTGTTAAAAGAAAAATTGCTGTCTTATTTAGAGAAGCAATCTATTATATCGCCCTCGCAGTTTGGATTTAGGAAGGATTTTTCTACGATTAGAGCCATGTTGGCTGTCATAGATGATGTCGTTGAGGGACTTGATCTCGGCATCCCGACCTATGGTACCTTATGTGATCTGACAAAAGCTTTCGATTGTGTTAATGTAAGTATTCCTCTTTTAAAGTTGGAATACTATGGTATTCGCGGGAAAGTACTACAGCTATTTCGCTCCTATTTAACTGGTAGGCAGCAATATGTTAGTGTGAATGAGTGTGAATCGGCTTTGTTGCCTGTAGTAGGAGGGGTGCCTCAGGGGTCAGTTTTGGGACCGATTCTTTTCCTACTATATATCAACGACTTACCTATTAACATAAAAAAGGGTGCGTGTGTTCTCTTTGCAGATGACAAGACGGTACTCACGCGTGGTAATGTAGATTTGAGCAGGGATAATCTCAGTTTTGTGGAAACTTGGTTCTCGACTTATAAACTAAAACTTAATATATCTAAAACACATAACATCACTTTCACCTCGAATAAATTAGCTCCAAAATCAGATAGCGTGAAATTACTTGGTATTACATTAGATCCCAGTTTAAATTGGTCATCTCATCTAGACGGTCTCTGTACTAAACTATCTTCTCAAATATTTGTTATGAGGCAATTACGACCTTCTATTAGCAATGACACTTTGAGAGTAGTGTATTTTTCATTGGTACACAGTCACTTATGTTATGGTGTAGCGTTATGGGGGAACTCTAGTACAGCTGACAGGGCTTTTATACTGCAGAAAGCAGCTATTCGCCTTATTGATGATGCTGCACCTGACCGGGCTCAAACCAGAGTCATTTTCAAAAAATATAAAATCCTACCTCTGGCATGCTTATATGTACTGGAGTCTTTACTATTAATACATAAAAATTTACCCTTTTTACCAACTCATTCGAATAGACACCAGTATAATATCAGGCATGCAGAGGACCTCATTCAACCATTTTCTAGGATAAATATAACAAGGAACAATATATTGGCAATCGACCTCTTCAATAAATTTGATAATTATAGTAAGCATAAGAATTTTAAACGTATGTGATACAAAGCCTTCAGCTTATACACTAGAAATTTTTTATTATTACATTGTTTTTTCTCTGTTAATGAATTTGTGTTCTTTATTAGTTAGTAAAACCACTATCCACCTAGTTAAATATTAAAATTACGTAAATTTTTTCTACCCATAGTTCAGTTATGACAAAAAAATGTACATCTGTGTATATATATATGAGTCAATAAACACTTACTACTATACTACTACTACTACTACTATTATTATTATTATTATTATTATTATTATTGTTATTATTATTAATTATTATTATTATTATTATTATTATTATTATTATTATTATTATTAACATCAGTGGCCGACCCTGACAATCGGAGCCAGGGAACCGGTCGACGGGATTTAAACAAAAAAATAATAATAGTAATAATAATACAATAATAGTACATCCATTCAACGAGCATACGAGAATGATGGCTATTATTCACGAGGGTGATATCGTAAACCACCTGAGTGATTAATAGTCATTATATTATGTGAGTAGAATACTATACTTCGTCCATGACCATAAATAATATAAATTTCAATACAAATTTTATATACAAATGTTGACGTTTTAAATCAATAACAAAATTATGCTTTGATAAATTGTCAGGGTAAATAAACACAAATAAAATGTTTTTAGGCGCGTTGAAATATTATGTGAATTTGCTCTTTACTCACTACAGTGAATAACTAAATCATTATTCACTGCAGTGAATAATGAAATCCACATTGTCTAATGGATACATTATGTAATAGCCGTGGACAAAAATAAATAAAATATATTAAAATAAATGATTTAATAAAAAAAATATTTCTTTATTTCATAGAAATAGATACTTATGTATTATATACATAAGTATATATTTTCAGATCGCTTTTAATTAGTAATTAGTTTTTGTAAAAGTATAACTGTTAGCTTTGACACAAAGTTTTACGACCTTATACCCTTTGTTCTGCCTTCACGACAAAATATTGAACTCATATGAGATACTGAATTACAATAAATGTTTTAAATGCTTTAAAAAATCATTAAAAACTTTAGCTTACAATTATATTATTAGTTATAGCTTACCTATTAGTTTTTTTTACATTTAAATACCATAATCTGCTTAGACAGTAATTTAGGTGTTCACCATTAATCCATATATTATTTCTTTAACTGATTTAATGACAATATTATTAGCTACTATTATTAAGTTAATTGTTATGAACGTCCCATGTTTTAAAGAGACGAACTTTTAGTATGTAAATTGGATAATTAAATGTCATTTTCCCTAATTTATATAGACAGGTAACTAATAATGCTAAAATAAATGCCGACTTTGTGTAGGTGTATAAATTAGTCTCGATAATACTCATCCAGTTATAAGTTAGTAATAATTTAGTCGAGTTTTGTTTTGTTTTTCAGATAATATTCATGCTCATATCCTAGAAATTACATACATTTTTTATTTTTTATTAATTTATAAACCAGTTCTACTTCTATTTACCTCTTTTTTAAAAATAAGGATATGGCATAAGTTTAATTTAGTACTCATCTCAAGAAATTATTATAGGATAATATTTGAAATAATTTACGTTCTTGCTTGTAAGTGTTTCACCAATCTGCATTAATTTGTTAATTTCAAATGTCGAAAATAAAATGCTTTTTTATATTCTTGAATATACATATAATATATTTAATTACCCACTTCTTGACACTACAGATTTATTATTGTTTTCTATGTCTCTTGCAGCTGTGATACTCTTAATTTATTAAAATGGAACTGTCTAATTTTTGGGCTTTGGATTGAATTTGAATAGTTAGTTCATTGTATACATATTTTTACCATAGTAAATTACGCAAGAATCTCGACCCATGCGCAGGTTTTCCTTTCTGGGTTTTCTTCGTGTTTAATTTGCCTTAAAAAATTTTTTTTTGTAATATTATTACTTACCTGTTTTAATTGTAGCGTATTTTTCACTTGATGTTTTACTATTTTTTTTCTTTTGTTTCTGCATGTATGTATTGTATTGTATTCGAATTTTTGAAAAAATTGGTAAATAAACATATTATATTATTATCATATTATTAATATTAAACTGCGGAGGAAGGGCTGACTGATATATCTCTAATAATAAGAGCAATTTTAAAGAACAATTTTATCATAAAAATCAGGAATAGGTATTTTTTTCTAACACATTACTTTCTACGTACCTTATCTATGCCCAAAAAAGATATCATTTCGGCTTGTAGGTTGAATCCTTTATAAATTCAAGCTAAAAGACTCAATCTGATCACTTTTATTGTAATCGTTGAGAAATTTCACATCTTTTGATTTTACACTTTTTGCTCTATCTCTTCTAATAAGGAAAGAGTGGAGGGGAAAATGTCTATCTAAAAAAATGTTTATACTTCGGTTTGCATCTACCAAATTCGACAAATTTTGTCTCATTGAAAGGAGCATCTACCGCTTGATTATATTTTTTGTATATAAAGTTATTCCGCTACATATTGCCACTGCTATATGGCGTTATTTGGAAAACTGACGTATTTTCCAATTTTTTCCAAAATTTGTAATGAGAACATATGTCAATCTTAGCCGGGCTGAAAAGTCAATAAGAATAGGAAAAAAATGGTGAAAGTCGCATGTCGATATTTCTTTTGGTACTGGAGATGGAGACACATGAAAATTGGAAATAGGAAATACGTGGCCTTTTCGCGGGAACGAGGTCCTTCATACGAAGATTTTGAATAATATGGCATCCAAAATAAATTTGATATATATTCTAATCTGACCCTAAATGTTGAAATTGCTCCCCATCATTTTCAATACATTTTAAAAGTTTATTTCTGGTAGAAAACACGGCAGTCTCTATTTCAGCCATGGAAATGTTGGAAACAGCATTTGTTATCGGATTTACCATATGTTCCCTAGTTGTTGGTCGAGTTTGACAAACTAAATCTTTTAACCTGCCCCATAAATAAAAAATCTAAGGAAGTTAGACCATGTGGCCTAGCTGGCTATGGAAAATTACTACCCCAGAAAATTCAGAAAGCATATCTACTTTACCATTAAGAAGTTAATTAAATATTGTTCATTAAATTGTTGAGCCCTATATATTTAACGAACCTCTTAATGTTGAAGTATACTTAAATTTTCTGGATAACGAAATACCACCTCTCCTGGAAGAATTACCGCCTCTCCCCTCTACTCTTTCATTATTAGGAAAGATAGAGCAAAAAGTGTCAAATCGAAATTTGCAAAATCGCTCAAAGATTACAATAAAAATATTTCTGGTATACCTCAACTAGGTTTCAAATAAAATACATTTTTCAAATTATCCATGCATTTTCAGCCTTTAGCGGCAGAGACAAGAACTTGAAAATAATTTCCAGCTTTTTTCTTATCCACTTTTGCAGTAAAATGTTTTCCCCGATGGCCTACGATGTACCATTCCTGAGATATGGCCGAGGTCCTTTCTTATTTGAACATACGGCACATAAGTGATATATTTTTTTAAGTGGCAGATTATGGGTAGTAGACTTCGTTTATTTGCTTCAAAATGCTGGTCAAAATTTATTTACAACACATTTTGTACATCATGTAAGTGTATGTAATTAAATGTATTCATTTAAATGTTTTTTCATGGTATTCTTTGGTAGTAAAAGATACAAGATACACTACCATATGTGTCATCTTCAGATCATAATGCGCTTTCAGGTCGTAGTGCATTTTACGATTAATAAGGATTGTCAAAACAGACAATAATTGTCTGTTTTATTATCATTATTCTTTTTACTCAAACAACTGAAGAGTTTGTGTCAGAGAGCACAAATGGAAACCATGATGCATAGATATCGATGTTTCGGTTTTTACATTTTTATTTTTCTAGCATGGGAAGAGATTTAGGATAGTACATATCTTTAACGAAACTAGAATGAAATTCGAAGAGTACTTACGTAAAGAACTACAGTATTGCATTTTATAGTTTCGTGATACATTGATCTATACAAAACGCCTTTGTTGAGTGGTCAATACGCTGCTCTGCTTTGCAGTGCACTGCTTCTTTCCATGTGGCAAGGATTAGGAAAAAAAATGGGGTGGTATTTATAGAAACACTTTTGGTTGTTTTAATCTATTTCCCCAAAAATCTCCTACTGTTCATTATTATTCTATAAATAAGTGGAAAAAAATGAACTAATAAGAGAAATATAAGTAATCATAGATACTGCACAACATAATAAATTAGTAATAATAAAAATGTAAAAAATAGATCATTAATTAATTTATGATTGCACAGGTTCGAACTTATACATATTTTCTTAGTTGTATTTTCAATATTATTCCTTTCATATTTAAAAATGTTACTATGGCACTTCTCTATTTTTTGTTAATACATCTGCCACATCCTTTATAGCATTCTTACTCTCTTACTATTAAAGATATAATCACAATACAATGCTCTATTCTAGTTTGTAAACATTTTCAGGACAAAATAAAAAAGTTTGATGATCTAACAGTTTTTATATCTGCCACTTAAATAAACGTGTATCCATAAAATTTAACTTGGCACGTAGAAACATTTTAATGAAAAGCCGGTAAGAACAGTAATATTTAGAGTAGTCTTGACTTTTCAGCGCACTGGTTATACATATACCTTCTAGTGATATAGTGTCAGAAAATCTAAGGAATTGCTACGGAACTCTTCTCTAAGATCAAGGAGGGAAGAGCAGAGATAAAGGATTTTATTCACCAGCGGAGGGATGGAAGACGGAGAGGAAAACAGGTTCTCCCTATTGAAAACAGGGAGAACACCAGGGGCGGACACTCGTACGTTAAAGAGATGGTCAGGGCATTGGCGCAAATAATTATTCCTGTGATCAATTCTCTGCTTAATAATCTCTACGTATAGGTAGCTCAAACCTATTAAGTAAAATACGATCAAATTAGTTCCAGCCCTCAAAAAAGGCAGGTCGACAGACCCATCATCCTATTATAATTATCCTATTATTATTGCCGGCTTTTTCTAATGTGGAGGACGCTTGTACTTACTTCTATGGTAAACTTTTCAACTATTTCGACATGTATGTACCTAAATACTCATCTATCCATAAAAATACATATCCTCCATGGTTCAACTCTCATATTATTAGGGACATTAAGCACAAATCGAGATTGTTACGCAAATATAAAAGTAGTGCTGATTTAATAGCTCTTGATGAGTTCCGTAGGTTGAGAGCTAAAGTTAAGTTCGATATTGATGTTGCGTACAAGAATTATATTCGGTCTGCTGAAAATAACATTCATAACGATCCTAATAAATTCTGGGCTTTCATAAAAAGCAAGACTGGTTTAACTAGTGTCTCAAATCGCATGCATTTTAATGGCAAAACGTTGGATAATCCTTCAGATATCTTAAACGCATATGCTGAATATTTTAGTACTTCTTTTTCGCCTTCCACGGACTGTGCGGTGGACTATGTTGATACGTTTTACAGTCAGTATGTGCATATCAATAAGTTTGAGGAAGAAGATGTTCTTGAAGCTTTGAGGCTTGCAAAGTCAAAATTAACATCTGGACCTGATTCTGTGCCTGCTTTTTTTCTTAAAGACTGTGCCTGTGTACTCGCTTCACCACTAACTGCTCTGTTCAATTTGTGCCTTAGAACGTCAAACTTTCCTAGTATCTGGAAGATGTCGAAAGTCTGTCCCATTTATAAGAAAGGTGACAAACTGGATATTGAAAATTTCCGTCCTATTTCTCTTATATGCAACTTTTGCAAAGTATTTGAACATCTGCTTCATAAAACTTTATATCAGAGCATTGGCAACAGAATTTCATTGCTTCAGCATGGATTTATGAGGGGTAGGTCTACTGTATCAAATTTAGTACAGGTGACACAGTTCATTGCGCGATCCATAGACAATTGTACTCAGACCGATGTAGTTTATACAGACTTTTCCAAGGCGTTCGACAGACTTGATCATAGCATTTTACTAAGTAAACTTAAAGGTTTTGGCTTGTCAGAGCCACTTCTAGTTCTTCTAAATTCTTATCTTCGGCATAGAAAACAATATGTTGTTTTCAATGGTTTCAAGTCCGTCGAATATCTGGCTACCTCAGGGGTTCCGCAAGGCTCTATTCTTGGCCCTCTATTATTTAACATATTTGTAAACGACATTGGTGACGATCTGGATGTCAACTACCTTTTATATGCGGATGATCTAAAGTTATTTGCTGCAGTTAAAAGTGCCAGCGATTGCGAACGTTTACAACACAACCTTAATAAAATAGTTAGTTGGTGTCAAGTGAACAATCTCCATTTAAATGTTAAAAAATGTAATATCATGTCTTTTACGCTGAAGACTTCCAGAACATCATTTAATTATAATATTGATGGAATTCCGCTAGAGAGGCCTGGTACGTTTCGTGACCTTGGAGTAATTTTTGATCAAAAGTTTCATTTACTTTCATTTACCAGTCATGTTGAGTCTATTGTTTCAGATGCATTTAAAACATATGGTTTTATTGCCCGCTGTAGTCGAGATTTTACAGAGACCAAAACCATCAAAATGCTCTTTAACAGTTTCGTAAGATCGAAGCTGGAATATGCTTCCACTGTTTGGTGTCCTCATTACGACGTACATATTAACAGCATCGAGTCTGTACAACGTAAATTTTTAAAGTTACTGACTTTCAAATCGGATGGGGTTTACCCTCCGATAGGTTATCCGCAGAGTGAACTTCTGAAGGCACATTCTGTAACTAGTCTGTTGGACCGACGCACTTATCACTCTGTATTATTTCTTTTTAACGTATTACATAATAAAATTGACTGCATACAGATACTTGAGGAATTATGTCTACATTGTCCTAGAACTTCTTCCCGCGATAATGCGACATTTTACTTAAACACTCCTCGTACGAATGTCCTAAAATTTTCACCCGTGCATGCAATGTGTAATAACTATAATAAGGTAAAAAATCAGGTCGATATTTTCTCGTGCAGCATTAGTGACATTAAGTCTGTTTATTTAAAATAATTGTTTGTGTATTGGCTGCTTTTCATTTTTTGTTCATATTTGTTTTCTTTGTGTATTGTGTTGCCTATATTGTATATATATTTTTTCTTTTTTTTCTTACCCTCCTGTTCTGTAGTTGGGCTTTGCCTGTAGAACAGTGTACTTTCAAAATAAATTATAAGCCGATCTTCCCCCTAGATATTACTGAACTTTATAAGGTGACAGAGGGAGTTGGAAGAACAGATCGAACCTAGAGAAGAATTGTCTCCAAAACAGTTCGGGTTTTCCGCATTTCCATATAAACAATTCCCAAAGCAATATTTCATACACAATAAAAAAAACCGAATAATTTTAACACTGAATCCACACTCATCAGTGTGTATATAGTCCACACTTGGCAGTGTTAGACATATCAGTGTATTATTACATTAGATAAAAGTAATTTAACACAGCAGATTTTACAAGATAACGTGTAATAGTTAATTATTCACCGTGTAATTATCCCGTATTTATGGCGGATTGATTCATTTTTAACACAGGGTTTTGTAAATTTTACTACAATTTATGAGTAGGTACTTCTACAAACTTGACGGGTATATCATTCGTGTAATATGAGTTCTAAAGGTTTAGTTATTATACTACCCAGTTCGTGTTAAAAATAACACTGCAGCAAATTACGATTACCACTTAGTAATTTTACCATTTGTCTTTTTTTACTGTGTAGTAACTTTTTCGTTTTTAAGATTAGGAGAATGTACCTTTGAAGTTTTGGGGTACTGTATACAGGAACACGGCGTATGAAACAAAAATCACTAAGTTCATTCCAAATACCTACACATGTAATGTGTAGGTATTTGGTAGGTAGGTAACAAAAATGACTAAGCTTTTTATAGTAATTTCTTTGAAAGATGTTTACTAAGGAATAGTTTTGCGAAATGCTTGCGTTATTGATTAGTAATAAATTTATAATGACTGATGATTACCATTAATCAAACATATTTTTTTATTCAATTACTGATTAATTAATATTAAGTAGCTCATTTTATTTTTGCTGTTGATTACTCAAGGAAATCTTAAAAAAATAGAAAATCCTTGCCACTATAGTCACACTTACGCAGGATAATATCCATAATGCTGTGCTAGTCTAATTCCGCAATGCAATTCAAATCTGCAAGCATTTACTGTTAGTGTTGTATAATGTTTGTTTTCTCCTGTTTCTATGTTGATTTTGATCTATAAATACCAATTTTGTTATATGAAAAAAATGCATATGGCATGTGAAAGTAATAAATAATTAACTACCTAGGTACCTGATGACACTTCTAAAAATATATGTTTATATGTCATATCATAATCTTAGTAAAATAATTAGTAAGTAATAAAAAGTAGATACTCACCTAACGGTTGATGGTAATTTTTTGATATAATTTAACAATAATTATTATTGTAGGTATGCTTACGTGTAGGTAGGTGCATGGGTACTTTAATATTTTGGAACTTTTTTTATTTACTGCTTTGTTTTTCACAATATTTTTGGTAATTTTTATTTTAAAACGAAAATACCTAATTATTTAATAAGTCAACCTAAAGTCCCTAAAAACATTACCTACTTGTAATGGGAAAGTTTTCATTTCATAGATACCTATACCTACCAATATTTTCTGATTTCAAATTTAGAGTTATTTTTGGTACCGTTTAAATTGAATAAAAAATTTGAAACTAATAAAAAATAATATCTGTTGCAGCCTATACTTTCTTAGGCTAAGTTTTACTTCATTTTGCTGTTGTAGATATTCTGGCCGAAAAATAAAATTTAGAAGATTGGGAATAGGTAGGTACAATTTTGGTTATATATAATCGGCATAACCTCCAAAACTGGAATGTATAAAAAAAACATGTGGTTGTTAACATTTTATAGTTGCTTATTTGTTCTACCTACATCTAAAAGTATAATTTATGATCCAGGTAAAACTTATTTACTACCACCATTATGCAACTTACAATACACATCTGTTTAATATAATCTAATTATTGCATGTGGCATAGGAAGTTAAACATTGGCCTTGATAATAACATAATGTTAGCTAATTAGCTGTGTCATTAATGAACGATACAGATAATATAAATAAAGTTTAGTTATTAAAAGTATAATTTATCCTTTTATATCTATAAAGTACCTACCTACCTAATAGAAAAACTTACAGTACATTGATTAACTAATTTTTACTAGGTATTAAATAAAAACCCATGAAGCAATTGCTTAAATAACAACGAACCTCTAAATAGTGAATTATAAATAAAATCTTGTTTTGGAATTCTGAAAGAAGCAAAATCAAAAGTAAGGCGGAAAAGAAAGTAATCTGCAAAACAATCATCAGCATTCACCAGCTTATTTATAGTAATTGCATATCATCGGAAACGATATTTCTAGATCAAACTCTGCAACAAAATTAAATGTCAATTAAGTGTAAATTGTCAAAGTCAATCATTACAGAAAATCTTCACTGCAGAAGAGCCAGATATAGGTAAGAACGTTTTAAGAAACTACAAAAAAATTTATATTTCGTTTAATTAATATGTACATATATATTTTGTGTTATTATAATTTTCTGTTTGAAGATACCTTTAAATGTTATTTATTATAATCATATAATTAATTTGATGATGAAGATGTTAAACAAAAAACCACTGATAAACTTAAATTTATTTATTAAAATAAAATATTGTTACAATATATAGTTATTGAAACAGTTGAGTTATATCGGGTGCAAAAGTACATCATTTCAGTCGATTCTATTAAAGATTTTTGCATTAACCTCATAAAATAAGATCTAAAGTGTGGCATCTATATGAATACATTATATCTCTGTCTAACTATCTTACACAAGAGTTTATCCTCTTCGTTCTTATTGTACCAGATCACCAAACTCATGTTCTTGGTACAGGGTATAAATTTTATAGTTTAAATATTTGTAAAGTCTTGAGATATCCGTAGAGACAAAATTTAATGTTCAGGGAGCCTTGATAAATATCATAGCAATTTCTAAAAGAATCGTATCAGACAATCCGGTTATTCGAGGAGGTGAAGTATCTAGGGGTAGTATTGGATATGAAACTTACCTGGAACCCGCACTTGGAAAAAACTATCTACAAGGCGAGACGGGCCCTTTGTGTATGTCGACGCTTGATAGGGAAAACGTGGGGGCTGAAACCGAGGAAGTTACATTGGATGTACACATCAATAGTGAGACCTAGGATACTTTATCGTGCTCTGGTGTGGTGGCATAAGACCACGCAGGATACTATAATGGAAAAGCCGAATAAGATTCAGAGGTAGGCCTGTGTACAGGTCTGTACAGGTAAGTCCTGCTATATCTACTACCACTTCACGTGATGTTGGAAAGAGAAGCAAGGATAGCAGCATATTGAATCAGGAACATTAATAATTTGATAAGTAGTGTCTAAGGAAGTGGACACTCCAAGATTAGAAACACATTGATATCAGAGCCAATCCTAAAGATGATATCTGACAGAATAATTGCAAGGTTTAACTTCTGTAAGCCATTCGAGGTGCAAATACAGGATCTCAGTGACTGGGAGTTGAAGATAGATTCTCTGGAGGCTTGGAGCCTTATATGGTTTTCAGATGGCACCAAAACAGACAGAGGGCTCGAAAACAAACAAGATCAGTTCGAGGCTTGTTTGGGACTGTTTGCAATTGCTGGTGGAATTGGCAAATACCAATAAGATGAGACTGTGTTGGGTGCCAGGTCATAAAGGCATTGAAGGAAATGAACTTACTAGAAAGGGATCTAAAATAGCTTTCATTGGTGCTGCCAAAACGGCTCTAGGAAGAATCATGCGGTCATGGAAGGCCCTTTGCAGAGAAGAACAGTAGAGATGCTGGGCATGGGTAAACCTTGGCTCAGGAGCATGACTGGGCTCATAACAGGGCACTGACATTTCAGGAACCATCTCTATAATTTAAGATTAGTAGAAAGCCCGGTATGTCGGGGTTGCGATGATGCAAATAGGACTGCGCTTCACATTCTAAGTGAATGTGAAGGCTACGCTCGTATGAGTCTAAGGCTCCTGGGTAAATCATTTTTGGAACCTTGCGAGCTAAGAGAAATTTCACCGAGTAGACTTTTGAACTCAAAAACAAAGTTGCTCGCTGATTAGAAGATCGGCGGGATGCACAATAGACCTACATGTGGCCACAGTGCTTTGCACATAGATTTTCATGTATAATTTGATTTGTTTAGCCCTTTTTGCAAAACTAAAATTAATTTTGGGAGCACGACAGAAAAGTAATCGAGGTCTGTTTGAATTTTATTACTTAGTTTTTGGATATATTGAATACTTTTTATTTAGTAAATCATAAGTGGTATTTTAAAACAAAATAGTGCTATTAACGTGCAATTAACAAAAGTATGTAATAATAAGAGGTCAAGGTGGCTACTTTGACTTTTACCCAAAGTGACGATTATTTCTTTTGAAGGAACTGACAATGCTCTATTATGTAAATAACTATCTAACCAATCATGCAGTTTTATATCAAATTTAGATGCTTTAAATTTTTTATAAATTATATGTACAGGGTGTCCAAAATAAGATCCTCTATCCCCTTATCTCAGAAAGTATAAAAGGTAGAGAAAAAAGTTAAATACGAAAGTTTTTTGTTTTTACCTGAATTTTTTATTTTTATATCTTTCTTGAATACAGGTTGTTCAGTTTCTCTGATCCAGGCATCAACTTTCTTTTTTTAAATGGGACCTCCTATATTCAATTACGTTTTTGAACTCTCCTTAAAATTCTAGGTCGACATTGTTAAGAGTACCCTATACCTATCATTTACCGTTACGAAGATATTAGCATTTAAAGAAAAAAATCTTTAAAAAACACCTGCTCAAAAAATCTCGGAAAAACAAATAAGACATCCAAAAAAAAGGTAAATAGGGTTTATTTCGTAGACAATTAGACTCAGAAATTACTTCAATGAATCGATATTACCTGGTTAATATACAGGGTGTTTTTGACAGATGGCTCAAATATGTATATGTTAAAACTCCAGAAAATCGAAAATCTCTTATGGAACATCCTGTGTATTATTATATTTTTGGATTCTCTATTAAATTTTAACCTTACTCTATATAACGTTCCCTATTCTTATTTTGCTTAGTTTTCAAGATATTGACGAAAATGTTTGGTGCGCTATTTATAAGAGACACAATTTAGGCCCTGTCTTTCTTGGCCAATATTTAAATTGTCCCAGGTACCATAGGTAAAATACCAGGAAATGCCATTAATTACAAACTTGCATTTTACCTTTATTGGATGCCGAAGAAGATGCCAATCAGATCATCTATCAGATGGATGGAGTTCCTTGCCACAATACTGCAGTTGTAAAGAATTTTATTAACAACTATTTTGTGGAATGGATAGGAAATATCCCATGGGCCCCGAGGATCCCAGATTTAACTCCACTTTAACTTTTTATGGGGTACACTGAAGGCCTGAGTTTATCAAATTCAGAATAATAATGTTGATGATTTAAAGATTAAAATTAGGATTGAAATTGAAGCGCTCAATCAAAGTGATTGCCCTGTAAGAAAACTAGCAGTTATATACACAACATGCATAGCTGCAAATTAGGACATATAGGACACTTGATTTAATTTATTATTTTTATTGTTATTTGTTGATTATTGTTAGTTATTTGTGGTTCAAGTTACAGACATAGATTTGTTTATATTAGTTAATTAATGAAATAATTTAAACAAATATTAGTTTTTAATAAAATGATATATTTTTAATCAGTATTAAGGCACACTTACTATAATATACCAACTAATAGTAGAGATATTTTTAATAATAGCCGATAATGACATTTTTTCCACATTTTCGTCAATATCTTGAAAACTAAGCAAAATAAGAATAGGGAAAGTTATATAGAGTAAGGTTAAAATTTAATAGAAAATCCAAAAATATAATAATACACAGGGTGTTCCATAAGAGATTTTCGATTTTCTGGAGTTTTAACATATACATGTTTGAGCCATCTGTCAAAAACACCCTGTATATTAATCAGGTAATATCGATTCATTGAAGTAATTTCTGAGTCTAATTGTCTACGAAATATACCCTATTTACCTTTTTTTTGGATGTCTTATTTGTTTTGCCGAGATTTTTTTAGCAGGTGTTTTTTACAGATTTTTTTCTTTAAATGCTAATATCTTCATAACGGTAAATGATAGGTATAGGGTACTCTTCACAATGTCGACCTAGAATTTTAATGAGAGTTCAAAGACGTAATTGAATATAGGGCGTCCCATTTAAAAAAAGAAAGTTGATGCTTGGATCAGAGAAACTGAACGACTTGTATTCAAGAAAGTTATAAAAATGAAAAATTCAGATAAAAACAAAAAACTTTCGTATTTAACATTTTTCTCTACCTTTTATACTTTCTGAGATAAGGGGATAGAGGATCTTATTTTGGACACCCTGTACACAATATCTTAATGCTATTGTTAGTAATTAAAATCTTTGTAAATTAAATTGCTTCATATCTACTGCTCAAATATTGTTGGATTTATAAATCTTATATATTATTCATATACTATATACCTACTATAGAATTATACATTTTTTTTTCGGTCCATTGTAATGATCTTAAAGATTTTTGGAATAAATTTTGGTAAAATATTGACCGGTTTGGAATTTGATAAGTATATTATATTACCATAATTCTCGTGAATTGTGTTATGTTTACATCTGTTTAATAAAATAGGCGTACACCGCATTAGAACCTAGACCTAGACCTTCGAATCACAGGAAACTAAATCTACTAAATGTAAATTATGCACTTATTTCTCAGCTACTTGTATCTATTGACGTTGATCATTAACGATTTTTGAACAATCTGTAACATTTCTGGGTTTATATTAATATGAACAACTTATTTCCTCAATAGATGTTTCTTCTCCTATTGGAAAATCCGATCACGGCGTAATAACCGCCCACATTCAATTTAATATGCCATCCTTGCTAAAAAGCAAAAATTATGCCACCTACGACGTAACGGACTTTGATAAGATAAACCATGATCTTTCACTTATCAATTGGGACAATCATCTGGGACAAAACTGTTTGTCAATGTGGAATAATTTTCACAGTATTGCAACCCGGTGCCTGTCTGATAATACTACACAACGATGAGTTTACTTTAATAACTTGAAACCATGGATCGACTCTCAAATTATACAGATGATTAAGCATAAGAGAAATCTTTGGAGGAGGTACAAACACTCTAATAACATACAGGATTTTTTAGCTCACAGAAGATTCTCTAACACAATAAAATTGAAACTGACAACGTCGCGACATACCTATGAAGAGAAAATCGCTAACAGTGACAATAGTAAAAAATTCTTCAAATATATCCGTTCTTCTATATCTTCCAAAGTTGCTGTCCCTATGCTTCAAAAACTCAATGGAGATTTATGCACTTCCTATTACGAAACTTCACAAACTCTAGCTCTTTCCTTTTCAAAAGCCTTCACTATCGAATCGGTAAATGATAATCTCCCTCCGCTGGATATGCCTCGAGTTCCAGCTTCGCTTACTGATATTTATTTCTCCCAGGATGAAGTTAAAAAACATCTGCTGAAACTCCGAAGTAACTCATCACCAGGACTTGATGGTCTAGCAGCCTTCTTCCTAAAGAAATGCGCAGAAGTTTTATCTCATCCCTTGTCTAAAATAATGAATGCTTCATTTGTGCAAAGTTACGTACCTCTCACCTGGAAACTGGCATCTGTTACTCCCATATATAAAAAAGGTAATAAACTTGACGCTAACAACTACCGCCCTATCAGCTTGCTGCCTATTGTTTGTAAGGTAATGGAATCAATTATCAAAGAGTACATGACCAACTTTCTGCTACATCAAAATCTTATTCCTCACCAGCAACATGGATTTGTAAAAGGTCATTCAACCTTAACCAACCTTCTCCACTGCGTAAATGCTTGGACGAAAGCCCTTGATAATAAAAACCCAATAGATGTAATTTACCTTGATTTCTCTAGGGCTTTTGACAGGGTTCCGAAACATCGACTTCTATATAAACTAGAATATTTAGGCATCAGGGGTAACCTTAATATGTGGATCTCTGACTTCTTGAGTGATAGACAGTTTAAAGTTAGAGTTGGCCAAGAACATTCTGAGGTAAGGCCAGTAACAAGCGGAATTCCACAGGGTTCAGTTCTCGGCCCCTTGTTGTTTATTATCTATGCGAGTGACATTCAACTTCATATTTCCAACTCCATTTCGTTCTACGCTGATGATACCAAAATATTTGCTGATCCCGTCACTGACTATCACAGCCTTCAAGGTGACCTCGATTCCTTGCAACGATGGTGCTCTGACTGGCTCCTTCCGCTGAATGCAGATAAGTGTGTCATTCTTCATATCGGTAAAGACAATCCTAATTTACCATATTTTATAAATGGACGGTCCTTAAATTCAGTGACGTCACATAATGATCTCGGTGTCATAGTGAACACAAGCCTTACCTGGAGTGATCATATCGCCGCGGTATGCAAACGTGCAAATACCAGACTGTTTCTAATTAAAAAAAAAATACTCAAAAGTGTCTTTCGAAACCTCCTGTAAACTTTACAAGTCGTATGTTCGCCCAATACTCGAATACGCTGGACCAGTGTGGTGCTCAGATCTAGCTCGTGACCAGAATATGCTGGAAAGAGTGCAACGTAGCGCAACAAGACTCTCGTTTGGTCCCGTAAGGCCGACTTACGAGGATAGACTGTCAATGGCTAAACTCATGACATTCCAGCAGCGACGTCTTCGTGGTGACTTAATTCTAACTTTTCGCATCATAAAATATAATTTTGGTGACTTAGCTTCGATTTTTCCGCTAAATTCTGATCATCGGCTTCGAGGACACCCCTTGAAACTCAAGAAAGAAAATTTCAAGACAAGGACCAGGCAGCATTTCCTGAGTAATAGAAACTTTGTAGTTTGGAACAACCTGCCAAATGATGTGATTAATGCGCAATCGGTGAACTTGTTCAAAAATAAAATTGACAATTACCTCTTTTCTATAGACTAGATCTATATTTACTAGGTATAATATGTTCTTGTTATTCAAATTGTATTTTATTTGGGGCATTATTTTCTATAAACTAGGTCTTTATTTACTATAATGTTCTTGTTATCAAATTGTATTTTATTTGGGGCATTATAGGACATCTGTCCTCTGCCCTCACTGAATTTGTAATAATAATAATAATATAGTACCTACCTACAGATTCCAATCTAATATGAGAATTGTATTTTCATTAGAAGAGGGCATTGAATACTCTGGAAAATTTGTTTCTTGTGAATATTTTCATATGAGAAAAACAAAACATCTGCATGTAATGAGCCGCGGCGATGGCTCAGACAGTTAGGTGCCTGGGTGGTAGCCTGTGACTAACAGAATGGGTATATAGCGGCGCGAGTTCGAATCTCGTCAGTGGAGAAATGGCACCTCTCTCAGGGAATGGTTGTGTGTCTGTGTTTTTTTCATGTGTACCCTCCCTCTACACAAGCATTAGGCTTTCAGTAGGGAGGTTGTCCATTTCTGTGGTGTGTTTTTTTAATGCATCATCTGCTTATAGATAAATAAAATCTCAGTCGATAATTTGAAATCACTCCGGTGTCCATTATTTTAGACAATATGAGCGTGGTTTGAGCAAAAAAAGAACAGACATATATCTAATTAGTTTTTAGTTTAAGAAATTTATTTAACTTCTGCTCCTGTAAGCTTACTTTTCAAAATTTATGAAATATTGTAGATCCAATGATTTACTTTTAATAGTAGTAATAATTCAAAGTATATAGTACTTAGTAATAATTGATTTTATTTTATATATATACAAATTTAATAAAACATCTATTAGTTTCGGCTCCTAGTCATCATCAGGAAACTTGTTAATCAAACTTATGCAAAATACAAAATGCAGAATTACGTAGCAAAACATTAGTGCTTCTTAATAAAAAAATGGTGGAAGAATCAGAATATTAAGCAGCATTTATTACAAACCTACTTTGGGCAAGGCGGCCCAAAGTGGCCGTAGATATTAGTCACTTGTTGTCTGTTTACTGGAGCTCCCTAGTTCTTTTACAATACTTGTACTAAAAGCTGCTAGGTATCTAGATTGTTCCACCAAAACTTTATTAAGATGTATGAATATTAATGTTTTTTCCATTTGATTAATAAGTTTGCTGATGGTGTGGAGCTACTAATAGATATGTACAAGGTGGCCCGTTTAATATGGGCCTATACCTTATCTCAGAAACTACAAGTCCCATGGAAAAAAAATTATACGAAATTGTTTTTTTCAAAGTTATCTTCAATATTTAATATACTCAAATTTATAACCTGTTTATATACAGGGCGATGAACTAAAGTTCCTTTTTTTAAATAGCACACCCTATATATTATTACATTTTCAGAAAGCTCTTCTAAAGACAAGTTCAATAATATATGACATGATGGGTCTGACGCCCACCGTTTCGGAGTTATTGAGAATTATCTTCAGGAAATAGCCTATATTAAAATGGTGCTAGAGAAGTTAATAATTAAGTTTTTGAACATCAACTTGCGCCAAGAGAATTCTAATTTTATTTACTTTATTACGTAATTACTCAATATTCAGTTTATAAAAAAATTTTTACCGTGTTGCCACATTTTGAAAACCATAAATTCTCACGATTTTTTCAAATGGAATACCCTGTATATTGTTAGATTTCTAGAAAACCCTTCTATCGACAAATTCAGAGATATATGATATGATGGGTTTGTATCCCATCGTTTCTGAATGATTATCCTCAGAATATGGGATTTTAATATTGGCTATTTCCCGAAGATAATACTCAATAACCCATGGGACTTGTAGTTTCTGAGATAAGGTATAGGCCCATATTAAACGGGCCACCTTGTACAATGAATTTGTATGTACGGAAAATAAAAATCGACGTTATAAAATATTCCTTATATTGGCATATTTATTGCTTAATGCTCTGGCTTCTCAAAAATGTATTTTTGTCATAGGCCTATTATTAAATTGTTAATACAAAAAGTATTGCATTATATTTTAAAGTTTAATGTGAAGTTGGGTTAAAAAGTTTAGCAATTATGTTCTATTTTTATTTATTACATTTTGTATTTCTAGCTGTAAGTTACGAAAGCATAGAACGACATATAGCATTTTATTTGTATACCTACTTCCCACTTTCAATTTTCTTAAATTCCCAAAGTATAAATTTAGTTAATAATAATAATAATAATAATAATAATAATAATAATAATAATAATAATAATATTAATATTATTTTTGAAAAAGTACTAAAACAGCAAATAAATAAATTTTTTGAAGAGCATGGACTCTTTCACAGCAGTCAATATGGCTTTCGCAACCAACGGTCAACTACTTTAGCAATTAACAACCTAACACAAATTGTATTAAGTGACTTTGAGAATGGCAACTTTACAAATGGTACTTTCTACGATCTTACAAAAGCCTTTGATTGTGTAAACCATAGCAATCTTTTGCAAAAGCTCAGTTATTATAACTTTCACGATGACAGTATAGCCCTAATAGAGTCGTATCTCTCTGACAGATACCAGTATGTTTCCTATAATCTGAGAAATTCTAGTTCATCGCTTCTGAAATACGGAGTACCCCAAGGGTCGGTAGTGGGTCCGATTCTATTTTTGATATATATCAACGATTTGGCTAATTGCGATGATATATCCAATATCATATTATTTGCAGATGATACTACAGTTTTGAATAGTCATAACCGGGTGGATACCCTGTTAGAAAATAGCATTACTTCTCAAGCTAAAATCAAACAATGGTTTCATGCTAATAGTCTAAGCCTAAATGAAAACAAAACTCAAACCATGATATTTTCCTTAAGAAATACGAACATTGATAATGGTACTAATGATCTTAACCATATTAAATTTCTGGGGGTGGGCTTGGACTCTGTACTGATCTGGGAAAGCCACATAGATAGTTTGTCGCAAAAACTGAGCAAAAACATATTTTTTATACGTACTTTATGCAATTCAGTATCTGAGAAAACTTTAATTATGGCATATTATGGATTTTTCCATGCCAATATGTCCTATGCGATATTAAATTGGGGGCATGCGTCTCGCAGTGCACAAATCTTCGGTCTTCAACGCAAATGCATGAGAGTCATCGCACATCTCAAATTTAGAGATGACTGTAAAAGACACTTTGTCGTTTTCGGGATTCTTACTCTACCATGTGTATACATCTTAGAATGTCTAGTGTTTATTAAACGAAACGTCAATACGTTTTCTACATATGCCCAGACCCATGAGTATTTAACTAGAAACAGAAACAAGGTAAAACCCTCCTTTCTACGTCTTACGAGGTCTAGGGATGGCACAGGCTACTATGGTATCAAGTTTTTCAATTTACTTCCTGACCAAGTGAAAATCCTAAATGTTGATAGATTCAAGACCCTACTAAAAAAGTACTTTAAAGAAAAGGCTTTCTATAGCTTAAATGAATACCTTGAAAATGATTTTTCAGATATGCTTCTGATGTAATTTTAAGATGTTTTATAGCTGCTAAAATTTTTCTTTTTAAGTGTGTCGATATTTTGTGTGAAATTTTATTTGTTTGTTTTGTAATATGATGGTCTCTTTTTTTATTTTTGACATGTGTAAACATTTGTATGTACTAACACCAATAAATCATTATTATTATTATCATTATTATTATTAATAATAATAATAATAATAATAATTAATAAATAAATCGACTGGATTTCGACAAAAAAAATAATAATAAGCAGAGCTTCTGTATGGCCTAGATCGACTATAGCAAGGCATTTGATATGACATCTCATGAGCTTATTATCTACTTGCTCCAGCACCTTCTATAGTGAGATGCATTGAAGAAATATCAGTGTCCCGACGGACCTACCAACGTAAGTTGTTCCTGAGGCGTAAATGCGGGTCGCAAAATAATAATATGCTGTCCCCCTCTCTCACACAAATCTCAGACTTTCGGGCTAATCTTGTGATTAGAATGAGGGTTAGGGATATTATGCTATGCTATATTATTGTTATTATTATTATTATTATTTAACTAAATTCACACTTTGAACTGGGAATTTAAAGAACTTTACAGTTTAAACTACTGGAAATGTAACAAAATTTACACTTAGAACTGGGAATTTACTAAATATACAGTTTATAACTGGGAAATATACAAATAAAGTTATACATGTCCGCTTTACGCTTTCGTACTAAGTACAGAAAAATCTGGAGAACAATTAGAGATTTTTCTCTTCTCCAGATATCCAGAGAATATTTATAGGAAACATCCAACATTGGGAATTGGTTCGACATATATGATTATATTAATATTTCCCAAAAAATATTTTCTCGGAAATTTTCTGTCAGGAAAGGTCAGACCTGTCAGGCAAAAGGAAAGGTAAGGAGTCATAAAAATGCCATTAGGGTGATGCCTGTGATCTTGGAATTTTTTCATTTCCTCTACAGCATCGTTTATTTCATGTTATTAATTTTATGTTATCCATCCACAATGATTTCTGTTTTTCTTTACTGATCTAACATTGATACAGTTTGGTGAGTCTATCACGGCTATATTAATTTGTCTCATCATTTAAATCGTAAACCCGAAATCATTAAACTTTATAAACTAGATAAACCGTTATTTATACAGCGATGTCATTAGTGCATTAATCAAGGAAGGTTTTTTCTTATTTAATTTCTTCTTTTATTTGACACTAAATTTTTTTCTCCTATTTATCCATTTTTTATGTATTTACTTCTTACTTTATATCATTTAGATATTAAAAAGATTTCAGTATTCAGATTCAGACCTATAGATCCAGACTATCAAAATATTCGTATACTCGCTTTCAGCGATGTTTCTTGTGTTTTGTATAAAACTCTTTATTTATTGATGAAGTACTTCAATGGTCTTTTTGTTATTAATTTAAACAGAAAGGGCTTAAGTTATCTGTTTGTTTTATTATATATGTTCCATGTTTAGTGAGAGTAGTACTTGGAAGACATTATTATAAAATTCAGGACTGCTGAGATCTCAAGCTTTTGTACGATATCGGGCATTTTGCTGGGTTGCTTGATCTCCGATCAATTGCGTCCATATATTGCTTTCGTAATTCATTGGTAGCAGCTATGTTTATTGATAAAAACAGTGAAATTTGTTGTCTTTAAGAACAAAAGTTTTAATACGACTAGAAGATATTTTGGAATGTCCAATCAGCCCAAAATTAATTAAACAAGACATATCTACCTATTGAACCATGTTTTATTTTTTCTAAGAAAACTGGTGAAACAAGTGGTGTACAATAAGTAAAAAACCATGCAGACAATAATATTAGTAAACACAGTTCTTAACGGGCTTTATATAGGCAAGCCGACACGATGGCTAGAATTGTTTATTTCATTTTTCAGTTAATTAATAAATTGGAAAAAATAGGATGTGCATCATCTGATACTAAGTAAAAGTGTTATATTTGATACTATATTGTTACAATAATATTTTACATAACAGGAGACCTACTTTAGTTTTGGCGAATGCGCAGGTATCAAATGTCACCAGCTTCCTAAAATAAATAAATGCAACATATGCTTATATATATAAAACCATACGCTACATACGCTTTAGCTCAAAAAAAAAAATATTATTTATGTAAGAGAGTGAATACTAGGTAAGAAAAAAAATTCAATAATTAAATAATACGTTAATTTGTTATTTATTGCTAATCTGTTAATTTATATTTTTGAATTAAATATTTTTTCCAACTAAGTAGATGTCATATCTAGTTTTCCCAGTGTGGTGAAATGATAGTAGTGTTATTCTTTCTATCACATTTATTAGACTGTTTCAATTATTGTAATATTGATTTACGTGTTCGTACATATTCTACATAATCAGCAAAATGGTTTAACACATAATTATCATTAATAGGTACATTCGTAATATTTGCCAGGAAACAAAGTTGCTTTACCTTAGCAACCAATACACAGAAAAAATTATCATAACATTATATACCTAACAGAAAATCATATACTGAAGTATACATTTGCAATATAAAATTTCTGACAAAAAATAATTTATTTACTGAATTTGTAAGAAAATGTTGTTAACAAACAAATGTGTTAAAACCAAATAAATCTTTTCACTAAGGTTTTATAAAACACTAATATTTCTTATTGGTTATCTAATTTTATGTAGTCTGGTCCATGTGAAAGTCACCTTATTGACCTAATTCTCATATTTTATTGTTTCAAATGCCGAACCCCTGTGATTTTCCATGCAAAATTTAATTCCGGTTCAAAATTTGAATTAGTTAAAAATATACCTACATACGGCGCGCACTAAAACTCTCCAAAAAATCTCCTATTATTTCTTAATCCAATGCTATATAACTCTTTGGGGTTAACTGGGGGGGGGGGGAGTTCTCGTGATAGAACGACTGCAAAGATTAATCATCTAACCAATTAGGAAATTATCTTTAAACGAGTTCGTCGTTATCTTATTAAAAAATGTCTTATTGTCTTAATTTTAGATTTAATTTATTGTTAATACTATTGCTAATTTTTTTAATTATTTTATTTACCTACTCTGCACCTTCTGCAATAATATTTTATTAATGTAATATATAATACCAACCTTAAATAAATAGACAATAAGGAGCTGAGAATTTAGACAATACAGCGAAGGGTCATTTTTACGTGGACCTGTAGGTAGGTATATATTATAACGTCAAGCGCCAATAATAGTAACTAATTATTTAAAACGGCGAGTTTTTTTATTTTACGCGAATGTAAGACAAGGAAGACTTCCTTATGCAACACATTTGCCTTAGTATTATACCTAATGATAATCGTTAATAACGGTATGATGACAAATGACAGAATCGAGCGATCGGTCAAACATGTAGCTTAATAAGTCCTAGACCTTAGGCATACCAGGCACACCTGACATGAAATCAAGAGAATAACTTAATGATGAGGAAATTAACAGTGTTTAGGTACACTATGAACTACCACATAACACTTCATTATATGTGAACTACGAAGTTTATTATTTTACTAACATATGTATTTATTTATATTGCCACTAGTGGTATAATTTATAAGGACATGCGAAATTATTGTTTTCAGTAACTTTGCAAACTTTTTAAACAGCTGTAGTTCATGACGTATAACGTTCATGACGTTCATGAGTAGGTATAATTTAATCGGAGTGTGTAGCAAAAAGATGCCATTATATAAATATCAAAATATAATACTGAAAAATTTGTTACAAAAAAACAAGGAGCTTTTAGAGAGCTTTTTCAGCAATACATTTTCCAATGAAATTTTTTGTTATTTGATATTAATATACATAATTTAAAAAATAGAATTTCTCAAAAACACATGACAAGTTAAGGAAAAAATATACAAGGTTATCATAAAGTACGGGATATACTTCAGCTTATTATGTATTTTTAACAAATTAAGTTAATGACAAGATGTGAGATAAATTCGATTGCTTAAACAATGGGATTTCTTATGTCCAACAGTGGTTAATGCAAATGTTCGATATGTCGTCCATTTTTCTGCTATACAATCACCAACGGTGTCTCCAAATTGAACATTATTCAGCATTTCTGGTTGAATTGAAGCAATTTGCTCCCTAATAGAGTCTTTTAATTTTTCCAACGTTGTTGGTCGTGTTCTAAACACCAAATTTTTTACTAAACCAATTCTTGTTTGTAGATCCATGTAATTAAAGTTTAAATCCTTTCAATTTACGATTATGTGAGTTTTATTTTGAGAACAATTCTCGAAATCGCAATGATTATGTTTGACACTTGTATCAGCAGTCGACACAACTCTTTTGTTTCCCATAGATACAGTAAAATTCAATTATTGAAGCAACTAGATTCCATTTACTTTTTGTTAGTAGCTCGATTTTTTAAAATTATATAAGACTAAAGTATACCTCTTACTTTATGTTGACCCAAATATGCTTAGAGGATTACAATTAAAAAAAAAAATAGTGTGGAGGATAAGTCTAGTATAAACCGTTTGATGTGAAAATATATCTCCCTCAAAAATAAAATGCATCTGTCAAACTGGACACCTAAGCACAAGAATCATAGTTTTTATTATTCCGTTTAAATCAGTGAGGTTTAGACTATAATTTTGCACTAGTTCAAATTATCGGTAATTTGCACTATTAGTGCCAAATTATCAGATTTTCTAAAACATAGACGAAACATAGATGAAAGTAACTAAAACTAAAAAATGTAGTTAATAAGATTTTGGCAATAGAAAAGTTAACTATGGGAAGTTATTATTGAACCTGACAGTTTGTCGTTGGCCGTTTTTGGATTTAACTAGCATTCAGGCAAACTTTCTAAAATTATCGATAATTTTCATTGCACTTCTTATACTTATTACTATTGAGAATTTACCTCACATTTTATAAGCCAATAACAATACTGTGTTTCTATAGTAACCACTTGGGTAAGCAAGATCTTTTCGGTTTGTAAGGCTATATTCTCGAAAAAAGATCCTGTCGCCAAAAAGAAAATACCCCTGCAATTTCTGAAAACGTTTTTAGTGGCTTTAGTGGTATTAAAGAGGGCTGATGTCAAAACTGTATTTTCAGTGACAAACATTAACCAAATTAAACTATTATACTGCCTTAGAAACTTATTTCGTAAATTCTAGTTTTATAATCATTAATTTATCTCCGTCTTAAGTGTCAAATTATAAAACTTACAATAAATAAGTTCTTAATTTAACATGTACACTTAGGGGAGATTTAGGGGAGACATGTACATGATGTTCATAATTCACTGTTGAATATAACGGAACAAGTTTGTTAATAATGTCGACATGTTGTGACTTGTCGTGATTCGAAGTATTTATTCCTATCTTTAACAGAACGTATATGGATATATTTGACAAAAACCTTTCGGGAGGTTGTAAAAATAAATTCAAAATACATAAAAAATAGCGACACTTACACAGTAAAAAAAGACAAATGGTAAAATTACTAAATGGTAATCGTAATTTACTGTAGTGTTATTTTTAACACGAACTGGGTAGTATAATAACTAAACCTTTAGAACTCATATTACACCAACGATATACCCGCCAAGTTTGTAGAAGTAGGTACTCATAAATTGTAGTAAAATTTACAAAACCCTGTGTTAAAAATGAATCAATCCGCCATAAAAACGGAATAATTACACGGTGATTAATTAACTATTACACATTACCTTGTAAAATCTACTGTGTTAAATTACTTTTATGTAATGTAATAATACACTGATATGTCTAACACTGCCAAGTGTGGACTATATACACACTGATGAGTGTGGATTCAGTGTTAAAATCAGTCGGATTTTTTTACTGTGTAGAAGAAAAAAATCAGCGAAATACTTACAATTTTTTCCGGAAACAAGAATATGAACTTTTAGAATAAAAATACATAGTACCCTATAAAACTATACCGCCAAATTGATTGTAATCTGCAAATTACAACCAAAGATAAATTGTATTTGCTTGAGAAAATCCGCTGTAAATTGTCATTTAAAGATGCAATGAATATATTGAGTATATGAACCTATTGATGTCATATATTTGGATTGCTACAAAGCAATCGATAAAATTTCTTTGAATCGTCCAATTAAAAATACTCAAGCAGTATGGAATAAATGGCGCTTTTCTTAATTCGATTTCCGATTTTCTTACTAATCGTAAATTTAAAATTAACATAGACAGTCACTTCTCAGTGTTCCAAAGCGTTTTAAATGGAGTGCTTCAAGGATCTGTTTTGGGCCCCTTAGCACGTATGATAATTTGCAAAAGTCCCCTTTATACTGACGACACTAAAATTTATGGAAATCACTTTATGAAATTTAATCAGTTGCAATATAACTTTCTACGCATTATTCGATGGTGTTGAAATTCGATAATTCCATTAAACTTGGACAAATCTGTAGTATTACTTGTAGGCTAAAATAACCCACTTATCAACTACTCCATATCAAGAAATTCTTGATATGGAGTAGTTCAAGAAATATTTTAAAAGTATTTTAAAAGTAGAAGTTTATAAGGCCCTTGGCGTATATACTCGTATATCTGGTCTCTCTTGGTCACATATCACATTTTTCAGTGTGTCAACAAAATTTAACGATGTCTATTTCTAATTAAAACAAGGTTTTCTCAGCCCAACGTTACGATATGTGCCTGTTTATATAAAACGTATATATTCGTTCCTTACTTGAATATGGATCATCTGTGTGCACACCTAAATTAGTGCACGATCAACAAATTATTGAATTTGTTCAACGTGCAACAAATTACCTCTATAATATGGAATTATTGGCCCATCTTATTAAGATCGATTACAAATTTTGTTATTATATTGGAATAAATAAGACTTTAACGTAGTGACCTGATAACTGGATACAGTGTTTCACATTCTACCTACTCTGTTGATCTAAGTGGCATCTTCAATAGAAATACTAACGATCGTCTCCGCTAGTACTCTTAGAAATTGTGCTAAGAACACTATCGCGTTACTGCGAGGGAAAATTTTTCTGTTCTAGCACCTTTTAAAAACAATTTGTAAAAACCCAATTTTACGAACTCTAATGAATGACTAAGTTAAATTTAATTCTGTGTGTAAATTAGGTATATTTTTCTTTGTCAGTTGCATAAGTAGTAATAAGAACCTCTACTCTTACCTTTATATTATTATTATTATTGTTATTATTCCGTTCAGTTTCTGCATAATTTTGTTCTTCTATTCAATTTCATTCCTTCATTTATCGTAATATTTTTCTGGTTTTTGTCATTATGGTCATATTTATAACATTTCTTATTGGGTCCCTTCATACCTTTTCCTGCTATCTTCCTTAGTTGTTCATTTGTGTGAAATTACTGTACTCTTAAGTTTTGTATTAGTAACCCATCGTTCGTTTGTGCACACTAGCTTTCAGATTATAATATACTTCAATTTAGATTTTTTGGAATTTTTCTGGAAGTATAATAAATTGTAGTGTATTTTTGACTAGTTTCGTGATTTTCTGATTTAATTTTCGATCATCTGAGAATATTATCAAGTACGTACTTATATGTTTAATTTTCACTAAATTTCTATTGTCCGGCTCCTTATTCTGATTTAATATTTTACTTTTCGATTTACTTATGTTCAACTTTTTTTTCAATTCAGTTATCTCCTTATTCTACATTCTCTATTTATATTTTACTTTGTGTTTTTGGTACTAACAATCTCATCAGCTCAAAGAAGTATTTTTACTTATTTTAAATGTGCGTTCCCAATTGTTGTCTGTAAATTTTCTTTCTTCGTTCTTCTTTCAAATTTTATCTACTATTATTACAAACAGCATTGAACTAAGAATGTCTCCCTATTTAATTTTTTTACTTATTTCTAATTCACTAAAATTTTTCCGTTCGCTTGTATTCTACTTGTCATTGTACTATATATCCGTTTTGTTATCTCTATTATTTCCTTTTGTATCTCTAACTCTTCCATAGACTCCCATATAGTATTTCCATCTATTGAATCGAATACTGCTTGTAAATCGACAAAAATTAGTGTACAATTTCTGACCTTATAGGCAAATGGTTCTATACAAATAATTTATAATCAAAATTATATACATTTATCAAATCAGTACATATTGATTTTATAATAGCATTGGGCTGCCGAAATTGTAGATCGAGGAATTATATCATTAAGTATCTAATTGAAAAAAATATACCTATATAATGTTAACCAATTCTTTATTTAATATATATATATATATATGTAAATACGTCGATAGTAAGGAAATGGTAACAGATAGGTATAGGGAATCCTAATACAGATTGAAAGACCACATTACTCTCCATCACATAGAGCAGTAAAATATCGGGTGTTCCATTTAAAAAATATTTTTGGGTAGTTGAAATTAGTCAGAATCAAAATATTTTTTGAATACTCTGTAAATAATAAAATACGAATTTACACATAATCTGAAAGCTTGATGCTCCACTTAACCATAGCCCAAAACTTAACTTTGCTACCATAACTTTCCTTCCAGTCGATTACAAGTATTTTAATAAGGTACTACAAAACCAAATGTTTTCAAAAAAAATTTAAATATCTAAAAAACTATTAATTTCTTGTATAGGTTGTCTCACATTATAAAATGTAGGTTTTAGTATAGAAATAAAAAATGTAAAAAAATATAGGGTATTCTATTTAAAATAAGAAAGTTGATAGCCATTTCCGGTATAACGTGAAGTGTCAGAAAAACGAAATACTTCAGATAAATAGAACTTTCTCGAAAACCCCCGTATACAAATTTTCAAAAAAATAGTCCTTAAACTTTTAATGAACAGGTTAACTGAATCACTTTGTATATGTATGTATATATTCGTATACATACTGAAAGAATCTTGTTCTTTTTTTCAGATTTACAGAAATATGGAATCATTAACCACAAGATCAAGATATAAAATGCAAAGTCAAAGCAACGGTTTCACTTCAAATCACATTTCCTCAAATAATACTTCAGCAACATAAAATCCCACTTTGAAACATGCGACAACGTGAGGTGATGCTTAGAAAAATTCTATATGCAGTTTGCAACTTACAGAGGGGAATGCACGAAAGAAACAAAGGCAGCGACAAGTGCATGTGAGTGCCACTAGAAGAATTATAAGCATACCAACTGTTACATATTCACATTTGAAGGTGGTCCTTATTTAATGAAAGTCCTTATGGCGGCTCCGAGAAGCTTTTAATGTGTGGTTAGTCCATACGAATTGCGTATTTACGTTTCAAATAAAGCCATTGTGAAGTTCTCTTACAGACGTATTATTTAGATTCAGATTTTTAAACTGATTGAAACTCCCACTTTTTTGTATAGACAGTAAATATATTAATAGCAGATTTCTACAGATGTTCAAAATATTATAAATTTTTCAAGTATACTCAGCAGTACCTGAATATATAATATATATTTGAATTTTGATAATGAACAAAACTAACATTTCACACATATGAATACAATTTTTTAAAGTAATAGTATTTCTAATCACAGGTTTGTTAAACTTAGAGAATCTTAACATTCTCCGAAACTCTAACATTTTTCCAAAACATATGTGCATAACATATAACATAACCATTACATAACCATTAGTGCAAGATAATTATAACGCAACAACAACAAATAATCTATTATAGTTATTATTATAACTATGCATTTACAGAATAATTTGAAGCAGTCTTACAACTTGTTTAAACCTATTAGGTCTCCTCAGTGCCGTACAGCTCCAGGATAAAGACAACTAATGTGGCACAAGACACATCCATCTTATGAATTCTTGGCTACTTCCAGCCGCAGGATATAAATACGCCATAAATGATGGAGAAGGGGAACACGGTCAGCGAATTTTTACATCGATGAACTGTGGTTACAGTTTCTTTCCACAATTGCTAGTAGGCAGAAACAGCATTACGTGTGTACGCCCCATGTCAATAGTCCCAAAGATATATGAACAAAGATAGATATTCTTGAGGTTCATTCATCCCTGACTGCAGATTTCATCGATATTTTCGAAAATCAGCTATCGGCGGATATTTTCCATTTTAGTATTTTAGGTTATTGACAGCGGTAAAACAAGGACGGAGCATACTACCTTTCTCTTTCTCATTCCATCGAAGCGTCACCTCTTGTCTTGGCGGGACGTAAAAGGTGGACTTAGCGCCCTATTTGAGTGCACACGGCATATAGTGTACGAAGGTTTAGCAAGTAAACAATCGTTCTAAGTCGGGAAGTCGAGCTAGTGCGCAAGTACCGCTAGTTCTCCTATTTCCAGACATAAGAGTTCCTGATAGCTCGTGAACAAGTAACTCCACTAGTACTGACCGACCGCCCAAGTCAAGCAGACGTATCCAGGACCTGTATTAATGATACTTTTCTTCAGCATTATTGTTGTCTTTTTCATAACTGTGTGTGTACAGTTTAATTTTTCCTAAAGACTGCCTGGCGGACCGTATGTTCACTGTAGTTAACTGAGTAGTGATGTTTCTGCACTATAAACAGGAACCGGTACCCGAGACAAGTTAAAAGAGAAACCGATACTCAGCCGTCAAAGTGACACTTCGCACCTGCAATCTGAAGTATACGTCACAAATCTGGCACCCGAGGGACCTTAACAAGGGAAAATGATTGAAGATTGCAGATAGAGGAGCTTTCCGCAAAAGTCCGTGTAAATCCCCAACATTGACCGAATTTTGACGAAGCCCTCCTGGTAACCGACAACACTTATGGGGTCATTTTCCATATAATCGACCATAAGGAACCGATTCTGACCACGAGTTATCTAGGGCTTCTTGCAGTCGTGTTGGGAAAGAAGCACTACCGTTTCTTGTTGTTTTGGACTTTGCTACACTCTTGTTAATTAATTTCAACACAATAGAATATCACTCTTACTAAATTGAAAGTATGTCTTCAATAAATTCAAGCAAGTTTCGAGAGGCTATTTCGAGTATTTCGTGACTCCGGTGACTTACCTAGCTTGTGACCCATTTTTCTCACTAAATCAGGGGCGCATAATCGAACGGCTATAGTCTCGCAGCGATCTATTTAACCGTTGAAAAGTTCATAGGTAGTAAGTTGCAACTGGAACCGGCAACCGGACACATCGTTGCAAATACCGCTTCAGGATATCTGCAACTAGATACCAGTGTTCTACACCTTCCAGGGTGGAGTAGTCATAGGATGGAGCCTACTCTTACACACCACCTTATGGCTACGAGGACCCCTGACGGACCCATTACGACCACAGGTTTCAGCTTTTACCGAAATGCTATCTGTTGGCGTTGTGGAAAAGCTGGTCACTTCCGTAGTCAATGCCAATCACTACCACGGCTTTTCTGTTTACGGTGTGGACAGCCTGGGATCATGATCAGAGACTGTCAGTGCCTGAGGACGGAAAACTAGAAAGGAACTGTACCTTTATGAGGCATGTACCATTCCGCTCGTAGTTCGTATTCAAGACCAGACGTTTTTAGCCCTAATGGACACTGCAGCTGCACGTTGGTACATAGGAGACTGTGTTAACCAGTTCTACAATCAACATGGTATCCTAAATGGTGTCATCCCTGCGCCCGCTGTCCAGTTAGCCAACGGTAATTTAGTTAATATAGATAGTTTACTATTTGGATTTACCGACCTAGCCTCTAACTTAGTAGTGGGAATGGACATCTTGAATAAATATGACTTTGTCATAAGTCCGCCCACTACCACAGTCCGCCTGGACAAGAAGATCGTGTCCTTGAGGACACCGTCTGTTCAAAATCCGCTGGGAGCTATTTCCCTCAGTATCTCCTTCCAGGAAGAGAGACAAATTCGAAGTTTCCTAGATACTGAACTACCCAGTTTTAAGGACATGCGAGGAACCACAGGACTCATGCAGCACCTACATCCAGAAAGCCAACTAAACAACGATACCATCCCCAAAACCCACGGATGCAGGAAATCATCAACAAGGAAGTTGATGACATGATAGAGAACGGCATAATAGAATCATCCGAGAGCCCATGGAGCTCACCTGTCGTAATAGTCCGAAAAAAGGATGAGAAACTGAGGTTCTGCATCGACTAGGAAAGTCAATGAGGTCACCCAAAAAGATGCTTACCCGTTACCTTACATCAACGCCCTATTGGATAAACTCCGCAAGGGCCCGCTACATCTCCAGTCTGGATCTAAAAGAGGGCTATTGGCGGATACCCCTGTCCCCCGAAAATAACCCAGTCACCGCATTCATCGTACCGGGCCGAGGTCTGTTTCAGTTCCGTTATGCCCTTCGGATTTCACTCTGCACCAGCAACCATCCAGCGACTTCTAGATCGCATTATAGGCTCGGGGTTGGAATCATATGCCTTTACATACCTAGACGACATTATTTTTTTAGGGCAAACTTTCGAGCAACACCTCGCGAACCTGCACGAAGTATTCCGAAAACTTCGAATGGCAAACCTACAGCTGAACCCTGACAAATTTAAATTCTGCCGGAAGTTGTTACAATACTTAGGACATGTGGCACATCCGAAGAAATTAATACCGATCCAGAAAAGGTGAAGTTTATCTGCAAGTTCCCAGCCCCTCAAAATATTCGAGACGTCCGCCACTTCCTTGGTATGTGTTCTTGGTATAGACGATTCGTGCTCGCACTTTCTCGCAAGTAGTGGCCACACTGACTCGTCTATTATGCAAGAAACATCGGTTCCAATTGACACACGAACAAGATGATGCTTTCTCGAAATTGAAAACCTGTCTCACCAAAGCCCCGATACTGACCTGTCCCGACGTTAAGAAGCTGTTCATATTTCAGACTGACGTCTCCGATTAAGGCTCTCTGTAGCACTGACCCAGTACATCGAGGAATGCGATAGGGTAATCGCTTATGCCAGCCGTACCCTGTCTCCAGCTGAAAGGAACTACTCAGTGACGGAACCGCGCATCGAGAAGATGCGCTTCTACTTGGAAGGCTACCACTTCACCGTCTGGACCGACCACCAGTTGCTCAGATGGTTGCATTCGATTAAGAGTCCAACCGGCCGTCTGTCGAGGTGGAGCATATTCCTGCAACAATATGACTTCGAAATCAAGTACCGTATTGCGGCCTTGAGTTGAGAGTTGTATTGAGAGCCTTGAATTGAGTAGCTGATGCCCTCTCTAGGCAACCGATCGAAGGAACTACGTCCGCTACCGACATCGGAGAACTATGTGTCATACCCGCCTCAGCAGACTGTTCCTGGTATCAGCGGAAAAAGTTCGAAGTCGAACAAAATTCTGAGGATTCCTCCGATCTCTGCATTAGAAACAACCAGCTGTTCCGTCATTTCTGGGATTCCAACGACTTAACGGAATCCAACTTGTCCGATCCATGAAAGGTGTGTATTCCCATCTCTCTTCGCCGCTACGACCTGCATGAAAACTATGATGTACCGACCGTTGGACGCATGGGAATCGCCCAAGGATTTTACACAAAGAGGAACTTATTTCCACGAAACTAGGTTATGTTGTGTAACGTCATTAAGGTACCTCCAATTTGGTGAGAACTTGAAGACTAAAAGGAAAATTTAATCTGTTCCTTAATAGTATATTATACTATAAGGGACAGAAATGCGTTATTTTGGCAGAGGTGCAATTTGAAGCCCGTGGGCGAAGCCAGAGGGCTACAATGCACCGAGGACAAAATAGCATTTCTCCCGAATGGTATATACTATTTTTTCCACGGTCTCATTAACTTAAAAAGACATATTTTGTTATTATGAAGTAAGTAGCACCAGAATTATTGTATTCGGATTTGAGCATTTATTTAGTAGTCGTTGAGTTATTGTCATAACTACAAAATAAACAAACAAAAAGAATTGTCAAATTAAGATGTTAGTTTGGTTTAGTTTACAGTTTGTTTAGTGCACAATGAATAATTGTAAGTCGGAAGAGATTGTGGAGGCTGCAAATATTGCAATAAGCAATTTGTTACCTACGAAGTCAAGATCTTTATACGATATAGCTTACAATCGGTTCAAAACGTGGTGCGCCGAGTAAAATATTCAAGTATACAGCGAGAATGTTTTGTTGGCATACTTCAGTGAAAATGCAAAGAATTACAAGTCTTCCACATTATGGGCGCAATATTCTATGGTTAAGTCATGCTTGATAATTTACGACAACATAGATATAAGCAAATTCCCCAAACTGATCGCATTTTTGAAAAGAACCGGTGACGGATATCAAGCGAAAAAATCGAAAATATTGACAAAGGGTGAAATCGACCGTTTTCTATCAACTGCAGATGACAAAGAATTCTTAATGATTAAGGTAAGATTACTTTTGTTGTTAGGTATTTCAATTATTTAGTATTTTGATTTTTTATAGGTTGTATTAATTCTGGGGATTGCTGGAGCTTGTCGAACTGATGAACTAGTCAATTTAACTGTAGATAATATTGAGGATGTAGGCTCATCCTTGATTGTAAAAATTCCAAACACTAAGACAAAGATTCCACGAACCTATGTGGTTACCGATGTGGGAAATATGCTTGAATTGTATCGAAAATACCTGTCCCTTCGTTCTCCCCACGTGAAGCATAAGCGCCTTTTTTTGTACTACAAAGCAGGAAAATGTAGTTCGCAGCCAGTTGGCAAGAATACCATCGGAAAAATTCCTAGTGTAGTAGCTTCGTATTTAAAATTACCTGATGCTGCATGTTATACTGGTCACTGCTTACGAAGATCTTCAGCGACATTACTGGTAGATGCTGGTGTGGATATCACGACAATAAAGCGTCATGCTGGTTGGAAATCAACGACAGTCGCTGAGGGTTATGTCGAGAACTCCATTGAAAATAAGACCAAAATTGCTAATCACGTTTTAGTAGGTACCACCACTAGCGCAATCACAAAAACTTTAAATGTAAGCGAAAGTAATATTCCTTCTAATATTAATTTTGAAAATTGTACAAATGTTACATTTAATTTAAATGTCAATAAATAATTTCAATGTTACCTCTTTTTTTGCATGAAAAACGTTCTCCATAATGTAAACTCCCTTGGGAGCATTATACTTCCTTGGGAATAATCGACTACTTCTGTTTCAATTTTGATGTCATAGAAACTGATTTCTACTCCCGACCGTGGAAAAAATCATATTATGTTTAGTAATATTGACAAATAATTAAAAGAGCATTAAAAATATTGATATCTCCCTGCAATATCAAAGGCTCAAAATATTTAGGTGGTATTAATTTGCGCAGCGATTAGGGAAATATTGTGGTCTTTTTCTCAGAAATATACCATTTCTTTCTCGCATTTTTTAGAGAAATAATAAAGAATAGGGAACAGAGTTAATAAAGTTACCAAATATATAAAATACAAAGCCTTTCATTTTATTACTTTTTTGTTTGAATTACAAATACTTACCTACTATTCGAATATCACTGCTCCTACAACCTATGAAAAGTAAAGTTATTAGGTAAGGATTAACATATAAAAATTTGAATAGCAATTAGGGAAATATTGTAGCTTTTTACTCAGAAATATACTATCTTTTAGAGACATAATAAAGAATAAGGACATAAATAATAAGTTCATAAATTTACCAAAAATATAATATAGAAAAACTTTTGTTTTATTACTTTTTTTACTTTTTTGTTTCAAACAAATACTTACATACTTACCACTTGAATATGGCTGCTCCTACAATCTATGAAGAATAAAGTTATTAGGTAATGATGAATATTCAAATATTGAAAGGGATATTGGTTATTGGAAAGGATAGAATCGCACTTGGTAAAATAGCACATGCTTTCACGAGCAGGACCTACGGTTAGCATGACTTATACTTATGGGAGCTCTGTGTGAGACTAAGATTTGCTTCTTGGTTAAACATGTGGTTATTGTTGGATTTATATATTTTAGGGTAGAAAAGTTTGAAGTTTTATTAAAATAGCTCTTCTATGCACTTCTAAAAAAGTTATTACAGTTGAATAAAGCACACATAAACTATATACATATACAAGCTACACGTTTTATTTACTCAGTTGGTAGGTACATAAGAAAAAATAAAAGGTTATGCTGTTACAGATTACAGATCACATAAGCTAATTAATTATCTTATTTAATTTACTAAATACTTCTTTTAGAGTCATACGTGCAACTTGATTTCCTTTTAGTAGAATTTCTTGCCTGTTCCCCTTTAAATTCATTCTTATTATTATTCTAAGTTTAAAAAATCACATATTAATTTATATGGTATCACTTTCTCTTTTCGTGAAATTTTAATAGACAATTATTTTACGATTCTTGGTCCATTCTGATATGAGTATCCATGGATATCCTCAAATTACCTATTCCACTTGATAACTTTTTTGAGCGACTCATCTCTTGGTTTGATAGGTCCCCTGTATTACAATTGTTGAACCCATGATGGTATATTATAAAAATTATCATTTTATATTTTATAAGAAAAGTCACCTAAACGTTGTAGTTTCTTTATATTTTTTCGCTAAATATCCAGCTATATGCGATTTTCGTTCCCATTTCTAGCCCCACCGGGGGTCCAGGCCTGTGGCCTGCGGTCACCCTTCGGGTGACAAAAGCATCTACAATGATATTATTTTTAAGAAAACACATATTAAAGAAATGTTTTATCTGAAATGATGATGTAATTATACTAAACGATTTTTCTTAATATTTTGATGAATTGTAAGTGTACTCTATTCTTGATGGTAAAACATCATCATTTTTTAAGTGCTGGAAGTAGAATTTATTTTTCAGTAAACATTTTCATCAATTTTATCAATGGAACCAAAAATATATTGCTGTCATAATTGTTGCAGCAAATTAATATTGTACATATTTTTTACTTTAGTAAGCTAAAATTATGAATTTGCTAAAATGAACGAATTAATTCCAATACGGACAATGAAACAGAATAACTAAAGGCTAATACTAATAAATAATTGGAATTAAAAAGTAAAAAAAAATTTGCCTCCAGCGTGACTCGAACCCGCGAAATCAGCATTACCACGTTTTAAATCCTACGGCTTTCCCATTGTACTACTGCACCTGTTGACAAAGGTTTACCCTGAGACGTTTAAGTATGTAAACTGTACGTGTCAACCTGAAAAAATAATTTTTACCGATTTTCTAATTGGAAAAGCATTTCGCTTCAGTATTTTGGTAATCAGAAGTGTTTGACAGTCGGTACTATCGATTCCGTTAGGAATATTTCTCGTAAGAAAATAACCTAACTGAAGTTTAATTAATTTGACAGTTTTCGTGGGAGGTGCTTGTCTCGTTAGTGCAATCTCACATCGGCAGATAAAATGAGAAAGAAGTTGAGACGGACGCGACTCGAGATTTTCGAAGACGAAATAGACGTAGAAGGACTCGACGTACGGCCTCGAAAAAAAATCTCAAATGATTAGAAAAAGGACGGAACTTTCGCGTGAAGCAGTTCTCGAAGTCCTAAAATTAGAGAAAGGGTCTATGGAGTCCCTCGAAAAGTCGGAATTTCGGCAGGCGTGCCGGGGCCATTAGGCGCCAGGACAAACGTCGGTGCTAGCCCGTATCTCTCTCGCCGAACGGTGATCGACGAAAATTTTCCAGAGGTTTTTTGAAAAGGCGTTTAAATTGGGAAAACGCGTAGGAAACGGGACGAAAATACCCCTACGCATTGGAGAAAGGTCGGGGGCGACCTCCGGGCTCCCGCGGGGATCGCTCTGCGATCCCCCTAGGAAGAGATAGCTTTGAAACTTTGTGGATTCGGCGACGGAAGTTAAAGCGAGACAGAATCGACGCGTTTTAATATATATGGATAAGTATATAAGCATGCACCTAATATCAATAAATTTATATTCAAATGTTATGTTTATTCAAAATGTTTCACAGTCAACTGTTTTTTTGCTAACTCAACTAGTTGTCAATTTAAAAAACAAGTAGTACCTACCTATACCTAATATCTTTTATACCCAAAAATAAAATAACTGTTCGTTATTTCAGTCAGAATATAATTACAATTACGAAATTAACACAGTAATCTTCGCTTACGTATCCTTTATCGATTAAAAAAAGAAGTTGTCTTGGTCTGGATTAGTTCCGGAGATATCGCGATGTATGTGTGTAAAAATAAGAAAATTAAATTTTGACAAATTTGACATTTTACGTAATAAAAAATGTTGGACCCACTAAAAAATGTTGTAATTGGTCATTCCAGATAGCCAGGGAACTACTCAGGGATCATTTTGCAAAAATCACATGTCCTTGTACCTTAAAAAAATTTTTTGGAACATTTTTGCTCCTTTTTCAGCCCACTACTATTATAATCCTATCTAATGTATTTCCGGTCTACTGAACCATTGCACACGGCCTAGGTTCATTGAAACATCACAAAAAAGCGAACCAAAGTTTTACATATATCTAACCAGATATGGTTAGATGCTACATACAATACTTACATACATATTAGTAGTGGCGAGAAACACACCATAGTGCCCTCTTTGGGTCTGTGCTACTATCTGTCTGACAATTATTGTCAAATTGACAGACAGATAACGAGCTGCTTTTCCGCAGGTGCCATTACAGCAATGACCTCTATTGTCTTTAAGGGAAGACAATCCTACTTATGTATTTTAAGGAGATGCCGAAAACAACTACTCCACGGGCATTATGCCCCGACTCGCGTTGCATTACATCGGCATCTCCATTGGAGTCTCGATGAACGATGTGGCGACTCCTATGGAGATGGCGATGTAGGTAATGCAACGCCAGTCGGGGCATATTGGCCGTGGAGTAGTTGTTTTCGGCATCTTCTTCAAATACTTACATACATACAACCCTTAAGGAAGTGTTGTATGGTGTTGTTTCTTTGTTGTTATACCGTATTATTATTTTATTAAATGAATATTTAATAAAATACAACTACATGCTTCCGAAGGTATAGAAAAACCAACTCCATACAATCCGTAAGTTATATTAATTGTGAATCTACTTAATACAGTCCAAAGGGAAGGGAAGGAGTTGTAATAAACGTTCAAATATATTATGATGCAAGAGTGAATAATTAAAATCAATTTTTTCTAGTGTGTATTTTATGGATATACCTAAAACTAGGGTACTTATCTATTTTTCTGTGAAATAGTTGAGAATTTCAGATTTAGCATAATCTTTAGTTGCACGGTTGCCTGAATTTGATTTTAACTAGAAAGATTTTCGATAATGATCTTTTTTTTTATCTATTGCTTGCCGCTAACTCCTACATACTGTTTTATTAGATAGATATGCAAGGTGTCCCAGCAGGAATTCCATTGGTCGATTATGGGTAAACTATAATTAAGAGAAATGTGAAAATTTGGTGCATACTAACGTCGATGGAGGTCATTCGGCTAAAAAATTTTTTAAAATAACCAAGTGGATATTTTCTCCGGTGTAATCGGAAGTGACACACTTCCGATTACACCGGAGGAAATATCCACTTGGTTATTTTAAATAGGACACCCTATATATTATTTAATTTTTAGATTCTGCGCGGAGTTCGTTTTTCACATATTTCAAATTTTATATAAAAAATGCATGATGTTTGCAAACCAAACAATTACCAAATTTGACTATACGGGTTCCTTTATTATTTAATTTGGGTTTGTTACTATGTAGAAAGGGACTTACTTTAGCAGACTCCATATAGTATTTTGATAATTATTCACACAGGGTGGTAAAAAAAAGAATAAAAATTAGATTGAAAAAACTGTCAAAAGTCAAATTTTTCACAAATGAAAACTCCGTGTTTTTATAATTTTATCTTATTCACCATTAAAAACAAACAAGCCTGACTTTGCATAAGGTTGTCTATCCCGAAAATTTGTAGGTAGTTTACGAAACATTGGCAATTTAACATTCTTCTGTTGCAAAAATGCTACGGCTTTCAAGTTCAGTTAATCTTAGTTGGCCATGGCGGTGTTGAAAAGTGCTGAATAAATGATACTGCACTTACTTGCTAAAAATTATCCAATGATCATGCATGGAACTATTATTAAATTGCCAATATTTCGAGAAAACTATAAATTTTCGGAATAGACAACCTTATGCAAAGTTTTATCTATTTTTAATGCTAAATAAGATAAAATCATAGAAACGAGGAGTTTCCATTTGAAAAAATTGTCTTTTGACAGATTTTTCAATTTAATTTTATTCTTATTTTTTGAGCCTCAGTTGAAGCTGCATAAAAAATTCCGACAAACGACACACGTGCGTAAACAAAAAGGCCGCCGTCGAGGTGCAGGTGTTTCTTTTTTTTACAGTTTCAATTGACGTTATATAGACTATACCATAATCGATCGATGCCTTTCCCGGTGGGACGCTCTGTATAATTAACACAGCTCAAATTTGTTAACTAATGTTTGCAGTCTATAGTTGTATATTCGCGTTTAAATACAAAATTATTACTCTGGTCATCTCTCGGATTTACTTTTGAAGTTAGTAAGATAATAAGTAACTATTTGGATGTATTAATAAGAAATAGTTATGAGACAGACAAAAACAACTTTTGAGTGAACAAAACAATGTGTTTGGTTATCTCACCAAGCAAGACGACATTGTTTCCATTAAACAATGATTACGTAAAGCATTGACACGAAATGTCGTGGGGTATCATGCAAGGAACAAAGAAAAAACATACGTCTTATTGCAATCTGTCATTTAATGATAGCTTTCCGCTGACGCAACCATATAAGAATTAAAAAAGATTTAGTCTGTGAAGGTCTCTTAAATCACTGCACGAATATGACTTCATTGTTGGCAAAAAAGTCCTTGTGATATGTATATAAAATTTAATTATAAATAAATCAGTGTAAAATAAGTCTTATTTATATACAGGGTGTTTAAAAAATTGTGCACATACATACCTAATAATGAAAACTATATTGGAGTAAAAAATGCTCTTATCGCGTCAAAGCGTCAAAATGCTAATTTTTATAACTTGTAAACTATGTTCACAAAATCATTTTTATAAATTTGCATAATAATTCACGCTCGGTACTGGTAGGTACTTCGCCGGCAGCCATGTTGTCCTTTTCAGCTTTACTCAATTTTATTGACACATTTTTGTATGTATCATCAGTCCGCATCTTCGTTTACTCATCAAATCAATCTTCAGAATTTGCCAAATGTTTTCCTGAATTAAGTTACGACGGAACTACAATAAAGTGCCTTGTTTGCTGGTACTGCTGAACTGAAATCCAAATAATTGATACATGCATTTCAAAGCATATATCATAAAAAAATTACCAGTTTCAGTTCCATACTTAGTGTTTCTTTATAATATCATTTTTACGTTAAGTATGTGGCCATCACCTACAAAGCATTTTTGTATATAGGTGGTGGCTTGTATCTTAATATACTGACTTCAAGAATTCATCGTTAAAGTTCTCATCACGATTGTTGGCAAGTACGTGATCAACCTATGTACACCGTGTTCCATATAAAACGACCCACTATACTATCTGGAAATCTATAAAATATGTGAAAAAAAGTTAAATACAAAAGTTTTTTAGATTTTCGAGTTCTTTTAAAATATAATACTTCCATGTATACAGGGTGTCCTAATTTTGCTGGGACGACATCAACTATAAAAATTTAAATGGAACACCCTGTATTTTTGTCGATTTTTCGATTCTTTGTCAAAAATAAACTCGACTTACGTATTTAAACTATAGTCGAATTTTGCGTAGTTTTCGAGATATTTGAGGTCATGTGTGCTTTTTTGAAAAATCAAGGTATTTTTCAACACGATATAAAAAAATTATCAAAAACTAAAATTAAGCATTTGGGTGGTAATTTCCACTTACAAAGCGTCAATGCAGATACAGAATACAAAATTTTTGTTAACACTTATACAGGATGGACATATTACGAAATCAATATGGCAAATTTATAATCTGAAAAAGGTCGATTTTTCTAAATGAAACACCCATTATATAATTACTCTATGTTAAAGACAATGAAAATACCTATCATTTCATATATATATATGTCCTATACATAAATTCAATGGTTACAGAGAAAATCGTAATTTTATAGAAATTTACAATGATTTCTAGTATAATGATATTGTAATGCTGCATGCTCTTAAAAAAACTAGGAGGCTATGGAATGATTAATATTGAAATTTGTTTTAATTTGACAGATCTGCAATTACGAAAGTTAATTTCAAAATTTAAAACTGATATACCTAACGTGGAAACTGATTTTACTGGTTTTTATTTGGAAATTACTGAACCAAATGTTCTCAAAATTGGGGAATATTTTGAGCATAAAAATAGTTTCAAAATGAGTTATTACTCGACCCCCATTTCCATTTAAAAAAATATTCCTATTGCGCGCCCAGCTGTCACTTTGACATTCAGAGCTGTCATTGATGTGTCAAAAAATGCAGAATTTAGTCATATACTATCGTTCCAAATTTCATCACAATATACCCAGCGGTTCAAAAATTGGAGAGAGGGGGACGGACTTTATGTTAATCCGTATAAACACAAATAAATTGCAGAACTGTCAAATTAAAACAAATTTCAATATTATTCATTCCATAGCCTCCTAGTTTTTTGACAGCATGCAGCATTACAATATCATTATACTACACTGAAGGAAATGGATCAAATAAAATGTTTTGCTAAGACTGTATCTTAGTTTATGACAAGTCGCTCCTGACTTACCGCAACTAAGCTATTATTTGAAAGTCATGTAATGCGCAGTCGCAATAGAGATCACTACAGATTTTCCGCTAATCGGTTAGTAGCCGCACGCCATTTTACCCACATTTTACGTGTGTTCACTGTGTTGACTCGATGCGTACTTTAATTTGGTTAAAGAACGTGTTAGAGGTTTGAGTAATTACTCTTTCAAATTCTTGTATATATTACGAAAGATAAATAAATAATTTTAAAAGGGTGTATTTATTATCTAAAACACTATAACTTCACCAAAGTAGATATGCATAGATAAAACAAAGGTGCTTCAGTTATTTGACAGTGTATTACATGACATTACATCAGTTATTATGGTACTTTACAAGAAAATTGGTATAGGAATAAGGACACTACCTAAGTAAGAAATGTCTATGCTTTGAAAACAATAGAGATTAAGGTTGGTAGCATCTGGAAACATTATTTTTCTTTTCCTATATACTAAACTAATACTAAATACATATTCTAATAACAATAGTGTCATTTTCCTAGAAATACAGTATAGCACTCTATGCTAATAAAGTGAAGTCATTAGGACAAATACAAGTACTTATTGTAATGAACCAGTAATTATAATTGTTATTAAAATATACTGTATAATGGCTCAAAAATAATTTACTGGTAGTAAAAAAAGTTTTTTTGTGGCAACAAAATATTAATACTGCATTAGAGAAGTATCTGCTATCCCCAAAAAAAAACGCTTATTAAGCATAAAATGGGCCTTCGTTACTAACAGCAAAAAATATCCATTTACCGTAGTAAGAAAAAGTTAACAAAAAGTTTTTTTAATGGTAAGTAGACAGATTCAACAAAACCGTTTCTGCTGTAGTAACTATGCTGTCTATTTGGAGCCTATTTAATGCAGATATTTTGTTGGGGATATGCGATTTCTATTTACAGTTACTTGAAATTTCTTTAAGTGTAGAAATCATTGTAAATTTCTATAAAATTGCGAATTTCTCTGTAACCATTGAATTTATGTATAGGACATATATATATGAAATGATAGATATTTTCATTGTCTTTAACATAGAGTAATTATATAATGGGTGTTTCATTTAAAAAAATCGACGTTTTTCAGATTATAAAGTTGCAAAATTGATTTCGTAGTATGTCCACCCTGTATAAGTATTAACAAAAATTTTGTATTCTGTATCTGCATTGACGCTTTGTAAGTGGAAATTACCACCCAAACGCTTAATTTTAGTTTTTGATAATTTTTTATATAGTGTTGAAAAATACCTTGATTTTTCAAAAACGCACACATGACCTCAAATATCTCGAAAACTACGCAAAATTCGACTATAGTTTAGATAGGTAAGTCGAGTTTATTTTTGACAAAGAATCGAAAAATCGACAAAAATACAGGGTATCCCATTTAAATTTTTAGAGTTGATGTCGTCCCAGCAAAATTGGGACATCCTGTATACATGGAAGTATTATATTTTAAAAGAACTCAAAAATCTGAAAAAGATAGTATAGTGGGTCGTTTTATGTGGAACACGGTGTACAACATATCTGCAACATACGTATCATTTGTGTCAAAAACAGAAGAAACATTTTTCAATCTTTTGTATTTCATTCTGAGTATGTACAACGCACTTACATAGTAATTTGCAACATTTTGATAAGTGCATATACAATGCCTATATTAATGACGTGCATGTCAACATTCGTGGTAAGAACTATGCCCGCTGGTACAGGGACATTTACATTTCAGGGATAACCTGTGCGTTGAGTGACAAAATTGTCGATGAACGGTATACGGCAAAAAAGTAATGAGGCCACTCTAAAACTAAATGTTATTTATATTATAAAAGATAATAATTTCATAGTGTCCCTTCCACAAAAATATAGAAAAATGTATAGGATAGGTAATCCAACCATATACATGCTATTAGAATATTCTACAATAATTATTAATGGCCACAAAAATGATAATGGATTGTAAGTAAAAACTGTTAAGTATTGTAACTGTAAAGTAATTTTTTACAAATGCAAATATTATTAATACATATATAAAGTAGCATTAATGTAGTTCTTTAGTACCTACTGGATAGGTAAATTCAAATATTTACTTTCCTCTACTTATGGAAAATTAAATACAATATAATTAACTTTTAATTTCATTAACAATAATACATTAATTTGGATACATTAAATATGATCATGGATAGTATAGATTTTGTAAGCATTGCCTTGATGCATTTAATGAAATGCACTTCATGGGTATATCTGATTTTTAAACATAATTTCCATGATTGTATGATGTGACCTGTGTATGGAATGTTCAGGTTTAAGAACAGAAATATAGTAATACAAGGCTACATAATAACATTAAAGTCGGATAAAAACAGAAGCCGAAAGTACAAAGCAATACTTTTATTTAAGTATTTGAGTTTTGGGGTTTGGGAAGTAAGAATAAACTAGTTGGCTCTTCTTACTAACTCATTTCAGTTTAATAAAAAAATATGTAGAGATAAATATTTATCAAATATTTGTAAATCGTTACAAGAAAAAATAAATATGTTATATGCTAGTTGACAATTTCAAACTATTCGAAATTTCTCTATCAGTATCCATTGTGAAATAAATTAATGTGAATATCACTATCGACTTTTGATGACGAAAATTGAGATAGTTTACGAAATATTAACTATACTGAAGGCTACTACACTAATGTAGTAATGCGTATCTTTAGTTTTGCCTCTTAGTTTTAGACATTTACTTGAAATACGACATACGTAATTGTATATACGATACAATATCAATATGTATATAAAAAAATAATAATAAAATTTCATTGGAAGTGGCATTACCCAAATTTTAATTAACGCAAACTTATCATTTGCTCTTCCAAAAAATGTATTTTCATATCATCTAAGCAAATATAGATATATAAAATAGAATTATAAGTAAAACAATAGATATAATTAATTTTAAACTTACTGATGGTCAGTACCTATATCACGCCATCAAGTGTATCTACAGATGTTTCTCAATGAGTGCGTTATTGCACCATTTTTATAGTCAGTTTTGCAAGAATTTTGGTGTTACTATATTATTTTAAAAAACCATTATTATTCAAGATTACATAATTAACGTCTGTAACTTATTAGTGGTGCGTTTTCATGATTGATAGTTTTACTTTGAATATTTAATTTGTATGCTTCTGGTTTTTTGTGTTTTGTTATTTTACAGGTGGTGTAATCCCAAAAGAAACTATAAATCATTCCATAAATAAGTTATTTTAAATTAATTACATTCGCTTATAAAAGTGAGACTTTTGAAAAAATATAGATACGTCAAGTTTAAATATAAGAGAAACTGTTAATATATTTTCAAAATAGTATATCATCAGAGAAAAAACAAATTTTTGTTTGTCGGCCAAGGTAAAACAAAACCCTATTGATGAGGTGAAATATTTTCAATTTTCTAAGTCGTATATACTGATTTTAAAGAGTAGTACGTACCTATATAAGGATCATTTTCTACCACGATTGATTTCTAATACCAATCTTGGTAAATTGATAATATAATTCAGTTTTACACCTTCTGGGGAATCAGTATTAAAAACTATATTGGCATCATTGCAATTCAAGGTAAAGATAAATAAATTGCAAAACTACTTAATAGTGTGTCGTCGATTTTATGCATGCATGCATATGCATGGTTTAAGAAACTGTTTCCATAAATATTTTCTATGAAATGTTAAAGTAAATATTTCTTAAGTAAAGTCAGAACAGAGTCCAAGTCATGCACGGTATCAGTTATAAACTTCTTTACATGACGTTAAAGGGCCAAAAACATTTATTTCCTGGTAATTATACAATCACAGTAAATCACACTATGTATAAACTATGATGAGGTTATATCATAATTAAAAAAATATATATTTCTGGAAAATAACATTCTGGATCCTTTATAACGTATATAGCTTGGAGTCTTGTTTCAAGATTTATGCTTTAGCTGCTAAGAACTATTGTCTTCAAAAACCTTTTAGTTATTCTTTACTTGAAACGTACATTTCAGATCTATTGATTTACAAGTAGCTACCAAATATATGAAGCAGCTTGTAAATTCTTATATACTGCGAGATGTACATCAACGGGAATATCGACAATAAAGTTAAAAAGTGAAATGATAAATCTTCTTCCATTTTAACGGAAGCACTAAGGCCTGAAAGCTCGAAACATTTCCGGCCGGGAGATTTGCCACCCTCCTGATTCCTCTTCTATTGGTAAGCGTGAGGCATGCGCATTCAACTCGAGTTGAGGGTAGATGGGGACATACTGGATACCCTCCAGCTATTCGTCTGATCAATAATACAATTCATGCGCTTTAAATGACGAAGTCGGGGGCGACAGATACGGAGATATTTCTGGATAGGTACCTACATACTCTAGGACAATATACACTTATTCCTGTTAGCCTGCAGGAATAAAATGTGATTAATAAAAAATCTAATTAAATTATTTATTCCCACCAATATAGTATTTCGACGAATAAATTTCTATAAACTATTTTTATATATACTGATGCAAAAAATAATGAAGGCATGATGTAGTCATTATAATTTATAATTATATTAAATTATATTATATTAAAAAGTTATGTACCATGTAGTAAATCTAGAGAAGGAGTTTTGTACGCTGGGATAACCATAGCTAATCATTTCTTTAGTTAAAAGTGGCAACTGACTCAAATATATTTACCTAACATGGACATAATTTTATAATTTTTGAGAATATTGATTCATAATGTTCTGAAAAATTATTAGGAACTGTACTGGTATCTATACTGTATTGGTACCTGGCACTGTATAGTTAGATACGAGTATATGAGTAGATACTTCCTATTTATTATGGGCTGTGATGATAATTAAATAGGTACTTTGTTTTCTAAGAAAACTATTTTTCTAGTTTTCTATTAAATCCAATCTAATACCATTATAAGTAGAGATCTCTTAAACACCTATACTAGTACTAGTACTAGTAACAATTAGGGTAAAGGGAGGTTAGATGGACCAGGAGGATAAACGGACCATCGGTAATATTTTGCAATTTAAGGCACCACCGCAACATTTGACAGGCGTCTGTTTTGCGTTTCGATCAGTTCACCTTGATACGTAGCGATCACGTGGTTTCCAGCATTTATGTGGAAGTTTTTTAAGAAAAATAGATTTTGCCTCGGTGAAAATTGTATTTAAAGATATATAGTTCTATTTTTAACCAACTTAGGCAAGTCTAAAATGTTTTTGTTTGTTAATGAAACTGTAAGTATATGCATTAATGTCTTCTAGAACCTAAAATATTAAAACTTTTTTTGAACCGTTTAGTTGTTACCGAGTGGTCCGTCTCCCCTCCCATTTGAGGATAGATGAACCAATATGGGGGAGGAGAGTCGGACCAATAACTTTTTGCTTTAGTAAAATGCTTAATAAGTACATATGTAAAAGGCATGTTCCTGAACGAGGATATTGAACCTCTCAAGCGTTAAATGATGCCGTAAATGCATACAGAAATGGCGAAATTAGCGGCAATGAAGCCGCTTCAGCATTTGGAATACCCAAAACTACATTTAAGTGCAAGCAGGACCTGAATCTTCCCAACCAAGTACCTCTGGTATACAAAACCAACAAACCACTCCTAACAAATCAACAGCTAGGTACTGAAGATATAGCTCCTGGAAAAGCTCTGGATGAAGTTACCCCCATACCCGTCGTATCTACTCGTATAGCTGTAAAAAGAGTTCTTAAAAAAATATCAGGAGTTATTACCTCACCGGAATTTATTAAAAAAAAGGCACAATGCAAGAAAAAAGCTGGCCGCAATTTGGCAGTGAAAGCGGTAAATAGACATCTGGCCATGTGACATTAGATGCCTATTCTAGAACGGATGAACATTTCAGCGATTTAGAAAATAAGAGTGTTGGCTGCAGTGAAGATTATCGTTTAACGAAAAAGAAAGACGATTGGTCACAATACCTTTTGTGCAAGCGCTGGTTGCACGAGGGCTGCACAAGTTGTTTTAACCTTTGCCAGAAGTGTGGAAACGTAGCTACTAGAAAAAATTAAAAGTAGTGAGGTCCATCTCTCCTACCTACTATGGTCCATCTCACCTCCATAGGATAGGATAGATGGACCGTTGACAAGTCTGAGAATTATTTATTTTTTAGTTTTAATGATAAATATTTCTTACTTTCTAAGTGTTCCAAAAAGAGTACCAAAGGTTAGTTATTTTATGTACCAATTTGCAGATTTGTACTTTGATTAATGAAGAAATTATCTTAATTTTTATAAATGGTGGTCCATCTCTCCTCCCTTTACCCTACTAGTATTTATAGATCTCCCAGGGCTTGCCCAAAAGTATTTAACACTGAGTTAATCAAATACTTAAGCAAAAAAGAAAGCAATGATATTCATGTTATAACAGCAGACCTGAATATTAATTTACTTGATGATGCTGATTATGTAGAGGAATATAAAAACGCATTGCATGAGTACGGATTCGTATCCTATTTAAATGAATATACACGTCTTCAAAGTAAGACATGTCTGGATCATTTTTTCGTAAAGTGCAAGCCCGCTGTAAATGATAATAATATAAAGTCGTATATCTTTCAGTATCTCATTACACATCATTATCCAGTTTCAATTGTATTCGATAATAATACATATGTAGACTTTGATAATACTGTCACAAACGATAACCAACATATCACTAAACAAACAAAGTATAAAAAATATATTGATTATAATGCTTTAAGGCGTGATTTAAGAAAAGAAAGTTGGGATCATGTTTATAAAAAAAAAAACATAAATTTAGCTATCAAAAAATTTATTCATATTTTAAATGTCCACATTAACAAAAATACAAAACAGGTAAAATTAAACAACACAAATTCTTCAAAAAAAGATTGGATGACACCTGGACTAATAAAATCTATAAATGAAAAAAGTGGTTTATACAAAATATTATTACAAAACCCAAATAATGTAAATTTTAAAGGACAATATAAACAATATAAGAACAAGGTAAACAGTCTAATACAAAAATTATTTTAACAAACATTATAGTGAACTGGGCGAAAAATATGCCAATAGCATAGCAGCAGAAGATAGTTTTGTGGAAAATATTGTATCTCAGGAAAATGTCATGTATCTTTAAGAAGTTACTTGGGAGGTTATTTCAGGATATGGTGGTGTCATTTAATAGTAACGAAGATCTTTTTTCTCTTGCATAGGTATAATATTTTTGAACATATGGATACACAATAATTTAGCGTCGTTTAAGTTCTCTATAAGAATACAAAAAAACAACTTAATATCACTTCCCCGGAAAAAGTTGCATACGTCAATTTTTTTCTTTAAATATTAATATCTCAAAATGACTTAACTTCTAGCTATAGGCAATGTCACATAAATTGACTGTAAAATTTTCCGTAAATTCAAAAATGCAATAATATACAGGGTGTCCCATTTAAAATAACGAAATTCATATCGACTTTCGATATAACCGGAAGTGCAGGATAGTTATATATATTTTGGTTGCGTTCGCCCTAGAGACTTTACCATGTTGGCAAATTTTCAAATATTTCGGATTAGTACTTTCCCAGATATCGATCGACGTAGTTTCTGGTGAAACACCCTGAATATGTACCTACTATATCAATGAAATCGACATAAACACCCTAAACGGTACCTAACTGTAGATATTAGTTACTTAAAACTTTTAAGGTAACTAACAGCCAAACAACGCCTATTCTATCACTGTTATTAGACCAACAACAATAAATAATGATCACAGACAGCAATCGCTTCAATAATCCTGCAGGGACCATAGCACATTACAGTAAGCGTCCAAATTGACTATGGACTCATGTTGAACATGAACATTGACATATTTTATAAAACGACATAACTGTCGAACGATGATTCTCTGTCGACGATTTGATAAACAATGACTACGAGAGTTATCTATCACCGATATCATACACACAATAATAATAATAAATAAGTACCTACCTAATATAAAACCTCAATAATTTTGGCGATCACTGATCTGATCACAGCACATCATAACGTGACTTTTTGTCTACTGCTATTCGGGATTAGTTGTGCTAGAAACTAAAAAATTGTGCTAGAAACCCGTGTGACAAATTAATATGGCACTCTACAATATCAGTACGGAATGGAGGCACCACAACTATTCGTGTTAAATACAAATTACCACCGCCAAGAGATATGTTTATCGTGATGTCAATATTTCGAACTTATTTTACTAATCATCTTTTTAGGTAGTGGCTAAATCGTGACCCATTTTTATCTTATCTGTTATTTGGATTTCTTTTAAAACTCAAGCAACTACATTTCGATTTTAATTTCTGTATAAATAATCCCGGTTTTGCCATCTTATGCAATTTTATTTTACTACCAATCAAGTAACATTTAGCACCAACCAGTAAGCAACTTCCGTTGGTTTCTACGTGTTCTAAGAATTACTTGTTTCTTATTCATAAAATTGATATGATAACGACAAATAAACCGATTTAGTCATAGCTGCTCATTAAATAAATGACATTAACACAGCCAATACTTAAATAGTTAGGTATAAGATATTATTTAGACATATGGATATATGTTGTGGCAGTTTTTATGTATACATAATTTATATCCAAATATAAAACCAATAAAGCTGTAACAATAGCTGTAAAACTACATTATTTGAAACCAGGACTTCGCTGCAAAATCATCTTTATTACCTATCGTGTTAGTTAGGAGGTAACTATTTGTATATCATGATTTTAATAGATGGAAATGAAATTATGTGAATTAATAATACAGATATCTCTTTTTGTATAACTGAATAATTTATCTGATAAGGAAACTTTGTACGTCAATGATATGTTATTACTTATCATAATTCTTTTTGACAGTTCCGAAAATCATTCATTTATTACTGAGGTAAAAAGTGTATCTATACACTTGAGTATTACTAGTCTCAGTTAATATCTAAAACTTATGAACAACTTTACCTATAATTATGACATATTACATGCTGTATAACAACTAACTGTTGTATTTTTTCGTAGTATATAATTACCTGGTAGTATAATATGGTTTTAGTTATAAATATTAAATACAATCGTTGAAATTGTTGGATGTAAACCAAGTACAACGGTATAATAAAGTACTTTAATACGTGTAGGTTGTTTAAAACCAAATTACTTTAATAAAATATGCCTCATGCGCTTATCGAACCTACCATTACTTATCAAAATACGTATCCACTTTTTTCTTTATATCTAAAATATGAGAGATATTTTTTTTTCATTTGAATAACGTTCTGACTTATTTATGAACTAAACTGGGTATAAAATGCTATTTCTTGTTAGGGAAAACTTTTATAATTACAACAATTTAAGTCATTATACAATACATATTCGAGATTCTATAATACCTTTATCCCTAAAAGAAATAAATATCTATATTTAAAATGTATATAAATATTTTGATGTCCGATGGAATTATGAAACTATCAAATTTAAGTAATTCAAAGTAGTCACTTAAATCTATATCCTTATTTAGACTGAGTTAACACTGTTAAGTATGTTATGTTATTATGTTTAATTGGACCTTTTGCTATAATTCTGTACATATAAAAAGTATTATATAAATTGAACCTCTGTGTAAAAAATAAGTAGACACGTTTTGAATTTGTCACATTTGGCAAACCTGAAATAATTCCAATTGCAAATATGCTTACCTAATGAAAATAAAAACATTTTCGAAACGTTAATCAATGTATTTTGTCAACCAAAAAATACCGGCTTATAACTCCAGGCACCGGATACTGGTTTTGAAACCTGCGAATTTATTTAAAAAAATTTAATAACTCGAAAGTTTGATCTAAAATTTACAGAAAACGAAATACCCTGACCAACGTTACGACTCCACTCTGTACTGATATCAATAAATGTCTATCAACTACTACTAGTACTGCAAAAAATATCAATCGAGATAGGCAGGTACTATTTGAAATTTGAATTGAAAATTTTGAATTTCACAAAACTTTCAGAAAACAGTTAAAGATATGATAATATTTGATTTAATAATGCTTGTTGTGATAAAATAATGATTGTTTAACTTTAGTTTTTGTATACGCAATATTAATCAACAATAAGTTCCTGAAGCGTGAAGAAGGTAAACCATGTTTAGCTTTTCGTGACAGTATTTTTCTTTTTTCATCACACAAGGGTGCAATTATATGCTTATAAAATGCATCATAATTATTGCTAATCAATGTTCGCCTTATTTGATGTTGCTCATCTGGAAATAGGAATGAGTCATAGAAAATTTGCAACACCGCATACTTCTTCTTGTTTGTATAATTTATGAGTATGTTGCTATGTAGTTTTTGTAAGATATGCGATATATATATATCTATTTGCTGCTTATCGCCGTTTGGAACAACGCTTAAACTTTAAAATTCTCGATTGAGTCCATAAATCGAATTAAATCGCAGAAATGGATAAATTAGTTAAATTAACATAAAATTGCCGCAGAAAATTGAAAATTAATGAAGTGGTTTTTGAGTTAGTCGAAAAAAAATAAAGAACCAAGTTCTCAAGTTTATTTAATCAAACTCTGTACAGAGTAGGTAGTCCATTTTTTATGGGAATGTCAAATTTTTAAAAGTATGGAATGCAGTGAAGTAGAGGTAGTCAAATTTTTTCTATCTACTTTTGTTTTTGGGGTGTGGAATGAACTTACGTTTTCTTTTAATGGAACACCCTTTATGTGTTCACTTATTTAAAAGTAGATGTTCTTCTAGTAGATGTAGTAGATGTTCTTATTTAAAAGTAGAAAAGTAGGGTAATTGTCATTAGTTACTGGTTCATGGGCATTTGAATCACCAGAACTATCATTGTTTGCTGTAACGCTTTTACAAGGCTCCACCGTGAGCTTCCAACGTTTTACATTTCTTCTTGTTGGTGCATATGAGAATCGTTTTGTTGTAAGTAGTTTAAAAGGGTATCGTTAACATCTGCAACTGTATCACTATCATTAACTGGAATTTTCCGTAAAACTAGCTCAGGATAGATTGAAACGATTCGTGTTGGTTGAAATGAGCTGATGAGATAATTCTTAATGGCATTATTAGATTTCTTTTCCATTTCGACCACAGTGGAGGCAAGCAGTTGAGGAAAATCCTTCTTATCTATTGACGTTTGCTGTTTATGTGTCGCCTTCCAATTCATCAATACGTTCTTCTATGCAATCTTAAATGGGCGAAAAATCCCACGACCAGGTTGTCCCCCAGTAACACTTTACGACCTGGTAACCTTTTTGCATGCGGCAATAAGGATTATTCAAACCATTCTGTAAATGTCTGTACATCCATCTATCCATGATGTGTCCTGTTATAACGCGATTCCGAAAATTTTGGTCCCATTTCTACCCGTTGCTGCCACAGCTTCTCAGCCTTGTAAACGACGTATGGGGGCAATAGCACCCTAGTTGCGGAACCGCACATCATAACAGTTATGGGAGTCTTCGTAAAATTATACACTCGTTCTGGATACTTAGTTCTTCTTCATTTTCAAACAAGCCGGTTTGTCCCCCTGTTTTTTTTATGCGCAAACCACAAAATTTGTTTCGGAGGTTGACAAAATGGTATTTGAACTTAGTTGAAGCAAGGCGTAATGACCACCCATCTTCAGTTATTTTCTGTAGTGTTGCCTCTAATAGTGCTGGGTCATAATCTGCATATCTTCGTGTACCCAATTTCCTTTTATATTGTCGTTATAATTTAATTATAAACCCGCAATATGTTATCAGAAACGACTCTATTTTTTATATTATGGCGTCCAGAAACATCAACAAATAGTGCCATAATGTCAATTTATTCAATAATAGATCATAATTCGACTTACCAATCAAAGTTGTGGAAATTATGAATGTCAGTAAAAACAGCTATAAATTGATATGGAATTTTTTCACACAACACAGCTTATTAGCAAAACGACACGCACATATGTTAATCGGCCATGTTTTCGCTATACAAACCTGGTGGCGAAAGACAAATCTAACCGGTGGTTCGCGCGCTAGATTTAAATTTATAAAATGCAACTTGGTGATCAATCTCATTTCCGGTTATCAATCTCATCCCAAATGACGATAACATTCAATGCTGTTGCTGAAGAATTATAATTTTATGAAAATATGTTTTATAGCAGTAGCTGGTTTAGCTCGTATAATAAACCATACAAGCAAACATCGGAATACAAAACAGATGCATCTGATCAACGGTTGAAAGTGAAGCGGTAGTGCATTTCATTCTTGGTTAGCGCATATTTTCGTAGTATCTCGGTTATTGTACCTTTTCTTAACATCTGTGTTATACAGTGTGGCCCATCGAAAACGTACCGAAGGGCATAACTGCCAGAAAAATATTTTGTACGAAAAATGCTGAAACACATCGATTTTGTTTATGAGGGAGATAACTTTTGACGCAAAAATCATAATCCAAATTTCACCCTCATATGGAGAGGCTGTCATCTCCTAAAATTTTTCAAAAGGGAATGAGGGTTAAGTGATACGTCATTGGAAAGGGTTTTTGATTCTCTATACAGTGGCGCCCCTTTTTTAAAATTCGGTAAATTAGTTTAGAAGTTACGAATTCTTGAAGTTTCATTAATACATTTCATGAAAATTGCAAAAATGTAATCTATTTCATTTAAAAACTTACCGTATCAACGAAGTAAGTGTTGAAAATGTTGTCCACCAACCTCCAAACAGTGATACAAATTATATTCAAATCGTTGTCGTACATTCGCGCGCTAGATTTAAATGTAAGAAAATGCAACTTGGTGGTAATCAATCTCATCCCCGATTATCAATCTCATCCTAAATGAGGATAACATTCAATGCTGTTGCTGAATATAATATATCAAAGTAATAGTATAAACAAAAAAGTTATCTAAACTCAGACACTATTAATCTAATTTGAAAACATATGTATACCTATATATATATATATATATATATATTATCATTGCGGGCTCTCCTTTACAGAACCAAAATTTTCAGATATTTCTATAGACCAATAACTGGAATCTATTCATTCGTTGAAATAACTACATATATCAGTGTATATAGTTATAGAAAAAATAAGGTTGCGAACAATACCAAAGTATACTATGTATGATTAATAAAACATGTTTGTATCTCGGCCAAAGTAATTATTGACCATTCGAGTTTACACCCGAAAATAGATAAAACCCATATACCTATATTTTCTGCATCAGCATCAGCTTTTATAGGTAACTAAAAATTAACACAGGAACATAATTTTTAGTTTTTTCCTAAAGTTGACAGAAACCGAATAAGGAATCAATCCTAACAAAAATACTTCTCTGCGCTGTACCGCCGATTCTTATTCATTCCTAAAGAAATAACGTATGTCATCAGGTTTACCTATTTGTTTGAGATGCTCAAAAGAATCTTTGAAATTAATTTATTAAATGATGATTGTGATGATGCAACTTTTTAAAGCAAGGAGAGTTACTTATATAACATTTTCATGCACTAGCATCTATTTCAGGGCGACCTTGTTGCCCTTTTTTTATCAATTTCATTATTGTTTCCAAACATTGTCCAGACTTTTCTGAACTTAAACTAAATGAACTAACTTTTAGTGATGCCTGGTTGACTGAGAGGAAATAGATTCTTGCGTCTCATAAGCATTTTTAAAACGCTTTTGAAGTATAGATATAGGAGTATATACAGCATAGACCTCTCCCTCAAATATTACTAGCGTATAGATTATAGATCTTCTGATGCGTTGCAGATTAGACTATAAATACCCACACGTACCCCTTACTCCATTTACAATTCGTCTGTTCAGATGAGTGGCCTCCTACCAGTTGTGATCTTCCAGAGCTTCACATTCACAGCTCGTTTATCACAACTTTTTAATGCCCGCGCATGTTAAACGCTAGTTGCTAAATCAATGAAAATCTTGCATTGTTGTAGATAACTTGGAAGCTGAGTTTAATTGAATTTTATTCCGAATCCTTAAATGCTTAAATGCTTAATCTGATAACCTGATTTATATTTATTGTTATAATGCATCCTGCAGACATTGATGGCAGGCATCCTTCTTCATATGAATATATAAAGGCATCATTTCAACCAAAGCTTCCATTGCTGCTGTTGAACAAGTGCGCATCGCACTTGTGATTCCAAGACACGTCAGTTGTTTCAACTTCATCAAGTTACCTACTTAGTCGCAGTGTAATTTTTATCTGTAGTTAGATTATGACGAAAATGAGTACAAGTGAAGAAACTTTTAATTCTGTTGACAGTTTATGACTTCAATAAAAGACAAGATATAGGTACAAGAACGGATATCACTTTATAACATACAGTTTATATAAACAGACGTGATGCCATAAAAAATCACCTACTTTTAACCTCAGAATGGTCATTGCTTGTAGCATTAGTTATAAAATGAAACACAAGGTTAGTGCTTCTTAGCTTAGTGCTTCTTGGTAATATTTAATGTTGTCAATATTTGTACAGCACTTCTGATTAAGCAGAAAAGTGTATCTATCTAATATTTAGGTAATAGAACACCGTGTAGAATGATCTCTCCAAAACATATTGATGTATTAGATGTTGATAATTAAGAGATACGGATGGTGAACTTTTAGGACATAATGTATGTCATAGGCAAGTATTTTATTTTTACAGAAATAACGACATACCTACTACTATATATCCTTAACAGCTCATTTGACTAAATAAATGTCAGACATTCAGAAGTTTTTATATGTGTATGTCCGTAAACAGTTGTCATTTTTAAAGGAGTTATAAAGATATAAATGCCTATGTTCTGCTCTAGGCTCTTTGCAATAAACTAAACTGTGATACTCAAGTACTCAAGTGAGACATCAATCATCATTTCAGTTCAGGTAAATATAGGTACTATGGCCGTATAAAATACGTTAATTTAAATTTTCTAAATGTAAGTAATAATCTCAAACGGATGGCTAATTTTTTACACGTGCCGGTATAAAAATTACATGTAGTAAGGGTTTGTGTTTTGTATATTGGGTAATTTCACTCACGCAAATATGTATAGAAGGCAAAAATTATATTCATTTTACCAAATTGCAACAGAAGCACATGGCAAATATAAGAATAGCATTCTGTGACTGCATTTTTTAAGTTTGAATGGACGATACGTAATCTACGCGACCTCAGCTATTATGTAGGTGTGGCCTGTTCCCCTCAAATTGACGTCATTGTATCAGTTTGTAGTTATTACTTATAACACAGTGTGAACCATTTTGATGATACATGTATGAGGAAGCCTACAAAAAAAAATCATCATATTAGTTTCATAATGCAAAAGAAAATATTTCAAATCAAAGTATGTATATGATCCAGTCTGTTTGCACTGAAATAAATCCTACTAATCGTAAGTAGAAAATTCAGACTGACTTACCTACTATGATTCGCCAATCAAGTTATTGGCATTATCTAGAGATGACTAAAACTGATGTGACAAACTACGTCAGTGTTATCTCCACACCAAAGGTTCCAACCTCTTTCAAGATTTGGAAACTCAGTTAAAAAGTAATACCTACTTTATGTCCCTATATAACCAATCTTCATTTATAAGACATTTTAATTGTGGGTTATCCAAGCATAATGTGATTTACTTAGCAAACTTAAATATATAAGCATACCTATAAGTTTATACTAAATTGCAGAAGTGTGCAAGTGAGACGACGCGGGGCACGGCGCGGCGGATGAATACAACAAATAATCTATGCGTTTCCGTGTACGTTTTGAAGGGATAAATTAGAGCGCGCTTACAATATGCCAGCATAGTTTTCTTTACTACTAAAAAATAAACATCAGTACAAAGCTTTTAAATATTGCTATAAAGGTTTCTATATGGACTGACAAACATCGCTGGACACATTTACAACTCGGTTTGATTACATTTAACTATTTATAACTTTATAATTCAAGTTAATTTAGTGCTAATATTAAAAAAGAAAATGACCGGACCATCCTAAAAATAGAACAAATATAATTCCTTATTAACATCAGAGAGAAGGATGAGCACCTCAAAAGGCCAGAAAAATATTTTATAAAAGAAAGTCGGGGCACCCTAACATTAAAGTGTAGTTTAGTGCCAGATAACAATAAAATGTAACGACGGCGACATGTAGTGTGTCCCTTAAGCCAATTTAAGTTCATTCAAAACCATTCGGACTCGAAAGGGCATTAACAAAGCCCATTGAGAGGATTTCTTGCGGCAGTCAACGCCAGTCGAGGGCACGCGGCGCCATAGGCGGGCGTCTGTCGAACTTGGGCAAGTTAATTATAATGATTTTGAGAGCGCGCCGCAGCCGCAGTGATACAAGCATAGTTTTTTAGTTTTCCTAATGACACCGCTTTCGCTGAAGGTGTATCATTATTAGCTGCATTCCTTTGATTACTTTGTTTCCGAAATTGTATTTCCGCACGATATTTTCTAAAATTGCCGTTTTGCCGTCTTACTCTTAGGGCTTCAGGGTTTTGGTTACAAAAAGTACTCAAGTCAACAATAGAACCGTAATTGGCAAGTATAACTGAACTTATTTAGCGTGAAGTATGTAATATTGTCAGTGTCACTTGCCACTTACTACAAGCCGCTAAAGAAAATAATGAACACTCAGGAATGGAATAATTTCTTGTCCCGTGTTTGGTACAAGGGTACAAGTATGATACTAATCGATCTTAAATGTATATAGTTCGCGCAATGACGTCATCTGTGATAGAAACTGGTGGGGTTTTACTAATAAAATTTTTCTTAAATCCTATTTCGCTTGATTATTCTGCAAAGAAACGTCAATCTACAAGGTTTTGACTAACATTGGAAACGACATAATTTATTTAAACAATCTCTTCATGTATCTACTACTTTTAAATTTGTTTGTAAAAAAGAATTATAGTTTTATGAAAATAATGTTTTATGGCAGTAGCTGGTATACCTCGTATAATAAATCATACAAGCATACAAGAAAGTGGAAGCGGTGGTGCATTTCATTCTTGGTTAGCTCATACTTTCGTAGGGTCTCGGTTATTGTGTTATATACAGTGCGGCCCATCGAAAACCGGTATAAGCTGACCGCTTAAACCGGTACAGAAAACAGGTACCTACCTACCGTGGGGCAAAACTGCCAGGTAAAAATTTTGTCGGAAAAATGCGGAAACACGTCGATTTGCTTGTGAGGGGGACAATTTGTGACATAAAAATCATAGCCTTAATTTCACCCTCGTATGCGGGGGTGTCATTCCCCAAAATTTTTCAAACGGGAATGGGGGTTAAGTAATACGTCATTGCAAAGGGTTTTTGATTCTCTATACAGTAGCGCTCCGTTTTTAAAATTCGGTAAATTAGTTTAGAAGTTACGAATTCTTGAAGTTTCATTAATATATTTCACGAAAAATGCAAAAATTAAATCAATTTCATTTAAAAACTTACCGTATCAACGAAGTAAGTGTTGAAAATATTGTCCACCAACCTCCATTCAGTGATACAAATTATCTTCAAATCGTCATCGTACATTCTGCAGCACTTCCGGTGTCACTTCGTGACATACGTTCACGATTTGTTCCCGCAAGTCTTCTAGTGTATCTGGTGGAGTGCAATAAATTTTACTTTTTACGTATCCCCGCAAAAAGAAATCCAGAGGACATAAATCGGGTGATCGCGGACGCCATTCAATTGCGCCCCTTCATCCTGTCCACCTATCTGGAAACGTGTCATCCAAATAATCACGCGCAATCCGCGAGTAATGTGGAGGTACTCCATCCTGTTGGAATACTATTTCCTGTTCAATGTATCCAGCGTTGTGCTGTATTAGTTAAAGCTGGTCCAATGGCATTTTAAAGGCGGTAACCTCCGCGGTCACCCGATTTAAGTAACCTGGATTTCTTTTTGTGGGTATACATAAAAAGTAAAGTTTATTGCACTCCAGGACTCCGAAGTAACACCGGAAGTGCTGTAGAATGTACGACGACGATTTGAAGATAATTTGTATCACTGTATGGAGGTTGGTGGACAACATTTTCAACACTTACTTTGTTGATACGGTAATTTTTTAAATGAAATTACCTCATAGTCGAAAGATTCATATATCTCGGGGAAACCTTTTTGACACCTTAGTGTCAACTACTAACTACTATCGTTCGAATGATCGGTTTGGCCATTTGAAGTCTACAGGACTCAGTACTTCAGGTATCCTCACCGCCACCAAACAACGACCACTCGTCTTTCTACATTGACAAAACATGACTAGTCACAAAGCTATACTCTAGCTCGCCAGTTTAGAATTTAAATTTGATTCACTTAAATTTATTATGAATACAACTGTAAAGTTTCCAGGTATACTAAATTGTTGTAGAAGCAGTTGATAAATAGGAAAAGTGGATGTAAGACAAACTAATGATTTTTTGCAACCCACTTATCAATGAAACATTAAAGGGTACTCTTGGTAATTGTAATTAATATTTAATAGTTAGAAGGCGCTGCAGATTAAACTATCTAATCACGCACGTCAATCAGTGTTTCTGCTTTGTAATTAAAGATTTATCGGTAAACGGTTCTAAGATCCTATGTTTTATTTAAACCCCTTCAATAGCAATTTTGATTTCTTACTTTCAAATTGATCTATAAAGTAGATAACTTGAAACTATGCGGTGAAATCTGATTTTAGTAATAATTCAAAATCTTGTAGATCTAATTAAATTCTAAGATATTTTAGTAATAATATTAGGCATTTACTGAAATTATTTATTGTTTCATAACAACATACAATGCGAATGTAAATACTTTCCACTAACTATTGCATACATAAATAAAAAGATTTCTATTTTAATGGACGGACATGAAACAAAATTCAAGACAGTCAAACAAAGTGACATCTGTCAAAAATCTGTAAGCACTACACATCACTAAGAACTAGATATGTTATTTTTTCTACGGGCGTGTGGAAAGTTACAATTTTCTGCACGCACTTGAGTGTAGAAAATTGCACTTTTCCGCACTAGTGCGGAAAATAAATGCCTATGTATTACTTGCAATGTGATCATAATATTATCTTAATTCCAAAAAATCATGTTGCCACTGTTCAGATTTTGACATAAAGAAAAAGGAATGCTTGACACTTCTAATTATTAGACAGCATTGTGTGCTGTTCAATTAAAATATTTATTTTTCTTATGTCAATTTTCTTCACGCCCGTAGAAAAAACGTTGTTCCTAACACATGTGGAAGGTGTCTTTTCCGCACTCACTGCTTGTCCGAACTCCGCTTCGCGTCGTTCGGACAACTGCAGTCGCTTGCGGAAAAGTATCACCTTCCACACTTGTTAGGAAAATAACTATATTGTCAATAACTTATTTATGATATGTCTACGATTCAATAAAAATATTCATCTATGCCGGCTATAAAATAAACACAAGTGTAATAAATACTAAGGTAATTTACAGTTTGCCCCAAAAAACTAATAGGTAAATGATTATTAATTAACTAACTTTTATCGGCGTTTTTTTAAAACACAAATGAGACAATTAAAAAATTACTTAATCAAAAATAAAATTTTACTTATCCGAAAAGTAGTAAACAGTGGTAAATTAAATAGTTCTATGTGACAGTAATTTTACGAAGAAAATGTTAAGAATATAATTTAAAATATTTTGGTAATTTAGTAAATAAATGTATTTCATATTAGGTTGTTTTATCATTTTAAAAATTGTATTCTAGCTTCAGTGCCTATTTCTATTTTTAACATATAAGATCTTATCTATTATTTCCACAGACCTAACAGCGTTCAAAATTTTAATTTTAGCTTTAGAGTATGGATCCATTCAATTAAGAACTAGCTTTGTTATTTACTAACAACATGCTACATCACCAACAATCAGATGCAAACAATTCATTTGTAAAAGATAGGACATTATTTGTCTAGTTGTACTTATAAGTCTGTAGTTTTCTATATTGCGCCCTTCTAAATTCCTTAAGAGGTTTCTCCGAAAACACCAAAAGGATAAAAGCTCGTTTCTTTTATTTTAGCGCATGACTCGCAGGACTCGTCATTTGACAAACAAATGCCAGTGTTAAAATTAATAGAATAACCTACAATTTAAATTTTCAACAGAGTGGAAGGTTTTGAACAAAGTTAAAAGAATAAACAAATTGTTGCTATGAAAGCAAATTTTTCAAGTTATGATTTATATAAATATGAAAACACGAACACAAACTATTATAATAATGGGGGAATTTGAGTTGCCGCTCTAACGAATAAGCAGGGCGATTTATTAAATTTTAACCAATGTGAATACAGGAAAGGATCCTTCTCTTTCTTGTCATTGGGTGATGTTAAAAATACTCGCTCTGTTCGCTCGCGGAGAGTAAAATTAAAGGCAGCCAATTAGGCATCCCCATGACCTGTCAAAAACGGCTGTCATGGGTTAAACAGATCGCATCAATGTGTGTGAAGAAGAATAGTTATGCCTGCAACTTTATTTACAAACATATTTTAATTGAAAACTACACTGACGTAGTTTTCCACACAACTCCAAAACACTATACTACACTCGACGCGCGTTTCCTCAACCAAGTTGACATCGTCTGGGATGATTAAAACTCACGCGCGTTTCGTCAACGAAGTTGGCATCATCTGGAAATGATTAAAACTCAGTTTTAATCATATCTAACCATTTAATCCATTGTCTTCACACCAAAGGTTAAAACCCCCTTCAAGATATTTTAATTGCTAAAGGTTAGGCTACACCTTATAAATATATGAAAGTGCTTTTTACAGAAAAACACTTTCATATAGTATATTTTGTTAGATTATCTTTTTTTGTTATGCCAGACTAAAATTTACCATAAAACTCATTCCCATCAATATTTTTGAATTCTAGTAAAAGATTCAATTTTTTTAATGTTACTTGAAGATAAAAGGTCGTTTTAGAATTTCTGAATCAGAGGTATTCTTGGTAAAAACAACAAAAATTTACTTTGTTTGACCCACGACCCAAGCCATTTTTTTTTCACGTATTCTGAATGCGTAATAAATATATTCACGTAACCTTAAATAATAAACAACAAGTATCTCAAAATAAAAACTAATTCTGAATGTCAGAATGCGGTGGTACCCATAGTGATACTACTTAAGTGTGGCCCTCTAACAAACAGAAGTAAACAATACAGACAGACTCCTAAATGCAAATTCGTTCGAATCGACACAAGTATAATACACCCAACTGAACTGTGATCTAGTCACTATCTATCTAGTTTTCTGTAGCTCACTATGTAAAAAGTATTTAATTAATTAATCCTACACTGGCATATTGTTAATTGAACTAATTGAAATAAACTATTGATTTGTAAAATTTTTTATTCTGTAAAAATCTATAGACTAAGCAAAATTAATTCAGGTCAGTGATAATAATATTATGAACAAAACGATGAAGAAATAAAGCTGAAGGTTCTTGTTATTGTGAAGAAAATGTATTAAACTGTTTTGTTTATAATTCTGTTCGGATCTAAATGTTAGATAGAAATTCAAACAAAGCCTTGTTTAGTGTTAAGTGAGCATCATTCTTCGGCATTAAAACAAGTTTAAGTTAGAAACATATTGTGACTGAAATTATTTAGTTACTAATAAACCGAGTTATAAAGAAAATAACCTTAGTAATGTTGAAAACAACTATTCTGCGGACACCCTTCTCAGTACTAAATTATTCATCGTATCTCCTTTCTTCTATGATAGATTTGGTAGGTTTCATATTTAAGTGAATCACGCACTATGTAAAAAGTAAACAATTTTTTGCTGACTCACAGCTCGACCCTGATACGGGATATTAATATCAGTTCATTTTTAGAATTGGTGTAAAAGAAAATTAATGGAAGAGGTTGAAATTTTAAAATTTTGACATCTATAGAGAGAGCCTATCATCATCAGACAGCTCTGAAGGTAAATATTTTTGATACTTCTAAATCCGTTTCTTCTATACAGGGTGTAGTTTGTTTTGACTACGATACCCGCAAACATTTGTGTGCCTAAATGAGTATTTCTATACAGAGTGTAGTTCGTTTTGACTACCATATCCGCAAACACTTGTTGCCTTGCGAATACAATTCTATACAGGGTGTAGTTTGACTTAATTATGGTACCCACAAACAATTGTTGCGGTGTTCTTTAACATATATTGGGAAGACCATACCTAATTGGTTTCAAAACCCGAAAGAAAAAGAAGAAAAAAATATCATGGAAAACAAAACCCTGAGGCTCTACAGTAGACAAGCCCCGCCAATAACAATATTATAGACCCAGTGAAGAGAACAGGAAAGTACTACCCTTTCACGAAGAGATAGTAGTGCGGTGGTCTAAGTACTTAAAACACGGAAATTCATCTGATTCCCGTAAGGAATTAATTACGAAATACCCCTTACCGGAAAATTATTCAGGCCTAAATACGCCAAAAATGAACTACGAAAGAGAAGAGAGAGTAGTAGTAGTGGTATGGGGCGGCCAAGACCTGGCAAGTAGGCCACAAGAGGGCCTTTTTGCCTACCCCTGTCGTCCCCTACCTAACTCCGTCACCTCTTCCCTCGTCGAACCTTTCCGATCTTCTAATGTAGGTCAGAATATCGGTCCATTCAAGGGAACTGGCCTCTTCCCCTTGCAGCTCCCCGCCCCCCCCCAGACGTCGTGTCTTAGTCTACCGAAAGCCACACATTCTGCCAAGAAGTGGGAAGGAGTTTCATCGCCCTCCCCGCACTTTGGGCAGATAGGGTCTCCCTCAACAACCATCAATGCTAGATGTCTTCGAAGCCTGCAGTGACCCGTTAAAACTCCCACCAACTGGTTTAGAGCCTTCCGGCTACGACTTAACAGCCAGGTCGTCTTGGTCTTGCTTGGCTCCACTATAAAGTTGCGAGCTTGTCTACAGCTCCCACTCCTTCTCCAGTGTTTACTTAGTGTCTCATGAGCCCAATCATTAAGAGCCATGTTGACCTGCCTTCGTGTAATGCCTAAAATCGGTTCTGGTTCCTGGCTGGGTCCCTGAGATCCGAGTCGAGCAAGTTCATCGGCCCTTTTGTTCCCCGGGATTCCACTATGAACTGGTATCCATGCTAATTTGACCTCTTTTCCTCTGGCCAGCTCCTCCAGGGTATCTCCGCACTCTTGAACAAAAGCGGATCTTGTCCTTGGAGATGCTAAAGCCTTTAAGGCCGCCGACTGTCGGAGCAGAAATAAATATTTTACTCCGTACAGTTCCTTACTTCTTCCTTGTTTGCTGCCATTAGGATAATGGCAGCAAACGGCAAACCAGCATAGACTTCAGCCTGGAAGACTGTGGCATACGAACCCAGTGCAAAGCTTTGCTGCACGCACTGTTCTCCACATAAATTCCTGTCCCTGAGAACCTATCCGCCACACGAGAGCCATCTGTGTAGCAGACCAGAGAATCAGGGGGGAATTTAAACTGGTACTGCTTCCATTCCTCCCTCTCTGGAAATATGACGGCATATTTCCTCTTTAATCTAAGGCGATCCTTTGCTTCAGTTACTCTAATGGCAGATATAGGTATTTCCCTCTCCACTATCTGTGCAACTGTCGCCGGACCGTTATTTCTTCCTCCCGCCTGCCAGCTCCCTGAATCTCGCATTCTTAAGTAGGCCGCTATTGCCTCCCTCATTATCCATGTGGATAGGCCTGGCAGCCCTAGCAAGACTTCCAGGGCAGCTGTAAGTGTCGTCCTCATTCCACCTGTAATTCCTATGCAGGCAAGTCTTTGGACCTTTGTCAGTTTCTTGGACACCGTTACCCGGCCGACGCTTGGCCACCAGACCAGGGTGCCGTATTGCGTCCTCGGTCTAATTACCGTAGCCTTATAGCCAGTACAGCATCCTAGGAGTGAGACCCCAATTTCTGCCTACTGTTCGTCTTAGTTGCCAGAAGGTGGTCGTTGACTTTTGAATGATTTTGTCAACCTGTGGCCCCCAGGTCAACTTGCTATCTAGGGTCACCCCTAGGTATTTCACCTCTCCAACGAGTGTCAAAGTTCTTGGTACATAGTGGGTGCCCTGAATTCCTCTAGTTTTCTTCTTTTTGTGAAAAGGATCATCTCAGTCTTCCTAGGGTTGACTGACAGACCCATCTCACTACACCACCTTTCAATTATACTACAGGCTACCTGCATTATATCTAATAACACACATGTAAAAAATTACAACATTTTTTTACAATTTACAAAACCAACTAAGCGTGGGATTAGCGATTATTGGATCCATAATTAGCCAAGAACTAAATAATTTTGGTGAAGATACTAATGAAATAATCCCACAACTATCTGACGCTGCGCCACTTTTCTGAGTGTACACCATGCATTATCTGTCAAAAGAAGATATGAGGTAAATCCCTCAATCAATGATGGTAGCAGGCTAGCAGCTCACATAGTAATAGACAACTATTTGTTTGGGTCTGAGTTTCTTGACAAGGTGAATTCTAGCAAAACCGGTAAAAATGCAGGTCATATCCTTAAGAAGACCTTTAAAATGTCTTGGGACACAATATTAAAAGTAGAGGTACTTTATAAAATGGCAGGTAGAATAAGATATTTCTTAAAAGAATGGCCTAATATTGCTACTAATGGAAAAGTTTTAGATTGGGTGAAGGGGAAAGGTATAAAAATACCCTTTCATAAAAAACCAAAAGAAATACATCTTCCAAATAAAAAGATATCACCCCGTGATTTCAAATAAGACAAAAAGAAATAGATACTCTTTTAAGTAAAGAAGCCATCTCATGTAATTCTACAAAAAATAAATTTTTATCAACTTACTTTATCATTAAAAAACCCGATGGAAAAAATAGGTTTATATGAGGTACCTACATTTAAAAAATCATTTATACCAAAAATGAAATTTCTTTTGCACCAATATTTAAACAAGGCTTACCGGTTCCTTAAATTCTACTTAGTTAAGCCCCCAAATTTCCAGGCTTAAAGTAAACTTAAATTTAAGTGAAGTAACCTAACCTTTAAATTTTATGAACATATCCTAAAATTTTCAATAAATTTGTAAATTAAAACATGGGCATTGAAATGTTTAAAGATGATATGGATTTATTAGAAATAATTGATTATGGTTTTCCTAGAAAAAAGTATGAACGGGCATGTCCTTTTCAAGATTTAGATCATTTAACTTTCCGGCCTTTTTCAATAGAGTAAATGTCTATTACTCAAAGACAAAGTAATAGACATTACTCTATTGAAAAAGGCCTAATACTAGTATATAGAGTGTTTTCTATATATTTCTTGAAACACCTAAATAAGATCTATGTTTTTATCAAAACAATAATTTTTTCAAAACAATTAAAACCATTTGAGATTGTAAAATTAAAAAACCTTAAATATAATAACATGAATTTAATCGTAAAATGGAAATAATTTATAGCCTAAAGATATAATTTGCTTGGTGGTTAAATAATATAAATAAAGGGAGTAAATATATTTTGCCAAAGCAATTTGGCCAGAGATATTTTCTTATGCTTCCACTTCAGGTTGGGGGGTTACTGCGGTCGCCAAAACTCACAAGGGTTTTGGAATAAAATGGAACACTCTAAACATATCAATGTTTTAGAACTGCAGGCTGCTATTAAGACTTGATAATATAACGGCTATAGCAAGTATTAACAGAATGGGCAGCATTTAGTTAAGGCAGTTAAACTCTAGAGCTAGGAATTTATGGCAATATTGTTAAAGTAAAAATATTTCTATTTTTGCATTATATATTAATACAAAAGACAATAAGGAAACAGACTATTTATTAAGACTCACTCCAACAAACACAGAATTTTGACTAAATTCTAAACTGTCTACCCATATTGCCGAACAATTTGGCTTACCTAACTAACATTGATATTTTTGCATCAAAACTAAATACTAAATGTAAAAATTACATTTCTTGTGGATCAGATCCATGGTTGATGCTTTTACTGTTAATTGTAAAAAGTTTGTATTTTATGTCTTTCCACCGTTTCTTAATCCATATAGTTTTGGATAAGATTAAATTGGACAAAGTTCAGGGTATTGTAATATTTCCTAATTGGCCATGGCAGCTCTAGTTTCAAGTATTTTATGAGATGTCAATAGAAGAACCAATAATTCCCCCCCCCCCTAATGATTACATGATTACTTCTCCTTGTAGGGAGAAACAAGATCGAAATAAAAATAACAAACAAAATTTAAAACCTCCGGGCCAGGGAAACTTTAACCGTTCCCAGTATTCCCTTATTTCAAAGAAATGCCCGGGCTATGTGTAGCTACTATACTCTAAACTATTATATAAACATTACAAAATCACTCCGACAAAATTGTAACACATAAAGTCACAATCCGGCTTTCTCTCAAACTATTAATAGATGGATCAAAAAGGTCCTTCAAGGAAGTGGAATAGACACGCAAATATTTCCTAGCCATAGTGTAAGACATGCCGCAACTTCAGCAGCTTATAGATCTGGTTCAAATATTGATCTCATAAGCAATACGATGGGCAAAAGATTCATCGGTTTTTTAAAATTTTTCTAACCGACCTTTAGTGGATAATTCCGATGGCTTTGCAGATTACGTATTACTACGTGAGTTCAATTAGGTACACATTTAAAAATATATTACACGTACGTATATAGTACGTATACAAATATATTTAATGTATAATTAAAAATATTTATCTATATATCATTATTGTTTTATCTATTATTGCTTTCTCTTCTCATGTATAAAATGTTATTAATGAAATTACACGTTGCATTAATCGCACAAACAGCGGTCTCTTTGAACATTTAACAAATCTATCATAGAAGAACGGAGATGCGAAGAATAATTGTAAGATTAGTTGACTTACCTGTAAGGAAGATCAGTCTTAATTATTCGAGCAACGGAGTTCTTCTATGATAGAGCCCCCCCTCCACTCATCCGATTAGTTCAATCAGAAATGAACTGATATTATTTTCCAGTATCAGGGTCGAGCTAATAGTCAGCAAAAAATTGTTTATTTTTTACATAGTGCGTGATTCACTTAATTATGAAACGGGCCAAATTTATCATAGAAGAACCCCGATGCTCGAATAATTAAGATTAATCTTCTTTACAGGACAGGTAAGTTGACCAATTTTACCTGTATATCATGAAATAACCTTAACTCTTTTATTTTTTATATTTTTCTTGGTTAGTTCTATTATCATCATAACCACAAAATTATATTCAGAGTTACATATTACAATGACTTTTTTAATGAGACGACATTTTTTTAAATTATATTCTGAAATATTTCACTGGTAAATCTGAAATTGCACTAGTCTTCCTTAACTTAATTACAACACACGTTTCTGATTATCTTCTATTTTTGTACTGGGAAAATAAGATTTTCTCAAAAAGATTTACCTACTATTCGAGAATATCATTTGGCTAGTAAAAATTTCTATTTACAAAGCAATAAATAAGTATACTCCTGAATACCTTTTTACAGCACGAGAAACAAGCCAAAAACGCAAGCGTACAACCATTGAATTAGCAGTGTACAGCATTAATAGTAATTGTTTTAAAAAATTTATCTTTACATCAGAAAATTTTGATTATACATTAATTAAAATTTATTTTAGCTTATGTAACTGTAAATTAAATTGTGAATATTAAAATTTAACAAATTGGATGCAACAAGCACGTGAAACCTGTATCCAATCTATAAATAAATAAATAAGTCAAAAAATATGCATGCAATAATTTGAATTCGAACTTAATAACCACTGACATTGGGGAACAAATTCTATACGTTATTTCCATACCATGCATGCCAAGGAAAAATAAGTTATTTTATCATGAACTTAAGTAGGTATATAAATATTATAAATCACTTATTTATTGTAGTAACAAATGCACTCACATTTATTGAATGAGAATTTAACTATATAATCGTGATGAATTGAGAATTCCACAAAATGATGTTTAATCGCTCAATTGTCGGATACGATTGTGATAACTGACCACATTTTTAGTTACGGTAATTTGTATACTTAACCGCTAAGTACTTACATTATTTACTGAGATTTATGTTAGCATTGTTAAAAGTAGTTTGAGTCTTCAATTCAACAAATCAGATTGAGTGATTTGAATCTCATTATTGGAATCACAATAGAATACTATTAAAGTCGGAAATACTTTTTGTATGTTTAACTTTTCAGGAATTAGTTGAAACTATTTTATTCAACCATATAAATATATAGATACAGAGTAATTATAGTAGAAAACCAGAATCTCTGTAGATGTATCTGCTTATTTATTTATCCCTGTCCAAAATTCTATCCAAGATTATATCGGTTTACAAAAGTTAAAAGGAATAATTTAGAGAATTGTAAGTTGTCGTTAATGGGGTTTTAAATTATTTTCAACATTTTTTGATACTTAAATTTTTATTGCCGCTTTACTAAATACAAAATTTATTGAAGAGAAGATCAACAGCGACAAATTTATTATACTTAATCTATTTTATGGTACCTATATAATAGTAATATCTCTATTCACCATTCTAATTGCAAAAATAACGCCTATAGCAAGATCGCAAGTTGGTAAACCCTATTTTGTGCAGAAATGAGCTAAACCTGAAAAATTGAGAGTGGGTTGGTATATATCGACTTTGCGGAAATATTTAATTAGATTGACTTTATATTTTGCTTTGACTCTAAATACGTAATATGAGCGTTTTAAGTGATCTATTGCTTTTTGTCTATAATCTAGTTATTATGTTCTTCTTTTCATTGACAAAATTATTAATAAGAGGATCAAAGGGGTAATATTTGACTGGGGTGCCACATGAATCTGCTTTAAGACTCTATAAATTAAGATTTAATATCCGGTTTAATATCTTGATTAATTGTGGGGTTAATAACATAAAAATATTTTTGAGTATCATAGAATTTTTCTGTTTACAAGTAATTTCATCAAATAAAAAATCTATGCCCTATATAGGATGCAAACAACAGTTTTGTAGGTCAAATTATAAAATTATATAAGAGAATTTAAAAAAGATAAGTGACCGGCGTTCAATAAATTACTAGAAATGGGAGAAAATCGCTATCGCGATTTTCGTTCCCATTTCTAGCCCTGCCGGGGGTCCAGCCTGGGTCCTGCCTGGGGTCACCCTTCGGGTGACAAATGCATCTAAAATAATATTATTTTTAAGAAAATACCTACATATTAGAAATTTGTATCTGGAATGATACAAAATTATCGTAATTATTTAGTATCGTAATTATACTAAACGATTTTTCTTAATATTTTGATGAATTGTAAGGGTACTCTATTCTTGATGGTAAAACATCATAATTTTTTAAGTACTGAAAGTAGAATTTATTTTTAAGTAAACATTATTATCAATTTTGTCAATGGGACCAAAAATATTGTAGATATTTACTTTTGTAAGCTAAACTGACGAATTTAACAGACTGCCTTAATGAACGAATTAATTCCAAACTTTACGTGCAGAAAGAATAAAAGCTACGGATAATGAAACAGAATAATTAAATACTAATACTAATAAATAATTGGAATTAAAAAGTAAAAAAAAGTTTGCCTCCAGCGTGACTCGTACTCGCGGTATCATCATTATGAAGTTTTGAATCCTACGACTTTCCCGTTGCGCTATCACGCCTGCTGTCAAATGTTTACCTTGAGACATTTAAGTATGTAAAATGTACGTGTCAACCTGAAAAAATTATTTTTACCGATTTTCTAATTGGAAAAGCATTTTATTTCAGTATTTTGGTAATCATAAGTGTTTGGCAGTCAGTACTATTTATTCCGTTAGCAATATTTCTCGTAGGAAAATAACCTATCTGAAGTTTAATTAAATTTAATTTATTTTGAATTTAATTTGACAGTTTTCGTGGGAGGTGCTTGTCTCGTTAGTGCAATCTTACATCGGTAGATAAAATGAGATAGAAGTTGAGACGGACGCGACTCCAGATTTTCGAAGACGAAATAGACGTAGAAGAAGTCGACGTACGGTCTTGGAAAAAAAATCTCAAAGGATTAGAGAAAGGACGGAAGTTTCGTGTGAAGCCGTTCTCGAAGCCGCAAAATTAGAAGAAGGGTCTAGGGAGTCACGCGAAAAGTCGGGATTTCGGCAGGCGTGACGGGACCATTAGGCGCGAGGACAAACGCCGGTGCTAGCCGCACCTCTCTTGCCGAACGGCGATTGACGAAAATTTTGCAGAGGTTTTTTGAAAAGGCGTTTAAATTGGGAAAACGCGTAGGAAACGGGACGAAAATACCCCTACGCATTGGAGAAAGGCCGGGGGCGTCCTCCGGTGGTCCGCGGAGATCGTTCCGAGATCGCCCCACGGAGGAGATAGCTTTGAAACTTTGCGGATTCGGCGACGGAATTTAGAGGGAGACAGAATCGACACGTTTTAATATATATGGATAGTTGAATCAATTTGCACTTAAAATATTTTATTTCATACTGTCTAGTAAATCTACTTACCCTGCACTGATTTTGAAATCAGAAAAAAATGATTTACTTGAACAAATGAATAAATTTCATTAAATAATAGTTTCTTTAAATTCATAAAAAAGTTTCTTCAACTTAAAGTGTTAATATTTTGTAAGGAATTGTATTAATTTATTGATGTGGTTATACTTATATTTGAAAATAAAATTAATTCAATTTATAACTTAATGACTTCGAAACAATAACATAGTTTTTTGAGTAAATATCACTTTTATTATCAAAATTTTATTTCTTTCATTAATTTAAAAGCCGCTAATTGTTGAATTTACAACAAAAAGCTTTCAAAATCAAGAAATTCTTTTATGTGTAGCCTATTTCCACTCTTATTACAATGATTTTTTTCTTGATGATGATGATGATGATGATGATGATGATGTGAGTTGTAAATATTTATAAGGTCAAATAACATATATGCAACAAATAACAAAATAACAAAATCATCATAACAGATTCAAATTTTCTTCCAAGGTGTACGGAAAGGGTTATCCGAAAGGAGTTGTTTTGATATAGACACTATAATATAGACACTGTACACGCAAGCTGCATTATGCACTTAACTATCTATATACTTCACTGGACTACAAAAATAAAATTTGTTTTAATTTTCTGTTTTTGCATATGGCTAGACATTGAAGTTTGCGTGCCTTCGACAGTCTACCTACCGTCTACCCTCTTTATTCACAAAGCAACAGCAAAATGGTGATGTCCTTAGCCTTGAGTACTCGTCTCCTATTGGTAAAAATGTTATCAATTGTATCATTCGAAAAAAAATTGTCTTGTATTAAACTTTCGTAATTTTTATATGAAATAAATACTTAATTGTATCAATGCTCTTCACATTTTTTTGGAGAAAATACTTCTTTGCGCATAGATCTAAGTTGTATCCACTTAGTAATAATGTCAACAAAATATGTATATTGTTTTTAAGGCAAACTATATACTTGGTTTGAAGAAATTTTAAGAAGTAAATGAAAGAAACAACATTAGGTATTTATATAATAAAACTACATTTGTCTAAGCAATATGGGAATAGTTTAAACAACAGATTGTTTTATTAATTAAAACAAATACAGTACAAAACAATCCAAACCATTAAATTAATAAATCATTTTTCTCTGTGCAGCAAAACAATTACTTTTGCATTTGTATCGCCAAATTTTGAAATAGTTTCCGTATCCAAATACTTTGGAAGTACCTAATACCTATCTTGAACTAAGTATTCAAGCGATGCACGTCATAAAAGATCCACAATGTCATTTTCCAGAAATGTATATATTTTTTTAAATTTTGATGTACCTCAGAACAGCTTACACTATACGAGTAGTGGGATTTACTGTGATTACATAATTACAAGGAAACAAATGTTTTTGGGCCTTTAACGTCATATAAATGATTTTATAACTGATAACGTGCACTATTGAAATCCTGTCTTGACCATAATAGATACAGTTCCGAATTGTCAATTAAAAGTATGTTTTTAATAAGTAAGTATGTACGTATGTATGTTTTTTCTTGACCATATTTATTTGTTGTTTAATGAGCGTGAATTTTGTTATTCATTAGACAAAATTGTCTTCAAAAATCAACCTGCAATAATTCTTTTGAAGCAGGGGTTTATCTTCTAATGCCTCTTTTATTTTCCAAATGGCAATATGTGTGAAAAGGTCGCACACATTGCCACACAATAATACGAATGCACTATTTTATTTAAAAATTGGTTGTAATTAATTAGTAAAAGTAACTTTAAAATACCTTATGCATTGAACGTACATTCGTTTTATGTTGGCTAATATCTAAAATATCAAATTTACATGGCAAGTAAGAAAATTAGTTGGGAAAATTTATTTTGTTAAAAAAAATTAATTGAAGCAGATATTACTTTTATTTAGGACGCATTATAAGCACGGTTTAATATTCGTATTTATTTTTATAAACACCTGTATGAGATACCACATATACCTACGCACATATTATATACAATATATAACAGAAATAGTTGACATAAAAGTTGAGGTTATAAAAATTCCCAAGATATGCCACACTCCACACTATTAAAAAAATATAATAAATATACGGAAATACAATGTAATAACTAAAGGTAGACATAAACAAAGAGTCTGAGACATAAATATTGATCTTTCTGTCACATAAATAATAATAAAAGTTTACCTACATACAACAAACTGCATAGTACATAAATATTTTAGGGTTATATGCTGTTGTTGAGTTATTTCATAGTTACTGTTATTGTAGCTACTACTTCTGTAATAGTTGATATTTATTTGTGTTATTAGTCTAAAGTATTATTTATAAATAAACAGAACATCCTTGTGCTTCCCACCACCGTTAGCAAAATTTACTTTGAAAGATCAAAAATATTTTCTTTAAATTTTTTATTCGGTATGTTTTCTGTTTGCTAACTTGTTTTATAAAAGTGGTAATTCTATAAAGGAAATGTTAAATTTTACAGCATGTTAAAAATTTAAAACCTGTTAAAAATCCGAATCTATTCTGTAAGAAACATGAGTTAATTTTAACATAGTAGTTGAAATGTACCAGTAAATTCATATTCTGTAACTAGTTTTTATGTTAACATTTTAACTTATCTGGTCAAATTTCAATGTTAATTCACAATATTTAAAGGGTCCTCTTGAGTAGGCTCTAAAAATTTTTGTTATCATAAACATGGCCTTTGATGGATTGATACACTTAATTATACATAAAAATGATAACAATAGAAGACATATGTAAGTATTAAGTTGTGTGTGGTGTTTGGATTTGGAATGCTTAGAAATTGTAGTATGAAGTACTTTACGAACCAAACATTTTTTTATGACCATTATTCATATCTTTAAACATTTTTAGGCAAGAAAGAAACATTATACAGAGAAATTTGCGAAACGCGAGTGATCCATTTAGCATGCCCGATAATATGTTTATTAAACTATTTCGATTAAATAAATTTTTTTTTCTGTAACTGGGCCTCCTCCTGTACCCGTGTTTTGTATATGGTGTAATCTAGCTTTTCTTCTTGTATTGACTTTAAATTCATTGAGTGCCTAAAATGTTTTGTATAAGTATTAAAAAGCTACAAGTAAATAATTACATTTAACAATAAGCATAGGTATTGTTATAGGTATTTCCATACTTGTAGGTACTTACCTGTTTCCACTGACTGATTGATTTCCTTGCGCCAGGTAAATTATTCAGTTCATTTGATAATTTCTTCCATGTATTATTATACTATTCTAGTTGAAAAGGGTCTACTTTTGTTTCCAACAAAAATTGTTTTTTTTTTTCTAAATAGTTTATTAAATATTCTTTTTGAGCTTTTACCATTCGGTTTCCCCGATTCATTTTATCTTTTTGAGACATTTTAGTAGGTAGATAAAACTAAAAACTCTTAAAACACTGTCTACTTTTAAAATTATTTTGAGCCATCAAATATGAAATTTACCACAGCAGTAGAAAGAACAGAAAACAACCACAATCATTGATAGCACCTTTTTCGTGCAATGGTTGCTAACTGGAGAATACTAATATGGAACATTTGACCTACCTAACGAAAATTTTAACATATAGATTTAAATCATACATTTTTAAAGTACACGTTAATTGTTACTTTACGGAATACAGATTTATGTTAATTTTGCAAAATTTAACGTACAGTTAAATTTAACATATTGACTTATAGAATAAGGACAATATTCTGTTAAACACGTTTCATTTAGGTATAGGTAAGCTAAATATTTTTTTTATCTCTGTGCATGATGGTCACAAAAAAGTCACATGTTAAAACTAATCTATAATAAATTAAGTAAGTTTTTAAATAGCTGATATTTAAAGAACCTTTTATTTTTTACATACCTAATTATCTGCAGATTCGTACACTTACAGTTCTGCCTTTAAAAAAAAATAAATCATGCAGTATCTTATCGTAAATTGAAACCAAAAATTTAACAGAAGATTATACTGCGTTACATCTTCTCCCCTTCTTAGATTTGATTTTGAAATTATAGATTAATACATGGATTTTTGATATATACATGCAGAATGATGCATTTTTTTGTTGTCAAGAATTGGTGGAGGCGACGGTATTAATTTAAAAAAGAACACCCTCTCAAATAGAACGCCGATAAACGTTTCCATTAAATTAAAGTAAAAATCGATTATTATAAATTACCGACTAGATTCCTTCACAAGATATAAAATAATTTATAGGTATGAATATTAATAGTTTAATTTTATGTACTGGTAATGTAATATACCACAAATGAACCTCATACATTATAATATGAGGATATGAGCATTAAAAAGCCGCACACGTATAATGCAAGACCATACATATGAAGTAGGTACCGATAGGAGCAACGTAGTGTAGCGTGTTCTTTACGGATCATACATATTTATACACCGATCCTAACCTGTAATAATAGCCGTCTGAGCCTGTCTGATAATCTGTACCTTTAAACGATATTCCTATTGGCTCCAACCTACTATAGAGGTGGGGCATCTGCATTTTTATGCATTAAATTTAATTCCTTCAGACTGTTTAAGAAACTCAAAAGATATTAATGATTGGCGGTTATTCAATAAAATAATACGGCAATCTGGAATTACATAAAAACATATCCGTTTAGCAGAAGTAATTCTAAATTATCTAGTGTAGACTTCCAAGTAAATATTTAATTAAGTTCATTATGTTTTATACACATTTAAACATTTAAACTTAATAAGGGAAGTATTCGTGCATCACTATTCAATATCCTTTACAGTAATTTCTTCAATTTGTTAAACAAATTAATAACGAATATCAATTTGTTAATTTGAGTCAGTACTCAGTTACTCAGTAAGAATACAGTCAGTCTCAGTACAGTAATTTGTGTCAACTTGTTTAGTAAAATTGCATGGTGAGAACGTCTTATAGCCGTCAATTCTGGAAAACTTTTTAACTTAACGTATCTACCTAAATAATGGTTGTTTTTTTATATAACGTAATGTTGTTTCTGTCTGTTTCTATTCTCCAATTCAATTACCATAGAAACATATCATATGCAATTGGTTCTATAAAATGAAACTGTAGTAAGAGGATCTATGTGTATATTTAACTTGAACGTAGTGTACCTACTATTCTATACGTTAAACCTTATAGAAACGTTAAACCCACAAAAGAATAGAAAAATTTTGATCGATTTAGAAATATAATTCTTGATAGAATAGATATTTAGTATTTGTTTCAGTAAATTTCTAATTGAAATATTGCCTATATGGAGTAATTGTATAGTGTTACATTTTCCTAATGAACATTTTTTAATACCAAAATACAAAAAACATTCAGTTCAGTTCAAATTCAGAGTAGGATCCTCATAACCTAGTCATAGATAAATGTATAAACCTTAGATTTAGTAATAATAACCAACTCACGGATTATAAATTCCGACTTATCTGACATAATTTGACAAAGTATAAAATTCAGCGAAACGTCTTAGTTTGATGAAGAGCTTTTAACTAATCACAATTCGTAATCGGTATAATGAAGAGCGAATCATTTTAAAGCTCTGTAGTTGTTAGTGCTTGGCCAATATAATGTTTACTTGTTCAACCCTTCAACACGTTCACTTGTATACAGGGTACGATAATAAATGAGTTCAGTTGATTCTGTTATGAGGGGAAGAGAAAAAGTTAATGAACATGAGTAAGAACAGACAAAGATGGTTACATTTTACATTGTTTCATGATCGCGACACGATGTGTCACAACAAACTGACACACCCTGACAAACAAACTAACTCTTAGAGTAAGGAGAAGAGGTTTGTCCACTAAAGTGTGGCATCTATGAATATGTTATATCCTTGCCTAACATACCTTACACAAGAGTTTTCCCTTTCTCTTCTTTTTTAATTGTACCAGACCACCGAGCTCGTTCAGTTTCATAGTGTGTCCCTACTGTTCACTTGTAGTCAACATTTATAAATAAATTCATTCCAATGAAGTTAAATGAAGTACCTAAAAGGAATGGGGATGTAAATATCTAGTTCATAGATGAGGACATGGATGAGGCATTTTGCGGTTATTATTATCATTACTTAATTATAAGTTTAATATAGATATAGTATTGAGTTTGTTTTGAAGAATGTCAAAAAAATCAACTAAATAATAGGCATCATAATTTCTGTTGGAAATAACCTGTACAATAATAAAAAGGAGAAACCAGATATATTAAAGTAAAGATACTACATTGCGAATCTTTATTTCAAATATTTCGATTTCCTATTTTTATTATTATTCAGGTGGTGTAATCCCACAAGAAATTATGGTAAATCATGCAGCTACGCCACAAATGTGTTACAGACATACCCAATATATTTTTATACGCAATAAGATGTAGCATTAAATTCTCTACAACTTTCATGAATCCTTCCCTATGTCTGAAGTTAATATTTTTTGTAGAATCATCTTGCTTTGTAAAAATTGCGCTATTTGACACAGTTTAAATAAACATAGTTGCATTGATCAATTAGCAATCTTTCATTTGTCTTAAATTCTAAAATTTACGTACTTAAAATTAATTATTCTATGGAAGAATTAGTAAATATGGTGAAAGCCATGAGTAAAGCTCATGGTTATTGTTTATTAGTAGCTCGCATTTACCAAGCAAATAATTTCTCTAGAAATTCTACATTTACAAATATTTCCCCGTACTGACTTTATAAAAACTAAATGGATGATTTTAAAGAATTGCGAATGGAAGTTATGCGAAAATTACTAGAACACATGTCAAGTACCGAACAGTCAAATTAACATTGTGACATCAGTAATTTAAGACTCTACTGCAAGTGTAAGAAAAATAATTAGTGCAGAGATTGCGATTTATAAAAGCGTGATGGTAAAAACCAACATTTTTTAGAGGTTCTCCAGTAATATTATTCAGCATATACAATTACCTATTAACATTAAAAATATCGCTGCACCTTGAAATATATGCACCGCTATTATTTTAAAGTCCATCCGGATAAGCAGGTGAGGGAATTAAAAGTGCAGGATTCAAAAATGTTATTATAGAAAAGTTAGAATTATTAAAAAAAGAATAAGTATTTATTTTTCAATTCGCAATTTATTTTCTTCATTTGTTCTGACAGACTCTGACTTGTAAAATATACCTATACGTATAACATAATAATATAATTTCATAATATTATAAGTAGGTATCTTTAATTTAGTCATATATTTTACACAATAAAATTACGATGTTAAGTAATGTTAGTACCTACCTAATATTAATACAGCTAAAAAGTGATATTATACAATCAATGTAAAATAAGGAATCAAATTAAACTTTTAAATTTTGGTTTAAAATTATTTGTATATATTATGTAATAAAAGTAAACTGATTGACGCTTTTATTGAGGAAATTGGTTTATATTATGATTGGGTATATCGGGTTATTCAGAACTCATCTCTAAAACTTTGAGGGTATGTGCATCCTTAAATAAGAAATCGATATCACCAAAAAAATTTTAATAAAAGTAATTAGGATTTCCCGTAAACAATGTTTAAAGTTATACCATTATAAAGGACTACGTAGATGGGCAACTGTACTTCAACGACATCAGATATACCACATTCCGACAAAAAACAATAAACAAGTTTTTTGTACCTGGAACGCCTATCTATCTTTAAGTTTATTTTAAAGTAAAAACGCTGCAAATCTTTTTTGCGTCGGGTGCGCCGGTTTTTTTCGTGCTAGCTAGTTTGCATTGTCAGTCCTATGGTCACTCCATTCAGTGGACCAGTATCCAGCGGCGTGCAACGAAAAATTTTTAAATAGTTTTCAGACCCCGCCAAAAAATTTCTTTTTTTGCTCTACCACATTTCTACATGTATGTTGAACATCCTCAAATTTTATTATGGATAGGTTCTGAATAACCCTGTATATTGTTTAACGAACATTGGTGTAGGAAGAAAGCACTTGAGTTGGTGAGAATAAATAATTACATTCTCACCTAAATTGTGGGTCTAAATTTTCTGATGGTGGTGTAGCTGTATTCGCTTTTTGTAAATATAACACTACGGCTATATCACAGAAAAATACGATCTTAGATGAATTACAGTTTGAAATAGCTGCTGTAGATACGACTAACGAATTATGACAGTTTATAGATCCACTGAACGGTAACATTGAAATATTTTTTGAACAAATCTCAATAGCATTAGAGACGTTGACAAAAGTGAATAAACTAATATTCGTGTAAGGAGACTTTAATGTTCATTTTCAAGATGCAAATGACAGAGATGCTCGCACGTTCACCAACATCTTTGAATCTTTTGGTTTTTTTCGTACAACGTTAGCCAATACGAGAAAAAATGTTGGACTGTAAATTATTGTTACCCTGTCATCAAACCACTCTGGGATACACATAAAATAATTACTGAAAAAGAGCCAAATAAAATGAGAATACATTATCGACCTTTAACTGAACCCGGATTTTTCGATTTAAATAACTTTTTATTAAAACAAAATTTTAACTTTATATGTGACTCAAAGATAGATATAAATAAGACATTCGAAGATTTTGTGCACGTTATTTCGAATTCTATTAATGTTAATCTGCCAATGAAGTCAGAATTAGCAGATACCGAAACGAATCACTGTGAAATTCACTTCACATTGGTTTACCAATGAACTTCCTGAAATGATAATGATAAATCACCTCCGTTTTCTACAAGAATATGCTAAACCCCATTCATCCCCAAATAATATCCTAGCAATCAAGTCTCAAAACTCGCTACGTGAATGAGTTGCGAAAAACAAAAAAACGGGCTCATGATAATTTCTCTTCATAATAATTTAGCTTCTCATAATAATCCTGCACAAGCTATGTGTAAAATTACAAAGACGTGTATATTGCTTGTAAAATATCTTCAAATGAATTTAACACTTATTTTTCTAATGTATAGCTGCGAATATAATTAACTGATGGTTTACCGACAAGTAATGTCGTTTTTACAGATTATATGAAAGAATTTATGACCCAATGTATATAATTTTTCAACGGTCTCTACAGAATTCGTATTGTCACAAATTAACGACTTAAAAAAATGTAAAGATATATATGATGTAAGTGGTCAAATTGTAAAATCTATAAAAGATGCTATATTAATACATTTGTCAACATTAATTAACATTATATCACACAATGTATCCCAGACTATACCTAAAGATTTCGAAGGTTGTTCCTATTTATAAGAAAGGTATCGCTAGTGATCTATCAAACTACAGGCCCATATCTATAATTTCATCTTTTGCCGCAATATACGAAAAACTTTTAAAAAACACCTTCTTAATCCTAACCAGTTTCTATTTAGAAAGCTATCTGCAACATTAGCCATATACTCGTAAATCATAAACGAAATAATAATGGAATAAACGAAATCAACGCGGGTTTTGAGGTAAAACAATTCGTTTGTTCTCAGTTCTTAGATCTTACCAAAAACCTTTGATTGTGTTTCACATGAAATTCTACACTATTCACTGTATATTCACATTTTTTTCTAATGACTTTGTGTGCCTGTTTTTTAACTTGTGTAAATACTTTGTATACTAAAACCAACAAAAAAAATTAAATTAAATTAAATTAAATATCCAATTTGGACCTAGCACCCAATATCTCTAACACTATATTTTTGCTCAAAAATGTAGCACCCATTAGCACCACCTAGCACCCAAATTTTAGAGCCTGCACCACAGCGGTTCGGAATTTATCGTGGAATTAGAGCGGGGGGCGCTAACGTAACGTTAGCCCCCACCACATCGAATATGGCTTCCAACTTTTAGCACAATAAAGCTTACTCTTTCCACCACCTAGCACCCAATTTAGACCTAGCACCTACTTACCACCATCTAGCACTCAAATTTTAGAGCCAGCATCACAGCGGTTCAGAATTTATCGTGGAATCAAAGCGGAAGGGAGGGGGGCTAATGTAACGTTAGCTCCCACCACATCGAATGTGGCTTCCAACTTTTAGCACCCTAAAGCTTACACTTTCCACCACCTAGCACCCAATTTAGACCTAGCACGCAATACCTCTAAGGGTATACGTCTTCTTCTCGAATTTAATAATTTTTCCTATGTCTTCTAACCCGCAATTTACTTAAAATGTATTGTTATGAATGTCAAGTGGGTTAAAGCTATTTTCTCGATCTTGTTTAAACTTGTCACATTTGTTACATACTGTTTTTGGGGATTTACCTAACCCGCATTTAATAGAGGTGTTGTGTCCTCTTCTAGGCTCTCCTAGGCTCATCTTCCGGACATTTTACGGCATATTGTGCAAGCCACAATAACAAATTTGAATTATACGATAATTTGGAGAGGAAAAAGCACGATGTTGCACCATCCACGTTAACCAAAATAATAATCTACACAAGTTAAATTTTCGTCTTGTTTATTCAGAACAACTAAACTTTTGTACTAGCTCTTCCAGTGACATTCTTTTTCTATATTTTTTTATCCATCACAATATGTTTTGGTTAAATTTCTTTGTCGTCAGAACTGAATTTATTGTAAGTAACTGCTCTTTGTTTTATTATTAACCTTTGGGCCCTGTATCGAACTACCTGGTTATTCCCATCACATTAAAACTGGAATAGAACCTAAACCACTATCGTGCTAGACATAAAAACTGGGTGCTAGTTGATGCTAGGTGTATTTATTATGGTGCAGAAAGTTGGGGATTAAATTCGGTGCGGGAGGTTACGGTTATTGTATAGCCTCCCGCATTGAAACGATTATAAATTCCGAACTGTTGTGGTGCTAGCTCTAAAAATTGGGTGCTAGGTGGTGCAAAGTGTAAGGTTTATGGTGCTAAAAGTTGGAAGCCATATTCGATGCGGGAGGGGTTAGCGTTACATTAGCCCCCCCCCGCAATAAATTCCCTACCGCTGTGGTGCTATCTCTAAAATTTATCTACTATCTCTAGGTAAATGGTAATCGGTGCTAAATTTGTGAGCAAAAATTTAATGTGGGAAGGGCCAGTGTAACGAATCTCTTAAATTACTTATGTAGCGTTTAATGTAAAACCAAATTTTACGGAATTATATTCCGTAAACTTTGGTAAAACTGATGGACTAAGTAAATTTTAGAAATACTTTCACATTTTACTTTATAATAATCAGGTGTAAAATAAATATGCTTACTAAAATTACTGAACATCGCATCTTTTCGTAATTTAAATAAATTTATTTCAGTATGTACTATAAGTAGTCAAAAATCACAGCATGCATTACATTGTTTTATTATTAATTTTCTACTGGTAGCATCTTCTGGAGAAGAAAATTTAGATAGTTAATTTATCGAATATTTACTTCCATTTCATATTATACAGTGGATTTTTTAGTTTTTTTTTAATTAGTATAACAAAATTGCTCTTTATTTTTATAGACATTATTTATTCAATAGTTTACCGACGACTCTTATGTTCTTCGTCTTTGACTTCGTTAGTTTATTCGATCATCATTTTAATAATTTCTTGTCTAGTTTTTAGGGGTTTTGCTAATATTATTGACACTTGTTTGTCACCTCCTCGTGAAACATGGTTTTTATAATGCACTTCACATCAAGGATTCTGGGGTCATGGACAAGCCTACTTGAGCTAATGCAACGATCTTTCTCCATATAAGGACCTTTCTCGATTTTGGCGATGCTCACCATGCTCTGGTACCCCTGCTTTTATTTCGACATCCAATCCCAGTTGCTGCACCCAAGCTATAAAAGTCTGAACGTATATGTACAATATTTCACTAAACGTAAACACCCTGCTTATATTTAGTCACGAAGTTTAGATGTTAATTCGAGATATCGAAGCACTGACGCTCAGATTAATATTGTATGTATTTTTTTCTTTCATACAAATATGTGGTACACCGTTCGATAATGGAGGGTAAATTTAACGGTAGTGCGTGCGTATAGTACACCCATTACAAGTTAGAATCAGAAAAGTTATTGTTGTTCCTTTCGCCCAAGTTTGTAGTTCTCAATTACTGTCAAGAGAAGCCATTCGTCTCTGTTATTCGAAGAATCAAGAATAGAGTCCCAATGGTAACCGTGTATATGTCAGAGTGATCAATTATCAATTAAGTCGTTAGACATTTTTTTAATGTAATACGTTAAAAAGAAAAATGAACTTAAGAAACTTTCTAATATTACAACAGTTAAAAAATGCGGTATTTCTTATTTGTGTATAAATCAAATTAATGTTTTCAAGCTGAACATTGAGTTAATCTAGCTGAAAACTGGTCTTACGTTTACGGTTAAAAATGCAGTTAAGGAAGAAATTTTGGAAACTTTGGAAAAAAGTTTTAAGATTATTGTACACCTAATAGACTAGGATAAAAAGAGATAAACCCTCGTCTTTACAGATCGCGTTATTTCCACCCTTGAACAAGCGAATATCGACATTTCATTGGATATATGCGACTTCCATTTTTATAAAAAGTAATAGTCAAACTTCTTGTTCGTAATTCAAGACCGTTTTTGTGGAATATTTTTTACTCTATTCCAGTCTTTACTTTCTAGGTGCGATATAAAAATATTAAAGTTTACATATACAGGGTGTCCCATTAATATTGCGAAAAAATTCAGGGGGAGTTTCCTTGACCAAAAATAAGAAAGAAAGTTCCTATAAACCTATGTCCGAAAATGCTTCGTTTCGGATATACAGGGTGTTAAAATTTAGAGGAAATACAAGGTTTTTACTAATATCTGAAGAACCCGTAATATTACGATTTTTTGAAATTTGGTATGGTTGTTTATGAAAACGGTGAACTTATAAACTTGCAACCATAATAATAGAAAAGTTAAATGTTCAAGGTGTCCAGTTTTATGTCATTTTATTGAGTCACTAAGGTTCAATTCTTCAAACTTTATTGTTTTTTTTTTGAGATATGATGTTGAAAACTTTTGCAAAAATAATAATTAAAAAATTGTATGCTAAGCGCACCTTAAATATAAAGACAAATGAGAATATGAATAACTATTTCATGTAATTATTACTATTTTATATAGGGGTGTTAAAAAATGCGCTAATGAATAATTCCACGTTGTAAAAATACACACTGCTATAAAATATTGAAGTCGAGATGGCTGAAGGCGGCCTGGGAATGGCATGGTGACATAATAATTGTACTGAACTAATGCGCTAATACATACCCCTAAATTTCAAATATCTAACTTTTGAAATTTGCTAAGATACCAAGGCTAAACTCATTCAAACATTTCGCGTGAACTCATTATTTATTACGTTATTTAAATTAGTAACTGAATAACTTGTTCGGAAGTTCTTCAAAATATTTCGGAAGATAAATTAAATATTCCTTGAAAACATATTATAGGACATAAAAATATGCATATTTCTAACTAATCGATTAATTTCTTTACATTTTCCAACTTTGTACCATCTACCATTTTTAAGATTTCAGTGCTGCTGCCTGAAGTTCAGAAAAATGTTGCATAGTCTTCAAATGTGTTAAGAAAATTAAGGAAAGTATATTTCTGTATCCTTTTATACCAAAAGTTGTGTTACTTTTGATAATCTACGACCAATCTGCTGCTAAAATTAAAATATTTTTATTGTACAAGAACAATAATACCTGTGTCCTAAAGAATATAGTATTGTTACTCCTTCCGGGGTTCTAAAGATAAGATATACTTTTATACCACAGTAGAAATCTTTATTTAACACTTCAGATACAATACAACACTTCTTGTACAATATCTAAATAAATACACGCCGATATAAATCGAAATAAATTCTCAATAGCCCCATCAGATGTTTTCATACGTCTGATTCGAAATTTCGTCCCTGATCGGTATGGATTTCCAGGAGCACTCCATGTCTGCAGATGACATTGTCCAAGAATGCCTCAGCTGTCGTCGGCGCTTCGATTGGCGCCGACGACAACTGAAGCTGTTGGCCGAACAACTTCTGACCACCTAGAAAAATAGTCCATAGCTACCATCAAATACTTATTTCCAGACTCTGCCAATGGGAATGGTCCTGCAATATCCACTGCTATTCTTTCCCATGGGCTACCAGAGATGTATTGCATCATCTTTCTACAAGAACGAGTCCCACTGCAACCAGTATCCTTTCAATCATTGCCCATGTCTGGAAATTTCTTGCTATTGGGGCCTAACTCCCTTCTTCAGCCATTCCTGTACGACTTTTAAATCCGCGTCAGATGTTTGCTACTGATATACCCGTTCGTGCTCACCCCCCTGCTTGTTTACACCACCAGTATGCTCTTGCCTAATACGGCAAGAAGATTGTTTAGCTTTGTCCATTTAAGGTTCTAGGTTAATAAATGTATGAAAAGGTTTATTAGTGTATTATTTTTATCTGTTGTGTGAAGTCTAATTTTCCCTATCGACCGACCTGGCGTACCGTATCTTCACTGAAGCTACCTGTGTAGTGGTGTTTCTGCACTGTAAACAGAAACTGGCGCCCGAGGCAAAAGAGAAACCGATCCTCGGGCACTAACGTGACACTTCCTACTTGCAAATCGGGAATTATCCGTCACAATACTGTCTCCTTGGTTACTTCCACATCCGGGTCAGTATTCCTGTTCCTGATTGTCATGATTTGAATGTATTCTCCACATCTGGATAAGTCCTTCTCTTCTTGATGTTGACAATACTTGCAGGACTTCTGAGCACAGGGTCTTCTTGATAAGCTATCAGCGTTGGCATGACTACTTCCATTACTATGTTTAATTTGGAAGTCGTAGCTTTGAAGTTTATCTAGCCAACGAGCTATCTGTCCCTCAGGGTTGTTGAAGTCCAGTAGCCACTGCAGTGCGGAATGATCGGACCTCACCAGGAATTTTGTGCAATATAAGAAACTGTGATAATATTCCATGACTCTTACTATTGCCAAATACTCTTTCCTTGTCACACAGTAATTTCTTACCGCCTTTCCTAGTGTTTTATTGAAGTATCTAATGAGAGTATCCTCGCCATTCTGAATTTGCGATAGTACAGCTCCAATTCCATTCTGCGAAACATCAGTATCTAGTATAAATAGTCCTTCATCTAGAGGATATGAAGGATATGTCAAGATATGTGCAGATGTTAGACGTCGCATCAATTCATTGAAAGATTGCTGGCACTCCGATGTCCACCAAAACTGTGTTTTATTCTGTCAGCTGATACAGTGGCTTAACAATTTCCCCAAAGTCCTTCACGAATCGGCGATAATAGCTGCAGAGTCCAAGAAAACTTCTCACATCGTGCTTGTTCTTTGGTGTACGTTATTCCTGCACTGCATTAACTTTACCCGGATCCGTCTCAATTCCTTTGGAAAATACAACATGTCCGAGATAGTGGACTTTTCGACAGGTGTTCGTCAAAGCTCTTGGCAATAACCATGACGTCATCCAGGTAAACTAGACACGTTTCCCACGTTAGCCCTCGTAAGACCAATTCCATAAAATGTTCAAAAGTGGCAGGGACATTGCATAGGCCAAATGGAATCACGTTAAACTGGTATAGACCATTTCTTGCTGAAAACGCTGTCTTTTCTTTATCGTTTTCCTGAAGTACCACCTGCCAATATCCACTCTTCAGATCTATCGTTGAAAACCATTTTAAACCAGCAAGGGTGTTTAGCATGTCATCTATTCGTGGCAAGGGGTAGCTGTCTTTCTTCGTGATGTCATTCCACTTCCTATACGCATTCAATGCAGAACTTTGTCAAACCATCCTTCTTCGTCACTAACACTACTGGTGATAACCAGGGGCTGCTGGATTCTTTAATCACTTCATCTTCCAACATTTCTTCCATCATGAATGTCACCTCCTGTTGCTTTGCAAAAGGTAATCTTCTAGGTGGTTGTCTTATGGGCTTTTCCTTACCAGTGCTGATGCGATGTTGAACCAGATTCGTTCGACCTGTAATTTTGTTTATTGCAAAAACATCGGCTTCTTCTTTAATAAAATCTGTGGCCTTCCTCATTTCCTTTTCACGCAGGTGGCTCCAGTTCTTCTCAAAACTCTGTAGAAACTCTCGTAGTTGCACTTTTTGTCCCTGGTAAGCCTTCTTCGCAGCATTTTGTTACACGTACCAGTTCGCAAATTCCTAGGGTTTCTCCTTTCTTTAGAGTTACACCGTTGGTGTTCACATTAGCTACCTTTACAGGAACGGTCTTGGTCACATCCACTAAACATCTGGCAATGAGGGCTCCATCATGATTTCCGTTGTCAGGTTCCAATACGAAGATGTTTACTCCATCCGGTTTCTTCTCTAAATAAGTTGTAACGGTCTTCTCCTAATTTTCATGAATTCTAGAGTCTTCATCCACAATAACTCTTATCCTGTTGTTTTCTCTGATGCTGTTGAGAAAATGATTTCTTCGTTGCCCACTCTTAATAATCTCTTCTCGAAATCAACTGATATGGAACTGAATTATTTCATAACGTCTAATCCCAAAATAAATTCATCAACTATATCCGCAACTATGGCCTCCATTTCTACGTTGGTGTTGCCTATTCCAAGTTGACTGCCGCCTCTTCATATACAGTGATTTCGTCTCCGTTGGCTGTCTCTAATATTGGTTGACGTCTTCGGGTAACCAGCGACGTTCTTGCTACCATGTTTGGAGGTACGACTGGGTCGATGGTGAGGTCACGTTTCTGGCCATTAAAGATTCCTTGAGAAAAGAAGCTCTTATTGTTGCGATTAATCGTAGACACTTTCATTCTGGGGGCTTGGACATCATTTGCCAGTGTTCGCCCCCTTACACTGACACGGTGGCGTTTCCCGACTGTGTACGTTAGGAGGTATTGGGTTTCTCCCGTCTGTAACGTTCTTCAAAATAAGAGCGACGGCAGTACCTGTTGATGTGTCCTTTTTTGCCAGAGTTATAACATGTAATTTCTCGACGTCTTGTATCCTGGGCATTTCTTGCACTAAACTTCTGCAAGAGAGTCAGCAAGTTCTTAACATTTTGGGACAGTTCGTCATTGTTACTATTCTTCTGCTCCACAATTTTTACCTCCTTAATTTTGCTGCGTCATTAATGGGAAGCATTCTTCGCCGCCTCGTATTCCAATCTATAAATTACTGCTTCAGACAACTCCTTAAACCTAGTCAATCTTAGGGCTTGCTGTAATGCTATATCTTTTTCTCCGTCGATAAAACTCTGCACACTAATCTGATTGACGAATTCCTCTGGAAATTGTGGGTAGGCCAGTCTTACCATCCGTTCTATGTTTGCACCGAATTCTTGGATGGTTTCTAATGTCCCTTAGATCCTACTTTTCAGTTGGCTCTGGTACACTTGAGTGAGATATTTGTTTCCATACCTCAATTCCAAGGTGTCGGTAATTATGTAACAGTACATTCAATGAAGAAGAAAGATGTTGGAAGATCTGAAGAAAGATTAGATTAGGAATAGAACAATTGACTTCTCTTATCCACGGCACCGTATAGGACTCTATCTAATATACAAAAATTCTACACGGTCTATTGTAACATTTATTTATTCTGAAGATGGCATCTGAATTGTCTTTATCGGACTTATAAACTGTAAAAATATGAGCATATTCTGGAAATTCTAAAACCAATTCTGAAAATTGTCATTGTGGTATAACTGTTCATTCTGGAAAAGGAGCACATTTTAGAAATATTCTAAATTATACAGAGCGACTCATTAGTGGCGCAGCATCAAGGTTAATTTTTTCATGGATCAGCCTGTGTATTATTGTACATTTGAATTCGACGAATATTCTCTTTTGAATGCACTCTCTGCCATCTCATAAGTAAAAAAAATATTATTTATTTATTAATAAAAAAAAGTATTATTTAAAAAATCCTACAAAAAAACTATTGCTTAATGAATGTTATTATAGTGTAGGGGATTTTATTAATGACAATATTTGAATGTACCTACTTACTTAAATGTATAGTCTGTTTGCTTGTTTCTCTGTTTTATGACTTTTCCTATACATTGGAAATGTCTTACTGGCTAAATAAATATTATTATTATTATTATTATTATTATTATTATTATTATTATTATTATTATTATTATTATTATTATTATTATTATTATTATTATTATTATTATTATTATTATTATTATTATTATTATTATTAATGTATGTAAAAGTTGAAGGGGATTTCAGCCTTAATAAAATACTACACCCGTAAAATTCACGTTTATTGTTAGATTCATCAACAGAGTGGTAGGTCACCGAGAATGAGTCAAGGCTTTTTGGGTCTTTACTCTGAGGCTTATCTATTGCAAATTTGAACAGTGCAGTGCAGGATGGGGTGTCTCTTCTCAATCTCAAACTTTTATCAACTATCTCCCCGATCCTCTGGTGGCACCAGCTCGAGGGTTCTTGGCAGACTTCGTTGACTTGCATCTCCTATGTGCCTCAGCAGGAGGATTGTGCGTGCGAAGGGTTCTTAGTTGACTTTAAATAATGCGAGCTTCGCTAACTATAAACTTAAACAACTCAATTTATTTACTTGACTAAACATATTTTTTGTCTTATTCACATGACATTCTGGAGAATCCTAATCTTAATATTTTGTCCCTTCATTGTTCTAGAACTGATTTTATTTATATATTTAAAATTACTGCACAACTTTTACAATGTTAAGTTTATATAACGCTAATGCTTAGGTATACTGGATTCTAGAAATTCTCCTTTTGATTGATGATTTGATTGATTTTCATAATATTAATTACGGTTTAAATGCTCCGTTATCATGAATTTTACGGAATTTAAAGAATAATTTAGACCCATTTTTCTTTTCATTAGATCCATTTAAATTTAAACTTTGTTGTTTTATACAGGGTGTAAATTTAGTGGAGAATTGTTTCATAACTCGGCAGGCATGAGCCTTGGAGGAATTTTACGTGACACCATCATACTATACTATTTGGAGCTCCTTTTAAAAATATTTTTGATCGTACAGGGTGTTTCATGTTAAGGTGGCAGACCCAACTTATATTTTTTTAAATGGAACGACCTGTATATTTTTACATATTCAAAATCTACGCAAAATTCTTAACTCATAGATACCATATGTATGTACTTGAATGCAGTCGTTTTAAGATATTTAATATTTTGTAAAAAAAAAAATCAGAAGCAGACTTCAGTTTCAGGTGCAATTTAGGTTAAGTGTTTTGGAATTTCAAAAAGATTTTTCGTGCACAAATAGTCAACATAACTGTGTATACTTCTATGATTAAAGCATTTGATTAAATTATACAGGGTGTTAATAAAATAGAAATGAATCTCGTAAATTTAGAACACACGTAACTCGATTTTTTTAAATGGCACGACCCATATTTGATTCCATATCTGAAAAGCCATTAAAAAGACCTTTCTCTACATGTATCACAATGTGTGCTTAAACTTAACAATTTTCGAATAATTTGATATTTTTATTATTTCACGTGATAATTATTATTCGAGCCGATTACAACTTTTCCTAATCTAATTAATTTGCGAAGAAGGCTGGCTTCAGACAATTATTTTGACAATTCAAAGTGTCAATGAATTAGTAATTTTGTTAATCCGTACAACTAACTTGGTAATTATTGTTCCTCCAGAAGTGGGTATAAGTTTAAAAAAATGAAGTTTACTAAGAAACAATTCCGAAATAGTCATATGTCAGTAAATTAAATTATAAAGCAACAAAAATGTCACTGGAACCATATCCAATTATTGGAAGAATTTAGTGAAAACGATTTCAATAATCGAATACGATTTTGTCAGTGAGCACTTAATTCGACGAAGAAGAACCAGATTTTTTCAACAATGTTTTATTCACTGATGAGGCTACATTTCATAAAAATAGTTGTGTAATAGGCACAATTTTCATTAATATGCTACGGAATACGTTTACATTGTTTCAACAGATTGTCTAATAAATGTTTTGGGGTGAATTATTGGATTATTATAAGAAATATTTTTTAAAACAGGATATAAAGAATAATAAATAATAAGTAGTGAAGGTTAACAAATAGTCTAGAAAAAATTTACTTTTTAAACTAAATTAAAGCAAATGTTCAAAATGTCTTCCGTTCTGTTCGAGGCTTGCATTGATCCTCCGATGAAAATTCCGACCTACATTTCGCAGCATTCCCTCAGTTACTGTATGAAAAGCATTTTGAATTCGCATCATCATGTCCTCCTGCGTTGTAGGTTGAATTTTGTAGACTTCATTTTTTACGTAACCCCATAAGAAGAAATCCATCCTTGTAAGATCCGGGCATCTGGCAGGCCAAACTGTAGGACCACCTCTTCCTATCCATTTGTCTGGATATTCAACGGTTAAAACTTCCCTCACTTGTCTACTATAGTGGGGTGGTGCCCCATCATGCTAGAACCACATATTCCTTCTTAGTGCTAGGGGTATTACAGTTAGATATTCCTGGAATTGGTTTCGCAAAAATTGTAAATAAATATCACCAGTCAGGTTTTCATTAAAAAAATGTGGGCTAATTATGTATGTTCCAATAATTCCTCCCCAAACATTTAAAGACCATCTGTGCTGGTAATCGATGGTTGAAACAATGTAAGGGTTTTCCGTGGCATAGTAATGAAAATTGTACCTATTAACGCAACCATTTTTATGAAACGTAGCCTCATCAGTGAATAAAACCTTGTTAAATACGTGAAATAATAAAAATATCAAATTATTCGAAAACTGTTAAATTTAAGACAATGACCTTCACGCGCTCTATTTTTACACCCCTGTATCACGTGTCCTATTAGTTGCAACTTATTACTTTTTTTTTTAAAACTTCTACAATCTTTTTTCTTCAATTCACTCGCAGGATGAATGTAAAAATTTTCAAAATTAAGAAGTTTTTCGATTGCTGAAAAAATCGGTGGACAAAAAATATATATTAATGTTTTCTTTCTGTTTTTGAAAAAAATTTGTTGATTTTAAAAATTTCTGGTAGACGTTTACCAGCGCTAAAATGTCTAGTTTTAAATAAAAAAAAGTTTACTTAAATCCGCTTAATACTTTTGTAGATATTATGAGTTATATATTACAAAATACATATTTTTATTTTCCACATTTTTCGCTATAAAAAGAGTCAGCCCCAGCTGAAAATGTCGTAAATGACGAATTCTAATGGCCATTAACATTGTTAATAACAAGACATACGTCTCACTTTGTTCTACCGCATTTTTTTTTTTTTTTTGAGATAGAAGCGTCTTTCAAGTGCGTTTTTACTCCACTACAATGTAATACAATGTAAGTGCATTGCAAACTTTAAACGCTAATATCTCGAATAGCGTTTACTGTAACGAGTTAAACGAAGAGTACCTTTTTTATATAAAAAAGTCTTAATTTTTACTGTATTCACTTCTATAAAAAAGTTTTGTGGAAAACAACCCTCTACCCTTATGAAACTAACCTTTAAGAACTGTTGCTTTCACAGCTCTTCTTACTATCACCATTCGCTTTGACATAAAAAATTATGCCAGAATACCAAATTTCTAAAAATTGGTCGGCGACTATTCCTAAAAATAAATGAAAACCATACTTTTTAACCAGCATTTAAAGGACTGTAACTCCCTTAGGAACTATTTTAGGGCATATGTTTAGGAACTTTTAAGTTTATTTTTAAATGTAGTAAAATGTTAATTAAACATGCCCTCGAAGTCTGGTACATTGTTTTTTGCGTCCTGTACTTACAGTTTGTTTACATAATTGATTAGTTACTATTTTATAGCTGGAAAAAAGGTAAATTAAAACTTTTATAATGTTTCCCTTTTCGCTGTACTGACGGGAAGCAAAAATAGATTCCTGTATTCCTTTGGGTGCTATTAACTGCTTATTTGAGGGCTATGGCAGAAATTCCTGTGTTTAGTATAGCAGTTCTCCGAAATGTTGATTATTACAGTTCATATTTTCATATAAAATTTAATAATGTTAACACAATGTTAATTATGAAAAGTTGAAAAATTATGTTAAAAATAATGAGTTCTCAATCAAGATAGGGTTTTAATAAAAAAATCTACGTTCTAAACGCGCGCTCCTAAAATGTAACCTAACTATCAGATGGTAGAACCAAATGAAGTTTTATACGACAGACAGAACCTATATTACACTGGATTTAAGTAAAAATGGAACATCTTGATTAAATGCATTTTAATTTTCAACGAACATATTGCAAATATATAAATTTTAAATATGAAACATCTGCTCATTAGTAGCTAAATACCACCTGTTCATACCTACTCAATAATGTTAAGTAGGTAAGACAAGTGTTTTCAAAAGTTATCTTAAATGTATGTATGTATGTATGTTGTTTGATAGATTCAAGTATAATTTTATAAACAAATGTAAGAACATTCATTCAGTATTACGTGCACAGTTCTCAATGTATGTGGGTACCTACTTAAAAAAACTGGGTGGATACGGGATAAAAAAATTATATTTACTATTTTTCATGACACACTCAATCTTTACAGTACATATTTAATATAACATAAATAAGTATGTTTAATTAACATTTTCAATAATTATTGTAAGAATCTAAATTTTGGTAAAACTGTAACACAACAATAAACTTGAAAGTTTTACCTAAATTCAGTATACCTACCTACCTTTAAAGAATTGTATAAACTCCTCTATAGTGGGAGATACAATCAAATTTTGCTTTACATAACCAATAAAGTATTTCATAAGCAAAAAAAAAAAAACATTGACACATTAGTTGATTTCGGTTTCAGAAACTCTTGATTTGATGCCAAATATAACAAAAATGTCACAATTTTCCACTATTACTGTACTATAAGAATTAGGTATATTTGCATTATTGTCTATCGTACAATATTTATTTTGTTACTGCTTATATAACAAATATTTTATGAACAAAAGGAAATGCTGGGTAAGAAAGAGTTAACAAAAACCTTAACTCAAACTTTGGATTTGTGCATTTATATATATGTATAGGAATTAACTCATTTATAATTTTCATGAAAAACGTAGTAGCAAATAAAGAGTAGCAGATAAAGTAGACAATATCATAAATGAATAATTTCAGAAAATACATTACATTTACATATTTAGTTTCACATAAATATATACACTTTTACGACACGCAATCAGTTGGTAAATCAAATATTCAATAGGAAAGGAGTCAGGATTATAATTTATAACTTTTAAAGAGGATTTAGGTGCACTAAACATGTATTTAACTAAGACACAGTCACAGAGAGGGACAAAATAAAAACTACCCACATTTTCTACTATTTTTAAATTCTAATAATTTATAATTCATCATAAAATATGAACTTCTACGATACGTGTTTTTAATGTGGTGCTAAAATAGATAAAGGATTCCTAACAGCATGGGGTCACACCCGATGAAACTGAAGTATGCTGATGAAACTTCTTTGGTACAGTATTTGACAGTTTTTAGCATGATGCTGAAACTAATACTGCTTTTGACTCGCTTGTATTTCTGAGAATGAAAATATTCTAAATGCACACTAAGTAGTACTAAAGTGCAAGCGATTTGAAAGCGATATAAGAAGAACACACACCGATGTCATGAACATATCGGAATGAGAAGGTCAGAAAAAGGCAAAACGAAGCAAATACAAATTCAGGTGATGATGATTTCCTGTATATATTGTGGTAATCAAATAGATAATTTAAGAATAAATATTCATTCAGCATTATCAGAGAAAAGTTTTGAGATGACTAAGGGAAAGAATCAGTAATGAGCTCCATAAGAAGTGCGTCTGGTATACGTTTTCGCAGAAGAAACTTTGATAGACCAGTCACAGTGCAAGAGTGTGAGAGTGTCAACTTTACTCAACAAACTTCCATGTCTGTCATTATCTTGTTCTTTTGAAGATGTGATTTTAAACTCTGTCAATGTCGAAAAATTCAAAATTCAATCAAAATTATCTTAAAATCATTATGAAATGGCTTGTAAATAAAATATTGTAACTAAGTAAAAATTATATTAGTCTGGTGTAGTGTGTAAGTCTGACAATTATTACTTGTGATAGGTAGGTGGAGTGTCCCATTATATTTTGACCTTTTTTAAACCTATATAACTTGTGAACTAGTTGAGATAATGAAATGCGGTTTTCGCCAGTCTTCTTCTAATTTTGATAAGTTTTTTCTTGAGTACCTGTTTTTTTTTCTCATTTCCGGTTCAACCGGAAGTGACATAGCGTATTTTCGGCTATAGGTCAAGTTTGTTATTCAAATTAAAACAAGTCAAGGATATTTTGATGGCTATAGCTCCCGAAGTAGATATTAATAACATTGAAGTTCTAAGACTTGGCAAATCAAATAAAAATACTCCTGCCCTTGTTAAAGTAATGCTAGGTTCTAAAAACGATGTTTATAGTATTCTTTCAGCTAAAAACAATCTCAAAAATCTTGATTGGAATGTACAAATATCACCTGATAGAACTCAGCGACAACGGGATAAACTAAACAAGGTGGTAGATGAAATGAAACAGCGTAAGCAAAATGGAGAGGATGGACTCTTCATAAAATACATAAATGAGTTGCCTGTTATCGCTACAAAAAACTAGATGTTATAAAAATAGGCCACATTAACGCTCAATCGTTAAATAACTGCCTTAATAATTTTAAGGATATTTTGGTGTACGAAAACTTTTCTATAGTTGGTGTTACAGAGACGTGGTTTACACCAGACTTTCCGGATGAATATGTTAGTGTCCCTAATTTTAACCTCGTGAGGATAAATCGTGATGGAATTGGTGGGGGAATTGTCTGTTTCCTGAAGTCTACATATGAATATAAAATATTCCACACAGCTTTGTCTCCAAATGTTGAACAAATGTGGCTAATAGTAAAAATAAATAAGGAAAAAGTGGCTCTTGGAATTATTTATCGTCATCCCAGAAGTAATTTGGATACCTGCCTGTTGGAAATGGATAAAATCATGGGACGTATATATTTAGAAACTACAAGTGTAATTTTAATGGGAGATATAAATGTGAACTTTTTAGTTAGTGATTCGCTGAACGTGAGAAAAGTGAATAATTTTCTATCTGTGTATGAAATGGTTCAAATTATAACAACTCCTACCCGTATAACACCGAATAGTGAATCCTTAGTTGATGTCATATGTTTAAGTAAAACCTTTAAGATACAAAATTGTGAATCGTGTGATATGTTACGATCCGATCATATGTTTGTAATATGCGAAATATGTGTAGAACATCAACAGATATGTAAAGAATTAATATCTAGCAGAAATTTCGATCAAATTAATTTAAACTCTTTTGCCGATGACGCTAGCACCTTACCTTGGGCTGAAATTTATTTACTCGAGGATGTTAATACAAAGTTAGAATTTTTAAATAACTTGATAATCTCACTTTTTGATGTGCATGCGCCTATACAAACTTTTTGTAAAAAAAAAAAATATTAAATGTTGTCCGTATATGACTTATAATTTAAAATTAATGATAAAGGAAAAACGTAAAGCTTATAATAGGTATATCCGCACCATATTAGAGGCTAGTAAATTATTTTATATTGATATTAGAAATTATGTAAATAATGCAATTAAATAAGAGAAATCTGCATACATGCAGTTTAAACTTAACCAGAATAGAAGTAATGCTAAAAGATACTTTCAATATTTATCGGAATGGGGCGTACCTACAAAGTCTCAACAAAAAAACAAAATTCTTCCACCGAACTTAAGAAATACCGAAGAAATAAATAACTACTTTTTAGATGTTGCAGGTCAGTCTTCCATTGATCCCATTACTTTAAATTACTACCGTGATAATTTATTAAACCAAAATTTTTCTTTCTCATTTTCGGAAATTTCTGAAAATGATATATGGAGCGCATTTTTGAAAATAAAAAGTCATGCTACTGGTACTCATAGTATAAATTTGAAAATGTTAAACATTCTGCTAATATACTGCGTACAGGAAATTAAACATATTCTTAATGCATCCATAAATCTAGGTGTTTTTGCAGATATCTGGAAAATAGCGAATATATTACCGTATCCGAAAATTTCTTCTCCTAAGAGCTATAACGACTTAAGGCCCATTTCGATTTTGCCAACATTGTCTAAACTTTTTGAAATAATAATTTCTAATCAAATAAAAAACTATTTAAATTTCAATTCGATTTTGCCAGATGTTCAATCGGGATTTCGTAAAAATCATAGCACACAAACGGCACTATGTAAATTATTAAATGACATTTCTGTAGCCAGAGATAAAAAATGTTCAACTATTTTAGTTTTACTAGATCAAAGCAAAGCATTCGACCTTGTAAATTTTGGTTTATTATTGGCAAAGCTCAAATATATTGGTTTTAGCGAAAGCACATTGAAGTGGGTCGACAGTTATTTGAGAGGTAGAGCTCAAAGGGTAGCTTTAAACAACCTCACATGCTCAACTACAAAAGAAACTTTATCTGGGGTGCCTCAAGGTAGCGTACTAGGTCCAATTTTACTTTCTTTGTTTATTTTTGATTTAACCGCACATATTAAGCATTCTCAAATCCATCTCTATGCAGATGATATACAAGTTTACTTGTCAACAACATTTGAATCTGCAGATCTTGGCATCCAGCAAGTTAACGATGACCTTGATGCAATTTACAGTTTCTCAAATAATCATGGCCTACGATTAAATCCTAATAAAACCAAAGCATTATGTATAGGCCCAAACCGGCATAATAATTCTATAACCTCAAATTTTTGCCTTAAATTAAATAATACAGATATACAATGGCTGACTTGCGAGAAGAGTCTAGGAATTTATATAGATTCCAACTTAAAATTTGAACAGCATGTGCTATATGTTGTCCGTGTTTTTTTAAATTGAAAGTTTTGTATAACTTTAAATCACATTTCTTACAAGATACCAAATTAAAACTAGTTAAAACTTTCATTTATCAACACATTGAATACTGCTGTTCTGTGTATTATAATTTTTTAACTCAATGTTACCAACAAAAATTACAAAGAATACAGAACGCGTGCATGAGGATCATATTTGAGATTCCTCCTAGAAGCCATATAACTCCATATCTAATTCAAATTAACGAGTTAAATATTAGACTTAGAGTTCAATATCTATTTAGTGTATTTGTTTATAAATTATTAAAAACTAAAGAACCAGTATATCTTTATGAAATTATATCTAAAAGATCTGATATCCATACAGTTAATATAAGAACTAACAACTTTAATATTCCACAGCACTCAACAACACATTTTCAGAGTTGCTTCTCCTACTTAGTTCCATTTTATATTAATCAAACGAATAGTTATCTCCTAGAGCCTATATCAACCTATAAAATGAAATTGAAATTACAGTTACTAAATAAATTAAAAGAAAATGTATAGCAATAAATTAAGTATACAAGGTGTCCACCTAGTGCGCGTAAGTCCAATATCTGGGTTAATAAAAGAGATAACTTAATTTTTTTTTCTACAGGGTTGTCTAATATCCCGAGCTGCACAAAATGAAAATATATTTACATATTCAGGGTGTTCAGTTTTTCCTGGACAGGTACCAACTTCGTTTTTCTAAATGGAAATATATATTTTTTATTGCTTTTTCGAACTAAACCCTTGATTTTAGTAGGACTTTCATCAGCCTTCCCTATACCTAACTTAAACTGTTTTTGAAATATTGACGGGTGAATATTGACAATTTTGCAACTTTGACACCCTATAAAATCTAAACGGTTTGAGATCAAGCAAAACGGTTTGCACATTCCTATCTTAACTTTTTATAAGCTATCGTTTCATACTAATTTCAAATGTATCCAGGAATTAAAAATTTTCCGAAAATTTTGAAAATTTTTTATTCTTGGATAAATTTGAAATTAGTATCAAACGATAGCTTATAAAAAGTTAAGATAGGAATGTGCAAACCGTTTTGCTTGATCTCAAACCGTTTAGATTTTACAGGGTGTCAAAGTTGCAAAAATGTCAATATTCACCAGTCAATATTTCAAAAACAACTTAAGTTAGGTATAGGGAAGGCTGATGAAAGTCCTACTAAAATCAAGGGTTTAGTTCGAAAAAGCAATAAAAAATATATATTTCCATTTAGAAAAACGAAGTTGGTACTTGTCCAGGAAAAACTGAACACCCTGAATATGTAAATATATTTTCATTTTGTGCAGCTCGGGATATTAGACAACCCTGTAGAAAAAAAATTAAGTTATCTCTTTTATTAACCCAGATATTGGACTTACGCGCACTAGGTGGACACCCTGTATGTATATGTAGACGTGATATGTTAAATTCCTCTTCCACATTGTATTTTCCCTGTCTATTTGCGCTACTTGTAAGAATTAAAGTAAGTAATATTAAGCAGGTGGGGTGTAAAGAGAGCCTTGGCTAACCTTAACCTTTTGAGTACATATCCACTTTTTGTTAATAGATTGTAATATTATTTTGTTTATTTATGTACCCAATAAACGATTTAATATTATTATTATTAAATGGTACACCCTGTATATGTTTTCACAACTGGAAGGACCATTCTTCTACCTTTCTGAAAATGTCATATTTGTCATGGAAATTATACAGTGACAGTTTTATAAGCTTTTAAAGTGAATACATACCACATTTTATTGAAGTGCTACGGAAAAAATAATAATTCACAAAGTTCACTATGGAAATAAAATACAACATCACTTGTAAACGTCAAATAAGTTTATTGACAACTCAGGTACTTGAGTTACTTTAAGAAAAATGTTTACTTTAACTGAAAACCGCATGAAAATAGGCTGATTAATGCAATTGAAATTTTAGAAATGACACAAATTTTGTGTCATTTCCAAAATTTCAATTGCATTATTCAGCCTGTTTCATTATTTGGAGTTCTTTTTTTACAGTCAATACAACCTGACATCCAAAAATTTCTATACCATTGTCTAACTGAATTTTTTGGTGGAGGTTCTTTGTTAAACATAGTTCTAAATCTTCTTTGTGTGGTTTTGTAATATTTAGTTTCCGCAAAAAAGATTACACACTTAGCTTTTTCACTTAAAGTAAACATTTTCCTTAAAGTAACTCAAGTACATAAGTTTTCAATACCTAAATTAATTTGACGTTTACAAGTGATGTTGTCTTTTATTTCCTTAGTCTACTTTGCGTATTATAATTTTTTTCGTAGCGTATGCTACGGAACACATTTCATTATTATTGTATTGTCACATTTGTATTAGTATTGTCACATTTCGATAAAATGCGGTATTCACTTTAAAAGCTTATAAAACTATCACTGTATAATTTCTATGATAAATATGGCATTTTCAGAAAGGAGAAAGAATAGTCTTTCTAACTGTGAAAACCTTTACAGGGTGTTCCATTTGAAATAACAAAGTTACCCTATCCCCAAAATACGCTATGTCACTTCCGGTTAAACCGGAAGTGAGAAAAAAAGACAGATTCTCAAGAAAAAACTTATTAAAATTAGAAGAAGACTGGCGAAAACCCCATTTCATTATCTCAACTAGTTCACAAGTTATATAGGTTGAAAAAGGGTCAAAATGTAATGGGGCACCCAGTACTACTATAAATAACTTTTGCATTGCTAAGTAAGGCAGAAAACTTCAGAAAAGTGTGACAAAAGAAAAACATATTTGACACTACCTAAGAATTTTCTTATTCAAAGTTGTATAAATACAAGTTATTCCATTTATATATAAATAATCTGAATAGTCATAATTTACTAGATTGAAAAATGAGTATTTTAAGGGAATCATATAAAGTCAAGCTGTTCAAATGCAAAAAAATTAACAATTTTTGTCAATTTTCTTTGAAAAGTTAGCTGTGAACAGAAACTGTATCTTATAAATATTAACCCAATAGTTTTGAAAAAAACACAGTTCTCATTTAGATGTTTCAAGAAATATATAGAAAACACTCTATATAGGTACTAGTATTTCGGCTTGTTAGACCTTTCTCAATAGAGTAAATATCTATTACTCTTATTATTATATATCTATTATTATGCAATAGATATTGCCTAACAAGCCGAAATACTAGTACCTACCTATATAGTGTTTTCTACATATTTCTTGAAACATCTAAATGAGAACTGTGTTTTTTTTCAAAACTATTATTTTCACGATGTTTCATAAAATCCGCTTCCAGTACATATCCACTTTATTAAATATTAATCCGTTAAGAAGGCATGATAACACGCATGGTCTAGCATGGTAGGGTCCATAAGTTAATTCAGTTATTCAGAATAACATTGTCCTTCTAACTTGAAACAAGAAAGGATAAGTTTCAATGTGTACAAGTATATAAGTCCTCTAACACAATCAATATATATTTTTTTAAGTACATAGTCGCTAGGATAAGGAGTTATGGCGCTTGCTAGCGCTAGATTAGAAGTCTGATGGCTCGATTAGACGTATCAATTGCTGTTATTTACGATAAAATTGATAAAGTTTTTGTCCTCGTAAAATACAGTTGTGGGGCTACTAACTACACTCTAACTCTACATCTTATGGCGCTTGCTATCGCTAGGTCTAGAGGTGCTGGCGCTAGGTTTTCAGAAGCCTGGCAGTAATTTGTATAGTGCTAAATTAGCGTAGTACACACGTAAACTCATAGAAAAAACATCTTAAACTACTAAAGTGTAGGCTAATAATTGGAGCGATCAGATTTCCTTTTATCATATTTAAAGATCAGTTGTAGTAATTATTGATGTTGTTAATAAATATTTTTATAAAATTCGAAGGGGTAATGCTACCTGGTAATGCTACCTCTAATTTTTATATTTTATAGCACTAGGTCTCCTTAGGGCAGCACTCGACCCTTTATTTACCGCTTATTTAAAGAGGACATGTAGTTATTTTTGGTGTTATGTTAAGGAAGCTTACGATACGATTACAGCACCACTTATTATTTTTGCATCACACTTCATTTTAATTGGTATTACATAGTAAAGAGTAAAAATCTAATAAAATTAAATTTGTCTAAAATCATAAATTTAAATTGACATAAGTAGGTATATTAAAATCAGAATATTTGCGAAATTTTGATTTTAGTCTAACTCATGTTCAAATTAATTGAAATATGTTTTAATTATTGTTGTCGGATGAAAATTGTAGTATAGCGTGTAATATGCTAAATTAGTATACCTCGAACTAAATATTTAATTGCAATAACCTAATAGAATAATGATATACCACTGCACTTGCGTTTGTTTTATACTCGATTAAAAATGTTAAGCTATATGTAATTTATCTTCATTGAAAGTAAAGCAATACGGTTTTATAAATGATCTTTTAACAGCATAGGTGTGATCGTGAATATTTTTATGGATGATGGAAAGTTTAGATAGGCACGTTACAAAATATGTTATACAGTTTCTAGATTAAATCTAAAGTTATTGTCCATAAATTCGATTAAACCATTACATAGAATAGCCTTTAGCTCGAATACTTTCCTATTAATTTCCTTAATACTCGTAACTCAGAAATGAAATAGTTTTGGGATTAAATTGTATATATAGTTGCGAGCATTTCCTGGAAATTATATAGCACTTAATACTTAATAAGATATAAATAATTAAATGCAACTCTCGTTTGGTACTGGAAATATTTACATTAGAGAAATTTCCTAATAATAATTAATAATAATTAAATCTGTATAATAAAATAATTAAATCTTTCAGCTCTAAAACTATAAAAATAGAACTAATGCATTCAAATAATAGGCAATGATAAATTTAAAAAACAAAGATAATTTGTAGAAAAAATGGATTCCGTTGGAAAACGATATATTGTATGCTAAAAAAAAAATAAAATGAGAAAATGAGAATAAAAATAAACCTCAAGGCAAATTTGTTTTTTAACTTTTAATGAAAAAAAACTTTTTTAATTCATTCATATGTAAAAATATATATTTTTACATATTTAGATTTAGCGTGATTTTTTTCATCTACATACTACCTAGTACCATTATATTATATATTTAGAGTATGCCTATTCTGTAACAGTAGATAAGTTTTTTGGTAACCGTCCGGAGAATACCCAGTTCCCGGATGCTTTTTCTTTAAGAAAGTAGCACTTTTCCAGCCTAGTCCGGGAAGAATTACAAAAATGAAACAGGTCATTGCCTTCGCCGAACTTCAGCGACATTATTTGCTGATAATGATGGAAATATCATAAATTTAAAGAGACTAGTTGGAAATCTACCAGTGTTGTTGAAGGATGCATAGACAATTCACTTAGGTATAAACAAAAGTAAAATTATCAAAATCATTCAAAAATGATCACATGAAAACAATCAACATAAATCGGATACCTTGCCTTGAAATTGAATCCCTTTAATATTAGCCGTATTAGCAATTGTTGGAATTTCAATATAAATATTAATACAAACAAGAATTAGAATGTTCCTAAGTTTGTTTTACAAATAAATATATTATAAAGAAACGTAAGTTATTGATTTGTTATTCCACGTGGTTGCCGAAAAAATAGTGTACGTAACACTCCCGGAAACTGTTTTTTGGACTCGCAGATTTCCAGAACTCGCCTACAGCTCATTCTAGAATCTTGTCTACTCGTCCAAAAACAGTATTTTCCGGATTTGTTAGGTAAATTACTATTAAGACTATTTTTATTATGGTTTGCCAAATGTTTTCAACAAATTTTATGAGATATGTTTCCTCCTAAAGTAAAAAGGAACAGTGGGATGAGCAAGGTGATACAATAATTCGTATCAATTTCATGATACGTGTCACTGAAGATGCAAATTAAAAAAATAGAAAATTTGTACATTCAAAAATAAAACATAATGGTACTAATAGATGCAAAAAATCACGCTGAATATGTAAAAATATACAAGGTGTTCCATTTAAATCTGAAAAGTTGGGATTCCTTCCGGTTTCACCAGTTGTGGTTGAGCGATATCCATATTTCTTTTAAATATGGTTTTTTCTCTATCCCCATTTAATTCACTTATCCAAAATAAAAGGTTACAGGGGCGAGCCATTTTCCTATACTGCTCGGTATATTAACTAATCTACTTTCGTTCTACAATTATTATTATTTATTTTTATACAAAAATGCATTAGCAATAAATTACAACTAATTTGCATTAGAAAAATTTTATTTTAGCCATTATCGTAGATCAAATTTGTATTTGTCTAAATGAAAATATATATACAAAAGTAACTTATGTTACTTAGTATTAGAAATCTGAAGAAATTCAGTTTTAGTTTTTGCGAGTGCCTGAGGACCCATCTGCAATAACCATGCTCCATATTTGTTAATTTAAAATATAAATAATACTTTGCAGTTTGTAGAACTTGATTACTTAATTATTTATTCTTGTTGTATCGTATTGCAGGAAACTGTAATATATGCAAGCGGAATATGTAATTGATAGGCGTATTTTATGAACATATTCAAATTAATACTTTTGAAAAAAAAAACTACTGGTAGTCCTACCATCAGAAGCTATAATAATAGGGAAAGTGTAGATTTCACCATAAAAACTAACCTTAAAAGTATGTTAATGAATGCAAATGATGGCGGACAGAAAATATTATATTTTAATAAACATGAGCTCTTAAGTAGCATGTTAAAATATATCGGCTTATTTTATTTTTCAAATTTTTGAATATTTTAATAATAATAATATAGATGCTTTGGCGCCTCTAAATAACATGACACTGTTGAATCATCAGGTCTAGACAAAAATGTATAGCAAAATACCTCCGTGTGTATTTCTATTTCAGACTTGCTACTAATATGAGGGGATTCCTGAGTAAAATTTTGGGGATTAAAAATGGTTTAGTGTTTTACATAGATATGTTGTAAGTTTGCAAATTATTTACAAAATGATATATTCTTATTAATTAATCTCAACATAGTGATAATAGAAAAAAGAATGTTATTACAAAAAAATTTGTTAAAGTGAAAAGAGATAAAAAATGAAAATACACCGCCAAACAATATCAATCAAAGAATGAATAAAGAAAATCTGAAAGTAACTATCACCTTTTCATGTATTTTTGAAGAAGAGGAAGCCACGTTTACCTAAAAATGAACAGTAAAATTAAAAATAAAATAATTAAATAATCTACAGATTACGAATCGAGTATACTTTTGAAACATTTCGAAAAATAACAAGAGAGCTAATTAAGTTGAATTATAATTTCTTTTAATTATAGTTTAAATAATTTATTTGTATTAAACTAAAAACCACTGATAGAATTTAGTTTATTTATTTACTAATTGCAACTACATATTACATTACATTATATACATTATTTTTGGGACAAAATTTAGTTCTACCGTTATACTAACATTTGCGATCTATTGAAAAATTTCTGTTATCTATGCGTTTATTCTACAAGTGGCATATTCCTAGAAAAATATTTAATAAATCAAAGAGCTGCATCACAAATAGATTATACATAATATTTCATATTCTAGTTACCAAAAATTGTGGAAGTTAATAGGGGACGCACTAATGATATTTAGAAGTAGATATCAATAATAAATCACTTCAGCACTGGTGAAGTGCCTGGAGTTAAGATGAGTGAAGGTTAAAGCTATTATAGTCACTCCATTGTTTAAGGAAGTTGAATAGGAAATCTACAACTACAGATCCCTCTCAATTCAAATATTTGAAATAATTGTAAATTCTAGAGTGGTATCTTATCTTACAAGCTTAAACTTGTTCTATACTTATAATGATACAATAGCATTTACCGACATTGCATTATAAGATTCGATCAAATGTGGTTATAAAAATCCAAATAATAAATTGAAATGGTATTATAATTATTTAAAGAAAACAGCAGATTGCATTAAACGAGGAGATAGTAATGAAATAATAGCACACTTTGGTATTGCACAGGGATCAATTTTATTAGTTATATTAATCTTAGTACCATGAATTCGAAAGTCAACTTGCAACTCTACTTAAATTACATTATGAATTCGTATTTTGATTGTTTTAAAGTTTTGAAAAAACGTACAAGATAAATAATCTGTCAGTTTTATCAAAATGTCTGGTCAGTTATAGACTATAACAACACTTAATATACAGAAATATTTCTAAATGTATATTGCAAAAGACACGACTTATTACTATATGCTCAATCAGCAGTCCCTTAACCTTCCGTAACTGGCGCGCGGACTCACACTCCGCAAGTATATGCTTTCCTAATTTATTTGAATTTTTCTCACTTCACGCCCCCACCACTTTCAGTATTCCTCAAGCATGCTGCGATTGTTCTCTGTGCAACGTGAAACCTGCACAAGTGCCTTTGTTTGTTTTTGATACCTAATTGCGGAGTGAGAGTCCGCTGCCAGTAAAAATTACACAGATTTCTTGCAGTTACAAATTTGCAATTTTGGGTGATTTCTATTCTTATTTCACAAAAGGTAAGGAATATTGACCTCAAATTATTGTTTTTTGACTACTGGTTATACTATAGATGACATCCTAAGAGAAAGAACAAGAACAACTGCACATGCTGATGTTAGAGTGCCTCAATGAAAATGAGGGTACTGAGGAGGTACCAGACGACGACGATGAAGACAGTGAAGAGGACGTTGTAGAGACACAAGACTCAGAAGAGGAAATTGAAGACATTCCATATACCAAAGTGGTAGTTCGGCCTTGTCTAGAACCCCACTTTGTTGGAAAAGACAAAACCACCAAGTGGTCAAAACACGTTCCTCCCACAATACGGAGCAGAGCAGTAAATTTGATAACTCGTCTGCCGGGTGCTAAACCTGTCGTGAAAAATTTGAAAACACCTTGGGACATTTATATACCTATTTATGTTTATATACAAAGCAACACCAAAGTGTTAGTTCATTGTTTGTTACATTTAGAATGATCATAGCATATCAATAAATAGTAAGATTTACTTTACCTAACTCCTTTCTAGTTTTGTATTTTTTCCTTTGTAGCAAGCAATATGAATAAATAAACATATTATATTTATCAAAACGTCTCCTCTTTTCCTTATAAAATGCAAATTGATGTGTATCACTCTTTTCACATGCCGAAATACTGTGCGGACTTAGGCTCCACCGCCAGCAACGTTGCGTTGAAATAATGCGCCAGTCACGGAAGGTTAAGTATTAAAAAATTATGAAATTTCTTGGTTGACTTATGGATAAGTAGCCTTCATGGGAGAATCATATTTATAGTATACGGTGTAATAGTAATAGAAAACTCGAATAGGTCTTTATCGAAAACATGTTATTATAGATATTACTGGTACACAACCACCAGTAATATCTAGAACTTAGCACCTGGCACTTATATACACTAAACAGAGGTTACTTAAATTAATAACCGCACTGCAAAATAAAGCCAAAAAAAATTATACCTTTCCTGCTAGATATAGAATACTATAGGTAAAAAAACTTCAATATCATGCTCATAGGAAAAATATACATGTATCAAATCTGTAATTACATTCATATAATTTTAAACTAATCTCGCCATTGTAACTTTTGTACTTATTATAAGGAATCCATGACCCTAAAATAAGTTTAAATAATAATTGTGTTACGTCAAACATTCTCTATTACTGGCCGTACATCAATTTACTATTTTTTCATGCTTCCTTGCAAATTTAAAATTAACTACATAAAAAGTTTCGAGTTAATGAAATAATAGTTTCAACTGTGAAAACAATGTATACCTACTATATATAAAACTAAAAAATCTATACCAAAACTTCATTTTATTTTTATATATCTGCAGTTAATTAATTACTACTGCATTATTTTATATACAAATTGAAAATAATATAGCAATCAAAAATTAAAATTGTATTTTTAGTGTTGTAACTAATTAGAGAACTTACACGAAGTTGTAAAAAACCATATTTTTGACATATCAAATCCTAATCTTTTTGCAAACACTTCTTGCACATAACAAGGCTGAATCAAGTGGACATTTATACATGCATGTCGTGAACGATTGAAAGACTATTGAACAACTGCACTGTTTGGGCCAACAACTATAGATTCTAACCCTAGATTATTTTATTTTTTATAGAATACGTTAATATAATATGGGCGCCGTACTTTATCAAAGATATAAAACTCTTGGAAAATGTTCAACGGAAGTCTACTAGGCAAGTTCTATTGAGATGTTTGAGAAATGATACAAATTCAAAGCGATCCAATTAGGATCGGATTCAAGCTATAAATCTTCCACTTCTATCAGATTAATAATAATCACGAAGAAATAAGTGTCACATGATTTTCAATTAGGTATAGTGTATTTACGCACAATTGAAACCGTATAAAAACTAAAAGCCGGCAAAAACAGTTGGCATCTCTTTATTCTGCATGGGCGGAGGTAGAAATGTTTGCTATTAAGAAAACGTTATAGAGATCGTATTATTTTGTGTTTATTAGTACCTATTATTTTAAAAATCAAACGAACTTACCTAAGTGAAGTTCGATTTCAATTATATGAAGCGCCTCTTCGAGAAGATCACAAACGTAGTTCCCCTATTCCCCACCAGATGACGCCACGAATTTCACAGTAAACAAAACTAAAACTCCAACCTTTTCACTACAAACTGTCTAACCACTGTCGGTAATACAGGTACCTAATCATTATTTTTCAAAGCATAATAATGATGTTGCAATCAAGGGTATATAAGGGCGGGAGGGTGTGATCTTCTCGAAGAGGCGCTTCATATAATTGAAATCGAACTTCACTTAGGTAAGTTCGTTTGATTTTTCAATTATATTTCGCGCCTCTTCTTCGAGATCACAAACGTAGATATTCAAAGTATTAATTGCAACATTTTAAGTGATTAATAATAAGGGAGAGTATTCTCTTTCCAAAACCTCTTTATTGCTAAATACAAAATATCCATATGACTAACCATTAACAAAACTAGAGATTTACATATCCAGAACACTATTTGCAAAAACAGTGTTAGAGCCTACGAGGGGTCTGTTATAAAACACTGCGAAGGTTGATGACTGATTTGACCAACCTGCCGTTCTTCGGATAACATTCAGATCAACTCCCTTTCGAAGAGCCGCTGATGTTGACGCATGTCGAGTGCTATGTGCAGAATACACACTTGTATCAAGACCACTGTTTGATAGTGCCAATTTTATCCATCGACTAACTGATTGTGATGATGCCTCCCGAAATGGTTTTTTAAATGTTAAAAGAAGGTTAGATAAATTACCTCTAACTGCTTTAGTTTTTTCTAGATAAGTCACAAGACATCCAACTACACACAACTTGGGGTTAGCAATAAATTTCGCTAAAGTTAGAAAAGGTTGCATTCGATTTATGCCCGAGGTTTTTACCCTATCCGAAATTCTTATTTCAACAACGTCTGCCGAAATAATTATATTTTCCAACTTTATCAATGAAAGTGTTTGCACTCGATGTGCCGCCTCTGGAGCTAACAGAGTAACTAATTTTATGGTTATGTTTTTAAGCGATAAATCTTCATTAGGAAAAAGAGTCTCTAAATATTTCAGGACAATGCATGGGTCCCAAGTAAAACTATATCTTGGTCTACTAGGTCTTAAATTTTGAACTCCTTTAAAATATCTTTTTATTCTATAATCCTCTATTTTATCAGGAGGCAATATCAGTGAAATTGCAGATTTAAATGAATTTAAGGAACCAAAAGGAACCGAACCCTCTTCAAATTGTATTGTAAATAACTCCAAAAGATCCGAAACTGAACTATCAAACATGTTCATATTTTTAGAGGCACAAAATTGCCACCACCGTCTAAGGCCTGAGTTGTACTGTTTGAGAGTAGATGAAGTTATAGAGGAAAGTGTTATTTCAATTGCCGAAGGTGGAATATTTTTCAACTTGAATGCCTGTTTGACAATACACCGGCTGCCAAGGTAAGCTGATTCCACAGAGGATGTCGGTGCCTGTTAACAGAAAGTAATAGCTTTTCAGAAGGTTCAAACACAACCAATTCAGAGATCAATAACTTTTTAAATAATGGAAACCAAGCTTGGCTTGGCCAATAAGGTATCACTACAATTCCGTGTGCATTCTCTGTAATAATTTTTTGTAATACTCTAGGCAGCAGACTAAATGGTGGAAAGGCATAAAAGTAAAAACTATTCCATGCAACTGTAAAAGCATCCACCATGAAAGCTTCCGGATCCTTAAACCTGGATACAAATTTTGGACATTTATTATTATTCCTACTAGCAAATAAATCTATCTCAGGCATATCTAATTGAGCTACAATTTTTTTAAAAGCCTGATCGGACAACTCCCATTCCGTTTCATCCTCTAAGGTTCTAGATTCTTCATCAGCCTCTGCATTGTCTGATGAGCTAATATATGAAGCATAGACCCACAAGTTCCGGGATTCACACCACTGCCATAATTCTTTTGCTATCTTATTTAAATTAGGAAACTGGATACCCCCCATTCTATTTACATATGATATAGCAGTGGTGTTGTCGATTCGTAAGAGAACTTCACAGTCGCTTAAAGTGTATGCAAAACATTTCAGTGCAAAAAATGCAGCTTTGAGCTCTAGATAATTGATGTGCCTAGCTTTTTCCTCCGAATTCCAAAACCCGTGAGTTCTTTCACCTTTACATACAGCTCCCCATGCATAGGGAGTTGCATCCGAGTAAATTTCTACTATAAAATTATATTGTCTCACTGGACATGAAGGGCTTTCTAAATTTGAAAGCTACCACTGAAAATCATCATGTAAAGATGAGGAAATTTTCATTATTTGATCATAATCCTGACTAAAATGTGTCCTGTTTCAGTACTAAAAATTTTGCTCATTCAAAACTTTTTGTATATGTCCAACTATAGGCAACTGCAGGGCAGGCGGAAATCAAAACCCCACATAAATGTGCAAACTCCCTAATTGTACAGCTAACCACACTCATAAACCTTTCCAACAATCTTTTAACTTTAAATTGTTTTTCATAAGTTAAGGTAAGCAACATCTTTTCAGAGTTGAATATAAATCCTAAAAATTTACAGGTAGTAGAAGGGATTAATTGACTCTTACTATAATTAATTACAAAACCTAACTTGGTTAATAAACATACTGTTTCTTCTACATTTTTAACACACGTTTCTTTTGAGTCTCCTATAAGAAAGAAATCGTCCAAATAGAGCACCGATAAAAAACCTTGAGCTCTTAAATTTGTTACAACGGGTTTCATTAATTTTGTGAATACCCAAGGAGCTGTACACAATCCAAACGGGACACAAGTGAATTCCCAGAGTTTTTTATCAAAAATAAACCTTAAGAACTTTCTATGAGACTTACAAACTGGAATCAAAAAATAGGCTTCCTTTAAGTCAAGGGTATGTATGGCATTCTTAAACATTAATGAGGCAGCAATTTTCCTATCCTCTAACTTAAAATGACAAGTATCAATAAAACTATTTAAGTTTTTTAAATTCAGAACCATTCTAAACTCGCCATTTGATTTAGGTACTAGAAATATTCTAGACAAAAATTGTCCTTTACAAGGACTACACTGTTCTACTGCTCCCATCTTTTGTAAATGCTTAATAGCAAGTGATAAGTCCCTTTTTTCATTATATGACCATAAACGTTCAGTAGGTGGATTTTTCTGGTAAACTGTCCTAGAAAATGGTATTTTATAACCATTAATCCATGACAAAAGTAAAGAATCACTAGTTACTGATCTCCAAATGTCTTTAAAATGAGACAGCCTACCAGCCAGTTGACTCACATCTAATAATGTTTTCTGTCCCTCTTGACTCTGGTCAGGTCCCAGGACTCTGGGAGGTCTCTCCTCCCTGTACAGGTGGTTCCTCACATTGGACTGCCCGCCTTGTCGCGACTGCATCTTCTGCTTTTGCTTTCTGTAATGACGAGACGGGCCTTTTAAGTTTAAATTTGCAGAAAACTTCTGTCGATTTTCAGCTGATACTTTTAAGTCCAAACCTGATCTTTCTAGAGTTTTAAAAGACTTCATACATTCCGACATACGACTGCAACTGTTGCGCGAAGTTGCAGTCGTATGCCGGAATCGGTCTCATACAAATTAATGCTGTAAAGTAATGCCGTCTGCCGTCGCGGCACATGCCGTCGCCGTCTGCCGCTGCCGTCTGCGGTCTGCCGTCGCCAACGGAATCGTACCTTTACAAGTTTATAAAACTTGTTAGTGTTGAAGCTGCCGATGATGAGTACACAGTACCTACTCGAAATGTATACATTTAGCATTGCTAATAGATATGTGAAGAAAGGTGTATTGTTTTATTTAATTATATCTAGATACTGTATTGTATCTGCAAACTATTTCACATGTCATTTTTCACACGTCAGTTTAAAAATAATAATTATTATATATAGGTTTATTATTTAGTTATACTCTATGTTTGTATTTAGTTACTTCTGACATATAGTAAGTATCAGTATCAGTAAGTATTAGTTAAGTAAGTATCAGTAAGTAACCATAATAATAATAATAATAATAATAATAATATGTCTTTATTATCATGAATCAACTCTTGCCAAAAGAAACAATAATGGGGGTGGCGGTATCCATCAGAGATGCTCATCCATCATATACAACAACCCAGCTAACCAACTATTTAAAAATGTATACGAATACAATAAACCTATTAAGAACATACAAAATACAATATAATAGGCAGTGACGTACTGCAAGATTTAACAACTTAACTTTAAATTTGATTTCGCTTACTTACAATACATCTTTTTATCTCTCTCCGAAATGTGGCTAAGTTAGAAGCTGTTTTACTTTACCCGGCAAGGCATTATACATTTTTACCGCATTGTAGGTAAATGATCTTTCAAATAAAGCTCATGTGTGTTGAGGGAGGGATAGCCGTTAGCAAAACCGAGTTTCTCTGTCTTGTATATTTCCAATCAGTTTTTCAGAAAGATACTGAATAATTCCAGATTTAGTTACATTGTAAACTATGCAAGACATGTCTATGTCTGAAATCTTTCTTCAAGGTTCAACCATTCTACAATTTTCAAGACTATTTTTGTGTCTCTTCAACAGAACTAAACAACATCACAGTATGTTAAGTGTGACAAAATCAGTCTGTTAATCTTAATTTAAGTAACGAAAATATCTTTATGCATATATAAAATTTTTAATTTTGCGCAAGCTTTAGAAATCACCTTTGAAACATGAGTAGAGAATCTTAAGTCATTGTCTAAATACAATCCAAGATTCTTGGATTGTTGACTGGCTGCAGAACTGTCTTTTAATATTAGTGAAAATTGAAAATTAACTGCAATATCTTCTCTATGTCCGCCAAAAAAGAAGCACCTGAGTCTTATTCTCATTAAGCACTAGACCGTTTGCCTCAGAAACCCTGCCTATCATATCTAAATCCAAGTTAATCATTTCACGGGCAGCAATTAGGTCTTTGTGAGAAAAAGAATAATAAATTTGTAAATCATCAGCATATTGATGTGAACGACAACATTTTAAATATATACAAAAATCCGAAGTATATAGCGAGAAAATTAATGGTCCCAATATACTGCCCTGGGGAACGCCCCTACTCAGACAAATAGGTTGTGAGAGCACGTTATTCACTGTAACTCTCTGATATCTATCCGAAAAATAATTTTGAAAAAAATTTATAGAATTTCCACCAAACCTAAAGAATTTCAGTTTCATTTCTAGTGTGACGAGATTAATAGAGTCAAATGCCTTGCTATAATCCAATAACATTAAACATATGTCATTCCCACTATCGCACGCTCTAAAAATATCGTAAGTAACATTAAGTAATGCCGATGTAGTACTATGGTTAATGCGAGAATCTGACTGAGTAGGTGGTAATATACTGTAATCACGTAAATACTCATTAATCTGATTAGCTACAACTTTTTCTAAGATTTTTGACATAGTTGATAAGAGACTTATAGGACCAAAGTGAGATAATATAGTGTAGGATTACTGTTTTTCGGTACAGGAACAACATTAGCCTTTTTCAATGCCGTAGAAAATTTCCCAGTTAACAGACACTTATTTATTAAAAAAGTTATATACCTACTTAAATGAGGGATAACATACAATACCTATCATTTTTATATTTATATGATCTGGACTGGCAGCATTATATTTCATACCATGAATGATTTTTTCAACTGTATTTATAGACACTTCTGTAAAACAAAACTTACCTGTAAATTTATCATCATGGAATGACTTATTTAAATGATTTTGGCTAATAAAATTCTGGTAAATAAAATATATTTACAAGATTTCGTAAATTTTTATACTCATTCCACGCATTGTCAGATTTAGTTTTTTAAATTTAGTAAACGCTTTATTCCTTAATTTCATCATAAATTTTAAGTTGTCAGTTAACCATGGCGCTGGAGGCTTAGTTATTTTAGCAGTTCTTAGAGGAGAGTGAACATCAAACAAATACAAAATATTAGAATTAAGAAAGTCCACCATATCATCAATTTCATCAAAAGTGTGCATATGATTCCATTGAATTAAATGTAACTCAAGCAAAAAATCATTTTCGACCACCAGCTCAAGACAATGTTTTTCATCGAGTTCTCGACTCCTGCCGAGACCAACATTGTCTTGAAATAGGAAGAAAAAGGGACGAAATATCGAGACCTTCTCTTCGAACTCCGCAAACTCCATCCAGAACATACTGTGAAGCTTGTGGTACTGAAAATAGGAGCCCTCGGTGGAGCAAGAGATACACTGCTTTCGGAACTGAAGATCATACCGGCATGCCGAAATTCGGTAGATCTTCTAACCGGAAGAATGCAGAAAGCGGTCATTCTGGGCTCATTACGTCTACTCATGGCACACGATTCCCGGACTCAGTAGTCACTCACTCCACGGACGTGGGGAGTAGCTACTGTTAACCACAAGTGGCCGACCCTGAGAATCAGAGCCAGGGAACGGGTCGACTGGATTTCAACAAAAAATAATAGCAACAATAATAATAATAATAATAAAAATATAGAGCTCAAAAATAATTCTCTTCATGATGCCTGACTTTTCGATTACAGATTCAGATTGATTAATGAGTCTTCATCAAACTAAGATCTTTTGTTGCATCCACTACTTCGTAAAATTGCGTCATGTAAGACGCAGATTATAATTGGAGATGTGTTAGTTCCTACCAAATCTAACGTTTACGCAAATCAGACCAGTCTCCTTTAATGCGCATTAATGCGCATTTGATTTATAGTAACTAAATTAAAATTGAAAGTAGGGTGTATTATATATATATATATATATATATATATATATATATATATATATATATATATATATATATATATAATATATAAATCAAGTAATCTAAAGATATGTGTAGCTGTAAATGTTATAAGACTAAGGCTGTTTTATGTTTAGCAACCTGTGCACTACTAAATAGTTTTAATTACAATTATTACCTACTTTTACCTGTGCGTGTATACTAAAGTTGAGTTACTTCAAATATTACAATATATGGTCAGCTACTGAATTCGTAATAAACATAAATTATACCTACTAACGATTCTAATATTTTTTGTCGGAATTTCTGTGGCAAACTTTCCACTGATCAATTTTTCTCTTTAAAATAGGTTTTAAAATTGTAAATATCTATAAATATCATTAATTCTTATAATTTACTATAAAAATATTATATACCATTAATAATAACATAAGTTAATAACACATTTTCAGTTCTTAATCTACTACTATTATTACTTGTTCAGTTATAAAATTTTACTCATAACCAGTGGAGCTTTACTATTTTGCGTGAATCTAAACGGTTCTTTGCAGTGTTATTAACATTTTTATACCGAACTGAAAATTACTCTCTACTACAACCATAATAAATCCCTAAAAGCAGATACCGGTATAATTACATCAGATTTGCATTCCCTCTCCTTATTTGTTTTTACAAATATACCTACATATGTAGAAAGGAAACTTCTTGGTTATTACAGATATTCATTTTATTTTCACAAACATATTACCCCATAGGCAAGGATATCTTATAATTTACGGTAATTTATGCTCTAATTTCGCCCCTTAGCAAGAAATCAGGTATTACATTTTTTTATTGATATATAAGAGAATTGATAAATGGTCTGGCTACTTTTAAGACTTGTCATCACCTGTTTCTCCTCGCCCGGAATACTACAGGGGCGACATAATAATAATAATAATAATTGTAATAATAGTCATAATAATAACAATAATAATAATATTTGTAAGCAGAGAGGTCATCCAACATTCAAGACCTTGGTGAACAGCAACACCTCTTACCTGAGCTAAGGGTGCAAAATCGGATCGGCAGCACCTGCACACCGGGAGGGAAAGCAACTTCCCTTCTGATGTCAGCCGTCGGCTTACTGGGTTTAACCCCCAATAAGCTGCCCCCCTGGTTCCTAACAACCAAAGAGGGGGCCCCCACAATCGACCCCGTCGTATAAGGGGTCATGGGCAAGGTGATGGATACCAACCGGACTATTTGCCTGTTGACAAAGTCCACGTAACGGACGCTTTTGAGTTAACATTTGAGCTCAAAGACTACCTTCTGGAGTGCTACGAAAACAGAGAACCTGCGCGGAGAGGATACATGGCACGGATGTATTGCCTTATGGTGGCCTTCAAACAACAACATCTTCGTGATCATTTATCCCACCTCTGTCACAGAGGATATGTGAGAGCATCTCCTGACTGGGAAATAACGAGGCCGCAAGGCCTCCAAATGAACCGGTGATGGAGGAAGTGAATATCGCTCCACCAGCACCAGAGGGCCTCGGTACCCGACGGGGGCTACACCCTCACAAACACCCGAAGCCACAAAACCTGGCAAATCAATTGTGCCGTGTATAATACCGTTGAACCGCCTCTCCCGACCGTCGGGTGGAGAGGCGTCTACCGGCTCTCTAGGGAGAGGCGACGTGAGAATGTTTTTTCTCCACAGAAGAGAGCACAACGGCGTCTACCCAGATGGAGGCTAAGATCCGGTCGGCGAGACAACATCCGTCCTGTATCCAATGTGTAATGGACTATGTCAAGGTCAATAGGCCCTCTGCGCCTAAAGTGCGGAGCATAGCAGCTACCCTAAAACATACTTATCACACATTTTATCGAATGGTGCTGCAAACCATCCAACAGCACTGTGTCGATAGAATGCGGATGCTAGTGACTGCAAAAATTCACTAGTGAAGCGGGAGAGAGGACTGACGAAGAATTAACAATTCGTCAAAAACCTTCTCGTCTGTTCCAGCCGCCTTGGCGTGTTGTTGAGAACTCGCCGACTGTTGATGAGGTAGAGACCTTCTGGAAAGCTCTGTACGAGGAAAAGCTACTGCTCAATAGAGACACTTCAGCTCTGGCATACTTTGAAGCTTTTTGTTAAAGGTTTCAGCCGCCTCAAGAAGTGTGCCCGCTGATAACCCCGGAAAAAGTTCGAAAGGCCGCCAAAGATTCTAAGAACTTTGTTACTCTTAGTATGAGGCCAACAACTTTTGATAGAAAAAACTACGAAGTAGCCACCACCATTTGGCCAGAATATTTACCTCCTGGCTTAATGGAGAGCAGCAAGTTCCGGCGGCGTGGATTTGCCGAGGAGAGGAGAGTGCTAATTCCTAACAACGGAGATTTGTCTAGCCCGAAAAACTACCGACCAATAACCTGTCTGAAAGCATGTTACAAGTTGTTTACACGCATCTTGAACATCCGAGTGCTCGACGTAGTTGACCAGTTTTATGAAAGGACATCTGGTAATGTCAGGGTCCAGAAAGAGCTGTTATAGTTCAGGAGAGGAGTTTTCCAGGGAGATTCTGTTAGCCCTCTTCTGTTCTGCATCTCGCTATTGCCATTATCCGCAAAACTCGTTTTATATGGGATGATCTTAAATTTTATACTTTCGGAGAGAGGGATTTACATCAATCTCTCACGGTGGTACACAAGTACATGCAGGCCCTCGGGATGGAACATGATTTCGACAATTGCGCACTGCTCTATCTCAAGAGAAAACGATGCGGTGACTATGGCGAAGATGCGCAGCTCGTGGACAGAAGCATCGCACATCACCTGGATGTTGGAGAGACGTGTGCTTACTTGGGTGACGAGCAAGCCTCAACCCCCCAAGAGGCTGTTGCGATAAAAAAACGCTCTTGGCGGCAAGTATAGACACTGCCTTCGGCAGATTTGGTCTTCAGAACTATCAGGTAAGAACGTAAGAACAAGGTGAGTGCTACTAACAAACTTGCCGTTCTGATCCTCCTCTACTCCTTCGGAGTGGTGAAATGAACGTAAGAAGAGCTGCGACAACTCAACATAGGAGCACGCAAAATGATGGATCTCAATAAGAGTTTGCATCCTAGGTCGTCTGTTCCACGGTTGTACTTCCCAAGACATCGGGGAGGCCGGGGAGTTTGGAGTCTTTACACAGCAGAATGGTGTTAGAACTGTTAGATGGAGCTTGTAACGTAATCAGGAGTTCGAATCCCTTCGTCAGCATAGTCCAAGGCCATGAAAATGCAGGGGTCGGAGCATTTTTATTTAAGGCAGCAGGAAGAGCAGCTGATGAACTCGGTCTCATCTTCGACGCTGAACGGAGAAACCCAGACCCTGTCACCAAGTTGGGACCCGTTCAGTTGAAAGCCCAAGTTGAAGTTGCAGAAGGCCGCATAAAGATAAGCCATTACACGGTGTCTTATATAAGAACCTTGAAGACCATGGCTTATCCGAAAGGCTGAACTTTGCTTTTCTAAGGTCGGCGGAGCCCAAGGGCCGGTGGAGCAAGAGATACACTGCTTTCGGAACTGAAGATCATACCGGCATGCCGAAACTCGGCAAATCTTCTAGCCGGAATAATTCAGAAAACTGCCATTCTGGGTTCATTACGTCTACTTTTGGCACACGATTCCCGGACTCAGTAGTTATTCACCCCACGAACTTTACTTTTTACTTTTCTTTCTTTTCCAAATATTGGGTAATATTATGTAACAAAATATATCTTAGTGATATACTTTTATAGTGTTTATTGATCAGACTAAGACTAGGCTTAAGTGCCTAGAAGCTACAGTATTATTGCCAATATTTAAATATTAGATAGTGTGTAATGAAATTTATATCTTTATTGAAATCTATAATTTAAGTGAATTATTTCACCTACTTCACACGTTTCACCTAAAAGCATATGTAGAAAACAGCAACTCCGCGGACCAAAGTTCATTGAATATTTTTATGTTTAAAATAATGATAGTATTAAAAAATAAATATATAGAAAAATAAATAACTACCTATGAGGATATTTCAAGATATACCCGGTGTCATTAAATACTGCTCCAAAGTTTTATCCGTAAAATATTTTTGTTTCCGACATTCCGAATGTTTTGTTTTTTCTTTTCAGTAATGTGGTTAATTTCTTTTGATACCTGATTGTAGTTACCAAAGAATATAAACGATTCATTAAACCATACTATTTAAGTAATTGAGAATGACATATTACTCTTATATCACTGAACGTTTTTATTAATTTTATCAATATTGCTGTTCTACATGTATGTATAATATATTAATTCTCGTGTCTCTCTGTAAAATAAATTAAAATATTTTGTCTTTTCTCCAATGAACTTTTTCTCTTTTTATGACATCGTCATTAAATACGAAATTGAAGCTCTTCAAATTTCCGGTCTCCGAAATAGTATAGCAACACAAAAATGTTATAAAATACTACGATTATCTTTCGATAGATTATATACTAACAAAAAAATATAAATAGCATATAATTCTATAGTCTGCTTTTGCCTTTACCCTTAAACACACGGCTACATTAATTGCGTACTTGGTATCAAACACTATGCTTTGTAATCGATTTCGCTAAATTATGGTAATTTCGAGATTAAATGTTCGCTCGTTTTGAAATTCTACGACACTGCTGACTTCGGCCCTGCATTCAAAGCAAGCGGTTTGCCAAAGATGAATATTAAATTTTATGAAAGTTATTCCGCCTGCTTAAAATAATTTTATAATCTGACGATCCTTAGTAACGTCACGTTTTAATGAATTTTATCTAAATTGCTACGTCGGAGGGATATAAAATTGGTTTCGATATTTTTTAAAGAAAAACATAATATTACTTCGAAAATTACTAAAATCTGGTTTACTCGTTAAATTCTGAACTATAATCTGCAAGTAATTTTTTTTTATAAAATGAGGACGCGAACAATAATTTTCAGTTGCATTTTTCTACTGAACAGACTTTGGTTAAAAATTATAATCAAGTTAAGTAGATAGTTAGTAAGAAAGAAACATTTATTTTTAAACCTTTTATGTTCAGCTATATATTAGAAAATATCCTCCATTTTATTATATCGTCGAATCCTATAATTTACTTTTTCAAATAAAATTAAAAGAAGTACCTACTTATTATTATAAAAGAATATTTAATATCAAGGCAACTTATATGTTATATTTGGCAATTTTAAACAGGGTGGCCTATTAAGAACCAGGACACCCCTCTAAAAAATTTTAGGTAAGTGCGATTGCAATGATTCTTTTATATACGTATTAACTTCCTAGATGTAGTACTTGTTAAACTTATTACGATGGTCCAGCTGCTAATCTTCAGCCTACTACGATTTTTTTAAATCAATTTTTTGAAAAATTAGATTGCTGGGAAAATGTTTCCCGGTAAAGTCGAGGAATAAAAATGTATATGACAGTGACATATTTGTTACTTTAACAGCGATAAAAAGATGGGTTTAGTTTCGAAGTAGTTTCAATCGCTCCTTGTATAGGTCCTGTAGGTACCTATTGTTTAATTTTTGAATGGTTGTTTAAATTGATTTGATAAAATCCTAAATATTTATATTGTTCATATTTTTCCATTTGTTGTAATTTTTCGTTATTCAGAGTATTATCTTATTATTATTATTATTATTATTATTTTCTTCTTTTTTTGTCGAAATCCAGTCGACCTGTTCCCTGGCTCCGATTTTGAGGGTCAGCCGCTGGTGGTTAACAGTAGCTACTCCCCACGTCCGTGGGGTGAGCAACTACTGAGTCCTGGAATCGTGTGCCCTGAGTAAACGTAATAAGCTCAGTATTTTATTATTATTATTATTATTATTATTATTATTATTATTATTATTATTATTATTATTATTATTATTACTATTATTATTATTATTTTATTATTAATATTATTATTATTATTACTGTTGTTATTTTTGTTATTGAAAATGTTTAATTTTAATTTATTTTCTTAGTATCTATTAGTTACAGCAGATGATATTCGTATTCAGATATTCCAACTAAGATAGGTATGCCCATTATTAATTACTCAAAGCACTTACTTTCAGGAATTATTAATTATTCCATGGCCCACCATTTTGCTTTATAAAGGGCATGAATCCCGACTACACGGTTACTAGTTGGAGCCAAGGTGTAACAAACTTTGTGGGTGTGTATATAGAAAATTATATACTGGTACCATGCATCTAGTCGTTCAAGTGGAACATTTCAATTTACATGTTATCGAAATTATAATCAGTGATTGATTGGGCCAATGTAATTGCCTCAGCGCACAACTTGATAAAACTGCTCCGGCATGACTGGCTGTTTTCTTCACTTAATTTAAACGGACTGTTTCATTGGTTTATAATAATAATCTGTTTACTGACGGAAATCTTTTCAATTAATGGAGTAGGCAATTTTATATTTATGTGTCTAAATTATATTATTTATCAAACCATAAATATAGTCTATTTTACATTGCCAGTGGTTGGATCATGAACCGAAATATTTGCAAATATCAACCGATAATACTTAAGTATGTAAGTGTTTTTGTTAACCATTATAAATATACTTTTATCACAAAATATTAATATATATATATATATATATATATATATATATATAAAGGTCATTCACGTTAAGTTTAGAGTGACGTCATTTTCAGTAATTAATTGTTGTCAATATTCGATAAACAAATGACCAATAAATTAGCGTAGCATTTGCCATTTACAAAGAGTTTTATATTTGGCAACCCTTCTCTGCGTTGTCAAGTTGTTATTTATTTGTTTTGCCTCTCTATTGTTTGCTGGTATTTTGGTGTTTGGTTCTGCTTAAATTTTGCTCGTGTATTTTCTATTTACGTTTTATAGTTATTTACTTTATTTACACTAAAAGCAGTTCTTCTCAGAACTAAAACCGTTGTGATTCTGTGACATTTTTCAAACTCCTGCCCGCAAAAAAGTTCACCTGTCAACGGTGTATTTTTCACAAAGTGACGTCACTTTAAACTTAACGTGAATGACTTATATATATATATATATATATATATATATATAAGCCTTCTAGATGTACTTGTTGAACTTATTACGATGGTCCAACTGCTAATCCTCAGCCTACTACGATTTTTTTTCAATCATTTTTTTCGAAAACTACTTTAGGGATTTTTTTACTAAAAATTTGACATCGTGGAATTCTTCAGCATCACTTAAAACCCCTGTGGCCCAAATTTAATCAAATTGCATCGAAGATTTTTTATAGAGCCTTAAATGTTTCAAGTTTATTGAATTTGTGTTTCGCTTAAAAGATATAGCAGGCATTGGAAACTCTAATAATTATTGTTAATCTAGAATACTGTTTCTTTACTTACTTCACAAATTAACAATAACTTTAAAACAATACTTTACATTAGGCCCCTATATCCCTAAATCCTTAAAGTAATTTAAAAAAAAATTGATTAAAAAAAATCGTAGTAGGCTGAGGATTAGCAGCTGGACCATCGTAATAGGTTCAAAAAGTACATCTAGGAAGCTAATATATACAAAAAAATTCATTGGAATCGCGTTTACCAAACAATTTTTAGAAGGGTGTCCTGGTTCTTAATGGGCCACACTGTGTATGGGGGGTCATAAAGTAAGGAGTATACTTTAAAGTCTTATATAATTTTAAGAAATCAAGCTAGTAGCAAATAGTATATTAAGTATTAAGAACGGTAAGGGTAACTTACCGTTCGAAGACAATGTTTTCGCTCAGCTTCCAATTTTGTCTGAGAACGGTATAACCCTTAACGTTCGTAATGCTTATACTATTTTTTCCACGATCACTATAAATTAAAACGAAGTTATACATACGTATTTAATTTTTTATGTAATGTGAAAAATGACGTTTTTGAATACATTTGCGAAGCAGGTTTTTTGAAATCTATTGAGGTTTATTGTTCAGTCACGGCTTTCTTAATTGACGAAATTGACCATTCTGAAACTGGTAACTATGGTTTATTTATCATCAATTGGTAGTTTTCAAATTTTACGACGCGTTGTTACTTTTACGAGAATTTAAAAGAGCAAAGTGTTTGTAAAATGAGCGACTCGTCCTTAGATGCAGACTTAGAAGAAGTGTGGAGTGTTGGATGTTCCACATTAATTCCTGAGAAATCAAGGGAGCGATATGAAAATACATACCAAGATTTTCAAGAAATGATGTGAGACAGAAAACCAACATATTAGCGAGAAAGTTATGGTGGCGTAATTTGTCCAAAGGAACGAAAAATAAACGCTCCAGGAAACTTATGGGCAGAGTATTCAATGTTAAAAAGTACAATTTTTATACATGACTCGCTTGACATTACCAAATTTTCGACATTAATTGGTTACAAACTGTAACCAATTATTTGTACAAACTGCACATTTAATTTCAACATTAATAAATAGATTTAAAAATATATCTTTCTTTTAATTCAATTAAATTTTGAACTCAATTTTAGATAACCCATTCTAAATCAATGCGATGTTAAAAATGTCTATTTTGACAAATATGTACTTACGTTCTAGAACGAATTCCCTTACTGTTCTAGAACGGTAAGGGAATTACTTACCGTTTTGTTAGCCTTGGTAACCAGTAAGCGTATCCTACTGTCGTAGAAACAAACATGGTAAGTGAACAAAAAAAGCTTGATCGTGCAAAAAAGTGCAATGGGATCTAGTGGCTTCAATAATTGGATTTTACTGTATCTATGGAAAACAAAAGAGTTATCGTGTCAACTGCTGATACAAGTGTCAAACGTAACTGATGTTTTTCAAAATCGTGTTATAAGTAGACATTTTGTAAATTCATGAGCTCCAAGATCGCCTGATCTTAACCCAACGGATTACTGCCTGTGAGGTTATTTAAAAAAATTGGTGTTTAGAGCAGGATCAACGCTGGAAGAATTAAAAGACTCTATTAGGGAGCAAATTGCTGCAATTCAACCAGAAATGGTGAATAATGCTGTGTACAATTTGGAGGAGCGGTTGGTGACTGTACAGCAGCAAAATGGACGACAATACGAACATTTGCGTCAACCACTGTTGGACACAAGAAATCCCATTGTTTAATATTAGCCGTTTTTGGTGTAGGTATATTTAGATACAATTACCACAATGTAATTTTTGTTTAGCTACTTGAATTTTGTACTTACTTTAATTAATTTATACATAAAATCGTGAAATTTACTCTAAAAATATATAAGTTCCATAATTCGGATGGTCATAAAACAATTGCAATAAAAAACATCTAACGCAACGATCAAAATTATTTTTGGACAGTGAAAATTAAGTAGATGATAGATATCTATAGTGATTTCAACAATATCCGGATTATATGCAAACAGTCTCCCGCTCTTTTTCTAATAGCAGATAATGTGAGGTGTCCGGTATAGACCCGAACAACTGCATGGTCAGTAGTTAGAGTTTAAGAAAATACATATGCATTAGGACATTTTACACTTTCCGCAAAGATTTTTTGATTCGGTATACATTTGCCTTTTAATTACATACACTAGAAATGGGAGAAAATCGCAGTCGCGATTTTCGTTCCCATTTCTCGCCCCCCCCCGGGGGTCCAGTTCCAGTTCAGGTGACAAAAGCATCTAGAATAATAATATTTTTAAGAAAACACATATTAAAGAAATTATATGTGTATATGTATTAAAGAATTTATGTTAAAGAGATTTTTCTTAATATTTTGATGAATTGTAAGGGACGATGAGGGATGAATTGTGTTCTTGATGCTAAAACATATTAATTTTTTAAGTGCTGAAAGTAGATATTTACTTTTGTAAGGTAAAATTATGAATTTAACAGACTGCCAAAATGAAGGAATTAATTCCAAACTTTACGTGCAGAAAGAATAAACGGATACAGATAATGGATACTACTACGGATAATGGATACTACGGATAATGAAACAGAATAACTAAACACTAATACTAATAAATAATTGGAATTAAAAAGTAAAAAAAATGTGCCTCCAGCGTGACTCGAACTCGCAAAATCAGCATTATCACGTTTCCAATTGCGCTACCACCCCTGTTGTCAAAAAGTTTACCCTGACACATTTAAGTATGTAAACTGTACGTTTCAACCTGAAAAATAATTTTTACCGATTTTCTAATTGGAAAAGCATTTCGATTCAGTATTTTGCTAATCAAAGGTGATTGGCAGTCAGTACTATCGATTCCGTTAGCAATATCTCTCATAGGAAAATAACCTACGCGTGAAGTGGGTATCGAAGCCGTAAAATTAGAAAAAGGGTCTAGGGAGTTCCGCGAAAAGTCGGGATTTCGGCAGGCGTGACGGGGCCATTAGGCGCGAGGACAAACGCCTTTTTGAAAAGGCGTTTAAATTGGGAAAACGTCTATGAAACGGGACGAAAATACCCCTACGCATTGGAGAAAGGCCGGGGGCGACCTCCGGCCGCCCGCGGGAATCGCTTCGCGATCCCCTCTCGGAGGAGATAGCTTTGAAACTTGGTCGATTCGGCGGCGGAATTTAGAGCGAGACAGAATCGACGCATTTTAATATATTATATGGATAAATATATATTCATACCTATATTTTACACATTTTCCTGTCTATCATAGTCTCATAGGCATTATTAGTTATTATAGTATCAATGTCTAATTGGACTTTTTAAGAATATACTTAGGTATATGGAGATGAGACAAAGTCCCATAACTAATATAATATGTATATTGTAACGGAAAGGATAATTCAAATAATAATATAAAAATAATTTGAAATAATAATATTTCAAATAATTCGTTTTCTAATAATTAGAAAACTTTTTATTTAATTTGTAGATGGTAACCAACAATGAACAACCATCTTTTTTTCAATTTGTCAAGTGCCGAACTGAATTGTTTATTTTTAATTTAATTTGTTTATTTTTTATTTGGATTAATATTAGTACATAAACGATCACAATAATGTTTAATATAATTCATAATCATGTATTTCAATATTTTATAAATTAAGTTTGTTTAGTTGTAACCTATTGTTGGCTACATCAAGCTGGCATCTTATAATATCTTATATGTTCATCAGTTGCCCTGTTGCAATACTTGACAGTTTCTGCACACTAATTGACATACAACATTTTTCGTTTTCGTCAACATATAAGTCAATGTTAATAGTGATGAGAAACACACCGTAGTGCCCTCTTTCGGTCTTTGCTACTATCCGTCTGATAATTATTGTCAAATTGACAGACAGATGGGGACTTGCTTTTCCACAGGTGCCATTATACCAGTGACCTCTATTGTATTTGAGGAAGACAATTCTATTTATTTATTTCAAGGAGATACCGAAAACAACTACTCCACGGACAATGTGCCCCGATTGGTATTGCATACATACATATTCATAGAGTCCACTGCCTATGGCACTCTGATGAGCGCGAAATAAACTCGAAACCGGTCAGTGTCTGGTAGATGGTCTCGATGAACGATGTGGCGACTCCTATGGAGATGCCGATGTAATGCAATACCAGTCGGGTCAATATTGCTCGTGGAGTAGTTGTTTTCGGCATCTCCTTCAAACAAAATAAATTACATCGACTCATATCATACGCAATTTAGACTATCGCAACTTTTAATTCACATTATGATGTTAAGTACAAAAATATATTTTGACAAAATATTCCAAAATTTCAAGTTCATACTCGGATTCTGAAAGCACAGACAACACAAAGAGTAGATCAGTTCAGGAATCCGACGCCGACATAGGTCACGATTGACCAAGTAAGCGAATTTGGACCAAATATTTCAGACGATTTAGCAAGGAGATGGCGCAAATATTAGGCCGAAGGTCTAGAAAAAGAAACTAAATCCACCCTGCTCGAAAAAACGTTACTTCCGGGAAATAGTGCCTCATAAGCAGGACCAAAATTAAATTCAGAAATACAAATTATGCTTTCGCCATAAGAGGAAAAGGCGGAAGGTTTTTATGTTTTTAAATTAGCACATTAAAGTAGCATATTCTGGACAGGTTCCTCCTTTATACTTTTATTATGGTGCTATGTACCACACACTCAAAAGCTCACTAAAAGTAATTACTACTTTTCGAGCTATTACATTGGACATGTGTTTGTTGCTGTTAATCCTTTGCAATATTAATGAAATAGTTTAACTGGAAAACAATTTAATTACTAGTGTTAATGAACAACTGAAATGTAGCTATTGATTGCAATAAGTACCTGTTTATAGAATTAACAATTTAATTAAATTTAAATTAAAAACTATGCACTGCTCACTATGTATATACTATTTCTAATTATTTTACAACAAACGATTGACAGATACCCCGGCAATATCCACTTACCGTGGTCATGATCTGGGATCGTTTGGGACCGAGTGGGATTATCGCTCTTTACCCTCTCCATCGCTGTAGGCCTGGACTACATCGCAAAGGTGAACCCCGTCCTTCACCAACCCCAATTACAAAGAGTGATAGGTGTGGGCGATTCGTGGGGTCTCCTCCTGTGTTGGCTCTACCCTGCAGGCTGGGTAGAATCTTCTATCGCTCTTCTGTCTTGTCTTCTTTCTTCGCCTGCATGTTTAACCCGCCGGGCGGTCTCAATCAATGTACCTATCTTCATCAATACACCTTTCCATGTGCTTTTAAAGATGTCTGAGGTGCTGCTGTTGCGACAGGAATGTATTCGTTATTATACATATTTTTTTACTCCAAAAGTAATCATAATATAAAACCGAGTCTATTATGCACAGATGCTCAATTTATTTCAGTATAGATAAAAAATTTACTGTCGATACTTGAATTACATATAAAGTAAAATTTTTAAAATTATACAGCGCAGAACGTCGGAGAAACATTTTTTAAAACAAATCTTGAGATGGGTAGATTTGAATTTGAATTTATTGATTAATTAATAAATTAAATTTATTACTGTTCGACTTAATTTGACGTAGGTATATCTAATAATAAAATATGATATATTTAATTTAATATTTAATGTAATAAAAAAAATGACTCTAATCTGGTCTATTATATAGAAAAAAATGTAAGAGACCTTTTTTTATTAAAAATATGACAGGGAATGAAATGTGTATTAATTTTTCTAAAAACTCAGTGGTATACCGAACTATTCCCTGTAATCAGCTATGTAATTTCTACAAGTTTCATCAATATACAGCTTCAGTAATTTAAATCTACGTAGTAAAAAACATTATCTTAAATATATAATGTTGTGTTATACATACTACGGCGGTCGCCGTTTTGGAGGGTTTAATGTTATTATAAAGCTTGCGTGATATTGTACATAATCTAATTAATAAATAAAGTAATTAATTATTAGTAAATATACAGTAGTTGCACACATGGATCCATTAGTAAATAGTACCTGTTGAATTAATGTTCTTTGGGAAAATTAATTTTTCACTCCATCTTTCCTCGTCCAATAATTTTGTAAGTATAAATTTGCTACTTCAACACATTTCTTTAGTTCATACTTGAAATAAATTCATTATTTAATTAAAGGTGTGAGTAATTGAATTTTGAAGCGGTTAGGGCATAAAAATGACACATATTTTTAATAACAAAACATTTTTTTATAAACCGTTTAATTCGAAAAAACAGGAAACGGTTTTTCTTTAAACCTGGGAGCTTTGGACTTGAAAATGGTGAAATAAAATTTAAAATGCCCAAAAGCTGTAAAAAATTACCATTTCATATTCATCTTTCGAATATGGTTATTGTAGTGTGGCATATTTTCTTTAATTGGCTAAGAAACTGAATAGGATTTTTCCTTGCTTCACAAACGGCTGTCTAAATACAAACAATATGAAGAAATGTCAGTTGCTAAAATATAATTGATATATATATATCTTCTCAAAACTTAAGATAAAACAGATAAAACGAAAAAATATCACAATCTAAAACACTAACAGCTGTTTTACATTTTGGTTCTGATAAATTTCAATTTATTTCATTACCTCTTTGTCATTCTTTATACATAGAGAGTGTTTAAAAATTATACAGCGTCTTATGATTTTGAGTATTATTTTTTTTGTACGTAGGGGGTCCCTTGATACACTTATAGAACATGTTGTACTAGTGGGGGTTCCACTTGATGGTAAGCTATGATTTTATCTCGACTAATTTTTAAGAAAATAGAATTAGCCATTATTTTATCGAAAATCAGTCATCCACCCCGTATGTAACTAGTGTGCATCATAATCTTATATAAAGCCTTTAATTCGTAAAAACTGGAAGCAGTTATTACCCAATTTAAAAATCTAGGGCACTTGGCAATACTTGAAAATAAAAAAATTAAATTAAAAAGACGCATTGGAAAACGATACTAAAAATTCTTACTACCTACTTCATTTATGGCGTTTATATCTGCCAGTTTATCGAATTATTTCCATCCTTTCATTAATACTGAAATCTATTTTTATGAAGTAAAAACAGAAGAAACTGTACTGTTTGCTAAACTGTATAAATAAGTCAAAATATGTTTCGTAAAAAAATTAAAATTATTCAAATGTGGTAAAAACATGGCACAATATCTTTTAACTTTTTAAAATGTCAAAAATTAGTATGTAGTAAGTTGTAGCTATATTATTGTTTCCTATTGGAGATTGTGGCGTAAATCCTTTTGTTCTTTCTATATATTGTTTCCTTACCAAAACTTGCTTTTGCTCTTTCTTATAAGCCTTGCCATTGTGGAGAAGAACAGTATACGAGAGCTCCTCGTACTGATTGCTCAATCGAGCCCCAAATGTTGTCCAGTTGTGTGTGGACGTGCAAAATAGGATACCATAGTACTGTGCTCTCTGCATTTTCATTGTGTTTTGTTCCAGATTTACACCATCCTATATTTTTGTTACATCCTACGCTACACTGATGAGGAGCAAAATATCCGAAACAGCGATATCAGTAGATGCATCGTTGTTTCCTATTGAGATGTGTCGTCGATCCTCTTCTTTTATTTAAATGGATTTCTCAATAAAAACAAAAGCCTCTTTTGTGTTTCTTGTAGAAATAACAAGTTGTTATTGGTTCTTCTTTTCACACTAAAGATTTCAACCCAGTTTTATGTAAACTAACCAACATTTATAAAGTTAAGAACAAGTTTAGTATAACTGAAAACTGAAATATTTAGTGAAGAACATTTAAAAAGAAATCTGAAAATTGCATTCGTGTAAGCTTCTGGTTTTGTATGGACACTAAAATTATCTCGATTTTTCACTTTATATTGCATACCCAGCAATTTATAGATTCAATTGAGCTTAAAATTATAAATAATTGCCATATTTTTCTTTCTGAATATTCTGTAACGAGAAACACGCGATATTATATCATCATATTCTCTTTTACATGTCGTATCCGTGTGTAGATATTTTACCATCAATTTAACCCATTAAACGGAGCACAACTGACAAACAAAATACCTGAAACATCCAGCAATCAGTCCATAAAATTTTCCTCAAAGTGATTTCTTTAAAATTGTACTTCAAATTGTCAATCGATCAGTACTTAATTCAGGTAGGTAATTTGACAGTGAGAAATAAACCACTTTGAGTTCGAAGAACATAAATATGGTATATATTATCAATGATTTTCTTCTATTGGTTTTCAAATAGATACATTTAAATATACATAATATAATATATAAACTGTTTTTTGAAATAAGTAGGTAATTAAAAACTATGAAATTAAATTATTACTTAAAACAATTATTGGAGATACATTAGTAGACACTTTACATCTCATACACAATTTATATAGTGCTAATGATTTGGTTGGATGATGCCAAAAGTACATGGTGTTTGTTTAACTCTGACACCTGTGGCGGCCTAGGCCTACTCTTCCTTTTGATTGTGTCTTCATAACTCATGCATATCCTACTTTTTCGTGAATTGATTAAGATTTTCTTAATCGGCAACCAATTCTGAACAAAAAATGTGCTCTTGTTACACAGCTCTAAAGTCAACCATTTTCGAGTAAATTGAATGTAAAGTACCGACTTTACCATTACCATTCCTTTATCCAGAAAAATACAGGCAAAGATTTTATATGTTGTCATCTAGTAGGTTCCTGTCATTATAAATAACAAAGTCGCTTACCAGATTTCTGTCAAAAATTGTTACGTGAAGTAAGTAGTAGTGAATTGTTACACTAGTAAGATATAGTTACCTACTGCTAAGTTACTAGAAGTCAACTCAGTTGTACAAAATAATAAGTTATTATTTACTATGGAATTTTCCAATAATGAATATGCTGATATGATATATGTCTACGGTTTCTGTGATGGAAATTCATTGGATGGCAACTTAGTCCATTCACGAAAAAGTAGAATATGCAAGAGTTATGAAGACAAAATCATAAGGAAGAGTAGGCCTAGGCCACCATAGATGTCAGAGTTAAACAAACACTATATGGTTTTAATGGCCTTTAATAGATGTACAGGTACACATCACCCAAAAATTACGAAACGGTTTAAGTTATTGCGGAAAATTGTTGTTTTTTTCCAAAGTAACACCCTGTAACTCGTTAGGCGTGCATCAGAGAATTCTTTTTTATAAGAATTTTATTCTTATTTTGGTCTGGTCCAACCCCTGGTAAATTTTTGTACGCTCACACTGGGACACTCTGTATATGTATATGTATATGGGTGGCAGACGTGACACGAGTGACAGAGGTCGAAAGTGCGGCCACAGAGGTAGTATGTGGGTGTAACTCTCAGCTGCGTTTCACCACTAAATAACGAATTAGAAGTATTTTTCCATTATTATGTTATTTATCTTTATTTAAGTATCGTGCACTAATATTTTGTGTCTTTGTTTCCAAATTGATCTTATTTTTATTTGGAGGCCCAAATATCTACAGCTAATATATGTGATACTACTTGGTTGCAAAGTTATATGTACATGGTATTTGATAATATTTTAAACCTAACATTATTTCACTGGTGAATGAAAGGTGAAATGTATATTTTAAATAAAGCCCCTACACTTACATATTTACATGGAACGTTGTCTCATTATTCATTATTTGGTTTCCTTGATGTAAGATGAGTTGATGCAGTTCTGTACACATAAAATAGATCTTACTTCTTGGTGGCAGCAGGCGGTTGCAGGGGTTACGTAAGTCACTTTTTTGTGTATACATTATTATTAAGGGGAACACATAAACTTGTGTTCTCGGTTGATCAAACTATAAACTTTCCTATTCAAAATAGTTTCTGACACAAATTTGACACCACTCGATATTTGCTACACACAGACAGAAATTATAAACGTAATCAAATTGTAGGTAATGTGTTAGATGGGGCAGTGTAGCCTAATAGTAAACTGATTATTTCTGATAACATTATTTTCGTGACACGCTCTTTTGGAGTTTTTTCCTTTAACTCAGGGAAATGCCCTTGAATTTGTATATCAATGTGAGTGTGAACAAATTGTGTTAAAGGGTTTGATCGAAATACAAGTGAATCATGTAGAATCAACTATTTTTATGATAATTTTATTTTAAATAAAAAATGTACGTCATGTTGCACATGGAAGGTATTTTAATTCTATGTAAAATGCTTTGAAAAATGAAAATTAAGTTATCCTTTCTTGTATTACAAGCGTTTCTCGGCTAAACTCACAAATAAATAAAATATACTCAGTATACACTTTATTAATGAAACAAATACATATTTTGAAATTAAACACGAATTTTGTTGAAAATATTTAGCTTGTACCTCACAGGTAAACGGAACATCATATTTTCTTATGTTAGGTTTGCTTTTTAGTGTACCTAACTATAATCACAGTTTTTATTTCTTATATTTATATTTCTACACTGAAAAAAGACAAACTGTTCACAAACGTGAACAGCTTCTTATATGGTGACTTATTGACTGTTGATGGAACTACTTTTTTTATTAAAATAGAAATAATTGTTTCAAATTAAGTTATTCGAACCATTTGAATTAAGAAAAATATTTTGTCGATATTTGTTTTGTTAATTCAATCCATGTTTGTGCTCTATAGATTAATCAACTACATAATCTATTGAAAATACGTGTTACTCTTAAATACTAACAATTATTTTTATGTTAAAATAAACATTTCAGCTATTTTAATTCCATAAACTATTATTATTCTAATATTTTTTTATGTTAAACTAAAACTAACTGCAATTTAAATTATTTGAATTTAGTCGCACGAAATGTGGATTCAAGTAGGAAGCCTTTTAGTACAAAAAATTAGAATTGAATGAACAATCCCCGATGACACATGAAAGGTAACAAAGTAGACCCAGTATATGAGCATCGCTATCGACCGTTTTACATCACAGACTACAGCGGATTATTTTGCATACAGAGACAGAGCCCAGCCAGTGTCAACTTTATCTGTTATGAAGGGTGATCATTGACGCTATTCTTCTTATCATGGATCAGGAAATCATCCATTTGCTGGAAGGTTGAGGGTTTCCCAACATAATAGAAGATAAATAAATATCTACTTGTGTACTGCTTTATTATTTTAACACTAGAAATCGATCGCAATGTCCTCGCCATATTTTCTATTACTAATTATATTTTTATGATTATATTTTTTACCATGTTACATTACTTTGTTATGTTAATATCAAATCAGATTTTATTTCAAATATATGTGTTGCAATAGTTTATACTTGTTTCATTAATTTAGAATACCTACCTTCTACCTTTAATACCTACAATCTACAATGTTTCGACTGTTCCTAGAAGCCTTATTAAATATTGAATTGACTGTAATAGGTAAGTGGTATGATCATGTTTATTTTCAGGTAAAATCGAAAAATGGTTGCACTAATACTTATTAAATTAAAATTAAATCTAAACTGTATAAAATGTTACTTCAACCACTAATATTTATATACAACAATATGTGTAGTATATAGGTGTAATCTGAACCAACCATTTCTCTTAATACAATTAATTTCATGAATTGAACCAATACGACAATTAATTGTTTTCATCAACTACATATTCGTGTTGAAGAAAGAAAATATGCTATTGAAACAAACATACAAATTATTTTTGAAGCAACATTTCATTACATTAACAGACAATATTTGATATTTTCAAATTGTTAAATTAACGCGTGGTTTTCATTCGTCATATGTGTCCATGAAAACTGTTGCGGCAACGTTTTTCTAGTTATTTAAATAGTTTTTTCTCTCGGTGTACTTTTTTCCTTCTTTTGATTTGCAGGTGTTAAATTAGCTTATAATTTATTTTTGCTTTTCCTTATCTGAAGATTATTGTTCTTAACACTATCATAAAAAACAACTTTAAATCCGTCGAACTAATACGTAAACTGGTTGTTGGAGTCTGAAACAGATGCAAAAAAAAATAAAATCAAATAACAAATAAATAAACTTATTGGAAATTCCAATACTGTCGCCCAGCATTAACGACGACTTTATTTGAATACTGTTTGTTGACAAAATTGTACTTATTGGAATGGGCTAAACACCGCGTGTTGTTTTGATTTACGACTACTGATAATGATGTGTAAAGTTTTTGTACTAATGCCCCAGCTTTAGTTTTCGGCATACCTACATATTATTTTAATATACAAATTATATAATCGGTAATACTTTTGTATATTTATCCTTGTCATTCTAAAAATACTTACATAAACAATATTCTAGAGTTATATCGTTTTCACAATTATTGTCAGTTACACCCAAAATAAGCTAAATAAACCTTAAGTTTACTAAGTAAATAAGTAGATTTGCTGAATTAAGATGAAGCATTAACCTTATTAACGGACATGCGCATACTTAGATGTGGAAATGAGGGAAATCTAAATGCTGCTTAATCTTACACAGATTAACAACAGTAACACACAGATTACACAGATTACACAGATTAACAGTACATAAAACAAATTTAAAGCATGAATATCCTAAAAAAGTTCAATTTGTTTTGACCACTACTAGTTATTAATCCACATATTTGCTGTAGGTATAGTTATTACTCGAAAAGTTTCAACTATACTTCTATAAGTATTGTACATATATATATCAATCAAATGTTTTGTGATATTAATGTTTTAGAAAGGACTAATTTTATTAACCCGAAATAAAACAGAATCCATTTAGAAATATAACTAGATATGTGTTTTTAGACAATTAACACATACACAATATAATAAATTAAGCAAGTTTTTAAAAAACATGAATCTACTTGTAATTTTACAGAAAATTGTTTAATATTAGGTACACTTCAAGTTATATTTATAAATTCAAAACTACAATTGTAAGATTCGGAAACTGCATAGCAATCTGATTTTTGTTCCAACATATTATTTTGAACTAGTTACAAGTCAGTCCACTATTAACGCGTGCCTATGGAGTGATTGATGAACTGATATAAATCGTTTTTGAAAACATATATTCTTTATAATTCTGGATATTGATGGTAAACTATAAGCCACAGATTATTTAATAACTGATATTTAATGCAATATGATATATTTAGTAAATGAGGGGAGATAAGTTTAGGGAATCAGAAACTTCGTTTTTAAAAACTTTATCTTATTCTACCAAAAATTTGGAACACTTGTACTCACAACACTTATATACACTAAATGATTGTAAAGAGACAAATGAACACGGGAATAGGTGCGTTCAGACCTTTTATAACATTTAGGTGCTGAATAAGCACTGCACGTGTATATCATCTTACAATAACCTAGTATCTAAGTTTCTAAGTATCTAAGGGAAGCTGTATAAATATAACTCCTCCCCGTTTTGATTAAAATTTACGATTTCAATGATTTTAAATTTTAATTTCCATTTCATGATCAATACGATTTTTATTTTTGGTTTTTGCAAGATTTACAATCTTTTTTATTACTAAGTATATCAAAATTGTAATTAAAACTATATATAATATTACCGTGCCGACACTAATACTTGAAGTAATTGGATTATCATTGATTAGGTTCAAATTTAATTTCTGTATTTCTAGTTTTTTCTCTACGTCAAGCATTTTCTGGGTATTTATTTGATTTAGACTTAAATCATGAAATTTTACTGTTTTATTTGTAATAGTGTCTACAGCAATCGATAATTGAGGCTAAGTTATTTATGTGTAATTTATGTATTTTATTTGTTTTTAATTTAAATTTATCAATTTCTGTAAAGCAATCTTCATCTAATTCGATAACGTAGCTGCCTCTTTTTAAATTAATATTACTTTTTATATTATTACATGTTTCTATGATAACTGTAGTATTGGGAATGATAGCAATATAGTTTGCAATATTGATATTGTGTATAATTGTAGAATTTACGTTTATTTCTGTTAATATACAATTTGAAGATAATTTGGAATATTTTATTGCTTCAAGTTCGCAATTTGTGTTTCCTTTTTGGATTCGACGTTTAATGGCGTCTATACAAATATATTGTTTATCTTGAAATTCCAGACATTTTATGTTGGATTCGATAAAATTGTATTTACTAATTGCTAGATATCTAGTATTAGGAATTAATGTAAAATAGGAGTTATTCATTTTTATTGGGAAAGGATATAGTTCATAGTATTGAAATACATCTGGTTCAATTAGTGGTAGTTCTAGTATAAAAATAACTTCAGTACCTTTTAAGTAGCTTTTAATGGTAACTAGTTTTTCAAATTTTAAGATATTACTAATTTTGCTTGAAAAGGGCAATTTAAAATAATTCAGATGTTTTTCTATACTTTTTATTTCTTGTAAAAATACATGAGGATTTATTATGGAATTATGAAGTGTATTTAATTTTGCGAAGCTTATAGCTGTTTCTACCTTTTCTAATGTATCATATATCATTTTAAAAGAAAGCATTATCTGATTTAAAGTTGTGTGTATGAGAAAGTATTTATAATCGTCCATGTTCAATGCATTTTTAATTTTTAGTGCTTCTTCTATTTGAATAATTTTAGAATGTAACATTAACTGATTGTGAGAAATATTTTTACTGATTTCATTAAAATTATTTATTGAAATGTTCATTAATGAGATTTGATCTGACATGATTATTTTAAGCTTATTTTGATTTTGTTGCAGGTAACTAATTTGTTTGTCAAATTTTTCAGCGTCGCTTTGGTCTAAATTACCAGTTAAGTAGGCATTTTATTATGGAACCTAAGCCATTTATTAAACCTCTTTTCTTTCGAATAACTAGTTCAGGTATTAATTGTGTTAATTGACTCTGTATCCTAATTTCTATATTTGAAATGATATTGTATGTATTAAAAAATTCTACTATATGGATTTTGTTTGATTCAATGGATGTTTTTATATGTTTTGCTCTATCCTTTAATATGGTGAATTCTTCAATAATTGGTTTTAGATCAAAAACTTGAGTAAAGGTCCAATAGTCAGTTGATAGTTGAGTAGTGCCTAAGGTGATTGGTAAAAGTCCGGGGTTTTCATCATATTGGTGATATGTATTTGTCGTTACTGTGGTGTGGGCGATGAGGAACCTGGAATGGGAATGTTTCGAGTTTTTAATTCTTTAAGATGGATTGTTTCTATTTTATGAGTTTTTAGATTTTTTATTTTCGCTTTATTGTTTTGCAAAAGTTCTAAAATTTCGCAAGGACCTGAGTGTCTATTTTCGCTTTTTAAACGAGGGCTTAGAATTTTGTAAACTATTTGTTTTACTTTAAATTCAGTGGGAGTAATTTTTTCATTATGCTTAGCGACAATTTTTGCTTTTTGGTTTATCTGTAAATCACATACTTTTTCGTATATCTTATTAAGTTTTTGTTTATGAGAATTTGCGTAATCGGAGTAAAAGGTGGTGGTTACTAAATCGAAAGGATCTCTGGAACGAGTGTGTCCAAAGGATAGATCAAAAGGTGTAAAATTCGTTGCTTTATGAAGTCTGCTGTTATAAGCAATAATAGCATAGGGCAATAATTCGTTAATGTGGGAATTTTTGTGTTCTTCACTTAATATTCTTAAATGTTCGATTAGAGTGGAATGAAATCTTTCTATCGGTGCGTTTGATTCATGGTGCATAGGGGTAGTGAAATGAATTTGAATTTTGTGGGTTTTAAGTAATTCTTTAACTCATTCGTTTTTAAATTCGGTGCCATTGTCCGATGTTATTGATTCTGGTATGGCTTTCAATTGGATAGGCTTGAGCTAATTTAGTGAATTTGTCTATTATTGTTAAAAACGTTTGACTTTTAAAATGAAATGCATCGATATGTAATTTTTGGAAAGGTTGATTAAGGGTATCTGTTATACACAGATTCGTTTTTGTAGGATGTCTTTCATATTTTGTTTTCTGACATGTTGGGCAATTGTTAATATATTGAGTGATATCAGATTTCATATTACGCCAATAGTAATTAGTTTTTAGTCTTTCAAATGTTTCGTGTATACCTCTGTGATTAGTTTTGCCTTCGTGTTGGTGCTTTATTAACAAAGTACGTTCTTCTTTATCAGGGACATTGTTTATTAATTTTGTACAGATAATGATTTTAAAAGATTTAGTGAAATATTTATCATATATTTGTAATAATGATTTCTTTAATTGTTCGTTTGAAATGTAAAAATAAGTCGTACCTGAAGGATTTACGTGGTATTTTAATAATTTCAGAAAATTTCTAGTGTCATTAGGGTGTAACTCTACTGATTTGATTCTATGACCTTCGTATATATGATCTTCATGAGTAAATCTATAATGTGGATTGCGATCTATGATAACTTGATAAGGCTTGTTATTGATTATGTCGTCTATGATAGGGACTGTGGAAGTATTAGGATTGTTAGAAGTATGGATAGTGTCGTAGTTATCTGATATGTCAATTACTTCTTCATTATTTGGGGTATTTATTTTTATTAAGGATGGCAATTTCTCTTCTTCGATGATGTTTATCTTTTGTTGTACTTCTTCGTTCGGTTGAGGCGTTTCTTCTGTATTCAGTAGGATGTTATTTGCTTGTTGTTCTAAATATTCTAATACGTCAAAGTTGATGTCTCCTGGGTTATTCATTATTGATTCGGTTTCATGGATATTTACGGGTATTCTTGATAAAGCATCTGCATTGATGTTCAAAGATCCCTTTTTATAGATGATCTCGTAGTTGTACTCTTCTAGTTTCAGTCTCCAGCGGACGAGTTTTGAGTTGGGTTCTTTTAAGTTGAACAGCCATACCAGGGGTCGATGGTCTGTATATATTTTAAACTTTCTTCCAAATAAGTAGGGTCTAAAGGTTTTGCAGGCCCAAACTACAGCTAAAATTCTTTTTCAATTGTGGAGTATCGAGTTTCAGTTTCGTTAAGTGTCCGTGATGCAAAAGCTATTGGTTTGTCATTGGGAATATTACCTTGGGATAGGACAGCGCCAAGTGCATAGTTACTAGCATCTGTGGTTAAGGTAAATGGTTTTGTAAAGTCAGGGTATTGTAAAATTGGTGAGTTTGTTAATAGGGTTTTCAAATGATTAAAAGATTTTATAAATTCGTCAGAATGAATGACCTTTTTATCTTTTTTTAAACAGCTAGTTAAAGGTTTTGCAATTTTTGCGTAGTCTTTAATGAATCTACGGTAATACCCGGTTAGTCCTAGGAATGACTTTATTTCTTTTGCTGTTCTGGGGATAGGAAAATTTTTTACTGCATTGATTTTATCTGGGTTTGGTTTGACTCCGTCATTTGATATAATGTGACCTAAATATGCTACCTCTTTCCTAAGGAATTCACTCTTGTCTAATTGGATTTTAAAATTCGCTTCACGTAACCTTTGAAATACTTGTCTCAAACGATTTATATGTTCTGTTAAGCTAGTGGAAAAGATAATAATATCGTCTAAGTATACGGAACAAATTTCGTTTTGTAATCCGCGCAAAATATTTGACATTACGCGTTGGAAAGTCTAAGGAGCATTTTTCAATCCGAATGGTATTCTACGAAACTCATAATGTCCGGTTTCTGTTGAAAAAGCGGTTTTTTGGATATCATCTTTTTTCATTTCAATTTGGTGGAATCCGTTCGCTAAGTCTAGTGTGGTAAAATATTGGCTTCTACCGAGTTTGTCTAAGATGTCTGTAATATTTGGAAGGGGAAACTTGTCATCAATCGTTTTGTCATTTAATTTTCTGTAGTCGATTACGACTCTCCACTTCTTTTTTCCCGAAGCATCTAATTTTTTTGGAACGATCCATATTGGTGAAGAATATGGGGAGAAGAAATTTTGTATTATGCCGGAATTTAACATTTTATTAATTTGTGCATTTACTTCTGATTTGTGGATTTCTGGGTATCGATAACTTTTTACAAAGACTGGTGAATCGTCTGTTAATTTAATTTCATGTTTAATGCTATTTGTGAAAGTTAATGGGATTTTTTCGTTCTAAAAAATATCTCTAAATTCAAAACATAGATTACGGATTGCTTTGTATTCTTCTTGATTGCAATGGCCAAGGCGTAGTTGTTTTAAATTAGCCTTTTGTAAATTGTCAAGTTGTTCAGATAATTCAAGGTCTGTTTCCATTTTGTCGACAAAGTTAGTTTCTAATGGGTTTATTGGTTCAACGTCTAACAATTCATTGATTATTAATTCCTGGGGATAATCCGTTGTATTTTCTAAAGTAGTGATTGCAAGATAATTTTGAATATTAACTAAAGCTGATGGTGTTTCTAAGTTATTAAATTTCGTATGGGGAAAAATACCTAAGCCTTCTTTGTGATAAACTGGTATATATGCTACTTGTTTAGTACGTGGGGGTACGATACATTTATAAGGTTTTCCTAATTGTTTATTTGGTTTCTGGTCCTGTTTCCTACTGTCGATATTAAAATAAATAGGTATGTTCGCAAAGTTTGTTTCTAATGTATTTGTGTTAAAATTTTCTGTAGCACCAATTTGTTGTAATAAGTCTAAACCTATTAGTCCATTAAATTTTGGTGAAAAATTGAATATATATATTTTATGAAATTCATTGCTTCTTATATTGGGAAATAGATACATATTGCAATGGCATATTTATAGTTTCATTATGAATTGAAATTGCGTGAGCTGTTTTAATTTGAAAATATTCTGTATTAATTGAATTTTTGAAAAATGTATATGCTAATTTTTGAGAAATAAAACTTCGTGTACTTCCGGTGTCTATTAAAAAATTTGCATGGAGTTGAGAGATATGAATGTAAGGTAAGTCAGTTGATATCGTATTCAAAATTATAGTGTTTATGTAATTTGGTCTAAATTCGTGGTTTCCTGAAAATTTTGATGTATTTCCTCATTTATGCCAAGTTCGTTACTTTGTGTATAGTTAGGATTTTCTAAAGTATAGTCTGTTTCATTGTCATAAGTTTCATATTCATATTCTTGATTGGAATTTTCATCATAGTCGATGAGTGGTAATTGATTATTGCTAGAGTATTCTGTCTGATATGTTGGTTCTAGATTAGCAGTATAATCTTGATCTACCATATGGTTAAACAATTCCTGTGATCGAGATCTGGGTTGTTGTATTAATCTAGTATTGCTAGAAGATGTATCCATCGGCGTTGGTTTTGGGAGATTTCTAACTATTTTTGAATTCGGTTTGAAAACGTTAGTTTGATTGCTGGGTGCAGGATTATTTGAGAAATTATTTATTTGTCTTTGGAGTATGGTTGTTGGAAATTTTGTCTAGTTTGGAAATTTTGTCTTGTTTGGAAATTTTGTCTTGGTTGAAAATTTTGTCTTTGTTCGAAATTATTTTGGAATGATGGTTGTGAATTTTGAAAGTTTTGAAAAGGTTGGGACATAAATTGATTGTTCATAGGAGCTCTATATGATTGTTTAAATTGATTCGCTTGATAATAATTTTGAGGGTGATTTGGTGGTTTATAACAACGATTGGGATTAATTGTTGGTTTAGTCATTTGTCGGTTAGCATGTGAAAATTTAGGTTGAGTCCTTAATTTAAATTCTATATCTCCTTCTTCAGATTTTACATAACTAATGGCTTGTTCTATTGAATCAGGATTTTTGCATTTTACGATAACTTGAATTTTTTCGGGTAGATTATTAATAAAAGTTTTCAGAGTTAATTGTTCGAAATGTTGAGCTTTAATTATTTTAGTTGCGGCAGTATCATCACTGTCATTTAATTTAGAAACTAATAAACTACGTAGATTTTGTAATGTGAGACCAAATTGTGATAATGATTCATTTCTGTTTAATGTTGTTGTGATTAAATCGTTTACTAAACAATCAATATTCCTAGCATCAGAAAATGTGTTTGTTAGAGTTTGTTTGATACGAGCCCATGTGTTTAATTCATTGCTTGGACATATTATTTTGGCTGCATGACCTCGCAATTTACTTACTACTGTACTAATTATCAATTTATTTACTGCAGCATTCGCTTGCTGTGCATTTTGAAAGGCAGTGATCAATTCTTCACTAGCTCGAATGAAAGATGGTAAAATATGTTCTTCTCCATTAAATAGAGGAATGTTTTCAGAATAAATTCGGTAAAGTGCGTGGTCCATGTTAATTTCGGTTTCGTTTGAAACTGACTGATTTTCAATATTTAAATTATTAAAAAGTTCAGATAATCCTTCCAGTTTACAGGAAAATATTTATAATAAATTGTAATATATAAGTAGTCTATCGAACAACCAGAATGAAATAAAATAATTCAGAAATTAGATTTACTAATAAACAGAGAAAAAAAAGAATTTGAGTTTTTAATAAATATGGTTGTTAGATAAAAAACGCTATGTACATGAAATAAAATATTCTTATGTATAAAATAACGTTAGAACAGATGTGTGCTTCTTAGATCTTAAATAAGCAAGTTTGTATTTCGTTGTAGATACGTGTGGGTTGCGTATATGATAGCACAATAAGTATTGTGTTACTTTGGAATCTTAGTTAACTATAATTCCTAGAATTAGATTTATAAAGACAAAATAAACTGTATTATTTTGTTTCTACTGATTTTCCAATAAAATCACTTAGTAATAGCGAAAGCAGTATTTCGCTTTCTAGAAATAATCTATATTTTCAATAAAATAAACAGTATTATTTTATGTAATATTATTTTATAAACTTTCTGTAGATTTTTGTTAATACAATATTCTACTTAAAATAAATTTCCTCAAGTTTTATTCATCTGATTTTTCTTGGTTTAGAAAATTATATTTTCTAAATATGAGGAAAAAATATGTGTCTAAAATTGCTTTTAGAGTATGTTTAAATCTACTAAAATAAAATTGACTTACAATATTAAAATCTGTAGTCGCATTGGATTGATTTTTCTTATGCTACGGCTCTAGGTGGTGACCCAATTGTCCGGTGACGATGTCCTTTCGTCTTCCACTAGATGAAGCTCGTGATGGCCCGATTGCCTGGTGACAATATCCTTTTGTCTTCACGAGGGTTGGTGAATAAAATGGTTCTTTCAACGGCTTCTTCTTCCTGTGAGGCTTCTAAATCCACCTCACGATGTATTCTCGTAAAGCTACTCAGTTCACTTTACTAGAATCCTGATGTTCTTCTTGATTTTTCAAAGATGTTAGGTTCTTCGTGCACTAAAGGTTGAAACCTACGGAAGTGTCCTATTCATGGATTTCCTTGCACTGTATCCTACCGATTCGACTGCGCCAGATAAGTTTAGGGAATCAGAAACTTCGTTTTTAAAAACTTTATTTTATTCTACCAAAAATTTGGAACACTTGTACTCACAACACTTCTTATATACACTAAATGATTGTAAAGAGACAAATGAACACGGGAATAGGTGCGTTCAGACCTTTTATAACATTTAGGTGCTGAATAAGCACTGCACGTGTATATCATCTTACAATAACCAAGTATCTAAGTTTCTAAGTATCTAAGGGAAGCTGTATAACATAACTGGGGTCGGTTTATCGTATTTAATGGTCTATCCCACTATAGCTCTAGAACATTTCTCGATTATTAAACAGTTCCAAAATATGTGGCTATCACAGTTGTCATAACTGGCTTCTAAAATTCAGGATAAGACACGAATTATAATAGTACAGTTTAAGTGGAATCTAATCTACTTCTTCGGCATATTTAAACAAACCAGGCTGCATCAGACTACCATCCACCATAGTATAGGTACTTATAGTAAGTAGTAGTAGTTCCTAATTAAACATTGGTCATTGGCCACATAGTTTTTAACTCTTAAGCCCCAGCCTAAACTGAAGAAAGCTGACTGTATTCCAATTGTTGAAAATCATTTTATAAACTTGTCTGCCTATTAGGGAGTCCGTGGTCGAACGGTTAAAGACACGAGGTTTTTAATCGTTCCTCGTTTATTCGCATTTGTTTGAATCTCGCCACCGGTCAACCTTTTCTAATTGCTCCTCTAATATTAAATATGTGCGCATAAAACTAGTAGCGTTTTTAATAATATGCAACTTGACCTGCAACCTCGATGTATGAATGGCTAACAACCTAGTGTTCACTCTATTTAACAAGGTTTTCCAGGTTTCCCTTATTCTCGTACTAAATGGTAGTTAAAGTTATAAGTCGTTCCTCGGGGGACTCGCGACCCGCAAAATAATACTTCCGGGATCACCGTTAGAATGAGAATGAGGGATACAAATATTATTTATTTAATAAAGAACTGAATTAACTTGGGTATGTAAATTCATAAAGCAACAACAAATGTTCTCGTAAAGTTTCAGTTTCTTGATGGGCATAAATATGACTATAAATTATTATCTTTCGTTGATCAGCAATTGCAATTTTTATTCGTATGTCGTAAATGTGAAGTTAATTATGCAAAACTATCAAAATACATGCACTTTCGAGTATTTCACGACAACTAGTAGAATACCTAACTTGTGCTTACGTAAAATTTAATTAATACAAAAAAGAATAACAAACTAGTTCTTTGTCGGTAAACAATAATCATGACACCACCTTTATCTAATTATGATATACAAAGATGTCTGCTGTAGGTTCACGGAATGATAGTTTATAATTAAACAGTAGTTCTCCATGGGGGTCACAAACCATTCAGCAGGCCACATGCTGTGAATTACAATCGATAATTGTCTCTCCTGCCTGTTTAATCCTATTTTATGTTCTAGCCTTGCGTACCTGCTGGAAGTCAACGAAAATAATTAAGTGTGTATTAATTAGTTTGTTAATTTGCCCTGGGTATGTAAATTGTGCTGAAAGGGAGCAAGATCTTCAGACAAGGGTTCATTTACATATTTATAATTTTGGACTTATTTTTTGTCCTATAGAATTTTGTATAAATAATGAATTCTTATGAAGTTTAGATAAAGATCATGTTGAATTTCAATAATAACATTTCATTTTCTTTTACATATAAAAACGTGTTTGTCTTACATTAAGGGTAATAAGAAATTTCGAATTGTTTAAGAAACTCTAATGATTTTTAATTCATAATATTATTTTTTTTTTTCTTATCTATTTGTAGTACTATAAGAACACGTTTCGGAAAAATATTAATTTTATATTTGTATTTATATAAATACTGCGCTCTGGAATTGAAAATTATGTGTCAATTAAAATAATGCAATAGAATTCTTATAGATGAAATAAAGATTCAGTTACAGATATTTACATTTCTGTAAAGTTCACACTGCTACACTGAAAAGGAGTTCTTGCTCCTTTTCAGTGTATCGAATCTGAAAAATATGAATCTAAGTAGATATAGATCTTTTCATTCACAAATGTACATTACTTTGGATATATATTCTCTTATTCCTATCTGTCTATCTATATATCTCTATATATATGTCAATCTCTCTAGTATATCTCTCTTATTCCATATATGTCTTATTCCTAAATGTAGACTTATCAAACCCTAAGTTAATGTAGGTTTTCGTAAAAGAGGGTATATCAAAAATTAAATAATATACACTGTGTTGCATTTAAAAAGTAATCAGTTTATATGTTTCTGTAACTTTGCAGTACCTACTTTTTTAAATTTATTAGTAGATTCAGGCATTTCAGAACAAATCCTGCAGAATGTGCATAAAAAGTTATTTAAGATCCATAAAATACTAGGAATATAGTACTATCTGTTTTTTGTATAAATATATAATAATAATAATAATTATTATTATTATAATTATAATACTAATAATACTAATAATAAATAAAGGATATATGAACAGCGTGGGTTCAAGAGGGGTGTAGCTGGCTGCAAGGAGAACCTGCTGATTGACAGGTGTGTCACGCAGGACTCCGTTCAGTATAAGCGTAGCCTCTCTATGGCCTGAATCGACTACCGCAAGGCTTTTGATATGACACCCCATGAGCTTATTGTCTACTTGCTCCAACGCCTTGGCGTGTCAGATCCTATAGTGAGATGCATTGAAGAACTGATGCAGTTCTGGAAAACCAGTTTTACCGTAACATCTGGTAATGTTAGGGTCCAGACAGAGCTGGTATCGTTCAGGACAGAAGTTTTCCAGGGAGATTCCCTCAGTCCTCTCCTGTTCTGCATCTCACTACTGCCATTATCCATATACTTTTGTATATTTATCCTTGTTATTCTAAAAATACTTACATAAACAATATTCTAGAGTTATATCGTTTTCACAATTATTGTAAGTTGCACCCAAAGTAAGCTAAATAAACCTTAAGTTTACTAAGTAAATAAATAAGCTAAGTAAATAAGTAAATTTGCTGAATTAAGATGAAGCATTAACCTTATTAACGGCATGCTTAGATGTGGAAATGAGGGAAATCTAAATGCTGCTTAATCTTACGCAGAGTTCAATAACTTTTCTATTGTTTCACAATTATACCTTAATGTATTTGTTGGAATTTATAAATATTTTGCTGCATGGTACATGAAACAAATTTAAAGCATGAATATCCTAAAAAAGTTCAATTTGTTTCGATGACCACTACTAGTTATTAATCCACACATTTGCTGTATAGTTATTGTACAGACAGAGCTGGTATCGTTCAGGACAGAAGTTTTCCAGGGAGATTCCCTTAGCCCTCTCCTGTTCTGCATCTCGCTACTGCCATTATCCATTGAACTCCGCAATACTCGTGGATACAACTGGGATACCCCCGGCAACAGGAGGCATAAGGTCACCCATTTATTTTATATGGATGACCTTAAACTTTATGCCTCCGGAGAGAGGAATTTACATCAATTTCTCAGGGTGGTACAGGAGTACACGCAGGCGGTCGGGATGCAGTTTGGGTTAGACAAATGTGCACTGGTCCATCTCAAGAGAAGACGATGCGGTGACTATATCTAAGATGCCCAGCTCGTGGATGGAAGCATCCTACATCATCTGGATGTCGGAGAGACCTATGCTTACTTGGGTGTCGAGCAACGCTCGATTCATAATGGCTTGCCAGAATGGATATATTTAACACCTTCGCGTATCCCAGCCGTGTCATGGGTATGGAGGTCCCTGATATCAACTGCAGGGCGTGCCATAGGGCGCCGGAGACAATTATGCATCTGCTCTCCGCTTGTCCGGCATATGCAGTCTCGGCCTATATCCATAAACACAATGCGGCTTTACGAGTGCTTTAATACTTTCTAATGCACTCGTACGAGATAGTCGAAACACCAGTGCTCTCATATGCTCCGGGGGATATTGAGTCCGTTGTGGGAATGAGAGGTGCCGAATTTATTGGAACTATTCATTTCTCACGCTCAGACAGATTCGAGCCAATAAGCCTGATGTAGTCCTCCTCGACCACCAGCTCAAGAAAATGTTTGTCATCGACTTCTCGGTTCCTGCCGAGACCAACATTGTCTTGAAAGAGGAGGAGAAACCGACAAAATATCGAGACCTTCTCTTCGAACTCCGCAGATTCCATCCAGAGCATACTGTGAAGCTTGTGGTAATGATAATAGGAGCCCTCGGTGGAGCAAGAGATATATTGCTTTCGGAACTGAAGATCATACCGGATGCCGAAATTCGACAGATCTTCTAGCCGGAAGAATGCAGAAGCCGGTCATTATGGGCTCATTACGTCTACTCAGGGCACACGATTCCCGGACTCAGTAGTCGCTCACCCCACAGACGTGGGAAGTAGCTATTGTTAACCACCAGCGACCAACCCTGAGAATCGGAGCCAGGGAACCGGTCCACTGGATTTCAACAAAAAAAAAATAGATGAGCAAGGGGGTCATCCAACATCCAAGATCTTTGTCAGCAGCGACACCACTTACCTGAACAAAGGGTGCAAAATCAGATCTACAGCACCTGCGCACCCAGGAGGAAAAGTAACTTCTCTTTTGATGTCGGTCGTCGACTTGCTGGGCTAACCCCAAACAACCTACCCCCTTGTTCCTAACAGCCAAGAAAATGGCCCTCACAATCGATCGTGAAAACGTTTCCTCCCCACAGGAGAGAGCACAGCGGTGTATAAGCAAGACGGAGGCTAAGATCCGGTCGGCGAGACAACACGCATCCCATATTCAATGTGTGGCCAATAGGCCCTTTATGCCTAAAGTGCGACGCATAGCCGCTACGCTAAGATGTACCTATCACAGGCTTAATCGAATGGTGCTCCAAATCATCCAACATACTGTGTCGATAGGATACGGATGCTAATGACTGCAAAAAGTCTTTAGTGAAGCGGGCGAGAGGACTGACGGAGAATGAGCAATTCCATCAAAAACCTTCTCGTCTGTTCCAGCCGCCTCAGCGTGTTGTTGAGAATCAGCCGACTGTTGATAAGGTAGAGACTTATTGGGAAAACTCTCTACGAGGAGAAGCTACCGCTTAATAGAGACACTCTAGCTCTGGCAGACTCCGAATCTTTCAGCGAAGGCTTCAGCCGGCTCAAGAAGTGTGCACGCCGATAACCCCGGAAGAAGTTCAATGGGCTGTCAAAGGCTCTAAGAACTTTACTGCTTTTGGTTACGATGGGATCAACAACTTTTGGTGGAAAAACTACCAGGTACATTTGGACAGAATATTCACCTCCTGGCTTAATAGAGAGCAGCAAGTTCGGAAATGGTTTGTCGGAGTCAGGGAACCGGTCGACTGGGTTTCAAAATAATAATAATAATAATAATATCTCTATCTCTGATTCTCACCGAAATGATAAACCAAAAAGTCAGAAACTTGTGCGGGAGAGGGAGCGGCGTATTAATATTATTTTGCGAGTTTATCATATAAAAGCATAATTTAGCCTCTGCACTACCAGAGGGCACATGACAGAGGATTATAGTGATATCCACAGGCTGATATTAATTCTGGATTCTTGGACAAGTTCTGTTCAAGCGTAGTTTCGGGCCGACCCTATGGGTAACCCTATACCCTATGGTATTAAGGGTACCATACAAACTTCACGACTCAGTGATATGTTTCTTTTTTTTTAGGAATTCAAGAAAATTGTACAACTAGCTGTATTTTTAGGACTGTTGATGTTAACTGGTCTATAGGTTTTAATATGTGGAAATTTAATAACAAGTTAACATTGTGAATGATATTTACAAATTAAAAAGTACTTTCTATTTTGATCAAAATTTATATTTCGGCAACCCGTAAATAGTTTTAATAATTAGCTGCATTCAAATTGCATTTGAAGTCCTAAAGAAACTATATATTGGTTACGATCCGCAAACAGTATATTTGGTATTTTCCTGGCATTTGGATTTCAATAAGCTTGGGTATTAAAATAGTATAAAATTGTTGGTACCATAACTAAATTAAACAAGGAATAGGTCTGTAACATACGTACTAGTTATCTGTTAGGTACTTTATTTTACGATTTTGATATATATGATCTGATATACTTACTTACATACATATTGTTTATGAGCGATGTACCATATTTACATGCATTATTTTTACAGTTGGCTGATATTTATAATAGCTTATAATATAATTATCTATAGCAAGTTAAAAAAATGTGTTGTTTAATGAAATTACCTTGATAAATAGTAATATCGCATATCCTTGTTATAACCTGGTGTTTGAAATTTGAGCTGCTGCATTTTCTGCATGAAATTTCTTTACAACTTAAGTAAATAGGCTGTTTATTTACTTGACATGTATGTATATAACACAACAAGGGCAGTGTTTCCCTGGAAACACACGCGACCTGCGAAGTAATAATATGTCGTTCCCTCTCCCGCACAAGTCTCTGACTTCCAGGCTCATCATTGAGATGAGAATGAGCGACAGAGATAATATTATTTTAAATTTTGTATTTCCTTTGAAAACATTCTGAGTTTGCTAATGTCAGCAACATAGAAATAATGTGTAGGTATATTAGCATATCTATCACCACAGACCAAATGTGTATAAGCTTCTGTAAGTTTAGATTGTAATTTTATTTAAAATTGTATCTATAATTATTAAAAATCCAAGCTTATAGATAGTTAACTGTTGGTTAAGTTCGTAATACGATAACAAGATATTTGGAAACCTGGTCAACAGGGTCAATTTTAATTCCCACAAGAAGAATGTCAACGACGGCATGGGTACTAGAATACTTCCAAATATTGGTAAAATATTTAGTAGCGGCTGTAACGGCAATTCCTAGTTCCACCTCACCAATTCTTTTGTTTGGTCTGATATAATTGGCAACGAGTGGTAGGTATATTCAGCTCCCTTAAAAAGGTATACAGAATTAAATAAAAGAAAATAGCAAATAAAGATGTGCTCTTATGAGCACCAACTGACAAGCACCCTAATGAAAACGCTAACTGGATAGAAACAGAATGAGAATAAAAATACACCGGAATAATCGGACTATACTATAACTTTTGATGAATTGGCACATACAATAAAGAAAACATATAATTGGTAATGCTCAGAAAAAAAAAAGAAAGTTACAAACTATTTTCAGCAACACATACTTGTCCCACCAAGAAAATAACATCAAGATGTACATATGGATAGAATGTACATAGAATATAAGCAATTTATTCCGACATAGTTCCTTATGGATGGCCATTAAAGGTCCTAGAAATAGATAAAGTGCACCTGCTGTTAAAAAAATTCCTTAAATCAATAATCAAAAATTGGAAAACAACAAATAATATAAATTATAGGCTAATACCGAACATGTAGAAACCGATTTTATGAATATCAAAAGATCTCACTCTTCATGTAACTGACTCATCCTTTATCCATCACCTTTGTTGACGCACCTTATAGATATCAAATTAAAACACAAAGGAACAAAATTGCAAAATAGCTAGGAAGCATACATACTAACAAGAATACATCTAAAACAGAATAGAATTTTGCGCTCAAATTTATATAGAGAGTAAAGAAGAGTGACAGAGTAGAAGAGAAGGGTGAAGGGAAATAACAGATAATTAACATGAAACAACTGTAAACAGACAAATTGATTAAAAACATACTATTTACATTCGCCAATGTCAATCCACCAGTCCTCCTCCATTCACCCAGTCCAATAGCTTAGGTAATATATGCTAGTCATGATTCCCAGCCAGACTTATATACATAGTAGGTTATCAATTATATTTAGTTATATCATAGTAGGTTATCATCATTTCGCATACTCGTAAAAGCTTCGCCTTACAGTGCGAGGATTAAGTATTGTCGTGCCTATTTGTTTTTTATTTGAAAAACAAAAGAAAAACGCTCGGAACGGTCGATTTGTGATTTGACCAAAGTATAATTATTTTATGTAAAACTGTCATCCCCACCCTACGTGACAGTTACACCTTCAAATTTTTTTAAATGGCAAAAGATATATCAAGTTGCATATCTTAAAAGAATATGAACATAATAATGTGGTGTCATTTGAAATGTCAAAGTTGGTTGCCATAGCAACGGAATGACAGCACCTAAAAGCAATCCATATAATATTAAAACGCGTCGATTCTGTCTCGCTCTAAATTCCGCCGTCGAATCGCCGAAGTTTCAAAGCTATCTCCTCCAAGGGGGGATCGCAGAGCGATCTCCGCGGGCGACTGAAGGTCGCCCCCGGTCTTTCTCCAATGCGGGGTAGTTTCGTCCCGTTTCCTACGCTTTTTCCAAATTTAAACGCCTTTTCAAAAAACCTCTGCAAAATTTTCGTCGGTCGCCGTTCGGCGAGAGAGATGCGGCTAGCACCGGCGTTTGTTCTCGCACCTAATGGTCCCGTCACGCCCGTCGAAATCCCGACTTTTCGCGGGACCCCTCGCATCTTTTCTAATTTTTATGGCTTCGAGAACCACTTCACGCGAAAGTTCCGTCCTTTCTCTAATCCTTTGAGATTTTTTTTCGAGACCGCGCGTCGAATCCTTCTACGTCTATTTCGTCTTCAAAAATCTCGAGTCGCATCCGTCTCAACTTCTTTCTCATTTTATCTGCCGATGTGAGATTGCACTAACGAGACAAGCACCTCCCACGAAAACTGTCAAATTAATTAAACTTTACATTACTTTACATTAATTAAAATAGGTTATTTTTCTATGAGAAATATTGCTAACGGAATCGATAGTACTAAGTGCCAAACACTTCTGATTACCAAAACACTGAAGCGAAATGCTTTTCCAATTAGAAAATCGGTAAAAATTAATTTTTCAGGCTGGCACGTACAGTTTACATACTTAATGCGTCTGGGTCAATTTCTGAGATGAGGCGCGGTAACGCAATGGGATAGTCGGAGAATCCCAAACGTCAAAATGCTGATTTCGCGAGTTCGAATCACGCTGGAGTCAATTTTTTTTTTACTTTTTAATTCCAGTTATTTATTAGTATTAGTGTTTAATTATTCTGTTTCATTGTCCGTAATTTTTATTCTTTCTGCAGGTAAAGTTTGGAATTAATTCGTTTATTTTGGAAGTGCGTAAAATTCATCATTTGGGCTTACACAAATAAATATCAACAATATTAATTTGCTACAACAATTATGTCCCATTGATAAAATTTATAAAAATGTTTACTAAAAAATAAATTCTACTTTCAGCACTTAAAAAATGATGTTTTACCATCAAGAATATAGTACCCTTACAATTCATCAAATTATTAAGAAAAATCGTTCAGTATAATTACATCATTATTCCAGATACAAAATTTCTTTAATATGTATTTTCTTAAAAATAATATTATTCTAGATACTTTTGTCACCCGAAGGGTGACCCCCAGGCCGCAGGCCTAAAAAAACTGAAAAGTAAGATTAAATTCAAAACAAAATATGCAAATTACATTTTAAGTAATAGAAAAAAAAATGCTTACCTTAATTTAATATTATATATTGTTTATTATTCCATACACTCCATTCATTGTTTATACGTCTTTATCATTGTATAATATTCCGATATTAATTGATATTATTATGTTTTGATGTGCCTACACATACAAGCATTATTGTGATACTTTTGTGTTCCCTCCTTTGTTTGTACAAGAATTGTGTAAAACTGTTTATAGTTTGTAATATCGTCTTGCTTCGTTTTGTATAAATAAATTTCTAATCTAATAATTCTATATGTAGCAAGGAGAAATTCCAAAACGTTGTTTAATCAAAGCAATTTGGTTATATATAATATATTGTGAATATTTCACCGTGAGGACCTCAGAATACCGTTGCATTATTACTCGTGAAATATCTTCGCTATTGTTACCTGTTGGCTACCTGTATATCTTGTCAACGCATCAGGAAGGGAGGGTCATAGTTATTTTCTTGTCTGTATGTTAAAGGAAGTGACGGTCACTGGCCAAAGGACAGCGTGGGATTCACATTCTTATGGATAAATCAAAACCAACGCCTAGATTAGTCGAGCATGATATTTAATATACGTTTTGCTGGATCCATCTAACATTATTTCTATTTTATGGAGCATGGATAGATTCATAATTCATATTATTACATGAACGGTTATCAAAAAAATAGTCACCTGTTGCCTGCTCAATATCTGTATGTCAGCGTTGTTTATTAATATCTATGTATATCCTCATAATGTTTTATAGAGAAATGTTATTTACATATTTTGCCAACAAATTATTATTTAGAAAGAACTAAAAATATTTAACAGTAGAAACCAACAGTAAAAAAAATATTTAACGATTTTCGATGTAACCTCCTTAGTTATTTAAACATTTTCCAATATTTTCACTTTTTAATATTTTTTTTATGATTTATTGTAAAAATTAAATATTAAATATTTCGAAAACTGTCAGTGCAAATGTCAACAAAATATATATTTTTGAGTTCAGAAAAAAATGGTTTTCCCAAGAGACTAAAATTATACAGGGTATCCCATTTGAAAACATTATGTTTAATTGGTTTCCTCAAATTTACGACATGCAATTTTTTTTTCGACCTAGCTAAAAGATAATACGTGAAAAACGAAACAACTTTTGTATTTAAACTTTGTTTCTAACTTTCTTAATAACCCCTATAGGTAGGGGTCAAAATATACGCGAATACCCTGTACACCATATCTGTATAATTTAACTAGCAAAGCTTTATGTGATACTGTGTCAAAGCCCTTGGCTAGGTCTAGGAAAATGGCTAAACATTTAACTGATCCATCCACTTTAGGTTTTAGTAATGACATTATGTTTATCAAAAAAAATTATCTTCGCGTAATGCTTTGCTTAAAAACTTTTGAGAGATTAATCTATTACCAAGATGGGTCTGTATCTAATTGTTTGTTAGATATGGATCGTTTGATTTGTATATTGGAGTGACTGTTGACTTCTTACACGGCATATTTCCATTTCTAAAGGCTAAATTAATTATGTTTAAATTAAAGAAGGAATTATGTAAGTACCTATGTATATTTTAATTAATCTTACACTTGTGCCGTCGGACCCTGGCGAGCAATTATTTTTTAATTTAGAAATGATATTCTTAACCTTCGTTTTTTGATATAGGTTTAAGAAAAATACCATTTCCAACTGTAACATCATTTAAGAAGTCGCTAGGTAAGTGCTTAAATCTTGTTACTTCTTGGGACAAAGTTATACCCACATTAATAAAATAACTATTAATTTAAAATATGTGTCTAGTCTTTCTATATTAACTATCCATTCGAGTATTTTATTGTTATATTACTTGTTATTTTTTATATTTTATATTTTTTGTTACTTCATTTAGTGCTTTCCAAATTTTTTACAATTACATTTTACTTCATTAATTTTATTTGTATATTTTATTAATTTGTTTAATATGTCCTGTACTCGTTAGATCATAATCTACTCTTTTTCTAAAATGTCTGTATGTTTAATAAATAGTTTCTTTTTTAGCAGATTCCTTTTCCAGATTGACGATATTGATTACCTATGATTATTACTTAAAAATGTGTAGGTGAAATTTCTTAAGAATTGTGAAGTTCTAGCAAGATATAAAATCGAGTGCTGTAATCACAAACAACTGATAGATTACACCTTTTTATGTTCTTCTTTTAAGAAACTATATAGGATGTGACAGATGTAATGACAAAAATAAAGTAATCATGGAGAAAAATATTTCAAATTTTGATAAATAAATGATATATTTTCTAAATACGAAAAAAATAGTTGCAAAAAATCTAAACGAAAAATCCAAATATGTCGTGTAGATGTTTGGATGTGTACTAGTTGATTATTCATTATTTAAAAGAAAGTGGTGTCTAACTACGATAAATTGCAACACAGTGCGCGGATTTATATTCCACAGTCTGCTTAAACCAAGGTGTGGAAAACTGCCGACTCTTTTTGATCACGTATGAAGGTGAGTATATATTTTCTCTTGGAACTTGATAAGTTAAGATAATTTACTACTAATTTTATCATAATTCCCCCCCAGTACTGGAAACAGTCAAAAATCATACCAGTGTTCAAGAAAGGAGATAGAAACTGCATAATAAATTATAAGCCTATAGTCATCATAAATAATTTTGCCAAGTTTTTAGAAATACTGCTCCAGGAGTACATTTTCAATCATGTGAAACATCAGATTACATATACGCAACATGGGTTTTTTAAAGGTAGATCGACAACCACTAACTTCTTCTGTTTAACAGAATATCTGTCTAACGCAATCGACAACGGTTTGCAAACTGATGTTATATATACTGATTTTTCAAAGGCCTTCGATAAATTGGATCATAATATTCTACTGCGGAAGTTACACTATTTTGGTTTATCCAACCGTCTTATTAATTTTTTCTCGTCGTATCTATCAAAGAGAACGCAATATGTATTGTATTGTGGTCGTAAGTCTGTCGAGGTATTACCAACCTCGGGCATACCTCAGGGATCTAACTTAGGACCACTGTTTTTCAATATTTTTATTAATGACATCGTTGAGAATCTAACAGTAAGCTGCCTTCTATACGCGGATGATCTTAAAATATTTTCCACGATATCATGCCTGGATGATTGCCTCGTACTGCAACATAACTTAGATAGTGTTAATACTTGGTGTTCTAAGAATAAACAGGATTTAAATGTGGCGAAGTGCAACGTTCTATCAATTACCACCAAACAGAATATTCTTGCTTATGATTATGCTCTTACAAATACATTACTTTGTAGGCCCGAGACGTTTTGCGACTTAGGAGTGGTTTTTGACAGGAAATTGTCCTTCGCCGATCATATCAGTCACGTTATCTCAAAAACATACAAAGCTTTGGGGTTTGTTGTTAGAAATATAGAGTCCTTTATTAATTCTAATACTCTAAAATTACTGTACATATCAATTGTTAGATCAAGTTTAGAATATGCCTCCATAATATGGTGTCCGCACTACGCGGTACACATAGAGAGTTTAGAAAACATACAACGAAGGTTTTTAAAGTACGCTGCATTTAGGATAGATGGTACATATCCACCCATTGGTTATGCACAAAACGCACTCCTCTATAAGTTCGCGCTAGACTTTTTAGAAACTCGTCGTAAAAAAGCTTATTTAATTTTTCTGCATAAGTTGTTGCACAATAGTATTGACTGCACTCATATTCTTAATATGCTATGCTTCTGTGCCCATAGAATTGCTTCACGTCAAACAGACTTGTTTTACCTACCCACACCTAGGACAAATATTAAAAAATTTTTGCCACTACAAGTTATGTGCACCGTTCTCAATAATGTGCATGATCGCATAGACATATTCAACTGCAACGTTGCTACCTTCAAATCCTGTATTAAAATATTCTTGTAAATATATGTATATGTTTTTTCTTATTTATTGTAAATATGCTGTCATTATTAATCTTCGTATTTATTATAATAATTCTATATCTCTTAGTTATAAGTTAGTGTCTTAAGTTATATACTCATTTAACTTATTTTAATAATCTCAAGCATATAATATTGATTTATTCATACTTATTATGTTTACTTATTAGTTATTGGGTGTGTACCTATTCTGTAATTGGGTTCTATTACCTGTAGAATAGAGGAATGAAATAAATAAATAAATAATATTATAATTTATTTGAAAAATATCTAATTTGCGTTTAAAACTTAACTTTATTTTAATAATAATATGTATATATAATGTGATCATTTACTTCGTCGGTTTGATAATACTTATGCTATCCTCATTATTTCTACCAATTTTTTAAATTTTATGAATTTTGTCCGATATATTACAATTTTAACTGTTACATGACTGGATTATATATAGAACGCGTTTTTGAGAGCAAACTCAACAATTTTTTATTTCTATCACGTGAAAAATTATAAGCATACAGGGTGATCTTTTTGGAAGTCTGTTAGAAGTATCTCGAGAACGGAAAATTACTTTGATCTGAAAATTTGGCAACGTGCATTCTGCAATAAGATCTATTTATGGAAAATATTTTCCAGGTGAAAGTACTTCCGGAAATACCGGAAGTTGACCCTAACTTCGTTATTTTAAATGGGCTACCCTATATATTACCAAGAAATTAAATTTAATGGAAAATTTTTTATTTCTGGCTAAATCTGAAATTAGTGTCAAACGATAACTTATGAAAAGTTAAGTTAGAAATGTTCAAACCGTTTTGCTTGATCTCAAACCATTTAGATTTTACAAGGTGTCAAAGTTGCAAAATGTCAATATTTCAAAAACAGTTGAAGATATAGGACATCCTACATGAAATGTGTTTAGAATTTTACGGATAATCCAGAAATGATACAATATATAGGGTATTCCATTTAAACTAACGAAGATAGGATCAACTTCCGGTATTTCAGGAAGTAGGTAAGTAGATTCACCTGGAAAATATTTTCCATAAATAGATCTTATCGCAGAATGCACGTCTTCAGATCAAAGTAATTTTCCGTTCTCGAGATACTTCTAACACACGCCCAAAAAAAATCACCCTGTATAAGCACGAAATATTACATTAATTAAATTAAGATATGCATTTACGCATTAGTAAACTCACTAGAATATAAACATACCGCCTGTAAGGTAAAGATATTCATAAAATATTTGAAATTTATTTCCAAAGAATGATCTAACACAATGGGTGTTATCCTTCTCTCACGTGATAATAATTATTACCTAGTGGAAAACTTCAATTACGTTCAATTAGGTTACGTTACGTTACTTCAGTTACGTTGAGTCGTAGGTAAAACTTTTCCTTTAATCTTGAATAATTTAAATATTTCTCTTGACTTCAGTAGATATTATGCTAAATGCTAATATAATTTAGTTTTGATCTCCTGTACAGTGGTATATTGATTATGATATACTTTTCAATATGACTCAATATTTTTTTTATGAAACTAGGTATCTGGAATATTTTCATTATAGCGTTAACTGAAAAGATAATCCCCAGAAGTAGCATAGCAGCTATGATGTTCGCAATTAAACCTAATTCAAATTGAATTTTGATTCTGGTCTGAAAGAAACAAAAAGTTTTATCTAAAATAGAAAGCAGGACAAAGTAGGTAGGTACATGTTCAAAGGGTCTCGATTACGTTACGGATATTTAAAATTTCTCAAATTTTTAAATATTAGAAACAACATGCAACAAAACTATGCAACTTTGGTTTATTGTAATATTTTCTGTATCTCTTACTGTTTCCGATATCCCACTGGTGAGAAACGAATTTATTTCACCCCGTATTAGAAATCACAATGAATTTTACAGGTTTCAAATGAATGCTTGACTCTAATCCCACGCTTGTGCCTAATTCGGTGGCTATAAGTAACTATAGTCAAATCATTATAATATATGTGAAATGTGTGTCAATAAACTTGGCTTAATTTATATTTTATTGTATTGTGCGTGCTCAGTAGGGGAGGACGCGAGCTGGAAGTCGGCGTGCACAGGCTTGGCGCAATCTTCCTCGCATCGATGCGCCCACGATTGTTCCGTAGACCGGAAGCGCACTCTTTCAAGTGTCACAGCCCGACAGCGAAGCAGCTCTTTTAGCCGAGGGAGAAACTGTAAGACAAAAAACAACCTGACTTCCACTAATTCGTCTCTTCTTGTGCCTTTGTATTTTCAGAAAAAGTTCTTTGTAGTCCCAAGCGAAAGAAGGTATTTTTGATTGTGGAAGTTCTCGACATATTTGTAGGACTTCTGGATAAACAGCAAAAATCAAGTTAATGCAGACCTACAAGATATGTGGATTTTCTGAAGCAGATTATTATATGATATAAATTCCCGTGTTTTTGTGCCATCATTTAACGTTTTTTGTATAAATGGTTCACTTTTTAATTTGTATGTCAGATTTCCTAATATACATTCATATACCTAACATTTTCTGGATATCTGTATTTTTGTGAAATTATCCCTGTAAATCTAGTTTATTTTCCTTATATTAGTAATTACATAATACAATTAAAGAATTATAATTGTTCTGGGTGCAAATTATAGACCTTAAAAGCTTAAATATTAACTAAGTTGCAGGATTTGAATATTGGCTCTTTTCTGAAGGTAATAATCAATAACTCCGAAACGGTGAGCCACAGATCCACGTATTGTGGAACTTGTCTTTAGAATGGCTTTCTGCAATTGTAATAATATATAGGGCATTCCATTTGAAAACTAACTAGTAAACTAAATTAAAAAATTATAGATACCTACTTTTAATAAAAGCTAGTAAGTAGTATTAAAACTTATTTAGTTTCATTTTTTTTTTTTCATGGAACCTATAGTTTCTGAGATAAGGTATAGCCCACCTTATACATAGTTGTTTCATTTCATAGTTACACAAATTTCATGTTTTAAGAAGTGACATTTTAAGTATCTAGTGGCAAAAAAAGCGTAAGAGACATAGGTAGCAACATCGCTTGCTCTAAATCTAAATATTGTTTCGAATACTCATGTATGTGTCTTTAATAAGTAACTGTTAATATTGTTTGTGTTGTGTTATTTTTTATGAGAAAAATGAGTCAGTAGTGGTGAACTGCCAAATGTACAAAAAGGAATTTGAGAGACAAAAAATTATGAATTAGGTTCCTAGGAATCTATTTGTCAAACTGTTACAAATTTTTGTTTTCACAAACAAAAGTTGCACAACAAATCATATCTGTAACAATTGTGTAATAATAGCCAAGACTTTCTCTAATTTAAATAATGTCCGAATTGACTATATATAATGTATTGTAAAGAGATGCCGAAAACAACTACTCCACGGGCAATATGCCCCGACTGGCGTTGCATTACATCAACATCTCCTTCCAATAATTAAGTAGGATTGTCTTCCTCAAAGACAGTAGAGGTCGCTGTAATGGCATCTGCTTTCTGCAGATCGTTATCTGTCTGTCAATTAGACAATAATTGTCAGACAGGTAGTAGCAAAGACCCAAAGAGGGCACTGCAGTGTATTTCACTGTATCTCGCCACTACAAACATTATATAATGTATATATTGTTTCAATTTAAATTTAATGTTACTTATATTTACATGTACAAGGTGGCCCGTTTAATATGGGCCTATACCTTATCTCAGAAACTACAAGTCCCATGGAAAAAAAATTATATGAAATTGTTTTTTTCAAAGTTATCTTCAATTTTTTAATATTTTCAAATTTATAACTTGTTTATATACAGGGCGATGAACTATATAAGAATTAGAACAAGAACTTGAATATATTAAGAAATTGAATATAACTTTGAAAAAAATAATTTCATATAATTTTTTTCCATGGGACTTGTAGTTTCTGATATAAGGTTTAGGTGGCCCATTTAATATGGGCCACCTTGTACATAGTAACTATATCAATTTACAGAATATTGCAGTAAAGTGTTGTCTGTTCTAATATCATTAATTACTTATTTATGACTACTTTTACTGTGAAATCATCCTTTGCATACTCATATACTATATGAGATATAAATTCTGTGAAAATTCAAATTATTCGTTGAATGTATAGAAATGTCCATAGTTTCCATAATTAAATGTTTCTTAATTAAATGTAAAACTACATGCATTAAGTTATTCCATAAATTGAAAGAAGTTATAAGGTGTAGGTTCAATTCCATAGATTCAATAAACGCAAGATTCAATGTACAGAGATCATAAATTTAATGACTAAAGTGTTTAACCATAGACAAACCTGTTTAACATAAACATTAAATAAACAATCGATACATCAATGAATAAGGAGCTTTTCACATTTCTAACAAAACTTTATGTTAAATATTAAGTAACTTTTCTTTGGCATAATAAATGTTCTTTATATTGATGTACCTTTTTTATTTATTGTGATGTATTATTATTATTATTATTATTATTATTATTATTATTATTATTATTATTATATATATATATATATATATATATATATATATATATACACACGTATAGCCATTCACAGCTACACGTAAACTACGTTTTCTGGAATTACTTTTTAGTTTTAAATTGTTCGACTCTTTGAAACTTGAGATCACCTGAATGTGATATATTTATTTACCCATTATAAACTAAATAACATAATTACAAAAGCATGTACATTGTACATTCTGAAAACTTCAATGGAAGTGTATATATGAACTCTAAAAGGATAGTACCTACATAAAATAGGCACAACAAATATGGTTGTAACAAATAAAAGAAAGGATATGTATAAATGTCAGGGGTTGCATTCTCAAAAATGTAATAATGACGCAAACCACATTTTTTTTTTAAATTTGACGATTTCTGGGGCTCAGTATGTACTGTTGTTTCAAGTGGAGCGCAGAAAGGAACAATGATATCAATCAATAAACCTTACCGATACGATGTTAAACAATACAATACCAAATAAATGTGGACATTTGTTGTTTTTGTAAACATCTTATTAAATTCTTTACATTGATGGGTTAATAGCTTGGCAACCAACGAGTCATATACCTATAACCCAGGATGGGAAGAATACTTACTAGGCGCTAATGGAGATTAACGTAACCGCTCTCCCACACAAGTGTATGATTTTTGAGCCAATCCTTGTGTTTAGAATGAGGTGTAGATATTATTATTTGATAAGTTTCCAATTTAAATTATTGTAATGGATATTATTCATTTATTTGGGAATTTGTAGTAATTTCTGCCAATGTATTTTCCTAGACTATATGACTAGGCAAATACTATATATAGCAGATGAAGGAAATGATATTTGTTAAACAAGTTTTTTAGGTATATCAAATATTTCACACTATAAAACATAAAACAGGAACACAATTTGGTAAGTAGGTAACTTCAAGAATAAAATAGATCCGTTTATTCACTGATAAACGTAAACTTAGAACTTTAAGGTCATATATTCAGATATTTTATTAAAGCACTCGTATATTAAAAAATCTATACCTACGTACAAACAAGGCAGAAAATGTAAAAAATAGTAGGTAAGTACCTCGGGAGTTTATCTAGATCATAAGCATGTACCGTTGTATTTTTTGTGGTGATAACCACATCCATGAAATAATATGTACGTATAATAATGCATAAGAATGTAGTAAGTATATAAGAAAATACTTACTGTTTGCCCAAGAATGGCTCCGTTAAATACATTCTGACCGACGAAAGAAGACTTTCGAAGAGAATATGTCTTCGGTATTGGCGATTCCAAAAATGAATGCGCCCTCTGCATGAAAATATTTGAACCTACTTAAAAGGTGATTTTTGAAGGCTTATTGCTGATATAATGATAAATAACACGTATTTGGGTTTGTTTAACGTAATATTTATTGGTGCTTGTGATTTTTTGGTATTACAAAGTTAAAAACGACGTGGTTATTATTTGTACATCTTTATTTTTACATTTTAAAATGGCATTCAAAAGAAATCAGCGCAACACAAACTGCCGTGTTTATAGATATTATTCCACAAAATGTGTCAATAGATGTGTTTAAGATTGAAGATAGGTAGAAGTTTGGCCCTAGTATAAGAAACTGTTTCTCATTCATTTCTGCAAAAGGCATGTAACAGGGAACACGTTTATTTACACAACATAACCACTTTGTTGCAGTTTGTCTATACTTTTCTATTATTAGTCTTATAAAAGCAGAATATATTTTAACTTAAACATTATTTCAAAAAAACAAGCACTAATATGGTATTACCATATTAGTAAAGTACAAAAAAACTAGGGTTTTAGGTTGGGTTGAAAAACCTGTTTCAACCCAAAAACTTCATATAATTAGTAATGAAGCACTTATGGGACGTTTAACTGCTTTTACCACTCTTTTTATCCTTTATTTCACCCTAACTAGCACATGAAGTCACTATATTTATGACAGTTGAATGCTAAATTGCTAGATGATGTGATATGAAATGCAAAATTTTTACTCGTCTTCCTCGATATTTGTTTACAATTTGCAGCGCCCTCATCGGTAATTTGAAGCACCAGTTCCACTCGATTTTAAGCATATTTTGTTATTTTGTTTACCTCATCGGCCTTGTTTGGCCGATCAAAGAATATAATGTACTATTTGTCCAGAAAATAGAGTTTTAATATAGATAACATTGGGACCCCTGTGACATAGATATATGTTCTCTCCTAATATTCTCTCCTAAGATGTTATTTGCTAACATCCTAAAATAAATATAGAATTAAAGTACATATTATAGATACGCCAAATATATAGTAATCAGCAAAAGCCCAGCATATTTTATAAAAGTAATAGGCAGGATTTATTGTTTATCCTGTAGGATAAAACATTTTTTTTTTTATTAACTATAGAACGGAAGACCGATTTGCGCCAGAATATTTATTTATATTTATAACCATTAAATTGAGATATGGGTTGCAGAGCCAAAATTTCGGAGCGATACTCCCCTGGGAGCTTTGTAAAAGGAGAGGGATTCCACTACCACTTGATGATCCTCCAATTTTTTAATTTTTTCTCCGTCCTGTAAAATGACCAAATGTCATTAAGTGTTGTAGGTAATTATTTTGTTCATAAAAGGCAGATAATTATCAGTCAATATAGACTGATTTTTTAAATAGAATATACAATATTGTTTTAGGTTTTCCACGCTTTCTGATATCTATTCTTTAAAAAAATCACCTTTTTGTTCACTATTTATTGAAGAAAATATTTATTCTGTTGAAATATTAGCATTTTGCAAAGTTTTGGAAAAATATTTAATTAATTCATTAAGCAAAATTTAAGATTTTTATGGACTAAAATATACTTTGTATATTTTAAGTGTCATTAATTAGAAGTGTAGCTTCTGAATTAAATTGATATAAGGTTATGAATTATTTATTATAAGGTAAATTATTTTCAATTAGTTAATTAGTTATAACTGCAGTTTTAAAATAATTGTTTATAAAGAAATAAAAATTTCACAGAAGTAAAGTTGAGGTCTATATCTATTGCATAACTGCTATTTAACCTTTGTTATATAGGTTGCCATCTGTGTGGCACCCTGTAAATATATAATCAATTACATGCAGAATTTAATTGTGTTTCATTTATACTGATATGACTTTGAACTGTGTTCGTGAGGTTCGTGATATTTTTATTAATATTTCAAATTCATTATAATTTTCTATCATTTTTGCTTATTTGATTCACATGAGGAATTATTATTTTAGGGCTATCTTCTGGTAGTATCTTGCAGAAATGAGCTTCGGGTTAAACACTTGTTCTGTGGTACCCTAATAGATAGGTAGTAATAAGGTTGTAATTATACTACAATCAATAAATATAATCAAAATCAAAATAGATATATATTTTTGAGCGATGGAGAAGTATCTATTTTAGGTAAACGTCCTTAAATAAGAATATTTTCGTAGCGCTATTATCCATTAATACAGTATATGTAATTTATAAATGCTAATTTATTCTAGATCTTTTTATATCAGAACACAACAGGAAGCTAATGGGAACGTTAGTAATTATTAGTTACTCTCATTAAATTAATAGTTTATAACTACTGATAATAATTCTATACCAAAGCGGTGGTGTAATCTGACATCTCTTAATCTGCTCACTTATGATATTTTATCTATAAGTTTTATATGTAAATTTTTAATTCTACCTCATTTGAGGCATAATATAGGCACAATACACAATTATTAAGATTTTCATTTCAGATTTCATAAAGACCTCTCTTTCGAACATTGGATATACAGTTACTCCAAGGACTTGGCTCTTTGATATTTCTCATAAAGTAAAAAGGCTACAATTAAAGAAACTACTTCAAAGTTAAAAACAAAGAAGAAAATAGCAAGCGATCTGAGATATGAAGTGGATCTGGTGAAGAGGCTGATGGCAGAATAAAACAAAACGGCACCATCATAGAGTCCTACTGTAGTTGAAGTAGTGGCCATGGGAAAATACTGGCTACATAGTGTTTTAACATTCTTTTGTTTATCATCTTGATGCGTCATTCATGGTAACGATTGCGCCCAGGGGCGTAGATTTTTTCAGTCAGTATACATTATTTTTCCATGCCAATTATATCGTCTCAAAAAGGATATATAAAAAGTGTTAGATTTTAGATTGTCTACAGTCCATCATATATAATACCTAGACTGATCCATTTGAGAAAATACAACTTATTGAAAGATCAAATTTATATCACAGATTAAATATTGTACTTATATGGATTTATATGTAAACTCTAAAACAAAAGGCTGTATCAAATCATCGAGCATGAATTATCCATGTTTTTATATATTCGTTCATTCATTTTTCCTCGTTTTTTAAGTGTTTCTATAAAAACATACAAATTTAGTTACGCTATAGGTACACACAATTATTTATTTACGCCAATTTATTAAGAACTTCTATTTTTAAACTTTATACACTATATTTTATTCGTCGTATAAAAATTTTCGAGCAGTAGGTACATACGTAATATAATACTTACTAATACTAGTAAGATACGTCCAAGAATTTTTATTTCGATAACAGAAAATCAGTAATATCGTCAACTACACCCGTTTGTGTTTGTACATACCTCCACCTTTTACAAGTCATAAATCTTTGTTATTCTAATCTAATTTGTTAAGTTTAATTTCATATACCTAGATCGATAAATATTTGATATTAACAATTATTAGGTAGGTTCCCAAAAAATCTGAATCTGTCTTAAGGCAATTATCTACCACGAAAATTGTAACAGGGAAAAGAATAACGACTACAGTATGGTAGGATAATAACTCACTTCTCAAAGGACCAGTAACAAGAGTACGGAGCGATACTCGTTTGTCTGCTAACAAATGACATTCGCAATGCGAATCAAAGAGTACGCTGGCTACAGCCGCCCTCGTTTTTGCGACGATTCAGTGTGTGAAAACAATGGCACATCGCTGGGACCGCATTCTGGCTTTGAAGAGCCGCTCACCAGGTATGCAATGTTCGGTCCGCTGTATCTGCTACCTACCTTAGACATTGCAAGCCGTTCTTTCCACTAACAAATGCTTTACTATTACCTAGAAGTTTTTATTCGTTTATCATAAGGTATTATTTTATTTATTAGGTATCTGAACCAAGAATTTTATATATTACTTTATAGTCCTATTCTCATAGAAACATTCACCTTTTCTCGTGGTTAGACTGTTCAGAAACCTCTGAAGTGCTTATTTATTCATTCAGGTGGTATAATTTAAAATATTTTTTGCAACGAGCTGGTTGCTTCATGGAATGTATACAGTATGCTCATTTAAAATTGCAACCACATCAACAGTTATAAAAATTATTATTTTACTAAACTGTAATCAATATTTAAAATATTAAAGAAGTACTGGGCCCATGGGAGTTAATGCAGTTAACACAGCAAAAATGAAAACCGTCTAAACTTTCAAAAAGTATTTGCACCTTTATTTTTGCTCTGTTTTTAACTCTTGGGTGACACGTGAATTTTTCATAGACGGTGAGACATATGCAGTCTGTGATACTGCGCCATATTTAGTACACGTAAGAACTGGAAAAAATGTTTTTCTAGCAAAATTTCTTAAAACTCTACCCTAAACAATAATTAAATACCTACTAAATTAATATAAAAAATACCTTAAAAAATACGGAGGAGGACGGAATACGGAAATCTTATTGAGAGGACGGATAATAAATATCTTTGAAATTGTTATTCCCTAGAAAAATGCAGAACTAAGTGTGTAATGAGATACCGTCGGGATTCTTTTAGAAGTATATTTATTTGGAGTAAAAGGATACTTCCATCCTATATTTATTTCAAATAAAAGAATTATAGACACATAGGTATTTACCTCAAAAATGTTAGTCTGACTGTTAAGTGATTTAAAAATTTTGCAAAAATTTTCAGATCCGATATAAATTTTAAGTTTGGAATTAATTCGTTCATTTTGGCAGTCTGTAAAATTCATCATTTTAGCTTACAAAAGTACCTAAATATCCACAATATTAATTTGCTGCAACAGTTATGACAGCAATATATTTTTAACGCCGCCGTTACACATTTTCAAAAGGCGGGCGAGGCTCTGAACCGTAGCGGAGAGTCCCATTGATAAAATTGATAAAAATGTTTACTAAAAAATGAATTCTACTTTCAGCACTTAAAAAATGATGATGTTTTACCATCAGGTAAAACTTACCCTACAATTTATCAAAATATTATTAAGAAAAATCGTTTAGTATAATTACATAATCATTCCAGATACAAAATTTCAGCTTTCTGTCTGTAAATTTATTATTTCATATACAAGGAATTATCTCAAACTTCTTCAATATGTATTTTCTTAAAAATAACATTATTCTAGATGCTTTTGTCACCCGAAGGGTGACCCCAGGCCGGAGACCTGGACCCCCGTTAGGGTTAGAAATGGAAACGAAAATCGTGACAGCGATTTTCTCCCATTTCTCGTAATTAAAATAGGTATTTAGTAACATTTGTTTCATTAACGCTGTAAGTGAATTTTTCCAATGAAGCAATATTTAAATTAGATATGATTATTATCGTTTTCTCACATGAACACATACCTACATCTTTATTGAGAAAATCATGTTTAATTTGTTTATTTGTAAACCGACTAGGTAATGGGTTTTTTATAAAATGTATTCATTTTTCACTATCTGTGAAAAATAAAATTGCTAAGGTATTGTGTTCACGTTCTTAGTGGTAATTCGAAATATTTGTTACAAAATTCGTATATATAATAACTGATTATGTTTTTTCTTAACATGGAAAACTGCTGAAGAAAAAGAACTTAAAAGGTTATAGAACAATAAAATTTATACGGATTTTCTATTTTGGCCTAATAAATGAAACTTATTTTGTCAATTGTTATTATATGAAAATATGTAATAATATATAAAATGTTGCTTATTATAATAATATAACATATACAGACAATAAATCAACATTAACCCTTCGTGATGAATTTGTATAGTAGGTAATGCATGGTAATTATTTATTTTATAATGATGTTTTTATCTAGAAATAGTGATGTACATGTATAACAATTACAACAATATAAATTGAGAATATAAATATCTATCTTTTACACTTCAGTAAATAGTTTCGTAATTTTTTATAAAAATGCAATGATAGAAAAAATTGAGAATAATGTGTTTCATTGCATTATGTCTAATACACGTTTTCATAATATAATAATTATATTCGAAATAAATAAGAAACTAAATTCGTGTTAAAATAATTTGCCATACTTTAGCGTTTTGTACTTATGTGTAGAGAAAGCATAATTCACATATCATTTTTTTTTTTGCTAGAATATGTTTTTTATTGTTAGTAATATCAAAAATTGCATATCTGCTTTTATTAAAAGGTTCAGCGCAGTATGCAACTTGTTTGTAATCTAAGATACCTTTTACGTAACCTGCCTTATATATAGGTCATTCATGAATCTATCTCTAATAGCAAGGAAGATATGCTTGCCAGACTATAAGAGCGAATCACTTCAGAATTTATTGAATAAACTCGCAACATATGGTATTAGAGGAGTTAGTTTCGACTGGGTTCGCTCCTTTGTGATAGATAGAAATCAATATGTTAGTTTATCATATCAAAGTGACGGTCATGTGCATAGAGTGAATTATTATTATTATTATTATTATTATTATTATTTTGTTGAAACCCAGTCGACCGGTTCTCCGGCTCCGATTCTCAGGGTCGGCCGCTGGTGCTTATCAGTAGCTACTCCCTACATCCGTGTGGTAAATAACTACTGAGTTTGAGAATTGTGTGCCCTTTATCCAATACCATTCTGTTGTGCAGACACTCCAAACTCAAGAGTTCACGGCCTCCCCGATGTTTTGGGAAGTACAACCGTGGAACGGACAACCTAGGATGCAAACTCCTATTGAGATGCATCATTTTGCGTGTTCCTATGTCGAATTGTCGCAGCTTCTCTTGTGTCTATTTCATACTCCGAAGAAGTAGGGGAGGATCGACGGCAAGCAAATTAGTAGCACCCACCTTATTCTTACCCGACAGTTTAGAAGACCAAATCTGTCGGAGGCCGTGTCTATACTGGCCGCGGAGAGCGTTTTTTACGACAACAGCCTCTTGGGTGGAGCGTTGCTCGACACCCAAGTAGGCATAGGCATACGTCTCTCCGACATCCAGATGATGTAGAATGCTTCCATCGACGAGCTGCGCATCTTCGCCATAGTCACCGCATCGTCCTCTCTTGGGATGGACCAGTGCACATTTGTCCAACCCAAATTCAATCCCGACCGCCTGCGTGTACTCATGTACCACTCTGAGAGATTGATGTAAATCCCTCTCCCCAGAGGCATAAAGTTGAAGGTCATCCATATAAAATAAATGGGTGACCTCCTGTTGCCGGGGGTACCACAGTTGTATCTATGTTATGGAGTTCAATGGACAATGGCAGTAGCGAGATGCAGAAGAGGAGAGGGCTGAGGGAATCTCCCTGGAAAACTCCTCTCCTGAACGATACCAGCTCTGTCTGGGTCCTGACATTACCAGACGTTATGGTAAAGCGGGTTTTCCAGAGTTGTATCAGTTCTTCAATGCATCTCATTATAGAATCTGACACGGCAAGGCGCTGGAACAAGTAAGCAATAAGCTCATGAGATGTCATATCAAACGCCTTGTGGTAGTCGATCTAGGTCAGGGGTTCCCAAAGTGTTTCTTAGGCGGGCCAATTTAATGCTACCGAAATTTTTGGCGGACCAAAAGCAACCAATAAGAAAAGACAATTTGTTTTCCTATTTTTCGTCTCACCTCTAGTGAGTTGGAGCAGTGCATTTTTGAATATTCATTAATATGGCATAGACCAGTATTGCTCAGGGCAACTGGGTAGGCAGGACAAGGTCTGGTGGTACAGTTGCAGTCTGCGACACAGCGCACATCATTGAAAAAAACGCCATGCATTAGATGCGCCAGAAATGATTAACAGTTCTGTATCTATTTGAGACTACTATATTATTTTTCTGTATAAATGTGTATTTATTAATACAAACGCTTATGGTTAGAGTTCTGTAAGAATGTTTTAAAATTATTCAAAATATTTTATTGTATTTTATTTGTAATATTTATTATTTATTTTACAATTTACTTATTTATTTTTGAATAAAAATATAATGTATCGTATCGACATCGCGGGCCGCATTCACAGGCTTTGCGGGCCGCACTTTGGAAACCCCTGATCTAGGCCATAGAGAGGCTTCGCTTATACTGAACGGAGTCCTGCGTGACACATCTGTCGATCAGCAGGTTTTCCTTGCAGCCAGCTCCTTCTTGGACCCACGCTGCTCATATATCCTTTCATAAACCGGGTCAACTGCGTGGAGCACCCTCATGTACAATATGCGTGTAAACAAGTTGTAACATCCGTTCAGGCAGGTTATTGGTCAGTAGTTTTTCGGGCTAGACAAATCTCCGTTCTTAGGGATTAGCACTGTCCTCCCCTCGACAAACCATGCCGGAACTTGCTGCTCTCCATTAAGCCAGGCGGTGGATATTCTGGCCAAATGATGGTGGGTACTTGGTGGTTTTTTCTACCAAAAGTTATTGATCCCATGGGGACCAGGAGAAGCAAAGTTCTTAGAGCCTTTGACGGCCCTTCGAACTTGTTCCTGCGTTATCGGTGGGCATAGCCCTTGAGGCTGCTGAAGCCTTCGACAGAAAGCTTCAAACTGTGCCAAGGTTGGAGTGTCTTTATTGAGTGGTAACTTCTCCTCGTAGAGAGTTTTTCAGAAGGTCTCTACCTTGTCAACAGTCGGCGGATTCTCATTAACACCCTGAGACGACTGGAACAGACGAGAAGGTTTTTGACGGGATTGCTCATTCTCCGTCAGTCCTCTCGCCCGCTTCACTAGTGACTTTTTGCTGTCACTAGGATCCGAATCCCATCGACACAGTGCTGTTAGATGGTTTGCAGCACCATTCGATTAAGTGTGTGATGAGCATAGCATCGGCTCTTAGCCTAGCTATGCGCCGCACTTTAGGCGTAAAGGGCCTATTGGCCTCGATGTAGTCCTTCACACATTGGATACGGGATGCATGTTGTCTTGCCGACCGGATCTTAGCCTCCATCTTATGTATACGCCGCTGTGCTCTCTCATGCGGGGAGGAAACGTTCTCACGTCGCCTTTGCATCCGAGAGAGCTATTCAACGGCATCATACACGACACAATTGATGTGCCAGAAGTCGGCCTCTTCTGGTAGTCTTCCACGAAGCTCACCGTCCGTTCTGACCAGGTTTTGTCACTTCGGGGTTTTCTGACGGTGTAACCCCCGTCGGGTACTGAGGCCCTCTGGTGGTTCGTAGGCCTTTCGGCTTCGCTATTCCCCAGCTGAGGAGGGGCTCTCACATATCCTCTGCGACGGAGGTGGGATACATAATCAGAAAGATGTTGTTTTTTGAAAGCACGATGTTCTTTGCATGCATTTCACACCATAGGGCATGCATCCGTGCCTTGTATCCTCTCCGCGCGGGTTAACTACTTTCGTAACACTGCAGAAGGTGGTCCCTTAGCTCATCTGTCTACTCAAAGCGTCCATGTACGTGGCCATCATCGTCAACAGGCAAATTGTCAGGTTGGACCCCACAACCTTGCCCATGATCCCTCATCCTACGGGTCGATTGTGGAGGCCCTCTCCTTGCCTGTTAAGAACCAGGGGGGCAGCTTTTTGGGGGGTTAACCCAGCAAGCCGACGGCCGACATCAGAAGGGAAGTTGCTTTCCCTCCCGGGTGCGCAAGTGCTGCCGATCCGATTCTGCACCCTTAGCTCAGGTAAGTGGTGTCGCTTTTATTATTATTGCTTATTATTATTATTTTGTTATTTTTTTGTTTAAATCCAGTCAACCGGTTCCCTTGCTCCGATGCTCATGGTCGGCCGCTGGTAGTTATTTTTTATTTTTATTTTATTTTATTTTATTTTATTTTATTTTATTTTATTTTATTTGGTACATCACCCAACAGACAAGCCAATTATAGGGTGAGGAAAAAATACAGAATAAAAATAGACAAAAAAGTATTACATAGCAACTAAACAACTAACATATAAAAAATACAAATTATAAAAATCACCTAATCTTAGTTTATATAAAGAAAAAAAGGAGAAAAAAGAACTAATTACAAGTATACGGTAGAGTCCTTTGATACAACTCAAAGTGGCATTAAAAATATCAAGTCTATCCTACAAGCTGTTACATAATGAACACATTTGAAAAACTGGAGAAAATTTGAGGCTATTAGTAGTAGGTCTAGATAAATAAAATACACAAGTATTGCGAGTTGATACTGCAGGAACGTGTATCTGAATTAACGATAACAAAAAAGGACAGTCATATAAATTACAAAGAATCTTGTAAAGGAAAATTACACAGTGCATCTCTCTACGTTCCTTTAGACTTGATAACTTGAAACGTTCCAGTAGTGTATTTTGAGGGATACCTATAGGTGGGTAAGTACCATCTATTCGAAATGATACTAGTTTTAAAAATCGTCTCTGAACATTCTCAAGATTGTCCACATAAACATTATATCCAGGATTCCATACAACACTAACAAACTCCAGTTTAGATCTAACCAAAGCATTATACAGTAGCATGTAAACGCCAGCATCAGAGAATACACGTGTCATTCTAATTAAAAAACCCAAGCTCTTATATGCTGCCTGAACAATTTTTTGCATATGAACACTAAAACTTAATTTACTATCAAAAAACACACCCAAGTCTTTAATTATTTCGGGACGATCCAGGACCACTCCATTCAAATCATAACTATATATAATAGGGAAACGCTTTTTTGTAAATGTCATAACAGTACACTTGCTGGGATTTAAAGTAAGATTGTTAGCAGTACACCAGTTCTGAACATTATCTAAACAAAGTTGTAACTTAGCGCAATCCTCTGATGTATCAATGTAATTGAATATCTTTAAATCGTCAGCATACAAAAGATAATGGCAGTCGAGATCACGAATAATGTCGTTTATATACATTACGAATAGCAGAGACCCCAGAATAGATCCCTGAGGCACACCTGATTTAACTAAAAATGAATCAGACTTACAGCCAGAACACTCAACATACTGATATCTGTTATTCAGATAAGATTCAAAACATTTTAATAAATTATTAGACAGTCCAAAGAGATTAAGTTTTTGAAGGAGGATATTATGATCTAACTTATCAAATGCTCGAGAAAAATCGGTATATACGACATCAACTTGCTTATTTGTATCAAGATTTTCGGAGATAAATTGAGTAATGCAAACTAAGTTTGATACTGTTGATCTATTTTTCATAAATCCATGCAGCTGAGGAGTAATAACCCCCTGAACATGAGCATAAAGTATACCATGCAGGGCAGTTTCAAAAACTTTAGCAAAATTGCTAATGAGTGTTATAGGTCTATATATATTAACATCAGACTTGTCACCTTTTTTATGAATAGGACAAATTCTTGATTTCTTCCAGACTTCAGGGAATATACCGGAATTCAGAGAAAGATTAAATAAAGTAGCAAGAGGAGTAGCTAATGAATATGCACAGTCTCTAATGACAAAAGCTGGAATACCATCGGGACCTCGCGTATGTTTAGGTTTCAATTTTTTGAGTGCATGAAGAACTACCGAATCAGTTAGGCAAGGTATATGTAAAGTGTCAGTGCACATAATATTAACTTGGCGGTTAGAAGTAGCGCAAGACGATATATTGAAAGATTCACTAAAACGCACAGCAAATCCATTTACTATCTCATTCAACGTCTCATATGTATTATCCCCACACCTTAAAATAGAAGGGATTGTATTAGTATCTTTGTTAGACTTAACGTAAGACCAGAACATATTAACATCGGTTTTAATATTATTTTGGACGAGATTGATATAAGCAGCATGAGCCCTTTCTATGTTATCCTTTAACCTGCTTCGAATTTCAGAAAATTTTAAATAAGAATCAGCATCACCGTTTCTCTTATATTCCTTCCAAGCAGTATGTTTTTTCGTATATCAAAAATAATGGCACCATTAAACCAAGGGGGATAGCATTTACTTTTAGGCTTTAATGACTGAGGCCGAGGCACACAAGAATCTAAAAGCTGGTACAGAATTGAATAAAATGTGTTGCAAGCTTCATTAACATCTTTTATATTATATAATATGGACCAGTCGTAGTCATTTAAACTTTGATACAGAGTAATGAAATTAGCTTTACGAAAGTTATATCTATTAGACGTTGAGACCGAAGGCTTGACTACGTTTCTAAGTTTACTTATATTAATTTCAAAAGAAAGTGAGGGATGATGTCGATCCTCTTTTACTAAGACATCCGACTCACGATGAACCGTACAAGCACGATTGGAAATCACCAAATCCAGAATATGCCCATTCACAGTATTGATTGTTTTGTTGTACTGCATGAAAATATTGACCGTTAAAAAGCAATTAAGAATATTAGTGGTCTCAGAGGTTCTGCCATTCATGGTAAATTGAATGTATTCAGGAATATTAAAATCTCCAACAATATACGTGTCAGAGTTATCTAGGTAAGTAAGGGACTCGAATACTTCAAAAACTTGCCTGTAATAATTATTGCTGAGATTAGGAGGAATGTATATAACAAAAATACAAATATTACGATGATTATTTATAAATTTAACACCAACCACTTCAATAGACGGTACTACATCTCTAAATACTTGAAGATCCAATTCTTGGGCTTTATACTTATGGTTTATTGCAATCAGTACTCCCCCACCTTTCCGTGAATCATTTCTACACCTATCGGTTCGAAAAACATCGAAAGACTTAATAAACAACTCCGCATTAGATAGTGTAGGATGTAACCATGTTTCAGTAAGAGCAAGTGCATCGTGATAACAGGTAGCTGATGAATTATATGTGTTTTAGAGTTTAAGCCAGATACAAAAACATCACAGCAAGAAATGGATGGATTGGAGTAGGGACCTGAATCGCCAGCGGTCAAATTAACTGACACTGGTTGCTATGCCATATATAAATTTGATTTTCTTTCATCAACACCCCGACTAAAAACAAAACAGCGGGGATCCCATGCAGCATGTTTAGTATCAATATTAGACTCAGGATGCTTTTCAAGGTACTTTATGCAATTGATACATTTAAACTCCCTGGTAGACAGTTGACAATCTTTGAAAGTATGTTCAGAGGAACATTTAGGACAAGTTACTTTATTGGTGCACTTATTCGCAACATGATTAAACGCATTACAATTGTAGCATCTCTGCAAATTAACCCAGTCATATACGTTACACATATCAAGACCAACAAGCAACTTACCTCCACATTGAGACATAATTTTATTATATGTTAAAACATCAACCTGCAGGATAGACTGATAAACACTATTATCTCTAATATTTCTGACCGGCCAAATTTTCAAAACGGAGCATTTCGAAGATTCATCGAATATTGAAACATTTTGTCTTCTAATAAAAACGATCAGGATATTGTCGTCCAGTTTATCAGACATACCTACCAACTAGACGAATTCTTGGCATAATTCCCGGAACATCTTTAATGTCATACTTAGAAGTTAATTTGGAGGAGATCAAAATTTTGAAGGACTGCACGTCTCGTTCATTTGAGCATCCAATAACAACGCCACCTTCTTTAATATTCTTTACGCTGGCAATGGTGATTCCTTCATGAACTGGCTTTATTTCGTGTAGAATCTCATTTTTGGTTACAGAATTCTTTTGGTTCAGATTCTTAGGCTTTATAATGACTGCAGACTTACTTTTAAGTGCTGTGGAGTAAAGCGTATTACCAATAGTGCCACTGTCAGTAGACGGATGAACAGATCTTTCGACAAGATTCTTCTCGGAAACTGTGGATATGTCAGATTTAACGGACTTGCAAATTTCATCCAATTTCGAAACAGCCATTCCCATTACGTCTGCTTTTATGCTTAACAGAATTTCATCAAACTGACTAATTACAGAGGCAAATTTAGATTCTAAGAAATCAGTAAAAAATGTAGGGTCAAACTTCTTACAAATAAATCTACAGCTGTCACATAACCAGGATAAGCCCTCATATTTTTCGATTAATTTTACCCCATCGGCTGGCAAATCACAGCAAGAAAGATGAAACAGGTTACCACAGTAACCATCGCAGGAAATAAACTGCGACCGACTGGTGAACTTCGACTTGCAACTATTGCAACTCATCTCTTATAGAAAAGAGTAAAAGCTCAGGCTTGCCTAACCAAACATAACAACCTTAAAGGTTACTCTATCAAGCTGCGCAAGTTTCAGAAATTAATTTCAACTTAATACCACCAATATTTACACTTTGAATTGACAGTCACAAACAGTTGTTACTTATATTCAACGTATTCACTACTGTATCTTATCAATAGCTATTCCCCACGTCCGTGGGGTAAACAACTACTGAGTCCGGGAATCGTGTGCCCTGAGTAGCCTTAGTGAAACCAGAATGACCGCCCTCTGCATTCTTCCGGCTAGAAGATCTGCCGAATTTCAGCATGCCGGTATGATCTTCAGTTCCGAAAGCAGTGTATTTCTTGCTCTTGCTCCTATAATCAGTACCACAAGTTGCACAGAATGCTCTGGATGGAGACTGCGGAGTTCGAAGAGAAGGTCTAGAGATATTTCGTCCGTTTCTTCTCCTCTTTCAAGACAATGTTTGTCTCAGCAGCAGCCGAGAACTCCATGACAAACACTGTCTTAAGCTGGTGGTCGAGGAGGACTACAGGAAATCTAAATAAAAAATTAACGAAAAATTTTTAACGAATAATTGAAGATGAATTTTTCGAAACAAAACGTCTGAATTTGATTCGGGCTGAGGCAGTACAGTATTGGGGTCATGAAGGCTTGCAAAAAATGTAATAAATTTCCAGGGCCATATTTAAAAAAATGAAGTTGGTGCTGGTCCTGGACATATAAAAATAGATTTTCCTAGAAAATCTTCTTCTAAAAATTCCTGATGTAACCGAATGGAATAGGCATGATACTTATGTTTTTTACAATTCTATGCACGGACGATTTAGTTATGTTCGTCATTCTACCAATACCGTTAATACCAAAAACTGATCATCATCCGTAAGTCAATATTATTACGGTCTCTTCTTTTGATATCGATAGATCCAGTATTTGCAATTGTTGGAGTACTGACTCAAACATTTTCTTATCTAAGTGTTTGCCATTGAGATAATGCTGTGCATAAACCTTCGATGCCAATAATAACTTGAAAAAGAAACACGTAATATCTTTGAATTTATTTTAAATGTAGAAGGTGGCACAGTCTGTATTTTTTGTACGTTGTCAAAGGCAAATAAAGATCTCCTATATGAAAAAAGTTATGAAGATTCTTACAAACCCTTAATTTGAAACTGTCAAATTTTTTTATAGAATGTCAAATATCTTCCAAACGACTGGTTTAGTATAGGTTAGGTCGAGGGGAGAATCACTGGGGTATTTTAGTGTACAAGCAGGTAGAATTTCGAGAAAAATTGAGGAATTTTGGGGAATTTCAAGGAATTGCGGGGAATTTCGGGGTATTTTGAGGAATTTCTGAGTAGGTATTTTATATATATTGTGTTATACCTGACGCCCGACCTGAGGTTATACCTAAACCTCGACATTTTTTAGTAATATTTTACGTTATATTTTTGCTAGATTTCATTATACTTCTTAAATTACGAAAACAGTTTTTGTTGACAGGATTATAGGGTATGTCTTACAAATGTTTTGTGATGGGTTCTATATTTTATATTATATTTTTGAGGCAGTTTTTGTATGAATGAATATATTTTTCTCTTAGTTTAGTTTTATTTTTTACTAAAGAACGTTTTATGTTTTGTTGTTGGTATATGCATAGTATAAATAAATATACTATGGTATATATGAGTTTTATTTGTTTTTAATATGGCATAAATAAATGTTGCAAAAACTTAATTTGTGTCTGTCCTTCAGTAGCACATAATAATGAGAACCTACTTTGTTGGTATTGGATTTCAAATCGCTATGGGGAATTACGGGGTATTTTGGAGAATTTTGGGGAATTGCGAATTTCAAACGTTTCGGGGTATTTCAGTGAATTTTTGGGGAATTTCAGGTATTTTTCACTGCAAGGGGAATTTTAGTGTACAAATTTTTTTAGTGATTTTCCCCTCGAGTTAGGTATAGGGTATGCTACATATTTTTAATTCAGAATTGCATGTTGTTCCTGAAAATGCAAAAAAAATCGGTGTGTTCCATTTAAAAAATCAAAGTTGCAAAGCACTCAAGTTAAACTAAACATCCGGTATAATGAAAAATATTTTCTAGAAATGACCTATAATTCGATGAAGCTTTTATATTTAAATTTTTTTTCTAATATGTTAAATATGGGACAGGTCGGATACCCTGTATTATGCACAAATTTAAAACAAGTACATAAAACTTGTTCAATAATAATACAATAAACTGGGAGGAGCACAAAAAAATATTTATAATTTTCTTTATATCTATAGTTTTATATAAGCTATGAAATCTAGTAGGTTGATGGTACCAAGTGCCGATTCCACGCCCTGTACTCAACAGAACGGCTTACATTATGTTGTCTTGTAACATAAAGTAAGCTGAAGGTACCTATTTGTCTTCAATTAATGTCACTGCTCTTACAACTTAACCTTCACTTAATTGCCCCCAAGATTTTAGTATCAAACACTTTAATGACAAATAATTGGCATACGCATACTCGATTTGACTTATTTTTTGTGAATTCTATTGAATTTACAAAAATTATTTTCTTCCTGAACTGTTTCCCATGTTTTATATCTTTTTTGGGATGATAAGATTAATTTACTCTAAATTTTATAAAATAAAAAATTAAATTTTTTTAATCTTAATACATAAACGATAAGATAACCAGCCTACTATATTTCAATGCTTTTATAAAACTATAAAGAAAATACAACTTTTTTTACTGGTCCTGTAATTTATTGGCGCAGTATATTATCGAAAAACACACAGCTGGAAACAATAAGGAACGCCCTATAAGGTTAAGCAGTAGGTATTTAGGTTTTTCTTATTTTGACATATGACATATAACCAAGCGCATGTACCTATGCTCTTTAATAAGGAAACTCTTAAAAAGGTTAGATACTTAATTCTGCAGGTTCACGTTATTTGATTCTTTAGTCGCAACCGGTAGGCAACAATCGTGAAAACGATTAATATTTAGAATATTGGTTATGTATTTTTAAAGTGACAAGTATAATCACACATAAGAAGTAAAAATAATATAGCTTATGTGGATTTAGAAGATTTTTATATGTAGATTTACCTGTATAGAATATGAATGCTTCCTATTTAAGTATGAATCTACATCATTAGAGGGCTTTTCAATCTTAACATGGGTCCCATTGATAGGAAGGAAACCTTCATCTCTAAAGTGACTTTCGATGTTTTTTTTTTAGAAAGGCCATTTAATATTTCGTTTGACAAATTACTTAAAAATATTGTAATTCTTCTATCTGTAATTACACAAAACAAGCAGCCGATAAAAATATCAAATCTATCACCTACATCTCTAAAGGATGTACACTCATAGCCAGCATACCACAAGAAAATGTATATATCTGCTCTAAAGCAGACAGTTTTCCATAACTATCAGCTTGTGCATGAATCTGATTACTTCCTTCAAACAGGTTAGCAATTTCTTGTGCATGACCTCGGCTCACTCTAAAGTGATCCAAAAATTATCCGGGGTTATATACCTAATGGAACGGTTATATAAAAATAGTCTTCATTTTTGGGCCTCTTTCGCTGATGTAATGCCAATTCTAAAACATTATCTTCGCTAGAAGAGTTGATCACCAATATTTCAACACTACTAAAACACTTTTATATTTTATTTATACTTTCTAGGTTGGCATCCCAAACCACAGATCATTTGAATTTCATTGTCGTTATCCCCTCCGCACAGTCTAAAGTCCGAAATCCATTGGAAAATCCGTGGACTGTTTTGACAGTCTACAAACTGTACATGGTTTTTTGCTTGAACCTTGAACAATGGATTTATCAAAAATAGTTGGGGCACAGATTAAATAGGTTGGTGAGTTCTGCTTGAACGTTTTTCTCCGTTTACCTACATTTGTGTATAATGATAATTTTTTATTGGTATATTTATTTATATTTTATACTTCTGTACAAATTTGATATCTAAGTCTAGATTTTTTTGATTATTTATCCAATTAATTGAGTTTTTAGCAACTCATGTTATTATTGTAGTATTAGGATACCTACCTAAGTAATTTACCAAGTGCCTACACCCATGATATAATCATGGCCTACACCGTTCCCTGAGGTAGGCAGCGCTCTCTGTCAGTGAGTAGCCGAAATACTTCTGCGAGAGTTTCATAGTGATGCATTAATGTAAGTAGATTTCATTTATTTTGTAATGGAAGCAGGTTTCTTCAAAAAATAATTTGAATATAATATGGGGTAATTGATTAAAATTACAGCAATTTGTTTTAATTATATATCAATGGAATCGGTACATATTTTATCATATTATAATAGTGAAGAGAAAATTAGGCATGCCAATCAACAAGGCATTGACTTTGTTTATATTATTAAGCAGTTAAGTACTTAGTTACAACAATTTAAACGTTGATTTAATTTCAAATAATTATTAGGCAGAGAGGCAAATTAACACTTATTTGTGAAGCACGATATTAGGAAAGTAATAATTGTAATTAGGGGTAAATTACATGCACTTATTTGAATAAAAAATGGGCGCTAAGCTAAATAAGATAATTGAATAGTTACACTACTATGTTCTTTTGTTCTCAGTGATAAATGTTACTGCTGATACAGTTTTGAATTTATCTAGGTAATGAATTGCTGTAATAAACATTAGTCTTTTAAAATATGCGTCCTATATAGGTATATTGCCTACTTTTACAACAAAATTATTTGAAGTTTTCGGCAGGACAATGATCTTTTAAAACCCATCAGAACAGTTTATTGTTCGTTATTACGTAGGTTCAACAGGTAGTTGATGTATACAGCAATTAAATATGCTGGTATATATAATTATAGATACTTACCTTATGCATGTAATTCTCGTTTAAATTATCTGTGATTTTAAATTTCTTATTTTCTTGTTTAACTACTGGGTCTATATACCTACCTTAAGAATTATTAGGGTTTATTATTAGAAGTGTTTTAGGTAGGTATTTCATCATAATATTTTTATGTTTACCTATATTCTAGAAACATAATATACCTACATCATAACCGATTATCCAATATGTTTATATATTAGTAAAAGGAGAATCTTGTATACAACGCTCGTTTTTTCAACTTATTAATTACATTTCACTTTCTTCTGACAAATTTCAGTTATTGGAATTTTGACAATACTAAACTAAAGTTGATACTAGAAGCGGATGGTTCCTTATGGAACATCGTGAAAATAATTGTTTGAAAAAACATAAATCTCATTATTTAGATGTTTCAAGAAATATATAGAATACACTCTATATAGGTACTAGTATTTCGCCTTATTAGGCCTTTTTCAATAGAGTAAATAGAGTAATAGACATTGACTCTATCTAATAAGCGGAAATACTAGTATATAGTGTTTTCTATATATTTCTTGAAACATCTAAATGAGATCTATGTTTTTTTCAAAACAATACTAAATTCCTACAATAAATATTGATCTCCATGATTTAATATTCAAGAAAGATATGTGTGATTATTATTAGCCATACATTACATCTGTAAATAATGAAAGATTAAATTAAATAGCATATTATTGTGTTTGATTTCTGAACTCAAAAATAATATAAAATTAAGTATAAGTATGTAACACTGGTGCATTCGCCATAATTGTAAATAAAATTAAAATTAAGTAGCCACTATACACGCGGTACAAATGAATCACACACAGTACAAAATGTTTTTGAAACTAAATACGGTTATATTTATAATAAAGTGTTTTATTGAAATTTGCACCCGATTTATTTCAGCAACTTCTCGTACATCTTCTGCTGAGATTTAACTATAGAATCATTGAAAAATGTAGCACTATTGTATAAATAAACGGTCAACATATTATTTCTATATAAGTGGGTACCTGCATGGCCTTTGGCTATTAACTATCTACAGTGGCCAGCAGAAGTCGTATACACACGAATAACATGACACATGCGAATAACGTTTTTATAATAGGTACATTTCTCAGAGAATGTTATTCATAAAAGCTTCTGGATATTTAAAACTCAAAATACAAAAATTTAAATATTTCCCTTCGAATACAAGGTGGATTGTAAAATAAAAATATGACTTACGAGAAAAGAAAGTATCCCAAATACATTAATAGTTCATACCTATAAAAAATTGCGTTAATCGAAATAGCTATTCTAAAAGAATCAAATTTCGAGTTTGTCATATATAAGGAAACGAGGTTTTTATATTAAATTTCGTTTTTTTAATGTTTATAGGATACCTACCTACTAGTAAAAGGTGTTTTTTTAAGGATGATGGAACTTTAAACTTTAAAAAAATATTAAAGAAAATATTTTGTGATTAAAAAGGTAATATTATTTAAAAAAACAATCTATTACATTAAACATTTAAAAAATATTTGCGGCATGAGGCAAAAATATTTGCGGCTGTCCGCAAGAAAGCCTATTCTTTTGATCCAATTTTCGAGCACTTCGGTCGTATATCGTGAATAACATGAACAATGTTGGCTTCTAAGGCATCAATTGTTCCTGGTTTATCAGCATAAACTAATGACTTGACATAGCCCCACAGAAAATAATCTGCGGGCGTAATATCACAGGACCTGGGTGTATAGTTTAGTTAACAGGTCCATTTCTCGAAATTAATTTGTCACCACCAAACCTTGTTTGCAACCACACTTTCACGTACAGCGGTAATATTCCTTTCATTACGCACATTCCTTCGACGCATTGGTGTTTTAAAATCATGTAGAGAGTATGTGGTACGAAATCTATCCACAGTACGATGAATAAATAGCTCAGATGGACGATCATTTGGACCATAAAATTCACAAAGTCTTCTATGCGTTTGGCGAACCGACGATGATTTTCAAAGTATAAATTTGAGGAATTTGGTAGCGTTATTCAAGAGTGAATCTATTCATGATGATTTGCCAAAGTATACTGAAAATAAATTTTATAAACAGTGTCAGACTAACAGTTTAGTCTGATAGTAGTTGTCATGTAAAGCTCTATCAAACCTAAAAAAACATCCTTTACATTGTTTGTTAACTAAGTGATTAGACTTTTTAGTAACAATTTCGATTAACGAAATTTTCCCGTTGTTCCGAAGCTACCAGCGTACTCAGATTTACCTGCTTTGAAGTCCCACACAGTAAAAAAGACAAATGGTAAAATTACTAAATGGTAATCGTAATTTGCTGCAGTGTTATTTTTAACAAGAACTGGGTATTATAATAACTAAATCTTTAGAACTCATATTACACGAACGATATACCCGCCAAGTTTGTAGAAGTACTCATAAATTGTAGTAAAATTTACAAAACCCTGTGTTAAAAATGAATCAATCCGCCATAAAAACGGAATAATTACACGGTGAATAATTAACTATTACACATTACCTTGTAAAATCTACTGTGTTAAATTACTTTTATGTAATGTAATAATACACCGATATGTCTAACACTGCCGAGTGTGGACTATATACACACTGATGAGTGTGGATTCAGTGTTAAAATCAGTTGGATTTTTTTAATGTGCAGAGTCCATCTTTACCTAGTACATAAACCTAAAATTACTGTTCATTCAACTAAATGCGGGATTTTTTCATATTTTTTCATCAGGTATTATAGAATCTAAAGATTATAAAAGGGATAAAAAAACAGTAAATTTTTAAAGAAACAAATTTGAGCGTTGACTGATAATTTAATAAAATACGGAACTGCGCGTGGAATCGAGAGTATGCCTTTGTAGCTATCTGAACTTCTCTGAGATTTACAGATTTCCAAACAAAATTTAGTAAGATTACATAGCCACTGGAAAACTACTTTTTGAACGGATTATTAAATTAATAATGAAAGATATTTAAACAGTAAAACAAATTACTTTAGAAAATAGGATTTAAAAAGAAAATGTTTAAATAAAATTTCATAAAATTCTGCATCTAGTAAAAATAAGTTTGGTAAAATAGATATTCTTTAGCTAGAGATCTCAAAAATGTAAGAGTATTATGTAGTTACTATATAAAATTACTTGGAATAAAAACTATATTAAGAAATGTATGAATTTATAAAAATTAATATAATTTACAGTATTTACACCACGTCGTCATACGTTTACTACCTAAGATCATAGCTAAATAAAATTTAAATAAAATAAAATTAACTAAGAAGTACAGATTATGGGTGTAACGAAATTACCCCTTTTTCGTATGGGAATTGCTTACCTAATAGAATTGGGAATACAAAATGTAGTTGCAAAGCGTTCCTGACTGTAGATATAAGTGTAGCAAATTATGGTTCAAGTAAATTATTATTTTCGATATAATTGACATAGCAGTCATGTGTTTATTGATAATGAGGAAGAATTGATATGCAGTTAATAACAATGAAGGTTCACATGCATAGTTATTGATAAGTTGTAAATACAAAAATATTATGCAGATTTACTTGATAAATATTATATAATTACATTAGTGCGGAAGTTCCTAAAATTCAAAAACAAAGCACTTTGTGTCTATAAAAGACAAACATACCTACTACCCGTATTAAAAAATTGTAAAATATGCACTGAAGATACTAGTATACAGTTATTTTCACTAAACTTAATAAACTAAAGATACTTATACACTGAGGAAATCTATGAGTTTGCTAAATCACTTCGTATTAGTAGATGATTTAGACTATAAACGTATTTATTTTTGAAATGTGGAATTTAAATGAGAAATTTTCATGACTGGCTAAAACTATTTTATACAATTTTACTAAAATCTATATTACACATGGTCCCATAAACTTCGGCATAGCCAATTGGCAATTCAAAAAATGAATGCGCTCTCTGCATAAAAATATTTGCACCTATTAAATAGATAGTTTTTGAAGTCTGATTGCTGATAGGGGAAGGTTGCCTAAATTGGACTATTTTCAGCAAAGCTGGGTATTTCAAGTTATATGACGAGTATTGCAATATTTGTTTATAAATAATTTAAACTGCAGACAGTTTCCTATATATTTTTATATTTTTTAACCAGAAAAAAGTTACACAAACAAAAAAAAAACAATATTTCCAAGGTCTTGCAAAAGGTCCATTTATGGAAACCGGTTTCCAAAATTGAACCGGAGGTTTCCTTAATTGAACCTACAGTAAAAATCTGTACACTAGTGGTCATATAGTAAGCATTTTGGACAAAAATATATTTTTCTCAGTGGGCTAACATTGGCGCAAGTAGCGTGGACCCATGTCCGGCATTCCATGCATTGTATCATGTCTTCTTGCTTTTCTTTTTTGCACAGTACACAATACCAACTTTCGCAAGATTTTGACTTTTGCATTTCCTTCTGAGATTTTAGTACCTTCTTTTCTGTTTTGGGTTTTTCTTTCCGCATCTTCTCCTTCTTATTTTTGTTCGAACCCGTTGCTTTCTTTTTTTTGTTTTCTTTGCTTAAAGCTAAATTGTCTTTATAAGGCGTGCTTGTCAACTCTTCTGCTTTTTGAGCATTTTTGCTAAGTCTTTGGTTTTCAGTAGATGACGGCACAGGGATCGGTGACAACTCTTCTATGGAAACATTTAATTTGCACTTCTTTGTTGTATTTGATACCTAGAAGATGTGTTATTAGCTACTATTAAAGAAATTAATACCTGTAGGTACCTGCAAACCTGATGTTGATGGTTGGGGATCGTCCTCGCCAAACAAATTTCTTTTTGCTTGTTCAACAGCAGCCTTGGAAATGACTTCTTCATCGATTCCATCATTCTGAGGAGACACAGTTTCTGACTCGGCTACTACATGCCTAATTGGTTGAACAATATTTAAATTTTCTGATGCAGCAAAATGATGGTCACTAAAAACGTGTCTATTGACTGGCCAGATGCCCGCCGTCTTAAACCCATTTTCCGCTGTTTGAATAGATGCAGCTCGACTATAAGCCTCAGAGAGCAAAGCAGAAACTTGAAATAAGGAAACCTTCATTCCAGGATTTGTTCTCAAGTATTTTTCAATTGCTTGTGTGTAGTAGGTTTCCATAGGTTTGAAAAACGCCACATCAAGCGGCTGGAGACGGTGTGTCGTGTGTCCTGGAAGTTGCAATAATATGACCCCATGCTCTCGAGCAAGAAGTAAGGCTTTCAGGTTTTTACTATGGGTCGAGTGACCATCCAATAAGAGGAGAACTTTTTTTTCTTTAGAAGGCTTCACAGTATTTATAAAATGGTTTAACCATTTTGTAAATAGTTCTGAGTTGATATAGCCCGTTTCGGAGATTTCAACCAAACTACCTGCAGGTGCACCAACTTGTAACTCGGGAGCCATCCTTACCCTTTTAAAAATAATCATGGGAGGTACAAAATTACCCGAAGCACTTGTGCAGCACACCATGGTAGTGTTCACTCCTCGCTCACCGCTTGTTACGGAGCCTATTTGTTTCTTCCCCTTCTGACTAACAATTTTTTGAGGTCTCTTCTGCACGGTGGAAAAACCACTCTCATCTACATTGTAAATGCGAGTGGCGTCCAAAGTATTGTCGGTACATATTTTTTCTAGTAGATCAAAAAAATGGTAAACGTTTGCTTTGTTAAACCCTTTAGCTCTAGCAATAGATGTAGACTCAGGCTGGCGCAGAGTTAAGTTCGGGTGGCGTTTCATGAAGCCGTAATACCATTTCTTGCCCGCAATGCGCTTACGTTTATCAAAGTTATGCTTCATGTGATTTTTTTCTGCAATATCAAAGGCGAGCTTTCTTATATCAAATATAGTTAAACCAAACATGAGTTCTTCTAATTTTAAAATATGTTGGACGATATCATTCTCAACCTCCTCTGAGAATGTAGTCTCTCTTCCAAATTTTTTGGTACTTTGATTTGCAATTTTATTATTATTTTTTACATGCCTCAACAAGGTAGCTTTTGGTATTTTAAATATTCTAGAGCACTCATTCAAACCATACCTTTCTTCCTTATACGCATTGACAGCACGTTCCATGTCTTCGACTTCCCACTTGCCGTATTTGCCTCTTTGCCTACAATCAAAAATGCAATTAGTGACGATCGTAGCGCATAGTATCCCCTAATTATGTATTGCCAGCTATTAAAAAAATTTAGGGCAGGTATCCTAAATTGGACCGGTTCAATTTAGATACCAAATAGGGGTTCAATTTAGGCAACTTGGTATTAGGCGGGTTCATTACTTTATTATAAAAATTCTAACCTCAATTAAAACAAATCAATAAGTGAAAACAAAAGAAAAAACTATAATTTTTCCATAAAGGTCACTATCTACTACTAATTACTTACCGTTTTGCCATAGTTGCTCTCGGTACGTAGCTGGAATATTACATCAAACACTGCAAAATCGTAACGACCGGTAATATTTAAAAGATGGAATGCTTATGACTGTATATTTTAAGTCAGCGCCATCTGTAGATCAAGAGCCGTGTTGATAAATTTTTATTTCGCGATTTGTCCAGTAGATGTCAAGTTGCGGAAGCGGTCCAATTTAGGAGGCGGTCCAATATTGGCAACTTTCCCCTATAATGATAAATAACACGTATTTAGGTTTGTTTAACATAATAATTTAATAGTGCTTGTGACTTTTTGGTATTGCAAAGTTAAAAACGAAATAGCTAGTATCTGTACTTCTTTATTCTTACAGATACTTATTGTGGTTTATTCACAATACTTATAAACACTTTGTTGCCTACATATTCCATACCTACTTTCCTGTTATTATAGTCTTATAAAAATAGAATATAGTTTAACGTAAAAATAACAATTATTTACCAAAAAACGACAAACACTACTAAGGTATTACCATACACTAGCACATAAAATCATTATATTTATTCCAGTTGAATGCTAATTGATAAATGATGTGATATGAAATGCAACATTTTTTAATACTCTTCCTCCATATTTGTTTACAATTATCAGTACCCTCATCGGCAATTTGAATGGCCAACAAACAAATATATTATATACTTAACATAAATATATTTTGTAATAACTAACTAATTTAGTTATTACAAGGTGACAGATTCTACAATATATAAGTTTTTGTACCAACTAAATTCTCACTTGCCAGTTAACATGCATAGTGGCGGTGGAACATTTTTTCTATTAAATTTTAGTCATACTTGAGTCAGACTTTAGGAGTGTAAGTAGGTATATAGTACTCTACTACCAGCTTATCTTTAAGTGTTTGTTGACGTTGTTTTACAAATAAAAGTTTTAGCTAATTTTAGTTAAAACCTTTATTTGTAAAACAACACTGAAAACGGCTGTGCTGCCTACAGTCCCTAATAAAACTATATCTACATCAAATTTTTATATTCTCTTGGGGTACCTCCAGAACAATTGTTACAAAAGTTTGGAGGTAAAACTATTGCGTCAGATGCTATGCAACGTTATTTTTTATTTTCTCTGACTACAAGAACACTGAAAGAAAAGACGTGGTTTATAGTTAACAATTGTTTATTTGGATGTCATTTATTTAAAATAAATAATACATATTTTAGGTTAAACAATATTTTTTACTATAAATATTCTTCTAAATATATTTTACTTATTAAAAACAAATACTTTGTTTGGTGTAAAAATGTTAATAATTAATGAGAAATGTTTCATCTTAATAAATTCTTTATTTGTTGGTATTCCCAAAAAATATATTTACTATTAATTTGGATTTTATTAATATTGAATAATCCAGACTAAAAATTAATATATTTTGTTTCTAATTTACTCCATTTTATTTATTATGAAGTAATCCATTTTTTTGTTAAAAATCCTGAAGTACTTTTTTAATTAATAGATATTTTATTGTGGCATTATAAAATTGTGCACTTGGCAGTGTAGGCTAGGTTGGCACTGTTGACAGTGAGTAGCAGACATGTTTTCTATTTACCTTGGATTGGGTGACTTTATTTCATTTCATTATTTTCATTTCATTTACCTATTATGTGGGTGCGGCGCGAGTGCTTTGTGAGTGTACGTTACTTTACTTGATACTTGAGATGACAATAGACGCTGCACTGTGCTGTACGGTATACCTATATGACCCATATGTGTATGGTGCATAAGGTAGGGACGTCAAAACTTATCTACCTTCGAAAACGTAACTTTGAAAAACTGCCGATTGTGTGATTTATTAAAAATGTTTATAATTATTACCTGTTCAGTGGTGATTGCTGTGACATCAAAAATAGATCTGGACTATAACTATACTAAATAAACGTAAAATAATTACTGGGTGTGATAAATAAGACACTATTCATTATAAATAACATTTATTTTTTAAAATTAAAACCAATATTTATTATAACCATTGTTCTTTATATTCTAATAAAGTCGAAATTTTAATTAGTATGCCTTATTTATAATAAATAACTGAAATATTCATAATAAATAAGTAATGCTACATTTACTCATAATAATATTTATTAAAAACGATCGTTATTAATAGAAAATAAAAGATATATTGATTATCAATAATCCCTTACTTGACGGTAATAAGGTATATTTGAAAAGATTTAATAAATTGTTTTTTTCTCATAAACAAAAATTTATTACGCCATTATCCAATAAAGCCTTTGTTAGGTATCAATCAATATCATTAATTATTAATAAACTGTTCTTTCAGTGAATCATATGACATGCTTGTTTAGTTATTATAAGTCAAAAAATGTTTAAACAAACCAAAAAGTATAGGCAAAAATATTGAAAGTTTTATATATGTATACAGTTAGCAGTTTATTTCCACGTTACCTAATGTTTAAAGATATGGAATAAATATTAACTTGTATTCAAGTATTTGTTAAGTGTAAATAATTTTTAAGAAGTCTTGTTAGTTATAAATGGCTTTACGATGATAAAGTTGACAAACCGTATAAATCAGTGTTTCCGAGCCCCCCTGAGCGAAGACCAACTGAAATGCATTATAATATTAATACGACAATAAATTAGAAATTAATGGTATGCATGGAAATTGAACCGAAATGGCAAACATTACGCTTATTTTTCTCTTTGCCAGGTCGCAGATTCGCATGGCATTTGAGTAATTGTTCTTTTACCTCATAGCGGTGATGAATGATACGAGTTTAGTGTTTATCGAGCGAATAAACATCAAACCGTGCGCCACGTTGTGTGAGACGGACGGACTCTGGGTACCGATTATAAAGCTTGTCTTGATTATAGCTTTTGATTTTTGTAATGTATCTCCAAGACAGAGTAATCACCATGCTCTAGGCTGGGTGATATATTCGGCATCTCTTCCAGAAACAACAAGAAAAAGGGCATCAGGTAGGTGTATGTATATGCGAGCTTTGATCTATATAACAAGTTTGATAATATACCTACCTTTGTCTAATAAAATACTGGTTTTTAGAGAGAACATTCTGCAGGTGAGACTGAAACTAAATAGAAGATATACACATATTTAGTAAGTAGCGAGTTTTTTAATTTATTACAATGAAGTACTTACGTATTCTCCACATACTTCTTCCCTTCTTATAACTCTATATATCTAACTCACGATTTTATTTAACAGTCTGGGTACCTATCTGAAAAAAGTAATGTGTAGTAAAGGAATTATAGTTGTTCCTAAAGGCTATTTTATTTGAAAAATAAACTAAAATTTTACGTAGGTACTAAAGAAAAGGTTGCATTGGTTATCCTCCTCTGCAATAACTCTGGGAGCTATAGGAATCATTTCAATATTTGAAATCAACAGCCTAAATAAAAGTAGGAATCGTGCGTTCATACCATCTGATACAATCGTCACTCTTATACTTCATGAACAAGTCTATAGTTTCTATCATATACCCTTATCAGGAAAAAAAAACGAAAAATAAATTAATACAGCCCGTCTACCTATTGGCGAAGTTCGACAAAAGAATGCGAATAAAAGGAGTATTGGACCAAATCCAACTTTGTAAAGTATTTCTGAGAATAAATGTAGAGAGATCTTATATACTAATTTATTATATCAGAGCTTTCTAAAACATTAGAAAGTGGTTTGATAAAAGGTGCCTTTACCTATTAAGGTCATCTTAACAGGTTTGAACTACTGTAATTTGTTAATATCTATTCTAAAGCACCTAACTCCTATCTTGATTGGTTTTAAAGCTTCATATATCAATAAATACTTCAATCTTCAGATTATCCGCACCTTCTCCCTGACTGACAAAAAATTGATAATGGGCTACATGAAGTATGGAGAGAAGGGCCCGAACTCTGTATATCGAAAATGGTTATAAATAAGCGGACTAACGAACAAATGAAATTAGTACAAATTTAGCCCAACCGGTCGCGCTGTTTACTTTGAGATATCTGTCACAAACTGTCAACATCATCCGTCATGCCACGACAATGGTACCTATTTAACGTAAAATTAAGGGTGTTTGTGTTCTAATTAAGTAATTGTCACAAAATAAAAACAAAATATAATAACTACCACAAAATAATATTACGGTTGAATTCCTAGACAAAGTTGGTATATGTAAATAACAGATGTCAAATTCTTAGAAAGACAAACGTCAATGATTAAACAGAAACAGTTTACAATATAGAAGAGATGGACGAACGATCATGCTGATAGCAGCGCCACTAAAACAAATGAATATCTCAATACCATGTAGGTACTCTTTTTCAGTACGTATTTATCAGGTAAACTCTGTTAAGTCCGGACTCCTTCTCTGTATACTTACTTCATGGGGGGCTACATTAAGAACATTAACACCTAATTGATCCACGAATATAATGACAATAAATAAATAATTTCAACAAATAATTCATTATCATATTTTTATATCTGTATCTGCTATAAAACCAATAAATTATTTTCTTCAAAGTAATACATATGATATGGGCTCAAATCGAAATAATATAAAGATAAATAAATAAAAATAATATACCTAGCTTTATTATGCACAAATGATCTAAAAACGTAAAACCAATTTGTAAAAATGGCATTTTCTTCGCTAACAATTTTTCACAGTTCAATTAAAATCTTGTTTCTTTTAATTTACCTATATAAAAATGATCTTATTTCCGTATTTCGTTGCGGTGCATAATAAATTTCAACCACATCGCGCTTCTATTTCTTTGAAAATGAAATCTTTTAGGTAAAATTTACTGAAACACAAACACACTGCCAACAATTTCTGATAGGTACCAAACCAAACCATACACTGAAAGAACAGTTTATTAATAATTAATGATATTGATTGACACCTAACAAAGGCTTTATTGATAATCAATATATCTTTTATTTTCTATTAATAACGATCGTTTTTAATAAATATTATTATGAGTAAATGTAGCATTACTTATTTATTATGAATATTTCAGTTATTTATTATAAATAAAGCATACTAATTAAAATTTCGACTTTATTAGAATATAAAAAACAATGTTTATAATAAATATTTCTCTTAATTTTAAAAAATAAAGATTATTTATAATGAATAGTGTCTTATTTATCACATCCAGTAATTATTTTACGTTTATTTAGTATAGTTATAGTCCAGATCTATTTTTTATGTCACAGCAATCACCACTGAACAGGTAATAATTCTAAACATTTTTAATAAATCACACAATCGGCAGTTTTCCAAAGTTACGTTTTCAAAGGTATATAAGTTTTGACGTCCCTATATACCTTGTGCACTATACACATATGGGTCATATAGGTATACCGTACAGCACAGTGCAGCGTCTATCGTCTCATCTCAAGTATTAAGTAAAGTAACGTACACTCACATTAACGAAAACGAAGCACTCGCGCCGCACCCAAATAATAGGTAAATGAAATGAAAATAATGAAATGAAATAAAGTCACCCAATCCAAGGTAAATAGAAAAACATGTCTGCTACTCACTGTCAACAATGCCAACCTAGCCTACACTGCCAACTGCACAATTTTATTATGCCACAATAAAATATCTATTAATTAAAAAACTACTTCAGGATTTTTAACAAAAAAATGGATTACTTCATAATAAATAAAATAGAGTAAATTAGAAACAAACATATTAATTTTTAGTCTGGATTATTCAATATTAATAAAATCCAAATTAATAGTAAATATATTTTTTGGGAATACCACCAAATAAAGAATTTATTAAGATGAAACATTTCTCATTAACTATTAACATTTTTACACCAAACAAAGTATTTGTTTTTAATAAGTAAAATATATTTAGAAGAATATTTATAGTAAAAAATATTGTTTAACCTAAAATATGGATTATTTATTTTAAATAAATGACATCCAAATAAACAATTGTTAACTATAAACCGCGTCTTTTCTTTCAGTGTAGGTTCTGATAGGAACCAAAGTAGGTACCTCTTTTATTTTCCAAGCACACATCGTTGTACCTAATAAAAAAAAAACGTTATTCAAATATGCAAAAATCCAGTATGGCGCGCGTATGTAAAAATAATTGGTAGTTGTATCTCCGCCATTTTGAATGTACCTAATGTGAATGACATAGTAATATAATTTTGGTTTTACTTGTAAAAAAGTGCCTAAATAATGTTTTGGCTAATACTATAGTCTTGTAGTATAACGATTTTCAATTTAAACAATAAAAACAAAAATCAAAATGTTAAGTTTTGATACCTCCAAAACCATCAGACGTAAATCCAATTTCTTTTCAAATTATTATTCAGCTTAAAAATGCTCAACTTTGCCCTAATTGTCTTTGCGTTCCAACTCGACACCATGTATACCCTGGAGCTTCAACCGTAGATTTTCCAATTATCGTGGCCTTTTATAGATAATGGTACCTAGTATTCAGCAGTCTACAAGCAGAGTAGCTGGAGATATGCGTAGATTGGTGGATAAATAGGTTGATCAATTTGGTAAATCTAAGTAAGTTGCAATTATTATGTTTGGTATCTTTCGAAACATGTTTTTCCCAACTGGTTGATACATAGGTACATTTTCTTCCTTTATAAAATATAAAAAAAACGGCAATGGCATTTCTGCATACTTGCGATAAAAACTAATAAAATATACGATTCCATAGTTACAAGTAGACACACCTAGGTAACGACAAAAACTCGTAGAAGCTATACTATAGTTTTTGTATTCAGTAGGTACGTAAATTATTTGTTATTAAAACGATAAAACGGCATGTATATCTATAACATTAAATAATATGAACTTGCATTACCTAGGTACATTTTCTTTTGACAAAAAAGTTTCAATTAGGTCTTATATCAAAACTTATAGTTTTTTTGGTTGATAGTGGTCCTTTACAGAAATATCACCAATTTTGGATATAACATTATATTGTTGTTAACTAGTAAGTATAGACATGGAGTACTCTGCATTTCCGTTTGGGCTGAGAAGTTTTGGCTTTTTGTTAAAATACATTGCTTTACACTCTTAATACCTATATACCCAAGTTATTTTTCAATACCTATCGTTCAATTTTCTAAGTAGATTACTTTGGTGACATATTTAAAACTTCCACAGAAGCTTCGTCAAAGTTCTTCCCTGTATTCTGATTATTCCATTTTCAAAAATAACGAACTTGAAATGAAATTTGAGAAAATTAAAATTTATAAACAAAAAGTTTCTGTTGTCAACTATGATGTCTTCAATTTATTGAAATGCCAAATATGACAATCGATTTTCTTATTATTAAAATTCTAGATTTTTGTGATATTTATTTATACTCACAAATACTAAGGCGCCTCTCCCTTGCTATATACATAATGTATCTACTACTTATTTTTCATTTAGTTGCCCTGTAGATATAGGATCTAAGTAACTATTAAATTTTGACCGACGTAGATATATACCATGTCCTACCCGTGCACATACATTTTATCAACTTTTAATGGTTTATTAAGTAGAGTTGATGAAATAAACTAAACAGCAAGGTTATTAGGTATTGCTTTATTTTACAAATTAAATAAGCTGGAACTTTTATTAACTGTACATATATTTTAGTTATTTATTATTACCTAGATATAAAGACAAACGAAATATATGGATCATAAATTTCAATTTAAAGGAAACTTGTAACGAACGTTATTAATAGTTAATTTAAAATAAAAATTGTGTTGGCATGCACACGCAACAGTTTTATTTAAATTTAACGTCACTTAAACTATAATTTGATTCCAATCATTTGTTTCAAGCGGAACATTTAAAATAATTTTCATGTATTTTCTTTCCATGCACACATTATCCAATAAATTGATCAATTTCTAATACATTTAGTTATGACAGTTGACAAATATAAACACCTAGAACCGGAGACATTCATTATTTGTTACCATATGTTGTATGTGTGTGCCCTTCCGTTAGTTTATTTGTTTGGCAAGGTATTCATCCATTGGTCGAACTTGACCACGCCCACCACCTACACACCATGGAGGGTCATCTAGTAAATACTAAGGGACCAAGCAGTATATTCCACCTAAAATTGGGAAGTAGGTTAATGAAATTTGGTACAAGACTATAAAAATTATAAGATTTATTGAATAATGTTTTATTAAACTATTTATTTTTTTAGTAATTATTAGGTATAATTACCTCAATTTATATTTTGCTTACTTATAATCTCATTTAAATCATGCTAGTGGGTATATGTAACTAGGTATTTGAATTCTTGTACATCTACTATATAAGTATGTATGAACCATGTAGGCAAAACTTTATTTAACTCTAAAAAGTTATATTTACGAGTTGATAGATGCTTTACCTCGATATGTTTATGTTATTTGTTTATTTAAATGTCCACCGAGAAGGAACTCTACCTATATTGTCAATAAAAAACAAAAATTTCAAATCCGCTGAATTAAAAAAAATGACGTACTAAGTATAGATGTAGTTACGGTTGTAAAAAGACTGTCAATACCTAATACCTGTATATCTTTTCTCTTTATATCCCTCCATGTCAATCAATGTAGATGATTATTTTTGTATATTATATCATTTTCAACATATGAAATACATACCTACGTACTTATACATCCATACATCCATACATATATAATAATAATAATAATAATAATAATAATAATATGTTAATATTATTATTATTAAACCTAAACTTTAATAGGTGGGTATACCGAATTTCACCAGTTTGTTAAACATTGTAAATTTATGAGATTCAAAATGTGATACATTGACAGCCTTTTTAGAATTAATAGAGAATGTATACCAGTATATTTTTCACTTAGTTCAGTGGTTCCCAAACTTTTCCTAGTCGCTGCGTCTTTTTTCAATTAAAATTTTCCCATGGCGCCCTACCCTATGTATGACTTCGTAAGTAAGAGATAAAAATAAATAAAACTTCTGTATGTTAATTATTTTTATTATTTTTTTTTTACTTTATTTAACATGATGTCATTAAATTAAAAATTAATGTGATGGATGAGCTTGCAAATCATTGCACATTTTCTCAAATCGTGGAGTTAAATTGAACACGGCCACCCTCATTTCGTTTCCCCCGTTGATTTTTGCTCTATACTTGCTTTCTATTACAGAGACCGCCGAAAACCCAGCTTCCCAAGACTACGACGTCAAAAATGAAATTAAAATCCGCTCAGCTTAAAATCTCTTAGAAGGGGATATTCATCTTTTATTGAAATCCAAAATTCTGTCAATTCCATGTGGAGCCTCTCTATGGACTGGATCGATTACCGCAAGGCGTTTGATATAACATCTCATGAACTTATTATCTACTTGCTTCAGTCTTGTCGTGGCAGATCCTATAGTGAAATGCATTCAAGAGCTGATGCAGATCTGGAAAACCCCTTTACTATAACATTTGGTAATGTCAGGGTCTAGACTGGTACTGGTATCGTACAGGAGAGGAGTTTTCCAGGGAGAATTGCTCAGTCCTCTCGTGTTCTGCATCTCGCTACTGCCATTATCCGTTGAACTCCCCAAAACTTCGATTACAACTGAGATACCCCCGGCAACAGGAAGCATAAGGTCGCTTATTTGTTTTATATAGATGAACTTAAACTTTATGCCTCCAGAGAGAAGGATTTACATTAATCTCTAAGGGTGGTACAGGAGTACTTACACACAGGTGGTCGGAATGCAATTTGGGTTGGACAAATGCGTACTGATACATTTCAAGAGAGGATGATGCTGTGACTATGGTGAAGATGCGTATCTTGTAGAAGGAAACGACATCTGATACTTGCCATTCCGATCCTCCTCTACTTCTTCGGAGTAGTGAATTGCACGCAAGGAGAGCTGCAACAACTCAACATAGGAACACATGAAATTATGCATCTCAATAGGAGTTTGCATCCTTTTGCATCCTAGGTCGTCCGTTCAACGGTTGTACTTCCCAAGACATCGGGGAGACTGTGGACTCTTGAGTTTGAAGTCTGCACAGCAGAATGGTACTGGATGGAGCTGCAGGGGTCGGAGCATTTTCATTTAAGGCATGCAGCACGAAGAGCAGCTGATGAATTCGGTCTCATCTTCGACGCTTAACGGAAAAACCAAGACTCTGTTACCGAGTTGGCACCCGTTCAATTGAAAACTCAAGTTAAAGCTGCAGAAGGCCGCAAACTTTTGCAGTTGCATAAGAGTAACCCATTGTATGGTGTGTTCTGTAAGAACCTTGAAGACCATGGCTTATACGAAAGGCTGACCTTTGCTTTTTTAAGGTCAGCGGGGCTTAAGTCGGAGACCGATAGATTCATAATGGTTCGCCAAGATGGTGTATTTAACACCCTCATCTATAGAAGTCGTGTCATGGGTATGAAGGTTCCTGATGTCAACTGCAGGACCTGCCATATGGCGCCAGAGCATTCATCATGCATCTGCTCTCCGCTTGTACCGCATATAATGTAGCCTCGGCCTATATCCATAGACATAACTCGGCTTTACGAGTGCTTTACGAGTGCTTTACTACTTTCTATGGCACTCATACGGGATAGACGAAACACCAGTGCTGCCATGTGCTCTGGGGGATATTGAGTCCGTTGTGAGAATTGAGAAGTGTCGAATTTATTGGAACTACTCATTTCCCACTCTCTGACAGATTCGAGCTAATAAGCCTTATGTAGTCCTCCTCGACCACCAGCTTAAGACAATGTTTGTCATGGAGTTCCCGGCTTCTGCCGAAACCAATATTGTCTTGAAAGAGGAGGAGAAACGACGAAATATCGAGACCCTCTCTTTAAACTTCGCAGACTCCATCTACAACATACTGTAAAGATTGTGGTACTGATAATAGGAGCCCTCGGTGGTGCAAGAGATACACTGCTTTCGGAACTGAATATCATACCGGCATGCCGAAATTCAGCAGATCTTCTAGTCGGAAGAATGCAGAAGGCGGTCATTCTGGACTCATTACGTTTACTCAGAGCACACGATTCCCGGACTCAGTAGTTGCTCACCCCACGGACGTGGTGAATAGCTACTATTAACCACCAGCGGCCGATCCTGAGAATCGGGGCCAGAGAACCGATTCGAATAGATTTCGACAAAAAATAAAATAATAATAATAATAATAATAATAATAATAATAATAATAATAATAATAATAATAATAATAATAATAATAATAATAATAATAATAATAAGTATAATAATAATAATCTACCTATCAATCCAGGAAGCAAGATGCTCACAAAATAATGTCCTTGTACAGCAGATATTATAATACAGAAACCAAGAACATAAATATAAACAAAGAACTTTCATATAAGTTCTTATAAACAGACCAATTATACCCAGAAACAGAGAAATTTATACTTGTAATGCAAGACCAGGTTATAGCGACAAATAACTATGAAAAATATGTTTGAAAGGATATTTCAATTAACAGGGATAGGTGAAAAATTATTCATCAGTCGTGTGATATAATCTGCAATCGGGGCCTCAAGCGTACTACCAATATTCACCACCAGCTAAGTATAATAGAAAACAAATATTATAAATTATACTGGGACTTACATAAAAACTGATAAAAATGTAGCCCATAATAGATCAGACATAAACACTTCAAGATAAAATAAAAAGGTGATAATTAACAATATTGAAACAGAAATAATCATCATATACCTACATTATATAACAATAATCATTATATCTCTGTGACGGGTATCACTCCATGTTCATTCATAAATCACCTCACTCAACTTAGGCTGGAAGAATGTGTATATGCAGTCACAAAAAGCACCTATACTTCATACATGCAGTATATTAAGATCGTTTATGAATAAAAAATAATTTCTTGTTAGACCATCTATAATAAAAATAAGCCAGTGAAGAACAGAGAAGTGCATGAAGCGCAAAAACACAATAATAATTATAATAGTAATAATAATAATAATAATAATAATAATAATAATAATAATAATAATAATAATACTTACTTACTTACTTTATTTAACGACCACATTACATACAATTAAAGGTACATTTGAAGTCACTGAAACATTAACCGTTAGAATTTGACCAATTAAAATAATCATTCACACTATAAAAACATTTGTCTATTAGAAACGTTTTACACAACTTATAAAACTTATTAAAACTCAAACTAGTAACATTAACATTGTTAAAACAATGAACAAAGTGATTATACAATCCAACATCCAATTTATTTATTTGCGTTGTACGAATCCTAGAATAGGACTGAATCAAATTTGTTGCATTCCTAGTATTATAGGAATGGACATCACAATGCTTTTCAAATTTGTCAAATCCACGGTGTATTTGCAATAGGGACTCGAATATATAAATACAAGGTAGGGGCATAATTTTAAATTTTTTAAAAAGATGTAAGCACGAGGTACCATAAGGAGCACCTTCTATGGAGCGAACAGCAGCCTTTTGCAAAATTAGCACCCTATAAGCAGCACTTGAATTTCCCCATAACGTGATGCCATATGTTAAATGGCTATGGAAAATTGCGAAATACACCGTGCGTAGTACATTAGAAGGAAGCGAACGTCTTAATTGCTTCAGACAGAATATCTGCGATGACAGCTTTGAGCAAAGATGATCAACCTGGGGTGACCATTCCAATCTGGTATCTAGGGTTAGCCCAAGAACTTTGGCCTCGGACTTAGAAGCCCATTTGTCAGTGGTGAAATGAATGTGCTGAGTCTTGGACTCGTTGAGTTTCAGCTTATTTGATGAAAACCAATTTTTCACCAGTTGAAAACTACCCAAATTAGAACTATCACCCCTTGCAATTAGTGTAGTGTCATCAGAAATATTACACAAGATAAGTCATCTACCGAGTAAGGCAAATCATTGATGTATAATAGAAACAAAATGGGTCCCAAGACAGAACCCTGAGGAACACCGTTTTCAACTTGTAGTAGGCTGGACTCGGTTCCATTAAGACTCACATACTGTTGCCTGTTAGAAAGGTAGGAAGAAAAAAGTTTGAGCACATTTCCTCTTATCCCATAATATTCCAATTTATGCAGCAAAATTTGTGTATTAACACAATCAAAAGCTTTTGAGAGATCACACATCGTGGCATTTGAATGGAGGCCCTCATCAAATCCCTCTACAATTACCTCAACCATAGATAGCAAGGCTTTAAGGGTAGAACGATTTTTCCTAAAACCAAACTGAGAATCAGAGAAAATGTGCTTACTTTCACAATAACTGGATAAATTCCGCTTCATAATAATTTCAAATATTTTGCCCATAATAGGAACAGTTGCTATGGGTCTAAAATTATCCGGACAATTATGATCTCCTTTTTTATGCAAGGGAAAAATTTTTGTAACTTTAAATGAGTCCGGCCATACTCCTTCATTGACACATTTATTAAAGAGAATAGTTAATGGTTCAATTAACGACTCCTGAGATGCCTTGACCATAGAACTATTTAGGCAATAATAGTCTAGCCCAGCTGTCTTTTTTAAGCTAAAAATTGCCTCCTTTACTTCCTGTACGGTAATTGGGGGCATAAAAAATGAAAAAGGCGGCTTTGGTGCCCTAACTAAAAGGTCATTTGGATCAACAAAAGTATCGTCAATTGTTTGAAGAACTGTGTTACAAATATTGGAGAAGTGCAAATTAAAATCATCGGATGATATAAGATTTGACTTATGTACTGATTTTTTAGAATTCCTTTCAGTATTCACTATGTTCCAAACTGTTTTCACCCTATTAGTCGAATTATAAATTTCATTTGCATATGCATTGCGTTTTTCAAATTTGATAGCTTTTTTATAAGCGTTCCTGATGTCGCAATATGCTCTCCAGTTTTCAACGGTTTTATTTTTATCAAAGACAGCCTTAGAGTGATGTAGCACACGGCGCATCTCACGGAGCCTGTCATTGAACCATCTAATTCCATTGAACCTATTGGGAACAGATTTTAAAGGAAAAACAGCTTTCGCAATGTTACACAGAGTATCTGTCATTATATCAGCAAGATCAGAACAGTTTAAATCCAAAATATTAGCGTCCCATTTTATTTCATCCACCTTACTCGCAAACAAACAAATATTATTCTCAGAAACCATTCTAGTTGTAGTAGAACCAATGAAGGTATCTGCACATCCTGCCTGGACATTAATAAAAATACCGCAATGATCAGCCAAATGAATGTCACAAATACCAGAACTAAATCTGTCAGATTCAAAATTTGTCATGATATTGTCCAAACAGGAACTGCCACCCGCAGTGACTCTAGTAGGTTCCTTAATTAAAAACGTCATTCCAAACATAGATAAAATGTTACAGATATCGTTACTGTGCACAATATTGGCATCAAGGTCCAAGTTAATGTCTCCCATCATTATTATATATCTATATTTACTCAACAAGTAGTCACTAAGCTCTTCAAAGCAGCGTTTGAATAGAACTACATCACCCGAAGTGGATGATCTATAAAACGCTACGATAACAGTATTGCTGCTAACCAATTCTGCGGCACAGAACTCTGCATGAACAGAAAGACAGAACCTGTCAACATCAACAGACTTAAGAAGCATACTAGACTTTGAGAAAATCGCCACCCCTCCATGTTGATTATTTTTAGGGCGGCAGTAACTAGAAATCAAGTCATAATTTCTTATGGCGATACCTGATAATTGATCTTTTCGTAACCAGTGTTCTGAAATACAGATAATATCAAATGAATTGTCCCATAAGAATAACTGGAGTTCATCGATTTTATTAGTCAAACTTTGGACATTGATACCGAAAACAGAAAACGGGCTACTAGTTGGTATGCTTTCTAGAAATCGGGGTAACTCGGGATCTTCTCGATGGAAAAAACCAATTTACCAAAACACCTTTAGGCCAAATATCTTGATTTAAGATGCGTTGAGCTTCAGAAACAGGCACTGACACTTTAAAGGATGAGTAGGTATTCGGGTTCCTTGAAGGTAGCGCCATTGCTTTCACTTCAGGTACAAATTGTTTCAAATAATCTACGAGGTTATTTTCAGTAACAGATGGATCAAGATTTGTGACATGCAAATGACGCAGAGCGACAGCAGGGGGAGCAGCTTTCAAAGGACACTTGGTAGTGTCGGACATATTGCCCACTAAGATACTCCTTGACTTAGGTTTCGATGAGTTCCTTTTCATAGGGGTGGTAATATCCCTATTATCCTCCACGTCGTTGGTTAAATTTATAATATTATCACACATACGATTAGCAAGAGCATTTTGCACTGCTGCTGAAACAGAAGGCGCCGTGACACCAGGAACCTGATCATTTATAGCCTCGTTAATGTTAGCAGCCCTCTGCTTTTTACTGGAAGTAATAACTGATGGTTCCTTCTTTTTAGCTCCCGTATTAGGGTGTATAACAACAGAAGCAGTAACTTGCTTAGAAGGCATAGGAATATTAGTAATCCCATTAGAAGGATTTTGAAAAGTCTTTATATGATTTAGAAGAGCTATTTGATCATTAAGAGCTTTTATAGCAATCTCCTGATTTGAAATGATCAAATCCTTTTGTCGAATAATTTCTTCCAAATACTGTATTCTGATGGCATTAGGATCATCTGGCTTGTCGACCGAAACTAAATTATCCGATGAACCAGCCATTTCAGAAGCTGAATTACCATCACAACAAATAACATTGACATCATCCAAAAATTTAATATATTGTTGTTTACTTTGTAAGATTTTTAGACAACTCTTATGAGAAATTGTACCACAATTAATACATTTCATACCTGTGGTTGCAAGTTTTCCACATCGTTTGCATTTAGAGACGTTATCAATGCATTTAGAATCATTTCCAGACGAAGTATTTTCAGTCATGATAAATTAATATTTCACAGCTCAGACCAGTTTACAATAATCCGATTTAAGCGAAGTAAAAACAATAAACACACTCGCGATAATAGTTATCAATTACTGCAAGTGGAAGAAAATCTATATAGATACGTACTGCAAACACTACGATGCACTTCAAATATAATACAAAATGTAATACACACTTTTTTAAACTTTGAAAGTGAAGAAAAACCACAAATTGATGATTGAATTTAGAGCATCAATTAAAAGACAACGTTACGGGTGCGAGTAAATACACCATCCTATTAATAATAATAATTAATTAATTAATAATAATAATAATAATAATAATAATAATAATGATAATTATCATGACGATAATAATAAATAATAATATAAGACAATATTAGAAATAAATAATTTTATATAATACACCGGCTTGATGATGTTTAATGTGTCAGTCCTTACAGATATCATTAAATATTATTTTCAAATTAACAGTTTCGTGACTAGACAGGTGTTAAAGCCCCTTTTTGAAAGAAGAGGAATCGAATCAAATACAAATCTTATATAGAACGATGTACAAGTGGTTCAGAAAAGTAAGAAAACTGTAATATCTGGCTTTATAGCGACTGAATCTGTTATTACTATAATTATACCCCAGGGCAATACTTGATGGCTGTTTGCCCGCTCTTCTATCGAACATGATGCGTGGTTCTCGGGCATTCGAAACTCAAACGTTATTTATCCGACTGAAGTGATGGAAAGGTTGCAAGATAGATTTATGTTAGATTAGATTGAAAAGTTCGATCTATATGGACAGCACAAATACTAAACCACAAATTATAGGCCCTTATAAAGAACTGTTAGTTTCTAAATATGAAGTTTTAATTGGATTTGGTGTAATAAATTAATCGCACGTCAAAAAAAAAACATCACACATGCTTCCATTCTTATAGAATAAATTTGAAGGGATATTTGAATTAATACCTATCAATTACTGGATCAATTATATTTTGACTGTGGGTTTATCTTTTAGTTATTTTTTCATTAACAAATACAATATACTAACGCAAATAGTTTCACTATTTGCTCATATTCATGTTCTCTATAACACCTATTTTTCATTTTTGTTCGTAGAAACAGAAAAGTTATGGGGATACCTTTTGCATATACATACTCGTAAAATTAATATCAAACAATAGCTTATGAAAAGTTAAAATAGGAATGTGCAAGAAGTTTTGTTTGATCTTAAACCATTTAGATTTTACAGGGTGTCAAAGTTGAAAAATGTCTATGCACGTGTCAATATTTCAAAAACGTTGAAGATAGGTATAGGACATCCAATATCTCCAGAAGTTAGGAAAAGTTTCCATAATATTTTTATTTTTCTATCAGGAATTTGTATACATATAGGAAACTCGGTGATCATCCTTAACATTTCCTAAAAGCAAATTACAACATGCTCCAGTTAGCCAAATAATTAATGCAACCTAAAAAATTATATCATAAATACCATGGCAGGCAATGGGATATTTAAAACACATTTATTTTAAACACTTACTTTGCTCAGCAAATGCTCTTTATCATCAGGTTCCTTTAGGAACGTTACGACTTCGTTCTTAATCAGAACTTTAGATTTCCTTGGTTTGGCCATTTTTGAGTATTTTTGTTTGCAACTATCACTGACCTTAAGATCGAATAGTATGCCCAAATATTAGACGATTTGTAATTCTTTGATAATTGCTGGAAGTAAGCCAATTCTTTCTGAGTTGTGATATTTTTTACTCCGTTTTCATCACACCATTTAGCAAAATGATCTTAACTTTGTATTTATAAACCACATTTGTACAAACTATTGTAAACTGGTGAATTTATGTATACTTAGTCGTATTTACATTGTAATTTTTTGAGGCAATAGGGAAGAAGTAGCACTGTTTACAGTGAAACAGCTACAGTTTCTTCTGTATATTGGTAACCCCAAGTTGTTCGTATAACTCATTTTGGTCAAATGCCAACAAAAAAATTACCAAAAAGCGTTGTTTACACATAAAATGATTAGTCGTTAAATGGTTGTCAAGATATTAAATATATTTCATTTATCTCTCAAAATCATTGATTTTAACTGACTTAACAAAATTTGACTATAATCAAAATATTGCATTATTTTATTGTTTCCAATTTGAAGCAATCGTAGATTTGCGTCCTTAATATTTTTGTTCACTTAAATAATTTGTGCTACGGACTCGTTAATAACTTTCATAGTAATATATTAATTATGCACTTACCGCTTGTATAGTAAATATCTATTAAATAATGATATTATTTCGTTTGCTTATTGCATTCCTTATTGCATTGCTCATTGCATTTATTGATTCCTTTAATGATGATTATAGACAAAGAAAATTGGTACTTCATTAGATTATAGTAAGTAAAGAATTATAATATGTAACAATTTATCTGTTAACGTGTTATTTTTATTTATTTATTTTTTTTGCTAAATACCTAAATAAATAGGTATGTAACTTATTTGTGGTGCAGCTTTATGTTTCATCGTAATTTCTTTTCGTATCCACCACCTACAAAATAATGAAAACATAAAACAAGAAGTATTATTCAAAATAAAGACTCCATGTGTGAGTCATTTTTTCAAGTTTCAAATCACTATAGAATATGCAATAAAAGTAAATATTCGAAAAAATTAACTATAAAATATGTGAAAGTTAAGTATTCGATTTATTTTTAAGTTAAGTTTTATTTTATTTAAAATCCATTATAAATATAGTTGTAATATAACCTATATCATACCAGAGACTTATACATCTATACGTCTCTGATCATACATAAAAAACCACGTTTAGTTAGTTTATAGAATATTTACTTATAGGTACTGCTTTTATTATTTTACAGGTGATGTAATCCCAACAGAAATTACGACGGAATATGTAAATTAATTATGAAAATCACTGTCAATGCAGACTATCATAGGGGATGACTAGAGACTATTTACCAAAAGGAAGACAATCTGTATGTTTAGCTGTTAACACCCTTGATATAAAATATACCAATCTATATAATGTTCTTTTTAAAAATTAATGTTATAAAATATATTTTATGAGCCTGTTTTAGTATGAAGAGTTGAATGTGTTTTTGATGAAACAAAAATGATTTTACAAAATTAACCCCAGACTGAAACTTTTGATGCAGCAGATTCTTTTATTCATTTGTTCTTATTAATTATTTATTAATTATATATTAATTTGCCTAATATGCCCATGGAATGTCATACTATTTTATTACTTATTTAGCATACATATTCGTTAATAATTATGAATAGACTAATTAATTCTAATAATATTGGTTATTTATTTCAATATAATGCATTTATCATTACAAGGTTCTCTTATTTTGTATGTAGGTATTACTTTTTCATTGGAATGTACTATACAGAATGTATCGTGACTGGAATAGTTATTTTCGTGCATTTCAAATGAACTGAGTGTACATCGCGTGTACAGTATACGAGTTTGACCATTTTTCTTGGCTCAGTGTGTCAGGTTTCTAAGAATCGTGGGGTTCTGTGAGAAAGTCCGATTTTTTATACTGATGTAAACATACGTCACGGCCTCCTGCGCTTAGCTGCTGTTTTACTTTTATGTCGATATGTACACAACTATTATTTTATTCTATGTACCGTATTTTGTACATCGCTGACTGATATACAATTATTATATACATTTTTTGCTATTTTTTTATTTTCCATAATAAGCTCTTGTTTCCTGCCTGCCTATTCGCCGTAATCTTTTAAAGTAATAGCAGCATACGTTATTTTAAATTGGATATGAAGAACACATACAGAAACTCCTACTTTACCTACCTTTATACTGCAGAGAAGCTAGTTAAACTTTTATCGGAATACTTAATACGATAAAATCGTACTAAAATACGTACTTATTGGTATTTAGCGTATCGTTACATAAGCAATTATGTTGCAAACTTTTACTAATATTTTTTTAAATTTTAAATAATAAGTGTACTTAATGAATGACACAACTGTATACTAATAACTTTTAAAAAAATGCCTAAATTTAGGTCGTACTCATATGAGGTAACTAAAAACAACCATGCACAGCTCGTTATTTCAGAATATAGGTATACGTTCAGTTTAATCTTAGACTGTGTTGTAAAGTTAATTATATGTACCTATGTATAAGCTGAGTGATCAAACAAAAATTCGTTTCTCCAATTGTATATTATATTATTGGAGGTTTATGAAACCATGTTAAAGGTATTTTAAAGATTATAGTTATCATTTTAGAAAATTTATTATGCTGATTAGATTCATTACCGTTTCGTCGATTCCCCTTTTGTCGACTGTATGAAAACTTCCCGTTTTGTCTACTGGCTTTTAACCTACACGTCGGTGTCATCAATAATTCCCCTTTCGTCGGCTCACTAAACCTTTTTATCTGAAATGAAAGTCTATTAATTATTCTATGATTAAATTTTATTCTTTCAATAGATCGCTGTAGATATTAGGCCCTACGCAAAAGCAAAAGTCCTCCTTCACACTTTATACAGATTAGGACTGTCAAGGGAAAAGGTTGTGAATTTACCTAATCTAACATAACCTAACCTGATGCTGGAGCTTTAGTTTTGGAATTTTAATTGGGAAATCGACAAGACTGGAAGGGTTAAAAGACGTAAAGAATTACAAATTAAGCTTTAAATAAATTACTTTCTTTAAATAAAGAACTGTGTAAAAAGATAAAAACTTCTTCGTTGCCTTATGTAATGGACTCAGATTGTGTTTTTGGTGACCTTGTAAAAAATTTTAATTATTTATCTCTTATAATTTCACCAACAAGGAAGTATTTCCCAATATCATTATAATATTATATATATCATTATAAAATCTCATCGTATCTATCTTTCTGTAAATTATGGTTTACAAATTGCTTTAAACCAAATATAAACTAAATATATCATAGGAGGGATCTAATAGGTACACTAGACCGAACAGAACTGCTACCAACTTAATGAAGCAATAAAATAAAGAAATAGAGATCAACTAATCAAACATCTACGCATAAATCATCCTCTACGTTAAGACGCGTTAGTTTCTAGTTCATTTTTGGTTCACTCATTCATATGAAATCCATTTAGTCATAGCATCAACTGAACATAATCAAAATTCATATTAAAGTCTATAGCTTTATAACTTAAAATAAAATATTGGTTTCTGTTCACCAAAAACAGTTCTTCCATTGGATTAAGTGATCACTTTTAGATCAGCTAGGTAATATTTTATATTTGGAGATAATGCAAAGCATGTAGAGAGATGTAAGCATGTAGAGCAAAGAGAATCGTGTTTAGTTTAAAAAATGATTGTACTTTATGTATAAATTAACCTACTCCTTCCCAATATTTGAGAGCTTAGTTAGATCGATAGCTATATGGAAACTAACAGCAAGAAATTACTATGAAAATTTTCAAAAATTGTCACATGAAGAAGGACGACCATAAATTATGCTGACGAGTTATACACACCCCACAAAAATTATCGCAACACTAAAAATTTGCTATTATTTTGATATTCGTTTTCTCTGGAACTAATTGTCCGATTTAATTGTTTTTTTTTTTGTATTGTAGGTTGATTCGTTAGCAATGTGACTAGTTTAGTTACATTCTCGAAAAAAATAATTTTGAATACATACAGGGTGAAACAAGTGTAACATGATTTGTCACAGAAGTTTAGAACACCTTGTGGAGTTAATCAGTTATGGCAACATAGTAAAACTTAATAGGAGTTAAAGCGACTTCTTTTCTTAACATAATCGTCTTGGTTTCACATCGATATCTCAATAATTAAAGGAGATATTTCAAAATAAAGGGTTCAGTGTCATTTTAGTAAAAAAAATCAAATAAACCTTAACAAACCTTTACAGATTTTACGAAAACTTAGCAGGCTCTGAAAACAAAATTTGAAATGTCATTCCTACAATCATTATTTCTACAGAAATACGATTGTTACAGTTTTGTTAAAACTCTTTTAATTTGCGTGCTAAATTTAAAAAAAATTAATGCTGAACTTCGTTTAAACAGACATTTGTCAAATGAAGAGTCAGTAAGAGCAATTGCACTCGTTGAAGACGGACGAAGTCAAAGATATGTGACAAATGTAATAGGTGTTCAACCAAGTACCATTTCCAGATTAATCAGGCGTTATAGAGAAACAGGACAACATTCCAGAAGGTAAGGACAAGGGCGTAAAAAGGTAACTACAGCTGCAGATGATAGATTTCTAAGACTTTCAGCATTAAGAACTCGACATTGTACTGCTCGTATGCTTCAACGAGAAATTTTGGGAGTCAGACATGCAAACATTTCTTTACAAACTGTTAGAAACCGTCTTAGAGAAGTTAATTTACGTCCTATGGTTCCAGCCAAGGGACCACGTCTGACCAGGGAACATCGAGTTGCCCGTCTCCAATTTGCTAGGGAACACAGTAACTGGGGCCTAGAAGAATGGTCTAGTATACTGTTTACTGACGAATCAAGATTTTGCTTATATTCGTCAGATAGACGTATGCCAGTATACAGAAGGCCAGGTGAACGGCATATGCAGTGCAATTTTTGACAGATCGAAAATTTTGGAGGTGGATCGGTAATGGTGTGGGGAGGAATTTCTGTTAATGGGCGTACGGCACTGGTGCCTGTCAACAATGGCAGCATGACTGCCCAACGTTACATAACGGATATTTTAGTTCCTCATGTGATTCCATATGGACGCTTGTTGGGTAATAATTTTACCTTAATGCAAGATAACGCACGTCCTCACGTTGCACGTATAGTAAGAAAATATCTTAAAAACAGTCATGTTGCTACAATGGACTGGCCTGCTCGCAGTCCAGACCTAAATCCAATTGAGCATGTATGGAACTACATGTTATGGAAAATCAAGGAGGGTCAAATCCCCTGCCGAACATTAAATGAGCTCCAGAACAAGCTTCAAGAGATTTGGAATGATATAGGGGAAGATTACATACACAGTCTGTTTGAAAGTCTACCACAGCGTATTCAAGCGGTAATTGAGGCTAGGGGAGGAAATACCCGATACTGAAAATTGTTATTTTAATTTTATGACGTGTTTTATTGCTGTAAGGGTATACTGTTTTATTAAATTTGTTTAATGATGCACTTGTAATCGATTTTTTTTACTAAAATGACACTGAACCCTTTATTTTGAAATAACTCCTTTAATTATTGAGATATCGATGTGAAACCAAGACGATTATGTTAAGAAAAGAAGTCGCTTTAACTCTTATTAAGTTTTACTATGTTGCCACAACTGATTAACTCCACAAGGTGTTCTAAACTTCTGTGACAAATCATGTTACACTTGTTTCACCCTGTATGTATTCAAAATTATTTTTTTCGAGAATGTAACTAAACCAGTCACATTGCTAACGAATCAACCTACAATACAAAAAAAAATCAATTAAATCGGACAATTAGTTCCAGAGAAAACGAATATCAAAATAATAGCAAATTTTTAGTGTTGCGATAATTTTTGTGGGGTGGTAAATAGTACTTTTACATATTAACTATTACAAATTGTTAGTAATACTTTTATAAAAAAAATTTAGAAATCGTCAACACAGATTGTTGGGCAGTCCATATTTGTGATATATTTTTCATATTTAATCAAGCACTCACGTGTAATTAATTATTCAAGGCTCAAAATCCAGAAAATTGCATAACAATTACAACAATCTGCTAAATTGAGATTAGGTATATAGATTGCAAAAAAATTAAATATATTAAATGCATCTAAGAAGATACTATGTAACAAACTGTATTCGTGTGACAGATAACTGTGAGGAAAAAATCAGTAACTTTTTTATGTACCTAATCTATATTGTATTCAGTAACTTCAGGTACAATATTTACAGGTTCTATTACATGAAAATAGAAAGCTTTTGTTCGATAATGAAATGGAATAATGCGAACAATATAAATCAAATACAGTATATGTTATTACAAAAGGAGCAATAGTATTTACAAAACAATTTGCCTCATTTATCAAACTGGTGTGTAATTATATTTGTAGGAGAATTTACACCTAGTGTATAATAAATTATGTCTACCTACATAAAACATTATCAGGTATGAGAAGTTTTAGTTGAGGCTTTCGGTGGAATATATTTTATTGCACTAGTGGTTACAAATATGAGGACAAGGATGGATAGTTAATTTGTGCAGTCCATTTCTTAAAAAAAGCAATAACGATAACTTGATACAACACTACATCATGTGTGATGTGTTAAGTACAGGTTTCTGACGATCTGCTGGCCAATGATTTATAGCAATATAGAAGGTGTACCCATTGTAATGGTATGGAAGTCCACCAGTCGGTATACGATAATTGGGAATTTGCACCAAATAAAATTGAACTAACAAGATATTTTAAACAATGTAAAAGGTAGATTTTTACCTTTTTAATATTTTAATTGTCTGTTTTATTTGCAAGTTACTGATTAATTCAATGAATTGCGTAGCAAAATACATACGTACCCATGTATTTTTCTATATATTAATTTTGTAAGTATGCTATAGTTAGTTAGTATGCTATACCCAACAAAATTTTAATATTTAAATAGCTGAAGTCGCAAACTTCAAAGAACTTAGGTGCTCCAGTGGTTTATCACCATTAACTTATCATTTAAGTATTTCTTGTAATTGGGTATTAACCTGTTAGAAATAAACGTTTGCCTAAACTCCAAGAGCCATATAAGTATCTTCCAGTTATATTTGATGTCTTTTAAAATAAAATCCATCATCATAATCCTTTGGGTGAACAACTATAAACCTGTTAAAATTAGAAATAATATTACCTATTATTGCTGGATACTTTCTTGACAATACGAGTTTTCAATGTTACGAATTACGTACTTACATAAGTAATAGCGGCGAAACAGCTTCCGGTAGATTCAAATCTTGTTTGTGCATAGTCTTGTGATCGCATAAAGAAATAAGCAACTGACTTATGAATACAGTAAAATGGGAGATTAACTGCATTTAAGATTTATCCTAATACCATAATGTCTCTTCTAGATTTCCCTAATTATTGCACTCTATGATGATTACTACTAGTTGGTCACATGAACGCCATTTGACCAACAAAATAACGTGCCCGCATTATCACAAAATAGTTACAGACTATTCCGATAGTATAGATTCACATACAAATAATGGTGTTGTGAAATTACGCATATATGATACCTGGTATGAAACTAAGCAAAATATTTATTAATAAAACTCTCCGAGCCTCTGTAATTATAGAAGCAACGTTGAAGAGGATATTGAAGATTACTGTACAATCTTAATTTATTTTCAAATATATAAAGAAAAATATCATATTATACCACTTTGCGGTGCTAGTTATGGTGGCTGAAGTCTTTTATTTCTTAGTTTTTACTTAATTGATGTCATACAAATGGCGGAATTATGGAATATGTAATCATGAATAAGAAAAAATAATGGTACTCTTCGTTTAGATTCAAAATAATACGTTTAAATTAAAACTAATACTACATTAATATAGCGGTAGCCAATGTAGCCAATGATCTTCTATTGATCTATGATATTACCTTTCTGTCAGAAAATATCGTCAATAGGAAAATAGGAACCTATACTGGGTTCCTATTTTCCTAAATAGGGTCGTTATACTTAGAAATTCATTTCTAATGTAGATATGTACCTACATATATATTTTATTGAAAATTTTCAGTAGGTTGTTATTTTTAGCTGAATATCCAAACATGCAGTTACATGTTTAAAGAAAAATATTTGCATTTGCGTTTTTACAAAACGCAAAAGACTGAACAACTTCATCGAAATGACGAGTACCATATACTACAATTTTATTTAGAACGGAATAACAAAAAGAAATGGTGGTACCTAGGACTATTTTTTAGGGTAGTTAGTCGGTGTACGCTTCGTTTTTTATTATTATAGGTTATTTTATTTGACCGCATCAGACGTAAATTTCGCTATCAAAATTCATTGGTCTTTTATAGCTTTCTATATACATGCAATAATGTAGTCCGCATTTACATTTATTAAAATGAATTATGCAAACAATCAAAAACAGAATTTTATTTCTCTAAACGTTTTATCATTCGCGTTGACTGGTTGAATATTTTTACATGCAAATGCATAGCGTCTCATTCTGAGCATGAACTTATGTAAATGTTTAGTCAGACTTTATTGGATGCTTCGGGCACGGTCTAGCCCATCCAATGAATATGACCCAACCCAACTAAAAACCTTTATAGATCCACCCATACACGAACCAAAAATATTCATTATAAATACATCAACAGCATTAATTATAATTTAGAAGCGTTCATTTTGTCTTCCATTATGATAATTAAATTATTTATGAGTGAATTGCATTTAATTTTAAGGCGTAAAAAGTTATTTTTCTATATATAAATCCCAATAAGATATGTCCTGGCTAAATTGTACCTATATATAAAAAAAACATGTGGAATGTGGCTATATCTTTATGTTAATTTTTTTTTATTTCTATTCTACAGCAAAACTAATGAGCACGTTTTATTTAGCCATAGAGTAGATATTTCTACTGTATATGAAAAGCCTAATGAAACATCTCTAAAAGATATTATTTCTCTCTCATTTTATCTTATTTAGCAATATTATTAGAAGTTTTATAGTATATTATTACCTACCTAATTAAAGTTGCTGTTGAAAGTAACTAGTGCAGGTAATATATAAATAGTTAGAAGTATACAGTTTCTCATATAATAATAATCACATTTTACCCCAAGCATACCACTCTAGACAGACAAGCAACAGTCGGAATTGTATTACTTATTTTTTTAGTTATGCGTGGAGAAGTTTATGATTTTTTCTTGAGAGTGAATTTTGAGAAATCAATTGTAAAAACTTTAATTTTATAAAACACAAATGTATTTTAAAATTATTATTAACTCATTAAATAAAGCTTTGTATACATAGCTATCTATCAGATTAGAGCGTAGCGTCTTTTCACACAGAGATGGCGACCATTACTGTACTATAAGTCAATAGAGTAAGTAAATATAGTAGGTACAGGGTGATTAATTGAAATCGTCCGTAGTACTGGGAGTATCGTGCATAATTTTTTTCTGAAAATTTCATAACTTAACGAACATATTTTTAAAATTTTGTTATTTTAAATGAAATGGTGTCCTTTTATTGAATATTTGGATTCTACTTATTATTTTAAAGGGAGTTTAATGAAGAATCCCGTATACCTAGTTAAATTTAACCATTTTTGAGACAATTCAATTTTCTTTCATTTTTTTTATTTTACACTAAAACTTTTACACCCATATTAATAATAATTACAATAACATGAAGTTAACTAATGACAACTAACCGTATTCTTAAATCAATCTAAGTAGTTCATATTAATAATTAAATATTTATAGACAAATAACTAACAGCATGCTAAATAAGAAATCAATGTGACAACATCTCATTCTATATATAGAGCTAATTTCACTGCAATAAATCTAACCTGCATTCTGCCTGCATTTACAAACATTTACGCAAAGTGACAAGACTGACAAGTGTCTTGTGTCAAGACTGTTTTGTGTTAAAAAGCAATCAATGGCGGATTTAGCTTTTCACCATGGGGGAGTATCTCAAAGAATCATATTTTTAAAAAATGTTGTGAAATTAGAAATTATCTGTGTATTTAGATAGGTACGTTTTTCTTTGGACAAACATGAAATAGCAAATAGAAGTATTTAATAAAATATCCTTAAGTGAAGTACGTTTATATTTTTTTTAACTAATTACGTTTTTGCTTTTTGCTAATGTAAAATTTGAATTCATGGTAAATCCGCCCTTGATAAGCATTAACTTTGCCTTTTATAATAGAGAGATTCGTAGCCCACGTTAACTCGGGGGTTACAGGAGATTTAGAACACCTTAAATTTTTACCTTATCGTTATCGCAATCGTTATAGGGTAAAGGAGGGTAAGAGTGCGCATCGGCTAAGAGTACGAATCGTTCCTGTAGTCTACCAGTGTTTAACAAATGCAGCGGCAACTGCACACATATGAGCCAAAACACATTTCCCAAAATTAGTGCAAAAATTGTTTAAGAGAGGCAACATTGGTAGCAGAGAAGGTAACTTTATTGAATGGCTGACTTCTGATGTAATATTTATTGATAGTTATACAGGCGTTATTTAAAATTATTGAAATAAAAATACCCAATATTTTTGTGAGGTTATGGTATCATTCTAATGCTCGATCACTGAAACAACCAATAATAACTTTAGGTTTTAACGCGGGGAATTTAATGTCGTATTAAATTAAATGTGCATTGTCGGCAAAGAGTGCGCACCCAAAGAGTACGCATCTATAGGTATTGCGCACTCTTAGATGATCATTAGGTAGGTACGTCTTGTAGGTTGTAGGTATTGTTAGTTTTTTACTATTTTTTAGGCGAAAATGGGTAAATATAGTAGGAAAAGTCAGCATCAACTCATTTTCACAGAAAACTTGTTGAATGAAATTAGGACGACTGTAGATAATGGCAAAAGCAAAACAAGTATTGCGGAATCGTTAGAGATTCCGGAATCAACTTTACAAGAAATTCTAAAAAGCGGAATTTAGTTTACGACAGAATTAGAAACTGAACCAGCCCAACATATAAAAAAATTTGATTTAATGTTTTGTGGATTGACCCAAAAACGGTTGCAGATTGTTGCCTACCAGTTTGCTGAAAGCAAGCAATTAGGCCACAGATTTACCAAAACCAAAATGGTATATGCTGAGGATGTGGAGACATCTATTGAGATATCTCCACAGAGACATCCGAAGACTTGACTTGACTTGAGTTAGACTTGATTCAATACGCAACATGTTTGGACTGGTAGCACGAAGTTTGCACAGAATATACTACAGGAACATTTATTTGTAACATGTGTTCATAAGTATACGCACTCTTTCCCGATGCGCGCACTCTTTACCCACTGTGCTGCGGACTCTTTACCGACTGGTCGACTAAGAGTACTCATTTGTAAGAATATCTATTTTTGTTTTTTTCTCAGGAAGTGCTATAAATAAGATAAAAAACTTATGTGGAAATATACTATAATTTGACACTACATGTTATACTTAATTTGTGTGTGTTTACTTCATTAAATGTAGCTCAGGCATGCAATTAACATTAAAGTGCGCACTCTTACCCTCCTTTACCCTACTGAGCACGCGCAGTGCCAAAAATGATACTCTTTTTGGAACTGCACATGCTCAGAATAACGAAAACGACATGCTAAAATTTAAGGGGTTCAAAAACTCCCTAATGAATTCGATAAGTAACCATGCTATAATAAAATTTTATAATAATTATTGAGGTTACTGACATATAAATACGGAAAATTTCGCATTAAATTATTTAATATTTCAGAAAAACGTTCTTGATCTGTTAATTGGGAGGGAAAAGAAAAACTGCTGACATTTTTGTCAAACTTTTAGGTTAACTTTAACTTATTGTAAAACATACCCAAACTGATAACTAGTGATTTAGCATCATTCTAGCGTTAACATGCATTTAAATGGCATTATTAATGCAGTTTTCACTAATTACATTCTAGTTACGTCTTAGAACATTCTAAGTTTTATTATTAATAAGGCTGTTAATTATTTGCTGTGGCCTTTTTGAAAATTTAACCCTCTCTTAAGTTTTCAATATTATTAATTTATATACAGGGTGTCCCAAATATAACTTTTAAATACATTGCCCGCATATTTCTTTTCATACAGTGATGCATAATTCAAGTCTGCGCCCATCTGTAATAATATTCCCAATGCATATCTTCAACTCTTTTGCTGTTATGGAAGATTCTTGCTACTCTTACTTAAAATTTACAAATAGTCATTTGCCTATAGCTGGTTATAGACATAGCAGTTACTGTCATAATTAAATAGACAGATGTTAATTATGAGATTAACATAGCATGCCTTATATGCCTATATTTCTATAAGTTTATTTTTCAATAGTAAATTGAATTAAGTGTACCAGATATCTGTTTACGGAAACTAAACATTTTATTCTGCAGAATATATATTTTTCTCCTTAGCAATTAAATTTAATATTTGATAACTATTGAAATAATTGCCATATTAACACCAACAAAATCTAATCTGCCAAATACATACAAATAAATAATTTAATTGGTGGGTAAATATTAAATTATTTTTCTCAGTGCATTTCCTTCAGCCAATCTCATTGAAAATAACGTAAATTTCCACGTTTTGTGCAATCCTCATTTGTTTTTGTAATATTGCTACTCGACAAAATTTTGTGACGACATTTATGAATGGTAACTGTATACCCATACTCATTATACAAATAAATTAATAGTTTTCAATCCATATTTGCAGCAAAGAATATGCCATACGAAATATGTATTTTATTAGTTAAGCAAACCCAACATAACTTTTTTTTTACTCTTGGGCGGTGTAAATAAATAAATAAAAAATAAATAAATAACTTCATAACCAACAGTGAAAACATTTTTTTATACACATGATGTAGGATTAATTAGTTCCAATTCCATAAAATTAGTGTTGCTTCTAATAGAAAAAACATAAAACACACCACAGAAATGGACAAGTGTCCAAGTGTACAAGTGTAATGTGTCTAAATTTTGAGATTTGGGCAAATTATTTTTTAGATAATGTAATATATTATGGTACTGAAAATATACACCAGTCCCTAAACAATTTTAGATCGTTTGCCACATAAATTAATATGACTAATCAAAAAGGAAATATTTCACTGTTAGTTCGGAGATCCATTACATTTTAAAGTAAACAAATTGTATTTCACTTTTCTAGATATACTACATTCATTACTTTAAATGACGTATATCATTGGTTGAATCCAATATTATATCACATTTAAAAGCTATGAGACGAGTAATGATAAATTGTTTTAAGAATTAACGAGGTAGCAATGGAAAAATTGTTGAATAACGCAATCGAGATATAGACATGAAACAAAATCCATGAGACGAGAATATCTCGTGAGACGCTCAGGAGAAATTATTGACTGGAGCGTTATACAATTTTTGTTTATTACTTTTTATGGATATGTATAAGAAATGTGCTTATAGTAACTTAAACATATATACAGGATGTCTACTAGTGCGCGGAAGTCCAATATCTAGGTTATCAAAGTATAGATATTTAAAATTTTTTTATTAGCCCAATTTCTCGAGCTCCACAAAATAAAAATAAACTCGGATGTACAGGATGTTCAGTTTATTCTGTAAAGGCACTCACTTTGTTATTTTAAATATCAACCTATATTTTTTATTATTTTATCGAATTGTACGTGATAAATTAAGGGCAGTTTGTCTAATGCACCCCTATCAAAATATTGACAGTGTTCGAGATATCTGACTTGCATTTTTTTTCTCAAAATTAATCACTTTTTATACATGAAACATTTTGGTTGCATGAGCAGCTGGAAATTTTTTTTTGGGAAACTGTAGAGGGAGGATGGCTCTTTCGAAAGATGTATCAAACGTTAAACAGCAATGTACAGAGTGCAAAAAAATTGTGTCAAATATGACAAACAAAAATTTCCAAAATCTCCACTAATTCAAATAGAACACCTTGTATTTTATTAAACCAGGAAAAGCACTGCGACAGACCCTACAATTTTGCAATAGCTTTCCCTATACCTAAGTTGTAGGTATAGTTTTTGCAAAAAACGCATTTTTATGGAAAACATCGGAATTGTCCGCGTTTCTTTATCGAAATAAACGTAGTAAGCGCATTTCCTTAAAATTTATAGATATTTAGATTTTTAGAGTACAAATTTTTTAAATATGGAAAATTAAATATTTTAATAAATAAGAGGCTATGAAAATTAATACTTTATTTACAAAGAGAAAAAAAACTACATAATTATTACACTTAATCAAGAATAATATAATTCAACAATTTGCAATTATGAAACTAGATAGGTACTCATACTGTCATGATCAAAATAACATAGCATGAAATGCAATATGTTAGCAAGATAGTCATGTTTTTACTTGCAAGCCGCCAAAGGGTTGCATTTGCTTTTCATCATTATGCCATTTTGATCCTGGTAGTATCAGTAGCTGCAGAGTTGCAAATAGAATAATTTCCTAAATATGACAATTTCAACCATCTGGCGGGGAAGCCACCTATATGGCCATTCGCCTAAATGTTACCATTCTCTTCATCATGGTAATTTGTGTTTTTGAATTACTAATGGAGGAATTATTTAATTTAACTTTTTGGCGGTTAAGCGTTGAAATTATAAAAATAAACATATATATATATATATATATATATATCTACAATATCTCCAATATTCTCGAAATATGCAATTATGTTGTTTCGTTTTTAGTTCCTGTGGTGAGAGTTTTCATTTTTGTGCTGATTCTCAACGACTTTGTGGACTCTTCTTAAAGTCGATAAGGTTTTTGTGGTTTTTTATAACCTAATAAACATAGTTTTTTTAAAAATTAAAATTTTAAAAATTATATTATTATAGTTAATTTTGTAGTTTCTAAATAAACCCCCTTTAGAAACGACGTCTATGAACATTCGGGTGATTCTGTAGTTTTAGGCTGCTATCTAAAGCTGATGTTTTCAGACCAGTAGATTATAATAATAATAATAATAAGTTTATTTGCCAAGAAATATACATACAATACAGATAGGGAATAAACTTAGTTACACTCACTATAGGCATAGCCTGTGTGTGAGGAAAACATATTTACATTACAAAACAAAAATTTCACAAAGAAAACGTAAAACAACATATCAATAAGAGTATGAGCTAAAAATTCATATACACAATGGAAGGTTAATATAATGGAAGGTTAATATAACAATATAAAGAGTGAGGTAAGGAAGAGAAGATGTAGTAGCATTAAAGTATTTTTAATTTTTTAATTTGGAATCCTAACACAGACACGTCAATCTGATCAGGCCATTACTCTATGTTCTACTGCATCATGAATTTTATTTCTAGGAGTGGAAAAAATTAAGTGTTTAAGTTGTTTTTTAAAAGTAAATCCGTATTTCAAGGATTGTAACTCATGAGGTAATAAAGCATATAACTCTGGTCCAAGGTAAGTATGACATTTCTGCCCTACCCATTTATGTGTTCTTTGTGTTATAAATATTTTATCTTTATTCCTTGTTTGGTGTATATGTTTCCTTGTTTTTAACTGGTCTTTATTTTTATGTTGATAGGTACACAGAGAGTAGAAGAACAGTTGCTGTGAATCTATTAGGGAAGCTTCAACAAAAAGATCATCAGACGGATAAGTAGATGCCGAACCGAGGACCGAACCTTGGGGGATCTTTACAAACTGACGGCGATTGGATTAGTAACCATTAAAAAGTTTTAACGCGATACCTCTGACACCTATATCCTCTAGGGAACCCAACAGCTTTACTTACAGTGTCAAACGCCTTCGATAAATCTATAAATACACTAAGAGATTTCTTATTATTATCCAAAGCTGAGTATATTTGGTTAAATGAAGTATAGAATCTTGTGTCGAAATTCCAGTTCTAAAGCCATACTGCCTAGGGGGAAAGTATTTGATGTAATGTTAGGCAAGTTGTCCCCACGTTGGGCGCCAATTTGTCACAATAAACTCAGATAAGCTAGGGATGTGCAATTCCACCAGCTTAAGTTCATTGACATTAGCTCCGGTAGCTCAGGGAGATTTATGATCCTAGGGCGTAGTATTCGTAGAACTGCTTTGAATGTTGACAAGTTATTTGGGCACCAGGATAATTTTTAGATATAAGATAAAAGAAAACTATATAAAAGTTAGTTGAATACACTATAATCAAATAAGCAAATTGAATTGAAATTACAATTGAATAATAAAGTGACTATTTAACAATAATTCAAAAATGATTTAATATTGACTAAAAAATGAAAAAAAAAAGGTGACAAATGAAATTTTAAAATTGGCTAACTTTACAAAAATTTTATGAGGTTCGGGGTCACTCTGAAAATCTCGTTCCTTCTTTATGAGGTCAGTACTCTCACCCTTAACCTGTGCTGATGATTGGATCCAGGTGGACTTGCCGTGGCAAAGTGGGGAAGCTAGAGCTCTAGTCCAGATGACGGTCACATACTGGCTAAGTCCAATCCTCTTATCTATGGATCTGCAGATGATCAGCGTCCAGGGTTCTTTAGCAGGTTATCGATCTTGTAGTCAGGTTACAGCAGCCTCGTCTCAGAAGAGTACATACAAAGAATTGTTTGTGTTAATAGTGCCCCAAAATTTACAAATATATAGATGAACGTTGACGGCTAGTGTAGCCAAGATTAAAAATTATAAATAAGTTCCTGAAGGGAATGTACCAGCAAATCTGGTTTGGTAAAATCCTCTGTGAATTCTCACAGGGAAAGTAATTAACAAATGGAAACACAACCTGGAAGGTGTCAACCTTTAGTGACCCTACCCAGAATGAAGCAAATAAAATTACTCAAAAAATTGCATTCAAAAGAACTGATTACAGTTCAGCCACTCGACAATTTTCTTAATAAAAACTCTAATCGTTAATATTTAAACATACTATAGTTCAGAAGGAACAAAAATAAATGAAATAAAAAACCCCTCTATCATCTGACCCAAAATTCCAAAAACAACGGTTTCATAACCGGTTAAACAAGGAAATATTACCACTCTAATTAGGTAAAAGAGAAAAATTATTTCATTAATATTTCAAAGACTGAGTGACAAGTTATAGAAATTCGTATTGTTTTATTGTACAAATTTGTTGGCAAAGAACAATAATCAATGAATTTACAAATATTAGGAAACTGTTCCAGTCTTCTAATCGGCGTCCATGTGAGTTATTACAATCTCTACAAAGTAACAAATTACTTAACCTAGTGCAGAAATTACGATATTAGCAATTTTCTATAGCGTACATACAATATATGATAACGCTAAGATAAGAGAAGATAAGATAAAGATAAGATAAATGAACTTAATTCCCAAAGGGCACAACACGTGGTGGATAGTCGCAATCCGATTCAAACAAAATGGAGGCAAGAAAACTCAAATTTATTGGTTTTAAAAAAAAACAATGTTTTCTATAATCTCCTGACTAGAGCACAGCTTCACAAATTTATAAAATAATATGGAAACTATATTCTATTGTTTCGAATCGTACTACTTCTAACCATATAGGGTGACAAAAAAATCTCACTGACCACGCCTAAATAATTTACCTAAAATCCAGGTAAATCCTGATTATATATGAAATATAATTACTTAATAATAACAACAAATCGCTATGATCGTATTTCTGTACTAATAATTATAATCGCAACCAATAATGAAAGTGAATAAATTATATTTATCAAATAGGTAAAATAACTCACATCTGCACACTCTCGAAGACGGGAACTGTCTATTTCTTCATTCCTAAATCACACCGGCGTTCTCGCTTGAGGCCACCGTTTTTAGCCAATCAGCGTCCTCCAACGCGTTATTGTTTCAAAAACCGAGAACTTAAGCCACCAACAATTAGGTTGGGTGTTTTACGGGGTGCATAATAATAGTCAACCTCATGGAACGACATTAAAATGTACGTTACAAAGTACACAACTTTTGTTTAATAATTTTCTCAAAGACTTTAGAGATTGCTGTAATCAACGATATTGGTCTATAATTAACCACAGCAAATTGGTCTCCGGATTTAAAAACTGGAACAACTAAGGAAGTCTTTAGTACCATAGGGAAATAGCCTTCCTCAAGGCACCTATTGAATAAAAACGTCAGAGGTTCGATAATAAATGGGGTAATATATTTTAGAGTCTCACTCGTAATACCATCTTCTCCCGGTGATTTATTAATTTTTAGTTCTTTTATTATACCCTTGTTTTCAACAGGTGTGGTTGGAGTCAGAAACATGGATTCTGAGTGTAGATAACTATGATTACTCGCGATTTTTTCCTGAATTCTGGATCAGTAATAATCTTATTATCCAATTTTTCTCCTATAGTAGCGTAATGGTTATTAAATATATCAGCCATTAATTTTTGTTCTTTTACTATTTCCCCCCCTGTGGTTAATATATTTAAAATTTGAGGTTTTTCTCTTTGAAGAGGTTAATTCCTGTACAGTTTCCCATAGTGCTTTATAGTTGTTCGTGTTTCGTGTAATTTTATTCCTATAGTAACTAGCTTTGGCGCATTTAATTGCAATACTTAACCGGTTTCTATAAATAATATACCGAGTTCTTAAATTTTGTTCAAAGTTTTTTTGTAACTGATGATACATTTTATCCCTCTCGTTTATTGACTTGATAATACCTACTGTGATCCAACTTTTACGTTTTCTTTCTAGTTTTTTTTAAGTTAAGTGTGCAATTTTCTATCGTCTCGGTAATTGTTAGTAGTTTTTGGAATCTACATTCAGTACTTTGGGTATGATAAATTTCATTCCAATCAGCATTACTCATACGTTCAGCAAGCTTTTTATAGTTTATTTTTTTATATGTTTTAGTACTGTTTACAGAGTGGATGTTTTTATTATTTCCGAATACAATTTGCAGAAGCACGGTATAGTGATCGGTTAGTTTAGTTTTTATGACAAACGGTAGTAAGAGTTCATGATCGTGTTTAGTTCTAATAAATATATGATCCAGGCAAGACCTACTACTCTCTGTTACCCTCGTATAATCATTGATAGCGGATATAAAATTAGATTCAGCCAGAGAATTCAGATACTCAATTGTACAGTCACTTAAATCATTTTCAAGTATATCAATGTTCATATCGCCCACAACCAGAAAATAGTAAGTCTTGTCCCAACTATTACTTGACAAATAGTTTTTTAGATTTTCTATAAATTCCGATGCTTCCGTAGAGGGCGATCTATATCCAGCCAGAATGTGGATGATTTTTTGCTCAGACTTGACTTCCACCAAAATTAATTTATTTCCGTTAGTCAGAACTACAATATCATGAGAGTATACAAGATCCGATCGTAGATAGATTACAGTATCATCATTTTGGTTAATTGTTCCATAGTTATATACAATATTGTAACCAGGAATATTAAATAAATCAGGATCCTCAAATTGACGCGTCTCAGTCAATACAGTGCACTCCATTTTCTCCGTACACCCCTCCAAGTAACATAAAAATTCGTTAAGATTTTTATTTAGACTCCTTATATTGTTATGTAATATTACAAAATTAGCATTATTTTTATTAACCTTAAGAACTTCATTACATTCAGACAAAGTATCCAAAGTTATGGTATCAATTTCATCAGTCTAAAAGTCTCTAATATATTGATCCATTATATGGATAGTAATGAGACTAAAACAGATTAAAAAAGAAGAAAGAAAGAAAGAAAGAATTATACAATATAATAACAACAATAATAAATATGAAAACAATGATCAAATACAATATTTAAGGAACCAGAAAATCAATTTATGCGATATAAATTAAGCAGACAATAGGTGTTGCTTATTTTTTCTTTGACTGCTGAGTTGAGGTAGAAGTTGGATTAGACCTTAGCTTCATCACATTAGTTTGTAGTGTCTGTCTGGTGTTATTTTTATGAGGACTGCTTCTGTGTGTTTTTGTATTATTGTTTGATAAGTTACGCTCAGGATCATAGAAGTCTACCACTTCGTCACATACAGACTGTTGCGTAAGGGGTAAAAGGTTCAAGGAATTGATTTACATGTAACCATCTATTACAGAGGTGACTATTATTTTATAATGAAAAATAAAAGTGTGTTTATGATTATTCTGAATGTGTCCGATTGAAATTTTAATTTTAGTATGGATTACACGAGAGGAGACGAGAAACATCTATATCTCGTCTGGTCTTATAACATTTTGACAATTAACATTCAATAAAATAAATGAACAAAGACTAGTAGAAACGTAAACAGTAGCTGTAAATGGTATTTGAAATTCTAGATTATTCTAGATTTTTTTGATATTGGAACTTCTAGAAACCTAAGTAACTAATTAAGAATTCAATTATGCAGGCAATTCAAGCATTATGTCACATGCTATAGAAAATTCGTGGTTACTATTTTTAATACCTACTTAGTATAAAATAATATAGAAAATACTTTATCTCCTCCAACTATCTTTCTCTTCTCTAGGAATCTCACACTCTCCAAATTTCATTTATCCAAGATCACACTCCTGTAACTTATATTTTATTAGTTTATTCTTATTTTTTTTCTTTTTATAAAAACAATAATTTATTATTGCATTCAAGGTTATTCTCTTGAACTCTTAATCAAATGGATAATCTGATCTAATACATATTAACAAAATGTTACAGATATTAAGATGTATGTCTACAATATACTCCTAGTGTATCAGTATTTCTACATCTATCCTAGCTGCTGTAAAGTACACTATAACTTTTTGTTCGTTTAGGCCCCTTTTTAACAGTAATATAAAAGAAATGTACGAAAGAATACAAAAAGCTATGCAAAAATTAAAAATTTGAAAATTATAAAAATCGCCTTATTTATCAGAATTCTGACTTATATCTCACAATTCTGACTTATATCTTAGAATACTGACATATAAACTCAGAATTCTGACTTATGTCAAAATTATTAGGTGGACGACGGGGTTTTGAAAGAAAATGGATACGAGTTAAGCGGTTAGTATCTACCTAATAGAAGTACATTGATCATGGGTGCTGAAGTACTGGATACAGCATATTTTTATATTTAGCAATAAATTTCTGAAATAAAAGTCAGAATTCTGAGATATAAGTCAGTTTTCTGAGATATACCTATCTAAATCGAAATACCTAATATTTTTTTAATTTTTATTTTTTGGGTGGTTCTCTACGTTTTCGTAGGTAAATGTACTAATATATACTATGTATATATATATCAAAAATAATATTTCATTCCCATAGTGGGTCACGTTCTTAACAGTTAATATAGATAATTTGTAATAATATTAATGTGTTAGATAAAAACCAAAATACAAATGTCTTCTTTCTTCGTTAGATAAATTACATTAATGACATTAATTTATAGCAGTTTAATTACTGGTGCACACGCCTTAGCACTCATTAATTAAACATTTAATACAATTAATCCATCTAGCACCTCAGAAATATAATAAATCATTTACATTGTAAGTAGCTATTAAAATCTTTAGATTAAAATTATTATGATGATTTTTGAATAAATTTATTATTTATTCAAGATATATTTGAATATTATTCTATAAGTATCTAAACAAATGAATTAGAATATGATGGAATAAATATAAAATACTTATTTGAAGAAAATATTTTGTAATATAATAAGTTAACTTGTCAAATATATGAATATCAAAATATTAATACCTGTAAAAAACAGCTGTGATTATAATGTGGCTTAATTGCAGATACATTTCGTCAATAATACAACGATCAAACGAACTTTGATTGTGATTATATGCTGCGTCCATCATAAGATATGACTTATATACGCAAAGTATATCAGGAACGTTCTACGGAGTGATATTGAGGGCTGGTCGCAGATGTAATCCATTCTTTCTAGAGAACAGTAGACTTGTCTATGTCTTCAGTACATAGACAACATTTTCGACATTTTCCTTGTTTTTATTAATAATGATCTTTGTGGTATTAGAAATTACAGATTAAAACGTTTTTAAAAATATTGCTTTCCAATATAATATATCTATACATGTTACTAAATTTATTTACTTATGGTTACTTAAGAAAAAAATATTAATGATAATGATAGCCCTGAAAATACAAATCTTAAAATTTTAAAATGTAAAAAAATGCTTATTTGAATCCGGAGAGAATATTACATAAATATAATATTATAATAAAAATAATTAAATTATTATTTTTCAGTAACTAAAAGTAAAATAATAAAAATATAAAAAGGATATTGATTATTTAAAAGAAATTTAAATATAGAACCATCATATGTGTTAAATATATAGTTGTACAGTTAGTAGTAGACATTCGCCAATATCAAGATTTACCTAGGTGTAACTTAAAGTAGGAAATATCTAGTATGTAACTGACAAATATTGTAATAGTGTAGTGATACTGTGAAAAATTAACGAAAGGTAAAGCAAAGATTTACAAAGAATGCAGAACTTAAAAGTTTGTTATGGCGAATACCACAAAAGATAAAAATAAAAAAAATATACCTATAATATAAAAATACGTAAATATATAAGAGAAGAATATAGAAGAATATAAAATGTAACAAATAAAGTAATGTGCGATACTATAGAGAATTCTTTGCACGCAAACATACAAACACAATTTTTTTGATAAATCCGTAGGTCAATGGAAAAGGTTGATGTTTATCAAAGCTGATTGTAAGGGCTACTATTATTAAAACAATATTTGTATAAGAAAAAATATATGGCCCGTGAAAGCTACGAATGTGTTGTATTATACAAGACATTATAGGCGGCAAATATATCTAGACGTTCTAGATGTATTGTTTACCTTTTTTATCTAATGTAATTGAAAAAAGACCAAACACATCTAGAGCATCTAGATGTATTTGCCGAACTTGTTTATTTGATCAGCTGGCGTTCTTTGAATTCTTTCTTTCTTTTTAACACGCTTTTATAAGCTTGACCTGTAACTTCCTAACATTGTAAGCAGAGCTGTCCAGTATTTGAAATAAAAGTAATTGAAAAAGTATTTCAAATACTTTCGGTATTTGAAGCACTTTATTTCAAATCCTTTCGATTGTCGGTATTTGGTGCTTGGTATTTGACAACTTTTGGTCTAGTATTTGGATTTGGTATTTGATTTTCAGAAATATTGGTATTTCAATTACTTTGCTTGGTATTTGAAATACTCTCCGGTATTTCAAATACTTTCCGGTATTTCAAATACTGTACCGCTATTTCAAGTACCTCCTACTTCTTTTCTTACTTATCCATATATATTAAAACGCGTCCATTCTGTCTCGCTCTAAATTCCGCCGCCGAATCGACAAAGTTTCAAAGCTATCTCCTCCGAGAGGGGATCGCGGAACAATCCCCGCGGGCGACCAGAGGTCGCCCCCGGCCTTTCTCCAATGCGTAGGGGTATTTTCGTTCCGTTTGAGACGATGTGAGATTCGTACCGATGTGAGATTGCACTAACGAGACAAGCACCTCCCACGAAAACTGTCAAATTAATTAAACTTCAGATAGGTTAGATAGATTTTAGCTTACAAAAGTAAATATTTACAATATTTTTGGTCCCATTGATAAAATTGATAATAATGTTTACTTAAAAATAAATTCTACCTTCAGTACTTAAAAAATTATGATATTTTACCATTAAGAATAGAGTATCCTTACAATTCATCAAAATATTAAGAAAAATCGTTTAGTATAATTGCATCATTATTCCAGATACAAAATTTCTTTAATATGTATTTTCTTAAAAATAATATTATTTTAGATGCATTTGTCACCCGACGGGTGACCCCAGACCGCAGACCTGGACCCCCGGTAGGGCTAGAAACGGGAACGAAAATCGCGACAGCGATTTTCTCTATATCAGCGATCTTCTCTTTTACCTTTCTATAAGAAAGGTAAAAGGCATGTATGTACCTTAGAATCTGTAGTATCGTAGAACTAGATACATGAAAACGTCTCCATTCCATATTATCCTGCTATTGTACTAATTGTACCATGTATGTAACCTCATTGGCATTATTGGCAACACTGGCAACAATAACTGTATAATTAATTATTGTGAATACCTCATTTACTGTTGTTGAATGTAAATATTTTGTTACCCTTTTCAGACTAAATTAAAAGTTATGTTTGTTTTATGTTTTGTTATTATTATTACTTATTTCCTCAGGCATAAAATTTCAGCAGGTGTAAATAAATATAATTCACATTATTCCAAGTACCATTTCTATAAAATATTATAAATATCTATATCTTTTATAAAATATCTATAAAAGATTTGAAATACCTTAAAAGATTTGTTGGGTATTTGAAGTACAATTTGCCGTATTTCAAATACCTATAAAGGATTTTAAATACCCTAAAATAATTTTTAGGTATTTGAAATAAAACTTGTGGTATTTCAAATACTGGAAAATATTTGAAATACTTTATTTGCTCGAAATTTCAATTACTTTTCTTGAGTATTTGGTATATCAAATCCTTTCTGTAAAGCAGAGTATTTGGTAATTGAAACTGCAAATACTTTAGATGGTATTTGGTATTTGATATTTGAAATACTTTTGATGGGAATTTGGAGCAGCTCTGATTGTAAGCAAATCTTACAACTCACTTTTCACCAACTTCTAATTGTCCTATCGATTTAAAACTTATGTGTACTATCGAGCTTGCGTGATGATAGAAGAGAAGTGGTCTTTTTAACTTTTTAGTGCACAAGTAATAGCTGGTTTTTTAGTTTTTTAAATTATCATTTTTACTTAATTCTTTCTATCATCCTTCTATCTTCTCTGTTTATGACTGTACACATGAGCCATTTTGAAAATTTTACATATTAACACTCGAAAAATAAAACACCCGCACGGAGACAGCGACACAGAAAGACTGATGACTGCATAGATAATAAGAGATATTATCCCCACTCCAACTGTATTCGCCAGGCGTTCGCCAGGTACAAAAACTGTTGTTTACTGTTTTTTGAAGGAATGTAATATATCAGATGTCGTTGAAGTACAGTTGCCCATCTACGTTGTCCTTTATAATAGTATAACTTTGTTTACGGAAAATCCTAAGCCTTTTATTATACATTTTTTTGGTGATATCGATTTCTTATTTAAGGATGCACATATCCTCAAAGTTTTAGAGATAAGTTCTGAATAACCCTGTATAGGTAATTTTCTAGGTAATATTATTAAGCATGTGTAGAAACATAAAAAAATACGCTTGTTAAGAAAATAAGTTCTGTTGCTAAATGGTGCAGGAACCAGGAACGACAAACTATGTAAGGATAAAAAATGAGGGGATGCAATTATTATACAGGGTGATATATGTTTTAAAAAGACATGACAGTACCTTTAAGTCCGCCACTGGTTATTAATGAAAGCTCACTTTTTATTTTATAGCTACTAAAATATTAAAAATGTATATACCGGGTGTTCCACATAAAAGTCCTCATCCTCGTATCTCGGCAACGGAAAGATATATTTTGATTAAAAAAAAACAGATGATAGAGCTCATCTATGGCTCCGTCACGAAGTTCAACTTGATTTTTTCAGAGCAAATTGGAGATGGCGCTGAAGTCGAAAGAAATTTTTCGATGGCAGGAACTTTGTAACAAGGTTTATCCGATACTTTGTTCAATTCTAAACAATTTTTGTCAAATGACTATTTTTCAAAAACTTAATAGTTTCAGATATATAGGGCTCTTCATTTGGTGAGGTCCAAACTCAAGCTTATTTTAGTTTCGAATTATTACCTTATACATGAAATAATAATTATGCAAGTCAATTTAATAGCTCTTTTTAAGGGTCCATTCACTGTAGACTTGACAGACATGAATTCGTGGTCGGGTTGAGAGGTTGGGTAGCCGATGGATGAAGACTTACATATTTCCACTACCGAATTATTTAGATTTCGGAGGTGCATGTAAAGCCGAAGTAAAAAGGCACATGGAAACAAAGTTAGCCGTCATTGCAAGGGTGCCGGATTTGTCTTATAATTGCAAAATAATTTCTTTTTAATGTTATAAATTATATATCACCGGAAATATCAGAAGATAAACTAGATCCCTATAGTAGCAAATTTTTGTTTAATACATGTATTTTAAAGAAAATAATTTTTGAAAATACGCTATTTTAGTACAAGATTGTTCGCCTGGAATTTTAAAAATAAAAAGAATTACAAAAAATTACTACTATAGGGATTTAGATTAAAGTCTTATCTTTCAACACTTTTTTACTAAAAGTCGCTATCTTTTATAGTTTTTTTATAATTAGACACGAGACGAACGCCGATTTTGGGCTTATTTCGGACCAGTGAATGGACTCTTAAGGAATAGTGAAATAATATGTATTTTTGTAAAATAATGCAAGAGTTTTTTAAATAAATAATTTATTTTGTACATACATACATTCAGGATTTATTTTGGGACAAGCGTACAAATAATTATGAATTATTATACAAAATGAATTAGGTATTTAAAAAACTCTTACCATATTTTACAGAAATACATATTATTTCACTATTCCTTAAAAAGAGCTATTAAATTGACTTGGAAGAGCCCGATATCTCTGAAACTATTAAGTTTTTGAAAAATAGTCATTTGACAAAAATTGTTTAGAATTGAACAAAGTATCCGATACACCTTGTTACAAAGTTCCTGCAAATGAAACATTTCTTTCGACTTCAGCGCCATCTTCAATTTTCTCTGAAAAAAATCAAGTTGAACTCCGTGACGAAGCCATAGACGAGTTCTATCATCTGTTGTTTTAAAAATCATAATATATTTTTTCGTTACCGAGATACGAGACTGAGGACTTTTATGTGGAACACCCGGTATACTTAATGTATATATTTATTTTCGAATTTTTTATTGGAATTATGAATAAAGTTTCTTTTTTATAAATATTTTTGCATTTATGCCCCATAACTAAAAAAATACCTTATCTAAATCAGTTATGAAAGCGGAGGGGTACAAACCAGCTTGCTGTTTAGAGGGGGGTTATCTGAAAAAAAACTGGAATTTGTCAGTGGTAGGTACTCTTACCTATATAGGTAAAAATGAGACCATGATTTCACGTAAATTTAAAGAGACACTTAGAAATTTCTCGACTTTTCAAAATCCAAAAAATTCCTAAAATCCAGGAAAGAGAAAATCCAAAATTCATATCTATTCCATATGATCCTCGTTTTGCCTGTGGTTGTGGTAAGGTTTTTAAAGATGTAGGTATGTCAGCGGTTTATTCATCGGGAAATAAACTACAACTTTTAGGCAATCCAAAAGAAAAAATAGAAACTAAGGAAAATTCTGGGTTTTACGAAATTAGCTGTAAAGACTGCAATCAAAAGTATGTTGGACAATCTAGAAGGTCAATTCAAATTAGATTCAAGGAACATATGGGTTATCTTAAATATGGTAGAACAGATAAGTGTAGGTCGCCCAACATATGTTTAAGAACAACCATAAAATAGATAGTAGCAATTTAAGGAATTAATTAGGAATGTAACAAATTCCACACAGCTGGATGGTTTTGAGAGTTTGAAAATTGCTAAATGTAAAAATAGTATGAATGGTGACAGAGAGCCAATCCCATATAGCCCGCTTTATTGGTTAGTAGGTAAATCACGATTCACTGATTTGATCCTGGTTTCCTAATCCGTCGCAGCGGTTCACTGATCAGTCGCGATGGTTCAATGAGCTGTCGCCACGGTTCACCGAACCGTAAAAATAGTTTAGGTATAAATAGGACACAATATTAGCATAGGTTTAGTTTTAATCATCTCCAGATTATGCCAACTTGGTTGGCAAAATGCGCGTCGAGTGCAGTATGGTGTTATGTAGAAAACTACGTCAGTGTTATCTTCACACCGAAGGTTCCAACCCCATTCAAAAGAACATGATTTAACAAAATCGTGGAAATTACTTATAAACTATCCGATTTACGAAACATTTACAAGAGTAATGTTTTGCATTAATTTAGTATATACTCATTAATAATTTATTTTTAAAATCCAGTTACTCAAAAATAATCAAATAAATGTGAGCCAATGAGACTTTAACCACCCATTACTGTTTACAGCTTTTTTTTGTTGCTGTTTATTGGTTTTTATTAAAATAATGTAGCAGACAATGTATTAAATAAACATCATTTGTGCCAAGATAGTGGGTTTCTACTACATTTAGTACAGCTTAGCATTAAATGAAAATATTTTATGGCTTTGTAAAAAACATTTCAATGAAAACAAAGATATTTATGATTTTCTATTTTAAATTAGAATAGGAAAGGAAGAGAGCGCCCCTTATGATGGGAGAATTCCGTGTTATACCTTACTTAATTCTCAGGGTTTTGCAAAACCGGAAACTGTGACTCCTATCATTGCCTTTCCTACCGCAAAGGCGTGTAACCCGAAGTAACGCATATTTGCGTTCCATTTTAAACTTTGACTAGTAGGTACGTTTTTCTGCAGTAGTACATTCACATTCAACGATTATAGATATCGACTGAATAAGCCAAATCAACATAATTATACAGACTTTCCTTCGAGAAGATAAAAAATATATATTTTAACCATTTTTATATTTAAAAAAAATGACTATATTTAGTAAGGTATAAACAAATGATATTTAATAAGGTGCATTCTTTATTTTATGCAGTGATCGAATCTGTTTAAATAAAAACTAGAAATGGGAGAAAATGGCTATCGCAATTTTCGCTCCCATTTGTAGCCCTACCGGGGGTCACCCTTCCAGTGACAAAAGCATCTAGAATAATATTAATTTTTAAGAAAATACACATTAAAGAAATTTGAGATAATCCCTTATTTGAAATAATCATAGATTTATAAGTCTATGGAAATAATAAATTTATAGACAGAAAAAGCTGAAATTTTGTATCTGGAATGATGATGTAATTATACTAAACGATTTTATTTAACCGTACTCTATTTTTGATGGTAAATCATCATCATTTTTTAAGTGCTGAAAGTAGAATAAATTTTTTAGTAAACATTTTTATCAATTTTATCAATGGAGCCCTCTGCTACGGTTCGGAGCCCCGCCCGCCCTTCGAAAAGGTGTAACGGGGGCGTTAAAAAATATATTGGTGTCATAATAGTTGCAGCAAATTAATATTGTAGATATTTACTTTTGTAAGCTAAAATGATGAATTTTGCAGACTGCCAAAATGAACGAATTAATTCCAAACTTTACCTGCAAAAAGATTAAAAACTACGGACAATGAAACAGAATAACTGAACATTAATAATACTAATAAATATGTAATTGGAATTAAAAAGTAAAATAAAAAAAAGTTGCATCCAGTGGGATTTGAACTTCTGCACCGCGATGTTTGAAATCCTGCGACCTATACTATTACGTCACCGCGTCACCCGTTACTGTTTGACGCCGAGACAACTATGTAAACTGTACGTATTAATTAACCTGAAATTAATTTTTACCGATATTCTAATTGGAAAAGCATTTCGCTTCAGTATTTTAGTAATCAGAAGTGTTTGGCAGTCAATATTATCGATTCCGTTAGCAATATTTCTCATAGGAAAATAATTAATTTGACAATTTTCGTAGGAGGTGCTTGTCGTAGTGCAATCTCACATCGGCAGATAAAATGAGAAAGAAATGAGACGGACGCGATTTGAGATTTCCGAAGACGAAATAAGTATAGAGATAGAAGGAGTGGTCGCGTACGATCTCGAAAAAAAAACTCAAAGGATTAGAGAAAGGACGGAAGTTTCGTGTGAAGCGGTTCTCGATGCCGTAAAAATTAGAAAAAGGGGTCGAGTGGGTCCCGCGAAAAGTCGGGATTTCGGCAGGCGTGACGGAGTCATTAGGCGCGAGAACAAACGCAGGTGCTAGCCACATCTCTCTCGCCGAACGGCGATCGACGAAAATTTTGCAGAGGTTTTTTGAAAAGGCGTTTAAATTGGTGAAACGCATAGGAAACGGGACGAAAATACACCTAAGCATGAGAAATTAGCATGCATAATAAGCATTGGGGTGACCTTCGGTCGTCCGCGGGGATCGCTTCGCGATCCCAGCTCGGAAAAGATGGCTTAGAAACTTTGTCTATTTGGCGACGGAATTTAGAGCGAAACAGAATCGACGCGTTTTAATTAATATAAATAATGGATGAATACTTCTAATATATTAGTACGCAGGTGCGCAATATAGGGTACTGATCCAATGACAACCTAAAAGTGCATGTACCACACTTTTACATCAATCTCATCTCATAAAATTTCTGAAAATATTATTAATTTTTAACATATATCTGAAAAGATATTTATTTCAAGTTCTTGTGCTATCTTACATCATACGATTTATAGTATAGATATTAAACATTTATAAGTTTAAAGTAAATTTTTGACAGTTAGCTCCCTTTTAAACTAACTTTACCCCATAAAAAGTGAGGTTCATGCCATATACTTTCCTCTAAAAGTAGTTGGTTGCTTCACTACTAGCGACGGGCCAAGTGTATTATCTACCAGTTTGCTTTAAAAATTATAATACATTTTCAACTGAGGATGAGCACCCATTTTTGTCACTACATGGAGAAAAACTAAAGATAATTTTCACAAACATTTCACAATTAATATTTCTACTTTTTATATGATAGGGACAATGGATTCTCTAATAGTTGTTTGATATCTCTAATATTGATGAGATTTGATATACTCTCATAATTTTTTTCATTCACAACTGGTTCCGCTATTCAAATAATTTTCTTAAAATCAGTTGAATATTTGAAACCAGCTAATTAGAGTGGGGTTTGAAATACCTTAATCCTTAAATAGAAAACAAATATTTTTTCAAAATAGTTCCTTCGACTTATATCTTCGTCTGTAGATGGTTAATAAAAACAAATCTTATACCTAGTGTACTAGGTAAGAAAGATTAATATCACTTAGGACAAAGAAAATTAAAACTATGTTAAAATATGCCCCATTCATTAAATGCATAACGAATTAATTTTACGATTAAGATAACAAAATGACTTCATGAATAACTTATTCATTTTATCTATCACCATCTCCTCTATTATGCCAATAAAATAATTGAGATAAATGCATAAGTACCGCAAATATTTTATTGCAGTTTATTACGAATTGCATTACCCGGAAATGATTTTATCATACTTAATAAAGATATTTGTAGTCTCAATATTATCTCTAACCAAAATTTTTTAAGGTACAAAAATATGGACTTCTACAAAATATAAACTCGTCATAGCCCAACCTTTTTTAAATTGGCCATATAATACTGGAATAAATTATTATTTTCTTTTTTCTGTTACTATAGTTATAATCACGTTACCATTACTCCGTTATTAATGTTATCGATCACTATTATATTCACTGCCGTTTTCGCAGATCTTATTATTTTATTTCAATATCATTATTATTGACACAACAAGAAATCCTGGCCATTCTTGTATTATTGTGTTAATTATTGTATAACTGTCGTTTTTATTCAATATGTCATCTGTCAGTATGTCGTATGTCGTATATTATCTAGTTGCTATTACCATTTATACATTTTTATTAGTGTCCGTTATTTACCGATGGTGGTGTAATATTGTTTCACAAGCGAAATGCGGCGGGTACGACACAGTAGATAGGTATTGCAGGAAAATCAACTGTTGGCTGCGAAATACTATAGAGAAACAATTTTATTTTCTCTATCAATGAGTATGTACGTAAATAAACAAAAATACATCATTCATTAATTGATTTAATACATTTATGTTTAATATCACTCTTTCCGAGGTCAGACTGCAGTTGTCTGTGTTGCCAGTTATTGCCATCAAATCATTACATACTGCATTTATTATTGTTATCATAGTTATTTTCATCTTTGTTATTATTGCTGTTCAAATCTTTTTTTGTTGTTTTCGTTCTAATTATTATTGGAATTTTATCTTTAATGGTATTTTTCGTCATCGTAGATTTTGTCTTTATTGCCGTTGTGGTACTTTTACCTTTTCTGCCGGTATTGTCTTATATCATTGTCAATAGTCATTATTTTTATTCATTTCATTTATTTTCTTTATTCCGTTTGTAAACTAATGTATATGACGTGTTCATAGGAAGTAGTTGCACTCACACTTGAATTAATGATCTGTTTTAAGTTTATTTTGAATTATTTATAGTCATTTATGATAGCTTTATTACTATATACAGGGTGGGAAAAATTTTAATGTGCAATATTGGTATCTCGGAAACGGTAAAAGATACAACGTGGCTCAAATTAGGAAAAACTTGCTCAATTTTATGCTGATTCAAAATATGTGAACAAGTTTAATATATTCCGGGCCGTTCGGGAGTTATGCCTGAAAAATCAAAATTTGCCAATTTCTCTTAAGTCAAATAACTTCTCTTGAAATAAATGTAGACTTTTGAAATTTGGTACGTTTACATAGTTTGATGAGAGCTTTCGATTGCCATACTAAAACATGTTCTACTAGTTTTTTCGCAACAATATTCAACTTTTGAATTTCTTATGGGCGCCATATTGGATTTTTACTTCACTAAATACAGAAAGAAATTACAAGCACGGTGATATATCATACTTGATACTTTCTTCAATAAATATGGATAATACACGCGAATAACGATAAATATTATTTATTTACAAATAATAAACAATCATTCATTTATAGTTAATTGTTACAAAGTGTGTTTTTAGCTTTTTAGAGGAACTAATTATTATAATAAGAAAAACAACTTATTTATACTGCTCCAATTGGCTGCCGTTACTCTGAATACAAAGTTGAGTATGTCATCCACTGCACGTCTTACTGTTCCACCATCTATTGAATTTATGTAATTAATTCATTCATTCATTCAATTGTTCATTAATTCTTTCCAACATTTCATCCTCTATCGATGGCATTGGATTATTGTAGATATAATTTTTATCAGCTAATAATGGGACCATTGAATTTGTGGAATTTTACATAACAAGGTGTATTAGGGCCTTATCGTATTATTAATAAATTAACTTCTCGAAATTATTTACACTTCTTACAAAATGATTTGGAGGAAATGCTGGATGACCTTCCTTTGCAAAATATACAAAATGTACAATTGTTTCAACAAAATGGTTGCCCTTCACACAATGTTAGGATTGTAACCCAGTACCTAGATCAACGTTTTCCGAATTCGTGGATGGGTACAAATGGTCCCATTCTATGGCCACCGCGATCACCGTGTCTAAACCCCTTAGATTATTATTTCTGGGGAGCTGTTAAAAATTATATCTACAATAATCCAATGCCATCGACAGAGGATGAAATGTTGGAAAGAATTAATGAATACATAAATTCAATAGATGGTAGAACAGTAAGACGTGCAGTGGATGACATGTCTGTAAGGACTCAACTTTGTATTCAGAGTAACGGCAGCCAATTCGAGCAGTATAAATAAGTTGTTTTTCTAGTTATAATAATAATTTCCTCTAAAAAGCTATAAACACACTTTGTAACAATTAACAATTTAAATAAATAATATTTATCGTTATTCGCGTATATTATCCATATTTATTGAAGAAAGTATCAAGAGTGATATATCACCGTGCTTGTAATTTCTTTCTGTATTTAGTGAAATAAAAATCCAATATGGCGCCCATAAGAAATTCAAAAGATGAATATTGTTGCGGAAAAACTAGTAGGCCTAGAACATGTTTTAGTATGGCAATTGAAAGCTCTCATCAAACTATGTAAACGTACCAAATTTCAAAAGTCTACATTTATTTCAAGAGAAGTTATTTGACTTAAAATAAATTGGCAAATTTTGATTTTTCAGGCATATCTCCCGAACGGCCCGGAATATATTAAACTTGTTCAAATATTTTGAATCAGCATAAAATTGAGCAACTTTTTCCTAATTTGAGCCACGTTGTATCTTTTATCGTTTCCGAGATACCAATGCTGCACATTAAAATTTTTCCCACCCTGTATGTACATACAAGGAAGTTAGGAATTGAGGTCTTTAGATAAAATGTGAGAAGCAATTCGTACTCACATCTGAAGAAGCCACACTATTTACAAAAGGAATTGTCATGTTTTTTTATATATTATATTTAAGAAACTAAAAATTTGTGATAAGGTGGAATCAATCAACCAAATAAGAATTAATTTATACGAACATATTTGTAATATTTCCCCATATCGTAGCGATAACTTGCTATTTCCCAGATAAAACTGAATTGATATTTTTTTCTACGACAAAGCCGTTATGAGCGTTACACGAGGTCAAGCCTTTATACACATAATGCTATGTAAACGCAGACATTTTTCAGTGGCATTATTATTTTATAAACTAAGTACAAATTGCTATACTTATACAGTTGATAACAGGATAAACCATGTTATTTTCCACATATTTGCAACCTTTTTATTATATAGAGAGTTTTTTATTTTGTACGTTTAAGTATTCGGTAAGTTTGGACAGATAATAAATTTTCTTAATATATTTCTACCACACCCACATTTTATTACAAACGCCCAAATTTTGTGCCGACAAGGTAGTGTGTTCAGTTATCGACTATGGGAGTGGGCGACTCTATAGATTTCATATCAAATTTATGAATAAGGTATGAGAAGTTTCAGGATAAGATTTATTAGATATGTGTCAAACTGCATCTAATTTATTCGAAAAAATGAATAATTTTGTAGCTAAACACATTTTTATGATTATAATTATATGTAATTTTAATTTTTTTAAATATGCGTTATGGTGTTTTTTAAGGAATCTCATTAAAATGTTTGACGGAGTGTACTAATTATAGTGCCAATGATCAGAGATTAAGATAAAATGGATAGATGGATAGAATTATGAATTTATATCAAACTTCACAATAGTAAAGTTCGTTCGTGCTTTTGTAATTCTTTGCATTTTCACTGAAGTATGCCAACAAAACATTCTCGCTGTATACTTGAATATTTTTCTCGGCGCACGACGTTTTGAACCGATTGTAAGCTATATGGTATAAAGATCTTGACTTCGTAGGTAACAAATTGCTTATTGCAATATTTGCAGCCTCCACAATCTCTTCCGACTCACAATTATTCATTGTGCACTAAACAAACTGTAAACTAAACAAAACTAACATCTTAATTTGACAATTCTTTTTGTTTGTTTATTTTGTAGTTATGACAATAACTCAACGACTATTAAATAAATGCTCAAATCCGAATACAATAATTATGGTGCTACTTACTTCATAATAACAAAATATGTGTTTTTAAGTTAATGAGACCGTGGAAAAAATAGTATATACCATTCGGGAGAAATGCTATTTTGTCCTCGGTGCATTGTAGCCCTCTGGCTTCGCCCTCGGGCTTCAAATTGCACCTCTGCCAAAATAACGCATTTCTGTCCCTTATAGTATAATATACTATTTTCTACGGTCGGGAGTAGAAATCAGTTTCTATGACATCAAAATTGAAACAGAAGTAGTCTATTATTCCCAAGGGAGTATAATGCTCCCAAGGGAGTTTACATTATGGAGAACGTTTTTCATGCAAAAAAAGAGGTAACATTGAAATTATTTATTGACATTTAAATTAAGTGTAACATTTGTACAATTTTCAAAATTAATATTAGAAGGAATATTACTTTCGCTTACATTTAAAGTTTTTGTGATTGCGCTAGTGGTGGTACCTACTAAAACGTGATTAGCAATTTTGGTCTTATTTTCAATGGAGTTCTCGACATAACCCTCAGCGACTGTCGTTGATTTCCAACCTGCATGACGCATTATTGTCGTGATATCCACACCAGCATCTGCCAGTAATGTCGCTGAAGATCTTCGTAAGCAGTGACCAGTATAACATGCAGCATCAGGTAATTTTAAATACGAAGCTACTACACTAGGAATTTTTCCGATGGTATTCTTGCCAACTGGCTGCGAACTACATTTTCCTGCTTTGTAGTACAAAAAAAGGCGCTTATGCTTGACGTGGGGAGAACGAAGGGACAGGTATTTTCGATACAATTCAAGCATATTTCCCACATCGGTAACCACAAAGGTTCGTGGAATCTTTGTCTTAGTGTTTGGAATTTTTACAATCAAGGATGAGCCTACATCCTCAATATCATCTACAGTTAAATTGACTAGTTTATCAGTTCGACAAGCTCCGGCAATCCCCAGAATTAATACAACCTATAAAAAATCAAAATACTAAATAATTGAAATACCTAACAACAAAAGTAATCTTACCTTAATCATTAAGAATTCTTTGTCATCTGCAGTTGATAGAAAACGGTCGATTTCACCCTTTGTCAATATTTTCGATTTTTTCGCTTGATATCCGTCACCGGTTCTTTTCAAAAATGCGATCAGTTTGGGGAATTTGCTTATATCTATGTTGTCGTAAATTATCAAGCATGACTTAACCATAGAATATTGCGCCCATAATGTGGAAGACTTGTAATTATTTGCATTTTCACTGAAGTATGCCAACAAAACATTCTCGCTGTATACTTGAATATTTTTCTCGGCGCACCACGTTTTGAACCGATTGTAAGCTATATCGTATAAAGATCTTGACTTCGTAGGCATAGATTAGGTTAGGGGTAGATAGGAATCTGCAATGTTGATAAAAAACGACGCGGAAAACGACATCTGTAGAGATGTAGTGGAACTTTTTTAAAAATTTTGTACAAAATCGCCCTACCTTTGTAACATATTTAACTTTTTTAATGAAGATAGAAACAAATAAAACTACAATAAGTATATTTTTGCATATTTTGTATTACAATATTTACAATATATTCGCAAATTATCAAATTTATCAATTTGATAAAAATACCTATAATGATAGAAGACCAAAATATATTTGCCCAATATTGTAGTTTCAATTAAACGACAATCGCTAACTACACTTGATATCTATTCGATTTTCTCTTCCTGTTTTATTCAAACATCTAGAAAAATTATTTGTTTTCACACAATACAGACTCCATACCTTTGAAAGTGTATATTATCCTACGAAATTCAAAATTAATAAAACACATCACATTAACTAATTTTTCTTTTACCTTCTTAAACCATGAGAACAATTATTTATCTTCATACAATCTGCACACTTAACTGCATTTTACTGTTAATCTGTTTTCTTTGAATTCCGAAGAAATGTCACTAAATATACTGAGACACAATTCACTACAATTCAAGCTAATACACATACCTAATTCAGGATAAATAAAAAATAAAAATTGAGATTCCCCTTCATAATTTTAAAACATAAACTGACAGTTGTCTTTGACATTTAGGTATATGATTATTAGCATATTTTATTTTCTTATGATTGGCAGATGCTCAAATTTTTTGAGAAACGCTCTCTGGTGAGATGTAGTGAAACTAATCAATTTGTCTACAAAACTCCCATAAGAGTTCCCAGGCCCTGTTCGTAGGTAACAAATTGCTTATTGCAATATTTGCAGCCTCCACAATCTCTTCCGACTCACAATTATTCATTGTGCACTAAACAAACTGTAAACTAAACCAAACTAACATCTTAATTTGACAATTCTTTTTGTTTGTTTATTTTGTAGTTATGACAATAACTCAACGACTATTAAATAAATGCTCAAATCCGAATACAATAATTCTGGTGCTACTTACTTCATAATAACAAAATATGTGTTTTTAAGTTAATGAGACCGTGGAAAAAATAGTATATACCATTCGGGAGAAATGCTATTTTGTCCTCGGTGCATTGTAGCCCGAGGGCGAAGCCAGAGGGCTACAATGCACCGAGGTTCAAATTGCACCTCTGCCAAAATAACGCATTTCTGTCCCTTATAGTATAATATACTATTATTGTTGGTAACTAATTCAATTTTGTAAACACAATATGCAGATGTTGCAAAATTACAGTTTGGGGAAATGGCACTTGCCCGTACTTTATTAATCCAAATATACGAAAATAGGAGCAGACTATAGATATACAGAGTGCTTCAAATTCGATGCAATACATGAGATCTCGGAAACGGTAAGAGATACGAAGTCGGTTAAATGGAGGCAAAGTTGCGTATTCAGGGGGGCAACATAATGGCGAAAAGAGATCAAGGCTAACTTGATTAGTTTTCGAAATATTTTGAAAAAACCCAAAATTTCGATTTTCGTTTTTGTTTTTTTGCGGGCCTATTTGATGAGGTAATCAAAAATAAAGAGCACTTTTCTATAGCAACTTTTTGCCCTTTTTCGAATGGTGTTAGAGAATTTTCCGAAAAACGTTTCGTTTTCCGGAAACCAACATCAACTTAATTTTTTTAAATACGGACCTGGAATTTTTTTTCAATTTTTTGTAATCATTTTTGTAACTTGATAGAATGCCACCATAAAAGGAACCAGATTTAAACGTTTTGTCTAAGAAAAATCCATCATTAATAATTTCCCGTCCTCTTAGATTTAGTTTTATCTAGGCAAACGTTTCTATGACAAACACATTTCAATGTTGTGTCATGATGGACTATCGGTACTTAAAAATGGCTTTCAGCAATCTAGAATTTTTTAATTTTATTTAAATTTCCTCATAATTCAGGAATTGTTCGCAACTACTTAAATAAAACATTTCCAAACAGATGGATTTAACATCATGGTGCTATAGAATGACCAGCAAGAGCTCCTGATTTATCCCCATTAGATTATTTCTTATGGGGACGAACTAAAAATGTTTTATATAAGAATCAATATACTAACATGGTCGATTTGAGAAATGCCACTATTCCTGTTCTGAATGCAATACCTGCAAGGGAAATCGAAAGATCTATTCAAAACTTAAAAAGACGAATACGCCTCTGCATGAATAATGACAGAGGATTATTTCAACATCTGCTTCAGGGTTTTTATAGTTTTAACATATTTTGTTGTTTTATTCATTGTTTATTCAATTACATCAAAGTTTATAGTTGTTAATTCGTTGTTTTATTATTAGCTTTTGTTAATATCGTAAACAAAAATGAAACCTCAAAAATATTATTCAATATCTAGAATTAACAAAAGTCGAAACAAAAATACTAATGATGGATTTTTCTTAGACAAAACGTTTAAATATGGTTCCTTTTATGGTGGCATTCTATCAAGTTACGAAAATGATTCCAAAAAATTGAAAAAAAATTCCAGGTCCGTATTTAAAAAAATTAAGTTGATGTTGGTTTCCGGGAAACAAAACGTTTTGCGGAAAATTTGCTAACACCATTCGATAAAGGCCAAAAAGTTGCTATAGAAAAGTGCTCTTTATTTTTGAATACCTCATCAAATAGGCCCGCAAAAAATCAAAAACGAAAATCGAAATTTTCGGTTTTTTCAAAATATTTTGAAAACTAATCAAGCTAGCCTCGATCTGTTTTCACCATGTTGCCTCCCTGAATACGCAACTTTGCCTCCATTTAACCGACTTCGTATCTCTTACCGTTTCTGAGATCCCCATGTATTGCATCGAATTTGAAGCACCCTGTATAGGTACCAGATAGACCATAATCGACCAAATTATTAATTAAAGTAGTAGTAGGTAGTTTACATAAAATTTAAGAAAAATTTTAATCAAACCAAACTTGCAAATTGCAAATTTGCCCAAATTCTATTTGGAAAAAGCTAAAGAACCGAAAGAATGAAAAAAATGTTATGCAATTGTTATACATTGTCCTATAATGTAAATGTAAATAATACAAAATGAAACATTTTATCTTGAAAAAGCGCAAGCTTTACTTTACTTACTTTTTGTAGGACATCTTACACAAAAACTTTTAACTTTTATTACAGAGTTTGTAAATATAACTTATTTTTTCCATTATGTATCCCTTAGGCTATGGTTGTGAAAAGGGTTGATATTCTCATATTTCGAAAACGAATATAGATATAATATACTGTAATACTTTTTTATAAATTAATTATAAGTTATTAGAGAAAAATTTATTCGAATTCAAAGCAATATGAATACTGAAATAATGATTGCAAACGTTTTTAAAAAAAAATGTCTTAAACATTGTTTGTAAAGCTCAAGGGATCATTCGCGAAATGTAGGTATAAAATTATCGGCTTGATCTTAAATTTACAAAATATTGCGCAATCAGCCAGCTCTAAGCAAACTCATAATAATTAAAGTAGGTATTTTTCTAAAATATAAATTATACTCTCTCCGATATTAATCTTTTCAAATGCTTACAAATGCAAATACTCATAGTATCAATAAGTCTGCAGTCTGTAGGTACTACATTATTTGTCCCCTTCTTCTTTGTCAATGAGAAAGGAGTTAGCTTAGGGGAAAGTTTAGGAAAAAATATTTTTCTCGAGCTATTATTTTTTCTATTTAATACACTCCTCTCTTATCAGCCAAGCAGAATAAGTTGCCAATGCTTTATTAGACTACAATTTAAGTAATACCCCTCTCTGATTAATTCATCAGTGAAGCTGATATAAAAAGATATAAACAACTGAGCATTTAATATTACTTCGACAGTTGAACTGTTCCTGATGTTAAACCGTCGCCGTCGGGTTCATAAATATCTATATTCCAAAAGTGTCATTATTGATACAATGGCCGGTCAAACAAATGGTCAAATATGTGGCAAAATATAAATATATCTCAAAAAGTGAAAATTAATAATGATTTTCGACTCAAAAGTGTAGCTAATAGAAGAAAAAAGACTGCGAACTTGTTACACGGTATGCAAGCGATTTTTACATGTACAAAAATGTTACTATCTACGAAACAAGGCAAGATGTTACATTTTATTTTCTAAATTTAGGTAGTTAAAAACTCATATCTTCTTAATGCCAAGCTTGTTAGAATAATAAAAAACTGTATCATGAAATGTGATCAATATGTATTAAAAAAAAATTAATAATTCATGTTATTTGGTGCACATATTTTTCTGACGATAAGAACAAGTTATCGCTGATAAATACTGGAAATAACATGAAACATTCACCGACGTATATACAGCCCATAGGCAATAATAAATGATTCGACGGAAGTATTATCGACTTGTAAAATGAAGTAATATATAATAATAGTAGGAAAATGATTAATTTAGTGTACTAAGTTTATTATGTTTGATTATTTTATTTTATGTTTATTTTAGATTATTGTACTATGAAGATACTACAAAACTAGACTTTAAAATTATAATCAAGCTCAAATCCAGTAACAGTTAGAGGCATTTTTTATTTAGGACCAGCGATGCTGTAATATTATAACAGATTTAAATTATAAGAGAATTTCCGTACCTAGAAGAGTATTTCATTTCGTGCGTATCTAATGTCGTTGTCTGCATAACTATATAGGGTGTCACAAAAACATACCGACAAACTTTAACGGGTAGTAGGGAATACGCATGTAGGGTTTGGGCTGTAGAGTAATATAATGTTTTAAATCATACCCAAACAACTAAATTAATTCTTGGTTTAGGGGACAACACTGTATTTCGTTCAACATTTTTTGTTTCAACCATGCTTCTTGTTGGAAAAAAAATATTTGTCAAAATAAATATTCCAAAGATGCCAATTTTAAAACCGTAGTATTATCTGTAACTTATTTAGCTGATATCAGAACATTAACTTTGTTGATTTTTATTCAAAATATCTATTGAAAATGGATAATAATTTCTCATTTCAAAAACTTATCGATTTGCACCAGCAAATTGCAATGGAAATATCCGGAATGTCAGCAACCTCATCAAGCATGTTTTGTCTCTATTATTAAAAAATGTCCCTTTAGACATTAGGAATAACATGAAGTGTCAACATGACGGGACACCTCTACATTTTGGTTTGAACGTGTGCCAGTATCTGGACTAGTAATTGCCCCGCCGATGAATTGCAACAGGTCCCGTGGCCTGGTCCGCGCGTTCTCCCGATCTCAACCCCCTGGTTTTTCTTTTGGGGTCATCTGAAATCTTTAGTCTACGACACGCCTATTCGTAATGAGGAATATCTCTTAGCAAGAATAATGGCCAGTTGTACACATGTAGAAGCAATTCCCGAATATATTACATAGGGTCCGCGAGTCAATGAACCGATTTTGTACATTTATTGTAAACCATCATTTATTGTGTTCAACACGAACAAAAAGTAGTTCATTAATGTCTTCCTGAACATTTTTATAAATGAATATTAATTATTTATCACTGAAATAAACAAAACTTAATAAACCATTTTTTTTTCTGCTAAATGGCTCGTTTGCGGACATATATTTATTAAATAAAAAATGTTAGTTTTAATGTCAACTATCACCCTTTAAAGTTTGTCGGTATGTTTTTGAGACACCCTGTATATTGGATAAAGGTGAGTCTCAACTTTTATATAGAGTGATTTTTTAAAAAACGTTGTGACAGGTCGATTTTGTTTTTAAAAAGACACGTGCTGACATGAAAAATTTTGTTTCATATGTTTTTGTTTTAGAGTTGTGACGTCATCATACATATTTTTAAATTGCAACGCCCAGTATTTTAAACAGAAATGGAATCCCCATTTTTTTGCCAGAACAATGGTACCCCATGTTAGAGGTTTGCTACTTACCGTTTACAAGGTACAGGGTGTTTTTTGAGACAAATACACGTTAAGTATAGACATTTTGTTTTTATTTAAAATAATTTCAAAATTAAAAAATTAAACAAGTAACATTTAACGAAATTGTTCAAAATTAATCATTCAACTATATAATGTTTCATGTCAATTATTCAATAAAATTCTTCAATTCAAATATTATTACTTGTTCAAAATTCATCATTAAAAGCAAATAGCAAACCCCTAACACAGTTAAATGAATTACATATCCCCTAATATGGAGTACCATATGGGAGAAAAGTGAGGATTCCATTTCTATTTAAAATACAGGGCGTTGCAATTTAAAAAAATGTATGATGACGTCACAACTCTAAAAGTACGCGTTTTTTTTTAAACCAAAATCGACCTGTCACGGCGTTGTTTTAAAAATCACTGTGTATAAAAATTATGAATTTTGCGTGCGGTACTTTATCACCACACTATATATAATTATAACGATGATACCTGATTTAGATTAGATTTTGGTAATGATGAAGGTGATGGTGAATTTTAATGACAAAATGGCAAGAATTTCTGTGAAAAATCGCAAAATCTTTTAAATTAGCATATTTCTATTTTTTTAATAAAATTAGTTTATTGAAATTAAATTAAAAATATTTATTGGGCATCTGTACGTCGTCTTAGAAGCTATTAATTCATCACAAACACATATCCACAAGGATGTAAGATATTTGGTGGTAAACGGACACAAAGTTAACTAAAACATTTTGAACACAAAACACTTTAAAGTGTTTAATACATTATTTTTCCTACAATATAGTATTTCTAAAAACGGTTTCTGGAAATGCATAAAAGGTAGTACCTGAAATAGTAGAGTCACAGGCCTGAATAATAATAGACTGTGCATGTTTTTAATATTATGTACTTAACACTTCTGCAGAGCATAAAGTATATCCCCTCAACAAATTTAATTTTGTAGTAGGAATGCCTACTCTTGTCCATGGGGATACTATTCTGAGGTAAGTATACAATAAATACACGCAGAATATGTGTCCCTAATATTAAAATAAAAGACGTTAACTTTAATAGCAGATAATAGTATCAACATAAAAACCTTTTTAGTAACTTTGACCATTAATTGGCATTTGATTAGCTGGAACAATAGTGTAAACTTGTATGTTGTAAAAGTGGTAGGTTAAACCGACATTATAATACTACTTCAAAAACAATTAAAGAAAAATTATTTTGCATTGATAGGTATTGATATCAGCAACTCGGTCATACACATGCAAAATTATTGTATTGTTGTCTTAGCAGTTGCAACTTGTACTGTTGTCTTAGCATCTGCAAAATGTTCTAGATCACCAGAATGACCCTCAATTTTTGTCTATGTAATACACTGTGGTACTAAAAGTTATTTTGAAGAACAGTTTCATTGTGACTATAACAAAAAAATTAAAATACTTTAAATATGACAACTATGTGTAAGAAGCATTTGGGAGTTTTGGTTTTTAGGGTAATAGTTGTTTTAAAATGTTTGTATTTATAAAAACTGTTTACCTCAGAGCCATATTAGAATGGCATTATATAAGGTTTCTTTTGTTTTAAAATAGTGTCTCTTTTAATTACATTTTTAATTACTTTGTTACTTTATGTTTTATTTCTTTAGCCCAATAGTTTTCCAAATTTTTTTGTTAACATCGATAATACATTGTATTAGGTATCTAAATACAATGATAACTTTCATTTAAAAAAATAAATATGTTTGTACCATTTCATTCTCCAAAATTACCGTAGAAAAGTTTTCTGGCTACGCGTCTGTGACATTCCGAAATGTACCTATGTGCTATGAAATATCATATAAGTAATACTATTTCAGGTAACTTAATTCTTATCATTAAGACTAGACCGTAGGTACTGCCAAAGTTTACTAAATGACTATGTAGTGATTAGTAAACTGTAGTACTGTTAACCAAACTAAGTACCTACTTTCATAATTATCAGAAATAGTAATAAATAACAAATATTTTTTGCAGACATCAAACCTTCGGTATAAAAAACCAAAGAAAGACGGCGGCGCCAAAGAAGATGGGTATACCCAAAAAGCCTAACACAAATTTGGACACAAAATGATAGAGCGCAACTGAATAGGGGGTCATAGCCAGAGGCCTAAAGAAGGCGATTCGACTCAACAGACAGATAATTATTACTTACGTTACCGACGTCTACAAACGTACATATGTTATTATATATTTTTTATGCCGGAAACGATGGGCATTTGGTTTTTCTAAATGTTACTGGATTTCATTGTTTTTAGGTATTTTCGAGTGGTTGGGCTTCGGATGTCGTGAGGACTTCTTGTGGTGTCCAATTTGACGATGGCAGATATTACGGGCAGATGTTCTTCATGTGTCGTTGTTTTCTGATTTTTATACTGAAGTATAATTGGCTGGTACATACCATGTGTTTCTCAGTTATCGAATGATATTTGTTTCAGCAGTGAATAAAATAAAATTTAGTACATTATGAAAATAAGCATAATGAGACAGTTGCTGTTATTTTTTTTAAATTATAAGACTGTGTTTTCTCTAATGGGTAATCACCCTCCGCGTTGTCATATAAATATTATGATCATCTTACTAATCTCTTTTTAGAAATTTCTAATTTTTTTATTTTTAATAATTTCTTTCATTTGTGAGTTAATCTATTATACTTTGAATATGTCAATATAATCTCAGTATAATTTGTATGAAAATCATTTGTTTATTATGGTGACATAGGCTCATGAATCACTCTCCAGGATTACGTTTAAAGCATTTTCTTACTCATGTAGAGTCACATAATATGATTTAATTAGGTAATCATGGGTACTAAATAAGTTAATATGATTACATTATATATTTTCATGAATGAATATACCTACTGAATGTCATGTCCCATTTTTTATGGAACTATTGGGTATTTGAGAAACTGATAGAGGTAGGGAAGGGAAAAAAATAATAGCATCCCTCGAGTTCAACTTTCAAATGGAATTTAATTGTTTAATACAACTTTTTACATACGTACATTTTTGTTCACCTTTGTATCTTTGAACAACTTTTGGGGATAAAATAGATCAATGACTAATTTTTGTAGACGTTACGGTAACTCGAAAAATAAAATTAATTTTTATTAATGGATAAATTCTTTATACTTACTAATTATGTATTTAGTACAAAGAAGTACCTATTAAGTAGAGTTTATAGTGTAGTGTATACTGTATATGTAAAACGGGTTTGTTGTTTTATATATTTATCCACTATATTTATACATTTTGATGAAACTATGTGTTAAGATGATGGTTTCTTTTTAGATAAGATTGCATAAGAGTTCTAAACATAAAATAAATTAATAACACTTACTGCATTATTTTATAATTACACGTTAAATTAACACCAGTTTATTAAGAAAAAATAGCAGTAAATTAAAGTAAAGAACAAATTCAAAGGCTTTTTATTACCTTTATAAGGCCAAAATATCAACACCTTCAATCGAGGGAACCAAATGCATTTTCTATATTTTATTTTTTTTATCTGCTCTGGCAGTTGTCATTATTTCTTTTTTTACTACAGTAGTATTCCTCTACATTTTACATACATGAGATTTTATAAATTTACATATTCAAATTATTATTAGGTATTGAACATTATAATTAACTATTAGTGATAGATGTAATTTTATTTTTTTTATCATATTTTCAATACCTCACCATAGTTATGTTTATAATTTCTTTTTCTTTTTCTTATCTATTTATCTGTTTAAGATACTTATAAAAGATACTATGAATTATAAATATATGCTCGAAATAGATATGTTATCACATGTTAGCTACCTATTTTTTTATAACTACTACAAATTTTATAAATATATAAATTATTTTACGTAACGTTAGGCCTATATTATAAACTAATTTCATCATTCGATAATATTGCTATACCCAAATTAGCCTACTGCGGGTTTGACTTTCATTGTGACTTATTCTATATTGCTATATTCTATGGTATTGCTATAGCATGCTATAGCAATACCATGCTATATCACTGATAGCATGGTATTGTTACAAACATACTTTTAAAATAAACTAGATCATATTTTACATTTACCAATTTCCTCTCCAATAGAAGAAATTAGGTTAAATTAGAACTAGCTCTAATTTATTGTATTATTTGTGTGTACTCCAGTAACTTTTGCTTTAAAATTAATTATACCTATACACTTTTTTTCAGATGTGTTCACAATATATTTAAAGGTTTTTTAAGTTGAATATATTTTTTACTAGTTGTATTTTAGAGGTTATAGGTTAACTTGTGTTCAAAGATGTAGCTGTTAATACTTTGTAATAAAAACCGTAAAAAAGGCTACCTGCCAAAAGAAACCATTGATGTTGTCTATCGTTAAATGAAATGTGACTACACTACACCTACACTATACCTACACTTGTCTCAAATACCTAAATTGGTTGTAAATCTTGATGTTGGCTTTCAAAATGAAACTTTCGTACTGTATTTATCATCACACGCTAGTTATGTTATACAATATTATAAGCTTCCCTTAAATACTTTTAGAAATTTAGATACTTGGTTATTGTAAGATGAGATACACGTGAAGTGCTTAGATATTCAGCACCTAAATTTTATAAAAGGTCTGACCACACCTATTCCAGTGTTCATTTGTCTCTCAACAATCATTTACAGTATACAAGTGTTGTGACTACAAGTGTTCCAAATTTTTGGTAGAATAAAATAAAGTTTTTAAAAGCAAAGTTTCTAATTCCCTAAACTTATCTCGCTACATGATTTAATTCAGGGACATCACCATATAACTTTATGTAATACCTACTATTATTTCTAGAATTCTAGTTCATCTAGAAATTCTTGAGATTTCACTAACATTGAAATAGCATCAAGTTGGTGCCCAATTACCCAATGTTAAGCGCAATTAAATTAAACATTTTATTAATACCGGATTTCATAATAAAAAATAAAATACATTTAACTAAAGTTGGCTTTAAATATCTTGGATATACTATTATTGAGACAATTAGGTACATCTAAGATACTACAAAGCAACTTTAGCTAAAGTTCCTTTAAATTTGATTAAGGAACCGGTCCTAAGCGTACACTTTAGTCAACTTCAAAATAAAAAAATTCTAACAAAATAAAAGTGTCCTAATGAAATAAACAATGACCACTTAATTGATTGACAGCAAATGACATACTTGTCCTCAACAATAATTTTTTAATTTTAATTCCTTTTCAGATGAGCCCGAAATGATGAAAATAGCTTTTAAGTTGCAAACGTAAAGTAAATTTACAATTTGAAAAACAAATTTATCTTCATTTTTAATTTTTGTTCTCATTTTTCCAAAGTGTCTCCTGAAACGTGCTCTCAAACTTAGAGACATGTAAAAAAGTTAATGACGGTACTACTTGCATGATATCACGTAATAAAATTAATGAAACTGATTCTGAAAAAAGTAAAACAAGAAAGAAAATATTCGAGAATGTCTTCAAGTTAGGTACTGGTATTATTTCAGCCTGCAATTCTACATTGTTTTATATGAATCATCAATAATACCATTGTATTATTTCAAACAAACTGTTAAAAGTAATACAAAAGTATCAAACATTTAGGTGAACTAGTACAACATTTATGTTGTGTCAATGTCTTCACTAGAATAAATTTGCAAAAAATTGGATTGGATTCGTATCAGCTCTAATTTATTTTATATATTTGGGGGATTCTAGAACTATTGCTTTCCAGTTAGTTGTACTAGTGTACCATTTTTTTCCAATTTTGATAGCATCAGATAGATACCTTTACAATATAATTAAATTTTTTCTTAAAGCTGCTGGATGTTACTCATTAGTTGTATTTCAGTAGATATAAATAGGTACTAATTTTAATTGAAAACGGGTGTTTTAATAATAATAGGCAAATCACTGATATTAAAAACTATAGTGTTCAGTGTGTGTTCAAATTGTACTGTACGGTTAAAAAATGAAAAAGCTAGACTAGAGCCATAGAGCTAACAATACTAACTAAACATTAATTTTTATCCTGAAATAAACAACTCTAAAATTATAGAATAAATTGATTGGCCCATTTACTTTGAGTGTACCAGAGCCAACCAGAAAATTGATTATTTGACACAATTGTTTATAAATTTCTTGTCAATAAATTGTTAAGTGTAATATCGGCTCTAGCAATATAAATTAAATTTTAAAACTGAATTATTTTATACAACTCTCTTATACATATATAAATTGTGTAGAAAAATCATTTTTTTAGAATAATCGCACCGTCACGATAAGTATTATCAAGCCATAATTCTGTAATAATTACACAAACATAATACATACATAAGGTACTTAAAATTAATTATTCATAATATTTATACCGGGTGAACATATATCTTGAACTATTGCGGCAAAACTAACTGAGATTTTCGAGTTTTGCTTCCCTCATTACTTTTTGGCAATTTTACTGGCCTAACAATAATTCTCAAAGTAACAGTAGGGTTAACTAATCGCCATTGTTAGAATAATATAATACGTTATAATAATGACTACATAACTTGATACTTTGTAAAGATTTTTTTTTTATGAACACACAATATCGGTTTCCCATTTCTTAAAATTGAATTATGGTATGTCAAAACTTTAACGATATTTGTTTCATGATTATGGTCAATTTATAATAAGTGTTTTTATTACAGTTTACAAAATATAAAAAAATTGCTTTCAAAACTATTAAAATACATAATTTGAAAATAACATTAAATGTACGGTCTAGCGCTTCACTCTTTCCCATAAGCTAAGCAAACAGGTGTAATACCACACGTAGTATAACTTACGTGGTAGGTATTTTGCTAAATATCTGAAACCATAAAAAAACTAGAAAATGACTTTCTGCGACAAAAAGATCAGTGAGATCTGGGTTCTTTTAAACCAACTTTTGCCTAACAAAAAATAAAATTTTCACATCCATAAAAGCAGATAATTATTAACATAATTTTTGGTAACTCTTTTCGCCTTATTAAAACACATAAATGATAATGTTAATTTTGAAATTGATGGTTTCTGTATTACTATTAAATTTAAAATAATATTGAATAAAAGGTTCTATTTGAAGGTTATTTAGAAAACAATTCTATTATTATTCTAATAATAACTATAGGTAGGTACCATTAGATACACTTATAGAAAAAAGGTATAAAAGTGCTACTACATAAAATACTAATCTACGGTTTCTAAACGATAACTTAAAATGCCCTTGGGTCTAAAATTTTTGACACTAGGTAATTAAATTCAAAGGAAGGTGCCAATTAAGAATTACTCTAAAATATATTTTAACGACAGCGACATCGCATGAGATATATATACCTCCGGCCTAAGCAGTAGCTTACTAGATAACCAGTAATTAAACACTACGTTTAACATTTTAGTTAATCATTAGTTCACTCTACACACCACCAGAGGGACGCTTGAATACGCTCCTTTGTCTTTTGTTTTGTTTTTGGCGCCATCTTGCTTCAGGCGTATTCGGTAACCAACAATTATTATAGTCTCGGTGCTTAGATATATTACTTCTTAGCTTTATGGTTTCAAATGTTTAAGGAGGAACTTTTATTCTCTACCTTTTATATGTTATTAAAAACAGATTAAGAAATTTGCACTACTCATATATTTTCCTATCTACTTCAGTAAACACTATTAAAATATTCACGGAACGTATTTCTTTGTACTAGTAATGTGATCAAAGATCCATTTATATGCTACTGTTACACAAAAATCACTCCTAGTATATAAACAATATTGATGGGATCATTGTTGTCGCTTCAGCCGCCACGATTGAACTAAAGTAGGCTGCTAAACATGCTCCAAGAGTAATTTGTGACGAAATAAGGGGAAAATTATAAAATTACATTGCTCGCTTAAACTACACTGTTTATTTATGGCTGTGTGCCAACTCATCGTTGATTGTGAGGTTGGTAGGTATAGCATACATAGGTAGGTATTATTATCTTTCATAAAAAAAATAAATCCCTATTATTTAAAAATAACTACAGAGGATAAGCGAAAACCTAAGTAGTATACAACAACCGCAGTAAACCAGTTTTCAGTATAGCCTAAAATTACTCAATGCACTTTAATCAACTCCGGAGTTTTCCGAAAAAACTAAACACCGCATGTTTTTCGACACGCATCGACTATAAAATAATTTCCAGATAATGTTGTCTTGATTAACGAAACACGCATAAGGAAGTAAAAATATTTCGTGAAAAATTCATACTCTGTTAAATAACAAAGAAGGCCAACAACTTTTTAAAATTTGGCAATGCTAAAAAGAACATAATTATTCTATAGAAGTCTACGCTAAGAGGATCACTTTGGGATCAATTCATTAACTTATTTTTACCTCAAAAAAGATATTACATGGAAATAGCAAAAAATAGTCACTTATGAGAAGAACATTTCTTCCATACTTACTGAATCCTAATCTTTCCTTTCTAGCTATCGGTGTCCGTAAACCGAGAATTTCTTTCATATACAGGGTGGCCCAATAGTGTGACAAAGTTACATTATTCCTATAGCGTAATAAACAAAAAAATGTATATTATAGCATCTCATAGAGCCTAAGAGGAAGCACGTTTTAAAAATATGTATAGTCATATAGGTACTCTATAAACGGGGGCCATATCAAACTTATGTTTTTTTTAAATAGAATTTTTTATTTCATATTTGAATTCGGATCATTTTTCCGAATTCGTCATTATAAGGTTTACTAGTATTATAGAGTAGTTCAAAAGATATCAGAATTGTTGTATCTTAATCACTATGAATTGAGCACCATGTATCTTTTTTAAGAAATAAATACTGGATAATTTTTGGCTCCATTAATTATGCTATATGGTCTAGCTTTACTTTCTATATAATTTCCTTTAAAAGCTTTACTTCTATATAGGGTGAATCAAAACTCGCAACCATAATTTTCTCAGTTTTTATAAATGAAACACCCTATATTTTATATCATTTTCATTAAAGTTTCTCATGACTCTTTCTGTTCTATGAAACATTCCCTATGCCTAATTACAATGGTTTTTGAGATATCTGAGGTTTCATACTCTAAATTCTCATTTTGTTTAGGGGGTGACTAGAAGATGACTAACTGTTTAGTAAATATAACTATCTAATGTATCTCGGCATCTCGGAAACGCTTTCGCCGATTTTAGTAAAAAAGGAGAAAAATGCAAAAGCTCGCCTCTTGTAGAACCAGGAGCGGATAGCGATTTTCAATAAGAAATATTTTTTAATATTATACTTGATGCAGAAGAATGCAATTCAAAATTAGTTAATTAATTATTAACCTCTAATATCTCAAAATTAGTTGTATATCTCGTTGCAATTAGGTATAGGGAATGCTTCATAGAATAGAAAGAGACGGAATACCCTAGGAATGAGAAAGGAATACCCTAATGAAAATGATATAAAATACAGGGTGTTCCATTTATGAAAATTGAAAAAACCTGCAGTTTGAAGTAAAGCTATTTTGAAGGAAATTCTTTAGAAAGTAAAAGTAGACTATATAGCATGCCTAATTAATGGAGTCAAAAATTATTTAGTATTTATTTTCTCAAAAACATACAAGGTGCTCAATTCATTGCGATTAAGATACAAAAATACTCATATCTTCTAAATTACTCTGTATAATATCTACTAATAAACCCTATATTGGCGTATTCGCAAAAATAATCCGAATTCAAATATGAAATAGAAAATGTCATTTCATTTTAAAAAACATAAGTTTGATATGGCCCCGGTTTATAGAGCTCCCTATACGACTATACATATTATGAAAATGTGCGTCCTCTCTATGAGACCCTAAGATATATTTTTTTATTATGGCATAGGAATACTAGAACATTGTCACACTATTGGGCTACCCTGTATATTTCTGCTATTTTAATTAGTTTATATTGTCTCCACTAGAGATACATTGTATCTCTTTTTCACTGCTCTAATATGGCTCATTTATTCCTTTTCGTCCAATTAATAGTTTATCAACTACGTCTGCGTTTTGCCAAAGAGTTACATTCTATTCTATTCTATTCTATTCTATTGAGTCGGTAGCTCAGACTTTAGTGTCTCTTATCTCTTAACTCAGAAGTCGTGGGTTTGAATCTCCATTCTGCCGGACAATGTGTAATTAAATTGCCAGCTCCGGATTAACTAGAAATCATAATATGTATGACACCATACATGTATGTTGATATTAAACATACGCGAGCTGACCATGGTCATTATCTTATATTTAAATCACTTTTTATAGACTATATCTTAAATTTGAAGCGACTCATTTGATTCCTCTATCTCAGATTTGTTATCTCAAAAAATATAGGCAGAGGAGACTTCGTAAGAAAATGCATTTTTGGTAAATCACTCTATCCAATTTTGGTCCACTAAAGCTTTTGTTGGCTTTGAGCTCATGAACTATAAGAAAGGGATGCCCGTTTTTCTTCTTCTCAGTATTTTATTTCTCTTCGTCTTCATTATTGTCTTTAAGAATATGTAGAATATGTTTTGTGCTATAATGAAAATCACTATTTCCTTAAGCCTCACTTTGATTTAAAATTTATTTCTTTGTGTCGATTTCGTTTTATAAATTTAAAAATTAAGTGAAATATACCTTTCATAGAACTATCAATAATTTAGCAAAGTGAAACTATTTTACCGCTTTTCAATCATTAATGCGTTTTCAGACACGCAATCTGAAAAGTCAACCATTTATCCTGTATTTAGATTTTTAAACTGTTGTATATCTATTAGTACAAATAATTCAAAATTACAGATATCTATAAATTTCAACATATTAGTTGTCTTTACAAGATGTCTGAAAGTCGAAATCATAAATTATGAAACACTGCTTTAAGTATAAAATTGATGTACTTACTTGATTTTTCTCGTAATAATTTATTCATTCATTCATTCAATCACAAATGTTGGTTTGCAGGTTAAAATAATTGAAATATCTAAGGATCGTTTAATAGTAATAAGAAATGAAAAATCACATGCATTCCTAATTCTATAGAAAAAATAAAAAGTAAAGTACTTTGTTGTATCCTTGAGCCTTATGACAAACCGCATTGTTACTTTGGAAAATCTTAGTAGTTGTAGAAGTTAGTAGTGGTAGCGGTGGTGCTAGTGATAGTGATGATAGTGATAGTGGTTGTGGTAGGGGCAATAGCACTGGAAGTGGTAGTAGTAGGAGTATGAGGAGCAGCAATAATAGTAATAGTAACAGTAAAAGTAACAATAATAATAATAACGACGGAGTCCTACGAGTGTTATATTATCATTTTAGACAATCATACGCTCCAGGGAACATTGAGTCCGTTATGGGAAATGAAAAGTGTCTGCTTTATTGAAATAACTAATTTCCCACTCTAAGGCAAGTACACGCTATTAGCCCTGATGTAGTACTCCTTGATTATCAGCTCAAGACCTATCAGCTTGGTTATAGTTTGTTAGAATTCCCGGCACCTACCTACTGAGGATAAGATTGTCTTGACGGAAGAGGAAAATGTACAAAATATCAATATATTATGCTCCTCGAACTCGCAGACCATACTTGGACCACACTATTAAGTTCGTGGTACTAGTTATTAGCGCTCTTTGTGGAGTGAAACACACACTGCTTTCGAAGCTAAAGACCATATCGTCATGCTGGAATTCGGCATTAAACATAGCAAGCAAAATGCAGGAAACAGTCTTCAGTCAACATTTGTTGTGGGCTTGCCCACTCTATGCAATAGCAAGTATCTACTAATTATCATCTGAGACACTCGCATGGGGTAGAAAGGACACTAGTGCCCTCTTAAACTCCAGAGTAGTAGTGTGAATTCAGTTCATTGTGGGAAACAAGCAATGGCCTGATTTATTGGAACTACTCTTTTCCCACTCTCAAGCAAACACCGGCTGATCTTTTCAGAATTATCGTGGAAGAACAAGGCGTGTGCCATAAACAGGGTTGTCATTCCTATCATCTTCATCATTCCTATCATGGAGTATGATCTTTCATAACAACGGAGATGTCAGAAACGCTTTAGGTCAAAATTTCTCCTGTAAACAGAATAGTCCAGGATAAGACATGTAAAGTAGTAAGAAGTTGGGATCCTCTCCTCTGTGTGATATAAGATGACGAGAATGCAGGGTTAGGAGCCTTCAAAGTAGCACGAAGAGCAGCCGAAGTTCGTTGAATCAGAAATGGTTGAATTAGTACTCATGCACAGTTCTAATAGAACTTCTTCAGTTGAAATCCCAAATCAAAACGGCAGAATACAATAATTTTCTGCAGCATCGAATCTGCGTGCATCTTGCACAGCGTCTTCTATAAATACGTAGAATACCTTGACTTATCCGAGAAGTTAACTTGTATTATCTTCATGTCAGCGAAGCACCGGACACGTTGATGCCTTTGTTGTCTGCTGGCCCAGCATTTTCAGTAGTGGATATCCTTCTATCCCTCAGGAAGATTACAGAAGACTACCTTCTATATTCCTATCCTCGCTATTTCATTTGCCCAAACTACATAAATTTTGATGTCATTCAATGTCTTGTAGCAAAGACATTGAATTTCTTGCTGGGAAATACTTTGTCTTATCTTGTTCATCAGTATACGAACCTGGATCACCTGATAGTTCTCTGTCTACTTAATTTTCCTGTTTTTTATCTCATAAAATTTTATTTTGTACCCGGTCTCGATAGTCATATGTTGTGTCGTATATTCTTCCACCCTCTCCCTTAGAAAGTTAAAACCCATATGACACCAACATCTAAAATTAATATACGTTTTCATATCTTAAATATGTGTATCCAATTCATATTACATTAGGTTTTCTAGTGTTGCATTATTATTTCCCTACCTCCTTAATTTTACACCGTTGCAGCTTTATATAATTTTTGAGAGTAGGCGGTGAAAATATTTTCACTGCTTACTTCTTTATTAATAAAAGACTAGTGATTAAAACATGCTGATAATAGGTATCTATCAAATAAAAATGTAATAATAACCATCTAGAATGTAGTATTTTCTAAGTTATTAAAAAACAATAATACTCAAATTAAAAATACTATATCCGACTATTTTAAAGTACCCTTGAAAGGGGTTGGAACCTTTGGTGTGAAGATAACACTGACGTAGTTTTCCACATAACACCAAAACACTATACTGCACTCGACTGCGGTTTACCAACCAAGTTGGCATCATCTGGAGGTGATTAAAACTATAGTTATACCTATAGGTTTAATCATCTCCAGATGATGCTAACTTGGTTAGCGAAACGCGCGTCGAGTGCAGTATAGTGTTTTGGTGTTATGTGGAAACTACAAAATAAAAGAAAGCTGAAAAAAATTTATTTGAAATTTAATTTTTCTTCTTTCCATTTTATCTGTTAGTACAGATAAATTGTATATTCTGCAGAATCATCCTGTACAGTAATTAAATATAGTATATAATAGTAGAAACATATGCATCGACACCATATGTAATGATTATGTCGGAGTGATAATGTCGTAACAGCTGTCATTGGATGTTAGGAGTGACTGACACTCATGTTGTGATACCTAGGTTATATAGATCCGCATTAACGGACTATAATAAAGAAATAAGAAGGGCAAAAAGGGAATCTTGGAGGAAGTTCTGCGAGAGTATATCTGATTTACCTAGCAGTACGAGAATCCACAAGATCCTTTCTAGAGATCCGGCAAGGGAATTTGGGTCGATAAAACGACCTGATGGAACCTTTACGAACTCTGGAAGGGAAACCTTGGAGCTTTTGTTACAAAACCACTTCCCAGGTAGTTCGATTTTGGATAACCAGCAACTACCACTACCAGAAGGCCGATTTAAACGACCTAACCAAAATGACTGGATGGTGGCCAGGAAGGTTATCACAAGACCAGCTATTGAGTGGGCTATCAAATCTTTTCAGCCATTCAAATCACCCGGTGAGGATGGTGTGTTTCCAGCTCTGCTCCAAAACGGACTGGAAATCATCATACCGTTTCTTATTAGACTATTCAGAGCTAGTCTGGCATGGAGCTATATACCATCCAGTTGGTCCGCAGTGAGGGTGGTATACATACCTAAAATAGGTCGAATAGACCTATGCCCCAAATCGCTCAGACCTATTAGCCTGACATCATTTCTGTTGAAAAGTCTGGAAAAGGTACTGGACGGACACATTAGGACGAGTGTGTTAAGCATTCATCCTCTTAATACCCACCAGTATGCCTATCAAACCGGCAAGTCAACAGAACTAGCCCTCAACAACTTAGTCGCTAAAATCACCCAATCCCTGCAGAGTAGGCAAATTGCAGTGGCGGCCTTTCTTGACATTGAGGGAGCGTTTAACAATGCACTGCCTGACTCCCTATATACAGCTGTCACTGCTAGGGGAGTCGACCCAACCATAAGTGGCTGAATTCGGGCTATGTTAGAAAATAGAACCATAACGACGTCCCTTCAGGAAGAAACGGTCAGATTTAGGGCCGCAAGAGGGTGTCCACAAGGGGGGGTTCTTTCCCCCCTACTTTGGTCACTGCTTGTGGATGACCTGCTGGCCATACTTTCTGTGTGGGAGGTTGAGGTTCAAGCATATGCGGACGATCTAGTCATTTTAATCAGAGGAAACTCTGAAGAGGGAATTTCCCTCACCCTCCAAGAGGTACTAGAGACAGTACTGAGTTGGTGTAAGAGGGAGCAGATGTCTGTAAACCCTCACAAAACGGTAATTGTACCGTTTACCAAGAAAAGAAAGTTGGACAACTTAAGACCTCCCTCCTTACTTGGTGAAATAATTCCATTTGCGGAGGAAGCAAAGTATCTGGGTGTAGTACTGGATAAGTCGCTTAATTGGAACTCCCATCTGGAAAAAATGATCCACAAGGCACGACTGTCCTTATGGACTTGTCGAAAAATTTGTGGGAAATCTTGGGGCACTGGACCCAAACAAATATATTGGCTGTATGTGACGGTCATACGACCCATGATTGCATACGGCTCCATAGTTTGGTGGTCCAAAGGACTACAACAAAGGACCAAAATCAAACTCTCTGGTTTACAGAGACAAGCCTGCCTGGCCATAACTGGAGCAATTAGCTCCACACCGTCAGCAGCTCTGGAAATCCTACTGGACCTACCTCCTCTTCATATATATTTGGAGAGAGAGGCCAGATGGGCAACATACAGACTAAAGCAGGCAGCTTTTAACATGCCGCAGTCTGACACCATGGAGCGCAATAGGCTGCTGGATGACATGGAAAGTCACAGTATCCTGGAGATGATTTCAGATGTCATGCCTGCAAAGACCAACCTTGAACTGCCCTTTCATATTCTCTTCCCAGGAAGAGATGAATGGGATCGGAATAAGGCTGACCTATTAAGGGCAGATAGTTGTTGGTTTACAGACGGATCCAAAACACCCATGTGAGTTGGAGCCGAAGTATATAGTTGCAACCCAACGGTGAAAATATCCTCACCCCTTGGCAGTTATGCAACTATATTTCAGGCAGAAATTTATGCCATCGAATTGTGTGTACAGAGGCTGGAACAAAGGCAACTTACACGCAAATCGATAAAAATCTTCTCAGACAGCCAAGCAGCTCTTAAAGCTCTTGGTTCCTACCGTTACAACTCAAAAACGGTATGGAGCTGCCAGCAGGCACTTGCTCAATTGAGCAGGAAAAATAGAGTAACTCTGGTCTGGGTCCCAGGCCATTCTGGCCATGAAGGGAATGAGGCAGCCGACTCTCTAGCTAGGGAGGGTGCTGCTTCTGAATTTGTCGGACCAGAACCGGTGCTTGGCATATCCTTAAGTACTGCCAAAGCAACGCTCCTGACCCGGGCTGAGGAGCAAATCCTCCAGTACTGGCAGGAACTACCACGATTAGTTCATTCGAAGGCGTTTATAATAAACCCTTCAAAAACAAGAACTAAAAAACTTCTAGAGTTAAGCAGGTTTCACCTACGAACTCTAATTGGCCTATATACGGGCCACTGCCGTTTAAAATATCATCTGTGCAAATTCGGCCTAGCAGAAGATGCTGAGTGCCGCCTATGCTTAGAAGATGATGAAACGGCAGAACACATATTGTGCACCTGCCCCACTGGGGAAAGGATCAGATACTCATTATTTGGCAAAGGACAACTTCTGCCAGAGGATCTGAACAAATTCTCACCCAATAAGGTGATCAGCTACATTAAGAAGCTGGACCTGTTGGGTGAAATATAAGTAGGTGTGAGCCACAATAGACCACATGGTCGCGGTGGAGGGTCTGGTTTTCGGCCCACTCACTTTTGAACCTAACCTAACCTAGGTTATACCAACTGCATATGCGCGGGATATCCTCAAGAACCTCATCTTCCTCAAGCATCCTTTTAAATACTACGTTACAACGTATCTGGACATACTTCATTTCATCAAATTTGGTTTAAATACCTATATGTAAATAATTCCATGCGTATGATATGCGTAGACATGCGTAGGAGAAAAAGTGTCCACTAGCAGTGTTTTGGAAAAACTTCGAGATATAATCTTTTGGTATCTTCGAGTCTGGCTTCAGTGTTACATTCAGAGTGGTGATGAATATATGAAGGGAAGTCCAAGACATTCAAGTTTGTCAAACTTGGCAGTCAAATATCAACCGACGTTAATCTCACATTAACATCAAGCGAACGTTCTTCCCATCCTAGGTCGCACACAGGGCCATGGTTGCCAGGGTTGCCAACCCACCCCTGCGAATAAGCCTTATTATACGAGTCAGTGGCGGTAACAATAGCGATGCCCACGTGCTCGAGCACCACACGCAAAATGTAATGCACCACAGGCAAATTGAAAATATAATCTATAGATACTTTAACATTTACTTACTATTGTCCAAGTGATGCAATAATTGCTAAAATACCCGTATGCAACAATAATTTATACCCAGTTGGATAATTGTCAAGATCCGTTTGGATCTCTAGGGCTTCTGTTAGAGTATCTACATTTGCCATATAAAAGTATTCTTTTAAATAAATGCTTAGTTTGTGTTTTGTGTTAATATTTTTGTCGTTTTTTAAATCCACCCTATCGCATTAAAAAGATTATAGCGTCTAACAAGGTATATGCTTTTTAAGACTAATAGTTGTACGTTTTACTTTGTGTTTTCTATCTATTATTAAGTATCTGTATTCACTAATTCCTTAAATCGTATGGGTCATTCATTATTACGCATGGTTAGTAGTCAGTAGTCACGTCACAAATTTTTGCAGCATATCCTACTTACTTCTTTGATTCATCACGTAGTTAAAAATTGCCAGGTTATCAGAGAGTAGGTACTAGGTACCCTAGTAAAGTTTCCCTACATTACAAGTATTTATGTGCATATAATTATTAGCACCACACACTTAAATGAAAATCTGCCGCCCCTGATACTAGTAGATAATGTAATTAAAAGTTGTCTGGTGGAATTGGGATTTAACTCACGATCTTTGGGTTAATTGATCGAGGCGCTAAACTCTTAGCCACCGACTCGATAATAAGTACCACCGATTCTAAATATAATTAAGGATTAGATAAATACTTTTATACCATAAACAACCTTAACAACCTAGCAGCTAGTTGCGCAAAATATCTGTTGGTTTCTTTTAACACCAGCGTATGCGTTATTAGAACACAGCCACTACTGAATTAACTTTTTTCATGTGGTTAAGATAATTTGAGTCAATTACGTTATTATAATAAGCGTATATGTGTAGAAGGGATATAGATAATCACCTGTGCTGAAAGGTGGTAGGTTGCTGATTTAGGAGGGAAGAGTCTCCAGAAATAACACCAAGACTAATTATCCAAAAAGGAAAGGTGTTTTATAGACGGCAGTAGACAATTACTTTTAATTTTCTCATTATATTTTAAATATAAATATATTATCTAATCTCTGAACCGAAATAGTTACTGTAGATACCCTTGAAGTAGGTATGCAGAATATTGTAAGGGGTCTTTTTAACTGATTATTTACGTATCTAAACTAAAGATTTTAAAGTTATAAGCCATTTTCAAGATATTTGCCGGACAATGTATGATTAAAACCGTTTGTTAAAAATATTAGTAGTTATGCTAATTATTTTCGTTACGTACCTATTACGTAGCCCTTATTTCTAAGAAAATATCTAAGCAATAATTACTTTGCTAGAATCCACCAACTTATCCCATTTTAATGAAAAAAAAAGGAAGAGGAAGATTAATTATGATCCTTGACATTTATTATTTAAAACAGCTGATATTTTGCATACCAGCTCGTCAAGGACATACTGTCAAATGACTATTTATTTTCTTATGATCGTGTTCAATAACTGACCACCTTAATTATATACAAAAGTGCATTGTTAAAGTGCCAGAGACCTCTTTAGATCTCTAGCGAAAATGTGTAATGTCCAATAAAATTCTCCAAATTCGGCTTGTTACTTTACCTATATCATTTTTAATCTAAAAAGTGATATATTTTTAAATTATTTGACTTATCAGTATCTTAAGTTGCCTATTGCGATAATACAGTCATTAGATTTCTGAGATTATTCAGATAAAATCTTTATACATAGCCTCAAACAGAAAATTTAGAGCTTCTACTCAATAGTTTAATTATGAAAATAGTTTATAATTACTAGACACCTGTGTTAGCAATGTATGTTGTATATCCATTACTGACTTGTTGATCTATCACATAAAGTATACAACGCTCTTATAACGGATTTTAGGATCTAATAATGGATAAAGCGTATTTCTTTCAGTATTCACCCTGAATTTTTGGTAAAAAAAAATGTCTCTAGAATTTTAACGTACCTACTATTTCTTATTTTCAGTGCTGCCAAAAAAAAAATTGTGAAAAGAAAGAAACTGTGTGCTTCAACTGTAAAATATGTTTTTTGAAACTGACCTTACTTAACTCAAGCTTTATTATAATATTAATGTCTTCCTGAACTGCAGCAATTTTGAGATCGGTAAAAAATGTTCAATATTTTACACTTATTAAAGGAATAAAATAGGTATCGTATTTTACCGGACTCTGTGGATTTTATCAAATATTATGGTTCAACAAAGTTTTTAATTTTCCTCGTTACCTATAATTAACGCAAAGGATTAACCTTATTATTTTTAAGATATGTCGAAAACAACTACTTTGCGTGCAATATGCACCCCCCCAACATTTAATTACAACGGCCTATCTTCATATAACCTCAACGTATTGTCTTTAATACATTTTTTTAATAGTGTTATCTACATCTTTTAAATAATGAAATATTAAACAAGCATCTAGGTACATTACATTAAAAATAATTATTTTTGATCACATACCCTTTGTATTGAATTTTAATGAAAAAAATGTATTTTTTACTGACAAACCTGAAATTGTAGCAATCCTCCTTAGCCTAATGTACGTATTTCTGCTTGCGGCGTCTTCAGGCACATGTATGGTAGAAGGTTTAACATCTAAGATTTATTAAAAATTACAAGAAATATATGACAATTAAACTGATTTTAGAATTAAAATGATTTGATAGCCAAAAGTTAACTAAGAGATAAATTATTAATGAAATTATCAAATGGTTAAAAGAAAAATTAACACTATCAAAAAGAAAAATGTATTAAAGACATTTTTACAATTCTTAGATGTTAAACCTCCTGCCACACATGTGGCTTAAGACGCCGGAACCAGAAATACGTATCGTACATTAGGCTAAGGAGCATCGCTACAATTTCAGTTTTGTCAGTAAAAAATAAACTTTTTCATTAAAATTCAATAACTATTATTTTTAATGTAATATAGATGCTTTTTTAATATCCATATATATTAAAACGCGTCGATTCTGTCTTCCTCTAAATTTCGTCGCCGAATCCGCAAAGTTTCAAAGCTATCTCCTCCGTGGGGCGATCTCTGAACGATCTCCGCGGACCACCGGAGGACGTCCCCGGCCTTTCTCCAATGCGTAGGGGTATTTTCGTCCCGTTTCCTACGCGTTTTCCCAATTTAAACACCTTTTCAAGAAACCTCTGCAAAATTTTCGTCGATCGCCGTTCGGCGAGAGAGATGCGGCTAGCACCGGCGTTTGTCCTCGCGCCTAATGGTCCCGTCACGCCCTCCGAAATACCGACTTTTCGCGGGACTCCCTAGACCCTTTTTCTAATCTTACGGCCTTGAGACCGGCTTCACGCGAAAGTTCCGTCCTTTCTCTAATCCTTTGAGATTTTTTTTCGAGACCGTACGTCCACTCCTTCTACGTCTATTTCGTCTTCGAAAATCACGAGTCGCATTCGTCTCAACTTCTATCTCATTTTATATGCCCATGTGAGATCGCACTAACGAGACAAGCACCTCCCACGAAAACTGTCAAATTAATTAAACTTCAAATAGGTTATTTTCATTATTTTCCTATTAGAAATATTGCTAACGGAATCGATAGTACCGACTGCCAAACACCTGATTACCAAAATACTGATACGAAATGCTTTTCTTATTAGAAAATCCGTAAAAATTTATTGTTCAGGTTAACACGTAAAGTTTACATATTTAACACATTTTGCGCAAAAAAGTGACAACAGGATGTTTAGCGCAATGGGTAAAGTCGTAGTATTTCAAACGTCGTAATCCTGATGTCGCGAGTTCGAATCACAACGAAGGCAACTTTTTTTTTAATTTTTTATCCCAATTATTTATTAGTATTATTTTAATATGTAGACTTTGATCATTTGTAGAATCATTTTTAGCTTACAAAAATACATATCTTCTACAATATTTATTTGTTACAACAATTATGACAGCAATATAAGGGAGCGAAAACAGGCATAAAACTCAAATTTTAAAAAAAATTGAGTTTTATGCTTAATTAAATAATTACCTTTATTAGTTCATAGTAAGTGTATTGTAAAAAAAAAAATTCCTTCAATATACACCAAATCTGTGTATCTTTAACAGTTACATATTTAATTATAAGCATTGTAGACATATATTGGGTATAAAGTGATCAAGTTACCGTTATAATAAATTATGGAAGAATACAAGTTATGAATTTATTTTTTTTCTCGAGAAAAAAGCTTTACAAAATGTTTACTAAAAAATGAATTATACTTTCAGCACTTAAAAAATAATGTTTTACCATTAAGAATAGAGTACTTTTTTTAATAATATAATAATTATTAATAAAATCGTTTGGTATAATTACATCATCATTCCAAATAAAATATTTCAGCTTTCTGCTTCTAAATTTATTATTTCATATACCGAGCAGGTGGTTCAGGGCTTAGCGTCTCGATCGCTCAACCCAGAGGTCGTGGGTTCTAATCCCCATTCCGCCAAACAATTTTTCATTAAATTGTTTACTCGTAGATCAAGGCTTATTCGCAAGGATGGCTTGGCAACCATCCTGGCGATGGCCTAGGATGGGAAGAATATCAACTTGGTGTTAATGTGAGAGATTAAAATCAGTTGATGTTTGACTTGTCCCCCTAACTAATGAGGTTTTCCAGGTTTCCCTCATTCCAGCACTGAATGGTGGTTAGGGCCTACCAACGTAAGTCGTTCCTGAGGCGCAAATGCGGCCCGCGAAATAATAATATGCCGCCCCCTCTCCCACACAAGTCTCAGACTTTCGGGCTAATCCTTGTAATTAGAATGAGGGGTAGAGATATTATTATTATTATTATTATTATTATATACAAGGGATTATCTCAAATTTCTTTACTACGTATGTATTTTCTTAAAAATAATATTGTAGAGGCTTTTGTCACCCGAAGGGTGACCCCAGGCCGCAGGCCTGAACCCCCGGTAGGGCCGGAAATGGGAACGAAAATCGCGTTAGCGATTTTCTCCCATTTCTAGTTTCATTATTTAAAAGATGTAGATAATAGGTACTATTAAAAAGAAAAATGTATTGAAGGCAATAAGTTGAGGTTATATGAAGATATGCCGTTGTAATTCAATATTCTCTGCATGCAATATGCACCCCCAATATTGAATTGGGGGTGCATATTGCATGCAGAGTAATTATTTTCAACATATCTTAAAAATAATGAGTTTATTCCTTTACGGATTATAGGTAATGAGGAAAATTAAAGACTTTATTGAACGATAATATTTGATAATTTCATTAACAATTTATCTCTTAGTTATATAAATTTTTGGCTTAATTCCTATATAAAGAAAAATATAAAATCTCAAAGTTGTTCTTTTGAACGTGAACACAGCACAATGTCTAAAGATATAAATAATTTACACAAAGCCGTAAAAAATTCAAATCCAAAATTCATGCAAATATATTCGAGTGGCATTATATTACACTTAATTTAAAAGATAACCAATGTCAATGCTTTAAATTATTATGTATTAAGATAAGTGGGTACGTTGTTGCAAAATATTTCTTTTTCCACTTTCATATATGAGCAGCCGCTGTAATTATCTGGGTGTCTTAATAAAAAACATAGAAAGGTTTTGCAAGTATAATATGGAAATAGTGTCTTAAGGCGAACATATTTTATGAACAAAACTCCATTCATTGTATTTCAGCATATAAAACAGAAATCTTACTTCGGGCTAACTGCAGTAGACCAACATACATTCTCTTCGATATTTCGCGCATCGCAATCCTGAAATGCGCTAATATCCATATGGTTTACTGATTCCGCATATCTCCACACAGTAGCATGTATAATATAAGAAACATTTCAAAGACTTATAATTATACATTTGAAATTACAATGATTAAGATAGGAAATAAAAACACTGCATTACCAACCGTTTTATTCATGAATGCATTGACAGATGAATTATTGAATGCCGCCCATGCTAGATAGTATCGTCAAAGAGTCTGCCACTAATAAATTTTAATTGATTTATTAACATTGTGTCCCAATTTATTGTCATGCACATAATGTTAATCACATATGTTGAGAAAATATCTACTCGTATTCGTACTAATATCGTGTTATAATACTAATACTACAAATTCTAAGTAGGTACTGATGTTTAAAAGACAATTAAAAATCTCAGCGAGTCATTATGCATATAAATTCAAACTAATTTTTAACCAATGAATATTGCACTTGGTCACGCTCTAAAAAGCGTTTGTTACACCCAAAGGTTTTAGTATTAGTAGATATTTGTATAATAAATAAAATACCTACAAGTTTCTAGAAGGAACTAAGTAGGTACCTATTTCTAATGGATGACTTCCCTTCTAATCTAGAAAAAGTATTCTAAATATTTTAATAGAAAATAGACCTTTAAGTATATGTATTAAACATTTTATTTATTTAATGCATTATTTTATATGAACTATATATCTACCTATAGGTACAAGGAATTTTGGAAGTTTTTAGGTTTAGAGGAAAATCGATATAAAAAGAAGAAATGGATTTACGCCACGCCACAGTCTCGAATAGGAAACCACAATGCAGTAACAGACATCGATGTTTCGAAGTTACTGTAGTGTTTTTCAAACTACAAACCCTGTGTATTTGTATATTTTTGAAGACTTCATTTTCGTTTCAACTGTACACACCTTAAACTTATACCAAGGGAACCAACTATATTACCTGAATTAGGTTCAACATTAGAGAAGGAAGCCACATATGATTTTCAATATTCAAACCCTAGTATTGTCGCAACGAAAATGAATAGGGCTAAAGGGAAAGACGCCAATTTTAATTCAACGGAAGGTATTCACTGCTTTAGAAGCAGTCCTCCAGACTCCTGACGATGGACTCCAACCTCACACCTCAATAGATTTTCTGCTATTTTAAATAAAAATTGTTATTTGTAGAGTAATGCCATATGTGGAAAATATTAGAAATATTCTGACACATTAAACACTTATTTTATATAAAAAAACATATTTTCCGTGTACCTATATAAAACGACTAATAATTATGTTCTACAGTTACTTAGAAGTATTTGTCATAAAACTACTGTATCTTTTGCCTTTTGTAGTAGAATTATTTAGTATTTCTAATGAATAACGGATGGATAATTTTAAATTCAAATTTAAGGAAATCCAGTAGGTAATGGTGGTGCACCACCATATTACTCCAGCGAGTATATTTATATTATTGAGTATATGAGTGTATTTAAATATCTGAGCATAACCTACAAATTTTATGTAAGACTGTTATAGAGACGTTTACTTCTGTTATTTTTTATAAATTTCTGTTATTTTTTTATAAATAAACAAGATAAATATATGCCTTATTTATAGTTTTTTACAAAATATTTTAATATAGTCAATATAGAGGCCGAAGACTTTTTCAATTATAGAAAAAGTTAGTTAATACCTTTAGTAAATTTAATTTTTGAAAAATATTATTTGCAAGACTAATTTATGTCTGTGAATGTAAATTTTAAGAAAAAAAACTGAAAAGGAAAATCACAGATCTAGGAAAATATAAAAACAGTAGTGTGTATTATGCCATTTGGACTCAATATTTTACTGAACGCTGTTATGAAGGCAATGTGATTTATCCATATAAAATTTTGAAAATGACTGTTGATCTTCGAGACATGTCTATAGTAAATATAGATAGTCGCTTATTTGATAAAACTGATGTTATAGTTACTACATCGATAACAACTGATCTGACAACTAATCCTAATAGATTATGTACATACATATTTCTTATTTTATTGTTCATTATTATATCCCTTCATATTAAAGGTTATTCTTGAGTAAAGTAGATACGTTATAATATTTATACCCTAAATTATTTTGCAATAATATCAATAAAAAAATAATAAATGATTAAAATTTATGTATTTTTTATCTAGGTACAATAAGTTTTACAGTGTGAAGTTATATTAAATTAGATCCAGATAAAACGGAATTACCTATCTGATCATTCAATACATTTATCTTATTTGCATAAAAACAATAAGCTGCATGGTGACACCAAATCTACTGATATTTTCTCTTTTCATCGTCTTCATGCTTCATGCATATAAAGCGTTATACAATTAGTTCGCTTTATCGTCCATGGAAATAATATATTTAATTTTAATTCATTACATCTTAATATATGTAACACTATATACTTTTATAATTAAAACGGTACTAATTGCCTGTAACTGCATTGTTTATATCTCCTTACATATCGCATCTTTCCTCAGCATGCTCGGGCTGTACAAGTACCTTCAGCCAACCTAATTACTAAGTACCTACCTACAATATTAGAACATTGTTAATAACCCCGAAATGGAGTATGTAAATAATCCTGGATATAAGGTGTTACACTTTTTTGTAAACCTACTTATATTTAGACTTAAAGTAGGTATAGACAATTCCAGAAATATGAGGCTCCACATTCGTTACGCTGTATATTAACTTAGAAATGTAGTTAGTTATTGTAATGAAGTACTTGACAAGAAGGTAGAGAACGTTACCCTTACCTCTGATTAAAAAATATAAACCAAGTAAAATTATAAAACTTGAAAATATTCTAGTGACCTTAAGTTTCATATGGGGTAGTCAATGGTATCAATTTGGTGACTGTTTATAAGTATTCTATATTTATTTGTAAATATTTTGATTTTTTAATATAGGTAGGTACTTAATTATTGTTTAATTGCTTCTTCTACAGTTTTTCGTCTCCTTTCATTCAAAAAAAATAAGCAGTAAATAAAATTGTCCATTACAAGTAAAGGCAAACCCTTATCTCGTATAAGCTTTTGTGTCCAGTGTCCAACAAGTGTTATTTTATTTAAAAAAAATAATATTTGTTTTCTTTTTATGAAAATACGACTAACGTGTAATAAATATGTATTTTATAATTTAATTATAGGAAGTTTTGAAATGCTTATAAGTATCTACATCATATTATTAGACAATATAATTTAATGGACTACCTATTAAAGAAATATTGAATATTGGAATATTAGAAACACTATAAATTTGAAATTATAATGATAATTTTATAATAATAATAATACCTACAGTAGCATAATTACAATAGTAGGGGGCCCAAGTTAATTTGTGATACAATCTACTATCTCCCTAGAAATTGTGCTATCATCTACAATCTATTATAAATTTAATTAAGACGATATGAATAAAAAAATAGTGAATACATTTTGAAAAATGTTTCTTAGGTTATATGTTTTAAGTAGGTACATATCTTTTTTTTTATGTTACATTTAAATATATTTACATATTCTTACAAATTTCAGTTTGGAAATGGAACGTGAACAGTAAATATATTTTCGTTTTCCGTTAGATATACAGTACCTACGTAATGGTAGAATATAGTTACTTCTACTTACATATTTTCAACAGATATAAGAATGCTGACACACATAGGTACTTATCTTATAGCGTAAGCAACTACTTATTTCAATCAATTTGTTTCTAATATAAACCTATACTATTATACAAATATTAATTTCAAACGACTGGAAAATAAGAACAATAATATAATTACTAATAATACTTAGTAATCATATTAATATTACTAATAGCTTTCGCCTATACCTACCTATGGTTTTATACCAAATATAAGTTAAGCATAATACTAGTCGAAAATTCATGGAAATCGTCCAAAATTCCAGCTTAGTTAGACCAGTATGTGAATCCTATGTGAAGTTAAGATCAGATAATAAACGGCTTCTTTAATACTGTTTTATGTTATCTGGAGAATCATAGTGTTGCTACAGAAATATCGTGTCTACCGAATTCTTTTAACATATGCTGCCGTTCGGTACTACTAGCCATCAGAAGGGTACCACCCATACCCGGGGCACTAAGTCGCAGACGGCCATGTTACTGTGCCGTGGGGAACACAACCGGTCTTACTTCTACATCGTACGAAGTAACTGCTAACTGTTCCCTATTACAAGTCAAATTTATCTGGTTTTAAAAAAATATATACTTGCTAGATGCAGTATTAAAAAGTATTATTCCAAAAGTGAACACACTGCTGTCATTGTCCTTATGAAAAAAGCAAAAGTATGTGTATATTGAACGTAGGTAGGTAGATATTAGTCTAATGTAGCTCCTACATTCATTGGAACTGTAGAATCTCCTCAAAATGTGCTAAATATATATAGGTAGCTCCTGATACAAAGATATTTACCTACTTGGTAAATCACTGAGGAAATGTAAAGAAGCAATTATCTTATTTTTTTTTTGTTTTTAATTTCATATCGGAGACTGAAAATATAACTACTGTCTAATCTGATATCTATTAAATTTATTGAATAGTCCTGCATTAAGTAAAACCGCTATAATTATGTATGGCAACTGCTGCTTTTAAAACATGTTATGTTAAAAGAATACTATAATATACTACGATATTGGGAAGAAAATTATATTTTATCATTTTACTAAATAACTAGTCTAAATATTCAACATAGCTTTAGTAATTTAAAGATCATATTAAATTATAAGTAAATAATATTAAATTGATTACATTTAAGTATCTGATTGTGTTTGTTATTATAGATTTTCCGCTGTGCTATAATTTGCCTTAGTTTTTCAAAATTTCAGGAGCTAGTGTTCAAAGAAGTGCATTACAACTATACATATTAGGTATCATGATCTCTGCAATACAGTGCTAGTGGCCTTAACAGAAAATGTAATGTATGTCGCGTTTACTTATTTAAATCAAATTATAGAGTTCGAGAGACAATAACTAATTTCATAGACCATAATGATCTATGCCACAAATTCATTTTCTGAAAAATACAAATGTGTCAAAAGGTCATAAATATGTCGTTTCTCATTTGAATTGGACTACCGGTTCGGCTTTAAATTTTCTTATTATTGTTTTAAAAAAGCCAATCTTCATTACCACGTACATTATTGGCAGAGCTTTTTCTCTTGATACAATGGTATAGGGGGTAGATTCTAGTAGTATATCTCTAATAGTCTCTAATCTCTAATAATATGTACTAATATGAATTAGTAGATATCTATCTCTAATAGTAGATATCTATAATAGTAAGAAAGCTACGCCAAAAAAGTGTACTTTTATGAAGCCCTTATTTGAACGTATTTCTCATATCTTCAAATATACTGTCCACCTACCTATATCAATGTATTCATGAGATTAGCCTTTACACAAATATGAAAGAAAAATATAAGGTGTCTCATTTAAAACGGAAAAGAGAACATCACTTTCAGCTGAACCAAAAGTCCAGTTTAATCGAAATGTGCTCCTCTAATTGATTTGCTTTTTGGCAAGTATTTACATTTTTCCCGGAAATTCAAGAATAATTCAGAGATCTTTTCGATATTTTTATGATATTTTTTGTGATTGCTGTTTCGATTATGCTAGTTTGATTTGAAGCTACAGACAATATGTTGTCAGTATACTATTGCTGAAAGATGAAAATGAATAAAACATATATATGTTTATTTTTGAACTAATAACTGTGATCATATGTGATATAAATTACTTTGCATGCTTTACAACTTTAAAATAAAAAGTTTGAGAAGCTGTGGGATCATAATCAAAGTATCAAAATCTCAATTACCATTACATTTGTTTGTCTCTAAAATGTTTTAATAGAAAGTGGAGTAATTCATTTTTCATAACCAGAAAAACTATTATATCTATCTTTTGAGACAATAATATAATTTCATAATAATATTCAAATTATAGTAACAATATTTTTCCGGAAGTAGAAACAGCAGTAAGATCGTGCTTTTTGATCTGTACTTTATTTTTAATAATGGTTATTAAAATTATTCCAACAACAATGTATTCATTATGTAAGCGAATCCTTTCCAAACTATATAATTACAATTAAGATCCAACTTTGTAGATGCTACCAGAGAATTTTATATACCCATGTTTTCGTTAGAAACAGTGTGTCATCGACCTTTTGTCTAAATTTAGCGCTAAAATGTTCTAAAATTATGTTTAGGTGAACCTGAAACTCCTAGAATTCTATAATATATTACTTTGAATTTGAATCCGAAATATCCATGTCATATCTTGAGAATTGAAAAAATCGCCAGCACCACTAAATTATTAAACTAAAGGAACCTAAATACGTGTTATTTATCCACCTACCAGCAATCAGCAGGAGGTATCAGCAAAGTCTACATATATTATGTAGACTTTGGTATCAGCAATCAGCATCCAAAAACTATATTTTTAACAGGTTCAAATCTTTTAAGTCAAATCATATAAGACTGTTATTTGTTATTGCTTTCTGAGCCTGTCTATATTGAATAATATGCCCGTTTTTGGGAGTAAATATCTATAAATACCTATAGCTGGACATTTTTTCTACATATTTCACACTAAGATTCCTCTAAAAACTTTAAAATTTGCTGAAATTAATAAAATTGGATTGATCATAATTTCACTAGATCTGGAGACAATTCTTCAAAAAAAATACAATTTGACGAAATCTGTTTTATTTCATTAAAAGAAAACATAGGTCGATAGTTCGCACCATAGTAAAAACATTATTTATGAAATATATATAAAATCTGTTTATAAAAACCTTTAACTGGTTTATTTTCAAAAGAAATATACCAGGTATAATATCTACTTTTTAAAGGTTTTATATTAAGGATTTCGATATTTCAAACTTACGACTAATTTTTTTCTACATCTAGTAGGCACTAATTTTACAATTTGATTGTAATATTAGTAACATTTCTATGCATAATTCAGGCGATTTGATATAATTATAATATAGAACCATTTATTATGTGATAGAACTAATTAAATTTGAACTACGAAAGTGTCTGCCTGTCGAAAAGAGAACGTATTAGAAACTACCGCAACTACCGTATTGGAACACCGTAAGCGAATTTTGGCATATGACTTTATAGAAAATTAATGGCTTATTTTTAGGCAATTTTGGTACCCTATTTAATTTGTGGAGGCACTAGCTTCCACCTGAAGTTAGCTCCACCGCACTTCTAAAATATAGTTCGCATAAACTATTAATAATTTTTTACGCGTCAGATTTACGAGATCCTAGAACGTGCTCTTAAGGTACAATTCATAGGTCTTCACAAAAAAATTCGAATTTTGGGATAGGACTTCATGGAGAATTTTTAGGCAGCTTTGATACCCTACTATTGATTTTTCCGCTCACCTCCAAATGGGTGAGTTTGTGGTAGTGCTAGCTTCCGTCTGAAGGTAGCGCCACCACACTTGTAAAACTTAGTTAGCCTAAACTATTCGCATTTTTTATGCATCAAATTTAACGGCTATTTCTAGGCTCTAGGATAAGCTTTAATACAACTGAATCGAACTACCCCATCCAGAGATATAAATTCCTTCATACGTTACAATTTATAGTTTGCAGAAAAAATGTTATTTTGGTTATGGAACTTTATGGAGAAATAATTGGCTATTTTTGGGCTGTTTTGTTACTATATTATTAATTTTTCAGCTCACCTCCAAAAGGGTGAGTTTGTAGTGGCCCTAGCTTCCGTCTAAAGTTAACACCGCTACACTTATTAAACTTGGTTCACGTAAACACACTAGGTAATCGAAAGAATTAATTATTCTGATGACAACAATGTATCGTTTTCCAAAATCGGCTGGTAAATAAAAACATTACTTTAGTAAAAAGTTACGAATGTCGATCGGAATTCTTATTGGCTACCTATGATTAGATTAAATAGCATTAGGGTGCTGTAATTGGATGTGACTTCTTTATTTACTTGTCGATTTCAGAAAACGACGCATCGATACAATCAGAAACAACAATAATTATTTCGAGTAATTAAGAAAATACTTTTTTATTTAGAAAATTCAAAAACAATTGAATATCTCGCAAATACAAAGTTCCGGTGTTTTTGGAGACCAAATTTAGATTCCACAGAAAGAAATATGAAAAAAGTGTGATTTGAACTATATTGTACTACCGAAATTAAAAAAGTTAAATAAAAAAGCATTTGTAGTAATCGTAAATATTTACATTTTCTCAAGAGTTAGCTGTTGACTAATGTAACTTCTTTATTCTCTAGTCGACCTCGGAAAATATTAAAATCAGTAGTTAACAACAATGTTTTCCCATTATTTTCTTTATCTTTAAAAAGAAAAAATATAGCATTTATTCTTAGATACCAAAAAAAAAGAACACAAATATTGCGCTGTCTAAATTTGGTTCTGGATTCAAGTTTGAATCAGAATCATTGCCGTCGCCGTCGTTCATAACGTAGGTGTATAACTATCATCTGTATCACTCTCATTTGGACTAACAGTAATAATTATTGGTTCGACTTCTTCTATAAGCCGATCGTTTTCCCAATACTCATCTTCGATGTTTATTACATGTTGGCAATATTTTTTCCAATCTTCTTCGGTAATACATTCAATGGCTTCCTTGGTGACTTCCTTTAAGGTATTTATTTTGACCTCCCCCGTGGTATTACGACACCTAATTAAATATTTTATTTGAGCCCAAGCCAATTCGATGGGATTAACCTCGTACATACAGGGTGGTGTTCTAAGGGTCGTGTCACTGTAAGTTTTTAAAATATTGTCAATTATGCGATTTTTTCTTCATTGAGAGGCCTATGAAGCTGAACCAGCTCGAAGAGTTAACATTTTCTGGACTTCGGATCATGCTCTATAAATACCTAAAAATACATGACTTTAATATACCTAAATAAAAACTTCATTCGCAATATTAAATGAGTCAATTTGGTATCTCCCTATTTTTATATCCATGTGCATTTTCCATAACAATTGCAGAGTTTTCTGGAATGTTTGGTAATAATAAAAATTTTATTTCTCAATCAACCATTTTGTGAAATTTTCATAGTTCATTTGACCGTGATAATCAAGTTAGTTCTGCTTTAAAAACTTAAGTGCATTTTTCACAAAACCATTTTCCGATCCCGCATGTACTACAATCAGTCGACCTAAAATAAATAAATACAGCTAGTGGATGTTGATCGAAACCCTATATACCTATGTTCATTTGAAAATTTTTGGAAATTCCCTTATTTATTTCAAATTTAATTTAACTCACCTGTACAGCTAATGTCGCTTACCACGCCAAAAACTGTATCACTCTGCCAATACCTTTTATAAGTAAGATCATTGTCTACCCATGTTTCGTTAAAGTAAAGAATATTGCGGCCTTCTCCACGAAATTTTTAATAACTCATATATTTATACCTCCAGAGCAAAATATTAGGGCTCTCCATTAAAATCTTTCGTTTATGTTGACATTTTCGCCAGTGAAAACCATTGGCGTTAAGTAGCTTCCTCAAGGTATCTTTTCCATAAGGAAATTCCATGTCTTTTAATTTTTTGAATAACTTTCTTGTTGTGGGCACAACCTTAAATTCTAAATAGAATTTGTCAATTAGGTATTCCAATAATAATTATTATTAGCCTAATTATTCCAAAGTCAAAATTATCTATTTTTTCGAACACTGTAAAACGAGGCTGTTTTATAAACGACAACGAGAAGACAATACATTTTCAGGATTGATTCGCGTTCGTTCCTCATCTTTGGCGTGGATTCATAGAACAGAACATATACTAACGCCTATGCTCTCTCTTGTGCGCATTTTAGTGATAATCGCAAGGAATTATTCTTAGCTTCTCCTTCATACACTCTATAAACATTAGCTACCTCCTCCCTCGTTTGTCCTTGAAGCATTTTTCCATGAATATATTTATTACTCATTATAAAAACTTTGAATATTATAGATAAGAGTGCAAAATGTATCTAAAAGGGAAATACTCTAATGAAGATGTTTCTCTATAAGGTGTAACGTTTGTAAGGTGCACGTTTTAGAGCCTTTAAATAGTCGTTAAATCTGATGCATAAAAATATGCGAATAGTTTACGCGAACTATGTTTTACAAGTGTGGTGGATCTAACTTCAGACGGAAGCTAACGCTACCACAAACTAACCCATTTGGACGTGAGCGGAAAAATTAATAATAGAGTACCAAAAGAGCCTAAAACTGTTAATTTTCCATGAAGTCCCATCTCAAAATTCGGATTTTTGTGAAGACCTATCAATTGTACCCTATGAGGGGGTCTCCCAATCTCTGGGTGGGGTGGTCCGATTCAGTTCTAATAAGGCACGTTCTAGATAAAGAAAACGTGGGTACACTTGTTTTCTCTGGAGCATCTACAAAGTTGGATCTTAATTATTGTGATTCTATAGTTTGGAAATAACTTTTGTGATGATCAAATCCAGTTTTTCTGATGTTAACTTTAACATATTTTAACTTTATCTAAAACGATGTATTTCATCATCAAATGAGTACATACCTAATACGCAATGTAAGTAGATGTCAAGAAACTTGATGAAATGTACTAAATTCATACGTCAGTATAAACCGCATTAAAGTACACTAAATATATTCATAATGAACGATTTATTGCATTTATGCACCTAGATCTTAATATGTTTAAGATAGAAGTTTGGCCATAGTATGAGAAACAGTTCCTCACTCATTTTTACTCAAAGAGCATGTAACAATTTAATAATAGGAAACACGTTTATAATAATACCTCTACTCCTCATTATAATCACAAGTATTATCCAGAAAGTCTCAGACTTGTGTGGGAGAGGGGATGGCAAATTATTATTCAGTAAGCCATAATTGCGCTTCAGAAAAACTTAGTTGGTAAATCGTAACCACCACGTAAGGTTCTGAATGAGGGAAACTTGAAAAACATCATTAGTTAGGGACACAGTCAAACATTAACCGATGCTTTTTAAGATGACATTCTTTCCACCCTAGGCACGTCGCCAGGATGATTGCCATCCATCCCTCAATCCATCCGTGCAAGCAAGTCTTAATATACGAATAGAGAATTTACAATTAAACATTGTCCTGCGGACCGAGGATTTGAACTCACGACTTCTGGATTAAGCGATCAATACATTAAACTCTGAGACACCGACCAGATTTAATCCCATTTGTTGCAGTATACCTATACTTTCCTATCATAGTCTAATATAAACAGAATATATTTTAACGTAAAAATGACGTAATTATGTAAATCACTAATATAGTATTACCAGACAGTTTTTACCGTTACTCACACTTATTTTAGTCCATAATGTAAGTAAATATTGTATATTATCTATCCAAATGTTTCCATCAAAAAAATTCATATGATAAATAGCACATTATATATAAGCAAAGAAGCACTTAATGCGAGACATGACTGCTTTTACCACACTTTTGTTTCAACCTAACTAGCACATAAAGTCACAATATTTATTGGAGTTGATTAGTAATTGCTAAATGATGTGATCTTCTTCCGTATTTGTAAAATATTCAGCGCCCTCATCGGCAATTTGAATCGTCAACCAAAATAATGAATGACAGTTTTTATAGTTTATATATTGATCCATTATAGCATATTTAATAATAAAAACCTACGCAGCAACACTTCAATGTCCCTAAGAATGTGCCTATATACTTTTTTGTATTGTATATATTTATACAATGTAACTCTGAATGTGGTATTTATTTAGTACCTATTTCAAAAGAAAAGAATAGGGTGAATATTAACCCGCCAAAATACAAAATGGGTAAAATTGGTGGTTTACCTACTATTAGCATCTCGTCAAACCTAAAAGATAGAGTTGGCTAAATAGAGACAAAATTGAGTCTTAATTGAGTTAGCATCAATAATACGCCGCGAAGAAATCTATAGTAAATATAATTTGTTTCAGTGCAACAAAAGTTTTATCTTCTGATGTTTATTTTGATCTAGTACTGTGTGAGGTGATACAAAAAACTAAGAAGACATTTTTAATCCAGCTTTTAAGCCCTACAATGTTGCAGTAAATACAATATCGTCAGGTTTCCTATTCTGGGGTCAGGTCATAGTCTCCTTCTGCCTGATTTTTGTTTCTATCATTGTATCAAATAGGTATCTACATGTATGCAATTCTATGAGTAGTATTTTGAGCTCAACTACAGAAGATAACTTTCAATAATCGAATCCAGTATAGTGGTGACATATTTTTTACAAAATATTTTCTTTTGTTTATACATCTTAATGTCTAAACAAAAATATACAAAAATGTGATATAATAAACATGTATTTCAATACATATATTTTGAAACATATTCAGGAAATTTACAGCCACATACAAGACTATTTCAGAAAATCTAAGAATATTTAATGGACTGTAAAAATTGTCAGATGCCTATGGTGTCAAAATTTCTGGTTAAATTGAACTTTTTATAAAATTGAAAGATATTTTGGGTAGTATATCAGTTCTTGAAACCCTTGATAATATAATATGTAATACTAAAAATTAATTAATGAACGTATTTTTTTGTATTAGGTGTGTATTAGGCGAACCGGTGGCTAAGAGTTTAGCGTATCGATCAATCAACCCAGAGGTCATGAGTTCGAATCCCCATGTCTCCAGATAATTTTTCTCGTAGATTAAGGCTTGTTCACGGGCTTGGGTTGACAACCACCCTGGCGATGGCCTAGGATAGGAAAAATGTCAAGTTGGTGTTAATGTGAGAAATTAAAATCAGTTGATGTTTGACTAGCCCCTATAGCTAATGAGGTTTTCCAGCAGGTTTCCTCCATTCTAGCACTGGATGGTGGTCAGGACTCACCAACCTAAGTGCTCCCTGAGGCGCAAATGTAGCAAGTAATATGCTGCCCCTTCTTTCACACAAATCTCAGACTTCCGGGCTAATCCTTGTGATTAGAATAAGGGGTAGAGATATTATTATATTATTATTATTATTTAACGTACTTCAATACGATTTATACAGAAGTATGAATTTAGTACATTTCATCAAGTTTTCTGCCATCTAAATTGCATATTAAGTACTCCAACACTGCAATCTGATGATGAAATACATAGTTTTAGAAACAAGTTGAAACAGGTATACTGGATTTGATCACCACAAAAGTTATTTTCAGTATTTCAAATAAGAATATTACTAAAATCATAATCTTAGGTACTACATAAATTGTTGAAATCAAAATAAGAAATCTAGAAATTCATGGTCGCTTAGACCATGAATTTCTAGAAACTACTAAATCCGTATTTGAAAAACCAAGTTCAAAATCGCTGCATGATGAAACGTCACATTGTACAGGGAAAAGTGGTAGGTAGTGGTAAAAGAAGAGAAGTAAAAAGGATTTCATAATTTTTAATTCCGTTTTTCATGACATTATTAAACAACCTTGTGTCCATTTATCTAACTCCCTTACTTATCGTTTCATGGATTCTCATGATGAACTTGAAATTTAACCCACACTGTATTTTTGTAGATATATTATTTATACTATAGCTACGTTCCGTTCTGTTTAGATATAACAAATTACTGCTTTTAACAATATGCAAACTATTTCCACATTCTAGCAGTTTTATTTCTGTTAATTAATATACTGTCAAGGATATCAGTCATACGATCTTTTAGACATATCCTAGATATCCTACGTAAAACTCTTGATCAATGATTTAGGTATATATAGAGTTGTCCTCGTCATGCAAATAATTGTAGGTACCCTTACGTCTAGTAGCGGCAACCTGCTAATAAGGTGGCAATTAATCTTTAATGAGAGCAGGTGTGTTGCAAAAAGTGATCTAGTTTTATGCATGGATGATTATGTTTGTTTGTACAATTGTGTCCTGAATAATATGTACTTAGGTTCCTGTTACGAATTTCATAGTTGATTTTATTTCAAATGTTCGTATTACTAATAATGCAGAGTGACGCAATTTCTTTGGGATTACATACCAGTTCCTGTCAAGATGATGAGAAAAACTGGTTTTGGAAAAATCCAATTGTCGAAACAAAATCCGATACCTACCTCGAATCGTTTCCAGTAATATTAATTTTTCTGATATTTTCGGGGTCTTCTATGTATAATATCAGTGAATTACTTAATTCAAATTACACCTTATTCAAAGTTATATTTTTTAATGGAAAATGTTAATAAAAATGGTTACCGCAATTATTTTATTTGTTTATAATAAATAAAGGGCAACTGTTCCTTCATTGCCTTAGATGAAATTAGAAAGGTGTTTGACATATTTATTTACTTTGAAAATTTCATAAATAATATTCATTTTAGTTAATGTTAAAAAGTTATTCTTGTCCAAATACAGTTTGTCCTGTTATTCAAGTTAACAAATATGAATATGTTGTCAAACAAGTAATGCAGTCTACATCCATAGGTACCTATACCAATTTTGGTAAACAATATTTTTTGGTTATCTTCCACTGAGTCTTTATCATCCATTAAAAACCTATTCCAAAACATTCATTAAAATGTTTAAGTTTTAAGAGTAGGTTTCTACTGGGATATAATCGTAGTTTTATCAATACTTTTGCCTCTTTCAAATTTAAATGGTAATTATTCCATCCACTTAACAGGTTTTGGAAAAAAAATTTACTCAGGATAAAAGATGTTTACATAGGTATGAAGTGGTATATATGGTAGTTTTTCCGCTCCCTCGTTTTTGAGGTAGGTATTCAACCTACTTGAATATTGTTAAAGTAAAGACTTAACATTTGAATCCTGCTGTAGCTTTACTCATTCGGCTGGACAGCGTATTTTAAAATAACTTATCAAGTGATTTAAGAAATTCTGGTATAGGTACTTATTATTATAATACTTATTTATAATTATATACTTAGAAAAAGTATAGGTAAAAAATCCTTCATAATAATTGATGTGGGATTGTGACGTGTGACGCGAATAATCATATTCTATAACTTATTTCTAATATTAAACGTGCCTCATAAGAGCGATGTGCTAAAAAGAGAATATCTATTAGTTGCTAGGCACAGTCTTTCTCCAACATATCGCTCTTATAGCGCACTTTTTTGGCCATATATCCGTTATTATTAAAGATAGACCCATCAATATCTATATTACTGTATTCGTGAGACAACGTTCTATCCATATGTAGAAATATACAGTCTGTTCCATTATAAAACAAAATTATTTCAAGCACATTTTTAGAATCACCCTGTAGAAAATCAGATGCACGCGAAAAACGGAGAAAAACAAAATAAAATCGACCTGTCTCGGAGTTCTTATAAAAAATAAGTGATACAGTTTTATTGAATTTGTTCCATAATTTTCTCAAATAAGTAGATATTTAGGATATTAGGATTTAGGAAAACAAACTACTACGAGTGTAGTAAGGATACCCCCATATCCTCCATCTGTAAACACGCCTTATAAAATAAGGACTGACTGAACCAAATTATGCCAAAACAGCTATTCTCCTGGCTAATGCCACGCCGAGCGCTGAATTACAAAGCAAAATTTAGGATGATTACTGATTCTTATTGAATAAAATAATGGTGCTGCTGGTGGTGGTGGGCGTGGTCTATCAATTGAGCGTGACGTCAGTTACGAGTAAAATTAAATAAAATACTTGTAAACAAAGATAACAAAATAAGCCAGCCACCACCACCAGTGTAGTTGTATCATGTACTGTAATATACTATTTTGTACAGTACCAAAAAGTAATTTGACATTGACTGTCACATATATTGAGGTCGATTGAAGTTTAATTAAATAGAAAAATGGAAACAGATAGTGACTCCGGTGAATCGGTAAACTGGAAGTGCTAATTAGAAGCGGTTGGAAAAAAATATTATGTTAAACTACTTGTACAAAAAATACGTTTTCGAGACGCGTAAATTACCGGACTCCGAAACGCGTCGTCCGGCAACCCTTTTCACTGAGAAAAAAAAATTAACCATTATACAAAAATTGTATGGCTTTAGGTAATACAATTTGTGTATACTATTTGGGACAAACCAACTCATACATTGCTAGTATGCAACACGTTTTTCTGAAATCGAGGTTGGTAGTTGCATTGTTATAATACAAGTGGTTATATTATCATTATAAAAGTAGTTGTTCTACCATTATTTTACTAGTTATATTACCGCTTTTTAACTGTTTGTATTGCTATTATACAAGCAAATGTATTGCTAGAATACAAGACGCTATATTGCCTTTATTTAAGTAATGGTATTGCAATTATACAAGTAACTTTATTATTATTATAACACTTATTGTAATGCCATTATACATGTGAAAGGTTAATAAAAACAAAAATAACTGGAATGCTCATATATTTTCATAAAATAACTTACATGTTATGTTCTTTAATGTCCGAAATAAGGACAGACACACGACATGGAAGGACCGGTTTTCATTGAATATATCATTTCTTCCAGAAATTGCCAGATATGTTGGCACTCAAAGGGATATTCGATGTCCATTGCTCTTATTACTGAATCAACGGTATAGATGACATCATTAACTATGATCAAAAACTTCGAAATATCGTCTAACGGCCCACATAAGACTCCAAAATGTTGAAAAGTGAGGTTCCACTGTTTCAGTCTCTCCTGTTGTTGTTTTTTTCTTGACTGTTTTCAAAGTTCTGAAACGATATTACCTTTCAGATGATGGTAACTATAGTGTGCAAAAAGGCTTTACTTTACTCTACACACTAGTCGTATATTTTTTTAAAAGTTGCTTGCATGAAAAAACTCTGGGCGACGTCACTTCTTGATGGCCTCCAGTCTCCGCTTTTCCTTTTGTTCTTTAAAGTCTTAGATGGAAAAAGGTACGGCAAAGTCAAAACTGCCCTTATTACAGGATCTACAAATAAATTTAATAATTAATTTAAGTTACCTACTTTAAATACTACTAGGTGCTCCACTTATCGACGGATTTTTTAAAAGGCGACGGAATCATTAAAACTAGGCATGTACGTATTGTGATTGTGGCAATTCAAGAATTGATTATTCACTAAACAATTCAAAACTAGTAGAAAAGGGGGTTTCATAAGAAACTATCATACAAACTCCATTTTAACCTACATCTATACCCCGTTTAGAGAACAATACAAACAATTTTAATGTGCATTAGGTAGATATTGCTGTTTAATTTCCATGTAGAAATAAAAAATGTTTATCATAAACAATTGAAAATAAGGTATCTCAAAATTGCCCCCTCCCCAGCATCAAAGATGACCGTTTTAAGAATTACATTAATTTTTTGCAATAAATCGGTATTTTAAAACTAGATGAACTTTATTACAGAAGGTTATGTTAAAATTTACTTATGTTTAGTCCTATTAGGAGGGTTCATAATTAATATATAATCTCAGAGCCTAGCCTACGTCGCGTCGCGTCCCCTTCACCAGCCATTAATGTTACCTATTTATGCACTACTATTAATCTGACTTACCTTCAAATCTTTGCAATTCTTCAAAGAAGAATTTAAAGGTTTCCCATTGTACATACACGCACATACACACAAGTACCCAGACGTCCCGATGGTAATAAATATAAATAGGTCTTAACCCTTTTCTGTTCACCAAATCGACAGGTCGTCACACGCCACGCCGTGCCAGGAGAGACTATGGATACAACGAAAATTTTATAGGAGTGTAGTGTCTGCCAATTTAAATTAATATAATGGCAATACAAAATGTGTTAAAAAATACTACAAATACAATTTATGATAATTCAAAACGTTCATATTTACTATACAACTCGAAAGTATAATAAGTAAATAAACGGGTTATATTTCTATACTACAAGGAGGTAATTTGTGTATACACAAATTTGTTTAGCCGTTAATCAACGCGATGCCAATTCAGCTGTTGTATTGGACTATTTTTAATGAATATACAATTCTTGTATACAATTTTACACTTGCATTATAGCAAGTCAGAAAATGATTATTCATTATTAAACTTAATGTAGAAAAACGGATTGTATTACTGTAATACAAGAAGGCAATTTGTGTACATACAAAGTTGTATATTCGTTAATCAACACTGACCAAAACAACTGTTGTACTGGGGGATTTTTCTCAGTGTTCCTCGTCCCGAAAACGTGTATTGTTTGTACTAGTTAAACAAATAACTATTTATTGTATAATTCAATACCTATCTATGGTATAACTATTAGATACTCTAAGTCATTTTCTTTTATGGAACGCATATTTATTTTTCCCTTTTTTTTTAATACACTGAATCCTTCTTTTTAATATAGATTCATAGAATTAAAAATTATTGATTAATAAATAAATAATTAATTAATTACTAATAGGTTCCTTATTTTCTATATTAGGTTTGAGATAAAATAATAATTCTCTTTTGAAGCAGAGTTTACAATACGCACGATATACTTAGTTAAATTTAAATATATCCTTTAGTGCTTAAAACATGCGCTGACAGTTTTGCAAGAAAAATACATTTTTCAATTAATCTGTACAAACCACTAATATATGGACGTAGGTACCAGGGACGCAATATTTGAATGTTCTGAAAACTTATTGGCCTTGACGTCCCGAAGACGGCCTAAACATATTATCTCTGGACGTACAGACGTATTAAAGCCATAAGATGTGCATCCTCGGGACACCTTGTGTAGGTAATTTGTTTCCTTTATGTCTTGTGGTATCTGGGTTGGCAGTTATAAAGGAAAATGTAAATATTGTCATTTTTGTTCAAATTTAGTATCGACCTATTTAGGCGGAGCGTGCTTTGCTGAATTTTAATTAGTAATTTGCAAAATTAAATTCAGTACATATTCAAGAAACTATTTTTCATCGCTGAAAAATTGTTAAATGGCCGAAAATAGGATTATTTAATCAATTTATGCAGAATTTTTTTAGCTAACTGTCCTATAATTACAAACATTTAATCGATGGGTAGGTAGGTATTAAATTGTTAAACTATTTAGATAGGTTTATCGTAATAAATTAAAAACTAGGTATAAGTACCTAATATGAATCTTTAAAACCATACACTTATATAAGTTTATTATTTATAGGTACCGAGTTAAAATGATACGTGCATTTTCATAAAATACTTATTGCAAATAGCATAATGCATCGAGAAATATTAAAACTATTATACGTAACTATAAATTATATAATGTGTAAAATAGGTGTAAAATAGGTGTAAAATAGGTATAAAATATGTGGGTATTATGCTAACGAACGCTAAAAATTAACGATGGAAATTTTATATATCTTATTTTGTATAGGTATCTTGGATTTACTAATCGGGCTCCTTTTATATAGTTATCGCCATCTTTGAGCGGGTAGCATATTCAAGTTCGAATACATTGCACTAAAAAATGTTACTGAACTCTTTAAATAAAAAAGCAAGTACTAGGATCATTCACCGTCTGAATGGGTACTGGTTAGTCCATCTAGGTGGCGGTGGGATCATCAATCAGGAGTTTTATTCCATATACTGTGGCTTGATAAGAGCTCTCTATCTCTATCTCTATCAAGCAAGCCATTGTAATTGCATATTTACCTATCTACCATGATAGAACTCCTATCTACTTACCTAGGTACTTAAGAGTCTAGTCTGGCGACTAGTTGCTGTTAATATAATATAATTACCTACTTAATTCTTAACCACAAAAATGTGATTAATTAGTCAAAAGTTTTTGCTCATTATTTTCTTTTAAACTTGCTTAGCAAAAATAAGTAAGTAGGTGTATCTGTTTCTATATTTTTACCGATCTAATCTAACCTCATAATATTTTGGAGCCACCAAACCCTAGCAAAAATGGTAGTGCTCGAGGGGAAAGGGGAAAACAGAAGTGGGTGCCGCCGTCGCGCACTCGATTAAAAGAACTTGCTGCAGAACAGCTCCGAGTTTCTCTAAACTGCCCAAGCTATTGAAAAGAATGCAGTGCAGTAATAGAGGAACAAAATACATATTCTATGCCCAAGAATGGTAAACTAAGAACTATTCTTGTTCTATGCCAGACCATGAGCGTGACGTAACCATAGATTAAGAACACGGAGAGACGATAACTTCTTGACGTGACCGATCTAACCTAAAACAACAAACAATGTAACTAAAATTATTTAGCCTATGTAAATATCTTTTTGAAGAGAGTTCCGTTTTGTAATATGTTTCCAACAAGTACACAGTGTAGGTTTTGGATGTTCAGTAGCGAAGAGGATGTAAATAAATTAAGGGAGAGAGCTAATTCAAAACATATTCAAATATATGGGCAACAAATCAGTGTAAGTAAAAACATATAAATATCTATAAAAGCACATTTTTAATATTCTTATTTATAAGGACTCAGCAAGGTATGACTTTTTTCTTTCACCTGAAGAAGAAAAAGTAATGGTTAAACGTTATGAATTACATCTAAGAGATTTTTGTAAACGTTTTCAACCTCCAATGCCAAGATGTGTGGCAGGTACATCTTTTCATTACTTTAAGCGATTTTACATTAATAATTCTGTGATGAATTACCATCCAAAGGAAATCATGTAAGTTTGACAATTAATATGTAGGTAGGTACATACATAGCTAGAATTTTTGAGGATAACCATACATTTTTTAGGGTTACTTGCATTTATTTAGCCTGTAAGGTGGAGGAATTCAATGTATCGATTCAGCAGTTTGTTAGTAATATTAAAGGTGATAGAGAAAAAGCTACCGATATTATTTTAAATAATGAATTGTTATTAATGGAGCAACTTCAGTTTCATTTGTCTGTGCACAATCCATTTAGGCCAGTAGAGGGTCTTCTAATTGACATTAAAGTATGTATATTAGATAATATTTATGAATATTTCTAAATAACTATTAAGATATCTAGTCAGTGTGTTGACCAACATATGGGTTAGATGTAAATCAGTGACCTTTTACGTTTAGTCTGGTCAGCAGACCAGACATCTAAAGCATATTTACCTTATATAGAACATAGGTACATATTTGTTGCTGTAATTGCTTAGATACCTACTTATTTATTGTTAATGGAATCAGCTATAAAAAGTTTATCTTCACAATCTTATTGATTTCGTAAATAATTATTAAGATAAATTGTTGTTTACATCTAGGAACGTTAGGTAGAAATAATCACAACTCATATAACATTGATCTCACAATTAGTAATTTTGTAACTAGTAGTACACGAAATGCATATAAACTCTATAAAAGTGATTTAATATGCAGTTTAATTTCTTAAAGTTGTCAGTATTTTGGTTTCTGAAATAATTCAGTATGAAATATACAGAAGTTTAAGTAATAGCCATTTTATTTGTCTGAACAACAAATAAAAGTTATTGTTTTTTTGTTTTTATTTACAGTGTATTTTTGAAATTTGCTTTTAAATTTTCCTAAGCCTACAATAACATAAAATATTTAAAAACTTTGTAGAAGTCGTTCTATTTTCAATGAAAATTATAGTTATTTGAAAAACTACTGGAGATAGTAAAAAACTAAGAGCACTTTCTCAAGCTTGATTTTTAAGACAATTAGTTTTTGAATCAGAAATTTTGTAACCTCATGTCATGACCATCTATCTCTGTGCTAAATAAATTATAATTACATACATACAGTGAAACATGCTGCCATTAGTTTTTTTTTTTAGTGGAGTTTTAGTATTATAAAGATTATGAAGTTACGAAGGAACCATGTATATTTTTTTAAATATGAAGAATCTGGTTGGTTACAGTCTGAATATAAAATTTGATCATAAAATTATTTACAAAAAATGGCAATAAATAACTATAAATACAAGGAACATAATTAGTGCTAATTGCTTAGTGTATTATCCACTTTATAGATGTCAGATTTTATGAAATATTCATGTTGAAAACTGTTATTAAATTTTGTTATTTGCTAACAATTGATTAACAAATATAGATGTTGGATATAATGAAATTTTTTGTAAATCAATTTGAGCACATTTTTTCCTTTTGTGCATAAAATGGCAACCTATAGATTATCCAGTATTTTCTTTTCACATACTCATGAAATGTTATGCAGAAATAATATATAGTCCATAGCCAATATATTTTTATATCAAAATAAAAAAATATAGGTAGGAACTTTAAATATACAGTGAGTTCATAAAGTCCTGCATAAATTCATTATTTCAAAAACAGTAAAGTTTTTGAAAAATCGCTCGAACACGTCGATTTTATTTTATTTTTGCACTTGTTTTACATCTATTAAATTTTTTACAGGGCAACTCAAATGATGCTACATTGATATGAACTTTAATATTTTAAATTAAACACCCTGTACCTTTTTACATATTTGGAAATAACCCTCTTTTACGAATATGGTCATATAAGGTTTTATGGGTCTATCTCTAATAATAATTATGCCCAAAAAAGTGTGTCATAAAAGCAATGTGCTAGAAAGAGAATATCGATTTGTAGCTAGGCACAGTTTTTCTCCCACACATCGCTCTTAGGACACATTTTTTTAGGTATATCTCCCTTATTATTAGAGATAGACCCATAAAACCTTATATGTCCGTATTCGTAAAAAAGAGTTCTTTCCGAATATGTTAAAAGATACAAGGTGTTCCATTTAAAATATTAAAGTTTATATCGATGTAGCTTCATTGAGTCGCCCTGTAAAAAATTTAATATATGTAAAAAGAAAAAAAATCGACATGCCCGAGTGATTTTTAAAAAATTTGTATTTGTATTTGTAAAAATGAATTTATGCGGGGCTTTATGAACTAACTGTATATAAAATATCCATGTATTTTCTATACCTATGTTTGAAATAAATATGAGATATTTTATTTCACTCCATATTTTTATTTATTTAATTAAAAAACAAAAAATCTTATTTTTTCTACAGCCAGCAGTATTTTCATTTAAAAAATTAGAAATCTTGCTCCATGGCTCTGTAACTTTTAGAGTCTACTAATAACCTAATATCATTATTTGAGTTAATAACCAAAAATTGGCCTAGTCAACACCACCTATGTTATAATAGAAGGTCATGGCCTAGTGCAGCTTTTTACTTTAATTGTAACTTAATTTGCATGAAAGATAAGAGTTAAAACAAAAATAATATTGCCTCATAACTCGAAAACCACGTTATAAAATTTTTTAATTGGTAGTTAAATTTGCCATCAAAATTGAATTTGACTACATACTTTTAGTATATTTCTGTTTCGAGTAAATTTAAAGTTATTCTGGAATCGCATTAAAAATAGGGTAGTATGTCTATAAAACAGTAATTTTTTTCCTACTTAACAATAGTGATCAAATTCACTAATTTAATGAAATATTTTGTTATTTCTCCCGATAACACGACTTAATATTGGTACCAAATCCTTTGAAGATTTTATTGCTGAAAAAAGTACTAAGGATAAGAAATAACTAAAACTTGTAAACTTGCCCCACTGTTTTTTAATCTACAGTGTGTCCCAATAGTGCATCAAAGTCCAATATCGGCCATAGATAGATAGAAAATCTTTATTTTCAAATACAACATGGTACGTACTTAATTACATTGAAAAGAACACTAACGTAATTTTCCACACTGGAAATTATTAAACTGGTCAGTTTTAATCATCTTCAGATGATGCCAACTTGGTTGGGAAAACACGTGTCGAATGCAATATAGTGTTTTAGTGTTACATGGAAAACCAGATCAGTGTTATCTTCACACCAAAGGTTCCAACCTCTTTCAACATTGAAAACCAGTCACATCCATAGTCAATAATGTAATAACGATACAATACAATAAAAAAGACAAACAAAAAAATAAGCAAAATTCAAACAAAACAAAACGTTGGATGAAAACATAATATATAGTTGAGTGAGTTATTTGGCATTTATCCGCAAAAACTTCTCCATAATATAAGGATAGATATTAACAACATATTCTTTTACTCTTTTTTGAATATTTGATTGTTTTTGAATTTCATATCTTAGTCTGTAAAATATTGTACAAACGGCAGCCATTAAAATAAGCACCCTTTTGATACAGCGTAGAATAAGAAATTAACTGCCAAATAATTCCATTTTTTGTTTTTACCTAGTTTCATCCATTTTTCAAAGAAGGAAATGGACATGGTTTATATTTTGAGAACTTTCTTTATAATTTCACTATATCAAGTATGAATTTCCTTCTAAAATTTTAGCATTAATAAACAGTTTACAATAAGTATCAGAAAATCGTTTAATATTACATAAAATAAAAAGAGACAGATTAAATAAGCATACCTAACCATAAACCGCTACTACTATTTTGAAGAGTTTTGAACATTATTTAATCAATTAATATAATGTCCATAACTGAAAGTAGCACGTCTGTACATGCTTGTATTCGACTCTCAAAAGATCTGCTGATGTTTCTTAAATTGACTGCTTATATTCGTAAAGACTTCACTAATCGACGGTTCATGTCTATTTCTTGTATTTGCGGTAGTTTTGTATTATACTAGCTCTTGAACATCGGAGCTTGAAATGAGTCATCTATGATGTCCTCCCCTTCCTATCTAACAATTTAGAAAACTATATCGTTATTAGATTAGTTGAAAGTAAAAATTTGAATAATTTGACAATTTATTATCCAAATTACCTAAATGTCCTGAAAAATATGAATTTTATGAATAAGACATTGTTTACAAAAAATGTAAAGAGAGAATTAACATGTAAATTAAAAACTAAAATAATATGCTCGGTGTCGCATTTGAAAATTTTTATTTGGGTGCATATGCAATTATTCAAAACATAAATGTTTTGAATAATTGTAGATACATTTTTAAGGATATGCCACCGAAACTAACCAAGAATGTTAATAAAACTATAATTTTTTATGAAATAATGAAAACTTTCTGATAGATAACACTGGTTAACTTCATAATTTATGACGGTAATGCGTCAATTGTTGTATCAATTTTGTCTTTCTGTTATGGAATTGCCTAGGGTTCCGTCTGAGGCTTGTTCACTGAATCCATTTCTTTCTGATAACCCATGTGCAACTTACAGGCTACCTGCAGTAGAAAATTATATTAGTAGTTTATAATTTTTAGACTCGAGGCTCATTACATGATCCTGAAAGACTTCGGCCTGGAATAGAACACTTTTTGGAGAGAGCTTTCCTAACTGATGCAATAATGTTGTATTCTCCTAGTCAAGTAGCTTTAGCAGCTGTTCTACATGCTGCCTCAAAACTTCAAGAAAACCTAGATTCTTATGTCACAGATATATTGTTTGGTGAAGATGGAAAGGGTAAATTAGAAGATTTGATTGAAGCGGTAAGAGGTAAGTACCTAAAATCTTTAACTATTGAAATTATTAATTTTCAGTGATTTGGTAGTTACCTACTTATATTTGCCTTTTTATTATAGTTTTTTTTTAAGCGAAATATAGTTTTGAATAGTAATATTTCTAATATTACTATTCCAATTTAATAATACAGGGCGCATCTAATACATTGACTTAAGTAAATTATCAACTTTTATTTCTTTAATAATTCTATTTTCATTTGAGATCAATTTTACTACAACTTATTCAATAACTTAATTTTCAATTAATAATTGTGTATGTTGCTATTGTATTGTTTTAGAGGTAGGTACTAAATATAGATGTTGATAAATTTACCCCCAATAGAAATCCACCCTATAATTTTTAGCCAATAATATCCATAACCCATAAGTACGCCATCAATACACTTTTTTTATATTAGGAGAAAACTCGTAGATACTTCGATTTGAAAAATATCTGGAAATTAAGTTCTCCATTGAAAGAAGAATATTTTAAGCCAAACACATACTTTAAATTCGTTTGAGGTGGAAAGGCCCATTATTTTATCTATTTCATTTGTTTATAAGGTGAATTATAAATAAAATATAAATCCATTGGACAAAATTTCATCTTATTTTTATCGCATTTTGCATACATCTGATTTGCTACAATAATTAATAAAATTACAAGTATATGATAAAGTTATAAATAATTATGATTGTAAATAGAAATATAAAAAGTATGAATCAAAGAATTTTTATAGAATAGAATACCTCATATATTATTGGACTTTTGAATAAAGTTGTTTCTCATGAATATCTCTCTGCTCTGATCTATCTCTAATCTAATGTAACTATAGCCAAGTTTAAGAGTTCTGTAAAACTTTAAAAATTTCCTAAAGATAAGAACAGTTGTCTTAGTTTAGCCTGATGCTTAAGAAATAGTTTAGGTATAGGTAGAATCGAGTAGAATCCTCTAAACCCTTGTATAGATGTTTATTGCCATCCATTCTGAATACGACCGTTCCTGTTACCAGGACAAAACGCCTGCCTCTAATTATAAGCTGTTATAAAGGATTTTGCAATTCATCAGGCATTAGTGAAACATTTACGTGTAAGGGTGAGGTAATTAGAAAAATATTAAGGTATCAATTAGTTGTTGATGAAGTTATATCTCTGTCTTAACACATCACATGGTACCTACCTACGATTTTACACATACCCGCTGCATTACTACTGGAGACTGATAATCACTAGATCTAAAAATATGTATGTGTTCTAGAAAATTTGTTTCATATTAAAAATTACTTAATTTCTATTTCAAATGTAACTTCATACATAGGGATACAGTTAAATAATGTACTTACTCATAATTGTTTATTCTGTCTAAAGCAATTATTATTATTATTATTATTATAACAAATGTTTTTAAAATGAGAAATAATAAATTTATATGTAAACTAAACGCTCATTCTAAATTTAAAAAAATAAAATTACGAAACTGACAGGTATAATGAAATTTTAAATTTTCTTTAGGTATTCGTTCCATGGTCAAAATGGCTGATTCAACTCCAGATAGAAATCAACAGAAAATACTTGACAAGAAACTAGAAAAATGTAGGAATCCAGAAAACAACCCTGACAGTGAAATGTAAGTTTTTCAGTTTACTTAATCCAATGTTAACTTTTTTTTTTTTCAAAAAAATTTTTATATACATTATGATTCAGTTCACGTGTTTTTCTGATAATACTTTTGACATTTTTTTACACTACTCATGTATATGGATTCGTTGTACATCCCCTATAAATTTTTGGGATCATATCTGAATCACCCTATAATATCTATAATATTCTAAATATTGTATTCAAATATTATTGTACTATGAGTCACACATAATTTTGGAATACATCACTTTATTTATCATGATTTTAAATATCCTGCATCTTTAGTAGGCATTTTTGAAGTGCACAATTTTAATTGTGTAGTTGCTCTAAGCAGAGAAAATAAAATTATTATAAAGAGATTTTTTTTATTTTCTCAATTACAAAGTCTGCCAATGGATTGTGGTTTGTAGTAGTTTTGAATGCAATACCTATTTCTTTGCAATAGGTACTGAAAGTGCCATTGCTACAATATTAACAATAATTTAGTGTTGGTGTTAGTAATGGCCTAATTATTAGTGTTAGGCGATATTTTGATACTGGTGATTCAGTCACAGCAAATTGAAAATCACTGGTGCTACCGGTGATCGGAATGACTGGGAACCAGTTATTTAAGTAACTGCTGGATAGTAACCATCAGAATAAAAAGAAAATATTATAATGCAGTGCAATTACAGTCATCCACTCGCTATTAATGCTGTTACCAGTTATTGGCGATACGTAAATATTGTACACTAATATAATAATATATATATTTATCTGATAGGTAGATGTGGAAGGGTTATATTATGATATAGGTAGGTAATTAAAATTTTTAGTTTTTCCTATCCCATAAGTTTAAGCAATTCATTACTTACTTGTTAAGTAATTAAGTCAATTAAGTAATCAAGTAACAAATTAAGTTAAGTTTAAGGAATTAATTACTCATGATTAATGTTTACTATTGCGAACTGACTGTGTTTATAATTTATTTATTTTTTGTCCTTTTTTATTATATCTATTACTTGGTGAGGTGCATTAATATATAATGAGATTCATAGCAGGTATTATACAATTATTATATACCTGTATTACCGAAAAAACACTTTATTTTTTTATATTTAAATATTTTAGTTAAAATTGTTATTGTTGTTATAAAAATGAATATAAACAAATAAATATATACTTATATCTATATTATTCCTATTAATTATTGAATAAAATCAATAGTATCAAAGTGTAAAATATTGATATACCAGCAAAATAACCAGGTATTGGTAGCCCGAGTATTTCCAATTAATAATATTCATTTCAAATTAGCCTGAACGAAATTGATCATCATCCAATAAATTAATTTTTTTATCATGTATTGAAATACATATTTCAAAGTTGTCATTCACTGTTTTTCAAATCACCGGCAAAATTCATGGTGATTTCTAAATCACTTTTGGCTGGTTTACCGGTTATTCGAAAATCACTGTATTTCCCAACACTACTAATTATGTACTTTTTATACATATATTAAACTTATTATTATTTCAATAATCTAATCCTAAATTCTAAATTTTATAGAAAATACTGTTTTTTTCCTTTTTCAAAAATAAGTAACTATGTAGATACTTGTTTCAGTTGGTAACAGTTTTATGTAATATGTAATGTATTGAAAACAAAATTATTTTTTTATAATTGCAAGTAGTAAGTGACAATATGTGTAGATATAAACTCTACACACATGTCTATAAGCTTTTTTATTTTTAAAATCAGCAATTCATGCATGAAAAAAATCATATGTTCATACATATCAGCAAATAATATATACCTAATATATTACGATGGTCCAACTGCTAATCCTCAGCCTACTACGATATTTTTTTGAATACATTTTTTCGAAAATTACTTTAGGGTTTTTTTTATTAAAAATTTGACATCGTGGCATTCTTCAGCATCACTTAAAACCCAATGTGGCCCAAATTTTATCAATTTGTATTGAAGAATTTATTTATAGAGCCTTAAATGTTTCAAGTTTGTTGAAGTTGTGTTTCGCTTAAAAGATATAGCAGGCATTGGAAACTAATAATTATTGTTAATCTAGAATAATGTTCCTTTACTTACTTCCCAAATTAATAATAACGATAAAACAATACTTTACAGAAGTCCCCTATATCCCTAAGTCCCTAAAGTAATTTAAAAAAAAATTGATTGCAAAAAAAATCGTAGTTGGCTGAGGATTAACAGCTGAACCATCGTAATAGGTTCAACAAGTACATCTAGGAAGCTAATATATACAAAAAAATTCATTGGAATCGCGCTTACCAAAAATTTTTTAGAAGGGTGTCCTGGCTCTTAATGGGCCACACTGTATATATATATATACAGGGTACGTCACGAAGAGGGCCCATTAGGATTATCCCACAAAGTAGTCAGAATTGAAAACTGAAAATTTGTATACAGGGGTTTCTCAAAAAGATCTATTCAATGGAAATAGTGTCAACTTCCTCCCACTTCCGATTATACCAGAAGTCAACATCAACTTTGATTCATTTGAGATCAATCAAGAGATTAAAATTAATCGAAATTTTTTATTTCTAGTTAAGTATAAAATTAGTGTCAAACGATAGCTTATGAAAAGTTAAGATAGAAATGTGCAAACCGTTTTGCTTGATGTCAAACCGTTTAGATTTTACAGGGTGTCTAAGTTGCAAAATGTCAATATTCACCTGTCAATATTTCAAAAACAGTTGCAGATAGGTATAGAGCATCCTACATGAAATATGTTTAGAATTTAATGTAGAATCCAGAAATAAAATAATATTTAGGGTGTTACATTTAAAATAGCAAGTTGATGATAACTTCCTGTATTACCAGAAGTGCGACGAAGTTGACACTATTTTCATTGAATAGATCTGTATACAAATTTTCAGTTTTCAATTCGGACTACTTTTTGAAATAATCCTAATGGGCCCTCTTCGTGACACACCCTGTATATATATATATATATGATTTATTTTTTTTCATTATAGATATAAAAAGAGGATGCAGGCAATGCTAGATGAAGATGACGACCTATATCATGCCATTTCTGCTCAAAATCAGTCTTTGGATAATTCTACTTTAAATATGTCTATACCGGCGTCACCTGAAGTTGCATAAGAAATATATTTTTTTTATTTTAATATTTATTGTTTTCTCATTTAGGTGCTCTTTACTGAAATAAATTTGAATTTTAAAAAATTGTATATATATATTACAGTATAGGGCTCAAAATCCATTTAAAAAATATGTATTTTGTTTTTGATATACATTGTATCATTTTTCCATAAGTGGATGAAAGAAAATAATATTTTTTCTTCATATGGAAAATAATTAAATTACTTCTTAACCACACCTTTTATAGACATCCTGAAATTTTATGTGCCTCATACACATTTAGGGAAATGTACATGTATCCAGCAGTATTTATAATTAAATAAATATGGCATTGTAAGTTTTTAAATTTACTTATTAAATAAAATGTTTCAATAAAAATTACATAAAAGAAATAAATCCTAAATTAATATAAATAATATTTATGTTTAACACTGAGAGCCCTAAGAATTTCCCAAATGTTTCCCAAAATTTTGTAGTTGTAGTATTGGGGGAGTATCACCAGGTTGTTCTTGATGGGGATAATCTATGTAATTTTGCATATAAGGTCTTCTCTGATTACTGACAGGCATTTGTGGAATTAGTGGAGAATTTGATGGTACAGGTAACATGCCAGGTACAATTGGAGGGGCACTTGATAAACCTGGCTGTCCAGGATAGTTGAAAAACCTGAAACATAAATAGTGATTTATAGCATTTAATGTTGTTTTTGCAATTAAATGACACGGTAGTGATAATGAGGCATAATAATATTGAAAATGCACAATTTTTTTAGTCAAAAACACGTAGCACTTCATTTACTAAATCTAGCTGATGTGTATATAGTGTATATGTATATTATATTATGTATTTCAAGAACCAAGATCACTTGACAAAGTTATTGCTATTACTTCATGGTTCATGGTATTTCGTAGTCACAATTCACAATTGAATTCAATTTGCAAGTTTTGAATTCAAATTCAAAAAATTAAAACTACTAAGACTACACTGAATAGAATCAAAGACCTAACATAGTCTGATTCTAACTGTTGCAAAAAAATATGTATGTAGTTTTTTCATTGGACTCACTTTTTTGTACAACAATAATTTCAAATGTAAGTAAGTACCCTATTTTTATCATTCAGAAAAATATCTCAAAATGAATCTAAGAATACTGAATACTTGTTGCTATGGAACCTTGTGCTTGAGGGTCTTCTCTGTACACTTAATGAGGAAGGGATTATGACTCAAATATATGTTGATGACATTGTAATAATCTCAGGGAAGTTAGTGATCTCACTGAGAGGGCTCTAAGAAGTATAGAAGATTGGTGTAAAGAACATTCTAAAGAATAAAGAAGTTAATCCCTTTAAGGATGACTTAGTCTTCATCACTATTCTTCACTAAGAAACAAAAATTGGATAGTTTTAAAGTGCCAACCATTTTCGACAGCAACCATAGAGAAGACAAGGGCAATGCGCACTTCACCCACAGAGGCTCTAGAATCTCTCCTGTCACTTCCAAAACTACATATTGTAGTTGAGGGGGATGCAAGGGGTGGAGGCGATGCCTAGGTAGAAATCACGATGGTGGACATACAAGTATTCTTAAGGAACTCGTGGGAAGAGACAGTTTATTAGAAGCATTCAGCGACATGATATCTCCTATTTATATGTTTCATAAACCCTTTAAAGGGCCAAGCAGTGGGGGCGGTGGCTAGGTAAAAGCCACGATGGTGGACACCCAAGTATTATGGGGAACTTGTGGGAGGAGACAGTCTGCTGGACGCACCCAGTGACAGGATATCTCCCACTTATGTGTTTCTCAAACCTTACATAGTAGAGATACCGGACAGGGACGCTTGGCTCGAAAACCCTGATGCTCAGGTGTCGAATGGGCTCGTCTGGTTTACGGATGGGTCCCAGACAGACCAGGGCTCGGGGGGGGGGGGAGTCCGAGGCGTGCGCCCGAGGGCGAGACTATCCTTTCCCTTGGGAAAGTATGCCACGGTCTTTCAGGCGGAAGTGTTTGCCATCTCTGCATGTGTTCAGGAAAATCTCAAAAGGAGATATTCCAATCAACATATCCAGATATGCACCGACAGTCAGGCGGCTCTACGTGCCCTGATCTCCTACAGGATCACCTCCAGGGCGGTCCTAGAGTGTATTAATGGTCTGGCCCAATTGGGACAGAACAACCAGGTAAAATTGACCTGGGTACCGGGTCATCACAACATAACAGGAAATGAGGAGGCTGATGCACTGGCTAAAAGAGGCTCAAGTATACAGTTTACAGGGCCTGAACCAGTGCTGGGCCTTCCGCCTAGTTATGTAGACCAGTATGTCTATTGGTAACTGGATCAAGGATAGATCAGAGGAAGAATGGTCAAACGGGACTGGGCTGCGACAAGCCAGGCTCTTAATTAAAGGGCCTTGGTCAAACGCAACTCGATCAATACTTGCGCTAAGTCGTAACAGCATAAGGATTGTCACAGGACTGCTGACGGGTCACGGACATTTTAACAAGCACCTTAACACTATCGGCCTTAGTGACACTAGAAGGTGCATTTTGCGGATACGATAACGAGGACTCCATTCACATGTCTCTGTCGCTGTGCCTGCCTTATGGTCAAGAGACACAAACATCTGGGTGCAGCATTTCTCCTGCCCCAGGATATTAGAGAGCTTCCTTTGAAACAGCTGTTGGCCTATGCGCATAGCACGGGTCTCTTCCAATAGCTCCCGACTAGCGGCAGGCACAATGGGTCGAAAGACCTGAGTGCTGCGGGTAACCGCGCCGCCTACCAACAACAACAAACCCTTTAAAGTAGAGATACTAGATAGGGATCACTGACTCGAAAATTTTAATGCTTAGATCTTAGAGATCTAGATCTAAATTAGATCTCTTAGATCTAGTTTACAGATGGGTCCAAGGCAGACTAGGGCTCACGGACAGAAATTCGTTGCCTGCGCACAGGGGTGAAATTAACTTTCTCCTTGGGTAAGTGCCATGGTCTTTCAGGCAGAAATATTTCCTATCTCTACATGTATTCTCTGCAAGAAAATCTTAAAAACAGATATTAGAAGCAACATATCCAGATATGCACTGACAGTCAAGAGGCTTTATATGATCTGATCTCCTCTAGGATCACCTCCAGGGTGGTCTTGCAGTGTATCGACGGTCTAGGTATTGGGTCTACCTCTATTAGATCAAAACAATAAAGTAAAATTAACCTGAGTACCGGGTGATAACTGGGAATGAAAAAGACGCTACGCTTAAACGCTGACTAGGTCATTACAACATAACTGGGAGTGAGAAGACTGATATGCTGACTAGAAGAAACTCAAGTAAGTATTGAGTTTATGGGGGCTAAACCCGTGCTCACACTTTCCACGAGTTATGTAGCAAAATACATTGAAAATTGGATTAGAAAGAGATCTTAGGAAGAATGGTCAAACGAGACTGGACTGCAGCAAGCCTCGATCATTACTTACGTTAAATCGTAACAGCATAAGGATTGCCACAGGAGTATTAACAGATCATGGGCATCACAACAAGCCCCTTAATACTATTGGCCTTAAAGTAGTTGAAGGTGTAGTTTTCCTTATGCCTCAGGAGATTAGAGAACTTCTAGTAGAACTGGTGTTGTCTTATGCGCACCATACTGATATTCTAAATTTTAACTGGTGGCAGGCATAATGTGTCGAAAGACTTGAGTGCTGCTGGTATCGCCCTGCGTTTCAACAGCTTACCAATACTTGTATTACAAAACCAAAATTCTCGAGCATTAAATTTAAATAATAAAAAAAGAATAATTGTATTTGGCAATTTGAACTAAATAAATAATATATAAATAGCACTATCAGTCACAGAATAATCCCTAAAATATAAAAGTATATTTATATAAAAATATGAACACAAAATCATAGATAGGTATTAATATAAACTCGAGATAATATGTGTATTTTTATTAGGCATAGCACTAGCATGAATATTACAGTAAGGACTATAAAAAGTACGGGCAATAATAAACATACCACAGTCTGTCTCCTAGAAATATTGGTCTAGGTGTTAAAATCCCCATAGAATTATAGTACTGTTGGGCCAATAGTTCAATATCGTTCGTATATTTCCTTTTCCATTTCGTTCTCCTATTTTGGAACCAAATCTTTATCTGAAAAAAAGAAAAATTTAAAAAAGTTACTTATATGCTAAAAAATTTTTATATACCTACATATAGAACAGGTGTGATTAAATAAGGGTTTCTCTAAAAATGTGAGAGACAAATGATTTGGATTTTCTGGATTTTATTTACAGTAAAACAATTTTGAGGCACATTTTGAGTAGAATGCAGTGTCTTTTTGAACAATTAACTTTCATCATCTTTAACACCATAATGCTACATGACTATTGTGAAAATATCAATTCTAGTCTAGTTTAATTGGTACTAATATAATGTTATGATTTTGAAATCAAATACTCTACAGTCAAAACTATGACCCGCGGATAAGACACTGACTCACAAAGGCTTTTTAAATGACCCAAGCATTGATTTTTATAAATTTATTTCTTATATCATAAAAGAGAGCACAATCGAAAATATTAAAAAAATTAAAGTATAAATATCTAATGTCGAATTATTGTTATTATAGTATTATTTAATGAGTGGTAATTTATGGTACCACCCCATTTATATAAATTTTTTGATATTAACCTTTGCAAAAGTAAAAGTTGTAAAACAAAAAAGAAACTTTTTCAGAGGATTTTAAAAGTGAGAGCCAAAAAAAAGGTCAAGTATTCAGTTTTTATATTAACAAATTTTTCGTGTTTCCAAATTAATAGTACCCTTTTTACCACCACCATCCAAGTACCCCCTTTCCAAGTAACACTATACTGACTTAGTGACGCACGGCCTAGTATTAAAAAAATAATGAACAAAATTTGACCTACTTCTCAAAAAGGTTCGCCATCACCAAGATCCCTTAGGGATCTTGCACCATTGACGCCATCACTACCTAATATTCTGCAAATTCGGGGGAAGCATTCTGTCAGAAATAATAATAATAATAATTTACACCAATAAAAAAACAGATTTTTGTTCAACAAAATCATGCCAACTTCTTATCTTTTATTTAGGGAAATATTATCTAATAGAAAACCATCAAATTATAATATAAAATCTTAAGCAACCGATAAATATGTTTTAAAGATACTTATGTCAAAATGTCCTATCATATTGACAGGAGATGATCTCGCGATTATCTTGAGAACGGTAAGAGATATCGAGGTGCAGTTTATTGCGTTCGACTCTACTCGGCTAGCCCGAACAACCATCAAAAAGCGCTTAAAGTACACAATAATCTATGTCCTAGCAGACACTAGCATTTTAGTCTTAAAGCGCCTGAGACGGTAATGCAATTGGCATAAAAAAAATAGGATCGGCTTGGGACAGCTTGTCCGAAAAACACAATTATTATTCATTCAATCAGAACTCCTCTGTGATATAGCAAAAATTCAAACATTGTATGACAGTATTGTTACCTTTTCATCAATGGAAGAGGTAAGAAAATGAGAATAAACAGAAATTCTCTACTGGTGCTACACACCAATGCTAAGCAACCTCTCTAAACCTGACACCACCAAATGGTAAAATTTCATCAAAAACTATGTGAACATTAAAGGGCTAATTTAATGCCCATATTTCAAATTTAGGGCTCCTCCCCTTTTTCCAGAATTGGTGGTGCTGCCAACTTTAGCTGAACTTAGCAACACCACATAGTAAAAAATTATGCTTGCCATCCAATTTAAAAAAAATTAGTGGCCTTTTAAGGGCTCTTCAGTAACATATATATTGTTCTCCTACTCAAATATATGCTGGCCAGTTGTAAATTTGGTTCTGTTTTTCTCCATGCCTACTAATCACTTCCTTTATATGATTGATCCACAATAATTTGAATTACACTAGGAAAACATTAAGGCCTAATTTTATGTCAATATTTAAAATTAAGGGCTCAGTGAGATTACAAATTTCTGGTAAACTTAGCAACACCATAAAATAAAATAAAATGTCTTTCAACATATCACTAAAAAAATACCACACCTTTTAAGGGCTCTTCAGAAGAATATGGATTGCACCTCTACTTGCATGAAGATATGATGGTCAAACGCAATTTTCTAACCGTATAAGCAAGGGCTCATTAAACACAACTAACATTATTCCTAATTGTTCCGAATTAAGGGCTCATGATTCTCTATTGTTTTAAATAAGTAGGTAAAAGGCAACTGAAGCTATTAGGAATTAAGGTGTCTAGATTTTTTATTGTTTTGGCTAAGTATAAGGTAACTAGGAATTAAAGGCTCATTAGTAAACAAAACTCTAAGATCAGCTCCGCAGTTGTTCTGAATTAAGGGCTCTTGATTTTTAATAGTTTGACAGTAGTCAACTTATAGTAGTAATCAGTAGTCAAGTCGACAAGGCAACTCATGCTATTAGGAATTAAGGGCTCATGATCTTTTATTGTTCTGACTTAGTACTAGGTAACTGAAGCAATTAAGAATTAGGGGCTTGTCATTAAACATAATTCTGACATGATTTCTAGTTGTCCAGAATTAAGGGCTCATGATTTTTTATTCTATTTTGACTTAGTGCAAGGCAACTTAAGTGTTAAGGATTTAAGGGCTAGTCATTAAACATAACTCTGACATGATTTCCAGTTGTTCCGAATTAAGGGCTCTAGATTTTTTATGGTTTTGGTTAAGTAAAAGGGAATTTAGGAATTAAGAGCTCTAGGTTTTTTATTGCTTTGAGTAAGTACAGGGCAACTAGAAAATACCAGAAAGAAAATTACGTTTGACGTTAAAAAATCTTTAAAAGGTGTGCCGTTTTTTTTTTTTAGTAATATGTTGAAAGACATATTTTATTTTATTTTGTAATGTTGCTAAGGTTGCCAGAAATTTGCAGCCTCACCGATTCTATGTAAAGGGCAAAAGCCCTTAATTTTGAATATTGACATTAAATTCTTATGCCTTAAAGGTCTCATAATTATGTAATTCAAAGATTGTGGATCAATCATATAAAGGAAGTGATTTGTAGGCATAGAGAAAATTAGAACGAAATTTAAACTGTATATATGTTACTGAAGAGCCCTTGAAAAGCCAAGTATTTTTTTTTTTTTAATCGGATGACACACATAATTTTTTACTTTGTGGTGTTGCTAAGTTTAGCCGTTAAGTGACAAAATTCAGTTTAGCTAAAGTTAGCGGCACCATCAATATTCTGCGTAAAGGGCAAGAGCTCTAAATTTTAAATATGGGCATTAAATTAACCCTTAATGTTCACATACTTTTTGACGAAATGTTATTATGTGGCGGTGCTAGCTTTAGAGAGTTCTCATTCGCCAATGAATTAAACTCCCCAGCTAGCACAGGTACGTCAATATGACGTCTCTTTTTGGTACTAATTGGTCTACGACGTCAGCTGACCAATAAATGACCTTCTTTATGACGTCAATATTGCGACGTCAATTGTACGTTATACAGTGTGCGTCAATTTGACGTTGATTATTCGTCATTAACCAAAAGAAAAATATAATGAGGTCAACTTAAAACTCCTCCCTATTTGGATTTTTTGGTTTATCCACCTAAATATTTTACCTTTATTATTTACCTATATATTTTCTGATATAACTTTTTAACTATGTAAAATATATATATTGCCTATCAGTGTTTATTTCTAGAAACGCGTCAACTAATTTTAAGTTTTATGATTTAAGTTGATTTATGAAATAATTTATTTAGCAAATCACTTTTTAAAACAAATATTTCACTTATACTGACATAGGCATTCAAAATTTAATACGTTCCCGCGGGTTTTAGTTGAGAATTATTAAAGCAGAGTGGTCCATGTCCACGTGACCCTTAGAAGCCAATAGCGTGCTGGCGTGTTCGAACGGAACGGCAGGGAACGGAAACAAAGAAAACAATATGGCCACATATTGTTTTACGTGTAGCTTCGTTTCGTTTTACCCGTATTTTATTTAGAAGAACTCTAACATTTTAAAAAATAAGCCTCCTTGTTTCAAGGGTACGTACATTTATTTTCTTCTTTTGTGTACTTAGTTATATGATATGGTAACAAACTATTTACAGGCAAATTACAATGGCTTACGTTATAGTTCAGTTCGATGAATGCGAAGGAGGCGGCCTAGCCATTGTTAGAGACAACTGGATAACTCCAAGAAAAGGAGAAGTTTTTTGGCCGCCGTATAAGAAAACATTACAGTACAATAAAGCATTAAAATGCGGTGAAAGTGTTGATGAAAAGTGGCAGATTTATAAAATCTCAAGATGTTTTTACAGTTGTGGTAAGTTTTACTTTCAAATAAGCATTTTGTTATAAAACTTAAATTTGATCAATTTTGATTGGTTTCGGATTGTTACTCGTTTAGAGTGAATTATTGACTTGTTTATTACAGATGATTATGATAAAGTCCATCAAAAGTTAAAAGAGTGTGAGGTTCACTCTGATATTCAAAGTGATTCTGAACAAAATCGTGTAAAACGCAGACGTGTACCTTCTAGAAAATTTATTACAGATGATAGCGATAATTCAGACAGTTGTGGTGAATCTATATTACCAAAACCTCCGAAGGTGAAAAGGGTATTGAATTGTTCAATTTCTGAGACTGGTTGGTAATCACAAAAAAATAGTTTTATGTAAGTACTAATATTTTACATTTTCAGGTCAGCGAGACCAAACGCTACACCACAGAAGTATGTACTTAATTTTAGTATTGTGATTAGAAACTGTAATAATTAATCTCTGTTGCAGCCATAGTATCAGAAGATATATCTGAAAGTTCATTGGCATACAACAAAAACCATGTTATAGAACAGTCAGGTATATAAATTATTTTTATTATGAAATACTTTGGTGGACCGGACCCAGAAGACCTTTTAATTAATGAATATTCTTTTTTAGTATGGCAGGAAAAAATCTTTAGGTCGTTAGAGGAAATCAAAGAACAGAACAAGCAAATTCTAGCCTCTTTAAAAACAACCCAATCCAACACTGCATTATTAACAACCTTTGACATTCCTAAGTTACCGGTAGAGATTCCAGTTAGTACAGTGGAACAATTAAATATTTTGGAAGAAGCCCTTAAAAATAAGCAACTCTCTGCTTCTTTGGTAAATTGTCATAAAAATTTCAAAGGTCTAGTATAGTAAAATTTTCTTTGTTCTGTTTAGTGCAATTATCTCTCAACTGTGGGTGGCCGAGATGTTACCAACAAGACGAACCGAATATTAAAGGCTCTTTTGATGGATAATACTGCGAGCAATTTTAATTACATGGGAAAGAGATCAGAAAAACGTGCTTTCTGCCATTTAACCTTAAAAGATGTTATTATCGGTAAGTTGCTTTTTATTCTGGATTTTAGTTATTGTAAAAAAGGAAAATTAGTCACATAGTCACACTGACTAAGAACAAATTATTATATTTTAGGGGCAGTGAAAACAACTGATAAATCCGTGACTGATAAACAAGTGGAAGACTTGATCAAGATTTGGTTGAAACACGCACCGGAACGAATTAAACTAAACAATGCCCGGAAGAATAAAGAAAATGTGTAAACCAACTGTAGGACGCAGACAACTGTATCGTAGAATAAGACGGGCAGTTGATGAAGTAAAAAATGATATAGTAAAAAGTAAGTCTCAGAATTCACCTTTTGAAATACCCCATGTAGAATCTCAAACCGTTATAAGTACAGTAGCACATACCTCTGACAGTACAGTAGCACATACCTCTGACAGTACAGTATTAAGTATGTCAAGTGTCACTGCAGAAAATTTTTTTATTAATGATGTTTTTAATATTAATGATGTATTACTCGTACAGTCAGAAAGTGATAATGAACAAACCGAAGTAAAAAATACAAATGATTTGTCATCAATGTTGAGAAATTGGTCAAACAATTATCATATTTCACATTCAGCCTTAACTTCCCTTTTACACATTTTATCTCCTTTACATTCAGAGTTACCTTTAGATTCTCGAACTCTCTTACGAACACCGAGAAATATTAATGTAAAAAAAATTAACAATGGGGAATACTGTTACATAGGTTTAACCGATGGTATCAAAACATGTATGTCTGATTATATTTTTCATAATAACACGATAGAAGATAAAATAAAACTTAGTTTCAATATAGATGGCCTTCCGTTATTTCACAGTTCCAATATGCAATGTTGGCCAATCTTATGTCAATTAAAAAATTTTATGAGTGATCCCTTTCCAGTTGCCATTTTTTGCGGTACATCAAAACCTCCCATTGATAATTTTTTGGAAGAATTTGTTAATGAACTGTCTGTTCTCTTAAAAGAAGGTTTATTAGTTTTTAACAAAAGTTATGAAGTTGAAGTACATAGCTTTATTTGTGATGCCCCGGCCAAAGCTTTTATAAAAAGAATAAAATCACATGGAGGATACTCTGCGTGCGATAAATGTGTAGAAGAGGGGGAGTATGTACAAGGAAGGGTGGTATACAGAAATACTAAAGCTCCTAGACGATCAGATATGTCTTTTAATTTACAACAAGATGAAGATCATCATGTTGGACGTACTCCTTTACTTAAACTTCAGATTGGACTCGTAACCCATTGCCCAATAGACTACATGCATGCATGTTGTCTAGGTGTATGCCGAAAATTACTAAACTTTTGGTTAAGTGGAAATTTAGAAACACGAATGTGTAATCGACTTGTCAGTGTTTTATCTGATCGTATAGTGTCATTGAGGCCTTATATCCCTGTAGAGTTTAATAGGAAACCGAGAAAATTAGATGACTTACAAAGATGGAAGGCAACAGAATTTAGAAGTTTCTTACTTTATGTAGGTCCTTTTGTTTTAAAAGGTTTGGTAGATACAGCTGTATATAAGAATTTTTTATTGTTTCATTCAGGAATTTCTATACTAATGTCCAATAAATATATATCAACTTTAGGAACTGAATTTGCTAATGAACTTTTATGTTTGTTTGTGAACCATTGTGAACAATTATATGGACCACAGTTTCTTGTATATAATGTACATACTCTCTGCCATTTGAGTAGTGATGTCCAGTTTTTTGGACCATTAGATACATTTTCAGCTTTCCCGTTCGAGAATTATTTAGGACAATTAAAAAGGCTAATTAAGTCTCCAACGAAGCCTCTTCACCAACTGTGTAAAAGACTAGAAGAAATAAACTTAACACGAAATCCAAAATTCTTAACAGAAACTAATTTGAGATGTGAACTAGAACATGTTTGTGGCCCTTTAACTAACTTCAAAAATATAACCTGTCAACAATTTAAAAAACTTGTATTTCCAGAATTTATTTTTAAAATTATTTCACATTCTAAGGCTGATGCATACTGTACTGTCAGAGGAGATTTTGTAGTTGAAATTCATAATATTATTATGAATCTTTCAAATATTTTTATAATTGGAAAGCAGTTTATATCTTCAGAATCTTTCTATTTATATCCTTTTGAATCTAAAGATATTAATATATATAATTTAAAGAATTTATCAGATCAGATGCAGGTCTGGCCTGTAAGTGACATAATTAATAAATGTTTAGTTTTTCCAAGTGATGATGGTAGTTACACATCATTTCCAATAATTCATACAGTAGTCTGAGACCTTTTTATTATTTCATTCACCTTTTAATATTTTGTTATTTCGTTTGATTGAAATTTAATCTATTTTTATTTTAAAAGTTGTACCTATAATTCATATTTAAAGATACAATTATATTGCATGTACAGTAATTTTTTTTGACATGTAGGTACTATAATTTTTAATGTGTCGTTATTTAGTTTTATTGAGATTTAATCTATTTTTATTTTAAAAGTTGTATCTATATTTTATATTTTAAAGAAAAAATTATATTGCATGTTTAGCCGTTTAACTTTCTAAGTGATATATATATTTTTTTTCAAAGTGCAATAATAAAAATACATATATATATTAACTTATAATGGTATTATTTATTTAACCTTTTGTATTGAAAAGGAAGACATATAGTTACCTAAATGCCTAAAAAATTAATAAAAACCAAAGCAAAGACTTTGAAGATAAAATGCAACAAATAAATTAAACAGAAATGATTAAGGTAAGTACCAACTATTTTAACTGTTTAAGACACAACTTTATTTCTTTACTATTTTTTGTTTACAGTTAATTTGTACTATTTTCTTAAAAATCTGTCTGCGTAAAAATTAATTTAAAAAATCACATGAGCAAATCACTTCAGTTTATATGGGGCGTTCATGAAAGAATAAACAAAGTTCAGGAATAGCTTTCTTGCACAAAAATAACCCGTTTAAACTTTTTGAGGTCATTTTTTACTTAGAGTTCGAGAGTGTGTAATTTTGTAAACATAATTAAGAGATTGTCTATAGTAGGTGCCTGGGAATACAAAATGTAGATATTGCAAATCCTATATTTGTGGGATTGCAATTTCAGGTTTTGTGAAATTGCAACTTTTAAGTGGACCATTTAATAGTAAGTCATTTTGACGACAATACTAGGTCATTTTAAAGAACAATTTGACGTCTACATTGGGTCAGTTCTTATACAATTTTGACGTCATATCATGACGTCATTTTACCTGTGACAAATGGTCGTCAATTTAGGGTCAATTAGACGACATTATGACTGTCCGAATGACGTAGTTGGTGACACAATTGTACGTTAGAATGACGTGAATTTCACGACAGTGTGCTACCTGGGTCTTGGGATAGATAAATTCTACCTTGAAATTCTTCTACCTCTTCTACGAATAGAATTGTAAATTCTACTAAGGTGAGTAATATTTTAATTTTAACTATAATTTTAAAAAGATGAAGCTTATATGGGTATAGTAATATTGAGATTCTCTCTGAATGTACTCCGCTTTTAATTTTATAGAACTCAAGTAAACAGGAGTCAAATTTATATTTTGATATTTCTTCGTATATTCAAACGTACCTAATCCATATATATTAAAACGCATCGATTTTGGCTCGCTCTAAATTCCCTCGCCGAATCCGCAAAGTTTCAAAGCTATCTCCTCCGAGGGGCGATCTCGGAACGATCCCCGCGGACCACCGGAGGTCGCCCCCTGCCTTTCTCCAATGCGTAGGGGTATTTTCGTCCCGTTTCCTACGCGTTTTCCCAATTTAAACGCCTTTTCAAAAAACCTCTGCAAAATTTTCGTCGATCGCCGTTCGACGAGAGAGATGCGGCTAGCACCGGCGTTTGTCCTCGCGCCTAATGGTCCCGTCACGCTCGCCGAAATACCGACTTTTCGCGGGACTCCCTAGACCCATTTTCTAATTTTACGGCCTCGAGACCCGCTTCACCCGAAAGTTCCGTCCTTTCTCTAATCCTTTGAGATTTTTTTTTCCGAGACCGTACGTCCACTCCTACGACTATTATTTCGTCTTCGAAAATCTCGAGTCGCATCCGTCTCAACTTTTATCTCATTTTATATGCCGATGTGATATAACACTAACGAGACAAGCACCTCCCACGAAAACTGTCAAATTAATTAAACTTCAAATTTTCATTATTTTCCTATGAGAAATATTGGTAACGGAATCGATAGTACCGACTGCCAAACATTTCTGATTACCAAAATACTGATGCGAAATGCTTTTCTAATTAGAATATCCGTAAAAATTAATTGTTCAGGTTAACACGTACAGTTTACATATTTAACAGATTTTGCGGCATAAACTGACAAAAGGAAGTTTAGCGCAATGGTATAGTTGTTGGATTTCAAACCTGATATCGCGAGTTCGATTCACGACGAAGGCGAGTTTTTTTTTTTAATTTTTCATCCCAATTATTTATTAGTAGGTATTATTATACCTAATATGTAAACTTTGATTTTAGTGGTTAGTTGTTGTTATCTGTTTCATTGCCCGTAGTTTTTATTCTTTCTGCAGGTAAAGTTTGGAATTAATTCGTTCATTTTGGCGATCTGTAAAATTCATCATTTTTAGCTTACAAAAATAAATATCTTCAACAATATTTATTTGTTGCAACAATTATGACAGCAATATATTTTTTAACGTCGCCGTTACACCTTTTCGAAGGGCGGGCGCGGCTTCGAATCGTAGCGGAGGGCCCCAAAACGACTTTTTAAACGGCCCTCGCCAATATTCTCTAATTAAATTTTCCAAAAAAACCCTTTATTTGAAATTACAAATGTAACCGATAATAAAGGGCACTGCATTACCCACCCCCACCTGTATACGCGATTCTTGCTAAGCAATACGCTACCTACTGGCGGCACGCACAACTAACGCATGGGGTATTGGTTCAGTTTTGCGTATGTATGTCTATTGTGAATTTTGAAATATCCGTTGTTATATTAGTTAATTGCTTTGATTAGATATGAATCATTATTGTTGTGAGCGTCATTGTTCCTCTTGTACAAAGAAAAACCCCGAGATCAGTTTCATACTTTTCCAAAAGCGGGAAAATCTGAAGCTATCGCGGAAACTAAAGTTGAGCATTACAGAGTTACAGGAGACAAGTATGGATAAAGAAGCTAAAGAACGCAGAGTAGAGAGTGTGCTCTTTACCATTCTCTAAGGATGACTATTTCCATAAAGGTATATGTATGCTGTATGTCCAATAAAGAATTTGACATATTTTGAGGTTAAGTTTTATTTTCAGATTGAACGCTCGAAAAATATTGAAATCTATTTTAATTTTATATCACTACTTACCCCTTTCAAAATAGTTTTACAAGCTTTTTACCTGGTTTAAAGTTCTCGACAACAAATCTTTGATGAATAAAATTTCAAACGTCAGTGTCAGTGAACGTAGGTTAGTATAGGTTACTGCCATTTTGGCGCTTCGATCTTAAAATCAATCGCGTATTGCATCGTCACATAACCATAGAAAACACATAACCTAAACTGTCAGCCGACCGCACGAAAAAAATCTAATCAAAAAATCATAATTCCACGGCCGATCCATCAATTTCCAGTTGTTACGTGTTGCTATAGCCTTTAAACGGTGTAAATTTGAAAGTGGTAATATGTGTATACTTGAATAAACATTTTTCACTTTTACATTGTCCAGAAAGTTGTCTCCGCAGAGTGTCAAAAAGGTTTGCACTTATTATTACTTATAACATTCAAATACTTATACGTTGTTTATTACAGGCTACGTCAAGAGAGCAAACGACAGTTTTCACACTTTAATAATGGATAAACTTTTTTGAAATGGAAAATATTTGAATGAAAATATGAATGCATTATACAAAGTTTCTTCATCGAGATTTACCTACGTGTTTACTTTATACTTGAAATATATACAGTGTTTATACCTACATTTTATATCCATTTTTCAAATAAAAGTTCCAGTATTTCATTATCTACTTATAAGGTAGGCAGGTAGGTGGTAATTTTAGGAAATACCATGATACAACCATGATACAACTACACTGATATGCTCATAACTTGACCAAATTTCGTTTGTTCTGCGCACGACGTCATTCTTGATGCTAAAATGGCGAAAATTCAAATGCGTTACTGTCAACGTGACTGTCAGTGATATAATTATTTTCGTGTTTGTCAATTGTATTCCCGTATTATTATAATTGTGAGGTCCGAGGGTTATCAAGTTGTCATGTTTATATTATAGGGTGGTGTTTATTTACAGTAGTGCTTCTTATATTACCTCTTCAAATTATAAAATTTAGGTTAGAATTATATTCGGTAGGTAGATCGGTACACAGAATGCGGTTTGAATTAAAATAAGAAAGGTTGATATTAATCAACTATTATTTTAGTTTCCCTGTATGAATCGTGTATTATAATTCCATAATCGACGTTTCTTTTATATTGTTATCTTTGTTTACAAGTATTTTATTTAATTTTGCATCAAAACTGACGTCACGCTCATCGATAGACCACGCCCCCATGCGCATAGGCATATCAGTGTAGTTGTATCATGGATACAACTACACAGATATGCCAATCCGCATAGTGACGTCAGTTACGAGGAAAAACAATTGATAAACACGAAAATAATTATATCACTGCCCTTAAGAATTTTCGCATCGCATTGCCATTTTTCTCCTCACGAATGACGTCATGCGCAAACAAACGAAAGTTATGAGCATATCTGTGTAGTTGTATCATGGGAAATACGTTATTCTTAATTTTTGCTATTTATTCAAAATTATAGTTTTCTGTGATGAAAGACCAATGCTTCACACTATTTTTCTGTCTTAGAATTTTCGCTGGTACCTAGCCTATTTTCGATTTCAAATTTTTATACTTACTTTTATTTTTACCGTCGCAAATACAAATCACAGATAACATATTATAAAAAATGACTGTCTAATTTAACTAACTACAGGGTACTTATTTACATAGCACAAAACTATCAAATTTTGATTGCCCCCTATTTTCGAGTACACTGAACACGAATTTGAAATTATTTTTTTGCAGTCAAACGTATTTTTCAAGAAAAAAAATAATTAAAAGTCATCACCTGTATACACTCCCCAATTAATTTTAACACTAATTTGATCACTTTGTACCTAACTTAATGTGTCCACAATCCACAATGCTTATAATTAAATATAATTGTTAAAAATATTCAAATTTGGTGTAAATTTAGGTAAAAATTATTTTAATTATTTGTATTTATTTGGTATCTTTTGTGCCGCCATGTGACGTCACAATTATTACAAATGACCGATTTAATTAGTTCATATTGATTACTTCACATAATGTAAGTAAATGTTTTTTTCTTAATTTACAACAAATCTATATATTTTTAACAGTTATAGGTATATTATATATTTAATTATAATCATTGTGGACACTTATAAAATTGGGTTCGAAACAAAGTGATCATGTTAGTATTAAATGTTAAAATTAATTTGTAAAGTGTACTTACAGACTATGACTTTTAATTATTTTTTACTACAAAACTACATACTTAAGACTGTAAAAGAAAATCAGATTCGCGTTGAGCATATCCGAAAATGGAGGAGGGGGGGTGTAGCCAAAATTTTTGAAAAATTTGAGTTTTATGCTTAATTAAATAATTACCTTTATTAGTTCATAGTTAAAAGTTAGTTCACCTTTATTAGTTGTAAAAAAAATTTTCCCTTCAATATACACCTAATCTGTGTATCTTTAACAGTTACATATTTAATTAAAGCACTGTAGATAATATTGGGTATAAAGTGATCAAGTTAGCGTTATAATAAATTATGGAAGAATACAAGTTATGAAATTATTTTTTTTTCTTGAGAAAATAGTTTCACAAAATGTTTACTAAAAAATTAATTATACTTTCAGCACTTAAAAAATAATGTTTTGCCATCAAGAGTACCCCTACAATTCATCAAAATATTATTAAAAAAAAAATCGTTTGGTATAATAATTACATCATTATTCCAGATAAAAAATTTCAGCTTTTTGTCTCTATATTTATTATTTCATATATAATGATTATACTCAAATTTCTTTAATACGTATGTATTTTCTTAAAAATGAAACTCTTCTAGAGGCTTTTGTCACCCGAAGGGTGACCACAGGCCGCAGGCCTGGACCCCCGGTAGGGCTAGAAATGGGAACGAAAATCGCGATAGCGATTTTCTCCCATTTCTAGTCTTTATATATTAGATCCCTCCGCTAGGTAGATGGGCATCTATTTTGCTACAAAAAAATACTGCTAAGAAATTGAAATTTTTCAAACAATTTTTTTAATACGTACAGGGTGATTCACTTTCGAGTGTGTAACATGGGTATCTGGCTTATTATAAAAGACAGACTGTAGGTTTAAATTCGGCAAAGTTGCGGAATTTTGTGCTCAATAAGTTGGCGCAAACAAATCCCCCATATCTGCTTTTGTTTTTGATTAAGAAGCAAAAACAAATTTTTTCCGGTTTTCGTTTTCTGGCCATAACTTTTATATTTTTGAAGTTATGGCCAGAAAACGAAAACCGGAAAAATTTTTTTTTTGCCTCTTACTCAAAAACAAAAGCAGATATGGAGGTTTTGTTTGCGCCAACTTATTGAGCACAAAATTCCGCAACTTTGCCGAATTTAAACCTACAGTCTATCTTTTATAATAAGCGAGATACCCATGTTACACACTCGAAAGTGAATCACACTGTACAGGTCATAGGTCATAGGTTATATTTTAGCCACCCACCTAGAGGTTCTCCCTTTAATCTGAGGAAAAAAAATTAAATACAAAAGTTGTAGAAAATCAAGTGTAGTTTATTTTAGAATGTAAAATCTTTATATAGGGTGTTTCGAAAACGCGTGACATGCCAAACTTGTTTTTTTGTTAAATGGAATACCCTATATATTATTAAGTTTCCCGATTCCACGCAAAATTCTACGACTTTTTCATATACCATACCCTATATCTAAAGTTAACCGTTATTTAATAAATAATGGTTAAAGATATACCTATCATAATTTTGTAATAATTTAAGTAATTGATCTGAGCGACGCGTGCTTACTATTCCTAGTTAGCCATGAAAACAAAAAACCGATACCTGTCATATGCATTGTCAAACATTTTCGTTTTCTGATTCCGAATTAGGTATTTTATTTATCAATTCCTTTATCTTTAGGTACCTATATTTTATATCTTTAATCATTATTTATTAGAAAACAGTTAAATTTAGACATAAGGTATAGTGTATGAATAAGTATGATTTTGGATGAAATCGGAAAACTTAATAATATACAGGGTATTCCATTTAAGAAAATGCAAATTTGGCATGTCACGCGTTTTCAAAACATCCTGTATAAATATTATACATTCTAGAATAAAATACACTTGATTTTCTACAACTTTTGTATTTAACTTTTTTTTTTCAGATTAAAGGGAGAACCTCTAGGTGGGTGGCTAAAATATAACCAATGACCCTGTACCTATGAATACAATCACGTCTTTTTGAGAAATCTCTACTCCTAATATCACTATAAAAGCGTGACTTGATAATGAATGACGTGATAACAATTTTAAAACCTTTATTTATTAAACCAATAAAAGAAAATAGCGCAAAGTATTCGTGGATAACTGGTCTTTAACACTCTTGCTCTATTTCGGGGAATCCGGCTGCGCCGTCGTGCTCATGTTTTAAAGACCTTTTTATCCACTTATACTTTAATATACAATTTTTAAATGAATACCGTGTAATCAATCTAGTAATAGACTAATCAGTCGTGGCATTTTTTTGAGGTGATTTCAAAAATATGTAACTATAGGTATATGTAAAAATATATCAAGATCATCAAGGATAAATATTAGAAATGCTTGTCTTCATCAACTCGATACGGCTTTGCTTAGTCATTTTTTTTTGTATACATTTAACTATCAATATGCGATGCCCCTTTTAGTGCTAACATAAAGTAATGTTTCCTCTGGTGTTAAATACGAAATGGATACTCGAAGTTTCTTTAAAAATAAACATTTAATTAAATTAAACAATTAAAAAAAAAGGTTCATAAACCTTGTATTTTTCAAATTTAAATCTTTCAGTTTAATAAAATGTTTGATAGTTTTCACCACTCTTATACAGGGTTATTCAGAACTTATCTCTAAAACTTTGAGGATATGTGCATCCTTAAATAAGAAATCGATATCACCAAAAAAATGTATAATAAAAGTCTTAGGATTTCCCGTAAACAATGTTTAAAGTTATACCATTATAAAGGACTACGTAGATGGGCAACTGTACTTCAACGACATCTGATATACCACATTCCTACAAAAAACAGTAAACAAGTTTTTGTTCCTGGAACGCCTGGTCAAGACCGAGCGAATGGAGTTGGAGTGGGGATAATATCTCTATTGTCTATCAGTCATCAGTCTATCTGTGTCGCTCTCTCAGTGCCGGTGTTTTATTTATCGTAGGAGTGTTAAACTGTAAAATTTTCAAAATGGCTCATGTGTACAGTAATGCTGAGTTAATGGACATGATTCTTATTTATGGCGAAGTTGGACAAAATTCATTGGCAGCTTTGCGCTTGTATGCGGAACGATTTTCCAATCGACACACGCCACATTATGCAACTTTTACGGCAGTGGTACAACGTGGCCGTGATACTGGTAATTTACGTGCAAATCGTGGATGAGATGGTGGCCCGGGACGACCACAACGTATTTTAGCAGTTGAAGAACAAGTCTTGAATCTGGTCCGTGAAAATCCGCGAATAAGTACAAGTCAGATCGCTAGGCAGGTGCCTGGGGTATCCCAATCAACGGTGTGGCGCTTACTATACGAAGCTCAGTTTTATCCGTATCATATCCAGCGTGTTCAAGCACTATTACCAGCGGATTTTCAATTACGAGTTAGATTTTGTGAGTGGTTGTTGCAGCAAAATGCTGAAAATTCCCAATTTACTTAATAATTTGCGTTTACAAGATCAGCAACCAGGAGAAACATTCGCTTTAGTGCGGCAAAATTGGATAAGGCGTGCCCAAAAGTGTGTACAAGTCGAGGGACAAAATTTCAAACAGCTTTTGTAACAAGGTATGTGCAAATTTTTTATAAATTTCATGTTTCTAATACCTAGTAGTCAAGTAGCGCAATTCTTCAAAATTAGTGTAACAAAATTTTATTCATTTTAAAGACACGTCACTTTGGTCACTTCTATCTATCTTTCAGTTTGTTTTAAAATAAAAACGCTGCAAATCTTTTTTGCGCCGGGTGTCGGTATACTCTCAGAACTTCCGAAGTTTTTTTCGTGCTATATGTGACATCACCAGTTTGCATTGTCAGTCCCAAGGTCACTCCATTACAGTGGACCAGTATCCAGCGGCGTGCAATTAAAAATTTTTAAATAGTTTTCAGAACCCGCCAAAAAAATTTTTTTTGCACTACCACATTTGTACATGTATGTTGAACATTCCCAAATTTTATTATGGATAAGTTCGAAATAACAATTTGAGTAAGTAAATATCATTGAGACAGTATGGCGGAGGCACATATTAATTAAAATAAAGACATACAAATTTAAAATGAATAGTTTTTACGTACGTTTCCTCCGGAAATTACTAAACTTCATATTTCTAATTGTCAAATAAGTTGACCACTAAAATGGTCGTTCTTTCTATTTTCTACGGATTCTTAAAAAATTTTTACGGATTCCCAGAGAATCGGAATTAGTTTGGCTTGAATAAAGACCAGGTGAGGTGTAGACCTTGTCACGGGTCTACACCTTTCATAAGGATTACCTACTAGCATCCATATCAATGGGGACCTTAACAAATGACTTATGGATACATTTTAAGGGAGAATAGGCTTATAGTTTTTTAAAGGAGGCTCACTGGGCTAAGATGGCATTGCTATTAAACTAGAGTCGAAAGATTGTAAAACCAACTGGTGGTAATCGGGATCTTAAATGGGCATTTTAAGCTTAGAAGACTCCTTGATAGAAATAGAGGATGGTCAGGAATGTGAAGAGGATGAAGAAAATCTTTTCACCTTCTTTGAACGGTCGTAGGGAGACTAAGACATGACGTCTTTGGTACCAGGGAGTTGCAGAGAGAGTACGTTGAGTCCCTCACATGAACCAAAATCCTAACATCATTAGAGGATCGTGTAGGTCAATCAAGAAATGGATAGTAGGTAGCGGGATGGCAGGGGTAGGCCAAAAAAGTCAGGTTGGTCCGAGAACTACTACCATGATGTATAAAGATTACTTAGTCCGAATTTAATAGGGTTTTCCTGATAAAATATGTCCTGAAAAAACGTAAGTACCTACTTGATTTGAGTTATTCATTTGTTTCAGTGGTGCTGATGTCGACACAATCATTCGTTCATCTCTTTCATACTGTTAACTGTTTCTGTTTCACAATTAACGTTTGTTTTTCCTAAGCATTTGGCATTTAAAGTATCGCATCTTTGTCTGTATCAGTTAAAGCGTAATAATATCTTGTGGTAAAAATAGTGTATAATTTGCTTATTCATTTCGAAAACTCTCAATTTTACATTAAATGCCAATGTCGTGGACAGTTTATGACAACGTCTATAGAAAACAGCGCGAGGAATTGAGCTAAATTTGAACGAATTTTATGTTTGTTTTGTCCGTTACTTGTGACCATTTTCAATATACAGAGTTCGGATTCCTTCTCTTTATATTTCATGACTACTACTATAGTCGAGAGTGAAGGCGAACAGCAAACTTAACAATACACCAACACTGACCACGTACTTTTTACCTGGTTTCACCTAAAATGGAGATTTAGTGTTCATTCTGTGGCCCGTCCCTAATTGGCGGCGATTAGTTTTATTGCTATATTAGCTATAAGGTGAAATGAATAAGTAAATATATCCTGTCTCATTGTTGTTTTATTGCCAAGTTTGCCTTCATAAATTGACTCAACTATACTATACGAGTCCTACTTATGTTACCTATAGAGAACTAATAAAATTCCTAACTTTGCTGCAATTTAACATTAAACTTTATGGCTTTCTTTTAAGTAGATCTTAATAGTGAAAACGAATTTGTTCTATGCTGACACGTGCGGTTAATTTAAAGATTTAACAATCCGTGTGCTGTAGTGTAAGTATATGTGTTGATGTAGGTACCTACCAAGGATTTTTAAATAAGTTAAAAATCCTTGGGTACCTACTATATACTATTGCTTCAGCTGAAGCTACTTTTAGCTTCAGAACGTGTTTCAGCGGCACTATTTAAATTTAATAAATACAAACTCTTATTACAAATTTCTTTTTTAAAGAATAATCTATTATCTTTTAATCGGATACCTGAGTTTCAGTCAGCTTCAGAGTTTTCGAAAGTTGACAACGTTTTGCCACAGATAAGTATTTGTTTCTTTCAAATTCCGCTTCTAAAGATTTTATTTGTGATGCGGTGAATGCAGTTCTTGGTCGCTTCTTTCTGTCGTCATCCGATTTACTTGCATATGAAAAATCTATAACAAAGAAATATTGTGTTGATATAAAATAGATCAGATAACAATTTCAAACACCAATATTCTTAATTGTGAAATATTCTGTAATTGTTAACAAAGTATATTTTATTACTTTCACTTCTACCAGAATTAGACATACCATTAAATTACAAGACAAGAAAAGGAATTAATATGGCCATTGTTTTTAAACAGTAGCACTTCAGTCTACCTATTATCTTGTATATTAAATAACTGTTACAGATTTAGTTATTTGTTTTTCAGAAACCAGACATGGGAGGATGCTGAGCAAAAAATTATTTAAGGGTAAAGTTTCAAAGTATTGTATTCTTTTTATTTGTATAATTATAATAATTTGTACCTTTTTTTTTCAGATGTTCAATATACTATATTTTACTATGGTCACATCTTCAACATTCAATATTTTAGTGTTATTACTATAAAACGCTAACAAAATAATTACTTATAAGTTACATTTGAAAAATACACGTGAATTACAGATTAAGGTTTAAGTGAAAATTCTAAATATAGGTACCTACCTACCTAACTGTAAAATTTAATAACCCAGTTTGCCATTTCAATATTAGGCTAACTTTCAAAACTATGAATCCTTTTCTATCCTAAATCAAATTGTGACACCTGCATCGTTCTAAATACTTACTTGTAGGTATTTATACATAAACATCCAAATAGCATATAACAGAATTAATAATAATAATTCTAAATCAGAATGAAATGATCTTATTCGTTTCATATTTAATTTTTTATTTGTTTTGTTGAAATTGCGCGCTATTAACGCAAAACTCAAATCGTTTAATTATCAGATCTTTCATTTAATTACCAGAATCAAACCAATCTTTCAACGACAAAAACCATGATAGTTAGGTAACCCTAAAAAAACTCCGCCAAAATTATTCCTATTATTAAAAAGTGCCAGTAAAATACAAAATGACTGCACGCATAGTATCTGAAAAAATAAAAATAAATCCTAAAATTATCACTACCTTCCACCCCTTACATAACATTCGAAGACAACCTAGGGGTAAGTAGTAGTAACTCTCTCCAACACCACCTCTTACTCTTCAAATACATATTCTTCAAGCCACTCACCACTACTCGAAACCTAATTCAGATCAGAATACGCTACCCTGCAGAAACAAATCAACTCTCAATCATTACCATATCCACCATTATACCAACACTATAATCCTCAATTACCAACACCACAACAACCTTGTACACCACTATCAATACTACCACAACAACAGTCAAGGGCGGATTTAGCTTTTCAACATGAGGGGGGTATCTCGAAGAACCGCATTTTTAAAACATGTCAAATTACCTGTGCGTTTAGATAGGTATGTTTTTCTTTGAACAAAAATGAAATAGTAAATAGAAGCGTTTAATAATAGTATATTATATACCTAGGTTGAGAAGTGAGCTATTATTTACCGAGAAATGTTATATCCTGAGGCGTGTAGCGCCGAAAGCCAAAATATGCAAGCTTTCTGTATTTTCAAATTATAGGCTCTCACCGCTTTTGGTCAATCAATGAATCAATGACATAATTTCAGATTCCTACTTTTTATTTTTAAAATTATATTTATGTGGATTTCCTTAAAATGAAGGATTTTGGATTAGATCTTTAATTTCAAAGAAGAACTATGTTTTGTCTGTAATTTATTAAAAACTAACATTGCGAATGTGGGAGAACCTGCATCTAATGTTTTTTTCATATTTCAAATTAAATATATTATAATTATTCTATTAATATGTAATTAATTAAGACTACTATAGGTAGGTATGTCTTATTTACCATGACCGTAAAAATGATCAACGAATATTCCGAAGACCCTTCCATAGAGGTGTAGATACGTAATATTTAGTATAGAAGGTATCTATAATCTGTATCATACAACGACGAAATAATTTCTATACGACATCTTTGCTTACGTGACATCTTTTCCAGATTTACCCTATATAGGGAAAGTTATAAGTATAATTTAAGAAGTAAAGCTTCAATACTTAGGTACATGTGTTGGTACTTAGATATGTACCAATCGTGATAAATAAACTTCTATAACCTGGAATATATAATGTTACAGAAAATGTCAAAGGAAGATAGATGCACATAAGACTTCAATAAATTAATGAGATGAAGAAGTACATTTAAGTACGGAGGATTGTTCATGTATTTTCCTTACATTAGAAAGGCATAAAAAATATAATTTTGGTATTATTTAGAAAGGTATATTAGCTACTGGGGAGAGTAAACCTAAAAAAAAGTAATTAAACGAAAATATGATTTCTATGTACATAAGTACATAGTAATAGTATTTTACTATTTATTGGCTAGTATAATAGTACTTCACGTATATTTTTAACTAGCCTCTAACTCCTTGATCTTTGATTTTATAAAATATGCTACCAGAAATACAATTGGGCATCCGAGATTAGCCTCTGCTTTTGAGTTTATTAGCGTTATGTGGGAGAATTGATAAATATCTTTTAATATTTAATATCACGAAAATGCTTAAATATTATTTATAGATTTTAGATTATTAAAATTTTATATTTTTAAATATAGAAAAAAGTTTTTTTAGATTTATGAAATTTACAGTGTTCCATTAAAAAAATCAAGTTTGTCATGTAGGTACCTACCTAATTTTGATCTCACATGCGCAATTGTGTTTCTGATAGTACGTATACTCTAAATTTTCAAAAGACACCTTAAAATCCGTATTAACAACTTTTTTTTGTAAAATCAAACATTAAGGAGTTAGAGATTAGTTTAAAATATACGAGAAGAACCCTGTACAAATGCTTTAAATTATGAAGTATTTCGTTCCAAGTTTAGTTTGTATGTAGGTATACCAAGGGATACCACATTGTGGGAGTAATTAATTTCTGAATCTCATCTTTATATGTTATTCCGTATATTGAAGATACGAGGTGACCGGTGACCGTACAGACTGCAACGCAAAAGCGTAACATGCCGCCGCAATAGTTCACCGAGGCCGAGCTGGAGGAACCCATGATACAATAAAGAACATGGGAGGAACCCCCCCGATATTGCAATAGTTTGTTATCACTGACGTAGTTTTCCACATAACACCAAAACACTAATTACATTCAACGCGCGTTTCACCAACCAAGTTGGCATCATCTGGAGATGATTAAAACTGGAAAAATATGGTTTGTTAAAAAAGGCGCGGTTAAGTTGCATGATGGGATTCTGTTGCGGCATTATGTTGCAAGTCTGTATCTGGCTGTAGATTTTCAGGAGTTGACTTCTTTAACGCCACTCCGTAATAAGCGAATGTTTTAAAGGCTACATGCTCGAAATATCCAAATAGTTACCTAAATATAATATGGGCTGAAGAGCTGAAAGAATGGATAGCCAATTTCAGATGTACTGGTATTTCAGATCATATACTAACCACAGATTGGAAAAAGAATAACACAAGCAATATTCAGGGCCGCGCCAACCCGGGGGTGCAAGGGGAGCGTGGCATCCGGGCGCCACGTTCCAGGGGGCGGCAAAAGACACCGTTGGTTAGTAACAGACATCAGTCATGATATATCTCTTCCCCTTTTTTAACATTTTATTTTTGTTCGTTAGTTAGATCAGATCCCCTTAGTAAATAAGTAGGTACTTTCTAAGATCTCAGTAGACTTGTTATAATTTACAGTTTTAGCCAAGTTAAAATATTTTCTTCACGGTCTAGTAGTCGCCGGTCATTACATTTGTCGCGAGTAGCAATGAAACGTCGTTTTTCCTACTCGATTAAAGAAGGCGGTCCGCGCGCGAGTCAAAAAAAAATTCTAAAAACCTAGATATGTCTGATTTGGTTGAGGAATTTGCAAGAAGGAAGGCCCGAAAAATCATTTTTTGAATAATGACTTAAGAAACTAAGTATTTAAATAAAAATACTATTGAAGTTCCTGTTCCTCGATCTTTTCAGTTTTTTTAATATTGTTGGTTTTTTGTTAATTGTTGTTGTTTTTAATATTGTTTGTATTTTGTTTATTGTTAAAGAAAAATACATTAATTTTATTATTATTAATGTTTATTTATATTTCCATATTTATTTTATCGAATTATCGCTCCGTTATTTGGTGATTAACCTAGAATGCTGCTAGGGCGGCGGCAAAAGTTCCGCACCCCGGCGGCAGCTACCCTTGGCGCGGCCTTGAGCGATATGCCAATATCACTTGTGCTGTCCTGTTCTGATGAAATGTTACAATATTTCTATGTTTTTCAGAAATCTATTAATTACCTAGTGAAATTTATTTTATGTAAAGTTATCAATGAGTTATGAAATAACACCAACAAATAGCATAAATAAGTAACTAGAAACATCCGTCATTATGACGGACAGTTCTCATTTACATTTTATGTCCGTCATCAAAATGTCCGACATTGATGCTCGTCCGCCAAAATGTCCGGTCCTTTAACGGATTTTGAATAGATAACTGCATAAATTAAAGTATATTCAATAGGTAGTCAATAATTAATGGCAGTCATAGTCAATTAAACAAAGAGGGTGAAGATCGGTCGAGAATAAATATCGTACTAAATTTATGTTTGTTTTTATTATATTCCTTGTAGGTGTAATAATGTTAGCTCTGACAACAGGGAGTGTAATGTCAATGCACTATTTGTGTCCAGCCGTTCGTCATTTTTGGGCACCAAAAATATGGTCACCATAAGATGACATAAAATACATAACTTTTTTGTTGAGGTCTCGAGACAAGTTAAATACAATTTCCATTCAGGGTGCTGTGTTTAAATTAGAATTTGCTAAAAACAGTTTAGTTGGTTGTGTTATTCGTGGGTAAGGTGATTTCGCCAATAATGGTTTTATTTAATTAAACAAAAATAGAGATACCTATTTTAAAACTGTCAAAAACTCTAGGAGGGTGGGTGTATCGGATTTAATTGAATAAAAAAAAGCAGATCAATTTAATTTTTCCATCGCACTCGTTTATTTTCCAAACTGTACATTTTTAGCTAAAATAGTTCTTAGTTAATAATAATTATTGTTAATGTTGTATTACGATGTCACTGTAGGCTAGTAAGTATTGTAAAACTATTTTACAATCTCAGTCATTCTGAAGGCCGAATTTGACTTAAGTAATATACCTAAGTACAGAAAGCACGTGTATTAAATCGTGAGGAGTTTTTAAGTTTCATTCAACTTTCAAAGATAAGAAATACGTAAGATATTCTAGTAAAAAGAAACACAAGTATTAAATGTGTCACATAGCATGTTGGAGTTGTATGTCAATATTATTAAAATTGTTGATGAAAAATTTAGGGCAAGTCGATCCTCGCACATCATTCTTCCAGTAATTAAGTATCCATCACAGTTTAATTGGAAACCGGAAATTGTTTATTATATTAAGATGTATAGCTACATCTAAGGTCTTTATAAAAGCGACGGGGCTTCAAATTTTACACCAAACAGTTGTTTTTAATTTGCCGTAGCGAAATTTATGTTTCCAATGTCGGGTGGGAAGTGCAGACACGTTAAGAAGACGCTAATTTGCGCCAGAGACAAAATTAGATTTTAAACGGCTAACGATCTAGAAAGCGTTGAAAAATGATACAAAAAACAAACGCCGCTATCTTGTGGTAATATATTATCAACTAACATGACGGTTAACCTTAAATTCAACATTATTTAGGGGCACTTTTGCCTAAAACGATTAGAGGCATATAACTGACATTAATTTCAGTTATAAATGACATATAAGAATTCTTAAGCACTAAATTAAATTCAGTGGAACTTTTGAACATTTCAAATGAATTTATTACAGTTGTTCGAGTATTTACAGCATTTTAATTAGTTTGGAAATGGTTACATTTTCTCTCAAACTTTAAACCTCTATTGAAATAATTACTCCGATTATAACTTAAGAATAACATTGGTATATGATTGTCACAAATTCACGCATATAAGGATAGTTTCCTAGCTTTATTGTAAAACGGGGAAAAATATTTAAGATTTTTATTGTGTAGCTATCGTAGGCATAGATTTAAAAGTTTATAAATAATAATAATAATAATAATAATAATAATAATAATAATAATAATAATAATAATAATAATAATAATAAAGCGCCTGCCATAGGGCGTCAGAGACAACTATGCATCTGCTCTCCACTTGTTCGGCATATGCAGTCTCGACCTATATCCATAGACAGAATGCGGCTTTACGAGTGCTCTACTACTTTCTACGACACTCGTACGAGATAGACGAAACACCAGTGCTGCCATACGCTCCGGGGGATATTGAGTCCGTTGTGAGGAATGAGAAGTGCCGAATTTATTGGAACTTGGCAAAATTATTTATCTATTGGCAAAATTAAATCAATTTATATATTATGTTTTTCAAGGTGTTCAGAAAAGTATTCTACGTGAAGTATAAAGAAATTCTATGTCACGATACTGTAATCAGTACCTCCCTTTTCCTTTAAATCAAAAAGGCACTTGCGGTAAAATGGTACGTTTACAAGTGCAGCAGGAAAACAATATTTCAATATTTAAAGAATGATATATCAATAAACTCTATTCGATCACCGAAAGTGTTTTTGATTTTCACAAATGTAACCATGACAAATAAACTAGCTGAGAAAAATTTAAGTCGAATTAAGTATACTGAAGTTCTCTGAATAAAACATAAATATAATACTTTCCATAAAACAATGCTGACCACGGCTGCCAAGTTGATCGTGTGCGTTATGTCTAAAATGCTGTTTCTTGTTCCAATACCACCTTGACATAAAACAGCAAGCAGCATTGATATGTCTTATATAGGTACATATTTCTTCTTTCACAGATGTTGTAAAAAAATCAAAAGTTTTTCTGATAAAGATTTCGAAGTCAATGTAACAAAGTAAGACTTGCAACATGGTTCCGTCAAGCATATAAGTAAGTGTATTAGCTATAACAGATGATGGCACATTAGGAAAATTAAAACAGGGGGAGGGAAGGAGAAAAATGAAAATAGGAAGAGTAAACGAGGAAAATTCTGAGCGTTATAGTACTTATCAAAATAAAAAAAATGTTACAGTATGGGTCCCAAAAAGATTTATTAAGGGATTAGGTCCCTTAATAAATCTTTTTTGGTTACCAGGTTATCAGGTCAGTAAAATTTGAATGAACTGTGAATTTATTTATGTTAATTTTCACGTTAATATTTTTTGCTAAGAAAATATCAACTGTTAACTTAATTTTTGTTAGTGAAGAACACTTTCATTTTACATCCTATTTCTTCAACCACGTTGTTGTCAGTAAGGCGAAAAAATTTTTTTTGTACTTATTATTTATTGAAATTCATTCGTTGTTCTTTAATTAATTTATTATTTCCAAGCAGTGGCGGTTTTACCATAAGAGCTGCGGAGCTGCAGAACACATAAAATTTCATGTATTTAAGCTTTTAAGCATATTAAATATCAACAAAATACAAAATATTTAAAATTTAAAGAATCCAAATGCTCTACCGCTAAAATAAATTTAGGAGCTTATATTATTATTTATTACGACGCGAGCTAGCCCCTTATGCAACCGCAACCTGATATACAAAATGTGTGCACAGCGAACAATTAGATCCGTCCTTTGTGTTTATTGGTCAATCAGGCACGTGACCCAGTACACGATCATACGGGCTTATGTGGCTGCAACAACAACAGCCACTGCAGTGTGCAGTAAATTCAGTAATATTTCGTAATCGTAATAGGACGTGGTACGTGGTCGTTTATTTCTGTGAGCGGCATGGGTAAATATTTTCGTTTAGGCGTCCACGGATATTATACCTAGTTACTAAAATGAATAGCGTTTCGTTTTTACAAAAAACTTTATTTGGTTCTCTGCCTTATGAGGATAAACTGAAAATAAAAGAATTAGGTAGGCCAGCACCACAATTAAATTTTGTGTTACAAAAGACAATTTAACAATAATGTATACACAAAAACAGAGTGTATGTGCGGGTGTGATATAAAAAATGCACTATTTTGTTTTCCGTGCTTACTTTTCGGTGGGGATAAAGGATGGACAATATACGGCGTGACAGATTTAAGTCATTTAAGTCAGAGCATCAAGGGACATGAAACAACAATCAAATCATTTGTCAAATGAGGTAAACTTTGCCCTATTAGGTAAAATGAACATAAGAAAGTCAGTTAGATTAGAACTATACTTGTCGGCTAAAATAATAGGCAGTGACTCATGATCTAATTCGATACAGAATAGGGACGAAGTGTAAATACTTAATACATAGCGGCACAAACGTTTGCACATAGAAAAGTGATGCCGCTTACGTATTACTATTGAACAGAACTATAAATTGTCTGTTCCATGGTGGTTTCATGCTTCTCTATTCGATGCCACCACAATTCTTTACGTCGGATATAGTTCCGTCTTTGTTTAACGGGTTAAAGAACGAAGAGCGAGATATGCAACCTATGCAACAAAAGTCAAGAGTGTCTAGAAGATCGGACATGCGCATTTCACACACATCCAAGTAGTTCATCGCAGCCTGACATAAGCGTAGTACGCGGGAAATGCTGTAATTTGTGTCTGGACTGCATATATTAATTGGTGAACTTGGTGATGTGTTACGTAGTTTATTTAGTGTTCGAAGAAAAGGATTTTATTATGGAAGCGATCGCGGGCAGTGGATTAGAAACGCGTAAACGATCTCATCTGACAAGCGAGGAAATTCGTATGATAAAAAATTTCTAAAAGCGCGTGATAGAAATTTAAGTATAGTGGATGCGGCGGAACTGTGTAGTGAATTAACAAAAGTCTCCGTTCTTAGTGTATTTCTTGCAATAAAATATGGAGACACAGACGCAAAGAAGAAGAAAATGGAAACACGGGGAAGAAAAAAAATTACTGTGAATGAAAATGTGAAATATGCTATTCGGCGAAAAATTCATGGTTTCTTTTTCAAAAATGAAATCCCAACAGTAAAGTTCAGGCTGCCCTAGCAGAAGACAATGATTTGCCCAAACTCTCGTATAAATTTCTTATAAGGACAATGCATGAAATGAATGTCAAATATTGCAAACGGAATCGGAAGAGTATGCTTATAGAGAAAAATGAGATTGTGACATGGAGACGAGAATATTTGGAGAAAATAAGATAATTTCGCGCTTTAAATAGAAAAATATATTATATGGATGAGACATGGTTAAATGAAGGATGTGTAGGCATGTGTTGTGTTGTGTAGTGTAGTGTAGTGTAGTGAAATGATGTGAAGTGAAATGATGTGAAGTGAAGTGAAGTGAAGTGAAGTGTTAAATAGTAAACTTGCTCCGGAATGTGATTAATCGCGTTTTCGGTGGCGGCTGTGGGTTGGTGGTGGGCCATCAACACTTAAAAGCGTTCTTTTAATATCTGTGGCAATATTCATCAATTTCGTTCGATATACAACTAATCTGTAAGGTGAGTTTAAAAAACAATTTACAATTTCTATAACACCGTTCATGTTCTGATATTTTTTATATTTATTTGACATTATTAGCACCTTTCCAATGATTTTTGCGTACGCCTATGGAATTACAGTCCCCACCACAATTTATTACGTCACGCGGTAATACGTCACTGCCTATTATTTTATCCGACGGGTGTATATAGGATTTGCCACATGGGCATGACCGGGATTTTCTGTGATTGTTGTACCGGGAATTAGCTGTACGGTCCCAATTGAAATTCCCGGTTGAAGTTCAGAAGTGCCATGAAAACGCGTGACTTTGAAAATTTTAAAAATTTAGCGGCTCCGGCCAGACCCGGCCATATCCTGGAATTGAATTTGACCAATGTACCGTGACAACCCTAAGCAGAACACATACAATTAATGTTCACGCGCCGCCACTGTTTCCAAGTATTTTTTAGTAACATCAATTTACATAGATTTCTGGTACTTTTTTGGCAGTATTGCCTGCCTGATACCACTGAGGCTGAGTGGCCAAATATACAACTAACAGTCATCATTATTGATGTCTTTCGTTCACCATTAAACATGTTAATTATGGCTAATCATTGTGATTAGAATGAGGGGTAGAGATATTATTATTATTATTATTATTATTATTATTATATCTTTTTGTTTGAATCCAGTCGACCGGTTCCCGGTCGACTCCCATATGGCTTCGATTCTCATGGTCGGCAGCTGGTGGTTATTAGTAGCTATTCCCCACGTCCGTGGGGTAAATAACATTAATAATAAATAGATAATAATAACCTTCTGCATTCTTCCGGCTAGAAGATCTGCCGAATTTCGGCATGCCGGCATAATCTTCAGTTCTGAAAGCAATATATCTTTTGTTCCACCGAGGGCTCCTCTAATCAGTACCACCGCCAAGTTCCACAGTATGTTTTGGATGGAGGCTACGGCGTTCGAAGAGAAGGTCTCGATATTTCGTCCGTTTCTCCTCCTCTTTCAAGACAATGTTGGTTTCGGCAGGAGCCGAGAACTCGATGACAAACATTGTCTTGAGTTGGTGGTCGAGAAGAACTACATCAGGGTTATTGGCTCGAATCTGCCTGAGCGTGCGAAATGAATAGTTCCAATAAATTCAGTACTTCTCATCCCTCAGAGCGTATGACAGCACTGGTGTTTCGTCTATCTCGTACGAGTGCCGTAGAAAGTAGTAAAGCACTCGTAAAGCCTCATTGTGTCTATGGATATAGGCCGAGACTGCATATGCCGGAAGCGGAGAGCAGATGCATAATTGTCTCTGGCGCCCGATGACAGGCCTTGCAAATAACAAGCCATTATGAATCCCTCGGTCTCCGACTTAAGCCCCGCTGACCTTAAAAAGCAAAGGTCATCCTTTCGGATAAGCCGTGGTCTTCAAGGCTCTTATAAAAGACACCGTGTATATCCTTATACAGCTGCAGAAGATTGCGGCCTTCTGCAGCTTTAACTTGGGCTCTAAACTGAACAGGTCCCAACTCGGTGACAGAGTTATTTGGGTGTCTCCGTTCAGCGTCGAAGATGAAACGGATTCATCAGCTGCTCTTCGTGCTGCCTTAAATAGAAATGCACAACCCCTGCATTTTCATGGTCTTGGACCATGCAAAGAAGGGGATCCGAACTCTTGTTGAGATGCTCCTCTTGTGTCCATTTCACTACTCAGAAGGAGTAGAGGAGGATTATTATTATTATTACTATTATTATTAAAACTAAATAGACAACAAACATTGCAACAGATTTAACCTAAAAAATACAAACGTACATTTCATTATAATTGGACTTTGTGGGTTTAATATATATTTTTTTCATTTTCTCGATCTTAGTTCTCTTAAAACTCATTTCTGGATGTTATAGGTATTTTTTACTCCTTCCCTTCAAAGTTAGTTACGGTACATGTTATTTTTCACCCTGTACATATATGTTTTTGGTGTCTTTTATTAATTTTATGTAGAGGCATATATAATTTTCTTTCTGATATGTTGCCCTTTTATTTCTGAACCCTTGCAGAATGGTCTAAACAATGCAAAAGGTTAGTTTGATACCTTTTAGTGCAAATTGTTTCAGAAATAAATTACTTCCTGGATGTTTCTTAATAATTCTATAGAAAGAATACATTGCTTTGATAGGCCATCTGCAGTTTGTGCCACATTTCTGTGACAATTGTGAGGCATAAAGAAAAACATTTCAACTATGTCTGAAATCTGTCTGGAATCAATTTTTGTTTACTGGGCTGAGCCACCGACCCGATTATGATATGCATACATTTATCTGTGTATAAATGTATGCATATCTGTAATCAGATAGATTATACCTGTGCATAATCTAATTATTATATACAAAACAGATAAGTATTGTGCGACCTCTGATATTAATGACATATATGGTAGGTACAGCTGCTGGAAGGACTCACCTGTAGCATTTGGAACTAATCCTAGATTTGGCAAATATTAAATATTAGCTATGCTCTTTCGGCAATGATATTAGCATTCATAAATATCATTGCCGAAAGTTCAACTGTTAACAATCACGTCCGGTTACATCTTGTCATGATAGCAATATTGTTATAACAAATGAAATTTCGAATTGTGACTACTATTTTACTGATTTTCTCCATTTTATCAAGTTCCATTATTTACTGTGGAGAAAAAATAAATATATAAATACATAGAAAAGTAAAAATAATTTAAATGTTTTTATGCTATAACAATATTCCTGTAGTTAGTAGGTGACGTGATAAGATATGAACAGATTGGATCAAGACAAATAACTTAGCAAACTATAGACTAAATAGTATGAGTGTCACCTAGTTTCGTCTTATTCGACGATTTTCTTTAAATTAAGAAAGGCAAATATCGTCTTGCCCCCAACTGGTAACAATTGAACTTACAATCTTATACCTATTGCTGAGCTGAGATAATTAAACACAACTTAATTAGGTATTTCAATTCTTTAAACTGGGAAATACTTTTTATTAAAAATTTGTTTATCCACTCGTCAATATTTTCATTCGGATTGTTTTCATTCGGGTCTTCTAAAGCATTCATGGGATATATTGAAGATGGTTTAAAATGGATTCGATAAATTAATGAAAAACATGCAATGTTTCAAAGTACCTATCTCCATAAATTAATAAAACTGCTAGCAATAAGGATAGATACGCTGCCAGAACTTTATGAAAACAATTTCTGTTTTATGGAATAATCAGACAATATACAACCCAAATGAGTTAACTTTCACATAATATACAGCCTTATTCAGAACTTATCTCTAAAACTTTGAGGATATGTGCATCCTTAAATAAGAAATCGATATCACCAAAAAAATTTATAATAAAAGTCTTAGGGTTTCCCGTAAACACTGTTTAAAGTTATACCATTATAAAGGACTACGTAGATGGGCAACTGTACTTCAACGACATCCGATATACTACATTCCTTCAAAAAACGGTAAACAACAGTTTTTGTACCTGGCGAACGTCTGGCCAATACAGTTGCAGTGGGGATAATATCTCTATTGTCTATGAGTCATCAGTCTATGTGTGTCACTCTCGCGTGCGTTTTATTTATCTTAGGAGTGTTAAAGTGTAAAATTTTCAAAATGGCTCATGTGTACAGTAATGCTGAGTTAATGGACATGATTCTTATTTATGGCCAAGTTGGACAAAATTCATTGGCAGCTTCGCGCTTGTATGCGGAACGATTTCCCAATCGACACACCGACACATCGACAGTTAGGTTTTGTGAGTGGTTGTTGCTGCAAAATGCTGAAAATCCCCAATTTACTTAATAATTTGCGTTTACAAGATCAGCAACCATAGGAGGAACATTCGGTTTAGTGCGGCAAAATTGGATAAGGCGTGCCCAAAATTGTGTACAAGTCGAGGAATATTATTTCGAACAGCTTTTGTAACAAGGTAAGTGAAATTTTTTTATAAATTTCATGTACCTAATACCTAGTAATCAAGTAGCGCAATTCTTCAAAATTAGTGTAACAAAATTTTATTCATTTTAAAGACACGTCACTTTGGTCAGATCTATCTATCTTTAAGTTTATTTTAAAGTAAAAACGCTGCAAATCTTTTTTGCGCCGGGTGCGCCGGTTTTTTTCGTGCTAGCCAGTTTGCATTGTCAGTCCCAAGGTCACTCCATTACAGTGGACCAGTATCCAGTGGCGTGCAATGAAAAATTTTTAAATAGTTTTCAGACCCCGCCAAAAAAATTTTTTTTGGCACTACCACATTTCTACATGTATGTTGAACATCCCCAAATTTTATTATGGATAAGTTCTGAATAACCCTGTACATATACCTACCCAATATTAATGGCATGAGCATACTTAATAACAAAGGATAATAATATCCCTTTTAAATTTTTCCGACATGATCTAATACGACTGGCTCACATATTTATTTATTCCATTTAATTTTTTGAAAAGGTGGGCAATGTGGGAAAATATTCAGTTATTATAAGATAGGGCGCTCCAAAATAATGATCGGTATTCAATTAGTTATGCGTTATATTGAAAATGAACATACCATAGTTACAATAAAAAAGCTGTAATTATTGCTATATTATTATTATTTTTTAATGAATGTAGGAATATGTATGATTAATCAATAAAAAATAGGATGGTTAGATATTGTAAAAAATAATTTAGCTCTTTTAGAGAGCAATTTCAAATTTGTATTCACCAGGATTTATTTGGATTAATGGTACCTACACCAAAAGATAAAGGCAATGTAATTAATGTGTATCCGAATATGAAAAATTAAATTAATACTGGAATTGAAACACATTTATCGTGGTTGTTTTAAATAAAATGCTATGTTTCAAATATTATCAAAAATCATAGACCCCCCCCATGCTTCAAAGTTATAACTAAGATACAGGTAACTTTTTAATAAACTACGCAAATAATCTTCATTAAATTTCCTTAGAGATAAAATATATTTACAAAATAAATTAAAATAAACACTTGATTATCCTTCTGGCGCTTGTTTAGCTTACATTGTGATTGTTTTAGGTTTTATAACCTAAATAAATCAACACAAATAAATATTTTAGACATAAACTACAATCATATTTAAGTGTCTTTTAAATATTTATTCTAGGTACTAATTTTTTTATTGTGCCTTTATTTCAGTTTAATAGTAAGCTAAGGAGTAGCATTTAACATGTCATATTTATAAACTAAATATTTCTGTAATTGTGGGAGAACGCCGCCAGTGTTTCTATTTCTAAACTTTACTTCGGAAGCTGTTATCGCCTGCGATACATCCCGTGAACTAATTGCTGTTACATGACGTTTACGTCTAAACAGAGATTAATATATTTTTCTCGTAATTAATAGGTTCTTCCATTTTCTACTTCAGTATTAATAGTCTTTAAAACAGCTTTTAATGCATATATAATTAAGCACAAACCTTTATTAAAACATGGAAGTAGGTACTTCTACTACTACTAAGGAAATCAGTTCACATAACCATTGCATGATCAAAATTATATATATATATATATATATATATATATATATATGTATATATATTCAAGGTGTCTCAACAAATTGGCTTTTACAGTAATTAAAATGGATAAGGTACAAAAACTTTTAAACACATTATTTATTCAAAATGAAACCACAAACTTATTTGTCTGTGATATTACTACTATTATATTCATCGGAAAAATCGTCCTTATCGAAACATTCCGCCAAATAAATAAAATGTTATAAATGTATATACTTTAATATATAAATATATTATAATATGACTATTTAATATATTTACCATTTCATTTTTCCCTTTGGAAGTACTCCAAAAATGTATTATAAATTGCTGACATTGTTTATTAATTGTGCGACCGGGTATTTAGACAGTATTTCTCATTTCCTGCGTTATTAAAACTACACAATAATTACATTGCTCCGTGCAGTTCCTTACTATGTATAATATGTCTTCATTTTGTTATCAAAAGTACAGGTCAAAACTCTCAACAATTCACAACAATATTTATTGATTTATAATTATTTTCAATCAAATGACACGACTGTTTAATGTTTGTCAAATAGTTATTGTGTTAGGATAAAAAGTGATATATTTTCCAAGAAACAATTGTTTGTGTTTGCAAGGCAGAGCATCAGTGAAGCCGAGCGAATACAAATCTACGAATCAAAAACATCACTTTTTATCTGAATAATACATACCATTTTTTCTCTAATCATCTGAGATGAATAATTTTCGTCATTCAAACAAATGTCCGTGCAGCCATGACATTTATTTGGATTTTAATGAAACGTCAATTTAATTAATAAAAAATTGACAGATGTCAATTCACTTTTACAGCTGGCGACATGTTTTCTTCAACCGTCTTAAAGAACGCTTGTTTTGATACCCATATCTGATATTAAAGTTATCGTTTTCATTACTAGGATGAAAATGAATAGGTTGATGGGCAACACTTTTAAATCCACCGGGAAAATAGTTATATTTGTTTTACTAGGCAGAAAAGCACAAGATTTAATGCCGCGGCTGGTGTTTCATAGCCGATGAGGTTTGTTGAATTGTTTGTGTAATGTCATTGTCAATTGAAATTACCAGTTTGATTTAAATTATTACCTGGAACGTTGTATAGCAACAATGAACTTTTTCTGCCTAGGCAGTAAAAATGTACCTTTTAAGCCTGTCAAGTGTCATTAAAAAACCTCTTTTAATGTCATTTGGAGAAAAAAGTACTTTTTCTTCAAGCGTATAATAATACTTACATTATATTATGTAAGACGTAGTATAGAAAAGGCCTATTGTTTTAATAGTAAAGAAATATTCTCATTTTTTTACTAGTAGAATAAAGTAAAAGTATAACCATAATAACGAATTGAAAAAGAGTGTTGTGTTATGTAGCCATGATTTATCAGAATTATCAGTTTGAAATTCAACGTCACGTCAGATCGCTTTGTATACAAGCATAAATGTCTGAAGAAATACAGTTTTAATTTTGACGCTTAAAGAAAAAATAGTAGGTACCTATATGTTACTCGGAGTGTAAAGCTCTTTATTGTTTCGCCCAGTTTACAAAGCCTTGGCTAACGCCTCGGCTGTATAAGTTTCTGGGCTCAATAAATAATGTTCGCTATCTACTCCTAATAACGTCTTTTACCAGCTGTAAAAGTGAAATGACATCTGCCAATTAATTGTTTATTAAATAATTTAACGTTTCATTAAAATCCAAACAAATGTCATGGCTGCAATGACATTTATTTGAATGACGATTTAATATTCATATTAGATGTTTGTAATAGCTATTTATGATATACTTAAGTGTTAAAAGTGCATTTTTAAGGCACGCATGTGAAAGTTTGCAGAATGAGCTAAGCGAATTCGCCAATTCACATGAGTGACTAAAATGCACTTTTAACAAATAATATCATACAATATTTTTTGTACAAACGTATTAAAAAGCAATAACACAGTAAAGGAATTAAAATATTTAATAAACGAAAGCAGATAGTTTCCAATTACATCGTAGATGTAGAAAATTATCGACGTTGATCAAAACTATGCTACATATACATAGAGATGTAGATATCAGCAAGCACTATAAACCCTTACGTACGGATCCATCAACGAGGCCTAACGTTAGTCCGACTAGCGAAGATTACGCGAAAAATTTGCGCCTTCGTTGCGCGGGTTAAAATAAAAGGTGTAGTCGACGGTGCAAAGTTGGTTAGTCTGACTAACGCCTTACGTCCCTTTCATGAATCCGGGTGTTAGCGTATTTAAAGCGTCAAGCTGAAGGGTACCATCCCAAAAAGTCAAAGATCTTGACTAGAGACCAAATTGATCACTTTTTGAAAAGCGCACCAGATAAGTACCTTCTGATGAAAGTAGCTACGATTTTAGGAATATTTGGTGCATGCCGCAGGGAGGAGCTTTGTCAGACAACGTAGAAGATATGGGCACTACATTAATGATTAAGATATCAGATACCAAAACCAATTTCACAATGTTGACAAATTTTATTTGGATTTTTATAAAAAAATACATCGCCATTCGTCCGTCAAATGTCGGGCATCGGCAGTTTTTCTTGAAGTGCATGAAAGGCAAGGCAAGTCTGCTAGAAACTCTGTTGGAGTTAATATGATTGGAAAAATTCCTGGAGCTGTAGCAAAATTTCTAAAACTTCCAAATTCAACTCTATTTTGGACACTGCTTTCGCCGTTTTTTAGCGAGTTTACTTGCCAATGCTGGGGCTAATTTGACAACAATTAAGCGGCATGGGGGATGGAAATCCTCTATCGTGGCTGAAGGGTACATCGAAGATTCTTTGGCAATCAAGAAGAGCAAACAACAATAACAAATATTTCTCCAACGTTAGCTAGAAATGAGGTTGTTTCTGTTCATTCCTCATTATCATTGTCTTCCTGCACTACAGTTAGTGCAGAATTGTAGAAGGAATTCATTTTACAAGTTGTTCAAGAGGAATACTTTCGAAACATTTCGACAAGATTGACTCCTTCGATGTTCCCGGTAGAAATAGTAAATTCTCTTCTCACGTTCGTCTTTATGTTGGGAATCTCTATCAATATACAGGGTGTAAATTTAGTGGAGAATTGTTCCATAACTCGGCAGGCACGAACCTTGGAGGAATTTTACGTGATACCATCATACTGTATCATTTGGAGCTCGTTTTAAAAATATTTTTGATCCTACAGAGTGTTTCATGTTAAGGTGGCAGACTCAACTTATATCTTTTTAAATGAAACGACCTGTATATTTTTGCATATTCAAAATCTACGTAAAATTCTTTATTGATAGATACCAATATGTATGTACTTTAATGCAGTCGTTTTTGAGATATTTAGTATTTTGTAAAAAAAAATTCAGAAGGAAACTTCAGTTTCAGCTGCAATTATGGTTAAGTTTTTTAGAATTTCAAAAAGATTTTCCGTGCACAAATAGTCAACATAACTGTGAATACTTCTATGATTAAAGCATTTGATTAAATTATACAGGGTGTTAATAAAATATAAATAAATCTCGTAAACTTAGAACGCACATAACTCGATTTCTTTAAATGGCACGACCAATATTTGATTCCATATCTGAAAAGCCTTTAGAAAGATCTTTCACTGCATGTATCACAATATTTGCTTAACTTAATAGTTTTCGAATAATTTGATATTTTTATTATTTCACGTGATATTTATTATTGGAGCCGATTACAACTTTTCCTAATCTACTTAATTTGCGAAGAAGGCTAGCTTCAGACAATTATTTTGACAATTCAAAGTGTCAATGAGTTAGTTAGTAATTTTGTTAATCAGTACACCTAACTAGGTAATTATTGTTCCTTCAGAAGTGGGTATAAGTTTAAAAAAATGAAGTTTACTAAGCAACAACTCGGAAATAGTCATACGTCAGTAAATAAAATTTTTAGGCAACAAAAATGTCACCAGCACCATATCCAATTATTGCAAGAATTTAGTGAAAACGATTTCAATAATCGAATACGATTTTGTGAGTGAGCACTTAATTCGACGAAGATCAGATTTTTTCAATAATGTTTTATTCACTGATGAGGCTACATTTCATAAAATTGGTTGTGTTAATAGGCACAATTTTCATTATTAAGCTATGGAAAACCCTTACATTGTTTCAACAGATTGTCTAATAAATGTTTTGGGATGAATTATTGGATTATTATAAGAAAATTTTTTTTTTAAAGAGAATATAGAAAATAATAAATAGTAAGTAGTGAATGTTAACAAATATTGTAGAAAAAATTAAAGCAAATGTTTAAAATGTCTTCCGTTCTGTTCGAGGCATGCATTGATCTTCCGATGAAAATTCCGGCCTACATTTCGCAGCATTCCCATTCCCTCAGTTACAGCATGAAAAGCATTTTGAATTCGCATCATCATGCCCTCCTGCGTTGTAGGTTGAATTTTGTAGACTTCATTTTTTATATAACCCCATAAGAAGAAATCGATCTATGTAAAATCCGAACATCTGGCAGGCCAAGATGTAGGACCACCTCTTCCTATCCATTTGTCTGGATATTCAACGGTTAAAACTTCTTCTTAGTGCTAGGGGTATTACAGTCAGATATTTCTGGAATTGATTTCGCAAAAATTCTAAATAGATATCACCGGTCAGGTTTTCATTAAGAACATGTGGGCCAATTATGTATCTTTTAATAATTCCTCCCCAAGCATTTAAAGACCATCTGTGCTGGTAATCGATGGTTGAAACAATGTAAGGATTTTCCGTGGCATAGTAATGAAAATTGTGCCTATTACACAACCATTTTTATGAAACGTAGCCTCATCAGTGAATAAAACCTTGTTAAAAAAATCTGGTTCTTCTTGAGTCTTATGAGTCGAGCCGGTGGCTCAGGGCTTAGCGTCTCGATCGCTCAACCCAGAGGTCGTGGGTTCTAATTCCCATTCCACGAAAAATTTTCCATTAAATTGTTTGCTCGTAGATCAAGGCTTATTCGCAGGGATGGCTTGGCAACCATCCTGGCGATGGCCTAGGATGGGAACAATGTCCACTTGGTGTTAATGTGAGAGATTAAAATCAGTTGATGTTTGACTTGTCCCCCTAACTAATGAGGTTTTCCAGGTTTCCCTCATTCCAGCACTGAATGGTGGTTAGGGCCTACCAACGTAAGTCGTTCCTGAGGCGCAAATGCGGCCCGCGAAATAATAATATGCCGCCCCCTCTCCCACACAAGTCTTCGACTTTCGGGCTAATCTTTGTGGTTAGAATGAGGGGTAGAGATATTATTATTATTATTAAGTGCCCACTGGCAAAATCGTAGGTATTGTTATTAAAATTGTCTTCGCTCAGTTCTTGTAATAATTGGATATGGTACGGGTGATATTTATGCTGCCTTAATATTTTATTTACTAACATATGACTAATTCCGAATTCTTGTGCTAAAGATCTAGTAGGTACTACTATGCGGATTTTCTTGAATTCTGAATAGTACTAGTAATTCGTTTTCCTCATTGGTCGCTGTTTTTGTTCTATTTTTCTTTTGATAATTAATATTTCCCGTTTCTTCATATCTGGTCTTTATCTTATTAATTGCTGCTGTTGACGGATGACGCGTTTCAGGATACATCTGGGCATAAAGTCTCGACGCTAGCAAACCATTTCTTCCGCTTTCTCCCAACATGTAGACAATGTCAACTAACTCTTGCTTAGTAAACTTCATTTTTTTAAACTTATACGCACTTCTGATGTAACAATAATTACCTAGTTAGATGTATGGATTAACAAAATTACTAATTCATTGACACTTTGAATTGTCAAAATATTTGTCTGAAGCCAGCCTTCTTCGCAAATTAAGTAGATTAGGAAAAGTTGTAATCGTCTCCAATAATATTGACATAATCTTGACATAATAAAAATATCCAATTAGGTATTCGAAAACTGTTAAGTTTAAGCACACATTGTGATACATGTAGAGAAAAGTCTTTATAACGGCTTTCCGCATATGGAATCAAATATGGGTCGTGCCATTTAAAAAAATTGAGTTACGTGTGTTCTAAGTTTTACGAGATTTATTTCTATTTTATTAACACCCTGTATAATTTAATCAAATGCTTTAATCATAGAAGTATACACAGTTATGTTGACTATTTGTGCACGAAAAATCTTTTTGAAATTCCAAGAAACTTAACGGTAATTGCAGCTGAAACTGAAGTCTGCTTCTGATTTTTTTTTACAAAATACTAAATATCTCAAAAACGACTGCATTGAAGTACATACATATTAGTATCTATAAGTAAATAATTTTGCGTAGATTTTGATTATGCAAAAATATACAGGTGGTTCCATTTAAAAAAATATAAGTTGGGTCTGCCACCTTGACAGGAAACACCCTGTACGATCCAAAATATTTTTAAAAAGAGCTTCAAATAGTACAGTATGATGATGTCACGTAAAACTCTTTCAAGGTTCGTGCCTGTCGAGTTATGGAACAATTCTCCACTAATTTTACACCCTGTATATTATCCCATCTCTTTTATATGTTCAAGTTGAAGAAATGTTAGTTCTTCTCGACGGCATGCTCCACTGATACCAACAATCAACACTATCTAAAATAAAAAACAATGTCAATATTTGGAGAGAAATGCGAAAATTATACTTTACCTTCATCATCAAGTAGGTTTTATAATCTGCTTCTTTCAAAAATTGCTTACTCTTACTTCCAAACTTCTGATTTTCTTAAAACACTAGACTTCCTGAATCTATGTCTTACCGATTTACGTTTAAGGAAAGCAATTAAACTTGGAAATTTCCTTATGTCAGTATTCTTTTTCACTGCCAATGTCGTTCGTATCATTGAGTAAAGACTCCACAGCGAACTCTGGTATACTATGGATTTTTATTCAAAAAAGATAGTAATAGAACTGTCTCAGTGATGATAGTTGTTCTTTTTTTATGACGACTCCAATCTTCAAATAAGCGATAGGCTTTTTCATATTTGTCTTTGGATTTTGTGGGCAATAAAGATTGAATCACGATTTTTGCTGATTTTTCATATCATTTTTCATATTATCGTTTAAAGTGACACAATAATATTAACGAAACGAAAACCTAATAAACAAACGCGTTTCGAAATTCACAATTTTCAATAAAAAAAATATGATAAATTTAGTTATTTGAGCTATTTTCAAAACACTATTAAAAAACATCATGTGTGCAACTCGTAGGAAAAGTGTCTTCTCCGCATATGGCGTATTTTTTATGGCGTTGAAAACCTTTGCCTGATGCGGAAAAAATCACTTTTCCTAACTTATTGCATAAATAGCTAATTATCCGGCGGATTTAAAAGTGTTGCCTAGCAACTCATTCATTTTCATCCTAGTAATTAAAACGATAACTTTAATGCCGGATATAGGTATCAAAACAAGCGTCTTAAGAGGGTTGGAGAAATAGTATATTGTTATATTAGGATTAAAAGTGTCACTTTTTTGGCGAGCATGTTTTGCAATGAACTTTAGATAAACTAGGGATGTGCAATTCCACTAGCTTAAGTTCATTGACACTACTCCGGTAGCTCAGAGAGATTTCTGATACTAGGGCGTAGTATTCGTAGCACTGATTTGAGTGTTGACAATTTATTTGGGCACCAGGATAATTTTTAGCTATACGACACAAAAAGAAACAACTATTTAAAACTTAGTTGAATATAATATAATCAATGAAGCAAAGATAATATGAAGTTACGATTAACAATAATAATTCAAAAATGATGTAATAGTTACTAGAAAAATGAAAAAAATGTGAAAAAAGAAATTTTAAACTGGGCTAACTTTACAAAAAGTGTGAGGTTTGTGACACTCTTACAATCTTGTTCCTTCTGTATGACGTCAGTACTCTCACCCTTAACCCGTTGCTGATGATTGGATCCAGGTGGACTTGCCGTGGCCAAGTAGAGAAGCTAGAGCTCTAGTCCAGATGACGGTCACGTAATTGTGAAGTCCAATCCTTTTCCCTAAGGATCTGTAGATGGTAGATGTCCAGAGTTCTTTACCAGGGTATAGCTCTTGCAGTCAGATTACAGTAGGCTCGTCTCAGAAGAGTACATACAAAGAATTGTTGGTATTAAGAGTGCCCCACAATTTACAAGATATATAGATGAACGTCGACGGCTAGTGTAGCCAAGATTAAAAAGTATAAATCTTTCCTCTGTGAATTCTCACAGGGAAAGTGATTAACAAATGATAACAAAACCTGGAAGGTGTCAACCTTTAGTGACCCTGCCCAGAATGAAGCAAATAAAATTATCCAAAAAATCGCATTCAAAAGAACTGATTACAGTTCAGCCACTCGACAATTATTCTTAATAAAAAACTCTAATCATTAATATTTAAAGATACAATAGTTCAGAAGGAACAAAAAAAAAATAAATAGAAAAACCCTCTATCATCTGACCCAAAATTCCAAAAACAACGGTTTCCGAACCGGTTAAACAAGGAAATATTACCACTCTAATTAGATAAAAGAGAAAAATTATTCCATTAATATTTCAAAGACAAGAGTGACAAGTTATAAAAAATTCTTATTGATTTACTATACAAATTTGTTGCCAAAGAACAATAATCAATGAATTTACAATTATTAGGAAACAAGTTCCAGTCTCCCAATCGGCGTGCATGTGAGTTATTAATTAAAATATCTACTCAGGTAGGCAAAGCAATACCACCACTACCTCTAACAAAAATGTAGATAAATGCAAAGAAACCAATTAATTGACCTAGTGTAGAAATCTCAAATTTATTGGTTTCGAACCAATACATTAAATGTAGGTAGAACCTACCTACATTTTCTATAAATCTCCTGACTAGAGCACAGCTTCACAAATTTATAAAATAATATTGAAACTGTATTCTATTGTTCTGAATCGTATTACTGCTCACCATATAGGGTGACAAAAAATTCTCAGCTGACCACGCCTAAATAATTTACCTAAAATCCAGGCAAATTCTGATTCTAATTATATATGAAATATAATTACTTATAACAAATCGCTATGATCGTATTTCTGTACTAAGAATAATAATCTCAAACAATAATGAAAGATAATAAAATAGGTCAAATAAAATAACTCACATCTGCCTAGTGTAGAAGCCTGGAACACTCTCCCGTTCCTTCGTAAATCACACCGGCCTGTTTGCTTGATTTTGGTGGGGTTACCGGTTACTAGCCAATCAGCGTATTTTAGCGTATTATATACAGAATTGCGAGCTTAAGCCAACAAGAATTAGGTTGGGTGTTTTACGGTGTTTTACCGGGTTTTACGGGGTGCATAAATGAAACGACATTAAAATGTACAGGGTATTCGCGTATATTTTGACCCCTGCCTACAAGGGTTATTAAGAAAGTTAGAAAAAAAGTTTAAATACAAAAGTTGTTTGGTTTTTCACGTATTATCTTTTAGCTAGGTCGAAAAAAAAATTGCATGTCATAAATTTGGGAAAACCAGTTGATCATAATATTTTTAAATGGGACACCCTGTATAATTTTACACGCTTGAGTAAACATTTCTTTCCTGATTTCAAAAATATATATTTTGTTGACATTTGCACTGACAGTTTTCCAAATATTCGACAGCGAGTACCATAAAAAAATACAAAAAATACAAAGAACTAAAAATATTTATCACTAGAAACCAACAGTAATAAAAAATATTTAATGATTTTCGATGTAACCTCTTTAGTTATTTAAACATTTTCTAATATTTTCATTTTTTAATATTTGTTTTATGATTTATTGCAAACATTAAATATTAAAGATTTCGAAAACTGTCAGTGCAAATGTCAAAAAAATTATATTTTTGAAATCAGGAAAAAATGTTTACCCAAGCGTGTAAAATTATACAGGGTGTCCCATTTAAAAATATTATGTTCAATTGGTTTCCTCAAATTTACGACATTCAATTTTTTTTTCGACCTAGCCAAAAGATAATACGTGAAAAACCGAACGATAATACGAACGGATGAAAAATTGCGAGACAAAAAAGACACTTTTAATCCGAATATAACATGTTATTTTTTCTCCAACCGAAATTCCCCATATAATTAGTAATTTGTGCTTTTAAATTATTGAATTAGTTCACCGTTGTCATTTCTAATGTCGCTTCATCTGAAAATAATCTAATTATTAATGAAAAATCTAAGGATTAAAAGTGTCAACATTAGCTCCTTTTTAGCTCCTTTTAGCAACTTTTTATTACTAAGATATCATTTTTTTTCCAGTAAGATAAATGTCAACCTTACAGACAAATGACAAAAAATGTCATAGTTTTGTGACGGTTGGAGAAAAAATTATTGTGAGACGCCTGTGTCTAGAATTAGTGGGTTGTGAACTAGTTTCAATAAACGTTTGAACTAATTAAATTCTTTATTATACTATTTTATATAGATGTATTAAAACTATTAGTTTTATAAGAGACTACAATGAATCATGAAAGCGCACCACAAACAAATAAGTTACAGACATTATTAAAACTATGGAATTAAAATAATACAACCAATACAACAAAACCACAGTTACACCTTCTAATATATGAGTCTCTAATTATTATATCTTCCCTAATTAAAAAATCAGACACGCAAATGTTTTAGAAAATATAGTTAAAATAGGTACTTTTAAAAAAAGCTGAAGTCAAAAAGATGATTGTAATAGAGGAGATAATTTAAGAGTTTCAACTTATATAGGTTTCAAAAAGTTTATTTTAGACAGTTTTTTACTTTTCTTAATCACCGTTACTTTATCTAAGTGTTTCTTTAGAGCAACGCCCATGTGAGCACTAAAATAAATTAAACCAGAAAACCCCATATTAGAAGAAGGCATGGTCTCGTCATATTCTCTGAATGCAAGTTATAAATCTCCACAAAAAAGCACACAATTAATATTATTATATTTAAAATGTACTGATTGCTTACTTTTTCATTATACAATTCAAGGTGACATCGGTGATTATGCACTGTTGCCTAATTTATTAGCAATATTCACTTTTCAAACCAGTGCAAATTTCAAAACGTTATTCATGTGTTTTGTTGGATTTGCTTAACTATTTTCTAAAAAAACAATTATAAACATATAACTTAGAAGCAAGTAATTTTCTGAAATTATAACATGATAAGATTTTCAATACTGGAAAGCTCAAAAAAATTGAAAAACATAATGCTGATAATACCTACCACTAAGTACAATCTCAGATTAGGAGGGAATAACAAAACATTCTGTAATTTTTGTAATACCAAGGGTGCTAAACATACTTTCTCATTTTTTTTTATACCGGTGGCATTCCCGCCAAATCACAGTGTTGTCAATTTAAAGAATTGGAAATTCGTCAAGCATAAAACGAACAAAAGTAGAACGCGATGGTATACGCGTTCTACTAATGTACGTAATGGTGTTCACGTATATTTAGAACTAAAATTGACCTAAAATAATCATCATTTCGAACAAGTTCTATAATTTTCTTGTTTTCATGTTTACTTTTCTGTTTGTTAGACTGTTTGTTCATTACGTAGGTAATCATTATTCAATAAACAGAAAACAATAAATAAGACTGTTTTTGCGTGGCGTGCTATTATATAGAATAGATGAATATTCATTAATATTAAACATCTCAAATACGCTCAGAGATAATTTATTAAAATTATATATTTTCGAAAACAAAAGAAAAAGGTATTTCCAGATTTATGAAAACATGTGTATTAAAAATATCAAAGTTAAAAAAAATCAAGTTTGTCGTGTAATGATGTATCAATAGTATATACCAATTTTTGATACCTTTTATACGGTTTTATAGGGGTTTGATACAGTGGCGTAACTAGAATTTTTGGGCCCTTGTGCAGAAATCTTCTCGAGCCCCCTCGCGATCACCCGACCGAAATGCAATAGTTATCTTCTTTATTTCGCACTCGGATTGGGCCCCTCCGGGGCCCCTCAAGCTCTTCGACCTTTGTGCGTCGCCCACTGCCGCCCCAGCGTAGTTACGCCACTGGTTTGATACCTGTATAAAAGAATGGCAAGTTTGGTGTATATTCAGCTACTGCTGTAATAAAAAATATGAAGATAAAGGGTATTGAGCCAAGCCTCTTACGGATTTAGGGATATTTTATTTTTATTATATATCAGTATTCTAATAATATCGTTCTAGTTGTATTACAAAAATTATATCCATAAAAAAAAGGAATTAAAGTATATATTTACAGGTAACTGTAAATATTTAAAATAACTGGTTATTTACATTTTTTCATATGTAATAGCATAGTTTTAAATTTTTTAAACTATGGTAATAGTGATGACCTTTTGAAAAAATTGTGTTCTGAAAATAAACATTTCTTTTTATTTATATTACAACATGTAAAATGTAAGTATGTTAACATGTAACATTTATCAAAATAACCGGTGCAAAAGAAATAATATTTCGTGAAGCTTCAATCAATAAGTCATTAGTAAATCTTTTGTTCATTTCAACACCGAGTTTGTAGGACAATTATTACAGATGACAACATGATTTGCCAAAATAATAATCTTAATAACGTAACGAGTTCTAGATGAAAGGCTAGCTTATATATCAATTTCATAACTATGCTTAACGAATGTTTCTTAAAATATGTGTTGTTCTACTATTACATAACTTTCCGTTATGTAAATAGGTACATTTTCGTCAAAAAATTCACATTCCTATTACTTCAGAAGAACATATAGCTTTGATAGATTCTAACTACTATAACATAAAATATAACAATAAAATATAATATATTTTTGAAGGAAAAGGAAACAACCGATGTCATCTTCGGTGTTTCCCTTAATAAATCGTGAAGCCATCTCGCTTAGTTACGAAAAAAATTATTTTGCCGGATCTAAAACACTGATCGTCACTTTATTCCCTTGATGGTTAAATTACCAATTAGTAATAAAAAACCGGCTTAAAATACGAACGACTATATGTTAAATTTTATAAGAGAATCTTATACTGGCTACTATAAATTCAAAAGAATTTAAAATTTATTAGGTGAATATCTTACTCACTGTTTGGCATGAATAATATAAACGCTTTACCAAAGTCTACATATATTTCTTTAGTGCACGAGTGAGCAAAAAACGCAGTTTTTTTTGTACCTCCAAAGAAAGAAATATAAAAGGGTAATGTCCGAAGATCGCGCTGGCCATGGTACTATGGAATCATTTTCTATCCATTTGCCTGGGAATCGTTTGGAGAAATGAACACGAACTTATCTGAAACTGCGCTGGAGCGCCATGCTGTTTAAACCAACACAGTTCATAACATCTGCTATTGGTACATTATCTAATGAATTTTCTATAATCATTCTAAAGTAAATTTAAATAACGTTCAGAAGTTAAACAAGTATTGTAAAAGCCCAAATCCAGCCCAAATATTGAAATCAAAACGGTGTTGAGGTTTTACAGACACATGGATTTTCCAGAGGCCAATAGTAAGTATTTTTTCGATTAAAAATGTCGTTATTAGTTACTATGGTCTCGTCGGACCAAACTATTTTGAAAGGGAAATTGTTGTTCAGCTTGACATTATCTAGTATACCATTCACAAAATGTTCTTTTGTTTTCGTCACCATAAGCATGAGACCTTGACAAATTTTAAATTTATGAGGGCGAAATTTTTCCTTGCGTAAAATATGGTGCGCTGTTGTTTTTACTATGCCAGTAGTTCGTTCAATGATTCAAGTTAATATTCCAGGATTTTCAGTTACAGATAGTGGTACTACATTAGTACCTACTACTATCTGTAACTGAAAATCCTGGAATATTAACGAGAATCATTGAACGAACTACTGGAATAGTAAAAATATTGTAACTGAATATATTAGTAGTACATATTCCAGCTCTTGATCATATGGTTTTCTCGTTTTTCAACAGATTATTTAATTGACCCATGTTCTTTAAGATTTAAATCCAGTCTTCTAAACGAAGACATATAGACCTGGGCTGTCTCTTCTCAGGATACGAAGTGTTCAGCCGCAACACAATTTTTTTGGCACAAGATATAATATTCTAACATGTTAAACTTATTTTCATTTGTAAAAGCAGGTTCCGTATTTAATAATTTGCAACAGTGAAATACACAAATTAACAAGTAGGTACCATAACTTTATGGTGACCCAATATTTGCAAAAATTTCCAAATACTACTTTAAAATTAACAAATACTACTTTGCCAAAACTTTGATTTTGAAGAATTAATATATTATTTCATCCGCTGCATGTACTTTGTCAATTATGATTGGCAATAGATTGCAATTATTGTTAAGAGCTTTGTTTTTCTTATTTCCAACATTTATTATAATATTTTTGATTTAGTTAAACTTTCTTATATAAATAATATATAATAATAATAATAATACCTCTATCCCTTATTCTCATCTTAATGATCAGCCCGGAAGTCAGAGAGTTGTACGGGAGAGGGAGCGGCATATTATTATTTTCCGGACCGCGAGTGCGCCCAGGAACGACTTAGGTTGTTATATGTAAGTTTAACTACTATTTAGTACGAGAATAAGGGAAATCTGGCAAACCTTGGCATTAATTAAAATGTACAGTAAGTTGTTAGCCATTTATACAGTGATATTGCAGTACTAGTAGCATAGGTATTAAGAACGCTACCAATTTTATGCACACAAATTTAATATTGGAGCAATTAGAAAAAGTTGACCACGGTGAGATTTGAATCGTCGTCAACCGCGGAGAATGATTAAAAACTTGGCGTCTTTAACCGCTGGGCTACGTAGTACTTTTTATATAACCTATTAGTTGATTTTATTTTACTATGATAAGCTATCTCAAATAAATTTGTTAATTGTTATTAATTACTTGTTAGTAAATTGGTTTAAAGTTTTCTTATTGACAAGAAGAAATATAGTTAGCACAAGGAGTGCTGCTAATGACTGCTGCACGTTCATATTTAGGCTTGCGGAAAACAGGGCCTTATCGAAACAAATATAATGAATGTTGAAAGTAATCACCCAAATGTAACTAAATCGCAATGCGCAATCGCAGTCGCCGGCAAAGACCAAACGTCGGAGAAGAAAATTAATAATACTGTCTAATAGCTCACTAAAAGTTGTAATGTCTTCATTCCAACTTTTAGATTTTTTAGCACCAATTGAAGAGTTAGACTGATAATTTCTTTCAGAAAAATTGGCAATCAAGATTTTTCACTAAACTGTTAACTAAAATGATTGCAAGGTCGTTGCACTTCCGGTTATACCCGAAGTAACTGCCTACTTCGTTTTTTTATGGAATGATTCATTTTTTATTATACTTTTCAATTCGACTCGTTCATTTAGTGGAAGTTCCTATAAGGATTCTCCATATCTAAATATAACCTTTCCCAAGATATTTTTATTTTTATAGAAAAAAAATTATAGATTTGAAATTTGATATCTTCAATAAAATGGAACTCAAAGAGATGGCTTGTGCTCACCAGGGTGGAAAGTAGGTACTACATTCTGAGCGTCAACTTCAAACCCTCAAAAATGTTTTTCTTTTCAAATGTAAGTATATTTTTACGTTATCTTACATAAAATTGTATTCTTGTATTAGCTTTTCTGTTATTAATAATTTTTGTGAAAATTGGCAAGTATGTGGATTAATTATAATAGTTTCTAAAGGATGGCTATAAAAATGACATTAACAACAAGTGAATATTATAAAAAAACTAATAATTTTATAACTTTTTTTATTACTTTTTATTACTTTCATTAAAAACTGCTCTATTTGATCGCCATTATTTTCTACATATAGGTATGCATACCCATTGCCCCATTTGGATTGCAATGATTCGAATAGTCGGCGTAACAGTCACGTCTTTAATTTTCATTTTTGAAGGTAGCAATTTCAGGAGTGCAGACATTTGAAAATCCATTAAAATCATGGGTGAAAAGGAGTGCAAACATTTTTTTTCCATAAAAATCCAAAATATCTTATGATATTTACAGGTTTTAGTTAGGTATATATACAGGTATAGTATATATTATGTGTACAGGAATTGTTATGAAACTCGCTCTAAATCAACGAGTAGAATCCGAAAATGTAATAAAACGTGTATCATTCCATTAAAAATAATAAAGTTGATAAAAGTTTATAAATGACAATGTAAATAGCTATATTTTCAAAGAAATTATCATCCCAACTGTACAAACGTGTAAGGAACTAGTTGCGTGAAAGACTGGTATTAACACCATTTCCAAAAATATTAAAATTATATTAAACTAAAAAAATATTTGCTCTTCACATTATTATTCACACAAATTTGATGAAATAGCCACGGTACTTGCCAAGAAAGTAGTAAAGTACTTACTGATGTAAATACATTTAATACTTTCAAGAAATAAAGCCCCTATATTATAAAATTAAAATTTATAGCATAATCCAGCGTATAGCAATAAATAACATTCAAAATATACTAAAAATATCACTGGTATTCGCAGCTGGTCCGGTGTTCACAAATTAATTCTTAATAGTGCGCCAGGTCAGACGAAACCTATTTTTTTATAGAAGATAAATGATGAACAACCATTCAAAAAATGTTTCCTGTGCTTTATACAAATTTACTGGATATAAAGATGATAAATATTTTTCGCCGGTTGTTAATCTGCACCCAAAATTCTACTTCCAAAATTAGACGACCGATTCCAAATTAGTAAATATTATAATGATCTAACTGCGAACGTTGCCAACCTAAAAGACTTCAAACGTTTAGCTGACGCATATAAATACGCCACTATCTCAAATTAAAAATACCCGTAGACAAATTTGAAAATGCCTAAGATGCAGAGACTGGCCTTTCACATACCAACGGTGCTTTTCTGAGCATCATGTGTGTATCTGTAGTCATACATCAACGCCTAATTGACAGGAAGTGTTTGAAAAGACAAAGTGACACTAAACGCTGTCTAATTACTGAGCTCCCCTCATCCCAACTCTTCCTCTGTTAAGCTATTTAAATCGTATTTGCGTGCAATTGTTCAGTTCTTGCTGATGTGTTAAGGAGCCAATTCTGCATTCTTAATTTACAAAAAAGATCGTTGATGGGGACTTTTAAATTAAAAATATTTCTTTGAAATCCACTTGAAAAATGAATTTAGTTCTGTGAAGTCTATTGTTAAGAAAATGTCAGTGTAAACAAAAATAAATGGTCAATTAGCGTCTATTTTCCAAATGTCAACGCTATTGTATGATTAATTATACCATTCATTATTAATTGTACCTAAGTATTCGCTACAACTAAGAACGAAAAAAAAAAATATTTTTCTTTTAAATCGAATAAAACTTTTAAAACTAAATCGTCTTTTCTTACAGTCGTACACGCTGATAGTACTCTTGTTGATATGTCCATCCTCTTTCACATGATAATTACACTTCTTTTTAACATTCACTAATTTCAGAACATACTAAAAAATATAATTATTTTCCGCTTTGCTCCAAAAGATCATAATATTGCTCAACATTGAAATTATGTTTCACTTTTATTCCCTAATTCATAAAGAATATCCTGAACGGTTGGTAGACTATCGTTGCTCTCTATATCTAGATAAATAACTTTGTTGAAGGGATTTATTAAATATAAAATAAGGTAGTAATTGTTTATAGTGATTAAATATTTTATCATTGATTACTCAGCTTGAACATATAACTTGTAAAAAAAGAAATAGTTATGAGATGGAAGCACTGTCCTTATTCTTCCAAAATGATTATCTGTTATTATTATTAGAAATACGAGCAGGTATATGTATAGATGACAGAGCCGTGTAAAGTTATCTATAAATGATGAGGTATAAAATAAAATTAAGGGGACATAAGTTCCGATCAACAAACAGTAAAAACAGAAAAAAGTTTGGCACTAACTCATATTAAGTGATTTTAACATTACGTCTACAGTTTATTCAGGGCATTTTTAAATGCATTTACCAGTGAAGGATTCACAACAATCATCGTTGAGCCGACGAAAACTAACATGCAATTACACAAGCACAACAACATCAATTTTCTTGTAAGGTTTGGCTGTAAGGTTTGGCTGGTATCATTGGTGATAACTTAATAAGTCCACTTTTTTTCAACTACCTATTCTTAATGGACCAACATATCGATATTTTTTGGAACCAGAATTACCAGTAGTTTTAGAAGATGTCCCATTAGCGATTAGACAACAATTATTTCATAGCGAGAGAATATCTTAATAATAATTACCTTGGACACTGGATTGGAAGTAGAGAACTAGTAACATAGCCAGCTAGAAGTCCCAAATGCAACCCGCTTGATTTTTATTTGTATAAGTTGCGGGAACGTATTGAATAGAGTTTTCAAAGTATTAAAAACACCTCAGAAATACTAGAACGAGTACGACTATCTATGCGAAGTGGATACCTGGGCACGAGGGGCACAGGAGTAATGAGGAGGCAGATGGACTAGCCCGAGAAGGCGCATCAAAAGACCTCATTGGATCAGAACCCTTCTGCGGCATGGCGAAGCCATGCATTAAAACATTCATGGAGGGAATGGATGAGAAACAGATCTCGACAATGGTGGAGGAATCTGCCACAACTGAGACAGACAAAGCTATTCATTAAAGAACCGACGCCTAAATTCACAGCAGATCTGATAGGCCAGAATAAAAAGACCATCAGAATAATAGTGGTCGCCTGACAGGACACTGTAAACTAAATAGGCACATGAATCTCATGGGACTGTCAGAAGAAGCAACTTGCAGATTTTGTCAAGAATAAGAGGAAACCTCAGTATACGCACTGTACCTGTGTAAGGGGCTGACAAGACTGAGATTTCAAATACTTGGGGAAGGAAGACCAAGAGCCAGCAGCTACATGGAGGAGCCTCTATCAAGGCTGTGGAGTCTAATGCAAAGGACAAAGCTGTACAGGGTGCTCTAAGTAAGTTGGGAGTGCCACAATAGATTTTCTAGGTCGCGGTGGATTAGGCCAGAGGGCCTACTCCTATATAAATCTAATCTAATTTAATCTAATCTATGCGAAGATGTTGCGAAGCCTTTATCACGGCCGAAGGAACTCATATATGATTTTTTTTGTTTTGGTTTAGAAACTAAATTAAAATAAAACTGAATTGTTATCAGTCTACTAAGCATTTAAGTCGTCAACTTTGGAGGCTCGTCTACAGCTTGTCTACAGCTAAGTATTCTTTTCTATGGCTACAGCAGATTGTCGGGATAAATTCTTTGTTTTGTGTGGTTAATTCATGTAAAGGTAAATACCATATAAATACCCAGGTCCCATAGAAGATACCTACACCTATTTGTACTTATACCTAATTATTGAACCTATTGTACATGGTGTACATAATGTAGGATATGTTATAGATAAATGCATGCATACCTATTTACCTATATTTATAATACTACTATATACTCGTAATATATAGTTTTTATCTATTTTATTTAATATTTGATTTATATTTGGATGCAATCTAAAGAAACTACATCAAATAGTCAATTACGTAACTGATGGTTGGAAAATACTATGATAGTCGAAAGAACATTACGATTATGAAAAATTATGTTTTTAGTACAAATATTTAATTGGAAAGCCTCTCAGGTCCCAAACTTTCTGGTTAATCTTTGTAATTCAAAGGAAAGGTATAGATATTATTATTATAAAATGCATGTTTTTTTTTAAATATTTTTATATTTATCCCGGTATGATATATTCAAAGGAAAACCCTTCCTGAGGAACTCAATGGGAAGCTTTTGACGTGTGAAGAATATAGTGATCTACTAATTTGTGCCATATGTATATTTTTGTTAACCTTGGTGCATTATAGCATACAAGATACCTTTTCAATTAAAGTTAGTGATAACATTACATTTTATGATACATTTTATGGGTATCGAAACATTTTTACACTCTTTCTTTTCTATTCACTGCTATTTTGCTTATTTTGACCCTGGACCTTGTCAAAATAAACATTGATATAACATTTTTTCTTGTTCTTACTTGTACAGGGTGAGTCAACCATAGAGTAAAGTTCATTATCTCATTTATTTCGAGAATTACGAAAAAACGTTAAATACAAAAGTTTTATAGAATATTACGGTGCACAGTTTAAAATTATTTTTGAGTATACAGGGTGGTTCAAAACAGCGTGGCGAATATAACATAAGTTTTTTTAAATGGAACACCCTATTTTTTTATTTATTTTTAGATTTTACATGAAATTCTGTAACTTTTTTGTTAATAATGTCATATACCTAAACCGAGTAGTTTTTCTAATATTTTAATTTTTTTAGAAAAGTATTAGTTTTTACTCTTATAAAAATTGACAGTACCGCCATTGCTTCTGAAGGTGGAATACTCAACTTTGGTACAAACGTTCTATAAGGATGACAAAAAAGGTATATGTAAATAAATTTGAGTTAGATGCTACAGGGCCTTCAAAATAAATTTATACATTTCGAATATTTTAACTTAAAAAAAATCGACTTTTTTAAATGGCACACCCTGTATGTTATTATTTTTTCTGATAGATTTTACAAAACCGTTCAACTTTTATTGAGTATGTCATATACCTAATTTTAATAATTTGCGAGTTATTTTGATTTTATTTATTTTTACACTTACGCTACCGTGGAAACATAAACAAATATAAATAATAATAATTTCCCTACTAACTAACTTATTTTTAATTATTATGGCGTAATAGATGTTCAAAAATATGCCCGTCTACTTGGATACACATATTTAGTCTTTTTACTATATTTTCTTGCACGTTCCTTAGCATAAAGGGTGTTATTGTCCTGCAGGTATCTCGTATGCTATTTTCCATATCTTCTGATGTTGTAGGGGAATTCACATAAACACGATCTTTAATGTAGCCCCACAAAAAGAAATCTAAAGGTGTTAAGTCACATGATCGAGGAGGCCACCCAATGAATCCATTCCTACCAATCCATTTTTGTGGGTAATGATTGTCTAAAAATTCCCGAACTTCCCGATGGTAATGGGCAGGAGCTCCATCTTGTTGAATCCACATTTGTTCCCTTTCAATGTTATCAACTTCTTCAAGAATCTGTGGTAATTCATTTTGTAAGAAGTTTAAATATCTAGGCCCGTTAAGTGGTTCGCAGAAAAAATAAGGACCAACAACTCTAAGATTTTTGATTCCATACCATACATTAAGCGACCAATGGTTTTGAACTTCCCGGAACCAGAATCGATTAACTGTCGAATAATAGTGGATATTATGTCGGTTAACTGCTCTATTACTGCGAAAAGTAGCTTCATCAGAAAACATTATTTTGGACAAAAAATTCGGATCGGCCTCTATAGCTTCATTTATGATGGTAAAAAAGTTTACTCGTTGTTCAAAATCACGATCTAGAAGTTTTTGGTGTAGTTCCATATAAAAGGGATGATATTTGTATTTTCTCGTGGTGCGATTAGCGGTAGATTGGGATGTGTCACATAAGTTAGCTAACTGACGGCTACTGACCTGTGGATTATCTTGAAGATGAAGTAAAATCTCCATTTCTTTTTCCTCATTGGTAGCATTTCGATTTATCACTTGCCGTTTCTTATATTTAACGCTACCACTAGCATCAAACCGTTCCATTAGGAATTGAAAAGACTGTCTAGATGGTATGCGTCTATTAGGATACTTCGCTTCGTAAAGCCTTACTGCCATAAGACAATTTTTTTCCGCCTCGCCCAGTATATAAAGCATATCAATTAATTCATTTTTAGGAAAATCCATAACTGTTTTATTTTTATACGTCACTTACACCAATAACTATTTTTACTTGCTTAATTGATATGTCAAAATTTAATGCAATAATTCAAACAATGCGTACATTTTTGTTTTGTCATAGCAAACTTATCTTATAGCGTTAGTCCCGTTAGGATAATAAAAATAAGTGTAAAATAGGAATAAAATCAAAATAACTCGCAAATTATTAAAACTAGGTATATGACATATTCAATAAAAGTTAAAGGGCTTTGTAAAATCTATCAGAAAAAATAATAATATACAGGGTGTGCCATTTAAAACATTCGAATTTTTTTAAGTTAAAATAGTCCAAATGTATACATTTATTTTGAAAGCATCTGCCTGTAGCATCTACTTAAATTTATTTACATATACCTTTTTTGTCATCCTTATAGAACGTTTGTACCAAATTTGAGTATTCCACCTTCAGAAACAATGGTGGTACTGTCAATTTTTTATAAGAGTAAAAACTAATATTTTTCTAAAAAAATTAAAATATTAGAAAAACTACTCGGTTTAGGTATATGACATTATTAACAAAAAAGTTATAGAATTTCATGTAAAATCTAAAAAAAAAATTAAAAAAGAGGGTGTTCCATTGAAAAAAACTTATGTTATATTCGCCACGCTTTTTTGAACCACCCTGTATACTCAAAAATAATTTTAAACTGTGCACCGTAATCTATAAAACTTTTGTATTAAACGTTTTTTCGTAATTCTCTAAACAAAAGAGATAATGAACTTTACTCTATGGTTGACTCACCCTGTATATCCGATATTCTGTAATCATTTTTTAACTAATAGGTATTCCGTGGTTTTAGTACTACAATTCCAGTTTTGTCAGTAAAATATTTAGACCAGAAATGACAAAAAATATTTTTCTTAAAATTCAATACCTTGGTAACCATAAATAATATTTTATTTAATGTAAAGAGAAATATTTAAAAGTCGTAAATAATACTACTAAAAAGAAAAATATGTTATAAAATAAAAACAACAAGTGCGGGTTATACATTATGATATACTGTTGTAATTCAATGTGGTGAGTGCAAATAGCACGCACTGTAGACACAATACTTAATTAATGAAGATATTCCTTTGCGTACTTAGGTTAGATGTAACCAGGAAAATTTAAATTTCTTTGAATCACAATATTTAAATAATTTTATTAATAATATATCTCTTATTATTATTCTTTTGCTTAATTCTTATAAATAAAGATGCATTCCATGATTATCGTTATTTACAACCCAGTACGTAGTATTTTAAAACATTTAGATTTTTTATTAATCGTACTTAAACCAATACTCAACAATAGATAAAGTGTAAGAATAGAGTCCATCTCAAAAGGTATCAATTTTTAGTGGTAAAACATGTAACTGCTTTCGGCAGCTCTCATCTCTATAGGTAGGTACTTACTACCATTTTAGGCAATGGCTAAAGTTTTTGGATGTTTAAGTTTTGTCGCTACCAATTAATATTTATTTTTGTATGGTGTTGGTTGTTGCGTAAAACTAATTGTTTTTTTTATTTTGAAATACAATAAAACACATCCAAGCTCGTAATAGTTAGAATATTATTAACATTTACATTTTTGGCGAATGCGCCACGATATATGTATTTTGAAATTCCCGCCAAGTATGTAAACACATACCACTTCTAGAAAAATAATACTAACCTGATGCCAACCTTACTTACACTCATAATACCATCGTCATGGGATGGCCCTTTTTGACGTGGAATAAGCATATTCTATGTGTGAATTTTAGATTTTTCTATTTTGAAAGCGAAGCCTCAGTCTCTTATAAAATTGTCATTTTACTTTTTACTAGTACTAATTAGTAGTAACTTATTAATTACTATTTTTTTTTTGTATTTTAGGCCGAATTTCTTAATGAAAAAATAACGTTTAGCTGAAGTTCCCTTTAAATACCTTGGATACTATTATTGAAACAATTGTATCAAAGGCATTAAAAAGTAAGTTTAGCTTCCGTATAAAGTTCCGTTAAATTTGGTTAAGAGATCGGCCTTAAGTAACAAAGATAATGGAGTAATTTTTAATGGATAATTTTCTTACTGACAACTAACTAGGTTTAAAATATGTACACCAAATATAGTTTCAGTCAGTAAAATATGAGAAGAAGTACTTTTAAACAAATCGATTTGATCACTTTTTACAAATTTCAGTGGATAATTCAGAAATATTAACAGCTTTGTCTAATCGAATTAGATATATATCTTTGTTAAAATTTAATTAATCCATATAATTGCTATTGCATGGACAGTGAAAACAGCTTGAAAAATGTATTTAATTTTCTGTTCCCATCGCCAAAAATCTTATACTTTGGCAAAATTTCAAGGATGACTGTAGTTACCTAACGGAAGTTTGTTTTAAGTTATATGTATAAGATTTAATAAACTTTTCTATGTGCCATGCATTATATTTTTATAATTTTTCAGAGGTGGCGCAAGGGAGGTAAAAGAATTAGCCAAATAAAGCACGGACGAGGAAGGTCTAACAACACTTGAATTTAATACTGTGACTTACAAAAATCTAGAAGAGTACATTTGAAGCAATCATTAAAAATTAACAATTGTTATAGCAAATGTTCATTTTGCTAAACCATGCTGATGCACTATAACATATTTTGAATTCAGATTGAACCTCATTCTTGTTTTCTTAATCCTTGCGTTGTGGTAAAGAGTAGTATATCAGGGGTTCTCGTACTAATTGCTTAACAAAATCTTAAATGTGCTGCATTGTACATAAAAGTGCAAATATAGTACAGTGATACTGTATTTTCCGTATTTTTATTGACCATTTCTTTGAGACCTACACCAGCTAAAACTTTAGAACATCAACGTTTGTATCTGCGTCGTTGTTTCTTTTGAGGACTAGACTAGAGTTTTAATTAGATTTAAAAAAATTTTAATATATCTACATTTTCAGTCTGAAGAAAGAAGCAAAGTAAATGTGATTTCGAACAACTTTTCTTAGTAAAACAGCTATACAGTTCGTTATCATAACTTTGAAGGCAGATAACGATCTGTGATTGCTCATTGGTTTAAAAAACTAGCTAAGTGTATACAACCTAAGTCTTAATAAATAGAAGTATATCTGCGGTTAAAAATATTAAGACCAAAATGCCTGAGGAAAAAAATCTCAAGATTTATGGTAGTCATGGCAAGAAGTAAACTTATATAAAAGGACGTTTAAACAATACATTTTATGTACCTGTTTTACTAGGGAAAGAATCAGATGCTCAAAATATTTGGCAGAAGACAACTTTTGCCAAAGGATCTGGTCAAGTTCTCACCCAATAAAGTAATCAGCTTCATTGACCCGGACTTTTCAAATCACAAGATCGTGGTATAGAATCTGGTTTTCCGTCAGTACTTTTAAACCTAACCTAACCTGTATACCGGATGTTCGCGCAAAAAGTTCGGAGGGGTTTATTTCGATACCTTTAAAGTTACTGAAATTGTGACCAAAGTGACTTGAAATTTTGGAGTGGAGTTTAATACACAAGAGACACAATTTTGCAATGTTGTCATTCCACCAACTTCCTTTCCCGCGCGCCCTCAGTTGCCTTTATTACGAAATTTAAACACTTTGTTAACATTAAACAACACTTTATTGGTGTTTGTTGTTTTTTAAAAGATCAGCCTTTTTTCATACTCCTTTGAAAAATAAGCAGTATGTTACAAGTTACATACACTTGCAAAATTGAATATCATCACCAGGTATCCGAAATATGTTTATAAAAAATATAGTGCTTAAAATAAAACTATAATAATGCTATCTAAGTGTCAGTTTTAATATTTAATTTACAATGATTAGTAAGAAGTACTACACCATTTTTATTATTTTCAATTAGTTATTGCGATACTTCAATATTTATTTTGGATAAAAAATGTAATCTAATTTCAAAAGCGGCACTTATAACGTAACGATAGCATTGTGATACTTATAGGGCTTTTAAGCACTCTATCTTTACCCCGATATCCGAACCTACAACATATTTGACACAGAGTATGAGCAACGATGCAGAATTACGCCCCCCTGTGTACTAACTTACACCTACCCAAAATTTCAATTCTATAACTTTAAGCTACCAGAAATAAACACGTCCAAACTTTTCGGCGAACACCCGATATATACAATGTATTTCAAATTGGATGCAGTAGCATTGGAAACCATTTGAGATAGAAGTTAGGTAGGCAGGTAGTCTCTATCTCTAATGGTCTCAAGGTACTAAATGTTACCTACTGCAACCTATTTGAAATACAGTGTATACATGGATATGTAGCAGATTATTTGTTTTCAACATTATTAACAATGTTTTTATATTTTAATTATTTATTTTTTTTATATCACACTCTGTAGACAGTATTATCTTCCCGTTTATCCAAGCCCTCTGGTATTGGAGAAATTTACTATGTTTTTCTGAAAACCCAAAATTAGTTTGTCTATCTACTACCTTACGAAGATTCAAATTAGCCTGACAATTTTAATGTTCTTTATATCTATGAAAATAACGGAGAAAACTCGGGGTAGAGGGTAATCTCTATAGGTCACACTATACAAAATGTTAATTTTCCAATCTTGTCCATAATCCGTATCCTTCCAACCATACATAATTATCTAATTTAGTTTCTCAGATATCTTAATAGAATGCAAAACTGTTAGGTATTTACTTTCTTTTATGAATCAGGTCTTTACTTACTATTTTCTTAAATAGATATCTTAGATTTGATAGCAGCTCTATCAACAATGCATATCCAATGCATTTTGATATCCTAGCGTTATGTGAACATGATTGAAGAATTTCTTCTCCCACAACTTGAAGAGAACAATTACGACATGGACAATATGTGGTTCCAACAAGACGGGGCAACTGCACATACCGCTAGGATATCAATGCAAGCTGTACGCGCTCTGTTCCCTGGCCGTTTGATTTCCCGTAATGGAGATCTCCCTCGCTCACCGGACCTCACGGTATGTGACTTCTTCTTATGGGGCTATTTAAAAGCAAGGGTGTAAATGAACAATCCCCGGACCATTCAGGAGTTGAAGGCAGCAATTCACAACGAAATCACATTAATTCCTGGTGATGTGCTTGAGCGGGCAATGCGGAACGTTAAGGACCGACTCCAAGAATGCGTCGCTCGAGAAGGAGGGCATTTGATTGATGTAATTTTTAAAAACTAACTTTACTAATTTTTTGTTAATAAACTTCCATTGTAACTACACGTTTTGCACTTTATTTCAATCCAATACCTTTAAAATTGACAGTTTGACAAGTATTTTAAAACCACCCGATCCATCTGCGCCACCCGTTATTACCGTTTAATTTTAAGAAAGTGATGTCTTTTAGGTACCTACCTAGATATAATGGAGATTCCAAGAGACGGAAATCAATGTTAAATTAAATGTAGGGAGACTGTATATAGGTATAAACCTTTCTCAAATGAAAAATAATTGGTCTATTGGTAGAACAGGTATATAATATAGCATTTTAGATCTAAATTTTACTATAGAAACAATTGAGTCTTGGGCATAAGTTTGTCTAAAAACTATAACTGTTGTAATGTCCGGTAATAAAAATGGGATTTGTAAAAGATTTTGTACAATATATAAAGACACCAAGAATCTACGTCCATGTTTAACAATAACTATAATTCATATTTATTTATTTAGAAATGTTAAGATTTATCGATATCATATTTTTAGAAAAGTCAGGAGCAGAAGTTGTTTCAAATAATGTAATTTTTAAATCAATATATTTATTGTAATAATGTTTTATGTGTATTTGAAGGAGATGACGAAAACAACTTCTCCACGGCCAATATGCCCCGACTGACGTTGCACTACATCGGCATCTCCATAGGAGATGTAGATAATAATTGTCAGACAGATAGTAGCACAGACCCAAAGAGGGCACTACGGTGTGTTTCTCACCACTACTAATGTTTTATGTGTTTTACGTATATGTACCTATATGTATAATATAAGGTTAATTGAAATTAGTCTTATTTCGTTTTAGACAGTGAAGTAATGTAGGATTTTTATAATAGGGTCTTATGCGTATCTCTTCACATAATTAAATAATAAACATTATATTAAATTGAAATCTTACTTTTGTAATGTAATGTAAAGTGTAGGTAATTATATAAATATACCTAGTAATATTCGAATAAATCCAATAGTCAGGAGCAATTTGTTTATTACATTCTAAATAATCATAGCACATACCAGTAAAAAGTAAATAGATGGTACCTACCTATAGAAAATATTAATAAACATGCAATACTACCTATCTTGGTACACATTTAGCTAAAGCTAAATACCTGTTGTGCCACATATTTTAATATACTTACTATAATATACTTAAACCAGAAAAACACTATTGAAATGAGTAGTACAAAAATGCATTAAACATACCGTCGACATAGTCCCTGTGATAAAAATCATCTGTAGTAGAAACTACTTCATTTTCTTTTTTCATAAGTTCGCTAAAATTATTTTCTTTGACGGTATTAGCACTACACTTGGTTTTATCAAACTGAAAATAATTAGGCGGACCACTATCAACTTGCAAATGATCTTCAGTTGGATTCGAATAATGTATACTGTTACATTTTTGATTTTCTGTAGTAGAAGATAATAGAGAATCGATAGAAAATTTTGTAGAATTTTGAGAGCACTTAATATTAACTTTATCACAAATATCTGACGCAACGGCACCATTACTGTTATTTACTTCTTCAGTCATATTGTTTTACTTGCTTTTATGTTCTCTATAATCAATTAGTTTTTGAAAATGTTTACAAACACTAAGTTAATAACGGCTGAAAGATTTTCAGTGCGACTAAAGATATATTTATGCAAATCGCTGAAAGTGAGCTTAAGCAAGTTCGTAGATACCAGTTTCAGGCCAATCAAAACCGAGAGGCGGAGTTACAAATGATTTGTTGGGATGAGGATGATAATTAAGATAAATGTAGCTATAAGCACATGTTAAATATAAACATATTTTAAATTAGTTTATTTTAAACTGTGGTTCATTGACAATGAAAGCCAAGGATATGAAGGAAACTCCCACATTTTCTAACACAAATTTAGTTTAGTATTTTCTTTTTACTTTTCTAGGTTACCTTACAGTTACATAAGTAGGTAGATAGTTTTTTATTTTACACTGTTACCCATAGATGTCAAAATTGCAGTGTCAATTTCAATCCATGTCCTAACTATGCAGAGTAATCAATATACAGGGTGTCCACCTAGTGCGCGTAAGTCCAATATCTGGGTTAATAAAAGAGATAACTTAATTTTTTTTTCTACAGGGTTGTCTAATATCCCGAGCTGCACAAAATGAAAATATATTTACATATTCAGGGTGTTCAGTTTTCCCTGGACAGGTACCAACTTCGTTTTTCTAAATGGAAATATATATTTTTTATTGCTTTTTCGAACTAAACCCTTGATTTTAGTAGGACTTTCATCAGCCTTCCCTATACCTAACTTAAACTGTTTTTGAAATATTGACGGGTGAATATTGACATTTTTGCAACTTTGACACCCTGTAAAATCTAAACGGTTTGAGATCAAGTAAAACGGCTTGCACATTCCTATCTTAACTTTTCATAAGCTATCGTTTGGTACTAATTTCAGAATTATCCAAAAATTTAAAATTTTCTGAAAATTTTGAAAATTTTTTATTCCTGTATAAATTTGAAATTAGTATCAAACGATAGCTTATGAAAAGTTAAGATAGGAATGTGCAAACCGTTTTGCTTGATCTCAAACCGTTTAGATTTTACAGGGTGTCAAAGTTGCAAAAATGTCAATATTCACCCGTCAATATTTCAAAAACAGTTTAAGTTAGGTATAGGGAAGGCTGATGAAAGTCCTACTAAAATCAAGGGTTTAGTTCGAAAAAGCAATAAAAAATATATATTTCCATTTAGAAAAACGAAGTTGGTACCTGTCCAGGAAAAACTGAACACCCTGAATATGTAAATATATTTTCATTTTGTGCAGCTCGGGATATTAGACAACCCTGTAGAAAAAAAAAATAAGTTATCTCTTTTATTAACCCAGATATTGGACTTACGCGCACTAGGTGGACACCCTGTATAGTATAAATATATAACCATTCTAAAGGCGAATTCAGCGATATAAAGTTATACCTACCTTTTTGTCATAGCCGCCAAAAAATGTAAAAAATTGTATCAGAAGGAATTAAAAAAAAAAAAGTTTTTGTACTACTACTATTTTTTATTTTATTAAAGCAATTGTTCAAAGTGGCCCCCATTAACTATTGCATAATGCCCAATTCGATGTTCAAATTCATCAATTACATTTTGAATATTACTTTAGTAAAATGACGCCTAAATGTCAAATCTGTAGGTAATCAAACAGCATATCTTGATAAAGAAATTGTATGCGACTTTGTAAAGATGCTAAGCATACGATATGCACAGGGTTATCTAAAAATGAAGTGATATGCTTAAAAGCTAAACACCGACGTATCAGTTATTACTGCTTGAGTTGTGAAAATCTCAAAAACCAGTTATTGCAACTGCAAGATTTATCATCTAAAGTTAAATCTCTTGAGAAAGAATTAAAAGAACTGAAAACCTTGCTAAATGGCCAGCTAAATTCTACTGACATTCTTTCTACAAAATCGAACAACGGTGCTGAGGATTTTATATCAGAGTTACAGGATCGCCAAATACGTGCGCAAAATATAATTGTATTTAATGTTCCTAAATCTTTGAAACAATCTATTAATGAAAAGTATGCGGAAGACGAAAATAAAATTATTTAAATTCTTGAAGTTTTTGATGATCTTATTATTGGTTTACCCAATATTAAAATATTTCGTCTAGACAATCGCACCTCTGGCAAAAACAGACCAATTAAAGTATGTTTACCTAATACTGCCAATGTTTTGCAAATATTGAGGCACAAAAATAGACTTGCACATCGTAGCATTAGAATTTACAATGTTGTGTATTAGTTGTACAGAAGTCTTACTTATCTTTAGAACCTCGGAAGGAGTAACAATAATGATATGACTCAAATGAAACGAGATCGTCTCAAAAAATTACAAGATAAATTACGTTAACTTAAGAGCAATGGTGATGAAAGTAAGACAATAAGGTACATTAATAATGTTCCTAGAATTTTTCCTGTTGGGAAATCAAAAAACTAACTTCTTTTCCAATTTATTTTCAAAATGTCAGAGGTCTTCGTACAAAAGTGACACAACTTTTCTAATTTATGTTTGGCGATTAAACATAAATTAGACATCATTGTGTTAGTGGAAACCTGGCTTAATGAAAACATTGAAGGCAACGAACTTTTCCATAAAGATTATAACGTCTATCGTAAAGACAGAAATTGTACTACTAGTTCCAAAAGTTCTGGTGGCGGTATTCTCATTGCCACAAAATCAACATTACCTTCTGCGACGTTCACAGTATTCCAGCTAACCTTTGTGAAGAACTGTTTGTCTCAGTGAATTTTGCATCTTTTCAATACATTTTTGGAGCGTTATATAATTCACCTTACAACCATCACTTGTCATCGCTGGAATTCATCATCGACTGAAGCAAAAATTCAACTTGGAGCTGTTTAGGTGACTGTAGTGGCCATAAATGTTCAATAGAGTTTAGATAATAATAATTTCTTAACTTGTAGTGCTAATTATGAACGTGATGCACACAAATATGTGACAGTTTTAATTTTTTAAATTTGTATCAGGTCAATCATATTCGTAATTGCAATAGTGTAATATTAGATCTAATTACTCTCAAACTGTAAAAACATAAATGTTGCGAAACAAATGTGCACCCTTGTAGGTGTCTTGATTGCATTATCCGTCATTACTTTTCAAATTATCCCATAACGAAATACCTCCCTTCATAATCAAAATACCTGGAGATTTAATTTTAGAAGAGCAAATTATAACTTAATCAATGATTTTTCAAGTTTTATAGATTGGAAAAAATTTGTTTTCGAGCAATGATCTTGAAGAAAGTATATTTTTATTTAATAGTCTTATTTACACTTCTTTTGATCAGTATATTCCAACCTACTATATAAATATAAATAACGTGCCCTTTCGTATTCTAAGAACACCAAAAATGTGATTAAATAGAAAAACAAAATCTACAATAATTATAACAAATCGCATAACGGTTATTTTCTCAATGATTATAAAGACTATACTCACAAAAAATTTAATACTTAGATCAAAATTATGATAAATTTATTAAATATTTTTAAAGAAATATTCAATATGATTCAAAACAGTTTTGGAAGTTTATCAATACAAAAAGAAAGACGTCATCTATGTCTAATAGTATGGTTTACAATAGTCGAATCCTTGAAAATGGAATAGATATAACTCATTTGCTGATTTTTTTCTCTTCTGTAGGTATATACGACGTATGACAATGTCTACCCTCATACTGGCACTTAATTCTTTAACAATATTAATATGTTATCGTCGATTGAACTTAATGCAGATATTGTCTTTCAGAAAATTGTGAATTTAAAAGAAAAATTTTATGCAGATCCAGATGGTATTCCTCCATACTTTCTACAGTTATGCAGTGCGTCTGTGGCTTTCCCAATATTTAAAAGTTTCGAAATGTCACTTAACAGGTTTTTTCCACAAATATGGAAATCCACTTTCGTTTTTCCATTATTTAAATCTGGCAACAAATCTAATGTCACTAACTATAGACCCATCTGTTATTTCTATTGCATAGGAAAAATTTTCGAGTCTATAATAACTGACACCGTTCTACAAAATTACAAAAATATCATCGTGCCTGAGCAACATGATTTCTATCCAGGACGAAGCACTGAAAATAATATATTATTGTATAATGAATTATTTACTAGATTGAACATAGTGATCAAATTGATGCAGTATACACTGATTTTCGAAAAGCTTTCGATCGAGTCGACAACAACCTTCTACTAATTAAACTGCGATCTTATGGTATAATGGGTAATTTACTGTTATGACGTACATCATATTTATGTGGAAGAACCCAAGTTGTTAGCTTTAATGATTTTTTATCTCGCCAAATAAATGTTACATCTGGGGTTCCTCAAGAAAGCCATCTAGGGCTGATAATATTTTTACTATTGTAAATGACATTTCAACTAGCATAAACTTTTGTAAATTTCTATTGTTTGCGGATGACTTAAATATTATTCTGAATACAACTGGCAATGTCGACCATGTTAAAGTTCAGAGTGACTTAAACGTCATCAACATCAAACAACATGGATTTAAATTATTCTAAATCTAAAACTGTTACCTTTTCTCGTAAGAAAAACACAAAACAGTTTGATTATTCCATCGATGGTACACAACTTAAACGAGTAGATTTTGTGAATGATCTGAGTGTAAAGTTGGATATTATGTTACGATTTAATCTTCATATTGATGATATTCTCAAAAAATGTTTTCGTATGTATGGGTTTATCGAAAGGCAAAAACATGGCTTTACTGATATAAATTCTATAATTTTATTGTTTAACTCCCCTGTTAGATCATCAGTAGAATATTGTAGTACCATCTGGAATCAGCAATATGAAATTCATATTATTCCTATAGAAAGGATTCAAAGTAAAATGTATAATTATATTTTGTTTAAGCTTTAATTTGGATAAAGATAACTACACATATAATAAAGGACTACCTACTTGGATTTAAGTTATTATGATGCAGAAGAAAATGCAATTATATCAAATTTACTTACAAATTATTTAATAGTAAAATTGACTGCAGCGATGTATGCGATGTATGTATTTCATAGTCCCATTAATGATATTGTTAAGTGTGTTAATAGTCTTCCTAGTAATTTTGATATTTTCACATCTTCTTGGCTACAATTAATAGCATTAATTAGGAATATGTAGTCGTTTTAGGATAATTGTCAATTTAATGTGTTTTTAATGTTATTGTGGGTAAATTGTTTTAAAATAGATAGAATGTAATAACCACATAATTACTACCATTTACTTTAATTATTTCTGAGGATTGTATCATTTGGGTTCGCCTGTAGATACAAATTACAACAATAAATAAATAAATAAATCAATAAATGATTAATATCTGGTGTTATGTTGCAATGAATATTCTTTAATATTTGTATTGGTTTGAATTAAAGTAGATTCTCTGAAATTAGCTCCGGCTGAGCTCAGGGTGGGGGCTATTCCAAGCTTTATAATTATTAATATTAAATTTTATACCACCTTGTGTACGCCAGGATAATTTTATATTTAACGGTATATGTATAGATAATAGTTATAAAATGGTTATCGGTAATAGTGAATGTTTGGTAAATAGAAACAAACAAATAAAAATAATTCTATATTACAATTAAAATTTGTCGAGAAGAACCTGTACATAATATTTAACAATAATAAAATAACTAACTACTGATTGTTATTATAACTCAAAATCACCTTACATGATGTATCGGCCAAGAATGAAATGATCTGGTTTACAAAAAAATATTCTGGCCTCGGAGAATATAATTCAACCCCTCACCAATAGATAGATACTCTCCAGTAATAATGATGGTCGGAGTGGACTTTCGGCAACGTGCAGCAGAAAATAGCACCTTCAGGAAACTCCGAACAAGATGGTGTAGCTAGCGAGCTTCTTGTTGATACTAATACTACTAATCGAGATGCAAGTGCCTTCTCCGTATATCGTCGTTCTAATGGTGGGAGTTGAAATTCCAGATTGGTTCTTCTCTTCCAGGAAGCCAAGGTGCTTTACATGAAATCGGAAGTACCTATTTAGACCAGATCGTAAAGGAAAATTATATAAACTAATATGACATGAACAAGATAACAACTGCAATCTGTTGAATAAAAATGTAATCTAATGAACTCAAAATTGACAAAAACTGATATATGTAATTCGCATGAAATGGGAATCGCCCAGTATATGAAATTGTAAGAAAATTATACATAATATGCAATTTAAAATGATATTTAATACTTCAAAATATAAAATATAATTAACTAAAATAAGTGAACCTTCAGTATAAGATATAGAATAAATAGTTCAATAAAAATTACTAGAAGATATATTTTCTTTAACCGTAAAAAAATGTGACAAAAAACCAATGACCTTGTTGATTAAATATTTTCTACATAATTGAGCTGTAAAAATATAATGTTATATTAATTATAGATTGAATAATATTAATGGTTATCAAATTGCAGAAGTGAATAACTCAACCACAATAAACAAATATATACAGGCTCAGAAATATATCAAATTCGGGTCTATGCATAGGGATCTCGGAATTGATAAGATATGAAGTTAGTTAAATGGGGGCAAAGTTGCGTAATCAGGGGACAAACATAATGGCTGAAAAATGTCAAGGCTAACTTGATTGGTTTTTGAAATATTTGAAAACAATTTAAATTCTGGAAAATCGTTTTTATTTTATTCCAACTTTATTTGAGTAGATATTAGAAAAAGAACAACACTTCTTCGCAGCAGCTTTTTGTGCCCTGGATTGGATGTGTTGGATTGGAAATAAAGGTCTTGTAAGATGACCACCAAGGTCTTCTGATTTTACAATATGAGATTATTTCTTATGGGGTGTCATAAAAAATTATAGAGAAGCTTCGGTAATGCGGAATTTCCCATCCATCGCCTCGGAAATTTCGCATTGAAGTATTCAGATACCTCCCTTGAATTATAGGCCAGTCACCGTAGACACAAAAATCGCGTTAGGTCGCAAAAAATTGCAGAGTTCTGATTTTTTGGAATGTTGTTAGGATAGGTACCAATACTGTAAAACCAAGTTTGCAGCTTCGAAGGACCTGTGCTAACTGCGTGGTGCTCGAAAAACCTTTTTTTTTTTTTCGGACTTTTTTCAGTTTTTGGCTTATAACTTCTAAATGGTGCATCCTGCGGAAAAAGTTGCCCTGTACAATTTTAAAGCAGGCAAAATTTACTATAATTTGAGAGCAACCGCAGCTCCATAGGTCTAAGAGGTTTAGAGATACAGCACTTAAAAAATTGGCCATTTTTCCCAAAAAGTTATTTTAGCCGTCTTCCGAGTCGAATATCGACTAAAATACTCAGCTTACGAGGAAACTAATGGGAAATTAAGTTGTAGAGCAGTTATTTAGCTTTAATTTAAGCATAAGCGAAGCACTGTAGGGCCAATGGTTCCCTTGTTATCAAGAAATAACAAAAAATGAAGGAAAATGGGATTTTTCAAGAAATGGAGTCTGACGAATTGCAGGACTTTTGTAAAGGATAAGAAAGACATAACTCAGTGGAAAATGGTTTTATATCATGCAAAATTAAATTGAGTTCAATTAATAATAACCTATAAATTTATCAAAGTTATATCAAAATTGTATAAAAAATATTTTGGTGGTTTGGGGGACCTTGGACGTGAAATGTTGAACGTGAAGTGATGGTGGGACCTCAGTTGACTCCTGCGACAGAAATACAGAACACAATGTAAATAAGTAATTATTGCGTAATCAATTTTATAATAAATTACAACAAAGGATATGTAATATTAGGCTTACCTTTTCCCACTTAATCTTCGGTTTTCTAGAAAGCGGTGCCGTATTTTAACGGCCGTCAAAATACGGTGGGTAACATCATAAAAACGGTGTCGTATATAATAAAGGAAGTGTTTCCCAAGAGGATACCGTTCCGGTATCGCACACCGTAACGTAACAGAGCGGTGCCGTCTCATTTGAAGCGGTGGGTCATACGGTACGAATCAGTTCATCAATGTTTTTTTGCGGTGTCTTTTGTATAGCGGTGAAGTAGTTTTATAATTTTAAAACTATTTTCCTTATCATAAAACCGTTTGTTGTGACTTCACCCACCGTATTTTGATGGCCGTTAAAAGACGGCACCGCTTCCTAGGAAACCGAAGCTTTAGCGAGACAGTCGTGTTCTTTTGAAGGCCCAGGTTCGTCAGACGGCTCTTCTTGGAACTCCGAAGACTCCTCTGTTGTCTGATTAGATTTACTACTAGATACTAGTGGTAAATGGTCATCGACGTCATTTTCTTCATCCGACTCGGCCATGGCCAAGGGAGGAGTATTCAGGCAGGTCTTCCCCTGGCAAATTATGCAGAGAGAAGATGACTCTCTCCACTCCCTGAGTTATGGGATATTTGTCCCATATGCTGCCAACGCCAAAGTCCACCTCGCTCGTCTGCCCCCAACCGAAGAGGCTGCTGCCCAACATTCCTACAGAACCTACCACTAGGTGCAGACGTAGTTGGGATTAGAGAAAGAGCCCACCAACTGGGGATGGACAAGAAGCCAGCAGGGGTTGACACCGGTGACCTCAACCACGGAATAAGCGGCGCTAACTCTGCTGAAATTCCTGTCCTGCAGGTACCAGAAAGGGTGTGGAGGAGGGAGCTGCTCCTGCCAGAGAGCAGAATTGAAATGCTCTGCTCTCTGCAAAATTTGTCAGGGGAAGACCTGCCTGAATACGAAGATGACGTCGATGACCCTTTACCACTAGTAATCTAGTAGTAGATCTAATCAGACAACAGAGGAGTGTCCGGAGCCCCAAGAAGAGCCGTCTGACGAACCTGGGCCTTCCAAAAGAACACAACTGTCTCGCTAAGTGCGTAAAGGTAAGCCTAATATTACATACCCTTCGTTGTAATTTATTATAAAATTGATTACGCAATAAATACTAATTTACATTGTGCTCGTATTTCTGTCGCAGGAGTCAGTTGAGGTCCCGCCATCACTTCACGTTTAACATTTCACATTCAAGGTCTCCCAAACTACCAAAATATTTTTTATACAATTTTGATATAATTTTGATAAATTTATACGTTAAAACCATTTTCCACTGAGTTATGTCTTTCTTATCCTTTACAAAAGTCCTGCAATTCGTCAGGCTCCATTTCTTGAAAAGTCCCATTTTCCTTCATTTTTTGTTATATCCTGATAACAAGGGAACTATTGGCCCTACAGTGCTCCGCTTACGCTTAAATTAAAACTAAATACCTGCTCTACAATTTCATTTCCTATTAGTTTCCTCGTAGGCTGAGTATTTTAGTCGATATTCGGCTCGGAAAATGACTAAAACAACAATTTTGAACTTTTTGGGAAAAATGGCCAATTTTTTAAAAGCTGTATCTCGGGACCTATTAGACCTATGGAGCTGCGGTTGCACTAAAATTGTAGTAAATTTTATCTACTTTAAAATTGTACAGGCCGACTTTTTCCGTAGAATGCACCATTTAAAAGTTATAAGTCAAAAAACTGAAAAAAGTCCGAAAAAAAAAAAAGGTTTTTCGAGCACCACGCAGTTAGCACAGGTCTTTCGAAGCTACAAACTTCGTTTTACGCTATTGGTACCTATCCTAACAACATTCCAAGAAATCAGAACACTGCAATTTTTTGCGACTTACGATGTCTTAAATGACTGGCCTATTATAAGTGGATGCTCCGTCATGTTGGAGGCATATCCTATAACGGTCCGCTAAAGGTAGGTATATCGTCCAACCATTCTTCCAGAGTATTTCTCAACAACTTAAGCAATGCATTTTCTCAATGCTTTAGCTCCGGTTATGCCTTGGGCGCTCTATTATTAATATTAATAAAATAATTAAAAAATGTACCGAACAAGAGGGAGGGCACTAATTGGAACATTTAATATACGTTCTTTTGCTGGTTTTTAATTTGCTATAAAAATGTAGAATCAAAATTATTTGTTTTTGTGTTTTTTGTGTTCTTCAGTTTGGGATAAATTTGTGGTGTGGAATTTTTTCTGGCAAAATTATTGACCCATATTTTTACGAAGATAATTAAATGCAAATAATTATCTTCATTTTATAAGGAACACTCTAACAGAGGAATATTTGAATGAATTGCCACTTAATATTTTTAGAAACCTTAAATACTTCCAACATGATGGAGCACCTGCGCATAATTCCCGCGACGTAAAACAATACTTACATGAACAGTTTGATAATGTTATAGGAAATAGGATGGATATCGACTGGCCAGCTTGAACAACTGATTTGACCCTTTTAGATTTCTTTCTTTGAGGGTCCTTAAAAGATAAAGTTTATGTGACAGCTCCTGTAGACATAGAGGATCTAAAAGTCAGGATTCAAGATGCAATTAGAAACATACATGGGCATACCATAAATAAAGTTTTAAGAAGTATCCAGAAACGTTGCTTACTGTGTATCCAACAGGATGGTGGTCATTTTGAACATTTACTTCATTATAATTAATTAATTAATAATTTCTGTTCTATTTTTTCTAAAAATTCTTTTGTTCTAGATACCTACTTCTCGACGTGACAAATTTTTTTTTTTAGAAACAACTATTATTATTACTTTCGTAAGGATAAAATATGGACTGTGTTATATCAGCTGAAAGAGAAAAAAATGGGACTTTCGATTAATGTCACAGCCATATCCATTACATTTAAATAACTGTTTTTTTATTGTAATTTTCATTTTCAACCATTTTAAAAGACATACAAAAAGTAACAAGTTTATGTCATTTTACATGAAAATACTGCAAAAACATCTGAAGTATTTTTCTGTAACTCTTTAAATGAACGAGCTGCGAGGGTAAATAGGAAAGTTGGATTTTTCATTTTTTCTCAGTAACATTTCAACCTTCCGTATGTCATTTTTCGCCTTACCGTAGAATTACTAGTAGGAAACTGCACTAATTTGCTCATTTAGACATTTTTGTATTTCTACTAATAAAAAAGTTACGCCTTATTTATATATATATATATATATAAAAAATATATCTATCTATCTACTCCCTTTCTACTCATGTAATCCCACCCAAGGGTGTAATTAAAACCTAAATTTTGAATTCTTTATAAACTTATTCCAGTCCTTTCTATTTATTTTGTGCGATCTTTGCTTCTAACCACGTTTTTCCCTTCTTAAAAATTTTTCCCAGTGCATTATCCAATGTCTCTTTTAGCCTACCTCTTATCTTTTTCCTTTTTGTCTTTTTGTTTTAGGTTCCAAAACCCTTTTAACCGGTATTGACCTTTTCAATCGCTGTAGATGTTCCCATCACCCCAGTTGTCTTTGTTCTATGAATTCTTCTGCAGATTATATTTTCAGTTCTTCTTTTATTTGTTCATGTCTAATTCTCTCCCTCCTCGTGACTAATTCTTTACTCTTAATATTTCATTTCAGCATCTCCAGTTTTACACTTCTCTTTTCTTGATAGCACCCATGATTCGCTTACATACGTGAGTATAGGTCTATATATTGCTTTGTAGACTTTAATTTTAGTTTCTCTTGTTACTTATGTTTTGTTTATTAGTCCCCTACTCATTGTATAGTACTACTTTATTTGCTCATTGTAGTCTATTTTAGGATTACACCAGCTGTAAAATAATAAAAAACAGGAAACTAGAAGCATACATTGTATTATTGTAGCATTGTATGCTTTTGGTTTCCTGTTTTTTTTTTATTTTACAGGTGATGTAATCCCAAAAGAGACTACAATGAATCATGAAAACGCTGTCACGATTTTTGCCCTACCGGGGGTCCAGACCTACAGCCTGAAGTCACCCTTCGGGGTGACAGAACAATCTAGAATAATATTATTTTTAAGAAAATACATATTCAAGAAATTTGAGATAATCCCTTGTATATGAAATAATAAATTTAAAGACAGAAAGCTGAAATTTTGTATCTGGAATGATGATGTAATTATATTTAATAATAAACAATAAATAATTAATAAACAATTCGTCTTAATAATATTTTGATGAATTGTAAGGGAACTCTATTATTGATTTTTTATCATCATTTTTTAAGTGCTGTAAGTAGAATTCATTTTTTAGTAAACATTTTTATCAATTTTATCAACGGGGCCCTCCGCTACGCTTCGGAGCCCCACCCGTCCTTCGAAAAGGTGTAACGGCGGCGTTAAAAAATATATTGCTGTCATAATTGTTACAACAAATTAATATTGTAGAAGATATTTACTTTTGTAAGTTAAAATGATGATTTTTACAGACTGCCAAAATGAACGAATTATGTAATTCCAAACTTTACCTCCAGAAAGAATAAAAACTGTAGACAATGAAACAGAATAACTAAACACTAACAATACTAATACATAATTGGAATTAAAAAGTAAAAATTTGCCTCCAGCGTGATTCGAACTTGCAAAATTCAGCATAAGATATTTGAAATTCTGCGACTATACCATTACGCTACCGCGGCACTCGTTATTATTTGACGCTGAGACAGTTAAGTATGTAAACTGCACGTGTTAACCTAAAAAATTTATTTTTACCGACATTCTAATTGGAAAAGCATTTCGCTTCAGTATTTTGGTAATCAGAAGTGTTTGGCAGTTAGTACTATTGATTCCGCTAGCAATATTTCTCATAGGACAATAACCTATCTGAAGTTTAATTAATTTGACAGTTTTAATAGGAGTTGCTTGTTGTTAATTCAATCTCACATCGGCAGAAAAAATGAGAAAGAAGTTGAGACGGACGCGACTCGAGATTTTCAAAGGTCAAGGAGGTCCCGCGAAAATTCGGATTTCGGCAGGCGTGACGGGGCCATTAGGCGCGAGAACAAACGCCGGTGCTAGCCGGATCTCTCTTACCGAATGGTGATCGACGAAAATTTTGCAAAGGCTTTTTGAAAAGGCGTTTAAATTGGGAAACGCGTAGGAAACGGGACGAAAATATGCCTAGGTATAGAAGAAAGGCTTGGGGCGACCTTAGGTCGCCTGCGGGGATAGAAGCCTTAGAAGAGGCTGGAAAAGGGGTTGACCTTTCTATCCTATTGTTTATGTCCATTTTTTGTTTTTCTTTCTTCTATTGTACTTCCCAGTTATTGATAATTACTGACCTGTTCTAGGAATTCTCCTTCAACGCTTATATGTATTTCCTTCTTCTATCCCGCCTCTACCATGACTTTCGTCTTTAGTGTGTTAATTTTTATTCCATTTATTGACAATACTCCATTCCAGGTATTCCATGCACATCCAGTGAAAAATTGTGTGATTTTCTATTTCTAAATTTCGTGCGGGCCTGACTACACTGATATTTCGAATATTTGTGGAAGAAAAACCAAGAGCTAATATATGTCGGTGCCACCTTCCATAACTTCTGCACGCCTATGGTTCCAGACTATACGAACAAGTGCAGGTGACTCTCACAACACACTTACGTCGAGATTTATTATTATGGTGTTATATAAACATTGATACGATTATTCGGCTTAGCAAATGATTTCGATGATTAAGATTTGGACCATTTCCTTATATAGGGTATAGGAACACGCTAAGGGCATCTAAAGCGAACGGAACAAAGCCAGCTAGCCCGAGAGAGGAGAGTCTTTTTAGATTATTATATGATTACCACTCTTAAGAGAAGGGTGCAGAGATTGTGAGGGCTAGCGGGCGGCGCACCCTTAGTAATTATTTACCAAGTAATTCAGTATTGTTCTCAGTCTAATATCGTTGTTGTTAGTGTCTAGTAATTGTATACTTGAGTACTAGTACACTTGTGCAATATCAATAAAAGTACGTGTTTGTTAGTTGTAATCAGTGGCGTTTGTATTTACATATCCAAGCGGTCAAAACCTAAAGTCGCCCCGAAGGCTCCGACATATACCTATAACGACATGGATAACTAATTCAAAGAGTAAAGTTAGATAGGGGGCTCTAAATATGTTGGGAGTGCCACAATAAATCTTTTAGGTCGCGATGAACTTGGTGGCCGGCTCCTTTTGAAATATGTTTAATCTACCAACCTAATAGTATAAAATATTTCGAATTTCAATAAATAAATTTAATTTAATTAATTTACTAGTGTGACTCTTTGTACCACCTAATTATCTGACAAAGGTTTAGTGTAAAATAAACCAAAATTTATAAATAAATAAAAATGTTCGTTTAATTAGAGACCGATTCCCAATAAAACAGTCTGAAATTCTGATTTATGTTTCTTTGATTTCTATTTACAAGCATTTGCAACTATTTGCCGATAAAGTAAATGAACAGCAAAGTTTAGAAAAAAAATATGTTGAACCTAATACTTACTAATGTATCCATTTCGTTTATATTTTTTCCTAATATATGCTCGGCAATTAAAATATCTCTCGACAGTTCTTTGGATATTTAAGACTATAATTTAAAGGATGCGCCATACTAAAAGAGCACGCATGATTAACTTTGGTGACGGTTTCACCTTCATAGCCCCCAGATGTGACCCTGGGAACACAGTTAAGGGTGTTTAAATTTCTTGTGGCGCCAAGGAAATACCTACATAGCGTCAACCTCTATTTTGCACTGACCCATAATATAGTAAAAGCGCCTTTATTAAAAAGTCAAACGTACGGATTCATCAACGAGGCCTAACGTTAGTCCGACTAGCGAAGGTTAGGTACGTGAAAAATTTGCGCCCTTGTTGCGCGGGTTAAAATAAAAGGTGTAGTCGGCGGTGCAAAATTGGTTAGTCCGACTAACGCCTTACGTCTCTTTCATGAATCCGGGTGTAAAAGCTTAATAATATAATGGTTTAGCTTAATAATGTTAAAGCTTAATTTATTATAAAAGTTTAATGGTATAATTACTTAAAATTGTTGAAATCAAATTATTTAAAAGTCATTAACGGATTTCTGAGCCATCTCAATTATCTACTGTCGCATATAAAAATAGAAAATAGTTTTTCAAAGCAGTTTTCTAGATAGAATTCGAGAACGTAAAATATATTTTTTTTCTGATGTATAAATAAATCAATTTTTGGTTTTTATTTGTGGATTATACCACACTAGTGGTAGTTGTAAATGCTAGTTTCTACCAAGTACGCGGAAGTCCAATCTCAGTTAAAACACATAGATAAAAATACATTTTTCTAGGTCTCCAAATAAAAATTTTTCATGGACATATTTTAACTTTTTTTTTAAATTAATACTTAATAATAATGTAACTTATTTATGGTGCATCTGTATGATTCATTGTACCTAATTTCTTTTGGGATTATGGTCACCATCGCAAGACGTATTCTCCTCTCTATCCTATTCTCCTAAAAGTGGTTTAACACTACCATAATAACTAACATAAAATAAAAGAAAAAGCCTGGCGTACTTACAAAAATTCTGACGGCCACAATAATTTTAATCTTAAAAGAAATAATCTTAAATCCTCAAAAATGGTATGTAATAATAATTCTTTAGAAGTTATGCCAAGCTAAAATTGACATCTGCGAATTGCTCAACTACCTTAATTTGCACATCCCATATATGTATAACATTTAGGCAAGAGAGGAATGTTTTACTTACCACTAAGTACTCGTACCTACCAACATTCTCAATTAATCACCGATTTATAAAATGTGTAATCACTACAACAGTCATCAGGATTAGTTATCTAGATGTATTTAAATAGTAGATGCTTATGGTGCAAGACGTTTGAATTAATTTTTTTACAAACATATCAAGTAACATCTCCCATTTAAATATGAAATATTACATTCGCCATACCCAAAGAGGCGCGGCATTGAGTAATGGGTTCATTGAAGTTAGCGATGACCCGATTCACAAACATCTGGCGAGATGTCGTTAATAACCCTTTCAATCTCAGCCTTCAATTGGGGTATTGTTTGTGGTTTGTTGACATACTCTTTTGATTTAATAAATCCTCACAAAAAGAAATCGCATGGTGTAAAGTCGCATAATCTGGCAGACCATTCTTGGTTACCACGCAAAGAGATGACTTTTTGAGGAAATTTTTCATTCAGCAGAGATATCGTTTCGCGGGATGTGTGACAGGTCGCACCATCTTGCTGAAACTAAAAATCGTCATTTCCCATACCTTCCAAAATTGGATAAACCAGTCAGAAAGTGTTTCTGTAACGTTCACAGTTACAGCAGCTTCCTCGTCATCTCCTGCCCAGAACCCACACGACACAGTCGTGCGTAGTGGATCCATCTGATTCCTACACTCACTCGCGGATTCTCATTAGCCCAAATTCTGTAGTTCTGTTTATTAACGTATCCACTGAGGTGGAAGTGCGCCGCATTCGAAAATTTTTTTTTTGTGAAGTCCTCGCCTTCCGCTTGTCGAGCCAAGATCCTTTGAGCAAATCGATGTCTCTTACCATGATCAGCAGGATTCAACTCTTTATTAATTTATTTATTTATTTGATTACAATACCCAACGGGCACAAGCCCAATTAGTAATATCAATGTAATTAGAATATTGGCAAACAGTATCATTAACATAGTTTTCGTCGAAATCATATTGATATTGATAAGCATCAGTTTCAGCTATTTCGTTAACATGATGGGTTCTTGGTTGCTGAAAGTTAGGATTGGGTTGTATTATAGAGGGTCGATTAAAATTTGGTTAACATGATGGGTTCTTATTCTTGGTTGCTGAAAGTTAGGATTGGGTCGTATTATAGAGGGTCTTTGTCGATTAAAATTTGGATTAGGTCTTATGGCAGATGGTCTATTTTAAAAACCATTTTCTTGAGAATTAAATTGAGGTCTTGGATTATTTTGGTTAAAAAGTGGTCTTTGAAATGAATGATTTGGTTGGAAGTTTGGCCTTTGGGCATAATTTTGCGTGAAAAAATTTTGAAAATCTGAAGAATTTTGTTGTTGTTGTTGCTATGTTGTACGACATTCGCTGATTATATGGCCATTTTGTTTACAAAATAAACAATATTTTAGACTATTAGTAGAAGTGTTGATTTGTGGTTTTCTCAATTGATTAGTACGATTATTATTTGCCTTTGACAATTTTTGAGATTCAAAGTACGATAATTGTAATTCTCGTTTAATACGTGATATGGCTTGTAGCATATTTTTGGGATTGCTAGCACGAATAATTAAACCTAATTTTGGGTCTAAACATATATGTAAGAAATGTCTATGCTTTGAAAACTATTTGAGGTTAAGTTTTGTAGATACTTTCTGGAAAACTATTAATTTTATGTAGGTATAAGATAGTTGACCAAAATTATGTATGTGGGTATGTTAAGCTTAACACCATACAGTTCCTATATATATATAGGAGTTAACATGTTTTATCTTGATACCTATATCCTGTATGCGTCTGGCAACATTTTTTTTCTTTTCCTATATGTATACTAAACTAATACTAAAATACATATTCTAATAACAATAGTGTCATTTTCCTAGAACCACTGTATATCATTCCATGCTAATAAAGTGAAGCTATTAGAACAAATACAAGTACTTACTGTAATGAACCAGTAATTATAATTGTTACTAAAACATACTGTATAATGGCTCAAAAATAATTTACTAGTAGTAAGAAAAAGTTTTTTTGTGGCAACAAAATATTAATACTGCATTAGAGAAGTATCTATTATCCCCAAAAAAACACTTATTAAGCATAAAATGGGCCTTCATTACTGACAACAAAAAATATCAATTTACAGTAATAAGAAAAAGTTAACAAAAAGTTTTTTTAATGGTAAGTAGGCAGATTCAACAAAACCGTTTATGCTGTAGTAACTATGCTGTCTATTTGAAACCTATTTAATGCAGATATTTGTTGGGATATGCGATTTCTATTTACAGTTACTTGAAATTTCTTTCAGTGCAGTTAATAATGTATTTAAAGTCATTTGTGCATTATGTGCCTGCAATCGAGATACAAAATTAAATGCAGGTTCATTTGATTTTTGGGCGATTCTTTGCAGATCTTAAATTTGAGAAGTTAAGTCTCTAGTCCTGTTTCAAGTAAAATTTTTATTTCATCCAAAGTGGATGGGTTCCTAGAATTTACTACTTCGGCAGCTTTGCCACGAAGTTTGTTCTTTATATGTAGAGTTAAAAGTAGGTATCTTTTGATTACCTATGGCCATCTCGAAGGCATGGCGTTTAAAAATGTTTGTAGGAAAATCTGATTTCCGTCAAATTCTGGAATAATTGAAAATATTTCTGATAGGTAATTTGTAAGGTTCGACGACTACTTCGTCAACCTGGTTTTCTTCGATTTTAATAGGCATTTTGTAATGTTAAATGTAATGTTAAAACTACAACTGTTGATACTATACTCTGTGAGTGGTTATGAAACTAAACTAGGTACCTTACTATCTTTTATAAATTCTGAATGCTTTGTCAATGGCGACGACGAAGTCGTAATTTAGTTCTAAGAAAGATTTAATAAAATATCTTACCGGACTGCATAAATGGAGCTTATAGCACGCATCTAATATTAAGTTACGTGTTACAAGTCCACAAAGTAAATACGTAATATTTTATATATAACATATCTGACTGTGTTTACGTACAAAGATATTTAACAAACATAGAGAATTGGTGTAAAGAAAATCAATTATCCTTTAATTATAATAAATTTGAAGTACCTAATAACATTTACTAGAAAGTTACATCATATGTAACATATGTACAAAAGATTTAGGTGTGCTATTTGATCACAAGTTAACTTTTTCTTTTTACATAAGAACTGCGTAGTTAAATCATTTAATGCGAAATCTGCGGGATTTTTTATTCAAACTTGTAGAGACTTAAATTCATTTGATGCTATTAATTATATACAGGCTGATTCACTTAAGGAGGCTCACCATTGGGATATCAGTAATGGTAAGAGATACAGGGTGGCTCAAATTATAAAAAAGTTGCCCAATTTTATGACGAATATTTTGGTAAAAGCAAACCTGAAATATATTTTTTAATTTCTGAAATATTCTGAAAATTTTTATTTTTTTAATTTTTGCCGTAATTCATTTGTTTTTCAAGATAAGTTCATGAAATTCGGTTCCCGGCATAAAATGCTCTATTGATTGCATTGGCGAAGTCAGATCACCTCTATCTCTTATTGTTTTTGAGAGACGAGTCAACTTTTTTTTTTCTTATGGGCGCCATATCGGACTTTTATATTTTCAGATAGCTCTTCTCATTCTCTTTACGACGATGTATCACATTATGGGTAAATATAAATTATTAGGGTAATAGTCATAAACAAATATTTTTGATTAGACTGCTATGAAATTAAACTAAAACAATTGCATGCTTTAATTGTCAGTTCATTGATTGTCAAAAGTGTTTATTCTAGCATCGTTCCACTAACTCCATTCATATTTATATTGCTACTGTTACCATTAAAATGTTTTCAAACGACGAAAAAGCAGATATGTATTCTATTTACTTATAGATATTCAGTGCAGAAGAAATTCTATAGCAGCTGAGCAGATGTATTTAAATATGTATCCCGAAAGAGAACAACCACATAGAACGTTGTTTGCAAAATTGGAAAGGAATTTGCGTAATTTTGGATCATTTACCAATAAATCCCGAGATAGACAAAGATTGAGGGACGAAGTAACAGTGGTAAATGTAATAGGTTTAGTTGCAGCAGATCCTCAAATTTCCACTAGACAAATATCAAGGCAGTTAGACATTCCACAATGTACTGTACACAGGATTATAAAAAAACAAAAATTTCGTCCCTATAAAATACATATTTCCCAAGCTCTGCACCCTGGTGACCAAGAAAGAAGAATACGGTTTTGTCAATGGTATCTCAATCAGTGTGAATTAGATAATAATTTTTCTACAAAAATATTGTGAGTAGAGAAGTATAGACGGTTCAGCCCCTCCTCTGACCTTGGGGGAGGAGGTGACCTTGAACCGTGTGACCTTGAACGCGGCCGATTCGGCGGTGGGTGACCTTGACTCGTGTGACCTTGAACGCTGACGATTCTGGTGACCTTGAGATGACCTTGGCCTTGGCCTTGACCTCGAAAAAGGTCGGTGGGTAACCATGACCTTGAACGAGGGTGACCTTGAATGATGTCGTTCTCGACTCTCTTTGCGTGACCTTGAACAAGCTTTGTGGATATCGCCCTTGACCATGCGGCCGATGTGTAAATCTGTATGAGTTGGGGGGAGGGTCTGATGTGACGCAGTGGCTGTATGATTATAAAATAGATGAGGGCAGCCAAACAAAATTATAGTTAGTTTAAATCTCCTACAGCTAAGTGAGCATAGTGTTGTGATTTCAACCGTTTTGAGTGAGGGTTATTTATATTATATTTATTGAAAGTTTTCACTATATAGTTTGTTCATTTAGAAATGGCAGTCTCAAATGCTGATTTATCAAAACTTAATGAGCTTATCGGTAAAGATGTTCCGTTTATAGAACAAAAACCAATTAAATCGCTAACCGTAGATAAGCCATATATAATAAAAGAAATACTTGCAGTTGATACGCGATTTGGAAAGTCGCTAATTGCTGTTTTATTTGATGAAAGTGCTGTGCTTACATTTAAATCCTTTTTACCGAAACGAGTCGGGGAACTATTACAGTCGAATATTGTTGATGCAATAAACTCATCAAACGATAAATATACGCTAACATATTTAGGACAGAGTCGTCCAATCTTTGGCGGTGCAAAATCTAGATCCTTAATAACATTGAACCACATTGAGTGATTCTCAAGCAACCGTTAAAATGTATAGTATTCATATTTTTGTAGCATTAACTAATTAATAAGTAGTATATAGTGAAATAATCATAAATTCATAATACTTAATTCATTGGGGTTACTCATTTGCTCATTTTCCTATGGTAGATAAAACATAACTATTTTTAACATTAAATTGCATCTATCTCATCCGTGTAAGTAGCTAATTAAAATATATTTATAATTTTTCTTTATTTGAATATTTAATTTCCAGATAAGCAGCAAATATGTGGATGCAATATTCAGCTCAAGGGTGGCCAAAAGCAGAGAACATCGATTCAGCTATTGAAAGGTTATCTTCCCAATTATACGACTTAAGTATGGATGCCCTGCACGCCTCCAACTACGATCTAGATTATTGTTGGGATGCCAGTGAAAGTCGTCGTCTTATAGAGAATTCTACTAGGTACGGCATGGGTGTAAATATATGTAATAGATATTGCTGTGGCCATTCAAGTTTAGATGTATTTTGTGAAGAGATGGTCTGTGTAAATTTGAAACATTTTCTATATGAAATTGAGGAGTTTTTACCTAAAGAAGTTATTGAGAAATATCAGCTAAAACAATCTGGTGATGGGGAAAAGGGTGAAGATATAGATGAAGATGACTAGCTACATTAATAAGTGAATATACATGTGATGCCATTTTCAATGTAAATTTATGTTTCAAGAAATATATTTTTATGTATTGTATATGTTGGTTTTATTTAGCTTGTTGATGATTTCAAAGAAAGAATAAATAAAAGACATAACGATAAGGTTGCATGTATTTTATTAACGACCTGATTATATAATACATTTAAAACATAGTTTATATTTTTACAAGTTTCATTAAAAGCAATATTATTTAACATTTAAAAAATTTCGTTGTGAAAATAATGCAGTAAGCAATCTCTAAACATACAACATATTAAACTATATCAGCTTTGTCAATCCAAGAGTTGTGATCCTCCGAAAATCCCAGCCATTTCACAAATACTCTGTTGCCCCTTTTCTTTAAGATCTTCTCCACAAGATATACGTCGGAGTATTTAGTTTTTTGTAATTATTATTATTATTATTATTATTACAAATTCAGTAAGGGCAGAGGACAGATGTCCTATAATGCCCCAAATAAAATACAATTTGATAACAAGAACATTATAGTAAATAAAGACCTAGTCTATAGAAAATAATGCCCCAAATAAAATACAATTTGAATAACAAGAACATATTATACCTAGTAAATAAAGATCTAGTCTATAGAAAAGAGGTAATTGTCAATTTTATTTTTGAACAAGTTCACCGATTGCACATTAATCACATCATTTGGCAGGTTGTTCCAAACTACAAAGTTTCTATTACTCAGGAAATGCTGCCTGGTCCTTGTCTTGAAATTTTCTTTCTTGAGTTTCAAGGGGTGTCCTCGAAGCCGATGATCAGAATTTAGCGGAAAAATCGAAGCTAAGTCACCAAAATTATATTTTATGATGCGAAAAGTTAGAATTAAGTCACCACGAAGACGTCGCTGCTGGAATGTCATGAGATTAGCCATTGACAGTCTATCCTCGTAAGTCGGCCTTACGGGACCAAACGAGAGTCTTGTTGCGCTACGTTGCACTCTTTCCAGCATATTCTGGTCACGAGCTAGATCTGAACACCACTGAAAGGCTTTTTGAAAAGGCGTTTAAATTGGGAAACGCGTAGGAAACGGGACGAAAATATGCCTAGGTATAGAAGAAAGGCTTGGGGCGACCTTAGGTCGCCTGCGGGGATAGAAGCCTTAGAAGAGGCTGGAAAAGGGGTTGACCTTTCTATCCTATTGTTTATGTCCATTTTTTGTTTTTCTTTCTTCTATTGTACTTCCCAGTTATTGATAATTACTGACCTGTTCTAGGAATTCTCCTTCAACGCTTATATGTATTTCCTTCTTCTATCCCGCCTCTACCATGACTTTCGTCTTTAGTGTGTTAATTTTTATTCCATTTATTGACAATACTCCATTCCAGGTATTCCATGCACATCCAGTGAAAAATTGTGTGATTTTCTATTTCTAAATTTCGTGCGGGCCTGACTACACTGATATTTCGAATATTTGTGGAAGAAAAACCAAGAGCTAATATATGTCGGTGCCACCTTCCATAACTTCTGCACGCCTATGGTTCCAGACTATACGAACAAGTGCAGGTGACTCTCACAACACACTTACGTCGAGATTTATTATTATGGTGTTATATAAACATTGATACGATTATTCGGCTTAGCAAATGATTTCGATGATTAAGATTTGGACCATTTCCTTATATAGGGTATAGGAACACGCTAAGGGCATCTAAAGCGAACGGAACAAAGCCAGCTAGCCCGAGAGAGGAGAGTCTTTTTAGATTATTATATGATTACCACTCTTAAGAGAAGGGTGCAGAGATTGTGAGGGCTAGCGGGCGGCGCACCCTTAGTAATTATTTACCAAGTAATTCAGTATTGTTCTCAGTCTAATATCGTTGTTGTTAGTGTCTAGTAATTGTATACTTGAGTACTAGTACACTTGTGCAATATCAATAAAAGTACGTGTTTGTTAGTTGTAATCAGTGGCGTTTGTATTTACATATCCAAGCGGTCAAAACCTAAAGTCGCCCCGAAGGCTCCGACATATACCTATAACGACATGGATAACTAATTCAAAGAGTAAAGTTAGATAGGGGGCTCTAAATATGTTGGGAGTGCCACAATAAATCTTTTAGGTCGCGATGAACTTGGTGGCCGGCTCCTTTTGAAATATGTTTAATCTACCAACCTAATAGTATAAAATATTTCGAATTTCAATAAATAAATTTAATTTAATTAATTTACTAGTGTGACTCTTTGTACCACCTAATTATCTGACAAAGGTTTAGTGTAAAATAAACCAAAATTTATAAATAAATAAAAATGTTCGTTTAATTAGAGACCGATTCCCAATAAAACAGTCTGAAATTCTGATTTATGTTTCTTTGATTTCTATTTACAAGCATTTGCAACTATTTGCCGATAAAGTAAATGAACAGCAAAGTTTAGAAAAAAAATATGTTGAACCTAATACTTACTAATGTATCCATTTCGTTTATATTTTTTCCTAATATATGCTCGGCAATTAAAATATCTCTCGACAGTTCTTTGGATATTTAAGACTATAATTTAAAGGATGCGCCATACTAAAAGAGCACGCATGATTAACTTTGGTGACGGTTTCACCTTCATAGCCCCCAGATGTGACCCTGGGAACACAGTTAAGGGTGTTTAAATTTCTTGTGGCGCCAAGGAAATACCTACATAGCGTCAACCTCTATTTTGCACTGACCCATAATATAGTAAAAGCGCCTTTATTAAAAAGTCAAACGTACGGATTCATCAACGAGGCCTAACGTTAGTCCGACTAGCGAAGGTTAGGTACGTGAAAAATTTGCGCCCTTGTTGCGCGGGTTAAAATAAAAGGTGTAGTCGGCGGTGCAAAATTGGTTAGTCCGACTAACGCCTTACGTCTCTTTCATGAATCCGGGTGTAAAAGCTTAATAATATAATGGTTTAGCTTAATAATGTTAAAGCTTAATTTATTATAAAAGTTTAATGGTATAATTACTTAAAATTGTTGAAATCAAATTATTTAAAAGTCATTAACGGATTTCTGAGCCATCTCAATTATCTACTGTCGCATATAAAAATAGAAAATAGTTTTTCAAAGCAGTTTTCTAGATAGAATTCGAGAACGTAAAATATATTTTTTTTCTGATGTATAAATAAATCAATTTTTGGTTTTTATTTGTGGATTATACCACACTAGTGGTAGTTGTAAATGCTAGTTTCTACCAAGTACGCGGAAGTCCAATCTCAGTTAAAACACATAGATAAAAATACATTTTTCTAGGTCTCCAAATAAAAATTTTTCATGGACATATTTTAACTTTTTTTTTAAATTAATACTTAATAATAATGTAACTTATTTATGGTGCATCTGTATGATTCATTGTACCTAATTTCTTTTGGGATTATGGTCACCATCGCAAGACGTATTCTCCTCTCTATCCTATTCTCCTAAAAGTGGTTTAACACTACCATAATAACTAACATAAAATAAAAGAAAAAGCCTGGCGTACTTACAAAAATTCTGACGGCCACAATAATTTTAATCTTAAAAGAAATAATCTTAAATCCTCAAAAATGGTATGTAATAATAATTCTTTAGAAGTTATGCCAAGCTAAAATTGACATCTGCGAATTGCTCAACTACCTTAATTTGCACATCCCATATATGTATAACATTTAGGCAAGAGAGGAATGTTTTACTTACCACTAAGTACTCGTACCTACCAACATTCTCAATTAATCACCGATTTATAAAATGTGTAATCACTACAACAGTCATCAGGATTAGTTATCTAGATGTATTTAAATAGTAGATGCTTATGGTGCAAGACGTTTGAATTAATTTTTTTACAAACATATCAAGTAACATCTCCCATTTAAATATGAAATATTACATTCGCCATACCCAAAGAGGCGCGGCATTGAGTAATGGGTTCATTGAAGTTAGCGATGACCCGATTCACAAACATCTGGCGAGATGTCGTTAATAACCCTTTCAATCTCAGCCTTCAATTGGGGTATTGTTTGTGGTTTGTTGACATACTCTTTTGATTTAATAAATCCTCACAAAAAGAAATCGCATGGTGTAAAGTCGCATAATCTGGCAGACCATTCTTGGTTACCACGCAAAGAGATGACTTTTTGAGGAAATTTTTCATTCAGCAGAGATATCGTTTCGCGGGATGTGTGACAGGTCGCACCATCTTGCTGAAACTAAAAATCGTCATTTCCCATACCTTCCAAAATTGGATAAACCAGTCAGAAAGTGTTTCTGTAACGTTCACAGTTACAGCAGCTTCCTCGTCATCTCCTGCCCAGAACCCACACGACACAGTCGTGCGTAGTGGATCCATCTGATTCCTACACTCACTCGCGGATTCTCATTAGCCCAAATTCTGTAGTTCTGTTTATTAACGTATCCACTGAGGTGGAAGTGCGCCGCATTCGAAAATTTTTTTTTGTGAAGTCCTCGCCTTCCGCTTGTCGAGCCAAGATCCTTTGAGCAAATCGATGTCTCTTACCATGATCAGCAGGATTCAACTCTTTATTAATTTATTTATTTATTTGATTACAATACCCAACGGGCACAAGCCCAATTAGTAATATCAATGTAATTAGAATATTGGCAAACAGTATCATTAACATAGTTTTCGTCGAAATCATATTGATATTGATAAGCATCAGTTTCAGCTATTTCGTTAACATGATGGGTTCTTGGTTGCTGAAAGTTAGGATTGGGTTGTATTATAGAGGGTCGATTAAAATTTGGTTAACATGATGGGTTCTTATTCTTGGTTGCTGAAAGTTAGGATTGGGTCGTATTATAGAGGGTCTTTGTCGATTAAAATTTGGATTAGGTCTTATGGCAGATGGTCTATTTTAAAAACCATTTTCTTGAGAATTAAATTGAGGTCTTGGATTATTTTGGTTAAAAAGTGGTCTTTGAAATGAATGATTTGGTTGGAAGTTTGGCCTTTGGGCATAATTTTGCGTGAAAAAATTTTGAAAATCTGAAGAATTTTGTTGTTGTTGTTGCTATGTTGTACGACATTCGCTGATTATATGGCCATTTTGTTTACAAAATAAACAATATTTTAGACTATTAGTAGAAGTGTTGATTTGTGGTTTTCTCAATTGATTAGTACGATTATTATTTGCCTTTGACAATTTTTGAGATTCAAAGTACGATAATTGTAATTCTCGTTTAATACGTGATATGGCTTGTAGCATATTTTTGGGATTGCTAGCACGAATAATTAAACCTAATTTTGGGTCTAAACATATATGTAAGAAATGTCTATGCTTTGAAAACTATTTGAGGTTAAGTTTTGTAGATACTTTCTGGAAAACTATTAATTTTATGTAGGTATAAGATAGTTGACCAAAATTATGTATGTGGGTATGTTAAGCTTAACACCATACAGTTCCTATATATATATAGGAGTTAACATGTTTTATCTTGATACCTATATCCTGTATGCGTCTGGCAACATTTTTTTTCTTTTCCTATATGTATACTAAACTAATACTAAAATACATATTCTAATAACAATAGTGTCATTTTCCTAGAACCACTGTATATCATTCCATGCTAATAAAGTGAAGCTATTAGAACAAATACAAGTACTTACTGTAATGAACCAGTAATTATAATTGTTACTAAAACATACTGTATAATGGCTCAAAAATAATTTACTAGTAGTAAGAAAAAGTTTTTTTGTGGCAACAAAATATTAATACTGCATTAGAGAAGTATCTATTATCCCCAAAAAAACACTTATTAAGCATAAAATGGGCCTTCATTACTGACAACAAAAAATATCAATTTACAGTAATAAGAAAAAGTTAACAAAAAGTTTTTTTAATGGTAAGTAGGCAGATTCAACAAAACCGTTTATGCTGTAGTAACTATGCTGTCTATTTGAAACCTATTTAATGCAGATATTTGTTGGGATATGCGATTTCTATTTACAGTTACTTGAAATTTCTTTCAGTGCAGTTAATAATGTATTTAAAGTCATTTGTGCATTATGTGCCTGCAATCGAGATACAAAATTAAATGCAGGTTCATTTGATTTTTGGGCGATTCTTTGCAGATCTTAAATTTGAGAAGTTAAGTCTCTAGTCCTGTTTCAAGTAAAATTTTTATTTCATCCAAAGTGGATGGGTTCCTAGAATTTACTACTTCGGCAGCTTTGCCACGAAGTTTGTTCTTTATATGTAGAGTTAAAAGTAGGTATCTTTTGATTACCTATGGCCATCTCGAAGGCATGGCGTTTAAAAATGTTTGTAGGAAAATCTGATTTCCGTCAAATTCTGGAATAATTGAAAATATTTCTGATAGGTAATTTGTAAGGTTCGACGACTACTTCGTCAACCTGGTTTTCTTCGATTTTAATAGGCATTTTGTAATGTTAAATGTAATGTTAAAACTACAACTGTTGATACTATACTCTGTGAGTGGTTATGAAACTAAACTAGGTACCTTACTATCTTTTATAAATTCTGAATGCTTTGTCAATGGCGACGACGAAGTCGTAATTTAGTTCTAAGAAAGATTTAATAAAATATCTTACCGGACTGCATAAATGGAGCTTATAGCACGCATCTAATATTAAGTTACGTGTTACAAGTCCACAAAGTAAATACGTAATATTTTATATATAACATATCTGACTGTGTTTACGTACAAAGATATTTAACAAACATAGAGAATTGGTGTAAAGAAAATCAATTATCCTTTAATTATAATAAATTTGAAGTACCTAATAACATTTACTAGAAAGTTACATCATATGTAACATATGTACAAAAGATTTAGGTGTGCTATTTGATCACAAGTTAACTTTTTCTTTTTACATAAGAACTGCGTAGTTAAATCATTTAATGCGAAATCTGCGGGATTTTTTATTCAAACTTGTAGAGACTTAAATTCATTTGATGCTATTAATTATATACAGGCTGATTCACTTAAGGAGGCTCACCATTGGGATATCAGTAATGGTAAGAGATACAGGGTGGCTCAAATTATAAAAAAGTTGCCCAATTTTATGACGAATATTTTGGTAAAAGCAAACCTGAAATATATTTTTTAATTTCTGAAATATTCTGAAAATTTTTATTTTTTTAATTTTTGCCGTAATTCATTTGTTTTTCAAGATAAGTTCATGAAATTCGGTTCCCGGCATAAAATGCTCTATTGATTGCATTGGCGAAGTCAGATCACCTCTATCTCTTATTGTTTTTGAGAGACGAGTCAACTTTTTTTTTTCTTATGGGCGCCATATCGGACTTTTATATTTTCAGATAGCTCTTCTCATTCTCTTTACGACGATGTATCACATTATGGGTAAATATAAATTATTAGGGTAATAGTCATAAACAAATATTTTTGATTAGACTGCTATGAAATTAAACTAAAACAATTGCATGCTTTAATTGTCAGTTCATTGATTGTCAAAAGTGTTTATTCTAGCATCGTTCCACTAACTCCATTCATATTTATATTGCTACTGTTACCATTAAAATGTTTTCAAACGACGAAAAAGCAGATATGTATTCTATTTACTTATAGATATTCAGTGCAGAAGAAATTCTATAGCAGCTGAGCAGATGTATTTAAATATGTATCCCGAAAGAGAACAACCACATAGAACGTTGTTTGCAAAATTGGAAAGGAATTTGCGTAATTTTGGATCATTTACCAATAAATCCCGAGATAGACAAAGATTGAGGGACGAAGTAACAGTGGTAAATGTAATAGGTTTAGTTGCAGCAGATCCTCAAATTTCCACTAGACAAATATCAAGGCAGTTAGACATTCCACAATGTACTGTACACAGGATTATAAAAAAACAAAAATTTCGTCCCTATAAAATACATATTTCCCAAGCTCTGCACCCTGGTGACCAAGAAAGAAGAATACGGTTTTGTCAATGGTATCTCAATCAGTGTGAATTAGATAATAATTTTTCTACAAAAATATTGTGAGTAGAGAAGTATAGACGGTTCAGCCCCTCCTCTGACCTTGGGGGAGGAGGTGACCTTGAACCGTGTGACCTTGAACGCGGCCGATTCGGCGGTGGGTGACCTTGACCTTGACTCGTGTGACCTTGAACGCTGACGATTCTGGTGACCTTGAGATGACCTTGGCCTTGACCTCGAAAAAGGTCGGTGGGTAACCATGACCTTGAACGAGGGTGACCTTGAATGATGTCGTTCTCGGCTCTCTTTGCGTGACCTTGAACAAGCTTTGTGGATATCGCCCTTGACCATGCGGCCGATGTGTAAATCTGTATGAGTTGGGGGGAGGGTCTGATGTGACGCAGTGGCTGTATGATTATAAAATAGATGAGGGCAGCCAAACAAAATTATAGTTAGTTTAAATCTCCTACAGCTAAGTGAGCATAGTGTTGTGATTTCAACCGTTTTGAGTGAGGGTTATTTATATTATATTTATTGAAAGTTTTCACTATATAGTTTGTTCATTTAGAAATGGCAGTCTCAAATGCTGATTTATCAAAACTTAATGAGCTTATCGGTAAAGATGTTCCGTTTATAGAACAAAAACCAATTAAATAGCTAACCGTAGATAAGCCATATATAATAAAAGAAATACTTGCAGTTGATACGCGATTTGGAAAGTCGCTAATTGCTGTTTTATTTGATGAAAGTGCTGTGCTTACATTTAAATCCTTTTTACCGAAACGAGTCGGGGAACTATTACAGTCGAATATTGTTGATGCAATAAACTCATCAAACGATAAATATACGCTAACATATTTAGGACAGAGTCGTCCAATCTTTGGCGGTGCAAAATCTAGATCCTTAATAACATTGAACCACATTGAGTGATTCTCAAGCAACCGTTAAAATGTATAGTATTCATATTTTTGTAGCATTAACTAATTAATAAGTAGTATATAGTGAAATAATCATAAATTCATAATACTTAATTCATTGGGGTTACTCATTTGCTCATTTTCCTATGGTAGATAAAACATAACTATTTTTAACATTAAATTGCATCTATCTCATCCGTGTAAGTAGCTAATTAAAATATATTTATAATTTTTCTTTATTTGAATATTTAATTTCCAGATAAGCAGCAAATATGTGGATGCAATATTCAGCTCAAGGGTGGCCAAAAGCAGAGAACATCGATTCAGCTATTGAAAGGTTATCTTCCCAATTATACGACTTAAGTATGGATGCCCTGCACGCCTCCAACTACGATCTAGATTATTGTTGGGATGCCAGTGAAAGTCGTCGTCTTATAGAGAATTCTACTAGGTACGGCATGGGTGTAAATATATGTAATAGATATTGCTGTGGCCATTCAAGTTTAGATGTATTTTGTGAAGAGATGGTCTGTGTAAATTTGAAACATTTTCTATATGAAATTGAGGAGTTTTTACCTAAAGAAGTTATTGAGAAATATCAGCTAAAACAATCTGGTGATGGGGAAAAGGGTGAAGATATAGATGAAGATGACTAGCTACATTAATAAGTGAATATACATGTGATGCCATTTTCAATGTAAATTTATGTTTCAAGAAATATATTTTTATGTATTGTATATGTTGGTTTTATTTAGCTTGTTGATGATTTCAAAGAAAGAATAAATAAAAGACATAACGACAAGGTTGCATGTATTTTATTAACGACCTGATTATATAATACATTTAAAACATAGTTTATATTTTTACAAGTTTCATTAAAAGCAATATTATTTAACATTTAAAAAATTTCGTTGTGAAAATAATGCAGTAAGCAATCTCTAAACATACAACATATTAAACTATATCAGCTTTGTCAATCCAAGAGTTGTGATCCTCCGAAAATCCCAGCCATTTCACAAATACTCTGTTGCCCCTTTTCTTTAAGATCTTCTCCACAAGATATACGTCGGAGTATTTAGTTTTTTGTAATTATTATTATTATTATTATTATTACAAATTCAGTAAGGGCAGAGGACAGATGTCCTATAATGCCCCAAATAAAATACAATTTGATAACAAGAACATTATAGTAAATAAAGACCTAGTCTATAGAAAATAATGCCCCAAATAAAATACAATTTGAATAACAAGAACATATTATACCTAGTAAATAAAGATCTAGTCTATAGAAAAGAGGTAATTGTCAATTTTATTTTTGAACAAGTTCACCGATTGCACATTAATCACATCATTTGGCAGGTTGTTCCAAACTACAAAGTTTCTATTACTCAGGAAATGCTGCCTGGTCCTTGTCTTGAAATTTTCTTTCTTGAGTTTCAAGGGGTGTCCTCGAAGCCGATGATCAGAATTTAGCGGAAAAATCGAAGCTAAGTCACCAAAATTATATTTTATGATGCGAAAAGTTAGAATTAAGTCACCACGAAGACGTCGCTGCTGGAATGTCATGAGATTAGCCATTGACAGTCTATCCTCGTAAGTCGGCCTTACGGGACCAAACGAGAGTCTTGTTGCGCTACGTTGCACTCTTTCCAGCATATTCTGGTCACGAGCTAGATCTGAACACCACACTGGTCCAGCGTATTCGAGTATCGGGCGAACATACGACTTGTAAAGTTTACAGGAGGTTTCGAAAGACACTTTTGAGAATGTTTTTTTAATTAGAAACAGTCTGGTATTTGCACGTTTGCATACAGCGGCGATATGATCACTCCAGGTAAGGCTTGTGTTCACTATGACACCGAGATCATTATGTGACGTCACTGAATTTAAGGACCGTCCATTTATAAAATATGGTAAATTAGGATTGTCTTTACCGATATGAAGAATGACACACTTATCTGCATTCAGCGGAAGGAGCCAGTCAGAGCACCATCGTTGCAAGGAATCGAGGTCACCTTGAAGGCTGTGATAGTCAGTGACGGGATCAGCAAATATTTTGGTATCATCAGCGTAGAACGAAATGGAGTTGGAAATATGAAGTTGAATGTCACTCGCATAGATAATAAACAACAAGGGGCCGAGAACTGAACCCTGTGGAATTCCGCTTGTTACTGGCCTTACTTCAGAATGTTCTTGGCCAACTCTAACTTTAAACTGTCTATCACTCAAGAAGTCAGAGATCCACATATTAAGGTTACCCCTGATGCCTAAATATTCTAGTTTATATAGAAGTCGATGTTTCGGAACCCTGTCAAAAGCCCTAGAGAAATCAAGGTAAATTACATCTATTGGGTTTTTATTATCAAGGGCTTTCGTCCAAGCATTTACGCAGTGGAGAAGGTTGGTTAAGGTTGAATGACCTTTTACAAATCCATGTTGCTGGTGAGGAATAAGATTTTGATGTAGCAGAAAGTTGGTCATGTACTCTTTGATAATTGATTCCATTACCTTACAAACAATAGGCAGCAAGCTGATAGGGCGGTAGTTGTTAGCGTCAAGTTTATTACCTTTTTTATATATGGGAGTAACAGATGCCAGTTTCCAGGTGAGAGGTACGTAACTTTGCACAAATGAAGCATTCATTATTTTAAACAAGGGATGAGATAAAACTTCTGCGCGTTTCTTTAGGAAGAAGGCTGGTAGACCATCAAGTCCTGGTGATGAGTTACTTCGGAGTTTCAGCAGATGTTTTTTAACTTCATCCTGGGAGAAATAAATATCAGTAAGCGAAGCTGGAACTCGAGGCATATCCAGCGGAGGGAGATTATCATTTACCGATTCGATAGTGAAGGCTTTTGAAAAGGAAAGAGCTAGAGTTTGTGAAGTTTCGTAATAGGAAGTGCATAAATCTCCATTGAGTTTTTGAAGCATAGGGACAGCAACTTTGGAAGATAGAGAAGAACGGATATATTTGAAGAATTTTTTACTATTGTCACTGTTAGCGATTTTCTCTTCATAGGTATGTCGCGACGTTGTCAGTTTCAATTTTATTGTGTTAGAGAATCTTCTGTGAGCTAAAAAATCCTGTATGTTATTAGAGTGTTTGTATTTCCTCCAAAGATTTCTCTTATGCTTAATCATCTGTATAATTTGAGAGTCGATCCATGGTTTCAAGTTATTAAAGTAAACTCTTCGTTGTGTAGTATTATCAGACAGGCACCGGGTTGCAATACTGTGAAAATTATTCCACATTGACAAACAGTTTTGTCCCAGATGATTGTCCCAATTGATAAGTGAAAGATCATGGTTTATCTTATCAAAGTCCATTACGTCGTAGGTGGCATAATTTTTGCTTTTTAACAAGGATGGCATATTAAATTGAATGTGGGCGGTTATTACGCCGTGATCGGATTTTCCAATAGGAGAAGAAACATCTATTGAGGAAATAAGTTGTTCATCGTTAGTGAAAATCAGATCGAGAACTGATGGTTCATTATGGATACGAAAACGTGTGGGTTCATTTATTAGTTGTGTTAAATTGGAGGTTTGTATAAAGTTCATGAACAGGTTTTTTACATTAATAGCATCAGTAACATGCGTTATTGGCCAAGTTATATCGGGAAAATTAAAATCACCCGTTATAATAGTATTTTCAAGGAGAGACAGTTCTTCCAGTTTTTCCAGTAAATTAACATTGTCGTCAATGTGGGAATCGCCAGGACGATATACACATGCAATATGAATGGATACAGTATGTTTAGCGATTTTTACACAGAGAACATCTATATTTGGAACAAGTTTATCAACAATAGTTACAGAAAAGTTTTGAATTATATCGTTAGATAAATATATACAGACGCCACCACCAACTCGAACTTCTCTGTCGGCTCTAAAGATTGTATAACCATTGATATTAATTAGGACGTCAGGAATTGAGGGTTTGAGCCAACTTTCACTTATAAGAATTATATCAGGTTTAAGTAATTGCACGGTACAAACAAGTTCATTGTATTTAGCTTGGAGAGAATCAAGATTAGTATATAGAAAGAGCCAGTCAGTGAAATAAGCGGAGGAGAAATGGGGGCGAGAGGTGGATGAAGAGCTAACGACGAAATGGTACAATTTTAGGCGAGCCGTGGACAAATCTAATTGTCAAGTCTCTTTCACCGTTTCCCAAGCGAGTGTCAAGCTCACTACGTAGTTCTTTTAAATGCTGCTGTTGGACGGGTGTTTTATCATCTACTACAGTAAAACTTCTAGTGGAAGCATTTTCTAATAGTTTTTTCTTATTTTTAAGAACATATTTTGCGTCAAATTCTGAAGGCATCACCACCTTCAGCATGCGAGGGAAGCGCTGATTAGGTTTACCAACTCGGTAAAATGTAATTGGTTCGCTGACACATGCAACAACACCAAGTACCTCGTTGATTTTGCCTTTATCATTTTCCTTTTTAGCTTGAATATCGCCAGTAATTTCAGGTATGCCTCTGATAAATATATTCTTAGCGCGAGAGATGCGCTCAACAGCCTCATTTGCAATTTTGTCTGTGATTTCAACAGAATTGAAAGTCTCTATATTAGCTATTTTATTTTTTAAAGCTGTGATTTCGGTAGCGAGTTGAGTATGTTGAGTATCTATTCGTTTTTGCATATCATTTTTAAAATCCTCGATTTTATTGTGTATATCGGATTTAAGCTCGTTAATAACCTTCTTTAAATCAATGAAACCGCTCAAATTAGAAGAACATGCATTGCACAGAATACTCAATCCACGTATTTTCTGTCTAGTTACGCGGTCTGCAGAGGACAAGCCCGTACACTCAATGTGTAGCGGCCGCTTACAGCCGTCACACTGCAGAGCTGAGTCGCGGTCACTCACCGACTTGGAACAATTGGAACAACTGGGCATGACTGATTTTTTACTGCTAGGCACAGCTGATAGTAGTGGCGAAGAATTATTGTAAAATTGTAAAACAGTACTCACCGAGTCCTCCAAATGCACTTCTATAAAAAGTTTATGTTGAATATTATTAACACAACTGCTGTGTTACCACTTTAGTAATATATGTTATAATTTTCCACAAGTCTAACACCATTTAACCATACAAATTTCTTATTAGAAACGGAGCACGAAATTCAGCGATGTTCTCGCGTTGACAATCATCGAATAAACATCGAATTCCAGCTCATAAAAACACCCCTTAATTGGTCGAGAAAACATATCTTCAAGCAGGTACGTTGTGGGATTTGTTATGTTTATTTTCACAACTTTAAAAAGTTCTGTTGAGAAGTTGGGTGTAAATCCTTTGTCAAATACTCCCTTATATTTACTTATTCGAACTATATCTCCAATTCGAAATTTGGGCTTTAATGCAATTTTTATATGATTGTACATATTTAAACGTGATGTTGGCGTAACATCAGCAGGCTTCATACCAATTGTTCGATGTACTCGGTTGTTGTAAACTTTTGTAATGTTAGGTAAAATATCCAGCCATTTGTATTTACCTCGAACTGAAAATTCTTTATATAATAAATTTTTTAAGGTGCGTATTACACGCTCCACTATTGCAGCTTTCTTTACACTATATGTTGAATAATGATTAATGTTGTGTTGCCTAACTAATGCGGAGAAATATCTATTGTAGAACTCCGTACCATTGTCACTTTGTAAATTAACGGGGAAGTAATTAGATTCTTGGAAAATGCTCTTCATAGCTTGCATCACTTCTTTACCAGTTTTGCTTTTTACAGGCCTCGTCCACACAAACTTGGAGTAACAGTCAATGGCCACTAGAATATAACGATGACCTCTATTATCATCAGCATAGGGTTGCATTTCAGCCAAATCAATCTGCCATAAATCACCATAACCTTTAATCACGGTTCTTCTTCTACGAAAATTTCTACGTGCTGATCGATGCAACTCATTAACAACCTGTAATTTCACATTACTAGCCATCATATCTTTACTTATTTTGAAATTTATCTGCAGCTATTATTGACATCCAAAAGTATTATACATGTGTGCTCCATGTGTGTGTGCTTCTACATTAGTGTGGCTCACTTTGCTAATGTTGTGACATTTAAAGCATTATAATTATGATTTAGCCGTAGTTAATAAACATTTTTCATTAACATAATCTTTCAGCTCAGTAAGGGATTGTCTAATATTTTTTATAGCCTTACTAAGTTTAACCAACTCATTCGTTTTCTCAAAAATAACTCCATTAACACCATCATTATATTTTTTTATATAATCATAGAGGAAATCACGAGTTATAGCATCTGCACCACCCGCAGGTTCTGCAATATTCTTTAAATGCTTATTCTGAATATCAATATCACCACCCTTAGTACGTTTGAAGCCTAGAGATGAGAGTTTTTTATCGACATATTGTCTCAATTTGATAATTTCACTATTATTTTGTTTTATGGCAGCACTATGTGTTTCTATCTCACTCGTCTTCTCGTTCAAAACTTTGTTAGCTTCATCACTATATTTCTTTATATAATTATATAAAAAATTGCATGATACGGCATCCCCATCATCAGTGGCATTTGCAACATTCGTTAAACGTCTATTCTGAATATCGAAATGCCCTGCGCTGGTGAGCTGAAAGCCAACACCTGGCGGTCCGCGTAGAATAATGGACTTGTTCGGACCTGTCCTTCTACGACCAAACTTATCAATGGTGTTCTTTACACTAGCCATTTCTGATTACATATGATTCGATTTAGGTGTGTCAAAGTATATTATAGCTATTATTGACGGCATATTATTTTCTAATACACTATTTTCTCTTCCCTCAGTTCTTGAATCAGATTTAGTATCTCATTATCAACATTGTTGTTACCAGCCATTTTTGAACTCCACAGCAGACGGAGGCGGGCTACCAATTCCTGGGGCTTGTTCCAGTAGACGTAATCCACAGGTCTGTTGTTGTATAATTTCTGGGTAGGTATATTTGACACTCCTAAACCTTTTTTGGAGGACCTCGTTAATACTGCAGTAGATACTAGTGGTTTTATAATGAGACGGAATTTTTTTCCTTTGCTATTGTTCAGGCCATTATTCATATTATAATTTTTATATGGTGCCCTTGTAATTTTTAATATATTCCCATAGATTCGACCATCACTGTCTGTGGTATTAACTTCTTCATCATTATCCAGTATGGGAGGATATTTCAGAAATATTCTATCGTACAACTCGGAACTACCCGGATATTCTCCAAGTTTCTTATTACCACGCCACAGGACAATATCCCCATTGGAAAAACGTATTTCGGCATTACCAATGTGTAGTTTACCTGTAGCAGCATCTACACGAACGCCATATGTTGTATCATATTTAGCACTACCAGACTTTAGATTTTCTATGTGCTTTTTAACCATATGATGTATTTCTTTCGGACTATCAATAAAAGAAGTTTCCGAACCAGGTGTGGTAAATATTGATGTTGGCGGTGTTTCCATGAAAGATGGCGGTTGCGATCTATCAGGTGTCACCTTTAAGGTGCTCGTAGTGGCATCATCACTATCCTCTGAATATACCCTTCGGCTAGGCATCTTCTTTTGCATCGGTTGGGTGTGTGATTTTACCTCTGACGCTGAGGATATTACTTTTAATGGTTTTGTTATTGGCTCATATATCTTCTCAAGCGCTAGCCGATTCTCTGCATTCATATTCTTAATGGAGTTGAATTTCTTACGTACGGCGTCTGTTGCGAGGACCAGCTGACGTTTTAAGCTTATATCATTGTTAATTTCCGCAGTATTAACATTATTTTTCAACATTGTCGACAATATAAATTACTATATGTACACGTATATTTCTGATATAACCCCTACGATGTCTGTTGGTCGATTGAGTTGTTTTTAAATATATCAGGGATATATAAAACTGTCAAAGCCTTTTCGGTATCTTCCCTCATGTACTTCCCGATCTTTATCAATCACTAAAAATCCATATTTATCTTTCCAGCACTCTGCACACATATCTTGAAATTGCTTAAATGTTAGGTCGGGTGAAACATGATCAGAAAATATATGATGCAGATTCATATCATCCTGTTTAAACAAAACAATAAAATTACTATTATCCCTAATGAGCTGCTTAGGTACGCGAGAATATGTCTGAGCGAGATAGAAACAATCCACACTACGATGCCGGCCCATACTAAAATATGATCTTATAACATCCTGCTTCTCACATATTACATCATCAAATATAAAAACAGAATCCGGCTTTGCCTCGGAGGGCTCAACTATTTGTGCATTATTACTGAATGTATAAAATCCCAATCCATCAATCGGTGCTAAAACATTATATAAGTACTCATACTTTGGTTGATTTAGCGATTTTGAATAAAGGTATACATTTGCAAAACACATTCCGAGGGGGTGGATAAGCAGAGATAGCATTACATTTGTCTTGCCACAGTTTGAAGGTCCAATTATGATACCGCGAACAGTTGATGGTAATAGTGGTCCATGTCGCTTCTTAGCCCCATCCAATCCGCACCCAACCTTTGCATCTAAATTATCTATGGGAAAACTTTGTTTCTGTTTTACTATACGCATCGTACCACAGCTGAAGACTATATAAGCTGCAATATGTTTTACAATCACTATTTAAATGTTATCCACCGAGCGACGCACAAGTAAAAGGCGTTTAGTAAAGATAGGTGGAGGGGTAGTTAATTCCCTAATAAATAAACTTCCATTTGAATTACATCTACCATCATTTCAATATTGTGGTCCAGGCACTAAACTACATAAAAGATTAGCACGAGGTGATCCTGGCATAAACAAATTAGATATTGCATGCAAGCATCACGATATTGCATATGATCAAAACCCGACTAATCTAGCAGCTCGGCACAGGGCAGATTATCAACTTGAACAGACTGCATGGGAGAGAGTTAGATCTAAAGACGCAAGCATTGGAGAAAAGGCGGCTGCTTGGCTAGTTACGACAATAATGAAGGGAAAGCAGCGTTTTGGTATGGGTTGCACATCTAAGAAATCCCATGCTCGAAAGAGAAAAAACATAAAAAACAAGAAAAATAATAAAAAGAACAATAGAAAAATAGCTTTTGGCTCCGGAATAGTTCATAAGGTGCGCAAAACGCTGCGGAAAGCGGGTGGTCGACAAATTGCTGTAAAAGACACAAAGAAAGCAGCAAAAATTGCATTGCAGGCAGCACGGCAACACTTGAGGGCAGCCGGCGGAAAACGTAATATTCGCACACCTCGCATAATACCAATACCCAAAGTTGGTGGAATTCTTCCTTTAATACCTATTTTTGCCGGATTGTCTGCGTTGGGCAGTATAGCTGGATCTGCTGCAGGCATAGCCAAAGCCGTAAATGATGCAAAGGTGGGCAGAGAGGAATTAGCAGAGGCAAATCGCCATAATATAAAAATGGAGGGAATTGCTGTAGGAAAAACAGGCAAAGGGCTATATTTGAAATCATATCGCAAAGGATTGGGTCTTTATCTTAAACCACAGAATTCAAAAAACTATTAAACACCCTACCACGGAGAGCTCTTACGGACATCGATCTTACATATTATGCTAAGAAGATGGCAATACCTTATTTTCGGGGTGTTTTTATGCGTGATGGTCTACCTAGCTCTGGGCCACGCCGCAATGAATCTGCCATAATAAATTTGGATAGTATAGAGGGTCCTGGAACCCATTGGGTGGCATATAAAAAACGGGGTGCTTTAGTCACATACTTTGACAGTTTTGGAGATTTGCCGCCTCCTACAGAATTGATCGGATACATGCGCAAGAGTTTAAAATCTGCTGATAAAATCTATTATAATTATAAGAGACAACAAAATTTCGATACAGTGTGGTGCGGTCACTTGTGTCTAAAGTATCTCTCCCTAAAGTGAAATAAAACTCTGTGGTGACGGGTGCAATGGATCGAGACAGCATTAAACGAATGGGTCACTCGCTACTCGCATACTCTAGAGTACGTAGTTTGCTCAAGATGACCAAACAACAACTTTCAGACATGCCTAAAGAGGTAATGATCGGCTGTGCAGCACATGAAATTGCATTAGTGTGGGATAAGTTACCCAAACATCTCCAGACTGATATTGATATATTAAAATATCAATACTGCCAAGAACATTACTCCACATCCGATTGTGATGATTGTGATGTCAATGATGGCCCCCCACGACGAAAAATGTTTTGTTGCATCTGTAAAGTGAGCGATATAAATGTGGTATCAAGTAATAATGAGGTCCCACCGTCGCGCAAGAGAAGATTCTCCCATATTTGCTGCACACAATAAGTTCGCGTAGCAGTCAACAAGTGTGTTAGTCATGTCTGTCACATTCACTCTATCAGGTCGCTCAAGTGTGCTTAGTACAGAGTTTTACCCACCCATCCAGCTAGATACATGTGGTCGATATGGATTAGGATTAACTGGATTCTACTCATACAATTCAATATTCAACGTCGATGAAACAAATAATTGTTTTCGATATAAAATTAACTCCACCTATGGTTTCCACACCGTTTATATACCTGTGGGTGCCTACGAAATTGATGAAATCTATCTCGCATTGCTAAATGTTATGGGTATAGGTGAAAAGGACTCAACAAAAGTGTTCTCCTTAAAGGCAAACAACAATACATTAAAATGTGAGATTTGGTCAAAGTATGAAATAGACTTTACACAGAAAAACTCAATAGGTGCCCTATTGGGGTTTGAGGCGATACATTTACAACCAAACACGGTCCACGAATCTACCCTGCCCGTTGATATTATGAAAGTAAGGATGATACGTATAGATTACAATATTATCTATGGAGCTTATTTGAATACCGAAGAATCGCACACCATATTCGAGTTTGATATAGATGTTGAACCAGGATATAAACTTTCCAGGGAGCCTGGTAATATAATATATTTGCCTGTTGGGCCAGAAAAACGGCAGTTTATCGATAACATCACTCTACGGATATTGGACGACAGCGGTCATTTAATTAACTTTCGTGGCGAAAAAATTATTGTGAAGCTAGAATTGAAGAAATTGACGTAATATCGACATCAGACTAAAATGGGTTTCTGTTATAATCACACTAGACTGCCCACATTATGCATTAGTCGTAATAAAAACAAGACCCGTTGCGATAATCGAGTCATTCCACGTAAGGGTGTTAAACAGTTAAGACGACATAGACTGTCAACTAAGGATCGTACATTTCTCCGATCTATTGGATTAAAGCTCCGAAATTGATAGCAATAAAATGGTGTCCACTGCAACCAGCGAGAAACTTCAACTTTTTGGCGAACCTCTTCTGGATAATTCGTTGATTAGTCTACACGAGCATACATACAAGCCATATGGTTCCCCGCAGTTTAAAAATTCAGACGAGGTCCACATCTGCATAAATTTTCAAGATTTGATTCTGGATATTGCCGACAGCTACATATTCATAGAGGGAAAATTTACACCTAGTGATGCCACTAAAAAATGCTACTTATCCAATAATGCATTGGCATTTCTATTCGAAGAAATGCGTCTTGAAATGGGAGGAGAAAAGATTGCAGAAATTCGTAAGCCTGGTGTTACTACTACAATGAAGTCCATGGTGTCATTTTCTGAATCACATGCAAAAACTCTGCTAACGTCAGGTTGGGGGCTAACAGAACAAAAACAGGATATTTTAGACCATGGTAGCAACATATTCAGTGGGAGGTTATCTCTAAAATTTCTATTTGGATTTGCAGAGGATAATTTCAAAGGACTAATGAACGCTAAACAGGAGCTTATTTTAATAATAGCCCGCTCATTTAAAGATTCATACATTGGTGACGTTGATGCCACACTGGAAATTAACAAAATCGAGTGGAAAATAAGGCACATCGTACCTGACGATCGACAAAAGCTAAAACTTTACGACAGGATTAGGAAAAGCCATAATACAAAAATTAAGATAGCCTATCGTATGTGGGATTTATATGAATTGCCTAGCCTACGTAATACAGCCTCTGACATATGGGCAATTAAAACAACATCCAGTATGGAGAGGCCTCGCTACATAATTATTGGCTTTCAAAATAATACACACTCAGATAATCGAACAAAAGATGCCACCAAATTTGTACATGCTGATATTAATAATATTCGACTATTTCTAAATAGTGAAGTTTATCCATACGAGCGCTGGAATTTGGATTTCGACAAGAAGCTAGATACACCAGCATATTTTGCATATGAAAATTTTCAGCGTAGCTATTATGGTAAAGACATGGCTGAACCAATGATGGATCTTGGACAGTTTAGAAAAAACCCCCTGTTTGTTTTGGATTGCTCCCGCCAACCAGAAGCCCTAAAATGTTCGACGGTTGATGTTAAAATAGAATTCGAAACTCGAAAAACAAAATTTCCCGAACAAATGAGGGTCTATGCCCTAATTATCCACGACGCAATGTTAAGTTACAACGCTCTAGGTGGTCCAGTTCAGACAGGCTTTATTAGCTCCATGTAAAACGTTTATTATATTACCATAAATGATTGAAATTAGTGTTGTATCATTTTTATAGTAATTATTATGTTTTATTTTACTTAATGAAATATTGTAGATTTATAAATGTATTTAATTAGTATTTTATAATTATTTGCTAATGTATCTGCAACTATGTAATGACTATATGATATATATTATGTATTGTAATCAAAAAAATATGTAATAAAGAGATGAAACCCAAGAATTAATATATACTACATATACCCGTCAACTTGAAACAAAATTTGCATATATTTTACTTAAAAGCATTTCTGTTCAGAATTGTGCTAATGGATATAGATACATTTGAATTTGACACAGTTAAAAACACCTCTTTTGGGGTGCTCTGATGATATAAAATTCAATATGGTAGGCAATGTTTTAAATAAAAACTTTTTTAAAGGATAAATATAATATAAAAAACACCACATTCATACACAAAAATATTACAAAATCCCATTATATGTGATTATTATCTGGAAGGTTATGCACATACTTTTAAGCAACTAACCACCAGTCTACATTCGGATAAATATACATTTGGATAAAAAATATACATTATATTTTTAGATAAAATAGTTTCATATAAAAATAAGTTTGTAATAAAGCATATACAAGCAACCATCAATCTACATTCGGATAAATATATATTTGGATAAAAAATATACAGTATATACTTAAATAAAAAATAGTTTTCATATAAAAATAAAAGACCTAGACCTTGGCAATGAGAACCTTGACCTTGTCTTATTTGGCTATGGTACAATGCCCCACCATTCGTGGCACCCTTGAGAACAAATCTGACCTTGACTGTGAGAACATAAGTTTTTTGGTTATAGTGCAATGCCTGACCTTGACCACTGATGTCCTTGACAACAAATAATACAGCTTTGCAGTTTAAGCTCTGATATTGACCCTGACTAGTACAATACCTAACCTTGTCAGATCTGGCCATGACCGTGTATAATGTTTGGCCTTGTCTCCACTAGAGCTTTGCTCTACTAGTACAGACAGTCTCGATAAAAGAGGAGGCCGCATAGAATAGTTAGTTTACTTCCCTCCATATAAAGTGTAACAATGGCAGGTCAACGTGGTGCAGATTTTCAGTTTTTGCGTCGGCTAGCTAATCGTGACGCTGCTGCTGAACCACTAGACTCTGATGATGAGTTGGATAAAGGCTTCGGCGAAGAAGTTGCAGATGAACCAGGAGAAACAGCGTTTACTGAAAAGTACCTGTCAACCGAAGATCTTGACAAATCTGAACAGCTCTGGTGCAATACCACATCGTTTGCGGTAGTCTACAGAGTCTCGGAGGATGGTACTCAGAATGAGAAGATTCAACTATGTGAAAGATGTTTCGTTTCTTATAAACTTGCTGTGAGGTTTGCAGTTGGTGTTGCAAGTCATAAACACATAGACATCCACACGACAACGACACTACAACAGGCCTTAGCAAACGAGTGCTGTGCGAGTTGTAAGAGTGGGCTGGTGATCTTAAAACCCATCCAGGTTTGCTGTGTTTGCAACACATCTGAGAAAAAAAATAGGAAGGTTGATTAAAAACAATATAGATAGTTTAGTTTTAGTAGTTTAGTACAGACAATCTAATAAAATAGTGCAGTTTACTTTTAAGATATGTATTGTACATATAGTGAAACATTGACTTGACTTTGGGAATAATATTGCTTTGTTTGTGCAATAGACCCTATCAATAAAATACCAGTGGTTGTGGTAGCATTGTGTATATATACTCACAACTCCTCAGAGCATCTCCACTGTATCACGCCATGGCAGATGTACAAGACAGCTGTATAAGTTCTAGTAGTGATTGTGGGTCTGAGATGCAGCCGATAGTATCTCCAGGTGCTCCTGTTGCAGAAGACGTCACATCTTCCACCGACTTTAGGCGTGAAACACCACCCTGGTCATTAGATGGCCACATGGTAGAGGTATTATATAATGGGATTGGTCCTGCAGATCGAAGCGAGTGGCGAATGCTTTACTGGGACAGTGAAAGCTCCTCGAACGAAGAAGATCACCCAGACCAGAGCGATCGATGGCAGCGTTCACCTATGTTTACGTCCGATGATGATTTGAGTGCAACCTGGAGGACTCCATCGCCACATAACATGGGGAGGTCAGGATCTAATTCACCATCTGGTTGGTCGATTGAGACTGTGCCAAACGAAGAGCCAGACCAGCTTGTGGAACAAGAGGATCCAACGGCAGAGCTGGAATATGAGTGAATGTTTTTAAATGTAATTGTATATATTAACCATTATTTTTGTACACTTATTTCTGCATGTCAGTTTTTATATTATATCGTATTGAAACCATTTAAAATTATCTTTTATTTAAAACACCTCATATTGAATCTCATATTCTCAAAGCATCCCAAAAAAAAAAAAAATAAAAAATTTTTAACTTGACTACATTTGTGGCATAAAGCAGTACCTATTGCACCAATGAATATATCAAGTATGATTTAAAATGAATATTACATTTTATAATTTTTGGATGCATTTTAAGCTTCAAATTATTAAAAATAACCTACCTTGTACAACTAAAAATTAAAGTGGGTGCAATTTAAATCCAGTCAGTTTCCTACAGCAGGTTTCCAGCGAGCCTGGGGGGTGAATTTCCCATGTTACATAAAAAATCTTAATCAAAAAAGGGTATGATGCAAGTTGAATAATGAATTGCAAAACAACGAGGCCATATTGTAATTAAAAAGATTCGTCTATGAAACTACAAGATATATGTACTTACTTGGTCATGTAATAGGTAATTAATCCTGTTTAATAACAAAAATTATCAATTAAACTATTCTGAGAGACATATCCTTATCAATTTAAGTAGCCATTTTGGGTGGTGACGTGACCATGATCTATTAGATTATTAAGTGTATTCAATTGCCTGATACCATAGATACATAGTGCAATATACTTACATATTGGAATAGATTGTGTTTTAATTGTAAATATTAAGTGTAATGTAACAACATCGGTATGTCCCTGACTTGACTTGATTTGACTTGACCTTGGGAAACATGTATGGTGGAACGGGTATTTGGAGCTGGTATGCAATTGGAACAATTGCAATAGATTAATGTAATAAGAATTACATTAGATTAGTTGTAAACATGTGTAATTTTTATTGCTACAACATAACAAATTTAGTTTTTACATATATTTTCATATTTTATTGTAAAGAAACACCTTTTGTGTTTTGTATATATTACCATATTTAGCCTGTAACACTTGACTGTTATGTTTTAGGTATATATCTTTTTATGCCATAAAACAGAGATAGAGATATATCTATAGAAATTTATATCAGAATACTCACCTCACAACAAAACTTATACCTGTACAAAATAGCTGGTCCAATAAATCACACTCATTATTAACTTATACCTGTACAAAATAGCTGGTCCAATAAATCACACTCATTATTTTATGTTTTAAGAAATATCTTTTTTATTGCTATATTAGCCAGCTGACAACTGAAACAGAAGATAAATAAAAGACATATTGGTAGGATTACATGTGTTTTATTGATGATGTGCAGTAGGTATATCTAAAACAAAGTGTATATTTTTTACAAGCTTAATTAAACAAACTGGTATTTGGTATTTACCATTTACAAAATGTCATTATGAAAAATTTGCAATCTCTAAACCTACAGCATATTAAACCACCAGCTTTTAAATAAATTAATACATAGCCTAAGTAAATGTAAATACAAATAAATGTTAAAACTAATAACTTTTTGGATTTGTTCCCTTATTTCTAAAATTAATACTTAACTAACAAAATGCATGTAAATAAATCTTGAAGCTACAAATTACAATTGAAAAATTACTAAATCTACGATAAATTAAAATATATATACCTATATACAAATTAAGAAATATCTATATACCTATAAAAATAAAAGTAGCAAAAAATCAAATTAAAAAATATCAGGATACATATATATAAAAATAAAATAGCAAAAAAATCTTTTCACCCCCACAAGTGCTCTTATACTTTTTTGATTTGTTTCTCTATTTGTTGAACTATTTTCCGCGACTTGTCAAGAGCGATGCCGCGTAATTCAATTTCGGCCAATACCGCACGCTGTTCGGCGATCGTCAATCGCGCATTAGCTATCGCCGCGTCGGCTCCCCGAATTTTCTCTTCCGCACAGCGTATGCTTGTATTGGCTTGGTCACGTAAAGCGGCATCGTTTTTACAAGCCGCGGAATTTTCAGCATGTTCGCTCTTATAGAATCCATACACGTTAATAAAATTTTTAATTAAATGCACATGATCCTTATGAGCGTAAATCTCCGATTCTGAATCAGAATCCACTGTCACGATAGCGGATTCCTGATTCAGAATCGGACTACTCCGGTCTATTGGCGATGTATTTGCCGAAGTTACGATTGATGACACCGCCACCTTTGAAGCCAGCCATTTTGCACACCCGCCATCTATTCTTGGGGTTGCAAGATTTTGCACTTCAAGACAGGTGGGAGTGGGCAAAACAGTTGGCTTCGTTAGCAGCCCCCTTAAAATGCCCCCATCGCCCATAATTTGCACTTTTTTAGATGTTTTTATGGGACGACGGGCCCTATTTTTAAATTTCCCCGATTTTATAACACGATGTTTTATGGGGCGGCGTGCCTTATATTTTGGCCTCACTGATCGCGATTTCACACTGAGTAACGGAGTAGTAGAAATCACTTGCTGTTGGTTTGTAATGTCGGTGAGACACTGCGGTTGACACTCTATTTTATTAGATATACCGACGTCGACCGCGGGTATATCTGATATTTGGGTGCCATGCACCAAGTCAGCGGCGTCGGGGCGAACTTTATCGAAGTCCTGACTCATCACATGTAACACAGGGATGTCCTCTGTAGCAGCTGCAGTTGTACATGGAGAATTGCAATATCCATGGTATGCGAGCTGTATGCCCATTATGTCATCGATATCGGCCACATCTGCATCGGTCACACATGCACTCGGAACACTATAATCCACATTCCGGGGTGGTGAGACGTTTTCATAATACCCAACAAATTGCGGCACCTCGGGGAGCTGTTTGTCGGTGATATCAATGGAGTCTTCAGACATGTCCGACGACGCCTTATAATTGGTGAGAAAATCAATTAAAGCTTGCCTAGGATGGTTATGACAATCGTCGTTGTTCTCACCGTCTCTTACCATCTTTACGCTGTATAAACAATAACTGAGAAACAACACAAAACTGAAAAATGCCACACAAAAAAACGGCGGAGCACGAGAGCACTTTAAACTAACCCCGGAGGTTGTGGAGACGAACAGAATTGGCGTCGCTTGGCTTGAGCTAACTTAGCTACCCTGTTTTTTCACCCTCTGCTCTTATTGGTCGTAACTTGGCGTTGGTACCCCTTTCATCCCCTTAACAGCATCCCTATATCATTCTGACCTCGTCTCACATGTTGAAGGTCGCTAGCGTACCTAACTTATTGCTGATCTTGAAGTGAAGGTCGCTGAATTTTTATAGAAATACAATTGCATGTGTAATATATGAAGTGATGACATATTTGACTTTGTCCTTGCATCCTATAGCCTGCCGGCCTCGTTTCACATGTTGAAGGTCGCCGGCTTGTTGATCTTGAATTGAAGGCTGATTATAGAAGTACGATTATATGGGGAATGTTGAGATGATAACATATTAAATCATGTTATATTTATTTGAATCCTTCATTTACAAAATTAATACATTAGTATATGCAGATAAGTACTATACTCTAGTAGGTACTTTATATTACAATCATACAATGTCTGGGCCACCTTAAACTTCAACTAATATATATGGTTTTAGAGCATCGTCTTATAAAAATTATTACATTAGTATGGGACGTATATCTGTACTCTCTAGTACTTTAGATTACAATCATACAATGTGTGTGATCAACCCTAAACTTCAACTAATATATATATGATTTTAGAGCGTCGTCTTATATAAAATAAAATCTTTTTAGTTATTAGTAATAAGTACGCCATTTATTTCATTGCATAATTTACATTGAATTTCCCCAAAATGATGAGATTTGCTAATTAAAAGTTTACTACCTTTGCGTTATAAAACGCTATGGTTTTAGTTTATATTTTATTGTATTATAGTAAGGTAGTATGGCAGTGGATATTATTTTAAAAATTAACAATATTATGTAATTGAAGACATGGGAGTTGCGTCATCTTCCACTGAAACGGCTAGCTGTCGCCCTCTCTCTGTCTCTCTGCATCTATGCACGGGATACCAACAAAACAGATTGGCAACTTGTTGTTCAGAGATTCAACCTAGGGGGCGCCTTAATAATTCTCATTACAGCGCTATATTTCATAGAATATTTCACACATATAATTTTAAACATATTATTTATTTGAATCCATGATTTACAACATTATTACATACAATATGTAGGCGAAGACGTAGGAGTTGTGTCATCTTCCACTGGAACGGCTAGCTGTCGCCCTCTCTCAGTCTCTCAGCATCTGTGCACGGGATACCAGGGAAACAGATTGGCGACTTGATGTTCAGAGATTCAACCTAGGGGGCGCCTTAATAATTCTCATTACAATGCTTCTTATGTCCTTTTTACTGTTGTGACAATATTTCATAGAAGATTTTACACATATGATTTATTTGAATCCATCATTTACAACATTATTACATTAGTATGGGATACAGTATATATACAGATACAGTACTTTACTCTAGCGCATTACATTACAAGTTCTTACATAAAATAAAATATTTTCAATTATTACTATGTACAAAAATGAATTTCCCAGAACTACGAGATTTGCTAATTAAAAGTTTACAGCCTTTGCGTTACATTTCATAGAAGATTTTGTGACTCAAGTTCGGCTATTGCTAAAATTAATGCATCCAAATTTTCATTTCGCTCATGTCGCTCAGCCACAACATCCCCCACCGCCTGTACGCTATCTATCGCCGACATAAGCCATTCCACATTTTGCTCAGGTTCGGTTTGAAAAAATACAATATCAGAGTGTCCCCAAGGTAGAGTCTTTGTTGTATTGGGGATGACAAAACGTTTATCGTCGTAGCATGACAATGCAACCTTATTTTTCATCTCCGTATACATAGTATGTAGGTAACTTCGAAAAGTATTCATTTTTCGAACTATTGAACCCCCCTGTTCTACGATCTGCTTGTAGTCATCTTTTGACAGCTCTTTTGTAATAACGGATTTCTTTACACCTTTCGCCTTTTTCAGTTCATTTACCACAGATTGTATATAGTAAGCCTTGGCCCCTGTACCATAGAAACTAATTATCGGGTCGGCCGGAAATTCATCCTTCATGTTACCTAAAATTGATACACCCTTGGGAACATTAAAGCTATTTCCCTCTTTGTAATTCGATGTGTCGAAGTGTTCGGGGTTTTCAATTATAAAGTCATAAAAATTATCACAAAACACCTTTAAGACCAAAGAATCTGTGTCACTGTACAGCAGAGAGGCTCTCTGACCAAATTTACGTTTTATTACGTCATAGAAAAAATTGTACAACACCGTTTTGGATAATTCCAAAACAGTAAACCCTACGTATATGGGCTTGTTGTAAACAGCCTTCAGTTTTCCCATTTCAATCGCTACAAAATCTTCAGAGAAAACTGAACATTTTTTAAAATTAGGTCTAGCTATTAATGCATTCGCACCCACAGCTCTTCTAATACTTTCCCAGTGTGTTGCCAATTTGATCACTTTCCTATTATCGACATTTTCCATTGTCTTGCCGAAAACAGCATTATTCATTAATTTAAATAGGTCTTTTTCAAACTTACTCGCGGCATTATTTCGCATCTTGGTATTCAGATCGATATATGTTTTTAACCAAGGCGATTGATTAAATTTAAGAGCCCTATGTATTTTTGTCACAATTAGGCCATTCTCTATAGCCTGTTTAAGATTTCTATAATGAACAACATAGCGCTTCTTGTCATTTAAATTAGGTATCAATTTTGGAAATTTTGATTTTCCCCCTGGTGGAACAATACTTTCTACTAAAAAGGGTAGATCTGAGTGTAGGTCATGCGTTTCCGGGGGGTAAGATATATCCGCTTCTAGTACGAACCCCTGGGCACTTTCATTTGGAATACTAGTGATGTCTAAATCGGCTATTTCTCTTTCAGACAGCCATGAAAATCCCCCCGTTGGCAATGGTTGTGACATACTATGTCCATATAAGTTTGTGGCATCAAGATAAGAAATAAACGATGATTGTTCTTCTGGATTATAATTAGGAACGAATTTATTATTAGCGATATGTTTCCTTTCCGAACATTGACTAATACCTCCTCTTATCCCCTTTTAAAAAAATGGACCATATCTATGTCTGTCAACAACTCTAATTTGACTTTAGTTAATTTTAACATGGCATCCCAAGATAGCCCCGGCGCCGTATAATACTGCACAGGATCCAAGCCATATTTATCTAAACTAAATTTGCGAAAGTTCTCAAATACGTCACACAAAATAAGGACGTCCGATTTTAAATAGAGATCGGAATATTCGCCCAAACTTTGACACTTAAATAAGTTCCACACATTCTTAGCCCTTTCATAGTCTTCCTCTGATAGTTCTTCCTCATTAAGCTTATCATAGAATTGCTCTTTGGATGGTATATTTTTGGTATTTAGCTTCTCTAAACTATCCACGAAACTGTATGGAAAGACACCCTTACGTCGCATTAAACTGAATTTTTCGCTGTCAGGAAAAAAATTTCTCATCGTAGTCATTTGATTATCTGCTAAATCATTGCATAAATTTTGTAGGGATGCTGACATGAATTTAAAGCTATCGATGAATCTTAGTTGAACAAATTTTTTTTTGGATTCGCCATTCTTATTGACATAATCATGCATATATAGATGTTTTGTGAATGATATGTATTTTTCGCTGTTTTGGGGTATTACATCTATTCTATCTGTTCACACCTGTGACCCTATTTTTATTTTATAAGGTTGGCAATATTGTTCCCCCGCCACTTTTGTGAGCTTAACTGGGTGTTGTGCGCGGGAACCAGAGAGAGTCAGTCAGGCAGTGGGAGAGAGTACACGTTCTGTTAGATAAATTTATATGTATGTGCCTAATATCAGCAATAAATGGTAATTAAACAGTCCATCATTTCATTTCCCTTATAAGGGTGGTCCTTCAAATTATTAAAGTAAAATACCACGACATATTTTGGTCCTTCGAGCCGGATGTTTACAAAAATCGAAGAAAGCCTGACTGACTAAAGTCGTCTCGTCTCGTTACACGTTATAAAAACATCCCGAAAACCTCAACACGAAGGAGGATATTTAACACGAAGAAAACAAACAGAAATCATCATTCACACAAGTCAACAACGACACAGAAGTCACATAAACAATCATCAAGCAACAATCACAATCACACGGTAACAAAGTACCTAACTGGTAAAAAACAAAGTGGACAGGACAGGACAATCAACAGAAGCCATAGCAAAGTGAGTCATCCCATCCTTTTCCAATTTATATCGATTTATCCTATTTAATTAAACATTTCTCGATCTGTTTAAATTAAAAAGTCATTATGCCTATCGAAGATGAGATAACACAGTTGCGTTTTAAACGAGGTGTTATTAAAGCCCAATTGACACGGTTTAGTACATTCTTATCTAATGAAGAAAATCAGGTTAACATCAATCAGTTAAAAATTATAATAGAAAAAATACAATTGCTATTTAAAGAATTTGATGCATTGCAAGCAGAATTAGAGTACCTAGATAGTAATGAACAGACTGAACGTGAATCAATAGAAAATTCATTTTATGAAAATATATCACTCGCGCAAGATTTCATAAGTAAACTTGAAAATAAATCTAAGGTTGATCCAGTAGTTAACGTACGTTTACCGACCCTTAATTTGCCAACATTTGCAGGTAGTTATGAAACATATACCACATTTCATGATACTTTTATGTCACTCGTACATAATAATAACAATTTATCGAATGTACAAAAATTGTACTATTTAAGATCTTGTTTGAAAAATGAAGCTTTACAATTAATACAAGGTTTAGAAATAACTGCGGATAATTATTTAATCGCTTGGGATCTTATAAAAAAAAGATATCAAAATAAAAGAGTAATAGTTAAAAATCACGTACAAGCATTGTTTGATTTGCCGACGGTAGCTAAAGACTCGCATGTGCTATTACGCCAACTCATAGATAAAGTTTATCATCATTTAAATGCATTGAAATTGTTAAAAATGGAAACTGACACGTGGGATACGTTAATAATACACTTAATTTGTTCAAAGCTCGATTATACAACAAATCGTGAATGGGAAACGTCTTTGCAAGATGACACGTTACCGACATTAAATCAACTGATTGAGTTCTTAACAAAAAAATGTTTTGTTCTAGAAACGTTAAACAAATCAAAGGACACGCGATTATTAAAGGATACAAAATACACAACAAAGGTTAAATCTGTAAACTTACACGAGCAAGCATTGGCCACGACAAACAATATTTTATGCCCGTATTGTAAACAATCACATTTTATTTACAATTGTGATACATTCAAAAATCTCTCGCTCGATGAAAAATATTCGGAAATAAATAAATTAAAATTATGTAGTAATTGCCTTCGCATTGGTCATTCTAAAGTAGACTGTCGATCAAGAAAATGCAAACTTTGTAATTTTAAACATAATACGTTACTTCATAATCCTAATTATACTCGAACACAGTTTAATAATAATAACCCTCCCGTATCACAAGGTAATATAAAAAATAATAGTCAAACTAGTCTAGATTGTACGCAAACACAACAGGCTTCAACATCGTCGGCTTCTGAAGTAGACGACAGACAGCAAAAAGCGATAAATCAAGCGGCTCATGTAAGCTATAAAGCTAGCCAAATTTTATTATCGACCGCACAAGTTTTTATAAAAGATAACATTGGAAAGTGGCACACGTGCACAGCTCTTCTCGATTCGGGATCACAGAGCTCCTTTATTTCTCAGGCACTATTTGACAAATTAAAATTGTCTGGTGAAAAAACATCTATACCTGTCGCAGGAATAAATCATAACATAATAAATATAAATTTCAAGGCTAGTGCAGAAATTAAATCTAGAATTAATTCGTTCAAATTCAATTTGACTTTCTTAGTATTGCCAAATATAACAGAAAATTTACCGATGTTTGAATTCAACAAGAATTTATTACAATATCCACAAAATTTAATATTAGCTGATCCAAATTTTAATCAACCTAAGACTATTGATATGTTATTAGGTGCAGGAATTTTCTATGAACTATTATGTATAGGACAGATTAAACTTGGAAAAAACATGCCCGTAATACAAAAAACTCAATTAGGTTGGGTGTTTTCAGGTAATCTCGCGTTAAAGGATAACTTTCAAGAAACCTCGATTTGTACATTTAGTAGGGAAAGCTCGGATGAAATTTTAAATAATAAATTAACACATTTTTGGGAAGTAGAAGAAATTCCAGAGAAAGAATTTTTATCGGTCGACGCACAGTATTGTGAAGATTATTTTAAACAGACTACAACTAGGGACAAAATTGGCAAATTTATTGTTAAATTACCTTTTAGTCAAACCACACAAATAGACCTTGGCGATTCAACGGAAATGGCTTTAAAACGGTTTAATGCATTAAAATCACGTTTGAAAAAAAATGAAACACTAAATTGCGATTACGTAAACTTTATGAAGGAATATGAGCAACTACAACACATGTCCTCAAAAGGTGAATTTAAACCGAATAAAATTGCAGATATAAATTCTTATTTTTTACCGCACCATCCCGTCATCAAACAGTCAAGTACCACTACAAAATGTAGAGTCGTATTTGACGGCTCTGCAAAAACATCGACAGGGTTTGCATTAAACGACAAATTACTAGTAGGTCCTACTGTACAAGATGACTTGTTTAGCATTGTTTTAAGACTAAGGTTGCGTAAATACGTGTTGAGCGCCGATGTGAAGATGATGTATAGACAAATTGTAGTAGATCCAGATGATAGAAAATATCAACAAATTTTATGGCGTTATAATAATGAACCAATACAAATCTTTGAATTAAACACTGTAACATACGGTACGGCAAGCGCTCCGTTCCTGGCGACAAGGTGTTTAATTGAACTCGCTAATATTTTTGAGAAAAAATATCCCATCACATGTGAGGTCATAAAAAATAGTTTTTATGTGGATGATCTTCTCTTAAGCACGGACACGGTTGACGAAGCATTAAAAATACAAGAAGAGTTAACTGAAATATTAGGTAGCGCACATTTTGAATTAAGAAAATATTCGTCAAATGAAAAATTAATTCTCGATACAATTTTTAAGAAAAATCCCGGTATAGATAATTTAATAAAAATTAACGATCAAAAGGAGTTAAAAACTTTGGGACTTGTATGGAATTCAACATTAGATACACTGCAATATTCGGTACAAATAACATCTAATTATCAAAAAATCACAAAGCGTACAATTTTATCGGTAATATCCCAAATCTTTGACCCGCTTGGGTTAATCGGTCCAACAGTTATAAATGCAAAATTAATAATGCAACGCCTTTGGCAGCAACAAATCGGTTGGGATGAATCCATACCGGTTGAATTACACACGTCTTGGTTTAAATTTTTGAAAGAAATAGAGGCATTAAACCAGATAAACATAAATCGGCACGTATTATGTATCAATCCAATTCATATTGAAATCCATGGATTTTCAGATAGTTCTGAAAGGGCTTATGGAGCAGCTATTTATTTAAGATCAAAAAATATAACCGGAGAAATTTATACACGATTACTATGTGCAAAATCAAGAGTTGCACCCTTAAAATCTGTGACTTTACCAAGACTCGAATTACTAGCAGCATTGCTTCTTGCAAAATTATTTAACAAAGTAAAACAAGCACTCAACATACAAATCTCAAATGTCTTTTTTTACTGCGATTCAACTATAGTACTAACATGGCTCAATACGCATCCGAGTCAATTAAAAACATTCGTCGCGAATCGAGTGGTGCAAATAACTGATGTAACAAACATTAATGATTGGTATCATGTCAGATCGGAAAACAATGCAGCCGATGTTATTTCTCGTGGAATTGATGCACAAAACTTAAGAGAATTAACTATGTGGTGGTACGGTCCTGCATTTTTGTCGAACGAGCATATTGATATTAATTACAGTAAGCCTGAATTAATTGATAATATTCCAGATATCAAAACGGCTAATTTGTCATTACTTACTGCACACGTTTCAAAAAATGAATTTAATATTTTTGATAAATATTCTAATTTAAATAAATTAATACACATCATTGCTTATTGTATTAGATTTAAACGAATGTCTCTAAAGCAAAGTTCATATAACTCGTTAAGTTTAACAGTTGAAGAGCTCGAATATTCATTACATTCACTTATTAAGGTAGCACAGTTTCAAGAATTTTCGCATGAAATTAAATCTTTACAACGTTCTTCGCCACTAAATTCTAACAGTAAAATTTTAAATCTGCAACCTTTTCTAGACAATCAAGGTCTACTTAGAGTAGGAGGAAGATTAAGTCAATCTGATCTCAGTTTTGATCAACGACACCCCATTATTTTATCGCCTAAACATAATCTTACCAAGTTAATTGTAACTAATGAACATATAAAGGGATTACATGCAGGTGTACAAAATTTATTATATACCATTCGTTTGAAATATTGGCCTCTTAATGGAAAAAATTTAGTAAAAGGTATAATTCGTAAGTGTATCACATGTTTTAAAACAAATCCAAAACCTAGTAGTTTTTTAATGGGAAACTTACCTCGGTCACGTGTCACTCCTGGTAGAGCTTTCATGAAATGTGGTTTAGATTACGCTGGACCTATTCATATCAAAGAAGGCAACTTAAGGAGAAGTAAACTACTTAAAACGTACATTTGTATTTTTGTTTGTTTTACGACCCATGCAGTTCACATTGAACTCGTTCACGACCTATCAACAGACAGTTTTCTGAATGCATTAAAAAGATTTATATCACGGCGTGGACGACCGACTGATTTATTTTCTGACAATGGATCAAACTTTGTTGGAGCCTCTAATCACTTTATTGAGCTATATAATTTATTAACACATAAAAAACATAATGAACGTGTTACAACATTTTTGGCACAAGATAAAATTAAATGGCACTTTATCCCCGCAAATTCACCCCACATGGGTGGGCTTTGGGAAGCCTCAGTAAAGTCATGTAAATATCATTTGAAAAGAATAGTAGGATATGCTTCTGTAACATATGAAGAGATGTATACACTTTTAAATCAGATCGAGGCATGTTTAAACTCCAGACCACTAACACCTTTATCAAACGACCCTAAAGACTTTTTACCTTTGACTCCTGCTCACTTTCTCATCGGTGAATCCTTGGCAACCATACCACAGCTAGACGTCACCGAACGAAACTATACTCGATTAAATCGTTACTATAGATTACAACAACTCTTTCAACACTTTTGGGACAGATGGTCACTTGAGTATTTGAATGGTCTACAGCAAAGATCGAAATGGAAAACTGCATCAAATGACATTGTAAAACTAGGTTCCCTAGTGATTTTAAAGGAAGATAATCGTTCGCCACTCCACTGGCCCATGGGACGCATCGTTGAGCTGCATCCTGGAGCAGATAAGGTAGTTCGTGTTGTGTCAGTGAAAGTGCCAAGTGGTAGTGTATTTAAACGATCATTAACAAAAATCTGTATTTTACCAATAGAGACTGATGTGGATAATGACGTCATGACCTCAGATTAAATCATTATATTTTTTTGCGTTTAAATGATATGTTCTTGGTATTGTTATACCCATTCCATTTTATTTGTATGTTTCTTTACTTGACAATTGTATGTTAGTTAGTTTTTTCTTATATTTAAGAACCACGAATTTAACGTTCAATTACTGTTTTGAAAGCACACCTTTCAAGGTGGGCGGCATGTTCACACCTGTGACCCTATTTTTATTTTATAAGGTTGGCAATATTGTTCCCCCGCCACTTTTGTGAGCTTAACTGGGTGTTGTGCGCGGGAACCAGAGAGAGTCAGTCAGGCAGTGGGAGAGAGTACACGTTCTGTTAGATAAATTTATATGTATGTGCCTAATATCAGCAATAAATGGTAATTAAACAGTCCATCATTTCATTTCCCTTATAAGGGTGGTCCTTCAAATTATTAAAGTAAAATACCACGACACTATCTTTATGGCGACATAGCTCTTTCAAGAAGAGGTGGCTGTCGTAGGAAGTCATGTTGTGTAAAATAATTGGTATAAAACCCGGTACTTTGTAATTTAAATTACATATTGAATGTGCGGCACCGAATCTTATTTTCCCCGTTAAGTGGCAATGATCTCTCACTTTCACATCGCCTTCTACGAATGGTTTTTCGCATATGCCGCATGTCGTTGCACTCTGAAAGTCTTTTCTTTCTTGTGCAGTAAGGGTTGCCATTGGAACTATGTCTTTCATATATTTATTGTATATTTCTCTTATGTCAGCCTCTATACGTGAGACGAACACTTTAGCCGCGTCGTGCCCTCTATATAACTCAAATTTTGAAATAGAATTATCGAAAGAACATTTTATAAAATATGCGAAAGAGTGGGGCTCATGTTTAAACGTTTTATTCGTGTAAGAATACCGAGGGTTTGGTTCGCAAGTATTAACCGGTTTCAAAATAGATTCAAAATCTGCATACACCACGAATGGCACCTGCATCTGTTTTTCGAAGTTCTCAAATTTTAATATATTTTCGGGTGCTTCTTTGCCATATTTATCGATCCTAAATTGTGTTGAGGGTGTTGTTGTATAGACATGATTACAATCATTTCTCTGGTGCAACATAAGCTGACGTTCATTACTAAAATATCGGAGGCAGCCATCACAAAAGTATTTTCTATGCTCATGGGATGATATTTGGCTTGAGACTAGCCTAGACAAATCTGTTATCCAACAATAGTGTGTGTTGGCGCAATCGATATTACAATGGTGATCAAAATCGCACTCCCCGGAAATTAAGAGCAAATTTACGTGTACCCGCAATTTTTTCCCAGAATAACGCAAAGGCCCTACAACTTCATATTTTAGCTTATTTTTTACAAATTTCTTTTCTAACCCATATACATTCACCGAAATATTGTTCATTTCTTCGAATTTTGATATGTCTCGTAATTTTACTGGAAAATTCATACCTGTCAAATTCAAGACTCTTGAATAATGTGGATATGATGACATCGCAGATGGGTGGCGGTTGATTGCGGGATACAATGCTGAGGTAATGGCCCATGCAAAACAATGGTTATCCTGATTCTCAACATTTATTATGGCCCTCTTGTCTGCAATGAACTTGGGCAATTTAATGTATGATGAGCCACCTAGAGGACTGTATTTGCAGATGTTAACCTCCACAAATTCTATACGTTCGAGAGCCCATCCTAAAAAGAATGAATTTAATAGTAAATATTTTCGATCGTAATAAAGTTTACAAACCTGAGTCGCGTTCCTGAAATTCCGTAGTTTGCGTAAGCATCATGTCCACAAATGCATCAAAGGCATCACTCAAATTAGTCGCCTGATCCACGATTTGATTGGAAGTATTAAATGATTTAATATCGGATACTTCTTTTGTTTGCAATATGTACCTAGCAAACGTCTCCATATTTACCTTCATCGTTTTATGAATTTGAAGTGCTTCTTCGAGTAGATGCAAAATTTTATTCTTAATTTCATTAAAGAAATTAATATAATCTATGTGGCTGATTTCACTATGTACTCGATAGCTAGCAATCCTTCGCTTAAAAGCATTTCGGACCATTTCAACACCATCAGTGAGAGGAACACACGAATTTGATCTATGTTGCAATGATCTTCTGTGACCTATCATTTGAGTCGCTGTTAGAGTAACATTGCAGCAGTCACATGTTTGCATATTCGTAGATGTTGAAGGTCTATTATGACAGTTACAAACTGGGGCATTTGCAGACTTTGATGGCCTATTATTACATGCACAATTTTGAACATTTGTTTGAACATTTGTAGATGTTTGCTGATTTAAATCCAATTTGGGCTGCTTTGTTGGAGGTCCACCCCGCACCAATTTGGGCTGCTTTGTTGGAGGTCCACCTCGCTCTAGGTTCTTGCATGATTGCCTCTGATGGCGTCGCAAATTATCACCACGTGTAAAAGTTGCACCACAAGCACTGCACTTATACATATTTAACTCTTTATTGTATGAGGCCTAACTAACATTGGTTTTCTGTGGCTACTCTGACCTCTTTTATAATCGTGCGGCTGCTACGTCAAGTCACCCTCCCCCCCAACTCATACAGATTTACGCATCGGTCGCATGGCCAAGGGCGATATCCACGCGTCACATCAGACCCTCCCCCCCCAACTCATACAGATTTACACATCGGCCGCATGGTCAAGGGCGATATCCACAAAGCTTGTTCAAGGTCACGCAAAGAGAGTCGAGAACGACATCATTCAAGGTCACCCTCGTTCAAGGTCATGGTTACCCACCGACCTTTTTCGAGGTCAAGGCCAAGGTCATGGTCAAGGCCAAGGTCATCTCAAGGTCACCAGAAACGCCAGCATTCAAGGTCACACGAGTCAAGGTCAAGGTCACCCACCGCCGAATCGGCCGCGTTCAAGGTCACACGGTTCAAGGTCACCTCCTCCCCCAAGGTCAGAGGAGGGGCTGAACCGTCTATACTTCTCTACTATTGTGGTCTGATGAAAGCAGATTTACGAATTGTGGAAAACACTCTTCCAGAATATTTAGATGATTTACCTCTTGCAATACTGGGAAATTTATATTTTCAGCAAGATGGTGCACCAACGCATAATGTTAGGAATGTAAAAAATTATCTTAACATGCAATTTGCAGGGAGATGGATAGGAAACGGAGGACCATTTGATTGGCCGGCCAGGTCCCCCGATCTATCCCTTTTAGTTGGGAATCAGCACCCCGAAAACCGATCATGTACTGTGTACTCCAAGATATACTTTTTAAAAAATATATACAATGTGGGGAATGACCTTGCGGATGAAAATCCGGAGGGCTCCTTTAAATTCGTAATTGCAAAAAAGAATAAAAAAATATTTTCCGATTATTTTCAATTATCGTAAACAAACTATTTTATGTGTTTAATTTGCGATTGTGATGCTATTTTTTAATTTTTAATTTTTTCGAAAGCCTAATCATTGTAGATTTGAACGGTATGTGCAAAAAAGACATTTTTTTAATACAGAATTTGTCACATTGTTTAAAAGGAGTTGCGGTACCAAAACTGAGATGAAAATTTCAGCATCGAGAAAATTTTTGAACGGTTGAAGATAGATATATGATTAAAAATGTGCCCAAAGAAGTGGGAAAGTTTTTGGTGAAAAGAAATTTTCACTAGTGGTAACGGTTTCCGAGATGGGATTTTTTTTGTGAAACACCAACGCGCGCTGAGCGCGGCCGTTTCAACAGACACAGTTTATTACGCCGGGCCGGGCATCGTCCTTGTTATAACGGATTGTTACAACCTTATAATATATTACTCCATTTTCTGTGTTGTAACTAATAACATACAGGCAAAACTTTATATTAAAAAGCATATATATGTTTGGAATGGTATGATTATATTAATACAAAAATAAAAAACAAATTTACATAATTCAGTCGTAGTTGTTACGTTATAAAGTATTAGGATAAAACCTAATTAAGACTAACTTCACACGAAAAGTGTAGTTCTGGTAGTATTTTAGTAGTTTCGGTAGAAGATAAGGTAGTAGTGCTGCTATTTAGACTATTTAGATTACTTTTAGATTATCCTCAAAATGGTGATCAGAATTTAATTACTTTCGAAAACGCGGCTAGATATTTTTTAAAAACTTTGTACCTATGGTAGGCCATTATTTACAGGCGATTTAAATAAATTACGCGCACATCTATTTCATACCTGTAAATCCGATATAAGGAATTTGCCACCTACCGAGGATGCATTTGATCAGCACGTATTGAGAGCTGCGTATCAAATAATTATCTGGAAAAGTGTGATTTTAATTAATCCAGAAATTCCCCCACCAGTTAATTTTGGTTGGGATTTGAAAGATAATTTACTCACTCCAAAATTAACCACAATGGGTATCCGTCCCGATGTAAAACTCGAAAATTTACTGCAAATGCCAACTCCAGAGATGTACTAGAAATTGCAGTTCTTTAAAAGCAGGGCTGGATTGTATAATATGTTGCTATTGTGAGGGTGGGTGTTATCGAAATTTAGATTAAGTTAATCTTAATTAAGTTTTATCCTAATACTTTATAACGTAACTACTACGGCTGAATTATGTAAATTTGTTTTTTATTTTTGTATTAATATAATCATACCATTCCAAACATATATACGCTTTTTATTATAAAGTTTTGCCCGTATGTTATTAGTTACAACATCAGAGTAATAAATAAAGGGGAGACCGTTATTTACATTCTAAAGTGAAGCCTTGAGCCTTGATGTAAATGTATTTACAAACATCTGGTTCCTGAAACGTCCTTGACATTGATGCCGAAGTTACATTTTTATCTTTATAGCTAGGTGCAGCCGTCATTTTCATTGATTAACTTGCAAAGATCTACCACATTCTTGGCCTTAATCAATTTGCAAATTAGTTACATTGTAATATGTTTAAGGCTACGACACTATTTTTTTGTGACTTGTGTTATAATTATAGGCTCTCCATATCTATCAATACATTATTGAAATTTCTAGCGATATTAAGCGTCAGAAGTGGCAACATTGCCTAGTATTAACCTAATATAGCAAGTGACGCCATTATTTTGAAATCAAAATTGGTCAAGCCGAGTGTTTTTATGTATTCTTAAACTGTGTTTTTGAACTTAACTTTTAATAAAACTGCTGAAGTGGTGTATAATATGTCAGAAATTTCAAGAAAAGGGCCAAATAAGTGCTATTTCTTTTCACAAGTAAGTTTGACATTGTTTTCATGGGTGTTCTTACAGCAAGGGTGTAACGTGTCGTATTTGTTAAATTGTTATGTTTATCTGAATACTAGTACTAGCTTTGTTTATAGAATATCCCCAAGATCCTTAGATAAGAGCAGTGTGGCTAAAATCTGAATGTGACACTAATTTATCAAAGTATAATTATGTATATTGTAAGCATTTCCGTGATACAGCTTGATACGCCACTGTATCAGGGACCATCGTGTGTTCATTATGTATTATTTGTTTATCAACATCCAGTAGGTTGAGGTTACATGTTTACATTGTGCTTTGAAATAGGGAATGCGGTTTCCCCTTTATTTATTACTCTGATGTTATAACACAGAAAAAGGAGTAGTATATTGTAAGGTTGTAACACCGTTATGACAAGGACGATGTTATGTTGCCCGGCCAAGGCGTAATAAAGTGTGTCTGTTGAAACGGTTGCGCTCAGCGCGCGTTGGCGTTTCACAAAAAAAATCGTATCTCGGAAACCGTTACCACTAGTGAAAATTTCTTTTCACCAAAAACTTTCCTACTTCTTTGGGCACATTTTTCGTCGATTAATCATATATCTATCTTCAACCGTTCAAAAATTTTCTCGATGCTGAAATTTTCATCTCAGTTTTGGTACCGCACCTCCTTTTAAACAATCTGACAAATTCTGTATTAAAAAAATGCCTTTCCTGCACATACTGCTCAAATCTACAATTATTAGGCTTTCGACTGGTGCAAATTTTTTTAAAAAATATTAAAAAATAGCATCACAATCGCAAGTTAAACACATAAAATTGTTTTTTCACGATAATTGAAAATCATCGGAAAATATTTTTTTATTCTTTTTTGCAATTACGAATTTAATGGAGCCCTCCGGATATGCATCCGCAAGATCATTCCCTACAATGTACATATTTTTTTAAAACTATATCTTCGACTACACAGTGCGATGTTTTAGAAGCGTCTTTTCAACCGTCTGTTCCCTAACTATTTAGATTTCTTCCTGTGGGGCTATGTAAAAACATTGTTTATACTAGAACTTATAACCATCAAGAGCTCATTCAAAGTGTTACAAATATAATAAGCAATATAGACGGTGATACTTTGAGGAGCAGTGTTCTACCTACAAACAATTAGTCGAGCCCGTGCCTGTCTTGATAATAATGGGTTGCAATTTGAACATTTGCTGTAGATAATTAATTTATTAGTTTAATTTCTTTATTATTTAATAATTGATATTTTAATTGTGTCTCGTCTTGTAATCATAATTTGTTAACTTATTTATATTTGAATATAAATTGTTCTTTACTTATTTAGTAGTTTATAATTTTTATTCATTTGTTCATTTGAATTACATATAAAACATAAAAAAAACAGGCTCTCAGGCTTGTGTAGAGGGAGGATACACATGAAAAACGCAGACACACAACCATTCCCTGGGAGAGGTGTCACTTCTCCACTGGCGAGATTCGAACTCGCGCCGCGATATACCATTCTGTTAGTCACAAGCTTTCACCTAGCACCTAACAGAATGAGCTAATCGCCGCGGCTAAATAAAAACAATATTATGTATTATATTTTTTAAATAACCCTGTAAAGGGAGCCAATTCTAAATAAATTTTATAACACTTTACTATAGATTTTTTCATTTGCAAAGTTATAATCACATCAACTTATTTATTTTACTTTGAGTTTAACAGAAAATGCCAAAATGCGGAACACTGATCGGGAATACGAAACAGGTCTTTTCTCAAAAGACCGATGTCATAACAGCCTAATAAAAAAAAATTATGACTATTACCCTAATAATTTAAATTTACCAATACTATGATACATCGTCGTAAAGAGAATGAGAAGAGCTATCTGAAAATATAAAAATCCAACATGGCATCCATAAGAAAAAAAAAAAGTTGACCATCGTCTCTCAAAAACAATAAGAGATAGAGGTGATCTGACTTCGCCAATGTAATCAATAGAGCATTTTATGTCTGGGAACCGAATTTCATGAACTTATCTTGAAAAACAAATGAATTACGGCAAAAATTAAAAAATCTAAATTTTCAGTTTTTTCAGAATATTTCAGAAATTAAAAAAGATATTTCAGGTTTTGCTTTTACCAAAATATTCGTCATAAAATTGCGCAACTTTTTTGTAATTTGAGCTACCCTGTATCTCTTACCATTACTGATATCCCAATGGTGAGCCTCCTTAAGTTAATCAGCTTGTATACCTATACCGGGATATCAAAAATTATCTTGGTCAAGGGTGGTTGTGGAATGTAAAACGTGTGTCTTACTTTAAATTTTTGAATATGTTTTGTTGTGTCAGAATCTGTCAAGTCATTGTGCTGAAATAAAATAAGACACACGTTTTACATTCCACAACGACCCTTGACCAAGATAATTTTTGATATCCCGGTACTGTTCAAGTTTAATTATTAAGTACAATTATTAAATCATGTCAACTTACTATATTTCTTGTTATTTATTGCTTGTATTATGTACACCTTTAATAGACTATTGGTCTGCTGGTTCTATAATAAATAAATAAATAAATAAAATGGAACTGATGGTCCTTATAATTTTCTTCTGAGATATAAAGACTCTTTCACTATTGGAAGCATTACCCCAAAGTACAACATTGTATATCAATTGAGAATAGACGAGGCTGTAGTAAACATTGAGCAATGAATTTAAAGGCATTACTTGCCTTATTTTAGATATAGCATAATAAACCTGGTTGAGTTTTTTGACCAATATATTAATATGTTCACACCACCTTAGATTGCGATCAATATACACTCCCAAAAATTTTGTGCATTCTTTAGAAGTTATATTTGTATTGTTTACAGTGAAATTTAACGAGAGATTGCGAGCTGCGTTTATATTTCGAAAATAAATGCACTCAGTTTTTTCAATATTTACAATTAGGCCATTTTTCTCACACCAATCTATGAAAGATTCAACCAGCGCTTTAGTTAGCAACCGAAGCTCATCATGGGTTCTAGCTGAGACCGCTAAGGATGTGTCATCAGCAAAGAGTGTGATTACATTTGCATTATTAATATTTACAGGTAAATCATTTATAAATAATATAAAAATTAGCGGTCCCAGCACAGATCCCTGAGGAACTCCGGTGTTCACTTCATGAAGATTAGAGTTGTACCCGCATACTTTAACAAACATTTTTCTATAAGAAAGATAATTAACTATCCAGTCAAGAAATATTCCACGGAATCCCAAATTAAAGAGCTTATCTTCAATAAATTTGAAGTTGCTTCAAATGCACGAGATAAGTCAAAAAAGATGCCCGCTACCTGATTAGGTACCTTTATCTAGTTCAGTATATATGTTTTCAGTCAGAGTACAAGCAGCAGATTGCGTCGATTTGTTTGCTCTAAAGCCGTGCTGTGAATCATTAAGGACACTAAATTTGGTTAAAAAATCATATATTCTATCATATATTATTCTTTCGAATACTTTGGACAGTACATTCAGTACAGACACAGGTCGGTAGTTTGCTATATTTTCAATGTCACCCTTTTTGTAGATAGGTATTACAGTTGCAATTTTTAAAAGTGAAGGAAATCTTGCACTAGTAACCGATAAATTAATTAAATATGCAATGTGCTTAGCTATTACAGGATTGGCAAATTTGAGAATTTTTGCAGAAATATTATCCACTCCACAAGAATTTATGTTTTTTATTTTTTTATAACATATCATATATTATCTCTTCGGTAGATACTGGTCTAAAATAAAAAGTAATGCAGACCATATTGGAAGTAGTACATACAGTTGACCTATTATTACCATAATACTGAGCTAAACTATTTTCAGTTACATCAGCAAAATAATTGCCAAAGGTGACAGCAACATCGTGTGGTTTATATACCAAGTTACCATTAATACTGATTGTAAAATTATTGTTGTGAGCTTTTGACTTACCGATTTCATTATTAACTAAGTTCCACAAGGTTTTCGATTTGTTACTTGAACTGTCCATTAATTTTTTATAGTATTCAGTAAGCTACTAGAAACTTATTCATACATGTTTTTGTATAACCTTTCAATAAATCACCTGCGTTTCATCTTCGCTACTGAATAATACCAAGATCCATATTGGAAAGGAATTTCAAATATCTCAGAGAAACTGAAAAAATTTCAATTCATTTGGTTATATAGGTAGGTAGTAGACTTGGCGCCACACTTTCTTATCGTGCAATACTTATACGACATGCGACATCATTAGCTTCGTAGACTGCATGCTTGCTAATATTATGTAAAAGGTGTCCCATTAGTTGGAGAACCAAGTCATCTCAGTATGTACAGGTGCTACGAATTTAAATTTTCACATAAAGTTGTACATCCTCGATCTGGATGTACAACTTCAGGATGTACAATGTAGGCCTACTTCATTCCGAATTAAAAGACGTAATTTTCTACTTTTCCCTTAACCGATTATAAACATATTACGTATGGCTGAAAAGCATTTTTTATAAGGAATTCAAAAATGCAAAAATACAATATGGCGTCAATAAAAAAATCGAAAGTTAGGTACATTATCTCAAAATCTAGTAGGCTTAGATTTTTTCAATATCATTATTAAAATCCTCGCCAGTTATTACCCCTAACCTGCAAATATCTTAGATGTATCTCCCGTAATAAACGAGATATAGCGATTTTTAGAAAACGTACATTTTCAGTATTGGCCCTGTATCTAACGAATGGAAGGGAATTTTCGAAATCTAATAATTGTTATAACTTGGGCATATAATTATGCAACTTTTTTCCCATTTAACCATCTTCGTATCTCTAACGGTTTCCAAGATACCCATACAGATCATCTTACACTGGACACACTGTATAAGCTATTTTTGAAAATTTGCCGATTTAGAAATATAATAGAATACCTATAGTTTATAATCTACTTTTTCTACTACCAATCTTTTGCGAATAAAATTAGGTTTAGGAAAACACCTAGCATTTTATTCACTTGCTAAAAACTTTTGTAAAAATTGTATTTGAATAATAGGAGGTGTTTATGCCTTTAATTAATTTATATGTACTTCCTTATAGTCATTTATATAGACTTGAGGAAATAGAAAGAAGTATTCAACTTCGTTGCAATTTTAATAGTGTTTTTTATTTCACAAAATAGTAAATATATTATAGGTATAAGTACGCAGAACATGAAAGACAAAAAACTACATTAAGTATATTAGGTAAAAGCAGTTTCTGAGATGTGGCTTAATTGGAAAAAATATATTAATTACAGTGATAGTAATGACTGACCCACTTTTAATAGTATCTACCTATAGGTAGGTACCTAATAACGCGACCACATATTACAGGTTGATATAGGTATATATACTCTATATCAAGTACTGTTAATCTAACTTATAACTCATTTGTTAATAGTAAATAGGTATACGAGGTATGAGGTATTATTAGAACAATATCAATTTTCCTGAACTTCAACCGCATATAACGTTTTTTTTTTTAGGTGAAACACCCTGTAGATTTTCTATAGTACTTATATTTTTAATATTATTTTTTGGCTTATTTAACTGTTTACATCTTTCTCTATATAGGAATTAAACCAAAAAGCTAACTAAGAAATAAATAATTATTAATTAATTGATAATTTCATTAATAATTTATCTCTTAGTTAGCTTTTTGGGTTAATTTCTATATGTATAAAGAAAGATGTAAACCCTGTATATTATTATGTAGCTTTGAAGCGAATGAAAAGATTTTTTCATTCATTTATCATAATATGTTGTATACTACCAAAACAGAAAGTGTTACACTTGCTCAAAAGCAACTGTGTAATCCAACACCGTGCCTGAGGTCTTAGTGACACACCCTGTATTAGAATACTTAGATATTTTTTAAATATCGACCTAAATAAATATGTACGTAAACAGTTATAAGTTATGTTAAAAAATCAAATAATATAAAAGATATACCTATTTACAGGGTGGCCCATTTTCGAGCCTCATCATTGCAATCTCAGAAACCGTACACAGGGTCGGTTAAATTATGGAAAAGTTGTTCAATTTGATGCCAATCAAAACACTGTATTCGCAATTTTTTTGAAACTAATTTAACCATTCGTCATTGCCTTTTTACCCTCTAATATAGATGTCGCTGTCAAATTTGAAATCCGACGTTTCGTCTTTCAGAAAACATCTTATTTATTTTTTAATACGGGCCTGGATTATTTTATTTTATTTATTGTTACCTTTGAACTCTCTAAAAGCTATGACCCATCCCATCACACATTTTTCAATTATTTATTTTGCAGTCTTTTCCCTTTTCCGTTAATATTGTAGCTATAAATAAGCATTGCATGCAATGCAACATTGCATTGAAATAAAGGTTTTAGGATTTGGAAATAAATAAATTATTATATTCGTATTTACTATTGTAACTTAAATAAGTTATCCCAACAAATTAGTTACCAATAATTATAAATAAGATAATAACGAAGTGTTATTCGTTTTAAAATTTGTTTTCAAATAACGTTAGAAAAAAATAAAAAATATTTTATAAAATTTCGGTTTTTGCCGGATATTTCCGAAAGTATTCGAAATTTTCCAAATTAACACAGTATTTTGATAAACGTCAAATTGCGCAACTTTGCCATAATTTAACCGACCCTGTATTTCTGTGGAGAAGAGGTCCAAAAATTCCGAAAACACCACGGCGCCGACATACTAACTCTATCCTTATCGAGAGTACCTAAGTCAGATACGCGCATGCGGACGAATATCCCAAATTCCATTAATGATGCCAGCATTAGGGTTCTTGCATAAATACCTACCACATCTCTGTCTATCGACTTCTTTTTAAAAAAAAATTGAAAGTTGGGAACTCTGTCAGCCTGTAAACAGTTAACAATCCTTGGTAAAGAACTAGCTATACCACAAAATATTTAAGAAAAGGTATACATAGACTTATACAGGGTGTAACTTTAAGTGGGGGCCATATTTGTAGTGGTGGTAGCTTTCGATTGTAGGAACACATATCTAAAGTTTTTTTTTTCGAAATTCCGCCATGAAAAATAATTATTTATTAAAATGGTTTTCTATTAAATTGGGTACCCCGCCACTGGAAGGCGCTACTCCGTACCGCAAGGATCGCGCGCGCCACGGACGGTGAAATACATAGTTGCCAAATGTCGTAATTCAACTGAAACATGAGGAATTTTATTCAACAAAGCAAATTTCCACACCACCCGTGAGGTATTGCTATTGGAGCGTTACTTTTTTTAGTGGGTGTTCGCCAGTAACCATATTTTCCCACATAAACACAAAATAAATTTTAAATTTTTTTTTATTTTCCAAAACAACATAAAATATCCAACTATAACAAAATGTAACATTCAATAATAACAAATAAAAATATATTTTCTTTAACTATAACAGACAATAAAATATTTGCTCTAATAATAAAAATTAATAAAATAATCTCTAATTCTTACTTACCTAAACTTCTTTCTTCCTTCATAGCAGGTGCTGGAAATGTCCTCCATGATTATCTAAACATGCGTCAACTCGTCGCATCATAGACTGTCTTACTTTTTCTAGATCCATATTATCCCTTATGTAGTTGGCCGCGTTTTCCACTCTTGCACGTAATTCTTCAACATTATTAATAGGAGACGTGTACACCAAACTTTTCATGTGGCCCCACAGATAAAAATCGCATGGATTTAAATCTGGGGATCTCGGCGGCCAAGCTACTGGCCCGAAACGATCAATCCATTTGTCTTCTTGATGTTCATTGAGCCATTCTGTAACAATCCGTGCACTGTGGGGTGGTGCCCCGTCATGCTGGTACCATAAATTTCTTCTTACATTCAAAGGTACATCTTCAAGTAGGTCATCCAGTGTGTTCCTTAAAAAATCTAAGTACCTTTCGCCATTTAATCTTTCAGGCATTCTGTAAGGTCCAACCAATGTATTATTTACAATACCAGCCCAAATATTAATCGAAAATTTTTCTTGAAAATTGTTTTCTTTCGTTGCGTGCGGGTTTTCATCACACCAAACATGACTATTATGCATATTGAATATGCCCTCTCTGGTAAATCCCGCCTCATCAGTCCATAAAACGCATCTTGAAAAATTTTCTTCTTCATTACATTTTGTCCTATACCACTGGCAGAACTCGACACGTCTCAGAAAATCTTCTGGATTCAACGACTGTACCTTTTGAACGTGATAGGGATGCAATCCATGTTCCTTTAATATTCGTTGCACAGTCATGTGTGATACTTCATGTGCTAAAGCTAACCTTCGTGAGCTAGTTCCAGGATTTTCTTCTACGGCATCAAGAATTTGTGGCTCTAAATCCCTTACTCTTCTTGTTTGTTCTCGTCCGACATTATTATAGTGAGGTTCGAAGCTTCCATAATCTCTCAAATGTTGAACTAATTTAACAAATGTTTTTCTGTTTGGCGTTCGTCGGTTAGGATATTCTTCTTCATACTGTCTTCTTGCAGCCCTTGCGCTTTCTCCTGACAAAAAATAAGCTCGAAGCATATCCACTTTTTCTTGATTGGTATACATACTTTTAATATCACACACAGACACTGCAACTATAATATAAACACTTACCTTGAACACTAAACACCACCAAACACTATTTCAAACACAGAACACACCTAACCGAACGTATCATTAAAAATTACACAAAATACCTAAAGCTTTTTAGATTTCACTGAAAAGTAAAATTATTAATCGAACACAACCGCAAAACTACCGTCCCGCACGTAGGTATCTTTCGTTTTCACTAAAAATGACACCAAACCGAACGTATCACTAAATTACACAAAATAAAGCTTTTTAAATTTCACTGAAAAGTAAAACTATTAATCGAACACAATCGCAAAGCTACCGTCTCGCACGTATCTTCACAGTCACTAAAAAATGACACCAGCACCAGATCCCGTTATTTCATATTAAATTTTCATTTTCAATTCAAATACTTCTTCGCATATTCGCGTTATAGCAATCGTTATACGGAGCAGGCGCATTGCGCATGCTTAGAATAACGATTACGATATGACATACTATAATTTTGTTTAAAATCTGGACCTACCTTAATCCCTGACCTATGTCAACAAATAAAGAACACGGGGAACGCTATAAAGATGCGACTATGCAACCTGTAACGCAACAGTCTTGCCACAGTTTATGCTGTGACTTTGCAACATCTAATTTAATTCATTCTGATTCAAATTAATGCCCAAACAGTGACAGTAACTTTGTCGTGTGTCCTTCGTGAATAAGAGACTAGGTCAATGGTAAATATTAGTGCCACTCAAAATGCAGAGTTATAAAAAGTGAGTTAGTAGCTACCTCATGTGTTTAAAGTTTTATTTAGTGTGTGTGCTTAAAAAACGCGTTGTTAGAAGGTTAACCTATCTCCCTTGTTCATCACGGTAGGTAGGTAGGTACCTACCTGTCTCTAAACACAGAAACAGTAAGTCATTCATTAATTCATTACATTTAATTGTTGCCTGTAGAACTGAATAAAAGAAAAAACGAGAAAGCCTACTTTTAGTACTTTTAAATGTAAAGTAGCGTGCTTTTCGGTGCAAAGCTTCTTTTGGTTTGTATTACCCCGCACATTGTAAGGCGTAAGGCGGCCTCCAGATCAAATGTTTTGCGGTAAAGCTACGTTATAGTATTCTATTAATTAACGGTCTAATGCAGAAAATAGTTATTTATGTATCTAGGGTCGTAAGTACAATTTTATGGTCGAAAATACAGTTTGCAAGCATTTGTGATCAGATATGTGCCACTTACATTTCAAAAAACCATGTTACAACGGTCTACTTGCAAGGAAGGTATGACGAAAAGATAATTTTGCGTAAAAAAGAGCAATAAAATACTAAAAATAATTTGAGAAAGTGGGCTGCTCTTTATTTATAACTAGGTGTACATTATAACATAACCTCATTACTTTTATACATTGCCAATTAATTATTAAAAATGGGTTTTTTATTTATTGTGATTATACAATTTATTGTACATTTAACCTCAGTGCTACCTCTCAATTAATAAATTAATTATTATCACGACTCCATTTTCTCAGTCGTTGTCGATGCGATAAAAGGCAACACTGCTCAGCGCATCGACACAACTAACCGACTCAAGGTTGAAGGTCGAATGTTGGTTTCGGCCAGCGGCGCCGAAATAAGATTTTACCTGCAAAATTTTACAACATTTATAACTCGGCCATTTTCGGCAAAATCAAAAAAATAAATTCATATTAGCATTCTTGGCGACTAAGACTATTACCCCTGTAAATATGGCCTCCACTTAAAGTTACACCTTGTATAACTTATAATCTTATATCATTCTGTAAACTTTAATAAACTAGCTCCAAGGAAACATTGTTTAGTAGAATAAGCAGTAGGTAAATTGTTAGGAATTTTAATGAGACTTGATATATGTTATCTGACTTAAATGATAATTGATTTTATAAAAACTATTTCATTTTACAAGAAGAAATTAGATGTGTATGGTTTGCATGAGTTTCATTAATTGACTAAATTTTACATTTGGGTTCTATTTATAAAATTTAAGAGGTTGACGAAACAGCGTCACCTATTATATTTTAATATTCTAAGAATTAATATGAGAATTGAAAAGCTGGTGTCTGCAATAGTAGCTTAGAGGAAACTATAATCTGATAATATGATATACGCAGGTGTTCAGTTATACATTCTGTCACGTACCTATATCGCTGGAGATTTTATATAACAACTTCCCCCTTATTAAAAAAGTTGATTTTATAAAGCAACTTTTACAATTTTTTAAAATGATGAAAATTGTGAGATTTAAATTATATAAAGCAAATAGCAATAATAGCTTAAAGTTAAAGTACAATAATTGATTCATTAATACAATTGAATTAAAATTAGAAAAGGTAAAATTCAGTTGAGCTCGATATCTTCTATTTGTGGATCATCGGCTTGTACGCTGAGACGTATTCGATGTGGTAATACATTGGTAAATCTTTGAGCTGCCTGTCTTGGAGGTAATGCTGGTGGACTATGTGATGACTGGAGAACAAGGGCTGATCTGCGTCTTTTTCTACATTTGAAAAGCAGGTACCACAGTACAATGGCAGTTATTAATGTAATGATAAAATACGTAAACCAAGAGATATTTTTCTTTACAAATGGTTCGTTTTCTTATTTATTATTTCGTTTAGCTTATGTTTCGCTATTTCCAGGTCTTCGGTGTTGATATCGTTTATTTTTAATGGTTTCAATTTTGGCATCTGGGATTTGTCTGGAAATGCATTACAGCACTGAAAAGATATTGCGACTGGATGGATGCTTTTTTTGAAGTTTGAGCTAGCTTGGATTTTGGTTGTGCCAATGTAGGCGTAATAACTGGAATTTAGTTTAATGATAGAATTTTTATAGATTGATTTCGGATTCTGGATTTCCTCATGGACAATTTATTGTTGACAGGTTCTGCATTGGTTATTTACTAAGTATTTTCTTCTAATTTTTGGATGTTGTATCCTTGACTAATAATAAATGAGTTTTGACAATTATTATGCAATGAATCTTCAATAAATGAATAGCTTGCCCTATAGTTGCTCACAGAGATTTCCAGGAATTTAATGTTTATAGTTACTCTTTGGTATGAAAAGAAAGGGTCCTCACGAATACCTTCTATAATGGCGAGTCGGTGGCTCAGGGTTTAGTGTCTCGATCGCTCAACCCAGAGGTCGTGGGTTCAAATTCCCATCCTACCAAACAATTTTTCATTAAATTGTTTACTCGTAGATTAAGGCTTGTTCGCAGGGATGGGTTGGGAACCATCCTGGTGATAGCCTAGGATGGGAAGAATGTCAAGTTGGTGTTAATGTGAGAGGTTAAAATCAGTTGATGTTTGACTGTCCCCCTAACTAATGAGGTTTTCCAGGTTTCCCTCATTCTAGCACTCAATGCTGGTTAGGGCCTACCAACGTAAGTCGTTCCTGAGGCGCAAATGCGGGCCGCGGAATAATAATATGCTGCCCCCTCTCCCACACAAGTCTCAGACTTTCGGGCTAATCTCTGTGATTAGAATGAGGGGTAGAGATATTATTATTATTATTATAAATGTACTATAACGACAGTGAATTTTCCAAACCTGCAGATGTTGCTAATACATTTGGTAATTACTTTAACAACGTCTTCATTCAACCAGTTCCAACCATTCGCAACCAGTTGATTCATCTCAGTTTTCATCGCATAACAATCTAGGATTACATTTTGATTTACAGAATATTTCATATGAAGTTGTTTTACAAAATCTTAAACAATCCAAGTTTACCTTCAGTATGGGCGTAGATGGTATTCCCAGTTTTGTTCTTAGAGACTCTGCGTATGCTTTTGCCAAGCCATGGCATATTTTATTCAATTGCATCCTACATAATTCTACCTTCTCATTTTCTTGGAAAAAAACATTCATCTGCCCTATACCGAAAAAGGAAAATCAGAATGACGTTTCAAATTATAGAGGTATTTCTTTGCTCTGTAATTTCTCTAAAATCTTTGAAACCATACTGTATAGTAAGCTTTATTGTTCTACCAGGCAGCTTATATCATCACGACAACACGGTTTCATGCAGAGGAAGTCAACAATATCCAATTGGCGGTTTTTGCTCAGTACGTTTCTGAGGTGTTAGATAATAGAGGGCAGGTTGATGTTGTCTATATGAACTTCCAAAAAGCATTTGATCAGATTGACCATAACATACTCCTTTTGAAATTAGAAAGTTTTGGATTTTCAGAGGATATAGCTCCATTATCTCCTTGTTACTTCTCCTTTCCCAAATTCCCTGCACCTGTTTGTCGCCATATATTTTTCTAAGTATTTTTCTTTCCCACACACTTAGCATTGCTTGATCCACTGCTCCAAGGGTCCATACCTCACTACCAAATATTGCTATTGGCTGCATGACTGTCCTGTAAACTTTTGCTTTGAGCCCTCTTGATATACTTGTACTTCTCATAAATTTTTTTAGAGCATGCAAACATCTGTTCCCAGCCATAATCCTTTGTTGGATTTCTCTTTTGATTTCCGGTTTTCTGCCAAATTGGACCCCTAAGTATGTGAAATACTCGACCTCTTTAAATACATATGTTTTACCCTTTTCGCTAGTTACCTCCAGCTTTCCCTGTTGATTATATTCCTCATCGGTCCATTTCATATACTTCGTCTTATCTTCATTTATTTGCAAACCCATTTCAAGTGCCTGTTTCTCTAGTTTTAAAATACATTGCTGCAACTCCGTTCTATTCCTTGTGAGTATTGCTACATCGTCTGCAAAAGCTAAACACTGGTGTCTCTTGTGATATACCAAGCTGGACCTATTTAAATTTGCCTTCCTTATTACGTATTCTAACACACCGCTGAATAGTGTTGTTGATAGGGGGTCTCCTTGTCTTAATCCTTCCTTTACCTTGAAAACATCGCTTACTTTATCCTTGTATCTCACTCTATTGTTAGTTTCCTCCAGAGTTAGTTGAATCATTTTAATGAGCTTCTCTTTCACTCCCACCTCCTTCAGTGCTATGTAGAGCTGCTTTCTTTTTATTCGATCGTAAGCCTGTTTGAAATCTATAAAAGCTATGTGTTTCTTTTTTATATTCATAACTCTCTGCTTGGACTTCCCTAAGCGTATAGATTTGGTCTACCACTGATCTTGTTTTTCTAAATCCGCACTGATACTCGCCTATTTCATTTTCCATTACTTCCGTTAGCTTATTTTTTATATGTGAGGACAAAATCTTATAAACTACATTCAGTAGAGCTATTCCACGGTAACTAGAGCATTGCATTTTATCGCCCTTCTTGAATATTGGCACGAGTATCACTTCATTCCAGTTCTCTGGCATTTTCTCTTGCCTCCAAATTTGCTGCATTAATTTATGAATCCATTTACATAAATCTTCTCCTCCATATTTAAACCATTCCGCTGCTATTTGATCTTCTCCAGTGCTCCTGTTGTTCTTTAATTTGCGTATAATCTCTTTCACTTCAGTTAGTGTTGGGGTACCTTCTCCTTGCTCCTGTACGCTGTTTGCTTGCACTTCCCAATTTGCCTCTGCTTCCTCTCCTTCATCTTCATTCAACAATTTTTCAAAATATTCTTTCCATTGCTCCAATATGGCATCCTCGTCCCCTATTAGCTCTCCTTTACTGTTCTTCAAATACCCTGCTTTTGGCTTGTATCCTTCTCTTTCCCGCTTTATTCCGTGATAAAGTCTTCTTATTTCTTTATTTTTGTAATTTTCTTGAATTTCCTGTAGCAACCCTGCTGTATACGCTCTTTTCCTTCCCCTCAATAATTTTTTACACTTTTCTCTTTGCTTCTTATAGGCTTCCTTTGCCTCCTCCGTTTCCTTTTTTAGCATCTCTAAACTTAGTTCCCTTCTTTTTTCTAATTCTTCTTCACATTCTTTGTTAAACCATTTCTCACTTTTTTTTCCTTTCTTCCTACCTGTACTTTTTCCCACGGCTTCCTTCATTTCCTTTCTTAAGCTTTGCCAAAGTGTGTCGACATCATTAGTCTCTTGGATTTTATTTAAGTTATTGGACAGTTCGCTCCTATACGACTCTTTTTCCGTTATTGGTTCCAACCTACATAACCTATTCAACCTATCTTTGTTTTTGGTATTTTTTGCCACTGGAATCTCTTGCCTCATTGTGATTCCCACCAAATAGTGATCCGAATCAGCGTCTGGCCCCCTATAACTTCTTATATTCTTTATACATTTCTCCTCATCCTTTTGTACCAGTACATGGTCAATCTGGTTTGTGTAGGATCCATCTGGTGATCTCCACGTTCCCTTATGTATATTCCTCTTTTCAAAATAAGTACTTTTTATTACCAACCCCTTCTCCTTCACAAAATCAATTAACATTTGTCCATTCTCATTGCTTTGCTTATGCTTACTATGTTTTCCAATTGTAGGCCTAAAAATATTTTCTTTTCCGATTTTGGCATTCGCATCTCGCAAAATAATTTTAATGTCATATTTTGCCACTCTATCATATTCAGTATCCAGTTTATTATAGAATTCTTACTTTTCTTCTAATTCCGATTCCTCCATTGGTGAACTTTATAATAAAATCGCTTCTAACTGCGATATTCATTTTGATAATTTAAGAAATGTATGTAACTGGGTTAGTCGCTTAGTATTATTGGTTGGATTGTGTGGAGTTGTAGTTTGTAGTAATTGTTAATTATTTTTTGTTTGTTTTGTTTGTTGCACGAACAACGACTCCATCAACATGTGAACATCGAGGCCATCCAGCTTCTCGACAACACTAACATAGTAAGAAGGCTCAAGAGGGTTAAGCCCTTTGAGTTAGTGAACTGATTATATCAGCATAAAAGCAGAGTATTGTGCAGTTAGTGTTACACGTTAGTATTAGTGTAATTAAGTTACCAGACTCTAAAGGTACACTAGTGAGTAAGACCTTACCTCTAAGACTTTCAACTTTTGTTAAATTAGGGTAGAACCAAATTACTCATTGATCTCCCTTTGATCAGATTGTAATAGCAGCAAAATACCTTTCAAGGGGTATTTTCTATAGGTATTTAAAAAAAATATACCTATATATTATCACGAAATAATTGTCTATTTTTTGTCAATGTTCTTATTCCTGCAATTGGGTTTTTTCTGTTGAATAAATATTATTATTATTATTATTATTATTATTTTCAGTAAGTCCCATAAGTGGGTTTTGTTTTCACAAAAATTCGGAGGATTAGCAGTATAATCACTTATGTAGGAAGAATTAACAGTATAATTCTCCGAATAGTTTAAAGAATTGTAATTAAAATTTTCAAGATCATATAATTAGGTTGCTCGTCATATTTATAATTGTCGTAATTATTATAGTCACTGAAATTGTCAAAAAATGCTGTTTCATATTGCGCGCAATTCGAAGTCTGATAACCGTAATCTTCATTAAAATTTACATAATGCGCTCTTTGTGGATTAGAACGATAGTTTGAGTTTGGTAGGATAGCTGATGATCTATTTTGATTAAAATTAGGATTTAGTCTGATGGCTGCAGGCCTATATTGCTGCGAAGAATTTGGTTGTTGGTTTTGGAAGTTTCTTTGAGGATTTGAATTAGAAAAATTTTGAAAATTTGGTCTTTGTTGAAATTAGAATGTTGCATGAGAATAATTGATTGAAGTTAGTATTTTATGGGCGAAACTGTGGAGATTGCCGGGCACGGCATTAGTTAAAAGTATGTCCAGGGCATTTTCCAAATGAACACATTTTTTGTACCTGCCCGTTGTGGTGGTACTTGGTTTTTAATTTGACTCTTATGCCGAAATTTCTGTGATTCAAAATATCCTAACTGTAATTCACCTAAATTCTACCTAAAATACAAAATAAAACCTAAAAATAGAATTATACGAATTATTCGTATAATTTTACGAATAATTCGTACAATTTTATTTTAAGGTATTATTTTCTTAGGAAATTCATGGCATAGTTTCATAAAATATCGATTTACTCCATAATGGTGTGTTTTGTGATAAAAGTAAATATACTTTTTTTGTAGAGAAATGAGTGGAACATTGAAATAACATATTATTTTAAACATTCATCAGTGGCGTAACATATATTTTTTTAGAAAAGGGGTTCCAAGAGTGCAGGTTGCACGCCACTGGCTATTCCCATCGAGCTGAAACTTTTTGTGGAAGTAAAGATTCATACATAATAATTTGAATATCAATTTGAATCAATAAAATTTGAATATGAATAATCAGATAGGACTTGGAAACAAACACCGATGACCCTTATTTCCAAGGGAATGTAGGATCTGCAAGTTGGACGTAGAAAAAAACCTTAGGAAGTGCAGAGGCACAAACTGAAAAAAGAGATAGGGAGACAGAGACAGGAAAGGCATAGGCCCTAGCACTATGCTGCTCCTACCGAGCCTGGGCAGTGGTCTCCCAGAGAGGGCAGTCATATGGAAGCAAGCTGACATCTGACCTTCCTAAGAGATCAAGACCCGGGGACAGCAAAAAACCTACGGGGAGGTACTGTCGGATATCTAAACGGTGGTGATCTCAGAGGATTGGGAGTGCAAATGGACGAAAAACAGATGGGAATTTTCTAGATTGCGCTCCCAGTGGCAATAGATGGGGTTAACAGCGGGAGATATCCAACCACATTTCCTTGAATCCTGTCAGAAGGGAAGGATCATTAGCAATAACCACCTTCAGTGAGAATTCAATGTCAAGTATGATTTGTATTTAAAAAACACAACTTAGGTATATACATACATACATATTATAACTCAAAATTTAATGAAGCAACAAAAAATTGAACAAACCACTGGGTACTACTCAAAGAATAACATGTCTATTTCCTATATCCACAACCAAGATATGGATGTGTATGCAAACTTGAAAAATCAAAATTTTGTTTATTAGTAATTTTTACCATTAAGTTGGTCATGAAAAAATAGATCAGAAAGAGGGGGTTCATTTTCTTCTATCTCTTACAGTTAATAAGATGGCCTATAAAAGCAGCTTAATTTGCCTACCCTGTACAGTGCATTTAGATGTGTCGTAGTTTATCTATATCCAGTTTTTTGTTTATCTCGCTCCTTCTTTGTCCTCTAGTTAATATAATATATTAGACAGTAGGTACAGCAAAAATGAATAAAATACTAGTTTAATTGATTTTAAGTTTATTGTAAAATTTAAATAACATATTTAACTCGATATAAAAAATATGTACATGATAATATAATGGTAATAATAGACAACAAAGTCAAAAATCTAAAAAAAAATTAACAGCACTTAGATTTTACTGATCGTCCATGTGCAATGCTATTTATACTAATATTAACAGTCTCTTCTTTACAAGTATCGGTAGCTTCCAACTCACTTGAAGTAGCCATTATATCATCATCATAAACTTTTAATGTATGATTTTTATTTTGGCCTGACAATCGCAGTAATCCTAATGCAATATTCTCAAATATCAAACCAATACCCTGAAACAGAAGTTATTATTTAAAATAGGTACTTCATTTTTTTGCCTTTTCAATTCTATTAGGCTTTTCTATAAATAAAAAATTTGTGTATATAAGATAGTTCTACAATGATCAAAATAGCCACGAGGTGCGTCTAGTTTGATAAAAATATGTTAATAGGTACTTTTTTTCTCTAACTTGTTATATAAAATAATGGTAATATTACATAGATAATGTTATCTATCAGTGAGGCATTGTTGAACAAAAGAAATGTAAATACAGCTTGACCGACTTCATATTAGAGGTGACTTTAAGATACAGAGTGGTCATATTACTTGGGCTCACAGTGGAGCTTGTTCTCTACCTAAACATCATCTATTGACCAATCCAGGTACAGTCTAACAAAGAGTTGCTTAAGTTCAACTATGGAGTTCAATTACTTCTGAAATGTAAAGTGTTTAAGTGTACCAAGTTAAAAAATTTTACATAATATATTTGAATTCATGACGGAAGAGGCACAGAATAACAATGTAATAATTCTTAATTCAGGCAAAAATACAAGGGTTGCAAAAGTAACCGGAATTAGTGTGAGAACGATGAAAAGCATGACAAAATGTTCCATAATAAAAAGCAGCATTAATAAATTTAATTTTAATTGTATCCATAAAACATTTTTATTTTGCACAGAAATTTGGTAGCACAGAACAAAGACCAACTGATATTATTATTATTGGAATGTCACTCATAATTCATAATTTATCGATATCAATATAATTTGTGTTGACCAATTATTATTAGCTATATATGTACAAAATGTATGTTTATTTGTTACACATCAAATGCACTAATAGTAATAAATGATAAATTATCAATGATGATCAATTTATACGAAATGGGTACCAACCAAACTTATACCTAATTTGCTGCCGTGTAGTCTTATTACTGATATTACATTCGATTGATTTCTAATACTTTTGTGAACCAAAATACTGAAGCTAAAACCTTTTTTTTTTACTAAAATATCAACAGAAATTGGTTTTGACAATTTCATGGCTTACTAGTTATTAACTAGAAAAAAATACCTAAATGTAAGAAAAGTAACACACTGAATCTGTTCTTGTGGTTGAATTTATGTATTACACATTAACATACCCTGGTTTCATAGATTTTTGTTAAGAGACAATAGCTTGAAATAATGTTTGTGCATTATTTGCACAAACATTATTTACATTAATTACCTAGGTACTAGGTAGTTTCTATTTCATTATGGTATTTAAACTGTTCTTGGCAGATCATTTACAAATTTCTATTTATATTTTAATTAAATGAGAATGAAGGAGCAGTACTTTGGTTCCCAGACATATTAGACTATCAGTTCTGTTGGTCTTATCAATCATAATTCTTATAAGAGTGCCTTGGAAAAATAATATTTAAAGCAATGTAATGCCATGTATGTACATGTACCATTTCATTTGCTAAATGTCAATGAGAAATTATTTAAACCTTCAAGATGAACCCATGCAAAGGTATATTGCTATATTTAACACGTTAATCGCCCATGTCAAATACTAAAATTTTTCCACGCAGGCCCAACTGTGTGATTTGACATATTTGTCAAATCAAAAACAAAAAAATCCCAGGGCCAAAGGTTGTTTGGGACGGCCAGGCCCCATATTTCAATTTCCCATATGAAGTAATGTAAAGCAAGAACTAAACGGCGATTCAGAGCCGAGAACGAAAGCAAGTCGTGAAGCCCATATATGGGTCACAGGGCCTGGTGGTATAATTTTGTTGAGACTCAGATGTCGGGTCACATGGCGATTAACGTGTTAAGTTGACGAGAATAATCTACCTATATATAATTAGTAGATGTGGCAGAAATGAGGATCATGACAGAGTCTCACTAGCCCATATAATTATCTACGTATGTCTTACCTTATAAATGCTTGTTAACAAGGTTGAATGGCGCAGGAAGGTAATCATAGAAAATAATTCCTGGCTGTTTGGCAGGTGTAATCCAGGAAACTAACAACACAAACACTGGAGACTGTTCCTCACTAATACTAGATGTCCATTGACAAAACTTTTGCCACCATAAATCCATCTCAGGCAGAAGAGCCACAGGACAGTGGACATTAGTGGGTCGGCTGTTTCCAGCCTTGAAAGCTTTTATAAGTGCAAAGATGCTTAGTTTCTCGTTGGTGTGAAAAAAATTAATTGCAAATTTTTCGAACATAGACAGTTACCGGCTTGCTAGCAAACCCAGCCGTCAAGAACTGGTATGAGGAGAAGAGAGTAAAATATAATTTTTCTAATCTTCTCAAGATCGACCTAGTTCAAGGAGAAACGACAATGGCAGGTTTTCGGGATATCGCGTGCATTGGATTTTGCTTCTAACTGAATCTGACCCTCAGATTCAGAAGTGAAGTAAAATTAAAAAATCGACTTTTCTTCGAAAAACAGCAAAGCTGATCGTGAGTCTCTCTAACGACTTCCAATGAAAAACGCTTGAATCCGTAGCTGAAATCTATCAAATAAATTAAGAAACTCGGATTTATAATAAGCGACTAGTCCAAGATGGTCACCTAACTGGCCAGTCATTAGGTTAGGCTGATCTTGAGATGTTCTGACTTCCGAGTTGGTTACCCACCTGTTAGATAACTCTATCAGGCGCCACTTAGAATATTCGTGGCCAAGTATTTGGACGAAAGATTCCGAAAATACTAACGGCTGAATTATGAATCAACGACAGCCCAAATATATAAGTTAAACTAAAACCTATAATTGTTTGAAGGATCAATCACTGATCATACCACTCTATGTTTTTACAAAGAAAACAAGATATGATGACCGCATGGTGAGCGGGACCAACTGCTTCTGTGTGATGTGTACTAAAGCGTGATACCAATCAAGTTTCATGACACCGCCCCAACTCAGTTAATCTTTCTCAGTTTGCTAAGTCTGGCCCTGTCATGATCCTCACTTTCACAATGTCTAATAATTAAGAACATTTATCTTTTAAGTTCACTAAAGGATATCACTCACTTGTCTGTCATGCCCCGTCCAGCTAAAATATGATCAAATAAAACACAAATTTATACATACTCCAAAAAACAAGGCTGACCAGACTTATATGTTTCTAAATACAACACCCTGTATATTTTTACAGATTGGATTGGCCTATTCTCTTATGAATACATAGGGCTTCATGACTATCTTTAATAATATAGAAGACATAGGGTAAAATTAGTTGTCTATAATAAGTTGTCCATCTCCATAAGTTTAGTTAGAAATTCAATATCAGTTAGTCACTTACAGGTACTACGACCGTTTTTCCAACACATTGTTATTATATTATGGTAAACTCACACTCATTTGAGGATATTTTACTTATTATAAATTTGATATCAATGTATTTGTGAGATAATGATTTATACCTATCTACAAGACATTACACCAGTACAGCACCTTAATAATCCTTAAGTTGGTAATATAAATATGTTAACCTTAAAACACTCTATAAAACTAGTATAATTGTATACTGTTAACAGCGCTGAATAATGACAGCAGATAACTAAAAATGTTAGTTGATTACAATCACTACCTATATATTAATTTATTTTAATATCTAAATTTAGAAATGTTTTATTTAGCACATATTATTAATGACATTACTAATATTACTTCCAGAACATTAAAAGACATCATTTATACATATATGTATATTTTGTTAAGATGGCTGTTTAGTAAAAGGATTATTGGCCTAAAAGATACAGACCTGGTCTGCTTTTGCTGAGCATTCCATATATGAAGCCCCTATTGTCTTTGAATACTGTAGAGCTTCATCTCTTGACACCTAAAAAAATGTTTTTCTTTTATATCATATATTGTTATACCCTGTGAAATACACTAGTGTATAAAAATAACAAAAATTATATCCCCATTCCCCTACCTAATCTAAGAAAAAAGTTCTACTAATGCCTCTTAAGGGAGAAAGGCCCTGATATTTATTTAAAAACCCTAAAACTAATTTAAAGTAAGTTCTTTACAGACTGAGTATGTTCTTTACAGACTGTCCAGTTATTATCATTTGTTTGTACAGTATTTCTGTTATTACATGATACAGGCATGTATTTGTGACAATACGCTACTTTTTTGAGGAACAAAAGAGGCTATAAATAGAATTTCCATAGTCCTGCTCTGTTGGTTTCTAAGTTATAGGACAAATTTAAAAAGTACTCAACTATCTCAATTAATAATAATAATAACAATAATAAACATCTATTTATTTTGCAAGTTCTATAACGAGAAGTCTAGCCTAATGACAATTCACACTTAACCAAACGATGTTTCAAATTTTTCGCCGGACACATTTTTCTAACTACTGCTATAAAAGATGTGCACATAAAATTGGTAGCATTCTTAATATACAATTAGTATTGCGAACACACTGTGTAAATGGCTGACAACATACTATCCCCTTTAATTAATAAAATTAATTAAAGAAATCAATTAATAATTATTTTTTCTTATTCTCATACTAAACAATAGTTCGTTATAACATAGAATAATATGGTACGTAACATGGTACGTGGAATAATAATATGCTGCTCCCTCTTCCTCACAAGTATACATGTCAATAATCTATATCAATCAAGTATTTATCTCTTAAAATACAGTTTGGTGACCCCATTGGAGATCTCATTGAATTAAAATATAAAATATATCAGCATATATTTCTGATGCAAGCACTCCAACACCTCATGCTCAACCAATGAGAGTTGGAAAAATGATTTTATAGGCTGTTACTGTTAACTACAAGATCCAATGAACGTCGTTCTAGTAATTTGAATTTGTCTTGCCAAATGTTTGAAACTAATTTTTACAAATTGTTGCCCATATATATTGCACATTGTGTATGAATTTAGCGTTTGTACGTTGATCACAGTTTTCAACGTTTACAAAGTGTTCTGTCATTTCTGTTCTGTTTTCTGTAACTTGTCAGTCTATTTTCTTGTTTAGCGTATGTATTTCATTTATGCTTTGATATTTTGTGTTTTTGTGTATATTATATAAATTAAATATTGTTGATGAATGAAACCACTTTTACGAATGACAAATCATATTTTTCCATATTAATGTCACAGAGTATTAAATTTTGTCCCTGGATTCACTTACAGGGAAATAAATATGTCAACTTCGTTGACGCCATTTGACGTTTTGACTTCCCTCGGCTCTTATCGTAGACAACTTTTACCTGATATATTAAATGTTTTCCGAAATACAATGTGCCTCTATTTGCAGAGCAGGAGAGGTTATCAATGCAATTGTCAATTTTATGCAAAATTAATAATCGTTTTGTTTGACAAGTAATTCATTGTCTGTCAGAATTCACCTTGGTATTAACTGTTTATTGTATCACAATTCATTTGTCTTTTGATACTGACCACAACCTATTACAAATACTTACCTTATGTGCAGCAGAGTAAAATTGTTTAAATAAGTATTTTTGATAACTAAATAAAAATCTAAAAACTCAAAATTTTGATATTGTTCAAAAATCTCACAACTAAATGATGGTCTAATTTAAACCACCCCATTATTCAAGTCAAGTCGACAATGATCATATATAATTTTATAAGATAAAATTTTATATTTTATTTTTATTAAGTAGGTATAATATTTCCCTGTATTTTCTCTACTTTTTTTAATACCTTTAAGTATTGGAAAACTCACATCACTTGATACTACAAATAAGCTAAATATAGAAACTTACTTCTCTTTTATCAACTAAATCTATTTTATTGCCAATTACACACAAAACCATAGGTTCTTCTACATTTCGTTTTAATTCTTGTACCCAACCTTTCATGCTCTCAAAGGATGCATTTGATGTAATGTCAAATATTAAAAGAGCTGCATTTGCATTTCTATAGAACATGGGCGCCATTGCTTTAAATCTTTCCTGTCCAGCTGTATCCCAAATCTAAAATAAATTTACACATATTATTACATTAAAACATTACAAATATCTATGCAATAAATGCAGATTTCTACAAGTTAAGAAATAATATAGAAACGATAATATTCAAAATAATAAATAATAAGAATGATATAGGTACCAAAAAATACTAACTAGATATCGTAAATATATGTGAATAAGAGAAGTAAAATAGTTATTTTCCTAACTAGTGCGTAAAGTGATACTTTCTCGCATGCCTAAACGACGCGAAGCGGAGTTTGGGCAACTGTCCAGTGCGGGAAATACACTTTCCGCACGAGTTAGGAACAATATTTTTTCTACGACCACGAATAAATAAACAGACAAGAAAAATGAAGTTATATTTACAGTAACCAATCTGTAAACATGAAACTAATAATAATTATGTACGAGAAACATAAATTTCAAACTAATAAAAACAAACTCTTAATCTGTTTTATTATTGTTAATATTGATGGTGAACGAACAGTTTACAGCATTTTGCCAATTCATAACTGAACTTAATTATTGCTGTTGCAATTGGCTGTTCTGCAAGACGGTTTCATTGGAAATTTTGGTTGAAGATGAACCTCCTAAGCGTTTTATGTTCATAAATTCCTCTCCAAAGTCAGAAAGGAATATTGGCGAGGAACGCCTGAAACTATGGTCTGTGTATCGTTCAGAATTTCGAAGATGCAAATAAGCTGCTATTTCGGAAGGCATTTTTCCAAAATTGTTGATCCCGACGCATTGAGCACTGCATTTTCCCTTTGTATACTTAATAAAAAAATGACGATGTGAAGTAATTGGAGATCGTAAGTTCGCATATATTTTCTATATAATTATAAGAAAGTTCCATTGTTTACTTGTGTTCCATTATTTACTTGTGATATCACGAACGATCTTGCAGAATGATTTTAGAGTCCGTTAATTTAATTATTATGAGGTTTCTTTTGTCTTCAATGTTATCAACAGTTATTTGTGTAAGTTCCGCCTGACGACAAGCTCCGGCTAATCTAAAAATGGTAGCAACTTTGATCATGAGGTAAGTTTCATCTGGTGATGTTAGCATAAATTTGGATATATCTTCTTTTGTAAATACGTCAGCTTTTTGTGGCCGACATCAAATATTTTTCTTGTTTAAGAAAGTCGTCACTTTATTGAATTTACTTATGTTAATGTATTACTTTATTTTTGATGTAACGTGACCATAGGGTGTTGGCTTTAAGAACGTTGCTGAGGTCGGCAAAATAGGTTAAAAAATAATTCTTGTTTGAAACTTCTCACGCTTTTTTCGTTACACCAGCTTAGGAACTGTGCAAACTGTTTTTCATCTTTCTTTTGATTTATCGGGTAACAAATCCAAATTCGCCTTACCAGCATTCTAGTATTGCCTGAGGAAGTTCTTCGTTAGAAGAATTAATTGTAATGTTCTTTCTGCTTCTTCTTTAGCACATAATAGTATATTATATAATATGTATGGTAAGTAGGTTATAAATGCACGCGAGTGAAAGTTGCAAACCGAGCTGGTGAGCCGAGATTTGCAATTAGCGATCACTCAAGTGTGTTAATAACCAAGTACCACACGCATCATATATGATACTTTATCTACAAGCATGCAGTCGTCACATATGTCTTTAAAGAATCAACAAAAGTAATAAGTAAATCTGTAGTGACGTTTCACCTTTAAAATGATATCAATATCAGTAATGTTACAACCATACTTGCAACTGATATCAAGTAAGCATCGTTGTGTTGTATTGAATTAATGACAATGATGTGCCGTAAAATATTATAGCATGGAGTGCAGTAATGTACTACATACCACACGCAAATCAGTAATGGCGTGAGGTAAGATATTATAGCACGGCGTGCGGTAAGTATCATTGTACCGCATACTTGTAGAGAAATTACCTTTATCTACAGGCATGCGGTACAGTGATTATTTAAAAGTTTATTTAATGTTAATATCTTTTATTAATTTTTATATTTTTTTTTTATCTGAGCATGAGTTTGTATCTATCTCAGTTGGTCAGTTCGAAGACTTTGTCTTACTCTCTTTAAGAAGTACTCACTTTGCAATATCATAATTTTTTAATTTTTTTTTAAATTTTATATTAAATATATTTTATTAATGAAATTCAGCGTGATTGTAATGAATATTTTAATTATAAATAGTAAGAAATGCACATGAATTGTTACGACAAGTTTGACAAATTGCAATTCTTATTTTTTTATCCTGTGCCCACCTACTCTACTTATAACTAATTTTAAATAACTACAAATTAAGTTTTTCTTATATTTCTAATTTACACTATCAATCGATTTTTAAATACCTGTTTAGTTCTTTACACATGAGGTTTGAGGTTAGCTCTCATTTGTCTGGTTGTCTTGTTATTCTGGATTACAGTTTAATTTTCACTTGTCTTTGTTAAACTTGCTGGTTTCGTCACTAGATGGCTCTGCTTCTGTTTGTATTATATTTTAGAATTAATGTTTAATTTCACAATACCTTCTTATATTCTTGTCCTTTATGTTCTTTCCTTATCTCGTACACTTGTTGAATAATAATACCTTTTTCTTAATAAATTATCTTAATAAATTCTTCTAAGGTTTTAACACTATTTACTGAATTGATTAGACTAGTTTTCTGTATGTTTTATATATTCTTAAATTAATTTTTCTGAGCACTAAATTTTTCGTAATTTCTGCTTTAGACGCTGCTAGTAAACCCTTTTTTAAAATTTTCTTTTCTGTTACTACCGTCTGTAACGCTTTTATTTTTCACTACGCTCTATGTTAATGTATTAAAAACTATTACACATTATTTTTCAATACTTAAATTCTTACCATCTATAATTATATAATTAAATTCTTACTATCTATAATTCTCATCATATCAAATCAATTCTGTTATCAAATTTATTATTTTCGATTATAAAATTATTTTGATACATTTCTTTACAGTACACTATACAGGCTGTCTACTTTTAAGTGTATACAAATCGATAAAAAGTTTATTTTGTGAGATATTTTCCAAAAAACCTTTTTTTTCTGTTGGAAATGTTTTCAAAAAACGCTCTTTTGACGTTATTACTTTTGTCAAAATGCAAATCCGGGCATGGCTACGATTTTTTTATATCCCGGAGTTTCACAAAAACCTTATCGATTTTATTTATTTTAAATCTGATACAATTGCGCTAATCAGGACCCGTAAAAACCCCCATTTACCAAATTTGAACAAAAAATATAGTGTGTTCGGTTCTACACCGTGTTAAAGTTAAGCAAAATAAGGACTTCAAAGGTACTTGGCGAGTCAAGCGTGCCATGGAATTATTACAACACATGAATGGGGGTTTTTATGGGTCCTGATTAGCGCCATTGTATCAGATTTCAAATAAAAACGGCGATTTTTTTATTTACAATCTTAAAAATAACTTTACTATTTTTTGGCTTGAGCGTTCGGAACTGAGTTTTTAAAAAAGTAATTAGTTTACCATATTCTTATTAACATTAAAAAAATATTCCGGCAGGATATCTTCAGTGTCTTACTAGTATAAAATACACTTAAAAGCTTAAACACTCAAGCGACACACTTGTATCTACCCTTTTCCTTTGTCTTATACTTATGTCTAATAATTCTAATAAGACACTATACAATAAATAACTACTAACCACATAAAGTGCGATTTCTCGTCATTTAATGTTAGCTTGTGGACTAAAAGTAGTTATGATAGTATATTCAAATCAGACTCCATGTTCTGAGAAATTGTAATCTGTTGCTCCTGTTGAAGATGCTTGAGGATGCTTTTAATATTGAGATGCACTTTACTTTAAACAACTTTATTAAATATTTAAAGAAGAGCGGTGTACAAGCTTATTTACATAAAAAGTCTCGTTTCTTAGTTACTACAATTATAATGTCACAAACTGATTTTTACCTACTTAGATTAGTTTATATATATATATATATATATATATATATATATATATATATATATATATATATATATATATATATATATATATATATATCTATCCAGGGACTTCTATAATATTCATAAATACAATGTAGAAGTTTTATTACTAACTATATTACACTAACAGCTCCAACAGAGCAACAGATGCTAACTATTTATATATAGTTATAAATGCACCTGATAAAACCTTTAATGAATATGGATAAAAACAGAACAACAACCCTTATATAATACCCTTTGGTTATATAAAATAGTATATACCTACATATCCCTTATTTCAGGTCAGTGGCTCAGAGACCTCAGAGTGTGTCAATCACTTAACCCAGAGGTCGTGAGTTTGAATCACTATTTAATTTTTAATTACATTGTCTACTGATATATTAATGCCGATTCACAGGGATGGGTTAGCAGCCATCCTGGCATACGTGCCTATTAAAGTGAGAGCTTAACATCCATTGATGTTTCACTATCCCCATAACTATTGAGGTTTTCCAGGTTTCCTTCATTCCAGCACTGAATGGTGATTATAGCTTATTAATGTAAGTAATTCAAATGTGGCCTACTGAATAATAATATACCACCCCTCCCCCATACAAGCCTCAGACTTTCGGACTAATCCTTTTGATTAGAATGAGGGGTAGAGATTATTATTATTATTGTGTTCTACACATCATGCACTTCTCAGTTTATCACTGTATAGTTAATAACCTATTGCACCCATGCACCCAGTATACTTTTGTCGTCAAAGTTTATATATAGGCTTTGTATTTGATCTACATTCAGTTAATTCCAATATATCTTGTTCTGTTGTTGGCCTTAAATAAGTCAAAATTATGTTCGAACAAGAAAAACTGTGTTCAGCAGAATCATTTGACCTAATTAGGCGCGGCAATAGCTCAGTCTGTTAGGTGCTGGGTGATAGCCTGTGACTAACAGAATGGGTATATTGCGGTGCGAGTTCGAATCTCGCCAGGGGAGAAATGGCACCTCTCCCAGGGAATGGTTGTGTGTCTGCGTTTTTTTCATGTGTACCCTCCCTCTACACAAGCCTTAGGCTTTCAGTAGGGAGGTTGTCCATTTCTGTGGTGTGTTTTATGTTTTATGTTTTTATGTTAATTAAAAATAACATAGTTTTAACTTGAAAAACTAATTATAGACTGATCCTTTTGGCGCAGGATATAATTTTTATTCTTTTAAAGAGAATAGTTTGAGACAAAAGCAAAGCCCAAAGAAATAAAAAAAAATTAATAATTTATGAATTAGAAACATTTTAAATTTGAATTGTAACAATATAAGTTTGTATATGTTACATACATGACATGTCAAACATGTCACGCCCAAAGTACGACGTTTTGTTGTATCAAACATATCCATTTGACACAAAAATACGTTGGCATATGACCTAGTAGCAGCATGACTGATCAATTTTTTTTATGACCATTTTCAAATTGCTATCATATCCGTGGGTCCGATTCTCGAGTCATATAAATACATTCGTATGCAAAAATGACTCAGGCAAATAGTTTTTTTATAGCAAGAGAACTGTCAAATTAAGTCATATTGACATAATCCTCACATACACATCTTTTCGCAAGAATCAGGAATTGGGTTCAAGTGCTTTGGTATTATCTAATTCTGAGTTGATCTTTTCCATATTTTTGCCACACTGAATTTCAGCTAGTCCTCACATGGCCACTTTAAAAGGAGCACATATTGAAAGGAATTTTTTTTATTTGCAGTGTGAGAATAATTATAATTTAAAATTTAATCTTCACGGAGTCCAGCATAATGCCTATATAAAATTCCCCGACTTTTCCAAATTTTCCAGACAAATATTTATTTTTTCCAGTAATTAAATAGTTTTTATGTTAAAGAAGCGCACATTATTTTATGGTAAACAAAAATTTATTATTTATGATTTTTAATAATTATTGCATTGCATAAAAACTACTAGAATACCTACTACAGTAAATAAAATTCAGGATATAGTTTTATGGAAACGAAATCTCACATAGGAAATGAGATCTAAACAAAAATTTTAATAAATATTTTGTTATCTAATTGACTAACCTCTATGAAAGGGACATAATATCAACATTTTTATATTTTCACGCATAAACATGCTATTTTTCATGATTTCATACCTGTAAAATTTATGTAAGAAAATATTTAAAATAAATAAGAAAAATAATCTCGTAATCTTAGGAAAAGATAGATGTCGACAAAAAAGTTCAAGAAGTATTTCAAATGCGAAATTATACTTTTGTTCAAATAAATCAGAAATTCATAAAATTTGTAGTATCCGCCATGCAATTTTTCTGCGTGTTTCCGCGAATTGTCAAAATCAGATGTCTCATGAAAATATTCGAAACAATAGTAACTTCAATTGTAATATTTCAGGAAAACTTTTCAAAATTTAAACTCATATGAACTGAAAACAAACAGCATCAGAATATACGGTTTTATATAAATATGTATATCGTCGGCTGAGATGCAAAACCGTGTAACTACGTTTTGCCAGATTTTACAGGAGATGAAAAAAACAGTTTTTTTGCGAAATGGAAGGGCTTTGTTTTGCATTGTTATGTTAATTTCCAAACGGACTAATCTTAGCAAAAAATATAAAGTGTTTTTGGGAAAATCCTATTTTCAGAAAAAAATAACAGACTTACACAGTTTTCACCCAATGTATTCAGAGTTACATGTTTTTAATTAACTCAAATAAAAAGTCATTTTTAATAAAAGGAAAGTGTTTATTTTTATTTCTTAACACAAACTATAGGAATAAAAGATTTATATCTAAAAATAAAACAATTTAACTAATCTAAAAATAAAAAAATAACACCTCATGTTTCTAAACTGTCGTAAAAGTTCCACGCGTGCTCTGGAATCACTTTTTTCAGCTCTTGTAAGTCCTGATACTTTTCCTTTTTTATTTTAAGGCACTTTTTGTAAAGGGCGGGTAACACTGTTTGATTAGACATAACTGTAATTTTTTTTGGCAATGCCTTCCACTCGTCTGCAAACCTAAGTTTATACATAATATCGGTTTCATACTTAATAGCGACAACATCAGAAATTGTCGGGTCTCCTCGCCTTGTGCCAGGTCGAATTGAGGAATAATATTTTAATCCATCAAAATTTCGAAAAAAATTATAATTTAAATAGTGCACTTTGAAGGGTTGTTTTCGTCTAGCTTCGACGCAGACATTTATATAATCTGTAGGGAGGTAGATGGGCCTACCTTTAAGTTTTCTTTCTATCATCGAATGGGCTCCATCTACCTCCATCTGAGTATGACCCTTTTCGAGGAATTTTTGGAAAATTGCTACATTATTTTTTCTGCTAAACCAGAGAAGAGCGTTTGCCAAAGTGTTGTTTTTATTTTGATAACCGCAACTATCTGAGAAAATTGTAATAGACTTTATAGTTGGTCTCTTATTGATTTCCATCTCTAGGAAATTGCACAGTATCGATGCAAATACATTGGATTCTAGACCTCCATTGGCCTCGTGCCAAAGAAAACAAGTAACATCTCGTGTTGATAAATTAAATATAGTGTAATTGTGTAGACATAATTTTGTTTTATAATACACTGCACTAGCATGCAGTTTTGGAGCTAACAAAACTGCCTGTACATCAACTGTTAACACCAATGAGTCCTTGTCTTTTTCTGACTTTTCTTTATCTCTCCGCTTTTCTTCTCTAGCTTCTTCCTTCTTTTCTTGATGCCTAACATATTCATCGTCCGGTTTATTTCCCAAAAGATGTGCAATGCACGTATCGCACTGATCTTTCTTTGGCCTATAGATCGCTATTTTTTGAGAAACCATTTCTTCAAAAAACATGGCAGTGCTTAACGCTTTTTTATTTACTGTATTACATTCCAATTTATATTGCCTATAAACATCCATTTTTGATAGAAACACTGGTTCAAGATAAAGTTTGGAACTTGAAGCCCGACAATAATCGCACTCAAGTTTCAGAATGTCCTTTAAAAACTTAATCATGAAATCTTTTGCAGAAATACCTTCTTTAGATTGTCTTGATCTTTTTGGCATTTTGACCGAATCTTTTACTGTTGAGGTTCTGTCTTCATTAGATGCTGTGGCGAAATTAATGGCCATCCATTGTTTTATACCCAAGGTATTAAGAAATGTCTTTTTGCATACCTGCCACCTAGTATCGCTCTTGAACAGAAAATATTCATAGGAATAATCCCTTCTGCTAATTTCATTCTCACCTTTTCTTTCTTTGGGCTTCTTAATGTCTATTAATGATGACACATACACTTTTTTCATGTCCCACGACATTTTCCAGAAGTTTTCAAATGTTTTTAGTCTCAATCTTTCATCAAACGTATGACAAAACCTTGATTTTGCTCTTTGACAAAAGTTAAGAGTTGCAGAAATGTTTCATAGTTCGTGGTTGCCTATCGACGATGTATTTCCACTTATTAGTACCCTCTTCTTTCTTCAGCCCTTTATATGTATTACCATGCATTCTTTTTAGCTTTTGAATCCTCCTAACCGATTTTTCTGTTACTTTTTTATTGCTGTCATTGCCTTCATTCTCTTCTGCAGGTTCATCTTGATCAATATCTCTGTCTAGGTTGTTCTCCGTTTCTGTATCTTCCCCAAAATTAAGTTGTTCTTTCTGGATTTGGCTTTCTATTGTCGTCTGTTCGTTTTCTGTTCCCTTCCCTTCCGCTTCATTTACAACATGCTCAATATCAACGTATTCAATTTCTTCTATAATGATTTCTGTTCTGTTGTTTTGAATATCTTCTTCTTCTATGTAGTTATCATGAATTATTTCTTTATCTATAAAGTTCTCAATTTCTGTATTTTGCTCAAAGTTACCTTTTTCCTGGTCTTGTTTTTTTTTTGTTCTTAGCTTCAGCCTTCTTCAATTTGTTTTCTATTGCTTTCTCATAGTCTTTTGTATCAAACTCAATTTCCATTCTATTACTGTCTATACCAGCGGTATCCATCAGGTAGTTTTTTTGAGTCATTTCTATGTCTAGGCTATTTTCAGTATTTTTTTCTTGCTCAGTGTGCTTTAAGTAACTTTTTCCACTATTTTCAGGTTCGACTGTTACCACATCATTTTTTACTGTCGTATGTTTAGTTCCATTTATGTTATTTTCAGCATTCTGTATAACAATATCTTCCACAATAATTTCAGATATAGGGATTATTTCAGTAATTTGGGATAAATCAATTTTCTGTCCAACAGAAGGAGCATTATTGTCAGGGGCACTACTTTCCCAAAATTCTTCTGAATTTAAAATATCTTGTAACTGTTTGTCTGTGAGCTTCTCCATGTTTCTATAAAAAAAATATTTGTTATTTGTCAATTTATATCATAATAATAGCTAAAAGATAGTTAAAGATATAAAAAACATACAATATTGCTTGACTTTGCATCCTAAAACAAACTAAAAATCAAAACACTTAGAAAGTGTAAATGTAAATAAAATTTAATCCTATTCTTAGCTACTAAAATAATACTACATTTAGGTAAGTATTTAATATAAGCCTTAAAAAATAAAATCGGTTACAAGAAAAGTACTGTAAATACCAGGTAAGTCAATCAAGCAACAACACAACGTCGAGTGTCATGACTATTCAAAACCGTGTAACTCAAATTTGATTGTTTAAACCAATTTGTGTAAAAATAAAAATAATAAAACGCTTTATTTATTGAAATTATGAAGCATACCTACATATTAAAAGAACCTGTAGAATACTTGATATCAATATGATATTCATTAAAAATAATAAATACTTACATTTTGTGGAGCTACACTGTATTGCACTATAACCTCAATCACTTTTCATTGAAATGCATAGAGATACACGTTTTTGTAACCACCAAGACTTACACGGTTTAAATTTCGTAAAATTGCGAAAAAACTACGTATCTCTTTAGTTTCAGCGTTTGCTAATAGATGGAGAGACTAACTCTTAGAAATATGTATATTAAAACTTAATTTCAGGTATTTTCGGACTTACACGGTTTTGCATCTCAGCCGACGATATATAAAAAGATAAAATCCAGAAATAGGTCAAAATTCCTCGACTATTTCCTGACTTTTCTCTGATCAATCAAATTCCATGACTTTTACAGGTTTTCCAGGTCGCTGGACACCCTGATCTTATATATGTTGTTTCTTTGACAAATACTATACTTTGAAACAATTGTTCTTCTAAATAATTATTCTCAAAAAGCGTTTACCTCTTGTAGTATTATCTCTAAAGATACTGATCTAAAATTTAGTTATTTTATTTTTGGAATTTATAAAAGATGTCTACCTATGAATTACTCATATACCTAGAGTTTTTATTTCATCATCGATATGTTTTTCATTAATAATGTATGAATTTACCTGCAATGTAACTTGTGTATTTTCCACGTTTAATTTACAGCTGAAAAAAGATGCACCAACAGTTGGGACAATTTGTTTTGAAAATGTATTTTCTACATAACGTATCACTGTGGAAGTTTTACCGACACCTAGAACCAATAACAGTAATTAATATAAAATATTTCAAAAAATATACTTAAGTAGATATTCTACAAGTCATCCTCTTCTTAACTGCTAATAAAAATATGACATCTTAATCGATATTAAAATTTGCGTAGCACCGAACAGCTATCAGGATTTGCACTGAACAGCTATTAATAACATCGCATATTAAATAAAATTAAAGCAAAAAAAATATATCAGTGTACTGTCTTAATACAATTTAATAAATTATTGTATTCATTTAGATAAGCGTGAGTACTGCCAGTGCAGGAAAAAGACCCAATGTAGCAAGCAAGGTACTTGTAGACAGCAAAATGAATTATCCAAATTATTTAAAACATAGGTACCTAAAACACTAGCTATTTATTACTTAAATAATTTGCCTTTATTTAACCATTTTTCATTTTTTAATATAATTGGTTAATTATTACTCATTACATTATTTTTTAATTTTTAGCATTTTCTATCCAAAAATCTAATTATTGGTATTTGGTAAAAAATGTTTTCTCTCCCTAGATCAGGAGTTCCCAAAGTGCGGCCCGCGGGCTAAATGCGGCCCGCAAAGCCTGTGAATGCGGCCCGCGATGTCGATACGATACATTATATTTTTATTCAAAAATAAATAAGTAAATTGTAAAATTAATAATAAGTATTACAAATAAAATATAATAAAATATTTTGAATAATTTTTATAAATTCTTACAGAACTAACCATAAGCGTTTTATTAATAAAATTAAGATCAGAATTGAGTGATAATCATTTACAAGCAGTATTAAGATTACATTCGACGGACATACAACCAAAGTTTAGTGACATCATTAAAATAAAACAACTACACAAGTCGCACAATACAAATGTCCGTACAGTACTGTCAACAGTAATCCGGCCAGGACTCCGACAGTAATCATTGTTGCAATGATTAAAAATTTATATTTATAATTATAAGTTTAGTTCCAGTTACATTTGTTTTTGTTTATAAATAATAGATTATTAGTTTGTAATACTTGTTGCTATAGTTATAGTTCTGTATTTACAATAAGAGTGATTTTATTTTCGTGTTAATAAATTGTGTGATTTTATAATAATTGTTGTTACAGTTAAGGATTTATATTATTATATAATAAGATGGATTTCAGTTATTTTTTCGTCGTAATAAATATATAATTAAAGATTTATATTTATATTAAATTTAGTAAACTAATAAAAAAATAAAAGAAAAGATAAGAAATAGTTACAATATATTTAAAGCAAAAAAAATCGTGGTTACTGTTTTGATTTTATTCCGTTTTTTTTTTGGCCCGCCAAAAATTTCGGTAATATTAAATTGGCCCACCTAAGAAAAACTTTGGGAACCCCTACCCTAGATTATTAACATTTTACTTAAAATAAATAACAAACATTCTGGTACAAACCGTGAAAGATATAAAATGAAATGAGAAGAAAAATATTTTCTCGGATAGTAAAACCTTTCTATTAATAAATTAGTACAATCCTGCCCATAACTTTGTATTTTCATGGAAAAGTAAAAACATGGAATACCATATACAAACTCCCCAAGACATTAACGTTAGGGTTGGTGTCATAGGATTTCACAATTGGGCACTTTTTTATTCAAAACCGCTCGGATGGAATACGTATCTAGAATTATTAGAAAATTGAATTGTGGCGAGTTAAAGTTACTTTTTCGTCGCCATTTTGTAATTGCGTTAAAAAATGGAAACAATACAAATGATGCTCTAACGATTTTAAAAGGGAGTATAATTTATTACAAAAATTAATAAATCTCATCCTGAATGTTGTGATACACCTTTTTCTCATAAGGTATGTTCAGTTTAAAAAAAAAATGTTCTTGAACCCGTCGATTTTCTTTTATTTTTTTCTTTTGTTTAGCCTGTATTATGTTATATATGGGGTGATACGGACGCACATAGACACATAAAGACATGTTTTTAATGGGACACCCTGTATATTTTTACATATTTAGAAAGAGTACTTTCTCACGATCACAGCAATATATGGTTTGGTGGGGTTAACACAAATATTAATGGTGATAGAGCCACTGGAATATTGAAAAACCTTCCTCTTTATTTAATCGGATTTAGATACCTAATTGTAAGTATTACAAAAATTGAAAAAAAAATTATACATTTAATATCAACTAATGAAGTAAGATGTTCAAAAGGCCATCCTTTAACTTCTTGACAATAGCCAAGCATATTTACAAATTCCCGTTGAACATTTTAGACAACAGCTACACTAATTTGTCTCATTTCATGTCTTATCCTGTTTTTTATGCCTTCTAAATTTTGTGGTCTGTCGATATAAACTTTTGACTTTGAATATCCCCACAAACAGTAATCCATTGGAGTAAGATCTGGGGATCTTGGAGGTCATTCGATGGATCCACCTCTACCAATCCACCGCCCAGGAAAGCATGTATCTAAATAACCATGAACACGTCGAGCAAAGTGTGGTGGTGCACAGTCCTGCTGAAACCAGATTGAACTATTCAGTAGATCAGGATTATTGTTATCGGGAAATAGTTCCACTAACGCTGGGAAGAGATAATTTTGGAGAAATACTAAATATATCTCCCCTGTAAGGGTATCATCGAAGAAAAAAGGACCTATCACTCAATTATCAATCATTCCTGCCCAGACGTTAGTTTTTTGTGGATGCTGGGTATGTGATTCAATCATCCAGTGTGGATTATCTGTACTCCAATAGCTATAATTTTGACGGTTTACTGTGCCATTTAGACAAAATGTGGCTTCATCCGAAAATATGATTTGACGTTTTATATCCAAATTAGCATTACACATATTCACTAGTGTGTCACAGAACTGCAAACGTCTGTCGGGGTCATCTTCATTGAGCTCTTGAGTAAATTGTACTTTATATGGATGGTATTTCTCCTTTTTTAGTACACATTGTACATGTAGTTGACTAATTTCATATTCGTTTGCTATTGCTCTAGATGTACTATGAGGGATTCTTGGATTTGTAAGCAAATATTCTTTTTTTTTCGTCACTTTGAGCGACCCGACTTTTCAATATCCTTAACATGTGCAGTTTTTCTGATTTTTTTTTTAATTCTACTAATAGTAGATTGGCCTATTTGGATATTTTGCATTAAATAAGTCGCACACCTGATTTTGAGTTCTACTAAAACCTCCATACCCAAGAAATATTAAAACTTCTATCCTCTGAGTCTCTGTTAATTGCACCATAATAGAATTCTAACTGTTGCAACTGTACAGACGCAATACAATATCTCCGTTAATATTTATGTTAACTCCACCAAACCATATGTTGCTGTGATCGTGAGAAAGTCCTCCTTATAAATATGTAAAAATATACAGGGTGTAAAGAAAATCGACGAGTCCAAGCGTTTTTTAAAAGATTTGACAGTAACATTGATTTTTTGACGCTTTAGTTTCGTGTTTAATTTATTGTGTAATAATTAGTACCTTATTCTATTAATTATGTTTTCTAACGAAGAAAAGTTTGACATGGTGGCATGTTTCTTTTCATCCAACCAAAATTGTTCTGTTGTGGAGCGTATGTATTTGCAGAAATATCCCGAAAGGAGACAGCCTTTCTTTCTTCTATACGTTTCGAGTTGATCCTCAACTCTTCGTCGGTAGAATGTTTGTACGATAAGAACTCTGTATGAATAGAAGTACTTTTTGTCAGATTGACATTTTTAGTTAAGTGTTTAATTTTAGTTAACACAAAGCTAGTTAAGTGTTCAATTTCTTTTAAATTTTATTATAATAACTATTTTATTTAGACATATTTTGGAATATGACATATAATATTATAGAATTTTGTATAAAACTGAAAAATCATTGATGAAATTTAGTTAATTATCAAATATTATCTTATCATACATTATACAGTGGTTTTTTGGGGCAAACTTTCGAAGTTTGCCTTGATACTACACTTTAAATGTTTAATTTGTATGCTTCTGGTTTTTTGCTTTTTGTTATTTTACAGGTGGTGTCATCCCAAAAGAAAATATGAATCATCATGAAAACGTACCACAAATAAGTTACAGACATTATGATAACGATAATTGCTCCTCATTAAAAATAAAAGTGAAGTTTGTGCCCAGGAATTGTACAGTGACAGTGAAAAAGAAAAGGATAAAAATGCAGGCTGTGGTAAATGTACCAAATGGTTCCATTTAGGTTGTACTCAATTGGTAGGTTAAATATTCAGAATTTATATCTGAATTTTGTGTCGAGTAGAACTGCTAAATATACAGAGTTATTTTTTTACCAAAGAAAAATATTTATATAATTCCGAGTATAATTTATTACATATTATATTATCATAAATAAAGTATTGTTTCGAGTATTGTTTATTTATTTCATATATTTTATGTATAGGTATGTATATTTTTTAAATAAAATTCATTAATCTCTGTATTTTTCAATACATATTCATATATTTATAAATCTGCAAGGACAAAAATTCATTAAAAGCTAATGTACCCAGAGTTAATATCGTTTCCTAACGCAAGGTTAATTCAATTTTGTACAGCAGTCCTGTAAAATGAATAGAACAATGAATATTACCTACTAATATTTACTGCTACGCATCTGTTAAAAATGACCTTGTCCAAATACTTGCAATGAAATGGACAATAATGAGCTTCCGTTGTCCGAGTACTAGCGAAAATTCAATAATATTCTTAAATGTTAGTAGTGGTGAGAAACACACCATAGTGCCCTCTTTGGGTCTTTGTAACTATCTGTCTGACAAATTATTATCAAATTGACAGATAACAGAGAGATAACGACCTGCTTTTCCGTTGGTGCTATTACAGCAGTAACCTCTATTGTCTTTGAGGCAGACAATCCTACTTATTTATTTGAAGAATATGTTGAAAAACTACTCCATGAGCAATGTGCCCTGACTGGTTTTGCATTACTTCGGCATCTCCATGGAAATCGCCACATCCTTCATCGAGACCAACCATTAGACACTGACCCGTTTCGGGCTTATTATATGCTTGTCAAAATGCCATAGGTAGTGAAATTGATGAACGATGTTGCGACATGATTGCCTAAGGGACATCGTGAATGTTAGTAGTGGTGAGAAACACACCGTAGTGCCCTCTTTGGGTCTTTGCTACTATCCATCTGACAATTATTGTCAAATTGACAGACAGATAACGACCTGCTTGGAGATGCCGGAATAATGAAACACATGTCGAGGCACATTGCCCGTGGAGTAGTTGTTTTCGGCATCTCCATCAAAAATAAATAAATAGGATTAAATAGGATTGTCTTCCTCAAAGACAATAGAGGTCACTGCTGTAATAGCACATGCAGAAAAACATGTCACTATCTGTCCGTTAATTTGACAATAATTTTCAGATGGATAGTAGCAAAGACCCAAAGCCACTGCCTATCGTACTCTGCGAGCGCATAATAAGCCCGAAACCGGTCAGTCTCTGATGGTTGGTCTTGATGAAGGATGTGGCGACTTCCATGTGGAGATGCCGAAGTAATGCAGCGCCAGTCGGGGAACATTGCCCGTGGAGTAGTTGTTTTCGACATCTCCTTGAAATAAATGTTCTTAAAATATAAGGCATTAAACTATGAAATATAATTAATTTTATTTCTCTGAATACGGGTTAATTACAAATATTAAACTTTTGAGTTTGACCAAATCTAACCTATAATATACATATATCGATGCATTTAATTTTTTAAAAATACTAAAGTTCGCTATTACCAAAACTGTCTGGTCACTGGCGAAATAACCCTTAGGTACCTATATCAGATAATTATTTTACACATTTAATTGGGTAGTTAAAAGTAAGCCCATATAATGAAGTTAAAAAATTCAGAGGATTTTCAGGAAAGCCTGGGGAATACCCAAATAAATCTAGATCTAGACATTAACAGGAAATTTGGAGAAATGCAAGGGCAATTTATCTCCAAGTTAAATTGGAGATTAACCAAACTTGAACATTTGAACTGGTTTCCATTCTTGGTGAAGTACCTAATTTCACAAAAGTAATTAGGGTAATCTCAATGATGCAATCTAGTTAGGTACCTACATGATTACATTTTGGATCGTAGTAAAATAAAATAGATATTTTAAGAAAATATATCTATTAGGTATACATTTCCTTATTTTACTTAGCTTAACTTTAACTGAACTTATAAATTTGAAGTATTAATTTTGGCAAAGATCAATAATCATTGCAAAGTCCAAAAGTACCTTAATGATATCAGTAGGCTTGCTAAAATACTACCTATTAATTATTGTTAATAATCTAAAACATAGATAAAATAAAAGACTATTTCTAGAAAAACAAATACAGTAAAACAACAAAAAATACCGTAAAATAAAAAACATAACCTACCTTGATAACCCAAAACAACGACTTTTCCAACCACACTTTTCATTTTTAATGAACATTGGTTTATTAAATATGTGTATTAGGACTATTAGGTACTATCATTCATTGCACAGAATAGAAAAATAATCACTGTATGATTGTGTGATTCAATATTTATTTACTGTTCCAAATTTCCTTTATCTCTATTGAACTCTATTGTATAAAATCAGAGACAACAACATAAAACACGAAGAACAACAATGTCTCTAAAAAAATTAAAGTTGTAAGGTACTTTTCTTTTTTCCAATGTTGTTTACTTATTTTACCAATCAGAATCTTTCTTTATCTATGATCAGATTGTTGTTTGTCTTTTATTTATTATCTATGGCGTGACGACCACACATAAATAAGCTGCTGTAACATGACTATGACATGCATGAAGCAGTGATGGTAACATTTTTAAATTAATGTCCCTATACCCTATACAAATTGAAAATTTTATAATATATGACATTAAAAAAAAATGACAACAACCAATGATTAATTATTAATTAACCATGGATTAACCTTCTACTAGGTATGCAAAACATGAAATTGCTATGTTTGTAGTGGCGAGATACAGTGAAATACACCGTAGTTCCTTCTTTCGGTCTTTGCTACTTCCTGTCTGACAATAATTGTCTAATTGACAATTGACAGATAGATATATAACGGCTTTTCTGTAGATTAGAGTCCTACTGTAGATGCCATTACAGCGACCTCTATTGTCTTTGAGGAAGACAATTCTACTTATTTTGACAATCCTATGGCAATCTGATGAAATCATAACAAGATCGAAACCGGTCAATAGAGAGTTTTTGAACCCCTTAAATTCTAGCACGTCGTTATCGTTATCGTTCTCATAAAACATATGATTTTGAAATCTGAACATAAAATGTTAAAGATTTGTCTACATTTGAATTTGCCGCTTTTAAAAATATATCAAAAGTGGCCTACCATTCAAACGGATTCTATATTTTTCTTTATCTACGGTTTCTTCCAAAAACCCGTAGGAGGCCTATAATTAAGGCGTTACTTCGGAAACGAATTTTTTATTCGGAAACAAATAACGAATATTATGTAAAAAAGCATGCCTTTTCGAGCCCTGCTGCTACCAGTTTTTTCCAAACGACTTAATTATAGGCCTCCTAAGGGTGTAGGAGGCCTATAATTAAGTTGAAACTTCAGAAACGAATTTTCGCTCCTTAATATAATAATTTTTTTCTCAAAAACTATAGAGATGCCACTTTGAATTTTGCACAGAATATGTAAAAAAAACATGCCATTTCGAGCCCTGCCATCAATTTTTTATTCCAAAAGCTTGTAGGAGACCTATAATTAAGGCGAAACTTCAGAAACTAATTACTTATAGCTCCTTAATATAATAATTTTCGGAAAAAATTTTTTTCTCAAAAACTGTAAAGTGTGCCACCTTGAGTATCACCACTATGAAACAATATGGAATCGATCAAGTGCCATGAAAGTTTACCTGGTAAATCCAAACCGAGCCAGGACAGAACAGTTCTCAATTGATCTAGAGTCTTAGGCTAGTTATTCTAGTGGTGCAGACTATCAAATCGTCAACTGGATGTTATTATACTTCTTACTTTTTATATTATTGGGTTAAAAGAAAATCGTTTGTAGCATTATTGTAATTATAGGTCTCCTATGGAATTAAAAAAAAAACTAATAGCAGGGCTCGAAAGGGCATGCTTTTTACATATTCTGTGCAAAATTCAAGGTGGCACACTCTATAGTTTTTGAAAAAAAATTATTATACGAAAATGCAAAAAATAATACATTTTCAAGTTGTGGGAAAAAAATATAAAGTAAAATAAAATTAAGTTAAAAATAAAAAAAGTTATTAAATACTGTACCTGGCCAAATAAGAATGGACGCCGGCTGTATCTCAGAAACTACTTATCGTATAACTTTGGGAAAAAAATTCTAATAAGTAAATCGGATAAGAGAAATCGCTGGAAATTATTTTCAAGTTCGTAGGATGACCGCTAGGGGTCGCAATTGCTATGACCAATCAGAAAATGAGATTTTTCTCAAAAATATGCCAAGTTAAGAGGTATTTTAAATAGTGGCATTGTAATCTTTGCAAAATTTGCAGATTATTTAGTAAGAAAAGCTCTTTTAAACGAGCCCTAGTTCGTTTAATTCTGTTAACCCAAGTCGGTGCGCGCTACCATCTAATCCAATATATCGGAATATTAGGCCAGACTATAAAATTGCGAAATAATTACATTCTCATAGTTTGTGACTATTGTTATTATATATTAGTTTATCAGTGTTTTATCTATTAGTGCGGAGTTATCCTTATTTGAATATAATAAAGCTTAACCTTCCCCCACCACTTTATTTTTAAAGATAGAGCAAAGTGCATTACAAGAAAAATATTGCAAATTTTACAAATATTACAATGCCACTATTTAAAATACCTCTCAACTTGGCATATTTTTGAGAAAAATCCCATTTTCTGATTGGTTATAGCAATTGCGACCTCTAGCGGTCATCCTACGAACTTGAAAATAATTTCCAGCGATTTCTCGTGTCCGATTTACTTATTAGAATTTTTTTTCCAAAGTTATACGATAAGTAGTTTCTGAAATACAGCGGGCGTCCATTCTTATTTGGCCACCCGGTACATTTAAATTTACCTCCAAGATTATGTAATGACAGTCATCTATCGAGTAGTATCAAAAAAACGATGGGTTGCAGGCACAGTTTCCTGTACCTCATTTTCCCATTTGCTATCTAAGCAATGTTTGTTACCACCTGCCGCACTATAGATGGCTGTAGCGCTGTAGCGCTCTCATTGCCAATTGTTATGACATCAGACATAATATATTTTGTTGCTCTATATCATAGACTTAGTTATATGCACCATAAAATAGGACTCTACCATAAAATATCTACGCACGCCACCAGCCAAAACATATGTAACTACTTACAGAACCAGCAATTTGCTCGAAACTGCTATTGTGAAGGATTGCAGAAAATGTTTCAAATGCCAGTAAAACGTGTAACAAGAATTTTGTGTTCCGTGATTCGTGGCCCATTAATTATATATCTGAACATATATATAATACTACCATATTGAGCTAATACCGGTGTGAAGTTAGCAGCCAAAAGTTAGCAGCCAATTTGGCGGAAACACCCGAACGTCCATAGGCGTACGCAGTTAGCGCCTAATGAATGTAATGAGTAAAAATTTGCAAATTTGAGGTAAACAATATATACATTAGTAACTAATCATTGTTAAACAAACAGATAGTACCCTTTATAGATAAATATATAATAATTTTGAATTAATTAACATAGTAAGTTTCGGAAATTTTCTAGAAATACTTATTAACTATTTCTAACACATAATTAACTACTGGAATATTCCACCGAGGGTATTATAAATATAGCAGCGCAAAAAATAATCACTTAGCTGCCGTCAAAGGGGTTGAAAATAGAGAAAAATTAAGAAAATCACTCATTTCCACGCGAAGAAAATCTGGCGCCACAAATAAAACTACAGGAAAATTACACTGAGACTATTAGAAAGACAGCAGCGCAAAAAAGAATTACTTAGCTGCCGTCAAAGGGGTTGAAAATGGAGAAAAATAAGGAAAATCACTCATTTCCTCTAGAAGAAAATTTGGTGCCACAATAAAAAGTACAGGAAAATTACACTGAGGCTATTAGAAATACATCAGCGCAAAAAAGAATCACTTAGCTGCCGTCAAAGGGGTTGAAAATGGAGAAAAATAAGGAAAATCACTCAATTCCACACGAAGAAAATCTGGTGCCACAATTAAAGGTACAGGAAAATTACACTGAGGCTATTAGAAATACAGCAGCGCAAAAAAGAATCACTTAGCTGCCGTCATAAGAGTTGAAAATGGAGAAAAATAAAAAAATCAGTCATTTCCACACGAAGAAAATCTGGTGCCACAATTAAAACCACAGGAAAATTACACTGAGGCTATTAGAAATACAGCAGCGCAAAAAAGAATCACTTAGCTGCCGTCGAAAGGGTTGAAAATGGAGAAAAATAAGGAAAATCACTCATTTCCACACGAAGAAAATCTGATGCCACAATTAAAACCACAGGAAAATTACGCTGAGGATATTAGAAATACAGCAGCGTAAAAAAGAATCACTTAGCTGCCGTCAAAAGGGTTGAAAATGGAGGAAAATGAATAAAATCACTCGTTTCCACACGAAGAAAATCTGGTGCCACAATTAAAACCACAGGAAAATTACGCTGAGGCTATTAGAAATACAGCAGCGCAAAAAAGAATCACTTAGCTGCCGTCAAAAGGGTTGAAAATGGAGAAAAATGATTAAAATCACTCGTTTCCACACGAAGAAAATCTGGTGCCACAATTAAAACCACAGGAAAATTACGCTGAGACTTTTAGAAAGACAGCAGCGCAAAAAAGAATCACTTAGCTGCTGTCAAAAGGGTTGAAAATGGAGAAAAATGATTAAAATCACTCGTTTCCACACGAAGAAAATCTGGTGCCACAATTAAAACCACAGGAAAATTACGCTGAGGCTTTTAGAAAGTCAGCAGCGCAAAAAAGAATCACTTAGCTGCCGTCAAAGGGGTTGAAAATGGAGAAAAATGAGGAAAATCTCTCATTTCCTCTAGAAGAAAATCTGGTGCCACAATTAAAAGTACAGGAAAATTACACTGAGGCTATTAGAAATACAGCAGCGCAAAAAAGAATCACTTAGCTGCCGTCAAAGGGGTTGAAAATGGAGAAAAATGAGGAAAATCACTCGTTTCCACACGAAGAAAATCTAGTGCCACAATTAAAAGTACAGGAAAATTACACTGAGGCTATTAGAAATACAGCAGCGCAAAAAAGAATCACTTAGCTGCCGTCAAAAGGGTGGAAAATGGAGAAAAATGAGGAAAATCACTAATTTTTCTCCATTTTCAACCCTTTTGACGGCAGCTAAGTGATTATTTTTTGCGCTGCTGTCTTTCTAAAAGCCTCAGCGTAATTTTCCTGTGGTTTTAATTGTGGCACCAGATTTTCTTCGTGTGGAAACGAATGATTTTAATCATTTTTCTCCATTTTCAACCCCTTTGTCGGCAGCTAAGTGATTCTTTTTTGCGCTGCTGTATTTCTAATAGCCTCAGTGTAATTTTCGTGTGATTTTAATTGTGGCACCAGATTTTCTTCGTGTGGAATTGAGTGATTTTCCTTATTTTTCTCCATTTTCAACCCCTTTGACAGCAGCTAAGTGATTCTTTTTTGCGCTGCTGTATTTCTAATAGCCTCAGTGTAATTTTCCTGTACTTTTAATGGCACCAGATTTTCTTCTCGAGGAAATGAGTGATTTTCCTTATTTTTCTCCATTTTCAACCCCTTTGACGGCAGCTAAGTGATTCTTTTTTGCGCTGCTGTATTTCTAATAGCCTCAGTGTAATGTTTCTGTACTTTTAATTGTGGCACCAGATTTTCTTCTAGAGGAAATGAGTGATTTTCCTCATTTTTCTTCATTTTCAACCCCTTTGACGGCAGCTAAGTGATTCTCTTTTGCGCTGCTGTATTTCTAATAGCCTCAGTGTAATTTTCCTGTGGTTTTAATTGTCGCACCAGATTTTCTTCTAGAGGAAATGAATGATTTTCCTCATTTTTCTCAATTTTCAACCCCTTTGACAGCAGCTAAGTGATTCTTTTTTGCGCTGCTGTATTTCTAATAGCCTCAGTGTAATTTTCCTGTACTTTTAATTGTGGCACCAGATTTTCTTCTAGAGGAAATGAGTGATTTTCCTCATTTTTCTCCATTTTCAACCCCTTTGACGGCAGCTAAGTGATTCTTTTTTGCGCTGCTGTATTTCTAATAGCCTCAGTGTAATTTTCCTGTACTTTTAATTGTGGCACCAGATTTTCTTCGTGTGGAAACGAGTGATTTTCCTCATTTTTCTCCATTTTCAACCCCTTTGACGGCAGCTAAGTGATTCTCTTTTGCGCTGCTGTATTTCTAATAGCCTCAGTGTAATTTTCTTTTACTTTTAATTGTGGCACCAGATTTTCTTCGTGTGGAAACGAGTGATTTTAATCATTTTTCTCCATTTTCAACCCTTTTGACGGAAGCTAAGTGATTCTTTTTTGCGCTGCTGTCTTTCTAAAAGCCTCAGCGTAATTTTCCTGTGGTTTTAATTGTGGCACCAGATTTTCTTCGTGTGGAAACGAGTGATTTTAATCATTTTTCTCCATTTTCAACCCCTTTGACGGCAGCTAAGTGATTCTTTTTTGCGCTGCTGTATTTCTAATAGCCTCAGTGTAATTTTCCTGTGGTTTTAATTGTGGCACCAGATTTTCTTCTAGAGGAAATGAGTGATTTTCCTCATTTTTCTCCATTTTCAACCCCTTTGACGGCAGCCAAGTGATTCTTTTTTGCGCTGCTGTATTTCTAATAGCCTCAGTGTAATTTTCTTGTGGTTTTAATTGTGGCACCAGATTTTCTTCTAGAGGAAATGAGTGATTTTCCTCATTTTTCTCCATTTTCAACCCCTTTGACGGCAGCCAAGTGATTCTTTTTTGCGCTGCTGTATTTCTAATAGCCTCAGTGTAATTTTCCTGTACTTTTTATTGTGGCACCAGATTTTCTTCGTGTGGAAATGAGTGATTTTCCTTATTTTTCTCCATTTTCAACCCCTTTGACGGCAGCTAAGTGATTCTTTTTTGCGCTGCTGTCTTTCTAAAAGGCTCAGTGTAATTTTCCTGTGGTTTTAATTGTGGCACCAGATTTTCTTCGTGTGGAAATGAGTGATTTTCCTTATTTTTCTCCATTTTCGACCCCTTTGACGGCATCTAAGTGATTCTTTTTTGCGCTGCTGTATTTCTAAAAGCCTCAGTGTAATTTTCCTGTACTTTTAATTGTGGCACCAGATTTTCTTCTAGAGGAAATGAGTGATTTTCCTCAATTTTCTCCATTTTCAACCCCTTTGACGGCAGCAAAGTGATTCTTTTTTGCGCTGCTGTATTTCTAATAGCCTCAGTGTAATTTTCCTGTACTTTTAATGGTGGCACCAGATTTTCTTCTCGAGGAAATGAGTGTTTTTCCTTATTTTTCTCCATTTTCAACCCCTTTGACGGCAGCAAAATGATTCTTTTTTGCGCTGCTGTATTTCTAATAGCCTCAGTGTAATTTTCCTGTACTTTTAATTGTGGCACCAGATTTTCTCCGTGTGGAAATGAGGATTTTCCTTATTTTGCTCCATTTTCAACCCCTTTGACGGCAGCTAAGTGATTCTTTTTTTCGCTGCTGTTTTTATAATACCCTTTGTGGAATATTCCAGTAGTTAATTATGTGTTAGAAATAGTTAATAAGTATTTCTAGAAAATTTCCGAAACTTACTATGTTAATTAATTCAAAATTATTATATATTTATCTATAAAGGGTACTATCTGTTTGTTTAACAATCATTAGTTACTAGTGTATATATTGTTTACCTCAAATTTGCAAATTTTTACTAATTACATTCATTAGGCGCTAACTGCGTACGCCTATGGACGTTCGGGTGTTTCCGCCAAATTGGCTGCTAACTTTTGGCTGCTAACTTCACACCGGTTGAGCTAATCGAGTTTGTTTTGAAGCCACTTTATGAGATAGAGGATAGATATATATATTTCGTTCTCTTTCACGGACAAATGTTCCTTTGCACATGCCCAGGTGTTGTCCAATCAAATCCAAGAATTTCAATGTGGCACCAAAGTAAAGAAAGACCGGGCTTTTGTTTTGTCATATACAGTGTGGCCCATTATGAAACCAGGACACCCTTCTAAAAAATTTTTGGGAAGTGCGATTCCAATGAATTTTTTTTGTATATATCAGCTTCCTAGATGTACTTATTGACCATAATATGTTCAATACGATGGTCCAGCTGCTAATCCTCAGACTACTACGATTTTTTTCAATCAATTTTTTTTAAATTACTTTAGGGATTTAGGGGTATAGGGAACTACTGTAAGTAAGTAAAGGAACAGTATTCTAGATTAACAATAATTATTAGAGTGTTCAATGCCTGATACCTTTTAAGCGAGACACAAATTCAATAAACTTGAAATATATAAGTCTCTATAAAAAAATTATTCTTCGATACAAATTGATGAAATTTGGGCCACAGAGGTTTTAAGTGATGCTGAAGAATGCCGATGTCAAATTTTTAATAAAAAAATTCCTAAACTAATTTTCGAAAAAATTGGTTGAAAAAAAATCGTAGTATGCTGAGAATTAGCAGCTGGTAATAGGTTCAACAAGTACATCTAGGAGGCTAATATATACATAAAAAAATTCATTGGAATCGCACTTACCAAAAATTTTTGAGAAGGGTGTCCTGGTTCTTAATGGGCCACCCTATATGTGTTTTGTCATATATGTGTTTGGTGGTGTAGTTATGTTACAGTTTATCTTTTGTATTTCATGTATATTTGTGTTTCCAGAAAATAAATTTGTGTTTTTCGTAGTGCCGGCAATTTAGAAGTGTTTTATTTAAGTGTATCTTGTAGTTTTAGTTTTGTTCATATAATAGACTTATTAGTGATTACGAGATATTTGCTCATCAAATTATTTCGACGGTATTTTTACAGTTGCAACTGCAAGTGTAGGTACATAAGAACATTTTGTAAATTTAAATATGTAGTGAATTATATGAATTAATTATAGGTACTGTACCTCATTTTCATTAATTTAATTCCACAGATATCGCAAAATGCCGAAACGAAAAACTCAGTAGAGGTTTTGACTTTTGTGCGAAGGAAATATTCCATATGAAGTCACATACCTTCAGTATGTATTTTTAAAATTTTCTTTTCAAATACAAACTGCATCCACTATTTTAGTAAACTTGATAAATACGGGAACATCCTAATAACTAGATTGAAAAACCGTTATATGTAGATAAAATACAATATAAAATAAAGTAAATTTATTGTATTCTACAGTATATGGAGCAAAATTCCCGCGATTTGCTGCGCATGCGTATTTGGTATTTTCTCCGTGAAAGAGACAATAGATATGATTCTGGACTATTCTAATTTGGCTTCACATGTGAAGCATGGTAAAGATTACATACGCTCCATATAGTAGTATTATATATATGTATCTGAATCTGTACCATTTTATTTTAGTTTAGAGAAATGAAATATCGTTTTGTTATTATATGTGATTATTAATAGAATACTGTAAGCTAATTACTAATAAGTAAACCATAGTTTTTATATTAGCATATCCCTGCTAATCGCTAGATGTCGCCAGAGTGCAGAAAAGTAAATATGGACAAAGAAAATTATAAAAAATATTGAGATTTTGCTTAACATGATTTAGGGAGGCTCGTTTGCGCAAATGTGATGCCTAATATTTTTTTAATACTATTCAAATCGTTTTATAGAAGAATCGGAATTTGGTTAAAATTTGGCGCAAAGTCATTACATATAGCTGGCAACCCTGCGTCCAAACAAAAACAAAGCGTGCCTGGCTAGCCGGACATTTTGTGGATGTAGATATTACCCATATTACCCAAGGATTGTTAACGTTAACAGTTAAAAATCCTTGGATGCCATTATATTATATTATTGCTATGCATAGAGTAACTAAAATAAGAGATGCGGTGCTTAAGTCCTGAAGTTAGGCGCGTTGTAATAACCTAATCTATGGTTATTTTGTCTTTATTCTTCTTCTTCTTCTTGTCTTCTTCTTCTTTTGCCTTATTTACTCTAAAAATTTTAAACATGATTTAAAATTCACCGCACCAATGTTTCAAGTAAGGGAGACTAACACTAACAAATTCCGCATATTATTTTAGTTAGTATACGGATTCGACTGATATTTTAATACTATACACTATACACACTATATCAATGTAAACTTTAAATTTGTTGTAAACAAAGAATTTGTAAATTTAATATTATATCTACAAAAAATATTAACAAAACAAATCAAAGAGAATAAAAAGAAACAAAGGAGAGGAACAAAGAACATGAACATGAAATTATTGTTGGTAACCATGGAATTCAATTAAAGAAGAAGATTGAAGGTTTGTAAAGTTTACAATTTTCAGAAACTCGTTACTGAAACTACTGCACCTTACATGTATTAGTTACATGCACCTTAACTAATCTGGAACAAGAATCTGAGACTCTGAGAATACAAAGAGGTACCATTTTTCAAGTAAAATAACATTTTAACTCATCCATAATTAACTATTAGTTAAATTATATGACGTCTTTAAAAATGTATTTGTAGGTAAAGTATAATAGTCCATTAAACTTGATTCAAACCCTTATAAACCTTGATGTTAAATTCAATGTGTTATAAACTCAAATTAATGTAGATTCAATTTTTAAATCGATAAAATAAAAAAATGATGTACTTAGATTAAACCATCTCACATACCAAATCTGATATGCTGATAACAAATCTTTTTCCCTCCCTAAAATTTGTATATGAAGCGGTTAAAATTAAGAAGAATAAAAAGGTTAGTCAGCAGTTGACTGAATATAATCTCTCTTGTTTTGTTATATAACGCTTTGTACAACTTCTCTCCATTCATAAGTTTGTTGAATATAATGCACCACTAACCTTCCATAATTGAAGTATGCATCCATTGTTTCCCAAAACGATGAAGATTTATCGACAAGCAGACTAAACAACAGTATAGTATGGCGTTTACAAGATATAAGGGGTGTTACACATACTTCAGGATGTTATCTGTATGAAGTACTTATGTACTGTTCAGTCTGAGACAATTCCCTTAAATTTTTTGTTTGTGGTAACGATCATAACAAGACTACATGCGCTAATAGCCACACAGTATGTACATACTCTTTGGTTTGTATAGGAGAATAAATTTGATGCCAATCAAGCCCACAGTGGTCACAAATTGATCAACTTAGTTCCTCAAGTTGGCTATCTATTGGATTCAAAATTGGAATTCTCGCGCAGCTTTGATAATCGTTCCATGTATATAAATTCCTTGGTTTTGAGCAGTTGACGCATCCTTTATTGTATCATGGTTGACGCATGCATCATGAATTATAGATCATAGACAAGTGATTGGCGAAGTTAAGCCGGATCCAGACTATATAACATTGGAAAACATTTTTCTTGTTATATAGCATGTTTTATGTTATCTATCGCATATCGGTAAATATCAAAGGAAGTTGTATAACACGCTCTGACTTATCTATACTTGAAAACATATTGTGGAAACATTTATGCCGGCAGCGGCGGCTTATGTACCGTTTTTAAAACTACCATCACATGCCATCTCTTCCAAGATCAGTTAAAAATGTTGTATCACTATATTTTTGTCGAGCTTTTAACGATGGGTCTACCTACCAAAAACCTTCGTTTAGACTTTATGCGCCGTTTAGATAAAATTACAGAAGCTGCTGCTGCCGTAATTGCATTCTCTATTGATGTCATTTTACATCCTACTGGCTTGAAAAATTATGTATAATGTGTTTTGTTATATACTCTGAACACTCCTGAAAACGTAAAGTTGTATTTAACAAATTGCACAACAAACTTGAAAAAAAATATTGTATAAATTTGCTGTTTAACATGTTTTGATATAGTGTGGATCCGGCTTTAGTAAAACAAACCTCAATAGGGTGTTTTCCATATGTGATGAATCAAGTTATAAACCTATACATGCTTAGTAATACATCCACAAAGAAGTGTTAATGTGTTAAAAATGCAAATTTTGCATTTTTCAGAATAAAATCGAAGTTAGAAAATTAAAAAAAATGATTTATTTTAAACAGGAACCAAAACGCAAGTGACGTCATTAAGCATATAAATGGCCGCTGTTTAGTGTTTGTTTATTACATATTTTGAACTGGAACTTTTTATATACAGTGTGTCCAAGATAAGGATGGGATAGCATTGGGATCATGGAAACGGTAAGAGATACAAAGTTGGTTAAATTATGAAAAACTTGAGCAGTTTGAATACCTTTTACATGGACTTTGCAAAAATAAGTTATCTTTTTTTGATTTCGAAATATTTGGAAAAACATTTTTTATGCGATACTTATTTGTTTTTATTTATTTCTGGCGTTATTTTAACCGCTATCAAAAAATAAAAAATACTTTTTCATTGTCACTTTTTGAGCTTAACAAGATGGTATTCACCAAGTTTTTGTCCGACGTTTCGTTTCCGAGAAACCATCATCAACTTCTTTTTTTTAAATACGGCCCTGTATTTTTAAATAGAAATTTTGATACCATTTTTTATTCTCAATTCAATGATGTATCACAAGTAACGTTTTTAGCTTGTTTTTGCCACCATTAAAAATTAACGAGGAAAAGCCTCCTGAGTTTATAACAAATAAACAAGTAAAATAATATTAATATGGGGCTACATAAAAAACTATGTATACAAACGTAATTTTGAAACAGAGGAAGAATTACGCGAATTGGTACTAGAAGCATTTCAAACTATTACGCCAGATGAACTTAACAATTTTTTGGAAGCTACAGTTAAACGGTGTTAGAAAATAATGGTCTTTTGTTCGAACATCTTTTGTAATTAACATGCTAATAAATAATTAAGACAAATAAATTATCTTACTTGTTTATTTGTTATAAACTCAGGAGTAATTTTTAATGGTGGCAAAAACAAGCTAAAAACGTAATTAAACCATTACTTGTGATACATCATTGAATTGTGAATAAAAAATAGTATCAAAATTTCTATTTAAAAATACAGGGCCGTATTTAAAAAAAAGTAGTTGATGATGGTTTCTCGGAGACGAAACGTCGGACAAAAACTTGGTGAATGTCATCTTGTTAAGCTCAAAAAGTGACAATGGAAAAGTATTTTTATTTTTTGATAGCTGTTAAAATAACGCCAGAAATAAATAAAAACAAATATCGCATAAATAGTAGATTGTTTTATAAGTTCAGAAAAGTGATTGTTTTCCAGTGAGTGTAAACGTTTCTATTCACGAGCGAGCGTTAGCAAGCGAGTGGAAAAAATTTACACGAAAATGGAAAATTCACTTTTCTTAACGAGTTGAACATGCTATTTTTTCGTGTACTTTATAAAAATTAGTGTAATTTGAAGACTTATTAAAAATTATGAAAAATTCTAATATATCAAGGTAGCATTTGTGGCCATAGCAATAATAAACATGAGAACATGTAAACAATTTATGCAAAAGTTTTCATGTCACATTCACGTAAAATGAATTGCTTAAATGAATATAATGAGGAAATTGCTCAATTATTATCAGAAGCAGAGTCAAGTTTACTACCTGTAAAGTCCAGAGCAAAATATGAGAAAAGTTACCAACAGTTTTGCCACTGGAGGAACGAGAAAGATGTGCAAGGAGCCAGTGAAGATATTCTAATTGCGTAATTGCGTACTTTTGTGAAAAGGTTTGTTTTATTTATGATTCTTCATGTTTAAGGATTAATTTAGAAATATTGTTATAGGTGCAAATTCTTAAAGCTTCAACACTCTGGTCACTGTACTCAATGGTGAAAAGTACTCTGCAAATAAACGAAAACGTAGACATTTCTGCCTATAAAAAATTGCTAGCCTATCTGAAACGTCAAAATGACAATTATACATTGTACATTTGTAATTAATTCTAATAAAATAAATGAATGAAAAAAAATGTTGCTAACAAGAAAACTGTTGCTAACGAGGAAAGTTCCTCTTTTCTTAACGATTTTGGATTAAACAATATGGTCCATTTCCATGAAGTATACGAAAAAATATTTTTCCAAATATTTCGAAATCAAAAAAAGATAACTTATTTTTGCAAAGTCCATGTAAAAGGTATTCAAACTGCTCAACTTTTTCATAATTTAACCAACTTTGTATCTCTTACCGTTTCCAAGATCCCAATGCTATCCCATCCTTATCTTGAACACACTATATTTAAAATATACAATATAACTAGACTTCATAAAATAACTTAAAAAAACTTGTTACCACACGCGCTGATCTTTATTATAATGGAAATATAATGACTGATGTTGATAGCCTCCTGTCAAACTGTTTGTTTATATGCCTGATGACGCCACAAATAGGTATGTTTGCCGTAGTAGACGCGTTTGCGCGCCAAATGCCGAATATAAATTTCAACTCACTTTTTTTCGGATATGCAAGTGTTTGTAATTTTTTTTAACTAGACATGTATAATAGGGAAGGAAAACTCAATTTTTTGGAATTAAAAAAAATATGTGACCCTATTGCGAGACATATAACAATACAAAAGAGATGAATGAACGATCATGCCGAGAGTAGCGCCACTGAAACAAACGAATAACCGTTAAGTGACATATATTATGTCACTCAACGGAATAACTCAATACCATGTACGTTTTTTTCAGTAAATATTTATCGGCCAAACCCTTATAGATATTCTGTAGGGTAAACTCCAACTACTCTTCATACTTCATGACGTATCCTTACATGTTCCTTCGAGAAACAGTTTTATGTTAATACGTCTAGACAAATATAGACGGCAATAAAAACGACAACCACAGCACAATACAACTTTATACTTGATCTATTGGTTCCAAAAATAGTAAGTCGTAAGAAAGTGGTCGAAAGGACTCACCACCCTGACATCAATTTATGGGGTTACTAAAAGCTCCTCAGGTTTTTTATAACAAACAATAATTCCTGCTAATGTTTGATTTGTTCTTGTTGTTGAGAAGCGACGCGGTTACCCGCAGCACTTAGACCTTTCGATCCATTGTGTCTGCCGCTAGTGGAGAGTTATTGGAAGAGACCCGTGCTATGCGTATAGGCCAACACCAGTTATACTAGAAGTTCTGTAATGTTCTGGGGCAGGAGGAACGCTGGCCCCAGATGTTTGTGTCTCTTGGCCTGAGGCAGGCACGGTGACAGAGGATGTGTATGGAGTTCTCGCCATCGTGTCCACAAAACCTGCGCCTGCATCTTCTAGTGCCACTAAGGCCAATAGTATTAAGGTGCTTGTTGGGATGTCCATGACTGGTTAATAGTCCTGAGACAATCCATATGATGTTACGACTTAGCGCAAGTAAGTAGTTGCGTTCGACCAGCCCTTCAATTAAGAGCCTGGCTTGTCTCAGCCCAGTCCTGTTGGACCGTTTTTCCTCAGATATCTTTCTGATCCAATGGTCTTCGCTACATAACTGGGTGGAAGCCCCAGTACTGATTCGAGCCTCGTAAACTGAATACTTGAGCTTCTTCTAGTCAGTACATCAGCCTTCTCATTCCCAGTTATATTGTGACGACCTGGTACCCAGATCAGTTTTACTTTATTGTTCTGGCCCAATTGGCCCAGACCGTTAATACACTCTAGGAGCGCTCTGGAGGGTGGTCCGTTGCAGATCAAGACATGTAAAGCTGCCTGACTGTCAATGCATATTTGGAATATATATGTGAAACACATAAATGAGAGACATCCTATTACTGGGTACGTGGAGCAAACTCTTTCCTACAACGAGTTTCTTAAAAATATTTGTGTCCACCATCGTGGTTTTTACCTAGCCACCGCCTCCGCTGTTTGATCCTATAAGAAGCCATCCTTGCTACCCCCTCAACTATTATAAGCAGTTTTGGGAAAAATAATAGAGCCTCTAGAGTTTCTGTGGCAGCCGTGCGCATTGCTCCTGTCGTGCTTACACACGCCAGATGTTGTAGTTGATTTAGCCGTTGCTTCCGTAATTTTCAGACATCAAAATAGCGAGATTGATAATCGTTCCATATATATAAATTCCTTGATTCTAATAGATACGGGATGATCTTATTGAAATAAGAAAGATCAAATGATTTCCCACCAAACCAAAAGTTACATAATACTAATGACAGAAAAGAGTACAATTTAAAAGACTGATCTATTATTTTTCAAATGAAAAGACATTCAGAAGTCAAAGCATGTCAGAAGAGGGAGCATGTCAGATTTTCCATGTTGGGTTTCAATGTATTGCTGTTTCGATGATGTTTTATGTATAACTGCTTAGCACGACAAAAATTGTTCATAATGCTGGGTTCTTTCCCCCTAGGCTGGTCACTGCTTGTGGATAACCTACTGGCCAGATGTGCAACATATAGACTAAAACAGGCAACTATTAGTATACCTTAGGCTAACATGGAACACAACAGGCTGCTGGACAACATGGAAACTTATATGTTGGAGATGATTTCAGATGTTATGCCTGCAACAATGAACTGGCCTTTAGCATTCTGTTTTCAGAAAGATATTAAAATTATCAAAATAAAGCTGACTTATTGAGGGCAGACAGTTATTGGTTTACACATAGCTCCAAAACACCTATGGCTGTTGCAGCCGGGATGTCTAGTAACAACCCAACGGTAAAAATATACTCAAGCCTTGGTATTATTGCTTTTGAATTACAGAACGCTATCTTGTGTAGATGGTCTAGAACAACTATACTCAATATTACGCGCAAATCGATAAAAAGTTTCTCAAATTGCCAAGCAGCTCTTAAAGCTCTTAGTTCCGACCATTGTAACTAAAAAATGGTACGGAGCTGTCAGGAGGCTCTCTATCAGTTAGGCGGCAAAAATAGTAACTCTGGTCTAAATCCCGGGCTATTCAGGTTAACTAAAACACTTTTAGAGTTAAGCAGCTTACCTCTGCGAACTTTAATTGGTTTATACGAGTATACTGAGCATTGCCATTTAAAATATCATCTTCAGAAATTCGGTCTAGGGGAAGATGTTGAGCGCCGCTTATGCTTAGAAGAATTAATGTAATGAAAGTAAAGAAACGACAAAACCCATTTTATGCACCTACGCTGAGGAAAAATTTTACAAATCTATACATCCGTTCATTTACAAAGAACTTATAATTCCTGAACCGTCTAGCAATAATAGCATCATTGGAATCTAACTAGGGATCGCTGAACACATTTCCCTAATCTGATGAAATAAATTGCGAGTAACCCAAGCCAGCCAAGATGCCACTAACGTTTCCTAAACGCCAAAGCAGCCCGTGGCGGATGTTGATTGGTAATTGTTTCCCTGGGGCTGCCGACGCCCAATCAACGAGCGAGAGTAGTGGTGCGGAAAACGGCACTCCAATTCTACTCCTTCGGAATAATAATGACCGGCTATGATCCAGACAATGGTAACTTAACGGTATTGGAAACACCAACGATACCCTTTGGATATCAAAAATTAAGTTCATTGTAGAAAGACAATGAGGTGGTATATTAACTATTTTATTTATTTTTTATCTGGCATCGGACATTTATGCTAACAATGAAATGACTTACGGAGATTACATTTTTTATAATTCTACATTAATTTATAAATATATAGTTAGGGAGAATAAAAAATTCATCTTTTCTCTTTAGCAAAGATCTTATGCAACTTTATGATCTTATGATCTAGAATACAAATGGTTACTCCATTAAAGCTATATTTTAACAAACCCATAAAAATATTAATTTCGGAAATTATCAATTATCGAAATAATCGACTAATATCTGTTATCAATACTGTATTAAACGAAGAACTTTTTATATTTCTATAAATGTTGTCGCTTACAAAAGGTACATTAATACCGGTATGTATAAATATTTGAAAATTATGGCGAATTCTATAGAGCAGATTTGAGTATTTAGGAAATTGCAGGTCCATTTTAGAGGAAAACTGAAAACAGCTCTGCTTGCCAATATTTTTATTAAATTCAGCCACTAAAACAGAATATAATGTTTTGATTCGTTTTAGAGTTATTATAGGTATCTAAGTATATATTCAAGTTTCTGACATTTTCGGAGGTTTATAAGGTCAATTAAGTATCTACTTGAAAAGATACAGCATCAGATCAGCATTTCTGTTTGATTATTTCTTTTTGATATTTTCCTGTATTAAATAAAAGACACTTTATTATTATTATTATTATTATTATTATTATTATTATTACAGAAAAAATGTTAACATACAGCTATTATCAAACTATCTGAGTGTAGGTCCAATGGTAATAGAACGTTTTTATTTAGGTACGGCTTATCGAGTTAGAAACCAAATTTATATTTATTTTTTTTTTTCATGGAAACCATAGGAAGTGCCACTTAACAAACAGCTCATTTTTTATGTGTTCTACACAAATACCAAATTAATAATTTTTTATTGCAAAAATATTTTTAAATAAATCCTTATGTACAATGTTTTGATATTTCCAATTAATAATTTTAATTTATTTTACTCATTTTTATACCTATTTATAAAACATAGCTTTTCGCAAATTCCGTAGTGGAAATTGGAATTTGCTTTGAAATGTTTACTTAATAATTATCGATCTATCAATCGATCTTGCTAGTAAAATATTGAGAAGTAATTTGCGGAAAACATTGGATGTGAATGGAGAACTTGAATCCATAAATGAAGTGAAGATGAATGATTTGCAGTTTTCAAACGTTGACTAAAATTATCTATTCGTATACGCAGTCAATAATATTGGTCCAATTTAAAAATAGCTACAAATTAACATATAACAGCCCAAATATTTTTCTGCAATACAATAGATCTTATCTTATCTTTAATTTGTTTCAATAAGAAAATGGTTAAAACTTAACCAATTTAATACCAATATAGTAACTATATCAAACAACATATTTTTAGGAAATACAAAAAATATGTCTTTTATAAAAAAATATAAGCTTGGTTCATAACTCAATAACTAACCAGTAAATAAAATAATGAACACCACCACTGAATTCTGAGCCTAAAAATTAAGGAATATCGAATTTTCACTTTTTCAGTACTTCAGTACTGAAGTATTTCATACATATATTTCTACTATTTATACTTAGAACGATAGTCATTGGAAAAGTAAAGGAACATAAGATAATAATACGTCAATTATAATCACAATAGTCATCAATTTAAAAATTTAATTTGATAAATTATTTCTCTCATAATAAACGGAAATTTATTTATAATAATAATATATCTACCCCTCATTCTAATCACAAGGAAAAGCCCGGAAGTTTTAAACTTAGAGAGAGAGAGAGAGCAGTATATTATTATTCAGTAGACCGCAATTGTTCCTCAGGAACGACTTACGTAGGTAGGCCCTAACTATCATTCAGTGCTGTATGAGGGAAACCTGGAAAACCTCATTAGTTAGGGGGGCAGTTAAATAATATCAATCGATGTTCATATTCCACATTAAACCAAGCCAACATTCTTCCCATCTTAGGCCGCACATCAGGATGATTGCTAACCCATCCCTGCGGACAAGCCTTAATATACGAATAGATACCTAATTTGATAATTAAAAATTATCTGGCGCAATGGGAATTTGAACCCACGACATCTGGGTTGAGTGATCGAAACACTAAACTCTGAACCACCGAACCTATTTTTATTTTTAAATTTCTATTTTACTTTCATCAATGAGTTATTGTTAACAATTGGTTCTGGAAGCTAATAAAATTATTACACTACCACTACAAGATGTAAGAATGTGCTTTATGGAATTCTTATGGTAAAAACAGCATTGAAAATATATTTTTTTGACAATTTGTACAACACACAATACTACAACAATAATTGTGAAAATTGATCAAGAAAATCGACAGGTCAGAGCGATTTAATATATCTATGAAGATATTAGGAGCCTTCCGTATTATTTTTCCGCCACACTTAGTTTTTATTTTTTCCTTTACAATGATATAAAAATATGAATCGAAAACTCTTGAAAACTACCAATTCCCTAAATTACAGTCGAACTATTTATATTATTCTAAATAAACTAAGTAAGTACCTATTCTCCTTCCTGGTGCAGATGTATATTTCCTAACATTTTTTATTTTCAGAAATCAGTACGTATATATTTTAAAATGTATTTTAAAATACCTTTTAAAAGGAAGAATACCTATCTATATGCCACAACAAATGGTTAAAGATAATACCTATTACTACTACGCGAGGCTGTTTTTTATACAGGGTCATCCAACCAAAACTTGACCCCCCCTAATCTTAGGAAGTAAGGATTTCCCGAAAAATTCCCAAATTACATCAAAACAGATTTTGAGGGGGAAGAATTTTAATGTAAAAAACAACACCCAAACATCAGTTTGAAATAGAGAAGCTGAAATTAAACAAAATCAATTTTTATTTAACGATTTGCTCAAAATGGCCTCTATTAACTTGCAAAAAATAATAAATCCTATCATTAAATGCTCTTCTGACATTACTGAATACTTCAGGTGTTATTAATCGGCATTATTCTACAATTCTTTCGCGCAATTCTTCTAATGTCTCAGGTTGCGTAGCGTACACTTGCTATTTCAAATGGCTCCACAGGAAAAAATTCAAAGGAGTTAGATCAGGTCATCTGGATGCCATTCAACGGGACCTCGTCTACCAATCCAATACCCTGGATAACGCTCATCCAAAAATTGCCGCACAGCAATAGTAGAGTGAGGGGGTGCACCATCTTGTTGAAAAGTTAATTCATTTTCTATTAAATTATCATCATTTTCTAAAATTTCTGTTACCATCGGATCAATTGCGACTTCCAACAATTGAAAATAATTATTCCCATTAAGAGTGCCTTGAATAAAAAGTGGTCCAACAAGATGATTGCCCAAAATTCCAGCCCAAGCATTCAATTTTTGAGGAGCCTGTGTATGACATTCTCTGATTAAATGAGGATTAGTATCACTCTAATACCGACAATTGTGTCTGTTTACTTCACCATTTAGCATAAATGTACATTCGTCCGAAAAACAAATGTTGTAGAGGAGATTTGGGTTCAGACGAAATTGCTCACTAAAATACTCGATCGAATTCAATGCAACGATCAAAATCATCTTCATTCAACTCGTGAACCAGTGTCATTTTAAAGAGATGTAACTTGTGTTTTTTCAAAATTCTCTGGACACTGGAAGTAGATACACCAGAAGCTTGAGAACTGCTTTGAATGATTGTGTATTATCCATTTGCAAATGACCCAAAACTGCCACTTCAATTGCTTCATTTCGTAGTGGGCGGTTCACTTCGCGTTTCTTGTTTAGAAGCGAACCAGTTGCAACAAACTTATCCATCAGTTGCATAACATACTGATGGCTTACATTTCTTTCCGGGTGGTTTGCATTGAAAATTCGTGCTGTAGCTTTAGGGCAATCATTATTTCGATACCACAACGCAACAATATTCACTCTTTCTTTAATAGAATTCACCATTTCGAGAACACTTTTAGGCACCCTTTCAAGAACAAAATGCTACAACAAGTTGGTGGTCACAAGTGAAAAATAGCAGTATATTTATTGTGTTCTAAAACACATTACATACCTATTGTGAACATATTGTGTTTATACACTGTTTTAATAAAAAAACTTGTTTCTTTATCTTCAGCATTTTTATTTTAAACTGAGTTTTTTCTTATGTTTTAATCGGCGCATCAAAAACAAAGAGCATTTAATGATAGGATTTATGTTTGCAATTAATGAGGCCCATTTTCAGCAATTCATTAAATAAAAATTGATTTTGTTTAATTTCAGCTTCTTTATTTCAAACTGATTTTTTTCTTTTACATTGATCAGCATATCAAAAACAAAAACATGGTTGTTTACAGGATAAAAATACATTTAATTTGATGTATTACATGACCCCTCGCGTCCTTTAAAATTCTGAAGAGGGTTGATCTGATTCTGAGGGGGAAATTCTTCCCCCTCAGAATCTGTTTTGACGTATTTTAGGAATTTTCCGGGAAAATTCTTACTTCCCAAGATCAGGGGGGTATATTATCATTATACATTAATACTAATTTATAATGAAATATTACTATCTACTACCCACGTACTATTTTTCAGTTGCACTCATAAAATAACAAAACGTTACTTTAAAAAAAATATATTTTTACTGTTAGACCGTAAAATAAATGATGATGAAACTTTCAGAATGTTTTTTATGTTATATTCTGTATACTTTATACTAATTTCCTATTTACTGAAAGCCCTGGTGTCAGGTATTCGACTTAAGAATATTTGTCTTTGTCAAATCTTTACAGCCGCAGTACGAATTACTTACTAGATAGGTATTACACAGAAGTGTAAAAACAGCAAAGTTGTATATACAACTAAAATAATTTCCTTCATAATAACAGCATGAATTAAATATACATAGTTAATACAAAATATGCCTTAAAAGACGTTAATCATATTTTCATTTTTTAGCAACTTATGAACTACAGGGAGACTATTAGAAAATGTATTCTTCTTTATCACAGCTTGCATATCACATCTTGAATACCTATAGATATATTTTACTAAGTATAGGAATATGTTTTGTACAAATTTTCATTATTAATATTTTATTGTAATAAGACAAATCAGTTCTAACGATTAGTTAATTTATTTGAAAACTTAATGTATATTAAGTCTATTTTGCCATTTAAAGCTTTTTTATACTATAGTGGATTTATTAAGATTTGATAATTTTATCTTTATTAATTTAATTAAAGATTATCACCTGTTTTATTAAAAGGTATTTATTACTCAAATATATTTATAAGCTTACATGGTCGTCGTCAGGGCGGGGGGGCAGGAGGGGGTGACCGCTCCCCCTGGCTTTCGAATTGAATACTAAGTACAACCATACAACGTCACATAATTTGAAAAATAGCCTAAATTAATATTCACAGATAAAATTTATTGTAATTTTCTAGTCATCTATATACAAAACAAAATATATGGGCCCCTTCTCTTTTTTTTTAACAAGAGTTACCACCATCAATAAAAAATTCGTGCGTATCGTAAAAAAATATTTTCATGATATGCACTATCAAGTTGTTGCGCCGTTGCGTTATGTCTTTCCCAGAACACTAAAATGTAAGGCGTTTATGCAATTATTTTTTCATTGTTGTTAACGTATCTAGCATGTTTCTTACCCTGATCATATAAATATTTTAATAAGTATTAAAACTTAGTTAAATAGTGTTGTGCTGCTACTTTATATATTAAAATAATTTATTTTACAAAAATTCGGCTTCCACTTCCACTATTGATTTTTTAATTTTTTAATTTTACTGGACATTTATTTCTTTGGCCTCATTTATACCTATATTTGCTTAAATTTTAAATAATATGTTTTCAAATAATTTTTGTCTTTTCAACGAAACTACAGCTGTTTCTTAGGTACTATTCACTGCGATGTGAAAAGAAAAATTATATTTTGTTGTTTGACAGCAAATTCTAAAAAAAAAATTATTTCGCTCCCCCCTAGAGATTTTACGCGAGACGTCTATGTAAGCTTACTTAAATAACAAACTAATTCTCAGAGAGAATGTTGATTACGATTTTATGTGGTAAGATTTTTTATTGTATTGTAATTATTAATTTTCTCTAATTATAAGATTAAAACTGCGATAAAATATAATTGAATTGTCGCAGTTATCTTTTAAGAGGATTTCGGAGATTATAGTTGATCGATTGGATTTTTGTGTAATTTAAATGTAATCTATTAGATAAAATAAATCCCCTCATAATCTGCACTAGAATATAAATAAGTCACAAGGTTTGTATATCTAAGTATCTATGATTATATTTTTATAATGTTCGTCTCACTCAAAATGTAGATATTTTTTTAAAAATATTCCAAAAAAGTTATTTTCTAAATTAGATGAAGTTGGACTCCAAAATATATAAGACTAAGACACTGCTCCCTTACTGCACAGCGTCAGACTGCTGTCTGTTTTTGTTTCGCGTAAATTGACACACTGATTGACACACATGTCTATATACATTCTAACAATATACGTGAAGGATGGCATATACAGTGAGGACATAAAGTCCGTCCCCCCCCTCTAATTTTTGAACCACTGGGTAGATTGTGATGAAATTTGGAACGATAATATATGACTAAATTCTGCATTTTTTGACACATCAATGACTGCTCTGAATGTGAAAGTGACAGCTGGGCGCGCAATAGGAACATTTTTTTAAATGAAAATGTGGGTCGAGTAATAACTCATTTTGAAGCTATTTTTATGCTCAAAACATCTCCCAATTTTGAGAACATTTGGTTCAGAAATTTTTAAATAAACATCAGTAATATCAGTTTATAATACAATCTTTTTACCACATAATCTTTATAATAGAACTTACCCATGGAACATTTATTTGTCAGGAGGTTCATGGTGGTCATTTTCAACATCTTTTGAAGTAACACCTCTTTTCTAAATTTGTTTCTGCCTCTAAGTTTAATTTAAATTATGTCATAATTTTTTAATTTAGGTTATTTTAGGTTAGGGATAGTTTATTGTTATTTGTTTACTTTTAATTTTTGTTTTGCTTTGAATAATTTACAATAATTTGTAATATATATGTAAAAAAATGATATAACAGTAATCGATATTACTGGTTTTTATTTGGAAATTACTGAACCAAATGTTCTCAAAATTGGGGGATGTTTTGAGCATAAAAATAGCTTCAAAATGAGTGCCCACTCGACCCCCATTTCCATTTAAAAAAATGTTCCTATTGCTCGCCCAGCTGTCACTTTGACATTCAGAGCTGTCATTGACATGTCAAAAAATGCAGAATTTAGTCATATATTATCGTTCCAAATTTCATCACAATCTACCCAGTGGTTCAAAAATTAGAGGGGGGGGACGGACTTTATGTCCTCACTGTTATATGTAAATTTAAAAGAACGGAGATAAATTTTATATTTTTATGTTGTGCTGCAAAATTAGTTTTTTGTAGTGCCTAGGTCTAGACAGCCATGAATGTCTTACTTCTTTTTTGGCAAATTGTGCACATTTTTTATCAAGTTAGTCATCGTCAAAGTCGAAGTGAACTGTAAACATCCGTTAATTGTTCTGCTACATTGAAAACGCGTATCTTCTTTGCATTAAAGTTCGTTGGTTTTTTGTAAGTAATCGTTTACTATTACTTTGTTTTGATTCACTATAATCGCACTGATTGTGAAAAGGTTCATAATGGGTGATTTAGTACCGACTGATATCGCTAGGGCAGCGGCAATGATTGAAAATGGTCAATCTTGCAGAAAATTGCCGATATGTTTGGTAAATCAAAATCGATGATCCATGAGGCAAACTGGGGAATATGTATGAAAACGAGGTCAAGAAAACATTCAACCACGGTTGTAGTTGATCGATTTATTAACACTACGTAATAGGCGTCAAACAACAGTTTAAACAAGAAACGAAATGGAAGAGGTTCATGGAATCAGAATAAGTGAGCATACAGTTAGAACAAGACTCAAAGACGTTGGATTAAAGTCGTATAGGCCAAAAAAGCCCCAAAACTTCAGAGACGTCATCGAGAAGCACGACTGGCTTTTGCTCGAAAACACCGAAATTGGATGAGGATGTGAGCCGTTTCTGTGTTAATTCGATTGATAGTAGGGAAGGATTGTATCGACATCCAAGAGAACAACATGACAAATTTAATTTTACTCCTACTGCCTCTTTTCGTGGAGGATCAGTTATGGTGTGGGGTAGCATCTGTTTATGAGGACGCACAGAGCTGGTGGTGATTGATGGCGGTGCTTTAACTGCAGATAGGTACATAAGAGACGTTCTGCAAGATCATGTAGTACCTACCATTCGCCCCACATATCGGAGCAAATTTCCTTTTAATGCATAACTGACTTTTTAAATCAAGTGAAAATACCCACAATGAATTGGCCTGCATGCTCTGCAGACTTGAATCCAATTGATCATGTATGGTATATGTATGGTAAACGACTTAGGTAAAGAATTTCTGACCTGAGGTGCCGTAACTGAAATATGGGAGAATTTGCCTCAAATTATGCTTGATAACTTAATCAAAAGTATGGGAAGGCGGATGGCCGCAGAAAAACATGTATTATTAAAAAGAATAATCCTTATAATTTATCTTCTTCATGTGAGGAACTGTCCGGAGCGGAATATTTACTTCTGCTCCGACAGTCAGGCAGCCTTAAAGGCTTTAGCATCTCCAAGGACAAGATCCGCCCTTGTCCAAGAGTGCGGAGATACCCTGGAGAAACTGGCCAGAGGAAAAGAGGTCAAATTGGTATGGGTACCAGGTCATAGTGGAATCCCGGGGAACGAAAGGGCCGATGAACTGGCTCGACTCGGATCTCAGGGACCCGGCCAGGGACCAGAACCGATTTTAGGCATTACACGAAGGCAGGTCAACATAGCTCTTAACGATTGGGCTTAGGAGACACTAAGTAAACAGTGGAGAAGGAGTGGGAGCTGTAGACAGGCTCGTAACTTTATAGTGGAGCCAAGCAAGACCAAGACCTGGCTGTTAAGTCGTAGCCGGAAGGCTCTAAACCAGTTGGTGGGAGTTTTAACGGGTCATTGCAGGCTTAGAAGACATCTATCATTGATGGGTATTGAGGGAGACCCTATCTGCCCAAAGTGTGGGGAGGGCGATGAAACGCCTTCCCACTTCTTGGCAGTGTGCGCGGCTTTCGGCAGACTGAGACACGACGTCTAGGGGGCCGGTGAGTTGCAAGGGGAAGAGGTTAGTTCCCTTGAATGGACCGACATTCTGACCTACATTAGAAGGTCGGGTAGGTTCGATGAGGGAAGAGGTGATGAAGCTAGGTAGGGACGACAAGGGTAGGTAAAAAGGGCCCGCTTGCGGCCTACTTGCCAGGTGTTGGCCGCCCCACTGCTACTACTACTACTACTATCTTCTTAAAAAAACACTATTTTTGCCTTAGATTGTCGCCGGAGCGGTCATTTTACCTACCCCCTGTATACATTTAGGTGATGCGCGCAGCACCTAAATGTATAGATGTAAGGATTATTAATTATGAGAGAAATTATTATAGAGGTGATGACTCCAGTACTAATTTAACTGCCACAGATTTTAATTTATTTTTTTCTTCTGTTGCTGGTGATATAATTAATTCATTACATGTTTCAGAGACTACTCGTAATTTATGTTTGGAAAAAATTCCTAATGCTGTCTTTTCTTTCTTCTTACAACCAGTAGTACATACGGATGTCATGAATGCTATCAATAGTTTAAAAAAATCCAATTTTTTTGACCTATATGACATAAATGCCATCCTAATAAAAGAAATTATGGAGTTGATTCTAGAGCCTTTAACGGTTCTTTTCAATAAATGTATTTGCACCGGTCAGTTTCCGGTCAGCTTTAAGATGACAAGAGTTGTACCGATATTTAAAAAAGGGAGCAAGGATATTCCAAATGATTACCGACCAATTTCTGTAGTACCTTATTTAGGTAAGATATTTGAAATCATAATGAAGGCTCGTCTAGCTCCTTATTTTGAAAATAATAATTTTTTATGTAATAACCAGTTTGGCTTTAGGAAGGGTTGCTCTACGGTTCAAGCTGTGTCTCAGGTTGTTGAAAGCATAGTCAGTGGCCTTGAAAATGAGGAACATGTAGGTTTGACCTTGTGTGACTTAAGCAAGGCCTTTGACTATGTTTTGCATGACCTGTTGTTGGAGAAATTGAGGAGATATGGAGTGAGGGGTCTGCCATTGAAGCTCATTGAGTCATATCTTACTAACAGAAAACAGTGTGTCATACTTGGAGAATCTGTTTCTCCATTTGTAAACGTTAGAAGTGGTGTACCTCAGGGCTCTGTCTTGGGTCCACTTCTTTTTATTATTTATGTTAATGATCTCTGCCATTACATGTTTCCTAATAAATGTGTATTATACGCTGACGATACTTCTTTTCTAACACATGACAAAGACATTTTACTCCTACCTGAAAGAATGAGCAACATCGAAACCAAGGCGGAGGAGTGGTTTTCTAATAACGGATTGAAATTAAATCGTGCTAAAACACATAGAATTACGTTTTCAACTAATAACTGGATTACTTGTGGAAAAACCGCTGAAATATTAGGTATCACAGTGGATGATAGACTTAACTGGAAGCAACACGTGAACAAACTAAAAGGTAAATTATCGTCTAGCATTTTTGTTCTCCGTAGGTTGCGAGACACTGTTAGTTTTAGAACCCTACTTACGGCTTATTTTTCTGTTTTTCATTCACATCTGTGCTACGGCGTTATATTGTGGGGTAGCTCTTCCTCGGCCATACAAGTGTTTCAATTGCAGAAGAGAGCCATTCGAATTGTTGCTAATGCTGGTTTTCGGGACCACTGCCAGCCTATTTTTGAAAAACTTCGAGTGATGCCCCTTCCCTCTCTATATATATATATATTACCAGCTATTAGAAATTCATAGAGGTAGACACAGTTTGACCTCAAATTCTTTCTATCATAATTATTCCACTAGAGGTGGTAATCTCTTAAGAATACCACGATTTAGACTTCAGAGGTCAGTTGATAATTCTCTCAACATGCATTTGTACAACGCTTTACCACAGGTATTTAAAGAGCATAGTGATGGTAAATTTAAAACGGCTGTAAAGAAACTACTACTAGACCACTGTTTCTATTCCAAAAATGAATTTATGCTAACGGTTGCCTCGCGGTAGAGTATTTGGATTTAGACACACCGTGTTTGGTAGACCTATCTCTGTGTTTTTTTTAATCTGTTGTTATAGTATGTTCTGTTCTTGTCTTATTTTTAATGTAATATATATGTTTTATTTACTTTGCTGTTATTTTGTGATATTATATTAATTGTAATTAATATAGATAGATATAGTTATTTACTAGATATGTGCCTTGACCTGCTACAATTGTACATCAAAACGTAGTTAATAAATATTCTATTCTATTCTATTCTATAATAATCTATAAGCAAGCTTAAAAATGGTATGAATCTTTACAAAGCGAGGTTCAATTAACTACTAGCTATTATGGCGGAGTTAACTCTTCCTGACAAGTAAATCCGTTAATTCACCACGATTATCCATTGATTTAAAAGAACAATAGGTAGGTATATTTTTTTAAAATCAAGTGGTGAAAATTTTTTTTGATAGTGCGAGAATGTTAAAAAACAAGAGATTTAGTCATGCCACAAATACATAGCTTCAAAAAATATTATGAGCACATCTAAAAATATTACTTGCAGTAATTATAGCTAATAGGCTTTTAATATAATAATAGGGTTAAACCAATTCTAACGCGATCTCTACGTCTGGTATTGTTTCATCTTTCCTTTCAGACGCGTTAGGGTGAAACACATTTATTCCAAATAGAGAACACGTATTTGTACATTTCTCTCTGGATGAACTGTATGTATTACAAGTCCATATCGTTCTTGATGTAATTTGCTAAAAGGTTTTGTCTAAAGTGGAGTTCTCGCTTAACTTAACAACTGATTCGATATCATGTATATATGTATGAGGTATAGTCGAGGGAAGAATTGGAAACTTTTTGAGCTTTAACCGCAGGGATTTCTATGTATTTCTATCCGCAAGAGTTAGTTCGTAATGTATATAAAATCGATTATTAATTCAAAGAACCGGCAGGTTGCTATAATTGTACGAGATACGAATGGTTATGTGATGTGTTAGTCAGTTGTTTTGTTATCAGTTTATTTTATTCATAATTTTCAGCAATAGCTTCAGTTCAATTATGTCATGGATAATATTAATGATAGATGAAATATGCATGTTATAGATTTTAGGGAATATTAAACTAAAATCATATTGTTCTAGGGTCAACACAAATCTTTATTTCTTAAGTTACAACTTTTAGCCAGGTCTATCTTAAACGAGCGTTCATTCAATAATAATCTGCCTTTCGAGCAGTCATACGTGTGGACCTAATATTCTCATAATAACTATAAACTACAAACACTTAAAGCACGTCGAGGGCTGGCATGCATTATATGTTGAACGTAAGAATGTAGGTATATGAGGAATTTTTTCATAACATAAAGCACATAAAATAATGTCTACACATATAATTATCAGTCAATATCCTTGAAAGGGGTTGGAACCTTTGGTGTGAAGATAACACTGACGTAGTTTTCCATATAACACCAAAACACTATACTGCAACGACGAGCGTTTCGACACCAAGTTGGCATCATCTGGAGAGGATTATAATCCAGTTTTAATCATTTCCAGATGATGCCAACTTGGCTGGCGAAACGCTATGCGAGTGCAGTATAGTGTTTTGATGTAATGTGGAAAAATACGTCAGTGTTATCAGTCAATAATAAAAGTACTAAAGTACTAAAAGTTTCTCTTTCTGGAAAAAAAATTTTACCTATAAAACATAACTTATTCAAAATATCTTCAAAAAAAGATATAAATGCCATATAGAAAAATTCAAGCTACAAAATTTCTATTTCTAAGTGCATGTTATGTAGCAACAGGAGCGGTACCCACTCTTATCATGTACACTTATTTGAGCATATCAGAGCATATCCCTTACTATCCGAGTTGGACCATTATTCCAGGCCTAGAAATAGTCAATGATGTGTCATTGCTTTACAAAAACGCTAATTACTTAATTCGATATATTCGATTATTTTTCCAAATAATCACCATGCACGAAGAAAAGAATATTCTGAGGTACTTATATTTAAAACGGTAGCACCCTTTTAGTGTAAGAAGTATTAACAAATACTACATACAAACGTTTCATAAAATATTGTAATGTAGGAAACATCATCGTTATTGATCATAACAATTTATTAATAAGTATTTAATTTTTTCGATGAAGAAACTTCGAAACTGGTACTTTAACCAGGGCATTCGCCTTTTATGACAATAACACAATCAATTTGTGTTTATTTCATATTTTTAGAACTTTTTGCTACCTCTCGACGCGCTCTCTTTTCAATTTTTTTCAAAATGTATAAACTGACTTGAAAAGGTCAAATCTGATTTATAGATGAAGAAATCGATGATTAAAGTTAAACGAAAATTCTACTTCTATACGAACTTATTTTTTTAATGATTTTATTTCAGCTTTTTATGCATTTTTTTCCTTGAGTAGGTATATGTGTGCTCTTTGCTTTTCTGAATTTTTTGGTTGAATTATATGTGATAGAACAAAATCATAAGCTGTTATAAAACATATCCATATGACTGGGGACATTAGCCAATAGAAAATAATCTACCTTATAGCAATAACATCGAAGGTAATTTTTCAATATTTATTTTAGGTTTTCTCTCTGTATAATGGCGACATATGGCTTACATTATTAAAAACAAATAAGACGTTCAGTAGTTCATTATTCAATAATCTCAACACCACTGCTTTAACTATAGAGTTTTTTCAAAAACTGGGTAATTTTGTTTTACTGTTAAGTTTCTTTAATCCTTGAAATATATCCACTACATTTCGTTAAAAAAATTGTTTATAATGAAATACCACCACAATGGTTTTAGTTTCTATATCACCTAGATGTCAAATATTAAGAGTTTGAACAGTAAAAATAAAAGCAGGTAGAATCAAGCATTTTGCCTGTTTTGACTTGCATTTTACATCATTTTACTCCATCTATCAAAAAAGCTTGAGTACATTTTAAAAGAAAGTTTACATGATTTATATACGTAAAAGATTCATAGGATGCCATATATTCACCATCCATATCATCATTTTATTCATTTTTAAGAAAGTTATTACTATTGCATTTCTACTGCGTAGTTTTGTTGTCCCTAAAGGTATCTACTTTATGTTTTTTGTTAAGGTATCTGCCACAACATTCACATCCACTATAGTTCCTTGTTATGTACCATAATTTTTGCAGTAGCGTAAGTATGACGTTTTGCAGAATCGCACACTAGGTATATTTATAGAAGTTTATTGCAAGACAATAATATTACATCGATGAATAGAAATGGATATTTTTATACACTAAAGCAACAAACAGTATCTACTTGGTATAAAAATCCTTTAAAATCAAACTAAAAATAAATTCAATTCATATTTTATAAAATCTCCTATATGAAAGAAGCCGTTAAATGAAAGTTGGTAGATGAAATCGGAGATCGACTATCTTTCCTGAAACTTTTTCATTCTACTGTACTATCTGAAACAAACTCACTAAGGCAATAAATTATGAGTTTTCCGACCAAAATTACAAAGATTGGAACCAATCTAAAAGTTTTCAACCAATCAGTAGAGAACATTACCCCTTCCACGGCAAACGCGATCAGATCACCCTCTCGCCTCAATTGTTTTACGTATGTTTTATTTGCTTGCCTCTGGCGGCGCCACCGCATCGAATAACAGGAAATACTCGACATAGAAATTGTGTTTTTACGTCTTCCATTTCAAATAGATAAATGCTTCTATTAAATTCGTTAGACGTTTAAGTTTGACAATTGTAAAATTGTAAAAGATATGTATAATGCATATTAAGAATATTTGATCAATATTCCCTACCTATCCATCTACTACTTATATTAAATAAAATAGGTGGATATACGAAACATTAATTATTTATCCTTGAAGAAAAGTCCTTTATTAAAATAAAAAACTTATCTAGTTTTATTTTACTAAGTACTTACCTTAGTGTGTGCAGGTACATAAATTGTATCACGTCTAACAAACTAGAACTAAACCTGTTTGACTAACCAGTCAGTGTCTTGTGGTTAGTCGTGATGAGGATGTGGCAACTCCCAGGGAGATGTGGGAGTAATACAATGTCAGTGGAGGCATATTGCCCGTGGAGTAGTTAGTTTCGGCGTTTCTTCAAATACATAAGTAGAGCTATCTTAGTTGGTCACAATATTGGTCTATTCTATCTGGGTTGAGAATATTTTGAAACAATATAAAGCCAGTACTATAATATACTTTTTTATTTAATGAGGTCACCTCAGATACTTTATCAGCTGATGCACCACAGCCATTTGGTATTATTGTGAAAATCCTCCAATATTCACAATATGCATGGTTAGTGCAGCAGAAGTGACGACAACCTGGCTCTAGGCTTCGCAAGCAAGCTGTCAAGGCCGGCACTGGCAAATTTCGCCTGTCAATTCAGTTAGATTAGGACTCACTACTGCGCAGACCAATAGAGACAGGTTCCAAAAATGTGCGCTTCCCAATGAAATACTTTGACAAAAAATCAGTTTCACCATTCGGTAGGTAGTTATTTTATACATAACAAACACTTTTGTATTTACTTACCGTATTTCATTTAAAATTTTGTGCCTGTAGATTAAAAAAAAAACTACTTCTCCTAAATAAAACATTTATATTTCTATATGTTTTTAGATATAACATACTCTCACTCATTTATATAGTTCACCAATGCGACGAACTCTCTCATTAGAAGTTGAAAAGTTCTAGTTTCTAGTTTGCAATGAAAAATAAACAATATGATATTAATATGGCTTTTTAAAGTATCTATATACCTATTTGGGAAACGTATGCCATCAAATATTGTGGTTTCATTTTTAAACGTGAGAGGTAATGAAATATTGTCGTAAGTAATACAATAAGGGCTTAGATTTAGCCGGATATTTTTTGCGTTTGTTTTCGAGTAGGTACTTATTTGTCTTGGCAATTTAACGACAGTTGTTGGGACAAAACCACGAGAGCGTAGCTCCAGTGATTTTGTTGAACGGCTGGAGTTAAATTACCTAAGAAAGTAAGTACGAGACCAAAACCATAAAAAATATCAGGTTCAAAATCTGAACTCGAATAGTATTTGGTAAGACAATTTCATGAATAGAATAATGGTAAAATTTAATTAAAACTTTATTTAAAAGTAATCGAGACATGCCGATAAACTTTTGGTTTATACTTATGAATAACTATTACGACATTTAAATGTTTTAAACTGATGCTAGATTTAATAAATAAAATAATAAGAAACCAGCGTTGCGATGGTAACGTAATTTATTCGTTTTTTTGTCCAGTTGCATTTTTCTTCCTTCCTATTTAACTGATAGCAAACCACAATTTTTGCGTTCGTAAATGGGATTTTTTATATATCAGTGAAATTGTCAAATCAATTTATTCGTTCATAATGATAATATCCGATTGGAGATTTCTCGTAATGAGACCAATCGGGAAGAACTCATTTTTTAAAAGAAATTGTCGGAAACAACTATTCTGCGATTACAATAGACGCAACCAGAACTAAATGAGACCGTCAAATTTCAGTAATCTGTCATTTTCGCCGACTAGTTTTCAACATTACACCTTATAACAATGACTTATTTCCTTTGCATACTTTAATAGGTAACAAGAAAAATAGGAACCTTGATACTACACTTTCAACCTTAATTTTGAATACTTCCGATTTTCTGTTTCCTTTTTTTAAGTTATTTTATAAATAGCGTAGTCTCAAAAGAATACTAGATCATAATATTAAAATAATTTCGTCAATAATATATCTCTTAGTTTATTTTTTCTATATACCTACCTATATAAATTTGTAAACAACATTTGTCTAAAATACTTCTTGTAGGTATGTTACGTTTTTAAAAATTGACAAAGTGCTTAATTAAGAATTAACCTATTTTTTATAGTCCCTGTATACTTTCAGATAAGTAGGTACCTACTATTTTACATTTTCCTGACTTCTAGGCGTTAGTTTTTTTTCTTTAAATTATTACCTACGTTACTAAGGAAAATATTATTATTTAACGAATACGAGTCGAAAATGAGTTGTGTCATTTATTCGAGTGAACAATTGTCATTTTTATGAATTAAATACTATATCACCCATATTAATAATAATCACAATAACATCAAATTTACTAATGACAACTAACCGCATTCTTAAATCAATCTAAGTAGTTCATATTAATAATTAAATATTTATAGACAAATAACTAACAGCATGCTAAATAAGAAGTTTATGTGACAACATCTCATTCTATACATAGAGCTAATTTCACTGCAATAAATCTAACCTGCATTTACAAACATTTACGCAAAGTGGCAAGACTGACAAGTGTCTTGTGTCAAGACTGTTTTGTGTTAATAAGCAATCAAGGGCGGATTTAGCTTTTCAACATGGGGGAGTATCTCAAAGAACCACATTTTTAAAAAATGTTGTGAAATTAGAAATTATCTGTGCATTTAGATAGGTACGTTTTTCTTTGGACAAACATGAAATAGCAAATAGAAGTGTTTAATAAAATATCCTTAAGTGAAGTACATTTATATTTTTTTTAACTAATTACGTTTTTGCTTTTTGCTAATGTAAAATTTTAATTCATGGTAAATTCGCCCTTGATAAGCATTAACTTTGCCTTTTATAATAGGGAGATTTTGAACACCTTAAATTTTTACCTTATCTTTATCGCAGTTCACATTCGCAATCGTTATACTGAGCACGCGCAGTGCCAAAAATGATACTCTTTTTGGAACTGCACATGCTCAGAATAACGATAACGACGTGCTAAAATTTAAGGGATTCAAAAACTCCCTAATGAATTCGATAAGTAACCATACCATAATAAAATTTTATAATAATTATTGAGGTTACTGACATATAAATACGGAAAATTTCGCATTAAATTATTTAATATTTCAGAAAAACGTTCTTGATTTGTTAATTGGTAGAGAAAAGAAAAACTGCTGCCATTTTTGTCAAACTTTTAGGTTAACTTTAACTTATTGTAAAACATACCCAAACTGATAACTAGTGATTTAGCATCATTCTAGCGTTAACATGCATTTAAATGGTATTATTAATGCAGTTTTCACTAATTACATTCTAGTCACGTCTTAGAACATTCTAAGTTTTATTATTAATAAGGCTGTATATTTTTTCTACTAATATTAAATTATTACATTAATAATATACACAAGTCAGACCAACTTTAGATTGGTATTAGAAGTATTTGGTTTTATTTTGTCTTACAAAATTAACAAAATATATAATGAATATATAATAGTCGGGCGGAGTATGAATTTTATTTTGATCACTGTCCATTTCATTCTCTAATCACTCAACTAATCACTGTCTTTTTTATGTTCTGACAGTAATGCTTGACTTTTGAATGTATCAGGCGGCACAGCGTCTTCATTTATATAAATATTTAAGAGACGTTTCCGTAACAACCCTACTTGTGCATTCATGATTTAATACAAATTACTTACCGTATTAAAGAATAATGAAAAACTCATACGATTGATGGGTAGCAACTGAATAATGAAAAATTATTTCATTACTTGAATAATTATTGATAATTTTCTCTATAAAAGACATAAAGACTATAATATATTATTTTAATATGAGTAGGAAAATGCATTCATGTTATAACTCGACTTTTAACCTTTGTATTCATAAATACTTTTTATCGCCAACCGTCAGTAGGGCTATGTATTACCATAGCGATTTTGGGAAATAAACACTTTATTTTACTGTAAAACTCAAGCATTTTACCTGACGCAAATATTTATCAACATAACCATTGGGTACTACTCGTAGGTATATGATATTAAACAGAAATCGTTTGCCGCTGTTACTGTCAATCAAAAAAATTATGACTTTGTCATAATAAAATGTGATAAGTTATAATAATTATAAATTTTTACGGTTGGCGATGAAATTTTGTATGCACCACGTCAGTAAAGTATCTTCATCGAACTCGTCTGCTACTCGCCTCGCTCGCTACGCTCGCTAGGCTCATAATCTCAGGTTCTCAGGTTCGTTCAATAAAGACTTGGTACATAATAACTATTATTCTTGTATAGTGTTATAAGAATATCCTAATCAAAAATAGAGTACTGTTCACTTGTTTCGAATCCTATGTATAATGTTCATGTGAATCTCATTGAGTCGATTCAAAAAAAGTTTTTAAAATTATTCACGTTTCGTTTAGACAGAAGAAATCCTGCAAGAGACTGCGACTATAAATTATTGTTAACTCGTTTTAATTTCGACTCACTACAATTCAGAAGACACTTCCACAGTCTGAAATTTTTACACGCATTCTTACATAACCATATCGACTGTCGTGATATTAAGCCAGTTGAATTTTCTAGCAGTTAGATCTGCCAATCGTGCTCCACTAACATTTTATTGCTTTGCTGTCGACAGTAATGTTGGATTAAAGTCTCCCATTAATATTATGAGACATACCTAGCTATAATAGCATTTATAACTCCGGTGATATCTTTAACTGTAATGTAAAAAGCATACATTATATTTTTAAAAGCGTTAGTCAGGTTTAAATTTTGAGATTTTAATTAAATTGAATTTGAGCACTTATTTATATATATTTTTTGAGTTATACTGTAAGTTTGCATACACGTATTTGTGCGTATGTTATTGTTAGGTATTCTTCTAAGGCCCAACATATTTGTATTTGTATTTTTATACATTTTTTTTCACTTTTGATCTTTTCATCTGTTTCTTTATATTATAATTTATTCTGTAATTGGTGTTTACACTGTTGGACAAATAAAATTATTATTATTATTATTATTATTATTATTATTATTATTATTATTATTATTATTATTATTATTATTATTATTACTAAATGAAGAATTTCACCAAAATAAAGGGAATTTAATTCTGGATCATCTTACATTATAATGTTCTACTAAAAATAGTCTAGATATCCCTTTAAAATAATAATCTTAATTAAAATACCGGAGGAAAGAGGTACATTTTTCAATTTAAAGTATATTTTCTCAACCTAGGTGTAACGTTTGGGGACAATGTAGATGATTTTTATTCAATTTTACTGCATTCATGTTTCCGTACTGAAAATATTTAAAATACATGCATCATGTTGAAAACACAAAAAATAAATTAAATCTTTAATAAAATTATGATGTTTACAGATTGAATCACACGTAATTCTGAGATATCTCTGGTACTATTAATTCTTAACAGATGAACGATTACGATTAGTATAAATTTTAGCAGCCTTTTAGAAAACCCAAACACTTTAAAAATGACAGGAAACAGAAAAAAAGGTATGTATCTACTGGTTCTTTCCGTTTTTACATGTATCTCGGTCCATACAATTTGGACATGTCTAGGGGAATCGTTTTGCAAGACGGTGTTTAGTGTTATCATGCTATTTAAATCACTAGCGTTTCATAGATTAGGAGTGTTATAATAAAATACAGTCTTCAGGAAGTTACATTTATCACAAAATAAACTATTTTGGTGCTATTATCTTTGTTCAAATGAGTATTTTAACATGTAACATTACTTGAAAAATAGTATTAGTCCACATCTTCATAAAGATGGAAATACAAAACATCATAAATACTTAAGGAAGGAATACTGAAGGAGATGCCGAAAACACCTATTCCACGAGCAATGTGCCACTACTGGCATTGCATTACATCTCGGTTTACATTATATTACATGTTTTCGGCATCTTCTTCAAATAAATAGGTATAGGATTGCCTTCCTTAAAGACAATAGAGGTCACTGCTGTAATGGCACCTACGGAAAAGCAGATCGTTACCTGTCTGTCAATTTGACAATAATTGTCACTTAGCAGCAAAGGCCCAAAGAGGGTCTTTGATGCTAAGTGCTACGGTGTGCTTCTCACCACTACTAATAATAATAAATACTTATAGGTTCTCAAATATCTAATATTTTATTAAGTTATGTTCTTTAACTGCGTTACTGTTTTTTTTCTGAAGTTACGGCTCAAATTTCTTTGGGTATTTTACCATTGTTCAAACTATTTTTATGCTCAATAAAACACAAACATATCTTTATAATTTATTTCTCATATTTTTACTTATATTTAGAAATTTTAATATATACAAATTTGGAACACGTAAAAATAATGAGGTAGCATAATAACTTAATGTAAGAGATCGCAAATTAACTATGTACCTACTTCTAAATAATAAATTATTTCTTATATTTACAATATATTACAAGTTTCGCTACAATTTTATTCTGCTTACACAGCAGTTATTACCGATTTTTTAAATAAGAAGTAACAAGTAACATCTCATATACCCAGTGGCGAATTTACCCATAAGCGTACCAAATGAGCTGGCAGGACCGCTGTCTATAATAGAAGGTACATTCTGAATGTAAATTTTGCTATTCACAAATCCTTACTGTTTTTAATTATAAAAATACATCACAATAATACATCTTGGAAATATATTATTCAATTTTTTTCAAAACGTTGCCATCTTTACTGGATACATTTTTTGCTTTAAAATAAAGACTACTGTACTGTTTTTATTAGAAATGAACTGGTTCTAAACTAGTAGATACAGGCATCATCTTTTGTATTTTAAAATATTTTTAAAATGTCTGAACTCTTATTAAACTTTCACAAATTTGTGTGTTGGTTAATATAATCTGGAGAACATGAAAAACTCAGTTAATTTTGACGCTTAGCTAAGCCTTTGAAAACTACCTACTACAATGAAAATTTGTATCATACGTCAGGCGACTTTATCTAAAATGTGATGGTTTGGACTGGATATACTATTAAATGGTAACAATAATGGCTAATCTTGATTCGGAGTAAATGCTTACACAAAGGACTTAATTCGTTAACAGCTTACTTTTACAAAAAGCTGATTTGCTAATGCTCATGTGACTTACAGGGTTACCAATCAGTTTCTGATTTTGACAGGATTGGCATCAAATTAGAACATTTACTTCAACTTTGAGAATTCTATATTGGAAAACCATGAAAAATCGACACACTATCCCATTAATGACCGCATAACTAATAGAAAAATAATACATAAGGAGTCACGGTGGATTATTCTTACGAATATGGACGAATGCCTTATTCTATTACAGTTATCTTTTCAGAAAGTTTTGACGAAGTTAATATAACTTATTTTATAAAAAGGTGTAATTCTTCTGTGTAGTACATTTTTTATAACGGTAAAATCATTTACCCACTGTTACTTCTAAATCACCTGCTGTTAACTCTTAGTATGTATTAATCTTATTATCGAATATTTTAAATGAAATAAAATTGGAGTACCCCACTAATAAAATTGCACGCATCATTCCATATGCAGTAAATCCGCCACTATTCACAGTTTTGAATAATTTTTATACAACATAAGGTCTGTAAAGAGATTCACTTTCTTGTATTTTTCTTAAATCACTTTGATTATTTTCTGTAGTAGGAACTGATACTTCTGTACTATCTTGGTTTGATATGGAAGGACATGATTTAAAGTTGTTTTGAGAAGAATTTGGTTGCGGCTTAATTGTTTCTCCTTCTTTTGAAGACTTAGCCTCCTGGTGAGCCTTTTTACTCCTCTTCCACTTCATTCGTCTATTCTGAAACCATATTTTGACCTAAAAATGTAGAACATAATATAATGTAATGTATACCTATAATGTATTATTATTAAATGACTATCATTTAAATAATAATATACTCTATGTATAATTTTTTGAATAAGATTGATTAAAAGCTAATAGCGCAATAGGATATGACTGGTCGATTCCGTTTATCTTCCAAAATCATATTTAAGTTGGATTGTTTTACTTCTGAAACTTATCCTCTATTCGAATTCACGAATACTTTTTATTAATAATGTGGCTAGACAAACTTACAAGAAAATTTGTTACTATATAAGCAAAGTTTACAGAATATTCTGTAAACTTTGCTATAAGTAAAATAAAAACCTATTACGAATATAGTTGATCATTCAAATCATGAAAGATTCCTACATCGTCAAAGTATTAAATGTCTTCAAATGATTCAAATGTTGATAAAAATATACTTTTCTGCTCACATTACTAAACATATTTTCTGTAATTTCAAATATTCAATCACCTCATAAGTTAGTAGGTATACAGAGAAGAAAGTAAATTATTGATATAAATTTTCGTATAAAAAAATATTGCATACGTTGTAGAAAGTTTAGTTTTAGTTAACTTCCCTCAGTATGGAGAATTTTTAAACTTCATTAAACATATGATTTTATAAAATTAAATAAACTTTAAGCATATTATATTGTAAAAACACAATTCTAATAAAAGTGTACACGCATAAAAGGCACCCAATTATTTAGTAATTTATATATGAAAACTTAACACATCTAACTAACACGAAAATCTATTATATAACTTAGATAACAGGCACTATGCCAATACGAACTAGTTTTTGCAGTGTAGTTTTCAGTTATTGCTAAGTAGATTGAATCAAAACTGTTTTCTTGTTCCTAAGAGTTATGACCGAGTTAAGAACAACTTCAAACAAACAGACAGAAGTCATATTTTAGGATTGCGATGACTAACTGCACAAAATGTGACGTCTATTTATCATGTCTCTGGATTCTAATCCAATATGGATCTTGATTTTAATTTAATGTGAAAATAAAGGTAATATTTACTGCAATAAATTCTTTCAGGAAGTAAATATAATAGTTTAGATGTATTAAATGTTTCTTAGAACATTTATAGACCTAGAACATTTGACAATTAAAACATTTTTTAAATGAAATGTGATAGTTCTTGTTAAAACGTTTTACATTAACAATTGCGAATATTTTCATAAAATCATTAGTTTTTTGAGAAATTTAACTATGCATCTGTATACTTTATGCTATTTTATACAAGATATGTTTCTTATTAAATTTATTAGCTATTTATGAATATTAATTAATTAAGTTTGAAACTTGAGGAAGTTTGAAAGGTTTGGCGATTTATGTTGGCCTAGTCAAGTGACAGCATTTACAATAATAATGAATCCGTCACAAGCGTAAAGCAAAAGCATTTCTACAAGATATTTTATCATTAGTTCATAAATTTCCCAAGATATTTATTTATGAAGGATAATATTACAGTAAAATATTTATTAAGTATACTAATTATTATTAGTGAACTTATTTTTCATATTAACCAATCTTGCAAAGCGTACCTGTGTTTCTGTTAACATTAAACTAGTTGCAACTTCAAATCTTTTCGGTCTGGATAAATATTTGTTTTGCCTAAATTGTTTCTCTAGTTCCAAAAGTTGTTGAGACGTGAAGGCAGTTCTAGGTCTTCTCGTTTTCCCCAAAAGGGCGTGGCCTGGTCCACAACCTGTAAAGAAAAATAGATTAAGTATGGCTTAATATGTAAAAAAATGTTATATCATTTTGCATTATATTTAATTACAGGTAACTGATGAAAGATTATAATTTTTTCTTGTAACAGAACTACTAGGAGTAAGGTAAAATAGGTAAACGTTATTATAAGAAAGACTCCAAAATAGCCAAATAGAAGAAAATAGCCAAACAACAACAAACTATGCTCCAATGCATACAACACGAAAGGAAATTAATTGTACGGATAATTACTAAATAGACACAATAAATAAAAGTACTACGGTACGGCGCCGGAAGGAAGCGCAACCATTTCTAGCTTATAGTTGTTTTCAAGATAGTGCAGCTAAAGAACAAGGCTTCGAACACAATATACACGGTGGGCCATTTTAATCTATGCACCTGAAAAACTCAGTAAGTTCGCATCCTATCAAAAAATGACCTTTATAAAAGTTGTAGGATACAAAGGGGGTCAAACAATAGTGACCTTGAATTTGACCTTCAAGGTCAAATCAAGGTCAACTTGAGTTTTTTAAATGGAAACCCCTATTTTTTACACCGGAATCGGAAAGAGTGGGAGATTTTACGTCCGAATATGCTCTCAGATCATCTGACCTCGATGACCTCAAAGGTCAGGTGAAGGTCATAAATACGAAATAATTGGGTAGCTGTCAACATTCTTATGTAAGGTGTTGTCGAAAAAATGAAGATCATAATTTGAGTTCAAGGTGTAATTCAAGGTCACCAGTATTTGACCTCATAAGCACCTTTTATTTTTTATTTGACCTTAAAGGTCATCGCCAAGGTCAAAATAAAGGTCACCACTGAATTTCACGTTAAAAATTACTTAAATAATGACCTTTACTTTTTCGGCAATACCCAACTTAAGATTTTTCATAGCCATCCGATTATTTCATATTTATGACCTTCATCTGACCATTGAGGTCATCGAGGTCAGATGATCTGAGAGCATATTCGGACGTAAAATCTCCCACTATTTCCGATTCCGGTGTAAAAAATAGCGGTTTCCATTTAAAAAACTCAAGTTGACCTTGATTTGACCTTGAAGGTCACTGCCAAGGTCAAAATAAAGGTTACCACTGAATTTCACTTTAAAAATTACTTAAATAATGACCTTTACTTTTTCGGCAATACCCTACCTAAGATTTTTCATAGCCATCCGATTATTTCGTATTTATGACCTTCATCTGACCTTTGAGGTCATCGAGGTCAGATGACCTGAGAGCATATTCGGACGTAAAATTTCCCGCCCTTTCCGATTCCGGTGTAAAAAATAGGGGTTACCATTTAAAAAACTCAAGTTGACCTTGATTTGACCTTGAAGGTCAGCTTGAAGGTCAAATTCAAGGTCACTATTGTTTGACCCCCTTTGTATCCTACAACTTTTATAAAGGTCATTTTTTGATAGGATGCGAACTTACTGAGTTTTGCAGGTGCATAGATTAAAATGGCCCACCGTGTAGATGAATTTAAGAAGAAAATAACCACACTGTGCGACCTATTCTAACATTTTTATGACACATGGAGACACACATTTATTGCTACGTAGTTCTGCTTATTTATTCCATTTTATTGGAGCTTTGACGAAGCTCGGTAGAAACAATCTAGGTAAGTCACCTGGATTTAACCGTAACTAAAACAAAATAATGGATGTTTAGTGATTATCAAGTATTTAAAAAATAAGCATATATATGATAATGTTTCTATATAAGTATATAGAAGAAAAGTATGATAAGGTTTGCTAAAATTAAAGAGTAGGTATATACTTATTAGAACAAATTAAGTAATTCCACCCTATAGGTTAATAAAATAACATGATATATCGACTCTACACATCCGTCCCCCCTGGTACGACAATTCGTGGAGTGAACACTTAAAGTTTGCCCCAAAAAAATTGCATGAAAACTAAATAATAGGCTTGACAGAACACACTTAGTTCAAGAACTAACTGGTTCAGTTAAAAATCAGAGTTGACATCACTGATTATTGATTATTTGATAAATAAATAAAATTTTGAAAATTTTGTGACTTACTTGTAACAATAAGGTATTAAACAACGTAAACACTTTCTTATGACCGTAATAGGTATTCCCTTTTGAACGCAGCAATTAAACTTTTTACGCACCATTTTATGATTTCAGGACTTTTTCAGGATTCAGGATTTCAAGATATTTTATTTAAGATTGCTTGATTAAAATGAACAACCAATATTTAATTAAAATCGGACAAATGTAGGTACCTTCAAAAGCTTCTATGCTAGAAATGCTTTACATATTCACTAGTAATATCATATTTAATTGCATCCAGTTTAATCCAATGAACCGTATCATAAAATATGTAGCAATTAGCAAATATTTTTCCAAACAATTGAATTTGTTCCACGATGTATATGGGGGAACTCTTGACGCAATTATAGAAATGAAGTTAATACATTTATGGTTCTGCATCGTCGTGTTTGAGCATAAACTAACTGGATTATTGAGGGTTCGATTGGCGATGTTAAAATGGAAGGAATTCTAAACAGTCACATTTAGATTTTAAGTTGTGTTTGGTCAGTATTTGTCAACAGTTCGTTCGTTTGTGCCGAATGAATTCCTAATTACATAAAGCCGCTGCTTATGTAAATACTTCACGCTAAGCAGTAAGACGTATTTAGAACCGTTAGAAACAGTGTTGATATTAACTTTATTTTAAATGTTTCCATAGCAATAAACTAGTACCAGATTAATTTTTTTAGAATTATGCCGTATTTTTAAATTATTTTTTCATTTTAGTTAACGTTATACGTTAACATATTTCAATTTTATTTTACACTAGTAAAAAAATATGCAGAAAATATATATCGCTAAACAAAAACAATTTGAAAAATAAATGTTGTAGCATTATCAATAAAATATAATAATATTAGGGTGATTCAGGGTGGATGGTGTATTTGAAGTAGGTACATAAGGAACGGGTCAACTAATTGTTTTAAAAATTTGATTATCAGGTATGCTCTAACTGCCTAAAATATTTTTAAGAGAACGGTGTTGCCAGGTCTACATAAACCTGGCAACGTCCTCGTTATTTGAAATGGAATATCCAGTACATCTATTTCTGACAAACTTTCTATTTACAATTCTATTATAAAAAAAATGGATTTCAATTACTTTTATAAGTCGTTTAAAAAAGTAATTACTACAAAATATACTTATTACTACAAAGATTTAGCTAAACATGTAGAGCACTTAGTGCTTGCCTAACAATACCCCAAAATTCATCCTGTGATTATTTTGTAGTAGGGATATAGATAACACGATTTATTTATAGACCGATTTTGCTCAATAAATTTGAAAACATATTATTAATACCTCGAAAAGGGCTAGACAGGCATATGAAAATATTAATAGTTGCTCAGAAATGGACGCAGAATCCAAAAACAAGAAATCTTTGGCGGGTAATTACACGGTATTCCATACAAAATAACAAAGAGTCTGATAGTTTTACGTAAAACTGGTAACATCTCACTCTCGAAAATATTTATATACTGACTCGTCCTTCGTATACTTCTAATATTCCATCCACCGTAGATCACCCTATATAATCTCTCAAACGTTCAGGTATTTTAAAAAATAATTTTACCTCTTGTCGAGCAAACCAAACTTGTGAACCAAACTTGAACCGCATTGCTTTTCATTAAATCAACATATTTCTGATTTGGGACGACTTTCGGAAAGTACATTAAATTTCAGGCAGAAAGATCTTATATAAAGGTATTTCCGCACAAAAATTAATAATTTTAGAAAAACTGCCTGAAATATAATAGCATATAACCATACACTGACTATTTTAGAAATAACTTATTTATAACCTCATTATTTTATTGAAAACGACATGTAATTTGGGTAAAACAGAACAGGCACTTCAAATCAATTATGAGAGTTTTGGAAAAATGTATTATTTACCATAGTTCTATATAACAATCAATACTTGCGGGATTAAAATTATTTTTGCTCCATGGTAACATCTACAGGATGGTTTTTTCATCCACCTAAGTTTGTGTAAAGATTTCGAAATACGGTTACAAAATGAGTCGTGCCCCTTCATCCTTAATCAAAAATAAAGTTAGTAAGAAAGTCCCATTATTGGTTTCCCATCTTTCTGCTTCTATCTGTTTATGTAATTATTCATGGCCTCCTCTAATTTGTCAGCATATTGCGTATAAAACCTGTGGCCAAAAGGGCCGTATGTTTGCAGTGTATTTATCACCAAGACCCCTGATTGTGCCATTGTCATGATAATTTAATATCGTAATACATTTAACGACACCCTAATTTAACCCTCAGAGATACTAACATGTATAAAGAAGGGGAAGTTTTGCAGATTTCACGGTAGTTGAGGCTATTATCGAAATTATTTTTATTTATGTTACTAATGCCGTTTAAAAGCTTTTAAAATTAATATAAAGTCAAGGCAGTGGTGTGTTCCATTGCATTGGATCAATTCGATTTAGACTACCCTTTATAACAACAATACCTAAAATATTTCGATAATATCTACTATTTTTTATTTTATCGTTCGAAACTAATAAACATTCTACACCAAAATATAGCATTCCAAAATATATAATATGAATGCAGCTTTTTTTTTCATATTTTCATAGTTTAGGTAGCTCTAAGTTCAAGGATATAAAGTTTGTATGCATTCTGTCATGTAGGTAATTTTGTCATAATAACATAAAATCAAAATAAAAATGAATTTTCATAAAAGTAAGTCTTTTATTTACAAATTTTTTATTAAATGCTAAAAATACTATCCTGTATAGTATCACATTATTTTTTTAAATCCTTTTTCACTTAAAATAAAATATCACTTCTTGACTTTTTGTTACATCTTTTCTAGATGGGTGATTATGGGTGGATGATTACTTTTAGCTATTGAAGATGAGCATAAAAGTCAATTCTGAGACTTGCATTAGACTTAAATATTAGAAACTGTTAATACTGAGAAATCCATCAGAAGAATATTAAAGAAATAATAATGAGAAATTTGTGTACAAACAATGATATAAGTAATTATAAAGTCAAAGGTGTCAAAAACAATAAACAAGGAAAAAACACAATAAAGCCGAAAACATTGACTGAGTTTTCCACTAATCAAAAAATATTATATAATATAATATCATGTACGATAATATAATAAAACTTCATGAAATTGAATCATCTCCGGATATTGATTGCTAACGGGACTGGTGAAACTAGTATCGAGTGAAATTCAGTGTTTTGGTATTTAATGAAAGAGTCGGTCGTTTTTTTTTGTTTTCCATATCAAAGGTTTGAACCCACTTCTGTTCAATATTTCTCTAAATATACTCTTAAATGTATAATTAGTATACGACATTTATTTACCTATACCCGAGAAATATTTTATATTGCAAATATTATTGGTTCAAAAAGTGTTAAGATTCTTAAATCCTACGTTTTTATCAATTAAACTGATCATACATTTACATAAAAAACGGCACAAATCGAACAAACAGCTAATTTTACTTTTTCCTAGATTACTTTCTGAAATTGTCTCTCAAGTCCGATTGAGCATTCTAATGCAGGCAATTTATAAGCATTGAGCGCTCGCATATCGCCATATATCAGAAAGCAATCGGGCAAATCACAGGAGGGCTTTAAAACATTCTGATGATCGTTTCGGCCTGATTTACAGCTTGAATTCCACGTTTCAGAGCCATTATCCTAGGTATTATACTTAACTTGTTTTATGTTTGTTTGAAAACAACTTTTTAAGAAACTTTTGGTTGTAACTATGTTAAATATATAAGGAGTAATTAATTGCTCAATTCATTTAAAATAATATGTATTTAAATATCATTAAATTATACATTATGACGGAACGTAAAATACTAAGCGAAAAAGTACCTAGAAGTAACATAGAAAGAGTTCAAAAATAAATTAAAACATTATAATAAAGGATATTATTGACAGAAAAGTAGGTAAAGCACAAATTCATTATTTAAAAATTTTTTGGACCCATCGTTTTTCTTTTATTTTGCCACTATTTTATATACCTACATTTATTTTTTTACAATTTAAAATTAATAAGGCTCCGCACGGTTGCAGACTTTTTAATTAATTGAATTTTAAGACGCGATATTTTATATTGCACGTCCTGTATGTTTTGACATATTTCGAAGGAACGATTCCTTACAAATATAGTGGTACATTATTGATGAGTTTATCTCTAATATTTAGGGAGATAATATATTGAAATGAGCAGACCAATACTTACGCCCGTTTAATTATTATCCGAAATACATTTCAGAAAGATATTGGACCAACCCTTTTAAAAATAAAAACATTTTATCAAAAAATTAAATTATTAATAGAGGATACCGGTTCAGTTTTACTTAAATCTCTCCACCCAGTAAAAATTAAAATTTCAATTATTTGGTCTATGTTAACCTAGCCCTAATAATAATTAAATAATTCTGATACACAATGTTACGGTATTATACATTAAATGTAGTCATATTTCTAATTTAACAGGGGCTAAGTAGATTAAGAAGAAATAAATTTATATGTAAAGAATCGATTCGACCTTGTCAGATAATTTCACTAATATAATACCTACCACCTATATTATTCACCTTATTATTAGTCTAGTCGGTGGCAGAGTTTAGTTTGTCTCAATTGCGGTCGTGGATTTAAATCCCCATTCGACATAGTTTTTAATCAAATTGCCTTATTTTATATTATAATTCTTATATTTTAAGACCTGTTCGCAGGGTTGGGTTGACAACCATTCTGGCGTGCGTGCCTAGGATGGGATGTAAGCTTGATGTTAATGTATTGGATTAATATCGGTCGATGTTTGACGGTCCCCGTAACTAAAGAGGTTTTCCAGGTTTCCCTCATTCCAGCACTAAATGGTGGTTAGGGCTTCCCAACATAAGTCGTTCCTGAGGTGCAATTACGGCCTGCTGAATATTGTTATTATTGTATGCACTTTTCATTTTATTACTGGTTTACTTTTCTTATAGTCAGGTTAACACCAAGTCTAACAAGAAATTATTTTTGGTTTAGAAACTATCTCAACTATATTGCATGTACAAAGTATAGCTGATTTTTGTGACTGATTATATAAGAGTAAGGCTGAGTATATTCTTCCAGGTTAAGTTGAGTGAGGTGATTTATGAATGAATGTGGAGTGACACCTGTCACCGAAATAATGAATGAAATGATATGAACTTGTTACTGTTTCCATATTCATTCAACTTCTATTGCTAATTGTTGATACTTTGCTTCCTCTTCTGTATATTTTTTTGTTATATTTTGGTCAGATGGTAGGGTCACCTACCATAAGGTAGATGACTTTTTATTTTATCTTGAAGTATTATTATAATTTATTAGAATCCAGGCGACCGGTTCCCTAACTCTGATTTTCAGGCTCGGCCGTTGGTGGTTATCAGTAACTATTCCCCACGTCCGTGGGGTAAATAACTACTGAGTTCGGAAATCGTGTGCCCTGAGTAGACGTATTGAACCCAAAATGACCGCCTTCTGCATTCTTCCGGCTAAAAGATCTGCCGAATTTCGGTATGCCTCAGTTCGGTATGCCTCGGTATGTTTCAGTTCCGAAAGCAGTGTATCTCTTGCTCCACCGAGGGCTCCTAACCAAACTTCTTCACAGTATGTTCTGACCCATGACACGGCTTCGATAGACGATGGTGTTAAATGTACCATCTTTATATTATTATTATTATTATTATTATTATTATTATTATTATTATTATTAATTATTATTATTGTTTTATTCTATTATGTTCTATATATTGTTCTATTGTTTATCAGTTCTTGTAGACGGGTTAAAACCAAGTCTAACAAGAAATTATTTTTGGTTTAGTAATGATCTTACTACATTGCATGTATGAAGTATGACTAATTTTTTGTGGCTGGGTATATACACTTTATGCTTTATGAATGAGTATGGCATGATACCATTTACCGATATATTGGATGGAACTATATGAACTTATTCCTGTTTCCATATTATTTGAATTTCTATTGCCAGTTGTTGATATATTTCTTTCTTTTCTGTATATTTTTAGCTGTCTTAGTCAAATAATATATGCACGTATTTGCATAAAGGGCATAAACATTGCTTAACACTAATTAGGAACTTATAGCAAACCTAAATACATTCGAGTCGGTGGCGCAATCGCTCAACCGGTCGTGGGTTCGAATCCCCATTATACCAAACACTCGTAGATCAAGGCTTGTTAGCAGGGATGGCTTGGCAACCATCCTGGCGATGACCTAGGATGGGAAGAATGTCAACTTGGTGTTAATGTGAGAAATTGAAATCAGTTGATGTTTGATTGTCACCCTACGAATGAGGTTTTCCAAGTTTCACTCATTCCAGTACTGAATGGTGGTTAGGGCCTACCAACATAAGTCGTTCCTGAGGCGCAAATGCGGTACGCGAAATAGTAATATACCGCACCCTCTCCCGCACAAGTCTCAGACTTCGGGCTATTCTTTGCAATTGGAATGAGGGGTAGAGATATTATTATTATTATTATTATTATTATTATTATTATTATTATTATTATTATTATTATTATTATTATTCAAAAAATGTGTATTTCTCATCTTCAAACATCCATTCGCATGAAATTTATACATCAAATTTTATTCCGAACAAGATCTAAGTGATGCAGGAGTCCTTGTTTCAACTAACATAATAAAACTGAAAGCAAATTAGCTAATTTGTAATCTCATAAAAAGCTTTAACGTTTAGCAGAAGAATTATCTATATATGTTGAATAACATTAACGGGGGTATGCAAATTTATAAAACAAACATTGCGACCCTGCAATAAAACTTGGCCAGCATGTGACATATCGTTGAAGCAAATAACACATGTGGCATTTAGGGTATAAATTAGGCGTAGAAAATCCCAGTAAACCGCATGGGTTGAGTCGCTAGAGCGGGTGTTAAGCCCCGACCGACCCCTTCAATTTGTGTATGTTGACGGCAAGTGCTCTCCGATAAATTACTTTAATTGCCGTCATTAACTTCTATAATGTGCTTTCACTCAAACTCTGATGTTGTTTATAGTTTGACCATTATACTTTAAAAAATGCCATTGTGATGCAGTTACCTGAAAGTGCAGCATATACCTGAAAATTCAACAGTATCCTTTATTTCCGGCTATTCATTATTTTTTACTTTTTCATAATCTGTGAAGTTGAAGAAATAATTTAGAAAGTAATAATTTCTTTAGTGATCTATTTTTAAATATAAATAAACTTGAAACCTGGTGAACTATTAATTTATTGATTTATAGCTTTTGTAAATTATAGTGGTCGCATTTATTTTATTCATCCATCATCATATAACTTCATCGTTTTTTGGTTTTAAAATTTTATTAACTAATCTCGCAGTTACTATTTAACCAATCTAACGGAACGAATTTTTCCAAATTTCCTGAGAAATTTCCTTTTCTTCAGTATTGACTACACGATATATGTTGCGCAACAACGGATATCATTGTTTGTACAGCAGTATGCAGTAGAAACATAACTTAGTTCTTGTTATTATTAATGTTTACTTTTTTATTTTATTGTTCGTCTATCTGCTGTTCTTGATATTTAAGTATATTTTTCTTTCGAAGTTTTATTATGTCTATATTCTCATATACTTAACATATACCAGTGAGGTTTTTCTGCGAGACATATGTTATTAGAACTGATTCACTTCCTTCAACTTGTTGTAATTTTTAAAATCCTTCAAATTGGCGGAACTAATCTTTCAAGTCAAGATAAAGTCTGTCCCTAATTGTCCATTATAAATTTGACCCATCACTTAAAATTAGACTGTAAAACTAACCAAAATATATAATAAAACGTTCAGTACTCTTGTCAACAAGCCATTGTTTTACTGTTTCTATCGATATTTTTCCGTTTCTGAAATATTATAAATAATTAATTTTCACCTGATATAAAACTTATGGTAGGAATTTTTGTTATTTATACTGATAAGACGTGACGCAAATAATAATTATAAATGACAGTAATTGTTATAATGTAGTAATTCCTTTCTATTAAAATTTGGGTTTAGCGCCACATCTGCCATTTTATTGTATTTACCTTAATTACCAAAATTTAATTATTATTTCCCCAGCATATTTATTGCCTTTATCATAACGCATTCTTGCTTAATTAACATTTTATGCTATGTTCGGCATTATGATGATATCGGAAATAAAACATTTATTTGACCTAATCGAAAACACGATATCTCTTTACACTGATGCATATAATTTTATATTAAATTTTTTGAATCATGTCCGCCATCTGTCTTGGATTCAGATAATAATTTAGAAATAGTATGTCATTATCTTTAATCGAACTTAATACTTGTCAACCTAATTGAATGCGTGGCTTTATAACTGGATTTAATTATGATAAATTCACAATAAAGATAGATTAGCAACAGATAAGCGAAATCAATTATTACACTTTTATTAATTTTGATTTCTGATAGAACAACATATTATTGCTTTTATATTAATTAAGAATTATTTGTTCATCCCACGACATATTTTTCGTAATTCTTTTATTATTCCGGTATTTGTCACAGTGCTCACATGGGTGATTTTTAAAATTAAAATAATATATAGGTATACAGGTCTCCAAATAAAAATATGTTCAATATGGAAATGAAAACACAAGATATTAGTATATGACAGTTAAATTAAGATAAATAACAATACTGGAAAAATACTTTTAATTCGTTATTTCGTGGGGAACGCAGCTGAGAGTCACACCCACAGACTACCTCTATGGCCACACCTTAACACCTGTGTACCGTCTCCCACCCATATATATTGATACCTCGGTCCACGCATGCACCATTTTCTTTTCTATGTATAGGTGTTACATTTATTTTGGCCACCATGGGGATCTCGGAAACGGTAAGAGATACAGGATGGCTTAAATTAGAAAAAAGTTGCAAAATTTTATGCCGAATCAAAAAGCGGAATGCCATATATGCACCCGTTCGTGCGTTATCGGGAAAAAACGAAAACTGACGATTTATAAAATGCTAAATATCTCCACTATAAAGAAAAATATATGTATACTTCAAATTTGAAAGTTATACATTATTAATAATGACGAGTCTGAAAAATTTTTCTCTAAGCCTTCTATATTTTGAGATGCAATAGTTAACTTTTTTATTTCTTATGGACACCATATTGGATTTTTATGTTATCAGATGAAGCGTTTTGTTTTCTTTACAACGATGTATTATATGCCAAATTAAAATCTTGAAAATGTGGAGAAAACAATAAATAATGTACATTTTATAGTTGGCCTTGGAAACAAAATATTTTTAACGACATATGCATGTACATATCCTAGGAAATACAAAAATTATACTTAATTCATTAATGAATAGAATGTTATGGTAATTTAATAGTTCCATGGGTCGAGAAATACTTGGAAGTAAATGGCGCCAATTTCGAACATGTGTTGTAAAATGATAATAGCTCTTTATCATTACGAGTTTTCTATGTTTTCTCTTCTTTCTGCAAAAAGAAAACACCCCAATCCTGTCCAACTTTCAAAATAGTCTTCTATTCTTCTCAAAAAATCAAAATATCTCGAAAACGATTAAGAATAAGGATATGGTATGCTTATGAATCTTATACCTTCAACTTTTGACGTGAATCTAAAAACGAAATAAAAAATTGCATATTTTATTTGAAATAAGCGGGTTGACATTTTTCGGCACCACAATAAGCGGCACCTCGCAATGCCAATTTTTAATCTATAGAAAATTGCAGGAAACCGCCGTCTAAAAATTTTCAGAATTCCGGTATGCGTAGTGCGTAGTATTCTAGAAACGACTAACTGAAGGTCTACGTCGTACACCTTGTATTTAATTGAAATAAATCTATAAGTTCACGTGAAGCTACGAAAACTACTGTTAAACATTACCCTTATTAGTAGTGGTGAGAAACACACCGTAGTGCCGTCTTTGGGTCTTTGGTACTATATCTGTCTGACAATTATTGTCAAACTGACAGACAGAAAACGACCTACTTTTACGCAGGTGCCACTATACTGCCTTCATAAGGTAGACCCCCGTATTTGAATTATAATCAAAATGGCAGAAATATGCATTTGAAATTAAATTTTGTGTCTAGATCAAACTAAGTACCAAATTTTCTTTACAGTGTTTTGATAAATCAACAAAATATTGAAAGAACCGATTTTTTATGAAAATATGATGCTTTCAAATCGTTTTCACATAATAAAATCCCGTACGGGTAAAATCGCTAAGAGAAATATTGATATTAACTAGCTGAAATTCCCGTATCTGGCAAATACTGGAACATAGCGTAGGAAATTAAGGAAATGACTAGGTCAGTTGCCCGTACTTGACAAAACATAGGTAAAAATAATAAATTGTGACTGTATTAAAAAGATAGGTATATTTTGCAAATGCTACAAAAACTAATTTTTCTGTAAAAATTGTAATGCAAATATCAAAATTTAGTTTTTACAAAATTTTATTTTATTTATTTATTGAAATTGGAAAACATACAAAATAAGTTAAATTCTAATCCAAATTTTTTTCTGGTAGAGATAACCAAAATTGTTTTCTGTTTTCTGGAATTATATCGCCCAATTGTTTTAAAAGGTTTTTCACCTTATCTTTTTCAAAATTATTTGGCTTAAGTTTGAAAGAAGGTGTTGGCATTGCGTCAATATACTTTTTTAATAAAAAATCCAATACCTCCCATTCATCGTCATTTGCTAATTTGTAATGAATAACAAATTCGCCTCGTTTGACTAATATTTACGTTATTTTATAAATATAAACTTTTGGTGTTTGCTTTTTAATTTTATTAGAAGAGGATAAGTTCTTCCAAACTTGGAAATCATTAAGTATCATTTTTTTAACACACACTTTTCCTTTGTTGCTCGTTTGCACGGCACTTACATAATCTTCAAAATCATAGATTTTTTTTTGTCTTTTAAAAGACTCTTCCACCTGATGGTGAAAGGAGTCTGCGGACATAAATATGTGCCCCGGTTCGAAATAATTAATCTTAATCGTTTTTGCTGATATACCTTGAAAATTAACAATATATATTAAAAACGAAAAGAGTGCCCAATTCTTATTTTGGCTGGAGCAATTATCGAGCCATAAAATAAAATTTTCTGTATCCCTATTTTCAAGGAAGAATGCATTAAAGGCACTTATGATATCTTCTTGATTTCGTCCGCTGATCCCTTCGTGCCATAGGACAGCAAATGGAAAACGTCCAGTTCTCATTTTTCCTACTGGAACAAAACTTTCGTTATATGTTGTCAGTCTTTGGGTAAAAATTGCCCGTTTAAACATTTCTAAACGTGGCAACATGACGATCTTTTGAAGATCAACAGAAACGCACAAAGTATTTTCGTCATAATTGTTTTCCTTGTCCAAAGTATACCGTGTACGTGCATCCATAATATAATAATACTTACCATTTAAAACATTAAGAAAATGTATATTATTCTCATGGAGCACACCATCTACAATAACACAACATTCTGAAATTTTTTGAAACTGCCCACTGTTACAGCAATTTTTTATATTTTTGTCATTGTCTAATAATGTGTTAATTGTGCCCAACTGAATATTATCATCCGAAAATATTGGAATGGAATTTGCTTGTGCTAAGTTAACCAATTTTTTTCCACGGAACCCATTCATTGTCTGAAGGATAGCACTCACACTGAGCTGTATTTATAAATTGTTACACGACTCCACTGATTCTTAATTAATAACTATTATTGTACACAAATACAATCTTAAGTAAAATAACAATTAAGTCACACAAACGAAGTTTCCGCGAAACTAAATAATATTTCGCGCCAAATAATACACAATAAGGTACCTACTTAATAAACACGTATAACATGTCGCCTAAACGCGCCGCTTGCTACCGCAAACTAAGCAAAAAGTCCGTATTTGGAAATTACTACGCAAAATATGCGTATTTGATTGCAGATACGGGGTCGAGTCCTTAGCAAAATTGAAATACGTGTAATTACCTTAGCATCGTATACTATTTTTGCAGAATACGGGGAAGTAAATATTACATTTATTATATTTTCTGGCCAAATACGTGGATTGTGAGTAGCAAAAATGGAAATTTTGGGTATCTATGTGTACTAGAACACATCAGCGTATTTCTCATTTTTTTTTTCAAATACGGGGGTTTACCTTATGACGGCAGTATAGCAGTGACCTGTATAATATAGGTTATAGTGTAGTGACTTCCTCATCATATATTGTCTTCCTCAAAGACAATCCTATGCTTATTTATTTCAAGGAGCAATGGGCATCGTGAATGTTAATAGTGGTGAGAATGTTATCTGTCTGTCAGTTTGAAAATAATTCAGATAATGGCAGATAGTAGCAAAGACTCAAAGAGGCACTACGATGTGTTTCTCATCACTACTAACATTGCCGATGCCCATTAGGCATTCAAGTCGCAACATCGTTCATCGATTCCACTACCTATGGCATTCTGACCAGCGCATAATAAGCACGAAACCGGTCAGTGTCTAGTGGTTGGTCTCGATGAAATATGTGGCGACTCCTATGGAGATACCGGAGTAATGCAATGCCAGTCGGGGCACATTGTCCGTGGAGTAGGTGTTTCCGACATCTCCTTCAAATATTACCCTTATGTTTTGTTTTAAACAAACGAGTACCTATGCATGTCACTACACTGTATCACTCTTATGATAATAGCCTTATTATTATTAGATATAGATTTATTTATCACTACACCAGTGTATTCGTGGAAGAAAGCTGTATTCATATTCTGTTGGTGTTTCATCTGAAAAATTAAAAGTGTGGGTCATATCTCTGTAATGTGATATTCAGTTGATATTTCGAACACATCATTAAGAAGCATATAAAATATATACTATTTCTGTATTTACTATTTTTCCTTATAGAATAAATCTAACAATCTGAAAGTGTAGAGTTCTTCTCTATCTTTCCAAATCCTCACTGCAAAATATTAAGTCACACTAAGAAAGATTTTACTTAGTTGTGATGTTGCTTTGAACGACTTACTGCTTGATTAATTATAATCTCACTCTCGCCATTTCCCTGTAAATAAATCGAATCTTCATTGGTTTTTAAAAATAACTTACGATGACAATAATTGTAAATAAAATCGGTTCCGTGATTGGCGCAGGACTCATCCAGTGCTGCGGTAATAGAGCCAGAGCAGACCCGCCGTGATATTGACTAAAATTACAAAAATATTGAATATCCTACTTATTTTATTGTTGGTTATTTATTTACGCTTTAAATACCTATATAAAATATTTTTCTTACTGAATTTAGTTGTGAAATTTATTAAAAAAAAAAAAAATAAAATTGTGTACCTATATTTACTGTTAGATATTATTTGTTGAACTACTTTAATACAGATAATAAGTAGTTGAACTATTGAACGGAATATTAACAGTATTAAAATTATTACCTACCTAATTGACCTTTTTTCACATGATGCACTTTTAATGCATACACACCCCATAAGATATCAAAGGATGATAATATATGAATTAGCACAAGTTGAAAATAAATAGCGCACCCACAGAGAGCGTTTGTCATTCACTATAGCGACAGATGGCCACCTGCTAATATAACTTGTATAAATACAGGGTGATTCTAAATAGGGCTCAGTATCAACAAACCATTGAATTATAATGGGCCAACCGTGAAATATATGACATCTAACGGGATCAATCGTAGGGGAGTTTGCTCCTCTGCTATTAGTGTTTATTTACCATCACGTCGCTCTGAATAGCTTAATTATTACAATAGCTGTTAACGTGACACTGAGTTCTGGGTATTAAATTAATGTTACTGCTTTTAAATTTTAAGTATAACGTCCTATATCTTCTAGACGAAAAATACTCGATCCTCGGTAGGTGGTGTAACTTTTATTCCTGATAAGGCATACAGATGCACATATTCCATGATCTCTAGCCCCTCTATAGCTAGGGTTACCAAATGTACTTTTTTTATAAGGACAGTACTTTCTTTTCAAACACTGTCCTACTGTCTTCAAAGGTTTATCAAGTACGTCTAAATGTACTTTTTTTTAAATATACACAAAATTATGTCCTACTTTTTGTTTAAATAAAGAAACGAAATAATTAAACTGTTTTGCGATTTGGTTTAACGCACTGTGCAGCCACTGATCGCCTTGCTGTAATAACTATTGGAGTACCGAAAAATCGCAGATGAAGTTATCAACTCTGGAAGCCATCATGCAAGTTTACACAAACTTCAATGAGACTTGCAGCGAAATGTTCCAGTTCTTGAAGGGTCAACCACAAATTTTAAAGGAAATCCTTAGTTCCCAAAAATACGATTGGTACCAAAATGATCCGGAAAGTCAAGCTGGCACGTCGAAGGAAAATTAACTTTTGAGTTTGTATACTATTATAGTTTATAGTTATTATTAAGTATATATTTTATAAAAAAACTTTATGTCCTTGCTGCTGCATCTCTATACAATAAAAAATATACCTTTATTATGCTTGACTAAAAATTGGCAAAAATCGGACAAAAAAAAAATCGCTCGAATTATCTATCAGTGGTGCTTTTCCTAAAAAATCTTAAATGTACTTTTTTTGTACAAAAATTAAGGTCACCCTATCTATAGCACTATTTTTGAAGAATTTGTGCCAATACTGGTATGATATAAATAGTTTGTTGTTAGAGAGGATACACCTATTTAAAAATTTTTTTCAATTTTACAGGAACCCTAAAAATTTGTACCTTACCAATTTTTTTTTTGTGAGACAACTTAGGTATATATTTGAATCAATCTCAGATTTCTGACTTCAGATGTACGTATACTTGGTGTTATAAATTATATTGCGCTTTATTTAAAAAAAAAATGTATTAGGTATAAGTTTAACATAATTACAAACCATTGTGAAAAATCAAAATAGAAAAACGTTTTGTAACCTTTCCATAACCTTTCGAATTATTAGTGTAAAACCATACCGATTTTAATGTTACCTTGGCTTGATAGTGACTGAAACCCGCTTTAACTGACTAATAGATATTAAAACTTCTAAAGGGTATAGTAGATATTCTCATTTATAACAAATTATGTGAAATCTTATCGGATTAAATGATTTAGACAGAGATTATAATATTTTGAATTCAATGTAAAGAACGAAAAGTCTGATAACAGATACCGGCGCCATCACAGCAAAACAGTGTTTGAGATCAGTTTCTGCGAAATTCCCTTGTTTAGAGTGCATCCTATAAAAGATATAAGTATTATAAAAACAAAATAGCATCAATTTTGCCACAAAATAAATTCTATTCAATTTAAAATAGCGAATAATTTCGACTTGGATACAGGAATAGTTATGTGAGATTTTCCACAATTTATTTTAAGCAAAGTAAAACTAGTCAAAAATGATATCTAATTTTTTTAGAATGAGTCTTTATTATTAAATATTGGTAATGCAGGTTCTGAAATTGCAAAGTTGAAAGTTTATTGGCGAACTTCAATTTACATGGAATCTAAAACAAATATCGATTTAAAGCTGCTATTATATATCTTGGCTGTCTTACATAAATCTTTCTTCCTTACTTTTTATTTCACTTGATTATTTGATTTTTTTGAATCAATTATTTTTAGTAAAATTCTCTTTAGTAAAAGTAAAATTTATAGCTCAGGTAAATATAAATTATATATGTCAACTACAAAAATGTATGTAGAGTAGTTTTTGCACCGAATAACATTCAGTTTGTACATATATATAGCTTATCGGTAGTAACAACTCCCTAAATAATCCATAGCATTAACTAAGCAAAGTTAGGCAGTGGAAAAGGTATAAGCGACGTCTTCTGATAACTTGCAAAATGCTTAGAGTAATATAAGCTGTTTCCAAAATAGAGGTAAAAAATCTAGTGAAATATTCTGTGGCTAAAAATAAGGTTTTTGTTATATAAACTTACGGCAGCCGTTGTCGAGATACAGAGTGTCAAACATAAAAAAAAAAAACAGTTTTTAATTTTTAATTTCTAAACCGTTTGGGGTAATTTAATCAAATTCGGTGTACATATTTAGTATGTCTCTTTCCACTTTTTTGTAATTCAAACCGTATAGCGATAGAATTGATTTATTTGACCAAGTGCATTTTTACAATAGGTACTTAGAAATATCTTAAGGAGGTCATACAAAACAAAAATAATAAGAAGCCGTCATCTTATTTAATTACTTATTTTATTTTTATTACTCGAACGGTTTAGAAATCAAAAATTAAAAACTGTTTTTTTTTTATTTTTGAAATCCTTTAGCTCGACAACGGCTGCCGTAAGACCCCCAGGTTTATATAACAAAAAAACCTTATAAATGTCTCAAACTCAAAAATGATGACCATATTTTTAACAGATCACTTCGTTCGGAATGCAAAGCTCATTCAGTCTCTAGAAAATATATAACAATATTACGCAAATGTAGGACCCCACAATTTACAATTAAATTATTAAATATAAAGAATGATAATAGATATAATGTTGACAATAATAATTATGTTGAAAGATATATAGACACAAATATTTTGATTAGGAACGTTTCTAGTGAGAATACTAATTGTCCCAAAAAATTAACATTAGCATAATTAAAATTAGTAATACTTATATACAATTTTATTTCCATTACAACTTAATTATTTGATTAATTTTGATAATGCCCATGCTAACGTCTGGCGTATTAAGTTAGAAAATATACTTTAAACGTTATAGGTAGGTATATACTTAATATTCTAATATATTTACAAATTACTTTATTTCAGTATAATTAACAGTTCTCAGTTTCGGTTAACTGAGCAATTAAAAAATATTTAATCTATTATGAAAAAACTTTCCATCGCTGAATAACGTTAAAATCACAAATTCAAATGGGAGTCGAGGTCCAATTTCACGGTTACGCGGATTACTGTGCACACCAGCCGTTTAATGCGCATTATATGTGATAATTAAATGCAAATTGCAGCTCATCTAAGCGGCATTGCTGAAAACAGCGCACTCTTGATGAAGTGTAATCAAATTACTGCTAACAATGAACGCTAGCGATTCTGGATTAGCTCTTGCTGTGATAAGGCTCGTTCACAAGACAATTTCGGCTTAATTGTATTTATTTTAGATTGCATGAAATCAAGGTATTTTTATATTTCTGTAAATGGTAACTAATATGTATAGGTAAGTGATTCATTATAGACATAATTTGGTAAATATAGGCAAATATTTGTTTGAAAAATTAGAAATTCACAAAGTATCCGATTACAAAATACTAAGCTGCACTACAAATTTATGTAGTGAAAACAATTAAAACGATTATAACCTAAGAAAAAGTATTTGCAGACTGCTGTAATATTGATAGATCATAGAAAATAAGAGAATCCTGTGAATTTTACAAATTTATTAAATGTCCTGGGATGAACGTTAGAAAGTAAAGTAATGAAAATTTTTGTAGGTTCAGAATGTTTCAACCACGTCGGGAACCCCAAAAATATGGCGGCCTTTAGTCTAAGATCGTAGCCTGTCCCAAAAGTGTTGAATTATTGAAAGGGTTATTATTCCCTTTTCATTTAGTTTTTCCACCATTTTAATTAAATTGAAATATTAAGATAATCACAGGGTGATCCACGAGGTTTTGGTCAATCGATATCTCAAAAACTATTTGAACTACGATTCTGAAATTTTGTGGTTTTAAACCGTGGAAAGCGTTATCAATTATCCATTTCTGGTTTAAAAGGTTTTATTTCAATATCCACTTTTATTAGTACAATATCTCAGGTTTAATTTTATTTTTTTTTGTAAATAAAAATTAAGAAATGATCATAATAATAAACAACTTATTGTTATCTATCGCTAACAAGTAAGGTATCGTTGAAATAGTGTTTGAAAGGTTCTTTCAAAAAATTTGTATTAACATTCAGTGCGTCCTATTTAAAATTTCAAACTGGATGTAACGTGACCAGAGTTGTGAGATTATAAGGATATAGTTAAAATAAAGTTCTTTTATACTGAAAAAATACAACACTTTCCGCAGTTTAAAATCCCCAAGTTTCAATTTCGTACATCAAATAATTTCCTAGATATCGTCTGACCAAAACCTCATGGACCACCATGTATATGTTTCCCATACATTTTAAAATTAGATGACCAGTAAAAAAGAAAACAAATAAAAGCGTAATGGTAGTTAATCAGATAGAGGATAGAATAAGATATGGAAAAAGTACCTAAGTTAAACTGGTACCTACGTTAATATATACATAAATGTGAATAGTTTTTTTAACCAAATGAAAATCATTAAATAAAATAAATATTAGTAAACATTGTTTCATTATTTAAAAAAATGTGATTGTCAAAAATTGTCACAAACCTGTCAAAATAATATTTCAAAAATCATTTTCAGTGGCAAGATTCGAGCATGGGAAATATTTCAAATGTTTTAATTAGTTTTACGTATATTGTGTGAATTTGAATTCGTATATTGTATAATTTAATGTATCCATTTACATAAAACTAGGGAAACCATATAGATAGATATATTGTACCGTTTCCATAATATTTGCAGGTTTATGTTAAGATTGATTATGATTGAAATTGAAATGATGAATATCAGTGAATCTCCAAAACCAGGTCAAAAATGGATAATCAAAACTCAAAGTAGGCTTGCTTTATAACTTTTTCTGTTAATAACTGTTCTTTGTCCACGATCATTAAATAGTGTATCCGCATTATGCATGTGTTCTCTCGAGAATAATACTATCCATTATTAACTGCAGTGAATAATGATTTGTTTATTCAGTGTAGTGAATAATGGGCAAATTCACTTAATATGTCAAAGCATAATTTTGTTAATGATTTGAAACGTCAAAAAAATTGTGCATCACGTCATATTCATAGCGTTGAAAAAATCAGCCTCGTGAATAATAGGCATTATATTTATGGACGTTGAATAATATATCTAATATTATACGTGTATAAAAAGTTAAGTCAGCAATTAAGTATAATATCAACATTCATATTCTTGAAAGGAGTTGAAACTTTGGTGCGAAGACAACACTGACGTAGTTTTCCACAGAACACCACAGCATTATACTGCACTCGACGCGTGTTTCGACAACCAAATCATCTGGGGATGATTAAAACTGATCTCTGAGTTTTAATCATCTCCAGAGTTGGTTGGCGCGCCTCGAGTGCAGTATAGTGTTTTGGTATTCTGTGGAAAACTACGTCAGTGTTAACATTAATAAATTTAAACTGTCATAATAAGGATAAGTTAGTTATGTTAACATGTCATAGGTAACTGTAATAATGATAATTAGGGAAAATTTGTAAGATTGTGGGGTTTTCATTTATTCCGATAAGAATGTAGTATCGTTGAATCCTTACGATTTAATTATAATTTTCTTACAAGATTGTTTACTTAGATGATGTGTTACAACTTATACTCCTGACTAAATAATAATGAAATTTAACAACTAATTACCTATAATAAAAAAGCCACGCACCATCATACAATGATTTCAGATTGTATCACCAAACATATTTAACTGTATGTTAACATGTACCATCTTACAGTTACAAAGTATGGAGATTGAGTTATTGATAATCTCGGGGAAAATATTTCCATTGACCTCCCCTATCCAACATCACAAACTTGCGTCTTGATCCTGCAGCGATGAGGATGGAAGGATGAGGGAGTATGCGTCATCTTATTGGCAAGATAAACAAACTGACTGACGAGCCGTCGCAAGGCGAGGACGACGATTGTAAATTGGGCTTGTAAACACATTCTAACATGATCAGCACTACATTAGGTCCGGGCGTCTCTGTTACGCTGCTAAACTAACCGGAAAACTCACGAGATCCTCTCTCGCTCTACAATAATTTTGCTACGTTCTTTTTATTGTAGAACTACGGAGGATAAAAACGAAATTTATTGAAAATACACAATTCGTCATCTATTTACTGCTCTATTTGATAAAAACCCAGAAATTCGTAGGTAAAGTGTGCTTTAGGTTGAAGTATATAAGTACTGTTTCCTGTAATATAAACATTAAAATATTAATTTTTCCCCCAGGTTTTCGAAATAAATCATTGGACAACTAATCTAATACCAATTGTTTAGCATATTTTGTACTTTATTGTGTACTGTAATATCATCATAATATAGTACAGTACTGTGTACTTTGATCAATTTTAAAAACGCGCAGTCCTGTATTTTTCACATTTGGATGGAAGATACCCTTCTAAAAGTAACAACAGCTGTATTCAGAGTCTAAATTATCGATGTGAAGGTAAGTATGAATAAAAAATTCAAATCAGTAACATACGTTAACCATTTAAAATAATGCCTACTATAAATATCAGAGTTGTGTTTTCAGTTAGTTAATTTTTTCGTCTTTTTGTAATTAATTGATTTGGAAAAAATATGAAAAATTGAACTAAAACAATAATTAGGGAAGAGACAAACCAAAAATAAGGGATTATTATCTTTTGGATTCCCTAAAATAAATAAAGACTCTTCAAAACAAAGAAATTTAATCTTTTCATGAAGCTATGCTCTCAAAGAAACTGAAACATCATATAAATGAGTTATAAAAGGTAGGTGTAGATAGATTATCTCTTAAATAAACTACCCTTTATATACGTAAAACCGATTTAGGATAACGCCTTTCCTCACAATATAAGTATTAATTTATTATTGAACTAGACGAGTCTAACTGTTCCTAGTTTAAAGCCGCGTACACACTCGCAACAGAGCCTCGATGCGTAACTCCGTCACGAACAGGGTCAAAGTAAAGGTCGTGATACTCGTAATATATAGCGAGAAAAAGTCTTTCCGAATAGAACTCCGTTACGTCGCCAACATCCTGAAGTTCCATGTTGAACGCAGCTCGGTCCCGGTTAGGAAAAGAGGTGAAAGCAGAAGTTTGTAAAAATCCATGGACAATAAATAAAATAAACTGCAAATTGCGGCTACGTCATATATTTATATCCAATAGGTGAGAAAAAAGAAAAGACATGGTGGCAGACACGTTTGTATTCTAGAAGAATGGAGTACAATGGTTGTAACTTGCTGGCGGCTGACTTAAAGTTTCAACATATCAGTGACTTGTACAAAATTTTTACAAGGCTTTCAATAACTCTATTAGTCTATTTTGTACTGAGAGAATATGAAAATAACACTTTACGGATAAGACAATCGACCCTATGATGTATCATTTGTTGTTAAAATAACATCGATGTTAAACTTTATAGCCAATCAGAAATTAATATTTTTCAAAAACATGGCTTCTGATTGGTTATGAACTTAACAGCCCCTGTTATAAAATAACATAGGGGTTACATCATAGGCCTGATTACATCTAGCCCGACTACTAGCTAGCTCGGACAAGTCCACACTCTGCGCAACCGCTTCTGGTAACATTATTTGATATGACGTGGAAATACCGACAACCAAGGAATTTTATAATATAAATTCCTTGCGGACAACTGATGAGAGCGCTGCGAACCTCGACACGAAGATCCATGTTACGAAGTTACAGGATCCTGTCCACACCGTTGTTTTGAAGTGACACGATGGAATGCGTGACCAAATTATGTTACAAATCTGTACGCGGCTTAAGGAGACAGTGAAACTATACCTAGTATATGGTAGTACCTACCATAAGATTTAGGTACATGGTATTTTATAAAAATATAGGTATATTATATCTACACAAATACCTGCCGTATTGGTTTATATAAATAAATACATTATTATCATAGTTTATTTTTACAGTTTCCCAGAGTGCACTAAATAGAAATGAATTAATAATACGCATTATGCATGTCCCCCTAAAGGCTGGCAGTCCCCATTTTACATGGTGTAGACTCGGAGAAAAATAAATTAATCATAGCAGGTTTATCTATGATGAACTGTTTGCTATGATTTCCTTATTATTAGAAATGGTTCCAATAACGCTTCTTTAAATGTACTTATTTGTACCTAATGTTTGTGTTTTTATCACAATTATGAAAATATATATAGGATGTCTTTTAGGACTAGATTTTCAGTTGTAGAGTGCGATGCTCCAGCGAGCGAGGAGTTTCTAAATGTTTCTATAACAAAGGGGAGCTTATTGTTGGTATTGTACGACATCTTCAGTGAAAAGCTTTGTAATCCACTCATCTCAAATATACTAACAATAATAACAAAAATATGCTGAACATATTCATGAAGGAAATAAAACAATAAATCTTTTGCCATGAATTGATGAGAGTAGAAGTCGAAATCTATGCTCCCGAAATCAAATTACTTCGTGCGGTTAGATTTAATTTCAGTAGATGTAAAATTTTAATTCGATTATAAGTGTTATTTTTTTATAATGTCTGTGGATTTGATAATGAGATGCCTTTTAAACATTAAACTTAAAAAGCTAGCTAGCTTTCAGCTATCAAATTGATTCTAAATTAATTGTACAAATTGTGTAGCCACTTTTCCGATAGTGTTCAGTACTACCAATATTAAAAATTTAAGATTTCTTTTAATATGTATTAGTAGGTATTAAAATCATACATACGGGATGGCCTAATTAAAATAGGATATCATGAACAACTATTATTGGATAATAAGTTACCCGCGCTACTTTTATTTTACAAGTTTAAAATTGATGTATGTATATAGGAGAACAATAAATCAGTATCTCTCTATAAAACTTTTTTCCAACCCATATAATATATAAATCATAAACCTGAACGAGGAAAACGTATTGAATACGTAGGAATGCATATATTTATTTAACTTGATCAAATATCCGACGAATATAAAACGAATCAGACAGTAAAATCCGCCATTTTAAAATCATTATTTCCCCCCGTCCAATTAAAGGTATCCCAGCAATTTCCGTTTCTCATTCTCTCCATCTTTTGGAGCGCGTCGGTTCGTTCGGTCTCTGCAATTAGCTAACTTGATTTGGGAGATCCCTTTCTGGGGATCTGTTCACAATGTGTTGTCAATGTTTTGTTCCGTTGCGTCTATTCCTTCAGCTCACAATTTAATTCGATTATCCAGGCTAAATTTTGTGCTTTGTTTTAAACGTACGACGGGATTTGAATCAGAAATGGCTGCTTAACAACTGAAATAAGGTCGTTACTGAAATCGATATTTCTGTTAGTTTCTTTCCGATTTACGTATACCATGAACTGATGACTTTAGTTAATATGTTATAACATTTACAAAAGTAAAATAATTTTTTTATAGAGAGAATCTTGGATCTCTCGGATCTCGGAAACGGTAAGATATACGAAAATCTTGAACCCTTAGGAAATCCTGAAAAAGGATCGTATTCTCACAGCACCTATTACTTCACTATCGAATAGTATAAACCAGTGGCGGCTGGTGACATTAGGATATGGGGGGCCCAGAAATAAAAAATGCGCCGCAGGCGAAAATTTTGCATATTTCAAGGTCAAACCCCTTAAAATTATAAATTAAAAATTCGCAGAGCAAAAATATTTGCTTGAAAAAATAACTTTTGTTAGACAAATATCCTCCTTTTCAATACGATTGACGGAAATCTCGACAAAAATTGTTTAAAATAATATTTAAATAGGTAGGTAGTAGGTAATTAATATTTAGATATCAAAAGTTTACATATACGACGTTACCTTCAAAAAGATGAAAACGAGAATTCAGGAAGCAGGAACATAAATATTTTTAGTTTTTAGATATCCGTTAATTAAAAACGATATGGCACAATCACAAACTCAAAAGTATTTTAGTTATTCAATTCATAGTTATCAAACGACACATTAAATTATTACGTAGGTAAATAAACTTCATACAGTTATTTATACACGGGTGCACTCACTTTCTAAAATTGAAATCAGCTCTACGGTCTTTCATAGAAATAAATTTTTCCATAACTTTTTCATCGAAATTATTTATTGGGCAGGCAACGCCCAATTCTTTTATTTATACCTACTTTATTTCCCATTGGAACATTTGCAAAATTAGCTCTAATTATACTACTAAATTGTCTTTTCACAAAAATTGAATAAGTAATTTAATAATGTTAAAAATATGTAATGTGTTAAAAATATGTTATAATGTTTAATAATGTTGGCGTAGGGTCGCGAAATAATTGCGGCCAAATCTGCATAATATAAGCATACGGAAAGTATCTAACGAGTTTAGTCGAAAAGGAGATCGGGTCGGTTGCCATAGTTACCTGGACCGCGACTCAAAGTGCGGCCACGAAGCTGTGATGCTTTGCTCACTGTGCAGTGGTGTGCTGTGGTGATCCAGTAATGTGGACTCTGGCATTATGAGTACGATAGCTCAAGCGCTCGAGCCTTTCCTAATAATAGTTTTGTACTACAATACAATACTACAATACAATACTACAATACTACAATACATGTACTACATACATTTTACATATTGTCGTGAATGTTTTAACATTTGCATTTAATTTACAGTAATGATAATAATAAGAATTTCTTTGGTATTTTTGGAGGGGGGGCGCGCGGCCATGCGGCCTTAAGGAGGAGCCGCCACTGGCATACACATACTTTAAATACACAGCTTCATATTGTACAGAGCACCATATATATTTTTATACTGTTCAGACAATTTTTATAATAATTGCAAAATTACATATTTTGAAAGCGCCTATGATCCTAAGTACTATGTTGCCCAATATGAAAGTAAACTCAAGATATTTCGTCATTCACAATTAATCTTTATTTCTCTGCCTTGAATTCCTCAAAAATCTAGTTTTGATTCATACGTTCATTGAATTTTAGTAAACTTTAATAAATTTATTTTAGTAAAAATAAATTACACTGTACACTCACATATTATATAGAGTGTATCTCTGATAACAATAGATTGGAATCAATCCTTGCTAAATTGTCGTGAAATAAGCATGGCGACCTTAGGAAATTATTCGGTAATTAGAACAATTATCCAAGGATGTCCCCAAAGAGAAACATTATCTCTTTTGTTAAGATATGCAATTGCCGACAAGTATTTTACAAAATTAAAAGACATTGCTTTTGATATATAAGATTACGCAGGTTCCTTATAAAAACCGGCAAGTCTGAAAGGTTACTATAAAATTTTATGCAAAATGCTTTCAACCTTATCATGAACTGGTCCCGAGAGAACGAACTAAATGTCAACCGAGCCAAAAAGCACTTGTGGAATTCATAAAAAGTTATTTGAATTTAATAGCTTTTAAAATGTATGTCATAAAAAATCTTTTTTTCTATAGAATTAAAGTACCTAGGTGTTATCCTAGATCAAAAACTCACTTGGAACTTTCATCCGGAGAGTGCTGGAGCTTTTAGTAAAACTTGGGGACTGCAACCAAAAATGATTTGTTGATCATATTGGAGTCAACTTGTGTAAATAAACATTCTCACCAAAACGGTTTTAGTATGGAGGCCAACAATCTTGGGAAAGAATTGAGCGAAGAAAATTTCTAAAGTTGCAATGAATGGCATCTTTAATCACAGGTGCAATATACACTTTTCCAACAGCAGCATTAACATTTCTGAATAATTTGCTTTCTTTACATATTATTATTCATGTAAAGAAGGATCCATAAAGGTGCCTACAGGATTCATTTAAAAGATAATACAAATTTTGATTAGTTATTTTATTACAAATGAAAATTTGTTACTGTGCGTAAATCAAGTTAGGTCATTCAAGTTAGGTTACGCCTTGTATAAGCATACATTTGAGGTGTTGATTAACAACCGGATCGCCTTTGGACTACAACTGGAAAGGAGATCGTGCGCCTGGGACATTGATCGGCTGAAGATGGGCACCTACCGCATAAACTGTATAGGTTCTTATGTCAGTGTGTACATCGTGGTTCCTATATTATATCCCCACCATCTCTCAAACAGAAATCCATGTTATGTACTCGGAAAAGGCGTAACGAGCAGCAAGAATCTATATACCATATATTACGGTCAGGCAATAAATAGCTTCGGAATGCCTGAAATACGGAAGGATAAAAGTTTCTCCTCATGTGAATCCCTCGAAATGAAAAAATAGAAAGGAATGGGATTGTCTCATTACTACAATTCTTACAAACCTTACTGGATGTCCACTGCAGAGCAAAATCATCCAAAAAGAGCCCAAGAACCACTTGGACTCAGTAAACCGGAATTAAGACTTTTCACAGTTTCCTTACGAGACCTTTCAAACTGTTGAACCTTGAACCCCTAAAATGAGTAATATAGTCTCCAGAATAGTTCTTGGCTTCGAAAGGAACCATGGGTCCTCAAGATCTTAATTGTTGAGGTGAAGAGAGGATTGGTAAACAACTCATTTGATAATCTAAAATTAATACATTACCTACCTCGGGAATACACTGCTGTAACTTTAGAAGTAATAACAATTTATTCAAGAAAATGTGGGGAAAAATATTTTAAACATTTTAATTAATCTGTATATTTAATTAATATTTAAGATTGTTTAGGTATATCAAAATGTTCACATCATGCACCTCTTATCCGAAATTCAATTTAAATATAAATATAAATCCAAATTCAGAAATATGTCAGCGGTATTAGAAAAAAATCCATCTTATATTTAGGTTAGGTTACGTTCAAAAGTGAGTGGGCCGAAAACCAGACCCTCCACCGCGTTCATATGATCTATTGTGGCTCACATCTACTTATATTTCACCCAACAGGTCCAGCCTCTTAATGAAGCTGATCACCTTATTGGGTGAGAACTTATTCAAATCCTCTGACAGAAGTTGTCCTTTGCCAAATCTTTTCTTTTGTTTATCTGTATGCACTTATATATTTTGAATATTATCGGTGGTTTCATAAAAATCTGTCATATAGAACCTTTCACACGTTTTGAAACAAGTAGCCAACACAAAGAGGAGAGAGGAAATTAGGGCTATTATAATTTATATCCCATTTTTTCTTTGTCTTAGTGTAAAGGCAAAAGATTGTCAAAAATTATTTATTACATAAATAAAAAAAAAACATTGTTCACATTTCATCCTTAACAGTTAATCCATCTGATTTACTCATCGCTAAAAGATGTGGTATTTAGGATCAAGACTACCTATATAATATTATTATCCCCGTTAATCGATAATGATGAAATAACTCGTCGAAATATTTATTACTCTCTTTTTATACAAATCACAGATTGGGCTCTGAATGGGTAACTACCAAAATTGAATTCGCCAAGTGAAGTTAATGGTGTAATGTTTTTTTAGTAGGAATGATAGTGAATGAATATTAACCTTATTTATAACAAAAAATACATGCCTTTCAAGACTTATAACATTAATTATTGGTATTGTTTTCTTAATGTAAGTATTACAGTTTTTATAAATTTTTGGAATATTCCTACAGTAAGGCTTGTGAAGAACAGTTATCGAGATATACAGATCGGTAAAATTAATTCATTGAGAGTTTTACATACTTCTTGCTATTCTTGAATAGGTGCAACTAAAATAATTAAAGAAATTAATAAAACAATTTCCCAAAATGACAAAAATATAATTCGTATTAAATAAAACAATCTATGCTAATTAGGTATTAATACAATTTCAAGCATAGACAGATAGTTATTTATCGGTGTCTCTAGGTAAGGTAATTTTTTATTGAAAGTATTTTTTCCTGGTAGGTGCTATGAATTCTACTAATATAATAACACTGTGAATATGAAAAAGTATAAATATCAATATTATATAAAATACGACTAATATATTGACTGCATGATAAATAACGGTGGATTTTTTTATCACTGAATATAATAATTTCAAGTTTATGCTAAGATTGTGTCATAAAACTCCGTGTTATTAAATAAAACAATCCTATTTATAGAATTTAACCATAAAATATATCTAATATTTTTGTTAGTGGTTTTTGTGGCAAAGACGTCTGAATAATACAGTAGGTCTGGCTTATAAGGAATACCAAAAATAATATCTTAATAGCTTATTAAATTATATTGATGTTGTGTATCAACTCTGCTTTCAAATATTTTAACAAATATTTGAAATACACTTATAAAATACAAAATTTCAGGAGCGTACAACTGTTTGTTTATTACGAGCACTTATATGTTTTGCAAGCTCCACACTATTTCAATTGAATTTTTCTTTTTAAGGTAAAATATGCGTCCGTTGCCATAAAATGTATTAATTAATAAATAAATACTAAAATTATTATATAATGTTTCTCTTTAGTATGTAATGCTTAATCGCATCAAAATATGTATGTAAGTACCTATATGATGTATACAAAGTGTTCGAAATAGAGTATTCAATAATAATCTGGAAGTATCACAAGTTTACTCAAACATTCGCCGTGCATGAGTTTGCTATTATAGTGTTTTATTATAAATATGCCTTACGAATACAAAACTTAATATACAGGTACATTTAAAACAAAATTAAGGAAAAATGCTAGATTACATTAGATATTTAGAAATACTTAGATAGGTAGATACCTACATTTAATGCGTGATTCGTCATTCGAATTTATTGGTGATAAAAGATTTTGTATTTCCTATATATTTTTTCTCCGTGGGATACTCGTATCATACACTGAATTCAGTACAGCGTATGTATACATATATACAAACCGATAGAAATATAATAGTTTATGAGTAAATACTTTGTAAAATAAATGTGTGTAAAGGCATATTCTTTTAATATATAATAATTTAGGTAAAGACTTTACATACATTGATTGTTAAAGTATACAAAGTACAAATATACAGATACAATAAGTATAAAATTAATTTTCAGTATCATAAAATTGTTATCTGATTCAAAAATATCAGGTTTATTTGGTATAACGCCATTTCATTCTAAGCAGTTGTTTGCTTTACACGCTAGTGCCACTTTACACACTGATTTGAGGTTTACGTACACTAGAAGGAGACTTGAATTTATAGCAGAAAAAAATTACACAGTAAAAAAAGACAAATGGTAAAATTACTAAATGGTAATCGTAATTTGCTGCAGTGTTATTTTTAACACGAACTGGGTAGTATAATAACTAAACCTTTAGAGCTCATATTATACGAACGATATACCCGCCAAGTTTGTAGAAGTACTCATAAATTGTAGTAAAATTTACAAAACCGTGTGTTAAAAATGAATCAATCCGCCATAAATACGGAATAATTACACGGTGAATAATTAAATATGACACATTACCTTGTAAAATCTACTGTGTTAAATTACTTTTATGTAATGTAATAATACACCGATATGTCTAACACTGCCAAGTGTGGACTATATACACACTGATGAGTGTTGATTCAGTGTTAAAATCAGTCGGATTTTTTTACTGTGTATGTACCTAATTCATGTATGTACCTACTTTATATGAACACACATTATACTAAAATATATTCTTCTCATATATTGTTTCTGCATGACGCATGACAGTTGCATTATAGATACAGTGTGTATAAAATGTAATTACCAGCGAGTATTGATGAGGTCTTGTATACAAAATGTAATGACTATATAAAGCCACCTTACCGATAGGTATAAAAAAATAAGTAAAACGCGACAATCAATTTACATGAAATTTTATGATTTCAGATTAGTAAATGACATTGTTAATTTAATTAATTTCAATTGTCCGCAGAATTTTCTTAAAAACAGTTTTTATTTAGAACAGTTACCGTTGCTTTTAGAAACGAAAGGTATAATTTGTATCGAAGGTATCAAACCTCAATGATTACGGTAGATACCTGTTTAGTTTTTTAAAAACAAATTATTAGATACCTATAATAATTATTATGAATTATAATGAATATACTTAATTAAATAAAACAATATAGTATGGTACACAATTAAATGTCAAACTTTGAAACTATCAAAAGCTATTTTCAGCTTTTGATACTTACAATGCAAAGTATGTTTTTAAAATAATTTATTTATTCTACTTTTATTTTACTATTTTTTATATACCTAATACAACTTTAATTAAATAATCCTATTTCTGAAGTAGCAGCGCAGTTATGATTGATTTTATTTTAGAAAACTCTCCCTCATATTTTACTAGACAAAGAATTACGTGAGTCGGATAATGAAAAAACAAAATTTTGTTTTTTGACTGACCGACTTTAAAGATGAAAAATTATCAGTAAGTATCTATCTAATTTTTTATATTTACAAACAAAATTTTGTTAAAATCAATTTACACGCTTTTTAAAAAGGATCAACATTTTTCTACAGATACTTTAACGGTTTTTAGAGCGCCATATCGGTGCATTTTCAAGACGGCTTTAATCGTAATATTTTACTTTCAGGAACTCGTGATTATCCGCTGGTGCTATATTTCAGGGATTCTGTATTATGCTTAAGTTAGCTTTTTATAGAGCGATTATTCAACATGGCTTATTCAGTAAGTATTTTAATTCTAAAATTAAGAACACTCAAAATCTAGATACCTATCTATGATAATTTTGAAATCTAACTAAGTACCATAATAATTACTAGGGTTACTGGGATTGCTTTGTGTGGTAGGTATACATTCAAAATGTATGTATAAAGAAAATGTATTTCAAAGGGAAGAGGATTTCGAGCAGTTACCCTTCAATAGCATTTAAGACGAAATTCATAGATTTTTTTGTACACAATGCCGCGCAGCATGAATTAAGTAGCTATTAATTGAATTAGGTTTACTACTAAAAGTTTTGTTTTGTAGACTACCTATGTTGTTGCAAATTCCAATTGATAACGATATGTATTTATTTCAAAAACAATTTTTAAAATTTAAAATTTTAACAGTATCGTTATACATTTTGGTCTTATATATGTACCTACCTATAATATAATCTACCCTATGCATTGCAAGAAAGAATTTTATTCCATGTCTTAAAACATAAAAATACCTCACTTATTTTAAAATTTAAAAAAATTTGGAAAACAGAAAAAATTACCCCAATTACTTAATTAACCCACCCCCAATTATAATATAATTATTATGATTATTGATAGGTACTTATTGTTCTTAATTTTAAAAATAATATGTATAATGGTTTCCTTTTCCTTAGAAATCTGTCAAATTAATATCATATATTAAATCTTACTACTTAATTATGACATATTTAAATTTGGTATTATGCCAACCACACGCACCCTACAGTGTGGATGTTGATAGCACAATGGCATTTGATATCTTCGAAAAATGTTGAGAAAAGTCACCTAAGTACCTACCTAATATTGGCAAAATTGTCTATATACGTAGGTATTCTTAAAATCTATTTGGTCGTTGAAAAAACTTTTAAATTATTATATTCATTCATATATCACAAATTTTAGAATTTCAGATGCCCATTGTATTATCTATGCATTACATGTTCCTTTTTAAGAATTTAGTTTCTGACAGCGCAAATATAGGTACAAGAAATGCAAAATTATTAAAATTCTTATAAACATTCCAATTTAAAATCTTATTCTAAAAAAACTTATTTAATTTTTACTTCTGTTACTATGTATGTTACTCACCTGTTAGATCAGGTAATCTAGGGTAAAACATTCCAGTTCTAGCTAGCCATTCCAAGTGCATTTGATGAAGTTGATTTTGATTGTGGTGATTTACTGGCAAATGGACTTTCTGGACCATTGTCCCGTCCAGAGAATGAAACGCAGAAGCTTGAGGTTGTCCTTGATATCCATAAAAACCACCCCCGTTTGGATAGATGTGACTTAAAAGTCCCGGCCTCGGTATGAAAGCGGTGGCGGGAACGTCCTCACTTCCTGGTGATATTGGTGGGCTCCTACTTCTTGTTGAAGTTGGTGAGATACTTCGAGACGTGTCAGGACTAGTGGGTCTTTCATCATTTCTTGATAAAAGGGCATCTATACAAAACGAGCCTTTATTTTCCTGAATTTTTGTGTCCATGTTCAAAGGCTTATTTTGGTAATCTTGGTGGTGCATAATATGCGGATTTTCTTCTAAGTACTGAGCCATTGTTGAGCACACAAAACAATATAAATCACAATTATCAGTTTATTCTCGCCACAAGTGTCACATTAATTTTATAGATCGTGCTATTAAAATATTTAAGATATTCATAACAAGAATAATCGATTCCAATGAGTTGATATTTTGCTGTGAATAATTATCAATTAATTTGTCAATGCAAGTCAACAGCAGCTCAGCTGTAGATAGACTAACCGATTTGAAATGTATTATCCTAATAATATCAGGCATTACAGCAACATTAGACGATACATTACACACTCTCGAGCATTGCGCGCAAACACTTATATTTGATTGGGCTGAAAGTTTTCGCCACGCCTCTCACCCTAATATTAGAAGTTAGTTGCGTGGCAACCACTGTAGTTCTTTCAAACGAATTTCGACTTTTTGATGACTGAATTTTATGGTGATTTTTAACTTAACGATTTTATTGCGGTTCGCTATTTGAAACTAAAGTATTCAAATTGCATTTCCAGCACCTTTAAGTGAAAATGAGCTTTTCATGCAATAATTACTGTTTAGGATTTTCATATGTACTTCATTGGTTCTACCAAAGTTTACAGAATATATTATATTTATTCTGTTCTACATTTTTCCGTGCTTATAAGAACAGATAACTTTATAATTAATTTGTATGCAATATTAGGTAGGTATTACATTCATTATGTAGGTACCTACTAAAAATGTTATTGATTAAAATATTTAGTTCTCTACTTTTTTGAATAATTTTTAAAGATGTGCATTTTTTATCACTGATCTGCCCTTCCAATTTTGTTAAGAAAAAATATTAATGATATTTTCTCTCAAATTGATTTATAGCATGATATAGCAATTAATTTTTGAGAAAAATATACAGAGCTTGCTCTCACTTCTTACTATTGTGATCTCTTTAAAAAATATATAATTTATTATAAATTATTATAAAATAATAGAAAATAAGTAAGTATATTTAGAAAATTATTTATGAAATATTCCCTCAAATTTATTTTTAAGGTGCTTTATTCCTTACTTTAACGTAGATGTACCAAAATCCGTCATATTTTCCCTTTTTTAATAAAAATAAGAAAGGTTTTAACATAAGGGCATATGCTGGCATCTGAAAATAAGTTAACATACTATATTTGAGTTTTAAAAAGATAACTACCTTATCGACCGACAGAAATTTCGACAAATTTAATTTCAATGTCACACATGACAGATGCGACTGTTTGTGTTAACAACCTGTTGATTTCTTATGAGGGAAGTCAAAAACATGCATTTTTGAAACTGTTATATAACCTTTATTTTAAACAAAGCAGTCATTATTTTTATGTAGGATTGATTTAGATACTTTAATTTAACTTAAAATTTGTTTTTAACGTTAGAAGTTTTCGGTATGTTCAAAAATTTAGGAGTGTCGGATTTATGTACTGGGAATATAAGGCTTACCCTAAATCCGACACGTAGTGTTGAATTTGGGGGGTCACGCATTTTATTAGAAATTTACTGTTTTCTTTTTCTATCATACTTAATAAAAATGTGTTGTGTCCTTTTCTTCAATTATAAAATTATTTTATGCGGTTGGTCATAAATCCGACACGGGTGTCGAATTTAGGTACAAAAGGTGTCGAAATTTTGTTCATGGCATAGCAAACTCTATTTAAGTTTTTTATTAGTTTTGTGTGATAGTAACTAACTAACTAAATAGTAACTATAATAGTTGAATATAACTAAATTGTCAAGTATAAATAGTTAGTTAGTTAAAAATTAAAGTATTTAAATGCAGACGAATTTGAGTTCATTGTTCTGTCGGATTTACAGACACCTGTCGAATTTATGGTCAGCACACTGTCGAATTATTGTACCTACAACTTACAAAATTAGGTGTCGAATTTACCTTCAATGTCAATATTAATAAAAACAGCTATTTTATGCAACTTGTTATAATTATACCTAAATAATTTTTAAATATAAGTTATTTGACACTCTATTTAAGTCATTAAAACATTCACTTACAACTTCTATTGACGTTATCTATTTTTTTATCTTGTTAAATGTGTGATTCATGTCTTAAAGTGTCGGATTTTGGGACAGTTACGTTAGGTGGAAATTATTTTAAAATGAATTATTGGGAAAAATTACAAAGCTTGCTGATTACTTAGGTACTATCGTGACCTCTTTAAACTACCTATATTATACACTCAGTCTAACATAGTTATATTTAATATTTTTATATTTTAAGACTGATAAATCTATTTCTCGAATACCTATATAATAACTAGATGTTAGAAACAAATAAACATGTGTTTAGTGATATAGTCGTTTCATGCAGCTATTAATAATCTGCGTATGGAGTATGATTTTCAAATAACAAAAACAGTAAAAAAATTTAAAGAGGATCTCTAAAAGTTTTTATAACTTTCTTGATACAAAAGAGTTCATTTGGTTTTTGGTGCCTGATAAGAACATAAAGTATGCTTCTTTCTGTGTTTAAAATAAATTTAATACTATAAATAAATACTATACCAAGTGTTCAGCAAATTCAAACAGCGAAAACTTTCTTATTTGAAATGAAACGCCCTGTATCTTTTTATTCAGAGTTATGTAAAATTATTTTTTATATTTCTGGTATAGCCTTGCTGAGGTAGCAAGTGATTGAGATATTTATGGTTTTCTTCGTTATTCAATGATTTTTCGCACAAAACCATTAAATTTGTTATAAAGAACAATTGCCTTTTTTGAAGGATGAAAATCTGACTATTATAGTTTAATTAAATTAAATTTTTTAACATAAGGAATTTACTATTAATCTGTAACTTTTTAGGTTTACAGATATAGGTATACCTAGTTATTCTAAAATGCTTCTTCTTTTGATGTTAAATAAGAAATTTGAAATTGTTAACCCATGTTACGGTGCTAGAGGCAAATATTTAAAATCAATGATAGAGAAATTGTTTGAGTAATTCATACTGAAGCTTACTAATGATAATGTTTTACGAAATAATAGCACATAATTAGCCGGTAAACAAGGTGAACATTAATTCCTTAAATTTTTTAATCATAATTACAGTGAAAAATATACCTACTTTAAAAATACTCAATGTAGTAAATGTTCAAAAATTAGTTCCTCTTGCTCCAAACACCTGACGACCCTTTTAAATAAGTGTAGACCACCTCTTCCTCATTGAATTTTTTCTTCTGTTAAAGACGCGGATGCTTGCCTCACATGCTCTTTCAGGTTCTCTTCGGTTGTAATCAGATCTAAACGAAAATATCTAAAACTACCAAATCTGGCAAACGTGCATGGTTTGTTAAAAGCAATTGATTTATCAAGCTAAGATGCCTTCAAGTAAATCAGCAATATTTTTGATTCTATGGGCAGATGCTTCATCATTTCAATACCATACATCGAGCCATACATTCTATATGCTGAAGAAACAATATTTTGTAGAATGTGTCCATATCTCTCAGCATTTAAATTTTCTTTGTAGAATTATGTGCACAAAACTCTATTATTTTTAACTGCGGAAAAGACATTAAACTGTCAAGTGCTTTCAAAATGCAAGTCACGCGTTATTTTTTGAAGATTTACATCAGATCAAATATGAATATTATAGCGGTTGGACCTATCATTTTTAGCAAATTTTACTTTATATTCATCCTAATCACCTCCTCAGCGTCCTGCATTCTTAGCATAAACCATTCACTGAATTCAATTTGCCTCACAAAATCTGCTCCTTGGGGATTATGAACTTGAGAATAGTGGAAAGGTTTCCATTTATATGCTTCGTCAGAATGATTCCATATCTGTACGGTTTTAAATAGAATCCTCAAACTAGTATGTGCATCGCTTATGGACCTTCGGATGAGCAGGAAAAAATCCAGTAAACTCCAACTAGTATTATTTTATTATCTCTGATTTGTCGGAATACCTCCCTGCAGATACTCGACATGCCCATGAGACTAAAGCGAGTTGATTTGGCATTTGTTTATTTCTATTTGACAGTTCATCTCAAAACTCACTTGAAAATTTTACCCTGTTCATAACACTGTTAATTGTTATTGGTTTTCATGACTAATTTGATGGTTTTGTGGGAATATTAATTGAATACCTATCAAAAAATAGAAATTTATTTTACATAACTTAGAATAAAAAGATACAGAGTGTTTCATTTAAAATAAGAAAATTTTCGCTGTTTGAATTTGTCAAAATGTAACAATAGAAATGAAACACTTGGTAAATTATTTTAAAATTTATTTTAAATAAAGAAAGAAGTATACTTTATTTTCTTATCAGGCGGCAAAAGCAAATGAACATGTTCTGTATGAAGAAACTTATAAAAGCTTTTAGAAACCCTCACATCTGTCAAAATTTTAATAATACTAAATATAGGGTAAAGGGAGGTCAGATGGACCAGGAGGATAGACGGACCATCGGTAATATTTTGCAATTTAAGGCACCACCGCAACATTTGACAGGCGTATCTTTTGCGTTTCGATCAGTTCACCTTGATACAGTCGCGATCACGTGGTTTCCAGCATTTATGTGGAAGTTTTTTAAGAAAAATAGATTTTGCCTTAGTGAAAATTGTATTTAAAGATATACATTTCTATTTTTAACAAACTTAGGTAAGTATAATATTTTTTTTTTGTTAATGAAACTGTAAGTATATGCATTAATGTCTTATAGAACCTAAAATATTAAAACTTTTTTTTAACCGTTTAGTTGTTACCGAGTGGTCCGTCTACCCTCCCATTTGAGGATAGATGAACCAATATGGGGGAGGAGAGTCGGACCAATAACTTTTTGTTTTAGTACAATGCTTAATAAGTAAATATTTAAAAGACATGTTCCTGAACGAGGATATTGAACCTCTCAAGCGTTAAATGATGCCGTAAATGAATACAGAAATGGCGAAATTGGCGGCAATGAAGCCGCTACGACATTTGGAATACCCAAAACTACATTTAAGTGCAAGCAAGACCTGAATCTTTCCAACCAAGTACCTCTGGTATACAAAACCAACAAACCACTCCTAAGAAATCAACAGCTAGGTACTGAAGATATAGCTCCTGGAAAAGCTCTGGATGAACCGCATACCCGTCGTATCTATAGCTGTAAAAAGAGTTCTTAAAAAAATATCAGGAGTTATTACCTCACCGAAATTTATTTAAAAAAAGGCACAATGCAAGAAAAAAGCTGGCCCCAATTTGGCAATAAAAGCAGTAAATAGACATCTGGCCATGTCACATTAGATGACTATTGTAGGACGGATGAACATTTCAGCGATTTAGAAAATAAGAGTGTTGGCTGCAGTGAGATTATCGTTTAACGAAAAAGAAAGACGATTGGTCACAATGCCTTTTGTGCAAGCGCTGGTTGCACGAGAGCTGCACAAGTAACCTTTGCCAGAAGTGTGGAAACGTAGCTTCTAGAAAAAAGGAAAAGTAGCGTGGTCCATCTCTCCTACCTACTATGGTCCGTCTCACCTCCATAGGGTAGGATAGATGGACCGTTGACAAGTCTGAGAATTATTCATTTTTTAGTTTTAATGATAAATATTTCTTTCTTTCTAAGTGTTCCAAAAAGAGTACCAAAGCTTAGTTATTTTATGTACCAATTTACAGATTTTTACTTTGATTAATGAAGAAATTATCTTAATTTTTATAAATGGTGGTCCATCTCTCCTCCCTTTACCCTATCAATATCTCGGAAATAGCTGGGTTTAGGTATAGGGTAGGTATGTTACATGTTTTCAATTCAGAATTTTCTGCTTTTTCTGAAAATGCAAAAATTTATGGGGTGTCTCATTTAAAATAACAAAGTCGACAATTACTTCCGGTATAACCGAAGGTGTTGGAAAGTTTCTACTTGTTTTCATTAAATAGAACCGATAGATTTCGATAATTCTCTGTATATAAATTTTCAGATTTCGATATGGAATATTTTCCTGTATAAGACTAATAGCCGTGCAGGTGTATGATTCATTGTAGTTTCTTTTGGATTATACCACCTGCAATATAATAAAAAAAAGGAAACAAAAAGTATTCAAAATAAAGATTGAAAATGTAGTAGGTACTGAATAATAATGATATGCAGTAAAAATAACTATATGACAAATTAACTAAATTTCATCAGGGGTTTTTAGGTTGATATATTCTATAATATTACAACTGATATTTCGAATTGTCTAAACAAAAAAAATATAAGAAAATTTGAAAGAAATTAAACACCTAACTAGCTACTAACTAACTTTGTTCTATACGTTTCAAGGCGATTCTCGACTCGTCGTCAGTAGAAGAGTAAAAGTTTGTATGATAAAAAATTATGGTCAGATTGAGATTTTTTTTAGTATAACCTTTATACCCTGTATGAATCTCATACTAAATTTCATTTCTTTCTAAAACCACCTTTAACGTTTGCTTACTTATTATTATTAGTATTAGTATTAGTATTATTATTACTATCTATTATTATTATTATTATTATTATTATTATTATTTGTCGTAATCCAGTCGACCGGTTCCCTGGCTCCGATTCTCAGGGTCGGCCGCTGGTGGTTAACAGTAGCTACTCCCCACGTCCGTGGGGTGAGCAACTACTGAATCCGGGGATCGTGTGCCCTGAGCAAATGTAATGAACCCAGAATGACCGCCTTCTGCATTCTTCCAGCTAGAAGATCTGCCAAATTTCGGCATCCCGGTATGATCTTCAGTTCTGAAAACAGTGTATCTCTTGTTATCAGTACCACAAGCTTCATAGTATGTTCTGGATGGAGTCTGCAGAGTTTGAAGAGAAGGTCTCGATATTTCGTCCGTTTTTCCTCCTCTTTAAAGACAATCTTGGTCTCGGCAGGAGCCGAGAACTTTATTATTTTTTTTTTGTTAAAATCCAGTCTTCCGATTCCCTGGCTTCGATTCTCAGGGTCGGCCGCTGGTGGTAATCAGTAGCTACTCCTCACGTCCGTGGGGTGAGCAACTACTGAGTCCGGGAATCGTGTGCCCTGAGTAAACGTAATGAGGCCAGAATGAATAGTCAGAATAATAATAATAATAATAATAATAATAATAATAATAATAATAATAATAATGATAATAATATCTCTAGCCCTCATTCTCATCTTAATGATGAGCCTGGAAGTCAGAGACTTGTATGGGACAGGGAGCGGCGTATTATTATTATATGGGCCGCGAGTGCGCCCGCATATTGTTTGCACAATAGCTTATTAATAAAAAGTTTAAATATTACCACCACACCCATACAAATATAATAAATCTCATAGTTTGTCTTAACTATATTTACTTTTTGACGGTGTTGGAAATCTTGATATAGTTTGAGATACCTGCCAGTAAATTTCATGCAAGAGTAAAAAAATATAAATATAAATATGTCCACTTAAGCACGTACAAAAACACGCAAGCTACACCGATTCCGCTATTAGCTTCTTCTTTAAAGTAAATATACCAGTTAATTGATTTGATTTTAAACGTATTTGAATAACAAAATACTCGAGTACCAAGCCGTCCTGATGTATATTGACATATAATTAAATGAGTAAATTTTGCTTTAACGACTGTAAACAGTTATCTTTACTTTTTTTTACTTACCGACATTTACTAAATCTATAGACATTTGTTGGATTGTCGTTAACGCTAATTTAATTAAGAAATGACACAATACATTTATTCATTACCTCATTAATGGTAAATTTCTCTCTAAATATTTACATAATTTGCATAAATAAAATAAATAAATTATTGATAGATTAGTATTGAAAAAATAATGTTAGTTCGTTTAACAATAATTAATTTGTTTCAATATCAGATACCTACAGCAAGATCTATTTAATTTCTATTACATACTGTCAAAGAGCAACGAATTATATCCCTAACAGCACATGGAGCTGTTTCTCATTTTCTATTTAGTCATTAAAAAATCCTGAGATAAATGAGGAATAATAATAGCCTGTAGCACTGATTATACGCAGCTCTCGGTGGAGCAAGAGATACATTGCTTTCTGAACTGAAGATCATTTCGGCATACCGAAATTCCGCAGATCTTCTAGCCAGAAGAGTTCAGAAGGCGGTCATTTTAGACTCATTGCGTCTTCTCAGAGCTCACGATTTTCGTATTCACCCCACGGAAGTGGGGAGACATACTGCTAACTACCAGCTCCCGACCCTGAGAACTGGAAGCCTGGAGAAAAAAGCCAGTCAACCGGCTTTTTTCAAAAATTATAATAATATTATTATTATAATGGGAGGATTTTAATTTATTATTAATTAGTTAACATCGATCTACTTCACGCAATTTGAATTCCTAAAAAAATATTTTTATAACATAATAAATAAATGTTGAGAGTGACACTGTCATGAAGAAGGAGGAAAAATAGGCTCAATATCAAGATCTGCCCTGCAAGTACCACGGTTATATCTTCCACGAGAACAGGGCAGCCATGGTCTCTTCAGTTTGGAGTTTTTCCATCCAAGATTGGTTCTGAACAAGACCTAGGTATAAAGTCATCAGGAATTCGAATCTCCTCTTCACAATATACATCATCGTATGATGCGAGTCTAAAATAATACAGAGGTAGGTATGCCTTTCATTCAAAGACATCACCAAGAGAAGCCAAAAAACTTGACTTCATATTCGACGCCGAGCAAGTGAATCAATATTCAGTCAATGAGATAAAACCCGTTCGATTTAAAACCCAAATCAAAGCTGCGAACACATTTACTTGCTACAGCTTCATAGGGATAAGTATGGGATAAGCCATTATACGGTGTATAAATGTGAATACGCCTAATGTAGTCCGTCTCGGTTACGAGCCCAAGACAGTGTTGGATATAGAGATCTTAACATCTGCGAAACGAACAAAATATCTTTCCCTTGGTGTAAAGAAACACACCAATCACTGATTCTGTGGATTTTGGACAGTGATGGATTTTATAATAATAATTGTCGGAACTATATAGCTAGTATATTGCATTTATATCAATAGCAGTTTTGTCAAGCAGTTTTGGTGAAGTTTTCTTGTTATTGTAATCTTCAGGAATTTCTAAATTATAGAATTAATACTTTTACATGATATTGATGATGTCTGTATGGCACGCAACTTGACAATCTTTGATAGCTGAGCTACGACGGCCGTTTTCTATTTTATGACCACCTTTAACCAAAATAATTTTGTATGTTTTATATCGGTACTGCATAGTATTGTTAAGAACAATTGCTTGAACTTAAAAGAAAATATTCAATAATAGAAATATAATTAAAGTGATATTGTTTTCTTGAATCACCTAATAAAACAATTAATTAAAAGGTAGGAAATAAAAGCACGCGTAATAATTTACGTAGTTAAATTAACAAAAAACTACATCTTCCTAAATTCGAAAAATATTAAATGAAGGACAGATCTGTAGAACACTGCTTTTATTTAATGTAATAACACAGCTTAATATGTGTTTATTAAGCTGTGGTAATAATTTTATATTAATATAAAAATTTGAAATAAGAAAACATATCGGAATATATACCACATTTCTTCATTTTTATACAATTATTTAGTTTTTTGGAACTAATATAAAATGCCATACGTATTAGGTACTTATATATTCACGACTATAATTATCGACTTATATCCCTTATTTAATTAGTATAGATAAGCTAATCAGTTATAATGATTTCAATCAAATTTAATCTATCAAAAATTTTATACCTATTTACAAAATATATTAAATACTATTTAATTTATATGATTAACTGACAGCTTTAAAAATCAATATATCAAATCTACTAATCCCTTAGTTGTTAGTAAACCAGATAACATGTTAAAAATATATTTATCACTGAAAATCTTGTAATTAAACATAATTACAACATAAACACTTAAATTTAATCGATTTCATACTGTAAAACTTGAGTGGTTACATTTTTATAAAACAAAGTAAATATTTGCACTATCATGTATTATCAGTTGCGACATTAATTTATCATCATTTTCTGATAAATCCAATTTAGATGCATATATTGTTCTTTATTAAAATTGCTGAATTAAGAGATATACCTATTGCTAAATTAAACAAATATAGAAATGCAAAAAATATGTTTTATTTGTATAAAACTCATGAGGCAATCCTTATAATAAATCGAAAGATGAAACGATTAATGAAAATTATACATCAAGAAGCACGGCAGTGCCAAGTTCACTCATTCCGCGTTCCGCGCTTATCACACATCCAAGTAAAATGTTCGCACTAAATATACAGATTTAACTAATAATGTGCTTAGTTACCGTATATAAATCGATAATTTATTGATTGAGACCAAAATCAATGATATGAATTACGTATTAATGGAAATACGTCGATAGCAACACGAAGCTACGCCCCTTGCGCCTTCAGTTTCAATGCTTTATTAGATCAATTTTTTCGTGTTGTGTTGGCATCACTAACTAACATATTTTTCAATAATACGGATTTAACTAAGAAATAATGTGCTTAGTTACCATTCTTGTTGTTTTACTATCTATGGTTACCGTATATAAATCAATTATTTGTATCTATTACGACCATAGACATTTATAATACTAGGGATTACGACCATATAGCTACATATACATTTCTATTTTATCGAAATGTCGTGGTACCACTATTGTTTGTTTACTCCGCGCGATTTAGCTAAATTTAATTTGGAAAAGGTAATAAAATTTCCTGTCAATGTCAGTGCTCTCTAAAGCCGTATAAAACTCTTTGCTATTCTTCACTGAACTCAAATGACGATCTCAATAACTAATTTGGCAACAAAAGTGCAACGATAGCAAGATATTCTCTGACGTTTCGTTATTTTGTAAATAATAAGTAAAAAAGTTCGCAAAGGATCCCTGTGGAATAGTATTATTTTTGTGACATATATTATGTAATAGTACGTTGGTTATGTTGTCATACAATAGTGGCGTTCGGTAATTACCTCAGATTGATCTTTTTAGTCCGTATCGTTCATCAATTACATCTAGAGGTAGGGGAGGTAAATCTTGATCGTTCAGAAATTAAATCAGATCGATCAGAGCAAGATCTGTTTGCTCGAAGCATTTTGGTCGAGGAGAAAGATTAATCTGAATTTGTGAGGTTGTGGTGGTCATGGTTGTCAATTGTCATAGACTTTTTGAAGTTGTAGTTGGTAATTTTGTAGTGTAAGTTTTCTAAGAAGTCTTCAAATCCGCATACATTCTAAAAGTTCTTTAAACAAACTGACTGGCAGAAAAATTTGGCACAGTTTCTTCAGCGAAGTTTTTATTGTTTTGCAAACAATTTGTACATTCTTCATCTTCAAACATTATTTCATATCCTTGGATTCCATTTAAAATGGTTGATTTTACAATATTCATTATTTAAATAATTCGAAATAGAATATAAACAAACAGTCAACAAAGTCAAAACAGAAAAGGTGAGGTTATATTATGCCTTATGCAATCGATTTCGTTCATTTATTTTCTATTTGTCCGTCTCATCTGGAATCACGTGACTGTAATCTCGTCGCATCCGTGAGCATATTACCCAACGCAACTAATGGATTATTAGACGTACTATGCAGGACAGGTTAGTTTGCATGAGTGAGATATAAAAGGAACGAATTCTAATAAAATCACATTTATTTATTTTATCTTTACAGTATGCGGGGTCCATTTCATGTAATATTAAGTATATGTAGTTTCATTTCGTCGAGGTGATTGTTTAACTGATTCATCACCACGTCTAGGTTTCGTTATTTGTCCCCTAAATGATTGTTTTTTTATCTAGGAGTTGTCCCTTACTTTACGTGAGAAAGCAAAATATAATAAATACTATTTATGTGAATATTTTTCGTCACTGTGATTTTAAGATGTCTAAATCTAGTTAAAATTTATAATGGTTGATGAAACTCAATGTACCTATTAAATAAATGATAAAAATGATAAAAATTGTAAGAATTTTCGGTGTTTGCTGTGTAAGCTGGTTTGAAAGTTTTCCCAAGTTATTTAAAACAATTTAAGACATTTCATACATTTCTAATGACTTTAATAAGAGCTTATTAAGAGCTGGTAAAACGTCGTTATGGATTGTTGTAGACAATCAAAATGTAAAAAAAATACGATGGCCTTTCAATTCAAGAGCGGCTTATCTTTTATTCCTCCACAATATCAATGCAAAGAAAAATAATACTTCCCGACTCTATAAATTCAAAATATTGCAAAAAGAAGGTATATAGCTTTTCATTGATTAATTACAAGGCGCCAACTTGAAATGTAATGACCTGGAGAAAAGCCGCACTTTTCCGTTATACATATTCGTGTTATACTCTACACCTATACTCAATTTCAAACGAAAGTTTTCTTACATACATTAAGTCTACATTACGTTATTTCCAATTCTTGACGGATTCATGATTTAAAGAAAGATATTTAGGTATATAGATAGTCTTTCAATTTCGTGAATAACAAAAAAATAACAGCTGTTGCCCTGTGTACATTTTTCTGTTAAACAAGAATTACAAAAAGTAGTGAAATCCCCACAAAAACAGATTCTGTGTAAAAAACAGGTGAAAAGCGCAAAGTTCACTCTGCGGCACAAACCATATTTAAAATCAATCCGGTATCTAGTTATAAAAAAAATAATAAAAGAATTATACCATACATTTTTCTATAAAAAAAATCTTAAAAAAAATTGGCGCATTTTTAACTTTAAAATAATAGGAGAAATACGGAATCTATAAAATAATATGAGAAACATGGAAAGTCCAACGCGGCAAGTTTTTTATGATTTTTTTATAAAAATTATAGTATAATTTTTTATTATTTTTTTATAAATGGATACGGGACTTGGCGATTCTAATTGATTTCAAATATTTTGTGTGCAGAGTGAACTTGGCGCCTGTTTTTTATAGATAATCTGTTTTTTTGTGAGAATCTGTTTTTTTGTCTGAATATAATTATACATAGGCAGGTATACAATAATCCATATACCTATATTAAAGCGCGTCGATTCTGTCTCGCTCTAAATTCCGTCCCCGAATCCGCAAAGTTTCAAAGCTATCTCCTCCGAGGGGCGATCTCGGAACGATCCTCGCAGACCACCGGAGGTCGCCCCCGGCCTTTCTCCAATGCGTAGGGGTAGGTATTTTTGTCCCGTTTCCTACGCGTTTTCCCAATTTAAACGCCTTTTCAAAAAACCTCTGCAAAATTTTCGTCGATCGCCGTTCGGCGAGAGAGATGCGGCTAGCACCGGCGTTTGTCCTCGCGCCTAATGGTCCCGTCACGCCCGCCGAAATACCGACTTCTCGCGGGACCCCTGAGACCTTTTTCTAATTTTTACGGCCTCGAGACCCGCTTCCTCGGGTCGTCCTTTCTCTAATCCTTTGAGATTTTTTTTCGAGACTGTACGTCGACTCCGTCGCGTGCATCTCAACTTCTTTCTCATTTTATCTACCGATATGAGATTGCACTAACGAGACAAGCACCTCCCACGAAAACTGTCAAATTAATTAAACTTCAGATAGGTTATTTTCCTACGAGAAATATTGCTAACGGAATCAATAGTAGGTACTAACTGCCAAACGCTTCTGATTACCAAAATAGTGAAGCGAAATGCTTTTTCAATTAGAAAATCGGTAAAGATTATTTTTTGAGGTTGACACGTACAGCTTACATACTTAAACGTCTCAAGGTAAACATTTGACAACAGGCGTGATAACCCAACGGGAAAGTCGTAGGATTCAAAACTTTATGATGCTGATTTCGCGAGTTCGAGTCACACTGGAGGCAAACTTTTTTTTTACTTTTTAATTCCAATTATTTATTAGTATTAGTATTTCGTTATTCTGTTTCATTATCTATGTGTTTATTCTTTCTCCACGTAAAGTTTGGAATTAATTCGTTCATTAAGGCAGTCTGTTAAATTCATCATTTTAGCTTACAAAAGTAAATAGCTACAATATTTTTGGTCCCATTGATAAAATTGATAATAATGTTTACTTAAAAATAAATTCTACTTTCAGTACTTAAAAAATTATGATGTTTTACCATCAAGAATAGAGTACCCTTACAATTCATCAAAATATTAAGAAAAATCGTTTAGTATAGTTATTACATTATCATTCCAGGTACAAAATTTCTTTAATATGTATTTTCTTTAAAATAATATTATTCTATCGGAATAGTCTTCAGATGCTTTTGTCACCCGGGGGACCCCCGGTAGGGCTAAACATATACATATACATATACATATACATATACATATACATAAACATATACATAAATATAATACAAAGGATACCTAGCAATCGTCCTCATATAGGTACGGCTTCACCTAACGTCCTTCAACTCTGTGCCTACATTAAATTTAAGATCATGATTTATTGACTCCATATTAATTTTTTTTTATTACCCGAGTCAGCGACAAAAATATGAAATTCAAAAGTTATTCATGTATACTGCATCATATACAATGCGACGACGATCCGAAAACCGGTTCCCTCGGCAGTAGGTATATGGAAGATCAGTAGATAGAATTTTGAAAATTTGCATGGGGCTTGATTGATGATATTTGACGTATTTAAACATATTTTTAACGTCCTGTCTTATCCAATTATACCGGAAATCGATACCAACCAACCAACTTCCCCATTTTAAATAGAGCAATACATCTTTCAGGATTCAGTATCATTCATTCAGGATTCCCTATACCTCAACTGTATCTTTTTTTCAGATATGTAATTCTTTTTTTTTAATTCGGTGACTTTTTATCATTTTTAGAAAGCTTTTACGACATAATTAAAATTTTCAAAATCAAGTCACAAAGGAAAAAATTGAATTACAGTGCCAATATAAAATGTCAAGTTTACCTAAAACTGATGAAGACAGTTTCATAATTACTAGGGTATACTGGTATACATTAATTAATAGGATATTAAAAAATCCAGTTGAAAACTAATTTCAGAAAAACTCAAAAGCTCTATTTTTTATAAATTGAAACCGCAGTTCAATTTCGCTCAAAAAATGTATGGAAATGTGAGTAAAATTTGTTATAGGCAAAAAACTGTTTTTTTTTATTTATAAGCAAAATCGATATTATCTAATTACTTATGATGACTGATGGGCATAAAATAATGGCTTCATCAACTTATTGGATAATTTAAACTTGAGAAATTTGGGTCTAGGATTGAATAGTTGAAGATTTCTTCAATTTAATAGTAATTTATGATGAATGTGATAAGGACATGTAAAACGTTTTCGATTAGATATTTAGATAAATCAAAACCTTCCTTTAGGTAGGTATACCAAAATTTCCTCATAATTACATTATTTTCTAGAGTTTTTGTGAAATTAGTTATCAATTGCATTTTTTAAATACTCTTAACATTTTGAATTTATTTTCATAAATTGTATGACCCTTGAGATTTTATATTATGGCTAAAATTTATTTTTATTCCTTGCTGACTTGATTATGAAAATTTATTTATATCATAAAGCCATATAAATCTCGAAATGTTTCGAAAAAATTAAATATCTGAAAAATGGTACAATGGGCCTTTCCACCTCAAACGAATTGCAAGTACGTGTTTGGGTAAACATATTCTTCTTTCAATGAAGAAATTAATTCCCAAATATTTTTCAAATCGAATCGCTTTTCTCGTAATTTAAGAAAAAGTTAATTGATGTACAACCCCCAACATTTACACTGGCACTGTCAAAATCATAGCTCGGGAAAAAGTTGGTATCGACTTCCAGTATAACAGGAAGTGACTCTATAGAACAGGAAGATAATATTATTCACAGGAACGCCTGGCATTAGGCTGAAAGACACTGTTAACCCAGGTTATGATGCCATATTTTTGTCGCTTCTCTTTCTAAGTTGTCATATAATAATTTCTAAACTGTGCTATATGCGGATATTAAGATGGCCACAACAAGCAGCTTGTTCTGTCGAGCATAGTAATAGCTTATAACAAACTACCAGTATTTTCAAAATGACACTACTTTCATGGGATGAGAATATAGTTCTTAATTGGATATGAATGTAATAAAACTGCGCACTTGAAAAAAATACAACATACATTATATTAAAAATTGTTCACTATTTATTTACAAAAGAATACAGTACGTGTATGCAGTTTTTCAAATAAAATGATGAAAATTTTAATGACTATGATGAATTCATAATTTGTTTCTTTTGGGATTACGCACCACCTGTATAATAACAAAAAGTTTTTTGGTGTAATCCCAAAAGAAACAAACTATGAATCATGAAAATACACCACAAATAAGTTACAGACATTGACTGTGATGAATAGTTTGCCTTATATATTTTGAATATGTAAGTTTAAAAATTATTATTTTGTATATTTGTTTGCAAAAACTCTTTTTTTGCTCAAAAACTGCACAGCTTTTATTCAGAAAAATAACACTATATACATACCTATAAGTACTGCAACTTAAAGTACCTACCTACACAAGGGAATACGTTAAAATACATTTTTTCTAGTACACTTTTTAACATGATTTCTATGTAGAAATACTAGGTACAATTGTTCACTAAATCTGCTCACAGTTTTTTGCGCATATAGAGTGATTGGTGCAAAACGGACACTGGATACTCCTCAGTTATTCTGGATCTCAGTTATTACTAGTACCTTCTTACAAATTCTGAGAAAAAAAATGATACTAAAGTACAAGGTTATCATAAAGTAAGGGATATTTCTGAGCTTATTATGTATTTTTAACAAATTAAGTTAATAACAGGATGTGAAACAAATTCGATTGCTTAACCAATGGAGTTTCTTATGTCTAACAGTGGTTAACGCAAATGTTCGATATGTCGTCCATTTTGCTGCTGTACAATCACAAACCGTTCTTCCAAATTGTACACAGCATTATTCAGCATTTTTGGTTGAATTACAGCAATTTGCTCCCTCATAGAATCTTGTAATTCTTCCAGCGTTGTTGGTATTGTTCTAAACACCAAATTTTTTAAATGACCCTACAGCCAGTAATCCGCTGGGTTAAAATCAGGCGATCTTGGAGGGCATGAATTTACAAAATCTGCTTATAACACTATTTTGAAAAACATCAGTTAAAAATTTTTTAACTGGTCGGTAAATATGCGGGGGTGCTCCATCCTCTATAACAATCATGATTTCAATTCTTTCTTGTGCGATTTGTATCCGTGGAATGGCATAATCTCGTAACATATGCAGGTATCGGTCACCAGTAACACTTACAGATACGGGCTCTCCATTCTGTATCTCCTCAAAAAAGTATTGTCCAATGATAAAACTAGATGTGAAACCGCACCAAACGGTGACTATCTCGTCATGAAGACCTTTCTGAACGATTTCATGTGGATTATCTGTTGGCCATATTCGACAGTTTTAAGTATTGACTCCACCATTTAGAGAGGAAAGGGCCTCATCTGTTCATAAAATACGGGATAACTATTCGGCTTCAATTTCCATCTGAGCCAATATTTGTAAAGAAAAATAATACCTGATAGGAAAATCTGCATCATTTAATTCAAACAGCAGTTTAAGTTATAGGGATACATTTTTAGGATTTTACGTAAAATTTTCCAAACCGTGGTGAATGGCATCTGCAATTGTTTTGATATCGAATTCACACTACTGATTGCTAACGGATTAGCGTTGGCTATGTTTTGATTTTCCCGAAGAACTTCTGCAGCTTGGACATTACTAATCCTTGGTCTTTATAATCTCGGTAGGTCAGTTACAGACCCTGATTCAAATCTGTTAACAAATTACAGTACGATTTCATTTAACAGGGGCCCTGCTCTCAAACCCATTTTCATACGAAATCTTCGTAATTCAGCAGTATAATTTCTGCCACATTTGTGATAACATTGTACTAAACCAATTCTTGTTTGTAGATCCATGTTATTAAAATTTAAATCATTTCAATTTACGTTTACGTGAATTTTATTTTGAGAACAATTCTCTAAATGGGAATGTTTAGGTACGTTTGACACTTGTATCAACAGTTGACACGACAACTCTTTTGTTTTCCATAGATACAGTAAAATCCAATTATTGATTACATTTACTTTTGGCTACTAGCTTGATTTCTTAAAATTATATAAGACATTAAAATATACCCCTTACTTTATGATGGCCCCATATTAATCCTCATTTTTGGACAATAATCGTAATTAAGCAAGGTTAGAAAATTAGTTTATTTTTTCGGAAATTTTCAGATCATAAGATATAAGTATCAAAGTCATTCAAACGATATTTGTAAAGAAAATACAAAAACATTTAGTAGTAAAAATTGGAAGATAAAACTGTAAATAAAGGCAAGGAAAAGTTGGAAAATGTATTAGTTTACGCAGATGACAACTAAAATATTATTTTTTGCTTTCAGATACTGTCAGATTTATTTTGGCATTACTGATGCTTCACTGAAAAGATCATACTCATAAATGTTGCTAAATGGCCTTAAAAATATTGAAATTACTATATTACTTATGATTTGGCAAAAAAATTTTAATTTCGTCTTTAAATTCATTAAACATTGGGAACATTTACTAAACAGTTTTATAGTTTACATATAGCAACGTACATTTTTCGTACGTTACCTTACCCTAAATACCTTACTTTACGTTACATTATAACTAATTTTATTAATATGCTAGTATATGTATTTGAGCTTTACCCAGTTTGAAACATAGCTTTAAGTACCTACCTACTTTGAACAATAACAGATACGCATGTCAGATAAAAGTGATTGTTTACCTTAGTACAATGGGATTAAATTGAGATTATTTAAATCATGTGAGGTTGTTTTTAGTTTGATGTCATTTGTTTAATTATAGAATAGCATTTATATTCTTAATCAGTTATTAAAATTATTGGTCGAATATTGGAGATTTATTGAAAAAACGGTATCTAGGTATTACAAGATATGAAATCATTACTGGTGACTGATGATTTTACTCAGTGGATTAACCTTTGGATTTATTGTTATAACATTTCAAAATATATTTCCTAAGACTCTAAATTTGAACAGATTTTTAATACTCAAAACCGCTTCAGTAAAATCGGGGAGCTAGAATAACGTAATAATTAAATGTACTATAATTTATAAACAAAATTACGTGATTTTTCCATATTTTTATTAAAACTATTTTTATTAAATTTCAATAGTTATGTAATTATTGTATTTATTACACAATAATAACAATTTGTATTTAATATACAAAGTTTTCGGTTTCGGTTTTTCTATAAAATTATAAAAGGAGTAGAAAAGCACGCATAGTTACATTATTTAAAAGGATATGTGGAAAATAGCGGCTACCACTTCTTTTCTGTATTTTTCTTTAAACTATTATCATCATTTTAAATGCGCAAATATTGATTTATGTATACAGTCTGTCCATAAAGTAACCCCCCCGCCCATGCTAACTTTTTAACGAATCAAGTTAGAGAGTTTTAACAAAATACAGGGTGAATCACGTAAAATGAAGTTGATTCTGACGATAAATTCAATTCTTCAAATTCAAAGATGTCAACTCAATTTTTTTAAATGGCAAAGTGTGCCGTGTTGCACCTCATTTAAAAGGTAATTCAATTCTCTACATTCTCGTTTTTGAAAAATGACAATCGAGTCATTCGTTCTCTAGTTACAAGCGTTTCTATTAACGACATTTAAAAATGTTGCTTTTATCAAGTCAACTTACTTTTGCTTGCTACTGTGACTGAAACGTCAATAAGATTCGAGAAAGTTGTTTAGCGTTCAACTGAAGAGTGTTTTATTACGTGGTATACGTTTATTCTTATTCCCGTGAAAAAAACATTCACAATATTTTCAAGAATACCAAATATCCATCCAGTTGGAATTCGATCATGGGAAAACTTTCTCATGAAAACATTTTCTACTGATTTCAAAAATTAAATACCTGAAAGAGATAACTTACGCGTGGTGATGAAGTATGTAGCTTCAAAGCGCTTTTAGTTACCTAAATTATCTAACTTACGAATATTGTACCTTTGTCTATATATAAATATTATATAGGCAAAGGTTGTACGTACCTCAGGCACTGGAGCAACATATAACCATAGACTAACGTTTCTTCTATGGTATATAACGTTTTGCGCAAACTACATCAAAACATTAAAATGTAAACACACTCCTATCCTTTGATTTTTTATTATTTAAGTTAAAACAATTATGACATTTTCAAATGTTTCATTATGAAAAAAATTTCTCTAGAAAAATATTAGTTGGCATCTATTGTATAGGTAGCAGTAGCAGTTGTAGCACATTTTTATACTTAACGGTGTTATTGCTATTGTTTGTTTTTATTATATTATTATATTATATATTATATTAATATAATATAATATAATATATTATATTATATAAATGTAATTTTGTTTCGATCATGGTAACTATGATGTACATCTTTGATACAGTTGTAAAAAATAGAATCTTGTGCATCCACCATAATGTGACGTGTATCGTCACTCTCAGGACATTATCAATTTCATCATAACTCCCTTGGAACATAAATAACTACTATTACTATTCATTTCGTGATCTCTATCTGAGACATTCTAATGTCCGACATAAAGGGTTGGTTGTCACATTTGCTCTCAAAACTCTACTTAAAGATTTTTGTGCAATACTCGCACACAGACCCTACTCTGTTATAAAGATAGGTAATCAAGCCTCATAAAATTTAATAATTAATAATTGAAGACACATTATAAGGAGTTATCTCTAAGCGGTTAGGTTGTTATAATATAAGTATACTACGTGAGATAATGTTTTATACTTCTGATGTTATGCAATATTAGAAAAATATTTGTTATTTCTAATAGAAAGCCTTTTTAGTTGGAAAATACTGTGTACTACTCACAAAATAAAACGTGTGAACCAATATTTCATGTAGAGCTTAAAAAAATATTGACACACTATAATCAGTAATGTGACTATATTAAAACATAAGTATTATTTAACTGCACTTTATCAATTATTGATACGAGTAGTCGACCCGATAAAGGCTGCAGCTGTTTATCACTACAGTCTGTCCAGTATTTTATCCGCACTGCTTTATGTGTACAGTAGCATATGATGTATTGTTGACAATCGGTTTCATCCATCTGTCACATTAAAATTATTTTAATTGAGTAATTTACGAGTACTCCAAAATCAGATTTTCTACTGAAATCGCTGTTTCTGATGGCATTACACGTATTAACCAATATGTTTTAAATTTGTTACCCTGATTAAAAGAATTACAATCTATAATAATAACGTTTTTCAGTCCTATATGCCTATTTAGAAAGAAGGGTTATTGATACACTGATATACAAGGTGAATCTAATATATTTCTTAATTTAGATAGTTACCTATAATGCTAAATATATTCTCTTAAACTGATTAAAAATTCCAAATCTTTTTAATTACCAAATAATAACTTTCCATGTAAATTAAAAAATATACTAGAAATGGGAGAAAATCGCTCTTCCGATTTTCGTTCCCATTTCTAGCCCTACCGGAGGTCCAGGCCCGTGGCCTGGGGTCACCCTTCGGGTGACAAAAGCATCTAGAATAATATTATTTTTAAGAAAATACATATTAAAGAAATTTTGTACCTGGAATGATGATGTAATTATACTAAACGATTTTTCTTAATATTTTGATGACTTGTAAGGGTACTCTATTCTTGATGCTAAAACATCATAATTTTAACAATGGGACCAAAAATATTGTAGATATTTATTTTTGTAAGCTAAACTGATGAATTTAACAGACTGCCAAAATGAACGAATTAATTCTAAACTTTACGTGTATAGAAAGAATAAAAGCTACGGATAAGGAAACAGAATAACTAAACACTATTACTAATAAATAATTGGAATTAAAAAGTAAAAAAACATTTGCCTCCAGTGACTCGAACTCGCGATATCAGCATTTGAATCCTACGACTTTCCCAATAATTGCGCTACCGCGCCTGTTGTCAAAAGTTTACTCTGAGACGTTAAGTATGTAAACTGTACGTGTCAACCTGAAAAAATAATTTTTACCGATTTTCTAATTGGAAAAGCATTTCGCTTCAGTAATTTGATAATCAGAAGTGTTTGGCAGTCAGTACTATTGATTCCCTTAGCAATATTTCTCGTAGGAAAATAACCTATCTGAAGTTTAATTAATTTGACAGTTTTCGTGGCAGGTGCTTGTCTCGTTAATGCAATCTCACATAGGCAGATAAAATGAAAAAGAAATTGAGACGGACGCGACTCGAGATTTTCGAAGACGAAATAGACGTAGAAGGACTCGACGTACGGTCTCGAAAAAAGATGTCAAAGGATTAGAGAAAGGACGAACTTTCGCGTGAAGCTGTTCCCGAAGCTGTAAAATTAGAAAAAGGGTCTAGGGAGTCCCGGGAAAAGTCGAGATTTCGGCAGGCGTGACGGGGTCATTAGCCGCGAGGACAAACGCCGCGCCTTTGCTAGCCGTATCTCTCTCGCCGAACGGCGATCGACGAAAATTTCGCAGAGGTTTTTTGAAAAGGCGTTGAAATTGGGAAAACGCGTAGGAAACGGGATGAAAATACCCCTACGAATTGAAAAAAGGCCAGGGGCGACTTCCGGTCGCCCGCGGGGGTCGCTCCGCGATCCCTTCTCAGAGGAGATAGCTTAGAAACTTTGTCGATTCGGCGACGAAATTTAGAGCGAGACAGAATCGACGCGTTTTAATATATATAGATCTGGTTAAATGAATTTGAGCTTCTATGTTTGTAGTCCGGAGCCAGGGGTCTTTTCGACCTAATCATTTCACGCCGGCTAATTTTAACAGTCATAACAGATATTATGTAGTCAATGACCAAAGCGACCGTCAATTGCTCCAGTAGCGGTGGAGACGGTTGTGGGAGGGTGTCGAATTTGCCGAAAAAAAATTGTTTTTGTCAAATTTTTGATGTCAGGTAGTGCAAAAAAAATAGTCAGCTCCGTCTTGGAGAGGGAGATTGCACGTCAGTTGGTCGTGTGAACTTGAGCAAAAGTTAATAAAGTAATATCATTTCGGACCGAATGCAATTTTTTTACATCACATCCGACACAGAATTATGAAAAGTATAATCAGCTGCAGTATATAAATATATTCTAAAAAGTACCTACGGTACCTATATATTCTAAACAGGTAGCTGATATCACTATACATAATTCCGATGATGACAGTGACGAAAATGAAGAAGATGTTGATGTATCCAACTCAATATAATAAAAATTAACTCTAATTATTTCAATTATATCACTGATAAATTAATTAATAAAAAGACCATAAAATGTACCTGAATTTTATACATTAAGATATGCGGACTTTACCTACATGTATCTTCGGTAAATTGTTGATAAGATCATTTGAAATTTGGAAATGTAATAGTTTTAATGAAACAAAATTCGAAAATTCTAATCAACTTAATGTGGATGGAGGTTAACGGTTGTCAATTGAACCATTAAGGAGCTCCATAGCCGAGCCAGTTAAAGGAGTCAGGTTTCGTTCCCCGCATTTGACGACGCGACGCCACGGTTCGAATCTTCCATAGCGGGAGAAAAATCGTCAGGAGGATCGTGGAGCTCTTAAATCCAAACGACGCACGGTTTTTTTTAATAACAATAATGATAATAATAATAATAATAATTTTGGAACTACTCATTTCCCACGCTCAGGCCGATTCAAGCCAATAAGCCTGATGTAGTCCTCCTCGATCATCAGCTTAAGACAATGATTGTCATCGAGTTCTCGGCTTCTGCCGAGACCAACATTGTCTTGAAAGAGGAGAAGAAACGGACGAAATATCGAGACCATCTTTTCGAACTCTGCAGACTCCATCCAGAACATAATGTGAAGCTTGTTGTACTGATAATAGGAACCCTCGGTGGAGCAAGAGGTACACTGCTTTCGGAACTGAAGATCATACCGGCATGCCGAAATTCGGCAGATCTTCTAGCCGGAAGAATGCAGAAGGCGGGCATTCTGGGTTCATTACGTCTATTCAGGGCGCACGATTCCCGGATTCAGTAGTTATTCACCCCACGGACGTGGGGAGTAGATACTGATAACCACCAACGGCCGACCTTAAGAATTGAAGCCATGGAACCAGTGGACTGGATTTCAATAAAAAAAAAATAATAATAATAATAATAATACCCCTCACTAGCATCGTGATGATGAGCCAGAAAGTCACAGACTTGTGCGGGAAGGGAAGCAGCATATTATTATTTTGCGGGCCGCGAGTGCGCCCAGAAACGGCCTTACGATATTATAGCTTTAACTACCATTTAAGTACGAAAGTAAGGGAAACCTGGAAAACCTTATTAATTAAATTGAACAGTAGGTTGTTAGCTATTTATATAGTGATATTGCTGTGCAAGTAGCATATTAAGAACGCTACCGGTTTTATGCACACAGAATAAATATATGAGCAGCTGAACAGTTTTTTATAGTGTATTTTTAATATTATTTATTGGCTTATTTAACTGTTTACATCTTTCTTTATATAAAAATTAAGGCGAAAAGTTAACTATTTATTAATGAAATTATCAAATATTATGTTTCAATATAGTTTTGTATTTCCTTCTTACCTATTATCCTAGGTATGCAAAGGAATAACCTTATTATTTTTAAGATATGTGCAAACCACTACTTTGCCCATAACAGGCACCGATCAACATTGAGTTATAACGCTGTGTAAGTGGTACTTATTTTTATATTTATTTTACACTGTATTTATTTTAACACTAAATTATATTATAAATGCAAATACATCAACTTTAAAACGCGACCTATCATTTAGATAGTTTGCCATAGAAACTATAAATAATAATATGAACTACGCTAAAACAATATTTTCATAGCCTGGCTAATTTTCAAGTCAATGTTTAATAAAATTTCCTGCTATATTCTTGTAAATTGGAGAAAATCACGAATATCGCAAAAAATTGTAATATAAATCCCAACAATGCCCATATCAGACAAAAGATAATTTAATTTTAAACTACCTGATGTAAAAAATGCAGGGTGTTCCATTTGAATTAAAAAAGTTTTTGCCGTTTAAAATCAATAGAATGTAACTTGAAAAAAACACTTGGTATAATACCTTTGAATTTATTTTAACTTTAGCAGGTAGAATTTAGAAGGTAGCACAGTATGTGTTTTTTGTAAGTTGTGGGGTATGCTACATGTTTCTAATTCAGAATTGCATGATGTTCCTGAAAATGCAAAAAATACAGGGTGTTCCATTTAAAAAATCAAAGTTCCATAGCGCCCAGACTAAACTAAAAATCCGATGTAATCGAATATATTTTCTAAAAATGGCGTATATAATTCGGTGAAACTGTTATATTTAACATTTTTTTTTCTAAAATGTTAGATAAGGGACTATGAAAGAAGGAATCTCAAGTGGGACACCCTGTTATAGAAGCTGATAAAGATAATTTATTAACGGTCTCATTTGACAAATTCTAAGTAATTTAAATTTCAAGTGGTACCTACCTACATTTACAGACTATATAAGTATTTCCAAAACGTCAAAATATATGTTTCCTGTTTAATAATAATTATCTACTTTTTTCAGTATAAGAATTTTATTATTGGTTAAATAAAACTAGATTTCAAAATTAAACTTCTATTATTATGAACAATATTTTATTTAATAAACAATAATTTATTTAATAATTTTAATATTTTCAAAAGTGCAGAATGTGCAAAATAAAACAGAATGTAGGTTTTCGTAAAAATATTATAGTACATTTTAAACCGCTGATATACGTTGACTTTTTCTATACGTGACTCTAATAAAAGGTTGTTGAACAGATTTTTTAGAAAAACGTGGTTGCTTCAAGTATTATTGCTTGTGATTTATATATTACATACGTCAAAGTTGTAACTAATAAAGAGTTTATTAAAGACTTTTCAATAAAATATATTTGATTTTCGAAAATATATCAACTTCGATGGTACCACATTGAAAAATTAGGTAGCTTATAAAAATTTATTAACAGGAAACATAATTGAGCTTATTGCGCAAAATATTGGTACTTCCTAAGGAAAGACTTAATTTTGTTTCCGAGCTGGACAATCAAACCTGTAAATCAGAGGACCAGTTAGACACGTCGAAAAGTCGATATAAATTTAATTCACAATTAATCTAGCAGGCGTTATCCAAAGAGAGCAAAATTAAGTTTTATTTCTTCGAACAAACACATTTTTATAGAAAACGGAAAAAGCTAATAACAAAGTATATCTGTAACTATTTATTTGTGGCATTATCTAAACATTCTTTCCTCTATAATTTATTTGTGTATTTTCATAACCAAAAATTGTTTTGTTTGATGTTTAATATTTAATTAGAAATGGGAGAAAATTGCTGTCGCGGCGGCCTGGGGTCACCCTTTCGGTGACAAAAGCATCTAGAATACTACGCCACCGCGTCAATCGTTATTATTTGACACTGAGACAATTAAGTATGTAAACTGTATGTGTTAACCTAAAAAATAAATTTTTACCGATATTTTAATTGGAAAAGCATTTCGCTTCAGTATTTTGGTAACCAGAAGTGTTTAGCAATTAATACTATTGATTCGGTTAGCAATATTTCTCATAGGAAAATCTATCTGAAGTTTAATTAATTTTACAGTTTTCGTAGGTGGTGCTTGTTGTTAATTCAATCTCACATCAGCAGATAAAATCAGAAAGAAGTTGAGTTGAACGCGATTCGAGATTTTCAAAGACGAAATCGACGTAGAATGACTCGACGTACGGTCTGGAAAAAAAATCTCAAATGATTGAGATTTGAAAGGACGGATTTGAGATGACAGGACGGAAGTTTCGCTTGAAGCGGTTCCTGAAGCCGTAAAAATTAGAAAAGTGGTCGAGAGGGTCACGCGAAAAGTCGAGATTTTGGTGGAAACGCCGGTGCTAGCCGCATCTCTCTCGCCGCGATCGACGAAAATTTTGCAGAAGTTTTTGAAAAAGGCGGAAAAGCTTGGGGCGACCTCCGGTGACCTCTGAGGTGATAGCTTAGAAACTTTTTTGGTTTGGCGCGTTTGTCCAAGTTTACCTTGGATTTTTTAAACAATGTTATTAAATGTAAAATAAAACTATTTTACAGGACACAGTACCGTTTACATTTAGTAAGATTGTTTCAAGAATCCAAGCAAACTCGACCATCATAAAAATCGAAAAAAGTCAAAAATTTCAGACGCGGTAGAGAAAAACATCCTGTATATTTCCTCTTGCAATTTCGTCCATCAACTCTCCGGGTGGTCTTGTTAATTCTTCAACTGCAGTTTTAAAGTTATTTAATTCAGATAGTTATTACTGCCTTGGCTCCAATACTTTAGTAAAAGTAATAGGGAATATTGATAGGTTAACTTATCACCAAGTTTACAAAAATCCCTCTAATACCTACAATGCATTTTATAGAGTGTTCATTTTCTATCTCTATGGTTACTTTGTTAATATCAAAATGTAGAGGAAAATTATTAAAATACTTAAGTGAAGTTACCCATAAAAGTTAGCCATAGAAATTACTATCTATAGCGGTGAAATAAAAATAATTCTAGTGCCGTTCCCGGTCCCGGACAAGTCATTCTGACTATATAGGGCGACAAAGGGCACTTCCCTTGACCACCCAGCATAATTTTTTTTTTCAAAATTTCCCATAAATAATTGTTCACAGACTTAGCCATAGAAATTACTATACTGGTCGATAAAATAAAAAAAATTCTAGTGTCTCTCCCGGTCCCGGACAAGTCGTTCCAACTAAATAGGACAATAAAGGGCACTTCCCTTGATCACCCTGCATAATTTTCTTTTCAAAATTTCCCATAATTAATTGTATACAGACTTAGCCACAGAAATTGATATCTCGATCGGTACAATAAAAAAAATTCTAGTGCCGCCCCCGATCCCGGACCAGCCGTTCTGACTATATGAGACGACAAAGGGCACTTCCCTTGATCACCCAGCATAATTTTTTTTTCAAAATTTCGTAAAATTAATTGTTTACAGACTTAGCCATAGAAATTACTATATTGATCGGAAAAATAAAAAAAATTCTAGTGCCGCTCCCGGTCCCGGAAAAGTCGTTCTGACTATATAGGACGACAAAGGGCACTTCTCTTGACCACCTAGATTTTTTTTTCAAAATTTCCCATAATTAATTGTATACAGACTTAGCCACAGAAATTGATATCGCGATCGGTACAATAAAAAAAATTCTAATGCCGCCCCCGATCCAGGACAAGCCGTTCTGACTATATAAGACTACAAAGGGCACTTACCTTGATCACCCAGCATAATTTTTTTTTCAAAATTTCCCAAAATTAATTGTTTACAGACTTAGCCATAGAAATTACTATATTGATCGGAAAAATAAAAAAAATTCTAGTGCCGCTCCCGGTCCCGGAAAAGTCGTTCTGACTATATAGGACGACAAAGGGCACTTCTCTTGACCATCTAGATTTTTTTTCAAAATTTCCCATAATTAATTGTATACAGACTTAGCCACACAAATTGATATCGCGATCGGTACAATAAAAAAAATTCTAGTGCCGCACCCGATCCAGGACAAGCCGTTCTGACTATATAAGACGACAAAGGGCACTTCCCTTGATCACCCAACATAATTTTTTTTTCAAAATTTCCCAAAATTAATTGTTTACAGACTTAGCCATAGAAATAGATATCTCGATCGGTACAATAAAAAAAAATCTAGTGCCGCCCCCGATCCCGGACAAGCCGTTCTGACTATATGAGACGACAAAGGGCACTTCCCTTGACCACCCAGCATAATTTTTTTTTCCAAAATTTCCCGTAAATAATTGTTCACAGACTTAGCCATAGAAATTACTATACTGGTCGATAAAATAAAAAAAAATCTCGTGTCGCTCCCGGTCCCGGACAAGTCGTTCCAACTAAATAGGACAATAAAGGGCACTTCCCTTGACCACCCTGCTTATTTTTTTTTCAAAATTCCCCATAATTAATTGTTTACAGACTTAGCCATAGAAATTGATATCTCGATCGGTACAATAAAAAAAATTCTAGTCCCGCCCCCGGTCCCGGACAAGTCGTTCTGACTATCTAGGACGACAAAGGGTACTTCCCTTGACCACCCAGAATAATTGTTTTTTCAAAATTTCCCATAAATAATTGTTCACAGACTTAGCCATAGAAATTACTATATTGATCGGAAAAATAAAAAAAATTCTAGTGCCGCTCCCGGTCCCGGAAAAGTCGTTCTGACTATAGAGGACGACAAAGGGCACTTCTCTTGACCACCTAGATTTTTTTTTCAAAATTTCCCATAATTAATTGTATACAGACTTAGCCACACAAATTGATATAGCGATCGGTACAATAAAAAAAATTCTAGTGCCGCCCCCGATCCCGGACAAGCCGTTCTGACTATATAAGACGACAAAGGGCACTTCCCTTGATCACCCAACATAATTTTTTTTTCAAAATTTCCCAAAATGAATTGTTTACAGACTTAGCCATAGAAATTACTATATTGATCGGAAAAATAAAAAAAATTCTAGTGCCGCTCCCGGTCCCGAAAAAGTCGTTCTGACTATATAGGACGACAAAGGGCACTTCTCTTGACCACCTAGATTTTTTTTTCAAAATTTCCCATAATTAATTGTATACAGACTTAGCCACACAAATTGATATCGCGATCGGTACAATAAAAAAAATTCTGTCGAAATTCTGTGATATGTCGTTCCAACTATATGGGACGATAAAGGGCACTTCCCTTGACCACCCCGCACAATTGTTTTTTCAAAATTTCCCATAATTAATTGTTTACAGACTTAGCCATAGAAATTGATATCTCGATCGGTACAATAAAAAAAATTCTAGTACCGCCCCCGGTCCCAGACAAGTCGTTCTGACTATATAGGACGACAAAGGGAACTTCCTTTGACCACCCAGCCTAATTTTTTTTCCAAATTTCTCATAAATAATTGTTCACAGACTTAGCCATAGAAATTACTATATTGATCGGTAAAATAAAAAAAATTCTAGTGCCGTCCCCGCTCCCGGACAAGTCGTTCCAACTATATAGGATGACAAAGGGCACTTCCCTTGACCACCCAGCATAATTTTTTTTTTCAAAATTTCCATAAATAATTGTTTACAGACTTAGCCATAAAATTGCTATCTCAATCGGTACAATAAAAAAATTCCAGTCCCGCCCCCGGTCCCGGACAAGTCGTTCGTTCTGACTATATAGGACGACAAAGGGCACTTCCCTTAACCACCCAGCCTAGTTTGTTTTTCAAAATTTCCCATAAATAATTGTTCACAGAGTTAGCCATAGAAATTACTATATTGATAGGTAAAATAAAAAAAATTCAAGTACTGCCTTCGGTCCCGGACAAGTTGTTCTAACGGTAGAGGGAAATCTGACATACATTTTTGATGGGTTTCCAGCCCACAGGTCCTCTACCCTAACTTCCTTATTTATAAAGGTTTTTTAAATTTTCAAAAAATGTCTTGTAGGGAATGAAGTGAGGAGTGTAAAACGTCATCCAATGATTTTTAAACAGAACGCTCTATATATTTCATTATATTCGGATCCCTGATTTTTTCTGATTTCGGAAATATAGGGTTTTACACATTTATCTTTTTCCGTTTCTTTGATATAAAGCAAAATATAGATTCTTATTTCAAAAGACATGGTACATAATTCTAATCCTTGATAAGGCTAGTAGAATGATACACTTTATTTCAAATGACAATCTCAAATGACCGGAACTCTCAGTCGTGTAAGTTATAAATTTTTTTGTTTGATATTTTTTTTGTTTGTTGTTTTTTTTTATTGTATCGATAGAGATATCAATTTCTATGGCTAAGTATGTAAACAATTATTTATGGGAAATTTTGAAAAACAAATTATTCTGGGTGGTCAATGGAAGTGCCCTTTATCGTCCTATACAGGGTGTCCACCTAGTGCGCGTAAGTCCAATATCTGGGTTAATAAAAGAGATAACTTAATTTTTTTTTCTACAGGGTTGTCTAATATCCCGAGCTGCACAAAATGAAAATATATTTACATATTCAGGGTGTTCAGTTTTTCCTGGACAGGTACCAACTTCGTTTTTCTAAATGGAAATATATATTTTTTATTGCTTTTTCGAACTAAACCCTTGATTTTAGTAGGACTTTCATCAGCCTTCCCTATACCTAACTTAAACTGTTTTTGAAATATTGACGGGTGAATATTGACATTTTTGCAACTTTGACACCCTGTAAAATCTAAACGGTTTGAGATCAAGCAAAACGGTTTGCACATTCCTATCTTAACTTTTCATAAGCTATCGTTTGGTACTAATTTCAGAATTATCCAAAAATTTAAAATTTTCTGAAAATTTTGAAAATTTTTTATTCCTGTATAAATTTGAAATTAGTATCAAACGATAGCTTATGAAAAGTTAAGATAGGAATGTGCAAACCGTTTTGCTTGATCTCAAACCGTTTAGATTTTACAGGGTGTCAAAGTTGCAAAAATGTCAATATTCACCCGTCAATATTTCAAAAACAGTTTAAGTTAGGTATAGGGAAGGCTGATGAAAGTCCTACTAAAATCAAGGGTTTAGTTCGAAAAATCAATAAAAAATATATATTTCCATTTAGAAAAACGAAGTTGGTACCTGTCCAGGAAAAACTGAACACCCTGAATATGTAAATATATTTTCATTTTGTGCAGCTCGGGATATTAGACAACCCTGTAGAGAAAAAAATTAAGTTATCTCTTTTATTAACCCAGATATTGGACTTACGCGCACTAGGTGGACACCCTGTATAGTTGGAACGACTTGTCCGGGACCGGGAGCGGCACTAGAATTTTTTTATTTTATCGACCAGTATAGTAATTTCTATGGTTAAGTCTGTAAACAATTAATTATGGGAAATTTTGAAAAAAAAAATATGCTGGGCAGTCAAGGGAAGTGCCCTTTGTCGTCCTATATAGTCAGAATTATTTGTCCGGGACCGGGAACGGCACTAGAATTATTTTTATTTCACCGCTACAGATAGTAATTTCTATGGCTAACTTTTATGGGTAGCTTCACTCAAGTTATTAAAATACCTAATTTGTATATAATACAAATATATAATTTATATGGCACTCCTTGTTATTGAATTAAATGAAGTGAGACTATTAAAGGAAAAGAGAAGCGTGGGACAAAAATACACTGTATAATTATAAAATTAGTTAAAATTTCACACAAAATTTCATAACTGAATTCACATTTTCTCTATTTCATTATAGAAAAGATCTAAGCCAAAAATTTGGAGATTTTAAGTTTTTTTTTTAATATTTCGAAAAGTTAAAAATGTAATAATATGCCAAATTTAGATCAATCTCCCTAATTTTATCAATTTAACGGATTGTCTATCATAATGTGCGTATACGTATAATACTTACCCGAATAACGAAAAGGCCACATTTTGCAAATGCTTTGTTTGTCAACTTTAAAATTTATAAAATTTTCATTGGCGACAGAACTTAATACTTACATTCCTAGGAAAATAATGATTATTAATTAGTTCAACATTTACTCATAAAAATAAATTATCAATTTAATCTAATTCATATACATATGAATTTCTTAAACACAAAACCATCCTTTATTTAACTTATTTAATATTTTACTTAAATTTATAAATATTCAATTCAACAATTTAACAACTATTCAAAATAGAACACAGCAGAACAGTTTGAAAATGAAATTTTATAACCAAATGTTTATTATTTGAGAAATTAATATTTGCCTTAAATACTGACGAACGTTCTCCATACATTCATGGTATAATTTTATTACTAGAAATGGGAGAAAATCGCCATTTTCGTTCCCATTTCTAGCCCTACCGAGGGCCCAGGCCTGTGGCCTGGGGCCACTTTTCGGGTGACAAAAGCATCTACAATAATATTATTTTAAAGAAAATACATATTAAAGAAATATTGTATCTGGAATGATGATGTAATTTCACTAAACGATTTTTCTTAATATTTTGATAAATTGTAAGGGTACTCTATTCTTGATGGTAAAACATCATAATTTTTTAAGTGCTGAAAGTAGAATTTATTTTTCAGTAAACATTATTAATTTTATCAATGGGACCAAAAATATAGTAGATATTTACTTTTATAAGCTAAAATGATGAATTTAACAGACTGCCAAAATGAACGAATTAATTCCAAACTTTACGTGCAGAAATAATAAAATCTACGGACAATGAACAGAATAACTAAACACTGATACTAATAAATAATTGGAATTAAAAAGTAAAAAAAAAAATTTGCCTCTAGCGTGACTCGAACTCGCGAAATCAGCATTACGATGTTTGGTATCGTCCGATTTTCCCATTGCGCTATTGCGGCCACTTGTCAAAAGTTGACCCTGAGATGTTTAAGTATGTAAACTGTACGTGTCAACTTGAAAAATTAATTTTCACCAATTTTCTAATTGGAAAAGCATTTCGCCTCAGTATTTTGGTAATCAGAAGTGTTTGACAGTTAGTACTATCGATTCCGTTAGCAATATTTCTCATAGGAAAATAACCTATCTGAAGTTAAATTAATTTAACAGTTTTCGTGGGAGGTTCTTGTCACGTTTAGTGCAATCTCACATCGGCAGATAAAATGAGAAAGAAGTTGAGACGGACGCGACTCGAGATTTTCGAAGACGAAATAGACGTAGAAGGACTCGACGTACGGTCTCGAAAAAAAATCTCAAAGTATTAAAGAAAAGACGGAACTTTCGCGTGAAGCGGTTCTCGAAACCAAAGGTTCCAACCCCTTTCATGAAAAAAAAAATAAATGTTACATTATCTTAAATATTATATACTGATCGATTCATCTTGCAAAGTTCTGCAAGCATCATCAACACCCATAATACTGAAAATATTGTGTAAAAAATTAAGAATATAAAGATAAAATTAATAAACTACTTTCTTACTATCATTAATTATTAGTTACGTGATGGGACAAATTCGATGGAATTGCAGAGTATATGAGAAACGACTATAAATCTAAAAACTAATGTCATCCTATATCTTGATTTTAGGTTACAAGGCGATATTAATTTTTTTTAAATACATTGTCACACAGATTCATCCCTCTTTCCCTATTATTTTCCACGTTACGTTGCATTTACGTACCATTAGACCTTTTTAAAATTAAATGATTTCTAAAATACTATCGAGATTGCATCAAATTTGCCCTGTCATAGTTGCAAATACCTGGTTTTCCAGTTTTTACAGGTGTCTGGTGTCTGTATACCTGTTTCTGTACATATCTAGGCAGGTGATACATAGGTGATATAACATGTAACGTATACAGCTTCTTGAATATTCATTTTTTTAATTTTTGTACACAAACGTTTCATTTTTTGTTTATTTGTAGGTACATAGCAATAACAGCAACTGTATAATCTACTGACCTGACAACCAGTGGCGGCTAGTCATAATGGGCACAAGGGCACGTGCCCTATGCGTAAGCACATAAGACTTGTGAATGTTGTGATATTTTATAAACTTTTATAATTATTATAATTTGGTGGATTTTTTTATTAATTTTTCATCATGAATATTGAATCATTTGGTGCATACATATCCGTCTAGCGTGTAGACCGCTTCACTTCACGCTTCACCATCTGTGGACGGCTGGGCACGGCCGCTGTGTGCCTGTTCTTTTTTCTTTTCTATTTGCATGCGCAAGAAAAGGATACACAGCTTCTATTTTTCCAGCGCGTCTTTTCTAATGCGTTCTGTTACGTCATTGAATGGGCGCTGCCCCGTCGACCGGACGGTACAGAGTATAGATACTTTTCAATCAGTTACAGGGGAAGCAGTTAGACTCTAACAGTATTATCTAGATGATAATACTGTTAGAAATAATTTAGACTCATTTACAGCTGCTATACAATGTCTAAGAAATAATACAGAAGAATTAATAAATAATGCTGACATTTTAACAGAACATTCCGAGGAACATTATGTGGATAATTTAAGAAAAAAGAAAAAAGTTACTGTAGGAGACTCAAAGGTAATGCAGTGCAAAGAAATATGTGACATCATATTAATGAACGTACGTGAGAGATTTCAATTCACTGATTTTTTAACTATAGCCAATTTGTTTGAAAAGGAGAAATTTAACAACTATAGAATAGTTTTTCCTCTGGAACATATTAAAACAGTGTGTGCCTTATTTCCAAAGGTCAACATTACAAAATTAAAAAATGAGCTGTATATAATGTATTCTAGAGATGATTTCATACAACATAGTGGTGTGGTTGCTTTATTACAAATAATGTTAAATAAAAATAATTTACTTACGACGTTTTCGGAATCGGTTGAACTATTAACTATATTGTGCACAATTCCTATGACTACAGTCGAAAGTGAACGTGTGAAGTGAAATATGGAAAATAATTTTTCCATATTTCTGTCAATCGCATCAAAAAAAGGGATATTTGCCTAACGAAACCTACTTCTTCAAGCAAATATTTTTGCTCTACGAATTTCTAATTTTTAATTTTAAGGTGTTTGACCTTGAAAAATGCAAAATTTTCGCCTGCGGCGCATTTTTTCCCCTATGCCCCCCATTCCCAAATTTCACCAGCCGCCACTGCTGACAACCGACGCAGTTCACTAAAAATATTTAATGCAACTGTTTAAATGCAAAAGTTTATATTTTTATTATAAGTATTTGGAAGGTTATTACATTCTTTTGGCAACGGAAAAATATATAAGAGACTATAACACCTCGGAAGAAATTATAAACCTCGATTTCATTATAGTTCATAAAAATCATCCTCAAATGTTATAAAGTCCTTAAATTCCTTGTAAGATAAATTTATTTCTCATTACTTTATTCATATTTTATTTAAATTAAAACATTAACTAAAAATTCGGAATGGCCTATTACGATAAGATTTATGACATAATCATTGCTTTAATTTCATCCATTTATTGTTAATACGCCCCACATTAAAACAAAAACCTAAGAGGTAATTCTGAGTTTCGCGCTGGGGTGGAAGAGCGGTCGCCCCCGTCGGCCATTTGTCTAACTGCCCCACTCCGAGCTACACTTTTAATTAACAGAGCTAAATCGTTTAATGCGTCCCCAGACATTACTTTAATCTGGTGCTAATTATAACATCCCCTCCACCGCGCCCACCCTCCACGCGTAGATATCGCACAACCAACTGCTCTGTTCCAGCTATCTACAGTCATTATGAAGGACTCATGTACGATATAATCGAGAACGGCAGTGGCGGTTGTAGAACTGAATTTTACAAAATTACTTTCATGTATGAATTGTATCTACTCTAACTTGGAACGTATCGGTTTTTTGAAAAAACTGTTCATCAAATATATTTTAAACCCAACGTACTTTTACTGTATTTATGAGTAAATTCAATTCTATTTTTTTATTTTAGTATAACAACTGTTCAAATATATTAAATATCTTATTACAGAACAGGAAACTAAGTTTATATATATTCTAGTGAAACATTAATAGTATTTGTTTACATATACAAGGTGTCCCATTTAAAACGAAACATCCTTAATATCTCTAGAACAAAACCAGATCTAACAAATTGCCGAAACAGGTCAATCTTTGATTTGGGGGGAACATAAGTGAAGGTTGATACCCCCCGCCCCACGGTCACACAAAATTTCAAATGGGAAAAGGGCCATGTTTTTTTAATTTCTATTCAAAGGCTGCTTAGTTTTAAAATCGGTAGATTCGTTATCACGTAATTGACGTTTGAAGTTGTGTAAAGAGCAGAAAAAGAAGAAAATGAAATTCTATGTTATACACAAAATTAACAATGTAAAAACTAAATTAAATGCTCAAAGTGACCACCATCAATTTTCAAACAGTAATATAAACGTTCCTGAAGGTTTTCACAAAGACAATGTAAATTATTATCGTTGTTATTTGTTGCAAGTTATTTCATGACATTCATAGGAAAAACGTCCTCGTAGCTCATCTAAATTGTCAGGTTTTGTAAGATACACTTTAGATTTAATGAAACTATAAGGTAAAAATCGAGAATAAGTCGGGTGATCGAGCCGGTCACTTAATTGATCCCCTCCTGCCGATCCATCTATCAACATTTCATTAAACACGCAAAAACTCAATTATACTGATGTTGGTCAATGCATCACTATGGCAAGCTTTCATCATTTGTGTTCTATAGTAGCTCCTTTGTTATTTTGTTGTATCATGACTAAACTACATTTTGAAGGGTACAATCATTAGATTGCTCGTAGCCATCGTGATTAAGTTCATGATGGCTACGGATTACCAATAAATAAAATAAACAGAAGGGCCCAAGGACTGATCCCTGAGTAACTCTTGGGTGTGCATAGATCTCACAGTTGTGTTTGTCAAGCAATTGCCTTTCAAACATTAAAAATAGATATTTTGTTCAATATAATACATATTTACCTACTAAACAGATCTCTGTAAATTATATTATTAATTACACTTGGTTGTACTGGTCTTAAAGTTAAGTAGAGTGGATTGCATGATACAATCCCGAATTACATACTGAAATTGCAAAAAAATTCTGTAATCACAAAGCAAGGTGGTCTAAATGCCTTTAAAATGTAATTTTATTTTAAAGCCTGTCAAATTTTGATGGAAAATTATAAAGAGTAGTAATGCGAATAATTGTGGTCCAATCTTATAACAAAGAAGCAGAAATTCCATCAGGATCAGTTGTTAGTCATCCAGTCCAGTCCAGTCATCCAGATGTCGGAGGTGGTGGGAGGAATTTCATGTTTTATTCGATCCGGAACTCAGGTTATTAAAACATATTGATACGTGCGTAACTAATGCAAACCTATACCTAAACATACATACATGCATTGGTTTCACAATACGTTTATGATTAAAAAATATTCAAACACCACGTTTATGATTTACTACGTTCATCCCAGATTAAAGTTATATTGAATGTGAATCAGTTATATTCGGAGTTCCATATGCAGTGCTAGTTTTTCGTGCGTATTTTTATAATAACTCAGTTGATTTCTGTGATAGAAAATCTTGTTCTAATTGTAACACCCTCCATATTTTTGTATTATTGAAAAGAGCACGAAATTTTCGGTAATTCGAAAATATAAGCATACTCTAAACTGAAATCAGCTTCTTCAGAGCTGTCTGATGTTTCACAATGATTTTAACCAGTTGAAGTGTTTGTAAAAATATGTATAATTAATTATTATAGGAGATTCTAACAACTTTCTACAGTTCTTCTACACATAAATAAATTCTAAAATTAATATAAAATATAAAACGTCCTATTGTGACAACTTTAAACAGAGAAACCTTCTTTATGTTGTATTTTGTAATGCAAGTTAAGTTTACGTCTATTTTACTATTAACAGTTGTTATAGGGTTCTCATTTGTGAGCCTTTGTCACACACTTGTACTATATACAAGAACTCGATTGATATGTTTGATTTTGATATATTAATTTAACAGTGATTTTATCAGTTTTGCTTAGTTTTCGAAATAAAAAACCGTTTAGACCTATTATTACTACTGTTTCTTATGAATGAAATTATTGGTACCTGATACTGCAACAATATTTTATATTCCAATTCCAAATCTCCCAATCATCGTTAACATTCATTATTTTCATAGATTTATTTGCCAGTAAAGTACAGAATTAATTTTCTACATGTCATAGAAAATATTTACTTTTAAATATTTTCTATGACATGTAGAAAATTAATTCTGTACTTTACTGGCAAATAAATCTATGAAAATAATTAATGTGAACGATGATTGAGAGAGAATTACTTTAAATCGGAATATAAAATATTGTTTATATAAACTTCGTAATCGTATAACAACAATTGGAACTTCAATGTCCAACACACTCTAGGATATATCGAGCTTATTACATCTAGCAACCTTTATTGAAAGATCAGCCAATAGTAATTAAATTTAACGTTTTAAGATGATCGATTTTATAATCAGATTTAGTTTAGCTAATTTGATCGTAATTTATACGAGCAATTTCCTAAAACGGATGATATCTAATTCAAAATATATTAAAAATTGTAAATCCAATCCCAGCAACTAAAAGGAAGAAAATTTAATTACACATATCGTATTTGAAAACATAACATAAATGGAAATATTTGTTGTTTTTTTTTTAACAAGCAAGTTTTCATTTTATTAAGTTGTTGTAATAATATGATACTGAATATAAGGTTAGATATCATGAACTTAAAAAAGTTTTATCAATTGCCTCAAATATGTATATATCTCTTTTTGTCACTTGCCTACATGTTTTAATGATGTCATTGAAACAAGTGCTTTGGCAAAAAAGATGAAAATTTAATAGAATTTGTTAGATAATAATAGTAATATTTTCTTTAAATTTATTGTACTAACCCATAAAAAAACGCAATTAGTTACACTTTCGTTCGAATTGGTTAAAAAATTATGCCTACACTGCAAAATCATAAATAGTAAACGAAATTAGCATGCACAGTATTACAGTTACAATTTATTTAACAATTCAAGTCCCTGTGTTATGACCAAATATTGCTGACTGTCTGGTTGAGATATCTGTCTTCTATAACAACTACTGGGATGACTTCTGTTTTCTGTTCTATCAATCACAAAGATAATTACTTTTTATAAATTGTAGGCGTAGAGGGTCACAGAAATCTGTTCAAATTAGTTACTTCTTATAAGTAAAAAAAAAATAAATAAAATTCTCATTATTATAAACTGCCTTTATCAATTACAATTTTTCATTATGTCAGATATTTACAATCATCAAGCACGAACAGGGAATGGAAGTAGCGGATTACGAACATGAGTTTTAAAAAATTAAGTAATAATTCAATTGTACCCTTACCGAAATTTATTTATAGAGTCTGTCCATAAAGTAACTCTACCTCTCCCCCCTTGCTAACTTTTGAACGAATCGAGTTAGAGAGTTTTAACAAAATACAGGGTGAATCACGTAAAATGAAGTTAAGTCTGACGATAAATTCGATTTTTCAAATTCAAAGATGGCGCCACGGGCGCTGTCAACTCAATTTTTTTAAATGGCAAAGTGTGCCGTGTTGCACCTCATTTAAAAGGTAATTGAATTCTCTACATTCTCGTTTTTTAAAAAATGACAATCGAGTTATCCGTTCTCTAGGTACAAGCGTTTCTATTAACGATATTTAAAAATTTTGCTTTTATCAAGTCTCCTTGCCTTTGCTTGTTACTGTCACTGAAACTTCAATAAGGTTCAAGAAAGTAGTTTAACGTTCAATTTAAGAGTGTTTGAAAGTTTCTACAGGTTTTTTTCTTATTTTTTTTGAGTTATTCGATTTGATAGATTTAAGAGAAAATTTAAGAGGAGAGCGGCAGTTAGGAATGCAGAGGAAGGAAATTTTTCCAAAGATAGAAAGAATAGCAGGCAATAACATTCAAAGTATTGTATTACAACAAGATGGAGCCCTGCCTCATTTCTATGGACCTGTTACCGATTTTTTAAATAACCATTTCCCGGGCAGATGGATTAGCAGAAGGGGCCCGATAGAATGGCCGGCTCGTTCCCCCGACTTAACTCCTCTTGATTTTTTCTTATGGGGATATTTGAAGTCAAAAGTCTAAACTCCTCCAGTAAATATCGACGAACTACAACAACGTCTAACACATATGTGTAGAAATATTCCTGCAGAAATTTTAGGAAATATCAAGCAAGAATTTCAAAGTAGACTTTTTATGTACCAAGAAGTCAATAGACAATATTTTAAACAACTTATTTAATTCTTTTATTTTTTTGTTTTAATAAATGTTTGTTCAAAATTTGTTGTATTAAAATATTAATTAACATTTTATTAATGGATCAGATTAGAAACAGAAACGCTTGTAACTAGAGAACGGTTAACTCGATTGTCATTTTTCAAAAACGAGAAAGTAGAGAATTGAATTACCTTTTAAATGAGGTGCAACACGGCACACTTTGTCATTTAAAAAAATTGAGTTGACAACGCCCGTGGCGCCATCTTTGAATTTGAAAAATCGAATTTATCGTCAGAATCAACTTCATTTTACATGATTCACCCTGTATTTTGTTAAAATTCTCTAACTCGATTCGTTCAAAAGTTACCAGGGGGGGGGGTTACTTTATGGACAGACTGCATAAGCAATTACTTGCACTCAGAAGTCTTCACAGTAGAAGTTACTTTAAATACCATAACAATTTTTATTTGCAATACGTATCAGTTCTCCATTAATTTGATCTTATCCCGTTGATGAGTATAAAGGCTCTTGAATATAACTGATACAAATATTTTACCTCACTGAAAATAATTATAAATTTCATAAAGCAGTCAGTTATTACAAAAATATTTGTGATGTTACTTTCCTTGCCTTTAAGTAGAGAATTTCGACAAAGGAGTTACATAAGGTGAGGAATTCATTATGATTGAAGAAGCAGAATATCTTTTTCTTACTGGATTAGACTGGTTCAGCTTAACCACCTCATGTGGATCTCCCACAACATAAAAGAATAGGATGTCTCCCAATTAAGAAATTCGGGATAAACTTCTCTGGGTCGTTTAAGAGACTAAAATCATTCATATCCTCTAACACTTCTATGTTATATGATGCATCACTTTTAACCTTTTTCCTATTTTTTTCTTTATATCTTTATAAACGTGACATACACTTGAAATATGATCTACTTTCTATAAAAATTGAGTATTTAATAGTATTTTTATAGATTGTGTAATACAAAATACACTTTTGAAGATTACAAAACTCTTTGCGTTAAAGCGGTTCCATATATGTTTCCCTCATCATACGTTTTCATGAGTTACGATATTGAAATTAATTTATTTACCATTTTAACCATATAAAATATGATCAATTTCTTGAGTAACAGTAAGATCATCTTGTGCGCGCTTGGGTAGCGCACATCTGTTAAAATGTTTTTTCAGTCCTATATTCATACACTTTCACACACACACAAAGTCAGTTCTATTATGACATTTAAATGGTGCGCCAATTAAGTTTAATCTCATCCATTCCAAAAGAAATTTGGTTAGTCATTCCTATTAAATGAGAATATGGTATGTTTATGCTTTATTACTTAAAATAAGATGCTCTATAACTCTAATTAAAAAATTATGTACTAATTCATCGACTATTAATTCACAACCCCACCCAATAATTTAACAATTTCTTATATTATAATGCATATTTAATAACTATGGTGCAGCAAGTAAACGTATATAAATAATTCACTCTTCATCCTATTCCGTAATTGGGAATCAATTACGGAAGCTGATTTGTTGGTTAAACGCTTTTCACCAAACTGAAATATTTTGATGTGTAAACTTCAACTAAACGTTTGACTTCGTAAACTCGACGAAGTTTATAATAATATAATGTTGATTCTTACCAAATCTAAATTTTGCAGAAAGAATAACAAGATTACGATGATAGAGTCAGTTTTTTTAACACAATGTTTAATAACAGGAACTGTGAGAAATTTTATTTATAATTACTAAACTAAAATTGAAACGAAGGTTTATTTGCACAGAAACAAAAACAATGCCTTCCAGATCAATTATCTAAAATATGTATCTTTACTTGTAGTTTAACTATATATTTTATTGCCGTCTTATATTAAGCAAACTGTATATAATTATTATTACTAATATTTTCTTTCAGTGTAGTTAATATGCTTGCAATAACGTGGAATTGATAAAATTTTCCTATATGTAGAGCCTTATTAAAAGTTAAGTGACAGACAGTAATGCTGCCTATATTCAGATACTAATAATATGCCGCCCCCACTATCAAATAAGTCTTACAAACTAACTTAAGGGCTACCTAATCATTATGATTAGTAGGTATTAGGAGTAGAGATATAATTAATACCATTATTATTATAAATCTTTAAAACATTAATTCCGATAAAACTACCACAAAAGAGCAAATAAAATAAAAGTTTTAATATTATACGTCAATGAGAATTGAGAGCGTTATCTATCCTACTGCCTCAGTATCTGTACGACATGTAGATATTATGAGGACCGATTAAACCGGTGATTACCCCCTGTTATTGGATGGGACTGCTGATAATCGTAGTGGGACTTATTACTCCGTGGGACTTATTTGCAAGTATCTTACTCATCAATTTTAAGCTAAGGTAAATTTGAAATTCTCAAACATTATCAAACATTGACTACGTTTGTTTGGTCAATTTCAAGTTTCAAGCCGCCTTGAAGCCAAGCGGCTTGAAAAAAAAGGACTGAAAATGATGACTTAAACGCTTGGCATTGAGATTACAAGTGGCTTAGAATGTCAAGCCAATCCTAAAATATTGTAGGATTGGCTTAACTGAAGCTGTTTCAGATTGCGATATGAACGCGATTGGATTGCGATTGGATTTAATCAGATCTAACTGCAGAAGTTTATAATATGCTTCACGTACTAAAGAATCACATGAGTGACGAATGAAAAACTTCATTAGTGATCCTGCGAAAATTAAAAATTCAAATTCAACGGTAAACAATACTTAATTTTGATAATTGTTTTTTTTTTAGCTCGCAGAATAGAACGAAACGGGTGTAAAACGATTAGTGTCAACAAGCGTACTATTGGGAGAATTTTGATAAACAATAAAGAAAGGGTTAATAAATTAAAACAATCGGGGGTATACCAAATTAACTGCGCGGATTGTAATGCCGTGTATGTGGGTCAAACTGGCAGAAGTATCGAAACGAGAGTAAAAGAACATAAAAAATCCATATTAAATAACGCAAAAAATTCAGGATTAGCGACGCATTGTATAGAAAACAATCATTTTATAGATCAGAAAAATGTAAAGGTACTGCATCGGGAAAAGAAAGGAAAGCGCTTAGATCTGTTAGAGCAATTAGAAATTAAAAAATCTTTAATTATAAATCCGTGTACTACCAATGATCAGATAGACTTTACACTCTCGCCCTTCTTAGAAACGGTATTAAAAACTCGGGCTTCACCAGATAGCCAGATGGTAGAATCAATCGGAGGTGGGCTCGTAAACAAATAAATAACGAAAACGCACTTGGAAATATTTAGTAATAGACATTTACTCTATTGAAAAAGGCCTAACAAGCCGAAATACTAGTATATAGAGTGTTTTCTATATATTTCTTGGAACATCTAAATGAGATCAATGTTTTTTTCAAAACTATTATTTTCACGATGATATCCACTTTACTTAATTTTGAAGTTAGGTCCTTAGATACGTATATAAAGCACGTAAGCGCAGGAACGCAGCTTCACGTAGGATTGAACAGGGGATTCAATCCCTCCTTCATTGCTACGAGATAAACACTCAAGATTCAGATTCAGTTTCAAGGGGCTCTACTTTCAATCTCACTTAAAATTGGTGAAATAAACGTAGTCATTGTTGGTAACTAATATACCGATGAAGGAGTAGAGTCCATGAGAGTACATTTTAACATAGATAGACTTCATTTTCTCTATTGATTAATATATCTACAAAATATTGATTAGCTGCAAACAAACAGTTAAACCTGTTTCAAATGTAAGTATAATTTCCACTTTTACAGATATTGTGATACAGAATTGATTAATCTATTTTAAAACAACTAAAATTTACTTTGCTATTGTTTAATAAAAATTGTATTTACTTTAAATACACGTAAATAAACGTAAACACTTACTAGGGATTATTTTGTTGATTTAAATGAAATAATCTTATTAATAAATGAATATAATGAAATAATCATATTTTTGACAAAATAAACATAATTCACGTACAGATCACACAATTGTTTCTTTTCGTGTTTGTGTAGCAGAACTTTCTCAATATGTTGTTTCATGCAGAATGTACTATTTATAAGCGAGAAATATTAAATTTCTTGTACCTGAGGAGCTTATTTTCGAAAATCAATTACTTTTGCGAGCCGCAGTCGTGGTTCTCAGCCCGCAAAATAATAATATGCTGCTTTCTCTCACACACAGGTCACTGACTTCCCGGCTCATCATTACGATGAGAATGAGGGTTAGAGATACAAAGATATTATTATTATTATTATTATTATTATTATTTTTTTTTTTTTTTTGAAACCCAGTCGACCTCTTCTCTGGCTCCGATTCTCAGAGTCCACCGCTTGTGATTATCAGCAGCTACTCCCCACGTCCGTGGGGTGAGTAACCACTGAGTTCGGGATTCGTGTGCCCTGAGTAGACGTAATGAGCCCAGAATGACCGCCTTCTGCATTCTTTCGGCTAGAAGATCAGCCGAATTTCGGCATGCCGGTATGATCTTCAGTTCAGAAAGCAGTGTATCTCTTGCTCCACGGAGGGCTCCTATTATCAGTATATCAAGCTTCACAGTGTGTTCTGGATGGGGTCTGCGGAGTTCGAAGAGAAGATCTCGATATTTCGTCCGTTTGTCATCTCTTTCAAGACAATATTGGTCTTGGACCATGCAGACTCCATTTCCAAACTCCAAATTTATTATTATTATTATTATTTTGTCGAAATCCAGTCGACCGGTTCCCTGGCTCCGATTCTCAGGGTCGGCCGCTGGTGGTTAACAGTAGCTACTCCCCACATCCGTGGGGTGAGCAACTACTAAGTCCGGGAATCGTGTGCCCTGAGTAAACGTAATGAGCCCAGAATGACCATCTTCTGGGCGCTTCCGGCATTCTTCCGGCTAGAAGATCTGCCGAATTTCGGCATGCCGGTATAATTTTCAGTTCCGAAAGCAGTGTATCCCTTGGTCCACCGAGGGCTCCTATTATCAGTACCACAAGCTTCATAGTATGTTCTGGATGGAGTTTGCGGAGTTTCAAAATAAGGTTTCGATATTTCGTCCGTTTCTCCATCTCTTTCAAGACAATGTTGGTCTTGTACCATGCAGACTCCAACTCCAAACTCCAAATTTATTAGTATTATTTTTTTTGTCGAAATCCAGTCGACCGGTTCCTTGGCTCCGATTCTCAGGGTCGGCCGCTGGTGGTTAACAGTAGCAACTGCCCACGTCCATGGGGTGAGCAACTACTGAGTCCGGGAATCGTGTGCCCTGGGTAAAGGTAATGAGCCCAGAATGACCGCCTTCTGCATTCTTCCGGCTAGAAGATTTGCCGAATTTCGGCATACCGGTATGATCTTCAGTTCCGAAAGCAGTGTATCTCTTGCTCCACCGAGGGCTCCTATTATCAGTAGTACAAGCTTCACAGTATGTTCTGGATGAAGTCTGCGGAGTTCGAAGAGAAGGTACCAATATTTCGTCCGTTTTTCCTCCTCTTTCAAGACAACTTTGTTCTCGGCAGGAGCCGAGAACTTGATGACAAACGTTGTCTTGAGCTGGTGGTCGAGGAGGACTACATTAGGCTTATTGGCTCGAATCTGCCTGAGCGTGGGAAATGGGTAGTTCCAATAAATTCGGCACTTCTCATTCCCCACAACGGACTCAATATCCCCCGCAGTGTATGGCAGCACTAGTGTCTCATCTATCTCGTAGCACTCGTAAAGCCGCATTGTGTCTATGGATATTGGCCGAGACTGCATACCTATGCCGAACAAGCGGAGAGCAGATGTATAATTGTCTCCGGCGCTCTACGGCAGGCCCTGTACTTGACACCAGGGACCTCCATACCCATGACACGGCTTCGATAGACGAGGGTGTTAAATACATCATCCTGGCAAGCCATTATGAATCCCTCGGTCTCCGACGTAAGCCCTGCTGACCTTAAAAAGGTCAGCCTTTCGGATTCGGATTTCGGCTCTTATAGCCTTGCACCATGCAATGGTTTATGGTTTATCCTTATGCACCATGCAATGGTTTATTCTTATGCAGCTGCAGAAGATTACGGCCTTCTGGGCTTTAACTTGGGCTTTCAACTGAACAAGTCCCAGCTCGGTGACAGAGTCTGGGTTTCTCCGTTCAGCGTCGAAGATGAGCCCGAGAGAATGATGGGATGAGAGATTATTATTATTATCATTATTATTATTATTATTGAGAGTTGAGACAACTGTCATTCATAGACAACTGGATATTAGGTCAATGAATAATGTAACGTTTTACAAGCTAGCCAAATATTTTCTCCTAACTCAGTGTTTTTATAGTGTCAATGAATTTCAGAATTTTATTCCATAAGTGTCTCGAATATACTATCTATTTCATTTGTTTGTATTTTGTATTTTGTTTTAAATAAAATTTTTAATGTATTAATTATTATAGGTCATTCTAAATTACTAGCATTCCTTCTTGCACATATTTTCTTATATTTCTAATGTTTAAATGTGACATTAATGTACTTTTGTATGTATTGTCAATAAAGTTCTAAAGTTCTATTCTATTCTATTCTTATTATTATTACTATTATTATTATTATTATTATTTTGCTAAAAAAAATTGTATGAGAGAAATTAGTAAACGTAAAGAAAATCCATTTAATGAATCGAATGAATGAATGAAATGAATCGATCTGAAGAAAAACTGTGTACCTATAAATTGTATTTTTTATAATAAAATGAATAGTGACTATCACGATCAGTCATCACGATCACGATGACGATCACACTAGTTTATTGACCACTATAAAAGCACAGTAATTCTAAGGCTAAAACAAAAGCAGAAAAATATTCATTCTACCTTTATAAAATGGTTAAACTTATATTTTAACTCTGCAGTCTTCCTCAACATAGTCGCAGTTAATGTCATCTTCACTTTCAGAGTCCTCCAGTCTAGCTGTGTTTACATCTTTTGATTGTATATTTTCGAGAAATCTTTTGTCAAATGAAAAGTTTCATCTTGTCTCCATTCTGCATCATACACATTTAATAAGTTTTCAATATTTGCTCATTTTAACACCCTTCTTCATAATCTCTTCTACAATTTCCTTCAATTTTTACTTTAACCAATAAGAGTTAAACACTTCTTGCTCTTTCTAACTGTATCCTTTTTCATTAAAGTTCTTTCCATTGCACTAATTTCTGTTAATTATCTATTCCAAGTCTTCTAACTTCACACACTTCTTTTTCTCAATATTTTTCCGTAATCCTCTTCCACGAGAATTAGGCTATTTATATATTTTTTCTACTTGATCAAATATCCGGTCTACAGGAATAAATGAATGTCCCCTAACTGGAAATATAACAGTAAAATGTTTAACATTACTAGGGACATCGTTATGTAACCAGAGACACATTACATCGATCACATAACAGTTCTTGTTTTGCCTCGAGCAACTGCCAGAAAAAGACTCTGAAATTTACAGTTCACTTAATAAGTCTCCCAAAGCCGTTGCAATTTCGTTTGCGCCTCTGCCTGCCTTATTTTCACTCTTAAATCTGACACACACAAGTTGTAAAAGGAACCCAACTGGTAATTTGGGCAGGGGCTGAAGCTGTTGCATGTCAAAAAAAAGGCAGGGGTATCGTCAACATTTTTTTATTGATAAAAAGAGTAAACTACTTTGTTTTAAGTCTGTGTATACGTAGGTCCGTCATAGTCAAAACAATGGGTTTATTTTCTTCTTAATACTTTGGCAACCTATTTTTAAGCCTAAAACATGGACTGTAAACATCAGTGGATGGTGTGCCAAATCCAATGATAAAATCAGAGCAAAACATGTTATAAATATAAACATAGTTAACTCATGTTTCTCATGAGACATTATACATTTAAACATGCATCATTCATTCATATTTATTATACATTGTCATTGTACATTTTGCATAATTTGGTAAGATTAATTTCTGATAGTAGATAAAGATGTTTGGATTTGGCTCTATTATAATGTCTCTATCTGTCTCTTCAACTAACTGGTGTAATGAAGCATATTTTTCAAGGCAAATATATTAGTCCATTACTTGTAAATAGTTTATTTAAATCTTCGCCGTTCCGCACAAGGAAAATAAAGACCGCACGCACGCCGTTCTCGGAACGACTCGGGCGCACTCGAGACTTCCCGTTCCAGCCAGGTTAGGCGATGAAATGGTCATCGCAGAAAAGGAGTCTATGTCCTGCCCGAGTGTGAACCAGTCGACTCCAGCAAGAAGCCCGCCGCCAACTACGTAGGTATACGACGTCACACTGATACGTCACAGAAAGTACAGTCCGAACGCCTACGTCACGTTAATGAGGTCCGCACCTGTGACGTCAGTAGTAGTGGGAAGTCCATATTCCACTGCGCCGATCCGAGAGTGGGAGAATTGCGATTCTCCACAACCGACTTAGGCATTCCGAGACATTGAGTCTGCTAGTAACCACCATCCGAAGCAGCTGCCTGTTGAAGAGTTCCGAGTAAGTACAAATCTACGAGTCCGACACCGATACCTGTGCGCAGGTACCACTAGCTCCCTACCACCGCCCACAAATGTATTACTAAGAGTTAGTGGACAAGTCAGACAGTACCGACCAGACCACCACCGAAGACAGACGTGGCTAAACCGCAGCAGGAAGTAAGTTAGGGCAACAGTAAGAGTAGTAGCAAATACCGTTTTCGAGCTTTCACATAGTCTGGAGCATCTGAAGGTACTCTCGCTAGTTGTCATTCCTAGTGTGAAGACTGGTGGATGTCACCATAGTAGTAAATTCCGTTTTCGAGCTTTCACATAGTCTGGAGCATCTGAAGGTATTCTCGTTAGTTGTCATTCCTAGTGTGAAGACCGGTGGATGTCACCATAGTAGTAAATTCCGTTTTCGAGCTTTCACATAATCTGGAGCATCTGAAGGTACTCTCGCTAGTTGTCATTCCTAGTGTGAAGACCGGTGGATGTCACCGTAGTAGTAAATTCCAGTTCAGAACTTTCATGTAGTCCGGGACAGCTGAGGATATTCTCTCTAGCTGTCATTCCTAGAGCGAATATTTCTGGGTGTGTCACTACAACCGCGATATACCTATTTGTGCTAACCATACCTTTTCTTTCCAGCGCGACTAAGGATATTCTCTTCCGTCCTGGTCCCTCTTACGACCTGGGGTACCGTATCTTCACTGTAGCTACCTGAGTAGTGGTGTTTCTACACTATAAACAGAAACTGGCGCCCGAGGCAAAAGAGAAACCGATCCTCGGGCACTAACGTGACACTTTCTACTTGCAAATCGGGAAGTATCCGTCACAAATCTGCGAATCGTAGTTAGCCGGGAGATAGAACTGTTGGAGTCTGGAGCAGCCCCTGCTCGGGCGCCAGATTTGTGACGGATACTTCCCGATTTGCAAGTAGAAAGTGTCACGTTAGTGCCCGAGGATCGGTTTCTCTTTTGCCTCGGGCGCCAGTTTCTGTTTATAGTGTAGAAACACCACTACTCAGGTAGCTACAGTGAAGATAGGGTCGTTCGATAGGGAAAATTAGACTTCACACACCAGATAGGAATAATACACCAATAAGCATGTTATACATATATTAAACCAAATAAACCTACTATGTACAATCCTAAGAGACTTAAAGCTAAAACTAATAAACCACAGGCGGCGTAGGGGCAAGCAATATGAAGCAACTATTATGGGTTAGCTACAAGCGGGTTGGCAACAAGCTAAGTGGACTAAGCTACGGTAGGGGGGAACGGTAACGGTAACGGTTAATAAGCAATCCAGGGTGTGACAGGGCGTGCAGATACCAGGGGGAGGAAGCAGTTGTAAATACTAAGCAAAATTTAATGGTGAATCTAATATACTTGGCTATTGTATACAGTAAATATGGGTGTGGTAATGTCGAGCTAAGGAGTATTCGGACGGAAGAGAATATCCTTAGTCGCGCTGGAAAGAAAAGGTATGGTTAGCACAATTAGGTATATCGCGGTTGTAGTGACACTGGCTGTAAAATTTCGTACGCACATTCTTTTAACTTCATTTTTCATTAATTTACGATTATCACCTCTCCTTTCCTGAATACCTCTTCCTTCGTTTACTTGTACCATCTGCTTTTCTCATTTTATATTTTATTTGATTAGTATGTTTTTCCATGCGCGCTGTGAGGTTGTACTTGTCAACTCGTTTTTTTGGGATTGTAACCGTAAGTGTGACAACTTTCTATCTTGCTCAGTCTTATTAGAATTTTCTTCTTGCCACTATTATATCATCATTGTCTATATCTATATTCGTCTATAAGTATATTTTACAATTAAAACTTTTTTTTGTATGCTTACATGGTTTTTGAAAGATATCCATGAAATAATCGTCTAAGTGATCTCCATACCCACAAAAATTAAAAAAATATAAACAGTGTAACGTGTAACCTTATACAATTTTTTACCAATATAGTGCTAACAGTAGAAATCATTATCAGTCTTTTAATTTTTTAAGTAGGTAACTAAACCAAAGAATCTTACAAACAAAAACTTAACCTAAATACTAATAGAATTAATTTACATCTCTTTCTTGAGTTGTCCATTTTAGTGATGCCTTTTTTCTCTTTCTTGTGCCTTCATTCTTCCATACATAACAACAGTGTCTGCATCAATCTTCATTCTTCTTAAATTACTTACTTGTAGCACTGTAACCTCCATTCCAAGTACCAAGTTATAGAACTAAAGTGAATGCATAAACTGCATTTTGAAAGAAATTTATAAGAAATTACGTTTTGAAAATAACACTTATTGTAGAAATAGCAGTTTGAAAAAAATTATTTATTTATCATATATTTTACGGCACAGTAATTGTCTTTTGATAAGAAAGCTAATGTGTTTTTAAAAGATTTCATTGAAATGACCATTTCATAAACTGTCATTTATATCTTAGTAGCGAAAATGTTGTCAGAATTTTGTTTTGAAGATGCAAGTTTGCCAGGTGCCCTACATAATACTATCTATCTGTCATTCTCATCTGTCTATCTGTCATCATACATCGTAATGATGAGCCCGAAAGTTAAAGACCTACGTGGGAAAGGGAACGGCATATTATTATTTTGCGGGCCGCGAGTGCGCCCAGGAACGATTTACGATGATATAAATTTCACTACCATTTAGTATAAGAATAAGGTAAACTTGGAAAACCTTATTAATTAAAGTAAACCGTAGGTTCAACTAGTAGTTTAGTCCAAAGCAGCAATAGACATATTAAGAACGCTATCAGTTTTACGCACACAGATTTAATATAGGAGCAATTAGAAAAAGTTGACCGGCGACGAGATTCGAACCGGCGTTAAATGTGTGGAACCTCGTGTCGTTAACCACTCGATCACGGAGCTCCATATGAAATAATAAAGTTGGTTTATCCCTGAAAAATATATTTCCGGTTAAAGCGAAAGAGTGACTGAAATGCACCAAATTACTGCACAAAAAATAAAATAAAATAATAACATATTTCACCCGATAGTTTCAAAGTAAATATTTCGAGTGGAATGGAGAAATAAAGTTATTGAAGTATAAAACTAAACGTAGAAGGTAAGTATTTATTTTTTATTATAATTTTATCAAGCCTCGTTTTCTTAAATAGATTTTGATGCATAGCCATAGCCAATTAAGTACAGAACCGACAAGAAACTTTCTGAATTAGCGAGGGAGATAAGTAGAAAAGGAGTATACGAGTGAACGCGATTAATTGCAGCTATGCCGAGGAGTGTACCTTTAATGGCCGTTGGGGGACATCGTAGTTTTAATCTGGGACTAATTTGGCTCACAGCGCCGTTGCGGGTGGACTACGCACTAACCACTTCTGTTGGATGGCTTACAGATATTTTCATCGAAATTGAACATTTGTTAAAGGATTTTATCGTTGTTATTTAATTCAAATCGTTGTATTTGTGTCAATTGCAACGTTGCAATTAACAATAACTTTTTAATTGTAAAACTTGAATTTCATAGAAGAATGATATTGGGAATTATAAAAATGTATTAACATATTTACAAATCTTACGCACGTGAATCCTTTCTTATGTAATAAAAATCTTTTGGAGAGGGACTAAGCAATTTGCCGGTTTTAATTTTCAAAACGAACAGGTTAGGTATATGCATATTACGATGTATAACTATCTATAAAATATTACAGGTACCTACTCCTAAAAATTATATAATTATATTCCTTCGTAATAATTAATATTAAATTAATAATTTAAATTATATAATTATATTTCAAATGAACATATTGGACAAAGTTAGTTTTCAAATAAAAATGCGATGAGCAAAGTTCAGTAATTTAAAATTTATATTTTAATAAGTTCCGTATCTGCAATGTGCGGGTAAGGTAAACCTAATTGTTCTCTAACAGCAAACATACATAATAAGCATAATCGAATAACTAGAAAATATTTCAAACATTTTTATTCGACTATTTTTATTCAACTTTCGAAGTTTTAATTTACATGGAGTCTTTTAAATTCTAATTTTGTTAAAGAATTAAATTTTACCAGAATTTTACTTAAACCAGAAAAAACAATAAAACTGCTCTATGTTCCATTCTTTAATTAATAATTAAGGAATTACCTAATAAATTGGACTTGGCGCACTTTCCCTAACACCATTTTATTACCTTACGTATGGATTTATAAAATTAACTATCCCGAGTATCTTGTAGGTATTTATTAGGTGTAAACGTGAACAATATTAAAAATATAATGATTTGTAATAATAACTGAACATTCATAAAACATATTAGATTAGGTATTGTGTCCATATAATTGATATTAACAAATAAATAATTCTTTTTAATATTAAAAGTAAAATTTATTCATGTCTATAAATTTATGTAGTAAGAATTAAAGTAAATTTTATAAAAAAAAAAATAGAATATTCGATTACTCCTTTACTCGATCCTTGTTCTTATGTGGTTAGAGTGTACATAAAAAAATGCAGTAAAAACCAGCTTGGAAATACGGTCAATGGCCCGATGTTAGGTTAAGTTCGCTTTGCTTTTGATTACAATAATAGATTTTTGCATGTATTTAAGTGATTTAAGTTTATTTTTTACATGGGAAACCACCAATATGACATAATAACACTTATTTAAGTAGCTACTGTAAGTAATTTAAATAAGAAAAACTTTTCAGCCTTCCTGTATCGGTTTATTCGATCCGATGAATGTATAACTTCAATAAAAAATTACATTTTTTTAACTTTTTACAATCATCATAACAGTCACATTTGATAGATGAAATATATATTACTCGCGGGTTTAGATTTCAAAGGAGATTTGTTATCAACGTATGAACAGGACAGGAAGGAGTGTATGAGAGCCTTTAATTTAAAGTTTGAATGAACCGCGTTACTTTGAATTTTTAATAAAATTGTTTTATCCATGAATATTCAGCATTCAGTACTACATATTTTAACATTTTAAATTATAATTGGCTGAAGTAACAGAGAAAAACATAAGAGTTTCTAAATTAGTCAATAAAATCGTTTGTATTAGGTAGAACACCTAATACAGTAAAAGTGTAATTAAGATTTTGCTGGCAATGTTCTGCGAAAATATTTAAATTTGGCAACGTTGGGCCTTTTCCGAAGGCCTAGGCGCAAATGCTTAAATAATGCTTTGAAAATATTTTGTTAAAAGTAAATATGCATTTAATGTTTTTTTAAATCGCGTATTCGTATTATACCCATTTTTCTCTATCTTCTCTTAAAATTAATGTATTAATGGCTGAATAACCCTGTATAGCAAATTTTAATTATTGCTAAATCCTCTATTAATTCCATAAGTTCTTTACATATACAAAGTTGACTTACAATGTATATTCTTGTAATAAGTAGGTATAATATTTTAACCACGGATAGAGGTAGAGTAATTTGTTGTCGTTTACATACGCACATACTCATCGAGAGATTAGATAGGTAGTTATTTTTATAATATTTTGCAGAAATAAGTTTAACCTTGCGGAAATCTGCCGTGAAAAGGTAAAAGGCAGTAAGTGACACTTTTTGAAAAACTTAGATTATGGCACAAAGACTATTGGCAGTAAGTGCTTTATTTTTTGCAGTGGATTTGGTTAACCTAATGTGCTTTAAAATGCAATATTCAGGGCAAGTAGCAGTAAGTGATAAAAATGCCTATCATGATGAGGCAAGTGGCAGTATCTTACTTTTATTTTACATACTACCATTTGATAAATTATCAGTTTATAAGAAATAAGTAAAATATTTTGACAAAAGGCAGTAAATTGATAAAGTTGATAAAATCCTGCTTTTTGCAGTAACAACAGCTGATGTAAAATCATTAGAATTATTAGACAAATGGCAGTATTTGAATGAAGAATAAGATACTGCCTCAAGAAACTGTGTTTACTTTTGTTTATTACTGTTTTAAATCCTTTTCTGACCTACTAATATTAATAATACCTTAACCATTTTTTACAAATAATCATATTCTCGGTTACTGCTCAGAACAATATACCTTCTATTCTAAAAAAAAAATGGCAAAGGGCAGTAAGTGACTTTGCTCTGTTGAAAATACATTTCATGAACTCTAATATACTGTATTAAAAAGATGATTTTTTAAAAATAATTTTAGAAATTTAGCCCGAAAAATTAACTAAATGCGGATTAGGGTGTAAATAAATTTCTTTAAACCCTAATATTTCCATTTTTTATCTCGGCACATACTGCTCTTTACCTTTTCACGGCAGAAATACTGTCTATCCGCACGCTACTTCTTTTCATGGCTTGACAACACATAAAATGATCTAATGATCTTAAGTTAGAATATGTGACAATTTGTCAAATTAACACCACACATTTTCTCAATTAAGCTTATATTATTCAATATTATGTGTGCAAATATGTATCTGACACCCATAATATATAGTTTTTTAATATTGGACAAAAATGTTAGGATATAAATAAATAATTTATATAATTTAATACTATTACAATAAACACTTTTTTTTTAATTAGCAATGCCAACCACGTAGGCATTTTAACAAATGTAGATATATGTTTAAATCACAATCAACTGGTTCAGTCTGTTAGATCTGCAATAATTTAAACATTTTGATATACACTCAACAGTTTTTTAAACCAGAATATTCGACATTGATAATGTTGACATACTAATGACGTAAATTCTAATTTACCGCAAATAAAAAGAATTATTCAAAAACGATGAAGCTAAATTATTAAAAATCAAAGTTATCCTTCGTTTGTATAATAACATAGACGCTTAGGTTTAATAATAAGTATACGCTGTTAGGGAAAACGGCTCCCTTTTGTATAACAAACGATGTGCATTCACTTGTAGCAGAAAACTCGTTTGGAAAGCCCATAAAGATGATTTCACTGCCGGCTAATTAAGCTTAAATGAACAATCAGCAGTTTTTACGACGCCATCTTGCCCGAGTTACTTCTAGATTAATGATTCTATACAGTTTTCATGGCTCTATCCGCCTCTTTATGTTAGTTTAAGTATAATTTGTTTGGATTTTATCCAGCAACAACAAAAAATATAATGAATTTTCAAATATTTATTCACTAAAGAACACAAACTTGGAATATCTATTTTAAATAGATTTATTTTAATAGCTTAACATAAAATATTAACAACTGTAAATCTGTAGTAAAAGTAATTCAGTAATTTAATTTCTTTTATAGCTTTACTTGCAATAAAAAATGTGTTTACCTAAATATGTTATATTATCTGTAAAATAATTACTTATTTGTGCCATTATTATCTACCAATTCTTTCGTTTTGAAAGACGAGTATGGGAATAGATATATTCTATCAGGGAAAATGCAAGGTAAGTTTCAAAAATTAAGTACTTGGTCAAGAAATGTGGCAAGATTCTTAAAAAAATAATAATTATACGATACGATGTAGCAGTAATAAAGTATACCTTAATTGCGAGACAAATTTGGCGGGCAGCAATTACAGACATCCTAAGATATTTATTGAAAGCAGAAAGCACATCAAAAATTCCCACTTGGTTCCATATTGGGTATTTTTGAATGTTCCCTCCGATTTTCATTATGAGCATGTATAATATCTTGGCGCAATATTACCTAGATTGCTACGAGGTTATGCTAGTCGTCTAGAAAGTGTCAATTTATCTATTGACTTAAACTTGACTATTCCCTATTAACATCACTTTTTGAGATAAAAATTTTCACAAATTTTCTATATATGTATTCTGATGTCTATGTTTTCACGCATTTATCTATATGCATATCGTTCCAGATTATTCTGTATATTGTGATGTATTCTGTATATTAGTTTCGTATTGGCCTAGTTTCAACCATAATTAAATTAAATTTGTCTAGTAGGTATTTTATTTTGCACTAATATATTTATATATTTGGAGAATTTTTATTATCCTATGTAGGATATACTATATATATTTTATCAAGAGGCACGACAGATTTAACTAAGAAAAACTTAGTTAAATCTAAGAGATTTTGCCGACGAACTTTCTTATTTGGATACCAGGTATATATTTGCCGTTTACAATTTTATGTTATGTATATCATATTTAAATGTGTAAATATTTACTAAAACCTTTTACATTCAAAAACTTGTGAGATTCAATAACTGCATATGGCTGTCTTTAGTGATGAAAAAATTATAAATATCTGATATCGCAAAAGCTGAAATTGGATAATAAAATAACTTACTTAACAATCTAAACGAAAAAATACTCAGCTTAATATTTAGTGAGGGAAAAGTGCAGCCAAAGATGCAATGCCCCCGCGCGCATAGCGACGCTCCGCATTTTAAATTCGTCAGCTGAGCACTTATCCACCGTAAAAAACTCAGCGGACAATTTTTTTTCGTGTAACTGTTTCAGTTAACTATTACTTTAACAAATTTCAGCTTTTGCGGTATCAGTTTACTCGGCGCATATTTTTGACTTGTTTACGTAAAAATCTGAGGCATAATCCCTCACTCTAAGTCAGCTGATTACGTTTTTTCGTTTGTCTACAGCATCATAAACATGTTAACAAAGAAGTCTCAGCTTTTGCAGTGTTAATTTTTTTATAATTATTATTTTACGTGTGTGTGTGTGTGAGGCTGTCGCAGCTACGCACCCCCAGCACTACGCGCCCTGATGGTCGATTCCCTTAGCTACTAGTGATACCAAATGAAGCATAGGAAAAATTCTCAGCTTTTGGCAGATGACCATCTCCAAATTGTCGCTCCCGGACTATTATTGAGCAAACCAAATAACAAACTAGTCTAACTGATGGACGAAGTGAAGCACCTAGTCAGCACATTCCCAGAATTTTGTAATCGGCGCATTCGCCAAAATTTGAAGTATGTGATATATTTACTATTTTCTTTAGTTTTAACATTTTTATTCTACACATACAGATTCTTAGTGCTAAGTTCTATATTCTATTCACAGTTTTTGACTTTGCTACATTAATTTAAAATAAATAAATCAAAACATTTTTGTTAGTATCTAAAGGTAACAGCGAAGCGGCTCTATAGACAACGATGTTTCAGAATTTTAGATATTTCAATGTGTAGTGTAGCTAAGAAAATGGATCTAGGGTGGTATAAATCTGAAAACGCACTCGTGAAACTGTAGTAGCTATTGCATTTTGCAATTTCATGAATAATTGGACCCCTAGAGGTGTTAGTAAACTATCGTGTACTCGGGAGTCTCACTTGCAATTAAGAAAGGCACCGTTGGTGAGACTAGTTCTGAGTAAAAGGTTCTTTTATTTTTCAGATTAGTGGCAAAAATCAAGAGGGAATGAGAAGATTTTTTTATCAAGATTTCTAACAGTAGTTGCTTGCAAAGCAGCTTTTACGGATTTACGTAATAATCAATGAGTATTATATCATAGTAGTTATTTAATCATATTCTACAGAGGAGACTTGTCAGAATGTCTGAAATAGGTAAGTATATCGCGTTTTGTATTGAAAATTTTTATTGATTATTATTTTATAAGGGTACATTTTTATTTTGTATGAGTTACACTTTTTATTTATTTATTACTTTTGGTTCCTATATTTATTGTCAAAATTTAGTTTCACTCTTTGAATTTTTAGAATGTATATACTTATTTATACTAATTATGTACTATGTTGTACCACCTATATTGTGTGAGCCACAGTAGACCACATGGTCGAGGTGTAGGGTCTGGTTTTCGGTCCACTCACTTTTGAACCTAACCTAACCTAACTATGTTGTACTTATACAATATAGTACGATGCCCAGGTTACCATTCCATGACTGGAATAGCCTGCTATAAATTTATAACAAATTATGTTAGCGATTTTTAATGAGAAATTGGCAGTGTAATTATTCAGTCTAAGATTCCTGAAGATTTCCATATATTTTTTATTAACTATTCTAGATTATTTTTGCGTAATGTCGAAAACATGAAAACAAATGCTAAAAATGTTAAAACATATAGCAGGTTAAAATACATAATCTGATTATATTGAATAAAAAACTTCTTAATTAATTTCTAATATCTTCTAATCAATATCTAAACAAAATTCATTACGTATTTATTGTTAGACTAACCTTCAATTGCATTAATCCGTTAAAATAATAAATATTTTCTTAAAAAATCTATTTCCAGTAATAAAGCAAATATAACAGAGATAGGATTATTTTTTAGTGATTTTGTTTTAAATTGAGGCAATCAGATGGAGTCAGTTATCGTTCTGATATTTTCTTTCCCTATGATGTACGGGAACCTGTACGTGAGACCTTTATAATAAAGTGTATACTACCATTTATTATGTCTCTGTGATACTACTTAATAATATTTTATTTTTCTTACTGACTTTACATGTATAGGAATTGTCAGGTAAAACTTACACACTAAGACAGATCAGGTAAAAATTCTAATACAGAGTCTCTATCCTCTATCAAGTCATATCAAGTCATGATACAAGTCATCTATCAAGTAAAAACCCTGAGAACATCAAGTAAAAACCCTTTCATAAGAATTTTAAATAAACATTCACTTCCAATTGATTTCAATTCATTATAGGCAATCTGTTATACATTTTTAGTCCTAAACAATCAGGAGAATTAGTCATCTTTATTCTAGCAAATGGAACATGAAAATTCATATTTTGTCTGGTGTTACATTCATGAAGAGAACTATTTACAAGAAATTTATTCTTATTTTGAAAAACATACAAACACATTTCGAAAATAAATAAACATGGTAAAGGTAAAACTTTCAGATTTCTGAAAATATCCTTAATACTCTTTTTTGAGCAACAAAAGCTGGAAAAAAAAGTGTAGAGTTTCCCCACAGACATGCAGCGACCATATCTGAGACGAGAATTAATTTGCGCGTAATATAGGCAAAGAAGTCGTTCGATACTAAGAACCGGCGTCAAACTACGAAACAGGTAAGTAAGAGAGGAAAGCTTGCTAATTAACATTTCAGACTGTATTTTCCAATTTAAATTTTTGTCTATATGGAGACCTAAAAACTTTACTGCCTGAGCAACAGTAGATAAAAGTGTTGTTCACTGTGAAATTAAGTATGCTACAATCTTTCTGAATACTATGAAACAGCAAAATTTTAGTTTTACTGGTGTTAAAATACAACGAATTTTAAGAAAACCATTCCATCAAATCACCAAATAAAATATCGCAATTTGTCTCTATAACCTTCTCATCCTTGCTAGAGGAAATCAAGGAAGTATCATCGGCATAGATCGTAAAATATGTATTTGATGAAAGTGAATCCCGTTCGTTCACGTATAACAAAAAAAACCACGGGGCCCAGCACTGAACCCTGAGCTAATAATAAAAATAATAGTTATAAATATATTCTTAAAAACAATATCGGAATGGTCAATTAACTAAGAAATGCAAGGTATATAAAACAGTACAGCCTTTATAACTGTATTATTTGAACAAATTTTTTCAGATTATTGTTTAAAGTTATTTACTACCTGTCAGTTTTTTCTTTTTTTAAAGAACGCAATATTTATACAGAGATATAGCCACTCCGTTCTGTTTGGGTTAAAAATAAAAAACGAAGAGCTTTTGAGAAAAATGACCTTCCCAGTACTAAAGACAATAGTTCGACTTATCGTCAGTAAAAATTTGAATTTTTTTTATCAAAAAAAAAATTACGACGAGTTAAAGTGACAGGTATCAATTTTGTAGGTTAGAAAACCGTCATTTTTTCTACATTTGCAATAATAACTAAAAAATGAGATAACGAAATTAACTGAAATTTTAACACACAATAGAGTAATAATGAGGCTATATATGGTCTAAATTTAAAATTTTTTGGCTCCTAAGTTTTCATAATATCGGTTTCCAAACTATTTCATTTATTTCCATAGTAGTTGATTCCTAAATCCCCTAAATATCCACCAGTCGCAATATGCGATATTAAGAAGAAATCAATTCTCTGCGCACAATTTAAGAAGAATAACAGTGTCAATACTTTGAACTAAGTTTTTAAGAGGCAGAAATAAAAATGAAGTTGACCCATCAGACAAAAAATATTTTTTATACTTTCTGGAATGTGACGAAATGCCTAATAAATAAGAAAAACATTAATTTATACCTTTTCTTGAATTTAATCTATTGTTGAATAAAACAAGCTACGTTTGTGTGTATTAAAAGTTAAAAAATCAATAAAATGTCTTGAGACGTTTTAGATTTTAATGTTATCGGCGCCTTCGCCAGATATTCGCATAATCAGTGACGGTCAAGTTTATACGTCAAAAACATACTTAAAAAACCATTTATTTGAAGAATCATTTACAAATTTTTGTAATAAAAATAAAAACTTTAGTTATCACAAGAATGTTCTTTCGACTACAAAGTCGAATTATCCATCTAGCTATCAGAGTATTCTAAAATTTATCTTTTATTTATTTTTTGACTTCTTTTTTTTTAATTAAATGGTGTACTTACCTACTTTTTATTGCGTATTTGGATACCTATAACTATATTAAGGCGACCGACTTTAATCACGTTTATACTTACGCTTATACTTACATTTTTTCACACTTTACACTTTAAATTATTATTTTACACATTAAATTATCTGCTGTGGCCATTTTAAAATGGAAGCATTAATGTTGACATTATTAATAAACGGACACTTTGGCTTACTACTGATATTTTCAGTATTGCTATTTATATACAGTGTGTTCAAAATATAGTTTAGTTTTACCTAAAATTCAAAACTCGATTTTTTTAAATACCATGCCCGTATTCCTTTTTATACAGTAGGTAAAGCAAAATTCAATTGTGCGTCGAACTATAATAACCACTCCGTATGCCTATTTTCAACTGTTTTGATGTTATTGAAGGTTTTTCTGCACTTCTGAAATCAATTATAAATCAGCATGATTTCTCGTCCAGCTGGGGTCATGGCAATTATCATAATTAAATAGAGATATTTTAATTATGATATTAACTGGGCAAATACAGTAATGCTGCTTCTCTAACTATAGAAAAAATAAATTTTATGTTATCATTGAATTACCTTATATACTTCAAAAGTTACTGCGGTGTAGGAATGTTTTCTGAGAAAACTTGTTTTTTTTTAAATTAAGAATAATACCTAGTTAGTAAATACATCAAATTAAAAAATATTGAACGGATAATCTGTAATTATATACCTATAACACTGTATTTTCCATATTATATACTCATTTTATAGTAAATTGTGTTATAAATTTCGTTACCTATATTACGAAAAATTTCCTCAGGAGGCAGCGAGGAAACCAAAAGGGACGTAGTATAAAGTCCGCTCTGAACAGGGTATAATTTCTGACGACAAGCTTGCAACTAGAGAGTCGTTAGTTTTAACGACGTCGCTAATGAAACAATCCAAGAAGGCAATTATGAGAGATGACACATTTAACTTCAAGTGTTTCCCCGTACACCCATCTCTCGCAGAAAATGGACCCACTGCTTTCATCTCACCTCTAATTTGCACGAGATAAATATAAGCGTCGCATTTAGAATTAAGCAATTCTGTAAATGTTAGGACTAGGATATTTTCTACATTTAATAAAAGTTTCGCAATTTACTTGCTTGTTATTAAGAAATATCAACTGGGTTAAATGTAAAAATAAATGATGTTGAATTAAAACAGGTACGTTCGCATATTAATGATAATTACTTATTTAGGGTGCATAGCTCCTCCTACTTTTGGCTTCGTAGCACGCAGGAGCTGCATCATGGACGAGGTGATGCGTTTATGCATTGCGGGCAACTTAACCTCATTTTTTAAACTGTTGGAGGAAGAGAACTGATTCTGTGGTGTGGTGCTGCTAGTGTCAATCAATTCTTTTGCCAGAACAAGAATGCCCGAAATTTTGCTGGTTTCATCCATTACGAATTTAAATAAATTATAAATTGTCCACAAAAATAACTGTCAAATTGTCAAAAGCCGTTCCGAAATGCATGAGCGCATCACACGCATCTGCTAAACGGGACGCTTTTATGTGTCACTGCAGCAGATGCGTTTGATGCACGATTTGAAACGCACCCTTAGTTATAACCCGATTTAAGTAAAACCTAAATTTTATCTGAATGAGTTAAATACCTCATGACGTGACGCTCATTCTTGTTTCATCTTCCCGTAGTATGGGAAGTAGTTTTTATGCAGTATTTTTATTAACTAGGAGTAAGTATTTGACATAATTAATGAAGACTTCACGAAGGCATTATAAGAATAATGGTCACATATAGAATTAATGAGTATTATAAATGCGTTAAGCCTTTACAAGTCTTAATATTGCTTTTAATAAAAGTTCCGTAGATACTTATTTTCATTTTATTAATTTACTTGATTGCATTTTCCATGTCGCTAAGATTTGTCAGTAAATTAGGTAAAAGGTAACGTAAGCACCGGTAGGGAAAATGTACTACAAAAGTGGACAAGAAAAAATACTGAAAATTATTTTCACGTTCCTATCACTCTCGATAGAGGCACAACTTGCATGGGCCTCGCCAATATTCATTGACCGTAGTCATGACCTGGGATGGTTTGGGGTCGAGCGGGATTATCGCTCTTTACCCTCCCCATCGCTGTAGACCTGGACTGCCTCGTAGAGGTGTACCCCATCCTTCACGAACCCCGATCACAAAAAGTGATAGGTGTGGGCGATTCGTGGGGTCTCCTTCTGTGCTGGCTCTACCCTGCCAGCTGGGTAATATCTTCTGGAGGTTTTGTCTTGTCTTCTTTCTTGGCCTGCATGCCTGACTCACCGGGGGTTGTCTCTCTAGGGCGGAGGCGGCAAGTGTCGCTCTCGTCCTGGATGGTGGTTTGGAGTAGGTCAGGAGTGGCTGTGTAGCTGATGATGTACCTGCGACCGCTGTCGGCGATCGCGGCTTCTAGGGGAGGTCGGAGGGTCGTTTTTTAGTCGCTTCGTAGCCTTCTACGCTTGTTCCGGGTGGAATCTAACATAGATCTTACATAAGAAGATCTTACTCTCATCCTGGGTCCAGCAGTTGGAGTCTTGGCCGCTTGTGTACAGCGCCCGCATGTGGTGCGTAGTCCACGGAATGCCAGAGGAATGCCAACTTGGTTGGCGAAATGCGCGTCGAGTGCAGTATAGTGTTTTGGTGTTATGTGAAAAACTACGTCAGTTATATATTTTTTGAATTTATATTTTGATTAATATCGCCACTACTAACATGGCGTTATTGGGAAAACTGACTTATTTTCCAATTTTATTCCAAAATAAATATGTCAAATTTTATGTTTTTTTCTAAAATAGGTGCAAGAATATTTGACGTTGATTCAATTCGTTGGATTCGGATTCAAAACAATATTGGTTGAGAGCTAGAAATTCCTAATATGGTTTCCTACATCAATTATATGCGAGTCTCCATATTACAAAAGAATATACTTTATTGTTTTCTTCACTAAACCGAACTTGCTTCTTTATACTGTTGCCCTGCATTCTTCTTTCAAATATTTCAGGGTGGAAATAAAGAAGTTCCATAATGGAACTAATATTTTCACTATTAAGATTTTTCAAGAACGCGAAGAATATTTAAAACATCGACATCGATTTTCAATCTTCTCTGAAACACAGTTTTTTCAAGATATACATTTTATACTTGATGAGACACAAGACTTCCCACAATTTGGAAATAGTCTCATAACCCTAATAGATACATATATGAGTTTTATCTCACATTGGAGAATTGTTAAAAAATAAAAAGAGAATTTTCCAGTTCCAGTTCTATCAAAAGAGTTTAGAGTTTTATCAAAATAATTTGTTATAATTCCCTGATGCCAAGTCAAAAATTTATTCCATTCATTTTTATTGAAAACAACCGCATCACTCTTCAAACCTATTAGGTTGATGTATGGTTGACAATCATATTCATAAGTTATCCCCATAGAAACAAACTTGCACTGAAATATATTTAAATGATAACTTATTTTATCAATCACAACAGTCTTACTATCGGAGTATTTGTCTTCATAATTACTTAGAATATAGATTTCGAGCCAAATTTGTAACAAGGAATGACAAATAATTATTTTGTGAACTCATTTTAAATAAGAAAGTGTACTGAAAACACATTAAAAGTATTCTAATTTATACTTAGTTCCCTCCTTTTTTGATTTCAAATGAAACAGTTACCTCTTTGACAATTCATTCAATTAGCATGTCTAATAAGGTCGTTGCCTTATTTACCAGGCTAATTGATTGAATTGTCAAAGAGGTAACTCTTTAAGGAAACTGGAAAAGGAAAAAAATTATGAAAGCTGCATGTCGATATCTCTTATGTAGACAAAAGAGTTGAAAATAGGAGATGAGTGGTCTTTTCGCGGGGACGCGACTCTTCATACCCAGATTCTGAATAGTATGGCTTATTAATATAGACTAGCTAGGCTTTCCGATGCTCGTAGAAGCTCCTATGGAACATTCATGAATAATCCGTATACCAGGACAATTCAATAAGTACCTAGTTCACGTCTTCAACTCATCAAGTACTCTTAAGAAAGCATCGAATAAGACAAAGTAAATTATCATTAAAACCCGAAAATCTAATTTGTGACAGAATTAATCATGGATTAACTCTGTCCCAAAACTCTGTCAAAAACCTTCGAGAAGTCTGTATACACTACATCCATTTTGCTTTTACCGTCTATATGACTTAATATGAATTGAGTGAACTCAACCATACATTTCTTACAGTGGAATGTGACACAAATCCATGTTGATTGAGAGAGATAAAAAGTTTTAGTATATCATAAATGAGAGTAGCCACCTCTCGTAGAATGATCTCGATGAAAGATGTGGCGACTCCTTAAAGAACTAAAGGGCTTATTAATTAAATTAATGAAATCATTCCTTCACAACAACTATAAGGGATTAATATGTTGATTAATATCTTGAATATAGGGATTAATGTGTTGATTTTTGATTCAGAGGTATCTCGTGAATTGGTTTGTACTTCCTTAGTACCTATGATGCGTTACATTCAGGTTGTAATTTAAGAATTTAATTTTTTAAGATAATTTGTGTTTGTAATGTGTTTGAAGTCTTTCTCGACAATTGATTATAATTTGGAGTGGTTCAGAAGTTATTATTAGCCATGTTAGCCATAATTACCCATGTTCCTAGCCATTCTATTAGTTGTTGAACATTATATCCTTTTGCAAATACTAAAGCTCTTTGGCAATTTTTTAGGAGATTTCTGAGGCTTTTCATTATTTGGGCTTCACAAATATCGTTATCGTCAATGGGGCATGGAAATAAATTTGAACGCACACGCGCGCTGTATTTTTGATTTGATCATAGAATATAATATGGACCAGTCCTATTGTCTAGGATAGGTATAGGGAATAATTGGAAAAGGGTGTATCTTTGTTGATCAAGTAAAGAAATTTTTAATACAAATACTAAATCTGAATATGTCTGGAATCCTTCTAATTCTATTATATCTAGGTATCTACCAACATTTGACAATCGCGTGGGATGTGGTAAATTATTTTGATGTAAGTTTTGTGATATTTCCTGCAATAAGGTAATCAGATTTTCAGGGTTAATTATTGATTTGTGAATAATTTTTAATACTTTCCAAATAACTGTCCATAAGTCCACATTTGTCTAAGAATTTTATGTAGCTTCAATTATTTTTAATTTGTCTGCTGTTCTATAAATTGAGTCTGATATTGCTTTTATACAATTGAAGGTTGCTTAATCAATTTACAATTTTTGAATGGTAACGTAAAAATTTTTAATAACACATGTAACAGATATTTAATTTTTTCAGTAGAAACCTGGAAATAAATTTTAATTTTCAAAATATGGTTTCATTCGGTCGAAATTTATTTTACTTATTTGTGATGTTTTAGGATTTAATAAGATTGCTGAATTTAAAAAAAAATGGTTTTATTTCAAATGGTCCTTTAAATTTATTTTTAGTTTATCTTTTATTTCGGATTCTTTTAAATAGACTTTATCACCAATTTTGTTTTCGAGAAGGTTTTTTATTTTTCTTTTTGAATATTAGTCTTCTCGCGGCCAATTTTGTAATAATGTAAGATTTTGTTATTTCGGTCTCGGACATATTTTGAAATAAGGTACTTTTTGATTATAGGTATATAGTGTCTCAAGGGAGCGACCAGAGTTGTCTCCAAATATAAGTTCATGCCACAGATTATTTCATGCGCTGTGAAACTATGTGTTTTATTTACTGAACTGTTATAGCATATAACAGCATATGGAAGTATCTACTGTTAACGGATGTTCATTTGGGTTTTCCGTTTTATTTGCACGGATCATTTATAATAGGGTACCATAAAATTTTTCTATTGATCCACTAGCTTGAAGGTGATTTGCACTAGACAAAGAAATTTTAATGTTGTATAATAAGCATAAATCTTTAAGTAATGCGTTTACAACTGACTTTACAGATTTATTTTTTATGGAATATGCTTGAGTAAATTTCGTTAATTCATCTCTAATTCTCTAATGGTAAAAATGTAATTTTGAGTGGGGGTTTCGAGAATAGGAAGGTCTAAGTTGTTTTCGACAAAATATGTTTTTGAAGTGTCAAAAATATCTCTGTCTCTGCAAAGAGCAATAAAAGGTGTCTCTAATACTTCTTCGGAATCGAAGGGTAAAGGAACTATATAATATTGGTGGTTCTTTACAGTGTTACTTGTGACAACATTTAATTTGTTACCATGAAAATCTAGATTTTCTTTAATGTCATCTATAACTTTATAATGTAGGTCTTGAAGTTTGTCTTTTTGAAAGAATATGTATGTTTTTCGTCTAATATTTGATTATTGGTAAATAACATTTTGGAATAATCAACCAATGATTTGGTTTCATATAATTCGATAAATGTTTCAAATATGTGAATTATTATTTCGGGTATGATTTCGATTTTTTCAGAATTTACTGATTCATTATCACTGTTTGATGGTAAAATTTTTGTTTGAGATTCTGAACATTTTTGAAAGTGGTTCATTTTAATTCTAGAGAGAGCATTTGCGTTTTTTTTTTAATTTTGACTCGTTTGTATTTTTTTTTGTTTGTATTTCGTATTCATATACTCTTCGTCATTCAAGTGTTCTAATCTAAGTTGATTTTTTATTTCTGAAGTCTTATCGTTGGATATTGTATCAAGTTCCTACCTGTTACAATTAAATGAAGAAAAATGTTGTTCTAGTTCAATGTTTGGAAAGTCAATTGTTATAGCATTAGCGTTAATGAGAGATGTTAAAAATTCTCCTTTGTTATTAATATTGACAATAAACTTTTTTTATTTCTTGTCCTGATAGTACAGCTTCTGTATTCGCCAAATTACAAGTGGAGTTATAAATTTGTTTTATACGAGGGCCAATAGAAATTTTGTTTTTTCTGGTAAAGGATCAATAGTTAGTAATTTTCTTCGAATTGCATTTGATTTGACACCACAATTTCACTTATTCTTGTCGCATATGGAACGACCGCTCCTAGTCGCCAAATTTTGTTATATATTTTCACTATTACTTTTATTAAAACTCAGTTTACAGATTATTTTCATATTTGAATATCTAATACCTAAAACACAGAACACAGAGGTCTCAGGACAACCTTTTTTTGTATCCATGGACGACTCCTAAAATTACAGTACAGTTCAATGGTACAGCATAGATCTAATAAATAGTAGATTACACTACAGGTTCTTCATTGGCGTCTTTCTCAAAAATTGTACCGTGTAGTTGTTTAGAGAATACTGTCAAGAGAAGAAGGTCTGAAATTGACACTTTTATATTGTTTAGGAATGAACGATTGAATAAAGGGTGAACGTTCAAGCAGAGAATCCAGCAATGTGTCAGTCTAGGTTTAGGCTAACTGATCTGCTCTTTTTGCATTTTACACTCAGTATTTACACATGTATAAAAACTGATTATTAATCAATAATTTTTCACCCCGTGAGTAGGAAATACCTGGTAGTATTTTTTATATTAACTACAATTTCTCAAAACATATATTTCGTGTTATCCTTGTGTACTATAATATTTATGTTATAAATTTTAAAGGGTATTTATTGTAAGGGACAACTAAGTATGTTCATATTGAAAATGGTACGTAAATATTTCTTAAATTGGGTACGTACCATTTTTGTAAATAAATTCGTATCCCTATACTATAACATATATTAGGAGTATGCACACTGGCGCAAAATAACTATTATAGGTTAATAAACCTTGTACACCTACATGTACCAGAGTATAATTCTCCGCATATATTTAGAATTACTAATTGTTCGAGTCCCAAGAGAAAGCAAGCAATAACAAGCACGGTTCTAGACTGATTACCGGTAACCACAACGTTAATTGCCACTATAACGCTAGAGCGTCGATCTGAATTCAAAATACCAATTATTAAACGAAGATGTTCCATCAAAACAGCAAAGTGCAGATTTTATGTTATATAATAATATAGTACAAATATATATGTAGTATAGTTCTAATGATATATGGAAATAGTATATTATACCTACATATATTATATATATAATATACAACCTGGGAAACATACTGGGAAATATACACCCCCACATAGCACAACTTAATCAGAGAATATTCTCTCAACCTCCCATAAAGAATATACTTTTTTAAATATTCATATAATATTATATTATTACATCTTTCACTTTGAGGACTATCCATAGAACGTTCGTTTTAACATATTAATAAAATAATTTCCACAAAAGTTTTACAGGAATATTCAAATAACTTTAATTTTTTAATAAATAATATAAGAATATTCACCTGGGTTTTTTCATAAGCAATTCTTAAGGAAACATGTATACCTACTATTCATAGTTAGGTTCGTCTAACAATAGGTTTGCTGAGCAGTTTAAATGATTTTTTTAATATCGTTAGGCAATTTATTTAAAAAAGATATTGCATTATAGTAGGGAGACCTTTGGTACAAAGCTGATTTATGCTTAGGTACTTTTAGCTGGTCCCCATATCTCGTGAAATATGCGTGAGACTCACCATATTAGTTTCACAGTTACTTAAATTTATTTTAGCATGTTTAAGTATTGCAAAAATGTATATTGATGGCACCGTTAGTAATTTAGTGAACAAAGTAGTTTTTAGATGCTTTTTGCAAAACAAAAACTCTTTTTATCTCATAACTCTGCCCCCACAGTACAATATTGTACGCTATATGAGAATAAGCTAAAGAAAAGTAAACGTTTAGAAGATGTTTGATTTCGATTGAATATTTTAATTGATTTACTGCAAAGCAAGCCTTATTCAATTTTTTGCTTAATTCATTTAATCTCAACACAAACCACTATCTAAGTGGGTTCCCAAAAATTTAATTTCATTCACACGATTGATAGTTCCATTTTTGCAGAATTAATTCCAAAATCGTCAGGCAAACATTTCCTTTTAGAAAAATATTTCTACTCGGTTTTTGCTAAATCTAATATTAATAGGTTTCTGTTACACCAACTACAAAATGCCTAACAACGGCGTTAACCTGAAGTGAAGGGTTTGTATATCTGAGGCCGTTATTATCATCGACGTATCATCTGCAAACATAATAATTGCTGTCTGAGTAATTTGCTCGGAGAAGTCATGTATAAAAAGAAAAATTATATAAAAATGAGAGGTCATAAAACTGATCCTTGAGGAACTCCTACATTAACATTATATTCCTTAGATATAGTGATTCGATAAAAAGGACTGAATTCAATCCAAGGTTGAATCTCTTTTTCCTACATTAAAAAGCTTTTCAATAATAAAACGGATACATACAGTATCAATAGCCCGAGTCAAGTCAAAAATAAGCCAATTACTTACTCTTATCAAGTTCGTCATAGATGGTTTGCATAAACTGAATGAAGCTGATTCCACGGATCTACCTCTTCTAAATCCATCTTGCTTATTAGAAAGTAAATTATACTTCTGTAAAAAAAGTTAATGAGTCGGTTGAAAACGATTTTTTCCATAATTTTTGAAATTATACTTAATAAAGATATTGGCCGCTAATTTTCATGATTATTTAAATCACCTTTTTTAAGATTGCCATGACAATTGCTACTTTTAAGATCTGCGGAAACATCCCGTTTGCAGAGAGGTGTTAACCAATACATCGAAGCGTGAATAATATGAGAAATTGGATGAATTTTGAATGAATGAAATCTTGAATGAATTTTGTTGGTATACCGCATCATCTTCGCAGGAAGGCCTAGTTTTAAATTTAATAACAACAGGTGGTTAACAACATCTGTTATTTCATCAAGGGACACAGAAGCCATAAATAATGACCTCTCGAACACATCACTCTTAATACAATTACTTGTTATTTGTAAAACTATGTTGTATTTTTTTCTGCGACTGATAAAAAGTAGTCGGCGAAGAATTCAGATATTTTGTTTGGATTTTTCGAAATCTCATTATCTATCTTGTTATTAACCATTTATTTACACTAGATATTACTAGTATTTGTTACATTGTAGTATTTAAAAGTAACAGGACATGATATAACAAGGCAATTTAGATAAGTTGAAATTAAGTTTTTGCATGAATCACCAAATTATTCGAGTATACGTCGGACCAATTTGTGACACTTAATAATCTATTCGATTGCTCAATGTTACTATCCGAAGAACATCTATAGGGAATTAGCTGCTTAGACTTACTCGGACCTTTCTATACATATTGTGTACAATTCCGTAATGAGATAATTTGAGCTACATGGTCAGCGATCTATACTTGAGGAATGAAGATAGTGTATAATACGTCTAGCAGATCACAAACCAAATAATCAATTTGTGATACGTAAAAGTTTCCATTAGAACTTTTACCTATTCTTGTGGCTTCATTTAAAGTCTTTCTAAGTTCGTAACTCATGAAAATATCATCTAAAAGTTTTTTATCTAACGAATTTTCCATATAGTCAATGTTGAGACCACCACACAGGATAATATACTCAAATTTCTGCTCTAAGAAATTGAGACATTCTGACAAGTTTACAAAAAAGATGTCTGTGTTGCCCTTGGGAGCTGTATATATTGTTAAGATACCAATTTTTTTATTTTCAATTATAATAGAAATGGAACAAAGTTCAATATTTGTTTCAGAACAAAAATTGGAAACATTAACGTTTTTAGTCTAGAATTAGAAGTAGTAAGTGAATCTGCAAAAACACACAGTATATTCAGTTTCTCATCACTATTAAAAACATCTAAAATATTGATTTTTCCAGAGATACCTTGGATATACCTTGGACGTGACATAGTTTAAAATTATTAATATTTTGCACGGAATGCAAGTCAAAACATATTATTATCCTTACATTCAGAGTCTTCTAGTTGTCCTCCTATGTGTTGGGGGTCTTCCTGAAAATGTTGTTTTTTGTAGAAAACGAAACGACGAACTACAGCACCAGCTGGTCACAAATCTGGATTGTAAACATCATCGCAACTTTCGATAGGGAAAGATACCTTAAATGACAATCCTCTTTCAGACCATTCCTCACAAACAAAATTTATAGAGGAGCCAGTTTCCTTCAGGACTGCCTCCAAATCTTTACATGTAGCATCAGGCGCACAGCGATATTTTATTTGAAGAGATCGTCTTTTTAAAACAGTTCGTAATACTGTTATCAAGGAGATATAACTAATATTATGAAGTCCCCAACCTGTGCCAGACATGTCAGGTTGCCATTTTTGGCTATTTTAGGCAAAAAATCATGTAAATTCGCTATAAATGGCAACCTCGCATTTTGTATTGTACCGTAGCCTCTTGGTTGGGGCTGTTACGGACGGCTACGATCTACGACTCTGTCTATGCTGGATGGCAGTTAAAATGATGGTGATTTAATTTTTAGTTATGTTTTTTAAGAGTAATGTAGGTATATCTTCAAAAACGTGGAAAATTGGAAGTAAAAATTACAAAATTTGAAGTAACTGTAATTATTATATCTTTTAATTTATATATTTTTGTAATATGTATATTTTTCTTCAATTCTTGTAAATATGGATCATAACTCCAATTTTTTCTTGAAAATATTACAATAGTCAATAGGTAGTAGGTAAGATTATAGTCTAAATAATACGTAAGTACCTAGTCGTTTGAGTACCTACATCATATTATAACGTACCTAAGTATAAACTGTTTTTGAAATTCTTGATTTTTAAGTGAAATTCCCGTTGGCCGAAGTCATGGTTATGTTATAGCTTTGGGGATATTATCACTATTATAAGTAGCTAATTGTTGTTGTCAATAAACAAATTAACTCTTCTTGATCACAGGTTATTTTTTCTAATTGGACTGCTAATCATCTCAATACGCCTATATCTCGATTATTAATACTCAATTATGACATCTTTTCTTAGCTTATTGAGCTCTCTTGTTAATAGTACGTCTATATCAGGCGCCATTTTCGAAATGTGGTGTATAAATGGTGCATTTTCAAATTTGATAAAAGTGCTGATATTGTATATAATTGTATACTTTTGGTGCACTCTGGTGGTTTTGGTGAACTGAAACTGCTGAACCTAAATGTATTTATATTATGAGGCTCATCTCTGCGACAAGACTTATCGCACATTGAGGCTTATCGCTGCGACAAGCACAAATAACTCTCGTAATTAACACAACCTACAATTTTTTTAAAATACCTAATTTCTAATGCATATGACTTTGTCAGTATTCCGAGCTTCTTTGATAAACTTATTAATTTCTTATAAAGTGAAGATTTTAGATTTTTCTGGCAGATATTTATCTGATTTTCAATCAGAGTATCAATCGGATATTCAAATCGAATTATCAAAATAGGATAAAAGAATGTTTTAGGCAAATAAGTTGTTTTTTCTGCCAACCTTTGTTTCGTCTAAGTATATCATAGGTCTTTCACACAAAATTGTGTTGTGTTGTGTTGACATTTTTCATAATCTCTTTAGTAAGTATCTAAAGAGTCTTTTCAATTTTCATTTCCGCACTGTAGCTATATGACTCCTCTGACGCTTCTTCACTTGATTCACCACTCCAAGAACGCTACATATTTTAATTAATCAAAACTATGTTTGTGGATGCACATGTACGAATGCACAAGTTAATGTTTTTGCAAGAATCTCATCTACTTACTAGAATCCAGACCCAGTTACACACCCTATACCTGAGCAATAACTTCGTTTGCTACATAATTCCTTCACAATTGAATTTTATGATAGCCGGCAACTCAAGGAAGATAAAAATCTCTTCAGTCCTTATAAATTGTCTTATATATATATAATAAATCTCTTATATGAATAAGTATACTTTATGAGTAGCACCTTAAATTAGGTTAGGTTATGATCAGAAATGCGCCGAAAACACGTGCCTGAAGTTGGAGGCATATTCAGATTTAAATTTTAAAATTTTAAAGTGGACGAGAAAAGTTAAGTTATAATATAAAATTAGGCCTAAAAAATAAATTAGACAATGTATCTTAATTTGGAATACAGTGTTTGTGATAAAAAAATCACATAACAAATTTTACACAATAAAAAATCCCCAAAAAAAGAGGAGTAGGCTGAAAACAACTCTATACGAGTATATGACTTTCGTGAACATAAAAAAAGCAAACGCGACGATGTACAACAATCTCGTAGGCAAATCTATGTAAATACTTTAATATTCTACCTAACCAGCTGGGCAGGTCCGAATGATGAACAAAGGGGTAGAAGACGAAAACTTACTCCTTACATCTGTAATACATATTTGGACTTAAATACTTTTACTAACATCCTATCTAAGCAGCTAGGCAGGTGCGAATAGTGAACAAAGGGACAGAAAAAGAAAATTATACCTTAAATGTGTAATACATATCCAAACAGAAAAAATTAACGCGACGATGTACCTACAACAATCTGGTAGGCAAATCTAAATACTTTAATATCCTACCTAAGCAGCTCGGCAGGTACGAATAGTGAACAAAGGGGTAAAAGACGAAAACTACCCCTTACATGTGTAATTTATATCTGGACAAAAAAATAAACCCAACGATGTACAATAATCTGGTAGGAGAATCGAAATCTGGGTAGGTCCGAATAGTGACCAGAGGGGAAGAAGACGAAAACTACCCTTTACATGTGTAATACATATTCTGCGATAAAAATAAACCTGATGATGTACAACAATCTGCTAGGCAAATCTAAATAGTTTAATATCCTGCCTAAGCAGCTGAGCAAATCTGAATAATAAATGATGGGGCAGAAGACGAAAACTGCCCCTTACATGTGTAATTCATATCTGGACAAAAAAAATAAATCTCACGATGTACAATAATCTGGTAGGAAAATCGAAATACTTTAACATCCTACCCAAGTATCTGGGTAGGTCCGAATAGTGACCAGAGGGGAAGAAGACGAAAACTACCCTTTACATGTGTAATACATATTCTGCGATAAAAATAAACCTGACGATGTACAACAATCTGGTAGGCAAATCTAAATAGTTTAATTAATATCCTACCTAAGCAGCTGAGCAGGTCCGAATTGTGAACAAAGGGACAGAAGACGAAAACTACATCTTACATGTGTAACACATATCTGAACAGAAAAAATAAATCTGAGGATATACAACAATCTGGTAGGCAAATCTAAATACTTTACCTGTCCAACTGCATACATAAGACCTTAACATGCCTTGCCTACCAGATTGTTGTACATCGTCGGCTTTATTTTTATGTACAGGTATGTAACACATACACATACACTAGTAAGGGGTAGTTTTCGTCTTTTACCCCTTTGTTCACTATTCGGACCTGCCCAGCTAGGATGGATGTTAAAGTATTTAGATTTGCCTACCAGATTGTTATACATCGTCAGGTTAATTTTTTTGTTCATTTATGAATTACACATGTATGGGGTAGTTTTTGTCTTCTACCCCTTTATTCATTATTAGGACCTGCCCAGCTGCTTAGGTAGGATGTTAAAGTATTTAGATTTGCTTACCAAATTGTTGTACATCGTCAGGTTCACTTTTTATGACAGGATATGTATTACACATGTAAGGGGTTGTTTTCGTCTTTTCCCCCTTTGTTTGTTGTAGTTTACTATGCGGACCTGTCCAGCTACTTAGGTAGAATGGGTTAAAGTAGGTATTTAAATTTTTCTATCGTCAGGCTAATTTGTTTGTTCAGTTATGAATTACACGTGTAAGGGGTAGTTTTCCCCTTCTGCACCCAGATGTTTGTGTCTCTTGACCATGAGGCAGGCACAGCGACAGAGGATGTGAATGGAATCCTCGTCATCGTGTCCGCAAACCCTGCACCTTCTAATGTCACTAAGGCCGATAGTGTTAAGGTGCTTGTTGAGATGTCCGTGACCTGTCAGCAGTCCTCTGACAATCCTTTATGCTGTTACGACTTAGCGCAAGTATTAATCGAGTTGCGTTCGACCAAGGTTCTTCAATTAAGAGTCTGGCTTGTCGCAGCTCAATCCCGTTCGACCCAGCTACTTAGATAAAATGTTAAAGTATTTAGATTTGTCTACCAGATTGCAGTACATCGTCAGGTTTATTTTTTATGTCCTGATATGAATTACACATGTAAGGGGTAGTTTTTGTCTGCTACTCCTTTGGTCACTATCCGGACCTGTCCAGCTGCTTAGGTAGGATGTTAAAGTACCTACCAGATTTGCCTACCAGATTCTTGTACTACATCGTCGGGTTTATTTTTTATGTCCAGATGTGAATTACACATATAAGGGGTAGCTTTGTTCATTATTTGGGTATTTAGATTTGCCTACCAGATTGTTGTACATCGTTCCGTTTACTTTTTTTATGTTCACGAAAGTCTCATATACTTGTGTGGGGTAGTTTTCAGCCTACTCCTCTTTTTTCGGCGATTTTTGATTGTGTGAAATTTGTTCTGTGATCCTTTTATCACAAACACTGTGTTCCAAATTGATATACATTGTCTAATTTATTTTTAGGTCTACTTTTGTATTATAGATACTTAACTAGCCACGTCCGAAAACTACCTACATGTAAAACTTGCATACATAAAATTTTGATGACGGCCAAAACACGGCTTAGGTACTGTAATACAATACTTTACATGAACGAAAATGTATGTTATAAAATTTAAATTCATGTGCAGAAAGGTCAACTTACTGTGTTACATATAGGCAACCAGTATGTCACGAACTTGACTCGGTGGGATGAATAAGCATATGACGTACTAACATACCGGGATATCAAAAATTATCTTGGTCAAGGGTGGTTGTGGAATGTAAAACGTGTGTCTTACTTTAAATTTGAAATAATTATGTCACTGTCACACTGACATCATCAATAACCTACAAATTTCATACCTATTTATTTCAGTTGTAAAACAATAATGAACTACAAATTATGAAATAACGGTTTTAGTAACAAGAAAAACTAAATTACAGTAATTGTTGGAAATGTCCCCCGTTTTGTTCGATGCACAAGTTGACGCGCCTCCTCATGCTGTGAAAAGCGTTTAGCAGAATTTCTGGCGTTATGGTAGCACATTGCTGAACAATTCTTTGTTGCAGTTCTTGCAAATTATTTACCGGAGTTGCGAAAATCTTGTTTTTTAAGTAAGGAAATATAAAAAAATTAGTCCATAATTGTCAAACAAGGTGATCTCGGAGGAAACTCAACTTCTGTATGCAAACTTATCAGCCGGTCATCAAAAAACTCGCGGAGGAAAGCAATATTTTCTCGTGTAGTATGTGCTGTTGCGCCGTCATGCCTCAAATAACCGTACCGAAGTTCATCATCGTTTAACTGTTGCACAAATTCAGCCAAAAAGTTGTGTCTGTACCTTTCTGCGTTGTCGGTGAAATCGAAAAAAATTGTCCCAATTATTCTTCTGCGAGAAACTGCCATCCAAACACCAATTTTTTGAGCATGTAGTGGCGATTCAGTACAAACATGAGGGTTATCATTGCTCCACATTCGCATATTTTGAGAATTGATGTATCCCGAAAGGTGGAACCACGCTTCGTCACAAAAAAAAGTTAAGTCCAAAAGATCGTCATTCATTAAATTATTGACAAACCAATGGCAGTAAGCAAGGCGTCTGGGGTGGTCTGCGGGCAGAAGAGCTTGATGTGCTTGCATCTTATATGGATGCATGTTCAAGTCTTTCTTTAAAATCTTATGACATGTTCCATAAGAAAGTCCAATTTCCTGAGAAAGACGTTTCAAAGGTTTTGCAGGCTCCTCTTCCATACGTTGACGAACGTCATTGACAACTTCTTCTGTACGAACTCTTGGTCTACCAGCACCTTTTTTATGAGTAACACAACCAGTTTCGCGAAACACTTTAACACAATTTGTAAGGCACGCTTAAAAATTGTCCGGTAATATTGCCACGTTTGGGAAGTGCTCTCGAAAATTGTCCAAACACAAACGTTGACTGTATTGCCAATTTCCATTAACTAGCGCACCCGTTCGAAAATAGGCTTCCATCATGAAAATTTTGTGCTGTGTGGTAAGAGGCATGATTCAAAAACTGGATTAGAAAATTTCAGCACAATGAATTGACAGATTCTGACACAACAAAACATATTCAAAAATTTAAAGTAAGACACACGTTTTACATTCCACAACCACCCTTGACCTAGATAATTTTTGATATCCCGGTAGTATATTAAAATAAAGAACCTAAGTAGGTACCTACAGCAAATTATTAAAAAAACCAAACTTATGTTAACATATAGAAATTGCTTAGAAAAATAATTCTAATTTAGAAACAATAAGATACCTCAGATACGAGGATTAGATTGATTAGTATTACCTACCTATATCATATAGGTACCGCCAATTGGACTGTGAGTTAGCAAATGATAAGAAAATGAGAATAAACATAAATCAAATTACAAATTAATAATTACTAAACTAATAACTACTTATGTATGTGTTTCAGGTTTATAGGTTAATGTTTTTGTTGAAAATTAATATTTTTTAATATAAAATTTAAAGAATGAGTGGCCTAGTAAGAAAATTGAAGAAATCTGTTTACTTTACTGCCCTCGATCCACTTGTTTTAAGACTACTTATAATAATTGAAGTTCGTTCCTGTGACACCCCTATACCCTTTCAGACATGATATAATATGTAGGTATCTGATATGACTTTGCTGGTAGGTATATAAGTACAAGTACCCATACCCACGTACATATACCCAGGTCTTATGTGAAAGAGAATTATCATATTGGAAGACTAAACTGTTTAATCATTTAAGTAAATAGAAGGTAGGTACAAATTTTCTTTTCATTTCTTTTTCAAATTTTCTTTTTCACAGGAGCTTCATAAACATTAATAATTTGCTTCAGGTGGAGTTTATAACACTTGGTACCTATTACACAATAAGATTTGCATAGCAGCAAAATGAATTGAAAATTACCCCAAGGACCTGAGCGCGTAGATTTTTAAAAAACTAAACAACGTAGTTGGTTTTATTTATTTTTATTATACCTTAACTATTTCTAAACCAAATTATCTTTATAAAATGATACTTTTTTATATGTATGAACAGCGTTTTTATTTTCGAAAGAAAGTTTAAAGTGAATTATGTGCAAATTAATAGCACAACCACTCGTAGTCGATCTTACACCGAAAAAATATAAATAAAAAATTTGAAACTTTAACACAATTTAAATATGAGTAGTGGTGAGAAACATACCGTAGTGCCCTCTTTGCGTCTTTGCTACTATCCGTCAGACAATTATTGTCTAATTGACAGACAGCTAGCGACCTACTTTTCCGCAGGTGCCATTACAACAGTCACCTCTATTATCTTTAAGGAAGACAATCCTATTTTTTTATTTGAAGGAGATGCCGAAGACAACTACTCCACTGGAAATCTGCCCCGACTGGCGTTGCATTACTCCGACAACTCCATGGAAGTCATCCTTCATCGAGACCAACCACCAGAGACTAACCGGTTTCGTGCTGATTATGCCCACGTCAGAGTGTCTGTCATAGTAAATATTCAACACCAGTCGGGATACATGGCCTGTGGAGTAGTTGTTTTCGGCATCTCTTTCAAACAATTTAAATATATAGCAAAATATTTCAATAAAAAAAATAAGTTTACATAGACAGTTAATTCAGACATTTACCGATACGTAGATTTTGGTGAACATGTAAAAATGAGTTTTGAACCATTTAAACGACCGAATTAAAAGTCATCCATTATCAACAAAACACATGATAACCATTTTACAATTTTCACTTTCTTAAAACTAAACCATTACGGTTCAATTGGATAGTGCATACCGACGAACCATCTAATTGCAACAACGAAATTTCTAAGGTACCTACTTGTTACCTTAACTTTTAGGTAAGCTTTGCATTGATTTTCGTAGAATAATCAATTTCAATGCCGAGTTAGACATTGCTTTAAACATTTAGCATGGAGCATTTACAAAATATAATATTACTGATTTCTAAGGAGTCGTAAAAACTCGAAATTTACCAACTTATAAAAGTTCCAACCCTCACATTTCTACAGAACGAACCTTATAAATTATAGATACACAAAAGCGATACATCATCTTATTGAATTCTGAAATAACTGAAAACTTGGGCTTTCTTATTTCTTTCTCTATCTCTATCATTTTTATTCCTAAATCGAAGTAGTTACATATATCGATTTCTGTCGAATTTCTTATGGGCTGCATATTGGACTTTGAGGTACACCATATGCATTCGACAGAGAATAAAATTACGATTTCAACAATGTATCTTGGATCATCTGACAACTAATCTAAAAGCTTAGTAACAAAATATATCGAGAAAGTTTATCTAGGTACTTGTCATGAAATAATAAGTTAATCATTTTTGTTTTATTACAAATAGTTTTCAAAATGGTAACTGCCACAAACAAATATATGTAGTAGTAATGAAATTAATATAAACTAACTTCAAAATGCGGCCCTCTGTGTTTTGAGCAGAAATGTTCTACGATCCATGTCTCTTTAGCATTTCGAATACTTTCGGGTGAAATTGACAGAATATCTTTTTATTTTTTCCTCTAATCATTCAACGTCTGTCAAAATTTCTAATTTTTGCTAATCCCGAAAGAACATAATCTAAAGGATTAAGTTATGATGACCTTGGTTGCCAACGTATAGGTCCATTAGGTCATTATACAATAATCTAAAAACTTTCATTCAAAAACACAATTGTGGTATTATGAGGGCCAGCTCTATCCTGCTGAAGCCATATCTAGTTTCTTAATAGTTCAATTGACAAATCATCTACCAAAAAAATGACACAAGATCGATCAAATATATATTTGTTATTTCATAGCAACTAAAACTTTCTCAATAAATTTCTTAAAACCAATGTCTTAGATCGCTTAAAAAAGTAGGATAACCCAAGTGAAATCATAATTTCATTCTATATCCAATTACGTCTATAAGTTATGATGAAAGATTGATTGTTGTTTATAAACACATAATATCTCTATCCCTCATTCTTATCTTAATAATTACCCCGGAAGTCTATGATAAAGGATAAAGTTTAGTAGACCTGGAAAAAAATTTTAAACTTCAGTAGATTTACCGTGTAGATTTATGTAACTATACCAAATTTAATTGCATTCGTTTCAGGAATACGAAGATATAAAGGAAATAAGAAATGTTTACAGTTTTTTCAGGATATTTCTGAAAATACGCCATGTATCACCGATTTGTTTTCATATTTATAAATGTCGTGAAAATGCACAACTGTTTTGTAATTTAAGCAACTCTGTATCTCTGGTTTAAGACATCCTAATGTTGTACACCTTAAAAATGTATACCTACCTAGTTATTTATAAAAATTAGTATTTCAATAATAGAGACGTAGACGTAAAACGTACCCTACTTCCTGTAAAGCTACGTTGTGAAGAAGTTATAGATAGAACACTGTAACGCATTCAAAATATGAATCTTTGTTTTTGAATTTCCAAAACTGCCAAAAATTAACGTCGCGTCGGCTCTTAACCTGCGAAAGCGTGGGCATACCATATTTTGCTAATTATATAAAAAAACCATTGGCAAATCAGGGCACAATCAGTTTTCTGACTTACTTACCCGTATTTAGTTTAAACTGTCAATAGTATGTTTTAAAACATAATGAAGGAGAATATACCAACTAAATTGTACACAAAACATCTTAATTAACACTGCTGTCTTGACATGTTACCATGATCTGAAGTTAAACCTTCATATTAAACATTCCAACACAATCTCAAGATTAAAATCGTAATTCAATTTATGACGTGACTAAGTAACAATTATTGATCAACTGATTCAAGAGACGTTATTATACATACCTTATGTACACACTTCTGTGATTCACAGAGTACCTACCTACCACTGCACAATACTGTAGAGTAGAGTTACATGTTCAGAAAAATACAACTACGAAAGTAAAAAAACAAAGGCTCATCGCATTGGATGCTAAAATAAAAAAACCTGAATAACTATATGACATATAAATGAAGGGAACTTCAGGAAAATAGTAATAAATAATGTAGCTTCCTCACATAGCTTCCTATTTTATATTGTATGTTGGTATTCATGCAAATGAGAGAAGAAGGAAACTCTGCGCGATGTTACAAAGCTAGTCGAAGCCACAGAAATAAAGGTTACAGAATGGAAATGGTAAGTACTTACCGAATTAACAGTATTTTGTCCATCTTACTGGAGCCGATTTTCCATAATTAAGTTTGGGCAGTTAAGCCTTATGATGTCATCGGAAGTGAAAGTTCACGAAGTGCTTTTGTTACTTCCAATTTATCAGTATCTGGTTACTCATAAGCTCCTGACTGAGCTAGCCAATAGATGAAAAGAAGCGTAAAAATAGCAACATCAACTATAATTTTTGTGCATTCGGCTTAATAATATGACAGAAATTCGCGCATATATGGTTCATTGACGTGGTTATTTCCGTCATAAAGTAACTATATGGTTACTTTATGTTTCCGTATTGTTTTTTGCTTTATGTGTACCGGTTTTCGGTATCTCTATTGTTGTTTCTTCGTAATTCTCTGTGGAAGTCGTAGATGTCTGAATTTGTTAACTTTTATCACATAAGTAAATCATTATTAAATTTGAACGCCGCTACTAGTTCTCATTTAAATGTATATTTTATCTTTATTTTTTGTATAGGAAACAGCACTTGTCTTTATATACGAGGTTTATTTCTGTGTTATTGTGTCTGTATATCTTATATTTTTAATGTAAAGCCGACCCTACACATACTATATTAAATACAGTATGTGTCAGGTAGGTATATATAGTATGACGATTTGACAAATTTTGTCAAATTGTCAAATCCATACGTTCCCATTGGTTACCAGATTATATTGGGCCCAATTTCGGTGCACTGCCACAAATGTTCGCTTGTATCCAGTTGTTGGATTATATATGTCTACATTGGTCATATGTGTGCAAATATGGTATAAATAATTTCAGGTAAAATCTTAAATAAATAATGAATACTTTTAGAACTGTCACTAGTTATTAGTAATCGGAGCGTTCTACTATGCTGCTTTTATAAAATAAGGTTATGAATAATGCGATGGGTAAAAGTCATGTGACTCTCATCCTACCACAAATAAATAAACGCTTTCAGGATTTCAGATTGATTTTTTGTGTTTTTGGTTTGGTACATAGAACAAACCTCTGTTTGTTATGTGGTTAGGTTAGGTTGAGGTATCTTCCTATCTTCAATGAACATGGACCTAGAATAACAGAAAACGCTAGAATCATCGTCTCTGAAATTGCTATTTGTTTATGTAAAAAAATTGTTAGTAAAAATAAGCACGAAAAAATTTTATTGGTGTAGTGTTTATTCTAAACCAGTCAAAAAATACGGCGATAAGAAGTACGTCCAAGGCGTTCCCTAAAACGCTTATAAATATAAGGCAACTTTACATGGCGATCGTGATTTTGAAATTCTAACCGGTTTTGGATCGTATGCCCTACATTTTTAAACCCAGCCCTAAATGTCCCTTCACACGAAAAAATGACTTCACTTTCTTTTATGTCAATTAAGTAGTCATCTCTATGGTTCTATTTTATAACGCAGATATACAGTACCTACCTTGCTCTCGCCAAGAAATCCAAATAAATTTCCATTGAAATTAGATAGTTCGTTTCTAATACAGTTTTACTTACTACCTTAACATTAGAATACCGGTAGGTACTATAAGCTACAGTCTAACTTAATTAAGGATATTTGGAATACTGATACTGGAATACTAATATATCTCATAAATTTGTATTATCCATTTCGACTTGTTTTGATCATAAAAACAGTCGGGGTTCCCCGCATAATCAACACATTCTAGGCACTGAATTTAGACTAATAAACCTACTTGGTGCAACCTACATCTATAGATATGTGCTTTATCATTCTACAAGGAGTTCAGAAAATAGTTAGGCACCTCAACAGGCGAATATTCGTCGCTCGGCAAATACCCTATAGGTAAAATGAATTTCTCAATGTCTTCACAGCTGATGGTATCAAAGTATCAGAATAAAAAGTTTTTTTAACACTTAAAACTATGGCGAGGTGATATCGACGCCTTATTGTTGCTAGATAAGATTTAATTCTTAACGCCTAATTTAAGTGTTTTATTACATTTTTAATAAATATGCTGTATAGAGTGTAATGGTTAACTAACTGTAGGTATACTTAACATGTAGAGAACATAAAATAGATATCCAAAAACCCTAACTCCGTTAGAAAATATTTTGCAGCCCACATTCATGGAAACCTTTTCTAGGTCTCTGCATTCTTATTTTAAATTCAGATTTAAAAGGCCTACAAAACATGTTAGACATTGTCGCCCTTCCCGTTCACTTTCATATTTCTTACTTAAATTATTGAGACCTATTGGTTATTGTTGTTTCTCCTCATATTTTCTAATAGAAAATAAGAGGATATTAATGTATGTACATAAGTTCCAAGTGTCAGAATAGTTATATCCAAGATTTTTAGTAAGTCATAAAGTTTCATATAATCTTATTCGCTAGGGCTATTATATAGATTTATATTACTACTAATATTTTCTACTAATCAATACCAATATTAGTAAGTAGTAAGTAGGTACATTTTTTCAGATGCTGAAAAATGTCAGGTATTTAATAATGTCTATAACTTATTTGTGGTGCATTTTCATGATTCATTGTAGTCTTTTTTTTTCATTCTTTCTTTTTTATCTTTGGTGTAATCCCAAAAAAGGCTACAAAGAATCATGTCATGTCATGTTATTTATTTTCCCCTCAAAATCTTACTATCAAACATGTTACAAACAAAAATGTTACTATCTTACAGAAAACATGCCTTACAAAAAGCTTGGAATAAAAAACTACATTCGGGAATAGGCATACTATTTAAGAAAATTTTAAATGGTTACCCAAGAATGCAAACTAAAACCATATATAACACCTATATCCAACCCCTGAACAATGAACATGCTTTCCAGCGTGCTTCATAAAGGAAAAAGAATATAGTTATAATTTTTTACAAACTCCCCATTTATGTTTTTATTATAAAAAATATATCCTATATACATTCAATGTCAACAGTGACATGTTAATAAAAAATACTAAGTGCACACATTTTTTTTTCTGATACTATATGCATATGTACACATATATGGCTGTTTGTAACTAAAAAGATTGGATATCAAATTATAGTTAGGTAGTTTTGAAATCTTTAGGTAATCAATTACGTAGGTACGTTACAAAATGCTGACCTTTTCGTTTTAATAAGTAGGTACTTCGTATTTTACTAAAATGAATATACAAGAGGATAAAAGAAGATACAAAAGCACTCAAACAGATCGTTACATGTAGCAAAGGAAAGCAAAGTTTCTACTCAGATACCGATCAATAATTCTTGAAAGTACTTGTAGGTCCTTAGCTAGGACGGAATCAAAAGTAGGTAATGCGTGTCCGAAAGAGTGTAAAAATATTAAATGGCGACACTATTTTGGGAAAATGCTTTTTTATATACTTACTGTCAAATTTTCACCTGAAGGCAAGACAATGTCAGTTTCAATGTCAGAAGATCTTTCAAGATATCTTAATTCCAATAACATCTACAATTGGTTTACTAAATTATATTTTAAATTGTGATACTAGAGCAAACTACATAATATAGGACCTTATTTCAGCCGCTGTTAGTTCTAATATTGTTACTTTATCACTTGTATAATCTAATTTTGAGTCTGATACTTAAAAAATGGTGTTAGGCTAACACAGGATGTTAGATAATGTCTAATTTCTTCCAATAGAAATTACTATGAATAGGGATATATTAGAGTTGTCGCATATTCGATTTATTTTATTCAGTTAAAAATATCTGCAAAAAATAAATTATCTCACCTAATATATCACGTGTACACCCTAATTGTCAGTCTTGGCTACGGCACTGTATTTGCCAATACCAAAAAGTTGTGATAGAAGTTATTGAAAAGTATTTATTTACCTAACTTACGTTTATTTGGTACATACATACATACATACATACAATATTTAAGTATTCTGTGATTTTTGTAACATGTCTTTCATTGCTAAAATATTTGTTGCTACCTTTTAGATGCGTACACTTATTAACATTTAACAATATTTTAATCTACAAAATTTCCATTAAAAAAGATTATAACACAATTGCAAAAAATTCAATCTGTAGCATAGCGAAAACGAATTTTATTTTTCTTCCACGAGAAATATTTTTAATTTTCTCAGTACGTTGAAGTTCACAGACGAACCATAATATAACTAAGCAAATCACCCTTTTCAGTCAGTAGCATGTCACTAGCAAAATTTAACCTATTTATACGAACGGGTAGTGATAATCTTACTAACCTATTTAGAAACTTAAACATTATAATAACATACAACGACTAATATTCGTAAACATAAAAGCTTTTACCTTTGATATTAATAAAAAATTATGAAAGAAAAATTAATTTCTTTATTTTTAAATGAAAAAGTACAAAGTGTTATTATTAACATATAAAGTAAAATATATTTGATACTCCTATTACGTAGGTAAGTATTCACAATACGATATTACAAGTATAAAGTATGTAAGTAACTAGTGCCTAATATAGGCCAGTAAATTTAAAGAATACCTAAATCAAAATTATTAAATTAAAAAAACTTAATTTAGCAACTCAAATATTTATATCAATTACTATCGTGGATCAATTCTACCCCAACGCCTTAATTTCTCGTTAAAAATATTGTCATTATAGTTATCGTTATTTTCAGTATCAGCTCCAGTTCCATCAGAATACAATCCTGAATCGTTGTCGACATTTTCATCTTTATCATCCACGTACTGTGGTATGTTGTTATTGTCTTGAAGTGGAATCTCATCCCGTATATATGGATAAATATATCTCTGTCCTCTCCGAATCTTCACGTTAGACATATTATCATCAACAACAGGATCACTATTAGTATTAAGTATGTTGGCGTCATCAAGAGAATTCCTATTCTTTGGTTTCAAGATAGTATGGCCTTTTTCATTTTCTTCTATAAGATACTTTTCTTTGTAAATCTGCAAATAAAACTATGTTAAAAATCCATCATTAGAAATGTCTAAAAATTATGAGGTACCTATGTCAGGAAGTCATAGTAAATTTTCAACATGAAAATACAGTCTGAGTTTAGTGCCTGAGAGTGCTTAACTTTTTTATATCCCCTAGATAAGACAACTAAATTTAGAAAGTGCCTACGTGATCAAAACTTTTGAAAAAACTAATCATCATAGCGCAAAAAGCATACATTAAATTCTGTATATCATGAATAAATCCGAAATTCACTGTAACAACGGGAACATATACATACACAAGATCAGCAATATTAAATTGCTAAAAATGAGAGTAATTTAGATAACTACTCGTAGGTAGTTGGCTAAAAAAATATACAAATCATCAATCTAATTCAATAGGTGTTAAGTAATAATTCTTAACACTAGATTTATTAGACAAAATAACGCTGCTAGAGGATATTAAAAACCAATAAGCTGAGGTTATAATAAGATATGCTGTTGTATATCAAGGATTTTTAAAGTTAAAAATCCTTGGTTGTACGTTTGTACGATAAGAACTCTTTGTATGGTTCTACTGACAAAGAGTTGAGGATCAACTCGAAACGTTTAGGAAAAAGCTAGTTTGTTTAATTTCTTTTATAAATTTTATTATACTAATTATTTTATTTAGACATATTTTAAAATATGACATGTAATATTACAAAATTTTGTATAAAACTGAAAAACCACTGATGAAATTTAGTTAATTTATCAAATATTATTTTATTACATATTATACAGTGGTTTTTAGGGCAAACTTTAGAAGTTTGCCTTAATACTGCACTTTGAATATTTAATTTATATGCTCCTGGTTTTCTACTTTGCTTTTTGTTATTTTACAGCTGGTATAATCCCAAAAGACTCTATGAATCATGAAAACGCACAATAAATAAGTTACAGACATTATCTAAATAATTAATTCCTTTATATACCTACTTAAGTTATAGGTAACAAGAAAAATTTAACTTATTATTTGGATAATTTCAGTAATATTATAGATACAGTTGACCATCATATAAAAGATGAAAGGTCATGTCTACTTCCTTAATACGAAATATAAATGGATAACTGTAAAAATCCAACATAGAGGATGAATCAGATGTTACTTTTTATCTTGTGATGGGTTTAGATATATGAATTATTCAATAAAAGCATAAAGTCAGTGGCTGTCTATATTTACCTATAATATAATTACGTACTTACAAGAGGTGCGCAAATAATCTCTGTGCATGAAAATTCCATTCCACTACTGCTACATTTACAACTGTTACAATCTAATTTAAAATGTGAGTTCGGTTTGCACAGTGATGCATCTGAAAAATAAATATAATAAAGGACTGAACGTTATGATCACGTTATGATATAGGGGCACCAATATACATAATATTCATAATTGGTTATAATTACAAACAATAATGATTCTAAATCACATCCATGTTTATCCATCCTGTTTCATCAAAAGTTTCTAGTTCGTAGATTTGAGTTTCATTCAATATATTATCAACTGTTAAAAAATGTAGAAAAGAAAAAGATGGTTGTCATAGTTAGTTATTAAAAACACAACACTTCATTTTAAAGCGAAAGAAAAATCTGAAGTGGCAAACCCACAGGAAAAAGGTAGTAGTCTGGCTTGTTGATCATTATCCTACGCACACCAAGCTAACTCAGTTGCACCTAAGCTAACTCTAAGCACACTCTTAACAATGACCATTAAGCCAGATACATATCCTGAATTAAAAACAAAACACTTGCAAAACTTTTAATCAAAAGAATGTATTATGGTAGGTCCTAGTATTCACCTTACTCATTACTATTTTTCCTAGTTTACTGCTGGCGATTATTTGTGTATTCTTTTTATTAACAATAATTTTTAAAATTTTCACACATATTCAACTACAACCAACCCTAAACCAAAAATTTATAACAGGTTTAACAATAGGGATTGTTTTGAAAATATAAAATATAGGTGGGCAAAAATATGGATCATATTTATGTTAAGAACTGATGATATCATTTAAGTAAAAATTTATATGGGGATATTTATTTTAACATATAACAAATATAACGAGCCTACTGACAACAATGACCAACTTCTAAATTAATCGGAAAGAGAATCGGAAGAAAATGTCAAAGCAATCATTTTTAAGGCACTAGATTTTTACATCTAGTAGCTTTAAATCGAAGAAGAAAAAATTGGAAAACATTTTTTTAAACACAAAAAACCCAAATTTGTCTTAATATAAGCTTATAACGGCAATTCAATAATTTTCCAATATTTTCTTCTTCCCTTTTAAGGCACTATATGTAATGTGTCATAAACGATTTGAGAAAAGGGTTGTAACAAATATATTCATACGTATTTACTGAAGTAACGGTACCAAACTTAGTATGACTGCACAGCTAAATACAAGCTCTATCTAAAGCTAAGAAAAATATATTGGGTGTCTATCTCATTATTTATAAAAAAAGAGACAAGTCATAGCAATGTCAAAAAATCCATCTGTAAAGCTTAAATGGCATGATCAATTCTCAATAGTACCTATGTAAAACATGATCCATGCTTGTGCGCCTCTTTGTATATCCTTAAATAATACTAGGTAGGTACCTACTATAAATAATTCCAAAAGGTAAGTGTGGTCAAAGTGAGGTAGAATTGTCATGAGAATTTATCCTTTTGAGCCAGTTATTTCATAAAATATTCCCATACAAAAAAGATACTAAGTAACTTCTTATGCTTTAAAATTAAAAAAAAAAACTTCTAACTAACTGAACTTCTTGAGAAATTCGCATAAAATTGAAAATAATTTTGCCAGATGGTTTTTAAACGTTTTTATTTATGATTCTTCTACGAAAAATCCCATAATTTGAATGTGAATCATACAGTTATATAAAATGTATATCAATGCTCTTGGCCGATTCTAGTTGGAATAGTTATTTTTTTACTGAATTTTTAAATATTTTATTTGGTAATAGAAGTGACTGTGCATACACTTGTAGGTACCTATAGTATACATAGTATACTGGATATACCACGTAGGCCTTCAATTAGTAGTTTCTAGAATACTGCGCCTACTAGAACTCTGAAAATTTTTATACAGGGGTTTCTCCCAATTTTCTATCCGCTTATCTAATGTTTAAATTTATTTCTATTAATTTTCTTTCGCTCATGATAAACTTTTGTATTTTGAGTACAAAAAGCATTTTTTTTAATTTCGAAAGACGAAGAACATGTGAATGTCTCTCGAATTTAATGTACTGAAGACTGTTCTCAAAGACAATTATTATTCACAACAATTGCAACGTCTGAAGACGTTTAAATGTTTCGTTTCATAGCCAACCTGACAGCTAACCGGCCGATTATTCTCGTTCCTGCAATAATGTCGAAATATCTTCAAATCGGTGGAATTTAGGTATAGGGAATATTAATACCTACCAATCGAAAGAGAATTAAAAAGTACATATGTTAACATTATAAAACACAGGGTGCTCCATTTAAAGTAAGTGAGTTATTGGACTTTGCATTTGTCATAATTTTTGACACCCTGTCTAATTTGTACTAGCTTTCGTATTTTCTACATGTTTCGATTGATTTCAGTGTTATTCCCTTAAAATTTAAAATGTTTAAGTTGCAAACTGAAAGTAATAGAACGGAACAAATGTAACTTATGTTCTTTGAGAAATGTTTGAAAAAATCAAAATATCTCGAAAAATATATCAAAAAATGTTAAAAAAATATGTTTACTAAAATAGTCTCATTCTCGGTTTTTAAACTTAATTTCAGGACATCTTGTAATTTTATATAATAGCTTCTAGACAGAAAACTGACGCTTCTTTACTTGCAACATACCTACCTACATTAAATTTATAGATATAGGTACCTATCTGACTTCTATCATTGAGTGATTAACTAGCTGTATTGAAACCTACCTCTCTTCTGAAATATTTATTTTCATGCAAAAAACTTGTTCATATTTACACTTACTTCTGCCACAAATGCTAGACATTTTTCAACAAAAGTATTAGTATCTGCGTGGATGGCGTCATAGCTCTATTAGGTATTGACAATGTTTTAAAAATATAAATACAAAAAGTGTGTACAATTACAAGAGGCACAATTTTAGATATTTTCAATTATACAGGATTCCTATATCAATACCATCCCAAGTTATTTTAAAATTTATAATTTTAACAGAATCTTTGCAATGTATTTTGTATTCTGATAGTGCATCTAAAAATGTGTCGAATTGATACATTTGCTAATGTTATATTGTGTAGATTATTTCTGTAGACTGTATTTCATTAATTAAGGACGGGAATTTAAATATTACTACTTAAAAGCTAAGGTGTAAATAATATTTTGATTGTATACTAAATTTAATAATCAACAAAATGCAATATCATTATGTGACAAATCTACCGACAAGCGTCGTTTTATGTAGGTAGATCTTTATTAACGTTATGCATTTCCTTGTTTTTTTATACACGCACAAAAAAATGGCGAGTAATTTTTGTAGGACAATTTTTGTTATTTCCGCCTAATACAAAAATCTTTTCCATCAAATCTTTCCCAAAATAATACTCCATTTTCACATGTACACAATTGTGTTATGTTATGACAGAACTACATAAAACTTGTAAGTGCTATGTGCATAAAACTTTGACATTGGTCAGGCTATATAAAATAAAATTTAAATTATATCTAGCTATAGCAATATTTGGTATTGTATAAAAACGTCAGTAAGTTTTCGAGTATAATCTAGTTCTACACTAATTTGCGGCCGGTAAATGGAACACTACAATTCCTGATATGTACTGTAATCGTGTTTCCTAGCAACACTTTACCCGACTGTTAGGATAACTGTTCCAATAATTCACCGTATAAGGAGACATTTGACCCTAATACTTATATTTTAATATATTGTTATTTAATTTTTTGAATCTAATTATTTACACCGAGGATTACAATAAGTATAATAAATAGTAACAACTCATTAACATAAAATAATAAAAATGTTTATTTATAAAATATGAAACAAATTTAAAAATAATATAGAAAGTGTGTGAAATTATTGAACATAAATTGACATACCAGTTGTTTAGAAGATGGACTAGTAATTGTTACCTCATGTCCCATTAATTGACAGTAATGTCACTGCTGTAATGAAAAACATCTACGGAAATAACAATGTAGGGATTTATATAAGAAACGAATTAAATTAACATTTGATACCAGTCTATTATTTATTATTGAATATACAGTTTTAAGTTTTAGCTCTATACGTTCTGAAACCCTTTTTAATTTTTCCCAAAAGTGTGTTATCTATAGAGAACGGTTCATTTCCTATTCCATAGGTTCAATGAATGTTCATAGTTCAATAGGTCCATAAAAAATATAACTTATATCCTTCTTATCAATATTATCTTCTATAGGCCATATATAGCAGTTTTCAGATATTTCTTTAATAAATTTAATTTTTGCCGTCTGATTTTCAAGGCATGTGATCCGTCCAATATAAAACTGTAAGTCATAAAAGACAGCATTTTTCTACTTCCAACTTGATATTGGAAGTATTTGTATTTTCTCCTATGTCATCCAAGTCGGAAGAATCATTATAAATTATGGAACCGTCTTTCTTTTACGTTAATTTGCTTCCTTCTTTCTTTCAACCTTCAATTCTTTTTGACGTTTTTTTCCTGTCTAGCCATCCTTTTCTCTTCCTTTTCTTTATCTTTGTTTAACTTTTCTTCATCTTTCTTCCTGAAATACTTTTTCCACTCTTTCCATGTTATAGCCGCTGGTACCTGTTCAATTCGGCGCGGCGTTTCTTTTTCCCCAATTTCTTTTTCTTCTTGCCAAAATAGGGCACGCTTGAAAGGTGTTCCTATACTTGAATTGGTACTTTCTTCATCAATTAATGGTTCCTGGGGTACTAACACTACTGTATTATTCTCGGTATTATTAGATTTGATGGGTGTATTAAAAGGGTTAAATGATGGGGCTGGCTAAAATTTATTTGAACTGTTTCTGGCAAATCTGAAACTTCAATGTCAATGGGGTTATTGGAATTTATTTGAGTAGTTACATCACACCACAATTCAAATAATGCACCAAATCTTTCGTCACCAGTCCAAGTACTCGATTTATAACTATCCGAAAATGCATTTAACTGTTCCATAGAGTATTTGGAAATTATATACGTATTTTTGTAAATACTTTTTTGTATAGAAGACGAAAATTAATTTTGTTAATCGAATTTTGTGAATTCGTAAGTTTCCAAGCATGAACTGTTTTTTCCACTCTTCCTTTAATGGCTTAAATATGCTTACATCGCACGATTGCAGTTCGTGCGTCGTATTTAGATGTAAAGCTATAACAATAATTTTTCTATCAACAAATTCACTTAAATACAACGTTAAATATGATTTGTCGCCGTCCAAGAAAAGAATGACCGGTAGTTCTGTTTTTTCTTTTAGTAACCAAGGATAAAATAAATTGGTGACGTATTAAAAAAACTATCGCTTTTACCTACACCCCAATCGTCAGAAATGTTTCGAATTATTTCACCCGGTATTCTAGTATAGGGTAATACTAATAGTGGTGGTAAAACATAACCATCTGCACACACATTTATGGAATCTGTTATAGATTCTTTATCAGATCCAGATCCCTTCATTATGTCATATATATTCTTCTGTCCCCTAGGTCCCTGGATCTCTTTTAGCTAACTCAGGATAACGGCGTATGAAAGCCTCAAACAAATGACGACCTGGTTTGTTATCAACAAATGGATTGTCTCTTTTACTATTAGTAATATTTTTTTTACAGTCATAAGGATTTCTTATTTGTTAAGTGGAAATCTGGGCCGACCTACATCCCATATCCATTTATTCAAATGAGTCTCCTCTTTTTTAGTTAAGGCAGTTGAGGGTCCCATTTTTCTCCATTCTGATATTTTACCAGTGACTTTGTTTCGAAGGGTGCTTCTGGACACTTCAAATTGCTTGCTAGCGGTGGCATAACACATTTCATTTTTAATGGCTTTAATACGCCCTTCGCTGTACTGAAAGATTGGCTTCTTTAAAAACTTATTTTCTTGACTTTTCCTGCTCCATTACTACTAAACAAAATGAAGGTACCTATAATTTCCGAAAATGTCCAAAAAATGTACACCCTGTGGCAACTACTGGTCACAAATTTTCATATGCTTCCCCAGGGGTAGGACACAGACTACTGAAATAATTATTTTAATTTGAAAACACAGTTGAAGAGTAGTTGCTCCAGTAATAGCCACATGCTGCCAGTTACCAGTTCATACATAAAAATATGGTCTAGTAATTGCCACCACTTCATAAAAACAATAAATATATAGGATATAATTCATTAAGCCTTATAATCAAATAACACTTGTTAGTTATTTATAATTGTTTACAAAAAAGTAGATTAATACATTATTTACATTATCATTCAACACAACACTGTTACACCTTAAACAGCAGTAAAAAACCACCAACCTTTGTCAACATTCTAACACAAACTAAATGTCCGGTAGTTGCTGTAACGTAAATAAATGATTTAAAAATATATTTAAATACGTAACCCTTGCGGGAATTTTAAACCATGTTATAATTTTTGCAGAATAAACTGGTAAATGGCACTTACTGGGTCAGATCCAATTACTGGGGCAATTACTCTATTAGGAGGTATGTTTTTGAGTTTAAATCAATTCTTGACATTTATCCGCTTTAATTTAGTAATACTAAAAGTCAAACAAATAGAAATAATGCTTTTCCACCAATTTCAGTAAAACTACGATGTTAGGGAATTTATTTCAAATTTCCATTGAGCACCCAATAAACCAAAACCAAATAAAATTATGAACCTTTACAAGAAGATTAATGTCATGCTAATAATGTCACCTTGCATGTCGAGGCTGTTAAGATAGTGATGTAATTTGAATATTGTGGGATTTTATTTTAATGATTGGTTTAAAATTTACAATAGTTCATTTTTATTTTACCTACAACGACGACAGTATGAAATAAAATATCATACGATACACGTCCTGTAGGTGTTTCGAATACTCGTTTACACTTTCCGGACTCGGCTCAAGAACTCGTACTGTAATCCTCACCTACCGGTCTTTTAACCTAAAATACTATTGTGAGCGGCACGCTGTAGTGATGTATTTTCTTTAAAATGACATGTGACAATTAATACAGCTACAATAACTTACAAAACCAATAAAAGAACACTAACAAAGCATAAAAACGACAACAATAAAAACTTAAAGATTAATAGATAAATCTGTTAAGACACTAAAACATCACCCTGGTGTCAAACATATTTTTTATTTTTAAGAAATTCAATATATTGAGATTATTCTCAATATCTTGCCTATTGCTCAATATAATGAGAAAAATCTCAATATCTTGACTTTTTCTCAATATAATGAGAAAAATCTTAATATGTTGACTTTTTACTTAGCATAATGAGATCATTCGCAATGTCTTGACTCAGTATAATGAAAATCTCTATTGCTTGACCCAGCGATTGTGTGTTCGAACTCTCATTCCGCCTGCATTAAGCGATCTAGGACAGGAAAAATATTAGCTTGGTGGTAATGTGAGAAATTAACATCGCTTGATGTTTGACTATACGACCTAACTAATTAGGTTTTCTAGGTTTCCTTCATTCCAGCACTGAATCGCGGCGGTAAGTCATTCCTGATGCGCAATTGCGGTCTCCGGAATAATAATATGCCACCTACTCTCCCACACAAGTCGCAGACTTTCGGCTAATCCTTGTGATTAGAATAGGGTAAGATGTTATTACTTGTTATTAAGTGAAGAATTCACAAAAATCTTGGAGTTCTTGGAGTCAAGATATTAAGATTCTTCTCATTATATTGAGAAGAAAGTCAAGATATTCAGAATCATCTTATTATATCGAGAAATAGTTAAGATATTGAGATTTTTCTCATTATATTGAGAAAAAAGTGAAGATATTGAGAATAATCTGAATATATTGAGTTTCTTAAAAATAAAAAGTATGTTTGACACCAGGGTGCTTTCGTATTTTGTGCCCCCTAACTAACTTACTCTTTTTATTAGGAAAAATTGAAGATATTGAGATTTTTCTCATTACATTGAGAAAAAATGGAAGATATTGAGATTTTTCTCATTATATTGAGAAAAAAACTCAAGATATTGGGATTTTTCTCATTAATATGGAGAAAAAGTATTGAGATCTTCTCAATGTATTGAGAAAGACTTAAGATATTGAGAATAATCTCAATTTATTGAGTTTCTTAAAAATAAATGCATGTTTGACACCAGGGTGCTATATCGTATTTATTTCTAAAGTTACCAAGCTTTTTGAGGGCTTTGCTTGCAGCGTTTCCTGAGAGCGCTAGTGGTTAGACAGATTTTAATTGCTGCACTTATTTCACTTCCGTTTATTCGGAGAAGTAAATAAACATAACCTATAACTTTGCAAAGAATGGATTCGTTACTATTCTCAGAGTTTTATGAAAATGACAATACAAGCATAATAACAAGTGCAGCATTAATATTGAAAGGTGGACGTTCAAAATGTCATAATTAAATATTATACTTTATGACAAACTATTCTTTAAGACATCTCTCTTCACTAGCTGTCATAAACATAATCGTCAATACCGCGCTTGAGCAAATTAAATATTTTTTACTCGAGCTCAAGCCTCAAGCGCCAAACGGGTTATTTTTATGCTTGCTTCTCGAAAAAGCCGCTGTATTTGAGTGAAATAATCTAGTGTAGGAGCTACTGATTATTTTTTGGCACTTATTTCTGCATTCAGTGAATAAAGTCAATTTACCGAAAACAAACAATTGACTAATTGCCACGGTAAGTGCTGCCAGGGTTAGTAATTGCTGCGAAGTAGGTACAGAAACAGGGCAATGGAACAGTCAAGAATTTTTCAGGTAGTAAATCAAATAGAATAATGCTATAAAAAAAAAATCCACTTAAAACTTTGTTTTAAATAACGTCTCATTTTCATTTTATTTTAAATAATTAAATACATTTTTAACGTTAAGTACAGAAACACATGAAAAAGTTATAAAACAAAAATATTTATTATTCTTAATTACTGAAAAACTAAGGAAAATAACATTAGAAAATGTGACATACAGGGTAAATTTTTATAGTTCCCAAAACCTTATTGCTTTCAACTTTGAGGAAAAATTGAACGCACACTGAAATTATAATGGTATAATATACGAGGGCCTTTAAATATATGACATTATCTAGGGCTTTTTCAACATTTATTAGCTATTATTACTTTGAAAACAGCTTAAGTTATGTGTAAGGAATGGTCCATATAGTAGCTGTAGAGTTTTAAAAGAAACTCAAAAATGTAAAAATTATACTGACTGTACCATTTAAAGACGCATACTTTTATATTGCAGCGCTCACGTGAGACTGTGTATTCGAAGGTAATTTGAAAATGTCCCCCTTCTAAGTAACTGTAAACACTTTTTATATTTAAAAATGTTTTCTAACCTTTTAAATCATGTAATAAAGGACCGCTTTCATACTAATCATTCACCTTACACCTCCACCAACAATATAAAAGCAACATAAACTTAATATAAAACACCAAACATAGATTAAAAATGGCCTTAAATGCATTTTTTGATTATACTTTAGGTTAATGTTTGTTAAAGTTTATTATGATATAATAGAGATTTATTAAATCGTATAATAAATAGTACACGAATTGTTACAATTAAAGGCTACCTACTAAATGTAACGTTACCTACTGTATATGGGTGTAAGAGTAACAAATAATTGTTTTTAATTCTAATATATTTTTATAAACAAATATCTACTAATGTTACTAATAATAACTGTTAATTTATTAAGATTAAGTTAAACATTTTATTTTTCTGTTAGCAATAATATGGTGTAACAGTCCAGAATAACTTAAATCATGCACATTCTCTCTTATTTGTAGTACATTTTCCTTTTTCCTAATAAACACTAAGTAAATGTGACAATGAATTCTTCACTTACCAGAAATTTGTAAACAAAAACAAGCAATTACGCTTAAAACACACAGAGTGAACTTAATCTTGGCCATGATTACTGCCAAACTGGATGAATAATATGTTCTTATGGTTTTATATTAAATGGTCAGCACTAAAAGGAAACGCTTATTTTGCTTTGTGTTTCTTATCTACATTTCTTTCTCCCTTTGATATAATCAGTTATATGCGGTTTATTTTAATGCAATAATTATTTCTGTGTTACAAAATGGGAATTATATGAAACTGAAATCACTTCATATAGGTACCTTAGCTACATACTCGAAAATTATGGAACTAAAAGTATGTAAATGTTTATTTGTTACGCTGTGGTACATAACCATATCGCCGCATGTATTGTTTAAAAAATAGAATAACCTCGATTAGAAAATATTGAACATCAACACATTATGCATTAAAAACTTTGTAAATACAAAATCAGACACAAATAACAATCGTATAGGTATACCTAGTGCATAATATCCCAATATAGGTATTATACAACTTGGTCCTCAACGCTCAACGATATTACAGTAGATTTTAGAGCAGACCTATAATATTTCTTGTGATGAAGGTGGAACAAAACTACTGAAATAAGGTCAGTCCTTCAAACATTTTATTTGCTAATTGTGATACGTGTTACCATTCTAAAATTTCCCAGTTTCTTCTATAATGCGGAACCTCTACAAAAATCACTCCTACGTACATTGTTATTATTTAGTGGAAATATGTTTGTACCTATCTGTTTATTTGTAATTATTATTTGTTTAGAAGAGTGAAAAAAATAAAGTTCTTGGGTCCAAATAAATATTTTTAAATTCTCCTCCTACCTTTGATTTTACAAAAAACTTTGTTAATGCGGATTTTAGGGTGTCTTTTGAAGATTCAGAATATGCTATCAGAAAAACAATTGGCATTGCATCTGAGGTTGGCCTGCTATCGCGTTTATTATGGGTAGGTATGTAATGGGGGGGAATAAATTAATATTTTTTAATATTAAATAGTTATCTAGAAAATACTAAGAGATAATTTAATAAAATTATATATTTTTGAAAACAGAAGAAAAAGGTTCTTCCAGAATTACAGAAAATATACAGTATGTTCTATTTAAAAAAAAATCAAGTTTGTCATGTAATTTTGTTTTCATATGCCCAACTGAAAAGAATTTTATACTTTTAGAGTACCTACTTACATCAATAAGCAATTGATAAATCAAGGAAGAGTAAAAGATAGAGTTTTTAGTGACGGTACTTCAGAATGTTTTATAATATATAAACAATGAGTTCTGCAATAGACTACCTACCCACAATATTTAGACGACTGTTTAAAAGTTGGCTAGGCGGTAGAAAATATAAATGAACTATATGTATGCATTAGAATGTCATGTGTAGATATATGTTTCGCCACATATATTAAACAGCTGATATTGACTTCGAAATATTCAAAATTGTCTTCACAAATGTATTGTCCAAGATAAGAATAAGAACTATAGGAACAATGAATGTATTAATGGAAAAATACATTAATTAATGTTTGTATTATTTCTCGTAATTTATTAATTATCAAAATAAAACCAACATTGCGAAAGGCATTTTCTTTATAAAGAAAAATATGTATAATTTTTAAATGGTAAATTTAAATTAAAATAGTATATGCTCAAAAATGCGAAACTTTTTTCAATTTCTATACTTCTTTTTTATACTTCTATGATATATCATGAATATCACGGACTATCTTTATCTTTGTCTAATTTCTCATGAGATACTATTAATTAAATTAAATTAATTAATATTAATTAGATTAAATGACTGTATTTATCCTAGATTGAAAAATGTTCTAGTAAAGTTCCAGTATACCAATAAATTAAACTTAATTGCCTCTCATTTAAATCAATCTTACCAATTGTTGTTTTCTTAAAAATAAATTTTAATTTATACTTACTGCTTACTTCTCTTTTGTTAAATTTTAATCTATGGGCTCTTCTTATGGGCGGCAAACATTTTTCAGCAGTTTTATAGGTATGTATTATAATAAATACTTACAGGGTGGGTCAACGAAAAGTTTCATCCTCGATTATCTGTCAAAGGATTGATTTCCATGGAAAATCCAGAGGCAAGTCGATTTTTATTTGAAGGACATATTAGTGACATTTATTCAGGGTGTCCCAAAAGGGAGAGGTTTACCTCAACATATTTTTTAAATGGAACACTCTGTGTATTTTTACAGATTTGGATAGAATGATGACCTCTCACGAATACATTGATATAGGGTTTGAAGATGGATATAGCTATAATAGTGAGGAAGATATACATAAAAGAGTGTTCTGTAAGAATAATGACTTAGAAAGAGGATATTGATTCGTTGCTAAGCCACAGTCACTAAGTATTTCTCCAACATATTATTCTTATAGTAATCATTTATGGTCATATCTACCTTAATATTACAGCTATATCTATCAAACCCTATATCAATGTATTCCTGAGAGGACGTCCAATACAAATCTGTAAAATACACAGAGTATTCTATTTAAAAATATAAGTTGTGGTAAACCTCTCTTTTTTGGGACACCCTGTATAAATGTCAATGTATACTATAAAATGTGCTCCATTCAAGTTAAAATCCACTTGTCTCTGAATTTTTCATTGAAAGCTATTCTTTGACAGATATCGAGGATGAAACTTTTCGTTGATTCACCCTGTATATCATAAGATGTTATAGAAAAACAGGTTGTGAGATTTCAGTCATAAACTACATTATATTTAGTTTCGAATTTGTATAAACAATGAGCAAAGTAGTAGGAAATATTAAATATAAAATACCTAATATTAGCAGTTATTAAATATCATTGCTAACTTCTAGAAGATCTTCTGCAGGTGGCTCCGAAATTAGACTCTCCTTCACCTGAAATGATTTTTCTTTATTTAACCTGAAGTTATTTATGCAACTAAAGCAAAAAGTCGATACTTTTTGCACTACGCATAATGATTAAATAATATCCCACATGCAATATGTCCATGGAATAATATGTGACCAAGGACTGAGTTAATTATTCAATTTTGAGAGTAATGCCGAAAATTTATTAATAATATAACTCCCGGATATTATTTTGAATATAAAAACTATTTTTGAAAAATTAAATAATTAAACAAAAATAAGGCTTCGCACATATTTTAAATTAAAAATCTTAGGTAGACGTACCAACAAAGTATTGAGGTAGTATGTACCTCAATTCTACAAGGGCAGACATTTGAGATTATAGAAATTTGTGGCTGGTTGGTGTTCCTTTTGAAAATCCTGTATGAACAAATTATTGAAATCTAAAATAATTATAGATAATTTAGGAAATTTTAATGAATATTTCATCCCCACTGAAATAGAATTTGAATAAATAGTAACAAGCGTGCTAGCGCCAAGTAACTCAAACAAACTAATTTTAGGAATAATTTTTAAGATTTCAAGAAGTGGTTTAATTGAAAAAGATACAACAATTCACGGGAAACGTGTATTTTCTAGAGAAATTTAAGCAGCTTAAGTTATCTCTTTGTGCGCACATTTCCGAAGTATTTAAATGTTATTAATTTAATATTAGTATAGCTAAAATTATATCAAGATTGGTAAACTCCCGAAATTACTAACTTTCTTATGGAAAAAATGAAAGTTACAAGCCGAACAAATAAAAAACAATACAGAAACAAAAAATAAAAACTAACAATAGAACAAATAAATCAATTCTTAACTCAAGCTCCGGATGACAATTTAATAAGATAATTAACTATAAAATATATTTTATTATAGGTTGTGCTTATCTTTGAGATTTCAGGAGCGTGTAATGAGAATTGGAAGTAGTGAGCTCAATTTATATATAGATAATTTTTCCTGCACAACCAATTGGAAAAAACAGAAGAAGTATCACGAAATTTAGCATATCTACGCATCTCTGTATTTTCGCTGAGGTGGTGCAGGGGCAAATATGGATGTTTTTAAATAGCATGAAGGATGGAATCCCACAACCACAGTTGACGACAACGTTGAAAGTTCTCTTAATAAAGTTATAGTCAGTATAAAAGTATAAAAGTTGCAGACAAAAAAATGTACTGGGAGAAAATAAAAAAAAAACATGAGTTTGCCAAAGTTTTTTAGAGCAACCTGTACAAAGTTCTGTCAGTATCTATAACTTTTATATGTAACATTTTTTACTAACAAGAAAAATTTAAAAAATTGTTAATCTATAAGCACAATGAAAAACTTAAGTAAGTGCACTAATTGCTTTTTAGATTCTCACAAATGAAACATTTTAATTTATACTATTAATAAATATAACTTTATAAAATATAATTATGTTCAGAAATTTCTTTGAATAATATGTTATTTTCAATAAATTTCAAAATTAATCACTTCATTAAATTAAATGAGTTCTAATCAGAATTAAAAAAAAAATCAATTTTTTATTTTTAATTTCTGAACCGTTTGAGGTATGATAAGTAATTAAATAAGATGACGTCTTCTTATTATTTTTGTTTTGCATGGCCTCCTAAAATATTTTTAAGTATCGTAAAAATGCACTCGGTTAAATAATCAATTTTGTCGCTAATTGGTTTGGAATACACAAAAGTAAAAACACATAAAATTAAGATAATACAATAAAGCATATGACTACCTACCTATTTTATTTATAATATTGTAAAGGGTAATAGATATATATTTTTTTGATAAATAATGATCGATTATACCCACACCTCCACACCGGTAAATTTCTAAAACTGGTAATTTTTTGTTTAATTTTTGACATTCTGTAGCTCGACAATGGCTGCCGTAAGACCCCAGATTTATATAACAAAAAAAACCTTCATTTTGCCCACAGAATACGCTCCTGGATTTTTTACTTCTATTTAGGAAACAGCCTGTATGTACACAACTGATCTAGACACGAAAGTGTCTGTGTATTCATAGCATTAAGAATATTAAAATACTCATAGATCAAGAGAACCCAAGATGTAATGCATCTTGCATCATGCGCATAACATTGTTATGCACCTCGCATGCCGTACAATAATCGTGAAAGTATGATTATCTTGTTACCTTTTCAACTTCTTTAAATACTCGTACAAAATTTCTTCCGGCCAGTTTTTCTAAATTTCCTATTGTCCACCTGTTTGGGTCCAGTTCTCGCAGTAGGTCAAATAAATCTGGATATTTGGATACATCTTTTAATCCAGTGGGTGTACTGAAATAACAACAAACATAGGTTGTATGAACACTTAGTATGAAGTACTTTAATTAATAAGATTTTCCAGGTTTCCCTTCTTCTCGCACTAAATGGTAGTCAAAATTATAACATTGAGAGTTGAATAATTTGCCGCTCCCTCTCCCACGCAAGTCACTGATTTACGGGCTCATCATTGAAATAAGAATGAGGGATAGAGATATTATTATTTCATTCAAACACATTCTTTTAATATCATAGAAATAAAATTTAAATGAACTGCGACAAGGATTATAAGGTACAGTGTTTTTCGATCAAACAAGCCTTTATAATAGTTTTATCCCACTATGATCAGAGAATATTTGTAACTTATTACACTACCTGTAGATTAATAAAAAACAGGAAACCAAAAGTATTCAAATAAAGAATTTTCCTCAAAAAACCACTGCATAATATGCAATAAAAATAGATATATGACAAATTTATTAAATTTCACAAATGATATTTAGAATTATGCCTAAATAAAAAAAATATAATAACATTTAAAATAAATTAAACACTTCTTTGCTTTATGCACCAACACTATCGCTTTGTTCTATACTTTTCAGGTCGACCATTGATTCGTCGTCAGTAGAAGTTTGTAAGATAAAAAAATTGTCAGATTGCCATCTTTAATTCAAAAGTCAGCTAGTGCCCTGATCACTATATTATTAATTTTCCACTGGTAGCATCCTTCTGTAGAAGAGAAAGCCATGTTTGATCCAAGAATATTGTTTCCGACGAGATACAGTTATAATCATTAAGTTTAAAAAGCACTTTCGTTTAATTGATTTTCAAATAATTAATAAGTCTACATTAGTAAAACACGTATGGGACAACATCACAGGGTTGATTGAACAAAGACTAAAATTATATAAAAAGAAGAAAAATCAATTAATATAAAATTGAAAGAAAGTGCTTTTATTAAACTTAATGGTGATAAATGTATCTCGTTGAAAACAATATTCTTGGATCAAACGTCTTCGTCTTCTCCAGAAGGATGTTACCAGTGAAAAATTAATAATAGCATAGTGATTATTGATCAGTGCATGTGTACAGGGTGGGCCGTATAAGAGTGCGTATCCCCTTATTTTAGAAACTATGTGAGATAGAAAAAAAAGTTTTATATAAATGTTGTTTGCGTTAAAGATGTCGGTATTTTTTTAATATAGTTATATTTGTAGCTCTTCAATACCGGGTGTCAACGGATCTATTAGACAAGCCATAACTTCTAGAGTATTGGATTCTAGAGTATGAGATTTGGTATAGGTAAATGGTAGAGGAAGAGGAAAGTTTTTGCATATTTTTCACGTTTAGGTTACTTCCGGTTTCACCGGAAATGGCTTCAATTTTTAATTTTTAAATGGAACACCCTGTATATTTTTACATATTTGAATTTCTGAGACAATTTTGGACTAGAAAATGACATTAAAACTTTTAAAGTATAATACTCGTATACGAGTTTATTAAAAACTTCACTGAAGTAAATGTATTTTATGAGCTTATTTTGAATCCAATCACAATGAATTTAGTATCGTTGGATTCGCAAAAAAAAATCCCTTTTTGAAAAGTGCTTGTCTAAAAAGTGTTGCCATTTGAAAAAAATAGTTAGATATAAAAAAGTAATTTTGCCAACTTGTCTCATTCCTATCTATCATACTAATCACTAAAACTTTGCGATTACATTTTTCTGACATCATCTAAGGCCTTCAGATTAGTTTGCGCTCAATCATGGCCACCTAGATGCAATATTAAAAATGGCTCTAAAAAAATCAAGTAGGCGAAAAAACTTTTTAAAATGTCATTTTCTAGTCCAAAATTGTCTAAGAAATTCAAATATGTAAAAATATACAAAGTGTTCCATTTAAAAATTCAAAATTGAAGCCATTTCCGGTGAAACCGGAAGTAACCTAAACGTGAAAAATATGCAAAAACTTTCCTCTTCCTCTACCATTTACCTATACCAAATCTCATTTTGATACATCCAATACTCTAGAAGTTATGGCTTGTCTAATAGATCCGTTGACACCCGGTATACAGGGTGATGAACTAAACTTATCTTTTTTTAAATGGAACACCCTGTATATTATTACGATATATAATATGATGGGTCTGTAGCCCACCGTTTCGGAGCTATTGACTGATATCTTCAGAAAAAGGTTAATATTTATAGCGAGCTAGAAAAGTTACTGATTGAGGTGATAAGCTGTAATTTGGGCCAAGAAATTCTAATTTGGTCTATTTTATGAAACTTCTGTCTAATACTAATATAAAAAAAATTGCAACAGTGATGCCAAGTTTCGTGAAATTTAATTTTTCATGATTTTTTTAAATCGAACACCCTGTATTTTATTACATTTCCTGAAAGTCCTTACAAAGACGAGTTTATTGATATATAATATCAGGGGTCTACGACACACCGTTTTGGATTAATCTGCGTTTCTCTTCAGGAATTGACACATAAGTTATGCATGTTTGTATGTAATGTATTCTCTGCAAGAAAAAGTAGGCTTAATAGAATGTTATATATTTAATCACAAAAGTCCAGCTTTAACATTGACAGATTATGTAAGAAAATATCATTTAAGGTAACTGCCAGATATTCATACGATTCTAAATATTTGTATCAAATTTAAAAGAGATGGCAATATAAGTTATAAAAAAATATAAGTTATAAGTGTGTCGTAGACCCCTGATATTATATATCAATAAACTCATCTTTGCAAGGACTTTCAGGAAATGTAATAAAATTCAGGGTGTTCCATTTAAAAAAATCATGAAAAATTAAATTTCACGAAACTTGGCATCACTGTTGCAATTGTTTTTATTTTAGTATTAGGCAGAAGTTTCATAAAATGGACCAAATTAGAATTTCTTGGCCCAAATTACAGCTTATCACCTCAATCAGTAACTTTTCTAGCTCGCTATAAATATTAACCTTTTCCTTTTAGAAACGGTGGGCTACAGACCCATCATATTATATATCGTTGAACAAGTCTTTTGAAGAACTTTTCAAAAATGTAATAATATACAGGGTGTTCCATTTAAAAAAAGATAAGTTTAGTTCATCACCCTGTATATTGAAGAGCTACAAATATAACTATATTAAAAAAATACCGACTTTAACGCAAACAACATTTATATAAAACTTTTTTTTCTATCTCACATAGTTTCTGAGATAAGGGGATACGCACTCTTATACGGCCCACCCTGTACTTTTGAATTAAAAATGTCAAACTCATGATTTTTTATCATACAAACTTCTACTCTACTACTGACGACAAGGCGAGGATCGACTTATAACGTATAGATCAAAGCTAGTTTCTCTTAAATGTTACTAGGTATCATTTTTCTTGTTTAGACATAGTTCGAAATATTTGTAATATTATAAAATTTTATATCAAACTAAAAAACCACTGACGAAATTGAGTTAATTGGTCATATATTTACTTTTATTACATATTATACAGTGTTTTTTGGGGTAAATTTTAGAAGTTTGCCTTCTGAATATTTCTGGTTTCCTGTTTTTTGATATTTTACAGATGGTGTAATCTCAGAAGAAACTACTATAATCAGACACAGACAGACAGATGAATAAATTAAATGATGATTTGACAACAGAATTGATCTTTCATATTGAGCTCGAGAGCGTCCCAACAGATAGGTATGTTTTATATCCAGAAGTTAAGAAGGTTCTGATTTTAATTTTCATAAAAAATTAACTAAATAATACATACAAAATATTTATTTGACGCCTGTAGCTTAGCACAAATTTCGCTAATATTGAAGTATAGGTAGATATATTATATACTTAATTTATAAAACATTCCACCGGAAAACAGTGATACGTTAATCAAAAGTTAAAATTAAATTACACGGGAAGTGTGAAACCATTTTTAAGATATCTTCGTAATACCATTTCCTTTACTAATTCATTCTTTGTATATTTAATAATTTGGACAAAAGTATAAATACCCATAATAATAAATTAGGCAGGTCCTAATTTTAGAGAGGTCCTTTAAAAATATATAGAAACTTGCTTTATAGGATGTTTTAATGAAAAACAGATCAATGATGAAATACTTACAGAGGTACTCCATCAAAATCTGAACCTATTCCAACATGATCAATTCCAGCAACATCAACGATATGGTTAATATGATCTAAAACATTAACATGTTAAATATGTAAAAACTCAAAATATATCTCAAATTAGGTAGCCACAAACATTTTTTTATACTTTGTACTTACTGGCAACATCTTTGATCGTAGCTTCTCGGCCACCAATGAGAAAAAGTGAGAAAAAATTTACCATAACGATGCCCCGATTTTTTGTCTAAAAACATAATTTTCTTAGTGCTACCTACTACTTGAATATATAATTTATATATTCAAGTCAATCAATATAATTTTAAAAATAATAATTTTGAGGAACAAAAATAAGATAAAATTGGAAATTTTTTATAGAACGTACATCGAATCTACGTACGAATCTACATCGTATAGAACGATGTAGATATAGCCTTATAGGAACCCAGCCGTTTCAGAGATATTTGACATTTTATAAATAATATTTTTACAGATGTTAAGGACATGTATAAGTCTTTATAACTTTTTACTCATAAAAATTATCATTTGGTTTATGGCTGAAGAACACGGACACAAACTGTGTTTTCTTAAAATTAAAAAAAAAATCCAAAATACCATAAGCAATGTCCCATTTTCCGTGTTTTATTTTAAAAATTTCAAACCGCGAAAACTTTTTAATCTAAGATGGAACTCCGTATAGTTTTTTACATACAGTTTTGCAAAATTAAGTTCTCTTTAATATAGGCATTGTAAGGGTTGAGGTTACAATTTTTTTAGATATTTCCGTTTTTCTTCAGTTTTTAAAGACAATTCGTAAAACATCATCAAATTAGCCTAAAACAATAAATGTGATCATTGTTGACACTGTTGATTGTACACTTAAATTATGAAATCCCGGAAAGATGGATTGGGAGACGTGGACCAATTGTTTAGAATCCTAGATCGTCTGATCTAACAAATATGGATTGATTTCTGTGGGGATACACAAAAAATCAAATATATACTATACCTCCCACTACTAACGAGGATATGAAAAACCGAATTAATGATGTTTTCTGAATTATTCCAGTAGATTTGCTTCGAAATCTAAAGAACTCTTTTGAATAACATATACAATTATTGTGCACAGATCAAGGTGGACGGTTTTATAGACATCTACTGTGATATTTTATTTATATTAGATAGATAGATAGATAGATAGATATATATTTATTGATCCCTTTGATCATAATAACATGATATTGGACAAGTCACAGTTTAGTTACAAAAAAAAAACAATCAGGTATACAGAAAACACAATAAGAGCAATACAACAAAAGGCTGTCACACAATCAAAAAACCTCACAATCAAAGACCCTAAAGCCTGTCATTTACATATTACACATTAAATATTAAATTTACACATTAAAAACGAGTGTTCAGGAAATCTGGTATGTTATATATACATTCTCGCACAAGAAGATTTTTTAATTTTCTCTTAAATTCATTAAAATTTTTTTCCTGCCTAATACAAACGGGCAGATGATTCAGGAACTGTATTCCTTTAAAGACTGGGCTTTTCTCGTACAGCGAGGTGACGTGTTTAGGAGTTCGTAAGCATTCTGCACCTCTTGTGGAGTAATTATGATACTCGCAATTAGGCCTAAGTGTTTTGTAATTATTCTTCGCATACAATATGGATTTATAGATATATATAGAATAAGAAGTTAGCATATTATTTTGTTTAAAATGTTCTTTACATGTTTCTCTACTATCGAGGTTAAATATTAGGCGAATTATTTTTTTCTGAGAGATGAGGACCCTGGAGGCATCGGTCGCACTTCCCCATAAGACAATGTTATATGAAATATGGGTGTATACTATAGCATAATATACATTAATTAGTTGTTCAGCGGTGAAGATATTTTTTAGTTGAAGTATCGCATAAAAACTACTATTTAACTTTTTACAAACATAATTTATGTGGTTAGACCACCTAATATTACTGTCCAGGTAGACTCCTAAAAATTTGGTTGTATTTGAAAATTGAATGTTGGTATCTTTAACCAGTACAGATTTATCACATGAAATTGCTGTCCTGTTGAAAAACTGCATACACACAGTTTTGCTCGCATTAACCATTAAAGCGTTCCTTTCACACCAAGTGGTGAAATCTCTAGATAGGAGGTTCATATTTATAATTAACTCTTCGGGAGATTTTGCATCCGTTGCCAGGGTTGTGTCATCGGCATATAGAACGAGATGATTTGTACGCACATGACGCGGAAGATCGTTTATATATAATAAAAAGATTAAAGGAGCAAGGATTGCTCCCTGCGGTACCCCGAGTTCCATTTGTTGAGGAATAGACCTATGTTCCCCCATTTTAACTATAATTTTTCTGAATTGTAAATAGGAAGTCAGCCATGAAAGAAAACTTCCACGAAATCCCAAGTTGTTTAATTTATTTACCATTATATTCAGATTCACAGAGTCAAAGGCCTTTGACAGATCAAAAAAGAGCGCACCCACATACCTCCCTGAATCCAATGAACTATGGATGAAATTCAGGAGAGCAATGGACCCACTCTCTGTCGATCTTCCCTGCAAAAAACCATGTTGATGTTCTGTTATTACATTATATTTTTCTAGAAACGATAGCATCTTTTTGTAAATACATTTTTCAATAATTTTACATATTATAGTTTGCACGGTTATAGGTCTGTAATTGTCAAGTCGTAAACAATTTTCATTCTTGTGAATTGGCGTTACAAGTCCTATCTTTAGGTCAGCTGGGAAAGAGCCCATTTGTACCGAGAAGTTTATTATATCTGACATAACCTGAGCAACGTGAGGTGCAATGCTCTTGATCAACTTTGTTGAAAGGCAGTCGACTCCCACCGATCCGACATTTCTCAAGGAATTGATAGCATCTAATACATCTTCTGGCAGCACTGCACTGAAATAGAATGTGTTGTGGACATATATTGAGGTATTATTATCAAAACTTAAATTTGTAAAACGTCTATTCAGATCATTTTTTGCAGATTTCGCAAAGAATTCGGCAAATAAATTTGCTATTTCATATTCATTATCGATTATCACTCCATCATGTTCAATAGTATTTATAGTATGCTGCTTTTTTTTCCCTACTTTTTCCTGGACAGTGCGCCATATAAATTTTTGTTTGTCTTTTACATTTTTATTTTGTAAACTTTTCTGGTAAGACAGTTTCTTTGTCTCATTTATTTTGGCAATATAATTTTTTTTATAAGCTTTATAGTTTGCATGATCACGAGGACTTGTTGAGTTTTTTGTCAACCAAAACAAATTCCTAAGATAATCACCCATCTGCCTCAATACAGGATTTATACGTTTTTTATTAGTTCTATTAATAATTGGTTTCCTAACCAGGGGGCATGTCAGTTCGACATAGTAAAACAAAGTATTAAAAAATTCTCTGAACACCGACTCAACACCACTGTGTGTGTGATAAACAGACATAAAATTTTCATTGCTTAAATAAGTCTTTAATGTGAGCAGGTTTGACTGAGACAGGTTTCTATATTTAATAACATTTTCTTGCGATTCATGCTGGCAGACTTCGCATGAGGTATTCAGTTTAGCATCCATTTTAATATCCAAACCAAAGTGATCGCCCAAATGGAAATCAGTGACATTTTCATGGTATGCAAATGGAGTACTTGTTAGGAAATAATCAAGTTTAGTTTTTGTTGTTTTCATATTTTTGTTTGTAAAAATTCGAGTTGGTTCATAGTTTTGTAATTTTAAATCAAAGCTTTCAATTAGATCATTTAGCAATATTCTTTCATAAGAATTTTTTAGGTAATCGATATTAAAATCGCCAGTAACAATGACAGCATCATAATTCTGTGCACAATGAGTGAGAGCCATGTAAAGTCTACCCATGAATATATCTACGCTCCCAGAGGGGGATCTGTATACATTAATAATACAACAATTCATTTTTTGGATATAAAATGTTAGGCCGCACACCTCGAAATCTGATTCAATCGACATATTATTTAGAAATTTGGGTATTTTATACTGAAAAGAGTTTTTTATTAACACGAGAACCCCACCATGAATCATGCCAGTTCTATTGAAATATGTTGCCACATCATAGTTCTGATATTTTACAAAACCCACATTGTCATTTTTACACCAAGTTTCGGAGAGACACACTACATCAGGTTTCTCCTGATCTAAGATCAATTCAAGTCTATTAGTTTTATTAAATAGAGATTGGCAGTTTACACTAATAATATGAAAATATTCAACAGACCTCTGTAGGGGTCTAGGTTTAAAATTTCTAGATGATATTTCCTGTCGATAACGGTCTACGACTGCGGTAACAGCTGAGGATGAATCCGGAAAAAACGTTGAATATGGACACCGTGTGGCCAAATTTCCGGGTTCATGGATCTTCCGGGTTCAATTATCTATATTATCTATATTGTCTTCTTTTCTTCAATATATTTTCTATTTTCTTTTACCTTTTTTAAAAGTTAAATAAAACTCTTACAATATCAATGAAACTTCGAGTAAATGGCATTTGAGAATGAACTAACAACCTCCTAAAACCAAAAAACTAGTATCCCTTTGGTTATATACTCAACATTGACTAAATTTATTTTTTTAGGCATTTGTTTCCATATAGCTACCTACGGCTAATTTAATAGTCATTTTTACAAAACGTCTCTTGAAAACTGAAGAAAACTTCTCAAAAAATTCTAACGTCAACCCCTTCAATGCCTATGTCATGTTGAAGAGAATTTCATTTTGCATAACGCATGAAAAAAATAAAATTTTCCATTATAAATTAAAAAATGTTCACGGTTTGAATTCCTAAAATGTAAAATGAAAAATGAAACACTTAGTATGTTATTTTCGAATTTCTTATTATTCAGAAAGAAAGCACACCTTATCTCCTTTTCTTGTGCTAAAAATCAAATGATTGTTTCTTATGCGTAAATAGTTATACAGGCAAGCCCTTGAAATTGTCAAAATTTTGTAAATTTTACGCTATTTCTTAAAATATAAAAATATATAGGGTTAGTAGTGGTGAGAAACACACCGTAGTGCCCTCTTTGGATCTGTGCTACTATCTGTCTGACAATTATTGTCAAATTGACAGACAGATAACGACCTGCTTTTCCGCAAGGGCCATTACAGCAGTGACCTCTATTGTCTTTAAGGAAGACAATCCTACTTATTTATTTGAGGGAGATGCCGAAAACAACTACTCCACGGGCAATATGCCCCGACTGACATTGCATTACATCGGCATACCAGACACTGACCGCTTTCGCGCTTATTTTGCCATATAATAATATGGAGATGCCGATGTAATGCAGTGCCAGTCAGGGTATATTGCCCGTGGAGTAGTTATTTTCGGCATCTCCTTCAAATAAATATATAGGGTGTTTTGAAAAAATGTATCTCTACTTTACCATTTTTAACTATTAAACAAAACACCATGTACATCCTAAACTCATTTTAAAAGAATATAATGTTAATATCCTATAACACCTTTATTTAATACTTTTCGTATTTTCCGTAATAACAAAGTTATCGTTACTCTATCACACTCTTGGCCCACTTTGTATGAATTATAATAATTCCTCAATAGTCCTTACATCAGAAATTTTATAATATCTTCTTGCAATTTATTTTGAATTAACGAAAATGAGACATAACTTACCACTTTCAAAAGGACATCGTCAGCTACGTTTCTAACGTGATTGTAAACTGCTCTTGCAGAAGAATGTGAAAAAATTACAGGAGCTCGTGAGATGTCAATTGCATCGTTCATTACGTTATAAGAGACATGAGCCAAATCCACCAACATTCCCAAACGGTTCATTTCCAATACAATTTTCTAAAACATGAAAAAGGGCAAATTCTTTCTAGATTTATAAAAATTTACAGCTGTATTATAACTGCAATTATATGATGATCAAAATGAAATAATATGTACTGTAACCTATTTAAACCTAAAACAATCGATATATTATATTTCAATGTCCTATGTATCTATCGCTAAAGTTTGTTAATTTCACTTTTCTGATAGATCTTGTCTTGTTCGTGTTAATATATGAGATATAAGCGAGATATAATTACGTATAAGAAATTAAAGTTCATAGTCTAAACATGCTTTCATATAATTACAGGTTAGATATAGATCTATAGGTTAAAACTGGAATTTAAGGAAATATACAGTTCAAACTGGGAATTTTACTAAATTTATAGTCTAAACTGGGAATTTAAATAAATTTACAGTTTAAACTGAGAATTTAGAAAGTTTACAGTTTAAACTGGGAATTTAACAACATTTACAACAGTTCAAACTGGAAATTTAATTAGATTTACAGTTTAAACTGATAATTTAAATAAATTTATAGTATAAACTGCAAATGTACAAATGTAATGGTACATGTCCGCTCTACGTTTTCCTATGATTGTGAGTGAAAAGCGCTAACTTATAAAGGGTGTCCCGGAAATATATGTACCAACGGGTAACCACGAGTTCTTGGATGAAAAATATAATCATTGAAGTAATTTTTAATTAACAGTGCGCGTCTAAAGTCCGTTCCCCCTCCTAACTTTTGAACTAATTGAATTAAAGACTGCGGACAAAATACAGAGTGAATCAATAATGTAAAGTGTATTATTTTTTGATGATAAATTCATTTTTATAAAAATGATATGATGTTGCGCCACAAGCGCTATTATTTAAAAGGTCTCTCAATTATCTGCATACTAGTCTTTGATAAATTTAAATCGGTCCATCCGTTCTCAAGTCATAAGTGTTTCTGTGAGTAAGGTTATTAATGAATAAAAAGCAGTCAAAATTAACAGTTTCATAAAAAAAACAATATTTTAATAGGAATAACTAAAGATTTTGTTCAAAATAAGCACTTTAGACCTCCTAACAGTAGAAGAACCTATCAGATATTTCCTAACGCGCGTTGTGAAATGTTTGCCAGGGGATAGAGGCACACCCGCTGCTGTTTCTTTGCTGCAAATCCAAAAGATTGTCTGGCTGGGTAATGAATACCTTAGATATCAACCTAACGTATTAACCAGACGGCGAGCCATTAGATTATGTTTGTCAAGTCAGGAATTTCCGTGATAACGTTTTTCCTAACAGTTGGATTGGACGCCGAGGACCTCTTGAGTGGTCTGCTCATTCACCGGATTGAGTCCATTGGATTTTTCTATAGAGATACCTTAAATCTAAGATATTCATTACCCAACCAAACAATCTTTCGGATTTGCAACAAAGAATCATCAACGAGTATGCATCTATCCCCAGACAAACATTTCACAATGTGCGCCAGGAAATGTCTGATAGGTTCTTCTACTGTCAGGAGATCCAAGGTGCTCATTTTGAACAAAATCTATAGTTATTCCTATTTAAACATTGTTTTCTTTATTAAACTATTAATTTTCACTCCTTTTTATTCATTGATAACCTTACTCACAGAAACGCTTAAACTTGAGAACGGATGTACCGATTTCAATATTGCAGTGCAGAGAATTGAGATACCTTTTAAATGATATATAATACGTCCGTCATATCATTAAAAAAAAACTATTTAACAGCGCCTGTGACGCCATCTATCATTTTAAAATAAATTTATCGTGAAAAACTATACATTTTACATTTCACCCTGTATTTTGTCCGAAGCCCCTAACCCAATTTGTGCAAAAGTTATCAGGACGGAACGGACTTTAGACGAACACTGTATACTAAAATACACCATTAAAGCACTAAAGGGCATTAAAGTTTTTGAAAAGAAAATTATTAATCATTTGATAGAAGTTTTTTTAATACAAAGTAACATTTTTTATGCAAAAATTTCACTGATCGACAACTAAATGCCAGTGTCAAATATGTGAATTTATTCCTTTTCCAAAAATTATTTGATTTAAAAAAATCACTTATTATATTATACCTACAGTCTGTCCATAAAGTAACCCCCCCACCTACTAACTTTTGAACGAATCGAGTTAGAGAGTTTTAACAAAATACAGGGTGAATCACGTAAAATGAAGTTGATTCTGAAGATAAATTCGATTCTTCAAATTCAAATATGGCGCCATGGGCACTGTCAACTCCATTTTTTTTATTGTCAAAGTGTGCCGTGTTGCACCTCATTTAAAAGGTAATTCAATTCTCTACTTTCTCGTTTTTGAAAAATGACAATCGAGTTAGCCGTTCTCTAGTTACAAGCGTTTCTGTTTCTAATCTGATCCAGGAACAAAATGTTAATTAATATTTTAATACAACAAATTTTGAACAAACATTTATCAAAACAAAAAATAAAAGAATTAAATAAGTTGTTCAAAATGTTGTCCATTGACTTCTTGGCACATAAAAAGTCTACTTTGAAATTCTTGCCTGATATTTCCTAAAATTTCTGCAGGGATATTTCTACACATATGTGTTAGACGTTGCTGTAGTTCGTCGATATTTACTGGAGGAGTTATGTAGACTTTTGACTTCAAATATCCCCAAATAAGAAAAAATCAAGAGGAGTTAAATCCGGGGAACGAGCCGGCCATTCTATCGGGCCCCTTCTGCTAATCCATCTGCCCGGGAAATGGTTATTTAAAAAATCGGTAACAGGTCCATAGAAATGAGGCGGGGCCCCATCGTGTTGAAATACAATACTTGAAATGTTATTGCCTGCTATTCTTTCTATCTTTGGAAAAATTTCCTCCCGCAGTATTCTTAACTACCGCTCTCCTCTTAAATTTTCTCTTAAATCTATCAAATCGAATAACTTAAAAAAATAAGAAAAAAACCTATAGAAACTTTCAAACACTCGCTAAATAAACTTAAATTGAACGCTAAACTAGTTTTTTGAACATTATTGACGTTTCAGTGACAGTAGCAAGCAAAGGCAAGGAGACTTGATAAAAGCAAAATATTTAAATATCGTTAATAGAAACGCTTGTAACTAGAGAACGGATAACTCGATTATTTTTCAAAAACGAGAATGTAGAGAATTGAATTATCTTTTAAATGGGTTGCAACACGACACACTTTGCAATTTAAAAAAATTGAGTTGACAGCTCCCGTGGCGCCATGTTTGAATTTAAAGAATCGAATTTATCGTCAGAATCAACTTCATTTTACGTGATTCACCCTGTATTTTGTTAAAACTCTCTAACTCGATTCGTTCAAAAGTTAGCAGGGGGGGGCGCTTACTTTATGGACAGACTATATAACTTTTATTAGCGTTCGATATTGACAATACAAATTATAGCTTTTATTTTCGAAGATAACTTGATTGTTTTGCAGGATTAGAATGACACCGGTAGTATGTTAAGTGTAAGAATACTTGATTACCCGAATACAATTTAGATAATCTAGCATATAAACGTCAAAAAACCTGGAAGTTCGGATATTTCACGAATAACTAGTGGTGAAGTTTCGTGTTCAGTCTTTCTCCTTAAGTCTATGATGAAAAACTAACTAAAACTAATACTTTTTCTTTGTTATGTTTCACGTTATATTTTTAAGTACAACAATAGGTAATAAGATAACATTTTTTTAATTAAACTTTAATTCAACTTTATATTACTGTTTTCTAGATAACTTTACCAAAGGCACCTCCATAAATAATTAAGAAGTAGATTTAGAAGAAGTTGTTTAGGACTAATAATTATTCCTAAACAAAGTCTCAAGCACCATGAGACATTACTATTTTTATTTATTTGTGGATAATTATCCAATTTAATTGCAACGCACAGACAAAAGTGTGCATTTCTTCTCAAATTTTCCATTCGTTAGGTTGTCATTTTTCGGCAGGGTTCCCGATATATTGGTCAAAATTGGAAAATTATGTAATTTTTAAAATGTTGATCTGGCTTTGCGAATATTCCCCCATATCATCCCAAAACGAAGTAAAAAAATAGATACATACCTTTCCGAAATTAGTTAAATTGATGGCTGAAGAATGAAATCTATCTACCTCTGCAGATTCGGCCCTACAAAGATACGAAATGGTAATAGGGTAAACCAAGGGGTAAACTCATAATAAACATAGTAAGCACAATAGTTTACAAATATAAAAATATGCATAGTTCCTTGTTGTATCTAAATTTTACATACATATAGAACTTAATATAAAAACATAAAAACCAAAAAATAATGAAAATTAAAAAGATAATAAAAAAACGAAATTGGAAGAAGCTAGAGTATCTAGTTTCGCAGTTGCGTGAAGTCGAAGATATAACTGGAAATCTTATTATTTACCTACTTGAGCTTATTTTGCACTTATTGACTAAATTTTGTTAAAATTGCGACTTTGTTCTGAACTGGTTGGTTCTTGGTTTTGATTATTTTATAGTTCTAGTTTATAACCTTTATAGAACCGTAATAGCGGTTCTTACTCTTAGGTATGTACCTAGGTACCAGTTCTGAATTTTTATGTAGTTCGCACATGCGCCCTCTGAGCATTGATTTATTTTTGTTCACAAAAATGATTAATCGTGCGATATTGAGGTAAAAAATATTTGTTAGGTATATTATCTATTTACTAAAATATAACCATCTGTTTCATATTTCAGTATTACAAGAAATCTCTTACCTCACATGGGGTGAAGATATGAATTTCGAAAATTTGTTCCTAAAAATTTTACATCGAGCCAAAAATCGAGAATACACTGATAATATAATTCCTTTATATGCATTATCTTTCCATTAATATACATATTAATAACTATATACACTGTGTCCCATTCTCGATGGTAATGTATTGCTATTTCAGTTATTATAAGGCACAGATTGTTTTTCTTGGGTATATCGGTCACTTAATTACATATAAAAAAGGTTACATTTTTTTATACATATATATATTTCTGACGTTTCGGCTTTATTAGGCCATCTTCAGAGATTCTGCAGAAGATTACATTTTACATTATTTGTTTAATATTTTTTTGATATATTATACTTACATTTATAGGATGTTTCATGTATTGTAACTAACTAAATTATAACAATAACAGTGCACCAAGTTTTGAATAAAAATCATTACCATCCGTATAAACCTATAATAGTGCCAAGCCTCAATGAAAATGATTACCCTAGAAGACTCCAGTTCTGTAGGTGGTATGAGCAACAATGCCTGGGGGATGAAAATTTTCATTTGAAGGTAATATGAACAGATGAAACAAGATTTACCAATTGTGGAGTTTTCAATCGACATAACCGACATTATTGGTCAGGAGAAAATCCTAGGTTAAAAGAACAAAGACGGTTCCAACACAAGTTTGGAATAAATGTCTGGTGTGGCTTAACAGGTAAACTTAATATGCATTAAAACTATTTTTATTCGCAGAAATGTAAGAAGTAATCTTTTTAGGCAATCAAATCATTGGACCATTTTTTTATGATTATAATTTAACGGGGGAAAGGTACTTAAATTTATTGAGGAATGAAATTTTACCTGCGATAAGGGGAACTGTGTACAATCTATATGAAATATGTAGTGGAGTAAAAACAAGGGAAAAAGTCGCTTCCTTCTCGAAAAAAAATTGTTTAAGGTATAACCACATGAAACCTATACAGGATCATTGGTTGGGTCCTTGTGCATGTGAAATGACTAATTACGACATCCTTAGGGGGGTCAGACATTTTTTATCCCCAAAAATGTCAATAATTTGTCAAAATGTTATATTTATGTTTTTTAAGACATACCACGCGATAACTTCGAAACTAATTAACTTATAAATATGAGGTTTTTTTTAATCGATTGAGGACATATAGGCGGTCATAACTATACTAATTTCAGTCCCCTGGTTAGCGTATTTTTTCTTGGAGAATGGAGTAAACTCGAAATTTTACTTTTATTGCTGCATGATTTTCGGTAAGCGAGAAACTTTTTTATTTCAAGGAATTTTGCCATAGTATCTGCGTATGAATTAAAGAAAAAATATTGAAAAAGTTTTTAGAACAAGAACCAGCCTTCTGTGACAAACAGTTTTCGAGTTATCGCCGTTTAAAATTAATAACACAGGGGCGCGCTGCGCCGCGCGACGTGCTTTTCGAAGACGCTATCAAATTATCGCACCGTACCGCGCTCTCTATGTGTTTTGAAGGCCCGCTTGGGTGATCTCCTGACTAATATAAAATATCCAAAAAGAATTTTGTATTAAAAAAATAATTTAATGTTCTAGTATTCTAGTATAATATATATATTTTCTAATTTCATATGATTCGATAAATATTTTCTATCAGGAACACAAATTTGCATTGTATTTACATTCATATTTTTAATATAAAGTTAAAACACGAATTACAAAAAAAAAAGACAGAAATTTAAAAAAATTAGAATTTTCTAGACTCCGAATCTGACGAACTGAGGTCTTCGTTTTGTGGTCTGTTACTATATAATGGGTGGTATGAATAAAAACGAAGTACCTGCTACTACTACAAGTATTATAGTATATTCTACATAGTATTTACTTTAAAACGAAGTAGATACTACATTTCAAAGTACTCCCTTCTATTTTTCCGGAAATGCTAAAAATAATAGAATTCTTCTAAACATTATAATTACTTTAATACTTTTTACTGGTAAATACTTCCATTTTAACAACTGAAATATTTTCTCCGTGATTAACGAAGTTGATATCATGGCAGCCTCATCGTGCGTGCTACAAAGTGATTACTTTAAAAATGGTTCAAATACATAGAAATAAAATTTATACTGCAAGAAGACACTACGACGCTGATACCATATACCGTCAAATATTTAGGTAAACAATTAAGTACCATCAATTTAAAATGGTTTATGTTTATATTTTTCATCTAGGTTTAGTAGGGAAAACGTTACTTTCTCGTTACTCGTTACACTTCTATCACACTTCTTTCATCCGAAGACATCTTAAAGGACTGCTGATGTTATAAATACATACAAAACTGAAACTGTCTCCCAAAAACTTTTAAACATGTATATCTCGTTAGCCGGGGCCTGGCGGACGGCGTATGTGTGACGGAAGTAAGTACAAGTACACATTTCAAAGAATGTATTTTAAAGTAGATATTACGTAGAATATACTAATACTTGTAGTAGTAGTAGCAAGTACTTCGTTTTCATCCATACCACAAATTACATATTTACATTCGTCGCAACATTTTAATCCTTGGGCTAAACACGTGCACCTATTATGGTTGCAATTTTTGTCAATCCGACGTTCCGACAGAAATTGCAACAATAATAAGTGCACGCATTTAGCACAAAGATTAAGATGTTGCGACGAATGTAAATATGCAATTTGTGGTATGGATAAAAACGAAGTACTTGCTACTACTACTACAAGTATTAGTATATTCTACGTAATATCTACTTTACAACGAAGGATTTACTAATTTCCGGTAGTATCTACTTTACTTGACATAGAACATGCTTCACCACAAAGTATAATATACTCCATATTATGAAGTATCTACTTAACAAGTGTAGTACATCCTTTGAAATGTATAGTAGGTACTTACTTCCGTCACACATACGCCGTGCGCCAGGTCCCGGCTAACGAGATATACATGTTTAAAAGTTTTTCAGAGACAGTTTCAGTTTTGTATGTATTTATAACATCAGCAGTCCTTTAAGATGTCTTCGGATGAAGGAAGTGTGATAGAAGAGTATCGAGTAACGAGAAAGTAACGTTTTCCCTACTAAACCTAGATGAAAAATATAAACATAAACCATTTTAAATTGATGGTACTTAATTGTTTACCTAAATATTTGACGGTATATGGTATCAGCGTCGTAGTGTCTTCTTGCAGTATAAATTTTATTTCTATGTATTTGAACCATTTTTAAAGTAATCACTTTGTAGCACGCACGATGAGGCTGCCATGATATCAACTTCGTTAATGACGGAGAAAATATTTCAGTTGTTAAAATAGAAGTATTTACCAGTAAAAAGTATTAAAGTAATTATAATGTTTAGAAGAATGTTATTATTTTTAGCATTTCCGGAAAAATAGAAGGGAGTACTTTGAAATGTAGTATCTACTTCGTTTTAAAGTAAATACTATGTAAAATATACTAATACTTGTAGTAGTAGCAGGTACTTCGTTTTTATTCATACCACCCATTATATAGTAACAGACCACAAAACGAAGATCTCAGTTCGTCAGATTCGGAGTCTAGAAATTTTTTTAAATTTCTGTCCTTTTTTTTTGTAATTTGTGTTTTAACTTTATATTAAAAATATGAATGTAAATACAATGCAAATTTGTGTTCCTGATAGAAAATATTTATCGAATCATATGAAATTAGAAAATATATATTATACTAGAACATTAAATTATTTTTTTAATACAAAATTCTTTTTGGATATTTTATATTGGTCAGGAGATCACCCAAGCGGGTCTTCGAAACACATCGAGAGCGCGGTACGGTGCGATAATTTGATAGTCTTCGAAAAGCACGTTGCGCGGCGCAGCGCGCCCCTGTGTTATTAAATTTAAATGGCGATAACTCGAAAACTGTTTGTCACAGAAAGTTGGTTCTTCTTCTAAAAACTTTTTCAAAATTTTTTCTTTAATTCATACGCAGATACTATGGCAAAATTCCTTGAAATAAAAAAGTTTCTCGCTTACCGAAAATCATGCAGCAATAAAAGTAAAATTTCGAGTTTACTCCATTCTCCAAGAAAAAATATGCTAACCAGGGGACTTAAATTAGTACAGTTATGAGCGCCTATATATCTTCAATCGATTAAAAAAAACCTCATGTTTATAAGTTAATTAGTTTCGAAGTTATCGCGTGGTATGTCTAAAAAAGCATAAATATAACATTTTGACAAATTATTGACATTTTTGGGGATAAAAAATGTCTGACCCCCCTAAAGATGTCGTAATTAGTCATTTCACATGCACAAGGACCCAACCAATGATCCTGTATAGGTTTCATGTGGTTATACCTTTAAAACATTTTTTGAAACATTTTTCTACCGATTTTACTCCACTAATGATACCAGTAAGTTGGTTGCCCAGCGCACAATGCTAGAGTAGTTTCCAACAATGGTCCAGTTCGGTGGAGTACTCGAAGTCCCGATTTGACACCTATAGACTTTTATTTCTGGGGGTTCATAAAAAATTAAGTTTACGAATTTGGTCCACCAGATAATGTCCAAGAGTTGTGTGATAGAATTAATAATGTCATAACTTTAGTGAACCGGAATACTCTGAGTCGAGTTTCTCAACATGTTTTAAAAAGATGTGCCAAATGCATTGAGCAAGACGGTGCCCACATTGAACAGTTTAATATCTAGTTTTTTTGTTTTATTTGCGGTTTTTTATTATTTTCTTTTTTCATATTCTAACTTGATACATACCGGGTTTCCCATTTCATTTGACTAATGGCAATTAACATGGGCTATTACATTTCATTGAATTTTATATTCCCAGGGCACACTATGAGAAATATTGCTAACGGAATCGATAGTACTGACTGTCAAACACTTCTGATTACCAAAATACTAAAGCGAAATGCTTTTTTAATTAAAATATCAGTAAAAATTCGTTTTGAAGTTAATAGGTGTAGTTTACATAACTGTTTTAAGAAACGTCATTAAACGTCATCCGATGGACTAGTTGGTTGAGCGGCAGTGTTTCAAACTGAACCGCACCTGCAATTTTGCAGGTTCGAATCCCGTCAGAGGCAACTTTTTTTTTTACTTTTTCGTTAATTACAAATTATTAGTGTTTACCTACTTATTCGAATAAATATGGTTCATTGTCGGTACCTAATTATTATTTTTGAAAGTCACAATATTTGCTTATCAAAAAAAAAATAATAATAAAACATGTTTTAATTGGTTCGTTTCCTTTATCTTTAGCTAAAGCTACTATCTTATAAAATAAGTAGTCAACAAGGAAATATTTTTTATTTATTATATGCACTGTGCTTTTACTAATAGTGTACTTATCTCTGCTAATAGTTACTACATATTATAGCTCAATCTGGATATTGAGTTAAACAGTATTACAGAAGAACTGTCGTGAATTAGGAATAGGTTTTTTTTTTAAATAAAAACTATAATTCTAAAATTATGAATTTTTTTAAATAAGAATATATTTTAAAAAAACTCCTCAAAAAGAAACCTATTACTAATTCACGACAGTTCCTGTGTAACTGTTTAACTCAGTATCCAGATTGAGGTATAATATGTAGTAACTATTAGCAGAGATAAGTACACTAGTATTAGTAAAAGCACAGTACATGTAATAAATAAAAAATATGTTGCTTGTTGATTACTTATTTTATAAGATAGTAGCTTTAGCTAAAGATAAAGGAAACGAACCAATTAAAACATGTTTTATTATTTTTTTTTTTGATAAGCAAATATTCTGCCTTTCAAAAATAATAACAAGGTATTGACAATGAACCATATTTATTCGAATAAGTAAACACTAATAATTTGTAATTAATGAAAAAGTAAAAAAAAAAAGTTGTCTCTGATGGGATTCGAACCTGCAAAATTTTGCGGTTCAGTTTGAAACACTGCCGCTCAACCAACTAGTCCATCGGATGACGTTTAATGACGTTTCTTAAAACAGTTATGTAAACTACACCTATTAACTTAAAACGAATTTTTACTGATATTTTAATTAAAAAAGCATTTCGCTTTAATATTTTGGTAATCAGAACTGTTTGACAGTCAGTACTATCGATTCCGTTAGCAATATTTCTCATAGTGTGCCCTGGGAATATAAAATTCAATGAAATGTAATAGCCCATGTTAATTGCCATTAGTCAAATGAAATGGGAAACCCGGTATGTATAATAAGTATTGTTCATTTTTCCTTCATTTTAAGTCACTGCTGCAGGTTTATTTGCAGTAAAACTACCATTACTTAATTAATTCAAAACTAATCTCCGTTATTTTCCAATCTGGCTGAGGTCTTTCGGGAAAAGTTTCTAAATACGTTAGGTAGCACATTATATTGTTTACATCTTTCATAGCCACCGTTGCTTATTAGTCGATCACTTAGTTTGTATAATTTCATATAATAAAATTATTAGTGCCATTATGTTTATTATTTTCCCTATTACATGACCAAATTGCACGAGTAATTTTGTACCTACTTTCCTTTTCCTTTCATTGGCATAAAATCATCCACAGCCTACTTTTTTTTAAATTACTGTTTTTCTCGAATTGTGTCCCTATAATAATTTCCGAATTGTGTTTCCAATATCATTGGAAAGCTTTTTTCTAGGGGGCGATCGCGTGAAATAAAAATCCAATATGGCCGCCGTAAGAAAAACAAAAGTTGACACATATAACTGAAAAACAAAAGACAAATGAGAGTTGCTATTGGTCACAAAAGTTTTCTTGTAAAAAAGTGTCCTAATAATGTGCAAGTCTAAAACTTGTAAAATGAACGCCTACTGTGTTATCGAAGAAAAAAGAAATCGGCAATTTTTGTTTTTTTTTCCAAATATCTCAAAAACTAAAAAAGATAGACTAAAATAGAGAATATATTTGAAATCACCATAAAATCCTACAAAACTTCTCTAATTTATCAGTTTCTCCATCTTTTATGATAACTGAAATAGCAATACATTACCATCGAGAATGGGACACAGTGTATACATTACATGTAATTTAGGTTATGTAATGAAAATAAACGTTTTGAATATTGTCAAAATTGACCGACAGAGGAATGTTGTATTTATGTAGGTATTGGTTTTGTAATTTTAGGAACCGTTCCAGAACTTATATTTTATCGCGCATTAGTTCTGTGCAATTCCATTATAGTTCGAGAACCGTCCCCAGCAACTTTTTAACCAAAACAAACAATTTATCCAAATATAAAACCATTGACTTGTTAACCATGTAGCAAGCAATACTTCAATAGATCAGTCAAGCGGTTTCAATAATTCAGCTTATTCTCTCAAAAAATTAATCTTTGGCGTCATTTTTTAATTCATAAATGCAAGGAGGAGTTAATAGTTAAATTGAATAATAAATTGGAAGTAGTAATAATAAGTTCTTTTACTATATACCAATTTATCTAACCCAGCATCTAAAATAGAACTCATATAATATATAAAAAATATGTGAACCGTGTATTTTAATTGTTTTCATATAGCCGTCTCTATCAAAATTATCAAAATATAGTAATAACTTATTTGCATGGAACAGAACCTAATTGGTTAATTCCGAGGTTAATTCTTACTTACCAATCCAAATTACAAGTGTGGGTTAAAGTTAAATATCGAACGCCAAGTTCGTAATACAGCCTTAAAACGGACATTCTATTTGCTATTGAATGACCACCTTCTACACCTATAAGACTTGCTATTTTTTTACGTTTAAATGCATCAGTGATTCCTAAAAATAATTAAAATAAAAAAATATTTTCTGAAACTAGGTACACACATTATTACAGATAATACATTCAGTATATATTTATCAGACAATAAAAGTTTACAGTAAGTACCTACTTAATAATAAAAAAAGGAAAAAATATTAACAATAGAGATTATAAGTAAGGTGTCTGTGTCTAAGTAAAGTGAAAGGTCGGTAAGTAAGGTGTCAAGGTAAACTTATACACCCGGATTCATGAAAGAGACGTAATGCGTTAGTCGGACTAAGCAACTTTGCGCCGCCCACTACACCTTTTATTTTAACCCGCGCAACAAGGGCGCAAATTTTTCGCATAACCTTCGCTAGTCGAACTAACGTTAGGCCTCGTTGATGAATCCGTACGATAAAGTTTGTGCCCATAAGAATACTGGCACAAAATATAGGTAATGAATGCAATAAATTAACTAATGTCAATTTGAAAAATGATTGACGAATTAGTATTATATAATAAGTGTGGTAAGTAGGTTATTAATGCACGCGAGTGAAAGTTGCAAACCCAGCCGGTGAGGCGAGGTTTGCAATCACTCGAGTGCGTTAATAACCAAGTACCACATGCAATACAGGGTGTTCTACGTAGACCTTCCATAAGACGTTTCTAGAATACTACGCGTAGTGGAATTCTGAAAATTTATATAGGGTTTCTCACAATTTGCTATCGATTAAAAATATTGCCGATGACGTAACACTTCCGGTTCTAATGGAAGTAGACATCAACTCGCTTCTTTCAAATGGAATGAACCATTTTTTTTATTTCATTTTTTGGATTATACATCAAATATAAAGGTAAGTTTCATAAGAATACCCTAGCCCTAAACTCAATCGTGTCTGAGATATTTCGACTTTTTCAAAAATTTTGGAAACAATTTTTCAAATTTTTAACACTTAATCGGTTCTATCTCTTCTAGTTTTTAATCTAGAGGGCTAAAATTCTACACGAGAAATACTAAAAGGTATCCAAACATCTGTAGTATTCGAAAATTGATGCAAGTTACACAGGGCGTCGAAAAAACACCGACCAATTGTGTCAAATTGAAAATTCAATAACTCGCTTATTTTAAATACAACACCCTATGTTTTATAATGCTAGTGGATGTAGCTTTTAATTCTCTTTCGATTAGTATTAGCATTCCCTATACCTAAATTCCACCGATTTGAATATATTTGGATATTATTGCTGCAACGAAAATAATTCGACAGTCAGCTGCAGCTTGGCTGTGAAACCAAAAATTTAAATGTCACTTAGCGTACCTACTTACTTATTTAGCAAAGTTGCAGTCATTGCTGTAAAGTGAGGTTGCCGATTTAGTTGTAATATTTTTAATAATAATGGCATACTCCGGTTACACAAACGAAGACTTTTTAAATTTAATTGTCGTTTACGGGAAGTGTAGTCGAATTGTTAGTAGAACATGTCGTGAGTTATTTGCATAGTCCAGATAAACACAGACCAACTAAGGACATGGTCAGAAGACTATTAAAGAATTGAATAGGTACCTATTAAAGAAAGACTATTAAAGGCTATTAAAGAATATTATTTTTTTTATTCTTAATGTTATTGTTATCATTATGTGAATGCTGAATATTGTAGGTATTTATAATAAATGCATATTGTATTATTGTGTCAAATTATTTCAAAAAGTACTTTTTTCAGTTCTGTCTGGTACAGTTTGAATGTTTTAATGAGTAATATTAAAGTACCTAATGTTAATTCAGAACCAATAGGTACGTAATTAAAAATTAAATAAAAAATTTAAACTTATTTAAACCTAATTAAAAAACGTACGCAAAAAGCTAATTTGTGCTTATTTAAAAACTCCACATGACTATCTAAACAGTGACAATGACGTTTGATAAAAATTTCTTCACATTTAATGTTTTTCCCCAGCCAACCTGCAACTGTCGGTTTATTTTCGTTGCAGCAATAATGTCCAAATATCTTCAAATCGGTGGAATTTAAGTATAGGGAATGCTAATACCAATGGAAAGAAAATTAAAAGCTACATCCATTAGCATTATAAAACATAGGGTGTTGTATTTAAAATAAGCGAGCTAATGAACTTTCAATTTAACACAATTGGTCGGTGGTTTTTCGACCCCCTGTGTAACTCGCATGAACTTTCGAATATTCCAGATATTTGGATACCTTTTAGTATTTCTCGTCTAAAATTTTAGCCCTCTAGATTAAAAACTAGAAGAGTTAGAACCGATTAAGCGTAAGTATGTTTTTTCCAAAATTTTTAAAAAGTCGAAATATCTCAGCAACGATTGAGTTTAGGGATAGGGTATTCTCACGAAACTTACCTTTAAATTTGACGTAGAATCCAAAAATGAAATAAAAAATAGTATATTGCATTTAAAATAAGCGAGTTAATGTCTACTTCCGTTAGAAAGGGAAGTGGGACGTCATCGGCAATATATTTAATCGATAGAAAATTATGAGAACTTCCGTATATAAATCTTCAGAATTCCAGTAGGCGTAGTATTCTAGAAACGTCTAATGGAAGGTCTATGTGGAACACCCTATACATACGATACTTTATAAGCATGCGGTCGCCACAATATGTTTTTTACAAATCAACAAAAGTAATAGCTAAATCTGTATTGACGTTTCACCTTTAAAATAATATTAATATCTGACTGATATCAAGTAATCATCGTTGTGTTGTATTGAATTAATAACAATGGCGTGCGGTAATGTACTACTTACCGCACGCAAATCAGCAATGGCGTGCGGTAATAGTATATTATGAAATTAGTTTATAATGCAGCAGATTATGGCATGAGTGAATTTTGGCGCATGAGCGAAGCGAATGCGCTAACACTTCACGAATGCCATAATCGAGCATTATAAACGAATTTCATACGCTATTTTATAGTCGAACTGTGGTTTTAACAGACAATTTAAGTTTTAAAAACTTAAATTTGTGCAATCGTAGAATGTTCGCATATGGTTACTATATCATTGTGCCATAAAGTGGATTTTATGGCACGATTCTTTCACATTACAGCACGGGTGCTAGAAAGTGTCAGATTATTAACGATTTTGACTTTCATAATGCTGTCATTATGAAAGTCAAAATCGTTAATAATCTGACACTTTCTAGCACCCGTGCTGTAATGTGAAAGAATCGTGCCATAAAATCCACTTTATGGCACAATGCTATAGTAACCATATGCGAACATTCTACGATTGCACAAATTTAAGTTTTTAAAACTTAAATTGTCTGTTAAAACCACAGTTCGACTATAAAATAGCGTATGAAATTCGTTTATAATGCTCGATTATGGCATTCGTGAAGTGTTAGCGCATTCGCTTCGCTCATGCGCCAAAATTCACTCATGCCATAATCTGCTGCATTATAAACTAATTTCATAATATACTAGTAAGCACGGCGTGCGGTAATATGTACTACTTACCGCAAATCAGTGCGGTAAGTATCACGGTACCGCATGCTTGTAGATAAACATATTTACAGTGCGGCTTAAAGATGTCTGCTACCAGCTAACTTTTGAACTGAATAAGTTAAGAGGCTTAGAACAATCAAACAAAACCATCGGACAAGAATTACATGTCTTCAAGTTTACTATTTGTTAGTTTAAAATTAAAATCATAATATTCAAAGATCCTATGAACTTTAAAATTTCAAACGGCAAATGTAATCATGTGATACCTCATATGAGACCATTTGGAAGGTCTTTGAGTTCTTTATCCGACATGATTGCCTAATGGGCATATTGAACTTTAGTAGTGGTGAGAAACACACCGTAGTGCCCTCTTTGGCACTCTAACATCTTTGGTTCAAAAGTAAATTGGGAGTAGGGACTATTTAAAGCGTCACTGTATAATAACTATAAAGTAAAATTGATATTTAACATCGCAAAATCAAAGTACAATTGACTGATGAGAATCCGAGTTTAGGGTTTAAAGATATGTAATAATAAGTGCAGAATTATTTTCATATTATGAATAATATTCAATAATTCATAATATGAATATAGAGAAAATATTAGATTGTGCTCTTTCGCTAACCAATTTGGGTTTAGGATACTGAAGGTTTAAGTTTCATTTCCGCCAGGTGCCACTGTAGTATTAGTATTAGGTAATTGTATCTACTCGTAGTAATAGCAGTAGCAGTAGTGATATTAGTAGCATAGATTAGTATACCAGTGTAGTAATCTCTAGTAGTAACAGAGATATAGTGTATAATCTCTGGTAGTAGTATTAATAAAACCCCCCACATGGGTGACCATGATTTGCACTCTTCTATGCGATCAAGTTAGAACTTACCATCAGAAGTCGTTACAAATTCCAGGTCATTGGAATATTTATTTATTAATCGTTTAATTACATCTATTTGATCTAAAGTTCTAACAAGAGCCGTTTCCTTTTCATTGGTATCACAGCGAACATAAGCGGCCCAAAACTAAAATTAACATAATATATTTTAGCATGCAAGTATGACAAAATGAATGTAGGTACTCTAATAAATACATTTTTACTCCTTACAAGTTATAAGTAACATACAAACAACTTTACAAGTTATAGGTAAACATTTTCTAGTTTATAATATAATATAATATTTATGTCTGTGTCCCATGGTGACCACTCATTAGAATATATCAAGAGCTTACTTTAATTTGAAATACGAAAATTTGGACACTTATAAGGTTTTCAAGGATGTTCTCTTTAAATAAAATATTGATGTCCTCGTGGCCACCGATTATACCGGAAGTTGCCTCTTTACTTTATTATTTTAAATGGGACATCCTATATATTTTTAGAGTTGTGGATTCCATACATTATTTAATGGGGACTATTATCCGGCTTCGGTATATATAAGTAATTACATTGTAATGGAAATTTGTGAAAATTTGCGTTCCAGCCGTTACCATAGAGATTATACTATTCACCCATATGTAACCCTGATTATTTGTAGGGGAGACCGGGGCAAGTTGTAACATTTTTTACGTTTTGGTTATTTTTCAGGAAATTTTATGTAATAAATGTTTGCAATTTAAGCAAGTCAATAGTTATTGAACTGAAAAGTTTGTGAGAGAGGGCATTATTAAATACAAGCAATAATTTTTTTCATATACTTATCAAAAATTAAGGGCCTATGCATTTGTTACAATTTACCCCGTCACCGGGGTAAGATGTAACGGTGTTGGGGTAAGTTGTAACATTATGTTTTATAGTGATAGATGATTATGATTTAGTAGTATCAAGCCTTTTTGGTGTAGAAATAAAAAGTAGCAGTTAAAAACACAAATAAACATGTTTATTTATTCCATACAAAACGAAAATATTTTCAAATTCCTGTTTCACATATAAACATAATCTAGTAACTTAATCGTCATCCGAATCACAGTGGTGACACAGATATGGAATATCACCAGGTGTACAGTCTTCATGTGCCCACTGCTTACACCGGTAACACTGGATCCAGGCCTCTCCGGGTTTACTGTTATGATAATTTTCGCAACAGACGACACATATTGCATTATCTTCATCGGATGAATCTTGTAGTACTTTTCTTTTTACTGCTTTTAATTTTTGTTTTGCTGCTGTGGGCATTTTTCCTTTTTTTGTCAATCTTGCATCCGCTTCGGCTTTCAAAGCATCTAATTCGGGTGTATCAGTTAAAACTGCAGATTGTCGTTTCTTTCTTCCTCTAGTTGTTGTTTTTCTCTTTGTGGCAGTTGGAAATGGTATTATGTTTGCAACAGAAAAGTCAGGTGTCGGAGAACACGCCCTTGTCAACAATTTTGATGCTGACGAAACTAAATTAACCCGATCTGGTTGTTTTGAAGTTGAAGGTTTAAAATTGTCCGAATTTGTAAGTAGAGAAGCCGAAGCAACAGCATGATCAGCAAGAAGAGTTTCGGCAGAAGTAGAAGTAGACGTACAAGATTGATTTGATTGTGCGACTACGGGATCGTCGGTCCCAATAAGCGATGTGCCAAGTTGTGGCTCCTGAAGTGTATTCTTAGAATTAGCCAACTGGGTAGCCACAGCCTCTAGAAGCAACGGGCGATCAGTTACACTTGCCGGTAAAAAATCGTCGTCACTAAAAATGTTTCTGTTGAAAGGCTCAATGCCAGTACATTCAAAACCTTTAATTACATTCTTTTGTGCAAGAGCAGGTTGTAATGCTTTTCGAGCAAGCCCTGGTATATCGTATATGTTCATAGATTTGCCTGGATTGTTTCTCATCCAGGCATCTTGTTCGCTCGTCATATATTTTTTTAATGGACCATACACCGATCGGTCGAGTGGTTGAAGCCGATGTGAGCAGTGCGGTGGAAATGACAGCAACACAACTCCATTATCTTTCGCATATTTCACAGTATTGTAGGCTGTATGGGACTCGTGGTTGTCTAATAATAACAAGACGGGTTTTTCGACAGACGGCCGGACATGCGAAACAAAATGCTTCATAAAAATGTAGAATTCCTCTGCGGTCATCCAGCCAGATCCATTACCAGCACCAATGCATCCTGGCGGGCCGTCTCGGATAAAATGATCCTGAAAACGTTTCCGAGGAAATAAAAACATCGGTGGGACGTGGTTTCCAATAGCGCTCACTGCTATGCAGAGTGTCACGTGAACTCCTCGTTCGCCTGAAGTTATGCCTCCAACTTGCTTAGTTCCTTTTTCTGCTATCACTTTGCCCAGTCTTTGGACTGTTGTTAATCCAGTCTCGTCCAAATTCCATATTTCAGAGGAGGAAAATTTAAACTTGTCTCGAACTCTAGCAAGTTTATCAAAAAAGGCATCAACGTTGGGTTTATTGAAGTTTGTAGCCCTTCCAATACTTGTAGCTTCGGGAACACGGATTGATAAAGTTGGTTGTTTCTTTAAAAAGCTTGTTAACCAATCTTCCCCTGCAGCCTTGTTTTTTATCCAAGATTCGGGCACTTCACCATGAAACGCCATAGCACAATCATAAGCCAGTTTTCTGACTTCTTTTGGTGACAGACCAAAATAAATTTTTGAACACTGCTTTATGTAACTCACAAGTTCTTTGAGTTGTGCATCTGTGAATATTTGCTTATGTTTACTATAGCCGTACTTTTCTAAACTTATATTGTCGCCAATATTATTTTTTTCTTTTGCTTGTTTTACGTATCTGCTAAGAGTTACATAGCATATGTTAGAATCTCTTGCCACAGATCTAATCGACTCATTGTTATTGACAACCCGGTTTACTGCCTGCTCCATCTCCTGCTTGTGTGTCTGGCCTCTATCCGTTTTTTTCTTGTAGTCTCTCATGGTAAATAAACTGTAATAAAAATTGCACTTTATAACTTCTTATTACGGGGTAAGTTGTAACATGTTACAATCTGCCCCGGGCAGAGTGTTACAACGTACCCCAATGTGAAATTATTATATTTTCTTTATTTTTTCGGAAAACAAAGCGACTATATAAAAAACAAAAAGGGGGAACAATAGTCGAAATTATATAGTATAGTATGATGTGGTTCATTTTATTAGGGCTACTACACCTAAAAAAATAATCAAAATTATTTCATACCTTTGAAATTTACTTTGGGAGCCAAATTTTACACTTTTACGTATTACACAATAACCCAACGTGCGAATTCCTCGACTGTATATGCTCGACTGAAGTGTCCAGTAAACCGTTTTGCACATTTAACGAAAGCTCCGCCTGGCGACTGGTTTTGTTACTAGACGCAATGTTTCAACATACCCCGTGTTACAACGTGCCCCGGTCTCCCCTAATAATATATTTTTGGTTGATTTAACATTACCACTATTAGGCAAAATAAATCTCACAGGTAATGCTGGTCCTCTAATAATTCATTAACTTTGAGCATGTCAGTTTTATGGTAAAGGAGTGAGAGAAACTCGATATAATGAACATACACGCTAAAATTAAGGCTTTTTGGTGTTAATTTAACGACAGGTGTGATATTAATTTTTATTCTTAAAATTCAATTTTTCTATAGATTGATTAATCTATTTGTTTGTATTTGTGTTTTGTTACAGACATATATACTCAGTTATTCTATTTATTTAGTAATATTTATTTTCCAATTAGGGAAAATTTGGTTTTTTATTGAGGTTCGACGCCACGTGTTAGGCTTCAGTTTTCTTTATTTAAAGGGTGTATGATTGACGCCTTCAATATATATGAATTTACTTTGAACTACTGAATATTTTATTAAATTTATTTTGAATTCATGTCTTTCAGATTTCAGACTAGTATTTGCTGAATTAGAATTCAAATAAAATTTACGACAAGACAGTTGACCTTTAGGGTTGATTTTTCATTAAGGTTATATAACCACATTTGCAGGGAAATCTATAACCTAGGCAATTATTTGGTCACTTTGTGACTAAATAAGGTATATTAAGGATATTAAGTTAGGGTAACACCTAGCCACATTTATTATTTGTATTGAAAACTATTAAAATTGTTGGTCATAGGTTTTGTTCACTTTACATTTTTGCCCCAAGTACAAGAAATAATTTATAGTAAACTCTTTTTACTAATTAGTGGTTCATTTATTTAATTAACTAAATTGTACTAAATAACTGCCTACCATTTTTTTAAATTAGTAAATTTTGGATAGTTCTATTGCAAATTAATGTAGGTACAAGTTGATTCCCTTATTGATTCCATTTCATATTTTATTTTAGTTAAAATTTCAATAAAAGTCAAACTTTATTTCGCAATTTGTATTTGTCATCACCGCAAGATTGCCTATTGATATTCTACTTTGTTAAAGTAGTTATTGGAATTTATTTTATGATTTTGATTTAAGACATTTACTGTATTTCATGAAAAACACCTTGGCTTCCTGGAAGAGAAGAACATCCAGAATTTTCAACTCCACCATTAGGCAAGAACAAGGACAAAGTTGCTGATATCCAACTTCTAGCACTTCGATCTTATTGCAGACTGCAGAAGGTGCATGGTTGCTGCACTCTGGCTAAGTCCCACTCCTAACTACATTTCCTAAGGGGATCTTCTGGTGAGAGTTTGAATTGATTGCTTCGAGGGCGGAGGAAAATATCTGTTATTTTGTGGCAACCAATCATTGCCATTAAATCATTTTTTTGTGGTAAAGTCAATTTTGTGTGGTAACAACCGCAAATCTTGAAAGTAATTTACGACAAAATCACGTATAATTTATGTTTAATTATAATTTGTGCATATTAATGAATCATGGTTAATGATTGTTTTAAATTGTAATATACAATTATTTTAATTGTCTTATTTAATTTCCTCAAATATCCACTATTTTAAATGATAGATTTTCGTATGGTAATCATGCATAATAATAATTCGATTTGTTTTGCATTATTTGTGATATGATGTTTGATTATACCAGCTGTGTGCCATGTCGCTGCCGTTACGTGTGGAGTGTGAAATCAGATCCAATCCAAAGAGCAAAATACCAGAAATTAATGGGGGTTAATGGTAAGACCATGTTATACAGGGTGTAATTTTAAGCGAGGGCCATATTTACAGAGGTAATAATCCTAGTCACCAAGAATGCTAATCTGAATTTATTTTTCCGTATTTGCGAAAAATGGCCAATTTTTGTAAAATTTTGCAGTTAAAATCTTATTTCGGCGCCGTTGACCGAAACTAACATTCGACTCCAACCTTCAGTCGGTTGCCTTTTAATGCCACCGCCAATCGACTTAGAAAATGGATTCATGATAATAATTTAAATAATGTATAATTGTATAGTCACCATAACTAAAAAAGCCCATTTTTAAGGATTAATGTAGATTTAAAGCAACGAGGTTATAATGTATAGTCATCATAAATAAAGAACAGCCCACTTTCTCAAGTTATTTTTGGTATTTTATCGCTTTTTTAGGTAAAATAATTATCTTTTTCCTATCGTTGATTAATAGAATCCCTATAACAAGATAATATGTAGCTTTACCGCAAAACATCTGATCTGGCGGGCGTCTACAATGTGCGGGCTTTGACAACCAAACTGGCAGACAAACCAAAAGAATCTTTGCACCAAAAGTCCCATACACTTTTTTACATTTAACTATAGCCTTTCTCGTTTCTCCTCTTATTCAATTCTACAGAAAACAATTAAATGTAATGAATGACTGTAATTGTTCCTGTGTTTAGGCAAGCACCTACCTACCGCAATGAACAAGAGAGATACGTTAACATCTAAGAACGTGTCTTTTTTAGGCACACCCACTAAGTAATAAAACTTTACACATTTGAGGTTGTTAACTCACTTTTTATACCACTGCATTTTGCGTGGCATTAACATTCACCATTGACCTAGTTTTTTATTCACGAAATACACCCGACAAACTCATTATTACTGAACTTTGGGCATCAATTTGAATGTTGCAAAATCAAGAAACACTGTCCGTGTCTATATAAAGGTTGCCAACAAACTAGGTAGTTGCGTTACAGGTTGCCTATTGGCGATTCCAAAAATGAATGCGCCCTCTGCATGAAAATATTTGAACCTACTTAAAAGGTAATTTTTGGAGGCTTATTGCTGATATAATGATAAATAACACATATTTGGGTTTGTTTAACGTAATAATTTAGTGGTGCTTGTGATTTTTTAGCATTCCAAAGTTAAAAACGACATAGTTAGTATTTGTACATCTTTATTTTTACATTTTAAAATGGCATTCAAAAGAAATCAGCACAACACAAACTGCCGTGTTTATAGGTGCCATTCCACAAAATGTGTCAATAGAAGTGTTTAAGATTGAAGATAGGTAAAAGTTTGGCCCTAGTATAAGAAACTGTTTCTCATTTATTTCTCCAAAAGGCATGTAACAATTTAATAACAGGGAACACGTTTATTTACACAACATAACCACTTTGTTACAATTTTTCTATACTTTTCTATTATTAGTCTAATAATAAAAGCAGAATATATTTTAATTTAAACATTATTTAACAAAAAACAAGCACTAATATGGTATCACCATACAGTTTACACACTTATTTTAGTCAAAAATGTAAATAAACAAAAACTAGGGCACCTGTTTCAACCCAAAAAATTCATATAATTAGGACTGAAGCTCTTATGGGACGTTTGACTGCTTTTACCACTCTTTTTATCCTTCATTTCACCCTAACTAGCACATGAAGTCACTATATTTATGGCAGATGAATTCTAAATTGCTAGATCTAATTGCTAGATGATGTTATATGATATGTGACTTTGGGAGCTTTGAACCTCACTATAATAATGTCGGACGAGAACAAGAAGAGTAAGGGATTTAGAACCAGAACTTCTTGATGCCGTAGAACAAAATCCTGGAGCTAATACACGGAGGTTAGCTTTAGCACATGAAGTGTCACATGACTGTACTGTGCATCGAATATTGAAGGTACATGGATTGCATCGCTATCACGTCCAAACAGTACAGGCGTTGAATCCAGAAGATTTTCGAAGAAGAAGAGATGTATCGAGTTCTGCCAGGTACTATAGGACAAAATTTTTTGAAGATGCATAATACCCATGTGCGTGATAAAAACCTTCACGCAACTAAAGAGAATAATTTTCAAGAAAAATTTTCGATATATTTGGCCTGGAATTGTAAATAAGGTTGGACCTTACAGAATGGCTGAAAGATTGAATCCCGAAAGGCACCTACCTAGCTTTTCTAAGGAACACGCTGATGAATCACTGAATGATCTACTTGAAGATGTACCTTTAAATGTACAAAGAACTTTGTGGAGCACCATCAGTGCACGGATTGTTACAGAATGGTTCAATGAATATCAAGTAAAGAAATGAAAACACATGAAAAGTTTGGTGTACACGTATTTCATTAACAGTGTTAAAGAATTACGAGGAAGAGTGGAAGACGCGGTCAACTACATAAGGGAGAACATGCCTGTGAACATGCCATGCATGCTAGAAAACGTAAGACAGTCTATGATGCGACGAGTTTATGCATGTTTAGCTATTATTGGAGGGCATTTCCCGCACCTGCTATGAAGGTAGAAGGATATTAATTACGTAAGTAAGAGTTACAGATTATTTTATCATTTTTATTGTTAAAAGCAAATACTTTATTGCCTGTTATAGTTAAAGAAAATATATTTTTATTTGTTATTATTGAATGGTACATTTTGCTATAGTTGGAAATGTTGTGGCGATAACTTTTTGCTATGGAAAACAGTAATAAAAAGTAACGCTCCCAATAGCAATACCAAGTTTGAGGAAAAGCCTAGCCTGTGTGTTGTAAATACTCTATGCAGTTATGTCGATAAGACGAAATCTTCCAGAACACAAAATAAAAATAAAAAATTATTTATTACTTTTAAAAACCACATTATGAGGGTGGTGTGGAAATTTGCTTTATTGATAAAATTTCTCACGTTTCAGTTGAATTGCGATATTTGGCAATTATGTTACTTTCGAAACTTACCGAATAAGACCCTTTCAAATACCTCACAAAGGCTATCAATGAGTGTGCTATAAGAGCGATATATTGGAGGAAGACTCTGTGTCTAGCAGCGAATCGATATTCTCTTTCTAGCACATTTACAGCACACTTTTTTAGGCATAATTCCCTTATTATTAGAGATAGATACATAAAACCTTATGTGACCGTATTCGTAAAAAGTATTTTTTCCAAATAGGTTATGTAAAAAAATACAGGGTGACCCATTCAAAATATTAAAGTTTATATCGTCGTAGCTGCATTCAGTCACGCTATAAGAAATTAAATATATATATAAAAGAGGGCAAAAGATACAAGAAAATCGACCGTGCAATAAAAAAAAAATTGGGTATTTATCAAATAACGAATGTATCCACTAATTTACCAAAGCATTGTACATTTCAAATTCTGTCCAAATTTTCACTTTTTAAATAAAAGTAAGCTATAAGTTCTAGTTCTAAACGATACAATTGATGGATGATGGCTCGTGGTGGAATGTTATAAAACAAACACAGGTTTTTTATAATCCCGGTATTTTATGTTAATTAGACCAGCGTACATATATCAGAAAGTAAGGTTTTTTTTTAATAACGCTAAATTGAATGCGCATGCTCCAGCTGAGCTGGACTTTCCAGAAATCACCAAGGGGCGGAGTTGTTGGTTGGAGTAGTGAGTGGCTTTGTTGATGATTCTGATTTTATTGTATATTCTTATTTTGTTTTATTGATTTGTTATCTACCTTTACATTTCTTTAAATAAAAAGCTCTGTCTTTTGACAAACTGAAAAAGGTTCAGCCAAGACTTAGGTACTTTCTGTATATAATTCAGTGATCAAGATAACTCAGATAGTTTCCTCAACGACATAAAAGGAGCCGACAATAAGTGTCCATACTTTGTGATATATTGTACCTACCGTAACTTAATCTACTATCAATCAACAATTAAACATTTGTCTTACCTATATTTTGTATTTATCTATATTTGGCAATAAACACAATATATGAAATTACCTGTGCTCCAACTTTTCCTTTCCTTAACCTAGGTAAATCGGTATGACAATTGCAGTTACTGGATCCAAAAATTGTATTGTTAACTAAATTATTTTCAAAGTGGAACCCTTTTAAAGTGTTATTTAGTTTTAAATATAAGTTGAAGGGCAAATCATTGTGTCTAAAAAATATCGGTGTTAAGTTGACAAGTTGCGATACATAAAAAACTTCGCAAATGTGTGCGAATTATTATTAAACATAATGAATGGTATGTAGCATTTATCCACACATTTCCATCCACAACTGCTGACGTGAGGTCAATCTATATCAAAATATATAGTTCAAACCACTATCAGGCCAGTTCCCCAGAGAGCATATCAGCAGGCTAACAAACACTCCCAACCAACCACAATGCCAGATTTCAGAACATATTTGACCTTGATTTTAAATTCGGCGTTGTGGTTGGTTGAAGTTAACTGTAAGAAACTTGTCATATTAGAAAATGATATGGGAAAAATATTTACAATTTCTTTGGTACATAGCGTGCATTTTTTCAATTTGGCATAGCCCCTATAGTTTGAATGCCCGTCTGCTACCCTTAAAAATAAAATATTCACTCGCCCGTGGATGACCACATAATTCTCCATAATTTATTAACCTAAGAGTGTGCAATGATGAAATTTGGCCTGTTCGTCGCTAGTAGAATGTAAAATTGCCCTATGGTACCCCCATAGTTTAGCTGCCCGTCTGCCACGCTTAAAAATTAAATTTTCTCGCATCCGTGGATGACTACATAATTCTCCATAATTCATTAACCTGAGAGTGTGCAATGATGCAATTTGTTCTATTGGTTGGTCACCAAATGCAAAATAGCCCCGTGGTACCCCCATAGTTTGCCTGCCCGTCTGCCACCCTTGAAAATTGAATTTTCTCTCACCCGTGGATGACTACATCATTGTTCATAATTCATTAACCTGAGAGTGTGCAATGATGCAATTTGTTCTATTTGTTGGTCACCGAATGCAAAATAGCCCCATGGTACCTCCATAGTTTGCCTGCCCGTCTGCCACCCTTAAAAATTATTTTTTTTTCACTCGTGGATGACCACATAATTATCTATAATTCATTAACCTGAGAGTGTGCAATGATGAAATTTAGCATGTTTGTCGGTAGTCGAATGTAAAATAGCCCAATGGTTCCCCCATAGTTGGCCTGCCCGTCTGCCACCCTTAAAAATTAAATTTTCTCGCGCCCGTGGATGACCACATAATTCTCCATAATTTACTAACCTGACAGTGTGGTTTAATGAAATTAGGTCTGTTTGTGGGTAGTCGAATGTAAAATAGCCCCATGGTACCCCCATAGTGGGTGACAGACAGGCAGGCAAACTATGGGGATACCATGGGGCTATTTTGCATTCGATGGCCAACAAACAGGCCAATTTACATAATTGCACACTTTCAGGTTAATGAATTATAGAGAATTATGTGGTTGTCCACGAATGAAAAAAAAATTAATTTTTAAGGGTGGCAGACGGCCAGGCAAACTATGGGGGCTACCATGGAGCTATTTTGCATTCGATGATCAACAAATAGACCAAATTTCATCGTTGCACATCGTTTTACATTCGACTAGCGACGAACAGGACAAATTTCATCATTACACACTCTCATGTTAATAAATTATGGAGAATTATGTGGTCATCCACGGGTGAGTGAATATTTTATTTTTAAGGGTAGCAGAGGGGCAGGCAAACTATAGGGGTTATGCCAAATTGAAGAAATGCACGCTATGTACCAAAGAAATTGTAAATATTTTTCCCATATCATTTTCTAATATAACAAAATTCGATTAGAACGGACTTTCTACAAAAAACTATGTAATGTATTTTCATATTTTAAATTTAATTTACATTTTAATTCAAAATTTTGTTTTCAAATAAGTAGTATAATTATTTATGAGGCTAGTTTTTCAAAAAAGCGATTTAGCGAGCTTACAGTTAACTTCAACCAACCACAACGCCGAATTTAAAATCAAGGTTAAATATGTTCTGAAACCTGGCATTGTGGTTGGTTGGGAGTGTTTGTTAGCCTGCTGATATACTCTCTGGGGAACTGGCCTGATAGTGGTTTGAACTATATATTTCGATATAGATTGACCTCACGTCAGCACCAGTTGTGCATGTAAATGTGTCGATAGCTTCACTCAAACTTACCCATCTACCAGAGGAAAATTATCAAGAGCCACACGTCCTGGAACATTATCATCCTTAGCAGAGGCAGCAACTAAAAATTCAAAATAATCGTGAAATGTTTAATCTAGAATACCAATAATTTCTAGGTATAGCAAAAAATTGTATTAATAATACAAAACTGTTCCACATTTAAATAGGTATGTTATTGAGTTATTGAATTTGAGAATGGTATCTATTTGGATATTATGATATGGAAATCTATAAAACATAAATACTTTGTCTTTATGTACCTTTAATGAACTTTAATTTTAATAATTAAATTGTATAATTATAACTTACATGTAGGATCTTTGACATAAGCAGTAAAAAACACAAATAACATTAAAGATATGTACATGATTCTCCAATTTACTAATTTCACTGTTGGTTATAATATAACCAGTGAATTGGACATTATCATCCATTTATCTATTATATAAATGATATCTCAGCTGGTGCTTTCGTTATAAATAACTGGCCGATTTACACAGCTTGCGTATTTAAGAAACTTAACAAATAAAAAATTTAGAGTGCACAGGGAAATATCTTTTAATTTTGGAACTGGAAAAAACGAGAAGTACTTACGTATAAATGTTGCAGATTTTTTCTAAATCGACAGAAGCTGTTAGCAATTGAAACAGGAATAGTTATCGCAAACTTAAAAATAATTACAAACAGATGTTTTTTAAATGAAGATCCGGTTGTATGTTTTTATAGATTTAACAGGCTCTCTCATAAATATATTAGTGATATATGAGAGAATTACATGAATAGAAAATAGTTGATAGGTTTATGTAATAATTAGAAATAGACCTATCAAACCCTTCAACAATGAATTCGTAAAAAAATGTCATATCCAAAAATTAGCTATTATTCATGGTGTTTCATTTCAAAATAAACAGCTAAATATTTTTCGTAATTTTGCAATGCTCTTTTCTTTAATTTGTTAACATAATCTAGTTGCTCAGAAAAAATCCTATACAACTTTTTAATAGCTCCAAAAATAAAGGCTGTATGGCTGATATAAAATAGAATAAAAGACTCGCTATAGGTATTTTTTATGAAACAAAAATATTTAAAAAATGTAGCAGCCTTCAAAACAACACAAGTTAAAATAAACATAAGTAAATAGAATGATTAAAATACCTATACAGGCCCGCCAACTATTTTACATGTGGGTATCTTTATCAGTTATCACACAGCTTTTTTAAACTATGACCTTTTACCAGTGACGGCTTTATGTGAGGGGCAAATGAACCAGTGAACCACCTACAATTTTTATAGATAATTCGTTGGATAATTTAATTAATTGATAATTTATGGATATACTTAACACTAATAATTGTGTCATTTTATACTTCAATCTACCCATATCTAAATATCCAAAATCGAAAATATCATAATTCAAATAAAAATTTCTAATATCAATAGAAAATCAATTAAACGTCTGGATACACCTTGGCAGATATGCAATCTGCAAGGGGAACAAACTCCTTCGATCTAGAGTGGAGGAAAATCGGCTCTCAATTAGGTATGCCGTTTTCTTAAGCGAGGTATACCTAAATTAAACCTTTACCATCTTGTAGAGGGCCAATTTGGGGATAAGAAATGGCCTCGTACAACTTTCTAAAATCAAATTTTTTATGCTTCGGAGTGCGGACGTTATTTGACAATTATGTTTTTGTAACATACATCGCGCTTGTAAATAAAGTATTTTACTTATGTTCATAATGTTTTCACAACTTATCGGAACCTTCATGGACATAGCTGGGGCATTTGATAATACCTCTTACAATTCCGTCATAACAGCGGCTGAGGAGCACGGATTCCCATCTACCATAGCTGGGTGGATTTACTCCATGCTTTCGAACCGCTCAATTTCCACCTCCCTTAATGAAGTTATAGTTAGAGCGACTGTGGACCGAGGATGCCCGCAGGGGGGAGTGCTTTCCCCCTTGCTATGGAGCCTTGTGCTCCATAGCACGGGGCCACGACGGTCTTCTTCGTAGGCTCAACGAGGAAGGGATTATGACTCAACCATATGCAGATGACCTTACGGTCTTAATCGCAGGGAAGTCTGCAAGCACAGTTAGTGAGCTCACTCAAAGGGCCCTAAGAAGCATAGAAGAATGGTGTATAGGACAGGGGCTGAGAGTTAATCCCTCTAAGGTCGACCTAGTCCTCTTCACTAAGAAAAGGAAGTTGGATGGTTTTAAAGCACCAACCATTTTCAATAAGACCATCCAGCGCACAAGGATGGTAAAATTTTTGGGAGTTATCCTAGACGAAAAATTGTCATGGGTACCCCACATAGACAGACAAATACAGAGAGCCACCGCATCCTTCTGACCATGTAAGAGGCTCTTTGGAAAAATGTGGGGAGTTAATCCGAGAGCCATCTTATGTCTCTACACCTCGGTTATTAGACCCTCCTTTCTATATGCGTCGATTGTATGGTGGCCAGCCGTCCGCGGGCTACCAATCAACCAACAGCTAAATCAACTACAACGCCTAGCGTGCGTAAACACGACAGGAGCGATACGCACGGCTCCCACAGAGGCTCTGGAGGCTCTCCTGTCTCTCCCTAAACTGCATATAGTGGTCGAGGGGGAGGCAAGGAGGGCCTCCTATAGGGTCAAGCAGTGGGGGTGGACGCTAGGTAAAAGCCACGATGGTGATCACACAAGTATTCTTGAGGAACTTGTGGGAGGAGACAGTCTGCTGGACGCACCCAGTGATAGGATATCTCCCACTTAGTGTTCCTTAAACCTTTCGCAGTAGAGATACCGGACAGGGACGCCTGGCTCGAAAATCCTGATGCTCAGGTCTCGAATGGGCTAGTCTGGTTTACGGGTGGGTCCAAGACAGACCAGGGCTCAGGTGCGGGACTTCGAGGCGTGCGCCCAAGAGCTAGACTATTCTTCTCCTTGGTAAAGTATGCCACGGTCTTTCAGGCGGAAGTGTTTGCTATATCTGCATGTGTTCAAGAAAATCTCAAATATTCTAATCAGCATATAGAGATATGTACTGACAGTCAGGCGGCTTTACATTCCTTGATCTCCTACAGGATCACCTCCAGGGCGGCCCTAGAGTTTATTAATGATCTGGCCCAAGTGGGACAGACCAACCTGGTAAAATTGACCTGGGTACCGGGTCATCACAACGTAACAGGAAATGAGGAGGCCGATGCACTGGCCAAAAGAGGCTCAAGTATACAGTTTACTGGGCCCGAACCAGTTCTCGGGCTTCCGCCTAGTTATGTAACAAGGTCTATTGAAAACTGGATCATGAAAAGACCAGAGGAAGAATGGTCGAACGGGACTGGGCTGCCCCAGTCCCGTTCGCTAAAATTCCAACCATTTTAGCGAATTTTGTTATCACATACAGGCGATAGATGTCGAGACCTTCAGATGTATCTGTTATTTAATTTAATAAAAAGCAGCAACTCAAAAACCACAAATAGTTTATTTGTGTCACTAAATACAAGAATAAATTATCTCTTGACAGAAACAAATATTTTCACGACGCTCGAATCCTTCTTCGGTTCGACAATCCACAATGCATTCAACTGTTCAACCCTATATATAATTATTTATCTATGTGTTCAACTGTTCAACTCGCCGTCTAATTGAGTGGATCGGGCCTACTCACTCCCACTGAAAAGTCAAACCTTAAAATTAGTTCAACTGCGCATCACGGGTGACGCTAGCATCTGCACTTAATACTATGACGTGTCATTCTCGTTTTGTAATTGTTGTTGATTAATACAACCTAACACCAATCCGTTCTTGAATAATTTTTGTGTCCTTTTGAAAATTTTTTATTTAATAGTTCTTGTTAAATAAGTTAATAGTTCAAGCCTTGTACTGTGTTTTAAGTTTGTAGTGTTCCTGGATGCACCAATTACAAGATGAATGTTAGTTTTGCTTACAAATCTTGAGGTAAGATTCGTGTACTTTTTAATTGTTCGTTAATTCTTTATGAATATCTATCTATAGCACGAGCTTTTTTCTAATGCTACTTATTCATGCAAGCCGTTTTAGAGAAAAGTGAAATGTGCAAATTGCACTGTGAAATATTAATTGAAGGTTATTCTCCTTAATTTCTCCCAGACTTATGTTGAGATACTAATAAAAGCATTTTGAATTATAAAAAGTCTTTGAGAAAATGTTATGCAACAAAGTTAAAGTACATTATTGTACCATCGCTTGATTAGTATAAACTTTTTGTTTATGTAGTTATTATTTAATAACGACGCTATAACTTTACTTTAAATACTGTTTAACAAACAATATCCGAAATAAGCCTTGTAACAAATGTGTTGTAGTGACTATTATTAGTTCACTAGAAAGAAAAACTTCAATTAGTCAGATATATAAAATCAATCAAGAAATATCACTGTCATCCTAACATTTATTAAAAATTATAGTGAATAGGTTTTGTTATCAAGGTATTCACACTACGTAATATTTTAATTTTCAGATGCGATTTGCATCTGAATGCGATGCAGATTTCAGAAATGGTGTGAACATCCAACAACTGTATTCGATGAATTTCTCCGACAAACAGATTTGAGATCCATCGAAAACAAATTAACAAGTTATTAATTGTTTTTAAACATTTTATGTGTCTCGTAAGTTTGTGCTAATTAATTTAACAATTATTTGGTCATATTTTTAAATGTTCTTTTTACCTATTAATACATTTTATTTTACATTGAATTATTTTTTTAAATACATTACTTCACATCAGAACACCTTCATAATATTTTCAATCACATTTTTAAAACAGTTTGGTAATAGTATATTATACACCTAGGTTGAGAAGTGAGCTATTATTGACTGAGAAATTTTATATCCTGAGGCGCGTAGCGCCTCAGGATATAATTTTCGAGCTAAATAATGGCCTTCTCAACCGAAGTATATATAGTATTTTTTTTACTACTAATAGCCGAAGTAACACCAGAAGATCTTATTTTTATTTTAAAATCAGCCATTTACCCTATTACTCAAACATATCGAAATATCAAGTAGGTGAAATGTCAAACTGATGGGTTTCAATAAACGTTTTTTAACCTAGGTAAATAATGAATTATCATTATTTACCTAGGTTAATAATGAACTACTTCTCATTACACAAATGAGGTAAATAATAATGTTTTCTCATGTTAGTAGTAAAAAAATGTATTATTATAATTCACTATTATAGACATCTTTTTATAAATAGTTTGAAATAAAACTTGATGTGTAAAATAGTGAATATATTTTATTAAATTGTTTTCAAAATGTGAAATTTTAATAACTAATTAAAAGTATCTAAGGTAGGCAACCAGCGCAGCTCCGGTAGTTTAACTACGCATCACGAGGGGCGCTATTAACGTTTTTGGCGGGAGAGGTAGAGTGGCCCATCTATAGCTATCTATAATCTGTGAGTGAGTGGATGTTCCAGGTCTAGGCAGCAAATCAATCAAATCATTCTCTATAACATACTGGATAGGGGTGAAGCAAGAATCGTCGGTTTTCGATTCAAGCTCTATGCCCACACAAAATATTAGTTTTATATTATTTATGATTAGATAATTGCAAAGGAAGCGACATTGCAAATCGTTCCAACCTTCTCAACACTGCCAATTCTCGAGCCTCGAGATCGAGAAGAGAACTTATGTCAGTGTTGCTGTTTATCACAGATCATACACAGCTGTATATAACTCTTCTTAAATATTTTTGTTATTTATTTACTTTTTTTTAAATACGTGCTTCCGGTCAAATCTCATGACATGCAACATAAAAGACAAGCAAAATATAATTGCAAAATATTGTCGTTTACATGCTTCAGGTCGACAAAGCAACAGGTATTGTAAACACCAACCAACAATCAAATATGTAGTTCATTTATTATACAGGGTTATTCAGAGCTCATCTCTAAAACTTTGAGGATATGTGCATCCTTAAATAAGAAATCGATATCACCAAAAAAATTTTAATAAAAGTATTAAGATTTTCCGTAAACAATGTTTAAAGTTATACCATTATAAAGGACTACGTAGCTGGGCCACTGTACTTCAACACATCTGATACTTTTCTACCACATTCCTAAGAATGTGATAAAAAAAGTAAACACGTTTTTGTCTGGAACGCCTTCTTAAAACCGACCGAATAAAGTTAGAGTGGGGATGACATCTATATTGTCTATAAGTCGTCAGTCTGTATGTAGTGTATCGCTCTCGCGGGTGTTTTATTTATGTTAGGAGTGTTAAACTGTAAAATTTTCAAAATGGCTCATGTGTACAGTAATACTGAGTTAATGGACTGTTACCAGTGGATTATCACTTAAAAGTTAGGTTTTGTGAGTGGTTGTTGCAGCAAAATGCTGAAAATTCCCAATTTACTTAATAATTTGCGTTTACAAGATCAGCAACCAGGAGGAACATTCGGTTTAGTGCGGCAAAATTGGATAAGGGCGTGCCCAAAATTGTGTACAAGTCGAGGAATATTATTTCGAAAAGCTTTTGTAACAAGGTATATGCAAATTTTTTATACCTAAATTTCACGTTTCTAATACCTAGTAATCAAGTAGCGCAATTCTTCAAAATTAGTGTAACAAAATTTTATTCATTTTAAAGACACGTCACTTTGGTCAGATCTATCTATCTTTAAGTTTATTTTACAGTAAAACGCTGCAAATCTTTTTTGCGCCGGGTGTCGGTATTCTCTCAGATCTTCCGAAGTTTTTTTGTACTAGCCTGTTTGCATTGTCAGTCCCAAGGTCACTCCATTACAGTGGACCAGTACCCAGCAGCGTGCAATGAAAAATTTTTAAATAGTTTTAAGACCCCGCCAAAAAATTTTTTTTTGCACTACCACATTTGTACATGTATGTTGAACATCCCCAAATTTTATTATGGATACGTTCTGAATAACCCTGTATTGGCTGCAGGTCAATTCACATGACAGGCAAATATAAACGCAAAACAAAATACTGCAGATACTTATCTATATGTATACATGCTTCAGGTCGATAAAACGACAGGCATTGAAATAAACAAATATGCTATAATATGTCATTTCTTGTGTCTTATTGGTCATATACACTGATAAACACTGGATAACAAAGGATGGTTAACTGTTTACAGGATTGCTCGATCGCTCAATTTTGTCATCCGCCTTTGTGACGTCATCGAAGATACATGTAATCGAACTTCCATTCCCATGGTATCCCGTTTTTAGTTAACGGGATTAACTTCTATACATGCCATTTTGGAAGAAAAATTAGGAATGAATTTACGAAAATATGTAGCAACCCCCATGAACTGTTGAACTTCGCGTACGTTTTTAGGGATTGGTGACTTAAGAAGTGCTTCTACTTTGGATTTATCAGGATGGATTCCCTCTGAAGAGATTTCACGACCCAAGATATTCTACACTACTCATGAGAAAAGTACATTTATCATGTTCAAAGAAAATCCAGGAGTTTTTAATGTTATAAGTACTTTCCGAAGATGTTCTAGACCTTCTTTGACAGTCACGGATGGAATCAAAACATCGTCTAAATACACCAGTGCTATGACCTTGTCAATAAGAGAACGTAGTTGGAAGACCGATGGAGCATTGGCCAACCCGAACGCCATACGTAAATATTCATACTGCCCGTCTGGCGTAACAAATGCTGTTTTCTCTATTGAGTTCTCATAGATAGGGATTTGTAAAAATCCAGAAGCCATATCGAGACAGGTGAACATCTTGTTATTCTGTTTAGCACCCTGAAGTCAACAACCATTCGATCCGAACCGTTTTTCTTTTTTATTAAAAGTACAGGGGAGGCGAAAGGTGGCTGACTTTCTCGGATACCATTTTTTAAAAGTTCTTCTATAATAGATCCTACCTTTTCGCGTTCACATAGTGAAAGGCGATATGGTTGATAACGGACAATTTAATCATTTATCAATCTGATTTCCTACAAGTATTGACTGTAGACACGTAATAACCTCTACTTACAATATCTTCGAATTCGCGTAAAAGTTCAAGAAGATGTTCCCGATCACTATCGCAAATATCGGTAACAATGTCAGCTAAAATATCTGTTTTAGTAAGTGCACTCACCGAAGCAAATTTATCTATAAAACAATCATAGCGAATATAAATTCCTTCTTCGCTGCTAGTCAAAACAATACCCGGTCTAGTAAACACATCATTACCTATTATAAGATCGACATCAAGAGCATGATTTATAACAACGTAACAATCAACTTCGCAGCTAAGTATTTCAAATTCCAAAAGTAAGGTAACTAAAGAAGTCGAAATGCATTTGCCTTTGCCGATTCCAGATAAATTCAAATAAGCACATCGTCGATTGCAATTCCTTTGTTTTGTTTCGCGTTCTGTAGGTAATTAAAGAGCAATCAGAGCCGGTATCTGGTAGGCAGTCAACGGAGATATTGTTTATTACAACACTAAGAAGCCATTTATCTCTATCAGATCGACAAAAGTTAACGCGCTTGTCAGTATTATTTTTTATAGTACGCTTTTTCGCTCAACAATTTTCTTCAACATGTCCCTCGTTTTTGCAATATTTACAAGTAAAAGTAACTCTTGGCTTTTTGTCAACATGCTCTGCAGTATTTACATTATTAGGATCACGTAACAGTCACGCTTTATATGACCAGATTTACCACATCCAAAACAGACCTTTGGTCTATGTTGATTTGAGTGTTGTACTGAAAAATTGCAATGAACTTGTGGAAATTAATTGGCTTTAATCCACCAGGAACTACTGACATTAGCTCCGGCTTAGCTGGTCGGTTAGGTGTCGGTTCGTAGGAAAAGAAATGTTATTTTTAAGTTATCCTGTTGGAGCGCCAGGATAATTTTAAATAGACGATAATAAATAATATGAGTTAATATAAAATAATGAATGTTTGATGAAATTAAACAAGTCGATTAAAATAATTGTATATTACAGTTAAAAAAATAATGATGCAGGATATTTACAATTAATGTGATGAATGTTTAAAGAATAATGATCATGTATTAAATATTGATTAAACTACTATATTTGTGGTTGTTACCACGCAACAATGACTTTAAAAAACTTGCTGGTAACAGATATTGATTTGGTTTACACAAGAACAGATATATTCCTCTGGCCTCGAAGAAATCAGATTAACTCTCACCAAAATATATCCTTAACAATGGTAGATCAGGACTCTCCAAAGTGCAACAGTTATGCACCTACTGCAGTCTGCAACCAAAATAGATGGGCTAGCTAGCGTTTGGTTGGTAGGTTCTGAGACGTTGGATGTCAGTAACTTTGTCCTTTTCAGTTCCTAGTGGTGGAGTTAAAATTTCTGAAGATTCCTCTCTTACAGTAAGCCAAGATGTTCTCATGAAATACAGTAAATGTGTTAAACCAAAATCATAGGATAAATACAAACTCTACTTTAACAAAGTAGAATCTCAGTAGACAATATTGCTGTGATAACAAACACAACTGTGATATTAAAATTTTAAATTAGGTAATGAAAACAATTAAATGAAATAAAAGAAAAACAGGAATCACCCTGTATAATTTGCAATAAAATTATCCAAAATTTGCAAATGAAATAATATTAGTTTAATAATACTAAATAGTTAATTAAATACAGGAACTGTTAATTAGTTCCTAAAAGAATTTATGAGGAATTATTTCTTTTACTTATGAAAAAAATTACAATGTGAACAAAAACCTATTAGTGACCTTGCTGGTTGAAAAGGAAATATATAAACATTCACTAACTGCTGGGTTATAAATTAAATATTGTAAATGATTGAATATTAACAGATTGTTAAATATTAACAAAAATAAATATTAAAATTGCCTAAACTTTAAACAAATCTATTTTACATCTATGCAATTTTAATTAATAGAAATACAAATCAAATTAATGGCTTTGTGCAACTTGATCAGGAGAGATACTTGTTAATAAAAAAATATTAAACATGAAATTATTTGGGGTTTATTACCTTAGCCTATACTCAGTAAAAAAATAACCTATCTCCAATCAGAGATCTAACTAAATGACTTTGAATCACTTTAATATCACAGATTGACTAACAATTGCCCCGAGTTATAGATTTTCCTGCAAAGCTGGTTAAATAACCTTAATAAAAAAATCGAACTTAAAGGTCAACTGCCTTGTAGTCTTCAACTTGATTTGAACTCCAAAATTAACACAAAATGGTAGTCATAAAGACATGAATTCAAAACGAAATTACAGTGATATTTAATTATTCAAAGTACTAATATAATATATATAAAAGGCATCAATCAGACGCACTAAAAAACTGAAGCCAACACGTGGCTTTGAACCTTAATAAAAAACCCTACACGTATCCTTGTGTAAAAGTATAAAAATACCAAATATAATTACTACTGAGTAACACTATGTCCTGAATAAACCACAAATATAATTATAGCAAATAATAAATAAATTAATCAATATATAGAAAATGAAATTCAATAACAGAAGTATCTCACCTGCTGATTTACACCCAAAAAGCCCTGAAATTGGTCTGTCCTGCCAATTTATTGAGTTCCCCCTTCTCTTTTGCAAGAGTACAATGTGACCCCAATGCTTGTTTAAAGTATCATCCGCAACTGGTAATACAGAGGTGGAGTCATGGTTGCATACGAGTGGACAGCAAACATAGCACTGCACGCAAATTGCCACAATTTTCGCTACAAAATCTAACTTTTGTTGGATTTTTCCTTCTCTTTGTAACGATCTCTTTGTGTACGCTGCATCGATTCAATATTATTTGATATTTGTCGCTTCTCGGTCGACGACAATGTTGAAATTAAACCAGATATGTCTAAACAATTTTGATTGTAAACACTAGTTCGAACATTTAAATCTGTAATAGCATGTATATTTACTTCAATGAAAAAATTTTCCGGCCATTCTACACGAACCTTGCTCAACTTACATAATTTTTGTCTATAATATTCATCATAACTCTCACACCCATCGGAGTTAAAGTTTATAGCCTCGTATAAGACGCCATTGTTTGGTTTCCTAAGAAACGGTCGACTTAAGTCAACTCGACTCAAGTAAAAATACATATTTTCATTTCAAAATTACCAGAATGTAAAATTAATCGTTTTCAAGAAAAAAGTAAAATTATATGTGGCAACGTGGAGCTGTTCTTTAACTTCTCTACATTTCATTGGCTACTGGAGTGTGATGTCAGCGAACCGCGCAGTTTAAAATGATTGACGAAGACCGGTTACTTTGTACTTGGATAACTTCGCTTAATTACCATTTTTTAATAAATTGGGTCGATTCTACCTTTACTTATGTACCAGTATAACGTTTGATATTAATAAAATAGTAAAATTCAATTTAGTGGAAAAGGCCCATTGTATCCCCGCATTATTATAATTGTGAGGCCCGAGGGTTATCAAATTGTTATTACATTATAAGGTGGTATTTATTTACAGTAGTGCTTCTTATTATCTCTTCAAATTGTAAAATTTAGGTTAGAATTATATTTGGTAGGTAGGTAGGTAGGACACAGAATGCGGTTTGAATTAAAATAAGATTGATGTTTAATTAACTATTATTTTAGTTTCCTGTATGAATCGTGTATTATAATTCCATAATCAACGTTTATTTTATTTTGTTATCTTTGTTTACAAGTATTTTATTATGTGTGTCTGCACCTATGTGAGACTGGACTCTTGTGAGACCGGGTAACATAACCTCAAACAGAAATTAACATTATTAGATATTTAAATATTTACTTGGAAAGTTCGAATTGATAAAATATTATAAGGCAAAAGGCAATCCTTTGTTATAAAGTTAAAATGGAGGTAAATCATAGGCATAGTTTCATTTTTTAATGTATACCTACTGTAAAAAATCTGTAGTTCCATTTGTACGAGTTCAGTACGTGTACTAGAGTGTACGGTACACATACCTAGGTATTTTTTTGGAATGTGGCCATAGTAGTTGTATCATGTTATACAGCAATTTTCTTTTTATCAGACGTTTAAAACCTTTCCATAGTTCCTCGTTGGTGTTAATCACAATAAAATAAATCACTTAGAAACTAAAAATACACTAGTTATATATTTTTTAAATAAGTTCTTTTACTTTATTTATATTGTTGCCGTCATTAGGAAGATCCTGAATTTTTAGTTGAAGTGGGGTTAGAAAGTAAATATGACACTACAAGAGAACTAACAACCCACATACATAAAAGAAGCAGTATACTGCTTTAAAGTCAACTGCGCATCCGTATTGTGCTTGCAATAAAAGGAGATAAAAATAATCGCCATTTTGACTTACATACGTAAGTACTCAAAATTTAGTATTCAAAAACTTTGAGCACTATTTTGTAATAAATTATTCAATTAAAACGGGAAAATAATTTTCATTATCAGTGTAGGATATGTAACCACCATTACATCCGTGTATATTATGTTGCAAACATTTCCTAAAAGTTCAGATGATGCTATGGTATGTGAATGATGCATGGTCAGTACGTCAAAATGGCGACGCACTATATTTTACGTGCCGGATGTCTTTCTTGCGCGGTATACTTCTTTTAAGTTTATGGAAAAACCACACTAATAATAAAGCACTTAATATTTCCTTAGAATTATAGGGTCTTGGCCAGGTGTAACAATACAAAATGTACACGTTGGGAGCAGTGTGGCATCAAAATGGCGGCTTCTACGTTTTCTCATGAAAATTAGATGTGCAGTCGTCTTCCTTGGCTAGATCACATCGCCTAGTCCTTGCTCCTTATAGGTGAAGGTGACGTGATTTAGCCGATTATGCACTGACCATAATCGGCTAGATCACATCGCCTGGTCCGTGCAAATATGAGCTGGGTTGCGTTCATAAACTACACCCTGGGGAAAAAGTAGACATAAAATCCGTACAGAACCGTTCATAAACTCATAGCGGTAATTTTTGCTGTATCAGTTTGTCGTTCATAAACTACCCCATAAAAACACTCGGATAGTGCTTGAAAAACACCGGACTGCAGACTCTCGCGAAATACGCCGCGCGTTTTGGATTCTTCACGTAGATTCTTCCGTATTTTGGAAGAATTGGTACTAGTGGAAGTATGCTCGTTGTTTGTATAAGAATATACAAACAACGGTATGCTCGCTCTAATCTTTGATGTTCTAACAAACTATTCTGTGTGGACTATCGTCTCGTTTTTTGTCGAGACCACTGATTCTAAGTCAGAATCGTATCGTAATTTTGACGTTTTGGCCGATACCAAAGTTGGTCTCGTTTCGGCTAGTCGATATGTTTCTTTTTCTATTTTGATACTTTTCCTTCTCTAAATATACCTTTTTAGGTTTTTATGTAATCTATGTATCTGTGTATCTGGTTAATGGTTAGTTTTTAAGCATTGCACGATAGCAACGTACAATACAAACAATAAGTTATAAGATAGGTAATTAATTTTTTTTTATAATTAGGTACTGAATAATGGTACTGTTTTCTCAGTAATCCACAATAGTCATTTGGGATTTGCTAAAGGTATTACTTAAATCCTTTTATAATCGTTTCCGAAATTTCCAAATAGGATTTTTCAAGAAATACCAGGGAATATAAACAACGTGTTCTTCAGTTTATTATTGATACGACCCAGGAACTTTAACATACTTCTTCCCTTCCAAGTAAGTACAATAATGTTTAGGCCATTTTATAAATAATTCGATCTTAAACTTAAAACAACCTTCCTATGATGCGCAGGTACGAGTGGTAGCAAAAAGGAGTCTTTTTTGTTGCTAAAATAAAAAGGGAACTCGACACAGACAAAACTCGGTGCTAATAGCGATCGGTTCAACGCGCATTCAAAACCAATAATTTTCGGAATAAACGAGTGTGTGAAAATAACATAATAAGGTGACGGCGTCTATACGGCAAGATAACCATTCCTTCTTTCCCAATTCCTCCTCCTTCTCGTCAATGTGAAGAAGAGCACGACCAGAGGTTGGTTTCTGCAGAGAAAGGAAGTGGGTAAGCCAAATTGATAAAATTAAGCCCATACAGTCCACAGATTAGTCAAACAAATAATTAATAATATAATTAATAATATACAACATATATAATAATAATATATAATATACAACAATACGCCTAAATTGATTCTACGTGTTAGAATTGCTATTACTTGCTCTGTACTCTTGTGTATTTTCAGTAGTGAAATACGTCGTATTAAGAAGTGAAATTTTGCAAAAAGTTTAATAACATTATGATCTAGTGCAAGAAATGCTTTAAGTGTTTTTTCATGGAGATAGTGTTGTTATTTTTAATTAAAATTGATTCGAGAATTTCATGGTAATGTAGACAAATTCGTGGGTTTTTTGTGAACACTGATAGTTTTTGCTGCGTTAAAATATAAAACCTCGTGAAAATAACAGAGGTGGACTTACCTAAATTGGTGAAATGGCTTCAATAAAGTGTTGCAGTTGTGCAACAGAAATTAAAAGAAATGATAAGACCGTAGTAAGTTGCTTGATATGTGAATTGAAATTCCATTCAAAGTGTATACATCTGAATGATGATTTATTGAGAATCCTGCATGAAAATAAGCAACTAAAATTTGTATGCAACCATTGTAATAATGTGTCTTTATTACATGAAATTAGAAACTTAAAAAACGTAGTAGAGAGGTGTGTCGAAACAAAGAACAAAATAGGGTCATAGAGGATCACAGTACAGTCATAGGAAAATTACAGAATAAAGAAGGAGATGAAGAAAGGAAAGATGATGGGGAAAGGCCATACAGTGAGGTAGTAAAAAAAGGTAATAAAGAGGTGATATTGATTAAACCAATAAAAGAAGATCAGAGAAGTAGCGTTACCCAAGAAGAAATTAAAGAAAAAATTAATCCTAGCGAATTGGGTGTTGGAGTTGAAAATATGAAAAACATTAAAAATGGAGGAGTCATAATTAGTTGTAAAAATGCTGTTTCAAAGGACAAAATTCAAAAAAAGGTGGAAGAAGAACTAGGAAATAAGTATAAAGTGGAAAATCCTCACCTAAAAAATCCGAAAATCATAATTATAGGTGCTGAAAACAAATTTGCTAACCAAGGCGATAAAAAAATACTGGAAGCAGTTATCGATCAAAATGAATTAGAGGCAATTGATAAAGATGTGTCCAAAAAAATGAAAGTGATTAAGAAGTATGAGAATAAAAAGAAAAGAAATTGTAGTAATATTGTTTTAGAAGTTGAAGTAGATATTTTCAAAAGCATCTACAAATTAAATATGATAAATGTGGGCTGGAGAGAATGCAGAATAGGAGAATATCACAACATAATTCGTTGTTATAAATGTGCTAGATACAGTCACTTTGGAAGAGAATACCAAAATGAAGTCACTTGTTTTAAATGCTCCGATAATCACAGTGAAAATGATTGTGGAAACGATTACGAAAAATGTATAAATTGCGTGAAAACCATGGAAAAACTTAAGATTAAATTAGATTTTAATCATCGTGCAGACGATAAATATTGCCCATGCTACTTAAAAATGATTGAAAAGGAGTGTAATAAGATAAACTATGCGATATAGCAACTAAATGATGTCACTGTGCCTCAGATTACCATAAATAATAAATATAATATGATTTGTTTTAATTGCCAGGGATTTCTGTATAATAAAGACAACATATGTGCATTAGTTGAGAATTGGAAACCTATATTTTTGTTAATGACAGAAACACATGTAGATGAAACTGTTACAGAAGTGGAACTTAGAATAAAAGGATATAAATATGCAAGTTCTATTACAAATAATAGAAGAACAGGAGGTGTATTAATTTATGTGCAAGAAGGACATTGGTTTAGTGTAAAAAGAATTGAAAATATAGATCCATATTTATGGTTGTTAGCTTTTGAAACTGAAATTTTAAGTGAAAAATACCTTATAACAGTAATCTATCATCCACCTCAAGTAAGAGATGCATTGTTCATTGAATTTTTTCAAAATTATATTGAGGGTATTATTGATTATAATGGTTCTATACTGATCACGGGAGATTTTAATTTTGATATTCTAAGGCCAAATAATTTTTATACAAAAAAATGTAAAGACGTTATAATACAGAACGGTCTACAACAAATTGTAAATGAGGCTACAAGAATAACGCACCATAGCTCAACTGCAATAGATTATATAGTTACTAATAATAAAAAAGTATCTTTTCAAGTTAAATTAACACCTAAAATTGGAGACCATGCAATATTGAGTATTCATATCCCTAACTTGTTTAGGAAAAATAAAACGATTACTATAAAAAAACGGTCATTTAAAAATTATAACAGCCACGATTTTCAAAATAAACTATTGAATGTTCATTGGAATAGTATTATCTCTAATATAGATATATTATCAAATTTCTTTGTGAATGACATGAAAAATATTTTTCATAACATGTGTCCTGTAAAAGAAATTACCATATGTGAAAAATATGAACAAAACAAATGGATGACAGCTGATATAATAAGGGTAATTAAAGAAAGAGATAACAAATATAAGGAAGCTGTTTTTACAAAAAAATAATAGAACATGGAATGAATTTAAAAAAATTAGAAATAATGTTGCTACAATGATTAGGAGTGAAAAAGAAAGATACCTCTACAAAACAATAGATAATAATAAAAATAATAGCAAATTAATGTGGAAAAATTTGAGAACAATGTTACCAAATAATAGAAAAGTTTCTGCAGAAAATATAACATTCAAAGGAGTACAACATTCTAATAACGAAAATATAGTAAAAGAATTTAATAAATATTTCTTAGATAGCATAACAGAGATAGTTAGTAGGTACATCGACTCCTAAAAATCAGGATCGTATAATACAAAATATAGAAACATAGGTACGAATTATTTAGGAAATTTAAAAATATAAATATAGCAGATGTAAGGAAAGTTATACATGCTCTTAAGAACACTGCCGGAACAGAAGACGGAATTTCAACACAAATTATTAAAGATGCTTTTATGGTAATAGGAAATCGTTTTGTAGATGTCATCAATACATCATTAGAATCTGGTAAATTTCCTACTGAGTGGAAAACGTCTGTAATTGTACCCGTACCAAAAGTAAATAATACAAATAATTGTGAAGAATTTAGACCTATTAACACAGTAGCAGTATATGAAAAAATATTAGAAACGATTGTAAAAGAGCAATTACTAAGATATTGTGATGAAAATAATATAATAGTCTTAAGCCAGTCAGGATTCCGTAAACAACATTCCTGTGAATCGGTAATTTTAAGTATAAGTGATCAGTGGACAAAGGCTTTGGATGAAAATAGAGTAATTTTGGCAACATTTTTAGACTTCAGAAGAGCTTTTGAAACAATTAATAGAGAACTTTTGGTGAAAAATTTAGAAAAGATTGGGTTATGTGATCAAGTGCTTGAGTGGTTTAAGTCTTATTTGTTTAATCGCTATCAAAAAGTGAAATTTAGAAACACTGTGTCAGATGCAATAAAAAATACTCATGGCGTACCGCAGGGTACAGTTTTAGGACCAACCCTTTTCTTGTTATATGTCAATGATATTGTAAAGTATGTGAAAAAATGTGATATTAGGATGTTTGCTGATGATACTATGATTTATATAACAGGTACAAATACAGATGAAATGATCAATATAATGAATGATGAATTAAAAACTGTATACCAATGGCTTCACGACAATGACTTGTATGTTAATATTAATAAATCTAAATATATGTTTATAGGCAATAGAATAAGATTAAATATGATAAATGATGTAAATAAAGTAATAATTAATGATAGTGTTTTAGAAAGGGTTGAGGAAATTAAATATTTAGGGGTAATTATTGATCAATGTTTAAATTTTAAAAGTCATGTTAATTACATAATGAATAAAATGTCAAAAAAATGTCATTTTCTGTACAGAGTGGGGAAATCTCTTAGTATGCATACTAAGTTGCTTTTATATAAAAGTCTTGTTGCACCACATTTAGAATTTTGTACTACCATTTTGTTTAATTTAGGACAAAACCAAATCCAGCAAGTTCAGAAAATACAAAATAGGGCCATGCGAATAATATTAATGTGTAATAAATATACTCCTATTGTAACTATGTTGGAGGTATTACATTTCGTGAATGTACAACAAAGAATTACATATAAAACATTAATTTTTATATATAAAATTAAAAATAATATATTACCAAATTATTTGTTAAAAGGGCTTAAATACGTAAGTGACATTCATAACTACCCAACAAGAAATGTAGCAAACTTTTATATTGAACCATTTAACAAAAGTAAAACTAAAAATTCAGTATTTTATAAGGGTCTACAACTGTATAATGAGTTACCAGATGACATTAAATTATGTGATAACTTTAACAAATTTAAACGAATTTTATCAGTGCATGTGTTGGGCCTTTATTGATAAAGCTATAATGTGAATGAAATCTATTCGGTATTTGATATATTATTTGATTGTTTTTTATTTGCGTAATTTTTTACTGTTTACACTGTATTTGTGTTTATTTGTGACCTACTACTGTAAGTTAAATAAGAGTACTTTTGCTGTTTTTTATATATAAAGTTTTTTGTAAATAGCTAATTCTAAATAAACGATATATATATTATTATTATTAATATCTCCTTACTTTATTTAAGTAATTTCATAGGTTTGTTTTTTAATTTCAGTATGCTTCCAATAGTTCATCAACACCTTGTACAACAGAATCGCAGAAATATACGTAGATTAAGAGCTGCTGGTAATATATAATAATAATAAAAATGAACGGAAAAATTAATATACCTTCTGCCATTTCTCCGTGCTTTTACTTCCAAAGCCTAACGCATTTAATTTATTTGCGAAATCATCCCTTAATTTTTTATAATTTTCTCTACCCCTCACTCCCATATATTTTCCCAGCCATAACTGGGTAAGCCATAACTGGGTAATTTTCGAATGCTTCTAACAGCAATTGCCAATGGGCATCACGTACTTTGAAAGGTCTACAATAGTTTTAAGAATATGTGGTTACTTAAATATTATTTCGTTTCATAAATTAATTGCACTTACTTTAAATAATATATTTAAATGGATAGATAGATGGATGTAGCGATGTAGCCTATGCCATATGCTAACTACCAGTGCCAGTAGCACATAGCCAGCAGTGCAAGTGCTACTGCTACTACACTATATGTATGTTCTAACATATAAATAATACTACTATATCACGGGTAGAGGCCCAAAAATTCCGAAAACACCACGCCGCCGACATAGTATCTCTATCCTTATCGAGAGATAAATCAAATATGCGCATGCGTACGAATATCGCAAAATCCAGTAAGTATGTAGTTTAAATACTATATCTCTGTCTATCGACTTCTTCAAAAGATAATTGAAAGTTGGGAAGTTTGTCAGCCTATAAACAATGTGTCAGCAACGACATCTGCCGATGCGCAAATCGAACAAAGGGTCTCTGGAAGAGTATAGCACTATATCTTTTGTCCTTCAGTGTTTTCGGAGAAACCACTTATGGGTTAACATCAAGGATTTTTAACTTATAGAGGATTGCTCGATACCGCCATATCACGTGATTGGGTCTTGCGGCTACGTCATCGGATTGATATACAAAATATATGAGTTAGATAGTGATAGTGACTTGTCAACGCGTCATAGATAAGGAATCGCACAATACTGAGAGAGAAAGAGTATCGGGTTTCGCAGTGACGTCACTAAAATCGGACAACATTGAGGAATAGGGATCGAGCAATCCTATATAAGTTAAAAATCTTTGGGTTAACCATATGTATAATACTACTATATCGCGGGTAGAGGCCCAAAAATTCCGAAAACAACACGGCGCCGACATACAATCTCTATCCTTATCGAGAGTACCTTAGTCAAATATGCGCATGCGCACGAATTTCGCGACTTCCAATAAGCATGCAGCATAAATACTGCATCTCTGTCTATCGACTTCTTTTAAAAAAAGTTGAAAGTTGGAAAGTCTGTCAACCTATAAGCAATGTGTCAGTTTCCGTAACCACGGATATCGACAAAATCTGCGCATGCGCAAATCGAACAAAGGGTCTCTGGAACAGTATAGCACTATATCTTTTGTCCTTTGATGTTTTCGGAGAACATCAAAGTGCCACTTATGAGCTAACATAGGAAATACGCGATATAGTAGTATTATATATATGGAGTTTTAACATAGGGAATACGCGAGTGGAGTGTCAATCAGGCGACTGCAGCGCCTGCAGCCGCGCGACTTTTGCGGTACGACTGAAGCGGCCTATACGAGTGTCAATTGCGCGATTTCGGTCGCTTTCTCTTTATAAAGTTTCAGTTTGCAATAGACTATCATGGAGAAAGCAGTGGCTTTGTGGTGCGGTTTAGAATATGAAGAAAAAGAGGAAGAAGAACTTTTATTATTATTGCTTGCAGATTTTTTACGAAGCAGCCTTCATATTTTTTGTACCCGAGAAGAAGAGGGTTTGGAAAATATGTTGGTTCGGAGACATCTATTAAAAGACGAAAGCAAATTTCGTCTTGTAATAGACGTCGTCTATCGTCACGTTGTGTCGTCTGTCAATAAAAAAAAAACACTCATGATGTACCAACCAAAAATATGGTACGTATATGACTTATACGTGCAACTGGTGATTTTGCCAATGCTGAAGGGTTCGACATCAGAGGCATTTACTCGTTATTTCAGCAGTCAAGAAGGCTCACTTTCGTGGCAAGAAAATAGAGTTAATCAAACCGAATCTTCTAATAATACATAAATATTATTCTTCAATTTTATCACTAATTTTTGTTGTGGTTATTTAGTTAAATTTCTATTAAAAATCATGTTCTATTTGCTTACCTGATTGCTTTAAAATGGCTGCAATTTCCTTCCATAGGTTGTCTTATATATTTTGATTTTTATTATGTTTGTTCTTTGGGTCATATAAACTGGGATGTTGCATCAGAGTAATAAATAAAGGGGAGACCGTTATTTACATTCTAAAGTGAAGCCTTGAGGTAAATGTATTTACAAACATCGGTCCCTGCAACGTCATTGACATTGATGCCGAAGTTACTTTTTTATTTTTATAGCTAGGTACAGCCGTCATCATTTTCATTGATTAACATGTAAAGATCTACCACATTCTTGACCTCAATCAATTTACAAATTAGTTACATTGTAATATGTTTAAGGCTACCCACTATTTTTTTGTGACTTGTGTTATAATTATAGGCTCTCCATATCCATCAATACATTATTGAAATTTCTAGCGATATTAAGCGCCGGAAGTGGCAACATTGCCTGGTATTAACCTAATATAGCAAGTAACGCCATTATTTTGAAATCAAAAATTGGTGAAGCCGAGTGTTTTATGTGTTCTTAAACTGTGTTTTTGAACTTAACTTTTGTATATAATTATGTATATTGTAAGCATTTCCGTGATATAGCTTGATACGCCACTACGCTGATACGATCAGGGACCATCGTGTGTTCATTATGTATTGTTTGTTTATCAACATCCAGTAGGTTGAGGTTACATGTTTACATTATGCTTTGAAATAGGGAATGCGGTCTCCCCTTTATTTATTACTCTGATGATGTTGCCCTAGAAGTTCATTTAATAAGCGACTGTATTCAATCAAGCGATTGCAACGGCTACAACCGCGCTGCTGCAGGATGCGCGACTCTGGCGACTTTCCATCGTTCACTGGTTTACGTACAGGTTGAAATATATCTTCAGCGTGACGAAGAAGCGTCTGCAACGACTCTGGCGGCGCATCTGCCAAAATAGCAGTCTAGCCGCTACAGTCGCCGTGACAGGTTATAAATAAATTTACTAATAACGACTTGTTTTGGTAAAATATTTGAAAAGAAATGGATGACTCCTTATTAAATGAACTTGTAGGGCAACATCCCAGTTTATATGATCCAAAGAACAAGCATTATAAAAATCAAAATATAAAAGACAACGTGTGGAAGGAAATTGCAGACATTTTAAAGCAATCATCTTTTGATTTCGTCTTGTAATAGATGCCTCCGAACCAATATATTCTCGAAGCCCTCATCTCCTCGGGTACAAAAAATGTCAAGAGGGCTGCTACGTAAAGAATCCGCAAGTAATAATAATAAAAGTTCTTCTTCTTCATTTTCTAAATCGCACCACAAAGCCACTGCTTTCTCCATGATAGTCTATTGCAAACTGAAACTTTATGAAGCGAAAGCGACCAAAACCTCGCAATTGACACTCGTATAGGCCGCTGCTGTCGTACTGCAAAAGTTGCGCGTCTCCAGCAGCGCGGCTGTAGCCCCTGTAGTCCCCTGATTGACACTCCACCTTAAACGCGCTGAAAGTACCGCGACGTCCGACTGCTGCTCCGAGCCGCCACTGACCATCTTGGAACAGTTTGCTACTGCAAAAACAAAGTCGCAGTGCCAAAATCGCTGACAGTGAAATTGCAACACATCTCTAGTTATGCTCATTCTCATCAAGAACCCTAAACAAAGAAGGACTGATCAATTCATTCATAAAAATTTGAAGGTCATTTTCAACAGATTTCTCGTGACACGTCAGTGGATCCCCTATTGCCAAATTGGCCTCTAATTGCAATTTCAAAAATTTTCAGTCAAAATATCCAACCCAATATTATTTCAGAGACTGTATTAATGCAATCAAATGTGATTTTAAAGTACTTATATATGTGTTTTACGATATATATCTTACGATTTGAAGTGCGTTGTGCAAAAATCGTTGTCGATTTGACAACTGTGATAATTTGTGTTTTGTTAATCAGTGCACAGATGACTATGATATGATACAGAAATACTTTGATATGATGACATGACTGATGACAGTGATGACATTCCAAAGACATCGGAGACATTCTATATGACAATGTGACATATATAGGTTATGTTAAAAGGTTAAAGCTGTCAAATTAAAACAAAGAGGATATTTAAATTTCAAATCTCCCGCTAAAGGGAATCCACTGACGTCACATAAGTGATAAACAAATGTGATTGGCTGTTACTGATTGATCAGTCCTTCTTTGTTTAGGGTTCTTGCATTCTCATTACATATTCTATGCTCATTACCATAACCAGGGCTGTGCAAGTGTAATAGGTGCTTTAGCAGCATGGATCTTTTGTCCCTGCAACCGAAGTATGAGGTAAGGGGAAGGAAAATTTCTAGTTCTTTTTCATCTCAAAAGTTGGTTAAAATTTATATACTAAGACTTCCTGTCCACCCTGGATTTTTGCGTTTGTCCAAATAAAATGGAGGAAATTATTATTATAAATAAAATTAAATTAAATTAAAATAAAACATTATTATTACCTTATAGATATTTTGTGATTATTACAATGTAAGTAAAGAAGCTTATGATTTAATTTGTAGATTTTCAATATCTTACCAATACCCGTCTAAAATTATTCTTCATGCTTCCGCTGGATTTATGCAGCTTTCCATAAGAATAACTAAGTAAAATTAAGAAAATTAGTTTAGGCTTCTCCATTCTTGTTACTTTTATTCCATTGAAATCATTAGGCACATCAAAATGTTTTGGTAGATTTTTTTGCTATTTCTATTATTCTTATAGCAAGTTTCACGATCCAATCTAATGTATCTTTAATTTCAATTCAATAAATAACTGAGAATATAATTGCATCATTTTGCTTTAACATTTTTTAATGTAATTATAGGTAAATCAAAGGATTGCCAGCTGTTTGAGGTACTCATATAATACGAAAGGAATAGTAGTTCCAGAAATAATTTACAATTATGAGTTGATACAACATATCGAACAAAATGTTGGAAAAGTAAAAAGAAGTCTTTATGAATATCATTGCATCAGTGTAATAGTAGCAAAAATATATTTTTGAATGATGTTGAAAACTGTACTAACCTATCAAAGTAAGATATGATTTGATATGATTTATTTTAACGTACACTGCAATTTACATCTGAAAAAGTCGTGTAACTAATCTTAAGCCGCAAGGACAAAATAAAATATTTTCAGTGTATTGTGTAAAAAGTGTCTTGTTTACTTTCATTATTTAGAGTTTGTTAGTAGTGTCGTTACATTTATCGTATTGAACATCAGAATGACAGTTCATTACATATTGGTAATGACAAAGTGAAATTAGTGGCGTGAAAGTAACAATACTTAAAACTTGCCTTTATTGCAAGCACACATAAGAAAATATAGACACGTAAGTTCTTATCACTGTTAATAAGTAGAAACCTTATTTGTATATAAAGTAGTAGTTTTTTAAATGGTTTTATAATGGTAATGTGTTAAAAAATGTTTTGTTTGTAATACCAATTTATATTCTGCAATGGTACATATAGCTATTTGAAACAATCGCTTTTACCTGCTTTCAACTTTTTAACAGGTTAATATGTGTTGTGTATGTTGCATATTGCATATTAACATAAGGCAAACCGTAAACACAAACATTAGTACATTTTTATAGTCGCAATACCTAATTCTACAATGTCTTTATTATTTGATTGAGAAATCACTACTTAACTATCTAAATCTGTTAGTAGAGAGTTATCGAGCAACGAAAACAATGTAATGTTGAAGAAATACAGTAATATTAGAGTAGTAGGAAACACGGTCTTTGGAACCCCCTTCCACTCTCCTGTCGAATTTGGGTGTATGAAAACAATATTTACAGCTGCGAGGGGGCCCGGGGCGATAGAGCAAGCCGCCAAATGTTGGCATCCTGTGGTGATGTTTTTGGCAGGCGCCCACCACCCATATTTTGAATATTGGTAAAATACTGCGGGTAGGACCCACCAATCTAGCCCCTCCGAATTTTAGTAAAAAAAATCCACCCATCTTGTGGGGTGTCAAATGATAGGTATTTTCGTGGCCCACCCCATCGACGAGATTTAGAATATTGCTAAAGCTCCCTAGGTAGGAACCGTAAATTTGAAGTGAATAGCTTGCCGCCCATGGCCCCGCGACCCCGCCACTGTGACGGCGACGGCCCGCATTCACAGATTTGCATTCGTAATAATTGCAGTCGATAGTTAATTATGCGTTACGCTCTAGCGCTCGAAGAAACGAGAGCCTGGAATGCATATATTATGTAATACTGTGAAGCCGATATCTTTTAATGATAAATTATGTCATTAGAAATAACTGGTAATACTTAATAGATATACAGGGAGTATTAAATAAAACAATCTCTAAATAGATTTAATGGTTTTTATTTTGTAAATAATTTCTTATTCTCATTCTTTCTTTTTCTTTAAAATCTTTCTTAATCTTTTTCGATTTTTTTATTGGCGGCGTTCGGATAATATGTCCTTCTAGGACCGGCTTATATGATGTCTCTACACATTCGGTTTCCCAGGATTCTTCCTAAAATTTAGTTTAAAATATGTTTTAAATTTTTTAAAGTACTTAGGTGTTTAATCTTACACAAAGGACCTCCGGCTGTTTAACGAGGTATTGATCGGATGCTGGAGGATCAATTTCATCCCTGTTTTCATTCTAAAATTGGTTACTTGAAGAATTTAACTAACATAAATATAGAGAGATAGACTTACCCAGTCAATAAATGTCTGTATCACCGGATACGGATGACCGCTCCAGGAACACGCAGTGTGGCTTAACTGAATGGTCTAAAAATTAAAATTTACCATGAGAAGTTATAAAACTTTATAGTATATTTACATTCTTCAAAATATGTGTTTAATCTTACACTGAGGACCTCCACCTGTTTGAAGGGGTATCGATCGGTTGTTGGGGGGTCGACAGGAATAATTTCGTCCCAGTTTTCATTCTAAAATTAGTTACTTGAAGAATTTAATTTATACATAAAAACAGAGAGATAGACTTACAGAGTCTACCACCGTATTTATTATTGGATATAGATGGTTCCAGGACGCGGTTTGAGTTTTATTAATGTTCTAAAAATTAAAATATAGCATGAGAAGTACAAAACTTTATAGGTATATATATATTTACACTCATATTTTTTATTTTTTCCAATGATGCTACCTAAAAACAGAAAAATGTTTTACTTTTTCTCAACGTTTGTAATCAAATATAAATTTATAGACAATATTTTGTTTGCTTACGACACATCGTGTGATAAAATAAACATAAAGCATATCTTCATGCGAGAAGAAACAGAAAGAGAATAAATATTAAAACAAAAAGACATATCATTAAAGTTAAACCACAAATATTGTCGATTAGAAATTTATCAAGAATCAGAATTTATCAGAAGTAGCAAATGATGGTTACTTACTTGTTGGTTGAGCAATGATAAGTTGCATTAGAAACATATCGATATTTATATTAATTTTCCCTCTTTCTAGTAATGGAAAATCGTAGATTTCTGCTTTTTAATTTGTTAATAATAGTGATATCAAAATAGAAAGGACAGTTGGCTTACGCAATTTTATGTATTGAATGCAGTTATATTACATCATTCTTTCATACTCGCGCTTTGCAGTTCGGCTGACGCAATAGCTAAGCGTTTATTGCAAATCCTTAATCTTTCAGGATGTTTATCTTAATTGCATTTATTAATGCAATCGTATGCAACATATTTTTATTTCAACTGCATTATAATAATATGTATGAAAGGATAGCATTCCAATATAAATATAGGGTGGAGCGGATTGCTTCCTCAGAACCAATTTTTCTAATGTTACCAGTAATTTTAACCATTCTAGGTGAATCTGATACTGATGCGAGTATAATTATTGTATTATTGTTTTCTAAATAGGGTATTTAGAGAAGTGAAACAGATATAAAATTTTAAAATTTTGTTTTATTAACTAATACTAATATTATAATAACAGTTTATCATTCGGTAAATACAACATTATTTTCTGGTGGAATTTTAAAGTGTCCATAAAAATATATTTCTGACAATTTTTCTAAGTTTGGTACTAAGCAAGATTCCCAATTGATTGAATCATATCCACAATTATCGCAATGAAAATGTCCTAATGAATGATAATGGTAAGCATTGATATATGAGTAATAATCATTGTAATTATTTCCTTTTTCATAAACACTTGCAAGATCATGCAATTTTTCAGAATTATAGAAATTGTTAAAACATGCATGGCACAGTAAAACCTCAAAGTGTGCGTACCAACTAGTGAATGTGTAAAAATAATTGCATTGAGAAAAATCTTCATAGCAAAAACGGGTCTCCATTTTCTCAGGTGAAATTGCAGGTGCGTTAATTATACGTCCATTCAAGCTGGGAAAAAATGTTACTTTCGGATGAATCTTTATTCCTTTCCGAAGAATTTCTAACGCTTCGTTTTCTTGGGGGGTTGAAATGCATCTATCGATTTTTTTCACTATGCGTGTTGGGTCTTGTGATAATTTATATGGATATTTGGCTTTAATAATAAAATTATATTAGTACTTATAAAAGTAAACTTATTTAAACTATTACCATTTCCTTCTTTTTTATCAAGCTGGGTAGTTTCTGAAGCTTTACTTGTAGACGGTTGATCACACATAATCTTTAACACTTCTAAAATTAAAATATAAAACACAAAGCAGTTACATTTGGATTGACGGTTTTTGTTAATTCGCTTGGTATTTATGCAGACACATCAGACCGTCTAATACGTCACAGATCTAATGTGTGTCAATTTTCTAATGTAATTTTGAATGATGCAATTGGTAAGTGAATATTGCAAAGCCATTAGTATCCAAGGAGGTGGAATAGAAAGGTGAACGTTGATATATAAATAGAGAGTTTTAATTATAATTTTATTATATTTCATCTTATCTGTTTAATAGTCAGTTCAATTCGAGCTCTTCTTAATTGGTAAGTACATTTTATTATTATAATTCTTTGGTTTATTATGTAAACATTATTATCTTTAGAGGTATTGTATAGGTAGAAAATAAATTTTACATCTGCGAACATAATACTTTTAATTTTCTTGATGATATTAGCTGGGTTGTATGTTTAAAGATAAAGCAAGTTAAAAAATTATTTGACATGCTCGGTTCACCTTATCGATATTGAATAAAAATTGTTATGATGGGTACTTGTAGAATAAATTTGTTAGATTCAATAAGTATAAGGTAAATCGGGTGATACTCATATCAACGTTGTCCATCATCTTCCGTAATTTGCCATATCTACAAGACATACATATATCTATCTATATAATATTAATACTATTTTAGAAAAATGGCTTTCAAGACATTGAACGTTTTAGGATCATTAGAATTTGACACCATCCAACTTGCTACTCTTGAGCAACATAAACCAATCGAAATTAAGCGTCTACTGAGTCTTGATACGGTGTATGGACGGAGGATTTTAGTCGAATTGGATGGAAAGGATTACGAGGGTAAATACGTTTTTCTACCCGAAAGATTCAAATCGCTAACAGAATGCGATATAGCAGAAGTTAATAAAAAACCTACGCAAATAGTTTATAAGGGGCTAAAGAAACTTGATAGCGGAAGATCTGCGCACGAACTAGAGTTTATAGAAAAGAAGTAATACATTTTTCGCAGATATGAGTAAATATAGGAAGTTAGATTTTAACATTGTAACTATAGAAACAGCATTTAAAAGTAGATTACTAACATTAGCAATAAAAAATAATTTAAAATTTAAGGATCCGATACTTTTTTTGAAAGAGATAAATTATATTTTTCCTGAAATTATTCAAAAATTGAGGCATTATCCTTGTAAAATAAATACAACATTTGTCGGAAAATTTGTTATTCCAAAAGGGGATGATGAAATAGAGCAGGGGGGGGAAGTTAAATATATTAATACCAGCAATGCAAATTTATACGAAACAAGCGATTTATCCAGTTGGTACAATGAAAATATTTATGATAAGTTGCTTAAAAAAATTAGTGAATTTAGTGAAAAAGGTTCAGGGTGGGGGTTGAAAGAAATATTAGAATTACAAATTAAGATTAATAAATGTTCCTTATTTTCTATTGGAGCTTCATTTATAGATTTGCCAAAAGAAATTGTTAATAAAAAAGCGTGTATTAATATACAATGCTATGATAATGCTTGTTTCATGTGGGCTGTGAATTGTGCTTTTCAAAATGTTCAAAGAAAAGTAAACATTGTCTCATCGTATAGGCACTATTCAGAGTTTTTAAATTTAAAAGATATTACTTTGCCATTTTCTTTAAAACAGCTACCCAAATTTGAATTACAAAATAATTTATCGGTTAACATTTACAGTTTGAAAAAAAAGAATAATAAAGATAAGTGGTATGTAGGTAAAGAGATAATCTTATCCGATGAGTCTGACTATTCCGATGATGAAATTGAAGATGAGGTCCAAGGTAAGAATGAATATGAAGTTGTACCTACTAGAATTTCTAATGATGTTAAAGAAAAACATATAAACTTGTTACTTGTTCAGAAATATAATCAAAATGAAGACATAAATGAATCTGAAACGTCCTATCATTTTTGTTATATAAAGTCATTATCACGTTTAATTTCTGGGCAAGTTACAAAGCGAAAAAAGAAATTATTCGTATGCGATCGTTGTCTTTGTACTTTTTACACTAAGGAACAACTGGATATTCATTTTTCCGATTGCGCTTTATTTAGGGGGGCAAAGGCTACTTTTCCTACTTTTGCTAATAAATGGGTAAAGTTTAAAAATTTTAAATATAAGGAACGAGTTCCGTTTACGATATATTTCGACTTAGAAACGTATCTTTTACCAATTGAAACAGTGACACCGTCTGCCTCTACATCTTATAGCAATGCTTATGAGAGACATATACCTTACAGCGTAGGGTATTATGTTCATTGCGCATATGATAATAAATTATGCTCATTTAATTATAACAGAAGCGAAAATTGTATAGATTGGTTCATAAGCGAGCTAACTAGTATCGCTAAAAAAATTTCTTCAATATACAATTCCCCCCTAGAAATGTTAAATTTAGATGAGACAGAATTAGAAGCATTTAGACAAGCTCAAGTATGTTATATTTGTGAAAACCCATTTACTGAAACAGACTTCAAAGTAAGAGATCACTGCCATTTGACAGGAAAATTTAGGGGGGCGGCACATAATTCATGTAATATTAATTATAAAATTCCTAATTATATACCCGTTATCAGTCATGGACAAAGTGCTTATGATACACATTTCTTCATACAGAGACTATGTACAAAAGTAGATGGACCTCTAAAACTTTTGCCGTACAATAAAGAAAAATACAAATCTTTCACGAAATTATTGAAATTTAACGATACAAATAATGGTGAAGAGGTAGAGGGAGTTACTAGAAGTATCAACTTAAGATTTATTGATTCTTTTAATTTTTTAGCTAGATCTTTAGCTGAACTAGCATCAAATTTAGATGAATGTAAAATAACAAAAAAAATGTTTTCAAATTTAGAGAATGAAAATATTCAGCTTTTATTAAGAAAAGGAGTATTTCCCTATGATCATATAAATTCTCTAAACCGGTTAGAGGAAACTAAATTGCCATTAAAAGAAAAGTTTTATAATAAATTGAAAAACTCACATATCAGTGATAGTGATTATACTCACGCTCAGAATGTTTGGAAAGCATTCAATTGTAAAAATTTAGGTGAATATTCGGATATCTATCTTAAAACTGATATATTTTTACTAGCTGACGTATTTGAATGTTTTAGAGATTTATGTATGAAAACTTATAATCTTGATGCCGCTCATTATATAACTACGCCTAGTTTTGCGTGGGATGCAATGTTGAAAATGACAAAAGTTGAACTTGAACTATTCACTGACCCTGATATGTTGCTTTTAGTTGAAAAGGGTATTAGGGGCGGTCTTTCCACATGTATTCATAGACATGCTAAAGCAAATAATAGGTATATGCAAAATTATAACAAAGATGAAGATGAAACATATTTAATGTATTTTGATATCAATAATATGTATGGAAAAGCTATGACCGAATATTTACCGCAACACCGGTTTCGTTGGATGACAGCCAGAGAAATAGAAAATTTCAATATAGATGCAATTACGTCAGACTCATCGATTGGGTTCATATTAGAAGTAACATTAGAATATCCCGATTCTCTGCATAATACACATTCCGATTTACCGTTTTGTTGTGAGAAAAAGCTACCAGAGGGAAGTAAATGCAAAAAATTGATGAGCACGCTTCATGACAAGGAAAAATATGTTATTCACTATCGAAATTTAAAACAATGTCTTGAGCACGGGTTAAAACTAAAAAAAATACATCGAATTTTGGAATTTGTTCAATCACCCTGGATGAAGCCTTACATAGAATTAAATACAAACTTGCGAATATCGGCGAAAAATAATTTTGAAACAGATTTTTTTAAATTGCTTAACAATGCTGTTTTTGGTAAATCTATGCAAAATGTAAGGAAAATGAGGGATGTTAAGTTAGTTTCAAAATATGAAAATGCATATGGAGTAAATTATTATATTTCAAAACCAAATTTTAAAGACCGAACAATATTTGATGAAAATTGTGTAGCTATAGAAATGAATAGATGTAAAATTTTCTTTAATAAGCCTATAGTTATAGGCTTCACTGTTTTGGATTTATCTAAAACACAATTATATAAATTTCATTATCAATATATGAAAAATAAATTTGCCGATAATTGTTTAAAATTGTGTTACACAGACACGGATTCGTTGATCTATAAAATAACACATGAAGATGTTTATGTCGCTTTGAAAAACGATTTAAGTGAATGGTTTGACACTTCAGACTATAAACATGATAATCAATATGGATATCCCAGAGTAAATAAAAAAGTTATGGGGTTAATGAAGGATGAATTAAAGGGGGAAATTTTTGAGGAATTTGTTGGTTTAAGATCTAAAATGTATGCAGTTAGGGTATATGGAAAGGGTACTGACACTTGTAAAGCAAAGGGTGTCGTTACCAGTGTTAAAAGAACTTTAAATTTAGATGATTATAAAGAATGTCTGCTCGACGGAGAGCCGCTGAGGAAAAAACAAAATTTAATTAGATCCATACGTCATAATGTGTATACTATAGAACAAAATAAATTAGCTTTAGATCTTTCTGATGATAAACGGTATATTTGTGAATCTGGTATTGATACTCTGGCGTTTGGTCATTTCTCTTTACGAAAATAATTTATCTCTAATGTATGTTAATTAATAATAAACCCTAATTATGTAATTAAGATTTGTGTAGAGAACATATTGATTATAATTTATGTATATATTTATTTATGTCTTATTTCACTACAATTATATTTATAATAAATCTTTTAAATCTATCCAAGCGTTTTTCTTTAACCCTAAAAATTTAACATAAGCCTTTTTTCCTTTCTTCTTCAACACTTTCTCAACCAAAAATATGTCCGAATATTTAGCTTTTTGCAACTCATGCCCTTAAAATGATCCTAATATATCTTGTTGCTCTTGATCATATAAAAGGTAAGTGATAGGATTGGTATTCTGAATTTTCTTAATAGTGAAGAGTTCTGTGCTCCAACTTGGATAATACCCCTTATCGAATACACTTTTATACTTGCTAATTCGAACCATATCTCCAATCTTAAAATGTTCTTTTTTGAACAATTTAATAGGGCTGTAGACGTTTTGAAGAAGCGGTTTCTCATTTTTTGTTTTTCGTGCATCAATCGGTCTCATTTTAATAGTTCTATGTCTAGTCTCATTATACGTTTTAGTTACATCTGTTAAAATATCAATCCATTTAAATTTGCCTCTTACACTAAACTCAAAGAACAATTTATTTTTTAAGGTTCTAATAACACGTTCGGCAATTGCGGCCTTTATCGAACTAAATGTAGAATAAATATTTACTGAATTTTCTTTGCATAATCTTCGAAAATTACTATTCCAAAATTCAGTTCCTTGATCCACTTGCAGATTTTTAGGCGTCTCCTCCTTAAATATTTTCGCCATTGCAGCAGTAACTTCTTTTCCGGTTTTGTTTTTTAGCGGCATCGTCCAAAGATATTTACTAAAACAATCTATAGCTACTAAGATGAATTTGTAACCTTTGTTTTGTTTTGAAAATTTTTGAAGATCAGCTAAATCAGCTTGCATTAAATCATGTAAACCTCTGATAATAATACGACGTCTAGGAAAATTTTTACGTGCCGCTTTGTGCAATTCTCGAACAACTTGAAGTTTCTCCATATTAACTACATTAACTAATTATACCTTCTTCGGAGAGCTCTTCTAAAATACTGCTAATTTCATTGTCTAGCGAATTATTACCGGCATTTTTTTCTGCATGTAAAAGCCTGAGGCGATCTACCAATTCGTTTATTGAATTCCAGTAGACAAATTGTGGGTGACTAACTGCTGAAGCAACATGAAGACCACTACCTGGCGCAGATAAAAATCTATCTCTTAGTCTAACCTCTATAGGAAAAAGTTTCTTAATAATAGTTCTATATTTTGAAGATTTATTTCTGTTTATTTGAGAATATGATTTATAACCACGTTTGTGAGCATTGGTATGTCTTAAAATATTTCCATATCTTAATAAATCTTCATCAGTATAGTCTTCCGGATTTTTCATAAAAACTAGCTGATAAAGTCCGTTTGTTCCTGTATATTTTCTACCTTTCACGATTAGATCATCTCCCTCAATTTCAACAACACTATCGCCTATCATCCAATTCTGTGTATCAGGATTGAAGCGTATACCATATTGATTATCTGTTACTCCCACCGTGTCAGAGATAACCATTTGTAAATATTTTTTCGGTAGATCGCCAAACAGACTTAGGGAAGTATTAATTTCTTCTCGTGTTTCCGGCTCATTATATTTTTGTTGAATAAATTCAGTTGAAAGACGAGGACCAGGAGTTTGGAAAACTCTTTCAGTCCGAAGAAATTCTGGGCCCTTCTCAATGGAATCCGCGGCAGAATCATGAGCAGTAATAGGAAAAGAACTCTGTTTTGATATAACTCCTTTTGTACTGCTTCCTTTTTTATCCTGTTTCTCATCTTCAAAAACATCATCATCATTATCTTTCATCTTTTTAACCTCCTCTTTCACTGTGGTTTTTTCAGTTTTCACCATAGATATTGGTTCTCGTTTTACATTTTCTGCAATTATTTTTAGCGGATCAAGAAGAGGTTTCAATTTTTTCTCTATCATTTTATTAGCCTCCATTCGACCTTGCTTAAGTTTTAAAAACTTTTTCTTTAGAATATTTCGCGTTTTAATTAAATCCTTTTTTAATTTCGCTTCGCCTTTCTTACCGATAGACTTCCTGTTCTTTACCATGTTAATCTTTCACTAGCTTCGTAACTAACAAACTGGTTAATTTTCGTAAGATATGTTTGTCTTTATAGATAAATAAAAGTATCTATTCCTTTACGATATTTCCTCCCTGAGCTGGCGTTGGCACATTTATCTATCATCAAAAAATTGTATTTCTGCTCCCAACAATGCAGACACATGTTCTTAAATTCATCGAACGTCATATCTTGAGATAATTGGTGATCATTGTAGACATGTTTCAAGTTGAGGTCATCTTGTTCGAAAAGTATAATAAAATTACTATTGTCCCTAATAAGTTGTTTCGAAACATGGGAATAGGACTGACATAAGTAAAAAGTGTCGATTTGAGCATGTCTCCCCATACAAAAATACTCTCTTATAGGACTTTGAGGAGTGCACTGCACATCATCGAAAATAAAAATTGAATTCGGTTTTGCATCCATCGGTGGAATAATTTTCGATGCTTCATCTTCAAACTTGTAATAACCGATATGTGGAACACCAATTAAAATATTATCTAATCCCTGATACAAAGGCTGCTTCAACGATTTCGAATAAATATAAATATTTTCAAAACACAATCCATTTTCGTTCTTGATAAGACTTAACATCAGATTAGTTTTTCCAGATCCCGAGGGACCTGCTAATATGCCTCGAATGTCATCATTGAAGAAGTCTCCATGTCTTTTATTTCTTTGATCACATTCCCTCGATATTGGTAAAATTTTCAACAGATGGTTTTCAATAGGAAAGTTTTCTTTCTGTTTCTCAAAACGCATATTAATGAGTTATTGTAGCGAGTGGTTTTAGACCTTCTAAATAAGTAGTACCAAACTACTTGAGAGGGAAGAAATATTTAAATAAAGGGGCAGCGAACAATACAAATAAATAGGACACTACCTTCAAAATTTATATAATGCAAGGGCGCGCCTACCTGGCCTATGATCGATTTTGTGGTCCGAGGGCGGGGTTGGTGGAACACATCGTCAGGGGGGGTGTCTGCCGACATAAACAAACTTAATAAACTATGTAAAATTCAGGATGAGCAGTATGAGGTTAGTAGTGCTTTGACGTTGAAACACGCGGGCAGACCGTATATTAAGCAAAGGTGTTTGGAGACGTTTCAAAGCAAGAGACACATCAATCAGAGAAAAATTAACAACACATATCATACGCAACATTATGAAGACAAAGACAAAACTGGGAATTGGTATGAGAAAAAGAGATGTCGCTCGTTCTAGAAAGACAAAACGAAGAGATGAGAAAAAATATCAATTTAAAGGTGGTGTGCTGAAACCAACAGCTATGAAATTAAATTCAATAAAAATTGATGACTTAAAAAAGGGTTCTAAACTTGCATTATTAGCAGCAAGACGAGCTGTTCAGCGGGCAGGAGGGAGGAAAAAATTTGACCTACCACGAATTATACCTATACCTAAAAGAGGAGGATTTCTTCCATTTTTACTACCCATGTTTGCGGGACTTTCGGCTTTAGGAGGGTTGGCAGGTGGAGCGGCAGGTATAGCCAAAGCTATTAATTCGACAAGAGCCGCCCAAAAACAACTTGGTGAGCTACAACGTCATGATAAAACCATGGAAGCTATCGCATTAGGGAAAAAACAATTAGGAAGTGGTCTTTTCTTGAAACCGTATAAAAAAGGACTAGGTTTATACATTCAAAAAAACTAATAGCCTCGTTACCTCGACGTCCTCTAACAAATCTTGATCTCATTACATATGCAAGAAAGTGGAAAATTCCACATTTCTCTGGGGTGTTTATGAGAAATACTCTCCCCAAGAATTCACCAATTCTGAAATATGAAAGAGGGATAGTGAACTTAGATACAGAAGAGGGTACCCACTGGTGTGCGTATAGAAAAAATAAAAACAAAATAATCTGGTTCGATAGTTTTGGTAGCATCCCACCGCCGAAAGAGGTCGTCGAATATTTTCAGGGTAACGATATCATTTACAATCATGATGCATTTCAGTCTTACAACACCTACATATGTGGTCATTTATGTCTGCTATTTCTACGTCTAGATGAGGAAGACCTTTAGGCCATGTCGTTAACATTCACATTAGTCGGAAGAAAAAGTGTTTTAAGCGCCTCGTATTTTCCACCAGTGGAACTGGACCCCAACGAAAAATATTCTTTGGGATTGGTGGGATTTTACAGCTATCACTCAATTCCTAATATAGAAGAGGGATCCAATATGTTTTATTTAGGAGGAAGAAGCATCACTATTCCAGTAGGATCTTATGAAATTTCTGATTTGGAAAGGTACATAAACGATCAGGTGGGCAAGGATGAGGATAAAATTTTATTAAGACCTAATATAAATACGTTTCGAGCTGAAATTTTTAGTAAAAACGATGATATAGATTTCTCCAAGGAAAAATCTATACATAAAGTATTGGGATTCTCGAAGAATATATTAAAAGCCAATCAACTTCATGCTGCTGACAAGATATTGCAAATTTTCAACGTCACAACCATAAGAATATCCACAAACATTACGTCAGGTGCTTATTTAAATGATGAACTTGTTCATACCATTCACGAGTTTTCACTAAACGTTGCTCCAGGATACGCGATAAGCGAATCTCCAAGAAATATAATTTACCTGCCAGTGACTGCCAGTTCCATAAATACTATCACGTTGAGAGTAACCGATCAAGATAACAGATTAATAAATTTTCAAGGGGAAGAAATTGTTGTGAGATTGGAATTGAAAAAAGTGTAATGGGTTTTTTGTTTAACTCAAAACTCAAGAGTGTTTCCGGTAGTGGACATCATCAACAACAACAGAAACATATAAAAAGTAGCGCAGTAAAGAAGAGGGGTAGTCGTGCTAAAGTAAAAGAACATTTAACACCAGAAAACGTTTTATTTCTCAAATCCTTGGGATATAAAGTAAACCAGTAGTAACATCATGAGTCTTGATCAGTTAAATGTGTTTGAGGACATCCCTTTTGATGATATAATTACCAGAAAGGAATTTCACACCTACTTACCATACAACAATACAACGTTTAATCAGAACGATGAAATTCGCATTCCAATCCAATCGCAGGATATCTATCCACTTCCCTGTGAAAGTTTTATTTATATAGAAGGTAGCTTTAGTCACGCCGCCGACGCAGATTGCAAACTCGTAAATAATGCCTATTCCTACCTGTTTGATGAGATACGTTTCGAACTAAATGGAGTTGAAATAGACAAGGTAAGAGATGTTGGATATACATCAACGATAAAGGCTTATACCTCCTTAGACAAAGCTCAAAGTGAATCTTTAGAAGTTGCAGGATGGTGTCCTTTTAAGGAAAACAGAACATTGACGGCGACGGTATTTAATGCCTGCATTCCGTTAAGTTTTCTAATGGGGTTTGCGGAATTCTATAAGAAAATTTTTATTAATAGCAAATTAGAACTAATCCTTATAAGGTCACACACCGACGATAATTGCTTCAAGGGAAAAGCTGGAGAAATTAATATCAACAGACTCCAATGGCATGTACCCCATGTGAGTGTTAGCGACGAGGCAAAATTAAAAATCATGTCAGCTCTTCAGAAAGATCGCCCTATAAGAATAGCCTTCCACAGATGGGAACTTCACGAACTTCCTTCCCTCAGACCAAATACCTCGGATAAATGGTCTATTCGAACATCTTCTCAATTGGAAAAACCACGCTTTCTCTTAATAGCATTTCAATCCAATAAGAAAAACATCAAAGAAGAAGACCCTACAGATTTCGATCATGTGCGAATTCGAAACATTAAACTCTATTTAAATTCAGAAAGTTACCCTTACGATAAACAAAATCTCGATTTTGGGATTGGACGTTATGCTATAGCATATCAAATGTATAAATCATTTCAGAAAAGTTATTACAATAGAGAGGGCAGTGAACCTGTATTATCCTTTGAAAAATTTAAGGATTGTCCTATTTTCGTAATAGATTGTAGTAAACAGCTCGAGTCGGTCGTAACCTCAACAGTTGATATTCAATTGGAATTTGAAAGTGATGTCTCCTTCACAGATAAAACTAGCTTATTTGCTCTAATTCTTCACGACGCACTTGTGGAATACAATCCTGTTACAGCTATCGTACAAAAATTAATTTAAAAGTAGGGGGTATAAATAATACCTCTCAAAAACTTGGAACATTAGTATAGTTAAAGAAATGAAGAAAATATGAAGTTTTTAGTGCTCGATGTTCAATTCCTTCCTTCACCTCATTTTGTTCCAAAGGAACTTTGTGTTTTTGATGGGGAAAAAATTGGACATTTTGTGTTTCACCCAGAAATTGAGTTGACGTATGTACCCCAAAATTGTAAGAAACAGATCAGATGGCTTGAAAATCAACATATGTGTATTCCCTACAACACCGGCTATGTAAACACTTCGGAATTGTTCAAAATTTTAACAAATTTAACGAAAGATGTGGATAGAATTTACGTTAAAGGACAAATAAAAGAAAACTTCTTGATGGGATATTTATCAAACGTGGAAATAATTAATATGGAAAAAATGCATGGCTGTCCGAAAATACGGAAAGGTGCACCATTATGTCTATTTCACACATCATCATTTTGCTATTGTAGTATTAACATTGTTAGACAAATGTATAACTTTATTATATCAAAAATGTCTTAACCCGCAGAAGTATAAATAAAACATAATTTAAAATATATATATGCTTTTTATTTGCAAATTACAACCTCTTGTTTGATAACAAAACAAAAATATGCAACGTGTAAAACATAATCGAGAAACATGAGAAGATTGCTAACTACAAACTACTCTCTGATAATAAGGTTTACATTTAATAGCTGATAAAACAAAAACAAATAAAATAAGAAGTACACAAAACATAATTAAGAAAATTAAATACAGAGAATAATACGAGTCTACATATGTCTCAGCATTCCACAAAACAGGTACCCAATCCAAATCAACAGCTGTTCTATTTGAGAAAATTAATTTCAATTTATAGTATAAAACTGATGTGTTATAATTTTTTAAAAATATATCGGATTCATCCACAAATACCCATGTCTCGTTAAAATTTTGTAAATTCATTCTTCTCCAATCTTGAGGCCATTTTGGTATGTCAAGATCAACCTCAATTGTTGAACTAAAATGCGTAGTGATAAATGCTTCCTGCACATTCTCGGGTTGTATAATAACAAGTTTGTTGTGTAAAAATGTCACTAATTGAAAAACAAGCACAGCACTATCAAATACCATTTTGATTTTGTTTTTCTCTATAGCAGGAGCAGTCGATAACTCTTGGATACCGACCGTCAATCGTGTCTTGACCAGGTTCAAACGTATAATGGTTCTTACATTCTTTATACAGTTCCATAAATGGATCTTTTCTTATATATTCCGGCAATAGACCCCAATTTTTCTCTAAATCCCAAACACTTATAGTTTTAATATAATTTTTCGGTAAATAATTAATATCTGTGACACTCATTTTTGATAGCGAACGAAGAATTTTATGTGATGCAATGGCTTCCCACACCTTATTCGCTATCAGTTGCTCACTCGTATTCATATTTAACGCGGACTATTTCCTCGACAAGTTGATACTCGTATATATTCTATTTAATATAGAGTAGTGGGAGGATGAAAGGTTAGTAGGTATAATAACCGCGAATATAATATTTTTACAGTTTTAAATAAACGTCTGAAATGAATAAATCAAAGCTGTTGTTAGAATCCAGATATTTTTTAAACAAATCTTATTCTCTAAGTTTATCTGTGGGTATAAGTGTTGAGGAAAATTTCAAACCTCGAGTTCTCCTCTTGAAAAAATCGGTGGTGAGTGCCGTATCTTTCTCTCCTCACGAATACTCTGAATTTTTAAAATATAAAACAACTCTATCCGACTACTTTTGTTCAAATATTAGTGTGGAAGATATTCAGGGTAAAAACATCCAAATTGAAAATTATGTTTTAAAATTTTCAGAAGAATGTAGTGAAAGGATTTTAAAAATATGTGGTGTGAAAGGAAATGTTATTGCAATATTAAATGCTGAAAGCTTCAACAATATGCTTCTTTTAGAAATATTAACTCTTCATAAAATAGAACAGCTCGACTGCATCGATGTAAAATGGTACTACAGCTCTTGTCTCCACCGATATTTAGAAGCCCTTTCTACGCAAAGACAACTTACGTTGCAAGAATTTCTTTTAAAGTAAAAATTAGAACAGAAGACTACTGACGATTTAATTATAAGCATGCATGAAATAATATTATTTCACGAAAGACAGCTTTATAAAGATATTTCTTTAATAAAAATATATAAATTTTAACCATTGAAAAGTCATTAATAAACACTTGAAACACATATCTTTTTTATTCAACCTTCAGCCTCGCCTTTCACTAACAAGAAAATGGAACGTAACGCATAATTAACTATCGACTGCAATTATTACGAATGCAAATCTGTGAATGCGGGCCGTCGCCGTCACAGTGGCGGAGTCGCGGGGCCATGGGCGGCAAGCTATTCACTTCAAATTTACGGTTCCTACCTAGGGAGCTTTAGCAATATTCTAAATCTCGTCGATGGGGTGGGCCACGAAAATACCTATCATTTGACACCCCACAAGATGGGTGGATTTTTTTTACTAAAATTCGGAGGGGCTAGATTGGTGGGTCCTACCCGCAGTATTTTACCAATATTCAAAATATGGGTGGTGGGCGCCTGCCAAAAACATCACCACAGGATGCCAACATTTGGCGGCTTGCTCTATCGCCCCGGGCCCCCTCGCAGCTTTAAATATTGTTTTCATACACCCAAATTCGACAGGAGAGTGGAAGGGGGTTCCAAAGACCGTGTTTCCTACTACTTATTAGTTCTATACTATGCAAGTAGATAATGTACCTATTTTCATTGAAAATCCATATCCATAAATGTCTATTTAAGACGAACTGGATCTTGAGAGCAGAAGTTTCAAAACTTGTTATTAGTGTAATATTGGTACACGGTCTTTAAACTAATACGGTTGTCTGGTAAGCTATGCAATATGGCGACCTCTACGTCACAGTGACGTCACAGGACGGCTGCAAGTTTTATGTGGTATGCCATTTCCATTGTATTCTTACACGGTTCTCGGTTCTATATTTGATAATTAGTGCTAATTTGCGGCTATACTGTGTATTTCGTGCTTTCAACAATTTATAAGTATTTAGGATTTTTATTGAACCCACGTTAAGTGTTTGCATCATTTTATTTTCGGTGTAATAATTAGCTTCAAATAAAAGGTGAACAGACAAATGTTTTGCTGTGCTCAATAACTAAATATTTACTACTTTATAGCAATATGACTGGAACTATTTGCAGTGTAGCGACTTGCAAAGGTAATAGTAAAAAGTAAAAAAAGTAAAAGTTTTTGCCAGTAAAAGGCAAAAAAAAGGGAGAAGTGATTAGATTTTTTACTTTTCCAAGGTCCAAGGTTTTTTAAGGTCATTATAGGAGTGACAGAGGTACAGTTACCTAGTTTGATATGTAAACAGACCCTGCAAGAGGATGCACAATATTTCGTATAATCATATTAATATGCACCTTTAGGTACACAAAAAACATCTCATTTTCTCCTATATGCCTACGTGCTTTATGTTAAAACACTTTCAGAGGGTATGTACGAACTTATTTTTTAATTTTGGAAATAAATAATGATTATTATACTACTGACTATTATTATACTAAGTAGGTAGGTATTTGGTTTTTCTTATTTTCAATTAATTTTTGCAATTTTATGTTAATAAACTACATAGAGTAAATTTACCCTAAAAGACAAGTTAATTAGTGTTGTAGGTATAACATCAGGAAAATATAGTCAATTATAATTACCATAATCACAGGATAAACAAAAACGTCAATACCTACCTAGTAACTGTAACTACAATACCCCTTAAGTACCCCTATACATTATAGCTAGCTAAACTAAAACTAGATTCAGGTAGGTACTGAAACAAATTTTATATATTAATTTCTATGTTACCAATATTTATTTATTTAATAGTCTACCCATAATAGGTTTAAATAATTTTAATTTTATTTAATATAAATATGTGATTTTTGAAATATTATATATCGCGCTCTGTCTACCTTATATTATTTTCCATCTATATGCCTTTGTTCGATGTACTGAGATGCCAATACGCGTGGATGCAGCATACCTGTGACGTTTTGCCGGCTGAGCTGTGATTGGCTAAAAGTTACCAGACAACCGTATTAGTATGAACACCGTGATATTGGTAGTTAAAGCAAAAGATATAAAACATATGTTTATACTATTTCAGATAGCTTTTAAATTTTTGTGACCTATCGTAATCACCTATATTTTTCACTACCCCTCTCCGTCATAAAATATCACGTACCTACTTGGCAGATTAGAAAACATTCCAAGCATTATATGTTTGATTTTAATCTGCCAAATAGTTACTTGACACTTAATGGTAGATGAAAGAAATAATGGCAGAGTTAGATAAACTTGTCTATGTACTTTTTGTAATTAAATAAAAATTTTAAATACGTTCGTGATGTTTTTTACTTTTACGTTGATTTACATTGATATTTAAAGGAACAGACACAGTTTTACTTATTAGTAAATTTGTGTTTGTAACTTTAAATATTTTTGTAAATAAAAGTATTATAAACAATCTATAGGTCACCTTTAATCCTTTAAATTAATCCTCACTGTATTATCTTCCAAATTAGGCACCATGGAACAAAATATTAATTTTAGTTCCAATTCTTCCATGGTCCCTGCAACTAGAAGGCGCTTTTTAAAAGTCATTGCTGTTTCGATGTTGGTACAAGGAGATTGACCTTCTTCTTATAGATATTCTGTGACCATAACCGTACTTTCTGTTTTGTGACATCAGAGTAATAAATAAAGGGGAGACCGTTATTTACATTCTAAAGTGAAGCCTTGAGGTAAATGTATTTACAAACATCGGTCCCTGCCAAGGATTGTTAACTGTTTACAGGATTGCTCGATCCCTATACTACAATGTAATCCATAATTGTGACGTCTTCAAAGATCCAGTAAAGCAATCTGTCAAAGTCAAACTGCAAGCGCGAAAGCGGATTTTGAATTTAAAATTATCAAATCAATAGTTAATACCTTTGTTGTTTGTGTTTGTGGGTAATAGCAAAGAGGAATTAGTTTATCTACTTTGGTAATAGTTTCTGTACATACCTATAATAAGTAATTGCATAATATTTTCCTTGGTTTCTTTATGTTCTTTAATTCTGTGTCTACCAACAAATTGAAATTATATGCACAATTTGATACAAATAAATTATCCGAGTATATTATTAAAATAGGTAAGCATATGCATACTTTTTAAATTATGAACATATTCGGAAGCAGAGATTCTGTAGAGAAATATGAACGGAAAAAGTGTGATGTTGGGTTATGCTGTAATGTTCAAGATATATTTTGCGGTGTTAAGTGTATATTTACGTAAATTTGTTAGTGCTTATCTTTACCATCTTCTTAATAGTTAAAAGATACTTATATACAAGGATGATTAGTTTTATATATAATTAATAATGTTAACTACTTTTTTTACAATAAGCAACATGTATACTGTTCGCAGGTATACTATATAATGCACAGAGGCCAATTTGTGATCTGGTAATTGTAGATAGGTACAATTTATATTGTTATTACAAACTTTAATAAATAATAATCATTCAAATACGAAAATTCTCTTGCACATGTGAAATATAACAAACACAAAATATATTTTGATTTTGATGTATCTTCGATGACGTCATACAGGCGGATGACAAAATTGAGCGATCGAGCAATCCTGTAAACAGTTAACAATCCTTGGGTCCCTGCAACGTCCTTGACATTGATGCCGAAGTTACTTTTTTATTTTTATAGCTAGGTACAGCCGTCATCATTTTCATTGATTAACATGTAAAGATCTATCACATTCTTGACCTCAATCAATTTACAAATTAGTTACATTGTAATATGTTTAAGGCTACCCACTATTTTTTTGTGACTTGTGTTATAATTATAGGCTCTCCATATCCATTATTGAAATTTCTAGCGATATTAAGCGCCGGAAGTGGCAACATTGCCTGGTATTAACCTAATATAGCAAGTAACGCCATTATTTTGAAATCAAAAATTGGTGAAGCCGAGTGTTTTATGTGTTCTTAAACTGTGTTTTTGAACTTAACTTTTGTATATAATTATGTATATTGTAAGCATTTCCGTGATATAGCTTGATACGCCACTACGCTGATACGATCAGGGACCGTCGTGTGTTCATTATGTATTGTTTGTTTATCAACATCCAATAGGTTGAGGTTACATGTTTACATTATGCTTTGAAATAGGGAATGCGGTCTCCCCTTTATTTATTACTCTGATTTTGTGACCGTGACCATAGATTAATTACGAGAGAAACCGTGACCGTACTCGTACTCACTCATGAACATGTAACTAACTCATTTCCTACGGCAACGGGTTAATCCGTCGAAATTTTTGTTAAAAATATACATAGGTATATTTATTTTTGCAACGGGTTGCGACAGAAACTCTGACGCCATACTTGAATGTCCATTAAAATCAAACATCCATGTAATAGTAGATTTATAAGCGAGATTTCACTCGGGGCCTAATGCCAGTTATTTAGCAAAACGGCAAGTCCTAAATGATAACCTCTTGACATGGGCTGAGGGGAAATAATCCAGTACTTGTAAGAACTACATTAGTTCATTCGAAGGCATTCATAATAAACCCTTCAAAAACCAGACCTATACCACTGTGTCCGAGATAAGGAGGGCCTCTATCCTCTATGGAGATCTCGGAAACGTTAAAATACAAATTTGGTTAAATGGGGGAAAAGTTGTCCTATTTGAGGAACAATAAAATGTCTCTTCAAAATCGATGATTCACATTTTCGTTTTCCAGTTATTTTGAAAAAACCGAATTCTTATTTAGTCAATTTTTTCTTCTTTAATTGGACTTAGACCAAAACCGGTCCCACTTTCAATGCCTTTTATAATGCTATTGTCGGTTTTTAATCCGAGGTTCGTATTGTTGCAACCACATCAGCTTAATTTTTTCAAGAATATTAATCGATGAGTAACACTGGTTTAACTGCGTTTTATCTTTTTTTCGCCCTTAGGCCTGGTCTTTTCACATCCCATTAAGTTCCAGATAAGTATTTGGCAGATTAGAATGTGACATTTCAGTATTTCAGTTTTCACAGTCTAATCTGCCAAATAGTTATTTGGAACTTAATGGGAGGTGGAAAGACCTGGGCCTTAGTCACGAAAATTCCTATTGCAGACCTGTACATACATTTTTAAGAATAAACAATTAGCTATATCAATTAACAGTTTATGTCATTTAGGTGTTTAAATAATAATCTAATGGCTGAATTGATGCATTAATTGAATGAAATAAAATAAAATTAACAGAAGACCTAAAAACTAAAAAAAAAAACAAACGAATACGGACAAAGCAACTAAATTTAGAGCAAATGCTTGAAAGAATTTCCACTATTTTCCAAGCACAAATAGCACCTTGTAACTGCCGATTCTAACACCTTAGTCAACATTTGTGGAGTAATACTGGCAAATGCTTCCATAACTATGGCTCTGGAATTATGTGCAGGTGCACCATCCTGCTGTATCTAACAGTTGTGAATTATCGCCAGAGGCATGTTATCAAGAGCATCCTCTAAATCGTTTTGCAGCAAATGTAGATAACGCTCTGATAAGTTATGGTGGTAAATAAACGGTCCTACAATCGTGCCGAAAATACCAGCCCAGATATTAAAACCAAAACGGTGTTGATGCCTTGACATTTTGTTTAAACGTTGATTGGTTTCAAACCAATAATGAACATTTCATCTATTGAAAATACCATTATTCGTAATCATGCTTTCATCGGACCATATTGTGTACCATTCACAGAATGAGCAACGTCGTTCTAAATCACCTGGTCTAAGTCTTTGACAAATTCTGTACTGATACGGATGTAATTTTTGTTTTTGTAAAATACAATGCATCATTGATTTTGATATACCGTTTTGTTCGATCCGCCTAACTGATGTACCGGGATCCTCAATTACGGCTAAAAGAACATTATGTAGTTTCCTCATTGCTGGTCTTTTTAGACGAACCATATATGCTTTAAGGTTTGCAACTAACTTGCCAAAAGCCCTTTTATTTGGCTGTCTCTGGATATTTCTGCAAATACATACGCTCCCCAACAGAACAATTTCGGTTGGATGAAATGAAACATGCCACCACGTCAAAATTTTCTTCGTTAGAAAACATAATTAATAGAATAAAGTACTAATTATTACACAATAAATTAAACACGAAACTAATGTGTCAAAAAATTTGATTGATTGATTTTTTGACACATTAGTTTTGTGTTTAATTTATTGTGTAATAATTAGTAATTTTTTCTATTAATTGTATTTTTAACCGAAGAAAAAGGTGTTCTAGGTTAAAAAACTGGAAACTGTCAAAATTTTATCAGGAAAAATAGGGATTTATGAAATTTTCTTAAATATATGAAATGTTTCCTTGAAAGTTTCAAAAATTTCATGCATTACATGTCAAAAATTTCAAAAATTTACAAAATACTTGACAAAAAAATAAAAATTTTTTAATTTCTTGTCAGCATGTTATTACTAGCCATGTGGTTACTTCAGTTTTTTAAGACCTCTAAAACAGTAAAAATAAGTACTGTATTATTATTACCCCATTTGTTTGTCCAAATAATATGACGTACCAAAGTTTTACCCATGTGTTCCCATAATTCTGATAGGAAAATTTACTAATCTATTTTTAGTCTCTGCATAATGCAATCAAACACAAAAATATATAAAAAATACAATTTTTATTAATCTAAGAAAGTACAAAATGAATTCTTAAATAAACATCTACATAATATATACTAATATAAATTCTTTGATGCCAGCCAAGATTTTATCTGAAAAAGGTCATTCTATAAGTACGTATAAAAGAATACTGTTTTAAATACTTACATTTCGAATGCCCCATATTCCATTTTTTGACAAATTATCTAAATCCAAAAATAGTGTTCTATTTGGTAATATCATCTGAAAAACCGTTAATATTCATATATAATTCACTGACTTTATTGTACCAAAAGTTTATTATTTATTAAAATTATATATATATATATATATATATATATATATATATATATATATATATATATATATATATATATATATATATATATATATATATATATATATATACAGGGCGCCCTATTTCTTGACCCGTTGCATGGGTAACTTTTTTATTAGTAGAGATACAAAAACGCTTAAATGAGCAAATTAGTGCAGTTTCGTATTAGTAATTCTACGGTAAGGCGAAAAATTATATACGGGGGAAGGTTGAAAAGTTATTGACAAAAAACGAAAAATCGAACTTTTCTATTATCCCTCGTAGCTCGTTCATTTGAAGAGTTAGAGAAAAATGCTTCACATGTTTTTTGCAGTATTTTTCATGTAAAATGACATGCACTTGCTACTTTTTATATATCTCTTAAAATGGTTGAGAATCACAGTAAAATATATTTTTTTTAAATGTAATGGATAGGTGGCTGTGACAATAACCGAAAGTCCCCTTTTTTCTCTTTCAGATGATATAACATAGTCCATATTTTATCCTTACAAAAGTAATAATAATCGTTGTTTTTAAAGAAAGTTTATTGTCACATCAAGAATGCTATGGAAATAAAACAAAAAATAAGATTCCTGATATTTTTAAAAACGTCTAGTTGGCATTTAATTATTGACAGATCATAAGTGACATTTTTAGTTTTTGTTAAGTAGTTTATTGTTTATTATTAATACTGCATACAAAATAATAGTGTTGCAAATATGTACACCAACGAAGAGAAAAATGATATGCTATTTTGTTATTATAACCAAAATCGAAATGCACAAGCTGCAGCGAATCTTTATTTTGAAACTTACATGGAACGAAGACAACCCCATCATAGAATATTTAGACAGCTGGAAAATAATATACGATTATACGGTTCTTTTTCAAAGCCTAAGGATGAAAGAAACTTCAATGAAGACACTGAAATAAATGTTTTGGCTTATGTAAATTTTAAACCTGATTCTTCAACTGCAGAAATTGCACATCACTGCAACACTTCCAAGGAAACTGTAAGAGCTATTTTAAAAGGTAACAATTTAAAGCCTTATCATTATTCCATATGCAATACTTTATATCCAGCTGATAATCAAAGAAGGATGACATTTTGTCGATGGTACATTTCAAAATGCGAAGAGGATCTAGACTTCTGGAAAAAGATTTTATTCAGTGATGAAAGTAGATTTACCAACAATGGTATTTTTAACCGCCATAATAACATAATGTGGTGCCGAAAATCCACATCTTGTTTCTGAAAGAAGAAATCAACGTCAATTTGGGATAAATGTGTGGTGTGGAATTTTTTGTGGCAAAATTATTGGCCCATATTTTTACGAAGATAATTTGAATGCGAATAATTACCTTCATTTTCTAAGGAATACTCTAACAGAGGAATATTTAATTGAATTACCACTTCATATTTTTAGAAATCTTAAATACTTCCAACACGATGGAGCACCTGCGCATAATTCCCGCGAGGTAAAACAATATTTACATGAATAGTTTGATAATGTTATAGGAAATAGAATGGATATCGACTGGCCAGCGCGAACACCTGATTTGACCACCTTAGATTTCTTTCTTTGGGGATTATTGAAAGATAAAGTTTATGTGACAGCTCCTCTAGATATAGAGGATCTAAAAGTCAGGATTCAAGATGCAATTAGAAGCATACATGGACATACAATAAATAATGTTTTAAGAAGTATCCAGAAACGTTGCTTACTATGTATCCAACAGGATGGTGGTCATTTCGAACATTTACTTCAATATAATTAATTAATTAATAATTTCTGTTCTCAAAACATTCTTTTGTTCCATAATCCATAGCATTCTTGATGTGACAATAAACTTTCTTTAAAAACAACGATTATTATTACTTTTGTAAGGATAAAATATGGACTATGTTATATCATCTGAAAGAGAAAAAAGGGGACTTTCGGTTAATGTCACAGCCACCTATCCATTACATTTAAAAAAAATATATTTTACTGTGATTCTCAACCATTTTAAGAGATATATAAGAAGTAGCAAGTGCATGTCATTTTACATGAAAAATACTGCAAAAAACATGTGAAGCATTTTTCTCTAACTCTTCAAATGAACGAGCTACGAGGGATAATAGAAAAGTTGGATTTTTCGTTTTTTGTCAATAACTTTTCAACCTTCCCCCGTATATAATTTTTCGCCTTACCGTAGAATTACTAATACGAAACTGCACTAATTTGCTCATTTAAGCGTTTTTGTATCTCTACTAATAAAAAAGTTACCCATGCAACGGGTCAAGAAATAGGGCGCCCTGTATATATATATATATATTATTATTTTTCCTTCTTGGGAATATGGTTCGAAAAAACTAATTTTTTAATTAATTGGGAATTGTTTTATTTTCCATACATTTCGGTGCCTTTATCAATGATTTGATCCTAATAACTAGATATAAAAATTATATTTTAGATTATTTTTCAGATGGATATAATTTGAAAATTACACACCTCAGCCATATAGATGATATCGGTCGTTTTTATGGCTGAGGTATGTAATTTTCAAATTATATCCATCAGCTGTTGTACATATATAAACTTTAGTTATGTAGGTTTTTTTTTTTAGTGAATTTATATTTTCGAAGGTTTATACAGGGTGGTTCAAATTTTATGCAGGAAAATTCGAGGACGGATAGATCTCTTTAAAATAATATGTGTTAGCCATATAAACATAGGTCTGGAACGGCTTCGGAGATACATGGTGTTGAAATTGAAAAAAAATTTTCATTTTTAATTTATATCTGAGTTTTAAACCAATTGTGTTCAAATTTTATTTGGTGGGTGCTACTGTGAATCTTAAGTCACACAAAAAAAATCAGTTCGATGGGAACTGCCAGTGGCGTGCAACCTGCACTCTTGGCACCCCTTTTCTAAAAATATGTTACGCCACTGACTAATGTTTAAAATAATACGAAATTTCAATGCCCCACCCATTTCTCTACAAAAACGTATTCTTACATTTTTTTCGTAAAACGCACCGTTACCGAGTAAATCGATATTTTATGTAACCATGTCATGTCCTTTCCTAAAAAAATAATACTTTAAAATTTTCTTTTAAAATTTAAAAATTGTTTCTTATTTAGTTGTTATTTGGTAAATGTACATTTATTATTATTTTCATTGAAATTACTCTTATTTGTGAAGATAGTGGATTACGCCTCCAGGGGAAATTAGTTTGAAATAAAACGCGCCAGGAACTCTACCTCACAGATGGTGTAGAAATAAGTTTAAATAATTTTGTTGATATACTTACAAATTACACTTACTTTTATGCATAAACATAAATATTCTTGTAATATTACAGTTAAAACTGTCTGCCACAAGGGTAATGTACTGGTATGAATAACTTGAGAACGGCACCTGAGAAGGCATCTGAGAACGGAAATTTAGAGAAAAAATTCAAGATACCGTTTTTACGTATTTTGTGCATTATAATATAAATATGTTACAATAACTTGTAAAAAATGCAGTGGCGTAGGTTTTTTTTTATAAAAAAGGGGGTGAGCCCTGTCCAGTTGTACACCACTGGTTGAACTTTTAGAGCTTATATTTTAGGCAATGCAAGGCCTACTATCATACATAAACTGTACCAAATTTTATTGAGTTCGATTAATAGATTCCGGAGACATAAACAAAAAGATCTATTTTTTTAACTTCAACACCCTGTATCTCCAAAATAACGCCGTTCCAGACGTTTGTTTATAAGGCAATCACCTACTATTTTAAAGAGATCTATCTGCCCTCGAAGTTTCCTGCATAAAAATCGGATCACACAGAGGTATAATTTTATTTTAAAGTACAGTAGACTCCCGATTATCCGAAACCCGATTATGCGAACTCCGCATTATCCGAAACGACACATAAACCGGATTATCCGAAATGATTCTCGCTATGCCTCCGCATTATCCGAAATTTTTGAAATATGTATGTAAATATTAATATTTCCATTAAAATCGAAACACTTTCAAATTGAAACAATGACCAATTACCTCTTTCTTGAATTTATGAATATTATTTAGAATATATATTACCATTATAGAATACAGATTATGTATTATTAGGATTTATTACATACATCTATAAAAGTATAATGTGGTTACTTTTTCCTAAGTATGTACATATTTAAATACATACTTATATATTTATTTTGTTGTATATATTTAAATTGAAATTTAATAAATGTGCCTTAAACAGACACAATATGTACATCATATTAATGGTTTTCCTCAATCTCCGCATTATCCGAAATTTCGATTATCCGAAATCGGTCCGGTCCACATTATTTCGGATAATCGAGAGTCTACTGCTGTATTATTTTTTTAGGAAAGGACATGACATGGTTACATAAAATATCGATTTACTCCGTAAAGGTGCGTTTTACGAAAAAAATTTAAGAATACTTTTTTGTAGAGAAATGGGTAGGACATTGAAATTTCGTATTATTTTAAACATTAGTCAGTGGCGTAACATATATTTTTAGAAAAGGGGTGCCAAGAGTGCAGGTTGCACGCCACTGACGGTTCCCATCGAGCTGATTTTTTTTGTGGTACTTAAGATTCACAGTAGCACCCACCAAATAAAATTTGAACACAATTGGTTTAAAACTGTCAGAGATATAAATTAAAAATGAAAATTTTTTTTTAACTTCAACACCCTGTATCTCCAAAACGAAGCTGTTCCAGACCTATATTTATATGGCAAACACATATTATTTTAAAGAGATCTATCCGTCCTCGAATTTTCCTGCATAAAATTTGAACCACCCTGTATACGTACTTACAGTGTTAAAAGACAATGATTTTTGTGGGCTCACGTAGCTGTAATAGCAGAGGTGTCGATGAAAAACCATGAAATACAGTATTGTGCCGATTCAAATTTACTTACTTAACTTAAGATCACTCTGCTTAACATTTTGGAAAAAATAATATTCTACATAATTATTAATTTATAATTATTAAGAATACATAATAGGTATATAACTGCTAGTTTAAACACTTACGTTACATCTTTATGATTTTAAGAACAAGGTCATTTTATATGCCTTTTTGGATATTGAGAGTGTATACACTATGATACTACAATCTTTATTTGCTTATTAATGATGAGAACAGTTTTAGATAGACAGACTGCATGCTAAGGAAAAGACTGACTGAAAACCTTTAATTTTATTTACATTCAGCTTAAGCTTATATGCAACAATATAATATTATAGTAAAATAAAAACTCGAGTTAGGTTAACTATTTTAGTTAAGTTTTATTATAAATAAAATATTTAGAAAATATAGAATAAAATAAAATACAAATGTAATAAAGCAGATTTTATATTTGCTTCATTGTTATATTTCCCTACTACACTGTAATATTTAAAAAGCAAAATACTTTTTTCATTTGTTGAGGAATAGATTAAATTTTATAACAAAACTAACAAGCTCTATTTAAATAATTGTCATTTGATTACTTTTTATATTTTCAATTATTTTACTCATTTTTAGTATGCATTAAATATAATCTTAATTTTATTGTCAACCTAAACAATCTCAACCATCTACAAAAATAGCATAAAATATAAATAAAAAAAATCACACTTAGTCAGCTTCTTTAATAATGCATTGGGTGTTTTTAATAACATCAACATCATGAATGAAACTAATTAAACAATGTCTATCAGTGATATAATGTTCATTGGACATAGGACATCGTACCTAGATTTTAATCCTGATTAAAAATTAGACCTATTTAAACACTATAGTAAGTTATAGGATAAGCAATTCAGGGTGTTTCAAAATAATATTTCTTTCCATAACATCAAAACTTGCCAATATCAAATGAAACACCCTATTTTTTTTCCATGTTTGGTTTGACAATACAATTCCTTATCACTTTTAGGGAAATATTCCATATACCAAAAATCCCTGGTTTTTTAAATACTGCCATTTCTTCTTGATTTAATAATTTAATATGTAGAATTCATCAACTGCGTTTTAGTGATTTTATAGAATTGGAAATGTGCTTTGCGAAAAAAGACAAAGAAATCATGAAGATAATAGTGAAAATAGGGTGCATCACAGGGTTTGGTAAATGAAATTATAAAATTTGATTACTGAAACAAGTTTGATTCTCAAATTGTAGCCCAGTTTAGTATGTGACAGACACTCATCTGGTGGTGTTGATGTTGACTGGTGGCCTTCTATTCAATTTTTGAAAAGGCAATACCTCAAAAACCCGTGATTTTTGTTATAGCGATTATTTCATAAATGCAGGAGGGAATTGAATGGTCAAACCAGACATGAAAAAACATATATAGGGTGTTCCATTTGAAATTGGCGAGTTTTTGCGGTTTTAAAATCACAAAAAAAAAAATTAAACACTATAATTTATCCTGTAACTTGACAGAGTTTAACTAGATGACTACTTGTAAAGAGTGACGGTTTTACTGTAGCAGTAAACGTTTGTGCAGTCCACTCCATTAAAAATTAGGTTAACTATATCGATAATAATCTAATAATCGAAACCAATATCAATACTTAATTGAATGCATTAAAATTTAACATATTAAATTATTAGTATTGAATCTGCAACCCAAAATACATAGCAAGTTCAATTTTCGAATAGCACACAACAGTGGTCCAGTTAATCCTGCATTAGAAAGAGACCAGTCGGACACGTGAAACAGGAGATATGTGTACATACATTATGAGAAGAGATGATAAAGTTAAACTGAAAAGTGAATTAACGGTTATATACAGCAGGGAAGATTTTCATGAAACAACAAGTTGCTTAGCAATTTTGCAATTATTTATAGATCGAAACCTCAGGGACTGTTTTAGTGAAACTGTTATATTATTAAAATTAATTTGTCCATACCAATGTCCAATGTCAAGAGTTGAAAGTGAACATGGTTTTTCACCGTTTAAAAGAATTAAAACCTTTTTGAGAAATACAATGGCACAGGACAGACTAAATTCACTTTGCATAAGTATGGAGAAAATATTAATTGCAGTGATTCCAGATTTTAATAATCATGTAATTGATGCTTTTGCGAATTCTAAAAATAGACAAATGGATTTTCTATACAAATAACCTCAAGTTTGCACATATCTATCGATTCTAGGGCAAGTTTTCTTTTTATCTTAGAAGTTGAAGATCTGAGAGCATGTTCCTATAATTTTTTGATATTTAAATATTAAAAAGGTATGTACCTACCTATTTAAATATTTAAAATATTTTTTGTCGATATTTCTGTCAATGCCATCGAAAAGGGGGATATTTTTCTATCGAAACCTATTTCTTTAAATTTTAAATATTTTTGCTCTGCGAATTTCCAATTTATAATTTTAGGATGTTCGACTTTGAAAAATAAAAAAATTTCATATATGCGGGAAAATAGGAAATATAAATTTCCTATTTTAATTTTATTGTATGGGTTGATTTTATTTTGTTTTTATCTTTTTTATTGTTTAAGAATGCAATGTGCTTTCTCTGCTTAACTCTTCAAACTACACGTATTCTATTTTTAAACAATAAAAAAGATGGAAAACAAAAATAAAATAAAAATAGGAAATTGATATTAGTAGCTATTAGGTTACTTTGAAAAAATCCGAAATCTCGGATGAAACATAGAATATTAGTCCATGTATCTAGCTGAAAGTCCTCTCTTTTGTTTTTTATTGAAGAAATAAATTAATTTCTTTGTTTTCATAATTTTCTCCTGTATTTTATTGCTTGATCATTATTTTGTACCTTATGTGTGTTTCAAATGTGATTTATTAGTGTCCCTTGATAATATATAAACTTGAAATTTAATATCCTCAGTTTTAGTAGGAATAAAGAATGCTGTATTTTAAATTCTTTAAACCTAACTCTATTTTATGCCTTATATAACATTTACATTTGTATCTTTTTGATAACATTTATACGAGAGATTAAAGTAAATATATCAGTGGAATTAATTCAACATGTAGGCTTTTTTTAAAAGATTTTCTATTTGTACACAAGATATACGGGGTGGGTTTTTGAAAACGAAACAGAGCGAGTAACTCTCAGGAAAATTATTTTTTCGAAAAACGCCGAGACAGGTCGATTTTTGTTCAAAAGGGGACATCTTTTCCCATACTTTTGATGCTCCAGTCTCACCCCCCTAGGGAGGGGGGACAACCCCCCAAATATCTTAATAGGGAAGGAGGGTTAAATGACACATCATTTGAAAGGTACTTCAATTCTCTACACAACCCTGTATTAGTTTTTTAATTTGACTGGTTAGTTTTGAAGATAAAGGTTGTTAATAAAAAACTACTTTTTACGGTTTTATTTGCAAACTTTTTCTACATCAGCCAATTAAATATTCAAATTGATGACCTCCAGCCTCCATACAATAGTCGTCCATGAGTGTCACCCCTTATGTCAGAGTGACATTTCCTTTTATTATTCGCAGTAACTTGAAATAATAAATAATATAATCAGAACGGGTATTGAGTGAATTATTATTTTATTGTTACCTGTACAGTTTGTCGACATTATGGTTTATTCGATTCCAGAAAGAGTGGAAATAATTGCTCTTTTTTATGCAAATAATCGGAGTGCTAATAGGACAGCAGAAATATTTAATCAGCAACACTTGGGTAAAAATGTTCACACAGGAAGTACATTTTGGAGTTAGTGACCAAATTTCAGGAGACCGGATCTGTAAGTAATAAAAAGCGACACCCCGAAAGAAATGAAGCAGAAGATGTAGCTATTCTAGGCCATGTTGCTATAAATCCTAGAACGAGTATGAGGCAAATGACAGCTGAATCCGGTTTTGAGCGAAACAAAATTCGTAAAACTTTGAAGCATCATAAATTCCATCCCTATAAGATTCATCTTGCACATGAACTTAATGGAGATGACTTTGACCGCCGACTACAATTTTGTGAAGTAATGAGTGAACGAGCTATTAACAATCCAGATTTAATTTTTAATATCTGCTTCTCGGATGAGTGTTTATTTACTGTTAATGGCAATGTCAATCGTCACAATTGTCGTTATTGGTCCGATTCTAATCCCAGGATATTTTATGAGACTCATACACAACATCAGGAAAAATTAAATGTATGAGCTGGAATTTTTGGTGACCACATTGTTGGTCCTTTTTTCTTACCAGGTAATCTCACCGGGGAGATGTACCTGGATTTGTTGGAAAATTCCATTTATCCAGAGCTGATACACATTATAGAGAATAATGAAAATTATCTAGAAGACCAGTTGATATTCCAACAGGATGGAGCCCCTCCTCACTACGCCTTGCCTGTTCGGCAGTATCTCGATCGTACGTTTTCAAATCAGTGGATTGGGAGAAGAGGCGTCATAGAGTGGCCTGCGCGATCGCCGGATTTGTCCCCTTTGGATTTTTTCTTGTGGGATCATTTAAAGTCCAAAATTTATGCCACTCCACCTACTTCCCTTGAAGATCTACGCCAACGCATTATTAACGAATGCCGCCAAGTTACTCCAGAAATGTTGCAAAACGTACGTGATCGCATTGTGCAAAACTTATACTATTGTATGGAGGCTGGAGGTCATCAATTTGAATATTTAATTGGCTAATGTAGAAAAAGTTTGCAAATAAAACCGTAAAAAGTAGTTTTTTATTAACAACCTTTATCTTCAAAACTAACCAGTCAAATTAAAAAACTAATACAGGGTTGTGTAGAGAATTGAAGTACCTTTCAAATGATGTGTCATTTAACCCTCCTTCCCTATTAAGATATTTGGGGGGGGGTTGCCCCCCTCCCTAGGGGGGTGAGACTGGAGCATCAAAAGTATGGGAAAAGATGTCCCCTTTTGATCAAAAATCGACCTGTCTCGGCGTTTTTTGAAAAAATAATTTTCCTGAGAGTTATTCGCTCTGTTTCGTTTTCAAAAACCCACCCTGTACCTATATATTTTTTAATAGTAAAATTTTATTTAAAAAATGGTAATGTAACAATTTTTATTAGGTTATACCTTCTGCTACAGACTGGTGATCTTTAGGAAGTGCGCTGTGGAAGGATTTCAGGACATTCAGAAGTCTACTGCTAGGTATCGATTTCCCCTTATCCGAAAAAGGAAATGGGAAGGTTCCAGATATGGGTAGAAGCTTGTGGCAATCCTGAATTAACAACTCTGGCACCCAATCTTATATACAAGAATATTATATTTGTTGTATTATAACAAAATCAAAATAGTCATTGATGACAGACAAATTTAAAAACATTTAAGCCATTAATTTGAAATTAAAAAATATACTATAAAATTTGATTACGTGTTAGGTGCATACATAAAGGAATGTTTGAAACCTCGATATATAACAGTTTAGATGTTTACATAAGTGCCCTTATCTCTATTTTAGGTGTGTATGAATTATATAATATACTAATTAACTAATTATCTACTTATAATAGTGTATGTATATTGTTCTTTTTGTACAATAAGAATAAATAGTTTATAAATTCTAATAGTCTCTTTAATTAACACGAGTGAATAATCCAGGGAAATTAGGACTATTTGTAAACAAAAATAATGTTTGTTTTAAGTTTGTTCTAATTTCTTATTGGATTAGTAATTTATATAAAATTAAATAACAATTTGTGCCAATGGGTGGGGGGTGTTTAGTTGGAAAACTTCTCACAGGTGGTGTTAAACGGATATTTATTTTTAAAATTGAAAATGCCTATCTAAACCCTCTGTAATATATGGTTCCAACAGTTACGTGTCATTCTTGGCACGTATGAGACAATGAAAAAAAAAAAACGAAACTAAAGCATCTACTTAGAAAAAAATCTTCACTTTCTTATTTTTAGGTGTAGTTTTTTTATAAGTTTCAACTGATGTGCATAATACCGAAATACCATTGGAAAAATTTTTCTTCCCACCAAGTTAACCACTCATAATGTGCTCCATCGAAGCATTGTGCAATTCATTGATCCGGCTATTATTAAATTTTCTTTTCTAATCAGTTAATTTCCGTCCTTTGCTTGTAAGTTGTAAGTAAAAACAACAGAATTAATTTTTAAACATTCAAAATTATGTCAAACGATTACAACACAGAACTCTGAGACCAAAACAATAACCACTCACTCAGTCACCCACTAGATGTGAGTACATTACCACAATCATGAGAAAGTAGGACTAACAGTCCTAACTGTCCAACATAAATTAACAGAAAACAAATATCTTTTTCTAAAAAATTGGCGTGGGCACATGCCCCTGTGCCTCTAATGATCAGCTACCTGTAATATATATATTTATTTTATTATCTATATCTAATTACCTTAACATAAATATCCTTTTTATCTTCTGGTAAGTATTGTATTAATACTGTAGCAAATTCAAATTTTTCATATTTGATACATTTCTGAACTATATTTTCAAAATTGAGAGAGTGCAACACAGGGCAAGACTGAAAAAATAATTATTGAAAATAAAAATAAAAAAAATGATATATACAAAAATTTTAGTACCTGTATCATCAAAAAGTTGTTTATATAAACCTCATGCAACTCTTCTTTTGGCAAGTTATTAGGTATATGGAAAGCATTGTCAATAATAACTTGCCAGGCATGAACATAAAAGCTTTTGTTACACTGATTTTTTAAGAAATGAACATATGTCTTGAGTTCAGCAAACTGAAACAAAAAAATTATAATAAATATGGGTACAACTGTATATCATTTCAATCAATACGGAATCTTATTTTTATTCCACTAAACGTGAATTACTTCCACTTAACTTTTTTGAAAGTAACACGTACAATATTTTTTTTTTTTAATTATATATAAATAAAATAATAACTATTCTACAATGTAATTTTTAACAGTACTGTTAAAAATCCTTCAATAATTATGACCTTTTTGTAAAATACCTATATTCGACTAACTAGAACTTTTAATAGTTAGGTTAAAAATAACATATGAGACACAGAGTACAGCTGCATTTAAATAATTCCAATTTCGATATGTTAATTTAATTGAGAAGCTTCTAAGCAACACACACCACCAAGATTAGGTTAGCTAAATAACTGGACAAAATTACCAAGGGGCTGTACAGACTAAGGATCCATTAGGACCTAGATGCTGTCCTTCTTATGGGCTGCTGTTTTATTACCATTTCCTGATTTTAAATATTATTGTCTTTTTTATAATCTGATTAGCAACTGCAGTAATAAATCTACAATGATTTTTTGAAATGTCTGCATGCAATGGCATGACATTGTTTTAATTTTTTTTTAAATACTTCAGTAGCCAATAACCAATTTATATTATTATGTAGCAGTTGCGTATTTAGCAGGCACACCCAGGGGATGCAAATCATTACTATAATTTATTTCAATATATCTTATATTTTTACTATATATTTTTTTTTACTAATTCCTTGTGAACTCGAATGAAATATGTTTTTCTTTTACTTTATATTTTGTTATTTACCTATATTAATAGCTGTTAAATAATCAATATTTGGCCAAAATTATAGAATGACTCATTCACAGGCTATGGAGCTGTTCAAGCAAGAGATGCGACAAACGATTGCAAGGCGCCCAGTCTGGTAATATAGAGCCAAATTTTAAACAAACAGTAGAAAGTGCAACAGAGCACTTAAAACTTTTATAAGAAATAATTTTATCGGGTACAGATTATTTTATGCAGTGAATAGTAGTGATAGCACTCCTATACTACTTATGAGTCACTCTCTATAATTTTAGCCAAACACTATAGCTTATGTTAACTAACATTACTAACATTAATTTAGTAAGAACATTAAAAAAAAAAAACTTACCATGCCCAATTTAATGGTATTGTTAATTATAAATTCCCAATAACGAATGTCTTTTATAATGTAAGTTATACATATAGTAGCCATGACCTTCACTGCTATAGGTTTACCGACTTGTGACAATCTTTTAAGAAGTTCTTTCTTGTTATATGAATCTAATGTTTCAACATTCAGTGCAATTCCTAAACACTCTAGCTCACTCAACAAAGATAACTTATCAATATAATTTCTAAAAAAAAAAAAGAAAGAAAGCTATTTTGCAGTGCAATATTGATTTAATTTGATTCTATACAAAAAAACAGTATTTCAATGATAAGTGATGTGTAACCTACAAAAACTCTTTGTAGGTAACCTCAGTCAATTGAGTAATTGTATCAACAAGATACAATTACAAAATAAAAAGAAAGAAAGCTATTTTGCAGTGCAATATTGATTTAATTTGATTCTATACAAAAAAACAGTATTTCAATGATAAGTGATGTGTAACCTACAAAAACTCTTTGTAGGTAACCTCAGTCAATTGAGTAATTGTATCAACATCAGATATGGCACAAAAACATTTTAAAGCTTTAGCTTTGAATGACAAACTCCTCTGTTCAGTGTCCTCAACATCATAGTCATTTAAGCCAACTTTTAATAAATATGCTTGCCAAAATGACTTGTCACCACTTGAACATATGTATGTAGCCCTAAAAATTTAAAATATTACAGATACATAATTAATAGATATTGTCACAGCCAAATTTACCTCTTCAAATTGTCATCAGCAATTATTTTCGATTTTGCAATATTTGTTATTACCATAGTAGAATCGAAATCAGTATCAATACTTGAACTAGAGAGCCAGCGATTTAATAAATAGTATCTGATCTGACCCACTTTTAAATCAAATAATTCTCCAAGTGCATCAACGGCTTTGTTAATATCTAAAAATGCGTTTATTTATGAACAATATATAGGTAACTTAGGGCTTAAATCTATATAGTAAGTTATTATTATTATTCTTTATGTAGCTATTTTTAAGGTATTTAGCAAATATTAACTAATATTTTAAAATGTTATAATTTTTATTTATAACGAAAATTTAATTAAATGCCATTGTTTTCTGTTACCAATAATAATATCTCTATTCTTCATTCTCATTGTAATGATAAAACCCAGATGTCAAAGGCTAGTGTGGGAGAGGGAGCGGTATATTATTATTACGCGGGCCACGAGTGCAACCAGAAATGATTTATGATGTTATAATTTTAATCTAGTATCCTTACATGCAGCATTTTTTTAATGATGTGTGCGAGTAAAACAGTTGAAGAGAGTGAATAAAATTAGATAGAGATTGATTATAACTCCAATTTAAAGGGATACGGCTTGTCAGTCTGCAATGCAAGAAGAACATTCCGAAACTCTTAGAAGTCGAGACTGCTTCGGGTATTGCCGTACTATTTTCAGATGCACACCGAACGTTATTCTTTGTATTGCATGGAGCGAATGTATCAATCGATATTTCAGATTTTCAGATTAATTATTAATTACGTTTCCACTGTAAACTATTTTTCAATGAATTACGTGTTGTACTTTTTAGGGGTTGCACACGTGTTAAAAGTTTATTTAAAATTATTGGTTTGGTTATATGTAATATGGAAAATAAAAGTAACCCCCTAAAAAAGTTATGGAATCTACTGCATTTAAAAAAAATGTTGAAACAGATAGAGTTCAGATGAAAAAAAAAATATTGTTTAAAACATCCCAGGTCAGTATCAATATGATTAAAATATAAAGTAAATAAAATAGGTAATTACATTTAGATAGATTCCCATTTACCGATAAATAGAACTGTAAAATTGATAAATAAATAAGCATAAGGAATTAGAAGCATTGATCATTTTCATTACAATCACATTGGTTTTAACCAATTATTAGTATCTCATTTCACGTCATTCATTATATTTCTTACGATATTCAGATGGCGTTCTGAATTTGTGTAATTACTCCTTTGTATTTACCTAAATAAAATTTGTTCTAATGTGTCATTTTATTTACATTAACTGAAATAATTTGAAGTACCTACTATTATATATTATTATGTATTAGGGGTGTCAATCCCGGGATTCCGACCAAAAACATGTCCCGAAAATCCCGGGATTGGTTAAAAATTTCGATACTAATCCCGAAATTTTCATTTGGTACATAATTTTGTAAAAATATTCTATTCCAAGTGTAAGGTTGCGAAAGTCTGAAATTGAACCACATATGGTTCCCGGTGATTCACCGATACGGTTCCTGGTGCTATTAGTTTTTGTGAAAATATAAACAGAGGTTATATCTGTGTCTGTGCTATAATTATTGTGAAAATGGACCGTACAAATCTGGATGGTGATGATGATAAAGATAAAGGTAGGGCATACTTTCAATACTTAAGTTTTAATTAGTAGGTATATATTCTTTAAACTCTGACGTACGGATTCATCAACGAGGCGTAACGTTAGTCCGACTGGCGAAGGTTACGCGAAAAATTTGCGCCGTTGTTGCGCGTGTTAAAATAAAAGGTGTAGTCGGCGGTGCAAAGTTGGTTAGTCCGACTAACACCTTACGCCCCTTTCATGAATCCGGGTGTAAGGGATTTAGCATGAATTATTGATATTGGTAACGGTAAACAGTTTAATTTAAGCGGTCTTATGGTCCCCAACCCCCAACTCACCAAATGGTATGTCATCAAAAGTATGATATAAGTTGAAAATAAGTTTAAACAGAATTAGAAAAATTCGTTCAAGACTAAAAGACGAAACCTAGAACGCACGCATATTTTTGAGGTCTTATTGTAACAAGTTATAATTTATTTTTTATTACCAGTTATTTTAATTCTTTTAAATGCTCTTTTAGATAATTTCTATTTTTTATAAAGAAAGAAAAGCTTTGTTTTTATTTATTTTTTCTTAAGAAATAAAAGTGTATTTTTTAGATGTTGTAGTTATTTTTTCGGCACTGCACTGTACATTATTACAGTTTTAATCATTTCCAGATGATGCCAACTTGGTTGGCGAAACGCGCGTCGAGTGCAGTATAGTGTTTTGGTGTAATGTGGAAAACTACGTCAGTGTTATTTTATTTTTTCGGGATTTGTCACGGATCCCAGGCTTAGGTACACCGAATCTTGAAAATCCCGGGATTACAAAACCATACAATGGTAATAATAAATGAAGAAATTTTCTTAAATTTCGTCTTTGTTGTCATGGATTTAAAAATATCAAGGGTACCTACCTACAAACACAAGAATAAGTAACTAGGTAGGTACTTTACTAGAAAATGTATTTGTGGTTTAATGTAAATTCATCGTAAAAATTATTAATAATGAAGAGAAGAGACAAAATGTTAATTACCTATTATAGGTACATTTTTAGATTTAAAATTCAATTTAAAAGAAAAATAATGCAAAAATAATTATTATAAGAATGCTGAATTGCTGATAGAATCACTTCCTTACATTTACAGTGCAATCAGTGTAAATCCCTTAAACCCAGAATATAGGATGTATATTATCCAATGTTTACATATTTTATGAACTGTTTTATTGTACTTTTCACAATATAAAAACATAAATACCTACTGTACGAATTTCTTCTTACAGTACTTCTATAACCATAATTAAGTTTTGTTGATAAATGCATAAATACAAACTATAAATGTTGTAAATAAAACGGTATTTCAAAAAACTTTATTCGTTTACATTTCCAGAATCATTTTATTCCATTCATTATTTCCAGAATTATTAAAAAAATAATTCAATAGCTTATAAAATATAAAACATAAAATGGCCACACTAATTGTATGAATTTTATAAATAAAGTTACAAACGGTCCATTTCGGCAACAACGCAGTAACTCTTTAACTAACAATTTAAAGGAACTTAAGGAGGTCAATGAAGCGGATCGATCAAGATCAAAGGAAATTATCAAGATGTCTTCTCTTATTATCTCCACTCTTTGGTACAGCTTAAAAAATCTGATTTTTTGAAAAATGAGATTTTTTGTTTGAGCCAAAAATCTTTGTCCTTATGACTTTTCTCTAGTTTGAAGAATAATGGCATTTTTGGGAAATTAAAAATAAAAAATGCCATATTGGTTGTGCTGCCAATGTGGTAGGAGAAATATTTTTGGCTCTTTATTATGATTGATGCAGCCAGTGATGGGGAAAACAATTTTTGAAAAAAAAACTGAATAATAAAAAGGACTTCCATATGATGCAGATCTTTTGGTGAGCACTGTATTTGCAATTACTATTATTTTCAGTGTTGTTTACTTTCTGTGATGCTTTGGCAACTTATGTGTCCCTTACAGAACAACAACCAAAATTATCTGAAAAAGGTCCTTGGAGAGAATGTACATTCTAGTCAGTATTAAACTTGTGAAAATAGTTAATTAAATCAATAAATGCACGTATTTTTGCGATTGTTTATATCCACACATAATTATTGAGAGGTAAGCCCATTAAGAACCAGGACACCCTTCTAAAAAATTTTTAAGTGTGATTCCAATTAATTTATATATACAGTCCGTCCATAAAGTAACCCCCCCCCCCAGCTAACTTTTGAACGAATCGAGTTAGACTTTTAACAAAATACAGGGTGAATCATGTAAAATGAAGTTGATTCTGACGATAAATTCAATTATTCAAATTCAAAGATGGCGCCACGGGCGCTGTCAACTTAATTTTTTTAAATGGCAAAGTGTGGGGTGTTGCACTTCATTTAAAAGGTAATTCAATTCTCTACATTCTCGTTTTTGAAAAATGACAATCGAGTTATCCGTTCTCTAGTTACAAGCGTTTGTATTAACGATATTTAAAAATTTTGCTTTTATCAAGTCTCCTTGTCTTTGCTTGCCACTGTCACTGAAATGTCAATAAAGTTTGAGAAAGTAGCATTCAATTTAAGGTGTTTGAAAGTTTCTACAGGTTTTTTTCTTATTTTTTGAAGTTATTCGATTTGCTAGATTTAAGAGAAAATTTAAGAGGAGAGCGGTACTTAAGAATGCTGCGGGAGGAAATTTTTCCAAAGATAGAAAGAATAGCAGGCAATAACATTCAAAGTATTGTATTTCAACAAGAGGAGGCCCCGCCTCATTTCTATGGACCTGTTACCGATTTTTTAAATAACCATTTCCCGGATGAGGAATTTCCAACAGAAGGGGCCCGATAGAATGGCCGGCTTGTTCCCCGGACTTAACTTCTCTTGATTTTTTCTTATGGGGATATTTCAAATCAAAAGTCTACGAACTCCTCCAGTAAATATCAACGAACTACAGCAATGTCTAACACATATGTGTAGAAATATCCCTGCAGAAATTTTAGGAAATATCAAGCAAGAATTTCAAAGTAGACTTTATATGTGCCAAGAAGTCAATGGACAACATTTTGAACAACTTTTTAATTCTTTTATTTTTAGTTTTTATAAATATTTGTCAAAACACGACACACTTTGCCGTTTAAAAAAATTGAGTTGACACCGCCCGTAGCGCCATCTTGAATTTGAAGAATCGAATTTATCGTCATAATCAACTTCATTTTACGTGATTCAATCTGTATTTTGTTAAAACTCACTAACTCGATTCGTTCAAAAGTTAGCAGGGGGGGTTACTTTATGGACAGACTGTATATATATTAGTCTCCTAGATGTACTTGTTGAACCTATTACAATGGTCCAGCTGATAATTCTCAGCCTACTACGATTTTTTTTTCAATCAATTTTTTCGAAAATTACTTTAGGATTTTTTTTATTAAAAATTTGACATCGTGGCATTCTTCAGCATCACTTAAAATCCTTGTTGCCCAAATTTCATCAATTTGTTTCAAAGAATAATTTTTTTATAGAGCCATAAATGTTTCAAGTTTATTGAATTTGTGTTTCGCCTAAAAGATATAGCAGGCATTGGAAACTCTAATAATAATAATATCACTTTATTTCAAACAGCCACATTACAAAGATACAATCACGCAACAATGGGTTGAACAGCGTCAAAAGAAAATTTAAGAACTGACTTACAAACAGAATATACATGAAAAAGATATAAACATATATGTATATATACCGTATACTTAAAATATTTAAAAAAAAAAATGCAACAATACTTCACAATAGGTAATTATAAACGTGCTTTCTTATACTCGAGAAATTCTCTAATATTATATGGTTCAATTTCTACTAACAAATTGAAAAGTTCTCTCTTCTATTTTTTTAAATTTTTTATATTTTTTATTTTGTTTGGTAGGATATTAAAATATCTCATGCCAGCATAACAAGGACCATTTTCAATCATGCTTAATCTATGTATTGGGAAATTATAATTATTATGTCTAATATTATAGCTGTGGGTTATCTCATGTTGTTCATATTTACTTTTGTATTTAAAATTAAACATTAGACATTCAAAGATGTATATTGCAGCGACTGTCAATAATCTGTATTTTCTGAAGGAGCCTCTACAAGACTCCCTTAATGGAATGGCATGCATACAACGTAGGGCTTGTTTTTGTACTATTAACAATTTATTTATTTCCGCAGCAGCTGCACCACCCCAAAATATAATACCAAATCTTAATCGTGACACAAAGCATGCATAGTATATCATTCGCAGTGTTTTACACTCAACATATCTTTCAACCACCCTCATACTGTATGTGACACTGTTTAGTTTTTTTACTAATTCTGATATATGTTGCGACCAGCACAGAGTGGCGTCTGTATCGATACCTAGAAATTTTGTTGTAGATGTAAATTTTATAGCATCATCATTGATTGTGGTATTCAGAGGAAAATCTCTTGTCGACCTATTAGTTTTAAAAATTATAAAATTGGTCTTTTCTCTATTTAGAATTAAATTGTTTTCTAACAGCCAATTTTGAATCACGTTAAGGACAAAACTAGCTTCTAGTATTAATTGTGTAAAATCTTTTGCTCTTACTAGTAAGGTGGTATCGTCAGCATAATTTATCATTAGATGCCTGCTGTTGTCCAATAGACTACACAAATCATTAGTGTAGATTTTAAACAACAATGGTCCTATAACACTTCCTTGAGGGATACCCATTTTGATATTTTTCACTACTGAATTGACTTCTGTGCCCTGTGAATTTAATCTGACCAGTTGTTTTCGATTTTCAAAGTATGATTTCAACCAATCTAATGCTGTCGATCTAAGTCCATATCTCTCAAGTTTTTGTAACAGAATTTTGTGATTAATACTGTCATAAGCTTTTGATAGATCTAAAAATATACCTAACGGTATTTCGTTTTGTTCCAGAGTGGTTAAAATTTCATCTACGTAATCAAACACTGCAGTGTCAATACTTCTCCCCTTAAAAAATCCATGTTGATTTTCACAAAAAAGATTATTATCATTAAAAAATATATTTATTTGATTACAAACTACCTTCTCAAAAATTTTAGAAAAAGCTGGTAAAAGACTTATTGGTCTAAAATTTGCCATTTCATTTTCATCCCCTTTTTTTTTAAATTGGTACCACCACAGCTAATTTGAATGATTCTGGAAAAATGCCATATTTGAGGGAATTATTGATTATATAAGTGAGTGGCGAGACTATACAGTTTATACACTTTTTTATTAATGACATGGATATTTCATCATGTCCTGAGCTATTCTTGTTTTTTAATAATTTTACAATATGTATTATTTCAGTTTCAGAAATGTTTTTGAAAGTAAACTTATTTTGATTCCTGGTGATGTTATTTTTAAAGGGAATTTTAGGCAGATTTTTTGTTAATTCAGCCGCTGTGTCAATAAAAAAACTATTCAATTTATTAGACATGTCTTGTGCATTTTCCTTAACATTTACAGATGTATTATTTGACTTTTTTAGATTTCCAGACACCTTTCCAATGACACCCCAGGTAGCCTTCGATATGTTATCTGAATTTATTATTTTACTATTAAAGTATTGTTTTTTGGCTTCTGTTAACAATGATTCTAACTTGAGTTTTTCTTTATTATACAGGTCCTTAAACTGATTATTATATCGCACCCCAACAGATAAAGTGCTTAGCTGTTTCCTACAATTTATTATTTCAGCATTATTTACAAATATATTTTCATAATTTTTATCACGTACTCTTTTTAATGGAAATGAATTATGAAATATATTACTGAAAGTAGACATAAAACTATCCCACTGGTAATTTACATCTTTTCTTTCAATATTAGTGACATTTGACCAATGTTCAACTGCCAATGAATTTATAAAAGACGTGATGTTTGCATCATTAAAACAACGTACGTATTTAAAATCTAAATTTGATTTATCTTGAATTTTCAAAACAAGTTTCGTTGCCATATATGGTCTGATATATGTGACTTTATTACATTAGCCTCATAATCATAATGGTAAATATTAGTCAGGATATTATCTATACATGTCTTAGACTTATCGGTTATTCTGGTATAATCATGTATTGTGGCCTTTACATTATATGATTCCAGAAAGGACACAAATTAGTTGTATTTTTATTATTCATATTTAGTATATCAATATTAAAATCTCCAGCGATGATAAAGTTTTCATTTTTTATGAATAACAATTCTAAAAGTTCATGCAACTTTCTGAAAAAAATTTCTACCTTAGTTTGACTTTGATCGGGTGTTGTATATATAGCTACCACCACGCACTTAAAGGTTTCCCGATTCATTTCAATGGCGGCACATTCAAATGTAGTAGTCTCACTTAGAATATTAATATCCGCTCTTGCTTTCGCACGCATTTGCTCCTCACAATATACTGCGACTCCTCCATGACGCCCTGGATCTCTGCAGAACTTTGACACTAATTTGTAACCTTTCAACTTGAACGCACCTAATTCTTCGCTAGATTTCCAATGTTCACTCACTGTTATAACACTGGCCTTATTGTCATTTATAAAATTACTTAGCCTTTCTACGCAATTTCCTATTGATTGTAGGTTTTGATTAATAATTATTAGATCATTTGATTTACTCTTCGCAACACGTTTCTTTACGCCTTCCCTTCTTAGGTTTGCTTGATCTTCTCTAGGAGTTTGGCTAAAAAACGATTAATAACAACAAACTCCGGCCATATATTCGGGTTTCTGAACTCTTGCTCGTTTTTAATTGACACGGATACTTTAAATGAAGAATACTGATCAGGATGTCTTGAGTTCATCTTTTCACGTGTAACATCCACAATATTCTTAGAAGATAAATGTTGTAATAAGTCTTTTTCAACAAAATTAGGAGGTAATCTATAGACGTGGTAATCTATATTTTTAGCTACTCCCTTAAAAGTTGAGTTATCTGCAGCTTTTCCGTAGATTGTACGCACAAAATTTCTCTTACTTCTTTTCGGGTATTCCCACTTTCCTTCATCCTGTGTATGGGCACCTTTAGACAAATTCTGTAAATAGTCGTTTTGTATGTGTACTGTGTTATCTCTTTCCATCACGTTCTTTTCCATATCCATCGTTTTTTTACTTTCAGTCGTTTTTCTTCCGATATCGGACTCCTGTTTTTTGTTAGTAACAAATTTAGGTCTATTATTTAAACCTTTATTACTATTTAATACAGGTGATTTAGCATTATTTGTCAACAAGTGTACCATTTCTATATTACTCTCTCTTAACATTACTACTTCATTCTTAAGCTCAGCTATTTCTCGTTTCAGCTCATCAGTTTCATTTTGCACAATTTGCTTAATTATTATTGCAAAATCGGGACTTTTCATAAAATTTATCACAGCCTCCGTTTGTGTAGCCCTTGTTTCTGGGGGCATTATGATTTTGCAGCACAAAAATTATAGCAAACACTAATTTTCAAACGAATTGAACACTATTTTACCAGGAAACTGACACACGTCTGATCTGGTCAACGGTTGAACGGTCAATAACGGTAATAATTATTGTTAATCTAGAATACTATTTCTTTACTTACTTCACAAATTAGTAACAACGTTAAAACAATACTTTACAGTAGTGCCCTATATCCCTAAATCCCTAAAGTAATTTTTAAAAAAATTGATTGAAAACAAATGGTAGTAGGTTGAGGATTAGCAGCTGGACCATTGTAATAGGTTCAAGAAGTACATCTAGGAAGCTAATATATATAAAAAAATTCATTGGAATCGCGCTTACCAAACATTTTTTAGAAAGGTGTCCTGGTTATTAATGGGCCACACTATATATAGGTTTTGTTGTAATACCTCCCCTGCCACACCTGCCTTCTACATAAATACTATTCTATTTACCTACACTGTTTACTAAGATGAATTCTGGCACTTACAAAAAAATAAAAACTAGATTAGGTGTATGAAAAAAAAAGAAAAGCTAATACTTATGTACTTAAAAAACTAAAATATGCTAAACAGTTTCTATAGTTAAAAAATGGGATTATTGTTAATGTTTCAGTGTTTTAATGTAATAAGTGAATACCCTAAAAGGTATTCACTGATTACAAATTGCAACATAGATGTGTGCGCGTGCTATGTACCTGAATGCATGTCCCAAATAAATAGCTGCTCTAAACCATTTATTGTTGCTAATATTACTTATATTTATCATAATTAAAATTAGAATTAACACTATGTCGCTATTCACACAAATCTTTATTTCAAAAATTTACTTGTCTTTTCCATGTTTTGCAAGCATTCTTAACGGAAATTGTAGTCAGCAATACCTGAACTAAATCTTCATTCTTGAAAGGGGTTGAACCTTTGATGTGAAGATAACACTAACGTAATTTTCCACATAACACCAAAACACTATACTACATTTGAGGCGCGTTTCGCCAACCAAGTTGGCGTCATCTGAAGATAATTAAAACGAGTACAGAATAGTGTTTTGGTGATTATGTGGTAAACTACGTCAGTGTTAAAGTTTCATTAGCACTACCTGGACAACTTAAATTGATACATTCCGCTTGTTTAATTATTCTCTCATCTCGATAAAGTGCATCTATTAGGTCCTCTGGCTGAGCAACCAACTGTAGGTATTTGTCATCAGCTAATTGAAATGTATATAAAATATGCATTGCTGAAAAACTGTAATATTTTATTCTGACCTAAAAAATAATTTAACTTGAGATATTTTTTGCTATGATGACCAATGATTTAAAATAATTAAACCAAAAACAAAGTCTACTAAAAGAGTTATAACTGAATCATAGTTTCCAGGCTAGCTGCAAATTGTGATGTGGTTTCTGAAGAATAATTTCAAAAGTCATAAGTTTACAAATTAATAGATTATGTATTTAATTTTCCTTGATATAAGGATACTTCAATCAAATTTAGTAAATACCTTTGTATATGCTTTATCTACATCAGAAGAATTTGGATTTTTTTCTTTATATTTTTTAGCATATTTGTAGCTCAGTTGTGCTGCATTCACTTTATCAGCACCTAAAACATACTGCTATGTATTTACAAAATAATAATACTTACTAAACTATAATCATTTTCTATTTTAATTGTAATTGAAGTGTTTATTACAAAAACAACCCTAGTCAAAATGAATGAAGTGTGACAAATTAAACAAAATGAGGTAAATTAGTAATCATTTGTTAATATTATTAATAATATTACTTTAAAGTTTATCGAGTAGTAGGGCTGTTTTTGTAGAATATTTTACTATAGATTGACGAATAATATATAACACCACCTATAGGCAACAAATTCAACATTTTACCATTTTTTGACATGGGTTATTTTTGCAAGAAACACTTCAATTATAACTAAACCACACCTTATAATACTTTTAAATTACAGTATATGCCAATATTCTAATAATGATAAATAATCTAGCTACTAACCATTTGGGGTGTGATACATGAGATGATAAACTACAGATGTAGCTCGTTCTAAGTCTGAAATATTTTGAACACATTCATCAACTTCAGCAAATAAATCTTCAAATTTGGGATATAACGTCCAATTTCCTTGTACTTCTTCCCCTAATATTCCACTTGTAACCTAAAATATATAATAACAACATATCCAATAAAAAAAAATTAAAGTCATGTATAATTTAGTTATTTGATGTATACAAGGCGTGTCACAAAGATGGCCCATTAGGATTATCTCAAAAAGTAATCAAAGAATTTTTCAGAATTCAATTCTGAAAATTTGTATACAGGCGTTTATCAAAAAGATCTGTTCAATGAAAATAGTGTCAACTTCTTCGCACTTCCGGTTATACGGAAGTCATCATCAACTTATGTAACACCCTATATATTATTTTATTTCTGAATCCTGCATAAAATTCTAAACTTTCATGTAGGATACCTATCTTCAATTGTTTTTGAAATATTGACAGGTGAATATTGACATTTTGCAATTTTGACACCCTGTAAAATCTACACGGTTTGAGATTAAACAAAACGCTTTGCACATTCCTATCTCAACTTTTCTTCGTAAGCTATCATTTGACACTAATTTCAGACTTAACCAAGAGATTAAATTTAATCGAATTTTTTTTATTTCTGGCTAAATCTGAAATTAGTGTCCAACAATAGCTTATGAAAAGTTAAAATAGGAATGTGCAAACTGTTTTGCTTGATCTCAAACCGTTTAGATTTTACAGCGTGTTAAAGTTGCAAAGTGTTAATATTCACCTGTCAATATTCCGAAAACAGTTGAAGATAGGTATAGGAGATCCTACAAGAAATCTGTTTAGAATTTTATGTAGAATCAGGAAATGATATAATATATAGGGTGTTCCATTTAAAATGAGCAAGTTGATGATGCAAGGAACTTTACACTATTTTCATTGAATAGATCTTTTTGATAAACCCCTGTATACAAATTTTAAGCTTTCAATTCTGACTACTTTTTGAGATAATCCTAATGGGCCATCTTCGTGACACACCCTGTATATAACAGTAAATACTGAAATCAGTAAATGTTAACAATTACTAAGGAGAGTAAGGTATTTGCCTACTCTCAGCTAGTACCTATATACAAGCTAAATATTTTTTAAAATGGCCATTATGAAATGTCCCTTACTACAAACCTTCACCAAATTATGTTCTTTTAAAAAATTATAAAACCGAAGTGTGTTATTTGTAAAAAGGATATAGACCTTGGAATTGACAATTTACTTTGCTCAAATATGGTATATTAATAAAGTTACAGACGCTTAAAAGACAACATTTATAATTATATGTTTTATAGAAATATGTGACATTTGTCATAAACTAAACTGGAATAATATAAAAGTATCCCTTTTTAATTCATATTAAGTCCTATTTCTCAGCATATCTATTTAAATAAAATATTAGATACCTACCTATAGTTTTTGAAATAATGTACAATTTTTTAAACTGAAATGTAGCAATAAAATAATAAAATTAAGCAGAGGTAAGGTATCCATGTTTTTTTTTTAACTTTTAGGAAAGACTATCTCAAACTCATTTTTTAACAGGAAATCAGAGACGTTTAGTTTGAATGGTCGTAATGGCTATTTTATTAGGTAGGTGCACAATCAATTGGCGGATTTAGTCATCAAGGAATTTAAGGATTTATTGAAACATGTTTAGTGTATACACAGTCTAATTTTTTTATGATTATTAAATAAAGCCAGAACAATATTGATTATTTTTCATATCAATCTCTTATGATTTTAATAATTTTACTGATGTTATTAGTGTAGTGCTGCAAATATTATATGTAAATTAATCTTATTTTTAATATTTTCATTAACATCTATTCCAGTAATGTTGATCGCCATCATTTTAAACATTGTTTTAACATTTCTTTCATATTGGAAATTTTATTTCAATTCTTTTTTGATTCGGTTTGAGTCAGTTCAATCAGTTTGATTATCACTATTATTATTGTTATTATCAATATCAAATATGACATAATATGATTCAAATTGTTTCAAAGCGCAAAAAATATCAGAAATCAGAAAATATCAGTTATCAGAAATATTTAGTAAAAGCTGGCTGCAATATTGCAGATTAAACAGCTGTCTTTGATAACATCACTATACTAAACTACAAATTTGTAGTACAAGGGTCGAATATACTATTTAGTAAAAAATTGTTGCTATTTTCTAGCATAAGGAGAATAAAGACTTCTCTAAATTTTAAAGATCAAGATTTGCAGGCCAAAAGATTTTCACAACTTAATTTGAAAATAATTTTTTTTTAGGGTAATAACCTAATTTGGTCACAATTCCTAACTTTTTTTAAGACTGTTTGCCCTTGAAAAATTCAGAATGTTTGCCTTCAATAAATTTTTAGACTACTTAATTACAATTTTATATTTAGTAAAATTGTTAAAAAGTAGATATTTTCTATTGTACCAATAAGTCCTTCAATTTAAATTTTGTTAAATGCTACATCCGTGAAACATTTAGGGAATCTACTCTATGTCAAATTTTTAATAAAAAAATTATTACATGTGTAATGAAAATTTGTAAAAATAGACACTTTAAAATCTAGGCTTTTGAAGTGTGTAATCTTAAAGATATTATACAGGGTATGTCACGACAAGCTGATTTGATCTGCATATAGAGAACCAATAGAGGTAGTATTTTGAAAATTTGCATGGGGGGCTAATAGATGGCGCTGGACTTTTTAAAAATATTTTTGAATTCCTGTTACTTCCGGTTATACCGGAAGTCGATACCTACTTTCTTGTTTTAAATGGAATACTACATTTTCCTTTGCATTTTTTAGTTCCTTGACAAATTTAAAGGTAATTTGGACCGTTTGGAATTTTAACTTGCATTTTCGTAAAAGTCCGTATTTTAAAGTACCTATACATTACGAATCCACTAACTGTAAGTACCCTATAGGTATTTATATTTATTGGCCTCGTTGGTACCCTTTTAATTTTACATTTTGTTTCCGTTTCTGGTATACAATAAAATATATGAATTAATAAGAAATTTTTCAAAACTTAATAATTGACACATTTTCGTCTACATAATAATATCTTGAATAATCATCAGAAAAAATATGCAATTTACACGAAATAAAATCGAAACTGTGTGAAACATTTTTACCAATTAATTTTCAAAACTACCAAAGCAAGGCGAAGTGCCACTACAATGGAAACATGTACTATTTTCTCATAAGAAGATATGTATGCATCGAAAATTTTTCCCTACACATGGCCAACATCGACCGTTTTGAGTTATTGGCAACGTTTACTTTTAACGTTATAAATTGCTGCTTGGGTGATTACTAAAAAAACATCCTATTATGTATTATCATATTATAACAACTATAAGCAATTATTTTGTACTGCTCATGTTATTTACATATTCTGTAAATTTTATTGCATATAATTTTTGGCTTACCAGTGTTATAATTTACAGGCAATGTTTGAGCCAACTACTAATGGAAAGTTATAATAGACACAGTAATATGTATATTTCTTTGCCAAAAATCTCAAATTCGAGGACAAAATAAAAGCCACGGTGCTGTCATCTAAGAAGTGTTATGACTTTAGCTCTTCTTATGGCCTTCGTAATCTCAATAGATTTTTACTAGTAATAGTTTACATTAACTGGTTACTAGTTACTGTCCGTAAATGTTGCTTATTAGGTTTTCCAAGATTCACTAGTAAAAATATAAAATTTCCGGTAAAATAAAACATTTACTAATGCTTTATTGTAAGTAATTGCTAGCATTTACTGAATTTCCAACATATTACTGTAATATGTATATTATAGGTAGAATTTATTTTATGTATATATTATAAAATATGCAATAACAAAAAGCTTACCACTTCCTTTACAGCATAAATACATATGTCATCTTTCTTCAAATTTTTACGTAAAATATTGCTAGCATTAAACCAATACCTATATGATTTTAAGTTAATTTCAGGGCGTATTATGTTCCAAATGTCATAAGTGAATAATGTCTGAATAAAAGGTAGCCTAAATTCTGAAAGTGCATCCAAAACTTGGCTATCGGGAAATGTACTGTACCACTGTTCTTTCTCACTTTGAGTAGGTGTGCTGAACCGATGATAATTTTTTAAAAACAGCAGCATTGGCAGATCCAAATTCCTTGTTCTCTCACTTTTACCAGTGCTACCCAGAATTTTTAAAATGCATATGAAAACCTCATAGTGGTAGAAATTTGCCTAAAAAATTCACAAAGAAAAATTTTCTTTATACCTATACCATTTAATCCAGATATAAACAGAAAATCAGGAGTTTTAAATCATCTTGAGGGTCCCATAAAAGTCTGCCCACATATTATAGTGGGCAGACTATTGTACCTTGCGGAAACCATAGTTTTGGCTTTATTAATTCAGGTAAAATTTGAAATCGAATATTAAACATACCTTACTACTTTATTCGCTGATTTTAAATAGGGAATACTATTGTTGGAGGATATGCCTTTGTGTAATAAAGTCATCAGTCCAAAGTTTTTCTAAATGCCGTTCAAAATTATTAGAACCCATATATATCTTCTCAGACTTGCAAGTTTGTACAATTAACAGGACCTCTAAATGAGGTCCACTCATTCTTTGTCTGAACATAAATGACTCAATATAAATTATAATTTTCAGAATATTTTTTAACATCAACAGATATGTAGGGAGAGTCCAAAAATATGGAAAACCTGATCATATTTAAGCCTAGTAAGGAAAAATCAACTTGCTATACAGGGTGGGCAAATAAGAGAGAACGCCGGCTGTATCTCGGAAACCGCTTATCGGAGAATTTGCGGAAAAAAATTTTAATAGTAAATATGGCCAAGAGATGTCGCTGGAAATTATTTTCAAGTTCCTGAAATGGCCGCTAGGGGGGATAACATCCATGGCCAACCAGAAAAATGAACTTTTCTCGAAAATTTTCCTAATAAAGTAGTACCAGAAATAAGTCAATATTAATCTAGAGGAAATTGGAAACTTTTTCGTGCAACTCATTTTTTTCTATCTTTTAAAATAAAGTGGTGGGGGGACGCCAAACTTTCTTTCCTTTAAACGTTAATAACTCGGCTCAGGATAAACTGAATCTAACAAAGTCAGTCTTATTAGAAAGGGCTTTTTTTATGCATATTTAGAGTCATGAAAGCTGGTTTTGTTACTTTTATTATAGCCGCTAGAGGGCGCTGTCTGCTAACATAACAAATATGGCGGATTTTCTAGAAAATTTCAAATGGCAAGGTATATTTATTGACACATATTTAAATAAAGGACCACAATCCCTAAAATTCAGTGAAAACCGCAGCTTTCTATCTCATTCCTAACGGAAGATATTACCAAAAGAATTGCAACTGGAGATTTGTGATGTAGCCTTTCACCTTAGCATTTAAAATCGACTCGTTGATAGCCTATTATTAATAAAATATAAGAAAAAAAAAAAACGGTTGCGGAACTGAAAAGTCGTTAGTGCTTGTAATTTTTTCAAAAAATATAATAAGAGATAAAAGTAGAAATTATAAAAATTTTAAACAAATTTAAACTGATGAGGCAAAAGCTGACTTTGTAAATGTATTCTTTATGAAATAATGTGGTGGTCCTGAAAACGACTGATTTATTTGGGGACGCGATGCTCAATGGCCTCTCAAATATTCAAAATGTCGCCCATCGTTTTGAATACACAGTTGCAACTGTTCTAGGGTAGACGAAACCCGGCTAGGTATTATATTAAACAAATTGAAAATGAAATTGATTACATCTATCTATTCTATAGATCCCCAATTTGACCTGTATAGGTTTTTATTTATGGGGGCGATTAAAAAAACTAATTCACGCAAAAAGACTTGCTGCCACAAGGGAAGTGATGATCGAACGTATTAAGGTGTATTCCCCTCATATTATATTTTTTTTAAAAATTACAAGCACTAATGACTTTTTAGTTCCGGAACAGCTTTTTTTTCTTATATTTTATTAATAATAGGCTATCACGAGTCCATTTTGAATGCTAAGGCTACAGGCTACATCACAAATCTCCAGTTGCAATTCTTTGGTAATATCTTCCGCTAGGAATGAGATAGAAAGCTGCGGTTTTCACTGAATTTTAGGGATTGTTATCCTTTATTTAAATATGTGACAATAAATATACCTTGCCATTTGAAATTTTCTAGAAAATCCGCCATATTTGTTATGTTGGCAGACAGCGCCCTCTAGCGGCTATAATAAAAGTAACAAAACCAGATTTCATGAGTCAAAATATCCATAAAAAAAAGATCTTTCTAATGAGACTAAGTTTGTTAGATTCGGTTTATCCTGAGCCGAGTTATTAAAGTTTCAAGGAAAGAAAGTTTGGCGCCCCCCCACCACTTTATTTTAAAAGATAGAAAAAAATGAGTTGCACAGAAAAGTTTCAAATTTCCTCTAGATTAATATTTACTTATTTCCGGTACTACTTTATTAGGCAAATAGTCGAGAAAAGTTCATTTTTCTAGTTGGCCATGGACGTTATGCCCCCTAGCGGTAATTTCAGGAACATGAAAATAATTTCCAACGACATCTCTTAGCCATATTTACTATTAAATTTTTTTCCCGGAAATTCTCCGATAAGCGGTTTCCGAGATACAGCCGGCGTTCTCTCTTATTTGCCCACCCTGTACATTGTATGGATTGCCTGGATTTAATAGTTAAATACAATGTGGCATTTTGTGGACCTCTTTGCCAGGAAGTTAACTTTTTTTAACTGGATTTAAATTTGATATTAATTAATTGATTTCCCATATTTTCGATATTCAACCATCATGTTCGTTGAGCTTGAATAAACATTCTCAAAATTAAAATAGTTGACAGATGAACATTCGAATCAGCAAATAAAGAACTAACATAAGATATGTTGTAACATTGCAGTCTAAAAGGATAAGCCGGCCCTTGGCTTTTTGCCAAGTTTATGAAAAAATGTCCCATCTAAAATGTGCAGAAATTTATAGTAAAACAAAGGGTACAAAAAACACGCTAGTGATGGTCTGTCTGTGCAGTGCCACAAATACTGATCTAACGTATTTCAATAACTGGTATCTAGACATTTGAGTTACAGATCAATGAAAATTGATCTGTAACTCAAATGTCTAGATAAAAACAAAAATTAGCCAATATGTAGCAACAGAACAAATAAGCAAATGCACCCATTAGTAATACCTAAATGTTGTATCTTGCCTCCGGAGACAAGTACATCTTGTCTAATCAGGTAGACAGGTAAACACTGTTGAAGTGTTTGGGAGTAGAAACTTTTATTTTATTAAAAAATTAAATAAATCATTGATAAAATGTACCGAGAGAGGAGTTATCTTCAAACATTTGTTACTCTGATAATGACCGAGACCGAGGATCCAATACGATGCCCTGGTCTGGTGACCAAGCGTCGGCCGGGTAACGGTGTCCAAAAAACTGACAAAGGTCCAAAGACTTGCCTGCATAGGAATTACAGGTGCAATGAGGACGACACCTACAGCTGCCCCGGAAGTCCTGCTAGGGTTGCAAAGCCTATCCACATGGACAATGAGGTAGGGAATGGCGGCCTACTTAAGAATGCGGAACTCAGACAGCTGGCAGGCGGGAGGAAGAAATAACGGTCACGCGGCAGTCGCACAGATGGCGGAGAGGGAAATATCTATATCTGCCATCAGAGTAACTGAAGCAAAAGATCGTCTTAGATTAAAGGGGAAATATGCCGTCATATTTCCAGAGAGAGAGAGGAATGGAAGCAGGACCAGTTTAAATTCCCGATTCTCTGGTCTGCTACACAGAAGGATCTCGTGTGGCGGACAGGTTCTCGGGGGTAGAAATTTATGTGGAGGACAGGTGCCTGCAGCAAAGCTTTGCACTGGGTTCGTATGCCACAGTCTTCCAGGCTGAAGTCTTCGCTATCCTAATGGCAGCAAACAAGGAAGAAGTAAGGAACTGTACGGAGCAAAATATTTATTTCTGCTCCGACAGTCAGGCGGCCTTAAAGGCTTTAGCATCTCCAAGAACAAGATCCGCCCTTGTCCAAGAATGCGGAAATACTCTGGAGGAGCTGGCTAGAGGAAAAGAGGTCAAATTGGTATGAGTACCAGGTCATAGTGGAATCCCGGGGAACGAAAGAGCCGATGAACTGGCTCGACTCGGATCTCAGGGACCTAGCCAGGGACCAGAACCGATTTTAGGTATTACACGAAGGCAGGTCAACATGGGTCTTAATGATTGGGCTCATGAGACACTAAGTAAACACTGGAGAAGGAGTGGGAGCTGTGGACAAGCTCACAACTTTATAGTGGAACCAAGCAAGACCAAGACGGCCTGGCTGTTAACTCGTAGCCGGAAGGCTCTAAACCAGTTGGTGGGAGTTTTAACGGGTCACTGCAGGCTTAGAAGACATCTATCATTGATGGGTGTTGAGGGAGACCCTATCTGCCCAAAGTGTGGGGAGGGCGACGAAACGCCTTCCCACTTCTCGGCAGAATGCGCGGCTTTCGGCAGACTGAGACACGACGTCTGGGGGGCCGTGAAGATGCAAGGGGACGAGGTCAGTTTCCTTGAATGGACCGACATTCTGACCTATAGTAGAAGGCCGGGTAGGTTCGATGAGGGAAGAGGTGATGGAGCTAGGTAGGGAAGACAGGGGTAGGTAAAAAAGGCCCGCTTGTGGCCTACTTGCCAGGTCTTGGCCGCCCCATACCACCACTACCACTACTACTACCCTGATAATGACAAATTGCCATACTTAGTCATAAAACAAAAATAAATAACTAAAACTTACCATGTCCCAAATTTTATCCAATAGTAAATATAATGCTTCTTTATCTTTAACAATATTAATAACTTCCATGCATTTTGCATATAAATAAGTTTCATCATATTTTATAACTAAGGATTTCTTGCCGTTTAACTCTGTTTTGAGTTCATAATCAGGTTTCCAGTTAACTAAAATGCTACAAATAAGATAATAACACTACTCAAAACAAAAAAGGAGCCACTCTTAAAAATGTGGATAGTTTTTTACGGGAATAACTTTTTATTACAATTGTTTTTTATTTAAATATTTTGGGCTGATCTCTAAAAATTTAGTACAATTTTTTGTAATCTGCTTGTGATGCTTACAGGAAAAAAATAAAAATGCAGAAATGTGCGGTTAAGCTCTTTATTGTTTTAATGAAAACTGTCAAAAATAAGCCAAAATTGAAAATTAATAACATGTATGGCTTCCTGACGGGGCATACTTTCAACTAAATTTCAAATAACTTGAGGAGCAAGCTGCTCCCACTCTTCGAGGAGGATTTCTTCAACGTGTTCCAAGGTTCTGGATTGGCTGACAGTTTTTCAATCGCATCCCAAGTGTGTCCAAGACACATTTTAGAGCGTTGTAGCGGTACTTCCGCATACTCTGGTAGCCTAAAGCTGTATGAAACGGTCTTCTCCCCTTCCACCTTTAAATAAATATTAAATAAATCCATTATTTTCCCTAACTTGATATAAACAAGCCGCTACGGTATATCCTGACGCATCGGTTTGAATATAAAATCTCTTATTCATATCAGGATGCTTTAAAACAGTAGGTAGTATGTAAAAATGCCTCCTTGGTCTTCTGGAAAGCTGTGAATTCCTGAACCCCCTCCATTTCAAAACTACAGCCTTTTTTAGTAGGTGACGCAAAGGTACTGTTAACTGCAAATAATTTGCGCAAAATCTAGCATCATAATTCAATAGACCTAGAAACGACTTTAAATGTTAAACATTTCACGGCAAAGGAAATTCTTGCATTGCTATCACCTTTCCAGGGTCCATACTAATACCTAATGATGAGAAAATATGTCCAAGAAAATTTACCTTAGCCCAAGCAAATTCTGATATCTTTAATTTAACCGTGATCCCTGATACACGAAACTTCTCACAAATAACTTCTAAATGATGTAAATGAAGTCCGGGACTTTCGGAATAAATCAATAGGTCATCTACATAGAGTATGATATACCCTTCCACCAAGCAGGCAGCTATTAACATGCCGCAGTCTGACATTATGGAGCACAATAGGCTGCTGGATGACATGGAAAGTAATAGCATCCTGGAGATGATTTCAGATGTTATGCCTGCAACGACCAACCATGAAGTGCCCTTTAACATTCTCTTCCCAGGATGAGATGAATGGGATCGGAATAAAGCCGTCCTATTGTGGGCAGATAGTTGTTGGTTTACAGACGGCTCCAAAACACCCATGGGTGTTGGAGCCGGAGTATATAGTTGCAACCCACCCAAAAATATCCTCATCCCTTGGAAGTTATGCAACTATATTTCAGACAGAAATCTATACCATCGAATTGTGTGTACAGAGGCTGGAACAAGTGCAACTTATGCGCAAATCGATAAAAATCTCAGACAGCCAAGCAGCTCTTAAAGCTCTTGTTCCTACCGTTGCAACTTAAAAACGGTTTGGAATTGTCAGCAGGCGCTCGCTCATTTGAGCAGGAAAAAATAGAGTAACTCTGGTCTGGGTTCCAGGCCATTCTGGCCATGAAGGGAATGAGGCAGCCGACTCTTTAGCCAGGGAGGGTGCTGCTTCTGAATTTGCTGTTGGTGCTGCTGACGAGTAAAAATGTTGCATATCATATCACATCATTTAACAATTATCATTCAATTGTTATAATTGTTTTTCATTTTGTATTTCAAACAAAATTATTTTTAGTATTTTGGGATTTTTCTTTCGACGCGATTTTTTGAGAAATCATATAAATGAGTTTTTTTACAGAAATTAATTCCTCTCTTTCAAATCTATAACCTGATTCTAAAAAAGGGTATTTTCCCCAATCTCTGGTTACATAAATTGTGATTAGGTATAACATGCTTTATTCAACATTAAAAGACATACGGGAATTCCCTTTAAATAATTATTGAATACAAAAGGTACCTCTTGTTCATAAACTAAACTTATCTGTTTCTCTCAGCAAATATATGCTTCCAATTGTCAGAAATCTGCAACGATGTAGGTAGCCACGAGACAGAACACTGTGGTGATGGCGTGAGGTTATATTCAGAACACTTCGAATATACGGCACCCAAAGAATTGGGTGCCTAACTTATGATAGAAATTACCTCCTCTAGATATTGTTTTAGATAATTCTTTTTAATGGTTTACACTGATTATATCCTGGGTTGTATTATAAATTATAACTTACGAGCGAGTACCTCCTTAGGCAAACTATTCTCTCGCCTGACAGACTTCTCATTTTTAACACTCCACACTACGGCGCCCTCTCAAGGTCAACCAGTTTCTCCTTCTTACGTTCCCTCCCACTACCCGGCACAAAACACCACTTAACAAATACACAAATCAAATATACATAACTTAAAATGAACGTACCATGGGATGGCTTATTATACTTCTTACATTTGTCTTCTTAACAGGCAGTATGTAATGAAAATTTGTTAGGTGTAATTATCCAGTGTCAAAAGCTCATTCCGTCTAGTAAACCAACGCGTTATACTTTGAATAGTTGGTAAAATAAAAATTACGACTATTTGCATTTTTTTATATTTCTGTATAAGTTGTATTTCCATATATCATTTATTAATATAATATGGTGATTGTGATTAATGAGGTTTTGGATTTATACCATTATAATTATGTTGGTAGCACTGGTAGTTAAAATGCACTTTAAATTTTCTGTGTATCTACAAACCAACTTTGATATTTTGACGAAATTTACATGTGTTGTCCGTTTCAACGGTGGACTAACCAGATGTGATTGGTGCAACAATTCCATCTGGTTATGGCTGGTACATCCACCTCTAGGTAAGTTACCTACTGTTAGCTAACAAGAAGTTTAGATGTAAATAATCTTAGAGCAAACGGTTTAACAAAGTCACATCTAAACTTCTAGTTAGTTAACAATAACATAACAAGAGGTGTATTCTAACTCTAAGTTTCTAAGTGGCAGCCCTAAGTCTACCAACCCAATGCCACCTTTTATTTCTCTGATTTTTTTATTAATGGTCTATTCATAAAAATGATAAATGAAATGACAAAACATATAACCTCAAAAAGGTTACTGCTAGAGACTTATCAAATTATTATCATAGATTCATTACTGAATATTTAATATATTTAATTGATCAAAGCTTTTTTACTATTTCTACTACTGTGAAATATATAGAAAAATTACTTATTTCAAATGCAAGATGCTAGAAACTAACTGAAATATACTCAAGTAAATAAATTAATCAGTTAATCACTACTTAATAAATAATCCAATAAACTATAAATTTATGCTCATGAAATAAGATTTGTCTTCATTTGGTTTACTAATATTGACACAAAAAGTAAAAATTTATGCAAAAAGTAACCTCAATCAAATTAAAATACTCAGATTAATAATCCAATCTACTTACAATACATTCTATACATTCTATACATGATTTTGATGAAAAACCCCATGGTAGCTGTGCTGTTGCACTCCGCTGAATGCCTAAATATGAATTAGTTATACTGTAAACATGGAGAATATGCAGAGTGAGCTTTGAAGTTTAAAGTTATAGATAATTCACAAGTAATTAACTACAATTATTGTGTTCAGCACACATGTAGACATTAATGAAGGGTGGGAGTTATATTATGTTGTATTTTGTTAAATCATATATTTTAAATACAATGGAGGCCACGTTCTTTGTGGTAATTTGATCAGTCCAATTTTGTATTCCGCTGTAACCTAAGATTTCAGATTAAAGCAAATATTTTAAATTTCGATTAAACAAATATTTTAAATTTGGATTGGACAAATATTTTAATAGAGATTCTTAATTGAAGTTGTTTTGAACACATTGAATCTTTGAAGGAAATTTTTGGGGAATTCTTGACATGAAGGAATTTTCTTAACACTAAGAAAAATCATAGTATTAGGGATTAAAATCTTACCTCTTCAAATACTCCATATAATATATCTGCAAATCTATCTTATAATCACCACAATACTCCTGTATCATCTGAATATCAAACAAACCTAAATTAAGAAGTTGTTTCAAACGTTTATCAGCATTCAGTTTAAAAAAGACATCATATGGTATACTAGTTAATGTTGATTTTAGTTTATTCCACCACTTGCACGTTATAACAGCCTTGACCAGAACATCTTTCCCTGAAGACACTTTATGGAAGTCTAGAAGTTTTATACCTACAGTCGCTATATCATGCAATTTTCGGGGATGCCTTTTATATAATTTTACATAGTGTTCGATATATTTATAATAATCCTTTTGACTTGCCAAGAGCAAGTTTTGAAATAGTCGAATATCAATATAATTCGAAGAAACTACCACATGTAAAAGTTGTGGAATGCATTTTTTACTAATAATTGAATTCAGTAACTTATAAATAGATGCATCTATATTACAAGTTTGTCTCAATCCATTCTCTAATATTATTAATAACTTATAAGCAGTTAAATGCTGTCCCTCTCTGCAGAAACTATCTATAGTTCCTGGTAATATTGATATTTCTTGTAAAAGTTGTTCCTAAAAAATAAATATACTAATTACAAATTTTTCTTATACACAAATAGTGATGTAAAATTTCCAGAAAAATTAAACTTGAAAATATTTCCAGAAATTTTCTGGAAAGTTTCCCGGAAATTTACGAAAGATTCAGATTTACAAAAAAACAATTTCCTAAAAATCTAAAAATAGGTTTAAATATTTGTAGATTTTTTTGTCAAAATATTTTATAAATACAGAAATTGTACCTACTTTTTGTGTTTATCAATGTGTTTTCAAATAAATACTTAAATATATATTTTTAACTTTTTATAATTTAAAGAAATATACCAATGAAAACATATTTTTTAAAGAACAAATAAAAAATAATGTACTTAAAATATTAATTTATTTACTTCTTGTTTGTTTTCGTTTCTAATATCATTATTTTAGGTGTTCATAGTACTTCATTCTGGTAGTACTCATTTAGTAGCATTTTACATTTCAACATAGGCACGAAATTTAAATTTCAGAAACTTTTTGTTTTCATTATGGAATTTTTCCACTTTCGGAAAATTTCCAAATAGAAAATGTTTGCCTTTACATCACTATACACAAATAAATATGGCATTTACAACTTCCTAAAATCAATTTTTTATGCTTAATATTTACTATTATTATGATTAAAATAAATATACCAAAGGAAAAAAGTATTTATGAAAATATAAACAGAAATTCCTTTTGATTGTTGTAAAGTATCAAAGGTCTCAGAAATCGCCAAGTTTAAAATTTTAATTCAACAAAATTAATAAAAGTGATTTCTCCTAAATATCTTTTTAATAAACTTTTTAAGAGGCTTAGCAGGCATGTCTAATTCATTAGATATAGTGATCTCTACAGGGTGGTTCAAATTGGTCGGTTTTCAAGGGTTACTGCGAATTTGTCAGATAGAGCAAACCTGATTGACTGGTGCCCTTTTCTCATTTTTCTTTCAAGATATCTTAAACGGTTTAAACATTCTACAGGCATTTTAGTTTCCGTGATATAACCACAACTTGTGCTTTTTTGTATGGAACACCCTGTATTATCTTCCAAAAACGGAAAGAGGGCTAAAAATGCATTCCAAAGATATAAACTTTACTTATTATTTTTTGCTGAAGATTTGCGGAAAATATGAAATTTTGAAAATACTCGTACCAGCGATATTTAACTTTTCTGACTGAGAAGACTTTGAAAACAGACAAGTTTGACGTTTAACATTATTAGAAGCATGTTAACACAAATCAAAAATGGTTCGTTATTCAAATGAAGACAAATACAATTATTTAATAAAATGTTTTAATATAAGATATGAAAATGCAGATTTAGCAGGGCCCTATTTTCAATTGTAGGTATTTATAATTTGAATGTAGTAAAATTAACGTAATAGGTTTGACATGCATTTATTAAATTTTAAGGTATCCAGAGAAACCACAACCCATCTTTAGAATTTTTGAAAAATTTAAATTGAACTTGAATACTTATGAATCTTATACTAAACCAAGGAACAAAATTTACAACAGGTCTAACCGAGAAGAGTAGGAAATTGATATTCTACAGTGTGTTAGGCAAAATCCTAATACATCATCTAGATAAATAGAAGCAGATATTGATGTTAAATGAAATACGGCCCTCAGAATACTTAAATAAATTTTGGCCCTATAAGATCAGAATAAATCATCATTTGTACCCAGCAGATATTAATAGACGATGAGAATGCTTTGTAATGTTTTTATTTGTAATTGGTTTATTCAGGAGTGCAATCAGAACATTAATTTCACAGAAAATATCATTTGGACAGATGAGTCTTTAAGTAGCCATGGCATATTTATTAGAAACAATAATCATCACTATTCTCAAAATAATCCCCATGTTACCTCCACGACAAATAGACAAAGTCGATTTGGGTTAAGTGTCTGGTACGGTTTGATTAACCGTTTAATAGAACCTTATTTCTGTCATGAAAATCTTACTGAATCACTTTATATAGAAATACTGGAAAATAATTTGATACCATATTTAGATAATGCTCCTCTTGCTAATCGTCAGTATATATATTTTCAACAGGATGGTGCTCCTGCGCATAATGCTTGGCAAACTAGGGCATATCTTGATGAAGTGTTTAGGGAAAAATAAATTGGTGAGTTTTATATTTCAGTGTTTTATCTTAAAAATACTGAATTTTATATAACTTTAGGTCAAAAATGAACCCATTCGCTGGCCCGCTCGAGCTTGCGATATTACACCACCTGATTTTTGGTTGTGGGGCTATTTAAAAAATATTATTCATAAGGAAAGATCCAATATCCTTGAAGAATTGATGAACAGAACAAGAGACGCATTTCAAACAATAACACATTTAATGATTAGAAATTGTATCGTACATTTTAATGTCGTTTCATTAGGTTGACTATTATGCACCCCGTAAAACAGTAGCCTAATTCCTGGTGGCCTAAGTTCTCAATTTTTTAATATAATACTCTGGAATACGCTGATTGGCTAGTAAACGGTAGCCCCACCAAAATCAAGCGAACACGCCGTGTGAATTAGGAAGGAACGAGGGAGTGTTCCAGGCTTCCACAGTAGGCAGATGTGAGTTATTTTACCTATTTGATATATATATATATATATATATATATATGTCGAACGACGATTACCGGGACATTTTCTAACATATAGATATTTTTGTTGAATTGGGTGTACATTTACATTTCCTCGCCAACAAACTATGTACTTTTTTCCAAAAATGATTATTTTTCAATCGGCTATGTACCGTTGAATTTCGGAACATTTGTATAAAATATCAGTTATTTGATTCAAATTTTGAAAAAGGCTTAAATAATAATTTATATATCCATAAACACATACCATTTTCACTATAGTGGGCCTTAAACATGCATAATTCGCTAGAAAAAATAATAATAATAACATAAATGTGTACATAATATGTACAATGTCTACTTCCGGAACTGCTGAAGGGGAATCATTTGATTACAAGAAGTTTGGTAAATATTTAATTCAGAAGGACGATTAAGTACTTCACTAGTAAATCGTTGATTAAATATGATGTTACTTTCTTTATATTACCAAGAGTTGTGCATATTAATAATCTTTGAAGTATAAGCAGATGATGTCTTGGAAGTAAGCAACATATAATTAATGTCTTGGAAAGATTCAATATGCCTATTGTAGGTATATAAAAATATAATTCTAGGAAATAGGGTTGACACCGCCCAGAATGGAAAACGTTTGACCCAATGATGCGCGTCTCTAAACCATAGCTTATAAACTTCATTCGGCAAATACTTGATCCCAGAAACCGGGTGGTATATCAATTTAAAGAATTATATCAGTATATTCAGTACTTACTTAAAACAATAATTTTCTGTACATAAATGTAGGGATGATGTACAAGTATACCTAGCCATATCCAATATACGATTATCAATTAATATTAGGACGTGGGTTTTAACACACTATAATTGTATTAGATACAATGTAGGTAGGTATTAAATACTTAATTCTTTTTTATTTAGTGCTATCGTTGAATTTTGAAACATGAGTATAAAATATCAGTTATTAGATTCAAATCTTGAAAAAGACTTAAGTACACTGAAGGAAATGGACCAAATAAAATGTTTTGCTAAGACGATCTGCTTTATGATAGCACTTTTTCTTATTACCATTATATTATAAGGCACTAACCATAAGAACAATCGTTTTGCTAATATGCTTTTACTACCTTAAATAGTCATTTTGCTGTTCCCAATAGGGCGTTTTCTAATTATTTTTCCTAGCATTTATTTTCCTAAAGGTAAGTAAATAAACTTTTATAGTAAGTGTGTGCACCAATATGAGACTTACTTAGTTGGGGTTACTTTACCTTAGTTTATGACAAGTCGGTCCTGACTTACCGTAACTAAGTTATTATTTGAAAGTCATGTAATGCGCAGTCGCAATAGAGATCACTACAGATTTCCCACTAATCGGTTAGTAGCCGCACGGCATTTTACGCATATTTTACGTGAGTTCACTGTGTTGACTTCGTGTGTACTGCGTGGAGTAAACGTTATTTGGTTAGTTTATGGTAAATTTAATTTGGTCAAAGAACGTGTTAGAGGCTTGAGTAATTAGTCTTTCGAATTTTTGTATAGATTACGAAAGATAAATAAATAATTTTAAAAGGGTGTATTTATTATCTAAAACACTTTATAACTTCACCAAAGTAGATATGCATAGATAAAACAAAGGTGCTTCAGTTATTCGACAGTGTATTAAGTACATAACATTACATCAGTTATTATGGTACTTTACAAGAAAATTGGTATAGGAATATGGACACTACCTTTGTAAGGAATTTCTACGCTTTGAAAACTATTGGAGGTTAAGCTTTGTAGATACTTTGCTGGAAAACTATTAATTTTATGTAGGTATAAGATAGTCGACTAAAATTATGTATGTGGGTGTGTTAATCTTAACACCATACAGTTCCTATATATATATATATAGGAGTTAACATGTTTTATCTTGATATATCCAGTATGCATCTGGCAAAATTATTTTTCTTTTCCTATAAACTAAACTAATATTAAAATACATATTCTAATAACAATAGTGTAATTTTCCTAGAACCACTGTACCTATATCATTCTATGCTAATAGAGTGAAGTTATTAGGACAAACACAAGTACTTACTGTAATGAACCAGTAATTATAATTGTTACTAAAACATACTGTATAATGGCTCAAAAATAATTTACTAGTAGTAAGAAAAAGTTTTTTTGTGGCAACAAAATATTAATACTGCATTAGAGAAGTATCTGCTATCCCCAAAAAAAACACTTATTAAGCATAAAATGGGCCTTCATTACTGACAGCAAAAAATATCGATTTACAGTAATAAGAAAAAGTTAACAAAAAGTTTTTTTAATGGTAAGTAGACAGATTCAACAAAACCGTTTATGCTGTAGTAACTATGCTGTCTATTTGGAGCCTATTTAATGCAGATATTTTGTTGGGGATATGCGATTTCTATTTACAGTTACTTGAAATTTCTTTCAGTGTAGTAATTTATACATATAGGTATTCTTAATTCAAATTCGTATAATTTTCATTATACATGCATTATTTGCTTGCAAAAATAACAACATAAATGTGAACACATGTATAATATTAATTTCTAGAACAGATGAATTTTGGTAAATTATGAATTCATAACGATTATTTCACTAGCAAACTGTTGAATGAATATGTTGTTGTTACCTTACCTTAGTTATATTACCAAACATTGTGCATATTAATAATCTTTGAAGTAAGCAGATGCTGTCTTGGAAGTAAGCAACTTGTAATTAATGTCTTGGAAAGATTCAATATACGTCAATATATATAAAAATAAATTCTAGGAAATAGGGTTGACACGTACTACCTACTCGTTCGGCAAATACATATGGTCCCAGAAACCAGGCGGTCAGTTGTCAGTTTTGTCTATATCAATCCTTCCTACATCTATCAATTAAAGAATTTCTAGAATTTGTTATAAGTATGTCATATCCGATATATGTACCTACATGAATAAATTAGCTATTACGACTTCATAAACTATTTCAGTACTTAATACATAATTTTCTGTAGTAATTTTCTGTGATTTATATTATGGACTCTATGTATACCTACTTATCCTATATACCTAAGATTATCAATTAGTATGATGGGGGTTAAAAAAGTTAACACACTATGATTATATTTAATGTATTGAATATTTAATGCTTTACTGTTTTTTTCTGTACATACATTGGAAAACAAAGAGAAGTACACTCAATAATATTTAGCCCTAAACCCTGTTTGAGTTTATTACAAATTATTTGATAAATAAAACCGTAAAATGAAATGTGGAGAACGCTTTTGCAGATTTGGAGTTGTATGTAGAGATCTATATCTGAAAAATCACAAGGTTTATGTAGAATATTTTTTTTATTATAATCGTATGACTTGTAGGTTAACCAACCAAAAAAATATTACAAACATATCAAAGAATTACCGTATAATGTTTTAATTTTTTCTCTCTATCTCTCTTTGCTCACAATTCTACTAAAAAAATTTTAGTTAAATATCTAAAATAATAAATTTAATAAAGAAAATTCATACTTATTATAAAAAGACAGATCACTGCATCCAATATTTTCTTTTCGACTTGCCAAGAATGCTAGATATACCATTTTAAATATATTTTATGATATTGATAGTAACACATTTTAATAACAGTGGTGTAGGTAAATCGATTTTGGGCGTAGAGGTAGGTAAATAACTTAACAGGTTGCGAAAATCAGCGAAAATAAGTTATTCGAATTTTAATAATAGGTTAATTTGTCAGGTAATGATTCCTTCAGATTTCAGTTATATCTAATATATTTATAATGTAAAATAAGAAATATAAGCATACATTTCAAAAAGGTTACAGATATAGAAATAAGAAAATTATATAATGTCTGTAACTTATTTGTGGTGTATTTTGACGATTCATAGTTTGTTTCTTTTGGGATTACACCACCTGTAAAATAACAAAAGGCAGAAAACCAGAAGTATACAAATTAATTATTCAAAGTGTAGTAACAAGGCAAACTTCTAAAGTTTGCCCCAAAAAACCACTGTATTAACGTGTGATAAATTAATATTTGATATATTGACTAAATTTTATCAGTGGTTTTTCAGTTTTATACAAAATTTTATAATACTACATGTCATACTATATGACATGTAGTTCATGACATGTAGTAAAAATTAGTACCTACTTATGTTTATAGGTAGGTTATTTATATTTTTATATATTTATCAATCAAGTAAATATTTATAATAATAAAAACCCGCAATTAAATAAATTGTCGTAAATCGTAAATATATAAAACCCTAAGAGAATTTGTAAAAAGTAGGTACTTAAAATTACAATTGTCCCGGAACTCATCAATGAAATGAAACATACATTGATTTCCAAGACAGTCCTGGAAGTCGTCGACACATAAATAAAAGTTCCGGTCTTGTCCCTGAAGTAAACAGATGTCTTGGAAATAGTCAGTTGGTCACTAAAAATGTCTTGGAAGTCATCAACTGACATACATATATATATATATATATATATATATAGTTTATTAGCTTTCATTATTATTTGAAATTATTAATTAGTAGAGAAATACGTTAATAGCGATTTATTGTTATTATTAAGTAATATTTTATACATAATTAAAATCAGGATTTACCTGGATCTTAGGTAAACTATCTAGGCGTGGTCAGAGGAATATTTTTTCTTCTGTTTTTGTCACCTTACAAGGTGAGCAGCAATACGATTCGGAACAATAGATTACAGTTCAATATAAGTTTATAAATTTGGGAAGCTGTGCTCTATTCAGGAGATCTATAGAAAATATAGATTTTCGTAACCAATAAATTTGAGTTTCCTTACCTCCATTTTGTCTGAATCGGATTGCGACTATTCAATACCACGTGTATGCGCCCTTTGGGAATTAAGTTCATTTATCTTATCTTTATCTTATCTTCTCTTATCTTAGCGTTGCAACATATATGTTTGTAAGCTATAGAAAGTTGCTATTATCGGAATTTTGTCACTACTTTAAATTGTTTCCTTTGCATTTATCTACAACATTTTTGCCTACCTGAGTAGATATTTTAATAAATAGCTCACATACAGATTGGGAGACTGGAACCTGTTTCCTAACCCTGGTAGAATTCATTGATTATTGTACTTTGGCAATAAATTTGCACAATAAATCAATCATATCTCAATCAGTACTTATCAGTCTGTCTTTTGCATATAGTAATGAAATAATTTTCTTCCTTTTAATTAGTCATAAAATACCTTTGCTTAACCGGTTCTGAAACCGTTATTTTGTAATTTTGAGTCAGCGGATACAGGGTTTTGGTATTATATTTTTGTTCCTTCTGAACGATTATATCGTTTAATATTAACGATTAGTGATTTTTTTCTATTGAATTAAGAATAGTCAAGTGGCTGAACTGTAATCAGTTCTTTTGAATGTAATTTTTTGGATAAATTTATTTGCTTCATTCTGGGCAGGGTCACTAAAGGTTGACACCTTCCAGGTTTTGTTTTCATTTCTTAATCACTTTCCCTGTGAGAATTCACAGAGGATTTTAGCAAACCAGATTTGCTGGTCCATTCCCTTCAGGGCAATATTTATACTTTTTACGTTCATCTATATATCTTGTAAATTGTGGGGCACTCTCAACACGAACAATTCTTTGTATGTACTCTTCGGAGACGAGCCTGCTGTAACTTGACTGCAAGATCTATACCCTGCTAAAGAACTCTGGACGCTTACCACCTGCAGATCCCTAGATAAGAGGATTGGACTTAGCCAATACGTGACCGTCATCTGGACTAGAGCTCTAGCTTCCCTACTTGGCCACGGCAAGTCCACCTGGATCCAATCATCAGCAACAGGTTAAGGGTGAGAGTACTGACGTCATACAGAAGAACGAGATTGTAAGAGTGTCACAGAACCTCACAATAATTTTTGTAAAGTTAGCCCAGTTTAAAATTTCAATTGTCACATTTTTTTTTTTCATTTTTCTGGTAACTATTACATCATTTTTGAATTATTATTGTTTAATAGTAACTGCATATTATTCAGCTGTAATCATCTTTGCTTCATTGATTATATTGTATTCAACTAAATTTTATATAGTTGTTTCTTTTTGTGTCGTATAGCTAAAAATTATCCTGGTGCCCAAATAAATTGTCAACACTCAAATCAGTGCTACGAATACTACGCCCTAGTATCATAAATCCCCCTGAGCTACCGGAGTAATGTCAATGAACTTAAGCTAGTGGAATTGCACATCCCTAGCTTATCTAAAGTTCATTGCAAAATGCTTCTGCTAAGGTTACTAAACGTTGTCAGAGTTGCATTGCAGAAGAAGGCAGACAATAACATCTAATATAATAGTGTCGATTTTCAAATATTATCTTACATTCTGCTCAAAAAATTATTATTTTTTAAAAATAAATTCACTCATCTCATCTATCAGATTTGCTCTATCTATGACAGATTCGCAGAAACCTTTGAAAACCGACCAAGTTAAACCACCCTGTACACACATATACACATGTGGTTTTTTATTCGTTTGGCATTCATTATTGCTTTTTACTTCTAAGGGTAAGGTTAGGTGGTAAAACAACAATGTTGAAACCTCATAATTCCTGTTGTATTTTGCCTTGTTAAAATTTGTGAAAGAATATAAATATAGATTACTATTATTATTATTTGCCATTTTTACTACCATCTCTGTATTTGTGAAAATTTTCATGATTACCACATACAATCTTTAAAACCATATAACATATTTTTTACATAAACCCATCTTACTTTGTTTGGAATACAGAATTCATTTTATTTGTAATATTTAATATGATGGTGTATATAATGGAAGGATGTGTATAAGGTTTATTATTTTTTTACATAAAAAATAAATTACAATATGATGTACCAATAACTGTCTATCCAATAGATCACAGTAGAAATACAGGTTTGCAGAAATACAACGAATTGTTTTTACTAGTCCAACAATATACAAAAATTATTGCTGCTTAATTTTTGTATTTTATTTTTGTACACTATCGATCAGGATCTTGGGATATACAGGGCGCCCTATTTCTTGACCCGTTGCATGGGTAACTTTTTTATTAGTAGAGATACAAAAACGCTTAAATGAGCAAATTAGTGCAGTTTCGTATTAGTAATTCTACGGTAAGGTGAAAAATTATATACGGGGGAAGGTTGAAAAGTTATTGACAAAAAACGAAAAATCCAACTTTTCTATTATCCCTCGTAGCTCGTTTATTTGAAGAGTTAGAGAAAAATGCTTCACATGTTTTTTGCAGTATTTTTCATGTAAAATGACATGCACTTGCTACTTTTTATATATCTCTTAAAATGGTTGAGAATCACAGTAAAATATATTTTTTTTAAATGTAATGGATAGGTGGCTGTGACATTAACCGAAAGTCCCCTTTTTTCTCTTTCAGATGATATAACATAGTCCATATTTTATCCTTACAAAAGTAATAATAATCGTTGTTTTTAAAGAAAGTTTATTGTCACATCAAGAATGCTATGGAAATAAAACAAAAAATAAGATTCCTGATATTTTTAAAAACGTCTAGTTGGCATTTAATTATTGACAGATCATAAGTGACATTTTTAGTTTTTGTTAAGTAGTTTATTGTTTATTATTAATACTGCATACAAAATAATAGTGTTGCAAATATGTACACCAACGAAGAGAAAAATGATATGCTATTTTGTTATTATAACCAAAATCGAGATGCACAAGCTGCAGCGAATCTTTATTTTGAAACTTACATGGAACGAAGACAACCCCATCATAGAATATTTAGACAGCTGGAAAATAATATACGATTATACGGTTCTTTTTCAAAGCCTAAGTGTCGTGGAGTAGCCTAGAGCAGGCGCAGGCGCAGGAGCCTTGCGCAGCTGACCACGAGGGGACTTGTGAAACGGAAGCTCTCTCTTGGGAAGTCGATGGTCGAGGTTGGACGTGCCGACTGCGGACCAATCTGAAGTTATACTGGCCATACTTTGTGACTTATAATCATTATAGTAAATGTTAGCAATAAAGAGTTTAAACAATCCTACGTGTTCAATTGTAGAAACATAACAGTGGCGACGAGGACTAAAGCGGAAAAGGGCACGTTGAACCTTCAAAATAAGTTCAATAAAAGCGAACACGTGGCGATGTCGGCACCAAAGTTCGGTAATTTCAACCCTGAAACGGACGACTGGACAATCTACAGCGAGCAACTGGATCAATGGTTCATATCCTCAAAAATCATCTTCAAAGGAGGTGAAGGTAGCAAACTTACTGAGTGTAATAGGTACGCAGACATATACCTTGCTCAGAAACCTAACATTTCCCGACCTGCCAGCCAATAAGCCATATGAGGGACTCCTAAGTCTCCTCAGCAAACAATTCTGCATTCCAAGGAACGAGTGGAAGGAAATAAGAAACTTCATGGAAGCAGCCCAAGAGCAGCAAGAGAGTATACAGGAGTGGACGGCACGAGTAAGGAAGTTAGCAGTCAACTGCAATTTCGGGTCCAATTTGGCATATATGCTAAAAATAAAATTCGTGACCGGTATGGAAAAAGGCAAGGTGTTCGACAGAGTAATAGAGGAAAGTCAAGAAGAGGTAATAGAAAAACTGGCGAAAATAGCGGTGCAAAAAGAAAGTAGGGAGGAAGCTACGGTGAACTACGTCAGAAGTAGAAGCGGAAACTCAAATTTCCCGCGCACTCGTGATGGCGAGAAGATGGCGGCTATAGCGCTGCAACGACAGCGACACCACGGAGCTCAACCCCCACCACGACATCGGCCAGTCCAAGATGGGCGAAATCCACAACTGTCAGTTACGACAGAAGGGAAGTTCAAATGTAGGTGTTGTGGGAAAGTGCATCAAGGAATGTGCAGGTATAAAAGCTATGTATGCCAGAAATGTGGAAAAAAAGGACATTTAGCAAAGGTATGTACAAAAAACTTAAACTATATGAAAGAAAACCTCAGTAATGTTAATGTTAATGTGCGTCAACTGGACGATGTTTGCGATAACGACAGTCAAACCCCGAATATTCAAACCTTATTTCATATAAACAAGAAAAGTGACATCGATTTTAAAATAAATGTTTGTATTTTAAACAGAAACTTTTCATTTTTAATCGACAGTGGCTCATGTATTTCAGCCATAAGTAAGGACACTTACGACAAGTATTTTAAGGATTTTAGGCTAAGCGAAGATGTCACTATTTTAAAAAGTTATGATGGAAATTTATTTAAACACATGGGGTATGTTGTACTCAATGTTTTATACTCAAGTGTTTGTAAACGTATAAAATTTTATGTAGTATCAGGTGGAGAGGTAAATTTAGTGGGGAAAGATTTTCTAAATGCTTTCAACATTAATTTTCAAGTTATAAATCATATAAACAATCCTTTTAGGAGAGAGATTGAGGGTATTATTAGTAAATTCCCAGAAGTTTTCAGTAATAAATTGGGTACGTTTAAGTACGCAAAAGTTTCTTTGCATTTGAAACCTGAATCTAAACCTGTCTTTTGTAAACCCAGGTCCATCCCGCTAGCGTATCGTAGACACATGGATGAAGAGATTGAGAGACTCACACAGGAAGGAATCCTAAGCCCGGTTGAGGCCAGTCAATGGGCCACACCACTTGTCCCCGTGCGAAAGAGTGACGGAACGTTAAGGATCTGCGGTGACTATAAATCTACTGTGAATAAGTACCTGATGGAAGAGCAGTACCCGCTCCCAAGGATTGAAGAAATGTTCAGCAAACTCCATGACGGTGAGCATTATTCCAAATTAGATTTATCCCAAGCTTATAACCAATTCGAGTTAGACGACGAAGCAAAAAAGATACTGACCTGGTCAACTCATAAAGGCTTATTTTCAGTAAATCGAATGCCATTCGGAATCAGTCCGGCCAGCGGCATCTTTCAAAAACATATTGAACATTTATTCGCACCATTAGACAAAGTAATAGTGTATCTTGATGACATATTAATTACCGGGAAGAATAAACAAGAACACTTGGAGATATTAACAAAAGTCTTCCATATTCTTAAAGACGCAGGTTTAACGGCACGCAGAGATAAATGTGAATTCTTTAAAAGCAAAATAACATATTTGGGGCACGAAATAAGTAAAGTAGGTTTAAGGAAATGCGAAAGCAAAGTGAAAGCGATAGCGGAAGCACCGCGACCAAAAAACGTAACAGAGGTGAGAAGTTTTTTGGGAATGGTAAATTATTATAATAGGTTCATCCCTCGTTTAGCAGAGTTATTGAGACCAATTTATAACTTATTAAAGCAGAAGTCAACTTACACGTGGTCAAAACAGTGTGAAGATGCCTTTACCAAGGTAAAAGATATTATGGCAACGGATATAGCCTTAACACATTTCAATCCTAATCTTCCACTAACGTTAACGACTGATGCTAGTAATTTAGGCATTTCAGCAGTACTATCACACACGCATAACGATCAGGAAAAAGTAATAAGCTGTGTTTCAAGAACGTTGCTCCCGGCAGAGGAGAAGTATTCCACTCTCCATAAAGAGGCACTTGCAATCTATTTTGGAATCACTAAATTTCATAACCTATTGGTAGGGAGAAATTTCAAAATAAGATGCGACCATAAGCCGTTAATAACGTTATTCGGAGAACACAAGCCTATTCCAAAAATGTATGAAAATCGTTTGCAGAGATGGGCAGCATATCTATCTGGTTTTAAATATTCTATAGAGTATATAAAAGGTAGCAAAAATGTTATAGCGGATTATCTTTCCAGAGCACCCTTGAAAGCAATTCCTGAGGACTGTGAGGAACCGAAGACCAGCTATCTAAATTTCACGTCAAGTTCCAGGGATTGGCCTATAGACAATGAGGCGCTCAGGAGGGCCACGGAAGAAGACGAAGATTTACGAACCGTAATTGGCTATGTGAAGAAAGGAAAATGGCCAAAACATCAAGTAAGCAGTGACGTCAAACACTATTTCAACCGACGAGATCAACTTTTCTACGAAAATGGTATACTCCAGTGGGGGTTAAGGATGGTAATCCCAGGGAAACTTCGTAAGAATCTTCTTGATGAACTGCACGCAGGACATTTTGGAGTGGTTAAAATGAAATCAACGGCAAGATCCATAATATACTGGCCCAATATCGATAGTGACATCGAGAAGTTGGCTAGGTCGTGCAAAGCATGCTTTGTAAATAAACCAGCTCCACCCAAGTCTACATTAACACCATGGCCGTTGGAAGTGGAACCATGGAGCAGAATCCATATCGATTTCTTTGGTCCTCTCGAGGGCAGGCAATTCTTGATAATTATTGACGCATATTCAAAATGGATTGAAGTTTTTGCAATGAAAAGCATAACAACCCAAGAAACCATTGAAAAACTACGAGAATGCTTTGTCACATTTGGAATACCATCGACGATAGTAAGCGACAACGGTCCTTCTTTGGTTTCAAGAAAATTCAAAGAATTCGCAAACCAAAATGGTATTAAACACATAACCTCACCCCCTTTCAACCCTAAGAGCAACGGCGCAGCAGAAGCAGCAGTCAAGTTGGCGAAAAATAAAATAAAAACCCTTATTTCGGAAAATAAAAGCGATAATCTTGCTACTTTAATCGCAAGGTTTCTTTTACAGTACAGGACGACACAACAAAGTTCTACGAAGGAGACGCCAGCAAAGCTAATGTTCGGCAGAGAAATAAGGACCAGGCTGTCCCTCCTCCGAGAAAAAAAGCCAGAGCCAGAAGAGTTGGTGTTAGAAGCAACCAAGCGAGCACAACAAACACAGATAAGGCAATATGGAGGAGCCAGTAGAAATTTCAAGGTGGGCGAGAAGGTTATGGTAAGGAGATACTCAGGAAATGACAAGAACTGGAGCGAGGGAGAGATAATTAAAAAGGTAGGAAAATCCATTTATATCTGCAGCGTAGAAGGCAGCACGTGGAAACGGCATGCTGATCAGCTAAGGAAAATGGACTGGGAAAAGCAGAACAGGTTGGATTTATGGTCAAACGTAAGTGATAACGAAATTATTAAATACTTACCCTCAAGGCTTTCCAGCAGTAATAGTGTTAGTTTTTACCCACATATCTCTCCAACTGTTAGTATAAGTAATGACGATTTTAGAAATGTTGTAAATAACGATAATCTTATTGTAAGTGACGATTGTAGAAATGTTACAAATAGGAAAAACTTTAATTCCAACTCTTTGTTGCCTAGTGGTCGAAGTGAAACTCAGCCAGAAGTAAATGAACAGGTTGACGGCTCGACCAAGGCAAACCAGGAGAGGCAGACGGAGACCGTAGCACCAGGTGTCACTAAGTCTAAGAGAGCTAGGAAACCCCCAGCACGGTTGAGAGATTACTTAATCGAAATAGATTGAGGATAGAGTTTTGAATCAAATTTATTTAGAGTACAAACTTTAAATGGTTAAAATGTGCAAGTCATTTTGTGCTACATTCCTACATGTATTTTACCACATAAGGATATGTCATTGTAAATCTCGTTGTAATTATATATGATGTTAAACAACTGTAATAAGTGTAATGTGAATGCACCAATACGAGAAAACACTTTCTGTTGTCAAAGTCGGAAACTAATAAATTAGGCATAAAATGTAAAATGGTAGAAACTGCAAAATGTGAGTGTGCTTTGTAACTTAATATTGTTTCACCCCTTTAGGCAGCAAAATCATTACAGAAATGACGGGGGGAGATCACAGCCAAGGAGGGAAGTGTCGTGGCGTAGCCTAGAGCAGGCGCAGGCGCAGGAGCCTTGCGCAGCTGACCACGAGGGGACTTGTGAAACGGAAGCTCTCTCTTGGGAAGTCGATGGTCGAGGTTGGACGTGCCGACTGCGGACCAATCTGAAGTTATACTGGCCATACTTTGTGACTTATAATCATTATAGTAAATGTTAGCAATAAAGAGTTTAAACAATCCTACGTGTTCAATTGTAGAAACATAACACTAAGGATGAAAGAAACTTCAATGAAGACACTGAAATAAATGTTTCGGCTTATGTAAATTTTAAACCTGATTCTTCAACTGCAGAAATTGCACATCACTGCAACACTTCCAAGGAAACTGTAAGAGCTATTTTAAAAGGTAACAATTTAAAGCCTTATCATTATTCCATATGCAATACTTTATATCCAGCTGATAATCAAAGAAGGATGACATTTTGTCGATGGTACATTTCAAAATGCGAAGAGGATCTAGACTTCTGGAAAAAGATTTTATTCAGTGATGAAAGTAGATTTACCAACAATGGTATTTTTAACCGCCATAATAACATAATGTGGTGCCGAGAAAATCCACATCTTGTTTCTGAAAGAAGAAATCAACGTCAATTTGGGATAAATGTGTGGTGTGGAATTTTTTGTGGCAAAATTATTGGCCCATATTTTTACGAAGATAATTTGAATGCGAATAATTACCTTCATTTTCTAAGGAATACTCTAACAGAGGAATATTTAAATGAATTACCACTTCATATTTTTAGAAATCTTAAATACTTCCAACACGATGGAGCACCTGCGCATAATTCCCGCGAGGTAAAACAATATTTACATGAACAGTTTGATAATGTTATAGGAAATAGAATGGATATCGACTGGCCAGCGCGAACACCTGATTTGACCCCCTTAGATTTCTTTCTTTGGGGGTTATTGAAAGATAAAGTTTATGTGACAGCTCCTCTAGATATAGAGGATCTAAAAGTCAGGATTCAAGATGCAATTAGAAGCATACATGAACATACAATAAATAATGTTTTAAGAAGTATCCAGAAACGTTGCTTACTATGTATCCAACAGGATGGTGGTCATTTCGAACATTTACTTCAATATAATTAATTAATTAATAATTTCTGTTCTCAAAACATTCTTTTGTTCCATAATCCATAGCATTCTTGATGTGACAATAAACTTTCTTTAAAAACAACAATTATTATTACTTTTGTAAGGATAAAATATGGACTATGTTATATCATCTGAAAGAGAAAAAAGGGGACTTTCGGTTAATGCCACCTATCCATTACATTTAAAAAAAATATATTTTACTGTGATTCTCAACCATTTTAAGAGATATATAAAAAGTAGCAAGTGCATGTCATTTTACATGAAAAATACTGCAAAAAACACGTGAAGCATTTTTCTCTAACTCTTCAAATGAACGAGCTACGAGGGATAATAGAAAAATTGGATTTTTCATTTTTTGTCAATAACTTTTCAACATTCCCCCGTATATAATTTTTCGCCTTACCGTAGAATTACTAATACGAAACTGCACTAATTTGCTCATTTAAGCGTTTTTGTATCTCTACTAATAAAAAAGTTACCCATGCAACGGGTCAAGAAATAGGGCGCCCTGTATATTAAGATTTTTTGGAAGTTCGTAAAAAAATTTTTTTTAAAACTATCACCGAAACATTTTTGTTTAGGTATCCCAAATAGCACAAGTTAATAAAAAACTATTTAGAAATAATTTAAATGGCAAATACTTAAATACACAGAAAGCCAGAGTTACAATTCAATAGGCATCAGAAAATAAGATTACAGCGCCACTGTGACCAGTCACAGAACTACAAATATTGACATTACCTTGTTAATGTGATTTGAAATAAGTGAATATTTACCTTATTTTAACTCTCCCTAAATAAACGTGACAATACAGTAGAGCATTCAAGTGACCGTGTGTGTTTCAAAAAACTATTTTTTTACTTATATATAAGCAAATTCGGTAGGTATCACCACTTTAATATTCGATAATATAACAATAAACAAAGTTGTATTGTGAGGTTAGGACAACTAGAGGTGCTAATGAAATTATTTTGTTTGTCATTTAATTAATGATTATTACTTACTACATAGTTATCCACCTATAGATCTTACGACTAACTAAATCATTCATTATATTACCCACCTAATAACAGTTCTTTTTAGGTGCAAATGGCAAGTCTTAGTATAGTGGAATATATGAGTTATCTTGGAGGCACAAATTCTTCTAGGTGTGTCTACGAAGGAGAGGAAGTATTAAACGCAGGGCATATAATATTATGTGGAAAGCTAAGTTCCTCAACACCTGAGAAAATTAATATATGTGCTTTATGCCTTCAAAGCAGTGCACTTAATTCAGACCCACATCAAATAAAAGGAGAATTTATAATTTGTCTTACAGGAAATATTAAAATTAAAGCCATGTCATGTTCCTGTAAAGCAGGAAATAGTGGCAAATGTAAACATATTTCAGCTGTTTTGATCAAATGCATAAGGTGTATAGTGTTACCAATTTAAAAAAGGCGTAATCGTGCCAAGGCAATTTTAAAAAGAATGAAACAATTTTTTATATTTTTTGTATCTTTTCTGCTGTTGGGTTTTTTTTTTGTTTTAGGGGAAATCTTCAGGAACTTGAGATTATTTCACAGACTGATTTGAAATGTGTTTGGGCCGCACAAAAAAATTTAACACGAGAAAAATACAGTGCTGTGCCCATAAGAGACATACCATGTTTCAAGAATCAAATCGAGCAATGCCAGATGGAAATTGATGAGGATAAACTGTATAATTTTTTTATAGAGAAGTTGCCAGAATCTGCAATAGCCAAACATAAGTCTGTTTCTATACAATATTTTGTTTTTTCATTTTATATATATATAAAAGGTTCAGGTAAATAATTTAATGCAAAAGCCAATAAAATTTGTTTTTAGGTCAGGGCGAAGAACCTTTGCCAACATAATACCATGTCAAAATAAAATATTAGACAATAATTATTATGAGGAGATTTTGAACACTGCTTGTCAATCGGTGATAATGTTGGAGACCTCTTCTCTAAAAATTAACAACGAAAATGAGTGTTGTAAAGAGTGGTTTTCGAAACTTTTCAATATGCTTCCTGAAATGGTGATTGCTACCACCCAGCAATCTCAAGAGTGGCATATACAAAGGAAATATAGAGTTACAGGTAAAGTTAATTTAAAAAAATATTTGTAGAATTATATTATAAAACCTGTTTGAATTAAAAAATTTCTTATAGGTTCTCGTATATACGAATTATATTCTTATTCCAAAAATGAATGGGAGAATAAATCGATGAAGTATTTTTATAGTAAAAGTTTTAGTAATAAGTATACTAAGCATGGAATCTCATATGAGGGTGATGCTAAAGAAGCATTTATCAAACAAACATCCTTTCATGTAGTGGAATGCGGTATGGTGGTTTCTCATTCAAATCCATGGCTGGGTTACTCACCCGATGGAATAATTTTTGAGGGAGACAAGCCCGTTGCTCTATTAGAAATAAAATGTTTATATGAAGGTAACTACATAAATAATTTTCATTTATTTTTTACACAATCTGCAATTTATATAATTATTTTTTAGGTATAGTACCTACTTGCTGATTTTTGTGCTTTAATTGTATTTAATTTCTATATTTTAGGAGCTACCAAGACGATAACTGAGGTGTTGGAAAAAACTAAATATTTGGAAACAGATGGTAATCAATACTTTCTAAAAGAAAAACATAAATATTATGGGCAAATACAATTGGGCATGGCAATGTTAAATCTAACAAAATTTTATTTAGTTTTATATGCCTCTTTTGATAAGAGTGTAGAGATAATTGAAATTGGCTTCAATTACAATTTTTCAAAACAAATGTTATCTATAGTAAAAAAAAAATTTTTGGAAAATATGTTCCATACAATTTGTACCTCAAATAAACTTTAGTTAATACCTAAACGATGTTTTTTACTCCCATTAAAATCAAATGATGCATAATATACCTAACACAAATAAATTATGCAAAGTTGGGTGCAAAATTATATATTAAATCAAATATCTTGTATTTCTGTCTTGAGTACTTTACATGATTTTAAAATTTACTATGCCTTCCAAACCAGATAAAACTTCGCAAAGTAAGAAAAAATAATGACAGTTGTTATGTGTTCTACATCCACGTTTGACAATGTTGGTTCACATGTATATTAATATGCAATAATAAATTTTTAGAGATTAGTTATTGACCAGCCCAAAAGAAATATAAAACATTCACTGAAAAAAACAAAATGGAACACAACTTTATTATTCATGTTTCAGAAAAAGATTTTGAACCAACTGTGCAAACTACCGATTTAAAACTAAAAAAAAAACAATCAATTTATTGAACAAGTATATTTTTCCATTCTATAAAATTAATCTCTTATAAATCTACTGTCTGCTAATATGGAGCTTGACAAATTTGTGATAGCACAAGCAATTGTAAAAATATCTTTAATTTTTTTTACTAATGACCACTGCAATTTTCCTCCTAAAATTTTAAAAACCTTAATTCTTTGGTTTGCTCTCTCAATATGAACTCTGGCAGCTGCTATTTTAGCATTTAATACCGCTTCGTGGGCAGTTAATTGTTTCTGTTGCTTTAAAAACGGTGGTCTAATCAGTTCAATTTTAAACCGATCACAAATATCGTCTATTAAAAAACCTTTATCCACCATAATAGCATCACGTGCACCTTCCAGTTTCAAAATTATGTCACTTTGCTCGAATATTGTTTTGTCGGAAGCTCGTCCACCATATGGTTCACTAACAAAGGTAATGATACCTCCAGGGGATACACCAGTCATAAATTTAACGGTTGTGTTAGATTTATATTGCGAATAAAATCTAATACGGCAACAAAGACACTTCGGTTTTTGTATATAGATTTCAGTACAATCCAACACTACCCTAACATTTTGAAAGTTTTCAAAACATTTTGGCATATTTTTTTGTACTTCTGAAAAATCTGGGAACCTTATGGTGGTGCTTAAAACTTTACATAAAACGGGTAGCATTTCATATATGTATTTTTTACATAATTCTTGAGAAATGCCAAAGAGCACAGACAATGTTATATAAGATAGGTCACACTTTAATTTGGTTAATAGTAACACAATACGTTCCTTTATTGTTAAACGATGTGACCTTTGATCACTATAAACGGAATGCACTGCTTCTACTATGGCATCTAATAGTTTTGTATTGCCTACACCCGTAAAACTGTTAAGAGCAGTATCTGTTGTGAGAAGATCACATAGTGTACACACTTTCGGAGTGTTCACTTGCACTTCGAAATCACGAAAAGTTTTGGGTCCTTCATAATTCGGCTGCAGCTGTAAAAGTTGCAGCAAACCTTCTGCAGCATCAATTTCTTCCTGAGAAGGATTTTGTGCAAGTTCATTTTCTTCACAAGGGCATTCTTCAGTTTCCAAAACCTCCTTTTTAAGACACCTCTGTTTCAATCTTTCAGTTCTATTAGTACTAGGTCCAGCTTGAACATTGGTAGATATAATCGTTCCAACAGGAAGATTTTTGGAAGGCACCGCAGTCTTTTTTAAAAATTTTCTTTGGGTTGAAGTATCAGGGTCTGTAATTAATAATATATTGATATATCTATATATACCTATACAAGGATAATAACAAACATAACCTAAGCATTTTTGATTACTTACCGCGATAAAAATAATCCTCTTTCATGAAATGCAGAGAACAAACTTTCATGTTTTGGGTAATCGGTTTATCAATCTTCAATTTGAATTTCCAAGCTTTTTGTCTTTCCATAAGCACTTTTGAACCTGATTTTCCTTCCACCAAAACACGATATTTATCACCAGCTTTTGGAAATGCATGGAAGTTAACATCTCGGTTTTTCTTTTCCCAGGAGGAACATTGAGGAACTGAACAATACCGATTTGATCTACTCATAATTGAACAATTTTTTATATGTTATAAATGAAATTAAACATAAAACTACACAACGAACACGTATACAATAAAAATTGTAATGTCAATATTTATAGTTCTGTGACTGGACGCTAGAGCGCGCTACTCTTATATTCAGATGCCTATAAGTCAAAACTGTAATAGAACAAAAATTAGTCAATCAAAAAAGTCACGATCAACATTGAATAAATATAACACAAGACAAAGGAAAATAAAGTGTAGCAGCGACAGGCAGAAAAAGGTGGGAGAAAAAGATAAGAGAGGAAGAATGCCTTAGATGTGCACGTTAAACTCAGCCAGACATTTTTCTAATGTCTCGCAGCATGCAAGTATGCCAGAAAATGCCAAATATTACAAGATAAATTATTATTATAAAAATTTAAGATACAAAGGCAGATGAAATGGAACCCTAAATACCAACTTATAAACGCCAGTAAACAAGAAAATGTAAACAAGGTCTAACATAACCACTCCGTTTCTTTGGTGGTGATACTGGCAGCTGATAGTATTTTGGCTGTAGAATCATTATTTCTGAAATTTATTATATTATATTTATATATTAAGTGTATATACACTTACAACAAATTACATAATATAAATTACAAATAAAATATAGGTTTTACATAACATGGTTCAAAGTTACAAACTTGTTTACAACACTTAAGCGGTGAAAGTTCATCTTGACAGACAATTTTCAACCTCACCATGGCGACTCAAAGTTAATCCAAACTGATACCGCACTCAACTCCCCCCGCATTGCGCGCATCCCCTACATCTCCACTCCATACCGTCAACAGTAGATAACAAGGGATGGATATACACCGAGCACGCACAGCACGGGCAAGTCAAAAAACTGCACAAGTAGCAACTCAAAAAATGTATGACTATTCTTGACAGAGTAAACCCTACAACAGTGTATATAGTGAATGACGTTTAACATAACTTTTAAATTAAGGGATTATCATAGCAAGTCAATCATCGGGCAATCCATTAATGCATTTATTACGTTACAAGCTATATATGGAGACTCGACTGAAATAATGTTGTTGTATGTGATGATGTCTAAATCCGTTCTATGCCTTGTCAGACGATCATGCACCTCATACCCCTATCTAAACCTACTCTACAAGTATTCAGGCAATTTGTCTATAACAATTTTGAATACAAAACTCATTAAATAAATGAACTTTTTGCCTTTCATCCATTCTTGGCCAGTTTACTTCCCTTATGTAATGACTTGTGGGCTCTCTTCTTGGCAGTTGTAAACAATATATTATTCCAGCATTTTGTACTCTCTGTATTCTTTGTTTAGCCCTTCCAGTAAGACAGGTTGGTTTACACAATCACAGTAGTTAAATAATGACAACATCAGAGTGTCAACAAATAAAAGTTTTGCATTTTTAGGTAGGATATTGATGGAGAGATTTAAGTCCTATAAAAGCCGATTTAATTTTGCTTTGTTTTTGTAGTTCAAATCTTAAGTTTTCATCCATAATTAGACCAAGATTTTTTTCTACTTGTATTATATTCTAAGGTTTCATCTCTAATTTTAATCTTTTGATTCTGTTTTATGTTATTCAAAGAATTTTTGGAACCAAAAGCAATGTGATTTAGCTGGATTCACTAGAACGCCAATATCTGTTATGTAAGTCACCAGATCATTAACTTCCTTATTTAGAATTCCAATAGCCGCCTCGGTTTCATCATATGGAAAACTTAGCAAGAGTTGAGAATCATCAGCATACATATATAATCTACAATGTTGAAGTATTTGAGGAGCCTCCGAGGTAAAACATTAAATAACAATGGCCCTAATATAGACCCTTGAGTCACTTTACACTCGACAGTGTAAGGTTCTGTGAATAAATTGACATTTTGTTGTTGAATTCTGGTTATAACATTCCTCTCATTTAAATAATTGGAGAACCACATTAGACTATTTCCTCTAACATCATTAGACTGCAATTTTGCTAATAGTGATTCAAAATTCACAGAATCAGATGCCTTTGACATGTCCATTAAAATCAAAATAGACGACCTTTTTTTGTCTTTAGCGAAAATTATATCATCCACGATGCCAGACCAAATTGTAGTGGTACTAAAACCTTTACGAAATCCTGACTGGTGAATTGGGAATAACTTGTGTAGCGTCAAATGTTCATATAGCTGATTGTGCACAATTCGCTCCAAAATTTTTTATCCAACTGGTAAAATCGTTATTGGATGTAAATCCTATAGTTCTTTCACATTATCCACTTTTGGAATCGGTTGTATTATTGCAGTTTTCCATTCGCTTGGAATTCTACCTGATTCAAGTGACACATTTATTATGTGTGCTAAGGGTAACACACAATATGGCAGAAGCAATTGTAGCATATGTATTGTTATACCATTACAACCAATGATATAGACTTGCTTTTATTGAGCACCTTTTTTACAGTCTGGTCCAATTAACTGAAAATTAAAGTTTGGTATATCCAATTTTTCAGTATAATGGTCTATTATATTCGTATTAATTTGAGGTTTAATTATAGAGGTTTTGAAATAATTGCTAATAATTTGAGGATTACTGAGATCTTGTGGCAATTCCATGTCAGAAACGTTTGTTCTCATCTAAGTCTATTCGCGTCAAGTCATATGTTTGTAGTGTTGTTAATGTATCTATTAAATTTATAGCCATAATATCCAGCCTTGTCTCTATTTATTGCTATTTTACCTCTTTTCTTATTACATTGTAAAAGATATGTGTTTCATTTGTTGGATTTTGATTGCATCTTTTTCTAGCCTTTTCTCTTTGTTTCATTAGGCATTTAATATTAAAGGTTATCCGTGACAAGTTTTTAGTTTTTTTTTAAAATTTTATTTGTTACCAGAGGATCGTGTACATGAAATACTTCTTTGACCTTATTATTGAATAAGTTTAAAGTTTTTGATTTGCAGTCAATCTCTGCATGATCCGTTTGAAACATTTCAATATCCATGTTTCTATTCTCTCAATATGTTTTTATTATTTCCTGTGTTGGTTCTCTTTTTAGGTTTATTGTGCAATAAACCAAGTCATGTTCACATTTTAGGTCCGGCATATCAATATTTTTTGTTTCCGTAATGTACGTAGTCAAATCAGTAATTACCAGATCTACAAGTGTGCTAGATGTTTCAGTTACTCTAGTAGGTTCTGCAATTAACTACTCTAAATTAAACATTTGCAATATGTTTATAAACTGTTGCGTCTTAGCTGTATTTTTCAACATGTCTGTTAAAATCTCCTGTACATAAACAATGATCAGCATGATATGATTTCATTAAACATTTCCTCAATTATTTTCATTCTATGTACTGGCTGCATGTGTCACTAATTTTAAAATGTGCCTCCCTCAACCTCACTGACGTTCCCCCAATCAGATTTTTTGCCTGGATTATGATAAAGCCATAGCAGAAGAAGGGAGTACTATTTTTATTTTATAAAAATTACATGTAATTTCCTTGAGTTAATTTTATCAATAAATATTGTGTTTGCAAAACTATAGTTTCTCATTAATACGTTTTTCTAGTTGCAGCACAAAATACCGCAGTGCACCTACTTTCGTCATTTCCTATGGCGCGGCTGCCAGAGGGTTAATTAAGGTTCTTATCTAGGTATTTAGAATATCTAGATTTCAAAATATTTTACATACAGTTAATAATAACTTAATAAAATCTCAAAATTTCAACTTTCAGAAATTATTCAGAAAAATTTATAAAATAACACTTGATACCTGAGTTAATGGTGCTGCATTACCCATAAAATAAGTTAAATACTTATGTGCTGTGGTAGGGTTTCTATATTTTGCTAAAAAAACACAATATAATAATTATGTTACCTATATGAATAATAACTCACCAATAAAACAGCAGTACACATCAAAAATGTTTCTAATTGCAGTAAAACTAGAATAACCAGGTAAAACATGTTCTGAATGATATATGTGCTTAAATAGTTCCATTTGAAGATTTTCTTGGGATCTAGTCAAATAAAAGCCGCTATTTATCCAGGTCATAACTTCTACAACTCCAGACAATTCATCTTCATTAGCATTAACTAAAGCTTTAATGATTATTTTTTCAGATAACTTTAAACCATTTATAAAAGTGTTACTGGAATTTTCTGAATTCAACAAGGCATCAGAATCAGAATGGGTAGGCAGCAGACAACCATCAGAATTGTCACTGAAACTGTCACAAGACAGTTGTGTATCATAGAATCCTATATATTTCAAAAGAAATACAGCAGCAAGACAAAGATATTTTGAACTAGATTCGCTTCGGTAGAGATGTTCAGCAATATTTAAAATCAAATCGTATTTTGCGACTTTCTCGCAAAATTTTATCAATATGTCATCTTTGTCTAGTGAAAAAAACCCAGCTAGTTTATCACACATGTTAAAGACAGATCCAATATTTAAAGAGCCTAAAATTAAAAAATAAATTAAATATATAATCTGTATATATGTGAACACGTTTTATAATAACAATAATAATAATAATAAACAAATAAATTTTACAAAGGTCTAGAAGTACATATCATTCATTAAAAGTTTAAAGACTTCCCACTGGTATATTTTTCAAGAAAGTTCTTTTCATCTATTCATCTGAAGTATTTCTGTTTTTCTGGAACTTCCGATTATACTGGAAATGGCTAACAACTTTCTTATTTTAAAAGGAATACCCTATATTTTGTAATAGTTTTGATTTCTACACTAATACCTACGTTTCCTAATGTGACACAACTTATAAGAGAAAATAATGGTTTTTGGTAATAATGCTAATATTTAATTTTTTTTAAAAAAACCCTGTGTTTTACTGCTCTATGTGATGGACAATAAAGTGATCTTTCAATCTGTATTAGTAATCCCTATACCTATCTGTTACCATTTTCTTGCTATCGATGTATTTACTTTTGATACAATCATTTTCTATTTCAAGTTCCCAAGGCCAAGTTCTTTCAATAATCTTGTAGCGCTCTTCATAATTAAAACATAAATTTAAATACGACACATTGTTTTAATTTGGCCCGCTAATCTCAAGCAATAGGAATAGAAATAGGTATTATCGAAAATAAATGCAGATTCACAGGAATCCTAATACAGATTGAAAGGTTACTTTATTCTCCATCATATAGAACAATAAAATACAGGGTGTTCCATTAAAAAAACTTTTGGGCAGTTGAAATTAGTCAGAATCAAATTATTTTTTTGAACACCCTCTAATAATAAAATATGAAATTATGCATAACCTGAAAGCTTGAAAGTCCACCTAACCATAGCCCAAAATTTGTTACCATAACTTTCCTTGTCAATCAATAAGGTACTACAAAATCAAATTTTTTCAAAAAAATTAAAATATCTAAAAAACTATTAATTTCTCTTATAAGTTGTGCCACATTAAAAAATGTAGATTTTAGTATAGAAATCAAAAATGTAAAAACATAGGGCAGTGGTTCTAAATTTTTCCTAGTCGCGGCACCTTTTCTCAATTAAATTTTTTTCCATGGCGTCCTATCCTAAATAAAAGTACGACTATTCATTCGCAAGTAAGAGATAATTGAAAATATTTCTAAAACCAGATAATTAGCTGTGATACGCGTACTCAAACATGATTTTTATATCTTGAGAAAGATAAAGTTCATTTGAAGTCAAAAATTGCTGTAATATTAAAAAACAATCTTTGCCTGCATCTTCATTCAATTTTCTTCTCCACAGTTTGATTTTTTTTATAAAAACTAATATTTTTTCCATTGATTTCAAAAGGTGCACGGTTTTCCTCTAGAGAGAGCGATCAAGGGAATTCAGCTTTTCAAAAATGCCGCATAAATATGCCAGTTTTATAAAAAAAATCGGCATCAGCAAAATATTCTGCATCTTTGTATCCTTCTTCTTTAAGGAAAATAAAAATTTCTTGCCGCAATTCAAATGTACATGCAATTCAAAATATTATCACGAGAGCTATCGTGCACTGCTATAAACAACAAAGACGAGGGTTCGGCTCCCATATCCTCACACAGTTTATTAAAAAAAGGGTATATAGGGTCAAATAAAAACAAACCACACAAAAAAATTTAGATATTTTTAGCTTCTCACTTTGTTTTTTGTTTAGTTCGTCCAAATGTCTAGGTTAAATTAATTATGAAGCTTTTACAATATTTCGCGGCGCCCCTGTGAAGAAGCCGCGGCGTACAGATTGGACCGCAGATTGCAACATCTTTATTAATTTAAATGGAATAACTTTTCATCTCTATGCGTCTTACTTTATAGGTCAGTTTTTCAGGTCGACGTCCCTTTTCAGAACGATCTACGACCCTTTCTCCACTATACTCCGGGTCATATTTATTCCTTTTGGGATTCTACATCAAGTTTGAGAAAATCTGATTAACTTTTGTTAATATTTCCTATCCCTATGTCAAACCGTCTTCCAGATATTAATACATTTTCAAATTTATTGAGCAAAATCAGTCTTTAAATAAATTGTGTTGCATCTCTACCACAAAATAATTGGAAGTTGAACTTAGCGGTACAGTTAGGCAAGGAGTGAGGGTCCTTCATCCTCCAGTCAAATATTTGAAGTAATATACAGCATCGTTCTGCAAAACTACGTTAAAGCAAAAACTTAAATCTTAATTTATATAGATACTAGATATTTATATAGATAGAACTGTGACGTTCTTTTTCCATTCACTAATCTGAGACGTCAAATTATGACTCTCCCTTACTTTAATCTCGGTTATTACCCCTGAATAATCGGTCGGTCTAATTTTTTACCTTGAGCGCCACCATTCAGTGATTTTATGTGGTGAATGGTCCACATGGACTCTACTCGGTTATGAGTAAAGGCCAGGTAGCTACAGTAAAGAAGGTATAAAATTACACATGCCAATGAGGGTCAATGTTTCTCAAATCTAGGTAATAAAAATCAGTTTAACGGGAGTTACTAAAGGTTTATTAAAATAAAATAAAATAGGCAAGCAGCAACATAATAGGCAGACAGCAAAATAAACAAACGGTAATAAGCAACAAGATTATATTATGCATTATAATAAACCCAGGTTATTAGCAGTATTGCATTTTATTCAAGTATTAAAACGGCAGTATCTAACTAAAGCTTTAATTAGAGTTTAAGAAACGAAGCGGTGAAAATATTAAACAGCTGATAAGAATAAATTAAACGGCTTTATGAGGAAACGGAACAGCATGACAGATAGAGGGATACAGAAGTGGAAGTCTTCCTGGAGGTACAGGAAGACTTCGACTTTGGAAGGAGTCTTTGGCGGCCACAGGTTATTCATCATGTACCTGCCAAAGGGTTCGGACAGGTATAGCTTACAGAAATCCTCCTGGAGGCATACGCACATCACAGGTTATTCAACAAGTCTATACCAAAGGGTTGGGATAGGCATAGCTTGTAGAAATCTTCCTGGAGGCATACACACGTCACAGGTTATTCATCAAGACTATACCAAAGGGTTGGGGAAGGAAGCCTACCCATCGGAACTTACTCAAGCTGCTGCTTCGGAGATTGGTGAAGTACTGTCTTTTGAATGAAAATCAGAGCACGTCTTTTATAGTGCTCGCCTGCTAGCTTGAATCAATCAGGAAAGCGGATTTCGTTCCATGACCATATATGATCTCAAATTTCATAAATTTAGCGGAATAGTTACTTTAATTTAACTTAAAATATCGGCAAATAAATAATATGAATCCAATGTGTAATTGGAACATATTTTAATTACATTTAGAAACGCATTTTGACTTTTATGCCTTACTGCATCAACCTGCATTTAAATATCAGTTTCTAACATATTTAAATATTTTTGTTTAACAAAACTATATACAGGGTATAACGGAAATAATATATTTAATAATTAAACAATCTTAAATTCAACATAACTTAATTTAACTTAAGCTAATTCGGTAAACATAGGCAAATATGGTATATTAATAAATCAAATATCTCTCAGGTATCTTAGTAAATTAAACAAGTTCAGTAAACATTTATTGCTGGAAAGTGCATTAAACATTAATAAACAAATTAATTGTCAGAACATGATTGTACGGAGAGCTATTTATTCCAAACTTTGTCATAAAATACTTAAATAATCAAATATTATTCAGTTCCAATGCATTAAATTAATATTTTAGGATACCTACAACTCGAAAATATTCATGTATTTCGTTAGGAACAAAAACTGCGGAGTGGCGTAAACACAGCATTTGGAATTTCTTGGATATCGGCCGGTTTTAATAATATAAATGTATATTATTTAAGGTCTTATCTATTAACAAATATCCTATAACAATAAAACTATACGGGAAAACATTAATGCATTACTTGGATATGAGTTGTTCATCAAAGTATTCATATACTTATACAGTATGTTAAAATAAAAAGGGTTATATATGATTCTTGTTTAAATTACTATGGAACAAAAAGTAACTTCGTTACAGAACAGCTTAGTTCAGAAGTTGGAACGATTTGTTTTTCTAAAAGATTGTGTTCAGAAGACCATAATTGATTTATCCATTCCAATGAATATGAGCGACAATGATTTTGAAGTTTTGGAAGAAATTGTAAAGTGTCTTGAACCTATTAGACTCACAGTGTTGGCACTATGCATATATGATGCCAACCTTTACACTGCCGATGCCAGCTTTCAATTTATGTTTGAGGAACTTTCTAAAATAAAAACCTGTTTCAGCAGTGACTTACAAATCACTTTAAAGCAACGAATAAATGAACGAAGAACTCTTGCGTCCAATGTGCTCTCTTACCTCTGCAAGGCAGAAAAATACATGGAAAGGTCGGATGATGAATTACCTTTTGGTCTGCTAGCTCCAGATACTAGAGCTATTTCAAAGTTCATTGAAAACTTAATGCAAAGATTATCAGCACCAACAGTACTAGACTATGACTCTGATCAGGATGAAAATGAAGTCTGCTGTCTGGGTTTAGAAAGGATCGGAATCAAGAAGTGCCCTTGTCAGAAAAATTAAACTTGGTAATGGAAAACGCAATGTCTGTGTCTACAAGTATAATGCCATTGTCATCAGCTACAAAAGCAAATAAATTGTCTAAAATAATTAGAAGGGAAATGACACTTTGAGAATGGTGGTTGTCGTGGTCTGAATCTCCAGTCATGTTACGAACATTTGCTAACCAACCAGCGTGCAATTGTGCGAGAGAGGCCGTTTTCAGTGGCTGTATTTTTTTGTACAAAACTTCGATCAAAACTGAGGGATAAGTCCTTAAATGCTCTTGTGTCACTTAGGTCTTATTTTACTTCAAAATAATGTTTCATTTTATTTCAATGTAGAAAGTGTTTACTGTTTTGTTACAATTATATTTGTTTATGCTGGCTTACTGTTTATTTTAATATTAACATTATAATATATTCGTTTGTTGATTCATATATTTTTTATTGCTGATGTTCTGTACTACCAATATTTAAATAAAAATACGTTTCTATTTAATTTTCCATAGAACATTTGTTGTAATGCAACTGTATTGTCTGTATTTTGATTTCGGAACCATTTTCCGGATATTCGGGACTAGTATTGGGACTCCAAATTTGGAGCCGAAATCCCAAAGACCTTTCTGGTTCCGGGATTTGGGAATTCTACCCAGGGTTCTGCCCTGGGTACGCAGAATTACCCGAAGTACCCAAATTTAACACAAATGAATAATAGAAAATTGATCGCACTTTTGTTTGATATTTAACTTGCTATACACTATACGCTTAATTTAAAGATATATTAATATTTATAAAATTACTACAGATCCGTATGAATATTGTTATTCAACTGTGGTAAATTGGGGTACTTCTCATTAACTGTTCTACAACTTCTGCTGATATTCTTATCACACTATCCATGCATAATAAATAAATTTATTAAAACTGTATTTGTATAATAAATATTCTCTGCCATCTATCAACTCACAATTACTATGGAAAAATCAGAAATAAGCAAGAAATTTAAGTGAATAAATGACATTTCTGCAAAGACAAAAATGTTCATGACCTACCCTCTAAAAGACAATAAGAGCTATACGTATTTCTGGAGCAAATTTATAAATAAAAGCTTATAAATAAAAAACGCTGCTAGTTAGAAGTAAGTACAGAATACATAGGAATAGTGGAAAATGTCAGCTTTCTTAATCAGCAATAATATACAAGGCATTCTATTTAAGAAAATTGACTTTTGATCACTTTTATCTCATTTAAAAAAAGTTATACCTAGACCACCCTGTATATTACTTCAAATATTTGACTAAAGGATGAGAGACCCTCAGTCATTGCCTAACTGTACCGCAAAGTCTTAACTCCCAATTATTTTGTGATAGAGAGGCAACACAATTTATTTAAAGACGGATTTTGCTCAACAAATTTGAAAATTTATTAAGACGTTGCAAGTTTTAAGAAAAAGTGGCAACACCGCACTCTCGAAAATATTTTAGACCAATACCTTGGTAATCAAATTTTCAAAATAATTGGCTGACCCATTCAATACCACCTACCACCTACCGTGAATCACCCTGAATATATACAATACCTATGCAGTATACAAATCTTAAAGTAAAAAAATGATTACATAAGTAAATACACGTTTTGGGTAGGCTCAAATATATACAGTGTATCTATAAACTAACACATAAATTCATTATTTCATAAATACATACCAAGTTTTTTTAAAAATTGTTCATTTATCGACTTTGTTTATATTTTATATTTCGATGAAAGGTTTTTATCTATCTCTTTAGAGATAGACGATGCTAGACAATGGCTAGAGAGATCTATCTCTCTAGAGATAGACAATGCTAGACAATGGCTAGAGAGATCTATCTCTCTATCATATCTATCTCAGATTTGCTCAAAAAAGTGTGTCATAAGACTGAAGTGTTGGAGAAAGAATCTGTAGCCTCTGTAGCCTAACAAGGAATGAATATTCTCTTTCTAGCACATGGCCCTTATAGCACATTTTTCTGGGTTATATCTCCCTTATTATTAGAGCTATACCCATCAAATAATATCACTGAGTTTGTAAAAAACGTTCCATCTAAATATGTCAAAACATACAGGATGTGCTATTTAAAAAATTAAGTATACGTGTGTGCAGTTTCATTAAGCTACTCTGTACAAAATTAAATATAAATGTAGATAAAATAAGAGCAAAAATAAAAGAAAATCGATGGGTCCAACCTATTTTTTTTATTAATTGGGCATTTATGAAATTATTAATTTGTGTTACTTTTGCTACTCACTGTATATACCATACCTACACATATTAATATACATATTCATATAAGCACATTCACAAACACATTTTTATACATATAAACATCTTAAAAATAGACAGTAAGATATTTTATTACTAAATTTGGTTAGTACAGCAGTTAAATATATTTTGTTTATTGTTTTTTTGTGTATTGCTCAAATTGATCTGTACTGTATAATTTCATAAGTATAATGTAAACTTAACATAGATAATTAGTATATAAACCAAAATTCCGTCGCCAAATTCCGATCTCCTCCGAGCGAGGATCGTAAAGCGATCCCCGCGGGCGATCGCTTCACGATCGATGCCCTTAAGCGTATTTTAGTCCCGTTTCCTACACGGTTTCCCAATTTAAACGCCTTTTCAAAATACCTCTGCAAAATTTTCGTCGATCGCCGTTCGGAGAGAAAGATGCGACTAGCAGCCGGGTTTGTTGTCGCGCCCAATGGCCCCGTCACGCCTGTCGAAATCTCGACTTTTCGCGGGACCCCCACGACCCTTTTTCTAATTTTTAGTTTTGAGAATCGTTTCACACGAAAGTTCTGTCCTTTCTCTATTGCTTCGAGATTTTTTTTTTTCGAGACCATAAGTCGAGGCTTTCTACGTCTATTTTGTCTTCGAAAATCTCAAGTCGTGTCCGTCTCAACTTCTTTCCTCATTTTATCTGCCAATCTAAGATTACACTAACGACAAGCACCTCCTACAAAAACTGTCAAATTAATTAAACTTCAGAGAGGTTATTTTCCTATGAGAAATATTGCTAACAGAATCAATAGTACCGAATGCCAAACATTTCTGAGTACTAAAATACTGAAGCGAAATGCTTTTCCGATTAGAATATCGGTAAAAATTAATTTGAGGTTAACAAGTACAGTTTACATAGTTGTCTCAGCGTCAAAAAATAAAGAGTGACACGGCGTAATGGTATAAGTGCAGAATTTTGCAAGTTCGAATCCCGCTGGATGCAACTTTTTTTAATTTTACTTTTTAATTCCAATTATTTATTAGTATTAGTGTTTAGTTTCATTGTCTGTAGTTTTGATTCTTTCTGCAGGTAAAATTTGGAATTAATTCGTTCATTTTGGGAGTCTGTAAAATTCATCATTTTAGCTTACAAAAGTAAATATCTACAATATTAATTTGCTGCAACAATTATGACAGCAATACTCTTTAACGCCGCCGTTACACTTTTTTGGAAAGGCCGCTCGCCCTTCCGGGCTCCCAACTGTAGCGGAGGGCCCCAAAACCACTTTTCAAAACGGCTCCGCCCCTATTCTCTACTTAAATTTGCCAAAAAACCCTTTATTTGAAATTACAAACGTGACCGATAATAAAGGGTACTACATTACCCACCTCTAAACCTGGAGTACGGTCATCGTTACTTAACCTAAACTATCAGCTGACAGCATGGAAAAAATCTAATCAAAAATCAAAATTCCAATGCCGATCCACCAATTTGCAGATGCTACGTGTTGCTATTGCCTTTAAACGGTGTAAATTGAAAGTGGAAATGGATATGCATGGATAATAATGAAAACCAATAGACATGGACATTAGACAGAACCCAGTAATATGTGAATACACACTTTTGCATTGTCCAGCAAGTTGTGTCCGCAGAGTGTCAAAAGGGTTTGTTATCATTACTTATAAAATTCAAATACTTATACGTTGTTTATTACAGGCTACGTCAAGAGAGCAAACGACAGTTAAAAGTACCTAGCGTCAACAATGGCTAACCTTTTTTGAAATGGAAAGTATTTGTTTTGCATCTCAGCATGAATGCATTATACAAAAGTTTCTTCATCAAGATTTACCCTTGTGTTTACTTTATACTTGAAATATATACAGTGCATACAGTGTGTACCTACATTTTATATCCTTTTTTTTAAATAAAAGTTCCAATTTTATTTAAAAGGGCTGACCTTTGCAAAAAAAATTAACAACTCAATTATAGTAAACATTATTTACATTTTGTCTTTATTCTCTGTATTTATTGTCATTACTTAGTTTCAAAAATTTATGATTGCGTTGAAAATTATCACATTTTCAAATTATTAACAATTGAGTAGTATTGTATTGTAGATTCATATGTACAGGGTTTTCCAACGAAATGACTCACCCCCTATATCTTTTTTATTTGTGGTGCTAATAAAAAAAGTTTTATACAAAAGTTTTATCATTTTTTGCGAACTTTCCAGATATGTAGTTGAATAGCCAAAATGCAGTGCAGCTTAAAGAAATATGAACCTAGGTCCAATTTTTTTAAATGGAATACCCTGTATATTTTTTGATTACTGCATTCTACGGATTTTTCTGATTTCAAATATATATATATATTCTATAATCGCTGCAACGGTTGTCATTTTATGAAGCTTTTTTATAACACGTTTTGGAAGCAATTACTCCTATTTGAGGCCTTGTTTCTATCCAAGGCGAATTTGATAAATGAACAATGTCTAAGACAGCTGCAGCTTCTATGTTATAAAGAAAGCTCCATAAAATAACAACTGTTGCATCGATAATAGCACATATATATATTTTTGAAATCAGAAAAACCCGTAGAATGCAATAATCAAAAAATATAAGGGTATTCCATTTAAAAAAATTGAACCTAGGCTCATATTTCTTTAAGCTGCACTTATTTTGGCTATTCAACTACATATCTGGAAAGCTCGTAAAAAATGATAAAACTTTTGTATAACACTTTTTTTATTAGCACCACAAATAAAAAAGATATAGGGGGTGAGTCATTTCGTTGGAAAACCCGGTACCTACTATATATTATTATAACACAATACAGTTATAAAGCTTTTATATAAGTATTTCATTATGTACTTATAGGTAGGTAGGTAGGTAATCTAGGAAATATATTATTCTCAATTTTTTCTCTGATGAAGGAGCAAGGCTTCCCACTATTTTTCTGTCTTCAAATTTTTGCTGGTACCTAACCTATTCTCGATTTCAAATTTTTATACCTACTTTTATTTTTACCAAATTTTGGCATTTGGTATACTTATGATTATCTAATAAAAGTCGTTATAAGCATTATAATTACATGATAAGATGATGTTATACCTAAGTATATGAAAAAAATTGTTTCAAATATTTCAATTTTGCACATTATTCTTATTAATAATTTACACAATCTACGAATTTATGAGTTCTATGTATCCATAGTACATGTAAATATGTATTTAATACTACCTCAATTAAATATTTGAATCATATTTTCAACTACGCATGAAACAATTTAAAAATACGTCACGCATCATTTTATTACTAAAAAGACATCTATTTCATATTTTTATTTTAATTGGGTATGCTCAATTTTGTCATTTGTGCAATATCCGTTTTTTTTTTAACAATTTATATTTTCTACTTCATACACCTCTATCTAAAAGATAAGTTTAACATGTTTTTTATTAGCATTTTAAATACCTACTTATTTATTTATGCTTTTGTATATGGATGGGGTGGCTAGCTGTGTGACGTCGCAAATACAAATCACAGAAACTATAAATATAAAAAATATAAAAATAACTGTTTAATTTAACTAACTAGGGTAATTATTTACTTAGCATAAAACTCTCAAATTTTGGATTGTCCTCATTTTCGGGTATAGAGAACACTAATCTGAAATTATTTTTTTGCAGTCGTACGTACTTTTTTAGAAATAAATAATTTAAAGTCATAAGCTGAACACTTTCAAAAATTAATTTTAACATTAATTTGATCATTTTGCACCCAAGATAATGTGTCCACAATGCTTATAATTAAATATATAATTGTTAAAAATATACAAATTTGGTGTAAATTTAAGTAAAAATTATTTTAATTATTTGTATTTATTTGGTATCTTTTGTTCCGCCATGTGACGTTACAATTACAAATGGCCGATTTAATTAGTTCATATTAATTACTTCACATAACGTAATTAAATATTTTTTCTTAATATACAGCAAATCTATATATTTTTAACAGTTATATGTTATATATTTAATTATAATCAATGTGGACACATATATTGGGTACAAAGTGATCAAGTTTGGGGTTGGGGGTAGGGGTAGTTCATAGGTAAGTATATTGTAAAAAAATGTTTCCCTCAATATGCACCAAATCTGTGTATCTTTAATAGTTACATATTTAATTATAAGCGTTGTGGACACATATATTGAGTATATGTGATAAAGTTAGCATTATAGTAAATTATGGAAGAATACAAGTTATGAATTTTAATAATTTTTTTTCTAAAAAAAAATATTTACTAAAAATATAATTTACTTAAATATAAAGTTTCAAAAAATGTTTACTAAAAAATGTATTCCACTTTCAGCACTTAAAAAATGAGGATTTTTTATGATCAAGAATAGAGTACCCTTACAATTCATCAAAATATTATCAAGAAAAATCATTTAATAAATTTATTATTTCATATACAAGGGATTGTGCATCCCAGACCGCAAGCCTTGACCCCTGGTAGGGCTATAAATGGGAAGGAAAATGGCGATTTTCTGCCATTTCTAGTCATCAACATTAAATCACATTTCATCGCTTTTGACTTTAACCTACAGAACGCCTGAAGAGGTTGTACAGAATTCGAGTTCTATAATATAGACCACGTTTGAAGACCACTAATGTATATGAAAATATACAGTTTTTAATTTGATTTTTAGTAGTAAAGTAGTATGTATTAAAAACCACAATAAGTTTAATAAGTTTTCTGTAAAACAGCTAAAGCTGTTTCGGTATAATTCAAACTTGCCATCTCGGCACTAATATAATTCCGACTTGCTATCTCGAGATTAATATAGTCCCGACTTGTTATCGCGGGATTAGTATAATCCTGACTGGCTATATCAGCATTATAAATTTTTACACCCCATGACTGTTCAGCGCTTTCATAATAATGTTTAAACACAAGATTCATAGTTCATACTCGGAATTCTGAGTTTAAAGCCAGAATTCAAAAAATATTTTATTGTGGACCTTGTACGCTTTTGTAATAATGAACTTATCCTGACATACAGTAATTTTTGGACTCTATTTGTTAGAAACTCGATATAAATAGATCTTAGAACTTAAAATTATATCTGTTTTGTCCAGATCTCCTCACACTAATGATTAAGGATATAACTTAACTCATTTGTAACTAGATTGTCTAACTTATGTTCCAAAGAAATACATTTTTTTTAGGTAACCATAACAGGCATCCTTGAATAATAACACAGCATACTGCTTCTTAGATTATAATTTTAAATTTATTATGGATTTTATATACTATTAACTTATGTTAGTAAAGCTATTGAATATAATTTGTTTAATTTTTGTTCTATTATTATTTTATTGTATTAAGTGCCCTGTTTTATCTACCCTTTCTATTTGTAAATATATTACTGCCATAAAAATAAATACATAATATTTTTCCTTAAACTGTCAAAAAATGTATTAGAAATTTAACATAATTGTGCCTAAATTAAATGCCAATTTCAGAATTGTGAAAAACGTGATTCACTATCAAGGTAAACAAAATTAAAATAAAAAACAAGGTAAACAAAATTTGAAAGCTTGCTCCTAACAAACCACTATATACATTTTTTTCAAATTTGAATTGTTATCAAGATGCAAGTGCATCTTGATATGATAACAAAGCAAAATTGATGAATATATCTGTTATAGATGTCGTAGTTAATTGTTCATTTTTTATAAGGCTTCTCGCACAGTGCCTCTGGCGTGGTTTCACTTTAGGTAAAATGTTAAAGAAATTCACAATCTAAATGGTTAATATAGTAAACAGGTGCAGGTAATATAGTAAGCGAGATGAGTTAAAGTAAATTCTCAAAGACTGGAGTGATTCCCTTTGCAAAGAAAAAGTAGCAGAATAAATGAACTAACAACCAGTATTCTTTTTTAAAATATGAAATAGTTTGTGGAAAAAAAACTAGACATTAAAAGTAAAAATGACTATAGTTGTATACCAAAGTAATGAGGATAATATAATATATGATTAGCTGTACAGGGTGGGCAAATAAGAGAGAACGCCGGCTGTATCTGGGAAACCGCTTATCGGAGAATTTCCGGAAAAAAATTTAAATAGTAAATATGGCCAAGAGAAGTCGCTGGAAATTATTTTCAAGTTCCTGAAATGACCGCTAGGGGGCATAACATCCATGGCCAACTAGAAAAATGAACTTTTCTCGAAAATTTGCCTAATAAAGTAGTACCGGAAATAAGTAAATATTAATCTAGAGGAAATTTAAAATTTTTTTGTGCAACTCATTTTTTTCTATCTTTTAAAATAACGTGGTGGGGGGGCGCCAAACTTTCTTTCCTTTAAACGTTAATAACTCAGCTCAGGATAAACCGAATCTAACAAGCTTAGTCTCATTAGAAAGAGATTTTTTTGGTGTATATTTAGAGTCATGAAAGCTGGTTTTGTTACTTTTATTTTAGCCGCTAGAGGGCGTTATCAGCCAACATAACAAATATGGCGGATTTTCTAGAAAATTTCAAATGGCACGATATATTTATTGTCACATATTTAAATAAAGGACAACAATCCCTAAAATTTAGTGAAAACCGCAGCTTTTTATCTCATTCCTAACAGAAGGTATTACCAAAAGAAATGCAACTGGAGATTTGTGATGTAGCCTTTCACCTTAGCATTTAAAATCGACTCGTGATAGCCTATTCTTAATAAAATATAAGAAAAAAAACTGTTGCGGACCTGAAAAGTCGTTAGTGCTTATAATTTTTTGAAAAAATATAATATGAGATAAAAGTAAAAATTATAAAAATTTGAGATAAATTTAAACTGATGCTGAGTTTGTAAATGAATTCTTTATGAAATAATGTGGTGGTTCTGAAAACGACTGATTTATTTGGGGACGTGATGCTCAATGGCCTCTCAAATGTTCAAAATGTCGCGCATCGTTTTTAATACACAGTTACAATAATTGTTCTTGAGTAGACGAAACCCGGCTAGGTATTATATTAAACAAGTTGAAAATGAAATTTATTACATCTATCTATTCTATAGATCCCTGATTTGACCTGTATGGACTTTTATTTATGGGCCCGATTAAAAAAACTAATTTACGCAACGGGGCCTGCCGCTACAAGGGAAGTGATGATCGAAGGTATTAAGGTGTATTCCCCGTATTCCCGTGCCAGAAGTGGAAACTGCAGTTTCATCTACCCAAGAACGGTTAGAACTGTGTATTGAAAACGATCGGCGACATTTAGGACATTTAAGAGGCCCTTGAACATCACGTCTCCAAATAAATCAGTCGTTTTCAGGAGCATCACATTATTTCATAAAGAATACATTTACAAAGTCAGCATTTGCCGCATCAGTTGAAATTTGTTTAAGTTTTTTTATACTTTTAAACTTTTACTTTTATCTCATATCATATTTAAAAAAAAAATACAAGCACTAACGGCTTTTTAGTTCCGCAACAGCTTTTTTTCTTATATTTTATTACTAATAGGCTATCACGAGTGGATTTTGAATGCTAAGATGCATCACAAAGGCTACAGGGCTACATCACAAATCTCCAGTTGCAATTCTTTTATAATATCTTCCACTAGGAATGAGATAGGAAGCTGCGGTTTTCACAAAATTTTAGGGATTGTTGTCCTTTATTTAAATATGTGACAATAAATATATCGTGCCATTTGAAATTTTCTAGAAAATCCGCCATATTTGTTATGTTGGCAGATAGCGCCCTCTAGCGGCTATAATAAAAGTAACAAAACCAGCTTTCATCACTCTAAATATACACCAAAAAAAAGCTCTTTCTAATGAGACTAAGCTTGTTAGATTCGGTTTATCCTGAGCCGACTTATTAACGTTTAAAGGAAAGAAAGTTTGGCGCCCCTCCACCACTTTATTTTAAAAGATAGAAAAAAATGAGTTGCACAAAAAAATTTCAAATTTCCTCTAGATTAATATTTACTTATTTCCGGTACTACTTTATTAGGCAAATTTTCGAGAAAAGTTCATTTTTCTAGTTGGCCATGGATGTTATGCCCCCTAGCGGTCACTTCAGGAACTTGAAAATAATTTCCAGCGACTTCTCTTGGCCATATTTACTATTAAAATTTTTTTCCGGAAATTCTCCGATAAGCGGTTTCCGAGATACAGCCGGCGTTCTCTCTTATTTGCCCACCCTGTACATCGACAGTTTAGTAAAATAATACCTTGCAGAACCGACTTGTTAAAACATCTAATCGAATGCAAAGGCTGAACTGGCTTTAGTTCTTTGTAACACAGAAACAAAGAGGACTACTACACCTGCAATCTTTGAATTTTTAAGTTGATTAGTAGTTAAAAGTATTATGCAAACAAAGATAGCGGCAGTATGTTAGCATAGGTCTATTAAAAACTTCCTCAAGATTTTGTAAAATTACTATATTTTCCCAAATACAGGGTTAGGCAGAACGACGTATCCATTTTTGAACTGGATTTATTCAATAATGTAAAAAGATCTAATTTCAAATTAAATCGCCATGTGTTCCTGATACATGGCAATTTATGATAGTTGCCAAACTGTTGTGCAAGAAACGTCAGTTTAATAGTAAAAATGGAGCATTATCATCGCAATGATATCAACTTGTATTACAAAATTTTGAACAACAACTTCATAACGAAGGTGTAGACTTCCAAAGACTATGGTTTCAGCAGGACGGAGCCATTTCCCACACTGCTAGGCAGCCGATGGCAATACTGTGAAGAATGTTCACTGGTCGTGTCATTTCAAAATTTGGGGATGTCGCGTGGCCTGCACAGTCACCGGATCTGTCAGCTTGTGATTTCTTCTTATGCGGCTATCCAAAGTCAAAAGTATTTGCTAATCGACCTCGAACTTTGGAACAACTGAAGCATAATATTCGAACCGAGATTAACGCAACCCCAATTGAAATGTTACAGCGAGTGATGCAAAATTTTTGTGCTAGACTTCAGGAGTGCCAACAGCGAGGCGGAGGTCATTTAACTGATGTGATATTCAGAAAATAAATTGCCATGTTTACTTAAGAAAATTTTGTTTCAGTTTTTGATTAAAGTTTAACCATTAATGAATACCAGTACATAGAAAATAGATACTTCACCGTTACTTGCTACATTAACAGTTAAATAATCAACTATTGATGGCATATAAATCAAAAAGTGTTTAATGTTCTTTAATGCTCTCAGTGTATTAGTTTTCTATTTTTCTATTATATAATAAAATAAAAACATTCTAAATCCACTGTCAGAGCTACAAAGAACAGATACCAAAAAAGACTTATCTTACCTTTATTAAAATTATCAGCTACTTCCTCAATTAATTCCTCAAAAATATTGTTTTTTTGTGTTACCGATCTTAAATCATATGTTGTAAAGTTACGTGCAAACATTTTATTTAAATTAAAAACTCCTCTTAGAATATTTAAATCTTCAACAAAAGTACTAGTGAGAGTTTTATCATTATTATTTTCCATCAGTCTTCTAAATAATGAACCAAGAATATTATAGTATGTTTCTCTATATTTGTCTGATTGAATCTATAATGAAATATTTTAAAATTATAAAGTAACACGCACAGTTATATAATATTGATGATAACTAAAACCATGCTTTTACTTACTATCTCATTATTAATCACAATTTCTGCAAATGAAGCAATCCATTTGGCACATAAATATATGTCTTGCTTATCTCCAATATTATCCAAAATAGATATTGCTTCTTCATATTGTCTAAAAGCATTTTTTACAGGTCAATTTACATTTAACCACAGACTATACTTGTGTGAAAAAACCTTGGTATTTCTAAATTTGTTCACAAATCAGATAGAAGGTGGCTAAACTTTTAATTTGTTCTAATTATTTAACAAAAAAGCTAGAACCAAACGCCAGCTGATCAAGTAAGGGTACAAACAGTACGGAGCTGTGATACTAGATGTAAGATTGTTTTTACCACAGCTGATAGGAAAATAACATAAAATAACTCGATGTAAGCACAGCTTCGTTATGAACGCGTTCATTTAAGTACACGTTATTTTTCTATCAACGCTGTTTAAACCCCTCTATAATCTCTACATCATCTAGTATCACAGCTCCGTACTGTTTGTACCCTAAGAATGTTTAGATAATTATCAGCCAAAGACACATCCATACAAGAGTTGCTTAATCACAGCAATATTCTATAAATTTCATGAACTCTACTAGTTCTTCATTTTATGAAAAAGTTTATAAATAAAAGTAGACAAAAAAAACATTTAATTGCTTACTTTTTATAAACAATCAGGCACAATAAATAGTTAATAATAAATTGATTTGAGAAGTGAACACTGACGTAGTTTTCCACATAACGCCAAAACACTATACTGCACTTGGACGCGCTTTTTCCCAAACAAGTTGACATCATCTGGAGATAATTAATTGATGTTTTGGTGTTATGTGTAAAACTACATCAGTGTTATCTTCACACCAAAGGTTCCAACCCCTTTCAAGATTGAGAAGTGAAATATATCACTTTCTTCACACCGAGAGAGATATTGGGCATATGTTTCTCAAACTAACACTTGCCCTAACTCACTTCTTAAAAACATTAGATTGTCTAAATAATTCCTTAAGAAAAAGTAACTATAACTATTCAATATTCAAATGTACAATCCAAAATAGAACTTACTTATTATTTATGAAATGCCGAATTAAAATAACACTAGCTTCTCGCCTCTCCTTTTGAGATTTACATAATTGGTACACATCATTCACCATTGAAGATGCATTAAGATAAATAATACGTTGAACAACATACTGCAACTAAAAAGAAAATTATAAACTATTTTGTAAAAAATAAATAAGTACAGGAGAAAAAGTTAATCCCGCCTATATTAAACTGTGATTGAGTAATTGTTTTAGAAAGAAGAGGTCAACTTTTATTGCCAATTCTTTGTTTGACATTCCAAAATCTTAGTGGCAAATACAAATGTAAGTCATGTTGATAGTTTCATTTATTTAGTACTATTTTGCAGATTATGAACTTAGTATTAATTCGTGTTTTCCTGATTTTAAGAGAATAGTTGTTACAAATGTTATCTAATCAAATAATTTCTACTACACGTAGTAGGTATGTAAGTACTCATCACCATGAGGATGGACTGCAGCATCCTTTAGAATCATGATAGAAAAAATTGAAAAGCAGGGGTTTGTTGTGCTACTAGTGCTTATGATTAAAATTATTATACGCCATACCGGGAATTCAGTCTCACAATGGCTGCACCTTACTTTGTTACTTCTTATAGAACACCCAGTATATGGTGTATATAATATATAAGGATGTGGTAACTCCCATGGAGATGACGATGTAATGCAATGCCAGTCGGGACACATTCCCTGTGGAGTAGTTGTTTACGGCATCTCCTTCAAATAAATAAGCAAGACTGTCTTCCTCAAATACAATAGAGGTCACTGATATAATAGCGCTTGTGGAAAAGCAGATTGTTATCTGTCTGAAAATTTGACAATAATTGTCAGACGGATAGTAGCAAAGACCAAAGGAGGGCCCTACTGTGTGTTTCTCACTCCTACTAACGTACCCTGTACATTTTTAGAAAGTGAACTTAAGTATATTTCTTGGAATATGAGATTATTTCAACTTGTGTGTAGAGAGGCTAAGTCGCTACACCTATACAAGATGATTCAAGTTTAATCTTGATAACTTTAGGAATCAATAGAACAGGTTAAAATAATGTTCACTCATGATATAAACTTATTTTCTAAATGGCATCGTTTCAAAGATAGAGGACGTTGAAGTAGGAATTTTTTTCCTGCTTTTCCCTCAACTTTTGAACCACTCATCCGATTGAAGTAAAATTCAGAATACAAACACTCCTTATAGTGCCGTGGCGATAGCTCAGTCTGTTAGGTGCTGGGTGATAGCTTGTGCCTAACAGAGTGGTATATAGCAGCGCGTGTTCGAATCTCGCCAGGGGAAAAATGGCATCTCTCCCAGGGAATGGTTGTGTGTCTGCGTTTTTTTCATGTGTACCCTCCCTCTACACAAGCCTGAGGCTTTCAGAAGGGAGGTTGTCCATTTCTATGGTGTGTTTTATGTTATGTTAATCCTACATAAGCTTCTTAAGTTTGAACCGCTCACCCCTCTTAGAAATGTATTTTGTGTGCTACCCTCCTCTTAATTTATTTCAAAACTTCAACAAAAAAATTAATTTCAATAAAACAGCTGCACACCGTTTTTACCTGATTAATTATGATACTTTTTCATGTTTTTTTTTTCGACATTTAACCGTTTTTGAGATATTCAATGAAATTCGTGACAGTATAGCGCCCCAGTCGCGTAGATTTCATTTAACGTTATAGCAAGCCATGAAAAACAAAACTCACAGTAATTTGTGTAAATTGACGTTTGTGAAAACCATTGTCAAAAATATTATTTCAAGAGTATTTTTATGAGGAAAAAGCGGGAAAAAAATTCCTACTTCAATCGCCCTCTATCTCCGAAACGTGCGATTTAGGAAATAAGTTTATATCATGAATGAACATTATTTTAACCTGTTCTATCGATTCCTGAAGGTATCAAGATTAAACTTGAATCACCCAGTATAAGTCTTTTTTCTAATAAAAATGGACTTAATAGAATTGTTTCTGCATAACTTAGAATACAAATACATAGAGTGATCGATAGGAAATAATGAAGTAAGATTCGGCCTTTCTGATAGTGAACATTATGTATAATACTAATAGGCAACTTGTACATATTATAAAAACATAATAACAATCTGTAGGCCAAAATAAATCTATTTCTAAACTTAAGTGTAGGTGAACATCTTTCTTTGTTTGTTACTTTAATTGGTTTTAAAAGTTTTAGGTGTTATAATTGCACTTGAAAAGCAAAATGCTGCAGTGCATAAGGCGTGACATCACAACGTGTTTACATTCTAACCAAACCTTTTTCCGATTGCACATTTATTTTTAATAGATATTAGAAGCAAGTTATAATGTTAGACTCTGCAGATCATATACATTTTAATAATATCTTAATTGCCTACATTTTAGCACAACGGAACATTCCTTTTAATCTCAAAATTATATTTCCAACAATATATCTGTTTGTAATTTTTGTTTGGTTTTATTTTCCTGCTATTACTAATTAAACACATATTCCGTATATCAGACATTCACATTACAATTTTTTGCTGATGAACTAGGTTTACCTAATCTTTTCTTTATTGGAATTAACAATTTTCACGATTTGAATAGGTACTTGTATGTTTTCTCCAAGATACATGGAAAACGATTTTATTTTTTTAGACAAAATCACTTCTTTATACTGTGATATTCTTTTATTTCATACTGTCCAGTAGATCTACCTACTCTGCTAATGTTGTTGCCTAGCAACTCATTATTGGGGAGCTATGTTTTTGAGTTTAAATTAATTGTTGACATTTATCCGCTTTAATTTAGTAAATCTAAAAGTCATGCAAACATAAATAATGCTTTTCTACCAATTTTAGTGAAACTATGATGTAAGGGAATTTATTTAAAATTTCCTCTAAGCATTCGATTATACAATCGAAAAAATTGTGATTCTTCAAAAGAAGGTTAATGTCATGTTAATACCACTTTGCATGTCAAGGCTCTTAAGATGTGATGTGTGATGTAATTTGAATATTGTGAGATTTTATTTTAATGATGGTTTATGAATGGTTTAAAATTTACAATAATTGATTTTTATTTTAAAATGACAGTATGAAATAAAATATACAAAATACGTCAATTAGGTTTACAGTACTCGTTTACACTTTCCGGACTCAGCTCTTAAAAACTAGTACTCAGCTCTTAAAAACTGGTACTGTAATACCTCACCTACTGGACTTGTGTATCGTAAAATACTATTACTACATTTATCTACTTCTTACTTTATATAGAGACTGGATGGGTTGACAAACTGCCTGGAGCTTAGATTTAAAGATGAACTACTTGAAAACCAGATCATTTCGACATTTTTTTTTCAAATTTTTTTATTATCTTACCTTCATTTTAACAGCCAATTTAAATTAATATTATTACAAAATACAATTATTACAATAACAGTAAGCATCTAGTACATTTTCTATAGCTGCTGTTTATCTTACGCAGGCCAAGGATCATGCCCATGTAATATTATTTTATCACCTGGCATTTTGTTATTTGAAATTAGTCTAAATACTTTGTATATCTAGAATGCAAAGAGTTTGTCAAGCCTCAGAGATAGGTATGTTAGATAAATGGATAGAAGTCTTATACGAAATATTAATAGCACGTTTACAGGAATCAGCACGTTTCGCCAAGTAGGTATATAAAGTAAAGTTCACTTATAACATACACGCTTATTACGAACCCATAGTTATAACGTACCAAATAAAAAGTTGCAGCCGTTATTATGCACAATCAATAGAAAGATAATTTTTATAACATACTTTGTTATTATGTACTACTGATAAAAAGTATCAAATTGTCGGCTGCGAAATGAGCGAAATGGCTCGGCGGCAAGAGATAAAAGACGGCCGCCTTTGAATTCGTAAACGTTGCAGCTATTTTTAGTTAGAACTAGCAGCCCCGTATTTAATTTCAAAATTCTTTATAATAAATGCCATCTATTTCAGATAATTTTATTTTACAATTCTTGATTTTGTTTTCTTGTTGGAAGCGTGTAGTAACGTTCATGCTGTAGTGACGCGAATTTTTGAGTTATACCCAAATTATTATATGTACACACAAAATAATACATATGTATGTTTTAAGAGTTGTGCTTTTGTTTTAAAAATGAAGTATTTTGTTATTTTGTTGTTAGTTTCGTTATTTATGCAAAATTATCGAAAAAAAATAAGCATAGGTATGTATTCAATTTTTTTTAACGAACTTATGATATAACATACAGGATTTTGAAGTTCCCCTCTGGTACGTTATAACCAAGTTTTACTGTATATATATATACTTATATATCATACTGGCTCGTGGGATTTGGATATGGGGGGGGGGGGCGCAGAAATAAAAAAATGCGCCGCAGGCGAAAATTTAGCATATTTCAAGCTCAAACCCCTTAAAATTATAAATTAGAAATTCGCAGAGAAAAAATATTTGCTTGAAAAAATGACTTTCGTTACACAAATATCCTCCTTTTTAATACGATTGACGGAAATCTCGACAAAAATTGTTTAAAACAATATTTAAATAGGTAAATAATTAATATTTAGATATCAAAAATTTACATATACGACGTTACCTTCAAAAAGCTGAAATCGAGAATTCAGGAAGCAAAAACATTGCTATTTTTAGTTTTTAGATATCCGTTAATTAAAAACAATATGGTACAATCACAAACTCAAAATTATTTTAGTTATTCAATTTATAGTTATCAAACGACATATTAAATTATTACGTAGGTAAACAAAAATTCATACAGTTATTTCCTACACGGGTACATTCACTTTCTAAAATTGAAATCAGCTCTACGGTCTTTTATAGAAATAAATTTTTCCATAACTGTTTCATCGAAATTATTTATTGGGCAGGCAACGCCCAATTCTTTTATTTATACTTTATCTTCCAGTGGAAGATTTGCAAAATTAGCTCTAATTATACTACTAACAGTATTCATGTTAAGTAATATATAAAATTGTCATTTCACAAAAATTTAATAAGTAATTTAATAATGTTAAAAACATGTAATTTGTTAAAAATATGTTATAATCTTTAATAATGCTCGCGTAGGGCCGCGAAATAATTGCGGCCAAATAAATCTGCATAATATAAGCATATGGAAAGTATCTAACGAGTCTAGTCGAAAAGGAGATCGGGTCGGTTACCATAGTTACCTGGGCCGCGACTCAAAGTGCGGCCACAAAGCTGTGATGCTTTGATTGCTTTGCTCACTGTGCAGTGTGCTGCGGTGATCTAGTAATGTGAACTGTGGCATTATGAGTACGATAGCTCAAGCTACAGCCTTCTCTAGTACGAGAAGGCTGGCGCTCGAGCCCTTCATAATAATAGTTTTGTACCACAATAAACATGTTTTAACATTTGCATTTAATTTACAATAATGATAATAATAATGATATCTTTGGTATTTTTGGAGGGGCGCGCGGCCATGCGGCCTTAAGGAGAAGCCGCCACTGTTATATATATACTTTACCTCACTAATCATAGTGATTTGCTTCTCCTTGATTTTATATTTAGGGTTTCTTAGTACAACTAATCTAGGCTCATTTTCCAAAATAACTTTTATATCTGAAACCAAGGAATGAGAATACTGCAGGGCACTCTGACCAATAGCTCTAATAGTATCACACCAAGGAACATGAGCATTTTCCAAAATTTCTTTAATAGCCTCCAATTTTATTTTGACAGAACTAATATATTTTAAAATCGCTTCAACAATTTTAACCCAATATTCTTCATCATATTTTATTAAATTCTGTAAATAAATGACAATTAGTTAGCACAAAATGATTCACAAATGATGTAGATATGTTTTTTTTTTTGTATTTGGTGGATATATTTAGCTAGTCTAAGTTTTTGCACCACATTCCACCATATTGATCAATATAAAAAGTGTTTTAAATATTATCAAATTTCAGTTAACAAAACTCTCTGAAATACCACTTAACATACAATGCTATAGTAATTTATGGACACAGCAAAGTGGTTTATCAAATGTAATAGTATATGAAAATAAAGTCATATTTCAGCTTAAAGTTTATAAAGTAAGTAAATAAATGACAGTTAACACAAAATTATTCACAAATGATATGATTTTTTGTCTTAGCTGAATAAGAAAATTTTATATTTAACTAGACTAAAAAATGGTTTTTGTACCACATTTCACCATATTGTCAATATAAAAAGATTTTTAAATATTCTCAAATTTCAGTTAACAAAACTCTCTGAAATACCATATAATACCATATAACATATAATCCTATAGTAATTTATGGACACAGCAGAGGTTTATCAAATATAATAGTATATGAAAATAAAGTCACATTTCAGCTTAAAGTTTATAAAGTAAATAATTGACAGTTAACACAAAATTATTCACAAATGATGATATGATTCTTTTGTTTTTGCTGGATAAGAAAATTTTATACTTGACTAGACTAACAATTGTTTTTGTACCACATTCCACCATACTGATAAATATAAAAAGCTTTTTAAATATTATCAAATTTCAGTTAACAATAACTCTTTGAAATACCACTTAATGTATAATGCTATAGTAATTTATGGACAAAGCAGAGGTTTGTCCATAGGAGTGTGGTGGGTATGATGCTTTAATTCTAATAATCACATGAAAATTCTTGTGTGGGATGGAGGCAACGAATCGTTAGTCAAATAAGACACAGAGGTCAGGGCAGATGCACAAAGTAAGTCAGATTTTACTTGAAGGTTAAGTTCTATGTTGTCTTGGATCTCAAGAAATTTATTACTTCTGACATATTAATAATAAATAATATCATAAAATAAGTTATCGTACGTCAATGTATCCAGTTTATTTTACCATTGCTAAGCACAAGCAATTTCAGTACACACCAACACACAGAATAGCAAATGAAAATTGTGCATCAACTGCTCACATTGATGCCTCGGGTTCGAATCCCATGTGGGGATTCAACAAGGATCTAATTTCACTGGACCTTAGCTAGTTGCCCATAGTCTCCCAAATTAACTCATCAAGCACATAAGCTTCTGCTGCTAGCATAGAGAGTTTGTTATTATCTGTGGTGTATACTTGTAAAAACTTTACTTACCTTAATTTCATCTAAGAATATTTCATCAGGTTCAAATTGATTTTGTATCATAAATTTATATAAAAATTCCTTTAGAAAAAAATCATAGTCTTCTGGAGGCAATTCTATATTCAATAATGTCCTTATGACTGTTTTCGGACCCTATATAGATAAAAAAAGTAACTAAGTGAAGAGTTATTAAGTAATATAACATGTAGATTTTTCAACTTACCATAAAATATTCTGAAAGTGAAATATTTATTCTAAAATTATTTTTGAGTAATTGCAAGCCTCTTAGTGATTCCATTAAGACAGCTAAATCACTAAGCACCTCTTTGTTTAATGTGCACTGCCTCTGAAAGAAAATGTATCCACTATCTTCTACTTTCAGTAACTTCAATATAAATTCAGCAAATTTTATTCCACTATCAGGAAAATTAAAACTGTCTCTTTTTTCTATGTGGAAAATTTTGATTTTTAACCATTTCACAAAGAGGGGTAGAGCCGATGGTTTATGTGTCATTGTAATGGGTATAAATGTCAATAGAAAAGGTTTATATATATTTGTTGGAAGCTAAAAAAATAGTATATTATGTTAATAGGAGTAGAAGGCGAACATTATTTGCTGAGCCCAGAAGCTTATACAGTCGAGGTGTTAGCCAAGGTTATGAAAACGGGCGAAACACATAAAGAGCTTTATACTACTAGGGACATATACCATTTTTTCTTCTCAAGCGTCACAATTAAAACTGTATTTCTTCAGACAATTATGCTTGTATAAAAAGGGATCTGACGTGACATTTAATTTCAAACTGACAGTTTTAAGAAATCATGGCTATATGACTTTTTTTTAATGGGTTGTTATTGTTACACTTTTACATGTGTGTACTTGTAAAAAAATGAGAATATTACTTTACTAGTAAAACAATAGGCCTTTTCTATAATACGTCCTACATAATATAATGTAAGTATTATTATGCGCCTGAAGAAAAAATATATTTTCATACAAAGATTTACAAAGTATAAGCAAGAAAACAATGCTTCCTGTAAATGCTCAAATTTTAGCTTAACTGTTTGTTAGCTTGATGTACAATACTTACCAGTTTCCGCTTGTGCTAAAGTCACCACCTTCCGTTTGTACTAAATTTCCACCTTCTGCAGTGCTATCTTTCTGTTTCACTCCATTACAATATATATATATATATATATATATATATATATATATATGTATATATATATATATACAGGGTGTCCACCTAGTGCGCGTAAGTCCAATATCTGGGTTAATAAAAGAGATAACTTAATTTTTTTTTCTACAGGGTTGTCTAATATCCCGAGCTGCACAAAATGAAAATATATTTACATATTCAGGGTGTTCAGTTTTTCCTGGACAGGTACCAACTTCATTTTTTTAAATGGAAACCTATATTTTTTATGGCATTATCGAATTCTACGTAAAAAATTAGTGGGACTTTGTGCATAACACTGCTATTGAAATATTGATAGTTTTCGAGATATTTGACTTTTAATTTTTTTTTCTTATGTTTCGTCACTTATAATAGTTGACATAATTATGGTTGTATGACAGCTAGAAATTATTTTTTTTCAGAAACTGTAGTGAAGATGGCTCTTTCGAAAAACGTATCAAAAGTTGACCTGCGATATACAGGGGGCAACAGAAATCGTGCCAAACCTGATGGTTTAAAATTTAAAAAATCTCGACTTTTTCAAATGGAACACCCTGTGTTTTATGATTTCATTAGATGCCTTTCTGTAGACTCTACAATTTTATAATAGCTTTCCCTATACCTAAGTTGCGTAGTTTTTGCAAAAAACCCACTTTTATAAAAATATTGTAAGGCTATTTATTTTTATAAAATGTATTAGTTTACACTTCTTAAAATAAAAATAACTGAAAAATTTAGATAATTTCAGTTTAACAAACAAGTCTTTATGGAAAGTTACCATTTATTTGTAAATAAAAGTAAAAAATCATAAAAGTTCTACATGTAATTAAGAATTAGCAAAACTGGCGTATGCTTTAGAAGAAGTTCATGGGAATTATTTGCTAGCAGCACGTATTTATAGAGATTCCCACGTGCTGACTGTTTTGAAAATGTGAAAGAAAGATTTGAAAGAACAGCAAATGGGAATTATGAGAAAACTACCAGGAGACATGGGAGTAACAACGATAATATTTAGTTTAATGTTGTGGTTTCTGCTGTTGAAAATCCAAAAATATTAGTATCAGAAAATCAGTAGAAATCTTGGAGTTTTCAAAAGCTCGACAAATAAGATATTGAAGAAGAAGTTTCATACGTATCATATTGAAAACCAAACGGTGTTACCGTAGTTAGAAAAATTATTAGTGAAATGGATGAATATACATAGAGTATTGAAAAAAGAATACGCAATACTTATACAAGCAAGCTAACCTAAAGTAAATGCTCAAAATGTCCACCGTTGGTTTCAACACAAAGCATTAATCTACGACGAAAATGAATGTGAACATTTCTTAACATTTCGGGCGTTATGGTTAGAAACTCATTTTGGATCTTTTCTTTCAAGTCTTGCATATCCGTTGGTGGTACTTCGTATACTCGCTCCTTGATATAACCCCACAAGAAAACGTCCAGAATATTTAAATCAGGCGAACGTGCAGGCCAAGGAACTGGACCACCACGACCTAACCACTTATTTGGATATACGTGGTTTAGGTGTTCTCTAATCTGAAATATGAATAGATAATAGGAAAAGTACTACAACAATAAAATAATCACAGTACCGCCAAAGTGGAATGTGGAGGGGCACCATCATGCTGAAACCATTGTTGAACCAAATAATCAGCGGGCATATTCTGTAGCTGTAGAAGGGAAGTTCGTTTTGCAAAAAATGCAAATGCACATTGGCATTTAAATTGCCTTCAAAAAAGTACGGTCCAACAATATGTTCTCCACAAATTCCAGCCCACACGTTCACTTTGAAACGATACTGATTATCTAGTACCCTCAATAATCTTGGATTATTGTCAGCGTAGTGATGAAAGTTGCGACGATTGGGTAAGCATGTGTTTGAAAATGTTGATTCGTCAGTAAACAAGACATTCATAAAAAAGTTTGGACTTTCCTGAATTTTATCCAATGCCCAGTGGCAAAATTGCAGGCGGTTTAGGTGATCTTGAGGTAACAGTGCTTGATGGTTTTTAATATGATACGGATGAAAATTATTCTTCTTCAGTATCTTGTTTGTCAAGCTTTTGGAAACTCCAAGATTATTACTGACTTTCCTGACACTAATATTTGGATTTTCAACAGCAGACGCCACAACATTAAACTGAATATCGTCATTGTTACCGTCATGTCTCCTGGTAGTTTTCTCATAATTCGCATTTGCTGTTCTTTCAAATCTTTCTTTCACATTTTCAAAACAATCAGCACGTGGAAATCTCTGTAAATCTGGATTATTTGCTTTGTAAATACGTGCTGCTAGCAAACAATTTCCATGAGCTTCTCCTAAGGCATAAACCATTTTCACTAATTCTTCTTTTGAATAGTTCATTGTATGCACGCTTAGTACTTACTCTAAACTCGTACGTGAATATTCAGTAAAAGAAGAAATGACATGTAAACTGATTGTCACAAATTTTATTGCGTGACAGACGCTCACTGCGTTTTTCCCGAGAAAGGAACGTGCGCAAATCGGGTATTTTTCATAAAAGTGGGTTTTTTTGCAAAAACTACGCAACTTAGGTATAGGGAAAGCTATTATAAAATTGTAGAGTCTACAGAAAGGCATCTAATGAAATCATAAAACACAGGGTGTTCCATTTGAAAAAGTCGAGATTTTTTAAATTTTAAACCATCAGGTTTGGCACGATTTCTGTTGCCCCCTGTATATCGCAGGTCAACTTTTGATACGTTTTTCGAAAGAGCCATCTTCACTCTACAGTTTCTGAAAAAAAAAATAATTTCTAGCTGTCATACAACCATAATTATGTCAACTATTAGAAGTGACGAAACATAAGAAAAAAAAATTAAAAGTCAAATATCTCGAAAACTATCAATATTTCAATAGCAGTGTTATGCACAAAGTCCCACTAATTTTTTACGTAGAATTCGATAATGCCATAAAAAATATAGGTTTCCATTAAAAAAAATGAAGTTGGTACCTATCCAGGAAAAACTGAACACCCTGAATATGTAAATATATTTTCATTTTGTGCAGCTCGGGATATTAGACAACCCTGTTGAAAAAAAAATTAAGTTATCTCTTTTATTAACCCAGATATTGGACTTACGCGCACTAGGTGGACACCCTGTATATATATATATGACACTGCTCATCGTGAAATAATCATAACAGTTCAAACCTACTGTGACGTGAAACAAAAAACGGATTAGCTTCGTTTTATCAGGTAGATAGTATAGTTTGATGGCACCATCAACATTTTTTCCTACATACTGCTTAGCAATAAGTTGTCCTTCACGTAAAGAAATTAATATTATTTTTTTGTTCTATATGTAACCATGATTCAGATTTAGTAATTCGTAATATAGAAACGGGAATGCAACTTACAACATGGGCTTTGTTTGAGCTTAACTCTCTAATTACATCTTCAACTTCCTTTCTCTCCCCCTTCTCCAAGAATATAGAATTTTCCACCCTCCTACCATTATTTTCTTTGTTGGTCTTTGTGATTCTTTCTGCAAGTGTTGAAGCTAGACCACAGAAATAATTATTAAACCTTTCAGCGATATTAACTCCATTTGTGACCATTTCATTGTCAATCTCTTTTTTTTTTATCTGTGACATTCCCTTTCCCTTCGATACTTTTAACACATTACCACATGCTTAGGGCAATTTTTTGTTTTACTAATTTCTTGTTTGAAATGTTCTGACTGCATTTTTTATTAAGTTACTAACTACATTTCTATAAGTTCGGAACTCTGCACAGTGTTATCTCTGTCTCTGTTTGGATTCTATTGTAAATTTTTATACATTAATTTTTTTTATTAATAGCAATCACTAAGCCTTTAGTTATCCAAGGATTTCTTCTAATCAATTTTATTAAACCTGTACAGCGTCCCACCTTATTCAGTTTTTTTTTATCCTAATAGTACGCTCAAGCCTATCAAATGCTTTTGAGAAGTCTGTGTAAATGACATCGATTTGGATCCTGGCGTCAATAGCAGAAGATATAAATTGTATTCTGTATATTAGGTTGGAAACTGTAGACCGTCCTTGCATAAAACCGTGCTGTTCATACAACTTATCGGAGAACATACAACTTATGATGTGCTGCAAGGCACAGTCTTAAGGCAAATTTGTTCATACTTTACATAAATGACATAGTGTTACACGTTACAAATGGAAATATATAAATGTTTGCTGATGATACTACAATAATTTATGTGGTCGGAAATCATGTTATCAGTATTATAAATACTATAAATTCAGAGCCAAAATTCTTCCAAAAAGGGCAAAATAGAGACATGCGACAAATACTAAAATGTAACAAACAGTCAAGTACAAAGTATATGTTGGAAAGGTTGAATATTCTTAGTGTAGGACAAATTGTTACATTAAATACTATGCTATTTATTTATATATAAGATTTTACATGAAATGGTTCCTACACACTTACTACAGAATTGTGTATTTGCAAGATATATACATGAGTATGATACAAGAAATAGAGGGAACATTTTAATATACACAGTTCGACATAGTTATAGCCAAAACAGTTTATCCCATAAAGGTTTAAAAATCTATAATGATCTACCTGCATTCATAAAAGAGTTAACTAAATTAGATAAATCTTCCTTCCAGATAATAAATTAGAATAGGAATTAGATAAATTAGATCATTCTTGTTCACAACAATTTTTGCTTTTTTATTGGAAAATTCACGTTCATTTTGAACAGGTATTTTATTTTCAGCGGAAGCAGTGCTAGATTTACTTTCATCAGAAGGTAAGAAATTTGAATGTTGTGTGAATTTTGTTATATTGTTCACACAACATGCTTCTACGCGAGTTCACTTCAGCGGCACCGATGAGTGTGACTCAGAATAAGGAGCATGTTTTGAGCTAACGAGTTTTGTAATTGTACTTAAATAAGCAATCAAATCAGATATTGTTTCAAAATCATCTCTCATTGTAAGTGAATCTTTTATTTTATATCTGTAATACCATGGATAGTTATTTCAATTAGATCCTGGCCTAATTAGCCCTGAATCAATTGGCCCACACACTCTTTAATAAAGATAATTTTTGATGCACGTACCAAACATATATATTGCAGGACGAACTATTAAATAAAGCAGCCTCGCTTAACAATTTACCAAGATTTTTCTTTTTTGGAAAAGCCTCCAAAAAATATCTTTTTAATGAACACCAATCTCTCTTTAAAGGAGCCCAATTGTCATACCACAACTTAACATCAAGTAAATAATTACTAATTCTTACCACAATTTGCAAATCTGACAACTCAGATTGTTTTTTTATATCTACCTACTCTAACCAAACCTGAGTATTATATTTTACCCGGCGGAAGTATGTAAATCCTATCTGTTCTGGTGTTTGTTTCATTGGCTTGAATGTCTTCAAGACTTCTGTCAACAATTCTTACATTTTTGTTTTTCCACCCACCGCTTGTTAGTTTTTAATTTTTGAACACACAAAATAGGTATCTTTATAAGTAGGTACCTAAATTAAATTTTTTCAGAACAATCACAAAATATCTATCTTATTATTTTTATCACTTGTCAAACATGCGCCTTCTTTAATTAATTAATTATTCCTTTTCTTCCATCCGCTTCGATGGCATAAGTTACTGAGAGTCCCCCTGGGAGCCGCAGACAGGTTCTAAGGCGCTCATAAAGGGGTTTTGCCAACACTAAATATATTTAAATAAAACATTCAGAAAGAAAGAAGCAACATTGACTGTGGTATTTTATTGTTTGTGAAGTTTGTACTTACACACATTTTATGCCGATTTTAGACAATTCCCAAATTTATTGAAAAAGGTGTTACTTTCACCCAAGTCTTTACCTTATAATTTGTATACATGAAATTACTTTTAAAGGCAACAGATTTAAAAAAGTTTAATAAAGAACATCATTTTTAAAATGGGTGATAAATAAGTAGTTATAATTTTCTATTAGATTATTTCAAGTAGTAGTAGTAGTAGTAGTAGTGTGTATGGGGCGGCCAAGACCTGGCAAGTAGGCCACAAGTGAGCTCTTTTCGCCTACCCCTGTCGTCCCCTACCTAACTCCGTCACCTCTTACCTCGTCGAACCTTCCCGACCTTCTAATGTAGGTCAGAATATCGGTCCATTCAAGGGAACTGCCTTGTTCCCCTTGCAGCTCCTCGGCCCCCCAGATGTCGTGTCTTAGTCTGCCGAAAGCCACACATTCTGCCAAGAAGTGGGAAGGCATTTCGTCGCCCTTCCCACATTTTGGGCAGATAGGGTCTCCCTCAACACCCATCAATGATAGATGTCTTCTAAGCCTGCAGTGACCCGTTAAAACTCCCACCAACTGGTTTAGAGCCTTCCGGCTACGACTTAACAGCCAGGCCGTCTTGGTCTTGCTTGGCTCCACTATAAAGTTGCGAGCTTGTCTACAGCTTCCACTCCTTCTCCAGTTTTTACTTAGTGTTTCCTGAGCCCAATTATTAAGAGCCATGTTGACCTGCCTTCGTGTAATGCCTAAAATCGGTTCTGGTCCTTGCCTGGGTCCCTGAGATCCGAGTCCAGCCAGTTCATCGGCCCTTTCGTTCCCTGGGATTCCACTATGACCTGGTACCCATACCAATTTAACCTCTTTTCCTCTGGCCAGCTCCTCCAGGGTATCTCCGCACTCTTGGACAAGAGCGGATCTTGTCCTTGGAGATGCTAAAGCCTTTAAGACCGCCTGATTGTCGGAGCAGAAATAAATATTTTGCTCCGTACAGTTCCTTACTTCTTCCTTGTTTGCTGCCATTAGGATAGCGAAGACTTCAGCATGGAAGACTGTAGCATACGAACCCAGTGCTAAGCTTTGCTGCACGCCCCTGTTCTCCATATAAATTCCTGCTCCGGAGAACGTGTCCGCCACTCGAGAGCCATCTGTGTAGCAGACCAGAGAATAAGGGGAGAATTTAAACTGGTCCTGCTTCCATTCCTCCCTCTCTGGAAATATGACAACATATTTCCTCTTTAATCTAAGGCGATATTTTCCTTCAGTTACTCTGATGGGAGATATAGGTATATCCCTCTCCGGCATCTGTGCAACTGCCACATGACCGTTATTTCTTCCTCCCGCCTGCCAGCTTTTTCAGTCCCGATTATTTCAAGTAACTTGTATAACTGTCACTGAATTAAATAACTGAGTAGGAAATATAACATTTAAATATGTTTCCAATATTTATACTTGACTTGGTGACCTGACAATGTTGCTCAATTCTCATATGTTAAGTTACATATCTCTTTGGCATGTTTGCCAAATGGTATTATTTGTGTAGACAAATTTTGTAGTGCTAGAAAGAGAACTTCTCAAAAAAAAGGTGGTGACTTTAAACTGGCGAGTGTTGTACATATTTGCAATATTAAAAATTGTAAACATAATCAGACAGAATCACTCACAATAGATTCTAAAAACCAGGGAAATTTAACTCTCTTCATAAATTGTTTCTAATTGCACAATTCCTATGAACTTTAACTCAATTATTTTGAGAATATATCCTTATGATTATATTGCATATAACAAATTTAATCATCTTTCAAAATAAAAAAAAATTTATGAACAATAAAAAAACATTTTCTAAACATTAGTCTGTAAGAAATGGAAGTCATGATCCTATAGTACCTTTAAAATCTGTTTATGTCAATATAATCAAGTGTCTGATATTTGTAATATAAATTATCTATGTAAAGAAATAAAAAAATCCACCACCTAATGGAATAATTATTACATTAAAAGATTTTGTTAAAAAGTACTAGTTTTAAAAATTTATCCATAACTTACATTATTTAGAATTAACAAAACTTCCTCAATTTTGTCATTTACCAGTTTGTCTATAGTTACTAAATCTAATCGACTGTATATGATAATGGCTTCTTCAATTTGGAACTACAAAACAATAATACAGTAATAATTAGGAAAACAGCAGTGCATATTTGCAATATAAAGAATTTGAAAAATGATGTGGAAGTTCCTTAGTCGGCAGCCAAGTGTACTATTCCATTTTTGATAGGAATTCAGGGCAATTTAGAATCTACTAGAGCAGGTCTATTTTAATGTGATTTTGATAGTCAAAACTAATCTGACCTTTTACCGCTCTGAAGATATAGGGTATTTTTATTGCCAAGTTCTGACCAGTGATTTATCTCGAGCACCATAGAATATGCATAAACCAATTTTGACGAGTCTTATATAATAATTGTTTATGTAGAATTCTATGGTGTATTTATAATATTCTTTGTTAACTTAGTCCTCATAGGTTGCGTTACAATCATATCCTATTATTCACAATTTTTTTTTCAGATCAGTCAATCCATTTACAGGATTTGATTTCTAGATATTATCTATTTAGATTTTTCTTAAAGCTTTCAACCAGCACCTGTCCAACATCTATTACATAAACTGGAATATGTTGACATTTAGGGAAAGTAGTGCAGAATTTGTGAATGAGAATCAACATTCCACTGAGAAAACAATTGAATCTTGTTTCGTTTCGATTTTATTTAGAAAAAAATGAAAATCGTCATTTTTTAAAAACAGCTGTAACTTTTTTATTTGTAGTCCAATGGAAAAAGTCTTGAATAGATTTGTTTGGTTAAGGGCTTTACATGATGTAGTTAGTTATTTTTTTTTTGTTGTTGATGGTTCCCAAGGAAATACAGTAACTTTGAATTTTCTTATGGGCTTCACATTGGAGAATCATTTTCGAACTGAGTGGATTTTTCTAATACCAAAAATTTGAATTCGAACGAATTCAAATATTTTGAAATAACTTTTAACTTATGTATTGGAAAACAAAAAATAACTACTAGTGTATCATAATAATACATTATAAAATCTAGATTAGATTAGAATACATCAAATATACACATAATACTTCCAAAACTTATGCTGCTGATTTTAAGTTATTTATTGAGATAAACACGGCATCTGATTACTCTAAATTACAGAACAACTTATCTGTATTAGATCGTTGGTGTGAGGATAATTACTTACCATTGAACATCAGTAAATGTAAGATCATGTCTTATAGTCGTCGGAAAAATGTTCAACGTCTTGATTACATTATGCACAACACTATTTTAAATAGAGTCACGCAATTCAAAGATCTAGGTGTTACATTTTGTGATAATTTATCATTTGACACACATATTCAGTCAGTAACTGAATCTGCATTTAAAAGTCTGGGTTTTGTCTTGCGCAATTCTAAGGGTTTTCGAAATGTAGCCACATTTAATACGCTCTTTAATTGTTTTGTTCGCTGCAAGCTGGAATACGCCTCCATTGTCTGGAGTCCAATTTATGACATTCATATCACACAAGTAGAAAAGGTGCAGCGGAGATACTTAAAGACATTACATTTTATCAACTTTGGCACCTATCCGGTTCGTGGTACTCCGCAAGACATTTTGTTATCCACATTCAACTTAATTAGCTTACAACGTCGGCGCATTATGTACTCTCTAATCTTTTTGCATAAAATTATCAATAATTCTCTGAATGCACCTTTTCTGCTGTCTCGAATTTTATATCGTGTTCCTCGACTCAATTCTAGATCTAATTCAGTGCTGCAATTGCCAACACCCCGTACAAACATTCTCATAGCCTCCCCTCTTTATCAAATTACTGTTAATTATCAAATGTATGAAGATCGACTTGATATATTTTTTCATTCAACTGAATATATTAAAAATTTATTTGCATAGTCGTCTGTATATTGTATTGATGATATATCTTTGTATTTCTTATTTGTTGTTTTTGTATTTTTACTCATGTTGTCTATCTTATGATTTTATATTATGTATTTTTAATGTTGTTTTTCAAACCTTATTCTGTTACTGGGATTCGTCCCGTTGGACATTGTACTCTAAAATAAATAAATAAATAAATAAAACTAATATCTAAATTTATCTACAAATGTCCAAAATCCCCACCATTATTATTCCTACATTTAATGTATCTAGTTACGATCGACCTGATAGCTTTTCCTATTGTCTATCTACAATAGCAAATGCCTGGATAACAGATTCCTGCAACTGTTCAATCGTATCATATTAATCATGATAAACAACATTTTTAACACTGCCCCAAGAAACTGAGAAAGAAAAAAAAGCATAGATAAGTCAAGACTTCTTGCAGGCCACTGAACTGGAGCATTTCTGCCAATCCATGTACGAGGAAATGCTGCAATTAAATGTTTATGCACAGTACTGGTGCTATTTCGTAGTGTATTTCATGCAATAAAATATGGAGACACAGACGCAAAGAAGAAGAAAACGGAAACATGGGGAAGAAAAAAAATTACTTTGAATGAAAATGTGAAATATGCTATTTGGCGAAAAATTCATGGTCTCTTTTTCAAAAATGAAATCCCAACAGTAAGTAAAGTTCAGGCTGCCCCGGCAGAAGACAGCGATTTGCCCAAACTCTTGTATAAATTGCTTATAAGGACAATGCATGAAATGAATTTCAAATATTGCAAACGGAATCGGAAGAGTATGCTTATAGAGAAAAATGAGATTGTGACATGGAGACGAGAATATTTGGAGAAAATAAGAGAATTTCGCGCTTTAGAGAAATATATTATATGGATGAGATATGGTTAAAATGAAGGTCATACTGTGCTAAAAGTATGGCAAGATTGCAACGTACAGGACAGAAGGCAAGCGTTTATGGATGGATTTTCTACAGGTTTAAAAGCACCTTCCGGAAAAGGACGAAGACTAATAATAACTCATATTGGAAGTGATTCGGGATTTTTGGTAAATGGTCTACATATGTTTGAGTCGCGAAAGACTGGGGATTATCACGAAGATATGAACAGCGAAGTGTTTGAAAAATGCTTTGAATCTGTTTAACACCGCTTAGAACCTGGTGCAGTTGTTGTAATGGATAATGTCCCTTACCATAGCAGGAGAACAGAGAATTTACCGACATCATCATGTTGTGTTGTGTAGTGTAGTGTAGTGTGGTGAGGTGAAGTGAAGTGTTTTGTTGTGTTGTGTTGTGTAGTGTAGTGAAATGAAGTGAAGTGAAGTGAAGTGTTAAATAGTAAACTTGCTCCGGAATGTGATTAATCGCGTTTTCGGTGGCGGCCGTGGATTGGTGGTGGGCCATCAACACTTAAAAGAGCGTTCTTTTAATATTTGTGGCAATATTCACCAATTTCGTTCGGTGTACAACTAATCTGTAAGGAGAGTTTAAAAAACAATTCACAATTTCTATAACACCGTTCATGTTCTGATATTTTTTATATTTATTTGACATTATGAGCACCTTTCCAATGATTTTTAGGTATGCCTATGGAATTACAGTCCCCACCACAATTTATTACGCCACGCGGTAATATGTCACTGCCTATTATTTTATCCGACGAGTGTATATGCAAAAATCAGAAGTCAATAAAATGATTCTCTACCAGCGTTTTCATCAATATAAAATGAACACGATGGATTCCATCGCACAGCATATTTGCGTATTTGTAAAATAGAGAACTTGGCAAAGCAAGTGAGAGAATGGTAAAAATTTTAATTACTTTACGTGCAAAGTATAGAAACTTTAGACAAGCATGGCTATCACTAGAAGAAGTAAAACAAACAATTCCTCATCTGACTGCTCGACTTAGACGAAGAAGCTAGCCTAAGCTCATATGAAGAGACTGAAACTGCTCGGGCTGCAATATCAATCAAGAATAAAAAGAAAACTGATACATTCAAAAAAGGTTTCAAAAATGTTACATGTTATAAATGTCGAAAGAAGGGTCATATTGCAAAATATTGTAGGACAAATCCTAATAAATATTTACAGCCAAGCACAAGTCAAGAAAGTGCATTTATTGTAGAAGATGCTGATGATGTGCTTCCAAGTACAGCCTGTTTATTGAGTGATGTACAAAATAATAAAGAAAAAGATATTTATTGTAATGCAGATAGTTGGATCCTAGATAGTGGTGCTTCGGCGCATATGTGTTATAGTCGAGATTGTTTTGCTACTTTTGAGGAGAATAATATCAGTAGAGTAGAGTTGTTTTGGGAAACAATCAACATTTAAATGTCCAAGGCAAAGGCACAGTGAAGATAGAAAAACTAATAAAGAATCGATGGTATAGTGCAACAATAAACAATGTACTTTACGTTCCAGATTGAAAGAAATATTTATTGTGAGAGGGTGTTATCACTGGTAAAGGAATGAAAATACTTAAAAAATACAGTGATGCAAAAATTTATGATTCAACTGGCCTTGCAGCTTGTGCAGTTCGTGATGTAAATAACATTTACAAATTGTTGTTTCGAACAATAATTTTTGAAGTGAATATTGTTACAAGTAACTCATTAAAATTGTGGCATGAAAGACTTGGACATCTAAACATAAAAAGCTTACGCGAAATGGTAACAAAAGGTCTGGTCGAAGGTATAAATTTTAGTGCGACAGAAAACTTTTTCTGTGAGGCATCAATTACCTTTTAAGCAGAAAGAAGTTTAAGAAAATGAAAATCGGGGAAAGAATTTTCAGTGATGTATGTGGTCCCATGAGCAATTCATCAGTACAAGGCTCAAAATACTTTGTAACATTTAAAGACAATTTTTCGGGATATCGTGTAGTTAATTTTATAAAACATAAATCCGATGTGTTAGACTGTTTTATAACATTTAATAACAAACTGAAAAACAATTTTGGACACTCGATGAAAGTTTTTCATGTAGATAATGGTACTGAGTATTGTAATACTGACTTTAAGAATTATTTATGTAGGGAAGGCATAGAACTGGAAACCACTGCCCCATAAACACCACAACAAAATGGAAGAGTTGAAAGGGATAACAGAACAATTATGGAAAGTGCACGTTCTACGATGCACGGAGCTGATATTCCAAAATATTTGTGGGCTGAAGCTGTCAATACAGCGGTGTACGTTTTAAATCATACACAATGTAGTCAGACACCAAATACTACACCTTTTGAAATATGGCATGACAAAAAGCCATAATTAAATCATATTAGAACATTTGGCTGGCAAGCTTTTGTACATGTACCTGATCAAAAACGTGAAACTTGGGAACTGACAAAATTGCCAGAAAACAAAAACGTTATTGAATGTAAGTGGGTTTTCAAAGTTAAAAGATTACATGATGGTACAATATCTCGTTACAAAGCAAGATTATGTGCAAAGGGGTATTCTCAACAAAAAGGCATAGACTATACTGAAGTTTTTGCTCCAACTACAAGGTATGATTCGATTCGAGTGTTATTAGCCGTTACTGCACAACAATTACAAAAAGGGAGAAAGTTTGATATTAAAACCGCTTTCTAGTATGGTGAATTAGACAGTGAGATATATATGACTGTCCCAGAAGGCATCAAGTGCGAACTCGGCTTAGTGTGCAAGTTAAAAAAATCGCTATACGGTCTCAAACAGTCTCCTCGCTGCTGAACAGGAAATTTGATACATTTCTACAGAGTTTTGGTTTCTGTCAGAGCAAGGTAGACAAATGTGTATACAAAGGATATGTTAACGGCATAAAAGTTTTTCTAATAATTTATGTAGATGATGGACTTGTAATTTCCTCAGAAATTAATGCAATAGAAGAGATTTTAAATAAATTAAAGGATAATTTTGAAATCACTCAAAATGAGGTTAATTATTTTGTTGGGTTAGAAATTTTGCAAAATGATGATGGTTCTATTCAAATAACCCAAGAACATTATATCAAACAAATAATAACTCGAACGAAGTGTGCTAGAGTAAGTAGAGGTTCCTTACAGACAAGCAGTTGGTGCTTTAATGTTCGATGCTATAGTAAGTGGACCTGACATTTCACATGCAGTGGGAGTAGCAAGTCGTTATGTAAACTGTCCAACAAAAGCACGATGGAACACAGTTAAAAGAATTATCAAGTATTTACTTGGGACACAGACCTATGGATTAAGATACTATAGATGTGACAACACACTGAATTTAACAGGATTTTCAGACTCTGACTTTGCCAATGATAGAGAGACTCGAAAATCCACTACAGGATATATTTTTAAATTAAGTGGCGCACCTATTATAACTTGTACTAGTAAGAAACAGACGAGTGTAAGTTTATCAACCACAGAAGCTGAATATGTGGCTGCTTCTCAGGTGGCAAAAGAAGCAATTTGGTTACAAGAATTGTTGAAAGACATTGGTGAACAAGTGGTACTACCTATATCCTAACTAAAGTTCTTCCTAGAGAAAAATTTCAAAAATTAAGAACACTGATGTGAGTACAGGATTCCAAGAAAGGACAATGATACTTACGTATATTAGCAAAAAAAAAGCATTCAAATAGTGGGAGTGTTAAGAAACTAGTTATTTTCATGTTTTATACTATACTTAGTTACTTATTTTAGTAATATGTTGGTAGTACGAAATAGAAGATGAACGATAGGTATGTATAATGTGATGTGTGTAAAAAAGTTTTGCATTGCAAATTATTCTTCTCTGTATCTCTGTTAACATATTTGTTAAGAGTTAATAAAACTTGACCACACTTAAGTAGTGAAGTTGTTCATAAAACGCATAAAATCCTAAAATTCACAACAGAGGCTGGAAAATAATTCTATTTTAGTTAATTAATTATCCACTAATTAACTGATTAAGATTAATATTTGCATTAGTTGCATTTGCATTGAGGTTCAAATAATGCTTAACAATCTTTATGAACATTACCCTCAATATCAAGTTTTGTTTTCTTAACAAATAGCCCTCTCGGATTATCAAGAAGATTCCCTGTGTCTAACCCAAGTAAGCAAGGGAGTGGTAGCTCTTTCTAGCCCTTTATAGCAGTTATTTCACTTTTTTCAAAATAGTGCCTTTAATAAGCAGCTGGAAAAAGTGCTTCCATCTAACGTAACATTTACACAACAGCTTGAAGTGGGTTAAACACATTAACTTCATAAAATAATAATAACGGAAGTTATTACTTCCAGTACTAGCAGTCATGTTTTTATTTTCCAATACACAAGTTAAAAGTTATGTCAACATATTTTTTGTATCATATAATCCCATTTTCATGGCCTGCTAAGGAGTTTAATATTCAGAAAAAATATTTTACACAAGCCTATTTCGCACTTTTGAAGTATGGTATATTAAATATCAAGTTAATCAGGAAAATTTGCTGAGTTCGAAAATGGTAAAATCCAATATGGCGCCCATAATAAAAAATAAGATTATTTTCTCGGAAACCACCGACTAAAAAAAATAAATAACTAGCTATACCACTGTAAAGCCCTTAGAAAACCAAACAAATGTGTTTAAAATGTTTTCGATTGGATCACAAATAAAAAAGTTACAGCAGTTTTTCAAAAATGGTTTTAATTTTTTCCTGAATAAAATCGAAACAAAAAAAATTCAATTATTTTCTCAGAGGAATGTTGATATACATTAAATTTTGCACTCCTTTCCTCATTTAAGCCTTCTTGTAGCTCTAATAGTTTCCAAAATCTTTGTAGTGGTAATCAAATTTGGTTCAGCCTGCATATATATCAGATTTGCCAACTCACATTAAATCCAATGTATTTTTTTACACTGACAATACCAAACTTTTATACAATGACCCTTAAGTTAATCAGAACAGTTGACCGCAAGATACTAACCATATATGGTAGTGGTGCAAGTACTAGTTTTTACTTTTAAACTGTGACACACATGCAGTAGTTCACTTGGGAACAAAGAACCCTTCTCTATATTATACTTTAAATAACTCTAAAGCTGTTAAGAGTCCTATAACGATTTTAATATAACTGTCGATCAATAACGAGGTGCTATAACCGTTAAGCAATATTTACAAAGAAGTACATTTGTGTCAGGTATTAAGTACCTAAGAAGCAAGAAGGCTATAGATCACTGGATATAAATTTTTAATTGCCACAAAAACTTCACCTCTATTTTTAGACATCTGACGGAACCCAATCTCCATGCTTGATGAATCAACATAAGTGAGATTTCAAAATACACTTGGCAGCTGACTATCATTATTAATAGGTATCTAAGTACTCACATTTTTTAAAAACATTTTGAGCTCCTCTATTAGATCACATGATGAAAATTTAGACCATATTTGCAAATCATAATGAGAGTATACTGCCATATATGTATCAAACTTAAATAGTAAATCCATTAGTACTTTTTGTAAAAGTAATGTTGCTTCTTTATTCTCACACTAAAACAAAAATACAATAAATGGTATAAAAAGATGCAGCTTATATTATTAATTTCATTGATATTGCCTAGATTTTTTGAACATTTTATGATATCAAAACATGAAGTAAAATGAGTGTAATTCCCATATGATTTAAGAGTACAGTGAGTGGTATGGGCAGTACCTAGGCCTTCGGCGAAATCGATCCCAGACAACCTGTCTATGATACGAGAAAGCGCCCGTAGTCGCCCCGGCAATCTCCACTGAACTAGTCTCGGATACTAGAGCGCTTGCTCCGACACCTCAAACGACTGCTCAGCTTCTCAGGCTGCTGGGTGGAATTGGTTACCTATGATACATAATACAATAATTCCCATTGCCATGCTTGTATAATGAATCAACATAAGTGAGATTTTAAAGTATATTTGGCAGCTGACTATCATTATTAATAGGTATCTAAGTACTCACATTTTTGAAAAACATTTTGAGCATTTTGAGGAAGTAAAATGAGTGTAATTCCCATGTGATTTAAGAGTGCCATGAAAACACCAGTACAAATAGAATATATTAATTTTTTTATTGGCAAACTGTTTGCAAACTGAGCTATGCAATTAGTTTTATATTTAGTGTTATAATTATTATTTCAGATTCTTGCATATTCCTCCTTTCATTTGGGATTTTCATGCCAAAACTAACATTAACTTTATGTCCTTAGTATATCTATTATTTCTTATTTCCTATCAAGTTAAAGTTTAATTAGAAAACATAAGAAACGGATAAATAAGAAATTATTCACATAGAAAAAAAATATAGGTACTATACAGCGAGTTCTTTAATGTCATGTCCATACTGTAGAAGTTAATTCCTTGTCCAATTACTGATTACAAGACAATAACTTTATAACGGTGATTGTATCCAAATAGTCTAGAAAAAAAAACTATCAGTGACAAGACTCGCTAGAAAATTATGTCACAATATTTCTGGACAAGTAGGTAACTAAAGAAGAATTTCAAAAAATAAAGCTTTATTGAAGAATATTACATTAACTGCAACAAAAACTTTTTTTAAGTAATATAAAATATACAGGCACATTAATTAAATAAAAGTATAACTTTTAAAAGCATGGAGTCCAAAAGTTAAGTATTTTTTAAGAAAGTATTTCATAATAGTGCTAATCTGAACAGAGCCAAAGACAATAAACTAAAAAGATTTTTCACTTAATGTAATTTTCCATCTTCCAACATTCGTTTTTTTTTCGGTGATTTCTGATGCACCCGGAGCATGCGTAGATCTACACAATTCATTCATTAAAATGAACATTTGACATTGTCTTTCGGATAGGACGACAGCACAGGACCGGCTACGCCCTGTCTAGCACTGATACAATATTTTTATAAATTTTACAACAAAATGATAACTGTCATAAAATAATTAGGTTAGGTTAGGTTCAAAAGTGAGTAGGCCAAAACCCAGTCCCTCCACCGTGATCATGTGGTCTATTGTAGCTCCATAATAAAATTTATACAAGCACTAAAACACCGATTCACTTGAAGCTTCCAAATGATTCAGTCAAATAGATAAAACAACAAAAACGAAATGGAAGTAACGAAATATCAAGAAAGCCATGAAAGACAAGTCCCTGAATTGGCAGCCACATGTGTAACAAGTGTAGATGTTCTCTCATTTTCTATTTCACTTATTTGCGTGTCACTGTCAAAGATAATTAAATGTGTGATATGACGATGATTAAACCAGTCTCATAAATTTACTATAATTTACTATAACCTGCGCCGAGTGCATTATTTTTCACTGAAATTTAATGCATCTGGCGCATAGTGACAAAGATAGAAATTTGGTCGACGGCATGAATGAATGTGAAAATTCTTATTAGTTTATTTGACCAGAATCTGAAGTGCAGTTTCATCTACCATTCATTACTAGAAGAAACATAAGTTTAAGTTTCTAAATTGTAGGGATATTTACTTAAATGGGAATTCCAGTAAAAATACAATCATATACAATCCAGTAAATACTATCAATCCCTTGCCATGTTTTTAGTCGTACTTGAAATAGGAAACTTATTCAAGTTACATAACAATATGAAGGGTTTCTGGCAGAAACAGCATGTCAAGAAAGTATAATTTAGAGTAGGCAAAAAACTAAATCTTTGAGAAAAAATAATATTTTTTTAAAATAAGACTGCAACTGCATATTAGAGAAATTCTGTTAATAAAAAAATTACTTTGGAAAATATATTTTGAAAATTGTGATCTACATGAATCATAAAATATTTACCATCTGCTAGAATTATGAAACAGAACAATATTTCCGTTCAATATTCATATATTATACAATTTATATCGGTATCGGCTGCTTTAAAAATAAATCGTAATCGCAGGTTCACTTTAATTTTAGGCGAATCATATGAAGGGGTTCTAGCAAAAAACATATTTCAAGAAAGCGTAATTTACAGTAGACAAAAACTGAATATCTTTGAAAATTTTCCTTTTTTTAGTTTAAAGTACTTCTCTTTTTTTGTATTTGTAGTTTTTAAGATATATATTTATTTTGTTAAAAAAATATTTACAAGAAAAGTTTAAAATAAAACCCTTTTTTTTTTTTTGAGAAATCTTATTGGAGGTATAGGGAGCAAGAAGTTTTTATTTCCACCCTGTGGCCAAAACAGTTAGCGCGGAAATGTTCAACTAAAGTTACAGGTGGCTGTAAGTCTTAAAAAATACTTAAGTCCGACCTCCCCCCCTACAAAGAAAAAACTTAATATCCACCTTCCCCTCTGACCCGCTTGTACTGAGCGGGTACAAACGATTGGTTTAGGTGCATATTCAATGCACCCTTACCACCATATATAATATAAATAAATAAATTTGAAACACTCTCATCGTGAAAATTGTCCATTAAAGGTCAAAATGATAATAGAGGCAAGTCTTAATGAAACAAAAACTTAGAGGAAATGAGTTCAATGCCTATTTATTCGAACTAAAGCTTCGGACGACTAGATTCTATATAGATCCGCACTAACAAACTATAATAAAAAAAAAATAAGTTCAAAAAGATAACATTGGTCTATAAGAGTATGTCTGATTTACTTAGCAACACTTGGAGCTTTTGTTACAAAACCACTTCCCAGGTAGTTCGATTTTGGATAACCAACAACTACCACCACCACCACATATAATCATTTAGGTTTAGAAAATCTAAATCTATAGCAAGGAAAATTTTGTATTGGCTACAAATGATTAAAGAGATAGAGCAACTTATAAAAGTATGTGGTGCATGCTTAAGTTTCAAAAAACACATAGGGCTGAAGAACTTTTATTAAGGGAAATTACTAGTAATTCATGGGAGGCCTTGGGAACAGATATTTTTTATTTCAGAGGTAAAGCTTTTTTACTTATTGTTGATTATTTCAGTAAATGTATTGAAATGAAAGAACTAAAAAGTGAAACTGCAGAAAGTGTTATATCTGCATTAAAGTCTAATTTTGCTAGATATGGTATTCCTAAAATTTTGTACAGTGGTGGAGGCTCTCAGTATTAAAATTTTAAGTTGATAGAATTTTGATTACCCGAGACCTGGTCATTACAAGACCTGTCTCATGAGTCATTATTAACTCTTGTCCGTTCGGCCCATTGACCACAGACCCCTTTTCGTCTTCTTCTCACTATCATAATACTGTCTAAATGTAACTTAACACTAATAACTTCCTGACGGTGGGTGGCTAGGAAGGTTATCACAAGACCAAATAAGGTGATCAGCTTCATTAAGAGGCTGGACCTGTTTGAGTGAAATATAAGTAGGTGTAAGCCACAATAGACCATATGGTCGCAGTGGAGGGTCTAGTTTCGGCTCGCTCACTTTTGAACCTAACCTAACCCTGTATATGGGTGCTACTACTAGAGAAGTTGACCCAACTATAAGTTAATGGATTGGGGCCATGTTAGAAAACAAAACTATAACGTCTCTTCGGAAAGAGTCAAATTTAGGCAACTGCTTGTGGGCTCCAAGGCAAGACCATCCTTACGGGCACATTGACGAATCTGTGAGAAATCATGGGATATTGGTGTCAAACAAATATATTGGCCAACCTATGACAGGATATTATGGCTCCATAGTTAGGTGGTCAAAAAAACTGCAAAAAAGGACAAAACCAAACTTTCTAATTTACAGACAAACATGCCCACCACAACTGAAGGAAGCATTTTCAGCAACTCTGGAAATCCAACTGGATCTACCTCCTCTTCATATATATTAGGAGAGAAACCAGATGGGCAACATGCTGACTAACGCAGGCTGCTATTAACTTGTGCAGACTGGCATTATGCAGCACAGCAGACTGCTGGATGACATGAAAAGTCATAGTATGCTAGACATTATTTCAGATGCAACGACTAATCATGAACTGCCCTTCAACATTCTCTTCCCAGGAGATTAATGGGACCACAATAAAGCTAATATAGCAGATAGATGTTGATTTACAGATGGTTCCAAAACACTGGTTAGTTCCACTGGTGTTGGAGCCGGAGTGTATAATTCCAACCCAACGGTAAAAATATCCTCAAGTCTTAGTAGTTATGCAACTATATTTCAGGCAGAAATCTATGCCATCGAATTATGTGTACAGAGGCTGGACTTACTTAAACGCAACTTACAACTGGTTTTCGATCCACTTTTGAAACTAACCAAAGTTAGGTTCAAAAGTGAGTGGGTCGAAAGCCAGACCACGAGGCCAGAGAAACTACCCTCGTTTTCTTTCAAAAACAACATATGTCAGCACAAGTACGGTGTTTGCAGAACCCTGTTCAAAATATAGTAATAAATGATCTTAATAATTTGGGAGTTTGTAAAAATATTATCTATAAACGAGTTTTGCAGATACCTTAAAAATATGTTTTTGCTTGAAACCGTTCATATGCAGTCAGTGGAATCGAAATAAAAAAATAACTTACGTGACTTTTTGGCATGATTGTAGAACCATAATTTAGAATTTTTCTTACATCCTCGTACTTACTGCATTCAACATTTGAACAACACTGTAACTTGAAGTAATCATCATCTATTGAATCGAGTATTTTAATTAACTTATTAATATCCTCAGAAGAGCAAACTGCTTTATCAACAATTATTTGAGCATTGGCTTTTAGTACCATCACTGGGTTGATATTAAACATTTTAGCAAATTTTTCAGCCTCCTCAAATCTCTGTTTCCGTATAAGCCTAGTTAATCTCAGTTCTGGTTGTGTTTCATAAACACACTGAATCCTCAGTTCGGATATTAACCCATTATTATTTGAAATTTTAGACAATACTAATATTTCGTCAGTAGCATTTTCAAGTTGAATAAGATGTACTGGATTAGATACTTTCAATGAAAATATAACTGAGAAATCTAAAAAATAAATGTAAACATTACAAAAATATTTTACAAATTGTCGATGTTTAAACCAACCTGAGTCGAGTAACTGTAAATATGATTCTCCTAATTCATTTCTTTTTGTGACTGCTACAATTTGCTTATTGCCATTATTATCGTTCAACACTAATATCTCCTCAAAAAGTGTTTCTACAATTTCTACAGGAAATATTAATAACGTTAGGCTACAAATTCTAAGAAGGTGACCATCTTCATGTAATGCCAAAATTTTACTAAAACACAATATTTAATTACAACCAACTGTGTTTAAATCAACTTCATTAAATTTTTACAGTTTGCTTTTAATAGCTTTGTTTGTTTAAACCATATCAAAATTTCCTTACAGTCACATTTCCTTACAGATTACAGTATCATCGGGGTAGGTAGCATGATTTGCAAAAAATTACTAACTGAAACTTGATTTAAATTAATTTTAATTTACATAGAATTAAACAATATAAACTGAACTAATATTTTTTTTTAATCTGAAATTATTATTGTGTATTATTTTCATTTATGTAATAAAATTTAATTTTGTATCTGCATTTTAAAGCAACACAGAAAAGAATACACTGTATTGTTATAGTCGACACAGGTTGTACAAAACTCCTTGTGTAAAGTCACCACCGTTACAGGTGCTTCATTTCTCGCTATATGTGAAGTGAGGCGTTCATAAAGAAGAGCGACTCAAGCTGTGTGACTTTAACCTGATGAGTGTCATACTAGATTTAGTTGTTTAAAGGAATGTATTATGTACTCAGTTATTTCATAATAACTACTTTAGTTTTTTCTGAGAATAAGTGAATAATTCTCAAAAGTACACATTTACACATTTTATAGGTGCATTATACTTCTAATTAAATATAATATTAGACTTCAAAGGAATGACTTTTCAGAAAAAAAAATGCTGAAACAATAAGTTGATTTCTATTTGCAGGGGGGCAATTTTACAATTACTGGTAATTATTCAGTGTTTCTAAGAAACCCTTTACATATACACACCTCCTTCTATAGAACACCCTGTACATATTTACAGATTTAAGTAAAGTTTTAACTGTTTTGTTTATATATATTTTTTTATTGGTATTCAGCCACACAACATAAGCTAAGAATATAATATTTCATTTAAGAATACATTATTTCATATTCAATAAATTTTAATTTAAAATAACCTAAGTATATAAAGAAATACTCTCATTATTTATAAGAAAATCAAAACATAAATGAATTAAAGTATTTGGATAATTTCATTAATAATATATTGTTTTGTATTTTGGTTGAATACGTATAAATAACATATGAAAAGAGCATTCTTTCACGAATCTACAAATAAAGGGTTTGATCAGTCTATCTCTAATATAATAATTAGACCCCGTAGACTAGGATGCGATTCCAGAGATGGATTTTGTGTACCCAGTATATATACATATAACATACATGTTATATATATAACATATATAATATACATAACTATAATATACATTTATAGTTTTCCCATAAGCAATTGATGGAGTTCCCGGTGGGACACCCTGTATATTCAGGTGTCAAATATAATAGTAATGCAATTAATAGTAATTTCTGTGTGCAGTGTACTTATAATTAATATCTATATGTTAACCAGGGCGGCACCAGGACCATAAGTCGTCGACTGCTCAGAATTTTCTCGTTCGACCCTCATCAAACAAAAAATATCACTCACACAATACACACCGCCTGCCTTTTTATAAATAAATATTAATGTATCATACAAGTAAACAAATAAAAATATATATTTTTAATGAGCTCCACCACGTCCATTCAAGTTTTTTTTTCTTGTCCGGGTCTCTACAGTTGCAGCCGGTGGATGTATAAATATTCTCTATTAAAAATCAAACGGATACTAGAACTTGAAGTATGCATGATATCATAACTCCAAAATATATACAGGACGCACAACAGTGGCATATTGCTTCCTAAAAAGAGGAAATGGGGGGTCGACCGTATTCCTGTGCATTTAGGGTGTTTCCATTTTTAGTACGAGATATCAATGTATTTATGAATTTGTTTCTGTTCTCCTTTGTGTGTTATAAAGTATAAATAAGGGCTAGGCAAAGTCTTGAATTACCAAATATCCTGAATTATTGTATTATAGGATGCAAGTGACATGTAACCAGTCTAATGTGACATTTTCTGTACAAAAATCTATCGTAATGAAGCATGTTTCCTCCCAGAAACACCAAGTGGTTTTTAGGGACTAAGTAGTTAAAATTATTTATTCCAGTATTCACCATACGCTTAAGGGCAAGTATGTTTGGCTCTTTGTAGGAAAGTCAACCATTATCAGTAGTATAAAATTTTGGAATTCGTTGGTGGGAGCGATGGAGGAACTTTAATTATTTATTTATATAAGTAATCTACAGAATACAACGTTTTACCCATTTAGTCAATCCTCAAGTTGTTTAACTTTCGGTTCTATGCATATATTTACAATTTCAGTTTATATGTTCCTTTACTGTCTGCGAATGAATATTTATGGACAAACAGGTCCCCAGTGCACTCATATATTTTTATTTGCATACGATTGTATAGTTTTAGTGATATTACTATCCAGTTATCAGCAACACAGTAGATAAGATGAGATACCATTTCTATATAAATGTAGCATTTGTGTATTGTTGTAACATAATAATATATACTTTTCGTTATTTACGTCATGAAATCGGAATCCATGAAGTCTAATAATAATATGAAGACATGCCAGCCATAGAGCAATGAAAACAAAATTATTGGTCATAGCTAAGCAAGAAAGCATTTATTGTGATACATTGTTCTTATAAAACTCTTTTGGACATATCTCCTTTATTATTAGAGAGACTCACCAACCCATGTATCAACGTATTTGTAAGAGAATACTATATATAAATCCAAATTTATAAACTAACATACACTATATTTTTCAAGTGTGTATTTGAAAAAAAAAATTATTTGTAAAAAATGTAAACAAAAACAAAGTAGAAAACAAATAACAATTGTGTCCAAAGCTGTTGTTTTCCATAGCTATGTAATATACTATAATGTAATATACTACAACATATATATTTTGAAAAGCTTTATTGTTTTACTTTTTTTTAAGTAAATCCCAACTGAAATGATTCACATCTGAAATAACAAAGTTGCACTTGATATCTTGAAATTTACTAGTGAGTGATATACAGTCTGTCCATAAAGTAACCCCCCTGCTAACTTTTGAACGAATCGAGTTAGAGAGTTTTAACAAAATACAGGGTGAATCATGTAAAATGAAGTTGATTCTGACGATAAATTCAATTCTTCAAATTCAAAGATGGCGCCACGGGCGCTGTCAACTCAATTTTTTTAAATGGCAAAGTGTGCCGTGTTGCACCTCATTTAAAAGGTAATTCGATTCTCTACATTCTCGTTTTTTAAAAATGACAATCGAGTTATCCGTTCTCTAGTTACAAGCGTTTCTGTTTCTAATCTGATGCATGAATAAAATGTCACCCTGTATTTTGTTAAAACTCTCTAACTCGATTCGTTCAAAAGTTAACAGGGGGGGGGTTACTTTATGGACAGACTGTATATATATTTTTTAAATATCTTATTCTCCATAAAAAAAGTCCATATTAGAACATTCTTAGCATTTGTAAAATTCACAAATTAAAAAGTTATGACAGTTTTCCGCCGATGTCTTGAAAACAGTTAGAGATATCAAAGTATGGTTTTGAGCGATCGACTTTTCAAGAAAATTGATATATCGATCCTATGGAAGATTTTTTCTACCAGAAATTTGGAACACATTGCACATTGTTTTAAAAATGTACATTAATGTAACTATAAAATATACAAATAAACTATTTTTTAACATTAATTAACAAGAATATTAAAATATCATACTTACTGCCCAAAATTGCATACCATCTTTAAGTTGTAGATATTATCTGACATTATTATTTTATTTTCCACATTAAAGAGACTAATTTCATTAGTTTTCACAGATAAAATAGGATATGAAAAACATGTCATATAAATTGTAGTACCAAAATCATAAACCTCCTCCCAATTAACGATAATGGTATTAGCATTGTTCACACTGTCTTCAGAATTAGCTTTTAAAGTAATATATACCCTGAAATAATTCAATTTAATGTCAATTTATTATTATTATCATTAGCACCAATAACACTTTACAAAAGTAATGTTATAATCCACTGCAAAATAATAAACTTAAATAAAACATAAAACATACCACAGCTGTACGAAATTATTAAGTATCATAAAAAACAACACATTGTTCATAAATTTGATCGTCTACTCCAGGAAAACGGACACGTGGCTTTAAGGCTTCTACCCTATCATCCCGATTTAAATCCAATTGAAATAATATGGGGTCAAGTTAAAAACAATGTAGCAGAGAAGAATCTTTTATTTAAATTAGACATTGTGAAAACTGACAGAAGAAGAATTTTCATCAGAACTGCCCAATATTAGATCAAGTGTAAAGATAATTATTTACAAAACGAGATTCGAGTTGATGTGATAACAGAAGATTTGATTATCACATTTTCTGATAGTGAAACTTCTAGTAATACAGACGATGACTGAAAATTTATCTGATTAGGGGCTGTAGTTTTAAGGTTTCTCAAATAAATGTTTCTTTTTTTGTACCAGCGTGTTTATTATTGTACAGTATATTAAAACTTTGTTAGAGGAATAGTCACAAATTGTTGTAAAAGAAATAAAAACAAATGATTTAAAAGATTACAACATTTTTTTTATAAACAATCTACATTGGATCATTCGCTTCATTTCTCACAACAATGTCAAACCTTGCTGCAAATCTATTGATTACTTTATGAAGTATTCACCAAAATTACGCCAGTATGCCACTGCTTGCAAATAGCAGCCGTGGCAGACCATTGTGTTCCGAGAATATAATTTTACTGACTCTCCTTTCTTGGAATTCTAGCTCAACAAATATCATACCTGGTGTACATTAGACACTGATACATATATTATTTTTAAATCTATTTTGTACTACATCTACAGTTTCCAGAGCGTTGGTGTATAGATTACCGGAAATAATAATACAATATATAACCGATTCAACTTAATATTTGTAGAGTTATAAAAATTTTTTACCTAATACCTCCCTCAGTGTATAAAATACAAGGTGTCACAAATTAGTAGGTCAAAGTGTGAACCATATATTCCTTGAGTGAAAATAATGGGTCTTTCATTATGTCATTTTTAATTTGGGCGCCTCATTTTTGAGATAAATGGTATTAAAATTGAGCTTTAAAAAATTTTTTTATAAATAACTCCGCTATTTTCTAACATACGGAGTTGAAATTTCGCACACAATTATGATTATGCTGACACGAATTTTTTAAAAATTTGTGAAAGGAAATCTGTCAGAAAGCAGAACATACATCGGTCCCCCTCCCCTAATTTTTCCCATGCACATTTAAGAGTGCGTGGAGAAGTACTGGTTTTTGGATAAAATGTATTGTGTAAATGGAGTTATTTTCCTAATTTTTTTCCCTCTTGAAAAATTTTCATTTTTTACTTGATTTCCGAAATTTCTGTAACTTTGTTTTATTCAACCACTTTGTGTGTTAATCAAATTTGCAATTTTACTCTTCAGGCTGAAACCATACATTTTCCAGCATATTCAGTTCTTACTCATTGAAAGAGCGAGAGTGTGCATTCGCGAAGGTGGTAGGCATGTCGAACATCTTGTTTAAGTGTTTTCAGGTTTCAGTTATGCATATAGCATAACAAGTTTACATACATTAGATACTTGTTAATATTGGTTCATAGTAGTTATAATTTTATTTTTGCGAAGCTAATGATGCAGAAGTGAATCATTTCTACAAACGACTGTAGTTGGCTAAACCATCCCTTAGGGTAATTCGGTCAGCAGTTGAATATGCAAACACCTCACTCTTGATTCAGTCCAACCTTACATGGCCGTCCACATTGGCCAACCCTGCTTTGTCGCCTAAATTTTCCTGTCCTATTAAACGACGGACTATTCTTGAAAAAATGTTTCGGATATCAATGTTCTGCATAATGCCTAGCTGCTAAACTACCATTCTAGTCACATTTTCTTCTTATTTAATTATTAAATTATTTTATGATGATAAAACATCGTTGTTATTTTTCTTATCTTTCATTAGTAGCACGTGCATTTGTGGTACCTGAAAGTATTTTCCTGAACAAGTGCAGAAAAGTTATTTTGTCACATTAGTATAGTAAAGATGTAATTTCTACTATAAACACATTAGAAAAGTGTCCTGTACATAATACCTAATGCATGTAAAAGAAATAATTATGTATTATTTTTTGTTATTCCTGTCATATGTTTTTTCATTCGTATGTATTTGTATAAATCGTATAAATTGTACAAAATAATGCTGATTGCTTATGTTTTATGTTTAATATTGTGTTTAGCTTAAGATCCTGTAATAAAAAAATAATCATCTTTCTTATGTGTCAAGAAGCGGATTACTATGAACACAGCACTCCAAGTACTTCCAATAACTTTAGATACTTCCAAAAGTAGATTAGGTGAGGCATGACAATGTCTAATGCAGCCCTTGTCAATACTTGTACTTTAAAATACAGTTTTTTAAGAATTTCAAACTCTACGTCTTGTCCAACGATTCTATCCATAGCTAAAGATATTGTTAGATATTTCGGAAACAAGAAAAAATTAGGAAAAGAAGCAATCATTTTATCCAAAAACCAGTACTTTATCACCATAGGCGTGCGTAGGAAAATTTAGGGGGGCGATGTATATCACCACCCCCATTCATACGCTTGCACTCTTGATTTTTCAACCAAATTTAAATTTCAATTCAGTATGTTAGAAAACAATGGAGTTATTGATAAAAAACATTTTTTAAAACTCTACTTTAACACCTCGTGTCTCAAAAACAGAACGCCCAAATTAGAAAGAAAATCCCATTATGCCGATTAGGGCATAATGAAGGCCCCATTATTTTCGCTCAAGAAATCTGTATTTCACGGTTTGACCTACTAAATTGTGACACCCTATATATGTATTAATAATCTAAGTTTTTTTTTGTTATATAAATAACTCGTGTTCATCCCATCTTATTTCTTGATCAATCATCACTCCTAAGTAAATATAACAGCAAAACTCGATGCAACATGGTATCAAATGCTTTAGCTAAGTCAAGAAATACAGCCATTCATTTTTCTGATAATTGACTTTCCATTGTAGACGTAGGATTCCAGTTTTAAAAGTCAAATTTAATGTATCAGAGTTTTTATGATGAGTGAACTGAACTCACTCACTGAGCGAGTGAACTCTTTACTAATTTAACTGAGATACTATCTGGCCCTGAGGATTAATTATTTTATTAATTTAAGTAATGGCAGTAAGCAAGGGAAATAATGCTTTTGTTAGAAATATATTCATATTCATTTACAGCTTCAAAAATAAAAATGCAACCTTGTTAACTTTAAACCCACAACCGAGTCGGCAATAAATTAAATAAATCAACTCAAAAATAAATAGAATTCTCTTGCCAAAAGTGGTTTAGAGACAATGATGTCTCGAAACCACTTTTAGTTTCCAAAGTGCAAGATTAATTTTTCAAAAGTAAGCTTTTCCAAGTTCATTTGAAAAATTTGTAATTTGAATTTTATTGACATAGTCCTAACAATCGAATGCCCTTGTTCTGTAAACATAACATGTCAAATTGGCAACCCTGCATTAAAATCTTATATCCCTTGTTTGACAGTTTTTCAGGTTTTCTGTTGCCATTTTTTACCAAGGGTTACTAACATGATTTGAAGTAGTAACTGGATATCAAGATTTCAATTATATTTAAGAACCTACCTGTATACTTTACCCCTGTTAGAGACTAGTATGAAGCTAATAATTTTATTGGTAAAATGTTCTACATAACTGCCTGTATACAAAACATCCGACTCCTCATTTTTCATTAAGCACCTTAAATAAAACGCACATGAAAAATCAACACATTCACATAAAATTTTTTAGTATAACTTACTTGTTAAAAATACAATTACTATCCACTGCTTTTTCCATATCAAAAATATGTACCATTCCATTTTGTAGACAAAGCAATACAAATTTACCATTTGGTGATACACAAACAGTATCAATAACAGAATCAAAAACAACATTGAAAATTATAGCAGATAATTCTGTATCTTCAAAAACCTTTATAGATCGATTTACAGTCAAGAAAAATTTACCATTTTTAACCAGAGAATTCAGAAAAACTTCTTTAACTCCCTAAAATGTGAAACTTTTTAGAACAGTTCTGATTGTTACTAAATTATTAGTTTTAAAATTTCTATGTTATTTTTAATATTCCAAAAGTTTTGTGATAAAAAGCAAATTGGTTCGGTTAGGTTGAAAACTGAGTGGGCTGTAAAACCGGACCATCCATCGCTACCATGTACCTATAACGTAAGTGCCACTCAGTTTACTTAGTTATAGTACCTAACGATCCTTCATTATCTGGAAAACTTTTTTAATATACAACTTTCAACGAATTTTAATTTTGACACATCTTTATTTACTTATTTGGGAAAACTTTTAAAAGTAGCCTTATCACAATTTAAAAAAAAAAATTTATGCAATATTCAAAATTACCGATTTCTAATACTTACAGAATTAATAATATTAAAAAGAACTTTTATGACAACCACAAAATATAAAAAATACATACATACATGGTCTTCCACGTAGACCTTCCATTAGACGTTTCTAGAATACGGCGCCTACTAGAATTCTGAAAATTTATATACCGGGGTCTCTCACAATTTTCTATCGATTAAAAATATTGCCGATGACGTCACACTTCCGGTTCTAACGGAAGTAGACATCAACTCGCTTATTTCAAATGGAATGTACCATTTTTTATTTCATTTTGAGATTCTACGTCAAATTTAAAGGTTAGTTTCATAAGAATACCCTATCCCTAAACTCAAACGTTGCTGAGATATTTCGACTTTTTAAAAAATTTTGGAAAAAACATAGTTATGCTTAATCGGTTCTATCTCTTCTAGTTTTTAATCTAGAGGGCTTAAATTTTAGACGAGAAATACTAAAAGGTATCCAAACATCTGTAGTATTCGAAAGTTGATCCAAGTTACATAGGGCGTTGAAAAAACACCGACCAATTGTGTCAAATTGAAAGTTCAATAACTCGCGTATTTATTTTAAATACAACACCCTATGTTTTATAATGCTAATGGATGCAGCTTTTAATTCTCTTTCGATTGGTATTAGCATTCCCTTACCTAAATTCCACCGATTTGAAGATATTTGGACATTATTGCTGCAATGAAAATAATCCGACAGTTAGCTGCAGGTTGGCTGGGGAAAAACATTAAATGTGAAGAAATCTTTATCAAATGTCATTGTCACTGTTTAGATAGTCATGTGGAATTTTTAGATACGCACAAATTAACATTTTGCGTACGTTTTTTTAATTAAGTTTAACTATAAGTTTCAATTTTTTATTTAATTTTTAATTAGGTATTGCTTCTGAATTAACGTTACTTTAATATTACTCATTAGAACATTCAAAATGAACTCGACAGAACTCAAATTGTACTTTTTGAAATAATTTGACAACTAATATAATATGCATTTATTATAAATATCTACAATATTCAGCGTTCACATAATGATAACAATAACATTAAGAATATAAAAAAATAATCTTCTTTAATAGTCTTTTTTTAGTGTTCAATTCTCTAATAGTCTTCTGACCCTGTCCTTAATTGGTCTGTGTTTATCTGGAATCTGGAAACATACGACATATTCTACTAACAATTCGATTACATTCCTCATAAACGACAATTAAATTTAAAAAGTCTTCGTTTGTGTAACCGGAGTATGCCATTATTATTAAAAATATAACTAAATCAGCAAACTCATTTATAGCAATGACTGCAACATTGTTAAATAAGTAAATACGCCAAGTGACATTTAAATTTTTTATTTCACAGCCAACCTGCAGCTAACTGTCAAATTATTTTCGTTGCAGCAATAATGTTCAAATTTCTTCAAAACGGTGGAATTTAGGTGGAACACCTTGTATATCATATCAATAAATACATATATCTTATATCGTTGGATATAGGTATCACTGGATTTGGTATAACTAAAAAATTACGAAAAAAAAATCTGGTCTGAATAGAAAATACAATTTGGTGCCTTTACCTCGATTTAACCAGCTCTTACCATTTCTAAAATGACAATGATAAGAATAAAATTTGCCACACGTTATATATTGTAAAGGATTGTAAAGGATTAGGATTTACCGATCCAAATTTATGAATAGATACCACCATTTAGAGTTTTGAGATTATGTACAAAACAAAGGCAGTATTTACTTTGATGTTATGTTAATATTTTTAGTACCAGCTTCATATCGGCGCAGAGCTACAAATATCAGTACTACTGATTGAAGTTTACCGGTAATTTTGGCAACATATATATGACCGGTAATATACAGCGTGAGTCAATAAGAACGAATTCTTCAGTAGCTCCTTAAATAAAGGAGATAGAAGCAAAATGTAGAAAAAGGGAGTTGTTTTATCTCTTTTTTTCTACAATCCAAAACTATTTTTAGATATACAGGGTGCACCGTTGAGTGGTTACAGCATTTAACGTTTTTTATATGGAACACCCTGTATTTTATACGAGATTTTGATCAAGCTTAAAATTTCTTATATGTTGGTGTCCCGCTTGCTGGTCTTGTATGCGGGGTTGCCAAGTTATTTAGGTTTTTCTAAAAATTTGGGGAGAAACATTACCTTGTAAAAAAAATCATAGTAGCCTTGTTTCTGATAATTAAAGGTTGAGATTCGGTATTTAGATAATCAAACCCTTATACCATAAACCGATATCATCGTAAAATTATTTGTTTTGACAGGGTGTTTTTTCTAAGCAACTGAAGTGGTCTGAATATATTGCGTAAAAACTCATTTTTTTTATGGAACCCCCTGTATATTATAACACCAGACAAACGTGTATTAAATAAGCTCTCAAATGATATATCCTTTGCTATATCTAACTAATAGTTTTCAAGATATTAAAACTATCACCTAAAATTAAAAAAACCAAATATCAACAAAAAATCATAATTGATAAAACAACACAATTTTGAACGTCCACAAACTGAATACATCAATTTCTAATATAACATAAACACTGCTGGAAATGTCCGCCACCTTGAGCAATGCATTGTGTAACACGTGTTACAAAAGAGTCTCCAACGTTTGTGAGCAATTGTCTGTTTACCTCCTGTTTACCTGTTTATCACGAGATTCGTAATTATCAATTTTATTTACACGAGGTGTAAATGTTCTGCCGCATTTTTATATTTGCAGAGTTGCTGAGACGCTGGCCTAATCTTCCTAAGAACTCTACTACCATCGTGAAACCATCGTATTCCATGTGCAACGTCTTAGGACAAATTTGAGTTGGATTCACGAGGTTGGAGCCGAAATTTGTATACAGGTGAGTACATTTTATTTTCTTAATAAATTGAATGATTAAATAAAATTGTACCCTGTATGCAAAAGTCGGTTCTCTGTGAGGAGCGTGGGTTGATTGGTGCGGGCGTATATATAACCATATGGTTATTTAATTTTGTTATATACTATAGTTTTTGTCTGATGATGACAGAACATCTGATTATATCCAGAAATTTTATTTTTTTATTAGCTTGCTAATATTCTTGACCGTCTCACATTAAATTTTCAAATAGTATAATATTATTGTAGGTACTTGATACTATTATTATTGCAATTAAAATATCTCATGTTAAAATTATAAATCTTTACATTTTATTCTCACCAGTTTTTTGTGTAGCACAGTTATATATTTTGTTACTGCAATTTTCGTAATTTTTATTGTAGTCTATAGTAACGTTTGTAAGTTACTTTTACTATTAAATATTTTATATACCATCCTTCAGACACAGTTACTCATTTACAAAATTAGAGTTCCTGGATCATTTTTTTGTACAACTCTGGGACTGGGCGAATCCTCCATTTTTTTTACATGTACCTATTTTCACCTTTGCAGCACTACCTCAACCATAGCTACTTTGGACCCTTGTAGTCCTCTGATCCCCTAGCATCGTGGGATTTAATTTCATCTATCAATCCATGCACCGCAAGTCCAGCTAGATGTGGAATTGGACAGGAGTTCCTGTATTAATCTAGGAGAGGCTATTTGGTGAGATAACTCTATACGTAGGCCAGAAGACAGATGAACTCAGGCCAGTACAACTTCCTTGTAAAATTTTGTTAAACGGCCGTCAGGCAGTAGGTGAGTAATTTAATTTCATTGCTCTTGTAAATAAATTTTATTTAATATATAATTTTATCTTAAATTAATTTATTTAGTCTTGCAGTTAAGCATTCACAAACTTTTATTTTTTTCTTTGATTTTTCTAAATTACCTGGTGCCCTATTTATAAATTAAGCTTAACAGTAAAATCCATTCCACGCCTTGAGCCCAGAGCTAACCGGAGCTATGTCCCTAAACCTTTAGGGGAGAAGCTAATAATTCCCGAGATTCAATGCAATATAAATGTTTGTTATTTAAAATATTTTCAAAATAACCACAAAATTACCACTCAGAAAATGTCATCCATATCTAATAAATAATTTAACCAATCATTCATTCCATACTTTATAGCCACATGTATTAAATTTCAAAGTTGCATTACATTTTATGAATTTCAATAATGCTTTCCAATACAAAGCTAGAACTTTGTTTTTATTGCTCTGCTTGAGAATTTGCTATTTAGACATTTTTAAGGTTAAATATTGTAGGTACTCAATAGTTTTTAATAGTCCAAAATATAGATCCTCCTTTCCAAGCAAAGCTGAGCCAAAATAGACCACAAGAGCATTGTGAAGGGTCTCACTTTAGGCTCACACATTTTTGAACTTAATTCATCAAAGCTGTTATGGAAAAACTTTTTTTGTACTTAGTCACTGTTAATAGTTATATCAGAAAATTTAATTTTGTCAGTAATTATGAGATTATTAAAAAAAAAAATGGGTTGCAAAAATAATTAGTTATGAAATGAATCAAAAATAGGTAAATTGATAATTTTTAAATGCTAATCTAGTTAGTATCCCTAGAGCCTCATTTGTGAATTGAGGAATAAGTCCTGGTTGTGGTTTATTGTAACAGTTACTTTTTTCAAAAGTAACTGTAAAAGTTGCAGTTTTTTATTGAAATAATATTTGTTGATACAGACATTGAGTATTTAAGGAGCATTTTTAAAGCTAGAAATATACCTCACAATGTGAAAATTGTGAGGTATATCTTTATGTATTGGCAAAAGAAATCTCTCAAGGTGACGATACCTTAGATATTTACAATAAATACAACGATCAATTACAGTGTAATTGAATTAATAATTATATACCTCGATTATAAGATATATACCATAACATAACTATTATTTATTCCTTTATCATTTCTCGAATATTAAATACAATACATTTTCAGTATTTTAATATTCATTTAAATTTAATACTTAAGTGGAGAACGGCGAAATACCAAATGAATTTTAGTTTATTTTATTTTGAAATAAAAAGCTTCATGAACCACTTGAGAAAAACATTGTTGCTTTACAGAAATAGATTTACGATTCACTGAATTATATCATTCAATATTTATGTTTGCTCCCTTTCACTTACGAAATACTTACAGAAATTTCTTCAGAGCACTTTAAACAGGCTGTAGTGGAAATTTCATATAAGTTATCATATCCTATCGATCTAGTGCCAAAATTAATAGTTTCATCCGCATTATTATATCCAGATTCTATTATTTCAAAATCTTCCATTTTAAAAATCCAAAAAAGCTTGTTTGGGTACTTCGGCTACTCAAGCTACTAACTAAAACCAGAGACAACCATACAACATACAACTAACTACTAAAATACTAAACTAATAATAAAATAAAAAATAACTGATTATTTTTTAAATTTAAAAATCTTAAAATCGTCTTCTTCTGCAGATTAATGACTTTTTAGGTTGTGTTCCGATATTATCCGAGACCAACTAGGATTTCGGTTAACCGAAATATTGGTAAACCTGAAAAATGTGTAATAAAGGAACTGGCTGGTTAATCAAAATGGATGATGAATTGTTTTTATTGGGATTCATTCAACCTTCAATACCTTCATATTCCATGCTTAACTATTACTCTAGTCTCCAGTCAAAAAATAAATGAAACTACGAAACTACAGATAATTTGGTATATTATAGTAAGATATAAGTAGCTACACCAGTCGGATAAAATAATAGGCAGTGACGTATTACCGCGTGACGTAATAAATTGTGGTGGGGACTGTAATTCCATAGGCGTACGCAAAAATCATTGGAAAGGTGCTAATAATGACGAATTTCCTCGCTTGTCAGATGAGATCGTTTACGCGTTTCTAATCCACTACTCCCCGCGATCGCTTCCATAATAAAATCCTTTTCTTCGAACACTAAATAAACTAAGTAACACATCACCAAGTTCACCAATTAATATATGCAGTGCAGACACAAATTACAGCATTTCCCGCGTACTACGCTTATGTCAGGCTGCGATGAACTATTTGGATGTGTGTGAAATGCGCATGTCCGATCTTCTAGACACTCTTGACTTTTGTTGCATAGGTTGCATATCTCGCTCTTCGTTTTTTAACTCGTTAAACAGAGACGGAACTATATCCGACGTAAAGAATTGTGGTGGCATCGAATAGAGAAGCATGGAACCACCATGGAACAGACAATTTATAATTCTGTTCAATAGTAATGCGTAAGCGGCATCACTTTTCTATGTACAAACGTTTGTGCCGCTATGTATTAAGTATTTACACTTCGTCCCTATTCTGTATCGAATTAGATCATGAGTCACTGCCTATTATTTTAGCCGACTGGTTTTTATAAGTAGCTTATAAGTAGATATAAGTGAAGCTTTCAGTCGACTTGGTCAAGTGGACTACAGAATACAATACAGAAAAGTAGAATTTATAAATATTTATTATAACTCTTAACGCAAGAACACCACCCCATCTGCCTTCACTATCTAAACAAAATATAATTAAAATCGCTGAGAGAATGGATTTCGCTTCTCTCAACGCTAAAACCTAACCCACTAACTCTTCGGTTGACCAACTGACCGCTCTCAGAGCATGGTCAATATTTTGACGTTTGGTTAACCTTTTTCAGGTGACCGCAATTCCAAAATTAAACAATTTTCAGGAATTTTTATTTATTGGAACGCTTAACCGGGATTTTGGTTAACCAAGTTTAATATCGGAACACAACCTTATTAACACCATAGACTCTTAACACCAGAGATACACTTGTATCACAGAATATCTATAAGAACTTGTATTCTACGTTTGGTTACTTTATGCATGATACAACTACACTGATATGCTCATAACTTGACCAAATTTCGTTTGTTCTGCGCACGACGTCATTCTTGATGCAAAAATGGCGAAAATTCAAATACCTTACTGTCAGCATGACTGTCAGTGATATAATTATTTTCGTGTTTGTCAATTGTATTCCCGTATTATTATAATTGTGAGGCCCGAGGGTTATCAAGTTGTCATTTTTATATTATAGGGTGGTATTTATTTACAGTAGTGCTTCTTATTATCTCTTCAAATTGTAAAATTTAGGTTAGAATTATATTCGGTAGGTAGATCGGTACACAGAATGCGGTTTGAATTAAAATAAGAAAGACTGATATTAATCAACTATTATTTTAGTTTTCGTGTATGAATCGTGTATTATAATTCCATAATCGACGTTTATTTTATTTTGTTATCTTTGTTTACAAGTATTTTATTTAATTTTGTATCAAAACTGACGTCACGCTCATCGATAGACCACGCCCCCATGCGCATAGGCATATCAGTGTAGTTGTATCATGACTTTATGTCTTAAATTTCCAACTCTCTTGTGCTCAGTTGTCAGGTCAGCAGTCTTTGGTTGTCAGGTTCTCACTACTTGTTATTTTTTCCTCTTTTTTCTGTGTTTAGTTTAATTTTATGGGGCGTCCAATAACACGGTTTATAATTATACCGTGGTCCGACAACTATCTAATAATTTAAAAGAAGTTTTTACGTTTTTATTTACAAACAAAATTGTAAAATGAGAGCAACAAGACAATATTTTTCAATCTATTGGCATCAAGTCACCATTATCGAATTAACAATTTTTTAGGTCTAACGAATCTTTTTTGGAAAAAAAGCACAGCAAGAATAGGTAATTCGATTGCCGACTAGTGTAGTCTGCATCAATGTGTACTACACAAAGGATTGTTAAACAGTTAACAATCCTTGGTACTACCATAGTATAAAGAGTGGTACTACACCAAGGATTGTTAACTGTTTACAGGATTGCTCGATCGCTCAATTTTGTCATCCGCCTTTGTGACGTCATCGAAGATATATGTAATCGAATTGTCAAAATATACCTATTTTGTGTTTGTTATATTTCACATTTGCAACAGAACTTTCGTATTTGAATGATTATTAATATTATTATTTATTAAAGTTTGTAATAACAGTATAAAGTGTACATATTTCTACAAGTTCGAGATCTTTGGATCTTTGATAACGTCACAATTATGGATTACATTGTAGTATAGGGATCGAGCAATCCTGTAAACAGTTAACAATCCTTGGCACTACACTACATTTTCATCAGCTGATTTATGTCAGGGCACTATACACCTTATGTACGTTGATATAAAGCACTGGTTGTAGTGTACACTGACACTGCCCTAAATAGTGATAAACTAATGGAATTCTGAAATTAGTGTAGTTCAGTTCTACATTTTTTGAGCAATCGAACGGACCTAATACCTTTCCAGCTTCTTAACTGTCAATAATTTTATTAATTTGGTTTCCTGTGGTGTGGCGTGGAGGTTCTTGGGACGAATTTATCACCTTTATAAAATCCACATTTCGTTGTAAAAAGGTATGGTGTGCAGCCAGTACAATTTAAAAGTGTACAATATAATTGATTGACGAAGGACTGCTGTGTTTTTTACACACCTGTATTCTCAAAAACTCAAGATTCCGCCTAAAATTTGCAAACAGCCCAGAGGGTGGCTTCCGAAGGTAAGTAGTTTCCATTTGCAATTTTTCCACTAATTTGTGTTATTTTTATCTATTTTGTCATAATTAGTTTTAAGTACACTAAAGAATATACAAATTATGAATACAAGATTCTTAAATCTGAGTTCTATTCAGTATACATCTGCATTAGGAATTTAACAAGGTAAAAATAAAATAAATATTGTTAAGTTTGTACAGGGGTGGTCCTTAATTCTATTTGGATATTTCATTTCCAAATGTCCATTATGTGAGTTGTATTTTTTACGATTTTAGTCTAGGTACATCTTTTAGTCTATATCTATATATCGTATTCAACTGTTAGTTGGGCTGTCGTGAAATTTAAGCAAAATCGAAGTTAATTTATAGGTATTAGTTTTGAAACGGCACATTGTGTGGTGGCATATATTTCCAGAGTTTGATCTAAAATTTGCCAAATTAATCGATTTGGGAAGGTTCCTTTATCAGAGATCAGTTTCTAAAAAATAAATGAGCTTAAAGATACCAAAAAGGATTCACTCTAAAACTATCCAGATTTGCAACAAAAACCATTAAATTTCAATGTGTATTGCTAACAACTAAGTAAAAATCAAAATAATGCACTGTGCAAATTTTATAATCAGGCAATCGAAGATCTAATAAGTAGATTTGTCTGCACAATTACCACAATTTAATTTTGTGTATCTTACAGAGCTGTCTCAACATAATTAATAAATTTAATTTGAAAATGACATTTATTAAATATAAAATTGACAAGGTAGGCATTTATATTAAGTTAATAATTTTAATTAATGAATATTTAAATAGAATACCATTCAACAGAATGGTTTTGTCACCAAGAGATGAAATTATGGGTGTACTTTATTTTTTATTTGAGATTTTTTGCTGTTTAGCTTCGCTGTTGGAATTTAATCAAATAAAGGAAAAATTAACTTAACAGTGAAGAACTGTGATCTAGTGTATGGTTAACATTTGGTTAAAATGAACATAAACGAACATGGAGCACATATTAAACACTAAGTATATATAAAAATTTTATCATATGGAAACAAAATCAACTGTTTTTTACCAGTGTAAGGTAAATGTTGGTATGGTAACATATAAATATAACTCAACTGTCAACTATTTGACTTCTGGTTGTTAGAAATCAGGGCCTGGGAACTCTTACGGGAGTTTTGTAGACAAATTGATTAGTTTCACTACATCTCTTACAAAAAATTTGAGCATCTGCCAATCATAAGAAAATAAAATATGCCAATAATCATTTACGTAGATGTCAAAGACAACTGTCAGTTTATGTTTTAAAATTATGAAGTGGACGCGGTATCTTCATTTTTATTTTTTATTTATCCTATATTAACAGGACGTGTGTAGCTAATGTGTATTAGCTTGAATTGTAGTTAATTGTGTCTCAGTATATTTAGTGCCATTTCTTCGGAATTCAAAGCAAACAGATTAACAGTAAAATGCAGTTAAGTGTGCAGATTGTATGAAGATAAATAATTGTTCTCATGGTTTAAGAAGGTAAAAGAAAAATTAGTTAATGTGATGTGTTTTATTAATTTTAAATTTCGTAGGATAATATACACTTTCAAAAGTATGGAGTCCGTATTGTGTGAAAACAAATAATTTTTCTAGATGTGTCTGAATAAAACAAGAAGAGAAAATCGAATAGATATCAAGTGTAGTATAGCGATTGTTGTTTAATTGAAACAACAGCACAAATATATTATGGTTTTCAATCATTATAGGTATTTTATCAAATTGATAAATTTGATAATTTGCGAATATATTGTAAATATTGTAATACAAAATATGCAAAAATATGCTTATTGTAGTTTTATTTGTTTCTATGTTCATTGAAAAAGTTAAATATTTTACAAAGGTAGGGCGATTCTGTAGAAAATTTTTAAAAAAGTTCCACTACATCTCTACAGATGATGCTTTCCACGTCGTTTTTTATTAACATGGCAGATTCCTATCTATCCCTAACCTAATCTATGTTAGAAATAAAAAAACTTATGTAATTAGTACTCTTAATCACTTCTTTTGTTTCAGGTAAGAAGGGGATGATTTAAAAAACTGAAAAATCTGTTTTTCTTTGAACCACTAATTTTTTAAGCCTCAATTTATGCTTAGATCTGTTAGAAACTATAAAATTAAGCAATGCATAATATGCACTTCACTTGTTAACCGGGCGGTGGTGGTGAAAAAGGGGACCATCAAAAGAAAAATATGAAAACAAAAGCCCATGAATGCTTTACAAAGTATGTAGTTGACTGCTAATGAATTTAGTATCGATATTTGTATTTAGTAATAATAAAATAAAAGAATACCACATGATCTTTTTATCTGTCACTGTAAAATAAAAAGTTAAGCATTAAGTTGGATTTATAGATTGAGACGCAGCAGTAGAGGTTCATTGCCAATATAAAACGCCCTGAAATATATAGAACCATTTATAAATTACTGCAACGGTTGGCCGCAGAAGTTTGTGCCGCCCAGTTTTGACAATAGACAGTGACAGTATTCATATTAGTTAAAAATTTTGTAAATGAAATGTTCACCAATATCCATTGACCGTGGTCATGACCTAGGATGGTTATTATTGCTCTTTACCCTTTCCATCGCTGTAGGGCAGGACTGCCTCGTAGAGGTGGACCCCATCCTTCACCAACCTCGATCGCTAGTAATAGGTGTGAGCGATTCGTGGGGTCTCCTCCTGTCCTGGCTCTGCCCTGCAGGCTGGGTAGGATCTTCTGGCGTTCTTTTGTCTTGTCTTTCTTCGCCTGCATGTCTAACCCACCGGGAGTAGTCTGTCTCGGGCAATATAACACTTAATTAGATATATAGTATAAGATACTTATAAAATATAAGTATATCTATCAGATTAGTGATGTGCAGTTTATGACCAAATAATTCGCATGAACTATTCACTTGAGGTGAACTGAACGAACTGTTTCACATAGTTGCCACTAAATAGTTCATTTTGAACTGTGTGAAATTGTATCGTTCATTCTCGTTTTCGTTCCCTCGTTTGAGTCAGTTCAGTTCTTAGTAGTACTTCATGATTCAACATGTCGGACATGAAACATGAAACTTAAAACCGAAAAACAAAACTTTTCAGTGTTAGTAATTTAAATGAATTATTGCACTGAATCGACACATTTAGCGTTTTTATCTGAAGTTCTAAACCACTTATGAATATTTTATGAACTAATAAAATAATTTACTTCAAAAGCTGATAATAAACGCAAAATATATTTCTATGTAAAAAAATAATACGAACAAAAAAAAGAAAGTTCAACATATCAGTAAAATTATAGTAGGTACTGTACATACTTTTATATAGATACAAAATTTATAGATTATAGTTTAAAAATATTACATGCGACAATTTCTAATATGTTATATACCATTATTTGGTTGGCATTAAGAGTATACCTACTACCTACTACTGCAATTATATTCGGTCCGCAAGGAAATCAAATACGAGACGAACTGTAGTTCGTTTGGAACTGTAAAAAAGAACTATTCACTTAAGTGAACTGTTTCGGTCCGAACTATTCACCAAAGTGAACTGGAATGCCATATCATATCATATATACTTAAGTAACGACAAAATATAATCAATCAGTAATAATATTGTATTTGGTATTGACTCTGGTTGCACTGATCATTTAGTTTAGTTAAAATTTCAGTAGCCAAAGCCCATGATTATATTTATTTATTTATTTATTTATTTAGAGTACAGCTGCCCAGACAGATCAAAATCCAATTACAGGGCAGGAAAATATGCAAAAAAGTGAGAATACAACAATATACATATACAATAAATTAGCAAACACAAATATAAAAACACTATATATAAAAAATATTAATAAATAAAACATTTACAAATAAATCAAAAGATCAGATAAAAAAATAGGTAACAAATAGCAAAGAGCATGAAATTATCAAAAAATACAACTAAACATACAAATGTGATAACAATTTAAAACAAGTTTTGTGCCTAACTTAAAATACATTGCCTGATGTTATGTACTGAACAATTAAAAATGTCTAAATTTAAATGAAAATTCATATAATTAGAACACATTCTATATAATGGGGAATATTTCAGTACATTTGTTCTTGTAGTTGCTAAATAAAATAATGCATATGTGCGAGTATATACATTGGGGACATTGAAATAAATATGCTGTAAGATGTCTGGACAATCAATTAAATTACACAGTAGTTTGAATAAAAAAAGGATGGAAAAATATACACGTCGCAAAGCTAGGTCCCTTAAACCAAATCTATTCAACAGATCAACCTGTGGCGTACCCTGCACGGGATAAATGCCGTCAATTCTAAAGCAAATATATTTGACGAATTTTCTGTGCACTCTCTCCAATTTGAGAATGTGAATATCATGTTGAGGATCCCAAACTATAGTTGCGTATTCCAATTTTGGCCTGACAAGTGCATTGAACAATAAAGTGAGCGTAGACACATCTGCAAAATGACTTGCATTTCTCATAATAAAACCCAAACTCTTGTAAGCGTTTGATATAATATAATTAATGTGAGCAACAAAACTCAGCCTGCTATCAAAAATGACGCCCAAGTCCTTAAATTCTGTCGATCTATTTAAGTGAGTATCTTCTATACTATAAAAAAAAATTATCGGAACACTCCTCCTGGTAAAACTAATTGTGTTACATTTATGGAGGCATATATGGAGGCAGTAGGTGTAGGTAATATCAAAGTAATTAGCAATATTCAGGGAAGAGATTTAAGATGCACCATAAAAAATGGTTTTTATTATGTACCTAATTTAAGATGTAATTGGTTATCAGTAAGATTTTGGAAATAGTGAATATCAAAATTGAATTTAATGAACATCGAGTTAGTTTATATAATGATAAAAACTTAATAAGGTTGGGTTACAGAAACAGTCTTTATGAAATATTTAAAATTGTATCTAGTGAATGTTTGTCTATTGAATCTGAAAATGAAATGTTAAAATTGTGGTATAGAAGATATGGTTATATTTGTCACCTATAATTATTACCTATATTATTATATATTACCGATAGAAATTAATACAAAATAAGATAGTACAAGGTATTAAAAATCTAAAAGTAGATAAAATTGTATTCTACGAATCTTGTGTAAATGGGAAAATGACTGGATTAAGTTTTGGAAATAGAACTTAAGCGAAAAGGATATTAGAAATAGTACATCCCTATGTGGTTGGCCCTGTAACGCCGTTATCCGCCGTTTCCATGGAAATAAATACTTTGTAACTTTTATTGAAAATTTCACACCGCCATATTTTAACCAATCAGAGGCTTCTTTTTTGTTCAGTTACCATGCCAACCCAAAAAATTTCCGGAAATTTTTAACGTGTCAAATTAATAAGTGGAAATTTTTCTGTCATTTAAAATGTCAAAATAAAGACGCGGGAGTTGAATCAATACATTTCCTATGCTCGAATTTAAGTAATATTCTCAAAATTAAATTATGTTCCACTAATATTAGTAGACCAAAGAAAAATATACCTATGTTTTAAGTTATTTATAAAACAATATTTCGCATTTTATTAAACATATAAATTTTGAAGTAGATATTTCAGAATAATTATCAAAAATAAATGATGTTCCACCAATATTAATTGATCAAAGTAAATAAGAAACAAAAATACAATGTTTTTAAGTTATTTGTAAAATATGTATGTAACTAATGTTAGAAAATGACATTTTATTTCACTAAGAAAACTCACATTTTATTAAGCATAATATTTGCAATGCTCGAAGTACTTCAGAATAATTATCAGAAATAAATGTTTCCTTTCCAAAGTGGAACATTTTCAAAAATACAATCAAATAAATCAGCAAACACAATGACACGATGACAACTGGTGGAACTTGACCAAGGTACCGTACTTGACAGTCGTAAAAAATGTTTGTTATTGCTCATGGCTCACTATGAGGAATGAATGTTTGTCATTCGTAATTAAAATGTTCAATTTTGGCATAATATTTATAAAGTAATGGTGTGAAATTTTCTTACCGAATATCCCACGTGCTTAAATTAAAAACCGGAAATTTTTCCTCGTTCATGAATATTTTCTTAAAATATTCATGATTTTCAATTTTTCGAAAAAATTTCCGGAAATAATTTAAGCGCTAGGGATATTATAAGTGATAATTTTTCTAATTTTATATACCTATGTATATATTATAAAGAACAAAAGGGAGGTTATTGATTGTTTTAAAGAGTATAAAGAAATGGTTCAGTCAAAATTGAATTCTAAAATATCAGTTACAAGGTGTGACAATGGTGGAGAGTATATTTCAAATAATTTTAAAGAATGTTGTAAACACCGTACCTCAACACCGTATATTCCTAAGCAAAATAGTAAGGCTGAAAGGTTTAATAGAAGTTGAATGGAGAAAGTTAGGCCAATAATGGATGATGCTGGTATGCTGAAGGTATTTTGGAGTAAGGCTATTTAATAACCATATTTAATAGAAGTCCGTGTTCCAAATTAGAAGTTACTCCACCAGAAATATGGTATGATAGAAAACCAGACGTAGGAAATAGGATTTTTGGATCAATAACTTTTTGTATGTGTGTAATCAGTTGAGAACAAAATTTGATAATAAAACAGAAAAATGTGTAATGATTGTGTATAGTAATACAGGACACAAATTATGGAGGTTGGAAAAACAGAAAATGATAGTATCACGTGATGTAGTATTTAATGAACAGTTTTATTTTAAACCAAAAGTTATTCAGATAGAAAATGAGGAAAATGTTACTGGCTGCGAGGAAATACAATTTGAGGTACATAAAAAAAAGAGAGAATTTCAAAATTACCAGAGAGGTGTAGAGATTACGAAGTACACATGGTATTCGATGCACACTATTTTGTGGAATGAGTACCAGAAAATTTTACAGATACAGAGATGACAAAAAATTTTGGAAAAAAGCAATGAAAAGGAAAGTTGAAGTTATAAAAAAAAATGAAACCCATAAAATGGGTTTTTGCATTAAAACCATCAGAAGAAAATTTTGAAAATATATATAAAGCAAGACTTATAGTAAGAGGATTCTCACAACATAGTTCATTTGACTATAATGAAATTTATTCACCAGTTGCAAAGATGTCAACAATTAGATGTGAAAAATGCATTTCTGAATGGAGATTTAAAAGAAAATATCTATCCTCCATAAAGTGTTGAATGAAAGAAAGTAAACGTTCACTTTATGGACTTAAATAATAATAAGTCACTGTATGGACTTAAACAAGCATCCAAATGTTGGAATAACAAATTTTTTAATGAATTTAAATTTCAAAAGATCTGAAAGTGAGACTGTTTATATGTATATATGTGATTTTAGGGAATATCACATGGGAACAGTGTAAGTACTTATTGTTATATATAGATGTTGTAATATTAGCAGGAGCAGATTTAGACTTTATAGAAAAATGTAAAAAAGATTTAATGAATCAGTTTTCTATGAAAGATAAAAATGTGAATTAAAGAATTTTTTAGAGTTGGAAATATATTATAATAAAAATAAAGGGTATTTGAGTATAAATCAAAAAAGATACTTCACGGGAATTCTGTACCTTGAAGGGGGTTGGAACCTTTGGTGTAAAGCTAACATTGACGTTGTTTTCCACATAATACCAAAATATTATACTGCACTGTACTATGTTTCAATGTTATATTGAAAACTAACGTCAGTGTTGGGACTTCTGAAATGGTTTAATTTTAAAAATTGTAACCGTTGCTCAACTCCTATAGACCCAAAGTTAAAACTAGATTTAGTTGAAAAAGATAGAGGAAATAAGCTTGTTAGAGAATTCGTAGGGTGTCTAATGTATTTAAGGTTAGGTTCTGGTCCGGACATTAGTTACGCTGTCAATTATTTTAATAGATATTTGGACAAAAGCTCAAATGAAGTATGGACTGTTAAAAAGAATATTGAGGTATTTAAAAGGGACAGTTGATGTCAGTTTAAAATATGTACGGAAAAATTATGTTTTGCCACTTACCTGCTATGTAGATTCAGATTGGGCTAGCGGTGTAAATGATATAAAATCTATATAAGGTTATTTAGTGCAAGTGTGACAAGTGACAACGAAGAAATACGTGTGTAGCTTTATCAAGTACTTAAACCGAACTAGTAGCCTTATGTTCTGCTGTTCAAGATATTTTGTGATTTAAGAAGTTATTAAATGATATGCATATAACATTTAAATATTTTAAGGTTTTTGAAGATAATCAGGGCTGTATTTCATAAATTCCAAATCCACAAAACAATAAGTGTGTTAAATACATTGATTTAAAATACAATTTTATTTGTGTAAATTTAAGAAATAATAATATGATCATTGAATATATAAATTCAAAATCTCAGACTACTGATTTTTAACAAAAGTTCTTCCCAGAATTTAGTTTTATCAATACCGTAATGAAATGGGATTGTAAATCAGAGAGGGAAATGGAAATGATAAATTACTTATAATTATGTTAGTTTGTTGATGTATGATAGACAAACAAAGAGTTTTACCAGAAGCGTTATATAATATATAAATTAGTATAAAGAAAATAATTTCTTTTAATGATTCTATTGATTTATCTTGTGCACAGTTAGTTTATGAGGTTCAGTTGCAATATTTGGTGTGAAACATACAAACCGACTAAATTTTTCACTAAACAGCCATCCACTACATATGGGAATAATTAAAATTCAAGTACAATTATTTGCAAATAATGCGTAAGTAGTTATACATCTCTGGTATAATAGTATAACCATCTTAGTAACAGAAAAAGATTATCTGTATTTTGCTGACTGAAAAGGCTTATCGAACACTACTATTTTTTATTATGTAAACACTGTATTATTTTTTATTTTGTAAACACCTACATTAGAGTACTTGTGGAAGAACTCCCTCAAATAAAAGGGATGTACCATAGACATATAATACTAGGGGAGACAGAACATTACATTAGAAAAACACCATTTGTTTATAATCATACACACTTTCACACTTGTACATAAGTTGGAAGGAGATGGCTTTAAAAAATGGCAATACTGTAACCGTCCGATGTTATCTTTACCAGTGGTATGCAATTTTTTAGAGATCATTAAAATAAGTTTTAATTTAAAGGTTTATTTATGTTAGAACTTAGAGTTGTGTGGGAGCAAATAAGAGGAGTATTACTGCTTGGACCTATATATTCTCAATGCTTTACAAAATCATTATTAAAATCTCAGCAGAATCTTATATAAACTATTCAAACACATATAAATCATATAATGGTGTTTCATTCATTGTCCTTGGTCTTGACACAGCTGGTCCGAATATTCGGCCTTCCCGTGTTTCTATCGTACCGAAGAAAATGTTGTCCATGCCTAAGCGGATGATACCTGTAACATTTTAAAAGACATAGGTATGAATGATTTTTGAGAAACTATTCTGGATAGTAGGCGCTATACACGCATTTCTCTACTGCAGGTTTTCCTTTTATTTATTGCATCACAGCAAAGTCTATGAATGCAAATCATTCATTATCAATATAATTTATTATTTCATTTCCTTATTATTATTCAACAGCTATAAATTTCCAAACTTATAAACACTAATAATTATACACTATTGCCTCAGTAGTTCCACAAAAATATACTTGGATGTTTATACAACTATAAAAAAAATATTTATTTTTGTGGGCGCTATACAGGACTTCCCACTCGTATTAACTTTGACCGACTTAATAACGGGTTATTTTAAAATAATAGTTTCAACACTCTAGCAAATCAATCAATTAATCTGTGCTATTTAAGTCACTATCAGAACTAACGTCTAAATTATTTATGTATTTTTTTAAACTATCTGCTGCTAAGCCATACCATACCAACCAACCATAAACCTTTTGTAATCTTTAATATTTTTTTACGTAATGATTTCCTAACTATTATTTCCCAGTAGCTGTAGTTACCTTGTACAGCCCGCCATATTGTAATTTTCCGGTTACCTCTTTGACGTCTGTAACAGCACCAGCCCAAAGTCAAGATTACTTTTTTTGTAAGTAACACTTCTTTTTCTTATCAAACCTTTTCTTCATTTCTCGATTGCAAAGCTTATGATTGCAAATCATTCATTATCAATATCATCAATGATCAAGTTTTCTCTTTACTTTATCTCTCATAGCTTGAGTTTCTATATTACCTTATTGGATTTGTTTAAACATCAGCTGATGAGGTGTACACCCTGTGCTAGCATTTACAGTATTATTTATACCCCAAACTCCATCAGGAAGCTTTTCCAACCACTACACATTTGTCTACTCTCAGGATTAACAGGAAAGCTACAACAATAATATTCTGTATTAAAATATAACAAACATCTAGGTTTATTTTTCTGCATTTCAAATAGGTGCAACAAAATTATTTACTGTTTAAATACTGGAAATCCAGCCTGGAATTAGACAATAATTTTATTACAACGCTACTACTTACATCATTTTTCGGTTTAAAATGCTTTAATTCCAAAAATTTTATACTAAACAGATAAATATTTTTGCAATAATTTACTTGAAATATAGTTAACAACACCACTGCTTACGCTAAAAAAACATAACCTCACTTACCGCTGAAATACCAGTCCGGGGTTTAGAATAGTCGACTTTTTTACTAACCACGCACTGTTAAACTATTGTAGATTGATTATAAAAGGCTCTAAATACTTCTATTGCCAAAAAAACACTGCCAATAAATAAAAAATCCCAAAAGATCACAAACACAGCACAGTACCATTGTAACGTCATCTTTTGACATAAGAGACATAATTTCCCGTCAGTTTGCGTCATTTGATAGCAAAACAGCCGTACAGCATTGCCATAGTATTTCCCTAACACGATAATAATTTTATGTTATTAGGAAATTATAAATCATTTTAAAAGTAGATATCTATTTTAATTAAAAAACACATATAAATATTTAGTATATTATTTTCTCTTAATTACATATATAAAAAAATCATATAATTATAATTAATATACTCTTCGTTTTCAAACACAGGCGGTAGATCTAGGGCAATCCGCATAAGTTTTACAACGTTTATTTCCGTTGAAAACGATGTCTGATTGGCATAAAATGTAAACAATTCTGTCTCCCTTTTATTATTATGTCTATGGGATGCATCATTGAAATAAGAAATATGTGGTAATTTATTACTAGATCGATATACATAATATACATAATTTAACTGATTAAGTAATTGATTAAGTTAAAGCTAAGGAAAAACCTCCCTAAAAATCTAAAATATAAATAAAAATGGCACAGTAAAAATGTTAAAGATCTTGTTGAATGAAAATAATGTCAGAAAAATTTATTTGCTACAACAAAAACATTCTATTGTAAACAATTCAATAAAGTAGAATACAAAATAATTAAGGAAGAAATTAAAATAACTCGGTAAATAACAAATATAGTAGCAATGCATTTATTATGTACAGGGAGGTGCATTTTCGATGGGATTTGGGGGTAGCTCGGTTGCTATGAGCGACAGAAAAAAATGGACAGCACGAACGTTGACTAATTTTTTGAGACAAATTCAACTGTCAAAACAGAAATCCGGTAAGTCGATTTGTTTTCGAGTTATAAGCCGTTTGTCACTTTTTTGTAACTTTGGGTGGACTCTATATCTCGCTTATTTGAAGAGATACAGAAAAAATGTAAAGGCAACTTTTGTCGACGTTTGATAGCATAATTCAATGGTGATATTACTTTTTTTATATACCGAGTGATTCCTGATTTACGAACCAAACTTATGATTTTTTAAATGGAAACCATAGTTGGCTTGGGACGCGATGGAAAGCTTATTTTGTCAGCTTTTCAAAAATATATAGTTTCATATGGTTATTTTTAAAATTTAATCATTTACGGCATTTTTTGTAGAAGAATGAGGTAACAAAATTTTATTTACAATACGGGCAAGTAAATTATAATAGCATCTATCTACAGGGTGTCCCGAATTGCAGTGACCAAACTTTACCAGATGATAGAACTTTTGAAAATAAGTAAAAAAGTTCATATAAACATGGGTCGAGAAATGCTTGGTTTTCAAGATACAGGGTGTCAAAGATTTTGAAAAAATATGTATTTTTTTAATTAAGATCCTTAATTGTAAAGATACAAATTTGAAAATTGGCATGATTATTTCTTACTTAGTGATGCCTTTTTAGAAAAACATCTTAGAAAAAAAAATTGTTTATAACCCTATAATTGGGGGGTCCGACCCCTTTCGTCCCCCCCAAAAAATTTTCCGCGTACGTCTATGATATTAAAACTGTGTTCGTAGGATAGAAACTTTGATTTGCAAACTTTTATGTCTCTTGATATTTTTCGATTTAAGCTTCTATTTTTTAGATATTTTGCATTTTTGTAATCCATGTCATACATTTTCCTCTCATACATGCTTAGTGTAAGGGCAGACACTTCAATTCAATAGAGTGCCATGATTTTATTAAACAATCAGGCCAAATGACAGTTGTTTGTCAAGTCGGTATACTTATGTTCCGGAAGAGTTTTTTTTAGTTAATAAAAGTGTTCAAATAAAAAAATGGTTGAGTTTTCTAATGTGGAGTACGCTGATATTCATTTTATTTATGGATACTGCAATGGAAATGCGACTGCCGCCGTACGCGAATATCATAGAAGATATCCAAACAGAAGGCTGCCGTCAAAAACAGTTTTTACTCAAACGCATATGAAATTTCGAAATCTTGGCCTTCAAAAAAATCGAAGAAATGAAGTACGGCGAAATGAAAGACTAAGAAATGAAATTTTGGCCCAGTTTAATGACAACAATAAATTGAGTGTAAGAAGAGCTGTACAACAGTTACGTGCTGGAGGTATTAATGTTTCCAAAAATAAAGTGCTTCGAGTTCTGAAAAACGATCACAGAAAACCTTTTCGAATGCAACCAGTACAAAACCTACAACCAGGTGATGCCGAGAGACGTGTTGAGTTTTGTAATTGGTTCATAAACGCTGTTGAAGAAGATCCCGATTTTAAGTCGAAAATCATTTGGACCGATGAAGCCACCTTTACACGTAGTGGATCGGTAAATTTTCATAACTCAAGAATCTGGGCGCATGAGAACCCTCACACAATCAGGCCTACGGCTTTTCAAACGGATTTCTGTGTAAATGTATGGTGCGGAGTTATAAATGGTACTTTCTGCGGTCCTCATATCTTACCACCACGTCTTAACGGACAATTATTTCATGAGTTTTTAAATAATAGCTTTTTTGACTATCTTGAGGACGTTCCGCTAAATTTAAGAAATAATTGCTGGCTTCAAATGGACGGAGCGCCGGCCCATTACGCTATTGAAAACCGTAGATGGTTAAACAATAATTTTCCCGAAAGATGGATCGGTCGATTAGGGCCAATAGGCTGGCCACCTCGTTCTCCCGATTTGACACCTGTAGATTTTTTTGTTTGGGGCTACTTAAAAGACAAAGTTTACGCTACCCCTGTAAACACCAGAGAAGAACTGATCCAAAAGATTCGGGAAGCTTGTGAAGAATTGAGGGCGAACCAAAATTTTATTAATGCCGCAACACATTCTCTTGTGCGCCGCTGCCAAAAATGTGTTGAAGTGGAAGGATTACACTTCGAACAACTGATATAATTATGATAATAATTTTCAGGACAATTTAATTTTATCTAAGTTAGTCAGTTTATTTAATTATGTAATAAGTTTGTTCTAGTAAAATAGGAATTATTATTTCATCATGTGAAGAAACTTATAAAAAATTGTAGGAAAACATATTGTTCATTTTAATACGGCCTGTTACAATTACTTATTTATTTTTCAGTTAGTTTTAATTAGTACATTTTCATTTGTTGACCTCCAGAAGTTTTAAATTATATTGGAAAAAAATAAAGAATTTAATTTGCATGCTGTCTTATGATTTACGACAAAAGTTTATGATTGACATTGATTACGAACATGTAAAACATTTAAAAAAGTTAAAGGTAATTCAAAAAATATCAAGAGACATAAAAGTTTGCAAATCAAAGTTTCTATCCTACGAACACAGTTTTAATATCATAGACGTACGCGGAAAATTTTTTGGGGGGGACGAAAGGGGTCGGACCCCCCAATTATAGGGTTATAAACAATTTTTTTTTCTAAGATGTTTTTCTAAAAAGGCATCACTAAGTAAGAAATAATCATGCCAATTTTCAAATTTGTATCTTTACAATTAAGGATCTTAATTAAAAAAATACATATTTTTTCAAAATCTTTGACACCCTGTATCTTGAAAACCAAGCATTTCTCGACCCATGTTTATATGAACTTTTTTACTTATTTTCAAAAGTTCTATCATCTGGTAAAGTTTGGTCACTGCAATTCGGGACACCCTATATACGAGTACGATAGCATAACATCTATCATTAAGGCAACCCACAAAATTACACAATAAGTAACAACAATGAAACTAACAAATTTACAAATATTACAAAATTTATATAATATAACAGAAAAGGTTAACTATAGATACTGTTCAAACTGTTCTCCATTGAAGTTCACACAAAGTCTACATCTTTTTTTTACACTATCTATACTTCTTAAAATATACAGGGGCTTTTGATTTAATTTCTGAAATGCGACTTCTATACTGTTTCTTAATTCCTCCACAGAGTTACGCGGCATGTGATATATTTTTTTATAAAGCCCCAAAGAAAAAAATCGGCAGGAGACAGATCCGGCGAGCGTGCTGGCCACAATATAGGACCATGAGTTCCTATCCACTTGTTTGGAAAAGTTTCTTTTAAATAATTAGAAGCAACTCGAGCATTATGTGACGGCGCACCATCTTGTTGGAACCATATGTTTCTCAAATCTGCAAGTGGTAGATTATTTAAGAATTCTGTTAATTGCTGGTGTAAAATGTGCACATAGATTTCCGCATTTAATGTTTCCTGATAAATATGGTGTCCAATTAATCGACCTCTAAACATACCGCACCATACATTCAATCCAAACCACGCTTGATGTCTCACTTCAATAGTCGCATGGGGATTTTCGTCTGCCCATATATGGCTATTGTGTCGATTGAATATACCGTCACTGGTGATTCTGGCCTCATCCGTCCAAATAATATTACGCGGAAAATTCTCATCCTCTTCACATTTGCCTAGGTACCATCTACAGAAATTAAGGCTTCTCTGACTGTCGTCTGGAGGGATATGATGAATTTTTCGGAATTTAAAACATTTAAAATTATTTTCTTTTAAAATTTTTAGGCTCCGCTTTTTCGAAACTCCCACTGATTCTACAATAGAATTTGTAGATATTTCTGGATTCGCTGTTACCACTCCTAACACATTTATTGTATCATTTTCAACATTTGCCTTATGATATCTTTTTAGTCTAGGTTTTTTAAAGGAACCGTAATGTTTCAGATTATATTCGAGCCTGCTGAACATCTTAACATTTGGTTGTCTCCTTTCTGGATATCGCTGTAAATATAACTCAGCAGCCATTCTTGAATTTTTATGCGCTTCACCAAATACAATAATCATATCAAATTTTTCAGTATTATTGTAGTTTTCCACAATCTTGACTGATTTGATATTAATTAGATAATTAACACAAAATAAACAAATCTTGTAAGGATACTGACTAGTTAGAATAATTTGACATACCTATATGCGGAATAGCTGCAATTTTTGTTTTATTACAGCCTACTAGGATTAAAAACAATTGTTGATAAGGCTCTCCTAGATATATTATTGGGTTATAACTCAGCCATTTTTAAAAATAACCATATTAAACTATATATTTTTGAAAAGCTGACAAAATAAGCTTTCCATCGCGACCCAAGCCTACTATGGTTTCCATTTAAAAAATCATAAGTTTGGTTCGTAAATCAGTAATCACTCGGTATATAAAAAAAGTAATATCACCGTTGAATTATGCTATCAAACGTCGACAAAAGTTGCCTTTACATTTTTTCTGTATCTCTTCAAATAAGCGAGATATAGAGTGCACCCAAAGTTACAAAAAAGTGACAAACGGCTTATAACTCGAAAACAAATCGACTTACCGGATTTCTGTTTTGACAGTTGAATTTGTCTCAAAAAATTAGCCAACGTTAGTGCTGTCCATTTTTTTCTGTCGCTCATAGCAACCGAGATACCCCCAAATCCCATCGAAAATGCACCTCCCTGTACAAAGAAAATTAATTAGAATGAAATGTATGGATGAAGGATCTAGTTAAAATTTTTCTCATATAAAAACATAATGTAATACTAATAAGAATAAGGTACCAGAAGGAAACAAGCAGAAGGCATATGATAAAGGAATATTACATATTGATTAAAATCTACAGTAAGGCAAAAAACCACTTGTTGCATAGGACATGAGGTAATATATTCTGATGAAGAACAAGAGAATTTAACATAGAAAGCTGCTTCTGAAGTTCATAATAAGGAAGAAGTGAACAAAAACGGGGTACAAAATCTATATAAAATTATAAAAATTGCAATGTAAAAAACCATTCATCTGAAATAGATCAGTTTATAAGATATTTTGAACCTGTTGTGCCTAACTTTCCCAAATTAAATCACAGTAAACACATCGGTATCGCAAGTAAACAACTATTTGTGGTGTCATTATACTAAACATATTTAACAGAAAACTAATATTTAAAACAAAGTAGGTAACTTTTCTGGGATTGATAATATTCTCAGCACAACCCTTTAAATTATAAATCAGTAAATAAATAATTCATCAATAACAGCAGAAATAAAATCCATTTACAAAAATGGAGCCAAGTCTGAAAGAGTACGTTAGGTATCTGTTTAGACCCATTTCACTTTTATTAGTAACTTGGCTGGCTCTAATCCCAGAATAGATAGGATCCACAATGATATTTTATAAAAATATATAATTTTTTTAAATTTTGATTGACCTCAGCATAGCTTACACTAGTGTGATTTACTGAGATTATATAATTACAAGGAAATAAATGTTTTTGGTCCTTTAACCTAATGTAAATTTCCTCACTGATGACGTGCATTGTTTGGATTCTTGTTTTGACCATATAAAAGATATTTGAGAAGGTACCAATATAAATTTAGAAAAAAAAGTTTGCTGGTGTTATGTTTTAATATTTGATAGAGTAGAAATTCCCCAAATAAAAATGGGCCACAAATAATTTAAAAAATTAAAAATGAATAATCCTCGGAATCAAAGCGAGAATATGTTAAGCAAGTAGGCAGACGTTTTTTAATGACATTGCCAAAGTGGAAAAAAATATATGAATGTTGAGGTTATATGAAGATATGCCGTTGTAATTCAATGTTGGGGGGGGGGGGGGGATATTTGATAATTTCATTAATAATTTATCTCTTAGTTACCTTTTTGGCTTAATTCCTATATAAAGAAAGATATATGTTATAGATATTTCCCAATGTAAAATTAATAAGGGAAATAGTCAAAGAAATAAGAAAAACTCATTTTAATTGCCCATAATTCAAAGCTGAAGTTAACTATTTGGACCAAAAATTGTGTTCGTGCAAATTTCGTGTGCATAATGTTTAAATCCTAATTTTAGATTGCAAAATCCATGGTTAAACTGATGACAATATTTTTTTAACTTCTTATATTGAAATTATGTAATCAGCCTATTTATAATCTATTATTTACAGACTTTAAAACTAGATTATATTGTTGGAGCATTCTTAAATGTAGTAATACACACTTCCCGTAGCTGTTCATAAGTTGTTGCGGCTGATGCTATATAGTAACCGTCACAAGTTCCGTCAGTGTCAAAAGAGTGCAATAAAAGCAATGTGAAGACTCTTGGCAACAATCCAGTAATTTCTTTAACTCATTGTTCATATAGCATACTGGTTTTGATATACCTATATCTCTTATTACAGATGAAATCATCAAAACCTATTATTACTCTTGAGAGAACACGAACATCCGAATATACACAAAAATTAAATTCCTAAATTTGTATCGAATTTATACGAAAGTTTTGAATTTGTTTTTGAGGGCCACTGAATAATGCTGTGACCAAAATTTTGTAAAGTGTATTATTCTTAATACTTTTTCTTTACAATCTGGGATAAAAATTAATATTTTGCTCTTTTGTTTTCAATACCGTTCATGATAAATTCTCAACATACAGGATTAAATAGCATGTTAAATTAAGTAGCGTGAATCGAAGTAGTGTTCTAAATACATTTGATAATTATTCAAGAATATAGTATAATAAAGCTAGATAGATAGTTGGTAGTAAAAATTATTCCGTATACAATTTAGATCCTGTTCTCAATTCTAGCATCAGATGTAAACGGATATAAAAAAGAATAAATAAACAAATGTTAACAGGGATATATTTTTAACACCCTGGGGGTAGAAAATTTCAACCCAGTTCATGCTTAAGAATGTCCTGCTCTTTGACAACCTTTTCTAAAATCTGAATTTTAAATACATACAACATCAATAAATCTTTATCAAAGAGGCAAAGTTTATAAATGTTAAATCATTTAAAGATATTACAATTTAAGTCAAATTTATTAACTAATGTATATTATTTAATTCTGTTAAAACAAATTTTATTTCAGGTTCCAAAATCTTTGAAGTTTAAATTATGGCTAAGAATCAGGTAGCCACAGATAGACCTAAAATTAAAGACAATTTTTTCAAAAAATCTCGCTCAATATCTCGTTATCCAAAATTCCAAGAAAAAAATGAAAGAAAAGACGTCCAACATATTCCTAATGCTGATTCAAATATTTTGTTCATGAGATCCAACAGCACTGAAACACCTAAAAATCCTCAAAATTCGAAAGTAAACAATTTGCAACAAAGTCCAGAAACCAAAGTGGATAAAAAACCTTTTGACAAGAAACGGTATAGACTTCAGAAATACAGCAAAAAGTATAAACTTGAACAATGGCAGGACAGGAGGAAAAAAACAGTTTTACACAGTTATCATAAAACTTTAAAAGAGGAAAGATTGAATCCAAATAGTAAAATGTATCATAGAAATGAAATTGATAATGACAACATAAATACATGTAGTGTCCCAGATGAAAATGAAAAGGGCGAAAATGCCCTTCATGCCAATGAGACAGTTGAACTTGATAATGTTGCATCAAAAACATCTAAAAACAAGAAAAGTAAATTTGTTAAATTGCAGCAAGAATTTCTACTGATCAAGGAGGAAAAAGAAAAGAAAAAGGAGCTTTTATTGAAAAAGAAATTGGAAAAGGAAGAAGCTGTAAGAGCATATAAAAAGAAAAAAACTGAAAAATACAAAAAATTAAATAAGAAAACTAAAAAGGGCCAACCAATTATGAAAGATAGAATTGAAATGCTACTTGAAAAGATACAAAATAATATTAACAGTTAAATACCTATAGAACAGATTAAACATTTTTATTATGTAACAAAAATGAAATCCTATTGTACTTTAAGTAATAATGAAATTTAAATTGTATTTATTTTCTATTGTATAAATCATACATATATACATATTATAACATCTTCAAATATTGTTAAGTGTTTCTAAAATTTTGGGAAGAGACATATCTTTATTTTCATTAGAACACATATGCCCCACATACTCTAGACATATATATCATAAAAAAAGTGTATGTGCCATAAGAGAGATTATGGATTGTAGCTGAACATTAGATATATTATCTTAATAGAACCGTTTTCCACCCCGAAGGGAAGAAAACGGATATTTTAATTCTTGCCGAGCCTTGACCTCTTGGAGATTACCCGTCATTCCTTTTCATGTTCGTGTGTCCCTAAACCCACCCGGTTATGCCTATGAGAGCTCTCGAGCGCAGGATGAGGATATAACTCCCCTCCAACCTGCGGCGCGGGATATGCTGGGCAGGCGCCAAGCATCGGCGCAGTGCTTCTTCAGCCGCTGCGGTTATCTGCTTAAAACAAGGTATCTCATTTTCTCACAGACACGCTTAATGTTGGGTAAGTATAATATGAGACACACCTTTTCTCGTACAGCAGCAGGTAACACAAAACTTAAATTATTTTATATATTTAAATGCTACAACAATGTTAGATGGGAAGCCACACTTCACTACTCAGGAAATAACAGCATACTGAAGAACCACTGCGCTGATGCATGGCACCTGACCGGCATATCCCGCAGAGGTTGGAGGATAGTTATATTTTCACACTGCGGTTGAGAGCTCTCACATGCAAACCGGGCAGGATTAGGGACACACGAGCATGAAAAGAATGCAATTACAACTAATAGGAAAAGGAATACAATTAATGAAAAATGTTCTAATAATTTCAAAAATTCCAATTTGACCGGTTACTATTACTTATTGCTATTGTAATTATAATTATTTTCTTTTCAGTAATTTTTGATCTTGATAACTAAAATGTTTGTGCGGAACATGTTTTATATTTTGTTCTTGCCATAAAGGAGGGCCAAAGCGCTGGTTGGCTGAGAGGCGTTTTGTTTGGATTAAAGGTGCCTATTAAAAACAAACATAATATACGATCAAGAACTAGTTGAGAGAACGAAAAATCATGTGCCTTTCTAATCGTTTTTAAGTCATTTTTACTATTTCCACTTTAAGAAACTGTTTTAATTATGATGGTACTAAAAGTAAATTACGAATAATAGACATCCTTATTTAAGGAAATAATTTAAAACTAATAATAAATATAAACAAAATAATCAATGATTATCGTTCTGAAATATAAGTACAATAATATTAACTTTTAGAACGTGAGTACAGAAATTATTTTAAAAATAAAATATGTAAAATATTTCTTTCTCAATAGGATCTAAAAATCTCTCTCTCAAATGATATATATGAACATATATAAGTCAATAACTTTATCTCATTTTTATTATTCTGGATCCAATTTTAAGATTATGGGAAACTTCCTTATGAATTCTTCAAAAACTGCATATCTATAATAATTTGAGTGAAAACGTTCATTTAATAACACTGTATTACACTAGTCTTCAAATATTTGATCAAGAGAGTAGTTCATCATGTACCGTGTTACCTATCTTTTTTCATCTGATGTTGATTGCCTTTAAAAAAGGAACAGTTCGATTTATATTTCTTTTTTTATAAATTGTTTTAATTCTTCAGCGCAAGCATAAGTTTCTTGTCAATGAAAGAACCAAACTCATTTTTTATTAATGCAATTTCTTTATTAGTCCACTCTAAAAGTAATTTAACATTAACTAAATGTTTTTGTTTTATTTTTAAACTTGCCTCTTTTTTTATAGATTCTTTTATAGTAACATATAATAATATGTTGTTGGCAAGTTTATTATTACCATCAAAATCTGTAAATAATAGGACTTATTAGCTATGTACCTATATGTAATATACATATATAATATAGTGCAATTAATTAAGAACCAAAAAACAAACAAAACAAAATAATAATACTTTTTTCATGCAATACATAAAATCACTTACCTTCATTATTTCCGTTACATAACTCGACTAGCAATTTTCCTCTTGATACAGGTTTCATCTTTTCTTATCTTGGTTCTATATACAATAAGGACCACAAAGCAAAAGCAAAATACATATATAACAGAAAATCAACCTAATAGCTCAAGTCGCAATGAATTTAATACTTTTTGCAATATGGAGATATATAAATGTTAGCGGAATCCCCTCGGCCCCACTGAAATGAAATAAACCACCCATTGCCCATACGTGACTTTGTCAGGGTCAGGACAGCCAAACCGATGGATGATACTGGCCGGTGACCGGGAAAACACTCGCGCAATTCTGTGGAGCAGTCTGTGCTGAGCTTGTAGAATGTGAATGTGACAAATAAATTGATTGTGAAACTTCCAAGTTTTATTGGGGTAAAAACCCTATTTGACACGAATATACCCCTGTAGTTTACATCAGAAGTGGGATCACTCTGTACGCAGTCAAATTTAGTTAATAAATAATATTACAGACAATTAAAATGAATAAAGAAAGTTTTCCTAGTGTTAGTGCGGCATCTGAGCATACTAATGCGGATGAGTATGATTCCGAAGATGACCTGCCTTTGGTTCCACCAAAACGTTCTAAGACGAAGTGGCAAGAGACATTAATTAATCTGGTGGCGACTCAACAACAACAGCTCGCCGATTTAATTCAGCAAACCAAGATGGCGACAATTGCAACGGCAACACCCAGCACCTCCGAGACGGAACTTAAATGTGCATGCGTCAATATCTGGACATGCGAATTCGTGATTTAAGTTAACTACTTACGATCCCGATAGCAGCGCTTACTCAATCGAGGAATGGCTGGACGATGTTACTAAACTCAAGGACGAATTAAATGTAAGCGATATTCTCATGATTGCAAAGGCAAGCTCAGCAATTCAACATAACTCGCTATCGGACAAAGTTATTTAACGTAGGTGACACCGTAGCAGTGGAAGATTCCCAGCTAGCTGGCGGAGGCAAACTTAAACCCAAGTATAGGGGGCCATACACTGTCCGCAGTATACTTCCGAATGAGAGATATGCGTTACAAAAGGGAGGTCAACGACTAACAGTCGCTGCTCATGAGCAACTGAGACGTTGGCCCACAGCTAAATAAAGAGGGTATGTAATTTAATTAAAGTTTAGCTAGTAAAAGCTAATAAACAAAAGCAAGTAACATTTCACTTATTTTGGAAATGAAAATGCAAGTAGTAGTCACATTAAAAAAAAAATCGATTGTTACTTTTCTTATTTTGAGTTTTATGAGTAGTTACATACGGTGATAATACAGTACAAACCAATATAAAATCAAATGACAAATGGTAATAAAGACCAGTGTGGCAGTACCACATTTGGGTAAAGATGGCAGTACCATCTACATTATTTATCAACAGCATAATAACAAAAAGACCAGTGTGGCAGTACCACATTTGGGTAAAGATGGCAGTACCACATTAGGGTAAAGTTGGCAGTACCATCTAAAAAAGATACACCGTTTAGCTCTAAAAATTAAGAAATTAACTGTAATACCATCCTGAATACAAAAAGATAACAAAAGTACCTACTGTTGTTGTTTAACATCTATAAATTAGTCACCATAATATAACCCAGTAAGGAAATTGGAACAGCTGTTATGTTTGTATCAATAATTACAACTCCTGACGTTGCCTCTTACTGTTTTAAGGTCAATGTTGTGGTGGTTTTTATCAGCAGTGAAGTTTGTGTATTATTTTACGATTTCAGCTGAAGATACGACGCGAGGACGCACCGGAAGGGCAGGAATGACCATGTTAGCGGAATCCCCTCGGCCCCACTGAAATAAATCACCCATTGCCCATATGTGACTTTGTCAGGGTCAGGGCAGCCGAACCGATGGATGATACTGGCCGGTGACCGGGAAGTGGGAGGCAAACACTCGCGCAATCCTGTGGAGCAGTCTGTGCTGAGCTTGTAGAATGTGAATGTGACAAATAAATTGATTGTGAAACTTCTAAGTTTTATTGGGGTAAAAACCCTATTTGACACGAATATACCCCTGTAGTTTACATAAACAAACAGTAAATGTAATAAAATTACTGACGTTAGGGCTGTAACCCTTTGCATAAAACTACATCCATTCCAAATGGAGAATTTCCAGTTATTTAAGGTCATTCGTTAGATATTTTAATAAAGAATTATCATAGTTTTATGCGTTTTACAGCATTATTTGGTTTATTACGAAATATAAATATATTATTGGAAGGAGATGCCGAAAAAACTACTCCACGGGCAATATGCCCCGACTGGCGTTCCATTACATCAACATCTCCATGGTTCCAGAGGGCACTACGGTGTATTTCACTGTATCTCGCCACTACAAACATTCACATATGCCCCTTAGGCAATCATGTCGCCATATCATTCATCGATTCCGATACCTATGGCAATCTGATGAGATCATAACAAGATCGAAACCGGTCATTGTCTGGTATTTGGTCTTGATGAAGGATGTGGCGACACCCATGAAGATGTTGATGTAATGCAACGCCAGTCGGGGCATATTATCCCGTGGAGTAGTTGTTTTCGGCATCTCCTTCCAATAATTAAGTAGGATTGTCTTCCTCAAAGACAATAGAGGTCGCTGTAGTGGCATCTGCATAAAAGCAGATCGTTATCTGTCTGTCAATTAGACAATAATTGTCAGACAGGTAGTAGCAAAGACCCAAAGAGGGCACTACGGTGTGTTTCACTGTATCTCGCCACTACAAACATATAAATATATTGTTAGAAACCAACTACTTGCTTAGGCACTGATATCAGATAATTTTAAGACTTTGCGTATATGAGATACTTTGCTATTATATTATTACTGGGATCTAAATTTTGCGACGCATTTGGAAAATATAAAAAAATCGGCTAACAAATCCAGGAGTATTAGATTTTAAAGCTAAAAGTTCAAATTTTATATTGTACAGAAGTCTGCAACATTGTTTATTGCAATGTATTGAAATACCTTCTACAAAAAACATTATAATGTACGCAGGGCTTCTAAAACTAGTACAATTGTACTAGATCTAGTACGTTTAATATTTTGATACCATTATTGATACGTTTGTGCTCCAAACACATTTTTAGGATAATTTTAATAACAACCTTTAAAAGAGCAATTACCTACAATTTTTGTGCAGTAGAACAATAGGATGTTAAGATCACAGATTGAAACCATGCCCTTTTCACCAGAAAATGAGGTCATTGATGACTACATATATATCTATGTACAAGGTGTTTCTGAACGACCGTCATTTATCCGAATCTTCGAATCTAGTTGGACGTTAGCTATTCGTGAAAATTTGAACAGGGGGATTTTAACGAACCTTAAATTCAATGAAAATATTTTGAACTGGGACTCGGTTCCACTTCTACCGGAAACTCATACTAACTTTCTTATTTCAATTAGGAAATATATAATATACATATAAACCCTGTATATAAAAATTGTGTATGTAATGTAGATGCTTGTTTAACATTTCATGATTTAAAAAATGTAAAATCTAACACAACCTTTCAACTCTTATGTCCAAGAATTAGTCAAATGTAGGCCATTTAATTTGAACACAAGTGTGAGTAGTAATTGTGTAATGTGCGTTTCATATTTTTATATAGTAATAGTTTTTGAGATGGATCGACATATTCTTCCAACAATTAGTCCACCTTGTATATCTGAGACACAGGTATAACGGTAGTTAATTTATGGGGATAGTCCAGCAGTTATTAATCATCAAATCAGTAATTTTTAAAGTTTGAGATAAAGAAATTACTACTAACTATTTCTTAACTTTATTTATCATAACTAAATTTTTGTGTAATTAATTTGATAGATTACAGATCCGTCAAAGCTATTTATTATGCACAGTATTACCTTATTTTTATGTGTTGTAAAGCAGTTTGTTTTTAATTATTTAAGCATTCAGAAAGACAATCTTGCAAATAGTGGTTTGCCTTTATTATTATTAATTTTAATACAATGTGCGACAAGAAACATGTACTTTTTTCGGCATTTATTAATTTTCTTTTATCGATCAATATATATTTGCAGGTCATATGGCATTATTTTTAGTTAAAAAAATATGAAGATTAAAAAACTAAATACAGCTTACTCGGAAAATCTAAATATTTTCATTTCCAGAAATTGTGCATATAAAATAACTGGGAGATTTTAAATGATTTTTGTAGTTAAAAATATTTTTAAATAAATCACTTTATTCCGTTATTATCCTTTTTATTGCTCTGTTTTCAACTCTGCATTATATCTGCAATTTTTTTCAATATTTGAAACAAATTTTATTTGTCTTATGCCTTATTCTATCAATTCTCCAAGTTTTACACAATATAATCAATATGCTCGCTGGTGAAATATTTTGCAATAAAATAAAATGTTTCATATTTATTCTTTATAATTCGAAGAGTAATTAAATATTCTAAAAAACAGTTTTATCTTTGACTTACAGGACTGTTTATGTTAAATAATAAATATGAAATAGCTTATTATTTTAATTATTAATCAACAAGATAATTATATGATAACGATAACACCATTACTTAAAAAAAGATGACCTATATAATCTCATAGTATTTACAATTTTTGCTATTATTACTATCATGTGATAGTGCTGAACTGATAAACTGTTTTTGGTTGGTGGTATATCCTACAGGATGTATAATTCTAAAAATCTATAATTTTAAAAATATTCATTTCAGTTTCTTCAGTTTGGACGTCAGGCCACTTATTTTTGACATGTGGCATGCCCATCCAAGAGTAGTAAGACTGGATTGTCTGTTGTAGGATTAGATTAGAATGTTTCAGAAAATAGGGAAACCAATTGGCGCTAAAAACATTTGATTACGTCCATCCAGAATTATGAAATGCCACTACTGATTCTGATGGAAGGCCGCCTTTGTAAATTGGATTGTATCTTATACGAGGTATAATCAACAATGGTGGTATGTAGTGGTCCAGAGCATTAAAGCATACCTCTAGGGTTATTAAGGTATCTCTTTTGGCAGTGGTTAAAATACCTACTTGTTTTTTCCTCTTCAATGGAAATACTTTATTATTTTTGTTGGGTACTGTTATGAGACCTGTTTCATCAGTTATATATTCTACTTGGGGATAATTTATATTTATCCATTAGGGAACCAAGCAAATAAAAAAACTTTGAAACTGTAACTCCATTGAAGCCTGAGGCTCCTGTGGCCGATGTACTTTTTGGAACACGTAGTGTAACATTGGGATGACGGTTACGGAACAAATAAATCCAGTCCCATCCTGGTATTCCCTTCTCCATATTAAAGTTGTGACTAATTTATTCATCTCGACAAACTGAAAAACAAGCCCACGAAGTTCTTGGGTGGAAAGGCCAAAAAAATTTTTTCCATGTTGAGAATATGCTGCACAATTTGGTTTTCTTGTTCAGGTGTGAAAACTATGGTAAAACGACCAAGTTTCTTTTGAGAAGCAGTTTCTGGATTTTTTTCCAATTTAATTCTACGATTAAGGGTAGCCAGGGGAATACCGTAAACTCTTGCAGCAGAATTTTGTGATTCCCATTTTGTACCGCTTTAACTGCAGCTTCTATTGATTTCTGGCTTCAGGAATGCTGTTTGCTCTTTCTCTTGTATGTTCTCATTTCTTAAACAATATTATGTTAACAGAGAAAACTTGTTTTACTGGTAACACTTTGAAATTTACGGAAAAGATTTTGATACAACTTACCTAATTAATTTATAGTGCAACACTCAAAACTAAAGAAATACAAAATTTCTCTATCACTTAAGTGACCCTATCTGCACAATTAATAGACACACAACTGTGGTCATATATATAAATTTATTCAAAGATGGCGACACCATACCAGGAAATAAGCAAAAATTTCAGTTTACCCCAATATTTCACTTTACACAACCTTCCCTAATACTTGCAGGGTAATTACTGTGATTTGCCAACTATTTGTTTTCTAAGAAAATTATAGAATCTTTTAAAGTATCCATGTAAATGTTGATATATCAATTTGTATGTTTATGCTATAACTTCTAAGCTGCTAGCAATATTAAAATATGGCAAGAGAAAAAAGAATCACCAAAGAACAGTTCATGATAATCATTATTATGAGACATGGAAAGTATAGCTCTTGAGGATTAAAAATACTTCTTTCAAACTATATTTATAAAATTTTATTAGTATGATAAATATATGCTTGTTTATAATATACAGGAGGATAATATAACAGGCTTGTCAAACTATTAATACATATTTACAAACTTAAAATGTAATTTTATAATTAATGTATTTCATCTAATGCTTTAATTTTCTTTTGCTTAATTTATGAAAACTTTTGTTCTTAATACATTGTAAAAATACAAAAAGGACTAGGTACATATTTTAGGAAAAACATTGCGTTATTAAAAGTTCATATCGTCTCAAATATCAGATATGTAAACCAGAATATGTTGAGAGGTCTAAAAACTAAATGGATTGCATGAACAACTGTTAGTTTCTATTCACATGGTGTTTTCAAGGTATACTATGTAATGTGACTTAGGGTCGGTATTATGTCTAATTGACTGAAGGTTGAGCTGTAGTTAAAGAACAGCCCAACCTTCGGTTGAGTTTAATCTTTATTATTTATTTAACTAGACATAATAACGGCACTAAGTTACTTACTGTGTAACACCCCCAAAATTGATTTTATTAAGTAACGTGATTTGGTCTGATGTAATATCTGTGTTTATTATTTTTATTCATTCAACCGATAGAATTGCTAATGATTTACCCAGTTTGTTGAACTAATGCTCCTTTAACACTTATTACTTTATCAGGCAAACTTTGATCAAAGGTCATCATAATATGATATTGATAAGACATTGGTGGGGTACCAATAAATTGGTGATTTGATCAATGCACGATCTTAGTTCTTCAGTGTTCTTTTATGTTTTTTTTATATTACTTACTACTAAACAATTTTTAAGTCAAGAATTTTTTACAATTTCTTCAAATTAAACTAAATATACTACTATTTTTGAAGTATTAAACAATTGAGAATCATTTAATAGTTGGCCTAATGACCAACTGTTGTTTAAAACAATTTTATTAAAAGAATTTTCATGTGCGTATGTGTCGAGGACATCATTTTCTTTGCCCGAGGACCTCAGGTAAATGAATTATTATATACATATTGTCCTAATTAATTAAATTTTACGGGTTTATATTGTTCTTTCACGAAGTGGTGGTTAGGGTTTATTAACCTGAGTTGTTTCTGGGCGCTAATGTAGCCTACAGAATAATAATGTTGCCTCTTTTCCCACACAAGTTTAAAAATTTCAATCTAATTCATTTGATAGGCATGAGGGTAGGGATAAGGATAAACATGAGGCATAAATATTTTATTTTGAAATTTGTTTTAAAAGTTATTCTTTAACACCAATTATGATTCAGATAATGTGTGATTCCATTTAAACACAGTTGAAACAAAGATATAAGATTTTGAAACACTTTTTCACAAATTGTCTCAAAAATTATGTTACTGGTCCGTGGTCCATAATCTCACCATAGTATTACACAATAACTAGGTTACGGATATCAGCCCGTCTTTGTTGTCAATGTTGAAAAAGCTTCTTGTCGATTATTGATTTAACAACATCCATCAACAATTCTACTATTATTATTTATTAATACAACTATTGGAGAAACTAAAACTCTATGACACGACATAGTTTTCTACATAACACCAAAACGCTATACTGGACTCGACGTGCGTTTCGGCAACCAAGTAGGCATCATCTGGAGATGATTGAAACTCGGTTTTAAACTCTGTGTTTTGGTATTATGTGGAAAACTACAGCAGTATTATCTTCACACCAAAGGTTCCAACCCCCTTCAAGATTACAATAAAACTCAATGCTTTTATTGTAAAGAATTTTTGTACATTTATTTTTCCGTTTCATTCCCGTTTTCTAGTCTATGCCACATGTACAGGGTGGCCCACATAAGACCATATACCCGATCTCGAAATCTGTTCAAGGTAGAAAAAAATTGTGCAATAAAGTAATTTTTTTTATTTTTTATACTTTTTTACATAATTATAATATCCCTCCTCATTCTAATCACGAGGGTTAGCCGAAATTCTGTGACATGTGTGGGAGAGGGAGCGGCATATTATTATTGTTATTAGGAATGACACGTTAGCAGGCCCTGAGTTGAAAGATTGAGACACTAAACTGTGAGCCACCGGTTCACCACCTTATACAAGGTGATTCAATAGTAGTGAATGATACCAAACTTATGTTTTTTTAAATGGAATACCCTAAATTGTCTTAGGCGTCTCTAGGAGAGCAGTTGAACGATTTTTTATTTTTGAAAATATTTTACGGCATCGCCAAGTTATTGTAATTAAAGTGAAAATGCAGATGTTGGGAAAACCACTTGTATTTCTATGGTTGCTTGAACTTTTCGGAAACGTTTTATTAATGCCATTATTAGTAATGATCACCCATGTAATACTCCCTAAACAAAATTAACTTATACATATTGGTCGAATTTGAGCGTTGAACTTTTGGATTTTGAAAACACAATATCTCAATTTTTTTCTTAAATGGAATGCATATATTTTCTTTCCACAAATCAATTAAGTGTTTCAATATCTACGTTTCAAAGAATCAATGTTTTATATAAAAATTTTACCATTTTCGAGATATTAACAAATTACTATTTTTTGGTCATCGTCAATGATTTATGATCGGTTTCCTAGGTGGCAGTGACTATTACCACTAACTTACTACTACATATTTATATATTTTTCTGTTGATTTTACTGTGTCAATATTCCCGTTATATTTTTCAATTAAATCCAGTTTATAACATGCTATTTTCTAATTGTCAATCCAATATGTTCACATAAAATATTGTGCGCTCAACCTCAGTAGCAATACCTTTATTTTCCGAAGAAATTTAAATGCCTGGTACTTGTTTATCTTCAGTATTCTTCTACTAGTTCAGCTAATATTTGAAAGAATCACCGAGGCATTCCATTGAGAATTTCCCATCACCTTAAAAAATGTAATTGCTTTTATAAATGTATTTTTGAGTCTATGAACTACTATGGAATTTTCCCGTATGATTCTTGAAAATCGGATTTTGGTCAGTACTAATGATTATCTGGATTGTTACGGCCCGTCATATTCTCTTAATTTAACTATTATAATTGCGGATTTAGTGCGACTTCATAAATAAGGAGGATGTATCCAACAATGAAAAATGTCATTGTTTTTTCAAACCGTTCCATATATCAGAATAATTATTATTTGCTAAAAGTTAAATGCATTTAAATCATGCAACTTTATAGTGTAGAAGATCGCTTAAAGTTATATGAATGTTTTACTAGAAGCAATAAAACTCAATAATTAGCTTTAAGGGAGTATCATGCGCTCTATCCAGATAGAAAAGTACCAGATAATAAAATATTTATAAGAATAATGTGGGGCTTGAGAAATGACACAGTTACTAATAAAAAAAGAAACTGCCCAAAATCAGTTCAAACCGAAGAAACGTAAATAGAGGTCCTTTTATATTTTGAAGACAGGAATGAAAATTCTCAAAGGGATGCTGAGCGGAATATTCAAGATATTAGCAGAACTAGCATTCAGAGACCACTAAATATAAACAGGTATCACACTTATAAAGTTTGTACAGTACAGCAGTTATTTGCTGCTGATTTTGATAGGGCGATGGTTTATGGAGATAATGGATTGGTAGGTACTTTGAATGTGATATTGTGCAAAATATTCTTTTTATTGCTGAAGCAATTTTTAATATGGCTGGTATTTATAATAGAAAAAATTCTCACTACTGGTCATCTGGAAATGAGCAGCAAGTAAAAATGTTGAAAAAACAAAGGCACCAAAGTGTGTATGTCTGGTGCGGAATGATTAGAAATCGAGTTATCAGACCAATTTTTTATAATGGTATATTAAATGGACAGATATTTCGATATGCTAGTAAATGAAATATAGTCTCTGATCAAGGCACTGCCAGATAATATTAAGGACGGTCTTATATTTCAACAGGACAGTGCCCCTTACCACACTTTAAGACTGATAAATTAATTGGTTAAATCAAAATATTGATACTTGGATAGGCAGGCATGGGACCATATCCTGGTCAGCTCGGAGTCCCGACTTGTTTCCCTTAAACTTCCTTTTATGGTGCCATTTAAAGGAGAAAATTTATAAAAATGAAGTAAATAATGCAGAACATCTAAAACAAAGGTTAAGGGAGGAAATAAATAGGGTTAATGAAAGTGATGCTGTAGAAAAGTATATCAGTAGGATTGAACTTATCTACACAACTTGTATAGTACAAGAAGGGTCTTATGTTGCTAATTTTATTTAAATACTTATTATTTCATTTAGTTAATTTATAATTTTGTCAATTTTTATTTAAATGTATGTTTAAAATTAGAACATATGTTAAATTGTTATCTTCGGTTGCCTTAAAATTAAATGTTTCACATATTTATTAATTGTTTTGTTTAGTTAATTCCTAATTGTGTTAATTCTTTCACAAATAAATCTGTGTAAAAATATATTCCATTGCCATTTTTGGTTGCATTATGCAGTTTGCAGAATGACCTAGAATTAAATTACTGCACAAAATTCTCACTCAAGATCTCGTATAATTAAGTGTTTTACATATTAATTATTAATACTTACTAACTACAAAAATTTTTCAGTTTTCAGATATTAACACATTATTAATTATAGTCTTTTAAACTCTCAAATTAGTGAATTAGTAGTAATAGTATGCACAGCTATCTAGGAAACCAATCGTAAATCATTGATGACCTAAAAATATCTCGAAAATGGTAAAATTTTTATATAGAACATTGATTCTATGAAATGTTAATATTGAAACACTTAATTGATTTGTGGAAAGAAAATATATGCATTCTATTTAAAAAAAATTGAAATATTGCGTTTTCAAAATCCAAAAGTTCAACGCTCAAATTTGAACACCCTGTATAAGTTAAGTTAATTTTGATTAGGCAGTATTACATGAGAGATCATTAGTAATATCGCATAATAAACTCTTCCGAAAAGCTGAAGCGACCATAGAAAAACAAGTTGTTTTCCCAGCATCTCCATTTTCACTTTTACTAATTTATGACAACGGATTTTCAAAAACAAGAATTGTTCGACTGCTCTCCTAGAGACACATATTATGGCCTATTAGAGTGTTTCATTTAAAAAACAATAACAATAGGTATACTACTTTTAAATCACCCTGTGTATATAAAAGTATAAAAAATAAAAAAGTACTTTACTGCAAACAACTTTGGCGGCATAAAACTTTTTGTTCTATCTAACAGTTTCCGAGGTAAAGTATAGGGTCATCTTATGTGGGCCACCCTGTACATTAAGTATAATACATTGTTTTCTGTCACTATTATATGTTTTTTTTAGTATACTAACTTGGACATGAGTATGTGTACATAATTTGTAATTTCTGTTACTTTTTTTGTAGGGTTGTAACGTGGACGAAGCTAGCCCAGATACTAGCAGCCTTTTACTTCCATATAACTGGAAAATTTTCCTAAACGGGGAACCTCCTTGGGGTTGCTAGCTGACACCTAAACCTTAACCAGTCACCTCTTACCTACACAAACCTGTCTGAATCTGAGCACGGGCTGCCTCGTAAGTATTTCCTTTAAAAATATATAAGTCCGTTAGTTAATCTACATTAGATATTATTTTTTCACAAAATTATTGATATCAAGCAGTGATGCGAGTCCAAATAATTATTCCACGTGAGAAGAGACATGTTAATGAAATTGTTGAATTTACTCAAACAAAATGAATTGTAAAAACTCGAAAACTTGACATAAATTACGACACTTAATTACAGTGTCTTCATATAATTGGTTTTAACGAACTCAATAAATAGCCTATAACTGATTATATTGCAATAAATGAAGTTTTTACAAAGCGTGTTGTTGAATTATTTTTCTAGAATATTTTCTCCCTTTCTTATAAATTTCGTAAACATGACTCTTAGAATGATGAGAATTATCGTAACATGCCTGGCTTTGTTTTAATTTAAGTGCAACTTTCAGGCCAAGAGAAAATTTTCATTTCTTATGCTGATATCCATGAGCAGAATATACATTTGTTAATCTAAAATTACTTGTTTCCCATTAAAATCAAACATTTTTTACAAATACATAATTGATTATAAAATAACCAACCATTCATTCTTTCCAGCTTGCTTACTTCGCCAGGAATTTTTAATTGTATTTAACAGTTCCATTCCTTAGTAAAAAAAAAATAAAAATGAAGATTAACTCAGAAGAACGTGTCCACATTTTGAATTCTCAATCAAATGTATGGTCAGCGATAAAAGAAATTGCTTTCACCAACAATCAGGAAGAGGCTTTTTATGTTTGCGACGTTGGTGACATTGTTCGACAACACAAAATATGGAAAGCCAAGCTTCCAAGAGTTGAACCATACTATGGTAATATATAGTGATTTACAAATTAAACTAATGACAATTAAATACTGTCAAAATTGATATGAAAAATTGCCAAAGAACTGTATACGACTTTCATTATTTAAACAAAAAATTATTAATTTCCTCAGATCAACTATAGTCTGTGGTCAACATTATAGAGTGACTCATGAATAGTATTGGAGTGCTTTTACTATGCACCGGAGAAAATAGTCTTTAACCTTTAACTTAATGATTGTGTATAAATATTTTATGTGCAGCTAGCTAGATGCATAATGATCTAGACTAATTTCATGAACTCTATATGTGGTGCAATCTGATTGGTATATTTATAAAAAATAAGCAACGTAATTGGCGAAGATGAACATTATTTTGCAAGTGACGGAACTACTGGACTTTCTAGTATTCATGTCTATACACTTCACTCCTTGAATGACTCTTTATGCTGGCAGTGAGTTGCTCTCTATAATTTTGGCCATATAGGTTAGGCTATTATAGGTATTTGCTTTTGCTATGAGAAAGTAAAGTTAACGTTGATCTTATCTACCAATATTTATGAAAAAAGTTGTTCCTTTGTGTACAGTGATTAATAAGTTCCACAATTATTTATTTTCAAATACCGTATTCATATATGCTATTTGTTTTTTATTTTAGCTGTAAAGTGTAATGACAGTTTAACTGTGTTGGACGTATTGAATACTTTGGGTACAGGTTTTGATTGTGCATCAAAAGTGGAAATTAATAAGGTTCTTTCTTTGAATGTTCGACCAAATCGTATTATTTTTGCAAATCCAGCCAAACCTGCCAGCCATATTCGTCATGCAGCTTCAGTGGGTGTTTCCCGAATGACTTTCGATAATGAAACCGAACTTCATAAAGTGAAAAAACTGCATCCTGATGCTGAGTAAGTATAAAATTAATAAAGGGATATCCTCCTTCAAAGGAACAAATAATGAATTTTTTTATAATTAAAAAATAATACTTAATTTTAATATTAAATTATTTATTTATTAGTCTGTCAACAAAAAGAGGTTATAACAAATTCTGGTTATATGCTGTTAATATTTTAATAAAGATCACTTTCCTCAGAATGGTCATCCGTATTAGATGTGACGCTGCTGATGCACAGGCCATATTGGGTATGAAATTTGGATGTAATCCCATAACTGATGCCCCAGAATTATTACGCATTGCAAAATCTTTGGAAATCAACGTTATTGGTGTCAGTTTTCATGTTGGTTCTGGTTGTCGTGAACCAGAAGCTTTTCACAGAGCAATTGCAGCTGCTCGTGATGTGTTTGATTATGCCGATACTCTGGGATTTCAATTCCATCTTTTAGACATCGGGGGTGGATATCCAGGGGCACGTGGCACATCAATTGAAAATGTAAGTTAATATATTTTGTGGTAAATATTGCTATTTTATTAAAACTAATAACAATCTAATAAAAATTATTAAATTGAACATGTCAGAATGTACGGGTCTTATAACAGCTTGTAATTAACTTTTATATTATCTATTTATAAATCTAGAGAGGGATTTGCCAGAAAAGTTACTACAAATCATTAAATTTGTTTTGATCTTTATTTTACTCACCTTTTAGTCACCATTTTACTTTTGATCTTTATCAGTTTATGCGGTTTATTTACACTCACTATTGGTTTTCATAATTTTTTTTTATAAATACCTAACTTCACATTGTACTAGGTGTATAGCCTGAAATATATGCACCGTCACTACATGATTGACAGCTGTTTTGACTATTGACTTACAATGCTTAGGAGCATTGCCAAAATTCTGGGAAATAGTAAACCCATCTTTAAATTATATACATATAGGAACCTATCCATATAGTATCCTATATAAATATATGAACCCCAGTTAAACAAATTGAGGAGGGCCAGTAACAGATCTACAAGTATATCTTCCTATATCATTTATAAGAGATTACATTGCAATATATTTCAAATATGAATGAATCGATATGCTTTCCTAGTGTTTATAGTGGGAAATAAATCCTTATATTAAAAGCAATTGATATGCAAGGGCAAGATCAGGGATTATAAGCTACCTACTGTCATGATAAGATTTATCAACAGTAAAACCACAAGAGCTTTTTTTTTATCGGATAAATTTCTCTTTGTAACGAAATAATTTTGCCAATCAGTTATTTTATGAGAAAAACTGACATGAAAAAATCGCGAGACCGGAGGTCGAGCGATTTTGTCAAATGTCAGTTTTTCGAGCAAAATTACTGAATGGAAAAATTTTGAGTTAAAAAGAAATTTATCCATAAAAATAAAGCTCGAGTGTTTTTTGGCAAGATAAATTAACGACAAAATATGACGTGCGACTACTAGATGTACTCTGCTTTTGAGGAACAGGCATTTTTATCGGTGATAAAAAACGATGCACCTTTTTTATCGCTGTCAAAGTGACAAAAATGTCACTGCCAAATAGACTATTTTATATAGGAGTTAATTTATCTCCAAAAATAATGTGTTTTTCCAGTATTGGTAATGGGTGAATATTTTTTAATATCTTGAGATAGGAAATTTATATTCAATACTTAAAATATAATTATTAATCTATGTTAATTTTGTTAATTCCTTATGATTTTTAAATATATTAAAGTAAAGGCTGTTTTATAAACTCTGATATACTCTCGTATCTCAAATGTGAAAACTAATTGATATAAAAGTTGCTCTGATTGCTCAGATTTGTTTTTTTTATCATATTTCTAAAATGTATTGGATAAAATATTTTAATAGATTCTCGTCTTTTTTTAGATTGCCGATATAATAAATTCAGCTTTAGAAGTCTATTTCCCAGACCCATCTATTCAGGTCATTGCAGAACCTGGAAGGTTTTATGTGTGTTCAGCTTACACTTTGGCATGTAACATCCATTCCATTCGTAAGGTTATTGAAACTGATCAAGAAACTGGTAACACAGTAAATACCCATAACATGTATTACATCAATGATGGAGTGTATGGCAGTTTCAATTGCATACTGTATGATAACCAAGTTATGGTTCCACAACTTTTGAAGGATTATACAGGTGTCAAACATATTCCAAGTAGTATTTGGGGACCAACATGTGATGGTTTGGATCAGGTTGTTGAAAATATTATGCTTCCTGAAATGAAAGTTGGTGATTGGCTTATCTTTGAAGATATGGGTGCATACACTCTACCAGTTGCAAGCCCTTTTAATGGTTTTCCAGTCCCAAAGGTTCATATTGTTGCTGAAGAAAGTATTTGGTAAGTATACAGTAAATTTCATAATACAATACATACATTTTTTTGATAGTGGATACACAAGAAAGTGATATTTTTTGTCTTAATATAGTAATTTTGATACAAGAATGTATAAATAAAAATGTTTATTACGAATACGGAAGTAATTAAACTCTAGTACCTCAATTGTGGCAATTATGTTCATTAAGTTCTTTCCCGAAAGTGTAATCTAATAAGAAAATATAATCTGACATAAAAATGTAGTCAATGGTTAGGAAATGATCTCTACAAGAATAATGGTATTTGAAATTATAATCAGCTGTTCAAATTAACTGACAGATCCAACCAACCGATCTGATGTTAAATACTTATTCCACTGTTTAGACATAGTTTTAATTTAAAATATTTTTTAGGATGTTGCTGAAAGATTTGTTGACCTTATCTGATGATCACTTTCAAATGCTGAAAGTACCTCAAAAGAAAAAAGAAGACTTTTCTAATTTCACTTTACCATCTTTTCCCATAAGAATTGAAATTCCTCATAATGATAATGCAATGATTGAAGAATATGTTATTGAGTACACGAATGTTGGATCCACTGAGTAAATTGACTTGAATTTCCGACTACATCATTCACATTTAAAAGACCAAATTTTTGTACTAGATGATACATTTTTACTTTTTCTTAATATTTACAAGTTTTAATTATATTATTCTTTATAAAAATTGACAGATAATTTTTTATAGTTTTCTTTTAATATCTGTAGCTTAAATAGGAATGTAATTGTTATATGCAGTATATTAATTGGAGTTATAATTAACAGTTTTCAATTAGCATTACAGAAAATTTTGACTATATCTGTAATAAAAAGTGATTAATGTTAAATTTTAACTTTTTGGTGTATAGGCAAGGGGGCAGCTTAAAGCTTATTCAATTTCGGATGAATGTTTTAATATACATCTTAGTTTATTTTGGTAATTAACACTTACTTAAAAAATATACTAGGACGTGTATGTTACGCTTGTAGATTTAGAATTGTGCTGATATAGAAAATATATAATTGAATATTACTTGTTTAGTGTATTTAAAGGTGTAGATGCATTCATTTATTTTGGTAAGAGAATACACCTACTTCTTTAATATACCATTTTTATTTATTTCATTCCTTCCCTACATTTAATCTTTCAGATATTTTTTATTAATAAAACATTAATGTAAATCAAGTAGCTGCTATGGTCTTTCTGGTGATGAGCCACTGTGACATCAATATAATGCCATAAAACGTATCTGGCACAGAATTTTAACACTACTAAATAAAATAGTTTTGATAGTAGCTCCGGTCTACTGACCAGTGGAGATGAGCTGGACAGAAATTTAGTATTATCTTTTATGAGGTATTAAAATGAAAGTATAAAGGCAGGGCTTGTTCTACTGAGCTTGTAGAACAGCCAACCTGAACAAAGAAGAGCTAAAAATGATTGCTGATCTTAAAAATTAATATATATTTATATCTTGAATTAAAACCTGTACCGTCATCTGGGGTGATTTCGAATAGTTGGGGAGAATTCAGACTTTCGGTGTGCAGGGCACTAATTTTTGAGATATGCCATCTCCATATCTTGTCTAAAAATGACGGGATATGTTCCAACAGGTCAGTCTGGGTCTAGATATGGTGTGGTACAGTACGCTTTATTCTTATGCAAAAGTTATGAAAGTTAGAAAACAATTTATCAAGGTAAGTTTTTTACGAAAATTTGGTAGTCAGAAAGAAACTCCTGTAGACAAAAAGTGTTCAGAGTTAAAGCGTTAATGCTACTATCGACGTGTTCAATATCTTATTGTCATAGCATATATTAAAAATAATTTCATTATTATTGTTGTTTTTTTTATTATTTATATTTATAAAAAAAATTTGCTTTAGGTGGTGTGGATTCGGACACAATGGTGTCCCTATTATAATGCAGTATCTTTTTTTAATAAATTGCCTAACGATATTAAAAACCTTGAATCATACAATGTATATAAAAATAAATTGAAAACCTTTTTAGCTGATAATTGTTTTTGTAGTGTTAATGACTTTTTAAACTTGTAAATGTAAAAAAGTGATGTATTTAATTTGAAGTCCATTTTTTATACATTTTTGTATAATTTGTCTTTGTTAATTTATTTTTTAATTAATACTGAGTTTTTATATGCATAGGTCTATAAATATTTCGTAATGTGAATGTGTCTACACTTACTGCCTTGTTGACATTCCCATCAATTGTAAAATTGCTGAGTGACTAATAAAAAATTACTATTATTTTACTTTACTATGAACATGTAGGTAACGTATTTGGCTCATGGGCTTTACGGAGTGGCAGAGGCAATTAGATCCTTAGTAGATGAACTGATCTCAAACGTTAAAAAAGTATTTGTCAAAGCATCTACAAGAACACAATTCTTCAAAGGTACCTGCCTGAGACTTGGGCTTGGCGCGGCACTCCTAACAAATGATCCCGGCAACGGAACCTAGCCGATTGTTCGATTGTTGTCATGTCATCCTGCCACTCCACTATTCCTATCCTTAACCCCTATAACCACCTAAACTAAATTACGCGGGAAACGCGGAAGAATGCATTGCACTGAACCTCGGGAATTATTAGCTTCTTCCCTAAAGGTTCAGGGACATAGCTCCGGTTAGCTCTGGGCTCAAGGCGGGGATTGGATTTTACTGTTAAGCTTACTTTATAAAAATTTGGGCACCAGGTAATTTAAACGAGAAAAAAATATATATGAAGTTGTGAATGCGTGAATGTAAGAACAAACAAATTAAGTTAAGATAAAAGTATATATTACAAATTGTATTTACAAATAAATTTACGTTAAATTGGAAAAAACTCTACTGCCTGAAGGCGTTTAACAAAATTTTACAAAAAGAAGATTTTACTGGGCTGGGTTCACCAGTCTTCGGCCTACTTATGGATTTATCTCACCCACTAGCCTCTCCTAGATTAATCTGGAACTCCTGTACAGGTCCCCGTCTAGCTAGACTTGCTGGGGTTGCATGGATCGATGTAATTAAATCCCAAGTAGCAAGGTTTCAGGCTCCAAAGGTGGAAATAGGTACATGTAACAGATTGTATGATTAGCCCAGTCCCAAAGTTGTACAAAAAAATGATCCAGGAATTGGAATTTTGTAAACAATCAACCAGTAGAGTAACTATGTCTGAAGGACAATATATAAAAATTCTAATAGGAAAAAAAATATCTTGTGACCGTTACTATATACTTACTACAATAAAAATTACCAAAATTGCAGTAACAAAATTCGTAACTGTGCTACACAAAAAAACTACTGAGCATTAAAAGGTAAAAATTTATAATTCATACATGAGATTTTAAATGCAAAATTAACAATATCAAGTACAATGAAATAGAATGAAATTGAAAAAAAAAAATATGAGACGGTCTAGAATACCAGCAAGTAATCAAAAATAAAATTCCTGGATATAATAGATTCTGTAATAATCAGACAAAAACTATAGTATATAAAAAAAAACCATATGGTTATATATACAAACGCACTAATCAACCCAGGCTCTTCATAAAGAACCGACTTTTGCACATAGGGAACAACTTTCTTAAATCAGATTCAATTTATTAAGAAAATTAAATGTACTCACCCGTATACAAAGTTCGGTTCCAACCTCGTGAATCCACCTCAAAGATGTCCTAAGACATTCCACATGGAATCTGATGGTTTACGAGGATTATAGAGTCGTGTGGAAGATTAGGCCAGCGTCTCAACAACTCTGCAAAAATAAAAATTCGGCAGAAAATTTACACCACGTGTAAAATAAATTTATTATCACATATCTCGTGACAACAACAAAAATATACTATAATATAATATCGATTAATGCGATTATTACAGATAATCTATTATATCAGAACACCGATCACTAATAATCGTGATAATAATTCAAGATTCAAATTAAATTAAAATTTAAGAACATGTGCTTTCAATAAGCGTAAAAATTCAAACTTACTCGCATTCTATAGGCGATTCTTGCTAAGCAATACGCTACCTACTGGAGGTACGCACAACTAACGCATGTGGTATTGGTTCAGTTTTGCATATATGTATGTCTATTGTGAATTTTGAAATATCCGTTGTTATATTAGTTAATTGCTTTGATTAGATATGAATCATTATTGTTGTGAGCGTCATTGTTCCTCTTGTACAAAGAAAAACCCCGAGATCAGTTTCATACTTTTCCAAAAGCGGGAAAATTTAGAGCTATCGCGGAAACTATAAGTTGAGCATTACAGAGTTACAGGAGACAAGTATGGATAAAGAAGCTAAATAACGCAGTGTAGAGAGTGTGCTCTTTACCTTTCTCTAAGGATGACTATTTCCATAAAGGTATGTATGCCGTATGCCCAATAAATAAGGTGACCAACTGTTCTGAAATAAAAACCAGAACGCAAAAAATATTTTTTTTTATAGGTAACGTTAACGTTTATTATCTATATACCTATATTTATATTATAACATAAGTAAGTACAATAATTTACAATTTTTTAAAACTATATTTTTCTTGCGAGTGAATTTTTTTATTAGTTCTTCATTTTTTTTAAGCATGTGAAATTCAATGCACGTCTGATCAAAATTACTTTTGACAATTAATAATGACTAGTGTTTCAATACTTAATTGTGTAACACGTGATGTTGCAGCGTTGCACGATTGGTCAATAAATAATGCAAATTGCAAAATTAATATAATTTTTTGTATTAATTAAGTGCCTATTCTATTGACATTATTTTATAATATTTGTAGGTTTAAAAATCAGAAAACAGAACAGCATTAAAAAAGCAGAATGTTTACTGCCTTCGATTTACAATCAGAACTTAGTTTTCAAAAACAGTATAGTTCTGGTTAAATCAGAATAGGTGGTCACCTTACCAATAAAGAATTTGACATATTTTGAGGTTAAGTTTCATTTTCAGATTTAACGCTCGACAAATATTGAAATCTATTTTAATTTTATCTCACTACTTACCCCTTTCAAAATAGTTTTACAAGCTTTTTACCTGGTTTAAAGTTCTCGACAACAAATCTTTAGAGAGTTTTTGAACCCCTTAAATTTCAGCACGTCGTTATCGTTATCGTTATTCTGCGCATGCGCAGTGCCAAAAATAGTATCATTTTCGGCACTGCGCATGCTCAGAATAACTATAACCATAACGATAACGTAAATTAGAGAGTTTTTGAACCCCTTAAAATTTACGTTATCGTTATGGTTATGATTATTCTGAGCATGCGCAGTGCCGAAAATGATACTATTTTTGGCACTGCGCATGCGCAGAATAACGATAACGATAACGACGTGCTAGAATTTAAGGGGTTCAAAAACTCTCTATTTTAAGGGGTTCAAAAACTCTCTATTGATGAATAAAATTTCAAACGTCAGTGTCAGTGAACGTAGGTTAGTATAGGTTACTGCCATTTTGGCGCTTCGATCTTAAAATGAATCGCCTATCTTCATTCTATCTAAAACCAGACAATCTATGAACCAGACTGACGATTTTTCGTTAAAAATCTCATTTCCTGGCTGTTTGCCATGATACAATAAAACATCTTATCATGGCCATGGCTGTTTGCGGCATCCCTACCTTTTCATAAAAGTGACCAATCAGAAACACTTTAGAGGTAGACAACACATTACAATGTAGAGAGCATTATGGGTTGCTGGTATTCAGTGATAAAATTTCAGGATTTTTTTTGATATTATTTTTAGTCGTCCGGAAATATACTGCTTGTCATATACCAGGGAACAAAATGATTAAAATTTTGTTACAGCATATGTAGTTTTTTGGTGCTTTGCATAGATTATAGACTTTTTTTATTATTATTATATTAATTACATTATAATAATGTAAAAAATCGCTGCAAATTGAATAAATAGTTTCCACATCACTGTTACTGTTCAAATTTTTTAAAGAAAGTATCTTAGTTAAATGTATGTAATGTCAAAAAAACTAGTGCTAAAATCAGATACTTTGACCCTAAAAATACCTAGAAAACTGCACAACATTATTAAGTTTCACCATCTAAAATTTTAAGTTTCATCTCCCTTCCTCTAAAATTTTCGATGTCGGAAAACCTATTTGCGTGAAACAAATAGGAAAAATTCATTTCATTCATTCGGGGATTCATTTACTCCAAAAATCTAAAAAACCACAACATCATTATTATAAAGTATCACCCCCTCCCATTATATTAAAATGTTCAGTGGGTTGTAAAACCAAAATCTGCATAACTAAAACCCCTAAAATGACATATTACTCGATTTTTTTACGAACAAAAATTCCAATTTACCCCTCTTGCACCCCCTAGCAGTCAACAACTTTGCTCAAAAACAATCCAACCCGTTCGGGTAGGTACCCGTGAGTAGTCATTGGGACGGTTGAGACCGGGCTCCGCCCCCCAACAAGGCGGCCCCCATAGGGCTCCTGGGCCCCCGTAGGGCTCCGCCCCAAAATGGCCCGGATGTCAAAATGGGGCCCCCGTAGGGCTCCACCCCAAAAGGGCCCCCGAGCTGTCAAAAACAAAAAGGGGCCCCCATCTGTCAAAAACAAAATGGGGCCCCAAGCTGTCAAAAACAAAAAGGGGCCCCCAGCTGTCAAAATGAGTACCATTGAACCACAGAACAGAATGAGACAATTGAACTACAGAACAGAATGAGACCATTGAACCACAGAACAGAATGAGACCATTGAACTGCAAACCAGAACAGAATGAAAAACTACCAAGTAAACTGAACTGAACCGAAGTGATCCGAACCGATTCGAAGTGATCCGAAGTGAACTGAACTGATCCGAAGTGATCTGAACCGATTCGAAGTGATCCGAAGTGTTCTGAACTGATCTGAAGTGATCCGAGGTGAACTGAACACCAAAAGAATGCGTTGGACTGTCAAACTGGTATACATCCCTTCACAAGCGTAAATGGGGCCCACGCGACTTCCAACATAACCTCACAAAACATATTATCAGTAGTTCTCTATGGGGCCAACGCGACTTCCAACATAACCTCACAAAATATATTATCAGTAGTTCTCTACGTACATGTCAAAAAGGCCTAAAATCCATGGTACTAAGCAAGACTTCTTAAAAATTAGTGCGCTGTCTCGACGCTAGAGAGCCGTTTGGGTATGATCATATGATCTGTATACCGGCCGGTCACAGGTGCCAACTTCAGACCATGGAACCATAGAACAGAATGATACCATGGAACCACAGAACGATGCCATTGAACCACAGAACATAATGAGACCCCACGACCACACCCCCGAAATTTAGAAAAGGACTACCCAAATTTAGAAGAGGACCCGGAAATTTAGAAAAGGACCCCCGAAATTCAAATTCATAGTATACAGGGTGTCCGAAAAATGTTAGTTATAGGGTGAGCCAAAATAAGAAGTAACCTGCCTATTTAAAGAAAAATCATGCGCAGTAAATCCTCTACTATAACAGAAAAACATGCGCAACAGTCCTGTTTATAGAAAAAACATGGCTGTCGATAAAAATAGCGGGAAATTCAAATTATTAGTGTACAGGGTGTATCAAAAAGATATGCTATATAGAATGAGCCAAACAATAAAGTAATCTGACAAGTAAAGAAAAATCATGCGCAGTAAATTCCAGCAGAAAAAAAACATGGCTGTCAGTAAAATAAAAGAGGGAAATTCAAATATTAGTATACAAAGTGTATCAAATTAAAAGCAGGGTGAACCAAAATAAGAAAAGAAGAAGTTTAAGTAAAAAATCATGCGCAGTAAATTCCAACAGAAAAAACAAAGCGGCCAGTAAAATAAAATAGTACAAAATATTAGTATACAGGGTGAATCAAAAATAAAACTATATAGAGTGAGCCAAACAAGAAAGTAACCTACCTATTAAAGAAAAATTATGAACAGTAGATCGTTTTATTTATAGAAAAAATGTATGATGAAATAATAGAAAAAAACATGCGCAGTAAATTTCAATATTTAAACAGAAAAAACATGGCGGTTACTAAAATAAAAAAAATAGCAGGAAATTCAAATTATTAGTATACAGGGTGTATAAAGAATAAAGCTATATAGGATGACCCAAACAAGAAAGTAACCTAACGGGTAAAGAAAAGTCTTGCACGGTAGATTCTATTATTTACACAGAAAAAACATAGCGATCAGTAAATTTAAAAAAATAGTGAGAAATTAAAAAAAAGGAGGAACGTAGTCAGTGACAATGTATTGTAACAAAGATAGCGATAGAGAAAGAGAGAGAGAGGCCCAGACAGTCTATTCTGGTCTGACATCACTGACAGGAACATTGACTTTCTTACAGCTGTTACTTAATAAATACATATATATAACTATTCGTTAATATTAATATATATTTACGTATATAAAATACATAAATTAATAGAGGTATCAAATGTTTCACTTATAGAAAAATATGGCCGTTATAGAAAAATAGACAATTAACACAAGGTGGATTAGATGCTTTTCTTCTACTCATTCTTCTTCTAGAATAATAATGATAAGATATTAAAAAAGAACTTACAGCTGTTTGAGGTTATGTAACTGCAGTGGAGCACACATGTTTTGACCACTATTGCACCATCACTATACTGATACTACTAAATCATATACCTAGTAAGTAACACGTAATTTTATCATAAAGCTGTGACATCTGTTTTTCTAGTTCATTGACTTATTGCGACCGTCATTTATGGCTATTTAGCGATTATATATATATTAACACCTGCTAGCTACTTGATAAAATACCGAGGCTTTATGCATACGTAGATAATAGACAGGAAGTCACCAAGGTCGGGACATTTTACTTTTACAGAAATCCAAATATGTAGTATACAGAGTGTCTCGAACAATTACTCATATAGGGTGAGGCAAATAAGAAAGTGGTTTAGAAAATCATGCGCAGTAGATCATTTTATTTATAGAAAAAATGTATGATGTAATAAGAGGAAAAATCATGCGCGGTGAATTCCAACAGAAAAAAAACATGGCAGACAATAAAATAAGTGAAGTGATAATTCATAGTTTATAGGGTGTTAAAAAAAAAACAAGTAGTTATAGGGTGGACCAGACAAGAAAGAAACCTATCGGGTAAAGAAAAATCATGCGCAGTGAATTTCAACAGAAAAACATGACAGACAGTAAAATAAATGAGGTGATAATTCATAGTTTATTGAGGTGTTCCAAAAAAAAAAACAAGTTAGTTATAGGATGAACCAAAGAAGAAAGTAACTTACCTTATTAAAGAAAAATCATGCGCTGTAAACACCAACAGAAAAACATACTAGTTAGTAAAATATATTGTCTATAAAGCACCAAGACACTTGAACCCTTGTTTAAAATATTAAAAGTATGTAAAATATTACAGGTTTCACTTCCACTACTCTAACCTCACTTTTGTCGTGGGATCAAGCACAACTGTTCACTAACACAGGCCACTTTACACTGGCTCCATGCATCAGCGCAATACAATATAAATATCTAATATGTCCATAATTGCATAATTGCGTATCTTTATAAATGAACGAGCGGAATTGACATTATTGGAACTAAGCGTAATAATAATAATTTTATCAGTACAAAACTTGTATCCTCGTAAATTGACGACGACGACGACGAACCGAGAGCATCAGAAGATACCCGACCTCCGATAGCTATGATTCTGTACTCACATATATATATTGGTCTCAAGTACAAACCACGTTACCTAATTGCGTATCTCCATAAATAGAGGAGCTATTCAGATTATTAGAGTGATAAAAGCGAATTTTTAGTCTTGCTGAAAAAACCTCGTATTAAAACCAACCGCGAACAAAAGAATCCCAGTGCAGATTCTGGCCAACACCCAGTACACCACATTTAATATTAAATACACAAGTCAGAAAAGCATCACAATCTACCCGTATAAGGAAGTATCAATTAATTTAGATAAACTTGGTAAATTCAAATACGTCATGCGAAAGACCTAACCTAACGGGCCCGATCAATGATTACGTCATAAATAATCTCGAAACCTGTACATAACCTCGAACTTACCCATATAAAATTACACAATATTTTGCAATCTCTATCAATGATTACGTCATACATAATCTCGAAGCCTGTACGTACCCTCGATAAATCATTAGGATCAGTATTGTCATCCCATTCAAATACCTCATCATGGTAATTTCTATTAGATTGATTCGTATTGGGACTTTCAGATTGATGAATATAATATTGTCTGATAGGTTGTTGATGTTTATTATTATTTACATCAACATACGTACTTTCAGACTTATATTTTCCATTATTTTGTTCACTGCTACCATCACTACTGTTATCGTCTTTCTGAGTGTAGTTTTTTATAACAGGAAGGTGATCATTGGTTTTTGTTTCGTATGAAATTTTATCGTCTAGTTGATGACTGTTTCTGTTGTGAAAATTTAAGTTGTTTCTTCTTGTAAATTTCCTGTCACACAAATTGCAGGGGAATAAAACAGATTTGTGTTTGTTAGAGTGGCGACTAAGTGTACTTCCATGCGAAAAAGTTTGTGAACAAATGTGACATACATACATGTTTACACTTTGAATAGCCAACGGTAAATGAGATTAAGGCTAATAAGGCTAATATTAAGGCTAATAAGGCTAATATTAAGGCTAATAAGGCTAAAATTAAGGCTAATAAGGGTAATATTAAGGCTAATAAGGCTAATATTAAGGTCAATAAGGCTAAAATTAAGGCCAATAAGGGTAATATTAAGGCCAATAAGGCCAATAAGGCTAATATTAAGGCTAATAAGGCTAAAATTAAGGCTAATAAGGGTAATATTAAGGCTAATAAGGCTAATATTAAGGCTAATAAGTCTAAAATTAAGGCTAATAAGGCTAATATTAAGGCTAATAAGGGTAATATTAAGGCTAATAAGGGTAATATTAAGGCTAATAAGGCTAACATTAAGGCTAATAAGGGTAACATTAAGGCTAACCGTTACGTAAAAATACGTCACGCGTACCCGCAAAAACGTGACGTGTACCCGCCAAACACGTCACGCGCACCCGCAAAACACGTCACGCGTACCCGCAAATACGTCACGCGTACCGCAAATACGTCACGGGTACTCGCAAAAACGTCACGCGTACCCGCAAATACGTCACGTGTACCCGCAAAAACGTCACGCGTACCCGCAAAAACGTGACGTGTACCCGCCAAACACGTCACGTGTACCCGCAATTTAGTAACGGCTAATTTACAAAAATGATAGGATAAATGTGCTAAGCAATGATAACTGCACGCCTTAGACCATGTCTGACGTCGCCGTACATACAAAAACATTCTCGAGCTATTTAAAGTTCATCATCAAGTTATCATGTCGAGTCACCCCCACCTCTTTCACACATCTTATATTTGATTTAAAAAAGAATTTGATAACTCCCGTCATTGCGTCTAAACACCTCAAGCAGCTGAACGTAAATTAAACAACTGATGATGGCGCTACACCTATAAGATGTGTGAAAGAGGTGGGGGTGACGTTTTTGCGGGTACACGTGACGTATTTGCGGGTACGCGTGACGTGTTTTGCGGGTGCGCGTGACGTGTTTGGCGGGTACACGTCACGTTTTTGCGGGTACACGTGACGTATTTTTACGTAACGGTTAGCCTTAATGTTACCCTTATTAGCCTTAATGTTAGCCTTATTAGCCTTAATATTACCCTTATTAGCCTTAATATTAACCTTATTAGCCTTAATATTAGCCTTATTAGCCTTAATTTTAGCCTTATTAGCCTTAATATTAGCCTTATTAGCCTTAATATTAGCCTTATTAGCCTTTTAGCCTTATTAGCCTTAATATTAGCCTTAATATTAGCCTTATTGGCCTTAATATTACCTTTATTAGCCTTAATTTTAGCCTTATTAGCCTTAATATTAGCCTTATTAGCCTTAATATTAGCCTTATTAGCCTTAATATTACCCTTATTAGCCTTAATTTTAGCCTTATTAGCCTTAATATTAGCCTTATTAGCCTTAATATTAGCCTTATTAGCCTTAATATTAGCCTTATTAGCCTTAATCTCATTTACCGTTGGCTATTCAAAGTGTAAACATGTATGTATGTCACATTTGTTCACAAACTTTTTCGCATGGAAGTACACTTAGTCGCCACACTAATAAACACAAATCTGTTTTATTCCCCTGCAATTTGTGTGACAGGAAATTTACAAGAAGAAACAACTTAAATTTTCACAACAGAAACAGTCATCAACTAGACGATAAAATTTCATACGAAACAAAAACCAATGATCACCTTCCTGTTATAAAAAACTACACTCAGAAAGACGATAACAGTAATGATGGTAGCAGTGAACAAAATAATGGAAAATATAAGTCTGAAAGTACGTATGTTGATGTAAATAATAATAAACATCAACAACCTATCAGACAATATTATATTCATCAATCTGAAAGTCCCAATACGAATCAATCTAATAGAAATTACCATGATGAGGTATTTGAATGGGATGACAATACTGATCCTAATGATTTATCGAGGGTACGTACAGGCTTCGAGATTATGTATGACGTAATCATTGATAGAGATTGCAAAATATTGTGTAATTTTATATGGGTAAGTTCGAGGTTATGTACAGGTTTCGAGATTATTTATGACGTAATCATTGATCGGGCCCGTTAGGTTAGGTCTTTCGCATGACGTATTTGAATTTACCAAGTTTATCTAAATTAATTGATACTTCCTTATACGGGTAGATTGTGATGCTTTTCTGACTTGTGTATTTAATATTAAATGTGGTGTACTGGGTGTTGGCCAGAATCTGCACTGGGATTCTTTTGTTCGCGGTTGGCTTTAATACGAGGTTTTTTCAGCAAGACTAAAAATTCGCTTTTATCACTCTAATAATCTGAATAGCTCCTCTATTTATGGAGATACGCAATTAGGTAACGTGGTTTGTACTTGAGACCAATATATATATATATATATATGTGAGTACAGAATCATAGCTATCGGAGGTCGGGTATCTTCTGAAGCTCTCGGTTCGTCGTCGTCGTCGTCAATTTACGAGGATACAAGTTTTGTACTGATAAAATTATTATTATTACGCTTAGTTCCAATAATGTCAATTCCGCTCGTTCATTTATAAAGATACGCAATTATGCAATTATGGACATATTAGATATTTATATTGTATTGCGCTGATGCATGGGGCCAGTGTAAAGTGGCCTGTGTTAGTGAACAGTTGTGCTTGATCCCACGACAAAAGTGAGGTTAGAGTAGTGGAAGTGAAACCTGTAATATTTTACATACTTTTAATATTTTAAACAAGGGTTCAAGTGTCTTGGTGCTTTATAGACAATATATTTTACTAACTAGTATGTTTTTCTGTTGGTGTTTACAGCGCATGATTTTTCTTTAATAAGGTAAGTTACTTTCTTCTTTGGTTCATCCTATAACTAACTTGTTTTTTTTTTTGGAACACCTCAATAAACTATGAATTATCACCTCATTTATTTTACTGTCTGTCATGTTTTTCTGTTGAAATTCACTGCGCATGATTTTTCTTTACCCGATAGGTTTCTTTCTTGTCTTGTCCACCCTATAACTACTTGTTTTTTTTTAACACCCTATAAACTATGAATTATCACTTCACTTATTTTATTGTCTGCCATGTTTTTCTTCTGTTGGAATTCACCGCGCATGATTTTTCCTCTTATTACATCATACATTTTTTCTATAAATAAAATGATCTACTGCGCATGATTTTCTAAACCACTTTCTTATTTGCCTCACCCTATATGATTAATTGTTCGAGACACTCTGTATACTACATATTTGGATTTCTGTAAAAGTAAAATGTCCCGACCTTGGTGACTTCCTGTCTATTATCTACGTATGCATAAAGCCTCGGTATTTTATCAAGTAGCTAGCAGGTGTTAATATATATATAATCGCTAAATAGCCATAAATGACGGTCGCAATAAGTCAATGAACTAGAAAAACAGATGTCACAGCTTTATGATAAAATTACGTGTTACTTACTAGGTATATGATTTAGTAGTATCAGTATAGTGATGGTGCAATAGTGGTCAAAACATGTGTGCTCCACTGCAGTTACATAACCTCAAACAGCTGTAAGTTCTTTTTTAATATCTTATCATTATTATTCTAGAAGAAGAATGAGTAGAAGAAAAGCATCTAATCCACCTTGTGTTAATTGTCTATTTTTCTATAACGACCATATTTTTCTATAAGTGAAACATTTGATACCTCTATTAATTTATGTATTTTATATACGTAAATATATATTAATATTAACAAATAGTTATATATATGTATTTATTAGGTAACAGCTGTAAGAAAGTCAATGTTCCTGTCAGTGATGTCAGACCAGAAGAGACTGTCTGGGCCTCTCTCTCTCTTTCTCTATCGCTATCTTTGTTACAATACATTGTCACTGACTACGTTCCTCCTTTTTTTTAATTTCTCACTATTTTTTTAAATTTACTGATCGCTATGTTTTTTCTGTGTAAATTATAGAATCTACCGTGCAAGACTTTTCTTTACCCGTTAGGTTACTTTCTTGTTTGGGTCATCCTATATAGCTTTATTCTTTATACACCCTGTATACTAATAATTTAATTTCCTGCTATTTTTTTTATTTTAGTAACCGCCATGTTTTTTCTGTTTAAATATTGAAATTTACTGCGCATGTTTTTTTCTATTATTTCATCATACATTTTTTCTATAAATAAAACGATCTACTGTTCATAATTTTTCTTTAATAGGTAGGTTACTTTCTTGTTTGTCTCACTCTATATAGTTTTATTTTTTATTCACCCTGTATACTAATATTTTGTACTATTTTATTTTACTGGCCGCTTTGTTTTTTCTGTTGGAATTTACTGCGCATGATTTTTTACTTAAACTTCTTCTTTTCTTATTTTGGTTCACCCTGCTTTTAATTTGATACACTTTGTATACTAATATTTGAATTTCCCTCTTTTATTTTACTGACAGCCATGTTTTTTTTCTGCTGGAATTTACTGCGCATGATTTTTCTTTACTTGTCAGATTACTTTATTGTTTGGCTCATTCTATATAGCATATCTTTTTGATACACCCTGTACACTAATAATTTGAATTTCCCGCTATTTTTATCGACAGCCATGTTTTTTCTATAAACAGGACTGTTGCGCATGTTTTTCTGTTATAGTAGAGGATTTACTGCGCATGATTTTTCTTTAAATAGGCAGGTTACTTCTTATTTTGGCTCACCCTATAACTAACATTTTTCGGACACCCTGTATACTATGAATTTGAATTTCGGGGGTCCTTTTCTAAATTTCCGGGTCCTCTTCTAAATTTGGGTAGTCCTTTTCTAAATTTCGGGGGTGTGGTCGTGGGGTCTCATTATGTTCTGTGGTTCAATGGCATCGTTCTGTGGTTCTATGGTATCATTCTGTTCTATGGTTCCTTGGTCTGAAGTTGGCACCTGTGACCGGCCGGTATACAGATCATATGATCATACCCAAACGGCTCTCTAGCGTCGAGACAGCGCACTAATTTTTAAGAAGTCTTGCTTGGTACCATGGATTTTAGGCCTTTTTGACATGTACGTAGAGAACTACTGATAATATATTTTGTGAGGTTATGTTGGAAGTCGCGTTGGCCCCATAGAGAACTACTATATGTTTTGTGAGGTTATTTTGGAAGTCGCGTGGGCCCCATTTACGCTTGTGAAGGGCTGTATACCAGTTTGACAGTCCAACGCATTCTTTTGGTGTTCAGTTCACCTCGGATCACTTCAGATCAGTTCAGAACACTTCGGATCACTTCGAATCGGTTCAGATCACTTCGAATCGGTTCAGATCACTTCGGATCAGTTCAGTTCACTTCGGATCACTTCGAATCGGTTCGGATCACTTCGGTTCAGTTCAGTTTACTTGGTAGTTTTTCATTCTGTTCTGGTTTGCAGTTCAATGGTCTCATTCTGTTCTGTGGTTCAATGGTCTCATTCTGTTCTGTAGTTCAATTGTCTCATTCTGTTCTGTGGTTCAATGGTACTCATTTTGACAGCTGGGGCCCCTTTTTGTTTTTGACAGCTTGGGGCCCCATTTTGTTTTTGACAGCTGGGGGCCCCTTTTTGTTTTTGACAGCTCGGGGGCCCTTTTGGGTGGAGCCCTACGGGGGCCCCATTTTCAGATCCGTGCCGTTTTGGGGCGGAGCCCTATGGGGGCCCCCTTGATGGGGGGCGGAGCCCGGTCTCAACCGTCCCAATGACTACTCCCGTGAACCAAATTTAAATTCAATGGCTTAATACTTTCGAAAGTTAGCGCGGGAACTAACATACAGACTTTTTTTCGCAAAAATTATGTTTTTTTTGCGTTTTGGGACATTTTAGGTCGATTAAGCGAAAACAAGATTTTGTTAGTTTATTAGTTTTAGTTTTTTTTTTTTTCGATAGGTAGCATACTTCCTCATCACTTTGTCACAGAATTTGAATTTGTGACTGTGCTTTGGAAGTAAAATATTTCTGTCGGTAACATTTAGACACAATTCATTGTAGTCTCTTTTACAAATTATTTTCAAAATTGAAAGTTATCTTCTTAATAGTCATACTTTTTTACAATCCATTGCCATGAGAAATAATAACATTACTCTCATGATAAGCATTAAAACTGTTGCAAGTTGCAAAGCAAATATCTATTCTGCCTGCGCGTGGCCTGCCCCTGCAGTTAAGGTTGTTCGGTTCGGCTCGGCTGCCGGGATCATAGGGGTGACGCGGCAAGCGCAAGTCTGCCTGAGGTCCTTTATCGCCACACCCGGTATGTCTGTAATTACAAGATAGGGAACATGGTTAGAAAGCAGTTGTGCTTTATGTAAAGCAAGTTAAAAACAGTGATGGGTTTTTAGCCGCTAATTATATATTTAGCCAATGCTAATTATATAACCAGCATTAAAGAGTATATTCTGTATCATGTCTGTTAATTTTAACGGCAGTGTTAAAACTCTTACCCAATCAGAGATTATCTTTTCTAAAAATACTCTTTTCCGATTCGCTATAAATTATAACAGCACGGTTAATTTTAACAGATGTGATACAGAATCGACACCTTAGCCGGCTAAAAATATTATAATTACCCGTTAACAGAATTTTTATATTGTTATATATTTATATTGAATACATTGTTTTTTTAATTTTTAACACATCGGAATATTTTTTTTGCAATTACCTATAAAATATCTATTCATATACCATGATACAACTACACAGATATATGCGCATAGTGACGTCAGTTACGAGGAAAACCAATTGATAAACACGAAAATAATTATATCACTGCCCATGCGCAAACAAACGAAAGTTATGAGCATATCTGTGTAGTTGTATCATGTTCATATACCTACCTACTAGGTAGGTAAGCATAATAGGTACTATTAGGTCATCATATTATAAATCATAGCAGTACTTTGATAAGGAGAAATTAAATCTAGAGGTAGCGATTATTTTGTGTTTTATTTTATAATACCGCAATCCTCATCATTCAATTAAGTACATCAAAAATAAAAATAATCATACAAATTAAAAAATAAAACAAACTAAAAATTAAATTAAAAAAATAAATAAAAGTTCCAATATATCTCGCTCTATGAGGCCATTATTACCACTGGCACTATAATAATTAGCCTGCTAATTTTGAAAGGGTTTTTAGCCGACGGATATAATTATCGATAATTATCCGGTTAATTATAAAAGGATAATTATCCGACACATCACTGGTTAAAAATATAAAAGGTGTTATTTTATGTCTTTGGACAAGCCGTGGTAGCGACTTGGTGTTCATATTATCGATATGAGTCCCAAGCACCGTTAGCCGCGGTTAGTACTTGGATGGGCGACCATTCAGGGAAGACGCGAGGTGCCTGTTCGCATCCTCTAGTGGCCTGTACGTCGTTGAATTCACAGAAACTATGCAAACTTAGTCAAGGTTTGTGTAGAAAGCACGGATTTCTTAAAATAAACTGGATCGCTGATTGCTAACTATCATTTTGTCAGTTGTAAGGTGGTCGCCACACTGTGCTAACATTCCATTGGCTAGTTTTCAGCTAATGATGTTGAGGTATTTACAGAGGGAAATTTTGAAAATAGTTTGGTGAGATATGGGCATATGACTAACTAAATATTACTTATATGGATGGATATGGGTATAAAATATGTACACTGTTGTAATAAAAATACTTTAGCAGCGGGTCTAAAAAGTTAACTTAATATAGGGTTATATCAAAGATTAATTTGTGCATTAGATATGACGAGTAATTGACAGGACTGGACTCAAGAGTTATATTTGTGCAGCAAAGGTACACATAATTTTTTTCTATTTCTAGTGCATTTCAAATAATTGGAATCATCTCTTTTTAATTTGACTTGAAATGATTTTCGACAAAGTCGAAATTTATGTGCTTGTAAAGACACTCCCTACATATACAAATCTTCCAATGGTATGTCTGGTAGGTACCAATGTATATTAAATTCATTGACGACACTCTTTATTTCTCCTGTTACAACTTCATTTTTTAAATAAATTTTACATTAGCCGGAATTATAACTGGTTCATAATAGTTACTTGTCTAAACATAATTTAGTAACTAACCCAAAAAACTTTAAAGTAACATGGTTTGTCAACCAAGTATTTGAACCTTGTCTAATTGCAGTATAAAAATTAGTAGTTTTGAGGAATTCTAATATCGATACCTTTTTGCCAAAATATCGTAAGTCGCTCACTAAATTTTACCTTAGGCTACTTACGACAATTCTACCACTCTGCCTATTACAGTTCTGTTACTTACGATAAAATGTATGCAGTTATTTAACCGTGAAACATTTAAATACGCTTACATATTTATGGATCTATCTACCTCTGCCAAGATGTGTATTTGCATATTATACTTACGATAGATCCATAGTCATTTTCATGGAAAATGTCACTTACGATAGTTTGGCAAAAAGGTATCGATATAAGGTAGGTATTTATCGAAGAATTATACATATGTTTGTAGTTATTTTAATTGTGGCAGGAGCTGCATATATAAAAAGCCACGATGAAAGTAGCTGCACGTCTTATTAGTAAAAACGGCATTAAAAAAAATATTTTTTAACTGAATGACATCATACAATTAGTAATGTCAAGTAGTTATTAGTCAAATTTATACTTTACACTGTTAGGATATATTAAATAGTGTGAATGAATTGGGATAGGTTAATCAGTTATTTTGTTATAAAATTACATGAAGTTTATAATACACAATATGGTAATAACTACTTTTCTAGAAGATACATTAACAACTTCAAAACTCAAAATCATTATGATTATGGTAGGAATTTAATAAAAACACATTTAAAATATAATTTATACACACAATCACATTATAATAGGAGTTTTATCCACACTTATAAAGCATATAAAGTAACCTATTATCCACTACTGAAATAATAAAAAAATATAAACTTAAATCAACCAAATTTAATTTACTTATTAAAATTAACATTAACATTTATATTAATAGACATTTCGTTCTTCGCTTTCTCATATTTTACTTCGTTTCCGTTAATAGGAAGCTTGTAGTTGCTTCTTGCAACCAATTTTGGATGTCTCCTCCTGAGGAATGACGAGAAGAACCTTGGATTTTCCTTGCAATACCAAGTTTGTTAGATACGGAGTCTTCAATATAGCTCTCTGCCACAGCAGGGCTCTTCCACCCACCATGCCGCTTGATGGGTGTAAAGTCGGCACCTTTATTTCCCAATAAAGTTATTGAAGTGCACCCTCATATAGTGGCCAATATAAGCTTCCGCGTTTGCCAAGTTCAGAAACGATGCAACTTTTGATGGAACTTTTGCCAATGTGTTGATTCCAACAGGCTGAGAAGTACATTTTTGATTATTATAATGTAAAAAGAATCTGTTTTGTGATAAGTTCTTTGGTCTTAGGAAAATACATTTTCTACACATCTCTACGTCGTTGATAGAAAATCCTTCATTTATAATTTTAAACTTTCGTGGAATGCCAGTCTTGGTATCTGGTATCGAAACAACTAGATACGCGCCAGTGTCCTATACATTAGTGATTTTCAAATTCGTCGATTCGTAGCATGGACAAGCACCAGAGACTCCTATTACTAGCGCATCCTAAAATGATTCAAAGTATTATTAATACATATTGTCTAAAAAGTTAAGAGTTATTACCTTAATCATAAAATATTCTTTATCACAAGATTTAGTCAAAAATTCTTCAATTTGCACTCTTTCCAAAACTGCAGCCTTTTTCACCTTGTATCCTTTCGATTGACTCTTCAGAAAACAGTTATCTACGTTTTTAGACTTTTATCGCAACCTTCAACATTGAATACTTCGACCAAATGGATGAAATGATGAAATTGCATGTTTTTTCTTCAGATTAAGAAATAAATAACTTGCACCTTGCACACAGAACTTCATTTATAAACTACAAAACAAAAAGAAAATATAAAAGCAGTGATGGTAACTCAACAGTGTTACCATCATTTAGTTTATAAAATACCTAGAAGTTAGCACAGTATGGCGGCCGCCTATCAGTTGTTATTTTTAGCTACCCCCACCATTATGTATTAGCGATCCAGTTTATTTTAAGAAATCCGTGGTAGAAAGACATACAATCCCTTGGATATGATGTAAAACCGGATATTCCACGTCTATGAACTGAGACAAGTGGAAGATCGCTACCCTCCTACAAAAGTGGGGGTTCGGCAAAATTTGGAGGCTATGGGTTGATGGTCTCCTAACGTTAAATAATCGAAAAAAAAATCTGTTTTTCTAACAATTCCCAATGTGTTCTTAAGTCGCCGGCATTATTAAATAAGTATATCAACTCAGCAATATTTTATAAATAGCATTACCAGTTTTGTTTAAAAAAATATATTAAAACTGAAAGAAAAATCAAAAACTCTATATAGTAGCTTATGTACAAACAATTAATCAGTTTGAAGTAAATTCAAGCTTTATCTTAAATGCACAAAGCCGGAGCACGTGGCAAAGGAATGTCCATAGATAATATATATATATATATATATATACTAAGAATGTCGAAACCCACTAACCTACATTGTAGAGATGTGTCGTTCGCAAACGACCCGTTCGATTGAACCGGGTCTCAGTCGCGAACGAAATGTACCGGCTCGCGTAATTTTAATGAATTGGTTCCCGGCTCTCGGCAGTAGAGATATGTCGTTCGCGAACGACCCGTTCGATTAAACCCAAGATCCCTAGTTAAGGGATCTTGGATTAAACCGGGTTTCAGTAGTATCTATAATCTGTGGTTACAGTCGCGAACGAAATGAACCGCCTGGCGTAATTTTAATGAACGGGTTCCCGGCTCTCGGCAGTAGCTTGTACTAGTCTTATTTTATTATAGTCTAGTTATATTATTTTCATTGAGAGCTCTTTGTTAAATACTTACCTTTCGAAAATCAAATGCTCATTGTTTTCGATTTACCTTCAAACAGTGATCATAAAAAAATAAATAGTATCATTATCGACGCACACGCGATGCTGTCGGCAACTCCATTCGTTCTTCGTTCTTGATTGGCTCAACGGATCGAAGGTCGAAAATTGCTTGCGTCCGCCATTAATCTGATTAACAAAGATTTTGACGGATCTGGATCTGAGTGTCTCCGAGATTTGTGCTTGACTTTTTACGAGATATACGTAGTTAGTGACGCTTTGTGTGAATTATATGTTTTTTTACATACCTTTATGGAAATAGTCATCCTTGGAGAAAGGTAAAGAGCACACTCTCTACTCTGCGCTCTTTAGCTTCTTTATCCATACTTGTCTCCTGTAACTCTGTAATGCTCAACTTATAGTTTCCGCGATAGCTCTAGATTTTCCCGCTTTTGGACAAGTATGAAACTGATCTAGGGGTTTTTCTTTCTATAAGAGGAACAATGACGCTCACAACAATAATGATTCATATCTAATCAAAGCGATTAAGTAATATAACAACGGATATTTCAAAATTCACAATAGACATACATACGCAAAACTGAGCCAATACCACATGCGTTAGTTGTGCGTGTCGCCAGTAGGTAGCGTATTGCTTAGCAAGAATCGCGTCTAAGGAAGAATTATAGACAACATCACAGAAACCATATATATAATACTACTATATCGCGTATTTCCTATGTTAGCCCATAAGCGGTTTATCCGAAAACATTAAAGGACAAAAGATATAGTGCTATACTGTTCCAGAGACCCTTTGTTCGATTTGCGCATGCGCAGATTTTGTCGATATCCATGGTTACGGAAGCTGACACATTGTTTATAGGTTGACAAACTTTCCAACTTTCAACTTTTTTTTAAAAGAAGTCGGTAGACAGAGATGTAGTATTTATGCTGCATGCTTATTGGATGTCGCGAAATTCGTGCGCATGCCGATATTTGACTAAGGGACTCTCGATAAGGATAGAGATTGTATGTCAGCGCCGTGATGTTTTCGGAATTTTTGGGCCACTACCCGCGATATACGCCATTCATTTTAAGAACGTAGCGCCAAAATGGCAGAAACCTATACTAACCCATGTTCACTGACACTGACGTTTGAAATTTTATTCATCAAATATTTGTTGTTGAGAACTTTAAACCAGGTAAAAAGCTTGTAAAACTATTTTGAAAGGGGTAAGTAGTGATATAAAATTAAAATAGATTTCAATATTTTTCGAGCGTTCAATCTGAAAATCAAACTTAACCTCAAAATATGTCAAATTCTTTATTGGACATACGGCATACATACCTTTATGAAATTAGTGATTCTTGGAGAAAGGTAAAGAGCACACACTCTACTTTGCGTTCTTTGGCTTCTTTATCCATACTTGTCTCCTGTAACTCTTTAATGCCCAACTTATAGTTTCCGCGATAGCTCCAGATTTTTCCGCTTTTGGAAAAGTATGAAACTAATCTCGCGGTTTTTCATTGTCCAAGAGGAATAATGATGCTCACAACAATAATGATTCATATCTAATCAAAGCAATTAACTAATATAACAACGGATATTTCAAAATTCACAGTAGACATACATACGCAAAACTGAACCAATACCTCATGCGTTAGTTGTGCGTGCCGCCAGTAGGTAGCGTATTGCTTAGCAAGAATCGCGTATACCTCGGTCAAGGATTGTCAACTGTTTACAGGATTGCTCGATCGCTCAATTTTGTTATCTGCCTTTGTGACGTCATCGAAGATACATTTAATCTAACTGTCAAAATATATTTTGTGTTTGTTATATTTCACATTTGCAAGAGAATTTTCGTATTTGAATGATTATTATTTATTAAAGTTTGTAATAACAGTATAAATTATACCTATTTCTACAATTACGAGATCACAAATTGGCCTCTGTGCCAAAGAGTATACCTGCGAACAGTATACATGTTGCTTATTGTAAAAAAAGCAGTTAACATTATTAATTATATATAAAACTAATCATCCTTGTATGTAAGTATCTTTTAACTATTAAGAAGATGGTAAAGATAAGCACTAACAAATTTACGTAAATATACACTTAAAACCGCAAAATATATCTTGAACATTACAGCATAACCCAACATCACACTTTTTACGTTCATATTTCTCTACAGAATCTCTGGTTCCGAATATGTTCATAATTAAAAAAGTATGCATATGCTTACCTATTTTAATAATATAGGTACTCGGATAGTTTGTATCAAAATGTGCATATAATTTCAATTTGTTGGTAGACACAGAATTAAAGAACATAAAGAAACCAAAGAAAATATTATGCAATTACTTATTATAGGTATGTACAGAAACTATTACCAAAGAAGATAAACTAATTCCTCTTTGCTATTACCCACAAACACAAACAACAAAGGTATTAACTATTGATTTGATAATTTTAAATTCAAATTCCGCTTTCGCGCTTGCAGTTTGACTGACAGATTGCTTTATTGGATCTTTGATGACGTCACAATTATGGATTACATTGTAGTATAGGGATCGAGCAATCCTGTAAACAGTTAACAATCCTTATACCTCGGTAACATTAGACACTAATGTGCACCAAATTTTGTCATCAACCTGTTATATATAATTACTTCGTTAATATCTAAGCTCTACCTGATATATAAACATAACCGTTCTTGACAGATTATATAACTGCTTCTCTGTCTCTTCACCTTCTACCAAAAGGTTACGGTTAAAATATAATATAATCTAAAGATTACTTTTGTTTGGTTATTCTTTATAAGTAGATACTAAATAAATACTGCCCAAGAAGTATTCACATTCACACAAAGCCCAAAGCGTAACAAACAATAACAGTTAGTCATAGAACAAGATATAGAAGTGCGTTCACCGCAAATTATTTAAGTTTTTATTTAAAAAATATTTTCCACATTTGGTCGTTATCACAGAGCACAAACGTCGTTCTTGTATTTTAAATTTGCCGCCATGATTTGGAGGAAAAATGGCGGCTTATGTCTTTACTCTCTTTATATAGGACTCTACGTAACGGCGGTGAAGAGAGACATTTTGATGGTCGCAGAACCAAACAGAAAGATTACTGAAAACTCGGAATGGATTAGAGTGGAAAGTAGCTGATGTTGCCGTATTATTTCTGAATAAGCAGCTGGGAGTCGCGGAGACATACTCAGAGAGTGGTTTCACTCTCCGCGACTCAGCTCCTGAGCTCCTGAGCACTCCTGAGCTCTCTGAGCACTCGTCCGCGACGAGTGCTCAGAGAGTGGAGAGTGGAGTCATGAGAATCTTGTTAAGAAATCTGTAAAATCTGCAAAAAATGATAAATTACTGGGAGGTTCTCGACGACGAGATACTCACCGAACATCAGTACATATGGTTGTTCATTTCAATAAACGACAAGCGTAGCGTTTGCAACTGGGAACTCTTTAAAGAACTAGCTACTTGCTCAAGATTTGGATAAAGTAATGAGAGACGCATACCGCGAAAGTCTCCCGAGAATAAGAAAAAACGGGACACTTTTTTTGTGGAATGATGACATTAAGGAAAAGCGGCAGGAATGTCTGCGAATCAGAAGAGAGAGCACACGTACGAATAAACAAATCCCGAGAAATGAAGGTAAAATAAGCGAAATACGTAGTCTCATGAAGAGAAACAAAAAGAGTATTGCATTCCTGATTAATCGGTCCGAAAAGAAACACTGGGAAGACTCTCTGCAGAAAACTCGAAGAAGACATTTGGGGAAATGACTACAAAATCGCTGTTAAAAAGCTGACGGGTACGCTTCTTCTAACTTGGCTGTGGATCAAAAGGAAATTGTGACAAAATACTTATTTCCTAGGAAAAATAAAATCTGGCGAAAGCCCAGGACGGAGGAAAACCCCTAGTCTTTTAAGATGGAAGAAATGAAAAAAGTTCTTAAAAACATAAAATCCTGAAAGGCACCTGGCCTTGATGGTATACCTACGGAAGCCATCAAGATGCTGGAAAAAATAGGGCCAGAAACCGTTCTGGGTCCGCTAAATGCCGTACTAAGAGAAAGGCAGTTTCGAAGGAATGGAAAAAGGCGAGGCATTAGGACAAGCCAGAAGTTATAAAGTTCGGTCCATCTGTTAAGAGAAAGGTTGTATAGAGAACTGGAAGCCACGAGAGATCTCTCCGAGAACCACCTTGGATTCCCTAAGAAGAAATCCACAATCCAGTCTGTGGAAAAAGTTACCGATATTGTACATACAAAGTACATATAAAGTATGTACTATTGTATGTACACTACAAAGTACGGTATTGTACGAGGAACAATTAGGCCGCACTAATCACTCTGGACGTCAGGAAGGTTTTCAACCGCATCCTGGGATAAAATCCTGCAGAAGCTAGAGATAAGAGGAGTAGAAAGCTACCTATTGGAGGTAATAGACAGCTACTTCGAGGACGGATCCATACAGATCGATACAGACCTGTGTCTACATCTTACGGCGGGCATCCCACAGGGTTGGGTTGTGGAACCCACCCCACCCTTGAGGAGGAACAAGTACCAGTAGGTGTCAGTTTACTGGCATACGCCGAGCATTTGGCAATTGTGGTGACTCCCAGAGATAAAGAATCGCTAGATAGGAAAGGAACCAAAGCACTGCGTCAGATCAGTGTATGGATGAAAAGGGACGACTTGGAGCTAGTACCCCATATAATAAAAACAAGATCGGTCCAAGAACAGAACCTTGAGGGACTCCGATACTAACGTCAAGGCATCCTGAATTTATTTTGGACAATGTGCTACCGTCTGAATGAGTTAAAGCGACATATTGTTTACATCCTGTCAAAAAAGATGTAAGGGTCCCCGGATCAAAGAAAAGGGAGATGTTGTATAACGTGATGTAATCTATTCTGTTATACGGTACCTACTTCTATATGGCATGAATACGTGAGCATGAAAAAATACAGAGACCTACTGACCAGTGTATATCGCATAGCATCCGCTAGGGCTGTTCAGGTGGTGTCTGAGATAATACCAATCGAATTACTGGTGGAAGAGAGATGGAGACTATACAAAAGAGGGAACGGAAGTCACACAGGAAAGAAAGACGAGACTAGAGACTAATTACGTTAGGAACATGGCCAGAGCTCTTGCATGAAACGGTGAATGTGACCCAGTGAACCAAGCTTCTCATCCCTAGGTTGTAGGACTAGTAACGATGCCAGTACAGACAGACAGATTATTTCCTAACGGAAATACTAACAGGGCACGGGTGCTTCAGGGAATAGCTTAAAGAGAATGGGAAAGGCAGAAAGTGATCTATGCATATTGCGGGTCTGTGAATACAGTCGAGCATACACATAAGACAACTTCGAGTTGTCTTATGTGTAAAAACAATAATCACTTGTTATATCAGTGTCCTACCTTCTTGAAAATGTCAGAAAATAAAAGCTAAAGCGTGATCAATCGCATAATCTATGCACAAATTGTCTTAGACCGAATCACAAAAGTATTAATTGTAAAAGCACAAATTGCAAAAAATGCCAAAAGCCACATCATACTCTATTGCATTTTGATAGTGTACAGGGTGATGTACAGGGTAATGAGAAAATTTCATCTGATACGTCAAACGTGGCTACAGATAAAGTTACTTCGGTTCAGAGTGAAAACATGACTCAAACAATTAATGGTCATTCATATATAAATGCCAACAATATCTTATTGTCCACTACACAAATTAAGGTTTAAGATGAATTTGGTAATTATCATTTATGCAGAGCATTACTGGACTCTGGTTGACAATCCAACTTTGTAACACAGGCATTGGTAAATAAGTTACAAACTGAACAATTAGACATAAACATAGCTGTTACTGGTCGTAATCAATCATTAAGCAAAATAAGTCATAGTACAAACATAAAATTAACTCCTATTATGAATTCCTACGAATATTCTATAAATTGCCTAATTATATCTAAAATAACGGACAATTTACCTATTTCATTCTCTAAAACTAATTTAAATATACCTGACAAATGAAATTGATATGTTATTAGGTGCGGGCGTATTTTGGAATATACTACGTTCAGGCCAATTGGGCAAGGATAAGCCTTTACTTCAGAAAACAGTTTTTGGGTGGATCGTATGCGGAGAAATTCCACAAAATTATGTAAATTACTTACAGACTCAATGTCATTTTATTTCTAACGTAGATATTAATAATAACTTTTTTAACTAAATTTTGGGAAATCGAGGAATATTCAAATATAAAACCGGAATCTCGGGAAGATGTGGCAATAGAGTCATTCTTTAAGTTGATGCAGATGATGCAATGACCTTGCGCAATGCAGATGGTCGTTTTGTAGTAAAGTTACTTTTAAAACTGCCAATAGAAAACCTTGGGCAATCAAAAAATACTGCAAGAAAACGTTTATATTCTATCGAAACAAAACTATAAATAAAAATAGTGACTTGAAACAACAATATGTACAATTCATAGACAAGTACATTGCTCTAAACCACATTACTAAATTAGAAATCGATAATGAAGGGTATTATATTCCCCATCACTTTCTTAAAAAATAATCCAGCTTAACCACTCAATTGAGAGTAGTATTTGATGCTTCGTCAAAAACAAATACAGGTTATTCATTGAATGATATTACAAAAATGTACCCACAAATTTTGGTGCATCCCGATGACAAAAAATTACAAAAAATATTATGGAGAGCTGATACAAATCAACCAATACAAACTTATGAACTAAATACTGTAACATACGGGACAGTACCTGCCCCATTCTTAGCGGTACGATGCCTACAAGAACTATAGCACATATACACGCAGAAGCCTTTCCTAAGGCAAGTCGAGTAATATATTAGATGACTTCTACGTCGACGACTTAATAATAATAATAATAATAATAATAATAATAATAATAGTCTTTATTAGAAAATGTGTATAAAAACAAATACATTTACATTTCCTAAAGGCGGAGTCTAGCCTTAGCTAATCTACTCAACCTCTTATACCACGTTATATACTCGTACAAAAAATACTTACAATACACATACACACATATACAGCATACATACACATATATACACATATATAGTATATAGTACATATATATATACCCACATATTTAACATAGTTAAAAAATACTTATTTTATATATTCTAGAACAGATAAAATGTTTATGATAACTTTAAAATATGTAGTGACTAAAATGAAAGTCAGCAAGAACACAATCACTCACAATGTTTGTTGAAGTAAAATTAATTGCGCCTTAACCATCCTACGAAACCTGCTCAAGCCAAACAATTTTACATCGGCTCTTATGTTGTTGTATACTTTAACAGAGTTATATGAAAATGACGCCCTAAACTTGGTTGAACGATGTGCCGGTACACATAAACTATTTACATATCTTAGATTTCTCCCGTGAGCGTTATGTCTATAAGATAGTTTTTCTCGCAGATAAGTTGGAGAAGAAGTTGTTAAAATGCGATGCACAAAGATAGATAGATTATATTTAAATGTATTGTCCATTCGTAACCACTGCAGACTATTAATTTTATTTGAAACCCGATCATATTTGCGTATGCGATACACATATCTACAACAGCTGTTTTGGATTTTTTGAAGGCGATTTTTTGTATAGCTATCTAAGGCGCTGTAGTAAACAATATTTCCATAGTTACTTATAGACATCACCAACGATTCGCACAATTTTTTTCGTAACTTGAAATTGATTATATTTATGTTATTATATAAAAATTTTAAAGCTATATACGATTTTTTTACGAGCAGACTTACATGATCTTTGAATCTCAGATGTTCGTCAAAAATTATACCTAGACTTTTCAATTTACTCACAGCTGGTAACATAGTATCACTTAGGAGTAACTTTAAATTGGTTTTGACAAATTCTCTAAACTTCTTATTGCAAAAACAGATCACTGCACATTTATCGGTATTAAGTTTTAAGTTGTGATTTTTTGAGTAATTCTCGATAGATTTAAGGTCTTCATTTAAGTTTCTGGCTGCTATTTGAACATTTTTTGTATCAAACGAATAAAACAGTTGCGTATCATCTGCGTAACAATGAGTATTTGCGAATTTTATATTCTCAAAAATATCCGCTGTGTAGATTAAGAACAGTATGGGTCCGAGCACCGAACCTTGAAAAACTCCCGACGTTATTTCAGATATTTGAGAATGATTGTCATCTAAATTTACAAATTGTTGTCTATTACTCAAATACGATTGAAAAAAATTTATACTTTCTTTTTTAAACCCAAAAAAGCTCAACTTGGCGCACAAAAGAGAGTGATCAACGGTATCGAAAGCTTTAGAGTAATCTAAAAGAATTAAGGCTGATGCTAATCCTTTATCCAAAGATCTTAATATTTCATCCATAATGTTGGCAAGGACACTTATTGTGCTATGGCCCTTTCTGAAGCCGGACTGCAATTGGGAGACAATATTATTGTCTATTACATATTTATAAATTTGTTCCTGAAGGAACTTTTCTAAAATTTTTGATAGAGTAGTAATCAGACTTACTGGCCGCAAGTCACTGAAGTTTTGCGGAGTGTTGACTTTAGGTAGCGGCGTAATAATGGTAGTTTTCCATAAGTAAGGAAAGTATTGAGACTCTATACAGCAGTTTATAATATGAGTAATATATTTACTTACAACAGGAGAACATAGTTGTAGCATATAAGCATTTATATTGTCACTTCCGTAGGCATTAGATTTAAGATTATGAACTATTTTGTTTACCTCTGCTACCGTGGCTAGCTGAATATTGAAATGAAGGTTAGGTTTATATTTATGAGATAAATAATGTGCAACTGCCTCTCGACAATTATTAGTTGTACTATAAACTGAAGTAAAATAATTATTTATTTGGTTTACATCTTTCAAATTTAAAGGAATCTCAGACGATCGATTTTGTTTGATATTCAGTTTCCTTAGAGCCTTCCACATGTGTTTACTATTACATCGGTTTAGGTTGTACGTTAAATATGCTGCCTTCTCCCGTCTTATTGCTTGCACTGTATAATTTCGCATTTGTTTATAGTAAGTCCATGTTGCAATGGTTCTATGTTTCTTATATCGACTTAATGCCTTATCTTTCTCATGTTTCATTTGTTTAATGACATCAGTGAACCAGGGGGCATATGGCTTGGTCACTCGTATTGTAGTGAAAGGAGCGTGTTTGTCAAATAGTGACAGTATGTTATTGGTAAGAAACTCAATCTTACTATCGATGTTAGTTAAATATAAAATGTTGTCCCAACGAATGTTATTAAGATCTATGAAAAAATTATCATAATTAAAGGATTTATAACTCCTATACCTAATAATTTGGGGTTCAAGTTTTGGCACAACGATATGTAAGTCACATAATACTACCCTATGGTCAGATATTAAATCCGCATTTATGGTACCTGAGGATGATATGAAATCCGTGTTGTTGACACAGATCACATCAATAAGAGTTTGAGAATTCTGGGTTATTCTCGTAGGTTCTGTTATCAACTGAGTGAAATCATACGATAAAATACATTCCGCGAAAGGATTTGGATGGAATTGATCAATGTTTATGTCTCCTATTACCATTATGTTATCATACTGAGGTACAACAAAAGATAAAAAATTGTCTAAAAATTCTATGAACGTATCGACACATCTCCCGGGAATTCTATAGACTATACACAGAAGCAAAATTAATTTCCCAATCCTAAATTCGACACACACAACCTCAACTCCATCCAAATTGCCAAAATCATTGAAAATTCGCTCGTAATAACCTATTGTGCTTTTTATGAAAACTCCTATTCCACCTCCTCTGCCCTGTCTATCACTGCGCAAAAAGGAAAAGCCAGGAATATTTAATATACGTGTAGGTATATTATCGTTCAGCCAAGATTCAGTAACACACATGATATCAATATTGTTATGTAAAATCAAGTCTGTAAAATGGTCAAAGCTCGGAAACAGAGATCGTGTATTCAAGTGGGCAACCTTTAAATTACTATCACTACGTTTGTTGGCCATAATTAATTTTACTTTTTAGTTGATCTAGTTTATATTTATATGTTGCACACAGATAACTGTTTGCGGAATGATTAACTGAAACATCGCATTTAAACCGCTTATTAAAATTTACACAATTTACACAACAGGTAACCTCAGAGTTACAGTCAGTTATATCATGCGCTCCAGAGCATTTACGACATATAGTATGGGGGCTTCTGCAGTCTTTTTTTAAGTGTCCAAACTGGCAACATTTAAAACATCGGGGTAGATTTAGGTGTTCCCTCACGTTGTGCTTTTCCCACCCTATATATAGATATCCTCTTGCTAATATGGTCTTGAAAATTTTTGGTGCTACTTCTAGAATTACACTGTACACTGATTTATGTTTTAATTTGACAATAAACTTTATATCTCCCATTTCTGATAGTAAATTGTTATCTTGTATAATAGTACTTATAAATTCAGTGCTTTCAAAGTCATCAGTTTTGATATTATATACAGATATACGAGGATTGCGTTTTTCGGGTTCGTTCATCGTGTACCGTGATCCTATTTTGCTTCCAAGACTATCTTTCAATTTCTCCAAAGAACTTTTATCTTCGCAACTTATCAGTACACCGTTTTTTATTAATTTTGTATTATTTATATTTATATTAAGAGACCCAGGATTTATTGCTGATTTAACTTCCTTCTCTATTTTTGTATTACTTATCGACTTGTCATCCGATTTAATTAACAACACAGCTGGAGTTTTGTTTACAGATTTTTTAAGTTGTTGACTATAAGAACCTATCGCCACCGCCTTATCATTTGCGATAATTTCGTCTACTTTGATGTTTTCTGCACTATCTAGTTTCGATTTTTGTAGATTAACTATATATTCTAAATCACTTATGCGTTTATTTAACATATTTGCTTCTCGATTTAGGCACTCATTCTCCTTTTCCAATAATTTAGCATCAATATTGCTATTAAGACACTGACCTTTCAGATTTTCTGTGCACATTTTGCATTTCCAGGTCCTTTTCTCAATATACAGCACTTTTGCCACTAAATCAAAACATTTACTATGAAGAAACACATTGCATTTAGCAGTAGTACATTTTAAACCACCTCTGTTGATTGTTTCACTGCAAATTTTACACTTTTTGTCGAGCGATTCTGAATCACCATCTACATCGCCCGCCATCTTGATGGCAATTGATTATTACTTGATTCATTTGAATGAACTTCAAGGGTTGTACAGTGAAATTTGTCCAATATTAAATAGCGGTTGTTAATAAAAAAAAAACATTAATAAACGTACAATTCTCTCTACTATAGCACGAATTTATGAATCTTTGGGACTCTTAGGTCCGGTCATAATATTAGCCAAAATATTTGTACAAAAATTATGGCAACTAAAATGTGCATGGGATGATGAATTACCCTCAGATTTTCTGCAAGAATGGGTAAATTTCTCAAATCAATTAACTATATCGTCATGTGATATGCGATAATCCTGTTAATATTCAGATTCATGGTTTCGCAGATGCTAGTAGATTATCTTACTGGGATTGCATTTTTATACGGTCACTTAATAATTTAGGGGTTTGTGAAGTTAAATTACTATGTGCAAAGTCCCGAGTTGCACCTTTGAAATGCGTCACTATACCACGACTTGAATTATGTGCAGCTGTATTATCAGCTAGATTATTTCATAAAGTAAAAAATTCATTAAATTTATCATTTAACAAGGTCTGCTTATGGAGTGACTCCACAATAGTTCTCGCTTGGTTAAAGGCAAACCCTAGTACATGGAAAGTTTTTGTAGGCAATCGCGTTTTTGAAATTCAGAACTTAACTGATAAAAATGATTGGAGATACGTAAATACCCAAACGAATCCTGCAGATCTTATATCTAGAAAAACACACCCGCAAATTTTCCAAACCTTAACTTTCTGGTGATCGGGGCCTGAATGGCTAAGACAGTCACCTCAAACTTGGCCTATAGACATTTCCACAAATTTAGGCTCTAATTCAATGCCAGCAGCCTGTAATATTGAGTTACAATCAAAGCCTCTAGTAACAATAAATGTAAGCGAAACCTTTGATTTAATTAACAAATATTTAACGTTAACTAAATTACAGCGCGTTTTTTCTTTCATTTTACGATTTAAAACCAACACATTACTATCAAAAAATGCAAAACAACTTGGTCCATTGTCTACAACAGAATTAAATTATTCATTAAATATATTAATAAGACTGGTTCAGAGACAAACATTTGCTTCTGATATTGCTGAGATAGTCAAGAATGGTTCAGTTAACATAAAGAGTCGCTTTTACAACTTAATCTGTTCATTGATGAATTTAATATTCTTCGTGTCGGTGGAAGATTAAACAAAACTAGCTTTAACATGAATAAAAAACACCCAATCATACTTCCTAGCAAACACTTATTTTCAAAATAAGGTCCTTTCAATCTTCTCGTAAAACAAGAAAATTCAACATTAGAAAGGCTTGTGTTATCCTCTTTGTCTGCCTTTCAACGAAGGCAGTGCATTTAGAATTGACTGGCAATTTAACCTCTGAATGTGTCTTAGCAGCACTATACAGATTTGTGTCTAGGCGTGGGAAGTGTATTAATTTTTATTCCGATAATGGAAATAATTTTGTAGTTGATGATATGCTATTGCTGATTGCTGATTGCTAATATCCTATGCCTGATATATCAAGGCATTTCTTGGCACTTTATACCCCCGAGATCACCACATTTTGGCGGGATTTGGGAAAGTGGGGTAAAATCCACCAAATACGACATAAAACGTATTGTAAGTCAAAGTAACCTCACGTTTGAAGAATTCAATACAGTTTTGACCCAAATTGGGGCTTGTCTCAATTCTAGACCACTAACCCTTTATCAGGTGATCCTAACGATCCAAATCCTTTAACCCCGGCACATTTTTTAATTAGGGAACCATTAACATCAATACCCACTCCAAACCTACAAGGGGTCAATGATTCAGGATTGACTCGCTACAAACGTTGCCAAAAAATGGTTCAGGACTTCTGGATACGATGGTCCAAAGAAGACGTATCAGAACTGCAAGGTCGGCGTAAGTGGCAACATTTAGTTCATGATCTACTTCAGCCTGATGCTCTAGTCGTCATCAAAGAGGACCATTCACGTCCATGGAAATGGGCTTTAGGCAGAATCTTACAGCTACATCCAGGAACCGACGGCACAACACGTGTAGTTACAGTGAAAACGCATAGTGGTGTGTACAAAAGGCCTATCAATAAATTGTGTGTTCTTCCTAGTGACAGTGACTAATTTAATGTGGCTGAAGACAGAAACGGAAACGAAAACGAGAAACGAGTTTTTACAGTGGACCAGCTAACTACTGATAAAAAATTACAATTGTAACCATTCCTTCGATTTAATGCTAATTACAGCTTGTTTTCATGTTTGAAAGATGATACAAATAGCATATTAAGAAGAAGGAACTGTTTCTAAGGCGTAAATTAAGAATTGAACAAAAAAATTTAAATGACAGTAGTGCGGTAGGTACCTTCACTTTACTTCCTATCTACCACTACTTACCGTTTGCATTTTTAATTTACAAGATAATTTTTGTGAACGAAAGAATATAAACAAAATAGCAAAGTCTACAGATATTATCTGTAGACTTTGATAATAGGTACCTACATGAAAGAAAGAAATTAGATAAGAAAATTACATTTTAATTTTTATTAGAAAAAAAATAAAAATGCATAAGTTCTACAAAAAAGTTTGTAACACTTTCCCGCTTCACAGAGACACTTTACAGGATTATTCCGACATACCATGAAGTATAAACGAAAATATTCAGAAGATAAGGGGTTGAAACATATACCTTTAAAAAATAAAAATCCGTAACTTCTACAAAAAAGTTTGTAACACTTTCCCGCTTCACAGAGACACTTTACAGGATTATTCCGACATACCATGAAGTATAAACGAAAATATTCAGAAGATAAGGGGTTGAAACATATACCCTTAAAAAATAAAAATCCATAACTTCTGAAAAAAAAGTTTGTAATACTTTCCCACTTCACAGAGACACTTTAGAGGACTATTCCGACATACCATGAAGTAGAAACGAAAATATTCAGAAGATAAGGGGTTGAAACAAATACCCTTAAAAAACAAAAACCATAACTTCTACAAAAAAGTTTGTAACACTTTCCCGCTTCACAGAGACACTTTACAGGACTATTCCGACATACCATGAAGTAGAAACGAAAATATTCAGAAGATAAGGGGTTGAAACATATACCTTTAAAAATAAAAATCCATAACTTCTACAAAAAAGTTTGTACCACTTTCCCGTTTCACAGAGACACTTTGGAGGACTATTCCGACATACCATGAAGTAGAAACGAAAATATTCAGAAGATAAGGGGTTGAAACATATACCCTTAGAAAATAAAAATCCATAACTTCTGCAAAAAAGTTTGTAACACTTTCCCGCTTCACAGAGACACTTTAGAGGACTATTGCGACATACCATGAAGTAGAAACGAAAATATTCAGAAGATAAGGGGTTGAAACATATACCCTTAGAAAATAAAAATCCATAACTTCTGCAAAAAAGTTTGTAACACTTTCCTGCTTCACAGAGACACTTTAGAGGACTATTGCGACATACCATGAAGTAGAAACGAAAATATTCAGAAGATAAGGGGTTGAAAAAAATACCCTTAAAAAACAAAAACCATAACTTCTACAAAAAAGTTTGTAACAGTTTCCCGCTTCACAGAGACACTTTACAGTACTATTCCTAGTACTACAGTACTAATATTTTCGTTTTTACCTCATGGTATGTCGGAATATTCCTATAAAGTGTCTCTGTGAAGCGGGAAAGTGTTACAAACTTTTTTGTAGAAGTTACGGATTTTTATTTTTTAGGGGTATATGTTTCAACCCCTTATCTTCTGAATATTTTCGTTTCTACTTCATGGTATGTCGGAATAGTCCTGTACAGTGTCTCTGTGAAGCGGGAAAGTGTTACAAATTTTTTGTAGAAGTTATGGATTTTTATTTTTTAAGGGTATATGTTTCAACCCCTTATCTTCTGAATATTTTCGTTTCTACTTCATGGTATGTCGCAATAGTCCTCTAAAGTGTCTCTGTGAAGCGGGAAAGTGTTACAAACTTTTTTGCAGAAGTTATGGATTTTTATTTTCTAAGGGTATATGTTTCAACCCCTTATCTTCTGAATATTTTCGTTTCTACTGCATGGTATGTCGGAATAGTCCTGCAAAGTGTCTCTGTGAAGCGGGAAAGTGTTACAAACTTTTTTGTAGAAGTTATCGATTTTTATTTTTTAAGGGTATTTGTTTCAACCCCTTATCTTCTGAATATTTTCGTTTCTACTGCATGGTATGTCGGAATAGTCCTCCAAAGTGTCTCTGTGAAGCGGGAATGTGTTACAAACTTTTTTGTAGAAGTTACGGATTTTTATTTTTTAGGGGTATATGTTTCAACCCCTTATCTTCTGAATATTTTCGTTTCTACTTCATAGTATGTCGGAATAGTCCTGTAAAGTGTCTCTGTGAAGCGGGAAAGTGTTACAAACTTTTTTGTAGAACTTATGGATTTTTATTTTTTCTCTAATAAAAATTAAAATGTAATTTTCTTATCTAATTTCTTTCTTTCATGTAGGTACCTATTATCAAAGTCTACAGATAATATCTGTAGACTTTGCTATTTTGTTTACACTTTTTCGTTCACAAAAATTATCTTGTAAATTAAAAATGCAAACAGTAGGTAGTGGTAGATAGAAAGTAAAGTGAAGGTACCTACCGCACTACTGTCATTTAAATTTTTTTGTTCAATTCTTAATTTACGCCTTAGAAACAGTTCCTTCTTCTTAATATGCTATTTGTATCATCTTTTAAACATGAAACCAAGCTGTAATTAGCATTAAATCGAAGGAATGGTAACAATTGTAATTTTTTATCAGTACTTAGCTGGCCCACTGTAAAAACTCGTTTCTCGTTTTCGTTTCCGTTTCTGTCTTCAGCCACATACTAATTTAAGTACCTAAATTGACATAAATTTGAACTCATAATTAAGTTGTTTGTTTGAAATGCCTTACCTCACCATTTCAACAGGGGGGTGCATGTTGCAAATGTATTTTTAATTTATAATTAATTAATGTATTTAAAACTTAGGTCATATTTGTAAAGGTGGAAACACCGCATTTGACCGGCCTGTGCAGTGGCCGAGAGAAAATTAGAATAGTAGCATGTAAAAAAAATTATCATTGTCATTGTCATCTCGAAATACACAAATGTATAGTTAAACTGTGAAAATAACTTTAATTCACTCATTATAATTATCGACTATTAATCAAGTGTATTATTTCTTGGGTATTCCGGCTGGTTGGAGATCTTCCAGTGACGGAAATTTGGCAGGCACAGAAAGAATTAATTTCTTGTGCAACATGTATCTTCGGCATATCTTTTGGTATTAAACGAAATGTATAAAATTAGTAACTTTTATTTCTATAGGAGAATGTAATATATATATATATATATGAATGAAAGCTATATATATATATATATATATATATATATATATATATATATATATATATATATATATATATATATATATATATATATATATATATATATATATATATATATATATATATATATATATATATATATATATATATATATATATATATATATATATATATATATATATATATATAGTACTGAGAATGTAATATATTTCGTACAAACCTGTCAATTATTGACACAATACCTTCTCGTGGTAGATACCAGATTCTGCGATACTTTTTGCTTCGATCAAATTAATAGATACTTTTGAATTTTGCCAAAGTAAAAATTCTATTTTTAAAAAGAAAAAGATAAAGGTACCTTCACGACCTATTAAAGTTTAATGATTTTTGATGATGTAAAGAGATTATATAAAAAATAAAATAATAAATTATTTATAACAACTTTATTAGCATAAATTACGTACAAGAATCTTGTAAACAACGAGTTTTAATTACATTAGCGTAGTACCTAGATGACTTCTTGGCAATTCTAGGTCTTTCCGGATCGGTCATGTTTACATAATATATACCCAGTTTAGCACTGCAACAAAATGATAATATAAAAATGTTCTTATTGTAATTTTAATGGGTAAATGGTGGTTGCGACTTGCATTCATATCATCAATATGAAGACTAAGCAACATTTCTCGCAGTAAGTATATGATGAGTAATCATGCAATAAGACCATGCAATACTTTCCCACCTTCTAGTGGCCTGAACATCGGTGAATTCTTTGAAGCTATACAAACTTAGGCGAGAAGTTGTATAGCTCTATTGTTGTATTGTCTCTCTCAGATCGGATAAGACGTAAAACCAGAGGTCTATGAGATAATTGCAAAATAACAAATCCCTAGCCAGTGACAAAGTGGGGGCTTCAGTGAAATTTCTATATTGGATGTTGTTTGTCTCTTGGCGTTGGTGATTGGCCTTAGTTGCGGAAATAGGCCGTCGTTTAAATAACAGAAACAAGTAAATTTAGGTAGAGAAATAGGTGCCATGATTTTAATCAACAAACAATTACCTGGGAGAAAAAATTAAATTATTTGTCAAATAATGTCCACACGGTAGACTAGAAATGTAGTAGCATATTTGAATATTTTGAAATATTCTTGTCATTTTGATATCTGATTACTTTAAATTACGAAATTAAATTTCCTTGTTGTGTTTCAATGTTATAAGCAGGTACTGATAATATTTTGTACTCTTATAAATTTCCGACCTGCAAGTGGGTAGTATTTACTATGTTTAAGTGCTTTTTGAAAAGATAATTTGATATATTGTTCTTTCGAAATGTATGTAGCAATTAATTTTATTAAATATATACGTACTTGAAACCTTGAGTCCATTCGAAATTGTCAATAATACTCCATAAAGTGTATCCCGTAATATTAATATCATCTTCATACATTGCATCCAAGAGGTGGCTCATGTATAACTAAAATAATAAAAGTATAATTATTTGAATAAATTATTTCCAAAATTGAATTGAAATTCACTTGTAAATCTGTTAATAAAAATATTAGTATTAAGTTTTAATTTCCAGGTAATATAATTATATAATGTTGATGAAGAACTCCAGTTGCCCTTAATTTTTTTAGAAAAGTGCAACTTGGTACAAACCTGAAGATAACTAATTCTATCGTCGTCTTCCAACGTTCCTGTCCTATCTGACACTCCGTTCTCAGATATAATGATTTCTAGGTCTCCATAAGTAGCTTTTATCCACTTTAAAAGTTTTCCCATACCCCATGGGACAATCTGTAAGATTGATGTCATGAATTAATAAAAAAATAATAGTTACTTACTTGAAAGCTATAATTGAGTTCTCCATAACATTTTTTAAAGAAATTACTTATTAACTGACTTACCCTAAACCAAGCAATTGCTGCTTGCGGCCAGCTATCCTTTTGGTACACATTACCACCAGCATCCAACTCCCAACTTGGGTTGCCAATTTCAGGTTCCTCTGCTGCGGCCACCATATATGATGTGTAATGGTTGAGTGCTAAAAAGTCGTAAGTACCTCGAATATTCGCAACTTCTTCAGAACTAAATGGGGGCAGTCGAGATTCATTAAATCCTTCCTTTAAGCTACGATCAGCGACTCGGTCGATCATGATCTGAGGCCAGTCTCCTATAAAGACTGGATTGGCATACATGCCGAACTAGAAAAACAATTATACTTGTAGTTCTTATACATTTAATCAGTAGACATAGACACTTGATCATAACTTATTATATAATTTTGATAAGTTCAATAGTTAATAGAAATGCATATATCCTACTTACAACAAATTGCCTCTTAGTTTCAGCAGCTTCCTCATCTTCGGGTGTATAATTAGCCGGTTCATACCAATCTGAGTCAATAACTATAGTAATTCTACCTACAAATAAGTTTATTATCAAAATAATCTTCCTACTGTATGTAATGAATTAATTACCATTTTGTTTAGATCTGAATTCCGTATCATAGATGCGCCACGCTTTTGCATGAGCTAGCAAAACGTATCTGGCGCACAAATATTCTCCAACTCCTTTTGAGTCAATACCTGGAGCATATCCAGCATTGGCGTAACCGCCATGACAAATTTGCTTAGGTTCATTTATAGTTACCCAGGTCTGTACATAGTCACCAAATAATTCATAGCAAAGTTGGGCAAACTCCGCAAAAAGATCTACAATTTCAGGATTTGTCCAACCTCCAATATCTTGAAGAGTTGTTGGAAGATCCCAGTGATATAATGTTACCATAGCTTCAATATCATTATCTCTTAATTCTTTTAATACATTCAGGTAGTAATCAACTCCAGCTTTATTGATATTGCTAGTGCGGCCATTTGGCAAAATTCTTGCCCAACCAATTGATAAGCGGTAGTAATTTACGCCTACTTCTTTCATACATGCTACGTCTTCTTTGTATTTGTGGTATGAGTCAGAGGCTATATCACCTGTGGATCTATCGGCCACGATATCTGGGGTGGAATGAATCCATGTATCCCAGATTTGTTCTCCTTTTCCATCCTCATTCCAACCTCCTTCAATTTGATATGCAGCAGTGGCTACACCGAAAACAAATCCTTCTGGAAATGTTTTGTTTGTCACTTGGTAACCAACATCCTCGTCGTCTCCATCCCCTAAACTAAAAATTTAAAAATATATTTAGAACTTCACTAAATATTTAAACTTCGTACCTTAGTCCCAGAAAAACGTTGAATATAAAAAATCCGTACAAAAATCTCATTTTTATCGTTTATCGAATGAACCGCTCTTCATACTCTATATATACATATCGGTTATCGACTGATATATTTTAATATTTCTGAAGTATTTGTGATTTGATTATATTGGATATTTTATTGAGAGAATAATATTGTTTTATATAATTGTTACTAATCGTACCTCTTTGTATTATTAAGATTAAGTGGTATTGGAAAGAATTTGCTTAGATTTAGGATATACTGTTACTAGATATGAAACCTACTGATAAGTAGACAGTTGTAGTTATCGAAATGCAAAGAAATTTATTAAGTTTAACGTGAAATAAGCGATATTCGTAGTATAAAATCAAAATGACTATAAGTATTCTTATTATAACTCTCCCTAATTCTTAATAATAACTCTTCTCTATACACAAATAATCTTTTTTCTCTTTATATTTTAAAATAAATTTAAACTTGAAACTACTATCTCTTACATATTTTTATACATTAAATGTACCATCCACAATATTCCAATGTCACTATCATTAATACGTAGATACATTTTTTCATTCATTATTTTTTGTATGTAGCATAAAATATATGTAGTGTTGTATTAAGTTTAACCTCTAATAAGCTATACTACATAACATACTACATAAATACATAAATACATACTATCTAAGTCATAATAAGCTATGCGTAGTATAAAATCAAAATACTTATAAGTATTTTGATTGATGATTGACAGTTCACAAATGTATACCAGTGTATGTGTTTTAAAAACACTGGTTATACTCTGACGTTAGTATTTAAATGTAAAGGTGTGATTTGTTAAGACAATTTGTAGGTATTAGATTAAAATGAAGTAATAAAATTGTGATTGTTAAAAGGAACTAAAAGAAAATACTAAATGTAACGACATTGTTAGAATTTTCGTTACATGGCATGGTCGTTTTTATCATGGAACTGTCTGTCCTGTTCTGTCCTCTATCCTGTTAAATTTACATTAACGCGCAATGTCTGGTTTAAAAGTTATGATTTTTCATTCACAGGTGTCTTTCATAGCAAAGAATTAATTTTTTGGGAGTGACGGACGGCATAGTAAAACTATGAAAGTGGCATAGAACTGTATGCAACTTTTATCATTGAACTGTCTGTTCTTTGTTAAATTTACATTAACGCACAATGCCTGGTTTAAAAGTTTAGATATTTTCAACCACAGGTCTTTCATAGCAAATAATTTATTTTTTGGAGTCACGGACGGCGTAGCAAATCATGCGGGTGGTATGGTCATTTTTGTAATGGAACTGCCTGTTCGGTGTTAAATTTACATTAACGCACAATCTCTGGTATAAAAGTAATGATTTTTTCATCCACAGTCAATAATAAAGAATTTATTTTTTGGGGGTGACGGATGGCGTGGCAAACCGTATAAGTGACACGGTCATTTTTGCAATGTTAACTGTCTGTTCTGTGTTAAATTTACATTAACGTACAATATTTGGTTTAAAATTTATGATTTTTTCCATCCACAGGTCTTTCATAGAAAAGAATTAATTTTTTGGGAGTGACGGGCGTGGTGGCAAATAATACGAGTGACATGGCCTTTTTTGTAATGGAACTGTCTGTTCTGCGATAAATTTACATTAACGTACAATATTTGGTTTAAAATTTATGATTTTTTCCATCCACAGGTCTTTCATAGAAAAGAATTAATTTTTTGGGAGTGACGGGCGTGGTGGCAAATAATACGAGTGACATGGCCTTTTTTGTAATGGAACTGTCTGTTCTGCGATAAATTTACATTAACGCACAGTCACTGGTTAGAATATTCTTTTCATCAACAATTTCTAATAGTTAGGATATTAATGGGGCAGCAGACGAGGTTTAAAATCAATAGAAATTACGATTCTTTTTGTCATGGAACAATAAATTTTGTGTTACAGATAAAAGGTGTTTTTTAAGGATGATAGAACTTTAAAGTTTAAAAAAATATTAAAGAAAATATTTTGTGATTAAAAAAGTTATATTATTTAAAAAAACAATCTATTACATTAAACATTTAAAAATTATATGCGGCATGTGGCCACCGCGGCTGTCCGCAAGATAGCGTATTCTTTTGATCCAATTTTGGGTGACTTTTTCGAGCACTTCTGGTCGTATGTCGTGAATAACACGAACAATGTTGGCTTCTAAGGCTTCAATTGTTGCTGGTTTATCAGCATAATGACTTGACATAGCCCCACAGAAAATAATCTGCGGGCGTCATATCACAGGACCTGGGTGGATAGTTAACAGATCAATTTCTCGAAATTAATTTGTCACCAAACCTTGTTTGCAACCACACTTTCACGTACAGCGGTAATATTCTTTTCATTATGCACATTCCTTCGACGCATTGGTGTTTTCAAATCATGTAGAGAGTATGTGGTACGAAATCTATCCACAATACGACGAATAAATAGCTCAGATGGACGATCATGTGGGCCATAAAAGTCTTCTATGCGTTTGGCGAACCGACAAATGATTTTCAAAGTAAATTTGAGGAATTTGGTAGCGTTGTTCAAAAGTGAATCTATTCATGATGATTTGCCAAAGTATACTGAAAATAAATTTTATAAACAGTGTCAGCCTAACAGTTCAGTCTGATAGTAGTTGTCATGTAAAGTTCTATCAAACCTAAAAAAACACCCTATATTATCTATTGTAGAAGTTATTAGGTATTCTTAGTCCACATTTTAGCGTAATAAAGGATTTAATTGTAAGAGGTGAAAGACAGGGCAGCAGGCCATGTGATTTTATTTGTTATGGAACTATTAGATTCCTACCATTAACTACCAGGTAACGGCCCTTCGATTTTACTGTACGCATACCTACCTAATTTTTAGCGGTTTGAACTAAGTACTTCAATATCGATTGTCCCACGTTATGATCTGTGAATGGGAATCTGTGGATAACTTTACTCAAACGTATATTATGTACCTATGATAAAGTATAAGATCGCTAAATGGGTAATTTCAAAACACAAATTGTTTTTCTTATCCTTTTAACTCATCTTTATGGTTTTATTAGCTTTTCTCAGTGATCATTTTTTATTTTGAAATTAGGTATGTGATTAAAAACGTTTGGATGGACATTGGCACGAAACGGCTAAGTTTCATTGTTGAGTACTATAACTAAAATGTATTCGTTCGCGTTTCAATTAAATATCTATAAAGTATTTAGCAAAAAAGTGCACTAAAGTAAAAGCTATATTATCCCTTAATTTATTCAGAAATTTTGAGCTAATGCACTTTCCGTTTTACCTCGTAAACATTATATTTAAATAAATATTGTCCTTAATTTATTCATAAATTTTGATCTAATGCACTTTCTGTTCTACCTCATAAACATTATATTTAAATTAAAATGCGTCGATTCTGTCTCGCTCTAAATTCCGTCGCCGAATCCACAAAGTTTCAAAGCTATCTCCTCCGAGGGGGGATCGCTCCCGGCCTTTCTCCAATGTGTAGGGGTATTTTCGTCACGTTTCCTACGCGTTTTCCCAATTTAAACGCCTTACCTCTGCAAAATTTTCGTCGATCGCCGTTCGGCGAGAGAGACACGGCTAGCACCGGCGTTTGTCCTCGCGCCTAACGGTCCCGTCACGCCTGCCGAAATCGCGACTTTTCGCGGGACTCCCTAGACTCTTTTTCTAATTTTACGGCTTCGAAAATCGCTTCACACGAAAGTTCCGTCCCTTCTCTAATCCCATATATACCGGGATATCAAAAATTATCTTGGTCAAGGGTGGTTGTGGAATGTAAAACGTGTGTCTTACTTTAAATTTTTGAATATGTTTTGTTGTGTCAGAATCTGTCAAGTCATTGTGCTGAAATTTTCTAATCCAGTTTTTGAATCATGCCTCTTACCACAAAGCACAAAATTTTCATGATTGAAGCCTATTTTCGAACGGGTGCGCTAGTTAGTGGAAATTGGCAATACAGTCAACGTTTTTGTTGACAATTTTCGAGAGCACTTCCCAAACGTGGCAATATTACCGGACAATTTTTATGCGTGCCTTACAAATTGTGTTGAAGTGTTTCGCGAAACTGGTTGTGTGACTCATAAAAAAGGTGCTGTTAGACCAAGAGTTCGTACAGAAGAAGTTGTCAATGACGTTCGTCAATGTATGGAAGAGGAGCCTGCAAAACCTTTGAAACGTATTTCTCAGGAAATTGGACTTTCTTATGGAACATGTCATAAGATTTTAAAGAAAGACTTGAACATGCATCCATATAAGATGCAAGCACATCAAGCTCTTCTGCCCGCAGACCACCCCAGACTTACTGCCATTGGTTTGTCAATAATTTAATGAATGACGATCTTCTGCACTTAACTTTTTTTTCTGACGAAGCGTGGTTCCACCTTTCGGGATACATCAATTCTCAAAACCCTCATGTTTTTACTGAATCGCCACTACATGCTCAAAAAATTGGTGTTCAGATGGCAGTTTCTCGCAGAAGAATAATTGGGCCAATTTTTTTCGATTTCACCGTCAACGCAGAAAGGTACAGACTCAACTTTTTGGCTGAATTTGTGCAACAGTTAAACGATGATGAACTTCGGTACGGTTATTTCCAGCATGACGGTGCAACAGCACATACTACACGAGAAAATATTGCTTTCCTCCGCGAGTTTTTTGATGACCGGCTGATAAGTTTGCATACAGAAGTTGAGTTTCCTCCGAGATCACCTTGTTTGACAATTATGGACTATTTTATATTTTCTTACTTAAAAAATAAGATTTTCGCAACTCCGGTAAATAATTTGCAAGAACTGCAACAAAGAATTGTTCAGCAATGTGCAACCATAACGCCAGAAATGCTGCAAAACGCTTTTCACAGCATGAGGAGGCGCCTCAACTTGTGCATCGAAGAAAACGGGGGACATTTCCAACAATTACTGTAATTTTGTTTTTCTTGTTACTAAAACCGTTATTTCATAATTTGTAGTTCATTATTGTTTTACAACTGAAATAAATAGGTATGAAATTTGTAGGTTATTGATGATGTCAGTGTGACAGTGACATAATTATTTCAAATTTAAAGTAAGACACACGTTTTACATTCCACAACCACCCTTGACCAAGATAATTTTTGATATCCCGGTGTAATACTACTATATCGCGGGTAGAGGCCCAAAAATTCCGAAAACAACACGGCGCCGACATACAATCTCTATCCTTATCGAGAGTACCTTAGTCAAATATGCGCATGCACACGAATTTCGCGACTTCCAATAAGCATGCAGCATAAATACTGCATCTCTGTCTACCGACTTCTTTAAAAAAAAAGTTGAAAGTTGGAAAGTCTGTCAACCTATAAGCAATGTGTCAGTTTCCGTAACCATGGTTATCGACAAAATGTGCGGATGCGCAAATCGAACAAAGGGTCTCTGGAACAGTATATCACCATATCTTTTGTCCTTTGATGTTTTCGAAGAAACCGCTTATGGGCTAACATAGGAAATACGCGATATAGTAGTATTATATATATGTCTAATCCTTTGAGATTTTTTTACGAGACCGTATGTCGACTCCTTCTACGTCTATTTCGTTCGAAAATCTCGAGTCGCGTCCGTCTCAACTTCTTTCTCACTTTATCTACCGATGTGAGATTGCACTAACGAGAGAAGGATATCCCACGAAAACTGTTAAATTAATTAAACTTCAGATAGGTTATTTTCCTACGAGAAATATTGCTAACGGAATCAATAGTACTGACTGCCAAACACTTCTGATTACCAAAATACTGAAGCGAAATGCTTTTCCAATCAAAAAATCGGTAAAAATTATTTTTTCAGGTTGACACGTACAATTTACATACTTAAACGTCTCAAGGTAAACATTTGTTTACCGACAGGCGTGGTAGCGCAACGGGAAAGTCATTGGATTCAAAACTTCATAATGCTGATTTCGCAAGTTCGAGTCACGCTGAAGGCAATTTTTTTTTTACTTTTTAATTCCAATTATTTATTAGTATAAGTATTTAATTATTTTGTTTCATTATCCGTAGCTTTTCTTTTTTCTGCACGTGAAGTTTAGAATTAATTCGTTCATTAAGGCAGTCTGTTAAATTCATCATTTTAGCTTACAAAAGTAAATATCTACAATATTTTTGGTCCCATTGATAAAATTGATAATAATGTTTACTTAAAAATAAATTTTACTTTCAGTACTTAAAAAATTATGATGTTTTACCATCAAGAATAGAGTACCCTTACAATTCATCAAAATATTAAGAAAAATCGTTTAGTGTAATTACATCATCATTCCAGATAAAAAATTTCTTTAATATGTATTTTCTTAAAAATAATATTATTTTAGATGCATGCATTTGTCACCCGAAGGGTGACCCCAGGCCGCAGGCCTGGACCTGCGGTAGGGCTAGAAATGGGAACGAAAATGGTTCCCCCATTTCTAGTTATATTTAAATAAACATTGTCCTTATAAATTATCTCATTACTTAAAAGAAAATGCTGAAACAAAACACAGCCGTATTATTTTAATTAATTAATGCTTTAATCTATTTTAGGTACTTTATAATACTAAGGCTGTAAAAAAATGTTTTTATTAGTAACTTGAAAATTTTAAATATATCAAAAAGCAATGCAAGTTTAAAAATAAAAAAAAAATTAAATAACTCAAAGACAGTACAGAGTCATTGGTTATATTTTAGCCACCCACCTAGAGGTTCTTTTAATCTTAGGAAAAAAGTTAAATACAAAAGTTGTAGAAAATCAAGTGTAGTTTATTCCATAATGGAATTCCATATTCCATCTATATAAGGGATGTTTCGCAAACGCGTGATATGTCAAACTTCCATTAAATGGAATACCCTGTATATTATTAAGTTTTCCGATTCCACGCAAAATTCGTGGAATCGAAAAACTTAATAATATACAGGGTATTCCATTTAAGAAAATGCAAGTTTGACATTTCACGCGTTTTCGAAACATCCTTTAAAAAAGATTTTACATTCTGGAATAAACTACACTTGATTTTCTACAACTTTTGTAGGTATTTAACTTATTTTTCTCAGATTAAATGGAGAACCTCTAGGTGGGTGGCTAAAATATAACCGAAAATGACAGGAAGTCAGATTTTAGATTGGTAGGTACTAGCATAGACTAACTGTGTACTATAAAATTTACAAACGTAACTGGAAATTTTCAGATACCTACCTATTTGAAAATTTCCACATAAATAATTATTTTACTCTGATGTTATAGGGCTCTCGTGGAAATGGTATTACTATTTATGTATACATATATTTATTGGAAACTATTATGAAACCCAAGTGTATTTGATGTGATAATGTGAAGTAATTTGAGATTGTTGATAACAAATTCAATGTCAATTATTAAAACAATGTTTATATAAGAAGTATTTATATAAATAAAAACCTATTAAAAATAATATGGATGTTTTGAGTTTGCCACAAATTACACGTATTTAAATTGCCTTTTAAAAATAATTTGTGATAAGCTTTAAACCAAACAACCTTTCATTATAATAATACCGATAACGAATGATGATTATATGATTCCACTACTCCAGTGGTAATTGGAGGATTATGATAAAAATGATACGATTACGTAAATGGATTACGTAAATTGATAAAAATTACGATAATTTTCCAGATACAAATTTTCAATTACTTGAAGTTTAGAATTTCTACATACCAAATTTGTATTTAAGTTTTGATTGTACCGGATCTTCAAGTAGGTATACCTATTACCTATTTTGAACTGGTCTCTACTCTTTGATCTTTGATTTTACCAAAATACTATGTTAATATGGATTTTAGGGTGTCTTTTGAAGATTCAGAATATCCTATCAGAAATATATTTAAGCAATTTTTTAAATAGAACACAGTGTATATTTTCATAAATCTGGAAATACATTTTTCCACTATTTTCAAAAATATCTAGGTAATTTTAATAAATTATCTCCAAGCTTTTTTGATATATTTAATATTAAAAAATATTTATCTATTCGCCCACATTATCCCTAAAAATCTGTTGGAAAATATTCACATTGCAACATCTTTCTTGTACTTGTGGTAAAAAAACCTGTCGCCTATTTTAGATGATTGATCGTATGTGAAACAATCACACATGATCGGTCACTTTTTAGATCTTCTTTCCATGTAAACCCTACTTAATATGCAACTATTACTAGCTTGATGAAAAAAATCGTTTGGGAATGTTTTATCAGTTAATTCATCTACATTCATAAAAAATGTAGAAGTAACAACACTAGAATAACGTAATTAGGTAAATATGTATATGTACCTATTTTGTGCCTGATATTTTAGTAAATAACCTATATGTAGTTTCTGTAATTTGAGAAAAATAATAACCCGAGATGCACTTTCATTATTTTCTGAAATTTAATCCGAAGCAAGTAGGTACTTTTGCGCAGAGTTTATCATTATAGTTTAAAATAATAATTTTTTTAAGGTATTTGCGAAAATAGAGTATAAAGAATATATATATATATATATATATATATATATATATATATATATATATATATATATATATATATATATATATATATATATATATTTCATATCGTAAGGAAGATAGATCTAAATAATTACTCGAAATGGTATTATCTGGTTCATTAATTAATCTATTGTATGAACAAACTTTGAAGGATTAGTTTTGATGGACATTTTATATAAAATATTTTAGTGTTGTTATCTTTATTAAAATTGAGTTTCGTTAACTAGATACTAGTGGGCCAACTAATTAAAAATATTTTTTTCCTTTAAATTTCGAGATAAAAGTCAGAATTCTAAGATAAAAGTCGGAATTCTGAGATAAAAGTCAGAATTATGTTAATTCCGAGATAAAAGTCAGAATTCTGAGATAAAAGTCAGAATTCCGAGATAAAAGTGGGAATTCTGAGATAAAAGTCGGAATTATGTTAATTCCGAGATAAAAGTCAGAATTCTGAGATAAAAGTCGGAAATTAACCAATTTTTGTGGCGTGGCATTGTTGTCTGATATTGTAAATCAACCTGCCAATATTATACCATATTACCCTATAAGTTTACTTGGAATCAGAATTATATGCAGATTTCAAAAATATGAAAATATATAGGGTTTCCTTTAAAAAAATTACAGGCATAAGTTGTAGCTGGACTCTGAAACCATAAGTAGGTAATATTGAACTATATGGTCGGGAAATCAATAACACTGTTATTTATTACATGCTTATTAACTTAGAATCTGTTTTTCAATTGTCCAATAGTTATAATTCTACCACCTACGTCTATATTTCTCTTAGCTCTCTAGTTTGGACATGATCTTACTTCTAATCACCTAAGTACTTTATATCTTTTTTAAATTGTGATAATAAATGTCCTTGATTGTATATGATAATATCGATACACGCTCTTCTATTAGAGATTAGAGTACTTTTTAATGATACAGTGTCATAATAATTTACAGTGTCTGTCATATAAAAATATGAAAATGATTTTTGCCACCTATTTTATGGAATAATAGATTATTATTTTATTAATTGTTACATTGGACATTTTTATTATCTGTTTGTCATAAAATAAAAGAAAAACCAAACAGATACAAGCGAGGATACAAGGCAATTATCTAACAGCGGCTGTCGTATAGGCACATTATGCTGTGGTATAGATAGGAACTACAGAACTTATTTTATCATCCAGCATATTATTATAAGCAAACCGTTATGAAAATAAAAAAAATATATAAACATTGATCCAAACAATATCACTATATTATATATCTACTTTTGTTTCATGGAACTTGTAGTTTGAGATAAGGTTCCTATTAATGAATTAATTGATGTAAATACACTAATTTTATCGCATAAATTCTAGTATTAATAAGAAACCCATGTTTTCAGTTTATTTCGGGATATTTCAGAAACGATGCGATGTATCATCAAATCTTTTCGTGATTTATTATTTATTATTCATTGGCTTTTAACTGTTTATATGTTTATTTTTATAGGAATCTAGCCAAAAAAAATAAAAAATAACTAGGAGATATACTTGTCAATTAAATTATTCAAATATTACGATTCTATTAGTTGTAATTTTCCTTGTTAGGTACCTATAACCTAGGTACGCAAAGGAATAAAATGCGTGCTATATGTTACCAAAAATAATATTTTTTAATGTAAAGTAGATATTTTTTTATAATCCCATATTTAAAATAATGTAGGTAGATAATGCTATTATAAAAGGTTGAGGTTATATCAGAGTACGACGTTGTAATGCAATAATGGGGTTACGACTATTTTTTTAATAATAAAGTTATTTCTTTGAGTCCCTAGTTTTAGGTAACAAAGAAAATTAAAACTTAATTTAATCATAATTGAATAAATTCATTAATAGGTAGGTATGTCTTATTGGCCAATTGTTTTTTTTTGGCTTAATTCCTATAAAAATAAATATGTACCATCAGTTTGTTTTCATATTTTAGAATTGCCTGAAAATGCACAACTTTTGATTCAAAACATCCCAATGGTGTACACTTTCAAAGTAACCACACTGTATAGAAAATTACCATTTTATTAATAATCTGTCTGCACCTATAGTTTGATAAACTGTGATACCTAATAGAATAATAACTATGAGCTAGCCCTTTGGTAACGGATTAGCTAACATGCGACTTGGTGATGTATTGTTAGCATCACGAAACATTATATTATAGAGCGTAGTCACAGCATACATTTGCTGTGGCATAGTATAGCCAACCGGAATTAATATAATTCCGACTTTTATCTCAGAATTCCGACTTTTATCTCAGAATTATCATAATTCCGACTTTTATCTCAGAATTCTGACTTTTATCTCGGAATTCTGACTTTTATCTCGGAATTTCAAGAAAATTTTTTTTTTAATTAGTTGGCCCTTCTACGCTTCCGTAAGATACCTACGTTGTTTGATAATAATTTTGATAACTGCTGAACTCGTTGAGATGATTACTTCAACAAATATATTTATTAAATATATATAATTAATAGTTCTTTATCTATCTTGAGTACTTCATTTATTTTATGCATGATGCCTCAGGCATGCGTACAGAAAAACAGTAATTTTGTAAAGGTACGTGTCCATTTGAGAGAAACTAGCGCGAGTGACTCTCGATAGTTACTGTTAAAAGGGTATCCATTTGAGAGCAATTTGAGGAATTTTTACTGTCAGCTAGATAACGCAACACTCGCCGAGCGCCTACTCTCAGAGATATCTGTCAGGAGGATATCCATTTGAGATTTCTGTTTCATCAATTTCCTTTCTTTGTGTGTAGTGTGAAAGAAAAAATTAGTGAGGTGCAGATAGATAATCAATCATGAATGTACAAAAACTTAGAGCAATCGTTGTTGCACATACACTGTTAAAGAGAAAACAACAAAGAAAGAAAAAATGTTGGATCAAGGCATATGGATTCAGAGAAGGTGTGAATTTGGAGCATTTATGAATTTGCAACTTCGCTGCAATCTCCAGTAATATTTAATTTTTTGCATCCCTATTTCTATACTCAGTAGCCTTGGTATCCCATAAAACTGTATTTTCCTTACGAATAGCTGCCATTTTAAATAATTATGGCGAGAACTATCACAATACGAAACGTGTTCGTATATCAGAAGTAACTGTCCGCTAGTAAAAATAATATGTATATACTTGAGAGCAAAACGCTGCGAGTAAGCTATTTGATAGTAAAATTAATACTCTCTGATAGTTACTCGCAGACGCGTATCCACTTCTTACGAGAACTACTCTCGAGAGGTTCTCGCACTAGTAACACTCTCAAATGGATACGTACCTTAAGAGTGACAGCGACAAGAAAAAAGGTAAAATCACATTTAAATGTGGCTCAAATACAAATATATATACAAGGTGTCCACCTAGTGCGCGTAAGTCTAATATCTGGGTTAATAAAAGAGATAACTTAATTTTTTTTTCTGCAGGGTTGTCTAATATCCCGAGTCTAATTTGAAATTAGTATCAAACGATAGCTTATAAAAAGTTAAGATAGGAATGTGCAAACCGTTTTGCTTGATCTCAAACCGTTTAGATTTTACAGGGTGTCAAAGTTGCAAAAATGTCAATATTCACCAGTCAATATTTCAAAAACAGTTTAAGTTAGGTATAGGGAAGGCTGATGAAAGTCCTACTAAAATCAAGGGTTTAGTTCGAAAAAGCAATAAAAAATATATATTTCCATTTAGAAAAACGAAGTTGGTACCTGTCCAGGAAAAACTGAACACCCTGAATATGTAAATATATTTTCATTTTGTGCAGCTCGGGATATTAGACAACCCTGTAGAAAAAAAATTAAGTTATCTCTTTTATTAACCCAGATATTGGACTTACGCGCACTAGGTGGACACCCTGTATATATATATACAGGGTGACCCATTCGTCTGGGATTCCTTTATTTCTCCACTATTATCAACTTTAGAAAAAAATATCTAATACAAAAGTTTTCAGAAATAATAAGGGCTATAATTTAAAATTAGTTACAGATTTACAGGGTGTTCGCATCCTTCCAAACCTATAAAAACTTTCTTATTTTAAGTGGAACACCCTGTATATTATTAGCTCATTGGATTCCTCATCGCAAGTGCTTTCAGTCCATATAACATTTGTTATAGCTAAACTATATAGTTTCGAAGATATTTAATATTTTGTGTAAAAAATGACAAATGCAGACTTTGGTGAAAATAACAGTATCTGCCTTAATTTTTACATTTCGATAATAAATATTGGTATTCGTTTAGTATAAGCCATGGCGAATATTTTGCTGTATATAAATGTTTTATAAATTATACAGGGTGTTAATAATCTCGTAGCAAAATTGGAAAACTGTAAGGGCCAATATCTCGTTTATTTTAAATAGAACACCCTGTATATTTTTAATGGATCAGATTCAGAATTGAAAACTCTATCGATCCATATTAGTATGTTATATACCCAAAGATAATAGTTTTCGAATTATTTTGAAATTTAAAATATTCTACTCTTTGGTTACAAGTAAACATAAATTATGAGCCTAGACATTAGTCAAACACAAGTTAGTAAAGGATAACAAATTTTATCCCCACAAGATTAAGTTACATCAAGCTCTACGTCCAAATTACTTTGAAAAATGACTACAATTTTACGAACAGATGTTGGAAATAATAAACAATGAAGAAATATTTCAAAATTTTGTAATGTTGAGCGACGAAGCAACGTTTCATAAAAATGGAAATGTGAATCGTTGCAATTTTCATTTTTATTCAACAGAACAACCAAATTTTTTGAGAGTTGTGAATAATCAAGACTAATGGACTATAAATTGCTGGGGAGCAATTTTAGGAGAGCACATAATAAGTCCATATTTTTTTGAAAATCCACTTACAGAAGATACATATTTAGATTTTTTACAAAATTATCTTTTAGAATATCTATCTATTGGATGATATTCCCTTAAATATCTTACCAAGACTAGGTCTTCAGCAGGATGGTGCGTGCCCCCGCGCACTATAGCGTTAATGTAAGGAATTTTTTAAACGGACATTTTCCAAATAGATGGATTGGTCGAGGGGGTTCAGTAAATTGGCCTGCGCGTTCTTTAGACCTTACATGTCTGGATTTTTTCTATGGGGATACGTCAAAGATAGAGTATACAGCATGTTTCTGACAGCGGACGATATGAAAGAAATAATTAGACATTGCTTCCGAAACATTACACAAGATATCCTAAGAAATGTGCAAGTTTCATTTCGAACAAGACTTGAACTGTGCATTCAGCAACAGGGTGGACTGTTTGAAATGAAATAAAATAAAATTTAACGAGACTGTTATTGTCTAAGCATAAGTTAATCTTTAGAAGGGTTGAGCAAAATCTCATTTATATTAAAAAATTTATTTTTATTACATGTACTGATAATTTTTAAAAATATCATGTTACGTTAGTTATTTATTTGAATAAAAAAAATATTACAAGAGTTTGATTTAAATCATGATTTTCATTATGATTTAAATTCACTTGATCAATTTTGTTTTCCAAGCCATCTAGGCTCATAATTTATGTTTACTTGTAACCAAAGAGTAAAATATTTTAAATTTCAAAATAACTTGAAAACTATTATCTTTAGGTATATAACATACTAATATGGATCGATAGAGTTTTCAATTCTGAATCTGATCCATTAAAAATATACAGGGTGTTCTATTTAAAATAAACGAGATATTGGCCCTTACAGTTTTCCAATTTTGCTACGAGATTATTAACACCCTGTATAATTTATAAAACATTTATATACAGCAAAATATTCGCCATGGCTTATACTAAACGAATACCAATATTTATTATCGAAATGTAAAAATTAAGGAAGATACTGTTATTTTCACCAAAGTCTGCATTTGTCATTTTTTACACAAAATATTAAATATCTTCGAAACTATAAAGTTTAGCTATAACAAATGTTATATGGACTGAAAGCACTTGCGATGAGGAATCCAATGAGCTAATAATATACAGGGTGTTCCATTTAAAATAAAAAAATGTTTATAGGTTTGGAAGGATGTGAATACCCTGTATATCTGTAACTAATTTTAAATTGTAGCCCTTATTATTTCTAAAAACTTTTGTATTAGATATTTTTTTCTAAAGTTGGTAATAGTGGAGAAATAAAGGAATCCCAGACGAATGGGTCACCCTGTATATATATATATATATATACAGTGTGTCCCACTTAAGGTCTATCCACCCCCGTAACATTTTTATTTATGAACCGATTTTCATGAACTTTTTTTTGTTGGGTAGGTCCCAAAAAAGTACATAACGGGCATGCTTCATTTGTTTGATAAGTCGGCGTCATGGCCAACTACGACCTATTTTTTAGTGCAAAAAAACGAGATGTACTATTAGCGAATTTTTCACACAAATTTTAACGCCAGATTCTTAATCAGGAGCACCTAAAACCCCTCTGTACCAAATTTCATGGCGCTACTGTACAGGGTGTTCCAGAGAATAAGAGATATTTTTTAAATGATTCTTTTCATTCTTTTTTCAACTTTAAAATATTCTAATGTTTTAGGAAAATAACTTTTTTGGATAAGGTTTCATTAAAATTTTATACAGGGCTGTCCCGGAAAGACATTATTTAATGTGTGATGAACTATTTTGTTGGGTTAATCTCTAAACGAGTTGGAAGGATGTTTCAAAGTCTAAATAACATCTAAATAAGTCATGATCAGTACTGCTAGTATATTAAACTTAATTTTATTAATAATAGCAATTGGATATAACAATTTTAATTATATTTATTGGGGTACAACAATTAAATAATTTTATTAAAACTCTTCCTATAATACTGACATAAAATAAACAAACTGGAATCAGGATATTTTGGATATTTTATTAACTTTTTGTATTTAAGCAAATTATAACGTAGGTACCTATTAAAGTACATAAATTAAAAATTACTTATTTGTGAAACTAGTTCCATTTTAATTTAACTGAAAGTTTATTGATGGTCTGAAAAAACTAATATTTTAAAAAGTGGGTTTTTGAAAGTGTATAAAATGACTAATATTTAATTTAATTAAACATGTGTTTATGTGTTGATTCGTTTAAATACAAATAAGTTTATAAATTAAAAATACTGAGAAGAGTTTTTATAAAAGAATTTAATTGTGTGGCGTAATATGAACCACTAAAATTGATAGTAGAGAAGTATAGACGGTTCAGCCCCTCCTCTGACCTTGGGGGAGGAGGTGACCTTGAACCGTGTGACCTTGAACGCGGCCGATTCGGCGGTGGGTGACCTTGACCTTGACTCGTGTGACCTTGAACGCTGGCGTTTCTGGTGACCTTGAGATGACCTTGGCCTTGACCATGACCTTGGCCTTGACCTCGAAAAAGGTCGGTGGGTAACCATGACCTTGAACGAGGGTGACCTTGAACGCGGCCGATTCGGCGGTGGGTGACCTTGACCTTGACTCGTGTGACCTTGAACGCTGGCGTTTCTGGTGACCTTGAGATGACCTTGGCCTTGACCATGACCTTGGCCTTGACCTCGAAAAAGGTCTGTGGGTAACCATGACCTTGAACGAGGGTGACCTTGAATGATGTCGTTCTCGACTCTCTTTGCGTGACCTTGAACAAGCTTTGTGGATATCGCCCTTGAACATGCGGCCGATGTGTAAATCTGTATGAGTTGGGGGGAGGGTCTGATGTGACGCAGTGGCTGTATGATTATAAAATAGATGAGGGCAGCCAAACAAAATTATAGTTAGTTTAAATCTCCTACAGCTAAGTGAGCATAGTGTTGTGATTTCAACCGTTTTGAGTGAGGGTTATTTATATTATATTTATTGAAAGTTTTCACTATATAGTTTGTTCATTTAGAAATGGCAGTCTCAAATGCTGATTTATCAAAACTTAATGAGCTTATCGGTAAAGATGTTCCGTTTATAGAACAAAAACCAATTAAATCGCTAACCGTAGATAAGCCATATATAATAAAAGAAATACTTGCAGTTGATACGCGATTTGGAAAGTCGCTAATTGCTGTTTTATTTGATGAAAGTGCTGTGCTTACATTTAAATCCTTTTTACCGAAACGAGTCGGGGAACTATTACAGTCGAATATTGTTGATGCAATAAACTCATCAAACGATAAATATACGCTAACATATTTAGGACAGAGTCGCCCAATCTTTGGCGGTGCAAAATCTAGATCCTTAATAACATTGAACCACATTGAGTGATTCTCAAGCAACCGTTAAAATGTATAGTATTCATATTTTTGTAGCATTAACTAATTAATAAGTAGTATATAGTGAAATAATCATAAATTCATAATACTTAATTCATTGGGGTTACTCATTTGCTCATTTTCCTATGGTAGATAAAACATAACTATTTTTAAAATTAAATTGCATCTATCTCATCCGTGTAAGTAGCTAATTAAAATATACTTATAATTTTTCTTTATTTGAATATTTAATTTCCAGATAAGCAGCAAATATGTGGATGCAATATTCAGCTCAAGGGTGGCCAAAAGCAGAGAACATCGATTCAGCTATTGAAAGGTTATCTTCCCAATTATACGACTTAAGTATGGATGCCCTGCACGCCTCCAACTACGATCTAGATTATTGTTGGGATGCCAGTGAAAGTCGTCGTCTTATAGAGAATTCTACTAGGTACGGCATGGGTGTAAATATATGTAAAAGATATTGCTGTGGCCATTCAAGTTTAGATGTATTTTGTGAAGAGATGGTCTGTGTAAATTTGAAACATTTTCTATATGAAATTGAGGAGTTTTTACCTAAAGAAGTTATTGAGAAATATCAGCTAAAACAATCTGGTGATGGGGAAAAGGGTGAAGATATAGATGAAGATGACTAGCTACATTAATAAGTGAATATACATGTGATGCCATTTTCAATGTAAATTTATGTTTCAAGAAATATATTTTTATGTATTGTATATGTTGGTTTTATTTAGCTTGTTGATGATTTCAAAGAAAGAATAAATAAAAGACATAACGATAAGGTTGCATGTATTTTATTAACGACCTGATTATATAATACATTTAAAACATAGTTTATATTTTTACAAGTTTCATTAAAAGCAATATTATTTAACATTTAAAAAATTTCGTTGTGAAAATAATGCAGTAAGCAATCTCTAAACATACAACATATTAAACTATATCAGCTTTGTCAATCCAAGAGTTGTGATCCTCCGAAAATCCCAGCCATTTCACAAATACTCTGTTGCCCCTTTTCTTTAAGATCTTCTCCACAAGATATACGTCGGAGTATTTAGTTTTTTGTAATTCCAGCTCATAAAAACACCCCTTAATTGGTCGAGAAAACATATCTTCAAGCAGGTAAGTTGTGGGATTTGTTATGTTTATTTTCACAACTTTAAAAAGTTCTGTTGAGAAGTTGGGTGTAAATCCTTTGTCAAATACTCCCTTATATTTACTTATTCGAACTATATCTCCAATTCGAAATTTGGGCTTTAATGCAATTTTTATATGATTGTACATATTTAAACGTGATGTTGGCGTAACATCAGCAGGCTTCATACCAATTGTTCGATGTACTCGGTTGTTGTAAACTTTTGTAATGTTAGGTAAAATATCCAGCCATTTGTATTTACCTCGAACTGAAAATTCTTTATATAATAAATTTTTTAAGGTGCGTATTACACGCTCCACTATTGCAGCTTTCTTTACACTATATGTTGAATAATGATTAATGTTGTGTTGCCTAACTAATGCGGAGAAATATCTATTGTAGAACTCCGTACCATTGTCACTTTGTAAATTAACGGGGAAGTAATTAGATTCTTGGAAAATGCTCTTCATAGCTTGCATCACTTCTTTACCAGTTTTGCTTTTTACAGGCCTCGTCCACACAAACTTGGAGTAACAGTCAATGGCCACTAGAATATAACGATGACCTCTATTATTATCATCAGCATAGGGTTGCATTTCAGCCAAATCAATCTGCCATAAATCACCATAACCTTTAATCACGGTTCTTCTTCTACGAAAATTTCTCCGTGCTGATCGATGCAACTCATTAACAACCTGTAATTTCACATTACTAGCCATCATATCTTTACTTATTTTGAAATTTATCTGCAGCTATTATTGACATCCAAAAGTATTATGCATGTGTGCTCCATGTGTGTGTGCTTCTACATTAGTGTGACTCACTTTGCTAATGTTGTGACATTTAAAGCATTATAATTATGATTTAGCCGTAGTTAATAAACATTTTTCATTAACATAATCTTTCAGCTCAGTAAGGGATTGTCTAATATTTTTTATAGCCTTACTAAGTTTAACCAACTCATTCGTTTTCTCAAAAATAACACCATTAACACCATCATTATATTTTTTTATATAATCATAGAGGAAATCACGAGTTATAGCATCTGCACCACCCGCGGGTTCTGCAATATTCTTTAAATGCTTATTCTGAATATCGATATCACCACCCTTAGTACGTTTGAAGCCTAGAGATGAGAGTTTTTTATCGACATATTGTCTCAATTTGATAATTTCACTATTATTTTGTTTTATGGCAGCACTATGTGTTTCTATCTCGCTCGTCTTCTCGTTCAAAACTTTGTTAGCTTCATCACTATATTTCTTTATATAATTATATAAAAAATTGCATGATACGGCATCCCCATCATCAATGGCATTTGCAACATTCGTTAAACGTCTATTCTGAATATCGAAATGCCCTGCGCTGGTGAGCTGAAAGCCAACACCCGGCGGTCCGCGTAGAATAATGGACTTGTTCGGACCTGTCCTTCTACGACCAAACTTATCAATGGTGTTCTTTACACTAGCCATTTCTGATTACATATGATTCGATTTAGGTGTGTCAAAGTATATTATAGCTATTATTGACGGCATATTATTTTCTAATACACTATTTTCTCTTCCCTCAGTTCTTGAATCAGATTTAGTATCTCATTATCAACATTGTTGTTACCAGCCATTTTTGAACTCCACAGCAGACGGAGGCGGGCTACCAATTCCTGGGGCTTGTTCCAGTAGACGTAATCCACAGGTCTGTTGTTGTATAATTTCTGGGTAGGTATATTTGACACTCCTAAACCTTTTTTGGCGGACCTCGTTAATACTGCAGTAGATACTAGTGGTTTTATAATGAGACGGAATTTTTTTCCTTTGCTATTGTTCAGGCCATTATTCATATTATAATTTTTATATGGTGCCCTTGTAATTTTTAATATATTCCCATAGATTCGACCATCACTGTCTGTGGTATTAACTTCTTCATCATTATCCAGTATGGGAGGATATTTCAGAAATATTCTATCGTACAACTCGGAACTACCCGGATATTCTCCAAGTTTCTTATTACCACGCCACAGGACAATATCCCCATTGGAAAAACGTATTTCGGCATTACCAATGTGTAGTTTACCTGTAGCAGCATCTACACGAACGCCATATGTTGTATCATATTTAGCACTACCAGACTTTAGATTTTCTATGTGCTTTTTAACCATATGATGTATTTCTTTCGGACTATCAATAAAAGAAGTTTCCGAACCAGGTGTGGTAAATATTGATGTTGGCGGTGTTTCCATGAAAGATGGCGGTTGCGATCTATCAGGTGTCACCTTTAAGGTGCTCGTAGTGGCATCATCACTATCCTCTGAATATACCCTTCGGCTAGGCATCTTCTTTTGCATCAGTTGGGTGTGTGATTTTACCTCTGACGCTGAGGATATTACTTTTAATGGTTTTGTTATTGGCTCGTATATCTTCTCAAGCGCTAGCCGATTCTCTGCATTCATATTCTTAATGGAGTTGAATTTCTTACGTATGGCGTCTGTTGCGAGGACCAGCTGACGTTTTAAGCTTATATCATTGTTAATTTCCGCAGTATTAACATTATTTTTCATCATTGTCGACAATATAAATTACTATATGTACACGTATATTTCTGATATAACCCCTACGATGTCTGTTGGTCGATTGAGTTGTTTTTAAATATATCAGGGATATATAAAACTGTCAAAGCCTTTTCGGTATCTTCCCTCATGTACTTCCCGATCTTTATCAATCACTAAAAATCCATATTTATCTTTCCAGCACTCTGCACACATATCTTGAAATTGCTTAAATGTTATGTCGGGTGAAACATGATCAGAAAATATATGATGTAGATTCATATCATCCTGTTTAAACAAAACAATAAAATTACTATTATCCCTAATGAGCTGCTTAGGTACGCGAGAATATGTCTGAGCGAGATAGAAACAATCCACACTACGATGCCGGCCCATACTAAAATATGATCTTATAACATCCTGCTTCTCACATATTACATCATCAAATATAAAAACAGAATCCGGCTTTGCCTCGGAGGGCTCAACTATTTGTGCATTATTACTGAATGTATAAAATCCCAATCCATCAATCGGTGCTAAAACATTATATAAGTACTCATACTTTGGTTGATTTAGCGATTTTGAATAAAGGTATACATTTGCAAAACACATTCCGAGGGGGTGGGTAAGCAGAGATAGCATTACATTTGTCTTGCCACAGTTTGAAGGTCCAATTATGATACCGCGAACAGTTGATGGTAATAGTGGTCCATGTCGCTTCTTAGCCCCATCCAATCCGCACCCAACCTTTGCATCTAAATTATCTATGGGAAAACTTTGTTTCTGTTTTACTATACGCATCGTACCACAGCTGAAGACTATATAAGCTGCAATATGTTTTACAATCACTATTTAAATGTTATCCACCGAGCGACGCACAAGTAAAAGGCGTTTAGTAAAGATAGGTGGAGGGGTAGTTAATTCCCTAATAAATAAACTTCCATTTGAATTACATCTACCATCATTTCAATATTGTGGTCCAGGCACTAAACTACATAAAAGATTAGCACGAGGTGATCCTGGCATAAACAAATTAGATATTGCATGCAAGCATCACGATATTGCATATGATCAAAACCCGACTAATCTAGCAGCTCGGCACAAGGCAGATTATCAACTTGAACAGACTGCATGGGAGAGAGTTAGATCTAAAGACGCAAGCATTGGAGAAAAGGCGGCTGCTTGGCTAGTTACAACAATAATGAAGGGAAAGCAGCGTTTTGGTATGGGTTGCACATCTAAGAAATCCCATGCTCGAAAGAGAAAAAACATAAAAAACAAGAAAAATAATAAAAAGAACAATAGAAAAATAGCTTTTGGCTCCGGAATAGTTCATAAGGTGCGCAAAACGCTGCGGAAAGCGGGTGGTCGACAAATTGCCGTAAAAGACACAAAGAAAGCAGCAAAAATTGCATTGCAGGCAGCACGGCAACACTTGAGGGCAGCCGGCGGAAAACGTAATATTCGCACACCTCGCATAATACCAATACCCAAAGTTGGTGGAATTCTTCCTTTAATACCTATTTTTGCCGGATTGTCTGCGTTGGGCAGTATAGCTGGATCTGCTGCAGGCATAGCCAAAGCCGTAAATGATGCAAAGGTGGGCAGAGAGGAATTAGCAGAGGCAAATCGCCATAATAGAAAAATGGAGGGAATTGCTGTAGGAAAAACAGGCAAAGGGCTATATTTGAAATCATATCGCAAAGGATTGGGTCTTTATCTTAAACCACAGAATTCAAAAAACTATTAAACACCCTACCACGGAGAGCTCTTACGGACATCGATCTTACATATTATGCTAAGAAGATGGCAATACCTTATTTTCGGGGTGTTTTTATGCGTGATGGTCTACCTAGCTCTGGGCCACGTCGCAATGAATCCGCCATAATAAATTTGGACAGTATAGAGGGTCCTGGAACCCATTGGGTGGCATATAAAAAACGGGGTGCTTTAGTCACATACTTTGACAGTTTTGGAGATTTGCCGCCTCCTACAGAATTGATTGGATACATGCGCAAGAGTTTAAAATCTGCTGATAAAATCTATTATAATTATAAGAGACAACAAAATTTCGATACAGTGTGGTGCGGTCACTTGTGTCTAAAGTATCTCTCCCTAAAGTGAAATAAAACTCTGTGGTGACGGGTGCAATGGATCGAGACAGCATTAAACGAATGGGTCACTCGCTACTCGCATACTCTAGAGTACGTAGTTTGCTCAAGATGACCAAACAACAACTTTCAGACATGCCTAAAGAGGTAATGATCGGCTGTGCAGCACATGAAATTGCATTAGTGTGGGATAAGTTACCCAAACATCTCCAGACTGATATTGATATATTAAAATATCAATACTGCCAAGAACATTACTCCACATCCGATTGTGATGATTGTGATGTCAATGATGGCCCCCCACCACGAAAAATGTTTTGTTGCATCTGTAAAGTGAGCGATATAAATGTGGTATCAAGTAATAATGAGGTCCCACCGTCGCGCAAGAGAAGATTCTCCCATATTTGCTGCACACAATAAGTTCGCGTAGCAGTCAACAAGTGTGTTAGTCATGTCTGTCACATTCACTCTATCAGGTCGCTCAAGTGTGCTTAGTACAGAGTTTTACCCACCCATCCAGCTAGATACATGTGGTCGATATGGATTAGGATTAACTGGATTCTACTCATACAATTCAATATTCAACGTCGATGAAACAAATAATTGTTTTCGATATAAAATTAACTCCACCTATGGTTTCCACACCGTTTATATACCTGTGGGTGCCTACGAAATTGATGAAATCTATCTCGCATTGCTAAATGTTATGGGTATAGGTGAAAAGGACTCAACAAAAGTGTTCTCCTTAAAGGCAAACAACAATACATTAAAATGTGAGATTTGGTCAAAGTATGAAATAGACTTTACACAGAAAAACTCAATAGGTGCCCTATTGGGGTTTGAGGCGATACATTTACAACCAAACACGGTCCACGAATCTACCCTGCCCGTTGATATTATGAAAGTAAGGATGATACGTATAGATTGCAATATTATCTATGGAGCTTATTTGAATACCGAAGAATCGCACACCATATTCGAGTTTGATATAGATGTTGAACCAGGATATAAACTTTCCAGGGAGCCTGGTAATATAATATATTTGCCTGTTGGGCCAGAAAAACGGCAGTTTATCGATAACATCACTCTACGGATATTGGACGACAGCGGTCATTTAATTAACTTTCGTGGCGAAAAAATTATTGTGAAGCTAGAATTGAAGAAATTGACGTAATATCGACATCAGACTAAAATGGGTTTCTGTTATAATCACACTAGACTGCCCACATTATGCATTAGTCGTAATAAAAACAAGACCCGTTGCGATAATCGAGTCATTCCACGTAATGGTGTTAAACAGTTAAGACGACATAGACTGTCAACTAAGGATCGTACATTTCTCCGATCTATTGGATTAAAGCTCCGAAATTGATAGCAATAAAATGGTGTCCACTGCAACCAGCGAGAAACTTCAACTTTTTGGCGAACCTCTTCTGGATAATTCGTTGATTAGTCTACACGAGCATACATACAAGCCATATGGTTCCCCGCAGTTTAAAAATTCAGACGAGGTCCACATCTGCATAAATTTTCAAGATTTGATTCTGGATATTGCCGACAGCTACATATTCATAGAGGGAAAATTTACACCTAGTGATGCCACTAAAAAATGTTACTTATCCAATAATGCATTGGCATTTCTATTCGAAGAAATGCGTCTTGAAATGGGAGGAGAAAAGATTGCAGAAATTCGTAAGCCTGGTGTTACTACTACAATGAAGTCCATGGTGTCATTTTCTGAATCACATGCAAAAACTCTGCTAACGTCAGGTTGGGGGCTAACAGAACAAAAACAGGATATTTTAGACCATGGTAGCAACATATTCAGTGGGAGGTTATCTCTAAAATATCTATTTGGATTTGCAGAGGATAATTTCAAAGGACTAATGAACGCTAAACAGGAGCTTATTTTAATAATAGCCCGCTCATTTAAAGATTCATACATTGGTGACGTTGATGCCACACTGGAAATTAACAAAATCGAGTGGAAAATAAGGCACATCGTACCTGACGATCGACAAAAGCTAAAACTTTACGACAGGATTAGGAAAAGCCATAATACAAAAATTAAGATAGCCTATCGTATGTGGGATTTATATGAATTGCCTAGCCTACGTAATACAGCCTCTGACATATGGGCAATTAAAACAACATCCAGTATGGAGAGGCCTCGCTACATAATTATTGGCTTTCAAAATAATACACACTCAGATAATCGAACAAAAGATGCCACCAAATTTGTACATGCTGATATTAATAATATTCGACTATTTCTAAATAGTGAAGTTTATCCATACGAGCGCTGGAATTTGGATTTCGACAAGAAGCTAGATACACCAGCATATTTTGCATATGAAAATTTTCAGCGTAGCTATTATGGTAAAGACATGGCTGAACCAATGATGGATCTTGGACAGTTTAGAAAAAACCCCCTTTTTGTTTTGGATTGCTCCCGCCAACCAGAAGCCCTAAAATGTTCGACGGTTGATGTAAAGATCGAATTCGAAACTCGAAAAACAAAATTTCCCGAACAAATGAGGGTCTATGCCCTAATTATCCACGACGCAATGTTAAGTTACAACGCTCTAGGTGGTCCAGTTCAGACAGGCTTTATTAGCTCCATGTAAAACGTTTATTATATTACCATAAATGATTGAAATTAGTGTTGTATCATTTTTATAGTAATTATTATGTTTTATTTTACTTAATGAAATATTGTAGATTTATAAATGTATTTAATTAGTATTTTATAATTATTTGCTAATGTATCTGCAACTATGTAATGGCTATATGATATATATTATGTATTGTAATCAAAAAAATATGTAATAAAGAGATGAAACCCAAGAATTAATATATACTACATATACCCGTCAACTTGAAACAAAATTTGCATATATTTTACTTAAAAGCATTTCTGTTCAGAATTGTGCTAATGGATATAGATACATTTGAATTTGACACAGTTAAAAACACCTCTTTTGGGGTGCTCTGATGATATAAAATTCAATATGGTAGGCAATGTTTTAAATAAAAACTTTTTTAAAGGATAAATATAATATAAAAAACACCAAATTCATACACAAAAATATTACAAAATCCCATTATATGTGATTATTATCTTGAAGGTTATGCACATACTTTTAAGCAACTAACCACCAGTCTACATTCGGATAAATATACATTTGGATAAAAAATATACATTATATTTTTAGAAAAAATAGTTTCATATAAAAATAAGTTTGTAATAAAGCATATACAAGCAACCATCAATCTACATTCGGATAAATATACATTTGGATAAAAAATATACAGTATATACTTAAATAAAAAATAGTTTTCATATAAAAATAAAAGACCTAGACCTTGGCAATGAGAACCTTGACCTTGTCTTTTTTTGGCTATGGTACAATGCCCCACCATTCGTGGCACCCTTGAGAACAAATCTGACCTTGACTGTGAGAACATAAGTTTTTTGGTTATAGTGCAATGCCTGACCTTGACCACTGATGTCCTTGACAACAAATAATACAGCTTTGCAGTTTAAGCTCTGATATTGACCCTGACTAGTACAATACCTAACCTTGTCAGATCTGGCCATGACCGTGTATAATGTTTGGCCTTGTCTCCACTAGAGCTTTGCTCTACTAGTACAGACAGTCTCGATAAAAGAGGTGGCCGCATAGAATAGTTAGTTTACTTCCCTCCATATAAAGTGTAACAATGGCAGGTCAACGTGGTGCAGATTTTCAGTTTTTGCGTCGGCTAGCTAATCGTGACGCTGCTGCTGAACCACTAGACTCTGATGATGAGTCGGATAAAGGCTTCGGCGAAGAAGTTGCAGATGAACCAGAAGAAATAGCGTATACTGAAAAGTACCTGTCAACCGAAGATCTTGACAAATCTGAACAGCTATGGTGCAATACCACATCGTTTGCGGTAGTCTACAGAGTCTCGGAGGATGGTACCCAGAATGAGAAGATTCAACTATGTGAAAGATGTTTCGTTTCTTATAAACTTGCTGTGAGGTTTGCAGTTGGTGTTGCAAGTCATAAACACATAGACATCCACACGACAACGACACTACAACAGGCCTTAGCAAACGAGTGCTGTGCGAGTTGTAAGAGTGGGCTGGTGATCTTAAAACCCATCCAGGTTTGCTGTGTTTGCAACACATCTGAGAAAAAAAATAGGAAGGTTGATTAAAAACAATATAGATAGTTTAGTTTTAGTAGTTTAGTACAGACAATCTAATAAAATAGTGCAGTTTACTTTTAAGATATGTATTGTACATATAGTGAAACATTGACTTGACTTTGGGAATAATATTGCTTTGTTTGTGCAATAGACCCTATCAATAAAATACCAGTGGTTGTGGTAGCATTGTGTATATATACTCACAACTCCTCAGAGCATCTCCACTGTATCACGCCATGGCAGATGTACAAGACAGCTGTATAAGTTCTAGTAGTGATTGTGGGTCTGAGATGCAGCCGATAGTATCTCCAGGTGCTCCTGTTGCAGAAGACGTCACATCTTCCACCGACTTTAGGCGTGAAACACCACCCTGGTCATTAGATGGCCACATGGTAGAGGTATTATATAATGGGATTGGACCTGCAGATCCAAGCGAGTGGCGAATGCTTTACTGGGACAGTGAAAGCTCCTCGAACGAAGAAGATCACCCAGACCAGAGCGATCGATGGCAGCGTTCACCCATGTTTACGTCCGATGATGATTTGAGTGCAACCTGGAGGACTCCATCGCCACATAACATGGGGAGGTCAGGATCTAATTCACCATCTGGTTGGTCGATTGAGACTGTGCCAAACGAAGAGCCAGACCAGCTTGTGGAACAAGAGGATCCAACGGCAGAGCTGGAATATGAGTGAATGTTTTTAAATGTAATTGTATATATTAACCATTATTTTTGTACACTTATTTCTGCATGTCAGTTTTTATATTATATCGTATTGAAACCATTTAAAATTATCTTTTATTTAAAACACCTCATATTTAATCTCATATTCTCAAAGCATCCAACAAAAAAAAAATAAAAAAATTTTTAACTTGACTACATTTGTGGTATAAAGCAGTACCTATTGCACCAACGAATATATCAAGTATGATTTAAAATGAATATTACATTTTATAATTTTTGGATGCATTTTAACCTTCACAACTTGATTGTGACGCAATTTTAACCTACCTTGTACAACTAAAAATTAAAGTGGGTGCAATTTAAATCCAGTCAGTGTCCTACAGCAGGTTTCCAGCGAGCCTGGGGGGTGAATTTCCCATGTTACATAAAAAATCTTAATCAAAAAAGGGTATCATGCAAGTTGAATAATGAATTGCAAAACAACGAGGCCATATTGTAATTAAAAAGATTCGTCTATGAAACTACAAGATATATGTACTTACTTGGCCATATAATAGGTAATTAATCCTGTTTAATAACAAAAATTATCAATTAAACTATTCGGAGAGACATATCCTTATCAATTTAAGTAGCCATTTTGGGTAGTGACGTGACCATGATCTATTAGATTATTAAGTGTATTCAATTGCCTGATACCATAGATACATAGTGCAATATACTTACATATTGGAATAGATTGTGTTTTAATTGTAAATATTAAGTGTAATGTAACAACATCGGTATGTCCCTGACTTGACTTGATTTGACTTGACCTTGGGAAACATGTATGGTGGAACGGGTATTTGGAGCTGGTATGCAATTGGAACAATTGCAATAGATTAATGTAATAAGAATTACATTAGATTAGTTGTAAACATGTGTAATTTTTATTGCTACAACATAACAAATTTAGTTTTTACATATATTTTCATATTTTATTGTAAAGAAACACCTTTTGTGTTTTGTATATATTGCCATATTTAGCCTGTAACACTTGACTGTTATGTTTTAGGTATATATCTTTTTATGCCATAAAACAGAGATAGAGATATATCTATAGAAATTTATATCAGAATACTCACCTCACAACAAAATTTATACCTGTACAAAATAGCTGGTCCAATAAATCACACTCATTATTTTATGTTTTAAGAAATATCTTTTTTATTGCTATATTAGCCAGCTGACAACTGAAACAGAAGATAAATAAAAGACATATTGGTAGGATTACATGTGTTTTATTGATGATGTGCAGTAGGTATATCTAAAACAAAGTGTATATTTTTTACAAGCTTAATTAAACAAACTGGTATTTGGTATTTACCATTTACAAAATGTCATTATGAAAAATTTGCAATCTCTAAACCTACAGCATATTAAACCATCAGCTTTAAGTAAATTAATACATAGCCTAAGTAAATGTAAATACAAATAAATGTTAAAACTAATAACTTTTTGGATTTGTTCCCTTATTTCTAAAATTAATACTTAACTAACAAAATGCATGTAAATAAATCTTGAAGCTACAAATTACAATTGAAAAATTACTAAATCTACGATAAATTAAAATATATATACCTATATACAAATTAAGAAATATCTATATACCTATAAAAATAAAAGTAGCAAAAAATCAAATTAAAAAATATCAGGATACATATATATAAAAATAAAATAGCAAAAAAAATCTTTCCACCCCCACAAGTGCTCTCATACTTTTTTGATTTGTTTCTCTATTTGTTGAACTATTTTCCGCGACTTGTCAAGAGCGATGCCGCGTAATTCAATTTCGGCCAATACCGCACGCTGTTCGGCGATCGTCAATCGTGCATTAGCTATCGCCGCGTCGGCTCCCCGAATTACCTCCTGCGCGCAGCGTATGCTTGTATTGGCTTGGTCACGTAAAGCGGCATCGTTTTTACAAGCCGCGGAATTTTCAGCATGTTCGCTCTTATAGAATCCATACACGTTAATAAAATTTTTAATTAAATGCACATGATCCTTATGAGCGTAAATCTCCGATTCTGAATCAGAATCCACTGTCACGATAGCGGATTCCTGATTCAGAATCGGACTACTCCGGTCTATTGGCGATGTATTTGCCGAAGTTACGATTGATGACACCGCCACCTTTGAAGCCGGCCATTTTGCACACCCGCCATCTATTCTTGGGGTTGCAAGATTTTGCACTTCAAGACAGGTGGGAGTGGGCAAAACAGTTGGCTTCGTTAGCAGCCCCCTTAAAATGCCCCCATCGCCCATAATTTGCACTTTTTTAGATGTTTTTATGGGACGACGGGCCCTATTTTTAAATTTCCCCGATTTTATAACACGATGTTTTATGGGGCGGCGTGCCTTATATTTTGGCCTCACTGATCGCGATTTCACACTGAGTAACGGAGTAGTAGAAATCACATGCTGTTGGTTTGTAATGTCGGTGAGACACTGCGGTTGACACTCTATTTTATTAGATATACCGACGTCGACCGCGGGTATATCTGATATTTGGGTGCCATGCACCAAGTCAGCGGCGTCGGGGCGAACTTTATCGAAGTCCTGACTCATCACATGTAACACAGGGATGTCCTCTGTAGCAGCTGCAGTTGTACATGGAGAATTGCAATATCCATGGTATGCGAGCTGTATGCCCATTATGTCATCGATATCGGCCACATCTGCATCGGTCACACATGCACTCGGAACACTATAATCCACATTCCGGGGTGGTGAGACGTTTTCATAATACCCAACAAATTGCGGCACCTCGGGAGGGCTGTTTGTCGGTGATATCAATGGAGTCTTCAGACATGTCCGACGACGCTTTATATAATTGGTGAGAAAATCAATTAAAGCTTGCCTAGGATGGTTATGACAATCGTCGTTGTTCTCACCGTCTCTTACCATCTTTACGCTGTATAAACAATAACTGAGAAACAACACAAAACTGAAAAATGCCACACAAAAAAACGGCGGAGCACGAGAGCACTTTAAACTAACCCCGGAGGTTGTGGAGACGAACAGAATTGGCGTCGCTTGGCTTGAGCTAACTTAGCTACCCTGTTTTTTCACCCTCTGCTCTTATTGGTCGTAACTTGGCGTTGGTACCCCTTTCATCCCCTTAACAGCAGCCCTATATCATTCTGACCTCGTCTCACATGTTGAAGGTCGCTAGCGTACCTAACTTATTGCTGATCTTGAAGTGAAGGTCGCTGAATTTTTATAGAAATACAATTGCATGTGTAATATATGAAGTGATGACATATTTGACTTTGTCCTTGCATCCTATAGCCTGCCGGCCTCGTTTCACATGTTGAAGGTCGCCGGCTTGTTGATCTTGAATTGAAGGCTGATTATAGAAGTACGATTATATGGGGAATGTTGAGATGATAACATATTAAATCATGTTATATTTATTTGAATCCTTCATTTACAAAATTAATACATTAGTATATGCAGATAAGTACTATACTCTAGTAGGTACTTTATATTACAATCAAACAATGTCTGGGCCACCTTAAACTTCAACTAATATAGGTATATGGTTTTAGAGCATCGTCTTATAAAAATTATTACATTAGTATGGGGCATATATCTGTACTCTCTAGTACTTTAGATTACAATCATACAATGTGTGTGATCAATCCTAAACTTCGACTAATATATAATATATATATGATTTTAGAGCGTCGTCTTATATAAAATAAAATCTTTTCAGTTATTAGTAATAAGTACGCCATTTATTTCATTGCATAATTTACATTGAATTTCCCCAAAATGATGAGATTTGCTAATTAAAAGTTTACTACCTTTGCGTTATAAAACGCTATGGTTTTAGTTTATATTTTATTGTATTATAGTAAGGTAGTATGGTAGTGGATATTATTTTAAAAATTAACAATATTATGTAATTGAAGACATGGGAGTTGCGTCATCTTCCACTGAAACGGCTAGCTGTCGCCCTCTCTCTGTCTCTCTGCATCTATGCACGGGATACCAACAAAACAGATTGGCAACTTGTTGTTCAGAGATTCAACCTAGGGGGCGCCTTAATAATTCTCATTACAGCGCTATATTTCATAGAATATTTCACACATATAATTTTAAACAATTTATTTATTCGAATCCATGATTTACAACATTATTACATACAATATGTAGGTGAAGACGTGGGAGTTGTGTCATCTTCCACTGGAACGGCTAGCTGTCGCCCTCTCTCTGTCTCTCAGCATCTGTGCACGGGATACCAGCCAAACAGATTGGCAACTTGATGTTCAGAGATTCAACCTAGGGGGCGCCTTAATAATTCTCATTACAATGCTTCTTATGTCCTTTTTACTGTTGTGACAATATTTCATAGAAGATTTTACACATATGATTTATTTGAATCCATCATTTACAACATTATTACATTAGTATGGGATACAGTATATATACAGATACAGTACTTTACTCTAGCGCATTACATTACAAGTTCTTACATAAAATAAAATATTTTCAATTATTACTATGTACAAAAATGAATTTCCCAGAACTACGAGATTTGCTAATTAAAAGTTTACAGCCTTTGCGTTACATTTCATAGAAGATTTTGTGACTCAAGTTCGGCTATTGCTAAAATTAATGCATCCAAATTTTCATTTCGCTCATGTCGCTCAGCCACAACATCCCCCACCGCCTGTACGCTATCTATCGCCGACATAAGCCATTCCACATTTTGCTCAGGTTCGGTTTGAAAAAATACAATATCAGAGTGTCCCCAAGGTAGAGTCTTTGTTGTATTGGGGATGACAAAACGTTTATCGTCGTAGCATGACAATGCAACCTTATTTTTCATCTCCGTATACATAGTATGTAGGTAACTTCGAAAAGTATTCATTTTTCGAACTATTGAACCCCCCTGTTCTACGATCTGCTTGTAGTCATCTTTTGACAGCTCTTTTGTAATAACGGATTTCTTTACACCTTTCGCCTTTTTCAGTTCATTTGCCACAGATTGTATATAGTAAGCCTTGGCCCCTGTACCATAGAAACTAATTATCGGGTCGGCCGGAAATTCATCCTTCATGTTACCTAAAATTGATACACCCTTGGGAACATTAAAGCTATTTCCCTCTTTGTAATTCGATGTGTCGAAGTGTTCGGGGTTTTCAATTATAAAGTCATAAAAATTGTCACAAAACACCTTTAAGACCAAAGAATCTGTGTCACTGTACAGCAGAGAGGCCCTCTGACCAAATTTACGTTTTATTACGTCATAGAAAAAATTGTACAACACCGTTTTGGATAATTCCAAAACAGTAAACCCTACGTATATGGGCTTGTTGTAAACAGCCTTCAGTTTTCCCATTTCAATCGCTACAAAATCTTCAGAGAAAACTGAACATTTTTTAAAATTAGGTCTAGCTATTAATGCATTCGCACCCGCAGCTCTTCTAATACTTTCCCAGTGTGTTGCCAATTTGATCACTTTCCTATTATCGACATTTTCCATTGTCTTGCCGAAAACAGCATTATTCATTAATTTAAATAGGTCTTTTTCAAACTTACTCGCGGCATTATTTCGCATCTTGGTATTCAGATCGATATATGTTTTTAACCAAGGCGATTGATTAAATTTAAGAGCCCTATGTATTTTTGTCACAATTAGGCCATTCTCTATAGCCTGTTTAAGATTTCTATAATGAACAACATAGCGCTTCTTGTCATTTAAATTAGGTATCAATTTTGGAAATTTTGATTTTCCCCCTGGTGGAACAATACTTTCTACTAAAAAGGGTAGATCTGAGTGTAGGTCATGCGTTTCCGGGGGGTAAGATATATCCGCTTCTAGTACGAACCCCTGGGCACTTTCATTTGGAATACTAGTGATGTCTAAATCGGCTATTTCTCTTTCAGACAGCCATGAAAATCCCCCCGTTGGCAATGGTTGTGACATACTATGTCCATATAAGTTTGTGGCATCAAGATAAGAAATAAACGATGATTGTTCTTCTGGATTATAATTAGGAACGAATTTATTATTAGCGATATGTTTCCTTTCCGAACATTGACTAATACCTCCTCTTATCCCCTTTTTAAAAAAATGGACCATATCTATGTCTGTCAACAACTCTAATTTGACTTTAGTTAATTTTAACATGGCATCCCAAGATAGCCCCGGCGCCGTATAATACTGCACAGGATCCAAGCCATATTTATCTAAACTAAATTTGCGAAAGTTCTCAAATACGTCACACAAAATAAGGACGTCCGATTTTAAATAGAGATCGGAATATTCGCCCAAACTTTGACACTTAAATAAGTTCCACACATTCTTAGCCCTTTCATAGTCTTCCTCTGATAGTTCTTCCTCATTAAGCTTATCATAGAATTGCTCTTTGGATGGTATATTTTTGGTATTTAGCTTCTCTAAACTATCCACGAAACTGTATGGAAAGACACCCTTACGTCGCATTAAACTGAATTTTTCGTTGTCAGGAAAAAAATTTCTCATCGTAGTCATTTGATTATCTGCTAAATCATTGCATAAATTTTGTAGGGATGCTGACATGAATTTAAAGCTATCGATGAATCTTAGTTGAACAAATTTTTTTTTGGATTCGCCATTCTTATTGACATAATCATGCATATATAGATGTTTTGTGAATGATATGTATTTTTCGCTGTTTTGGGGTATTACATCTATTCTATCTTTATGGCGACATAGCTCTTTCAAGAAGAGGTGGCTGTCGTAGGAAGTCATGTTATGTAAAATAATTGGTATAAAACCCGGTACTTTGTAATTTAAATTACATATTGAATGTGCGGCACCGAATCTTATTTTCCCCGTTAAGTGGCAATGATCTCTCACTTTCACATCGCCTTCTACGAATGGTTTTTCGCATATGCCGCATGTCGTTGCACTCTGAAAGTCTTTTCTTTCTTGTGCAGTAAGGGTTGCCATTGGAACTATGTCTTTCATATATTTATTGTATATTTCTCTTATGTCAGCCTCTATACGTGAGACGAACACTTTAGCCGCGTCGTGCCCTCTATATAACTCAAATTTTGAAATAGAATTATCGAAAGAACATTTTATAAAATATGCGAAAGAGTGGGGCTCATGTTTAAACGTTTTATTCGTGTAAGAATACCGAGGGTTTGGTTCGCAAGTATTAACCGGTTTCAAAATAGATTCAAAATCTGCATACACCACGAATGGCACCTGCATCTGTTTTTCGAAGTTCTCAAATTTTAATATATTTTCGGGCGCTTCTTTGCCATATTTATCGATCCTAAATTGTGTTGAGGGTGTTGTTGTATAGACATGATTACAATCATTTCTCTGGTGCAACATAAGCTGACGTTCATTACTAAAATATCGGAGGCAGCCATCACAAAAGTATTTTCTATGCTCATGGGATGATATTTGGCTTGAGACTAGCCTAGACAAATCTGTTATCCAACAATAGTGTGTGTTGGCGCAATCGATATTACAATGGTGATCAAAATCGCACTCCCCGGAAATTAAGAGCAAATTTACGTGTACCCGCAATTTTTTCCCAGAATAACGCAAAGGCCCTACAACTTCATATTTTAGCTTATTTTTTACAAATTTCTTTTCTAACCCATATACATTCACCGAAATATTGTTCATTTCTTCGAATTTTGATATGTCTCGTAATTTTACTGGAAAATTCATACCTGTCAAATTCAAGACTCTTGAATAATGTGGATATGATGACATCGCAGATGGGTGGCGGTTGATTGCGGGATACAATGCTGAGGTAATGGCCCATGCAAAACAATGGTTATCCTGATTCTCAACATTTATTATGGCCCTCTTGTCTGCAATGAACTTGGGCAATTTAATGTATGATGAGCCACCTAGAGGACTGTATTTGCAGATGTTAACCTCCACAAATTCTATACGTTCGAGAGCCCATCCTAAAAAGAATGAATTTAATAGTAAATATTTTCGATCGTAATAAAGTTTACAAACCTGAGTCGCGTTCCTGAAATTCCGTAGTTTGCATAAGCATCATGTCCACAAATGCATCAAAGGCATCACTCAAATTAGTCGCCTGATCCACGATTTGATTGGAAGTATTAAATGATTTAATATCGGATACTTCTTTTGTTTGCAATATGTACCTAGCAAACGTCTCCATATTTACCTTCATCGTTTTATGAATTTGAAGTGCTTCTTCGAGTAGATGCAAAATTTTATTCTTAATTTCATTAAAGAAATTAATATAATCTATGTGGCTGATTTCGCTATGTACTCGATAGCTAGCAATCCTTCGTTTAAAAGCATTTCGGACCATTTCAACACCATCAGTGAGAGGAACACACGAATTTGATCTATGTTGCAATGATCTTCTGTGACCTATCATTTGAGTCGCTGTTAGAGTAACATTGCAGCAGTCACATGTTTGCATATTCGTAGATGTTGAAGGTCTATTATGACAGTTACAAACTGGGGCATTTGCAGACGTTGATGGCCTATTATTACATGCACAATTTTGAACATTTGTTTGAACATTTGTAGATGTTTGCTGATTTAAATCCAATTTGGGCTGCTTTGTTGGAGGTCCACCCCGCACCAATTTGGGCTGCTTTGTTGGAGGTCCACCTCGCTCTAGGTTCTTGCATGATTGCCTCTGATGGCGTCGCAAATTATCACCACGTGTAAAAGTTGCACCACAAGCACTGCACTTATACATATTTAACTCTTTATTGTATGAGGCCTAACTAACATTGGTTTTCTGTGACTACTCTGACCTCTTTTATAATCGTGCGGCTGCTACGTCAAGTCACCCTCCCCCCCCAACTCATACAGATTTACGCATCGGTCGCATGGCCAAGGGCGATATCCACGCGTCACATCAGACCCTTCCCCCAACTCATACAGATTTACACATCGGCCGCATGGTCAAGGGCGATATCCACAAAGCTTGTTCAAGGTCACGCAAAGAGAGTCGAGAACGACATCATTCAAGGTCACCCTCGTTCAAGGTCATGGTTACCCACCGACCTTTTTCGAGGTCAAGGCCAAGGTCATGGTCAAGGCCAAGGTCATCTCAAGGTCACCAGAAACGCCAGCGTTCAAGGTCACACGAGTCAAGGTCAAGGTCACCCACCGCCGAATCGGCCGCGTTCAAGGTCACCCTCGTTCAAGGTCATGGTTACCCACCGACCTTTTTCGAGGTCAAGGCCAAGGTCATGGTCAAGGCCAAGGTCATCTCAAGGTCACCAGAAACGCCAGCGTTCAAGGTCACACGAGTCAAGGTCAAGGTCACCCACCGCCGAATCGGCCGCGTTCAAGGTCACACGGTTCAAGGTCACCTCCTCCCCCAAGGTCAGAGGAGGGGCTGAACCGTCTATACTTCTCTACTATTGATACACCCAGTTGATGACATGAATAAGATTCGATTTTTTTCATTTACTAGTAGTACTGATCACGGCTGTAGTTATTTTGAAACTGCATGAAATTTTCTTCCAACTCTTTATGAGATCTAACCATAAAAAAAGGTAAGCACACATTAAATGGTTTTCTGCCACCATCCTGTATCTAATTTCAATAACCTTTTCCAAAAAAGTTGTTTTCCTAAAATATTAGATTATTTTAAAACTGAAAAAATAATGTGTTATTTAAAAAAAATTCTCTTATTTTCTGGAACACCCTGTACAGTACCGCCATGAAATTTGGTAAAGTTGGGTTTTAGATGCTCCTGATTAAGAATCTGGCATTAAAATTTGTGTGAAAAATTCGCTAATAGTACATCTCGTTTTTTTGCACCAAAAAATAGGTCGTAGTTGGCCATGACGCCGACTTATCAAACAAATGAAGCATGCCCGTTATGTACTTTTTTGGGACCTACCCAACAAAAAAAAAGTTCATGAAAATCGGTGCATAAATAAAAATGTTACGGGGGTGGATAAACCTTAAGTGGAACACACGAACACCCTGTACAGTACCGCCATGAAATTTGGTACAGTTGGGTTTTAGATGCTCCTGATTAAGAATCTGGCATTAAAATTTGTGTGAAAAATTCGCTAATAGTACATCTCGTTTTTTTGCACCAAAAAATAGGTCGTAGTTGGCCATGACGCCGACTTATCAAACAAATGAAGTATGCCCGTTATGTACTTTTTTGGGACCTACCCAACAAAAAAAAGTTCATTGAAATCGGTTTATAAATAACGATTTTACGGGAGTGGCTAGACCTTGAGTGGGACACACGAACACCCTGTACAGTAGCGCCATGAAATTTGGTACAGAGGGGTTTTAGGTGCTCCTGATTAAGAATCTGGTATTAAAATTTGTGTGAAAAATTCGCTAATAGTACATCTCGTTTTTTTGCACCAAAAAATAGGTCGTAGTTGGCCATGACGCCGACTTATCAAACAAATGAAGCATGCCCGTTATGTACTTTTTTGAGACCTACCCAACAAAAAAAAGTTCATGAAAATCGGTTCATAAATAAAAATGTTACGGGGGTGGATAGACCTTAAGTGGGACACACTGTATATATATGTTATGCTTTAGTTCGGTGAATTTCTAGTTCTTGAATAATTATTCGGCGATCTCTCAAAATGTTGCTTCACAATGTTGGTTTGCATTCAATGAATTTAACTTAAACAATTTAAATATGTCATTCAATTCAAGTAGAAAACAATGCTCTCATTGAAGCACTTACTAAGATGTTAAAAATACTACAAGTAATGTATTTTTTGTAGATAAGATAATATCTGAATAACGTAAACAACATACTTATTTTCTTAAAATGAATTAACACATAACTCTTAACATTTTATATGAGTTTTTAAACAATTTTGATAACGCTGTGACATAATTATCTCTTTACTTTTCTACATTCTAAAAGTATTAATTAAAATATTTACAATAAATAAAAGATATAAAATTCAGTCCAAATTTTCTATAAAAATAAATTATTTGTTACACGATCATCTGCTATTTATTAAGTAGAACCGTTGAGTGCCGTCACTCAACGGCAGAACATTACTCGGCTTGTTAGGCCTTTCTCAATAGAGTAAATGTTTATTACTAAATATTTCCAAGCGAATTTTAGTTACCTATTTATTTATTTACCTACCCCGATTGATCTTTCCCATCTGGAAGGTAAATAGAAGGGTAAATAGATAAATAACTAAAAAGCGCATTCTATCTGTTATTCTAATCAGTGTCCGATGGACTCCAAAATGCCCTCCACTTCTACTGTCATGTAACTCTCGAATCACATTCTCTATGAATGTTTGTGACACAATCGTTTGGAACACCATGACTTTTTCATAAGGACAAGTGATTAAGCCATTTCTTAAGCCCAATTAGTCCCACTGCAACCAATACCTTTTCATTCGTTGTCCATCCTTGGAAATTTTTTGTCATAGAGGACTAACTCCCTTTTTCAGTGACTCTTGTACAACTCTCAAATTCTGGTCAGTTGTTTGCTTCTGATGTAATGTCTCCTTAGTGAGTTCCCATATCCGGTTCATTATTCGTGTTCCTGGTTGTATTGATTTGGACACGTTTTTCACATCTGGTTAACTCCTTTTGTTCGTGTCAGACAATACTTGTAGGACTTCTGCGCACAGTTCGGTTTGAATTTTAGTAGCTAGCCACTGGTGTGCGGAGTAATCGGACCTCATTACGAATTTTCTGTCATATAAGAAGCTGTGGAAGCTAGGATGTTCAGCGGCTCTTACTATTGCCAAAAGGTCTTTTCTTGTCACATAGTAGTTCCTTTTTGCCTTGCCTAGCATTTTGCTGAAGTATTCGGTAACAACTTCATTCTGAATTTGGGAAAATACAGCTCCAATTCTGCTTTGAGAAACATCAGCATCCAGTATAAATAGTCCTTCATCTAAAGTATATGCCAGAATGGATGTAGTTGTTAGACATCGTTATAATTTCTTGAAAGCTTGGTGACACTCCAGTGTCCACAAAAATAGGGTTTTATTATGTGTCAGATAATGCAGTTGCATGGCAATTTTCCCAAAGTATTTCACAAATCACCGATAATAGCTGCAAAGCCCTAGAAAACTTCTGACTTCGTGCTTGTTTTTTAGTGTAGCCTATTCCTGTACTACTTTAACTTTATTCGAGTACGTCTCTATTCCTTTAGAAGATATATGTTCGAGAAAGTTGACTTTTTCTTGGAACAGCATGCACTTTTCAGTGCACTATTCAGGGATTCCTGAATATCGAATACACTTTCCTCAGATTAGACAATAAAAAAATTTGCCAATAAATATAACCCAGGTAAATTAGACATGTTTTCCATGTCCTCTCGTAAGACTAATTCCATCAAACGTTAGAAGGTGGCATGGGTATTGCATATGCCAAATGGTATCATATTAAACTGGTAGGTATAGACAATTTCCTAGTAAAAAAGATATATTCACTTTATCGTTTTCCAGAAATACTGATAATACTGGTGATAACCAGGCGCTACTGGATTCTTCTATTGCTTCTTATTCAAGATCATGGATATCACCTTCTATTGCTTTGCAAAAGATAATCTTCTAGGTAGTTGTTTTATGGGCGTTTTGTGACTAGTGTTGATTTGATGTTGTACAAGATTTGTTTGATGTTCTGTCAGCTTCTTTAATGAAATCTGTGGCATTCCTCATTTCTTTTTTACTCAAGTGACTCCAGTATTTCTTAAAACTCTGTAGAAACTCCGAAGTTGTACTTCCACTTTTGGTCACTGGTAAGTTTTCTTCATAGCGTCTCGTTGTACGTATAATCGGTTCGCAAGTTTCTAGAGTTTCTTATTTCTTCAGAGTTACTTTTTTGGTTTTCCAGGAATTCTAAAGTCTTTACCCAAAATTTCTTGTTAGTTTTCTCCGATGGTGTTCAACTGTCAACTGTGTCGTGTCTGATGCTTCTGAATTACTTTATTTCTGGTGAAGAGGTGACATGACAATGTTGCTTCCCGGGGGGGGGGAGCACGTGGCGGATATACAAGATAGAGGGTAAGAGCCGATCGGCGGGACAATACGTCCCTTATCCAACCAATATGGTCTTGACGCCGAAAGTACGACGAATAGCTGTTTTGTAGAATAAGCAGAAGCTTTTGTTCAATAGAGAAACTCTTGGTTTTGCATAATTTAACATCAACCGATAACTCATGTTGAGATTCGAGAGGCTCTTTTGAAAGTTCTAAGAACTTTGGTTCTCCTGGAGTTGGAACTCCAGGTTCCGATATAGTACAGATAACCTTTTGTGGAAAACATTCCTAAGACGCACCACCATTTGATCATTTTTTTTAATGCCGTGCTATATTATGTAGAGCCGCAAATTCCTTCTTAGGTTATTCTGCAAAAGTTTTTTGTATATGAGTATATTCCAAATAATTCAAGGAATTTAGGAAGCGATTAAGCAACTCAGTTCGAAAAAAATTTAGCAGGCTGTTAAGAGAATCTGGTGATTGACTTATCAAATTGATGAGATGTATCAAGCAGGACGCCATTCAATATAAGCAGGAACTCTGTCCGCATCCATGGCCTGGATCTGTTATCGCAAGACAGTTGATATGACATTTCAAGAGCCTAACGTTGTAGTGAGATATATCGCAGATCTGATCCCACTATTCGATCCTAGGGTGTACTAATTTGTGTTCCTCTGTGTATCTGCTATCGTATCACATTTGTATTGATTTCGACTTATGGTGCAAATTTCGTGTGTGAACCGAAAAAATAAGTTTTTAAAAGAAATAACTTTATTTAAGACATTGGTACGAACAGGGTAATTTTAGAATTGAGCTTGACAATGAATTCTACATTATATTTATAATGTTTCCTTACCACTATACCTTATGTATGCAATTTTGAGAGATGGGATTCTTCCCAGGATTATTCTTTGCTTAACTTTTACTAAGAACTTAACACATATCAAGTAAAGGTCAGCAAATGATATGATAATATACAATAATATGGTCCAAACAGAAGTTTTGGAATTATAAACAAGATTATTTGTTTTACTTTCTCAAGCTCAAGTTTTTTATGTTGTAATTCTTTCTGATTTCTCAATAATTGATGCGTATTAATTAGGTTGAGATCGAATGTACCGGGGATAATTTTAACTTGTCACTAAAATTATAATTTATATTTAACTTATAGGCCAGTCATATAGTACATTAAAATCGCAAACTAACGGCTAGTTCTGATTTTTTAATATGTTGTTAGGACTACTACCAGTAGTATATATCCAAGTTTGCAGCTTCGAAAGACCTGTGCTAACTTCGTAGCACTCGAAAAACCGCGAAATTTTCGCACTTTTTTCAGTGTTTCCACTATATCTCCTAAACTATGCGTTTGTTCATAAAATATGTTCAGAACGTTTTTAAAGTAGATTAAATTTGCTACAATTAGAACTAGAATTTGAGACTAGAACCAGCTCTGTAGGTACAATAGTTACCAACATACAGTCCTCCAAAAAGTGGCAATATTTTCCAACAAAGTGAAATTTTCAGATTTGGTCAACTTTCGTCCCCGAAATCGGGAAAAATGCTCATTTTACGGGTAAAGTCATAGGAAGGGATGTTGTAGAGAGTGTAATTATCTTTAATTTAAGCGACGCCCGTAGGTCCGATAGTTTCCTCACAATGCTTAAAAATCCAAAAAATGGGAAAACTGCATTTTTCGCAAATTTGCTCTATTGAGTTCCAACGATGGTTTGAGGGTAAGTTTGAAAAGAAAACCCATGTACATCCACAAGAAATATATATGTAATTTATAGTTATATTAAAGGAGCTGAGCTATTCTAATTTCTGTGTATTTTTCAGCTTAATTACAGTTTTGAAGTTAATATACTTCTATGTAATCTGATCTAATTGTTTGAAATTCGTCTACGATGGGTTTTAGGTCAAATATTTGTATATAGGACCAATATGTGTTGGTCAGTTGAGTGCTGCCTAATCGTATTGGTAGTAGCCCGATATTATCTTCTATTTTATGGAAGGTGGGTTGATTTATTACTGGTTGGATGATAAAGCGGAATCTGGAAAGATATATGATCTTTTTAGTTCTTTTAAATGAATTGTTTGATTTTATTGGTTTTAGTGTTTTTAATTATTCTTCGCATCTCTGTTCTATGATAGATTTGGTAGGTCTCACATTTAAGTAAATCACACACTTGTGTAAAAAGTATAATTTTTTGCTGGTACTATCAACTCGACTCTGATACTGGATATTAATATCAGTTCATTTTTAAGTCCCTTCAAGTGCAAATGTGTTAGCGTAAAGTAGTGTTAGTGAAGAATTAAATTAGAAAGGCAGGTGATATCCTTAAGAAGACTTTAAAAAAGGGGCACAAATTAAATCCTGGAACATCAGGCACACAGTATTTAAACTTCAAGCGCCCATCCTTCAAAACCAGGCTGAAAGAATGATAGAGGAGAAAGCAGGGCGAAACCAGACATCAGAAGAGGAAGTTACCAGAGAGAAGCAACCTTCGACATCAGCAAAGACGGTCAAGGACACAATATTACAAGTAGACCTACCTTATAAACTAGCAGGCAGATTAAGATATTTCTTAAAAGAATGGTCAAATATTGTTACTACTAATCGAAATGTTTTAGATTGGGTAAAAGGTGTAAAAATACCCTTTCATAAAAAAATAAAACAAAAACATTCTCCAAATAAAAAGATATCACCACGTGATATTAAAGAATACAAAAAACAGAGAGACAACCTTATAAAGAATACAAAAAACAGAGAGATATTTTTTTAAGTAAAGAAGCCATCTCAGAATGTAATTCTACAAAAAATCAATTTTTATCAACCTATTTTATCTTTCCAATGGAAAGGGAAAACTCAATGGGAAAAATAGATTTATATTAAATTTAAAAAAAGTTTAATTCATTTATACCATTAAAACACTTTAAACTTGAGGATAATCGAACTGTTATTAGATTACTTTCAAAAGAGGCTGTTATAGGCAAACTTGGATTGTAAGATGCCTATTTCTTGTTGCTTATTGATTAGAAATATAGGAAGTATTTAAGGTTCAAATTTGACAATAAATTATACGTTTAATTGCTTACCGCCACCGCTAATCGCCAATGTGATTTTCGTTCCCATTTCTAGCCCTACCGGTGGTCCAGGCTCGGGTGACAAAAGCATCTAGAATAATATTTTTAAGAAAATATATATTAAAGAAATTAGAGATAGTTTATGAAATAATAAATTTAGGGACAGAAACCTGAAATTTTGTATCTGGAATGATGATGTAATTATACTGAACAATTTTTCTTAATAATATTTTGTTGAATTGTAAGAGTACTCTATTAATGATGGTAAAACATGATCATTTTTTAAGTTCTGAAAGTATAATTCATTTTTTAGTAAAAAATTTTTGAAACAATTTTTTCGAGAAAAAATAATTAAAATTCATAACTTGTATTCTTTCATAATTTATTATAACGCTAACTTGATCACTTTATACTTAAATATGTAACTATTAAAGATACACAGATTTAGTGTATATTGAGGGATTTTTTTTACAATATTCTTACCTATGGTCTAATAAAGATAATTATTTAATTAAGTATAAAACTCAAATTTTTCTGAAATTTTGGCTACCCCCACATTTTCGAGTATGTTGAAGTTGAATCTAATTTTTTTGCGGTCTTAGATAAGTAGTTTTTTAGAAAAAGAATGAATAAAAGTCATACCCTGTAAGTACACTTTAAAAATTAATTTTAACATTTAACACTAACTTGCCCATTTTGTACTCAATATATGTGTCCACAATGCATATAATTAAGTATATAACATATAACTGTTAAAAATATATAGATTTGCTGTATACTAAGAAACATTTTTTTATTTACGTTATGTGAAGTAATTAATATCAACTAATTAAATCGGCCATTGGTAATTGTGACATCACATGGCGGCAGAAAAGATACCAAATAAATTTTAACAATTATATATTTAATTATAAGCATTATGGACACATTATGTTGAGTACAAAGTGATTAACTTAGTGTTAAAATTAATTTGTGAAAGTATACAGGTTATGACTTTTGATATTTTTTTTCTCTAAAAATACGTTCGACCGCAAAAAAATAATTTAAGATCGTATTCAGTATAGGTACCCGAAAATGAGGGGCAATCAAAATTTGAGAGTTTTATGCTAAGTAAATAATTACCTTAGTTAGTTAAATGAAACAGTCATTTTTATATGTTATGTTATTATGTTAAACTTGTATTTGCGACGTCACACGGAATATTATGTTATCTGTAACTTGTATTTGCGACGTCACACGGTTGGGAAGGTTTATTAGGTGCTTATGTTAATATCTACTAATGGTACGCAAGAATTATATCCATAACATTTAGCGTTTTGACATACCTATTTCGAAAACATTAATATAATTTGATATTGCTTTTCATATTTTTCCAGTAATAGTTAGTTTTTAGTTTTGCGTTAGTTTCGTTAATGCCGCTGTGATTAAATTTGTTATCGTGGTGATATTTAATAAGTAATAGTCTGTCTTCTTTTTCAGTAAAGTTATTTAATAATTTAGTACATTGGTATAGTTTTAAAGGTCTATAATTTTGCATATAAGTTTGTGTGAATAACGGAATTAATTCTTTACATTGAAAATATATATAGGTCGACTTATGTCGATCAATATAGTGTTTTATTATGAAAATTGGATCATTAAGAGGATTTTTAATTGATTTTATTAATTTGTCGTCTATTTTTGTTTCACTAATTTTGATAACAGAATGGGGGTTTTTATCAAGTATAAGTTGAATATATTTATTATTTCATCTATTATAGCAAGTTCTATATTTTCCGTTTTATTACTACTGGTAGGTATGGACGGTAGCGTCTGCATCGTTAATGTGTATATCTTGAATTACGTAAATTTTAGATTGATTGTTTGAATTATTTTAACTCTAAATTGTATTCTGATCGTCAGTATGTGTATAGTCTAATATTCCTTTACCATAGTTTTGAATAGTTGGTATTTTAATAACTTGTTTCGTTTTATCAAGTAGGTAGGTACTATAATCTGATACTGTTGAAATTTTTTTAACTGATTTTCGTATTGTACGTTCGGAATGATAGAGTGAATTGGAATTGCAGCATTGAGTGTAATTAGTTGAGAATTATTTAAGTCTATATATGCATTAATTTGAGATAACAAATTTAATCCAATTAAATAGTCCATTAAATTTATCAGGAAAATTGATAAATAAAATATATGATTTCCTTTGATTTCAAAACTAGGAAATGTCGGTATATCGATTACTTTATTATGGAACGCTGTTGCGTGGGCAGTATATATTTGAAATAACATTTGTTTTATATAATTTGAAAAAATGTATAAGCTAGATTTGGGTTTATAAAGCTTCTAGTGCTACCGGTATCTACAAGGAATTTAGCGAAAATTTTGGGGATCATTATAAAGGCAATGGTTTAATGGTTTAATGGCAATATCATTAAGAAATTGAAACTCAAAAATAAGCTGTGGCGTACTTATAAATTGTTCTCTAATGCAGACGATTATAATAAATTCAAGTTATTAAGATCTGAAGTCAAATCCCTAATTAATTTCGCCTACAAGGACTACTTGGTATCTATCGAGGAAGACTTATCTATACATCCTAAACGTTTCTGGTCCTATATCAACTCAAAAGCAAGTTCCACATCTATTCCCTCACACATGAGTTATAATGATATTACATTATATGAGCCCTCTGATATAGTAGATGCATCCGCCGATTATTTCTCGAAAGCTTTCAGCGGAAGTACTGCCCCTTCCTCCAACTACGACACTGTTACAAATTGTGACCTATTGTGCATTCCCGAAATCTCTGAAGATGATATAATACAAGCCATTAAAAAAATTAAAGGTAATTTTACAATGGGGCCTGATTTAATACCTGCCTTTTTAGTAAAAGATTGTGGAATAATCTTTGCCAAACCTTTAAAAATGATCTTTAATGCCATTCTTAAATATAGTGTGTTTCCAGACTCATGGAAACTTTCTAGAATATGTCCTGTTCACAAAAAAGATTCCAAAAATAATATAACCAACTATAGGCCTATTGCAATTATAAGTAATTTTTCAAAAATTTTTGAGATAGTCATTCACAATTATTTATACTCTCACGTGGAGAGATATATCTGTGAGCATCAACATGGTTTCGTGAAGGGGCGGTCGACTACAACCAATCTCGTCAACAAAGTGCAGTAAATATCTGAAGTGCTCGATAGAGGTAGTCAAGTAGACGTAATATACACCGATTTTTCTAAGGCTTTTGATCGGCTTAACCATGATCTCTTAATTAAGAAGCTGTATTTAACGGGTGTATCTGATTCTCTCTTGACTTTGTTTCGCTCTTATTTTACAAATAGATTCCAATTCGTTCAGTACCGGGGCTTTCAATCAAGTAATTTTTCGCAATTGTCAGGTGTTCCACAGGGATCGATTCTGGGACCTTTATTTTTCATTATATTTATCAATGATTTGACTGATTTGTTCGATGTTAATTATTTAATGTATGCTGATGATCTTAAGTTATTTATTGAGATAAACACGGCATCTGATTACTCTAAATTACAGAACAACTTATCTGTATTAGATCGTTGGTGTGAGGATAATTACTTACCGCTGAACATCAGTAAATGTAATATCATGTCTTATAGTCGTCGGAAAAATGTTCAACGTCTTGATTACATTATGCACAACACTATTTTAAATAGAGTCACGCAATTCAAAGATCTAGGTGTTACATTTAGTGATAATTTATCATTTGACATACATATTCAGTCAGTAACTGAATCTGCATTTAAAAGTCTGGGTTTTGTCTTGCGCAATTCTAAGGGTTTTCGAAATGTAGCCACATTTAATACGCTCTTTAATTGTTTTGTTCGCTGCAAGCTGGAATACGCTCTGGAGTCCAATTTATGACATTCATATCACACAAGTAGAAAAGTGCAGCGGAGATACTTAAAGACATTACATTTCATCAACTTTGGCACCTATCCGGTTCGTGGTATTCCGCAAGACATTTTGTTATCCACATTCAACTTAATTAGCTTACAACGTCGGCGCATTATGTACTCTCTAATCTTTTTGCATAAAATTATCAATAATTCTCTGAATGCACCTTCTCTGCTGTCTCGAATTTTATATCGTGTTCCTCGACTCAATTCTAGATCTAATTCAGTGCTGCAATTGCCAACACCCCGTACAAACATTCTCATAGCCTCCCCTCTTTATCAAATTACTGTTAGATCGACTTGATATATTTATGTTCATTCAACTGAATATATTAAAAATTTATTTGCATAGTCGTCTGTATATTGTATTGATGATATATCTTTGTATTTTTTATTTGCTGTTTTTGTATTTTTACTCATGTTGTCTATTTTATGATTTTATATTATTTATTTTTAATGTTGTTTTTCAAACCTTGTTCTGTAACTGGGATTCGTCCCGTTGGACATTGTACTCTAAAATAAATAAATAAATAAATAAATAAATAAATAAATAAATAAATAAATAAATAAATAAATAAATAAATAAATAAAGGGAAGTTCAGGTGAATAATTATTTAAGTGTAGGTATTATGTTATATCCTGTATTATCGGGGTAAGGTGAACATCCTGTGTGTCAGTTTTAGTATTGACAAAATTATAAGTATTGTTTTTATCAGTAGGGTAGTCAGTTTCTAGCTGATTAGCAGTAATTAGTCTGGATATATTTAATTAGTAAGATGAACATCTGGATGAACTAGATAATAACTGGCAGAATTTTCTTCCATTCCTTTATAATTATAGAAACTATCTTGCATATTAAAATGGCAATTATCTACTTGTTCTTAAACATTGTCGAAGGGTAGATTTTCAGATATTTCGTTGAATAATTGATTTTATTTAAAATTACCTTGACGGTTATTCGTATTAAATTGGGTAATATTTCTAGTGGTAATACTCATGGGTGTTTGTTGATAAGTAGGTTTGAAGTATGGATTGGGTTCCCATGCATTTTATTGTTTACTAAACACTTGCTTATTGCTGGGAAATGTTGATTACAATTTGATTTAGGGGTAATTGGTATGGGTTCTCTAGGAAAGTTTTGGGTATTATTCAAGAAATATTGGCTATTGGAGAAGTTTTGTCTATTATTGTTAGGAACATTTTGTTATGCGTAGTTTTCTGGTTGCTAATTTGGGATATATGAATGTGTTTATGGATGTACTGGTATATAACTAGTAGATGTGTGTGGGTACATCTTATTTAATTTCGATGTATGTTTCTGAATAAAATTAGTGTTTGATTTAAATTTAAATTGTTCAAAATTAAGTTTTTTTTGTACGAAGCTCGTACCTTGTTCAAGTGTATCAAGATTTTTCAGTCTTATTATAAGTTGAATGTTGTTAATGTATGTCAGCAAATGAATTATTATAGTGATTTATTTCATAATTTTTAAGTCCGCAAGTTCATCGGTTGCATTCAATTTAGAAAATAAGAGGCTACGCGTATCTTGTATTCTTATGCCAAACTGTAAAGGATGTTCATTTTTATTGATTTTAAGAGATAATAAGTCTTGGATAAAACTATCTATACTTTTTTGGTCAGAGAACGTATTTTTTAATAAATCTTTCATTAATTGCCAACTGTTTATTTCAGATCGAGAACAGATTATGTCCGCTGCTCGATTTCGCAATTTAGAATAAATATTGTCTGGTAGGCAATTATTAATTGGAGCATTTACATTTGCTGTGTAATGAAAAGATGTTATTAAATTTTCGCAAGACAAATTGAACCTTTGTAGTAATTTAGGGTTACCATCGAATCTGGGTATATTATCAGCTTCATAACGTAGAGGTGCGTAATTAGTTTCAGGATTTTTTCTGTTAAGAACTGAATTTATTTATTGCAAGTGAACTTTCAGAAAGATTTAAATTTGAAAAGTTATCTAAAAGTACTTCCAGTTTAGTTATGTATATTTGAATTTTTGTACTTGTATTATATTTAAAGTATATAGAATATTTAAATTATTCTAAATATTATTTTCAAAGGATATTATTATATGTATGGGTAAATTGGAGTAAATTCTGTAATTTTATGTTATGTTACCTATGAAATGTTTCTTAAAGAATTATGAAGAGTAAAAATGGCTTCATTTACAGACGTTTTCTAGCTTGGGTCAAACTTTTCTATACAAGATTTAAGGTCACTTGTAATCTTAGAAAAGTGAGTACACTGTCTTGTTGCTTCCAGGGTTTGTGTAACTAGTACACGTGCCAAGCGTCAAGATGTCTTGTGTGCTTCGGATAGGGTGCATATAGTGATTATAACCCGCGATTTCACAAATAAATGGAAATCTTAACGTAGCTCCAATTTATCCATAGCCTAATCACTGATGTCTCGTTTTCTTGAAGTTCAGGGCCTGGACCTCCCAAATTTCTTCTTAAAATGAATCTGCTTAATTTTAAATCCTATTGAAGAGACTAGGCGGTACTAGATATCCTGGAACGATTTTCTCTCTTCTGTGACTGATCATGATGATCGGCTAATAACCTGGCCTGAGCGCCCAGTGATTGCAGAGAATATAATCGGTAATTACGGTGTAATAATCGGTGAATATATGTACCTACTTAGATGATCTAGTTGAGATATTTTATGCATGAAATTTAACCTTTTCCAATAATTTGAGACATTCAAAATTGCCATAGATAATTTTATGTAAATATATAAAAGAATTACATTTCCTTCGAGTATATAAATCTGTAACTAACTTTGAATTTATCAAGCGAGTCAGTATGAGGGAAGCCCTGTGTGTATATTCTTTCTCCTCCTTGAAGTAGAGATTTTTAAGAAGTTTCTGTGAATTATTTCATTCATTCATTATTTACATGAGGGTAATGTTATACGATCGAAGCGTATTCCAACCATTATCGAACGAATGTATTAAATAGCAAAATAAAGTAAAGTTCTCAAATTCCTTAGCATGTATCAAAATAAACCCTAACTATCTGTAACATTTTGTAGGTAATTCAGAAATATGATTGCTAAAAGAAAAGTTATTGTCAAATACAACACTAAAATTATTTAGTCACATCTCAAAGACTTTTTCATTGTTAAGGCCAATTCTCACTTTCGCACAAGGCACATGCTCGGCACAGGCAAGGCAACGACTCGTCAAAATATCTTTATCATTGAATCTTATGAATTTTGCGATGTTTAATTCACACTATGCGCGCCACGTCTCGGCAAGCGACGACTGTTGCACGCGGGGTTCATCTGAAACAATATTTGCCGGGCATGTGCCTTGCACGTCCCGACAAGTATGAATACTTTCCCGGCAGTCAATTTGCAATCATGGGGTTTTAGTACAGCTCCCCAATGTGCCCCAATAAATTGTTAAATTTATCCAATGACATTCGGTAATATTTAAAAAAATTTGTCTGCTTATCTACAAGTTCTGAGTACAACGTTGCAAATTCTCCTTCTTCATTGCATTTCTTTAGCATTTTATGCACCCAAAAACGTCTTTTTCTCTTTCTGCAATATCTGTTTATATTTTCCTGTTCTTCTTCGTCTAATATTAAAGCAATTTTTATTAACATGGAAGTCGCAAACATCACTTTTCACAAAGCTAGAAATTACTAAACCTGCGTTAAACCTGTCGCAGTGTGAATTGACTCAGAAAACCTTGCCCGTGCCGAGCATGTGCCATGCCGTTGCCGATCCGGTTCCTTGCACGTCTAGTGAGAATCGACCTTTAAGCAGATAATCGGTGAAAATAGGGCTGAGTTTTCTACTGCTGGTCATAACCAGCAGTAGAAAACTTTTGTAAATGTAATACCATGGTATTAAATTTTTTTATTTTAAGCGATAAGCAATTGGTTTCACACCACACGTTGAGATTAATAAGGTCAGTTTGCAATCTTAATATATCATTTGCGTGGTTAATGCTGATGAAAATTTTTAAATCGCCAGCGTATAGTAGACTTTCACAACTGAGCTGATAAATAATATTATTGACATACATATAAAAAAGTAACGAACCAAGTAGGTACATACCGATTTATGAGGAATTCCACATTTTGCAATTGTTTTGAGAATTATACCCGCGATATTGAACCAATTGCGATTGGATGACAAAATAAGATCTGGAAAACTCTAGTACTGTAGGTACATAACCAAATTTGGACAATTTATAAGAGCACCCCATGGTTAAGACGAGCAAACGCTTTGGAGATGTTCGCACATTATATGATACTGACTTGACCACCGAAATCTAAGGCTTCCAAACGAGGCAAAACAAATTTATGATGGTGAAACGACCTATGGAAACCTATATTTATGGATACTTATCTGGGGTTTAACATGAAAGAAAACATGATCATGCAATATGAATTCAATAACCTTGCTCTGAAGTTACTAATAATTACTACGGGTCTATAATTGGTAATATCTTGCTTATTATTATCTTTTTATAGATAAGACAAAGTTTTCCAATTTCCTGGGCATTTAGAAGTAGATAAGGATAAATTAAATATAATAGAAATCGAGAGAGCAAGATCTATGGCGCTTTTAATATCTCTTCTAAACTTTTAATAAAAATGTTCACTTGCTGTGAACTAAGGCTTCAATTTTTTATCCATTTTCATAAAATTCAGTGAAACTAAACGCTTAACAATCTTTCATTAGACATTAGGAACAGCAGTGGCATTTTTTATGTTAATATAAGATCAAAACTGATTAGGATTGTTAGAAATATATTCCTGAATATTAATATGTTTAAGTTGACTTATGTATTTATGTAGTTTGGCTCATTAGAGGTTAAAGTTAATAAATTTCTTTACATTTCGGTAACTACAACAATGACTTATCAGTGAACTTCATATCTGGTAATAATATATCCTAAATCTAAGCAAATTCTTTCCAGTTTACCCCTTAATCTTAATAATACAAAGTGGTGCGATTAGTAACAATTATATAAAACAATATTATTCTCTCAATAAAATATCTAATATAATCAAATCACAAATACTTCAGAAACATTAAAATATATCAGGCGATAACCGACATGTATATATAGAGTATGAAGATCGGTTTATTCGATAAACGGTAATAATGAAGTTTCTGTACGGATTTTTTATATTCAACGTTTTTCTGAGACTAAGGTACGAATTTTAAATATTTAGGGAAATACTAAATATACCTTCAAAATATTAGTTTAGGGGATGGAGACGACGAAGATGTTGGTTACCAAGTGACAAACAAAACATTCCCAGAAGGATTTGTTTTCGGTGTAGCCACTGCTGCCTATCAAATTGAAGGAGGTTGGAATGAGGATGGAAAAGGAGAACAGATCTGGGATACATGGATTCATTCCAACCCAGATATCGTGGCCGATAGATCCACAGGTGATATAGCTTCTGACTCATACCACAAATACAAAGAAGACGTAGCATGTATGAAAGAAGTAGGCGTAAATTACTACCGCTTATCAATTGGTTGGGCAAGAATTTTGCCAAATGGCCGCACTAGCAATATCAATAAAGCTGGCGTTGATTACTACCTGAATGTATTAAAAGAATTAAGAGATAATGATATTGAAGCTATGGTAACATTATATCACTGGGATCTTCCAACAACTCTTCAAGATATTGGAGGTTGGACAAATCCTGAAATTGTAGATCTTTTTGCGGAGTTTGCCCAACTTTGCTATGAATTATTTGGTGACTATGTACAGACCTGGGTAACTATAAATGAACCTAAGCAAATTTGTCATGGCGGTTACGCCAATGCTGGAATTGCTCCAGGTATTGACTCAAATGGAGTTGGAGAATATTTGTGCGCCAGATACGTTTTGCTAGCTCATGCAAAAGCGTGGCGCATTTATGATACAGAATTCAGATCTAAACAAAATGGTAATTCATTCATTCATTACATGCAGTAAGAAGATTATTTTGATAATAAACTTATTTGTAGGTAGAATTACTATAGTTATTGACTCAGATTGGTATGAACCGGCTAATTATACATCCGAAGATGAGGAAGCTGCTGAAACTAAGAGGCAATTTGTTGTAAGTAGGATATATGCATTTCTATTAACTATTGAACTGATCAAAATTATATAATAAATTATGATCAATTATGATCAAGTGTCTATGTCTACTGATGTATAAGAACTACAAGCATAATTGTTTTTCTAGTTCGGCATGTATGCCAATCCAGTCTTTATAGGAGACTGGCCTCAGATCATGATCGACCGAGTCGCTGAACGTAGCTTAAAGGAAGGATTTAATGAATCTCGACTGCCCCCATTTAGTTCTGAAGAAGTTGCGGATATTCGAGGCACTTACGACTTTTTAGCACTCAACCATTACACATCATATATGGTGGCCGCGGCAGAGGAACCTGAAATTGGCAACCCAAGTTGGAATTTGGATGCTGGTGGTAATGTGTACCAAAAGGATAGCTGGCAGCAAGCAGCAATTGGTTGGTTTAGGGTAAGTTAGATAGTAAGTAATTTTTTTTCAAAAATGTTATGGAGGACTCAATTATAGCTTTTAAGTAGGTAACTATTATTTTCTATTAGTTCAGGATATAAATTTTATAGATTGTCCCATGGGGTATGGGAAAACTTTTGAAATGGATAAAAGCTACTTATGGAGACCTAGAAATCGTTATATCTGAGAACGGAGTGTCAGATAGGACAGGAACTTTAGAAGACGATGATAGAGTTAGTTATCTTCAGGTTTGTACCAAGTTGCACTTTCTAAAAAAATTAAGGGCAACTGAAGTTCTTCATCAACAGATAATTAATTTCCGGGAAATTAAAACTAAATCCTAATATTTTTATTAACAGTTTTACAAGTAAATTTGAATTCACTTTCGCTAATAATTTATTCAAATATTTATTACTTTTACTATTTTAGTTATACATGAGCCACCTCTTGGATGCAATGTATGAAAATGATATTAATATAACGGGATACACTTTATGGAGTATTATTGACAATTTCGAATGGACTCAAGGTTTCAAGTACGTATATATTTAGTAAAAATCTAGGAGGGTTAAGTTTAGGGAGCCAACCAGCAATTCTACGGGGCCCCTTATGCTAATTCATGTGGCCAGAAAATTATTATTTAAAAAATCGGTAACAAATACATAGAAATGAGGCAGGACTCCATCTCGAAAGACAATAGTATGAATATGATTGCCAGCTATTATTCCTACTAGATCTAGAAAAATTTCTTCCTGCAGCATTCTTAAGTAACGCTCTCCCCTAAAAAACTCAACTCAAGGCAAACTTGTTTAGGCTACTCAAAATGCTAGCCTAAACAAACTTTTCATATATTGGTTTTCCTGAATTGGTATATTCATAACTGATTAACATAAATGTTAATTACTAAAATTTGATTATATTGTAGTCTTTTTGTCATTAGTTCACAGAATGGTAATCTGCGATCTGGGTCATCTTTTAGAAGATGATATATACCAGTTTGAGAATCCGTTGTTATCCGTGTCCAAACTGTTGACAGTGGAAGTCATGTTTATCAATAAGTTCAACTGTTGGCTGCTCATTATTACCTGAAGACAGACTAGGATAACAATTTGTTTATTTTATAAAAGGAAGGCTAGTTGTAACGAATATATTACTAGTAAATACCTAGGTTTGCAGTTAGGTACTTCAAATATTTTTAAATTCTCTTTAGTTGTTTCCGGGAATCGGTTTATCTGGACATCTACCATTAAATAATTGAAAAGCGAACAGATCAGTATTTTGATTTTGATAAAAAAACTTTAGCGGCAAAAACACGTAGATCAAATGTACGGATTATATCACATATAAATTACTTTAAAAAATAAGAAAAAACGTGTTGAAACTTTCAAATACTTTTAAATTGATCGTCAAACTACTTTCTCGGATCTTATTGATGTTCGATGACAGTAGCAAGTAAACGTCAATATAATGTTAATATATAAAAACAACACTTTTCCATAAGGTTAAGGCCGTCCGCACACGGGGCTACTCGTAAGAGACTGATTCCTGACTTAAGTTAGTAACCAATCACTTGACAGTTACTTCATATGTCGTTCTATCGAGTGCCGCACACGGCGCTACTAGTTAGTAACTACTTGGTAATTAGTTTGTAATTAGTTTTTGAGGAACCTGGAGTGCAGCCATTTCACTTTCCAGTTTCCGAATTTCTGGAAGTACCTAATTACATTTTTTTTATGTTCTCAGTTGGATGATTTCAAGATGAACGAGCAAATATTGAATTTCAATTTTGCGGCAGAAGTAGAGAAGAGGGCTCTATTATATAACTATTCAGCGCCAACGCTGAATAGTTTTGCGCCAACGCAAAATACCAATACCTCGTGTTAGTATTTTGTTTCCTAATGGCAGGAACTGTTAATCCCAATAATTCTATATAACTATCTTTAGACATTCGATAGAACGAGTTAAACATAGTGTTTGGTTTAGCTCCGTTGCTGCGAATACTCTGCAGTTCATATTTCTTTCAAGATATGGGGGAACCCAGTATCTTCTTCTAACCCTTCTTCTGAAATAATAATACACAACCACAGCTTCCTCATCACTGAGTCAGTAAATAACATTGTGCTCTAAAACCCCTCACACTACAGGACACACTAGACTTGGAGAAAATAGGTTAATGGTGAGTTATTACACAATTACAGTACTATACAATAGCTTCGTGTGCGGAGCCCGGTCACTAATAGAAACGTTTGTAATTAGCGAACGGAACTCGATTATTACTCAAAAACAAAAATGTAACGAATTTACCTTTTAAATAATTACAACAATGGCACGATAAAACATGAAAATGATTTCTAATAATATAATAATAATAAATAGACTTTTTTAGGTGAAATTTTAGTTACAAACTATTCTTACACTTTAGCTTGAATAAATAAGAAATTAAGCAAAATAAATAACTGCATAAATTAGAACCAAAACAAGGGGGGGGGGGGAGGAAATTGTATAAAATAGGTATATGCTGAGAATCTGTACCTACTTGTGAATATAAATTTTATATTTACAATTATCTATAACAATTAAGCATAGTCGTTTCTCTGTTCTTCTAATACAATTTTATTTAATTTATTTTAAATGATTTAATGGTCGAGATTTTAAAGAATTACTGATATTATTAAGGATATGCGGTACTTACCTGATAGGAGAATGATGATTCAAACTTTTTCGTTGGGTGTCGAGGAATATATAATAAACCCGGAGAGCGAATGTTGGCATTCTGCAAGTTATAACGAGATTAGTTTATTAAATAAATATAAGGGACATTTATTATTCGTTACTTTATGAAATAAAGTTCCTGCATGTAGTAAACGACGATATTTCATATATCATCGATTCAATCTCATAATTTCCCTTGAAACATGATCAAATCTTCTTAAGCTTGAAATGAAGCGACAACAACTATTTTGCATCTTCTGAATTCTATAAGTATCAAAGGAGATAATACAGGGCCTATATAGGTACTACATCACAAAAATTAGAATTTTGGTTTAGTATAAAACGGCTAGAGAATAAGAGTTTCAGCGAGAAATAAGCTTTCTGAAAACACGTGCTAATGTGGCCAGAGAATATTAAATTTGAGTCAAGAACAACGCCCAGATTTTTGGCAGAGTCAGTAATATGAAGAGCGAGATCTACAATTTTAATATTCAAACTATTGAACTACATATCTTTTAGCTTGATTGCCCAAAAGTATCAGTAAATATTTAAGTGGATTAATATGTAAATTGTGTTGCTTGGAGGCCTGTATTAATTGACATAAATCATTATTGATAAGAATATTAGTTAAATTTACATTTTGAGAAGGATGGAAGCTATAATAAATTTGGCTATCATTACCATAAAAATGTCTGCTACAATGATCCAAAGCTTTATAAAAACCTGCCGTGTAAAGTATAAAGAATAATGGGCCTAGTATTGAGCATTGAGGCACCCCATGGATGATATTAATACTGCTAATTATTAAGAATGACAGCTTGTGTACGCCCCGATAAAAATGAAAAAAGGACTGCACTGGTTCACCGAAGTCATAGTATTTAGTATTTTAATTTAAAAAATAAAAACTGATTATTCATGGTATCAAATGCCTTCGAGTAATAATAATAATAATAATAATAATAATAAATGTCTTTATTTTTGATTGTTTAACATACAATTTGGATAGAGTTACATAAGAAGGTGGCGATATCCAACAAAGTTGCTCATATATAACCACCTTGAGTACAATATATAGGAATTAAATAATATTCACATAAAATTTGCAAAAAAAACCGGTCAGAAAAATTGATAATACGGAAAAAAAATACTTAAAAAGTACGTGATAATAGGTAAGTTTTCTAAATCTATAATTAATTATACAATCTTAATATAAAAGAATCAAACAGAATCTCTTTTGCTTAAAGTGTATAATTTAATTTTCCTGTTAAATGTTGCTAAGTTCGGGGCGTTTCGTATGCTGTGGGGTAATGCATTGAAAACTTTGACAGAGGTGTACCTAAAAGTTCTTTGAAAAGTGCTAGTTCTATGCTTAGGTACCGTAAACCGCTGTTGATGGCGTGTGGTACGGTCATGTCTGTCAGTACCTTTAACAAGTTTCTCATACAAATATTTTGGTTGCTTAGTCTCATTTATTTTATAAACTATCCGTGACATGTGCATATTAAACTTTTGCTCAAGTGTAAACCAATTCGACTCTCGAAATTTTTCAGTAACGTGATCAAACTTACGAAGACCAAAACAATATCTGATGCAAGCATTTTTAATTTTCTCAAGGCTATATTTATCTTTATGTAAAAGAGCAGGCCAGTAGACAATGTTACAATAATTTAAATGCGATAAAATTAAGGAATCTGTCACTCTCAGTTTAGTCTGTTTAGTTAAGTTGTCGTTGTGCATATATAAAACTCTTAAAAGCCCAATAGTTTTCTGTGTTAAATAAGCGACGTGACTTGAAAAACGCATATCACAATCAATGTGCAAACCTAAATTTCTACAGTTATTTGTGGGTGTGAGAGCAACATTATTTATAGTTATTTTAAATTGAGAATTATCTAGCAAGGAATTCCTATCTTTACCAAATATAAGTAACTGAGTTTTGTTTTCATTGAGAACAAGTCCATGTGCAATAGAATATTTTCCAATCATGTCTAAGTCTTTGTTTACATTATGCGCTGCTAATTTCAACTCATTAATATGAAAACTGTAATAAATTTGAGTATCATCTGCATATTGATGGGACGAACAGTAATTTATATATTTACTCAAGTCAGAGGTATACAGTGAAAAAAGCAAAGGTGCTAATACACTGCCTTGGGGCACACCTCTATTCAAAAATATTAAATTCGAGTATACATTACTCAAAACAACCCTTTGGCACCTACTTTGTAAATAATTAATAAAAAAATTTATAGCGGTGTTCCCAAGCCCAAAGTACCGCAGTTTAATTATTAGAGTAGAATGCGAAATAGTGTCAAAGGCCTTGCTATAATCTAACAAGACCAGGCACGAATTATTTTTATCATCGTAAGCTTTGAATAAATCATCAGTAATGCTAAGCAAGGCTGACGTTGTGCTATGATGCTGACGGAAACCAGACTGTGTAGCGGGTAAAATATTATTTTGTTCTAAAAAATTGGATAGTTGTTCCGCTACAATTTTTTCCAGAATTTTTGACAATACTGGCAAGATGCTTATCGGACGAAAATCTGACATTTGCGAGGGATTTTTCTTTTTTGGAATTGGTACCACATTTGCTTGCTTCCATAGTGTTGGTATATCACCTTCTTCTAGACATTTATTTATAATGAACGTAATATGGTCACTAAGATAAGGAATAACATAAAATAATAGTTTAAGATTAAGTCCATCCGACCCTGTGGCATTCGATTTGAGTTTATGTATTATTTTTTCGACTTGCAGTGTATTAACCAATGTAAATTGTAACCTATTAGTGAGGTTTTCCGTGAAATATTTATTAACATATTCATTAGTAATAAAGTCAATATCATTATTAACTTGTGGCAAACTATCTTGAAAAAAATTATTATAATCATCAGGACTAGCAAAATCTTGAAAATGTGTACTGTTATTTTTGTTCTGAGTTATATTTAAATATTTTAAAGTGCGCCAGAACTCTTTCGAATTGGTTTTGAATACATGTTGTACATAGGCCTTTTTCTCCGCTTTTACTGCCACATTGACCATATTTCTCAAAGTTTTATATTCGTTCCATGAATTATCAGTTTTGTTCTTCTTATATTTTGTCAAGGCTTTATTACGAAGCTTCATCATAAACTTAAGGTTCTGAGTCAGCCAGGGAGCTGGAGATTTAGTGATTTTCACTGTTTTAAAAGGTGCATGAATATCAAATAAACTTAAAATGTTATTATTAAAAAAATCGACCATGTCGTTAATGTTATGAAAAGTATAAATACAATCCCAATCAATAAGAATAAGATCTTTTTTAAAATCTTCATAGCAAAAACTAGAAAAATCTCTATAAGTTTTTAAAATAGGTGTTTTTGTTACTTTTTCTACCCCAATAGTACACGTAACCATATCATGATCTGAAATATTTGTCATATTAAAAACTTCAGCATCGGCTATTACTTCTGAACAAGAAGAGACCAAAATATCAATAAGAGTCGAAGATGTAGAGGTAGTTCTTGTAGGTTGATTAATGTGCTGTGTAAGACCATATTTATTAAATAATCTTTTAACTAATTTGACATTGTTACAATTTATCTGTAAAAAATCAACATTCATATCACCCCCAAAGATTACATAATCATATTCAGCTAAAAGAGTGATAAGTGAGTTTTCTAAGAGATCAAGAGATTGCCCCAAATTTTGTTTCGGAGGTCTATAGAAAGTACCCAAGCGTAATTTCTTCCGCGCTATTTTAACTTCAATCCACATTTGCTCCAGGGCAGCATTTTCATCAACTACATTTACAATTTTATACTTTAAGTTTTTTTTAATGTAAAATCCCACACCACCACCATCTTGCACTTTACGGTCTTTGCGAATAACATTAAAGCCTGAAATATCAACGCCAAAGTCAGGAACATTAGGTTTGAGCCATGTTTCTGAAAGCCCCACAACATCAAACAAACCCCCACCCAACACACCAGATTAAAGAGATTAAATTTTGTAGAAATTGATTGCAAATTAAAGTGTGCAAAATTTAAAAAGTTTTGCATATTATGATAGATATATAGAACTCTGATCTTTAGTACCATTGCTAACCTGTATACCGCTGAGTGACAATACTATTTATCACTCGACGCCTATACTCAAGACCAGGGTCTAGAAAAACCAATTAGTCAGAACGACCCATATACCTTAGTTATAATATTGCAGTAAACATTATAAAGTAATAATTACAGAATACCAGTATGCAATACCTAATAAAAGCAGATTTAAGATTTTCAATTAATGTAATTAATATCCACGCAAGAATATTTTATTAACTAAATAATCATAAATATCACTAAAAGCGCAACATAATTTACAAACAGTTATGAAATAGTGAACCCATATTGATATACACCAAAATAATATTGAATAAAATAAGAATCGTTACAGGCTTATTAATCTAGTAAATACATATTAAATAACTCTACATCAATACCAATAATAAAGTGATACTCTTGAAAAAACTATTCTTAGAGTTATTTGTACACAGCAAAAAACCGAAAACAATTTAGAGACAAGATTGAAAAAACTTAAATAGTTTACTTGTAGCAAACAACGATAAAGTATAGCCTTACCGCGTTGATTAAAATTTGACCATCAAATGCTTGAACAAAATTACTGCAAATCACACGTTGTCAATAGCGTTCACTAGCACTTTTTTCTTTTGCCTTTCATTCCAAATATAGATTCTTCCACCAGATGACCACGCCTTATTTTTTCCATATTTCTTCTTGGCTGCTTGAAGAAGTTCATATCGCCGTGCAGTGAGATCTTCGAATATAGTAAATTCCGTACTTTTTAAACTTTTTCTTGCAAAGAGGATCTCACTTCTTTTGAGATTCTGAATGAAACTTACAAGCATTGCACGAGGTTTTCCACTGTCATTTTTGCCAATCCGAAAAGCACAGTCAATATCTCTTATATCACAAGATACTTTTAATTTACACTTGATGAATCTAATTATCGTTTCCACAGCATCCTCACCATCTTGCTCATCTATTCCTAGAAATCTTAAAGTGTTCCTTTTTGTAGTCTGCTCTAAAATGTCGTATTTGTCTTCCAGCTGACATATCAATTTACTGTTGTTGGAGACAGTTATGTTAAGGGCCTTTATTGCAGTTGACATTTCAGTAAGTTTTTTATCGAATTTGTCAAAGCGATCATCTATTTTTGTTTCAAGTTGCTTTGAAAAATTTTCACAAACTTCGCTAATTAACTTTTCGATATGCTCATTATCATCTTCCTGATTTGATTTTCCTGCTCTACCGCCTGCCATTATAAATATATATAGCGACGATTTTATCGATAGTAGTAGGCTATACTAGTAGTCAAGTAAAACCATGGCGGTAAATTTTGTTTTGTCCCAAGGTGATAAGATATCATCAAATACATTTAACAGTGCTGTAACCTCCTCTAAATCCTGACTGTTATGATGGCAAAGTTAAATTATTATTTAAAATGACATACATTTGTTTATAAGTAATTTTTTCGATAATTTTAACATTTTGAATAAGGTCGTACATCCACATCGCTAGCAATAAAAGGCGGTACCTCTGATGATTTATTAGAAATATAGTAGGAAGATTCTTTAGAGTTCTCTACATCTCTAGAGTTTTTATTGTTGCTGTGATGCTGTGAATCAAATTTATATAAACATCCATGCGTATAGCTTCTAATGTAAAATTAAGTAATTGTTTATAGGCTGCGAAGTCTTCAGGTAGTTGACTATTTTTAAATTTCGATAACGCAGCGTATCTGTCTTTCATCAAAATTTTAATAACATATCCGTTAACCATGGATCTTTAGGTTTCGTAACTCTTATAGTAATAATTATTGGAGTATGTTTGTCAAAAGTTTCAGAATATTTTCGGTTAGAAAAATAATTTTTTCGTCAATGGATTTCATTTGATAAATACTGTTCCAATCAACAGATAATAAGCCAACATGGAAATCATCAAATCAAAAATACTTGAAATTACGATAAGTAAAAAATGTTGGAGGTTTATGGCCCATGCCTATAAGTTCGTCAACCGTTGGCAAAATATGAGACACAATATCCTCAATAACACTTATAGATTCAGCAATTTTGGATTTCGGCTGTCTGTAAATTACTCAATTTCAAAAACTTTCTTAAACAATTTAATTTTAATTCAAATCTGTTCCTAAGTTGGTATCAGAGCTTGAATATATTTTTGAACCTTTGATATCGTTACCGTTACGTCCACACCGCCACCGTCTGGTAGATCTATCACAACGAAAAAAGATAAAATTAGGAATATTAATAATATCAAGCCCTGTCTCGGTGATACCTAAAACTGAAAAGAATTTTGCAGTACAATATGATTTAATTCTGCAAAACCGGTAAACAGAGATCGGACATAGAGATTGACTATTTTACATAACAGATAATTTAAGTGAATAAACTCAAAACATTTTAAATATTTAAGTATAAAAACAACTAATTATGATTGTATGATTGGCTATAAGTAAGAAAAATTTTTTCAAAAACAAAATATAATGCAATTATGTAGGTTTAGATGTATTATTTCAGTAGCAAAATAAGTACACGTAAAGAGTTGAAGCAAATTGACTCTTTCCCTTCGAGATAAAAAAAAAGTTATTTTCTTTTGCTCAAGTTAAAAATAAGCAAGTTATAAAGTTGACAAAAAAAGTTATCGCATAAAAAGTGGTGCATAATAGAAACATGGGCAGTAACAACAAATTATTATCTTAATAGGAACAAATAAAATAAAACAATGTAATCGTATTCAGTATATAGTAATTTAGTTTACATTAAATTATGAGTCAATTTATTTAATATTAATTACTTCTTATTGTCAAAAATTAACTTTTCCAGTTCACAGGTTTCCTCAAACTTACTGATTTTGTTCTTATACTTAATGAATACAGCTCCTTCAGATGACCAAACAAATTTAAAATCAAATTTCTCTGCTGCAAGTTTATATATATTTCCTTTAGTAAACGTATTCTTTTGTAGTAATATCCTTAGATTTAAGTTTTCTTTTGTTGTCGTACCCGAACTTTCGAACTCTGTAATTTGAAAATTTCACCAGGATGGTGCTGGGTTTGCTATTTTTCCTTTTTAACCCTACTCTATGGCATCCCTCGATATGATCTAAAGAAATACTAAGATCCATTTCTTCCTTGAAAACATTTAGAACGATATCCTTACAATGCTCCTGTTCATTTTCTGCAATACCGAATAGACGAATATTATTCCTCCTTGAATACTGCTCTGTTCTGTCAATTAGCTGTGATAATAACTGATATTCTGCTTTCAGCTGTTTCTGCTAGTACCCTTATTTTGTTTCTTCATAAGCTCTTGGAATTTTGGACTTATTCCATCCTTAACTATAGCAGCTATAGTTTGCATAAAAACACTAGATTTTAAGACTTCTTTTATCGCTGCTACGGTACTGGGATCAACGGACGCCTGAGGCTGATTTTTACCCCTACCAAACAATAAAATTATTGTGTAATCGATACACGAGTACCAGCACTGTGATTCGTGATGCAATTAAATTTAATTTAATTAATGTGGGACAATCCATTTTGTTATTCAATAGTTTATAGAGAAATAAAAAATGACTGAGATTTCTCCTGTCCCCAACAGCAAAAAGTTCTTCAGGTTGTGATCAAACCTATAAGCCGATAAACCTGGTCCATACGAAACTTTCTAATACATACTTTATAGCAAGCGCTCCAAACTAAACTTGCATACTCCAGCTCTGAGCAAATTAAAGTGTTGAATATTGTAATGAAAGCAGATGTTTCAAACAAACCATGAAAATTTCTAATAATAAAATCTGATTAAATGATTAATACACTAAGGAAACCAGTGATTCTATGTATTCAATAATACTAAGTTTACAATCCCAAATTACACGAAAACCTTTAGTAGTCACTAAACGAATAAGAGTTATATTTAAAGCGGTGGTTCCCAAAATTTTTATAGTTGCGGCGCCTTTTTTCATTTAAAATTTTTCCATGGCGCCCTATCGTAAGAAAAGTATGACTATTCGTAAGTAAGAGATAAAAATAAATAAAACTCGTGTATCTTCATTATTTTTTTTTACTTTATTAACATTAAATTAATAATTAATGTGATGGATGAGCCTGCAAATCACTGCACATTTTCTCAAATTGTGGAATTAAACAAGTCGACTGACTGACCGAGCCGGCAACGCTTGCTTATATACATTCCGCAAGATCCTCCAGAACATTCCAAATCTGTCTACGCACCTCGATGTGTCTAGTGCGATCATATGGCGGGATAGAGAAGACGCAGCGTTGCCGACTCGCGTTCGCAAAATATTCTACGCCGACTAATTTATTTTTATAGAGACAAAAAATCTAGATATTTTTAGCTTCCGACTTTGTGAAGAGGCCGCGGCTCCCCGAGCCTCCGCGGCGCATAGTTTGGGAATCACTGATTTAAAGTATAGTTGTATTCTTTGACTGCTTTACGTCTAGTGAACGATACGTGATTTATTACAATACATTTACATTTATTACATTTATTTACATATTAGATTTACCACTTACTAATGTTTAAAGAGAATTTGTTTTCCAAACACTAATTATCAATTTTGCTTAAAAATTGATTGGAACATACTGCAATCAGAAATATAATTACATCCATATATATTAAAACGCGTCGATTCTATCTCGCTCTAAATTCCGTCCCCAAATCCATAAAGTTTCAAAGTTATCTCCTCCGAGGGGCGATTTCCGAACGAGCTCCGCGGACCACCGGAGGTCGCCCCCGGCCTTTCTCCAATGCGTAGGGGTATTTTCGTCCCGTTTCCTACGCGTTTTCCAAATTTAAACGCCGTTTCGTCGATCGCCGTTCGGCGAGAGAGATGCGGCTAGCACCGGCGTTTGTCCTCGCGCCTAATGGTCCCGTCACGCCCGCCGAAATACCGACTTTTCGCGGGACTCCCTCGCCCCTCTTCTAATTTTTACGGCTTCGAGAAGGGCTTCACGCGAAAGTTCAGTCCTTTCTCTAATCCTTTGAGATTTTTTTTCGAGACCGTACGTCGGCTCCTTCTACGTCTATTTCGTCTTCGAAAATTTCGAGTCGCATCCGTCTCAACTTCTTTCTTATTTTATATGCCGATCTGAGATTACACTAACGAGACAAGCATCTCCCACGAAAACTGTCAAATTAATTAAACTTCAGACAGGTTATTTTCCTACGAGAAATATTGCTAACAGAATCAATAGTAGTCTGCGAAACACTTCTGATTACCAAAATATTGAAGTGAAATGCTTTTCCAATTAGAAAATCGGTAAAAATAGTTTTTTTCAGGTTGACACGTACAGTTAACATACTTAAACGTCTCAAGGTAAACATTTGACGACAGGCTTGGTAGCGCAACGGGAAAGTCGTATACGATTCAAAACTTGATAATGCTGATTTCGCGAGTTCGAGTCACGGTCGAGGCAAACTTTTTTTTTTACTTTTTAATTCCAATTATTTATTAGTATTAGTATTTAGTTATTCTGTTTCATTATCCGTAGCTTTTATTCTTTCTGCACGTAAAGTTTGGAATTAATTCGTTCATTAAGGCAGTCTGTTAAATTCATCATTTTAGCTTACAAAAGTAAATATCTACAATATTTTTGGTCTCATTGATAAAATTGATAATAATGTTTACTTAAAAATAAATTCTACTTTCAGTACCTAAAAAATGATGATGTTTTACCATCAACAATAGAGTACCCTTAAACCCTTACAATTCATCAAAATATTTAAAAAAATCGTTTAGTATAATTACATCATCATTCCAGATACAAAATTTCTTTAATATGAATTTTCTTTAAAATAATATTATTCCAGATGCTTTTGTCACCCGAAGGGTGACCCCAGGCCCCAGGCCTGGACCCCCGGTAGGGCTAGAAATGGGAACGAAAATCGCGACAGCGATTTTCTCCCATTTCTAGTTAGGTATAATAAATGTTTACAGTAACTCCATAGAGCAACAAGTAACATAAGAGGACTAGGCTGAAATCATTTATAATAATAAAACATAGACCAATAACGAATCCTAGGGGAACTCCTGACTGAGGTTCGAATTTTACACACTGGAATCCATGATACTGACCGAACTGACTTATGTTTACACTTTAGAAAAATCTGTATAAATAGCATCAACCTGCTCACCTGAATCCATAACTTCGGACAGATATTAGTTAAATTTGTAACAAGAGCACCCAGATACAAAACCGTGCTGAAATATAGAAATTTGTTGGGAAATCTGAGGATAAATGATATTTATAAAACAATCTTACTAAAATTGTAGGTTATTATAAGTACTTATGGGCCGATAGTTCTGTATTTCTGACTCACTTCCTTTTTTATCCAATTTTCCATTTACTGGACAAAATGAATTTTTTTATGAATATATTGAATATGTTAAGGACGCCTCTAGTATATTCGAATAGTCTTTTATAAAGAAAGCGGGCATCGGTGTCCGAGCGGTTAAGACGTCTGGTTTTCAATCGTTCTCCGCGGTTGACGGCGGTTCGAATCTCACCGTGGTCAACTTTTTCTAATTGCTCCAATATTAAATCTGTGTGTATAAGGCTGGTAGCGTTCTTAATATGCAACTAGTACTACAATATCACTGTATAAATGGCTAACAACCTACTGTACACTTTAATTAATAAGGTTTTCCAGGTTTCCCTTATTCTCGTACTAAATGGTAATTAAAGTTATAACATCGTAAGTCGTTCCTGGGCGCACTCGCGGTCCGCAAAATAATAATATGCCGCTCCCTCTCCCACACAAGTCTCTGACTTCCGGGCTCATCACTAAGATGAGAATGAGGGATAGAGATATTATTATTATTATTATTATCTGATCAGCATCTCCAGTAAACTTCAGTAGCTTGTAAAATATCGTTTTCATATATATCATGTATATACAATCCTCATAGATTATACAATCAGCTCTATCAACGGAGCAATCGTTTTTATAAAGTAGTAAATCCAATAAGCTAACCGCTTTGAACTTTTATATAATTAAATTATTTGAAGTCATAAAGATAAAAAAAATGTAATTAAAACACATTTAGCATTTGGCTTTTATCAAAATATGTATTATTAATTGCATCAACAGGTGCAACAAAATGCCTTTGTTGATTAAAATCATGGCACTTCTTCCTCTACCTAAATTTACTTCCTCAAATCTAGGATTGCAATGAATAGTGAGAGAATGGTTAGGGAATAATTGCTATTGATGTTTGACAAAGATTGAGGTCCTTATAGAATTTAACTTATTCTTATAAACTAAACATTTTTTATATATGGATTAATGATTACAGTCAATACTTACATTCTGCTTATTTTTCAGTTGCAATGATTTATAATTTAAACAATTATTGCATATATGCCTGATGGAGTACCAAGACAGACAGTTAGAATATGATTTTCCGAGCAACGCGGACAATCTATGTTACATATTATATATTTTATTTATACATCTATGTTACATCTTACACTACATTAGAAACATCGTAACAATTCGATATCATGGTGCACTAAACATCTCTAAAATCCAATAATTAAATATGTATCGTATGAGTTATCGTAGATACATGATATTATATGTAATTACATCTACTTTAACAAATCATATATATTAAAACGCGTCAATTCTGTTTCGCTCTAAATTCCGTCGCCGAATCGACAAAGTTTCAAAGCTATCTCCTCCGAGGGATGATCGCGGAACAATTCCCGCGGGCCACCGGAGGTCGCCCTTACCCTTAAACCCCACAATAACTGTGCTTAATGTCATATGAATTTTATATAGCAGCATTGATAGAATTCCATAAATCTTGTTTTAAGGTAGAAAATATGTTTTGCTCAGATTTATTTCCAATTTGATAATACCATAAACATCCTGTATAATTCTTTATAGGTATTCGAAACAGCATTGGACAAATTTTACATTATTCACCCTATATTTCGTTAAAACTCTCTAACTCTATTCGTTCAAATATTGAGAAGGGGGATGGATGTTTACTTTATAGGTAGACGGCATACAAAAGAGCTGGATACAACTTTCCACTGCTATCTCATTTAACATGAATTTCACTTCTCCCTCTTTTTACTAAACCATAAATAGAAATATGCCCTATAAATTCTTGGAGATTATCTTCTTCTGGATATTATTTCATCACAAGTCATAATATAGATACCTACTTTGTTTGGTTTGGTTTGATAATTTATTATTTTTTCTTACAAATAAGACTGTGAAATTCGCAAGATTCAGCCAGTAGGTACACCTTTGTTATTTTATATGAACACATGAATCTTATTAACAATATGAACTATCAACTTTTGACTAGGTATTTCAGTAGATTATTAGATTACCGTTTTATTTATTAAAAAAACTTCTGCTCCTAATGAATTTACTTTTTTATAACCTTCCTAATCTTGTTTATAGTTCTAGTACTAAGCCAATTATGTAAAAAAATGTATGTTTTTTTGTTTCTGTTATTTAAACGTCGCCCTATTTCCGCAACTAAGGCCCATCACCAAGACCAAGAGACAAGCAACATCCAATATAGAAAGTTTGCCGAAGCCCGCTTTTTTTCATTGGCTAGTGATTTGTAATTTTCTAATCATCTCATAGACAATGGACCTCTGACTTTACGTCCTATTCGAGGAAGACGTCTTCTTTATAAATCTCCCCTAAGTTTGTATACCTTCAATGAATTCACTGATCTTCAGGCCACTAGAAGGTGGGAAAGCATCACCAGTCTTACTGCATGATCACCTACCTACATGTATGTACCTACCAACTGCGAGAAATGTTGCTTAGCCTTATGCTTAACGTTATGACGCTACCACCATTTACCCATTAAAATGTAACTAAATTACAATAAGAACATATTTTTAATTATCATTTTGTTGCAGTGCTAAACTGGGTATATATTATGTAAACATGACCGATCCGGAAAGACCTAGAATTGCCAAGAAGTCATCTAAGTACTACGCTAATGTAATTAAAACTCGTTGTTTAAAAGATTCTTGTACATAATTTATGCTAATAAAATTATTATAAAGAAATTTGTTATTTTATTTTTTAAATAATGTCTTTACCTCTACAAAAAACATTAAACTTCAACAGGTTGTGAAGGTGCTTTTATCTTTTTCTTTTAAAAATCGAATTCTTACTTTGGCATAATTCAAAAGTAGGTATCTATTAATTTGATCTAAGCAAAAAGGATCGCAGAATCGCAGAATCGCAGAACCTAGGATATATTACGAGAATGTATTGTGTCAATAATTGACAGGTTTGTATGAAATATTATTAAATAATTAGGTATATAAAGGAGAACTCTTTTAAACCAGGCACTTTCACAAATTTAGTTTATTCCAGTAATACAACGCTACAACACTTTTTAAATACCTTTTTTATATAATGTCAATATATTCTAATGTCAAATCCCTAATCCGCCTGCTTGACGCTCTCCAGGCATCATTGTTTTTGTTATCTCCATCAATACCGCTGATGATGCAACCTTGGGCGCCTACATTCGGCCTTCCTGACTTAGGGATTGTCCTCAAGCCCGTACGGACACCAGTTCTGGTATCGATGCAACGCAATTTGACCGGCTATCCTGCATCGACTGTTTTAGTGCACACCGAACAGTTTACATGGAGTAGCTTGTAACCTTTACTAACCTTACCTTTTGCCTTAGCCCTGTGCCAACCCCAACTTATGCGTTAGCCCTGTGCTAACCTCAACTTATGCGTTAGCCCTGTGCTAACCTCAACTTATGCGTTAGCCCTGTGCTAACCTCAACTTATGCGTTAGCCCTGTGCTAACCTTGTGCCTATACAAATCTCATATTTCATTATACCATTTCAACAATGATTGCTGGACATGAATACAACTACATCACATAATTTCAAGTGCTCTATTCTCAGGACTTCACAATACGACTTGGAGGTACGCTGTATTCCTGGAGTATCCTCCACTTCATGGACTAGGTAACCTGATCTCGATCACTGTGCAATACTCTTGTACTTTCCAAGGCCTGCCTCTACCTAGGCTTTCCACCCCAGATCTAGCCCATATGCTTACCACAGCAATATAACTTACATTGGTCTGACTTTCGGATAACAACACTAAAAAAAACAAACTGTTAGGGGATTCAATTTCTTAGTTTAGTAATACTTTCACAGTCATTACTATTGCTATAGATTAATCATCTATAACCTGTTGCAAAGCCAATTAATCCTTAATAATTCATCTTACTATCACAACTTTATCTAATTATGCAGCAGTACAATCGGCAATCGCATAACAACATCAATAGCAAACATCAGCAGTGATTCTATATTTTTTTTATTTATTGTAAAATTTGTTATTGTAAATTAGTATTCGTATAGGACCTTTAATACATAAACTACCATTTCATCTATTTCCTAATTTATATAGGTACCTCTCTCAATACGTTTGTTTTGCCTAGGTCAGTAATTGAAGTAGAAATATATATAGTCTTTATAATCTCAATTGAAACTGCATAAAAAATTCCGACATACGACACATGTGCGTAAACAAAGAGGCCGCCGTCGAGGTGCAGGTGTTTCTTTTGTCCGAATTTTTTTTACAGTTTGAATTGACATTATATAGACTATACTAATGTTTATTAATAATTTAAACTCTAAATGCTGTGGAGCTTTGATGATCTCACTTTTTATTTTGTCAAAACTTTAACATAAAATTTTGTCGGTATCAATTACGCATTGATACATAACTTATATTCATTCACATGAAATATGTTTTCGTTACAAACAATTTAATATTTCATACTGAACTTGATACATCCATTAAGTTCCTTATGTGTAAGTTTTAGAATTATATTTGTTTACAGAAGGTGATTTGCTGGAGCGCCGAACTTGTATACTTGTATTATTAAGTTACGTGATCCAATTTATTTAAAAATTTACTAAAGGATACTACAGAGACGAATCGTTATTTAACCATCTGATATTTTACAACTGTGTATTTATGCAACAAGGACAATCACTGTTATTACCATCAAAAATAAGAGATCAAATAACATATGCTTATTATTTATTGCAACTAATAATATAGTTTTGTAGATTGTTCTTTTAATGTCACCCATACAAAACAAACTTTACATTTTTACTTTTTAAGTTTGTTTATTAATTGTAATTGTATCCAAGATTTTAATTCTTTAATAAATATACTGTACTGTAAACCTACCTACTTTATAACAATTAAATAAATTTCCAAATAACAATTATGCCATTTATAAACATTAGATCAAAACAGCGACAACAGTTGCGGCTGTTATTTGAAAATAACGATTTTGCCCATTTCTATAGATACTGTTAGGGCCTTACGATATTTAGTGGACTGTATTTTATTGCTGACTGGCCCTCTTTTCTGGTATGTAGGTGTGAATGATGTAAACAGGTGGTAACTATGTACACTTGATTTATTAGCCACTATTTACACTGTACTTACAACACCTTAAAACTAATGAGTGAGTGACAATAATTGGGGTTACGTGCTATGCGTAACTCCCTTAAAACTGTACTGTCTTAAAACTATACAAAAAGTTGCTTATGCACCCTTGAGGGCGGTTTCCTAGATTTAAAGGTGGTGGGGCACTTGGCGCCAACAGTAACGGCCATGAAGTCCCAAACAGATACTATGGTTTGATAAATATTCGAACCTAATGATTTATGCCGCAAAATTATAACAAGGCACTTCTTTTGAAAGGTGTTCTGGTTAACTAACTCTGACCATCTCTTTAGGTTTCACAACCAGAAGCCTTTAGGACTCCTTATGCTTCAACTTTAAACTGTTTAAACTAATTCAAAACAGCTAGTTTTGCAGTAGCAATGCACTATCGAATAGATATTTTTCTGGAGTCGGCACATATAATTTTTAACTGAGTATTTAACTTTGCAACATTCATCACATACTATAGTACCCCTTTTTATTAAAGTAGGTGAAAACAACACCAAGGCATTCGTATTTGTTAATTGCATCGATAAGTATTTTATTCGAAGCGTAATGATTCTATGCAACTCGATACTTAGGATCATTCGGAGGCAAAACCAATATATTGCTGGTCAAATCCAATTGGTCGATTTTCTGATATGTTTGGCCATAATGTTAGAATACAACATGAGGTAATTATTGACATATAATTTTTAACTAGCAAACTGAAATGTACTTGAACTTGAACACGTCTTCAATAATATTTACTGTTCCAAAGTACAACCGAAATAAACCGAAATTTAGGAAAAATACTAAAGAAACGCAAGGCACATATGAGTATACTGTGTAATAACCATTCGCACAAGTTTTCTTTTGAACCTGGATAATAGCAACTATTACAATCATCTTATCTCCTGCAGTACTAGGATCTTTTAGATTCCTCAAATCCACAATATTTCCCAATATTCAAAACTTCGATACACCAGTTACGTGATTAATCAGTACTAGCATATAAAATTTACTTTTTACTTTGCTTTTTAATTTACTTTTACTGGGTATCCTATATACATTTAACTTCGCACTATCTTATCCTGCGTGCAACCTTATGCAACAAACTATGAAGCAGACATAATATATTAAAATTCCTAATATAAACTTTTCTTGAAAGTTATGATTCAATTATCTAACCTGGGTTTATCCTCTACCTTAAATAATTTGTCTATGTTCAGAACAAAAGCGCTGTGCAGTTATTTCGCATAGACTCAATGACAAATAGGGAATTGTATTAATGCCGTTTGTTAATTGTCTGTTTAACATGTTGGTCTACAAGTAGCCTAATGGCTTTTTTAACCCCTGCATGCCAGACTTCTTGATGCAAAACTCAAATAAATAAACATTGAATAATTGTTATACTATTATCTTAATTTTAGCAAAACTTATATGATACTTTCTGTTTTGTGGATATTCCACACATTCTACTTTTAGTCAATTTTTGTAGGTCGAATTCAATCAGATTGAATCGACGTTCGCAAAAATTGTAATTATTATATTCCATACCTATTAACCAATTATACGATTACTTTTCATATTGCACATTTACTGCTTAGCTAATTCACTGCATAGCTAAACTACTACATTAGCCAAATGTCGGAATCACTGAACTATAGTTATTAGATAGGTATAGTTCAGTGGTCGGAATAGACTTATCTGAAAACTCTACTTATCTGACTTTTCCAAAGTATCCCAAGTTTGACTACTTCAACATATGAAAGAACACGCATCAAACATCTTGCGAAATTATGACGCCATATGTCTTCTACATGTTTCACCTAGAAACATTCACTCGTAAACGCCAAATTTTCAGTCCTCCTGGAACTGACATCCTTCAGGCACAAGGATTTTTAACTTATATACGATTGCTCGATTAGCCGTATCACGTGATTGGGTCTTGCAGCTACGTCATCGGAAAAATAGATGAGTTGGATAGGGACAGTAACTTATCAACGCGTCATAGATAAGGAATCGCACAATACAGAGAGAGAAAGAGTATCGGATCTCGCAGTGGCATCACCAAATCGGACAACATTGAGGAATAGAGATCGAGCAATCCTATATAAGTTATAGGATTCATGTATGCCATCGCATCAAAACACTACACTGGTGGGTATTTTTTTTTAAACTTTAACTTTTCACTACAATTTGGTTAAGGCCCTTTTGGGTAATCCCACTTCTGAGATAAAGAGAACTCTTTTAGGAATTAATAATTAACCAGGCACTTTCACAAATTTAGTTTATTCCAGTAATACAACGCTACAACACTTTTTAAATACCTTTTTTATATAATATCAATATATTCTAATGTCAAATCTCTAATCCGCTTGCTTGACGCTCTCCAGGCATCATTGTTTTTGTTATCTCCATCAATGTCGCTGATGGTGCAACCTTGGGCGCCTACATATACTACATTCTCCTAGATAAACCATCACAACATTATTTATTTACATTTTAGCTCCCAAATAAATTCCGACGACACAATTTTTCCGTGGTCACACTATAAATACATTGTACATAGAGTAGGTAACCTATTTGGCTACTTTATGCATTACATGACAAATATAAATGTCAAATAACTCAAGAAAAATTCAGGTTTAAGTATAATAGGAAACCTAATATGTACTTGGAAAACAATTAAATTTCTTGTCTGATAAGATAATAAAATTGGGTTAAATAAATGGTTAAGTTAAAAAAATTGGGTTAATAAAAATAAAGTTAATTGTTTTAATAGAATATAGCTACCTATATTCTATTAAAAAAATTAACATATCGGATCAAAATTTTTAATTTAATTGCCCTGTGGCTATCACCCTGTATATGATTTTAAAGTAGTTCGATAATATTCACGAACTATAATATCTGCAAGACAAGCGTATTTAATTGAAAGAGCTAATAATGCTCAGTTCAGAAGATAATATTAATAAAATAATATAAAGATAAATATATAATAGATAATAATATAAAATCGATCGGACACGACAATTTTTTTTCTTGGGCAATTTTAGACCTAATTCACTAATTTACAGGGTGGCCCAAAAAAAGTTGCAGACTAAAGTTATATTTTTATAAATATAACATCTCATATATTACTTAATTTTATTATCTCACAAATACTTACGTTGTTATAAAGTTTGATGGATCTGGTGTAACGAAGTTACTTTTTGGTCCGTAATTAAAAAAGAATCATATATGACCCGTTTTATTTTAACACACCGTATATAACTACATATATGAATATTTTTATGAACAACTCATATCCAAGTAATGCATTAATGTTTTCCAGTATAGTTTTACTGTGTATAGGACATTCGTTAATAGGTAAGACTATAAATAATATAGGTATATTTATATTATTAAAACCAACCGATATCCAAGAAATTCCAAACGCTGTTTTTACGCCGCTCCGCAGTCGAACGACGTGTAGGTACCCTAAAATATTAATTTAATGCATTGGAACTGGATAATATTTTCTTAATTTGCTATTTAAAAATACTTATGTAACCGCTACTTGAAATTTGATAAAGTCATAATGTAATATATCTATTAAAGTATTTTATGACAAAGTTTGGAACACATAGCTCTCCGTACAATCATATTATGACAATTAATTTGTTTATTAATGTTTAATGAACTTTCCGGCAATAAATGTTTACCGAACTTGTTTGATTTACTAAGGGCAATATACCTGAGAAATGTTGGATTTATTAATATACCGTATTTGCCTATTTTTACCGAATTAGCTTAAATTAAATTAAGTTATGTTGAACTTAAGATTGTTTAATTATTAAATACAGGGTGTCCACCTAGTGCGCGTAAGTCCAATATCTGGGTTAATAAAAGAGATAACTTAATTTTTTTTTCTACAGGGTTGTCTAATATCCCGAGCTGCACAAAATGAAAATATATTTACATATTCAGGGTGTTCAGTTTTTCCTGGACAGGTACCAACTTCATTTTTTTAAATGGAAACCTATATTTTTTATGGCATTATCGAATTCTACGTAAAAAATTAGTGGGACTTTGTGCATAACACTGCTATTGAAATATTGATAGTTTTCGAGATATTTGACTTTTAATTTTTTTTTCTTATGTTTCGTCACTTCTAATAGTTGACATAATTATGGTTGTATGACAGCTAGAAATTATTTTTTTTCAGAAACTGTAGAGTGAAGATGGCTCTTTCGAAAAACGTATCAAAAGTTGACCTGCGATATACAGGGGGCAACAGAAATCGTGCCAAACCTGATGGTTTAAAATTTAAAAAATCTCGACTTTTTCAAATGGAACACCCTGTGTTTTATGATTTCATTAGATGCCTTTCTGTAGACACTACAATTTTATAATAGCTTTCCCTATACCTAAGTTGCGTAATTTTTGCAAAAAACCCACTTTTATGAAAAATATCCGATTTGCGCACTCCTTTGACGGAAAAAATATTGTAAGGCTATTTATTTTTATAAAATGTATTAGTTTACACTTCTTAAAATAAAAATAACTGAAAAATTTAGATAATTTCAGTTTAATAAACAAGTCTTTATGGAAAGTTACCATTTATTTGTAAATAAAAGTAAAAAATCATAAAAGCTCTACATGTAATTAAGAATTAGCAAAACTGGCGTATGCTTTAGAAGAAGTTCATGGGAATTATTTGCTAGCAGCACGTATTTATAGAGATTCCCACGTGCTGACTGTTTTGAAAATGTGAAAGAAAGATTTGAAGGAACAGCAAATGGGAATTATGAGAAAACTACCAGGAGACATGGGAGTAACAACGATAATATTTAGTTTAATGTTGTGGTTTCTGCTGTTGAAAATCCAAAAATATTAGTATCAGAAAATCAGTAGAAATCTTGGAGTTTTCAAAAGCTCGACAAATAAGATATTGAAGAAGAAGTTTCATACGTATCATATTGAAAACCAAACGGTGTTACCGTAGTTAGAAAAATTATTAGTGAAATGGATGAATATACATAGAGTATTGAAAAAAGAATACGCAATACTCATACAAGCAAGCTAACCTAAAGTAAATGCTCAAAATGTCCACCGTTGTTTTCAACACAAAGCATTAATCTACGACGAAAATGAATGTGAACATTTCTTAACATTTCGGGCGTTATGGTTAGAAACTCATTTTGGATCTTTTCTTTCAAGTCTTACATATCCGTTGGTGGTACTTCGTATACTCGCTCCTTGATATAACCCCACAAGAAAACGTCCAGAATATTTAAATCAGGCGAACGTGCAGGCCAAGGAACTGGACCACCACGACCTAACCACTTATTTGGATATACGTGGTTTAGGTGTTCTCTAATCTGAAATATGAATAGATAATAGGAAAAGTACTACAACAATAAAATAATCACAGTACCGCCAAAGTGGAATGTGGAGGGGCACCATCATGCTGAAACCATTGTTGAACCAAATAATCAGCGGGCATATTCTGTAGCTGTAGAAGGGGAAGTTCGTTTTGCAAAAAATGCAAATACACATTGGCATTTAAATTGCCTTCAAAAAAGTACGGTCCAACAATATGTTCTCCACAACAATATGTTCTCCTACGTTGTCAGCGTAGTTATGAAAGTTGCGACGATTGGGTAAGCATGTGTTTGAAAATGTTGATTCGTCAGTAAACAAGACATTCATAAAAAAGTTTGGACTTTCCTGAATTTTATCCAATGCCCAGTGGCAAAATTGCAGGCGGTTTAGGTGATCTTGAGGTAACAGTGCTTGATGGTTTTTAATATGATACGGATGAAAATTATTCTTCTTCAGTATCTTGTTTGTCAAGCTTTTGGAAACTCCAAGATTATTACTGATTTTCCTGACACTAATATTTGGATTTTCAACAGCAGACGCCACAACATTAAACTGAATATCGTCATTGTTACCGTCATGTCTCCTGGTAGTTTTCTCATAATTCGCATTTGCTGTTCTTTCAAATCTTTCTTTCACATTTTCAAAACAGTCAGCACGTGGAAATCTCTGTAAATCTGGATTATTTGCTTTCTAAATACGTGCTGCTAGCAAACAATTTCCATGAGCTTCTCCTAAGGCATAAACCATTTTCACTAATTCTTCTTTTGAATAGTTCATTGTATGCACGCTTAGTACTTACTCTAAACTCGTACGTGAATATTCAGTAAAAGAAGAAATGACATGTAAACTGATTGTCACAAATTTTATTGCGTGACAGACGCTCACTGCGTTTTTCCGAGAAAGGAACGTGCGCAAATCGGGTATTTTTCATAAAAGTGGGTTTTTTGCAAAAACTACGCAACTTAGGTATAGGGAAAGCTATTATAAAATTGTAGAGTCTACAGAAAGGCATCTAATGAAATCATAAAACACAGGGTGTTCCATTTGAAAAAGTCGAGATTTTTTAAATTTTAAACCATCAGGTTTGGCACGATTTCTGTTGCCCCCTGTATATCGCAGGTCAACTTTTGATACGTTTTTCGAAAGAGCCATCTTCACTCTACAGTTTCTGAAAAAAAAAAAAATTCTAGCTGTCATACAACCATAATTATGTCAACTATTAGAAGTGACGAAACATAAGAAAAAAAAATTAAAAGTCAAATATCTCGAAAACTATCAATATTTCAATAGCAGTGTTATGCACAAAGTCCCACTAATTTTTTACGTAGAATTCGATAATGCCATAAAAAATATAGGTTTCCATTTAAAAAAATGAAGTTGGTACCTGTCCAGGAAAAACTGAACACCCTGAATATGTAAATATATTTTCATTTTGTGCAGCTCGTGATATTAGACAACCCTGTAGAAAAAAAAATTAAGTTATCTCTTTTATTAACCCAGATATTGGACTTACGCGCACTAGGTGGACACCCTGTATATTATTTCCGTTATACCCTGTAGGTATATAGTTTTGTTAAGGAAAAGTATTTAAATATGTTATTTTGTTATAAACCGATATTTAAATGCAGGTTGATGCAGTAAGGCATAAAACTCACAATGTTTTGCTAAATCTGATTAAAATATGTTCTAATTACACATTGGATTGATATTAGTTATTTGCCGATATTGTAAATTAATTTCAAGTAACTATTCCGATAATTTTATAAAATATGAGACCATAATATTTGGTCATGGAACGAAATCCGCTTTCCTGTTTGGTTCAAGCCGAGCACTATAAAATACGCGCTGATTTTTGTTCAAGGGACACCAAGAGCACCAGGAAGAGGGCCGTAGGACAGACTCATTCATTCTCGTCAGTAGTTCAAGGGACAGTATTTCACCGATCTCCGAAGCAGCAGCTTGAGTAAGTTCCAATGGGTAGGTTTCCTGTCCCAACCCTTTGGTATAGTCTTGATAAATAACCTGTAACGTGCGTATGCCTCCAAGGAGACTTCTACATCCGTACCTGTCCCGACTCGTTGATACATGCTTGGCGAATAACCTGTGACCTACGTATGCCTGCAGGAAGACTTCGACTTCTGTATCCCTCTATCCGTCACGCTGTGCCGATTTCGCATAAAGTCGTTTTAATTTATGTTTATCATTTGTTTAATATTTGCACCGCTTCGTTTCTTAAACTGTGATTAAAGCTTTAGTTTGACACTGCCGAATTAATACTTGAATAAAATACACTACTGCTAATAACCTGGGTTTATTATATTGCATATTTAATTGTGTTGCTTATTACCGTTTGTCTATTTTGCTGTCTGCATATTATGTTGCTGCTTGCCTATTTTATTTTATTTTAATAAACCTTGTAGTAACTCCCATTAAACTGACTTTTATTACCTAGATTTGAGAAACAGCGACCTTTTGGCATGTGTAATTTTACGCCGTCTTCACTATTTATAATAATAAGGGAGTTATGACCAAAAGACGCTATTTTTCTTTACACCATTTTGTAATTTACTTCAAACTGATTAATCAAGAGGCACGGTAGTGCCTCGCGCCAAGTTCACTCATTCCGCGATCCGCGCTCATCACACATCTAAGCGAGCAGCTGTGCATCTTTACGAGAAAAATACTCTTTGCAGATAAGCTACTATGGAGTTCTTGGTTTTTCTCCCAGCTTTAATATAATTTTTTAAACAAAACTGTAAATGCTATTTATAAAAATTTATTGCTGAGTTAATGTAGTTTTTGAATAATGCCTGCGACTTAAGGACACATTGAGAATTGTCGGGAAGATAGATTTTTTTTTCGATTATGCGGTACCAAAAACAACCGTACCCGCAAATAAAACAGGTAAGCGGAAAAATATTAATCTCTTCCCTTTCAAATACGTAGCAACCATTGGACGAGGAGCCGACCAAGCATTAAAGGACGGTGTGCGAGGTTGCCCCTGCCCCATGCAAGCGGAGGCGGTGAAGGCAAAGATTTCCCCGGTGGTTCTAAGAGACGAGAACCAATGGACGACGGTCAGCAGGACCTTAAATAGACCCGGAGTTGCCTTCACGAATACAAAATCATAAACAGCGGGGTCACGATTACTTCAGTCTCTAAGGACGACCACAGAAAGTTAACAAGGCTGGTGTCTCAGAACTAGACATCAAGAAGGATCTCACCAAGGCTTCATCCCGAAGGCAGTGTACCGAATAACCAGTCGGAGGACAAAGAAACAGATTGTAGCATTTGTAAATTACAAATGAAAGTTTTTCTAATTTTGTATGATCTAGTGAATATGTTCGTGTGAAGTTGGTACTATGAAATAATGTCATTTCCGTAAATTGATTGCTACCAATCATTATGCTCAGTCCGCTGACGCAGATTCTGTTTTTCGCCGTTCTTGACACTCTGTTGTTAGAGAGTGGGGAATAACGAGACGACATGGCGACGATCTAGTTTTGAAGACAGGTTGATGAGAGTTATTAGCTGCTTTAAGCGATTTGTTTGCTCTATTTAAACCTCTCAATAACAATCATTAGTCGTTCAGTGCTAGGATTTCTTTTGTGAAGTTTCTGTATTCACCGAGTTGAAGAAAAGCCTATTTTGTATGCACGTGTCGTACCTCATATGAATTTGTGGTAAAGTTAATCTGCGGTCATCCTTCCCTTATATAGGTAAGACATTATTTATTTCATAAATCTCGATTCTTCACGATCTTATTTCACAGGTTTTGATGTAATAATTTTATTACAGGGTTTTAGGACATGGTTTTAGGATATGGTTTTAAGATATGGTTATAAATCTTAGAGTATTACTAAGATGTTGATATGGAATAATTTGTTTAACTGATATTTGAGAGTTAATTCCATGTTGATAACCGTTCGTTATACGTTTATGGTATTTTTCTGCTAAGTACATAGTCCACTGGTTATGGCATATGTGCAAGAATAATTAAGTTATTTTATGGTACATCCACATGGTTTCTCCGTTAGAATTTTAGAAGAATTGATAAAATAACGTCCATCCCTCACCTCACTGTTTTCATCTTATGGTTCCCTTTTTGATTGTCGTTTATTCACCGATATCTGCTTATCTACTTTGATATGAAATAAGAATTACACCGTTAAGCAGAAGAGAGAGTTACACCGTTGTATCCAAAGACAACAAGAAGTACCTACATCTCACCAGTGCAGTCATATTGTGGCTGAGGTTGTATCTTTACAAACTATTTTTGATTTAATTTTAAGTATTCATTTATTTTAAATATCATTCATTTCCTTTCATTTAAATCACTTGATAAATATTAGTCAATCACATAGTTCAATATACGAAATACCCCTACATTCTATATAGAAACAAATATGTAACAACAAGCTATTATATGAAACTATTTTGTTAACTTTGTAAACACCCCAGCGCTTGAGTGTACACTTTTCATATCATTTATAATAGGTAAATTAATAAGGGTTTAGTGAATTGACTATATTATTATAATTCTCATCAAGAATCAGTTGTTCCACTTTCAAATTGTAAATTATCCAGTGACCAAATTTTATTATTAAAATAGGTTGTAATATTTATGTTTCGTTTCATTCACAGCCACTCTCTCTCAGTTATAATTGAAACAGGTATAGTACATAATATAGTTTTTTATAAGTTTTAGATAACTTTCGATAGATATTAAAATCTTGTAGTTATTAGTCCTTGTGATCTTTAATTCACTGGCCTGGTTGCACGGCTAGCTAGGTTGCAAATCTTTTTATTTAATTTCGAGTCGTGTGGCGCCCTTTTAACATCTTGAAAACAAACATATTAGTTGTTGACTTAAATACTACTTTTAACTAGGAGGCCACTATAAAAAAATTACAAAACCGAACCTACATTGCTCTACCGGCGAAAAGCTGCCGTCTGCTATGTGTAGATATAACATCATAAAAACAACGCTACAAGATGCCCCTGGTACTTGCCTTACTACCCCAGGAGAATACAGCCGGTTCTGCGACCTGGAAATCAAGGTCGAGAAACAAATACAGCAGGAAGGAGCATCGCAGTGCCACAGATGCCAAAAGTTCGGACACGGACAGAGCCGATGCACCGCACAGCAGAAGTGCGTGAAATACGGTGAGAGCCGCGCGACCACGGAATCTCGCAAGACAAGGGACACTGCGGTGAAATACGCCAACTGCGGAGGATCGCACCCTGCCAGCTGCCGGGGTTGCCCGCGCTTTCTAAAGCCCGTGGCAACCAAGAAGCTACCACAAAAGCCAGAAAAGGCAAGGAAAGCCGCAGCCAAGAAAACCGCGGAAAATACCGCGACCTCCGCGCCTCCAATCAACCTGGATTGGAGCATGGATGCAGGAATTGTGGAGTACCATGAGTACATTCCTATCTAATGCGCCAGCTCTGCTTAAGAAATTATGGTCCTGCTGCTAATGAGGCCCAAATCTCTCAGACTTGCGTCATGGAACATCGACGGTTTCAGCGCAAGAAAGCACGAAGTGCAAGAACTCCTGTCGCATCTAGAAATAGACGTGACTGCACTACAGGAGACGAAGTTGACAGAAAACAAGAGGACCAAGGTAGCTGGGTACAAGATGTATAGGAAGAATAGAGTAGAGAGACCAGGAGGTGGAGTAGCGCTGCTTGTAAGAAACGGGATAGACCATCACGAGATCACGACGCCAGAAATAGCAAACATGGAAGCCGCTGCTGTCATGATCTATCGCGAGAGGTACGGTAAAATCGCGGGGCTGTCCTGTTACCAGACCCCAACCCTATCACTTCTGGCTCAAGACATCGAGGCAGCCCTGATAGACAGGCCGCAAGTTCTGGCAGTTGGAGATTTAAATGGCAAGTTCCCGATGTGGAGCAGCAGAACGACGAACACCCGCGGAAGTGCTGCTGAACTACCTAGACACCTACGACGGAGTAGAAGTAATGGCACCGGATGAGCCAACATTCTACGGAGCCATAGGAATACCTGACGTGTTGGATATCACTTTACTCAAGACTATATCAATAGTGTCTGAAATGGAATTGCTGCACGAGGGGTCCACCGCACACAATCCCTTCCTTCTTACCCTGGAAGGACAGCAAGCCACCGAGCACAACATGATTTACCGTTCTAAGTTACCAAGAGACGCGTTCAGCGGACGAGGACTTCCCTGGATAGGCAAGTGCTAAACTAGCTGAACTGGCGAGTTAAAATCGCATTGTACGATCATTATCAGTCCAGATGGCAACAACACCTAGAGTCGCTAAATACCGAGGACCGAAATCTGTGGAATGTTCTGAGGACCAACCGACGAACGATCCCCCCGATCCACGAAAACGGGCTCGTATACACGAGACAGAAGAAGGCCAAAGCATTAACTGGCAGCCTGGAACTGCAGTATAGGAAGAACAACCCGCCGAACAAGGACGAGAGTCACGCCGACGATGTGAGGCAACAAGCTCGAAGGATTCCACAGGTGCCAGACCACGAACAGCCTCGCCTCCGCGGAGGAAGGCAAGAACATCCTGCGCCAACTTAAGGCCCCGGGGAGCGATCAGATAGGGAATGGGACGCTTCGGAAACTGCCCCGCAAGGACGTAGCAGCGTTGGGAAATGTTACTAACGCAATGCTGAGGCTTCGTTATTTCCCTGCCAGGTGAAAAAACGCCGATGTGATACTCATTCCGAAACCTTGTAAGAACCTAACGTTTCCGTAAGTTACGGACCCATCAGTTTACTTCCAACAATATGCAAAGTGGTGGAAAGGATCATCCTGGGCAGACGCCAAGAATGCTGCGACGAACTACGAGTTATCTCCGACGGGCAATTCGCTTTCAGGAGATAAAACTTCACCGAACAAGAAGTCGTGAGGTTGGTAGAACACGTGATCGAAGGATTCAGCCGAAAACAGGTAACAGGCGCGATTTTCTTGGATGTCACCAAAGTGTTCGACAGAATATAACACGAGGGCCTGCTGGTCAAGATGATTGACACGGGCTACCTGCTGCGATGGTGAAGCTCATCCAGACGTACCTCTGAGGAAGAGAGCTTAGGACGAAGGTAGAAGGTGCCCTACAGGCGTATTGTCCGTTAGAGGCCGGGGTCCCCTAAGGCTGGTTACCCAACTTGTTCGCCATTTATATGGCGGACCTACCAAGGACTCATAATACCTCGCTCACTCTATACGCAGACGACACGGCATTCATTGCACGGGTTCCCGAAGCCAGAATGATAACGAGGTACCTGCAACAGGCTGTTTTCCTTCTTGAGGACTGGTGCAATAACTGGAAGGTAAGTATAAATCCCGACAAATCTAATGGTATTCTCTTTTCTCTCAGATACAGACAAAACATGAACGGGGCCGACATCGAGTGGAGAGACACCGTCATTTATCTAAGGGGTACATCTGTATAAGATACTGCAGTGGAAACATCACATCGAGAAAGTCGTAGCGAAAGCAAAACTGGTCAGGGCCAAGCTAAACCCGATGTTGTACTACACCAGCGAACTCGGCCTAAGCAATAAGCGAATCCTGATGAAGACAGTCATCCAACCCCAGTTGACGTATGCGTCTGCAGCGTGGGTGATTGCTGCAAAAGAAGACCCAGACAGTCGAAAATATTGTGCTGAGGACCGCGGTAGATGCCCCCTGGTACCTGCGGACAGCTGATATATACCGAGACCTCGACTACGTCCCAGTCCTAGAAGTCATCAGGAGGCGCGGAGTCAAGTTCTTCGCCGAGACACACAGCACCTCGCTAATCTGGGAAGCCGTGACACACAAGCGGCCAAGCCTTCTGGATCCAGGATGAGAGTAATATCTTCTTATGTTTCAGATTCCACCCGGAACAAGCGTAGAGGTCTACGAGGCGACTAAAAAGCGACATTCAGACCTCCCCTCGAAACCGCGACCGCCGACAGTGGTCCCTTCTCACTTCGAGGACCCTTCCCTTACCTTGCATAAAGCTAATGGGCTAGTTGGCTCCTTTAGAGGTGCATCCCCGGCTACGAAGTTACCAGCAATCTTGACCTACCCCAAACCATCACCCATGACCAATTTTGTGCCAAGATAATAATTTCATCTTGATAAGATAACAGATGAAACCCGAAAATAGTATCTAGATACAGATAAAAGATAATTATATATTGAATTATCTAGATTAAGATAACAGATAATCTAAAATTATCTAGATAAATTTCAGATAAAAAAATTAAATTAATTGATAGCTTGTTCCAAGTATAGTAGTCTGTATTATTTAAAACAATATTTCGATAATAATGTTTTGGAAAAAACCGTTCTCATTTAGATGTTTCAATAATAATAGATAATAATATTTCGATAATTTTATGGCAACTAATGCTATCTGACCTTTTCGGTAAAAATTTGTTTTTCGTCAATTTTAACTTTGCATATTGTTCTATACTACATTAAAATTATATACGCCCTAACTAGCATTAATTAGTAATTACAATACAATTTAATGTTCCTAAAGTAACCTGTATTTTAATTTTATTGACAATTTTTTTAATAAAAGTTCCTTAAAATATACCAAAATATATTTTATTACAATGAAAGCTGCACAAAACAAAACATGCTATTATAAGTTAAAACTTTGATTTGCTTGCCTATTAAATTTTACTTTTTCTAGATAATGAATTTTGCTGTAAAACCCAATGGCGGCTGGTGAAATTTGGATATGGGGGGCGCAGAAATGAAAAAATGCGCCGTAGGCGAAAATTTTGCACATTTCAAGGTCAAACCTCTTAAAATTATAAATTAGATATTCCCAGAACAAAAATATTTGCTTGAAAAAATAACTTTCGTTACACAATTATAATCCTTTTTAATCGTAGGGAAATATCGACAAAAATTGTTTAAAACAATATTTAAATACGTAATTAATATTTAGATATCAAAAATTTACATATACGTTCCTTCAAAAAGCTGTCAACGAGATTTCAGGAAGCAGGAACATAACTATATTTTTAGTTTTTAGATATCCGTTAATTAAAAACGATATGGCGCAATCACAAATTCAAAAGTATTTTAGTTATTCAATATATAGTTATCAAACGACACATTAAATTATTACGTAGGTAAACAAACTTCATACAGTTATTTATACACGGGTACACTCACTTTCTAAAATTATAAATTATAATCAGCTCTACGGTCTTTCATAGAAATAAATTTTTCCATAACTTTTTCATCGAAATTATTTATTGGGCAGGCAACGCCCAATTCTTTTATTTGTACTTTATTTTCCAGTGGAAGATTTGCAAAATTAGCTCTAATTATACTAGTGTTCAACAGTGTTCATGTTAACTAATACATATATATATATAAAATTGTCTTTTCACAAAAATTAAATAAGTATTTTAATAATGTTAAAAATATGTAATGTGTTAAAAATATGTTATAATGTTTAATAATGTTCGCGTAGGGCCGCGAAATAATTGCGGCCAAATCTGCATAATATAAGCATATGGAAAGTGTCTAACGAGTCTAATCGAAAAGGAAATCGGCTCGGTTGCCATAGTTACCTGGGCCGCGACTCAAAATGCGGCCACGAAGCTATGATGCTTTGCTCACTGTGCCGTGTGCTGTGGTGATCCAGTAATGTGGACTGTGGCATTATGAGTACGATAGCTTAAGGGCTCGAACCCTTCCTAATAATAGTTTTGTACCACAATAAACATGTTTTAATATTTGCATTTAATTTACAATAATGATAATAATAAGAATGTCTTTGGTATTTTTGGAAGAGGGGCGCGCGGCCATGCGGCATTAAGGAAAAGCCGCCACTGGTAAAACCACAGACCACAGATGTATTGTTAATTAATATTAAGACGGGCAATAGACATCTGTTTTAATCATCTCCAGATGATGCCAACTTGGTTGAAGAAACGCACGTCGAGTGCAGTATAGTGTGTTGGTGTTATGTGGAAACCTACGTTAGTAATATCTTCACACCAAAGGTTCCAACCCCCTTCAAGATAAATGTTTAAAAAAATAAAACCCTTTTAACAAGAAAACATTTATTTAAGAATAAATCTAGTTGTAAGAGAGAAGACAAAAGGGTGGAGTTGTATGTGGTTCTCTGCGTTCGCCGTTTAAGTTTTTTGTATTGTGATTGTGATATGATATTTTGATATTTATGATACGTCTGCAGAAGGTTTGTCAATTATGGCAGTAAAATCATGTATTATCTAAATTCGTGGTTTAGATGAAAGATAATTTATTGAAATGTCAAGTAAATATACTGTGTTCCTTCTCCACCGGAAGTGGGCTATGGGGCACATTGGGACAGCTGCTGATAGTGGGAGAGAGGCACGTTAACTTGTTAATGATTCAACATAAATATTTTGATGAAGGCCGCAAAGGGAGCGAGGTTGAGGAAATTAATTGTGAAATTAAATATCACTTTGGCTGGATTAAAAATGTATCACGACTTGTTTTTTCACGATTAAGTAAACACCGTGTAACAAAACATATCTGCGATATTTGTCTCAATTATTTTATTACTGAGGAAAAATTAAATAATCATGTTGTAAATTGTGAAAATTAAATAAATGTAAAATCACTTTTCCTGATGAGAAATCTCTATCTTTTAAGAATCACAAGTACAAAATTCCAACGCCTTTCGTTATTTATTCTGACTTTGAAGCGATGCTAGAACCTCTCTCTGAACATAGTAATACCAAAACTGAGAAATACCAAAAACATAAAGCATTTAGTGTTAGGTACTATTTCAAATGTTCTTATGGTGATAGTTTATCCTTTTATAAAAGCTATCAAGGTGTCGATTGTATACAGTGGTCCTCCAATGAACTTGACGGCATTTCCAAATTTATTGATTCAAAATTAATTACGGCTGTTCCCATGACTATGTTGTCGCAAGTGCAGGAATTTGAATTTCAGGCATCCACGCATTGTCATATTTGTGAGAAACCATTTCAGACAGATGATTATAAGGTTAGAGAGCATTGCCACTTTACGGGTATATACAGGGTGTTAGTTAAACATGCGGCAAAAATCAAAAGGTTATTCCTTGGACTATTCTAAGGATATTTTGTCCTTTGATGATTTTTGAAAAAGCGCTTTGTTGCGAAGATATAGGGCGAAAAAAATTTTCAACAAATAACAATTTATTACTAAAAATTACATGTAACATTTCTGAACCTACAAGAATTGTTCAAAATGGCTACCTCCAGCTCGGATGCAACCATCCAATCTTCTCCTCATAGACTCCCGAATTCTTTCAAAAGCACTGGGGTCGTTTCTTATTGAGTTGACACCCAGCAATTATCCGATCTCTTAAATCGTCCACATCTTACACTGGCCTATTATAAACTAATGACTTTAGATGGCCCCATAGGAAATAATCCAGGGGGTTTAAGTGCGGGGATCGAGCAGGCCATACGTGAGGTCCACCTCGACCAATCCAGCGATCTCCGTATGTTGCTGTTAAAAACTATCGAGCAACTACACTAAAATGAGGTGGTCACCATCATGCATAAACCGCATTGCCTGTCTTGTAGCCAATGGCACATCCTCCAAAACCTGAGGTAGGGTTTGTTCCAAAAAGTTACGGTATACTTCGCCGGTAAGTCTTCCTGGTAGAAATACCGGTCCAATTAGCCAGTCACCCACAATTCCAACCCAAACGTTCAACGAGAACTAATGTTGAAACCGATCTTCACAAATCTCATGTGGATTTTCGTCAGCCCACACATTTCGCGAGAAACTGGCTTCATCGGTAAAAAGAATCAGCGTAAGTAGTTGAGGGATTTCAACCAATGTGTGCAAAAGCCATTGACAAAATGCAATACGTGGAGCAAAATCCGCGAGAAGAAGTGCCTGAACGTGTTGAATGTGGTACGGGTACAACAAATTATCTCTCAGAATTTTCCAAACAGTCCAATTACTTACATTCAAAGTATTTGCAGTTCTTCGCGTAGAAGTACCTGGATCTTCTTCTATCATGTCCAGCACACTCTCTTCTACGTCTACCGTTCCTACAGTCCTTGACCCTCCTGGTCCTCCACTTCGCTTCAATGTTCCCGTTTCTCAAAGTCGTTGATGAATACTTTAAAAGATTTTTCTATCGGGAGCAATGTGGTTAGAAAATCGTTCAATGTACAGTCGCCTAGCTTCTAATGCATTGCATCAGCAAGTGACATAAATAATGTCAGCCATCTCGCCATTCGTATAACGAGCCATGATAGAGGACTTCACTAACAACCGTTTACACGTCAACTAGCCAAACGTCAATCAATCTTAACAAATGAGACACATACAAACTACAAAAACTCAACATACAAAAACATACAAAATAATCACTCCGAAGTATCACGGGATGTTGGTAAGAAAAAACAACTCCTTTTTCTTACATGTCTTTTACTTGATACGTCCAGTGTAGTACGCCATACTTTTATTTCACCTACATCAATAATGTGAAAAATACCAAAATTGGGCTTGTTGAAAATTCAAAGGATAAAATATCCTTAGAATAGTCCAAGGAATAACCTCTTGAATTTTTGCCGCATGTTTAACTAACACCCTGTATATATATTTATTAATTGTGTAATATAAGTTGAAGTTGAAATAAGCTTTTATGAATAATAATGCATATCACCATAATGCATATTATCTATATAAACAAGGCTAATAGGTATAATAATAATGACTGAAGTAACTCGTTATCTTATGTATTCGTCGACATCACGAATATTTTATTTTAATTGGACCTTCTGTTTTATCTAATATACCGCGGACTAAAATATTTGAAACTATATTAAATTCAGCTTAAAGAAAAGTAGAATAAAAACGGATGCACGCCAATAGTGCGTGATCAAAACCGAGGAACGGGACTTGGCAGAGCTGTATTAAGAAACGTACATATAGGTATATTCCTGAAAATAACTTTATTTCTTACAAAGCAACAATTTTATTACACTAAACTATTGAATTATAATAAAATAATAACAATAGACACATTCAACTTACAAGTTGCAAGTTAAAATACAATGAAAGTATATAGTACAAACTTTCAACTGTGGCCACACGAAGTCTACCGTTTTGGCAGCTGGAGGATCAGCAAGAATATAAATCGAATGTTTATTGTTAATACAGGGTCTTTCATCGAAAATTTGTCCTCCCTATAATTATAAAACCGAAAAAAATTTTGAATTCGCCGAGACCCGTCGATTTCTGTTCTTGGGGAAAGGGGGGGGTTCATTTTTTACAATCAAGCCAACTTGATATCTTCATCCCCCTAACTCCTAGCAAGCCCAACCTTAAAATTTCAAATGGAACTACCTTACTTCTAACACATCATTTTAAAGCCCTTTCCATTGCAAATACATTGGTGTATCGTTTTTGGGATACCACTGATGGATAAGTTTGTTGTAACGGGTTCGCTTCTAAATAAAAAAAAAAACTAAATAAATCGCCCAGTTCGAAATGAAGCTATTGAACTGGCAGTGGCAGAGATCACTTGCAGATAGACAAGTCAAAGTGGTGTCTCAAGCTTCTGACATATTCAGTTCAAGTTTTCATCGAATTTTGAAAAAATACAAGTTTCATCCATTTAAGATAATGCTGGTTCAAGAGTTACATGAAGATGATTTTGATCGTCGTACCCAATCTTGCGAATATTTTAGTGAACAACTTCTACTAAACACAAATCTTCTCTTCAATACGTGTTTTCCAGACGAATGTACATTTATGTTGAATGGTGAAGTAAATAGACACAATTGTTGCTATTGGAGTGATACTAATTCTCATTTAATCAAGGAATTTCATACTCAGACCCCTCAAAAATTGAATGTTTGTGCCGGAATTTTGGGTAACCATCTTGTTGGATCGCTTTTTATTCAAGGAAATCTCGATGGGAAGATATTATTTAATTATTGGAAGACACGATTGGCCCTATGCATAACAAAAATTTTAGAGAGACGGCAAATTAATAGAAAAAGAAATAACTTTCCAACAAGATGGCGCACCCCTTCACTATGCTGTTGCTATGCGGCAATTTTTGAATGACTATTTGCCCATGGCATTGGATTGATAGAAGAGGTCCCGTCGAATGGCCATCAGGATCACTTCTTGATCTATCCCTTTTGGACTTTTTCCTGTGGGGCTATTTGAAATCACGAGTGTACGCCACGCAGCCTGAAACATTAGAGGTGTTGCGTCAGAGAATTGTGGAAGAATGCCGATTAATGACACCGGATGTCTTTAGTAATGTTTGAAAACAGACTGTGTTATTGTTTGCAGGTTACTTGACTGTCAAAAATGCTCCCCAGAACAGAAATCGACGTGTCTCGGAGAATTCTATTTTTTTTTCGATTTTATAATTTTTTTTATAAGTTTCTCTTTATCAACATTTAACTACTTCTGAAATAAAATCAGTAAGTAGCGGCACAAATTAATGCTGCATCAGGTTGAAACACCAAATAGATCATCGACATCTGGAATTTTTTCCTTCAATCATGCCCATTTTAAATTTATCATTACCTCAACGGCGATTAAAATCTATTAGGCTTTTAATAAATAGATGGTATGAGGTATGACGAAAACATTCACGTGATTTGCGCTTCAGTTTGTTTGCGCTAAATGGAGGGAAATTGTTAGCGATAGTATAGGGTTTATACGGACAATTGAAACTGGCCAGTGTTAAGGCACAGGACCGTGCGCACTTGTCTTCATATTTCGTCCAATGTATTTAGCAATGGTATCGTGATTCGATTAGTAACTAAAACTGTACATGTGAGTCCTATACTGGATATCTAATCAGCCCGATGAACCATCTACAACTTCGCGCTGGTGTAAAGAGAATAAACAGACTGGTCTGCTGGATGTAAATCATTTTTTTGTTTCCCGTGCCGAGTGCTGAAATATCAGCAATAATTTTCCAGTGCAGCGCGTAAATACCAATAACCAAGCGTTCTTTAGTTTTATTAAATAAACAATAAAATAACAATAATAAACATAAACAATACTTAACAATAATAAAATATGTTATTGGTTACATTGGCTACAAATAATAGGTACTAATAAACACAAAATAATACGATCTCTATAACATTTTCTTAATAGCAAAAATTTCTACCTCCGCCCATGCAGAATAAAGAGATGCCGACTGTTTTTGCCGGCTTTTAGTTTTTATACGGTTTCAATTGTGCGTAAATACACTATACGGTGGTGGTAAGTAGGTATTTTTATCAACCTTCAGCGTGTTTTTGAAGCTATTGACAGATTGTGGTTATTGCAGAAGCTAGTGGTGTACGGTATAAAAGATAGTGTATTCCAGTGGCTAAGTAATTATTTAAGTAACAGATTCCAAAAAACTAAGATCAATAATAATTTATAGCATAAAGTTGATACTAAACACATAATCGGTTAGATCAAATCGCCTGGTCCTTGTTTAGGAGCAAACAACATGATTAAGTCCATTATAGTAAAACAGATGTTCACAAAACACGGAGAAATCTATTAGATCCCATATTGCTTGTAATATGTAAATGAGCTCACATTAATTACAGCCTAAAGTTTTATAATAATTAGTTGCATGCTAGTAAACTAAAATTAAATTCTAATTAATCAACATGTATGATCCTTAGTACAAAGAAATATTGTCAGAGATAATTTAGCAAGAACTTATATATTTATATTAATGTCATTAACATTGCAATAGTAATACACATCAAATACTTATAAGAATTATTCCAAATCCTTGTCTATTATTAGTTGCCATTGTGACTATTTGTGTAAAGAACTTGGTAAAAAAATTCGATTTTTCAATAAAATTTCTAATAATTTAACAATATGGAATTAATGTTTCATTTTCAATATTATCATATATCTCCATTTTACTTATTGTGCTTCACTATTAATTTGTTATAAACAGGCAGACATAGTAGACTCCAGCTCTGCAGAATAAAGCAATGATGATAACTATTTTGGATTGTAATCGCTGTTATCAACATCTACCGATAACATGTTAAATGTTAAAATAAAGTTTCAAGTATCACATGTGTGTCGGATGTGTTTTTCTTGCTCTTGTCTTACAAAAGTAATTCATTGTTCTGTGAAATAGTGTAAATCCTACATTGTGACCTATTATATTCTATGAATAGTGATTTTGCTTACTTTTAAAGAGGTAGATTAAAAGAAATTACAAACGTTACAATAGCGCTTTCATTTTGAGGAATTCAGACGGAATTCATAATTCATATTCTTTGATAAAAAAGCAAGTCGATAATGAATGCAAAAATAAATTTATAGTAGGTAAGGATCCATTAAATCCAATTCTACAATGTTTTGGTCATATATTCATAGAGTAAAAAAACAAACTCAAATACCCGATGTTGTAAAAAATGATGTTTCATATGAAGGTTCATATTGTTTATATTTTTGCAGTGTTTATATTGTCTCTGATCCGTTATATTCACTCAATACAACAATTGAAGTATTATTAATATAATTAGTATGTCAGAGGAAGATGTGCGTAGTGGCGTAAAAAGATTGAAAAAATATATCGACAGCTGGTATTGAAAATGTGCCAAGTTCTATTGTGAAGGATTGTATTCATCATTTAATTTTGCCAAGCTTTTGAAAATATTTTGTATGATCAAATATACAAAGAAGACACGCCTCACATTTCTTTTAACCAGTATGGATTTATGAAAGAAAGGTCGACTCTGGCCAATCTTTGTTATTTTACTCAGTAGATATATGCCTGAAATTGTTGACGGAAAATATTTGGATATAAGTAAAGCTTCCGACCAAATAGATATTTGCTTTTAAAAAAACTTTCTGATTCACTTCTAAAACTTTTAGCTCTTATCTGTTCAATCGTACACAGTATGTTAAATATGAGTGTGTTGAATCTGACAGGTGTCAAACTACGTCTATGGTGCCACAAGGTTCAAACTTTGATCCTATTTTTCTTATTAGAAGATGTAAACTTTTTAATAAAATTTTAAGCTTGAAAATATTATAAGTACTTCGCAATTGTAAAATCTAAACTATATTACGGATTCCTTATAGACCCACTTACTTGGTCAACATAAATAATATTGAATCTGTGCAAAGGAAGTTTGTAAAATATTTTATTTATATTTATATATTAAGAGAATGGGGTATATTCTTAACAAGGTATTGCTAATACTATTATATTAAATCCATAGAAATTATAGCTCTGGTTACACTAGCATCTAGCTTCGTATTATCCGGCAGGTGGGAAATTAAAATATTAAGTAATTTTAATTGTGACCTAGATTATTTGCAACCACTTGGTGTTTTGTCATAATATTCGCCCATTCGCAATTTTTAGCTAGTAACATGCTAAATAAATACTAAATGGCCGGTTATATTACATTATTATTAATAGAATAATCCATATTATCAAAATTGGACAGATTGAACTCTTAAAACCGAAATTTTTACAAAATCGTTTTATTACCCAAAGGCCATTTATCTCACTATAAACTAAAACAAAACAGTTGGTCAGGGAACACAATAAAATATAGAGTATGGTAATATTTATCAAAAAAACCGTAAAAAGAACAAATACACAAATAAGGTAGAGGCCATAAAATAAACAAGAACAATAACACTATTTGGCTATTTTTGGATGTCATATAATGGATATTGGCATTCTATCAATCAATATAATATTTCATCTGTGCAAACTAGGCGTATGATAATATCTATAAGGTTTTTTAATGCCTTCATTCACAATAAAATCGATTCGCGAGCTTTGCTTGGTAGATTAAACTTTTACATCCCAAGGATAGAGTCTAGATCATTCACGGTTCCTTATCCTAATTTTACCCAATATGGTATGGTAGGATAGGTATGCTACTTAGTCGCCTATAATATGAGAATTAATGTTAATCAAATAACCACTATTTGTGATATTTTTGTGGACACTACACTATTCAAAATTGCATCTATATACAGGGTGTCCACCTAGTGCGCGTAAGTCCAATATCTGGGTTAATAAAAGAGATAACTTAATTTTTTTTTCAACAGGGTTGTCTAATATCCCGAGCTGCACAAAATGAAAATATATTTACATATTCAGGGTGTTCAGTTTTTCCTGGACAGGTACCAACTTCATTTTTTTAAATGGAAACCTATATTTTTTATGGCATTATCGAATTCTACGTAAAATTTAGTGGGACTTTGTGCTTAACACTGCTATTGAAATATTGATAGTTTTCGAGATATTTGACTTTTAATTTTTTTTTCTTATGTTTCGTCACTTCTAATAGTTGACATAATTATGGTTGTATGACAGCTAGAAATTATTTTTTTTCAGAAACTGTAGAGTGAAGATGGCTCTTTCGAAAAACGTATCAAAAGTTGACCTGCGATATACAGGGGGCAACAGAAATCGTGCCAAACCTGATGGTTTAAAATTTAAAAAATCTCGACTTTTTCAAATGGAACACCCTGTGTTTTATGATTTCATTAGATGCCTTTCTGTAGACTCTACAATTTTATAATAGCTTTCCCTATACCTAAGTTGCGTAGTTTTTGCAAAAAACCCACTTTTATGAAAAATACCCGATTTGCGCACTCCTTTGACGGAAAAAATATTGTAAGGTTATTTATTTTTATAAAATGTATTAGTTTACACTTCTTAAAATAAAAATAACTGAAAAATTTAGATAATTTCAGTTTAATAAACAAGTCTTTTTGGAAAGTTACCATTTATTTGTAAATAAAAGTAAAAAATCATAAAAGCTCTACATGTAATTAAGAATTAGCAAAACTGGCGTATGCTTTAGAAGAAGTTCATGGGAATTATTTGCTAGCAGCACGTATTTATAGAGATTCCCACGTGCTGACTGTTTTGAAAATGTGAAAGAAAGATTTGAAAGAACAGCAAATGGGAATTATGAGAAAACTACCAGGAGACATGGGAGTAACAACGATAATATTTAGTTTAATGTTGTGGTTTCTGCTGTTGAAAATCCAAAAATATTAGTATCAGAAAATCAGTAGAAATCTTGGAGTTTTCAAAAGCTCGACAAATAAGATATTGAAGAAGAAGTTTCATACGTATCATATTGAAAACCAAACGGTGTTACCGTAGTTAGAAAAATTATTAGTGAAATGGATGAATATACATAGAGTATTGAAAAAAGAATACGCAATACTCATACAAGCAAGCTAACCTAAAGTAAATGCTCAAAATGTCCACCGTTGTTTTCAACACAAAGCATTAATCTACGACGAAAATGAATGTGAACATTTCTTAACATTTCGGGCGTTATGGTTAGAAACTCATTTTGGATCTTTTCTTTCAAGTCTTGCATATCCGTTGGTGGTACTTCGTATACTCGCTCCTTGATATAACCCCACAAGAAAACGTTCAGAATATTTAAATCAGGCGAGCGTGCAGGCCAAGGAACTGGACCACCACGACCTAACCACTTATTTGGATATACGTGGTTTAGGTGTTCTCTAATCTGAAATATGAATAGATAATACGAAAAGTACTACAACAATAAAATAATCACAGTACCGCCAAAGTGGAATGTGGAGGGGCACCATCATGCTGAAACCATTGTTGAACCAAATAATCAGCGGGCATATTCTGTAGCTGTAGAAGGGGAAGTTCGTTTTGCAAAAAATGCAAATACACATTGGCATTTAAATTGCCTTCAAAAAAGTACGGTCCAATGTTCTCCACAAATTCCAGCCCACACGTTCACTTTGAAACGATGCTGATTATCTAGTACCCTCAATAATCTTGGATTATTGTTAGCGTAGTGATGAAAGTTGCGACGGTTGGGTAAGCATGTGTTTGAAAATGTTGATTCGTCAGTAAACAAGACATTCATAAAAAAGTTTGGACTTTCCTGAATTTTATCCAATGCCCAGTGGCAAAATTGCAGGCGGTTTAGGTGATCTTGAGGTAACAGTGCTTGATGGTTTTCAATATGATACGGATGAAAATTATTCTTCTTCAGTATCTTGTTTGTCAAGCTTTTGGAAACTCCAAGATTATTACTGATTTTCCTGACACTAATATTTGGATTTTCAACAGCAGACGCCACAACATTAAACTGAATATCGTCATTGTTACCGTCATGTCTCCTGGTAGTTTTCTCATAATTCGCATTTGCTGTTCTTTCAAATCTTTCTTTCACATTTTCAAAACAGTCAGCACGTGGAAATCTCTGTAAATCTGGATTATTTGCTTTGTAAATACGTGCTGCTAGCAAACAATTTCCATGAGGCATAAACCATTTTCACTAATTCTTCTTTTGAATAGTTCATTGTATGCACGCTTAGTACTTACTCTAAACTCGTACGTGAATATTCAGTAAAAGAAGAAATGACATGTAAACTCATTGTCACAAATTTTATTGCGTGACAGACGCTCACTGCGTTTTTCCCGAGAAAGGAACGTGCGCAAATCAGGTATTTTTCATAAAAGTGGGTTTTTTGCAAAAACTACGCAACTTAGGTATAGGGAAAGCTATTATAAAATTGTAGAGTCTACAGAAAGGCATCTAATGAAATCATAAAACACAGGGTGTTCCATTTGAAAAAGTCGAGATTTTTTAAATTTTAAACCATCAGGTTTGGCACGATTTCTGTTGCCCCCTGTATATCACAGGTCAACTTTTGATACGTTTTTCGAAAGAGCCATCTTCACTCTACAGTTTCTGAAAAAAAAAATAATTTCTAGCTGTCATACAACCATAATTATGTCAACTATTAGAAGTGACGAAACATAAGAAAAAAAAATTAAAAGTCAAATATCTCGAAAACTATCAATATTTCAATAGCAGTGTTAAGCACAAAGTCCCACTAATTTTTTACGTAGAATTCGATAATGCCATAAAAAATATAGGTTTCCATTTAAAAAAATGAAGTTGGTACCTGTCCAGGAAAAACTGAACACCCTGAATATGTAAATATATTTTCATTTTGTGCAGCTCGGGATATTAGACAACCCTGTAGAAAAAAAAATTAAGTTATCTCTTTTATTAACCCAGATATTGGACTTACGCGCACTAGGTGGACACCCTGTAGTTATTTAAAAACAATGTTTGGATAAACTGTTTTGATAATATATTTAGTTGATATATCTATTACTACATTAGTATAACTAGAATATTTCTATACTACCTACTTTACATGTATGTATAAGCACTTTATTATTAAGTATCATTGTCCAATACTTTGTTGTTTCCTGAAATTGGGTTGTTAACCTGTTGGAAAATACTATAAATAAATAAATAAAAATCTGAGATAAATTCCTATCTGAAGGCAAATTCAAAAATTTTATTCTAATATATAAAATGTGGAAAAATTATTTACCAAATTATTTACAAACATATCTAGTGACATATTCCAAACAACACTCACGTAATATACTATCTGGAAGCAATTAATAATAATAATAATAATAATAATATCTATACCCCTCATTCTAATCACAAGGATTAGCCCGAAAATCTGAGACTTGTCTAGGAGAGGGGGCGGCATATTATTATTTCACGGGCTGCATTTTGCGCCTCAGAAACGACTTATGTTGGTAGGCCCTAACCACCTAATTGAAATATATGTTTCTCAACAATATTCAAGATGGTTTTAAACTTTTCTCAATGCGCTAAAAGAACAAATCAAAAACAGTGTTCACACAAATGTATTTGTTAAAAACTTAATGGCTATATAATTAAACTGAATAATTTTATTTGCAATAGATTATTAAATAAAGAACATTTTCATTTTCATATGTTTCTGATTTTAGGTAAAAATACGAGTGATGGAATTAGCAAATAAAAAAGAGGACTATGAAGAAGATCCTATTCAAATGCTTCCTAATATTAATGTATGGTCAGTTATACGAAATATTACAGATAGTGGTTTTCAAAACGACCCATTTTATATTTGTGACATTTCTGATATCATTAAAAAACATGAAATTTGGAAAGCAACGATGCCACGCGTCAACACACATTATGGTAACTATACAAAATCGAATTTTATTTTGATACTCATTTCACTGCCCCATTGAGGATACTCTAATCGTTTAACTCTAACAATAATAGTTTCAATTTAGAGGTCAATTGTAAATAACATTTCGTGTTATTAAAAACAACAAAAATATAACGCATTAAAAGATGCATTAAATTAGACAGTTATATATTGGATTATAAATTTGGGTTAATTTTTCAAGTGGGAGAGCGGGTATTCAGGCGAAAACCGCAATTTTCATCATTCAAGTATTTTATTAATTCAGCTAATAAGAAACCATGTCTCAAAAAAAAATTCAGTAATGTTATTCGAATTAATAGAAGTTAATTATCTGGCAAATCTGGCAGTCCGTCAGTTAAATGAAAAGTTTATCAGAAACGAATATTTAAAAGTAAAAAAATAAGCAGTATTGTTTCTTGTTCTGTCTAATACCATACTGTGTAAGTAAACATGTTATATAAAATATTACCTGTTTACTTACTTTATGCAGAGTAATTTCATTCAGCTTTACATAATATTACGCAACTGTAATTCTTATCTTATTATTCACATGAAATCCAATAGATTACCTACTTATTGTTGTCTCTCCATTCCCAAAGTAACTTAATATAGCGATGCGCTATAAACTGTATTTATGCACGTCGGTGGCTACCGACGTGCACAAATTTGATTTCTAAGAATAGTTAAGTAAAATAGCTATTTTACTAAACTATTCTTAGAAATCAAATTTCGACTTCACCGTCGCTGCTGACAAAGTTTTCAAAAATTTATAAAAGGCAGTAAGATACCTCACTCATCATATTATTATAAATATCCTAAAAGACTCTTCGAAGAGTAGAAAAACGCAAATTAATAAAGCTTTTAAAAAATCATTTGTTAAATATATGATCAAACATACATATACAGGGTGATTGATTGAAACCGTCCATTAGAAGTATTAGGAGAACCACTCATTATTTTTTCCTGAAAATTTACACACGAACATAGTCGGCTATGCTCTATTCAGTGAAAATATTTTCAAAATGATTGCACTTCCGGTTATACCGGAAGTGGCTGTCAACTTTCTTAATTTAAATAGAATGTTTTTAATGGAATGAACGTAATATATAAAATATACTGGAAAAATTTTAATGTTCAGCATTGGTATCTCGGAAACGGTAAAAGATACAACGTGGCTCAAATTAGGAAAAAGTTTCTCAATTTCATGCAGATTCAAAATATGTGAACAAGTTTCATATATTCCGGGCCGTTCGGTACTTATGCCGGAAAATACAAAATTTGCCAGTTTCTTTTATGTCAAATAAATTTTCTTAAAATAAATGTAGACTTTTGAAATTTGGTTTGTTAACATAGTTTGATGAGAGCTTTCGATTGCCATACTAAAATATGTTCTAGGCCTACTAGTTTTTCTGCAACAATATTCAACTTGTGTATTACTTATGGGCGCCATATTCGATTTTTACTTCACTAAATACAGAAGGAAATTACAAGCACGGTGACATATCACACTTGATACTTTCTTCAATAAATATGGATAATACACGCGAATAACGATAAATAGTATTTATTCACAAATAATAGACATTCATTTATAGTTACCTAATTGTTACAAAACGTATTTTTAGCTTTTTGAGGAATTGATTATTATAATAAGAAAAACATTTACTTGTACTGCTCGAACTCGGTGCCGTTACTCTGAATAGACTGTTATCCACTACACGTCTTACCGTTGCAGCATCTATTGAATTTACGTATTTATTAAAATTTTTTCCAACATTTCATTCTTAGTCGTTGGCATTGGATTACTGTTGATACATATAATTTTTAGCAGCTTCCCACAAATAATAATCCAGGGGGTTCAAGCACGGTGATCGCGATGGCCATAGAATGGGACCATTTGTACCTATCCACGAATTCGGAAAACGTTGCTAGAGGTACTGGGTTACAATTCTAGCGTTGTGTGAAGAGCAACCATCTTATTGAAGCAACTGTAAATTTTGAATATTTTGCAAAGGTAGATCATCAAGCCTTTCATCGTTTTGTAAAAAGTGTTAATAATTACGAGAAATTAATTTATCAATAATATGATAAGGCCCTAATACCGCAGGTGCCATTACAGCAGTAACCTTTATTGTCTTTGAGGAAGACAATCATATTTATTTATTTGAAGGAGAAGCCGAAAACCAATACTCCACGGGCAATTTGCCCTGACTGGCGCTGCGTTATATGCATGATAGTAACAAAGACCCAAAAAAGGGCACTACGGTGTGCTTCTCACTACCACTAACATTCACGATGCCCCTTAGCCAATCATATCGCAACATCGTTTATCGATTCGATAAAGACAATAAAGGTCACTGCTATAATGGGATCTGCGGTATTAGGCCCTTATCGTATTATTGGTAAATTAACTTCTCGTAATTATTTACACTTTTTACAAAACGATTTGATAGAAAGGCTTGATGATTTATCTTTGCAAAATATTCAAAATTTACAGTTGTTTCAATAAGATGGATGCTATTCACACAACGCTAGAATTGCAACCCAGTACCTATATCAACATTTTCTGAATTCGTGGATAGGTACAAATGGTCCAATTCTACGGGCACCGCGATCACCGTGCTTTAACCCCATGGATTATTATTTGTAGGGGAATCTGCTAAAAATTATACGTATCAACAGTAATCCAATGCCAACGACTAAGAATGAAATGTTGGAAAAAATTTTAATAAATACATAAATTCAATAGATGCTGCAACGGTAAGACGTGTAGTGGTTGACAGTCTACTCAGAGTAACGGCACCGAGTTCGAGCAGTGGGGCACACAATTTCTCAAATGAAGAAAAGTTTGATATGCTTACACTTTATTTACAAACTCACAGTATTGCGAAAGTTGCATCTACTAGATATTTGGAATTGTATCCAGAGGCAGCAACCTTACAAAACATAATTACAGGAGAATTATTACTACTTTATTGAATTATGGTGCATTTGAGAATAAGAGGAACAACTATGAAAAAGATAACCATGATATTGATATGAATATCTTTAGTCTAATAGTAGTAAGTATTAAAAACAACCAGAACTAAAAAATGAAGCATCCATAATTAAGCATTATTAGGCAAATGCTCAAAATGACGTCCATTTGCATTACGACACATTTCACAGTTCTTTAAAATCTTTCTCATAACTCTTCCTAATGTGTTTCCGTTTAACAAGTTAAACGCTTCTCTAATTCTAGCTTCTAATTCATTTCTATTAACGGGTGGTTCAAATTCGTAAATTTTATTTTTAATTTGTCCCCACAAATAAAAATCGAGTGGCGTAATATCTGGGGATCTTGCCGGCCACATAACTGGTCCATTGTTGGCAATAACATTTTGTCCAAAACAATGGGTTAAATATGTTCTAACTTCTACAGTATTATGTGCCGGGCAACCATCCTGCTGAAACCACAATCTTTGAAATTCAGCTGCATTAGGTACAAGCCTTCTAATTGCTGGAATTATTTCTTCTCTTAATAGGTTTAGATATTGTTCCCCATTAAGGTTGTAATCGAAAAGAAACGGACCAACCAAACGATTTCCTAAAATAATTATACATTAACGTGATACATTAATGACTAGCTTATTTATTCACAATATCATTAATGAAGATAAAAATACCTAAAAGACCACACCAAACGTTAAACCCAAATCTAGACTGCAATCGTCGCTGTTCCATCACATGGGGATTTTGGATACTCCAATGATGTCTGTTATGTTTGTTAAATACCCCACAATTAGTAAAACGGGTCTCGTCGGACCATATTACCAAATTAGGGAACTCAGGAACTTCTCTGCATTTTTCTATATACCACTGGCAAAATTGCAATCTCCTATCATAATCACCTTCGCGAAGACCTAGGACAATAGTAGGCTTGTAAGCATGATATCCATGTTTTTTCAAAATTTGATGTAAACTTCGGGATGTTACTTTGATGCTGAACAGATCTTACAGATGTTGACGGACTTTCAGTTATTATATTAAGAACGTATACGTCACGATCATGGTTATCTTTTTCATAGTGGTTCCTCTTATTCTCAAATGCACCATAATTCAATAAATTGGTAACAATTCTCTTGTAATATGTTTTATGCGGCTGCTGTCTTTCTGGATATAATTCCAAATATCTGGTAGATGCAATTTCCGCATTACGGTGAGCTTGTAAATAAAGCGTAAGCATATCAAACTTTTCTTCATTTGACAATTTGTGAACTCTTTCCATATTTTCACTTTGTAAAAACACTGACACGTTAACTCTTTCTAAGCAGTTTTATTTGACACTTATGACAGAAAACATTTCATGGCGGCACAGCCAACTTCTAAAGTAAACTTGTAAAAAAATTATTTTTTCAATATTTCACAAATTTTAAAAATTCTTTTATAAGCTTATGATACATCGTTGGAAAGAGAATTTTTGGCTTTGAAATATGATATAAAAATCCAATATGGCGACCATAAGAAATAGCAAAGTTGTGGTTCATAACAGAAAAACAAAGAGTGCCTTGTAATTTTTGTTTATGCCAAAATGTTCGTCTTTAAAAAGTGTACTAATAATGTAAAATTTTTAGAAGTGTCAGATTAACCATTAGCGAGTTATTGGCCAAAAAGAAATTCTTCGGTTTTTCGTTTTTTTCAAATATCTCGAAAAACAATTGACTCACGATAACTTTCAATGCAGATTTGAAATCAGCATAAAATTCTCTAAAACTTTCCCCATTTGAGCGTTTTCCTATCTTTTATAATAACTGAGATCCCTCGAGAGACTCCCGTAGAGACTCGAATTTTGGACAGTCTGTATATATACAGGGTGAGTCAGTTTATACTAGCAGGACTCTGGCATTCGATAGAACACCTGATTTTAAGTTAAGTTTGTCATATAAACATATGTCGGGAATCGCTTCGTTTTTGAGATACAGGGTGTCAAAGTTTTGGTTTTTCTTTAGTGTTTTCCACACAGCTCCTATAGTTTTTAAGATAATTTATTCAAATTTTTACGGTAGATTACCTATGATGGTCCACAAATTTTGACATATGTAAACGATTTGAAAACGTACAGCGTGATATTTTTTCGGGGGTCAGGCCCCCTTTTATCGTCGAGAACTTTTTTGTGCTGCGCCACTGACTGCTGATTTGCCAAAATTTGGATTCCATGTTCAATTTAGAAACTTTTTCGTCTCTTGCATTTTTATCGTAGCTGTAACAGTTGTCAAGTAATTTGAAGAAATCTCTGAATGAATATGTTATTAAAAAAAATATTTTTATGAAAATTTTCATTAAAAACAATAACTATTGTCAAACGAAAGTTCATTAACCTAAATTATTAAAGGTTACATACTTACAGTACAACTTTTACCACTAATTAAGTAATTAAGTAATTAAGTAAAATAATTAAGAACTAACAATAAACCAAGGCAAATACAAATAACTTTACAAATAACCCGAAATAATTTTATTTTCAAATTAAAATTTTCAAAATGTGATCCATTTTCTTGGATACCTAATCAGCATCGCGTTTCAATAGACCTTCTTGCTGAAACTAAGTGATGAACTCTTATGTCTTCGCAAGCTTGCCTTATACGCTCTCTAAGATCGTCAACATCTTGAACAGGAGTGGCATACACTTTTTCTTTAAAAAAGACCCACACAAAAAAATCCATTGGTGTTATATCTAGGGAAACTGAGGGCCGTGCGATTGGACCTCCACGTCCAATCCACCTCTCTGGATAATTGTCGTCTAACCAAGCTCTTACATTTTTTTCAAAATTTTCTTACATTTTTTGCTGGGCAGCAATCCAACAGGAACCAAGCTTGCTGTCTTAAATTTAGAAAGACATCTTCCCACATATTAGGATGCTCGGTTTCTAGAAACTGTAAGAAGTTTTGCGAACTGACCCTGTCTGGCAAAAAATATGGTTCAAATAAACGATTTTCAAAAATTCCTACCCATACGTTAAAGCTAAACTCATTTTGGAATTTTCTTGGCCTAATAGCATGTGGATTTTGCTCTACCCAAATATGTTGACTTTTGAAATTTACTATCTCACGTCGGGTGAAGCAAGATTCATCAATCCATGATACGTTGGATAAGAAAGTTCTATTATTTTCTAATGTGTTAAGGATCTAACGACAAAAATTCATTCTGCGTTGTCCAAACGTAATTTTAATTCATGCCATTTTATAGCGCTTCTGAAATGGTCCATACTATTTTTATGACAAGAACAATTTACGAATAAATGTCTCCACTTAGAATAACCAGAAATTAATTTATGAAACTGTGGAGTAAATATTTTACAAATAATTGAGGAAGCGACATTTGTTTTTTTGCAATTAACCAACCAATCTCTATTTACTTTTTCGCCGTTTGCTAATGTTCGCTTATGATACAAAATGAAAATTTTCTTTCACGCGAAATTTTATTTCTTTCTTTTCTTTACTATTTTCAGTAAAAATAGTGAAGTTGTGGATCACATTTTTTTAATATGGGAATGAATATACTTTATCACCATTCAAAACTTCTGGAAATACTCCATTTTGAAAGAATAGATTAACCAAGTATGTTCAGGTTGTATTATTAATAGCAGTACACATTCTATTAAGAATAATGGGACAAAATCGAGCCCAGCTGATCTTTCATCTTTTAATTTATGACATAATAATGTTAAGAATTTTTAATCTTCAAAGAATATAGGAAAAGAGGATTATACTTTTTTATTCTATATATCAAAAGTGCAATTCTAGATATATTTATATATACTCCACTGAATTATTAGGTTCTTCCCTGAAGGTTCAGGGACATAGCTCCGGTTAGCTCTGGGCTCAAGGCGTGGAATGGATTTTACTGTTAAGCTTACTTTATAAAAATTTGGGCACCAGGTAATTTAAACGAGAAAAAAAAAATATATGAAGTTGTGAATGCGTGAATGTAAGAACAAATAAATTAAGTTAAGATAAAAGTATATAAAAATTGTATTTACAAACAAATTTACGTTAAATTCAAAAACTCTACCGCCTGAAGGCGTTTAATAAAATTTTACAGCAACCAGATTTTACTGGGCTGGGTTCACCGTCTTCGGCCTACTTATGGAGTTACCTCACCCACTAGCCTCTCCTAGATTAATCCGGAACTCCTGTCCAAGTCCACGTCTAGCTAGACTTGCTGTGGTTGGATGGGTCGATGTAATTAAATCCCACGTAGCTAGGTTTTAGGTAGTGGTTCCAAAGGTGGAAATAGGTACATGTAACAGATTGTATGATTAGCCCAGTCCCAGAGTTGTACAAAAAAATAATCCAGGAATTGGAATTTTGTAAACAATCAAACAGTAGAGTAACTATGTCTGAAGGACAGTATATAAAAATTCTAATAGAAAAAAGTAACTTATGACCGTTACTATATACTACAATAAAAATTACCAAAATTGCAGTAATAAAATTTTTAACTGTGCTACACAAAAAACTAGTGAGCATAAAGGTGAAAATTTATAATTCATACATGAGATTTTTAAATGCAAAAGTAACAATATCAATTACAATGAAATAGAAAAAAATTAATGTGAGACGATCTAGAATACCAGCAAGTTATCAAAAATAAAATTCCTGGATATAATAGATTTTGTAATCATCAGACAAAAACTATAGTATACATATATAAAAATAACCATATGGTTATATATACAAACGCATTAATCAACCCAGGCTCTTCGGAGAGAACCGACTTTTACATACAGGGTACAATTTTCTTTAATCAGATTCAATTTATTAAGAAAATTCAATGTACTCACCTGTATACAAAATTCAGTTCCAACCTCCATGAATCCACCTCAAAGATGTCCTAAGACGTTCCGCATGGAATCTGATGGTTTACGAGGATAATAGAGTCCTGGGCCAGATTAAGCCAGCGTCTCAATAACTCTGCAAAAATAAAAATTCGGCAGAAAATTTACACCACGTGTAAAATAAATTTATGATCATATATCTCGTGACAACAACAAAAATATACTATAATAGGGATTAATGCGATTATTACAGATAATAAATAATCTATCATATCGGAACACCGATCACTAACAATCGTGATAATAATTAAAGATTAATAATAGAAAATTAAATTTAAACAAGTGCTTCCAATAAGCGTAAAAATGTCAAACTTGCTTGTACCTATCTGAAGACCGACTCCTCGATCTAGTGATGTGTCGAACCCGCTATTTTTAAATAGCAGCCACTCCTGCTACTGCTAATCTTATTTAGCAGTTAAAAATAGCTGCTATTTTATTAGCAGCTATTTATTTTTTAGTACGTTTGCGTAGTTGTCTGTTTATTAGCAGCTAACAGTTGACATTTTACCTTAGTTCAAATAAATGAACATATTCACTGTGGCTGATAGCAGCCATAAATATAATTTGATATTTATATTTCATGTTTTGGATGAAAATAAATGTGATTTATGACTCCTTTTTTGTAAGGACCGTTTCCCGATCAATGAAGGTAGGTATTTGGTATTCCGATTACGGAGCGGATTAATTGACAAAAAAATAGAACAAAAACAGCGTGCCACGTGCACATAAGTTTATAAGGGCAAGTTAAGCAATACTTCTTAAGAATTGAAACTACTAAATCTTAATTTCCCGGTGTTCTCTTTACATTTCAAGTTCAGAGAAGGTTTTTGAATTATAAATTATAACAATTAATTCGTGTATGAAAAATAAGCATGTCCTTCCTCTCAAATGATATGTAAAAAATAATTTTTACGTTCTATTTATTTTTCAGTAGGTACTCCGATCATCCCTAAAATGTCTTGCTGAAGGTAATAAAAACACTTTTCTATAATACCACAGTATAATCACAAGTATAAGATATATATCTTATACTTGTGGTATAATGCTAAATACTGTGATAATACCAAGTATTTTTTTAGATATTTATTAAACACCAATATAAACAAACACCCCCTCCCAATTTCATAAGACAGTAGGAAGGTCTCAGTTTACTGTTTATTGACAGGTTCAGTTGTAATAGTAAATTTCTGCTATTAAATATTAATTATTATTATTATTAAAAATATTTTTTTTTACGTTATTTATATAAATAACTTTTATAATTTATAAATATAATAAATAATTTGTATGTATAACCATTTATTCAGCTGTGATAGGTACAAATCTTTGTATAGCCTCTTAAATTATGCCGCTGAAATAAGCGAGCAGAAAGAACAAAAAAATATTGTTAAAAAATAATGTTGTAGGAATTAGGTACATATTCCTTCCCTAAATTTAACTTCGTCTGCCGTGTGGTCTACCGCTTCTATGTCGATTGTTAAATTAAATGCTGCTGCGTTACCGAGGACGGCCGGTCTGTGGGGCGGCCGCCAGACCTAACTGCTACTGACTGCTAACTGCTAAGGTAAACTGCTTCACGCTACACTGCTACACTGCTAATTTACCTTACTTGCTCTGAAATCGCAGTCTTCGGTTGGCGACCAGGCGTAGCGCGTGGGCATTTAGCAGCAGCAAAGTGAATAGCATACAACCACAACCTGCTAAATAATTAGCAGCTATTTTTCTTAAGCTGATAGCAGTTGTTACTGCTACTACCATTTAGCAGTTAAAAAATAGCAGACTGCTATTTAGCAACCCATCACTACCTCGATCCCGTTAAAAATTCTAGCTAGTCTGCGGCGTCCCTACCTTTTCATAAAAGTGACCAATCAAAAACACTTTAGAGGTAGACAACACATTACAAGGTGGAGCATTATGGGTTGCTGGTATTCAGGGATAAAATCTAAGGATTTTTGATATTAATACAAAAGGAAACAAAATGATTAAAATTTTGTTACAATACCTACCCAAAAGTACAAAAACAGATATTTTTTAATAATTAACATTTAGATCAACGACCAAATAATTGTTAAAGGTCGAAATAATATGTTCAGGATTGACATAATTTTTTATTGCTAGAATATTAAATGCTTTTTTCTTTTTATTTGATATTTGTGAAATAATCTTCCATGATGTACATACGCGTTGGATTGAAATATTTAGAAATTTTATTTTGATAGTAGGTATGCCTTTTTTGTTCCACTGGTTAATGAGCGAATTCTCAAGAATTTCTACCTTAATTAATATCGTGTAACTCGGTGCCCTCTTTGATGGGATTTTTAATGAAGGTATATGTACGGGTATTTGCAAAAGACTAATTTATTCATTCAGACTCGAACACAACATAAATCTTGTTTCTTAAACTAAATAACTAATACATTACATGAACATGTGGACGCACATTGACCGACGTACATGACATCACGGACCATGGACTACTTCTATCACTCGGATCTCTGAATACATACATAGGCATTGAATAACAACACCATAGAATATAAATATTTCGGGTTATTCCTTTAACACCCCACCTTAACCTAAAATATTTCTAATACATTTTTAAACATTACATAAAGCCATTTTAAATTTTTCAAATTCCACACCTTTTAAAGGTTTTGTTAATATATCTGCGACTTGTTCTTCACTTGGTTTATACTCAATTTTTATTAATTCACTGTTGACCTTTTCACAAATAAATTTAAACCGCACATCAATATGTTTACTGCGTTTATTGATTACACCATTCTTAATTAGACATATTGCACTTTGATTGTCCATTACCAAGTTTACTTTCACTTCCTCACCTGTTAGCTCTTGAACTAATTCTTTTAAGTACAGCAGCTCCTTGGTACACTCGGCTGCAGCTATGAATTCTGCTTCTGTACTCGACAAGGCAATAATTGGGTGTAGTCTCGAACACCAAGCAATGGGTCCATCTCCATAGAAAATCACATAGCCAGTAGTACTTTTTCTAGATGTTATGTCACCTGCATAATCAGAATCACAGTATGCAGTTATACAATTAGTGTTGCTACCTTTTTTATATTTTATTCCATCATTAACTGTCCCTTTTAGGTATCGGAATGCTCGTTTTACGTTAGCTACATTTAAACTGCTAGGATTTTCCATAAATCTGCTACAATGATTTACGGCAAAAACCATGTCCGGTCTAGTTTTGTTGCTTAAAAATAGAAGGCTTCCTATTGCTTCTCTAAAGGGGAATCGTGTTATTGTTTCACTTTCATCTTCCCTATTTTTAGACTGACCATTTTGTTCTGTTTTAATGAAGTCGATTGGTGTATTTACCTGCTTCGCATCTTCCATTCTAAATCTTCTTAATATTTGTTCGGAATAATTTTCCTCTGTCAATTTAAGTCCATCATCTGTTTCTTTAAGTTCAATCCCAAGAAATGTTTTTATTTGGTCATTAATCTTTATTTCAAACTCTGTTTTTAATTTGTCCAGTAAGATTTTTATTTGATCATTATCTTCGCCTAATATTATGCCATCATCTACATAAATTGCGAGAATTAAATTATTTGTTTCATTTTTAAAAATACACTGATCAGACTGAGTTTATTCTAGTCCATTATTTTTCAGAAATCTGGTTAGCCTTTTATTCCATAACATAGGAGCTTGCTTCAAACCATAAAGCCACTTATTTAATCTGCAAATTGTTTCCTCTTGTTCTTCGTATCCTTCTGGTAATCTCATATAGATTTCTTGATTTAGTTCTCCATATAAGAAAGCAGTTTTTATGTCAAAACTCATTTTTTTCCAGTTCTTTGCAGTAGCTAATGCTAGCAATATTCTCAAAGCAGAACTGTTTATTACTGGACTAAATATTTCACTGTAGTCTATACCTTCTCTTTGCTCACAACCTCTAACGACTAATCTCGCTTTATATCTTCCGTCATCTTTTATTTTGAAAATCCATTTACTGCTTAGTATTTTCTTATCTTTCGCTTCTTCTTCTTCTACTAATGTCCAAGTATTATTATTTTTCAATGACTGTTTTTCTTTTTCTATTGCTTTAATCCAGTTTTCTTTATCGCTGCTATCAATTGCTTCATTGTAGGTTAATAATGCATAGTAATTTACAACATAGTCTTCTTTTAATTTGGTTGGAAGTTTCTTATTTCTAACTGGTCGTTGAACATTTTCATCTCCTTCATTTTTTATCGCTTCTATATCTTGTTTCATTACATAGTCCTCTTTAACCTCTCTATCTACATCCTCTGTCTCTTCTTCATTTTCTTCAATAATTTCTCGATTCTCATGACCAATAGAAAGTGTGTTTTCTGTCTCCTCGTTAAATACTACATCACTGCGTACTATTATTTCTCTCTTTTTTTCATCCCATAATCTGTATCCATTCAAAGCATATCCAATCATTTTATATTTTTTACTTCTGTCATCTAATTTTTTTAAACCTCCAAGAACTTTGGCATATGCATCACTCCCAAAAATTTTAATTACTGATAGGTTCGGTTTTTTTAAATGCCATTTTTCATATGGTGTAACGTCTAAACATTTCGTTGGAGTTCTGTTAAGTAGATATGTTGCTACTCGAACTGCTTCGCCCCACATTTCTTTACTCAGACAGGAATCAGCCATTAAGGCCCTAGCTTTTTCCATTATTGTCCTGTTTAGCCTTTCAGCCTTCCCGTTTAATTGGGGAGTATAGGGTATCGTGTAGTCCAGAACAATCCCTTTTCCTTGACACCAACTTTTAACATTATAACTTATGTATTCCCCACCATTATCACACCTAATTTTTGAAATTTTTAAATTCCATTTTGCCTCTACTTGATTTACATACTCTTTTAATACATCTTTGACTTCGTATTTTCCATCAATTAGGTAAACCATTGTGAAGTGGGTATAGTCGTCTAAGAATGTGTTCCTGGCATGATTGGACCACATCACGGATTTCTTAAAATAAACTGGATCGCTGATTCCTAACTATCATTTTGTCAGTTGTAAGGTGGTCGCCATACTGTGCTAACATTCCATATTGGCTAGTTTTCAGCTAATGATGTTGAGGTATTTACAGAGGGAAATTTTGAAAATAGTTTGGTGAGATATGGGCATATGACCTACTAAATATTACTTATATGGATGGATATGGGTATAAAATATGTACACTGTTGTAATAAAAATACTTTAACAGCGGGTCTAAAAAGTTAACTTAATATAGGGTTATATCAAAGATTAAATTGTATTATTTGTGCATTAGATATGACGAGTAATTGACAGGACTGGACTCAAGAGTTATATTTGTGCAGCAAAGGTACACATAATTTTTTTCTATTTATAGTGCATTTCAAATAATTGGAATCATCTCTTTTTAATTTGACTTGAAATGATTTTCGACAAAGTCGAAATTTATGTGCTTGTAAAGACACTCCCTACATGTACAAGTCTTCCAATGGTATGTCTGGTAGGTACCTATGTATATTAAATTCATTGACGACACTCTTTATTTCTCCTGTTACAACTTCATTTTTTAAATAAATTTTACATTAACCGGAATTATAACTGGTTCATAATAGTTACTTGTCTAAACATAATTTAGTAACTAACCCGAAAAACTTTAAAGTAACATGGTTTGTCAACCAAGTATTTGAACCTTGTCTGATTGCAGTATAAAAATTAGTTAGGATCAGTTTTGTATATTGTTTTGAGGAATTCTAATATCGATACCTTTTTGCCAAAAAATCGTAAGTCACTCACAAAATTTTACCTTGGGCTACTTACGACAATTCTGCCACTCTGCCTATTACAGTTCTGTTACTTACGATAAAATGTATGCAGTTATTTAACCGTGAAACATTTAAATATGCTTACATATTTATGGATCTATCTACCTCTGCCAAGATGTGTATTTGCATATTATACTTACGATAGATCCAAAGTCATTTTCATGGAAAATGTCACTTACGATAGTTTGGCAAAAAGGTATCGATATAAGGTAGGTATTTATCGAAGAATTAGACATATGTTTGTAGTTATTTTAATTGTGGCAGGAGCTGCATATATAAAAAGCTACAATGAAAGTAGCTGCACGTCTTATCAGTAAAAACGGCACTAAAAAAATATTTTTTAACTGAATGACATCATACAATTAGTAATGTCAAGTAGTTATTAGTCAAATTTATACTTTACACTGTTAAGATATATTAAATATTGTGAATGAATTGGGATAGGTTAATCAGTTATTTTGTTATAAAATTACATGAAGTTTATAATACACAATATATATGGTAATAACTGCTTTTCTAGAAGATAACATTAACAACTTCAAAACTCAAAATTATTATGATTATGGTAGGAATTTAATAGAAACACATTTAAAATATAATTTATACACACACAATCACATTATAATAGGAGTTTTATCCACACTTATAAAGCATATAAAGTAACCTATTATCCACTACTGAAATAATAAAAAAATATTAACTTAAATCAACCAAATTTAATTTACTTATTAAAATTAACATTAACATTTATATTAATAGACATTTCGTTCTTCGCTTTTTCATATTTCACTTCATTTCCGTTAATAGGAAGCTTGTAGTTGCTTCTTGCAACAAATTTTGGATGTCTCCTCTCCTGAGGAATGACTTGAACGAGAAGAACCTTGGATTTTCCTTGCAATACCAAGTTTGTTAGATATGGAGTCTTCAATATAGCTCTGCCACAGCAGGGCTCTTCCACCCACCATACCGCTTAATGGGTGTAAAGTCGGCACCTTTATTTCCCAATATAGTTATTGAAGTGCACCCTCATATAGTGGCGAATATAAGATTCCGCGTTTGCCAAGTTCAGAAACGATGCAACTTTTGATGGAACCTTTGCGAATGTGTTGATTCCAACAGGCTGAGAAGTACATTTTTGATTCTTATAATGTAAAAAGAATCTGTTTTGTGATAAGTTCTTTGGTCTTAGGGAAATACATTTTCTACACATCTCTACGTCGTTGATAGAAAATCCTTCATTTATAATTTTAAACTTTCGTGAAATGCCGGTCTTGGTATCTGGTATCGAAACAACTAGATACTCGCCAGCGTCCTATACATTAGTGATTTTCAAATTCGTCAATTCGTAGCATCGACAAGCACCAGAGACTTCTATTACTAGCGCAACCTAAAATGTTTCAAAGTATTATTAATACATATTGTCTAAAAAGTTAAGAGTTATTACCTTAATCATAAAATATTCTTTATCACAAGATTTAGTCAAAAATTCTTCAATTTGCACTCTTTCCAAAACTGCAGCCTTTTTCACCTTGTATCCTTTCGATTGACTCTTCAGATAACAGATATCTACGTTTTTAGACTTATCGCAACCTTCAACATTGAATACTTCGACCAAATGGATGAAATGATGAAATTGCATGTTTTTTCTTCAGATTAAGAAATAAATAACTTGCACCTTGCACACAGAACTTCATTTATAAACCACAAAACAAAAAGAAAATATAAAAGCAATGCTGGTAACTCAACAGTGTTACCATCATTTAGTTCATAAAATACCTAGAAATTAGCACAGTATGGCGGCCGCCTATCAGTTGTTATTTTTAGCTACCCCCACCAGTATGTATTAGCGATCCAGTTTATTTTAAGAAATCCGTGGACCACATACATCAGAGTGGATAATCTCCAATGGACGTGTTGCTTTTGTTCTCTCAGTTGTAAACGGCATACGTGTTTGTTTCGCTTTCAGACAAGCTTCACAGATTTGATCGCATTTTTTTAGATCTTGTTTGCTTAACACTATTCCATTTGCCAAGTTTGTGAGTGTTTTTAAATTTTCATATGGAATGTGTCCCATTCTTCTGTGCCATATTTCAGCAGAATTTTTATTAACAGTAACCATTGCACATTCATTTTTGTCTTCTATATTAATTACATACAAGCCACTTTCTTCTTTTACTCCTTCAAGAACTATTTCTTTGTTTTTAAATATTTCTACTTTATTTCTTGAAAATTTAACTTCACCTCCGTTTTCTGTCACCGCATTAACTGATAAAAGATTTTTGCATAGGTCTGGGACATAGAGCACTTTATTTAATGAACAGCTTTCCGCTTTTATTTTTCCAATACCTTGAACTTCCATTGAATGAGCCTTCTTAGCTACACATACTTCAGACTTCATTTCATCCAATTCATTAAACAAATTTATATTATTCACCATGTGTGATGATGATCCAGAGTCTACGACGAATTCATTTGCTTTGCTTCCATTATCTATCAGAAAGGATATATTTGATTTTTTTCTTGCGTCTTCCTGCATTTTATTTTTACGAAAATAGCATTCTTATTCATTGTGATTGTTCTTTTTACAGATATTACACTTAAAAGACGTCTTATCATTTTCTTTGTAGCGGCACTGTGCTGCAAAATGCCCTGATTTGTGACATCGGTAACATTTTTTTCTTGTCTTTCTTTGTTCTTCTTTTGTGTTGTTTGAAATGCCATAGATTATTCTTCTGTTCCTTTCACTCTATTCTCCTCCAACATTAACCTCGACGTTAGATTACTCAGCGTCTTCTCATCTTTGCTTGTTGATTCCCACGCACTTATAAAGTGTTTGTATTGTTCAGGCAGCAACGACAATATTTTAGACATCAACATGGAATCGTCAATTTCTGATTTATAACTTTTTAATTTGAAGGTCATATTTTGCAATTCACTTATGTGAGTGGCGACAGTACCACCCTTCTTGAAACGATAGTTGAAAAACTCCTGTAGTAGATTACACTTTACTTGTTCATTGTCTCCTTCAAAAATAGATATTAATTTGTCATACATTTCCTTTGAACTTTTACAGTTTAGTATATATGTTAAAGTATGTTGTCCAATGGTTGTTATTATTACTCGCTGTGCTTTAGCATCCTGACGTGTCCATTCTGCTCCTTGTTCAGCCGTTGCATCTGACCCCAAGATTTTTTTACCATTCACATAGTCATACAAGCCATGTGCTTTAAATATTATATCAACTTGAAATTTCCATAACTGATAATTTTCTTTGTCCAATAACTTTGTCACCTGGTTAAGTTCTTCTGTTGTTAATGACATCTTACTTTATTTTTTTTACTAATTTTATTTTCAGCGTCTAATGTGTCTATTGCAGTTTTCCCTCCATTAACCTTCTACGTCATGACGTGTTCTGGCGCAGTTGTGTGTTCTGGGCCCATAACCTGATGGTATTTTTAATGAAGGTATATGTACGGGTATTTGCAAAAGACTAATTTATTCATTCAGACTCGAACACAACATAAATCTTGTTTCTTAAACTAAATAACTAATACATTATATGAACATGTGGACGCACATTGACCGACGTACATGACATCACGGACCATGGACTACTTCTATCACTCGGACCTCTGAATACATACATAGGCATTGAATAACAACACCATAGAATATAAATATTTCAGGTTATTCCTTTAACACTCTTTGTATGAAGTAAGACAAATTCATGATATTTTCTGTGTTATTTATATCAAATGTCATATTTGTTTGATATTCCCATAGCTAATGAGGTTTTCCAGATGTCCCTCATTCCAGCACTGAATGGTGGTTAGGTCTTACCACCTAAGTCGTTCATACGGTGCAAATGCGATCCGCGAAATAATGATATGCCACACCCTCTTCCACGCAAGCCTCAGACTTTCGAGATACTCATTCTTGTGATTAGAATAAGAGGCAGAGATATCATCATTATTATTACCTACTTATACCAAATAATTTATAATACAATTTTCAGAAGTGGAAATTCAATATAAATACAAAAAATTAGGCATCATAACATAACGTGTAGGTAACTTCTTATATTTGGTTTAAGTATAGTCCACTCGACTCCACTCTTAAAAATTGTATCAAAAAATTTGAATGGATAACAAAGGCGAAAAAAATAAGCAATTACAATCCTATCACGCCAGATTTGCAATGTTGCCTCCTTAACAGATCTTACCTTCAACTAAAAGTTGAGGAGTGTATAATAAAGGTAGACTCCTTCTAGCATTTATATAAGTAAACTTCAGATATATAAGATACGATAAATTATGTAAGTATGAAATCCAACAAAAAATGACCTCTGCTTTCCAAACGGATCTCATTCGTTATTTAGTTGAGGCACGCAGCTCAGAGCCACACCCACAGACTATCTCTGTGGCCACTCCTCTGACCTCTATCTCTCGTGTCACATCTCCCACCCATAGATATTGATATCTCCGTCCACCGTTCTTTTCTCTGTTTAATTCGCTTAATACTTTACTTGCTATCGACCCGTCATTGCCTCTAAATTGAATACACAGGGTGATTCAGGCTTCTTCATCTTCATAATTTCAGGAATCGATAGAAAAGGTTAAGAGAATGTTAATTCATGATATAAACTTATTTCCTAAATCGCATCGTTTCAGAGATAGACACTGAAGTACGAATTTTTCCCGCTTTTCCATCATAACTTTTGAACCACTTATTCGATTAAATTAAAATTAAAGATAATGCAGTTAATTTTTACTGAACCACTAACTTATTTGGCATAAAAAACTTTCACATTGTATCTATAATTTATCATCTGATTGATTTGATATTCAGATTCAGCCAGATTCAGTTCACTTTCCCTGCAGGAGAGTAAAGTGCCTGTTCTTCCACCTAACCCATAATATGTATTAGGAAAATATATGAATACGTATAAAATATTTGTTTTGTAAAAATGGTATTTAAAAAAACACGTTTTAATCACACATATCAAAATCACTTAGCTTCCATTCTTTATATAAATAACTTAACAAGGTTTTAAATCAATCATCTGGATGACGTAATTCCGCGCATTAAATGCGAACATCTGATTGGTCCAAAGTTCCTACTCCTTTATAAACCCTAATGTGTGTGTATCAGGTAATAGTATTTTACGTTACAAGTCCAGTAGGTGAGATATTACAGTACGAGTTTTTTTTTACGGACGAAGCGATGTTAGGAGCCGAGTCCTGAAAGTGTAAACAAGTATTTTAAACACCTAATGGACAGGTAACGTATGATATTTTATTTCATACTGTCGTCGTTTAAAAAAAATGAATTATTGGAAATTTTACACCAATCATTAAAATAAAATTTCACAATATTCAAATTGCATCACTATCTTAACAATCTTGACATGCAAGGTAACATTAACATTAACATGTCATTAACCTTCTTTTGATGTACCATAATTAACATTGGTTGTATAATAATGGATTGGTCAGAGGAAATTTTAAATAAATTCCCTAACATCGTAGCTTCACTGAAATTGGTATAAAAACATTATTTATATATGCCTGACTTAGGGTCGATCTTTCCATCTCTTTATAAAGTTGCTTTTAACTAAAAGAAACTTAAAATTAACAGGTGAATTTATCTGGCGTTAAAAAGTTGCGTCTTTTCAACACAATTTAACTGCTCTTTTGTAAAAAGACTGATATCCATCTGGTAAAGACTTTCTTATTTAATCAGTATTGCCAATATAATTAAACAGACGCAATTTTTTAACTGTCAGATAAATTCACCTGTTAACTTTAAGTTTCTCTTAGTTAAAAGCAACTTTATAAAGAGATGCAAAAACCGGCCCTTAGTTTTATTAAATTTAAGCGGATAATTGTCAAGAATTGATTTAAACTCAAAAACAGACCCTAATAACAATCTGGTAAAGTATTGCTAGGAAATAACATTACACTATCAGGTACTATAATCAAAGTCTACATATATTCTAATATATGTAGACTTTGCTATAATGTTCCATTTACCGGCAGCAAATCAGTGCAGGGTAAGTAGATCTACTGGACAGTATGAAATAAATTATTTTGCCATGTACGAGGCTGTCAAACGATATTGAAATGATATTCTATGCCAACTACTCCTTCCAATTCTTATGGAAAATACACCTCATTCCAGCTGTGAAGTGTAACGACAGCAAAATAGTATTGGAAACTTTAGCTGCCCTTGGAGCTGGCTTTGACTGTGCGTCAAAAAAAGAAATAAGAAATGTTCTTTCATTGGGTGTCCACCCAAACCGAATCATTTATGCTAATCCGACTAAGAAGCCGAGCCATCTAAGATATGCTGCCACAGAAGGAGTATCGATGATGACATTCGATAACGAGAATGAACTATATAAAATTAAAGATTTACATCCAAATGCAAAGTAAGTGAAAATATTTATAGTTGTAGTAGTTGTTGGAGTTAGTATTGGATTATTGTTAGGATAAATAAAAATGAATGCTATTAAGATACGTTGATTTTAAAATTTAGTAGATTTAATTTTTCTACATACCTATCATTGAAGTTCACAGGCCCTGGTCAAGGTCTGGAAATGCTTATCTTACAATTCCTAAAACTTTTTTTATTACTGTATAATTTATAAGTATTTCCTTTTATTTTTAAGGATCGTAATCTATAGTCTGGAAATGTATTAGGTAAAACTTCACAACTAGATGTACAAACGAACCAATGAACTGAACCAAAATTAATTTTGAAAACAAGCATTTAAATTATTCGTGGGTCGTAGCAAATCTTCAATGTATTAACTTAGGAGGATTTTTTTCGAACAAAGTTTCATAGCTTGATTGAACAGTTGGATACGCACATATGAATCTATAAGTAAGTAACATCGGACGTTGTGGGAGACCACGTTCAGCTTAAAATGAATGTATCTGACGTTGAGCTAAGACAGAAAAGAACATTAAATGTGTGCGAGCAGACACATTAAAATTTGTTCGTCACCATTGAAATTATTAGATATTATTAGTTATTATTATACTAATATTATATAATTGTCCGAAGTCCGATGTCCGAATCACACCAAACATAATATCGTCTCTAGGTATCGATACTTGTTCTTATCAACACTTTTGAAGTTTTGTTCAATGTTCCTCTCTCCTAGATGATAGTGGCATTCCAGATTTTGGAAGGTCACTTCTAAATTCAGTTCATTACAATATAAGGAAAGTATTCAATATAAATTGGAATGCTAGTCTGAATATAAGATTGCATGATTGCATGATTTTAGTTCCCTGTATAGTTCTAAACTTTTCTATGATACATTTTTAGATCATTTACCACAATTCTTGAAAAAATAAAATAAATAAATTGTAGAGTAGTGAAAGAATTTATGAGAAAAGTAATCACGTTTGTGACAAACATTTTTTTCAGATCTAAGTCGTCAGTCTAACTACCAATTCATGAGCGAACGTTATTTAAAGTGAATTTAAAATAAAAAATTAAAAAGAATTACCAAGTTACCAAAAATATAAAAATATTCTCTTATTTATTTATTCCGATAGGGCAAATTTTGAAAATAAATAGAAAATTTGCAATAAATATCAACACTGAAGACAATATTTACCTACTATTTACTAGTTAAGTCAATGTTTTTAATCAATTTATAGATACTAACTGCTTTGCTCCAGGAAAATTTCTAATAGAAGCAGAATATTACCTACACAGGGTGTGGTATTTAAGATGGATTCCTTGATATCTTTCTTTTTTAAAAGATCCAGTTCTGAAATTATGTGGGCATAAGTTTATGCACCTAATTCATAGTTTCTTTTGGGATTACACCATCTGTAAAATAACAAAAAGCAAAAAACCAGAAGTAAACAAATTAAATATTCAAGTGCACCTTCTTCATCGCCATTTCTGCGATACTCGGTTTCTTATTTTAAATGGAACATCCTGTATATTGTTGCATTTATGGATTCTTCAGGTGATTTTAAGGTCACTTTGTGAGGAATTCACTTCCCTTCTCTTAAAGCAATAGGTATTTTCATCTGAGTCTTGTGTTAATGTGAAATGTTGTATTTGTTGCAATTAATTTAAAGAGGTATTTTGTGATATTTTGTAACATGGAGTAATGTAAAGTACCCAGTTAGTTTTCTCTGATATTATACAATTAAGCTAACAGTTTTATTAAAACACTTGATAATAAAATAACAAACAATAAATAAGAACATAATATTTTGCTTTAATGATACAAGTAATTAATAGATAAAAATAGAAATAGAAAAAATATATAAAATTTTTTTTTCTTAAGTCTATCTATGTATAACTAAATGATAAAGGCTATACAGAACATAAAAGAAATTTATAATTAGTGTTCAAAATTTTACAATACAATACATAATTTGATGTATTTTTTAAAATATTCTTCCACACTTTTATCAGGGATAATGTATTTAAAAGTTACAATAATCCGGTTCCGCATGTGTCTACTGTTAGTAGGTGGTGCAAAATAAACTGTATCCTTTGTGAATTCCCATAGGAAAAAGTCACATTTTGTCAAATCTGGAGATCTGGCAGGCAAAACGGTTGATCCACCTCGCCCAATCCATCTATGTATTTGGAAAATGTTTGTCTAAAAAATTTTCAAACTTCAGCAACACTATGAGGTGGAGGTCTGTCCTGCTGAATCCATAGGCGTTGCATCATAGATAGGGGAATACCACCCACAAGTTCCTGAAAGTGATTTCGTGGAAACTCAACATAAGAACGCCCATTTAAATGTATATTAAAAAATATCCTGCCCACACGTTTAAGGACCATCGAAATTATGAATGAGTCTTTCGAACGTAATGAGAATTATCAGTATTATAATACCTAATAAAAATTATGTCTATTGACAAACCCATTCTTCATCTGTGGATAACACATAACGAAAGAAATCTTCTTCATAAATCTTCTCAACTGTCCATTAACAGAAATCTAAAATCTTCTAGATAAATCTGTAAATATTAATTCTTGATACATCTGAATTTTATAAGGATGTCGTTTCACTATTTTCCTTGACCTAATAGGTACTTGTCACATTACTAATTTCTCTAATGCTAACGTGAGGATTTTCTTGGATGCACATCAGAAACAGACAGTCATTTTTTCCTATTGTACCTCTTTTTGTTCTGTTTCTTCTATTAAAAAGAACATTTCCACTATTTACAAATTTTTCTTGTTCATTTTGAAAGCTTTGCATCTTGCATGTTTTCTGTCTGGATAACACGAGATGCCACCAACCAATTTTTCTCACACTCTCCTAGTACAATTATTATATCCATTTATTCCTCCTGCCTAAGTCACGTGTTTGTAAAAACATTATTTTTTTAACTTTAAATCAACATAAAATTAAGCGTTAACGCTGTTTGTCAGAGGCGTTATTATTAGAATGACACTTCACTGAAACAAAACAGTTCAAGTAATTGTCAGTACTTCCTGGATTAAGCTGAATAATTCATCAAATTTTTACCTATTTTTCTTCAGATACAGTGATTTGAATAATCCCTAGCTACTTTATCTTATTGCACGTCACAAGATACCTACTTTCTTAAATTAATTGTAGAATAATGAACATTAACTCAAGATTCAGATGGATATAACTGTTGGGTGGGAGGTGCAACTTAAGTTTTCCATGTAGTAGGTCCCTCAGGTACCTCAAAAATGACAAAAATTCTCTATTTCAAGAGAATCATTAGAGATATAATAATATATATAGTAAAAAATAGGTAATTTATCGTATAATCCGATAATGAAACGAAAACAGAATCCTTGTACTAAAAAATATACAGATTTCGCAATCCTTGCAACCATCGGAGACACTGGAAATAATAACACCATATGAAACATAAAGCGCGCCGATTGTCCTATCAAATGAGACCCTACTCCATTAAGCGAGTACTGTATTATAACTGAAGAATACTCCCCACTACTCTTCACGCCGCTCGCCTGTCGAACGCTACGCTATCTATTTTAGTGAAGTAAAATCGCCGGTCTAACTCGCGGATAGAGGCACCAGTATTAACGCTACAAGCTTGAGCACGCCTTAATAAATGCTTCCCTTTGATAATCGCGAGCGTTTTTTAAAAATTCGATCATTTCAAAACAGTTACAAGACTCGACCTTTTTTTTAACTTTTTTTAAAATTTCTGAAGAACCTTGTGTGATTTCCCAGAAAACGGTATTTAATAATTACTAGAAAAGGGAGAAATTCGTTCCCATTTCTAGCCCTACCGGGGGTTCAGCCCTGCGATCTGGGATCACCCTTCTAGAATAATATTATTTTTAAGAAAATACATACCTACTTATTAAAGAAATTGAGATAATCTCTTATACCTATATGAAATAATAAATTTAGAGACAGAAAGCTGAAATTTTGTATCTGGAATGATGATTTAATTATACTAAACGATTTTTCTTAATAATATTTTGATGAATTGTAAGAGTAAGTAGTCTATTCTTCATGGTAAAATATTATCATTTTTTAAGTGCTGAAAGTAGAACCCATTTTTTAGTAAACATTTTTATCAATTTTATCAATGGGCCCCTCCGCTACGGTACGGAGGCCCGCCCGCCCTTCGAAAAGGTGTAATGAGGGCGTTAAAAAATATATTGCTGGCATAATTGTTTCAACAAATAAATATTGTAGAAGATATTTACTTTTGTAAGCTAAAATGATGAATTTTACAGACTGCCAAAATGAACGAATTAATTCCAAATTTTACCTACAGAAAGAATAAAAACTGTGGACAATGAAGCAGAATTAAATACTAATAATACCTACTAATAAATAATTCGAATCAAAAAGTAAAAAATTGCATCCAGCAGGATTCGAACTTGCGAAATTCAGCATTACAATATTTGAAATCCTGCGACTTATACCATTACGCCACCTCGTCAGTCGTTGTTGCTTGACGCTGAGACAAGTATGTAAACTGTACTTGTTAACCTGAAAAAATATTTTTTACGGAATTTAGAGCGAGACAGAATCGACGCGTTTTAATATATATATGATTGGTTAATAATATACAGGGTGAGTCAATAAGAACGAATTCTTTAGTAGCTCCTTAAATAATGGAGATAGAGTCAAATATTGAAAAGGGGTGTTGTTTCATATCTTTTTTTCTACAATCTAAAATTATTTTTAGATATACAGGGTGCACCGTTGAGGGGTTACAACATCCAACATTTGTTGTTTATATGGAACACCCTGTATTTTATACGAGATTTTGATTAAGCTTAAAATTCCCCATACATTGATGCCCCGCTTGCTGATCTTGTATGCGGGGTTGCCAAGTTATTTCGGTTTTTCTAAAAATTTGGGGAAAAATATAACCTTGCAAAAAAATCATACTAACCTTGTTTTCGATAATTAAAGGTTGAGATTCGGTATTTAGATAATCATACCCTTATACTATAAACCGATATCATTGTAAAATTATTTGCTTGTATGCAAGGGTGTTTTTTGTAAGCAACTGAAATGGTCTGAATATAATGTGAAAAAACTCGTTTTTCTTTTATGGAACCCCCTGTATATTATAACACCAGACAAACGAGTATTAAATAAGCTCTCAAATGATATATGGTTTGCTATATCTAACTCTAATAGTTTTCAAGATATTCAAATTTATACAAATATGGCAGTGACTTCTTTGTCATTTATTTATTCAGTAATTAAGTATTTCAAGAAAAAAACATATTTTCAAAAAATTTTTCTTGTTTTGTTCAAAACTGTAGTTTTTTAACTTTTCTTACTACCATGAACAATATTTTATATCTATTAAACAGCCAACGGTATTTCCGTAATTTCAACCTTTAATTATCGAAAACAAGGTTAGTATGATTTTTTTACAAGGTTATGTTTTTCCCCAAATTTTTAGAAAAACCGAAATAACTTGGCAACTCCGTATACAAGATCAGCAAGCGGGGCATCAATGTATGGGGAATTTTAAGCGTAATCAAAATCTCGTATAAAATATAGGGTGTTCCATATAAAAAACAAATGTTGGATGCTGTAACCCCTCAACGGTGCACCCTGTATATCTAAAAATAATTTTATATTGTAGAAAAAAAGAAATGAAACAACACCCCTTTTCAACATTTTGCTCTACCTCCATTATTTAAGGAGCTACTAAAGAATTCGTTCTTATTGACTCACCCTGTATAATGTTAATAATGGCAATATCTCAAAAACTATTATAAATATGTATATAGAATTCTTCACAAGGTGACCTTAAAACTACTCGTAGTTTCGTTTCATTTAAAATAAGGAATTTTGTGTCAATTTCCGGTATAGCCAGAAGTCGGACGTGTTTAAAAATATTTTCCTTTGATAGAGGAGGTACACAAACCTATGCCCACCAAATTTCAGAACTGTATCTTTTAAAAAAGAGGGATATCAAGGAATCCATCTTAAATACTACACCCACATTGTTCACTCACAAAATAGGTCACTCAAAATAATAATTGTGTGCTATTTTTGAAAAATAAATGAAAATAAATTTAAAAATACTTGTTAACCAAAGATCAACAGTTAAATCTTTATTAAATTCATTGTAGATTACTTATTCGAATCAAATGTGACGACTTAACAGCTTTATATGTTCTTGGTCAAAAATTCGGATGCGATCATGAAACAGAAGCAGCTGCTCTGCTGCAAACTGCGTTTGCTTTGGATCTTGATGTCATTGGAGTTGCTTTCCACGTTGGATCTGGTAGTAAGAATTATTCAATATATAGAAAAGCTATTGAATCTGCACGATACGTGTTTGATGTAGCCGCTACAGTTGGTTATGTGTTTAACTTACTTGATATGGGTGGAGGATTTCCAGGAGAAAAGGATTATTCAATTAAAGAGGTAGTTTTTTTATTTAAACAAGTATACAAACAGTTTCAAAATAAGAGTGATGACCATATATAGTGTTATTCTAGGAATTATAACTTGTTTTTTTTAAATTATTATTATTTGCAGATGCTTTCATTTATAGGTTTGCTCTGTCGAAACGCATATACAGGGTCATTAGTGTGGGATGAAGCATAGTTCCTACATTTGAAGATATATCAAAATAAAATTTTGTGTCAAAGGGAGGCATTTTAAAAATTGTTTTCGCTACTTAACGATAGCCATATACAGGGCGGTAAAATAAACTTATATTCTTTAAATGGATCAGTCCCAATTTTCTTTCGATATTTGGATGTCCTATCAAAATGCAAGAAAATGATATAAGGTTTCAGAGGGTTTTCATCTGTAGTTTTCGTTGTAGAGACTCTAACATCCAAAAATATGCTTTACTTTGAGGACACCCGGTATATTGAAATCGTAACCATTTTTCTAGAGGAACTAAAAGTTTAGTATCCAAGACAAATATCATAATTGCCAAGTTTCTATATACGCTATACAGAGTGATCGTACTTCGTGTAGGTATCCAAAGTTTACTCGATAATACTAAATGGAATGCCAAATATTGAATTGTCGATGTGAAAAATGGATTAAAAGAGCATTCCAAAAATATAATATAATTAGGTATATATAAATATAATATTAATAAATTATATAAAAATATTATTATAATTATACCAGGTTATGTCCAACAATTTTCCTGTAATAAATTTCTAAATTGCAAATTTAAAAATTTCACCTGTTTTATAGAAGTATTTATTTTCCAAATTATTTAATTTTTTTCAAATTTACTAAACCTGTTATAACCATAATAACAATAATATAGTTTATTTACTTTCCGAAAAAGTATTTATACAATATATAGAATGTATAAAGGACCAACCAAATTAACAATGCTGTTATTAACAAATCACTGTAATTTTATAAAAAAACACATTGATAATAAATAAACAGGTTTCTCCTTACAAGTACTTTGTACTTGATTGCAGGGTAGTGCATTTTAACAATAATGATATTTTGCTGATTCATAACTTAGAGAGAGTATGCCCATATTCAATACTTGCTCCTTAAAAGTACCAAGTACTTGACAGTAGACCAACCACTGAATACGATTTAATGTTCCTGTATACTGTGCAATACCAAGCATTAAATCCTAATGATTTACATTTACACTGAATATACACCCACATATATTTTTACACTATATATCACAGTATAACTACGCTACTAAATTCTACAACCCTATTAATGCTCAACAATATGGCTAACAAGAACCGGACGTACCTACATAAGAGAATAGTATACAAATACACACATATACCTACATATTTATTATAACTATTATTATTATTTTTTTTTAACTAATTGGCAATGTAATAATGATTTTTCAAGTCCATTGTTTCATGAATCAATAATTTATGACTTTCATTTAGCCATAGTCTGACCTTTCTTTTGTAGAGTGATATAGTTTTTATTTGTTTTATAGCAAGCGTATTTTTAGGTAAATATATTTGTAGTTCCTGCTACCAATAGTTTTGGTGATATTCCTTTTAGAAGTTACTATACGTTTATTCCTAGTTGTATAACAATGATCATTATATGTAATGTGGTCTTTGTATTATTGCATCCATTTTGTTTGATTTTTTGTAAAGGCTGTCTGTAGGATACGTCTCTGGATAGGATATGTCTCTTATCATGATTTATTTTAATAAACCACTTTTGAATTGAATTCAGGTTTTTAAGGAATTTGTTATTCACTCCTTCCCAGCCGATTATTCCATATGTTATCTGAGATTGGACCAAGGAGTAATATAGAGTATTAAGTTCTTTTATGCTTAAAAGTTGTCTAACATATTTAAAATTTAGGGAGTAGAGTTCTTAGCTTTTTACAATGTTACTTATTTGCAAATTCCATCTGAGATGTTTATCTACTATTATTCCGAGATACTTTACAAAATTATTAACTATATTAGCTTTAATGTTAAGAGAGCCAAGGTGAGGTAAGTGGTTTTGATAAGAAGTAAATGACAGATACTTGGTCTTGCTTTTATTTATAGGCAGAATATTATAATCAAACCATTGCTTGATTTACTTTAAAGTCGTTTTCTGCTACGTTCTTTAATTAGTTCCAGTTCTCTCCAGTGTACATAATTACTGTATCATCTGCGAAAGCAAGTATGTGTCCTTCACAAGGCAGAACAAGTAAATCATTTATGTAGATGTTAAATACAACTAATACCTAACTAACTAAATACAACTACTAATACAAGGGACCTAATACCGCCCCTTGGGGAACACCATATTCCACAATATGCACATCACTGATAGTGTCTTTGATTTTAACACACTGCCTTCGATTTATCAAGTAATTATTTAACAGTTTGAATCCAGTACCTCTAATACCCGTATTATCAAGTTTGTTTAGTAGCAAGGCGTGACTAACAGAGTCAAACGTTTTTTCAAGATCAATGAAAATACATAGAGCAGATTGAGCTTTATCTAACGATTGGTACAAATTATTTACTAAGTGAGCAATAGCAACTTCGGTCGAGATTTTAGTTTTAAATCTAAACTGTTTATCAGACAAAATACTGTGTTTTAATAAGAAGCCATTCAACCTTGTTTTAATAATTTTTTCAAATATCTTTGCAATATTCGAAATCAAAGATATCGATCTATAACTTACCACATTAGACCTGTTCCCACCTTTAAAAAGTGGTGTTATTATTCCCTTTTTAAAGGCTGTAGGGCATTGCCCTGTTTCAATTAAAAGATTTATCAAATATGTTAATGGACGATATTTCATGTTTTATAGATTTTAATATTTCTCCATTTATTCCGTCTTCACCAGGTGCTTTACCTATTTTTAATTCGTTTATAGTTCCTTCTACTTCTACATGATCTGTTAGTGTTAGAAATATCGTATTGGTATCCCGTTTTGCGTTAATAATGGGATTTATTGTTTTCTCAATATTCGCTGCAAGATTTTTTCATACATTAGAGTATGAAAAATGTTAATCTCATGTAGATAACCAATGTTATCTACATCAGATTAAAGAAAATATTTTTATTATAGTAAATAAATTTTCAAATGATGTATACAAATTTGAATATCCCATAACTGTATTAAATATTTTGAATCCAAATATCTTACGAAAGAAAGAAATGCTTTCTTCTCTGTACTTATGACAGAACAAAACAGCTGACCTCATTAAAAAATGAAAATAGCTTCGAAGATAATGAAACACAAACAAGAATATCAAACAATGTGAAATAAGACACTTGTTGACATTTAATACATAAAGAAAATTCTAAATTCATAACACTAACTACTAATGGTAAACAACAGTGGCCGTCTGTAATCATTTTTACCGGGTAAGCTGCACGGTAGGTCTTAAGAATAAACGATTTTTTTTTGCATTTGTGGGTGAAACGGACATATCAATCACAATTCTCTCCTTCCCCCCCTCCCCCAAAAAAACCTTCTGATTTTCTCGCCGTGATTAGTGCCGAACAACACACATGGAAAACAAAACAAAACATTTTTTTCAGAAAGGTCACAAATCGAGTTGTCCGAGAATAGATTGACATCCAGAAAAATTGGAATTTTACGTAATTTCTGCTCATTTTCTTCGTGGGTAACAGTTTTCCTTCTTTTTTTTCTTTTCATTTAGTTATTAACATTAAGATGTCGGTCCAAAATATTCTTGAACGCCTCTGACCTTGGATGGCGTTCCTGATCAGAATAAGGTACACCGTACAATCATGAGGCTAACAAGCAACTTTTTTAACATTCTGCAAAGATCAAAATCGTATCCATCAACTCATTTAGAGGAAAATTACTAATTTTTAAAACAAATTTAATACACTATCTTGTGAATACAGACATCTATAGTTTGACATTTACTACAAGTTTTATTTTTTTTTTATTTTTTTTATTTGTGTTTATTTCACCATGAATATGGCTACCGCTAAAAAGCGAAAATAATTTTAAAATATGCCCCCTGCATATATAGAAGACATGCTTTGTCCCCACACTAACGGGGACTCTGTATAGCCTTAAGATATGATGACATTAAAAGAGAAACAGCTTTACACCATTCTTACTTCAATAATCCTGTACATTATGACAAGTAGGAAACACACGGACTTGGTCGGAAACTTACAAACCAAATTCAATTTTGAAAAGGTCAGAGTCTTTAGTTAATGACTCTAGTCATTACATTAACATATTTGGTAATGGGTTAATGGAATGGGTACGGGTGAATACATCGGTTAAAAAAACTTACATGATCTACTTTTATCTAATGATCTCAAATCTTGTCTTATGTTATTATCATATCCATATCTATTAACTTTCTTTGGCTAAGAAAAAGGGAGGGAAATAGTTTTTGATGGTATCGATCGAACACCCTGTACATACAGGGTGTCTACTACCACGATGACGGTTCATTAAAAATATCTGGAGAACCAATAAAGCTATTAATTTGAAATTTTAGGTGAAGTCAAAGTGGGCCATGATCTACTTGATGAAAATATTTTAAGGTTTCTACCACTTCTGGTTATACTGTAAGTCGACATTAACTTCGTTATTTTAAATGGGACAGCCTATATATTATTGCATTTTTTGATTCCCCATCCAATTCTGTACAATATTCATTAAGAATAGTATATACCTATCTTAAACGGTTTTCGAGATATCGCTTATTTTATAAAAAAAAATTGCTGTTTGGCACTGTGATATGTCGTGACTTCTTTCACTTTGGACTTACAAGTCTGAAATTATGGTGCAATTACGTAACATACTCCGGCATCGTATAATTAACAAAAATCGAATCTACGATGTACAGGGTATTCCGAAAATAAATTCAAACTAATGCATAATACAAATAATAATAATAATAATAATAATAATAATAATAATAATAATAATAATAATAATAATACACTTTATTTCAAACAACTACGAACATCTGCAAAGCGAAGTAAAGTAGGTTGAAACAGGTCACTAACATAGTATAAATATACCTATAAAATTCATTTGTTACATTTTTACCCCTTCCATGCGGAAAACTTTGAAAAATATCCCACTTAACAACTAAATTAAAAAAAAAATATATAATTTAAAAACAGCATAGGAACCATCCAGAAACAAGGTACAACACGCTATAAAGTAATAATTTCAGCTTTAATTTTCAAAAAAATTCATTTATTGAATACGGTTCAATTTCAACCAAATAATTGAAAAGTTCTCTTTTAAAACATTTAATATTTGTAATACACTTTATACTATTTGGCAATTTATTAAAAAATTTCATGCTTGCGTAGAAAGGTCCTTTTTGATACATGCTTAACCTGTGGATGGGAAAACAATAGTCATTGAAGCACCTAGTATTATACCTATGGTTTATTTGTTGTGTGTTATATTTTGCTTTATATTTAAAATTAAACATCAAACATTCATAAATGTATATTCCAGTAACCGTAAGATATCTATTTTCCCTGAATTTTCCTCTGCAACTGTTACTAATTGACATATTACTAATAATTCTGATAGCTTGCTTTTGAATGACAAATAATTTAATAATATCAGATGCTCCGCCCCAAAATATAATGCCATATTTTAATTTTGAGATAAAGGAAGCATAATAGACCGTTTTCATTACTGCTTTATCAACATATTTATTTAAAACTCTCATACTGTAACAAAGGCCATTTAATTTTTTCATCAATTCTGTAACATGTCGAGACCAATTTAAATTTTCATCTACATAAATACCTAAAAATTTTGTTGACACGCTCAACTCTATTTTCCGATTATTTATATTTAAATTCTTTTCATCTATACTTAAATGTGATCTATTTGTTCTAAATATTACGTGACAAGTTTTTTCTTTATTTAAGACTAGCTTATTTTGGAGTAACCAATTTTCTACTGTTTTCATGGTGGTATCAGCTTGAGTTAGTAAGGTGTTAATATTTTTTGCTTGGATTAGCAGTGAGGTATCATCAGCAAAATTTATAATGCGGTGCTCACTTTGATCCAGAATATTACATAAATCGTTTATATAAATATTAAAACGCACAGGGCCTATTATGCTCCCCTGCGGAATGCCTAATAGTACTGGTTTTATTTCCGACTTTATCTTCTTATTGTTTGAAATGATACTAACAAATTGGACTCTGTTTTCTAAATAAGACATTATCCAATTTAACATTGATTCTCTTATTCCATAATTTGATAGTTTTTGTCGTAATATATTATGATCCACTGAGTCGTATGCTTTGGACAAATCCAAAAAAATTCCCATGGGCGCTTCATTTTGTTCTATAGCATTTAATATACCATTTATATAATCAAATAAGGCAGTATTTATTGATTTGCCTTTCAAAAACCCATGTTGGTTTTCACTAAATAATTTATTGGTTTCAAAAAACCCTACTATTCTATTACATACCGCTTTTTCAAAGATTTTTGAAAAAGATGACAGTAAGCTGATTGGCCGAAAGTTTGTTAAGTTCTTGGGGTCACCTTTCTTGTACACCGGGATTACTTTTGCTGTTTTTAATAGAGTCGGAAATACACCATGAGTTATAGAATTTTCAATAATAAAACATATTGGCTGTAAAATTTCATTTATCACTTTTTTCAGAAGTGATGTGGAAACTTCATCTACTCCAGAACTGTTCTTGTTTTTTAAAGATTTAGTTATTTGTAAAACTTCTTCTTCATTTACTCTGCCGCAAAAAATGTTGTTTGGATTTTCTGAAATTTTATTTACAAAAGGTATGGTCGGTAATTTTTTTACTATATCTACTGCTGAGTTTATAAAAAATGAGTTTATCGTATTTACCTTTTCCACAGGGTCTTCAAGGAATACGGAGTCCTTGTTTCTAGATCGTTTTATATTGCCTGATACATCGTCAACAATATTCCAGATAGTTTTGGATACATTATCTGAGTTTACAATTTTATCTTTATAGTATTTTTCCCTAGCCTCGATTAGTAAATTTTCCAATTTAGCCTTTTCCAAGTTGTACAAGTCTTTATAATTTTTATCATGCCTTAAAATGGTGCATAACGTACTTAGCCTACTCTGACACAACGCAATTTCAGGAGACTCTTTCCACGGATCATAATAACCATTTTTTATGGGTACCTTCCTTAACGGAAAACAATTTTTAAAAGCTGTAATGAACGTGGATATAAACATATCCCATTGTAAATTTACTTCATTTTCTTTTATTTCCAACAGAGTAGACCAGTCTGTATCTTTTAGCAAATTTCTAAAATTTAATGTATTTGATTCGTTAAAGCAACGATAAAATTTAAAGTCTTGTTTCAAGTTACTACATATATTTAAAGTTAACAATTGGGCCCTATGGTCTGACACATGAGTTTCTAAAACCTTTGTACAATAATCCCAAGAATTTACATTTGTAAGAAAATTATCCACACACGATCTCGATGTATTTGTAACTCTTGTATAATCATCAATTAATACATTTACAATAAAAGAGTTTAAAATAGACAGCATTTTTTGAGTATTTAAATTTCCTATACTTTTAAAATCTATGTTAAAATCCCCTGTAATAATAAACACGTCATCATTTTATAATAATAAATACTAAATAGATAATAGATAATAAAAACTAGCTTATCTTTAATAGAACACCCTGTATTTTATTACATCATTGGATAGTCCAATAAATTATCTATCAAATAGTATTACATTTCCCTATCTCTAAATCTTATAATTTTTGAGTTATTTGCAATTATGTACGAAATGCATTACAAACTAACACTATTTTGTTGATTTCGTAGTTAACCATTTAAAGTGACATTTCTTGTAAATTGTTAGACAGACGAAATAGAAAATAATCGTTAATAATAAGATATCAAAAATGTATTTATTATGCACGGGGAATGTAACAAAATATTAAGTAGAACCTAACACTGACGTAGTTTTCCACATAATACCAAAACACTATTCTGCATTCGACGCGCGTTTCGCCAACCAAGTTGGCATCATCTGGAGATGATTAAAACTATACTAACATTGTGTCCTATTTATACCTAAACCATTTCTACGGTTCAGTGAAGCATCGTGACTGCTCAGTGAACCATTGCGACTGATCAGTGAACCGCTGCGACGGATCAGTAAGCCGTGATTTACTAACCAATAAAGCGGGCTATATAGGATTGGTCCTCTGTCACCATACATACTATTTTTACATTTAGCAATTTCCACACTCTCAAAACCATCCAGCTGTCTGGAGTTTGTTATATTCCTAGTTGGGCGACACTAGACTTATCTGTTCTACCATATTTGCGATGAGCCATATGTTCCTTGAATCTAATTTGAATTGACCTTCTAGTTTGTCCAACATACTTTTGATTACAGTCTGTACAGCTAATTTTGTAAATCCCCGACTTTTCCTTAGCTAAATTTTATCTTTTGGATTGCATAAAAGTTGTAGTTTATTTCCCGATGAATAAACCACTGATATACCTATATCTTTAAAAATCTTACCAAAACCACGGGTGAAACGAGGATCATATGGAATACATATGAATTTTGGATTTTCTCTTTCATTTTGAAAAGTCGAGGAATTTCGAAGTGTCTCTTTAAATTGACGTTTCCTAATTATTTTATCAAATAAACTTACAGAATATCCATTACTCTCAGCTATATCCTTAATTTAGAGGGAAACTTAATAGGCGACGATGAATTAAAAAATTGAAACTCGCCATTTTGTATATTTGAAGATAGTAGCACAGACCCAAAGAGGGCACTACGGTGTGTTTCTCACCACTACTAACATTCTCCATTTTGTGTTGAGCACAATGGTGGGACTCCTTAGGGATATATCTTAAAGTATTGGTATATTTTCTGTATATGTCAAATTGTAACTTATTTTCACTATTTCTAATTATTTAATACATCTAAGCATGGTAGTTGCCCAGAGTTTTCATTTAATATGTAAATTTAACTGACACGAAACGACTATTCAATTTAGAAACAAAGTTGTCAATATCAGTGACTTTTGTTTGAGAACAACCATAAAATAGATAGTAGCAATTTAACACTAATTAAACACTGAACCATAGAAATAGTTTAGGTATAAATAGGACACAATGTTAGCATAGGTTTAATTTTAATCATCTCCAGATGATGTCAACGTGGTTGGCGAAACGCGCGTCGAGTACAGTAGTGTCTTGGTGTTATGTGGAAAACTACGTCAGTGTTATCTTCACACCAAAGGTTCCAACCCCTTCCAAGATAAGTAAAACCTGTAAAATGTTCAATGAATGGTACCCTAATTTACCTCCAATTTCAAACAAAGTGTGCAGAAGAACTCTTGACAGAGACAATTTGGACTAAAACTAAAGTGTATATAGTACTTAAAACTTAAACGAAGATAATAATTAATTTACAATAAATGTTCGAACCGATGTCCATCCACTTCCAAGCATGTGTGAATTCGGGTCCTCACAGAATTAATAGCTCTCCGAATTTCATGTCTATTTACCCCAGATATAAAAATCCTAATTCAATTCATCGCTTACTTCTCGTGTATAGTGAGGTGGCGCTCCGTCAATCTAATACCAACACTCTTGTCTTACATTCAAGGGTAAATTGTCTAAAAAGTCTGTTACTGTTTTCAAAATATTTAAATAAACTGCCGATGTTTAGGTGTTTTCCGAACCAAAGGTGTTTTCATAAATAAAAAGTCTAACTTAATCATATAGTACCCAACAGAATAGAAAACATGAATACTAAATCTTTCCTGATAGGTTCTCTTATGACATGTGGATTTTCATCAGCCGAAAAATGACTATTTTGTTTACTAAAGATACTTTACCCTCTCTGGTAAATTTTGCCTCATCAGTCCAGACAATTTTTCTTAAAATAAGTTGGTCTTCCTACATATGAACTGTCATCCATTCGCAAAGTTGTTTTATAGGGATACATATTGTTTTAAAATTCTTTGAACAGTTTCGTGATGCTCCAACCTTTGCTCAGCTGCACGAATTGAGCTATTTGGATTTACTTTACTTTACTAAAATGAATAAAATAACCCAAAACATTAATTTGATAATCTTCAGCTGAGGTTACTGGTTTTGAAAACTCCCTCTTTGCACAGATTCTACTTAATACTTTATTATATTCCCCATGTACAATAAATAAATTTAACATATCTTCGTTTGAGTAACGATTATTTTCCATTTCGGCAACAATATCTAACAATTAACAAGAAATGTCAGTTTAGATGGGTTACTACAAAATCAACAAAAATTTTATTTTCGTCGGCCCTCTTTTCAACAAAATAGTGTAAGTTTGTAATGCATTTCGTAAATAATTGCAAATAACTCGAAAGCTATAAGATTTAGAGATAAGGAAATGTGTTACTATTTGATAGATAATTTATTGGACTATCCGGTGATGTAATAAAATACAGGGTATTCCATTTACGATAAGCTAGTTTTTATTATATGTACATTCATTTGAATTTATTTCCTGAACACCCTGTATATCGTAGATTCGCTATTTGTTAATTATACGATGCCGGAGTAGCTTCACATAATTGTACCATAATTTTCAGATTTGCAAGTCCAAGATGAAAGAAATAGTTGCACTATACAAGGTGTTTCAGAAATGAGTATTCAAAATTTCAGAGGATGTAGAAGACGTTGAAAGATGACGGAAACCTTAGTACACTTTATGTCAGTGGCGGCTCCTAAGGGAGATACTGCCCCTTAAAGGGGTTATCTCAGAAACGGTTTTTGTTGCGTAACTTCATAACTGAATAACTAAGATGAATGAAATTTTGAGTGAGTATGTACATTTTTATTCCTAACGATTAGCATACATTACATTTTAAAATTTAAAACAGGGGCGTACGAAAATGGTGGGGGCGAGGGGGAAATTTATTCAAATCTTTTTTATGAGCAATTTTGTTCTGTTTCTGATGGGAAAATATAAAAATTTAAAGTATTTTACATAAAAAAGGTACTCTAGTTCAATTTCGCTAGAACGCGCCGTTCTCCAGTAAAATCGATTTTAAAAATCCGTAACATGCTGAAAAATTCAAATTGCTTTAGGTGAAATAATAAAATAATCAAAGTGTGCCATGAGAAAAAAAACACTAACTTGGCAGTGACAGTTATCATTAACAACGTCGTTTATTATTGTGTTTTAACTTGTGCTGCAGCGTAGAGTATAAACGTTCAAAATTATTGAAGAGAATGCCACAGTATACATTTTCTGAATATGTAGATATGTTGTTGATATTAGGTGAATGTCATGGGAGCGCAAGAAGGTATGCTGAGAAGTTCCCAAATTAGATATGACTTCTAGTCTACCAAACTGCATGAATAGAAATGTTTTAAATGGAGAGAATATTTTGAACTTGGTTGAAGTTCTTGACTGACTGAAACAAATTATTTTATTACAAGTGTTTTTTATGATGTGTGTCTTATAAGCAGCTAGTCATCCATTGCACTGGAAAAATGGATTTTTATCTGGAAAACCTCTAGAAATTATAAAATGTAATCATATTGTCCATTAATCCAGTGGCGTAGAAGTTAATTTTAAATAGGGAAATAGTACCCCTGATTCTCCGGCACTGGTATTTGAATTTGGGTTTTGTAGATCCATAACTGCGAGGAATATTTAGTGAAAATTCTGTACCGAATTTGGTTTAATTTGGTTAAGCCGTTTTTCACATATTTTAAGAATTCATTTTTTTTATTATTTTCAAGGCCCATTGTCTCAGAAATGGTGCCTTTTTCCGCCCATGTTCATTAAGCAAAGTGATATTAATTTTTGTTGTTTTATACTTTCCTGAAGTTTGTCTATTAAAATCTGGACCACCCTGTATACAAACATAGTATCAATTGAAAACAAATTTAATGACAACATAACAAATATAAGAATATTGATTCTTACACAGTAGTAACAACAACATAATAATAAGAACACAAAGGAACAAAATTCAAATAGGAATAGGTGATATTACGCTATTTGCAGTGGTATTAAAGCTATTTAAATTTCAAAATGTCCACCATTTGCAGCAATACAAGCGCGTAATCTGCGTTCCAAAGAAAATAGGTTCCGCTCCAGGGTGAGTTCAGTAAACGCATCTTCTACACGCTGACGTAACTGCTCCTCATTGTCAATGACTTGTGAATATACCTTCTCTTTCATTTGGCCCCACACGTTGAAATCCATAGGATTCAAATCTGGTGTACGTGGGGACCAATTTATAGTAGCATCATTTCCAATGCCAATTGATTGTCTTGCGCTCCCATGACATTCGCCTAATGTCAACAACATATCTACATATTCAGAAAATGTGGCATTCTCTTCAATAATTTTGAACGTTTATACTCTACGCTGCAGCACAAGTTAAAAAACAATAATAAACGACGTTGTTAATGATAACTGTCACTGCCAAGTTAGTGTTTTTTTTCTCATGGCACACTTTGATTATTTTATTATTTCACCTAAAGCAATTTGAATTTTTCAGCATGTTACGGATTTTTAAAATCGATTTTACTGGAGAACGGCGCGTTCTAGCGAAATTGAACTAGAGTACCTTTTTTATGTAAAATACTTTAAATTTTTATATTTTCCCATCAGAAACAGAACAAAATTGCTCATAAAAAAGATTTGAATAAATTTCCCCCTCGCCCCCACCATTTTCGTACGCCCCTATTTTAAATTTTAAAATGTAATGTATGCTAATCGTTAGGAATAAAAATATACATACTCACTCAAAATTTCATTCATCTTAGTTATTCAGTTATGAAGTTACGCAACAAAAACCGTTTCTGAGATAACCCCTTTAAGGGGCAGTATCTCCCTTAGGAGCCGCCACTGACATAAAGTGTATTAAGGTTTCCGTCATCTTTCAACGTCTTCTACATCCTCTGAAATTTTGAATACTCATTTCTGAAACACCTTGTATATCACATAGTGCCAAACAGCAATTTATTTATGAAATAAGCGATATCTCGAAAACTGTTTAAGATAGGTATATACTATATACTATTCTTAATTAATGTTTTTTATTTAAAATAACGAAGTGTCGACTTCCGGTATAACCGGAAGTAGTAGAAAGTTCAAAATTTGTTCTCCAGATACTTCTAATGGACCGTCACCATGGGACACCCTGTATATATATAACAATTTTATATTATTGTTCCATCATTCATCAAATACCTACTTTTCAGATTGGAGAAATTATAAATGCAGCTTTAGAGGAATATTTTCCAGACCCCGCTATTAATATTACATCAGAACCTGGCCGATATTATGTCAATTCGGCTTTTACTTTAGCCTCCTGTATACACTCTTTGAAAACGACAACTCAAAACAGTAAAAGGTCATATGCCTATTATATTGATGTCAGCGTATACGGAGCTTTGATACCAGTTCTTTTTGATGAAGATTATTCACCCAAACCTTTACATGCCGAAGTTAGTGATGAACTCTATCCAAGTGTTATTTGGGGGCCGACCTGTGATCCATACGATGTAATTGTGAAAAATATCATGCTTCCTAAGATGAATGTTGGTAACTGGATAGTGGTTGAGAATGCAGGGGCATATACTTTGTCCATAGCATGTGAATTTAATGGAATAGATACTCCCAAATTGCACAGTGTTATAGACGAAAAAAATTGGTATACCTATTTGAAAATATTTTTTGTAAAAGGCTTTTAAGATAACTTCGCAATGACGTCGCGCTATCTAGTAATACGGTGTTGCCAGCTTGTAACACTTCACGATATTCAGGAACATTTTATTCCGCATTTAACATTTTATTATTATAGCAGATATCTTTAACTCAAGTAATCGCAAGTATTGACACTGAGTATATATATATTGTGTATATATATTTACACAATTAACACGGCTTGATAAAGGTCTCGACCTTTCCATATTTGCACTACACTTGGCTTAGTTCTGAAATTTTTCATACACTTTGCTGAAACAATCTATCAAAAATGACAAATATCAAAAAATTATTTTGTTAACTTGATCCAGTGATTATGCAATGCCGCAAAGGGTGATACCTCAGACAAATCCACGACTATTAAATAATGTATCCATTATGCATGTGTTCTATCGAGAATAATAAACAAATTCACATAATACTTACCTACGCGCCTAAAACATTTTATTAATAAGCCATGACAATTTGTCAAAGCATAATTTTGTTATTGATTTGAAACTTTAAAATTTGTGTATAAAATTTGTATTTAAATTTATATTAGTTATAGCCGTGGACAAAGTATAGTATTCTATCTGCATATAATGGATATTATTCACTGGGGTGATTTACGACACGAGGTGTAGGTGAGTGTTGTAACCGTGATCGTTATATGCTCGTTGAATAATATACTATTATAGTCGACTGTCATCATAATGCTGTCATTATGAAAGTCAAAATCGTTAATAATCTGACACTTTCTAGCACCCGTGCTGTAATGTGAAAGAATCGTGCCATAAAATCCACTTTATGGCACAATGCTATAGTAACCATATGCGAACATTCTACGATTGCACAAATTTAAGTTTTTAAAACTTAAATTGTCTGTTAAAACCACAGTTCGACTATAAAATAGCGTATGAAATTCGTTTATAATGCTCGATTATGGCATTCGTGAAGTGTTAGCGCATTCGCTTCGCTCATGCGCCAAAATTCACTCATGCCATAATCTGTTGCATTATAAACTAATTTCATAATATACTAATACGAGCGTATAATGAGGGCTATTATTCACGAAGGTTAAGTTTATATCACGACTACTATTGACTTTGATTCCATAAATTTATTTTTCTACGTTCATGCAAAAAACAAAACTTTATTGGACTATATTTAGTGAAAAAACTGGTTCTTTATTGCACTAGTGCAATAAACATTTTATTGCACTCATCTGTCATTCTACTACAGCGTTTTGTGATCATGACAAACATAAACGTCAAATCGACGTGACACTTAGTGCCCCCTAAATAAAACATTTTTTGGTTTTTGTATGAACGTAGAAAAAATATTGTATGCAACTCGTACAAAAAGTGTTTATTTTGACGTGTTGTCCAACTCGGCCTGACGACCTCGTTGAACAATTTCACGTCGCGTACAATAAACACTTACTTTTTGCACTTGTTGCATAAATAACTATTTTTCTACGTTCATGCAAAAAACAAAACTTTAGTGAACTATATTTAGAGAAAAAACTGGTTCTTTATTGCACTCGTGTGTCATTCTACTACAGCGTTTTGTGATCATGACAAACATAAACGTCAAATCGACGTGGCACTTGGTGCCACCTAAATAAAACTTTTTTTGGTTTTTGAATGAACGCAGAAAAAATATTGTGTGCAACTCGTACAAAAAGTGTTGATTGAACTTGACGTGTTGTCCAACTCGGCCTGACGGCCTCGTTGGACAATTTCACGTTGCGTGCAATAAACACTTACTTTTTGCACTTGTTGCATAAATAACTATTAAACAACTTTATCATAACTTATTTGACATTGATAGTCTATTTAATGTTAACTTTTTCCAAGTGCATTAAAAAAACAGATTAAAGTAATACTTTAACAAGATTTTTATGATTTGTATAAAGTTAGCTAATTAAAGTGCCTGGCTATTGCCTAGACGTGCCTACCTACTGATAAATGTTTGCCAGATACAAAATATATATCGCGTACCCTAGAAACTTCAGTGAATAATGATTATTCACCGCTATTATTCACTCTGTGATAAATGACTATCCTTTTGCTTTAGAAAACTCATTTATAAGGTATATAATATAAGCTAGACGTGGACAAAATGTTTTATTTTGACTAGTGTACAAGACACCTGGGTAGGAATGAAGGGTTATTATATTGAGAAAACTTAATTACTAAATATGACGACATTGCAAAGTTATAAAAACATATATGTCTATTATACGATTAATTAAATTAAACAAGACACACATTTTGCGGCTACTATGTCCTACCTACCTACTAGAACTACAATAACTACTTATTTTCAAATTAAAAAAAAAATCTAGGTGTAGAAAAGAGTTTGAATAATATAGTCAACGAGAAAAGTCAAATTTCTTATTTTACATGAAAGTATATAAAAAAATATATAAGATTAAGATTAAAAAAGTTGATTGAAGAAGCCGTTACTATGTAGTAATTTAACATCTTGTAGAACAATGAAACACATTTCTATGTAGTGGTGTATACCTATATATATATATATATATATATGGAAATATAGTGGTAAAATACATAAAAAAATAGTGGTACAATATAGTGGTGAAAAACATAAAAATAGTTTTTCGTCCGGTAAAAAAATAGAATGAATATGTAAATTTTAAAGAATAATTTATTGCTTTTTTATATTTTTATTTGAAAAATGATTTAACAATCAATAATTACGAGCATTACGTGCATGATTTAAACTATTTACGCCTATAGCTGAATGAGTAATATTCTCCTTTTCTGTTATGTAATTTTCATTCTCCACTGCCATTATTGAGCTGCATTATGGCTGTTGCATTGCTGAAATGCTTTGTTGTGACTGTGGCACAGCATCTAAAATTCGATTGGCAACATCTAGTTTATTATTGACAGAGTCATCTATGTAGTATGTATTTTTAAGGAAGTTATATATCTACCTGTATCCACCAATAATGTGGCCGATGTTCGTTGGAAACAATGTTCCGTAAATTCCTTAGGATTGAGAAGATTTAAAAAGGTTGCGATTACTTAAGGTATGGAACCATATTTCTGTATGCCGACAACTTGCTTAGTTCACTTTTAGTTTCGGTAACAGCATTTCGAAAAAATCCTTTATCACTTATTTCATTTTCTTTGGACGGAGAAGTGCATATTTTCTATAATACCTATTCTAAATATTTTCCCGTCACAGTAAAAGATCAGGGTTTATTTGTTTTATTATCTGGTATTTTTATTAATAACACAGATCCTAATACCTTGTATGTGATCTATCATCATGCGAGCCAGTAATTTTTTACGGCGACATGCACCCGTAATTCCAAATATAAAAGCAGCCTACCACAAAAATAGTAATTTAAATCTATACTTAAATTATCCACTAGAAATTTACCTCAGACATTAAATATTTAACATACATATGGGGTCTTCTTAAGGAATTTTTCAAAGTCTTACTTATATAGTAATAGTAGGTAGGTACCCTTGACTATTACGCCAAATATACATGATGTTTACTTTTTAAAAATGCACGCAATTTCATGTACTTTGATATATCTACATATATTTCAAGTTTAACACGATGCTTATCATCGAATAATTTGACTACAAAGTACATAATTTCATTTTTTGAAATAAGTTCCAAATAAGTGCCATATATGCAGGTAAAATATTCTGGGAGAAAGATGTTAATTTATTCTCTTGCCGATATTTCTCAAAAGCACTTTCTTTGCTGTTGCATTTTATAGAAGACAAATTTTGTTAAGTGAAATGTATACGATATGTTTTATAGAAAAACATTTCATAAAATGTTAATATCAAAAGTTTTAAAATGGAGCATCTATAATGGTGGAATATTACGAGTATTTAGTTTATCCACCCCTGTATATAGGTATTTTAAGGAATGTGTTCTGGTGCGGTAAGTGCTGTGATTCCCGAAGACGAATGTTTATTAGATATTGCTCATAGGTAAAAACAGGTCGACTTTCCAGAACGCGGGACGCGGGGAAAAATCTAATTAGCCTGCTAAATAGTAAGTTAATAAAAAACGAAGGTGCAGCGCTTAACTGCAATATCAAATGCCATCAGAGCCCTAAGTTACTGTTGGATTTAAGCTGGATGGTAAAAGAGGTGAAAATCCAGCAATTCCCAGCGGACCTTTAGCGGTCTTTAAAGGTTGATGGATTGATAGATGAATTGATGTTGCAGTTGAGTGGATCATTTGTTTGAGAAAATAGATTAATTAATTATGATAAAATTAAATGTTAATAAAGACGTATTCCATACGGAATTTCTTCCCTCACTGAAAAAATTACTACCGACTGATTAAGGTGTTTAACCACGAATACTTGTCAACCCAAGTAGTAATTAACACAACATTATTAGGAACTACGCATGGCTATAAATCTGGAAAGTCGATTAATCAATATGGATTTCATTTTAACTCATAGCTGTTACTTGATGAGTTGGTAAAATTTTTCTATCGGCCATATTATATCTATCGTTTTGTATTCGTATCGTTTTGTACTCGAAGTTTCGGTTAGTAGAATACCTATATTTAAAATTAAACCAAAATTGCTGCAAGTTGCAGCATTACAATAAAATAATAATTGAATTGAATTTAATCATTTAAATTATTATTTTATTGTAATTCTGAATATGGTTAAACTAATCAATTTTTTTTGTAAAATTAACATTCTTCGCAAATAATGCATTAATCGTAACGTGCATATAGTCGCTAAAATCGGTTAGTTGCAATCAGAATGTATTACAAAACAAATACACAAAGTATTTTTTAATATGCAACTCTAATTTTACATTTTTAAATATAAAATAGAATACGTATTAATAGTTTTATACTAAACTGCTGTGCAAAATTCAAGGAACACCTGAAATTTTGGTCACATTTTCACACTGTATATCTTCGGTTAAAATTAACCGATTGGGATAAAATTGGAATCGTTTTGGCGGAAAATTCATTGGTAATTTATACAGGGGCTATTAATTACGAAGCATTTTGTATCCTATGATATACAGGGCATTATTCAACTCCCTTACATTTTTACAAAAATTTGACCAGCTCCCAATTCTTTCACAGCCGTTGCGGATTTTCTTTTATTACTTACATTTTATCCTTAGGCTCATACCCCCAGACGTTTTTGCCAGTTTTGGTCTAACGTCGTTATTTATAGAGATACGAAGTTTTTCGAAAAAAGACAACACGGCTTTAGAATTGCAGCATAAATTGAATAAGACTTAGAAATTTTTATGTTATGTGCCTGTAATTATGTGTAAGGATAAACTTTCTTTTCAATTGCCAGTTACATCTATACAGGATACGTCAGAAAGTAGCTAAAGATGCGAATTTCTGCACGAACCCAGAATTTGGTCATCTTTTATCGCGGTTACGGTTAGCCTATGGATTAAAACCACTTTGACTTTATCTACAAACTCGTACCCCCAGACGTTTTGCTAACTTTGGCCTAACGCGGTTCTTTATAGAGATACGAATTTTTTCGAAAAAATACACACGATTTTAGAGTTATCGCATAAATTGAATGAGACTAAGCAGTTTGCATGTTCGATTTCTGTAATTGTGTAAAAGGATTAAATTAATTGTTAATTGCCAGTTACGTACATACAGGGTACGTCAAAATGCTGCAAAAATGAGAGTTTCGCAATTGAAAAGAAAGTTTATCCTTACACATCATTACAGACACATAACATGAAAATTTCCAAGTCTTCTTCAATTTATGCTGCAATTCTAAAGCCGTGTTGTCTTTTTTCGAAAAACTTCGTATTTCTATAAAGAACGGCGTTAGACCAAAACTGGCAAAAACATCTGGGGGTATGAGCCTGTGGATAAGGATAAAGTCAAAGTGGTTAAAATCAATAGACTAACTCTAACCGCGAATTTCGGGTGTGGACCGAAATTATAAGTTTTTAAAAAGAAATAACTTTATTTCAGACACTTGGTACGAACAGAGCAATCTTAGAAGTAAGCTTAACAATGAATTCTACATATATTTATAATGTTTCCTTATCGCTAGACGCTAGACCTGATGTATGCAGTTTTGAGAGATGAGACACGTACGGATAACGTAACTCCTCCGCGACTAAGTGAAAAATTATACTTCTAGTTTAATTTTTCAGATAACTATATCGTTATCGTTAGACTTCTTGGTATTATTCTTTGCTTTACATTTTACTAAGAACCTAACATATATCAGGTAAAGGACAGCAAATAATATAATAATATACAATAATATGGTCCAAATGGAAGTTTTGGAAATATAAACAGGATTGTTTATTTTATTTAGTTCAACTCTTTGATGTTCTAGTTCTTTCTGATTTTTCAATAATTGATGGGTATTAATTAGGTTGAGATCGAATGTACCGGGGCTATATAATTTTAACTTGTTACTAAAATTAGAATAAATATTTAACTTTGGTAAGTTAATGTTTTTGAAATTAATTTTTGAATTTCTATATATTTTTAAAATGTGACTTTCTATGTTAATTTCACAATTTATAGTTAAGTCTATGACATAACTTCCTTGTAATGGTATGTTGTCTTTAACGTTTTTACATTGTTGTATAGCTACTACAGGTTGAGGTGAAATTATAATGAATTTTCCATACGTGATTTTTTGAATTTGTAATTCGTTAATGTCGATTGGTACTGGATAGCAGTTATCAAGATTATTTGAGAATTTTAACAATTTCACTTCGCACGGTGAATTATTATCAAGTTTTATAGAGTTCATGTGATGACATAGATATTCTTCTGTTGATATTTCCTTACATTTTTCATTGGATAGAATAAATTTATTATTATTTAAGGCTAAATAGTTTGATTTTGGCAATAACATTTGATAGGAATCGTTGTTCTTTATTGGCAGTGGATATAATTGATAATATTGGTACATATCAATTTCAACTAATGGTATTTCGAGTATAAATATTATTTCATAATTTTTGGAATAACTTTTTATATTTATAACATTTTCAAATTTTAGAATGTTGTCTACAGTAGGTTCAGAAGGTAGTTTAATGTCTATCAAGTGTTTTCTGATGGACATTATTTCTGAAAATAATTCGACTGGTTTAACGATTGAATTATGTAAGGTATTTAGTTTTGCGAAAGATATAGCGATTTGTATCTTGTCAAATGTATTATAGATTGTTTGATATATGTCGGTGATATGATTTAAAATTATTTGTGTTAGAAAATATTCATAAGTTTTTATTTCCATTGAGGAGAGTTTTTCAACTGCATTTTCCACTTGCTTTATTCGAGACCCTAACAAAAGTTCATTACATGATGTATTCTTAGCAATATAATTAAAATTAGTTATAGAATTATTTAATAGGGTTATTTGATTATCTAAAGCTACTTTTAGTTTATTTTGATTAGACTGAAGTTGTCTAATTTTTTGGTTATATCTTTTTGCATCTTCGTTATCTAGATTGCCAGTTAAACATTTAACAATGGTTCCTAGACCATTAATTAAACCTCGTTTTTCCCTGTGTGGTTTTGGATTTATTTGATCAATTTGTTCTATAATTTTAGCTTCTAAATTTTGAATTATAGTAAAGGAGCTAAAATATTCTAATTTATGCGTATTTTTCAGCTTTATTACAGTTTTGAAGTTAATATACTTAGATCTAATTGTTTGAAATTCATCTATAATGGGTTTTAGGTCGAATATTTGTATAAAGGACCAATATGTGTACGTCAGTTGAGTGCTGCCTAATCGTATTGGTAGTAGTCCGGGATTATCTTCTATTTTATGGAAGGTGGGTTGACTTATTCCTGGTTGGATAAACCGGAATTTGGAAGAATATGTGGTCTTTTTAGTTCTCTTAAATGAATTGTTTCAATTTTATTGGTTTTAGTGTTTTTAATTTTAGCTTTATTATTTTCAAGTAATTCTGTCAGTATATAAGGACCATTAAATTTGTTTTTACTTTTTGATTTCTCATTTAATTTCGTATAAACTGATTGGTTAATTTTAAAGTGGAGCTGAGTATTACTTTTTTCGTTGCGTTTATCGATAACCCTTTGTTTATTTTGTATTTGATTATCCGATATTTCTTGATATAATGCAGATAATTTATCTTTGTAGCTTGTTATAAAGTCTGAGTAAAATATCGTAGGTATTAAGTCAAAAAGACCTCTTAGACCAGTATGCCCGAATGTCAGTTCAAATGAGATATATTTTGTTGCAGAATGTATTGAATTATTATAAGCTATAATTGCAAAAGTTAGGTATCAGTTTTATAGTCGTACAGTCTTTATGGGTTTATTTTAAGATTTTCAAAAGCTCAATTAGTGTTGAATGAACTCGTTTTATTACTGAGTTTGATTCGTGCGTTGGGGCGGTGAAATGGTGAAAGGTGAAATAACCTTTTGAGATTTTTCTTGTACCTTTTTTTATAATTTTTTAACAGTTCCTTTAACGTTTGATTTTTAAACTTGAAGCCGTTATATACTACAATCGACTCTGGGATACCGTATGTCGAAAAATATGTAATAAGTTCTCCACGAACAGATATGGTATCTTTGGTAATAGGATATGCCCGGCCTAATTTTGTTATTTTATTTGTGATTGTTGGAATTGGCAGATTATAAAAAGAGAAAATATCCATGTGTAATATTTGGGAAGGTTTATTGGGTAATTCTGTTAATACTGATGGTACATAAGGATTATGTTTAGAAAATTTGGCTATTTGACATATTTCGCAAACATTAATATAGTTTATGATATCGGTATTCATATTTTTCCAATAATAGTTAGTTTTTAGTTTTTCGTAAGTCTCGTTAATGCCGCTGTGATTATGTTTGGTTTCGTGCTGTTGTTTAATAAGTAATAGTTTATCTTCCTTTTTAGTAATGTTATTTATTAATTTAGTACATTGGTATAATTTTAAAGGTCTAAAATTTTGCATATAAGTTTGTGTGAATAACGGAATTAATTCTTTACATTTAAAATATATATAGGTAGACTTATCTGGATCAATGTGGTGTTTTATTATGAAATTTATGGAATTAGAATTATTAAGAGGAATTTTAATTAATTTTATTAATTTGTTGTCCATTTTTGTTTCACTAATTTTAATAACAGGATGGGGATTCTCATCAAGTATAAGTTGAATAGATTTATTATTTATTATTTCATCTAAAATAACAAGTCCTGTATTTTCCGTCTCGTTATTATTGGTTTGGACGGTAACGTCTGGATCGTTAATTTGTATATCTTGAACTACTTTAATTTTAGGTTGATTGGTTGAATTATTCGAACTCTGAATTGTAATTTGATCGTCAGTATGTGTAGAGTCTAATATTTCTATACCATAGTTTTGAATAATTGGTATTTTAATAACTTTTTCCGTTCTATCAGGTGCCTTAATGTGATAGGGTTGGAACTTTTTTAGCTGATTTTCGTATTGTACTTTCGGAGTGCTAGAGTGAATTGGAATTGCAGCATTGAGTGTAATTAGTTGAGAATTATTTATGTCTAGATTTGCCTTGATTTGATATAACAAATCTAATCCAATTAGTCCGTTAAATTTATCAGAAAAATTGAATAAATAAAATTTATGATTTCCTTTGGTTTTAAAACTAGGAAATATTGGTATGTCGATTACTTCGTTATGGAACGATGTTGCATGGGCAGTAGATACTTGAAATAATTCTTGTTTTATATAATTTGGAAAAAATGTATATGCTAGGTTTGGGTTTATAAAGCTTTTGGTGCTACCCGTATCTATAAGGAATTTAGCGTTAATTTCGGGGATTATTATAAAAGGAAGTTCAGGTGAATAATTATTTAAATGTATTACGTTATATCTTGTATTCTCGGGGTAAGGTGAAAATCCTGTGTGTCAGTTTTAGTATTGTCGAAATTGTAAGTATTGTTTTGATCAGTAGGGTGGTCAGTTTCTAGCTGATTAGCAGTATAATCAGAGTCTGGATATATTTGATTAGTATCAGAATGATCGGGATAATAACTAGCAGGATTTTGTTGAATTGCTGTATAATAATTATAGAAACTATCGTGCATATTAAGATGGGAATTATCTAATTGTCCATATACATTGTCGAAAGGTAGATTTTCAGATACTTCTTGGTTGAATAATTGATTTGATTTAAAATTATCTTGAGGGTTATTAGTATTAGATTGCGTAGTATTTCTAGTAGTGATACTCATGGGTGTTGGTTGATAAGTAGGTTTGAAGTTTGCATTAGGTCTCCATACATTTTGCGGTTTACCAAACACTTGCTTGTTGCTTGGGAAATGTTGATTAAAATTTGCTTTAGGGATAATTTGTATAGGTCCCCTAGGAAAGTTTTGGGTATTATTAGGGAAATATTGGCTACTAGGGAAGTTTTGTCTGTTATTGTCAGAAAAATTTTGTTGTGCGAAGTTTTCTGGTTGATAGTTTGGGATATATGAATGTGTTTGTTGATGTACCGGTATATAACTAGTGGATGTCTGTGGGTGCATCTGATTTAATTTCGGTGTATGTTTTGGAATAAAATTAGTGTTTGATTTAAATTTAAATTGTTGAAAATTAAGTTCTTCTTGTACAAAGCTCATAGCTTGTTCAAGTGTTTCAGGATTTTTAAGTCTAATTACAAGTTGAATGTCGTATGGTAGGTTGTTAATGTATGTCTTTAGTGCAAATAAATCATAGTGATTTATTTTCATAATTTTTAAGGTCGCAAGTTCATCGGTTGCATTTAATTTCGAAAATAAGAGGCTACGTGTGTCTTGTATTCTCATGCCAAATTGTAAAGGATGTTCATTTTTATTTATTTTAAGTGATAATAAGTCTTGGATCAAACAATCTATACTTCGTTGGTCAGAGAATGTGTTTTTTAATAAATCTTTTATTAGTTGCCAACTGTTTATTTCAGATCGAGAACAGATTATGTCTGCTGCTCGATTTCGCAATTTCGAATAAATAGTATCTAGTAGGCAAATATTAATTGGAGCATTTACATTTGTTGTGTCTTGAAAGGCTTTTATTAAATTTTCGCAAGACAAAATGAACCTTTGTAATAATCTAGGATTACCATCAAATGTAGGTATATTATCAGCTTGATAACGTAAAAGTGCGTAATTAGTTTCAGGCATTTTTCTATTAACTACAGAATTTATTACAAGTGAATTTTCCGAAAGATTTAAATTTGAAAAGTTATCTAAAAGTTCTTCCAGTTTAATTATGTATATTAGAATTCGTATTTATATTATATTTAAAATATATTAAGGCAATAAATGTGAGTAAAATTCAATAAAATAGGTAATTTGGGGTTTGGTAATAAAATGTTTCTTACAAAATTATGAAGAGTAAAGATGGCTTCATTTACAAGATGGTTTCTAGCTTGGGTCAAACTTTTCTATACAAGATTTATGGTCACTCGTAGTCTTAGAAAAGTGAGTACACTGTCTTGTTGCTTCGAGGGTTTGTGTAACTAGTACACGTGCAAAGCCTCAAGATGTCTTGTTTGCTTCGGATAGGGTGGATATAGCGATTATAGCCCGTAATTTCACAAATAAATGGAAATATTAACGTAGCTACAATTTCTCCACAGCCTAATCACTGATGTCTTCTTTTCTTGAAGTTCAGGGCTTGGGCCTCTCAAATTGCTTCTTAAAATTAGTCTTCTTAAAATTAATCTTCTCAAATTTCTTCTTAAAATTACTCTTCTTAAAATTAATCTTCTTAAATTAAATGTCGTTGAAGAGACTAGGCGATACTAGATATCCTGGAACGATTTTCCCTCTTCTGTGACTGATCACGATGATCGGCTAATTACCTGGCCTGATTGCCCAGTGATTACAGAGAATGTAATCGGTAATTAGGGTGACTTGCTAAAATTACTTGTTGTCGTCTCGTCTTCTCGTTTGGCTACTCAATTCACCAAACTGGAAATTTCTTCTCGTGGGATCTTCTGGTAATTTAAGGATTTAAATCCACTCAAAATCAATGATTGAATTGATATTACCGATCCTACCGACTGCGCCAATTTCGGGTGTGGACCGAAATTATAAGTTTTTAAAAAGAAATAACTTTATTTCAGACACTTGGTACGAACAGAGCAATCTTAGAAGTAAGCTTAACAATGAATTCTACATATATTTATAATGTTTCCTTATCGCTAGACGCTAGACCTGATGTATGCAGTTTTGAGAGATGAGACACGTACGGATAACGTAACTCGCGGTAAAAGGTGACCAAATTCTCGATTCGTGCAGAAATTCGCATTTTTACTGCATTTTGACGTACCCTGTATATTTGTAACTGGCAATTAAAAACAAATTTAACTACACACCATTACAGACACCAAACATGCAAACTGTCAAGTCTCATTCAATTTATGCGGTAATTCTAAAGTCGTAGTGTATTTTTCTGAAAAAATTCGTATCTCTATAAAGAACGGTGTTAGGCCAAAGTTGGCAAACATGTCTGGGGGTATGAGCCTGTCGATAAATTCAAAGTGGTTAAAATCCATAGGCTGACCGTCACCGCCATAAAAGGTAACCAAATTTTTGGTTCGTGCAGAAATTCGAATTTTGGCTGCATTTTGACGTAGGTACCCTGTATATATGAAACTGGCAATTAAAAACAAATGTAATCCTTACACACCATTGCGGACACCCAACAGTAAACTGCCATGTCTCATTCAATTTATGCGGTAACTCTAAAGTCGTGTTGTATTTTTTCGAAAAAATTCGTATCTCTATAAAGAACCGCGTTAGGCCAAAGTTAACAAAAACGTCTGGAGGTATGAGTCTGTGGATAAAGTCAAAGTGGTTAAAATCCATAGGCTAACCGTAACCGCGATAAAAAATCACTAAATTCACGGTTCGTGCAGAAATTCACATGTTTAGCTACTTTTTGACGTACCCTGTATAGGTGTAACTGGCAGTTGGAAAGAAAGTTTATTCTTATACATCATTACAGGCACAGAACATGAAAACTGCCAAGTCTTATTTAATTTATGCTGCAATTCTAAAGCCGTGTTGTCTTCTTTCGAAAAACTTCGTATCTCTATAAATAACGGCGTTAGACCAAAACTGGCAAAAACGTCTGGGGGTATGAGCCTAAGGATAAAATATAAGTAAAAAAAGAAAATCCGCAACGGCTGTGAAAGAATTGGGAGCTGGTAAAATTTTTGAAAAAATGTATGAACGTTGAATAACGCCCTGTACATCATAGGATACAAATTATTTCGTAATTAATAGCCCCTGTATAAATTACCAATGAATTTTCCGTCAAAACGATTCCAATTTTATCCTAATCGGTTAATTCTAACCAAAAATATACAGTGTCAAAATATGACCAAAATTCCAGGTGTTCCTTGAATTTTGCACAGCAGTTTATATAAAAGGTACACCTTGTAAAAAGAGAAATAAAGTTAGATTTTGCTATAAAATAAGAAAAACTAGCTCTTAATAGAAAAATTATTATTATTATTATTATTATTATTATTATTATTATTATTATTATTATTATTATTATTATTATTAATAACTACCACACTGAGTTCATATATAATTGTGCTCCACTGTGTATATCCCACATTAAATAAGCGCATGATTGAAGTAATTGTCACACCTATTTTTTAATATATTCACACCACTTGCCGTTACCATATCACATGGAAGTGTGTTCCAATTGTTAAACACTCTGATGAGAAAAATGTTTTTGTCCTAAAGGTTTCTTTCTGTATTTTCTATTCATGGCCACGTAGCCTCTGGTCTGAGTTTAGGGTCAGTAGGTTCCTGATATCGACCTGGAAGTGATCATATAAGACTTTATAACTAAATATCATGTCTCCTCTGGACCTTCATTCTCTTTTTTGCTCAATGTTGAACGTTTTCGATAAGTTTGATATCTTTTATGAGATGAGGCGACTAAATTAGTGCAGCATATTCCAGAAGTGGTCTAACATAAGTTTTAAATAGGATGCGAAATAGTTCAGGTGTAGGATTTTGGAAAACTTTGAATAATAGAACTTTTGCCAATGTGACTGGACCAGGTAAGCTTGATATTGATAGTGACACCTAGATCCACTTGCTCGTTGGTTGAAGCAATAGGTCATTATTAAGCAAATAGATATGGTGGGGGTTATTGTTACCCATATGTAATACAGTGCATTTAAAGTGCAAACCAGAATTAAGCAAAGTGCAATGACCGGAAAAAGAGTAGATCTGTGTTGTCACATTTATTTCTTTGTCACTTTATTAAAGTATTCTTATTTAAAACAGGAAAGTGTGGATATCAAGGAATTTCCGAGTATGTGGCAACTGCGAACGCCGTAAAGTTGACGACAAGCTGTTCATCCTTATTTAACATACATATTCTTGCATTTACGCTTTCTTTTTCTCTGAGCTTCAACGACGTTGATTGGTCGAATCAGGAACCAATGGGAACCAACAAGCGACTGCGCTCGAGGTAGTAGGGAAACAGTGGCGTGATATTGGGTTATTTCGCCCGCGTTTCTTAACCGTAAAAATTTGTGGTTATATTATCAGTGTATTTATTCTTTGTGTCAGTGTTACTGTTTATACTTATTTGTGTTAGTTAAGAAAGTGGAAGTGCACTAAGTGTATATTACTTAATTTGTTATTATTATTTATTGTGATATATCGTGTTTTCATAGTGATATTGTATAATGGAAAATATACCGGGACCAGCAATAGTTAAAAGAAGATCGCCTTTATCCGTTGGAGAAAAGAAAATTATAGCCCAAGTTTTTAAGTGTCTTGCAAGGGATCGTCCGTGCTCAAAAGATGAATTAGTCGAAATATGTGCGGAGTATACAGGTACTACAAAATATGTTGTTTATAAAGTTTTGAGGGAAGAAAAAATATATGGAGAGGTGCAGAAGTCTAAACTACATGAACGAGGTAGAAGAGAAGTGGAGATTGATGGAGATGCAATGAATGCTATACGACGCGGTGTTCATAGCTTTTTATTTAAAAATGAATTGCCAACATTGGATAACATAATGCACGTCATCCACGACAACGAAATAATTCCTAAACTGAGCAAGACTTCATTAAGGAGAGTTTTACATAAGTGAATTTTAGATATGGACAGGTTGACAGGAAGAGCATTCTTATTGAAAGAAATAATATAGTAATATGGAGAAACGAATATCTTATCAAAATTAACGAATTTCGACAGCAAGGAAGAAAAATTTACTACATGGATGAAACATGGGTCAACGAGGGACATACAGTGAAGAAGGTATGGCAAGGTGGAAATGTGAAAAATGCACGTTAAGCAGTGTTAGAAGGTTGGTCAACTGGTGTAAGAATGCCATCAGGAAAACATATTTCCACTGAAATTTTTCGGTAATTATTTACTTCAGTGTAAAACCATCAAAATTTTCTGAAATTTTGTCTACCACCATTTTCGTAAATGATGCTTTTTTTTCCTCAAAAACTACATTCGTCCACAAAAAATAACTTTAGATTTGTATTCAGCATACCCGAAAATAGGGGGATAGGCAAAATTTCAGGACAATTTGAGAGTTTTATGCTAAAGCAAATAATTTTTCACCTAATGACAAATCTAAAAATGTCTATATTAACTAGACATTTTTAGATTTAAATTTTTTTACCACTGGGCATATTTCAGTTAATATATACTAGAAGTATTCTATAGAATACTATACGAGTATATATTAACTGAAATGTGCCCACTGGTAAAACATAATACGCACGCCTATGCTTCACTGCATTTTACCAGATCGGCGAGGTCATTCCACTTTGCTTAATTCTGGTTCGCACTTTAGACGTGTTAAAAGAAATTAACCACGAATCACACCATTTTTTAACTTCATCAAAACTATCTTGAACAGAGTCGTAGTTTGCAAGAGGATTAGAGTACAATTTTATATCGTCTGGTATAAAAATTATGTGTCTAAGTCAGAAGAATATATAAGAAACAAAATTGGGCCGAGAACAAAGCCTTATGGTACTCCAGACACAGAACTTTATGATAAGAAAAGCGGTCAGAGCCCACACGTACGAGAAAGATCTATTGGTTAAATACGCTTCAAACCAGGAATTTAAATTGTCACGAATATCCAGATGATCCAGCTATAGGAGTAGTCGATTTTTGGGCACTTTATCAAACGCCTTTGAAAAATCTAAATAAACTGAGTCAACTAAGTCACTTATGCCATATTTAATTTTAGTATACCATAATTTTCTTTCCTGACTTGAAGGCTAATTTTTTAATTATAGTGTTTATCGTATTTTTCAACCTTCCTTAGTTCTCTCGATCTTTATCGATCAAACGTAGCGTGATAAAATTACGACTATGATATTTCGACCTATTTTTTTACTTTATCGATAACTTAAATGTCGATATTATTAATACATACATTTCGCTGGTATATTTATTGAAGAAGAAAATATACAATTTTACTAGCACATATAAAAAAATCATATCAGTAGTACGGTTAGTTATTTTTTAGAGACGTAAACATTTCTAACTCAGCCCAACCCAAATTAAGTTTTTGTCAACAAAAGAGACAAAACAAAAATCCAACAAGCCATTTCACATTTTTCCGTTTGTCACAAAATATCTAACATTCGAGTACAAATAATCATGAATATCCATGCATAGCGATCCATTACATAACCATTATTACAAGCTTAACGTTAATAATGTGTGTCTTTGTTTAATATTTTCTATAATGTTACCTACTTATTTTCTAATATTTTAGGTTATATTTAACAGAACACGCTCCTTTTCCTGTACCTAAGAGAAGATTTGTTCATGGGAATTCCCTTGAGAACTACAGAACAGGATTAACTGGTCCAAATAAATTTAGAACAAATTATTTTTGATTATATAAAATGTCAGTAATTAAATTATTATAGTATTATGTTTACTAGTTCCATAACATCATCATAGACGTTACGCGGGATGTATAGGTTGCGTTCGGCAAAAATCCTAACCTGCCTATCTAAAACCCTAACTTGTAAATTTTGAAAGGGGTTGGAACCTTTGGTGTGAAGGCAACACTGACGTAGTATTCCACATAACACCAAAACACTATACTGCACTCGACTCGCGCTTTGCCAACCAAGTTCGCATCATTTGGTAATTAAAACTGGTTTAATCATATCCAGATGATGTGTAGTGTTCGAGTGCAGTATAGTGTTCTGGTGTTATGTGGAAAACGACGTCAGTGTTGCAAATTTTGTTTTTTTAGTTTTAGCAATAACAGATACTACTCGGACTGAGTACTTAATAGTTTAAATAATATGCGTATTATCGTAAAGTACTAGCTTATTTTTGAAATAACATTAAAACACATTTGCCAATAAAACAAAATATTTTATTTTAAAGGCTTCCTACTCTATAGTTATGGTAACTATAACAATTCTTCAGTAGATGTTTCAGTGGCTTCGATAAGTAAACCAAAATCTATATCTGTTAAAGTGGCCTTGGCTGTTAATAGATCCAAAAATGTATCTAGTGGTGAGAGTTGATTACTAGATGGAAACGCTGTTAGTCCTAAAAATAAAATAAAGCCTTATGTAATCTATATTAATCATATTATAATTTTTACCTCTGAAACTTTTATTTTTGTGTATTCCATGGATCCTTCCTGTAGGATGACCTGCAACTCCTGATAAAATATTTAAGGAATGCTCTCTAGCTCTCAACATTAAACTAATCGGATGATTCCATTGATTAAGAAGTCTTTTGGCTCTTGATCGCGGTAATATGGTGAGCAGATGCAACTTATTTTGGATACCTGTCTTACTGTTATCAATATCTAAAAACATATTATTACATTTAAACAGTTAATATTTTGTGAAAGACGTTATTGTAAATGTCGAGATTATTTATTATGCATTATTTTTAAATAAAAAAACATGAAGTAAAAGTGTACTAAATAATATTACAGGAAACGATATCATAGGCACAACCTGTCATATACGTAACATAATGGTTTATTAAAAAATAGTATATAACTTTAGATATATAGTGGAGTCCACGAGCCTATCAAAGTCTTCTAGAAATGATTTTCGTTTGCACTTTCAGATTAAAAGCTAAAACCAATTTTACATGGTTCCCCACCCTTAGAACTATAAAACACCCGAAGGCGCCAAAAAAAGTCCTATACGGGGAGGCTGTAGGGGTGAAATGTGAAAAATACCCTAAAAATCATTTTGGATATTTGAATCTAAAAGAACAGCTGAATAGGGAGACCTTAAGACTTAAAGCGCTCTAGTGAAAAGTGTCTAAATATTTTAGGCATGCTTTACATCTAACCTGCTGTAACGTTTTTATATGTGATCCAATTAAAAAATACCCTGTAACAACATTGTAGAGCAGAGTTTCCTGAGTCTGTAGAATATTTCAGTTTTTCATTTGGATGATTTGAAATTTTTTTACGAATTTTTATTCGAGCGCGTGCACGGACCGACTAAGGTCGAATATCGCTTGCCTTATTTAGAGTTGCAGCTCATTATGGTCAAATATCGCTTATTTCTCTCTTGTGTGGCTGTTTGATTTTTGTTTAGGAATATTGGGCGTTGAAGTGATATTCTGTATGGATAAAGGACAAAGGACAAGTGATTTTGGAAAATAGCTGATGGAAGCAGTACCTACATGAAATTTATAAATCACTCCACAACTGCTAACAAACTTAATAATTAATTAATTAATTTATTTATTTAATTTATTTATTTAAAGTTACAAGCCCTGACAGAAAATAAATTCCAATTATGGGGCAGGAAATACATACAATTGGAATCATCATCTTCATCAGAAAATATTTGGATATATGTCATTGTTGGTTGTTGGTTGGTAAGGATTTGTAGAATTTCCAAAATATATCCGATATAAGGTATTAGTTGCCTTAGATTCGCTTTCTTTCTTTTTTTTCAGAAATTGGAATTGGACCAACATTAAAATGGGTTTCCAATTTCATTATTTTCTTAATTTGAAGTTCATTTTTTAGGGGATAGTGAATTGGTGTATCCGTACGTTTTCTTGTCTTTTCAATAGTGTATTATAGGTACCTAGTGTAAGGGTGTTGAAAATTTGTGATTTATTACTTTCAGTGCTGGATGCGATTTTAAAATAGAAAAATACATTGCTATCAAATGAAAATTTTTATTTTCCTCTGGATTCCATTTATACAACGGCGGACTGGCATGGTCCAAAACGCCCACTCGATCCCAAAAAATGGTCTTTTGTACGTATTTGAGATATGTTATCTTGTTTTGACAATCACAGAAAATTTTTATTTTTATACGAAAGGAGATAAGTGGACTTATCTCTACAGGAACATTTTTAAGGGTATAGGCTCGAAATGAACCTAAGTCTAGTAACATTTTTTTACTTCAAATCAGATATCCCCTTTCGCCCGGAAAAAGATTTTATTGTGTAAAGCTGAAATTTAAACATATCTCAATCTGACTAAAATTGGACTTATCCCCTTTTTCCCGGACACCACGGAAGTGTACTTCGACCTTTATACGCCAGAGGACGAGTCGCCAGAGGACGAGGACGGCGGAATTGGAATTCGATGAAATGTTATAAAGTGCCCCTAATTCTTATTATTTATGATTTTTATGTTATATGCATTTAAATATTATAATACAGGGTGTCCCAAGATAATGTGACACATTTTAATGGCCCTTTTCAATAGACCGAATTTTTTTGGAAGATTCCATTTTATTTTTTTTTACATTTTCAGTGCAGAATAATGGTGTGCATCAACTAAAGCTATTCTTAAGAAAAGAAGTATCTAATTTAATACAAATTTATACAAATTACATTACAGCATAAATTACTAAGTTATTGAATCAAAAACACTAGTTAAGAAGAATTCAGTTTTAATATACACACAGATGTATTGTACATCTTTAATGTGTCAAAAAGTGTCTCTATCGAACGGTAACATATTCTACAGGGTGTTCCATTTAAAAAATGATCACAATTTTGAATTAAAAAGTGGCCATTTTTTCAAGCACATGTAGAAGTAAAACAAACTAGTACCAATGACAAAAGAAAACTTTTTGTAAAATTAAGAGCACCAGCGAAAACCGCTCGTCGCTATCTCATTTTGCCTTGAAGTTATAAGCTTTTAAAATGTGTCACATTATCTTGGGACACCCTGTATATAAATTTAAATATTATTATTGTGGTATCTGTTAGCTTTTCATATACAGTAACGTTATTTATTTCAACAATTATATAATTTTAACAGATCTGTTCTTGCAATACAAAAGTTCGGAACGGTCAGAAAGTATCAAAAATAATCGCCCAACAAAACTGTTCACACATGTTAAATTGACAGACATTAAAAAATGCACTGTCCGCATGTAAAAAAAAGTTTCCAACCATCAGAAACTTCTGCAAGAACAAAATAATCTATGCACAAAAGAGAAATAAGCGTTATTCGACCTTAATGAGCTGCAAGTCTGGGTAATGCAACCGATATTCCACCTTACTCAGGCCCATACGCGCGCTCGAATAAAAATTCGTAAAAAATTGCAACTCATCCAAATGAAAAAGTGAAATACCCTACAGACTCAGGAAACTCTGCTCTACAATGTTATTACAGGGTATTTTTTAATTGGACCACATATAAAAATGTTACAGCAGGTTAGATGTAAAGCATGCCTAAAATATTTAGACACTTTTCACTAGAGCGCTTTAAGTCTTAAGGTCTCCCATTTAACAACGTGCTTTATGGAATATTCAATAATTTTTTTTTCATATCTCCAGTGTGCTGAGTCAAATGGTACTTATGTGTAACTATTCAGCTGTTTTTTTAGTACCAAACATCCAAAAATCAATTTTAGGGTATTTTTCACATTTCACCCCCTACAGCCACAGCCAAAAAAAAGTCCTGTACGGACAGGACTTTTTTTGACGCCTTCGGGTGTTTTATAGTTCTAAGGGTGGGGAATCATCTAAAATTAGTTTTAGCTTTTAATCTGAAAGTGTAAACGAAAATCACAATTTGAGGCTCCGTGGACTCTACTAATAACCTTAACTTAATCTTAGACCATTCACAGATGAAAGATAAGCCGGTAAGCCTGCAAAAAACAAAGCAATTGTCAATACTGCTTTAAAAGTGAAGTAGAAGTCGAAAAAACTAGTGACAAACAAAACAAACTGATTTTATGATGATACTCTAAACTGCAAGATATCATCAAAATAAAATATACAGTATGTTCCATTAAGCCCACGCGTACATATTGTGAAACTTTTACAAAATAACCTAGATACATGGAACACGCTGTAGAATATTTGCATTGAATATTGTGGCTTATTTATTTAAGCTCGAAGATTTTTAAATGATGCCTATTACGGCGAAATCTGTAAATTTTTAAAGATTTTGTCATTTTAAATATGACTATGATATATTTTCCCAAACTTGTCCCACTTCAAATTTAGAGCAGTATATTTCTAGTTTATTAGTACCTACTTGACACGGTATGACCTAGTGATCATAGAAGACAATCATACATTTGTGACTATAGATAAAATACCTTCTGTTTTAGAAGCTACTACCAACGCTAACATGTACGGAATACGAAAATGATAGATTAAAGTTACAACTTATAAATTAACGACTATGCACATAAGAAACATATTGTGCAAGCTAGCGAAGGAAAGGAGTTCTTAACCTTTCATTCAGATCCACCACCATTATTTCTTTTCCCTTATGAGCGTAGCTATCCTCGTCCTCTACAATTGATGGTTACTTTACCAGTGGTAATCTTCCCTCAAAACTTAATTATTTGGTCAGTATAGGATCTTATAAAAAATAAAATATGTCGTAACAGACGTTTTTGTATAGAGAATTTTATTTTCTACCAAATTTATATGATGATATATTGATATTTTTTTTGTCGAACCCTAATAAAATTATTAAGAACGGAATTTTATTTTAAGAGAACGGAAAAAAGCATTTTATTCTTTATGAATATGAAGATTGCAAAAACTTTATTCAACACAAAAACATCTATGGTGCCATAACTTTATTTACTTTATCCTACAAATTTCACCATATCGTACTTAAGTACGCGTTAATAAATTTTTGTTAACGTACAAACCACCCACAGAAAATTGTTCTATTCCAATGTGCTGCGTCTTTATGGAAGTCAAGCATAACCCTACCTCAAGTGCATTGGGTATGAATAGAATATGTGATTCGCTCGGTCCAGATGTACAACACCGAAAATGGTACAAATGTAATGCTGCTATATCAAATAAGGAGGTCGTTGTTGAAGGAAGGAAGAGTTATGTAGGCCTAGGGGACTGCCAACTGGTCATATGGGTAAGAGGAGGCGGTACACAATGCAATTCCCTTTCACCTTTCTTGTAGTCTCTAGGGTTCTCTTGGAGCGCATAGCATTTGAGGGCCTCACAGATGGATAGGCGTATGTAGATTACGTAATTCTAGCAACTAGCTTATTTTTAAATGTAATGTGGGATATACTGCAGCCAGTTTGAAGGATCGTAGAGGGATGGTGTAGTGAAATGGGTCTGTTGATCCATTCAGGAAGGCAGAAGATTATTTTCAGAAAAAGATTCGGGTTACAGAGCCCGTTATACAGGGTTATTGAGAACTCATCTCTAAAACTTTGAGGATATGTGCATCCTTAAATAAGAAATCGATATCACCAAAAAAAATTTAATAAAAGTATTAGGATTTCCCGTAAACAATGTTTAAAGTTATACCATTATAAAGGACTACGTAGCTGGGCAACTGTACTTCAACACATCTGATACTTTTTTACCACATTCCTAAGAATGTGATAAAAAAAGTAAACACGTTTTTGTCTGGAACGCCTGGTTAAAACCGACCGAATAATGTTGGAGTGGGGATAATATCTGTATTGTCTATGAGTCGTCAGTCTGTGTGTCGCTCTCGCGGGTATTTTATTTATCTTAGGAGTGTTAAACTGTAAAACTTTCAAAATGGCTCATGTGTACAGTAATGCTGAGTTAATGGACTGTTACCAGTGGATTATCAATTAAAAGTTAGGTTTTGTGAGTGGTTGTTGCAGCAAAATGCTGAAAATCCCCAATTTACTTAATAATTTGCGTTTACAAGATCAGCAACCAGGAGGAACATTCGGTTAGTGCGGCAAAATTGGATAAGGCGTGCCCAAAAATGTGTACAAGTCAAGGAATATTATTTCGAAAAGCTTTTGTAATGTGCAAATTTTTTATACCTAAATTTCACGTTTCTAATACCTATAGTAATTAAGTAGCGCAATTCTTCAAAATTAGTGTAACAAAAGTTTATTCATTTTAAAGACACGTCACTTTGGTCAGATCTATCTATCTTTAAGTTTATTTTAAAGTAAAAACGCTGCAAATCTTTTTTGCGCCGGGTGTCGGTATACTCTCAGATCTTCCGAAGTTTTTTTTATGCTAACCAGTTTGCATTGTCAGTCCCAAGGTCACTCCATTACAGTGGACCAGTATCCAGCGGCGTGCAATGAAAAATGTTTAAATAGTTTTAAGACCCCGCCAAAAAAAACTACCACTTTTTTTTTGCACTACCACATTTCTACATGTATGTTGAACATCCCCAAATTTTATTATGGATCAGTTCTGAATAACTCTGTATATGGAAAATCTTTAACTCTTGTTAGGGAAGTGAAATACTTGGAGAATCCTAATTAGAAAGCTGACTTGGAACATAGCCTAACTCTAGATCTAGCGGTAACCTTTATCTCTTCCATGCCAATTACGTCACTTCGGGTGGTGGTTTCGTTCAGGAATTACATGAATATCTTGGTATGTAAACAATCGATCACTAATCAGTATAATTAACGTACGTGCAGTTTAAAGTATTCCACTTTTCTATATTAACACTATATTATTTTAACAGAAGTATGACGCAATTATATTGTAAAATGAATATTTTATAGTAGGTACAGTAATGACGGTTTTCATATGAAAATGAAAAAAGGAAAACGTGTCACTCTTCGTGCCTAGCTATCTACATATCCAGCTATAAAAGGACTAACAAGATCACCATCTTCCGTTCCCGAAAAATGAGCTGTCAAAAAAACACTTATTTGAGAATTTTATTAAATGAGAAACGCGGTATCTAGACCGTACAAAACACTTTTAAAATTTAGGGAATCAAGTAAAATTTTCCGATAAAGCCTATCCAACTATTTTTTAAATTAATTATCAAGACTACTAAGCTTCCCCCTAAACGAAACTCATATTTTTGCGACCCACCAAATATCTGAACGTCAAAAAGGTACCTACTAACGTCTAGGACCTCACAACAAAAGTACTAATCTAATATCTAATAATCTAAATCTACATGAAAACTCGTTTTAAAACATTTTCGCGATTGTCAGTTTGTGTGACGTATTAGATGAAAAATTTTAAAACATCCTAACTACCTGGTGGATTGAACGCCAAAGAATGGCTTTAATTGGTCGTTTCCCTGTTTTTTTTTTTCAGACACACTGGTTATCGATAGCATCGCCCAATACTTACACATTGTTATAGATACTGATTCACTCCTGTGATTTCTGCTATTACTACTATATATTTTAATTTAAACATACCTGCCAATATTATTTTCATGACATCCACATGTAGTTCGAATACATTTCTATTTACATACTGCAAAAACATATCATAGTTCAATGTTTTGTATCCTAAGAATGTAAAAAAAGATGTAAAACCTTGGGGTAAAGGAAAAGCAATAGATTCTAGAGCTAAATAATATTTTTCTAAGATTGTGAAAAGTACAAAACGTCTTTCGTCTGGCAACTGATTTCTGAAAATAACGATATTAAAACGCTTTGAAGAGATATATAATCAAAACTTACATGTATATAAAACCCTTATCATGTTCCCATCTAGGTTCATATGTACCTGTTTTACAAAGAATTTGACAAAGTTGTCTTGACTGATCAAGTTGAGCCGTAATATATCTTGTCGCAACTGCATGAACATGCATAGGAGATTGACACTGCCATTGAAACCTATTCATCTTATTTTCTGTACTTTGTTTAAGTAGATGCATATTTAACTCCCTTAAATTCTGGAAAAGGAGAAAAAGGAAACATTTGAACTATGCTAACTTTGGAAATTCGAAGAATGAGTGTGTAGAATATTTTTTTATATTAAATTCCTTAAAAATTGATTATTTATTCTTCATTCCACAAATACTTTTTACAATTAAAAATATTTCAGAACAAGTCTCATCTTAACATATAGATATATATATATATATATATATATATATATATATATATATATATATATATATATATATATATATATATATATATATATATATACAGGGTGAACCAAATCTGACTGTGTATACAGGGATCTCGGAAACTAGAAGAGATACAGTCAATAATCCGCTGAAAAAACAATTGAATTTCGCACCGTCTAGATTTTATTTAGAAAAAAGTGAAAATCGACAATTTTCAGAGTTGCTTCTAACTCTTTTGTTTGTATTCGGATCGAAAACATTCAAAGGCCATTTTGGGCAGTTTTTTACGGGGATTCCAGTGGCGTAGTTAGATTTTTGCTATGGTACATACTTTTCGAGAAAATGCTAGCAACTTTATTTTTTCTAATGGACGCCATATTGGATTTTCGAATTTTTTAATTTAGCGATTTTTCCTGATTACCTTGATATAGCACATGTCATATTTCTAATCTACGATGTAGCCTTAGTAACGCAAAATATTAATTTCAAGAACAAAATAGTAGGCCTTGAAGATAAGTGTGACAGCATTAAACAAACACCATATTGGCCGCGTTCAGCAGATACAAATGTTGACAAACAATTTGTGATTGTTCTGCTGAACGATAGTTGAAAATTATGTTGAATGTCAACATGTTTTAAGAGCGGTAGCCATTTTTGCAAGCGTAAAATATTGACGCTTAATTTTCTCAACATGTTGAAAGCTTAGAAAAATGGATAAAAATGTTATGTTTACAGATTTTGTTGATGGTTATGAGCTGTCATAAAACGAAAATAATAAAGAATATTTTGAAGCCAAATATATTCATAATGGTGTAGAATTTCAAACCACCATTATTCGGATTTCAAACCAACGGAAAATAAAATAAGATCGTTCAGCAGACTGTAACCGCTGAATAAACGTTTAGTGTTTAAAGCGTAAACATGTTACAAACCGTTTGCTGTCTGCTGAACGCGGCCATAGCGAATAAATAATGCATATTATTATAATCTGAAAAAATATGACAACTTTGATAAATACCTATAGGTATTCGCGTACAGCCCTACTACTATGTGGCTGTGCTCCATCATGCTGGAATCAAATTAAATTTCTTAATATATGTAGCGGTAGATCATCAAGAATATTTTCAAATCATTTTGCAAGAAACGCAAATTACGATTTGCACTCAGATTTTCATGGAGTACCTATGTACGGTCCTATTAATGATGAAACTAAAATCCCACACCACACACTAAACCCGAATTTTATTTGAGACCTTACTTGAACAACATGATGTGGATTTTGTTGTGCCCATACGTGTTTGTTATGATGGTTAAACATGCCACAATTTGTAAATCGGCTAGCATCAGTCCATAGAACTTGAAATGGAAATTCAGGATTTTGACCGCACATATTCACCAACCAATTGCAAAAGACACTCTTTCTTTCATAGTCTCTTGGATATAAATTGTGTAAGGGATGTTTTTTGTATGGGTGGAATTTATGTTTTTTGAGAACTCTAACTACTGTTGTTTGTAAAGTACCAGCTTCTTGGGCAATTTGCCTTGTTGATATTTCAGCATTATGGTGTACGCAAGCAAGAACATTGATTTCGGATACTTTATCAATAGTACTGTCAATTCTATTCGGCTTTTTGAACGCTCCAAGATCTCTTAAATTTGAACAAATATTTGAAAGTACTTAGAGATATGGCTGCCGGCGATGAAAATATCGTTCAAAATATAGTAGAAATGGTTGGTAACGTTTCTGGAACTTTAGTAAAACTCACTGATGTTCACTATATCGTGTATTAACTGAATCTGCTCTGTATTACAATTCTGATGCTATTTATACTATAATTTCTACAATGGTCAGCATTTAATACAATAAGCGATTGTTCTTCTTTTAACACAATAAGCTACAATTAACGTTTCTGGAACTTTAGTAAAACTCACTGATGTTCACTATATCGTGTATTAACTGAATCTGCTCTGTATTACAATTCTGATGCTATTTATACTATAATTTCTACAATGGTCAGCATTTAATACAATAAGCGATTGTTCTTCTTTTAACACAATAAGCTACTGTTCTACTATAATGAATAGTTATAATAGGCAAAGCAATTGATTAGATAAAAGTAAATGTGCGTCAACGGGACACTAATATAACTTAGTTGTGCAGCCCTCGTGCTATTTCTCCGACTCTCACCATAGCACAATATCATATCCAATTTTTTTTCATTGGAAAATTCCATTTTCACTAATAATTCTCTTTATAATGACACTAGTTAGGTATATTTTAGTTGTACTCGATGAAAACTACCAAATGTTGATAATTATTATGATAGGACAATAAAATATTGTTTTGTTTCTTGATAAATCATGGCCAACCCAAAAACTTTATTTGAAATCGGCATTATGCCTTTTTTTATTATTCTGATGCCTACTTTCATAGCCTATCGATGATTTTGTTCTTGAAAATAATATTTTGCGTTACTAAGGCTAAATAAAGTTGCTAGCATTTTCTCGAAAAGTATGTATCATAGCAAAAATCTAATTCTAGGCCACTGGAATCCCCGTAAAAAACTGCCCAAAATGGCTTTTGAATTGTTTCGATTCGAATGCAAACAAAAGAGTTAGAAGCAAATTTGAAAATTGTCGATTTTCACTTTTTTCTAAATAAAATCTAGACGGTGCGAAATTCAATTGTTTTCTCAGCGGATTATTGACGGGCATTAAATTCTGCACTACTTTGCCCATTAACCATTTCTGTATCTCTTCTCGTTTCCGAGATGCCTGTACACACAGTCAAATTTGGTTGACCCTTATATACATATATGGGGTGGACTATCTATATATATATATATATATATATATATACACGGTGGTCACTTTTACGAAGCCCACCATTGGCATCTTGGAAAGGGTAAAATATACAGAGGGCTCAAATTAGAAAAAAGTTGCGCATTTTTATGTTTTTCAATCAGCTGAAAATAAATCCGGGAAATTTTGGGTAGTTCCTGAATTATCGCTGAAAAACTGAAAACGTGCATTTTTTTCCCTTTTATAACTTTTTTAGTTTCCAAGGAAACATTGTGAAACTTTGCAGCGTTAGATTTTTCGACATGAGATTTCTAATGGAAGTGACAAAAATTTTCCACGCCAACTAGATGTCCAAATTTTCGTAGTTAACTTTTGATTTTCTTATGGCCGCCATATTGAATTTTGGTACCGTTGAAAAGAACGAAAAATTTCGATCTCGACCATGTGTAATATATAGGTAATCTAAAGTGTTTTCCCGCCAAAAATCAATAATTTATTATTTTTTTTTTTTTTTAATCAAGTTGTCTCCGAATAAAACAATTAACTACTGATTTTAAACTTTTCTGGAAATATCACTTTAAGAAATAATGTAAGAAGACCCCCTGTCAAGTCTGTTAATACACATGACATTTTGGAAAAGTGAGAAAGTTGTTTAACAAAGTAAATTATACATAACGTTTTTATTAACAATCATAGTAAAATTAATTATAAATTTTAAATATTACATTCTTAAGCTTGTTAACATTTATAAATACTGTTCAAAGTGACCTCCTTCACGATCAATACATAGATATGTTCTACGATTCATGTTTGCTGTTGCGTTTTGAATAGTTGCTGGTGTCATTAATTGAAATACTTCAACAATTCTCCTTCTGAGGTGTTCAACATCTTGGACTGGCATATTATAAACTTTATTTTTTGCAAACCCCCACAAAAAATAATCAAGAGGATAAACGTTATGTATAATTTACTTTGAAAGTTAAACAACTTTCTCACTTTTCCAAAATGTCATGTGTATTAACAGACTTGACAGGCGGTCTTCTTACATTATTTCTTAAAGTGATATTTCCAGAAAAGTTTAAAATCAGTAGTTAATTGTTTTATTCGAAGACAACTTGATTTAAAAAAAAAAATAATAAATTATTGATTTTTGGCGGGAAAACACTTTAGATTACCTATGTATTACACATGGCCGAGATCGAAATTTTTCGTTCTTTTCAACGGTACCAAAATTCAATATGGCGGCCATAAGGAAATCAAAAGTTGACTACGAAAATTTGGACATCTAGTTGGCGTGGAAAATTTTTGTCACTTCCATTAGAAAGCTCATGTCGAAAAATCTAGCACTGCAAAGTTTCACAATGTTTCCTTGGAAACTAAAAAAGTTATAAAAGGAAAAAGAAAATGCATGTTTTCAGTTTTTCAGCGATAATTCAGGAACTACCCAAAATATCCCGAATTTCTTTTCAGCTAACTGAAAAGCATAAAAATGCGCAACTTTTTTCTAATTTGAGCCAGTCTGTATATTTTACCCTTTCCAAGATGCCAATGGTGGGCTTCGTAAAAGTGACCGCCATGTATATTCAAACGAGCAAGCCCATAGCTTCTGTATCAAATCGTCTCATACGTTCCATATGATTTATATAGAGTTACTAGAGTTATACTAAAAGTTAGTTTAACCCCCCAATTCTGTATCTTTCTAAGCAACAGTTGCTGGGACCTCCACTCAATATAGGCCAATAGGAAACTTAAGCTTTGAGAAACAACCAATAAGCTGTTAGTGGTTAGCAAAGCAACTGTTGCTAAGTAGTTTCAGAATCGACCTCTAAAAGTAATACGAAAAGTACCTACGAACGTAAGACGTAATTAACTTCGTTAATATAATCCCAAGGTGGACAAGCTCATAAGAATATGCTCCAAGTGGTATATCAACACAAGTAGAGTAGAAAATTTTCGCCAGCGGTGAAAATAAACTCGGCAATAATAATTTCTTTTTTCTACAAATATATAAACACGCACTATATTTCTATGTCATTAAGAGTAATCTAGAACAGTTACTTTACCACTGATTTCAAATTACTTAAGAAGTGTAAAGGCCTTTGATAATTTATTTAATAAAACGAGGAAAAATTTAGAAGTGGTCATTGGTGCTTTTGATTGGTACCTTTACCTATGGCTTGCCCGTCGGACATATTGGATCTTCATCGCATGGGCTAGTCACTCTTGCAGCGCTGTTACAAAACATAACATAACGGTTGTGTAGAGGTCAGGTGCGGTACAGGTGTTCCAATTTAAATTTTCTGTATTTAAAGCAATTAGATGTTTAATCATAAGGAAAAGAAAAATTTCAATTGGCCTACCCAATCCAGAAAGCAGCTAACCGCCACTATAAATAGCGTTGTTTTTAAAAATTTTACTGTTTATTTTCATATTAATAAAAATGTTCAATGTTATGAATAAATTTAGATCCAATGTGAATAGAACATGTTCTATTTTGGATATTGAGCAAGTGAACATAAGTAACCATTGTTCTCAATGTCAATCAGGACTTATATCTAAATAAAGTGTTGAAAATATGTTTTTTGGAAATCTTATTGTTCTAGTAAAATCCCGCTTATAAAAGCCCCAATTTAGTAGACCCATAGTACTAGGTATAAGTATACCTATGTTTTTAATAAGATACATTCTCAGGTGTCTGAAAAAATATACAAACTACATTAATACATATTAGTAGTAGTAGTGTATGGGGCGGCGAAGACCTAGCAAGTAGGCCACAAGCGGGTCCTTTTTGCCTACCCCTGTCGTCCCCTACCTAACTCCGTCACCTCTTCCCTCGTCAAATCTTCCCGACCTTCTAATGTAGGTCAGAATATCGGTCCATGCAAGGGAACTAACCTCTTCCCCTTGCAGCTCCCCGGCCCCCCAGACGTCGTGTCTTAGTCTGCCGAAAGCCACACATTCTGCCAAGAAGTGGGAAGGCGTTTCGTCGCCCTCCCCGCACTTTGGGCAGATAGGGTCTCTCTCAACACCCATCAATGATAGATGTCTTCTAAGCCTGCAGTGACCCGTTAAAACTCCCACCAACTAGTTTAGAGCCTTCCGGCTACGACTTAACAGCCAGGCCGTCTTGGTCTTGCTTGGCTCCACTATAAAGTTGCGAGCTTGTCTAGAACTTCCACTCCTTCTCCAGTTTTTACTTAGTGTTTCATGAGCTCAATCATTAAAAGCCATGTTGACCTGCCTTCGTGTAGCCTAAAATCGGTTCTGGTCCTTGGCTGGGTCCCTGAGATGCGAGTCGAGCCACCAGCTCCTCGTCCTTGGAGATACTAAAGCCTTTAAGGCCGCCTGACTGTCGGAGCAGAAATAAATATTTTGCTACGTACAGTTTCTTACTTCTTCCTTGTTTGCTGTCATTAGGATAGCGAAGACTTCAGCCTGAAAGACTGTGGCATACGAACCCAGTGCAAAGCTTTGCTGCACGCCCCTGTCCTCTACGTAAATTCCTGCCTGAGAACCTGTCCGCCACACGAGAGCCATCTATGTAGCAGATCAGAGAATCAGGGGGGAATCTAATCTGGTCCTGCTTCCATTCCTCCCTCTCTGGAAATATGACAACATATTTCCTCTTTAATCTAAGGCGATCTTTTGCTTCAGTTACTCTGATGGCAGATACAGGTATTTCCCTCTCCGCCATCTGTGCAACTGCCGCGTGACCGTTATTTCTTCCTCCCGCCTGCCAGCTTCCTGAGTCCCGCATTCTTAAATAGGCCGCCATTGCCTCCCTCATTATCCATGTGATAATAGCCCTAGCAGGACTTCCAGGACAGCTGTAGGTGTTGCACCTGTAATTCCTATGCAGGCAAGTCTTTGGACCTTTGTCAGTTTCTTGGACACCGTTACCCGGCCGACGCTGGGCCACCAGACTAGGGCGCCACCTTAATACATATTAAAGAGACCATTAGCCGTTCGATATATAAGGTAAAAAACTTATGTATAGTTCCAAGTGCATTTCATTTAAAATATTTAGGAAGATGGGAGATGTTTTTAAAAACAGACAGCATAATTTGAAAAAAAATGTTCATGAGGGTTTTTAAAAAAGTCTTTTATATTGCTTATAGATATTCAAAAACAGGTTTTCAGATGTTCACTTATATATTCACTTTAATTTTTCATAATTTAATTAATATTCGTATTAAATAGTAAATATTTCAAAAACAATGGGAAATTAGGTACATCACGAAATCATCATCATATCATTAAAAATTTTATGAGTAACAAAATAAAGGGTGTTATTAAAAAACATGAACATTGCTTCAGGTATAAGTAATGACAATGACAGTATGTTATAGGAAGACTTTGATATGATCAATTCTACTACATTCCAGTAAGTAGGAATTACTTGACCACATTATTATTTATCTAGGGGTTTTCCACAAAACGCGCAATGAGTGATATTTTTTAAATAATTTTTTTTTTTTTTTAAACTGCTGAGACCTCTATGACCTCTATGACCCCTATAACTCATCCAAAATGTACAGACTGTTGGCCGTAATATTTTAAAGGCAAAATAAACAGGGTGGGTATTTCATTTAAAATATATGTAAATTTCTTTGGGCAAATATAACTTATCTTTTTGAGTACAAAAAAAAATTTTTTTTTTACGGTTTATTATAAATTGTAAAAATAAGTAAAAGATTATATTAGGAACAGGAACCATGTGCGATATTCAGATGGAAATAAAAACCGTTAAAAAGTTACCTTAGTAAAACAAAAAAAACGGCTGCTCCAGCAAGTGCTGTTTATTTGCCTCTAGCTTCAAACAATCTTTAGAATGCAGAAAATTTAATCTATTATTCTACTTTAACTTACCACCGATATTATGTGTTCCTGTTTACTAGCAGTACAATTGTCTACCTCATAAAAGGGCAATGACTCATTTTGACTCCTTTTACCGGACTGATTATTCAGAAAATCATTTAATGCCGATGACGCACCACCACTTGGAGACATTGGTGTACTAGATCTTGATAAAATCTCAGGCTACAAACGAAAATATAGAAAAAGTTTTTTTATAAATTGTAAATCTGCACTTACCTGGTAACAGACTAGAGATACAGTCAACTTTTCAACAACCTGACTTGGTTTAAATCTCTGAGCGCCTTTTGACACTTTTGCAAGTTGATCCCAAAGTTTAACCCAAATATCACTTCTGTAAGGAACTATACGTTGTTGAGGGGACAATAACATCATCGATGCATTCCATAACACATCTTGAGACAAACATATCAACTGGTTGTTTAAAGCTACTTCAATATCAGAACCAATGCGTAATGATGTTACGGGTAATAAACTAATTAATTTGTTTGCATCAGAGGGCAGATTTCTTTGAACTGACGCATAAGATGTTCCTATCAAATACTCCTTTAATATCTGGGGAAATCCTAAAGTAAATGGCCTCTCAGCTTGCCATGTAATTAACTAAAATATTATTTTACTCGTGAAATTTGCTGTTATCTTATGCAAAATATAGTGGAGTAAAAACAAGGGAAAAAGTCGCTTCCTTCTCGAAAAAAATTTTTTTAAGGTATAACCACATGAAGCCTATACAGGATCATTGGTTGGGTCCTTGTGCATGTGAAATGACTAATTACGACATCCTTAGGGGGGTCAGACATTTTTTATCCCCAAAAATGTCAATAATTTGTCAAAATGTTATATTTATGTTTTTTAAGACATACCACGCGATAACTTCGAAACTAATTAACTTATAAACATGAGGTTTTTTTTAATCGATTGAGGACATATAGGCGGTCATAACTATACTAATTTCAGTCTCCTGGTTAGCGTAGTTTTTCTTAGAGAATGGAGTAAACTCGAAATTTTACTTTTATTGCTGCATGATTTTCGGTATGCGAGAAACTTTTTTATTTCAAGGAATTTTGCCATAGTATCTGCGTATGAATTAAAGAAAAAATATTGAAAAAGTTTTTAGAACAAGAACCGACCTTCTGTGACAAACAGTTTTCGAGTTATCGCCGTTTAAAATTAATAACACAGGGGCGCGCTACGCCGCGCGACGTGCTTTTCGAAGACGCTATCAAATTATCGCACCGTACCGCGCTCTCTATGTGTTTTGAAGGCCCGTTTGGGTGATCTCCTGACTAATAAAATAAAATATCCAAAAAGAATTTTGTATTAAAAAAATAATTTAATGTTCTAGTATTCTAGTATAATATATATATTTTCTAATTTCATATGATTCGATAAATGTTTTCTATCAGGAACACAAATTTGCATTGTATTTACATTCATATTTTTAATATAAAGTTAAAACACGAATTACAAAAAAAAGACAAATTTAAAAAAATTAGAATTTTCTAGACTCCGAATCTGACGAACTGAGGTCTTCGTTTTGTGGTCTGTTACTATATAATGGGTGGTATGAATAAAAACGAAGTACCTGCTACTACTACAAGTATTAGTATATTCTACATAGTATTTACTTTAAAACGAAGTAGATACTACATTTCAAAGTACTCCCTTCTATTTTTCCGGAAATGCTAAAAATAATAGAATTCTTCTAAACATTATAATTGCTTTAATACTTTTTACTGGTAAATACTTCCATTTTAACAACTGAAATATATTCTCCGTCATTAACGAAGTTGATATCATGGCAGCCTCATCGTGCGTGCTACAAAGTGATTACTTTAAAAATGGTTCAAATACATAGAAATAAAATTTATACTGCAAGAAGACACTACGACGCTGATACCATATACCGTCAAATATTTAGGTAAACAATTAAGTACCATCAATTTAAAATGGTTTATGTTTATATTTTTCATCTAGGTTTAGTAGGGAAAACGTTACATTCTCGTTACTCGTTACTCTTCTATCACACTTCTTTCATCCGAAGACATCTTAAAGGACTGCTGATGTTATAAATACATACAAAACTGAAACTGTCTCCCAAAAACTTTTAAACATGTATATCTCGTTAGCCGGGGCCTGGCGCACGGCGTATGTGTGACGGAAGTAAGTACAAGTACACATTTCAAAGAATGTATTTTAAAGTAGATATTACGTAGAATATACTAATACTTGTAGTAGTAGTAGCAAGTACTTCGTTTTTATCCATACCACAAATTACATATTTACATTCGTCGCAACATTTTAATCCTTGAGCTAAACACGTGCACCTATTATGGTTGCAATTTTTGTCAATCCGATGTTCCGACAGAAATTGCAACAATAATAAGTGCACGCATTTAGCACAAAGATTAAGATGTTGCGACGAAGGTAAATGTGCAATTTGTGGTATGGATAAAAACGAAGTACTTGCTACTACTACTACAAGTATTAGTATATTCTACGTAATATCTACTTTACAACGAAGGATTTACTAATTTCCGGTAGTATCTACTTTACTTGACATAGAACATGCTTCACCACAAAGTATAATATACTCCATATTATGAAGTATCTACTTAACAAGTGTAGTACATCCTTTGAAATGTATAGTAGGTACTTACTTCCGTCACACATACGCCGTGCGCCAGGTCCCAGCTAACGAGATATACATGTTTAAAAGTTTTTGAGAGACAGTTTCAGTTTTGTATGTATTTATAACATCAGCAGTCCTTTAAGATGTCTTCGGATGAAGGAAGTGTGATAGAAGAGTATCGAGTAACGAGAAAGTAACGTTTTCCCTACTAAACCTAGATGAAAAATATAAACATAAACCATTTTAAATTGATGGTACTTAATTGTTTATCTAAATATTTGACGGTATATGGTATCAGCGTCGTAGTGTCTTCTTGCAGTATAAATTTTATTTCTATGTATTTGAACCATTTTTAAAGTAATCACTTTGTAGCACGCACGATGAGGCTGCCATGATATCAACTTCGTTAATGACGGAGAAAATATATCAGTTGTTAAAATGGAAGTATTTACCAGTAAAAAGTATTAAAGTAATTATAATGTTTAGAAGAATGTTATTATTTTTAGCATTTCCGGAAAAATAGAAGGGAGTACTTTGAAATGTAGTATCTACTTCGTTTTAAAGTAGGTACTATGTAGAATATACTAATACTTGTAGTAGTAACAGGTACTTCGTTTTTATTCATTCCACCCATTATATAGTAACAGACCACAAAACGAAGATCTCAGTTCGTCAGATTCGGAGTCTAGAAAATTCTAATTTTTTTAAATTTCTGTCCTTTTTTTTTGTAATTCGTGTTTTAACTTTATATTAAAAATATGAATGTAAATACAATGCAAATTTGTGTTCCTGATAGAAAATATTTATCGAATCATATGAAATTAGAAAATATATATTATACTAGAACATTAAATTATTTTTTTAATACAAAATTCTTTTTGGATATTTTATATTGGTCAGGAGATCACCCAAGCGGGCCTTCGAAACACATCGAGAGCGCGGTACGGTGCGATAATTTGATAGTCTTCGAAAAGCACGTTGCGCGGCGCAGCGCGCCCCTGTGTTATTAAATTTAAATGGCGATAACTCGAAAACTGTTTGTCACAGAAGGTTGGTTCTTCTTCTAAAAACTTTTTCAATATTTTTTCTTTAATTCATACGCAGATACTATGGCAAAATTCCTTGAAATAAAAAAGTTTCTCGCTTACCGAAAATCATGCAGCAATAAAAGTAAAATTTCGAGTTTACTCCATTCTCCAAGAAAAAATATGCTAACCAGAGGACTTAAATTAGTACAGTTATGAGCGCCTATATATCTTCAATCGATTAAAAAAAACCTCATGTTTATAAGTTAATTAGTTTCGAAGTTATCGCGTGGTATGTCTAAAAAAACATAAATATAACATTTTGACAAATTATTGACATTTTTGGGGATAAAAAATGTCTGACCCCCCTAAAGATGTCGTAATTAGTCATTTCACATGCACAAGGACCCAACCAATGATCCTGTGAAGGTTTCATGTGGTTATACCTTTAAAAAGTTTTTTGAAACATTTTTCTACCGATTTTACTCCACTAATAACTTTATATAAGAAAACAACCAGTAATTTACCTCAGATGCAATATCTGTATCCGAGGAATGCAAAATAATATAATGAAGTATAGATAACTTATTTTCTAGAAGTGTATCACTTTTGAAGGTTTCTACAAGTAGAGAAGTTGGTACATTCATATTTATTAAATCTAATGTAGCTAAATTCACGGCATATTTTAACTCCATCGAGATAATAGGTGTCAAGCACATCAAATGTGTTTCAACATCAGTTATAATTGGTTTCACTATAATATGACAACATGGCTCATGCATTAATCCTATGTCCAGCAATTGGGTACAAACTTCAGGAATAAAAATAAGCAAGTGGTCCTCTAAAACAAAAAGTAAGTTAATATCCGACTAAAATCATATCAGTATTTGTGACACATAAAAATTTACCATTTAACATAAATAACGGCCTAATTTTCTTTGCTCTATTCCATGGAATATCTGGAATAACGCAATGTATTACGCAACTCTGATGTAATACCGTTACTGAATATGCAAAATGCACTGGACTTGTATCTTCATCATTTAATTCAACAACTGGTTGTATTGGCTAAAAAAATTGCTTATATTTTAGTTTTGTATTGTTTTATTAAATAAAATTTACCTGATACAGATAATGATGACATATACATACAAATCCATTAGAGTCGGTAAGAACAACCAAATCTAAAGAACAGTCATGTATCCTCAGTGGTACTGGATCGTCTTCATAGATAAAGCAGGACCCATGAAGTGAAGATAAATGTGGCAAATTTAATGGTATATTAAGCTAAAACGATATTTACTAAATTATTAATAACCATTATTTGTCAATAAAACAATATAAAAGTTTAATGTCTATACCTAACAGCTTAGTAGATTCGATTTTTAAGATATTTAACATTTGTTTCACCTTTATATCACAAATTATGCTGATGAGTAGTCATGAAAATAGAAGTAGAATTGAAGAACAAGTACGACCAACTAACAACGCAATTTAAAAAATATTTCTCGATTCTAAAGCTGCATTTTACAAAATATAGATATATACTTACTACAGTCTCATGAGGTAATTCATCATTAAACTGTAGTCCAGATAAAGTGGGAATCATTTTAGTTCCAGCGTCATCAATAATTTCTTCTTCACCTTCCACTAAACATCTGCCTCGTTTTCTGTTGTGAATGTAATATAAAGTTTGCTGCAGTGGATCCCACTGAGCCCATGTAAATATTCTTACCAAAGATTCATAACTAAAGCTATCTTGATTCAATTCTCCATGAGATACCTTTAATTGATATTGTAGAATACCTGAAAAGGGAAACATTTTCTAGTTTATGCATTTTATGCTAAACTAGTTTATGCATTTTTATCTTCACAGTGTTGGGAAAAAGTAATTAGACTAGATACATTAAAATTAAGAGTGCCTCCGTAGCATACGATTCCAAATTTAATAATTGTCGGCAATTGTAGATTATAATACTATAGTATTTAAACTTTGAGTGACGTTTGATGTTTTTGGAAAGCTCGCATAGCACAGAGAATTAAAGCATCCTTTAATGTTCGGATAATCTCGAGTTCAAATCCTCAGAGGGGGGGTTTAATTTGGGGGTAGGTGCGGTCACCTAGTTAAGATTATAATTCTTGATAAAAATAATTCTGTAACTCATTCGTGGTGCAGATATGTAATTGAAAGTTTACTTTGATCCTATACTCATTGATGCCTTTATTTCCAAAATTCTGGTTACTCAGTTTTATTATTGTACATATTATTATGATCTAACCTCAAAATATTTTTTGAGCATGAAATTATGTTGTTTTTCTAAAATATCAAATAGTGCCGACTCCCGTCTCCAAAATTATTGTAGCCGGGCCTGCGACGGAGACACCTAAAATTAGTAAGGTACTTACATTCTTGATGTATAAATATTAAAAATTTAATAGGTAGATTTTCCGATAAAATTGATTGTTTGGGATATAAGAACTGCACCATAATTTGTTTGGATCTCTCAAGTTCTAAATCATATAAGTTGTTAAAATCATCATTAATTTTGAACAATTTTGCTTTATAAACATATCCATCGTCTTCCGTATTTTCTTTAATCACAAATGCTAAAATTGTTCTGTTACTGTTAACAGAAGCCTGTATACAATTTACTTTCTGGTTAAATGAATAAATCGTTGTTAATTCATTTTTCTCATAAGAATATACTCCTATGAGTGTGCAACTAACTCCAGTTTCTTTTCTACATTGAACCCAACTAAAAAGGAAGACTCCATTACGTTCTTGTCCCAGCAATCTCCATTCATTAATTTCTTCTGAAAATATTGTTAAAGAGATTACCTATTTAAAATTAAAGAAGAATTCATAGTTTATATATACAGTGTATCCCGAAATTAACTAATAAATTCTATAAAATTGTTGAGAGAAATAAAACGGCTAAGCGTTACCAACCCCCACTTTAAAAATTAAAATAGGAAAGTGCGCCTCCTGATTCCTCATTTGATAGTATATTTTATGCTGAATACATTAAACATTTTTACTGTGTGTGCTGCCCGATAGATCATCAACATAGGCGATTTTTTTTTTACATTTTTAGGTGAAACAGAGATGTTAATCAGCCTCCCCCCAAATCAAGTTGGGCCTGTATGTTGAGCCAAATAATGCGAATCGCATTTGATTGCCAATATGAGTTTTACTATTTTTATGTTTATTTATCTTCTTCCTTAAATGCACTACATCCATTACCCCCGTATCTTTCCAGATTATCTCGTCGTGATCAGTGAAAACACACACCGAAAATAAAACAAAACATTTTTTTCAGAAGAGCCACAAATCCAGTTGTTTCTTAAATATACTGGGGTCTCAGGTCTTAATCGGAAAAATTTAATTGGTGATAGAACTCGCAAATATAATAGAAGTTCTTATGAACTAGAATGTTTTAAAGTTTCGTTTTCGAGATACAGTATGTTAAAATTAATAAATAAAACCTTTTATTTTCAAATATAATATAAATATTTGATACAACTTTTTTTATAATATATTTGATAAAACTAAAAAAACGTTTTTAATAATTAATAATGGGCAGAGCTAGGGCATACCAAATACATATTTTAAGGAAAAATTTGACTACGCCACTGCTTTTTATGCATTATTTTTCGAATAAATATAATGTTTTTGCCACTTGCATTTTTTTGTCTATCTTGCTTACTTTTCTATAAAAAATAAAATTCGTTTATCCGCCAGCCGCTGGAAAAATAAATTTACGAATTTTATTTTTTCTCGAAAAGTAAGCAAGATAGACAAAAAATTAAAGATACAAAAATTGTATTTTTAATTACCTACTTACTCAATCTAACAATAATAACAAACTTACAAAGAAGCAGTGACAAGCTCAATATTTTTTAACACCCTCATATCTCGAAAACAAAGCTTTAAAACATACAAATACGTATGAATTTGAACTTCCTTCTTATAGTGGAGTAAAAACGGTAGAAAAATGTTTCAAAAAATTTTTTTAAGGTATAACCACATGAAACCTATACAGGATCATTGATTGGGTCCTTGTGCATGTGAAATGACTAATTACGACATCTTTAGGGGGGTCAGACATTTTTTATCCCCAAAAATGTCAATAATTTGTCAAAATGTTGTATTTATGTTTTTTTAGATATACTACGCGATAACTTCGAAACTAATTGAGTTATAAACATGAGGTTTTTTTTAATCGATTGAGGATTTATAGGCGGTCATAACTGTACTAATTTAAGTCCCCTGGTTAGCGTATTTTTTCTTGAAGAATGGGGTAAACTCGAAATTTTACTTTTATTGCTGCATGATTTTCGGTAAGCGAGAAACTTTTTTATTTCAAGGAATTTTGCCATAGTATCTGCGTATAAATTAAAGAAAAAATATTGAAAAAGTTTTTAGAAGAAAAACCAACCTTCTATGACAAATAGTTTTCGAGTTATCGCCATTTAAAATTAATAACAGGGGCGCGCTGCGCCGCGCGACGTGCTTTTCGAAGACGCTATCAAATTATCGCACCGTACCGCGCTCTCGATGTGTTTCGAAGGCCCGCTTGGGTGATCTCCTGACCAATATAAAATATCCAAAAAGAATTTTGTATTAAAAAAATAATTTAATGTTCTAGTATAATATATATTTTCTAATTTCATATGATTCGATAAATATTTTCTATCAGGAACACAAATTTGCATTGTATTTACATTCATATTTTTAATATAAAGTTAAAACATGAATTACAAAAAAAGGACAGAAATTTTAAAAAATTAGAATTTTCTAGACTCCGAATCTGACGAACTGAGGTCTTCGTTTTGTGGTCTGTTACTATATAATGGGTGGTATGAATAAAAACGAAGTACCTGCTACTACTACAAGTATTAGTATATTCTACATAGTATTTACTTTAAAACGAAGTAGATACTACATTTCAAAACTCCCTTCTATTTTTTCGGAAATGCTAAAAATAATAGCATTCTTCTAAACATTATAATTACTTTAATACTTTTTACTGGTAAATGCTTCCATTTTAACAACTGAAATATTTTCTCTATCATTAGCGAAGTTGATATCATGGCAGCCTCATCGTGCGTGCTACAAAGTGATTACTTTAAAAATGGTTCAAATACATAGAAATAAAATTTATACTGCAAGAATACCATATACCGTCAAATATTTAGGTAAACAATTAAGTACCATCAATTTAAAATGTTTTATGTTTATATTTTTCATCTAGGTTTAGTAGGGAAAACGTTACTTTTTCGTTCTCGTTACTCTTCTATCACACTTCCTTCATCCGAAGACATCTTAAAGGACTGTTAATGTTATAAATACATACAAAACTGAAACTGTTTCCCAAAAACCTTTAGGCACTTGTGCACTTATTATTGTGGCAATTTCTGTCGGAACACCGGATTGACAAAAATTGCAACAATAATAGGTGCACGTGTTTAGCCCAAGGATTAAAATGTTGCGACGAATGTAAATATGCAATTTGTGGTATGGATAAAAACGAAGTACTTGCTACTACTACTACAAGTATTAGTATATTCTACGTAATATCTACTTTAAAATACATTCTTTGAAATGTGTACTTGTACTTACTTCGTCACACATACGCCGTGCGCCAGGCCCTGGCTAACGAGATACACATGTTTAAAAGTTTTTGGGAGACAGTTTCAGTTTTGTATGTATTTATATAACATCAACAGTCCTTTAAGATGTCTTCGGATGAAAGAAGTGTGATAGAAGAGTAACGAGTAACGAGAAAGTAACGTTTTCCCTACTAAACCTAGATGAAAAATATAAACATAAAACATTTTAAATTGATGGTACTTAATTGTTTACCTAAATATTTGACGGTATATGGTATTCTTGCAGTATAAATTTTATTTCTATGTATTTGAACCATTTTTAAAGTACTCACTTTGTAGCACGCACGATGAGGCTGCCATGATATCAACTTCGCTAATGACGGAGAAAATATTTCAGTAGTTGTTAAAATGGAAGTATTTACCAGTAAAAAGTATTAAAGTAATTATAATGTTTAGAAGAATGCTATTATTTTTAGCATTTCCGGAAAAATAGAAGGGAGTACTTTGAAATGTAGTATCTACTTCGTTTTAAAGTAAATACTATGTAGAATATACTAATACTTGTAGTAGTAGCAGGTACTTCGTTTTTATTCATACCACCCATTATATAGTAACAGACCACAAAACGAAGACCTCAGTTCGTCAGATTCGGAGTCTAGAAAATTCTAATTTTTTAAAATTTCTGTCCTTTTTTTTGTAATTCGTGTTTTAACTTTATATTAAAAATATGAATGTAAATACAATGCAAATTTGTGTTCCTGATAGAAAATATTTATCGAATCATATGAAATTAGAAAATATATATTATACGAGAACATTAAATTATTTTTTTAATACAAAATTCTTTTTGGATATTATATATTGGTCAGGAGATCACCCAAGCGGGCCTTCGAAACACATCGAGAGCGCGGTACGGTGCGATAATTTGATAGCGTCTTCGAAAACCACATCGCGCGGCGCAGCGCGCCCCTGTGTTATTAATTTTAAATGGCGATAACTCGAAAACTATTTGTCACAGAAGGTTGGTTCTTCTTCTAAAAACTTTTTCAATATTTTTTCTTTAATTCATACGCAGATACTATGGCAAAATTCCTTGAAATAAAAAAGTTTCTCGCTTACCGAAAATCATGCAGCAATAAAAGTAAAATTTCGAGTTTACTCCATTCTCCAAGAAAAAATACGCTAACTAGGGGACTTAAATTAGTACAGTTATGACCGCCTATATATCCTCTATCGATTAAAAAAAACCTCATGTTTATAAGTCAATTAGTTTCGAAGTTATCGCGTGGTATATCTAAAAAAACATAAATATAACATTTTGACAAATTATTGACATTTTTGGGGATAAAAAATGTCTGACCCCCCTAAAGATGTCGTAATTAGTCATTTCACATGCACAAGGACCCAACCAATGATCCTGTATAGGTTTCATGTGGTTATACCTTAAAAAATTTTTTTTCGAGAAGGAAGCGACTTTTTCCCTTGTTTTTACTCCACTATTATTTTAGCGAGTTCAATCACCTATTAAATTTTCCCGATTCAAACCTGAGACACACTGTATATCTCTGTTAAATTGTCTTTTATAAAATTTTTCACGATTTTTCCTAACACATTCAATTGTTAAATCATAACTGCGCTTTTTCACTCTTGTTCCTGATGGTTAAGTTTATTAATAGTATATTATGTTACTAGAAGTAGAAAGGAACATTATTGGTTGAGTCCAACTTACACAGCCGAGGCTGTGTAAACTGGGCGAAATACATAAAGAGCTTTGTACTCCGAGTGACATACAGTGTGTCTCACTTAAGGTCTTACCACCCCCGTAAAATTTTTATTTATGAACATTTCCATGAACTTTTTTTTGTTGGGTAAGTCCCCAAAAAGTATATAGCGGACATGCTTCATTTGTTTGATAAGTCGGCGTCATGGCCAACTACGAGCTATTTTTTGATGCAAAAAAACGAGATGTACTATTAGCGAATTTTTCACAAAAATTTTAATGCCAGATTCTTAATCAGGAGCACCTAAAACGCAACTGTACCAAATTTTATGGCGCTACTGTACAGGGTGTTCGTTTGTCCCACTTAAGGACTAGCCACCTCCGTAACATTTTTATTTATCAACCGATTTCCATGAACTTTTTTTTGTTGGGTAAGTACCAAAAAAGTACATAGCGGGCATGCTTCATTTGTTTGGTAACTCAGCGTCATGGCCAACTACGAGGTATTTTTTGATGCAAGAAAACGAGATGTACTATTAGCGAATTTTTCACAAAGATTTTAATGCCAGATTCTTTAATCAGCAGCACCTAAAACCCAACTGTACCAAATTTCATGGCGCTACTGTACAGGGTGTTCGTGTGTCCCACTTAAGGTCTAGCTACCCCCGTAACATTTTTATTTATGAACCGATTTCCATGAACTTTTTTTTTTGTTGGGTAAGTCCCAAAGTTGTTTTATCACTTTATTGGGAAAGGTTTTATTAAAATTTGCTATAGGGCGGTCCCATAGAGGCATTAATTAATGTGTGCTTAACTAGTTTGTTGGAAAATCTAAGAACCAGTTGGAAAAATATTTCAGAGCCTAAATAGCTATAGCTAAGTCATGATCAGTTGGAAGATTCTTTTAGAGTCTAAATAACTACTAAATAAGTCATGCTAGGATATTAAATTTAGTTTTACTAATAATAGCAATTGAATACAACAATTTTAATTATATTTATTGAGGCACAACAATTAAATAATTTATAGTTTGTTTCTTTTGGGATTACACAACCTGTGAAATAACAAAAAGCAGAAAACCAGAAGCATACAAATTAAATATTCAAAGTGTAGTAACAAGGCAAACTTCTAAAGTTTGCCCCAATGCTTCTGTTTTTCTGCTTTTTGTTATTTTACAGGTGGTGTAATCCCAAAAGAAACAAACTATAAATTATTTAATTGTTGTGCCTCAATAAATATAATTAAAATTGTTGTATTCAATTGCTATTATTAATAAAACTAAATTAAATATCCTAGCAGTATTGATCATGACTTAGCTATAGCTATTTAGGCTCTGAAATATTTTTCCAACTAGTTCTTAGATTTGCCAACAAACTGGTTAACCACACATTAATTAATGTCTCTATGGGACCACCCTATAGCAAATTTTAATAAAACCTTTCCCAATAAAGTGATAAAACAACTTTGGGACTTACACAGCAAAAAAAAAAAGTTCATGGAAATCGGTTCATAAATAAAAATGTTACGGGGGTGGCTAGACCTTAAGTGGGACACACGAACATCCTGTACAGTAGCGCCATGAAATTTGGTACAGTTGGGTTTTAGGTGCTGCTGATTAAAGAATCAGGCATTAAAATCTTTGTGAAAAATTCGCTAATAGTACATCTCGTTTCTTTGCACCAAAAAATAGGTAGTAGTTCGCCATGACGCCGACTTATCAAACAAATGAAGCATGCCCGCTATGTACTTTTTTGGGACTTACCCAACAAAAAAAAGTTCATTGAAATCGGTTCATAAATAACGATTTTACGAGGGTGGCTAGACCTTAACTGGGACACACGAATACCCTGTACAGTAGCGTCATGAAATTTGGTACAGTTGGGTTTTAGGTGCTCCTGATGAAGAATCTAGCATTAAAATTTTTGTGAAAAATTCGCTAATAGTACATCTCGTTTTTTTGCATCAAAAAATAGGTCGTAGTTGGCCATGACGCCGACTTATCAAACAAATGAAGCATGCCCGCTATGTACTTTTTTGGGACTTACCCAACAAAAAAAAGTTCATGGAAATCGGTTCATAAATAAAAATTTTACGGGGGTGGTAATACCTTAAGTGGGACACACTGTATACTATTTTTTCTTCAAGCGTCAGAATTAAAACTGTTTTTCTTCAGTCATTTCAGACTTGTATAAAAAGTGATCTAACGCGATGTTAGATTTCAAACTGACAGTTCTGCGAAATCATGACTACATGACTCTTTTTTTTAATTCGTTGTTATATTCACGAATTCACAGATTTCGAAATCTTTGCAACCATTGGAGACATTGGCAAGATAACACCATATATGAAACATTATTATAAGAGCGCCGATCGTCCCGTTCAAATGAGACGCTACTCCATTAATCGAGTACGGTATTATAACTGAAGAACACTCCCCACTACTCTTCACGCCGCTCGCCGGTCGAACGCTAAGCTATCCATATTAGTGGAGTAAAATCGACTGTCTTGCTTCTTTCTAGGGCTAAACATCTATAGAGGCACAAGTATTCGCACTCTAAGCCTGAACGCCCCGTAATACTTCACACTAGTAAAACGCGAGCTATTTTTAAAAATTCGATAGTTCAAAAACGGTTACAGATATCAACCCAATTTTTTTTTTTAACTTTTCAATATTTAGGCTACATTTCATCCGCTGCATATACATATACAAAAATTTAATATTTCACATAGCTAACTGCATATCGAAGTTTTTCATCCATAATTTTAGAATTTTTAACATTACGTAATTTTTTTGATAATGTATACCTACAGGCTGTCTCACGATGTCACCCATTAGAATATTTCAGAGACTACCTCGACTTGAATTTTTAAAATTTGGGATATCGGGTTTTCGCACATGTTCTCCTCAAATAAAATAATGGCGCCCACGTAGCACTTCCGGTTAAACCGGAAGTCGCCATCAACTTGCTTATTTTAAACGGAACACACTATATATTATTGTAATTTTGGATTTTACGTAAAATTTATCTATTTTATTTATTTATTTATTTATTTTTATTTTTCATCAAGTTTCCTTCTTCCTTAATTAAGATAAATAGTAACTAGCTTAAAACCATGTGTATTTTACAGTAAGAAAGATAAAGCGACAATATGTATTAGAGATAACCCTCTCTCTCTCTCTAAGCGCCCTCTCCATAGATCTAAATCCCTAGAGAGGGACCTCTAAGCGTCCCCTCTATACTTTCAAGGTGGTTTAATTGCATACAGGGTGGTGGAAATTTAATGCTGAGTTAAGTTAATTTTAAACAATATGCACAATATTATTCTCTTTCACGGTTCCCAATACCTATCCCTTCTAGTTTTTAAATTATCTACTCTTTTTTGTGTAATTACCTAAAATCATTTAATATCTTACGCGGATGGATGTGCAATTTTTAGCCGAACTTCAAAATAAACAACTAATCTGTCACCGGTTAGTTGTTGCATAAAGTAACAATTTGGTTACTTTATGGTTGTTGTCAGTCTAACACCCATAGAGGCGTTAGTAGTGGTGAGAAACATACCGTAGTGCTATGGAGATGCCATGTAATGCAATCCCAGTCGGGGCATATTTTCCGTGGAGTAGTTGTTTTCGGCATCTCCTTCAAATAAACCCATAGAGGCGGTGTAAGTATTGTTTATATTTAAAAAATGAAAAATGAAAACACGTATTGGAATGCTGATATTCTAAATATATAGTGCGCGTCTAAAGTCCGTCCACCCCCCCCCCCTCGCTAACTTTTGAACTGATCTACTTAGGACTCCTGACAAAATACAGTGTGAATCACGTAAAATATATTATTTTTTGTCGATAAATTCACTGCCCTAAAATGAAAGATGGCGCCACAGGCGCTGTCAAATAATATTTTTTTATGATAAGATGGGATGTGTTGCATATCACTTAAAAGGTCTCTGAATTCTTTGCATATTAGTCTATGAAAAATTCAAATAAGATTTAATATTAATAGGTCTATAATCTATAAATATCTATAGGTAACCATATAGAAAAAATTGAATGAACTCAAATCCGGTGAACGATCAGGCCACTCAAGAAGTCCTCGACGTCAAATCTTGGATACTTGCTCTTAGGATACAAGTTATCAAGGAAATTCCTGACTTCCCTAAAATAATGTGGTGGCGTCCTGTTGATATACGTTATGTTAAGCCCTTGAAACTCATGGAGATTCTTCTGGACTCTTTCGGTTAGGTTAGGTTAGGTTAAGTTCAAAAGTGAGTGGGCCGAAAACCAGACCCTCCACCGCGACAATGTGGTCTATTGTGGCTCACATCTACTTATATTTCACCCAACAGGGCCAGCCTCTTAATGAAGCTGATCACCTTATTGGGTGCGAACTTATTCAGATCATCTGGCAGAAGTTGTCCTTTGCCAAATAATGAGTATCTGAGTATATGAGAATCTGATCCTTTCCCCAGCGGGGCAGATGCATAATATGTTTTCTGCCGTTTCATCATCTTCTAAGCACAAGCGGCACTCAGCATCTTCTGCTAGGCCGAATTTGCACAGATGATATTTTAAACGGCAGTGACCGGTATATAGGCCAATTAAAGTTCGTAGGTGCAACGTGCTTAACTCTAAAAGTTTTTAGTTCTTATTTTTAGTTCTGAGCGCCTTCGAATGAACTAATCTTGGTAGTTCTTGCCAGTACTGGAGAATTTTCCCCTCAGCCCAGGTCAAGAGCGTTGCTTTGGCAGTACTCGAGGATATACCAAGAACTGGTTCTGGTTCGACAAATTCAGAAGCAGCACCCTCCCTGGCTAGAGAGTCGGCTGCTTCATTCCCTTCATGGCCAGAATGACGCCAGAAGCGCCTGCTGACAACTCCAAACCGTTTTTGAGTTGCAACGATAGAAACCAAGAGCATTAAGAGCTGCTTGGCTGTCTAAGACAATTTTTATCGATTTGCGCGTAAGTTGTATTTGTTCCAGTCTCTGTACACACAATTTGATGGCATAGATTTCTACTTGAAATATAGTTGCATAACTGCCAAGGGATGAGGATATTGTTACCGTTGGGTTGCAACTATACACTCCGGCTCCAACACCCATGGGTGTTTTGGAGCCATCTGTAAACCAACAATTATCTGCCCTCAGTAGGTCAGCTTTATTCCTATCCCATTAATCTCTTCCTGGGAAAAGAATGTTAAAGGGCAGTTCATGGTTGGTCGTTGCAGGCATGGCATCTGAAATCATCTCCAGGATGCTCTGACTTTCCATGTCATCCAGCTACCTATTGTGCTCCATAATGTCACATTACGACATGTTAATAGCTGCCTGCTTTAATCTGTATGTTGCCCATCTGACCTCTCTCTCCAAATATATGTGAAGAGGAGGTAGGTCCAGTAGGATTTCCAGAGCTGCTGACGGTCTAGAGCTAATTGCTCCAGTTAAGGCCAGGCAGGCTTTCTCTGTAAACCAGAAACTTTCATTTTGGTCCTTTGCTGTAGTCCTTTGGACCACCAAACTATGGAGCCGTAGGCTATCATAGGTCGTATGACTGTCACATACAGCCAATATATTTGTTTGGGACCAATGCCTCAAGATTTCCCACAGATTCGTCAACATGTCCATAGGAACAGTCCTGTCTTGTAGAGTATTTTCTCCAGATGGGAGTTCCAATTAAGCGACTTATCCAGTACTACATTCAGATACTTCGCTTCCTCCGCAAATGGAATTATTTCACCAAGTAAGGAGGGAGGTTTTAGATTATCCAGCTTCCTTTTATTGGTAAATGGTACAATTACCGTTTTGTGGGAGTTTACGGACATCTGCTCCCTCTCACACCAACTCAGCACTATATCTAGCACCTCTTGAGGGTGAGAAAAATTCCCTCTTTAGAGTTTCCTCTGACCAAAATGACTAGATCGTCCGCATATGCTTGAACCTCAACCTCCCACACAGAAAGTATGACCAGCAGGTCATCCACAAGAAGTGACCAAAGAACCCCCACCTTGTGGACACCCTCTTGCGACCCTAAATTTGACTGTTTCTTCCTGAAGGGACGTCGTTATAGTTCTGTTTTCTAACATAGCCCGAATCCAGTCACTTATGGTTGGGTCGACTCCCCTAGCAGCAGTAGCTCTGTATAGGGAGTCAGGCAATGCATTGTTAAACGCTCCTTCAATGTCAAGGAAAGCCGCCACTACAATTTGCCTACTCTGCAGGGATTGGTTGATTTTCCCGACTATCTGTTCTGTTCTGTTGATTTGCCAGTTTGTACCTTTTCCAGACTTTTCATCAGAAATGATGTCATATCTGGGTCTTGCTTCAGATCCCATTACTATCACCTTTACCTTTAAGTATTACCTAGTCCGGTTACTCGGCTTATATTACTAGTCCAGGGTTCTTGAATGAGAGCAATGTCAATTTGCTCTTCCTGGAATCTTTTGCCAAGAACATAAGTTGCAGCCTTGGCATGTTGAATGTTCGCCTGTAGGCACCTGATGTATGTGGACATCAGGGGAAGGGGACGGGTTATTAAAAGGAAAGAGGGTTATAGAGAAGGGAAACTAGGGTGCGGGATTTAGGTGTTTGGTTTGGGTTTGGAGGAGGGCGGTTTATCCTTCTTTCCAGAAGGCGGTTTTGATCCGCTCTTCCTATTTCGGCTATCGCAGGCTGAATAATATTTTCTGGAAAACAAGATATACATGTCCTGTAATATTTTCTTCAATGAAAAAGAGTCCTATGATGGATGTGATCTCCTAGAATAATGTCCATGAGTTTCAAGGGCTTACAAAAACATATCAACAGGACGGTGCACCACCACATTATTTTAGGGATGTCATGAATTTTCTTGATAACTTTAATCCTAACAGGTGGATTGGACGTCGAGGACCTCTTGAGTGGCCTGCTGCTTCACCGTATTTGGGTCCATTGGATTTTTCTATGGGGATACCTTAAATCTAAAGTGATCATTACCCAACCAGACAATCTTTTGGATTTGCGGTAGAGAATCACCAACGAGTTTGATCTATCCCCAAGCAAACATTTTACAACGTGCGGCAGGAAATAACTGATAGGTTCTTCTACTGTCAGAAGGTCCAATGTGCTCATTTTGAACAAAATCTTTAATTATTCCTATTAAAATATTGTTTTAATTATTAAACTGTTGAATTTGACTACTTTTTATTCATTTATGTCCTTACTCACAGAAACGCTTATAACTTGAGAACGGATTGACCGATTTCAATTTTTCAAAGACTACTATGCGGAGAATTTTTACCTTCACCTTATCTTCATCGTTTAAAAAAATGTATTTGACAGCACCTATGGCGCCATAATTCATTTTCGGAAAATGAGTTTATCGCCAAAAAAATAATACATTTTACATGATGTATTTTGTCCGAAGTCTCTAACCTAATTAGTTCAAAAGTTAGCAGGAGAAGGACTTTAGACGCGCACTGTATTATTTATTCATGACGAATGTATAGTGGAGTAAAATCGCCGGTCTAACTCGCCTTTCTCTAGGGGTAGGTGACCTTTAGCGTAGAACCAGATGAAACCTATACCATCTTGTAGAAACATGTTTTGGGGTTTTGGGCCATATGTGATGTGATCTACAACTTTTTGTAGTGGGATACTTTTTTTAAATGGCCTTAGAGTGTGTTATCTGCACAATTCGAAAACATGTGTTTCTGAGTACATACATCGCCATTAAATAAAAATCGGTTAGACTTACCGTCCTGAAATATTAACCACTTATGCACAAAACCTAAGCGTTTCGGATGGCATTATAAACCTTTTTTTAGTAGTACACGTATATATTACAAAAAAAATGATGTAAATTTAAAACTTATAAAATTATGCATGAAAATCTTCGATATAAGGTTAGCTATGTGAAATATTCAGTGTTTGGGATATTCGCGCAAAGCGGGTATCAGACGTTTTTGGGGTTCGGTTTACGAAAAAAATCTGATTTTTTATGGCAGGGGGTTTCGATTATTTCCGATCCAATGAAAATATTTTCAGGTTTGCATCACTTCCGGTTATACCGGAAGTAGACCACAACTTCGTTATTTCGACTAGAACCCCCTGTATATTATTGCATATTTTAATTCTACGGTCAATTTCAGATAGAGTTTTAGTAAATCAGCTTTTAATAATTAATAAATAATAATATATTTACTGTTCTTTGTATCTGGTAACGAGTTGTTAAGCTGACGAAATATTGGGCATTGAACATTTATTTATTGAACAGCACATTTTACTCACTCGGTACATTTTTTGGGAAACACTTAACCCATCGTTCGGGAACTGAAGGCTTCCTTATTCATAAGTTAAAATTTCATTAAATTTTGTTTCATACAGAGCGAGATATTACTTTTCAAAGATTACCCGATTTCCTCTCATTTTTTTTTTAACAATAAATATCTCGAAAACAGCTTTAAGTTTTCAAATAAGAGAATTTAATGAAACTATCTGAAATTGATCGTAGAATCCAAATATTCAATAATATACAGGGTATATTTATACTCTGCAATATATGCAGGTCATTACGCATTATCGGCAGTACCTGCAGAATGTTTAATCAAATGAACAACAATGAATGAACAGAAATTTAGAAGATTCAAATCCAATTTCATTACCTTTGGTAGCGTACATGCAAAGCCATTGCGTAGACCTGTTACAGGAAATGAAGTTAATGAAATTATGGTAATTGTTTTTTCCATCCAAATGCTTCAATTCGTTTAGCGGAAGCGGAGTTGGGAATTAAGTATTCTTCGGTGCAGAAAATATTAAAGAAACATTCTTTACATGCATTTAAGTTTATTATTGTTCATGAACTCTATTTTGAGGATCCAGTACGTAGTACAGAATTTTGCGAGAGGATTTTAATTCCATTAGAAGAGGATCCTCAATATTTGGGAAAAATTATTTGGACGTATGAATCAAAATTTTCAAGAGAAGGTTTAATAGAAGACAGTCTCATTTTTGGTCCAATAAAAATCCTCATGTTGTTAGGGAGAACAACTATCAAAACAAATTGAGTTTCAATGTGTTTTGTTTGTTAATGAATGACCAGTTTTTATATCACATTTATGAAGAAAATTTGAATACTGCTAAATATTTAGATATTTTGAGAGAGGTCAATGCAGATTTTTTAGATAATCTGCCATTGAACCAATTAACCACTTGTTGGTACCAACTACATGGTGCTCCAGCACATTGCAGGGCAGCAATGAGTCAAGAACTTCACCTAATGATCCAAGACAGATGGATCAGACGTTTGGGTCCATGGAGTTGGCCTGCGAGATCTCCGGATTTAACGCCAATAGATTTTTATCTTTGGGGCCGCATTAAAGATGAAGTATATAGAACACCGGTCAATAACCGATACGGATTGATAGATCCTGTTACAAGGACATTTGATGCAATGGACCCTAATTAAATTAGAAATGCAACTACAAATGCAGTTCATTCCAGACTAATTAGATGTCTGGATGTTAATGGGTATCATGTTGAACCTATGAATTAAACTTTATGAAAAATTTATGAAACTTAATTCCCAACTCCGCTTCCGCCGAATTGAAGCATTTGGATGAGCATGGAAAAAAACAATTGCCGTAATCTCATTATCTTCCTTTCTTGTAACAGGTCTACGCAATGTTCACTTTGTATGTATGCTACCAAAGGTAATAAAATTGGATTTGAATCTTCTAAATTTCTGTTCATTCATTGTTGGCAAATACGGATACATTTGATTAAACATTCTGCCGATAATGCTTTGACATTGTCCATGAATGCGGAAAAAATTAAAAATATCTGAGGATGAGTAATTAATATTATTATTTGTCATTTTTCAAATAATAAAAATAATAAACACTGATTACAACTTGTTAAGTGGCCCGGAGACGGTCAATAATATTGTTAATAAAATTGATGATTTCAATTGCAATTGCGATGGTTGGAGATCCAATGAACACGTCAATACTTCATTAGTTGCTTAGCCGAGTCGTTTATTGATTGTTTCTGAACTAGTATAATCATAGACTTAGTAACCCTAGACGGCAGCCATGAATCAATTGTTGACCGAGCAAAGGTAAGAGATGGATATATCTAAATGGACTTTCCATCGCAGTTTTTCAGCGAGCAGTGGGAGATATTCCCCTTAACGCTTACCTTCCCCTTTTGGTCTCTATGGCAACCAGATATGACAATTTAAGCATAAAAATATATTTTGAGGTTACATGTCAATCATGTTACATCAAGAAATACAAATACAATATTTAACAAGATAATCTGATTAGTTGTATGAAAACTGGTACGTTTTTACTAAATTAAAAGTGGATAGATAGTAAATCAGGTAATTTATTTTTGAGTATATTGATTTTAAATTATAAAATTAAACAAAAATGTATAGATTCAAATCTACTCTTTATTATACTTATTATGTATTCTGTACTTTTTATTATACTTGTTTTGCAGGATTTTTTCTGGCTAACACTAGGGTATTAGAAAACAAAGCAGTTGCATATATGTACTACTGGGGATGCCAAGTTTATATACCATAATATACCTATATATTCCCCTATATCATCAAATATGAACTAAATAAATTGTAAATTAACACCAATACACCCAAAGTTCATACACTATAAATTTCCGAATGCTTTATGATGCATACTGGAAATATCTTAGTCTCATGATAGTCGTAATCGACCTGAATAATCTCGTAAATTACATTACATCTTGTAATTAAATCTAAAACTTTGCCTCTAGGTAAGTAGTATCAAGAGAATTACTAATTCTCTTTGGTAGTATAGTTTATATGAATAGGTCTATTAAAAAATTAATATTTGACCTAAGTTTTGTCAGGTAGATTACCTATCTAATTTAGTAATTTATAAAAGTTGCACATGGATCAACTTCAGACCATAACTACATTTTTATTACCCCTATGGTTAGCACCGGAATGACAGTATAAAGCTAGTGGTTTATTATTGTTTTTATCCTTTTTTTTTATATGGAAATAGTGATGTTAATAAGTAGATATTTTCTATTATAGGATTTAATTACTAATATTGATGAACTATCAAACCTTATAGCTACTTATGTCTAGCAGCAAGAAGGCTTTTGATCGTAATTTATACAAAACTCAGATTATTGCTTTTCACCAGAAAATCATATCAAAAGAGACATCTGTTAACATTTTTGAAACAACATCCAAATTTACATCCCTATAATGCATCTAAAGTTAACACATGACAGTGCATTTTGAAGGGCGTTATATAGAAGCATTATTATAAATAAATAGGACAAGGCACAAAAAATGTTTGCCAGAATGAACTGTGGGAGGGCACAATTATAACAATGATTCAAAATAGATCAAGATATATCTTCGGAAATTCTTGCAAGCTCGATAATAGTTTATGTAAGATTTTTTTTAATAAACGATTCTCTATTTTAAGTCTGGATATCAGAAATTTTAAGCAAGGAAGTAGCAAAAATAATTATAATTAAAATGACTTGGTCAGTTTAAAATCATAAAGAGTAATTCAATTTTAAAGGTGGTTTAATTTTGTTTCTTATTGTTTTAGTTTACCTAACTACTCAAATGTTCTTAAATTAATTGGCGATTAAAAAACCCATAGAGAAACCTGTATTAAAAAGAAGTGGAAAAGGGCACCCACAAAGTAACTGTAACGGTTAATTCACGTGAATGATTGATAAGATTAGAAATTAAACAAAAAACTTGTTATCCACTAAAAAGATAACGATGTTTGTAATGTACGATAAAAGAGACGTTTGTAAATATTTCTTGCAAGAAATCTTGTAGAATTTATACCTAATTCAACCCAAGTTAAAAAACAGATGGTTACGTTTTGAAAAATGAAATATGAAATTTTAAAGATGGAACCTACATTGGAAATTGTAACATGTAATGCACAATTAATCATTTAAGGATGGATGACAATATAATAAAAGGAATGTCAAGAACACTGACAAAACAAGTGTATGTATTTTTTATATTATGTTGTCAGTGATTGTGAGCTTTCGAATATCCTGTTTATGAACTTTATTAAATAATTTTTATTTTAAAGTAAACGCATAGATTATTATACTATTTCTTTTATTTAATAAAACATTATTATATTATAAAAGATTATTCTAGCAAAATAAATTTTCTTTGGGAATATGTCAGGTGTGAAATAAAAACAAAGTATTCAAAGGCCCCCAATCGTGGTGTCAAGGAAAATTGTTGACCCAAAAAATCACAGCATGAAATGTATTTAGTGAAATGAGGGTGAGCAATTATTTAATAAATTAACTATAAATAATGCCACCAGTGGTGAAACACAAATAAAATATTTACACATTAATTAAACCAATAGCCATGCCTTTTCCTGTTAATTTCTCTATTTAAAGTGATTACCTATGTATGAGATTCTTCATCGGTAAATGGTTTTTTGATTTTATTCACTGATAAAAATACAAACTAATATTTCAAAATTAAAAAGTTAGAGTGTCAAACTTATATTTTAAAATAAAGAAAGAAAAAGATGAGAAGGGAAGACAACATGAAAAGTTTAAAGTTATAATTTAATTCATTTTTTAAATCACAGTTTCATTTCTATCACTTCTCAAAATCACTAATAGCATTTAGATGTTGTATTTAGCAAAGTGGATATCCATAGCACTCATGGTTTTCGACCTATTATACTTTCCACTAATGGATGTTTTAAACAGACTTGTGCGAAGTGCGGAAGCAAATACCAGTTCCATTGAAACAGTTCCGTTTTCTCAAGATGCTAAAAGGCTACCGGCAGGTATTTGTATCTCAACTATCGGACAGACACATAGAGTGCACAGTATATATGACAGAGCCCTCGTCATTGTGTTTGTACAACCTGCACTTCTTAATGCAGGTTGCTTTTGGTGGCACTTAGCACCATAAGGGATTTATTGAGATATCCATGGTCTGTTAACATTCCTGTGATCCAATCAAGTCCAACGATCTTAAAACTCTACTCATCGTAGTTATTCATTGGATTGCTTTAGGCTAGGGCTCTTTAGTAACGAGGCTGGCTTCTCGGAACCTAGTCATATTTTACCCTTCTTCTAATGATAGCATTAATTCATTATTTCCAAGTGTATTTTGGAGTGAACATTAAAAATATGCTTTTATACTGCACTTGGATTTTTGGATAATTTTTGTTTTCTTAGATTATATGTGGCATATTCATATTCTCAGAACAATTTTTGATGAATTATATACAACTGTGCTATATACAAATAAGTCATAAGCGATAATTAACCAAAACAAGTTTAAAATTACTTGTTTCATTTTTATGGGTTAATATGCATGTTGAGGGCACATTATTCTACTTTATACAGTAAAGTGTAATAAAATAGATATAGGCACCTAAACTATAGTTTCATTTTGCTTTTTAGTTCAGCAAGGTTCAACTACTGCAATACCATCCAAATTATTAGAAGTAATTGAACTCAGCAGATGATTCTTTATAAAGAAAAGTGAAGACACACACATATATGGCCCTAGGCACAAATATCTGTGCAGTGCCAGTCTTAGACTGTGTTCGGCGCAAGGCGATAAAAATGTGTGAAAATGAGGTGCAACAGGAAAAACTTATTTATCTATCCTTGCTGTTAAAGGTTAATTTTATCTACCCTTCCGGTTAAAATGGTACTTGATCTGTTGTTTTGAGTTGGACAAAGCATACTTTAACCTTTGCTATAAAAAAAAATTAAATAAATAAACAAATAGACACATTTCCAATAATTTGTATTTCAAAAACATTACCGTTTCTGCTATTAAACCATTCTTTGTTGCCCCTTGTGCATTTCATGTGCACTTGATGGCAATTTATTTTGACATGTGCTATTGACTGCCTGTGAAGTATTTTGAAATCACATGTAAACCCATGAACAGTTAATCTGTAATGGTTACATACACATTATGAATTCATTTGAACTATAAAAATTATATATTCATTTTGTTTGAGTTTGTCTGTGGACTGTATTTTGGTTCTGTTTTTCTTTTCTTGCGTGAGAAATAATACTGCTTGTTAAATTTATTGCACTATATTTCTTACTGGTATATCAAGTGAAGTATACAAAAATTGATTGTGTTGGTTACAAAACATATGAACAACTGTTCAACCTTTCACAGTGTTCTTTACAAAAATAACTAGTTATTAAGATGAACATGAGATGTTATATTACATCTATAGCATAAATATGCAACATACTCCCCGCCTTGAAAGGGCTAGGTACTTTCAAATAAAATACATCATAAAAAATAAACAAAGCTTGCACCATCACTGCACTAAGTGTCCAAAGGTAAAGGACAAATTTTCGCGAAGGATCGCTTGATCGTGCCTCCTGCAGTTTTGATAGTGGCAACTCTAGCCACACCATCTGTTCCGGGATGAAGAGTTAAAATCCGTCCTAAAGCCCATTTAAGTGGCGGCTGGTTGTCCTCCTTAATGACAACTATAAGTCGTTTACCTTCAGAGTCCCACGTTGGATAGTCCATTTGCACCGTTGTTGCAACTCGGATATATACTCGCGAGACCATCTCGCCCAAAAATGCTGCTGAAGCTGCTGGATATATTGGAAGTGGGATAGTCGATTTTGGGGTATATGCGTCACATCAGGGTCTGCAGCTGCGGTCAGTACACGTCCGATGAGAAAGTGAGAGGGTGTTAGAGGAGAAAAATCGGAAGGGTCAGAAGAAAGAGGTGACATAGGACGGGAATTCAGAATTGATTCGATCTGTACAAGCAGTGTATAAAATTGTTCGAAGGTCAGACTCGCATTGCCTGCCACGCGTTGTAAATGATATTTTGTCGCTCTAACCCCAGCCTCCCAAAGTCCGCCGAAGTGAGGAGAACGTGCGGGTATGAAAGACCAAGAAATTCCTTCATTTTCTATGGAGCCAGTCAAATCATGAGCATTATCCTGCAAAAATTTTCCAAATTTTTTCAATTCTAGGTTGGCACCTACAAAGTTAGTTCCGTTGTCCGAAAACATTTGAGCTGGCCTTCCTCGTCGAGCTATGAAACGCCTCAAGGCTGCTAGGAAAGCTTCCTTTGTGAGATCTGAAACTAGCTCGATATGAACCGCACGGGTTAAAAAACAAATAAATAAACTGACGTAACATTTTGATATCTTTGCGCCGCGCCCCTTTCTATCTTTGATTAAAAAGGCACCGGCATAATCGACACCAGTGGTATGAAATGGCGGTGCTGGCTCAACTCGCTTACTGGGTAAATTTCCCATTATTGGCGTTATCGCACGCGGTTTAGCTTTAAAGCATGCTATACATTCGTAAACTGTTTTACGCACTAAATTACGCCCTAAGAGTGGCCAATATTTGTCACGTATTGATGCAAGCAAAAGCTGCGGTCCAGCATGCAATAGTCTTAAATGCTCTCTAGTAAACAATAATTTTGTAAAATAATGTTTGGAAGATAACAAAGCTGGATATTTTTTCTCGTAGCTAAACCTTGAATTTGATAGCCTGCCACCGACTCGTATAATATTCTGATCATCTAAAAACGGGTTGAGTTTTACAATTTTACCCTTTGAATTTATAGCCTTACCGCTGTCCAAAGCGTCAATTTCGCTGCTAAAAGATTCAAGTTGGGAGATTCTAACTAAACTCAAAGACGCATTTTTAATTTCACTGGATGTTAACGGACCAAGATTTCTTTCACATTTAAGTTTAAGGCAATTTGAACAGAATCTTTTGCAATATGCAATTATTCGCTCTAATTTTGTTAAGTTTGAATAATTTTCAAAAATGATAATTGGTGAATCTATAGTTATCTTGTAACCTTGTTTTGCCCCTTTTAATTCTGGCAAATTATTCTCGGAGATATTCAAAGTCGGCCAAGCTGTATCGCTTTCTCGCAGCCAACATGGACCATACCAATAGATATCAAGAGATGGTAAAATAAGAGGTCTAACGCCTCTAGATACGTGATCTGCCTGGTTGTCAGAAGTTGGTACGTATCGCCATTCGATATTATTTACCAATGATAATTCTTGTATGCGGGCTACTCGATTTGCCACAAAGGTTTGTAAAAGGTTAGGTGTCGTATTCAACCAACCCAACACTATGGTCGAGTCACACCAATACGTTATCCTTTCCATCTTTATGTCCAGTGAGGATACTACCTTATCCCCTAATTTGGCTAATAACAAAGCGCCCATGAGCTCTAAGCGCGGAATTGTTTGTATTTTCAGAGGTGCAACTTTCGATTTTGCACAAATAAGCCGTGTTAACATCTCACCGCTTTGATTTTGGGATTTAATATATAATGCCGCACCAAATCCATAAGTACACGCGTCAGAGAATCCGTGCATTTCGATTTTCACGGGATTGCTACAAGTAACTTGTCGAGGAATGCTAATATCATTCAACGAAATTAATTCATCCCGCAACTGCAACCATTTTGTGTGCAAATGCGTTGGCAGTGATTCATCCCACGAGAGCTTCTCCGACCACAAGTCTTGGAGGATCATTTTAGCCAAAATAATGCAAGGGCTTAGGAGTCCTAACGGGTCGAATATTTGAGACGTTTCTGCTAGTATTGACCGCTTTGTAACGCGTTTGCTAAAGTTGCTACTTATCTTAAACATCAAGGAATCCGAACGACTATTCCAGATTAATCCAAGTGTTTTTGTATTCTCGTTTATACCGAAATCAATCGAGGTTGTGTTATCTTGTGATTCGATTCCCTTTAATATTTCTGTGCTATTTGAGACCCATTTTCTTAATACAAAACCTCCACCTTTGAGTACGCGTGCAACTTCATTTGCGATGAATATAACTTCTTCTATAGTATTACCGCCGCTTAACATATCGTCGACGTGAAAATGGTTTTTTATTACATCAGCTACGCGCGGAGCTGCTACGCTGCATTCTATACCTAGTTGGTACAGGCATCTTATTGCTAAATATGCCGCTGCAGACGTACCATAAGTTACCGTCGTCAACTCGTAAGTTTCTATAGCTTGCTCTGGATTATCGCGCCACAAAATTCGTTGCAACGGTCTCTGCTCAGGATTCACCAAACACATACGGTACATTTTCTCGATATCACCAGCTATTACGTAATTGTGTTTTCGATAACGTAGAAGTAACGATAACAGATCTGGTTGTATTACAGGCCCTACCATCTGTAAATCATTAAGCGAATAACCTGAACTAGTCGCACACGAAGCATCAAAGACTACGCGGAATTTAGTAGTTAAGCTGCTTTCCTTGATTACGCCGTGATGCGGCATATAATATGAAACCGGAGCATCAATATCCGCTGCTTTGACCATATGACCTAATTGTCGATACTCGTCAATAAATCTAACATAAAACTCTTTAAATTCTGGGTTCTTGGCAAATTTACGTTCCAAAGATAATAACCTATTTTTTGCATTTTGGTATGAATTACCTAATTTATCTAGACTCTCTTTCATGGGAATCGTGACTATGAATTTACCTGATTCGTTTCGCAGTACAGTTTCTAAAAAATGCGCTTCGCATAATTTTTCTTCGCGGGAGAGTGGCTTTGTTGTAGCAATCTCCTCAACTTCCCAAAACCGTGCAAGCTGCTTATCTATTTCTAAATTTTGAGAGAAGTTGCAATGTACATTTTCAGCTGCGACGGTTTGTTGTATAGGTCCGGATACTATCCAACCAAATTTGCTTTTTTGTAAAACAGGACCATAGCATGCTAATTTTATTTGACCCACACACATAATATACCAAAAGATATCTGCTCCGAGCAAGAGATCTATTTTGTCTGGTAAATGAAAGTTAGGGTCTGCTAATCTAATATGGCCTGGAATTTGTAAAGATTGCAAATTGACCTTAAAGTTTGGTAAATTGCTAGTTATTTGCGGAATAACTAAACATGCTACACGTGTTGTAAAATTGTTAAATCGCGATTGAATTTGTGCTACAACCCTTTTTCTGACTTCAGCATGAGTTTGATTTAAACCAGAAACCTTCATATTTATTTGTTCCGATTCCAATTGTAAGCTATTGCATAAATCTAATGTTATAAAACTACTTTGCGAACCTACATCCAATAATGCGCGTACTGTGTGTGTTTTATTATTCCTGTCTAAAATATTTATCAAAACCGTAGATAAAAGCACCTGTGAATTATTTAAAACACTACGAGATGATAGGTTAACGCTCTCTCCTGGTTCAGTTTTGTCGCTATGAACATGCGCCACAGTATCATTTGATTCTATGTGCAACAGAGTGTTGTGCCGCGATTTGCAAAGTCTACAGGAACTTGAGCGACATTGTTTTATCATGTGACCCGGTCTGAGGCAATTAATACACAACCTACTCTTTTTGACTTGCTCAATTCTATCATGAACGGATAATTTCTCAAAATCCGGACAATCTTGAATATAATGCTCTTTTTTACAAAATATGCAACACATTTTTGCTGCCAGGAAAGATCTAGTTCTCAATTCGGGTTTAACATCTTGTTTAGCTTTAAAATATTTTTTGTTTGATTTGCCTTCTAACGATTCCAAAAGGTCGGCGCGTTCCTTTAGAAAATCGGTTAAATTTGGTAGAGACGGGCATTCGTACGATGCTTTCTTTTGCTCCCACTCCCGCGTAGTAGTATTGTCTAATTTAGTTGTTACTAAGTGAATTATAAGCGTATCCCATTTATCTGTAGGCTCCTGCAGCATTTGCAAGGCTCGTAAGTGCTTAGTAACATTGTCAATAATTTTTCTAAGCGCAAGTGATGATTCTTCATTGCTTTTGTCAAGGTTGAAAAGAGCGTTGACGTGGTTTTGTTTTAATATACGTGTATTGTTGAAGCGCTTGCAAACTAAGTCCCAAGCAACGGAATAACTGGCACTAGAAAATTCCAAACTAGCTATAATTTGAGAGGCGCTGCCAGTAAGCGAAGCGCGCAAATAATGAAATTTTTGTATTTTTGTAATTGCATCGTTTTGATCTATAAGGGAGCTGAACGTGTCCCTGAATTCAAGCCAATTATCGTAGCTACCATTAAACGTAGGCAACTGTATTACGGGTAATTTTATATTTTGCATATTACCATTACGTTCCGATTCCATAGAAGTGTGGCTGGAAACGCTGCCACTGCGCACAGAATGCACTGATCGGGCTCGGCCGGTTTCAGTGATCTCACTTGCCATAATAAAAGCCTTAGCCTTACCAATGCTCCCGAAGAAGACCGTCTCAAACTTTTCCCTTTCAGAAAATTGTGCTTCAGTATCTTCTGAAATTTGTTCAATGCTTAATTGTATTTCCTCAAACTCATTAATTATATTGCTAACACGTTCTAAACGACATTCTAACTCTGCAAGTACACCTTGTTCGCTGATAATTTTGTTAGCAAATGAAGTCTCTAATTGGGTAATGAATTTATTGAAAATGGTAAGCTTTGACTTGACTGAGCCCCGTTTTTTTATAAGAGCTTCTACGTCTGCCATCATAGGAGTTATGTTATATTAATATATAAACTAGTTGTTAAATAATAAAGATTATAAAACAAATACGCTACTAAATAGAATAACCACGCGCTTCAAACTGAATAGCTGCTTGTACAAAACGAATCGGTATGAGCTATGAATAAAGAATGGTGAAAGTGAGAAAGGAGAAAGAGTATACAAAAGGACCCACTTTGTTTTGTTTTGAGTGCGACGATGCTGTCCTGTCTGCTGTCTGTTTGCACGCTGTAAGCGGAGCCGCTGTCATCAACTGTCAACTCCTACTGTCAACTGCACCCGTTGCCGCCAAACTAGCTTTTGCGCGCAAGCACCTTTTGAAAGATCCGGCTCGAAGGACCAATATGTTTGAGTTTGTCTGTGGACTGTATTTTGGTTCTGTTTTTCTTTTCTTGCGTGAGAAATAATACTGCTTGTTAAATTTATTGCACTATATTTCTTACTGGTATATCAAGTGAAGTATACAAAAATTGATTGTGTTGGTTACAAAACATATGAACAACTGTTCAACCTTTCACAGTGTTCTTTACAAAAATAACTAGTTATTAAGATGAACATGAGATGTTATATTACATCTATAGCATAAATATGCAACACATTTGTTATTAAGCTTTGAAATGTTTTGTTTTCATTTTATGTACTTAATTAAAATGTAGGTATCTATCTAGCAACATACCTAAATGGAGATTGTGTAAATATTATAAAAAATCATAAAAGAATCGACCATACAGAAAACAACTATGTATTAATGGATGTATTAGAAATATGAAATATCCATCTTAGAAAATTTCAGTGAAGGGTTTTAATCTAGTATTTAGATTGATAAGAGTTGCTAATAATTCCTTTTTATGTATTTATAATAAATGCTGTTTGAATTAATGTGCTGGTATTTAATTTCCATTCCCTAAAAGTAGAAGACATAAGAGTAATAAGCTAAATATATTTTTGGAAAATTAACGCTTTGCCAATTGATCTACCAATATTTACCTTAATTTAAGTGTTTTAAACAATAGAACAAAACTGACTAAACAACACAAAGCCAATTTTTTAAAAATTACCTAAATTTATATAAATTACTCTGAAAATAGATACCTATACCTAACAATCATACAGTCATTATTAACAATTTACAAGAATTCAACTGAAGTAGTTTGAATGCATATTTTTTATTATCTATTTAACATGAATAAATTAGCTGCCCTCTATAGTATAGTCTCGAGAGCTGCATGTTCCCAATCACCGTTGCCTAGATGGACTACCTCATTATCCATCCAGGCGGTGGTGCTCCCAATAATTATCTCCAAGATAGACTTTCATATAAACTTTATTCAAGGGATGCTGATCCCAAATATGAGAAATTTATGATCCATAACAAGGTGGTTTTTTATTGTCAGTGTATTTAATGTTACATAGTAAGAAAGGTTATTGTATACACTTAATTCTGCTGAATAACATTTTCTTTATACCTCACTAACTGTACAGTTGTAATACTGAAGTTACATTAGAAGAAGCCACTGTGTGGCGAAACAATTGTATTAACAAATTAAAGTGAAAATTTTATAAAAACTGATTTTAATTTTACAATTTGTTTTCTTTACGAAAAATATAGTTTTGGAGGTCCATATAAAACTGTATTGACATTTTATATGGATTAGATAGTAACTTTTGCAGTGAACACTGTATTCAGAACATGGACTGAGGCTATAATCAAATAATGCCACTAACAAAATATTACATACTTCAATAAAACTCGGTACTGTTCTGTTAATAATACTTTTATAGACAATTAGAGTATGAATCCCTAAAAAAATTTGAATCATCTATATCAATGTTCAATTATACTTACTTGAGGTACTACAATTACTACTCTATATGCATTGAATCAAATATTATTGTAGTAATATCTGTGATGATCTTGTCAACAATAGCTAAAAATTATTGCAGTCTGAACCATGTACTGACGAATATTCCTCAAAATATTGTTCATATAATACCTAAGTAGGTAGATGAACATTCTGAGACTATTATTCTATTGTATAGGAATCGGACTCGTGCTTAACGTGGAACTGATTAACCGGAAAACTTTAAAGCTTTACTTTCCCAAAAATCAATCAAATCAGTTTTCACTTAGGAACAGTGTCTATTCAGCTTTCATTCAAAGCAGTCTGATTTTTTACCGTGTTGCTCTAAAAGGAGAATGAACACATCACAAGAGTGTTTATAATTATTGAGTTCATAATTGTCTTCTTAAATGTGGGGTTAAAATAACAGAATGATCATTATTAGGATTTTTAATTGGGCTTAAAATAAATGTTAACCCCCAATCTCCATTCATCATAATTAATTTTAAATGCCTACTGGTTTTTCCATAGATCAACACAATTTCCTCCTTTGCGCTATACTGTAGGCACCGAAAAGAATAACTTTGTACCCAAAGATTAATCATAAACACAGTTAAATTCTTTCTTTGCAACCTTCATGTACTGATGATGTTTCGTTTTATCTTGACCACTAACATCCCTTCATTGATTGGCAATATCACAGATTATAGAATGCAAGTCAATAAAAGTAACACATTTCTTATATGCAACCCTATAACTCAGAGATAATCCTGATAAGTAGATATATCCAAATTCCTAGTATTTTGCTAACAGGCACATTTTGAAATTATAGGTGAACTGTTAAGTAACCTAAAAATAATTCCATTTTTGATTGTACTGTAATAATTTTGATGTTTGTACACAACCAATAGAATCTACACAATTACACTTTGTCCAGTAAAGGTACAAAAACTATTTTAAGTATTTTAAATAATTTTAATCATTGAAAATTATTCAAATGACAACAAACCTCAATTTGAGACGGCGCCATATTCTCGAGAGGGAAAAGAGAAAAGATTGAAGAGAATATAAAAACAAAAACAAAATAACACCAACACCCTTCTCCTATTATGTGGGAGAAAGAGGGAATTACTGGTTAGATCTAGTTTCTCTTTCTACTGCTCGGACCGATCGACATAATGGTGTTAATAGGATAAACGGGGTCTATAGTTACTAAGTCTATGAGTATAATGCAAGAACCCTAAACAAAGAAGGACTGATCAATTCATTCATAAAAATTTGAAGGTCATTTTCAACAGATTTCTCGTAACACGTCAGTGGATCCCCTATTGCCAAATTGGCCTCTAATTGCAGTTTCAAAAATTTTCAGTCAAAATATCCAACCCAATATTATTTCAGAGACTGTATTAATGCAATCAAATGTGATTTTAAAGTACTTATATATGTGTTTTACGCGATATATCTTACGATTTAAAGTGCGTTGTGCAAAAATCGTTGTCGATTTGACAACTGTGATAACTTGTGTTTTGTTAATCAGTGCACAGATTACTATGATATGATACAGAAATACTTTGATATGATGACATGACTGATGACAGTGATGACATTCCAAAGACAACCGAGACATATTCTACATGACAATGTGACATATATAGGTTATGTTAAAAGGTTAAAGCTGTCAAATTAAAACAAAGAGGATATTTAAATTTCAAATCTCCCGCTAAAGGGAATCCACTGACGTCACATAAGTGATAAACAAATATGATTGGTTGTTACTGATTGATCAGTCCTTCTTTGTTTAGGGTTCTTGGTATAATGGTCAATTTCTGTCAATTTCTTGATTACATGATCAATTGAGATCCGTCAATGGTCCCAGTTAATGTACTTCAATCAAATTACCTATCAATCTCCGTCCAACGATTGACAATGGCATCAATCGCTTCCTACATGGTCAATTAGATGCATCAATGAGTACCATTGACAATATTATTGACAATATTACTGACCGTCTTCGGGCCACTTTAGTAATTATTATCTGTCAAATGGGCAGGCTACTATGGATTCCAAAACCGAATTCTTTGCTTAGAATAGCAAGTATAAAGAGAACCGTAAATAACTGAAAAACTGTGCATTTTAGGTATAGGAACATCAGACATGAATAGATAGGGAATTTTATTTTCTATCGATCAATGTAATTAGTTATAGGGCATGATATTTAAAAAAATCGACGTTTTGGTGTTTTTGTCTAATCATAGAATGCGGACAATTACCACTTTCCTGTGAAATATTTGGAAAGATATTTTTAAATTACCCGCATCCCCAATGTCTTCTCTTGCTCCTATAAAAATGTCGACATCGCAAACCATTTTTTGTTGATAAGCTTTTCTGTAAAATTTTTTGGAAAAAAATGTATATCTCGAAAAATATTAAATTTAGCCATAGAGAACCTTTAACAAATGTAACCTAAAATTGAGTCCTGATTCAAAAACAGTAATAAAAACTTCGGTATTCCATTTAAAATAACGAAGTTAAGGTCAACTTCCGGTATTTCCGGAACTACTGCCTGGAAAATATTTTCCATAAATAGATCTTATCGCAAAATGCACGTTGCCAAATTTTCAGATCAAAATAATTTTCCATTCTCGAGATACTTCAAACAGACTTCAAAAAAATCACCCTGTACATATGTGTATATATATATATATACATATATATATACATATATATATATATATATATATATATATATATATATATATATATATATATATATAGCTTTTTCTTATACTATATATTAAGTACAACATAAAAATTATAGTGGCTTTGGTACGAATCATAGTTGCAAGTAAATAGACATAGTCTAGGATCAGTCAAAGAAGTTGTCCGTAGCAGAATACAGAGATTAGAAAGTCCTAAATGTACAAAGGCTAAAGTTTAAGGCATTTCAGCGGTTAAACATATTACCATTGTAGTAAACATAAACAACTAGGTAACCCTACCTAATATATGTAGGTAGATATAAGCTTCGTATACTTAATTGTTCCCAGTCCGCACACGGTTACATCTAAGAATAGAAGTTTTTCAAAATAAGTTCTATTCTTGTTAGTTCTAAGAAATTAAAGCTAAAAAAAATATTTTATGTAGTATTGTCGTAATTATACTTGGACCGTGCCAGTAAATTTCCTAAATCCCTCCCTGTTAGGTTAGCAATGCAATAGGTAAGTATTTGGTTCAGTTGTGTGGTGTGTCATCATGATACAATATGTACTTATTATATCATGGTGTGTCATAATCACGAGATAACGCGTACGAGTACCAGACCAACATGTCAAGCGCTCATGCGCAATTTGGTAACCATACCAACATTACCAACTATCAGCCGCGGAGGAACAAATCGATATAAATGTGTTATTAACTAAAGGGTCGTGAAATGTTTATTTGTGATAATATAGGTAGGAATGTAAATGTATTTCACTAAACGATATAAACCATATAACTAAATTATTTATTAAATTCACTGTAACATACCCCGACTGTTTCCATCTGATAAAAGAGAATACAATTTTGAGGCCAAATTATCCACCGACACCATTTCTGCTTTCACTGCACTACTTATTTTGATAGGAGAAAGTGGGGAAACTTCGAAAATGAAATAAAAGTAGTCAGTTCTCTTAAGTCATTCTCTCTAAATACGTACCTACATATGTATTTAAAAAACTAGTTCACAAATGCATTAGAAAGAAATAACAATATTAATTCACTATAATTTAAAATAGGTAAATATTAAAACAAACTTGAATTCATATCTGCTACTATGTAATATTGAATCTAATAATTCAATTTCCTTAATTTTTAATTCAAAACTATACTTACAATCAATTAACTACCACTTCTGTTTATTTATAATTTTTTATATTCAGTCCCATTTTAGTTGAGGCTGCACGTAGACTGCAGCTCTACTGGTTACATATTGTTGGACATAAAAATAAAAAATGTAGTTAAATGGGGAAGGTTTTGATGTTCTTGAAGTTTGATCTTTAACTTTTTGATGGAATTTTCAAATGTATGGCTTTATCTCAATTCCCTTGATGGGAATCCATCAAGGGAATTGAGGAATAAGTTTAGTAAGTTTCCTTTTAAGACAAAAGTGCTTAAAAACTAGTAGATAGGTATCCATATTCAAATTCATATATTTACATCTTTGTATTATATTTATTAATAGATATTAAACTGGAAAGGAAATGGGGTCCAAGGAGTGTGTATACTGAGAAAATGTTTTCACCATCAAAGCAAAAAAATGCTATAGTAGCAGAAAACCATAATAAAACATAGACGCCAGTGTAACTCTTTGCAGTAGTAGGAAAATTCATTATACTGTCAAGACTTTACTGCTCCAGTAAACTTACTTTATAAAGACCTTACATTTTAGCCCTCCTAAAGTAAAATTGCTATTATTGTAAAGTGGCTTTTGCTGCTGCTGAAAAGTGGCACTATTGTCACTATAAAGTAACTTGCAAGGTGTGGAAAACGATTTCACTTTTACAGAGAATTATTATACTATTATTATAAAGTGGTTCTACAACTTTTATAGAGATCTTTTTAAGCATTCTAAAGTCATTTTTACCCTCAATAATCATACTTTACAACTGCTATAAAATACCTGTTAAGTGCCTGAAAATATGTTTATTTGTTACTTATTTGTAAACGTCACCGTATTAATTAAGAAGGTTTATTTTTACAAGCTATTTACTTGTAAAATTTTTACAAGTTAACTGTCAGTTTTACAAGTTAGTAGCATTATTAACATTAGACAATTGTGTTTTACTTGTACAATTTTCGCAAGCAACCAATGGTCATCAGGCATGATATAATAAGTACAAGGTATATGACATTCGTGAGTACGAAAATGCGTCCGCTGTGCGCATTACGTTATCGAGAGCGCAGAATGATCGCTAAATACAAATGTTATATACGATTTCAATGGAAACATTATCAAAACTTTCATATAATTGGCACAAAACAGTGTCCCGAATAGGAAAATATTGGGAAATTTAACCAGTGTCCTTAAATGTGTTCTTTAATAATCATAAGCACAGATTAGATATACTCCATATGGTAGGTACCTATCATATACAAAATGCCCTGGTAATCCCTGGTGGTTTAAAATTGGCTCTTTTAATTTCTTACCTACTTCAATAATAATATAACTGTTATCGGTGATTATTGCAATTTTTATTATAAGTAATTAGTTATTCTGATTCGTGTGTAAAATGATTAGTACTTAAATATAGGATAAACGCTTCATAAACATAGGATGTGGGCAACAAGTTAACTTTAATACATATATCGCCGTTCGCCTTACACCTACGATTAAAAGTGAAAATTTAAGCTCGGTTAAGATTCTCAATTGACTGTATTATTAAATGTATTCATTTTTTTTAATTATTCGAAAATTTTAAATGTTTCTCATTTTTTTTTTATTTAATGACCACATTACAGAACCATATCTATTACAGGTTATATAATTTATTACAGGGTTTAAATTTATCTCATAATCATCATCGGTGAAGTGTTTGGAACATATTCTGGCAGTATACATTAAGCTTTTCTGCTCGACAGCAAGCTACCTCCCACAGTTTCTTTATTACTTCATCCCGTGGAAACGTGAAAAACCTTGTAACATAATAGATAGTGCAATGTTTACATTGTCTAAATATCATATAGCAATATAATTACCTAATATTATTTAAATTATTGGGCTGTTGGTTGCGATTATCACTATTATACAAGCACACAGCACAACGCATTTTTATTGCACTTTTAGTTTAGGTACGTGTTAATAGAGAGTTTTTGAACCCCTTAAATTTTAGCACGTCGTTATCGTTATCGTTATTCTGGGCATGCGCAGTGCCAAAAATAGTATCATTTTCGGCACTGCGCATGCTCAGAATAACCATAACCATAACGATAACGTAAATTTTAAGGGGTTCAAAAACTCCCTATTATAAAATTAACTTTAACTATACTCACATATGATTATAATTAGTATACACTAGAATTATACAAATACTCTGCCAAAAAAAATGAATTTAGAGGACAAAATGTAGTAAAAACCACGAAACTTTCACAGCTTTACATATGTAAACACTGTAAAATGTCAAATTTGCGCTCTCGGTGACGACACGGATGTGGGAGGGATATGCGCAATATCATACCTTCCTTTATTGTATCATGGTCATCAGGAGCTTCCAACAGAAATCGTTCAACCTCTTCTTTAGTTAATACCTTGGCCCTTTTTGGAATAACTATAACGCTCATTGTTTCGTTTAAAAAATGCAATTATTAATAGTGGTGAGAAACACACCATAGTGCCCTTTTTTAGTGTTTGTTACTATCAACTTGACAATTACACATTGTCAAATTGACTGTTCCTTGACTACAAATTCCTTGCCCCAGGGATAACGACCCTGGGGCAAGGAATTTATATTATATAGAACGATTATATGATTATAGACGACTGCGCATCCAATTTTCATGAGAAAACATGGAAGCCGCCATTTTGCTGTCACACTGCTCTCAACTTATACATTTTGTATTGTCACACCTGGCCAAGACCCTATAATTCTAGGAAAATATTAAGTTCACGATCCCACTGTGCGCTATGCGATGCGATGCTGTGCTATGCGATGCGATGCTATGCAAACAAACATTCATGTGTATATATCCGACTGTCTCCATTGCGCGCTATGACTAGCGATGCGATGCTATGCTAGTAGCGGCTATTATACGCGTGTGTTTGATTTTATCGCTCGAACTCCCGAACTCGCCAGTACTGTGCTGTCAGTCGTCGTGATAGACGTCGAAAAACTAATAGAAGCCATTAGATCTCGTTCGCCGTTATGAAATCAACGGTCAAAACTCTACCACAATAGAGACACCACAAATAAGATAAATATTAATGTTATATTATGTCAGATAATAAAAGAAACAAGATGAAAAACTAAAAATTTGTTTTCCATTCTAGCTTCACTTACCTTAATGTAACAACAAGCCTCTCCTTTGCTCCTATTGGTTTCCTAAGATTTGTTCTACTTTTTTCTACCAATGGTGTTATTCCAAGCAGTATATATTGAAAAGTATCTGATGACGTACGAAAATATTCATGAAACTTCTTAGAATATCTATCAACTTCTTTAAATAGGTGGTGAAATTTTCCACATCTAAATCTATCCTCATTAATTTTGTAAACCCAAATTTTTCTTTTTCTTAATCTATTTTTTACAAACATATATCAACGCAGAGTTTTCAATAACAACACACTTATTAGTAATTCTCATGACCACTCGCAATGCAGTACAATGCTACAACTGCGCGAGCGGTGTGAACACATCTTATTTCATAGCAAGCGATGTTAGCATAGCCTAGCATCGCATAGCGAAGCATCGCATCACATAGCGCGCAGTGGGATCGTGCACTTAGTGGTTTATTCATTTCTGTGGTGGTTCTCTTGTGGTGTCATTTACTTTCTAACCCCGCTTAAACTAAAAATTCAGGATCTTCCTAATGACGGCAACAATCTAAATAAAGTAAAACAACTTAAGTATTTAAAAAATATATAACTAAGCTTATTTGTTTATGAGCAACAGTAGTATATTTTTAGTTTCTTAGTGATTTGTTTTATTGTGATCAACACGAACGAGGAACTATGGAAAGGTTTTAAAGGTCTGATAAAAAGAAAATCGCTATGTACGGATATTAATTTTCAATGTACTTTTTTACTTTAAATTCAGTTTATTACGTCTAATATTCATTTACAAAACCTAAAATATTTCAATTAGGTATATAAAACTGCAAGGAACTATATAACTTTAAAAAATGTTATCAAATTCATTATAAAAATGTTATGCAACAGTGTTGAGACGGACGCATCATTAAAGTAAATTATTAAAACTTGAACGTCACAAACTTAATAATTGAAAGTCTTATGAGACATACAATCATACCTCCTATAGCGTATATATTAGCAGTTTTCTTTTGCACCGGATTTCTGAATCTGATTACAATATCTACAATGCTATTCGTGGATTTAAAAAATAAAGGAGCGTGATTGGCTCATATCAAATCATGATCTCGAAATCAGGTGCAAAAGAAAACGACTATTATGTTACGATAACTGCGAACATACACACACACAATACAAAAGTCTTCTTCAAAATTTTAATGACGAGCAAAATTAATTTTAAATAGCTAGTTTCAAACGGCTAATAGTACCTACATTTTAAACAAATAAGGAGAACAATAAGGTAAGTATATAAAATATCTTGTTTGTTCAATCAATGTTACAATTTACAATATATTTTGATTTATGATATATATCTTGCTTGTTTTTATATCTCTTAAATAAAAATAGTACAAATCTAAATTTAAGTCACCGCAATTTCAATTAAATTATAAAATGAACATTTCTTTTATATCTATTTAGAATAATTCGTTGCCTCAAAAGTTTAACTTGTTTGTATCAGTTGTTTTTATTGCTTTCTAGCTGAAGAGGCTGTGTTAGTGCTGTTTTAAATTTCCCACCAATTTTCAGACATCAAAATGGCGGATCCAAAATTGAAATACTCGCGAGCTTTGATAATCGTTCCATATAGCATATAAATTCAGAGAGGAATCAGAATCTGGGCTCTGGTTTTCCGCAGGCGCCATTATAGCAGTGACCTCTATTATCTTTGAGGAAGACAATCATACTTATTTATTTGAAGTCTATACTTATTTAACAATAATTGTTAGACAGGTAGTAGCAAAAACCCAAAGAGGGCACTACGGTGTGTCGCTCACCACTACTAACACTGACGTAGTTTTCCACATAACACCAATACACTATACTGCACTCGACGCGCGTTTCGCCAACCAAGTTGGCATCATCTCGATATGATTAAGACTCATTAATTATGTTTTACTCATACAGTTTTAATCATCTCCAGATGATGCCAACTTGGTTGGCGAAACGCGCGTCGAGTACAATATAGTGTTTTGGTGTTATGTGGAAAACTACGTCAGTGGTATCTTCACACCAAAGGTTCCAACCCCCTTCTAGCACCACTACTAACATTCACGATACCCATAAGGCAATCATGTCGCAACATTGTTCTTCGTTATTTATTTGAAGGAGATGCCGAAAACAACTACTCCACGGCTAATATGCCCCGACTGGCGACTCCTATGGAGATGCTGATGTAATGCAACGCCAGTCGGGGCATATTGCCCGTGGAGTAGTTGTTTTCGGCATCTTCGGCAATTATCTTTTTGAATTTGATTATCTACAAATGTCAACTAAATGTCACATTTTTACATATAATTTTAAATAAAAAACAAATTTGCGAACTTCGCAATTTTTTTTTTAGCATAGACCAATTTGCCCGTAATGTATTCGGATTTTATCTCACAGATTTTAATTCACGTAAACCAGCAGAACATCTTCTGTTACCCCAATTACACCATTTTTTTCTGCCAATTTTTGAAGTCGATATATTCACGCTCGTACCTTGAAGATGTTTTTTCTGGTAATAAACTTGAAGCTACGCTGACGACTTCCTTAAGAATTTCATCTGGCACATTAATTTTCACCAAAATAAATAAACAACATACGTAGTCAAGGTAGAGATGGGAATACCGGTTACTCTTCTGTCGCGTTACTTTCACGACAGCTTCAGGAAAACACCGTGACAAAATATACGATCGCGATTCGTGATGCCCACGCGGCATCAAGTAGTGTATACTACATACTTGATACTTGTGTATGTAGACCGCGATCGCGACTTTAATAACAGTTGTTGTTGCTCTCTTCCTCCTATCAAGTTTGAGGCGACGCGAATAACGTAACCTGAAATCACGCAACACAACACAGTGGCATATTTGTTCCTTTTCTTCGTTCCTTTCCAATACAGCACAATCGTTACTCGGTAACCGGTTATTTCATCAATGTAGAACGCGACGGAACGGTTCCATTAAAATACCGCTCCAAAATCGCGGTATTCAAATACCAATAACACAACTCTTAATGAACCTCATTAAAGTACAGGTAGTAAATGTCTAATATGTCAATTAAAATATTGGAGTAGAAAAAAGATATTAAATAAACCTTTGATTAAACCAGATTAAACCTAACTCAGAGACAATAAAAAGACCAGTCAAAACCCTGTTATACGCTTGGCAATAAGAAGCTCTGGGGCGCCCTCCAAGTCAGAACCCCGAAATATTAAAAACCGCGGGAGTTTTGAGATTTATTTACTTTTATTTAATGATTCGTATTGCGTCGCATTAGAATAACAAAGTTCTTTCTATCTGAACATTCAACCATATTGAGAAATCAAAGGCTAAAGTTTGAATAACTTATAATCTATTATGAAATTAATGATATTCAATTGAGATAAATATTACCCCAATATTGCATATTTATCCCAATTGAATATCATTAATTTTATAATAGATTATAAGTTATTCAAACTTTAGCCTTTGATTTCTCAATATGGTTGAATGTTCAGATAGAACTTTGTTATTCTAATGCGACGTCAGGTTGGTCGGTTGGTTGATTCGATAACCATTGGATCGATTTCAGAAAATATGTATTCAATGAGACCTATTATTCTGCATATAGATTACATGAAACATTCCTTAAATAAAAAAATAATAGTTGCAAAACCATATTACACAATTAAAAAAACGAATTAAAATCAAGGGTATATTCCCTCGATTTAAATGGAACGTTTAAAAATCTACTGAAATATACACTACTTACTAGCACACTTATTAGGTTATACTTATATTCTATATTATTTACTTTTTAAAAATGTAAAGAAATAATTGAGTAAATGCAGCACTTGCAGAAAAGTAGGTCGTATCGAAACTATCGAATAGTGATTATAAACAGGACCATAAAAAATAAAACTACAAACTACACGTATCATGGCACGGCACCTAGAGCTGTGTAGTTCACGAACGAACTAGTTCAAAAGATCGACTCCCGTAGCTGAACTAAAAGATTCAATCACAAATACTGAAAAGAGCGAATCAGTTCGGAACTAAACGAAGAGAAAGAACCAGGGTGGTGACATTGTCGTCTTTAAAGTTTTATTAAGATTTTGTCAAAAAGGCTTGATGGGAACCAAGAAAACTCTTTATTTGTTTTGTATTTTTTGCATCTATATTTTTGTTATTTTTAAAGTACCTATAAGAGTAAAACAGCTACAGCTGAATAAAGATTTTTGTACTTAAACAACTTTTTTAAGAAAAACGTCAACAAAATCCGCAATATCAGTTTTCAGTTCTATGCTCAATAAATGACAATAATAATATATATAATATACTCCAGTATATAAGTATCTAACACATTTTAATTATCCCAAAAACGTTTCTATAAAAGATTTCTTCCGCTTCTGTGTGCGAGATAATCCAGTGAACTATATGAACTAAACGAACTAGATTTTTGTACTATTCACTTTCGTGAACGAGATCGAAAGATCGAAATCACCAAAGTGAACTAAACTTCCCAGCTCTAACGGCACCACAATACCACAGAATACACTCAAAATCCGGTATCTTTATATAGGACTGCACGGTATGCAGATTTATTTTTCTTAACCATCCGCACGAGTCCCACCTCCCACTACTTAAATAAATCTGCTCTGTGCATGGTCTATGGTCTGTATGTAAAGTCCACAGATTATAGATACTAGTAAAGTCAAAAGTCAACGTCAACGTATAGGATCAAGGATCGTTGGTTAATTTGTCTAGGATCATTGCCTAAAATTAATCTGCTAGAGGTTCTCCTTTTAATCTGACGAAAAAAAGTTAAATAAAAGTTTTAGGCAATCAAGTGTACTTTATTATTATCGTTATATCTCTGTCAGTTGTCAGTTGAACTGTTCTGTTTCTGTAACTTGCTGATTTGCGCTTTCGCAATATTTCGCGCAACAGATTATAGATATTCGCATTATTTATATTTACGTTTTGCTTGCTCGCGGATAATCTTTATTCTGCGGTAATACTACAAAAACATCAAACCTTTACTTGTTTTACTTTATAAATAAAATATTCTTTGGGCAAAACTTCTGCGAGTTAACTATGGATAAAATTCAAGAGGTACGTATGTCAAGTCAACGCAAGGCATTTAAAATAATAATATCAAGTGCTAGCTGACAATGGTTAACAATGATAATAATTTATTGTCTTTACAGATGCTGCCTGTGACTTTTCCCACAGTTATAAATTTAGTAAAAACTGATAGTATGTACTTTGAACTGAAAGTAGAGTGTGAAGCGAAAGATTTTGAAGTTTGGTTAAAAGAATTTGAAAATATCACTAAGACAAACTATACGGTAAGTGTTAAATGTTCTATAGGTAGATACATAATAGGTACTTAAAAATGTAAATATTATATTTACTTATTTGTATCTAGATAAGGAAGAATTCATCGCAAGGAATTTTATATGAACGAACCATATATGCTACTTGCCATCATAACACCTATGGAAAGTTTTATAATAAAGATGATTATAAGCATGGATCGAAAAATACACAGTGTCCTGCAAAAATTCAGTTGAAAAAGCAACGACCACTTTTGGATGGGCTTAATAGCAGCACCTTAATTTTTGTGAATTATAATCATAATCATCCCATTTTAGCTGCTGATTCATTACGATTCAGGAAACCAACTGATGAAGTAAAAGAAAAATTTATAAAATTTTTTGAGAATGGACATACATCAGCTTCAGCAATTCAGGCTCATACATTAGATATCATCTTAGAAAATCCAGATAATTATGATCTAATGCTTGCTGATAATAGTTTAAACCCAAATCATCAGTGGGTATCACGGCTTTATAAAAAAGTAGCAGACTCTAACTATGGAAGTTATAAATTAAATAATGTAGAGCAAGCACAATTAATTGCAAAGTTAGCTTTAGAGAAAGATTGCTGTTATAAGATAGTAGATGATGGAAATCAAGTAGGTACAATTGGTTTAGGTATACAATAGTATATTATACAATGAGTTTATAATGAATACTGTTATTACCGAGGATGAGTTTACCATACGAGCAAAATCATTCAAGATAATAATAGCCATTATAACAAGTTGTATACGACACCTTGTCGTGGACAAATTTTTCTAACAATGCTAAGTATCTTTATTTGCAGGTTGCTATTATTTTGGTCACCAAAATGATGTTGAGAATTTGTGTAATGCCCGAATTGGGAGAAACTTGCTTTGTGGATTCTAGTGGAGGTGTAGATAGAGATGGAACACGCTTTTTTATATTTTTGGGAAAATGTCATGCTGGTGGTGTGCCTCTAGCAATTGTGTTGACCACATCCGAATGTCAACATATACTAATCGGCGCTTTTAAAGCTTTAAGAGTAAATTGGCATAATACACTAGTCACTATTAAATAGGTATCAAATAACAATCTTTTAAAAATTCATTTAAACATTTTAGTAAGTAATACGTATTGTATTGTGACTAGTTTATATAATTATACTATAAAATTAACTACCTACCTGTAGTAAGTATACAAGTTTTCAGTTTTAAATTATTTAGGAACTACTTCCCTGTGATGCTTTTGGTAGAAGATCTAATTTAGCGGGACCCCTAGCATTTGTGACAGATGATTGTGCTGCAGAAAGAAATGCCCTTAGAGAAGTCTGGCCCAATGCAGCACTTTTGCTTTGTATATTTCATGTACTACAGGTAATATTTTAGTAAAGTTGATTTTAAAAGAAATATCAGTAATATTGATTTTAGGCATTGTGGAGGTGGTTATTTGATAAAAAACATAATATTGAGTTAAGAGATCGTAGCCACCTACTTAACTTATTTAAAGTTATGATGTATGCGACAAGTGAGGAACATCTGGAACAATTGTACCACATACTACTTCATGACAGTTGCGCACAAAAGTATCCTAATTATGTAAAACATGTTACATTATTTATTGAACGTCGAGCCGAGTGGGCTTTATGTTATAGAGGTCAGCTGCTAGTTCGTGGAAACAATACAAACAATTTATGTGAATCTGCCATGATGATAATGAAAGACTATGTGCTGCAAAGAGTAAAAGCATATAATATAGTACAGGTAGACACAAACATTTATGTATAAAGGAAGTGTATATGACCGAATTTTTATTTGTAGCTTGCTGATTTTGTAATAACCCGCTTGGATCTTTATTTCGAACAAAAAATACTGAAAGTTGCTTTTAACAGATTGTCCAGCCATTTACTTTGCAAACAGGCATGCTTGGAAAGAAATGTCGAGTTTGCTAAAGGTCGAATTACTGAGGTTTTTTATTTACTGTATATCTTGTTTCATAGTTGTGAACTATACTGATTTTATAGGAAGGCGACAACATTTATTCTGTTCCTAGTGAAAAAGATGCTACAAAAAGGTATATTGTCAATATGGACCTTGCATTTTGTGAATGCATTATTGGAAAAGATGGTCGACTTTGCAAACACCAAGTAGCTGTTGTTAAATTTATGAAAGTATCAAACAGAAATATAATGCCAATAAATGATCCAAAACAAAAACAATATTTATATTATGTAGCTACTGGTAAGAAGATGGACTTAGAGTTCTTCCACAGTCTACGTAGTCAAGTATTATTAATTGAAGCATTGAGCCATTATTCCATTTTAAATATTATTATTTTAGCAGGGAACTTCTTCGAGTACATCGGGGCTATGTAACTCCGCATTAAAACAAAAAAGCCAAAGTGATATTGTAGTCGTAGAAGATGCTGAAAATGAGCAATTGGAAACTGAGACTACAAAAAATGATGAATCTAGTTTAGAATTGGTAAGTTTAAAGTATACTTAACATCCAATTAGTTCTATCTATATCTAATAAATTGTATGGATATAGACTATTTAAAATTATTCAATTAACTTATTTTCTTTTTTTCCCATCGTGTATAAACATAAATTAAAAAGTGAGGTTTTCATTTTATATCTCGTTTTATTTTCCTAATAGAAATTATATGTAGTTAAATAATATAATACAGGATAAGGGTACCTAATGAAAATATTAAAAATAACATCTTTGTATACTTGTTTCATGAATATCACATACTTTTAGGTTGTTTTGATTACACCTTTACATTTGGTCTATAGCTTCTTGGGATGAACTGATTATGAGCCATTCATAACAATTGTCATTTCAATGATAAACCAAGCCTAGGTATATATTTAGAAATATTGTGTTATTCAATTGATAGCCCCTTATATATTATTTCTAGGGAGACGAGAAGAATTCTCCTACATGCAATAATTTATCAATCTTGAAGTACTTACCTTGCTTTTGATAATAGTACAAAGCGATAGATAAAATAGGGAAAAATTCGATGTTGCTTTGACCATAATATGTAATGTCTTCTTTCAACCCCGAACAACTTTTTCCAAATAACATTTTTCACTATTTAAAAAAAGGCAATTTTCATGTGTCTATGTTTGCAGTTTGTGCATATTAAATGTGTCCATCTCATGTTACTTTGGTAGTGACACAGAATAAATATATTCAGTGTGCACCAACTTTAAAAGTATAAGCAAATTGATATCGTCTGAAGGTACTACCAGTCAATGAAATATGTTTCCAAATTCTTAGTATGACTTCAATTGAACAAGATGTAGAAGATTTATGGGAAATATTTTTTTTAGTTATAAATTTTAAAAAATATATATATTATGTTTTATTCACATTATTTTCCTACCTATATCACTATAATGTATCATGTTGTATTTGTAGAATTTAACAGAGGCTGAAAAAAATATGAAGCACATTTTTGATGATCTCCTTAATAAATTAAAAGAAAATCCTGATATATATTTACCAGCCATACAAACATTTTCCAAAAAATATCAAGATTTAAAGACAGATGCAAATTTAGTCTCGTCGCTCTATTGTTTTGGAAAAACTTTAAATGGTATTTTATATTTTTTGTTTGTTAATTAAAATGTTTAATAATTATTTTATTATAGAGAGCACTGTTTCCACAAGTGTATATTCAATAAAAAGAAAAGGCAAGAAAATCCCTGTACAACCTACAGCTATATCTCGCCGCCGCATTTTACAATTGGGAAAAGGAAGTTCATCTTCAATAAATGTTGGTCGACCACACAAACCGAAAATTTTAAGAGAGCATAAATATGCAACTAATCGAGAGCTTTCTAAAGCACCTCATAATTTGGCTAGTTGTGTCGATAAAAATATTAGTAGTGGTCGCTAAGATTTGCTGGAATAAAAACAAATATTAGATTACTAAGCAGGTATATATTTTAAATTTTTTAATGATACTTTTTACAGTGTTTCAACTTGTTAGACATGTTGGAAAATGTGGAGTCACATTGTCCACAAGAAAAACGTATGCCTTCATGTATATTATAATGTGCTTTTAGGTCTGCACGACATATAAATTGCTTATTGCATCGTGGACAAGTATGCAGCTTTTCCTTGGAATGGACAAAACGCATGTGCTTCTTTAGTCCTTCTTGTGATTTGAAAATCTTCTTACAAGGGCATTTTGATTCAACATTACCACAGGTTTTAATATGGTATCTTAGACGAAATGCCGCTTTAAAATTGCGCCCACATTTACCACATATATTCTACAAAAATTTAAAGGTACCTATATTCAATTGTTATCTATTATATTGTGTAAAATGTATGAAACTTAGAAAGCACCAAATGTAAAAAGCATATTGAACAACAGTTCTTTCAGAAATGTTGAGTGATTTAAATCACTGGGGTTTTTCATGTGTATCCTCCCTCTACACAAGGTAGCCTTTCAGAAGGGTGGTTGTCAATGGTGTGTTTTATGTTCACGTTTAAATGCTTCCTGAATAGTGAATTTAAATAGTGTTCTTGTATACTATTTTTTGTAAAATAAGAACAAAATGAGTAAAAAAAATATATTAATGATATGATTTACAACCATTTCTGAAAGTACTGAGCAATTAGCAGCCAAATACATAAATGATAAAATTAACATAACATGTAAGATCCACACCAAAAATAAAATTATTTTAGCACAGGACTTTGTACATATTTTCAGTACCTATCTATAAAACTTCTATCTCACATAACCACCCATCATAGATATTTGAAAATAAATTCACTTGCTAGTAGAATACAAAAGAAAAAGAAACCAAAGACCGAGAAAGACATGAGAACAAGTAATTGAAGACATACAAAAAAGGACATACGTGGGTAGAAGCAAAAAGCAATGAACAAATTGTCTATTTTGCAAACTAATATAGTGCTATAAAAATAAACAACGTTCGTTGTTTATGAGTAAAATAGTACATTTTGTCTATCTATGGGCTTATATAATTAATTATTGTACTATAAAAGAGTAAGCAATTATAATGAATTATATGTATGATCCCATAGATAGATAAAATCTGTAGTATGATGTACTGTAGGTAAGATGCACTACACAAACCAAGTTCGTTAACCGACACCAGCCTAACTTATAACAGAATGAATAAAATTTTTACACTGCGTTAATTGAAACTACAACTAACTACATTAAAAGAAAATGTGATATAAATGATATCATTTTAACAAATCTAAAAATTGATTTTAGTACCTATCCACGGTTATTTATACTCTATGTCATTTTTCAAACTTTATTTATTCTGTTACATTGTGTAACATACACAGACCACACAAAATATACCACTTAGTTGGTACCTATAGTTACCATTTTTTACTTTTCCTTCAATTTTGGGACATATACCTATTGAAATAAAAAAAAAGTGAATTAGATGGAAGTATAGGTATGAAATAATCAAATAATGTAAATAAATTATAGCTACTATAAAATCTTACTTCATTATGTTTACTCATTCTGGCGTGATTTTCCTCCCTCTGCTTCTCAACTTTATATATCTGTAACACATTTTACAATATACTCGGATAGGTAGGAACCTATATTGTAGAATCTTATAATGTCTGCCTTTACTTAAAACTTACGCTTTTTTCTTTTTGATTCAAAGACTGCCACTCCTGAGATGCTTTTACTGATTTTTCACTAAAAGTTAACCCTTTGTTTTGTTCTTTCTGCAAAAAATTATATGACAAAATTATTTTAGTTTCAATTTACCTTTACCTACTCACCTGTGAAAAGGCTGAAAAAAAACTAGAATAAGGGTTTTGTTTGACCCTTAAATGTTTAATGTCCATATTAGTTACAAAAAACTAAAATGCAGGATTATGGATTCGCCACTTAACTCAAATAATAGGTATCAGTTCTTTGACTTCACTGTTGAAAATAGGTATAGATTAGTTTTACAACCGGGGGTTTATTCTGTGTTAAAACCGTTGTTATACGCAATAAATAGGTAAGTTATTAAGTTATATAACTTATCCAGTAAATAAACAAAAAAGAGTAATGATTCCCTCCAAAACTAAAACAGGTATTCCTCTCCTCATTCCATTCCCCTGATCCATGATTGCATTGCACCACCAACACGCATGCTCACTACTACTACCACGGTCAACAAGACAGATTCTCTTGGTAGTGGGAGGTAGGACTCGTGCGGATGGTTAAGAAAAATAAATCTGCGCACGGTATCCATGCTTCCAGCGCCCTCCAAGTTGGAACATGAGAAATTTCCATTCTGCCTATATCATTGAAGAGTCCTTTTATTGTCTCTGACCTAACTAAAAGAGGATGCCGACATCGATCCATCGACAAAGAATCCAAATTTCCACCTACCTAACTGGAAAATAAGTATACAACTAAATAAGATATTACTGATTAAATCTATCTTAATAAATATACAAATCCAATATTATATTAATTAATGAATATTAAAAATGAAACTCAAAATCAAGAAAACAGTATAATATATCTCTTACCTGTTTGTAGTGGCGAGATACAGTGAAATACACCGTTGTACCCTCTTTGGGTCTTTGCTACTACCTGTCTGACAATTATTGTCTAATTGACAGACAGATAACGATCTGCTTTTCTGCAGATGCCATTACAGCGACCTCTATATTGTCTTTGAGGAAAACAATCCTACTTATTTATTTATTTGGAGATGCCGAAAACAACTACTCCACGGCCAATATGCCCCAACTGGCGTTGCATTACATCAACATCTCCATGGATGTCACCACATCCTTCATCAAGACCAAATACCAGACAATGACCGGTTTCGATCTTGTTATGATCTCGTCAGATTGCCGTAGGTATCGGAATCGATGAATGATCTGGCGACGTGATTGCCTAAGGGGCATAGTGAATGTTTGTCAAACATCACCATGCCCCTTAGGCAATCACGTCGCCAGATCATTCATCGATTCCGATACCTATGGCAATCTGATGTACATTACATTTTTAATGATAAATGTAATAACTGGCTACTCGTATAGTGGCATAGTTCCAAATTTTTGGGAAGATCGATCGCTATTCCTCAAGTGGGTTTTTTATTGTTTTTATTATTTTTAGTTTAGGAAATTATCTTCCTGAAAATGCAACTGCTATCGGTTGTGATGTTAGGTACTAATATAATAAAACTGTAATTCTGAGGGCTCTCCAGATATTCTGAAATGAGTGTTCAAACAAGTCTCATAATTATGATCCGATTTCGATGTGGTTTGCACAATTTTTCCTAGAAAAAATCTATGGGAAAGTTCAAATGATATTTTTGCCACAATTTAACTAGCAGTTTAGAACGTATTAGAGTAAAATAATTTTTCCACAAGCAGCAAATTATAAGTGTTTCAAAAATACCTAATGAGTCACAGAGTGAACCTACGAATAACTATCTTTTCTAATCTATGGAATAACTTCAGTCCAAATCTGTTGAAATATTGATAATAACCTTAATAAATTGGGGGTTTACTGTTAATATTAACAAAAATACAGATTGTAACAGTAAAAAAAATTTGAATTTTTGCACGTTTTGAGAAATGAAATTCAAAATTTGTATCAAAGAATTTTTGTTGATGTCAAATTGAAATTATCACCCCAGTAGGTATATAATAAAATAAAATTTGAACATGATTACTGCTTATTTCAAAATACTGATAAATATGCATATATTTAATACGCATATTTATTTTATCATATAATAAAAATATTCATTTATTTTAACCTTTTCATGGCTCTCACAAAAATTGTGCATATAAAACAACTTCTACAGCAAACCTAAATGTAAATATCTTATACAAACGTTTGAAGATACGAATTTCGTCATGATAACCTTTTTTATGGAAAAAAATTATCTTTTAGTAAGAAAAAGTTATAAAGATAGGTATTTTGCCTCAATAATTACCTTTACTACATATGGCACTACCTATAAAATATCTCGGAACTAAGATATCTAAATTTAGCATCCCTAAAATCCTTTACATAATAATCTTGAAGTTGATTTCTCAAAAACTGAAAAAATGAGTTCATAATTTACGCAAAAAAGTTCAGTTTAATCTCTGAGATTCCTAATAAGATTCTGCGCATAGAGGCCCGGAATCTTTTGAATATTCTAAAAAAAATTTGTGTAATAGGTAATTACACAAATTGGAGGGAACGAAATTTCGTGCAAAATTTTTAAATCTCTTGTGCCTCTCAAAATTTTACCTTGTAGTCATAGTCAAGTCAGTTTTGAAAACTTCAGGCCTCCATACCCATCTATTTTGATTATGAATTTTTTTATTTTGTACTTTTATGTTCAATCACATTATATAATTATTTATTTATATTTCTTTATAGTGTTAAAAAATATCAATATATAAATTGTGTTAATAACTTTAACCTCAACCCCTTACTTATTTATTTTTAGATTCATAATTTATAATAATTTTTATTATTACTGTCTGTATTCATATAAATGCTTTGGGTTAACACACACACACACACAAAGAAAAAGAAATTGGTTGCTATTATATTAATGTATTAGTAAGATATACATTATATATTAATGATTTACAATAAATCAAGGCTATACTTTCTCTTTCTAGAAAATGCCAAGATTTAATGTTAATACAAAAATTAATTATTTTTGGATAACTGATGAAACTAAGCTCGTGCCAGTTTCATTAAATATCGCTTCACATATAGCGACTGAGCTTCACTTTCAAGTGTTGATAAAGCTGCAACAATTGGAGCCATCTGAGCAGTGTGAGTTTCATAATTGGTTCCTGCTGCCTTACGCTTTTCTCCATAAACAACTTTCCCATCAAAATCATCACATGGTACTTGCATATTTGAATCAATTTGCTGAATTGTTACATTAAGATGTTCCTCAATGTCTGCCAAATACTAACCAAAAAATATAGAAATTAAAAACTAGCTATTATATTATATACAAACTAATTACCTGTGGTTCGTTGTACCAAATGCAACATCCTTTTTGTTCAACCAAGTTGGTATTCCAGCAATTTCGTCCTCTCGTTTTACACCACTCTCCATGATACCAAACCTAAATGAAATAAAGATTTTGTGTAATTCAGTTAGGTATATCTAACAGGCGATGAAAGTTTTTCCTGCTTGTGGGGTTAGTATTAGAAAACATATAGGGCTTTCCCCTATCATCTGACTAATGGCATGGGCTATTACATTTCATTGAATTTTATATTCCCAAAGCATACTATGGGAAATATTGCTAATGGTATCGATAGTACTGACTGCCAAACGCTTTTGATTGCCTAAATACTGAAGGGAAATGCTTTTTTAATTAAAATATGAGTTAAAATTCATTTGTGGTTAATAACTACAGTTTACATAGTTGTCTCAGCGCTTACTATGAAAACTGGCATGGTGGGCTGGTATAAGGTACAGGTGCAATGAAACTGAAGCACAAGTTTTCGCAAGTTCAAGTCCTATCAGAGGCAACTTTTTTTTTATTTTACTTTTTAATTAATTACAATTATTAGTGTTTACTTATTTGAATAAAGTGTTTACATATTTGAATAAATATGTTTCATTGTACGTTGTTATTCTTTCTGCAAGTAATCTTTAAAGTCTGCTAGGTAATAATTTTATTTAATAAACATTAAAGATGTTTGGAAATAATTAGTTCATTTTAGCAGTCCGTAAAATTCATAGAGACAAGGAAGAAAGAACAGATTTCTGTGAATTAAAGGAGAAACGAGCAAATAGAGACACACACGTTTTAAGGGACATATGTTTTACAGACGAATGCACATTTACTTTGCATAATAAACCAAATGCCCAAAACAGTAGATATTTAACAAGGACAGAGTACTCTCAAAAGCTCAATATTTGGGCTGGAATTTTCCGCAGACATGTATTAGAGCCCATATTTATCGAAAGAAATTTATCAGGTGAATTGTATTTGAATTTACTTAAGAATGAAATCATTCCATCCCTCACAAACTTCGAAGAAAACTTACATGAAGTAATTTTTCAACGTGATGGATGTCCAGCACACAGTGTTTGCAATGTACAAAATTTGCTGAATAACACCTTTAATGAATGGATTGGTCGTGGAGGGATTATTAATTGGCCACCTAGATCCCACACTTAGCTCCTCCTGATTTCTTTTTATAAGGTCTCTTAAAAAGTGTAATTTATAAAAGCCCACAGGAATATATAGAGGATTTAAAGAATTCTATAAGAAATGAGATCCAGCGAATAAATGTTTGTCAGCTAGCGAATATTAGGTAAGAATTTTATGGTCGATTACACCATTGTTTGACTGTGACATTTTTGAACATTTTATAAAATAAAATAAATAATAATCCAATATCTATATGTCTAATAAACTAATAATCATTATCTAAATTTCTTTATTACCTACCTGAATTTAAATATCAATCCAATATGACATGCAAGTACTATTTTCCGTTTACAATAAAACCATAAAAGTAAAACTATTATGCAGAGAATATTAAAATCTTGAGTTCTTAGTGTTTAATTTAAAAAAACTCATGATTTCGTAATGAGTCTTTTTATTCAAAAACTAAAAAATACCTATTACTAATTCATGTCAACTTCTCCGTAACTGTGTAACTCAACATCCAGATTCAGGTATATATAATTAAATTTGTAGTAACTATTAATAAAAACAGTGCAAGTTAAGCTTGTCACCCATTTGTCCGGCACGGCCCAATAGAATACAAACAACGACTACCGCTTATGTAGTTCATTCATTTCCGTTGTTTGCATTCTATCCGTATTTTGAGGAGCCGTGCTGTGCCGTGCCGTGCCGTGCCGGACAAATGGCCGACAAGTTTAATAAATAAAAAATATGTTGCTTGTTGATTACTTATCTGCTAAACTGATAGAGTAAACGAACCAATTTAAAATATGCTTTAATTTTTTTAATAAGTGAATATTATGGCTTTAAAGATCACTTCCAGAAACAAATAACAACTAATAAATGTAATAAGTAAAATAAAAAAAAGTTGCTTCTGTTAGGACTTGACTTTGTGAAAACTTGCGCTTCAGTTTCATTGTGCCTGCATCTTATACCACTAGGCCACCATGCCAGTTGTCATTGTAAGCACTGAGACAACTATGTAAACTGTAGTTATTAACCTCAAATGAATTTTTACTCATATTTTAATTAAAAAGTATTTCGCTGCAGTATTTTGGTAATCAAAAGTATTTGGCAGGCAGTATTATCGATTCCGTTAGCAATATTTCCCATAGTGTGCCTTGAGAATATAAAATTTAATGAAATATAATAGCCCATACTAATAGCCATTAGTCAGATGATATGTGAAACCCGGTATATTATAATTTACAGCTTCACAATAATCAACTATTTGACATCCGGTTTGAAGTGACATTTAAATTTACCTTTGTGAAAATAAATATTTTCTGTTCGTGTATAAACATGGAACAAATAACAATGAAAAAATTATAAACCTTTAACGGAAGCATACTTCTATATATAGTTTTTAATTTTCCAGAAAAATATTGGGAAAATTTTCTGGTAAATTATGGAAAATTTCCCCAACCCTGCTTCAACATTGTTTCTTTATGTTAATTAATGTACGGTGTTGGGAATATATTTACCCTTCCTAAATAATTTTTCAGCTTGTTGCCTTTCTTTCAGGGAACACTTTACATAATATGTAGCCGTCGAGAACTTTAGAGGCCCCTACTTATGTCACGTGATGTGATGTCAATTGACTGCTGAACAGATTGCTCAATTTTGTCTGATTGTATTTATTTGTACGTGTATTTACACCAAAAATTTTCAGAAAAGCACTTAATTTATTTGTTTTAAGTAGATACTATCACATCATAATGTGAAAAAATTCTTCTATGTATTTTTAATTTCCTATCGATATGTAAATTAGTGAAAACAGAATAGGTAAATTTGTTGTATATTGTGCAAAGTGTGCGGCCAATATTTTAGCGTCTTTGTGCAAGGTATTTGGTATGATATTTGTGCAGTAATTCAAGATCTCGAGTCAAAAAAAAAATTTTAAGTTTCAAGTCTTCTAAAATTAAAATCAGCTAAATTTGGCACATTTTCTTTAAAAAAGTTCAAATATATTGAGAACAAAAATGATAATTGTCCGGTCGAGTTATCTGAAAATATTTCTTTCTTTTTAGACATTCTTGATCGCTCATTTAATACTACCCTAAATTCTTCTGTATTATCATGTCTATTTTATATTTCTGGATATTGTGCACATTCTGTTATTAAATTTGTTAAAAATTGTGAAAATTGTTTAATACACGTCAATACCAATTCAGATTTATCTATACAGTTAATTAGTTTTATGACAGAATTAGTTTTTATGACCATGCCTGAATCAGATGTGGGTGTAAAGGCTCTGAGTAAAAACTGTAATTACTGTGGTAAAAAGGTACCAAAAAGACTTAAGTGTGCTTCATGTGGTGCAGTTTTCCATAGCAGTTGTTCTAATAGAAGGTGTTGTGAAAATCAAGTATTACAAGAAGTAAAGAGGAAAGACGAGATAGAAATCCTAAGCTCAGATATTTTCCCACAACTTCAAGGTAGTTTAGTAACAAAGAAAGAACCAGATGTGCAGAAATTATTATTTTAAAACAATATGCTGAGGAAAATGTTATATGATGCAGAAAGTAAACAAAAGATATTAGAACAAAATATTACTTTACTTCAAGAAAACAAAAAATTATTAGAAAGAAGAAAAAGTAGAATCTACAAAAAAACAGCAAGAATGAATACTGACCATCAACAAGCAAAAACTTTGTAGATAAAGTGAACAAATAACAACCGAATTCAGATAAACAGACAATTTTAAAAATACAGGGTGAGTCAAACACCATTAATCCAAATTTAAACATTAAAAAGTCTGATAGGCAAACAAATTTAGTAGAAGAACAGCGAAAAAAGATGAATGAAATAATAAACTTAAATAAAGATTTAGAAAAAAAGGGGAATTTCACGAACGTAATTTGCAAGAAACCAAAAAAAAGGCCAAATAATATCAAACAATATGGAGAAGGGCAAACAGAAGATAGGGACTTCGCTGTAAGTAGAAGGATGTGGTTACATCTGTATAGAATAAAAAGACATATTACAGACGAGGACATAAAGAAATTTATAAAAAAACAAAGTACCTTTGAGAATGCAAATATAGAAATCAAAGAACACAGAATTACTAACAAAAGTAAATCAAACAAAATGTTTTGTGTTTGGCATAGACTGGAATTTCAAAGAAGAAATATATAAACCCCACCTCTTCGCCCAAAAGTGTGGGTTTTAAAAGGTTTAATTTTAGGAAATATCGGGAATATCAAGATAATAGGCAGTTGGATTTTGCTTAGATAAGGCAGTTACAAACAACTTAGACTTAGAGGATCATGCAGGGAAGGTTGAAAAATGGAGAGTCTCTGAGGAGGAGTCCCTTAGCCTGCACAAGTTTATTTATTTCGAACTTCAACTCAGTGGTCCTCGGAAAAAAGCAAAAACAAAAGGACGTCCTATAGTGGATTGGGGAAAGTTGAAAGATACCCTAGAGCAGAAACTAAGTGCTACAAATGCTTCGAACATTGCTGAAATACTGAAAGATGCGCAGGAGAGCAGCACTATCCGTAGGGGTAGGGGAAAGCGACCTATGCCATACTGGTGGACCTGTGACATAGAGGCTAAAAGAAATCTATGCAATAAGTCTAGGCGATTGCTAATGAGAGCCAGGAAAAGGGGTAGTCCTACTGAAGTTATTGCGCAGGAGTATAAGATTAATAGGAAACAATTACGATCCTTAATCTCAACTTCAAAAAGAGATCAATGGAGAGAGCTGTGTAATGAGCTAGATAATGATATATGGGGACAGGGATACAAAACTGCGATCAAGTATCTCGGAGCTCCACCTATGCCTTTCGATATTGGTATCGAGCAAAAAACTGTTATAATCTCGGAGCTCTTCTCTTCGAGGGGAGATACATGGATTAGGCACGAAGAACCAACAGAGGCACCGCCCTTCTTAATGGAGGAATTGGTGAAAGCGAGCGGAAGACTTAAAACAGGAAAGGCTCCTGGTCTGAATCGGATTCTTCCGGAAACTGTTAAGAGGGCTGTGGAAGTGGCCAACGTGAAATACTGAACATGTTGAACGAGCTACTGTCGAACCAGAGATTCCCGCTGCAGTGGAAACGTGCCCTAGTCGTACTTATTCCCAAGGGGCGGCCTGAGAACATGGAGAGCGCCTCATCATATAGACCCATATGCCTTTTGGACACTCTGGGGAAACTTTATGAAACTCTAATTAGAGAGAGATTGGCTGAAGAACTGGACTCCAAGGGGGCATTATCCCCAGCGCAGTTTGGTTTCCGGAAAGGCTGTTCGACGACAGAAGCCGTTATGTGCATTAGAGAAGTTGTCAGACAATCCAGGAAAAAATACTGTGTTCTTATAACACTCGACGTTAAAAATGCCTTTAATACGGCCAACTGGTATGTTATTATTACCAGATTGAAGGACATGGGGATTAGTACGTACTTAATAAACGTAACAGAGAACTACCTTCACGGTAGAAGAGTTGAGGTTGATGGAGGAGAGAGCATAGGTGTGATGGCAGGAGTGCCACAGGGCTCTGTATTGGGTCCAACTTTGTGGAACGTCCTCTATGATAGTGTACTAAGAATGAACTTGCCTGAAAACTGTAAAACCTTGGCTTATGCAAACGATCTAGCACTACTGGTAGAGGCAGAAAATGTAGAAAACTTGAGCCTTATAACCCACATATTGATGGTGGCAATTGAAGGATGGATGACGGACAACAAACTCAAATTAGCCCCACATAAGACAGAAGCGTTAATTCTGAAAGGTCCGAGGGATAGGGCAGGCATCGTATTTAATATAGGGGAGACACAGATTGTGCCGCAGAAGTTTGTGAAGTATCTTGGAGTCTGGCTTGACACAAAACTTGACTTTAAAGAACATGTTAGGCGTGCAGCTAAAAAAGCAGAAGAGAGAGCTACTACGATAGGGAGGGTGATGCCAAACATCGGCGGCCCGTCATCCACCAAAAGAAAGGTACTGGCAGGAGTTGTGCAGTCTGTCCTTATGTATGGGGCACCGATATGGGGGGAAGTGGCATGTATCACTAGAAACAGGAAAGTCCTGGAGAGAGCCCAAAGGAAGTCTCTGTTGCAGGTGGTATCGGCGTATAGGACTGCGTCTACTAAGGCGCTGCAGGTTATCGCAGGTGTGTTGCCTATAGACATACTAATCGAGGAGGCTATGGAAGTATACCGAAACAGAAGAGAGGAACGAGGGGAAACAAAAGCTAGTATTAGGGCAGCATCTTTTGCTAAGTGGCAGCGGAGGTGGGATGAGACTGAGGACGTCGCTCAGTGGACGAAGGAACTCATCAGCAACGTGGAAGAATGGACAAAATGTAAGCACAAGAAGGTTGATTACCACCTGTCACAGTTCTTGACTGGTCATGGATCATACCGCACTTACACCCATAGAATAGGCAAGGTTCCTGATGATGAATGCGTTTAACGCATGAATGCGAATGAATTTACTGCGGGGAGTTTGATACTCCGGCTCACACAGTGGCTGACTGCCCTAGATGGAATGAGGAGAAAGACCTAGTGGTAGGGGAGTTTGGGGATGTCCTTAACCCTCGTAGTATTACGAACGAAATGATAAGCAGTGAGAGAAAGTGGAATATAATACATGGTTTCATCCGAGATGTAATGAAGAAGAAGGAAGTCAAAGAACGGCAACTTCCTATTGAATATCAGTAGAATAGATGTGTAGGAAAGAAGGGAACCCATGCTGATGTTTCGCTTATAGATAGTTCCAGCATGTGGCCAGGCGAAATGAGGTGGGGTTTGGTGAGTAGGCAGGTACTATGCCCTGAGTCTCACACTCTCTGTCGCGATTGAACCAAGCGCAGGGGGCAAACATGAGTTTCCCCACCCGTCAAAAAAAAAAAATTGGAAATCCTTAAAACAATTGGGTATAAGACATTTCAATCTCATCTCAGCCTTTTTCATGGAGGTGTTGTGTTGTATTGCCGCAAAGGTCTCAAGTTTAAAGAAATTGAAAAAATAATACAATTATCAGTAACTGATGAATTTGAAGTTGCGGGTGGTGAAATGACAATAGAAAAACAAAAAATAGTGGCAAAATCCTTATACAGACCAGGGAGAAGTGATTTTAAGTTTTTCATTTATAAATTAGAACAGTTATTATTGCTTGTTTGTGAGTAAAATAAGATAGTTTTTGTTTCTGAAGACTTTCATATAGATCTAATGCATAATTTAATTCAAAAAAGAGAAATTATAGATTTATAAGATTCTTTTAATTTTAAGTATGTTATAAATGTGCCAACGAGAATTAAAAGTACATAGTACAAAAAGTTGCCTAGATAATATTCTGACTAACTATATATGTGATTATTCTACCTTATTCATAGAATTACATTCGTCAGATCACAAGACGCAACTACTTAAGTGCCGTTTAGATTATAATAGGGCATATTTTCATACATACCGTAGGTTTTTTACAAAAGAAAATATAAGCAAATTTAAGGAAGAGTTAGAAGAATGTGAATGGGAAAATATGTATGGTCTAAATAATTGGGAAGTAGATAACCAATGGAACTTGTTTGTCAATAATTAATTATGTGCTAATATTTAATAAATGTTTTCCCTTAACATATGTAAGATTAAACAATAAACTTAAAAAGAAATATTATAAAACACAAGAAATAGCTCATGTAAAAAAAACAACTAGACATGCTTCTAGTTTTAGCCAATATTAATAATATGTTTATGGAATCTTACAGAACATTAAAGAAACATTATGATGAATTACTACTTTATGATGAATTAAAAATTTTCCGAAAATTTTGAAAATTTTTAATTCTTGGATAAATTTGAAATTAGTATCAAACGATAGCTTATAAAAAGTTAAGATAGGAATGTGCAAACCGTTTTGCTTGATCTCAAACCGTTTATATTTTACAGGGTGTCAAAGTTGCAAAAATGTCAATATTCACCAGTCAATATTTCAAAAACAGTTTAAGTTAGGTATAGGGAAGGCTGATGAAAGTCCTACAAAAATCAAGGGTTTAGTTCGAAAAAGCAATAAAAAATATATATTTCCATTTAGAAAAACGAAGTTGGTACCTGTCCAGGAAAAACTGAACACCCTGAATATGTAAATATATTTTCATTTTGTGCAGCTCGGGATATTAGACAACCCTGTAGAAAAAAAAATTAAGTTATCTCTTTTATTAACCCAGATATTGGACTTACGCGCACTAGGTGGACACCCTGTATAATTAATAATTCGTTAAAATTTGGAGTACAGTAGTCACAGGGTAGTATTATAGGGCGACTACTGTTTATTGTTTATATGAACAATATATCTGACTACTGTAACAGTACCAATTAATTCTAAACAAATAAGAACAAATAACTGATAGGAGGAGAACCATTACCAGAAGTTGACAACAATGGTAACTTACTTCTACAACCAACAAAAAACTGGGTTTTGAAGAATAATTTATTATGAACGAGACAAAAATTCAAATAATGTTATTTAGGTCAAGATATTGGCAAATGGAGGTTCCCACTAATATGACATTGTGCTATCAAATTTTGAACCTTAGTGCAAATACAAAATTTCTTGGAGTACACCTAGATGAATTCTTAATATGGTTAAACCACATTGACAACATTGCTACAAAATTAAGTAGAACAGCATATGGTATCCGTATAGTTAGTAAATACTTCTAAAAAATAGTTAGTAAATAGTTGATAAATACTTTTTATACTAGTAGTATAAAAAATCAGTGAAAATCATTTATACGGGTACTTTTGAATGAATTTGTAAATACAGCATCATGTTTTGAGGAGGAAGTTCAGTCTCAAACAATATTTATTATTCAAAAAAGAGTATTAAGTATAAATAATATGATTCTTAGAATGTCATGTAGAACGGTATTTCAGGATAATAACATAATGATGATGTGTGGGTTGTTTATATATGAATGTCTAATGTTTGTAATAAAGAACAAAAATAAATTCATCAATGAGTTACCACACACATACGAAATGCAAAATTTGAATCTTATGTATCCATATCATAGGCTTACATTAACAGAGAAAAATGCTCACTATATGTGTATAAAGCTATATAATGCACCACTAAATTATATAAAGAGAATGCAGAGCGCATTAGGCATTTTAAAAGAAATATAAAAAAATTATTGATTACTATAGAACATTACAGTGTGTCAAAATATTTAAATTATAACTTTAATTTAATTAGTCTGTAAGTTTTTGTGACGCCTTTATATTCTGATGTTATTGTGATTTTTTCATTGTTAACGTTATTTATGAGATAAAGAGGATATTATTATTATTATTATTATTATTATTATTATTATTAACTCATCTGAAAATGATATAATTGAAGGATGGAATATCTTAAAAATTTAATAAGAGGTGCTTTAAAACAAACCACTTATTATTTTTTGAAATTTCTGTTCAGTCATATCGAATATTAAATGAGCTTATATCAGATAAAAGTATGAAGCTGAATTTTTAAAGAGGGGTAAACAAGAATTATTTTTGGAGAGAGTTGATAATTTTAAAACTAGGAAAATATATAGAGAACATTTATGAAAAATGTATTACATGTAAACAAATCATTAAAATCAATATTGTTCTTATTCATATTCAAATAGTCATATTCTTTCCAATATATTTCTTAATAACTACTCAAACTTAATGAAATTTCATGCATAGTTAAATATTAATCAGTCCACATCTATTTTAATGGAGATAGGGCTACTGGCGAGGTCTCTTATAAAATCCAATGCATCGATTAGAGTACCTGGATGGGTGGTGTGGAAGCTTGTGCCTATTTAGTTTATCATAAGTAAGGCATCGTCAAAGCCTCTAAAGTACACGATGGCTACGCACAATTTAATGCCTAACCACCCTGGTAACATTATTCTCATAATCATGATTTTACACAAAAATGTTTTGATTTTATTTAGAAATATGAAAAATAATATTTTTATATTTTATTTTATTACCGCAATGATACCGAGAGTTCATAAATGTCCAAAAGCCACGTGACCAGTAACTATTTTAAAAATAGTAGATTTATTTTCTTCACGTTGGCATCAGAATGCTAGTTACTTTTAAAGGAATTAAAACATAAAGTGAAGTTTACATTAAAATGCAAGTTTCCGTGACACGGCACACAATTGGCGTTATTTGTCATTTTGACATTGAAAGTATTACTTTGACAATTGACAAACAGAATGTTGATATTTACTGAACACGAACCATTACAATTCATGCCAATATTTGACATTTCTGCTTTATTCATTAGCGCCCATTATCTTTTATTTTCTCTGAGATTTTGTGCTAGTCTTTCCATATTTCCTTTTGCTTCAATATTATATACTACATATTTTAAATTCATCAGTTTTTTGCAGAGCTAAATTACATAACTTTTCAAGTTTCTCGTAAGTACAAGTCAAACAAAATTTTAAGGTTAACTAAAAAATTTCATATTTCAGTTCGACACATGCGTTTTAATGCAGAATAAAACGCCTTTATCTTAATGACTCATTTTCGTAGTGGAACTAGAAATGAAGACAGATTATGTACATACTCCGTGCAATCCTTCATCGAGCAATTTATGACCCAATTTCCAGAGGAAAACATTTACTATGACACCTTCTTAAAGCATAAATGTGCAATTGATAAGAGATTTCAAACCAAACACTGGATTTGAAAAGGTAAATCAACTGGCAGGCCTACTCTTCTCACAGAAAATGTTATCGATGATATACAGCCACGAATGAATCATAGTCCAACAAAACCTGTCAAAGTTGGCCGCTCATACAGGTAACTTTTTGTGTTGTTTGACCCAATATCCTCAAGTTTATTTTAAAATTGCTTTGCAACTTGAAATCAGCAGCTTGAAATTTTCATTTGAATTGAAAATCAAGTTGTATTTATATATTAATGAAATTTTCCTTTTTGTAGGTATTTCAGTTGGAACATGCCATAAAGCTTTAAAAAAAATGCGGAATCTACATCCTACAAGGTAACCGTTGTACAGGAGTTGCTTCCCCTTGATTACAGGAGACAATTACGTTATTGTAAATGGTTTCTCAAAAACATGAATAATTTGTTAAATTTAACATTTTTACTGATGAAGAATGGTTCCACTTATCAGGTTATGTAAATAGCCAAAATTATAGGACATGGGCTGCAATCCCATAAAAGTTGACGTTTGGGTAGCGATGTCAAGGAGACATATAATAGGTCCTATATTTTTCTACGAGACACTAAATAGTGAAAGATATTGAAGAGATATTTTAGAGCCTTTTTTAGTACAATTACACAATGGTGAGTCGCAAGTACATTATTTTGGATGAATATGCACGATCAAGATGGAGTAACTGCACATACCACAAGATTGACAATTCAGTTTTTAGAGGAGTTTTATGATAATAGACTGATTAGTTGAGAATTTTGCCAAGCCAGGTCACCGGACATTACTCTTTTAAATTAGGTATTTTTTGTTTGGACATTTAAACAATAGCATTTTTAACACTGCAATGTATAATATTGAAGAATAAGCAGCGATTTTTTGAGAAATTAACAATATAACTAACCAACAGCTGCAAAATGTGTTTGAAAATATGCATAGGAGTAAATTTGTGTATAGCTAGTGCAGGACATCATTTTCAACATATGTAACTCTTTTTAATATAATTTCTAAGTTTATTATCAGTGCAATGGTAATGTAAATCAGAGAGTAGCATGTAATGGTTGTTTCAATGTTGGTTCTTGTTTCTAATAAAAATAAATGTTATAATGTGTTTCCTTTACTCTGAATATTAAATATCTCTTTTTGTTTATTCTTATTAAATGTTGTGAAGTGTTTTAGTATTGTCCTTTTAATACAGTTGATTAACAAAAAAAAAATTAAATTCACTAATCACTCGGAGATTAACTTTATCAAATTTTTTCCGTAGTTACCAATTTTCTATATGTAACAGTAAATTCCATGTAAATTCAATGCTCTTGGACATTTATGAAGTCTCTGTAGTTCCAAAACACAATATGCGCTTGTTTAAACCAAAATGCCCTACTTTAAAATTGGATGCTAAGTGGTCACTCGAACATAATTTTTGAATGGCTTCTTTTTTTGATGTTATGTTATACATCGTCCAAGTTTTTGAATAGTTTTAGTAAATCAGAAGCCTGTCATATGTGGTTTTCACATGTACTCTTGTGGGGCCAGCTTATTTAAATGCATGTGCCGAACTTATCATTTGTGATGATAATGAATATCAAATTTAAAAAAGTAAACTGGTGCCAATTTCCACAATGACAACATAAAACTTATAAAGTATAGACAAATTGTTGAGATCAAAGTAGTTTTCAGCTTATTTTTCATATAAAAATGAGCATCACCACATAAGTGGCTCCATAATAAATAAAGAAAATACAATGCTTTATCACACCTAGCACCTAACCTCAAATAACAAGCAACAAAGCTGTTGTCAAACTCTTATGTTAAAAAAAGGATGAACCCATCACTTTATGCCGTTTTATATTACATGTCATTGGATAACACTTTAGATTTTAGATCCAAACTAGCCGCTATGATTTCTAACACAAAGCATTTTGATGAGCAATTTTAAAATAAATATGACGCAATTTTTTTGTTTTCTTAATTTTTTTTCTTTATTCCCATTCCCATGATTAAATAGTAACCACATTGTAGCTCATTTATGCAAAGTAACTAATTACTGTCACATTGCTCAAATTATTATTTTGAAATCAAAATAAAAAAAAATTATGCCACTTCTTGCTAGTTAGATGGTTAGATGTTATATCATTCTTATGTGAGATAGATTAATCCTGTATTTTATTTATCTGCTGTTACTTTTCAGTATCATGTATTGGATTCCCAACATTGTCATGTACTGGACAAATTTCCCTAAATATTAATTCCCAAAAAGAAATTGACCGGTTCTCATCAAAATATCAGAATAAAGCATAATCTACCTTTTCTGGAATAGTACTGACTAAACTAATAGCCAATCCCATTCTTTCAGCTCGACCAACTCTACCAATTCTATGAACATAATTTGATTTCTCATCAGGCAGGGTTACATTGATCACTAAAAAGAAAAGTTTATGTTACAAAGATTATTAATTAATAATAAGAAAATATGTCAATATTATATACAGAGCCCCAAATAAAAATTTATTCAATTTGGATACAAGGACGGGTCATTAGTAAATAAGTGTGTATTAAACAGAGAAAAAGAAAGGTGCATGAAGTAGGAACCGAGATAGCGAGCAGCGGTGGGGTGACAGAGGTATGGCTCTCAGCTGCGTTCTCCTGTAAATAACAAATTAGGAGTTATTTTTCGAGTATTGTTCTTTCCAAATTGAACAAATTTCTTATTTGGGGCTCTGTATAAGAATTTTGGGTGTCTTCATGTAATTAACAAGGACTGGAGGATATACAGGTTTTCTTTGATCAAATTTTATATTTATAATAACGAAACGTAAACTTTGTAGTTTATTAGACGATAATGTGGGACTGCAGAAAGATGTACATGATACTGATTTGATGTAACATGAATAATAGCCATTTTTTAAAGCCATCTGAACGTTCTGAAGAGTGTAGTACCACCACCACTGCAAATATGTCATCAGTAACAGTATATTCAATAACTAACATTGGTGGTAGTCACTGAACCTGAAAGGATGAGCGGAACAATGGAAGGAGACAATAATGGAAACACTATTTATAATTACATTATTATACAGGGTGTGTAATGACGAGTTAACAGTAGAAGTATCTCTGAAATTAATTTATGGTAATTAACAATAGAAAATAATGGCCATATTTTATTATCTCAATGGGGTCTACTTCGAGTAGAAGACAACATCGATGTTTATTTGATGGAGATGCCGAAAACTACTCAATTGGCGGAAATTAGTTTATAGACACGCAACTCAATATAAGTACATATTTGGTTCCATACCCCATCTACCCTTTGTAGTCATAAAACCAGAGACAGTGTAGGGAGCTTACATAGTAGCATATTTTAATTTATTTTTTTATTTATTTCAATATAAGCAAAGTACTGATTTATTGCTTACTACCACAGAGTATAAAAATTAATACAAGTTAAGTATGTGTGCAGAAAAGTAAATCTGTTTTTTTTAAGTGTTCTTGGAGTTCAGGTGGAAACTCAGCTGTACCTGTAAAGAGAAATAGGAATTTATGGAATAAAAAAACATTAATCATTTTATTTATTAACATTAATTTATAGTAAGTTATGCCACCTGTATTACAAGTTATCAGATTTTGGTTTAAGTCATATAGAGAAATATAGTTTAGGTTTAGGAGGTAAAACTACCTAAGAATATAGGAGAAATTTAAATACATATTATACATGATATATGCGAAAAGTATCCTCAAAATGAATTCGTTTTTCCCCAACGACAATTGGAGTCTTCATAGATTAAATAGGATTTTCAATTTTTTTAATCCAAATTGTAAACATTTAATAAACAATAGGAATAAAAGATTTATTAGGGTTGCTGTTTCCAGTGACCAATTCCAATTGGTCATTGAGATTCCAATTATGTATTTCAAATTATTTAATTAGCTCCTAACTCTAAGTAATAATTTTAACATCCTCTAGAATTGTAATTACCTTTTTACCATTTGGAAATCGATGCGTTTTTATATTGTCACGAGAATTCAAATTCAAATGATGACAAAATGACTCTAACGTCAAATAGTCGTTAAACGCATATGTAGTTTTTCGTTTCTCAGTCGATGCATATATTAGAATTATTATTTGTACAATGTTACCATCGACAATTTCAAGCGACCCTGGTGATCAAAGTCACGAAACTCATGGCACAGTAGTGCCCTTTTTTGGTCTTTGCTACTATCCGTCTGACAATTATTGTCTAATTGACAGACAGATAGTGACCTGCTTTTCTGCAAGTGCCATTCTTGCAGTGACCTCTATTGTCTTTGAGGAAGACAAACCTACTTATTTATTTTATAATGGCACTTGCAGAAGAGTAGGTCGAAAAGAAGGCACTACTGTGTGTTTCTCACCACTACTAATATTGATACTTGACACTTCCTTATTTTAAATGGAACACCACATATATTTTTGCATTGTTGGATTCCCCTTCTAATTTTGTGTCGAAACGACCCTCATACCCCATACTTAAAATTTATACTTTCATAGATATTTTTATTCTTTAAAAATAATTGACAGATGCAGGGTGTCACTACTAAATAAATACCCCTGCCATTATCAGAAATAGAAAAATACATTTTTGGGAACTCACCGAGCAACTCAATCTACCTACTGGTAGACAATTTAGTTCGAAAATATATACAGGGTATCTGTTATTACACATCAAATCCGGGAATTTTAAACGTCTAAAAATCTTTTTTTTTAATGAGCCCACTATGGTTTGTTCAGGCCAATGAATTTGTATTTAAAAATGCTTTGATTTGATATAGGATTACCTTATACCTAAAATCATTATTTACCCATATAAATGGAATTACTACAAAATTTCATGTTTTAGAGAAAAACAGTTTATAATTGGTTGGCTTTGGAACAAAATATATATATCTATTGGAAATGAAGTTGTAATATACTTTTGGAAATTTTAAATTTATTTAAGGTTGTGCAAGTAATGTTTATTTAATATAACAAAATAAGATGTCAAGAAAAATAAAAAAAAATAATTAAAAACTACATAGAAATTCGTTTATTCTATTAAATTTAATAAATGTTCAAAGCTATATCCGTTTAATGTCAAACACTTGTGAATCTCTTCTACACCTAAAGATGGAAGAGCAGCTCGAACTCTATTTTGTAAAACTTTAATTATTGTTCTCTTTTTTACAGAAATTTTTATCCTCTTGTTATTTTATTAACATAAATTCACAGAATTGTATTCGTTCCAGTTGTATTCGTATTCCAATTGGTTTCTTCAATATGTTACACGAAACTGAATTTATATGGATGCCACTTATGCTTTTGTAACATTATGGATTGTTTTAAAGAAATGTTCTACTTGTTCTGCTTTCCTTAGTGATACTTCTCTATTTATCTCAAAATAAGCTAATCCATTAATTTGAAAATCCTCATTATCAACTAGAGGCTTGTTCCTTGTGACCATAGGTTTAAAAACTTCTATACTGCAAACAACAATTTTCTAAGAAATGTCTTACTGTATTCCCGCTTGGTATCTGCTTTTCTGAGTATCTTTTAGCAAATACATTACAACTCTTTGTATTATTTTTGTCACACTCTCCATAAATAATTAGTAAATTTAAAAAAATTTCGTTAGTATATCCCAATCTAGACATATTTGAACAACTTTAACAAATAAAACACTTTGAATTCAACGACACGAAACTGTCAGGCTAATCAAAATGAGAAAGGTAATCCAACAATACAATAAAAAATATACAGGGTGTTCCATTTAGGCAGTTGATGCCTACTTCCAATAGAAGTGGAAGTAATAAAATATGACCGTTATTTTCCATCGATAGAACATCGATTCAACATCATCTTCTAGAGGAAATTATTCATTTGTTTAGAGAAAATGATTATCCTTTATCCAGATGTAATAGAGGCACTTCGCAATAGTGAATATTTATTTATGGACTTTATTATGAATACCTCGAATAGTAAAATTTACTAAAAGAACAAAAAAAAGGACTGAGCACTAAACCTTGCATTTGTCACTGAAATTATCCATATATGGCAAATATAATCTTACACTCTTTAAATTACTCCATATGATTAAAAAGCAAGTTAGAATAATCGTTAATCGTAAAATGCAGACTTGAAAATTTGGAATAAATAAAAAACTCTTTATATTCGCCATACACGCATCCAATTTTTGGCTTGAAACTTTTGAAATTGAACGCTGAAGAACTCGCTAAAGGTCTAGAATAATGATGTATACCAAGTAATCGCAAACGACGAAATACGAAGTCAATATGTCAAGTTATTAATTAATTATCATCTGTGCTTTGTTTATAAACACAAATGATATTATCCCTTCACTTATATATAGGTCATGGCAATCAACGTTTTGTCATTGGTGCTATTTGCCATGCTAAAAGGTTAATGTGTATGTACACTTTAGAAATTAAATTACTCTTTATTTACTGTATCCCTCAAAATTCCTCTGTCTAGTTATTACATTACTGATAAATAAATAGAAATCACTAATACTCACTGAATGGTAAACCTGTGATATCAAGTCCTCTAGCTGCAACATCAGTGCAAATTAAAAATTTAACATTTACTTTCTTAAATTGCTCCAGATTAGCTTTACGTTCATTAGGCTTTCTATCTCCATGGAGACAAACACAGGAATATTTGTTTCTATCTAACTGCTTCATATATTTTTCTAGGTTGTCACAATCCAACTTTGTACGACAGAATATAATAGCTCTGTCCATATTATGCACATTGATAGCTTTTATGCAATACTCTCCTAAAATTTTATTTAATAAATTTATAACGATATACATTGTGATGCTAGCGGTTCACCAGAAGTTCATTAGAATATTTTAAGGTTTCACTCACTGTAGGCATTTCAGAACACGTGATAAAAAATGGGTTCCGTGGGTCAAAGTAAATTTTTGTGGTTTTTACTAAGAATACCTCTTATTCAGAAATTTATAAAACCACTTTTTATCTTCAAATAACATTAACGAAATTAAATCTTTTGCTAGAATTCAGCAATATTGATGGGAATGAGTTTTGGTAAATTTTTGTCTGTCATAATAAAAAAAGAGAAATTTAACAAAATATACAGGTAAAAAACCCTTTCATATATAACCTGTATCCTACCTTTGGCAATTAAAATATGTTTGTAAATAAATTTGTAGGGATTATTATTCTTCCTCATACACATTTATACATTCTGTTTGACCCACGACGGCCATTTTTGACAGGTCATTGGAATGCCCAATTTGAAATTTTGAACATTTAAGGTTATGGTAAATTGCATGCATTCTATCATGTGATTTCAGATATGTCTATTACGTTTCTACATACCTGAAAGTAAATATTTTGTAAATTTACAGTAAATATTTTGTACCTTTGATATTTTTTAAGCAAAACCTGTGATTTTACCAGATCATATACACCCTATATACTTAGATACTATTCATCAAAGTTAAAAAATTCTATGACTTTTATACAGGTTGTGCAAAATTTGATGTAAATCAGACATTTCTAAAATGACTATAATCATCAAGGGCTCACGAGCACTATAAACAGGGTCTTTCACGGTCCATTAGATGTTTGAGAGTTGATAATTTCTAAAAATTTGGCATCTAGATTATCGCTTATATAAACTTTTTAAGATGATGCACTTTTTATTACATTTTTGTAGTCTACTCATTGATTTAATGGAGTTTCATAAAGATTCCCTATATCTAAATTTAACCTTTTCCAAGATATTTTGATGGTCATTGGAGAAAAAATTGAGCAACTCCATTGAAATTTGTTATCTTCAATAAAATAAAAGTTAAAGTTTACTTTTACCTCCTCCTTACCTCATATAAAGATGCCCTCTTATGATTGACTCCCTGTTTATAAACAAATGTGGAAGAAGGTTGCCCTTCCACTTGATAAATTCGAGTTCGATTCGATTCTATTCTATTCTATTTGAAAAAAAAAAACTTTTAAGAGTTTGAAGGTCATCAAAGTTGGTATTAAATTCTGAGCACTATGTATGCAATTAGGAAACGTTCTATATATGCCTTGATAACACAATGATTCAAATAGTCGGCTTGAAGTCATCTCTTTAACTTTCATTTTATTGAAAATAATAAACTTCAAACGGAGGAGTACAACATTTTTTCCCCATAAAAATCAAAATATCTAGAAAAATGTTGTTGTTGTTGTTCGAAAGTGGCGCGGTTAGCACTCATGCCTTTTGACCCATTGTGCCTGCCGCTAATCAAGAGCTATTGGAAGAGACCCGTTCTAGAAAAATGTTACATTTTGGTATAGGGAATCGTTATGGAACTCCCAGTAAATCAAAGAGTAGAATCCAAAAATGTAACAAAAAGTGGATCATTCCATTAAAAATAATGAAATTGACAACCACTTCCAGTAGAACCAGAAATGCAACTACCTTCAAATTATTTTGGTTGGAAAATGTATAAATGATCATATACATGGCCAAATTTTCAGAAACTCACCCCTACTCCCCAAACGTCTAATCTGTAATATAGAAATTAATAATCATCACATTGAACTCATCTTAAATCTATGTATAAGGTGTTTTTCTAATAAAAAAAATTATCATAAACCAAGAAACTAATTATTGATAAGTAGCATTTTTCGGAAAAAAAATCAAAGGTTCAAAATGTGCATTATATTTTATCACTTAAATTACAAAGGTAATAGAATGCAGTTTTATCAGTCGTCTAAAAATAAAAAAAATTTATATGACATTTAAACAAATAAAGATTTCATTTTTGAGGGCAATATTTAAATTAATGACTACAACGATTTCCATTTAGTTAAATAATATTCATCAATATTTTACTTACATGGAAATTATATAAAATTACTCTATCCATACTATATGTTACAGAAATATTAACCTACCTTTCAGTAATTTAACTGCTTCGCTTAAGGTTTCAGGAGTATTATTTCCTGGTCTTACATCATCCTGAGCATGTACTCCATCTGTCAGTATATGTCTTCGTAAATTATGCCAACTTTTATCTTTTTGTGGATCTACATTTACTACAACATGATGTACAGTTTCTGGTACAGCATCTTCACCTTTTAAGTCCACCCAAGTAGGAAAATACATAAGTTTTTCCTAAAAATAATTAATATGTTTATAACACATTTATTTATTAACATATGGGAATGTCCCTACAATGTGAAATTAAGCAAAAGAAAAAAATGATGTAAAACATACAACCTATAATATACTGTCAGTGCTATATAAAAATGTGTATTTCGTATATGTGCTATATGGTCTGTATGAAAACATAAGCGCTGTAGCTGATGTATAGATATAATCCTGGCATAATGTAAGATGTTGAAGTCTGGTATTCTGTATCTATATTAAATTGTGTATTGTACATCTTATCTAATTTTATAGTGAGGAAACGAACAATGTACCTATGCATTTACATTTGCATTAAATAACGTACAATATATTGATTTAAAATTGAAAAATGTAGTTATCACCATTTTATTTTGTTATGTAGTTAATGTAAAGAACTCTGTAAACAAAAAAAATCTATATGGAATTTACTGTTACATGTGGATAATTGATGACAATGAAAATAATATTTGAATAAGTCCAACCTATTTTATAGTGATGTTAAATTAAAATTTTATTTTATATTTTCATTTTATTAATTGACTGAATTAAAAAGACTTTTTAATAGACTAAAAACACAACTTCTTTTATTAGGAATAAAAAGAAAGACGAATACCCGTAATAATTATAATTTTTTACAATAACAGGTTGTAGAAACTAGTTCTACTTTGTCAGATGGCATGCACATAGCAAATAAAACAGAATAGTAAGGACATCATTAGATCCTCCATCTGCAAACGCCTTATTTAAATAAGGACTAAAACAAATCAAATCATTGCACTGAGGAAACCATAAAAAGGTCAAAACCAGCCTGCAATTAGTGGCATCCTACGATGTGTGGTCTGAGTATTTCCTCGTAGTTTTCCTTGCAATTTTAATCCTTGCATTTTTTATTCTAACTTGTTTAGACCAAAATTCAGCGCTCGGCGTGGCATATAACCAGGAGAATAGCTGTTTTGGCTTGATTTGTTTTAGTCCTTATTTAAATAAGGCGTTTGCAGATGGAGGATCTAATGATGTCCCTACTATTCGTAGTTATTTGCTATGTGCATGCCATCTGACAAGTAGTAGAACTAGTTTCTACAACCTGTTATTGTATTGGATTTACCCCATACAATTGATTTGGATTGTGTTACGAGAACTACCATAAGGTGGCGCCATTAGGGCTTGAGTACGCAAGGCTTACCTATTATGCCAAATACTCAGGTCTTCGCATTCGTGGGTATGCTCACTTATATTGCACTGATGAGATCATAAAAAGGTCGAAACCGGTCTGCAAAAAGTGGCATCCACGATATACACACACAGAAGATAGAATGTTGCGCCGAAGTGGGCGGTCCTTAATATGACGCGTGACGTCACTCTTGTGCATATATGTTGTGTTTATCTTTGTGCATGTAATACCCTCCCATAGTCTTTCTTGTAGTATATTTTGTGCTCTACAAAATAGTGTTTGTGCAATTTTACTCGATCTTGTACCGTTCTCCCGAAATTCGTGGCGAAAACCTTAGAGGAACAAATTTCACAGTAAGAATAATGTGTTTAACAGCTCAGCTTCACGAAATTGAGACATTTTATATATTTAAGTTATAAAACAAACCATAACGAACATCTTTTGTTTGAGATTTTTTTTGTAACTGAAAGTAATCATGTTACAGACGAAAAACACACAAAATGCGCATCCCCGTAATGAAAAGCACTCTGAGAGTGACGGCATACGCGCGGCAGCAGACGAAAACTGAACACTGGGAGCATCCTGCGATATGTGGTCTGAGCATTTCCTCGTAGTTTTCGTTGCCATCCGAATTCTTGTATTTTTTATTCTAACTGTGTTTAGTCCAAAATACGTCAAATCTTGCTTTGTAATTCAGCGCTCGGCGTGGCATATAGCCAGGAGAATAGCTGTTTTGACTTGATTTGTTTTAGTCCTTATTTAAATGTTTGCAGATGGAGGATCTAATGATGTCCTTACTATTCGTAGTTATTTGCTATAATTTTTTATTTTTTTAATTTAATATTCATAGTAAAGGAAACACAGATTAGTAACATTTAATTTTTATTATTTACTGCCGCTGATTTACAATACCATTGCAATAATAAACCCAAAATAATTCAGAAACTACATAAATAAAAATTTACATGTTATGTTGAATATAATTACAGTATAGTACTATACAGTAATTTACTCTCCTATGCTTATTTTCAAACACGTTTTGCAGCTGTTGGTTAGTTACGGTGTTAATTTCTTGATTTATTGTTGCTTATAATTCTTTGATACCATGCATTAGTCTTAAAAACGTTATTCTTTAAATGCCCAAACAAAAAATAATCTAAAGAAATTAATTAATGTGACCTAGCTGACTACAATTCTGGACTCATTAGTCGATTACCATAAAACTACTCTAAAAACTGAATTTTTGCTCTTGCAGTATGTGCAGTTGCCCCATCTTGCTGAAGATAAGTGACTTGCAACTCATCGTCACGAGATTATTTATTTATTTATTTATTTATTTTAGTTACAATGCCCAACGGGAAAAACCCAATTACAGGACAAGGTTGAAGCATACAAATTTTAACATTATTTAAACTTAACAAAATGAAAATATTGTAAATGACAGTACGGGTACAGAAAACCAACGGGATAAACATATAAACAGATATTATATACCTACATATTATACATACACACAAACAATAAACAATTAGGTATACATAACTAGTTACAATTTATTAGACAAATATGCATTTAATGAACTTTATAGAATCGAAAAATATATCGAGTCGATCTTCAAACAACTAGTAATTAAAAGCCATCTGGTAAAAAGGAGATGCCGTTAATAAGTTGGTACGAGGAATCGGTAAATGTAATACAGAACTAGTTCTCGAATTAAATCTAGGAACGCGATAGATAATTTTAGATACCAATGAGGGTGAGTTGAGTAAATTATTAATGATTTTGTGAAGAAAGATCAGCGAGTACATAACGCGCCTACTTTGCAAGCTAACTAAATTCAATCTAGACAACAGTATATCCTCAGGAATACCCCGAGTTGGATAGACACCAAAATTGATCAAATGCAAATTCTTTAGATACTTCCGCTGTACTCTCTCCAATTGTAAAATGTGAGTATTGTAAAGCGGACTCCAAATAATGGAAGCATACTCCAATTTACTACGAACAAATGTATTGTATAGAACATTCAACGACCCCTCATTCCGAAAGTCCTTGGAGTTACGCAAAGCAAAACCAAGACTTTTAAATGCAGCATCACTTACCATGCGAATATGAGCATCAAAAGATAAATTACAACAAAATGTAACACCGAGGTCGTGGAATTCCGAGACTCGATTCAAGATACATGAATCCATGCAGGAATTGAGAAATGTGTTTTTCAACGTGAGAATATAAGTAGTGATGGATAATTAACTCAAACATTTTAGAGATGTTGCAGATTATCGCTATAGGACGATAATTGGTGGCGTGATTCTTCGCACCTTTTTTAAAAACCGGGCAAATTCAAGAATCTTTCCATAATTGGGGAAAGACGGCGGATTTTAGCATGCAATTAAAAATCAATTTTAGCGGGGTTGCAAGAACTGCTGCACAGTCCTTTACCAAGAAAGCAGGTATTAGGTCAGGACCCATTGCGAAGTTTAAGTTTAAGTTAAAGTTTATTAAGTGTAAATTTACAACACAATACATAATAAAAAATTACAGAAACAATATAAGTTTTAGATAATACATAGTACATCTACAGTAACAATCCTGATACACACTTAAATGGTGATAGTTCATCTTGACAGTTGAAGTTCCCTTTCATTTTTTTTGCAGCGATCAAAATATCAACCTCGCTTATCAGTGGAATGTTTAAATTATTGCCGTTGACAGGAAGGTCAGGAAAATATGGACCATTGGGAGCTTTATAAAAAGCTTTAGAGAAATAATCAGCAAAGGCCTCAACGATATCAGAGGGTGTATCCAGTTGTGTGTCGTCGTAAAATAAAGAAGGAGGAATTGATGCAGAACTAGATTTAGAATTAATATAAGACCAAAAACGTTTAGGATTTAAAGATAGTTCGTCTTCAATAGACCTCAAATAATTCTTATGAGTAAAGCTGTGCCTTTTAGTGGATCATAGTAAAAATGTCCTTGAAAGGACCAATCACAACGCTCTTATGGCGCGGTGAATCCCTGTTGACTGTTTAACCAGAGGCGTACCATTGCGCTCTCGTATTTTAGAAAATTATTAATATTAGCGAACTTGCCAGATGTATTGAGAAAGGTCTAGAGTTTTCGAAGAGGATATATAAATGAAATGACTGATACACCACGGCAGTATATTGTCAACTGTGTATACAGCGTGTGAACCGAGAGAGTGACTCAAAACGGTGTAATGGCTACAAAAAAAATACCTCGCAAGCAGTTACTGCGAGAATGGACACAACCCTATATTGCCGATTTCATAATACCAGACGATCAAGAAAATGCAGTGTATTGTAATAAATGTTCCAAATTGATACATTGTCAGAAAAAAAGTCATATTACTGCACATGTAAATACCAGACAACACACGGACGGCAATTTTACATTTACTGATGAATTGTGTGAAGCCTTCCTAGCCGCTAATATTCCACTACATAAATTACAACATCCAAAATTAAAATATGTTGTAGAAAAATATACCGGTAAAACCATAGTCCACGAATCTACCATGCGACGATACCATGTATCAAAGGTATACGATAAACAACTGAATGCAGTAAGGTCAGAACTCGCTGGACACTACGTTTGGGTAGGTGTTGACGAAACCGAAGACAACTTGGGACGTTGTGTTGTCAACGTTATTATGGGAGCATTACAACCTGACAGACCTACAAAGCCATTCCTTATTTATACACGTTTTTTATCAACAGTAAATGCAGAGGATATCACCAATGTAGTTACTGTAAGTGTTGCTAACATTTTCCAAGCTGAACCACGACAACATGAAAGGGTACTGTTATTTTTAACCGATGGAGCACGATACATGCTGAAGGCGGGACGTATATTAAAAGAAGTTTATCCGCACATGTTGCATATCACATGTACTGCGCACGCATTGCATTTAATATGCGAATTTATAAGAAATCAATTTGAACATGTAGACAATTTCATTAGTAACATGAAAAACATTTTTTTAAAAGCTCGGTCTCAACGTATGCAGTATAAACGTTACTGCCCTACAATTCCGTTGCCGCCACAGCCTGTAGTAACACGTTGGGGGACCTGGTTACAAGCTGCTTTTTTTTATTCTGCTCATTTAGATGCTGTGTCAGAAGCTGTACAGGGTGATTCACTTTCGAGTGTGTAACATGGGTATCTCGCTTATTATAAAAGATAGACTGTAGGTTTAAATTCGGCAAAGTTGCGGAATTTTGTGGTCAATAAGTTGGCGTAAACAAAACCCCCATATCTGCTTTTGTTTTTGAGTAAGAGGCAAAAAAAGATTTTTTCCGGTTTTCGTTTTCTGGCCATAACTTCTATATTTTTTAAAATATTGCCTTATCGTTTTCACATTATTAGAACACTTTCTTGAGACAAATACGAACTTTATTTTTTCTTATGGGCACCATATTAGTTTTTCTCATATTTGAATAAACCGATTTTTTCTGAATACAACAATATAATATATGTTAATATTTGCCTAAAAAATAAGGGCATTATGAAGGAAAATAGGTATTTTTTTGAAAATGTCTAGTTAGCCATGGCCATGACAGTCAGTTCTTGACAAACCACAAATATCACTTATAATTTTTATAAATTGTATCTGTGGAGTATTTTTTACATTTACTAACGATGTATTCAACCGAAGAGAAACAAGATATTATAGATATTTATTACAGATGTAACAAAAAATAAAACAGAAATATTGAAGAATATTTAAACACATATCCTGAAAGACGACAACCATGCAAGACATATATTACTAAACTGCAGTGTAATTTAAGATATTATGGCAGATCCATACCTATTTCTTGGTTTAGAAAGACTGCCATAATTTCTTAAATTATGTCCTAATAATGTGAAAACGATAAGCCAATATTTTCAAAAATATAGAAGTTATGGCCAGAAAACGAAAACCGGAAAAAAATTTGTTTTGCCTCTTACTCAAAAACAAAAGCAGATATGGGGGTTTTGTTTGCGCCAACTTATTGAGCACAAAATTCCGCAACTTTGCCTAATTTAAACCTACAGCCTATCTTTTATAATAAGCGAGATACCCATGTTACACACTCGAAAGTGAATCACACTGTACATACTTTACCAAATGACGCAAAAAGTATAATAGACTGTAAATCCTTGCTTTCACTACCAGACTTAAGAAGAGACTTGCAATTTATTAAAGATAATTTTTCTGAATTGCAACAATGTATTGTGTTTCTAGAAGAACAAAACCACTCTTTAGTTGCAGCATTAACATATTTTAATAACACAATCACAAATTTAAAAGCTATACCTGGCAACCTTTCGGGCAACGTTTAGCAACACGCATTGATAATATTCTACAGAAAAATCCCGATTTACACGTATTACAAGAGGTCGCTCAGAATGCAGTAAATTCACTTCAGAGTAGTAGCCTTAGTACATATTATACATATGCCCCTGTAACAACATGTGACGTGGAACGCTCGTTTTCCTTGTACAAAGATATATTAACTCCTAAACGAACAGTGTTGTACAGAGGAAAATTTAGAAAAAATTATATTTGTGCATGCAAATGTGAAGTCATAATAGTAATTCACTGCATTTAAGCATTTTATTTCTTCCAACAAACAAGTTCAGCAGTTTCTTTGCTTTTTCTTTCAAAATTACATAAATTATTGTTTTTAAACTAACAGTTAAAATCATTTAAATCAAATATAAAATTATTATTATTGGCTATTATTAATACGATTTTTATTTGGTACAGCTGTTATATTTACATTGTACTTTTCTAATTCTTTGTGGTTGTTACAATAATGAGTTCTAAACATAATAATATGCATTTCAATTAATTCCGTGTTCCGTACCCTAGAGCAAACGTTCAAAAATGACGTTTGTTTTTTAATACTCTACTCTTAAGTAAAATAAAATAGTCTTTCTATTTAATTACTCTAATATGAATATACTGTTTATATTATATTTACATTAAACCATAGGCCGCAGTTCCTTTCCCATGAGACGCCTATGACCTCTGTATACGCTCAAGTCGTCAATCACACGCCATTCATGTGACAGAGACAAACTCGCGCTATCTCTCTCATCACTCATTGTTTGCCTATGACGTACAGGGTGGTTATGATTTCAAGTATATTATGCTTTCAGGTATAGGCTATTTTTTCAAGCTTGTGTGAGGTGTAAGTGAAAATAATTATCTGTAAATTACAGAGGGCATTTGTACGACAAAAATATTACAGTGTAGTAGCATGTGGACCATTCTTAATAGGATTTGTATACTCAGGCACCTTCTATTAATTTTGTACACCCGTACTAGTTGTTTACGCTAAGCGCCACCCATTCCATTCATTTAGTTACTAGGAGCCACTAAAAGGCACAGCTTTACTTATGAGCTAAGTTTATGCGAGCTTTAAGTTCAGATCGTAAGTTCTTGAAGTCATTATAAATAGCAATACTATTAGACGATTTGTATTCACGCCATAATTTGTTTTTCAGTTTCACATTTTTAATAATATCACGGTCAAACCATGCCGGATAACAACCTCGAGACTCCCTCGTAGCCGGTACACGCTTTAATAGTATTGAATTAAAAATAATTGTAAAACTCCTGAAGCATCAAATTTACATCAGAGTAAACCAGAGTAGAGAGAAGCCCAGTCGGCATTTGCAATGTCCATATACAATAGATTCAAGTTACATTTTTTATAATTAAGGCCACGATTAAGATTAACAATAGGGAAGGGCTTGTAGTTGCTATCCGAGAATTGGGAATTAATTATAAGTGCAGGATGATGATGGTCTTCATTGAGTAGAGGATCGTCAGCCTTAGAAACCACACAGTCATCGTAATTACTGTATACAAGATCCAAAATTCTATTATTTATGTTTCGAATATTATTATTTTGGGTAAGGTTAAAAAACTGCGCAAAGTTACACAACGAATTAATAACAGGACTATTAGGTATGTTAAAAGAAACTAAAAAAAAATCTCTAAAATCAATCTTCGATATCTTTCACTATTTATTTATTGTCTTGCAGAAAAATACAGGATATGTGTCTTCTTGGCATCGCTACCCAGACACCAACTTTTTCTATAATATAAATACCCAACCCCAAGATCTACAGGGTGTCCGAAGGTGACGAGACACTAGACATATCTCAGAGACTACTTCGATTTTAATTTTGAAAATTTGGGTAATACTGTTTTTGAGCATGCCTTTCTCAACTAAAATAATGGCGTCCACTTAACGCCTCCGGTTATACCGGAAGTTGATGTCATTTTCGTTATTTTAAATGGAAACAACCTGTATATTATTGGAATTTTGGATTCGATGTCAATTTTTAGGTAAACTTTCATAAAGGTTTCCTATTCTTAAAGTTAACTGTTTTTGATATTTAATTTTTTTCAAAAAAAATTAAAAAAGCGCTGCCTAATTCAAAAAGATGTGTATTTTACAATAATAAAGTTAGAGCGATAAAATTTATAGGGGACACTAACTAAAAATTCTAAGCCTCCCTGCCATAATTTCAAAATGACTTAATTTCATACAGGGTGGTAAAAATTTAATGCCGAATTTAGTCAACTTTAAACCATCTTCACTTATTTTTTTTAAATGGAACACCCTGTATATTTTTATGCAGCCTATGAACAATTTTATTCTCTTTCGAATGGTATAATGGTTCCCTCTACCTATCTCTTCTGGTTTTTAAGGTATTTACTGTTTTTCGTGCAATCAACGGATATCGCATAATTTCTTGCGAGGATGGCTGTAAAATTTTTAGTGGAACTTCAAAACAAGCACCTAATCTATCACCAGTTTATTATTGTCAATTTAACACATACAGTGAATGTTTATTATTGAGTATTATTTATTCTTAAAGAATGGAAAACATTAACATATATTCAAATGCTAACATTCTAAATTTATTATTTATTCATGGAGTGTCACAAGATAATAGATAGGACTTGCAGGGTATCTAATGAGAGATGCACTCATTGACTACCAATCAGTAGGGATAAATTAAAAATAATTTTAATAAAATAACAGAATTAAACTACATAATACGAATAATAATTATTTTCAGAGATCTAAATTAATTTGCTTGAAGTGGCTGCCATCAACTTGTAAACAGTTATGTATCCTTCTTGTTACCCCATCTGTAACAGCTTCGGATATTTGGGCAGCAGGTAAAGTTTCAAAGGCTTCTCTTATACGGGTAACTAGGTTTTCTTTGGAATAAACTGGAGTTGAGTACACTTTCTCTTTTATTGCACCCCAGATCTAAAAATCTGGTGGTGACAGATCTGGAGATCTTGGTAGCCAATCCTAGGGTCCTAGACGTCTAATCCAACCTGTCTTCAAACATTTCATTTAATTGGCGGTATACTTCGTTTCCACAATGAGGTGGAGTGGAGGTTTCTAAGAAATCTGTTGCAACGGTTCTCAAAAAATGGAGGTGTCTTTGTGTATTATACTCATAAATAAAGTACCTCACCTGATTGTCTTTAGCTAAGCAAAATACGTTGACACTAAACTTGAGTTGAAAATTTCTTTCGTGGATGACATGTGGATTTTCTGATGCCCAAAAGTGTCGATTTTGTCTATTAAAAATACCTTCGTTACTAAATTTTGACTCATCTGTCCAAATGATTTTGCATAAAAACTCTGGATCTTCTTGTGTTCATGTTAAAATCATTTCACAGAATTGGGTTCGTCTTTCAGCATCCCCGGGATCAAGTACAGATACAAAATTGATTTTAAATGGATGCTGACCATTAGTTTTCAAAATCCTTTGGATGGAAGTTTTTGAAATGCCTAAGTCCTGTTCAGCAGCACAAACTGATGATTCAGGATAAACATGAAAATATGCCAAAACATTGATGTTACATCTATGTTAAATCTATGTTTGTAACTTGAACCACAAATAACTAACAATAATCAACAAATAACAATAAAAATAATAAATTAAATCAAGTGTCCTATATGTCCTCAATTTTCAGCTATGCATGTTGTGTATATAACTGCTAGTTTTCTTACAGCGCAATCACTTTGATTGAGCGCTTCAATTTCCATCCTGATTTTAATCTTTAAATCATCAACATTATTACTCTGAATTTGATAAACTCAGGCTCTCAATGTACCCCATAAAAAGTTATCAAGTGGAGTTAAATCTGGGATCCTCGGCGGCAATGGGATATTCCCGTTTGGCCCTATCCATTTCACAAAATAGTTCTTAATAAAATTCTTTACAACTGCAGTATTGTGGCATGGAACTCCATCTATCTGATAGATGATCTCATTGGCATCTTCTTCGGCATCCAATAAAGGTAAAATGCAAGTTTGTAATGAATGTCATTTCCTGATATTTTACCTAAGGTACCTGGGACCATTTAAATATTGGCCAAGAAAGACAGGGCCTAAAATGTGTCTCTTATAAATAGCGCACCAAATATTTTCGTCAATATCTTGAAAACTAAGCAAAATAAGAATAGGGAACGTTATATAGAGTAAGGTTAAAATTTAATACAGAATCCAAAAACATAATAATACACAGGGTGTTCCATAAGAGATTTTCGATTTGCTGGAGTTTTAACATATACATGTAGGAGCCATCTGTCAAAAACACCCTGTATATTAATCAGTTAATATCGATCTATAGAAGTAATTTCTGAGTCTAATTGTCTACGAAATAAACCCTATTTAGCTTTTTTTTGGATGTCTTATTTGTTTTGCCGAGATTTTTTGAGCAGGTGTTTTTTACAGATTTTTTTCTTTAAATGCTAATATCTTCGTAACGGTAAATGATAAGTATAGGGTACTCTTAACAATGTCGACCTAGAATTTTAAGGAGAGTTCAAAAACGTAATTGAATATAGGGTGTTCCATTTAAAAAAAGAAAGTTGATGCCTAGATCAGAGAAACTGAACAACCTGTATTCAAGAAAGTTATAAAAATGAAAAATTCAGGTAAAAACAAAAAACTTTCGTATATAACTTTTTTCTCTACCTTTTATACTTTCTGAGATAAGGGGATATAGGATCTTATTTTGGACACCCTGTACATCTGATAACAGCTGTAAATTTTTTGTTAGTCACGAAATTGAAAGACTACATATCTTTCTTTATTATATCACGAACCCATCAAGAGTTGAGAATAACATAATGTAGATTTATGAGTTGCAATGGATATGGGCAAACTTTCGTTTGAAATTTGAATATAGCTGAAGATTAAATAAAATGAATATTCATGTTTCCCAACAGGCTTATGTATAGTATCTATTTTGTACACATGGAATATAGCAGGGTCTATAAACATACTCGTCATAGCGTCGGAAAAGTGTGGTTTTTCTCCAGATCATCACATTCTAAGTTGGCACGTTCAATTAATCAATAAAAGGCTACTCTTATGCTTTCTTTTTGTAATATTTTGAATTTAATTTATAAGTTGGGAATTATTATTTTTCTTACTTTGCCTTAATATTGTGGAGGAATAAAAGATAAGCCGCTCTTGAATTGAAAGGCACTTTTTTATATTTTGGTCATCTACAACAATCCATAATGACGCTTTACCAACTCTTAGTAAACTCTTCCAATGACCAAAACATGTAAATTACAATTACAAAATTTATAGTGGTATAAATAAATTAATATCATTAGATATATACGAAATGTTGTCTTAAATATCTAAGTAGCATATATTTGTGAATAATAAATAGCAAGAATAGAGTATGTTATGATTAAGGCTGAATGTATTTCATATATAAAACATGTAAATTACAATAAAAAAATTTATAGTGGTATAAACTTCAATTGTTTTAAAGAACTTGGGAAAACATTCACATCAGCTATTTTTTTTAGAAAATATAAATTTAACCTTGGCAAAGGGACGTAGACCGAAAATTCTTACCATTTCATCACTTTTATTACATATGCATTGAGTTTCATCAGCGATTATAAATTTCAAGAGATTTATTTATTTATTAATTTATTGCTGCAATTTGTATCTACAGGTGAACCTAAATGATACAATCCTAAGAAATACTTAAAGTAAAACACATTACTCTCTTGACATTTACTCTATTGAAAAAGGCCTAATAAGCCGAAATACTAATATATACAGTGTTTTCTATATATTTCTTGAAACATCTAAATGAGATCTATGTTTTTTCAAAACAATTATTTTCACGATGTTTCATAAAAAACCATCCGCTTCTAGTATCCACTTTATTAAATGGGATTTTTTATGTCCAACAGTGCGCTTCCGCCATTGTTGGTCGTGTTCTAAACACCAAATTTGTTAAATAACCACACAGCTAGTAATCCGCTGGGTTAAGATCAGGCAATCTTGGAGGCCATGAATTTACAAAATGTCTGCTTATAACACGATTTTGAAAAACATCAGTTACATTTGACACTTCAGTAGCTTCACTATCAGCAGTTTACAGGACAACTCTTTTGTTTTCCATAGATTCAGTAAAATCCAATTAGTGAAGAAACTAGATTCCATTTACTTTTTGCTACTAACTTGATTTCTTAAAATTATATAAGACTTTAAAGTATACCCCTTACTTTATGATTTTCCCCATACAATGAATTTTTTATCTATTTTTAATATAGTATGTGTTCTACTGTGCGATTTTGATTATAAGAGGAAGAACCCCTTAGCACCATTTGTGACTTATAATTTTAAATAATCCAGGCCTGGTGAGGCAGGCATATACTCACTACATTTAGCCACGCCCAGTGATCTTGTTTTTTGTACGCGAAAAGAATGCTGATGAAGGTCATTCACGCTAAGTTTAAAGTGACGTCACCTTGTCAAAAAATACGCCGTTGACAGCTGTAACTTTTTTGCGGGCGGGAGTTTGAAAAATGTCAGAGAATCACAACGGTTTTAGTTCTGAGAAGAAATGTTTTTAATATAAATAAAGTGAATAACGTAAATAGAAAATACACGAGCAAAATTTGAACAGAACCAAACACCAAAAACCCAGCAAACTATAGATAAGCAATATAAATAAATAACAACTTGACAACGCAGAGAAGGGTTGCCAAATATAAAACTCTTTGTAAATGGCAAATGCTATGTTAATTTATTGGTCATTTGTTTCTCGAATATTGACAACAATACCGGGCCGGTGGCTCAGGGCTTAGCGTCTCGATCGCTCAACCCAGAGGTCGTGGGTTCTAATTCCCACTCCGCCAACAATTTTTAATTAAATTGTTTGCCCGTAGATCAAGGCTTATTCGCAGGGATGGCTTGGCAACTATCCTGACGATGGCCTAGGATGGGAAGAATGTCAACTTGGTGTTAATGTGAGAGATTAAAATCAGTTAATGTTTGACTTGTCCCCCTAACTAATGAGGTTTTCCAGGTTTCCCTCATTCCAGCACTGAATGGTGGTTAGGGCCTACCAACGTAAGTCGTTCCTGAGGCGCAAATGCGGCCCGCGAAATAATAATATGCCGCCCCCTCTCCCACACAAGTCTCAGACTTTCGGGCTAATCCTTGTGATTAGAATGAGGGGTAGAGATATTATTATTATTATTATTATTATTATTATTATTATTATTATTATTATTATTATTATTATTATTATTATTATTATTATTATTATTATTATTATATTAATAACTGAAAATGACGTCACTTTAAACTTAACGTGAATGACCTTTAGCATCTCCTTATCATACTACCCCAATTTTTCATATCTAGCTATATGCATTCCTGAAGTTAGTTCTGAGTACCTATTGGCACACTGTAAAGTCTTCAGATGGTCATAAAAAAAAAATCTGAAGGATTTAAGTGAGAGGATCTTGCAGACTAAATTTGGTTGGACTGTTGGGAATTCTCACTGCAAGGCAAATATTTCCAAGCAAATCACAAATGATTCCAATCAAAATTATTATATATTTTCCAAAATTGAGCTACCAACTTCATGAAGATATAAAAAATGCCAGACATATTTTCATTTCAATAAACTGTATCTTCAGAAACGAAGTGCTTGTAGACGTACATTTATAGGAAATTATTTTTTTAAAATGTGTCAAAAAACAATAAATTTTCTACACGCACTTAAGAACGCCCTATATATCCATTGAAACCATTGATAATCTATATAATACACATAACATGGAAGCTAAATTTGTAAGAAATAATGGGGTATATGATGGGGGGCAAATAACATGAAACTATTATACAACATGTTTCTGTTGTTGCTCAGGTACACGGATTCCTATTGACTGGTGCCTAGTGATAATGTATATGTTATTATAACAAATTCGACTTATTATGTTCCATCATAACCGCCAATATCAATATCAATGAAATCCAAAAAATATAAATACTGAAGAATACAAAAATGTACATGGGCTTTTTAACTTACACAAATTTAGTAAATCATATTTTGCTGATTTATATTTCACATCACCTATACCTGCTACATAAGTAAATTAATAGTGTAACTATTTTAACCATTCTTTTTAAATTGTATTACTTACTGCCATTTTTTTCACTTCAAAAGCATGTAACGTTGCACTGCATACAATCATTTGTAATCGTCGCCCATCTGATGTTATTTTAGGCATTTGTTTATGCAGCCTTTCAATTAGTTCTGTGTAACCTTGTTTCAGTAAACCATCTGCTTCATCCAGCACAAAAAACCTACAATTTGATAGGGACAGGTAACCTAAAATCAATGAAATATACATGTTACGTAATGAATATATATGTTTAATAAAGGCTTAAAATTTAAATTAGTAGTTACTTTTTATAGTTACTTAATAAACAGTTACAACCAAAATAGTTATTTGTTACAAGGTTGCTGAGGAAGAACACTCTAGAGGGTGCTAAAGAATTTTGTGTACAAGGTATACACAATATTTTTTTGTGCAATCTTATAAAATATATATATACAAATATCACTTCTAAAAAATTGTCTGAAAATACTGATACATTGGAATTTGGTTATTCCAATTTCTTGTGCTGCTCCAGACTTAAAATATTTTAAATAAGTTGAACGCTTTCTGATTTTATACCAGAAAAATCTGCACAGTAAGAAGAAAAATGTTATAGTAACTTTAAAGACTGATGTAATAACAAAATGTCAAGTTTTTTGCGCCATATTGGATTTTATCGTTTTCAAACACGAATTTTGAATCTTTCTGATTAATTTGATATACATATACTACTTCATACTTCATACCAGTCATACTTCATAAGTACGAAATAGACATATAAATATTATTTCTGAATATTAAATTCCTTAGCAGACCATGAAAATGGAATTATACGACGCAAAAAATATTTTAAACATCTTTTAACTTGTGCATTGAAAAACAAAAAATAACTGCTAGTATAGTTTTTAAATTTAAAAATTTATTGGAAAATTAACTTCTGTTATTATTATTTTATAAAGTTAATGTGTCTAACCCAGTTGTAGCAGCCGCGTAAATGTTGTGTTAGACGGAAGCACTTATTAAAGCCTCTATTTTAAAAAAAGCGAAATAAATATTCTCTGATGGGTTAAAAAGTGTGCTACCACTTCACTGCTGACTTAAGTTAGACACAGATAATCTTCTTGATAATCTGAGAGGGCCATTTTCTAAAAAACAAAACTGCAAAAGTCCTATTGACATTAATTTTTTTTTTTAATAACATTAACTTCATAAGATTATATTTGAATGCATTCTACAAATAAATGGAAACGTTAATTTTTAAATATTTTTCTATGATAATGTACTAGCATAATTTTTTGCTTTCCGATGCACACTTTAAAGTTATTTCAAAACATTTTTTGTACATTTTATAACGTACATTTTATGTCGTTCCATGAGGTTGACTATTATGCAGCCCGTAAAGCACCCAACCTAATTTTTGGTTGCCGAGTTCTCAATAATTTTTGAAATAACGCGCTGGAAGGTGCTGATTGGCTAGTAAACGGTAGCCCCACCAAAATCAAACGAAAACGCCGGTGTAATTAGGAAGGAACGAGCAGACAGTTCGAGGCTTCTACTATAGGCACATGTGAGTTATTTTACCTATTTGATATATATATAATTTATTCACTTTCATTATTGTTTGATATTATCATTATTAGTACAGAAATACGATCATAGCGATTTGTTGTTATTATTAAGTAATTATATTTCATATATAATCAGGATTTACCTGGATTTTAGGTAAATTATTTAGGCGTGGTCAGTGAGATTTTTTTTTGTCACCCTATTTGGTGAGAAGTAATACGATTCGGAACAATAGAATATAGTTTCAATATTATTTTATAAATTTGTGAAGCTGTGCTCTAGTCAGGAGATTATAGAAAATATAGTTTTTTTAAACCAATAAATTTGAGTTTTCTTGCCTCCATTTTGTTTGAATCAGATTGCGACTATTCAATCACGTGATTGTGCCCATTGGGAATTAAGTTCATTTATCTTACCTTTATCTTATCTTCTCTTATCTTAGCGTTATAATATATGATTGTAATTGATGATTATACTTCGTAAAGATTTTAATAACTCACATGCACGCCGATTAGGAGACTGGAACCTGTTTCCTAATATTTGTAAATTCATTGATTATTGTTCTTTGGCAACAAATTTGTACAATAAATCAATAAGAATTTTTATAACTTGTCACTCAGTCTTTGAAATATTAATGGAATAATTTTTCTCTTTTACCTAATTAACCGGTTGTTAACCGGTTATGAAACCGTTGTTTTTGGAATTTTAGGTCAGATGATAGAGGGTTTTTTAATTTATTTTATCTTTGTTCCTTCTGAACTATAGTATTTTTAATTATTAAAGATTAATTTTTTTAAGAATAATTGTCGAGTGGCTGAAATGTAATCAGTTCATTTGAATGCAAATTTTTGGATAATTTTATTTGCTTCATTCTGGGTAGGGTCACTAAAGGTTGACACCTTCCAGGTTTTGTTTTCATTTGTTTATAATTTTCCCTAATAATAATAATATATAATTATTAATTAATTATAATTAATAATTAATGATTATTAATATAATTAATAATAATTCATAGAGTGATAATTCACAGAGTATTTGACAAGAACCAGATTTTCTGGTACATTCCCTTCAGGAAAATATTTCTACTTTTTAATCTTGGCTACACTAGCCGTCAACATTCATCTATATATTTGTAAATTTTGGGGCATTCTTAACACAAACAATCCTTTGTATGTACTCTTCTGAGACGAGCCAGTTGTAACCTGACTGCAAGATCAATAACCTGCTAAAGAACTCTGGACGCCTACCATCTGCAGATCCTTGGATAAAAGGATTGGACTTAACAGTACGTGACAGTCATCTGGACTAGAGCACTAGCTTCCCCACTTGACCACGGCAAGTCCACCAGGATCCAACCAGCAGTAACAGGTTAAGGGTGAGAGTACCGACATCATAGAAGGAACGAGATTGTAAGAGTGTCACCGAACCTCATAAAATTTATGTAAAGTTAGCCCAGGTTAAATTTAATGTTACCATTTTTTTTTTATTTTTGTTAGTCAATATTATCTCAATTTTAAATTATTATTGTTTAATAGTTCCATAGTTTAACTTCCAATTAATCAGTGTAATTATCTTTGCTTATAGATTATATTGTATTCAACTAACTTTTATATATTTTCTTTTATCTTATATCTAAAAATGATTCTGGTGCCCAAATAACTTGTCAACACTCAAAGCAGTCCTACGAATACTACACCCTAGTATCATAAATATCCCTGCGCTACCGGAGTAATGTCAGTGAACTTAAGCTAGTGGAATTGCACATCCCTAGCTTATCTGAAGTTCATTGCAATGTACATGTATATAATCCTTTTTTCAAGGCCGCTAAGGAATTTAATATTAAGAAATAATGTTTACTGACACATCCTATTTCGCACTTTTGAAGTATGGCATATTATACATCAAATTAATCAGAAAAATTCACTGAGTTTGAAAATGATAAAATCCAATATGGAGCCCATAAGAAAAAATATTGTTACTGTTATTTTCTCTGAAACCATCAACTAAGAAAAATCAACTAACTGCGCCACTGTAAAGCCCTTAGAAAACCAAACAAAACCATTCAAGATTTTTTCGACCAGACCATAAATGAAAAAGTCCAAAGGTAAAAAAGCTGGTACACATTAAATTCTGCACTACTTTCCCCATTTCTACCTTCTTGCAGCTCTAATGGTTTCCGAAGTCTCTGTAGGGGTTATCAAATTTGGTTCAGCCTGCATATACAAGGTGCCCATTATCTATCTCCTTACATGGCTAACTTTGTTGATAGTGGAAAGAGAGAATTGTTTAAATTAGCAAAATTGGGCAGAATTACAAAAGGAATTCAGTACCTCCTTCAGATATAATTTTAATTTTCAACTTTTCGAGGTATTTTGGAAAAACTGAAAATAGCCAAAATTTTTAAACTCGAATATCTCGAAAACTATAAAAGATACAAATAATATAAAAATACTGTGTGATAGTGTTTTTTAAGTGGAATTTAGCGGTTATATTGAAAATTTCAAGGGCATCTTAGTTTTTGAGAAAAAAAATAATGTTATGTTTTTTAAATGGCAACCATAGGTATCAATAAAAAGATTATTTTTTTATGATTTTAAAAATATTATATTTAACATACCTTTCCCGTTTTTTTGTTTACTGTAATGAACAAATAATTTATTAACATAATAAGCTATGAAAATCAGTAAACAACAATAAAATATAAATGTCAGATCACACTAAAGTCACATTATAAACGTCAAAATTAAACGTTCATCTTAAAATAGTTGTGAAATGTACACAAACGAAGAAAAATACGATTTATTAAATATTATATTTTTGAAATCAGAAAAAAATAAGCTTTTTATTGATACTATAGACAACTATGATTGCCATTTAAAAAAACATAACTTTATTTTTATTCTGAAAAACTCAGATGCCCGTGAAATTTTCAATATCACTGCTTCATGCCACGTAAAAAACTATCACATAGTATTTTTATTTTATTTGTATCTTTTATAGTTTGAGATATTCGAGTTTAAAAATTTTGGCAATTTTGAGTTTTTTCAAAATATCTTGAAAAGTTGAAAATTAAAATTAAATTGAAGGAGGCACTGAATTCCTCTTGTAATTCTGCCCAATTTTGCTATTAACAAAGTTAGCCATGTAAGGAGATAGATAATGTAAAACCCAGGGTAGTCACAACCGACTTGTTAAAAAACAATCATTTGAAATTAATAGGGCTTCGGCTATTTCGGGCTGACCAAAGCCCTATTAATTTCAAATTATTATATATATATATATATATGTAGACTATCCTATAAACACAAATAAAATACTAACCTCCTTGGATTAAATCTTCTAATCTGCCCGGAGTACCAACAATAATGTCAGCTCCAATATTTTGTAAATGAGAAATTTGCTCCTTAACATTTATTCCACCAATCACTAACAGTTCACGAATTTGGGGATCTTCTAAATACTTTTTAAATTTTCTTATTTGATTACTGGTTTGTTCAGCTAATTCTCGAGATGGCTAAAATTATTCACTGAATAATATTCTATATATCACATAGAGATGGGTCGACCACAAAAGCTCCCAAAAGGAAATATTCCCTATTTGGTTATATTCCGGGAGCAGAGTTTTGACTGAAAGGGCACTTTTCCTCAGATTATGGGGCCTCAAAACTCCCGGAATATTCCCAAAATATATGATGCAATTTGAAATTTGCGCCAAAATTAACCTAATACCGTATAATAGTTGTTTTGCATCAAAAGGGCGATACTACAGATTATAGATAGTTAGATGATACACATTGATAATCAATCACTCGTATCTTTCACATCTATTATTGCAGCATTAATATAACTTGTGATATGATAAAAGATACAAGTACAAATTTCTTTATATACAACTTAATTTTTGTTCTATTTTCTTTAGTGTATCTAGGAGGTATTTGAATTATTCTTGATGTCTATTCTTATTTTAAAGATTATTATGGTAAGACACTTGTAAAATATTTGAAAGGGCTTTGGAGATACTGCCCAAATCAAGGGAAAAAATATAGGATGTATAAATTTTGTAAAAGCAATATCTTGTTAATATCGCAAAACTGAAAGTGCATTAATGAAGTTGCAAAAATTTTCCAAAACTGCTTCAAAAAATTACTCTCAGTGGCTCAGATGAAACACATTTATTTTTTAAGAGGGTTTAAGCTACTCATTTTTATAAATTTAAATCTAAAAAAATATTATATATTTCTAATATTAAACAAAATATATTAGAAATTAAACAGCATCCTCAATGAGCATATTTGTGTGACGAAAAGTTTATATGAAATTATATATTATATATAATTATATTAAATGAATAACTTTGAAACAATTGATTCAATTCAATTAAAATTTGGTATTAATGAAGCTAGTAATTTTCAACAATTTAGTGTGGAGGATTTATTTAAGCACTCCAGAGGTGTAGATAAAGAAGGGGACTGTCAAAACTTCGGGAATTTTAGGAAGAGAATATTCCCGCAAAATCGGAAAAACTTAGGGAGTAAATCCATCTCTAAATACATGTGATGGATCATTTTTATATTCACGGACTGAGTTGCTTTAAATTTTGATACAATTTTCCACTAATGGTTTTTAAAGACCAGGAGATTTTTTACCTGTCAGTTTGTATTGCCAAGCATTGTTTATGCATGAAAATGAATAGAATACCTGTTAGCTGAATAGCTGTTATAAAATTTTTTAAAAAACAAGAAATTTTAGCAGTTTACAGGAATGGTCAGGCATTCCAATAATATGTCAAAAACGGTCGTCATGGTTCAAACTGAACACATAAATGTGTGTGAGGAAGAATAGCAATGCCTACAAAGTGCTTTTTATCTGTATATTTTGTTAGATTTTTCTTTTTTTTGTTATGGCAGACTAAAATTTACCATGAAACTCATTCCAATCAATATTTCTGAATCCTAGCAAAAGATTTAATTTCCTTAATGTTATTTGAAGATAGAAAGTAGTTTCAGAATTTCTGAATAAGAGGTATTTTTAGTAAAACCACAAAAATTTTTATTTTTTTGTTTGACCCACGGAAGCCATTTTTTATCATGTGTTCTGGAATACCTAATTAGGCATTCCTAATGACAAAAATGAGATAATGGTAAAAATTATTTCCATGGCTGAAACAAAGTAAATTTTTATGATTTTTTAAAGAGTACTTATAATATAGTCAGAAATTCTAAAATATTTTTTTATCTTCAAATAACATTAAAGGCGAAGAATTTTTCGCTAGAATTCAGAAATATTGATTGGAATAAGTTTTTCCTTCAGTTTAATTCATCTGCCAAAAAATTGAAAATTAATAAAATATACAGGTAAAAAGCACTTATAAGATATATCCTATCTGTAGCAATTAAAATGTATGTTGGTAAATAAAATCGGAGTCACTATTATTCTTTCTTACTCAAATTTACATGTTTGTTTTACCTAAGGTGGCCTTTGACAGGTCACTGGAATACCTAATTGTTGTTCTAGGTTAGGTTATGTTAAGTCCAAAAGTGAGTGGATCGAAAACCAGACCCTCCACTGCGACCATATGGTCTATTGTGACTCGCACCTACTTATATTTCACTCAACAGGTCCATTCTCTTAATGAGACTGATCACCTTATTGGGTGAAAACTTATTGAGATCCTCTGGCAGAAGTTATCCTTTGCCAAATATTGAGCATCTGATCCTTTCCCCAGCGGGGCAAGTACATGATGTACTAGCAAGTACATGTGTGCTGCCGTTTCATTTTCTAAGCACTAGTGGCATTCAGCATCTTCTGCTAGGGCAAATTTGTACAGATATTTTAAACGGCAGTGCCCAGTATATAGGCCAATTGAAGTTCGTAGATGCAACCTGTTTAACTCTTAAGTTTTTTAGTTCATGTTTTTGAAGGGGTTATTATGAACGCCTTCGAATGAACTAATCTTAGTAGTTCTTGTCAGTACTGGAAGATTTGCCCCTCAGCCCTAGTCAAGAGAGTTGCTTAGGCAGTACTCGAGGATATACGAAGCACCGGTTCTGGTCCAACGAATTCAGTAACAGCACCCTTCCTGGCTAGAGTTGGCTGCTTCATTGCCTTTATGGCCGGAATGGCCTGGGACCCAGATAAGAGTTCCTCTATTTTTCCTGCCCAAATGAGCGAGCGCCTGCTGACAGCTCCATACCGTTTTTGAGTTACAACAGTAAAAACCAAGAGCTTTAAGATCTACTTGACTGTCTAGAAGATTTTTATCCATTTGCGTAAACCTGCGTTTGTTCCAGCCTCTGTACACACAGTTCGATGGCATAGAGTTACCGTTTTTGAGTTACAACGGTAAGAACCAATAGCTTTAAGAGCTGCTTGGCTGTCTGCCAATTTGCGTGTAAGTTCTGTTTGTTCCAGCCTCTGTACACACAATTCTAGATAGATTTCTGCATGAAATATAGTTGCAAAACTGTCACTGCAGGCTTAGAAGACATCTATCATTGATGGGTGTTGAGGGAGACCCTATCTGCCCAAAGTGCGGGGAGGGCGACGAAACGCCTTCCGGCACTGCAGACTGAGACACGACATCTGAGGGGCCGGGAAGCTGCAAGGGGAAGAGGTCAGTTCCCTTGAATGGGCCGATATTCTGACCTACATTAGAAGATCGGGAATGTTCGACGAGGGAAGAGGTGATGGAGTTAGGTAAGGGACGACAGGGATAGGTAAAAAGGGCCCGCTGTGGCCTACTTGCCAGGTCTTGGCCGCCCCATACCACTACTACTACTACTACCAGTTGCATAACTACCAAGGCTTGAGGATATTTGGTTGCAATTATACACTCCGGCTCCAACACCCATGGGTGTTTTCCAGCCATCTGTAAATTAACAACTATCTGCCCTCAATAGGTCCGCTCTACTCCGATCTCGTTCATCTCTTCCCGGGAAGAGAATTTTAAGGGATAGTTCATGGTTGATCCTTGCAGGCATAACATCTGAAATCATCTCCAGCATGCTGTGACATTTCATGTCATCTAGCAGCCTATTGTGTTCCACATCAGACTGCGGCATGTTAATAGCTACCTGCTTTAGTCTGTATGTTGCCCATCTGGCCTCACTCTCCAAATATATAGGAAGAGGTAGATCCAGTACGATTTCCAGAGCTGCTAATGGTGTGGTGTAGAGCTAATTGCTCCAATTATGGCCAGACATACTGTCTCTGTAAACCAGAAAGTTTGGATTTTGGTCCTTTGTTGTAGTCCTTACAACCACCAAACTATAAAGCAGTACGCTATCATAGGTCGTATGACCGTCACGGTCACAGCCAATAAATTTGTTTGGGACCAATGCCCCAATATTTCCCACATATTCATCGATATGTCCATAAGGACAGGCGTGCCTTGTGGATCATTTTCTCCAGATGGGAGTTCCAATTAAGTGACTTATCCAGTACTACAGCCAGATACTTCGCTTCCTCCGCAAATGGAATTATTTCACCAAGTAAGGAGGGAGGTCTTAGATTGTCTAGCTTCCTTTTCTTGGTAAATGGTACGATTACCGTTTTGTGGGGGTTTACAGATATCTGCTCCCTCTCACACCAATTCAGTACTATCTCTAGTGCCTCTTGGAGGGTGAGGGAAATTCCCTCTTCAGAGTTTCCTCTGACTAAAATGACTAGAGCGTCCGCATATGCTTGAACCCCAACCTCCCACACAGAAAGTATAGCCAGCAGAACATCCACAAGTAGTGATCAAAATATAGGGAAAGAATCCCACTTTGTGGATTTTCTTGAAGGGGTGTCGTTATATAGTGTTGTTTTCTAATATAGCCTGCATCCAGTCACTTATGGTTCTCTTGACAAACTCCCCTCAAAACTTTAAGTTGCTATTCTGATTGTAGTTTCAAAGAAATTGAACATCCACCTATAAAGTCTACAATAGATTCAAGATGTTATTGAAATAGTGTAAACCTGTATTAAAAAGCATGAAAACTATATTAAAAAATACATTTTTGTTAGAACTATCATTAGTTTTCATGCCTAGTCCGGGAATATAAAAATATTCCTCATTTTATATTAACTAAAATATTCTAATATATCCTATCAAAATATTCCTCAATTAAATAAAACCCATATGTATGTATGTATGTATGTGTATGGGTATGCCATAATTTGATGTTTAATGTTCTCAAATTCAACAACAATAATTAAGACAGCCACCTCGATATTAGCATTGAGGTGGCTAGCTAGCTAGCATTAAGGTAGATCCAAACTAAATACCGAGATAATATTGTCTATAACACACTCAAAACTGTTAACTGCCATAACTTCAGCACGCCAGATTACAGTTAATGTGATTTTTGTAAATTCATTTCACTCTTTTAAAACACACCTTCCAAGAAAAACAAATTAAGAGAAGCAGGCTGTATTTGTCCAAATTTACAATTCGAGTAATTGGTGTTAGTCAGGGTAACCCAACCGAGGTGTTTATACAAGAAACAACTGGATATGTGGATGTAATAAGTTCATGTTACATTTCCAGTGTTCACTTTTTGATAGGTAAAAGGATAGAGAAAGGTGAAAATTGCAAAAGCCATCTGATGGTATTAGATGTATAAGGACATCTGCACAAAATCCATTCATTTGGGTCACCAAGTATCAATGCCTGCTTTTTTTTATCGAGTATAAAAATTACATATCTCAATATTTCCAAGTAAACCGTGGTTTAAAATGCAATGGAAATTGATTAATTAATAGCTATTTACCTAACAAGTGCGGAAAATAAATTTTTCCGCACGAGTCTGCCGTTCACCGAACGACGCGTAGCGGTGTTCGGTGAAGCAGACGAGTGCAGAGAAATACATTTTCCGCAAATGTTAGGTACAATAGTTTTTCTACAGACGTGCGGAAATAAGTATATATAATTCGTAATAATTTAATAACTTTTAATAACTATGGCAAACATTAACAATACATAGTAAACAACAAAGAATAAAATTATTCTTTGTTATAATTAACATGGTAGGTAACCGAAAACTGGCAATTATAAGCATTATTAATTAAACTGGGAGCATTTTGATGGTGAGCTTCGTTAGCAATAATGTTGACACTTTTTCTTCTCAACTTGTCATGCTGGTGCTGTTTCACTAGTTCATTGTGGTCAGCAATAGCATCAATTTCACACGCGAAACTTGTAGAAGGTAAGGGCGAAGGCGGAGGTACACTTTCCTCGAAATTTTCTCCTTTAGAATATAGAATTTGGTTGGCTATTCGTTTTTTGTTCCCCATGGATTCGTCCACATATGATTCTGCAACTTTCGTCGATTGCCATCCCCCGAGACGTTTCAAATTAGTAATATCCACTCCAGCGTCAGCCAACATGGTAGCCGAAGAGCGTCTATAACAATGTCCAGTAAAGCTCTCTGGATTTGGAAGTTTCAAAAAAGCAGCCACATCGGATGGCATCTTACCAAACTTATTAATGCCAACAGTTTGAATAGTACATGTACCTTTTTGGAAATTAACAAAAAACCTTTGATGCGGTGTACTTTTGGGACGCAGAGACATGTACTTCTTGATTAAATTAAGATTTTTTTCTCCAGTTATTACAAAGCTTCTACTCTGGTGAGTCTTGCTATCCGGTATTTTCACCAAAAATAAATCTCCTTGTTCGACTACGTTTTCACACAACAGATAAGTCAATTCTTCGTGCCTACAGGCTCCAGCGATTCCAATGATAGTTGCGACTTTGATTAGTAAATAAGTATCGTCAGGCGCAACGCTTAAAAATTTTTCAATATGTTCCTGATTTAACACTTTAGACTTTTTTGGTCTAAAACCTATCATTTTCTTTTTTAAAAAAGCAATCAATTTAAAATGCCTGCTAATATCAACGTTTTTCTTAATTTTTAGTATAGATTTCACCATTGAGTACTTGGACCACATTGTAGAAGGTTGAAAATTCTTTGAAATTTCTTGAAAGTAAACTAAAAGTACCTCTTCTTTACTGATGTTCGTTATTTTCTTGTTGATGCACCATTTGACGAACTTTTCGTATTCTTGAATGTACCTGACTTTGGATTTTTCTGAAAGCAAATTCATATCTACTTCTTTTGCTGCGCTCAAAATATATTCTGGAACCCCGTCTTCCATGGCCAGATTGTCAAATTCACCTTCAATCATTCTAATAATGCAGAATTACGAAAAATACACACTTTTAAAAAGCAATTAATCACAAATAAATAATAATAATATCGAAATGTCAGTTTGTTGATTTCTAATGATTGTTTAAGCGTCCTTAGTAACTTGGAAACCTGGTAGCTAAGCAAGACGAAATGCATTAAGCCTATTACACACTCTGAGATACATATCAGAGACGGTCAATTAATGAATTAATAAATAATAAATAATTATTGTTGCTGCAGTCCATGTTGGTACAAAATATTGTTATAATTTCCTGTTATCTCCATTCACGTTGGGATATGCATTGATATGTGTATCGCGACAAACAACGATGCGTGTATAGTAATTTTCAATATTACGTGCGGAAAAATATTTCTGCACTAGTGCGAAAATTTTTTCCGAACTAGTGCGGGAAAATCAATTTTCCGCACGAAAATCAGTGCGGAAAATCGGGTTTTCCGCACGGCTATAGAAAAAATAAATTACACTATTCCGCAGAGGCTATGGAGAAGATGAAATAATCCGACATATGTGAATTACCTGATGTATAGATGGAATTGATGTAAAATCACGAAATGAGAATGATGAAAATAATACATCTGGCAAATATAGAGCACATTAGCTATGTTATCGCATCTAAGAAATATTTACGTTGTTTAAGCGTTGCTACTAATCTCGCACCCACTCCATGACAACGTTGCACACCCTTTTCAAGGGTGTGCAAGGGTTTTCACCTCTTTTATTTCTGATTTCATCAATTGCTTTCTTCTCCATTCATTAAACATGTAGATCGTAGATTATATATTTATTTCCATATGTGTATATTTGAATATAAAACTGAAGATTAATACGATTTTGATATGAATTATCTTACATTCTAAAAGAAACAAAGTTATTTTTATTACCTCAATGATAATAGCTTGTGGTGCATTATTGGCAATTTTTGGAACACTTCCCGCTGCACCTTGACCATTTGTATTTGTTACAATTTTGTCAGAAGGGGTAGAAATTATTGGTTGGTAACCTTGTGGTAAACTGTGCTTGAATGGTTTATCCCCAAAATTAAATTCCATTTCTGCATTCTAAAAAAATATTAGGTGTATTTCTTCTGAATACTGAGATTTAGTAATTTTACATTTACATAAAATGACTAAAGCTTTCAGTCAACACAAATACAGTGAGTTATATTGTTTTATTATATTGCTGTGAAATGTATTGTAAAACAATGTATAACTATTTTAAAGACAACAATTGGAGTATCAAGGCATCTAAAATTTGTTCCAAAAAAACAACTGTATGAAATATAATGAATGCAGTTATTTAATAAACTGACTAGAAATGGGAGAAAATCGCTAACGTTTCCATTTCTAGCCCTACCGGGGGTCCAGGCCTGCGACCTGGGGTCACCCTTCGGGTGACAAAAGCATCTAGAATAATATTATTTTTAAGAAATCACATATTAAAGAAATTTATATGTGTATATGTATTAAAGAATTTATATTAAAGAGATTTTTCTTAATATTTTGATGAATTATTGTAAGGGTACTCTATTCTTGATGGTAAAACATATTCATTTTTTAAGTGCTGAAAGTAGAATTTATTTTTCAGTAAACATCTTTATCAATTTTATCAATGGGACCAAAAATATTGTAGATATTTACTTTTGTAAACTAACATGATGAATTTAACAGACTGCCAAAATGAACGAATTAATTCCAAACTTTACGTGCAGAAAGAATAAAAACTACGGATAATGAAACAGAATAACTTAACACTAATACTAATAAATAATTGGAGTTAAAAAGTAAAAAATGTGCCTCCAACATGACTCGAACTCGCGAAATCAGCATTATCACGTTTTGAATCCTACCACTTTCCCATTGCGCTACCGCGCCTGTTGTGAAAAAGTTTACCCTGACACGTTTAAGTATGTAAACTGTACGTGTCAACCTGAAAAAATAATTTTTACCGATTTTCTCATTGGAAAAGCATTTCGCTTCAGTATTTTGGTAATCAGAAGTGTTTGGCAGTCGGTACTATTGATTCCGTTAGCAGTATTTCTCATAGGAAAATAATGCAAATAACCTATCTGAAGTTTAATTAATTTGACAAGTTTTTGTGGGAGGTGCTTGTCTCCTTAGTGTAATCTCACATCGACAGATAAAATGAGAAAGAAGTTGAGACAGATGCAACTCAAGATTTTCGAAGACGAAATAGACGTGGAAGGAGTCGGCGTACGGTCTCGAAAAAAAATCTCAAAGGATTAGAGAAAGGACGGAAGTTTCGCGTGAAACGGTTCTCAAAGTCGTAAAAATTAGAAAAGGAGCGAGGGGATCCCGCGAAAAGTCGGGATTTCGGCGGGGGTGACGGGACCATTAGGCGCGAGAACAAACGCCGGTGTTAGCCGCATCTCTCTCGCCGAACGGCGATCGATGAAAACTTTGCAGAGGTTTTTTGAAAAGGCGTTTAAATTGGGAAAACGCGTAGGAAACGGGACGAAAATACCCCTATGCATTGGAGAAAGGCCGGAGGCGACCTCCGGTGGCCCGCGGAGATCGCTCCGCGATCCACCCTCGAAGGAGAAAGCTTTGAAACTTTGTGGATTCGGCGACGGAATTTAGAGCGAGACAGAATCGACGCGTTTTAATATATATGGATTAAATTTTGGCAGTTGTTTTTTAGTTAAACATATAAAATATTTAAACTTAATTAAAAATTATAATGCAATTTAACATTTTCCATAGTTTCAAACTGACATCGTTTCTATAAATTGTCTAATTACCTATTTTTAAATTTTTGAAAAGTTAAAATTGACTTTAAAATGGACTGATGATTTTTTGACATTTAAAAGTAACTTAAATTATAAATCGTAAATATAACATATGTTACCAACTAGTTAAACTAAGTTTAGTTATTTATTAAGTAACTGCATTTAATCAATAACATCGGTATATTATGTGTTGCTTTATGCCCATGTTTTTTAGGGAATCTTTAGAAAATTGATTTGATTTTATGCACTTATGCTCTTTAGAATACATTGTTTTCTTATTTTTAGTTTACAGGTAGAAAAATACAATTTTCAGAAGAATATTTCATGAAATACACAAAAACAAATATTTGCCAATTGTTTTGAAAAAACCACAGATCTCGTTTAGATGTTTCAAGACATTTCTTATTTCTTGAAACATCTAAATGATGTCTGTGTTTTTTTCAAAACAATAATTATTTTCACGATGTTTCATAAAGAACCATCCACTTCTAGTAGGTATCCACTTTATTAAATATTTGCTACATAATTCAACAGATTAAATTTGTTCAAAACCAAAATACATTATGTATATAACAATTTATACAAAAAATACAATTCATTTTGAATTTTACATATACATTATATTTAACAGAACTCTCCCAATCCGTGAACATATTCTTATAAATATCAGGTTGACATCTTAATATGCTAGAGACCATTGGAAGCTATAAGCTATTTACATATTTTCCCAGAAAACAAAATTTTCAGAGACCTCAGGTCACTGTAAGAAAATATTTCTCTTTACTTACAGAAGAAACCTTTCATTATGAATGTGAATGAGCAGGGTGTCACTCTACAAAAATAACACAAATACTTTAAATGTTTTAGAGAGAAGTCTTTCAAGAACCTCAGAAAGCAATGTTACATTTAATTCCAATGAAATCTAAAGATGCACATAGACAGAAATTAACTTTGTCTAAATTCTTTAAACAAATAAAGGGGAAGAAAAAAGGGATAACAGCAATTACTGAAAATGTCCTACTGGCAGATTCTTTTAATGCTAATGGATTGGCTGCCTCATCAATGTGAACGAAATATTCCATGTTGAAGACAATCTTCACACTCCAAAAAGGCTAATGTTCTCAAACAAGAGCACATCAAGCAAATTTTGCAGAAGGTTTCCGATGGAAATTTGCCTTATAACAGTGAAAATAATTGTTTTTTTTTTGTAAATTAATAACTGAGTAATATCAATTTTTGTAGGTTCGATTGAAAAAACTTTTTATAATTTCAATAATAAAATCAAAATAAGTTGTCAGATTATAGTGACTAACCCTGTATGATAGGGTGTTTACTGTCCGAAAAATTATTTTTTTAATAATGACTTAAGAAACTAAGTATTTAAATAAAAAGACTATTTAAATTTCTGTTCTTAGCTCTTTTTTCTTTTTTTTTAATATTCTTGGTTTATTGTTGTTGGTTGTTGTTATTTTTAATATTGTTTGTTTTTTGTTAATTGTTGAAGAACAATACATTTATTTTTATTATTATTAATGTTTATTTATATTTCCATATTTATTTTATCGAATTTTTTTTTTGTAAATTAATAGGTACTGAGTAATATCAATTTTTGTAGGTTCGATTAATATTGGGTATAGTTCGTACTTGTCAATGTAACGAGTGTACAGGGTCATTGGTTATATTTTAGCCACCCACCTGGAGGTTCTCCCTTTGATCTGAGGCAAAAAAGTTAAATATAAAAGTTGTAGGAAATCAAATGTAGTTTATTCCAGAATGTAAAATCTTTATATAGGGTGTTTCAAAAACGCGTGACATGACAAACTTGCATTTTTTTAAATGGAATACCCTGTATATTAAATTTTTCGATTCCACGCAAAATTCTACGACTTTTTCATATACCATACCCTATATCTAAAGTTAACCGTTTTTTCATAAATAATGGTTAAAGATATACCTACCATAATTTTGTAATAATTTAATTGATCTGAGGGACACGTGCTTACTATTCCTAGTTAGCCATGAAAACAAAAAACCGATATCTGTCATATGCATTGTCAAACATTTTGGTTTTTCGATTCCGAATTATTTTATTATCATTTCCTTTATCTTTAGGTACCTATATTTTATATCTTTAACCATCATTTATTAGAAAACGGTTACATTTAGACATAGGGTATAGTGGAGTAAAAACAAGGAAAAAAGTCGCTTCCTTCTCGAAAAAAATTTTTTTAAGGTATAACCACATGAAACCTATACAGGATGATTGGTTGGGTTCTTGTGCATGTGAAATGACTAATTACGACATCTTTAGGGGGGTCAGACATTTTTTATCCCGAAAAATGTCAATAATTTGTCAAAATGTTATATTTATGTTTTTTTAGACAAACCACGCGATAACTTCGAAACTAATTAACTTATAAATATGAGTTTTTTTTTAATCGATTGAGGATATATAGGCGGTCATAACTGTTCTAATTTAAATCCCCTGGTTAGCGTATTTTTTCTCGGAGAATATAGTAAACTCGAAATTTTACTTTTATTGCTGCATGATTTTCGGTAAGCGAGAAACTTTTTTATTTCAAGGAATTTTGCCATAGTATCTGCGTATGAATTAAAGAAAAAATATTGAAAAAGTTTTTAGAAGAAGAACCAACCTTCTGTGACAAACAGTTTTGGAGTTATTGCCATTTGAAATTAATAACACGTGGTTATCGAAGACACTATCAAATTATCGCACCGTACCGCGCTCTCGATGTGTTGTGAAGGCCCGCTTGGGTGATCTCCTGACCAATATAAAATATTCAAAAAGAATTTTGTATTAAAAAAATAATTTAATTTTTAGTTAAGATTAGATTAAGTTCTAGTATAATATATATTTTCTAATTTCATATGATTCGATAAATATTTTCTATCAGGAACACAAATTTGCATTGTATTTACATTCATATTTTTAATATAAAGTTAAAACACAAATTACAAAAAAAAAGAACAGAAATTGAAAAAAATTAGAATTTTCTAGACTCCAAATCTGACGAACTGAGGTCTTCGTTTTGTGGTCTGTTACTATATAATGGGTGGTATGAATAAAAACGAAGTACCTGCTACTACTACAAGAATTAGTATATTCTACATAGTATTTACTTTAAAGTAGATACTACATTTCAAAGTACGCCCATCCATTTTTCCAGAAATGCTAAAAATAATAGCATTCTTCTAAACATTATAATTACTTTAATACTTTTTACTGGTAAATACTTCCATTTTAACAACTGAAATATTTTCTCCGTTACTAGCGAAGTTGATATCATGGCAGCCTCATCGTGCGTGCTACAAAGTGATTACTTTCAAAATGGTTCAAATACATAGAAACAAAATTTACACTACAAGAAGACACTACGACGCTGATACCATATACCGTCAAATATTTAGGTAAACAATTATCTAGGTTTAGTAGGGAAAACGAAAGGGAAAAAATAGAAGGGAGTACTTTGAAATGTAGTTATCTACTTCGTTTTAAAGTAAATACTATGTAGAATATACTAATACTTGTAGTAGTAGCAGGTACTTCATTTTTATTCATACCACCCATTATATAGTAACAGACCACAAAACGAAGACCTCAGTTCGTCAGATTTGGAGTCTAGAAAATTCTAATTTTTTTAAATTTCTGTCCTTTTTTTTATTCGTGTTTTAACTTTATATAAAAAATATGAATGTAAATACAATGCAAATTTGTGTTCCTGATAGAAAATATTTATCGAATCATATGAAATTGGAAAATATATATTATACTAGAACATTAAATTATTTTTTTAATACAAAATTCTTTTTGGATATTTTATATTGGTCAGGAGATCACACAAGCGGGCCTTCAAAACACATCGAGAGCGCGGTACGGTGTTATTAATTTAAAATGGCGATAACTCGAAAACTGTTTGTCACAGAAGGTTGGTTCTTCTTCTAAAAACTTTTTCAATATTTTTTCTTTAATTCATACGCAGATACTATGGCAAAACTCCTTGAAATAAAAAAGTTTCTCGCTTACCGAAATCATGCAGCAATAAAAGTAAAATTTCGAGTTTATTCCATTCTCCAAGAAAAAATACGCTAACAAGGGGACTTAAATTAGTTTCGAAATTATCGCGTGGTATGTCTAAAAAAACATAAATATAACATTTTGACAAATTATTGACATTTTTCGGGATAAAAAATGTCTGACCCCCCCCTAAAGATGTCGTAATTAGTCATTTCACATGCACAAGGACCCAACCGATGATCCTGTATAGGTTTCATGTGGTTATACCTTTAAAAAATTTTTTGAAGCATTTTTCTACCGTTTTTACTCCACTAGTATAGTATATGAAAAAGTCGTAGAATTTTGCGTGGAATCGGAAAACTTAATAATATACAGGGTATTCCATTTAAAAAAATGCAAGTTTGGCATGTCACGCGTTTTTTAAACACCCTTTATAAAGATTTTACATTCTGGAATAAACTACATTTGATTTCCTACAACTTTTGTATTTAACTTTTTTGCCTCAGATCAAAGGGAGAACCTCTAGGTGGGTGGCTAAAATATAAGCAATGACCCTATACCTATATTTTATATTTTTAACCATCATTTATTAGAAAACGGTTAACTTTAGACATATGGTATGGTATATGAAAAAGTCGTAGAATTTTGCGTGGAATCGAAAAACTTAATAATATACAGGGTATTCCATTTAAAAAAATGTAAGTTTGGCATGTCACGCGTTTTTTAAACACCCTATATAAAGATTTTATATTCTGGAATAAACTACACTTGATTTCCTACAACTTTTGTATTTAACTTTTTTTCCTCAGATTAAAGGGAGAACCTCTAGGTGGGTGGCTAAAATATAACCAATGACCCGTACATATCTCAAAGTTGATAATGTACAAAATAAAGGGGCATATTTGTATATTGCACTACCTGATTCAGTCTAAAATTTCACAGTTTTGTCATCATGTAAGATGGTTTCTCTCTTAACGATAAAACGTTCAGTGTGTAACATGTCTCACAACATATTTTTCCCCTGATACATAGTTGATAAGGGCAGCGCAGCCTCTTGAGATTAATAATATGTCAAGAATACCTGCTGCGATTACTCCTTTTCTGAATTTACCAAATGTTGGTTTATATACTGGTCACAGTACGAGATGTTCACCAACTACTATTAGCTAATACAGGTGGCGATCTTTCTGCAGTGGGTGGAAATCATTTACTGTGACAAAAGGGTAGTGAGGATTCATTATCTGAGGTGGAAATCATTTACTGTGACAAAAGGGTAGTGAGGATTCATTATCTGATAAAATCGAAGTTGGAATACACAACAACAAAGCTCAAGTACTACATTTTATATATATATATATATATATATATATATATATATATATATATATATATATATATATATATATATATATATGATACTACTGGTTTATGAATATAAAACACTAATGCCTTATTAGCCTCATAATATGTTTGAAAACAATAAAATTATAACATAATACACCTGTTGTGGGCAAAAGCTTAAATTTTCCATGTACCATCCTACTATTAGAGTAGCTTCTAATTCATAATTACTTCCATTCATATTCCCAATATGTTTTCTATGCTTTAAAAGGGTATATACATATAGTGGTATGAAATAATATTATAAGAAATTGATTTATGACAATACCTTTAAAACAACTGCTGGAAATATTCCATTTTTGATCAAATTTTTATCTACTATAAAAGCTTTACCCAAATCAATACCATTCTTAAAAAATTTGATCTCGCTATTATCTCCGTCCAGCAAGCAAGTAATCACATCACATTTACCAAATGCTTCACCATAATTATCAAACTGCTTGTTATTGGATTTTTTACCTGTTCCACCAAATCCAAATCCAAACCTAAACAAAAATTATTAAATTAATAATGTAAAATCAACAAAATTTAGGCTTGAGGTAACAGCTTCATTATAAAAAAATTATTTACCGATCAGTTCCAAGATCCAAATTTGCCTGAAGAGTAGACCAACCAACTCTGCACAGTCCTTCATCCGTAACAGTAGCTTCAAATGCCCACTTCCCACTTGTTACACCCCGAGTGCACCTAACTCCATGCCATTCTTTCTGTTCTCGAGACTGTACACGCAGACCGCACGGAGCAACAGCTAAAGCTGTTCCACGATCATGTATTGACATAGTCCATGGAGGTGCTGCCACATACAAAATAATTATATATTATAAAAAATACATTGCGATTCCATTCAGAAGATAAGTTAGTTTTAACATATTTCACATTTTTTTTTTTATACACAGGATGTGGTAAATACATGACAAAAATAAAAATACAGAGTTGAAGCAGATTCCAGAGTAACAACCTCCTGTCTTAAAAGGTAATTCTTTCATAAATTAGAACTGGCCCTACATACTACAGGCTATTTCTGCAATTCCAAAAATAAGTATTACGCACTAATTCCCACCATCTCATAGTTAGTTGTGGATTTCTTAGTTACTGCGACATTTATTTCTGCATCTGTGTTGTATACATTGTTCCCTAACCGTCTGTATAAAACATAAAACATTTATCCCTGACAGTACCTCAAAACTTTATAATTTAAACATTGGCAGACAAAATGATTGTTGTGTTGCACGGCACTTGCATTTTCAACCTCACTTTTTGATGAAAAAGCAAAGGCCTGAAAAGGCAAATCTACTCTGATTTTCTCAAAAATACTTGTCGAAATTTATAGGTAAACACATTTTACATATTGTATAAGTAAATACATTTTAATTATTTTTAAAATTAGTAAGGAAAAATAAGAGAACAGTTTAGTCACCACTTTCATTCAAATAATCAATTGTTGACCGCATACGATCTGAATATACAATGTGACACAGATTCATGGTATGTACATATTAAAGGTCACTTTTTGACATAAACATTAACTTTTTTCTGCTTGTCCTTTCACCGGAAGTAATACCAACTACTGATTTTCATATGAAACACCCTGTATATAATTATATTTTTGGAATCTACGTCATTTTCTGAATCCAAAGATATAACATAAGTGACATTTCAGCTAGCAAATTAATTTGTGGACTGTATTTTTCAACTGTAATTTCAGTTCTGTTGGTCCCACAGATAAAATAAGCATAATATGCATAGATTCCTTATTATTTGTATTAATGGTACCTTAGTACCGTTATGGTACTATTTAAAAAAACTAGTTTCATCTCTATAACCACTTTGAAGAATTTTAATGGGGTATAAGTAGAGAAATTGAATGTTTTGTGACACCAACTCTATTTTTTATGGTTGCTAAGGTCTATTAGAATTAATCGGGGATGGTCAAGGCACTATAAATTCAAAAGTAAAATAGAGTTCAAAAAGTAATTTGACAGCTGAAATGTCACTTATATTACACAGTTGGTTTCAGAAAATGACATATATTCCAAAAATATAACATACAGGATGTTCCATATAAAAATTGATAGTTAGTACTACTTCCGGTGAAACCAGAAGCAAAAAATAATTTTTTTTATGTAAAAAGTGACCTTTAATAAGTACTTGAAAATTTGAAAATTGTATCTAAAAAAAATGAGGGAAAAGAGGGGTAAACCACGAATCCGTGTCACACTGTATGTATAACCTCATTATATATGTAGCAGGTTAGCAATACACAGGTTTGATCTTGACTTTAAACAATGGATTTCTTATTTTTCCGGTGCATTTTTTTTTTCGTTTTTAGAATAGTTATCACTACCATATTTTTACTATATTATATTTTCGCAAGTTTTCCCTTCCAAGAATGATATCTGTTTTAATTTTTTTGCCATTATACATGTTACACCCTGTACAGGGTTAGTCACTTTAATCTGACAACTTATTGTGATTTTATTATTGAAATTACAAAAAAGTTGTGAATACAAAAGTGTTAAGTGTTAGTGTAAACTAAGATGAACTAAGACATAAAGTTGATCAATGTATACAAAATTTAAGTGAATTTAATTTCCATTTCATACTAAATGCAGTTTTGAAAATTAACGAGGATTATACGAAGTGCATCAATAATAATGGTGGTCACATTGAACATCCGTGACCATTTGTGTTTTAGTTGGTTTTTATTAATTAAGTATTAAAATTCTGTTAAAGTTGACTTATTAAAGTTAAGAATGATTTTTATTATTCTTGTAAAATAAAAAATAGATAACTTCAAATTTTTCGTTCTCACTAAACATTATTTCTTTGTTAAAATAGTTTATTGGAAATAAATTAATGATGACAATTTAATTTATATAAAATCGCATATGCCACAGTGCAATTGTCACTTTGACAGCGACAAAATTACCTGCAACCTTTACAGTGACAAATGCACTAGTGGTTTTTTCACTTATTCATTTTTTAATCAATTATCGCGGTGTTCGTTGCCAAAATAAATACTTTGACATTTTTGTCAATAACTTATTATGAAACACTAACGAGTCAATTAGATGCGTCTACAACAAAATTAGTCAAATTGTTAGTACCTACAAAGTTTGCATTCATACGTTTCTAAATTTCTTAATCATTAAATTGTCTTGCCGAATTACACTCGATGTTTGTATTGATACCGGGTAAATTTGCGTTGTTTAAATTCTAAACTATTTCCTTTAGCAATTTGACTCGAAAAACAGTCAACCTAAAAACACTCCACCTTCGGTGTCGGTGCCAACGGTTTCTCATTAAACAACCCAAATTTATCCGGTACAAACCTCTTGTGCAATTATAAGTGATAAATAAACTTCTGTCAGTCATTTGTTTGTTTCGCGTGCCTCGCCCATAGCCACTGTGATCCATCAGACATAAATTACCCTCCTGTTTTTTCAAAAATAGTTTTAACTAACATGTGGAAAAGTTCTGAATCAAACAGTAACAAATTATATATTTTTGAAAATAGAAAATGTAACGAAGCTAACTCTGCTAAGTATACTAATATATAGGCTGTTCCATTTAAAAAAAAATGTCTTTAATTTAGTGAGTTCCGTTATACAATTGTTTTTTTCTAATACAGTATTATAAAAATTCATAAAAAAATTAAAAACTTTTGTATTAAAAGCTTTTTATGATTTCAATAATAAAATCAAAATAAGTTGTCAGATTATAGTGACCTGTATAATAGGGTGTTTACTGCCCGAAAAATTATTTTTTAAATAATGACTTAAGAAACTAAGTATTTAAATGAAAAGACTATTTAAATTCCTGTTCTTGGCTCTTTTTTCTTTTTTTTTAATATTGTTGGTTTTTTGTTGTTGGTTGTTGTTATTTTTAATATTGTTTGTTTTTTGTTAATTGTTGAAGAACAATACATTTATTTTTATTATTATTAATGTTTATTTATATTTCCATATTTATTTTATCGAATTATCACTCCATTATTTGTTGATTAACCTAGAATGCTGCTAAGGCGGCGGCAAAAGTTCCGCACGCCGGCGGCAGCTACCCTTGGCGCGGCCCTGTATATCATTTTAATTTTAGTAGACTTTACATACATTAAATAGGTGGTACTTCAATGAGGCGGGTGCTTGTATTTTTCCTCATTTTTTCAACCCATACTATATTACTTGAATTTTTGTTCATACAATGACCGGCACAAAGAATAATGTGTATTTATGTAAAAAGTTGATAAGACTCCATACGGGTAATTATTTTTGCTTCATTAGAAACTCCAAAAAATGGTTGTATAACTATGGATTAAATGGTTGGATAAGTTGACCAGTTTTTTCCAAACAAAAATATCTCTAGTTATAACAACAACTATTTGGGGTAAAGATTAATTGGTAACCAAACGAACATTGTAAATAACTTCCTGTTTTTTGGAAAAAAAAATTATTTGTAGTTTGTTTCATATTTAACTGCTGCATAATAAACCACTAACACATCTCTCACAAAATATAATACCAAATCTAGAAATCAAAATTTAATTTAAACAATATTGTGAATTTTAAAATAAATAGATTTGGTATTATATTGTCAGTGTATATGTCCAGTACCTCTTCACAATGTATGTGAAACAAATTTGCATCTTTACTTCTTTAAATCGATTTTTAGTTCTTATTCTCTCTAAATAAGGCTCTATTTTTAAGCAATACTACTTCTTTTGGCCTAACTAATAAAATTTATTTTTATTTTAAAAAAGTTGATAATTTAATTATATATAATTATATCATCATTATTATTTTTATTATTATTATTATTGTTGTTTTTGAGCATCATGCACTTCTCAGTTGTTCAATGGTTTACTTTTCTTGTAGACAGATTAATACCAAAGTCTAACAAGAAATTATTTTTGGTTTAGAAACGATCTTACTATATAGCATGTATGAAGTGTGGCTGCTTTTTGTGACTGGGTAAATATATCCATTTTCTTCCAGGCTAAATTGAATGAGGTGATTTACGAATGAGTATGGAGTGATACCAGTCAGTGATATAATGAATGGAATGACATGAACTTGTTTCCATATTCTTTCAAGTTCTGTTGCTAGTTGATTTTTTTCTATATCTGGTCTGTTATAGGATCATTTTATCATTTTATCAGTTTGTATGATTAAGTCCCAGTATAATTTATAATTGTTTTCTATTATAGTTGGCAGTAAATATTAGTAGTATGCTTCAATTGTTTTTCAAATTTGTATTTTTAAATAAAATTTTGCAATAACTTTCCACCGATGACTTCTAGCGCATACATTGATTTTTTTTTAATTTCAAAGTACACTTGAAAGGACAAATGCACTGTTTTATGCTTCTTGAAGTATCTAGTGAAAAAGAAACAATCGTCCATTGATGATTGCAGCGATATTTCACAAAATTTTATAATAAAAAATGATGCGCACTTTCCACTGACCACTGTATATTTTAGACATGATTGTCGCATGAAGAATCAGTGGCAAATGTCACTTTTTGAAACTTATGGGCATAAAAATATTAACAATGGTGTGCTAATGTTTTTTGATAATATTTATGCACATTTTCTGATAAAATATAAACGATAATATGACTTTTTTATTTGTGTCCATATATTATCAATTTACACAGGATAATTATTCAATATTGCAACAAAATTCAGGAGCATACTTCTGGCACAAAAATATGAAAATAAGTTAGTATAACATGTGTTCGGAAATATATAAATGTTACGATAAATCAGTGTTATATTTATATCAGATTAATATCAGAAAAATTGTATGCCAAGCCAAGATTGTATGCTTCAATTATTTTGATACACAGCGTCCAAATATTGTTGAGCAACTAGAACTGAAATAGACTGGAGCGCCATCATGCATGTAATACATTTGCATTATTACTTATAATGGGATAGCTTCCAATAATAGCAGCAACTCCTCTTCAAGAAAGTAGCAATAAACTTTTGGTTAGTCTCATTGGTAAAAATAAAGGACCAATCAGGTAGTATCCAACAATCAGACTATATATTAAGAAAAAATTGGTATTGGTCACAGCCTGCTCATATTCAATATGGGCTCTCATCAGCCAAGAATATATAGTTATTGTGGAAATTCACTATGGTATCTCTGGAAAAATTTTCCTTCCGCAATATTTGTGTTAAAAAGTGAGGATTTTAATCGATTCTTTCTTGCATCCTTGGACACAAAGCCATTTTTGACTGAAAATTATTTGGTAAGTACCTGAAACCGTTGCATGTGATATACATACAAAAGCTGATTCTGTAGTATCCTGTTGAACAACTAGAACTGTTGAATGATATTATTAAACAATCCTCAATTACGTGCAGTGTCTCTTCTTATACATGTCCAGTTGCAGATGTGCGGGGTCCCCTGTTTCAAATGGTAGTCTTTTAAAACTTCCAGTTTCACCACCTATCTTTTTTATAAAAATTGTACCACCCTGTATCCAGGCACACGTACATAAAAATTTCTTTTTCTTATTTTTGTACAAAGAATCTCCACCTGACTTTTTTCACAATATTAATGAGTCAATTTTCTTTATCGTTTACACTATTTTAATGTAATTTAAAATGTTATCAATATATATCACATATAGGACAAAATTCGTCTAGACTTACTGATTGTAACAGCTAATAGCATTCATAGTGCTATTACTATGTAATATGCAATACTTAAGTACGTTGGATTAATATATATTCTTTTAGTGGAGAACAGATCTTTGCTTGCTTTACCAGTAGTAGGTACCCATACAGTATATTCAATTGATCAAATTATATTTTAACACAAACAATTCTCATTTTATTATAACAAACATATTTCTTTCATTAAATGTACTTTTAAAAGATTTCATAAAATATAATAGTTTATTGTAAGAAATCTATGATCCTGGATCTAGCGTTTACTTCATTAAAGTTTACATTTTGTAAATAGACAAGAATTATCTCGTCATATTTCACGTGGTTTTTGAATCTCCTATTAATATTAACGGTAAAAACAAAATATAAAGGGTGTTGCAAAATACTACCTTCATTAATGCAAGATCTTGTGTATTTTAAAATTTGGATAAAACTGAAACTCATATATCACCCTGTCATGGACGTGTCTAACAAAACGGTGCAAAATTAATTTATGCCAGTGCTTTAACATTTTTTAGGCGTACCTTATAATACCATCATTTCACAGAGGCATAAATCGAAAAGTAATAGTATAAAAATTAATGTTAAATAATATTAATAATTTTTACTATGCAACTATAGTGAGTTTATTCTTCTGGAGAATACATCCCTTCACAATCACATCGAAATGTGAATCTTTAGAAGAAATAATTGGAAACAATTTCTTCCAGATCATAAGATCTAGTAAGTGCAACCTACCAGATGCTAAATGGATGTTATTAAATCATAGTAGTGGGTGTTCTTGCGCTAGTAATAGTTGTAATAAATATTCTTTCTTTTCTAAATGAGCCTAAAGTGGTTAATAGTTTAATAATAAGATAAACCTGTTTTTGTACACAAGGTTACAAGAATGACTTGGTTGTCCTCATGGTTGGAAAACATAATGCAGTCTCGGACCTAATACAAAAAGTGCTGAGAATGATAAATAATTGATGTAGTGAGGTGGGAACGTACTGTTTGTCAGATGTGGTTCACTAAAAGATCCGTTGAACGAATTTGGAGAACCCATCTTAGAGGGGGGGGAGTATATCCAGTTGTCGATGGAGGTTAAGTATATAGGAGTAACACTGGACATGAAACTTACCACCACTTCACGTAGTGTTGGAAAGAAAAGGAAGGGTAACAGTGATCGGACGGGTAGTTCTGAAGGAAGGGCACATTCCAAGATGAAATATATATTGCCATCATTAGATATCAATGTATATGATCAGATGAGAGATACATTATTGACAGAATGATTGCAGTTTAAATTCTGCAAACCATTTAAGGTTCAAATACATAACCCCAGTGACTGGAAGTTGAGGGTAAATTCTACAGAGGCTTGGAGCCTCGTGTAGTTCACAGATATCTCCCAAACAAAGACAGGAACAGAAGCAGAGGTGTTTATTGAAATATTCGCAATAATATAGTATTTAAACTTAAATTAAACACTTTTACATGATTACACACTTAAACTCCAATTGCTAATTGAATTGGTAAGTACATCCGACCAAATATTATATAAACAAATTATAGCAACACAGTTTTGTGACCAACAATATTTAAAACAATAGCTTTTTGTTTACATTGGTGCCCAAGCATTTGGTCCAATCAAAAAATGCCATTTTAATTCACCGCCTAAATTGTTGGGGATTTTGTGACTGTCACCAATGGGCATAGTTTTCACAGGTAAGTAACCATGCATAAATGTAGAATCGGCGATCGCGAGAGGGATCGTCAATGATTTTACAATTGTTTTTTAATAGTAAATATTAAATACTATTATAAATAGTGTAGTAAATATTATACACGTGTATAAATTTTTGTTCTTAAATATGCAAATCTTAAACTTTGTATTTACTAAAATAAAATATTCTAATTTGTACTTTTAGTTTTATAATTATTATTTTCACCCCTTAAAACATAGCCGCTCATGCCGTTGGGTACTGTGACAGGAAATTTCATGAAATTAAAGTTTTTTGTCATTCTTGGAAACGACTATTTTGTATACTGACAAATAGGTAATTACTTATCTATACATATTTGATCTGAGGTAAGTACCAATACAAAGTAGTCATTTATAACACTGCCAAAACGGTTCTCAGGAAATGGATGAAACTAGAGCATAGAAATTACTGGGTCTTAAAACCAGAACAGTCATATGAAAACTGACACAAGACTGCAGAAAAAAACTGTAGATGCCGAGCATGAGTAAACCTTGCCTCGACCCTAAACCAGGGCAATGCCATTTTAGGAGAACATCTCTATAATCTAAGATTGGCTAAAAGTCTGGTATGCCAGGCCTATAATGTTGCAGATGAGACTAGTGAATTCTGGGTGAATTCCAATCAATGCTAACCACTCACTTTCTTAATTTTTATGTGTTCAGACTGTGAGGTTTACCTAATTTTAGTTTTTTACTTTTGGGAGTAAAATTAAATTGATAAAAGTGCAATTTTTTACATTTTAATATAAATAAATATAAAGAAAGAACTATACAAAAATAAACTAGTGTTTACTTATTCGAATAAATATGGTTCATTGTTAGTACCTAGTTATTATTTTTGAAAGTCACAATATTTACTTATCAGCAAAAAAATAAAACATATTTTAATTGGTTCGTTTCCTTTATCTTTAGCTAAAGCTACTATCTTACAAAATAAGTAATCAATAAGCAACATATGTTTTATTTATTACATGCACTGTGCTTTTACTAATAGTGTACTTATCTCTGCTAATAGTTACTACATATTATACCTCAATCTGGATATTGAGTTAAACAATTACAGAAGAACTGTGGTGAATTAGTAATAGGTTTTTTTTAATGAAAAACTATAATTCTAAAATTATGAGTTTTTTCAACATATTTTAAAAAACTCATATTTTAGAATTATAGTTTTTCATTAAAAAAAAATACCTATTACTAATTCACGACAGTTCCTCTGTAACTGTTTAACTCAATATCCAGGTTGAGGTATAATATGTAGTAACTATTAGCAGGGATAAGTACACTATTAGTAAAAGCACAGTGCATGTAATAAATAAAACATATGTTACTTATTGATTACTTATTTTGTAAGATAGTAGCTTTAGCTAAAGATAAAGGAAACGAACCAATTAAAACATGTTTTATTTTTTTGCTGATAAGTAAATATTGTGACTTTCAAAAATAATAACTAGGTATTGACAATGAACCATATTTATTCGAATAAGTAAACATTAATAATTTGTAATTAATGAAAAAGTAAAATAAAAAAAAGTTGTCTCTGGCGGGATTTGAACCTGCAATTGTGCGGTTCAGTTTGAAAGACGGACGCTCAACCAACTAGTCCAATCGTTGACGTAATATGACGTTTCTTAAAACCATATGTAAACTACATCTTATTAACATAAAACGAATTTTTATTGATATTTTAATTAAAAAAGCATTTCGCTTTAGTATTTTGGTAATCCGAAGTGTTCGACAGTCAGTACTATCGATTTCGTTAGCAATATTTCTCATAGTGTGCCCTGAGAATATAAAATTCAATGAAATGTAATAGCCCATGTTAATTGCCATTAGTCAAATGAAATGGGAAACCCGGTATACCTAAATTAAGAATTATTTGATGAAAACGCAAATTCTAGTCCTAAAAAGCTACACATTCTATTTTCTTCTAGCATTTTATTCCAACCAAACCATTGGTCTTCTGACGTAGGCAAATGTTCAATTACCTACCTACCTACACCACTAAATGAGAAAGATTATTTAGCCATGTTTGATGTCATACGAAACATCTTATATAGATTTTATTAATTTTTAAGGTAGCAGCACTTGGTCAAACATTATTTATTGAAATATAGCAGAATTGCAGAAATATGAATTGGTTTAAGAGACCGAAACTTAAAGCAGATGCTTAGACAATAAAGAAAATAATTATTTTTGCATGCTTATCGCAGAAATATCTTTAACTAGGAGCTATCTTTTGCCTTTATATTTACAAAAAATAAAGGTTGGAAAAAAATGCCAGAAAATGTTTTTATTTTATTTTTTTTTAATAAATCAGAAAATAGGTACTAATTTCTCTTTTTTAAGAAAAAATCTTAAAACTAACCTAACCAAAACCTGACTAACCTGTTCAAAATGAAAACACATTTTAAGAGAAATTCTTAACGATAGTTTTATTTCATATTCACCACAAAAATACAGTTGAAGAAATAAAAGAAAGCAGCAGCGAAACAGTTAAAATTATAGAAAAATTAAAGACTGAAATGTTGACTGTAAAGACAGGAAATTCTTGAATTTAAGCCCAAAAACCGCAATGCTAATAACCTAATACTGATTTCATAGAGCTGTTTAATACTCTTTGCTCAACTCTTTATAAAATGTTTCAAAGTCATCATCTCCTTCACGTGAAATCATATCCCAGAAAACATAAACTGCTGAATTTATGTAGCAGTTTAGTGTTGTCCATTTGTTTGTTCACTAAATAACCATTCTGCAGGCAGTAGCATTGCAATTCTAATGGTCAAGAACAAAAGTAAGCAAATTATTAATTCTGAGGTCACTTTTTTGGATGCAATCTTCTGGCAGCAACTTACTGGTTAAGTTTTTTACAGAAATGTTTCTAGGGACATTTTTTACTACAGAAATCACATTGTCAAATTGTAATAAAAAAATATCAATTTCCTACTTTACAATACTTTAGCCGTACCCAATACAAGACCTTTTAGGTTTTACGTCCATAAGTGGTGTATATTCCAAGTTACACCACTGGCTACTAAATAATTTTCGTAATGGTTTGTAATCTCTAAATGATTAGCGAGTTGAAGGACTCACCAGCAATTTACCTTGAAACAACCTATTAACTTACAGCTGTTCTCTACTGCAGCTTTTGCAGCTTTCCCTGATTGAATATCCTTTAGTGTTTCCCATACAATCTGTATAATTGGAAGGCAGAAAGCAGCCGTTTTTCCACTGCCAGTTTCTGCAGCCATTAATACATCTCCTCCACCAAGTACTAAAGGTATTCCTTCAGCTTGAATATCTGTGGGCAACCTAAACTCAAAACAAAATATTTGCATCACATATTGCCTCTTGCATAAATTAATGTAGATAGTCTACTTACGTCCATTCTAATTCATCTATTGCTTTAGCAAGTTCAGGAAGAACACCAAACTCTAAAAAAAATTGTTGATTACTAGATACATTACCTAAAATGAAAGTGTTATTCTTACCCTCAAAAGCAGTCATTTCAAAATAAAAGTATCTATTTTCCTAATTTATCAGGAATTAAATTCCTTTTAGAAGTAATTTCCAACTTCACTGAAAGGAACTAATGAAAATTATGAAAAACAATTTTTTTTAAAACACAAAATGTTTAAAAAGGGGGGGGGGTAAAATCTATGGTTAGGTCCATAGAGAAGAAGTTATACCATATACCCACAAATATAATGGATATACCTTCTATTCCAACTCTCTAGTTAGACTATATACAGGGTGTCCCCGCTTTTTCGTTCATAACTTTGGGAAGGGATAGAGCATGCAAAAATAATAGGGTTTTTTCTATAACAATTTTTTCTAAGACTTTTCGTTCTCGTTATATGGGGCGTTCAATTTTTAAAAACGAACTTTATTTTCTTAAATATTTACTAAACCTATAAATATTTTTTGTTGAAACTTGGCACACATTAATCGTGATAAAAAGCTAATATTTTGGCGTAAAAAATATTTTTTGACTAAAGACAGTGCCGTAGTTATTGGCAGGATTGGGGGATTTTTACATGGGAGGCAGTGCCTCCCCTGTTAAAATTACTATATTATCTCTCGTTTCATATCATTTAAAAATGCCCAGAATTTAGACGGATTGTTTTTGATATTTGACTCAATTCTTCTAACATATGTGACGTTCCCTGCTCGAGGGTGTCCATTTGTGACGCTCTCAGATCGGTTTCGGATTTTAATGCTCGGGTTTCTGCCTTCGGGCGCCACCAAACATGGGTTTTATATGGTGAATGGTCCACGCGGACTCTACTCCCTTATGAGTAAAGGCTGGGTAACTGCAGTGAAGAAGGTGTACAAGTACACGTGCCAGAGAGCCAATGTTTCTTAACCTAAGTAATAAAAGTCACACATTTCCAACTCCTAAAATATTTATTTTAACTAAATCGGTCAGTAAATAAAGCAGTTAACACCAAAATATTAATAGCAATCTATGTATATATATTTATTCATAGAAGCGGCAATAATAAACAAGCGGAAATATATTAGCAACAAATGGTAGCAAGTAGCAGTAAATAGACAATAGGCAATAACTATTATTCAGGTAAACATATTCGGCAATCAATAATTAGCAACAAAGTGGTAGCAACCAGAAAAGCTAAGCACAATAAATTAATAATGCAACAAAATACCTTGTTCTCGGTCTATCGGTTTACTGTACCAGCCTCTGACGGTACTCTATCAATGTACCTAAACAGCAACTTTCCCCAAGTCAAACGCTCATAGAGGAACCATTGCCACGGCACATATTATGATAAAACACTTAAGACACTAAAATACGGGTACCAGGCTTTTGTGTATCCGGAATCTGGGTACGTAAAACTGATGTTCTCTAGCAAGCAACTTTCCCCATGTCAAGCGCTCATAGAGGAATCATTGCCAAGTGATACACCTAGTGAAACGCCCTCCCAAAGACAAAATATAAGCCTAATATTATTTACTATACTCGGTAACCAGCTACACCTAACTAATGCACTCTAACAGGCAACTTTCCCCATGTCAAACGTTCATAGAGGAACCATTACCAAGAGGTACACCTAGTGAAGTATATACCAGGAACAGCGTACAGTCGAGCAGCGTCTTCAAGCTCACACAAAGCTGCTTCGCCCATGTCAAATGCTCATAGAGCGATAGCAGCCAAGTGAACCTGAAGATAGTTTGTCGGCGGCGGTCGGGCTTACGGAAATGTTCAAAAGATCAAAAGAAGATCGGTCGGTCAAAAAAGGCTTTTCTAGGCAGTTACAATGCCTTAAATAGTAAATCGGAGACACCACGTGACTGTAAATCATGTGGGAGAATCATCGCGCATTGGGTGCGCGGATATTTTAATTTTTGATTTAAATTCGGTCGGCTTAGTGGTACACGGTACTAATATTGTCAATATATTATTGCTGGCCTAGTCACAGCGTTAAATAATATAAACAAATTACAAAATAACATTTTGACAAGCTCACGGACTTCTACATTTATTTTAAATAGCATTACCAAAAAGAACGGTTTTAAAACTCCAAGAACTAACTAAATTCTTATTATAACACATCCTAAATATGTTAAATATATTTACAATATTAAACCATAATAAATAAATAATATCAACTTATTTAAACCATTTCGGAAAATACAAATTATTCTAAGCTCTGCAAAATAATGTAGAGACCTGAAATAAACTAAAATATATTTAAGTAAGGGGATATAAACTCACCTACAATATATTTCGGCGGAAACTAATACATATTAAATTCTATACTCAAATAATAAATCCTAACTGTAAAAAGGTAACTTCGTTACACATAGTCCAAATATGCACTATCGACTTTAGTTTTAATGTGCTTCCTTATGCTTTTAAACTCAGAGTATACAACAATATCCTTGTTTCTTTTATACTGTTTCAATAATTTAGATTTGTGGTTTATAAGATTAATAATATCCGAACTAAACCATGGGGGATATTTCTTTTTATTGTTACAGCTAAATTTGGGAACACATACATCAAATACATTATAAAGTTTACCATAGAAATATGTACAAGCATCTTCTGCAGTGAGAACCTCATCAAGAAAGGACCAATCAATTTTAGAAATCATATCGTACATTGTATTGAATTCAGCACGTCTAAAGTTATAAGAATTTCTAATTGACACACAGAAATTATTCCTTGGTTTTGTTATTATTCTATTATGGTACTGAATTACTGAATATTAATGACTTACAGTGGTACAAATTTGGACCAGCCACAGATTATTCTGGATTCATTTGCGTATTTCTTTAGTAAGTCCTATTTACCTGCATCTGGTCTGATTGTGGCAGAGTCTGTGTTGAATGACTCATTGACTTTAACAGTAGACAGTTTTACTGAACCTGAGGTTTTAAATGTTTTAAAATTAATGAAATCCAAACTCACAGCGGGTCCTGATAGTGTTCGTTCATTTCTGTTACGCGACTGTGCCTGTGTTTTTGCTCGTCCATTATGTATGTTACTAAATATTTGTTTGAAAACCTCTACTATTCCTGAAAGCTGGAAACTCTCTAAAGTGTGTCCCATCTACAAGAGGGGGGATAAATCGGATATTACTAATTTTAGACCAATTGCAATAATTTCGAATTTTTGTAAAGTTTTTGAGATCCTTCGGCACAATAGACTTTACCATCACGAAAGTAAAACGATTTCCATATATCAACATGGAACGTAAAAGAACGTTCAATTACGACCAATTTAATAAATGTTACTCAATATATTGGTCAAATTCTTCATAAGCATTCGCAGGTTGATGTTATACAGTGTTATTCAGAACTTATCCATAATAAAATTTGGGGATGTTCAACATACATGTACAAATGTGTTAGTGCAAAAAAAATGTTTTGGCGGGTTCTGAAAACTATTTAAAAATTTTTCATTGCACGCCGCTGGATACTGGTCCACTGTAATGGAGTGACCTTGGGACTGACAATGCAAACTGGCTAGCATGAAAAAAACTTCGGAAGTTCTGAGGGTATACCGACACCCGGCGCAAAAAAGATTTGCAGCGTTTTTACTTTGAAATAAACTTAAAGATAGATAGATGTGACCAAAGTGACGTGTCTTTAAAATGAATAAAATTTTGTTACACTAATTTTGAAGAATTGCGCTACTTGATTACTAGGTATTAGAAACATGAAATTTATAAAAAATTTGCACATACCTTGTTACAAAAGCTGTACGAAATTTTGTCCCTCGACTTCTACATACTTTTGGGCACGCCTTATCCAATTTCTTGATCTTGATCTTATCCGCCGGATCTTGTAAACGCAAATTATTAAATAAATTGGGGATTTTCAGCATTTTGCTACAACAACCACTCACAAAACCTAACTCGTCATTGATACCAGTACTTGAACAAGCTGGATATGACATGGATAAAACTGAGCTTCGTGTAGTAAGCGCCACACAACTTTGATTGGGATACCCCAGGCACCCCTGCCTAGCGATCTGACTTGTACTTATTCGCGTATTTTCACGGACCAGATTCAACACTTGTTCTTCATCTGCTAAAATGCACCATCTCGTTCACTCCAACTTCACCATAAATAAGAGTCATGTCTATTAACTCAACATTACTGTACACATGAGCCATTTTGAAAATTTTACAGTTTAACACTCCTACGATAAAAATAAAGAATAGCACTGAGACAGCGACACAGATAGACTGATGACTGCATAGACAATAGAGATATGATCCCCACCCCAACTCTATTCTCTCGGTCTTAACCAGGCGTACAAAACTGTTGTTTACTGTTTTTTGAAGGAATGTGATATATCAGATGTTGAAGTACAGTTTGCCCATCTACGTAGTCCTTTATAATGGTATAACTTTAAACATTGTTTACGGGAAATCCTAAGACTTTTATTATAAATTTTTTTGGTGATCTCGATTTCTTATTTAAGGATGCAAATATTCTCAAAGTTTTAGAGATAAGTTCTGAATAACCCTGTATATACTGACCTATCTAAGGCATTTGAGACTTGACCACAAAATACTCATAAATAAATTGACAAGGTGTGGCCTATCATTACCTTTGATTAATCTGTTTATATCTTACCTTAAAAATCGCAGGCAGTACGTGATGTTCAATGGATTCAAGTCTGTTGAATATTTGGCTACCTCTGGAGTTCCACAGGGAAGTAATCTGCGGCCACTTTTATTTTCTATCTTTATTAATGATATTGTCAGCTGCATTGACTTTTTTGCCTACTTTATGCCGATGACTTTAAAATTTATTGTGAAATTCAGTCGGAGAGCGATTGTATTCGTCTTGCTGCAATTCTTAGGCGAGCTGAGGAATGGTGTTTTTTGAACCATCTTAACCTAAACGTTGCCAAATGCAATGTGATGTCGTACTCATTGAAAAAGCATCCGATTCTTTACGATTATTACCTGAATAACGTTACCTTGCAAAGACCAACTACTTTTACTGATCTAGGAGTAACTTTCGATGCACATCTCACCTTCAATACGCATGTTAGCAACATTATTGCGAAATCTAACCGTATGTACAACTTTATAGTTCACAGTAGTAGAGATTTCTCCCACACAGACACATTAAAATCGTTATATTATGCATATGTCAGGACGAATCTCGAATATGCTTCGATAGTGTGGAATCCTCTCTATCAGACACAAGCTGGTAGCTTAGAATGCGTACAGCGGCGCTTCCTCAAATTTTTGTCTTTTAAAACTGATGGAGTTTACTCTGAAGTTGGCGTACCTCATGATTTTTTGTTTAGAAAACACCATTTTAATAGTTTAAGTGCTCGTAGGAACTGCCATTCTGTTGTATTCATATACAAAGTGTTACATAATTTAATTGATGACTCTTCTATTTTACAGAAAATTGATATTAATGTTCGTAGGATGTCATCTCGTTTGGTCACTCACTATATTTCATTTACCTTCTCCTAGAACTAATATTTTAATTAATTCTCCTCTGTACAAAGCTTGTAAAAACTAATAATATAAGTAGCCAGCTTGATATTTTTAACACTTATGTAAGTTGTATAAAAAACAAATTTTAGGTTAAAGATTTTAATCAGTGTCTGTACTATTTTCCATTTTCTGTGTTTTCCTCATCCTGTAATTAGAATTAATTGTTGGATGTTGTAATTAAATAAATAAATACATAAATAAATACATAAATAAATAAATAAATAAATATTTTACAGCATAAAATGAGCGTCGTACCCGCTAAAGTTGTGAAAAACTACCAGTATAACTACTGCATCTTTATAATTAATATTACAACCCTCATGAGCAGGACCACGATAGTTATTTTCGGGACTTAAATGAAAATGGTCCCGTACCTTAAAATTCTCAGGACCGAAGGGTTGTTCACAAATATGACAATGTGTAGCTGCCTGAAACTCAAGTTCCTGTTGTGACGTCATATCAATATCATAAGGGCAAAGAAAAACGGTTTCAACTTTCTGAAAACTGTTTAAGTTCCCTTGCAAGCCAAGACATACAATCCTCACCCCGATAAGATCGATAGAAAGATAATGTAGAATCATTATACGAACATTTGACATAGTAACCTACTGCGGCTGGTACATGCTCTTGATATTTATTTTTATCATTCACTGGCTTGAGGACACTTTCCAATTCAGCGTACACGATGAACGGAACCTTTTCCTTATTTTTATAATTTTTAAATTTCAAGTCTTTCTTACTCGGTAACCTAATCTTGCATTCATTCATGTTTTTGTAGTCTTCATAGTGTTTAACTAATTTTTCTTCACTATAAAAATAATGTAAGCATCTATAACAAAAATATTTCTTATACCAAGTTGTGTGGAGAGTCGAGATAAATATTTAATCCAAACATAATGATACTGAATAGGCGTCGTATCGTTAGATGTTACCGCGTTCTCATCATCATATGAATTTTGGATAAGTAACAAGTTTACATGCTGATCTTTTTTATCTTTAGTTAAATATGTGGGGAGTTATAAAATTTTTACTAATCTTTTTCAAAATACATATATACGTTTATTGATAAATTATTTTGATTTTCAAATCTAGGAATCTGCCTAATAGTCATTAGAAAAACTATGACTTTAAAATTTAAAACTGTAGAATAATGAGGGTATGATCAGAGTCTATCAGGGTGATGATGATAATCAGCAACAGGATAAAGAGCTGAAGTTACTGGCCAAGCGAAAAAGGCTTCATCATCGTTTTTAACGTTGATGCTTTGCTTTGGTTTGTTTAGTTCTATAGTCCACGCTAGCATGGGCAGGGTGTGTGTAAATAAGTCTAAAAGAGAAGTGAAGTATATGCAGTGAAAAGTAAACGAAGATTTCTAAAATTATAACAGTAAGTGTTATAGGCCTAGTTGGGTTATGTGGTTATAGGGTTTTGTCAAAACTATTAATTAAAACAAATATAACCTAAACTCTGAGAAACTAAATATCATTAAGGTAGCTTCTTGAAATAGTTCTACACAAAAAAAAAAAAAAAAAAAAAAAACGAAAGAAAAAGAAACAAACAGTCGATAAGTAAGTAAATTAAGTACTCCATACACTGTACGTACAATGCCAGTATCGGAACCAAATTCAGCATTCAGTGAAATTATAGAAGAGCTTGCTAAATTTAAAAAGGACTTAAGCAAAGAACTGGTTAACTGCAAGACGGAACTGAGAAATGTTATAGAGGCTAGCGAAATTAGAATTTCGCTGAAATTAGAAGAAATAAATAATAAAGTAAAAAATCTTGAGCTAGAAAATAGTAACCTGAAAATTAAACTTGAACGTGTGGATAGATCTACTAGGAAAAACAATTTAGTAATATTTGGTTTGGAGCACAAAGGTAGCATATCACTGAATTTCGTATGTGATAAATTAAATCAGTTGCTACAGTTGAACCTCTCTGAAGAAGATTTCAATGACGTGCTTCTTCTGGGTACCAATAACTATTGTCCGGTAAAAATAGAGTTGTTATCATATTTCAAAAAGAGATTAATACTACAAAATTGTAAGAAGCTTAAAGGTACCAAAGTTGTTATAGCACACGATCTAACGGAGGCTCAGAGGGAAGAAGGGAAAATACTGAGAAAGCATTTGGTCCTTGCAAGAAAAAATAAACTCGAATTATGTTATATTAAAGCAAATAAACTTTATGTTGGAAAAAAATCATACACAGCAGAAGAGCTCACTACATTAGAGGATTTAGAAGAGGGAATGCCACAGCGTCCAAACAGTGCACCTTCCACTCCTGTACTCTGTGAATTAGTAGGTGATGAAGAAGAAAATATTGAAGTAAATGAAGTAACATCCGAAGAACAAATAAAAAACAGTCATCAAGATATCACTACACCTAAGGGCAATATTCCTGAGATTAAAACTAGAGGCAGAAAGAAAGATGTAGTTAAAGATAGATTAAAATTAAAGTCAAATAAAGAATAAAATTGAACCTACCTACCTGTTAAAATAGCAATATCTGTTTTGTAATCTATTTTGAGCTGTTCTTATATGTACTATGTTCATTATGTAGTATACCTACTTGTTTTGGTTTGATATTGTTTTTGCATATACTGTATTTCTGTTGTTTGGTTAAATATAAATAAAAAAATGAATCCTTATATAAGGGATTATCGAGTACAGGGTATAAGTGCAAAGATTGTAACAGACTTAAAATATTTTGATAGATATGTAAACCCAAATGATTTCAAAGTACTTTCTATTAATATAAGAAGTATAAATAAAAACTATGACAAATTACAATGTCTGTTAGAAGAAATAACTGAGGAATTTGAAATTATTATACTGACAGAAACTAACATCGTGTACGACTTGAGTGTGTATAATTTAAAAGGATATGTTACGTTTTATAGTGAGGGAACTTATAATAAATGCGATGGTGTTGTTGCGTTGGTGAAAAGTAACATAAATGTTATCACAAGTAAAAATATTATTATAGGATCGTCTACATGCGTGGAATTAGAAATACAATTTAATAAAAATATATTGTTATTAACATGCATATATAGATCACCAAATTCGGATGTATTCGATTTTAATACTGATTTATTTAGGTTCTTACAGGACAGGACAAATATTAAAAACCATATAATTACTGGAGACATAAATATAGACATACTATCTGACCGAGACTATGCAGAGCAATACAAAAACATTATGACTTACTTCAGTTTCGAATCATACATAGATAAATATACGCGACCACAAACAAAAACTTGTGTAGATCATTTTTTTGTTAAATTCGAAGAGACATTCATTACAGAAAAAAAAAATGCGTTCGTTTATTTTGCAATATCCTATTACAGACCATTATCCCACTTCATTAGTTTTTCCAACAGACAAGTCAAATATATTTCTTAGTCAGAATTCCACATTTAAAAAATTTATTAATTACACTGCTCTCAAAAGTGACATTAGTCGAGAAAATTGGCATTTTATTTATGCGGAGGATAATATTAATAGGGCAACAGACTTATTTATTGATAAACTGAATAATTACATAAATAAAAACACAAATATTGTCAAGAAAAATTATAAAAAAACGGCAAAGAAAAAATGGATAAATGCAGGAATCCTTAAATCTATAAAGCAGAAAAATGACATGTACAAAGTGTTTATGGAAAATCCACAAAATATAGAACTGAAAAATAGCTATAAAAATATTAAAAATAGTTTACAAAGGCAAATAAAACGAGCAAAGCAGAAATATGCCGAAAAGATTATTTCTAGGAACCAAAATAGATCTAAAGCATTGTGGGACTCGGTTAATGATATCTGCAACAAAACTAAACCTGAAACAAAAATAGAAAAAATACAATTAGATAACAGTGAAATAACAAATAAAGAAAAAATTGCAAATTGTTTCAATAAGTTCTTTAGCGAAATTGGCAAAAAGTATGCTGATAAAATTTGTGCGGTGCACAACTATAACGGAAATCAGGAATTTGTCGAACGAAGTATGTATATGCATCCAACTGAACCAGAAGAAATCCATAAAGTAATACATCAACTAAAATTAGGGAAGTCACCAGGACATGATGGTATAAGGGCTGAAACTTTAAAACAAATTTCCAAAGAGATATCTGGTCCATTATCTTATTTAACGAATATGTATATAAACAATGGTATATTTCCAAATGTTCTAAAGTTAGGTATTGTCAAACCAATGCATAAAAGTGGCTCCAAACAGGATATTAATAATTACAGGCCAATATCACTGATCTCTAATATATCAAAGGTTGTTGAGAAAATTATAAAAAAAAGAATGGTGACATTTTTAAATAAATTAAATATAATTTCGCTTAATCAATACGGATTTGTGGAGGGGAGATCAACGGAGGATGCCATAATTGAAGTAACATCATTTATATATGAAGCCCTAGATAAGGCAATACCTTCGTTAGGAGTCTTCGTTGACCTCTCCAAAGCATTTGATACCGTATGCCACAGTAAATTGATTTCGAAGCTCGAATTGTGTGGGTTTAGGGGTGTCGTTAGCAGGCTGATACAGAGTTATTTGTCTGAAAGAGAACAGATAGTGTGTGTGGATGGAATTAAGAGTGAGGCTAGGTGTGTTACTTACGGTGTTCCACAGGGGACTGTCCTGGGGCCACTTCTTTTCACAATATACATAAATGACTTGTTAAAGTTAAACACAAAAGGAAAAATTGTCAGTTTTGCTGACGATACCGTAATCCTTTATACTTCAAATATGTGGCAATCTTTAAAAAGTAAAGCTGAAGATGATTTCCAGCAGATTAGTAAATGGTTCCAGTATAACAAACTTACGTTAAATTATGACAAAACGCGATACCTTACATTTACTTCATATGCTGCTAATCTACCTCAAATGGGATCATTAAATATAAATCAGGATATGGAAATTCCTGAAACCGAATCTGTCAAATACCTCGGTATTATGATCGACAGGCACCTCAAATGGGACCAGCAAATAAAATACCTAGTTCAAAAAATTAGAGGCTTTGTTTCTAGATTTAAATTTTTAAGAGAATTTCTAAATACAAAACAACTGAAAACACTTTACGACGCTCTGGTAAAACCACATTTAGCATACGGAATTGCCGCTTGGGGAGGAGTGCGAAACACATATTTGCAGAATTTAAATATAATACAAAAATGGATAATAAAAATAATCTTCGAAAAAAATATACAATACCCAACAGACCTACTCTATAAAGAATCAGATATATATGACATTCGGCAAATGTTTTGTTTTACCACCCTAATGAACATTCATAAAAAGAAAATTAAACTAGAAAAAGTTACTCATGAGTATCCAACTCGATTTAGAGACGCCTGTGTGAGTGTTCCTCGTACCCAAAAATCTGTAGGACAAAAGCAAATACAGTACCTCGCAGCTAAATTTTTTAACATTTTACCTGAAGAAATTAAAAATACTGTAAATAAGAAGAACTTTAAATATAAGATTAGAATATGGATAGATGAGACAGATAGAAAAACGATACACAATATAATTAACAATCATTATTGATAAAAAAATAAAAAAAAAAAAAAAAATCTAAGATTACCTCCTCACCTAAATTTGACATACTTACCTGAACTGACATTTACAACAAAATTAGAGACAACCCGAACTTGACAGAGCCTCTAAGTATGCGTATACGGCGAGGTATGCGGCTTTTTTTGCGATTGTCTCGGTTTCGTTTCGGTAGATTTATAGGATTATACTGAATATATTTATGTGCAAATTATTATTATGGATCATTTGATTCCGTGACTATGAAGCTGCTGAGTGGGACTGAGACTGTTGCAAGTGATAAGCTGCAAAAATATTTTTAAAATAAGTATTGAAAATGTTTTCATAGGATCTTTTCTTTACATTAAAATACGTAGATATAAGATAATTACTTCATTTTTATTAGTTTTTTATTAGTTTTTTTTTTTTTAGTTTTTAGGTAAGCCCACGTACAAGCGGTACTTTGTAACTGCTTCTGTGGTTTTCGCTTTTTTTTCTGATTTTGTAATTATTATTATGGAAATAAAGCATTATTATTATTATTATTATTATTATTATTATTATATACCGGGTTTCCCATTTCATTTGACTAATGGCAATTAACATGGGCTATTACATTTCATTGAATTTTATATTCCCAGGGCACACTGAGAAATATTACTGACGGAATCGATAATACTGACTGTCAAACTATTTTATTCGGTTATAGTTAACCGAAAATTAATTTTTAATGATATTTTAATTAAAGAAGCATCCCGTTCAGTATTTTGATAATCAGAAGTGTTTGGCGATCAGTACTATCGATTATGTTAGCAGTATTTCTCATAGTGTACCTTGGGAATATAAAATTCATTGAAATGTAATCGTTCATGCTAATTGCCATTAATCAGATGACATGGGAAACCCGGTATGAAGAGCCTGACTGTGGTGTGAATTTATTAATATTTACCCTCAAATTCATTATACTCTTTAAGGCCCACCCACTGTCGTGTTCCTGATACTCCGATAACTTAGTATAAGGGATACAATATGTGCTTGAAACCACTCATCTAAATTGATATCGCGATAAATAGGAGAATTTTTTGTATTAAAATATTCTGGTTCCTCAATAATTCTATCAGCCTATTGCAACATAAACTGCCCACAGAACACTGCATTTACCTTGACAGCCTCTTCTTTTTTCAAGGCGTTGACAATTCGACGTCTAAAGAGAGCCAAGCAGTCCTTGAGAAATTCTCTGGTGTTCTTATGTTTCAAATTCGAAATGATACCAGTACGAATATTGTACGCAAACGCGCTGCTGGCATCATCCCAATGGACTCGATTTTTTGCCTTTCTTTCAGTTTTGTTACATTAGAACCCCGTTTGATGTATGCTTTAATCTGGTTCCTCTGGGTCTTGATGGTAGCTAGCGTTGATAACAGATGTTGTTTTTCTCCCACAGCCTTGGCAGTTTTCAGCTGCTTGTTAATATTCCATACAGCTTTAGTACACCGCCGAAGACCGTCTCGAGCAGCCTCCTGGGTGTATGATGTGGACAACACAAGAATACTGGAGATGGGAAAGATTAAATAATTCAAAATTTCTAATACACCCATGATAAGAGATAGGACACGTCCTCTCTCTCGAACACCAACAATATGAAACTAGACGTTAGCAGTCGCTTTTATATCAGTCAATTTAATCTCGAAGCCACCTCGAATCATATAAAATGATGTAATATTACGCAAAAAGCACTAACAACGATACTGTCTTTAAACAAGAAAAAAGTCCTATTTAGACGCTTTCATCCGTCTTGTGTCGGTGAGATGTAATTTGAAACAATCGAGAAACCTGATATAATCATTAATCAAAAATAATATTAAAACATCGATGAGACAAAGGATTTACGGTATTTAATTAAAAGCAAATAAATTAGTCAAAACAATATTACAACTATTGAACACCGATTGTAAATCTATTTATATTTTGGTATTTAAAACACATGCAAGCTATAAGTTATTCTTTGTTTATTAAAAAAATATTGGAATAATATAATAAAAAGCGTGTGGCATAATCTCGAAATCTGTATGTTGCCTCAAACCATCTTTCAGATGTTATTTTAAAAGTTGTGTAATATTACGTATTATCAGTAAATTAGTAGGTTAAACAACCTTAAGGGTCCATTCACTAGTCCGAAATAAGCCCAAAATGCCGTCTCGTATCTAACTATAAAAAAACTATAAAAGATAGCGACTTTCAGTAAAAAAGTATAGAAAGATAAGACTTTAATCTAAATCCCTATAGTAGTAATTTTTGGTAATTCTTTTTATTTTTAAAATTCCAGGCAAACAATCTTATACTAAAATAGCGTATTTTCAAAAATTATTATTCTAAAATACATGAATTAAACAAAAATTTGCTACTATAGAGATCTAGTTTATCTTTCCGGTGATATATAATTTATAATATTAAAAAGAAATTTTATTGCAATTATAAGACAAATCCGGTACCGTTGGAATAAGGGCTAACTTTATGTCTATGTGCCTTTTTACTTCGGCTTTACGTGCACCTCCGAAATCTTAATAATTCGGTAGTGGAAATATGTAAGTCTCCGCCCTTCGGCTACCCAATCTCTCAACCCGACCCCGTATTCATCCCCGTCAAATCTACAGTGAATAGACTCTTAACAGATAAGATTTTTATTCATGGTGACTATAGAAATATACAATACACAAATTTCAAAAAATTAGTATACAAAGTATTATACTGTTTAATGAAGTATTTAATAGCTTCGAACCATATAATATTACTCAATATTGCGCCATCTCTATCAATGATTACATCATGCATAATCTCAGAACCTGTACATAGTCTTGATCCCGATGGCGATCACATAAAATTACGTAATATTATGAAATCTCTATTAATGATTACGTTGCGCAAACGTGCCGGTTTTCAGATAAGAAGTACGGTGATTCATTTTAAATTGGAAAAACCAGGTCCTCTTTATTAACTTTCAGTCGTATTATGTGAATTATTTTATATAATTTTAATAAATAAAGTTCGGGAAATATATAGCAATTATTGAAACCTTTCTATATGAAATCATTTTTATTTATACTACGCGTTAATTATTATTCATAGATGTAATCTCAAAACCTTTAACAAAGTTTTGCATATGATTTTTAAAAACTAGCTTAGCGGTAACAATACCTACTTATAAAACTACCCATACAAAATTAGAACTACTCTATGTATTGATTGAATGTAATTAATATTATTTTCTGTCCTAGGAGTATATCATACCTAATATAAATCATTAGTTATTTATTACTAAACCTATAACAACCTAACAAAGCTATAACAAGACAACCTACAAAAACGATTTTAGTAGCCTAAAGGCCTTTCGCGTTACCCGGACGGATTTAAAAAAATTCGCGTAGCTGAAAACTCAAATTCTTTAAAAAGCGTACGTTTTTCCATTCAGTATCACTGGGTCTCGGACAGGTATTATCGCCACCTGTAATAGAAAAATACTTACATAATATTGAAGTTTTGTCCTCCTCATATTGAAGGATACATTGCTTAAAAACCTGAAGACAGTAGATTAAATTTTCCTTGATATGCTTTGAACACTCTTTATATATAGATAGATAGATAGATAGATAGATAGATAGATACCTTGAAAGAAAATATCAGGTTCATATGCGATAGTGCTGAAATACCCTGCAAAAGGAGCATCGTATACCTGGGAGTCACCATAGGCGAGGGATGTAGATTTGGTAAGCACATTAAGACCGCTGTTGAAAAGGCGGAAAAGAGGGTAGCGGCTCTATATAGGATAACGCCTAACGTAAGAGGCCCCGGATCAAAGAAAAGGGAAATGCTGTACAACGTCGTGCAATCTATCTTGTTGTACAACGCACCTATATGGCATGAATACGTGGACATAAAAAAATATAGAGACCTACTCACCAGAACTCAACGCAGGATGCTCCTGAGGGTCACCAGCGCATACCGCACAGCATCCGCAAGGGCTGTGCAGGTGGTGTCTGGAATAATACCCATCGAACTGCTTGTGGAAGAGAGAGGGAGACTACACAAAAGAGGGGATGGAAATCGTACAGAAGTAAAAAGAGAGGAGAGACAAATTACCTTAAGAAGATGGCAAGAGTTCTGGGAGGAAACGGTGAACGTGGCTCAATGGATCAAGTTTCTCATCCCTAATTTGGGTGACTGGTTAATATGCCAGCACAAGCGGACAGATTACTTCCTCACGGAAGTACTAACGGGACACGGGTGTTTCAGGGAATACCTAAAGAGAATGGGAAAGGCAGAAAGCGACAAATGTCCGTATTGCGGGGCTGTGGATACAGTCGAGCATACCCTCTTCAGATGTGAAAGATGGGCCCAAGAGCTAGAACACAATCTGGTGCAAACCATGATTGTAGATAAAGAAAAATGGAATGGAATGCACAGCTACATTAGGGCCATTATAGAGCAAAAAGAAATCGAAGATAGGCAGTAAATTAACAGACCACCCACCAACCTGAAGCCATGCGCATAGCAGTTCCGAGTTGTTTACGGGTGAGCGAGGGAGTTTTAGTGGGTAGGCTAGGACTTGTCCTAGAGCCCTACACTGCCGGGGAAAGGAAGAACAAGTACCCGGCGAGCATGAGCGTCCTCCCTTACAAAAAAAAAGATAGATAGATAGATAGATAGATAGATAGATAGATAGATAGATAGATAGATAGATAGATAGATAGATAGATAGATAGATAGATAGATAAATCGAACGGATTAGATAAAAGATGACGAATTGGATAGCACCATAATAGTCACAAGTAATAAAATTGCCATAAAAAGTAGCTGACATGGCCGCAGTTTTACATACCTGCATACATCTAATTTTGTCGTATATAACTGTTATTCTTCGGGAAATAAGGATATAGAAGAAGACTTGGAAGAAATGCTAAACGATATCGAGGTAAGAATTCGACAGAATAGAGAGCGGGCGATCATAGTAGGGGACTTCAATGCGAAGTCGCCACAGTGGGGCATGGAGCAAACAGATGAAAGAGTTATGATGGATTGGATTGTTGGAAATAACCTAGTAGTATTGAACCAAGGAAACAAGCCGACGTTTCGAAGAGGAGAGTACTGCTCGACACTGGATCTGACCCTAGCCACGGGGGATATCAGTAGGAAAATCAAAGGATGGGAGGTTAGCGATCTGGAATCTTTAAGTGATCACAGCTACATTATCTTTGAGATAAATGAAGCTGTGGAAGTCAGTCAAAGGGAAACAAGAACGGAAGGTTGGCAGTTCAAGAAATTGGACAGGCAAAAACTAAGGCGTACCCTGGAGGAGAAATCTGAAGAAGCTACTGCCCCCTCGGCAGAAAGTTTCTCCGAATTATTGAGGCAGGTCTGCGATCAAACCATGCCTAAACGAAAACGATTCAGAAGGGGCCCACCAGTATACTGGTGGAATGACAATATAGCAGAGCTTCGGTGCGAATGCATGCGCCTTAGACGAGTATACACGAGGGGAATAAGGAGCAATGGCCCAGAGGAAAGTCAGCGACTCTGGGAACAGTATAAAGCAAGTAAGAAGAGACTTCAAAACAGTATTAGAAAGGCAAAAAATGATAGCTGGAAGCTTATTCGAAATAGCGTAGACTGTGATATATGGGGGGATGGGTACAAAATAGTTATGAAGAGATTGGTTGGTTACCCTAGACTACAAATGGTGATGGAAACAGTAGAAGGGGTAGTAGAACATCTTTTTCCAGTCCATCCTCAGGTTAACTTCGTCCGTGATAGGACCGATAGGATAGGTGATAGGTGATATTTTTAGATTTTACTATAGAAGAGTTAAGAGACGCCGTAACAAAGTTGAAATCCAATAAGGCTCCAGGCCCTGGAAATATACCACCTGAAATTGTGAAAGAAGTTGCAACGAGAAAATCAGAATATACCCTCGCACTATACAACGCCCTAGCAAGAAGAGCCGAGTTTCCGAAAGATTGGAGGCGAGCTCCTCTTAAAAAATAGGGTTAAGCCTATGGATGATCCAGCACCATATAGACCGATATGCCTCTTAGATGTAGAAGGGAAATTATACGAGCAGTTAATACTAATCCGGTTAAACAAGGAATTAGCAAGAACGGGGAGTTCTCGGACCAACAGTATGGATTTAGGCAAGGACGACGAACAGACGATGCCATAAACGAAGTCTTGGAGATTGCTAGGACAGCAGAGAGAGACTCCTCCCGCTTCAGTGCCCGCACAGAAGAATCTGCGCTGTCATAACGGTCGATGTTAGGAATGCCTTTAACAGTGCATCGTGGCAAAGAATCCTGGAGGAACTAAGGAAACGCAAGATCGACGAAAGTCTTATTAGTGTGATAGCTACATATCTGTCAGAACGAGAAACAGTGGCGTAACTAGCATTAAGCGCGGTTAAGCACAGCTTAGGGGCCCGGGGGACTCAAGGGGCCCCTCGGGGCCTACGTTTAAAGATACTAAAAAAATTTTATATTTACTATGCCTAGAAATTTTTACACAAAATATCCAGAAATTGTTATTAAATAATTTTGTTTTCAATATTTGAAAAATGCGGGCATTTTTCTAGCGCGCACAGCTGTGCTGTGCCGCACAGCACAAGTTTGTGCAAGTCTACAGTTGCGTAGTTGTCTAGTTGTCGGCGTAAACCGGGGGCTATTATTGTTACGCTGTTTGGCCTGTTTTTAATCACTATCACAGATCACAGAACAACATATACTATATACTAAACTGACCAAAATAATATTTATTTAATAGACTACATAGACATACAAAATGGCTGATAAAAATTATAGCAAAACAAGCGGAGCTGCAAAACGAAGACGCGCAAAAGAAATCCAAGAGAGATTAAATAAAATACCAAAAATTTCATCTTTTTTCGCTCGTCAAGATGAAAATGAAGTTATTCAAGTTGAAAATGAAATTGCTACTACGAGTACGAGTGTATCAGAGTCAGAATCAGAATATATTCCCAAAACATCACATGAAATAGAAGAAAAAGAAAGAAAAAGTGATCAAGAATTAGTAACAGAAAGTTCAGAATTAGAAGAAAGAAGTGTATGCCTATGCAAAGAAACAGTGTTTGAATCACTAAAAAACTCAGAACTAACTTATAAAATTAAACAGTTAGTAATTAGTTTAGAGCCATGCAAGCCAAATGGTCCTTTTCCAAAAGATGTAAATCAAGACAACAGATCATTCTCAGAAAACTATTATAAAGTGAAAACTGCTTATGGTTATATTAATAGAACATGGTTGTGTTATTCGGCTGGTTTAGATGTTGTGTATTGTAATCCGTGTTGGCTCTTTTCATCGTCAAGTAACTGGACAGAAGGAATAAGGACTTGGAAAAATCTGTCATTAAAAATATCGGTTCACGAAAATTCCCGTGCGCATATTAATGCTTGCTGTATATACGAACGATGCAAGAAAAACAATACAATAGACAAAGATCTTGAAATAAAATTAGGTCTGAAACTCGTTTCGCTCGCGGGAAGGGGGCCCAAATACAATTTTGCTTAAGGGACTAAAATTTCTAGTTACGCCACTGACGAGAAATCATTCTAAAGGGGGAAAATAAGTCTAGAATAAGACAGATTAATAGTGGAGTGCCGCAGGGGTCAGTATTGGGACCTTCCCTTTGGAATGTTCAGTATGACCCCCTACCACGGATTTCTTAAAATAAACTGAGGCGATTTTCCGTCAACATACTATAGGTAACTATCATGAAATTGTTACCCATTGTAACTTATAGTTACATGTTACCAGATTTTTCGTGACTTGTTGCAGTTACCACATCTTACTATGGTTAGTCAGGATGGTAATTACCTCTTCCCGATGGTTAGATACAATTTTATGTATTGCTTTCTTTCTCGTTTTATATGGCTTTCTCAGAATTTCTATTGCTTTCTCTTGTTTCTTGCTTTGTTGTTTTGAAATTGTCAAAGAATTTCAGTTATATATAGCCAGTTTCTGAGGAGGAAATAAATTAACTAGAAGGCTGTTCTCTAAACCAAAACTTATTTCTTCTAGTAGTATTACAGCTAATTTAAGCCTCTTTGGTGAGCTTGCCATTTTTAAAATTTTAATCTACAGATCACAGCGCAACACTTTTATAAATAGAAAAATCTCAAATAAACAGCAGATGAGTGATAGATACAGAAAAACAGTGATCTAACCACGAATAATTGACAGATTAGTAACTATACCAAATGTCAATTTAAGTAACCATAGGTAACAATTGTATGTTGTAGTTAACTAATCTAACTATCATTTTGTCAACTGTAAGGTGGTCACCATACTGTGCTAACATTCCATTGGCTAGTTTTCAGCTAATGATGTTGAAAAACAGAGGGAAATTTTGTAAATAGTTTGGTGAGATATGGGCATATGACTAACTAAATACCTATTACTTATATGGATGGATATGGGTATAAAATATGTAGACTGTTGTAATAAAAATATGACGAGTATGACAGGACTGGACTCAAGAGTTATATTTGTGCAGCAAAGGTACACATAATTTTTTTCTATTTATAGTGCATTTCAAATAATTGGAATCATCTTTTTTTAATTTGACTTGAAATGATTTTCGACAAAGTCGAAATTTATGTGCTTGTAAAGACACTCCCTACATGTACAAATCTTCCTACAACATGGTAATAAGTGGTTTTGTAGAAGATAACATTAACAACTTCAAAACTCAAAATCATTACGATTATGGTAGGAATTTAATAAAAACACATTTAAAATATAATTTATACACAATCACATTATAATAGGAGGTTTATCCACACTTATAAAGCATATAAAGTAACCTATTATCCACTACTGAAATAATAAAAAAATATAACTTAAATCAACCAAATTTAATTTACTTTAATGTTAATTAAAATTAACATTAACATTTATATTAATAGACATTTCGTTCTTCGCTTTTTCATATTTCACTTCGCTTCCGTTAATAGGAAGCTTATAGTTGCTTCGTGGAAAAAATTTTGGATGTCTCCTCGCCTGAGGAATGACTTGAACGAGAAGAACCTTGGATTTTCCTTGCAATACCAAGTTTATTAGATACGAGTCTTCAATATAGCTCTCTGCCACAGCAGGGCTCTTCCACCCACCATGCCGCTTGATGGATATAAAGTCGGCACCTTTATTTCCCAATAAAGTTATTGAAGTGCACCCTCATAGTGGCCAATATAAGCTTCCGCGTTTGCCAAGTTCAGAAATGATGGATGATGGCAACTTTTGATGGTACTTTTGCCAATGCGTTGATTCCAACAGGCTGAGATTTTATCAGGCTAACAGGCTAAGAGAGAACAGGCTCTTTTTACATTTTTGATTCTTATAATGTAAAAAGAATCTGTTTTGTGATAAGTTCTTTGGTCGTAGGGAAATATATTTTCTACACATCTCTACGTCGTTGATAGAAAATCCTTCATTTATAATTGTAAACTTTCGTGAAATGCCGGTCTTGGTATCTGGTGTCGAAACAACTAGATAAGTGTCCTATACATCAGTGATTTTCAAATTCGTCAATTCGTAGCATCGACAAGCACCAGAGACTCCTATTATTAGCGCAACCTAAAATGATTCAAAATATTATTAATACATATTGTCTAAAAAGTTAAGAGTTATTACCTTAATCATAAAATATTCTTTATCACAAGATTTAGTCAAAAATTCTTCAATTTGCACTCTTTCCAAAACTGCAGCCTTTTTCACCTTGTATCCTTTCGATTGACTCTTCAGATAACAGATATCTACGTTTTTAGACTTTTATCGCAACCTTCAACATTGAATACTTCGACCAAATGGATGAAATGATGAAATTGCATGTTTTTTCTTCAGATTAAGAAATAAATAACTTGGACCTTGCACACAAAACTTCATTTATAAACCACAAAACAGAAAGAGAATATAAAAGCAGTGCTGGTAACTCAACAGTGTTACCATCACTTCGTTCATAAAATACCTAGAAGTTAGCACAGTATGGCGGCCGCCTATCAGTTGTTATTTTTAGCTACCCCACCAGTATGTATTAGCTATCCAGTTTATTTTAAGAAATCCGTGCCCCCTACTAAAAATGGAACAGCCAGATGAAGTCCATCTAATCGGCTTTGCCGATGATGTTATGCTATGTCTGCTAACATAGCATTACAGCGAGTGGTAAACTGGATGGAGGAAAAGGGGCTGAAACTGGCGCCAGAGAAAACAGAGGCCGCACTTCTTACCACCAAAAGAAAGATACTCCCGATTCAATTCACGCTGCAGGGTACAACCATATTGCCAAAAAGGGCAGTCAAGTATTTGGGAATATGGATGGATAGGAAACTTACTTTCGCCGAGCAAGTGAACAAAGTAACACAAAAGGCCGACAAGACAGTGGCCGCTCTAAGCAGCCTTATGCCCAATATCAGAGGGCCCGGAACAACGAAAAGAAGGCTCCTGTCAAGTGTAGTTCACTCACAGCTGCTGTATGCTGCACCAGTCTGGTCTGGGGTGGTCCATAATAAAAAACTTGTGATGAAGCTAACCAGAGTTCAACGGAGAATGGCAATTAGGATAAGCTGCGCCTATCGGACCATTTCTGCAGAAGCAGCTGCGGTTATAGCAGAAGTTCCCCCTATTGAACTGTAAATTCTAGAACGCACTGATACGTACAGAGGAACGAATGCTAGAATAGCAAGAGACAGACTGATGAACAGATGGCAGACTAAGTGGGGAAAGTCGGTGAAAGGGAGATGGACGTACTATCTAATACCGGATATATGGAGGTGGATTGGCTGACCACTTGGCTGACCACACGGTGACGGGGATTATTTTCTGACGCAAGCCCTGTCGGGACATGGTTGCTTCAGGACAGGAAATATTTATATGAACGGGAGAGAGCGGACACTGGAGCATGTGTATACTGTGGTGCAGAGGACGACGCAGAGCATATACTGTTTGTATGCAGCCGATGTGATACAGCCATAGAAAATTTAATATTAACACATATATAATACTACTATATGGAGCCTATGTAATCTTTACCATGTTTCTCAAGTGAAGCCAAATTAGAGTAGTCCAGAATCATATCTATTGTCTCTTTCACGGAGAAAATACCAAATACTCATGCGCAACAAACCGCGGGAATTTTGCTCCATATAGGTACTGTAGAATACAATAAATTAACTTTATTTTATATTGTATTTTATCGACATATAACGGTTTTTCAATCTTGTTATTGGGATGTTCCTGTATTTATCAAGTTTACCAAAAGAGATGCAGTTTGTATTTGAAAAGAAAATTTTAAAAATACATACTTCAGGTACCTATGCGACTTCATATGGAATATTTCCTTCGCACAAAAGACAAAACCTCGACTGAGTTTTTCGTTTCGGCATTTTGCGATATCTGTGGAATGAAATTAATGAAAATGAGGTACAGTATAATTCATATACCTAATTCACTACATATTTAAATTTACAAAATGTTCTTATATACCTAAACTTGCAGTTGCGACTGTAAAAATACCGTCGAAATAATTTGATGAGCAAATGTCTCTAATCACTAATAAGTCTAATAGGTATATGAACAAAACTAAAACTACAAGTTACACATAAATAAAACACTTCTAAAACTGCCGGGTCTACGAAAAACACAAATTTATTTTCTGTGAAACACAAACATACCTGAAATACAAAAGATAAACTGTGACATAACCACACCACAAAACGCATATATGACAAAACACATACAGGGTGTCCCAGTGTGAGCGAACAAAAATTTACCGGTGTGTAGGCCAGACCAAAATAAGAATAAAATTCTTATAAAAAAAAATTCTTCGCTGCACGCCTAACAAGTTCCAGGGTGTTATTTTGTAAAAAGAAAACAATTTTCCGAGATAACTTAAAAACTCGTTTCGTAGATTTAGGTAATATTTGGATGACGTGTACATCTATTAAAGGTCATTAAAACTATATGGTGTTTGTTTAATTCTAAACTTTAAAATCATTGCATATATTTTTCTGCATAAAGGAATACAGTCGGTACTTTACACTCAATTTACTCTAAAATGGTTGATTTTAGAGCTGTGTAACAAGAGCACCTTTTTTGTTCAGAATTGATAGCCGATTAAGGAAAACTTAGTTAATTCACGAAAAAGTAGGATATACAAGAGTTATAAAGACAAAACCATAAGGAAGAGTAGGACCTAGGCCACCACAAGTGTCAAAGTTAAACAAACACCATATAGTTTTAATGACCTAATAGATGTACACGTTACCCAAAAATTACCTAAATCTACGAAACGGTTTTTAAGTTGTTAAAGTTATTTAAGTTAAGTTATTACGGAAAATTGTTGTTTTTTTACAAAATAACACCCTGTAACTCGTTAGGTGAGCATCAGAGAAATTTTTTATAAGAATTTTATTCTTATTTTGGTCTGGCCTACGGTAAATTTTTGTACGCTCATACTGGGACACCCTGTATATGACAAAACAAAAGCCCGGTCTTTCTTTACTTTCGCGCCACATTAAAATTCTTGGATTGGATTGGACAACACTTGGGCATGTGCACAGGAACATTTGTCCGTGATAGAGAACGAAATATATAACTCCATCTCATAAACCGGCTTCAAGAAAAGCTCGAATAGCTCAATATAGTAGTATTATATATATATATATATATATATATATATATATATATATATATATATATATATATATATATATATATATATGTATTAACAACTATATTTTCTATGGATACAGCACGCCAGAAGTTTTACAGCGTTACAAATAAGGTCTTTAATGCACGCAACATGGTGGACAGCCTAACATCAACAGAGGAGGACTGGAGAAATGTGTATGAAGTAATACGAACAATAATTGAGAGCAAGGAGGGAGAGGAAAGAATGATAAGGTAAGATATGATGACAGAAATAAATAGATGAGCAGCAAAGACGGCCTACTCACTGAAGTAATGCGCAAGCGGTTCCAGTGTGATAGGCTAGAAGTGGAGGGGAGGGGGTTAAATCGGTAAGAATCCGACACTCCTGCAGGGTTATTACACTAATCTTTAAGACGTCTTAAGTATGGGCTTTTGGACATAACTATGTCTTATAGTTAACTTCACGCCGATTTTCTAGTCACATCCGATATTTTGGAATTATACTAATGGACTTTGTCTACAAATTGGTCTAAAATGCCAGACATTTCTTTAGCTCCTACTTCAAGCCACCTCCGAAGGTGCCCTAAACTAGTGTAAGACCGTGCCGTACATTGTGTCAGACATAATTGTTTTCTGTATTTTTGCATACTTAGAGTAAAATATGGCTTTTGTGCCTCATTTGCTATTTCTTGTTGAACACGAAAGGCGAAGATATGATATAAGGGAATTAAACGTGTACAGGAGACATTTAAGAGACAACAATAATCCTTTTGATCCTGAGGGCCTTAGAATTTCAGCGCCTTTTTCGTGTAGACAAGGACACTGCGCGATATTTAATAAATAGATTGACTCCCAGGCTTCGGGTTTACAGATCTGATGGATTAGCTCCACATGTAAAGGGGAGTAAAATAAATGAAGCTAAAATTTCTTAATGAGTAATATAACATGTAAAATATAGATTTTAGTAACCCTTCGATTTCTGTCTCATGGATGTTACCAAAGGGTTGTGGGGCAAGGATTTTTTGTATCTATGAGTCAACCCAGCGTTAGCAATTGTAATTGTAAAAATATACTCTCAAACACTGGTTTATAACTTGTTTTTCTTTTTGAATGCACAAATTTTAAGGTTATATTCCTTTTAAACTATGGTTAGATTGTTTTCTTCCTTCTTTTCCAACTAAAAATACGAATGACTGCGACGTTGCCATATTGTGGGGGTTAAAACTTCTTTAAGTCCATGTTAATTATAGACGGTCTTAAAGGAATAAGAGTAGGAGTCTATAATTTTGGTGGCTTAAAATGAATTAGCCTGTCTTTTGTCTTCAGTTTAAGACAATTAGTATAATAACCCTGCTGGTTACAGACCGCGGTCTCATGCAAGATTTCCCCTCCCCTAAAGATAGATAGATAAATGTCTTTATTTTTTAATTATACAAAATACAAAAAGAAAAGAGAAAACTATAGAAAGGTGGTGATATCCAACAGAGTTGCTCATATGCAACCACCTTATTGCATATAATAATACAATAAATTCCTAATTATTGTGTGTACAAGCATCACTTACCGATGCAGAAACCACATGTACTACGGATACACAATCTATTTTAATTACATGATTACATCATATTGAATACCTATTATCTCTTTTATTAGGTATATATTTCTTGACTCTGTTATTAAAAGTGGTTAAACCAAATGCTTCTCGGATAGTGGAAGGAAGTGAATTGTAAGTTTTTACAGCCGTGAATCTAAAGGATCTTTCAAACAGACTGGTTCGATGTTTGCGTATCGAGCACAGATTGTATCGAGTAAAGTAAAATTTGACGCGTAGTACGATTATATATATATACAGGGTGGTCACTTTTACGAAGCCCACCATTTGGATCTTGGAAAGGGTAAAATATACAGAGTGGCTCAAATTAGAAAAAAGTTGCGCATTTTTATGCTTTTCAATTAGCTGAAAAGAAATCCGGGATATTTTGGGTAGTTCCTGAATTATCCCTGAAAAACTGAAAACATGCATTTTCTTTTTCCTTTTATAACTTTTTTAGTTTCCAAGGAAACATTGTGAAACTGCAGTGTTAGATTTTTCGACATGAGCTTTCTAATGGAAGTGACAAAAATTTTCCACGCCAACTAGATGTCCAAATTTTCGTAGTCAACTTTTGATTTTCTTACGGGCGCCATATTGAATTTTGATACCGTTGAAAAGAACGAAAAATTTCGATCTCGACCATGTATAATACATAGGTAATCTAAAGTGTTTTCCCGCCAAAAATCAATAATTTATTATTGATTTTTGATATAATAATTTTTTTGAAATCAAGTTGTCTCCGAATAAAACAATTAATTACTGATTTTAAACTTTTCTGGAAATATCATTTTAAGAAATAATGTAAGAAGACCGCCTGTCAAGTCTGTTAATACACATGACATTTTGGAAAAGTGAGAAAGTTGTTTAACTTTCAAAGTAAATTGTACATAACGTTTTTATTAACAATCATAGTAAAATTAATTATAAATTTTAAATATTACATTCTTAAGCTGGTTAACATTTATAAATACTGTTCAAAGTGACCTCCTTCACGATCAATACATAGATATGTTCTACGATCCATGTTTGCTGTTGCGTTTTGAATAGTTGCTGGTGTGATTAATTGAAATACTTCAACAATTCTCCTTCTGAGGTGTTCAACATCTTGGACTGGCATATTATAAACTTTATTTTTTGCAAACCCCTACAAAAAATAATCAATATAAACGTTATGTATAATTTACTTTGAAAGTTAAACAACTTTCTCACTTTTCCATAATGTCATGTGTATTAACAGACTTGACAGGCGGGCTTCCTACATTATTTCTTAAAGTGATATTTCCAGAAAAGTTTAAAATCAGTAGTTAATTGTTTTATTCGGAGACAACTTGATTTAAAAAAAAATAATAAATTATTGATTTTTGGCGGGAAGACACTTTAGATTACCTATATATTATACATGGTCGAGATAGAAATTTTTCGTTCTTTTCAACGGTACCAAAATTCAATATGGCGGCCATAAGAAAATCAAAAGTTGACTACGAAAATTTGGACATCTAGTTGGCGTGGAAAATTTTTGTCACTTCCATTAGAAAGCTCATGTCGAAAAATCTAACACTGCAAAGTTTCACAATGTTTCCTTGGAAACTAAAAAAGTTATAAAAGGAAAAAGAATATGCACGTTTTCAGTTTTTCAGCGATAATTCAGGAACTACCCAAAATATCCCAGATTTCTTTTCAGCTAATTGAAAAGGATAAAAATGCGCAACTTTTTCTAATTTGAGCCACTCGCTGTATATTTTACCCTTTCCAAGATGCCAATGGTGGGCTTCGTAAAAGTGACCACCCTGTATATATATATATCTACGCCTCTAAGTTTTTCATACAAATATTGAGGCTTGGATGTAAAGTTGATCTTATAAACAGTTCTAGACTTGTGAATGAAAAAATTTTCGTCGAGGGTAAACCACTGCGATTCTCGGAATTCATCAGATACATGATCAAACTTGCGTAGATTAAAATAGAATCAAATACACGCATTTTGATCTTTAACAATACTGTATCTATCCCTACATAGGAGAGCAGGCAAATACACAACATTACAGTAGTGTAAATGCGATAAACACAAGGCATCGACCACACGAAGGTTACATTGTAAGTCCAAATTGTCCTTATACATGTATAATACTTTTAAGACACCACATGACTGGAGAAACGCAAATCACGATCTATATGTAATCCCTACAACTTATCGAGGAAAGCAAAGGGACATTATTAATAGAACTAACAAATTGAGAGTTCCTACTTAGAATTTCTTTATCTTTACCAAAAATAAGCAATTGAGTCTTACTTTGGCACACAGTACCTACCTACCTACCTATTCATCAGAAATGCAATTGACAGCTAACTTAATTTTAGTAAAAAAGAACACAATTCCTTTGTTAAATTTAAGTACCTACACATTTTTGGCGTATATTTTCTAAATAACAAGTGTCCTTCGACTTTTTCTACAAGTCAATAGGATTTTTTTTTCTGTTAAGAATGTTGTACCTACGTGTATTAGACAGACACTGCAGCAACTCGAGAGCTATATTATTTTTAAACTGAACGGAAATGAAGGCATACCTACTCATCTTGCCAAAAAGAAAAAATATAATTATCTTTCGAAAGTACCTAGTGATAACAGACTATTGCCTCGCCAAATTCTTACAGCGTGATGTTTTCAATGTCATGGATCTAAAAAAAGCTAAAGTTAAGATAGGTACCTACCTACTGATTAAATATAGTTTCTATATGTACCTACTTAAGTTTTAATTGGTAAAACCGTTTAATGCAGAGAAAAATGGAAAATATATTTTTAAGTTCTGTATTGGAACTATACAAAGAAAATAAATGGAAAGAAATTTTAAGACTTAATGAAGACTATGATAATCCTATCGCTTTAAACTTAGTATGGGTATGGCCTAGTGAAAAAAATTTGAGTTTCATAAAAACAATTTTAAGTGAACATAATTTAGATGGCATTATATCAATTGGATGTGGATGTGGTCTATTAGAATGGATTATAAGTAAATCTACAGGTGAATATCTACTTAACTAATTGATCATACATGCAAATTTGTAATTTCTAGGTTTTAATGTCGTTGGTTATGAAATTAATAAAGAATGGTGGGACAGTAAATATTCTAATCCTAAATTTATCAAACTAAATTATTGTGAAGTGCCTCTAGAAAAAAATAATTTTAATTCCAATTATGCCTTATTTTTTTGTTACTTTAATAATGGTCCTGCATTTATAGAATATATTAATATATATAAAGGTAACGTAGTTTTTATAATAGGACCAGGGAAAGGTATAGAAAGATATACTGACCCCGAACCATTCAAAGTAAATTTCGGAATTACTAAGTGGAAATTGCATAGGTACCAAGAAATAAAAAATAGCAAAGACTTTATAGCTGTATATGTTAAACATAGTATGTGATACGTAGATGTAAATAAATTTAAGTATGTATCAGGTATTTAATATAAAATCAGCTTCATAATTATTATTGGAACAGCAGATCCAGCATAAGAAAGGTGCATATTATTAAAATAAAAATAAGATTATAGGTATAAATACGAACTCTATTCTACTTGATTAATTTTAACTAGTGATACATAAGAATAAAAATAATAATACGCATTATATTAAAAGTACAAGAAATACTAAGATATTTTAATGGAATGTATGCAATATCCCCATCTCTATATAATTCATAAACATACACTGAAGGAAATGGTTCAAATAAAAATTGTTGGTAAGATGATCTGCTTTAATGGAAATTTTTCTTATCAATACTATATTATAATTCCCTAACCAAAAGGAAAAAGGTGCATGCCTTCCCGAATTATCTTTCCTAGGTAAGTAAATAAACTTTTGTAGTAAATGTGTGCACCAATTTGAGACGTACATATATGGGTTACTACATCTTCGTTTATGGCAAGTCGGTTATAAACAAATGTGACGTTCTTAGTCGGTTTCGGGTTTTAATTTCCGGGTTTCTGCCTTCGGGCGCCACCAAACATGGGTTTAGTGTGGTGAATGGTCCACGCGAACTCTACTCGCTTATGAGTAAAGGCTGGGTAACACAGTGAAGAAGGTGCATGAATGCACTTGCCAGCGGGTCAATGTTTCTTAAGCTAGGTAATAAAAGTCACACGTATCCAATTCCTAAAATATTTATTTTAAATCACTCGGTCTGACAATAAAGCAGTTAACACCAAAATATTAATAGCAATATATATATATTTGTTCATGGAAGCAGCAATAATAAACAAGCGGAAATATATTAGCAACAAATGGTATCAAGTAGCAGTAAATAGACAAGCAATAAATAGTAAATATACAAGTAAATAAACAAAGTCGGTGGCAATTGTTATTAAACAGGTAATAATAAATGGTCAGTAAATAGGCAAGCAATTAAATACCATAATCGGTGCGGAAAATAAGCTAGACGGTGAATAAGCAAAAAGCAACAACAACCAAAAGAAGCCCAGGCAAAACGTTCTATTATTTATTAACAGAAAAATCTCGGCAACTATTTATAATCCGGACTGACACTACGGAGGTGGCTAGCGTCTCCAAGCCTTTTGCACCACGTCTGAACGAGAAATAAGATACAGCTTTCCGCAAGATACAAGTCCCCAAGGCAATCGCACTTATAAAGGAAATGTACTAGCATTCAGCCACAGGTTATTTTCATCCAAACAAGTTGCTAATACACACAATGCTACTTCGCCCAAGTCAATCGCTCTTAAAGGCGACCGTAACTATGTGTACCTGGAGCTTGCTTCCAACGGCCGGCGGGTCAGAACGGTGTCGGTAGGTATCGAATCGGTAAATCCGTAAATAATCTCGGTAAATATTTAAAATCCGAACTGACTCTACGGAGGTGGCTAGCGTCTCCAAGCCTTTTGCACCAAGTCTGAACGAGAAATAAGATACAGCTTTCCGCAAGATACAAGTCCCCAAGGCAATCGCACTTATAAAGGAAATGTACTAGCATTCAGCCACAGGTTATTTTCATCCAACCAAGTTGCAAATACACACAATACTACTTCGCCCAAGTCAATCGCTCTTAAAGGCGACCGTAGCTATGTGTACCTGGAGCTTGCTTCCAACGGCCGGCGGGTCAGAACGGTGTCGGTCGGAATCGAATGGTTACTTACTCCTCCTGGTGATTGCTGGTGCTGGTGGTTGGTGCTGGCGGAAACTATATCTTAAAGAAGATCGGACGGTCAAAAGAGGCCTTTCTAGGCAGTGACAATGCCTTAAATAGTAAATCGGAGACACCACGTGACGGTAAATCATGTGGGAGAATCATTGCGCATTGGTTGCGCGGATATTTTAATTTTTGATTCAAAATCGGTGAGTTTAGTGGTACACGGTACTAATATTGTCAATATATTATTGCTGGCCTAGTCACAGCGTTAAATAATATAAACAAATTATAAAATAGCATTTTGATAAGCTCACGGACTTCTACATTTATTTTAAATAGCATTACCAAAAAGAACGGCTTTAAAACACCCAGAAATAAATAAATTCACATTATAACACATCCTAAATATGTTAAATCTATTTTACAATATCAAACAATAATAAATAAATAATATCAACTTATTTAAACCAATTCAGAAAATACAAATTATTCTAAGCTCTGCAAAATAATGTAGAGACCTGAAATTAACTAAAACATTGAAGTAAGGGGATATAAACTCGGTAAAATAAACAATCTTATAATATTAATAAAAATGTAATTGACTGAATACTTGTAAGTGAGTTTTCTACTTTATATTATTATAACAATTAACTACTACAATAGTTGAATGTTATAAACAACGGCGGTAATACAAAAAACTTGACCCGGCCGAGGATCGAACTCGGATCTCTCGGCTGAAAAGTCGGCACGCTTTGCACAGCGCTACGGAGCTCACCTCCAATATATTTCGGCAGAAACTAACACATATTAAATTCTAAACTCCAAATAATAAATCCTAACTGTAAAAAGGTAACTTCGTTACACAAAGTTTACAGAATGTACCTAACTATCTCTCTGTCGGAATTTTTATCTTTCGAGATCATAAGCGTGCCGCCACTATCTACCTACGGTCTATACCAAAACCTCCTCGTTACGAAGGACGTTACAGACGTAGTTTGGTTTCACTCCTAGATATGTAATTACCGTGGGTTTTCCAAAAGTTCCACATTAAATTGTATACCTAAATTAAAATTATTCTATATACTTACCTACGTATAGTTGACCATGTTCAAAAATACAACATGCTAATTACTTATATTTAAATTGGGGCCTAGGTAAAAGATGAGACACTTGGAAACTGGTATCTATATAGGTCTATAAGTAAATCAAAAAATAAATTGGCAATGATATGTTTATTTAAATTTCAACAAACACAAAAAGACACATTATTTTAAAACTAGAATAATCTATACTATTATTTACAAAAATAACAAATGTAATATTGAAAGTTTTGTCCCACTAAATACCAATGTTATATTAAAAAAATATTACAAAACTTTTTGTAATATAAAGGCTAATGTAATGTAAAGGCTTAATGTTATAAATATGTTTTTTTACTAGTAACATGAGAAAACCTTATTATTTACCTCATTTGTGTAATGAGAAGTAGTTCATTATTAACCTAGGTAAATAATGATTTCATTATTTACCTAGGTTAATAATAAACTGTATTGAAACTCATTTGTTTGACATTTCACGCATCAGTTTGACATTTCGCCTACTTGATATTTCGATATGTTTGAGTAATAGGGGAAATGTCTGATTTTAAAATGAAAATAAGATCTTCTGGTGTTAATTCGGCTATTAGTAGTAAAAAAAATACTATATATACTTCGGTTGAGAAGGCCATTATTTACCTCGAAAATTATATCCTTCGGCGCTACGCGCCTCAGGATATAAAATTTCTCGGTCAATAATAGCTCACTTCTCAACCTAGGTATATAATATACTATTTATTAATATACCTATCAAACGTTATCTAGTAAATGTTTAGAATATGTTGTAAAAACATTGTCCTAACCCAATAAACTCGAAAACATCACAGTTAAGTTGTCAGGAGTTGACTTCGTGGAAATCACTGTCCCGTATGATGTCTTATAGGAGTCACATACCCTGCCTATAATCAGGAAATGTCCACCTCGTTTACCATCCCAGGGATAACTTTAACATATCGTATTGTGACCATCGCTAAAGCTCTTATTCAGCTCTTGTAAAGATGAAAGCAGGAGTTCTTATTTAAATCGTTATTTTATCTCTATAAGACATTATTATGCAACTTTGCAGCATTATTTGTAATAATGTTGTTTGAGACTTTAATATGTGAGTGCAGTAGGTACGCTAAGCCGTCACCAGCTCACTTCAAGGTCACCGAGCTCCCATTGGCATGTGTCCATCAGCAGCTAACTTCAAGATAGAATCTCAGGTTAACCTCGCTATAGGGGATATTGGCGAGGTCTTCGGCTAAAGGGGATGATCTTCAGCGTGGTGGACAGTGACCAGAGGCTATAGTTCTGAGTTCTGCCGCCAGGATATTCTAGGGGACGCTGTTTAGGGGGGTGGGGTGTAAGGGACTGTAGTACGTGGGGATGATCTTCAGCGTGGTCGACAATGACCAGAAGGTGTAGTTGCGAGTTCTGCCGCCCGGAAATTATAGGGGACGCTGGTGTGCAGATGATTTATTACCTTATCAGAGAGAACGTGACTTTAATGTAAACAAAGTTCTTTGTCGGTGGAATTCCTGGAAAGAAATCTAATAAATCTGAAACTAATTGAATGTAGTAATTGAAACAATACATCTTTGACAACAACTCGCGTTCCTTTTCAATGTAAAACTAGTGTGATAGTTCCAGTTCCAAAAGTTTCTTCTCCTAAACACCCAGAGGAGTATTCCACTTATAAACAAAATAATAGTCTGTGAACAAATGCACTGAACTATATATAATAACTGGAACGCCATAACGGGTACATGCGCAAAGAATTTTTACGTCTACCTAGCGTAATCCAAAAAGAAATGGGGCGTCTGCGCAGAGGTAAATTTAATTGGCGAGGTTGTCTGAGCTTACTTATCACATCCAATTTTACGTATGTGAATTATTACTTCATATTTTATCTGCCAGGTCCGGCTTTGTGTAATGTAGTTTTAGCATTTAAAGTTTGATTTTAGTTCTGGCAGAGAATAATTAGTTTATTGCATAGATAAAATATATTGGTTTATTGTCTATGTTGAATTCGTCCAGACTCTGACGGGTGCGGTTTGCGTGGTGTTATTTTGCAAGAATAAAGGACCAATTCCTGGAGTGAATTACTATACGTAAGTAAAAATAAATCTTTATGGATCATTAAAATTTTCATTGTGGTGATTTGCAGTTTTGTTATCATACCTAGGTACCTACTTCAAATCTTATGTAATAAAGAAGTAAGTAATTAATAATTAATAAAAAGTTTTCATCCTCAATTTTTGTGACCTACTTACGTAATTTTCAATCTTCTTCATATTGAGAACATGGTAACATGATAACAGTATGCAGACAGAGAGACAGATATTGAAAATACATCAAGTTTATCAAAATACACAGATCGTTATCAAACTAACAATGTAGAGAAAATGAAGAAAAAAGACGTATTAGATTGGAGCCTTGAGACTGACCCTAATGATATAGTAGACGCAATAAGAATTTACAGACGCCCGGGGGTAGACTATAAAATATTTGTAAATACGCTGCGTAAAATAGACTTTATCGAATAAATTTTGAAAGTATATATGACGTTTCTTATCCCCCCCATCTTTTCATTAATCCTATATATCATATTGTACAGGGTCATTGATTATATATTAGCCACCCACCTAGAGGTTCTCCTTTTAATATGAGGAAAAAAAGTTAAATACAAAAGTTGTAGAAAATCAAGTGTAGACGTGGTCGAGTGTCTGCGCGCGATAATTGGAGAGTTTCGCGGCATCAGGCGAAATAGACCGTTTTTGGCCCAGGAAGCTTTTGTGAGTGTCGGGACGCTTAGTTTCTCGCCAGTGTGAAAAGATTCGCCATGAATGTTTTGTATCACAGGCAGAGAGAGGCTTCAAGGTCCTAGCGGGCGCGCAATTGCAACGAGGAAGGTCGAAGGCGAGAGCTGGTCGGCTAACGGAGTCAACCGTACGAATTCGGTGCGTGGAGACGAAGTCAGATTTTACTAATCTTTTTAAGAATCGTCCGAATTCAAGAAAAAACAACGATAACTAGTTCTCGGGACGTCGGCAGCCTAAAGCTACGGTTTGTTAGAACAGTGCGTGGCGCATGACGTAGACTTACGGCAGAATCTGACGCGCTTGACTTACATCAGTTTTCGCAAAAGTGGTTTGTTAGAAAATCAGTTATGTTTGTGCTGTTGACAAATTCAGTTGAAAAATGAGTTTCCGTAAACTTAATAATGCACTAACAGCGGTCTTAATGGCGGAGGAGGAGGAGGAGGAGGAGGAGAATTGCTATAATTTTTCAATTATAAATGACAAAAGACTGTTGATAGAATATTTTCTAGTCGAGATACTGAGGGAGCATATAATATAACAGTCGAAAGAAGATTGTTTGGAAATGAAGCAAAATTTCGGGAATATTTTAGACTTTCAACAGAACTATTTGAAACCGTGTTATCACATATCAGAGAAGACATAACTAAACAGCCCTACAATACAATACCCGCCTATTTTCCTAATTAAACCTCTGTTCACCTCTAGGAACGTTGTGAGTTCAACTAAACGGCTGCGTCAAAATCAAATTGAGATTGGTTTCAGCGCACACTGTCAACGCACAACGTTGTCAGTCTACAGTACGCGCATCTGAGCAGATCCTAACAAACCAGTTTCCTATATTTACATGCATTTGATTTCAGCGGATATGCGCGGCGTTCAACAGACCGTGAGTTGTGCGCTACGCGCTGTTCTAACAAACCGTAGCTTTAGGTAAACTAGGAACGTTGCCCGCAAAAGCGGTGAAGTCGTATTTCGTTTTTAACTGAGTTTATCCTGTAGATTCAGAAGTGAAGCGAAATTTCAAGCCCGAGTTTACCGATCGTGAGTTTACAGGAGGGCTTTTGGCATGTCGCCGGCTCGTTGCCAGCGGAACTTTTCTAGATCCGCGAAGACTTACGGACTCCACAAAAAGATAAACCCCGGAACAGAAGTCTTGCTACAAAGAGACTAGACAACGCGGGTTCATTATTAGTGAATAATCTGAGGTAGTTGTCTAACTTGCCAGTCGAAGGTTAGATAGACCTTGGGGTGCTTCGGCTAAAAGTCGTTAACCTAATTACTAGGCAACACTAGTAAGCGCTACTCGGATTGTTCGTGGTCGGGTATTTAGACGCAGGAACCCTAAATATTAAAGGTCGCAATAATGAATCGACGAAGTCGTGTCGTCGACTGAGTTTATCCTCCATATTCCGGCTGTTAATATTTAGGAGGGCTAGGAAACTCACGATCGGCTCAATCGCTTGTCGCAGAAAAGTCGATGTTGAAATTTCGCTTCAGTTCTGAATTTACAGGGTAAACTCGGTTAGAAATGAAATACGACTTCGCCGTTTTTGCGGAGAGCGTTACTAGTTCACTCAAGACTGCCGACGTCCCAAGAACTCGTTATCGTTGTTTTTTCTTGAATTCGGGCGATCGTGAGTAGATTAGTAAAATCTGACTTTTACCCTCGTCTCCACGCACCGAATTCGTACGGTTGGCTCCGTTAGCCGACCAGCTCTCGCCTTCGACCTCCCTGATCGCAATTGTGCACCCGCTGGGACCTCGAAGCCTCTCTCTGCCTGCGATACAAAAGATTCGTAGCAAATATTTTCACACTGGCGAGAAACTAAGATTCCCGGCACTCACAAAAGCTTCCCGGGTTGAAAACGGCCGGTCCACCAACGTCCACAGCTCTATCTCTTCTGCCTGAGACGGGCTACTCACTTTCAGGCCGTTAGTTATCTACAAGCGTCCGTGTCCGTACTCTCCGTTGGCGAAAGTAGCAGCCTACGTGCCGCGACGTGCAACCGAAGCCCTCGCGGATATCTAACAAAATCTCCGCTTGTTAGGGCAGCGCTGATTTCGCCTGGTGCCGCGAAACTCCAGTTATCGTGCGCAGACACTCTACCACGTCACTTCTCTTGCGATGTCTTCTGACTTCACAGAGCTCCCTCGACGATACGATTTTCTTATTAAAATACCTCGTAGACTCAAAGGAAGCAATAAAAATGTCTTTCCTAAGAGTATATTTTCACCTTTCTTTGACCCAAACTTTGGTATATTTACGCAATTCTTCTTTATCACTAACCTTGGTGCATTTATGAAAAGTTTTGCCTAACGTTCTATACTCACCACCTGGTGCAATACGAAACGTAGTCCTCTTCCTTCTTGCTATTAAACACTGACTTGTTTACCTTTCTTATTTCGAATTAATTGTTGAGACTAGTGTCCCAACAGTTAACCGTATGGTGTAGATTTTATAATTCAGAAAAAAAACGTCGCGACGCGGCTGTTTTCCCTCTTTTCGACGTTTATCAAAAACGAACGAAACTAGCACTTTCAAATAATTTCCGAAATTTAGAAGTTAGGAAAACCCTGTCTAACTAAAATAAAAAATAACCGTTTTTAAATATAATTTGCTAATTCCAAAAGGTTTTCTTAAAGCAAAAGTTTAATTAAGTTAAACTTCGATTAGCACTCCGTATACTCGCGACTTGAATGACTACACGAAAACTGAATAATTTTTTACCGTTACGGCTCCTTTTATGCTAAAATTTGCGGGGGAAAATCATTGGTTCCGCCCACCATATATAAGAGAAAGTGTCCTCCGACGACAGCCGATGTCACGTGACCAGGATCCCAGTGGGGGGGATAGCGGTTTGGGACTTGGGACTCGAATATCATTCAAGTCGCTCTGGCACGTGAATAAATGATACTGAAAGATGGAAAGTATGGGACATGAAAGACACGGATCTAATTGTGAACGACGAACGACACCTGTGGTTCGGTTTCGCTAGTGTGAGTACAAGGTGTAAGCGTTATACGTACCTAGACTCACGTAGGTATTAAGTACTTAATATAAAGTTGATTGTCGATGTCAAAATTTGGGTAAAAATATTAATTATCTAGTTATATTTTATCCTACAGCCCATATACACACGTGGACGGAGGCTAGACAACAACCTGTGTATTGGGCATTGATTATTTTAAGTCAAATTTGGAAAAGGAAATTTGAAATTTTTTTTTAGTAAATAGATTTGAAAGTAAAATGGTCCCTAATTAAAGAACGCCCGGTACAAAGGATGCTGCTCAACTATTAGGATAGGTGTGAGAGGTAAAATGAAACTCGATTTTACAGTTTGATCTGATTTGAAATGACGAAAATATGTGTACGAAGCCTGGTACGTTGAGGTCTCCTTCATAGGTAGTTCGTTGACGATGATCACGGCGACGCTGACTTGGAGGTCGGAGCCATTTGGATAGGTCACACACCACTCTTAGTGCGGACGGACAGATACGAAACGAATTCTGTACCCTAGGAGGCGGTTGATCACTGAGGGACTTCGTCGAAAGCACTATTTTGCCCTTAAAGTAGTTGATTAATACAGATAGACACAGCCCGCTCACTACTCTAGCTCTTTAGAGGTTTAGAACTGTTGCTCTTGAAATTTTATTACTGTTGTATTTATCGCTTAACTCATAACTCTCTCTCCCTCCCACCCTCCCTCCCTCTCTCTCTCTCTCTCTCTCTCTCTCTCTCTCTCTCTCTCTCGAGGCCGCTATCTGCCGGTTTATATATTTTTTGGGAATTCTCGATGTTCGATTTCTAGATTTTTAGAAATTGCGAAGTTGTTAAAATTCGTATTTTTGAAAAAAGATACAAAGATGAGACTTGGGGGATCTTTGAATAATACGTAGAAATTGAGAAATTAAAGGTTTTTTAAAAGCATTCCAGAACATTCCATGGATTGACGTCAGCAATTCTTGACTTTCGATTTAAAAATTGAGAAAACTAATGAAAACACTGTAATGATCTGGGTATGGCTGTAATGGGCATCGTTTCCAGAGCATAATGATGTTTGTCTCATCGCGCTATGTCGCACGAACGAAGTGTAAATTGCAAAACAAGCGGTATATTTATACGAGGGGCGTGGTTCAACGAACCGGAGAGTCCGCCCCTTGGATATACCCTGAAGGTCGTGAACGGAGAGAGGCAGAGACAATAAAAAGACTCTTCAATGATATAGGCCATAGAGAAACTAAAAAAAGAGAGCTGCCAATTCAATAGAAAAAAGTTGGCTCTACGTGCGACTGTGGTGCCCCCCTTGACGTCCGAGAGAACTAAAGTAGGTCTCAACCGGTAAATTAGGAATATTTCTTGTATGTAAATATCGCGGTAAATTTTGAAATTCAGGGTTATGATTCTGTTTATACATTCTACTTTTATTTTCTACTCTAAGAAAATTGAACATACAGTTTTTAAACCGTACACATACTGTGTGTTAAAAACTGTATGTTCAATTTTCTTAGAGTAGAAAATAAAAGTAGCATGTATAAACAGAAAATTTATGCATTTATTTAAATTTACTTTGAGTAAAAATAAATTATTACAATATAAATTAAAAAGTGTAGATATAATCTTTTGGAGTAGAAGTTACCACCAGTAGGATGCATAAACCAGACCGTCAAATAGGTACAAAAACATTAATTTTTTTAGAAAATTTTTATTAAAAATTAACAAAGAAATATAACTTCATAAATAAATAATTAAACATTTTTATCCAAAAGTAGTTATCGTAAAACGTAAGCATATAATTCTTTTAACAAATAAATAAATAATAATAATAAAATAAATATATCAGTTTTCATTTCGAAAAATATCTTGATAATATTTTTTGCTAATTAAAAATATGGAGTCTGTTAATATTTGGGACTTAATTTCCTCTCTATGTTTCTCACATCTAATGAAATCGAAGGATATATGTTTGTTTAAAATAATCTTAATTTTTTTTGTTAAATGCTGAACATGTCCAAATGACGTCAATATTGAATTTATTATATCGTACAGATAAAATATTTAAGTTCAAAATGGTCCTCGTATAAATACCTTGTTTTAGTATCAAAAGGTAAATTCATAATACGGAACCATTTCTTTCGTTTTTCTTCATTTGTTGGAAATTTGAAAAAATGTTTATTTTTATGAGGTTCTGTACATTTAACATAATAAGCGTTTTTACAATCCTGTGCCCAACATTTATAACTAAATATACCTGTGCTCGACATGGTTACATACTTTTATTGTTGTTTATTGTTATTTCTATGTGTGGTTCTGATCTCCAGTCATAGACAAAATAATAAATATAGTTTCTCTATGTCTCCAGTCTCCAAATTTCTTCAGATTTTAATCACAGAATATTACCTCACGGTTATTTTAATTTATTCACTGCAAAGTTCAAATCACAGAATATGTTCAAATGACAAAATGATAAAATGGAAATATAGGTTAGAAATATAATGAAATCCAACGTTGCCAGTTGCCGTTTCATAATAGACAGTAGAATTTCCCTTTCGAAATAAAAAAGGCAGATGTCCCTATATCACGGATTTCCTCAATTAAACATTAATCTTAAGATAATGTACCTACATACTATAAAAGATTAAAAGAAAATAATAATTTTTGAATCAATAATCAAAAGACGATTTAGAAATTTCCAATTTTCAAGTATTTATATATAACACTAGCAACATTGTTAGTTGATAGCGAAATAAAGGAATCTTCTTTATCTACATGTTAGTTCAACTAATATACGTAAAACGCCGTGCGCGTCCGAAATGCGCAGGAACATGATGCCAAGGCCATGCATGCTTTTGAAAAGTCTTATTTATTATTTTGTCTATGATATAGGCACAATGAAAATTTCTCATCTTCCAACTTGGAGGGCGCTGGAAGCATGGATACCGTGCAGTCCTATATAAAGATACCGGATTTTTAGTGTATTCTGTGGTATTGTGGTGCCGTGCCATGATACGTGTAGTCACGTTGTAGTTGTAGTTTTATTTTTGTGGCAGTTTTATTTTTTATGGTCCTGTTTATAATCACTATTCGATACGACCTACTTTTCTGCAAGTGCTGCATTCACTCAATTATTTCTTTACACTTTTAAAAAGTAAATAATATAGAATATAAGTATAACCTAATAAGTGTGCTAATAAGTATTGTATATTTCAGTTGATTTTTAAACGTTCCATTTAAATCGAGGGAATATACCCTTGATTTTAATTCGTTTTTTAATTGTGTAATATGGTTTTGCAACTATTATTTTTTTATTTAAGGAATGTTTCATGTAATCTATATGCAGGACAATAGGTCTCATTGAATACATATTTTCTGAAATCGATCCAATGGTTATCGAATCAACCAACCGACCAACCAATCGTCGCATTAGAATAACAAAGTTCTATCTGAACATTCAACCATATTGAGAAATCAAAGGCTAAAGTTTGAATAACTTATAATCTATTATAAAATTAATGATATTCAATTGGGATAAATATTATGCAATATTGGGGTAATATTTATCTCAATTGAATATCATTAATTTTATAATAGATTATAAGTTATTCAAACTTTAGCCTTTGATTTCTCAATATGGTTGAATGTTCAGATAGAACTTTGTTATTCTAATGCGACGCAATACGAATCATTAAATAAAAGTAAATAAATCTCAAAACTCCCGCGGTTTTTAATATTTCGGGGTTCTAGCTTGGAGGGCGCCACAGAGCTTCTTATTGCCAACCGTATAACAGGTAACAGGGTTTTGACTGATCTTTTTATTGTCTCTGGAGAGCGGTATGGAGATTAGGTTTGTATCAATCAATGTGAAAAATATATAAACTGTGAAAATTTGAGAATAGAATTGATCGACCAGTTTGAAAGTTAGCGTTAGTGAAAAATTAGCCAAGTGGGCGGAGCTTAACTCTTTACCTTTTGATATACCTCTGAAAACAGGATTTAGAGGAAAGATATAGAAAAAAGTTTTAAAAAGGTCAAATGAATTTTGAAAAAGTTCGAATGTAAATATCGGAATTTTGAGCTGAAAATTTGCATACTGGGGTTTTTTGACATGCAAAGTTGAATCTAATATTATTTTAGCGAAATTTTCAATCCGAAAGGGAGAATTTCGTGACACCGAGTTTTAGGTCATAAGTCAGTCTCGGCTCAGCATCGACATCGATAACATTATAGTGACTTCGACTACTATCATCAACTACCATCGTCGACAGTGATCCAACTTGCCATTGGGGTTTATCAACAAAAATCTTCGTTTTATTTTTTTAACCAATTGCCTTTACCAAGGTAAACCGTCCTTGCAAAGCAAACCCAATTGCCTTTACCAAAGCAAAATAAAAAAAGAATTTCGCAACGAATTCAAGAGCCTCAAGCCACAGCATCCACACCATCCCACGGATTTCTTAAAATAAACTGGATGGCTGATTCCTAACTATCATTTTGTCAACTGTAAGATGGTCGCCATACTGTGCTAACATTCCCTACGTTGTCCCACGTTGGGCGGCAAACTTGTGACGCCCCTTTTTTTCTTGATTTTAACAAGTTGTATCGACTATACCAGTCGGCTAAAATAATAGGCAGTGACTCATGGTCTAATTCGATACAGAATAGGGACGAAGTGTAAATACTTAATACATAGCGGCGCAAACGTTTGCACATAGAAAAGTGATGCCGCTTACGCATTACTATTGAACAGAACTATAAATTGTCTGTTCCATGGTGGTTCCATGCTTGTCTATTCGATGCCACCACAATTCTTTACGTCGGATATAGTTCCGTCTTTGTTTAACGGGTTAAAAAACGAAGAGCGAGATATGCAACCTATGCAACAAAAGTCAAGAGTGTCTAGAAGATCGGACATGCGCATTTCACACACATCCAAGTAGTTCATCGCAGCCTGACATAAGCGTAGTACGCGGGAAATGCTGTAATTTGTGTCTGCACTGCATGTATTAATTGGTGAACTTGGTGATGTGTTACTTAGTTTATTTAATGTTCGAAGAAAAGGATTTTATTATGGAAGCGATCGCGGGGAGCAGTGGATTAGAAACGCGTAAACGATCTCATCTGACAAGCGAGGAAATTCGTATGATAAAAAATTTCTATGAGCGATTAAAAGCGCGTGATAAAAATTTAAGTGTAGTGGATGCGGCGGAACTGTGTAGTGAATTAACAAAAGTCTCCGTTCGTAGTGTATTTCGTGCAATAAAATATGGAGACACAGACTCCATTGCTCTGGCAGAAGACAGCGATTTGCCCAAACTCTCGTATAAATTGCTTATAAGGACAATGCATGAAATGAATTTCAAATATTGCAAACGGAATCGGAAGAGTATGTATGCTTATAGAGAAAAATGAGATTGTGACATGGAGATGAGAATATTTGGAGAAAATAAGAGAATTTCGCGCTTTAAATAGAAAAATATATTATATGGATGAGACATGGTTAAATGAAGGATGTGTAGACATGTGTTGTGTTGTGTTGTGTAGTGTAGTGAAATGAAGTAAAGTGAAGTGAAGTGAAGTGTTAAATAGTAAACTTGCTCCGGAATGTGATTAATCGCGTTTTCGGTGGCGGCTGTGGGTTGGTGGTGGGCCATCAACACTTAAAAGCGTTCTTTTAATATCTGTGGCAATATTCATCAATTTCGTTCGATGTACAACTAATCTGTAATGTGAGTTTGAAAAACAATTCACAATTTCTAGAACACCGTTCATGTGTTGATATTTTTTATATTTATTTGACATTATTAGCACCTTTCCAACGATTTTTGGGTACGCCTATGGAATTACAGTCCCCACCACAATTTATTACGTCACGCGGTAATACGTCACTGCCTATTATTTTATCCGACGGGTGTAGATTCGATACGGTATCTAAATAATTAACAAAATAATAATAATACTACAAACTATATTTCAATAATATATCACTAATTCCTACTTCTTCGGAGTCTCTAGTGAGTCAATACCAAGCTGGTTGCCGCTAGCCGCAGTGAAGATGGGCAGGGTCTCAAGCAACAAAAAAGACTATAAAGTAGGGACGCCACGTGATTTAGGCCAGCCTGTATTGATGCGATGGAGAGTAGCTGATTATTACCCGCACGAAAATCACGAAAGAGCAGTTACAATGTACTATTAGGTGTTACTTATTAATCAGAATGTATGACCCCTCAAATAAAGAAAACACGACATATCCAATGTTTCCTACTTATATATTAAAAATAAAAGTGACTAGGTACACAAGAACAGATTAACTAGTATGATGCAAGTTACTACAATGCCAAAAAGCATACGGTTAGATATTCTATATAATAACACCTTGTATATTAACACTTCGATATAGCTATATCAGGTTCACAGTTGTTTGTGAGCACCCTGTATGTTAAATATCACAAGCCTACAACTAGTATTCTCTAAGTAAGGGCGTAATGAACACAGGTAATTATTATAATGGTAAATAGATCTGATAAAGCAAGGTACCTGCACGTATACTAGATCAACCTATAAAATCCTTAACCCTGTCTAGTAAGGTTTTCGACTGATGTATCAAAACACTAGAACGTTACCCAACTAACCTATCTCTAGTTTTAAGTAACATAAATTCTAACAGTGATAATTCGTTACTATTATCGTTACTAATATAGCAGATTTAAATTTTATTAATTTAATAAGGAACCACTCCTGTACTATACTAGATTGTAATAATATATAGAATGTTTAGTAGAGCCTTGCCAAAAGGATAATAGTGATTTGGTTACCCTGATTGAATATAATGTTCAGTGAGGCTTAACTAAATTAATAACTTAACTGATAGCAATAAAAGGTAATATATGGTTTATAAAACTTGCGTGAGTCCTGTAGACACTACTTCCGCCATTGATTTCACTACAGGCTGGTGGTAAACCTAGGGTCGTCCGCGAGGGTAGAAATGTACTGCTACTCCAAAGGTACCAAACCAAACCAAACCTATTGGCTAACATTCTATTGGCTAGTTTTCAGCTAATGATGTTGAGGTATTTACAGAGGGTGAGATATGGGCATATGACTAACTAAATATTACTTTTATGAATGGATATGTACGAAGGCGTAGAAGGGCCAGGATCTAAAAAAATATTTTTTTCTTTAATTTCTGAGTTTAAACTCGGAATTTTGTTAATTTCCGACTTTAAACTCGGACTTTTGTTAAATTCCGACTTTAAACTCGGAATTTTGTTAAATTCCGATTTTAAACTCGGAATTATAATAATATTAATGATATTAAAAAAATAAATTCCGAGTTTAATGTCGGAATATGAACAAAATTCCGAGTTTAAAGTCGGAAATTTACAAAATTCCGAGTTTAAAGTCGGAAATTAACAAAATTCCGAGTTTAAACTCAGAAATTAAAGAAAAAAATATTTTTTTAGATCGTGACCCTTCTACGCCTTCGTAGATATGGGTATAAAATATGTACACCGTTGTAATAAAAATACTTTAGCAGCGGGTCTAAAAAGTTAACTTAATGTAGGGTTATATCCAAGATTAAATTGTAATATTTGTGCATTAGATATGACGAGTAATTGACAGGACTGGACTCAAGAGTTATATTAGGGCAGCAAAGGTACACATAATTTTTTTCTATTTATAGTGCATTTCAAATAATTGGAATCATCTCTTTTTAATTTGACTTGAAATGATTTTCGACAAAGTCGAAATTTATGTGCTTGTAAAGGCACTCCCTACATGTACAAATCTTCCAATGGTATGTCTGGTAGGTACCTATGTATATTAAATTCATTGACGACACTCTTTATTTCTCCTGTTACAACTTCATTTTTTAAATAAATTATACATTAGCCGGAATTATAACTGGTTCATAATAGTCACTTGTCTAAACATAATTTAGTAACTAACCCAAAAAACTTTAAAGTAACATGGTTTGTCAACCAAGTATTTGAAACTTGTCTGATTGCAGTATAAAAATTAGTTAGGATCAGTTTTGTATATTGTTTTGAGGAATTCTAATATCGATACCTTTTTGCTAAAATATCGTAAGTCACTCACTAAATTTTACCTTAGGCTACTTACGACAATTCTGCCACTCTGCCTATTACAGTTTTGTTACTTACGATAAAATGTATGCAGTTATTTAACCGTCAAACATTTAAATACGCTTACATATTTATGGATCTATCTACCTCTGCCAAGATGTGTATTTGCATATTATACTTACGATAGATCCATAGTCATTTTCATGGAAAATGTCACTTACGATAGTTTGGCAAAAAGGTATCGATATAAGGTAGGTATTTATCGAAGAATTAGACATATGTTTGTAGTTATTTTAATTGTGGCAGGAGCTGCATAATATAAAAAGCCACGATGAAAGTAGCTGCACGTCTTATCAGTAAAAACGGCACTAAAAAAATATTTTTTAACTGAATGACATTATACAATTAGTAATGTCAAATAGTTATTAGTCAAATTTATACTTTACACTGTTAAGATATATTAAATATTGTGAATGAATTGGGATAAGTTAATGAGTTATTTTGTTATAAAATTACATGAAGTTTATAATACACAATATGGTAATAACTGTTTTTCTAGAAGATAACATTAACAACTTCAAAACTCAAAATCATTATGATTATGGTAGGAATTTAATAAAAACACATTTAAATATAATTTATACACACAATCACATTATAATAGGAGTTTTATCCACACTTATAAAGCATATAAAGTAACTTATTATCCACTACTGAAATAATAAACCAAATTTAATTTACTTATTAAAATTAACATTAACATTTATATTAATAGACATTTCGTTCTTCGCTTTTTCATATTTCACTTCGTTTCCGTTAATAGGACGCTTGTACTTGCTTCTTGGAACAAATTTTGGATGTCTCCTCTCCTGAGGAATGACTTGAACGAGAAGAACCTTGGATTTTCCTTGCAATACCAAGTTTGTTAGATACGGAGTCTTCAATATAGCTCTCTGCCACAGCAGGGCTCTTCCACCCACCATGCCGCTTGATGGGTGTAAAGTCGGCACTTTTATTTCCCAATAAAGTTATTGAAGTGCACCCTCATTCCTCATATAGTGGCCAATATAAGCTTCCGCGTTTGCCAAGTTCAGAAACGATGCAACTTTTGATGGAACTTTTGCCAATGTGTTGATTCCAACAAGCTGAGAAGTATATTTTTGATTCTTATAATGTAAAAAGAATCTGTTTTGTGATAAGTTCTTTGGTCGTAGGGAAATATATTTTCTACACATCTCTACGTCGTTGATAGAAAATCCTTCATTTATAATTGTAAACTTTCGTGAAATGCCGGTCTTGGTATCTGGTATCGAAACAACTAGATACGCGCCAGTGTCCTATACATCAGTGATTTTCAAATTCGTCAATTCGTAGCATCGACAAGCACCAGAGACTCCTATTATTAGTGCAACCTAAAATGATTCAAAGTATTAATACATATTGTCTAAAAAGTTAAGAGTTATTACCTTAATCATAAAATATTCTTTATCACAAGATTTAGTGAAAAATTCTTCAATTTGCACTCTTTCCAAAACTGCAGCCTTTTTCACCTTGTATCCTTTCCATTGACTCTTCAGATAACAGATATCTATGTTTTTAGACTTTTATCGCAACCTTCAACATTGAATACTTCGACCAAATGGATGAAATGATGAAATTGCATTTTTTTTCTTCAGATTAAGAAATAAATAACAAATAACTTGCACCTTGCACACAAAACTTCATTTATAAACCACAAAACAGAAAGAGAATATAAAAGCAGTGGTGGTAACTCAACAGTGTTACCATCATTTCGTTCATAAAATACCTGGAAGTTAGCACAGTATGGCGGCCGCCTATCAGTTATTATTTTTAGCTACCCCCACCAGTATGTATTAGCTATCCAGTTTATTTTAAGAAATCCGTGCACCATCCACAGAGAGCAGCGTTTTGACTGGCGAATAGAGGATCATAGGTGAGCATATCGACAATTTCAGCAACCTCCCACGCCTAAAGCGTTGTCATGGCGCCCAACAACGTGGGGCTTGAGGAAGTTGGACAACTTCCACGTGCTTGAAGCCCTCCTCCAAATGGTCCACGTCCAGCGAAGGCTCACCCCAGTTGGTCCAGGTCAACCAAAGCCAATCCCAGGTGGTCCACGTCCAGCCAGGCCTACCCCAGGTACCCAGACCTATTTCAAGGTGGTCCAGCCCCAAGTGAATCGCTTATTTGAGAAACCATATGTCCAAAAATCAAAATCTTGAGAAAAGCTGAAAAAAGTGTTTTATTTAAAAACTTAAAAAATCTATAAAAGCAAGTACCCCAATACCTAGTAGCTTGCTTCTTTGCTTATTAATACCTTGATGTTTGCTTTTTAATAACTGCTTCCCCACCTGATACTCACGCACGACCACCGCCCGTAGTTGACCTAGTTGCTTGTTAGCCACCGTAGATAACTTCACTTAGCTTGTTGCCACCCTGCTTGAACCTTTTACCCGCTTGTACTCACCCCCCTGCTTCTGATTAACTTTGTATATGGTAGGTCTTAGGTCAATAAATGTATTGAAGCTTTATTGGTGTATTATTATTTGTTCTGTGAAGTTCATTTCCCTAAAGACTGCCTGGCGGACCGTATCTTCATTGTAGCTACCTGAGTAGTGGTGTTTCTGCACTATAAACAGGGACTGGCGCCCGAGGCAAAATAAGAGACAACCAGTAGGCAGGCGTCAAAGTGACACTTCCTACCTGAATCGGGAAGTATACAACAAACCAAGCTAGGTATAATGTTATATTTTGTTATTTTCAGCCGAGCAATATACGCTAGATGGCATGCTGTTTATAATATTTCATAACGCCATGAATTATGAAATATTTTAAAATAAAATTATTTTGTAAGTTATTTCAAAGAAGTTTTTAGGTTGTAGTAAGGGTTAGTATAGATCAATGTTTGACCTAAATATTATAGAAATGTAGAATGATTAAATCTGAAAATTTAATGAAATGCGGAGAATACCGAGAGGAGGGAGTATGGAGAATAATTCATTCACGTCTTTATGATGCATATTCAACCAACATATATAAGACGATTGTATCACACCATTCCATGACTTGGTATTTCGACACTAATCTCTAAATTCTGTACTACACTCTACGTTCTATGATTCCACCTGAAACAAGCGTAGAGGGCTACGAAGCGACTAAAAAAACGACCCTCAGACCTCCCCTCGAAGCCGCGACCGCCGACAGCGCTCGCGGGTTCACTTCGAGTACCCTTCCCTTACCTTGTATAAAGCTAAGGACCAGTTGGCTCTTTTAAAGGTGCATTCCCGACTACATAGCCATTCCTGACCTACTCCAAACCACCACGCAGGATGAGAGCGGCACTTGCCATCCCGCCCGAGACAGACTACCAGCGGTGGGTTAGACATGCAGGCGAAGAAAGAAGACAAGAGAGAAGATCCTACCCAACCTGCAGGGTAGAGCCAGGACAGGAGGAGACCCCACGAATCGCCCACACCTATCATTTTTTGTGATCGGGGTTGGTGAAGGATGGGGTCCACCTCTATGAGGCAGTCCAGACCTACAGCGATGGGAAGAGTAAAGGGAGATAATCCCGCTCGGCCCCAAACCATCCCAGGTCATGACCATATCAACAATGTCGGTTTTACATATTTTGCTGGTATTCATTCGGTCTCCAGGCGCTCGCCAGCGGATTATTCATCATTCTGTGAAGTTTTAAGGGGCCAGATGTCCTCCTTTATTCAAAGCAGAAAAAGTGATTATGCAGAAATATTATCACACTGCTATGGAATTAGGTTTTTTATTTTGTATGTAATTTTTTTTATTAAATACTAAATATGTACCAAAATTAACAAGTTGCCGAAACATTACGGGAGCCTTTGTCAAAATCATAATTTCATAGGTACATTTATTCATTATTTTTCTTTCCTTACACATTTACAAAATAGAAATAAAACCATAAAAATATTTTAAGAATATTTCTTCTGAACGTGAATGTTTTACAATTGCCATAATAGTACTGATTATGAAAGAACATTATATCTGGATACAAAAACTAAAAAAATATTACTGCTTGTAAAAATGCATTTTAATTTCTTGTTAATGAATAATGAATTCGACTGGCATTAAATTTATAACTTACTACATAAATTTTAATATTGCCATATCATTTTAATTTATTCTTACCGCAACCAAAAAATTTGCTTATTAACATCTTTAAAAGTAAGCTTATCTAAAAAAAAATCGATAAACGGAATTAGTATACTAAAATGAATTTTGTTCAATGGAAAAGAAATTGTACGCGATCACCTATGTCAAATGTAATACTACTTTAAAGACTTTTGTATTAGTCTGTGACAAAAAAAATATTAATATTACAAAATTAAAAAATTTTGATTGATGTATTAATCAGACACATCGGCACTAATTTAGTAACACTACCGCTCAAAACTAAAATAGGTACTAATAATAATACCTAATTCATTATTTTCGTTTTGCTTATTTCTTATTTAAGTCACAACAAATACAACTGGGATAAAACGACAAGCACAGAGACAAACATAATAACTCTAAAAACTAATAAAGTTGCTTTAAATTAAAATTTAACTGTATCTTCCTTAGGCTGTTGTAATAGACCTTTTTCATACTATAAGCGTTGAGTTACCAATGGTCACTCAAGATGATGAACGAAAGGATGAAAAATACTAAAAAAACCTTATTCCACTATTCAATAAATTGCGAATTATACTTGTTTCTTAAAACAAAGTTTAAATGTCCATATTATCATGGATTGTTAACGAAACAATTATTATTTTCTATATTAGGACACAGTCAGCTTCTATATTAGAAGTCTGCAACAGAATAAGCTGAATTATGATTTATATTTCTAACAAAAATTATTAGCAAAAAAAGATTTTAATAGTTAACTAGAAATGGGAGAAAATCGCTGTCGCGATTTTCGTTCCCATTTCTAGCCCTACCGGGGGCCCAAGCCCAAGCCTTCGGATGTTAAATGTATCTAAAATAATATTACATATTAGAAATTTTGTATCTGGGATGATGATGTAATTATACTAAACGATTTTTTTAAATGTTTTGATGAATTGTAAGGGTACTCCATTCTTGATGGTAAAACATCATAATTTTTTAAGTGCTGAAAGTAGAATTTATTTTTAAGTAAACATAACATTATTATCAATTTTATCAATGGGACCAAAAATATTGTAGATATTTACTTTTGTAAGCTAAAATGATTAATTTAACAGACTGCCTTGATGAACGAATTAATTCCAAACTTAACGCGCAGAAAGAATAAAAGCTACGGATAATGAAACAGAATAACTAAATACTAATACCAATAATTGGAATTGAAAAGTAAAAAAAAAGTTTGCCTCCAGCGTGACTCGAACTCGCGAAATCAGCATTATGAAGTTTTGAATCCTACGACTTAGCCTGTTGTCAAATGTTTACCTTGAGACGTTTAAGTATGTAAAGTGTACGTGTCAACCAGAAAAAATAATTTTTACCGATTTTCTAATTGGAGAAGCATTTCGCTTCAGTATTTTGGTAATCAAAAGTGTTTGGCAGTCAGTACTATTAATTCCGTTAGCAATATTTCTCGTAGGAAAATAACCTATCTGAAGTTTCATTAATTTGACAGTTTTCGTGGGAGGTACTTGTCTCGTTAGTCCAATCTCACATCGGTAGATAAAATGAGAAAGAAGTTGAGACGGACACAACTCGAGATTTTCGAAGACGAAATAGACGTAGGAGTCGACGTACGGTATCGAAAAAGGACGGAACTTTCGCGTAAAGCAGTTCTCGAAGCCGTAAAATTAAAAAAAGGGTCTAGGAAGTCCCACGAAAAATCGGGATTTCGGCAGGCGTGACGGGACCATTAGGCGCGGGGACAAACGCCGGTGCTAGTCGTATCTCTCTCGCCGAACGGCGATCGACGAAAATTTTGCAGAGGTTTTTTGAAAAGGCGTTTAAATTGGGAAAACGCGTAGGAAACTGGACGAAAATACCCCTACGCATTGGAGAAAGGCCGGGGGCGACCTCCGGTCCCGGAGCTATCTCCTCCGGATCCCCCCTCGGAGGAGATAGCTTTGAAACGTTGGGGATTCGGCGACGGAATTTAGAGCGAGACAGAATCGACGCGTTGTAATATATATGGATAATTGTTTAAAAATTAAATTCAATAGAAAATTTAAATATCCCTTTTTTCAAATGAATAATTTTTATCAATAAGAAATTTTATTAAGATAACAAAGTGTGCATAACGTTAACAAGAAAAGTTGCCGAAAGTATTTTTTTTAAATGCTTTTAAATCTCAACGTATTTAAATATGGTTAATAAAATTAATAAAGCAAATAGTAATATCACTAGCTCTCATTCTAATAGTAATAATGAGTCCGGAAGTCAGACTTGTGTGATAGAGGGAGCGGCATATTATTATTTTGTGCGTCTCGAGCGTGCCCAGGAACGACTTACGATGTTATAACTTTAAAATTACCATTTAGTACGAGAGTAAAGGAACCCTGAAAAACCTTATTAATTAAAGTGAATAGTAGGTTGTTAGCCATTTATATAGTGAGGTTGCAGTATTAATTCCATATTAAGAACGCTACTACTTTTATACGCACAGACTTAATATAGGACGAATTAGAAAAAGTGGAAGGGAATTATCAAAAACCTCGCGTCTTTAACCGCGCGACCACGGAGCTCCATATTTTTTATATATATTAATTTTCTATATTAAAAAATACCAATTAAATCATAATTCATAAAATAATATGTATGTTACCGGGTGGCTAAAAGTAGATGGCCTACTAGATTAATACCCTGTATTTTTTATAGAGAGAGAGAGAGAGATACAATATTCTCAGAGAGTTAAATTCATAAGCTTTGTAACCTTACCTTCAAGGTTGCTGAATCTCATACAGTGGTGAAAATTTATTTCCAGGTTAGGTCGACTGCAAGTCATAAAAACTTGATTTTTTTAAATGAAACACCCCGTATATTTTTCCAAATTTAGATTCGGAATTGTGTGCCTATTTTCGATAGATAGTGTGGTTCCCTATACCTATCTTTTTTACTTTTACACTTACCCTCAGTGAAAAAAACTCGTAAAATATAAAAATGCCAACCACTGCATCCAAACAACATACTAGAGTCTTATTAATATATTAAGAGTTTTAATAACGTAAAGACGAATAGAGATAGACAGTTTGGTAGAGATAAAATTCTATATCATAATATGCTATAATATACAGGGTATTCTATTTTAAAAAATGTACTTTTCTTGACATGAAGTTAATGAAATTTGTTACTAAATTTTCAGCACCCTGTATACATTTAAATAACTATTAAGGTACAGCTGCCATATGAATATCTTTGTAAAATAATATTTTTTTAGAGAAATGTTTAATTTTAAATTACGTAGAGAATTTTACAAATATTTTTTTAAAATTTGATTTTTTGAAAAATGGCTCAGAATTCGTATACCTAGGGAAGTTTTATGAGAGTTCTCTAATATAACGCATATAATCAAAAAATGCAATAATATGAGTACGGGGTGTATAAGCAAGTTAACGGCAACTTCCAGTATAACTGGAAATGTTACGAGGACGCCATTATTTTATTTGATGAGAGCATACTCAAAAACCTCAGTGTCCAAATTTTTACTCTTTAAATCTAAGTGGTCTCTGACATTCTACAGAAATTGGTGGTCACTGTGAAGCATTATGTATATTATCAACGATTTAGGAGTTAAACTTGACGTTTGACTTGACAGTTGAGATTTGATCATCACATTGATGACATTCTAAGTAAATGTTTCAGGCTGTCTGGTTTTATTAAAAGACAAACTCAAGATTTTACGAATGTAAATTCAGCCATTTTATTGTATGTGTACAGTGTGTATTGTGATTGCTAGTGTGGCCCATTAAGAACCAGGACACCCTTCTAAAAAATTTTTGGTTTTTTGGTAAGTGCGATTCCAATGATTTTGTATATATATATATAAATGTCTCTTGCCTCCTAAATGTACTTGTTGAACCTATTACGATGGTCAATGAATCCTCCTATAAATGATTTCAATCTCACATGGAAAGTATCAAACAGGAGTTGTTTTCCTTGTCTAAGTCACTAATTTTTTTGGTTGGTTATTTATAAGTCTTGGACAGTCTGTAGGTACACTTACATGTCTAAATATTAATTATCATCATATCTTATTTTTTTCTTGAGATGACTGAAATATTAAATTTTCAATACCTGATGATGCTTTTACACATTTCTTAATATAGTCTCTTGCTGTGGGACCATAAGTACAATATCTAGAAAACTAGATATTGAACTATTTGAACTATATTTGTACTCTTAGAATAACAATTTCTGTGCTGCAGTATACAAATTATTCATTATTAGGTATCTCAATTTTGTATGTTTTGGACAGTTAAGTAGTAAGTATTTACTTAGTGATATTTACAATTTTATCCAACTAGACAAATAATAGTCTATAATGCCTACAGTGTTCTATGTATATAATAATTATTATAATAATAAATAAAGGATTTCAAATAAAATACATGCTTTATGTGACTAAACCAATTTATAACTTGGATAATAACACAAAAAATAATAAACATATTGTGTTAATATTTTAAAAAGCTACAATATGTCTCATAATCTTTCAGGAAATCTGAGTTCCAATTTCATTGATTTAATCTTAGTCATTTAGATATAATAACAAATGAAATGTATATTTATGACATCACTTATAAATGTTAGTAGTGGTGAGAAGCACACCGTAGTGCCCTCTTTGGGTCTTTGCTCCTATCCGTCTGACAATTATTGTCAAATTGACAGACAGATAGCGACCTGCTTTTCCACAGGTGCCATTACAGCAGTGACCTCTATTGTTGTTGACAATAATAATTGTCAGACGGATAGTAGCAAAGACCCAAAGAGGGCACTACGGTGTGGTTCCCACCACTACTAACGTTCACGATGCCCCTTAGGCAATCATGCTGCAACATCATTCATCGATTCCACTACCTATGGGACTCTGACGAGTGCATAATAAGCGCGAAATCAGTCAATGCCTGGTAGTTGATCTTGATGAAGGATGTGGCGACTTCCATGGAGATGCCGGAGTAATTCAACGCCAGTCGGAGCACATTGCCCGTGAAGCAGTTGTTTTTGGCATCTCCTTTAGATAAATTACTTATTAATATCTACACTGCAATGAAGACATGTACCTATAAAAGGTATATACTTATTTATTGTATATTGCATTAGATACAAAGTTTTCACCAAGGCACAAATATTATGTAGTATTATGTTATGTATATTATGTAAAACACACTTTATACTAAAGTTTTTTTTTACACAATTTATGTGGTTATGTTTTATTCAATAAAAATCCTAAAATTAAAATTACTTTAAAAATGTTGTACTCAGGATTCATGTTACTTTATGGAGTGTTGGAAATATAGAAATCATAAAAAATATAGATTGCCAGAAATATAACGCATGATTAAAAATTGTTACATCATGTAGGTATAACATCAAAAAGAAATTTTGGTAAAGGTAGCTGTAACGTATTTATGGATCACCGTTTTCACATGTATTTTTCTTTTGTTTATTTTATCTGTTGTCTAATACTTTTAAAGATGCCAATATTCTGCATACTGCAATTATATTCTGCGAATTAGAATATAACTATTAATATAAGAATCTAAATTTGTCCTTCAGTTAAAATGTTGATTTTATTGATTATCTAAAAACTAAGAAAATGCTGTTCAGTTATTAATGGAAACGTAGTTTTCAATAAGAAGTAGGTGAATTTTATATATCCTCTGATGAGGGTCATTTTACTTGTTCATATTTGTCGTTAAGTATTTTCACAAAAATTTGTGAATTAAAACTTGTTAGATAGGTTAAGTGATAGATATTTACTCTTATTTAATTAAGCAAAATAAGCCCATGCAGAATCTTGTTAACACAATAATTCACTTGAAATTAAGTTACAATTATTGTTGATTTAATATTTTAAAAGTGAAATTTTACATTTTGTATTTTTGTAAACCATGGAAAGTGCTAGTAAGAGTAGAAAACAAAAATGTTATCAAATTGGCTACCTTAAATCTGTTTTTTAAGGTGACCCTTTTTAGTGACTTAAATTATTCCATATTAAATATGATTCCTATTATTGTTGAAGTGTGGTAGGCTATTAAACACATTTTCAATAAACAATTTATAAATTGCATTTATTGCCTACATGAAGTAACTTTATCATACTTTGAATAGTGATTTAGATGAATATGTACCTGTTTCCAAAAGTTACAAAACTTATAAATGCTGCTGACACTTTAAATATACTAGAGAAAAATCAAAACTCTATAATAGCGGTTTTACACAGTCCAATAAATTCATAAATTAATTCATGAATTTTTTCATGAAAAAATTGATGAATTTATTGAAAGCGTCTGAAGTGTATTACACAGTCCAATTTTTTATTGTAAGTAATCAGGAGGGTCAACCTTTAAATAATTGATACCAACTTCAAAATTTGACCAGTCAACTTTCTGATAAATATCTGCTATGCTTTTCTCAACAAAAGGTAAGAGTATAGGTATAAACCATGTCTATGGTATAATCTCTAAACAAATTCTCTTGGTATAACCTATAACCGACACAAAATAAAGTATTTGATCTGTTGGCATTGGTGTTGGTACTGTTGGTAGTAACATTGTAAATAAAAATGTAGCCAGAATTCACTAAAAAATTGTTGAAAAATTAGAGCCAGTTCTATTTTGACAATTTATTCATCAATTTATTGTCGTCAATTTATTCGCGGCAATTTCGTGTATTACACACGTGAATTAATTCAAGGTCAAAAACTTCATGAATTTATTGGACTGTGTAAAACCGCTATAAGTTACATATAGTACTTACGTAGGTTGAGTCCTAACTTCTCGCAGCTTTAACTTGTGTGTATACATACATAACATTTCTTCATTATATAGTAGTTACAGAAAAACAAAGTAATTAAGTACTGTATTTGTGTTTTTTAAAAATGTGTTACTATATTACTAGAAATATTGTTGGTATACCAAAATAATAATTTTCGAGATAGTTCTAGAAAAAATTGTTTTATGACCCTGGTAATAACTTTGAAAAAACTTGTAAATCACATGTATAATAAAAAGTTTAAAATATACATTAGCTGTTTGGTTGAGGTTTAATTTTATGAACAGTAACTAAATGTGATGTGAACATATCTTTATTAACTGACCTAAATTGACACTGGTGGCAAGTAAACATTAAGTCCTTTTCCATCCCAGGATGTTTAGTTTTTAAATGTGTTTTATATGTACTACTCTGAATGCAAGCATATGAGCAGTATGTACATTTATATGGTTTTTGGCCGGTGTGACGCAGTTTATGTCTTCTTAAAGAATTATGATCTGATGTAGTATACGAACAAGAATCACAAGAAAATGGTTTTTCCCCTGTAACAAATAAAATAGGTATTAAATGATATTTCAAAATTAACTATAATTGGGTTATTCTTACAAAGGAAAATTTAGAAGTTTTGTGAGTTATAGTGATAATTTATATACAAGAAATTTAGCAATTTAGGTGATTATGATATTTTGAATAAAAATATCTGAAAAAAGCTTGCATAGATGCTGCCATTGACTATAATATTTTATAAGTTAAAAATATAGGTGTATATAATTTTGGTTAAGGTAGTTTCGTATTGAGCGAAATCTGTCTTTAAATAAATCGTGTTGTCTCTCTACTACAAAGTAATCAGAAGTTAAACTTTGGGGTACAGTTAGGCAAGGACTGAGGAGGGTCTCTTATTCTTTAGTCAAATATTTGAATATACAGAATGGACTAGAAATAACTTTTTTTAAATGACTTATAAAAGATTTTTTTAAATAGAATGCCCTGTATATTATTGCCGATTCAGAAAGCTTATATATTCCGCTATTATTTTATGTATAATGTACCTAACTTAATTAGCAACGTTTTTGATTTATAAGCTTTTATTTATAAATTTGCTCCAGAAATATATATAGCGGGTAGGCCATGGACATTTTTGCCTTCCCAGAAATGTCACTTATTCACTTACACTTCTTGCTTATTTTTTTATTTTTCCATAGTAATTATGAGTTGATAGCCTAATGGCAGAGAATAATTATACAAATATAGTTTTATTGATTTTTTTTATTATGCATGGATATAACCATGGGTTCTTCACCGTATGTGAAGATTGTTTCAAAGTGGCAGGTGCTACTTTATAGGCTCACAGGCATATTAACTTTGAGATTGCTGTGGACGGAAATCTACAGACAAGTTACTACATAGACTCTAAGAATGATTGGGACTTCTATAAAATGGAGTTGGAAGTCAGGATTAAGGAAATATGTACAACATAAAAAATACTGAGAATCTTGAGGTGGCTGTGGAGGAAATTAGAAATGCCTCACACGATTGTATGAATGTAGCTGTCCATTGAGAGTGAGGACCACGAGAAACACCATACCATGATGGAACAAGGAAGTCACGAAATTGAGGGCACAAACTAGAAAACTCTTTAATAAAGCCAAGCACAGGGAGCTTATAGGGTTACCCTCACTGAATATAACAAAAACATCAGGAAAGCTAAGAGGAATTCATAGATGAAGTTCTGTGGGGAAATTGACCATGTTTCCCTATGAGCTCGGGACTCTTAAATGTACACTTTCCTGTATCAAACATAAGAAATGTAGATGAAAACGTTGGACAGGGAAAACATCACCTGATTGTAATTAAGTACTTGGGCTTGTAAAAATTCATAACGGCTGTGGTGGGTCAGACACGGATAAGATAGGCAATTAATACTTCTGACCCATTTATGTTTCCAGGAGCCGATGCTGTTCTTCCTAACTGTTACAGCAGAGAATAGAGGTGTTGGCACTGTTGGCTCCTATTTTAAATAACATATTCAGGGCTAGCAGTACACTTGACTAAATACGGTTGGCTTGGAGACTATCAAATGTAACGTTTTACACACAGGCAAAGGCGTATTGTCTAATAAGTCTAATGTCTTTTCTTTTAAAGCAATTACAATGGTTACTGGATAGGTATGAGACAAATTGTTAAGAAATAACCCTCTCCATCGAAATCAACTTGCCTATCAACCTAGTTTCTAGGGTAGAGAAAGCACTGGATGACAAGAATCTAGCTCTTGCACCATTTTTAGATATTGAAGCTTTTGACAATGACCCATTCGAGTCATAAATCAGGTACTTCGCAGTAGAGGTCCAAATGATACATTGTGACGGTGGATAGACACCGTGTTGAGAAACCAAACGGTGCGAGCCTTGCTAATTGTCGAAACAATACAGTGTAAAGTAAGCTTCAGTAATGGGCACGCCGTGGTAACGACTTGGCATTAATATTATCGATATGAACGTCAAGCAAGGCTGGCCACAATTAGTACTTGGATGGACGACCATGCAGGGAAGACCCGCGAGGCCTACCTGCATTTTCTAGTGGCCTATACATCGATGAATTCACAGAAGCTATACAAACTTAGGCGAGGTTTGAGTAGAAAGACGTACCATCCCTTGGATAGAATGTAACACTGGAGATCCTTTGTCTATGAAATGATAGGCAAGTAAAAGATCCCTACCCTACTACAAAAGTGGGGGTTCAGCAAAATTTCCAAGTTGGGAGTTGCTCATCTCCTGGCATTGTGACAAAAAGACTTTCTGTCACCCATTATCCTGTTGCTATGCACAAATGTAAATCAGAAAATAATAAATACGAATAATTTGCCAGCCTAGTTAGTTATATTTTCATGCAATTAAAGTAACTATTGTTTTGTTGGGGGTTTTATTACCTCAGTTAGGGGATTTGCTGAAGGAAAGATAAAAATATCTTTCTTACTTTCAACAGTTATAAATATCATAATACATTATTGTTTATTTGTTTGACGTGCAATGTCTACTTTCAATAATTAAATACAATATATAATTTGCAATACTACAATAATTACTTATTAATTTGTGTAACTGCCAGAACCATTAAAATATATTAAATATTTTAGAACCTATAGTACAGACATACAGTGCTATAGTTGATCAGTAAAAATTTTTAAGTCAGTGAAAAGTCAACTGATTGATAACACCAGAGATTAGTACACTAGATAGTCAGTAATCCTGTAAATTTTTCTCACTCATAAATAATGGGACTCCAAACTCAAGAGTTGGGGAAGCAAGCCAGAAAAAGAAGTCTGAGAGTGAGATGCAATCTATGACCAGTGTAACAGAACTTACCTCAATTCGAGTTTTATCGTACGCACTGGAATATTTATTATAACAATGTTGCTGAATTTTTTATTGGAGCAGGTAGAAAATTTCGGGTACAGGATGGAAATAAAATAATATTTATTTATTATATTAATTTATTATTATTTGCACGTGTTCCAGTTATTATTTGGTAATACCATAATACTATTAATAGTAAAAATTATAGACATATGCCCTGCATCATTTATAAATGGTTGACAATCTTATAATCATTATCAAATACCAAGGGCACAACATAAAATAACATAGAGAGTGGTCAACGGAGAACGAGGTGGAGGATTGTGGTGAAACTAAATAATTTGATGAACATTTCAAAATGATTTTTACATGTAGGTACAGGGTGGCTCAAAAAAAGTTACTAACCGGTGAGGACATAAAGTCCGCCCCCCCCCCTCTAATTTTTGAACCACTAGGTATATTGTGATGAAATTTGGAACGATAATATATGACTAAATTCTGCATTTTTTGACACATCAATGACAGCTCTGAATGTCAAACTGACAGCTGGGCGCACAATAGGAATATTTTTTTAAATGGAAATGGGGGTCGAGTAATAACTCATTTTGAAGCTATTTTTATGCTCAAAACATTTCCCAATTTTGAGAAAATTTGGTTCAGTAATTTCCAAATAAAAATCAGTAATATCAGTTTGTAACATAATCTTTTTACCACATAATCTTTATAATAGAACTTACCCATGGAACATTTATTTGTCAGGAGGTTCAAGGTGGTCATTTTCAACATCTTTTGAAGTAACATGTGTTTTCTAAATTTGTTTCTGCCTCTACGTTTAATTTAAATTATTTCATAATTTTTTAATTTAGGTTATTTTAGGTTAGGCATGGTTTATTGTTATTTGTTTACTTACTTTTAAGTTTTGTTTTGCTTTGAATAATTTACAATAATTTGTAATATGTATGTAAAAAAAATGATATAACAGAAATCGATATTACTGGTTTTTATTTGGAAATTACTGAACCAAATGTTCTCAAAATTGGGAGATGTTTTGAGCATAAAAATAGCTTCAAAATGAGTTATTACTCGACACCATTTCCATTTAAAAAAATGTTCCTATTGCGCGCCCAGCTGTCACTTTGACATTCAGAGCTGTCATTGATGTATTAGATGTTATTGTTGAGTGTTGCTGTCATGTTTGACAGTAAATTTTAAAAGTAAAATTATGCATTACCAATGTATTCTCAATACATAAGGCAAACTTTCAGCAAAAATAAAAAAATTTGATTTAAGATGTCGTTTTGAAGAAAATGCGATGGGTAGTTTAATAAGAAATTGTTTTAAAATTTTACATAAAACTATTGGTTACTATGTCCTCTATATTATGTTGTTGGTATTATCTCGTTTTGTAATAAGTAAGTTTCAATCAAGCAATCCCCTACACAATAGGTTTACTTTAGAGCGGTTTACTCACTCAGTCTCTACTATTTTTCGGGCCTTTTAAAAATCATTTACCTATTGAAAGACCAGGACCAATAATATGTTTATAAAATAAGATTGAGAACATCTTTTCAATTAAACTATACATAATTTCGTGTTTGCTTCGAACCTAAATATAATTTAATTTTCGCAACATTGTGTGACATATCGCCGAGTCTTTTTTGCAAAGGGGGGAATGAATACGAGGAGCTCATTTAATGAATGAAAGAATAGAACAAATCGATATTATCATGCCATCTAGATCTCCTAGAAATGTTCAGTTTCTATGATTTTTTTATAGATGTTACTTTTATAGCTCTCTCTGACTATCTAGTGTACTCTGATAATACATTAGACATTTTACATGATCAAGATAGGTTAATTCTTGAAAGATGATCATTGAACGGATGGTTTAAAATAGAACATGTAGTGCAATCCTATTAAGTGATCGACAAAATTTATTACCATTAATCAGGTAAAACAGCAATATAACATCTGATTTTTTTTTATTAGTCTATTCAAATGACTCCAATCCAAATTTAGTCAAAAGAGGAACATCCGTAAGATCAACAAGAAACATTTTATATGCATAACACTTCGTAAATGTATGCCGAACCAGATAAATTTTATCGATATAGGTACTATTTATAATATGGTGGCTAAAACAAGAGGCATATTCGAGGTGTGGTATGATAAGAGAACGATATGAATATCTCTTAATAGGAGTTAATATTTTCAGAGATTTTAAAATAATACCTCAAAATTACTGAAAATAATATTAATAAGTGGGTAATACTTTACTATCATATCACTTATTACTATCACAGATTCACAAACTGAATGAATGACCTGACTCAAATGTACCTACTGAAATTTAATATTCAATTTCACAAGCTGTTTCATGTTTATCATACCCCATGTAGCTACATAAATTTTTTGTTATCCGGTCATAAATCACCATTAGGGAATTAAAATCCAGTCCCCCATTAGTAGTCCGAAGGATTATTAGTTCCCTTAGAAGGGTAGTCGGAAGGAATTAAAAGATTTTTAGTTGTGGGACATCATACCCCTTTAAAAATTACACAAATTCTAAATATATACAGATTATCACTTCAAACAGTCCACCCAAAAAATTTGGTGACTTTTGATGGCTTATAACAGGGGTCGGCAACCTGCGGCTCGCGAGCCACATGCGGCTCTTTGGATGTGAAGCTGCGGCTCTTTAGTTCCGTAACCAATTATTTATTTTATAAAAAAAAACATTTAAAAATCGTTCTGAATCGATTAACGAGGATAAGGCACCGATTCTATCTCTCAGCCACTTGTACTCGCATTACTTAACATTATTAGAGTTTTCATCTCTTGCCCATATTTATTTCTAAGTTTCTCGAGTGCTCAAAATTCAAACAAATTCTAATCTAATTTTTTTGATCTAATGGTAACAGTTTAAATAACCAGGTGGATTTCACAAAGTCTAACGACATTTAAAGTATACGATAATTCAATAAACATAGAAATCTAAATAAAAATTTAGATAAATTTTTAACGAATACATTGAAGATGAATTTTTCGAGACAACACGTCTGAATCTGGTTCGGGCTGAAGCAGTGCAGCATTGAGAGTCATGAAGGCAAAAAATGTAATAAAATTTCTAGGGCCGTATTTAAAAAAATGAAGTTGATGATGGTCCTAGAAAGACGAAACGTTACATATAAAAATTGATTGTGCCATTCGATAGAGGGCAAAAAGTTGCTATGAGAAAGTGTTCTTCTTTTTTCAATATCACCCCAAACAAGGCTGAAATGGAACAAAAACAAATATCCAAAATTTCGGTTTTTTTCAAATATTTCGAAAACTAATCATGTTAGCCTTGATTTTTGAGAGGCATAATGTTGGTCTCCTGATTATGCAACTTTGCCCCCATTTAAGCTAGTTCGTATCTCTTACCTGTTCCGAGATCCCTGTAGTGAGAAGCGAATTTGTAACAGCCTGTATATATTATCTAATTTATTGTTATTGTTAAAAACACTACTTATATACAAATAAATAGATATTTTTTCTTATGAATAAATAGATTGTCAAAATTTTTGATTTTTGATTGGTTTTTTTTTTTGTCAAAAAACTTTATTTATGCGAGTACTATTTATTGATGGCAAGCAAAAATTTTGTGGCTCTTTGAAATTTTGTAAATTGTAATTTTTGATTCTTCCGACTCAAAAGGTTGCCTACCCCTGGCTTATAACTTTTAAATGAGTAAATCAATGAAAATTGAGAGTATTTTTAGCAATGGAAAGATCACTTCTTTGGCAATAAGTCAAAAGAATAATAATAAGTCAGTTATTGCATTCATTTCTGAAAATTATTATTTATTACACAGGATGATTTATTATATGTGTGTATAACCAACTTGTGAAGTTTGTTGATGTATACGAGCTGAACGAACCACTGTATATTTTTTTTATGCGTGATTATGTAGTTCCATATGTTAGCGATGCACTAGTTTTTTTATTTTTCATCCAAACTCAAATGTGCTAGGAGCTACGATTTTCTTTCGTATTTATATGATTTTACATAATAACACTAAGAATTTGTCAAAAACGAATGAATGTTCTGACAAATGTCATTGTACCTATTAGTTATTGTGAGTTATTGTCAAAAATGCCTCGTTCAGACACTCCAATTTTAGAAAGAATAATAGGTATGGTTGAGGCTGACAATTCTCATAAAGAAGTTGCTAGACATTTAAATATAGCGCATATACCAAGAAAATAATTAACCGCAGTATACCCATACACCCGGGTTCATGAAAGCGACGTAAGGCGTTTGTCGGACTAACCAACTTTGCGTCCGACTACGCCTTTTATTTAAACCCGCAAAACACGGACGCAAATTTTTCGCGTAACCGCCGCTAGTCGGACTAACGTTAGGCCTCGTTGATGAATCCGTATGATAGAGTATGATACCAAATAGTAACAACTCCAGCGGCAGATCGCGGTTTTTAAGAAGTGTCCTTCAAGAAAAGAGAACAAATGCTACACAGTTAAAATAAATATTTCAAGCAGCAAGAGGTATAAATATATCTACATCAACAATCCGGAGGCGATTATATGAAGAAGAACATCATACCAGCTAGACATCCAAAGTGGACTAGAGAGTACAAAAGACGTCGCCTATAATTTGAGTTGGAACATCAAAATTGGGATCAAAATGATTAATCCTATTGCCTCTTTACCAGTAAATTAAGATTTACTAAATATCCTGATAGCAACAGCTTATATGTGTGGCAAAGAGTTAATGACTTAATACTAAACTACTACTTATCATAAATACAACAAATACTACGAGATAGGTAGGTTCGTTACATAGAAAATTGTACTAGAACCAATTGTTCTGCCATTGGTCAACCACATGGGTCGACCATTCATTGACGTATCCGATAAATCCAGGCTGCTTCGGCTAACGTCAATTGATTTTAACGGGAAAACATTCAAAGGATTGTATAGCCGGGCAACTCCCCTGACTAAAATCTTATAGAGAACCACTGGGATGCTCTACAAAAGAGGATTTCTAATAGGGAAACTCCCTCCAAATGGAATAGAACAGTTCTTGCAAGAGAATTGTGAGGATCAACAATGTGATTGAAAGTATGCCTCGACGATGTCAAGAGATCATTAGAGCTAGGGGGTCATCCTAATTATTATTAGATTTTGTTTTTTATACGTTTTTATTGTTATTTTTAGCCTCAAATTTGTAACGAAAATTTATTAAATTTCAAAATAATATCTGTATTATGTTTAATCAGTAGCCACTATTAAGCAATATATAAATCACCCATAGGTAATGCTGGTCCTCTAATAAATCATTCAATTTCAGCATGTTAGTTTTATAGTAGGTATAGTAGTGGGGGGAAAAATCAATATATCGAGCCGACATGTTAGAATCTAAGCTTTTATAGTTTCATCTGACTCAGTAAGATAGTGTTTTTTTATCTTACTTTTTTGTTTCATTTTTAAACTTTAATAATTATTATATTATTAGCTGTATTTATGTACTTGTGACACAATTAATCAGTAGTAGGTATCTTAATAATAATATCTCTATCCCTCATTCTCATATTAGTGATGAGCCCGGAAGTCAGAGACTTGTGTGGGAGAGGGAGCGGCATATTATTTTGCGGGCCGCGAGTGCGCCCAGGAACGACTCACGATGTTATAACTTTAACTACCATTTAGTACGAGAATAAGGGAAACGTGGAAAACCTTATTAATTAAAGTGTACAGTAGGTTGTTAACCATTTATACAGTGATATTGTAGTACTAGTTGCATATTAAGAACGCTAGGTACCAGCCTTATACACACAGATTTAATATTGGAGCAATTAGAAAAAGTTGACCACGGTGAGATTCGAACCGTCGTTAACCGCGGAGAACGATTAAAAACTAGACGTCTTAATCGCTCGGCCACAATTATGTGGAAATCTGTTCCTAGTTCCGAGACCTAGTTTTCAAAATTTGGTTAAGCGAAAGTAAAGTTATACACTTTAATCCTTAGATATTCCCCTTCCCTCTTGCCCTTATTTGACAACTGACAGAAAAGTGTTAAAACAAAAAAAATGTAAAACTTTAATATCATTACCTTGGTGGTATTTTTTAACACCTTATATGGGACATTTTTCCAAAAATCGCTTTTTTTAATGTGACCATAGCAGTTACGCTCCCTTGCGGTAGAGTTAGGAACTTAAAAACTATTTCCAGCGATTTCTCCTGGTCACTTTTCTTTGAAATTCTTTTTCCCCAAAGCTCTAAGACTATTAGTTCCTTAGTTCCTGATATATGGTACCTCGCTACCCTTAATGAACACCCTGTATACATATATATAATAATAATAATAATAATAAATGTCTTTATTTGGGCTCAGCCTATGGCTGCTTTGGCCCAACCTGAAACATTACAGCTCAGAAAAAACAAGATTATATAAATAATAACATAATATAGTAAATAATAGTAATATAATAATTTTGATAACTAATAATAGTAATTTTCATTAAACTAAATTAAATTTCCAAATTACATTTTATTACTGCCGACATGCGAGAAAAGTGGTTATTTTTTTTATCACAAGATTATGAAAATATGTTTTAACTTTAGTTTTGAAAGCGTTAACATTGCTTAAAATCTTTAGGTAATTTGGTAATGAATTAAACACTGATGAGGCATAATACGAAAACGACTTTTTAAACGCGGAGGTGACGTGTCTTGGTATACATAACTGAAACGGATTTCTTCTAGATCTATTATGGATATCATCTGCAATAATAACTTTCTTTTTTAAATATGAAGGCATATTTGTAGTAATTATTTTTTGGACAAAGACAGCGAAATGAATTTGTCTTCTGGTATTCATTTTTAACCATCCATGTTGAATATAGCTAGGTGTGACGTGATCTCTTTTTTTGAGATTAGCCGAAAATCTCATACAAGCATTTTGCACTACTTGAATGCGATGTGAATCACGAACTGATAAACATGGACCATAGACTATATCACAATAATCAAATAGAGATAAAATTAAAGACTCTGTAATTTTTAATTTCACAGGGGTACTTAAAATAAATTTAAATTTATATAAAGATTTCAGCCTTGCATAAGCCATCTTAATTAAATTATCAATATGTAAAGTAAAAGATAAGTTTTCATCGATGGTTATCCCAAGACTTTTACAATGACTTTTTACTGGCAAAGGTATATTATTCAGAAGCAATTTGTTTTCTAAATTAACTTTATTACGTTGAATCTTTGTACCAGTTAATAGAACATTTGTTTTTATTGGATTTAATTGGAGAGCATTTTTAAGTGACCAGTTATATATATTGATTAAATCATCATTAATTTGTTTAATTGCTGTTTCAGCGTTATCCGTTGGAATAGGCAAATATAGTTGACAATCATCGGCGTATAAGTGTATATTAGTATTTTTTATTATTTGAGGAATATCAGAAGTGTAAATGACAAAAAGTAGGGGGCCTAGGATTGACCCTTGGGGTACTTCACTTAAAGTAGTCTGCGAGTCTGAAAAAATATGTTCTGCTCCAAGTCTAATTTTTACTTGCTGTTGACGACTTAAAAGATACATATAAGGAATATATATATATATATATATATACATGGGTTTCCATTCAGGATCTATTTTATGCTATTTACTCTTGCACTTTGATAACAATTAATATCATTCAATCAATAATTAATTTAAAGTTATAATTTTACAGCTTAAAGCTTCATTCACAACCAGCCAATTACAATTAAAATTAGTACTTAGAATTAGCATTAGGCGTAGGGCGAAAATTAATGTGTTTTGATCATTCAGAACGTCGAATTTTAGCGAAAATTAATTTATAGTGAAGGTTAAGTATTTCCTGTGGCCACCTATTGGGTAAATGTTGAAGCTGGAAACAGTGGGCAATTTTACCGATGCTGCATGAGAGGAAGCGGATATCTGCTGTCAGCTGTGCCACAGAATAGAAATAATATTATTCTGTGGCTGTCAAGCGTGCATGGGCTGTGCTGTGAATATTAATCTTAGGTTAAATAAAAAATAAAGTAGAAAATAAAAGCCATAAAATTGTGTTTTTATGCCTCCTCAAGTATCGGAAAATTAAGTAGGTTTTCTCGATATTGTATGCTTTTCTGTGTTTCATGATGGATGAAGTTGATATCAGTGAAAAATTTATCGCTGTCGTAATGGAATACCCGTTCTTATACAACAAATCGAAAGCGGAATTCAAAGATACGAAGAGGAAAGATCGAGCTTGGATTGAAGTAGGGAACCACTTCAGTGCCTCAGGTATTTAGATGGTAAAGCCTTTAGCAATGTAAATTTAAAGTTGCATTTGAAATTTTAGGAGAATGGGCGAAGAATTATTTTAAGTCTCTGAGAGAGAAATACTTAAGAATTAAAAAGAATATAGAAAATAATACAAGGAGTGGTGCAGGGGCTCCCAAAGAAAAGGAGTGGCAGACTTTTCAGTTAATGTCATTTTTGGCAGAAATTATTCGACCGAGAAAGACAACAGGCAGCTTCAATTCCGAACAAAGTCAAAGATTCAGTGAAACAAACACAGAAACAAATTTACTTGAAATTGAAATATGCAACATTTCCATGGATGAAGTGCTGCACTCTGATATTGTTTCACCAAGTGCAAGTTTACAAAGTGTACCGTTATTTTCCCCTCACAGCGTTATTGTTGAACCTCATTCGGTGGAGTCTCCAAGTGAACCCCCAAGTGTTCAGGGCGACTTTGAAGCATCTGTGTCGACCTTACAGATGCCACACGGATCCAAAAAAAGGAAAAGGGGCAACAACTCTGACAGTTCTTCTGTAGCAGAAACACTAAAATCCATCTGCAGCAGTCTAAAATCTGAAAACCTCTCTACACCATCAGCTTCTGAGAATTTTTGTCAGTTTTTACTCGACGAAATGGAAAAATTGCCAGTGCACATTATGGAGGATTTTAAGGACGAAGTAATGTTACTTTTGATAGATAAAAGAAAGATGGCAAAGAATCTTACTGAATGAAATTGTTTAATAATTATAAACTAATTGAAACTCGTTTTTGTACACGTTTTATTACTTTTCTTTTGTATTAATAGGTATAATAAATTATTTGCATAAATGTCCAGTCGAGTGTACAGTGTTTTTTTTAAATGTCATCTAAACCGCTAAACCAAATCGCAAATAGGGCACAGTCGAATTTGCACATTGCCATTGTTTACCTTCTATCTCAAATTTTTTCTACTATTTTTGGCCTCTTAGTTATGTTTGGTTACTGTGTTAGCATTGTAAATTGAACTTTTTTCATAAGTGTATGCAACTCATGTACAGTCTTCAGTGGCAGAAACAACTCGTTTTACCTTCAAACACTTGCAATTACTGTCAAATTTATAGGTTATTACCTGGCTCTATTGCAATGAAAAAGGTACATCAGGAGAAAACTCATTTTTATTTAAAAAAAAATATATTTTACATTCTTGTGACTGATTTTGGAGAATATGTTCAATAAAATAATTCATAATGTCACTTGTTCCTGCCATGGGACGGCTCCTGTTGTATTTAGATAATTTTTTATATATTCCCTGTAATTGGAGGCTGTGCCGCTATAATTGCGGCAACCAATTCTTCGTTTCAATTCGGAAACATTCCGTAAAGCACAATCTAAAGGTACTTCATTCCGCCATTCTCCTGGAATAATGTTTCCCTCTACTTCTGTGTCAGAGAAGTGTGGAGGAACATATCGTTTACATGTGTCGTTACGCTTTATGTAATTATGGAGACAAACTGCGCACTTTATCATTTTATCGACGTTTACAGGATTCTTAAATATAGTTGTGTGGAATATTCTCAGTCTGGCTACCATAATACCGAAAGCATTTTCAATGCAACGTCTAGCTCGTGACAGTCTGTAATTAAATATTCTCTCTTCCTTACTCAGATTCTTACCACCATATGGTCTCATAAGATTGGTTTGCAGGGGAAATGCTTCATCCCCGACAAAGTAATGTGGCGTACTGATATTCGTTTCTGGAAATGGTTTATTTGCTGGAATAAGCAAATAGTTATTATTCAGCTTATAACCAAATGAAGAACTTTTCAATATGCCCCCATCGCTTTGAGATCCATATGCGCCAATGTCTACATAAGAAAAACAATAATCTGCATCACACACCGCAAACAGCACAATACTAAAAGTTTTTTTATAGTTAAAGTATAAGGAACCACTTTTATTAGGAGCTCGAATAACCACGTGCTTTCCGTCTAGGGCTCCCACACAGTTTGGCAGATTCCACATTTTTTCAAAACCTGAACAGATTCTTTTCCACTCATTTTCACTGGGTTCCTTTAAAACTATGCTGTGTAATTTATTCCAGATTACTTCACATGTATCATTTATTATACCACAAGTAGTTGATTTTCCCACTCGGTATGCAAAAGAAAGTGTAGGGATGCTGTCACCGGCTGCTAAATGTCTGAAAATAAGATGTTTTGTTAAAAGACATCGTTGTTGGTCCAAACACAAATAAATATGAACTGCGTACCTCAAAGTTAAAGCTAAACGGGCACCTGGTAAGATTGATTCTCGGTGACTATGTTTTTTAAGAGCAGGGCCAACTAGTTCTAGTAGTTGATCAAACTGCTGAACATCCATCCTGGTGTAGTTAAAAAACATATCCTGGTCGCTTAAACGCATTTCTTGAACGAGGTTTTCATAATCACCAAATTCTTTTCGACGTGCAAGAATTGGTCGAACCCACCACCTGCGAGAAGCCCCCTGGCGCTGCTTTTCCAATTGAAGGAACCAAACACCCAACGCCACAACAAGTGAACTCAATATTTTTCGTCGTAACTGCGCTTTTCGTCTCGGCAACATTGTTTATTGTACAATAATAATGTAAACAAACAATAACTATAAATCAACAAATTTGAGGTTAGATGTTTTGTCATTTATCATTTTTGTTGACGTTAAACGCGCACGCGCATATATTTTTTCAATTAGAATTAGTGGCAAAAGCTTGGACTTTGCAAGGTACTAATTATAAGTGTAAGTGTAAGTATAAGTGGAAACATTAATTTAATGGTTGTGAACGATCGTGTTATAAGTCACCTGCCAAACTTTCACCACTAATTCTAATTATTAATTGTAATTGTAATTGGCTGGTTGTGAATGAAGCTTAAGTGTGTAGAAAATATTTAATCAACAAGGTCATTGGTTTTGTTTGTGTCACACTTCTCGTCTATACAGTTAAAGAAAAGATATTTTCTAATATTCTTTTATTGAAACATTTATATTCCTTAAAACTAAAAGTTTACTTATCTTTGTTAATTACATTTTACATTTTCAAGTATTAATTATCATTCTCAATAGCATATTTTGGATAATTTTCTTACAATATCATATACTGGGTGATTCCAGTATATGATATTATGATATTTCATGTAAATTTTATATACCAATTTTTATCAATTTTGAGTTCATTGTTTAAATTTTTATTCAACAGATTGCAGTCGTTCAGGTCATTGCAAAATTATCTGTTGTTATTTTGCAAATGTCATATTAATTTGTATAATTTTCCTTGACGATATTCGTCTAAATACTTCCCATTTCATGTAAAAACACCTTGGCTTCTTGGAGGAGAAGTCACGTCATTATAAATTACCTTGTGTAATAAATAATAATGCTCAAAAATGAATGCAATAAAGTAGACTTATTACTAAAGAAGTGATCTTTCCACTGCTGAAAATAATTTCAAAATTCATCTATTCGTTTAAAAGTTATAAGGCATCAGTCATCTAATTCTTTGGTTGGATCACTTGAAGTGATTATCACTATTATCAGTATAGCTAGAATGGGGTATTTTCCTTCAATTGAAATGAAAGTGGAAACCAGTATTTTTATAAAATATATTTTTTTTTATATTTATTAGGATAAACATTATTAAGATTGAATCGGTAGAAAATTTTTAATTCAATTTTGAAATTTTATTCTATATTCGTGACGTCACTAAGCGAAAACTAGGGAATATGTATCTATAAAGAGGCCACACTGATAATATGTGGCTAGATTCAGTTTGTAACGATGACAAACGACAGTCGACATTTCGATGATTGACATTTGAAATTTCCTGTTTGTGTTTGGCTTGACAACTTGACGTGTTCTATTGTTGTTTTCTTGTGAAGTAAACTTTTATTAAACATGGAGCAAGGTTTTGTAGAGGCTAAGTCCGACAATTTACCGGTTACAGATCCTTTTATGATAAAGATCTTATAGATCCTTTCAGAAATAAAAGGGATGAAAAATGTAAGGTTAGTTTGTAGTGGCGAGATACAGTGAAATACACCGTAGTGCCCTCTTTGGGTCTTTGCTACTATCTGTCTGACAATTATTGTCTAATTGACAGACAGATAACGATCTGCTTTTATGCAGATGCCATTACAGCGACCTCTATTGTCTTTGAGGAAGACAATCCTACTTAATTATTGGTAGGAGATGCCGAAAACAACTACTCCACGGGCAATATGCCCCGACTGGCGTTGCATTACATCAACATTTCCATGGGTGTCGCCACATCCTTCATCAAGACCAAATACCAGACAATGACCGGTTTCGATCTTGTTATGATCTCATCAGATTGCCATAGGTATCGGAATCAGTGCTGCCAACCCGTAGAAACTAAAAGCCGCGCGGAAAATTGAAAATAGCCGTGTTTCTATGAACTGCGGCCGTGTCAACGTAAAATAGTTTGTGGAGGGGAGAATAGATGGACGTTTTTAAACGGGTTAAAAAAAGTTCACAGACGTGTTAATAAATGTTTATTAGACAATGATTTACAGAGAAAATATTGCATTAAAAACATTAATCCGAGACGTGAAACTCATCATCTTCTTCTCTGATGATAGGAAGTGGTTCATTTTTGTTATATATTACATTTTTTATCATTTTCTTAACCATGGTTTTATTTGGTTTAAATTCGGTACAAGAATTAAAATATTTTACAATTTCTTGTTTAGCTAATAAATTTCCATTAATGGTCTTTGTAATCAAGGAATTCCTCTGCTTTGTTTTAATTAAATTTACTTGTGTGAAAATTCTCTCACACGAAGCATTTGACTGTGGCAAAGATATAATATTTAAGACAAATAAAGCTAAATTTCTGAAAAGGAAATCTTCTGCGGCAGATTTGTAATTATAGATTTTTATCCAAAATATATCTATGTCATCACTTACGTCAATTTCATTTTCTTTAAATACATATTTATTAATTAAGCGCCATTCATTATCAATTTCTTGATGATTTAATTCGTCTGTGCAATTTTTAAATTCCTGAAAATATTTTGTAAGAGAAAATGGTGCATTAGGTAATTTTATGTTTTTAGGCCTAAAAACACTAAGTGTTTTAAAAAAACTGTCTTTAAAGTCAAATCTTAGCTTTAACTGGGAACAAAGCTTTGACAAAAATTCTTGACATTTTTTCAGAAAAAATTGTCTTAAATCAGGGCGCTTTCTTATTTGCTCAGAGTCTAGTTCATTCAGAACTTTGACACCTAAATATATACAGTTTAATTCAACAAATTCATCTTCGTTTTGAGGCTCAATATTCCATAGATCATTTTTATCCACATATGATTTTTTCAGAAAACAATATAATAGTTCCTTATACATGTACTCCATTTTTTCATAAATGTCACCTATGATGACCTTTTCTGATTGAAAATATTCATTCATTTGGGTTACTTTTGGCAAGACGAAGTCAAGAAAAAGGAAGTAGAGTTTTGCGTGCGGATCAGAAAGAGTTTCATAAATTTTTTCGACACTGTGTAACCGTTCGACTAACTTCTTTTCAGAAAAAAACAAAAAAAGTGCTCTCCACTGTTCAAGAATTCATTTTACTACTGCAGCTACAGAAAGCCATCGGGTCTGACTAGGATACAATATCTTATGGATCTCAGTGTCTGTGAATTCTTGAAATTGTTTAAAGTCATTTTGTCGTTTACTACTATGCTAAAACAAAATATATGATATAGTTAATAAATAAAGAAGAAAATAATTGTAAATACATACCTTGAAAAAAGAGTAAATATCCCTGGCAAGATCTTCAATGGATCTTGGTAAAATCTTGCAGGCTTCGCTGGCGCATATATGTAATGAGTGGCATACGCACTTAACAATTTTTATTCCAGGACATAGTTCTGTGAATCTTGTAGAAACAGAGTTATTTCTACCCATCATTACGTTGCATCCATCGGAACCAAAACCAATTATATTTGTAAGTGAAATATTTCTTCTTGTGAAAGTATGTATAATAGCCTCGAATATACTTTCAGCAGTACTACTTTGAATTGGTACCAGTTCCCAAAAGTAAGTTTCTACCTTTAGTTGTTTTATATCAAAGAACCTAACAACAATACACATTTGTTTTACTGTAGCAATATCGGTAGATTCATTTACCAATATACTGAATTTAGATCTTTTCAATTTTTCAGATAATTCTTCTTTATGCGTTGCACCAATAACATTTGTAATAATTCCACATGCTTTGGTTCTACCTAAATTTATATTTTTTACCAGCTTAGAATCTGAAATCTTATTTTTTAGTAAATTTGATAAGTGATCAATGACCCGGTAAGTCATTGTGTTCCGCAATAAAACCACAAAGGCTTATTTCAAGCTCTTTGACTTGATCATCAAATTGGTCATCTTTTGAAAGAAAAAAATGTAACTTGGGCTGTGCCATTTCAGAAGTAGATGCAAGATTTTTCATTTTATTTTTATGCTTTATTCCTTCCGCATGTCTCTTTATGGTGGATATTTCAGAAACCAAGGATGTATTGCAACATGCACAAAGAGCACTATATGGATTATTATTTACAGGTCTTAACCATTCTTTAAGATCCTCTCGCTCCAGCCAGGAAATATTGAATTTTGCTTTTACATGTAAACGTTTTTTCTTGGGGGGAATAGGTGTATTACATCGACTTGCAGCCGCAGAATCAGACGAATCTTTAAAGAAAAGCGCATATTGAACTACCCCCAGTAATATATATTAGATATTATCTATAACTTACCATCAGACATGGTTTCCTTTTGTTTTACTAACAATAACAACCAAATAATATATTAATAAATCAGAATCACAATAATAAAAATTCCAGCTTACTGCACTCCGCCTAACGCTCATTCTAATAGAAAAAAGTGTTGTCGTTTGCATGATGTGGTTTGTACGTTTGTCGTGAATAGTGAATCGTGATTTAGCTAGGGTTCGGGCACAGCCTTCTACAACTGTAGGAGGCTGTGGTTCGGGCAATCACGGAGGTTTCATAATAAACATTGCCAACTAGACGGAAAAATAAATGAAATGGATCAAGGTCAAGATCGAAGTCTACACGACGAATAGAATGTTTGATGTTTGGCAAATTATTAATATTTTAATTTTTAGTGTTTTTTCTTGATTAAAAGCTCAAATATGCAATTAAAAAGCCGTGTTTTTAATGCACGGCAGTACAGTAAAGCCGTGGCTGTACCTCTTGATTGAAATGCCGTGAAAACACGGCAATTGCCGTGTTATTGGCAGCACTGATCGGAATCGATGAATGATCTGGGGACATGATTGCCTAAGGGGCATATGTGAATGTTTGTAGTGGCGAGATACAGTGAAATACACCGTAGTGCCCTCTTTGGGTCTTTGCTACTATCTGTCTGACAATTATTGTCTAATTAACATATTGCCCGTGGAGTAGTTGTTTTCGGCATCTCCTACCAATAATGTAAGGTTAGTATTTAACTTAACAGTATTACTGCAAAGTCGATTAAATATATTCAAAAATTACCTTTACAAATTACGATGTTTTTCTATTACTAATAAATACACTTGTAATCAGTCACAGGCAGAGACAACAATTCACAGGTAAAAATATAAACTAAAAACAATGTCTCATGTTTACCATGATGTTTACCCTAACCAAACAATTCAAACATAAACAAAAGTAAAGTTGTCACGCAGTGACACCAACCACACAAATGAAAATATCCTAGCAATCACTAAAAAATGGCGCATATTTTGAATTTTCGCTTAGTGAGGTAACATAGATATCGCACACAATAAAAAAAATAATTTATGGACTTAAATGAACCCAATATTAAAATTCCAGAAATATGTATCTCTTCTTTTTCCAACTACTTTCCATTGCCGATGTAAAAAAAAAAATAGAAAAACACCCCATTTGGCATGTTTCTGTTGCCAGTAAGTATATCATAATAATAAAAAAGATACCTTTGAAATCGGGACTGGCCAGATAAGATAAGGACGTTTGGCATACCTATTTTATACACATATATAGAAACTTAAGGCCGCTTGGCGGTGGAAAGGTACTTTGTCAGGCCATACAATTAAAATGGTGGGGACAGCTCTATTTTTTTTCCATACTTTAGCGTTGCATTAATATACCTAATTTTTTAGAAATATCTTTTGTACAAATATGATACCGTAAAATTTCATGATGTTCGGATTTGGGTGGGTAAATCACTTTGTCAAGGCATATCTAATTGGGAAAACGTGGAAGTGCCTATTAAATTTTTCAAGGCTTTATTATATTTTTTACAAAAATAATATTAAAAATGTAATATTACTTTAATATTACATAGAAATAAGTTATAGCTTACTATTATTTATCTGATATATTTTAAAGTAAAAGATGACAAACTTCTACAAAATATTTAACCCTTTAGTAGTGAGCACTTAGAAATGCAAGCGCAGAGATATAATTCAGAAAAAGAATCAATCGAAGATTAATAGTGCCAAGTCATTCCAGTATCTGAAAATATGTTTTACCGCATACCTTGACACTGACACTTAGAACTTTTTGCTTTTACATTCTCACTTTTTTACAAATAAAACGTTTTACTAGCATTAATAAAGTTTTTCGCAGAATATCAGGACGAGTAATAGAAATTATAACAATTTTCTGTAAGACAGTATTCTCTTTAACACTTCAGTGCATGAACCCACAGAAGTGGAGAGCTTTTTGCATCCTTATAGTTAATATGACCTGTATGAACATATGCTGTCATGAAAAGATAAAATAGGGATTATATGTCTTTAAATAACATTTAATATAAAATAATTATTGAAAAAGTTCTTATACAGACTGTGCAAAAAAAGTTATAGAAAGTTGTACAAAGGCTAAAAACTTTCACAGTGAAATATTTCAAAAATAACTTTCTGCAATGGTCTTTCTACAGTCTTTACTTTTTAAATATACTAATCTATAGTAATAACTCTTAATAGCACCAGAATTAAAAGTAACTAAGTACTATTAAAATCTATCCCTTAGTCATAATTAAAAAAATAGAAAAACAAATGTAAGATAAAAGGTAGTTGTTTCTGATTTTCTTTTACCTGTATGTTGACGAACGTGCATTTTTAATGAACTTCTTGATGAGCCCTTATATCCACAATAACTGCACAAGTAAGGTCTAATCTTTTTATGCACTACATCCATATGCACTTTTAGTTGTCTTCTATCAGTAAAAGTTTTCGAACATCCTTCACAAATATGTAATAACTGAGTTTTATTTTTGTGTGTCATTTTATGGTTTCTTAATTGTTTACTATTTTTAAATGATTTATTACAAATATCACACAAGTATGCTCTGACCTCGCTATGTATAAGTTTGTGAATATTATTCAGTTTTGCAAGACTGAAACTTTTATATTCACATTTATCACAAGAATACAAGTCCATGTCAATTCTATGTAAACGCCATAAATGTGATGTTAACGGTTTCCAAAAGGAGAATTTTTCACCACATTCATTGCACTGAAATCCACAATCAACATGACAACTGACGTGATAGTTAAGTTTGTCCAGATCTTGCAATCGAACTTTACAATTTGGAATAATACATTTATTTGATTTTTTTGTATCTAGATACTTAGTAACATGAGTGTGTTGTTTCATTAGAGAACCAAATATTTTTTCACAATTTTTTTGTGTAATATCAACTTGTGGTAGAGTTACTACTTTAGTCGCATTCTTTTGTTGAATTGTATCATCACAAATTTCCGCTACAGCATTAGTAAAATTATCAATGTCATTTGTTATGTCACTTTGGTTAGTTTCTGTAGTAAATACCTTTTTGACAGTCGTTAATTCAGGATCTTTCTTAATACTTTTTTTATCTTCTTTCTTATCTTTGTTATTTTTACTAGAATAATAAATTACTGCCTGAATTATTGGACTTAAATCAGAATTTCCAACTCCATGATCATGTATTAGATGGGATCTTAAGGACATTCTGTGATAAAATATATTTGCACAAGCTGGACATTTCAGCTCGGGTAACTTAATAACAGTCTTATTTTTATGTGCATTTTCTAAATGTTCTGTAATCTTTGCATCTTTTGTACACAAAAATGGACATAAATTGCATACAAAATATAGCATGTTCTCAAAATTATCTTTTTTTCTTTTGCCAAGTTCACCAGTTTTTTCTTCATCAGTAATCTTACCATTATTTGAAGGAAGACTCCCATTTTCTTTTAAAATAACATAATTGCTGGGCGAGTTAAAGGAACTCTCAACATTAGGCAATTTGAGATCATTTGCTGGTAAAATAATTAAATCCATATTCTGATGGTTAATTTCTTGATCATTTGCACCTAAGTTTTGTAAAATCGAAGAGACTTGACAACTTCCGATAACTGGTAAGCATTCCTGAAACAAATATTTGTTTATAGGTAATTAACATAAGTAAGCAAGTACAAAAAATCTATATTACTTCAGGTGCTAGCAGTTCTACATTATTTGTCCATATATGGTCTCCTGCTGGAGCACCTTCACTCTTCATGATTAATGAACATACAAACTGTTTTGTGATACCTATTAACAGTTATACATAAATAATCAAGGTTTTTTGATATTTCTCTTCAAACGTTTGGTAATAATTCCACGATTTTTGTTACATGTTTTTCTTTTCCGACCACTATTTACTTGCCACAAAATATTTATGTCATATGCATAGATAAATGTCATATGCATATGCATGTTTACAACCACAACCTCGTTTACATAACCATAGACGAGAAACCACAGAATATCTATAAGAAGAAGGTCATTCTCCTTGTACCAACATCGAAACAGCAATGACGTTTAAAAAGCGCCATCTAGTTGCAGGGACCATGGAAGAATTTGAACTAAAACCAATATTTTGTTCCATGGTACCTAACGCGGTAGATAATACAGTGAGTTAATTTAAAAATGACCTCAGGTGACCTTTAACTTGTTTATTTACAAAAATATTTAAAAGTACAAACACAAATTTACTAATAAGTAAAACTGTGTCTGTTCCTTTAAATATCAATGTAAATCAACATAAAAGTAAAAAAAATCACAAACGTATTTAAAATTTTTATTTAATTACAAAAAATATATAAACAAGTTTTTCTAACTCTGCCTCTATTTCTTTCATGTACTAAGTGTATTAAGTGTCAAGTAACTATTTTGCAGATTAGACTCAAACATATAATGCTTGTAATGTTTTCTAATCTGCCACTTAGGTAGGTACATGATATTTTATGACGGAGAGGGGTAGTGAAAAATATAGGCGATTATGATGGGTCACAAAAACTTAAAAGCTAACTGAAATAGTATAAACATATGTTTTACATCTTTTGCTTTAACTACCAGTATTACATTAATAGCAAGTTTTGAAACTTCTGCTTTCAACATCCAGTTTGTCTTAAATAGACATTTATGGATATGGATTTTCAATGAAAGTACATTATCTGCTTGCATAGTATAGAACTAATATTACTGTATTTCTTCAACATTACATTGTTTTCGTTGCTCGATAACTCTCTAAGGGTCGTATTTATAGTTGTTACTCAAAGGATTCCTTAAGTTTCCCTTAGCGGAGGACACCTCAAGGATTTCTCATCAAACTCGTTTTATAATTGAGAATTTCTACCTCCTCGAGTAAGGTTCCATTGAGGAGGCCATAAATAGTGGCAACGTTGTAAATATTAGGTTTTGACAGAAGAAAGTGAGGTTATTTAGGAAGTGACATTACGTTTAAAAAGTGGATGAGAGCAAAATACAGAAAAAATGAATGAAGCTGAGAAAAAAACTTATTCTCAACAAGAAAAATTGTTTCTCATTTCTGTTATTGACAAATATAAAAGTATTTTGGAAAATAAAAAGACGGATGCTGTAAATATTCAGAAAAAACAGGAGACATGGAAAAAAATTACAGATTCGTACAATTCCAATTTTGTATATAGAACAACAAAGCAGTTAAAAAAACTATGGGACAATCTTAAACAAAGGTAAGGCAATACTAGTAAAGAATAACCCAAAATTTATAGGTATTTAATGTAGGCAAATAATATATAACTTTTAACGTTGTAATAGAAACAAGATTGTACAGACTACAGTAGTTCTTGTACCCAGTCTCAGTAGTTAATACTTGTCAAACTTTTTATATTTAGGACAAGAAAAGCAGATTCAGACCTAAAACACTCTATTCTTATAACTGGAGGAGGGCCAGCTCCGGAAGACGATAATGATCCAATTAATGACCTGGTGAGATCAGTGGTACCATCTATTAATGTAGAAGTTAAAAACAATTGGGACAGTGTCGGAATCCTAGAAAGCGACAGTAAGTTTTATATAATATGATAATATATATAAAAAGAAAAATGTATTAAAAACAGTTAAGTCGAGGTTATATCAAGATACATCGTGGTTGGTGCATATAGTACACAGAAACAACTGGGTACTAGAAATTAGTTGTTTTCTATATGTCTAATAAAATAATAGTTATTCCTTTACATACCTAGCAGGTTATAAACAAGGAAAATTAAAACTAATGAATCATAATATTTGATAATAATTTATCTCCTAGTTAACTTTTTGGTATATAAAGAAAGATAAATAAATACTTAGTAGTATTTTGTTATTTTATTTCTAGAGTCTGCAGATGTGATTTTGGAAGATCAGTATTTTATTGATGACTATAATATCACTATAGATGAACAAGAAAACTTAAGAAACTTAGAGGCAAATAAAGAAACAGTTTTAAGTAAGGCTGGATAATATATTTCAAATTCTCATTGATTTAAAAATTTAATTTTAGATATGCCTCACAACAGTCGTACTCCACTTTCACCACACAACATAGAAATTGCACTGAACACACCAAAAAAGGCGGACAACCCCGTCAACAACACTACAGGTAATATTAAATTAAGAAACTTTTTGAAGAAATTAAAAGATGTATTGTATATTACTTGAATTTTATTGTAGGATCTACTAAAAAACGAAAATTAAGTCAAACGAGCAGTGGTGAAAGAATAAATATCAGTGAAGAGAGTTCACTAAGAATTAAAAAAATTAAAGAAAGTATTACTCAACAGGAGGAACTCCATAAATTAAAGATGGATGTAGCTAGGGCTGAAAAAATGTATTGGGAAAAGAAATTGTCCATGATTTCATAGAATATATTAATATTGTGACTTGTCCTTTTTATTTGGGAAAGAATACCAATTATAGTAGCAGTCGTAGTATGAGTTACCTTTATTTTGTTCTTGTAAAATTTTTATAGTTTTTATATAAAACGCAATGCTCTGTTGTTATGTGATGAAAAAAAAAACATTGGAAATGTTGAAAAATAAAAACAATTTATATTAATCTTGATTATTTATTCAGTTCAATTCTTGATGATATTAATCTTGATTATTCTAGAGGATGATTCATGAGGAAGTAGCCATATGTTACCAGGTTAGTATTTATAGTTTTAAGCGAATCTTTTTATATTAACGTGTTCTAAAATGCTTCGTTTCCGGGATACAGGGTTTGAAACTATGTAACTTTACATAGTTATTTTTTGACTTGAATTTTTATACTTTGGTACACCCTGTATTTTTTTGTAACACAGAAAAACATTTTCAGTTTTTCTATCGAACAACACCAAAACCTTACCTATAGGTTTTCAAAGGCAAAGTTATTAGACTTCAAAATGTGTCGCTACATTATAAGGCCACTCTTTACTATCACCTGGTAACTTATAACTGCTTTCCACATGATTCGCCCTAAATACAATAAATATTATTGGTTTGCCAAAAAATTAGTTAAAATGAGTTAATATAAACGCTCTCCTAAAAGCCAGTCCGTTAGCATCAGGATTATCTAGTATAATCTCAATATTGTTATAATTTTCTTCATCTTCTACCTCGAGATCATCATCAGCCCGGGCTCTGGCTATATTGTGTAATACTGCAGTTGCGCAAATTATTGCAACAGCAGTTTCTAATTTTGTGGTTATTCCTCTTCTAAGACACAAAAATCGCCCTTTCCATACTCCAAAGCTCCTTTCAATTATGTTATGTGTTCTCTTATGGGCTAAGTTATAATTTCTTTCAGGTCTTGTAATGGGATTTAACACAGGTGTTAATAAATATTGGTGACAGGCATACCCATTATCACCCAAAATTTTTCCTATGAAAATAAATGGAATATCTAAATGTAATAGAACAAATACAAATTATTGCTATTAACTAGTTTATTTCTATTGAACATATATCTATTGTTTCTTTTTTACAAAAAAAAAACAAACCTGGAATTTCATTATTTTCATATTTGATTCGAAGACTACTTCTTTGAAATATTGTATTATCATGCATGGAACCAGGGTATCTTGTAACAATATCCAGAATTTCCATATTTGGTCCACAAGCTACCTGTAACAAAATATAATTCCCAATTCCAATAATCAATAGTTAGATTCAAAAGGAAGTCTTATTTTAATTAAAACCATAGATTTGAGGAAACTTAAAATTAGCATAAGTATACATATTATCTACATGCCTGCACATTTAACGAAAATATTCTTTTTCTGTTTCGAAAAACTTCTCCGACTTCTCCACCTGGATTTCTTATCGGAATATGTGTACCATCTACGCAACTGGTTATACCTGGAAAATGGGCAATTTCGAAGAACCTTCTTATATTTGCTTCATTATTGTCTGGAAATCTCACATGATTTCTTAAACGATTTGCTATTGCCTCTGAAACTCTTCTTATGATGATTGAAACTGTTGCTTGTGATATCCCACGTAAATCTCCAGCTACCATCTGAAAAATAAAACATAGGTATACATAAACAGTACCTATTGGAAGCACCAACTGATAAAAAGTGAATGATAACTTCTGTATAGGGGGAAAGCAATAATAATTAATAGAACCATCTTACCTGAAAGTTTCCACTGGCATAATACCGTAAGGTTGTCAGCAATTGAATCATTGGAGAAATTGGCAAACCCCTATTGTTTACTTTGGTCAAAGCATTTTCAATGAGAGGTAATATTACATCTCTTGTTGTAATTTTAGAGAAACGGTACCTTCGTTTAAATTCCTCAGTACTATATAAATCAAAGGGGTTATCATAGTTTCTTAGATATCTTTTAGGTAAACGTACTAACCAATTTTCTTCTACATCGTTGATATATTCGTAAAACTCATCATTATCCATATCCATTATACCTAAATAAAATTTAAAATTATAATTTTAAATGACATCAAAACATTGAAAACATAACCTAGAAATGTGATAAGGACGCGCTAAGGTAACCGCTTACCTACCTTATCCTTAAGTTATCCTCGAGACATCCTTAAGAAATTATAAAACACGAATTTGTCCTTAAGCATACCTTAAGGTTCAAGGAGACCCCAAGCACTGACTATTAATATGACCCTAAGAGATTTAGATAGTTAAGTAGTGATTTCTCAATCAAATAACAAAGACATTGTAGAATTACTGCGACTATAAAAATGTACTAATGTTTGTGTTTACGGTTGCCTTATATCAATATGCAATATGCAACATACACAACACATATTAAACATATTAAAAAGTTGAAAGCAGGTAAAAGTGATTGTTTCAAATAGCTATGTATCATTGCAGAATATAAATTGGTATTACAAACAAAACATTTTTTAACACATTAGCATTATAAAACCATTTAAAAAACTACTATTCTATATACAAATAAGGTTCCTACTTATTAACAGTAATAAGAACTTACTTGTCTATATTTTCTTATACGTGTGCCTGCAATAAAGGCAAGTTTTAAGTATTTTTACTTTCACGCCACTAATTTCACTTTCGTCATTACGAATATGTAATGAACTGTCATTTTGATGTTCAATACGATAAATGTAACGACACTACTAACAAACTCCAAATAATGAAAGTAAACGAGACACTTTTTACACAATACACTGAAAATATTTTATTTTGTCCTTGCGGCTTAAGATTAGTTACACGACTCTTTCAGGTGTAAATTGCAGTGTAGGTTAAAATAAATCACATCAAATCATATCTTACTCCGATAGGTTAGTACAGTTTTCAACATCATTCAAGAATACATTTTTGCTACTGTTACACTGATGTAACACTGTGATAAGTCTATGAATGGTATTCATAGACTTCTTTTTACTTTTCCAACATTTCGTTCGATATGTTGCATCAACTCATAATTGTAAATTATTTTTGGAACTACTATTCCTTTCGTATTATACGAGTACCTCAAACAGCTAGCAATCCTTTGATTTACCTATAATTACATTAAAAAATGTTAAAACACAATGATGCAATTATATTTTCAGTTATTTATTGAATTGAAATTAGATACATTAGATTGGATCGTGAAACTTGCTATAAGAATAATAGAAATAGCAAAAAATAAATACCAAAACATTTTGATGCGCCTAATGATATCAATGGAATAAAAGTAACAAGAATGGAGAAGCCTATTACAGGTACTAACTTTAATTTTCTTAATTTTACTGTTATTCTTATGGCAAGCTGCATAAATCCAGCGGAAGCATTAAAAATAATTTTAGACAAGTTCTAAGATATATTGAAAATCTACAAATTAAATCATATGCTTCTTTACTTACATTGTAATAATAATGTTTTATTTTAATTTTATTTTATTTATAATAATATCCTCCATTTTATTTGGACAAACACAAAAACCAGGGTGGACAGAACGGCTTAGTGTAGAAATTTTATTCTCTCTGGGATTTGTTTATTTGTTAGTTGTTAGGTTAGGTAGCACAGAACATACCTCTTATGCTCTTAACCCATATATATATAATACTACTATATGGCATGGCGTATTTCCTATGTTAGCCCATAAGCGGTGTCTCCGAAAACATTAAAGGACAAAAGATATAGTGTTATACTGTTCTAGAGACCCTTTGTTCGATTTGCGTATGCGCAATCTCCATGGTTACGGAGGCTGACACACTGTTTATAGGTTGACAGACTTCCCAACTTTCAACTTTTTTTAAAAGAAGTCGGTAGACAGAGATGCAGTATTTATGCTGCATGCTTATTGGATGTCGCGAAATTCGTGCGCATGCGCATATTTGACTAAGGTACTCTCGATAAGGATAGAGATTGTATGTCGGCGCCGTGTTGTTTTCGGAATTTTTGGGCCTCTACCCGCGATATAGTAGTATTATATATATGTCTTAACCGTGGCTGTTAAGCAAGAACCCTAAACAAAGAAGGACTGATCAATTCATTCATAAAAATTTGAAGGTCATTTTCAATTTTCAACAGATTTCTCGTACACATCACTGGATCAGTGATGGGTTTTTAGCCGCTAATTATATATTTAGCCAATACTAATTATATAACTAGCATAGTCGGCTAAAAATATTATAATTAGCCGATAACAGAATATACATACATTGTTTTTTGATTTTTCACATATCTGAATAACTTTTTCGCAATTACCAATAAAATATCAATTCATATACCTAACTAACTAGGTAGGTAAGCATAATAGGTATTATAAGTCATCATATTTTTATTATAAGTCATAGATAAGAAGAAATTAAATCTAGATATACGTAGCGAGTATTTTATTTTATAATTTAATAAATAATCATTTAATCATTATCATTTAATTAAGTACATCAAAAATAAAAATAATCATACAAATAAAATAATAAAACAAACTAAATTAAATTAAAGAAATAAATAAAAGTTCCAATATATCTCCCTATGAGTCCATTATTATTACCACTGGCTCTATACTATTTAGCCTGCTAATTTTGAAAGGATTTTTAGCCGACGGATAATTATCGAGTTAATAATTATAAACGGATAATTATCCGGCACATCACTGCTTTTAAGACGGTGTTGGGTCGCTTGTTAATGTGGGTATGGTTTTATTAATAAATAAATACAAAGAATATCAATAATGTCGTATGTATGTACGCTGGAATATCAGAGAATATCTATAGTTTAGATAATTAGGTGGTGGTGGTGGTGGTAATATTTAAGTTTAATTATTGAGATATTGATTATGATTTATATCGACACTTATTGAAAAGTTGTGAAATATGAGAAATAAATTTCATTAAACTGAATATTATTTTTTAATAAAATAAAACAAAAAAATATGTATTTTCTTATAGTTATTTAGTTAAGAAGATTTTACTTAATACATGTTACTTCGCGCGTTTTGTTTAAATCTACTACCCTTTCCCTTCAATCTAATCATATATTATATAATACTATATTGTGACGGATACTTCCCGATTTTCTGGTAGGAAGTGTCGTCACTTTAACGCCCGAGGGTCGATTTCTTTCTTATTTTGCCTCGGGCGCCAGTTCCCGTTTATAGTGCAGAAACACCACTCTACTCACACAGCTACTCAGGTAGCTTCAGTGAAGATACGGTAAGCCAGGCGGTCGATAGGGAAAATTAGACTTCACAGAACAGATAACAATAATACACCAATAAACCTTAATACATTTATTGACCTAATACCTATAAAACCTACTCGGAATCTAACTTACTTCCTTACTAGTCCTGGACACGTCTGCTGCTTTCGGGCGGTCGGTGAAGACTAGTGAACTTGTGCGGCAGCTAGTAGCAGGTACTGGAATGGCTGGTGGGAGATCTCTTGATACCTGGGCAATTGCTCCCTATTTAGATTTATAATATTCTCGACGTAGTCCACAAAAGCCGATGAAATTATACCAAGTCCCAATGCCTTTGGAGACTTGTACTAATTTACTTACTGGTCTGGACAGGTCTTGCTCGGATGCGATGCGGCCACAGACTGAATGTCTGAGTCGTTCTCTGCTATATAAGAGGTTCTATGAAAACCTCGGACATGCGCAGGAGTGAAACACCGGACTTCGTATATTTTATACTTGTACACCAACGATCAGTGAAATTTTATAAGTCCACACATTCTTGTGGACTCTGCCGAATTTTACTTACTCTTCTGTAGTACTAGTGGCAGCTGTGAGACAGGCGAAACTCGTCGTCGTGGTGTACAGCAGCGGCCTCACTATTAAAATCGGTCTCAGCTCGGTTGAGGGGTTAATGAGTACTTAAGACCGGCGCAGTAGTGGAAACAGGGACAGAAATTATACCCTGTCTATTTTACGGACTTTGAAGAATATTCTATCACGTAGACAAACTACCAAAAATGTATAAGTATCAATAACTTTTGATACTTATAAAAATTCCAGTGTCGCTTTTCGGACATAGGAAAATATTTCTAACTTCCTCTGCTGAGATACTGGTGATAGTTGCGGGACAGGCAGGACTCGTTGTTGTCGTGGACAGCCAGAGACTGGCGTTTGAAATCGGTCTCAGCTCGGTGGAGGGTCAGTGAGTACTTGGACAGGGGCAGTAGTAAAAACAGGGACTCAAGAAGAATCCCAATATCTGTATATATTATTTTTCGACTTAGCCGATTTACACTTGTCAATTTTTCGGACTTGGAAGAATAACTTAGGTAGACAAACTACTAAAAATATATATATCAATTACTTTTGATACTTATAAAAATTCCCTTATGTTGCTTTTTACGGACTTACCTGCCTGTAAGTGAAAATATTTTCACTTACAGGCAGGAGTAGACTTCTGGGACTCTATTCTTGAAACTGAGAGTTGGGAGTATCCTGGACATTCTTCCCTCGGTTGCGATCCCCGGCAGAAAATATATGTATTCTTGAGAGATGGGGAACGTAAGGGAGAATCGGGTCCATGGGAACACTGAAATTGCACCAATAATTGTTGCAATTTATATATGACACTATGCAAGAATTTTCAGAACTAAATTGTGTAGTGTCCACAGATTATAGATAGCTGTAGATGGGCCACTCTCCCTCTCCCGCCAAAACCGTTAAAAGCGCCGCCCGTGATGCGTAGTTGAACTACCGGAGCTGCGCTGGTTGCCTACCCTAGATACTTTTTAATTATTTATTCAAATTTCACATTTTGAAAACAATTTAATAAAATATATTCACTATTTTACACATCAAGTTTTATTATAAAAAGATGTGTATAATAGTGAATATATTTTACCAAACTGTTTTAAAAATGTGATTGAAAATATTGTGAAGGTGTTCTGACGTGAAGTAATGTATTTAAAAAAATAAATCAATGTAAAATAAAATTTATTAATAAAAGGAACATTTAAACATATGACCAAATACTTGTTAAATTATATAACGCAAACTTACGAGACAGATAAAATGTTTAAACAGCAATTAATAACCTGTAAGTTTTCTTTCGATAGATCTCAAATATGTTGTCGGAGAAATTCATCGAATACAGTTGTTGGATATTTATACACCATTTCCTATGCATCTGAAAATTAAAATATTACATCGTAAGCAGCGTGAATACCTTGATAATAAAACCTATTAACTATAATTTTTAATAAATGTTAGGATGACAGTGATATTTCTTGATTGATTTTATATATCTGACTATAATTGAAGTTTTTCTTTCTTGTGAACTAATAATAGACACTGCAGTACATTTGTTACAATGCTTATTTCTGATATTGTTTGTTAAACAGTATTCATATAACTACATAAACAAAAAGTTTATACTCATCAAGTGATGGTACAATCATGTGTACTTTAACTTCGGTGCATAAAATTTTCTAAAAGATCTTTTTTATAATTCAAAATGCTTTTATTAGTATCTCAATAAGTCTGGGAGAAATGAAGGAGAACAACCTTCAATTAATATTTCACATCTGAGTTCAGTCAAAAGAATTAACGGTTAAAAATAAATACCTCTTGTATAAAACTAAAAGTATTCAACACGTTGGAATTGAATTAAGAAAACTAAATACTGTTTTTCACTTTTCTCTAAAAAGACTTGCATGCAATTTAATAAGTAGCATTAGAAAAAAACTCGTGCTACAGATGGAAATTCATAAAGAATTTGGAATTGACGAACAATTAAAAAGTACATGAAACTTACCTCAAGATTTTAAGCAAAACTAACATTCACCTTGTACATTGGTACATCCAGGAACACTACAAACTTAAATCACAGTATAAGGCTTGAACTATTAACTTATTTAACAAGAACTATTAAATAAAAAATCTTTCAAAAGGCAACAAAAATTATTCAAGAACAGATTGGTGTGAGGTTGTGTTGTGTTATTCAACGACTAAACGAGATATAACAAGAACAATCACGGAACATTATTAAGTGCAGATGCTAGCGCCGCTCGTGATGCGTAGTTGAACTAATATTGAGGTTTGACTTTTCCGTGGGAGTGCCCAGGCCATATATATAATACTACTATATCGCGGGTAGAGACCCAAAAATTCCAAAAACATCACGGCGCCGACATACAATCTCTATCCTTACCGAGAGTACCTTAGTCAAATATGCGCATGCGCACGAATTTCGCGACATCCAATAAGCATGCAGCATAAATACTGCATCTCTGTCTACCGACTTCTTTTAAAAAAAAGTTGAAAATTGGAAAGTCTGTCAACCTCAAGAACCCTAAACAAAGAAGGACTGATCAATCAGTAACAGCCAATCACATTTGTTTATCACTTATGTGACGTCAGTGGATTCCCTTTAGCGGGAGATTTGAAATTTAAATATCCTCTTTGTTTTAATTTGACAGCTTTAACCTTTTAACATAACCTATATATGTCACATTGTCATGTAGAATGTCTCGGTTGTCTTTGGAATGTCATCACTGTCATCAATCATGTCATCATATCAAAGTATTTCTGTATCATATCATAGTAATCTGTGCACTGATTAACAAAACACAAGTTATCAAAGTTGTCAAATCGACAACGATTTTTGCACAACGCACTTTAAATCGTAAGATATATATCGTAAAACACATATATAAGTACTTTAAAATCACATTTGATTGCATTAATACAGTCTCTGAAATAATATTGGGTTGGATATTTTGACTGAAAATTTTTTAAATTGCAATTAGAGGCAAATTTGGCAATAGGGGATCCACTGACGTGTTACGAGAAATCTGTTGAAAATGACCTTCAAATTTTTATGAATGAATTGATCAGTCCTTCTTTGTTTAGGGTTCTTGTGTCAACCTATAAACAATGTGTCAGTTTCCGTAACTATGGATATCGAGAAAATCTGCGCATGCGCAAATCGAACAAAGGGTCTCTGGAACAGTATAGCACTATATCTTTTGTCCTTTAATGTTTTCGGAGAAACCGCTTATGAGCTAACATAGGAAATACGCGATATAGTAGTATTATATATATGGCCCAGGCTCTGGTAGTGTAGTGTATGTGGTTGTGTAGTAGATAAAAAGCTTATTGATGGGCATTTCTGTAGAAATTAGTACGCGAATGTCGGTTTGTCAACTTTTCGTTTTTAGCCAATACCTGTCAAATCTCAACCGATTCCCAAAAACGATACACTTGTATTCGCAATGGAAAGGGCTCTAAAATGATGTGTTAGAAGTAGGGTAGTTCCATTTGAAATTTTAAAGTTGTGGTTGCTAGGCTTTAGAGGGATGAACATATCAAGTTGGTTTGACAGTAAAAAAGTTGTCCCCAAAGAAAGAAATCGACGAGTCTCGGCGGATTATAATTTTTTTTTTTCGGTTTTATAACTACAGGGGGGTGGGCAAGTTTTCATTGAAAGACCCTGTATATTGTGTTACACTTTAAAATGTCGATATACCTAACCTATCTTTATTTTTCAATCTTTCTTTTAAAGTGACAGTAAATTTTAATTTTGCTCGAATTTAATTACAATAAATTTTGGTACTACCTATATTAATTTATTTAATACATTAAAAAGTGATTGCTCATTTTGTTTTTTACAGAATTCAAAGAGTTTGCTATGAATATCAAATTATATTTTGCAGTTTGTAACCTTAAAAAAACAACATTGTAAACACTGGTTTGTATGTTCATTTATTAAGGAAATATTTTGGAAGCCTCTTAAAATAAACATTCGTATACATAGAAATCTGTAAATATTAAAAACCCTATACTGGTAGTGTAGAAAAGAACCGGTAGATGGCACCAGTTTGAATCACTGACGAGTTGGTATGAATGTAAACTACATTACCGGTCGGTTAAAAAAGTAGGAGAAAGTCTCAATAGATAGTGCTGGCTACTCGTTCCGATGGTTTTCTATAGAAGTTTCCGATCTATCTGTTTAATTTATCTAGGGTAGTGTCACACCAGCCTTGGAGAAGCCGACCTGCAGCATGATATAATAAGTACAAGGTATGACATTCGTGAGTACGAAAATGCGTCCTCTGTGCGCATTACGTCACCGAGAACGCAGAATGATCGCTAAATACAAATGTTATATACGATTTCATTTCAATTGAAACATTATCAAAACTTTCATGTAATTGGCACAAAACAGTGTCCCGAATAGGAAAATATTGGGAAATTTAACTAGTGTCCTTAAATGTTTTCTTTAATAATCATAAGCACAGATTAGATATACTCGTACTCCATATTATGGTAGGTACGTATCATATACAAAATGCTCTGGTAATCCCTGGTGGTTTAAAATTGGCTCTTTTAATTTCTTACCTACTTCAATAATAATAACTGTTATCGGTGATTATTGCAATTTTTATTATAAGTAATTAGTTATTCTGATTCGTGTGTAAAATGATTAGTACTTAAATATAGGATAAACGCTTCATAAACATAGGATGTTGGCAACAAGTTAACTTTAATACATATATTTCGCCGTTCGCCTTACACCTATACGACTTAAAGTGACAATTGTTCCTTAAGCTCGGTTAAGATTCTAAATTGACTGTATTATTAAATGTATTCATTTTTTTTTAATTATTCGAAAATTTTAAATGTTTCTCATTTTTATTTTTATTTAATGACTACATTACAGAACCATATCTATTACAGGTTATATAATTTATTACAGGCTTTAAATTTATCTCATAATCATCATCGGTGAAGTGTTTGGAACATATTCTGGCAGTATGTACATTAAACTTTTCTGCTCGACAGCAAGCTACCACCCACAGTTTCTTTATTACTTCATCCCGTGGAAACGTGAAAAACCTTGTAACATAATAGATAGTGCAATGTTTACATTGTCTAATAAATATCATAGCAATATAATTACCTAATATTATTTAAATTATTGGGCTCTTGGTTGCAATTATCACTATTATACAAGCACACAGCACAACGCATTTTTATTGCACTTTTAGTTTAGGTACGTGTTAATATAAAATTAACTTTAACTATGCTCACATATGATTATAATTAGTATACACTAGAATTATACAAATACTCTGCCAAAAAAAATGAATTTGAAGGACAAAATGTAGTAAAAACCACGAAACTTTCACACCTTTACACACAAAACAGAAAAAGAAGAAATGAGATTTCTGTAGAAAAGGAGGGCAACACAAACTGTCAGTGGCGCCCTCATTCCTGGCACTTTTTGGCGAGCGGGAAATTTAAATATCTCAATTTAGGTACCTTCTCCTATTTATTTAGATATGTAGCAAAAAAATTATGTATCGAGTTTATTATTAATGGAATATTTAAATATTATGGGTTTTAATGAAAAGTAAAAACTGAAACTTCACAAAATTATAATATTTAAATAATTTTCAAGAATAATATCTCGTTACTTAATTTTTTTGACTTATCTAAATAAATATGTATTAAAAATATTAATGAATGACAAAAAATTATTGTACTTACCTACATAATTCTTATCCAAAAATAGTTATACACATATATATGGGTTTTTACATTTTTATACCGTATAGTAATAATCTATAGTAATTAATCAAAGCAAACATTTTTTAAATATTTTTATTAAACAAAGGGATGTAACAAAAAAGTACTATTTATGATATTCTAAATAAATTATATGAATGAATACATTTGTATGTACAAATATTGCTAATGGATGAGCTTGCAACTAACGAACAAAATATATCGATAATGTTTCAAAAATTTATCTCTGGAGAAGGCGATCAGCGAAATGTTCATGGGGAAATTCAGTCTCGACTGCTATCCATTTCATGAGAAGTACGTTAAACTCTGACATACAGTAAGTAGTTGTACATGAAACAAAAATGAGGGTTGGGTTTTCTTTTATAGTAATAGGGTTAATGTTTTCTACAAAACTAAATATAAAAATATTTTCCCTTGGTAGAACAGACAAAAGCAGGTACGGATTTATGTATTTCTATAGTAAATACGTGTATCTAGTATCTAATTATAATTATTTTACTTCCAGAACATACAACCACTTTTATTATGGGTTGGCTTCGGCCAACGGGAATTTCACTTAAAAATCAAGAATTTCAAAAACAGTTTATAGTTACGTTATATGATGTAGGTACTCAAACGATTAGGTACTCACATACCTATTATTTAAGCTATAATCTGGCTTACTACCTACTGACTATAGTAATGTTTTCAAGTATAAATTGGGGTTATGATCTATATTTACAAGAATTGAAGAAAAAGATTACAAAAATATATAAAGTAAAAGATATAATACTTACAGTTACTTCAAATTTTGTAATTTTTATTCCAATTTTCTGTCTTTAAAGATATACATCACTCTTAAAAAACATAACTAAAAACTATCACAACACAACCATTTTAAATTTTAACTGCCATCCAGCGTAGAGCGTAGGGGAGGGGGTAAGGCAGAGCCGTAGATCGTAACGTAACCGTCCGTAACAGCCCCGATCGGCTCCGGTGCCATACAAATGTGCGAGGTTGCCATTTATAGCGAATATTACATGTTTTCTTGCCTAAAATAGCCAAAAATGGCAACCTGGCATGCCTGGCACAGGTTGCGGACTTCATAATATTAGTTATATCCCCCTGCCTTTAAATATGTAAACACTGTAAAATGTCAAATTTGCGCTCTCGGTGACGACACGGATGTGGGAGGGATATGCGCAATATCATACCTTCCTTTATTGTATCATGGACCTGCAGGTAGAAGTAGAAGAAGAAAATTAATAATTAATCTTTAGTTTCCCGCCAAAAGTATACATCTTTTCTGGGCATAAAGATAAACTTTATTGCTAAACTTGTATATTGTTAAAGTAAAATCCTACTTATACCTTTATTTTATGGGTAAAAGTGAATTACATAGATAAATGATTATATGCCCTATAAATTGCCAAATTCAATTATTCTTTGATATTGCCTTGTCTCATTGTCTTGTACTTATATATTTGATGATAGGTATATTGTGTATGGTGAGTTGTTCACAAATTACTGAAAAATTCAGTAATTTGTGGTTGTGTTAGTTGTGGTGGATGGGGTTGATCTGGGTTATTTATTTTCTTTTATTTTAGAAGACTTCAAATTCAGGGTAAATGGAGTCATCAGACGCAAATAAAATAAGGGTTGATGATGTACATCTTGAATGTTATTACCCAGAATTTAAAGAAAAAAATGTATCGTATGAATTTTACAGGTAAATCCATTTTAGATGCAGCATGTACCTATGTATTTTTAATTTATAAAAATGTAACGATTGCAGAAAATTTACATTTAATGACAGTTCTTATACCACTGGAAATTTTGTCTTAATAAATGGTGAACATGATTACGAAGTGGCTAAAATAATTTGTATTTTCACTAATGAAAAGAAACTTATGCAACTTGTTGTTAGAAAATACATATTTGCAAGAAATATTAGGAAAGAATTTTTGAATGACCGTTCTATACATTTTGATGAGGATAATGAGGTATTTATATCATTAATCTTGCTACTACCTGTTGTTGCATGTCACTACTATCATTGTTATATTTGACGAGGCTTAGTTACATCCGGTTTGAAACACTTGACCAGCTAATTATTGTTAATATACTTTTTAATGTGTCTTTAATATAGCTAAACAGTTGGGCAAATGTTTCTGAAGATTTAAAAACTATGTGTGACTGGTATAAAAAAAAGACTTTAGTTGAGCCTTTTAATCTTTTCACACACATGATCATGCATACTTGTATAAATTAATATTAAAAACCATAGACATATAATACTAGGGGAGACAGAACATTCCATTAGAAAAACACCATTTGTTTACAATCATACACACTTTCACACGTACATAAGTTGGAAGAAGATGGGTTTATAAAATAGCAATACTGTAACCTAGGCGTCCACGTCCGATGTTATCTTTACCAGTGGTGTGCAGTTTTTTTTAGGGATCATTACAATAAGTTTTAATTTAAAGGTTTATTTATGTTAGAACTTAGATTTGTGTGGGAGCAAATAAGACATGTAGTACCTACTGCTTGGACCTATATATTCTCAATGCTCTACAAAATCATTATTAAAATCTCAGCAGAATGTTATATAAACAATTCAAAACACTTATAATGGTGTTTCATTCATTGTCCTTGGTCTTGATACAGCTGGTCCTAATATTCGGCCTTCCTGTGTTTCTATTGTACCGAAGAAAGTTTTGCCCATGCCCAAACGAATGCTACCTGTAACATTTTAAAAGACATAGGTATGAATGATTTTTGAGAAACTATTCTGCATAGTAGAGCGCTATACTGGTTAATTTTCACATAAAATAATAGTTTCAGCACTCTAGCAAATCAATCAATTCATCTGTGTGCTATTTAAGTCACTATCAGAACTAACGTCTAAATTATTTATCTATTTTTTTTTTTAAATAGTTACAGCCATACACCTTTTGTAACCTTTAATACCTTTTTACGGAATAATTTCCTAACTATTATTTCCCAGCAGCTGTAGTTACCTTGTACAGCCCGCCATATTTTAATTTTCCAGTTACCTCTTTGCCGTCTGTAACAGCACTAGCCCAAAGACAAGATCACTTTTTGTAAGTAACACTTCTTTTTCTTATCAAACCTTTTCTTCATTTCTTGACTGAAAACCTTATGAATGCAAATCATTCATTATCAATATCATCAATGATTAAGTTTTCTCTTTACTTTATCTCTCATAGCTTGAATTTCTGTATTATCTTATTGGATTTGTTTAAACATTTACAGTATTATTTACACCCCAAACTCCATCAGGAAGCTTTTCCAACCACTAAAAAATCCACATTTGTCTGCTCTCAGGATTAACAGGAAAGCTACAACAATAATATTCTGTATTAAAATATAACAAACATCTAGGTAATAGGTTTATTTTTCTGCATTTCAAATAGTTGCAACAAAATTATTTACTGTTTAAATACTGGAAATCCAGCCTGGAATTGGACAATAATTTTATTACAACGCTACTACATCATTTTTCGGTCTAAAATGTTTTAATTCCAAAAATTTTATACAAAACAGATAAATATTTTTTGGAATAATTTACTTGAAATTTAGTTAACAACACCACTGCTTACGCTAAAAAAACATAACCTTACTTACCGCCGAAATACCAGTCCGGGGTTAGAACAGTCGACTTTTTTACAGACCACGCACTGTTGAACTATTGTAGATTGATTATAAAAGGCTCTAAATACCTCTACTGCCAATCAAACACTGCAAATAAATAAAAGATCCCAAAACATCACAAACACAGCACAGCAACATTATAACGTCATCTTTTGACATAAGAAACATAATTTCCCATCAGTTTGCGTCATTTGATAGCAAAGCAGCCGTACAGCATTGCCATAGTATTTCCCTAACACGATAATAATTTTATGTTATTAGGAAATTATAAATAATTTTAAAAGTAGAGATTATGTATTTTCATTAAAAAACACAGATAAATATTTAGTATATTATTTTTTCTTAATTACACATAAAAATTCAGATAAATATAATTAATATACTCTTCGTTTTCAAACACCGGCAGTAGATCTAGGCCAATTCGCATAGATTTTACATCATTGATTTTTGTTGAAAACGATGTCTGATCGGCATAAAATGTAAACAATTCTGTCTCCCCCTTCTTATGTCTATGTTAAAAACTTAATGTTACTAATGTCAGCGCATAACACATGAACCACATCATTGTTATTTTCTAACAGCGTATGTTACTTACAATTATTAATCATGTACTTTTTTGTTGATAATAACACACATTAGTCATATGTCTGAAAAAATTCAGTGGCCCAACTATATCATTAACTTTATCCTTGCAATTTAGGTTATTGAAGATCTTACAAAAGATTATATAATACAAGCAGACAGAATAATTAAAAACTGTTTACTAGTATTGGCTCACGAAAATGAAGGTTCCGATGTAATGAAAGAAAATAATTTGGATCCGTCAGTATACTTTTTTTACCGATATACCATAAAACCAGATGGCTTAATTCCAACATTATCTACGCCATCCATGAAATTGAGTGACAATATGAAAAGTTCTATCAGAAAATCATGTTCCGCCATGAAACAAAAATGTAAAGTTGGATCTGAAAATACAAGCATTTACTTAAGTGATGTAACAGATAAAATAATAAGCCCAAATAATCCATGTAAAAATATAAACATTTCAGCTACTGATTCCAGCTTTTACTCGCCACATCAAAGAAACTCAGTTAAGAGGAATCTAAATGAGTCTTTTGGTCCTTGTCCTGGTGGAACTAATAATTCAATTTTAAATTACTCAATAATGAGTGACGACGATAGTGAAAATCCTCTTCTTTTAAAACTCAGAGTTTCTGATAGTAATAAGAAACTATATGTGCCGATAAAAAAACTCGATGAGGTAAGATCTTCAAGACAAAAAAATGAAATGGAATTTGAAATTACACCTATACGAAAATCTACCAGAAAAATTGAAAGAAAATCATATGCAGAATACACATCACCTGTTAAAAATATGCCCAAAAAAAGGGCTAAATCTATTACAGGAAGTGAGAATGAAGAGTCTTTAGAAGATTCAAATAATGGCAGAAACAGTAAAAACAAAGGAAGGGAATTTATTAATAAATCACTGGATGTAGGATGTAGAATGATGAGTAGTTCACAAGAGGTGAGTATTGAATAATCACATACTTATTTATTTTAGCTTTACTTGTGTAGTTTATGAAATTTCTGTTATTTGACAATTTGTAGACTTATTGATACTTCTATTATCACACTATTTACTCGTTTTAGTTTGATTGGGTATTCTATATTCTTGAATGTGTTATGTGCCACTATAATCAAAGAGGAATATAAATATTTTATTTAAATATATTTTATTTTAATTTTATTTATAACATCCAACAGTATATACTAATTACAGGACGAGAAGATACAATGAATATTAAAATAAAGGCAAACATACATGAACCTTGATAATAACATACATAATAATACACAAATAAACATACACAAAATAACATACAAATAATAGTTACCACAAGTTTTTAATAACGGAGAATTCATTAAAATTTTTCTCTTAGGAATCAGCCGATGAAATGTAACAACAGAACATGAAGTTAATCTTGGGACATTAATACAGATATTTTGTAATAGTCGGATCATCAATTACATTATTTTTTAACTTAAACAAAAATATAACAGAATGACAGTGTCTCCAAACTTCTAAGCTTTTAAAATTATGCTTCTCTAGAAAAGAATCATGATGTCCACCAATTTCAGTATACACACCATCAGTTTTAAAAGATGATAGTTTGAGGAAGCGTCTTTGAATGTACTCTAATTTATCAGATTGTATTTGACAGTAGGGGCTCCAAACCACAGAGGCATATTCAAGGTTTGATTTGACATACGCATACAAGATATACAAGATTTTTCAAGTTTGTACATGAGAAAAGTCCTGACTATAGCGAGCAATAAAGCCATAAATTCGGTTGGACTTTGCAACCATTTTCAATAAGCGCATTGAAAGTAAGATGCCTATAAATCATCATGCGTGTAAATATCGTCATTTTTTAAAAACAGCTGTAACTTTTTTATTTGTGGTTGATTGCATGAATGCATCGAGAATGGATTGTGGATTGATAATCTGTACATCATTATAACCCATCGTGTTTAAAATATTTGTTGACATTTTTTGCTATTTACAAAAGCCCAGAATTTGATAAGGTTACTTCTGATATCAGATTCTGCAGTCATCAGTTTTAATTTGTCTTCTTATTTTTTTTTTAAATTCGATTAATGCATTAGAATCATTATAGTGTTTCTTTAGAGATTATAGAGAGAGAAATTAAGATTTTCGATTAATAATATTGATGATGTTAGAGTTAAACCAAGCAGCAAATTTCTTTTTCGAATTGCAATTATATTTAGGAAAACACTGATCAAATACATTATGAGGTTTTTCATAAAAATAACTGCAAGTCTCTTCCGTATTGATAATAATATCTAGACAAGACCAATCAATATTGGCTATCTTACTATAAAACGCAATAAAATTTGCCTTTCTAAAGTTATAAGAAGTTTACAGCTGAAACAGATATATAACTTTTGTGGTAGGATCTGACGTGAGACTTACAGTAAATGTTAAGAGCAGGAAAATAGCCCTGTTCATTATCCATTGGGTCAAAACAATATTCGAGTACTGCTCAGATATTAGAAAAAATTTAAGGATTTTTAATTTAATTAAATAAATCTAGGAGTTTATCATAATTGCGAATATTATTGAATTGAGTAAGGTTAAAAATTTCAGAAAAATTATTGAGAGTGGTCATATGAGTAAACAAAGCATAGTTCGGTATCTTAAAATACCCACAATGTTATATAAAAGAGGAATAGATCAAATAATCTATTATAGTTTGTCACTGACATATTAGGAGGTATATACACATTTACTATAACAAAGGACGATGACTTACTAGAAACTTTAACAATTATAACATCTATTTTCAACTTTCTTAAATCTGCATGGTTAGTTATAGAGATTTGTGTAGATGAAAATCTTCAACGGCAACAAATACAGTTCCTCCCCTCCCTCGAGCAGTTGGTATTAGCTATAATAGAATATTTATTTACAGCAATGTTGTTCAAAATATCATTCGTTTTTGTGCACTTTCCACCAAAGTTTTGATAGTGGATACTGAAATTACTGTCCAATAGCAGCGCCTGACAATTCCAGACTACTTGAGCAATGGTAGCTAGATAATTGCTATTGATTTGAAAACATGTGCTGTTTAAGTTTATCAAAAGCGTTTGCATAAGCGACACACTTTTCCTTCTCCCACACAGCATGATTTACAGAAATACTATTATCTTTAAGCTGGAGTTTAGTACAATTAGAACATTTACGATTTACATCCTTACATCATTTAACATCATGACTCGCTACACAGAGGACTAGAAAGTTCTAACATCTCTTTGATGAGTGATTAGGTATATTCATTACATTTGAAACACCGAAATACAACAGTAGCATCATACACATCACAACTATCATAACCGAGAAATTTGTAGCCATCCTTAACGGATCTTTCATAAGAAAAATTATTTAACTGAATGATGGATTAAAAAATATCAATATAAAGTACAATATCTAAAATTCTAATCCTTAGAGGGTACTTAGATTAGATTAGATTTTTGTAGGAGTCGGCCTCCTGGCCTGGTTCACCGCGACCTAGAAGATCTATTGTGGCACTCCCAACCTATTTAGAGCACTCTGTCCAGCTTTGTCCTTTGCATTAGACTCCACAGCCTTGATAGAGGCTCTTCCATGTAGCTATTGGCTCTTGGTCTTCCTTCCCCAAGTATTTGAAATCTCAGTCTTGTCAGGCCCTCGCACTGGCATAGTACGTGTACTGAGGTTTCCTCTTCTTCTTGACAGAATCTGCAAGTTGCATCTTCTGACAGTCTCACAAGATTCATGTGCCTATTTAGCCTACAGTGTCCTGTTAAGAGACCTACTATTATTCTGATGGCCTTTTTATTGTGGCCTAACAGATCTGCTGTGAATTTAGGCATCCGTCCTTTAATGAATAGCTTTGCCTGTCTCAGTTGTGGCAGATTCCTCCACCATTCTAGAGATTTGTTTCTCATCCATTCCTCCATGGATGTTTTAATGCATGGCTTCGCTATGCCGCAGAAGGGTTCTGGTCCTATGAGGTCTTTTGATGCGCCTTCTCGGGCTAGTGCATCTGCCTCCTCATTACCTTTGTGCCCCTCGTGCCCAGGTACCCAAGCTAGGGTCACTCTATTCTCGTTCCCTAGCTCTTTCAGGGTATTCAGACAGTCCCACACGAGTTTTGACGAAACCTGTGGGGACCCTATTGCCTATATCGCCGCTTGACTATCGGAGAAAATGGCAATCGAACGGTTATCCGTGCCTCGCCTTATCTCCTCCTTAGCGCAGCATTGTATGGCTATTACTTCAGCCTGATAACCAGTTGCCCATTTGCCTAGACTTATTGAGATTTTGGTTATTGGCCTCGTCCCATAAATCCCGGCTCCAACTCCTTGTTCTGTCTTGGAACCGTCTGTATACCAGACTATTTGAGCTGTTATTGGGGGACCATTGTTCCAGTCTTCCCTGTCTGGTATTTTCATTACAAAGTTTCTTTGGAAGCTATACATTGGGACCATTATGTCCGTGGGCATTCCTAAAACAGGATCTGCCTTCAATTCTGTGTAAAGCCTCTGATGCTCCATCCCGTGGCGCAGTGTAATCGGTGTCTGGCCTCGCATAAGTCTGTGCATCACCGACCGGGCCTCACCTTGAATGTATATATGTAGTAGTGGCAGATCCAATAGTACCTCCAATGCAGCTGTAGGAGCGCTCCTCAGCGCCCCAGTGACACACAGGCAGGCAAGCCTTTGTACGCCACTGAGGAGCCTCGACGCGCTGGCCTGAGGGATCTTTGTCCACCATACCACTGACCCGTAGGTTAACATCGGTCTTACTACCTTAGTGTAAAGCCATAGTCATTTTGGGTTTCAAGCCCCAATTTTTCCCACACATCCTTCTGCACCTACCAAGGGCGATCATTGATTTTTGAGTGGCTTTTTGTATATGAGCATTCCATGTCATTTTCTGGTCAAAGATGACTCCTAGGTATTTTGCCTCATTGGCAAATGGAATGTCCTCCCCATTTAGAACTAGTGGTCTAGTTCTTCCTAGGGTTCTCTTAAGGGTAAACGTTACCGCCGTGGTTTTTTGGGGATTTATTGCAAGGCTCTCTCAATATTGTATTCATGTACTTTTCTATGACCACTATTACTATGTCGTCAGCGTATCCCAAGCAGTATACACCTTTCTGGGACAGTTCTCTGAGTAGTTCGTCCACAAGAGCCGACCACAGAAGTGGGGATAATACCCCTCCCTGCGGGCAGCCCCTGACCGCTTAATGGTGGACCCTCCAAGAGTGGATATTAGTATCCTCTTCTCCAAGCTGGCCCTTATCCACTGGCAAAGAAGCGTTGGAACTCCTCTGTTTGCCAAAGCGTTTATCAGCGAACCCGTTGCGGGTTTATTAAATACTCCCTCTATATCTAGGAAAGTTGCTACTGCAATCTCTTTATCATCTAATGATTTTGACAGTAATCTGTTCAGATCATCCAGCGCGAGATCCGTTGATCTGCCGGGCTGGTATGCATATTGACGACCGCTGAGGGGGTTATCTCTCAATATTTCATCTCTAATGTGCCTATCCAATAATCTTTCCAACGTTCTAAGCAGAAATGAGGATAGACTTAACGGCCTGTAGGACTTGGGCGTTAGGTCTGCAGTTCTGCCTACTTTTGGTAGGTAGATGACCTTGACCTTCTGCCATGTGGCGGGTATGAATCTCCAGGCCAAGCAGCCTTTGAATATCCTACATAGATGTGGTATTAATACCTCTTGTCCCTTCTGAAGGAGGACTGGGTAAATTCCATCCATTCCAGGCGATTTGAAGGGATGGAATTTATTGATTGTCCATCTGATCTTGTCAGGTCTTGTTATTTCGGCGGACAGTTTCCAGTCCTCGCAGCTGGGCCTTACAGCCTTTGGCTGCAAAGTACGAGCGTCCGCCGATAAAGAGTACTTACATAACTTAAGCTTATTAAACTTATTATTATTTAAAACAAAAAAAAAGTCAGGGAACATGAATATTCCGCCCACCAAAATATGAACATATTTTAATCAGTGCACCAAGATGCACTTGCAGAATTCGGTCAGTTTGTGCCAACTTAATGGTGGTATGTTATTCATTTTTTATTAATTCCATTGCACCAGATATAATGGAAGTTAATGGATTAGTCCAATTTACTCTCTGATGAAGAGTGCAATTGAAGGTATGATGATGAACAGATGAAGGAAATACCATTAATGCTTCTAATGTTAAAAAATGTCCTGGGATCAAAACCGATAAATCATTTGGATTTGTGCTTATTGAGCATAAAGGGTGAGAATTTAGTAACGACTCAATCTGGGTCAAAACAGTGTACAGAGTGATCCGTTTTCATATGTTTTTGTGGGTTCCAGAGAACCTGTGGGAGATATAAAAAAATTGAGGGACAGTTCCAGGACTCTTTTTTCCTAAAAATAATAATTGCACAAACCGCATCCCGCTATCTCTTACCGTTTTCGAGCTACAGGGCGTTTCTCGATTTTTTGCAAAACCGATCCAGTCCTATATCTCGTTTTTCTTAGGTGCTATCGAAAAATGGTTTCGACATCCTACAGGCACTTTTTTGAGTTCCATCCGATGGCATAAAATTTATTTTGATTTATTTTTTAATTTTTCAGATATGACAACAACTTTTGTTTTTTTATATGGAACACCCTTTATTTTTCTTCAAAAATGAAAAGAGGACTGAATAACGATTCCAAAAATATATAATACATATATAGTATTTTTTGGAAAAGTCGTTAATTCAGTATTTGTAAAATTTCACTTTTTACCAATATAGTAGGCATGGGAAACAAAAAAGTTTGACGTTTTATATATTGTTGACTACATAAATGGCTTTGCTGACGTTTTATCCATTCCATAACCAATGATTTGTTAAAAATGAATCGATGTTCGAATGAAGATAAATTCAACTTATTGAGTGTTTTAATTTAAGAAATGAAAATGCAAGTTTGGCAAAGGACCTCTATTTCGAATTGTAAGTATTTATAAAACAGTTTTGTGGACTGAATTGTAAGTTTATTTAATGATAACCGTTGAATTTTAGATATCCAGAAAAACCCCAACCAGATGCAATGATTTTTTAAAAACTAAAATATACTTTAATAAATTATGGGCCTTACATTAAACCTAGAAGAAAAAATTACAATAAAGTCAACAGAGAAGGCCAAGAAAATATCGCACTGGAATTAGTTACAGAAAATACAAATATCTCATGCCGAGAAATAGAGACAACCGGGGATGTTAAAAGAAGCAAGGCCCTTCGAATCCTTAAGAAACATAAATTTCGGCCATATAAAATAAGAATTAATCATCATCTCTACCCAGCAGATTTTAATAGAAGGTTAGAATTCTGTAATTGGTTTGTGAATAGGTGTAACCAATATCCAACCAAAGGACAAGAGCAGCTTTTCAAACAATTACACCAGTAACGATTAGACATGCTACTATACTATAAATACTATATACGCATTATATTTTTTTAGAATCATTATTCAGTCCTCTTTTCGTTTTTGAAGAAAAATACAGGGTGTTCCATATAAAAAAAACACAAGTTGTTGTCATATCGGAAAAATGGAAAAATAAATCAAAATAAATTTTATGCCATCGGATGAAACTCAAAAAAGTGCCTCTAGGATATTGAAACCATTTTTCGATAACACCTAAGAAAAACGAGATATAGGACTGTATTGGTTTTGCAAAAAATCGAGAAATGCCCTGAAGCTCGAAAACGGTAGGAGATAGCGGGAAGCGGTTTGCGCCATTTTTATTTTTAGGGAAAAAGAGCCATGGAACCATCCTCAATTTTTTTCTATTTCCCACGGGTTTCCTAGAACCCACGAAAACATACGAAAATGGGTTACTCTGTACACCGGTTAGTAAGTTAGGATCTGTAATCATAGACATATAATACTAGGGGAGACAGAACATTCCATTAGAAAAACACCATTTGTTTACAGTCATACACACTTATAAGTTGGAAGGAGATGGGTTTATAAAATGGCAATACTGTAACCTAGGCGTCCACGTCCGATGTTATCTTTACCAGTGGTGTGCAGTTTTTTTTAGGGATCATTACAATAAGTTTTAATTTAAAAGTTTATTTATGTTAGAACTGAGATTTGTGTGGGAGCAAATAAGACATATATTACTGCTTGGACCTATATATTCTCAATACTCTACAAAATCATTATTAAATTCTCAGCAGAATGTTATATAAACAATTCAAAACACTTATAATGGTGTTTCATTCATTGTTCTTGGTCTTGACACAGCTGGTCCTAATATTCGGCCTTCCTGTGTTTCTATTGCACCGAAGAAAGTTTTGCCCATGCCTAAACGGATGCTACGTGTAACATTTTAAAAGACATAGGTATGAATGATTTTTGAGAAACTATTCTGCATAGTAGAGCGTTATAAACGCATTTCTCTACTGCAGGTTTTCCTTTTGTTTATTGTATGGCAGTCAAGCGCTATTCACACATTTCTCGACTGTAAACCTTATGAATGCAAATCATTCATTATCAATATAATTTATTATTTAATTTCCTTATTATTATTATTATTCAACAGCTTTAAATTTCCAAAGCTTATAAACACTAATATTTATACACTATTGCCTCAGTCGTTCCACAAAAATATAGTTGGATGTTTATACAACTATAAAAAAAATATTTATTTTTGTGGGCGCTATTCACGAATTCCCCCTCGTATCTATTTTTATAAACTTTTACCTAATACATATCCTTATACATTTAAAGGAACACATCGGCATTATCCAGCTTTGAATTATTATAATAAACAATTAGATAAAATGTTTTTCTATGGCATGTCCAATTAATTGTAATAATAGCTGGAAAATTTAATAATTAATTAATAAACGGGTTAATTTTCACATCAAATATTAGTTTCAACACTCTAGCAAATCAATCAATTCATCTGTGCTATTTAAGTCACTATCAGAACTAACGTCTAAATTATTTATCTATTTTTTTTAAACCTTTAATACCTTTTTACGGAATAATTTCCTAACTATTATTTCCGAGTAGCTGTAGTTACCTTGTACAGCCCGCCATATTTTAATTTTCCAGTTACCTCTTTGCCGTCTGTAACAGCACTAGCCCAAAGACAAGATCACTTTTTGTAAGTAACACTTCTTTTTCTTATCAAACCTTTTCTTCATTTCTCGACTGAAAAGCTTATGAATGCAAATTATCAATATCATCAATGATCAAGTTTTCTCTTTACTTTATCTCTCATAGCTTGAATTTCTGTATTATCTTATTGGATTTGTTTAAACATTTACATTGACAGTATTATTTATACCCCAAACTCCATCAGGAAGCTTTTTCAACCACTAAAAAATCCACATTTGTCTGCTCTCAGGATTAACAGGAAAGCTACAACAATAATATTCTGTATTAAAATATAACAAACATCTAATAGGTTTATTAACATAACCTTACTTACCGCCGAAATACCAGTCCGGGGTTAGAATAGTCGACTTTTTTACAAACCACGGACTGTTGAACTATTGTAGATTGATTATAAAAGGCTCTAAATACCTCTACTGCCAAAAAAAAAACACTGCAAATAAATAAAAAATCCCAAAAGATCACAAACACAGCACAGCAACATTGTAACGTCATCTTTTGACATAAGAGCGTCACTTGATAGCAAAACAGCCGTACAGCATTGCCATAGTATTTCCCTAACACGATAATAATTTTATGTTATTAGGAAATTATAAATAATTTTAAAAGTAGAGATTATGTATTTTCATTAAAAAACACAGATAAATATTTAGTATATTATTTTTTCTTAATTACACATAAAAATTCAGATAAATATAATTAATATACTCTTCGTTTTCAAACACCGGCGGTGGATCTAGGGCAATCCGCATAGATTTTACATCATTGATTTTTGTTGAAAACGATGTCTGATCGGCATAAAAAGTAAACAATTCCGTCTCCCCCTTCTTATGTCTATGTCTGTAATCCTATAACTTGAGATAAATGGGTTTTAACTGACTTAATGTCCACCCAAACTCCGCCAAAACTCCACAAGTCCGCCAAAACCCGGTGCCAATGGAGGATTGAAACGCCATGTGATAGTTTCAGCTTCAGGCCTGTTGCATAGTTTAAGATATCTGCCTTTTGACACCAACGAAGTTGGTTCCACAATCGCTATAAATATGTGAACAGTGTCCTCGACACGCTATAAATATGTGAATACCATTCTCGACACACTATAAATCTACCCAATGTGGCCAAAAATGCTGTAGAAAGATCAGATGTAAGCTCTACATGTATTGCCTTCATTGCGAAACAGACAAAGTGACCGACAGACATCATCATAATTAACTTGAGAAGAGGGTAAATTTCTCATTTGTGGTTGAAGAGATTTTTGATTAAGACGCCAACATTTGTAACATTTTGACAATGCTTTTCTGATAGCTCCAGATCCAAAGAAGATCCAGATCCATAATATCCAAAAGTTCTGAGTAATCAGAAATTGCAGTGTTTGCATGCGAGGGTGCTATTGTTGGTGTGTATCTTCTATAATCGGATCAGTAAGCCAGCTACGACGAGGTAAAAGAGGGATGTTTTTTGTCATAAGATAACTGTGAACCTTGAAGATGACTGACCATCCTCAAAATACTCTCACTGTCAATGAAGGCATGAAACGATACACCTTGAATGTGTCTGACTAAAATAAATAGTTTTGCTTAATGGAAAGCTAGTAAAGGGCCTGAACTGTTTTTTCTCTATTTTGTAAGTCGCGAAGGAAGTGAAGTACGTAAGCAATAATGTGGTTTATATTTGAAAGCGACGAATATTTTTTTAATCATCATGTGCATCAATGGATTTAAGAGTAATGAAGGTAGACAACCATGAGGATACACGATTACTTATAAAAGTTTTCCACTTATGTGGTGGTGATTTCAGACAGGTTAAAGGTATAGTACAGTCTGACCAGCCATAAATGTTAGAAAGTTAAATTTTACTATGGTATGTATATTTTTAAAACAAGCGAGAGTAAATCAGCAGGGAAAACAGCCGCGCATAATTCTAAGCGCAGTTTCGATATTTTTTTAAAGGTGCTACCTTTGATTTGGCGCACACGAAAACTATTTTATATTTTGCCTCATTTGTTTTAATTTGAAATAAACTACTTCAGCGAAACCTATCCCGGATGAGTCACAGAAAGCGTGTAGCACGGCCTATCACAGAGTAATCAGTGAGGTAATTGAAAAGCGAGTAGCAAAAAAAGCTCTGATTTTTATTGCGTGTGGTTTTTCGTTCCAGCCTAGCCCAAAGGTCCACAAATATTGTTAAATATTAGCAAAAAATGTCAGTGGGGCGGGCTAAAAGACCTAGAGGGTCAAAAATTCGTGCTAATTCTGAGAAAATCGTTCGTTGATGCATATCTGGTACATTAAACTTAGGAATTTCATTCAGGTGTTTGTTTTGTGAAACTTTAGTTACCCTAATGCATTGGCTTCCTTGGTGCTGCCAGCACAACACAGACCAGCCAGGTGATAGGTATACTGTTAAATTAAATTTTCTTATAATCAATTTTTTACATTTCTAGAGTTGAGCCAGTGAAGCCTAAAAATATTGCATTGTTTTTAATTAGCTTAAATTGACTTCATGCTTTGGTTTCAAATGTTTGCACTCTCAAGCCGAATAGTAACTTTCCTATCCGATATCAGAATAATAATATCTCTATCCCTCATTCTCATCTTGATGAGTCCAGAAGTCATCATCATCATCATTCTAATTCAACATAGGAAAATTTGTGACACATTTACCTACCTTAAGATATGGTATATTTTTATAAAAAATAACATCTATACAGAGATAATTAAAAAGTATTTTGTAAACTATTAATTTATTAGAAAGCATTCATTGTGGTTTATATATATTTTGTTACTTGTAACTAGGGTACTTAGAAGATATAAAACTGTAGGCCCTACATTGTTTAATAAAATTTGTGATTTTAGATAAATGTTTTAAATAAAAGAATAAGGAAGATTCCAAAGAGATATCAGAATGAAGTAGATGAGAGTCCTGAAAAAAAGTTAACCTCTCAAGGTTTTCGTAGATCATTGAGGTTGATGATACCAAGTGAGGATAATAAAGATATTAGTCCGAAAAATATTGGAAACAATAGCTTGGAGCATAATATAACAAATAACACAGATTTAGCATTATGTAGAGTTCAAGAAACACCTCGTAAAAAGTAAGTTTAATTTAACTTAATTTTTATTAAATTTCAAACCATACTGAAGCACTAGATTCAGTAAAACTTATGTAGCGTTTGACCAAAATTGCAAACTGTTATGATGGAATCGATAAACCTCACAAAAGTTGACATCTTATGCTTAGGTATCAATACAAGATGACCAAATGATCAGGTTTGGCTACAACAAATCAGTTTTGTTCACTTTTGAGATTTGATATTTGATATTTTGTATTTTGTCCCAAATTTTCTTCGGAATTCAGTTATATAATGCCTTCTTATCTTTAATAGTTAGTTCAACATTTTACTTAAACATAATTCCATAAGTTAACAGTTTGAGATTTAGAAAATTATACGGTTTAACAACTAGTTTATAAGAGAAAAACAACCTCGAAAATATCAATGTTTGTTGTTGATAACCCATCAGAGAGCATTACTGTCTCATTACTTGTCACTGTAATAAAATGGTTATGTAGTACTTGTATCTTACATTGCAAGGTTATACATTACATCTGGTTATGGACTGCAAATTCAAAGTAATATATCATTACTGTAATTCTGATTTGATGAAAATTGTCAACCAATGAGTAATTATTTGTTTATTTACTCTATATTTCATCTTTTCTCCATGAATATGTTGGCAATTTTTCCATTCATCGACTATGGTAAGGCGTATTATCTATGATCACAACTGCACCAGGTTTGATGTGGGCCAATATAGATATGCAAACCATTTTTCAAATACACCGCTGTCCATATCTTCATGATAATCTCCTGTTCAAACTATCCATGTTTGTCCAGATAATAAATTTTCATGTTCCATGCATGACACTTTGTTATTTTTCCTAAATACTCTGCGCCATATTTTTTCTAAATAGTCTGCGCTATAATACAAATTTATCCTTTTCTATTAGCATACTTTCTCGATTTCGTTTTAAGTAACGAAAATTCATGTCCTGCATAGTACACATTAAAACTCTTCGGGACATTCTTGGCAAATCTACGATTTCTGCGAGTACAGTTTTAATTTTTTTAATGAAAATTAACGTTGGAATTTCATTTTTAAAATAACATCCATGAATCTTTCTACGAATAGCATATTTAACATCGTCAAATACAATTTTTTTCCTTTCAAGTGTTTCGATATTTCGCTTCTTTACACTTTCATCATTTTTAATTGCACGATAAACACTTTTAACAGACACTTTTGTTAAAAAACTTGCAAATTTTCAAGGCGTCACACACATCGAATTTCAATATACACATTTTTTACCATAGCCGTTTACGACTCCTCTGCTTTTTATAAGATTGGTCACTGGGCGCATTCAGGAAACCGCAGCGCTTCAGCGTTTTATTCAAATAGCTGCAGCGCTTTAATACAGCGCTGCAGCGCTTTATTAAAGCGGTAAAGCATATATTTTTCCCGCTGGATCGCTGAATAATTCCATCAAGCGATAAAATTAATTTAGGTTAGGTTTACGTCTATGGGTTTACACACAAAATATCTATGGATAATATTAATTATTAATATTAATTACAAAATATGAATTACAGAAAATTATGTCACTTTAAGCTTGCGTTTAAAATTTTGATTCAGCGAACGTGAAGCGGTAACACTTGTGACTGATTTCATTTTTAAAAAGTTATTCAAATAATAAAATGTAAAAACAATTCTCTGGCCTTCAACTGTCACATTCGTTATGATCCACTTTATAGCCATCTCTTGTTTTGTACACGATAAAGGAAGATAGAAATATATGAAGCACCCCATATTGACATATTGACCCCAAGCGGATAATACAATTTCTATGGAGAAAATACTCATAATTATTTTATCGGGTTAAGAACTAGTTAAAATAGTGGTTTGATTATTTGTACGACTTACTGCTTACTATTTTGAGAACTTACTATAAACTTAGCATATTTAACTTTAGCATATCCATATATGGAGTTGTTACATAAAAGGTAGAATATAAGTGTTTCAAGTTGTTAGAATTTTTAAAAATGGCAGCTGGTTTCAATAACAAAACCTATCTGGAAGATACAAAAAATATTACATACAGGTGTTACAAGATATTAACAGGATATCTTTTTTAAGTTAGTTTGGGACGTAGAAAGTGTTTGTTTTAATAGTGGCACAGTAAAGATATATATTTTCATATATTTGAAGGAGATACCGAAAACAACTACCCCACAAGCAATGTGATCCGACTGGCATTGCATTACTCCGGCATCTCCATAGGAGTCGCCACATCTTTCATTGCATTGAGACCAACCACCAAACACTGGTTGGTCTGTCAATTTGATAATAATTGTCAGAGACATAGTAGCAAAGACAGAGAAAGGGCACTACGGTGTGTTTCTTACCTCTACTAATATATTTTTATATTTTATGAAAGAGCGTAAAAGTCAGTGTCCAACTATATAACATGCCATATATTTACCTAACCTCAGCCGTTTCAGAGATATTTGACATTTTATAAAAATATCGACAGATGCAAGGGTTTGTATGAGCATTTATAATATTTTACAGATAAGAAATAATCATTTGGTTTTTAATACAAGAAAATGACTAAGATGTGCTTTCTTTCAAAATTATAAGAAATTCGAAAGTAGCTTACTGTTTTATTTTAAGTCTTACTTACATTTTAGGAGTTGCAAAACCGAAGGAAACCACAATATCTCAAAAAATTTTAACCTAAACCTCTACAATGCCTGTATCATATTAAAGAGAACTAAATTTTACATAACTATGTAAAAAAATGTAACATAGAAAATGGAACATTTACTACTCTATTTTAATTTATGTTAATTCTGAAAGGAAGCACACCTTATGTACTTTTCTTGTTCCAAAAATTCTCAAATCTCTCAAAATTTTTATAAAACGTCAAATATTTCCGAAAAGGTTGGGTTAAGTATGTGGTATGCTATATCGGTAAACTAAACATTTTTTTGCTGTTTCATAAAATGTGAAAATATACAGGGTTTTCCATAAAAAATAAAAGTAGATCCAATATATTTGTTGGGATCAATGCCCTAATATTTCCTATATATCTGTCAACATGTCTATAGGGACAGTCTTGTTTACTTCGTGAATAACTTTCTCCAGATGGGAGTTCCACTTAAGCAAATTACTCCAGTACTACACCTAGATACATCTCTTTTCTTCCGCAAAAAGAGTGGTTTCGCTGTTTTAAATTATCTAGCTCGTTTTTTTGGTGAATAGTACAATAATTATTGTTTTGTGGGGGTTTACAGACATTTGCTCCCTCTCGCACCATCTCAGTACTATGTCTAACACCTCTTGGAAACTAAAGAAAATTCCCTGAACTGAACATGTCATGTAATAGGTGAAAAAAGTAATTATTTATATTCATTAGGGCCAACCTTGACGAGTCTATTCGGAGATCTGTATTAAAGGTAAGATTAAGGTCAGCCGATATAGAAGATGTATCAAGTAATATTAAAAGTAGAACACCCAAAAACAGACTTATTGATGAGGAATATTCGTCTGATAGTGAAGATAACGATACCTACCAAGATGGGTAAGTAAATGCAATAGAGTATAATGAAACTAATTCTAAATTATATCATTAATTTAAATTATAAAACATATAATTGCAAGCTTTATTTCTTGCAGTTAATTTGCTTCTTTAATGCTATGAGTTTTTTACAAAATGTCAACTGCATTGAATGTTCAACAGTTATCTAATACAAGAAGAAGTTAGTTCTTCAATGGATCATATAATGATTGTAAATTTACACACCATTGGTGTAACGACAGGGTTTGGGGTTGGCATCAGTTATGCCCAACAAAAAAATTTTGACATGACATGGTTTTTTGATATCGATAAATTTTATATTTTTTTGACCCTTTAATAATACTTCTTGACAATGAGTTTCATATATCAGGTGATTTAGAATGTGTGGTGATTGTGTTTTGGGGATCAGTTATGCATGACAAGAAAAGTTTGACGTATTTTGATTTTTTGAGTATTCTTATTCTATTTTTGAGTATTCTATTGAGTATCTATATATTTTAGAGTCCTTCATATGGCCCGACAATGTGATTGCTAAGAATGTAATATGAAGGAAGACAAGTACAAATTTTGCATTTCATATCACATGATTTAGTAATTAGCATTCAACTGCTATAAATATAGTGACTTTATGTGCTAGTTAGGGTGAAAAAAACAATAAAAAGAGAGGTAAAAGCGGTCATATATCCCATAATTGCTCTTTGGTATTTTTCATTTGAATTTTTTGGGTTGAAATATTTGGTAGTTTTTTGTTACATTTTCAACTAAAATAAGTGTGACGAACAGTAGAAAAAGTCTATGGTGATACCATATTAGTGTTTGTGGTATTTTTGTTAAATAATTGTTATTTTTACATTAAAAAATATTGGAGATAGGAAATTCCCGGGAAGATATTTTTTTGGAAATATTCCCAAAATATATTTCGGGTATGTTGCCAAATGTTTCCCATGAATAATCCCAGAGAAGATTTCCTTGGAAACTTTCCAGGGAAATATTTCCAAGGGAAGTTGCCCAGAAATATTTCCCACCAGTGGCAGACTGTTTTTGTTTTTTGAACATGTGTATTGACTTATTTTTTGGCATTGCAGGTAGGTACTTGACTTGATATCTGGAAATTGTTTCAACATATATTTCCAGCAATTATTTGTACCTACTTACTATTTTTTAGTAACTTTAACTTACTATCTACAGATTTTTTTAAAAAATGTACAATTAACAAGAAAAGCAGTGAAAAGACACCATTGATGCACAAAAATAAAAAATGCCTTTAACAGATAACCTCAATACAACATAATTCCATTAATTCCTAATCCTAAAGTTATGTTAATGCAAGATCCCTAAACAAGTTGGTTACCCCAGTTCTATATTTGTAGGAGAGGGTGTTGCGGTATACACCGGGATGAGCGACGTCATCTGGCGACCTTGCCTCTCACTCTTTTTATGTACATCATTGTCTCTCTCATAATGTCCTAATGTGTTTACATTTGACAAGAACTGAATAATCTGTCAATCCTGATCCTGTTTTGTGAACCAAGTGTAGAATTACAATATATTAATAAATAAGCACTTAGGTAAGTAAACCAGCAATAATTTCTGTCAAATTATGTTGTCCTTCACTTAAAAAGTATTCCGTCCCAAATGCTTGGGCTATCTCATTATTTAAAGTGACCGAGGCTGTAATGTGTTATGTAGGATGAAAATATAAAATAATTTGATAGATTATTGCAGTTTTTCGTTTCTATTATTTTCAAACCATTTAGAATACGTACAAGACAAAATAACTATATATACGAAATGTATGATATAAGTATTTTGCACTAGTAACTAATTTATACCTACTAGTATTGATTTCTGAATTTGATAGATCATTCATATCATATTTACATCGTTAATATACACATATATACCTACCATATCTAGGAGGTCCGCATAAAAGTTTGTAGTTGTGTTATGTATTTTTTATTGATTTTACGGTTTAATGTTTACCTGTAAAACGTTTTGTTATGTATACGTTATGTATACATGTATACAATACATGTATTTTAAACTGTTATAGTAAAATTATACTCTTAAGCATCATGAAATGCAATATTTACCAGTAATCATATGAAAATTACGCGGCTTTCTGGTCGCCAGATGACGTAACCTCAAACTAACTAATAGAATTTTTTCTCGAAACTGAGGTAACCTACTTGTTTAGGGATCTTGATGTTGATGTACTTATAATTTGGCGGGAAATTCAAAATTATGCAATATTTACCAGTAATCATATGAAAATTACGCGGCTCTCTGGACGCCAGATGACGTAACCTCAAACTAACCAATATAATTTTTTCTCGAAACTGAGGTAACCTACTTGTTTAGGGATCTTGATGTTGATGTACTTATAATTTGGCAGGAAATTCAAAATTATACGGAAATATTTCCTGGAAACTTCCTGAAATCCTCCCAGGAACATTTCTTGGAAATGTTCCCTGAAGAGGATTCTTTCCTTCCCGGAAAGTTCCCATTTTGGAAAGTTTCCAATATGGAAACTTATCAGTGGCCCATCTCTAAAAAATATTCAGACTATTATTTGTAAAATATATATTTACTGCAACAAAGTGGTTATAATGTAAATAAAGATGTACTGATATTAAATTGTTATCTGCTTTTTAGATGAAAATGAGTAAGGAACTCTTTCTCATACTAGGGCCAAACCTCTATCTTAAACACTTCTCGTACCACCTTTTCTGGAATGACACTCATAAACATGACAATTTATGTTATGTTGGTTTGTTTTGGTTGTCATTTTAAAATATATGAAAATAAGATGTACAAATACTAGCCACTTTGTTTTTAACTTTTCAATACCAAAAAGTCACAAGCACCACTAAATTATTACGTTAAACAAATCCAATTACATATTTATCATTATATCAGCTGTCAGCCTCGAAAAACGATCTTTTTAATAAGTTCAAATGTTTTCATGCAGAGAGCACATTCATTTTTGTAATCGCCAATTATTAATGTAATTAGGTTACAATAGAATGCCAAAATGTTTATATTTGATTGACCATTGAATATTTTAATTTGACCAATAATAAATTACATCACATAAGGATACTTGTGTTTGTGTCCTAACATTCATGTCTATAAAAGAATTATTTCTGTTGATATGGCGGCATAATTGAGCTGAAAAGTAGTTATGAAATTAGCTTCCTTATTATACATGTGTCATTTTTAACTAGATTTCTTCAGTTACCAGTAACCAGTCTTCACACTAGAACTGGTCAAAGTGAAAACTCATCTACATCTTTATAATAGATTAGTTTACTAGATATAATAAGTTTTTTAATATAATAATTTTGGTTAGTCCTAGAACTTCAAGATTAAAAAAAAGTAGTGTGGTAGAAAATGATGATCGGAACTTTTCTCTTTCTAAAACACCAAACACAAAAAACAATATGACACCAAAGAGTACGTCCAAGCAAACACCAAAAGGTTTTATGAAACAGACACCAAAACTGACGAAGAATAGAGCAAAATTGATTAGAGATGGAGTAATAACACCATCAATGCAATCCAGGAGTAGGGTTATAGCAGGTGATTGCACACCTTTGATGAAAGCAAGGAGTCAACTTCATGTTTCTTATGTACCAAGTGCTTTACCTTGTAGAGAGAAAGAATATTGTGATATATATAATTTTTTGGAAGGGAAATTACTCGATGGCTGTGGAGGGTAAGTGAATGTTGTGTTAAATACTTATTCATAAATTCATAGTAAGTAGTTATTAAGATATGGAAGAATACATTTTATATAATACTATAATTGAACATACTTGTAACAAATTTCGTTGAAAATGTGGTATTCCTTCTATATTGGCTAATACCAGTTAACAATTATATAAGCAAGAACTGTTTACATTATATTTTAAGTGAGATGTGATAAAACCGAGAGTGATAACTACAATAGTCAGTGTGCAATATAAACTTATACAATGGTCTTATTCCAATTAAGGACCATACGTACAGAGGATAAAGATTTTATCATAGGATTTCAATCACGGAAAAATTTTATAATACAATTTCTGCTTGTGCAAATGGGTATGTCATCATTAGATCTCGTGGATTCTTATTTCATGATTTATGAATAATAAGGTCGGACTGAGAAATACACATATTTCCTATGTAAAATTTTACATTTATAAAGAAATGAAAAATGAAAATTTTACATTTATAAAGAAATGAAAATTAGCTTCATATAACAGATAGTAATAAAACACCAATAAACCTTCAATACATTTATTGATCTAAGACGTACTATATACAAAGTTAATCAAAATTCGGGCAGTCTATTTATTGGGCAAAAGCACACAGGCGGCGGTGTAAACAAGCAGGGGGTTGAGCACAAGCGGGGTGGCAATAAGCTAAGTGAAGTTATCTACGGCGGGTAACAAGCAACTAGGTCAACTATGGACGGTGGTCGTGCGTGGATACCAGGTGAGGAAGCAGTTATTAAAAAGCATACATCAAGTACCTAATAAGCAAATACTAAGCAAGCTACTACTATTTAACTATTATACTTGGCTATTGTATACGTTATAACTGTTGTAATGAATGGGCCCAGCTAGAATAAAGATTATGGTTAAGACATAACTCCGTGGAATATATAGCTACCCTAACAATTAGTCCACCAGCCTGAATGACAGGTCGTGCGTGACGAATTATTTTATAGACCGGCGACAGTAACTGGAATATTAAGTTCCAATGCCCTTGGGGACTTGTGCTATTTTACTTACTGGTCTCTTGATACTGGTAACAACGGTGGTGATGGACAGGTCTTGCTCGGGTGCGGTGCGGCCACAGACTGATTGTCTGAGTTGTTCTCAGCTGTACAAGAGGTTCTATGAAGACCTCGGGCATGCGCAGGATTTACAATGCCGATTTTGGTATACTTGTATACCAAACATCGATGAAATTTTCCAAGTACCCACGTTCTTGTGGACTTTGCAGATTTTGACTTTTCTAGAGTACTACTACTATAACAGACTTCATGTAATATTTTGATTATTATTAACACAAGGTGCTCACAAAACAAGAATAAAAATAAATTTAAAAAACTGTCAAAAGTCAATTTTTTCCAATGGGAACCCCCTGTTTTTATTATTTTATATTATTCAGCATTAAAAATAAGGGTACCTTTGTATAAGGTCATCTATTCCGAAAATTTGTAGTTTTCGAATTATTGGCAATTTAATATTTTTCTATTGCAGAAATGCTATGGCTTTTAAGTTGACTTACTTTTAGTTGGCCATGATGTAGTTAAAAAACAATCCACTGCTAAATAGATGTCACTGTCACCTATTTGGTAAAAAATTATTAACAATAATGCCGAAACGCTTAAATTATACAAATGAAGATTATTTCAATCTTATTTATTATTTATAGAGAATCAAATAAAGTACTATCAAGAAAGTGTGATACATTTGCAGAAAAAAATTGATTTAGAAAAATAGACAATGAGAATTAGAGATAACTAGCATTTAAAAGAAACAGTTTTTTCAGTAAATGTTTAAATTGACATCCTCGAGCATTTTTGGCATCCTAAAAATAATTATTTATAGGTTGCTTTTTTTTATTAATTCAGGATATAAATTTTCACACTCATTCCTTACTCGATACATGCAGTCTTCCATGGTTGTTACTGTGATGTGGTAAACACGATTTTTAACTGTACTCTAAATAAAAAATCGAGCACTGATAGATCTAGGGAATGTGGTGGCCAAAAAAAGGACCAAGGTGGCTATCCATTGTTCATAAGAAGGTCTTGTAAAAAATTGTTGATTAAGTAGCCATTATGTGGAGGTGTGTCATCATGTTGGTAAAATAGGTTTCTGTGATCAGCCAGTGGCAAATTGTGTAAATAATCATGTTTTGGCAGATATGGAGTAGCAAATGTATCACAAGTTGTTGATATTACTGTATATCACATTCTCTAAATAAAATAAACAGATTTAAATAATCTTCTTTTGTATAATTTAAGCGGTCTGGCATCATTGCTAATAATGGTTAGCAATTAGAAAATTTAATGTGTTCTAAATTGATGGACGTTTGCCTGTAAATATTCGTTCACAGACAGTAAACGAACCTGCAAACTGAAATTGTAAATATTTTCATAAAATCGATTCTTTAATTCCAGGAGAATTGACTGAATGGGTAATACATTATATTCTGTAGATTACTTATATAAATAGATAAATACAGTTCCTCCATCGCCCCACCAACATTTTTCAAAATTTTATACTACTGAGAGTGGTTGACTTATCTACAAAGAGCATTTTGCCCATGAACATATTTGCCCTTAAGTTCAGTGTAAATACTGAAAACAATAATTTTAGCTACTTGGTACTTGGTCCCTAAACACCACTTGTTTTTCTCGGGGAAAACATGCTTCATTACAATAGATTTTTGATGACTTGATACATGTCACTTGCACCCTATTATAGGATAACTATATATATATAAAGGAAAATCAAATTAATACTTTTTTCTAGTTGCATGTACATATCTGGTGTACCAGGAACAGGTAAAACAGCGACTGTTACTTCTGTGATAAGTAATTTACAGCAGAATAACACTATTCCAAAATTTAGCTACGTAAGCATAAATGGAATGAGATTAACTGAGCCTAGACAATCTTATGTTGAGGTAAGTTTATTGATTTATTCAATCTATCCGTGGCTATTAAAATAGGAATAAATTTTTTCACAAAATTTTAGATACTCTAAAAATTGGCGTGATGATTGTCATCTTGTAACTATAAACTTTTTTTTTACAACCATTGTGAAATTGGTTTGTTCTATTTAATTAGCAATTTGCATGAACAAGCATATTCTCTTCATAACAAACGTATTTTGGTCATCAGCAATTGATGATGAATGAGATAATATTTTACTTCTTAACTTAGTTTGGGATACATTTTGCACCTAACATTTGCCCTACCATGTACCATTGGGATACATTTTGGGGTGCATTCTAGTGTTGGTGTTTAATTTAGAATTTAAATGCTGTCAGTTTTATGAGTCAGTGTTAGATTATAGTTTTTTTATAATTTGAAGTCTTTACTTCTAATACAGTGAGATCCAGAATGATTGACCGAATTCTGAACGTACCTTGTCCCAATTGATTTCAAAACTAGTTTCCCTTTGCTAAAATTTCTTTCTTTCCTATTGTTAATTGTTCGATTTCGAACATCGGATCGGTTGACCATATAAAATAAAGTAATATTAGCAAAGGGAAACTGATAGCAATTGATAACAATTGGAGAGGGTGTGTTCAGAATCCGGTCAATCATTCTGGATCTATCTATATAAAACTACTATTCTATTGATTTTCATTGGTCAAAGAATCATGTCTATTTTATCATTTCTTAAGCAGTGAGTCCATGGATTTATCTAAACGAAATGATTTGAATCACTCAGCAAAGCTCATTTAAAGTTAAATGATTTACATTGTTTGATGCTTGTTAAAAAATGTGTTAGAGAATACATAGATCACCACAGTCCATTCTTACAATTTATTTCTTTTGTTACTATTTAATTTCTTTTATTACGCTTATTAAGATGCATACACCTATGCACATGTGATGCACATAAAATTTCTAAAATAACACCAATTTTTAAAAAAGGGAATCCAGATACTGTCGACAACTACCGTCCTATATCAATCACCATATTTTGGCAAAATTTTAGAATTTCTCATTAAAACTAGATTAGAAAATATTTTGAAAATAATTGTATTCTAAATGATAAGCTAGGATGGCTTCCATAAACATCGTTATATATACTCCCACAACTATAAAAGCCATGCTAAAAGTTGTGGGAGTTGTAGTGGGGGGTCTTGAGAAGGGCACTTATATGGCAGTAATGTTGTGTGACGTTGAGCAATAACATCAAAGAATTTTATTACAATTTGGCAACAGTGTCGAATACCTTTCTTGAACAGCTGGGAGCTTAGCTGCCCAGCGTGCACGGCAGCTTGTTTTTTTAAGTAGATGACAAAAAATCCAAATGTAAACAATAATAGTCGTGAATAATTAAGTGAAGACATTTAGATGATAATTATTGTGGATTTAATTTTTAAATAGAATCGTACAATAATTAATTAATATAATATAATAATGAACTTTTAAATATGAAAATAGTCTTGTAATTGTTTAAATTTCAGTAATTTATAAACGTTTAAAACAGGAACATAACTTTAATAGATTAGGTATATGAATTTGAAAAATATGCAACAAAAACATCTAAGAAGACATGTCGCACAATTATTTATAAGTAGGTATTAAAACCAAGAATGTAGACACTCACTGAACATCAAAATAGAGTAATTTTTTAATGCATAACTAGGTACATAATAAACTACAGCAAATGTTCAAAATGTCCACTGTTGTTTTCAATACACGTAAGACATCTCCGAATCCAAGTTTCACAATTCTCCATAAATTATTAACATATCGCGATACTCGGGTGCTAAATATTTTAATAATGACTTTTTAGAACGACAAACGAAATAGTGGTAAGACAAACATGAACACGTTCCGACTACTAACAGATACCAATTTCAAACACCAGTTTGTTTAATCATTGGTGTCCGGCAGCTAGTCAAATGTTAGTTATGATTTATTTGTACTGTTGTCATATTGAGCGATATGTAATTTATCAAATTTTATTGATCAAGAAAAAAGTTTTCCTACTAAAACTACTCTACTTTTCATAGAAGTTGTAAAAATTCAATTTCATAATATTTTATGCAGACAAGTAAGTACAGGTTCCACAAATAAGGAAGTTTTGCACGTTAAATCGGATATTTTGATAATTTTTTTTCAAAAATGGTTGAGTTTTGGACTCATGTTATATAGTTTTTTTTTGTTTATTTTGATGTATACTATTGCCTGTTAAAATAAAGGCAGTCAAACTTCTAACAGCCTGTATAACTTCACTTGACCGTGCCTCTATTATAGTACATTACTCGTTATTTAAAAAAATGCAACGGCACAGATAACTTGAAACTGGTAGTTTATACATTCGGTCAAGGTTAAAGACTGTTTACTTATCTGATTATCTGAATTGAATTACTCTGCCAATCAATAATTAGAAATGTAGTTTTCACATTCAGTTCGTTTAAATCAACTAGCCTAAGCATATGAACACAGCATATTAGAATATATCTATTTGACGATAAAAAAAGTGATATTCAGCTTAAATATTAATTAATTCAATCACTGATTAACAAAACTTTACATGTATTTAGATTTTGAAACAACTTACTGGAAAAACAGTTCCATGGGAACAGGCCCAAAGAATATTGGAAGAGAAATTTACCAAATTGAAGAAAATGGCTCCAACTGTTATGTTAATTGATGAGGTAAGTGAAGAAAATAAAAAACACACCGAAACCCACCAAAAATATGTCATGCATGTCATTGGTTGCCAGAAGTTTAAAATTGCTATATTTACATGACAGCATTGAAAATCAATATAAGGAAGTAGGGTATGCATGCAAGCAAGTTTGTCTATTTTATAAATTTTTAAACAGTTCATGTACTTATATACTAATTTTAATGTCTTGTCAACTGATAATGGTGCATCGCATAAATTTGTGTCACAACTATATTTGAAAACTAATTGGTCAGCAGCCATTTTAGATAATATTATCTTCTTCTAGTTAGATATTTTATGCACAAAAAGGCAAGATGTTGTATATAACCTTCTGGACTGGCCAACTAAAGCAAAAAATCAATTAATTGTAGTAACTATCGCCAATACAATGGATCTACCTGAAAGATTACTTATGAGTAGAGTGACAAGCAGATTAGGTTTAACTCGATTAACCTTCCAAGCCTATACACATAAGCAGTTACGAGAAATTGTTACAAAACGTCTTTCTGGTACTGAATGCTTTAATCCAGATGCCATTCAGTTCGTTGCCAGGTAAGATTTTAGTTACTAATGAATTCACAAATTGTTATTTAGGTATATAAATCATTGTAATGCTTCTTTGTATGAGTGTGGAGAAGAAGAAGAAGAAAAGTTATTTTATAAATAATTGTTTATTTTAGCTTTGTAAAGTGGATGCATTTTTTGGAGAGAATTTAATAGGCACGGAAAAATATGACAAGATTTGATCTTGTCTCTGTTCTCACTGTATTTAAAATTTTTATTATTCTCAAATAGGTATCCTGAAAATGAGAATTAACTGACAGAGATCAGAAGAAAAATGTTACATTTACATTTTAACTATTATAGTTACACTGGGTAACATCAATTATTTTATATTATATTTCAAAATGTATGCTCATTTTCCGTTACATATTTTATTATATAGGTATAATAGTTTATATTTTTTATTTATATAGGAATTAAGAATATATTATTATATTATATCAGAGACGTATAGAATCTACAAAGACGTTTCACCTTTATGGGCGACATGAAGCCGAAAAGTTACTGGCCATTCGTAGATGGCTCTGCTGGAATTTTACCAGCAGCGCTTGCAGAAGTGTCCATTGGAACTAAATTGGCCATTCTCCACAATTGTTTCCATCGTTTAATACCAGATGTCGCTAAATAAGGTTGACTGCACATGTATAGGTCCTGTCGCTGTTGCCGGATTTATTATATTCATAACTGGTGTGAAATATTATTTGTGAATATGTTTTCTTAACAGTTGTCTACCAAATACTTCGCATTTGATATGCTTCCATTATAAAAATCAAATTACAATAATACCAATTTAAAACATTCTGTAATGAAAGTTTTGCAAATGTAGTCTACAAAAGTCTAATATTTGTACGTGTCATTAGTAACACATTTGATTATTTCATGGCGTGTCACCCGGCCGTCCCAGGTTCGATCCGTAGCCGATAACGATTTTTTTCTTAAGAATTCGTGCCATATGGACGTGATGCACACACATTGTCTAAAAATTATGTACTCAATATCTCCACAATCTGCAAGTTTGGGACTTTTGTTGCTGTTTGTGGTGTTCGTATAACGAAGATATAAGGTTATAGGTATACATACTACTGTGCCTACTAAAAAAGTAGGTATTTAAATTACATTACATTACATTAATATTGCATAAAGTATATGGAAATATCTCGAACTATATAAATTAGTAATTTGTGTAAACACAATGAAGGGTTGATGTGTTTATACTAAAACACTGATTACACTGGGTTAGTTGCATAGGTATAATAGTTTTAAAGAATGTGTAAAAAATTACACCGTTAAAGATCGTAGAATGTTTGAACTGTTGGTGTTTTATTTAGGCTTCTGTATCTTAACAATCTCGTTTATTTTTTATAGCTTTTTTAGGTAATAACCAAAGTGTAGGTATATATGCTTTGTAACTAACTAACTAAAATGTCACTATTTTATAGAGGATAATTTTAGTCGCTGAAATAGAATTTTAGAACGTTGTTATGGAGTCCAATTTTACAAAATTCTTGTTTTTCGAATAAGTTCCCTTGATGCAGCGAGGTAGGTACTTTATATACTTAGATCTACATCTGTAGGTAGGTATTCGTCGCTGCTAATACCTAATTTTTATATCGGTTGATATTCCAAAGTTTACAGAATATAACTATATCAGTTGCTTGCTCCTCTCCGTCGGAACTTTTATTTTTCGAGATCATAATCGTGTCGCCGCCATCGGCCATCTATGTTCGACAGTAAAATCTCCTCGTTACGAGGGACATTAGAAAGATAGTTTGGTTTCGCGCCGAGAATATTTTGATTACTGACTGGGGTTTTCCAAAAGTGCAGCATTAAATTATATAAATTGAAATTATCCAATGGGTAGGAAGGACTATGTTCAAAAATACATCATACTAATTATTTATGTTTAAATTGTGCCTAAGTAAAAGATGAAACACTTTTGGAAACTGGTGTCTATACCGAGCGGCTAAAAGTTTCTAAGTATCCTATTAGATTATTTCAGAGACCGAGACCACTTGGATTTAAATTTTGAAATTGGTAATAATATAATGACGCCCCTGTAGCTCTTCCGGTTACACCGAAAGTTGGCGTCAACTTTTGTTATTTACAATGGAACATCGCAGTTTATTATCGCATTTTTGGATTTTAGTGTTACTTTTATCAAGTTTCCCTATTCCTAGTTAACCATTTTCGATATATTTTATTTTTTTTATATGTATATATTTTATAGTTTAAAACCCCGTGTTTTTTATATTAAGAAAGATAGAGCGGTCATAATCACAGGGGAGTCAGTTAAATTCATAAGCTTTCTAATCACATCTTCAGGGTTGGTGGTTGCTTACAGGGTGGTAAAAATTTAATACCATATTAGGTCAACTGCAAGCCATAAAAACTTGAATTTTTACATAGGACACCCTGTATATTATTGCATTTTTGGATTCTACACTTTCGGTCACTTTCGGTTGGTATTACGCTCACTTTCATCAAGTTTACCTGTTTTCGAAAAATCGAAAATCCTAACTTAAAACCCTGTGTCGTTTATATCAAGAACGATATAGAACGACAATATTCACAAGTGAGAGAGTTAAATCCATAAGTTGCATAACCTTTCTAATCATACCATCAAGGTTATTGATGGATGCATGGATTGATGGATTGAATAATATACAGGGTGTTCCACTTAAAATAACAAAGTTGACGTCAACTTCCGGTATAACCGGAAGAGCTGCAGGGACGCTATTATTTCATTTAAAGAGAGCATCCCCAAAAGCCTCAGAATACCCAATTTTAAAAATTAAATCGAAGTGGCCTCTGAAATAATCTGAATATCATTCATCTATACTATTATTTTCAAAAATTACAAATGTTGTATTTTGAATGGTTTGTATTAACTTTGCTGGATGCTGTCCCGGTTTTTATATTTTGCTTAACAAATTTTAATGTAAAATAAATAGAGGTTCTGATTATATTTACGAAATGATTTTTTAGTGTTTTTCCAATATTTTCGTGGCAAACTAATTCCTCAAATTTACTAACACAAATGTCTTCTCATACTACGACCAATTATCCACGATGTTTCTAAATGGTACAATTAATACCCCTGATTTTGTGCTACTATAAGTACAAAGATTACAGAACGTGGCTTCTCTATTTGCTAAAATTGCTACAAATTTCACAGGAATGTTGTAACACATTTTCTTAAAAAGTATTCGGTTACAAATATTGCGAGGGACAGCTACCCTCACTATAATCTACCACAGGCATTTTTACAAAAAATAAAATAAAATACAACATAAATATATAATCACTTGTTTTTCTCATTCTATATCAATCGCACCCAACACTTTACAGGTCGAGCGTGAGCTCCTGTGTAAGTAAACGTTTGAGTGCCGAACGGTACCCGAGTGGGGTAACTTATTTAATTCTTATATAACTAATATAACACTTTTTTTAATCTTCAGTCACTACCTATATACACTATACTAACGTGCATTTTTTATACGATTATTAAAAAAACTATACATTTTTATAGTTTTTATTTGAGCCGTGACTATTTATTGCTATTTATTTATAGCGGCAGTTGAATATTTATTCTATGAGGGCCACTATATTTGAACAAATAATTAATAAAATTCGAAAATATCTATGTATTTGATCTTATTATAGTTATTCGTACATAATAAGAAAAGCTTATCTTTATATCCAAGAAATTTTAGGCGGCTCATCAAAGTAAATTTTTTCAATAAACATGTACCTATAACTGTCCTCAGATAGGGTCACCGCATGTAACTAACTGTAACTAACCTTCCGCACACGCAAAAAAGACTCGCGGCAAGGCAAAGACAATCATTCATCTATATTTGGTACAGGTTTGGTAAACCGGAACTTTTAGTCCTCCCACGCATTTTTTAATATAACCTTTTCTATAGGATGCCGTAGAAAAATGAAGCATTCGTTTTGAGGTTTTAGGTTATATAGATACTTTTTTCTTAGGTACCAGTTTTGCAATACACATTTATTTAATCCCAATATTATTTGTTAACTGTACATATGGAGATATTGTAACTGTGTCCAATTTTATAATTTTTTTTGGATTTTTCTAATATTAAGAGTAGGTACCTACTACCTACTATGATGGTTTTAATAATAGCAGCGAGGTATAAATAGTGTAGTAAGTACCTAATAAGGTCTACTTTTATTTATTATATTATTGAATTCATTTATGTACACGGCATGCATAAGATACATACAAATTTCTTTTTTATAATGTAGTAAATATTTTACCCGAAATAGTAAGTTTAAAACAGCGTCGGGAGGTAGCTCAGTTGTAAGAGCATTACCTGTTATGCCGAAGGTCCCGAGTTCGATCCTCGGATGCCGTTTAAAGCCAAAGCACTTTTTATTCTACCAGAATATTAAATAAATACAATAATAAAATTATTAACGTAGGAGAATTTATACTTCCGTGTAAAATTATTAAAATGATGTTTATGTTAAATCCATAGCGTTCGTTAGGTTACGTCTGACAACACTGCACTATTCTCTTAAACGTGTGCGCTTGAAAAATTAAATTCCTGTATGGCAATGCGAAGCGATAGTAGAATCCTGCACATGTAATCTACTGGTACTGTGGGGGCGCAACTTGCCGGGTTGAAATTACTCGATTTTGATTGGCTAATTGTCATCTCGTATATATGGTTGCATAAAATTAGGAAAAAGTCTATACTTCAAAAAAATACATTAGGTGAACGGTCTTTGTAGATGTATAAGTCTCTGATTATATTAATTATATTAATAATTTAAATTAAAATTAAATTATTAATAATAAAATTATTAATTCCTATATAGTGTCAGATAGTTATAAAATAATTAAAGCAGATGTCTTGAAATGAAATACAACATAGAAATGTACAGTGTTACCTTTTTTAAATATGACATATTTGTGAAAATCTGACTGCAAAAAACATGACTTTGATGTTAACCTACAAAGTTAATTAGTGACCAATCACATTGCATTTACTTTTATACAGTTTATTTTGACCCTATTAGTTGTAAGAGTATTTCGGTTTAGGTGTTTATTTATATACATATACAGGGTTGGGCAAATTGTCGCAACACATGTGTAAGGGTGAATTATGAGCTGGATTAAAAACATTCTTCACAACATTTTTTGTACTTTTGTTATTATTCAGTATTTTGAATGAAAAAGACTACATTATTTTTCAAGATATGACGTCATTGGTAATCATCGACGTCATCATAAACATGTATTGTAGCACGGAATTCCTTCTGCATTTATTACTGAATATTTCAACGTAATGTTTGTTTTATAATGAAGAAGAATAGTGGTTCCATGAAACATCCGAACGACTTTTGTCTTAAGGTACACTATTATATTCTTTTAATTGAGGTAAAGATTGAGAATTTTAATAAAATTGACCCATCTTTGTCAGTTTATAACTTTCTTTGTAGTCTATATTATTCAAATCGGATTCAGAAGTTTGATAGAACATTCCTTTAACTATGTGCTGTTTAATTTTCAACCATATATGTTTATTATTGTTTTTGTTATGTTGCATATGACAAGACACTGCAATCTATATAAATTTAGTTGCATATTTCAATGGTAACCCCCACTTGCTCACTTTTCGTTACACCGGAGTTACACGATTAGATTAAATGATTGGAGAAAAAATAGTATGTATTATTCGGACAAAAAATTGATGTTTTCGACTTGAAAATTTGCATTTGCTCGGCTACGCTAACGCTACGCCTTGCAAACACAAACAACTACCTGTCAGAAAAAATATCACTTTTTATCGTGATAATACAATAAACTATTTATTCGGTCAATGTGCTCCGATTGACATTGCATTACACCGCCATCTCCATGGAAAGACCAACCACTAGATTCGATGAACGATACTGCGACATGATTGCCTAAAAGGCATTTGGTATGTTAGTAGTGGCGAGTAGCACACAGTAATGCTGAGCAACACACAGTAGTGCTCTCTTTTGGTCTTTGCTACTACCCGTCTGACAATTATTGTCTAATTGGCAGACAGATAGCGACCTGCTTTTCCGCAAGTGCCATTCTAAATTGAATGTTTGAAATAATTAATGACAAATAAAATTCCTTGGAGACTTCCTTGGAGATAAAACATTTCAAGATAAAATAAAAAAGGTCACCTACCTTATCAACGAGGCAATACCATCTGACCAAAACATAGCAAAAAAATAAACAGAAAAGAAAGAAAAATATCAACAATTGGCAATAGATCTCAATTTTTGGTTTGTACCTTCTATATCGTGCGTTATATTTATTTAAGGCATAGCTCAGAGTTCATGGTACAAGTCATTCCCCTATTAAATTTTGAACAGTGAGTAAGTATCTGAAATTTCATAAGGGACAGAATGGTCAATGTAGTATTGACGGTTAATTTTCAGAATATTATCAATTTCTTTATTTGGAGATGCCGAAAACAACTACTCCACGGTCAATATGCCCCGTGTGTATGATAATATATAAGGTCGCTGTGATGGCATCTGCAGAAAAGTGGATCGTTATCTGTCTGTCAATTAGACAATAATTGTCAGACGGGTAGTAGCAAAGACCCAAAGAGGGCACTACGGTGTATTTCACTGTATCTCGCCACTATAAACATTCATCTGTTCAACATTCTGTTCAGTTCATCTGTTCTGTTCTTCTTTGTTGGCATGATATTTGTAAAGATTGTGCTTACTTACTAATATATGAAAATGAACTCAATTCCAGAGTTCTAAACATTTAAACAGAGAGTATAGTAGTTTATGCTACAGATATTCACACTTTAAATAACTCAATATATAAACATACTTTTAATAACACAATTATTGTACAGCTATTTGATATCCGATGTTGGTCAATTGTGTAACACTCATATTTATACAGGGAGATTCAGAATGATTGACCGCATTCTGAATGCACCAATGCACCCTATCCTAATTGCTGTCATAATTGGTTTCCATTTGTTAATATTACTTTATTTTTTATTGTCAAATGATTCATTTTCGAAATCGAACAATTAATAATAGGAAAGAAAGTAATTTTAACAAACGGAAACCAGTTTTGGTGGCCATTGGGATAAGGTGCGTTCAGAATACGGTCAATCATTCTGGATTTCACTGTATTTATTTGTACTTTGTTTACATACAAATTATCTTGTCATAGGTTCTCTTTATGCTGTTATATTTTCAACATTTTAACACATATTTTAATTTTAGAAAAGTTGCATCTGTATCTGGAGATGCAAGGAGAGCTTTAGATATATGCAGACGGGCAGCCGAAATTGTAGAATCTGAAAATGTTAGTCAGTTGGTGAATATGTGTCATGTTAACGAGGCTCTTAATGCTATGATCACACAGCCGAAAGTTAGAGCTATTAAAAACTGTTCCAGACTTGAGCAACTAATACTGCAATCCATTGTAGCTGAGGTGAGGAACTGAAAATAATATTAAATCTATTCTTGTAGTCAATCAAGTTTTCTGTGAGTGTGTGACTCTTCACTCTTTCTTTAGTAAGCCTCTTCGGCATGTAGGAAGTATGAGTCAAAGAGAAACTTAAACGTTCAATATATAGATATAGCCTTTAAAATTTAACAATTGGATATAATTTGAGGGTGTAAAATAATATATTTGGAGGGATGATAAATTAGGTCTTTATGTCTAAAAGGTTGTGTATCTCTTTCCAAAGTGGAGGATTTCACTTTCACCAGATCGATGAGATTTTAATATACTATAAGTTCCAAGCAAAAAGTCAAATTGAAATATTTTCATCGTTCTCAAGAAGAAAATTCTGTTTTAGCAAGACAAAGTGCCTTGGCACAAATCAGTGTTTGTCATGGCAAAAATCCATAAATTAAGGTTTCACTTAGTTTCTCATACACCTTATTCGCTGGATTGGACCCTTTTGGAAACAAAAAAATTAATGCTGGTAAAATGTTTGAGTCACAATATAGAAGTGATTGTTGCAACAAATGCCTATTTTGAGGAGTTGAACACATGTAGTATTTAGGTTAGGTTAGGTTAGGTTAGGTTCAAAAGTGAGTGGGCCGAAAACCAGACCCTCCACCGAGATAGATTTATTCGTGACAATTACACATGTCAAATATTGTCTAGCATAATAAAATATGAATAAAAAGGAAAAAATTCAAATAAAAAACAATACAGCATAAATAATAGTATGTGCTCACATATTACAACAAAGAGAAGGAGAAAAACACATCTACAATACACAAACTAATTGATTATATACTACATTTTAAGATGATACAAAAAACTCATTCATAGTGTAACAGTTTTTGTGCAATAAATTATAAATACTGCTTCAATGTTTTCTTAAAAGTATACTAATTTGCCAACCCCTTAATTTCATTAGGTAGGAAATTGAATAACTTGCAGCCATTATATCTAATGCCTTTCTGGTATAAAGAGGTATTATGGGGGTCAGGTTGAAGTCGAGATTTAGCCTTAGTTTTATGGTCATGAGGAGTTATATTATCTGTGAAGAAAAATTTATTTTTTAAGACAAACAAGCAAATATCATAAATATAAGTACCAACCACAGTTAGTATTTCAAGTTGTTGAAAATCATGTCTACATAAATCACGGTAGCCAAGATAACTTAAGATTCTAATTGCTACCTTCTTCAAAATAAAAACCGCCGGACTATAAAAATAAAAATAAATTGCCAGACTATTCATATTTCATCTGTGCTATAACTGGTTATGGGTAGAATAAGTGACCACTTATTTGTTTACCTTGTACAAGTGAAAAAAGGTTGTAATTATAAATAACTTTTAACTAAAAATAACAATTTCTAACAATTTTTTGTAAATTCAGAAAAACCTTCCATAACTACAAAACAGTTAAATATAGGAATAGGAATTGCTAATACAAGTCGATGAAAAATTTCATTGTGCATTAGAGTATGAAAAAAATATTGGCCATTGTATTTGAAAAAATCGAGTTTTCATGGTTTGAATTAATACAAAAAATAAATAATTTTTTGCACACTCTGTACATTGTACACGTAGAGCTATAGGGGCTTCTAGCTATGCAATTAGCCTAGTATCACTTCCATTCCTAAGGAATATCTGATCTGACCTGAAATATCTCAAAACTGGTTGAATTTAAGTATAGTGAAACTTATAGGGCAAGTCTATCAAATAACTAGCTCTTAGTTAACTAACTAATATGCAATAAAAAGTAGATCATACTATTTCAAAGGAGCTGGTAGGGATTTCCAGTATAAGTGGAAATACAGGGTAGTTCACATTGGTCGGTTTTCAAGGGTTACTGTGAATCTGTCATGGATAGAGCAAATCTGCTAGACGAGTCTAGAGTTATTTTTTTGAGAAAATAACAATGGCACTAAGCACATCTCCATCTGTTACCCTTTTCAAGCTACCGGGCGTTTCTTGATTTTTTACTAAACCGACTGGTGCCCTTTTCTCGTTACTCTTTCTAGATATCTTAAAACCGTTTGAATATTCTACAGGCACTTTTTAGACATATATTCGATGGAATAAAAATAATTGTTATAATATTTTTAGTTTTCGCTATATGACCACAACTTTTGTTTTTTATATGGACACCCTGTATCGTATTTCAAAAACCGAAAGTGGGCTAAAAATGCATTCCAAAAATATATACTTATTATTTTTTGTGTACATTTGCGGAAAATAGAAATTTTCAAAATACTCATACCAACAATATTTAAATTTTCTGTCTGAGACAGCTTTGAAAACAAACAAGTTTGACGTTTAACATTATTAGAAGTGTGTTAATGCAAATCAAAAATGGTTTGTTACTGAAATTAAGACAATTACAATAATAAAATGTTTTAATCAAGAATTGAAAATGCAGATTTAGCAAAGGATCTCTATTTTCAATTGTAGGTGTTTGTAATTTGAACATAGTAAAATTAACGTAATACGTTATACATGCATTTATTAAATTTTAAGGTATCCAGAGAAACCATAACCCAGTTTGAGAATTTTTGAAAAATTAAAATTGAACTTGGAATACTTATGGATCTTACACTAAACCAAGGAACAAAATTTACAACAGGGCGAACTGATAAGAGCAGGAAAATGATGTTCTACAGTGTGTTAGACAAAATCCTAATACATCATCTACACAAAGAAGTAGATATTGATGTTAAACGGAATACGGCCTCAGAATAGAATATGTACTTAAAAAACATCATTTTCGGCCCTATAAGATCAAAATAAATCATTATTTGTACCCGGCAGATTTTAATAGACGATGAGAATTTTGTAATTGGTTTATTCTAGAGTACAATCAGAACCCTAATTTTACAGAACATATTATTTGGGCAGATGAGTCTTATATAAGTAGCCATGGCATATTTAATAGAAACAATACTCATCGACGCGACAAATAGACCAGGCCGATTTGGATTTAGTATCTGGTGCAGTTTGATTAACAACCATTTCATTTCATGAAAATCTTACTGGAGCGGTTTATATCTAAATACTGGAAAATAATTTGATCCCATATTTAGACAATGCTCCTCTTGCTAATTGTCAGTATATATATTTTCAACAAGATGGACCAAACTAGGGCGTATCTTGATGAAGTGTTTCAGGAAAAATGAATTGGTGAGTTTTATTTTTCAGTGTTTATCTTAACAAGAGACGCATTTCAAACAATAACACCTTTAATAACTAGAAATGCTACTGCTACCATTACTAAACGACAAATCCTGACGCTCATGTCTCGAACGAGCTCGTCCGCTCTTACGGATGGGTCCAAGACAGACCAGGGCTCAGGGGCGGGAGTCCGGGGCGTGCGCCCGGGGGGAGACTATCCTTCTTCCTGGGGAAGTATGCCACGGTCTTTCAGGCGGAAGTGTTTGCTATCTCTGCATGTGTTCAGAAAAATCTCAAAAGGAGATATTCTAATCAGCATATCCAGATATGTACCGACAGTCAGGCGGCTTTACGTGCCTTGATCTCCTACAGGATCACCTCCAGGGCGGTCTTAGAGTGTATTAATGGTCTGGCCCAATTGGGACAGAACAACTAGGTAAAATTGACCTGGGTACCGAGTCATCACAACATAACAGGAAATGAGGAGGCCGATCCACTGGCTAAGAGAGGCTCAAGTATACAGTTTACAGGGCCCGAACCAGTGCTGGGGCTTCTGCCTAGTTATGTAGCAAGGTCCATTGAAAACTGGATCAAGTTAAGATCAGAGGAAGAATGGTCAAACGGGACGGGGCTGCGACAATCCAGGCTCTTAATTGAAGGGCCTTGGTCGTACGCAACTCGATCAATACTTGCGCTAAGTCGTAACAGCATAAGGATTGTCACAGGACTGTTGACAGGTCACGGACATCTTAACAAGCACCTTAACATTATCGGCCTTAGTGACACTAGAAGGTGCAGCTTTTGCGGACACGATGACGAGGACTCCATTCACATCCTCTGTTGTTGTGCCTGCCTCATGGTCAAGAAACACAAACATCTGGGCGCAGCATTTCTCCTGCCCCAGGACATTAGAGAGCTTCCCCTAGAACGGGTGTTGGCCTATGCCTATAGCATGGGTCTCTTCAAATAGCTCTCGACTAGCGGTAGGCACAATGGGTCGAAAGATCTGAGTGCTGCGGGTAACCGCGCCACCTTCCAACAACAACACACAGGAAGTTAGTAAATTATTTTCAAGTGATAATAGCCGATTTCTATGTTTAGTTTTTAAAGACACCATTGAGGAAAACCCTTTTTCGTACAAGTAAGAAGTAGCAAATGGAATTATTAAAGCTTCCGTTACTAAGCTTCCGAATTCATATCGTTGTGCAAGACAAAACTTCTAAATCTTGAGACAAAAATTCTAGTTGTAAAGTTTTGTCTGTCGATATTGTCTGTGCGGGCTTTTTACTTTGTTTCGGGCTTTTTACTTTGTTTTTTAGCTTTTTAGGGAGTCACGACTCTAAAAAGGTTGAGAAACGAGGGTCTAATTGATATAATTAGAATTTTGTCTTACATACTAAAGAGCATTATTTTCTTGCTCTTCCCGATTAGCCTTGCTGTAAATTTTGTTTACTGCTTTAGTCTAAGATCCATGAGTATTCAAGTATATTTAAATTTTTAGGAAATTATCTAGCTTGGTCATGACTTCTATGGATACGTTGAAATGGAATCACTTTATGTGAAATATTATGTTAATTTTACTACATGCATTTTCATTTCTTAGGTTAAAACATTTTATTAAATTGTATTTATTTGAGAAACGAACCATTTTTGATTTGTGTTAACACGCTTCTAATAATAGAGAGTTTTTGAACCCCTTAAAATTTACATTTATCGTTATGGTTATTCTGAGCATGCGCAGTCCCGAAAATGATACTATTTTTGCACTGCGCATGCGCAGAATAACGATAACGATAACGACGTGCTAGAATTTAAGGGGTTCAAAAACTCTAATGTTAAATGTCAAAGTTGTTTGTTTTCAAAGCCTTCTCAGTTAGAAAACTTAAATACCGTTGGTACGAGTGTTTTGAAAATTTCATATTTTCCACAAATCTACACGAAAAATAATAAGTAATTTATTTTTGCAATGCATTTTTAGCCCTCTTCCATTTTTGAAATATAATACAGGGCTTTCCAATATAAAAAAACACAAGTTGTGGTCATATGAAAACTAAAAATATTATCACATTTATTTTTATGCCATCGAATGTATGTCTAAAAGTGCATGTGGAATGTTCAAACCGTTTTAAGGTATCTTGAAAGGGAAACGCGAAAAGGGTACCAATCGGTTAGCCAAAAATCAAGAACATCATGTGGTTTGCGTCATTGTTATTTTTTCGAAAAAAGAGCTCTAGACTATCGGTCTATCAGATTTGCTCTATCTATGACAGATTCACAGTAACCCTTGAAAACCGACCAATTTGAACCACCCTGTACATCTAAACAGTAAGGAAGATTAGAACATTTATTTTTAAGGTGGAGCGGACTGGGGTGGAAGAAACCACATTTGCAGATGTTTTTAAAATGCTTATCTCCTGTGCAGCTATAGAAGGTTTCAAAATGGTTTCAAGTACTATTGCATTCTCGGCGGTTTCCCATTTAAGTGCTTGTAGACTCATATTGAGTGATTCAAAATGTAATGATATTACACAAAAACTTATCTTGAATGTCAGTATAGATGATGTGTATTATGCACTGAAAAAGAATCAGGCCTGATTTATTGTTAATTATTTTTGTAGTATTTTATATTATTATTTATTTTATTTTTATGACATACTTAAGTATCCTTTTGTAAGTTTTTAGTTACATTATATAAGATACTATATTTTTAATAAAAGATTTTTTACATATATTAGGTTAATTTTTTTTAATAAATACATTCCCGGTAATGCATACTTTTCCTACATATCATTGGTACTGGCAGAATTTGTGGTATGTTACTAAGTTACATGGAGGTTCTAGAAATTATAGTTACAGTAAAGTTTTGAATTTGTAATGTTAATTAGTATCCTCAATTATACTGTAGTCAACAGTCAAATTTTGTATCAACTGAATTTTTTTAGCTGGTAAATAGCTTGAGATCAAATATTGTTCAAAAACTTAAAAGTACCCCTTCATTGTAATTTCTTTTGATTGCATCACCTATTAAATAATAAAAACTCTTAAGTGTAATTAGTATTAAGACAAACTTTTGAAATTTGTCCCAAAAAGTCACTAAAATATGCAATAAAAGTATATATTAAAAGCTTGCCTGGATACTATTACATTTTGAGACTTGCACTGAACCTCAGGAATTATTAGCTTCTTCCCTAAAGGTTCAGGGACATGGCTCCGGTTTGCTCTGGGCTCAAGGCGTGGAATGGATTTTACTGTTAAGCTTAATTTATAAAAATTTGGGCACTAGGTAATTTAGTCGAGAAAAAAAAAATATGATGTGTATGCGTGAATGTAAGAACAAACAAATTAAGTTAGGATGAAAGTATATATTAAAAATTGTATTTACAAACAAATTTACGTTAAATTCAAAAACTCTATCGCCTGAAGGCGTTTAACAAAATTTTACAGCAACAAGATTTTACTGGGCTGGGTTCACCAGTCTTCGGCCTACTTATGGAGTTATCTCGCCCACTAGCATCTCCTAGATTAATCCGGAACTCCTGACCAAGTCCACGTCTAGCTAGACTTGCTGTGGTTGGATGGATCGATGTAATTAAATCCCACGTAGCTAGGTTTCAGGTAGTAGCTCCAAAGGTGGAAATAGGTACATGTAACAGAGTGTATGATTAGCCCAGTCCCAGAGTTGTACAAAAAAATGATCCAGGAATTGGAATTTTGTAAACAATCAAACAGTAGAGTAACTATGTCTGAAGGACAGTATATAAAAATTCTAATAGAAAAAAGTAACTTATAACCGTTACTATATGCTACAATAAAAATTACTAAAATTGCAGTACCAAAATTCGTAACTGTGCTACACAAAAAAACTAGTGAGCATAAAAGGTGAAAATGTCATTCAGACATGAGATTTTAAATGCAAAATTAACAATATCAAGTACAATGAAATTGAAAAAAAATTACTAAAATTGCAGTAACAAAATTCGTAACTGTGCTACACAAAAAAAGTAGTGAGCATAAAAGGTGAAAATGTCATTCAGACATGAGATTTTAAATGCAAAATTAACAATATCAAGTACATTGAAATTGAAAAAAAATGAATTTACAATATCAAGTACAATGAAATAGGAACAAATGAATGTGAGACGGTCTAGAATACCAGCAAGTAATCAAAAATAAAATTCCTGGATATAATAAATTCTGTAATCATCAGACAAAAACTATAGTATAAAAAAAATAGCCATATGATTATATATACCAACGCACCAATCAACCCAGGCTCTTCAGAGAGAACCGACTTTTGCATACAGGCTACAATTTTCTTTAATGAAATCTGATGGTTTACGAGGATAATAGAGTCGTGAGGAAGATTAGGCAAGCGTCTCAACAACTCTGCAAAAATAAAAATTCGGCAGAAAATTTACACCACGTGTAAATAAATTTATGATCACATATCTCGTGACAACAACCAAAAATATACCACAATATCGATTAACGCGATTATTACAGATAATAATCTATTATATCGGAACACCGATCACTAACAATCGTGATAATAATTAAGATTAATAATAGAAAATGAAATTTAAACAGGTGCTTCCAATAAGCTTAAAATTGTCAAACTTGCTTGTACCTATCTGAAGACCGACTGTCGATTTTTCGTTAAAAATGTCTCACTTCCTGTCTGTTTTGCGGCATCCCTGCCTTTTCATAAAAGTGACCAATCAGAAACACTTTAGAGGTAGACAACACATTACAAGGTGGAGTATTCTGGGTTGCTGGTATTCAGGGATAAAATCAGATTTTTTGATATTAATACAAAAGGGAACAAAATGATTAAAATTTTGTTATAGACTTTGTTTTGGATATTTCTGGTGTCTTATATTTTTTTAAATTATTTTATAGCTGGTGTAATCCGAAAGAAAATTTTTTTGATTATTGTAATACTTAATTTAATTTAATACTAACAATACCTCGGCTACCTCGAAAAAAAATTTTTTTGGAGTATAACCGAATGAAACCATCATAGTCTTATTCTATAAGTTATTGGCTGTACAGAATGTCCAATTACGTAATTTTTTTGTTAATAAAAATTTTTCTTTCACTATTTTATCATCACTTAACATATCGTTAACCAATTGATATACAAAAGATAACCATGATCGTGACGAAAACGTTCTTAATATAATAACTGAAAGTCCGTCAAAATCTGTAAGATCTGTTCAGCATCAAAGTAACATCCCGAAGTCTACCGTTCATCAAATTTTGAAAAAACATGGATATCATCCTTACAAGCCTACTATTGTCCAAGGTCTTCGTGAAGGTGATTATGATAGGAGATTGCAATTTTGCCAGTGGTACATAGAAAAATGCAGAGAAGTTCCTGAGTTACCTGTTCCTGGATTTTTTGCTATTTTGAAACAGAAAAGTGAAGGATCTTATGATCTAATGCATGTTTCAAAAAATTTATTGTTTGATATTGAGCACTGTCATGGCAATCGTCGCTAATTCGCTCCCCTTGCCAATGTTCATTGGCATACATTTAAGGTGGAAATTTTGAAGTATAAAGAGAAGAAGCCCAAACTCTGTATTCTGAAAATGGGTCACAAATAAACATACAAAAGAACAAATGAAATTAGTACAAATTTAGCCCAACCAGTCGCACTGCGTTTACTTCAAGATACCTGTCACAAACTGTCAGTCATCTGTCATGCAACAACAGTGGCATTTAATCTTAATCATAACTTTTTTATCAGACAAGCCCTATTAAGTTCGGACTCCTTCTCTTTATACTTCATGGCGGAAATAATGCTTTTCTGGAATTTTTTAAAATCTGTTTACATCATTTTAACAAATTAACTTAATTAATTTTAACAAATAAAGTAGATAGGTAATTTCGTATATACATATAACAAAATGAATGTCATGTTATTATTTTACTTTTTTTATTAAGAAAATCATAAACAGGAGCGGCTCATAATGAAATAAAGCAGGGTGTTTTGCAAATGTTGATTTTACATATTTTCTAAAAAGTTTATTTGATTCTATGATCTGTTGTATCAGATTTGTAATGTCTTCTCATCGCCACTTCAAAAGCTCCGCAAAATTTCATGCAATTTCTAATCTTGGATAAAACATGTACCTACCTATTTTTTATTACATTGTCATTATGTTTTTGTAAATAATTTATACACTAAGCAGAATCTAACTAAGCTATAATAGTTCTAAGCTATTAGTAGTTCCCAGTAAAGCTAATTCAATTCTATAATGAAAATGGCTTTTAGAATTGTCACGTTTTTTAAATTTTTTTTCCATCGGGTATACTTACCATGTCACCTCTACCTTCGGCCATGCTTTATCGCCGCCAAAAAGTACACAAGGAATGCAAAAGAATGGATTTTTTGTATTAAACCCGCAAATCCAATTTTTTCCTAAATAAATTGCTCTGTTCAATTGGTGTTTGTATGTTTTTCCTGGACTAACAACCCTGCCGTTTTAATAGTCGGTGATTGGTTTATTAGTAACCAACTAGCCATTAATCAGTCAAAGTCAGAGATGATTTTCTCCATCGGGGATATCACACTTGAAAACCATGATAGTATCAGATTTCTCAGTGTTATGTTGGATGCTAAATTAAATTGGGATAAACACATTGATTATACAGACTGTCCAAAATTCGAGTCTCTACATAGGGATCTCAGTTATTATAAAAGATAGGAAAACGCTCAAATGGGGAAAGTTTTAGAGAATTTTATGCTGATTTCAAATCTGCATGGAAAGTTATCGTGAGTCAATTGTTTTTCGAGATATTTGAAAAAAACGAAAAACCGAAGAATTTGTTTTTGGCCAATAACTCGCTAATGGTTAATCTGACACTTTGAAAAATTTTACATTATTAGTACACCTTTTAAAGACGAACATTTTGGCATAAACAAAAATTACAAGGCACTCTTTGTTTTTCTGTTATGAACCAAAACTTTGCTATTTCTTATGGTCGCCATATTGGATTTTTATATCATATTTTAAAACCAAAAATTCTCTTTCCAACGATGTATCATAAGCCTATAAAAGAATTTTTAAAATTTGTGAAATATTGAAAAAATAATTTTTTTACAAGTTTACTTTAGAAGTTGGCTGTGCCATGAAATGTTTTCTGTCACAAGTGTCAAATAAAACTGCTTAGAAAGAGTTAACGTGTCAGTGTTTTTATAAAGTGAAAATATGGAAAGAGTTCACAAATTGTCAAATGAAGAAAAGTTTGATATGCTTACGCTTTATTTACAAGCTCACCGTAATGCGGAAATTGCATCTACCAGATATTTGGAATTACATCCAGAAAGACAGCAGCCACATAAAACATATTACAGGAGAATTGTTACCAATTTATTGAATTATGGTGCATTTGAGAATAAGAGGAACCACTATGAAAAAGATAACCATGATCGTGACGAAAACGTTCTTAATATAATAACTGAAAGTCCGTCAAAATCTGTAAGATCTGTTCAGCATCAAAGTAACATCCCGAAGTCTACCGTTCATCAAATTTTGAAAAAACATGGATATCATCCTTACAAGCCTACTATATTTCCAAGGTCTTCGTGAAGGTGATTATGATAGGAGATTGCAATTTTGCCAGTGGTACATAGAAAAATGCAGAGAAGTTCCTGAGTTCCCTAATTTGACGTTCCCTGAGTTCCCTAATGGTCTGACGAGACCCGTTTTACTAATTGTGGGGTATTTAACAAACATAACAGACATCATTGGAGTATCCAAAATCCCCATGTGATGGAACAGCGACGATTGCAGTCTAGATTTGAGTTTAACGTTTGGTGTGGTCTTTTAGGTATTTTTATCTTCATTAATGATATTGTGAATAAATAAGCTAGTCATTAATGTATCATGTTAATGTATAATTATTTTAGGAAATCGTTTGGTTGGTCCGTTTCTTTTCGATTACAACCTTAATGGGGAACGATATCTAAACCTATTAAGAGAAGAAATAATGCCAGCAATTAGAAGGCTTGTACCCAATGCAGCTGAATTTCAAAGATTGTGGTTTCAGCAGGATGGTTGTCGGGCACATAATACTGTAGAAGTTAGAACATATTTAACCCATTGTTTTGGGCAAAATGTTATTGCGAACAATGGACCAGTTATGTGGCCGGCAAGATCCCCAGATCTTACGCCACTCGATTTTTATTTGTGGGGACAAATTAAAAATGAAATTTACGAATTTGAACCACCCGTTAATAGAAATGAATTAGAAGCTAGAATTAGAGAAGCGTTTAACTTGTTAAACAGAAACACATTAGGAAGAGTTATGAGAAAGATTTTAAAGAACTGTGAAATATGTCGTAATGCAAATGGACGTCACTTTGAGCATTTGCCTAATAATGCTTAATTATGGATGCTTCATTTTTTAGTTCTGGTTGTTTTTAATACTTCCTACTATTAGACTAAAGATATTCATATCAATATCATGGTTATCTTTTTCATAGTTGTTCCTCTTATTCTCAAATGCACCATAATTCAATAAAGTAGTAATAATTCTCCTGTAATTATGTTTTGTAAGGTTGCTACCTCTGGATACAACTCCAAATATCTAGTAGATGCAACTTTCGCAATAGTGTGAGTTTGTAAATAAAGTGTAAGCATATCAAACTTTTCTTCATTTGAGAAATTTGAGCCCCATATTTTCATTTAACGCAATTCATAAGTCATTTTGTATGACACTTGCGACAGAACGGGAAATATTTACATTTCATGGCACAGCCAAATTCTAAAGTAAACTTGTAAAAAAATGATTTTTTTAATATTTCACAAATTTTAAAAATTCTTTTATAGGCTTATGATACATCGTTGGAAAGAGAATTTTTGGCTTTAAAATATGATATAAAAATCCAATATGGCGATAATAAGAAATAGCAAAGTTGTGGTTCATAATAGAAAAACAAAGAGTGCCTTGTAATTTTTGTTTATGCCAAAATGTTCGTCTTTAAAAAGTGTACTAATAATGCAAAATTTTTAGAAGTGTCAGATTAACCATTAGCGAGTTATTGGCCAAAAACAAATTCTTCGGTTTTTCGTTTTTTTCAAATATTTCGAAAAACAATTGACTCACGATAACTTTCAATGCAGATTTGAAATCAGCATAAAATTCTCTAAAACTTTCCCCATTTGAGCGTTTTCCTATCTTTTATAATAACTGAGATCCCTATGTAGAGACTCGAATTTTGGACAGTGTGTATATCAAATAAGATTGCAAAAAATATTTGTTTTAAGGAATTTGAGAAACATTGTCTCTGACTTACATTAATAGGATCTGTACTAAAATACGCCTGTTTTTGCTGAGGACACTCACCTGCCACAAGGAGAGTATTTGTACTTCAGAGGAGAGCTATTCGTGTTGTGTATGGACTAGACTGGCGAGCTGATTGTAGAGGAAAGTGGAATATTAACAGTAGTATCCCAATATATTTATGACAGCTTAATTTTTATCAAAAATAATTTGGAAGATTATAAAATTCACAGATGTACACTTATATGAAGCTCGTAATAATGAAAAAATATATATAGATTTTCACAGAATTTATAAAACAAAGTGTTCAAAAGACTATGTTGGTCCAAAGTTTTATAATGCTCTCCCAAATTCCATTAAAATATTACCAATTAGAAAATTTGAAATTACCCCCAAAGACCTTCTGGTCAAAGGTGCTTACTATTCCCGTGAGAATTTTTTAATAATATAAAATAGGTCTGTATGGTCCTGTTTTGTAAACATTTATCCTCACCTGTTGATTTGGATGGCTGAAAAGATTTAATAGTACAGTCAATAGCTGGTCTTGTGATAACCTTCCTAGCCACTAACTATTCGTTTTTGTTAGGTCATTTAAATCGGCCTCCTGGTAGTGGCAGTTGTTAGTTATCCAAAATGGAACTACTTGGGAAGTGGTTTTGTAACAAAAGTTCCAAGGTTTCCTTTCCAGAGTCTGTAAAGGTCCCATCAAGATATGCACCGACAGTCAGGCGGCTTTACATGCCTTGATCTCCTACAGGATCACCTCCAGGACGGTTCTAGAGTATATTAATGGTCTGGCTCAATTGGGACAGAACAACCAAGTAAAACTGACCTAGGTACCGGATCATCACAACATAACAGGAAATGAGTAGGCCGATGCACTGGCTTAAAGAGGCTCAAGTACACAGTTTACAGGGCCTGAACCAGCACTCGGGCTTCCGCCTATTTATGTAACAAGGTCTATTGAAAACTGGATCAAGAAAAGATCAGAGGAAGAATGGTTGAACGGGACTGGGCTGCGACAAGCCAGGCTCTTAATTGAAGGGCCTTGGTCGAACGCAACTCGATCATACTTGCGCTAAGTCATAACAGCATAAGGATTGTCACAGGACTGCTGACAGGTCACGGACATCTCAACAAGCACCTTAACACTATCGGCCTTAGTGACACTAGAAGGTGCAGGTTTTGCAGACACGATGACGAGGACTCCATTCACATCCTCTGTCGCTTTGCCTGCCTCATGGTCAAGAGACACAAATATCTGGGTGCAGCATTTCTCCTGCCCCAGGACATTAGAGAGCTTCTCCTAGAAGGGGTGTTGGCCTATGCGCATAGCACGGGTCTCTTCCAATAGCTCTCGACAGGCAGGCACAATGGATCGAAAGACCTAAGTGCTGTGGGTAACCATGCCACCTTCCAACAACAACAGCAACAACAAAGGTGCCATCAGGTTGTTATATCGACCCAAATTACCTTGCCGGATCTCTAGAAAGCATCTTGTGGATTCTAGTGCTGCTAGGTAAATTAGATATACTCTCGCAGAACTTCCTCTAAGATTCCCTCTTTGGTCTTCTTATTTCATTATTATAGTCCGTTAGTCTATACGGACCCAGGTGCTCGAAACTTTAGCTCGATTAAGCGGGCTCTCTCATGATCCGACGTGACATCGATACGGTAACGGCGCGGCAATTGTCGAAATGATGCTATGCCACAATGTATTCTCACACGGGACTGTAAGTTTATATCATAGATACCCAACGGCTCCAAAAAGATGTCGTCGATTTAAAAATTATAAGACGAAGAAAGAAAAAATATTGGATTCATCCTTATCTGGAAAGAAACATAAACTGCAGACTACATTAACTGCAGTAATTATAAAGGCACTCGTGCTTTTCGACTTCCAGTACAAAATTTAGTTCATTCGACATGATTATTTTGGACGCTTCAATCAATTTGTTGTCAATCACGCCGCGCGGTACTGGACGTTTGCCGATAGAAAATATGCCGATACGCGGTATCCCGCAAGCATACAGAGTCGAGACCGCGCCGTGTCTACCCGTGTGCGGTCGGCAATTTGAATACATGGAAGCGACATTGGCTCTGCATACCGAAAACATACCGAACCGATGTCGAGCCGACCCGTGAGAGAGGGGCCTAAAGAGGCGTCGAACTTCTTTCCTCATTTTTTCCAGTTTTTTGTTCCACCAAGATGTGCCTCTATTATCTTTTTTGGTCTTAAGTAGACACTTTTCATGATAAGGTGCTATAAGACTGTTCCAAATTTGTTCCGTCGCAATCTCTATCTCATCACGATTATTTATAATGGTAAGGGTGCATTGAAGATGCAACTGGACCGAGCGTTTGTACCTGCTCCAGTCTGTGTTTCTTGGGTTCCTATATTTTACCATAGGCCTAGGCCTGGCTCCTATATTAAATAAAATATGTTTATGATCTGAACATGATGGCTCAGAAGATACCTTCCAGTCAGTTATCTTATTGTTCAAGAGGTTTGAGCTGATGGTAAGATCTAGGACCTCTCTCCTATTTCTGGTGATAAAGGTTGGTTCTGAACCAATGTTGTTCACAATTAGCCCTTCACCTAATATGTAATTAAATAGTGACTAACCTCTTTGGTTAATGTCTGTGCTACCCCAAGCCATATGGTGGGAATTAGCATCACATCCAATAACCAGGTGGACATTGTTTCTTTTACTGAAGGCGACTAAATTCCAGACTGCAGATGGAGGAGTTGACCAGCATCCCTATCACCCGGAAACTAAGCTAAGCAGATGATTATATTCACCCTACTCTCCCCCATTCGGATATAGTTACATGGCTACGACATCCGAAGTGCAGTAACCTGTAAGTACAAAATATGTTAATATGTTATCTGTTAATATTGTTTCTGATCCAGATACAAGCTCTGGGTCTTGCTTCAGAGCCCATTACTATTACCTTTCAAGAAGTATTACCTAGTCCGGTAACTCGGCCTAGGAATAGTAATAATATTGGAGTTACACATACAGAGTAGTCAAAATCTTGTATTTGTCAAAGCGCAAGGCAAAATGAAATCTACTTTTCTAGGGTTCGATGTTGAAGCAAAATTGAATGACGAAGAGCCTGTAGGTATCTCGTTTATTTTTAGAATTACAGGAAATTCTCCATTTGTAACCATTATATTCCATACCTTATAGAAATATTTTTAAATTGTTATTATAAAAGCACAATAATTTCCTTATGCTTTTCCTTGAATCCAGTATTCTACATGTATTTTTGAAAGGTCATTGGTTTTTCTTTTAAAAAACACATACCTACTAATTGTTTTTAATGGAACAGTAGATTATACAATTTTCAAAAATTGCAATCCAAAGATATGCTTTATATTTAATATGTAAGCCACCTCACGGAAGTTCTTCTGGCTATATTTGAATAAAACAGAATATTAAAAAGTACTGCAAACTATTTTCAGGTGGACTATTTTCAGGTCAACTATTTCAGTAAAGTGGAGTTTTTATTTAGAGACTACAATATTGATGGGTTAACATCATAAACAATTCCTGATTACATGGTCTAATACTAATAATAATAAAATAGTTATTAGTTATTACTAAAACCGACAGATGATTTGGAAATACCTACTAGATCCATCTATCTATATTTTGTCCTCTTACCTACTTTTCATCACAATCCTTGTATCTTGTATACTGTAGACATTTCTCTTTTCGTTATGGATTTCTCAAATGTTGTTGAAACATAAGAAATATAATATGCATATTATAAATGTTCATATACATTCATATTTGAAATGCAAAAGAACTAGAGGGAAAGTGAATGTGTTATATGTATTAATAGAAAGACAGGAAACGGCACACATTTTTTTACGGGATTATTTAAACAATTTTAGTAATGTTTGCAATATGTATTGTAACTACAACTCCAAATGACCAGTTATGTAAATACTTTTAAAAAAATTAATCCGAAGAGAATCGATATAAAGCAATACTGATAACTGTTGTGCATACAGAAAGCATTTGTAAGGTTTATCCGTTGTCCATTTTAGCCGTTGTTCAAGAAAGTTTCAATTTATCTACTAATTCTAATTTATGTAATATGTGAATACATACAGAATTAAAGTCTTTTCCATAAACGACGTTGCCATTCTCCCAGGACGATGATGTAATGGACACGGGAGAGACCACCCACTTACTTTCATTTCTGTCGTCGTACAAATTTTGCAAATACGAGTATATAGGTACTAAATAAAACATGAAATATGAACAATAGTTTTAGTGACTGATTGGAAGTAATTGCGTAGTTACACTGTCTGTGTAAATGTACTACATAAATATATATATATACATTATACATTACATTAATATAAGAAAATATATAAAACATTAATGTAAATCTACAATAATAAGACAAAAATACAAATACATAGCTATAACAATACAAATAACAGTACATGTACTAATATACAAACACATGGTTATAATGTAGGGGAAAATGTTTTACTACTTCCTATCGCGTAAATGCGTAAATTTATAGTTCGTCTCCAAAATTTTGAACATTATATAGATATAAATATTTTTACTGGATATATATACCAGTTACCTATGCTTACGGCTGACATTCGTGGCAATCTCGCAATCCAAAATATCTTCGAAGCGCTTCTTCATAGGTCGTTTTCCAATCCCTGGGTACGCTCTTCTTATGTCTCCTAATAATCTTGCAAAGACTGTGTTCTCAGTTGGATCTTCAGATAGTGTTCTTCCTGTACATAAATTCTCTTAAATATTGGTCCGTGAAATCCCTGTTGCTGCTGGTCTTCAAGATACTCTTCAAACTTTTCCAATTGCTCTGAATATTCTGCATATGTATTCTAAGACAAAAATTAGGCATGAAATACTTGAATTAGTTGAATTCCATCAAATTTGAATTTAACTTGTTAAGTAATGCTTTTATGATGGAATATACTGAATACAAAAACGTAGACATTTGTTCCTGTTACTATTTACCTAAATGGTTGTCCTGCTTGTGGTGGGGGTCCATTTCATTTCAAATCCAAACATTCCCTACTAAATCTTCGAATCTTCCTTGAGGCATCCATAGCGGTTCTTCTTCTCTGTGTGTAGAGATGTAAAATTTTAAAAATCATTTGTATAATGTATTTTTAAAATACAATATTGTATAAAACGTTTTGCACCGGTATTAAACGTTTTCACCACAAAATATAAGTTTTCAGACAACGGTCGGTAAAAATGCTCTTAAACAAAACCGGAAAAGATTAAAATATCAATTGTAAAACCTAAGATATATAATTTGTATTTTCTTATAAATAACAATAACAGTGAGGTTGTTTCTAGATCACAATCATGACCATGGAAACATGTTACTTTTACTATCCTGGCCTTGAATCGATATAACATTGGTTGGCTTATACAAGGTATAATACAACATATAATATAGAAAAATTAAAATACTGTATTTTTATATCTACCTGCGGGGGTTGATGAAATTTTCATAATGGATCACTCTTCGGTATCCGTTGAATACCAAACCGTACTCTCCATACGTCAACCAGTGATCCGTGCAAAAATAGCTGTTGCTGTCTATGCATTGTATTAGCAGGGGCATTAACGTTCCCGCGTCTCTTCTTTCCACCATCACTACAAATCTCTTCTTCGTCGTCCTGCTTATTCTCCCCAGTATCCATACGTGTCTCCACTGGTACAATCTTCCTACGCTGTATTTCCCTTTAAATAGGTGTCTCTCATCTACTTCAACGATGTTTCCCGGACCTCCTATCCATGCGTAATCATGCCATGCAATAGCATAGCTATGTTCCGACAGAAATCGTACCAGTAGACAGCTGTTCCTGCAGTCACGGGTAACATTTCTTTAACTCTGTATGGGTTCCTGTAGATACCACATATAGATTATTAATAGAATTTTGTACTCTGTCATGTCACCTTTTAAACGTGCCCCTGCAAGAAAGTATTGTCCAATGGAGCGTACCTCACCACTCTCGCATGGGTTTTACATTGGTAGGTACCTATTAAGGAAAAATATGTAATTTTTACTACCGACATTGTTATTCGGTGTTTTTAGAAATCTGCTCTTTCTTATTTCCAATAGATGAGCACCATGAATTTATATAAGGTATTTTTTTAATATAGTACAGAGGCGCAGCAGAAACCTGCACCACTAAATACAGTAACAGGGACACCCTGTAATACTATGACTTTCTATATAAAAACAAATGGTTTTTTATATTGGTTAAACACAAACAAAAAATTATAAATTATAATGGATATAGTTTTTACTGTCGTTAACGTCTCTCCATAGATTAGGTTCGCCTCTCTACCACCGTCCGGGCAGGTTCCTGGTGTAGCTCGCGTGGGAATAACTCCAGGGGGTATTCACTTAATGAAAAATGCCCTTTTTTCTTATCCCCCCTTTTTGTAGTTAGCGGATCCTATCACCTGCAGCGCTGTTAGCACTAGGTATCCTTTTCTATGGGAGGCATCATTGAATGAGAATGAAATAAATTATGTTTTGAAAATAAAAATCATAACCCGTTAGTTTTGCATTAACTGTTGCTTTTTGTTAGTTATTGTTAAGTTAATAAATCATCTAATAATTGAACTAAATTTCAGTTATATTCACCATTAAGTATACCTACTTATGTACATATTCAATTAATTATAAAAAAAATTGCTGCTTGCTTGTTCTTCTATATCTATCCACAGGTTCATACTTTTTATTATATAGTATAGACGTTCAAAATGTGGACACAGGCAATTTGCAGAACCGATCTCTGCTCTGTGCCTAGAAAAAATAAAAAGTTATCGAATATGTGATATTCAGTTCTCGGAGGATCAGAAATTTCAAGCAGACTGTAATAAGACCAATTTGAAAAAGCACACCGTGCCATATTTGGGTTGAGGACACTGGTTGTGAAAGGCGTTCAAAGTTTGCAGATCATGGTTTTTATGACAGGGGGAATTAGCCGAAAATGGAAGCAGCCAGTATGCTATTACTTTTCGGAGGGTGGTATGAGCACACCAGAACTCATGCGGGAAGTAAAGGAAGTCAGTAAATGAAGCTCTACAGGAAATTGGATTGAATGTAGTGGCCACGCAGTGAGTTTGATTAATATAGTTACATTCTTAATAAGGTAACATTTATTTTTGTAGGTATGTGACCAACTTTCAACGAATACTGCGGTTATAAATTATTTAAAGACTAAGACCAATGAGGAATTCAGTGCAAGAAATTAAGAAAATGTTATGTATGGATTCTGCGTGGGTGGAGAGGAAATCATCCTACTATATGTACTGTATGTATGATGCCCCTCATCTAGTAAAAGGTCTCCGTAATAATATGCTCAAGGGAAATGTTAAATTCACTTGGCAAAATAATGAGTAGGTAGTTGCTCAAGCATATAAAGTTATTTATAACATCTGTTAATAAATAAAATATTCATTTTGTTAGAGATAGCCTCTTGGAATGATATTGTTGCTCTATATGAACTCGACGTTGGAGATTATGATACTCGAATGGTAATATTATAAAGATATTTTTGTCATACTTAAATTTATATACATGCCATTAAATTTTAAGTGTTATCATTGTCTTAACGAATTAACAAGACATACAACTGGGTTATAATAGATTTTTCATGTTGGTGAATATCGGAAAGATGAATATCAATAGTTATAAATTCTACCCTCAAAAGATAGTATCTGAAATAGTTTCATGGTAGAAAGTTAGATACAAATTAATTAGTAATGGTAAAAAAACAAGCCACGAAAATATCAATTGCATCTGGTTGTGTGTGTCGTTAATTGATTCATTAACTGAAAATTACTATATTATTTAATTTTTAACATAGCTTAAAACACTTCTTATCCAACCATAGATCATGATTTAACATGAATCATAACTATAACGATTTAAATAAATTTAATATTTACTTACTATACTCTTATTTAATTTACTTAAATTTTTACATCTTATAATAGCGATATTGTTATGGCATATATAAAATTTGAAATATATTTAATTGTTCTTATGTTTTACAGATTCATCATAATTTGAAGAAAATAAGTAAACATTCGATCAAATATTTGGTCGGATAAGTTAACAATTTCGATTTTTATATATCACGCATATAAAATTCAAACTTTATTCAACTGTTCTACTTATTTTGTTCAAATGAATTTCCATTACAAATAGCAATCAAGTGTCCAGCTATTTGTAACGGAAATTCATTTGAACAAAATAAGTAGAACATTTGAATAAAGTTTGAATTTTATATGCATGATATATAAAAATCGAAATTGTTAACTTATCCGACCAAATATTTACTTATTTTCTTCAAATTATGATGAATCTGTAAAACATAAGGAGAATAATTAAATATATTTCAAATTTTATATATACCATAACAATATTGCTATTATTCCTACAAAATTGACCGATAAACCAGCTTTGGTAGTGCAACCGCGAAAAATTGCCTAACACACTTAAAACTCCCGTCTCAACAAAAATTAACATCAGCGCCGCAAGTGATAGGATCCAGGTACTATTTCAGGAAAAAGTGGTGGGGGAGTCAGAATTACCAATCTATTTCAGTATATATATATTTTATCTATGAATAACTCCAAAATGTTCATCCCCTGTGGGTGGCTTTCTTGTTTCTTCTCCGGCGTCGTCGTCCTATCTATCCTTTAAGTAACCTGCTAGAGAAAGAAGATTAAACCTGCCCTGCTAACAGACGGCAGGGTCCATGCTCGCAAAATAAAATAATAATTCTTACCCAAAGATCCAAAAACAAAAAATATAACAAAAAAGCAAACACGAGAAGGAAATAAAAAATTAAAGTGCAAGACAGACAGAAACAGATTTATAAAATATATAAGGCGATTTTTCGTCAGCTAGTGGTTGTGGTTACTTAAATTGACATTTGGTATAGTTACTAATCTGTCAATTATTCCTACATGACAATGTGACATATATAGGTTATGTTAAAAGTTTAAAGCTGTCAAATTAAAACAAAGAAGATAATAGAGAGTTTTTGAACCCCTTAAAATTTACGTTATCGTTATGGTTATTCTGAGCATGCGCAGTGCCGAAAATGATACTATTTTTGGCACTGCGCATGCGCAGAATAACGATAACGACGTGCTTAAGGGGTTCAAAAATTCTCTATTTAAATTTAAATATTTTTAAATCTCCCGCTAAAGGGACCACTGACGTCACATAAGTGATAAACAAATGTGATTGGCTGTTGCTGATTAATCAGTCCTTCTTTGTTTAGGGTTCTTGGCGCGAAGTGGGTTATTTTTCATTCAAATTTGATGCATCTGGCCACAGCCTTCTCTAGTACTAGCCATGAAATGAAATTGGCAACAGCGCTCCACGCCGATGTTCTAGTCCGATTGCCGACCCACAGCCTCTCTAGCAGAGAAGGCTGTGGCCGATCGTATTTGACGTGCATTCCCAATTTTGTTTGTAAAGGTACTTAAGTAAATAATAAATAATATGTATACGTTCTCTGCTTGGTCAATTGAATATTACAATATTTTATGTAAAACAATATAAGTATACCTTATTTTAAATGAAAACATGTGATATTTGATTGTTCTGTAAAACTAACGTGAAGGTGCAGAGTTACACAAGCTTTTAAAATAATTCAAAAAATAATATTGCTCACAGTATGTGTAGCAGGTAGTACTACGATAATAATTAATAATATATTTCTCAGATTATTCAACTAGCATGCGTATTTTTGCCGGGAGTGGAAAAAAAGGGAAAGAAAAACAGATGAAGGATAGGATATAGGAAATGATTCATATTAGGATAGGAATAAAGGGAAGATGATAGGCACATAATATAACAAATATATCTATGTAGAAAAAATAAATGACAAAAAATAAAATTAACCAAAATAAAATGAACAGGAAAGAATTAACAAAGTGAAAGAGCAAAGAAATACCTAGACTAGATTAATAATAATAATAATAATAATAATCAATGTTGGTTGGTACTTATTTAATAGAGAGTTTTTGAACCCCTTAAATTTTAGCACGTCGTTATCGTTATCGTTATTCTGCGCATGCGCAGTGCCAAAAATAGTATCATTTTCGGCACTGCGCATGCTCAGAATAACCATAACCATAACGATAACGTAAATTTTAAGGGGTTCAAAAACTCTCTATTATCTATTATACATAATGGGTTTTAATGAAATGGCTCAAACGAATTATTGACAAATTGACCAAATTATTGACGAATGACTAACAAATTATTTATATTGCTTTTTTGAAAGTATCTAATTTCCGTTTCTTTATTTTATCTTCTGGTGCTATTTCACATCTCTTATAATTAAACGCTATTTAACACAAATATATAGGATGATTTAATACCACACGTTTACCACACGCACCGTTTACCAAAACTGTATCGCTCGGTCTAAAATTAGGACGGGATGCAGTGTTGCAATTTTCTCAGTTCATGGCTAGTACTAAAGAAGGCTGTGATCTGGCACATAGTGACAAAGATAGAAATTTGGTTGCCGTGCCTCAAGGATTGTTAACTGTTTACAGGATTGCTCGATCGCTCAATTTTGTCATCCGCCTTTGTGACGTCATCGAAGATACTTGTAATCGAACTGTCAAAATATATTTTGTGTTTGTTGTTATATTTCACATTTGCAAGAGAATTTTCGTATTTGAATGATTATTATTTATTAAAGTTTGTAATAACAGTATAAATGGTACCTATTTCTACAATTACGAGATCACAAATTGGCCTCTGTGCATTATATAGTATACCTGCGAACAGTATACATGTTGCTTATTGTAAAAAAAGCAGTTAACATTATCAATTATATATAAAACTAATCATCCTTGTATGTAAGTATCTTTTAATTAAGAAGATGGTAAAGATAAGCACTAACAAATTTACGTAAATATACACTTAAAACCGCAAAATATATCTTGAACATCTTACAGCATATCCCAACATCACACTTTTTCCGTTCATATTTCTCTACAGAATCTCTGCTTCCGAATATGTTCATAATTAAGAAAGTATGCATATGCTTACCTATTTTAATAATATACTCGGATAGTTTGTATCAAAATGTACATATAATTTCAATTTGTTGGTAGACACAGAATTAAAGAACATAAAGAAACCAAGGAAAATATTATGCATTTAGTTATTATAGGTATGCACAGAAACTATTACCAAAGAGGATAAACTAATTCCTCTTTGCTATTACCCACAAACACAAACAACAAAGGTATTAACTAATGATTTGATAATTTTAAATTCAAATTCCGCTTTCGCGTTTGCAGTTTGACTTTGACAGATTGCTTTATTGGATCTTTGATAACGTCACAATTATGGATTACATTGTAGTATAGGGATCGAGCAATCCTGTAAACAGTTAACAATCCTTGGCCGTGCCCAAGGATTGTTAACTGTTTACAGGGATCGCTCGATCGCTCAATTTTGTCATCCGCCTTTGTGACGTCATCGAAGATATATGTAATCGAATTGTCAAAATATACCTATTTTGTGTTTGTTATATTTCACATTTGCAAGAGAATTTTCGTATTTGAATGATTATTAATATTATTATTTATTAAAGTTTGTAATAACAGTATAAAGTGTACCTATTTCTACAAGTTCGAGATCTTTGGATCTTTGATGACGTCACAATTATGGATTACATTGTAGTATAGGGATCGAGCAATCCTGTAAACAGTTAACAATCCTTGGCCGTGCCCAAGGATTTTTAACATAAGTTAAAAATCCTTGGGCCGTGCCGGCATGAATGAATGTGAAAATCAATCAGAGTAATAAATAAAGGGGAGACCGCATTCCCTATTTCAAAGCATAATGTAAACATGTAACCTCAACCTATTGGATGTTGATAAACAAACAATACATAATGAACACACGATGGTCCCTGATCGTATCAGCGTAGTGGCGTATCAAGCTATATCACGGAAATGCTTACAATATACATAATTATATACAAAAGTTAAGTTCAAAAACACAGTTTAAGAACACATAAAACACTCGGCTTCACCAATTTTTGATTTCAAAATAATGACGTTACTTGCTATATTAGGTTAATACCAGGCAATGTTGCCACTTCCGGCGCTTAATATCGCTAGAAATTTCAATAATGTATTGATGGATATGGAGAGCCTATAATTATAACACAAGTCACAAAAAAATAGTGGGTAGCCTTAAACATATTACAATGTAACTAATTTGTAAATTGATTGAGGTCAAGAATGTGGTAGATCTTTACATGTTAATCAATGAAAATGATGACGGCTGTACCTAGCTATAAAAATAAAAAAGTAACTTCGGCATCAATGTCAAGGACGTTGCAGGGACCGATGTTTGTAAATACATTTACCTCAAGGCTTCACTTTAGAATGTAAATAACGGTCTCCCCTTCATTTATTACTCTGATGAAAATCATAGAAAATATAGTACTATATTTTCATTATTTTCTATGCTGAAAATTCTTATTCGTGTATTCCATGGTTGTATCATAATCATGATAAATAATAAAATAATAAATAATTAAAAATAATAAAGAACAGGTATGGATCTCGACTCTGAAAGTACAGCCACATCTATAGATGAAAATACAGAAAATTTTTGTGAAAATCCAACGAGAGATACTTTAGCGGAAGGCTTAATGGGGTTAATAAAACCTACAGTGGATCAGTTAGATGACAGAGTACGTACTACAAGGTTAGACATTCCCTTATAATAGTTTACAATTATAAAAAACCATTTTTACAGAGTATCTCAGCTGGAACTAAAGCAGTGTATAGAAAGTCTAGCCGAAGAGTTAAAAAAAATATCAGAATCCCAACAAACTACGATTGATTTAGATGTTTATGTGAAAAAACTTATTAATGCAAAGCAGCGAGTAACTGTTCTATCAAACATCTTGCAGAATGCACAAGAAAGGCTTAATAAAGTTCATATGTCTATAGATAAAGAAGTTGTAAGAAGAAAAATTATATTAAATGATGTAATTGAAGAACCAAAAACAAGTACATCAAGTTAAAAATGTCGTTAAAAACGCCAAAATATAATTTATGTAAATATGGTGAAGTATATGAGCCCAGTGAAGATAGTTTTCTCCTTTTGGATGCTTTAGAAACAGATGCCCAATTTTTGTTAACATTGAAACCTAAAATTGCTATTGAAGTAGGTTCAGGCAGTGGAATAATTATTTCAGCTTTGGCCTTTCTTTTAAAGAAGTCTTGCTTCTACTTTTCCACAGATATTAATTTACAGGCATGTTGTGCTACTAAGGACACTGCTTATTTAAACAATGTCTCTATAGAGTGTATAAATATGGATCTATTATTGGGTTTTAAAAATAATATGTTTGACATAATTTTATTTAATCCTCCATATGTGGTAACAGAAACAAATGAAATAAGTGGCAGGGGTCTAAATCGAGCCTGGGCAGGTGGTGTGAATGGTAGAGAAATTTTGGATAAATTGTTGTGCAATATTTCAGAGATGTTGACAGATAAAGGTGTATGTTATTTTGTGTTATTAAAAGAAAATAATCCACAAGAGGTAATTAGTGTTATGAGTAACTTAAAATTTAATAGTGAACTTGTGCTTCAAAGAAAAATACCTGGTGAACTGTTGTTTGTATATAAATTTTTTAGAATGTAATAATTACTTATGTATTTAATAATTATGTAATTATTTTTTAATTTTAACATTTTCATATATATATTTTGGAATCTTTAAATTAGAAACACTTTCAAATTATGTAACTTGTTTAATATTTTATCTTATCTATAAACATTGCAATTTATGATGAACAACATATTTTATGACAACCTCATAAAAATTGTAACAGCCGAAGAGTTAGTCATAATCAAAAAGTTGCAGCAAAGCAATAAGATTTATACCTATATGACTGCCAAGAATGCAATTTTTTTGATAGTCTTTTGTAACACTGCAAATTAAAGATTTTCAGCCTTATTAATAATAAAACTTAGAATATTCCAAAACTTGATTAGAATGTAATTGTGATTATTATTAATAAGGGTGTTTATAACTAAATGTATTAATGCTACAGATTTTTAATCGACAAGTTAATAATGATCTAACCTGAAATAAATATAACAAAATAATCAGTGTACTGTGAAGTCATCGAGGTAATATAAAGGGGAGACGACATCACGTGACCGGAGCGGGACCAGGTCCGCCATATTGTTACTACCCTTCAGTAAAAAATATTATGTCATCTGTGTTTTGTCACTTTTGTGTTGTGTTTTGAATTTTTTGGCTTATTCTGAAGTAATTCGGACTATTTGCATAAATTGCAACTTATCAACATGGTATCTTGTGCTTTACGCAGTTGTCCTAGCGGGGATAAAAAGAAAACGGCAGGAATAACTCTTCATCGGTAAGTATAAACATCCTACAGGGGCGTATTTATAGAATTTTAGGCATTTCAGTATTTAAAAATAGTGAACAGTCATAGGAATCATGCTTACTTTTGTTTAACTTTTAGTAATAATCACTTTATGCAACCTTCTTACTGCCAATTTTTATACCTCATGAATTATGAATGCATATTCTGCTACAACTGTACAAATTGTTTTACCCTGACGGTTTTGTCAACTTTAGTTTTATAGGTAAAATTTAATTTCACCAAGAATTAATTTCAGATTTCACAAAAATGCTGAGCGTTGCAAAATTTGGGTTGACTTTGTTGCTAGAGGTAACTGGAAACCTACAAAATATAGTGTTATTTGCTCTAAACATTTTTCTGAGGAAGCATTTGACAGAACATCAAGATGTTACGTTCGTTTAAAACAAGATGCTGCCCCTACAATCCATTTAAACCAGGTATGTCAATAAGGTTATATTGTTTTATTACCGCCACCCACGTTACAAATTAAATCCCAGAAGTCAATTAAGACTTGTGCGGGTAAAGAGGATGGGGACCTACACTACCTACAGTTTTCAGTGGAATCCGAACCACTCTTGGGGATAGATCAATGAAAAATTTCTTCACCGTCGCGGGATTCGAACCCACCACGGCTTGGTCATCGAGCTGAAAAGCAGTGCCCTTGACCACTCGACCACCGTCCCCGTATTATTTATTTATTTATTTTATTTTATTTTATTTTACAGCTACCCAGACAGATAACAATCCAATAATAGGGTAGGGAACATTACAATAATTATTAACATATAACATAATAAGATACATAATATATAAAATGTAAGATTAAGCATCTAATCACTAACTAGTTAAAGTAATATGCAAATAAATAATACACAACAATTGACAATTCAATAAATCAATAATATGTACTGATAACAATTAATTATCATTTAGTAAAACGTGTTTAATTTTACTAATATTGCAGCAGAAGATATCAAATTTGTCATTTACAGATTCATACTTTGAACACATTGAATGTAGGGGGTGACGAAGCATATAAATCAGTACGTGGAGTATGTAAGTAAAATGTGCTATTAGAACGGGAAAGGAAGGATGGCGCGTGCAGATTTATGTAACTGAGCAAAAAAGGACAATCAATTTGGCTATTCAATAATTTGTACAAGAAAACAACTGATAAATAATTGCGTCGGGATTCTAGGTCAGAAATATTGAACCTCTTCAGTAAGTCAACTTGAGGAGTGCCTCTAGTTGGATAAAAGCCATCATTTTTGTGCCAAAGATATTTACAAAAACGTCTTTGTATTCCCTCTAATTTATATTTATGTAGCTGATAACCTGGACTCCAAATAATAGATGCATATTCTAATTTTGCTCTAACAAAACTATTAAAAAGCAATTTCAAGGTGGCAGTATCTGCAAATTCTCTGGAATTCCTAATTATAAAACCTAAGTTCCTGTAAGCACTGGCCACTACTTCGTTGATGTGTGGTACAAAGGTTAACTTGCGGTCAAATATAACCCCTAGATCTTTAAATTGATTGAGTTTTTTCAGATCAACACCATTTAACCTGTATTTGAAGTGGATAGGATTAATTTTCCTGGTAAAAGATACATAATTGCATTTGTCCACATTAAGAAATAAATGATTAGCAGCACACCAACTATTTAATCTCTCAATATCTATTTGTAGATTTAGGCAGTCCTCTAGGCTATTGATGACTGCAAATAACTTACAGTCATCTGCATATAGTAGGGAAGAGCAATGCAGATTACAACTTATGTCATTTATAAACATTACAAACAATAAAGGCCCAAGCACAGATCCTTGGGGCACGCCGGAAGTTGCTGTTATTTCGACAGACTTGAAACCACGATACTGTACGTAAAGCTTTCTATTGGAGAGGTAGGATGAAAAGAAATTAAGGAAAGAATCGGTGAGTCCAAAACTGCACAACTTATTAAGCAAGATACTGTGGTCAAGACTGTCGAATGCTTTGGAAAAATCCGTATATATAACGTCTACTTGTCCTCCACAATCAAGGGATTCAGCAACAACTTGGGTTATGCTTGCAAGATTCGTTACAGTGGATCTGCCAGATAAGAAACCGTGTTGACTAAAAGACAATTGCGATTTAACATGGAAAAATATAATATCATAAAGAACGCTCTCAAACACTTTACTAAAATTGCATAGGATAGCAATAGGCCTATAATTCTCAATGGCGGATTTATCTCTCCTTTCTTGTAAACGGGACATATTTTAGATTGCTTCCAAAATGATGGGAAAATGCCGGATCGAAGTGATAAGTTAAAAATAATAGATAAAGGTGCAGCAAACAAAACGGCACAATCTTTTAAGAGAAAGGCAGGTATTCCATCAAGACCAGCGGTTAATTTTGGCTTGATTCTTTTAAGCGCCTTCAACACGTCTTCTTCTTTTATATTAGGAATGGAAAGCCCTGAAGTACAATTATTTACATTAACATTTTGAACATTCCCAAAATTGGTGATAAAAGATGATTGAAAAAACGTTGCAAAACTATTTAGAATTTCTTGTGGATCAGTCATGACATTATTGTTATGGGACATTATACTGGGGATCGAAGTATTATTTTTTAATGTATTGATGTGCGACCAGAACCTGTTTGGATTGGATTTAATTTGAAACTCTATGTGTTGTAGGTAATTTTTGTGGGCAAGAGCAGTATCTGTTTTGATTTTTTTCCTTAATGTTTTGAATTGTTCGTAAGCATCGTTACTCCCTGTTACTTTATATGAACGCCAGAAGGTGGTTTTCTGTTAAATATTTTTTATTATTCTGCGACTATACCAAGGAGGATAAGATTTACTTATAGGGGCCGTCTTTGGAACGTTTATGGAAAAAACTGAATCTAAACTATTGTATAAATAAGTACATGCTTCATTCACATTTTCAAAAGAGGAGAGGAAAGTCCAATCTAAATTATACAAATCATTATATAAATTTTCAAAATTCGCTCTTTTGAAGTTGTAGCGAGTGTCAAAGTTGTCAGGAAATTTACATTTGGAAGAACTTATATCAATCGTGAAATCAAGAGCAGGGTGACACTCATCTTCGGGCAGTAAATAGTTATCAGATTTGTAAACATTGATGTTAAGATTACTCAGGATTAAGTCAAGCAAGCGATCATTGCAGTTTAAAATTTTGTTATGTTGACTTAAATTCATAAATTCACAGAAATTTATCAATGAGGTTAAGCGCCTGTTTATGTATTGGCTATTATAAAGATGGTTTATATAATCTGGTAAATTAAAGTCCCCTAGAAAAACTAATTTATCCTCTTCATTCAAAAAAAGAATGTTTGTTAAACAATTAAAAATTGCTTCGTATATTTCAATACTGGTTGAAGGGGGCATGTACAGTATGATGACATATATGACATTTGACGGAAAAACAACCTTAATACCAGATGCATCAACTGAAGGTGCTACTGTATTGACTATATTTAAGTCCAAAGCATAAGCACTAAAAGATTTTTCTACTGTCAGCAGTACTCCACCACCTCGACATTTGCCTGTTTGTTCCAGATTACGATCTTTGCGGAAAACTGTATAGTTATTACTGAATAACTCAGCATCAAATACAGAGGAGTCCAGCCATGTTTCAGACAGACAGATTAAGGAAAAACAAGAAATTAATGAGGCATTGAATAAATCCCGTGTCTTTGATTTTAAACCACGAACATTTTGATAATATACAACCAGATGGTTGTCAGAAATAGCTGTATTATGAGTATTAACTCGAAACTTAACAGGATTACTAGTAGGTTTAGATAGTTGCTATTTGTCAGAAAACAAGGAATGTTTAAAGTGTTCCAATTTCTTTTGATACACAGTACATTTACTCACGTCCCAAATAGCGTGACTATGATCATCAATTTTAGCATTCACGCAATTAATACATTTGAGGTTAGCATCATTGGTACAATCTTTGACGCTGTGGTTAAGAGAGCATTTGGGACAGACAAAATTAGGATTTTTACAAGAACTCTGAAAATGATTGAAACCACTACACTTATAACAAATTTTTAGGTCTATGGCTTCATATACAACACATACGTCATAATTGACAAATACATGACCTTGCTTCATGATTCTGCAAAATGTTGCACTATCAACCTCGAGAAAAGCCTGGAAAACATGTTTATTCTTCTTAGTTTGCCAGATTTTTAGAACTCTGCATGTACTATCCTCTTCCATAATACTGTTTTGAGCTTTAATGAAATTTACTAGTTGATCTTCAGTATACTGTTCAATCATTCCTACCACTTTAATCCTAGGATTACTACTTTTAACATCTGAAATTTTATACTCTTGGGATAGCTTTTCTTCAGCCAAACGTTTAAATTTAATAGCATCATCTGGTTTATTACAGCCAATGAGTATGCCTCCACTTTTAATATTTTTTATTTTGGAAACCTGAATGTTCAGGTCAGCAGGATTTAAATTTTTCATCAAGTCAGATTTAGTTTGCCCACTTGCTTGATCTGAGTTTTTAGGTTTTACGATAACCACAGACTTGTTTCCAACTACATCAGAATAGAGCGATGGTTTATGAGTATCAACAACATTGGTAAACTTTTCTTCAGCTATTTTTAAAATTTCGTTCTTTGCATTTACAAACAAAGTCTCAACATCTCTTAAAATTCAATTAATTTTAGTTTCCAAATTATTCTTAATCACAGTATCATATTCATTCTTTATTTTATTACAAGCCTCACAGAACCAGTGGAGGCCAGGGGTTTTTATAAATTTAGCGATTTCAGAAGAAATTCCAACACAATTATTGTGATAAGATTTGCCGCAAAACCCAGCACAAAAAATACAGGTTGATTTCCTGCGGTCTATCGCTAGGTCACATTTGCAACAAATATTCGACATATTTTAGTAGAAAATATAGAATTATCACCCAGTTATTCATACGAAAATTGTAATAACTTACACTATACTTAGGAAACAGTTAGAAGTACTCTATCACAAAACACACGATAATTAATAATGGATAAACTGTGAATAACAAGAAAGCACACGAAACCGACCAAACCAGACCGTTTCACTCGATATATATTGTATATATATCTAATATATAGTCAAATAAAGTAAATACTTAGAAAATATTCTCTTATTGTAGGTTGAACCACCACCTGCAAAACTCCAAATACTACAAAATATAGTATTAAGACCAGCTTCCAGTTCGTTCATTCTGCAGCCAGTTTCGATACCCTCAGCATTGTCATCCTTATTAAATGAAGTTGAACTTACTTCCATCCGTACTACTACGCCAACTGCAAGTACCTCTCGGTCTCTAAGTCGTGAGTCCTTTTTTAGTGCCTTGACAAGCCCAGGTACTAGTGAAGTTGTAACTCCAATAAATAGGGAAATTTTAAATAAATTGCAACTTTTAACAAAATTAAGTAATGCTAGGAAAAAGAAAATTGCTTTACTCAGAAAAAAAATTGCACACAAGGATAAAAAAATTTCCGACATGAAATCTATAATTAATGATTTACAAGATAAACAATTTTTGGAGGAGAAAAGTCTAGATTTAATATCTAGGCTAGGTGGGCCTCAGGAACTTTATCACAGGCAAAATCAAAAGGCCATGAAAAAAAATGCCAATAAAATATGCACAAGAACTAAAAGTATTCGCCCTAACTTTACATTTTTATTCTCCTGCTGCTTACAGATATGTCAGAAGGACATTTAATACTTGTCTACCACATACTAGAACTATAAGTAGGTGGTACCAAAGTTTGAATGGCTTACCTGGTTTTACCACTGAGGCCTTTAATGCTCTCCGCTTAAAAGTGGCTGGCTCAACAACAAAAATAATATGTTCTCTTATTCTGGATGAGATGGCCATTCGTCAGCATGAGGAATTTGTCGCAACGCAAGGAAAGTCATATGGCTATGTTGATTTCGGAACGGGAGCGCAAGAATCTGCAATTGCAAAGGAGTCACTTGTTTTCCTGCTTAATTGCATAAATGGCAACTGGACGATACCTGTGGGCTATTTCTTAATAGCTGCTATCACAGCTGAACAAAAAGCTGGCCTAGTATTAGAATGCCTAAGAAAATGTTATGATATTGGAATCATGGTAGTAAGCTTGACATTTGATGGTACTCCTACATATATTAGCATGTCCATATATTATTAAAACTGCCGCAATTTGAGAATGTCGGCCCAACAATAGAGTTTACAGAACTAATGAACAATCTGTTTGATGTTTTCAATTCCAGAAATCTATTTCAAATGGCATACAAAAAACCTTTGTCAGAAAAGAACTTCCCCGAAATATCAGTAGGTATTTCTAGATAAAGCTGATAAATATATCGCAGTTTTAAAAATTTCACGAAATGGACCATTATTATTAGATACTGATGGACATACAGGTTTCCTAGGCTTAAGAGTTTGTATTTCAAGCACAAAATTTCTTTTTAACAGTTTAATTGTAGAAAAAAAACTTCTTAAATTTTTGCCTTTATACAAGATATCTCAAGACCACTTGGAATTATTTTTTTGTTCCATTAGGTCTCATGGTGGTCATAATAATAACCCAACAGCCAGACAATTTCAAGCTGCATATAAAAAACTGCTTGTTCATGTACAATTAAAAGAGAGTTTTCGAGGAAATTGTATCCCACTAGAAGAACTTTCAATTTTAAAGTGTAATTCCATCGAACACATTAATATGATATCTACAGAATATTTGGTTTATGGTGATAATTTAGAGAACCTCTAGTCAAACTGAAAATGACCATTATTATTTACTTGATCCTATATCACCATTTTCAAAATATATTATAACTTATATAGCGGGATATGTAGTGTACTATTTAAAAAAGAAATTGATCTGTGCAGAATGTATACAAGCTTTAATAAGTGATACCAGAGATTTATTTTTGTTTTCGTTTATAAATTTAAAAAACAAAAAAGGCTTGCAATATCCGTCTGAGGATGTTATAAAAATATCCATAAAATGTGAAAAAATAAAAAGTGAAATGTTAACCTCCCTGCCAAATGTATCCACCGTTAGCCGTATAAAAAATATTATTTTAACCGAGTTTCTGTATTCTGATGTATTTTTAGATTTAAATAGGCACAGTTTTAGCCAATCTGCTTTAGACAGTCATCGAATTTTGTTAATTAAAAGCGTAATAGATAAGTACTTAAATATAAGAATTATTTATTTATGTAAAAGCAAAACAAACAAGGCGCTAAGTATCAGGCATCATAGTAATAAACTTGTATTGTTTAAAGGACAATAAGTTATATTTATATGTAAGAAATAAAATATTAATTTTCTAATTATCTTGATTTTGCCATTATCCATATTTTTTAATAATAATATAGTTACAATTTTTTAAACGATTTGTTCAAGGTAGTGTTTAAAATAGGTAGGTATTATAAAATAATCCTATGTATTTATAGCTAACAAAACTTTTTTCAGCAGTTATTATTTTTTATATTTTTAATGAATCAGCTTAATGATCGGGTAAAGAAGAAAGCGAAATAACCTTTCTGTCTCATCTCTAATGCGGGTAACGTGTCTTATTACATATAAAAGTAGCCCATAATATTTTCTTCCTAAGCGTGTTTAATTAAATTTTGTAATGCCAGTTAAAAATAATAGGACCCGGACCTGGCAAATCCTCCATATTGATACCACACTAAGCCCCGCCTACCAGTCCCGTTAACTATACCATTGTTTAGGTTACAGTAGCATCTCCCCTTTATATTATCTCGATGTGTGAAGTACTGCATACTGTCATATGTTGACATAGGTTCTCTACAGTATTAACTTGGTAGGTATACTCCTTCATATTTATTTATATTTTCTAAAACAGGCATCAGGCATCTGGTTTCAATGAAAACGAGCATAAATTTTATGTAACTTTTATAAAAGCTGCATATCGGTACTACTATATTAGTCACAAAATATATACAAGGATATTTGTTTAAGTAAAGGTTTTATTACGGTTTGATACTTCATTTCGAAAGTGTTTTTACTTACTTACTTCATCTGATTTTCGGCATTTTCATTCAGCCAAGTGTGATTGGCGGCTAAATTGACTTTCTGTTTTTTATTTATATTTATCCCTAAAATATAAAGATAACAATTTGTTGTTTTTTCTTTTCTGTTGTTTTTGTTAATATATTTTTTCCAACCACACAAACAAGTCACTATAACATTAAATTATTTTGTATAAAAAGGCCGTTTCGGGACTGTTTGAGATCATCTTCAAAACCGAGATTACAAAAGAGATTATTGTACAGTACCAAAAAGTAATTTGACATTGATATTGCAAGTCACGTCACACATACTTATTGTAATTTATTCTAATTGAAAAATGGAAACGGTTAGCTTTTTTTCAATCCTGTTCGCCACCTGATATAAAGAAGTCAGCAGAAAGTGCCACTTTTGAACTATTACCCAAAAAATCAAGAGTATAGTCTATGAAAATAATTACCTATAAACGATTACCTACCTATACCTAATATTAATTATTAAATTATTATTCGAAGTAATAAATCTTCTGTTGAATTTACTAATAAAAATTATGTCATCTGTCATGGTGACAAGTATGTCATGATTGTTTGCAAAATTATTTTACAATATAAAAACTGGTGGTTGAAGCAGTTGGAAAAAATATTATATTAAACTCGTACAAAAAATACGTTTTCGAGACTTGTAAAATTGCCGGACGATGTGTAGCAGCCACTAGTCGCACAAATACTAGTTCGGTACTAGTTAAAAAATAAATTTTTTAATTTCTGTGTTTATTCTTAGAAATGACATTTTTCGGAAAATAAAACGGACAATTGATTAAGTAGCCATTTACAAGTGGCTGAATGGCATGTTTTCAAAATTGGGAGATGAAGTAAGCCTAAAACACCTTCAAAATGCGGTATCAAACGACCCTCATTTTCAAAATAAAAAATATTTAAAGTGCCAGCAATCTTTCAATTTGAAAGTTAGAGATGTCATTTTAATGTCAAAAATAGACATTTTACTCTACAAAATTTCAATATTTCAATGCACAATATGAAGCGGTTCAAAAGGATTTTATATAAATAATATACTGACATTTTATTAAAAAAATTGACAGGTGCAAGGGTTCGCGAGAACCTTTATAACTTTTTTCGTTTATCATTGGTTTATTTGATTCTTGGCAAAAGGAAAATGTCCAAGTTGTACTACACTTTAGAGTAAAAACAAATTCAATAGTGCTATACCAAATGTTCTATATCTCCTGTTACATTTTGGAAAATTCAAGTAGCGAAAACTTTTAAAGTCAAATGGAACACCTTGTAGTTTTTTATATTATGTTATTTAAAATTATATACCTACTCTTTCTTCCAGTAAGTATATATATTCTAGGGGTTAAAACTACAACTTCTCGAGATATTTCCATTTAGATTTGATTTTTTATATCTATTAATTTTTTGTGAAGAGGGTCTTCATTTAAATTGATAGGTTGGAACAAATGAATCATTGTATTAACATTTCTATTTTGCATAAAAAAATTGCTCACATTCGTTAACACTTTCCACATTTCTTTGTGTGAAGTGTGTTGCAATGGAATATTCAAATGAAGATATTAATTAAACTTCTTTTATAATGGTAGAGAATGTCAAAATACACTTCGCATCAAAATTAACGCACCACTTAGAAAAACCGAAAAAGTCAAACTGAATTTACTGGCGCACCGTCAACCCGATTTCGATGAATTGTTTTTTGAATTATAGCCTACTTCTTTAGCAAGGGCACTATGGTAGTACCTCTTATTCGAATTTCAATTTTGAGCATACACAGGGTGTTACCATGAAGTAAAGTTTTTTTCATGAACTTTGCAACACCCTGTGGGATGCTGTGATTAAAACGGTTGATATGTACTGATGTTAGAATGTAGCCCCATTTTTTTCGAACCTTTTCGTTCTTTTTTGAACCCGTTATCTCTATTATTAAAGGAGATACACAACTAGAATGAGTAGTAGTAGTAGTAATCTGAAAGTTCAACTTAGTACCACTCATAATGTCCATACAAGTCTCTCCACTGTAAGAAGACGTCTTGCAGAACAGAATTGAAGTTTTAAAATTCCAGCCACAGGACCGAAGTTAATCGTAAACCATCGTAGAGTGTGATTATAATTCGCTACAGAGCATGTGAATTGGAATCTTGAGGACTGGGAGCGCGTCTTGTTCACTGACGAGTCCAGGTTTTGTTTATACAGCTCCGATCAACACGTAAGGGTGGTCCGACAGCCAAATGAGCGTTACTCTCAATGCAATATTCGGGAGAGGGTGTCATTTAATGGAGGTTCTGTAATGGTTTGGGGAGGAATATCGAAGACAGCTCGTATATAGCTAGTTCCTTTACGTGGAGGTTCCTTGACCAGAGCACGATATATTGAGGAAATTTTTCTGACCATGTCCCTTTTGTCCCAAATATTGGCAATAATTTCTTATTAATGCATGACAATGCAAGGCCACATGTTGCTCGTATAGTTCAGGAAAATCTACAGGAGGTAGGCATTGAAACGCTAGACTGGCCTCCGCGTAGTCTAGATCTCAATCCTATAGAGCATTTGTGGGACAGTTTGGGTCGGCAACTTAGAAATCATCAGCTGCTCGCCGCCTCGCTTGATGACGTTGAAAACATTCTGAAACATGGAACAATATTGACCAAGATCAGATTACGCACCTGATTTCAAGTATGAGTAGTAGATGCCAAGCCGTTATTAGAAGTAGAGGTGGAAATACATGGTGTTGATTTTCTTCGTCCTTTTAGTTTTGTATCTCCTTTAATAATAGGGATAACGGGTTCAAAAAAGAACGAAAAGGTTCGAAAAAAAATGGGGCTACAATCTAACATCGGTACACACAGACTGTTTTAATCACAGCATTCCACAGGGTGTTGCAAAGTTCATGAAATAATCAGTCCAGTAACTTCGGATGAAAATAACATGACTTACCTAAAAAAAATATTAATTTGAATATCTAGGAATCCGATCATGGCTGTGGCCACCACGATCAATGGACTTCATTTAATTTTTATCTATGAGTTGCATATAAATATAGTTTATGTGTATGTTTATTCGTATTTTTGGTAATAAGTTCTATTTTCAATTTTGTTTTTTATTCATGTTTGTTTATATTGTAGTCTTATTGTTTCTAGTTTCATCATAGTTCTTATATTCTTTGCTGAAGTTATATTATAATCGTGACTAATTTAGTATCAATTTCCATTATTAACATTTTCACAAACAAGAAAATAGAGATATATCAAAAAGTTGTAATCTTAACCCCTCCAATAAATATAGTGGAAGAGAGAGAATTTAATTCTAAATAACATGATGTAAAAAATATAGGGTGTTCCATTTGACTTTGTGACATATACTTTGGATTGCAGGTGCGAAGTGTCACATTGATGGCTGAGTACGGGTTTCTCTTTTTATTTGCCTCGGGTGCCAATTTTGGTTTATAGTGCAGAAACACCACTGTTCAGGTAGCTACAGCGAAGATATGGTCCGTCAGGTGGTCTTTAGGGAAAATTAGACTTCACACACACACACACACACAGTTTCGCACAGGTCCTGGACACGTCTGCTAGGCTCGGGCGTTCGGTCAATACTAGTGAATTTATTCAGTAGCTAGCAGGAACTGTGGTTTTTGAGTTCTGATACCTTTGATATTTGATATTAAGGTTGTAATAAAACATGTTTTTTCTTGATACCATGATTTTGAAAATTTTAATCGTAAAACCATACGAGCTTCAACATTTTTCTAAATAATAAAATATTTCACATTGGTACAATTTAGGTATAGGGAATCTTTAATAAAATATCCTTAAATTTAGTATACAACATTTATTTGAGATAAAGTATCTTTGAGTTTGAAAGTAGAAAATTATTTGAATTTTGGACCCATGAAGTCTGGTATAAATGACTTAATGGAAAAATAAAGAATGATTAATCACTTTCTTAAGACTGTAAGTTCAGGATCATGATTATAAAATCTGCTACAGTAGGTAGATGCATTTAAAAAAATTGCAACGTATTAGTTTATGTCAGACCATAATCTTGAAATTATGGTAGACCGAAACAGTGGCTTGCATTGTTCAGTGAATTTGCAAACACAAAATTACCCAATCAATCATGCTAAACAATAATCTGATGCATTAATAAAATGTTTACTTATAATTACGTAGTAAAAAAGTTGAGAAGTCTGGTAAGTAGAAATTTTATAGATGTATTTTTGATGAAAATCATTTGAGAATTCTTTATTATGCCTTGGTGCAGTCCCATCTTAGCTATGGAATAATAATATGGGGTGGAGTTACGAACAACTACTTAAAAAAGCTTATGTGCATACAGAAGTGGATACTAAAGATTATAAACGGAAGAAGTTACTCGTACCCAACAGATGCACTCTTTGAACAAGCACAGCTGTTGGATATCAGAACTATTTTTTCAAAACCTAGTTGTTAGGCATTACAAGGATAAATTCAGTGCTAAAGAGATAACGCATTCTTATAATACCAGAATAAAGAGTGCATCTGTTGTGATTCCTAAATGTCAGAAAACTATTGGTCAGAGATGTTTCACTTACCTGATTCCTGCTGTAGTGTCTAGAGTTCCTCTGCATATAAGGAGAATGAATTCAATTGCACTTATAAAAAAGAAATTACAGAAATGGTTACTAACAACATCCCGTGAAAAAATACATAACATAATTGATAATATTTACTGATTACAGCATTAAATAGTATACGCATTGCTGGTTCCTTTCCTTGTCTTCTGTACTCTCCGCCCGATATTTTTTTTGTTGGGAGTTTACTTTGTTGGGATTTGTTTTCTTTTCTTTTGGTGACGCTCGGTTCGTATTGAGACAAATTTTCACAAATTATTGTTCAGCCCACGTACAAATTTACTTTTGTGGGCTTCTTTATATTTATTCTGTATGTCTTAATTCTGTACTTGTAATTTGGCGTTGGCCATTTAATTTGTTATATATAAAATTTGTTATATACATGTAAGAAAAAAAAAAATGAGGAATAAATATTATTATATTATTATTATAATTAAATACTTTTATTTTATCAACCAAATATTAATTAGTAGATGTGTTAGTCATAAAATAGTTTGTTGGGAGCAAATACTTTTACTTTTAACTGCTTCAAATGCAGTTTAATATGTACTACAATCATTTTATGAGATAAAAAGCAGATAATATTTGCTTCCAGCAAACTATGTTATTAGTGTTTAATTGGTTAATAAAAGAAACAAAATTCTGCAGTATACACCTCAAAATGCTGCAGTTTTAAGACACCAGATTGCTGGTAACCCCTGGACTTAGACCCCTGCATTAGATGCAAATTACAATATAAAGGTTTCTCTTTACCTTTGATAATAAAAAAAGTAGATACTTTAAGTTAAACAATCAATTGGTAAAATTTATATTTTTTGAACAAGTGTAAATACAGTTTTTATACACAGTAAGACTAGGTACAAAAAATTCAAAAAAAATGCACAATTCATAGTAGGGTAAACATCTAAATAAAATAAATTAAAAATAATTTGTAAAAATAACAAATATTAAACTTTTATAACTATTTATCATAAAATAGATTAAACTAGAATAATAGAAAATTGGAAGTAAAACACTTTTCCTGAAAATTTATTTTATTTATCAATGTCACTAATTTTCTCCCAGTCTCCATCGGTACTGCTATTACTACTAGGAGTGTCCAAACTTATAGATGAATCATTTTTATTTAACTTTGCACAAGATCTTTCTTCATTTGTAAGCATCTGAAATATATTTGGGGTGAACTTATTTTTAGGAGTTTCCTGTTTCAAAATTACCTTTTCATTAATGGGTGCTTTATTTGGTTTTGGACTGGATGTATTGATTTTCTTTTCATTTTCATACTGTTCTAATAGTTTTATTTGTTCCTCTTCTGTTAGTTCAATTTCATTACCAAAATACTCTAAAAAGTAATAAGATAAAAGCAAATCATAAATAACTATCTCGTTACTTAACTACTATTATTCTGGTCAATATTTATATATCTTTTGATACATGTTTTCAATTACTGTAACTGAATACAAAGAGTGGATTTTTAAGTGTGGAACCTAAAAACAGGTATAGGACCTAAAATTTTAATCCGGCATCACTGGACATCATCCAGCATGCTTTGCATTGCCTACAAATGCAATTAAATAATGTTTCACATAATATAATAACATAATAACAAGCAGTCCACTTTCGCTTTAGTTATTTTTCTCTTTTTAGCACAGTAACAAAAAATAATATCGCATATCTTTGTCCACTAACTGCTGTTCAAATTACTATAATTTTGTAAAAAATAGCTGAGTTAAATTAAAAGAACTTAAATACATGAAATGCTCCGATTCTTAATGCATTACTCATTTTTTGTCAGCTGTCAGCTGTCATTTTTTGTCAGCTGTATGTATTTTAGTGTTAACTGTTATTGACATAGGTTATTCATTTGCAAGCAATGTGGATATTAATAAATTTTCAGCTCTACTGAATGGTACTTGCAAGGACAAGGATACCCTCAAAACCAACTAGCCCAAAAAAAAAGCAAACAAATGATGGGCATTGGTCAGGACGGGATGTATGTTACCGAATATAAAGTAAAAGTTCCTCTTGTTAGATTTGAATTATGGTATTTTGCAAATAATGAAATTTACAGTTCATAATAATTGTACAAGGTGCTCACAGTTGCAGGAACACCTAACCGAATTATGGCTATAGCCTAGTCAAATGGTGGGTTTTCCCGTAATAAAAAGTTTTTTTTTCAGTGGTTCTACAATTTTTTTTGGGGTGCTGAATCCGAATGTCAAGTTTGCTGCTTTGAAGGAGGTCGGCTTCACAGCGAAAAACGCAAAGAACCTCAAAATGTTTGCACTTTCTTTTTTCGGTTGCTCGCTTATATCTTAAAAACTATATCGAAACTCAAAATTATATCTAATGTTCTTTGAAGATAACCACTCAATACAAAATGAAAGTAGACAAAATTTCCTACAAAATACACTAGTCAGCTTTGATTTTCTGACGAGTGGTATCAGCGCTAGAGCGCACTGAAACAGTGATTTTTTGGCTCTTCTGCGAAAACGTCAAAGACTTCCACTCCTACCCTCTACAACTTGAAAAATATACATGTTATCAACAAAAACTCTTATAGCACATGAAAGTATATTAAATTTTCTAATAGAGACGTCTCTAAAAATTCAATTTTCTCATAAGGGGGAAAGGAGCAAAGCAAAAATTATGAAAAATGCCTTCTGCGGCCGACAACCAAAACGACCCCTCCTACCTATCTATCTGTCATCGGCTGTATACTTTCGATGTACTATGCTTAAAAAATGTTGTTTTGAATGACTTGATGGCAAAGCATGTTTGATGAAAACATTAACAAATTATATTTACAACATATTAGGTACATGGCACTGAATATAAAGCCGAATATGAAATCTGTATGTAGTAATGTACATGTCATGAAATGACTGAAAGTCGAGCTCAGGATTGGGTCATTACTTCGAGTAGGTTCTCCATCTGGAAAAGAAAGAAGGTATTTAGTGTTAGAACATGGTTACAAAAGACAGATAAGTTGTATAGTGAACTATCGATGTATGAAGAAATACTTGATGTCATGCGCGCAGTTATTGTAGTTATCTCCGTTTGGTTGTTGATGGCCTAGGCAATGTGTCTTGGGCACTAGAAGGTACGGGTTAAGGGTATTGGGCGATAGAAGGTCCAGGCAAAGACTCAGGGGCTGTGGAAGGTCCAAGCTGAACAGTGAGTTGTTGCTGTTCTTGTACCGAAAAATTGTAGTAAAGATGCATAATGTTGCAAAATTATCGCCTCAGTTGCTTCAGACAGTGGTAATGCAAGGGGGTCATGCAGGTCGTCTTCCTCTTCTATATCCCAATTGTCGTCGATGTTGGAGTACGGCCCTTCACATTTCTGACAGAGTTTCGTGCAGAACAGTCTTGCTCACCTACACCCACACCGACCTCGGCAATCTGCCTTGCATTTGCAAGATATAAGCTGAAAATCCCTCTCGGGAGCCGGGGATTCCAGTGTGGTAATAGGAACCAACCCATTTTTTCTCAACTTTCACCCCCGCTGCTCTGGATCCCAAGTAGTTTCCGCTCCAACACCTGATGGAAAACTCTGAAGGCATGTTTTTGAGCTGCGACTTCAGTGGGAGGTGTGGTAGCCGTGTTTGCTGATGTCATGTATTGCTTATACCTCAGCTTGTTGAGTGTTGTGGTTGGGTTGTTACCACCACCAAGGGAAATCAGAAATTTTTTACCAGCAGCTGTTATTTCCTTTGGATGGGCTGAAGGATCACTGAATTTAGTAATGTATGATTCGAGATCCTGATTTTGGAGAGGGTCTTGAGAAATTTAACCTTGCCTTGGTTGAATAATGCGAACGTAGAGTTGTAACCACTTATTGCATGGAGGAAGAGCATGTGGTTGGCAACACTTTTCTCCATTGCACTTTCCAGATGGTAGAGGAGCTGTGGGGCTTTACCTCTCCCTGGCTTGAGGAAATATACATTGGGAGGAGTTTTGTAGACTCCTCATTATGACCAGAAGGTCAACATTTTCCCCCACAATTGCGCGACTTGTGAGCCAAAGCCAGGTATTCTGCCATCCACACTATCAGTGTGTCTGTATTATCAGCTGCCTGCTTGGAAGCGATTCCACTTTCATTGCATTTTGTCATCAGCATGGTGATTAGTCTATCCTTACCTTTCGATTTCCATAAAAAATTCCATGGTTCTGCTAAATTGTATCTCTACGGACTGCTTTTTGGTCGACTGCTCAAGCGCTGAAGCGCTGACAAAATTTATTTCTCGTGCAAATTTTCACTTTTTCTGTTATTATCATGAGAATTTCTCCTTCTATTTATGTAATTCAATGTAAGGTTTCATAAAACTATGAGGTTTAGGGTCTACAGACAAGGTGTCTCACGCAGATGAACCTCTGACAGCAGTTTCAACAAGTTCCGGATGTCTAACGATGCTGCCCTCAAAATTTCTATACTAACAATTGTGGCCCGTAGATGCCAGGCAAATGCATATCGACTCGCCGACATAAGGGAATAATGCGCCGTCACGTTTTAGGAAAGCGAATTTAATGTACTTGGGCGTGGTATAAAGGTTTTTGTTGATAACATGTATATTTTTCGAGTTGCAGAGGGTAGAGGTGGGCGTTTTTTGCAGAAAAGCCAAAAAATCGCTGTTCTCTTCAGCGCTCTCTAGAGCCGCTACCGATTGTCAGAAAATCAATGTAGACTATTGCATTTTGTAGGGAATTTTGTCAACTTTAATTTTGTACAAAAATATCATCTCCGAAAAACGCAAAGTTTTCGAGGTATAAGGGAAAAACTGAGAAAGTGCGAAAATTTTGAGGTTTTTTGCGTTTTTCGTTGTAAAGCCAACCTTTTACACGGCAGCAAACTTGAAATTTGGATTCAGCACCTCAAAAAATATATAAAACCGAGAAAAAACTTCCGCAATTTTGTTATGAAAACTGCAGTTTTGAACAACGATTGACTGGATACTACCCAAATTAGAAGAATAACATTTTAAAAAATAATATTAATTTTTCATGACCTGTGTTCCTACAGTTATAAGGCATCACCTCTGTAAATATGTTCCACACTAACAGTATACGATTTTTATATAGGTACCTATATTATTATTATATATTGCAAGAAACAACTGGCACATATAAAGGTGCCACAACTGGTGCTTACATATCAACAAAAGGTGCTACACTTGTAAACATAGAATTTAGAACCCAACATGCTTTGCTCAATATCTTGTGATCATAGGGGTATCATGTAGTACTCTGTTACTACCTTTTAAATATACATACACCATACAGGGTGTCTTTTTTTCTCTCATCTAATGAGGATTTTGATCTCTCCAATATGTGACGATTTTTGTCAGAAAGCATATTCTTTACATCATTCATGGTGCTATTGTATACTTGAGGTATTTGATATTGACGGAGGTTGAATTTGTGTGGAATATGCCTTTTTGTATATTTTTCCAAAAGTCCTTTTTATTTTGGATGCTGCAGTTTATGCAGGGGAATACAGCTGCCCTGGAAGACCTGCTAGGGCTGCCAAGTCTATCCACATGGATAATGAGGGAGGCAATAGCGGCCTATTTAAGAATGCGGGACTCAGAAAGCTGGCAGGCAGGAGGAAGAAATAACGGTCACGCGGCAGTTGCACAGATGGCGGAGAGGGAAATATCTATATCTGCCATCAGAGTAACTGAAGCAAAAGATCGCCTTAGATTAAAGAGGAAATATGTTGTCATATTTCCAGAGGGGGAGGAATGGAAGCAGGACCAGTTTAGATTCCCCCCTGATTCTCTGGTCTGCTACACAAATGGCTCTCGTGTGGCGGAGAGATTCTCAGGGGCAGGAATTTATGTGGAGGACAGGGGCGTGCAGCAAAGCTTTGCACTGGGTTCGTATGCCACAGTCTTCCAGGCTGAAGTCTTCGCTATCCTAATGGCAGCAAACAAGGAAGAAGTAAGGAACTGTACGGAGCGCAAAATATTTATTTCTGCTCTGACAGTCAGGCGGCCTTAAAGGTTTTAGCATCTCCAAGGACAAGATCCACCCTTGTCCAAGAGTGCGGAGATACCCTGGAGGAGCTGGCCAGAAGAAAAGAGGTTAAATTGGTATGGGTACCAGGTCATAGTGGAATCCCAAGGAACGAAAGGGCCAGGGACCCAGCCAAGGACCTGAACCGATTTTAGGCATTACACGAAGGCAGGTCAACATGGCTCTTAATGATTGGAGTCACGAAACACTAAGTAAAAACTAGAGAAGGAGTGGAAGTTGTAGACAAGCTCGCAACTTTATAGTGGAGCCAAGCAAGACCAAAACGGCCTGGCTGTTAAGTCGTAGCCGGAAGGCTCTAAACCAGTTGATGGGAGTTTTAACGAGTCACTGCAGGCTTAGAAGACATCTATTATTGATGGGTGTTGAGGGAGACCCTATCTGCCTAAAAGTGGCAGATAGGGCAGATATTCAATTCTATGAAAGTTTTTTTCCCAGTATCCTTAATAGGGTCGATATTGAACTTTATCGCACTAATGAGCAACCCTGTATATACAGGGTGTCCCAGTAGTCCGCGTAAGTCCAATATCTAGGTGAAAAAGGGGGATATATAAATGTTTCTTTTTATGATGTTGCCAGATTGGTCAAGGGCTGCAAACTAAAAATATTTTCGAATATATGGTGTGTTCCACTTCTCGTGGCATGAACATGAACTTTGATTTTTTAAATGGAAACATATTTTTTATATTGTTTTTGGATCCTACATCTTTGGATACATCTGTTATTATTTTATTAATATTATTATTAGAACACTCAAGGTTTCTCTGTCTAACTGGAGTTAAAGCATTGCTTAGGATTTTGACTAATACTTTGGAAGAATCCTTAGATGATATACCCTTAATGGAATGAAATAGAATATGACTCCAACATAACGGAGCACCCCTTCATAATTCAAGGGACGCATTTGAATACTTAAATGCGGAATTTCCAAGGCGATGGATCGGAAATACAGGTCCTGTAAGGTGGCCACCAAGGTCTCCCGATCTTACAGTAATATCAAATATTTAATAGAGCGCTCAAAGTGGCTCTGCCTAACCGAAGCTTCTTTATTTATAATTTTTTATGATACCCCCTAGGAAATTATCTGGTATTGCAAGATCAGGAGAAGGTGGCCACTTACAGGACCTTTATTTCCGAGCCAACACCTCGGAAATTCCCCATTTAAGTATTCAAATACCTTCCTTAAATTATGAGGGGGTACTCGGGTATTCTATCATGTTGGAGTCATATTAGGCATTACGTTATGCTAAGGGTATTCTTCAATATTCTTCCTGAGTATTTCTCAAAAACCTAAGCAATGCTTTAACTCCGGTTGACCAGAAGGACCTTCAGCGCTCTATTAATAATATTAATAAAATAATTAACAAAAGTATCGAACAAGGGGGGGGGCAACAATTATAAGTTTTTTGTTTTGTTTTTATTGTCTTAAATTAAATTTAAATTGATGTTGAATTTAAAATGCATTTTAATTCTAATAATGACTATAAAAATGCAGCTTGAAATGTTTTTTGATGATCTTTTGGACTTTTTTGGTAAACTGACACACTGAACGAAAGAAAACACCGAAAAACGTAGACTGAATTAAAAAAATTGATGTTTCGAAATGGAAATAATGGAAAGATGGATTCTTCGGAGAAAAATGTCTGAATTTGTTATAGGCAATGGCACCACAGTGTCAGGAAACACAGATATTTCAAAAGAATGTAAAAAAACTTCCAGGACCGTATTTAAAAAAAACTGAATTGATAATGGCCCTGGGAAGACAAAATGTTTTACGAAAAAAATAATTGTCATTCGTTAGAGCATAAAAAGTTGCTATGAAGAAGTGTTGTTCTTTTTTCAATATCTACTCAAATAAAGTTGAAATAAAATAACAATGAATTTCAAAAATTTCAATTTTTTTTTCAAATATTTCAAAAACCAATCCAGTTAGCCGTGACATTTTTCAGCCAATATGGTGGTCACCTGATTGTGCAACTTTGCCCCAATTTAACCGACTTCGTATCTCTTATCATTTCCGAGATCCCCATGTATAGACCCGATTTTGAATCAGCCTGAAGGATAATAATACTAATAATAATAATAATAATATATCTACCCCTCATTCTAATCACAAGGATTAGCCCGAAAGTCTGAGACTTGTGTGGGAGAGGGGGCGGCATATTATTTCGCGGGCCGCATTTGCGCCTCAGGATCGACTTCCGTTGGTAGGCCCTAACCACCATTCAGTGTTGGAATGAGGTTAAACCTGGAAAACCTCATTAGTTAGGGGGTTAACCTCATTATATATATCGCAAATATATTTATATATATGTATATATATATATATATATAAATTCTGTGTTTCAATGAAGTTTGTCATACCATTAACTACATTTAAGTACAATTTTCATAATCGTTCAACACGGACTCTGATTAAAGTAAAAACTATATTGTCAAAGACTTCAGTCACTCTGTTTATATAGAATAAGGAGAATAGTCGAGAACATGATTAGAATTTCTAAGATTACAATTATATTTCCATAAAAGCATTAGGTCAGCTTAAGATGGACTGTACATGGTAAATTGTACTTCAAACGATCTTTTCGATTGTGTTGCTGTTAACCTGCAAATATATATTAATTCTGATACTTTTAACTATATAACCGGGTAAATGTGCAATTAGTATGTGCACTTAAATTCTATTTTTTCCAATGTAGATTACAATTATTACAACTTGATCTTAACAAACGAATGTGACAATAAAATCAGATAAAATTTTGCACCATTGACTGAGTACATGTACCTGGAGCTATAGTAGAAGCGTGGTTTCACCAGCTCAAGATCACACACAACAACATCGCACAACTCCAGTTTTGACATATTATGGCATAATGAATAAGTGATTCTTGGTAAAAGAAAGCAGAAAAATATTTTAAATCCTTACCTTGATCCCATTTAACACTCTCCTCGGTTATTAATTTTTCTTTTTGTTCTCTCTTTTCCAATGCTTCTTTTCTAGCAATATCATCTTCCAATAAAGCTTTTTTAAATAAATACCTAAATATAATGCAGGTAAATAAGCTATGTTAAAAGTCTTTACGATTGTAATTCTTATTAGGTACTCTCATTGATTTTACTACTTTATAGATTTAAACTTATTAAAGCTATTTTAAATATATGATATAAATACTTCCGAAATTACAAGCTGTTATCTTTAAAGAGTGTGGCCAAAACAAAAGTATAGCAATAAAATTACTAATATATCAAATAATATAAATTGAATGAATGTGAAATTAATTACCTAAATATTTCTATTGTTTGTTCAATATTACAATAATACAAATGATTATATTTATTAGTTATTAGTTAAATTTAATAACTTATTAAATTTACTATTTTTAAGTGACTGGTTAGTAGTAGCAAAGTCTTCATAATATATTCTAATAAGTCCGCTCACTCGCCCAGTCCATCCGAAAGTCCCTCCCCTGCCTTCTTGTCCACCATGTTTCTATGGATCCCCGACTCACTGGGGAATAGGTGAGAGTTGTACCAGGTGCGCGAAATTCAGTTTGTTAATCTGTGTATTGGCTTTTATTGCGATGGCCACTCACAATCTTTATTGCTCTGTCGATGGTTGCCATACTAATATTCGAGATAATGTTTCGTTTTATTGATGCCCAACAGAAACTTTACGGTAAGTACAAAGTATGTATACATATATTCTAATTATGTAGACTTTGGTAACAGTTTTCTTTAACAAAAATTTACAATTAAAATAAAAATTGTTAATGATTTATTTTCATCAGTCATAGGTATATAAGATGCATTGTTTTATTATTAATTATTATAATGAGTATTTATAGTAGTAGTAACTATGACAATACCAATTATCGTATAAATAATCAAATGTGTGTAAAAAATTATAGATAGGTCATATTTTTAAAATTTGTTTTTTTTTAAGTATTTAGACTCGTAGGTGTAACTTTTATAAATATTACTCGTTGATTTTATCCAGAAAATAAAAGAATACATTTTTTAGTTAATTTTACATTTGTTTTAAGGTGTCAGCAGTGGAAAGACATTTTAGGATTTGTCGGAGATCATAAATATGCAAAACTAACCCCTAAAGAGGTCCACAGTCGTATAAGAATATGTAGAGCACATTTTGATGACCAATTATTCAGTTTCTCTGGCAAACGCTTACTAACTACTACTGTTCCCTCAAAAGTTTAAACAAAAGTGGATGGTAAGATATACTTAACATATAAACGATTTATATATCTGTGGTATTACATATGCATGTAGGTATATGTTAAGATTGTTAAGTATATAAAAGGCTAATCCTCTGGTTACCTGCTTTACAGTTAATATTTATTTAATTGATTTACTATTGTTAAAATGTACAAATGTATTGTTTAAACTATAATCATTTATTTATTGCCTTTGTTTGAATAACAATACAAATACCTACCCTTGGAATCTTGCCTAATCTGTTTATACTAGTGATACTTTAATCCTAAAAATACTATTATTTTGTCGGCCCCTGTATAAGCAGGTACGAGATGTAACATTATTGTCATCATAGATCCGTCCTCGTATATAGCGACGCTAGTACTAATAAAATGATTTACGACCAGTAGCAAAAAACTGTTGGTGTTTCGAGAAGATCAAAGAAGTGAGCGGACTTATTAGAATATATGTAGACTTTGGTAGTAGTAGTAATTTAATAGAATTGTTTGCTGTTGTATTGGTTAAAGAATTTAAATATATAGGGTGTTCTAACAAAAACTTGACCCCCCCCCCCTCCTATACATATACCGGGCGCATTTTTGATAGTCAAGCCACCTTGATATGTTCATCCTACAAACCTCTAGCAACCTCAACTCTACTTTTTTTGATGTATCGCTCAGTTTACTTGATTTCTTGATTGGCTTGACTGTCAAAAATGCTCCTCCCAAGAACAGATATCGAGGGGTCTCAGTGGATTGAAATTTTTTTTTAGGTTTTATAATTATAGGGGGGGGGGTCAAGTTTTTGTTGAAAGACCCTGAATATAAACAGATACAATTTTTTTAAATTAGTAGTATGTTGAGGTATGAGTAGAAATGTTTTTATTAACAAACCTTTTCCAAAATAATTGATGTTCCACAATATCAGGAACAAGTTTTGCATATTGTTGTTTTAATACTTCAGAACTATTAACGTGTTTAGCTATTCGGTCATCGGATAATTGATCTTCTATTATTTCTAACCAACAACGGAACTGCTTACTTAATTCAGCTTCAGGATCACAGAGGAATGTGTTGGGATCTTTTTGTAATTCATATATAGCTTTCTAAAACATAAATCAATTTTATATAATGGGAAAGAGTAAAGTACAGGTTGACAACAATAGGTTGGCCCTTGAACATTGGATGCGCAGTAAACTCGCGGTTTTCGGGTGGGGCGAGCTCATTCTGCCAAGCGCTCTCGTGTAGTTCACTTCGGTACAGTCTGTGAAAAAGTGTAAATTCTGTGTTGCCAACTTTGAAATTATGTTATTTTTCTTTTTTGATCTGGACTGAAAAATGGCGTTTAAAAGCCGAATTAAAAGCAAAGTACTGGGTGGCCAGGCTCGAGAAATTGTAAATTCAGTTTTAGTCATTTATTCTAATTCAGGTTCAAAAACTTGTGTCTCAGATTGTACACAACTCGAATATCAAGTGTGTCATAGTATATTGCATCTTTGTCCAACACGGACCCTTTCTTTCCCTCCTTTGCGCATTTCGCGGGCCAAGCTATTGTTGTCAACCTGTACTCAGAAAATGTCTAGCTCAAGTAGTTAACCGGCCTAAATATAAATTTTATATTGCACAATTTTCACAGAATCATACAATTTCATTACAGATTTATTAAGCAAAATCTCAATTCAATATTAAGTAATTTTCAGAAAATTAAATCCATGTGGACTTTATAAAACTAACGAATTCGGTGGTATCAATCTGTATCAATATGTTGCATAAAATATAAAAAATAGTATTTTACCAATGTACTAACAAATCGGTGGTCTACTGTGACATCTTTTACCGATAACTTTGTAAAACAAGTGCATATTATTTTAAATTAAACCAATTTTAATTAAGGCAACTAAAATAAAATCCATAGAATATATAGTGAAAATATTTGTGATGTCTGCTGTTATGTAAAACTTTTTTCCGTATTGAAGAAATGCATTGATATTTATTCACGAAACAGAGCATTTTATTTAAATAAGTAAAAATATAAGAGGTGCTCCATTTATACAGTTTAAGGCAAATTCAGTGTAGGATACTGGATACATTCAAAATGTAACAAGAAACCTAGTTAATTTTTGAATTATGTGTATACAACAAGTTACAAGGTTTTCGAATGATTTTAGAGTAGCGCAATTTGTGCCCTTATTTGCCTTATTTTACTTTTTAGAATTTCATCACAGAATAAAAGGTCAAGTATTACTTGAACTTTTACTATTACGCATTTTTAAATAAAATTACTGTAGGTGTTATTATTGATGACTATCATTGTGTTACAACAAAATTACACAAATTTAACAATTTGTATGAAAATTGAAAATGTCAAGAATGTTGTGGCTTTTGCACATCTGATTTAATTTGTTTAAATTTTTATGGCACGAGGACATCTGCTACATTTGGGATAGTAAATGGCCCTGGGAATCATTCTCCTATGATCGAAAAACTTTTAAGCTCTCTCTATGAGTTGAATGCAAAAAAGGTAATTGTAAAAAAAATTCTTCAACGGATCTATCTAGATTTGATATTTTATCTACATTTCAGTGATGAGTCAGGTGGTTCTTTTACCTAACATTAAAAATGTAAAAAAAATTCATACTATAACATAAATTTGCACTAAATATTTTTTCTACCTCTAGAAATAGATTCATACATACGGATTCATCAACGAGGCCTAACGTTAATCCGACTAGCGAAGGTTACGCAAAAAATTTGCGCCCCTGTTGTGCTGGTTTAAATAAAAGGCGTAGTCGGGCGCAAAGTCGGTTAGTCTGACTAACGCCTTACTTCTCTGTTATGAATCCGGGTAATAAAGTATATCAATATATTAGCAACTGTATATTACATTCAAAGGGGATTCATATTATTTATTACTTAATATTACCAGATAGATTAGGTTAAGGCAGTTTAAAATATTTTATTTAACCTGTAAGTAACAACATATTTGGTATTATGTAAATCTACAGGTTAAAATAGGATTTCACAATTATATTAAAAACTAAGACTAAATATTTTTACCTGTAACTTAGTTAGCCTCACGGTTTCTGAATTCTCCACTATTAATATTTCAGTATCGGAATCATCTGGGCTTGGATTTAAAACATTATTCATTTGTCCTACAAATAAAATAAAAGCATTATTAATTCATGCAGGCATTAATATTACCAAAAGCAGAATATTACATTGAACTTTTAAGTTTTGATCTCGTTTTGGTTGAATCACATATAATACTTATAAATATAAAAATAAAAAAAATAAAAATTAAGAGCTTGAGCATAAGCTAGAAATATTTTATTTTTTGGGGTCAAGGAGTCTAACACCTAGCCACTAACTACATGGCAATAGCTGAGTGGGAAGTTGGTAATCCCATGAGGAAGCTGACGAAGTCTGGACATTCTCTATTGACGAGGTGTCTAAGGCAGTTCTGGAGGGGCTGAACAATCGGCCTTACTTTGGTTTTGGGCAGAACCTGCCCACCAACAAAAAGTTCGGAGGTTAAACCACCAAGCTCGATGGGTAAATTCAAAATGCCCTACACTGGGGGAAAATTGCTCCCGAACTAAACCTCTTGGAAAAGGAAAATTCTTCACAAACAATAAACCTCCGCTTCGGAAAAGCGAATCAAAACCGACTTCTGGAAAGAAGGATAAACCGCCCTCCCCCAACCCTAAACCAACAACTTCCAAAACCCCACACCCTAGTTTACACTCTATAACCTTCCTTCCTTTTTTTAACAGCCTATTCCTTCCCCTTGATGTCCACATAATCAGGTGCCTACAGGTGAACATTCAACATGGCAAGGCTGCAGTAATTTGTATTTTTCTTTTTTTTAAGTTTTTTAATTCTATTTTTATTATTAATAACCCTTCCCAAAAGTAAAGTGTTTTCGTTCAAATCCTCCTAACTACCCTCTCAGCAATACAATATAGAAAGTGTACCACGAATACATAAATCCATCGAGGCCCAGTATAAGACAAGAAATCTTTTTTCATATAGATCAAAGTATATCTCGACCCCAACGACAAAGAATTGATTCGATTTAAAAATTAGACTCCCTTCAATTTCATGAAGCCTGTTGTATAGTACGGCGGGTAATCTGTTCCAAAAGTATGTAACTAAAAATTTAAGTAGTTAATAGCAACTTTGTGACAATTAAACAGATATAATTACAGTTATACCTAAATTCAACACCAATTATGTTATTTTAATTGGGACATATATATATCTATATATATAATTTTTTTTTTAAATTTATCACAAAACTCTAATTCAGCATACTTTGTATCAAAACCCGTCTGGTTCCAAAATATTTGACATTTTATAAAAAATTTGCCAGTGCTAGGTTCGTTTACGAGATGCTTCAACCATTAGAATTAAATTAGAAAATAATGTAAAAGTGTTTCACTTTTCATGTTGTATTTTGTTATTTTTAAACTTTTCGAGATCTTCCAATTTCCTTACGATTTTTATGAGTTTTTGCTAAAAATGCTAGTTGTCAAGTTAGCCACGACCTGAAACTATCAAATCAAAACTTATCTTACATTATCAATATCAATCTTACAATACATTATCTTACGTAAAAATGCCCTAATTCTAAATTATCCTACGAAGTTATTTTGACATTTGACATTTTTACCAAAAATTCTTGATACTAATCTAAGAAAATTGAAAATATCTCAAAAAAGTTGTAATTTCAACCCCTACAATAGCTACATAAAAAAAAAAAAACAAATTTAATTTTATATAATTTGACATAAGAAAAAAGTGGGTGTTTCATTTGAAAATGAAAAAGTTTTGGGACTGTAAAATATATTGTGAAAAATGACACTTCAGATATTATTTTTGAATTAATTTTAATCGTAGAATGTAGAAGGTAGCACAGGTATTGTTCTTTGTATGACAATCTTGCGTTTGTAAGATACCCTGGAGAAGACAAGTATAAAGACATTTTTGATTCACAAATTTATGCTATTGTCATTCAAAATAATAAAGTTGGTATCTACTTCTAGTATAACTAGAATCACCAAAAGCTTGTAATTATTTTTGTTGGATACTCACAGTTAACACTCGAAATTTTTCGAAACTAAAAAATTTTTTAAGTTAAATATTTTTTTCTATATTACCAATGGCGTTCCTGGTGAGATAGACTATTTATGCAATATACACGGTGTCCCACCGGGAACCGCCTCGATCTACATATGGCAAAATATAATTAGGAAAAAATTGAAAATTGGGCAGTGTACCAAAGTCACTGGGGGCAAGCGATCTAAAATATTTTCAAGATGGACGCACTTCCGGTTATACCGGAAGTAGGTGTCAACTTGCTTATTTCAAATGGAACACCCTGTATATTATTAGATTTTTGAATTCTACTCAAAATTTTAAATATATTTCATTTAGGATGTCCTATACCTATCTTCAACCGCACACCACATTCCTATCTTAATTTTTCATAAGCTATCGTTTGATGCTAATTTCAGATTTAACCAAGAGATTAAATTTAATCGAAAATTTTTTATTTCTAGAAAATCTGAAATTAGCATCAAATGATAGCTTATGAAAAGTTAAGATAGGAATGCAAACCGTTTTGTTCGATCTCAAACCGTTTAGATTTTACAGGGTGTCAAAGTTGAAAAATGTCAATATTCACCTGTCAATATTTCAAAAACGGTTGAAGATAAGTATAGGACATCCTACATGAAATATATTTCAAATTTTGAGTAGAATTAAAAAATCTAATAATATACAGGGTGTTCCATTTGAAATAAGCAAGTTGACACCTACTTCCGGTATAACCGGAAGTGCGGCCATCTTGAAAATATTTTAGATCGCTTGCCCCCAGTGACTTTGGTACACTGTACAATTTTCAATTTGTTCCTAATTATAGTTTGCCATATATAGATCGAGGCGGTTCCCGGTGGGACACCGTGCATATGTGGTGGATATTTAAACAATTTAGTTATCTCGGTAAGAGTTTGCGTAAAAAACTAGAACTAACTTATCAGGCCTATGATGTATTCAGTATGTTATTCTATAACAGGGGATGTTAAGTTCAAATCCAACCAAAAGCCCCGTTTTTGAAAAATAATAATTTCTGTTTGGCTATAAAGTTTAACATTGATGTTATTTTAATATCAAATGATACATCATAGGGCTGAATAACACCAATAAACATAAACATTATGCGATTTATTTTTTAAGTTCACACAGACTTGTGTTAAATATAGATTGGCCATTCATCAATATTTCATTTCAGAAGTAGCTATCAAGCAACAATGATTTCTGCAATTCCATTGCTGTAAATATTATTTCTAACCTAAAGATTCGGGTCTATTAAAGAGGCGGATTAATTCCCATCGGCATAAAGCTGAATCTCTCAGAGGAGTTTGGATTTACCACAGGAATCATTCTATAATCATTATACCCATTGCATTCATTAGATCATTGCACATTCTATAATCATTATACTCCCAAGATCGCTGAGTATCTCTGGCAAAAGACCAGGGATATGCAGACTTGGAGTGCATCTTTCACGAGGTGGACCTGTTGAAACTAAACTTGGCGGATCTAGACCAGAAGGTTGAAAAACATTCCCCCAAGCTAAGCTGTTAGTCACAGTGACGAGGGTTGAACGGCACGAGGGTAAGAGTATCTTTTACGGTACCCTCAGGGCACCAGGCGACACCCTGTTGTAACTAGCCTTACCTCTGCACGAGGGACTCTACAAGGGTGGACCTTTATAACCCCGGTACTCCTGGGACATTTATGGAACCCAAAACCTTAAAAATATCTACAGAGAGCTCCTCTGAAGGGGCCTCCTCAAATAGTAATCTGAGGCTCTTTTCAAGGGCTACCATTAGAGAGGGAGAAATCGTGGATGCTCCTCCTACGGCCGATACGCGGGCACCTTTTGCCTCGGGCTCTGGGTGACGTAATCGCTTGGGATCTGAGAAAAAGAGGGTTCGCAAGGCCAGGCAGGCAACTGCTGAAGGAGGGGCAGGTCCCTCCACATCGGGGACTTCTCCCTTAAAGAGAGCAACAGAGCAGGGGAGCTCCTCCGCCAGAAGGGGCCAGGCTGTTAACTCGGCCTTGAGGGTTGTGATAGCCGGGAAGCATTTCCCAGCTACGAGGCTCTCGACCGAGTTACGGTAACAGTCTAGAGATTGCGTTGGCGCGCGGTATTAACGCTCTTCCATTAGAGGGCTCTCTGCAACGTTTTAACGAAGTTAGGTTGACGGAGCAGGGGATCATAATGGTTACCTGCCAAGATGATGCATCTAGGGAGTGGCTCACCTCTGAAGTGAGAAGGCTGTCTCCTTTCTTGGGGACTGCCTTTCAAATTTTGGAGGGAGCGGCCCTCCCTAAGCTTAGGAAGATTGTTGCCTTCGTGCCGGCCGCACTTGTGGACGAGGGCAACATTCTTCGACACATCGAACGGTCTACTCCAGAGTTCCAAATGGGGCTTTGGAAGATAAGACAGGTGAGCAAGGTACCTGCCAAAGGCTCTCGGTTGATTCTCAGGGTGGATGAGGCGTCAGCCTTGTCCATGTCGAGAATCAATTTTGTAGGCCATGCTGGCATGGCTAGGGTCTCTTTTTGGAACTCTAAGTTCCAAAAGGTAAAACCTCGAGGCTGCTGAGCCACCTGAGACTTTGGAGTAACCCTTATGGGTACACAGCTAAATTGTGACCCCAAACTGCTACGTTTTCTGCAGAGCAACTTGCAGCACTGCATCGTGGCGACTTCCATTATAAGTCAGCAGCTTGCGATGGAGCATACAGATATTGTAATGATACAGAAACCTTGGGTGACCAAAGGCTCTATTAAGAATCTTAGTCGTAAATAGGGACACATATTTGTGAGCTCTGACGTGGAAATCCCAAGAGTCTGTATATATACCGCTAAGCATGTTAATGTCATTCAACTAACCAATTTTTGTTACAGAAGGACGAAGGAGGAAGAGCAAGGACACTAATATTAGGGGCATGGCAATTTTCGAGTACATCAACTCCGAGTTGGACATGCTCAATAAAGGCTCGAAACCATCTTTTGTTACAAGGGCTAGGCAAGAGGTTAAAGACATCACTATCAGCTCATCTTGGGCATCGCACTGGGTCAAAAACTGGAATGTCTCGTCGGAGGTGTACATGTCCGACCAGTACCACATCTGCTCCAGTCTAGAGATAGACACAATTCCTACGACACAGGAGTATATATCCAAAACTCATAAATTGGGGATTCTACAAAGAAAGTCTATCGGCGACTGTGAGACCACATCCTAGGCCTTGCACAACCTATCAGATAGAGGAAAGCAATGATATTCTTAGCCGGGCCATAGTCCGAGTATATGAAAAGAGTTACCTGCTAGAAGTAACTAGGAGTAAACAGAGTCCCATGGTGGAACTCTGAGCTCCAAGAAACAACGAAAGAAGCACGCAGGCTCTATAACAGGGCCATAAATACAAAATTGAATTTTGATTGGGACAAATATAGAAAGGCTCAAGGTCGATTTAAGAGCTATACTCGTAGCAGTAAGACAGGCATGGAAAGACTTTGTGAGAGCAAAGACGTCCCTGCCACATTAAGGATTTATAAAATCATGAAATATATCCACGAATCTAGGATCGATGTTTTCAGGATTCTTGATGGTACATACACGTTCACGACCAACGAGGCGTTGGAGCATCTTGTGGATTTTCACTTTCCTGGTTCTGTCAATAGTACTAGCTCTATCCAACACCAGAGGACTCCCAACATAGAGGTTGCAGCTATGAATCGGAGGATGGCCTCGAATATGGCAACTGTGGAGCGAATTAAATGGGCCATAAATACTTTTGCTCCATATAAGAGTGCGGGTATGGATGTAATATTTCCAGCTCTCTTTTAACAAGGGTCAGAATACATCATACAACATCTGCAAGATCTATACATAGCAACACTAGCTCTAGGATATATTTCAAAACCCTTTTTTTATTTTTGAAGGAGGTAAAAAATCTTCAAGAAGACCTCCCACCATTGGTGTTCTGTCGATGGGAGAGTGCTGGATTCGGCCGTTCTTACAACCGCCTACTAGCTAAAAACTTCATCCTTTTTCGTTGAAGACTGAAACATGTGAAAACATACAGTTCTATCTCCCCTGGCTCCTACGCTCCTCCGTCTCCTTAACAGCCAACAGTTCCCTTATGACCTTCCCAGCCGTGTTCCAACTCCTCTCATCTCCAGACATCATCTGCACCAGGTTCTCCGGGGTTATCTGACCCCCCAATTCCCTTTGAAGCTGGGTCCTCATATCGTTCCACCTCGGACAGACGAACGTGTGTTCCACGTCATCCACCGCTTCGCAGTAGCAGCACCCTTCCGTTTCTGCTAGCTTGAACCTCCAAAGGTACTGCTTGAAACATCCATGGCCAATTAATGCCTGCGTAAAAAAGTAGTCCATCTCTCCTACCTCACTATTTACCCAAGGCCTCAAGTCCGGAAGGAGCCTTCTTGTCCACGCCGAGTTCTCCACATTTGCTGTCCATCTGTCCTGCCATTTTTGGATAGTCATCTCCCTATATCTTCGGGAGTCTGCATCCTCTTCTTCCCTCGTCCTACATCTCTCCTCCAGCAGGAGGTCCAGGGGAATAGACTTAGCCACCACCTGCAACGCCATACTGTATGCGCAGGTGATTCGCAAATTCATCCTTCTCTGGATGTTATTTAGAAGTCGCCTTTATTTATCATACTTGCACACCTCTGCCCATACGGGTGCCGCATACAACACCATGGAACACACCACTGCCCCCAACATCCTTCTTTTCTCGCTCGAAGGCCCCCGATATTTGGCCGTATTCCTGTCAAGCTTCTACATAGTCGCTCTGCCTTAAGAGTCACGGCCTTTACATGCTCTCTCATTGTCATGTTGTGGTCAAACGTGACCCCTAAATACTTGACCTGAGTCACTACTTCTGCCGAACCCAAATCTAGGTTCAGGTTTCTTAGAGTCCTCCGCCCCATCAAAATTACTGCTTCCGTTTTATGGGTGGCAAGCTTCAGCTTCCTGGTCTCCATCCATCCCATAATTACCTCAAAGACTTCCCTAGCCTGTTCCCTAATTTCCTCGCTGTTTCTGCCGCTAACCAGCAGCGCGATATCATCTGCGTATCCAATAACGTTTACCTTTCTAGGCATAGGAAGCCTAAGGACCCCATCATAATATACGTTCCAGAGGGTTGGCCCAAGTATTGATCCTTGCGGGACCTCCATCGTCATACTTATCTCCTCCCCCCCTTCCTCTATTATCACTCTCCTTTCCTCGAGATAGCTCTTTATTAACTCTACGATGTATTGGGATACCCCTCTCCTACCTAGCTCTTCAATAATGCCTGGCCAGCTAGCTGAATTGAAGGCGTTCTTGACATCCAGGGTAACTAGGACACAGAATTCTCTGTTCCTGTACGCACCCTGATTAATGTACTTCGCGATATCTCGTATTCTTTCTGCCATTCCGCCAAATCTCCAGTTCTCTCAATTTCCTTATTTAGCCTACCATTTATTATCTTTTCGTACAGTTTAGCCACACTATTTATTATGCATATTGGCCTATAATATGCTGTCCTTCCTTCACCGTCCTTTTTACCCTTCTCTAGTAGAACAAGTCTGGCAGTCTTCCACTCTTTCGGGAAAGCACACCTACGTAATTGTTAATTAAGGACCTTCAACACATACCCCGGGGTTACACTCGCCCATATCCTTATGGCCTACGGCGGTATCTGGTCCGGTCCCGGGGCCTTTCCCTTTTTCATTGTCCCTGCAATGAGTTTCAGTTCCTCCTCGTCTATGCCCGGCACTTGTTCTACCACAATCCTATTCCAAACATGTTCCACGTCAGTTGGAAATAATTCACCCACCACTCTCCTTCTCATATTTATATCCATGTTTTTTGAGACGAGGCATCGCAGCTTCTTCAGCGCGATTTTATACGCGTCCCTCCATATGTTTTCCTCCAAATCCTCCACTAGAGACTTCCAGCACCTTCTTTTTTCTCGACGGATCTGCATTGTCAACTCCTTCTTCCTAGTTTTATATTGCTCCTGACATCTCCGTTTCCATTCCGGGTCGGCTCTCCTCGCCGCCCTGACCATCCTTCTCCTAGCCACGACACACTCCCTTCTACGTTCGGCCACCTCCTCCGTCCACCAGTAGGTCTCCTTCTTCCTACCATATCCACCCTTTTTCTCAAGCGACTCATTGCATAACTTCTTAAGCAGGTTACTGCTCTATTCCACTGTGCCGCTTCTTCGCGCCGCATCTCCCATTTCTTTCACCGCAGCTATTTCTACTGTGCCACTCGAGTAGTCCTCCATTTCCATCCACGCTGCAGAACCGCCTGTCTAATTAGGGGGTGCCTATCGGGGGGAGGTCCCACCTCATACGTAATGTTTCGGTGAAGGCTTAGATTTTCCTCATCCCAGACCTTCCACTTCTTTACCCTCTGGATCAGCACGTCCGAACATAGGGTTACATCAATATGGCTCTTTGAATCTCCCCTGACAAAAGTAGGAACATCTCCCTCGTTTACAATTTCCAAATTCAATTCCTCAGCCCACTCCCCCATGTTTGTGCCTCTAGCATCCGAGTATGGAGCGCCCCATCTGGTGTTTTTTGCGTTAAAGTCGCCCCAAATTATAACCTTTGTGGCCCCGATACCACGTACATGCTCCTTGATTTTTTCGAGAAATATATTTTAAAACCCTGGAGAACAGCGAGAGTGGTTTTCATTCCTAAAGCAGGTAGACCTTCTTATGATGAAGCGAAGGCCTTTAGACCAATCTGCCTAACGTCACTCTTATTGAAACTACAAGAAAGGTTCATAGAAAGATTTCTGAAAGAGGGCCCGCTAGTGACTATACCATTACATAGCTCACAGCACGCCTACCAGACAGGTAGATCTGCAGAAACGGCATTGCACTCTGTGGTCTACAAAATAGAGAAAACGATTAACCAGAAGGAGCTCGTTATCGGGACCTTCATGGAAATAGCTGGGGCATTTGATAATACGTCTTACAATTCCATACTAACAGCGGCAGAGGAGCACGGGATCCCACCTATCATAGCTAGGTGGATTTACTCCATGCTTTCAAACCGCTAAATTTCTACCTCCCTCAATTAAGTCACAGTTAGAGCGACTGTGGGCCGAGGGTGCTAGGAGGGAGTCCTTTCCCCCTTGCTATGGAGCCTTGTGGTCGACGATCTTCTTCAAACGACGATCTATCTGGGTGCAACCAGGAAGGGATTATGACCCAAGCATATGCAGATAACCTTATAGTCTTAATCGGAGGGGAAGTCTGCAAGCACAGTTAGTGAGCTCACTCAAAGGGCCCTAAGAAGCATAGAAGAATGGTGTATAGGACAGGGGCTGAAAGTTAATCCCTCTAAAGTCAACCTAGTCCTCTTCACTAAGAAAAGGAAGTTGGACGGTTTTAAAGGACCAACCATTTTCAATAAGACCATCCAACGTACAAAGATGGTCAAATTTTTGGGAGTTATCCTAGACAAAAAGTTGTCGTGGATACATACGGACATACAAGTATTCTTAAGGAACTTGTGGGCGGAGACAGTTTGCTGGGGGCACCCAGCAGCAGGATATCTCCCACTTATGTGTTTCATAAACCGTTTACAGTAGATATACCGGACAGGGACACCTGGCTCGAAAATCCTGATGCTCAGGTCTCGAATGGGGTCGCCTGGTTTACGGATGAGTCCAAGACAGACCAGGGCTCAGGGGCGGGCGTCCGAGAGGTGCGCCCAAGGGCAAGACTATCCTTCTACTTAGGAAAGTATGCCACAGTCTTTCAGGTGGAAGTGTTTGCTATCTCTGCATGTGTTCAGGACAATCTCAAAAGGAGATATTCTAATCATCACATCCAGACAGTCAGGCGGCTTTACATGTTTTGATCTCCTATAGGATTACCTCCAGGGAGGTTGTATTATAGGAGTGTATTAATGGTCTAGCCCAATTGGGACAGAACAACCAAGTAAAATTGACCTGGGTACCGAGTCATCACAACATAACAGGGAATGAGGAGGCCGATGCACTGGCTAAAAGAGGCTCAAGTATACAGTTTACATGGCCTGAAGCAGTACTCGGGCTTCCGCCTAGTTATGTAACAAGGTCTATTGAAAACTGGATCAAGAAAAGATCAGAGAAAGAATGGTCGAATGGGACTGGGCTGCGACAAACCAGGCCCTTAACTGAAGACTCTCGGTCGAATGCAACTCGATCAATACTTGCGCTAGGTCATAACAGTATAAGGATTGTCACAGGACTGTTGACAGGTCACGGATATCTCAACAAGCACCTTAACACTATCCGCCTTAGTGACACTATAAGGTGCAGGTTTTGTGGGCACGATGATGAGTCCATATACATCCTGTGTTGGTGTGCCTGCCTCATGGTCAAGAGACACAAACATCTGGGTGCAGCATTTCTCCTGCCCCAAGACATTAGAGAGCCTCTACTAGAACGGGTGTTGGCCTACGCGCATAGCACGGGTCTCTTCCAATAGCTCTTGACTAGTGACAGGCACAATGGGTCTGTCACAATGGGGACCGCGCCGCTTTCCAACAACAACAACAACCTACTAAAGGTTCTTGTATAACTTTACTGACATAAATTGGTCAAGAAAGAAATCGAAAAATAATATATTTTACTCAACCTTTGAAAAGTAACGCAAATTAACTTATAACTCCCGGTAATACAGTGTTCCTGAACCGTAACAAATTAGAATAAGTGCGACCATAAAACATAGCACACATAGCCTACTGCTCCAAACCAACAGCATTGCCACATCAGGACAAACATCCGAGCAAAGTTCTGTATCTGTATTAGGTGATAGATGCACCTAATTGTATTCTAAAAATAAACATATATATTACATATATATGTTTATTGTACCTACATATACTATATAAAATTGTTTAGACACATAAAAAAGTGTTTCTTCTTTCCATTTAATAATTATCTTAAAAACAAATACTTAGGTGTTTTTATTCAATTTTAATTTGGAAGAATTTTAATGAAATCTAATTTTGTTTAAGAATTAAATTTGATTTGAAAAAAAAATCTATTCCATTCCTTAAATGAATAAATCACTTTCCTAACACCTTTTTATTAGCTTAAGTATCGATTTAACTTATATTAACTATCCAGAAAATCTTGAAAATCTTATGTTTATTTATGAGTAGAAGTGAAATAGTAATGTGAATACTAGTTATTTTGACACTGACATCACTGGCACCTGCCAATCTGCCCACAAATTTAGATATCACATCTTACCGATGGAGGGGGAAATCGTGGATAGACGATTGGATTTCAGATTGTTTTGCGTGTCGCTCATTATGGCTAATTATATGAATATTGAATATGCAGAAATGTTGCTAATACACGGAGTGTTTATGTAATGCAAATAACGCTTCAGTTGAATATCGGAGGCGTTTCCCTAATAGACAAAGTTTTCCCAGTCCGCGAAAGCTCATAAGTGCCCTCCAACATATTCGGGACACCGGATATGTGATACCGCGATAAGAACCTGCAAGGCATCGCCAAAATAAAAGCTGTTTTAAATTTAGTTGAGGATAAACCTACTATCTCCACAAGAACCATTTCAAGGTAGTTGGAGATATACCAAAGCAAGGTGTGGAGAATATTACGGGAAAACTCACTTCACCCGTATCATTTTCAAAAAGTGCAAGTTTTAAACCAGCTGATTTCCTCGCTCATCTTGAATTTTGCAATTGGTTTCAAAATCAAAGCAGCTAATCCCGACTTTATTAACAAAGTGCTATGGACAGATGAGTGTTGTTTTACCCGTGCTGGCATTTTAAAAAGGTAACCAGCTAATTTTTAAAAATGATTGCGTACCTATCTAGGTATACCGTATTACAACCTGAATAGATAATTAGAGGAAATAGAATATGATACTAAAAATGCATATTTTTTATCGGTTAACAAATTATAAAACATATATGTAATAACAACCGAACATTAAATATAAATTTGTTGTTATTAACAAATAAATAATAATTTTAAATATTAAAAGTATCTATTCATGTATGTAGTCATATCAAAAATTTTATATTAATTAAAGCAAATTTTTTGTTGAAGTGCCCATAAAAAATGCAGTAAAAACCAACTTGGAAACTCAGTGGCCCGATAGGTCAAGTTCGTACGTAGGGACATTCTTTATTTTGTTTACAAACAATAGATTTTTTCATGTTACATAATAGTACCTAAATGGTTTTTAAATTGGTTGTTTATATGAGGTATCAGCGATATAAAAACACAAAATTAAGTAGCTATAAGTATTTAAATAAGGAAAACCTTTTTTTAATAATTTACCAATTATTGAGAGCTGGTTTTTTATCTGCACTATTTCTGTAACGTAATGTAAATGATTTATTGTTTGATCCATTGGAGTATAATTTCAATATTAAATTATATTTTTTAAACTGTGAAACAGAGCAAATTTTTTTGAAGAGGAACTTAGGAAATTAATATTCATTGTAGACAGTGTGATGCTTATTGTGAAAATATCGGCAAAAAAATATAAAAAATTATTTGTGTCAAGTGGTGTAAATACAGCGCTTTATAGGAAGTGAAATCAAATAATGTAAATTAATAGTCTAAATTGTATATTTCGTATCATATAAAATAGTTTCCTCCATATCAGCCAAGTTCAGAACTTTAGTAAGTAATCACATTTTTGGTAAGGCATGCTCAAACCTCCTCGGGGTCCTTGCTGGGCAACAATAGCAATTTAATATGTTAATTGCATAATTTTTAAAAATATTTTCTTATTTTCTTACATATTTTAACATTTTTAGTTATTATGGGCTGAAGTGAGCAAGAAAAAACAAGACTTTCTAAAGTAGTCAATAAAATAGTTTTGTATTATGAGAGCGAATACAGTAACAAAAATATTGAAATTTGGCAACGTTGCGCCTAGGCCTGCTACCGAGCTCGATCAGTTCTGTCGAGGCCGTCAGCGACAGTCTAAATAAGGGGTTTAAATATTGATTTAAAAATATTTTTTCACTGTAAATATGGATTTAAAATTTTTTTAAATCGCGTGTTCGTAAAATACTCATTTTTCCCTATCTCTTCTTAAAATGCCTATATAAATAGCTGTGAGTAAATACTGTATGAGTACTTCGAAACTCTGACAAATTTAGACAAAATGCTGTGAAAACGTTTAGAGATTCAGAATTGAATATTCTATCAAGAGAAATAAAATACAAGGAGTCACTAAACCATTTAGTATGAATGACACTGACAAATTTTATTTAAGCCAAAACTCGGTTATCTTTTTCCTTGATTACGACATATCAATATCAAAAAAAGTATAAAGGAACTTGACTAAAACAAAGTTATTACGCACCTGTACATACATGCATAGGTTAAAAGATATCAAACACCAGAAACATAAATATTTGAATTATCTCCAAATTCTTTGGTTTAACGTAAACAAACATGGCTTAAAACAGGGTCCGGGGAATTATCCATAATTTACTGGAAAATTTTCCTAATTTCCTAATCCTTTTTTCGGAAAAATAATAGAATGTTTTTGTTAAGTTTTTGAGTATAAAAATGGAAATCTTATTCATAGAAAAATACTTAGTTCATTCATAGAAAGATGCTTTAATAATATAAAATATAAAAAAACTATAAAACTGAGATTTCATTGAGACTAGGTCATATCAATACAATTTTTAAAGAAATAAAAGGCATTTCCTGGCCATTAAAAATATTTTTTTGAATTTTTTAATTATGCAATTTCATGAATTTTTTATGATATTGCAAAAGTGATGTATATTCTCTATTATATGGACTGATTCATTTCAGACATAAACAATTTGACATTTGTATACATTACTCATTTCTAAAATTCTGTATTTTAGGACACTAGGTACCTCATTATTTTATTTACAATAATTTAATTTAAATACTCGAAATCAGCATCTTCTCTCAATTAAAAATTACCATACAAATCTATAAAAAAGTTCACCCATCTACCAAACGGTTACTATCTTGAAATCAAGTCATGAGTGGATGTATTTTGTTGCAACATCAACCAAATTAAAAATTTCTGTTTTATCTGTTTAATCTGTGATTTCATTTTTGTATATACATACACTTTTCATTGTAACCTTATAATGGTTAAATAAATAAATAAATAATCAAGACCCACTGAATTATTTTATGCAACTAAAATAAAAAAAAAAACTGTATTTAAAAATAATAAAAAATAGTAAGAGTAATATTCGATATGAATATTCTTGATTTTATTATTACAAATAAACTATGCAATAATGATAAATAGGCTTGGCGGAAATGCGAGGGCAGACATAGGCGTGCGCATCATAATACACGTAATAAATGAAATTAACTATTAACAAAAGCAATAAATTGTTACAATTTATAAACCATCCACAATACAAGAACATATAATACAACAGGAATATATTTACACGCAAACACCACGACAGCGGACAATGAACTGAAATGCACAGGAACAGTCTTGCGGCGCGGTGAGGTGTTTACAACGCACACCGCTGGTCTCCCTTGTAACTCACCAAGCCTAATAATAAATAATGCTGCTGAATAATGATTTAATATAATGGAAACAAAATATTAGCAGAACTAATCAAGTAAATGGAAATAAATCAATGATAGTGTGGTAGGTACCCCAAATTTGGGAAAATTCTGTAAAGGTCATAAAGCGGCAAAACAGAACTCGAACATATTAAACATAAATTATTAGAGACCACAATATCTTGGTCCTTTTATATTTTATTAGAAAAATGCTGTCAATAAAAATATTATTTTTTCAACTGTTTTTCATGTTTATTCTATGACCTATTTTATTTGCAATAATAAATACAATTTGGAAACAGACATGAAATTCACTGCTGATAGAAAATATTGTTATACTTTTTTTATTTTCTGTAGAAAGTTGATAATTTGGTCAAGGGAAGTCAAACTTGTTTCGTTGATATACTTAATTTAATACACCACAAAAGATTTGCTAAGCAAAGCTTTTCTAATCTTAAGCTTTGCACAAAGGCAGTGGGTATGGATGGATAAGAGAGTAATATTTTATTAATTTGTAAAAAATCACATTACTTAAAAAGTTAAAAAAACTTAACACTGCAGCAGTCACTACGACATTTTACAGAGTATAGACATATGTATAGAGTAATAAAAAACCTCTTCACCATAGCAACAGAGATGTCGAGAGAGATATATTTGTATAATACTTACTTACCTAGAAAAGAACTAAAACTCCTTTTCATACTACTAGCAGTTGAATCTGGTGTATCAAGCTGAAAATATATGTCTCCATCAATAGCAAAATACAGCAATATAATTATTTAAATTTTTTTATTTCAATGAATTAAAAAATTATAATTATTATGGCAGGCATGTTCACAAACAAATATTTAGAATATCATTTCTATAGCTTTTCATAAAATAGATACAAACACATATTTTTGAATAATTATGTAGGTAACAGAAATTCCTAGTAAAAACTGGCAAACATTTTTCACTGATGATACTGTGAAAACGTACTTTGAAGGTAACAGGAAACAGTTGTTCACATTTAATATTGGAAACTGCAAATAAAATTAGGCAATGCTCACTACTACCATAAACTGTAGATGCAGTTTAGTCAGTTATGTCAAAACTTGACAGGATAATTGGTTATACCTACATAAATTCAGCTATTACCTACTATTAGCAGATACAAAATGCTGCCATCTTAATTTGAATTAAATCAAATTTATATTTTTATCGCTTTATTTATAATAAAATTTAAATCTTCTAAAAGTTGACAATGCTAATGTGTACGTATGACCTGACTGATATTGCTTCAATTTAAGTCATTTCGAAACTAAGAACATTCACGAGACTGAATTCAATAAGAATAAATAGTGATAATTAAATAGTGTAATGAGTTACTACAGCTAGGTACCTAGAACCATTATTTATATGAAAAATAATTGTTATGACAATTTAATTTATATATAAAAAATCGCATATGCCATAGTGTAATTGTCACTTTGACAGCGACAAAAGTTACCTGCAACAATTACAGCGACAATTGCACTAGTGGTATTTACACTTATTAATTTTTTAATCAATTATCGCGATGTCTGCTGTCAAAATAAATAGTTTGACATTTTTGTCAACAAATTATTGAATTATTAAACACTAACAATAAATCGATTCTGTGATACTTAAATAAAAATATGTTTATTTTTAGTGTTTCATAAATAAAGTTTGCATTCATATGTTTCTAAATTTCTTATTCATTAAATTGTCCTGCCGAATTACACTCGATGTTTGTATTGATACCGGATAAATTTGTATTGTTTAAATTCTAAACTGTTTCCTTTAGCAATTTGACTTGAAAAACTGTCAACCTAAAAACGCTCCACCTTCGGTGTCGCGTTTTTAATAGTTGAGTTTTTCTCGTCTAATTGCTAGGCAACAGTTTCTCATTAAACAATCCAAATTTATCCAGTAAAATACAAACCTCTTGTGCAATTATAAGTGACAATTCACTGTTCATTTTAATAAGGTTTTCTAGGTAACATCATAAGTCATTCCTGGCACACTTGCGGCCTGCAATAATGATCATTGCAGTAATGAGGGAGAGATATTATTTAGTGTGAAATTTATTACCGCATTTTTTATGGAAAAGTAAGATCAGTAAGTATATAAGCTAAATTTTTATTAAGAGATTTCAAACATATGGACGTCAGAACAACTAATTAACTAAACACCTCAGTAATTGTTTTATTAAAATGTAGGTTATTACAATCATTAATCATTATATACTTTCTAAAGTCAGTAATAAACATTTTATTAATGTATTACTTATTTATTATATGGCAAAATCTTATCTAATATAAAATTATGATATCACATGACTACGAAAAACCAAAAACATTAAATTTAAATCAATCACATCAAAGTATAGTCAAGCCTAAACAAAATATAAAATTGTAAAACTACTTAATATTTGTATGACTTTTTAATAATATTTTGATAATAAACTGGTAGTTATACTTGAAATGTGAATAGCATAGACATGTCTAGGATAACTTTAACTCTGTAAATTATTTCATGGCCCACAATAACAACCATTTAAATGAGTCCAAAAGCTTCAGTCATAATAACCCGTAAATGGTGGTTACTTATCAAAACGAACTTTACTACAAGTATTATTTAACAAGAGTTTTAACCTCTTTATGTCTTTATACACAGTGAAGAAAGAAATATATCGGTAAACTCGAAACTTACTTTTAATGTTTTTTCAAGAACTGCTCCTGTAGATGTAACAACATTACTAGCTTCATTTTTTACTACTGATCCAAATTCTTCCAGGTCTTTTTTTACAAATTCTAATACTTCAGTGCTCTGCAAATTTGAAATGTTACCATACGAATGAAAGTAAATAGAAATATTACCTTATTTTTAGCGGCATTCAACCAAGAACCAAGCCAGTTTTCAGATCTAAGGAAATATTTATAAAAGGTAAGTCATAATAACAAAAAAATTAAAATACATATGGAATGAATATACTATATAAAACTTTTTAATTTAAAAAAAGTTACTTACTTTTCACCCATTATAATTCCTTTAGATAAATTACACAAATAATTTAGTGTTGACAGTGTATCTGACAGGTTAAAAATCTTTGTTTTGTTTTTTTAACAAATCCACTAAGATGGCCATGATACAATTCGATAAAGTAAAGTTAGCTCTTAACCAGGGCCTGGGCACTCCCACGGAAAAGTCAAACCTCAATATTAGTTCAACTACGCATCACGAGCGGCGCTAGCATCTGCACTTAATAACGTTCCGTGATTGTTCTCGTTATCTCGTTTAGTCGTTGTTGTTGAATAACACAACCTCACACCAATCTGTTCTTGAATAATTTTTGTGTCTTTTTGAAAGATTTTTTATTTAATAGTTCTTGTTAAATAAGTTAATAGTTCAAGCCTTATACTGTGATTTAAGTTGGTAGTGTTCCTGGATGTACCAATGTCACGGATTTCTTAAAATAAACTGGATCGCTAATACATACTGGTGGGGGTAGCTAAAAATAACAACTGATAGGCGGCCGCCATACTGTGCTAACTTCTAGGTATTTTATGAACTAAATGATGGTAACACTGTTGAGTTACATCACTGCTTTTATATTTTCTTTTTGTTTTGTGGTTTATAAATGACATTCTGTGTGCAAGGTGAAAGTTATTTATTTCTTAATCTGAAGAAAAAACATGCAATTTCATCATTTCATCCATTTGGTCGAAGTATTCAATGTTGAAGGTTGCGATAAAAGTCTAAAAACGTAGATATCTGTTATCTGAAGAGTCAATCGAAAAGATACAAGGTGAAAAAGGCTGCAGTTTTGGAAAGAGTGCAAATTGAAGAATTTTTGACTAAATCTTGTGATAAAGAATATTTTATGATTAAGGTAATAACTCTTAACTTTTTAGACAATATGTATTAATAATACTTTGAATCATTTTAGGTTGCGCTAGTAATAGTAATAGTCTCTGGTGCTTGTCGATGCTACGAATTGACGAATTTGAAAATCACTAATGTATAGGACACTGGCGCGTATCTAGTTGTTTCGATACTAGATACCAAGACCGGCATTTCACGAAAGTTTAAAATTATAAATGAAGGATTTTCTATCAACGACGTAGAGATGTGTAGAAAATGTATTTCCCTAAGACCAAAGAACTTATCACAAAACAGATTCTTTTTACATTATAAGAATCAAAAATGTACTGCTCAGCCTGTTGGAATCAACACATTGGCAAAAGTTCCATCAAAAGTTGCATCGTTTCTGAACTTGGCAAACGCGGAAGCTTATATTGGCCACTATATGAGGGTGCACTTCAATAACTTTATTGGGAAATAAAGGTGCCAACTTTACACCCATCAAGCGGCATGGTGGGTGGAAGAGCCCTGCTGTGGCAGAGAGCTATATTGAAGACTCCCTATCTAACAAACTTGGTATTGCAAGGAAAATCCAAGGTTCTTCTCGTTCAAGTCATTCCTCAGGAGAAGGAGACATCCAAAATTTGTTGCAAGAAGCAACTACAAACTTCCTATTAACGGAAATGAAGTGAAATATGAAAAAGCGAAGAACGAAATGTCTATTAATATAAATGTTAATGTTAATTTTAATAAGTAAATTAAATTTGGTTGATTTAAGTTTATATTTTTTTATTATTTCAGTAGTGAATAATAGGTTACTTTATATGCTTTATAAGTGTGGATAAAACTCCTATTATAATGTGATTGTGTGTATAAATTATATTTTAAATGTGTTTTTATTAAATTCCTACTATAATCATAATGATTTTGAGTTTTGAAGTTGTTAATGTTATCTTCTAGAAAAGCAGTTATTACCATATTGTGTATTATAAACTTCATGTAATTTTATAACAAAATAACTGATTAACCTATCCCAATTCATTCACAATATTTAATATATCTTAACAGTGTAAAGTATAAATTTGACTAATAACTACTTGACATTACTAATTGTATGATGTCATTCAGTTAAAAAATATTTTTTTAGTGCCGTTTTTACTGATAAGACGTGCAGCTACTTTCATCGTGGCTTTTTATATAAGCAGCTCCTGCCACAATTAAAATAACTACAAACATATGTCTAATTCTTCGATAAATACCTACCTTATATCGATACCTTTTTGCCAAACTATCGTAAGTGACATTTTCCATGAAAATGACTATAGATCTATCGTAAGTATAATATGCAAATACACATCTTGGCAGAGGTGGATAGATCCATAAATATGTAAGCGTATTTAAATGTTTCACGGTTAAATAACTGCATACATTTTATCGTAAGTAACAGAACTGTAATAGGCAGAGTGGCAGAATTGTCGTAAGTAGCCTAAGGTAAAATTTAGAGAGTGACTTACGATATTTTGGCAAAAAGGTATCGATATTAGAATTTCTCAAAACAATATACAAAACTGATCCTAACTAATTTTTATACTGCAATCAGACAAGGTTCAAATACTTGGTTGACAAACCATGTTACTTTAAAGTTTTTTGGGTTAGTTACTAAATTATGTTTAGACAAGTAACTATTATGAACCAGTTATAATTTCGGCTAATGTAAAATTTATTTAAAAAATGAAGTTGTAACAGGAGAAATAAAGAGTGTCGTCAATGAATTTAATATACATTGGTACCTACCAGACATACCATTGGAGGATTTGTACATGTAGGGAGTGTCTTTACAAGCACATAAATTTCGACTTTGTCGAAAATCATTTCAAGTTAAATTAAAAAGAGATGATTCCAATTATTTGAAATGCACTATAAATAGAAAAAAATTATGTGTACCTTTGCTGCACAAATATAACTCTTGAGTCCAGTCCTGTCAATTACTCGTCATATCTAATGCACAAATAAAACAATTTAATTTTTGATATAACCCTATATTAAGTTAACTTTTTAGACCCGCTGCTAAAGTATTTTTATTACAACAGTGTACATATTTTATACCCATATCCATCCATATAAGTAATATTTAGTTAGTCATATGCCCATATCTCACCAAACTATTTTCAAAATTTCCCTCTGTAAATACCTCAACATCATTAGCTGAAAACTAGCCAATGGAATGTTAGCACAGTGTGGCGACCACCTTACAACTGACAAAATGATAGTTAGGAATCAGCGATCCAGTTTATTTTAAGAAATCCGTGACCAATGTACAAGGTGAATGTTAGTTTTGCTTAAAAATCTTGAGGTAAGTTTCATGTACTTTTTAATTGTTCGTCAATTCTTTATAAATTTTTATCTGTAGCACGAGCTTTTTTCTAATGCTACTTATTAAATTGCATGCAGGTCGTTTTAGAGAAAAGCGAAAAACAGTAATTAGTTTTCTTACTTCAATTCCAACGTGTTGAATACTTAAGTTTTTTATTATACAAGAAGTATTTATTTTTAACCGTTAATTCTTTTGACTGAACTCAGATAAATGCATAAAAAATTAACAAATTGCAATGTGAAATATTAATTAAGGTTGTTCTCCTTCATTTCTCCCAGACTTATGTTGAGATACTAGTAAAAGCATTTTGAATTATAAAAAAGAAGATCTTTTAGAAAATTTTATGCACCAAAGTTAAAGTACATGATTGTACCATCACCTATTGATGAGTACTGTTTATGTAGTTATATGAATAATGTTTAACAAACAATATAAGCATTGTAACAAATGTACTGCAGTGTCTATTATTAGTTCACAAGAAAGAAAAACTTCAATTATAGTCAATATAAAATCAATCAAGAAATATACCTGTCATCCTAACATTTATTAAAACTTATATTTAATAGGTTTTCTTATCAAGGTAATCACACTGCTTACCACGTAATATTTTAATTTTCAGATGCGTAGGAAATGGTGTGTGTGAACATCCAACAACTGTATTCGATGAATTTCTTCGACAAACATATTTGAGATCTATCGGAAGCAAACTTACAGGTTGTTACCATTTAATTTTTCTCGTGTTGACAGGGGGGAGAATCTGACTATTATAATTTTTCTCTTATTGTGAGATAACAAAATTAGTATTTTAAGTGCCCTCTCGGTAATACATAAACGTACAGAGACGACACTGGCTAGCTCAGTGGGCGGTGGGGTGAGTACGTCACGGTATTAAGGGTGAGTAAACAGACAAAGATATTTGAACCAATTTTACTATTAATATCACATGGACATAATATACAGTGAATAAATAATATCAACCAATAAATCAATATACACAGTAATAAACCTTTATTTACCCTTAGGTACTAAAGTACTTAGCTGATTTTTCCAGGGTGGCGTTGATAACCTTGGGAGGTGGTACTCCAAAATGGCGCTAAGCGGTGAATCTATTCCTGCGAACTCGCAATGGTGAAGGAAGGATAAGTATCCGGTTACAATCCCTCACAGCTCTGTAGGTACCTACTTCAACCAAATATTCCTCTACCAAAATATCCTAATTTCGGAATAGGGTCGCCAAATAGGGTTTTCATTCAAAACTTTAACCAGGAAAACCTCAATTTCCAGGAGATGATCTAAGAAAGGAGAATTTGGAAAATTCTCCTAAACAAGAAAGGAAGACCTTAAAAACTGGTACAATCGGATAAACCAGAAAAACTGTAAAAATTGTAAAAGTTGGAAAAGCCCTAAAACAAAAGAAAATAATGTAACCCTAGTATATATATAAATCATGAACTAGGCACGACTTTTAAGCACCTAAAATGGATGGGTATAGAAAAGAACAATTACCTCAAGTTGTTAATCGGGCTTCTTAGAAAACTTTATGGTTCCTCGTGGACTCGTAGAAATGCCAAAAAAAATCCCATACATAAAATGGTCCAAGTGTTGATCAAAACTAATACACAGCTAACCACACTTATACAGAGTATTTTCAAGATATCCCAATCAGGAAAGTATCACAAACTTTAAATTCTTGTAAAATACACAAGGCACTTCTGAATACCACGACAGATTCGTCAATTCTCGTCCCCTTTGACAAGACGCATCCCCTCTTCCATTTTTAATTCGCGCCAAAACGGTAACCCAGAAATTAAGTAGAACAAATAAAGGCCTATCTAGCTAATGAATTAATTTAAATTATCTTTTAATTATTATTAGAAGTATAGAAATATTAAAGGGAGTAATAGAAACATTCCAAACAGGAGATTTATAATTTATTTCAGTATAATTTGACTAGTCAAGTATGTCTTGCGCAGTAGAGGAGAGATAACCGTAGTCCATATTTTTACGATTAGACTCATTAACCGACTAATTATGGTAGGTCGAAAACTAGACAAACTATAGATCTATTATCTTGGTGTAGAGTAATTCGTTGGAGATGTATCCCACGACAATTCAGAAAAAGTGAAAAAGTGGCAAACATGTTGCTAACATCTAATAAAATGGATGCGATGGTGACGTCACGCCGACGTACCTATGAAAATTGAAACTCGGTATGCTGGTCTATAAAATATGCCTAGACTTTCGTAGCTTGGTTCGCCGAGTGCGGGTAGTAAGGAGGCAAGAAGTGGAACCTAAGAGTAAGACAAGGAACCAAGATACCTAGCAGCCATGAAACCTAAAGTTCCTAGAGAACCATAGTTTAAGCCTGCATCATACAACAACAACAACAACCATCACCAAATGCAAGTCTTAATATGCAGCTATGCAGCCCAGCATCGGCCTCCAGGTGGGACACATTATTTTATATTATGTTTGTTACTTACTATGTATGCTTAATTACTGTGGCTATGGCTTTGGATGTTTTATTTGCAAGCTTAGCCTAACGAATTTACTATTATTGTTTCAGATCCACCTAAGAAAAGAGAAATCGATCCTATATCGCTATATGTGGATATGTTCTAAAATGTGAAAATAAAGGAGCTACGCAGACCAAATGGTAAGTAAACACATTTTGATATTATTCTTGTTGATTATAATGTGCTTTCCTTTGTTGCAGTACACACCTTGATGGAAATGGTCTGTAATACTGAATATTTTAATTAAATATCATACCAGCTCTCCGAGATGTAATTCCTTTTTAATAAATGTTGTTTTTTTTTTTTTAAATTATCGAATTTATTTATTTTTTTCTTTTCATTTCTGCAAGCACTACTGTAAGGGAGAAAATGACTTGTAACAATTCCCCGTCAACCCCCAGGGGATTACACCGTAATCTCCTTTCGTAATGGAAATTTACCGATTAATATAAATTGTAGAACTTATGTGAAAAACTAATAATTAAATTAACCAATATTAACTAAAACTAAGTGAAGACTAACTAACATCTAGGGAAATTACGAGACCTACGTCGCTCCTCCACAAACGTATTATCTATTCGCCCCTAGTAGACCCTACGCAAAAAAAAAAACAAATAAAACACATTAAAGATACATATTACTAGGCCCCTTTATTTAATCCAGCTTCCACACATGTTTCCTCACAAGTCACACATCGAGATCAGGAAACCTAATATACGTAAGCCCTTTATTTCCCTTCAAATGATAAACTAAACACTTAAATCTAGAGTATGACTTAAATACTAACTGACGATTAAAAATTTAAGCAAACGAAGGTGAAACTAAATGGACTCATTCCGAATCACTATTATCATTAGGTTCAGGCGGATGAGCTTTAATATCCTTCACATGCCAACTACCTTTACTTTTGTCGTTCCCGTCTGCGAGTTCATAAGTGGTGGGTGAGAGTTTACGTTTAATAACGAACGGTCCTAGATACTTTGGTGCAAGTTTGGCCGTGAATTGTCTAGCAGCATCCGATAACACATAATTTTTCCGGTAAACTTTATCTCCAACAGAATATGTTACTGGGCGTCGCCGAAGATCATATCTACGCTTAGATCGAATATGTGCGGTATTAAGTCTCTTTTGGACATCTTCGTAGACCTTCTCTAGGTTGATGGTAGAAGGAGCTAAAGAGTTACTTCCAACACCTTTATCTGAAAATTCTGGTAACTCATACTGATCGCCAGCATTTTTATATTCACGCCCGAAATTGATAAAAAATGGTGTTAATCCGGTGGTCTCATGAACTGAGGAACGAATAGCGCATCCGACCTTTGGCAATAACTTATCCCAAATCCGGTGATTGTCAGACACATAACAAGATAACATGGTTTTAAGTACTTGATTAACTCTCTCTACCGGGTTACTTTGGGCATGATAGAATGGAGTGAATATAATGGACACCTTATAAGACGCGCAGAGGGTTTTAAATTCTCGAGATTGATACTGTTTACCATTGTCACAAATACAATATTGTGGACAACCAAAGATTAAGAAAACCTGTTCTTCTGTAATTTTAGAAATGGCGGTTGCAGTAGCGGTTCGAATAGGGAAAAACAGGGAAAATTTACTGAAGGTGTCGGTAACTACATAAATATATTTATATCCTTGTGAGGATCGCGGTAAAGGGCCAACCAAGTCCACACTTATCATTTGCCACGGTTTGGTTACGTTCGGGTGTCGACCTAGTAAACCAGGTTGTGATTTTAAAGATGGCTTATGGGTTAGACAAACGGAACAGTTACGAATGTAACGAGCTATGTCTGCCCTCATTTTTGGCCAGTAATAGCGACTCTTAATGCGTTCAAAAGTTTTATAAATACCCGCATGACAGGCTGTTAGCGAATCATGGTTGTCGTGAATGATTTGTTTCCGTAAACCTTTAGGTACTACCTCTTTCCAGCTATCATTTTCGCCACGCAAGTGAGGATAATTACAGGAAACGTACTTATAGAGCTTATTATTATCGGTACGCCACTGCGGAAATTTTAGAGGATTATCACAAATTTTTAAAAGCATCTGGTTGTACCATTTATCCGATGATTTTGGCATTAAGTTTAACGTTTGAATTTCATCCACCTGCGGAACTGATCGCGATAACATGTCGGGAACAACATGTTCCTTACCCTTTCGATGAATCACTTCAAAATCAAATTGCTGGAGCCTGACCGCCCAGCGAGCCAAACGTCCGGTTGGTTCCCGAAGGTTATGCAACCAAACAAGACTATGGTGATCGGTTACCACCGTAAATGTATAACCCTCAAGATAAGGCCTCAATTTTTCCACCGAATAGAGCACGGCCAATAGCTCTCTTTCTACGGTACTAAAATTCCGCTCCTGTCGAGTTAACGAGCGACTTATGTAACATATAACATGCTCACCATCGTCATATTTCTGTGATAAAACAGCCCCGATTCCAAAATTAGACGCATCTGTTTGCACAAAAAATGGACGGCTAAAATCCGGACATGTTAATATGGGCGCGGATACTAAAGTACTCTTAAGCTGTAGAAAAGACCGTTGACACTCCTCTGACCAAATCCACTTTTTATTTTTACAAAGGAGGGCGGTAATCGGCGCAACTAAAGTGGAAAAGGAGGGAATGAATCTTCGGTACCAGGATGCAACTCCGAGTACACGACGAACTTCAGTAGTATTCTTAGGTGGTGGGATATTAAGAATTGCCGCCACTTTATCAGGATCCACGTGCAAGCCACGATGGTCCACTACGTAGCCTAAATATTTAAGTTCCGGCCGACAAAAGAAACATTTTTCTTTCGATACAGAAAGTCCCGCTTCCTCAAAACGATCAAAAACTTCAACTAATATTTCTAAATGTTTCTCGAATGTATCGGTGACGACGATTACGTCATCTAAATATACAAAGACGTGTGGTTCCAGCTTTTCCCCCAACACTCTATCTAATAAACGCTGAAATGTAGCAGGCGAATTAGAAAGGCCAAAAGGCATCCGCTTAAATTGATACAATCCACGTCCTGGTACGCTAAATGCTGTAAATTCTCGAGACTGTTTAGCTACCGGTACCTGCCAATACGCCGATTTTATGTCAAGAGAACTCAGATACTTAGCGTTGCGTAATTTATCCAATATGGAGGACATATAAGGCAAGGGGTAAGCGTCTTTCTTACTTACGCGATTTAGGCGCCGATAGTCAACACAAAATCTATATTTACCGTCTTTCTTTGGTACTAGTAGGACTGGACTAGACCACGCTGATTCAGAGGGCTCGATAACATCGTCGGCTAACATAGATTGGACTGCCTCATCAATATGTTTTTGCATGGCTGGAGATACACGGTAGGCGCGCTGCTTAATGGGCTCCGAATCTGTGAGGATCTTATGCTCCACCAAGGTAGTGCAACCTATTTTGTCGCCTTGTTTGGCCAAGTATGCTGCGACTATCGAATTTAACTGATCCTTTTGTTCGGAAGTTAATACCTCGCGCGGTATTAGCGAATTCACAGTAGAAATATGCGGAACCGTGTTGTTAAAGGACCAGCAATCTCGCTTAAGATCCGGAATAATTCCCATCGATACCCAAAAATCAACACCCAAAATCAACGAATGCGGAATGTCCGGAATTACGAGAGCATCAATAATTTGAATGGAATTCTCCAATTTCATCGGTAGGCTAACACACCCTAGAACGTTACAAATATCGCTATTAGCCACCCTACACGATTTTATGTTAGTGGGAGATAAGTACAAATTTAGACCTTTCAATGCTGCCCAACCGTACTTTCCTACGATCGTATTATTTGCACCTGAATCAAGTAAAGCTTTAAATTTTATCCCTAAAATATCGACCTCTAAGTGAGGACGATTGTCGCCTTCACCATGAGCAAAAATATAAGAAATAACCGATTGAATTTTAATTTTGGGCATAGTCGGCTTATTATGGCAAATTGGATCAACTACGCGACCTGTTAGTGATCCCACTGGCCGTTTCCCGAACACGTTGGGCAAGATCTTATCGTCACATCAGGTTTACCACATCTAAAACAGCGTTTGCGCAGAGGCTGCGAACAGTTACGACGTACATGACCTTGTTGACCACAGTTCCAACAGTTATTCGGAGAAGTGACATTCACAGAAGCAGATACCACAGGGGTTGTTATATTTTCCGAGGTATTGCTTGACGGGTCCGAATGATCGACTATTGCAACTCGTGTCCGATTTACCCGTTGATATTCCAGTCCAGGTTCGACTGAATGTCTCGGATTGACTGGAGGTTCGCGATATTGTTGAACACTCATGTTAGTTTCCTCTATTTCTCGACCAATCTCAATTAAAGACTGTACAGTGTTAATCCCTTTACCGATCATAGCAATCTGGAAAGGTGGTAACATTTTGCCCTTAATAAAAGTTACTCTATACTGTTCCGGTGGTTTCTCAAAAAGTTTACTAAACAAGTTTTCCATATGCGCAACATATATTACTACCGATTCCGAAGCAGCTTGAGTGCGGTGTCTAAGAATGTCTCGAATTCTTTCGTCATAACTAGTAGGTAAGAAGCTCGAACGAAATATTTGGCAAAATTGATCATAATTTCGAATATTGTTACGCGCAAAGCGGTACCACACTGCCACCTCACCGTCTAATAATTCTGAAATGGAATTAAACAGTCTTTCTTTTGATAGATTACGAGATACCCGCATTTCCTCTAATTTTTCTAAAAAATCAGTTACACTAGTGGTGCCATCAAAACGTAATCGCCATCGACTAACATCTACAAACTTTGATGAATGAGGACATGAAATCGGTACTTGGTCACAAGCAGTAGAATTCGCGGCGTCCAATTGTGTATCAAAATTTTCTTCCAAATGAACACGTGGTCGTAATTTGGATTTATCTAAATTAGTAGTGGAGAGACTGAAATTAACCGCTTTAAACTTTTCCGTAAGTCTAGCCACGGCATCGTTAACGTATTGGGATAAATGTTGATTTATGGGGGTGTTTGGTGGTACTATGTCAATTAATTGCTTAGAAGTAGAAGGAACCTGTCCAATATCGATCAAATCGCCCAAAGCTAAATTAGTGGAGACGTTATCTCGATTATTGGCAGACACCCTCGATGATTGCCAGCAAGACAAATTTTGTTGTTGAATTACAGGCGCTGAGGTATCCGGGTTTGGGGCATCTAATACTGACTCTCTATTTCGATTTTCAGTTGTCGCAGATCTTGAGTTATAAATATCGTCTAATGTTTGTAATAATTCTATACAAAGTTCAGCTACTTTATTTTTCTCAGACTGTATAGATAAAGCGCTAGAATTGATATGAGCTAAACGTCCTTGTATATGTAATAGGCGAGCTTTTATACGCGTATATTCATTGTCTTTATTTTCGAAGTTAAATTCCTGGATGCTGCCCAACAATTCATCCAACTTATTAGCACAAATATTTAATTCTTGAACCGGATTAAGTTCCTCAGTAACGGCAGTACCAAAAATACCCAACCGCTCATTACGTAACGCCTCTCTCAACCGACTTCTCTTATCAGCCACCGTACCATTTCCCACATCATAACCACGAATTCTGAGTTCGAAAGTAAGCTCGTCACTAAGAAGTCTTCCAACGTCCATATTTAATATTAATTAGAACTAATTATATTCTTAAAGCTCTTGTATAAGACAAATAGTATAAAATATTATCTACTATAAATCCAATGAAAAGATGCCGACAAAAAAAATTGTTGAGTCCTGGACTATAACAAGTTAAATATTTTATCTAGTACAAGAAATTCTGATCCACAAAAAAAACCTCACGATATAAAATGATAATTATTGAACTAATTCAGTATTCCTATTGTAGTTCGATAAACTTATTTTCTAAACCTTTTTATTCTTAGTGCTATAATAAAAAGATATGCCTCCATAAAAAAAACTTACTAATATTCTAAAGCCCTATCTCAAGTGAATGACAATGATTGAAGTAAGCAAGTAATAATAAAAACAAAAAATGTTTACTTTACTTTTTTCTGTACCGCTTGAAAATAATTATTAATTCCGCAGGAATTATTCTCTCGCTCTTCCCCAAAAAAAATAAATAACTCGGTGGCAATTCGCTATTATCACCACACATAAAAGAGAAGATTCGCCAAAACGGTAAGAGTACCAACCCCCTAGATCTATAAAAAAAAAGTTGCATAGAACCCGAAAGTATATGCAAGTATTTTGTACCTTTACAAATACCTATTTAATTTAACCAATTATCAACATTTTCTATATAGCTATGATTATCCTTTCAACTAGTTCTAGAATTTTTTCACAAAAAAAATATTTGCCCGAAGATGTAATTACTTAACTTAAACCGAAATAAAATTCCGGGTGTATACAATTATACCATGACCCTTAACTACCCTATTTTGTGTAACAAAATTATGGGATTAAAATACAGTTGTATTGAACTAATACAGTATACTCAGTGAACTAAATAATAGCATGAATTATATATAACACCCTTACGTAGAAAGATACCAACTTAAACACCCTATCACCAGTGAACTAGAAAAAAGTTGGGCGCCATTTGTTACCATTTAATTTTTCTCGTGTTGACAGGGGGGAGAATCTGACTATTATAATTTTTCTCTTATTGTGAGATAACAAAATTAGTATTTTAAGTGCCCTCTCGGTAATACATAAACGTACAGAGACGACACTGGCTAGCTCAGTGGGCGGTGGGGTGAGTACGTCACGGTATTAAGGGTGAGTAAACAGACAAAGATATTTGAACCAATTTTACTATTAATATCACATGGACATAATATACAGTGAATAAATAATATCAACCAATAAATCAATATACACAGTAATAAACCTTTATTTACCCTTAGGTACTAAAGTACTTAGCTGATTTTTCCAGGGTGGCGTTGATAACCTTGGGAGGTGGTACTCCAAAATGGCGCTAAGCGGTGAATCTATTCCTGCGAACTCGCAATGGTGAAGGAAGGATAAGTATCCGGTTACAATCCCTCACAGCTCTGTAGGTACCTACTTCAACCAAATATTCCTCTACCAAAATATCCTAATTTCGGAATAGGGTCGCCAAATAGGGTTTTCATTCAAAACTTTAACCAGGAAAACCTCAATTTCCAGGAGATGATCTAAGAAAGGAGAATTTGGAAAATTCTCCTAAACAAGAAAGGAAGACCTTAAAAACTGGTACAATCGGATAAACCAGAAAAACTGTAAAAATTGTAAAAGTTGGAAAAGCCCTAAAACAAAAGAAAATAATGTAACCCTAGTATATATATAAATCATGAACTAGGCACGACTTTTAAGCACCTAAAATGGATGGGTATAGAAAAGAACAATTACCTCAAGTTGTTAATCGGGCTTCTTAGAAAACTTTATGGTTCCTCGTGGACTCGTAGAAATGCCAAAAAAAATCCCATACATAAAATGGTCCAAGTGTTGATCAAAACTAATACACAGCTAACCACACTTATACAGAGTATTTTCAAGATATCCCAATCAGGAAAGTATCACAAACTTTAAATTCTTGTAAAATACACAAGGCACTTCTGAATACCACGACAGATTCGTCAATTCTCGTCCCCTTTGACAAGACGCATCCCCTCTTCCATTTTTAATTCGCGCCAAAACGGTAACCCAGAAATTAAGTAGAACAAATAAAGGCCTATCTAGCTAATGAATTAATTTAAATTATCTTTTAATTATTATTAGAAGTATAGAAATATTAAAGGGAGTAATAGAAACATTCCAAACAGGAGATTTATAATTTATTTCAGTATAATTTGACTAGTCAAGTATGTCTTGCGCAGTAGAGGAGAGATAACCGTAGTCCATATTTTTACGATTAGACTCATTAACCGACTAATTATGGTAGGTCGAAAACTAGACAAACTATAGATCTATTATCTTGGTGTAGAGTAATTCGTTGGAGATGTATCCCACGACAATTCAGAAAAAGTGAAAAAGTGGCAAACATGTTGCTAACATCTAATAAAATGGATGCGATGGTGACGTCACGCCGACGTACCTATGAAAATTGAAACTCGGTATGCTGGTCTATAAAATATGCCTAGACTTTCGTAGCTTGGTTCGCCGAGTGCGGGTAGTAAGGAGGCAAGAAGTGGAACCTAAGAGTAAGACAAGGAACCAAGATACCTAGCAGCCATGAAACCTAAAGTTCCTAGAGAACCATAGTTTAAGCCTGCATCATACAACAACAACAACAACCATCACCAAATGCAAGTCTTAATATGCAGCTATGCAGCCCAGCATCGGCCTCCAGGTGGGACACATTATTTTATATTATGTTTGTTACTTACTATGTATGCTTAATTACTGTGGCTATGGCTTTGGATGTTTTATTTGCAAGCTTAGCCTAACGAATTTACTATTATTGTTTCAGATCCACCTAAGAAAAGAGAAATCGATCCTATATCGCTATATGTGGATATGTTCTAAAATGTGAAAATAAAGGAGCTACGCAGACCAAATGGTAAGTAAACACATTTTGATATTATTCTTGTTGATTATAATGTGCTTTCCTTTGTTGCAGTACACACCTTGATGGAAATGGTCTGTAATACTGAATATTTTAATTAAATATCATACCAGCTCTCCGAGATGTAATTCCTTTTTAATAAATGTTGTTTTTTTTTTTTTAAATTATCGAATTTATTTATTTTTTTCTTTTCATTTCTGCAAGCACTACTGTAAGGGAGAAAATGACTTGTAACAAGGTTATTAATTGCTGTTTAAACATTTTATGTGTCTCGTAAGTTTGTGTTATATTATTTAACAATTATTTGGTCATATGTTTAAATGTTCTTTTTATTAATAAATTTTATTTTATATTGAATTATTTTTTTAAATACATTACTTCACGTCAGAACACCTTCACAATATTATTAATCACATTTTGAAAACAGTTTGGTAAAATGTATTCACTATTATACACATCTTTTTATAATAAAACTTGATGTGTAAAATAGTGAATATATTTTATTAAATTGTTTTCAAAATGTGAAATTTGAATAAATAATTAAAAAGTATCTAGGGTAGGCAACCAGCGCAGCTCCGGTAGTTCAACTACGCATCACGAGCGGCGCTATGAACGGTTTTGGTGGGAGAGGGAGATTTGCCCATCTATAGTATCTATAATCTGTGCTCTTAACTGAATAGCTAACAGTGTTGCCAGGAGAAAAGTGTGATCCACTAAATGTTAACATCAAAATTACCAGATTTACACTAAAATTAGAGATGGGAATACCGGTTTACCTTTTGTCGCGACGGTTCCACAAAAATACCGCGACAAAATATCACGACTAAATACCGCGATTTAGTACTGGCAATGCATGATTTATACGCGATTCTTGCTAAGCAATCACGAATTTCTTAAAATAAACTGGATCGCTAATACATACTGGTGGGGGTAGCTAAAAATAACAACTGGAGTGCGTTCGGATGAAGTTGTTTTACCCAGCTGAATCGTTCACCCGGGTGAATGACGTCACAGAAATGTTACTCATAAAATACGAACGATTGTGGTAAGTATAATATGGCGGCAAACTTTAAATTCAAGCAAATGCAATCCAGGTTATGTGTAGTTTACTTCGAGTGATTTTTGAGTAGGTACAATAAGATTTTATCTGTTTTATCGTCAATGGATCAAAATCGTATTCATATTTACCAGGCTGTTGTTTCAACATGCACTATTTATATGAATAACTTTATGATGGAAGACAGTAGTTCAAGTGAAGATGATGATGAACAGGTACAATTTTATTTCGATCACGGCCTCATTTGGATAGATTACGGAACTGTTTGTTAGTGGAGTATGAAGTATCTTCAAGAATAAAACAATTTTTGTTGAAGTTACAATTGCAAATTGCAGTGCAAATGAATTTCAAAGCAATTTTCGTATGAAAAGAGCAACTTCTCTGTCCTTGTAGTGATGTTTATTATACACACAAATACACAAAATATCTAATTATACAAAATCTCTGACAATGTTAATAACTGATAAAATGTCAAAATTCAATTTACTCACATCTGCGCATGTCGTGTGATTATCGTCCCAGATTTCGCCCGTAACAAGGGCGAAAAGTTGTCCTAACGATTCTCCTCAAATAACCGAACGGCACGCTCGTACAAAACGCTTGTTAAAACCGAACGACTTTTGGGCGAAAAGTTTCATCTGGACGTCGTCCGGGCGTTATATCCGAACGGCCCCCTGATAGGCGGCCGCCATACTGTGCTAACTTCTAGGTATTTTATGAATTAAATGATGGTAACACTGTTGAGTTACCAGCACTGCTTTTATATTTTCTTTTTGTTTTGTGGTTTATAAATTAAGTTCTGTGTGCGAGGTGCAAGTTATTTATTTCTTAATCTGAACAAAAAACATGCAATTTCATAATTTCATCCATTTGGTCGAAGTATTCAATGTTGAAGGTTGCGATAAAAGTCTAAAAACGTAGATATCTGTTATCTGAAGAGTCAATCGAAAGGATACAAGGTGAAAAAGGCTGCAGTTTTGGAAAGAGTGCAACTGCAAATTGAAGAATTTTTGACTAAATCTTGTGATAAAGAATATTTTATGATTAAGGTAATAACTCTTAACTTTTTAGACAATATGTATTAATAATACTTTGAATCATTTTAGGTTGCGCTAGTAATAGGAGTCTCTGGTGCTTGTCGATGCTACGAATTGACGAATTTGAAAATCACTAATGTATAGGACACTGGCGCGTATCTAGTTGTTTCGATACCAGATACCAAGACCGGCATTTCACGAAAGTTTAAAATTATAAATGAAGGATTTTCTATCAACGACGTAGAGATGTGTAGAAAATGTATTTCCCTAGACCAAAGAACTTATCACAAAACAAATTCTTTTTACATTATAAGAATCAAAAATGTACTTCTCAGCCTGTTGGAATCAGCACATTGGCAAAAGTTCCATCAAAATTTGCATCGTTTCTGAACTTGGCAAACGCGGAAGTTTATATTGGCCACTATATCAGGGTGCACTTCAATAACTTTATTGGGAAATAAAGGTGCCGACTTTACACCCATCAAGCGGCATGGTGGGCGTAAGAGCCCTGCTATGGCAGAGAGCTATATTGAAGACTCCGTATCTAACAAACTTGGTATTGCAAGGAAAATCCAAGGTTCTTCTCGTTCAAGTCATTCCTCAGGAGAGGAGACATCCAAAATTTGTTCCAAGAAGCAACTACAAGCTTCCTATTAACGGAAACGAAGTGAAATATGAAAAAGCGAAGAACGAAATGTCTTAATATAAATGTTAATGTTAATTTTAATAAGTAAATTAAATTTGGTTGATTTAAGTTTATATTTTTTTATTATTTCAGTAGTGGATAATAGGTTACTTTATATGCTTTATAAGTGTGGATAAAATTCCTATTATAATGTGATTGTGTGTATAATAGTATATTATGAAATTAGTTTATAATGCAGCAGATTATGGCATGAGTGAATTTTGGCGCATGAGCGAAGCGAATGCGCTAACACTTCACGAATGCCATAATCGAGCATTATAAACGAATTTCATACGCTATTTTATAGTCGAACTGTGGTTTTAACAGACAATTTAAGTTTTAAAAACTTAAATTTGTGCAATCGTAGAATGTTCGCATATGGTTACTATAGCATTGTGCCATAAAGTGGATTTTATGGCACGATTCTTTCACATTACAGCACGGGTGCTAGAAAGTGTCAGATTATTAACGATTTTGACTTTCATAATGACAGCATTATGATGACAGTCGACTATAAATTATATTTTAAATGTGTTTTTATTAAATTCCTACCATAATCATAATGATTTTGAGTTTTGAAGTTGTTAATGTTATCTTCTTGAAAAGCAGTTATTACCATATTGTGTATTATAAACTTCATGTAATTTTATAACAAAATAACTGATTAACCTATCCCAATTCATTCACAATATTTAATATATCTTAACAGTGTAAAGTATAAATTTGACTAATAACTACTTGACATTATTACTAATTGTATAGTCATTCAGTTAAAAAATATTTTTTTAGTGCCGTTTTTACTCATAAGACGTGCAGCTACTTTTATCGTGGCTTTTTATATATGCAGCTCCTGTATAAACATATGTATAATTCTTCGATAAATACCTACCATATCGATACCTTTTTGCCAAACTATCGTAAGTGACATTTTGCATGAAAATGACTATGGATCTATCGTAAGTATAATATGCAAATACACATCTTGGCAGAGGTAGATAGATCCATAAATATGTAAGCGTATTTAAATGTTTCACGGTTAAATAACTGCATGCATTTTATCGTAAGTAACAGAACTGTAATAGGCAGAGTGGCAGAATTGTCGTAAGTAGCCTAAGGTAAAATTTAGTGAGTGACTTACGATATTTTGGCAAAAATCCACATTAGAATTCCTCAAAACAATATACAAAACTGATCCTAACTAATTTTTACACTGCAATCAGACAAGGTTCAAATACTTGGTTGACAAACCATGTTACTTTAAAGTTTTTTGGGTTAGTTACTAAATTATGTTTAGACAAGTAACTATTATGAACCAGTTATAATTCCGGCTAATGTATAATTTATTTAAAAAATTAAGTTGTAACAGGAGAAATAAAGAGTGTCGTTAATGAATTTAATATACATAGGTACCTACCAGACATACCATTGGAAGATTTGTACATGTAGGGAGTGTCTTTACAAGCACATAAATTTCGACTTTGTCGAAAATCATTTCAAGTCAAATTAAAAAGAGATGATTCCAATTATTTGAAATGCACTATAAATAGAAAAAAATTATGTGTACCTTTGCTGCACAAATATAACTCTTGAGTCCAGTCCTGTCAATTACTCGTCATATCTAATGCACAAATAATACAATTTAATCTTTGATATAACCTAAGTTAACTTTTTAGACCTGCTGCTAAAGTATTTTATTACAACAGTGTACATATTTTATACCGATATCCATCCATATAAGTAATATTTAGTTAGTCATATGCCCATATCTCACCAAACTATTTTCAAAATTTCCCTCTGTAAATACCTCAACATCATTAGCTGAAAACTAGCCAATGGAATGTTAGCACAGTATGGCGACCATCTTACAACTGACAAAATGATAGTTAGGAATCAGCGATCCAGTTTATTTTAAGAAATCCGTGGCCATAACTAAAGAGTACGTTAGGTATATTGTAATCGTAAATGAAATGAAATTATCTAAAGTAGTAAAAACATTAGATCTTCGTTCTAGAGAAGTAAACATCACCAATCCTTGTTATCTACGCTCGCGTTAATCACGCAGTAGCGATCACTGTGAGTGATCAGTTATTAAGTTGGAATCGATCAGATGTCCGGCTGAACGAAATATTGTATGTTAAATAGCAGTCTGCTACTTTTTAACTGCTATAAGATAGTAGCAGTAACACCTGCTATCAGGTCTAAAAAATAGCTACTAATTATTTAGCAGGTAGTGGTTGTGTGTTAATCGCTTCCAGGGCCTGGGCACTCCCACGGAAAAGTCAAACCTCATTATTAGTTCAACTACGCATCACGAGCGGCGCTAGCATCTGCACTTAATAATGTTCCGTGACTCGTGATTGTTCTCGTAATCTCGTTTAGTCGTTGTTGTTGAATGTTGAATAACACAACCTCACACCAATCTGTTCTAGAATAATTTTTGTGTCCTTTTGAAAGATTTTTTATTTAATAGTTCTTGTTAAATAAGTTAATAGTTCAAGCCTTATCCTGTGATTTAAGTTTGTAGTGTTCCTGGATGTACCAATGTACAAGGTGAATGTTAGTTTTGCTTAAAAATCTTGAGGTAAGTTTCATGTACTTTTTAATTGTTCGTCAATTCCAAATTCTTTATGAATTTCCATCCGTAGCACGAGCTTTTTTCTAATGCTACTTATTAAATTGCATGCAAGTCTTTTTAGAGAAAAGTGAAAAACAGTATTTAGTTTTCTTACTTCAATTCCAACGTGTTGAATACTTAAGTTTTATATTATACAAGAAGTATTTATTTTTAACCGTTAATTCTTTTGACTGAACTCAGATAAATGCATCAAAAATAAAAAAATTGCAACGTGAAATATTAATTGAAGGTTGTTCTTATTCATTTCTCCTAGACTTATGTTGACATACTAATAAAAGCATTTTGAATTATAGAAAAGAAGATCTTTTAGAAAATTTTATGCACCAAAGTTAAAGTACATGATTGTACCATCACTTGATGAGTATAAACTTTTTGTTTATGTAGTTATATGAATACTGTTTAACAAACAATATCAGAAATAAGCATTGTAACAAATGTACTGCAGTGTCTATTATTAGTTCACAAGAAAGAAAAACTTCAATTATAGTCAGATATATAAAATCAATCAAGAAATATACCTGTCATCCTAACATTTATTAAAACTTATATTTAGTAGGTTTTGTTATCAAGGTAATCACACTGCTTACCACGTAATATTTTAATTTTCAGATGCGTAAGAAATGGTGTGTGAACATCCAACAACTGTATTCGATGAATTTCTCCGACAAACATATTTGAGATCTATCGAAAGCAAAGTTACAGGTTATTAATTGCTGTTTAAACATTTTATGTGTCTCGTAAGTTTGTGTTATATAATTTAACAATTATTTGGTCATATGTTTAAATGTTCTTTCTATTAATAAATTTAATTTTACATTGAATTATTTTTTTAAATACATTACTTCACGTGAGAACACCTTCACAATATTATTAATCACATTTTGAAAACAGTTTGGTAAAATGTATTCACTATTATACACATCTTTTTATAATAAAAGTTGATGTGTAAAATAGTGAATATATTTTATTAAATTGTTTTCAAAATGTGAAATTTGAATAAATAATTAAAAAGTATCTAGGGTAGGCAACCAGCGTAGCTCCGGTAGTTCAACTACGCATCACGAGCGGCGCTATTAACGGTTTTGGCGGGAGAGGGAGAGTGGCCCATCTATAGCTATCTATAATCTGTGATCGCTTCACTGCTGCTAAATGCCATACGCCAAGTCTATGCAGGTCGTCATGCTAATCGAGCAGACTGCAAGTGAAGAGCAAAGTGAGGCGTGAGGCAATGTTTTTATTATCTTTAGCAAAAAATTATTGTAGGTGTTATCGAAGTAATGAATAATAAATAGAAGGTAAAAATTATTTTATACCTAGTAGTTAGTTTGAGATGAACAACATATACCTATTTACTTATTTATCAAATATAAATTACCTAATATTTCTGTTATAATTTAAAAACCATCTCAGAACTTTAAATATAAACATTTACTTTGATTCGAAAGGTATAACATAATTTTTTTATCTTGACGCCTGAATTAATCAAAGTGCAATGACCGGAAAAAGAGTAGATCGGTGTTGTCACATTTATTTCTAAAGTATTAATTACCTTATTTACCCATTTTTTTACTTGTCTTTAAAGTCCCTTATCCCTATTGTACATTATCATAGAAAATATAGTACTACTATACTTTCTATGGCACTTTATTAAAGCAAACACACTGTTTAATTTGTTTTTTACTTAATAATATCAAGGAATTTTGCAATATGTGACAACTGCGAAAGTCGTAAAGTTGACGACAAGCTGTTCATCCTTATTTAACATACATATTCTTGCATTTACGCTTTCTTTTTCTGAGCCTCAACGACGTTCATTGGTCGAATCTGGTCGAATCAGGAACCAACAAGCAACTGCGCTCGATATAGTAAGGAAACAGTGGCGTGATGTTGGATTATTTCGCGCGCGTTTCTTAACGGTAAAAATTTGTGGTAAAATTATCAGTGTACTTATTCTTTGTGTCAGTGTTTATACTTATTTGTGTTAGATAAAAAAGTGGAAGTGCATATACTAGAAGTATTCTATAGAATAGTATATCAGTATATATTAACTGAAATGTGCCCAATGGTAAAACAGAATCCGCACGCCCATGCATCACCGCATTTTACCAGATCGGCGAGGTCATTCCACTTTGATTAATTCTGGCATAGACTTTAGATAAACTTTATTTATGGCTGCAATCTGTAATCGTAATCACAGCGAATATGTTTCTGCTAAGATAAAATTTCAACTGTTGGCTGCTAATATTGCATGCTAAAAATTAGAACATGTTCTAATTTCTAGCACACAAGTCCGCTAAATCTGCGCGCGCAATTTGAGTACTGAATTCAGTGCTAAATTAAGTCTCGTGTCAGGTGGCTCTTAAACAGAAATAATTGTGTAGAAAATGATAAACACCTAGGCATGCTCTCTCGAGCATGTGTGCTAACTCTCGAGCAAATGCTAAATAAGATGGTGTATCCCCTGTAGACTCACATTCTGTTGAATTAATGACAAATCACATGCTAGCTATATGGTTATCCCATCTGGTGTGTGTTTGTCTTACACGAGGGGTCTTCACCTTTTCTTGCTACGAAGATTTTTTGTAAATCTGTATCATTCAATTATTTTTTCACGTATGTCTGCTTGACTCACATTTGGTATTTTTACTGTGACGAAGTTGACTTGAGACAGGTTCTCAACTTCACAGATACAAAATGGCCTTAAAAGGGTGTCAGCCACGACATTAATTTTATCAGGCTGTAGGCTATTTTCATTTTAAGCTTTTGAGTATGTAGTGCCCATCTCACTAAACGACCTGACGCTGTTTTTTATACTAACAGCCATTTTAGTAGGTAATGGGTATTATTGGTGTTGTTGGTAATGGTCGGTGGCGATGGCGAGTTCTGCTCCTTTCAAATATATTCCGATTTCTTTTGAATGCCATTTTAAAATGTAAAAATAAAGATGTACAAATACAAACCACGTCGTTTTTAACTTTGTAATACCAAAAAATCACAAGCACCATTAAATTATTACGTTAAACAAACCCAAATACGTGTTATTTATCATTATATCAGCAATAAGCCTCCAAAAATTACCTTTTAAGTAGGTTCAAATATTTTCATCCAGAGCCAGAGGGCGCATTCATTTTTGGAATCGTCAATAGGTAGGTACCTCACCTTCCGGACTTGTAACGTAAACTACTATTTTTTCGTGCAATGCATTTCTTTACCGTTTAAGCAGGATTTATTTTGTCGTGTATTACAATATTAGAAGATTGTTTTTGTTCATTATATTTCACTGATGTTGGAAATATCTGCCGTTAGTTAGTATTTTTTGTCTGGACCATAAATCCCACCCTTCAATATTTTTGATGGCGATTGGGACAAACGAATAGGTATCGTTTTGAATATGTATACGATTGCCGCATACGATTGCTGGTGGGTACAACTACACGGGGCAGCCGGAATGAACGGTTGACTCGGGACAGCGCGGTTTGAGATAGTGGTGCCCGCACGTGACAGGCATAAGTTAGAGGGGCGGCCGCGGTATTCCGTAGCGCTGCTTGTCACCCGACGCTTTGTCGAGCCGCGAGATGACTGCGGAATGACCGCTGCCGATAAGGTTTAGATCGCTGTTTCATTCAGATTTATTTCGGGGTTGGTAATTAGGGCATACCTTGGATTACTTGCCGGGCATACATTGCATTTTTTTTACGTTTCTGATGAATTACTACGCAATGCTTATTAAACATCATTCACAATTTTAACGGAACTCTGCAACAAAACTACTTATAACATAACTATGTTTTTATATAAAGGGTGGTCTAAAGTAGGTGCTTTGAATTATTTTGGATACTACTACCTAATTGAAGTTAAACTAATAAATTTGAATATGGTTTGAAAGTTTAATCAATCACGTTACAATGGCTCGTTTTTAGGACTTCTATTTAAATTATAAATTATAGTATAAATAGAAGTACCTACTAAAAACAAGCCATTGTAGCGTGATCTTCTCGCTGATTTTTTAGTGTGCCCCTGCAAAATGCGTTTTTTGAAGATAACTTGTCAACGCCGCATCGGAATTTCAAAAATAAAATATCATTTTGCAGGTAAAAGAAAGGCGAATCGAATACGATTGAAAAATACAGGGTGTTCCATTTAAAAAACATAAGTTTGGTTCATCCCTCTATACTGGATCACTCTGTATGTTCCAAAATAATTTTAAAAGATAACTCCGAGTGGTGTACATAATACCCTAAAAGAAAAAAAAAATTACTAAAACAGCAAATAAATATACGTTTTGTTTCGAAATGATACGGGGGTAAATGAAAATGTATTCTCCTTCTTTGGGTACAATACGAAAATCTAAATATTTCATAAACGGTTTGAGATATCGAGATGCGGTTTTGACCAGTGTTATTTTAACTAAATGTTGGTCATAATGACGTGGAAAAAAGTATATCGTTCCATTTAAAATTTCCAAGAAAAATTAAAAAATAGGTTAAGTTTCAACATATCGCCATTGTGTACCTTTATTAACCAACTTTTTGCAATCGCTAAAACATTTATTAAATCTGCAAGGTATTCTCTTTTAAAAAAACCCAATTGCAAGAAAATCCGTTAAAGCGATCCGAAAATACAACATTTTTTCAAATTAAAAACAAAAACTGCTCCCACCCATTTATTTATCGAGGAAATGAAAAATATCACGAAACAAGTTTTAGGAAATGGACTAACGATTAAAACTGATAAAAAATATATCCAGGTTAATAAGGCATTTTTTCATTTAAATTCAATTTTAAAAATTTCATGATCAGTTACGCCCTCTTGCGGAGATTTACGGAAGATAAAAATATTTTTAATGAAATTTTCATGGCCACTTTTCTTATGAAAATTTTTTTCCCGAACCTGTAGGACCAATAGTTTCCCATATACAGCCGGTGGCCGGCCTTAATCAATCACCCTGTATAATCCCTGTGCAATATAACAAAATTGTAATCGTGTAATTAAAAATAATTTATAAGTTAATACCAAATGTATCATCTATCAAAAAATTTATATATTTGGTACGAACCTGTCTCCAAGAAATACAAATCAGCGAAGAACTGAAAAGTGCATAATAGGCAAAAACACTAATAATAATAATAATAATAATAATAATAATAATAATAATAATAATAATAATGATAATAATAATAATAGAATAGAATAGAGTTTATTGACTTCATATACAGCATTGTATATATATTTTCATACATTACATACATTACACAAATACATATAAAAGAAAATCATTAACTAATACAAGACACAAAATTCTTTTATAGAAGTAAAACAATAAGTCAACAAAAAAGCCAACAATATATATATTGTTAAACAATATGTGAAATGATTTAATAGACATGCGCTTAATTACTTTATGCTTATCATAATTACCAAATTTATTATACACGTTGATTTCCAATTTATTGTACTAATATTAATTCCAGAGGAAGATTCTACTAGATTTCTGGCGTGCCTTGCATCATACTTGTGTATATTAGAATGTGTTTGCAACTTCTGCAGATTCTTGTGTACTAAAATGAGTGATTCAAGTATATATAAAAGCACGCCACGGGTAGAATCTTAAAAATAGGAAAATATCCCTAGTATGAGCACGATTTGGTACATCATCAATAAGGCGAACTGCTGCTTTATGCATAATAAAAGGCGTAGGAGTTGCACTGGAGTTACCCCATAATACAAACCATAAGTGCAACTGTCTCATAACAAATATTTGGGTAGCGAATGGGGTAGAGCAGGGACTATCAAGATGTGGGGTCCAATTCAAACCAGAATACATTCAAATTTCAACCAATTTCACTGGTTCTGTTTTACTGGCTAATTTATCAGAGGTAAAAGTTATATCTTGAGTTTTGGATGTATTCAGCTTTAACTTGTTAACAGAACACCAGGTTTTGGAGTCCAATGTGTTATCGCTCAAGACCTGATTTTCTCGTGTTAATAGTGGTGTCATCCGCGAAGAGAAAACATGTACCATTGGGAATATTAACAGGTAAACCATTTAACTAAAACAAAAATAGAATTGTCCCCAGTACAGACCCTTGTGGTACACCTCCAGAGATAATAAAGTAGATTCGGTATCATCAACACTGACATACTGTTGCCTACCGATCAGATAGATTGAAAAAGTTTTAATGCACTATTACATATACCATAATGTTCCAGTTTTAGAAGGAGAATGCTAACATTTACACAGTCGAACGGCTTGGTCAAGTCACACAGTGTAGCCTGAGTAGTAGTGCCAAGATCAAGTCCCTCAACTACGTTATCAATAATAAAACAGCTAGTAGAGCTCTAATTGTAGAAAAGTTATTCCTAAATCCAAATTGTGAAGGTGATAAGATACAGTGTTTTCCAAATAAGAAAGTAGTTTTTCTTTTAAAAGAATTTCAAATATTTTTGAGATTATGGGCACCATTGCTATAGGTATAAAATTATCCAATGAATCCATATCACCTTTTTTGTGGATAGGAATCACTTTAATAATAATATAATATAACAGTAATAATAATACTCTAATAATAATAATAATAATAATAATAATAATAATAATAATAATAATAATAATGATAAAATTATTAAAGCTAACACAAATGAAACACGCCTAAAGATATTTGCTCACTTTGAACTACTAATTTTCTAATTTGAAACTAATTTTCATATTTGTACAAGACGATATACTCGTAATTAGAGCAAAATAAATAATATAAAAGAAGGTTACTATAATCAGTAAAGAGAGACACGAGCCAATCATATAATTACACTTAGCTGAAGTTGGATGCATATTCAGATTTAAGTCTTAAAATTTTACAGTGGACCGAATAAGGTAAGTATATCTATAGTCTATAGTACACAAGTAGTCCTAAAAAAATAAATTAGATAATGCGTTTCAATTTGGAACACAGTGTTTGTGATAAAAATAACACAGAACAAATTCCTCACAATCAAAAATTTCCAAAAAAAAAAAGGAGGAATAGGCTGAAAACTACCCCACACAAGTATATGACTTTAGTGAACATAAAAAAGTAAACCCGATGTTGTACAACAATATGGTAGGCAAATCTAAATACTTTACCATCTTACCTAAGCAGATGGGCAGGTCCGAATGGTGAACAAAGGGGCAGAAGACGAAAACAATCTCTTACATGGTGTAATATATATCTGGAGATAAAAAATAAACCCGACGATATACAACAATCTGGTAGGCCTAAATCTAAATACTTTGACATCCTACCTAAGCAGCTAAGCAGGTCCGAATAGTGAACAAAGGGGCAGAAGACGAAAGCTACCCCTTACATGTGTAACACATATCTGGACATAAAAAATAAACCCGACGATGTACAACAATCTGGTGGACAAATCTAAATACGTTGCAGGTCTGAATGGTGAACATAGGGGCAGAAGACGAAAACAACCCCTTACACGTGTAATACATATTTAGATATAAAAATAAACCCGACGATGTACAACAATCTGGTAGACAAATCTAAATACTTTAACAACCTTCATAAGCAGCTGGGCAGGTTCAAAATTTTTTAAATTGCCGCAAAATCGAAATTTACGACATGCAAATGGCTCCTGTGTTATTATCCCATTCCATTCCATTCCATTCTAATCCATAGAACGGCCACATTACGCTATTCTATTTTTGTACTAATTATTCTGCTATTATGTAGTGCAAACCTAGTTTATAATTAAAATTGTTTTAAATATGTGAAAAAAGTATTAAAATCAATCCGCAGCATTTAATATGAACCTTATTACCGATCGTAATCAAACAAAATGTCGCAAAAAGTTTTAATAACTATACTCTGTACGTGGTATAGAATAAATTTATAAATGTAGCATGTTTTATAATTTTTGTTTAATAAATTTGGTAATTTTCGCAAAGCTTTTCAGTATAGTGATAAACTATAGTACCTAAGTACAATAATAGTCTTATTCAGAGAGACAACCACGCTCAAATGTGTAGATACCGAAAAAATGTTCTTTCAACTGTTTGTAGATTATATCTAATTATATACTTACTTATTTAGATCTATATGTTTTGATAAGATAAGAGGAAGAGGTATTTTTGGTGTTAATGTTAAAAAAAATCATATTGCTTATTACTTACATTACTGCTTTGATGCATCTTATTTTAGCGGCTTCGTATAGCATCATTTGTGTTTTTGTAGGTATCAAAAATAATATTGTTGTGACTTTAAGTAATTCATATTTATGATATAAAACCAAATGATAAAAATGAATTAAATATCAATAGAATGGAGTTACAAAGAAAATCGTCGCTCGAGCAATGAGCAACGAGCTATATAGGTACTTACCTAAATATATTTAGGTACCCTCCTATACATATTATATTTGCTCTACAAGCGTACAAACGTGTTGCGTACAAGCGTACAATCGTAGGTAAGCATACAATCATATTGCGATTTTATTGAAACTTAACTTTTAACAATATTATTAACTACCTTATATAATCGATTTTACTTAAAAATCTCACAAGTGCGTATCCTCAATTAATAAAAATTCTTAAAAAGGAAAATGATATAGACTTTAAGTCACTAAGGTTGTAATCGAATATAGGTATCTAGCTTGTTGTCAACATAGCTGCAATTATGTAAAATTTACTCTACAATAATTATTGACACAACAAAAATAATTTTGATATACTTAAGTTAATGGCAGTAAAGTGAAAAAAATACGGGCGCTTATTTTCAGGACTAACTATCGAGTGCCTTTCAATTCCTACTGTGGAAAACCAAAATTCGGGTAGATACCTTCTGATTTCAAACTACGAAACTTTAAATAAATTTGAATAGGTACCTAAAAATCAGACATGGGCATAGATTTTTATTTAGTGCAAGTATAAAACATTAAATTACGAAAGCGCTGGGCCACGGAGAAAAATAAAATTCTCTAAAATTTCTACTTACTAACTAGAAATTTCCATCGTGAATGTTAGCTACTAACATTCACGATGCCCATTAGGCAATGACGTCGCAACATCTTTCATCGAGTCCATTACCTATGGCACTCTGATAAGCGCAAAATAAGCGCGAAACCGGTCAGTGTTTGGTAGAAGGTCTTGATGAACGATGTGGCGACTCCTATGGAGATGCCGATGTAATGCAATGCCAGTCGGGGCACAATTCCCGTGCAGTAGTTGTTTGCGGCATCTCTTTCAAATAGAAATTTCCACTTACGAAGTAGAAATTTGACCATAATAAGTGTAAAGAAAAATTAGTTGGCATAGAGGTATATTGAACGCACTTTTTTGTGTACTTTTTGGACGAAAAGCTATTAGGAAAATCCAATTAATCCTCCTACCGTCTTCTATCAAGAGTGGATCAAAGATATTCTTGAAATACTCTACATTAGGCACATAAACGGGGCTCTCAATATCGGTAGCTTGGATGATAGGTATTAATTTCAACAACTTTATCAATCAGTATTTTTAGTGTCTAAAGTATAGTAGTGGTTACAGAACATGGTTGTTGTCAAATATTAAGGTAAACTGCGAGGTAAACTGTGACAAAATATAATAATTACGAAATCCTCTTGCAACACCTGAGGGTCAAATCCAAACCAATTTAAAGTTTTTTCCAGTTTAAAGTTGATTTCTTTGTACGTCATCCAAGTAACGACCTTGAACACACCATGCCTTAAGAAATCACAAGAACCTGCAGGGCTAGCGACATGACTTTTTTATGCATTAATCCATACTTTAAGAACCTTACCCATTCAGGTAACACACATCATCCTCAGAAAATTCTGCAGTTGTGGTGTTATGTATAAGCGGACATAAGAGGTGCTTAGGGGCCCAGGTTCTTAGGGCGCCCATAAGTACCCCAGTCCAAACTTCTAAAAAGTGGTCCACTTTTTATATCTGCTTAGGGGTCCAAGCTCATCTTGCACCTTGACTGTATCCTAGGATAACCTAGAGTAGTTACCAATGTCCTTTGGACATCATAGGACTTCCTGAGGATGATGTGTGTTACTTGATCAGAAACAACGTATTAGCCGACACATTGCTACAGAGGAATATAAAACAACCACTGGGCCTTCAGAGTTATTTTAATAGAGATTTTATAGAATTTATGATTGCCTACAATATATGTCCTGGATTTACCACATATTAAGTAGAAATTTCTAGTTAGAAAGTAGAAATTTCTAGTTTGTAAGTAGAAATTTTAGAGAATTTAATTTTTCTCCGTGGGCCCTCAGTGCTTCCGTTTTAAATGAATCTAGTGTGCCTCATAAAAGAAGAAACCTATGATCATAAACTAAATGTTTGTAAAGTATGAAAATGACTGAAACTATTTTAAAAACAACTTTAATTAAAAAGTAAATTTTAAGAATTCGGAAATAAAATTGTTTAATTTGATATTAGTAGAAAATTCAGTGACAGCAGAGATAGGCTAGATGACGGATGTAAATTTTGTAGTAAAATATAAGTTTATCCAACAGTCACTATCTATATAGTCATTATTAGCATGCATACATATAAAGAGAAGAATAACACACGCGTGACTTATAACTCATAACACACTAGTATGTTATGAGTAGAAGAAGAAGTACTAGTGTGTTATGAATTATAAGTCACGTCTTTTTTTTAAAAACATTCAAGTTTTACTTATTTACAAATTTATACAATTTATTGAAGTACTTGAATTAACATTAATATTAAATGAGAATGAAATGCAGTTTGAGAATTCAGAAATGGTAAAACCTTATATGCTTCCAGTGCTTGAACTAAGCTCTGTTATTAAGTACATCAGCTTATTTTGGAACACTTGCGGCATACTGAATTTTTTTGCAATTTCTTCTATATATTCTTCTGCGACCGTTGCAGATCTCCATGCTCCATGTCGTTTTAACGTTATGATGTTCGTTCCTGCATTTGCCAATAACGTAACGGATGATCGTCTCATACAGTGCGGTGTAAAACTTAGGGCTGAGGGTGTTGTAGGCACCAGTACGAAGCAATTTTTGACAAAGTGTTTATTCCAACGTATTGTGTCGTACACTTGCTACTTTTATAAAATACAAAAAATCTTTTATGGATGATATTTTGGTCTTAAGGACATGTATTTTTTGCATAATTCTACAGGATTGACTTTAAATCCTTCTTGCATTATTGTGAAAGTACGAGATTTCTTGGTCTTTGTATCAGGTAAAATTAAATACAAATAAGAATCGTTGTCTTGAACATTTTCCACACTTAAATTAGTCAGCTCATCACATCGACAAGCTCCCGCATAATTAAAGCTGTTTTCATGAGCAAAAATTCACCGTCAGATGATTCTTTTAAGAAACTTGTTAATATCATTGCGTTGAAGAGTTTTTGATTTTTTCGACTAGTGATCTTTTGCCATGCTCTTCAAAAAACTTCGGAAGTTTCGGAAAATTAGAGATATCAATATTTTTGTAAAGCTGGGAGTTGAAGCATTGAATACTTGGTCCATAACGATCATGCAACAAATTTCTTGTATAGGTTAAGAAAGTAAGCAATCAAAACACTTTCATTTGTACCTTTAACGTGCTTAACTTTCATCCAGTCTTCAAATGGCTTATCGTAAACGCCATGAGATCTTTCCGCGGTAAAATTTGCAATGTAGCCGCCTCTGCATTGTCAATAATTACTTGCGAAAATTCTTCCTGATCCATTTTTGTTTAAAAACTGGTTTCTCGTATTAAAAATTCACTATTTATCATTAAAAAATTGGGAAATAACTACTTGACGTCTTGATGACAGTATTGTTTATTATTTAAAAAAATGCACATCAATGTTGCATAGTAACATAAAAGCACCTTAATAATTTGTGAATTCGTAATAATGACACTAAACCCTTTTAAAATAAACTGCTGGCAAAAAAAGTAACATTCTTTTGAGGTAACATAGTTCTGCTGTTCGATTAAAATTTTTGTATACCACTCGTGTGTTATCATATAAGTCACTTGGGAAACATTTCCCAGCGTGACTTATAGGTAATATATACTAGTACCATAAATAACTATTTTCTATTTTGCGTCTATAAACAAGTCATTGTGAAATGCAATTGCGTATCGAAAAGATACCCTTTATCCCATACTCAACATTTTGTTTTTAAATGTTGATAGCAACAAATTTACATCCTTTGTTTTGTATGGTGTGCTATAGTTGCTATAGTAATGGAATACAAATGGTATATAAATTTCTAAATTTTCAAGCAAAACAAAGTTGATAAACGTCAATCACACCAACTGCTAATTATAATTATTTATAAAGAATATTTATAAAAGTCCCTATACGGGAATTCAATTTTTTAGTGATATTTCTTTGTTTTCATAGGTGTATAACGTGCAAAATAGAAAAAATATATAAGCAACGCATTTCATGTTTATCGCATTCGTTATTATTCACGTGTTTATCGCATTCGTTATTTAGAAAACTCGCCGCTTTGCGGCTCGTTTTCTAAACTTGGACGCATCGGATAAAAGTACGCCTTATGATACTCGTTGCATATACTACAATATTATATTTAATAGAAATTAGAGAATTGCAGGATTGTTAAAATTATAAATAATAAAATAAATTTAGATTAACGTGAAAAAATAATTTTAGGGCAGAACATAAAAGTAGTATATACTAGAAATAGGGTTGTGAAAAGTGTGAATTTTGAAGAGACTAAAATAAATGTCTGTGAACAGAAAATGAACAATTAAGGTTGCTATGAGATTGAGAAATAAGAACGCTGGAGATAAAAAATTATGGAGGAGGAAAAGTAATTTAGTGTAAAAAGTAAAAAAGTAGTGTAGTAATAAAAAACAATTTACAAAATTTTACTTTCTCAAAAAAATATCATTTATTAAACAATCATTTAAAATACTTTATCATTCATAAAAAAAACTTAGAAACACAACCTGAGAAAGTCCTAAATAAATAAAATAATCCACTAGACTAATACATATACAGGGTGTCTGCTTTTATTTATGTACAAATCCATAAAACCTTTATTTTTCAAGATAATCAACTGAACTCTTTTTGTTTCAAAGCGCATTCAAAACTGCTTCTTTTGACTCTACTACCACTTTTAAGACAACTTGCAGGGCCCGCTGCGTTTTTTTTTATACCACTGACTTTCCCTCAAAACCCCCCATTTGGGAAAGTTGAATAAAAAATATACAGGGCGTTTCGCTATACACGATATTAAAGTTAATCAAAATATCGAATTTGAAAGGCACTAGACGAGTCAAGAGTGCCACGGATGTCAAAACAGTTGAATGTTAAATTTAATTTTGCCCTACATTTAGTAGATAGAAAAATATTAATGTGCGTCATCAACATAAAAATAAAAATTATAAGAAAAATATTGGGCAGAAAATTAAATTTAAGTGATTCCATGTAACATTCAACGGTTTTGACATAATTTCGTGGCACACTTGACTTGTCTAGTGCCTTTCAAATTCGATATTTTGCTTAACTTTGATATCGTGTAGAAAGAAACGCCCTGTATATTTTTGGTTCAAATTTCGCATATGGGGGTTTTATGGCTCGTGATTAACTATCATGTCAGATTTTAAATAAAAAAATCCCTAGATGGTTATATTGAATTTCAAAGATATAAAAAAATCGCAGCAGGCCCTGCATATTCGTCTTAAAAGCGGTAGTAAGGTCAAAAGAAGCAGTTTTTAATGCCCTTTAAAACAAAAAAGTTCAGTCGATTATGTTGAAAATAAAGGTTTTATGTATTTGTACATAAATACCTAAAAGTAGAAACCCTGTATATTGGGCACACAAAAATTAACAAAACTTATTATAGTCGGACAACCAACATATAAAGTTAAAGTAGGGAAAATCCAATATTTAATAATTTGGCGCACAACGTAGGAGGCAAGTGAAGAATAGAGAAGAACCAACGTGGTAGACAAGGGAAGACAGGATGAAAATTTAGAAGAAAAATCAAAATGGACCTAAGGAGTGGAAAGCAAATAACAGATGCTGAAGAACAAGAGGACTCTACATGCGAAAGTGAAACTGCTAAGAAATGGAACAAACAAGGAACGAGTACGGTGGAAAGAACTAGTAGAAGAGAAGAAAGTGGGCAGAGATGTATAAAAGTCTTAATAAATTACAAATTACAAATAACAGAAACGATAAATAATTGTAAAAAAATATGTTTTTAAGGATATTTGAATTAAGAGCAATAGGTGCAGAAAATGTCATTAATTTTCTGAAACAATGAAACATATGACATCCGAATGTAAACTACTAACAGGTATGCAATATACCAATAAAAATCAGTACAGTGATAAAAAAATAATCTACAATCAGAGCTTTAAGAGCATTACCAATATTCACCACCAACTATAATAGAAAACAAAGTTAAATTATAACTAAACTAAATTATACTGAGACCTCACTTTACAAACTGATAAAAGGGTCCCATAATAGAGCACATATAATACTTCAATATAGAAAAAATGGATCATCTATCTCATTGACGTGGCAGTTCCACTCAAACGTACTAGCAATATTCACCACCAACTATAATAGAAAACAAATATTATGAATTATACTAGGACCTAATCCTACAAACTGAAAAAACGGTAGTCCATAATAGACCAGATATAATACTGCAAGATAAAATAAAAAGGATCACCTACGTTATCGAAGTGACTAGAACATAGCCAAAAAATATACAGAGAAGAAAGAAAAATATCAATAACTAGCAAAAGAATTTGAAAGATTTGTTCTGGATGGAGTCTACGGAGTTCGAAGAGAAGGTCACGATATTTCGTTCGTTTCTCCTCCTTTTTCAAGATAATGTTGGTTTCGGAAGGAGCCGAGAAGTCGATGACAAACATTGTCTTGAGCTGGTGTGTGAGGAGGACTACATCAGGCTTATTGGTACGAATCTGCCTGAGAGTGGGAAATGAGTAGTTTCAATAAATTCGCCACTTCTTATTCACACTTGACATCAGAGAGCTCTATACCCATGACATAGGTTTCGATAGGCGAGGGTATTGCATACGTTATTATTAATGTGTGTAACTTATTTGTGGTGCGTTTTCATGATTCATAGCTTCTTTTGGGATTACACCACCTGTAAAATCTGTAAAATAACTAAAAGCAGGAAACCAGAAGCTGACAAATTAAATATTCACTGCAAGTGCAGTATCACGGCAAACTTTTAAAGTTTGACCCAAAAAACCCAATATAATATGTAATAAAATAATATTTAATAAATTAACAGTGGTTAATTTATCAAATATTATTCAGTGGTCATCAATTTGATCAGTGGTTTTTCACTTTTATACAAAATTCTGTAATATTACATATGCTATTTTAAAATATGCCTGAATGAAATAATTATTATAATAAAATTTAAAAGAAATTAAACACTTAACTAACTTTTTCATAAACGTTTCCAGTTGATTCTCAACTCTTCGTCAGTAGAACTTTTGTACTATAAGAACTCTTTATATGATAAGAAGTATTTTTTGTCAGATTGACATTTTTAATTCAAATTGTCGTCACATACACTGATCACTATGACCACTGATCACATATTATTAATTTTCCACTGGTAGCATCCTTCCCGAGTAGAGGAAGCCACCTTTGATCCATGAATATTGTTTCTGACGAGATACCATTATTATCACCATTAAGTTTAATAAAAGCACTTTCTTTTAATTTTCTTCTTTTTATAAAACTTTAGTCTGTGTCCAATCAACTAGGTGACTGTTATCCCATACATGTTTTACTAATGTAGACCTATCAACTTGGTAGTCCTTAACATAATTTTTATGTTCGCGGACACTTATTTGTAACGGTTAAGATGTTTAACCAATATAATATTTACCACATTCACAAGGAATCTGGTAAATACAATTTTTTTGAATTTTGATCATTATTAATTGGTTTTGTTTTTGTAAGTATTGATTGATTTTGGTTTAAATGTCGTTCTTATGTTAAAATCATTACCAAGCCTTTTAAGTCTTTCAGATATATTTGCAATATAAGGAATCGCAATAGTTGTTATTGGATTTTCTCTATTTATTCTGGGAATATTATTATTTTGCCCATTTTCAATTTTTATAAATGTTTCTTCAACGAAATCATTAGGATAATTGTTTTCCTCTAAGAGATTCTTAATAACATCTTTTTCTTTATGAAAAACGTAATGAACCCACAATGATCGCCTTCTGCATTCTTCCAGCGAGAAAATCTGCTGAATTTTCTAGTAGATATGTTCTGGATGGGGTCTGCGGCGTTCGAAGAGAAGGTTTCGATATTTCATCCGTTTTTCCTCCTCTTTCAAGACAATGTTGGTCTCAGCAGGAGCCGAGAACTCGATGACAAACATTGTTTTGAGCTGGTGGTCGAGGAGGACTACTTCAGGCTTTTTAGGTCGAATCTGCCTGAGCGTGGGAAATGAGTAGTTTCAATAAATTTGGCATTTCTCATTCCCCGCAACGGACTCAATATCCCCCGGAGCGTATGGCAGCACTGGTGTTTTCTCCATCGCATACGACTCGATCTCTAAGATAATATGAATAAAGCACTTACGCGGCTCCCTTGTGTCTGTAGGTATATTTTGAAATTGCATACGTTGGAAAAGTCAACAACAAATGGCAGATCTTGCACCTGACATCCGCGATATACTCATGATACGTTTGAAAGACGAGTGTGTTGAATACACTATCTTGGTAAGCCATTATGATTCTCTTGGTCTCAGAATTCACCTCTGATAACCTCTACAACGAGAAGTTTCAGCTTTTTGGATAAGCCGGAGTCTTCTATATTCCTATAGACCACGATATACAGACACACTATAGACCACGCCGTGTAATGCTCCGCACGCACGCACGCACGGTTATCGATATGAAGCTGTGTTTGGCAGCTTTGATTTGAGCTTTGAACCGAATGGGTTCTATCTCCGTAAATTGATTAATGTACTAGGCTTTGAATATGATACTAAGTTCTTCGGTTGCTCTTCGTGTTGCCTTGAAAACGATGGGTCTTACCTCTTCATTCTCATGATCTCTTACGAAACAGAGGAGATCCGAACTACTTAAAACTTGCGAATATCCTTATAGAAAGTTAAAGACTGAAATTTGAGGTTGCCAAGGGAAACAATAGTTTTCGTGAAACAATTACTGGTTCTGCTATTACATTCTGTTATTAATTAAGAATAACTTTTTTTTATTGAAACAACATACTTTTTTACATCATATTTTTAATCCACTATATTGATTAATATAGTAGTAAAACTTAATATGGCTCATAGTGTTATTGATTATATTATTTCTGATTCTAAGTAGTGTTCCTATACATTTGTTTTATATGATATCAATGTTAGGAAATTGGGTTTTAAAAGACTGAAAAATAGGTGTTTCTGAATGTATAATAGAATAATAAGTATATGAATAATATAATAATAATAATAATACGATATATACTATATTAAGATGGAAAACTTCTTCAAAATCGGTACTTTTAAAAGTATTTTATTATTTAGCATTGGTCTATTCCGTGACTATTCATTTTCTTACTTGTCTTTCATTTCAAAGATAAGAGATTTTTGGCTTTACTTCCCATCGTAGGGATGGAACGTGAGTTCACCGACGTACAGGCAACTAGAAAGTGAGCCCAGGTATCGCCACTTTTCTCTGGATTGTGTGCCAATCGCGAGAAACGCTGATTAGTCTTACGGCACGGTAGAATAGTGAGTAGATTATAGCAGTAATATTTAACTTATAGCTGCTGTATGAAGTAATAAATCAAACATTGTACCTAGTATCATATTAAAATTTAAGCAAAAAGGGGTTTATTTAGGAGTTTATGTTCAATTATATTATTTATTTAATTCTAAAGAAATGTTTATTATATAATACAGGAATATTTTTAAGGAACTCTTTGTATTCCTATGCTTTGAAAAATAGTTTAGATATTTACGTAAATAAATATTTTTCCCAGGAAGTTTAATCATACTTTAATTTTATTGATTTATCTATAGTTACTCAAAATTTTTTTATTGTTTGCATGACACGTATATAAACCAACACAGATTATGTTTAATTCAAAGTAAGGCTATTAAAAGTGGAATTATAATTGGCAATACGACATATTTTTTTCTGTGTGGTAGTGGAAAAGCCCTAGGCATGTAATTTTCTTTCGCAATTGTTATAACAAATTTGTATCGAGGAACCTTGGACAAAATTTAAAAGGTAACATTGTTTATGAAACATCCTGTACATGCTTCAACAATATTTAGTTTGATTGAAGGCGCAATTTTTGTACCAGCCTAGGAACGTTTATAGGAGCATTATAAAAATGCTTCCATAATCGCAAGTACCGAATCTAGAGAATCCAGCAAGAAATCACAACAAAAGGATATGCAGCATCCGAGACTTTGTCGCCTGAACCAGTGCACACACATCTCAGTTTAGCATCTAGGCGATTCGTATACAAAGCCACCCGAGACTTTAACTTATGTCGGACGTGGACGTTTCTCGTTCTTTCTTGACTTCTGCTCCTGGTCTCAGTCGGCAATGCTAACGACGTTACGACGGCCCGTTTACAAGCCAACGACGATCAGTGTTCAACTGTTAATTAATTGGTTTGATTGCATTACACTAGTAAGCTTTGCAAGCTTTTATCGTTTGCTTTTATGGAGTGATTTAAGTGACCATTTATATAAACTATTATCTACTAATTTTAATCGTGGCGAATTCGCCATTAATAACAACATACTGAGTTAAATTGTATTTGTAATCCAAGATCAAATAATTCTTTTTATATGTGTTTATATATCGGTGCACATATGCTTATAATATAATAATTGTCTAAAAATAATATTCTCATGAATGTTTATAAAATAATCGAAATGTGAACTCTAAATTTGTTAAGTTCTCTACCAATAGAACATTAGTCATATCACAGATTAATAAGGATAACTCATTGGTTATAAAAAACATTAATTTCGGTTGTCACCTAAAGAGAATTTGTATGGATTATGAAACGATTATGATTATGGGCGAAAATGTCTCGCCAAGAAACGTGTTTCCTTGTCATTGGATATCTCTAGATTTAGAGGTAACTTTTTCATATAAAAGCCGAGTATCTGTGTCAATCTGTGTTTTTTATGTAGGTAATCATTTTTGGGGATTGGTTCTCCGGTATGTTAATGTCTATGTTACCGATTTAAATCATATTGAACGATTCATTTTGTCTATTTTCTATGTAGATATTACAACTGCAGATGTATGTACAACTGAAAAACCTCTTACTTGAGTCACCTAAATTGTTTTAGAAAGATTTTAGAATTGTTTTTTGCTAGATATATTTACTCACTAAAGATAATACTTACTAGATACTTATTACGTTTTCGCTTTTCATAATATTTTTTTAATATTTATGGGCAAGATTTTGGCTTTGAGTGATTAGGGTATTATTAAGTGACGATAATAATTAAGATTTATCAATCTATTATTTTTGAAATAATCCACTATTCTGTATGCAACAGAATATCTGTACGTCAGCATGGGTGTATGAGGCGCAGATCGAGAACTATTAATTTATTTATTGCCAGTCAGTTTATGTTTATATCAACAGCATGCATGATGGAAATCAAGTAGGTGCCATTATAGGGGCTCCATCTCTTATTATATTACCTGGCAGTACAATAAGGCTACCTGAATCTTTTAAAAGTTTACCAATATCATCTTTCAAATCTAAATTTAAAAAACCTTCATGGAAGGAACAATTACATTTAATAGTTAGCAGATAATATACGTAATTATTGTGATTAGTGTGTAATTAATGTTATTTAACTTTATAGTATTATAGTATTTCATAGTATTTTTATAGTATTTAAAAAAGTATCTGGTTGAGTGGGAGAGCAATGTTCTGTCTTTGACAGAATAATTGAACTCTGCCTTTTGTCATCTTGTCACATTACACTTACCTATATTTTTTTATTGTTAGCAGCATATGTATATTTATATGATGTGTATGCCTATATGTATTGCATGTGACTTAAGTTGCCAATAAAAACAGTTATTATTATTATTATTATTATTATTATTATTATTAAATAACGAATAAGAAGTATTTTTCCTGTATTTATTTATCTTTATTTAACTATTAAGTATGTACCTACTGATATCTTATGTCTTTGTTTCCAAATAGAACATCTTGTTATTTGGGGACCTGTATTTTGTAAAATTTAGCATATTATTACTACAGTAAGTACCTATATTTACGTTGTGGTTCATTAAAAGTTTTAAATGACATTATATACGTACTTACATCAGGTACCAAGTGTTTCATTTTTATATTTGATCTATTATGGGCACCTTGTATGTTTCTGCAAAGACAATAATCAACCTTATGGGTTATGTAGTTCTAATGCCCAGTTAGCAGTACTTTGTCTTTATTGTCGTGTTAGGCAGTCACGACTTGAATGCATTTTTGGTTTGATTTATATGAGACCCGTGATCCAATTGTCTTTGCAGCGTGGACGAACAAATAGTTTATATTTTTTATGTCAACATGACAAAAGGGGTCTTACTTACAATTTTAACGTTTATTTCGATTTACAATCTTTTTTTATAAAATATGCAACAACGTAAACATAAAGGAAATTAAATTTTGGCGAGACAAGGCAGTGAACATTTTCTTATCTGCATGTTTTGAAATCAGCAGGAATTTCGGGAATAATATAAAATTCGAATATATAGTTTGTATGAAACCAAATATATTGTAAAGAGGAAGTTACGTATTAGATAACTGTCGGTAACTTATTTGTGGTGAAGTTGTAAAGTAGTAAAAACATAAATCTTCTGTTTATTCAGTAGATAAATACCTAGGTACATCTATTCATACCGGCACCATCCCTGATATTTGAGAACATCCTTACTCATCCTTTTATACAAGAATTGCGACTTTACAGATTATTGACAGATTTCATTAATCAGGGAGTTAATGAGAGAATTCATTGAAAAATAAAATCAATAATTGATTTTATTAAGATCCCTAATTTGCTTTCAACATCGCAAGCTGGATTTAGAGCTAATAAATCGGTACAATTTTATATCAATTTTTTAATTATGTATATACACAACTGGATGAGGGTAAATATATTGTATTACAGCTGTTCGGCTTATTTGATAACGTTAACAAAGAGTTCGTTCTGAATAAATCATTCAATCTTAGTATACGGGGTTCCTTACTACATTGGGTTGATTCCCTACCTACTTGAAATAGGAATAGAAAGTTGATAATAAAAATTGAAAAACAAATGTCAAATATGACTGATACTGGGGTACCGCAGGGATCCGTGATGGGACTACTAACGTTTTTTACTTTTTATGAATGATCTTGTTTGATGATCTTGTTCACAAAGTGAACAAGATATACTTCGCAGTATACTTCATATTAAATTGAGTCTAGATCCAAACGGTATTTTAGATATGTATTATACACTAGCATATATGTCCTTTAGACATATATGCTAGTGTATAGTAGAGTAAAAGTCATATGTCCTTTAAAATAGTTACATGCGGACGGGCCGTTGATATCAATAGTTTTTCTTGCTCAAAAGAGAATTTTGAGGATACTTTATAACTTACACTGGTTGGAATCTTGTAAAGCTACTTTTATACAACAAAAAATACTCCTGTATATTTAAACTAAAATGCTCTTCACTAAAAGAAGTACACAAAATTTTATTCAAGTTGGCGACAGACATAAACAAATGAATACAAGATATGGACATGAACTTTTAATACCCAAACACAAAACATGAATTTTTGAAAAGTCCTCTAAATATAGCTTTGTTGCATTATACAGTAATTCTTTGCCGCAAGAATATAGAGTTATAAGTAGTTATAACAGTATTTTAATAATAATTGTATTCCTGCAATAAAAACAATTATAGTATTTGTGCTTTCGCTGCCAGTGCTCAGATTCAGTTTTCCGTGTGGTTGTGCCGAAGCTCATGGATAGTAGTAGTAGTAGTAGTAGTTTTTTATTGACCATTTTAGATTACAAAAGAAAATCTTTATTACAAGTCTAAATACAAAGTACCAAAAGGGGTATATAATATAAAAAAAAGGTAAGTATTTACACGGTATACCAAAATTTAACACACATACATAATATATGTAAAAACACGTACATATACATATCAGGGTAATACACTAACCAATCACAACCAAGACATTATGACATGAACTAACAAAAAGTCAAATAATGCACGATAAGTCCAATCCCACCACATATGCATGTTATCATATTACGGTTACATCGGAGGTGTTTAAATATTCATCAGCCGTGTAGAAACAGCGTGTCCGTAAAAATGATTTTATTCTATTTTTGAAACTGTAAATATTAAGAATCTTTATGTTGGCTGGCAAAATGTTATACAAATTTAAATTTACTGAATTTTTCCTTGTTTTAGCGAGTCTGTAGCGTGGTATTTTGAAATTATCTGTATATCTCGTCTCGTAACTATGAAATTGAGAGTGTGTGATGTATTTATGTTTCTGTGAGTGGATTTCAACTAGACTGGCATATATGTAAATACAAGGCAGCGGTAGAATCCCAAGCTCTTGAAAGAGTGGTCGACAGTGTGCAGTGTAACTAGAGTTAGTTAATATACGTATGACTTTCTTTTGTAGTTTAAATATTTTATGAGAGGCCGTACTGTTACCCCACAGTATTACTGCATAACTTAAGTGTGAATGGAAAAGTGAATAGTAACACATTGTCAGAACATCATTATTTAGGACATTTTTCAGTCTGCGAAACAAAAAGACAATACTAGACAGCTTGCTTCCCAGATTATCAATGTGAGCATTCCATGTAAGAGAATCATCTAGGATAACACCAAGTACCTTCGCAGATTTTCCTGTTGTCAAAGCTGTATGCGTAGAAAGTAGTAAATGCTGATTTTTAGTTTTATTTAGTTTGAGGTTATTTGCTGAGAACCATAGCTGAGCCTTGTCCACCACTTCGTCTGTTAGCAAAGAGAGGTCGGCAGGATTGCGCGCGGAGGTAAAAATGGTAGTATCATCAGCAAATAGCGTACTACGAAAAGGTAATAAAAAGGGAGACAAATCATTAACATACACGATAAAAAGTAAGGGGCCCAAGACAGAGCCCTGCGGAACTCCGTGACGCATATATTCGTAGCCAGAATAGGAATTATTAAGACATACGATTTGTCGACGATTACTTAGATATGATTCTATCAATTTTAACGGTACGCCCCGTACGCCATAAAAAAATAATTTTTTTAAAAGAATCTCATGTGAAACACAGTCGAAGGCCTTTGTTAGGTCACAAAGTGTTACAGAGCAGTGCTTACCCTCTTCAAGGCTTATGACAATGGTTTCCACAATTTTAGAAAGAGCTTTAATAGTTGATGATTTACTTCTAAAACCAAACTGATTTTTATATAGCTTTTCGACCAAGCATTTCGCCGCTCGTTGCTGCAGTAATCTTGTAACTACTCTCTCAATTTCTACATACTGACTACACTATCTAATAATGGGCATTGTAAGCAATTTGATATTTCGCAGATGGATGTCCTTTCCCGAGTTATTATACCGCCCATGCAAATAACACGCAAACTTTTTGTTGCTTACTACATATTATTTTAAATAAGGAGGTTATTCCTTTGTTTATCTAGATACTAGGTAAAGAAGATAACAGAGAACTGTAGGTATTTTTCATGGGCTGTACGGAGACAGTTTCCTTCAGTGTACCTACGTATAGTCCACAAATTAACTTCGCTCTGAAACCTACTACTGGTGCAAGTCAGTAGTGTGATTTAATATGAAAGAATTATTGTTATAAAATTATATTGTCCAAGTATATACCTAATGTTATTGTACAGGGTCATTGGTTATATTTTAGCCACCTACCTAGAGGTTCTCCCTTGAATTTGAGGAAAAAAAGTTAAATACAAAAGTTGCAGAAAATCAAGTGTAGTTTATTCTAGAATGTAAAGTCTTTATACAGGGTGTTTAGAAAACGCGTGACATGCAAAACTTGCATTTTTTTAAATGGAATACCCTGTATATTATTAAGTTTTCCGATTCCACGCAAAATTCTACGACTTTTTTATATACCATACCCTATGTCTAAAGTTAACCGTTTTTTTATAAATAATGGTTAAAGATATACCTACCATAATTTTGTAATAATTGAATTGATCTGAGCGACGCGTGTTTACAATTCCAAGTTAGACATGAAAACAAACAACCGATACCCATCATATGCAATGTCAAACATTTTGGTTTTCCGATTCCGAATTAGTTTATTTAACATTTCCTTTATCTTTATATTATCTTTAAGTATCATTTATTAAAAAAGGATTAACTTTAGACATAAGGTATGGTATTGTAACAAAATTTTAATCATTTTGTTCCTTTGTATATGACGAGCAGTATATTTCCGGACGATTAAAAATAATATCAAAAATCCGTATAGTTTTTCCCTGAATACCCGCAACCCAAAATGCTCTCTACATTGTAATGTGTTGTCTACCTCTAAAGTGTTTCTGATTGGTCACTTTTATGAAAAGGTAGGGACGCAAAACAGACAGGAAATTAAGACATTTTTAAAATTCGAGGAGTCTGGTTTTCAACAGAGTACGAGCAAGTTGACAATTTTTACGCTTATTGAAAGCACATGTTCTTAAATTTTACTTTCATTTAAATCTTGAATTATTATCACTATTGTTAGTGATCGGTGTTCTGATATAATAGAGTATTATCTGTAATAAGCTCATTAATTGATATTATCGTATATTTTTGTTGTTGTCACGAGATAAGTGATAATAAATTTAGTTTACACGTGGTGTAAATTTTCTGCCGAATTTTTTTATTTTTTTGCAGAGTTGTTGAGACGCTGGCTTAATCTTCCCAGGAATCTACTTTATATTCTCGTAAACCATCCAATTCCATGTGGAACGTCTTAGGACATATTTGAGGTGGATGCACGAGATTGGAACTGCACTTTGCATACAGGTGAGCACATTTCATTTTCTTAATAAATTGAATATGATTAAAGAAAATTGTACCCTGTATGCAAAGGTCTGTTCTCTGTGAAGAGCCTGGGTTGGTTAGTCCGTTTGTATATAACCATATGGTTATTTTTGATATACTATAAATTTTGTCTGCTAATTACAGAATCTATTATATCCAGGAATTTTATTTTTGATTACTTGCTGGTATTCTAGTCCGTCTCACATTAATTTTTTTTCAATTTAATTCTATTTCATTGTACTTGATATTGTTAATTTTGCATTTAAAATCTCATGTATGAATTAGAAATTTTCACCTTTATGCTAACTAGTTTTTGTGTAGCACAGTTACGAATTTTGTTACTGCAATTTTGGTAATTTTTATTGCAGTGTATAGTACTGGTCATAAGTTATTTTTTTTCTATTACAATTTTTATATACTGTCCTTCAGACATAGTTGCTCTACGGTTTGATTGTTTACAAAATTCCAATTCCTGGATCATTTTTTTGTACAACCCTGGGACTGGGCTAATCATACAATCTTTTACATGTGCCTGTTTCCACCTTTGGAGCCTGAAACCTGAAACCTAGCTACGTGGGATTTACTCACATCCATCCATGCAACCCCATGCAACCCCAGCAAGTCTAGCTAGACGGGGACCTGTTCAGGAGTTCCGGATTAATCTAGGAGAGGCTAGTGGGTGAGATCAATCCATAAGTAGGCCGAAGACTGGTGAACCCAGCCCAGTAAAAATTTTTGTAAAATTTTGATAAACGCTTTCAGGCTGTAGAGTTTTTTTAATTTAACGTAAATTGAGTTGTAAAATTTGTAATATATACTTTTATCTTAATTTAATTTGTTTGTTCTTACTTTCACGCATTCACAACTTCATATATTTTTTCTCGTTTAAATTACATGGTGCCCAAATTTTTATAAAGTAAGCTTAACAGTAAAATCCAATCCACGCCTTGAGCCCAGAGCTAACCGGAGCTATGTCCCTGAACCTTTCGGGAAGAAGCTAATAATTCCCGAGGTTCAGTGCAGTATATGAAAAAGTCGTAGAATTTTGCGTGGAATCGGAAAACTTAATAATATACAGGGTATCCCATTTAAGGTAATGCAAGTTTGTCATGTTACGCGTTTTCGAAACACCCTAGATATATATATATATATAAATTTTATTAGTATTTTCATAGTTGAAAAAGCTGACAGCCGCCTGCGAAACGTCCTCGTAAAAAAAGAAATATAAAATCAGCAGTGTTTTGAACATTACCTAGGTATTATAATCCTTAATTTAAATTTAATTTTAAACCCACACAATAACATTAAAATAGGAAATTGATATTAGGTATTAGGTAATCTCGAAAAAGTCCGAAAACTCGGATGAAACGTAGGATATTTATCCATGTATCTGGAAGAGTCCTCTTTTTTGTTTTTCATAGAAGAAATAAATTAAATACAGCAAGTTCAAGAAAATTATACCAAAGTGTATGTGCCGACGTAATATGATGAATATGAATTTGTAAACTTGTGGCTTTTCCAAAGAATTAATATTCATGATGAAAGCGATTGGAATATTTATGAATATTGTTAATAACAGTATTCTTAAATAAACATAGATCAATGAAGTATATGCGTTAGTGGTAAAATTGTTCATGCCTTTGAAAGGTTCCAGTAAGTAGGTTAAGTTTTCTGAGATTGTCACGTTTTCAATTTTTATATTAAATAACCTTTCCAAATATGTGTAGGTGTAGAAGTTATATTGCAATTAATTGGGTTGTACGAGAAAAATGCAAATATTTTAATGAGTGTAAACATTCATGTGATAATTACTTACTGAAATTTCATCTGCGCCTCAATATGAGTTTCATTTTTAGTTTGTCTAGAAATATAATGTTAGAAAGAGAATGACATTTTCTGAAAGATTTTTACAATACAAAATACTAGATTCCAGGCTCAAAGCCTAGAGACTGGAATGAACTGTTGACTGACGGATTTAGTAAGACGTGTGATTTTGATAGACAGTATTTTTATATAAAAAAAAATGAACCTTGAATACTGTTCTTATATTGAAGTAGCCGTCGAGTAGGCATGGAATACCAACATTTGTTCGAAAAGCTAGAGTATTATCTAGAAAAATCTAGATGTCTAAACTTTCAGTTGCGTGTCTTATTAAATTCTTCAGTAGAAGGTAGAACAAAATTTCAACTACTTTGAAGTCATTAGTGGTCAGGGCCCCGAATTATTGGTGCATTTAACAAAAGAGATTAAATTGTCTCATCCTGTAAAATTTCCTAACTCTTCGTCAAGAGTTACTAATTTAACAGAAGGTCAAAGTAGCATTTGGGGAAATATGTACAATGGTATGGTAATCACAACAAAAGCCAAAGCAGACTCAATGAACCTAAAATAACTTACTACTATGTTCTTCTGAGTATCTGGATATGTTCCGGCGGAAATTTGACGAATTTGGGTATACCGCCGGTATGATCTTCAGTTCAGAAAAAAAAGTGTATTACTTGCTCGACCGGGGCTCCTAAATAAACAGTATCACAAGCTTCACAATATGTTCTGGATTAAGTCCGCGGAGTTCGAAGAGAAGGTGTCTATATTTTGTCCGTTTATCCTCTTTCAAAACAATGACTAGAGCCGAGAATTTTAATTTTTATTATAATTATTTGTCAGTTGTCATTTGCATTGGTCATTTATTATTTATCACCTATTTATTATTATTATAATTGTGGTGGTTTTTGGGTATTATTCTCAGTTCTTCACTGGTTTATGCAGGGTGTCTATGAGGTATAGCCAAAATAGAAATTCCCAAAATACGAAAAAAGTTTATGTGTGGGAATGTTCGGTAATACTTCCTCAAGGAGCTACAGCCTCCAATGATTACGACTAGGTTGGTGACAAGTCTATTTAATTTCAATTTAGGTTCTAAAGCAAGACAAATATATCCGGCCGTCATATATGATACGCAACGTTTTCGCATAGATATCTGTACTCGTTCCAGTATTCCTGGGGTGGTTTTTTTTTTGAAAATTCTGTTCAATACGTTTCCGCAATAATTCTACTGTTTCTGTTGGAGCCCTATAAACGAGTTTTTAAAGGCGACACCCTACAAATAAACATCAAGCGGGTGGCAGTCAGGACCAGTGGCGGCTCGCGGGTTCAAAAATGCGTGAAGAGCTAGCTAATATTTTTATATTTTTAAGCACTCACCTAGTTTTTATATATACGTAAACTAATAAAAAAATACGTAAACTAATACAATAATAAAAATGTACGATCTTTAACATGCACAATGCAGTAATGCAAAAAAAAATGGCTAACGGCGTTTGCGAAATCAAAATTGCATCTACTTCACAACATACTGACAAGACAAGTCAGTATGTTGTATAGGAAAAGATGACGCGAGCGCGAAGCACACTCCCACGTGATGGCCGAACTCTTCACTTGCACCGTAAGGAGTGGGAGTTCGTCTTGGCTCGTCCCTTATAATGACGTCAGCTGTAAAAGCGTTCCCATGGCAACGCAGTGTACTGATGCAGGTTTAGCGGTTTTGACTCGACGCCTCTTCACCACAAACGGCTACGTACCTATTCTTTTTATATTTTGTAACGTTTACGTGTGTGTAGCGTATGATAAATATATTACTATTAAATATATTTACTTATTATTATTATTATTATTACATTACGTTAGTAATAAAGAAAATGCATTTTGGTAATATCTTCGCTATTCATACTGAGTTTAAAAAATAGCATTGAATATTTTTGGTGAAGAGGCACTTCACCTACTTCACCTGAATAGCCGCCACTGGTCAGGACTTCTACCTGGCCATATTACTGGTTCTTCTCTTCCAATCCAGCTTCCAGGTTAATTATTGTAAATATTTTTATAGCTATCTATCAAGTTTAAATGAGCCGAATTTTCATCATGGACAACAACCAAGGTTGTTGTCTAATCGCTATTGGGACATCTTCTAAAAGAATTGGAACCTATTCAGATATCGTCAGTGATACCAGCCGAAACATTACAAGAAATTCATGTTTATGTCGTGTTTATGTAATTGCATGTATGTTTTCGTCTACCCAACGATGATTGTTGTAAAAGTTCATTAATACATTTTTTGTAAATAATGCTCCATCAGTAAAAAGCACTTTTAATTCAAGTTCCCTAAACAAGTTTTTAATTGACATTTGTGGATTATTATTCTATTTCTGAAGAAACCGTTTACAAAACAATAGCCGTGGTTCAAAGTTCAACTTTTAAAAGTACTTAAACAATTTTGATATGATATGGGTATAATAAATTATCTTGACGTACTCTCCATATACTTTTATTAGAATCATGATTTGCAGTAATTCGGCTTGCTTTAGTTGCAGTGTCGTCTCTAAAAACTTCTAAAATTTGTTCTTCTCGCTGAGGAGTTCTGATTGTTTTAGCAGCCCCCAAACCTGCTAAGACAGGAGCAAAAAATTCTGTTTCTCGTAACCAACGATGTATAGAGGAAAATGTCTGTTTATTAGAGCAATGTTTTTTAGCATACGTTTCTGTATATAGCTGCTGAGCTTTTCTAGTATTCCTATTAGCTTTTCTATAAATGAAATGCATATCTGCCATTTCAGTAGTATAAAGTAGAACATCAGAAGTTGAGTTGAACATCAATGGTAGTAATTATTGTTGTCAATAACCGTAATATTAACAAATTTTAATAAATACTATTCACAATTAACACCACAATTTAATAATTAGTAATGAAATAAGAATCATTATTTATTTACAATTTGATAGATCAAAATTGAGGAGAAGCAATTATTTTATTAATTTAAGGAGAATTTGTTTTATTAACTTTTAAGAAATGAGTTTGAAGAACGATATTGTTATATTGCATGTTTAAAGTATGACTTTTTGTGAGTGGGTATGCACGCGTTCTTCAAGTTTAAGATGGGTGAGATGTTTTGTGAATGAGGACGGAATGAGTACCTGTCACTGACATAATGCATGATTATGTCAACGACATAATGAATGGAATGATGTGCATTTATTTCTGTTTCCATATTCTGTCAATTTATATTGCTAGTTGTTGATATCTTTCTTTCTTTTCTGTATATTTTTTAGCTATGTTTTATCAGTCGAATTGTCACTGTTTTGGTTTTGATTTAAGTAGTTGATGCAATCGCTTCTTGTATAGTTCCTGTAAGTATAATTTTATATTGAATATTCTATTCTTTGGTTTTGATCAAATGCTAGATATTTTATAGTATTATAGATTATGATAGATGTATTATGCATATATTATAGCATTTATATTGTTGGCGTTCTTCCATTTCGGTTTATTGTATTTTTTCGTTATTTTCTGATTATATATGCAATATTTTATATTTATCTATACCAAACATGCATTTTAACCCAGTGGCGGCTGGTGAAATTTGGGAATGGGGGGCACAGGGGAAAAAAATGCGCCGCAGTCATAGTGTTTACTAAATTTTACTCGATGGAAAGCATTGCTAGAGCACATAATCTGTCTTGTGACATCGTGTTTCTTAAAAATGTATTTATTCGCTTAAGTGTTGAGAAGCTCACTTTCGACTGTAGTCGTAGGAATTGTGTACAATATAGTTAATAGTTCAACCGATTCCGAAAACGTCGTAAGTAAATTATTTTTATTTAACATTTGTAATAAAGCAACCGCACCACTATGTTGTATGAAATCATCTCTAAAATACATTATATACAGCTCATTTTTTAATTTTGTAATGTTGATCTTTGGAAATAAGGCACATACTGTTTTAATATGTTCCAGAGTAAAAACTATTCTATAGTGTTAAATTTCTCGTTTTCAAACAAATTGGCTATAGTTAAAAAATCAGTAAATTGAAATCTCTCACGTACGTTCATTAATATGATGGGGTATTCCCATCTCTAGTACTCTGTACCGTCTGGTCGACGGGGCAGCGCCCATTCAATGACGTAACAGAACCCATTAGGAAAATAGAAGCTGTGTATCCTTTTCTTGCAAATAGAAAAGAAAAAAGAACAGGCACACAGCGGCCGTGCCCAGCCCAGTCCACAGACGGTGAAGCGTGAAGCGGTCTAGACGCTAGACGGATATGTATGCACCAAATGATTCAATATTCATGATGAAAAATTAATAAAAAAATCCACCAAATTATAATAATTATAAAAGTTTATAAAATATCACAACATTCACAAGTCTTATGTGCTTACGCATGGGGCACGTGCCCTTGTGCCCATTATGACTAGCCGCCACTGTTTGAACCAATGTGGAAGTATACATTTTAATATCGTTCACGTATATTAGCTTTATTTTATCCAGTTTCTTGTTTTTAATTTGATGTCCATGTGGTGTACTATTCAAGGTGTTGGATAAAGTCATCAGGCACAGGCTTTTTATACTGTTTTATACTGATAAAATTGGTTTCTATTACTACTATTATTATTAATATTCTTTTTTTTTTTTTTGTTTGAAATCAGGTCGGTCGGTTCCCTGGGTCTGATTTGCAGGATTGTACGCTGGTAGTTGCTAGTAGCTACTCCCCACGTCCATAGGGTGAATAATTACTGGGTCTAGGAATCATGCTAGAAGATCTGCCGAATTTCGGCATGCCGGTATGATCTTCAGTTCCGAAAACAGTGTATCTATTGCTCTACTGAGGGCTCCTATAATCAGGACAACAAGCTTCACAGTATGTTCTGGATGCTGTCTGCGGAGTTCGAAGAGAAGATCTGGATAAACCGTTTCTCCTCCTCTTTCAAGACAATGTTGGTCTCAGCAGGAGCCTAGAACTCAATGACAAACATTATCTTGAACTGGCGGTCGAGGAGGACTACATTAGGCTTATTAGCTCGAATCTGCCTGAGAGTGGGAAATGAGTAGTTCCAATAAATTCGGCACTTCTCATTCCCCACAACGGACTTAATATCCTGGGAGTGTATGGCAGCTCATCTCGGCAGGTCGTCTAATTCGTCCGAGTGACGTAGAAAGTAGTAAAGCACTCGTAAAGTCGCGTTATGTGTATGGATATAGGCAGATACTGCTTATGTGGGATAAGCGAAGAGCAGATGCATAATTGTCTTCGGCGTCCTATGACAGTCTCTGCAGTTGACATCAGAGGAACCTTTACACCCATGTTACAGCTTCGATAGACGAGGGTGTTAAATACACCATCCTGGCAAGCCATCTCTCGGTCTCTTTAAGGTTTTTATAGAAGACACCGTGCAATGGCTTATCCCAATGCAGCTGCAGAAGATTGCGGCCCTTTGCAGCTTTAACTTGGGCTTTCAATTGAACGGGTCTCAACTTAGTGACAGAGTATGGATTTCTCCGTTCAGTGTCGAAGATGGGACCGAGTTCATCAGCTGCTCTTCGTGCTACCTTAAATAAATATGCTCCGACCCCTGCATTTTCGTAGTTTTGGACTATGCAGAGGAGGGGATCCGAACTCCTGATCTTAGAATACAATACAGTAAAAGAATATATTGCTCATGAAACTATGTTGTAAATAATATACCTATAAAGACTTCTGAACTCAAATTTTTAAAACTTATATGTTGCTTTTAATTAAATGTGCAACATATGTGAGCATATAACAGCTAGATAAAAAAACAGTCTTAGGGCTGTGGAATAAGAACTCACCGTCGTTACTAACATACCTATATAAATTAGAGCCTATATAGTCCTGATAATTGCATCATCATCCTGCCTATCATTATATACCTAGGTATTTACCAATAGTAGGCAGGCCTATAGACTTAGGAAATGGAAATTTGAAGTAATGTCATGTAATAATTATATTAATTACCTACTTCACTGTTACAAAGGTATAGTTGCCATTTTTTTCAAATCTGTCAAATTGTAAAAGTGATTTTTAATATATTTCAAAAAGCAATCACAATCGATTCTTGCTTTTGGAACGGTTTGTTGAGCTAACGGAGAATGTAACTATTTCACTCCTTGTTTTATGACATTCTGGGAATAATTTGTATTTCTTATTTAAAAAGTGAGTAAAATGAAGAGTAAAATGCAGAGATATTACATAAGTAGGTATTTAACCAATACCTACTTATGTAATATCTTTGCATTTCTTCATCTAATAGAAAAAAAAACTTTTACGTGTCCAATAACATAAATGCTTATCTATAGGAGAGGTACGTAGGCATGAATGGTACATACCATATATAACAAATGCCGATTCTCGCTTCTGTTTGTTTATTGTGAACTATCTAGATCTATTCCGCTTATTGGTAATGCGGTGTCCGAGTATAGGAGAATTGCAAAAATCAGTTGACATAACTTAGTGTATGCCGAAAAGCGGCCTGCTTAGGCATCGCAAATCGGCTACCGCTTGGTCGGTAAGGCAGTCACTGTCCACTCGTACAGTCAGCTCAAGAACGATGCAGCATTTCCATATCGGAGCCTGCTATGCAAATCCAGAATCAAAGATGCCGGTGCCCGCGCGTTACCATGGTTACTCCGAGAATTGTTTATATCCCTCGTTTGTATCGAGCTGCCTGTGCTTTTTTGTTTCCGATGCGTTTTTGTCCCGAGATTTTTGCTTGTAGCCCTGAGTTATGGATGTCTGAAGTTCGCCAAGTCCGAGGAAGTGATTTAAAACAGCCAACTTGACTGTCAGTTTTTTTCTAAGATTATTTAATGAGTTCGGAACGCCGGTAGGGCCCGATGGCAGAGATTTAGTGGTCACGATTCCGTTTTGCGATTTTATCAATGAGAATCCAACAACAATTAAGGCTCTTTTGTTTTCAAATTCACTTTATCACATTTTTATTTGCCAAATTAGTGAAAATTTTCAAGATGTGCGCGTTCTTATCGACTTCTTTATCGGTTTGGTTAATTGGTACTGGTCTGTTCCACCGTTTAAGATCACATATCTGCACTCTTACTAATTAAGGAACATTAGATATTTGTATTTATCCAGGGATACAACGCAAACCTGAAACAAATAGAATGTTATACCTTCCAGTATTCGTACCTCATACGTATCCACTTGAGACAAAAACAGTTTCTGTACGTATTTATTGCATTATCTATGATTATTGCTATTACTAAAGAATTATTCATCTTTTAATACAAGTATTGCATCTGCGAAAATTTCTACATTCTGTATTTGATTGGCTATTGACATTGACATTTTTGTAAAAAACCCTTTCTATCAAATGTTATAAAACCTATTAAGTCTACAGTAGATGCTGTAGGTATACAGTTATGAGTATCTCTTTAATAACTGTTAAGGCACAGCTCTTCAAATTCTTCAATTCATTGTCTTCATTGCGTTTGATGTAGAAAAGAAAACACCAATTAATCACCTTTCTTTTATTTGGAACTAAATTTTATTTCTTTCCATTAACATTCCTCCCCTATCATGTTTTATATTATATTTTTGTCAATGTGTCTTCTGTTATTAAGGACATGAAACTTTCCATTCTTTTCTTATTATTAGAGATAGACCTATAAAACCTTATGTGACCGTATTCGATGAAAAGAGTTCTTTCCAAATATGTAAAATAGTACTGGGTACTCCATTTGAAGTATTAAAGTTTAAATCGACGTAGCTTCATTGAGTCGCCCTGTAAAAAATTTAATATATGTAAAACAAGTGCAAAAATAAAAAAATCTACGTGTTCGAGGGATTTTTCAAAACCTTTACCGTTTTTGAAATAATAAATTTATGCAGGACTTTATGAACTTACTGTATATATAAATACTAGAAAATTATTTATTCAGGTATTTTCGATATCTTGTGCTGCCAAAAGAAGTGCATTGTAAACTTAATAGTTTTTGAATATATTCAATGATAAACAGCGACGAATCTATGTACCTATACTTTATTTTATGTTAAAATTAATTATTATACACAGGCGAACACCAACCAATATTATAACGAATTCTTTTTAGGAATTAGTTTAGACAGAGTAATATGATCCACGAGATCCATTTATTAACTATATGTCTTTTGTAGAAAATAGCGGTGTGCATCTATAGTAGTAGTTGCCGATGATTTACATGATTTTTGTGGAACTTCTCGTCGTACGTACATATGGATGGTATATTCTCTTTATGGATGGGTCATCTATTATACAGACCTATCCTAATTAGACCATTCAGTCCATATTAAACCTATCCTAACATATGCACCCCATCTGGTTCCCCATCACCAACCAAAATAATAAAAGCACCCTTGAGGTCATCCAAAATAAATCCCTCCGTTGACCTACCTAAGGTTACAACAACCTACCCTTAGCCACACGCATCCCTGTACTCCACAATATATCATGATCAGGCATTCCTACACTAGATAAATTCATAAACCTCAGACTTACCTACTCCCATATTCAAAGGTAAAATAACAACATCATACTAACCCCAGCATATTAGATCCATTAACCCCCAAATTTCATATCCAACATACTCATACATCCCGTAACTATATCTACAATCCCTAACCCATCCCGAGCTGAAACAATAAAAAACCCAATCTTCACAACCCCTAATCTACTACACCTACACCCTGCACTACTCTAGTGACCCGTACTACTAAATGTGATATATGCATCAACAATCTGAGCCAGCACAATCTGAGCCAAGCACAGCGAAAGTGGAGAGTCTCACTGGAGAAAACTAGTTCTAAAAGACACTGGTACAAAAAACTGTAGATGTTTTATTGATTTTCGAGAAACAATTTAACATCGTCATATGATTTTTTAAATAGAATACACTTCTACATATTTAAATCAAGCGTTCTCTATATAGGGGTGAATGTGCCTCTGTACTAATAAAGGAAATTCAAATAGAAAGAGTGTACCACAGTAGCCAGTAATGCGCTGGACAAAGGGCTCGTAGGATACAGTTAAGTTCCACTTAACTTATATTTGGGAGTTATGATGGAACATAGTAAGACGAATTTGTTATAATAACATGTACGTTTCACTAGGCACCAGCCAATAGGAATCCGTCGTACCTTAGCAACAACAGAAACATTTTATAAAACAGTTTCATGTTATTTTCTCGATTATATATCCTAAATGTTTTTAATTTCTGTGAAGTTTAGTATAAAATATCCATATAGTTATTTATATAATATACTACCTACATTAAACTATTTTTCTAGCATTTTATTTCTTTTTTATTCCTGCGTTTTAATTCTATTGTTAAGTTTTTGTACAAGTAAAGCCATGTTTTTAATAATATCAATTTATATTCTAAATACCTTAGTGCCTGGAATATTTAAAGCACGTTTATGTGTAATAGAGTTTTATTTATATGCATTAGCTGAAAACGCATAAAAAAACATTGAACACGTGGTAGGTAGACAATGTCTTGTTAATTGTAATATATGCAACACTAGTCGGGTTACCAATCTTGTAAAAAGGTGGTTCACATTTCGTTGTAATTCTAGGCAATTAAGTATTCAATATCAATATCTATTTAAATGCCCTGTTATAAAGTACTTACTTGACTAAACTTATAAGAGATTTTGTGATTATAAAATTAACTAATCATTGATACAATTAAGAATGTATTTTCAATTAGAAATACATTATTATATCTACATTTAACTTTAAATTGGTTTTAGAAAATTAATTGTAAATTGTGGTCTTGACGATATTTATGTTATTTTATCAAAACATATATAATTATATTGGAAGGCGATGCCGAAAACAACTGCTCCACGGCCAATGTCCCCCGACTGGCGTTGCATTACTCCGGCATCTCCATGGAAGATGCCGGAACAAACAAAACAAAAATTTATACCATAACAAACTTATATTTTTTCTAAAATAGGAGACTGTTTTAGGAAATTGTTTACAATTGCATAAAATAAACGATAAAATAGTTTTTAAGGTGAATTTTTCTAAAATAATTCCAAAAACTCGATTAATAACAGAAGATTTCTGCTTAGAAATAATGACTGCTGTCAGAAAATAAATATATTATACGCTCATGCTCATTGCGTTGCCCTACAGGACAGGTCTCAACTATTTTAAGGACAGTCGGGGTGAATTATCAGTTTCAGCTAACTGTTTTTTGATACGAATTAACCATATACAGTTTAAGTTAAGTTTCGTGATGGGTAGGTATTATAAGTAATTAAATAATTACTTAATTACTTCTTCAGTATCATGAAAAAAGGTATTTAGTGAGTAATCACTTGATGAAATAATACACAGGGGATAGATTTTATTAGATAGGTAGTCGAAAATCATTTGAATGTGGTGATTTAATTCACCCAGTACACAAGGGCTTGGGATATTCAGAATATGTAGTATTTTCAAAAAACTAGGGCATATTAAAAAATATTAAAAGTAAATAAATGGTTACTGTTTTTAATTTAATTTACTTCAGAAAGGTACAGTAGGTTACATTAATTCATATTTTCTTTTTAGAAAAAGACCAATAATACCTATATCTGGAAAGGCCTGGTATAAACTAACATATCGATATTCCTGGAATCCACAAAGTAGGCTTAAGTTACATATTAGTTAGTATTAGTATTAGTTAGAATCTCCATGATGTTAACCGTTAAAATTATGTGATCCGTTAAAAAATATTAGTTTGAGATGCATTACATTACATTTTCGTACCCTGTGCCGCCAATATCTATTGACCCTGGTCATGACCTGGGATGGTTTGGGGCTGAGCGGGATTATCGCTCTTAACCCCCCCATCGCTGTAGGTCTGGACTGCCTCGTAGAGGCATTCGTAGAGACCTTATTCTTCACCAACCCCGATCACAAAAAGTGATAGGTGTGGGCGGTTCGTGGGGTTTCTTTCTGTCCTGGCTCTACTCTGCAGGCTGGGTAGGATCTTCTGGCGCTGTTCTGTATTGTCCTCTTTCTTCGCCTGCATGTTTAACCCACCAGGGGTAGTCTGTAACGAGCGGGGGCGGGAAGTGCCGCTCTCGTCCTGGGTTGTGGTTTGGGGTAGGTCAGGAGTGGCTGTGTAGCCGGGGACGCACCTCTACGGAGTACCCTGAAATTTAAAAATATAGTGAAAATGCGCTTTCTGATGAAGGGTTCACAACAAAAGTATGACTAATAATAAGTAATACTCTAGGAGCTACTGAAGGAGAGACTGAAGCAGTAATAGGTACAATTCTAAGTGTGAAAAATAAAGTTATTAAAAATGGAAGGACACGAAAATATAGTTATTAAAAATGCAAATCGAGTTCAAACACTATTTGGATTAGAGTATTGCAGGCCGATATTTTTATAAACAAGAAATGATCCCAAGGGTTATTTGGGTCAGTCCAGTTCAAGCAAGGTCCAGCAAACGGTTGTGGTGGTTTTGAATGCCCAGTAGCAAATGTAAAGGATTTTCTGTATCCCAGTATCAACACTCTTCTTTATTTACTTATCCATTTAGGCAGAAGTGGGCCTCATCCGACATTATCAAATGGTTAATTTCAGCAGTATCATTGTGAAGGACTTCTAGGAATTTTCTGCAAAAATGAAAGCATGCCACTTTATTTTCTTCTTAATGTTGGTTACAGATCTGTATTTTGTAAGGGTGGAAGTTCAAATTTTTATGTAAAGACTATTCAAGACCTTTGTTTGAAAAAATCAATGCCAAAGAGTGATTTTCAGTTCTTACAGTTTTAATGTCTTCAGGAGTGCAAACTGTATTTGTAGTACCACGATATTTCGAGGTAACACTACTCCTGATACGAAAATAAATGTTAACACACATAATTGTATCCCGCTTCGAAACCTTTCCATGTTTAGAAACTTGAAATTGAAACGTCTAAACATTTGTTGTGTTTGCACTATATTCGAAACCTACACAATATTCTTATCTACACAAAATACAAAAAATACACATTGATCACGTAGGTTTTTTGACTAATAATAAAAAGCAATAGTTTTCATTAATTCTTTCTGATGTCCTGATGTGCCAAGTATGCGGCCTCCAGGTAATTGTGTGGCTTTATCATGAGGACCAGTGACAAAATGTATATATGGAGTTCTCATTATCGTATCCATCATACAACCTACATCTTTTGGTTACACTTAGCCCAACAGTATTAATGTGATGATCCTCATCATACACGCAGACCTTGTATTTTTCACTACCGACTGGCGCGGCGCCTAATTCTTCGATATATGCACCCCGAAGTTGACCGGTTAACTCTAGTAAAGTAATCTGCGTTTTATATTATCAAGAAATATTATTTCGGAAAGCTGTTTAGCATATAAAGTTGTAGTTAAATATAAAAACAAAAAGTGTGATCTTTCAAAACATATCCAATCCAATAATCCAGGATAGAAATTATTGTATTTACGTATAATCCCGGGCTCGTTTGAATGACGTAAAAATTACGCAAGCGGGTGGTTCTTTATAGAACTCTCAAACTACGTCATATTGATCTTATTTTATTATGATTGGCATTCGCATACGTAAAATCAAGTTGAGGATAATAATATCTACGAAAAAGTAAATTAATAGTTTTAATTTTTCCTGCGGTTAAAAATATCCATACCAACTCATGACAGGAAAAATAGAATATTTGCATATCATGTATATGTATTGTAATCCATATATTATGCATTATCTACTATAAAGATATTTTTTAATAGATATATAATAGAAAATTTATATTTATTTGCAACCTCATGGATATACTTACACATATAACTTATTTCTTATAAACCATTATTAATTAGAACACGTCACGCACTCAAAATAATTAGAACCTTAAGGGAAATACCCATTAATTTAAAACCTCAAGCTACGTGTTGTGCAAACTGACATTATTTTGTAGTAATACATTTTTGGCAATCATTCATTACTCACCAGAATCAACTCACTCACTTTTATCACGAAACTGGTCTTGGCCTTGAAACTTTCCACCATAAAAATTATGCAAAGAGAATTTAAAAAAGTGTTTAGTCTTTTGTGCATCAAATGTGGTAATAAAGTAATAACCGAATGAATCGGCACATAAAGTATATACCTAGATAATTTAGACTCATATAATTCTCAATTCCAAAAAATTTTATAGATATATCTCGAAGCAATAACACTTCCAAAAATGTATATCTGTTAAAGTTTTTCAGAATAAAGTATTTAAAAATAATACTAGAAATGGGAGAAAATCGCTCTCGCGATTTTCGTTCCCATTTCTAGCCCTACCGGGGGTCCAGGCCTGCGGCGGCCTGGGGTCAAAAAGCATCTAGAATAATATTATTTTAAGGAAAATACATATTAAAGAAATTTTGTATCTGGAATGGTGATGTAATTATACTAAACGATTTTTTTAAAATATTTTGATGAATTGTAAGGATACTCTATTGTTGATGGTAAAACATCATAATTTTTTAAGTGCTGAAAGTAGAATTTATTATTCAGTAAACATTATTATCAATTTTATCAATGGGATCAAAAATATTGTAGATATTTACTTTTGTAAGCTAAAATGAAGAATTTAACAGACTGCCAAAATGAACGAATTCATTCCAAACCTTACGTGCAGAAAGAAGAAAAGCTACCGATAATGAAACAGAATAACTAAACACTAATACTAATAAATAATTGGAATTAAAAAGTAAAAATAAAATTGCCTCCAGCGTGACTCGAACTCTCGAAATCAGCATTATCACGTTTTGAATTCTACGACTTTCTCATTGCGCTATCTTGCATGTTGACAAAAGTTTACCCTGGCACGTTTAAGTACGTAAACTGTACGTGTCAACCTGAAAAAATAATTTTTACCGATCTTCTAATTGGAAAAGCATTTCGCTTCAGTATTTTGGTAATCAAAAGTGTTTGGCAGTCAGTACTATTGATTCCGTTAGCAATATTTCTCGTAGGAAAATAACCTACTTATCTGAAGTTTAATTAATTTGAGAGTTTTCGTGGGAGGTGTTTGTCTCGTTAGTATAATCTCACATCGGCAGATAAAATGAGAAAGAAGTTGAGACGGACGCGACTCGAGATTTTCGAAACGAAATAGACGTAGAGGGACTCGAGGTACGGTCTCGAAAAAAAATCTAAAAGGAATAGAGAAAGGACGGAACTTTCGCGTGAAGCGGTTCTCGAAGCCGTAAAATTAGAAAAAGGGTCTAGGGAGTCCCGCGAAAAGTCGGGATTTCGACAGGCGTGACGGGGCCATTAGGCGCGAGGACAAACGCCGGTGCTAGCCGTATCTCTCTCGCCGAACGGCGATCGACGAAAATTTTGCAGAGGTTTTTGTAAAGGTGTTTAAATTGGGAAAAGGCGTAGGAAACGGGACGAAAATACCCCTACGCATTGGAGAAAGGCCGGGGGCGACCTCCGATCGCCCGCGGGGATCGCTTAGCGATCGCTCCTCGGAGAAGATAGCTTTGAAACTTTGTCGATTCGGCGACGGAATTTAGAGCGAGACAGAATCGACGCGTTTTAATATATATGGATTTATTACAAAATATATTCTTATATCAATATAAATATGATTATATAGAATAGCATCTTTCAGAGGCAAAAATTATCTATCGACTAAAATTTGTTTTTCCAAGCGTAAGGTATAATAATACCTACTTACATTATATTATGGAAGACGTATTATAGAAAAGGCCTATCGTTTTACTAGTAAAGAAATACTCTCATTTTTGTCAAACTCACTCATTTTTGTCTCTACTTGTCAAAAAAGTAAAATTGTAACCATAACAAAGGATTAAAAAAGATAGTCATGTATCATGTAGCCATGATTTCTCAGAACTGTCAGTTTGAAATTTGACGTTGCGTCAGATCGCTTTTTATACAAGCATAAAATGTCGGAAGAAATACAGTTAATATTGATACTTGAAGAAAAAATTATATATGTCACTCGGAATATAAAGCCCTTTATGTGCTTTGCCCAGTTTACATAGCCTTGGCTAACGCCTCAGCTGTGTAAGCTTCTGGACTCCACAAATAATATTCCCCTTCTTTTCCTAGCAATATAGTATACTATAGTCAATGTGGGCTCAATTTATTTAGTTTGTTGTTTGTGTCATTTTTTAGGAATAATTCGTATATTTTTCGAACCGTGTAACCAAATGTGTTCAGTTTTGAATAGAAACAGTTAGATTAAAAATAGGGCTTTTATGTCAAATTATTTTTGTTGTTGGTCTTGGTTGTTGGTCTTGTTGGTTGGTCTTGTTGGTACCTTGGTCTTAATGTCGGGTGTTTAGTCGCGTCGAGTATTCGAGTGTTTCTATGGGGGATTTTGCTTATTATTATTATTATGGTAGGTTAGGGCCTACCAACGTAAGTCGTTCCTGAGGCGCAAATGCGGGCCGCGAAATAATAATATGCCGCCCCCTCTCCCACACAAGTCTCAGACTTTCGGGCTAATCATTGTGATTAGAATGAGGGGTAGAGATATTATTATTATTATTATTATTAGAGATAGAGAGTGGGCTTAAATTCGGCAAAATTGCGGAATTTTATGCTTAAAAAGATGCCGCTGAGAAAACATTCTTATCTGCATTCGTTGGCGAGATACAGCAAAAAAAACATTTTTTTTAATTTTGGTTTTCTTAGAAATAAAGAAATTTATTTATAAGAGTATTTAAGAAATACTCCGTATTTCTTAAAATTTCTACATTTGATGCCCCCATTAATATTTCAATAAGACGGTCGGTTTTCAATACTGCCATCAAGCTTATTTTTTCTTATGAACGCCATATTGAATTTTTTCATATTTAAATAGACACTTCTTTTCTGAACACGCAAGATGCCATACGCCATAATTTGTTACAAAAACAATTAATTATGGCATGGGATAGAACATAGTCTTTCAGAAAAATTTTAGGTGGCAGTGAAAAATTAACAATTATAAAACAGGCGCTACGAATGACATTTCTAGTTAAGCGTTATCTTATGTAGGTAACTAGTCATTTACTTACCTAGATTTTTTCTGAAAGACTATGTTTTATCCTATACTATAATTGTTTTTGAAACAAATTATGGCATATTGCTGTGTTCAGAAAATAACTGTCTATTTAGATATGGAAAAATCCAATATGGCGTCTATAAGAAAAAATAAAGTTGATGATGGTATTAAAAAACCGAAACGTTCTTATTGAAATATTAATGGGGGCATCAAAATCAAAATTAAAAATTGCTTTAATAATGTGCAAACGAAATGTGGAACTTTTAAGAAATAACAGAGTTATAAATGTATAAGAAGAAAACCAATATCAAAAAAATGTTTTTTGCCGTATCTCGCAAACGAATGCAGATAATAATGTTTTCTCAGCGGCATCTTTTTAGACATAGAATACCGCAATTTTGTTGAATGGGAAACCACCCACCCTCTATCTCTAATAATAAGCAAGATCCCATAGAAACACTCGAATATGAAACACATCGTACTGCCAACTTTCTGCCAAATCACAGATAAAAGTATAGTATCTCTCAGGGTGCATGATCACAAACATGCTTGATGAATTAGGTAATTTATTACTTCTATTATGCTTAATTGAATGTCAAAAGCACGTTGTTTTGGAAGACATTCTTCTTCTGTCCCACCGTGAGCAGTTGATTATGGAAAAAGTATAGTTAGGAGAAACCTAAAAATCTGGTAGTATAACAACGTTGACGGAGGCCATTCGGCTAAAATATTTTCAAGAATTTCCGGTTATACCGGAAGTAGATGTCAACTTGCTTATTTTAAATAGGACACACTATATATTATTTCATTTTTCTATGCAAAATTCTAAACATATTTCATGTAAAATGTCCTATACACAAGTCTAACGTTTTTGACATTTAAAATATTACGTAAAAAATGACGTTTGCAGACTGAAAAAGAATTACCAATTTTGACTGTTCGAGAGCCTTTATTATATAACTTGGGTGGTTTCTATGTAAAAAGGGACCTATTTTAAGAGACTTTGTATAATATTTTGACAGTTATTAACACACGGTCTTAAAAAAACAAGAATAAAAATGAAATTGAAAAAACTGCCAAAAGTTAATTTTTTCAAAATAATAAAACCTTACATACTTAAAGTTACCCTTATTTTTAATGCCGAATAAGATAAAAATAGGGTGTTCCCATTTGAAAAAATTTTGGCAGTTTTTTCAATACATAAAATACATTACCTTATATTTTTAATTTGTCAAAAACGGTTAGACTTGGGTATAGGACATTATACATGAAATATGTTTAGAATTTTGCATAGAACCTAAAAATGAAATATATGAATATGAATAATATATAGGGTGTCCTATTTAAAATAAGCAAGTTGACATGTACTTCCGGTATAACCGGAAGTGCCACCGTCTTGAAAATATTTTAGCCGAATCGACGATGGTATGCTACCAAATTTGCAGACCCCTCCGAATTACAGTGGATTTATAAACTTTTCGTTTGCGCTGGCGTTGGCGTTGCTACGGATTTGCTACAAATCCGCTGGGCGAACGGCGAACGCTGGGCGAATGACCGCCACAAAAGTTGAAAATAAGTTATCCTCGAACGCCGATGAGCGTCAACGTCAACGCCGTTTATAAACGACTATATGAATATACCTAACCAACCTAACATCGCCAATTGCTTGTCTATGGACTACATTTTAAAACACTGTTTTTAACTTTGGACGCGAACGCCAGCGTCAGCGCCAACGATGAGTTTATAAATCCACAGTTATAGTTTTCCCATCAGCGATCGATGGAGTTCCCGGTGAGACATCCTGTATATTCACATTTTTTAATTAACATATTATTTTAGCATTAATATGAAATTGGAAATAATACACGGTGCTACAAGTAATTAGCTCAATAAATTAATTAGGCAAAATTCAAATTTTGCCCCTTTCCTGTAAAATGTGACTCCCCATTTCTTAAGTCATACAAGTATTTTTCTAATTATGAGGCACAATAATTACAATAACAATAGAAATATCGAAAATAAAAATATTTTCTATAATGAAAAAAGGAATACCTATATACAATAGGTGCTCATAATAGGCAATAGAAACATACAAACAAAATATCATGAGGGAATTTTATCTGTCTCTCGTTTCAGCAAATGCTTTTATAAATTATTCTATATCCCTAGTAAGCTAGTTTTGCTTCTATAGATAAGAAAAATAGATTACTAGGCTAGGTTTTACTCACCCATTGTCCCCTAATGCACTTTCTTTAATTTTTTTGTCTGAAAACCCGATAATTACGGAGAAGAGATACAGAAAATATGATAAATCATATTACATCAGTGACCACATCCAGGAAATTTGAATTAACGGATTAATCTGTAGTAAATAATTTCCAAAATTTGGTATTGCGGAATAAAATGAGCTAATTCTGGAATTTATCTGAGTGTCAAAAAGTCCTCAAAAAATAAAAGCATACATTCTACCAGCATGGTAGAATGTAGGTGCCTGCTAATATTCTTATGTAATAATAATTATTAATTATATAAATTGTATTATTGAGTAGGCACTTTTTATTGAATTGAATTTTTGTTATTTGGTAGCATTCCTAGGTAGATAATCACTTTTCAGCTGGCGGATCATTCGGACTTTCTAAGTTTATGGGTTTGCTCTTATGGCCATCACTTGCGGTGTAGTTGTTACGGCCTTGCAGAGGTTTACCTATTTTAAAAGAAATTCGAGAAAAATGAAATAACTGGAAATGTGTATTAGAAAACTCCACCACAATTGATTTTAACTTCCACTTGTCTATTCGAGTTTTTCCGTTCGATCCATTGTCATTAGAAAAAGAGAGTTAATGATTCCGAGATTATCTTGGTCGGAGGTCCAGAGTGCTACCGCTTCCTTGTAGAGAGCCGATATCAGCCAGCAGCAAAGTCTCGCAGCAGTCGTACTTCTTGAACGTTATTATCGGAACCCGGGGTCGTATATATTTAGTCGGCACTGCACTCAGAGCAAGGCCATATATTGAGCACGGTGCCTCCAATAAACAAACTGTCCTGGCAGCTTTGCCAACATGGCCTTTTTCTACATACTCCTGCGTTATTTAATACATTTTCACAAATTAAATTAACAGATAGCCATTTACCTTAGTTGCTTATTTAAGGTCTGTAAGTTGTCTAAGGGCGTTTCATGCTCTAGAATTGAACAAACTTAAGTATAGAAACATTACTGAAATGAGCTAATTAAATTTGGAATACAGTTAAAAATATATATCTCGTTTTCTTATAAAAACTTCCAGTACCTTACAACATAATTAATAGTTTATTCAACAAAATAAAAGTGAAATAGTATAATTGCCCTGAAATAATCTTGAAAAAGAAAAACTTTTACTTACGTGCAAAGATGTGGACAAGGATGTTTTATATTTAGAGCGTTCCACACCTGTTTACCTACGGAAAAAATGTTCGGACCTCTTGATTTTGTTTGAATTGAATTGAATCAGTATACCAATAAGGATTCCATGGTTGATTGGATTTTTTTGTTTAAACTTCACTATATTATTCAGCCAATTATCAGAGCAATACCAAGCAACTAGATATTTTCCATACTCAGGACTTCAAGAAGAAATAGAATCCGTATGTATAAATTATGGTTGTCATTAAAAAATTACGATAACGCCATTCGGGGTAGGGGTAAAAATTAGATTATTGGAAAACATGTGTCATTAACAAAGTAAATGCTATCCAAGGGTTTTGGCGTAGGTGAATGTTTGTTTAGATTGTTTGATAGCCGGCGTTTGCACCTTATATAATTTATGATCAAAATTATAGAGACTGACTCATGAATAATATTACCTATAGCGCTTTTACTACTCAGTGGGAATTAATGGGCTTTCTAGTGAAAGACCTAATTTAACTAGAGAAGAAGTGTGTATGAAAAGAAAAGCGTGTATGACAGAATTCGAGAGGGATATAGTGATATAAGTGTAAGTGAGGCCATAGGTAGTTCGTTAAAAAATTGCCTGTTACCAGCATATATCGTGCAATAAAAAGTCGAAAAAGAAATGGATAAAAAGGTAGAGGTTCGCGGTAGGAAGACGATTAAAGTTGGCGACGACGACTTGAAATAATATTCTATACGTAGGTAGGATCTGCTTCAGATTCACGGTTTCTATTTTAAAAATGATATACCGACTACAAAAAAAAATTATGTTTACAGAAATTATCATTGAAATTGAACACAGATTGTTTTTCTTGGGTATATCGGTCACTTAATTACATATAAAAAAGGTTACATTTTTTTATACATATATATATAGTTCTGACGTTTCGGCTTTATTAGGCCATCTTCAGAGATTCTGCAGAAGATTACATTTTACATTATTTGTTTAATATTTTTTTGATATATTATACTTACATTTATAGGATGTTTCATGTATTGTAACTAACTAAATTATAATAATTTTAAATTGCTTGAAACGATTATTGCGTTATTTTGCTGCATACATGTTGTTTGAGGGCTTTGACGCGACTGAGTTTTAAAGTGGTTTGGGTTCAGTTTTGTTTCCAAGCTGACAGATTTGCTGATAATATTCATATACATGCATTAGGTAGAGGTATAATTGAAACTTAAAAATAATATTTGTTCCGACATGTTTAAATTACAAACTAAATTTACTTAATTTAGTATTTTTTGTGCGAGATGTAAAATTTTTTTATTTTTTTTTGTTTTTCCCCATAAATGATCTATTATTATTTGTATTTAGAAAAGAAAAGTTAAATTGAAATTGAATACATTTCAATTATAATTGAAATGTATTCGTAAGAATATGGTCATAGAAAAAGAAGAGATTGTGGTAAGATGTAGAGAATTTAACAAAAATAAAAGAATTTCGTGCCTCTAATAGGAAAATTTATAACATGGACGAAATGTGGCTAAACGAGGATCATACTGTTACAAAAGTATTTTGTCACATATATAACTTTTTTATTAGTTTTACGAAAAAAGCTCTGGATTTTGTCTTCTAGCTCTAAGTTTGTCAATTTCATTGTTTACTTAAAGTTTTTCATTTAATTTTTACTTCGTTTCCTGGTTGGGTAAGCTTCGGCAGATTTTAATTTGATACTTAGGCGCACATTTCCTAGAAACAACGCCTTGAAAAATTGACCTACGTACTTATCAGCGACTTCAATAACTGCCGATTTGCTAGTGTTGGGATCAGTTGAGTGAAAAAGTAGTCTCGATTATTGAAATCAGTACTTAAGTTGCAAATTCAAGTGATGAAATAACCGACCAGTGAAATTTAAAATTCAACTATATCTATAACAAATACTGTAATACATAACTTGTAGTACTCGATACGATTGAAACGATTAGTTGAAAGCAATAATTGTTTGTTTAGTTTAAAACGAGTGATTTCTCGTAACTTAGGTACCTACTCTATGGGATGCATAAATAAATTTGATATTTTCGTTTCGATGCGCGATGCGAATATTGCGAGATGCGATACTGACGGAGATACTAACACCGACAGCTGGACACACTCTAGGCAAGGGCTACATGCCCAGCAAGCGAAAAGAAGCGAATTTCTCCCTATAATTACAACTGTAACAAGTTACAAGTGATTTTATTGTTAGAAGCGGTATCCAGTCAAATCTACTTTCGAACGAAAAATAACGCGAGTGATCGCTCGATTATTAGAATCACTCGAGTACCGAGTAGTCGGTTTTTTGAATCAGTCGGTTATGCCCATCACTACAATTAGGTACACGGCGTGTAAAATATCACTAGTATGATTTCTCCCACCATTAATATTACTTATCGGATTAAATATGCGAATTTGGTATTTACTTACAAGTTTTTGTTCTTTATACAGCAATTGTTTAGCGCGGAGAAGCTTATGCCAGCGAATCACAATGCCACTGGATAAACTACTTTTGATAGACTATGATGTTACTTTTTCATTTTTTACTAGGTTTTGAAGTATTCTTCTAACAGAAAATTTTGCGAACTTCTATACTTACCCCTCTTCTGTAAACTCTTCCCAATCAATCATTGTAATGGATACATTTATTTACAATCGTAGTCTAAATTACAATAGATAAGATATAATTTCAGTAGCCAGATTACTTAAAAATAAAAAAGAAGGTAGGTACTAAAGATGTAATAGCAAGTAATACAATAAAAAAACTTCTGGACTAAAATATAACCTTATTTTTATTTGTAACTAGGGGTATAGAAGTAAGTAGTTTACCTAATATTATCGCTAATAATTTAAAATGCTTCCACTATTATGAAAATATTTAGGAGACATTAATTAAATCATATCCTTTTTTAAAAGAAGTTAGTAATAGTATATTCCGATATTTATTGGACTATGTGATTTTTAATTCACATAAATTAAATTTAGGTACCTATAAAACACTGCGTGCAGGTTTTTTGTATTTAACCCTCGTGAACTGTGCTAGGTAAAAATGTTAAATATGTTAATTCTGTTTCATATTGTCACGATTATCAACATTACTCAACTAATCGATTACTAAGCAATGCCAATAATTAGTAACCTTAATATAGTATAAATAACAATAATAGTCATCAGGCAGTAAAAATATGTGAATGAAGAACTTATACCCACCAACGCAAAATATTAATAATATACTATCGTCGTGATTTATTAAAATTACTGTAATCAGGCTCAGTTAATATTTTCAGCGTAATATTAAATATTGTGTATAGATTATCGTGTGGGTAATAATAAGGTTTGAGCCCATTAAATTTCATAAGCAAATCCCAGATCTTGATGCACGACATACTAAATGAAGGTAATCTGGAATAGGTATCCTTGTAGAGTCATCCGAGAAAATCTTCTTCACTTTATTGCTTTATTCTAGATTTCTGCTATAAGTAAAATGTTAACAAGCACTTTCATGAGATATGTCATCATGACTGCATTATTAACTTTTTTTGGAATTTCTTATAAAGCCGAGCTTTACATATAATATTTGATAAATGTTGAGATTTGGAATATAATCCAATTTAGCTTAAAAATAATGTTTTTCTCTGGTTGACATTTGAAATAAAAAGAACATATTTTTTATACATTGATACATCGTGTTCTGCATCGTGATTCTATTGTATTATAAAATTTTACCAAAGTTATAAATATGTTAACCTTGCAACTAACCTTTCTGTTCCGGTATTCATATTAATTCCATTTTTATTATCACGTCGCGACGTGGTACGACGGTGAACGACGCGTCGTTCAAATGATATCAGATATCAGATACGATTTCGTATAGCTAGTCTGATTCTGAAAGTAGGTACTTATATAAATAACTTTCAAACTTAATTAATAAAGTTAAAAAAAGAAAAGAAAGAGCAAACACTTCTTCTCACTGATTAAAAATGTATTTCAATGTTAGGTAATGTAAACATTTCCAGTTATCAAAAGGAACTAGACATGGTTATTCAGAACTTATTTCTAAAACTTTGAAGATATGTGCATTCTTAAATAAGAAATCGATATCACCAAAAAAATTTATAATAAAAATCTTAGGATTTCCCGTAAACAATGTTTAAAGTTATACTATTATAAAGGACTATGTAGATGGGCAACTGTACTTCGACGACAATCTGATATACCACATTCCTAAGAATGTGGTAAAAAAAAGTAAACACGTTTTTGTACCTATAGTGGAGTCCACGAGCCTATCAAAGTCTTCTAGAAATGATTTTCGTTTGCACTTTCAGATTAAAAGCTAAAACCAATTTTAGATGATTCCCCACCCTTAGAAGTATCAAAATCCCGAAGGCGTCAAAAAAAGTCCTGTACGGGGTGGCTGTAGGGGGTGAAATGTGAAAATTACCCTAAAAATGATTTTTGGATATTTGGAACTAGAAAAACAGCTGAATAGTTACACATAATTACCATTTACCTCAGAACACTGGAAATATAAAAAAAAAATTATTGATTATTCCATAAAGCACGTTGTTAAATGGGAGAGCTTAAGACTTAGAGCGCTCTAGTGAAAAGTGTCTAAATATTTTAGTCATGCTCTACATCTAACCTACTGTAACATTTTTATATGTGATCCAATTAAAAAATACCCTTTAATAACATTGTAGAGCAGAGTTTCCCGAGCCTGTAGGATATTTCACTTTTTCATTTGGATGATTTGCAATTTTTTTATGAATTTTTATTCGAGCGCGCGCATGGAACTTCTTCCGAAGTTTTTTTCGTGCTAGCCAGTTTGAATTGTCAGTCCCAAGGTCATTCCATTACAGTGGACTAGTATCCAGCGGCGTGCAATGAAAAATTTTTAAATAGTTTTCACACATTTCTACATGTATGTTGAACATCCCCAAATTTTATTATGGATAAGTTCTGAATAACACTGTATACCTAGATGTAAAGCTACATTAACAAACAAAGCAAATATTTACAGGGTGGACAGAAAATTAATACAATCTTACCCATAACTTTGTATTTCCATAGAAACAAGTAAAAACACCCTAGGCAAACTCAGAAGGTTAACGTTTGGGCAGGTATTGTTGGATTTCACATCCATTTTCCATTCGAAATAATTTGGATGGAAACATACATATATTTGCAGATAGCAAATAAAAATATGGTCAATTTGAAGACAATATATCAATATCTATGGGTAGGAGACATGACGCTGGTGACAGAGGTCAGGGGTGTGGCCATAGGTACACTACATAACAAATTAGAACTAAATACCGAATTAAAACTAAAAAACGAATGTATTTTTCCAATATTATGTTATTTATCTTTATTTAACTATTATGTACTAATATTTTGTGTCTTTGTTAACAAGTTGAACATATTTTTTAGGAACCTGTATATCTAGAATTATTACTGATTAAGTAATAATTATTACTAAGTTTACCAACATAAGTCATTCTTGAGGCGCATATGGGGCCCGTGAAATAATAATATGCTGCCCACTCTCTCACAGAAGTCTCAGACTTCCGGACTAATCTTTGTGATTAGAATGAGGGTATTATTATTATCAACATTATTATTATTATTATTATTATTATTATTATTATTATTATTATTATTATTATTATTATTATTATTATGGTTTGTTTAAATCCAGTCGGTTCCCTGACTCCGATTCTCAGGGTCGACCGCTGGTGGTTATCAGTAGCTATTCCCCACGTCCGCGTCCGTGGGGTAAATAACTACTGAACTTTGGCATGCCGGTATGATCCTCAGTTCTGAAAGCAGTGTATATCTTGCTCCACCGAGGGCTCCTATAATCATCAGTAGCATAAGTTTCACAGTATGTTCTGGATGGAATCTGCGGAGTTCGAAGAAAAGGTCTCGATATTTTGGCCGTTTCTCCTCCTCTTTCAAGACAATGTTGTTCTTAGCAGGAGCCGAGAACTCGATGACAAACATTTTCTGGAGTTGGTGGTCGAGAACATCCACTTCAGGCTTATTAGCTTGAATCTGCCTGAGAGTGGAATGTGAATAGTTTCAATAAATTCGGCATTTCTAATTCCCCACAACGGACTCAATATCCCCCGGAGTGTATGGCAGCATTGGTATTTCATCTATCTCGTACGAGTGCGATAGAAAGTGATAAAGCACTCGTAAAGCCATGTTATGTCTATGGATATAGGCTTCGACTGCATATGCGGGACAAGCGGAGAGCAAATGCATGATTTTCTCCGGTACCCTATGGCAAGGCCCTGCAGTTGATCTCCATATCCATGACACGGCTTCGATAGACGAGGGTGTTAAATATATTATCTTGGCAAGCCATTATGAATCCCTCGGTCTCCGACTTAAGCCCCATTGACCTTAAAAAAGCAAAGGTCAGCCTTTCGGATAAGCCGTGATCTTCAAGACTCTTATAAAAGATATCGTGCAATGGCATATCTTTATGCAGCTGCAGAACTGAACGGGTCCCAACTTGGTGACAGAGTCTGGGTGTCTCCGTTCAGCGCCGAAGATGAGACGGAGTTTATTAGCTGCTCTTCGTGCTGCCTTAAATAGAATTGCTACGACCACTGCATTTTCATGGTCTTGGATCATGCAAAGGAGGGGATCCGAACTCCTGATTAACTCGCAGTACCATTCTGCTGTGCAGACACTCCAAACCCAAGAGTCCACGGCCCCCTCAATGTCTTGAGAAGTACAACCGTGGAACAGACGACCTAGGATGCAAACTCCTATTGAGATTCATCATTTTACGTGTTCCTATGTCGAGCTGTCGCAGATCTTCTTGTGTCCATTTCACTACTCCAAAGGAGTAGAGGAGGATAGGACCGGCAAGCATATTAGTAGCACTCACTTTGTTCTTACCCGACAGTTCTGAAGACCAGATAATACAGAGGCAGTGTCTATACCTGCCGCGGAGAGCGTTGGCAGGTATAGACATCGGCAGCCTCTTGAGAGGAGCGTTGCTAGACGCCCAAGTAGGCATACAGCTCTCCGACATCCAGATGATATTCTCCCGTATTATTAGAGATAGACCCATAAAACCTTATATGATCGTGTTCCTAAAAAAATATTTCTTTTAAAATATGTAAAGCCATACCGGGTGTTCCATTTACAATAATAAAGTTTATATCGACCTAGCTTCATTAAGTCGCCCTGTAAAAAATTTAGTATATGTAAAACAAGTGTAAAAAGAAAGCAAAATTGACGGGTCCGAGGGATTTTTCAAAAACTTTACCATTTTCAAAATAATGAATTTATGCGGGACTTTATGGACCCACTGTATTTTACTTATAGTAAAATAATTAACTTCTTTTAACTTTTCATCCATTACTAGTTTATATGTAGACAGAGAAACATTTTGCCGTAATTTTCACATTATATACGTCTATTTTGTGTGAACTTTTAATGTATTTTTTATACTAGTATTGATTGGTTTAAAGGTTATAGAAATTCTGGAATGTTTGGTGGCTCCGACGTCTTTTTGAAATCAAACTTAATCCAGCTTATAAATATAATTGGCTCTAGCTAAGTTACCAAGAAATATCAAATTCCAAAAAGTGTTTAACTTTACAATATATTCCGTATCTGTAATAGCAATATCGTCGTGAAGTCCAAGCGGATTCATATTAATAAATATTTACGGTTTTATTATTTTTTACTTTATCGATATTCTTAAAATTACTTACCTCTGTACATTCTCTTAATTGACTTTTTATTGATCACTGGTTACTAACCATCCTTTAACTATTGGTAAATGGAGGATAAAAATGTTCATGTTATGTTCAAAGTCAAATGTTATAGTTATCGAGTTTAGATTTATCGATAAAAATCGGATAAAGGTATTAGCGATTTTATCTGAGAGGGCTTTATTTTGAAGGAAACTGCCATATTTTGAGGAAAACATATTTTAAATGTCTTCCTCGTAATTAAATCAAATGTAATATGACAGAAGTAGTCATTAAAACCCTTAGAAGAAATTAGTATTGAATTAGCTCCATGTTAATAGGATAGATGGGTGTCAATCACTTTTTCATCCTCAATAGTGCCATCAAACTTTATAAGAATGCTATACTATTTTACTTTCTTCCTGCTTATTAAAGATGGAGCTAATACAGTAGAAATATTTTCTAATGATTTTAATGACTACTTCTGACTAATGACTAATCAATACTTATTACATCAAATGTTATCATTTACATAAAATTTCATTTTTAAGAAGTAATTCTTTTTCTAATTAGATTCTAAATAACTTGAAAACAAATGTAAGAAAGCCCTGTAGTCTAAGAAATAAAATTGTTGGTTTGTCTATGAGTACCATTTGTAAATAATGCCATTAGGTGTCATTTCCGTAACATGTTAGTGGACATTTTAGCAATCATTTTACAATTTTACAATTTTTGGGGCAGGTGGGCTAAATACTTCAATAATAGAACTACTTTCAAGCTAGGTATAGGTATTAGTGACACAGTGATATTAGTGAAAAATACATTTAACCTCATATATATTCCTTCCTATCCTGTAGGTTCATGTCATAAAGTTAATATATATCATCGGAGCTTATTGTCAATACCATCAAGTTCGCTCTAATTAAGGCAGAAGCAATTTTTCAATCTGTGCCTGCATAATGAATGATATTATTCTTTTAAAATAATTCATTAGCTTGCAAAGTTTTTATATTACTCGGAATGAAGTATTTGTTTGGAATCATCTTTTCTTCTAATATTTCATCTACTGAGATATTTGTTTCCACTAATCTGTTACACATTTCTGCATATATGTATTAGGTATACTGTCCTGGTCTTCAAGAATTTAATTGGTTACTTATAACCTGTACTGTTAAAAAAGTGATGTTAATTTTAACACCAAATTAACACAACACCAAACATGGTTAAAGGCGATCCACTATTTGAGTGCAATTTTTACACCACCTTCATGTGGTAATATATTACCACTCCTGCGGTGTAATCTATTTTTACACCAAGTGATGTGAATCGCTTTTGTCAACATTTAGGAGTTAATTAAATTAACATTTACACCAACTCTATGGTGTTATTGCACAACGGTACGTTTTGTAGTTTACACCAAAATATGATAAATTTCATTTTGATTCAGTGTTGATTTCACTACTACCTGTTTCTAAATCTACACCAAAATATAGTTAATAAAATAAGTTCGGTGTTGATTTCACATCTTTTAATCAACTTAACTAGAAATGGGAGAAAATCGCTATCGCGATTTTCGTTCCCATTTCTAGCCCTACCGGGGGTCCAGGCCTGCGGCCTGGGGTCACCCTTCGGGTGGCAAAAGCCTCTAGAATATTATTTTTAAGAAAATACATACGTATTAAAGAAATTTGAGATAATCCCTTGTATAATAATAAATTTAGAGAGAGAAAGCTGAAAGTTTTTATCTGGAATGATGATGTAATTATACCAAACGATTTTTTTAAATAATATTTTCATGAATTGTAAAGGTACTCTATTCTTGATGGCAAAACATTATTTTTTAAGTGCTGAAAGTTAAGTTTATTTTTTAGCAAACATTTTGTGAAACTGTTTTCTCAAGAAAAAAAAAAATAAATTCATTACTTATATTCTTCCATAATTTATTATAACGGTAACTTGATCACTTTATACCCAATATATATCTACAATGCTTATAATTAAATACCTATGTAACTTTAAAGATACACAGATTTGGTGTATATTGTAGGAAAAAATTTTATGAACTAATAAAGATAATTATTTAATTAAGTATAAAACTCAAATTTTTCTAAAATTTTGGCTACCCCCCAATTTTGGGGTATGCTGAACCCGAATCTGATTTTATTTTGCAGTCTTAGAGATGTAGTTTTGTAGCAAAAAAATTATTAAAAGTCATACTCTGTAAGTACTCTTTAGAAATTAATTTTAACATTAAACACTAACTTGATCACTCTGTACCCGATATAAGTGTCCACAATGATTATAATTAAATATATAACATATAACTGTTAAAAATATATAAATTTTTTGTAGAAAAAAACATTTACTTACCTTATGTGAAGTAATCAATATGAACTATGTAATTAAATCGGTCATTTTTAATAATTGTGACGTCACATGGTGGCACAAAAGATACCAAATAAATACAAATAATTAAAATAATTTTTACCTAAATTTAGGTACACCAAATTTGTATATTATTATTTTTAACAATTATATATTTAATTATAAGCATTGTGGATTGTGGACACATAAGTTAGGTACAAAGTGATCAAATTAGTGTTAAAATTATTTTGTGAAGGTATACAGGTGATGACTTTTAATTATTTTTTTCTTGAAAAATACGTTCGACCGCAAAAAAATAATTTCAAATTCGTGTTCAGTATACCTACTCAAAAATGAGAATATTGGCGAGGGCCGTTTAAAAAGTCGTTTTGGGGCCCTCCGCTATGGGTCGAAGCCGCGCCCGCCCTTCGAAAAGGTGTAACGGCGGCGTTAAAAAATATATTGCTGTCATAATTGTTGCAACAAATTAATATTGTAGAAGTTATTTACTTTTGTAAGCTAAAATGATGAATTTTACAGACCGCCAAAATGAACGAATTAATTCCAAACTTTACCTGCAGAAAGAATAAAAACTACGGATAATGAAACAGAATAACTAACCACTCATGTTAAAGTCTATATATTATAATAATTACGATAAAAATAAAAAAAAAACTCGCCTTCGTCGTGATTCGAACTCGCAATATAAGGGTTGAAATCTTACGACAATACCATTGCGCTAAATTTTCTCTTCTCACTTCATGCCGCAAAATCTGTTAAATATGTAAACCGTACGTGTTAACCTGAACAATTAATTTTTACGGATTTTCCAATTAGAAAAGCATTTCGCATCAGTATTTTGGTGTAATCAGGTGTTTGGCAGTCGGTACTATCAATTCCGTTAGCAATATTTCTCATAGGAAAATAATGAAAATAACCTATTTGAAGTTTAATTAATTTGACAGTTTTCGTGGGAGGTGCTTGTCTCGTAGAAGGAGTCGACGTACGGTTTCAAAAAAAAAATCTCAAAGGATTAGAGAAAGGACTGAACTTTCGCGTGAAGCCCTTCTCGAAGCCGTAAAAATTAGAAAAAGGTCTCGGGGGTTCCGCGAAAAGTCGGTATTTAGGTGGGCGTGACGGGACCATTAGGCACTAGGACAAACGCCGGTGCTAGCCGCATCTCTCTTGTCGAACGGCGATCGACGAAAATTTTGCAGAGGTTTTTTGAAAAGGCGTTTAAATTGGGAAAACGCATAAGAAACGGGACGAAAATACCCCTACGCATTAGAGAAAGGCCGGGGGCGACCTCCGGTGGTCCGTGGATATCGTTTCGAAATCGCCCCTCGGAGGAGATAGCTTTGAAACTTTGTCGATTCGACGACGGAATTTAGAGCGAGACATAATCGACGCGTTTTAATATACAGAGTGAGTTTTATGTATGGAACGCCTCAATTATCTCGGAAACGGCTTGCCCGATTTTTATGAATTTTGGTTTATAAGGGTTTTGTAATATGGCCGATATTATTGTGGCATTTACATTGTTGTCAGATCTTTCGTTTTTCCGGAAATATACTGAAATTTGTTATTTCAAATGGATCACCCTATATATTTTTTTGTTTTTGAAATCTCTAAGAAATTTAGAATATTTTTCATGTAATGTTCCCTATACCTAATTGCCATAATTTCGGAGTTACAGCTACATTTGCAATATCTCCGCCGAAGTTAAAATATTACATCAGGGCGGCTATGTCTGCGACAAAAACAATTTTGACGTTTTAATAAACTATTATTGTTGGTGTTTATTGAAAGTTACAATGGACCGTTTATCTGAGAAAGAACGAATTGAGATTTTAATGATATTAGGATATGGTGATGTGCGTAGAACTCAACAGGAAATGTGTAATATCTTTAATAATTTATATCCTAATAGAAATCCCATAACAAGATCTACTGTGAGTAAGTTGTTAAAAAAGTTTAACCAAACTGGAGCCATAAAAGATTTACCGAAATCAGGGCGTATAAAAACTGCAACAACTGAAAACAAATCTTTAGATGTTTGTGTTATGTTAGAAGAAGATCCACACTTGAGTACTAGACAAATATCCAGGGAAGTTGATATTTCTCAAACATCCATAATGAAAATTTTACATGCCAATAAATTCCATCCTTACAAAGTAAGATTGGTTCAAGAGTTGTCAGATGATGATTTCGATAGACGTGAAGAGTTTGCCGACACAATGATGGAAAAATGTTACGATCAAAATAATCCAAATTTTTTAAATAATGTTATGTTTTCCGATGAGACCACTTTTTGTATTGATGGAAACGTAAATCGGCAAAATTGCAGATACTGGTCACGTAACAATCCTCATTGGATGAGAGAATCCCACACCCAATTTCCACAAAAGATTAATGTATGGGCTGGAATAATAGGCGACAAAATAATTGGTCCTTTTTTCATTGAAGGAAACTTAAATGGTCCGGCGTATTTAAATTTATTACAGAATAATATTATACCTGAATTGGCTCGGTTATTTCCAAATCTAAGTAAGTATTCTCAATTGCCTGTTAATTTAGAAATTTTATTATTTGAAACTTTCAGACAATAACAATGTCCCAAATAACAATATTTGGGTGCAACAAGATGGAGCTCCACCTCACTATGCGCGTGACGTGAGGCAATACCTAAACGATGTGTTTCCCAGAAGATGGATTGGAAGGCGTGGTTTTATCGAATGGCCCCCGCTATCACCCGACATGAATGCTTTAGACTATTTCCTGTGGGGTCACTTAAAAAATATTGTTTATAAAACCTAACCTGCCAATATTCAGGAATTAAAAGATGGGATTACCACAGAGATAAGAAGAATTGAGCAGTCAGGAATGTTATAAAATGTACTGCAAAGTTTTAAACATCGCATGGCTTCTTGTATGGAAGTAAACGGACAACATTTTGAGCATCAGCTGTAACCGCCTTTACTTTATGTTTTCAAAAGATCCTATGGGATTTCTATTAGGATATAAATTATTAAAGATATTACACGTTTCCTGTTGACTTCTACGCACATCACCATATCCTAATATCATTAAAATCTCAATTCGTTCTTTCTCAGATAAACGGTCCATTGTAACTTTCAATAATCACCAGCAATAATAGTTTATTAAAACGTCAAAATTGTTTTTGTCGCAGACATAGCCGCCCTGATGTAATATTTTAACTTCGGCGGAGATATTGCAAATGTAGCTGTAACTCCGAAATTATGGCAATTAGGTATAGGGAACATTACATGAAAAATATTCTAAATTTCTTAGAGATTTCAAAAACAAAAAAATATATAGGGTGATCCATTTGAAATAACAAATTTCAGTATATTTCCGGAAAAACGAAAGATCTGACAACAATGTAAATGCCACAATAATATCGGCCATATTACAAAACCCTTATAAACCAAAATTCATAAAAATCGGGCAAGCCGTTTCCGAGATAATTGAGGCGTTCCATACATAAAACTCACTCTGTATATGGATTAGAGGGAGAGGTTGCTCTGCAATACAGTAAATTTACCATTGGCTTGGTGTTGATTACACAATTACTAGAGTAATTAATTTACTCTAATATGTAATTACTAAATATGTTAAAATTAACACTAAGTATATGTTTTTCCTTAATTACCCGTGAAATAAATTTTCACCAAAAGATATGTTTGACATTAATTATTGGAGTTTAATTTGAAGATTCTAAATAGTAAATATAGTGACACTTTGTATTTGAATCCACACTAGATGGTATAGTTAATTTACCAAAAATTATAAACTTTACGCTATACATTCTATTACATTTTAACCCAGATGAGATTTCCAATTTCGCACTTATATATTTGTATTCTGGACAATTATTATACTCTGAATAGAAGAGTATATAACTATTATAATATAATTATTATTAAACACTCATACATAACAGGTCTTTTCAGAATATTGAAGGTAAGGAAAATAAGTTTTCAGTTCTTTCGATTAAAAATCAAATATATTTTCTATATTTTAAATAATAACAAAATATAATTGAATTCGAATAATTAAATATACCATTGTGTATCACATGTATTAACATGTGAAAAACAATATAAAATTTTCACATGTTAATACATGTTAAAAAATACCTAAATAAGAATTGTACGTCAACATGATAAACTTACCTAAATTTACAAATGTGTCATGTGTTAATTCGTTTATCTCTAGAGTAATCCACTTTTGCACGTAACAATATTCTATTATAACAAATTTGATCATGACTTCTAATTTTATACACAACATGCCCAAATAAATAATAAAAGAATTAGAAAATCAGCGATCAGCTTCAACAAATGCTCCTCCTAACAGTCCTTGCTTATAGGCTACTTGTTTATCTAGGAATGGTGGGAGAAGGAAGGCGAAGAGCAAATGGTTCTTGGGCGAAGGGTACAAAGGATAGAATATACATCACCCACCTTACCATCGATAACAAGATACACAATCTAATTGAGCACATGGGCACACACAACTAGCAAAATGAACCATTATGAATTTAATCTTTTTCCAGAGTTTTTTTTGAGAAGTTACTAACTTTGGAGCGCTAAGTAGTCTCGGTCAGAGCACCCTGTCCAGTCTTTCTCAGAGAACCCCGTCCATTGTACCCTTCTGTGCAATAGACATTTGTGCTGGATGCTGATGTCTGCTTAGACCAGGTAAATCTTATTTTTTCAATGAAATTTAAGGGGACATTTATTTTCCAATGGGAATCGATAGGTTTTATGTTCAGGAACAAATATATAAAAATCCCAAAAAATCCGTTGTGAGTTAAAAACGCCATCTTGAAAAAACATGGCCGCCCCTTATAATTTTTAAAAATGAAATATATGTTTATCCCTTGGAGCAATTTTAACATTTTTTTTATTTTTACAGGATTTTAAGCTTAAAAATTAGAAAAAAAAATATATTTTAATTTAGATATACCAAAAAAACCAAAGAGGAAACGATTTTTTTAAAAATTTTTTGACTTCCTACATTTAACTTTTTAATATCACTAACTAACTTTACGATCTAGTTAACTACAAAAACTCTTGTCATTTAAAAGCTCCTCGTACATATATATTTTTTTTGGCAGCCATTTCTACATTTACAGTCACGATATACACACAGAAGATAGATGTTGTGCGAAGTGGGCGATCCTTAATATGACGCGTTACGTCACTCAGACAGTGATTTTCGTTACGGGGATACGCATTTTGTACATTTTTCGCAAAAGATGTTTGTTATGGTTTGTTTTATCACTTAAAAATATAAATTGTCTTAATTTCGAGAAGCTGAGCTGTTAAAAACATTATTCTTACTGCAAAATTTGTTCCTCTAAGGTTTTCGCCACGAATTTCGGGAGAACTGTACAATATAGAGTAAAATTGTACATACATTATTTTGTAGAGCACAAAATATACTACAAGAAAGACTATGGGAGGGTATTATATGCACGAATATAAACACAACACAAGTTTTAAATATGTGGGGTTTTATTAATACAGTAAAAATTTTATTCTTTTTTTTTTCTTAACCAGTTTAATTTATTTACTTTTTATATTTTAACTCAATATCTACTGCTTGCATAAAATCAAACAATCTCCAAGTGAAAACTATTCTTATCTAACCAAAACCTTTTAAAGGATTGGAAAGGAAGGGCCATATATATCAAATATGCCAAAATGATTACCCAAATGACCCAAATTTTAAAAAATATTTACATATGCTAGTTTATTATTGTCCATTGCATTCGGACTTTTATATTTAAATTACCTCATAATCTTAAATTTACCAATATTTAATTTTATATAATTTAAATTAGACAAGTTCACCAATTTATTTATTTATTAGTATTTTCCTGGATTGTTACACCGTTCTTGACGGTATTTATAAAACACGCAATTTAAAGTATACACTATACATAAAAATACAACACATAATTCAATGATCGAAAGTATGATGATCCAATTCCAATCCTTTAAACTTTTGGTTAGATAAGAATAGTTTTTACTTGGAGCTTGTTTGATTTTATGCAAGCATTAGGTATTGATATATAAAAAGTAAATAAATTAAACTGGTTAAGAAAAAAAAACAATAAAATTTTGACTGCATTAATAAAACCCTTAAACCCAATTTAAACCATGTCTTGTATTTATTTTTGTGCCTATAATACCTTTATCTGGGGCTAGGAAATTTCCTATCCATTGCTGTATTTGAAGATAGGTCCTGAAAATATAAAAAAAATTATTTGCTGTTAATGTAATCACCATTTGAAACTACCTTAAAATATGTTGCTTTGGTGCAACTTTCGCTGGGGGAAGAACGTCCAAATCAAAAGATTTTTCGAGCGTCCGCTTAGCTACACCAGTATGGTAAAGCCTATATCGTTCTTCTATAATGTCTCGGGATCCGTCTAATCCGTTACATAAAGGAGACAAATTTATAACCAACGTTTAGTAGTTCATCTAGATCCACATTCTTATCACTGAAGACTAATAATTTGTCATACATGAATGTATGCTTCTTAAACACCTTAAAAATAACGCGAGCGGCCAAGTTTTTTTAAATGCTGACTTTAGCTCACTTCCGATTTTTTGGGATTTTTAGATTTGCATTCTATGATAAGAGAGCTATCCTTTTCAACAAAAAAAATTATGTCCGCAAAAACTTCACACTTAACGTATATTTCTTTAAAATTTGCCTGGTGTAGCTGTAGGTGAACCGCTGGACTGCGTTGGCGGAGGACTCCTGAACTTTTCGAATTCGAAACACTGTAAATAATTGGTCTGAGTGAACACCATAAAAGTAGTGAGTCAATTTATTGAGTTAAATTATTGAGTCAACTTTTAATTATTATTGAGTAACTTCATAATTTTGCTCATTTAGGGCAATATTCGTAACAATACTGATTAATCGTACTCAATTATAGTATCTATTCTATAAACACTCAAAAATGTACTTCTATTAGAGTAATTGTACCTTTAGTCTGAGTTAATTTTTGCAATATTACCCGTTCCAGAGTCATTTCACTAAAACAAAGGCAACGTTTGGTTTGCCCCACCACCTGCCCCCCTCCAATAGACAAATTATTATCTCTTTCTCTATACGCTTCCCGTTTCCCCCCCGTCCCTCCGCTATATTTCATGCGTGTTGGATCTTCTCAGCATTAATGTTAGCATCATTCACTTTTCATTTGAAAAAGTTAGAAGTTTTGTGAATTATTGTGATTGTTGTTCCTAGTTTTCTTAATAGGTATAACCACAGAGACTAGTATAACGATGATATTCAAATAATTGAAATTAGAAAGAAAAAGTGAAGTAGTGTAGAAACACTGATCCCATTCATAATATGGAGGAGTTTTTTAAGTTAGGCAAGTAAGTTTACATACAAAATAAAAGATTAAAATTGTATAATAATGTTGCACATATGTTTTAAAGATTAAAAATTAGATACTTTTATGGCGGGATTTCAGCATAGTGTTTTACCTACTGCCTAGTAGACAGTACGGTGCCTAGTGCATTGTTTAATGTTTAGTTACAAGTGTACCGGTCGGCTATGAAGTAGGTAATGGCCGCTACCTGTTTAGATTACCTACTCAATATTGAACATTATAAAACAATAATGAGCGAAATATTCTTATACTGATTTCTTATAACCAAAATTGGACTCTTTAACTCTTGTTTTATTGTTTAATTCTCAGTTTTAATGTTATATTTCAATTCCTAGGTACATTCTCTCATATAAGTAGTAAAATGCTACATTTTTTGGGATTTGTTAGTTATGTGATTGATAAAGTTGAATGAGCCCATATGCCGTTTTATGGTTTACTTATTTCTAGAATTAAGTATTCAGAGAATATTCTACAGAGTTCATTTTTATCTCATACTTATTTATACCTATATGTATCTATTCTAAATTATAATTGGTACATATGTTTAACATATTTAAAATGTATACTTCTCATCTGATAATGATTATTTAAAATAACATTTCAATGTGAATAGTTCTTTCTAGAACTCAAGTCATGAATAAATATACTCCTGAAAGTAATTATCATTTTTCCATGAGTGACTAACATGGAATTCTGAAATTTGTTCTTTGTTAATTTACTGAAATGTGTACTATTTTGACATAAGTATTTTAATTATTAATTGATAATTGTTTCTTGATTTTAGTATGTAATAAGGATGTAAGAGCTTTGTTAGCCATTCGACATGTTACCCACCAACTGCCAAAGGAAAGAAGAAACGTATTAACGATACAGAATCTACTATGATTTGATGAATCTACTACGATACTATGAATTTTAAATATAACATTTCTGATGTTTAATACCTACGTTTTTTATATACATTTCAATAAAACACTATATAGGACACTACTTTTAGGATCTCATTTTCAAATATATCTTAAATTTTAGCATAGCACCTGTGAATTTTTTGTAATGCCTGTACACAGTGGATGATATTTTATTTTAGTGGCTGGATTAAGCATATTTTAAGGAACATTTTCTGAGATTTTTTAAATTTTATGATTCTAAGAAACTTTTTTTGAAATATGTCCTAAACAAGCATAGTCCAATTATTTTAATGTCTTCTCTTGGTTCTCAGTTTATACAAAAAATAAAAAAATTGAACCACGCTTATATCTAAATACTAAAATATTTGCATCAAATACTCATTTATGAGTGGTATAGACCTACTCAATATTTACATATTTAAACTCAAAAATGAGTTGAATTCTAATTAAGTTTGAGCAAAAATTAACTTTGACCTGAGTTTATGTTCATAAAAAATTTACTCTCGAATAGGTAAAATTACTCATTTTTGGTGCTAGAGTTTTACTCACAAAATTTCAGAGTTACTCATATTTATAGAGTGAAAATTTCACTCAATCGGGTGTGGACAGAAATTGAGATATTATTGAGTGCAATTTGAGTGAAATTTCACTCAATTTTCTTTACAGTGAAGATATAAGGGCAATAGTGTGTGGGAAAATACTATTATTATATTTCTCGTTCATTTTAAACTGCGATACTAAAAAATTTGTTCAGAAAGTGTTAATCCCAATGATGGTGAATGAACACTGACTATTAATGCAAACGTACCCGCGATTTGAGTTAATATTACACCATGGTGATGTAAATTTCTGTTGCCGTAATAATTACCCCATATTAGGGTTGCTTTACACCAAGACGGCGAGAAACAGTATTTCTTCAATGTAAAATATTCACCTATAAGAGTAATATTAACACCTAATGTAGTGAAGTTTGTGCCACATCCACTGCAATAGTCAAATATATAGACCGACAGGCGTCGATTTATATATTTAAGAATGTATACTCAACATCAATTGTGGTTAACCTTCAATATTCCTCATTTCATGGTAAAATATAATTTCCGATTTGATGCGAGGTGTTACATTATACACCATAAGTGGTTAATATTTTCACCTCTTTAACCAAAATTAATAGAGTAAATTTTACAGATATTTTAATCTTTAGATAACAAAAGTAGATTTTTATATTCTTCAACAGACAATCGGAAATATGCATACAATTTAGATGCGTCATCCAAAAGTTCTTTATATAGGTACTTAAAGTGTAAAATTTGCTCTAATTTTTTCTTTTTTTTAACAATGGGTCAAAATTTTCTCTTTTTTAAATTAATTTTCTTCCTTTCTTCTTTCTCCTCGTCTAAAATCATTGTAATTTTAATTAACAAACTGTTAGAAAATATAAACATTTTAACTATTCCGGTTTAGAGGCACTCAACTCACTAAGTAATGCAACGCAGGTTTGAAAGAATGATCGGACATTGTGAATACTTGCAAAAAGCTCTGATTGTGACTTTCCTTTGACTTGAATGTGGCATGATAGGCTAATATGAAAATACCTTAAAAGTGAATTTCCTCCAAACACTATACATTCATGACATGATTTCTTTGTATATATTCATTATCCTTATCCACATGATTGGGTATTTTAAATTGTGAAAAACTTTCTGGTTATTGACATTAATCATTAATTAATCTTTTTAATTTAATTTAAACACCACATAAGTTGGACAATGTATTTTAATCTATCATATTCTGAGCATTTCCTACGTTTCTTACCTATGACCTTACTCATGCAGAATATTGAGTCATTAATCATCCTTTATATGACTTGCGAAAATTTCCTAAAAAGCTACGGAAACTTGTTTTGCATGTTTTAAAAGTGATTCAAAGTAGAGGTAGCTTAGATGACGTTATGTTTTGGGATATGGTAAGCAATTTGATCTGTGAAGATACGTTTTGATAATTTCATAATGGTTTAATTAATATAACCAGCCTTAACTGAAAGAGCAGAACGGCAGGTAGGTGCATGATAGATGAAAAATTCCTCCTTCTAAAAAAATCTTACTGATGATTTTTATGCATTATATGCTGCTGAGAATTGGAATTAAAGACATTTTACTATTATTAAGTGAAAAAATCCACAGATTTAGAATCCTCGTATTAGCTAGTCAGAAATTATGAGATGGGTGAACCCAGCGGCAGTCAAAATGTGGACCAATTTGTTACGTCAAATATACATTTTAAAATTTTTTTAAATTCCCACTTTTTTTTTATAACATAGCCATACCTATCAGTGTTATTTTTGTGGAAATATACCCCTCATTAAAATATATGTACAAGTCAAAGACTCACCCTGTATGCCTAATCCAGCCATTTTGGAGATAATTGACATCTTATAAAAAAATGTTAGATGCAGATCTACTTAAGAGTCTTTATAACTTTTTGTATAGATGACCTTTATTCAGGTTTTGGCATGTAGAAAGAACTAACGGTGATTTACCTTTTACAATAAAAATATATTCGAGGATGTATACTAAGCGTTCCATTGTGTACGTTACACTTTGACAAATTGAAACAACGAAAAATTTATTTACGTACGTAGTTTTCCATATAACACCAAAAACACTATACTGCCAACCAAGCTGTCCATGCATGTCACCTAAATCCAAATGACAAAATAGAAACTAAGGAAAAGTCGGGGATTTACGAAATTAGCTGTAAAGACCTCAAAAGTATGTTGGACAAACTAGAAGGTCAATTCAAACTAGATTCAGGGAACATATGGCTCATCTTAAATATAGTAGAACAGATAAGTCTAGTAGCAATTTAAGACTAATTAGGACAGCTGGATGTATTTGAGAGTTTGAAAATTGCACCGTAACAATAATTTAGGTGTAAATAGACATAGTGTTAGCATAGGTTTAGTGTAAAATGTGGAGCACTTGTTATTTATATTGCCTTGAATTATAACGAAGTGTAGCTCATGTTCTTTCCACATACTACAAAACTATTTAGGATCTGATATAAAAAATGTATAGAAATACGTACAAAAATATCTGACCATCTTGTATACTTGCCAATATATTTAGAAAACAACTTCTGCTAAATACATGTTTATGTCTATCTCACCAAATAACGGAGATAAAGAGGAAACAATAACTCACACTGGCAGTTACACGGTGTAAGTATGACTGCTTATTTTTATTTTTAGTCATTTTCCACATTAAATATGAAAGGTATAATTATTTAATTTCCACTTCTATTAACTGATGTTAGATTAAGGGAATTTTATAATTACTTTTCTAATAAGCAATTAGTTAAATATCTGTCAACAACAAATAGAAAAGTTTTACTCGACTGCATTGCAAAGGAAAACGTTAATATTTGCAGTGTAGGTACTCGACGACTAGTTCGATAAACGCGTGGGTGTTTGAGCAAACCCTAACAACAAATTGATTGTATATTTACTTACATGATTATAGTTATTAGAGAAAACATTATCTGTGAAGAGGAGTGGCCTAGCATGGTATTTTTAACGTAGCACACTTTTAAATACCGGATAATTATTTATGCCTCGATCAGATAATTCAAAGCATATGGATGTAGGTACGGTTTATAGCGGCCAGGAGATAATACTGTCTAGGAGGTTTATAGCAATTTTTTTCATTCTGTTTTATTTTTTAATGCGGTGGAGTATTGAGAAGCCTAATTATGAAGTCCAGTTATTATTAGAACTTATAGAAGTAATAGAATTTATTATTATATAAGGTATTTTAGATAACTGGACATGTTTTTATTCATTAAAATTTACTTTACTTCTTTACTGTAGTTTGGATTATTTATGGTATGATATACTTACATTGTATAGGGCATAGGTTTATTAAATAAATTTAATTTTTTTAATTTATTTTTCTGCACTATGTTACTGTCATCGTTATACACATTTACATATTTTCATTATTTTTGTCCGATTTAATGTCGATTTAAAAATATCCACACATACATTTTCTATTAAAAACATGGAGTATGGTTTCAGTTTTGTTTGCTTGTTGCTGTTTTGAAATAAGAACATGCAAATGAGACTTGTGAATCATAAGAAATAAAACCAAATAAGATATACAACCTGTTGTTCTTCATCTTACACCAAACTGTATTTAGTCATTGTGACTGAAACTATATAATTAGGTGATTATAATTTTTGCCACGGTAGTAAAACTTGTAAACATGTACATTTTAAAGATTTGACTTTATGCTGCTATTAATTCAATTTCCCACTATTTAGATCCATTTCGTAATGTAACTTTTCCTAAACGTGGCTATTGGGTATAGTTGTTCAACTCTACAATGCGTCTAATTATTATATTAATGTCTATTCTAGGATTGATTTATGGTGTGCGATCATTATTATTGTATGAAGTGAGAAACTCTGCGAAAGGAATATTCGAAAACAATTTATATTTATCAACCTAATACATGAATTCAATTTCCATATTGATGAAATTTTTAATATTCCCACAAAACTTCAAACTAAAGAACATAAAAGCGGTTACCGACCAGGATTTGGACCCACCTGCGCGACCTATTGGAGCTTCTTTGTTTCATTATATTAATAAACCGTGTTTATTATTTTAATAATTAACATTCAAGCCATACGTTCGCTGCATATTCAGGCAGTGTGCCATGTCTGGCGCGTGCTGGAATAACGAAGTGTGTTGCCGAGCGCGGTTGGCCGTGCCCTGCCCTCAGCTTTTAATATTTTAAAAAAACAGTCATCGACCATGAATGATAAAGGAAGACAAACAACCAGGTAGGTCCCCGTGACTCAATACTTTTGATGATATCCGCCTTTCATAAGAATCAACGAATGTAAATTATTTTCTTTGTGTGTAACACATTTGGGGTAGGCTCCACTGAGTGTTTTTTCTATTCGAGATACGACTTGGCAGCTCTGATGTTTTCTTAGATGAGGAGACTGACACAGTGAAAATTTGATATTCGTTATATCTACGATATACACACTCGTTATATCTATTACAAATGTGCAGGACCATCCATATTCGACACACCGCGCCTGAACGAGATCACCCCCTAGCTTCTTCAACTCCTAAGTATTTTCTTTTTAACTAATACATTAAGAATCGATTTTCTTACGTAACAAGTCATCGAGCAAAAATTGGGCCACAAATAATTGTCTCCAAATGATGCCACCTTGTTTTTGCAGAAATAAAAAACTAATTCATCCCTACTATTAAATGATGACTTTAAGTTCGTAGAAATACTTTGGAGATTTATAGCAGTTGTATTTGAGGCTCTCTATGGTATGTTCTATGTAAAAAATTTAAGAAGCCCATAAATAATGTAAAGAAATATATCTAACACTAGAAGATTAAGAGAGTTGATATGGTTTAAAATTTGTTAGAGAAGATTATTCGTGAGCAAGGTATCTAGTATATTATACCAATTTTATTAAAGCATCCAAGTAATCTGCAAAACGAAAATTTTTACATTGAATTTATTGCTAATAATTTTAATTGTCACATCTTGTAACTTATCTATTACCTTCTTGATAACAAAACCTGCTACAAATGTGCCTGAAGACGCGCAGAAACACATTCTGTAAATTAGGTAAAGGAGAACTGGTCGGACATGTCGTTGAAAAAACAATTAAGTAGATAATTGGTAATGTTTCAAAAATGTTTTATTCATTAAAAAATTTAACACAAATTGTATGTAACTATACACAATATTCTTTATAAAATAGATACTTACTTTTCATATTTATAATTAAAATACTAAGGGCCGGTTTCATAACCAAATTTAAAGGAACTTAAGCTAAAGTTGCTTTCTGATAGCTTGGATGCAATTGTCTCAATAATAGTGAAGTCGGATTTTATAATAAAAAACAAAGGACATTTAAAAGTTACTTGGATACTATTATTGAGACAATTATATCCAAGATATTGAAAAGCAAGTTTAGTTAAAGTCTCTTTAAATTTGGTTATGAAACTGGCCCCTAATAAAAATATATAAGTTACAGTAACTTGAAGTTTTTATTTCAACATAAGCAATAATTATTTTTTAAATAATTAGGTTATTCCTTTTCATATCTAGGTTAAAGGTAACAAGAAAATTAGAAAACTAAATAATATATCTGAATGCCTGTAAATAAATATGTAAACTTATATTATATGACTTGTCTTGTTAAGCATTTTAAGATCACATTAAATGTCCTAAAATTATAATGCAAGTTAGTGTACACAAAAATGCGATAAAAGTAGATTAAAGTCGCTTTTTCTAATAATCTGAAAGCACACCGTGTTGATGCATACAACACGCTTGTGTTCGATTCAAATACATAAACAATAATTATCCCATATAAAAGAAAAATAATGGCTGGCTAAATATTTGTTGATATTTACGGTACACTAGAAACACAGTAATAAATTCACTCCAAAAGCACTAATAAATCATACTCGTTGAATGTAAAAAACATTTTCTATTTCCTTTTCCTGCATAATGTTTTTACGTGAAAGAAACATTTCTAAAAACAATATTGAAATCATGCAGTCTATCATACTTTTTTCAAAAATATGTGGATTATGTCCTATTGCTTGCGAGACTTCTGGGTATACTTACAAACTGAGTCACTTGCTTATGGAATTTATAGTTTTATACACTGACTGCTATTTTGAGTAAATAACTGTATTTCTTTAATTCTGGATACTCAAATGTAGATATTGTAGAATAATAACGATATTTCATTTGTTACTAATTTTTAGCCACTGTAGTCTTTATAGGACTGGTAGTAGAAGATGAGGAACCCAATTCTGAGGCTACCGACAAAAAACTCAAATTATTACTTATATTGACGTGATTACTGCAATTACTATTATACTCGTGTGTGTTTTGGCAATTCCTTTCGAGTTGAGTTTCGATCTGTGAGTCTTACCGAAGTTCAAACTTTGCTAAGTAATTCCCGCTTATAAAAATATTTTTTTTAGATTCAAAATATATTTGCCGTCAGAGGCGTTTCACAACACTGAAAATAAATTTAATATATTTTGTGCTGGTATTTTATAGTGTTATTTACATACAGTGTGTTTCAAATTTGATTGAGTTCTTTGGTTGAATAACATTGCTATCTTGGAAACGGTTAGAGACGCAGAGAAAAAAGGAGCAAAATTGCGTAATTTGATGACCAATAATATGCTTCAAAAAAATGAAAGCTGACCTGATTAGGTTTTGAGATATTTGAAAAAAAAATTTGAAATTTTGGAAATTCGTTTTTGTAAAATTCCAGGCTTGTTTAAAGAGCTACTGAAATCAAAAGGACATTATCTCATAGCAACTTTTTACGCTCTATTGAATGGCGGAAACAGTTTTTGGCAGAATGACGGAACATGCAGAAACAACTTCATTTCTTCTAATACGGCCTCATTAATATTTTTACGTCACTCAACAGCATTTTTCCTTCTGAGTTTAATGATGTATCGTATGCTATAGTTTGATCACGCTTTGAACGTGAAAAACCATCATCAACCACACCTGCATCTGTTGGTATGTTTTAACAAAGGAATAACGAAAATAAAACAAAACAATAAATAACAATTAATTAACAAAAATAAAGAATAATAAATAAAATAACAATAAATTAAAAAGTAATAGTGAACAATTAATGGAAAAATAAAGAAACTACAGCATATGATACATCATTGAAATCACAAGGAAAAATGCTGTTGAGTGATGTAAAAATATTAATGGGCCCGTATTAGAAAAAATGAAGTTGATGATGGTTCTGAAGAGACGAAACGTTACTTTAAAAAACTGTTTACGCCATTCGATAGATCGTAAAAAGTTATGAGAAAGTGTCCTTTTTATTTCAGTAGCTCATAGTCACCATTGACAGCCCATAGTATTTTTCACAGAATTTCATCCATTTAATACCTTAAAGTATATGTTGCTGAGTCAACTATTATTTTTCTGCCACCTCATATATTTTGTAAAAATAAGAAAAGCTCGTATGAATCAGATTTTAGTTAAAGACATAGATGTAGGCAATAATATGAATATTGTTTTTGATAGGGTTAGCATATCAACAGGTAAGCAATCACTATATATTCATTTCTTTGTCTTGAGCTAGGATCGTATGAAATTAATAAGTATAGGTAGTATAATTTCAGTAAATTTTCTAATTAGAACTAGTTTTTAATTCCTGTTAGTCTGAATTGACTATTTACTTATATGACAGCCCAATATAATGAAAAATCATTATAATTTACAGAGCTGTTCAATGAATAGAATCGCGTATATACAGAAATAAAAGAAAAATAATAAGAAATACAAAAATAATCAAGTTTGAAAAATCTAATTTTACAAATAAACAAATTGTGATTCAATAGTGTGATTAAGCAACAAATGAAAAACAAAACTTATTTAGTAAAGCAATATCTAAAGAATAACGAAGCGCAACAATTTTCTAATGCTGAATTACTGTATTGCCAGTTTTTTGAGTGTAATATCATACGACCTATAGACTTGAAATTAGAATTTCAATTTGATTGATATATGATACCATAGACATAGGAAGGGATGATACACATTATTAAAGCTAAGTGCGCATTAACTGTATTTTGTATGACATTAACTGTTTTCCTTCAGTTTTTTGAATTTTTTAAATAGCAACTTCACAAAGAAAACTAATGACTAAGTCGTTTATATAATCATTAACACAGCTGGTTATGGCGCTGTTGTAAGTAATATAATTAACAGTTATCGACAAATATCTGTATATTACCTACATCTCTTTTCAGTTAATAATTCTGAGTTGTCTCCTCAACATGACTGAAACGTCGTATTTTTTGTTGAATGAATTTGAAAAAGATTGGAATGGTATTTTTATAACTCTTCAATTAGTGTGGATAGCACATTTGGGTAGAACGTACTACTGATGTTGCGAATGCTGCCTTCGTTGCCATTTTTCGTTCAACTGTTGAGTTTGCTGTTGTGTGCTGGCGCAGTGCATCTTCTTGACATTTTGGTTCAAGTTCAAGTTGGGTATTACTATATAGTGGGAAGTGATATCTGTTATTTGTTACTCTTAAGAGTCCATTTACCAGGTCGAAATAAGCCCTAAATCGGCGTTCGTCTCGTGTCTAATTATAAAAAAACTATAAAAGATAGCGACTTTTAGTAAAAAAGTATTCTAAGTCCCTATAGTAGTAATTTTTGGAATTTATTTTTATTTTTAAATTTTCAGGCACACAATCTTGTACTAAAATAGCGTATTTTCAAAAATTATTTTCTCTAAAATACATGTATTAAGCAAACATTTGCTACTATAGGGATCTAGTTTATCTTTTGATCTTTCCCGTGATATATAATTTATAACATTAAAAAGAAATTTGGTTGCAATTATAAGACAAATCCGGTACCCTTGCAATAATGGCTAACTTTATTTCCATGTGCCTTTTTACTTCGGTTTTACGTGCACCTCCGAAATCTTAATAATTCGGTAGTGGGAATATATAAGTCTCCACCCATCGGCTACCCATCCTATCAATCCGACTCTTCATTCATGTCTGCCAAATCTACAGTGAATGGACCCTTAATGAATATTTAACTATTTTTGTTATTGATTAAATAATAAATCGAAACATTGTTACTTATCTGTACAAAGTAAAGCTGATGCCGAAATATCGCTGCCAACTGGTTTGCAATATATGTTTATGATTTTCTTGGTATAAATTTAGAGATAAACTACCTACCTAGATTCTTAAAGAAATATTTTTTCACAAATAGGCAAACTTGCCGTCTAAAATTAGAAGAGAAGCAATGGTTAGGTTAGGCAAAATGAATTGAACAATTTATTTTTTTACAAGATATTGAAACACTAAAAGATACTTTTCAATAATCGAAAGATGGCAGTGAATCAAGGAACTCAGATATCATTTTTTGATACCCTTAACAGTTTATTGCATTTTATTATAAATAATATATTTGTTTAACTTTCAAATTTTGTTGAGTTTAAGCTTGTCAAATAAAATTTTTATTTTAATTAACTTTTATAGTCCTCGATACAGAGCAATGTATTGTTACATATACAGGGTGTCCACCTAGTGCGCGTAAGTCCAATATCTGGGTTAATAAAAGAGATAACTTAATTTTTTTTTCTACAGGGTTGTCTAATATCCCGAGCTGCACAAAATGAAAATATATTTACATATTCAGGGTGTTCAGTTTTTCCTGGACAGGTACCAACTTCGTTTTTCTAAATGGAAATATATATTTTTTATTGCTTTTTCGAACTAAACCCTTGATTTTAGTAGGACTTTCATCAGCCTTCCCTATACCTAACTTAAACTGTTTTTGAAATATTGACTTGTGAATATTGACATTTTTGCAACTTTGACACCCTGTAAAATCTAAACGGTTTGAGATCAAGCAAAACGGTTTGCACATTCCTATCTTAACTTTTCATAAGCTATCGTTTGATACTAATTTCAAATTTATACAGGAATAAAAAATTTTCAAAATTTTCAGAAAATTTTAAATTTTTGGATAATTCTGAAATTAGTACCAAACGATAGCTTATGAAAAGTTAAGATAGGAATGTGCAAACCGTTTTGCTTGATCTCAAACCGTTTAGATTTTACAGGGTGTCAAAGTTGCAAAAATGTCAATATTCACCCGTCAATATTTCAAAAACAGTTTAAGTTAGGTATAGGGAAGGCTGATGAAAGTCCTACTAAAATCAAGGGTTTAGTTCGAAAAAGCAATAAAAAATATATATTTCCATTTAGAAAAACGAAGTTGGTACCTGTCCAGGAAAAACTGAACACCCTGAATATGTAAATATATTTTCATTTTGTGCAGCTCGGGATATTAGACAACCCTGTAGAAAAAAAAATTAAGTTATCTCTTTTATTAACCCAGATATTGGACTTACACGCACTAGATGGACACCCTGTATAATAACGCTATTAGCAGTGGTTAATATTACAGTTAAATTAATTTGTTGCTCCACCTTGTTTATTAAAACCATTTTTCATAATAAATTTAATTCGAAAGAGAAGTGGTATTAAATCTTTATAAACCTAAATAATGTAAAAACTAAAAGTTGCTATTGTTGTACAGCAAATAGAAGAATATTTATCTATTTAGATTAGAATGTGGCTGAGCCTATAAGTCGGAGTATAAAATATCATAGTAGTATTTTACATTTTTATTCCAGAAACACAACTGATAAAATTTTCCAAAAAATCGAACCAATCAAAGCTGTTTACATAATCAAATCTTAAGCTCAGTATTTCATAAGTTACATATCAAATTGAAAAAGGTAGAATATTCACATTTAGACTTTACTTGATAACATGGTTAATTTGTTTTATTTAGTATTTCAAAATTATTATGTACAATACATTATTACATTGTAATTATACATTATACACTATTAACAATGTAAACTTACTTTGTAATTTTACATGTGATTATAAAATAACAAAGTAAGAATACAAAATTATTATGTCCAAAAACTTTTGATCTTTATAATCACATTGTAATATTACATTAATCGAATGTAAAATTGCATCCCAAAATAATTTTACAATAGAACTTTACAGGGTATTTGTTAAATTACAGTCGATAAGAAAATTACAGTATAAATGAAGGGTAAATAAATTGCCACCTATTTCTACTGTAATATTTTTTCAGTGTACAGAGTGATTCACGATGATCTCCTATTGAAATTAGCATCTTTAGAAATAATTATAGCATCCTTTTGATATTTTGGCATATCTCATGTAACATGATCATCTAACCTGTAAGAAGTTACAATAACCTCCGTATCAACAGCAAGTTGTAATAATTGCAATAGGCGGTTACGCCTATTGTGATTACCCTAACGGGTAAATCACCCTGTATATTATTATTACCGTGTATTATTATGTATGTTACTCGTGGAATCAGAAAAAGGTACTGATGTATATGAAATTGCTTTTGGACATAGATCTCTTCCCAGATCATCAACGTATTGGAGAAAATATATTATATCAAAATTTATAAAATATACACAAGCTTCGTTCTCTAATCAGAAATATCACAATAAAAAGTTATTATATATATCAAAAATAGCTCTCACAGTAGTCAAAAGACAATTTTCGGTGAGTATGAAAATTATAAATAAATAGTATTCAATTTTCGATTATCAATCCAATTACCAAAAACATTGTGAAAAGTAAAATAAAGGTTCCTATATGTAGTAAGTCTTTAATAGCTCATCTTTTTCAGAAAAATAAAATGTTATTCTTTTTATTGTAGAAAAATATTATTAACACATATTTCAATCTTGTCTTTATACATATACATGAGAGTGGTGAATTTTTTGAATACCTCTACCTATATAAGTGAATATATTAAATTATTAGAAAAGGTAAAATCAGAAGGTATCATTTAAACATGTAAATGCTTTTAGATTTATATTTATGTAAAAGTGCATTATTGTTTTACAGAAATGTAGGTACCTACACTTTCATAAATATATATTGAGTCACATTTAAATATTGTGCATGTCCCTCAGATTAGAAACATCTGCATAGAGATTACAGGAAACAAAATTAACCACCTACAAAAGCTTTAATAACAGGTCTGCCCCACAAGTCAGTCAAATTCGTAGCTCGACCACTGAAGATTTCCATTAGTCAATCAGCAGGTGGCCAATGACAGTTCTTTATCTGCCACTTCTCGTAGTCTACTTGATTTGTCAAATTTTAAATATGTCACTTGAATAATTGCAGTAATTTATCCAAACTTCAATTATCAATAGACCTTCGAACAGAAGTTTAGATTAGGGGTGGGTTTGAAAGTTACAAATTTATTTTGTGACAATTTTGCTGATGGGTCAATTTATTTCGTGATAAAAATCTTGGATTAAAGGTACTGAAGGTAGGTAGGTACTGAAAATTAGTTGTTGGCAAATTTCAATTGAAAAATCTAAGGATAATATATTGAATAATAATATTCATATAATATATATAATTTATTGAATAATATTGATATCCAGGGTGATTGATTGAAAAACCGTCCATTAGAAGTATTAGGAGAACCACTCATTATTTTTTCTGGAAATTTACACACGAACAGTCAGCTAAGCTCTATTCAGTGAAAATATTTTTAAAATGATTGTACTTCCGGTTATACCGGAATTGGCTGTCAACTTCCTTGATTTAAATGGAATGGTATTCAGGCATTTTTGAGATACTTCAATTTTTTTGAAAATTTCGGGTTTTGTATCACGACACGTTGAATTATCTGCTGCAGCGCCATTTGAATTCAAGAAAATTATATTAACAGTACAACTAAAGGAAGCTTTAGGCTTCACGTTGATGCTTTTGATATTTGCCAATTATGTACAGAGTATTAAGAATTCTACTTTCTTTTAGCACAAATTCGAACTTCAAAACATTATTTTAAATATAATGCTCCCATTTTTTCCCCATATTTTGATGCACAATTAAATTCTGCATGGATCTGTATTAGCATTCCCTATACCTATATTTAACGATTTGGTGTTACAAAAGGATTTTGTTGGATTTGCGCAAAATTAATTTCAAATTATTATTATCATTAGTAGTTACCTATGAAAATGACAGTTAACTTCATAATTACGTATATTTGCCATTATTGTTGAGTCAGTTGTGATTGTTAATCGAATTGTGTTACCAAAAAAATGGAAAACCTGAATTATTATTTAAACACAGATATGCCTGAACACCCTGTACATAATTGGCAAATTCGAAAGCATCAACGTGAAGCCTAAAGCTTGTTTTAGTTGTACTGTTAATATCATTTTCTTGAATTCAAAAAGAACTGCAGGAGATAATTCAACTTGTCGAGGTCCAAAACCAGAAATTTTAAAAAAAGAAGTGTCTCCAAAACGGCAGAAATTAGGTATAGGAAAATTTGATAAAACCTTCCCTAAAATACCCTCTTATAATCTAAAAATGCAATAAAAAATATACCATTCCGTTTAAACTAAGGAAGTTGACAGCCACTTTCAGTATAACCGGAAGTGGTAAGATGGGTGACCAGTGACCGGATATTTTGAAAATATTTTCACTGAATAAAGCATAGCCGACTGTGTTCGTGTGTAAATTTCCAGAAAAAATAATGAGTGGTTCTCCTAATTCTTCTAATGGAGGGTTTCAATTAATCACCCTGTATATTTATTAACAATTAGGTATATTAGATACTAATAGTGTTTTTGGCTGTTAACTTAAATGTTATAATTTACTCTTGCTTATTAGTAAAAAATGAAACTAAATATATTATTTTATAATTGTTGATGCTTTAACAAGTTAAAGATTAAGCTGTATAATTAACAGCTACCCTGCTTTCTCTGTCTCTGTCTGTCTTTCTTTGTCTCCGCTGTATGTTGCAGATCAAGGTTCATTTAGTTTAATTCTTTGAATAGATCCTATAGATGTTATAGAGTGTATTTAGTAAATATGTACTGAGGTAGACTATCGGTACATCTTTTATATTCCATCAATCCGTCTCAATACCAGCCTTATTATTATTATGAGTTTTAGTAATTTATGGAGTTATATTTAGTATTTATGAAAATATTTCCGTCTTAGTTAGCTAGCTTAGCTATCTTAGCTTACAATGTATAAACTGTTGTTATGCCAAATATGTATTGTGCGTAGTTAGAAAATATAAATTTCTCCATAATAAATTCAGTCCGCAGTTCCTTTACTTAATAACAAAATATTACTTTTATGGCGCCAGTAAAGGAAGGATGTTTTAAAGCGTTTTAATTAAACAAATTGAAGTCCACCTACACCTGCACCTAGGCCATGCGTGGCCAAAAGTTAGTATTAGAAAGTACTGATAGAGAAACACTGTCAGAGTAAATCAGCCGTCATTGTTTAGTAAAGATGTTTAGTATTTTATTTGAAATTAAATTTCTGAAATGATACCATAAATAATTAATTAGGTTTATCGTATATCGTTTGGAATTTACGTTTATCGGTTTATATTATAGGCATTGTGACATAATCAAAGGTCCAGCACTTGATAAAAAAGGTAAAATGGGACTACACATGACTAAAAATTCTTGTATAAGATTTTGTTTTGGAATACGTAAGTACGATCATATTAGCCACATTTTCAAAGACAATATTAAATATTAAATTTAGTAAAGTGGATACTCGAAGCGGATGGTTCTTTATGAAACGTCGTGAAAATAATTGTTTTGAAAAAAAAAACATTGATCTCATTTAGATGTTTCAAGAAATATATAGAAAACACTCTTTATACTAGTATTTCGGCTTATTAGGCCTTTTTCAATAGAGTAAATGTCTATTACTAAATGTTTCCAAGCCCGTTTTCTTTATTTATTTGTTTACGAGCACCTACCCCGATTGATCCTACCATCTGGTAAAGCCTGAGTATTTAGTACCTTTTCTAAGAAGGGCGAAAGTGTAAAATCATTCGTAGTACAAGGATTTATAATTAAAGATTTTTTAATTTCTAATTGCTCTAACAGATCTAAGCGCTTTCCTTTCTTTTCACGATCCAGTACCTTTACATTTTTCTGATCTATAAAATGATTGTTTTCTATACAATGCGCCGAAAATCTTGAATTTTTTGCGTTATTAAATAAAACTAAATAACTTATTAAACAAAACTAATAAAACTAAATAACGCAAAAAATTGAGGATTTCAGGACCGAATAAAGTTGCATCATTATTATTATTATTATTATTAATTATTATTATTATTATTATTATTATTATTATTATTATTATTATTATTATTATTATTTTTCATTTATGATTATTATGATCATCATTATCACCATAGGCTGTTATAAATAACTGTCCGTGATAATAAAACTCAGTATAAGTCAAATATGGGACAGCAATCACTGAATTGGTTGAACATAAGCCAAAATTATAGAAAAAAGAATGATTAATTGAAATAAAATTAAAAGAAGGTGCATTTATAAACTTAATGGTTGGTGATAATTGTATTTTCCATTACTTCTCTTTTGTATTTTCGTTCACTCTTCTCCAGAAGGATGTTGCCAGTAGAAAATTAATAATAAAATAGCAGTGATCTATGTTGTGATGAGTTTTCAATAAAAAATGTCAGTCTTACAATTTCATAACAATTTCCTGTTTTTATTATTTTACATATGGTAAATGTACCAAAAGAAATTACGATGATCATACAGATGCACCACAAATAAATAGGTACATACATTAATTAATTAGTGGTGGTGAGAAACAGCGTAGTGCCCTCTTTTGTTCTTACTATCCGGAAAAGCAGCTCGCTATCTGTCTGTCTATTAGACAATAATTATAATAATTGTCAGACGGATAGTAGCAAAGGCCAAAAGAGGGCACTACGGTGTTTCTCAACCCCATTAATATTGCAGATGCCCTTTAGGCATTCATTTTGCAACATCGTTCATCGATTGCATTCCCTATGGCATGAGCACATAATAACTGCGAACCCGGTCAGAGTCTGGTGGTTGGTCTCGATGAAAGATGTGGCGACTTCCATAAAGATACCGGAGTAATCCAATATCAGTCGGAGCACATAGTCCGTGGAGTAGTTGGCATCTCCTTCAAATAAATGAATTAATAGGTTTTGTTAAAATTGATATAAATAGTAAATGCAAACTGTATATGGTGTCAACGAAAGTAGGGAACATCTCGTCCTCATAGAGTTATAGTTACTTATCATTTATTATTATTTTTTTTTTATTTTAACTGATTCGGTTTATAACTTCTAGCTCGTCAGAAGTAGTAGGTAGCAAGCATCTTTTTAATGTCAATAGACACTACACATTTTTCTAGTTCAAAGTTTGAATCTGCTCAAATTCTCTTTCCAACAATGTATCGTATATATACGACAGTTTGATTGTAGTTAACAGTAAAACTAGAAATATTCACAACATGATAGTCAGCTATGATAGACACCCATAATTGTAGAAATATTAGTTGCAAATAATGATGTTCTAGCGATAAAATATTTCCTGTTGATTTTTCCCATCATGTTGTAGGAGAAATTATTGTTTTCTCAATTTATTCAATTAACTTCAATATCTCTTATTTAATACGACCATATGTATATTTCGCAAAGGTGGTTGTAATGTAGGTACACGGTTACCATTAAGTAAGGGATATAATAATAATAATAATAATAATAATAATAATAATAATAATAATAATAATAATAATAATAATAATATCTCTACCCCTCATTTTAATCACAAGGATTAGCCCGAAAGTCTGAGACTTGTGTGGGAGAGGGGGCGGCATATTATTATTTCGCGGGCCGCATTTGCGCCTCAGGAACGACTTACGTTGGTAGGCCCTAACCACCATTCAGTGCTGGAATGAGGGAAACCTGGAAAACCTCATTAGTTAGGGGGACAAGTCAAACATCAACTGATTTTAATCTCTCACATTAACACCAAGTTGACATTCTTCCCATCCTAGGCCATCGCCAGGATAGTTGCCAAGCCATCCCTGCGAATAAGCCTTGATCTACGGGCAAACAATTTAATTAAAAATTGTTGGCGGAGTGGGAATTAGAACCCACGACCTCTGGGTTGAGCGATCGAGACGCTAAGCCCTGAGCCACCAGCCCATATAATTATGTACTTCAGCTTATTATGTATTTTTAACAAATTAAGTTATTAACAGGATGTGAAAGAAATTCGATTGCTTAAACAATGGGATTTCTTATGTCCAACAGTCGTTAACGCAAAAAATGTTCGATATGTCGTCCACTTTGCTGCTGTACAATCAGCAACCGTTCCTCCAAATTGTACACAGCATTATACAACATTTTTGGTTGAATTACAGCAATTTGCTCCAAGATAGTTTAATTCTTTCAGCGTTGTTGATCGTGTTCTAAACACTAAATTTTTTAAATAACCCCACAGCCAGTAATCCGTTGGATTAAGGTCGGGTTACAGACCCTGACCTTTCAAATTTTCTAATCAAATTACGGTATGCTTTCATTTGACAGGGCCCTACTCTCAGACCCATTTTCGTACGAAATCTTCGTAATCCAGCAGTGTAATTTCTGCCGCATTCGTAAGAATATTGTACTAAACCAATTCTTGTTTATAGATCCATGTTATTAAAGTTTAAATCGTTTCAATTTACGTTTAAATTTTATTTGGAGAACAATTCTCTAAATCGCAATGATTACGCTTGTATCATAAGTTGACACGACAACTCTTTTGTTTTCCATAGATACAGTAAAATCCAATTATTGAAGCAACTAGATTCTATTTACTTTTTACTACTAGCTTGGTTTCTTAAAATTATATAAGACTTTAAAGTATACCCCTTGCGTTATGATGACCCCATATATTAATATACAGTGTATCCATTTAGTACTCCCTGCTTCTGTTATAGCTTTCTCATTACCCGGACCGAAATTCTTATTGGACGAAAATCAGTGGGGTTGAAAGAGGCACATTTTAAAATTAGTAATACATATAAAAAATGTCTAAAAACATGAGGTACGGAATGGATCTCGCTTCATATATAACTTGGCGGAAGCCCGAGCACTGGCTCGAACCCCGTAGAGAGCCTCCTCATAAAGCTCTCAATATAGAGGCTGGATGTCGACTGATATCTCTAATGACCAGAACTAAACTGTATTTGAGAGCTATAATATTTAAAAAATAAGAATACATCAATTTATATCTTTCAGTCAGTAATAGGATCAAGATGCACCTAGAAAATGCAGGTCGAAATCTTTGATACACTTCAAAACTGCTCTGGAGGTGATTCTCCAGGAGATCAAGGTATATATAGGTACCCGTCTGACTGATGTCCGTGCATATCTGGATATGCTGGATATGCTTGAAGTATCTCCTTTTAAGATTTTCTTGAACACAAGCAGGGGGGGTAGCAAACCCTTTCGCCTGAAAGACGGTGCCATATTATCCGAAGGAGAAATATAATTTCGCTCTTGGGTGAGCACCACGAACTTCCGCCCCTTAGCCCTGGTCTGTCTTGGACCCATCTGTCAACCAGACAAGCCTATTCGACACCTAAGGATCAGGATATTTATCGCACTTACTATAGCGCACAAGTTTATTGGATTTTCTCATGGTGTAATTTAATTAAATTCTACATATTTTAACGTTAAAGTGAGTGAATGACCCATTTTTTAGTTTCAACAAATTACACATTTAATTTTCCGCTTTTTAAATTTAATAGCAACCGTTGAATATTGCCGTTGTATAAATGGATCGCATAGTGTACCGAACAGATTCTTTTGCATTACCATAACTAAGCAACAGTGAAATATCTACATTGTTTCCTTTAGATAGCGATCTCTGTCTTTGCTTAATTAAATAAGTAATAGTTGTTTATATGACTGGATATCACGCTTAGAATATTTATTTTTATATGAACATGTGCTTTGCCTTAATAACTTAACTGAAATGCAGAATTTTTCATGTGCTGTCTGGGTGCGATCGCATATAAAGATTAAAAGTAAACACTTATTTAAAGTGTATTTAGTTAAAAAAACAGGTGGCCTTTTTAAGAGTGGTATTATACGTTGTTTATTAAAACAATGTATTCTGATGGTTGTTGTTTAGTAATTTTTTAGGTAGATTTTTATTAATCCTTTTTATTAAATGTTAATTTCACCTAACAGAGTTGTTTTAAATGTTACATATTTTATTTACCTGCATATAAATATCTTTGTTGAATTTTTAAATACTTTTATAGTTTATGTCAAAAAATTTTATTTCTAAGTATTATATTACATATTTTTTTAATGAGACGTGGTCTATAACTTACAGTATTTTTTCTTTAAGACAATCATAGTTAAAATCTATGAGTTACGAAACGGAAACCTTATTTACAAGGTCTAATTAAAATTCTGGGGATGAAGCTATTTGCTTTAGTTGTAAGTTAATAAAAGTAGTAGGTGCGTATTACGTTAGAAATATATTTTTTGTAGCTATAAGCATAGACTAACTGTTTCTTCTATGCTATAAGTATGGTTCCTAGAAAAATTGCTGAACGGGATAGTAAAGAGATGAAAATAAAATACAGTTTATTTTTATCAAAAACAGAGTAATAATTTTTTTAAATGATCATTTTATAGTAATTTTCTTCGCATTTTACAAAAAAAAAAGAAAAAATAATAATAAATTGCTTTTCTGCAACTTAAGCCAAGTTGTTGAAAGGATCTTTGTTAAAAAAAAGTTCTTTGTATTTTTTCCGTATCATTTTTTTCAAACATTTAATTAATTTATACATATAATAGATACCTACTACAGCAATAGATTATCAGCTCTTACTCATTATTCCTTTTAAACCTAGAAATATATATTATTTTGCGATTATTTAGTTTTCAGGTTTTCTAATTTTTAAGTCAATTTCTATCGGTATAGCGAAAAATATAATAAACAACATGGAATGTTCTCAGTGACGACTTTGCATTCTCGGAACTAACTAATTAATTAAGCATTCCTCGAATGTTTAGACATACGTAGGTACATACTGCTTCCTATAAAATAATGACAGTGCGGCTCATATGCAGATAAATTAATTTTTTTACTATTATATTCTTAAGATTTAAAAAAAAATATTGAAACACGCCAATTCTTGTTTTTGACGAGATTATTATGTGGAAAAATATTTCCCTCCTGTGAGAATGGTTGAGTATGTGTGTGTTGTGAAGATTTCAGGCAGCCAATATTCTAACAAAATTGTTGAATCCTAAAAGCGATCTTGGAAATTAGACATTATTATTATATTTGTTTGTATAATATTAGTTACTATAAATTTGTTTTCAAAAACTAACCCATGACTCTTCGTTTAAGTTCATTGTTTATTTCTCACTACGTTTGCCACATTCATATAATATTTTTACATATTAATAATAATAATATTACTTTATTTCAAACAGCCACATTACAAAGATACAATAACGCAATAATGGGTTGAACAGCGTCAAAAGAAAATATAAGAACTGACTTACAAACAGAATATATATGAAAAATATATAAACATATACCTACACATATACTTAAAATATTTAATAAAAACTGCAACAATACTTCACAATAGGTAATTATAAACGTGCTTTCTTATACTCGAAAAATTCTCTAATGTTATATGGTTCAATTTCTACTAACAAATTGAAAAGTTCTCCCTTATATTTTTTTAAATTTTTTATATTTTTTATTTTGTTTGGTAGGATATTAAAGTCTCATGCCAGCATAATAAGGACCATTTTCAATCATGCTTAATCTATGTACAGGGAAATTATAATTATTGTGTCTAATATTATAGCTGTGGGTTATCTCATGTTGTTCATATTTACTTTTGTATTTAAAATTAAACATTAGACATTCAAAGATGTATATTGCAGCGACTGTCAATAATCTGTATTACACAACATATAGTATTTTTAGAATTTTAGCCACATATTCAGTCAGCCATATATCAATCAAATAACCATGGCGTCTGAGAAATGCAAATGAGGTGTATTAAAAACAATGATTTTTTTAATTTTGTCAACAGAGATTATTTAGGGCCATTCTCCCCTACTTGTTAAAAATGGCATATTATTTGTCGAATCGTATCGGTAATTCTGATTTAGTTACATACAGCTGTTACGCTGAAAGTAATTATATTAAATAAGTCACTGATTTACATTATTTAAAAAAATCCTGGTTATCGTTTGTTTGCAAATCCGTCCAGATTTATTAAATACGCAGTAAAACATTATATAAAAGGGTACATAATTATTGTAAAGGTAAAGTATAACAAATGCATTAAAGAAAAACATTGATTAAAATTATAATCTAAAACTGTTTATTAAAACATGTCAACACTTAACTTGAGCTATTATAGAGATAAATCAAAACAGATAAGAATATCGAGCAACGACCCATAAAATCACGTAACAAATAGGTTGGCTTCGAGTGTAACTTTCTGAATCGTTCTTCACCATAATTAAATATCTACCTAGTTTTTGCCAATAGGCAGTTCGATCGGGTTGTTGAGCACAAATTGTTTTTGTTCGATTGCAACAACAGTTTCGGACGGTTCATGGTGTGGTTAAGTTGGCCACCGAACTAGGATGGGTCGGAAGCGTAAAGAGAGTTAACGCTTGTGTAGCTGGGCTGTTTCCGGTTCCGGTAGGTGAGCGCCGTTTGTAGATGGGCCGATAATCCCTCGTGGGTCCGCCGATATTCCGCCGTCTTCTTTCTTTCCTTTGTACGAACTATCTTCAGCTAGTGCATCGGGTCACCGAGCACCATAGGCGTCACTTTTTTACAGGGATGTTCTCATACTCAAAATCATTTGATGTGCTCGTAACTTTTATAAAATTGTTTAAGTGTGACATTGTTTAGGCACTTCTGTTTAAGGGATGCTTTACCTTTCAAGAGATATCACATGACACACTTGCCATTTTAAGTTTTAAGGCGGATAACTTAATTTGTGCCAAAAAGATACGTCAAGTATTAATTTTCCTGTTTTTTTTTTTTTGAAACTTTTGAATTCCTCAGTAGTTCACCGTCTATTAGTTTTGATAAATTTAACTGAATATCTATCTCACCGATTTAAATATTTTGTAGCATTTTTTAAAATGTTCGCTGTTAAATGATAATTTAATAAAATTACGTTGTGCTTACTTTATTGTTTTCACTAAACATAAATTTTTGATGCCCTACTTTTTCCAAAATCATAGTTTTTCTGAATGGTGTCGCTTCATTGAAAAATAAATTCAATATGTGATACATCACATCATTGGAAAGTTTATTTGAAGTACAATAACAGGATTGAAAAATCTAAGGTAGCCGACATAAGATAAACTAAATTTGACACTTATAACTGAACACAGAAGATGATTGAGAGTCGCTATTGGCCTCAAAAGTTACTTTTTAGAAAGTGTCTTTATAATGTGCAAGTCTAAAACTTGTCAGATATCAAACGCCTACTGTGTTATCGAAGAAAAAAGAAATCGGCAAATTACGGGGTTTTCCAAATTTTGCAAAAACTTATAATAAGTCGCGAAAAGATATAATAAATAAATAAATTATACAAAACTTCTCTAATTTAACCGTTTCTCTATTTCTTATAAAAACTGATATAGCAATACATGTTCATCGAGCTTCGGACATGCGGTACTTTAGGTATAACTGAAAGTGTCACCGTCTTGAAGATATTTTAGCCGAATGGTCCCTATCAACGTTAGTGTGCTACCAAATTTTCAGATTTCTCCTAATTATAGTTTTCCCATAATCGATCATCGATATATATATAATTCAACATTTTTCAATCAGAGAGGATCAGAATATTTAGTAAAAGAGAATATGCATAATTAGGTATGAGCCGCAAATAGACATCATCGTCTAGTTTTCATCCCACTAATTTTGAACCTACCTAATGTATTTATATTATAACTATTCGCTAAGTTTCTATGCACATTTTTGAACCCTTACTAAGGAGTTCAGATACCGTTTATAATATAATCAGGAACCCTTTAGATAATAAATTCTGGTCAGTTAATAATTTACAGAAATATATTTAAGAATTTTGAGGAATACTAGTGCGTTTATAAAGTTTCATAGGATATTCAGGGTGTATATAAACAGGAAATAGTCATAGCCAGCATGTCTTTTTTGGCTCCCTGCGGCAATATTCATGACGCTTAATTAATTAATATTCAAAGACGTCTACTGACACGTAGCCACTTACAGGACAGAAAAGGGAAACACGGTAAAAACTGAAATATTAAATTGGTTGTTTGTGGCAGAAGCCGTGGTTGCAGGTGAAACAAACAAACAGCAATATTCAATATCCAACAATGAAACAAGTCTATATTCTCGAATCTGTAAATACTCTTTAAGTACTTAAATAAAATATTATTACATATGTATAATATCTTATATGTAAATGTAGTAAATGAATAAATGTTAATAATTTTTATCCTTGTATGTCATTTACTTTTTGGAACCGGTCGACTGGTTTTAACAAAAAAAATAACAATAATAATAATAATAATAATAATAATAATAATAATAATAATAATAATAATAATAATAATAATAATAATAATAATATTAATAATAATAATATTAGGGGCTTGCTGGGCTAACCCCCATAACAAGCTGGACTGAATTTTAATAAACAAATAATAATAATAATAATAATAATAATAATACTTAATAGGGGCTTGCTGGGCTAACCCCCCAACAAGCTGCCCCCCTGGTTCCTAACAGCGAAGAAGAGGGTCCCCACAATCCCCTGCGATATAATCTGCAATCGGAGTCTCAAGCGTCCTATCAATATTCACGATCAACGTGGGAATAATGGGAATATTTCCAATAATGGGAAACAAATATTGTAAACTAAACTGGGACCTAACTATACATACTGATAAAACGGTACCTCATAATAGACCATCTATAACACCTTAAGATAAAATAAAAAAAGTCACCTACCTTATCGATGTGATAATACCATCTGATCAAAACATATATAGCAAAAAAAATATACAGAAAAGAATGAAAAATATCAACAATTAGCAATAGAAGTTGGAAGAATATGGAAACAGAACAAGCTCATATCATTCCATTCAGTATATCGGTGGCGTGTGTCACTCCACATTCATTCATAAATCACCTCAAACAACTTAGCCTAGAAGAGAATGTATATACTCAGTCACAAAAAGCAGCCATACTACATACATGCAACATAGTAAGATCGTTTCTAAATAAAAAATCATTTCTTGTTAGACTTGGTATTAGCCCGTCTACAAGAAAATTAAACCAGTGATAAACTGAGAAATACAAGATGCGCAGAACACAGTAATAATAATAATAATAATAATAATAATAATAATAATAATAATAATAGTAATAATAATAATAGTAATAATAATAATAGTAATAATAATGTTTCCCGGCGGGCTCATCTGTGAGTGGGCCCGCTGCGATTCTGGTAATCCCACACTGTCCGGTAGTGCGGACCCTGCTGGATGCCTTTATGAAGGTTTTTCCACCGCCCTCTTAAAAAAAATAGTAATAATAATAATAATAATAATAATAATAATAATAATAACCTGACATCCGTTACCAACGGATGTCAGGTTCTGGCACCGAAGGAGTACCTCAATAGGCATGACAACATCGCCAAAATAATTCACCAGATGCTCTGCAACAAATTCAACATCAGAATAGAAGATTTGCCAACATACAGATACTCACCTGCCCCTGTAGTTGAGAATGAAACCCATAAGGTATATTGGAACAGATCCATTCAAACTGACCATCAAGTTGAAGCCCGATATCGCACTGCAAGACCTAAAAAATAAAAACACGATAATAATTGACATAGCAGTGCCAGCTGCTCATAACATCGTGGAGAAGCACCAGGAAAAAATCCGGAAATACTTACCACTGGCAGCTGAAATAAAGAATTTATGGGAACAACATAAGGTCACTATATTACCCATAATTATTGGATCCTGCGGTGAAATACCAAAAGCCTTACACCAATCCCTTGGTACATTGGAACTTCCCCCGAATACATACACTCTACTCCAAAGACAGGCCATTTTGGGAACTTGCAGCACTGTTAGAAAAGTTCTGAACATCGAACACTCCATCCGTAACATGCATTAGCACACTTGTAGGATTATACTTACCGTTTGCTATGTGTAAAATACCCTTTATGGAGCTGAAAAAACAAATAATAATAATAATAATAATAATAATAATAATAATAATAATAATAATAATAATAATAATAATAATAATAATAATAATAAAAAGAACATCATCCAACATCTAAGAACTTGGTGAGCAGCGACACCACTTACCTGAGCTAAGGGTGTAAAATCGGATCGGCAGCACCTGCTCACCCGGGAGGCAAAGCAACTTCCCTTCTGATGACGGGCGTCGGTTTGCTGGGCTAACACCCATAACAAACTAACAGCCAAGGAGAGGGTCCTCACAATCGACCCCGTCTGATGAAGGGTCATGGGTCCAACCGGACGATTTACCTGTTGGCCACGTACACGGACGTACAAGCAAGAGGGTCATCCAACATCCAAGACCTTGGTGAGCAGCGACACCACTTACCTGAGCTAAGGATGCAAAATCGGATCGGCAGCACCTGCGCACCCGGGAGGGAAAGCAACTTGTCCCTACAATCGACCCCGTCGGATGACGGGTTATGGGCAAGGTGGTGGGGTCCAACTGGACGATTTGCCTGTTGACGACAATGGCTATGTACATAGATGAGCTCAAAGACCACCTTCTGTAGTGTTACAAAAGCAGTGAACCTGAGCGGAGAGGATATATGGCATGGATGCATATGCCTTGTGGTGTGAAATGCATCCAGAGCATCGTGCCTTCACAAAGCAACATCTTCGTGATTATGTATCCCACCTCCGTTGCAGAGGATATGTGAGAGCTCCTCCTTAGTTGGGGAATAAAGAGGCCGAAAGGGCTCCGAATGGAGTCTGCTGATGGACCAGGTGATAATCGCTCCACCAGCACCAAAGGGCCTCAGTACCCGACGGGGGTTACACCGTTACAAACTCCCGAAGCCACAAAACCTGGCTACATCTCGTACATCAATTGTGCCGTGTATGATACCGTTGAACGGTTCTCTCGGGTGGATGACGACTAATGTTTCCTCTCCACGGGAGAGAGCACAGCGGCGTATACGCAAGTTGTAGGCTAAAATTCAGCCGGCGAGACAACACGCATCCCGTATTCAATGTGTGATGGACTACGTCGAGGTCAACAGGCCCTTTGCGTCTAAAGTGCGGCGCATAGCCGCTAAGACGTACCTATCACACGCTTAATCGAATGATGCTGCAAACCATCCAACAGCATTGTTTCGCCGACTGTTGATGAGGTAGAGACCTTCTGGAAAACTCTCTACGAGGAGAAGCTACCGCTCAATGAAGACACTCCAGCCCTGGTATTTTGAAGCTTTCTGCTGAAGGCTTCAGCAGCCTGAAGACGTGTGTTCACCGATAACCCAGAAAGAAGTTCAAAGGATATCTTAGAGCCTTTGACGGCAAAGAACTTTGCTGCCCCTGGTGCAGATGAGATCAACAATTTTTGGTGGAAAAAACTACCAAGTACCCACCACCATTTGGTTAGAATATTCACCCTCTGGCTTATTGGAGAGCAGCAAGTTTCGGCATGATTTGTCGAGGGACAGTGCTAATCCCTAAGAACGGAGATTTGTCTAGTCCGAAAACTACCGACTAATAACCTGCCTAAACGCATGTTACATGTTGTTTACACGCATTGTGTACGCAGTTGTACATGCAAGTATTCTAGGCAGTTGGCCCGCTTTATGAAAGGATATATGAGGCAGCGTGGGTCCAAGAGGGATTTTACTGGCAAGGAGAACCTACCGATTGACAAATGTGTCACGCAGGACTCTGTGCAGTGGAGCGGAGCGGAGCCTCTCTATGGCATGGATCGACTATCACAAGGCGTTTGCTAAGACATCGCATGAGCATGAGTCTACTTGCTCCAGCGCCTGATGATGCAGCTCTGAAGACCCACTTTACCATAACATCTGGTAATGTCAGGGTAAAGACAGAACTTGTATCCTTCAGTAGAGGAGTTTTCCAGGGAGATTCCCTCTGCCTTCTCCTGTTTTGCATCTCGCTTCTGCCATTGTCCGTTGAACTCCAAAACTCGTGGATAGAACTGGGGTACCCCCGGTAACAGGAGGCATAAAGTCATCCATTTATTTTATATGGATGACCTTAAACTTTATGCCTCCGGAGAGAGGGATTTACATTAATCTCTCAAGGTGGTGCAAGAATTTGGGTTTGACAAATGTGCACTGGTCCACCTCAAGAGAGGACGATGCGGTGACTATGGCGAAGATGCGCAGCTCGTAAATGGAAACATTCTACATCATCTGGATGTCGGAGAGACGTTTGCCTACTTGGGTGTCGAGCAACGCTCCACCCAAGAGGCTGCGGTCGTAAAAAACGGTATCCGCGGCAAGTATAGCACTGCCTCCGGCAGATCAGAATAAAGTGAGTGCTACTAATATGCTTGCCATTCCCATCCTTCTCTACTCTTTCGGAGTATTAAAATGGACGCAAGAAGAGCTGCGACAAGTCGACATAGAAACGCCCAAAATGATGCATCTTAATAAGAGTTTGCATCTTAGGTCGTCCATTCCACGGTTGCACTTCCCAAGACATCGAGGAGGCCATGGACTCTTGAGTTTAGAGTGTCTGCACAGCAGAATGGTATTAAATGGAGCCTGTAAGGTTATCAAGATTTCGGATCCCCTCTTCTGCACGATTCAAGATCATGAAAATGCAGGGGTCGGAGCATTTCTATTGAAGGGAGCACGAAGAGCAGCTGATGAACTCGGTCTCATCTTCGACGCTGAACGGAGAAACCCAGACTCTGTCACCGAGTTGGGACTCGTTCAGTTGAAAGTCTAAGTTAAAGTTGCAGAAGGCTGCAATCTTCTGCAGTTACATAAGGATAAGCCATTGCACGGTGTCTTCTATAAGAGCCTTGAAGATCATGGCTTATTCGAAAGACTGACCTTTGCTTTTTTAAAGTTAGCGGGGCTTAAGTTGGAAACCGAGGGATTCATAATGTCTTGCCACGATGGTGTATTTAACACCCTCGTCAGTTTTAACGGCTCACTACAGGCTTAGAAGACATCTATCATTGATGGGTGTTGAAGGAGACCCTATCTGCTCAAAGTGCGGGGAGGGCGACGAAACGCCTTCCCACTTCTTGGCAGAATGCGTGGCTTTCGGCAGACTAAGACACGACGTCTGGGGGGCCGGGGATCTGCAAGGGGAAGAGGTCGTTTCCTTTGAATGGACCGATATTCTAACCTACATTAGAAGCTCGGGAAGGTTCGACGAGGGAAGAGATGACGGAGCTAGGTAAGGGATGACAGGGGTAGGCAAAAAGGGCCCGCTTGTGGCCTACTTGCCAGGTCTTGGCCGCCCCATACCACTACTACTACTACTAACACCCTCGTCTATCGAAGCCGTGTCATGGGTATGGAGGTAGCTGATGTCAACTGCAGGGCCTGGCATACGGCGCCGGAGACAATCATGCATCTGCTCTCCGCTTTTTCGGCATATGCAGTCTCGGCTAATATCCATAATGCGGCTTTACGAGTGCTTTATTACTGTCTACGACACTCGTATGAGATAGACGAAATACCAGTGCTGTCATACGCTCCGGGGTATATTGAGTCCGTTGCGGGGAATGAGAAGTGCCGAATTTAATGGAACTACTCATTTCCCATGCTCAGGCAGATTCGAGGTAATAAGCCTGAGACAGTCTGATGTAGTACTCCTCGACCCAGCTCAAGACAGTTTGTCATCGAGTTCTCGGCTTCTGCCGACACCAACATGATCTTGAAAGAGGAGGAGAAACGGCCGAAATATCGAGACCTTCTCTTTGAACTCCGCAGACTCCATCCAGAACATACTGTGAAACTTGTGGTACTCGGAGCCCTCGGTGGAGCAAGAGATACACTGCTTTCAGAACTGAAGATCATGCCGACATGCCGAAATTCGGTAGATCTTCTAGCCGGAAGAATGCAGAAGGCGGTGCAAGAGGCATTCTGTGCTCATTATGTCTACTTAGGGCACACGATTTCCGGAATCAGTAGTTATTTACCCCACGGATGTGGGGAGTAGCTACTGATAAGCATTAGCGGCCGAGCGTGACTATCGGAGGCAGGAAACCGGTCGACTGGATTTCAACAAAATAATAATAATAATAACCTCAATACTTGCCAGAGGTGTTTTAGGCGGGACGCTCCAAACAACACCTGACACGAACAAAATAGATGAACTAGTCATGCGTTTACTATACCTACCTACGTTACGATGCATAACTATACAGCCATACATCTAGAAACAATATCAACAGGTTGTAGATATAATTTATATAACCACTTTTTGGCTGTATATTCTGCACTCAATTAATGAGTAATATAACAAAGGCTAATTGATCAAAAACGAGTTATCCTAAAAAACAATACTCATACTTCTAGAAATTTGAGGAATAAGAGGATAATAAAATTAAAACTCTTATGAACCCAACATGTAAGATAAGAGCAGAAAAGAAAACAGGAAATACAACCCAATATACCAAAGGAAATCAAACAAAATATAAAAAAAATACCCGATATCATCAACAACGAAAAACAAACAGCTGAAGAAACGCTTGGCATGCTAATGTAAACACTTGGCTATATTCAGTTCGTTTAAAAAGATATAAAAATCGAATGAAAGGAAATCGCAAAATGCAATATTTACAAATAAAGAAAACTATCGAAATTTAACACACAGCGACAAAACATTCGTTTGGCGTGATAAAATGGTTAGCAACGGATATAGAAAACATAAATATACTAACAATAACACAATAATTATCACAGAATAGAATGCTACACCCAAATTCATGTAAAGAGAGGATAAAGATAAGTAGAAAAGAAGGGAGAAGAGAAATGATAAACATACAACAGTTACACTCTAAACAGATAAATTCATTAAAAACATCCCGACTTGTTACTAAAGAGCATAATTACTTCTTCAAATCTTCTTTTCGAACTCCGCAGACTTCATCCAGAACATAGTGTAAGGCTTGTGGTATTGATTAAAGGAGCTCTCGGTGAACCAATAGATACATTGCTTTCTGAAATTCTGAACTGAATTGATTCTGAACTGAATCTGAACTGTTAAAATTCGACAGATCTTTTAGCCGGAAGATTGCAATAATAATAGATGTGGATAAAAGAAACTGGTAACTACCAGCGCCAACCCTGAGAATTTGAGACCAGGAACTGATCGGCTGGATTTTCGCTAAAAATGTCTTATTTTCTGTATGGACATTTTTTTATTCACCTAATATTAGATTAATCAAAAGATATTCAGTAAATTAAGAATAGCAGAACTAGAAAAAGTTTTTATTAGATAATAAAATGCTGTTTACAATATTTATCTAGACACTTATTATACAGGGTGTCCACCTAGTGCGCGTAAGTCCAATATCTGGGTTAATAAAAGAGATAACTTAATTTTTTTTTCTACAGGGTTGTCTAATATCCCGAGCTGCACAAAATGAAAATATATTTACATATTCAGGGTGTTCAGTTTTTCCTGGACAGGTACCAACTTCGTTTTTCTAAATGGAAATATATATTTTTTATTGCTTTTTCGAACTAAACCCTTGATTTTAGTAGGACTTTCATCAGCCTTGCCTATACCTAACTTAAACTGTTTTTGAAATATTGACGGGTGAATATTGACATTTTTGCAACTTTGACACCCTGTAAAATCTAAACGGTTTGAGATCAAGCAAAACGGTTTGCACATTCCTATCTTAACTTTTCATAAGCTATCGTTTGGTACTAATTTCAGAATTATCCAAAAATTTAAAATTTTCTGAATATTTTGAAAATTTTTTATTCCTGTATAAATTGGAAATTAGTATCAAACGATAGCTTATGAAAAGTTAAGATAGGAATGTGAAACCGTTTTGCGGAATGAATGAAAAGAGAATGTTGAAACTCGGGATATTAGACAACCCTGTAGAAAAAAAAATTAAGTTATCTCTTTTATTAACCCAGATATTGGACTTACGCGCACTAGGTGGACACCCTGTATGTGTAACTAGATGACGTACAATTTCATTTAAAAACATATTTAACTAAATTTACTGTTAATATAACTTATTATAGTTGTGCATACTTATTTGTGGCATGTAATTCTTGATCTTTAAAATTATTAATTTATCCTGAATACCTATAAAAAAACTGTTTCACGCTAAATGTACCAGTTAATAAACTTCCGAATTCACTTGCACGGCTAGAACAAATTAGAAAGTATATTTCCTTTTCTTTGTTCTTGCATAGCATTAAGTACATCATATCCACCTGCCTTGTTATCTGCTGAATGACACAGGTCAGAAAGAAGTTTGATTCAAAGATATGAACACATGATTATAATAAAAATCCACTGCATGAAAATATTCTTTAATGAGATTATACTTAAGATTATTACAATAGCAGATTTGTTAGCTTTCGCTTTGTGAAAATAATCTGAAATAGTTTTGTACATTATATTCCTTTTCATGAAAATGGCACAAGTGGGATGATATTCAACGTTTCAAGATTTCTTGAATCTTATTGTAATTTAGGGCGAGTGAAATAGTTGTTCTCATTCATTATATGAGTTTACTACTTTTAATACATATAATAGTAATTATCGACAAATAAACATATTTCAACCATCCTAATATTTTAAGAGAGGATATATTTATTCTATTTCAAGGATTATTTACAATAATTAGCAAAACGGTTCGAAAATGATTTATAACTCCAAACGTATTAATTTTCAGACTGAGCATAATACGCTAAGTTCATTCCGGTAATACCATACTACCTCAATTGCTAGAACACACTCCAGTTGGCTGAGGGTAGCGCTATATATAGGGATTGCTAATACTTGTCGACCTAAATTTAGTAATTTATTTTATAGCGAAATAAAATTACTAATACTAATAAATACTAAAACCCTACTTACTTATTACCCTAAAATTCCAAGAAGATTTAATAATTCTTTCTTCATTAATGTATGAATCCTTGTGTATTGTCATGAAAACGAATTTAACGCTGTGCAGAAACTATTTCACCAAATCCTTACAGCAATTGACAATTATCGAAAATTGACCAGTCTGCGACTTGATGTGTCACTCAATAGTATATTACTCATATAGTATCAGGCCAAAATGAGAATTTTAAATTTGTGCAAATGAATATATTTATTCCCAAAGATGTTTTCACGGTAAAAAAAATAATTATATTTAAAAAAAATTGAATTTCGAGATAAAAACTTGTTTTAGTTTCTAATCGGTTTCTAACTTATATTTCATTTCAGATAGAATCTGATAGGATCAGAATCTAGATAGGTTTTATTGTATGGGTTATATACTGGATGAGTAGAGTAGGTAAAGTACGTACGTTCTCATTAATTTTTTAGGACAACCTATGGTTTGAAAAATGTATTTTTGAAATTTGATCACTTATATTAAACAAAAGACTCTTCTTATTTTTGTCTGTTCCCTCACATACACTTTTATTTCCAGATATCTACATGGATTTTGTGTCCTTGGGAGTGAGAGTCTAAGTCGTCTTATTCAAGCGAATTTAAGTTATACCAGATTCCTCTATTTTTGCTTTTGTTAGAAGCACTTCTCACACTATGTACTATCAAAAATTTATTTACTGCCACATTGTGCATCTACTTTCTTTACCAGGTACATTTGAGAGCTATTTTATTGGTCAAAAACGGAAAACTTATATCATTACATTATATATCTATATCAGCTAATATTATCAGATTTCGGTTTTTTTTATCGTACCTCTATGTAGAGACTTGTCACAAAAAACAAAACTGTTAATTTATTATACAATTATTCTTCCACACTTCACTTACTGTTGTTTTCTGTTAACAGCTTGTAATAAGGAAGGAATACAAAGTCATATGTTAAGTGAACTAAGATGGTTAATCGTATGGCAGGGCGTTTACAAAGCAAATCTTGTTTTAATTTACAACATAAGTCATGGAACTTTACCAGAATATTTCAGCAACTTTTCGATGTTCGATCCAAAGAAAATTACACTATAGAAATGGTAAAGAATAGTAAACTACAGAAGTCGCTGTTTAATGAAGGGTTGCATTTGGTCAATGTTCAGCCACATGATGTCAGGGATGCACCCAATTTGCCTGCATTTAAAAGAGCTGTGTTTTTGTTGTTGTTTCAGAATTTGTTATAACTTATTTATTTATGTATATTCTCCTTCATTCTGTGTATCTTAGCTTTGCTAAATAAATCTTTACTTACTTACATAGATGTTATTTGTATACGGTAATTGTAAACTTTCTAAAAACTATGGTCAAACAAACGTCTTCAACTCAAAAAATCTCACCATGTCATTCATAGATAATGGAATAATTATAGACAATAAAATAACTGCAGCAGTTGTAATTTTTTTCAGGACTATATCTCTCATGAATGTACCGTAAAATGTTATAAGAAACATAACTTATAATAAATTTAAATCACGAGATTCAACAAAAAAGTGTTACAGTTAAAGATGAACTTTGAGTGATATGTGTGGTGGCTTGCCCTAGCTAATGTGTTAATAATTATAAAGTAGTACATTTTTATTTAATTACATAGCAGCTTCCGTTGTTTTAGTTCTCAGGACGGAGATTTAGCATTTTAAACAAACAATAAGAACTTACGTAAGTAAAACTAGGTCCACATTAGATTGTACGGTAATAACAGTTCTTATATTGCTACAAAAATATGTTAATTTTATGTATTTTGCGATTTGCTAAGAATTTTTATTGAAGGATAATTATAGTTACAAAAATGTAATTAGATTTTCAAATATTATGCAAGATTGACATAAATGTCAAACCTAACTGCTGCTTTTTATGAGAGTTTTACCTCTCTTGGTAAATAAATATAAGATTCTCCACAGTATGTCTACACATGTTCACATACTAATGGATGATTTTATTTTTAGATTGAAGACAAAGGTTAGGCTTAATACTCATTTAAAAAAGAAACATGGGCAAAAATGAGCTTTTCTGCCATTTTCAAACGGTAATAGGTAATAACAAAATAGTATTTTCCAGTAGCAATAACCGTTATTTTAGGTACAATGTAAATTTGACTAAAAAATATGTACATATATATCAAAACTAGAGGAATATTTCATATTGAAATCAACCATTCGAGATCAGCAAATCTCTAAACTGATACTTACTTGAAAACAAAAAGTAAAGGGTAGTTTTTCAGTAAATTTTCAATACAAAAAATATTGTGTATCGCATAAAAGCAAGCTTTTTTCTGATATTTTTTATCACAAATAAATACTAATAATAATAAAAATACCCTCTTAATCTTGCCTGAATCGTCGGCCGTTACTAAGATGGTTGTACCTAATGTTGGTGGACGAGACGAACCTTGTAATAATTATGCAGGGGTGGCCAACTTGCGGCTCGCGAGCCACATGCGGCTCTTTGAAGGATTATTTGTGGCTCTTGAATAAATGTACCCGAGTTCCCTTTTCATTTTTGTGCTATTATATTTTAAAAAAATATTATCGTTCCGTATGTGTTTCAAAATGTCTTTGAAATTACTGACGACAAATATGAAAGACTAAGTGCAACATTGTAACAAATTTCATTTCCGTCCAAGTTAAGAATGATATGTCTCATCGAAAACTGCGCGAACGAACATAAACAGTGGCGTAATCGTCCGTAATCGACCGACTCCAAACCGATTTTGAATTTGTAAACTTTCATTGCAACGGACAGTTGACATTGTACTCTGGAGGAAACAATTTGTATCACTTTTACTACGGATATAATTTGTAATCTGCAATTTTTGGTAAGTTAACTAAATTTGTTTCATAGTATGGCTCGGCATAGTATAAATATTAGTAAAAATGGCTCTGACTATCAAGGAGCTTGGCCACCCCTGAATTATGGTTTACCATTAATCCCTGATAATCGTGCCTCCGTATCTTCACAATTTTGTTGTGTTCTAGATTGTAGTGATATAGCATAGTGATAGAAAATATAGTTAATGAATAGGAATTACACGAAATATTTTATTATTTGTGAGAACTGTACTTGTATCAGCCTACTGCTCAATTCTTTGATTGTCTAGCACTGGCTGTACTAGCTCATGGCACTTGATTAGTGTTTCCAATGTCTTAGTCTCGACAGTATCTTATTTGCCGTACTCTAATTCATCTGTAGTACCCTGTTTCTTTAGTGACTCATCATCCTGCAGTAACCCTTAGACTCTCTAGCTGGGTTTTTTGATGCTCAATAAAGCATTAAACTAACTATAGTCAAAAACTATAGACAAAAATTATTTATTTTTGAGAAGTTGTTTTTGGGAATGCAGGAAATAGTTATAATAGTTAGTTTTACTTAGGGAAATTATTTGAATCGACGGTGTAGGTTTAGAAAGGCCAAATTAACACAGGACGAAGTGGCAGAACTAATGATCAATATTTATAATGCATTATGTCATTCTGCACCAGCTATCTGAGTCATTGTTGAGTTCGCCAAGGCATTCTACTCAATACGCCACTATGTCACTCTGACTTGTTAAACACCTTGGAAATTTTATGTTTAGAGAAATAATTAAGATCTATTAAAAATATACAGGGTGTTTAATTTCAAAGGAGACATTTCCTCAAGTAATTTCCTGCAGAAAAGGACATCAGAAGTTATTTCATAAGTGACTTTTGGATATTTATTTGAGAATATTTATTTGCTTATTTTTTTATATTCTCTTTGTTAATATTGTCTTCTTAAATTGTAATCATTACATATCTTGGTAGAAGGATATTATCAATTTTGTCAGCGAATATTTGAAGTCGATGGAAAGTAGTTGGAAAAAGAAGAGATACGTATTTCTGGAATTTTAATATTGGGTTCATTTAAGTCCATAAATTATTTTTTTATTGTGCGCGATATCCATGTGACGTCACTAAGCGAAAATTCAAAATTTGCGCCATTTTTTAGTGATTTCTAAAATATTTTCATTTGTGTGGTTGGTGTCACTGCGTGACAACTTTACTTTTGTTTATGTTTGAATTGTTTGGTTAGGGTAAACATCATGGTAAACATGAGACATTGTTTTTAGTTTATATTTTTACCTGTGAATTGTTGTCTCTGCCTGTGACTGATTACAAGACTGACTTAGCCTCTACAAAACCATGTTCCATGTTTAATAAAAGTTTACTTCACAAGAAAACAACAATACAACACGTCAAGTTGTCAAGCCAAACACAAACAGGAAATTTCAAATGTCAATTGTCGAAATGTCGACTATCGTTTGTCGTCATTACAAACTGAATTTAGCCACATATTATCAGTGTGGCCTCTTTATAGATACATGTTCCCTAGTTTTCGCTTAGTGACGTCACGAATATAGAATAAAATTTCAAAATTGAATTAAAAATTTTCTACTGATTCAATCTTGATAATTTTTATCCTAATAAATATAAAAAAAATATATTTTATAAAAATACTGGTTTCCACTTTCATTTCGATTGAAGGAAAATACCGCTCATAGTTCGGAGACAGTAAAGCTGGAATAAGAGTGGAATAAAGCTATGACGTAATCAGTACCAACCCGCCTGAATGAGCAGGTCGTGTCTGACTAATTCCTCATAGTCCAGAGACAGTAGAACTGGAATAAGAGTATGATTAAAGCTATGACGTAATTAGTACCAACCCGCCTGAATAAGCAGGTCGTGTTTGACTAATAGTCCGGAGACAGTAAAGCTGGAAAAAGGTATGATTAAAGCTATGACGTAACTAGTACCAACCCGCCTGAATGAGCAAGTCTTCACTGGTGCAGGATTCGGACTGACTGTAAATTTCGTGCGCTGCTCATTCTAGCCAGCGTAGCAGGCGTAGAGATTCGAGTGTGCGCGTCTCTCTTTGAGTCGGCCCGGCATGGTAAATTGTATTTCTCCTCTGGTCTTAAATGTTGTTTTAGGTATTTTATTTGATTGCGGAATTACAATATAAATAATTACAGGCGGTGGATATATTAAATTTTAAACTAAATAAAATGAGATTCATTACAATTAATCGTATAAATGTTGAGTTGTCTTGGGTCCTGATGGAATTTATTAGTTCGCCTTAGTCTTAACATTACAGTTTTAGATATAAATATACTAAAACGGTACTAGATAGAAAAGTTCTTATACTAAATCTTTTTAGTTAAATAAAACCGACGTAGATATTGCCAACAATATTATTAATAGAATGACAATTTTTGAATAGACAAATTAACGCTTAATATACAGCCATTTAATCGTTAAGGGTTGTTACGCTACTTGTACCACAGACAGGAATCTTTGAAAAATAGTTACAAATAAAAAAGCAATGAGTACAGGTCCGTGAAGGTAGCAGCGCCACATTAATCGATCGTTTTAACATTCGGACAAAAATTAGTTCGCAATTTGTTCTAATTTGTTCCAGAATAGTAGAATTTGTTCCCGTCAAACAAAGAAGTTATCGCAAAAACTATTTTGCGTTGCTATCTTCACGCTGCAGCTCCTCATCAACCAATCGTTTAAAGATTCGGGGAAGAATTACTTCTTAATTTGTTCTAATTTGTTCCAGAATATTAGGATTTGTTCCTGTCAAACAAAGGAGTTATAGCAAAAACTGTTTGGTGCTGCTAACTTCACGCTGCAGCGTCACAGCAGCCGATCGTTTTTAAATTCAGGGAAAACTTAGATATCAATAGATAATATAATATACTACGTAATTTATGACAATGAAAAAAATACAAAAGTAAAAAAGAAACAAAGATATAGGTCCGCTCATGCACATGAATTTTAAAATACAATATTAAAACATCTTAGAAATATTTTATAAACTATGTACAGGGTGACTTATTTGAGTGTTTCTCTTATTTTTATGGTTTTGTTATTGAGCTAGGAAAAAAGAAACACTATTAAATAGAGAAGGTGCAGCAAAAGTATATGAAAAAAACATTTCTCTAAAAATTTAACCCCCGACAAAAATAATTATGAACAGCAGAACATTAAATATAACCATAGTTAACTTAGATTAATAATATAGCTTTCAAATTTGAAAAACATACTGGGTCAATGATATAAACTGGTTCGTTTATTTTTGATGTCGTGATAACTTCTTTTTTTAAGTTTGGACATCTCCTAACCGCCCCTGATATTTTCAATGGAAATATTTCCATTGAAATATTCTGGCGGTTACGTAGGTAACCAAATGAAATATACAAGGTGTTCAAAATAAGAGACTATATCTCCTTATTTCAGAAAATATAAGAGGTAGAGAAACAATTTATATTCAAAAGATTATGATATTATTTAGAGTAATAATTTTTATTCCTTCCTTATATATACACTGAAAGAACAGTTTATTAATAATTAATGATATTGATTGATACCTAACAAAGGCTTTATTGGATAATGGCCTAATAAATTTTTGTTTATGAGAAAAAAACAATTTATTAAATCTTTTCAAATATACCTTATTACCGTCAAGTAAGGGATTATTGATAATCAATATATCTTTTATTTTCTATTAATAACGATCGTTTTTAATAAATATTATTATGAGTAAATGTAGCATTACTTATTTATTATGAATATTTCAGTTATTTATTATAAATAAGGCATACTAATTAAAATTTCGACTTTATTAGAATATAAAGAACAATGTTTATAATAAATATTTGTTTTAATTTAAAAAAATAAAGGTTATTTATAATGAATAGTGTCTTATTTATCACACCCAGTAATTATTTTACGTTTATTTAGTATAGTTATAGTCCAGATCTATTTGTGATGTCACAGCAATCACCACTGAACAGGTAATAATTATAAACATTTTTAATAAATCACACAATCGGCAGTTTTTCAAAGTTACGTTTTCGAAGGTAGATAAGTTTTGACGTCCCTACCATATGCACCATACACATATGGGTCATATAGGTATACCATACAGCACAGTGCAGCGTCTATTGTCATCTCAAGTATCAAGTAAAGTAACGTACACTCACAAAGCACTCGCGCCGCACCCAAATAATAGGTAAATGAAATGAAAATAATGAAATGAAATAAAGTCACCCAATCCAAGGTAAATAGAAAAACATGTCTGCTACTCACTGTCAACAGTGCCAACCTAGCCTACACTGCCAACTGCACAATTTTATAATGCCACAATAAAATATCTATTAATTAAAAAACTACTTCAGGATTTTTAACAAAAAAATGGATTACTTCATAATAAATAAAATGGAGTAAATTAGAAACAAACATATATTAATTTTTAGTCTGGATTATTCAATATTAATAAAATCCAAATTAATAGTAAATATATTTTTTGGGAATACCAACAAATAAAGAATTTATTAAGATGAAACATTTCTCATTAATTATTAACATTTTTACACCAAACAAAGTATTTGTTTTTAATAAGTAAAATATATTTAAAAGAATATTTATAGTAAAAAATATTGTTTAACCTAAAATATGTATCATTTATTTTAAATAAATGACATCCAAATAAACAATTGTTAACTATAAACCACGTCTTTTCTTTCAGTGTAGATTGTTCAATTATTCTTCTCTGATCTGGGCATAACATTTCATTTAAATAGGACCGTCCTGTATCTAATCTAGTTTTGAAACTGTTACTTGAACTTACATCTTTTGTTTACGACACATTTTTTAAAATAATGAAATTATTCCTGCATTTGTGCAGGAATAATTGATTATGCAGGATAATTGATTGTGCAGGATAAAATGAGATTGGCACTTATGTTACAGATAAAACTTCATTAATAATAATAATAATACTTAATAATAATAATAATTGAAGGTGATTTCAATCTCTATTAAAAGTTATATGTACGTTTGAAATATACGAGGTGTCCGAAATAAGAGATTTATATCGTAGACTCCATCCAGAGCATACTATGAAGCTTGTGGTACTGATTATAGGAGGCCTCGGTGAAGCAAGATACACTGCTTTCAGAACTGAAGATCATATCGGCATGCCGACATTGAAAATACCTATTATTAATAACATATACTTATATGTTTAAATTATAGTTCGAAACATTTTTTTAAATAAAAGAACGGCTAAACCGGAAACTGATAATAGAAATCAAATAGGTAAACAGTTATGATGCCCACGACGATAATGACAAATACTCATCGATTGCATGTCCCATCATTATTTGACAGGTGTCAAATTTTGTAGAGACATAGTTTTTTAAATAGAAATTTTCATCACAAAATCTCTATTTGATGATGTTTCTTTTTTCCCTAGCTCAAACAAATAACCATAAAAATGAGGGAAACATATAAAATAGATCACCCTGTTAATAGATTATAAAAACTATTTAAAATTTAAAATGTGTTTTAATATTGTATTGTGAAATGCATGTGCTTGACCGTTTATTTAGGTATATATTTTTTTTGTATTTTTATATTTTTGGTGCTGTATTTATTTTGTAATAAATTACCTAGTATTTAATATATTAGGAATATTATTTGTTCGCTTCATTGGAAAAGCTTTCAATATTCTGGAAGAAATTAAGAAGTAATACTTCCCTAAATCTTAGAAAGGTCGGTTGATGTGGCACTGCAGCGTGAAGTTACTAGCGACAAACGGTATTCGACCGGAACAAATTTTAATATTCTAGAACAAATTAGAACAAATTGAGAACTAATTATTTCCTGAATCTTAAAAAGATCGGTTGATGTAACACTGCAGCGTGAATTTAGCAGCGCCAAACAGTTTTCGCTATAACTTGTTTATTTGATCGAAAGAAATTCTAATATTCTAGGACAAATTAGAACCGATTGAGAATCAATTTTTTCCCGAATATTGAAACGATAGGGTGATGTAACGCTGCAGCGTGAAGTTGGCAGCTCCAAAAGGTTTTCGTTATAACTTTTTTATTTGATCGGAACAAATTCTAATATTCTGGATCAAATTAGAACAAATTATTTGCCGCGTCTTAAAGAGATCGCTTGATATGGCGCTGCAGCGAGAAGTTAGCAGCGTCAAACGCTTTTCCATAATAACATCTTTATTTGACCGGAACAAATTTTAATATTCTGGAACAAATTAGAACAAATTGAGAACTAATTTTACCCCGAATCTTAAAACGATAGGTTGATATGGCGCTTCAACGTGAAGTTGGCAGCTCCAAACAGTTTTCGTTATAACTTGTTTATTTGACCGGAACAAATTTTAATATTCTGAAACAAATTAGAACCAATTGAGAATTAATTTCTCCCCGAATCTTAAAATGATCGGTTAATGTGGCGCTGCTATCTTTACGGACCTAATGAGTATAAATATGAGATAGACAATGCATTAAAAAACTAACAACTATAAACTAATCAACTGGAAAGCAAAGATAGTACTATAATTCATGAATGAATCACAACTGCTAGTACTAGGAAAACAACAAAAAGCAACTTAAACAAGAAGTACAGGTGAGAAGTATGTAACAGGGGTATTAGGTATATAATTTAGCTAAAAGCCGAATAATAATAACTTAAAATAATTATAATAAATAAATACCATTATATATTACTAAATTCCTGAAATAATAATAACAGCAGGAGAATTTATTCTCAGGCCAATTACTATTCTTGTCTGCTTGTACGTAAAATACGTGTCCGCCCTGGTCGCCATTATTTACTTTTTTTTTAACAGGCTGGCGCACACAACCCTGCTCTGACCTGTATCCTTATTTTATTCTCTAAAGATGTACACTAGTAGTATACTAGTCAGAAATGACCGTTCCTGAGTGGTTAGTTAAATTGGCTCCAAACCGTTTATTCGCGAATCTTTCCGAAATGTTACATTCGATTATATTTGTGAATATACCTTTGAGTTCTTTGGAATTTTATGGGAACGTGGAACTAGTGATGGGCATAATAGTTCATTTCAGAGAACTAGTTCTTGGGAACTACTTGCACCAAGCGAACTAGTTTTTAAATCTAGTTCGCGCGAACTACTTTTTAGATAGATATTCGGAAACGATCGGTCGGTCGGTAAACATCACGGTAAGTAAACATTAGTATCCATGCGATCGTTTGGCATCGGCCGGCGGTCGCAAGTAAACATATCCATTGGTTGAGAATACTGAAACATGCCAACACTAAAGATGCGTTTCATCGCGAGGGTCCAGGTATTAGGTATTGCGTTGGTACTAAGCTTATCGCTGGTATCAAGAAGTAGTTCGAAGTAGCGAACTACTTTGTTTTAGATCAGCGAACTAGTTCGTTTAGTTCCCTACAAAGAATCGTTCGTCTTAACTCGTTCGTTCGCGAACTACCCATTACTACGTGGAACCAAATTAAATGTTACATACGAGCCGTTAAACTAAAGTAGTACTTCTGATTATTGTATTATTAGAAATATTAATATCTCCAAATGTAGTTGAGATGTTATCTTTCATCATCTATCAATTTTGGTATGCGTTAATAGAATATAAAACCACATGTTTTATTTAGAAAAGTTATTGAATAGCTTAACATTTGATTAAAACAATTAAATTAAATTGCTTTGTTTTAGCAGTATCACGAATAATATTAGAACACATAAATCACCCTAGAATGAAAATGTTTTTACAAACATCATAACCATATCAAAAAATTTAACCCGTTGCAGACATATGTTCATATGAACCTGAGTCACACCTTGTAATATTAGCACGTCATTAAGGAACACCCTGTATACATTTTTATACAAATTTTACAGGTGCAGGTATTTATTTTTATATAAATAAATAAGGTCGTAAAAGCCCATTTCAAGTATTGATCAGAACGAGATACCAATTTTTGGTAAAAGTATTGTGAAAGGATGCTATTTACACGACTTTTCGACAAACTTGACATGTTTTAAAAGGGCTCTATCAACTAAGGATTGTTAAATGAAAAGAACGGGTTTAGTGACAGCTCATTTGAAAGATATTCTGATTCTCAATTGATTTTTTTGTTTCTTGACTTGCTTCTTCGTTTTTAAAGCTGTTTGGAGAGTTATGAGCGATTTTGTTAGTTTTCAGTTTTAGTTCCTTATAATTAAAATAAACTTAGAAACTATTAAATATTCTTAAAATAAATTATCCTAATAACTACTTATTTGTTCAAAATGTTCTGCTTACACCTCATGATAATAATTTTGATCTAAAATACTACTCTCACATTTCTAAAAGTTTCTATAGTAATATCGCCACAAATTTATCTTATTATGTTTTTAAGTCGTCCAGATATTAACGATATCCTGAAATCTGGTGAATGAACCTGCCACTTCATGGGATCTTGTATATCAAGCTACTCATTTGGATATGTTTCATTTAACCAATACCGAACAGATCTAAAATGAATCGGGGGTGTCCCATCTTGTGGGACTAGGTCTTCCATATTAAATTCGTAGGTATTTGCATGAACGATAAGTGTTTCTATCCATATACTTATTACATTGATTTTTTGCCGTATGGTCTGAGTATGATCCTCCTGACAAACATGTAGATTTACATCACACCAATATATAGCACATTTTTTATCTATTAACTATTCTACTTAAAAAATGCATTCATAACTGAAACAAAACAAAATTTACACCGCATACGAATTCCGCACAAGCTCAGATATTAACTCCTAAAATTTGAAGCGTTTATCAGTTTATCAGGGTTATCTTCTATTAGTTTATGTAGTATTTTAGTACAGATGAAACTTACTTACGTTTTTCTTCTGAAATATATTTTTATCCTCATCCGTTTTACCTCGTTACAGTTCCGAGGCAGCCAAGGAGTCTAGCACCTTAGCCACTGACTCCAAGGGAACAGCTGAGTGGGAAGTTGGCAATCCCATGAGTAAGCTTTTCTCAAGACCGTCTGTGCGTGGTGAATAGCCTGCTCGTCCTGCACATCCTGCTCGAGGTGGCCCTGCTTACGACTAAACTTGGCGGATCTAGACAAGGAAAGTCGATAAATTCCCCAAAGCCAGGATATAAGCGACTCGTGTCCATGGCCGAATGGCACCGGGATGATAGGTGTCCCTAACGGGGGCTCTGGGATGCCGGGCAACCTTCTAGAGTATGCTTGCCTTGCCACACTAATGCGGGGCTCTGCTGTGGTGAACTGGAATCCCTTGCTACTCGTGAGACATATATGGAGTACAAAACCAAAACAAAAACCAACCTAACGAGGGAGGTCAAACCCTCGATCCCCAGGTAACTGGGGAACCTATGGAGATGGCGATTAATTCTACTCCTATTCAAGGTCCGATCCCATCGGATCAGGAGACGAGGCTGCTAAAGTCTCCGACACCTGAGGCTGGCGGAGAAGGCAATTTAGGAGATGAGGCATCTACATCTATAGACAACCTCTCCCTTAAAAGGGGGCGACTGGGAAGAACTGGAAGGAAGTGCCTACGTCGTTTGCTTAAGAGCGGAGAGCCTTACCAGACCGCCTTCAGTAAAGTGCTGAACCAGCCGAAACTTGATCCCCAGCAGGAGAGAGGTAACCAGCAAGAGAGGTGTAGTTCACCAGATCTGGGAGTGAAGAGAGCCCGGGAAGGTGAATATACCAAACCGTCATTCAGGGCTGTAACAGGTGTGATTAGGTGATTAGGGTGCGAATTATTCACCCTGAGTATTCCGAAATGGCTTTGACCAACAAGGGACTAGGAACTCTGCAGAGGGCGATAATGTCAGCTATAGACGATGGACTTCAGGTGAAATTCCAGAGCTGCACACATCGACTTGGATGGCTTCTCATCACCTGTGTGGATCAGATGAGCGTGTCGTGGTTGGAGGGCGCAATAAAGCACCTTTAGCCGTGGGAGGCAGAGCTGCTCCAAATACCCATCAAAATTATTTCAAATATCAAATACCAAATACCATCTAAAGTATTTGCAGTTTCAATTACCAAATACTCTGCTTTACAGAAAGGATTTGATATACCAATTACTCAAGAAAAGTAATTGAAATTTCAAGCAAATAAAGTATTTCAAATATTTTCCAGTATTTGAAATACCACAAGTTTTATTTCAAATACCTAAAAATTATTTTAGGGTATTTAAAATCCCTTTATAGGTATTTGAAATACCGTAAATTGTACTTCAAATACCCAATAAATATTTTAAGGTATTTTAAATCTTTTATAGATATTTGAAATGGTACTTGGAATAATGTGAATTATATTTATTTATACCTGCTGAAATTTTACGCCTGAGGAAATAAGTAATAATAATAACAAAACATAAAACAAACATAACTTTTAATTTAGTCTGAAAAGGATAACAAAATATTTACATTCAACAACAACAAATGAGGTATTCACAATAATTAATTATACAGTTATTGTTGCCAGTGTTGCCAATAATGCCAATGAGGTTACATACATGGTACAATTAGTACAACAGTAGGATAATATGGAATGGAGACGTTTTCAAGTATCTAATTCTACAATACTACAGATTCTAAGTAGTAGGATTAGGTACATACATGCCTTTTACCTTTCTTATCTACTTATGAACTCTTAATAAATAACTAGAAATGGGAGAAAATCGCTATCGCGATTTTCGTTCCAGTTTCTAGGCCTCCCGGGGGTCCAGGCCTGCGGCCTGGGCCCGTCGGGCGACAAATGCATCTAAACTAATATTATGTTTAAGAAAATACATATTAAAGAAATTTTGTATCTGAAATAATGATGTAATTATACTAAACGATTTTTCTTAATATTTTGATGAATTGTAAGGGTACTCTATTCTTGATGGTAAAATATCATAATTTTTTAAGTACTGAAAGTAGAATTTATTTTTAAGTGAACATTATTATCAATTTTATCAATGGGACCAAAAATATTGTAGATATTTACTTTTGTAAGATAAAATGATGAATTTAACAGATTGCCTTAATGAATTAATTAATTCTAAACTTTACGTGCAGAAAGAATAAAAGCTACGGATAATGAAACAGAATATCTAAATAGTAATACTAATAAATAATGGGAATTAAAAAGTTAAAAAAAAGTTTGACTCCAGCGTGACTCGAACTCGCGAAATCAGCATTATGAAGTTTTCAATCCTACGACTTTCCCGATGTGCTACCACGCCTGTTGTCAAATGTTTACCTTGAGACGTTTAAGTATGTAAACTGTACGTGTCAACCTGAAAAAATAATTTTTACCGATTTTCTAATTGGAAAAGCATTTCGCTTCAGTATTTTGGTAATCAGTGTTTGGCAGTCAGTACTATTGATTCCGTTACCAATATTTCTCGTAGGAAAGTAACCTATCTGAAGTTTAATTAATTTGACAGTTTTCATGTGAGGTGCTTGTCTCGTTAGTGCAATCTCACACCGGTAGATAAAATGAGAAAGAAGTTGAGACGGACGCGACTCGAGATTTTCGAAGACGAAATAGACGTAGGAGTCGACGCACGGTCTCGAAAAAAAATCTCAAAGGATTAGAGAAAGGACGGAACTTTCGCGTGAAATGGTTCTCGAAGTTGTAAAATTAGAAAAAGGGTCTAGGGAATCCCGCGAAAAGTAGTGATTTCGCCAGGCGTGACGGGACCATTAGGCGCGAGGACAAAAACGTCGGTGCTAGCCGTATCTCTCTCGCCAAACGGCGATCGACGAAAATTTTGCAGAGGTTTTTTGAAAAGGTGTTTAAATTAGGAAAACGCGTAGGAAATGGGACGAAAATACCCCTACGCCGGGGGCGACCTCCGGTCGCCCGCGAGGATCGTTCCGTGATCTCCTCTCGGAGGAGATAGCTATGAAACTTTCTCGATTCGGCGGCGGATTTAGAGCGAGATAAAATGAACGCGTTTTAATATATACCTATGGATAAATAAGAAAAGAAGTAGGAGGTACTTGAAATAGCGGTACAGTATTTGAAATACCGGAAAGTATTTGAAATACCGGAGAGTATTTCAAATACCAAGCAAAGTAATTGAAATACCAATATTTCTGAAAATCAAATACCAAATCCAAATACTCGACCAAAAGTTGTCAAATACCAAGCACCAAATACCGACAATCGAAAGGATTTGAAATAAAGTGCTTCAAATACCGAAAGTATTTGAAATACTTTTTCAATTACTTTTATTTCAAATACTGGACAGCTCTGGTGGGAGGGAGCTCGTCTTCAATCTGTGCAGGGTGAGGATTTATCCAAACCACATATATATGTGGCCTATATACCGGATGAAGCCGACAAACGGCTTACATCGGATATAGTTCTCAGCAGGCTGAGAAGAATGAACCATGGCTTGAATACCCGGGGAAGAGTCTGGCCCAGGGCAGGTCTGGATATTCTCTATTGACGAGGTGTCTAAGGTAGCTCTGGAGGGTCTGAACAATCAGCCCTCCTCTGGTGCAATTCCGCCCAAAAATCAAAGGGGTAAAGGGGAAAGAACCTGCCCCAACAACTAAAAGGTCGGAAGCTAAACCACCAACCTCGATGGGCAAACCTAAAACGCCCTCGACTGGTGGAAAATTGCCCCAACCTAAATTACTTGGGAAAGGAAAATCCTTCCCAAACAAGCCTCCTTTTCGGAAGAGCGGATCAAAATCGCCTTCTGGAAAGAAGAATAAACCGCCCTCCCCCAAACCCAAACCAAACACCTAAACCCCGCGCCCTAGTTTCCCTTCTTTATCTCTTTCCTTTTAATAACCCATCCCCTCCCCCTGATGTCTACATACATCAGGTGCCTACAGGCGAACATTCAATATGCCAAGGCTGGCTATGTTCTTGGCAAAAGATTCCAGGAAGAGCAAATTGACATTGCCCTCATTCAAGAACCGGACTAGTAATACAGGCCGAGTAACCGGACTAGGTAATACTTCTGGAAAGGTAATAGTGACGGGATCTGAAGCAAGACCCAGAGCTTGTATCTGGATCAGAAACAATATTAACTATTTTGTATTTACAGGTTACTGTACTCCAGACTACCGTAGCCATCCAACTATCTATCCGAATGGGGGAGAGCAGGGTGAATATAATCATCTGCTCGGCTTACTTTCCGGGCGATAGGGATGCTGGTTAACCTCCTCCATCTGCAGTGCAGTCGCCTTCAGTAAGAGAAACTGCTTGGGGTAGCACAGACATTAACCAAAGAGGTGAGTCACTATTTGATTATATATTAGGTGAAGGGCTAATTGTAAACAACATTGATAGATAGATAGACAGATAGATAGATAGATAGATTTATTAATTTCTAACAGGTTTACACCCAATTACAAGAAATACTTAAACCATATATACATAAAGTTTCATACACACACTCATAGAAAAACAAAGAAAAATAAACTAAATAGCAACATATAATTTTGAAATTATATAATTTAAATTATCGTAATTAATATCGCAGACATCAGCGACGCAGTTAAATATGCTGCACATTGAATGAACCGGAGATCTAACCAGAGTATTAGTCCTAAGGTTTCCGCAGTAAAATGTAGGCTTGTTTCTAGAATTGAGTCTTGGAATCAGAAAATTTATTTTGTGTAACATAGTCTCACAATCAATATTGTTATGCAACAACTTATACAAGAAGGTAATAGATAAAATTTTCCTTCTGTCGGCTAAAGAAGTGCACTGAAATCGATCCAGTAGCAAATGTTGATCAGTACTTCTATCTGGAAAAACTCCATCAGTTCGAAAAGCTAAATATTTTAAAAATTTTCTTTGAACGCTTTCAAGATTGATTGTATGACTTTGGGCTAAGGGATTCCAGATTACCGCCCCGTATTCTAATTTTGATCTCACTAAAGCAAAATAAAGGATTTCAAAAACAGCTGTATTGTGAAAGTTGCTACAATTACGTAATATAAAGCACCACATTTTACTTTCAGAAGCAATTATTTGTTGAAAATGAAGATTAAAAGACAGTTTATCGTCAAAAAATATCCCCAAATCCCTGAATTCAGTGCATCTATTTACAGTGATGTCATTAATTTGGTATTGATAATACATTGGCGAGGCTTTCCTGTTAAAAGATAATACAACACATTTGGATATATTTAGGTTTAACTTATTTCTAAGGCACCAGTTACTAACAGAAGCCAAATCATGCTGTAACAGTAAGCAATCTTCTACTGTATTTATGGTTAGAAACAGGGTGAATGTTTGACAGTTTCATATCATCTGCATACACAAGTTTATGAGTTTTGACTTCATTCAATAAACTATTAATAAACAATAGGAAGAGCAAAGGACCCAAATTGGATCCCTGAGGGACACCTGTTGTAGGAATAAATTGTGGCGGCACAAAGCCTTCGTGTTGAACATATTATTTCCTTAGATTAGAATTCTTCTCGAACTCTGGAAGGGAAACCTTGGAGCTTTTGTTACAAAATCACTTCCCAGGTAGTTCGATTTTGGATAAACTATCACTACCAGGAGGCCGATCTAAACGACTCAACAAAAACGACTGGTTGGTGGCTAGGAAGGTTATCACAAGACCAGCAATTGAGTGTGCTATTAAATCTTTTCAGTCATTCAAATCACCCGGTGAAAATGGTATGTTTCCAGCTCTGCTCCAAAACGGACTGGAAATTATCATACCGTTTCTCATCAGACTATTCAAAGCTAGTCTGGCATAGAGTTATATACCAACCAGTTGGTATATAAGTAGGGTGGTATACATACTTAAAATAGGTCGAATAGACCTATGCCCTAAATCGCTCAGACCTATTAGCCTGACATCATTTCTGTTGAAAAGTCTGGAAAAGGTACTGGACGGACACATTAGGAGGAGTGTGTTAAGCAATCACCCTCTTAGTACCCACCAGTATGCCTATCAAACTGGCAAATCAACAGAACTAGCGCTCAATAACCTAGTCGGGAAAATCACCCAATCCCTGCAGAGTAGGCAAATTGCAGTGGCGGCTTTCCTTGACATTGAAGGAGCGTTTAACAATGCACTGCCTGACTCCCTATACACAACTGCTGCTGCTAGGGGAGTCGACCCAACCATTAGTGACTGGATTCGGGCTATGTTAGAAAACAGAACTATAACGACGTCCCTTCAGGAAGAAAAAATCAGATTTAGGGCCGCAAGAGGGTGTCCACAAGGTGGGGTTCTTTCCCCCTTACTTTGGTCACTGCTTGTGGATGACCTGCTGGTCATACTTTCTGTGTGGGAGGTTGAGGTTCAAGCATATGCAGACGATCTAGTCATTTTAGTCAGAGGAAACTCTGAAGAGGGAATTTCCCTCACCTTCCAAGAGGTACTAGAGATAGTACTGAATTGGTGTGAGAGGGAGCAAATATATGTAAACCTCCACAAAACGATAATCCTACCGTTTACCAAGAAAAGGAAGCTGGACAATCTAAGACCTCCCTCCTTACTTGGCGAAATAATTCCATTTGGGGAGGAAGCGAAGTATCTGGGTGTAGTACTGGATAAGTCGCTTAATTGGAACTCCCATCTGGAAAAAATGATCCACAAGGCACGACTGTCCTTATGGACATGTCGACGAATCTGTGGAAAAACTTGGGGCATTGGTCCGAAACAAATATATTGGCTGTATGTGACGGTCATACGACCTATAGCATACGGCTCCATAGTTTGGTGGTCCAAAGGACTACAACAAAGGACCAAAATCAAACTTTCTGGTTTATAGAGACAAGCCTGCCTGGCCATAACTGGAGCAATTAGCTCTACACCGTCAGCAGCTCTGGAAATCCTACTGGACACACCTCTTCACATATATTTGGAGAGAGAGGCCAGATGGGCAACATACAGACTAAAGCAAGCAACTGTTAACATGCCGCGAGTACAATAGGCTGCTGGATGACATGGAAAGTCACAGCATCCTGGAGATGATTTCAGATGTCATGCCTGCAACGACCAACCATGAACTGCCCTTTGACAATCTCTTCCCAGGAAGAGATGAATGGGATCGGAATAAAGCCGACCTATTGAGAGCAGATAGTTGTTGGTTTACAGATGGCTCCAAAACACCCATGAGTGTTGGAGCCGGAGTATATATGTAGTTGCAACCCATAACGGTAAAAATATCCTCATCCCTTGGTAGTTATGCAACTATATTTCAGGCACAAATCTATGCCATCGAATTGTGTGTACAGATGCTGGAACAAACACAATTTACGCTCAAATCGCTAAAAATCTTCTCAGACAGCCAAGCAGCTCTTAAAGCTCTTGGTTTCTACCGTTTCAACTCAAAAACGGTATGAAGTTGTCAGCAGACGCTCGCTCATTTGAGCAGGAACAATACCGTAACTCTGGTCTGGGTCCCAGGTCATTCTGGCCACGAAGGGAATAAGGCAGTCGACTTTCTAGCCAAGGAGGGTGCTGCTTCTGAATTTGTCGGACCAGAACAGGTGCTTGGCGTATTCTCGAGTACTGTCAAAGCAACGCTCTTGACCTGGGCTGAGGGGCAAATCCTCCAGTACTGGCAAGAACTACCAAGATTAGTGCGTTCATAATAAACCCTTCAAAGACAAGAACTAAAAAACTTTTAGAGTTAAGCAGGTTCCACCTACGAACTTTAATTGGCCTATATACTGGACACTGCCGTTTAAAATACAACTGTGCACCCACTGTGCAAATTCAGCCTAGCAGAAGATGCTAAGTGCCGCTTGTGCTTAGAAGGTGATGAAACGGCAGAACACATATTATGCATCTGCCCCGCTGGGTAAAGGAACAGATACTCATTATTTGGCAAAGGACAATTTCTGCCAGAGGATCTTAATAAGCTCTCACCCAATAAGGTGATCAGCTTCATTAAGAACCTGGACCTGTTGGGTGAAATATAAGTAGGTGTGAGCCACAATAGATCACATGGTCGCGGTGGAGGGTCTGGCTTTTCGGCCCACTCACTTTTGAACCTAACCTAACCTAACCTACAGTTCCGATTCTTACAATTTTTGCATGTGGGATTACGCCTGTGCCTGTCTACATAAGCTTTGTTACGCCTAGCCTCGGCATTGCCGGGGCTTGCTTTTGCTTTCTCTTCAAGGGGAGAACGCAAACGATTTGAAACTCTCAAAAATGAATTTAGATTGTAGGCAGAGCCGGCAATTCAATACTAAATGAAAACGAAATCACATTTTTTTTATCTTGTTAAGAATGTTCACCTGTGGGATTTTTGCATTACACTTATCGAATCACTAAAATATTAAGAATTAGGTCACTTTAGCAAGTCTATACTTTATCAAATTAAAAGATAATAATCACTCATAACTCCGAAACCAATGAACGAACAAGCATCAAATAGATAATTAAAATACCTTTCAAATAAGTAGTACCTTTCAAATAAGAAGTATCACAAGAGTCCACTTTACATTTAATTTTTTTTTTGGTGATAGCTCCCTCTTGTCACTGGAGTTGGTAAAAGTACTGTAAATAAAATACTACCACATGTCTTTTATTTTCCGAAATGTGTCGCGTTTCTTTCAACAATTATAAGAGGGTGGGAGGCGGGTTTTACAACCTCACCGTATAGAAGAAGAAAAGTGAACCTTTTCTTTCATATAATGTAGAGTGTAATACGGCTGCCTCATTAGAGAAGGAACGACATATTTTCTATTCTAGGATGGTAGAAAAATTATCCATTACCGTACAACCAATACATACTAGAGATAATCAACAGTGTTTGGTGTTTGTTATTTAATGTAGTAAAAAGAATTTGATGATTGGGCAAAGTGGGCATGAACTTATTGTATGGAACAATTAATAAACGCACACGTGTATTTATGTGTATGTTAATTTAAGCAGAAGATCATCCCTCTTTTTCTTTCAGAGGAAATGTTTGGTATTGATGTATTTATTATTATTAAGTTATTAGTGTTTTTGCGTATCATCAACTTCTCAGTTCTTCGCTGGTTTATTTTCCTTGTAGACGGGTTAATATCAAGTGTAAAACGACATTATTTTTGGTTTAGAAACGATCTTACTATATTGTATGTATGGCTGCTTTTTGTGACTTTGTAGATATACACATTTTCTTCCAAGCTAAGTTGAATGGGGTAATTTATGAATGAGTATGAAGTGACCTCGTCACCTATACTGAATGGAATGATATGAACTTGTTTCTGTTTTCATATTCTTTCAACTTTTATTGTTAATTATTGATATTTTTCCCTCTTTTCTGTATATTTTCTGTATAAGTTTTGGTCAGGTGGTACTGCCACACCGATAAGATAGGTGACTCTTTTTGTTTTATCTTGAAGTGTTATATCTGGTCTTTTATGGGCTACCGTTTTATCACTTTTAGGTCCCAGTATAATTTATATTATTTGTTGTCTATTATAGTTGGTGGTGAATATTGGTAGTACTATTGAGGCTGCGATTGCAGATTATATCGCTGGTGAATAATTTTTGCTGCTGTATTATGCCTATTGGTATATTGCATAACTGCTAGTAGTTTACATCCGGATGTTCGGTATATGTTCTATTTCAGGAAATTGGTGGCATTTTCTGCACTTTTAATTGAAGTATTCTGTAAAACATATTTTTTGTACTTAGTTACTTGTCGTTATAACTTGGTATTGTACTGCAAGTATAAATCCCTCTGTGTCTGAGTATAATTGACCTGTTTGTAGGAACTTGTATGAAAGTTCTTTGTTTATATGTTCTTGGTTTCCAGTATTATAATATCTGCCGTTTAATGCTTTAGATGACTGACATTTTGCTTTTGTAGAAGGGCATTATTTTGTAAACATTCTGCTTCTTGCATTGATAGGTTTAAGGGTATGAAACTGTTGTCAATGTCTACTATTGCCCTTTGTAATGGATGGTCTTTGTTTTGGAAGTATATTTTTAATGAATTTATCTATTTAGGGCGTAGCTGTTGTATGTATATCCTTCCTCTTCTTTTCTGCTTATTAAATATAAGCAGTAAAGGAGCATTGCTTCCTTACATTAATTTGGGTTGTAATGAATTATTATTATTATTATTATTATTATTATTATTATTATTATTATTTTTATTATTATTATTATTATTATTATTATTATTATTATTATTATTACTATTATTATTATTATTATTAATATTAACATATATCTTTTACCATTACTATCATTGATATGATTGGCGATTCCAAAAATGAATGCGTCCTCTGCATGAAAATATTTGAACCTACTTAAACGGTAATTTTTGGAGGCTTATTGTTGATATGATAAATAACATGTATTTGGGTTTGTTTAACGTAATAATTTAGTGGTGCTTGTGATTTTTTGGTATTACAAAGTTAAAAACGACGTGGTTAGTATTTGTACATCTTTATTTTTATATTTTAAAATGGCATTCAAAAGAAATCAGCACAACACAAACTGCCGTGTTTATAGGTGTCATTCCACAAAATGTGTCAATAGAAGTGTTTAAGATTAAAGATAGGTAGAAGTTTGGCCCTAGTATAAAGAAACTGTTTCTCATTCATTTCTCCAAAAGGCATGTAACAATTTAATAACAGAGAACACGTTTATTTACACAACATAACCACTTTGTTGTTGTTTGTCTATACTATTCTATTATTAGTCTTATAAAAGCAGAATAGATTTTAGTTTAAAATTTAAACATTATTTAACAAAAAAACAAGCACTAATATGGTATTCTATCACCATACAGTTTATGATACTTATTTTAGTACAAAATGTAAGTAAACAAAAACTAGAGTACCTGTTTCAACCCAAAAAATTCATATAATTAGCAATGAAGCACTTATGGGATGTTTGACTACATTTACCACCCTTTTTATCCTTTATTTCACCCTAACTAGCACATGAAGTCACTATATTTATGATAGCTGATTGCTAAATTGTTAGATGATGTCATATGAAATGCAAAATTTTTACTCGTCTTCCCCCATATTTGTTTACAATTTGCAGCGCCCTCATCGGTAATTTGAATCGCCAATAATAATAGTGTTTTATCATTGATGATACTATTTTCTTTCTAGAAGCCAATACAACTTTCTACAGACCTATGACACCTACGATGATTATTAAATGCAACAAGGTACAGGTTAAAACCCTTACACCTGTTCCGTGACGTCAGATGGTACTTCCTGTTCTCACGAGATTTCATCGCGCCGAAATAATTACATCCGAGCGGACATCGCACTCTTTCCTTCACTAGATACGCGTCGGTCTAGGCAGTGCCGGTCGAGGCAGGGTTGAATCCGAACCTAAAAGTTTAGGTTTCTTTGCGGTAATTGGTATTTATGTAAGTTAAAGCAAAAAAATTAAATGCAGCCTTTTTAATACTGGGTAATAATAAGTTTATGATTTTTTAGGCAGTTCCAATGTGCCTTAAGAATTAACTCCGGTACCTGCCGGATTGTTTTTTTAGAATATTATACAGGTTGCCGATTGCCTACATGGACAAACTTGTACAAGCCATGCTTTGATTAATTCTGAGAAATTCATTATATAAACATAATACAGGGTTATTCAGAACTCATATAAAAAACTTTGAGGATATGTGCATCCTTAAATAAGAAATCGATATCACCAAAAAAATTGTAATAAAAGTAATTAGGATTTCCCGTAAACAATGTTTAAAGTTATACCATTATAAAGGACTACGTAGCTGGGCAACTGTACTTCAACGAGATCGGATATACCACATTCCGACAAAAAACAGTAAACAAGTTTTTTGTACCTGGAACGTCTATCTATCTTTCAGTTTATTTTAAAGTAAAAACGCTGCAAATCTTTTTTGCGCCGGGCGCGCCGGTTTCTTTCGTGCTAGCTAGTTTGCATTGTCAGTCCTAAGGTCACTCCATTACAGTGAACCAGTATCCAGCGGCGTGCAATGAAAAATTTTTAAATAGTTTACAGACCCCGCCAAAAAATTTCTTTTTGCACTACCACATTTCTACATGTATGTTGAACATCCCCAAATTTTATTTTCGATAGGTTCTGAATAACCCTGTATATGTGCATTGGGTTTCGTTTTCGAGGGAAGATAATTATCATATTTTGCAAAAAAATTGCTTTATCAAAATAATTTTTTTATTCTTAAAATTGGTTTATGTGAAGGTGACTATAATATAGTTCAGAGTTAATTTTTCATAGTGTAAATAGTGTGCAGAGTCCGTTTTTATGAATAAATGAAGGAGAACTCAATGCGATGTAACTTTTTGACTCATGACCTTACCTATATATGAGATATTTAAAACTTGATCGAGAAGCCAACGGTGAAAACAATACCTATCTGACAAATCTAAGTTTTTAAAATTTCCATTAATTTCTGACTGAAGTAATAAAATCAAGTGTTTTGAAAGATAATAATTATAAATTAGATATGTATTCGGGTAAACATTTATTATTCAATTTAAAAGATTCCTCATTTATTATAAAAAAAAGTTATTTAGTATATTATTTCAATTTTATTAAGAGCTCCATGGCCGAGCGCTCAAAGACGTCAGGTTTTTAATCAATCTTTGGGGTTGACGACGCGACGGTTCGAATCTCACCGTGGTCAACTTATTCTAATTGCTTCAATATTAAATCCCTGCATAAGGCTGCTAGCGTTCTTAATATGCAACTAGTACAGGAATATTACTGTATAAATGGCTAACAACCTACTGTACACTTTAGTTAATAAGGTTTTCCAGATTTCCCTTATTCTGGTACTAAATGGTAGTTAAAGTATAACATGGTACTTAACAAGTTCCTGGGCGCACTCGCGGCCCGCAAAATAATAATATGCCGCTCCCTCTCCCATACAGGTATCTGACTTCCGGGCTCATTATTAAGATGAGAATGAGGGATAGAGATATTATTATTATTATAATTTTTTTTAATTTTTTTTTGTTGAAATCCAGTCGACCGGTTTCCTGGCTCCAATTCTCAGGGTCGGCCGATGGTGGTAATCAGTAGCTACTTACTCCCCACGTACGTGGGGTGAGTAACTGCTAAGTCCGGGAATCGTATGCTCTAAGTAGACGTAATGAGCCTAGAATGACGGCCTTCTGGATTATTCCGGCTAGAAGATCTGCCAAATTTCTGCATTTTCATGGCCTTGGACCAGGGATATCAGGGTAATTATTATTATTATTATTATTATTGTTATTATTATTATTGTTATTATTTATTATTATTATTATTATTAATTGTTGTAACCCTGATAAAAATTTGTATGTAGAACTAAACAGGGGTAATTCGATAAGTATAATAAAACAGCATTAAGCCGTATGTTTGATTTTGAATATTTCTGGTAATGATAATATTAGGTAATTTAAGAAAGTTTTTGGAAATGTTTTCGATAGAAGAAATTCATTGTGGTTCTATTAATTTTCAAACTTATGTTTAAAATTTAATCTTGATTTAATGCAATGTATTTTAATATCACTTCCGAGTGCCTTGAAGCGTTTTCATTGGAAACGTTGTTTTTTTATATTTTGCCATTATTCATCTTGATATTACAAATAAACCAATCAATTCCCCACATATTCTGTATAAGATATTTGATGAAGATGATGAAGAAGAAGATTGTTGTTAATATACAAGGTGTTTCTTTACATAAGAAATTTTACATCAATTTCAGATAAATGTGAACCAGACAGTTATTCTACCTCCTCAAATATTGCAAAATATCTTCTTACCATGAGTGTGAATTAGATACATTTTAAACGATACAGCCTGTATAATCATATGCAGAGTGTTTTAGCATAGCAATTTCGGCCGGTTGGTTTGAGAACAAACATTATAAGATTGTTTAGTTGATTAAGGTTTAAAATTCGCACTTTTTTTAATTTGAGAAACGATCTGAGCACTAAAATATCTAACATAGCCCTGCAGAGATTAGATTCATGAGTACAGTAGTCATGAGATTAGTAAGTAAATGCTTTTGGATGTAGCACTTTGAATTTTGTGGGATTATCAATTTTATCATTTTTTTCTTGAGAAATATCCAAGAACCTCGATAAATAATTTATTTATTTACCACCCACTAAATTCTGTGTGAAAAAAGTACATCCTTCATTTCTATATTTTTATCAAATATAAATCTCAAATTTAGTGATGCTACGGGGAGAAATAGTGTTCTTAAATAGTTAAGGGCACCGTACCAAAATAAAGCTAAATTGCTTATTCTTCCCTAAAAATAATTGAAATAGTAATTATTTTATTGTTCATAGTAAGTAAACACACGTGGTACACATACTTTCTACAAAAAAACTTGTACAGTTGTAGAAAATCAATAAAATTACAATAATTTCTTCTTTGAAGAAACTACTGCGTGTTTGAGTACACAAATATTTTAAATAAAATCATATTTCATAACTAATTTTCTATAATCATACTCTTGATTTGTTTTATTTGTTTCAAACTGACCATTAAAGATGTCATACTAGTGGATAAATATTTACTTAATAGTATATTATACTATAAGGGACAGAAATGCCTTATTTTGGCAGAGGTGCAATTTGAAGCCCGAGGGCGAAGCCAGAGGGCTACAATGCACCGAGGACAAAATAGCATTTCTCCCGAATGGTATATACTATTTTTTCCACGGTCTCATTAACTTAAAAACACATATTTTGTTATTATGAAGTAAGTAGCACCAGAATTATTGTATTCGGATTTGAGCATTTATTTAGTAGTCGTTGAGCTATTGTCATAACTACAAGATAAACAAACAAAAAGAATTGTCAAATTAAGATGTTAGTTTGGTTTAGTTTACAGTTTGTTTAGTGCACAATGAATAATTGTGAGTCGGAAGAGATTGTGGAGGCTGCAAATATTGCAATAAGCAATTTGTTACCTACGAAGTCAAGATCTTTATACGAAATAGCTTACAATCGGTTCAAAACGTGGTGAAAAAACGTTCTCCATAATGTAAACTCCCTTGGGAGCATTATACTCCCTTGGGAATAATCGACTAAGTACTTCTGTTTCAATTTTGATGTCATAGAAACTGATTTCTACTCCCGACCGTGGAAAAAATTAATTATCTAAAGTTCATATTTTAGGTATTGTCGAAAATATCACAAAATCTCACCCTTGTTTCTACATTAAAATTACATTTTAGGAGAATTTGAATTTTAGTGGAATTTGAATATTAAAATATCTAACTCCAACTTTAGACTTTTGAATTATTGGTATTACTATTATTTAACGTTAATCCAAAAATTTGCAATATTTGTGTACTCAAATAGGAACTTTTAGGCGTCGAGAATGGCAGCCTACTACTATGCAAATACCTACTTCAAACATTGTATGATGCATTTGTTGGAAAAAGATGATATTTGATGTATACACATATTATTTTAGGAAATAGTTTAGACACGATATTACTAAATCTATACCACAGACTTTAACAAAAAAACCTATTTAAGGAGGCTATTTTCCGGGCCTAGCCTGATGGTCTCATTAATGTACTCAATTTTGAGTACATTACTAAGTACTCAAAATATAGTTATAAAACTTATAGCAATAAGGTAGGTTAGTACCCAGAAGTATGTAGCTTTTCATAACATCCAAGCAAGCATTACATCACCTAGGGTAGATGCTCCGGTTGTAGCCACTGTTTTAGCTTTGATTAAGGTTAACCTAAAAACCTATTTGCTAGTTGTAGTCATGGAAGTGTACTATTTGTGGCCACTCTGATATAATAAAGATAAAAACATAGTTTATATAAACTGATTTATTAAATATGATATTGGAAAATTTGTTGGCTGTTAAAATAGAATTTATTTCTTCAATTAAAAACAAAGAAAGAGGACTTTCAGCCAGATACATGGACAAATATAGGATATTTGTCCATGTATCTGGCTGAAAGACCTCTTTTTTTGTTTTTAATTGAAGAAGTAAATTCTGTTTTATTTTTATGAAATAAACATAGGCAAAATGGAAGAATATGTCATTTATTGTAAAAATAATGTCATTTCTGGAACAGAATGAGCTTGCCTGCTGAGGTTCATTGATTTTTAAAATTATCATAGAAGGTCTGGGCGATCGGACCATTTCCAGTATTTAATTCCACTTCTCTTCATTGCACAACAGTAAAATTCATCGTACTCTTTATTAATAATATTAGCTGGATAAAATTGTTTTTTTACTACTAACATGAGAAAACCTTATTATTTACCTCATTTGTGTAATGAGAAGTAGTTCATTATTAACCTAGGTAAATAATGATAATTCATTATTTACCTAGGTTAATAATAAATTTTATTGAAACTCATTAGTTTCAATTGTTTTATTCGTTGCCTTGATAACCGAGCCCCAGGCTACTTGATATTTCGATATGTTTGAGTAATAGAGGAAATGGCTGATTTTAAAATAAAAATAAGATCTTTTGGTGTTAGTTTGGCTGTTAGTAGTAAGTAAAAAGAAATACTATACATACTTCGGTTGAGAAGGCCATTATTTACCTCGAAAATTATATCCTTCGGCGCTGTAAATGATAGCTTACTTCTCAATCTAGGTATATAATATACCTACTATTTTCATATTCAACAGTAACATAGCATCCGGTATCCAAAATCTGGTTTTCTTCATGTTACTATTTTTCTTGTCAGTCCTACTCTCGGTTTTTCTCCATCAGCCTCTTCTTCAATCTTTTCTCCATCAGTTTCTTCTTAAGTTTCTTCTCTATTGGTTTCTTCGTCGTAATTTTTTTCTGCTGTAATAATATTTGTTTGATAAGTGTTTTCCTCTTTATTGGTTTTATCTTTATTAGTATTTCTTTCTTTAGCCTTTACTTCAGTATTTTTTTCCATCCCTTTCTTCATATTTTTTTCGATAGTAGTGTCTTGATTAGTATTTTCTTTTTCGGTCTCATCTTTATTGGGGTTTGCTTCATTCATATTTTCTACATTAGTCTGTATTTTAGTCTTCCAGTTTCCTTGTAAACATTTCTCTAAAAAGAATAGCCATTTTTTTCACTTTTTATTGCACTTTATTTAGTATTTCTTTGCTCTTTCTAATATATGGCCAGAACTATAATTCTTGACCCATTTGTTGTCACCAAGTGGCAACAACTAGAGCAGTGAACAAATTTCATTTGTGGCCACTATGATTTTAAATATTTTTAACATAAAAGTCCACATTAAAGCACTGAAATTATATAAAAATGACCCTAGTAATTTGAATAATTAAAACGTATTTCGACCAGCTGGTACTTAAGTTTTACACAAAACATGATTTACCACGTGTTCCTTCACTTAATGATGAAGAAAGGAATAACATTAACACAGTGTGTCAAAAACAAGACTCTTAAATAAACCCTGTCTATTGCCTTATTCACAAGGATTTTTGGGACGAATTTCATTGACTATTTTATTTTGTAAGAGTAGAGTATATTTTTTATAAGCTATACATAATAATTTGTGTTGAAGGTAAATTATGCTAAATATTTGTCTTGCGCTCTTCAACTTTAATGAAGTACTTATTTTATGATTACTAAGGTGTTAAGGTCACAAACACAAAAATGCTTCATAGTGAAGAACCGAGTGTTATACGCCACTGGTTATGGCTTCTCACACATTTTTTATTGTTTAATATACGCGAGTAAACACAGCCCATAATGAGGGTGGTTAACTACACACATAAACTTCTTTGTTACTACAGTTTCACTCTTGCTTTTTGTTATGACTCGCAGTGAAGAGATTTGCATGCGATGCAGCAGTGACCTTTAATTTAGAGTATCCATATACGTTATTTTGGAATATTTATTTAGACTGAGGTAAGCCATTAAATTGAATAAAAAGATTACTAAACGCAGACTGCTAAAGCTCATGCTGAAAGAACAGTTGGAAGAACATTACCTGTCTTTTCATTTAGCATGTTTAAACTGGAATTAAACCTCTTTGGAAAGAGTGACTTTAAACACAAACATGGTTTATCTATTATGTATTATCAATTAGTTATATCAAAACTTAGGACATAGAATTTAATTTCATGTGAGATGAAATTTAATTTCTGAAATTTCTCTCACAAGAATCTATAGTATCTCTCTTTTAAATCTATGAAGACAGAAACGTCATACCTAAAAGAAAAGTAACCTGAGATCCATGAGGGCACCCACTTTGTTAAACACATTATTAAGTTTTGGATCCGAAGTGAAATATGTTGTATTTTCGTCGTGAAATTAGGAACTTTTCAATTAGAATGTAGCCTGTAAGGTGTACATCTTTTATAAACAGTGAGATAGAACCATAAGGGAAGCTTGAGAAATTAAATCAACGGTTCATGTGGATATATACTGCAAATAAATTGTCTTGGATAAAACACATGTCATAACGACAGTAGATAATAACTCCTGGCCTTCCGAAACTATTTACTATTCTACTCAGTGTTCTACTATCTATCAATGTTTAGTGACATTCCTATAAGAATGTCACTAAACACTTGCTCACATTGCCAACACGAACTATGAACCATTTTCAGATAAATATTCCATACATTAATTTTTTGTTCTAAAGGAAATCTTTTGCCATAAATTATATATTTAAAATGTGTTGCTGGTGTATTTCTGTTTGGTAGTAAGGATAAGAGACACAACCGTGTTCTTGACACTTGACACTAGTTGTTAATTGACATATATGTTATTATTTGCTCGATATTATTAATCGATTTTCCGTCTTTATATAACATTTAATAGGCCACTACACGTGAAGTATCCTGTACAAAGCACATAGAAATATTTCTCCTGTTATTTTTGAACCAGTTGCAAATATTACCTAGTAGTGGCGGAGAAGCACACCGTAGTGCCTTCGTTATAACCGTCTGACAATTATTGTAAAATTGACAGACGGATAATAGACAATTGCGAAATCGGTCAGTCTCTGGTAGTTGATCTTGATATTTCCAAATTCATACTGCTGTCTATGTTACCTTTGATTACCCACACTAATTTTACGCAGAAATGTTATTTGTACAGATTTTCGTTGACTACCTCAAAAATATACTATTTGACTATTATAGTCTCTATTATGTTAAGTTTTATTTAGGTTTTTCCAAATATATTCTATTACTTTATTTTTGTATTTGCTGCTTATTTTGCTTTTATTAATTTAATAAATATTTATGCTTTAGCAAATCAATTTTTTTCGTTAAATACCATTTACAAAAATATTTTAAAAATGAGGTATATTTATGTGAGGAATTATTTTAAATAAAATATTTCTAGTAGAAAATAAAAAATAATGTTACATACGCTGTGTTATTTCGGCTATATCAAAAAAACTTTGGGGTTTAGTTGATATATGATAGGTAGGTACTATGTTTCGAGTGGATACCTACTATTCTAATTAATATGAATTTTCATATTCGAATTTTATTACAAATATTAAATTAATACCCCCAAGCTTGTATTGGCAGCTCAAAAGTTATTTTTGAACTAGTTAACTGATTTTCGATAATTTTGTTTAAATTCATGTTAAGTAATAGGTTGAAATGTTGTGTTGTGGTGTGTTCCTTAATTTTGTTTTATATGTCTTATTCTTTTTAGTCTTTAAAACTTCAGATGGCGCGTTTGATGGAAATGTCAATGACTCACATATTTTCTTCATAATTTATGCCGCCTTGTTGACTTATTTGGCTGTATTTTTTTTTAAATCGTAATTAGCAATCCTGAAAATCTCCAGATACTTTTCGATAGCATTGAAGCTTTTTTTGAGAAAACACACCGTTATGGAGTACTTAAATCAATCCATGTCCGTGTCCTTTCCTAACAAAATAATACCTTAAAATCAAATTATGTTCCTATATATACTCGTAATTCGTAATAGATATAATTTTATTTTATATATACACTACTCAACTCAACTAAAATCACTCCAGGTTATTTATCCTTTAGGTATTTACTATAAATGAAAACATTTTCAGATACTGTATCTGGAGATTACAGAAAGTGATAAAATAACCCAAAGAACATTTGCTGAACAATGCCAGCGCGTTACTGGTTCACTTTAACTAATTAACCAAACATGCAAAACCATTCGGGCTTCTCATCGTTTAACAAATATATGCTCCAATTTTATACGAATTAATTTGAATGTTAATTACAAATTATATTTGTAGTTCGTCCCGTTAAGAGGTCATATAGGTTTAAAGTTTTGGGTACACTAAGTAGGTAAGAATACTGAACCGTGAAATACAAATTACAACGTAAAAAGAATGGTTGACTTGAAGGCTGAACTTATTTAAAATTACCAACCCGTTTGATATAACGTTCTCATGGCGTAAAGCCTTTTCAATTTCCTTGAAAAAATAACATCCATGAAATTGACATTATCAGCAAGCAAAATCTATGTTTCTTTTATATGTTAAGCATTATTTTGATGATTTTTCTATCTCTCATTTGTAGTGTAGTTTATTTTGATTACTACGATTTTCTTACTTTTTATAGTTTACAGGGGCCGTGTTTCCAAAATAATTTTTTGAACAACTGATTCACTGAAAACATCCATTTATTTTATTACAAGTATTTTCATTTAGTTTAACATTTACTACATTTTAGAACAAGTTGCATTTTTCACACCCGATGAAAAATAATAAAACAAGCCTTGAAAACTACTGACGAACCAATAAATATTTTACAGTATATTTTGACAAAATAACAAATTTCATTTTTGAAATCTGATTTTGACTTTATCCTCTTTAGGATTTCATTATTTAGAATTTATTTGATTTTATATTAATTTCAATAATTTTTTGTTAAATCTCTTATTCTTGTGTATGTCTTGATTAGGGAAAAAATATAGATTCAAGTTTTACATGCTTAACTCTTTCCATATATAAATTAGTTGAAATGAAGGAATACTGGTTGGTAGGTAGAAGTACCTAAAGAATATTTATAAACTCATGAAAATATGAGAAACAAGTAGTTCTAATTTCGTTTTATTACAAATTAACTTTTCTGTAATCATCACTATATGAATGAAATATGGGGAAATATTGTTAATTTATACTATTTTTCTATATTTTAGTAAGGCAAATTATGTTTAAAGTGTACATTTTTCTATAAAGCTCCCTAACTGATGAGGTTCTCCAGGTTTCCCTCATTCCAGCACTGAATTGTGGTTAGAGCTTATCTACGTAAGTTGTTCCTGAGAGTATTACTGAATAATAAATAATATGCCATGTATTTGACAGTGCTCCACACTCAGACTTCCGGACTAATCCTGAACTGAATTTAGTAATTTCTAACCTAAAATTGAGATGCATTGGAGCGCTAGAGGGCTTTGGGAACTTTAACAGACAGGTTAAACCATAGGTCATTTTGAAAGGCATCTTATTTTGGTATCCAACAGTGGAAAGGGTTGTAAATCCCACTAATTTCTACAGGAGTTTCTAATTTCGAAAGTGAAACAATTTATTTATAATGAACTGGATGAAATATAAAAATCAAGCCACTTTTTGAAACAGAAACGAAGGCAGTGGTGAGAAACACACCGTAGTGCCCTCTTTGGGTCTTTGCTACTATCCGTCTGACAATTATTTTCAAATTGACAGACAGATAGCGACCTGCTTTTCCCAGGTGCCATTACAGTAGTGACCTCTATTGTCTTTGAGGAAGGCAATCCTACTTATTTATTTGAAGTAGATGCCGAAAACACCTACCCATGGGCAATGTGCCCCGACTGGCGTTTTATTACTCCGGCATCTCCATGGAAGCCGCCACATCCAACCACAGACACTGACCAGTTTCGCGCTTATTATGCGCTCGTCAGAGTGCCATAGGTAGTGGAATCGATGAACGATGTTGCGACATGATTGCCTAAGGAGCATCGTGAATATTGTAGTGGCGAGAAACACACCGTAGTGCCCTCTTTGGGTCTTTGTTCTTCTGAATTACTCCTGAGTACAGTACTATATGCCATGTGCACCACAGTGCGCCACACTTCACGCTCTTAGACTTCCGTACTAATCCTACACTGAAAGAAATTTTTATTAATTGTACCTAAATAGAAATTGCATATTCCAACAGAATATCTGCTTTAAATAGGCCTCAAATAGGCTGCATAGTTATTACAACAAAAAATGTTTTACTGAATTACTCCACTTACTATTAATGTACCACTGTGTACCATGTAATTAACCACTTGTAAATGATATTTGTGCCATTACACAGAATGTTAGTAACAATTATAATTAGTGATTCAGTTCAGCAAATACTGTCATTGGTCCTAATAACTTCATTTTATAGGTGTGTATTGATATACCGTGGCATTTGACTACGTGAATCACTACATTCTGTTGTCAAGTGCAAAAATATATTGCTATTATATAAACAAATAGGTAAAAGGTAATAAATAGAGTCATATCTCCTAAATAGAAGACAGTTTATAGAATATTATGGAAAAAAATCTCATGAATTAGATGTGTGTATTTGAGTTTCACAGGGTCCTCTTCTATTTTTGATATAGGTAAACATATGATGTTGAGGACATCCATTTATTATTGTACTTTTGCCAATGAAATAACTTTAATATCACGTAATTTAAATGTAACTATTATGTCAAAACAAATACAAGATAATCTGCCCTCTCTTTCTGAATATTTTAATTTAAACAGTTTGATCATAAATTAAGATAAAACATGTTCAATGTAGTTCCATCCTTCATCCTTTCTTTCAATTACATATTCAGTCCTTTTACAAAAATTAACAATAAATCAATCGTTCAAGTAATTCATTTTATGCTTCTTGGCATTAATGTTGATATGTCCCTAAATTGGAAAACGCATAACATAGATTTTGTATATAAGAAATGTGCAAGTGTTTGTTTTGCACTTAAAAGACTATGTCAATTTCTAATAAAAATATACGAAAAATTTTCTATTATTAAAATTTCGAAAAAGAACTACGCTATGGAGTCATTTATTGGGGTAATTCAAGTAGCTACATCTGTCCGTGTTTTTGTACTGCAAAAGAAAGACATACATTCTATTAAAGAAAGAATATTGACACCATATCTTTATATATTAGAGACACTAGAATTTGTTAAAAAGAATTTAGACAAATTTAGTTTTCAAAATATTCATCATAAGTATAGTAGACGTTTTGAAGAAAATTTGCAGTTTACATTACATAAACTAGAATTATTTAAATCAAACCCTTTTTATATTGGTGCAGTGCTCTATAACAAACTAGATGTAAAACCGCGTACACATTTGTGCATGAATGCGCAAGGCAAGGCCGTACCGAAAGCCTCGTTTTGCGAAAAAATTTTCCCGCACTTGTGATGCACACAATCACACAAACTTGTCGCGGCAGTGATCCAGTGTTTTTCACCGAGACAAAATGGACGAAAAATTATTATCTGTGGCTTGTCTCAGTTTTACTCTTATTTTAAGATTACTAAGAAATAAAAAACGCAAATCTAGACGTAGATATGGTCTACCCAATTATATTTAAGAAGAAGACAGAAGCCGTATTATGAATATTAATAGTATGTTTTTGTTAAACGACCTCTTGGCTGATGAAGGAAGTTGACAAATTTAAAAATTTTACTAGAATGCCAAAAGAAGATTATAATTAAGATAACGAAATCAGATACATGTTTCAGAAAAGTAATTCCACCAAAGGAGAGATCGCTCTCCGCCCCTGATTCTATAAGACGCGAGCTGTTACATATTTTCTTGTTTACAAAAATCAGCGAAACCGTTTTTGAGATTAAAAATGACGAAAAAGTTAGCTGTCGACTAATTTCGTAAGCAGTTTATTAGCGAAATTCACAGTTCAGTAGGAAAATTAAAAAAAAACTTTAAAAAAATGTCAAAATGATTTATGCTTTATTTGAACTGTTTTTTATGTAGTTTTCATTATGCGTTTTAGTCCAATTTTAGTTAGGCTGCCATGTATTTTAAAATGAAGTTCAACACGAAAAATTACTCGAAAACTGTTCCTCGTGTCACTGTTATGGTCACGTGAACTTGTATTTGAATAAAAAATGTTTCCGCTTTTCTGAACAGGTTGCCAATGATAAGTATACAATTTTTGTTATAAAAGTGCTGAAAAACAAGATGACGTACCATTTGCATATGCCCAAGGGTAAAGTCTATGTATATCTAGTTCTTTACTCCTTATGGAAGCGCTTATAACCCTACGCACAAGCACCACCTCTATAAAATAACGTAAACTTCCACCTTTCATAAATTTTATGGATGGCGCGAGGATTAACTTTGAAAAATAACTCATTCATAAATGATAATTTCCCTCCCAACATATCCGCTCACTAAATTCCTGCAAATCTAGACCTTATGTCAAACCTGTCAAACTTAGTCCGCTACAACGACAATTTTGGGACAACGTAGTATTATAATTTTAGATATTTTCTGCAATAACTCATTGGCATGACACTGACGTAGTTTTCCACATAACACCAAAATACTATACTGCACTCCACGCGCATTTCGCCAACCAAGTTGTCATCATATGAAGATGATTAAAATTAAACCTATGCTAACATTGTGTCCTATTTATACCTAACCTATTTCTATGGTTCAGTGAACCGTCGCGACAGCTCAGTGAACCATCGCGACTAATCAGTGAACCGCCGCGACGGATCAGTGAACTGTGATTTACTAACCAATAAAGCGGGCTATATGGGATTGACCCCCTGTCACCATTCATACTATTTTTACATTTAGCAATTTCCAAACTCTCAAAAGCATCTTGAGCTGTCTGGACTTTGTTACATTCCTAACTAGACTATCTATTTTATGGTTGTTCTCACATGCACGTTGGGCGACACTAGACGTATCTGTCCTTCCATATTTGAGATGAACCATATGTTCCTTGAATCTAGTTTGAATTGACCTTCTAGTTTATCCAACATACTTTTGATTGTATTCTTTACAGCTAATTTCGTAAATCCCCGACTTTTATTTAGTTTCTATTTTGTCTTTTGGATTGCCTAAAGGTTGTTGTACTTTATTTCCCGATGAATAAACCACTGACATACCTATATCCTTAAAAACCTTACCAAAACCACGGGTAAAACGAGGATCATATGGAATAGATATGAATTTTCGATTTTCTCTTTCATTTTGAAAAGTCGGAATTTTGAAATGTCTTCTTAAATTTACGTTTCATAATTATTTTCAATTCAAATCAATCAATTAAACTTACAGAATATCCATTACTCTCAGCTATATCCCTAATCAATGCCTTTTCTTTTTAAAACTTCTTCTTAGAGGGAAGCTTAATAGGCGATGAATTAAAATTGAAACCTCCATTTTGTGCTGAGCAGCACAATGGTGGGAGTCCTTAGGGATATATCTTAAAGTACTGCTATCTTTTCTGTATATGTCTAATTCTAACTTATCTTCACTATTTCTAATTACTAATACATCTAAGAATGGTAGTTGTCTAGAGTTTTCAATTTCATGTGTAAATTTAACTGACGCGAAACGACTATTCAATTTAGAAACAAAGTTGAAAATATCAGTGACTCTTGTATCAAACACTGCAAAGATGTTCAGTGTTCATCCACATCTTCTAAACCCTGGGGAAATACTCGAATTCTTCTTTTGCCTCCGTTTCAAGTCTGTACATGAAGAGACTGGCAATGAATGTTAACAAAGATTGCTGTACCCTCATGTTGTTCGAAGAAATTACCATTGAATCGAAAGCAATTTTGTTTCATGCAAAGTTTAGTGACTTGAAGATATTCTTTTACTACATCTTGACTGAGATTGTTTGATTCGAGTAAATTCTTAAGGTAGTCCAAGATCTGTGGTCTACTCGTAATAAAAATACCTATAATTAAAATAATGTTTTGTGATCATTGTTTTTTATAAGTAGGTAAATAGATTTAAAACCAGCTTTGATAGATTCTTTCCTGTCATTTCCTTGCAAACTCCGCCCTGAAGTATTCTATCTCACTCTTTTGTAGGACGGCAACGTTCTTTTACACATATCGATTTTGGCGTCCCTTCGGAGGAATTCAAAATAATACATTGCAGTAAATAACTAGGTCTACATAAACTTTGGCAAGGGCATACGCACAAATGAAAACTCCTTTTCTATATGAAGAACTCAGGATGACTTTTTGAATCATTCATTTTCGTCATGAGAGTATAAGCAATATAATACCCTCTGAAAGGCATACCTACTGACTAAAATCACAACAAAAAATCTGTCACCACCTCGCGGTCTATTTTGTCAGTTTTCAGTATAATTATAATATTTATAAATATATTTTAGAGCATTTATTGATCGTACTGTTTATATAAAGTCAGATTGACTAGCTGATTAAATTGTGAAAAAGTATGAATATTTTACGGGTTAAAATTTTCCGTTGTCTTAATAAAAATTCTTGTGCAAACATACTGAGTATAATAAAACCCAGATTATATATTTACTTATCTATTTGACCAATTTATCCCATGATAAACATTTTTCTCTGACGAGCTTACGTGAATGCAAAAATATCACATTTACTTTAGAAGAATACTTAGGTAGTTTTATTTAAAAAAATAGATGGAAAATGCTTCAATGAAAATTAAATGAAAGTTATGTGGCTTCAGAAATGCAATTTGAATTGAAACTTAGAATAAATCTAGGAATAAAGTGAAATTTTTGTAATTTAAATTTGCTGTGTTACCATGAAAAAATGCAATTAACTAAATAAAAAGTGACAAAATGTACACATGTGTTTTCACTTTTACTTTATTTAACGATGCGTTTCAAATATATACTATGTGGTTAAATTTGGCGAAACGAAAGTGTCTCATGATATTTCTTGCGCCCTAGTAACTGACGAGATGCTTCTTCTAATCAACGTGTCTGTGAAAGTTTACCGGTGTTTACACAAGAAAATGACTTGTGATAGTGATTTCAAAATCAGAAAGCCGTTTAGAATGACACAAATTCTTATGTATAACGATTTATAACATATACATCTAAATTGTTCATGCCAAATTTTTATTTTCTTCTATGTGAGATTTAGATTAAAAGAAGGCTAGTGTCTAACTTAATTTGTGGATACGAAATATACTTATCGACCAAACATTTGATTGATAACGTTTTCAGCTTAGATTGGATTTTTCTGACTTAAATTATTAGGTTTAATATAGATTACAATATATGGTGTTGTGCCTTCTAAGCTGAAATTCTGGTATTGAAATCTGCCTTGGAGAAAATATTGTAATGGGGTAGTAAAAACATAATTATTCATTTTGATATCCATATTTCGATAGTCAGCCAGCAATAAAAGGTTCAGGACGATATAAGATCAATTCAAGAAGCCTAGTTCCTAGTAGAAGCATAGTAGTAGCTATGATTCTAGTATAAGTGAAACGTAGTGAGAATAATTAACCGGTTTCAAGGCACAATACTGGATGTACACATGTACTCCTTAGCCAGAAAATCATTTGCAGACGAATTTATAGATTCAGAACCTATATTTGCAATACCAGAAACCTTGCTGATCTATTACTTGGATAAAACAAAACACAAGTCTTATTGACAATGTATTCTTAGCAAAGGATACAAAAAATCCATATTTAAAATACCATCGGTAATGCTGGGCTACTAATATTTTGTACTCAAGCAGGATTATCACATAAGGCAGATAATTGTACTATTAGCAAAACACTGCTCTTTGGTAAAATATTTACACAATACATATCTATAATAAGTGTCTCCATCTATAACAGGGCGCCCTATTTCTTGACCCGTTGCATGGGTAACTTTTTTATTAGTAGAGATACAAAAACGCTTAAATGAGCAAATTAGTGCAGTTTCGTATTAGTAATTCTACGGTAAGGCGAAAGTTTATTGTCACATCAAGAATGCTATGGATTATGGAACAAAAGAATGTTTTGAGAACAGAAATTATTAATTAATTAATTATATTGAAGTAAATGTTCGAAATGACCACCATCCTGTTAGATACATAGTAAGCAACGTTTCTGGATACTTCTTAAAACATTATTTATTTTATGTCCATGTATGCCTCTAATTGCATCTTGAATCCTGACCTTTAGATCCTCTATATCTAGAGGAGCTGTCACATAAACTTTATCTTTCAATAACCCCCAAAGAAAGAAATCTAAGGGGGTCAAATCAGGTGTTCGCGCTGGCCAGTCGATATCCATTCTATTTCCTATAACATTATCAAACTGTTCAAGTAAATATTGTTTTACCTCGCGGGAATTATGCGCAGGTGCTCCATCGTGTTGGAAGTATTTAAGATTTCTAAAAATATGAAGTGGTAATTCATTTAAATATTCCTCTGTTAGAGTATTCCTTAGAAAATGAAGGTAATTATTCGCATTCAAATTATCTTCGTAAAAATATGGGCCAATAATTTTGCCACAAAAAATTCCACACCACACATTTATCCCAAATTGACGTTGATTTCTTCTTTCAGAAACAAGATGTGGATTTTCTCGACACCACATTATGTTATTATGGCGGTTAAAAATACCATTGTTGGTAGATCTACTTCATCACTGAATAAAATATTTTTCTAGAAGTCTAGATCCTCTTCGCATTTTGAAATGTACCATCGACAAAATGTCATCCTTCTTTGATTATCAGCTGGATATAAAGTATTGCATATGGAATAATGATAAGGCTCTAAATTGTTACCTTTTAAAATAGCTCTTACAGTTCCTTGAAAGTGTTGCAGTGATGTGCAATTTCTGCAGTTGAAGAATCAGGTTTAAAATTTACATAAGCCAAAACATTTATTTCAGTGTCTTCATTGAAGTTTCTTTCATCCTTAGGCTTTGAAAAAGAACCGTATAATCGTATATTATTTTCCAGCTGTCTAATTATTCTATGATGGGGTTGTCTTCGTTCCATGTAAGTTTCAAAATAAAGATTCGCTGCAGCTTGTGCATCTCGATTTTGGTTATAATAACAAAATAGCATATCATTTTTCTCTTCGTTGGTGTACATATTTGCAACACTATTATTTTGTATGCAGTATTAATAATAAACAATAAACTACTTAACAAAAACTAAAAATGTCACTTATGATCTGTCAATAATTAAATGCCAACTAGACGTTTTTAAAAATATCAGGAATCTTATTTTTTGTTTTATTTCCATAGCATTCTTGATGTGACAATAAACTTTCTTTAAAAACAACGATTATTATTACTTTTGTAAGGATAAAATATGGACTATGTTATATCATCTGAAAGAGAAAAAAGGGGACTTTCGGTTAATGTCACAGCCACCTATCCATTACATTTAAAAAAAATATATTTTACTGTGATTCTCAACCATTTTAAGAGATATATAAAAAGTAGCAAGTGCATGTCATTTTACATGAAAAATACTGCAAAAAACATGTGAAGCATTTTTCTCTAACTCTTCAAATGAACGAGCTACGAGGGATAATAGAAAAGTTGGATTTTTCGTTTTTTGTCAATAACTTTTCAACCTTCCCCCGTATATAATTTTTCGCCTTACCGTAGAATTACTAATACGAAACTGCACTAATTTGCTCATTTAAGCGTTTTTGTATCTCTACTAATAAAAAAGTTACCCATGCAACGGGTCAAGAAATAGGGCGCCCTGTATAGAGCATGAAACGACGAATCAGCCTTTGGTATCATGTAAGTGTGCGAAGCGTTAGCTCGCTGCTGATGCCTACAATTTTTTACAAGGTGCCTATTCCAATTGGCTGCGTGAGACTTAAGGTGCAGATAGCAACGCACGCCGTAACGCCTATAGGTTGCAATATTGGGATTTCTGAACGTAGCCTTTTGTGCTTTTAATAAATAATTTCTTAATACATACTGATTTATACTGTAATATACCTAACTCAAGTACTTATTCATCATGGGTAGGAGTCAAATTGGATTCATCCCACGGGTATTTCATTTATTTTAAGAGATACAAGGTAAGTCCACATTTAACAAAATTGTGTAAGCATTGATCAACAAGATTATAATATATTCTGTATAAGTGTGGTGGCTAGGTTTTTCCTGCACGTGTGTGAAAAATTGCCAAACGAACTCAAAACGAGTTTTGTAACACAAAAATACGATAAAAACAAGTTCATCAGACGTGTTATAAAATGTTTTTTCTACAACCGTAGTTTTAGGGCAAATAAATCCATTTTATTATTTTTAATGAGGTGAACAAATAGTTTTGTGTGATATGTTTATAGACGTATACGTATTATGCTGTATTTTTGGGAACGAAATTAACAAAGCAAATTATATGCTTTTTATTCAATTTTAGTGCGTTTCTTGGATAATATTTTGAATGTTGTGCCGTTTATAATGAAAATAACATGTGATAGTCAGAAGAGGTTTCCTAAAGAAATAGCAGATATAGCGAAAAATGCTTCGCTGGATTTATTACGAAATAAATAGAGCAGTCGATACGAAAAACAGTATACATTATAGGCCTATTCCTGCAGGAATCACAAACCAGTCAGATCCAATCAAATCAATCCAAACCAGTCAGCAAATTGTTTTCAACCAATCACAATACTGAATAGTTTTATAAGGAAGGATAGAAGGCAGGAACATGCCTTATATTTACAAGTTGGCGTGCAACAAAGAAAGTTAAAGATATGTGAAAATCATCAATTGTATGGAGTTACAAACAACACAAACATTTACACATTTATTTTAGGAATGAATACAACAAAATAAACTAGATATATTCTTGATGAAATTATTTAAATAATATGATTCAATAAAGTTTAAACTTTCCTTGTTATCTATAAACTATAGGTACTCAAAGGAATATCTTCATTATTTTAAGGCATATCTCGTAAACAACTACTGTGTGTGCTATATACGCTACAGTTGGTTTGTTTAGTGCAAAATTTAAAACTGAAATGACAAAAAATTATCTTAAAAATTCAATATAAAAGATGTGTAACCATAAATAATATTTTTTATGTAAAGTAGAGACTTAATATTTTCATATTTAAAATGATGTAGATAAGAGAGATGACGATAAAAAGAAAAATATATTTAAAAAACAATAAGTTGAGGTGTTACAGGATATGCCGATGTAATTCAGTTATGGGGGGTGCATATAGTAAATTGAAGATTTTCTCAGGGAATCGAAGTGGACAAAACGATTGGACGATTGGAAATGGACGATTTTTGCGAAGGGTATGGAAAATAATCTTTTATTTCTATATATCCATATTTCAATATATTATTTTTGATTCAGGTAGTTCTCATTGTGAATGTTGCAGACGCGCGTTAGAGAGATGAGTTAGTAAAGATGACAACACAAAATATTGAGGAATATGAAAACCACCCACAGTGAATAACTGTTCCCGGTACAGAAACGCATGTCACTCGAAAGTTCGTTGCTTACGCACAGGAACTTGATCCGTAATAAATAATATGTATATCTTTAAGAAATATTTAATATTACTAGACTTAGTTTAGGTTCAAATATTATTGAGGCTTCCAATAATTTTAACATTAGGTACTTTATGTTTAATAATATTAATAAGACAATTGCCACCTATAAATATTGAAAATGTACAAAATTCAACCATATAATAATTATGGATCTTAATAGTTTTATTTTTAGAGTAAAATTTTGTTAAAATGTTTGCTTTTTGCTATCAATATTCTTAAGATGTTGAATAAAAAGAAATAAACAAGAACATAATAATTTTTTTATTATTTTAAGAAGCTAAAATAATGCATTTGAAAGTTTTCTAAATTGTTAACGAAAAGTTCTATTTTGGCACAATTTTAAATTAAAACTTTCATCTAGGTACTGAAAGGTGTTTACCGCACGTCTGCGATAAAATAGTAGAATTGGTACGGTAACTAGCTACTTACCGCACGGTTAGAGAGAAAAAAACTAAGAATAAATTAAACATTATTTTTCGAAATATATGAAAACATAAAATTCGGGTTAGTCGTTCTTATTTTTAAACATACTTATTTATATAATAATTTTAAAGTACCTAAGGATGATAAAGTAATAAAACAAATTTCAAATTAAACATGCAAGTGTGATTAAATATTTAAATTGTTTTGGTCTTGTAAAGAACAGCTACAGGCCACATTAGCTAAAAGTTAATTAGTTAGGAAATGCATTTAAACTAAAAAAGGAACAGATAAATGAACTCTTGTGAGTTGTTTATTGTTCAAATAGGTAAATATATTTCTTTACAACCATAGAAATGGAAATATTAAATTATTTTTATGAAAGTGAGTTACCTAAAAGAGTCGTTAAGTAATTTGTTTTAATATTGTTTCAAACTATCGCAGGCATTAAGTATTTTTTCAGTAACAGATATAAAATAACTATAAAATTTCTAGGGACCAAACTTAGCTTGGCAGCTTGGGTTGATTTATTATAAATTGTTGAATTTCGATTTGCTTAACTGGATTAATTTTAATATACTTATAGCCTATATAAATAGTACGATTTTAATAAACATTTGTAATGTGACTTTTGATTAGAACATGCGCATTCAGCCCTCCAAATAAATGCCCTCTGCCAATTTTACAAGTATACCTTTCATTATGCTGTGGATTCAATAAGTACCAATGATGAAATAAGAGTAGGGATCTTGGAATTTATCCCGTAGTCATAGCAATAATAAATTACTATGACTACGTATAATAATAATTATACGTAGCATATAATTCGTATCCTAAGCATCGCTGTTTTGTTTGGGGGCCTACGGCAAATCCTATATTATTTTAACATACTTTCTTTAAGAATCACACACTTATTTTGTTAATACTTGCCAAATGCCAGAGCACGAGAGCTCCTCGTCTTGATTTCCTCAACCAGATCCCGATATAGCCCGGTTGCGCATAATAGTGCAAATTGAGTTTTGTATTACCGAATTTTATTCTAGAAATGTACCATCCTAGATCATTTCTTTTAGTTACGCTTCACTGAAGAGGATCAAGCACTCCGAAATATCGATGTCTGTAGCTTCATCGTTGTTTGCTTTAGGAACTACGGCATGAATTCTTCTATTGTTTTAATAATTATGTATTAAAAATAAATAACATTTTACACTTGAATTTTTCTCGGTATCTCCGATAAGAAATATTACGGTTTAAATGATTTAAATGATGACATCGCAGCACACTCTATCTTGTTTAAGAACCTTGATTACTTTTTTCATCTCTAGTATTTTTCTACATTAGAATTTGTAGGAATTTCTTGATCCTACCGTTGTAAATTTATAGAGTTTGCTTAGTTTAAAATATACTAGAAATGGGAGAAAATCGCTCTCGCGATTTTCGTTACCATGTCTAGCCCTACCGGGGGTCCAGGACTGCCTGGGGTCAACCTTCGGGCGACAAAAGCATCTAGAATAATATTATTTTAAAGAAAATACATATTAAAGAAGTTTTGTATCTGGAATGATGATGTAATTATCTATACTAAACGATTTTTCTTAATATTTTGATGAACTGTAAGGGCACTCTATTCTTGAAGGTAAAACATCATAATTTTTTAAGTGCTGAAAGTAAAATTAATTTTTTAGTAAACATTATTAGGTATATATCAATTTTATCAATGGGACCAAAAATATTGTAGATATTTACTTTTGTGAGCTAAAATGATGAATTTAACAGACTGCCAAAATGAACGAATTAATTCCAAACTTTATGTGCAGAAAGAATAAAAGCTACGGATAATGAAACAGAATAACTAAACACTAATACTAACAAATAATTGGAATTAAAAAGTAAAAAAAAAATTGGCCTCTAGCGTGACCCGAACCCGCGAAATCAGCATTACCACGTTCTTTGAATCCTATATACGACTTTCTCATTGCGGTACCGCGGCTCTTGTCACAAGTTTACCCTGAGACGTTTAAGTATGTAAACTGTACGTGTCAACCTGAAAAAATAATTTTTACCGATTTTCTAATTGGAAAAGCATTTCGCTTCAGTATTTTGGTAATCAGAAATGTTTTGCAGTCAGTACTATCGATTCCGTTAGTAATATTTCTCGTAGGAAAATAACCTATCTGAAGTTTAATTAATTTGACAGTTTTCGTGGGAGGTGCTTGTCTTGTTAGTGCAATCTCACATCGGCAGATAAAATGAGAAAGAAGTTGAGACGGATGCGACTCGAGATTTTCGAAGACGAAATAGACGTAGAAGAACTCGATGTACGGTCTCGAAAAAAAATCTCAAAGGATTAGAGAAAGGACGTAACTTTCGCGTGAAGCGGTTCTCGAAGCCCTAAAATTAGAAAAAGGGTCTCGGGTGTCCCGCGAAAAGTCGGAATTTCGGCAGGCGTGACGGGCCCATAAGGCGCGAGGACAAACGCCGGTGCGAACCGTATCTCTCTCGCCGAACGGCGATCGACAAAAATTTTGCAGAGGTTTTTTGAAAAGGCGTTTAAATTGGGAAAACGCGTAGGAAACGGAACGAAAATACCCCTACGCATTGGAGAAAGGCCGGAGGCGACCTCAGGTCGTCCGGAGGGATTGCTCCGCGATCCCACCTCGGAGGAGATAACTTTGAAACTTTGTGGATTCGGCGACGGAATTTAGAGCGAGACAGAATCGACGTTTTAATATATATGGATTATAGATTTCTTGTAGAAGGACATTATTTTATGAATAAAGTCACGTCCTTTGTGTCTAAAAGTTTTATTTATTTCATTATCATTAGGGACAATTTAAATTTAATATAGTATTATCACAAAAGAATAACAAATTTAATAAATCACAGGAGTATATTTATCTCGGACTGGCGTACAATATATTTATTTATGAAAAGGTATAATTACTTCAATAGCAAGATTTTAGGTTTATAGTGGGTAGGTTATGTGTAGAAGGTATTTTTTTATTGGTGCTCCATTTTACCTATTTAAAGCACGCCTGAGCGTGTTTAAACCGAACTTTCAAAAACGCGCATTTTTGAAAGTTACAATGGCAACGTTTAACAACCCGAGGAACGTGAAGTCTATTGACAATTTGTTGATTATTGATCTGACAGGAGTACCCTGTAACGTCAAATAAAATATTACTAACAAATGCAAAACCCGTTCATTTATATCTGTTACCTTTTGCTCTTCCATCCATTTGATGAACTTATCCTATTCTTTTTTACACGCATCATTAGATTTTTTTCAGTATTAATCGCGATTTTCTGCTTTACTATTAAAAAAATCGATATTAGAATTCATTTTAAGCACTGCGGTGACAGCAATTAATCTTTAATGACAAATTGCAAATTAATTTCTGTTTTTCTCATTTCTATGAAAAATCGCGCCTGTTTAAAGACCTTTTTATCCACTCATACTTTAATATACTATTTATGTATGCTTTAAACTACGAAAATTCTTTTTTGTAGACCAGCAAAAAGCTTATAGAAGAAATAAATAGCTAATAGTAATAATAACTATAATAATTTAATAAATACACATATTTCTTATATAAGTATATAACTCTATTAGATAAAGAGTGACTTATGGATGATTAGACAGACAATACTTTCAGAATTGGTTGAGCTGAAACACAAGACATTTTTCACTACTTGATTGGGAATTTAAGGATATTTAAGTGATATTATCTCCGCTACGACTTCAAGATTTTTTGCCCAAACCCCTCCAAAATATATATATCAAAGCTATATATATTGAAAAATAGTTCATATATATGCTTGGAAAATTAAAAGGTGAAAAAAATTGGAAGAAGCAATGCAATAACAGCCAATAAGAAATTGCAGAATATTAAGAACATGGGAGCTTTTTCTGTTTCTGCCTTTCTTCATTTCTATTTAACGTCAGCCTATTTAGAAGATTAAGGCCACTCACCGAAGCCAAGTTACGAGCAATTCATAACTTGGCGATAAACCTAACACTTTGTATTAAGTTTATTTAATAATGGTTTCTTCGCACGTATTACTCAAATAGAGTATTAAAAACACGTAAAAGCTTAGTTATGCATTCCTCCAACAATTTAAACTCGACCCGACTCAAGTTGAAAGTAACTATGCTGAGCAGAAACAATATTTTCTTACAGGACTAGTACATAGTCAGACACATTATTTCAATAAACACATTAACACAATAAAGCCATGAAAAGGATTTCACGAATATCTTTTGACATGAATGACCAAGAGATATGAATACGTGGGACAGCATTCCTAACATCTCAGGATATTTTTTCCAACAGGACTAGGTTTACCTTCGAACACGTTATTGGTTTGCTCTATCTCTGCATTAGTAGCAAGCATAATGGGTTAAATAAGGATTGAATGCAGCAGACCCGCACAGCTACAATATGCAAACATTTTGCAAAAGTTTTGCACTAACAGATATCTACTACAGACCTAAGTCAAAATAACAAATTATTCTACAAATAAATATAGTTTTGAGCAATTGAGAAATTATTATAGAAAGTTGTTAAACGTACCTATAATAATCTATAAGTTAAATAATCTAAGTAGGTAATAATATAAAACTATTAATATAAAAACAATAGAAACTACTTCTATATGTAAAAATTTGCCGAAATTACAAAGAATATTAGCTTATAGCACTTAGACAAATCCGAATAGGTAATGGATTTTTTGAGTTGTTTGATCTTAGAGATAATGAATGCTATCAATTCTTATATGAAGTTGTCAGGGACTTGAACAGTGTCAACAAAACTATCCTACTTCTCTGCACTGTGAAATAGTGTCAGTATTTATGTTTACCTCGAATTCTAAGAATATTCGAATAATATCTGTAGAAATTAAATATTTAAATGGCAATGAACATAAATTCGTGAGGGGTATATTTTCAACTCGGTGTGTTTGTTACGACTTGTGTATAGAATTGCTAATGCCACAATAAAATTATTTTAAACTTTTATGCATAAAAATACGTCCACAATTTTCTAGTATGACACTAGCATATAATTAACTTTTGACCTGACTTCCTTTGGCCTTATCGTCATTTCCGGTCAAATAGTCTCATTACTTACAAGTTCTTGTACAGGTTTCTCATGTATATTCAACGCTTTGTAACATTAACATTTTAAAATCATCATTATTAAAAAAATACGAGTGCTCATTTATACATACCCTTGGATTACCAACAACAATACTCAACTGTAGAAAAATATAACTGTTTCATTTTAGCGGGTTATTGCCTAAAACAATAACTTTGTATTTTGTATGATTTAGTATTCTGGTAGAATAACTTTGTTCAAATCAATCATTTGAGACAATTTTGTATTTTGTTATTAAATATTCGTTGTTTCTTTTTTTAGTATTCTGTGTGGTATTCAGGTATTCTGGTAGTTTTATTAAAGGGCTTAATTAGAAATATATTTTATTCGTTTCGATTGAAGTTATATATTTTGGAAAATATATCTTTTTAATTTACTCTTTAGGCTGAAATATACAATATCTACGTAGATATATTTATTTGGATAGTTCGGAAATTTCCTGAAAATGAAAAATAATTATAAACCAAATAACTTAAGCTACTTTCGGCATCTTTATTATCACAGACAAACTTTTACCTTACTATACAGAAATATTACTGAAAAAGTACCCGTAATGCGCAACCAAATTACAACTTTCCTATCAATACAATTTTGAAATAAAAAAGTTACTTATAACAATTAATTTGTCAAATACAAGGAATCAGTTGTGTCAATTTAGAATATTTTTTGAGTATCTGTTTCCACAGATTATTAGTCATCAAAATCAAAAAGTCTGCTCAGCTCGGAATTAGACAGAATCAAAGGGCTAGGATCCGAGTACAATTGTTCAATACTTTCAGTTTATCCGAATGGGACATCAACTACTGTTGTTGCTTTTATATAATATATATCTAAAAGAGTACCGTATAACAGCAATGTGTCAGACGAAAATTTGTATATTACATTAATACATTAATACATTACTTTTATGGTATGCTCTATATGTAAATCATGTGCTTCTGATCACTAGATGTAAACCCACTAATTACTATATAATCGTAATCGCGAAATAATGTTTTCTTTTATTAGTCAACATATGAGGCACAGTATTTTTTACGTACTTACAGTACGTTTGTTCCTATACTTCTTGAAGAAATAAAAAAAATAAATTAGGTGATATATTAATAATCCAAAACACTTTTTGGCGTTACCATGAGGTAGAGTTAACATCGCGTTTTTTCTGTGTATCCTCCCAGTTGGTTTTAGGCATTCAAGGTTTTTAAACTAGTGTAAATAACTCTTGTTAGGAGTAACCACTAAAATTGTTTTTTGATGCTCTAGATTTCACACCAGACAATTGACATTGACAGTGATATCTTCACACCAAACGTTCCAACCCCCTTCAAGATGCCCTAGATTGATTTATGCATATTCCCATTAATATTACATACATTTGTAATATGTAAAATTGAATATAGGATTAAGATAGGATTGAGTAAACGTAGTCAAGAAAAAAAACCCATTTGAAATTATCACATAGGATATATGAGTGACGTTATTCTGTAAAATCAGAAAATTAAATAAAAACCCAAATACATATTTAACTTATTGAACTTGAAGGTCTGATACTATATATATAGTAAAGCAGAAAAACTTTTAATAAAGTTTGAAGACTGGTTGGGATAATGAAAAAAAGTAGAAATTTTAATTTCGACAATTTCACTATTAGAAAAAAGCAAAAAATATTGTTATGCCTTCCAGTGGCGGCTGGTGACATTTGGATATAGGGGGGGGGGCGCAGAAATAAAATAATGCGCCGCAGGCGAAAATTTTGCATATTTCAAGGTCAAACCCCTTAAAATTATAAATTAGAAATTCGCAGAGCAAAAATATTTGTTTGAAAAAAACTGTTGAAAAAAACTTTCGTTACACAAATATCCTCCTTTTCAATACGATTGACGGAAATCTCGACAAAAATTGTTTAAAATAATATTTAAATAGGTAGGTAGTAGGTAATTAATATTTAGATATCAAAAATTTACATATACGACGTTACCTTCAAAAAGCTGAAAACGAGAATTCAGGAAGCAGGAACATAACTATTTTTAGTTTTTAGATATCCGTTAATTAAAAACGATATGGCATAATCACAAACTCAAAAGTATTTTAGTTATTCAATTTATAATTATCAAACGACACATTAAATTATTATGTAGGTAAGCAAAACTTCATACAGTTATTTATACACGGGTGCACTCACTTTCTAAAATTGAAATCAGCTCTACGGTCTCTCATAGAAATAAATTTTTCATCGAAATTATTTATTGGGCAGGCAACGCCCAATTCTTTTATTTATATCTACTTTATTTCCCAGTGGAAGATTTGCAAAATTAGCTCTAATTATACTACTAACAGTATTCATGTTAAGTAATATATAAAATTGTCTTTTCACAAAAATTGAATAAGTAATTTAATAATGTTAAAAATATGTAATGTGTTAAAAATATGTTATAACGTTTAATAATGTTGGCGTCGGATCGCGAAATAATTGCGGCCAAATCTGCATAATATAAGCATACGGAAAGTATCTAACGAGTTTAGTCGAAAAGGAGATCGGGTCGGTTGCCATAGTTACCTGGGCCGCGACTCAAAGTGCGGCCACGAAGCTGTGATGCTTTGCTCACTGTGCAGTGGTGTGCTGTGGTGATCCAGTAATGTGGACTGGCATTATGAGTACGATAGCTCAAGCGCTCGAGCCTTTCCTAATAATAGTTTTGTACCACAAGACATGTTTTAACATTTGCATTTAATTTACAGTAATGATAATAATAAGGATTTCTTTGGTATTTTTGGAGGAGGGGCGCGCGGCCATGCGGCCTTAAGGAGGAGCCGCCACTGATGCCTTCATTCATTGATCTTAATAATAAGCGTATATGTACTTCAATCATTCAATAATATCACTTGATATTGCCCATTGCCGATAACTTTGTATTTGTGGCATTGTCTTAAATATAAGATATTTTAAATGAAGACAGAAATTAAATTTCATCAGTTTTAGTCTCTGCTTGTATATATCAGGAAACAGATGAAAATACTTGACTGTGACATTTATTAAATTTAAAATCATATCAGTTTCATGTCCTGATTTTTATTAAAGGAAGTATACATTTTCAAATCTTCAACAAAAAAGTTACGTGCTTTGTGTTTAATATTTTCAGTGAAAGAATTTTGTTTTTGGTTAGACAAAACTAGGTTTAAAAACCAATCTCTGATAGCTACTTTGGGAACAGAACTTTTTTATATTTTAAGTAATGGCTGAACCAATAAAAACTAAAAGGATCGTATTACCTTATTACGAAGGCGTAGAAGGGTCACATTAAAAAAAAAATAATAAAAACTCGAAATTTCGACTTTAATCTCGAAATTTCGTCTTTAAACACGAAATTTCGACATTAATCTCGAAATTTCGAGTTTAATCTCGAAATTTCGACTTCAAACTCGAAATTTCGACTTTAAACACGAAATTTCGACTTTCAACTCGAAATTTCGACTTTAAACACGAAATTTCGACTTTCAACTCGAAATTATTCAGATGACCACTTTAAATGTGATTTTAACCAGTCAGTTACATCTGTTTATGTTATAAATTGAGTATAGATAGTAATATCTCGTGTTTTATTAGTGATATTAAACTTGGGTGCGATGTCAGAAAATGAATACAAACTTATTAGGCAATATTTTAGTATGGGCCTACAACATAAGGAAATTCTAACTTTCTTAAGCCATCTACATGGAATTTACCTTAACTTGCGTACATTGAAACGAAGACTTCGCTTTATTAACCTTTATAAAAGAAAAAATTACACTGACATAGATGATCTTGTGAGTTATCTCGCAGATGAATTAAGAAAATCTTCACAGCTTCATGGTTACAAGTGGATGTATATGAAATGTTTACAAAGGAATTATGTAGTTAATCAAGAAACTATTCGTCTACTTTTGCAAGCACTTGACCCCGAAGGTGTTCAAATTCAATTATAACCCCATAGACGAAAAAATTCCGTCTGTGTGAGGCAATGTAAGCAGCGATGTAGGTATCTAACCTGTGACTGCGTGGCAATAGCGCTTAAATAACTACGTTAAACAGTTTTGTAACTATTATATTATATCTTTGTATATAACTTTAAATAAACAAAGATTATATTTATGAAAGAACAATTATTTATATTAATCACTAAAATTCGAAAATAACAGTACAACTTGAAATACACAAAAATTATATTTTTATCAAAGAACAAATTTTTAATCACTAAAATTCTAAAATAACATACTTACACTTACATATATGATTCGATTTACAATGTTTACAGGGAGGTTTTAGGCAACAAGTTTACGATACTAATGATTGCTTAATAGAAGTAAATAACGAACAAGATCTGGAAGAGTGTGAAAGACTTTGCATCAATTTGGACTACATTTGTGACAAAGATATATTCCAACTGTGTAATATTATTATGACACAGAAGGGTTTGCGGAAAACTGAAGATTCCTATGATGCAGTTAATTTATACATTAATCTTCGAAATTAAATATTATTGACTATTTAATATTTATATAAAACTGAAACAAAATATATACAACTGAACTATAATCAAAATAAAATGTAATGTAGATACCTACTTATTTGTAGCTTTGTGGCAATAATAAATTCAAAAATTAGTAAAAGTGTGTGTTATATTATTAAATTTCTTTTTCTGAGTGTACAACACAAGATTATTATTATTATTATTATTATTACCGAAATTTGAGGATCTCCCAAACCAACGGAAAAAATTCGCAGCGAAAGCGAATTTTGATCGAGATCCAGTACTACCAACGCGAAATAATCGAATATTCACGTTGGTTTAGGAATTAACATTTAAATCTTTAACAAATTAACTATTTCCCACACTCTTTTTTATAGAAGAAATAAGAGAAATGAAAACCATCAGAATATGTTATTCATCGCTGGATTGAAAAACTCGGCCATTGGTTTTGACATATTATGTCAAGTGACCGATAGTTTTGTGGGAAAAAAATCACAAAAAGTGGCCGGATATTGATAAAATTGCCATAAAAAAATTTCAGAATCGAATTTTAGTACCACGTACACGTACTTGTCAGGTTGCTGACTGTTGCAACACACTGTATTTCGAGTTGAAAGTCGAAATTTCGTGTTTAAAGTCGAAATTTCGAGTTTGAAGTCGAAATTTCGAGATTAAACTCGAAATTTCGAGATTAAAGTCGAAATTTCGAGATTAAAGACGAAATTTTGAGATTAAAGTCGAAATTTCCAGATTAAAGACGAAATTTCGAGATTAAAGACGAAATTTCGAGATTAAAGTCGAAATTTCGAGTTTTTATTATTTTTTTTTTAATGTGACCCTTCTACGCCTTCGTACCTTCTTGATATTTGTAGTTTATTATAAGATAATACAACAATGATACAAAAACTATATTAACATTCGTTACCTAGTGGTTATTTTAATTTGCAACGGAAAAGAAGGTTCTTTCACACTGCGGTCAACTTTAATGGCACTGCCGTATATTTAGATGTTGAAAAGAGAGCGCCTATACTCAGTGGGGTTCAAAATCTCCTTGAGCATAATAATTTGTTATAAAATTTCCGCACTTACATGGGAGAGTTTTAATTGTGGGATCTTTTGTTCTATGATAGCAAGGTTACTGTGAGTCTGGTAACAGTTAGAGACTAGGAAGGAACTTCAGATTTTAATTTGCAATTAACAAAGTTCGCACATATTTAATATATAACTGTTTCATTTTTATTATTTAAATTATACACTAAGTAGGTTTATTAGAGATACGGATCTGGGACTGATGCATGAGGAATATGTTTCATGTTGCTTGAATTAACTTCTATCTGAACTCTGGTAGAATTAAATAGGCCTGGTTGTTTTAATTTGTACTTTGCATACTTCTAATTACATAGCATTTATTTATATTGATGTAAGCTTATTCACGGATTAATTGCTTACATTTTCATAAATTCTTATATTCTCTAATTTGTAAAAAAATACATGGTGAAGCAATATTTAGAATACGAAAATATTTGGAATAGGTTGGTGATTTGTTTATCCTTTATAGCGGGATAAGTTCCCAGACTATAGCTTCTACGCCATCTGATCTAGGTCTCGGCCCAAATACACCAGCTCCTGTTCCTCTGTCGGTTTTGGTGCTCTCTGTGAACCATACGAAGAGAGAACCTCAGACCATCCATCCAGACACCATTTTCAGTTTCCAGTTGGATGTTCTTCAAGTTTGTCCGATATTCAGGGTGGATAAATCGCTCCCTAATAATTCTTTTTATTATAGCCTCGGAAGAAGGTTTGACGTCTTCACTTCTCCGGTGCTTTTTCGTCCTTGGTTCTAGTTGGTGAACTACCAACTATTACCACGATATTCAAGATTTTTATATTTTCTATTGATATTTATATAATTTCTATTGATATCATGATAATTTCCAGCCAATGGTTACATCTGCTTTAATATATACTAATTAGAGGTCTTTATATTTATATGTAAATAAAATGATGTAAATATCATCAAGCGGTTTATTTGCAGTAACAGAAGTGAATTAATTCGATCATGCTTTCAAGAAGAATTTTAGCCAATATTAGTCAGAAGAAAGTGGATAGAAAACCGCTATGTAATATTGATTATTTTTTTATGATAGCGCCTTGAATTGAAGACAGCATACAAGGCCAATCTAAGTTTGCTTATAATGATTAACTTAGTTTCTTTAGTTAATTATCCCTAAAACCAAGCCACAAAGAGTTGTTTTGACAGATCATGTTTCTTCAGTTTACTAAAACTGAAATGATGTATCCTTAGTTACTGCCGAAAATCACAAATTGTATTTAATGAATTGTTCAACCCTCACTTCCATTGGTACTTTAGAGAGTTTGATAGTGTTACAAGGTTTGAAGAGGTAGCCAAAGATAAGGAAAATAACGATTATTAAAGGTTATTAGAACGATTATAATTTGTGAATAAAAAAATTTAAGAAGAAACTATTGAAATTTGAAACGAGAATGTGGCACTATTTTTTTAGATGTTATTTATAATTTTAGCCACATGAGGCTTGGTTAATTTGTATAATGCTATACTGATGAACTGATAAGTATGAGTTCTACTCTACAGGAACTATCTCAGCTGTTGGGTGGCGTAGGGGTTACAGCAAATATTATTCAGTTAACGTGATGAATTTACTTGATTATTGACTATTATTTTACGCCATTATATTTATCATTGTCGGTTATCAAGGCTACCTATAAGTTGGACTAGTACCTGAATAATTATGTATAGCAGTACCGGGAAATATTTACTGAATCTTAGATATTTTGGTTCTGCAATATTCATGATTTATGAATGGTTCCATGTCAAAGATGCTGCAACTTTTCAAAGTTACTTGAGAGCACACTTTAATCAGTCTAAAATGAATATGGGTAATTGTATTCAAGGGGGTTGCCGAAATAGTTAGAAGAGTAATAATAATATTCAGTGCTACTATATTTAAACCTAAATAATATCGATTGCGCCACATATTTTTCTAGTTTTTTCACCATTTGCGATGCCGTCATAAACAGAGTGAACATCCTCAAAGGAATGTTGTGGTTGACTTATGTGTCTACCAAATTTATCGATTGTCATTTTTAAGCTAGTTATAAGTTTCTCCTTATTACTCAATAATTTTAGATTCACGCAACTCTTCGATAATAGACACGATCTCGTTAGTATGACCTGTATGACTAGCGGTTTGAGATGAAACTAAAAGCCGTAATCTATCAACAAATTCATTAGGAGTCCCAGTATACGTAATCTATTGGACTATTCGAGGCTTTCATTAACATACCAAGACCCAACCTCTTTCGAGTTAGAGGTTGTATGCTACTAGGTCTTCGTGGTGTTAGTGGTTGTATAGTTAAAGTATAGTTATAGTTAGTCTACTCTACGTAGGTGCAATTACTGTGACAATCTAAAAGATTAATATACTTGATATGCTCGGTATTAAATGTTTATTAAGCTGAAACCAAAAGTAGACAAAGTAGATATAGTTATCTTTCAGTTTTTCAGATTATTTAATATTATTTTGCTAAGTCCTTTCCATTATTCTATTATCTCTATTCTATGTAGTTTCTATCCCCAAACTCTTTAATTTTACCAACTTTGATAATAGAAGAATGCCAATTTGTTAATTAAGTATGATTTATGATCTAACTTAATAGCATTATAATAAATAATTCATACGATATTTCAATTCAATAATTATTCAAAATATAAAAAATACCATACATTAAAAATAAGTTTAAGAATATATATGAAAAAATTACCATATTACTGTTGCTAAAATTTTAGGTAAAGGAAATAATACGAATGTAAGGAATATAATAAGGAAAAACCATCTAAGTTCGTACTTTTAATGGTTTTTAATAATTTTTTTATAAGGATATTTAGTGAAACCAATATAAACAATTTTAAATAACATAATTTGATATGATGAAAATTTCTTTTCTATATAATATAAATAAACTATGTAGATCGTTTATGATAGTTAGAGTTTACTCAGGCAACGAAATTTTTATAAAAGTGTATTACTTGAAGCAGAGAAAATAAAATTGTTATGAACACGTTTACTGTGACATATAGAGCATACGACGTCACAGAAGTAATCTTTTTATAGGACGCAACTTACCTACTTTCCCTGAAATCATTGGTTAATTTAAAAATAATATACTTAAACACTATATGCACTACAATCTTCCTGTTTATTTGATAATCAACTTATTTAGTTGTGCTTACACGGTTTGTATTATACAATGTACAATATAATTAAACCCTTGTACTCAGATTTTCGTTTAACTAGATATTTATTTACTTTTTAAAATTTAAAAAGACCACTTGATTTACATATCTCAAGTTTGGGGGACTAACAAAAACCAATTACCTGTATCAAGCTACTTAGTACTTATACAGGGCGCCCTATTTCTTGACCCGTTGCATGGGTAACTTTTTTATTAGTAGAGATACAAAAACGCTTAAATGAGCAAATTAGTGCAGTTTCGAATTAGTAATTCTACGGTAAGGCGAAAAATTATATACGGGGGAAGGTTGAAAAGTTATTGACAAAAAACGAAAAATCCAACTTTTCTATTATCCCTCGTAGCTCGTTCATTTGAAGAGTTAGAGAAAAATGCTTCACATGTTTTTTGCAGTATTTTTCATGTAAAATGACATGCACTTGCTACTTTTTATATATCTCTTAAAATGGTTGAGAATCACAGTAAAAAATATTTTTTTTAAATGTAATGGATAGGTGGCTGTGACATTAACCGAAAGTCCCCTTTTTTCTTTTGCAGATGATATAACATAGTCCATATTTTATCCTTACAAAAGTAATAATAATCGTTGTTTTTAAAGAAAGTTTATTGTCACATCAAGAATGCTATGGAAATAAAACAAAAAATAAGATTCCTGATATTTTTAAAAACGTCTAGTTGGCATTTAATTATTGACAGATCATAAGTGACATTTTTAGTTTTTGTTAAGTAGTTTATTGTTTATTATTAATACTGCATACAAAATAATAGTGTTGCAAATATGTACACCAACGAAGAGAAAAATGATATGCACAAGCTGCAGCGAATCTTTATTTTGAAACTTACATCATAGAATATTTAGACAGCTGGAAAATAATATACGATTATACGGTTCTTTTTCAAAGCCTAAGGATGAAAGAAACTTCAATGAAGACACTGAAATAAATGTTTTGGCTTATGTAAATTTTAAACCTGATTCTTCAACTGCAGAAATTGCACATCACTGCAACACTTCCAAGGAAACTGCAACTGTATTTTCCTTGCTATTTTAAAAGGTAACAATTTAAAGCCTTATCATTATTCCATATGCAATCCTTTATATCCAGCTGATAATCAAAGAAGGATGACATTTTGTCGATGGTACATTTCAAAATGCGAAGAGGATCTAGACTTCTGGAAAAAGATTTTATTCAGTGATGAAAGTAGATTTACCAACAATGGTATTTTTAACCGCCATAATAACATAATGTGGTGTCGAGAAAATCCACATCTTGTTTCTGAAAGAAGAAATCAACGTCAATTTGGGATAAATGTGTGGTGTGGAATTTTTTGTGGCAAAACTATTGGCCCATATTTTTACGAAGATAATTTGAATGCGAATAATTACCTTCATTTTCTAAGGAATACTCTAACAGAGGAATATTTAAATGAATTACCACTTCATATTTTTAGAAATCTTAAATACTTCCAACACGATGGAGCACCTGCGCATAATTCCCGCGAGGTAAAACAATATTTACATGAACAGTTTGATAATGTTATAGGAAATAGAATGGATATCGACTGGCCAGCGCGAACACCTGATTTGACCCCCTTAGATTTCTTTCTTTGGGGGTTATTGAAAGATAAAGTTTATGTGACAGCTCCTCTAGATATAGAGGATCTAAAAGTCAGGATTCAAGATGCAATTAGAAGCATACATGGACATACAATAAATAATGTTTTAAGAAGTATCCAGAAACATTGCTTACTATGTATCCAACAGGATGGTGGTCATTTCGAACGTTTACTTCAATATAATTAATTAATTAATAATTTCTGTTTTCAAAACATTCTTTTGTTCCATAATCCATAGCATTCTTGATGTGACAATAAACTTTCTTTAAAAACAACGATTATTATTACTTTTGTAAGGATAAAATATGGACTATGTTATATCATCTGAAAGAGAAAAAAGGGGACTTTCGGTTAATGTCACAGCCACCTATCTATTACATTTAAAAAAAATATTTTTTACTGTGATTCTCAACCATTTTAAGAGATATATAAAAAGTAGCAAGTGCATGTCATTTTACATGAAAAATACTGCAAAAAACATGTGAAGCATTTTTCTCTAACTCTTCAAATGAACGAGCTACGAGGGATAATAGAAAAGTTGGATTTTTCGTTTTTTGTCAATAACTTTTCAACCTTCCCCCGTATATAATTTTTCGCCTTATCGTAGAATTACTAATACGAAACTGCACTAATTTGCTCATTTAAGCGTTTTTGTATCTTTACTAATAAAAAAGTTACCCATGCAACGGGTCAAGAAATAGGGCGCCCGTATAATATCCTATATATACATCTACAGAAATAACTGTCAAATTATATAAATGCTGTACTAGCTCCAATGTACAACTGTATAACTTCTTATAGTATAATTTTAATATTATTTATTGGCTTAAAGAAAGATGTAAACAGTTAAGTTTACATCTTTCTTTTAGAAAGAAAGATGTAAACTGCATAACTTCTGTTACAACTTTTTGCACACATTTTCTATTTGTAAAAAAATTGTTAGACAACAATATTTTATGTGTAATATTTTTGTGTGTTTAAATACAAAAGATTTATAGGTGCAGGTTTCATGTAGCTACTTCAAATCATTTAGATTTATCGATTTGACTTTGTGTAATGCAGATTAAAAACTTAAACCTTCCTAGAATATCATTTAGATTTAAACAAATCATCGTTCTGGTAGCCATTATGAGTTCATACAGCTCGATTTGCCCATAATATCCAGCAACATCAAATATTACGGAAATTTAAAAAAACATAAAATTTACAGGCAAGGTAAAATGTCCGTAAGGATGATTAGTCTTCCTTGCCTTGCCCTACGTCCCCTGTGTAAAAATTCGCGTAATTTTTAATTGTAACATGGCACACGATCCATATTAAGGCCTTTGTTTTCGTAGCACCTATACCTACACCACCAATAACTTAACCTAAACTGAACTAAATAACTAAAGTTTGAAATAGTTTTATTTCACAGAGATCAATCAATGTCACCGTATTACCTAGTTCCACAATCTCTGTTAGTGCTCCGGGAATAGAAACTTACTCAACAATTATAAACAATGTTCCATGTACAATAAGTAGTAAGTGAGATTAAAATTTAAAAATTCTTTTCCAATCAAAATTAGATTATAAAATAATGAAAGAATAATCATAATATAATTGTTAAAAAATTTTGTTTATACAAATGTGGAGGACGAAACAGCATGTTCCACTCCTATGAAAGAACATTTAGGGACTGTAATTACTATGTAATTTTATATTATCGTCCGAGAACGTAAAACTTTCATTCTACGTGTACAAACTAAATACATATTTACTAGTTTTTTTATTCATATTCATAACATAGGTAAGCTTTGTTCGGGTTCTCTAATTTACTAAGGTTTAGAATCTGCACAACAGTCAACACCTTAACAAAAATCCAGAACTGTTCATGCAGAACTGGTTTGGATTATAGAAAAACCAAAAAACTCTTAAGCGAAGCGATTGTAATGTACTCTGGTGGCGTAGTAGTAAATTAAGCAGCTAAGCAAAGCAGATGGCATATCACGTCCGACTCTGTCATTCAACGGTCCGACGAAAATATCGATAGACTTTTGGTGGTTATTTTTTATAAACTGCAAACTCCTCATGTCAAAAATGAGGACTTTTTCAAAATACAATGAATCTGTTAACTGATAAAGAGGTTAAAGAACACTTTATGTGGGTAATGCAAATAGCATTTTTAGTGAGGTAAACTCACTGCTAAATTATTTTTTGGTTATGTAAATCATGGTTATGTACCGGTATTTTACATCACCAAAAATACGATTTGCATTACCTACCTAAAGTGCACTACCTTAAACTCTTTGTCAGATAACAAATTGATGTCGAACTTCAGGATGACGAACTTTTCATGCATCCATATCCTAGCCGTTGATACATTTGTTAAAAGTAAGCTCTGTTAAAATTTACAGTAAATCACGAAAATCGGACAAATGCAAGTTGCACATAAAATTATCGCTGAATTAAATAGTACGAAATGCACATGTCGTGGTAAATAACCAGTCCTCAGTCCATCAAGCTCTAGGGTAGAACTAGTTAGAATGGTTAGAAATCGTTTAGAATCGACTCCACTTTAAACCAAAACAGACAACCACAAAATCCTGAATAGTTGGCTTCAATGCTTCAAACACGTTCGCATATTGCAAAGTACAGCTCAGACCGCTTTAGAATCGGATAATTTGAGACCCCTACCTATAGTCCCTTCAGTCACCATAATGTATTTGTAATTTACCTTCCCAGAAAGCAAAATAGTCACTCGATAATGTATTGCAATCAACTATAGACTGATTGTGAAAAGCGCAAAATAAAAAATTTCAATAAAGAATCTTTTAATCAACCAAGCCCCCTCGTTTGTCAAATGTAGATGGGCTCAATATTCTAGTTTGTGAATTAGAAACGATTTTGTTGTGACGTAAAAAGTTCTAGGATCTGTAGACCCAGATGTAGTAATTTCTGGAAGTAGGTACCTAGTTTAAAGAAAATAAGCACTACATATAAGTAATTAATAAATTATAATGTTTAATTTGTCAAGTTGTCTATGTATTTTTATTACTTAGTGACGAAAACTGAGGGAACCGATCGAATATTGAAATTATTAAATTAGAATCAGAATCAGACTTATTAAGGGAAACTGTCCAACGATCCAATGATTATTATGATGATAGTCTGAACCTTAGACTATTTACACTGAAAATGGTTTAAGGTCTGAACTAAATAAAACAGCAAGAAGCACAATTAAATTATTAATAGTCACTTACTATGAAATGCTAAATTAAGCGTGTTTTTAAATTCAGCAAAATTATGCTCAGTACCAGCCGCCGCATTTCTTCATATGAAGTTATCTATCAGTAGAGTGTTGAGTTTAAGAGCGAATTCTACATGCCCTCAGTTTCGTTTTCCTCTACTTATTTCCTTTTCGATGTGACTTGTTTTAGCTATTTATGTATTTAAAGCTGTATCCTCTGTTTATCTACACCCTACTCAAATAATAGGGTGTAGACATACATATTTTCTTTCTTTAAAATAGCCTATATACTGTCAAAAATGTTGCAACATAGCATATGTAATTGCAATCAAATATACAGGGTTAGGCAGAATGATGTATCCATTTTTGAACTGGATTTATTCAATAATGTAAAAAGATCTAAATTCAAATCAAATCGCCATGTGTTCCCGATACATGGCAATTTATGACAGTTGCCAAACTGTTTGCGAGAAACGTCAGTCAGTAAAAATGTCATATCATCGCAACGATATCAACTTGTATTGCAAAATTTTGAACGACTTCATAACGAAGGTGCAGACTTCCGAAGACTATGGTTTCAGCATGACGGAGCCACTTCCCACACTGCTAGGCAGCCTATGGCAATTCTGCGAAGAATGTTTCCTGGTCGTGTCATTTCAAAATTTGCGGATGTCGCGTGGCCTGCACGGTCACCGGATCTGTCAGCTTGTGATTTTTTCTTATGGGGCTATCTAAAGTCAAAAGTATTCGCTAATCGACCTTGAACTTTGGAATAACTGAAGCATAATATTCGTACCGAGATTAACAGAATCCCAATTTAAATGTTGCAGCGAGTCACGCACAATTTTTGTGCTAGACTTCAGGAGTGGGAGGAGCGAGGCGGAGGTCATTTGACTGATGTGATATTCAGAAAATAAATTGCCATATTTACTTAAGAACATTTTGTTTCAGTTTTCGATTAAAGTTTAACCATTAACGAATACCAGTACATAGAAAATAGATACTTTATTCTACTTAACCCGTTACTTTAATCAAAGCATCGGGTACCAACAATTTACAATATTGGAATTTGCAGAAAATATAATTGTACAGAAGCAAAATATGTATATATCAACTCCTAGATGTTGATATTTTTTCTAAGAATAGTAATTATTTTTGTCATTTTATATAAAAAGTGTATAATAAACAACGTCTCATGTTACTTTTTATAAATATTTAACAATCATTAAACCACATTAAATTCACAAACACGGATAAACATTTATTTGCATGTAATCAGTAGTTACATATATATTTATAATTTTAGTAAAATAATTACTACAAACTCAAAATCTATTCAAATACTACTTTATTGTAATTTATTACCTGTTAAGGTGACGTAAGTTTATTTATAATTTCCACATATATTTCTCAAAGTCACAACTCCTAGTTCAGTAATAACTGTGATAATTTTATTTAAACAAATGCTGCCAGCCGTCTAAATAAATAAAATGTAATTCTTAAACAAATAATCTCTGTTAATCTTAAAATGTATTTACGGTACAAATTTATTAATAATTTGTGAAAAAACACTTGAACGGATTTTCTTTGTTTAAACTCTACATTTGTAAATTATACGAAAATTGTGAAATAATTATTTTAAAACATCTCTCGTTGTTAGGTTTAAGTTTGATATTAGAAATATGATGTGAATGGAAATATGATGGTTCCTTCTCTAAATTCAGTCAGAAAGGTCTGTTTTATCCGCTCTAGAATAATATTTTCGCTCTACTGCCTGTATATTTGCTTGTTTAATGTTCATGTTCATGCATGTTCATGTTGCATGTCTCATTTATAATAGGAACTGTACATACTTGCTCATCTACTGCAATGGAGGTTTAACTTGATCTACTTCTGTTATATTTATAAATAAGGAAGCTAGTGGCTCCATTGCACCCAGCTTTGGAAACTTAATAGGCACATGTAATAAACCATATAAAGGATCTACGACCCAATGAACAGGTAGGTACCTACTACATATATCAGGTTCAATTTTAAGAAAATATTTAAAGTTATCATGGCTGACCGTCTAAATTAGGGAATTTAGAGTATCAGAAATGAAAAATAAATCATTTTCTGTGAACTGATGGGTCCAGGATGGTAAATGACATTTCTTAGACACTTATTTTTTAATGCTCGTTTTTCGATGAACTCCAGATGTTTGGGTAGGTATCATAAATTAGAATAAATATAGGTATAAAATCAAGGGGGTCCTATTTTTTGACCTAAGTTACTAAACTAGATTTAAAAACGGTGAATTATTTGAATATATCTGGTCATTTAGCAATTTTTTGTTTTGTTTTTATTTAGTCTGTTAATTTCCGTTGCTTTCAACAGATTTAGTGTTTTACTTTTATTGCTTATTTCTAGTTAGTGGCCGTAGAAACGGATGATCCAGACGATCACAAAGCGAAGGTTTTTCTTGTAAGCAATAAAAGTAAAAAACTAAATCTGTTGGGAGCAATGAAAATTAACAGATAAAATAAAAACAAAACACAAAAATAAGCTAATTGACCAGATGTAAACAATTCACCGGTCTTGAATCTAGTTCAGTAACATAGGTTACAAAAATAAGATTCCCCTGATTTTGTATGTACATTCCTATCTAAAAACGCCCCTTGAAAAATAAGTGCCTGAGAAATATTTGTTAGTTACCTACTTAACAAAGTCTGAATAAGACGAAACTATAGTAATAGTAGTATAGTAGTATAAGAATTATATAAAGTGAAAATTACGGGTGAAAATAAATTCGCGAGTCGAGTCTACATTGACACGCAGTTTTGCACTCTAGCAATTTGCTTTTATTATCAAGTTGAATCTATAGTGATTGAATAATAGTTTGTTCGGTTGTGTTAAGCAGATCAAACTGAGTAAGAACAAACTATCAATTTTATAAAAACTTACATATTTGTGAAGTAATTTGATACAGAAGTTGATATATAGCCGCATACAAGGTTTCTAACTTTTATCAGCCTTGCTTTTTGTGTGCCTTCTTATCGGCATTCTATACTGTGAAAAACATCCCTAAGCCGTTTAAAAATAAGGAGAGAAATGCCTACAATCTGTCCTTGTTGTAACGAACCGGTGACCAGCCAGGCACAGGACACATTCAAATGTGACGGCTGTAAGTCACGCACTCATATTGCTTGTGTAGGCCTCACTGCAGATGATGCGTCGAGGCTAACTCGATCTAAAGCCCGGTCAGCCGCAATTAAAACTTATTGCACACCTTGTGCCAATACTGTTGATAAATTTTCAAAATTATCTGAACTTATTGCCAATTTGCAATCCAACTTGGAATCTAAAATAACTGAACTTGTTACAAAAGTTGAAAAACTAGAATTTTCCAGTGGCGTATCGGAATTAAAGCCTGATCTATACGAGTCAATTGTAAACGAGACTGTGGAAAGAATTTCTCGTTCAAAAAATGTCATCATATTTAATGCCCCTGAAGCAACTGAACCTCACCTGCAGAAAATTCATGACGAGGGCATCGTAAAAGAAATCACTGATACTCTAGAAATCTCTAATATGGTTTCCCCTGTCTCCGTTAAAAGATTTGGGAGAGCTGCCAATAGTAGACCACGAATTCTCAAAATCTCATTTAATAGTCAAGAAGAAGCCTATCAATTCCTTCGTTATAAAAAACGCTTAGCTGGTTCTCGTCTGTCTACTTATTCTATTCAGGATGATAAGACGCCCAAACAACAGGAATACTTAAAATCCATTCGTAATGATCTTAAGAGACGCATAGAAGAGGGTAACGAAACTGATCCGACCATTAAATATATTAAAGGTGTTCCTACCATAATCTCTCTAAAAAACTAAGACCTCAATTATCAGAAATCTCATTCGTTTATACCAATCTCGACTCCTTGCCCGCCAAATTGCCTTCCCTTCTAATATTTATTCAACAAGAGCAACCCGATGCTATTCTGGATGCTAACCTGGAATATCGATTAAATCATTAGGAATTATGGGTTGCAACCAAGTTTCAGTTATTACTGAAACTTGGTTGCAACCCATAATTCCCAATGATTTAATCGATATTCCAGGTTACACTTTGTTCAGATCGGACAGACCTGGTGGCCGTAAAGGTGGTGGGGCTTGCATCTACCTAAGAACTGCATATTTCGCTAACTTTAGGATTGTAGAACGTCTGTGTGCTGTCGACGGTGTTGATATTATTTGTCTACATATATCAAATTCAAAGGTACCTTTTTATTTAGTATGCTTATACCGCCCCCCTAAAACAGCTAGAGGTCAGGACGAGATACTGTGCAATAAATTAACCGAACTAAATAACTTGTCTGAAAACCTTATTATATTTGGTGACTTTAACTTCCCTGGTATCATTTGGGAAAATGTGGAAATTCAAGATAACACGGATTCGTCTTCTAATTTATTTATAAATACTGTATTAGAATCTGGTCTTGTACAGTTAGTTACACAAAACACTCGTTTTCGTGCAAATCAACAACCATCCCGTGTAGATCTTTTAGTCACTAACGATGAAAATCTTTTCAAACCGTTACGTTATTTGCCGCCAATAGGAATTTCCGATCACGTAGTAATTGGTTGCACGTTACAAATTTTAACATATAATACCCCAAAAAACGAAACAAAATTAATCAAAAAAATAGATTTTTGTAAACTTAATAACTCATTAGAGGAAATTAACTGGCATAATATTCTCAACAATAACCATATTAATGCAGTCTGGGATTCATTTTTGACTACAATGAAAACCAACATAAGCAAATGTACGCGGTATAAAACGGTAGTACAAAATACTAAAAAGCCCTGGATATCAAATGAACTAATTGCAAAGTGCAAAATTAAAAAAAGGCTTTGGAAAAAATTCAGATTAACTCGCTCTGATAATGATTTCATTGCACATAGAAATTTTTCCAACGCATTGCAAAAAGAAATTGAACTATCAAAAATCAATTACGAACAGAATTTAGTAAGTAAGGCTCAGAAAGCAGTTTTCAAATACACCAGAAACTCTTTATCTTCTAAAGTCTCCACCCCTCTGGTTCGGGATGCCTCTGGTGATATATGTACTTCAAATTTCGATAGTGCTGAATTCCTTGCTACAACTTTCCAAAACATTTTCACGGAAGAACCATTTGGTCCCATCCCAGCCTTTCTGTCTCCCAGCGTCCAACATTCTTTGGACACAATCTCATTCACTCAAGCAGACGTGTTGCACCATCTCAAAAATCTAAGGATTGAGTTAGCACCTGGACCTGATGGTCTCCCTGCTTCTGTATTAAAGTCTTGTGCCACAGTTCTAGCCGAGCCTCTATATCTTGTATTTCGGTACTCACTAGCTACATCATCTCTTCCTTCAGATTGGTTGCTTGCATCATCCATTGCCATATTTAAGAGTGGAGATAAGACTGACCCCAAAAACTATAGACAGATTAGTCTAATGTCTATTTGTCTTAAGGTTTTAGAAAGAATTATAGTACATCATATAATGCAATTTTCGATATCTTATAATATCTTACCGCTATCACAGCATGGTTTCATCCCGGGTAGATCTACTTCCACAAATCTGTTGGCAAGTTTTAACTATTGGTCTCGTTGTTTAGATCAAGGAGATCCAATTGACGTGATTTACTTGGATTTCTCAAAGGCGTTCGATAAGGTACCCAAACACCGGCTACTTCTAAAGCTAGAGCACCTGGGTATCAGAGGTCAGCTAAAGTCATGGATAGCCAGTTATCTAACAAATAGGCTTTTTTCGGTTCGTGTTGGAACCGACTACTCTACTTTCCGAAAGGTGTCTTCAGGTGTACCCCAAGGATCAGTTTTGGGTCCTATTCTATTCCTTTTATATACTGCAGATCTCGATCCACTTATTACCGTTCCCCACACTTTTTATGCAGACGATACCAAATTATACAGTAACCCGTTAGAACAGCACAATCTGATTCAGAACAATCTTAAAGATATTGAAAATTGGTGTAATACATGGCTGATACCGTTAAATCCTTCAAAATGTACGGTCCTTCATATCGGTAACAATAACCCCTTCCACTCTTATGTGCTCAATGACATCCATATCAAGTCCGTTAATGAACAGGTAGACTTAGGAGTAACGATAACCTCAAACCTATCCTGGTCCACTCACATTACTAATGTCGCAAAAAAAGCCAACCAGAGGTTCTACTTATTGTTTAAAACTTTTCAAAACCCTAACCCTAGATTATTTTCTCTTTTATTCAAAACATATATCCGGCCAATTCTCGAATATGCTAACATAATATGGACACCGCACTTAATAAAAGATATAAAACTCTTGGAAAACGTTCAACGGAAGTCTACTAGGCAAGTCCAGTGTCTGAGGAATCAATCACTTTACGCAAGACATCAGAGAGCTATTAGAATTAAACACAGACGACCGACTCCGTGGCCACTCACTTAAACTCAAAAAAGAAAATTTCAGGACAACGATAAGACAGAACTTCTATTCCAACCGAATTTTTAACAACTGGAATCGGTTACCCAGTGATGTGGTGACTTCAGTGAGTGTAAACTCGTTCAAAAATAAATATGACTTATTTAAAAATGGTGAAATGCTTTGATGTAAAGACAAGACACTTAGTTGGGTATCCTGTATTGTGTCTGCAAATTAACTTCACAGAACATATATTCTTGTTTGTATCTTTTTATACAGTTATATTATTTAAGTCGTACTTTGTAATTTTTATTCAATTACTTTTACTTATAAATATGTACATATACTGTTACCTATAAAGATTAGCTGTACTGTAACAATTTACTATTGCCATTCTTGTCAATCTATTGTTTATTTTTAGGAGTATAATAGGCTTCGACCTCTGCTCTTCTCTTTAGTTTAATAATAATAATAATAATAATTAGACAAGTACCAAACACAAATCTCTGATTTTCAATTCCTCTCTTTGAGTTGATAAACTATGGGTTGATAAAATCTGTTGAACCAGAGTCTCAACGAAAAACCGGTATGGATCTCAATGTTTCTGAGCTTTCACCCCTGCTCCATGGTAGGAAAGCTAAAGGAAAGAATGCGGGATGATACTGATCTGGAATAGAAGATTTGAGTAAAACTAAAACAAGTAAGTAGATAAATAAAATTACTGAATACATGCTTTTCTTTGTTAATTAAATGCTACCCACAATGTGGTTAAAAGTATAGAAAGTCATTGAAAAGAATGAATTCAGTGAAAAGATAAATAAATTATTATATTTACATTTTCATTTGTTGGTATTTTTACGCTTGGCAGCTGAAAAAATACGTGCTTATATTTATTTAATTATAGACGTTAAGGATATAATTTTTTATGTACATACTTAACTTACAGAGTTAACTTTATGTACATATTATATTATTATGTCGAATACAGTCAGTATTCGACGTAATGTGATAAATTCGCCCTTTGATGAATTTTTATTTGTACATTATTAAACACAGTAAAGCTATAAGTAAAGAAGTAGATAAAGTAATTACATCTAGAATCTAGAATCTGGAAGTAATGGTTTGCTGTAGTACTTACAGCATCAACTCTATTCCCCTTGTACCCCTCCTTGAGGTGACCATTTCACTTAGGTCATTAATGGCCAAAATAGATGCTGTTGACTTAGGAGATATTCCTTAACTTGCCACGATAGTTTAATCTTTTCCAGGTAATAGATTTTTCAGTTGCCGAAATAAGGCTTAAATTATGCCGAAATTATAATATAAAAGGAAGGATTAATCTTTGGATATTACCAGATATATCATATTAGATGTTGTTCTGGGACCTTTGGTTTGAAATAATCAAACACTGACGTAGTTTTCCACATAACACCAAAACACTGTACTGCACTCGACGCACGTTTCGTCAACCAAGTTGGCATCATCTGGAGATGATTAAAGCTTAATTCTCATCATCTCCAGATGATACTAACTTGGTTGGTGAAACGCGTGTCGAGTGCAGCAATGTGTTTTGATTTTATGTGGAAAACTACGTCAGTGTTAGCTTCACACCAACCCCCTTCAAGATTGAAATAATCAGTTTTCAATAAAATACAAAAATATAATGTACTATACTTACATGACGCGTTTGCTAACTGAATTGTTATTACCTACAAATGTTTAAAATTCATACGCTATAAAACTGTTTGAATTAAAGTAATACTGCATATTTACTAAAATATTTTAAAAGTTCTGTAGATAAGTAAGTATGTCATATATTAGAATAGAAAAACAGCAAAAGTTTGGACGCTGCTCGAAAATATTTAATTAAGGCACTTTATATTTTTTATTTAAGAACACTTTTCGTATAATAAAATAACTGCCAGAGTGAGTTGATCACATTTAAAATAGTTCAAATACGAATATGAAAAGTAGAGTCTAGTACAAGTTTTCTATTTGAGATCTGAGCGGTATAAAAGTATTATATTATAATTACATTCGATTTCGTCTCCTAAGTCGATTGTATGTCCAGCCTCCATTCAAGGCGAGGCATCACATAATTTAAAGTTGCGCGTTTCTTTGCCAGAATATTATCTAGCCTTACTGTCTACAGATGTATTTAGTCTTCATTTTTCTGTGACGACGATAATATAGTGCCCAAACAAATATGATTATCGGTAGTTAAAAATAAGTATTATGCTCAAGCAAAAAGAGATGTGTAAAAAATCGGAGGTGTGTGTAATACAGTTAGTAAGACACATCGTAAGATGGAGATCCAGGTCTGTTTACTTTAATTTATTTGTGGACAGAATCATTTATACCATATAGAAACATTATGTAGCTGTAACAACCTTTATTATGATTATTGGTAAGTAAGACATCTTACAGATCAAGATTGTGAGATCCTGATTATTAGGATCCGGAGTATCCTCCATCCCCTGAAAATTGTGATATTTTAAGGACCCCAAAATAAAAAATAGAACAAATCTTAAGTGGGTAAATGATAAAAATGGTAGGCCGCCTATACTACAAGCATATTTGGTGGTAATTTACCGAAAATTGGCTTCACAATTTCTAGATTATGAAAGATGAAGAAGGAGGGTCAAGAAGAGACGCTGATGAATGGTGCGCCAAAATGACCTATATTGTAAAATAAAATTGTTAAAATTCTGTGAAAATCAAATTTCTGGAACAAAAATGAATAATACGCATATGAATGGGTTATTTTTGTGTCAAAAGTAATAAGGAAAAGTCCAAAGTCCTTTTTAAGATAGATGAATTTTATCATCTTTAGTTTGGTTCTGGGAAAAACCACTGTGCCCTGTGTGTTATTCGCCATTACAAAAATATTAATATCCGTAACTTCTTAATTGCAAGTGAAGAGCCACATTTCGGCTATTCAAATGGTTTAGTTCTCTTTAACACTTGGTTAGACTTACAATAAATGTTTGTCAAATGTTTCAGGAATAAAAATCTAAAAAATACCTAAATAAAAGATGAGCTAAATTTAAGATTAATTCTATACATAAATAGAGGAAATTATTAGCTCAATTTTCCACCATACTTTTTAATTATGCTAATTGCTATAGGTATACAAAATTTGCATTTCAACATAAAAGTACGTTCACAAAATAGTTTCAGATGGATCAAATCTAAGCCCCAGAGCACATCAAAGCAGGCAATTAGCTAGCACATTTTTCAAACTCAAATGCTTTGCCAAAAATTGTTTAATTGTTCTGTGTTATATAGAGTGAATAATACCTACCGCTTTGAGTTGTGTGCTAGGGAACTGTACAATTTTCAAAGAACCATCTTCCTAAAACAATTAGAAAATTGCGTGAGAACGAAGATTTCATATAAAAACTTCAAGATAAGGTATAAGCTAATATGGCTTTACTTGAACTTAAGTTCAAATTGGGAATGGAACATTGGCTCTTGATTAGTTGACATTGTGACTATAAGTAGATTTATTTGCCATTCGAATAAGGAAAGTGTAAACTTTGGGACTGGTACGGAACCAGTCGGTACTCTAGAGAGTAATAATTTTACTGCTGTATGCCTTGTCACTTTTCTCAAAAGATAAATGAATACATTATAAAGCATAATTATATTGTGCATGTGTGCACATTATAAAGCATGTGTGGTGGTACCAAACTGAACCTTTCAAACACAACATTCAGTATTTAGGATTTGCCAGGTGTACCACTTAATTATTATTTAATATAACTAAATGTTGCTTTCTTAGCAGAAATCCTCATGTCTATAAGCAAACATTTATCTGATGAGTGAACACAAGTTACTGGTAATTTGAAAGGGTTTTATACTGAAACGACATCAAAACAGTTTCATTTTCATTGAAGTTTATAGTAGAAGTGGTAAATATTCTAGAATATTTCACATATCAGCGCAGGTCAAAAAATGAATTTAAATATCATGGCAAAGCTTCATATACAGGGTGATTCTTATCCTGTACGCATAAACTTGTGAAATTATAGCTGAGGACAAATAATGACTAATAATGAAAAAAAATTTGTAAAACATCTTTAGTTTCGGAAATAATTTGAAAGAAATTTTTACAAAAATTTATCGGGTAAAATTTCTTGTTTATAAAAACTAAGAAATAAACAAGTCAGGACGATATGTTTGGTATTTCTAGCAATATTTTGTTATCAGTTGTGGTCGTATTTGAGTTTATTTTCACGCGATTAGAATAAAAGTATGGCGCATAATTTCTCAAACAAAGAACTTATGGACATGATACTGGCATACGGGGCATTTTATGAAATTCACGTTGTTTTATTTTTATTTGAAATAAATTGGTATTTCCGAAACTAAAAATGTTTTACTATATTTTTTCATTATTAGTGATTATTTGTCCTCAACTATAATTTCCCAAGTTTATGCGTATAGGTTAAGAATAACCCTGTATAGTAGTAGGTGGTTCTTTTAAGGTTGTTTTTTTTGTTGGGTTTGTCGAATTTGGTCTTAAATCCTAGAACTTAACAGTCATATTTTAACTTGTTGTCTCAACAGTGTTTCGCAGTTGCCAGTCCTTGTATTCTATTTCTTTGTAAATATGACCATTAACTTTTAGCTCAGCTGGATAAATCTGATTGGTGTGATGTCATAAGATAAATTATGTTACCGGAGTGTTACTTACTCAGTATAAAAAGTGTTTTCGACAAGGAAATCCGTGGAGACCGAAACAAAAACTGTGTCGACTGTTATATCACTTCAATTGTTCTCGAAATTCTCACATCCATTTCTCCTGCTGTTGAATTCTTGTTTACAATATAAAGTATACTATATATCTTAATTATTGACCCAAATTTTATTAAATTAATAAGTAACAAAGTAGTTGTACTAATTCTTTGTATTTAAAATTTTGTGAAATAGTTCAATATTGTGGGAAAAATAACTGACGCCTTTGTCCATTCTTAGTACCTAATTAAGAAATATATAGGTAGGTATCTAAAGTAGGACCAGCAAATATTTTCTCTTAGGTATATCATTAAACATACTTCTACTAAAAAAATGCGAATACAAGAAACTCTTATGTAAGTAGATGTTGGATTATTTATAGTTTTCAGGCTGAATTTAAAATTTTATTGATATTCAAATAGAATATTCAATTTAACATATTAATAATTAATGTGGTTACCTACTCCTTTTCGAAGCTATGTCTCTCGAACCTACACCTACATATAGTTAAATAAACTTATTATAATTAAATAATATTGTTCAATAATTTCAGACACAATCTGCAAAACTAAAATAAAAACACAGAACCAAGTAGAGCACGGCAACCAAAGCAAAATATAAAAACCACAAAATAGGGGTACATCTTCAATAACAACACAACACATTAACCTCAATATGGAAACTTAAGGGTGTTAGAAAAGTACATATCCGTTTATTACAACCACAACAAATGTTGATGCGTTTCTCGATTTACTTTATTGTTGACAATATATGTCTTAATATAAACACATTAATATCACTTTTATTCATTTTAAGTGTTTTAACGTTGATAATTTTGTTGACGTAAGGGCAAACATTTGCTGGGTCTAGTGTATATATCATAACTAGAATATTGTGTAAATTGTGTGTGCAGGAAATAATAGTGAAAATATATCTAGAAATAAAAATTGACTGAAAGCCTATAATAATATTATAGGCCTAAAACATATATTTTTAGTAGTTTATCTTTGGAGGAACCTACCAAATTACGGTATTTTCATTTATAGAGAAATTTAATTTCCACATATACCAATATTTGTATAATATTAACTCACATGTATAATACTGATATGAATTTGAAAAATAGAGTGCCTCTTTGATTGAATTTTGAAAATTAATGTTTTTTGAAATGTTTGGTATTCAAGATTGAGTAAAATTAATGTAAACAGTAAACTGAGCTTTTACTTAATGGAACAAAATGTATTTGTTCTTCTTGAATGTATAGTGACTTCAACCAAATTTTCTGCTACATAATTTTTGGTTAGGGAGCGCAATACCTGTTGTAGAAGTGCTAGTCTTAAAGATATGCTCCCCTACTAACTTCTGAACAAATCAATTTAAACTGGTGGAGATATAGGACAAAACATACTGTGAATAATATAAAATTGACAATTTTTTATGATAAATTAATTCGTTTTTTAGTCAACGATATGGTATACGGGTGTTACGTTGGTATAACATATAACATATCATTTGAAATACATAATTTTCTACATATTTGTTTTTGAAAAATCAATATTAACTCATCCGGTGTCTAGTTATAAGTGTTTTTATGATTAAACGAATGAAATAAGTAATGATGTATAAAATAATGAGTAATAAAGTACAATTAGTTCGAACACATTAATGAGATAAAAAAATATATATTGATCAATAACCTTTTTGATTTGAGGTTTTATAAAAATATTTGGTCCACTTTTGATTTGTTCTCACAGTCTTATTAAATAGTAAAAATAAAAAAAATATATATCAGTGTCAGTCTAGCATTGTAAAGTATAAGAATACTTTTGTAAGTACCCAATAGCTTTAATCAAAAGAATTCTTCAATATATTGTGACAAAGTAATAATTTATAAAATACTGAAAATTATAAAAAGCGAAATTGTAAATAATGTTTTAAACTACCGGATAATGTTTGCATTTTGATATGGAGTAAAGGTAAATAAAGTTTATTATGATCATAAATAAGAAAACTCAACGGACGAAATCTATGTAAATTGCATTTTGGTTTGTTTTATCGTCTAATGCAATATATTCTAAAAAGGAAGGGAGGAAAACGGTGATTATCCACTGTAAAATATGTCAACTCTGTAATACGTTAAATTATGGCACGACTCACTGGAACTTCTGTTATGCATGATTCGTACCTGAATAAATTTTACGTATATATTATTTCAAGTTTACTATGTACTATTTTAATTATAATATGGGAAACTATGACTTTTTCGTTTCAAATTTTAATTTTACAAATAATTTTTATAGTAGTTTTGCAAAAGTACTTTTGGTAAAAGTTTTGTAAGGTTTATTTAGTACAATTGTAATTTAAAAGTGCTAACACAGCTTTCTGCAAGAATCTAGTGTACATAGTATGCCTTGTAGATGGATGGATGGATGGAAAAAATTATATGGATATAGAATATAGATAAGAATAGATATAATAGAATATAGGGAGAGAATATACATGATAAAGTACTGTTTCCAATGCAGATTTACTGAAAAATTAACTGTTTTTAAAATCCGCACAAAACGACTTGTAAGAAACAGTTAATAATTTCATGTTAAAGAAAAACAAATATATAATAATATTCAGGTAGTACACGCTGTAAATATAGATGCCCCTTAATTTCATGCAGATATTTTAGAATGACTTTTCGTCATATTTGAGCAGTCACGCTATATCTACTTTTTACATTAGCACATTTAATTCGTTTACTAATTGTGTAAAAGAACTTGTTTTCCCTAAAACGGACATGGACAAAATTGCATAATTCCCAAATTACATGAGTAAAAAGTAGACTACTTTTATAATGTTTACTCTAATTAAATATAATTTACATTATGTAGATATATAGGTACTTACTTATTTAATCGAAATCTTTTTTATATTTGGTAAGTATTAAGATATGGGGTTGAGTTATTGTTTTGATGAACATCGAAGTATATCTTATACACCTTACTTCTCTGTCTTTGTCGCTTTCCTCATCTCGTCCTTCTAAATTTTTCGAGCTGTTCTTTTTCAATATCTTCTCAGTTATTTGGTTTCATCTAACCTTTTTATAAAGCGTTTGTCCTCAATTTTTGCATATAATCCATCCACCTATATCTAGTGTTTGGCCAAAATTATGGAGTGACTCGGTAATATCAGAGCGCTATTACTATTCACGGCATAAAATTATCTTTAACCGATAAAATGGTTGCCTAATGAAATGTAATATGCTATGTCCTGCGGACAGTGATCTTGGCTATAATTTCATGGACTATATACGAGGTGTAATGTGATTGGTGTATTTTAAAAAATAGGCAACGTGATTAGCTAATATCAATATCGAAACATCAGGATCGAAAACTGAGCATGCTCACTTACATGTTGACAACATTTCAGTTTTCAAGGCAGTGGAGTAGAAAGCGTGTTTTTTGTAGGCAAAAGAGGGACTATTGGACTTTCTAGTATTAGTAGTAAAAGACCTAATTTAACCTATTTAAAGAAATATTTTAGTTGTTTCTTATCTTTCTTAAAATTCCGCTCTATCTTAGCATACGTGCCGATGGAATTATGATCCTTTGCCACTTACTAAAGTACTAGGTTACTATACACGGTAGGTACTATATTTAGCTCTTCTCTTTACGTATCATTTCTTATTGTCTTTTCTTGTTAATTTCTACTTAATATATACTTTTATTTTAAAGAAGTGTAACTATTTATTTTAATACCTTTGGAGTTCAGAAAATAATATGGGTGACGTTATTGTGTATGCCTTCTCGCAAAACCAGCCCCCAGCAAAAAATGCCTGTATTAACAGATATTGCCACCTTGTGCTGCAATAACGTCCCGACATCTTGTACCCATGCTTAAAATGAGGTTTCTGACCTCGTCTTGCTCAATTTAGTTCCATACCTATAATAACAGCTCATTCAAGTTTACTGGAGGTACTTGTAGAACCTTAACACGTCGTCACTGTTGCTTCACAAGTTTGCTTCACAATAGGGTTTAAGTCTAGAATTTTTGCAGGCCAAACTGTATGAATAAGAAATTATAAATTGAGACGAATGAGGCAAATGCCTCCTTCATAAATGACACAAATGGGGCTATATGTCAAATGCCTGTGACGTATCTGACAGCTGTCAGACGCTCTACCTGAACTAACATAAATCCGTATTTGCCTCTAAGTTGATATGACCTTACCATAACAGACCCTTGGCGTTGTTAATTGTTCCTACAGTGTTACTGCAAGCATTTTGCTCAACAAAATTTGATAAACAAAATCTTGACATCCATAAACAATATGCAACGATCCTATCCAACAATTTGTGTGTTTCCAACAAACGTAAGCCTCCGCCTTAGATTTTATCTACGGTGTGAGGAGTGGACCAGTTGCGGCTTTGTGAGACATTAAATTGAATTATGCTAACCTCCTTCGTACTGCATCTTGGCTAACCAGGTCTTTGGTTACTCCCTCTCTCTGAATCTCTTTATTTATAATAATAATAATAATAATAATATCTCTACCCCTCAATCTAATCACAAGGATTAGCAAAGAGACTTGTGTGGGAGAGGGGGCGGCATGTTATTATTTCGCGGCCTGCATTTGCGCCTCAGGAACGACTTACGTTGGTAGGCCCTAACCACCATTCAGTGCTGGAATGAGGGAAACCTGGAAAACCACATTAGTTAGGGGACAAGTCAAACATCAACTGATTTTAGTCTCTCACATTAAGACCAAGTTGATATTCTTCCCATCCTAGGCCATCGCCAGGATGGTTGCCAAGCCATCCCTACGAATAAGCCTTGATCTACGAGTAAACAATTTAATTAAAAATTGTTTGGTGGAATTGGAATTAGAACCTACGACCTCTGGGTTGAGCGATCGAGACGCTAAGCCCTGAGCCACCGGCTCGGTGCTCGCCGAAACCGGGAAATTGGGTATTGCGTTATTCCGAAGCGTTGTGCTACTTGCTGATTTAATATTTTCTCGGTAAGAGGTAGATATAGCAGCAGCATATTCATCTCGTGAAGTAATTTTTCCTTCACGTTAAGCAATAAACAGGGATATAATGTTAAAAGAATTTTGTCAAAATTTCTTCTTTCCAATAAGCAAACATCTGCAGGTTTTGCATGAGAGTATAACAAAAAAATGCTTTTAAACAGTCAACTTCTTAATGGAATATCACAGCGGTCAATTTTAATTAATTATAAATGTTTTAAGCTAGGTATTGTAATCTGGATGTGAATTTACTCAAATTAAAAATAGGAAGTAAAAACGCATAGCTGCGTAAGAAAAATAATTACATTTAATATTTAAAATAAGTAAATAAAAATTTTAAAAGTAAAATATGTTTATAACTGTATATATGTAAAATATTTATTTTATTCCTTAAATTTTTACCTTAATTTTTAAATTATTTATCACTGACATAGTTTTCCACAAAACACCAAAACACTATACTGCACGTCAGTTAAATTTATATATGAAATTGAAAACTCTGGACAACTACCATTCTTAGATGTATTAATAATTAGAAATAATGAAAATAAGTTAGAATTTGACATATACAGAAAAGATAGTAGTACTTGAAGATATATCCCTAAGGACTCTCACCATTGTTCTCAACACAAAATGGCGAGTTTCAATTTTTTAATTCATCACCTTTTAAGCTTCGCTCTAAATAAGGAGAGGTTTGAAAAAGAAAAGGCATTGATTAGGGATATAGCTGCGAGTAATGGATATTCTGTAACTTTAATTGGTAAAATAATTAGGAAATGTAAATTTAAAGAGACACTTCGAAATTGCTCGACTTTTCAAAATGAAAGAGAAAACCCAAAATTCATATTTATTCCATACGATCCTCGTTTCACCCGTGGTCTTGGTAAGGTTTTTGAAGATATAGGTATGTCAGTGGTTTATTTATCGAGAAATAAACCACAACAACTTTTAGGCAATCCAAAAGACAAAATAGAAAATAAGGAAAAGTCAGGGATTTACGAAATTAGCTGTAAAGACTGTAATCAAAAGTATGTTGGACAAGCTAGAAGGTCAATTCAAACTAGATTCAAGGAACATATGGCTCATCTCAAATATGGTAGGACAGATAAGTCTACTGTCGCCCAACATGCGTTTAAGAACAACCATAAAATAGATAGTAGCAATTTGAGACTAATTAGGAATTTGACAAATTCCAGACAGCTGGATGCTTTTGAGAGTTTCGAAATTGCTAAATGTAAAAATAGTATGAATGATGAGAGAGGGCCAATCCCATATAGCCCGCTTTATTGGTTAATAAGTTACAGTTCATTGATCCGTCGCGATGGTACACTGAGCGGTCGTGACGGTTCACAGAACTATAGAAATAGTTTAGGTATAAATAGGACACAATGTTGGCATATGTTTAGTTTTAATCATCTCCAGATGATGCCAACTTGGTTGGCGAAACGCGCGTCGAGTGCAGTAGGTATAGTGTTTTGGTGTTATGTGGAAAACTACATGATATCTTCATACCAAAGGTTCCAACTCCTTTCAAGGGTTTCAATTTATTATCAATTTTAAAATTACTAAACCTCATAATTAATTATCAACTTCACAATCATAGTTATTATTTGTCGAACCCCTATAATTATCTATATGGGTATATTTAGCATCCATATGAATCCTCCGAGCATATAAAAGAAAGTGTAAAGTGGATGCTAAAATAAGTTAAATGTTGGTGTAGATTTAGAAATAATAGATATAGTGGCGAAAGTGACTGTTATTGGTTTGAAGTTGGAACCGAATCGAAAATTGTTCTTACCTAATTCTGTCAAATCTTTCTTTAATATAATCAGATGGTATTAAGTAGCTGATAAATAATAGAAAGGTTTTACAAAATTAGGAGCGATGTTTCTTTAGTAGGTATAAAGTTGTCAAATTTATAAATGTACTATATTAATAACTTTGAGAATTTTGAATGATTTTTCTGATTATTTATCTTATTTTGACACTAGCCAGAAGATTTTTTTATTGTTGAATTTTATGAGAACTACTGGGTGTTACTGAAAATTAGACTTAAGTTTAAATGATCCCATTTGGGTAAGACTTGCTTTTTATATCCAAAAGTACTTTTCCTGAAACTATTTTTATACATAAAAGTCTCACCAATAAAACTTAATATTTTTAGGTTTTATAAAAAAAATATATTCTTGTGGCTATATAGATTTGAGGGAATTTACATACTATTTAAATTTTAAGTTCGGATTGTAATTAATAATTTGAATCAATTGATATAATTCGTATTTTAATTAAAACTTTGCCCATATATATAAAATATTAAATATATTTCTTATATAGGTATATTTATTGAAGCAATAATTGATCAGCAAGTGAGCAAGGCAACAAGAAAAAATTAGGCATTTTAGTAATCATTTTATTGCGTTTAAAATAACATTACGATAGATAAAGACATTTGTTGAGTATATGAACGAATGTATTAGGTACTTACAGTTAAGGCTGGCACCTACCTACTTATCATATTCACATTCGAGAACAAAATAATTTTGACATTATTATAAAGAGATATTAATAACTGTTTTGTACCAATTTTAACTGATTTAACCAATCAAGGCTTATAATATTTCTCTGAACAAACTGAATTCACGTAAAGAAAGTATAATGACAACATTGTATCCAATCAGAATTACAATGAAGACAACAAACAGTTAATATTTGTGTATTCTTTATTCTATATATTTTGGTTATTTTATTGGCTTATAAATGTGGGCAAAACGAATTATTGCTTTCAACTAAAAACGACAGACAGTCTGTCCTACTGTACTGTACTATACAGGTCCAGGTTGAAGGCAATCAATGTGGCACAAAAGCATCCATCCCATGATAAAATAATATTTTTTCTATACTCTATGAAAATCTATTCAAATTATTAATTGTTTACAGAACTCGACAGTTAACTACGTATTAGGTAGGTCCCCCTTATGTAATTTTCTAATTTTATTTGAAAAACATAAATTTTATTTTGTGATTCTTTGACAATGTTTGTGATAAACTTTGCATAAAACTACTTTTAGACATCCATATATAATTTTCAATAGTAAAAACAATTAGCAATTTCTGAAGGAAGGGTTGACCGAAAACGAATAATTGACATATTTTTGCATTTAACAAAATACCACTATCGAAAATATATCTTCTTTAGAGTTCCAAATTAATTATTGTTAATCAGAAAAAACGATCGAAACCCAAGATTCCTGTATTACTGTGTCATGTCTTTTGTCGATAAAGGTTTTAAATAAAAAAGATAGAGAAAGACATAACTCAAAAAATATAAATTTAAACGCACTTTACTTCACACGTTTTGTATATAATATACCTACGAACGATATAATGATACATTCATTCATTCCTCTTCTTTATTATGTAGGTGCCATTTCATTTAAGAGATTCTATACATAATATATATGATCCATGTTCTACACATAAAACTGCAGGGTGCTTCCAAAGCTACTGAAATCTGAAACCATATCCAACAGCTAAATTGTTTTTAGTGTAAGAAATTGTTATACGCGCGGCTGGTAGAGTCGCCACGCGCACCTTACAGGTAAAGTAGAGGCCCTTACCGGCGAGGCATGGCGGGTATACTGCTTACTATTCGAACATCAGTATCACCGCTTCCACGAGAGTGGATACATGCGCGCACCTGGCCTGCCACGATCCGACGGAAACGCAACAAGTACCTGTTGCACATTTTGTCGCAAGTACTTCAAACTTGGTGGTGAACAGTCCAAAGTGTCGTTTAAATTTCTTAGTGTACCCTTCATTCTTACTATTTTGGCAAATTAAAATTCCTCCAGAACTTGATCCAGTATGAAATGCGCGGGTGAGGTTTGTTAATTAACTGAAAATTCGTAAAATTGTGTACATGACATGAATACCAGTTGAGTGTTTAAATAAACAACACATTTCTGTTTGTTCTTCAAACAAACATTTCCTAATCGGACGTAAAAACACTAAAGTGTGTGGCAATTGAACTGATATGTCAATAATAAAGTGATAAATTCAAAGACAAGTGGTGTAAAAGGGATTAATTGCAAAATGGCTTCTGACGATGATTGTAATAACACCTTCCCATATCCGTAAGTTACTAATTATTATACTTTTAGCTGAACGCTTGAACTTTGTCATCGGCACCTCCACCATAATACTTCATAAATTTTACTAATTTCTTAACAACTTTGGAAGTGCGTTTTTTAATTAATTAACACTACACTATTCAAACATCAGTCATAGTGTCAATTATGGTATGATGATAAGTTTGAAATAAAATATCTAATTTATTTTCATGTAATATTTTAAGCCAAAGAAAAGCGCACTGAAGAACACCACTGTTTGTACTTTTTTACATTTTATGACGGAAAATTAGAGTCTAGCATATTCAGGTACGTATTTTTTAGACATAGATAACGTCTTGTTCCTTTGGTGGAAAAAACAATTAATATTGATATCCTTATAAAGATAATATACCTATATCAGCAGAGTATTCCCCGGAGAACTGTATTAAAATTACTCTCTAGTAAACAAGTAGGTACCTCATGAATATAATATATTTTAATATTATTAGTAGATAATTGATTGTGTTTATTCACAATATTCTCGTAATGTTTTTATTCCCAATAAAATTGTTATTATTAGGTACCAATTCAAATACTTACTAGGTTTCGCCTGATTTACTTTCAACGAAGTAGGTATTAACTAAAAGGTGTATATTAGATAAATTTATCATTCAGTGTTATATAAATTTCCCTTTGGTTTTAACGTTAAATTTATATTAACTATGAATTGAAATCAGACCTAGTTTTTCATAAAAAAAATCACTTCGTTTCAAGACATGCTTGAGAATTACCTTAAATATACTTTTCTGAGAGACCAAGTTACAGTGTACAATACAGTGTACCCAAGTTACCCAAGATGTTTTTTTTACATTTTTCTTACTCTAGGTTTGTTTAATCAAAAATTAACCAATAGGTACTAGTACTTAATTTACTTTTGTATAGAGGTATCTATGTAAAAACCGAGATTAAAATTGAATAGCCATATATTTATTTTGGTCTTTATTTTTTTAGAACTGAAATGTTCTTAATAAATATATTTTAATGCATCCCTATAAATATAAATATAAATATAAATATAAAAAGACATATAGGGTATATGGGTAGATAGGTATATTTTGTCTATACTATTCCTTAAATTATGTTAGGTATCTAATCAAATACTAATAGTAATATACTAATACTAAATATATCAAATACAAATAGTAATACGTTTACAATTTTGCGAATCATCGCGTTACTAAAATTTTCAGTTAGGTAGAAATTTTCAGATTTTTCTTCTGATCAAGCTCTATATAATTGCTAGACTGTTGTAATAATATACTATAATGAACCCACAGCACATAGATATACCTATCTACATTTCAGTATCGGTACCTTACGGTAATTTTATAAAGGGAATATTTTCAGTTTCATTGTCTGTTTAACTATTTGCCTTATTTTCGAAATATTGTTTCTGTCTTGAAGGTTTTACAATTCACTAGTTTGTTTTCTTGAAACTGAGTTTTAGCTGACATGAAATAAACTTCTGGAATATTGAAACACGCTGATAAATACCTACAATCACCAACTTTTAAGTTGATGTTCGGAAGTGTCGGAAATAATTTATTAAATATTTTCATATAAGTTTCTGAAGATTCATTTGCGAAATGGTAATTGAAAAGTTGGTTGTTTTTTTTGTTTTGCAATATTGAGGTATCTGTGTATTTTCTTGTTTTTAAAATTTTCCTTAAAACTGTTTAAAATCTGACATAAACGAAACAATATTTTTTCCCTTTGTGCCTTGTGTGGTAGGTGTTGATCAATGTTAAAATAATTATATTCTTACTTATAGATATTATTTAGTGATCAAAGGTGTACATATTTATAATGAAAATTATAGTAGAATCATTGAAAATCTTATTTTTTGAGCTTTCAAAAAATACACAGTTTTGATACATACACAGAATTAAAAATACACAGAATTTCGACGATAAAATAAATGATTTAAATGAAAATTTTATGATGTTGCTGGATATACATTTTCCTTTAAAAACCGTACGCATTACCAAAAAGCACTGTCCGTGGTTGACCGATAATAATAGGCTGCTCATGCAATTAAGAGACAGGGCAAAATCTAAATTTACTAAAAATAAATCTCCAAATGATTGGCAGTACTATAAGCGGTTGCGAAATTTTACCAATCATGCTATTATAAATGAAAAAAGAGCGTATTTTAATCACATTTCTAAAAATTGCGAAACTAAAGAATTGTGGAAGGAACTAAAATCGCTCGCAGTGTCAAACAAAATAAAAGAACTTCAATTCCGCATCATCTTCATAACGCGGATAATATTAACAATTATTTTATTGATAGTATTCTTCAAATGCAGCATATTGATGATTACATAATTAATTACTATAGTCGTAACAGAAATATAAACTCTGAATTTATGTTTAACTTTGTAGAAGAAAATTATCTAATGTCAATTATTAACCAAATTAAAAGTAATGCAATTGGCACTGATGGATTTAGTATAAGTTTTGTAAAACAATGTTGTCCATATATTTTCCAGTTTTGGTTAATATTATTAATACAATATTCTTAGAATCAAGATTCCCATCTTCTTGGAAAGATGCTCTGGTTTTGCCTTTACCAAAAATAGATGATCCCCGTGACTATAAAGATCTTAGACCAATAAACATATTATCTTGTCTGTCGAAGATAACTGAGAAAATTATGGAGAAACAGCTTCATCACTTCATTGAGGACAATAATATATTACCTGCTGAGCAATTCGGATTTCGTCACGGATTTAGCTCCGCCACTGCACTCCTCAATATTACAGATGATATTATTATTCGGGCTTCGGATATAAATAAAGGTACAGTTCTGGTGTTACTTGATTTCAGCAAGGCTTTTGATATTGTGAACCACACTATATTACTGGCCGTGCTGAGGTCAATTGGTATCAATATTAAAGGTCTACAACTTTCTGAAAGTTATTTAACTGGGCGAACTCAAAACGTAAAATTAGGCAAGGAATTTTCTCAGCACAGATGTTTAAACAAAGGGTTCCCCAGGGTTCAGTATTAGGTCCATTACTATTTGATGTATACATCAGCTTTCTTCCTAAATTCTTAAAGTATTCGAAAATTCACATGTATGCTGACGATACACAAATTGATAATTCATTCGTCCAAAAGGAATTCTCTTCAATTAATGATAAATTAAATGAAGATTTAAGCATTAGGTATATGTAAAGTTTCTGAGCAGCATAATTTATTCCTGAATCCACAAAAATCGGTAGTTTTACGTTTTAGCAATAAAAACGATCGTGAAACATTGACACATTCAATAGACATAAAAATCAATGGGCAACGAATACCTGTCTCGCATAGTGCTAAAAATTTGGGAATAGTTCTCGACAGTACATTGAGATATAGAGAACAGGTTTTGAAGTATATTCAGCGAGCTTATGCGGCTTTCCCACAGGCAATATTTAAGTATTACAACTAAAAAGACATTATGCGAAACTTTGGTTCTAATGGACTAATAACTTGGACTAATAAGTAATTTGTTCGAGACAGTTACGTTTTATGCATTAATAAAGTCTATCATAAAAAAACATTTTTATAAGGAGCAAGCAATAAAAAATAATTTTCTATCAGAAAAATTTTTTGGTTACCACAATTTTTGTCGGTTAGCAGCGTATTCTAGAATTCATATCACTACTACAATCTTGGAGCGTTTTCATTTGGTTTGATATAATATGTATATAAAAATTTGTTGGGTAATTTCAATTTCCCAATATTACATAAAATATTAAATGAACGCCCCCATTCTATTAGTCGTACGAATTGTAGAATTACTGAATAATATATAAACTATTGTTCATTACTTTTTGATAGCTGGGCAATAAATACTATGGTAGTCGAAACAACGCTGTGATAGCTGGAAATATTATGTTTTATTTTTTAGTACAAATATGTTATTTAAGATGATTATTCAAATAAAATTATTTTATAGTAGTTCTATATTATATTTTATATTCTAGTCTTGCTAAATAACTTCTCACTTAACTTATAATGCCGAGGTGTGACGTTTCATTGAAGTAGAAACCCATATATATATATATATATTGTGCATAATTCATGTTGAATTTTTGAGTCAAAATTCTTAATAATTTTCAACTATGAGAATCTTCCAAATACCGATATTCAGAGAATCGGTATTTTTATACGATAAAAGACAAAATTCCTCTGTCAAAGTGGGTAGGTAGGTGCAACCGTTATTTTAAATTTCTAATTGTCTATCAATAATATTTTATCAATTAGTATTCCCGGCAGATGAAGATTTTCGTTGAATTGACCCATATGGCAAAATCCTTACGGATTCTAGAAGCCGCCATCTTCAATTTTTATAATTCGACACTATTAGTGTTATCATCCAAGTTCTATATTTAAGAGAAACATTAGCTAATAATTAACCGGCCAAATTTTGAACTACGTTTACATAAGAACATATTATATAGATGTTCATACTCTCATATACCTACATTCAAATGTAAAATTAAATAAAAGCTCGCAAAGAGGAGTAAAAAAGGTTAGTATTAAGATTGTTAACTTGAAATATTAAATTAAAATACTCGTATGTACTTACGTTTTTGGAACACACAAAAAATAAGATTTTCATTGTTTCCAAATCTACATAGTTTCCATTAAAATTTAAATTTGGTTTAGAGTTGGATAACGAATCGGTAAATAAAAAATAAATAACTGCTTTGGGTTCCACCCAAAAATTGATAAAAGTCAAGTTAACACTTTGTCTCTATTTTTCTCTAGCTTAGGTATTATTTCTCTATTTATAACATATTAAACCTCAAAAACATTAAAAATGTGTTTTTCTACATCGGCTTCAAACTGATAAACGAATTGGAATATCAGATATCAGTTTTAACACATGAATTTGTCTCAAAAAATTCATAATAGAACGAATCAGTTTTATTTTAAAGTTTATAGGAACTGAAATACCCTGCAATTCCCACAAGAACATGCACCACTCGGTACATGTTATAGTATATTTATAAAGACATTGTATTGGATACAGTTATCTATTATTTTATGTCATTACTTCTGTATATTAAAATAAAGGGAGTAGATACAGAAACAATGCTAGGTCAAGGTAGGCATTGTAAACAATTGCATGAGTAAAACAATAGAACCCCTGAATTCAATACAATTATTCTTCTCTCAAATTTCGATTTCAAATGCAAGTTGCAATAGTTATCTAGACGTAATTGTTTTTTACTTCACACATGATTTCTTGATGCATTCAAAATTAAAAGTACGAATTATTAGATTCTTCTAGTGAAAGTACAAATCTCGGCTGTTTGTCGTCAACAATGTTATTGTCTGATGTGACAAGTCATAATATATCAATTTCACTAGAAATTAAGTTAATTAAAGTTAATAATTAACTGCGGTTCTGTTCGACAAGTTTAAATGTCATACACCACTACTTGCACATTATTAAATTTAATTGATATAAGGGAAACTTTTAATTACGAAACATTTTTATGTAACTAAGGCTGAAAATATTTTTGGGTATAATAAAAAGGTGAGTTGGAATTTTCTCGTGTTACTGACTTACTGAAAACCTACAGAAAAATATTTGTTCCTCTCTTTTATATTGAATAAGTTTAATGAACATTTTACAAATTAGTTTTTTTTTATTAGGTATATAAATTACCTTGTTCTAAATATAAACACATTATAGGTACCATTTTATATTTGGTTTTAAAAATACAAATATTATTTTTAGCAAAAGTTAAAATAGTTATTGCATTTTACATTAATTTCCTTTCATCTTTTTTCTTCGCTGACTTTAAAAATAATATTTCCACGGGAAAGTGATTTATCGTTGAAATCTCGTTTCCTTTATAGCAGATACAGTACGTTAAAGCATAATTTATTTTAAATTTTTTCCCGTATATTTCTAAATAAACGGAATACCAACATTAAACTTGATCAGACTTCAAATAAATAATGTTTCACACTATTTTTTGACGGACCTCTTATTTTTTAGGGGGTACTAAGTGTTTAGCAGTCTCAACGAGATATTATGTTCATCAAGAGCACTTTTAAAATAAGTATAGGCATACAATTTCTTGGACACATGCAATTCTCTTAAAAAGCATTAGACAGCCCATATTCATATAGGAAGCCTTTTTAGACTCTGGGGGAAGAAGTTTTAATGAATTAATTTGATTGTTAAAATATACAAATACAATGATATATATGTCTCACATAAAGCGAGATAGAAAGAATGTCCTTATGTACTTCTTTATAAAAATCACACAAGCAATTACATTTAAATTTACTACAATTAGGTATTTAGGAGACACCCTGAATTTTACAGTTTTCCCCTGAAGCAATGTATTACAAAAATACATTGCAACTATCTTTAATTTTATTTTTATTTCTATAAATATGATTTAAACTGAAACATTACTAAGACTATCACTTACAAATATCCCGGATTAACTAAAGAGAAAACTAAGTCATAATCTAATGTAAAATTTTATTTGTTCGATTTTGCCCCTACTAATATTAGATATGGATCAAATAAACTCAACATAATTTATTATTCATCACCATAATTTTCTTATCAGTTAAAATTTTAAAATTTTACAAACAAAAAAAGAAAGATTTAAAAATAAGTGTCAATTTACAATTCAAGGGAAATTGTTGCATTGAAAGAAGAGCACAAATTTTTAACTTGCGAATATCTATATGTAACAGCTATGGCCTCCTCGTCATCTCTAATGACGGAATTAATGCGCTGTTTCGTAAACATAAGATCGATCGCTGCACGTTCCAATCGGAATTCTCCATCTGCGTGATTTGGAGAACACGCGCCGTGGGAAAAGAAGAGTTTGGTGTTTTTTCGTCCCGGAGGATATCAACATCTAACAGAATTATTGTAGACGTGTTAACTTTTTGCAGTGTTTCTTCTTTTCTATGTTTTTTTTTTTGGATTCCCTTTTGCAATTTTTTTGTTATTCACGCTCAAAGCACCTATTTTAGGAACACATTGTGGAATTCCAAAATATACAGAGAAAGTCAATATCTATTTCTCAAACACAGTTCTTTTAAAAATAAATGTTCGAAATTAGATGCATCGCATGAAAGTTTAGTGTTGGACCTTCTAACGTAATAATACTAATAATAAATTGGTTTTCCCTACGGACTTCATGGCAATTGCCAACGATGAAATCTGTTTTTGATAGTATTACTATTTCTTGCTGAAATGTGACAACCTTTTTTGATGGTTGACGTATATTTGATCTATATATATATTACTTGAGATTTTTTCAAGGTAGGTACCTGAATTGTCATTTGTTTAATGCTTTTTTCGATGATTACCTATATATGGTTTCATTTTTTTTATATAACACCATGTTATTTTTGTTAATAAATTGGATACTCGAAGCGGATGGTTCTTTATGAAACGTCGTGAAAATAATTGTTTTGAAAAAAACATTGATCTCATTTAGATGTTCCAAGAAATATATAGAAAACACTCTATATACTAGTATTTCGGCTTATTAGGCCTTTTTCAATAGAGTAAATGTCTATTACTAAATGTTTCCAAGCGCGTTTTCGTTATTTATTTGTTTACGAGCACCTACCCCCGATTGATCCTACCATCTGGTAAAGAGTTTTTAGTACCTTTTCTAAGAAGGGCGAAAGCGTAAAATCTATCTGATCATTCGTAGTACAAGGATTTATAATTAAAGATTTTTTAATTTCTAATTGCTCTAACAGATCTATAAGCGCTTTCCTTTCTTTTCACGATGCAGTACCTTTACATTTTTCTGATGTATAAAATGATTGTTTTCTATACAATGCGTCGAAAATCCTAAATTTTTTGCGTTATTTAATATGGATTTTTTATGTTCTTTTACTCTAGTTTCAATACTTCTACCGGTTTGACCCACATACACGGCATTACAATCCGCGCAGTTAATTTGGTATACCCCCGATTGTTTTAATTTATTAACCCTTTCTTTGTCTTTTATCAAACAACAAAGATTTATCTATCTATTTATCCTCCCAATAGTACGCTTGCGTTGACACTAATTGTTTTACACCCGTTTCGTTCTATTCTGCGAGCTATTTTTTCACTATAACCTGTGACGTGATTAATATAACTATAGGTGGCTTCTTTTTCCCGAATATTGTAAAACTCCCGACGAATTAATTTCCTCCTTTTGTTTTTTATCATGTTATCTATTAGTTTTTCTTTATATTCGTTGTTCCTTGCAATTTGTTTGATTGTACTTAATTCTTTTTCAAAATCTGCTTTTTCTAACGGAAACATTAAAAGCCTATGTATTAAACTATGGAAAACCGACTTTTTTATTTGCCAGAACTCCTGCGAACTTGCTGCTATAATTTAGTCGGAAGTTGTTGGTTTTCTATAAACCGAGAATTTTAATTTATTTTCTACCTTTCGCAGAAGCGTTTTACACCCGTTTTACGGGTGTAAAACGATTAGTGTCAACAAGCATACTATTGGGAGGATTTTGATAAACAACAAAGAAAGGGTTAATAAATTAAAACAATTGGGGGTATACCAAATTAAATGCGCGGATTGTAATGCCGTGTATGTGGGTAAAACCGGTAGAAGTATTGAAACTAGAGTAAAACAACATAAAAAATCCATATTAAATAACGCAAAAAATTCAGGATTTTCGACGCATTGTATCAGAAAAATGTAAAGGTACTGCATCGTGAAAAGAAAGGAAAGCGCTTAGATCTGTTAGAGCAATTAGAAATTAAAAAATCTTTAATTATAAATCCTTGTACTACGAATGATCAGATGATTTTAAACTTTCGCCCTTCTTAGAAAAGGTACTAAAAACTCGGGCTTTACCAGATGGTAGGATCAATCGGGGGTAGGTGTTCGTAAACAAATAAATGACGAAAACGCGCTTGGAAACATTTAGTAATAGACATTTACTCTATTGAAAAAGGCCTAATAAGCCGAAATACTAGTATATAGAGTGTTTTCTATATATTTCTTGGAACATCTAAATGTGATCAATGTTTTTGTCAAAACAATTATTTTTGTTAATTTTGAGAGTATGCCATTTGTTAGGTTCTCGCAATATGTTTTTCTCTCAGAGGTCACGAAGAGTGTTAATATGTGTAAAGATTTAAAGTATGTGCAACAACTAACTTCTACTATTTGACTGTATAATTCAAGTAGCTGCGTTGTAATCTGTGAGTGAGAATTTGTCATTTAATAACTAAAATATCAATCAAAAAGTTTGCGCTTTGGGAAAACAGTACTTTGGTACTGCCGAAAATGTAATTATAATAATTGTATTATTAACGCTTCAAGTTTTATAATATAATAATAATAACAATAACAATAAAAAATACCTCTACCGGTCATTATAATAATTAGAAACCTAGTTAATTATAATATTAATATGTTCCCTCCCGTATATAAGTGTTAGACTTTAAAAATAAAAAATCCAATACATGTGGGGGAGGGGTAATGTTCTGTAGGCGGCATTATCACCTAAGTTAGTAAACTCCACCATTTTAGAGCAAGATTAAGGGCAACCTCACTAATTTTTGCACCAGTCGAAAGCCTAATCATTGTAGATTTGAACGGTATTTGCAAAAAAAGCATTTTGTTAATACAGAATTTGTCAGATTGTTTAAAAGGAGGTGCGGTACCAAAACCGAGGGGAAAATTTCAGCATCGAGAAAATTTTTGAACGGTTGAAGATAGACATATGATTAATCGACGAAAAATGTGCCCAAAGAAGTGGGAAAGTTTTTGGTGGAAAGAAATTTTACTAGTGGTAACGGTTTCCGAGATAGGATTTTTTTTGTGAAACGCCAACGCGCGCTGAGCGCAGCCGTTTCAACGGACGCGCTTTATTGCGCCTTGGCCGGGCAACATAACATCGTCCTTGTTATAACTGTGTTACAACCTTATAATATATTGCTCTTTTTTCTGTGTTGTAACTAATAACATACAAGCAAAACGTTATAATAAAGAGCATATATATATATGTTTGCAATGGAATGATTAAATTAATACAAAAATAAAAAACAAATTTACATAATTCAGTCGCAGTAGTTACGTTATAAAGTATTAGGATAAAACCTAACTTAATCTAAATTTAGATTAAGTTAGACAACTACAATTTCTAGTACATCTCTGGAGTTTGCATTTGCAGTACATATTTTAGAGTTAAAATTAACAATTAACTGATTGGGAATTTCTGGACTAATTAAAATCGCACTTTTCCAGACAATTATTTGATACGCAGCTCTCAATACGTGTTGATGAAATGCATCCTCGGGGCAAATTCCTTATATCGGATTTACAGGTATGAAATAGATGTGCCCGTAATTTATTTAAATCGCCTGTTGGCGATGGCCTACCATACAAAATTTTGAAAAAATGTGTAGCCGCGTTTTCGAAAGTAATTAAATTCTGGTCACCATTTTGAGGATAATCTAAAAGTGCCTTTAATTTTATGTCATGTCTGTAACTCAAACATTTTTTTAAAGCATTAGTTTTACCTTTTTTAAATATGAAGCTTACTGTATCACAACCAGTTAAAATGTAAATACTCAATACTAAATTACCCAAATCCATTTCAGTGTTTATAGAGTTATCCGTAGATAATTCTTCTATTATGTGGTGCACTGGTATATATGTCTCAAATTTACTATTGAGTATTTACATTTTAACTGGTTGTGATACAGTAAGCTTCATATTTAAAAAAGATAAAACTAATGCTTCAAAAAAATGTTTGAGTTACAGACACGACATAAAATTAAAGGCACTTTTAGATTATCCTCAAAATGGTGACCTGAATTTAATTATTTTCGAAAACGCGGCTAGATATTTTTTCAAAATTTTGTATGGTAGGCCATCGCCAACAGGCGATTTAAATAAATTACGGGCACATCTATTTTATACCTGTAAATCCGATATAAGGAATTTGCCACCTACCGAGGATGCATTTCATTGTCAGTAATGTCTGGAAAAGTGCGATTTTAATTAGTCCAGAAATTCCCAATCAGTTAATTTTGGTTGGGATTTGAAAGATAATTTACTCACTCCAAAATTAACCATAATAGGTATCCGTCCCGATGTAAAACTCTAAAATATGTGCTGCAAATGCAAACTCCAGAGATGTACTAGAAATTGTAGTTGTCTAAAAGCAGGGCTAGATTGTATAATAGATTGCTATTGTGAGGGTGGGTGTTATCTAAATTTAGGTTAAGTTAGTCTTAATTAGGTTTTATCCTAATACTTTATAACGTAACTACTGCGACTGAATTATGTAAATTTGTTTTCTATTTTTGTATTAATCTAATCATTCCATTGCAAACATATATATATGCTTTTTATTATAACGTTTTGCTTGTATGTTATTAGTTACAACACAGAAAAAGGAGCAATATATTATAAGGTTGTAGCACCGTTATAATAAGGACGTATGTTGCCCGGCCAAGGCGTAATACAGCGCGTCCGTTGAAACGGCTGCGCTCAGCGCGCGTTGGCGTTTCACAAAAAAAATCCTATCTCGGAAACCGTTACCACTAGTGAAAATTTCTTTTCACCAAAAACTTTCCCACTTCTTTGGGCACATTTTTCGTCGATTGATCATATGTCTATCTTCAACCGTTCAAAAATTTTCTCGATGCTGAAATTTTCACCTCGGTTTTGATACCGCACCTCCTTTTAAACAATCTGACAAATTATGTATTAACAAAATGCTTTTTTTGCAAATACCATTCAAATCTACAATGATTAGGCTTTCGACTGGTGCAAAAATTTTTAAAAAATATTGAAAAATGGCATCACAATCGCAAGTTAAACACAAAAAATAGTTTTTTTACGATAATTGAAAATAATCGGAAAATATTTTTTTATTCTTTTTTGCAATTACGAATTGAATGGAGCCCTCCGGATTTTCATCCGCAAGGTCATTCCTCACATTGTACATATTTTTTAAAAAGTATATCTTCGAGTACACAGTTCGATGTTTTAGAAGCGTCTTTTCAACCGTCTGTTCCCTAACTATTAAGAAAAATCTCATTATTCTACAGTGGTAAAGCAATGACAATTTGATTAACTGATCGTTTACATCGTTTCTATTCTTGCGTATTTAACGTATTTACTTGATTGGCTAGTTATCCATATTTAGGCGTCACATCATTGCTCAAGTAGCAACACTAGTTGCAGATGTTTATATTACACTGATTGTCTTCAGACCGATAAAATAAAAGTTTATATTTAAATATAGGTCGTAACTACGTGCTCATAACAAATTAAGTAGATGTATTGAAAAATATAGCATATACAGTGCGAACGCCGGCTGTGGAACGCTCTGAATAAAAAAATCCCTGGGGGTCTATGTCAAAAATGCTCGGACACGTCAACCTCAGTTTTTGAATGCGCATCTTCTCATGTAGTTGAAATTTGTTTTTACCCCCACCCCTTTTGTGCAATGACGTCATCGACTTTTTTTTAAATAGCAACCCCAATTTTCTTTTACGGATTCTGATTCTATTCGAAATTCTGGTACCAGCAATATTAAATTTAATGTCATATTCATCTGTTAAGTTAGCTGCATTATTACTTTTCATAAAAAATACAGCTTTGTAACAATCTAAGAAAAAACATCTTAGGGGGCCGTGGAAATTTTACTAATTTATGTCAAATAAAACAAAATAAGCTAAACTGACAGCAAAGTGTTAAGATACTTTATTGACAGTTTGTTGTAGAGTCGATTTGGCAGAGCTAATTGTTGTTATTTTAGTAGGTACTCATTGTTACTTTATATTATTTACTTCCCCCTATTATTTGCGTTTGTGAAAAATGGTTCGTTACTTAACAGAAAAACAACGAATTGAAATTTTGATTATGAGAGGTTGTGGAGATAACCAGCGTACACAAGAAGAAGTCTGCGTTTTATTTAATATTAAATATCCCGATGATAACCCCATAGTGCGCTCCACAGTAAGTAAAATTGAAAGAAAGTTTTCCGAAAGAGGTCATGTTAGAAGCGACTCAAGGCACCATCAAAACGTTTCCGAAGAAATACAACTGAATATGCTAGTGGAGTTGCAAGAAAATCCGCATAGTTCTACTCGAGTGTTGGCTGCTAATAATGGAATCAGTCAAACATCAGTTGTAAAATATTTGAAAAAACATAAGTGGCATCCGTACAAAGTTACATTAGTTCATGAGCTGAATGAAGACGATTATGACCGAAGGATTGAATTTTGTGATAGCATTATGGAGAGGTGCAATGCCGATGCAGATTTAGCCAACCGAATTATTTTCTCAGATGAGGCTACATTTTGCCTTAACGGCATGGTTAATAGACAAAATTGTCGCTATTGGGCAGCTGAAAATCCACACTGGATGATGGAGGCCCGTACCCAATATCCACAAAAGTTGAATGTGTGGGCTGGCATTGTTGGTAACAGAATTCTAGGACCTTATTTCATTGAGGGAACACTAACGGGTGACAAATATTTGGAACTACTTAGAGATCATCTCGTCCCAGCTCTAGCTATACTCTATCCGAATCGCAATGACGCTGATATTCCCGATAATGCTTTGTGGTTCCAGCAAGATGGAGCACCTCCGCATTATAGCGTTATGGTTCGAGATTATCTAAATAATACCTTTCCTGAGCGTTGGATTGGACGACGGGGAACAATAGAATGGCCAGCTAGGTCACCAGATCTTACGCCCTTGGACTATTTTTTGTGGGGCTACCTTAAGAGTAAAGTCTATTTTAATAGGCCAAATTCAATCGAAACTTTAAAAGAAAGAATTCGACATGAAATCCGGGCAATTACACCAGCGATGTTACACAATGTTAGGCAGGAATTTATTCATCGACTTGCATTTTGCCAAGCGACAAATGGGGCTCAATTTGAACATTTAGTTTGATATTTGAATATTTTTAGTTTTTTGCCTTCTGTCATTCAATAAAATATAATCTCCACGGCCTCTTGAGATGTTTTTTATTAATTTGTTACAAATCTGTATTTCTAATGAAAAGTGATAATGTACCACCTAACTTAACAGATGAATATGACATTAAATTTAATATTGCTGGTACCAGAATTTCGAATAGAATCAGAATCCGTAAAAGAAAATTGGGGTTGCTATTTAAAAAAAAGTCGATGACGTCATTGCACAAAAGGGGTGGGGGTAAAAACAAATTTCAACTACATGAGAAGATGCGCATTCAAAAACTGAGGTTGACGTGTCCGAGCATTTTTGACATAGACCCCCAGGGATTTTTTTATTCAGAGCGTTCCACAGCCGGCGTTCGCACTGTATAATTGTGGCATCATATCACATATACCAGCATTAATTCTAGTCATGTAAATACATCATGGGTCGACGGTATGTTAAAGTTTCTATACTGATATGAATTCTATATCTAAAAATTTATATAACCGATATTCCAAAGATATATCAAAAGGTAAATCTAGCTGATTTTATTAATTTTTAACATTTTCATGTTAAACGTCTGTTGGACAAAGGACCTGCATGAATTTGTGCCACTATTTATATTCATATTTATACATTCTTTTTTTTTTAGAGAAACAGAGGCACTTGTGGAATTAATTTAAATAGTGCATGATCAATAAAGTAATAAAAGTGGTTACATCAGAACCGACGTGCTAAATATCACAATTAGGTATTTATATATTTCATCCGGAAAAGGCATCTATAATCTATGGTCAATTGTAAAATAAATGTTATGGATCTACGTTTAGATACCTCATTTGAAAGCCTAAAATAGATTTTTCCCTAAGACGATTAAAATATTTATTACCTAAGTAATTTTAAATTCAATTATTAATGCAGTACTTAAGCAGTGCAAAAAAGGATTTATTAACATGAACATAAAATCATCTATCATAAAATGATTACTCTATTGACATATTGAATGTAGATGGAATTGTGTTTATTATTATAGCACACTGTGTTATCAGTTAATTATGTACCTATACTTCTTATACACTGATTTTGATTTTGTCCTGTGAATTTTGTCTATTTACCAAAAACTTTTGTTTGTTTCCTATGTTTTTTCCTATTATTATTATTAGCATTATGTCATTATAATGGTTACTAACCCTAATTTTTAATTTGTTACTTCTATGATAATGCTACTTCAGTTGAGAGATTCTGAGTTCGTGTTTAAATATGATGTGGATATTCTTTTTAAAAAAACTTTTAAGATTATTGGTAATATTTTGTATTTAGATTATTGATAATGTTTTGTATTTACCTCTAGCGTAAATTTGCATTTTTGGCCCTCGGCGCGTTAATTCATTTGTGCTTTGTGGCTCGAGTTTTAATTGAATCAACATTTTCTTATTTACCCCCTTGTTGCATAAATAACTATTTTAGTACAATATCGTTTGTGAGTGGATACATATAAATTTGGCAGTGTATCATGTATCGTATCGATTTTGATATGCCGAGTGTAAGGAGACACACATGTGAGTAATTTAGTTGTTCACGAGTGTTTTATAACGTTTTGGTCAATTCTACTTTGATTTTTCAAACTTCTAGGATTACTAAAACACAGACTGCAAATTTTGTTGCTATAATTCCAATAAATACAAACATATGTAATTGGTTGTAGTATCGTAAAAACTGGTATAATTGGTACTTATATTAGTTGAAAAACATGAAGCAAGAAAATGATCTAATTGCGTCAGAAGCTATTTATTTATTAATTTATTGAGTGATGTATCACACGACAAGCCTAAAGGCTCCCCCAAACCAACGCGGATAATCGCAGCACCTGCGGAAGTTCGCACCGCTTGCGATTCTCATCATATTGTTTCCATTGCGTTAAATATGTACGTTTTTGTTCGCAATCGGCTGCGTTTTTTTCTCGGGTCCGTAGTAGTTTCGCAGTCTCTTAACTAAGAAAGTAATTAATAAAATGGAAAAAATCATTGAATTAGTGCGAAAGTATCCTATATTAGACGACCTTTCTCATGACGATTACAAAAATATTCGAAAAAAGTAACAAAAATATAACATAGATTCTCGTCTTTTCGTAATTGCGGCATTAATGTATGAAATTCCCTATATTGTCGCCTTTTTTTATTAATATCGTAAACCCATTTTCTTTTCTTAAGGTTAGATACATAATATGATCAACACATTTATTTTTACTGAATAATAATAATTTTACCTTAAATTGTCTTCTTCCAACGCAAGCAACACAAATGCTTCTTCTTCATCCGATGATGTATACATATTTTTGTATGATAGGTAAGTATGTAAGTACAAGTACAAATTGTTTATTTTTCGTTTTCAGCAATAGCAATCAACCTTTTCGATACTGAAAATATGACGCATATGAAGCGATTATATTCGCTTTGGTGTGGGGGTTCTCTGCGGATTCCGCCACGAATTTCGTTGCGAACTTTCCGTCACGAATCCATTGCGAATAATTCGCGTTGGTTTGGGGGAGCCTTAAATCTACAGATACCTACATCACTAACTTAAATATAACTTCAGGGCATTTTTCACTTAATACAAATGTGTAATATAATCATCACAAAAAATACATCTAATTTAACTAAATGTATCAAATGCAAATTGAAAGTATTCTGAAAAACCCTATTCTAGCTCCCTATTTCTATAGGGAGCTCTATTATATAACTCTCTATAGTATACTATTTCCCTATTACTAGCCAATATAACACCATTTTTTTTTTTTATAATTTATTTCACTATCATATTGACGCTTTTTATTTTTCACGTAATTCCAAAATTCATTGCTATTTTGTTTAATACTTTTTTTACATTTTTAATATAATCATTATGTGCTATCATAATTAATAATTTAATTTTTTCTTAATTCTTTAAAAGAATATTGTCATATGGAACAAAGAATTAGTTTTGCTATGGATATTATTTTTTTGTTTTATATATTAATTACCAAGAATACCAGCACTATAGCGCTGGTATCGTCTTGAAGCGTTATATGTCTTACAAGAAGTAGATTTTGCTATACGTTGTATTTATCGTCTTTAAAATCAAAAAGAATAGGTATATTCAGGGTCGCTGATATGTATGGAAACGGCCAATTATTTCCTAAAGTAAGATAGCTAGCAAAAAACGAGAGATTTTTAAGATCTATTATAATACAGCAAGATTAGGTATGCAGGATCAGTCAAAAAGTCATGGAAAAACAAAGTTGCCCTTTTTTAATGGGACACCCTATATATTTTTTCATGTTTAGTTAGAACGGTCCTTTAGGAATACACTGATATAGGAGTTGATGGGTCTATCTATAATAATAAGAAAAAGATGACCAAAAGAGTGTGCCAAAAGCGTAGTGTGTTGGAAAGAGAACATAAATTGGTTGCTAGGGTAAACGGGCTACATAGCCTTTGTTTAACACATTACTCTTATGGCCCACTCTTTTGATCATATGTTCCTTATTATTAGGTAGATAGGTCCATCAAATCATATATCAGTGTAGGTACTCGTAAAGTAACGTAATAATTAAATATGAAAAAATATTCAGGGTGTTCCATTAAAAAACAGTAAGTTGGTTTTTCCATGACTTTTTCACTGATCCTGTATACTTAATTTTTATTAGATATAATAGATCTTAAAAAACCTTAAAACTTGTGCGTTTAACATTTTTTGCTAGCTGTCTTACTTTAGGAAATTATCGACCGTTTCCACACATATCAGCGACCCTGTATATGAACCTCTTGGAAGATTTCGTGATTAAATTATTTGGACGGTGATTGGTCCAGTTAAGTTCTATCGTTTATTCATTAGATATGGACTTTATTGCAGTTCACTTATAATAAACGATCTTTGTTTTTGACTGCAGTATTTGTTAACCAAGTGGTAATAAAAGAATTTGACCGATGCGAGTTGGTAATAATTGAATTGGCCGTGCATGACCGAACAGTGTTTTAATAGGCTAAAGTATAAACCTCCCAAGATCACAATATAGTGAAAATGTGTTGCTGAAATTTCTAGAGTTTCTATTTTTGCGTTAAAAAGTTTTCCAATAAAAAATAATTATGTGTAACACCTCAGGTGCCCTTTTATATTTATTATAACCCCACAGGATCGTACCTACATTTTTAAAGCGTTATATGGCTAAACTGTTTATTATTTGAAGATTGGAGCTCTCGAAATTCCTTTGCGGTACGGGATCCTCAGTTTTTGTTATTCTACTAATGCATCGGTATCTCGAGATCGCCCGACGTATCTCTGTATAAATTTACAATATACATTTTAGAATTTTAGGTACTTAGTATAGAAAAAATTTGACAAATTCGGAGTTTTGGAACTTAAATCGAATATAAAGAAACGAATGCCTCCATGAGTTTATAATATGTATATGCGATACACATATTTCATGCATGCACCATAAGGAAAATTCACCATTTGCTACTAAAGGGCCTTATTTCACAAAATATTACCACAAGTATAAAGATATATACAGTAGTTTCACTCTTTAAATTTTTTGTACAAAAGTTTTTAATGCACATGTCTGCTCTTGGGGAGTATGCGCGTTGGTACAGATGTAGAAGGGGAGGAATGGGTCGGCGTATGCTATTTTATGGGCGCACATTTGCTTTTTGCTTTACAGGTAATCAGCATACGTTTGTGTGTCTAGGCGTTTGTGTTTGTGATTTTGATAAGTGTTTTGTATTGTGTGTAACATGGCTACAAAATATTGTTTCATTTGTAAACGAAATTCTGTTAGGCCACCTTTTTTACTCCAAAAAATAATAGTCCGGGCCTGTGCGTGTCTCCCAAAAACGGTCACTAATGCGCATGATTGTGCTTGGGTAGTATGCGCAGTGGTCTTTTTGGGGGGTTAAAAAAACAAAACTTAAGGACACCAACATCAAAGAGATTTTGCCGAGTGAAATTACTGTATATATCTTTATACTTGTGATATTACTATGATAAACTATAACAGGAAGGTATATAGCTACTCAAAAATTAAAGGTAGCTATCCAAATAAATATTATTCCTCGTAAAGAACTATTCGTACTTTCCTATATGGAGAGTTAATTTGGTTTGTATAGACTATTATATGTATTACAATAAAAGGTGTTTAAAAGAGGAAGTACTAGAAATTACTAAAATTTTTAATAATAATTAAAAAGACGACTTTTATAATTGACATTTATTATTCGTAACTCTATGTATATAACACTCTGTTCAGAATATTGTTAGTATCCGGTAAAATATTATTATTTCATCTTGAACAAGATTATGACAGGTACAGATTAAGTGTTATCATCAATTTTCCAATTGATTGATTGATTCAATAATTGATTCTTTTTTTATGTAATATAAATACAACATTGTAATATTTTTAGCATTATACAGCATTCATACAACTCGCTAACAAATAGTACTAGTAGGAAAAACCAACCCTTTTAATTCAAAAAACGAACTGATAAAAATAGACATAATAATTCTTATTTAATTGTAACACCGGTTATATATTTACACGCATTTACTAAATTTTCAGAAAACGGACATGAGAAATAATAATGTGCTTAAACATTTCGGAGGTATAAAATTTGGAGATAATTATCCTTGGTTGTCTAAATAAAATTATTCAGCTATATTAATAGACATTTAATAGCTACTAACATAATTCTAAAATAGTTTAGTATATGTTTTAATGCTGCTAGTGTGGTATGCTATCTAGTGAATTTATTAATTCGACTTATTTTAATACGATTAATATGATTTGGTGAGAAATACACCGTAGTGCCCTCTTTGAGTCTTTGCTACTATCTGTCTAAGAATAATTATTGTCAGACGACGTTATATTGACAATAATTGTCAGACGGATAGTAGCAAAGACATTTTCTGAAAGAAATTTTTGGTCCAAAGAGGGCACTACGGTGTGTTTCTCACCACTACTAACATTCACGATGCCCATTAGGCAATCACGTCGCAACATCGTTCATCGAATCCACTACCTATGGCACTCTGATGAGCGCAAAATAAGCGCGAAACCGGTTAGTGTCTGGTAAAAGGTGTCAATGAACGATGTGGCGACTCCTATGGAGATACCGATGTAATGCAATGCCAGTCAGGGCATCTCTTTAGTAATGGTTATCCTTAAATCGTTCTGATGATCGACAGATTTGGTCATTTATGCACACAGCACAATTATTATATTCTATTGGATTATGTTTAGGTAATTTTAAGATGTAATAAATATAGCTTTCTTAGTAAAAAAGATATATAAAGGCTAGAAACTAGAATCTAGAAATATATAGACAGATAAGATGCTTACTATAAATTACTTAAACGTAAAATAGAAAATTGCTGTAATTTGTTGTTAAACAAAAAGTAATAATCAATATGTAATGATCATTACTTATACACTGATACTGCGTATATACTGATCATTAATGGTTAATGTCACATCTTATATGTCACCTATTGTAATCAAAAAGTGCACTTTTTCTCATAAGGCATTATTTCGGTCGTTACTTTTTTGTTTGTCGTTTAATTGTTATTTTTCTCTGATTTCAAGTAACTCATACAAACTCAAATTTTTATTTTATTTTTGACTAGGGTACGTACACTGAAAGAAATTTCAAGTAACTGTAAATAGAAATCGCATATCCCCAACCAAATATCTGCATTAAATAGGCTCCAAATAGACAGCATAGTTACTACAGCATAAACGGTTTTGTTGAATCTGTCTACTTACCATTAAAAAAACTTTTTGTTAACTTTTTCTTATTACTGTAAATCGATATTTTTTGCTGTCAGTAATGAAGGCCCATTTTATGCTTAATAAGTGTTTTTTTGGGGATAGCAGATACTTTTCTAAAGCAGTATTAATATTTTGTTGCCACAAAAAAAACTTTTTCTTACTACTAGTAAATTATTTTTGAGCTATTATACAGTATGTTTTAGTAATAATTATAATTACTGGTTCATTACAGTAAGTACTGGTATTTGTCTTAATAACTTCACTTTATTAGCATAGAATGATATACAGTGGTTCTAGGAAAATGACACTATTGTTATTAGAATATGTATTTTAGTATTAGTTTAGTATATAATTGTATGGTGTTAAGCTTAACACACCCACATACATAATTTATACCTACATAAAATTAATAGTTTTCCAGCAAAGTATCTACAAAACTTAACCTCCAATAGTTTTCAAAGCACAGACATTTTTTACATAGGTGGTGTCCATATTCCTATACCAATTTTCTTGTAAGGTACCATAATAACTGATGTAATGTCATGTAATGCACTGTCAAATAACTGAAGCACCTTTGTTTTATCTATGCATATCTACTTTGGTGAAGTTATAGTGTTTTAGGTAATAAATACACCCTTTTAAAATTATTTATTTATCTTTCGTAATCTATACAAGAATTAGAAAGACTAATTACTCAAGCCTCTAATACGTTCTTTGACCAAATTAAATTTATCATAAACTAACCAAATAACGTTTACTCCACGCGGTACACACCCAGTCAACACAGTGAACACACGTAAAATGTGCGTAAAATGGCGTGCGGTTAGTAACCGATTAGCGAGAAATCTGTATAGTGATCTCTATTGCGACTGCGCATTACATGACTTTCAAATAATAACTTAGTTACGGTAAGTCAGGACCGACTTGTCATAAACTAAGGTAAAGTAACCCCAACTAACTAAGTCTCAAATTGGTGCACACACTTACTATAAAAGTTTATTTACTTACCTTTAGGAAAATAAATGCTAGGAAAAATAATTAGAAAACGCACTATATGGGAACAGCAAAATGACTATTTAAGGTAGTAAAAGCATATTAGCAAAAAGATTTTCCTTATGGTTAGTGCCTTATAATATAATGGTAATAAGAAAAAGTGCTATCATAAAGCAGATCGTCTTAGCAAAACATTTTATTTGATCCATTTCCTTCAGTGTATACTTAATATCACCAGGAAATCCACTTCGACCAGGAACTTGAACTTCTTGAAACAGATTTTTTTAAGTTGATTCTTTTTCGCTTAATTACGTCTAAAATACGTCGGCCAAGTTGAATGTCTGACAAAACAGGGATAGAGCCTCCCTCTAGAAATTAGGTAGAAAAAAGAAAAGGAAATTAGGAAATTTTCTCTTTAGGAAAGAATTAGGTAGATCAGTTTTGTATATATATTTTTTATTCAGATAATCAATATGTATAATAATTAAACAAAGAATGGCTCAAGTTGTTTGCTTTACATAACAGACATATAGGATTAATAAATAAAATTACGAACTGTTTTCTCCGTTCTTGTTCTTTTTCGTGTGATAACAATATTTATTCTTTCTACGTTGTAAGCAACGTTATCTCGTGATCATTTATAGATAGCGTTTATCAAAATATAATATATCCGTTAATGATATTTCCAATACATAAGTGTCAATGAGATCTTTTTCCGGTTGCCATGTTTTCTTTTACGTTTTAACCGATCACATATCATTAAAAACTCATTTTCATTAACTAGACTTCGCAAGTAGTTGTAAAATGTCTCCCTTGTTGGTTTTTATTTTGTTTTTATTATTATTGTTTATTTTTACCGAAATAAAATCCTTACGACGTTAACTATCACTTTTTATAGTACCTACATATTGCTTTCGTTAGGATTAAAACCATCTCATTAGGACAAGCTTGTCCAAACTAATTTAATGAATTTTAATGAAATAGTTGCATTAATATAAGCAGGGAAAGCAGCAAAATTTTTGCTTACATATTCTTTAAAATATAAATAGTGTAGATATATGTTTAGAACCATACCAAAAAATATAGGCAATATATTAAGAGAATCTTGGTAGTTTCATTCAGCATTATATACATTTTCAAAATAAATAAATCACTATTGTCTTTCTATTGAAATTTTAAATTCGAATACAGTCAAGGGAATACCGAGAATTAAACATCTGTTTATTAATGATGGAATATTAATTATTCCCCTGTTATAAGTGGCTATCAAATATTCAGAATAGAAAAGCGGCGTAGTGTATTGTGACTTGTAGTTCCGCTATAGTCCAGTAAGAAATGTGCAGGTGCACTAAAATATGATTGGAAATTATTGTCTCGTCCTTTACGGGCATTTTAACATTTTTATTATTTACATTATCAACATATTAAGAAGTATGCAGGTGGAATTGCTGTGTGCTGAGTATCTAAGACGGATTTTTTACCAATATTTAATATAAATCTAGGAAGGTACATGAGAATATTTTAAAGTGAACATTATTTTGAAACTTTTCTATAGTTCTCTATTGCTCTGTAATTTGTTGATACAGCGGTATTTTATTTACTTTTATTTAAATAAACCTACTAATATCCGAATATATAGAAAGCCAATTAAATAGCAGAAAAACACAATAACTAAAAAACACAATTAAGTAAACAAGTTTAGAAGAACCAAACAGTTAATACACATTGAAAAATACTAAATAAAATGGAATAGTACTTTGGTGGATAGTAGGTATTACATATAATTTTAACAGCAGCGTTATGTTGTGTTGAATAATAAAAAATTCATCTTTTACTTTCACGAACTGTAAAATTAAAATGAATGAAGTTGACTGTTCATGATTTATCAATGTAAACCTGTATTATAAGTTAGTAATTTTTTTGTTTAAGGTATCTATAAGGAAGCAGAGGAATAAGTATTAAAATATATCCAATTTAAGTATAGTAAGACACAGGACTGTGTATTTTGTTAGTTAAAATATTATGTAAAAAAACGAAATACACCTATCGTAATGACAAGTAATTTACATAAACCTAAACTGCAACTGAGGAGTGCCAGAAAAGAGCAAATAGCGTCAGTCTTATATGAAAGATATAGTGGGCAAAAGAAGTAATGCATGAAATCATTATTACAAAAATACTCAATTAAGAAAATCGCTGGGAACCATGGATTGTCTTTTATTTTTGCCCTTATTTTAACATATAGTTCATTTTTACCAAGTAGTTTAATAAAGCTGCACGAATGTAAACTTACATTTTTAAATAACACACCTTATAGGTTTTGATATATTTAGATGGGATTTTTTTACGAACACAATAATATATTATTTGATGGGTCTATCTTTAATAACAAGGGAGATTTGTCCAAAAGTGAGTCATATATGTTGGAGGAAGACTCAGTGGCCTCTGTAGGCTGACAATTAATCGATATTCTCTTTCTAGTACATTGCTCTTATGGCACAATTTTTTGGGCTTATCTCCATTATTATTGAAGATAGACCTATAATACTTAGTACAGAGAGTTCCAGAATGAATGTCCGGTACGGCAACGCAGCCTATCCTGAATATAATCAAAATTTATTTCCATTTCCTAAAATTACTTTCTTTTTAACTGTCAATTTGAGAATTTTTCATATTTGACAGCATTTGACGTTTGACTCAGTGGCGTTCAGCATTTTTCGTGTTTAAATTGTATTACTGAAGTATCATTTGCGTTTAAAAGAGTATTTTTCAATACTATACAGTTTTAGAGAGTCCTGAATCAGGTTGGTAATTTTGTATTTCTTGAGAATAGATAATTATTATTTAAACATTTTTAGGCAAAGGAGAAATGGAATTTTCGGTAGTAAATTCCCTTACCTGCGTACATAAAAAATCTTTATGAAGTGGCACTGACAATTATTCTGGAACTCTCTGTATATTATGTTACTAGGAGTAGAAGGTGAACATTATTTTTGTTGAGCCCAGAAACTTACACAACCGAGACGTTAGCCAAAGCTGTATAAACTGGGCGAAACACATAAAGGGCTTTAGGTATCCTCCGAGTGACATACTATTTTTTCTTCAAACGTCATAATTAAAACTATATTTCTTCTGACATTTATGCTTGTATAAAAAAACGATCTGACGTGACTTTTAATTTCAAACTGACAGTTCTGAGAAATCATGGCTACATGACTCTATTTTAATCCATATATAAATACAAGTATTATTATACGCTTGAAGAAAAAATAATATAACAGAAAATATAGGGTATGCCATTTAAAAAAAAAAGTTTATATTCGTGCAGCTTCATTAACCTACCCTGTAAAAAATATAAATAAATATAAAAAATAAAATAAAATGTATATAAAATAACAGCAAAATAAAAGAAAATAAATGAAAATGAATAAAAGAATAATTAATTTATGCGTTACATTTGTCACTCCCTGTATAATATATTTTCATCGAACTTTTTCTATATTCTGAACATGAATAATCTCATAAGGTGTTTTGCCATAGTTTTTATTGGTATTTGTTATAATACAATCAATATGAGGAACAAACCTGCAACTAGAGTCGAAAGCAAATAAACTCCAGATATTTTTTTCACTCTGTATTTGAGTAGTCATTTACAGAAGTTATAGTTGTAGTTAGCTGGAATCCTTCGGCATATAATAGCACATTAGTTTAAACTTGCGTTAAATATCATTGTAGATATAGTAAGTAGAGGCCTAAAAATGTATCCTTGTAGCATTCTTCGTGTTGTACTTAGGTACTCCACAGGATGTAAAAAAGAGGAAAAGGAGATATAGGAATAGAGTAACTGATGGAAGGTAGCCAATAATCCAAAGTTAAATCATTTTTCTAATAAGAGATAAGTTCAATATGCCTTTGAATAGATCAGTGTAAACTACGGTCGCTTAACCACCCTGATTTAGTACCTTATTATATGTTGTTCATCAGATTTGTGATTGTAAACCAATTATTGAAGCATTTCGAAGAAAAGAATGACACGAAATGATGATAATATCTTGTACAATAGTAAATTTTCAAACGTTTCCCAATAAATCTTTTAGTCGCCGTTTTTGAAAATAGGGCAATTAACTTGCGCCAGATGTGGAAAACTGTTACCGACTGAAGGGCCAAATTAAAAATAAATGTCAATGGAGAAGCCAAAATAGGGGGACTCTTTTAACCAAAGGAAGGGAATTTCATAAGTGATTTATAAACTTCTTAAGATTTCTGTAAATTTCTCTAGACGTGATATGTGCACATCTGTAATACCCCGAATATTGATTTGAGGAATATTACCTATAGATTTGCGCGAGCATCTTTACTCTGTATAATAATTAAAAATATTGAAAGTGAAATGCTTAACCTATACTTTGTCGATTATTAAAAACGTTATTAAAAGTCATCAAGTCGATTGAATCAGATTTGTTGTCTTCGTCATGATCTTTTTGAATGTCTAGTTCAGGATCTTCTTGTATCACATCTACACTTCTACTAATGAATACCTATACCAGTATATTCCTTGCAGAACATAGTAATAGTACTGATTCATAAGAGTAAAATTACAACATATACGTACCTAAGTGTTTTCACATTATTATAAGATAAAATTAACGTACCACCCAAATTATTACTGCTATATAATTCAGTCAAAAATTTATTTCGAGTTCTATTGAGTATGAATAAAGGATCTTTAATGGACAATAGTTATTTTAAATACAAATCATTACATATAATATGTGTGTAATTCAACATTTTTTATCCCATGGAAAGAAATTAGAATAGGTAGGTATACAAAAAATATTTCAATAATTAAATACGCCTGATAGGATACCCTAAACTAGGACTACCCTAAAAGGAAACGATATGTATGTACTTGGTATCTCTAATAACTAATTTGAATTTGTATTATGTGATTCGACTGTAGATGATTCTTAAGTTAGTTTTAAGAGTTAACAGAAGAAAATCTGGAGCGGAGAATAATAACTGTAATACAAAGAAAATCAGAGATGTACCATACACGGCGCAAAGAATTCGATGATTATTGGAATTAACAACTGGACTATAAACTTCAACACACATTACCAGTCTGACGATGCAAAAAGAGCAAAAACGCAAAACCCCCAAAAATTCCACAACACTAAAATTCATGGCATAAAAACTGGAAGCTGATAGAGAGGCACTTTTTCATTGGAAATAATTCACATATTAAATGAATCCTCTGCAGTCCCATCACGTTCAACATTCAAGACTGGTGTGTTTTTGCCTGAAAGTTGGCTAACTGAGTTCTCCTGAAAAGGATTTAGCAGCCCGTTTAAATTCGCGCCGCCGCACTCTCCAATAATTAAGACATTTGCTGCACGGCATCACGTTTAAATCAAGCAACAACTATGTTAATAGCTAGTACTTAAGGGATATACTTTTTCACAATTATTTGTAGTATTTTATAAATGCTTCTGCTGCATTTTGAGTTCGACGGCAGTGAAGTACGTTCGATAGAAAATAATCGCCAGATGTCTAGCTAATGTTTTGAGGTCACCCACATACGATTTTGCCACGACTGTTCATTTATTCTCGTTACTACGTAAGATTTTTATAGTAGCTTCGTTAAATTTACTACATGAATTCATTTTAGCGGAAATGGAAATGGAATATATGGAGAATTATTTTGAAAAAAAATAAATTTATATTTTAAGGCAACTCCTTCAACTTTAATTACAATCATTAAAAACTAATATAGTTATCTTAAATGTTTACTTAAATATTAATTTAGAGGTATTTATCCAAAATTAAACGATACCTATATTATTATATGCCGTTATAAAAAAACATAAAACACTGCAGAAATGGACAACCTCCTTTCTGAAAGCCTCAGGCTTGTGTTGTTGTGTGATACATGAAAAAAACGCAGACACAACCATTCCCTGGGAGAGGTGCTATTTCTCCCCTGGCGAGATTCGAATTCGCGCTGCAATATACCATTCTATTAGTCACAAGCTACCACCCATCACCTAACACACTGAGCTATCGCCGCGGCGTTATATTTTAGTAATTAGTGTACATAGGTTAAAGGATAAGATATTAATATAATAACGCACTTTCGTAAATCCATTATTTTTCAAAAAAATGGAATCATTTCTATCACAAAACAGTTAAAGCCATTGGTAAATTCAGCGATTGCTTTGTGATGCTTTTATCTTGTTGGTAAATTTAGCACAAAATTGTATGATGTCTCATCAGAAAACCATCACTTCCATCATTAAATAGTTATGATGGATTTCAAATTTTGTGATGGAAAAAAGAGGGGGAATTGTGATGTCATTCATTTTGAGGTTAGTATGTTGTTTTTTGTTTGGTTCAAGGGATGCAATTTTGATAGAAGCATAAAAGTAAGTACAATTGTACCTATAGTAGAGTGTAGTACTGTACCTACTTACCCCAACAAGACATTTGGAAAGTCATAAAGTGACGTCTAAAAATCATCCAGCGAATAGCTGTGAATAGTGGCTATTATTTTTTTATTTTAGCATGTTTTTAATACCTTGAATGCCTCTAAGTGTACCATTCTTTATACGAACCGTTATATAACTTTAAAATACGAAAATCAAATTATTGTTTAAACTGCGAATTCAAAAAACTTGACTATTGAGGAGTGAAAATTGCCAAAACCAACATAATGGAAATGGACGTTTATGCGCATATCTCCATCTATCATTAAACCTAACTTCTGTTCGTAAGTTAATGGAATCCATGTCCAGCATTAATTCATCACATCCTTTAGTTACGTCATCCATCACAAAACTAAGCTGAATTTACGAAAAGGCGCAAATATAAACAACAAAGAAATATAAATTTTATTGAATCATATAATTTCTATTAGGATATAAATTATTAAAGATATTACACGTTTCCTGTTGACTTCTACGTACATCATCATATCCTAATATCATTAAAATCTCAATTCGTTCTTTCTCAGATAAACGGTCCATTGTAACTTTCAATAAACACCAACAATAACATGATACAACTACACTGATATGCTCATAACTTGACCAAATTTCGTTTGTTCTGCGCACGACGTCATTCTTGATACAAAAATGGCGAAAATTCAAATACCTTACTGTCAGCATGACTGTCAGTGATATAATTATTTTCGTGTTTGTCAATTGTATTCCCGTATTATTATAATTGTGAGGCCCGAGGGTTATGAAGTTGTCATTTTTATATTATAGGGTGTATTTATTTACAGTAGTGCTTCTTATTATCTCTTCAAATTGTAAAGTTTAGGTTAGAATTATATTCGGTAGGTAGATCGGTACAAAGAATGCGGTTTGAATTAAAATAAGAAAGATTGATATTAATCAACTATTATTTTAGTTTTCCTGTATGAATCGTGTATTATAATTCCATAATCGACGTTTATTTTATTTTGTTATCTTTGTTTACAAGTATTTTATTTAATTTTGTATCAAAACTGACGTCACGCTCATCGATAGACCACGCCCCCATGCGCATAGGCATATCAGTGTAGTTGTATCATGCAACAATAATAGTTTATTAAAACGTCAAAATTGTTTTTGTCGCAGACATAGCCGCCCTGATGTAATATTTTAACTTCGGCGGAGATATTGCAAATGTAGCTGTAACTCCGAAATTATGGCAATTAGGTATAGGGAACATTACATGAAAAATATTCTAAATTTCTTAGAGATTTCAAAAACAAAAAAATATATAGGGTGATCCATTTGAAATAACAAATTTCAGTATATTTCCGGAAAAACGAAAGATCTGACAACAATGTAAATGCCACAATAATATCGGCCATATTACAAAACTCTTATAAACCAAAATTCATAAAAATCGGGCAAGCCGTTTCCGAGATAATTGAGGCGTTCCATACATAAAACTCACTCTGTATAAATAAATGACAGCGCGGAAGCTAGCTCCACCACAAGCGAATTTTGGAATGGGACTTAATAGAGATTTAACGCCTATTTTTAGGCTATTTTGGTACCCTATTATAAATTTTTCCACTCGCCTCCAAATGGATTAGTTTCTGGAGGTGCTAACTTTCGCTTGAAGTTAGCTCCACCACACTTGTAAAACATTGTTCGAGTATACTATTCACATATTTTTATGCATCAGATTTTACGGTTATTTAAAGGTTCTAGAACGTGCCTTATTACAACTGAATCGGACCACCACACCCAGAGATTGGGAGACCCTCTGATAGGGTACAATTTATGGGTCTTCACAAAAATTCGATTTTTGAGATGGGACTTCATGGAGAATTAACGGCTATTTTTAGACCATTTTGGTCCCCTATTATAAATTTTTTCGCTCGCCTCCAAATGAGTTACTTTGTGGAGGGGCTAGCTTCCGCCTGAAGTTAGCTTCATCACACCTGTAAAACATAGTTCGAGTATACTATTCGCATATTTTATGCATCATATTTAACGGCTATTTAAAAGCTCTAGAACGTGCCTTATTACTATTCCTAGTAGGACACTATTTCTATAATTTATTCTCGTATATAGAAGGAGTAACTAATATTTAGTAAATAATGACTGTAACTTATTTTTGGTGCAGTTGTATGATTTATTCTAGTTTCTTTCATTGCACCGCCTGTAAATTAATAAAAAACAGGAAACCAGAAGTATTTAAAAAGTGTCAAGGCAAACTTCTAAAGTTTGTCCCAAAAAACTACTGTACCTATTATACCTACTACTGTACCTGTACCAATTAATAATGATCAAAGCTCAAAAAATTGTATTTACCAAATTCCGTGTGAACGTGGTAAATTACAATACTTAATTACAAATAAGGGTCCGTCGACACAAAAATTACGTCAAAAATTACCAAATCGATATTTATATTAGTAAAACATGTATGGGACAACAATCACCTGTGATGGGACACATACTAAAATTATATAAACAAAAAAAAAAAACGAAAATTAGTAAAAAGAACATTTATGGAAAACTCTTTTATAAAACTAAATGGTAATAACTGTATGTCGTCGGATACAATAGTCTTGGATCAAACGTGGCCTCCTCTTCTCCAGAAGGATGATACCTATAGACATATAATTATGTCTATGATGATGCAAGTGGGAAAATTAATAATAAAATAGTATTTACGACAGGAAACGTTTAGAACAAAGCTAGTAAGCGTGTATATACATTTTTTTATTTAAACCGAATATGAAGTATCATCTATAATATTATAGAATTTTATATCAAACTAAAAAACCACTGATGAAATATAGCTAATTTCTATTTATTTTTATTAGATATTATGGAATATTTTTTGTGGAAAACTTTAGAAGTTTGCCTTGATACTGTACACTTTCAATCTTTATTTTGAATACTTCTGATTTCCTCTTTTTTAGTATCTTACAGGTGGTGTAATCCCAAATGAAACTACAATGAATGATATTTGGTAACACGATAGTTTTGTACTTGTAAATAAAAAATTCCACCATCCTATGAGATAACATCTTTTAAAATGTTAAGTCATTGTTTTACCATAAGCTTTTATTAACTACCACTGTTATTACTACAATGTAATGAACGGAAATATAATATAGGTACAGCAATTACAGTTATATAAAGATAGCAATTGAAGCACTAGTACAATGCTGCACTATTAACAGAGATTGATTCAATTTGAAATTATAGTCTGTATTCTCTGTATTAGCTACCTATAATAATCAATCGCTTATGGAGACTGATTTTTTTCTAATGTGTTTTCAAGAAAATCTTTTCAACTTCTAATGTGTTGTCCAAAAAAATTGAACGAAATTAAAACATCAATAAAGCATCTATCTGCAATATTTACACGAATACGTTTTTAAATATTTGTAGATCATAAATAAAAAATAATGTATCACCAGGAATATTGCTCTCACAGTGGACTCTGGGATAGTTCAGTTTAATAATGGATCCAATCAAAGATAATTATTCAAATTTTGTCTGCATAATTTTTTATCAGATTTCGGTTTACCACAAGTTTTAGTTTAATAAAGTAGAACTATTTAGTTACTGCAACATTTTAAATTTAATTAACGCTGTGCACTTCTACTATTGCACTCATTTTAAAATACTCTAGATTAAAGTCCCCAACTGAAGAAAGCAATAAAATTACTTTAAACGAATTGTGTACCCACTTGGAAGGGTCGCGATCGATATATGGAAAAGTACGCACAGGGTGATTTTGAAAATTTGGTTATTTACAAAGGTCAGTGGGACCTACCTTTTTAAAATATTTTCACGTTTCTGGCACTTCTGGTATAACCGAAAGTCGACTCTAACTTACTTATTTTAAATTGAACACCCTGTATGTTTTTGCAGTTTTGGATTCCACGTTCAATTTTAAGTCAACTTTGTGTACAGTTGTCTGTCTATACCTAAATTCAGTTATTTTCGAGATATCTTCAGTTTTAAGAAAAAAGTGACAGTTACAGCACTATATTAAAAATGTTGAATCTTGAACAGTGGAAGACCTTTAATTACAATATTTGTAACATGATGATTGAAAATGATTGCATAATGTCTGAGGAACATAGAGGGCCCTCAAAATTTATAAGCTAATTTACCAATTTAAGAAGGCAACAAAACTTGGTTTAGAACATCTATTGAATTCATATTATTTTATTTTTGTTTACCAAATTATTTTCTTGTTAAAACTACTTGCGTTTCTTGTATTTAGTTTCTGAAAACTTAGTTATTTTAAATTACTATCCCATTTTATCAGTATTTCTATGTATTATTTTCTTCTTTGGATACCTACCTCATTTCGTAATACCAAAATTCCGTTTATGGGGATATCGATCAGCAAATGTATGCAAGTTCTTGTTAATAAATTTAAATAATATTATTAAATAATATTATATCGTAAGTATAATTTAATAGTGATGACATTTTTATTAACACTTTTCTTGACACAAACAATACTGACGAAACTTCTGACAACAAATTTGACACTCGAGACAAACTAAATTGTTTTATTTTTTCAGTCTACTTGGCAAAATGAAATATTTCAGTTTTTACAGGTTTTTATAACAAAATTCGCTGTAACTGGGAAACCTTAAAAGATAGGTACATACAAATTTATATCATTCGATTCAGAATTAAATTCCTCTTTCGACCGTAATAATAATATATTATTGGGTGTTCCATTTGAAAAATTCAGGTTTTGTAACTTCTTAAACTGGTAAATTGGCTTATAAATTTTGAAGGCCCTGTATGTTCCTCAGTCATTATGCAATCATCTTCAGATGTAGCGATGCCTAAACCATTATTGTTGCAAATATTATAATTAAAGGTCTTCCACTGTTCAAGATTCAACATTTTTAATATGGTGCTGTAACTGTCACTTTTTTCTTAAAACTGGAGATATCTCCCGTTTTAAGATAACAGTCTAAAATAACTGAATTTAGGTATAGACAATTTTACACAACACATACCGGAAGTCCCAGAAACGTGAAAATATTTTAATAATGTAGGCCTCACTGACCTTTGTAAATAACCAAATTTTCAAAATCACCCTGTACAGTGTGATTCACTTTCGAGTGTGTAACATGGGTATCTCGCTTATTATAAAAGATAGACTATAGGTTTAAATTCGGCAAAGTTGCAGAATTTTGTGCTCATTAATTTGGCGCAAACAAAACTCCCATATCTGCTTTTGTTTTTGAGTAAGAGGCAAAAATTTTTTTTTTCCGGTTTTCGTTTTCTGGCTATAACTTCTATATTTTTGAAAATATTGGCTTATCGTTTTCACATTATTAGGACACTTTCTTGAGACAAATACGATGCCGTACACCGTTTTTTAAAAAAATGTCACTTCTATTGTAAATCATCAACTTTATTTTTTCTTATGGGCGCCATATTAATTTTTCTCATATTTGAATAAACCGATTTTTTCTGAATACAACAATATAATATATGTTAATATTTGCCTAAAAAATAAGGGCATTATGAAGGAAAATAGGTATTTTTTTGAAAATGTCTAGTTAGCCATGGCCATGACAGTCAGTTCTTGACGAACCACAAATGTCAATTATAATTTTTATAAACTGCATGTGGAGTATGTACTTTTTACATTGACTAACGATGTATTCAACTGAAGAGAAACAAGATATTATAGATATTTATTACAGATGTAACAAAAATTTTAACAGAACAATTGAAGAATATTTAAACACATATTCTGAAAGACGACAACCATGCAAGACATATCTTACTAAACTGCACTGTAATTTAAGAAATTATGGCAGATCCATACATATTTCTTGGTTTAGAAAAACTGCCATAATTTCTTCAATTACAGTGCAGTTTAGTAATATATGTCTTGCATGGTTGTCGTCTTTCAGGATATGTGTTTAAATATTCTTCAATTGTTCTGTTAAAATTTTTGTTACATCTGTAATAAATATCTATAATATCTTGGAATAGATCGTTAGTCAATGTAAAAAGTACTTCACAGATGCAGTTTATAAAAATTATAAGTGACATTTTGTGGTTTGTCAAGAACTGACTATCATGGCCATGGCTAACTAGACATTTAAAAAAAAAATACCTATTTTCCTTCGTAATGCCCTTATTTTTTTAGGCAAATATTAACATATATTGTTGTAAAAAAAAAAAAATCGGTTTATTCAAATATGAGAAAAATTAATATGGCGCCCATAAGAAAAAATAAAGTTGACGATGATTTACAATAGAAGTGACACTTTTTTAAAAAACGGTTTACGGCATCGTATTTGTCTCAAGAAAGTGTCCTAATAATATGAAAACGATAAGCCAATATTTTTAAAAATATTGAAGTTATGGCCAGAAAACGAAAACCGGAAAAATTTTTTTTTTGCGTCTTACTCAAAAACAAAAGCAGATATGGGGGTTTTGTTTGCGCCAACTTATTGAGCACAAAATTCCGCAACTTTGCCGAATTTAAACCTACAGTCTATCTTTTATAATAAGCGAGATACCCATGTTACACACTCGAAAGTGAATCACACTGTACGTACTTTTCCATATTACGATCGCGACCCCTCCAGGTGGGACACCCTGTATATATATTTTATGCATATTATATATTCACATTATTCTGTCACTATTGCAAAGTGTGACTACAATTAAGATAATATGTTTAAGATAACTTAGATCACTGAATATTTATGCAGATTCCATAATTATTCTGAAATTTATCGTTAATTCTTATGCTTTGCATAAAAATGAGGTAGGTAAGTATAAGTGTAGGTATCTATTTATTGAAAAATCTTGTCGATTCATTATGTATAGATATATTTCTACTATCTAAGATCTTCAAAGTTATGTAATCGAAAGTCATTAAATTGAAAATTTTCCGGTGCACTAACCCACAAAAAAGTTGTTAATACTAATAGTAATAATAATAATAATAAATTCGGCAGATCTTCTAGCCGGAAGAATGCAGAAGGCGGTCATTCTGGGTTCATTACGTCTACTCAGGGCACACGATTTCCGGACTCAGTAGTTATTTACCCCACGGACGTGGGGAATAGCTACTGGTGGTAACCACCAGCGTCCCACCCTGAGAATCAGAGCCAGGAAACCGGTCGACCTGATTTCAAAAAAAAAAATAAAATAAAAATAATAATATAAATTTATTTGCAGATAGTTGTATAAACATTATACGAAAAAGAGATCTAGATTCACCATATCATCAGAGAAGATTATTGTATTGCTATTATTAATTCTACTCTTCAGAAAAAATTAATTGTCCTGTGTGAATCAATTGCTGTTAGCATACTTAGTAGAAAAAAATTTTTAAAAGGTATAGTAGAAAAAAATACATTAAAATAATTATTTAAAATAATATATATTGTTTAACAAGCATAGTTCTTTACTTCAGTCTTAAAGACAATACCTGAAAGTTGTTTAAAGCTCTGAGGTAATTGATTGTATAAAAAATATATAATGTATGTCAATGAACGACAGTAACTACTAGGATTATGTGATAGTGGTGATAGAGAGCCTTTATGTCTTTAATTCAGTTGTAGCTACATCAGATCAAAACTTAAATTTTTTCAATATTATTCTATGAAAAAGAAAGTAGTTTACGTCTCTTGGTCATGGTTACTCACTTTGTTTCTCTCAACTTAAACGAAATTCTTTGGTACTTCCTAATACCGGAAGTAAATCTCAAACATAATTTTGCACTTTTCTTATACAATTTGAGGTAATGTCATAAACATTATAATATATCACAATAATAGAAATGACAGAGAGCACCAACGTATCACATAACTTTCTTTTCAGTGATTTGAAAAGTATGGGGCTATGATGATCAACTTTTAACTACATCCCTAGAATTTGCTGCTTTTGTAGGTGTCACATTATTATCATTCATAGAAATTTTAATGTTCTTTTCTACTGTAGGTATATCTATTTTTACTAAAAAATAATACATTTGACTTAGAAGGGTTTATTTGTAAATTGTGCTGAAATGGTTGCGAGGTCTACTTTACAGTCTATTTATTTTTTGGTCAACGTCATCCAAATTTCTTTGAAAAAATGTTTAATAAATTTGTATATCGTATGCATTCATGTATGCCTCACAGTTACTTGTGGACCCAATATGGAACCTGGTGGTACTCCACAAACGATATTGCCATGTCCTAATTTACCCATATCTGTTTCTACAAATTGAATACGATTATTTAAATAGTTTTCATTTATCATAATTGATTTTTAGCAAAACTGATAAATTGTAATATAGAAAATAATAACTGATGAATAATAGTGTCAAAAGCCTTAAAATAATCTATTAACACTAAAGCTGCAGTTTTAGCTTCGTCAGTCGCAGAAAGTATATTATCAATGATTTCTAACAAGACAGTTGTACAGCTATAACCTGTTCTAAAACCTGACTTTTCAAGTAAACCATTATATTTATCTATATGCAATTTAATTCGATAGCTCAAAATTTTTTTACTAATCTTCAATACTCAGGAAAAGCGTCATTTTTCATTTATAATAAGTAATTATAATTTTAGATAAAATTATTTTAACATTAGTCATCTTCCTATATCCTGGGATTTAGTGAATAATGATTGATTTTTATTTTTACTTTACCTAACATTCGGTATTATTCAAATTAGTGTTACATAAAATCTAAATTTTATTTATAATCAAACAATCTTGACAATATTGAGCTTTATATAATGATTCGTAGAATGCAATCAATTTGGAATTACCTAATCTGAACCGGATCCGGTAAAGGATCGTATCAAAGACTTTAAATTTCATTAAATTATTAGTTTGTTCTCTTAGGTATCGGTCATGAAATAAAATAAATACACTATGTGTACACATTATAGTACACCTATTATACTACACTAAAACGTCATGACATAGTACAGTGTATCTGTTTTATTTGATAACTGATACCCAAGAGAAAACTAATAATCGTGTCTACAAACGGTCAACGAAGCTTAATTTATTTTCATTAAAACATACTAACTAGAATGATTGTACGAAGCTTATTATATCACATTATTTAAAGGGCCTTGATAATTTAAAATGGAAATAGTTTAAACTTCATTATCTGTCATACCTTTATCACACTTGAAGTTGTTTACCTAATTATCTACAATCTCTGCCTGCACTAGAATTTAATTTATCAAATTTAAAAGATGATGAAATAATTGTACGTTTAATTTACTCAACTATGGCCAAAATGTAAAACATTCATAATAATGATAAAAACCTTGTCTTATCCCTCTTACTGCTACGCTACTGATTCTCAGTATTTTATAAATGTTCGGTCAGTGTTTCGATATCGCCCGCTTAAACCATTAAATGGTGCTTATGTCCCTCTTCGTTAAGCTAAAAACGTTGATGTATGACAAACGAGTTTATATTTACAAGGATTTGTGCGACATTAGCTTCTTTTTATTAATCTGTCTGTCCAACTGGAACATACATCATCTCAAGTGGATGCAAAAAATGGTTCGTACATTTATGGAAACCGCAATACAAACCAACATGGCGAAATAATATACGGGCGCAAATAAATATGATTTCCTAATCGATGATTTTTACTTTATGTCAGAGAATGAGGTAGGGTGTGAAGTTATTATATTTTATATAAACGAGTCGATTAATTAGTTTTTAACGTCTTTCATTTTTTCCTCTATAATTATTATAAGAGCAAACCACTATGTGCAGTAAGCACGTAAGAGTAAACAAATTATGCGCAATCGTGGCATTATTCAGCTAGAGGTTTTCACTTATCCTTAGACGTCACGATTATACCTACTTAAACCTTCAAAAGGTGTTTGTTTTAATGGAATATCCTGTATGTTTTAAGAGTTTCTTCTTACTTACTTATCCGACCTGTTGTACAAGTGTAGTAGAGGTGATGATGTTGGTACATATTTATTTATTATCTCATGGTTTGATTTTAATATTCAACCCATCTAAGTTGCGACTTATTCTACGATTCCCTTCATCGTTAGTCTTCTCCCAATTTTTTACTTGTTTCTTGTTAATTCTAGTTATCCATTGTACATACTTCTAGATTTTAATTCCGTATAGTTTATTATAGTATTTATTATAGCATATTCTATATGCCATAGTTTGTAGATTTTTTCAATAACTTCATTAATATTTTTAATTTATTGTGGTGTAATTGTTCTATATTTTTGTTAATTAATAATTATTTATTGTTAATGATGTGTTACTTTTTCGTTATTCTTTTATTAATACATGCAGACAGGCGCAGGGCGCAGATGAGTTTGATGAGGAAGTTTTCACGTTCAAAACGTGATAAATCTATATGATACATCATTCAACTCACAAGGAAAAATGCTATCGAGTGAGGTTAAAATATTAATGGGGCCGTGTTAGAAAAAATTAAGTTGATTATGATTTTGAAGAGACGAATCTTTACTAAAAACCTGCTGCTATGAGATAATTTCCTTTTTTTCGATACTTTTCAAATAAGCCTGAAATATTATCTACAAAAACGAATTTCCAAAATTTCGATTTTTTTCAAATATCTCTAAAACTAATCATGTTAACCTTGATTCGTTTGAGGCATACTATTGGTCACCAAGTTACGCAACTTTTCCGCAATTTAATTTAGTCTCTGTCTCTAAAGCTAATTACAGACCGACCAACAATCGCCCGGATACATGTTGTCAACACTGTTGCCAACATGTATCCCATCAACTCGCAATAAGTTGATAGATACTTTGCAACATAGTGCCGATGTTGGGCGACACGACATCAAATAATTTTGTAGGGTGTTATATGTATCCGGATTTTCAATTTGAAATGGAAAACATCGCTCGGTCTGGACGGTGTTGTCAACAAGTAACGCCGAATCAATCTTATTGATGGTGGAATCGCGGAACGGTAGTTCGTATTCTTTTTCAAGATTTTAGGGGCGACCAAACAGAGAACTTCTTCGAAATCAGATTTTGTAAGTCTGATGAAATTGCGGAACGAGCTACGATCGTTCAAGAGTAACTCCGCCATTAAGTTTTCACCATAGCTTGTCCCATTTTGTAAAAACTGCCGCTGCCACCATTTTCTTTTTCGTTACTGGCCATGGGAAGCTATTATGATGAAAGGAGCACTAAACCTGAGGCCGCAGTGCAAGCGGTTTTGTTGGAGCGTAGTGGGTAGAGAGACGCCAAGCGACTCACGAGGTGAGTTTCCGTAACAAGCGATTAAACCGAACCAGCCGCACTGCGATCCCTCACCACCTTAACCAGCCTAGCAACGCGCTAAGCAAACCACCTAAGAATCAATCGTGTTTGATATTTCAGCCAGGTGCGAGATATCTTTCCAATTTGTCTTGTACTTTATTAAACAGAAAATCAAAAAATTCTAACTCATACGTGCATAATTAAAAAAAATTTCAGGGTAATTTCGCATATTTTTGTAAACTCATAAAAAATCACCATCATAGTCTCTGTGCAAGTTATACTCGTGCACCCATATCCTCTTATTTCCAGATTCACATAATATTTTAGATAAGAGTAACAGAGGAGAAGTCTTCTGGAAAATTTTGAAAGGGACATGTTGACCACTCGAACTACAGTTTTACAGCGAACTTGATTTAGATTGGAATGATAATTTTGCGTCGACTACTGCGGCCAAGGTATATTCACCCTCTACCCACCAAGTTACCCACCCCCCGCTTGCAGTGCGGCTTCGGGTTAACACCAGCAGCAGTAGACGGGTCCATTTTTCAACGTCAGCTGTAAACACTGGGTTTAATTTGGACGCGCAATTGGTTTTGGTTTGGACGAGCAACACTGTTGACCACATGTATCCGGATACAAGTTGGTGTGTCCAGCAAATGTGTTCCCTCAACATCCCTCAACATGTTGCCAACAGTTGGCAACATGGTTTTTACCATAGACATAAGAAGGGGGAGACAGAATTGTTTACATTTTATGCCAATCAGACATCGTTTTCAACAAAAATCAATGATGTAAAATCTATGCGGATTGCCCTAGATCTACCGCCGGTGTTTGAAAACGAAGAGTATATTAATTATATTTATCTGAATTTTTATGTGTAATTAAGAAAAAATAATATACTAAATATTTATCTGTGTTTTTTAATGAAAACACATAATCCCTACTTTTAAAATTATTTATAATTTCCTAATAACATAAAATTATTATCGTATTAGGGAAATACTATGGCAATGCTGTACGGCTGTTTTGCTATCAAATGACGCTTTTATGTCAAAAGATGACGTTACAATGTTGCTGTGCTGTGTTTGTGATCTTTTGGGATTTTTTATTTATTTGCAGTGTTTTTTTGGCAGTAGAGGTATTTAGAGCCTTTTATAATCAATCTACAATAGTTCAACAGTGCGTGGTTTGTAAAAAAGTCGACTATTCTAACCCCGGACTGGTATTTCGGCGGTAAGTAAGGTTATGTTTTTTTAGCGTGGTGTTGTTAACCAAATTTTAAGTAAATTATTGCAAGAAATATTTATCTGTTTTGTATCAAATTTTTGGAATTAAAGCATTTTAGACCGAAAAATGATGTAGTAGCGTTGTAATAAAATTATTGTCCAATTCCAGGCTGGATTTCCAGTATTTAAACAGTAAATAATTTTGTTGCAACTATTTGAAATGCAGAAAAATAAACCTATTAACTGTTTGTTATATTTTAATACAGAATATTATTGTTGTAGCTTTCCTGTTAATCCTGAGAGCAGACAAATTTGGATTTTTTAGTGGTTGGAAAAGCTTCCTGATGGAGTTTGGGGTATAAGTAATACTGTAAATGTAAATGTTTAAACAAATCCAATAAGATAATACAGAAATTCAAGCTATGAGAGATAAAGTAAAGAGAAAACTTGATCATTGATGATATTGATAATGAATGATTTGCATTCATAAGCTTTTCAGTCGAGAAATGAAGAAAAGGTTTGATAAGAAAAAGAAGTGTTACTTACAAAATGTGATCTTGTCTTTGGGCTAGTGTTGTTACAGACGGCAAAGAGGTAACTGGAAAATTAAAATATGGCGGGCTGTACAAGCTAACTACAGCTACTGGGAAATAATAGTTAGGAAATTATTCCGTAAAATGGTATTAAAGATTACAAAAGGTGTATGGTTGTAAGTAGCACCAGACAGTTTAAAAATAAATTGATAAATAATTTAGACGTTAGTTCTGATAGTGACTTAAATAGCACAGATGAATTGATTGATTTGCTAGAGTGTTGAAACTATTATTTTAGGTGAAAATTAACCCGTTTATTAATTAATTATTAAATTTTTCAGCTATTATTATAATTAATTGGACATGCCATAGAAAAAATTTTATCTAATTGTTTATTATAATAATTCAAAGCTGGATAATGCCTATGTGTTCCTTTAAATGTATAAGGATATGTATTAGGTAAAAGTTTATGAAAATAGATACGAGGGGGAATTCGTGAATAGCGCCTACAGCAATAAATATTTTTTTTATAGTTGTATCAACATCCAACTATATCTTTGTGGAATGACTGAGGCAATAGCGTATAAATATTAGTGTTTATAAGCTTGGAAATCTAAAGCTGTTGAATAATAATAATAAGGAAATTAAATAATAAATTATATTGATAATGAATGATTTGCATTCATAAGGTTTGCAGTCGAGAAATGTGTGAATAGTGCTTGACTGCCATACAATAAAAAAAAGGAAAACCTGCAGTAGAGAAATACGTTTACAGCGCTCTACTATGCAGAATAGTTTCTCAAAAATCATTCATACCTATGTCTTTTAAAATGTTACAGGTAGCATCCGTTTAGGTATGGGCAAAACTTTCTTCGTTGCAATAGAAACACAGGAAGGCCGAATATTAGGACTAGCTGTGTCAAGACCAACGACAATGAATGAAACACCATTATAAGTGTTTTTAATTGTTTATATAACATTCTGCTGAAATTTTAATAATGATTTTGTAGAGTATTGAGAATATATAGGTCCAAGCGGTAATACATGTCTTATTTGCTCCCACACAAATCTCAGTTCTAACATAAATAAACCTTTAAATTAAAACTTATTGTAATGATCCCTAAAAAAAACTGCACACCACTGATAAAGATAACATCGGACGTGGACGCCTAGGTTACAGTATTGCCATTTTATAAACCCATCTCCTTCCAACTTATGTACAAGTGTGAAAGTGTGTATGGTGTTTTTCTAATGGAATGTTTTGTCTCCCCTAGTATTATATGTCTATGGTTTTTACTTACCTTAACGGTTTCCAAGATACAAATGTTATTGCTTTCAATTTGAAACACACTGTATACATATACGGTAAAGTGTTTTTTACTTACTGGTTTTTACTTACCTTAACGGTTTCCAAGATACAAATGTTATTGCTTCCAATTTGAAACACACTGTATACATATACGGTAAAGTGTTTTTTCTTTTTAATATCTATTTTATACTACATAAACAGTTATTTACAAAATGTACATTTAAAAGTAGGTATTACTTTTGTAAAATTATGAGATATCCTTGCTTTTATTTATGATATACTAAATTCAAGTACGAGTATTATTATTGAGTTGTTTTGTGAACTTCATTCTTTATTACAATGTAAATAAAACAAAAAGAACTAATGAAATAAAATTAAATATCATAATCCAGATGATAATTACAGGAATATAAAAATCTCTTATTCATCAAGCACTGAAATGTGAAACGCCATTATTTTATAATAAAAAATTGGAAGCAATTAATATAACTTCTTTAGGTTTGATTTAAGCACCAAGTGGGGAAATCCCATCATATATCCGTCTTGAATCTATCATTGCAAGAAGTAACAAATTAAATGTTACATAATATGGAAAGTACCTACTTACCATCCTGTTAAATGAAAGGATTTAATCACTTTGTACATGTTATAGGGACAGTTAATTTTTTTCTAAAAAAAATAAATAGGAATTTAGCTACGGTATTATTGTTGTTTGCTAAAAAGTACGTAAAAGTGTTACTTAATTGTTCATTATAACGCTAACATTCTTCTAAAGTCTATCAACTCAAGAGTAGCTGCGGTTGACTTTACTTTATTGAATGGTCATGGAATTTAAAAAATTAAAGAAGGTAATGAAAGTACAAATTCTTGGAAAATAAAATCAGTACCTACAAATAAATTAAGTTTATGCAGCTTATACAGCTTATAATTATTATAAAAATTATAAAATTAATATTCACACACAGCAACCTGTGTTATTTCTTCAGATAGGTATATCTAAAACTGCGTGTTCATAGAAAATTAATTAAATAGTAAGCAATTATTTTTTTTTGCGGCTGAAAAATCTGCGAAAGTAATGTTTCTATATTCAACCACAGGTTACGTATATTTGATACTTCACGTGCATGTTTAGACTAAAACAATTATTGTCCTATAAAAAACAAGACCTCTTAAATTTTTAAATATTACGTATAAAATAATTCTTAGGTATATAATCAATAATAAAATTAGTGCGCACGTAATACATTAGATAAATAAGAAGAGATTCTATTAATTTATTTGACCAGATCAACAAACAAGGAAATGTAACTACCAATGAATATAAAAATTCTATGTAATAATAGTGCAAATAAAACATTCAAGATCACTTGAATGACTGGAAGATTTGCGTGTTCCTACTAAATACTTAGAACCTTGATATTAAATCCTACTCTGGCATTGCAATTTACTTAATCTGATTAAAATTATGGATAATTTACTTATTCACTGATACGAACTCTGATATGATAAATTACTCTATATTATCAATTATATTAATTATATACACATACACGTTTCAAAGTATCAAAAAATAATCGTATTATAAGGGTAGCTGCCTTTAATGACTTAGTGGAGATAGAGAATTGGTTAAATTAGGAAAATTGGGCAGAATTACAAGTGGAGTTCACTGCCTTCTTCAGATTTAGATAATTTTAATTTTCAACTTTTCGAGATATTTTGAAAAAACTGAAAATCGCCAAAATTTTTAAACTCGAATATCTCGAAAACTATGAAAGATACAAATAAAATAAAAATACTGCGTTATAGTGTTTTTACGTAGAATTAAACGGTGATATTGAAAATTTCATGGGCAACTTAGTTTCTGCCAAAAAAAAATTAAAATTATGTTTTTTTAAATGGCAATCACAGTTGGCTATGGTATCACTTAAAACCTTATTTTTTCTGATTTCAAAAACGTGTTTCAATATAACATAAGTTGAAATTAATAAATATTATTTACCACAAATAAATTGTTTTTTCAGTGTAGCATGTTTTCTACTTATTTTTTCATTGAAGCGGCGTCCGAGGAATTAAATTTTTCTGGGAATAACATTTTTTAATCCTCGGGGGACTGAAAGAGGATGAAATAGCACTTTGAGGCTACAAAGTGCAAAATAGTATACAGGGTGTCCACCTAGTGCGCGTAAGTCCAATATCTGGGTTAATAAAAGAGATAACTTAATTTTTTTTTCTACAAGGTTGTCTAATATCCCGAGCTGCACAAAATGAAAATATATTTACATATTCAGGGTGTTCAGTTTTTCCTGGACAGGTACCAACTTCATTTTTTTAAATGGAAACCTATATTTTTTATGGCATTATCGAATTCTACGTAAAAAATTAGTGGGACTTTGTGCATAACACTGCTATTGAAATATTGATAGTTTTCGAGATATTTGACTTTTAATTTTTTTTCTTATGTTTCGTCACTTCTAATAGTAGACGTAATTATGGTTGTATGACAGCTAGAAATTATTTTTTTTCAGAAACTGTAGAGTGAAGATGGCTCTTTCGAAAAACGTATCAAAAGTTGACCTGCGATATACAGGGGGCAACAGAAATCGTGCCAAACCTGATGGTTTAAAATTTAAAAAATCTCGACTTTTTCAAATGGAACACCCTGTGTTTTATGATTTCATTAGATGCCTTTCTGTAGACTCTACAATTTTATAATAGCTTTCCCTATACCTAAGTTGCGTAGTTTTTGCAAAAAACCCACTTTTATGAAAAATACCCGATTTGCGCACTCCTTTGACGGAAAAAATATTGTAAGGCTATTTATTTTTATAAAATGTATTAGTTTACACTTGTTAAAATAAAAATAACTGAAAAATTTAGATAATTTCAGTTTAATAAACAAGTCTTTATGGAAAGTTACCATTTATTTGTAAATAAAAGTAAAAAATCATAAAAGCTCTACATGTAATTAAGAATTAGCAAAACTGGCGTATGCTTTAGAAGAAGTTCATGGGAATTATTTGCTAGCAGCACGTATTTATAGAGATTCCCACGTGCTGACTGTTTTGAAAATGTGAAAGAAAGATTTGAAAGAACAGCAAATGGGAATTATGAGAAAACTACCAGGAGACATGGGAGTAACAACGATAATATTTAGTTTAATGTTGTGGTTTCTGCTGTTGATAATTCCCATGAACTTCTTCTAAAGCATACGCCAGTTTTGCTAATTCTTAATTACATGTAAGTAGAGCTTTTATGATTTTTTACTTTTATTTACAAATAAATGGTAACTTTCCATAAAGACTTGTTTATTAAACTGAAATTATCTAAATTTTTCAGTTATTTTTATTTTAAGAAGTGTAAACTAATACATTTTATAAAAATAAATAGCCTTACAATATTTTTTCCGTCGAAGGAGTGCGCAAATCGGGTATTTTTCATAAAAGTGGGTTTTTTGCAAAAACTACGCAACTTAGGTATAGGGAAAGCTATTATAAAATTGTAGAGTCTACAGAAAGGCATCTAATGAAATCATAAAACACAGGGTGTTCCATTTGAAAAAGTCGAGATTTTTTAAATTTTAAACCATCAGGTTTGGCACGATTTCTGTTGCCCCCTGTATATCGCAGGTCAACTTTTGATACGTTTTTCGAAAGAGCCATCTTCACTCTACAGTTTCTGAAAAAAAATTATTTCTAGCTGTCATACAACCATAATTATGTCAACTATTAGAAGTGACGAAACATAAGAAAAAAAAATTAAAAGTCAAATATCTCGAAAACTATCAATATTTCAATAGCAGTGTTATGCACAAAGTCCCACTAATTTTTTACGTAGAATTCGATAATGCCATAAAAAATATAGGTTTCCATTTAAAAAAATGAAGTTGGTACCTGTCCAGGAAAAACTGAACACCCTGAATATGTAAATATATTTTCATTTTGTGCAGCTCGGGATATTAGACAACCCTGTTGAGAAAAAAATTAAGTTAACTCTTTTATTAACCCAGATATTGGACTTACGCGCACTAGGTGGACACCCTGTATAATATGCGGAGCCGTCAAATTCCTTTTCCGACTAACTGAAAAATTAACAGATAGTCCGTTTGCAACTGTTTTGAAGGTTAGTTGCACATATTATTAACTCATTGTAAATAAATATTGTTTTACTCCCATTCGTCTATGCAAATTAATTAATTGTATCTATATCTAGGTAACAACGTGATATATTTTGCCCTAACTAGACATTTCGCTTTCTCCGTTTATCATATTTTACTCGTGTTTTTTCGCTAAATATAATTTCTTAGTTCACATCATACAATAATGCATGCCCACTTTATTTTCTAAGTCGATCTCTCAAGCTCAAGTGTGATCATTTTTTACTAATTAATAAGAAATCGTGTGAAAGATTATAACCGAGCTAGGCGAGTACCCAGTTAATAAGGAAAAGGATATACATATTGATCTTATCTTTATTAATTTATTCTAGAATTGAAGGTTACTTAGAACACTAAACAACGGTTTGCAAACAAGATATTACTACCTGTAACGACAAAGTAGGTATACACTTATTATATATATATATATGTACAGTGCGTATCAGCCAAATGGCATAAATTCGGTAGTAAATAAATGGAGGCGTGTTCGAAAAAACGCTCGGCCGCGTTGATTGGTATTTTTAGTTCGCATTTTTTCCACAAATAACTTTTTATACAGGGTGTGTCATCTAACAGTGGCCAATACCAACTTTCTTATTTTAAATGCAACACCCTGTATATTATTCAATTTTTGGATTCTTCAAAAAATTTCATGTACAATATCCGATACCTATCTTAAACTATTTTATTGGCAGGTGAATATTGACATTTTGCAACTTTGACACCCTGTAAAATCTAAACGGTTTGAGATCAAGCAAAACGGTTTGCACATTTCTGTCTTAACTTTTCAGAGGCTATCGTTTGACACTAATTTCAGATTTAACCAAGAGATTAAATTTAATCGAAAATTTTTAATTTCTGGCTAAATCTCAGCCAGTTCATTCATTTCATTGATACATGGCTGTTTAAAGCTATTTCATGGCTTCATTTGATACATGGCTGTTTAAAAATTTTTATATAGGTTACATTCATAACCATAATAGTAAAAATAAATAATAAAACAAGCAATTTTATAACATTTTTGCATTATGAATTATCGAGTTGACCAAATGGAAAATAAGGCTCCTTCATCTAGGTATCTTCAACCTATTTTTGAAATTTGGAAAATATGTCTGGTTTAAGATAGCTACCTAGTGCCGAAAAAAGGAATCTTCTGTTTTCGTCTTTTTCTGTACTAGGTTCTTTATTAAACATTTGTGTAGGTGCTAATTTTCGCTCTCTTTCGCTTTTCGAAATACATTTTAAGTATTCTATTTTACCTTTTGTTGGGTATTTCGATCCATTCTTTAAAATAAAAAAATTAAGTCCTATCTGATTTTTGAAAGTTTCCTTTGTCTAGTAGTATTTTCTAACTATAATCTAACATTATTTTCGCAATGAATAAACAAGATAAGTGTTCTTAAATGAAATACTTACGGTAAATTTCATCAACCTTTCGAAAAATAATATAATTTCCGTTATCAAAAAGAACGACTTAGAATCATATTTGATACATTTTGCAAACATGTTCAAGTGAAGTATACTTGGAAACCGCAATGATTGAAATCTGCTGCATGATTGAAAATTATTTGAAAAATTTGTCAAATACAATTAGTTATTTTTTGTCATGTCGTAGGTATATAAATGCATTTTTATAATTTATTATTTTCATGTACTCATGTAACAATTTTATGTAATTTATCACTTTATATCGTGTATTTTATTTTCCAGTGATAAATAAGATTTATACAAATGTCGTATTTATTACATTCTGACAGCAAAGACGGAGATTCATCTGTGCATTATTGAATTGATCGAATTAAAAAAAATGTGAAAAAATATATCATTTTTTACTTTCTTTTTCACAATTTACCAGACAGATTTCATAACAAAAATTAAAGAGATTAAGCTAAAGTGGTCTTTAAATACCTACCCTGGATATTATTATTGAGAGAACTGTTTCAAAGGTATTAAAAAGTAACATTTTAATAATGGGAATATACTTTACAGTTACTTTTGGATTCCCGTATGTAATCGTTACTTCTAGGAATAGTAATCGTTACTTTGTAATCATTAAAATATATTTCTGAAGTATGCATGTAGCAGTAAGTACTGACTAACATACTACCTACTACTATAGATTACTTCGTTTCATTAACATCAGCAATCGGGTACATTTTTGTATCAATTCGTAAGATATATGGTATAAATGATTATATCTTTCTTTATATAGGAATTAAGCCAAAAAGTTAACTAAGAGATAAATTATTAATGAAATTATCAAATATTATGGTTCAATAAAGTTTTTAATTTTCTTCGTTACCTATTATAACTTAAGTATGCACAGGAATAACTTGATTATTTTTAAGATATGTCGAATAAAACTACTTTGCGTGCAGTATGCACCCTCCCCACACATTGAATTACAACGGCATATCTTCATCTCAATATTCTAAAACATTTTATATATGAAAATAGAGCAGGTGTTAATGAAAACTATTTTTAGAGTTATCCTTTATAATTTTACAAGAATTATTATCCATCGCCAGAACCGGATAGGTTTTAGGTTCGACCTGTATATTTCCGCGGTTGGTGGATCTTTTACTACCACGTCAAACGGTACTAAGTCTATCTCTATTGATAGATAAATAGTTACAAACACGAGTTCGTCATTCAGTTTTAATGTGACTACGTTCTGTTTACAATCTTTATCAAAAATATGTTCTTATTGGTAAATATCTTATCATATCGATGCATTCTTATCTGTACACATAGTACCCCTACATATATAGAGTAAATAACTATTTCTTAGTAACAAAGGAATTATTTCATGTTTATAAATAATCGTGAAATTATTGATTAAAATCCGGTACTTATAATCAAGTGCTTTCTAAGAAAACAGGTACTTGTAATGAATATAGCTTTAATTTAGATTATTTAATGATAATATGGTATGTCTGTTTAACATTTTTCCTGTAATTAGTTATCTAATTTTTCTATTTAGGCCAGTCATATACACTAGAAATCGCTAAAATCGCAAACTAACGGCTAGTTCTGATTTTTTAATATGTTGTTAGGACTACTACCAGTAGTGTATATCCAAGTTTGCAGCTTCGAAAGACCTGTGCTAACTTCGTAGCACTCGAAAAACCGCGAAATTTTCGCACTTTTTTCGATGTTTTCACCATATCTCCTAAACTATGCGTTTGTTCATAAAACATGTTCAGAACGTTTTTAAAATAGATTAAATTTTCTACAATTTGAGACCAGAACCAGCTCTGTAGGTATAATAGTTACCAAGATACAGTCCTCAAAAAATTGGCAATTTTTTCCAAAAAAGTGAAATTTTAAGATTTGGTCAACTTTCGTCCCCGAAATCAGGGAAAATACTCATTTTACGGGTAAAGTCATAGGGGGAGATGTTGTAACGAGTGTAATTAGCTTTAATTTAAGCACGACGTCCGTAGGTCTGATAGTTTCCTCAAAATGCTTAAAAATCCAAAAAATGGGAAAACTCATTTTTTGCAAATTTGAGTTCTCACGATGGTTTGAGGGTAGTTTGAAAGGAAAACCCATGTACTTATGATTATCCGATACTTTGATACAAGAAATATATATATTTAGCCTGTTAATAATTTACAGTGTAATTTTAATTTACAATGTAATTAATTCAACATTTTTATTTATTGATATATATGTATATGCATATTTACAAGAGATATTGTTGGGTTGGAATAGTTCATTTTGTCCGCTTTGTGGGTGGTTCGAAATCGTCCGATTCGGCTTGAAAAATAGGTAATGGAGCATCAACGTCATCGTCTTCTTCTCCTTCGGCAATCAGAATTACGCCGACGTTTTGGCAAGAGACGCCGGAGCAAAATTTGCAAAGTGCCGAGCATTTGTGGTCTGCTTTTAGGCAGGTACACCCGCCTCTGTACTAGCCGCAGGTACTAGCCGCAGCCGCTGACTGCGACATCGTCAGGCTGGCACTTGACAAGAGCACTTCTTTTCAGTCAGTGCTAATCATTAGAGAAGATGTGGACCTCCTCGTCCTTCTCAATGGTTTGGGATGGGCGATGAGGAACGTTTTTTTTTCAGAAAAGTGACAGAAGTGACGCTGGCCCCTTGCAATATTCGTCAACCTCCAACGCACTGGGTGCGACACCACCTCTGCCCTTTTCTGGTATGGGAAAAACAAATTGTGGAGCGCCATCCAGAAATACCCTCAACTCATCACCACAGCTGAAGTGTTCCTCCAACCAACTTCAACCCACCAAGCCATCGCAGATGCCGAAGCGAAGTGTTTAGTAGCTCTGCATGGAGGACTACACTGAGAATACCCTCCAGAGCCTGCGCTATACAATTTTTATGAAAACAGCCGCGTCCGCTTGCCTTGCTATTTTTGAAGCTGAATCGGAAGATTTCGAACCACCCACGAAGCGAGCAAAATGAACTATTCCAATCCAACAATATCTCTTGTAAATATGCATATACATATACCGGGTGTTCCACATAAAAGTCCTCAGCCTCGTATCTCGGTAACGGAAAAATATATCTTGTTTTTGAAAAAAAAACAGATGATAGAGCTCATCTATGGCTTCATCACGAAGTTCAACTTGATTTTATTTCAGAGAAAATTGGAGATGGCGCTGAAGTCGAAAGAAATGTTTCGTTTGCAGGAACTTTGTACCAAGGATTATCCGATACTTTATTCAATTCTAAACAATTTTAGTCAAATGACTATTTTTCAAAAACTTAACAGTTTCAGAGATATCGGGCTCTTCATTTGGTGAGGCCCAAACTCAAGCGTATTTTAGAGTCTCAAATTAGTATCTTATACAATGAAACAATAATTATCCAAGTCAATGTAATAGCTCTTTTTAAGGAATAGTGAAATAATATGTATTTCTGTAAAATATGGTAAGAGTTTTTTAAATACGTAATTCATTTTGTATAATAATTCATAATTTGTACGCTTGTCCCAAAATAAATCCTGAATGTATGTATGTACAAAATGAATTAGGTATTTAAAAACTCTTGCATTATTTTACAGAAATACATATTATTTCACTGTTTCTTAAAAAGAGCTATTAAATTGACTTGGATAATTATTATTTTATTGTATAAGGTAAATAATTCGAAACTAAAATAGGCTTGAGTTTGGACTTCACCAAATGAAGAGCCCGATATCTCTGAAACTATTAAGTTTTCGAAAAATAGTCATTTGACAAAAATTGTTTAGAATTGAACAAATCTAAACAATTCCGTGAATTGGAGCCATAGATGAGCTCTATCATCTGTTTTTTTCAAAATCAAAATATATCTTTTCGTTGCCGAGATACGAGGCTGAGGACTTTTATGTAGAACACCCGGTATATCAATAAATAAAAATGATGAATTAATTACATTGTAAATATATTATTAATAGGCTAAACATATATATTTCTTTTGGATGTACATGGGTTTTCCTTTCAAACTTACCCTCAAACCATCGTGAGAACTCAAATAAAGCAAATTTGCGAAAAATGCAGTTTTCCCATTTTTTGGATTTTTAAGCATTGTGAGGAAACTATCACACCTACGGACGTCATTCTTGGCTTAAATTAAAGCTAATTACACTCGCTACAACATTCCTTCCTATGACTTTACCCGTAAAATGAGTATTTTTCCCGATTTCGGGGACGAAAGTTGACCAAATCTGAAAATTTCACTTTGTTGGAAAATATTGCCACTTTTTAGAGGTCTGTATGTTGGTAACTATTGTACCTACAGAGCTGGTTCTAGTCTCAAATTGTAGCAAATTTAATCTACTTTAAAAACGTTCTGAACATGTTTTATGAAAAAACGCATAGTTTAGGAGATATAGGGAAAACTTCGAAAAAAGTGCGAAAATTTCGCGGTTTTTCGAGTGCTACGAAGTTAGCAAAGGTCTTTCGAAGCTGCAAACTTGGATGTACACTACTGGTAGTAGTCCTAACAACATATTAAAAAATCAGAACTAGCTGTTAGTTTGCGATTTTAATGTACCTACTATAATATGACTGGCCTAATTGATAAATTTTAGCCAATAAACTTTATCCTCTGCTCTTTTTGCTAAGTTTCTGCCAGTCATTTATGATTCCAATATTCGCACTTAGTCCCAAAAAAAAAAACATTTGAATGAATGAATTAAATGAGACGTTAATCAGACTTTGAATATTATGTAATTTATCTTGAAAACATGCACGTAGAAAATACTTACCTACAAAATAGCTAGCAATTAGGACTAATTTGTCGTTGCTTTTCTTATCATGTCTGGAATTTAAAAATTAAAACTATATGATTTCGTACCTATAACGAGCTGAAAAATATCATACCAAATTGAGACCATAGGTATAGCAGATACTCATCAATGTCAGAAAAAAGTTCCTACGGGCAGAGGTCTTGAACCTCTTCATTACTGAAATGCAGCTTATTGTTAAATGTCGTAAAAAAGAGTTTTTATTTTGAAGGCCATTAAAAATATCACAGCCATTTTGACACATGTTTTTCCTCTTCTGCAACATGTTTTTAATCATCTGTTCGAAAATAACTGTTAAAATAAAATAATATGAATTATATTTTATATAATCTAAAAGTTCAGTTACAAATTTTATATAGGAAAATTTTCAAAATATTTGGCTTTTGTTTCTGCTCCACGAAAACACTCAGAAATGAATGTGGATTACATAAGCTGAAACTTTACTTACCAGATTTGCTGCGACTATAATAAGAAGTATATATACGACTCTATAATAACGTATTATAACACGTACTTGCAAGTGGCGTTGCGAGAGAGTTTTTGCTTTTAAACTAAAAATAATAATTACAAAGGTAGTGTAATATTAGTTTTATTGAATATCTTAATCGGGTCATGTAGATTATGTATACCACTAACTGTAAGAAAGTCCTTGACGGACTATTTAATTGTACCCCATCTGAGGACGATAACGTAGAAATTAGAAATAGGATGATGGATCAGTCTTCTAGCACACACTGTATTGATAAGTTTTGTTATATTTTTTTGTTATAAGTTTTGATATATCCAATACATAATAATGATAAAGGTATTCTCACTACAGTAAGTTCATAAAGTCCGGCATAAATTCATTTTAATGAAACCGGTAAAGTTTTTGAAATATAGCTCGGACATTCTCTTTTATTTTCACTTTTTTTACAGGGAGGCTCAATAACGCTACGTCGATATAAACTTTAATATTTTAAACCGGACTCCTTATATTTTTTTTACATATTATTTGGAAAGAACTCTTTTTTTATGAATACGCTGTCATATAAGGTCATATGCCCAACAAAGTGGGCCGATGTGTTGGAGAAAGACTGTGTGTTTAACAACGAATCGATATTCTCTTTCTAGCAAGCACATTGCTCTTATAGCCCACTTTTTTGGACATATCTCCTTTATTATTAGAGATTGACCCATAAAACATTATATGACTGTATCAAAATAAAAAAAAACGTCCTGTAACAAAATAATTATATGTAAAATAAGTGCCAAAATAAAATAAAATCGACTTACCAGGCGTTTTTTCAAAAATTCTACTGTTTTCAAAATAATGAAAATTCATTGTTTTGAAAAGGGTAAAGGGTTCCCGCATAAATATGCATGACTTTATGAACTCAGTGTATATGCAGCTTCTGGCAACTCAAAAGCATAGAACTGAAAAGTCAGAACTGCAATCTGAGGTTGTGAGTTTGAATCTTACCTGAGTCATAAAATTTTACTGATATAAATTCAGCTGCTTATAAAAGACAAATTTATTAAAAAACCAAAGTAATGAAAATCTTTCAAATAATAAACAACGTATTAATAAAGGTGGGCACTTTGGAATTAATTCCCACAGAATGACTTTTGGCTGTATGTTGACAAAAAATGGTTTCCTTAATATGCAGTTAGAAAATCCTGCCGCCTCTCTGTAAAGTCGGATCTTAAAAGCAATTTAATTTGGTACCTATAGTAGGTACACGTGTATTTTTTTGTATTAGTTGTATTTTCTCTATATGAATTCGGATTTTGTAAAGCTTTTCATCCCGGAATCTCAAAGGAACCATACTGGCTACTTTATCTACAATACATTAAAGAGACTGTCCAGGGGTTCTAAATAACAAAATAAATAAGTAGGTACCTAGATAAGTAGAAATAGGTATAGAGTGGATTATCAAGATAATGAGTTTTTATTGTGGTAAGGCTACGTGAAAAAATTGCTATCTATTAAAAATTTCCACACGATGAAAGAGATAAAGTACCTATACCAACAAAACATTCTATGCAGTGCCTCTGCAGATCTCACCAATAAGAAAAGAGATGTAAAACCGCTGTTGGTTTATTTGTAGAATTCTACAAATTTAAAAGTAAAAAACCTTGCAATGTGTATTCTTCCATTACATCCCAGATGACTTAATCATAATACATTGCCATAGAACCTTTAAAATAGTTGGGTATTATTCTAAAACTGCTTCAATCCAAATCGTCTAGGTAGATATAGCACTGACTACTGCCACAACAGCAAATATCAGTAGACCATGAAAAGAGGTAAAACTTTAGTAAACCAATTTATTAAATCTAAAAATTGTATGAAGGAAATTAGATAAACATTTTTTTATTATCACGTATTTGAAATGTAAGGAATTATAAATTGTGTGCATAAAAATCTTACCTATTCATGTTATACAAAATGAGGTCAATATATGATTCAGAAGAGCATGACCTTCAAATATTATCAGTTAAATACTTCAACTTAGTTTGACAAATCAGACATGTGCCGAGGTTAGATTTATGCAGTAGGTGATTATACAAATAGTATGATAGCAGCATAGCATACCTATTTAGCAATGAAATATAAGGTATAGGAGAATGGGAATCTTATACAGGAAGTCTATAAAATTATAACTTATATCTTTGTTGTACATTTTTGACATTTACATAATACCTTCTTAAGGATTAGCCTTATATACGAGTATACACCAGGATATAACAAACTCGTCGTCAGCATTACATATTTTCTAAGTTTCTAAAACAACTATAAAGTTTAAATTATAGTAGTTACGTATTTTAGTGCTCAGTTTTGTGACAATTGGAATAGGTATGAGAAATCTCGTGCTGTCCGGAAATATCTGCATAAAAACAGATTTTTACGATTTTATATGTTTTTGTTATGTAATGACCAATTCAATGAATAAGTAAAAGCCAAAAATGTTTTTAGTGCTTTTCTCATTCTATATTCACGTTTTAAATTTGACGTTTTTTAATGTTAATCAGTGATAATTAGAAAAAAGTCTGTTATATCTATTAGGTGTCTCGCCTTCTTGTTTTCGTTCGAAGTTTAGTGATGTCTTTGTTAACATTAAAATTTTTATGTGATTTACAATTATTATTATAATAATCCAACCACATTTTTTTAAAAAGTAAACCTTTGGGATTTTCGAATTTGACCGAAATCTATATTGGAATATTGGCCACTTTAAATCTCGGTGTTATTGAAGTTGCAAAAAATTGCTTTATCTTTTTTGCTCATAGTTCAAAGCTCAAATTAAAGGAAATACTAAATTTTATTCTTATCGGTTTTTCGGAACTATGATATATGTATCTTAGATTTTTTATTAGGACGTCCTTAATCTTTTTTCATAGTAAATTTTCCTTTATTTTTACCTTTCTAACAAAGTTATTTAGCCGTAAGGATGTAAAGAAGGTTAAGTACTAAGAAAGTTATTTCTATAGGTATATTTCATTAAAAATATAGAAATTAAAAATTTAGACAATATTTAAATTTCAATAATTATTACCATGAAGTGGTTATTTTATTATTTTCCTAATTATAAATCTGTTGATGGAAAATTTTTGTAAATCAAATATTTAAATAGCTTCGTTGGAAAAAGGGCAGATAAGGAATGGGAAAGAAGCTTTAATGTTAAACATTAGTAGTTTTTGAAGAGCACATTAGTAATATAATAATAATAATAATAATAATAATATCTCTACCCCTCATTCTAATCACAAGGATTAGCCCGAAAGTCTGAGACTTGTGTGGGAGAGGGGGCGGCATATTATTATTTCGCGGGCCCCATTTGCGCCTCAAGAACGACTTACGTTGGTAGGCCCTAACCACCATTCAGTGCTAGAATGAGGGAAACCTGGAAAACCTCATTAGTTAGGGGGACAAGTCAAACATCAACTGATTTTAATCTCTCACATTAACACCAAGTTGACATTCTTCCCATCCTAGACCATCGCCAGGATGGTTGCCAAGCCATCCCTGCGAATAAGCCTTGATCTACGAGTAAACAATTTAATGAAAAATTGTTGGTGGAATGGGAATTAGAACCCACGACCTCTGGGTTGAGCGATCGAGACGCAAAGTCCTGAGCCACCGGCTCGGTAATTAGTGTTGTGCATAGTGTTTCTCAATTTTACGGGAATCCTTGGTCTCATCGACCTAGCGACCTATGGTACATTTTTTTTTGACAATCTTGTATAGTTCGAAGAGATGAACAGAGGACGAGGCCGAATATAATAGCTAAATTCAAGAACTTTCTGTAAATTTCAATATACGGCATGAATTCGAAGTCGGTGACACTGACGTTTTTAAATTATTTTGGGTTTTCTAGAAATCCTCAAAACAAACAGATGAAAAATGACGTACTCAGTGTGTAATACGTATATATACTATACTTACATCATATATTAAGTATATTGCTGGGGATAATCACCCTTATAAAATATACGTTTAATAAGATCGCAAATCGGGCAGATGCGAGTAGCTTCCCGTTTATCTGAATTAAGAAGGTTCAAACATTTTAAATTGTTGAGTACTGTCTCGGGGTCTGATTTTATTTCCACAGCCATAAACAACAATAAGTATTTATTAGAAATAAAACTTTTCTTGACTCGAATATATCTAAACTAAACGACGGCAATTTAAGCAATGTTGAGCATGTGAAATTAGTAGAGAGGCGTTTTAAAATTCAAAATTAAGTTTGTAAATATTTATTTATAATTAGTAAAGTCTGTGTGTTTGTTTTTATTTGGTATAATGTAAATTATAGATAAATATTTTTAAGAATGTTAAATATTAAATATGGAGATGTAAATTTTATACATACCTAAACTTTAAAATAAATACAAGGAACATCTATTTACTTACATATATATATAATAATAATAATAATAATAATAATAATAATAATAATAATAATAATAGCTCTATTCCCCATTTTAGGGGAATCGGAGAGGGAGCGGCATATTATTATTTTGCGGGCTGCGATTGCGCCCAGGAACGGCTCACGAAGTTATAACTTTAAAACGCTCACGATGTTATAACTTTAACTACCACTTAGTACGAGAATAAGGGAAACTTGGAAAACCTAATTAATTAAAGTGTATAGTAGGTTGTTAGCCATTTATAGAGTGATATTGCAGTACTAGTTGCATATTAAGAACGCTACCAGCCTACTGCACACAGATTTAATATTGGAGCAATTAGAAAAAGTTGACCACGATGAGATTCGAACCGTTGTCAACCGCGGAGAATGATTAAAAACCTTGACGTCTTTAACCGCTCGGCCATGGAGCTCCATAAATATAGTATCTCCGAAATTTTAAATAATATCATTTTTATTGCTTATAAAATAAATAGTGGCTCACATTTATAATTGCCCGATGGTGAGCAAGAGTAGGTTGCACTGGGGCGCTATTCCAACATCCACGAGACGCATCTCGCAGGTCTATAAAAAGGTTTATTATTTGCGGGACGCTACGCTCAATCGCCGCGCAAATCGTACCAAATAATATTAACAATGTATATCTTTGTAATCGATCATTTTTGTTGTTGTTAATAAGAAAATTCGTTTTACACAGAAAGGTTTTTACAGAAATCTAAAACACAAACCTGTTTTATGGATAAATAATAGAGTACGAAACCCTCGATGGCTACACCTTTTTAGTTTCTTCAAACAGAAAAGAAGTTTTACCAAACTCGAACTGAAGAGGAAATGTAACTACCTACTTATTGAAAAAATATAAGTACCTACTTACAATGAGTACCTGGGTTTTGTAGGGCAGAGGAAAAGTTTACCAATATCCATTGACCGTGGTCATGACCGAGGATGGTTTGGGGCCGAGGGGATTATTGCTCTTTACCCTCCCCATCGCTAGAGGAAGGGCCTGAACTACCTCGTAGACGTAGACCCCATCCTTCACCAACCCCGATTACAAAAAGTGATAGGAGTCGGCGATTCGTGGGGTCTCCTCCTGTCCTGGCTCTATACCCTGCAGGCTGGGTAGGATCTTCTGGCGCTCTTTTATCTTGTCTTTTTTCTTCGCCTGCATGTCTAACCCATAGGTGGTAGTCTCTCTCGGCGGAGGCGGCAAGTGCCGGTCTCGTCTTGGGTAGTGGTTTGGAGCAGGTCAGGAGTGGGATCTGAAATATTAATCTTATTCTCATTCTGGGTCCAGCAGTTGGAGTCTTGACCGCTTGTGTATAGCGGCCGCATAGGTCTCATAGTCCACAGCTGCCCGGATTAGCGGGTTGCTGAGCGTCTCGCCACGCGCGAAGATCTTAATTCCGCGTTTCCTGACGACTTCTAGGACTGGGACGTTCTTTAATCGCAGAAGTAAAAATCTGTGCACCTACCTACCTACGTGTAGGTACAATTTCCTGAGCTAGATAGAAACTTTTAACTTCGAATTCATCTACTTACTTCCAAATTATCAAATCCATGGCCTTATTAATATCAAAGATTAGTTAACGGGTATAAAACCCAGATATTTCTTCAGAATGACGAGAAACTCTACTAAACAGGACCTCAATAAAAAAGATTCACTAATTTTAAAAAACATTTGACAGAATTTAATTTGAATTGGGTCTGTAATTAAATTAGGGTTTCAAACTAAATCGGGCCTTTTATTTGAACTATATTTCATAGGTGCAATAAGACTTTCCAACTCGAAATTAACAAATCAACTTTTTCCAAAGCTAGCTGCATCATTTCTTGAAGATTCTTTAATGCAATACATTATTCAGATAATCTCGATTATCATGTAAACCGATAGAAATATTTAAACATGTTAAGAACAAAAAATATTTGTTTTTTAATTCCTCATTGCTATTCCAAAGAACATAGTAGGTGTTCCATTTGAAAAAGTCTAGAAGAAATTGGCCCTTAATTCTGGACACTCTGTATAACTTAAATCTGAGATGTTTATATCAATGATAACTACACTCTTTCTAAAATAAATCTATCGCTCGGTGTCGAATTCAAACTATTTCTCATGTTTTTTATACATTTTTAAAGTCTGTGTTACATAATTAATTCTTTTTAATATTTTTTTTTCTCTGAGAATACTGAACCTATAATTTAATAATACTCCACAAATATTAGGAAAACCTCGGGAGAATCGCAAAAATTGAAAAATATACAGAGTGTTTCATTTAAAAAAACACACTTCGGAGAGAGTACTCTTTTTGCGGTCACCCTGTATAATTTTTCCTGAGAAGCACCCTGTATAAATAACACTTGCGCTCTATGAAAGAACGAAATTTCTGACTTGGTTGGTATAGGAGCTATAAAAGCCTGACGCACTGTTGCAGGACCCTATATATATTGTTTCAGGGTGTTTCAGTTTTAAATTGACAAACTTTAGGAACCAATAGAACTTTGAAAAATAATGCCACTTTCTTCTATAAAATTTATCCATATGGAGCTCCCTAGTTCCCTAGCTCCCGAGTTTTTTAAAATCTCTGAAACTAAAAAAGCTATATCCTAACCAAATTTAGTATACTTGTAAGTGGTATCGGTTACCACAAAAATAGTGAAGTATCCACCTGATCGAAAAACTATGTTCACCTGACCTGAATCCTCTTGATTATTTTGAATGGGGATTTTAAGAAAGCCCATACAAAATAATCAAGACAAAAAGTGTACTCATCTCTTGTGGCCACAGTTGACGAAATTAGATTAATAATAGAAAATAACTGCAGTTTAATGAAAGACAATCTGGAAGTAAATAAAAGGGGACATTCGAAATGGCACAAGTCCGGACTACTTTTTTCTTAAATTAGCATCACTAATACTATATCTCCACCACTGGTTTTTTGATCAGGTGAATACTTCACTGTTTTGTAGCAACCAATACCAATTACAAGTGTACGAAATTTAGTATAGATAGCTATTTTAGTTTCAGAGATATTAAAAGATATATTTAGTTTTTTGAGAATTTTAACACCCTGTAACTTCCTTAGGGAGCTCCAAAAGAATTAATTTTATAGGAGAATGTGGCATTATTTTTCAAAGTTCTGTTGGTTCCCAAAGTTTGTCAATTTAAAACTGACACACCCTGTATATCAGTATATATATAATATATGACGAGATATATGATGTGCGAACCTTTAAAGATCTTTCATTCATCTTTCATAGCACATTGGAATTGGATTTCTTTTGTTGACAGCTTGTCGAACGTTTATCAATTTTTACTAATTGTATATACCTAGAAACATTAACTTTTAGTATTGTAATAATTACACATACGTAAGAAATATGCATGTACTTAATGACTAATTATTATTTGTCAAATACGATTTTTAATTCAATTTTTTGCAATAAATTTCATTATCTGTAATGACTGATATCGCACGTGTTTATAGGTATTAATTTTTATCGATTATGTTTGTGATAAGACTTATTTCAAAATAGTTATTTTTTAGTGTGAATCTGAACTGTAAACATTATAGTACATTAAGGTATGTTAAGAATACTTAAGCCAGATATAATTAAGTCGAAATGTTGATCATACACAATGGATTTAATTATATTAACAAATCGGTATTTATTAATAATATTGGTTTAGCTATACTAACAGTTTTGTTAAGAATAAAATGAATATCTTACCTATTATATCTGTAGTAGTAGTTTAAATACTTCCCTTTTAATATATTTTATATTATTTACTGGTTTCTTTAACTGTTTACAAATTTATTTAAGTAGGCATTAAGCAAAAAAATAAGAGTTTAAAGTATTTATTTCCTTTGTTCTCTATAACCTATGGTGTATGCAAAGGAATAATCTCATTAATTAAAAGAATATGTGGTAAACAATCAAGGACCATAAACTAAGAAGAACTAATTCAGGAGATTTAAAATATTAAAATGGTAAAAAGCTTTTTTGTTTTAATTTAGCTTTTTAATTTAATAGTGGTGCATATCTTTCTCCTGTAAATTAAGTTAGAAAAATGTTTCGTAGTTTCGTCTAATTTTACGATCATATTTTAGTGATTAAAGTGTTAATAGCATTACTGGCCGATTCATATTAGGGTAAGAATCCATGGGGATCTCGGAAATGGTAAAAGATACGGAGTCGGTTAAACGGGGGAAAAGTTGTGCAGTCAGGGGAGCAACATAATGGCTGAAAAAGGTCAAGGCTAAATTAAATGGTTTTTGAAAAATTTGAAAAGAATTGAAATTTTGGAAAGTTGTTTTTGGTTATTCCAATTTTATTTGAGTCGACATTAAAAAGGACTACGGGGATCAGTAGAAAAATAAATATACCGACGATCTTGAGGTGGCTATGAAGGAGGTCCAGAATGCCATCACACGATCGTATGAAAGTAGTTGGCCGGTGAGGATCGCCAGGAATACTGTTCCATGGTGCATGGAATAAGGAACTCACGAAACTAAGGGCACAAACTAGAAAACTCTTTAATAGAGGAAAGGCCACAGAAGAGTGGGAAACTTATTGGGTTACCCTCAATAAATCGTAGCCCCGACTTTGCCATTTAACTCTTACTATTTCCGAGATTTCCATGAATAGACACGAATTTGAATCAGCCTGTGTACTTAGTTATTGATATTAGATATTGGTTTAGAAATAAAAATAATAGTTACAATGTTATTAAAAAACTGACAACCAATAGTAAGTACAGTGCGGATTGATAGCGTTCTCGATATTCAAGTTTTAAACTAGTATCTATAAATCTAATAAAGTATCTATAAATATAATGCTACACTTTTTGCTTTATCTAAACAAAATTTGTCTACATAAAATACCAGGATTTCAAATTAGCACTCTAGTTTTCATGATAAATTTAAAATGCGAAAAATATAGGTACTGTGGAAAGTTTACCTATATACCTAGTATGTCTCTTTGCAAGGCACAATGCATCCCTTAAAAGAGCCTAATAGAATTGTTGTTTCAGGATTATGGAAGATACGACGCCTTCACCTACAACCAATAACCACTATGCGAACTGCCTGTCTCCTTCTAATACTCCTTCTCCACTACTGCATCCTCAATACCGATACGAATACCAAGAGGAGATGATTCCAGCCTCACAAGTTCTGCCTCAAGTACTGCCGAAATCTCAAGATATTTGGGGGAGCATGACAACGGAATCAGTGTATGACTATAGACAGTACAGCGAGAGTAGGTACAGTGGTAGCGAATACATCAGACCTAGTTACTCAGAGACTATGCCAGTGTACGCGCAAAGGACTAATTTCGTGCCCAAGATGGGGGGACAAGGACAAAAAGTGTCGAAGGAGGCAAGGATACGAAGGCCCATGAATGCGTTCATGGTGTGGGCTAAAGTGGAAAGGAAAAAATTAGCCGATGAAAATCCTGATCTTCATAATGCTGATTTAAGTAAAATGTTAGGTAAGCATATTTTAAAATTACTTACTATTTTTATAATCTCTTATTGGAATTACATTATTCAAATGGGAATATCAGTATTTTATATATGAACAGGAAAACTAAACGCCTGTATTGATTTAAAATTATAATTCTTATCTCAAAAATATTGATCTGCATACTGTATAGATTTAAGTAGTTTCATTTTTTAAACTATAGGTACCTATATCTTTTATTAACGAACACTTTAAAACCAGAACGTTGATTAACACTGAAGTAGTTTTCCACATAACACCAAAACACTATACTTCACTCGACGCGCGTTTCGCCAACCAAGTTGGCATCATCTGGAGATGATCAAAACTAAACTCATGCTAACATTGTATCTTATTTATACCTAAAGTATTTCTACGGTTCAGTGAACCGTGAACCGTCGGGACTTTTCAGTGACACATCGCGACTGCTCAGTGAACCGCCGCGACGGATCGGTGAACCGTGACTTACTAACCAATAAAACGGGCTATATGAGATTGGGCCTCTGTCACCATTCATATATTGTTACATTTAGCAATTTCCAAACTCTCAAAAGCATCCAGCTGTCTGGAATTTGTCACATTCCTAAGTAGTCTCAAATTTCTTCTATCTATTTTATGGTTGTTCTCAAACTCATGTTGGGCGACACTACACTTATCTGTTCTACCATATTTGAGATGAGCCATATGTTCCGTGAATCTAGTTTGAATTGACCTTCTCGTTTGTCCACCATACTTTTGATTACAGTCTTTACAGCTAATTTTGTAAATCCCCGCCTTTTCCTTAGTTTCTATTTTGTCTTTTGGATTGCCTAAAAGTTGTAGTTTATTTCTCGATGAATAAACCACTGACATACCTTTATCTTTAAAAACCATACCAAAACCACAGGTGAAACCAGGATCGTATGGAATGGATATAAATTTTGGGTTTTCCCTTTCATTTTGAAAAGTCGAGGAATTTCGAAGTGTCTCTTTAAATTTGCGTTTCCTGATTATTTTATCAATTAAAGTTACAGAATATCCCTTACTCGCAGCTATATCCCTAATCAATGCCTTTTCCTTTTCAAACCTTTTCTTGTTTAGAGGGAAGCTTAATAGGCAATGAATTAAAAAATTGAAACTCGCCAATTTCTGTTGAGCACAATGGTGAGAGTCCTTTGGGATATATCTTAAAGTACTGATATCTTCTATATATGTCAAATTCTAAATTATTTTCACTATTTCTAATTATTAATACATTTAAGAATGGTAGTTGTCCAGAGTTTTCAATTTCATATGTAAATTTAACTGACGCGAAACGACTATTCAATTTAGAAACAAAGTTGTCAATATCGGTGACTTTTGTATCAAACACTGCAAATATATCATCCACATATCTGAACTAAACGCTGGGGAAATATTCGAATTCTTCTTTTGCCTCCATTTCGAATCTGTTCATGAGAGATTGGCAATGAATGGTGACAAACCCATAGCTGTACCCTCATGTTGTTCAAAAAAATTACCATTGAATCGAAAGCCATTTTGTTTCATACAAAGTTTAGTGAGTTGAAGATACTCTTTTACTACATCTTAACTGAGATTGTTTGATTCGCGTAGATCCTTAAGGTAGTCCAAGGTCTTTGGTATAGAAACACTTGGAAACAATGAACAAACGTCAAAGAAGATCAAAACTTCACCTTCTTGCAACATATTTTTCACCTTATTAATGAAATCAATGGAATTAATCATAGAAAAGCTAGGTGTTGCAATGGGTAAACCTTCGAACTTCTCTGTTAACCATTTTGATAGGTGGTAAGTCGGTGATCCAATTGATGAAACAATGGGACGTACCGACTTTCCTGGTTTATGAATCTTAGGCAAGCAGTACAATCTAGGTACGCCTAGGTTAGATACATTATGTAACCTTCTATTCAAGGCCGGAGTAATAAAGGTTGTTGCAGGATTTAAGTACATTTTACGGATGCAGTAACGGATTTCTAGAAAGTTTATTATAAGGGCCATTACTAATCAGGTTGTCTACCCATTCATAATCATCCTCTTTATCTAAAATTACAACCTTTATTACCCTTATCAGCTTTTAGGTAAAAACAATCTTTTTCACGCAGCCCTTTGATTATTTTTCTATCCTTAGTGGATTTTGGCTTACTATTAACTTTAGCGACAAAATTTGTCGAGATTTGATTTCTGCAAGCTTGTCTGGCAAACCCTTTAGAGGAATCAGGAAGGTATTGAATTGAATGGTAAGGTTTTTAAAGAGATAGGTATGTCAGTGGTTTATTCATCGAGAAATAAACTACAACAACTTTTTGGCAATCCAAAAGACAAAATAAGGAAAAGTCGGGGATTTACGAAATTAGCTGTAAAGAATGTAATCAAAAGTATGTTGGACAAACGAGGAGGTCAATTCAAACTAGATTCAAGGAACATATGGCTCATCTCAAATATGGTATAGAACAGATAAGTCTATAGTATCGCCCAACATGGGTTTGAGAACAACCATAAAATAGATAGTAGCAATTTGAGACTACTTAGGAATGTAACAATAGTATGAATGGTGACAGAGGGCCAATCCTATATAGCCCGCTTTATTGGTTAGTAAGTCACGGTTCACTGGTCCGTAGCGGCGGTTCACTGAGCAGTGGCAATGGGTCACTGAACCGTAGAAATAGTTTAGGTATAAATAGGATACAATGTTCGCATAGGTTTGGTTTTGATCATATCCAGATGATGTCAACTTGGTTGGCGAAACGCGCGTCGAGTGCAGTATAGTGTTTTGTTGTTATGTGGAAAAGTACGACAGTGTTAGCTTCACACCGAAGGTTCCACCCCTTCAAGATAACATTGATTGTTAGGAAAATCTCTCTAGTACTACATAGATACAATATACCTACGTTTTATGGACAGCCGCTTAGAGACGTGCGACTCGATATTTTCCTGGAGAGATAGGTAGGCAGCGAAATATTCTGCAGTGCGTCTGCCTAGATGAACCTAGAACCTGAGGAGCCATAGAAGGCTTAAGGTGTTATCTTGCTACATATGAAGTTCTTAATTCCGATACCTTGTTGCATCTATTGTGTTGCAACAACTCTTGTAATATGTAGAGACAATTTCACGGCAAATTTTGGGTTTATTTTTTCCTTTTGAAAAATTTAAGACATGAAAGTTTTCAGTTGAACTCCCCTATAAATTAATATGGGTAGGTATGTTACCAATTGGAAGGGGTTGATTTACTGATTACATATTAACACTAATTTTCAGTTCGCTATTACATCAGTGGAAACTTTTATTTTCACCGAAAGCAATGTTTTCCATTAAACCTACACCGTTCACAGTTGGCGTATGATTAACGTAACAATTAAACATGCAAATTAACCAGCGATACTAAAAAATATGATTCCATAATACATTAGTTAAAATTGTCCTGTCTTTCATCAGAATGAACATATAAATAATTCAGCACTTAATTTGAATTATTAGCTCATATGGGAATTTTTAATTAATGCACCTACCTGTGTAATACAAAAACAATTTGTAGGTGAGATAAAAAACCTAAGTATTCTTATACTTATATCAAAATGACCTACTTATACTTATCTTATATACTGATGCTATACCTACAACTAACCACGCGAACTTAATACCTAGATACGTATGCAAAAATAAATTCTGATTCTAAAAGACAAATAAAAACCATAGGTACCTAGTGTCTTTGCAGAAATTACAAAATTGGTTGCCATATCACCGAAATGAAAATACCTAAAAATAATTAAAGGTCATCAAAAAATGGCAAAAAGCTTCCCCGGACCAAATTTTTTTTATAAAAGTAATAAGCATTTAAAAAATTATATAGACAATAATTGTTCCATACCTACATATATCGAACCCTGTATATATACGGATCTATACAGGTTATGTAACGACGAATTGACAGTAGACGTATCTCTGAATGTAATCGAGATACGAAATTGAAATTTTGGATACCGGAAGTCAATTTCCTTATTTAAATTTAATACCCTGTATATTATTGCATTGTTTGATTTATTCCACTCCAAATTTTGAATCGAAATGACCCCTTTACGCTATATCTATATAAGTACTTAAAATGTATACTTTCAGAGATATTTTGATATTTTTAAAATAATTCTACTATGTACCTACTTACTACTGTCACTACTAAATTAATAATATCTATTCATGATTCATGAAAAATCACTGGTTAGCGTTCTTCCAAAATAAAAAAAGTAGAGAAAGCTATTAGAGAAATACCTACTTCAAATACAAAAGTTTTAAGTGAGATTGAATAAACAACGAACATATAGGAATTAGTTCCACAATACAAAATAATGTGTATTAAAACAGTTTTAATCATCTCCAGATTATGCCAACTTGGTTGACGAAACGCGCGTCGAGTGTAGTTAGTGTTTTGGTGTTATGTGGAAAACTACATCAGTGTTATTTTCATACCAAAGGTTCCAACCCCTTTCAAGATCAGCTTATTATGTATTTTTAACAAAATAAATTACCTAATAGTGGGATGTGAAAGAAATTCGATTGCTTAAACAATGGAATTTCTTATATCTCCAACAGTGGTTAACGCAAATGTTCGATAGGTGGTCCTTTTTGCTGCTGTACAATAACCAACCGTTCCTCCAAATTGTACACGTAGGTACACGCAACATTATTCAGCATTTCTGATTGAATTGCAGCAATTTGCTCCCTATTAGAGTCTTTTAATTCTTCCAGCGTTGTTGGTCGTGTTCTAAACACCAAATTTTTTACTAAACCAATTCTTGTTTGTAGATCCATGTTATTAAAGTTTAAATCGTTTCAATTTACGTTTACCTACCTGAGTTTTATTTTGCGAACAATTCTCTAAATCGCAATGATTACCTATAGGTTTGACACTTGTATCAGCAGTTGACACGACAACTCTTTTGTTTTCCATAGATACCTACAGCAAAATCCAATTATTGAAGCAACTAGATTCCATTCAGTTTTTGCTACTAGTTTGATTTCTTAAAATTTTATATGACTTTAAAGTATACCCCTTACTTTATGATGACCAATACATAGATATGTACAACAAAAATTGCCCGCCGGCCCGTAATTGTTGACAAAAGAGCTCCTGCATGCTTATTCTACCCATGACCCAGACCTAATATTATGTTGGAATATCGTTGCAGGTGTAACGGACTGTCATGTCTTCCGATCTAACTCTCCTTGATTTTTCTGTGTTTGTACTTAGTTAAATAAAAGATCTACAGGTATAGGTAGGTACGGGCTGCAATCTATATCTACGAGTGAAGGACTAGAGCACAAGGGTATGAATAGCATATTCCATCAAGTATAATACAGTGGCGGCTTCTCCTTAAGGCCGCATGGCCGCGCGCCCCTCCTCCAAAAATACCAAAGGAATCCTTATTATTATCATTATTATAAATTAAATGCAAATATTTAAAGTTAAAACATGTTTATTGTGGTACAAAACCATTATAAGGAAGGGCTCGAGCGCTTGAGCTATTGTACTCATAACGCCACAGTCCGCATCACTGGATTACAGCACGCTGCCACTGCACAGTGAGCAAAGGATCACAGATTCGTGGCCGCATTTTGAGTCGCGGCCCAGGTAACTATGGCAACCGACCCGATCTCCTTTTCGACTACACTCGTTAGATACTTTCCATGTGCTTATATTATGCAGATTTGGCCGCAATTATTTCGTGGCCCTACGCGAACATTATTAAACATTATAACGTATTTTTAACACATTTCATATTTTTAACATTATTAAAGTAGGTACTTATTTAATTTTTGTGAAAAGACAATTTTATAATTTTACTTAACATGAATACTGTTAGTAGTATAATTATGAATACATATTAATCTTTGATTAATGCATGCTAATTTTGCAAACCTTCCACTGGAAGATAAAATACAAATAAAAGAGATGGGCGTTGCCTGCCCAATAAATACCTAATTTCGATGAAAAAGTTATGGAAAAATGTATTTCTATGAAAGACCGTAGAGCTGATTTCAATTTTAGAAAGTAAGTGTAGGTACTCGTGTATAAATAGCTGTATGAAATTTGTTTACCTACGTAATAATTTAATGCGTCGTTTGATAATTATGAATTGACTAACTAAAATACTTTTGAGTTTGTGATTGTGCCATATCGTTTTTAATTAACGGATATCTAAAAACTAAAAATAGTTATGTTCCTGCTTCCTGAATTCTAGTTTATAGCTTTTTTAATGTGAGGTAGGTATATGTAAATTTTTGATTCTAAATTTTAATTACCTATTTAAGTATTGTTTTAAATAATTTTTGTCGAGATTTCCGTCAATCGTATTAAAAAGGAGGATATTTGTCTAATGAAAGTTATTTTTTCAAGCAAATATTTTTGCTCTGCGAATTTCTAATTTATAATTTTAAGGGGTTTGACCTTGAAATATGCTAAAATTTTTTCGCATTTTTTTATTTCTGCGCCCCCCCCCATATCCAAATGTCACCAGCCGCCACTGGTATAATAGCACTTATAAGTACCTAATAGGTACCAAACAAACGGTTGCAGTACGTATATCACTTTGTGTACTTAGGTAGGTACCTATCTATATAAATATACCTATAGGTAAGACAAAGAAAGGAGTCGAGAGGAACGTACTTTGACAGTCGTAGGTTGGCGGTAGGTTGTTAGGCTAGGTTTCTTTCCTATTTAGTATAAGGTGACCACCTATTCTGATTTAACCAGAACTATACTGTTTTTGAAAACTAAGTTCTGATTGTAAATCGAAGGCAGTAAACATTCTGCTTTTTTAATGCTGTTCTGTTTTCTGATTTTTAAACCTACAAATATTATAAAATAATATCAATAGAATAGGCACTTAATTAATACAAAAGAGCTTTTTGATGAAATTTCAGTTTTAAGAAACTTTGTTACCGACGAAAAAATTGTTAATTGGAAAAAAAGCTGTATACCACTGGAATCAAAGTGGGTCGAAATTTTTGATCATTTCAGTAATAATGATGTTCCTTGGAACAATCTTGAAATTTTAGTCGAATATTCCATGTGCTTATCAGGGACAAATAGGTAGTCCTGTAGAAAGAGTTTTTACCAATATGAATAATTTTTGGACAAAGGACAAATCACAATTAAGTATTGAAACACTAAAGTCGTTATTAATTGTCAAAAGTAATTTTGATCAGACGTACATTGAATTTCACAACATGCTTAAAAAAATGAAGAACTAATAAAAAAAATTCACTCGCAAGAAAAATATAGTTTTAAAAAATTGTAAATTATTGTACTTACTTATGTTATAATATAAATATAGGTACCTATACTTATATAGATAATAAACGTTAACGTTACCTATAAAAAAAAATATTTTTTGCGTTCTGGTTTTTATTTCAGAACAGTTGGTCACCTTAATTTAGTAGCCTGCCAATTATGACAGCAATGATTTTTTCTAAAGCAATTTACTATATGGAAACGATTTCTGAATCATCCTGTATAGGTATGTTCCTACCTACCTCTAATACTTGTTTTAATAAAGTAGACCTTAATTTTGTCGAATAAATTGATAACCGAAATGTAGATATTCGTAAGGAAATAAAAGCACTGGAAGTAACTGGACTGCGAACTGCTACTGATTGGATCTGCTCGCTTGAATAACTTCACCGGAATAGTGACAGTTACTGCACAGAAAACTAGATCCTAGATAGTTATGCGTAAGCGGGCTATAGTGGGGCGTGATGTAGTAGAGAGAGGAGAGTACACAGAGAGGAAGTCGGTGTATTGCTCACAAAGAGCAGGCAAGATTTGTGCATCTCATTAGGCACGGATTAATGGGGTTTTAGGAGACTGTACCAGTCGGCCTGCCCTCGAAGCGTTCATTGGCCAGCCGGCCGCATCGACTGGAAGCCCGGCCAATCCTGGCAGGCCTCCAATTATTCCCCTTTATTTTGTTTTAAGGTCATCTGGTGTAGAAAATGGCTGAATGACTCGTTACATGTAATCATATATTTAATTCTACATCGTTACATTAACGTTGCGAATGTTACTTATTCATGATTAGGCATGAACCAAGGAAGGGGAAATATTACCAGGGACAGGGAAGGGCAATGAGGCTGAGAGGAAATATTTACCATAAATGAATTCATCTGACATTCAAGATTTTTAGTATTCCGTTATCCCTTCTTGCGATGAATGATGAATAAGATGGCAATTTGTTTATCTACTTGTTAACTTGTTGCTATAAGATGTTGCCTGAAAATCAATCTTGTTTATTTTCTTATAGGAAAACATTTATTTTCTTGGGAAACGCAGATACCTAGATACATTCCTACTAAATTCTATTCACATAGATAGGTACCTATCTACTATAAGTAGGTAGGGGAAATTCGCCTAAAATGGCATACCACTTTTTAAAACTGCTAGATAGGTATAGGTAGGTCCTATAATTTTTCCGAAATAAGCATTTTTAAAACTGAATTAGGTACCTATGTACTAGTTAACTTATTTAACTGATTTTTGTAAGGTTATAGTAAATACGTATCTAATACATCAATTGAATATTTTTCACAAAAATTTTATTTGAACAGCGGTTGCATTATTCATTATACCCACATGAGTACCTATACCTATAGGTAAAACGGCATACAATAATAAAATATCTAATATGTTCTAAAATAACTATAATAACTATATTAAATAATTCTGTTATATAGATAAGTATGGAAAAGAATAATATTATTGTGTAGAATATACTAGGTATACCTATGTGACGTGACATATTTCATTGGATATCATGCATATTAGGTATAGAGAATAGGGTGGCTATTTAATTTTTAAAATTAATTTTTATTTTAACATTTTTTCTTCGCGGTTGATCCTGAACCTGTTTGAGGTTTTGAGTTTTATATACAAATCTGCTGCTTTTCTCAGGGCTGTAACAAAATGTGATTCTGCATGATTTAAAATAAGTAGGTATACCTACCTATCCTCTTTATAAGTAAGTATCTACCTATAGTATTGTAGATTTAGATATTTTGCACGAAAATTTTCAATGCTTTTAATTTAATACTTGAAAGATGAAATTATGTTAGTTTTCAGTAGATTAGATACTTACTTAGGTACAGTTTTACTGCATGCAAAATTCTTGCACCGACATTATCAGGAGATAAGACTTCGAATCAAACGTGATGGTCATATTGAACATACTTTGTATCTAAAATATTAATAAGAGTATTTTTCGTTCCTCTACTAATAAATCTACTTATTTATTATAGTGATTTCCTTATTTGTAATTGTTGTTGTTGTTGTTGGTAGGCGGCGCGGTTACCCGCAGCACTCAGGTCTTTCGACCCATTGTGCCTGCCGCTAGTCGGGAGCTATAGGAAGAGACCCGTGCTATGCTCATAGGCCAACACCCGTTCCAAAGGAAGCTCTCTAATATCCTGGGGCAGAAGAAATGCTGCACCCAGATGTTTGTGTCTCTTGACCATAAGACAGGTACAGCGACAGAGGATGTGAATGGAGTCCTCGTCATCGTGTCCGCAAAACCTGCACCTTCTATAGTGTCACTAATGCCGATAGTGCTAAGGTGCTTGTTAAGATGTCCATGACCCGTTAGCAGTCCTGTGACAATCCTTATGCTGTTACGACTTAGCGCAAGTATTGATCGAGTTGCGTATGACCAAGGCCCTTTAATTAAGAGCCTGGCTTGTCGCAGCCCAGTCCCGTTTGACCATTCTTCCTCTGATCTATCCTTCATCCAGTTACCAATAGACCTTGCTACATAACTAGGCGGAAGCCCCAGCACTGGTTCGGGCCCTGTAAACTGTATACTTGAGCCTCTTTTAGCCAGTGCATCAGCCTCCTCATTTCCTGTTATGTTGTGATGACCCGGTACCCAGGTCAATTTTACCTGGTTGTTCTGTCCCAATTGGGCCAGACCATTAATACACTCTAGGAACGCCCTGGAGGTGATCCTGTAGGAGATCAAGGCACGTAGAGCCGCCTGACTGTCGGTGCATATCTGGATATGCTGATTGGAATATCTCCTTTTGAGATTTTCCTGAACACATGCAGAGATAGCAAACACTTCTGCCTGAAAGACCGTGGCATACTTTCCCAAGGAAAAGGATAGTCTCGCCCTCTGGCGCACGCCTCTAACTCCCGCCCCCGAGCATTGGTCTGTCTTGGACCCATCCGTAAACCAGACGAGCCCATTCGAGACCTGAGCATCAGGATTTTCGAGCCAACGTCCCTGTCCGGTATCTCTACTATGTAAGGTTTGAGAAACACCTAAGTGGAAAATATCCTGTCACTGGGTGCGTCCAGCAGACTGTCTCCTCCCACAATTTCCCCAAGAATGCTTGTGTGTCCACCATCGTGGCTTTTACCTAGCCACCGCCCCCACTGCTTGACCCTAGAAGAGGCCCTCCTTGCCTCCCCCTCGACCACTATATGCACTTTAGGGAGAGACAGGAGAGCCTCCAGAGCCTCTGTGGGAGTCGTGCGTATCGCTCCTGTCGTGCATACACACGCCAGGCGTTGTAGTTGATTTAGCCGTTGCTTGATGGTAGCCCGCCGGACGGCTGGCCACCATATAATCGACGCATATAGAAAGGAGGGTATACTAACCGAGGTGTAGAGCCATAAGGTGGCTCTCGGATTAAGCCCCCACATTTTTCCAAAGAGCCTCTTTACATGTCCAGAAGGACGCGGTCGCTCTCTGTAGGTATTTGTCTGTCTATGTGGGGTACCCACGACAGCTTTTCATCTAGGATAACTCCCAGAAATTTGACCATCTTTGTACGCTGGATGGTCTTATTGAAAATACGTGTTTAAAACCATCCAACTTGGTTTGCTTCTCATATAGCCACCTTGAATAAAAATAATAAATTGCTTGTAAACTTTTTAATTTCTGGAGTGATATAAAAATGCAAAAAACTTTTATTACCTGGGTACCTACTTAGAAAAATAAGTTTTATTCTTTCTATATCAATATGGCTTTCGTAAGAAAATAAAACATCTCAATTATCTCAAAAATCTCAGTTGAATACACACGTAGATTTTTAGCTATAAGTTAAGTTAAATGCTGTTTGTTAAATGTACCTAGTGTTGTTATTCTCGATGTTTTATAGTTCAATTTTATTTGTAGAATACTTATTAAGTGTTTTTATGACTTGTTTATACGGAGTAGGGGAAATACCTTTAGAATTATTTAATATAGTTATTATAGTTATTTTAGAACATATTAGATATTTTATTATTGTATGGCTATAACGAAAAAATAAAAACGAAAACCAAAGAGCTATGTGTGTGTATTTTGACATTGTTGGTATATGTAGGTACTTAGTATATTTTAGCATGATGAATAGGTATGTTGACTAACCAATTTCCGGTTTCACCCGTAAAGTTATCTTCTATACTGGTTTTGTGAAGCTACTACATGATTCTTCTTCATGGCTAGATAATTTTTTTACTCTATATAGCGCTATCATAGTAAATATCAGTTTCCACTTGTTCCCAGTTCTACAATTTTTCTGCAGTTGCTAACTTACTTAATGGCAGCTATGGGCGTCATGTATCATGTATTTTGTGTACTTATTGATCATAAGATGAGTAGATAGTCATATCAAAAAATAATAAATATATATTTATTGGTACAAATGCATATAGATAGATATCTCTCTTTGGACATATCCTTCTCATCTGTGCAGCTAATGGATTTAAAAAAAAAAATCAATATACTGAATGCGGCTGTACCATTCCTTAGTATTTTTCCTCTGGGAAATCCTGGTGAGGAATTCTTCTCATATAACCTAACTTGAATATTACCTATACTATATTAATACAACAAATATCGATATGTATCTACTTAGTTAGGTACCTATAGGTAGGTAGGTACTTGAGAAATAATGTCAGGGGCCATTTTTGATTTCGTGTATACTCCCATTGCGGTTATTTACCAGATCCTGCGTAAAAGTCGAATTGTCTCCTTAAACTTTAGACAAAATATATGCTACAAATTGCTGATTACCAGGCTGTTTTTTATTGCCTTTAGCTCTTTCATTTTAATTTTCTTAAGTTATCTTCCGCAGTTACTTACATATATGGTATATACAATGGTATATCCATCAATAAAATTTGATATTTAAGATTATTAAAATCAGATTAGGCAAATTAAAAACTAAATTGAAACCTATAGATTAACAAAACCTTGAAGTTCAAAATAAAACGAACGAAATGGCTCAATATATTAAGGCTTTTATTGTAACACCAAATTAGTTGGCAATTTAGCATCTAAAAAGACAATCGAGCATCACAATGAGAGCTAATAAACTTGTCAGACGTCTGTCAAGTAGGTACGTACGCAGTTGCAACTGCGTGAGACCCGTTAGTCCAAAATGAATGAACAAAATGAATGAGCGTATGGTCACACGTTTGAACAATAGGATGCACTACAATATACTTTCTTATTGTATTACATTCACACTGAATTCATCTAGAACGTCTAGAGATTTTAATGAGAATATATTTCATATCTATTCTTAGCTCTGCAGGTGCATGCGTGATTTATATATTAAATGCAATTAATTGGTAATAAATTTAAGTATAAGACACACTGATAGATTTGGTATCTTACAGATACAAATTGATTATAATATTTCATCAGCGTGATTAATTTATAAATAATATATTGTTAATAGATTCTTTAAACAATATTAAATATACGATTATGTGGTTTCTATAAATCATTCTTATTGAGCATCACCAGTAGGTAGCTATAAATAACCATTATAGGTATTTCAATATAGCCCATTGTTTATTAGTTTATCAGAATAATGTTTTCGACTTTTATATTTAGTAATGTAAAAACAGATTTCAAAATGCATTTCTATATAAAATAATAAATATGTTGTTCTCACAATAACCTTAAACATTTATTTTAATGCAAATAAATAGGTAGATGCTTGGAGTCTGGAAAGCTCTCAAGGGACTATTTTTGTGACTTGCGGACTTTCCGTTTGCTTTCTGTTTCAGTTCCAGTATTTAGCTTTTAAAGAAGCCTAGTAGCACTTTATTGGGAGCTATTTTTTATCGTCAAAGTTTAAAAAAGTTTATCCTATATGTCTCAGCCTTTGACGAGAAATGGTTTCGCCTTCGTATATAGGTACAGTACATTTCTGGCTGCCATGAAGAACTGACAACTTTAACTTTGCTAAGTAGTAGCTCTTCTATGTGAAAAAGTTATAAATTTCGCATGGCTCTGTCCTGGAGTGGGTAGGTATATCCCAGCAAGAACACAAACGTTAAAATAACGTTAAAATTTACGGTAACCAACCGTTGAGTAACCTTTGTATTACGACGTTGAATCAATGGAAGAATGTCCCGCGGTTCAACGTATATTTCAACGTATGTTACAACATTTTAATAACGTTTATTATAACTTTATTTAAAACGTTATTTATAACTTAATATACTACGTCTCTATAACAAGTTTATTAAACGTTGAATTTGATCGCAAAACAACTAGTATTTAACCGCTACTAAACGTTAATAGAACGTGTGTTAGAAACGTGTTTCAGACACATTTCAAATATTTGTCAACGTTGATAGAACGTTTGAGATCAACGTTACTATAACGTTGAGATTATAACGTTGAGATCAACGTAATCATAATCGTATCCGTGAACATCGTATTCTAACTGTATCAATATTCTATTAACGTTGATCTTAGCGTTCTATAACGTTGGTCTCAACGTTAATAGAACATTGATAGTTAGAATACGATGTTCACGAATACGATGATGACGAATTTTCACATGCAACACTTTTGGAAATCACTTATACAAATTCCACCACTTGGCACTGCTTGAAAACAATATATTATGTTTTAGGGCTTCTCCAGGAGACTAAAGTTATGAAATAGTAGTTTCTAAAAACATTTTTATTTTTGCTTTTAAGTTAGCTTCTAAATTCTAAATGAAAATTAATTATACCAATAATAATACCACTTCATCTGACTAAACATTTATTTAAAATACTTAATATATCTACAATATATCATATTTGGCCATGTACGGAGAACCTGAAAAGTAAAAGTATTTTAGTTTAGATAATAATCATTTTTACTGCAAATCAGAATTTATCACTCTACAATTGAGAAGTTCAGAATTTCAACATCATTTAACAGAAAATTTAGAATGACTAACGTAAACTGATCTACGAAAAGGCTGTACCATTTTTTCAACCTGGTAACTCAAAAAATAAATATTTTACAGTAATTTCAAAGCAGGGCAAAATTTAATTTACTTACCTCTTCGTAGACAAGCATCAAAGCAAACTTAAATTTAGCCGAGGTTGAAAAAAAGTTAAAACAATAAAAAAAGCATGAGCTACAGCACCTGTGATGCCACGGCCATATTGAAATACACGAGTATGGGGACGTAACCTACCTACATACCTTTTCTGGACATGCACATGCAACGAAAACCATTAGTATGAAAATAAAACAGTAATGCATAAACTTGCAACTAAAGTACAACAATCCACTTAAAATGGTTTCATAAACTTACTTTTCACTAGTTATTCCCTGCCAATAGTGACAATTTTCCACTTCACCAGTACACCACACATCAGCACATTACACATCCACTACGTTTATACGAAGTACGAACGAACAAGTGGCGGGTGGCGGAACTAGCGGGCGACATAACACGTGACACATGGCTTAACAACACGACAACGTGACAGAAAAGGGAACTAACAACTGACATCATGCTTGCTTACTGCCAACGGTTTCAACAACCAATCACGATTATTACAATTGACATCAGCCATCAAATGTCCGCTTACTGATTGGTTAGGTGAAACTTTTCGGATTGTGAAGTTGGCGTAAAAATTTGAATTGAACTGAATTTGTGTTTCATTTTTCGTTCGTATTATGACAATTTTTATAAATACATTTTTCCACTTCAACTGCACAAAATATTACACTGAAAAATAATACTGATTTATTTTGTGCAGAAATGCCGAAGTGTTTCTAAGATCGCCATAAACATAAACTACCTATAGCAATATCTAATAGCTATTATTGTGATAGATAATATGAAAAATTTGACATTTCATCTTATGTATAAAATCATAGATGTGAAAAATTGTCTATGATCTTGAAATTTATGTCAATAATGATTCACCATTTTCATGTTGTTTTAATAAAATTATCTTTTGGTAAAATAAAGATACTCGTAAAATTATTGTGTTGAAAAGAGTTGAAATATTGTTTCTCGTAACGTTTATATAACGTGCAGATTATAGTTAAATATAACCTTATTATTTACGTTGCAATAACGTTCAAAACCACGCAAGCTGTTACTTTTTATTATAAAGTTTACGTCCTTTTAACGTACAAATTACACCTAAAAATTACGTTCTATTTACGTTTAAATAATGTTAACAGTCAAAGCTCAAATTAACTTGATTAAGCAACGTAAATTTCCCATGAAAATATCACCAATACTAAACCAAAAGTGTTGAAATATTGTTCCCTTTAACGTTTATATATCGTGCAGAAGATAGTTAAATATTACCTTATTATTTACGTTTAAATAACGTCCAAAACCACTCAAGCGGTTAATTTTTATTATAAAGTTTACGTCCTTTTAACGTACAAATTGCACTTAAAAATTACGTGCCTATTTACGTTTAATTAACGTTAACAGTTATAGAGTAAATTAACTTTATTAATCAACGTCAATTTCCCATGAAAATATTACCAATATTAATCAAAAAGTTGAAATATTGTTTCTCTTAACGTTTATATAACGTGCAGGTTATAGTTAAATATAACCTTATTATTTACGTTGAAATAACGTTCAAAACCACGCAAGCTGTTACTTTTTATTAAAAAGTTTACGTCCTTTTAACGTACAAATTACACGTAAAAATTACGTGCATATTTACGTTGTAATAACGTTAACAGTCATAGCGCAAATTAACTTGATTAACCAACGTCAATTTTCCATGAAAATATTACCAATATTAATCAAACAGTTGAAACATTGTTTCTTTTAACGTTTATATAACGTGCAGGTTATAGTTAAATATAACCTAATTATTTATGTTGCAAAAACGTTAAAAACCAATCAAGTTATTACTTTTTATTATAAAATCTACGTTTCTCTAACGTTAAAGTTACCCATTGAATTCTACTAATAATTTGACGTTTTTATAACGTATAAGTTACACCTTACGTTGATAACGATTGTTGAATACACGTGTTCTTAACGTTTGATTGAAAGTAGGTTCTTAAACAACGTTGATTTTTTCAACGAGTAACGTTTATTCAACTACAGCAACGTTACATACACGTTAAAACAACCAACCTGTTCTCACTGAGAACAACGTTACAATAATGTAACAATGAATCAAGAAAGATATAGATAACATATTGAGCTATATGTTGATATAGATAACATATTGAGTAACATCTAGTGATGTTAAGGCAACATTTCGACAACATAATAATTTCCAGAAAGACTGACTTCATTTATCCACCACATGGTCCGGACTTGATTCATCCTGGTGTCAGGATGGGGATCAGGAAATAGCATTTTCAGTCAAAATGTTGCAGAAACAATTCCTGAATTAAAAACGGCAATAGAAGAATTTTTCCAAAATTTACGTCAACCTATATTTAGAAACATAGTATCTAATCTTCATCAACGCTTGAAATTATGTTGGTAAAGAGATAGTGGGAGAAGAGAGTACATGTGTTTTGTAATTTAGAAAATAAGTACAATTTTAAAAAAGCAAATTTTCGTTTATGTTCATAACTACACGCCTATTGTTGCAATACTTAACTGTATAGCTAAATTGTTTAAGATGTTATTATAAGACAAACTTTTTGAACATGTTAAAAAATATTATCAATCCAGAGCAACATGGGTTCTTTAAAAACATATCTGTGGAAACCAGTCTTGCTGGATTTGTCAATAAAGTAAATCTAGCCTTTGCCGAGGGAACACAGATGGACGTTGTGTACACTTGGCTTTGCTAAGGCCTGTGATAAAGTGAACCATGACCTATTATCAAAATTATTTTCCTGTGGTGTAAGCGTAGATCTCTTAAAATTATTTGCCTCGTATCTCAGTTGTAGAAGGTTATCAGTCTTAGGTTAATGTACTTAGCACTGTCCGATGTTCCTCAGGGGTCGAATCTGGGTCCCCTCCAATTTTTAATATTCATAAATGACTTACCCAATCGAATTCTTCTCACTGTTAAAGGATTTTTAATAACTTCAGAATCATTTGGTTATTGTAAACATTCTCATGTTTCTCATGAGAGAAACATGAGAATGTTTACAATAACTTTGTGGTTCATACCAGTAATATATGCTATCAGTTCTTAATTACTTGCTCTCGAAAAGAAACACATCAACGGGGACACCAAATACACCTGATTGATCATTCTCGGCTTAACTCACACGTACATTACATTCTTAAACAATAAAAAAATGAAAAACAAAATAAAACCAACACATACAATAAAATTTAATAATTGATATTAAGTAAGAAAACACTTTTTGAATATTTATTCTGTCACTAATCTAATTTAATACTTATGTCATAACCATTATTTTTAGCTATTAGGTAACCTTGAAAAACTCGAAAAAAACTCGGACGAAACGCAGGATATTTCTGCAGGATGTATCTGGCTGAAAGCCCTCTTCTTTGTTTTTATTTAAGAAATAAATTCATGCTTAAAATGTTTTTCCACATTTCGGATGTCCAAAATGCATCTTCATAAGAGAATAGGTATGTAGGTATGTGGTCCAGGATATCCGTAATGTTGTTCGTACCTATGACATATTGTAGATATAAGATATTCATAGATAATGAATAAAAACATATATCATGTTTCGATGCATTGAAATACCTCTTAGTGGAACACATTTTTTAATGAAGCCTTAATAAAATTATCTAGGTATGTATAGGTATCTACTTATTATATAATTGCTATAGTTGCCTTATTTTATGTTTACCTACACAGAGGTGAAAATCAATGTTTAGTAACGTGCCATAAATAATAATTTTAAAGTAAAAGTTAAATAAAGACACAATTTTATCTCGTATTTTTCTCGTTATTTTTGTTCGTACTTAGATTACTTAAAACACACACACAGCGATCCATGATTAATTTTAAAATAATTTAAAAATGATACATTGTGTCAGTTTTAACGGGGCATACCTAAGGTTTCCGGACAATTACCTGGTTTTTAGTATTTAGCCTTAAAATTACTTTATAAAATAATTTTTTTAACATCATAAAACAATGTTAGTAGTGGTAAGAAACACACCGTAGTGCCCTCTTTGGGTCTGTGCTACTATCTGTCTGACAATTATTGTCAAATTGACAGACAGATAACGACCTGCTTTTCCGCAGGTGCCATTACAGCAGTGACCTCTATTGTCTTTAAGGAAGACAATCCTACTTATTTATTTGAAGGAGCTGCCGAAAACAACTACTCCACGGGCAATATGCCCCGACTGGCGTTGTGGGGCATATTTCCCGTGGAGTAATTGTTTTCGGCATCTCCTTCAAATATCATAAAACAATGTTTACTTGTTAAAAATAAACAGAGGTACATATCTAAATTGAATTCTTTAAAATAACAAAGATTTTACACAGAAATATTATGTTCTACACAGTAAAAAAAGGCAAATGGTAATCGTAATTTGCTGCAGTGTTATTTTTAACACGAACTGGGTAGTATAATAACTAAACCTTTAGAACTCATATTACACAAACGATATACCCGCCAAGTTTGTAGAAGTACTCATAAATTGTAGTAAAATTTACAAAACCCCCTGTTAAAAATAAATCAATCCGCCATAAATACGGAATAATTACACGGTGAATAATTAACTATATTACAGATTATCTTGTAAAATTTACTGTGTTAAATCACTTTTATGTAATGTAATAATACACCGATATGTCTAACACTGCCAAGTATGGACTATATACACACTGATGAGTGTAGATTCAGTGTTAAAATCAGTCGGATTTTTTTACTGTGTAAGCTCGCATTATTTCTTTCTAATGATAAATTTCAGAGATTCGAAATGTCAAAAAAATACCCTTTACTTTTTACTTCGAATATAAATATGTTTAAAAAATATTAATAAAGGACCAGATATTTAATTACCTATTTAAAAAAATTGGTAGATAATTTAAATGATTAGGTACACCTAAAAGTTGTTTCGAAAATCTATAAAAATACCACGCTGTAGGGCAAGAAAAGTTTCAGACAAAGAAACTTTCATGTATTTCCTATAAATGTGTCAGAAAAAAATTCTAATCAATTTTCCAAAATTCCTGTTCAACAAATATTATTAGCAAGTCATGATTGGCCACTCAAATTCTCCAAGGCATATTATTAGCCAGCTGAAAGCGTACCTATACCTAATCAATTTGACTAACTTCGTATTTCTTATATCATTTACAAGATGCAAACATAGTTTGCGAATGCAAAGAGAATACTAGTAGAATCTTACGTATACTTACGTACGTTTGTCAGTCCCTTTCAGCTTCTGACTCCTAGAGTTATATATTACTAATACACCATGCAGCAAGCTTAAACATGTGCAGCACATTAGTAAAAATTAAATAAGCAGAAACATTTTTGCTATAGTACTTTATTTTAGGTATGGTACTTTATTTAGCGATCCCTAGCCGTTTTTGTGTCACCTTGTATATTTTACTAACAGGAAAATCGACACCACGTAGTAAAAAGAAAGTTTATCTCTCCTTATCTTCCTTTAATAATGACACTGACAACAAACTCTGTCCCAAATGTGGGAAAATCCGTCGGTGAAAGATGAACAAACAAATAGTTAGGTATTTGTTGTGTTAGGTTATGTTTTAAGAATTCTTCGCGTGATACCGTCGGTACATCCACCAGAGGTGTAGGTAAGCTTAATATTCTTTTTCCGTTATTATAAGTCAGTGTGTCGCCATGGCCGGATGTTGGCACACGTGACTGGCAAGGGTTCGTGTCTTGATTTACAGATCGGGTCCCGAAACCAACAGGCCTTATCTGCGGATGTACGTTTTTAATAAAATATTTAAATAACAAGGAATGGCTTAGACTAGACTGCAACCACTTAGTATGGTAATTTTGCGCCTCTTTATGAATAAAATTGCTTTATTATCGAGACGATAATCAAGGTTATTGTTTGTTTGATTTCTTTTATGCAGATGCATTTATTACATTCAATGATACATTCAAGTCTTTAGTGTTGTAAGAATTTTTACTTGGTGACCTTTATAACCATATTTCTTTGTAAACCAATTACTAACATAACCGTTAAAATTCGGGCACAATCTATAAGTATATTTACATTTCAATGAATGGAGGTAAATAGGTAATTAGGTATTTTTAATTTGAACTTGGTTTTTTCTATTTTAATCTGTATGTACATTATCAACTACATAACTAATTATTTACTTGATAATATCCAGCTAGGAAACTAGTTTTATTACACAAACATCTTTATAGACTGTTCGAAAATTAAATAAGCACTTATCTATATGATTCCGTATTTGAATTGCATGCAAAATTATAATAATGAACGTTTACAAAGTCAATTGATTCATTGACAATCATTTCTATCATTAAATATTATCCAGGTATAGTTATTTCATTCAGGTATATAGAAATGACATATATATTTTCCTTTTATTATTGTATAAATACAATTTTTTTTAATAATGTAACATTATATACCTCCTGAAATTATAGATAATGTCCAAAAAAAATTTATTAATCGTCTTGGCTACTGTCAGGCAGCCACACAATTTGAACATTTAATTTAGTCGATTTTTTACATAATCATTATCATTGTCAGTATTGTGAAAATTAAATTTTAAGATCTTCAAACATTATTTTCTTGAAATTTTTGTTATGTAACACCATGATTTTTGGCGATGCGTATGTAGAATGATACGCTCTTTCAAATGGCGTGGTCAAAATTGGGGGTTGCTATTTAAAAAAATTGTCGATGATGTCATATCTCGAACAACCATGACGTCACAAATATGGGTCGTATGTCAAAAAGTGCCTTTTTTAAAAACAAAATCGACGTGTCAGGGGATTTTTTCGAAAACTTGTCAATTTCTAAAATAATGAATTTATTCATTACTTTTCGAAAGCACTGTATCAATAAATAATAGCTTATAAGTATTATTACTCTACGCATATAAATAAAATGGTCTAATGTATGAATGATTTTCAGAATTTTTTGTAATTGAATTCAAGATATCACCTAACCAATTATCTCACAATGGAAAATAACCTGATTTTATTATATGTTCATTTTATTTACCTACTGTATTATATGGGATGAACACTGTTTAGAATGAAAATAAGTATAAAGTTCAACCTCTCTTAAACATACTATATATACAAAATAGATAACCTTCATCTATAGGCAAGAATTTGTTCTATTTCTATAGCTTAACAAATAAAGAATGTTGTATTGGTCAAAATCTGGTGGCAAAGATTCCAGTTTTACATGCATGTCATGTTGAGACCGCTGCACGTATTTCTTTCAGTTTGACTTTTTTTGAGATGCCTATATGTACTTACTTATACCATAGACTTAGTCTATGCCTATACCTTGCATCGTTTCATATAATATTTGGTTTTCGTAAATCTTTAATATTACTGCTGGTTGTGCTCGGGACTATATAATCTCATATTGTATTGTCTCTTCTCCTAAGACTCTCATCTTCAGTAAAAATAGTTCATTGTTAATCGAGATTAACAATGGACGAAGCTAACAACTTCCGTAGAATCCGAGGTAGAATCCAAATATCCATAAGCTTTCGTTTGACTTTTATTCTAATCGCGTGAAAATAAACTCGAATGCGACCACAACAAAGTACTGCTAGAAATACCAAACATATCGTCCTGACTTGTTTACTTCTTAGTTTTTATAAACAAAAAATTTCACCTGATACATTTTTATAAACATTTATTTCAAATTATTTCCGAAACTAAAAATCTTTTACTACATTTTTCTGTCATTATTAGTCGTTATTTGTCCTCAGCTATAATGTCCCAAGTTTATGAGTATACGTTAAGAATCACCCTGTACATATACATAGGGTGGCCCGGTAGTGTGACAAAATTCCATAACTTCTATGACATAGTAAACAAAAAAAAATATTTTAGGATCTCATTGGGCCTAAGATGACGTACATTTTAAAAATATCTAGCCATATAGGCTGCTCTATAAACCGAGGCCATATCAAACTTATGTTTTTTAAATTTATAGACATATTTTTATTTCATGTTTGAGTTTGGATCATTTTTGCGAATTCGCCAATATAGAGTTTACTAGTATTATGCAGAGTATTTCGGAAGATATGAACATTTTTGTATCTTAATCGCAATGAATTGAGCACCCTGTATCTTTTTTAAGAAAATTAATATTAGATAATTTTTGATTCTATTACCTAATTATGTTATATGGTCTAGTTTTACTTTCTATAGCTTTAACTTTACCTTCAAAATAGATTTGTTTGTATACAGGGTGAATCAAAATTCGCAACCACAGTTTTCTCAATTTCTATAACTGAAACACCCTATATTTTATATCATTCTCATTAAGGTCTCTCACGACTCTTTCTACTCTATGAAGCATTCGCTACACCTATTGCAACGGTTTATGAGAATTAAGTTATTTATATCGTTATAGTGACTTTAAATTATTTTAATAGGTAGGTACTTAAATTAAAAGGTTAAGTTGAACCGATAAATTCCATCCCAGTTTTGAAGTCGAATAATCAAAGGCAAAGTGCTTTGTCATTGCTGTACAAATACGAAATAAATATAAATAATCCGGTCAACGAGGCGCAGGCAGGCAACCGTTTATAATTCCTTAACGAAGCTTACTGTACTTTGAGCGTAATGTCACACAACACGATATAAAACTCACGGACAGTATACGATACATGATCTGCCTACATTCATTTCGACCACCGTTAATCATTTTCGCATTTATCGAACGAGTAGGACGAGCGTAAATGGCGACAAAATTGTAATTTAACACAACTGGATGCCAATTCTGAATTACAATGGGCACTATTCATTCCGGCGTCGCACGGTGGATTAAAATTTTTATACGAATTTTATAAAATTCGTGTCGTTTCTGTCCTGTTAAACGAAATCGGTGACATTTCAAGGTATTTAACATTAATACTGAAATTTATGCTCTATGTATAGTTGATACAATACAATTTATGTATACATCTTTATTCAACTGAAAGTACCCTGCTCTATTCTTTATTTAATTTGATATTTTGTCATTTTTAAAAATATAATAATATTAAAAAAAGTACCTAATACTCAAGGACTGATTTTTATTTTTGATTGGGATTTTCTTATGTTTGGTTTTGCCTAACCCAAAGTAAAAAAGTCTCACACTGAAAACAATAGCGGTAAAATAAATTCTTTAATGCAGTACACAGCACTTTTTCATTGACTTTTCGATTATCATTTTTCGTCTATATTTCCGTTATACAAAATAGAAACATTTCTAAAACGAACGCGCATATAGGAAATAAAGTATTTAGTATTGAACTCCTAGGATTTCTAAAGAAATAGGTACACATCCTGTGGTGGAACACGAACAGTTCGTGACTAGTCATTATAGGTACGATACAATCTAGCAATAGTCACTGATAATTATAACTCCTACATCAATTTGGGTGCGAAATATCAAAGTATCCACGTTAAGTTTTTATAATCGGCAATAACATAACGAATGGTTTGATTACTATCAATACATCGACTAGTTAAATCTCAGTTACAAAGTCAAGAATTTCTGTCTGTCTGAAGTCTCTTTCAAGAATTTTAGTTTAATATCAAGGTTACACTTCGTTAAAAAATATAATAATAAGAAGCAAAAAATAATATTTTTATTTGATGACAAATCTAATATGTTATCTCTATATTCCAAAATTTAAATCGAATCTTTGGATAGCAATATATGCATCTAGTGATGGTTTTGCAAAAAACCTTCAAAATAACACTTTTTACAAAATAACACAACTCAAACTAATCAGTTACCAATATCACAATGGATCAAGTTTATTCCAGATATGGGGACAAGACCAATCTCTTAAAACCATCCACTGTTCCGAAGCACCTAGTTTCGATGTTGAATTTGATACTTAATAAAGAGTCTTCAGTGTATGTTTCCGGCACTGAAGTAACCTTCCAATCCCCATTTCTCATGATCATGATGGAGGTACCGTCTGTCTCAGATTCAGCTAAGATCGTCTCATAAGAGTGTCTGAAATAGTGGCCCGTATATCTAGTCTTCCGTATACGGCAATTTCAAATATGTAATATGTAACAATTTCTTCTTTCAGTGCTTCTAATTTTATTTACACCAACCACTTGGTTGGCACATTTCCCATTAGTATATCTAATTATATACATATCTGCAAATCAGAGTATTTTCGATATAATGTAATACGAAATACGTCTGAGATGACAACTCTGAATATGTATGTCAATTAGACAATAATTGTCAGGCGGATAGTAGCAAAGATTCAAAGAGGGCATTACGGTGTATGAACCAGTACTAACATTCACGATGATAGGCAATCATGTCGAAACATTGTTCATCGATTCGCGATGCGCGAAACCGGTCAGTGTCTGGTGGTTGGTCTCGATGAAGGATGTGGTTGGTGCATGTTCTCTGGTGGCGACTTCTATGGAGATGCCAGTGTAATGCAACGCCATTCGGGGCATATTGCCCGTGGAGTGGTTGTTTCCGGGATCTCCTTCAAATAAATAAGTAGGATTGTCTTCCTCAAAGACAATAGAGGTCACTGCTGTAATGGCACCTGCGGAAAAGTAGGTCGCTATGTGTCTGTCAGTTATACAATAATTGTCAGTAGCAAAGATCCAAAATGGGCACTATTTCTCACCACTACTAACTTTCTGAATTTGTGTCTTGTGGTCAGACATTTTAATGATAACCACACAACCTTTGTCTTCTATTTTTTGTAATGTCATGTTTAGTAATTATTATTTTCTACAAGAAGATTGTTCATCAGGGACTTCTTGAATAAATGTTTCGATTCCTATTTCTATAGAAATCTTAGATTCATTGATTCTTAGAATCAGTCTATATAATCTTTTTATATTAATATTTTCTTTTAACATTCAATGTACTTTTTAACATGTAACTTAGTAAGTGTAAATTAACCATAATGTTTGGAGGTTTCCTTTTTAAAATATTGTATTAAAAATAAACCAGTTACGTACACGTACACATCTTCAGCTAATTTCTTAATTTTCTTTTCAGTACACTTTTTGTAGTCAGTACTACAACTTTTTGTAGTCATTATAAGCTATTTAATTTTGTTTTCCAGATTTTTGAGGAATAAGTTGCCATGCTGGATATTCTGAAGCTTTTGATACTGTAAATATTTTTATGATCCACTAATACTTACTAGAACCGTAATATTTTAATAAAAATTTCTTAATATTCACACAATTTCTCAGCATCAGACAGGTGAGATTACGGAAATCAGAACTAAATGATTGAAAAACAATTACGGAAATCAGAACTAAATGACTATTGATACTTTATTTATCTAGTCTCTACAATTACTTGCGTCTGGCTTATATGAATTTGATTGATTCATATTTCCACTGTAAACGTCAAACGAGTCATGGCCCGCTAATCAAAAGCAATTCAAGGAAAAATATAAAATTATTGTATGAAAAGTAAATATGTCGATAGCAAGAAAATGGTAATAGATAGGTATAGGGAATCCTAATACAGATTGAATGATCACTATATGTTCCATTACATAGAGCAATAAAATACACGGTGTTCCATTTAAGAAAATGACTATTGCGCAGTTGAAATCAGTCAGAATCAAATTATTTTCTGTCAAACACCCTGTGAATAATAAAATATGAAATTATACATAATCTAAAAGCTTGATGGTTCGCCTGAGTATAGAAATAGGGATACAAAAAAATAAAATATTACTGGAGATTGCAGCGAAGTTGCAAATTCACAAATGCTCCAAATTCACACTTTCTCTGAATCCATGGCTTGATCCAACATTTTTTCTTTCTTTGTTGCTTTCTCTTTAACAGTGTATGTGCAACAGCAATTGCTCGAAGTTTTTGTACATTCATGATTGATTATCTATCTACACCTCACTAATTTTTTCTTTCACACTACACACAAGGAAAGGAAATTGATGAAACAGAAATCTCAAATGGATATCCTCCTGACAGATATCTCTGAGAGTAAGAGAGTATGCACTCGGCGAGTGTTTTGTTATCTAGCTGACAGTAAAAATTCCTCAAATTGCTCTCAAATGGATACCCTCTTAACAGTAACTATCGAGAGTCACTCGCGCTAGTTGCTCTCAAATGGACACGTACCTTTAGAGTCGGCCGTGCTACAGCACTGGTCGTTTCAGGATATAATTACTGGTTAACCGAGCATCGAGGTTACGGGAAGGAATAGAGCGCGTAATAGGGAGATATGCTTCTGGTTATTTATTTTCTTGTGTTGTATATTATGTATATCTTATTACTTATTAGATTAGTAGGTATGTAGCTGTCTAGCCTCTCGCATGATGTTTTCATAATTTTTATGTAGTAATCGATTTCACACATTTAGAGATCGGCATTGGTTTTCTTAAAGATGTCTATTTAATTCTCATATGTGCAATACCGCTTTTAATTACTGGGGTACCTAGCGTAATATGATAATTTAAAGACAGCAGTATAATCAAAATTTTACCGGCCTTCGGACGCCATAATTATACAATACCAACATGTTAATTTATGTCAATGTGTTCGTAGAGATCTAGTGGTATTTTTACTGTCGAGAAAAATATATGAGATCATTGCGGAATATTAAATACCAGCTGTGTGGTTTATAATAATTGATTAGCAATTAAGAAATTATTGCCTACACTTTTCCTGGTTATTACGAGATACGTGATTTACTTAATTTGAAAGTAAATGTGTAGATATATTATTCACTATATAGAAAATATTGCTTTAGCTGTTAATTATTATTCACGTTCCACCGCGGTATAAATCTAGTACCTTTGCATTTACACGGCTAATAAAATATTATTCTAATAATTTTTCACGGTTACTGAAAAAGTTTAATGGTGAAAAACTAACTGCTAAACTACTCTTCTCTATTTATACAAATATGAATAGAAAAATTTCGAAATATAATGTAAGCTATACTGTATCTGTATACTACGGTATCATACTAATGATAGTAACAGTATAAAGTGTGACTGTATAAAGAAAGTATTATAGAATATTTGGAACATATAATATATAGATTAAGAAATCTACGTAGCTAAAAAATATCCAAAAAAGAAACAAATATATCAGTAACTAGCAACGAAATTTGAAAGGATATGGAAACAGAAGTAAGTTCACATCATTCCATTCATTATATCGGAGACGGGCATGACTTCATAGGTACACATACATAAATCACCTCACCAATAATAATAATAATAATAATAATAATAATACTTACTTACTTACTTACTTACTTTATTTAACGACCACATTACATACAATTAAAGGTACATTTGAAGTCACTGAAACATTAACCGTTAGAATTTGACCAATTAAAATAATCATTCACACTATAAAAACATTTGTCTATTAGAAACGTTTTACACAACTTATAAAACTTATTAAAACTCAAACTAGTAACATTAACATTGTTAAAACAATGAACAAAGTGATTATACAATCCAACATCCAATTTATTTATTTGCGTTGTACGAATCCTAGAATAGGACTGAATCAAATTTGTTGCATTCCTAGTATTATAGGAATGCACATCACAATGCTTTTGAAATTCGTCAAATCCACGGTGTATTTGCAATAGGGACTCGAATATATAAATACAAGGTAGGGGCATAATTTTAAATTTTTTAAAAAGATGTAAGCACGAGGTACCATAAGGAGCACCTTCTATGGAGCGAACAGCAGCCTTTTGCAAAATCAGCACCCTATAAGCAGCACTTGAATTTCCCCATAACGTGATACCATATGTTAAATGGCTATGGAAAATTGCGAAATACACCGTGCGTAGTACATTAGAAGGAAGCGAACGTCTTAATTGCTTCAGACAGAATATCTGCGATGACAGCTTTGAGCAAAGATGATCAACCTGGGGTGACCATTCCAATCTGGTATCTAGGGTTAGCCCAAGAACTTTGGCCTCGGACTTAGAAGCCCATTTGTCAGTGGTGAAATGAATGTGCTGAGTCTTGGACTCGTTGAGTTTCAGCTTATTTGATGAAAACCAATTTTTCACCAGTTGAAAACTACCCAAATTAGAACTATCACCCCTTGCAATTAGTGTAGTGCCATCAGCAAATATTATACAAGATAAGTCATCTACCGAGTAAGGCAAATCATTGATGTATAATAGAAACAAAAATAATAATAATAATAATAATAAAAAATAATAATAATAATAATAAAGAAATAATAGAGGAACCATGAACCCAAAAATAAATAATAATCAATAATCCACATCCTTAAACCTATCAATCCAAGAATCAGAATGCTTACAAGAAAATTCCTTGTACAAAAGCAAAATATAGTCGTCTAAAGCATTGCACGGCAGATATTATAATAGTGTCAACCGTAAACAAAGAACTTTTATATAGGTAAGTTCTTACAACCAAGCCAATTATACCCAGAAATAGAGGGATTTATACTTGCAATACAAGACTAAGTTATATCGACAAATAATTATAAAAAATATATTTTAAAGGACACTTCAAATAACAGCGATAAATGTAGAAAATGCCACCAATTTCCTGAGACAATAGAATATATAACATCTGGGTGTAAACTACTATAGCAGGTGTGCAGGTGTGCAATATGTCAACAGATATAACATAGTGAAAAAATTATTCATCAGGAAATATCTCTGCGATATAATCCGCAATCGGGCATACTACCAATTAAGTCAGGGGATGACGGCCATATAGTTTTTTTCCAACACTGTCTACCGAAAACCATCATGATTAAAACTACAAATATGGAACGAACAGAAAGTGTAAATAATCATTTCTTTTTATAATTAACTCAACAATTTATATTTAGAATAGTAAGTAACAAAAGGTTAGTAAAGGAAAAGTAACAAAATAATATATTTTTAAAAAAAGTTAAATTGGCAATCTCCATTGGCAAAGTTCTTCTTTTATATTTTGACCGTACGAATGACACATGTTGTCAAGTACAGGTCACAAGGTGCAGTTCTCATGCACCCAACAGTTACCACTCTGAATCCAGTCCTCTACGAGTTGTGTTTGGAATATTTCTCCCCAAGCAGCACCATATGTTAGAAATACGTAACGTCGACCTTTATTTGGTCTCATTTGCACCCTTAACTAAACTTAATTTACTTAAAATTAACGTAAAATTAATGTATGTGGAGAATGAGACGACGTTTATGACACGTCTTAAGTAAGGTCGATAAGTTATAATGGCCTGTTAGTTGTTCAACCCATTTTCTTAGAGAGCTATTTTAGACATAAGTATTATGTTCAGTTGTGGTCACTCAGACGTATTAAGGACCAAACCATGTATCCTCTTTCAGCTGCAGTTATGTCGCAGTCTATCTTTCTCGAACTACAACCGTAACCTGTAATGTTCTACTTCTTAACTTATAAGTATTATTAGACAGGAATGAAGGCGTCATCAGAAACAAATCACACGGAGTATGTAGTGCCTAGGTAATTTATAGAAAAGCCAATGTGTTAACCAACACTCTCCTTCAATTCGTTTTTTACTGCTAGTCAAAACTCATTGTGAATATTTCCAATCTACCCCTCAAAATTTGAATGCGCTCCAAGTATTTTGTGTTTTTAATTTTTTAATAAAAATTTTTTCCTTCATTATTCTTAAATTTTTTAACATACCTACCATTAGTTTATCGCTTATCGTGTACCTACCACTTTCTTGGAACATAAAATATCAATCATCTTTTATTTTAGCTAGCAACACAATACTTGATTGGACCAAACAATGGAAGATCAAGCTAAACGAGCTCAAATCAATTCATGTTAACTTTACTAACAAAATACTAATTAACCCTCCGTCCTTGGATATTAATGGTACTATTGTGCCTAATGAGAATAATGCCAAATACCTAGTCATGACCCTGGATGCCAAGCTCCGCTGGAAAGAACATGTGAAGAAGAAAAAAACTGAACTTGGTTTGAAATATAGACAGCATTATTGGCTGCTTGGAAGAAATTCCAAGTTGTCAATACATAATAAGATACTAATCTACAATCAGATCTTAAAACCAGTTTCGTTATACGGTATTCAACTTTGGGGTTGTGCCAGAAATAGTAATATTAAAACCATTCAGACTTTCCAGAACAAAGTTCTGCGTAACATAGTAGACGCTCTATTGTACATACGTAACTTCGACTTGCATAGAGACCTTAACATCCCAATGGTTAACATGAGGCCAGACTTCACCTCCACATCAATGCAGAAGCTCTTCGGCTGCTGTACAACCAACATCTTGTTCGAAGATTGAAGAGACCCAAACCATTCAAGCTGGTGTAGTGTGCTGTGTAAAAGCAAGACATAGTGCGCCAGTGAAATTGTTAGAAGAAAACAATCTAGAGGACATCGTTGGAGGAACTTTAGTTAATAAATGTTTAGTTTGTAAGATTATTAGAAGAAAATTAATGGTTGTTAATTTTCCGACCGTTAAGTTAGATTTATGACTTAAAACGGACCAATACGGTAAGACAACACAACACAACATTTACGTCAACGTTTGGTCAAATTTACTTGTTTTAATTAAGATAAAATATAGTAACTTAAAAGTAAACAATTTGGTAAAATATTATGTAAAATTTTCTTGTAAATAGACTTCAAGCTACGATTTAACTTTGTGGTTAAATTTTACGGAATAATGTAAATATTCCTTACAAATTACAGCAAAGTAAATAACTTATCCGCCATTCCTTAAGGAAATATGACAAATATTGCTTAATACATAATCCATTAAGTCCATATGCTATCTAAGTTAAATATAATTGTTATATACAATAACGTTTTATAGACTTAATTCAGGTTTTTGTTGCTTTAATCTGGTAAAACAGACTAATTGTGCTGATTGGGTCACTATCCACGGTTCTTCCTCTTGTTTTTAAGTTCACGTGTAGAATTGTAGCCTTGTCAGTGTGTCCAGTCTGAATTGGAATCTTTATCTTTTTTGTCTCCTCTGTTTCTTATCTATCTTTTCTTCCTCTTGAGTTTTACGCTGCTCTATATGCTCGTCTAACGCGCGCTTCCGAGTTTCGATGTCTCTTTGAGGTAGCGGTGAAAGCCTAGTTTGAGGTAGTGGTGATGTCCTACAACCTACATCATTGGCGTGGCAATACCAGTTGACCAAAACGTAGCTAAAAAATATACAGAAAATAAAGAAAAATACCCAACAACTAACAATAGAAGTTGAAAGAATATGAAAAATGTGGAAACAGGAACAAAGTCATATTAGTCGGGTATCACTCCATGCACAGTCATAAATCATCTCACTCAACTTAGTGTAGAAGAAAGCGTATATCACTTAAAATAAGCAGCTATACTTCATACATGCAATATAACAAAATCGTTCCAAAACCAAAGATAACTTCTTAATAGACTTGGTACTAACCGGTCTACAAGAAATATAAACAAGCGGAGAGCTGAGAAGTAGGTACTAAAATACCACTAAAACACCATAATAATGATAATAATAAAAATAATAATAATAATAATAATAATAATAATAATAATAATAATAATAATAATAATAATAATAATAATAATAATAATAATAATAATAATAATAATAATAATAATAATAATAATAATAATAATAATAATAATGATGAAGTGAAGCGGGCGTGAGGACTGACGGAGAATGAGCAATTCCGTCAAAAACCTTCTCGTCTATTTCAGCCGCCTCAGCGTGTTGTTGAGAACCCGTCGACTGTTGATGAGGTAGAGACCTTCTGGAAAACTCTCTACGAGGAGAAGCTACCGCTCAATAAAGACACTCCAGCCCTGGCACACTTTGAAGTTTTCTACCGAAGGCTTCAGCAGCCTCAACAAGTGTGCCCACCGATAACCCCGGAAGAAGTTCAAAGGGCCGTCAAAGGCTCTAAGAACTTTGCTGCTCCTGGTCCCGATGGGATCAACAACTTTTGGTGGAAAAATCTACCGAGTACCCACCACCATTTGGCCAGAATATTCACCTCTTGGCTTAATGGAGAGCAGCAAGTTCCGGCATGGTTTGTCGAGGGGAGGACAGTGCTAATCCCTAAGAACGGAGATTTGTCTAGCCCAAAGAACTACTGACCAATAACCTGCCTGAATGCATGTTACAAGTTGTTTACACGCATCTTGTACATGCGGGTACTCCACGCAGTTGACCCGGTTTATGAAAGGATATATGAGCAGCGTGGATCCAAGAGGGGTATAGCTGGCTGCAAGGAGAATCTGCTGATTGACAGATGTGTCACGCAGGACTCCATGTAGTATATGATATCTCACGAGATTATTGTCTACTTGCTCCAACGCCTTGCCGTGTCAGATCCTATAGTGAGATGCATCGAAGAACTGATGCAGCTCTGGAAAACCCGCTTTACAATAACATCTGGTAATGTCAGGGTCCAGACCGAGCTGGTATCGCTTAGGAGAGGAGTTTTCCAGGGAAATTCCCTCAGCCCTCTCCTGTTCTGCATTTCGCTACAGGAGGCATAAGGTCACCCAATTATTTTATATGGATGGCCTTAAACTTTATGCCTACGGAGAGAGGGATCTACATCAATCTCTCAGGGTGGTACAGGAGTACACGCAGGCGGTCGGGATGGAATTTGGGTTGGACAAATTTGCACAGGTTCATCTCAAGAGAGGACGATGCGGTGACTATGGCGAAGATGCGCAGCTCGTGGATGGAAGCATCCTACATCATCTGGATGTCGGAAAGACATACCTACTTGGGTGTCGAGCAACACTCCACCCAAGAGGCTGGTACCGTAAAAAACGCTCTCCGCGGCAAGTACAGACACCGCCTCCGGCAGATCTGGTCTTCAGAACTGTCGGGTAAGAATAAGGTGAGTGCTACTAACATGCTTGCCGTTCCGATCCTCCTCTACTCTTTCGGAGTAGTGAAATGGACACAAGAAGAGCTTCGACAACTCGACATAGGAACACGAAAAATGATGCATCTCAATAGGAATTTGCATCGTGGTCGTCCGTTCCACGGTTGTACTTCCCAAGACATCGGGGAGGCCGTGGACTCTTGAGTTTGGAGTGTCTGCACAGCAGAATGGTACTGGATGGAGCCTGCAAGGTAATCAGGAGTTCGGATCCCCTCCTCTGCATGGTCCAAGACCATGAAAATGAAGGGGTCGGAGCATTTCTATTTAAGGCAGCACGAAGAGCAGCTGATGAACTCGGTCTCATCTTCGACGCTGAACGGAGAAACCCAGACTCTGTCACTGAGCTGGGACCCGTTCAGCTGAAAGCTCAAGTTAAAGCTGCAGAAGGCCGTAATCTTCTGCAGCTGCATAATGATAAGCCATTGCACGGTGTCTTCTATAAGAGCCTTGAAGACCATGGCTTATCCGAAAGGCTGACCTTTGCCTTTTTAAGGTCAGCGGGGCTTAAGTCGGAGACCGAGGGATTCATAATGGCTTGCCAGGATGGTGTATTTAACACCCTCGTCTATCGAAGCCGTGTCATGGGTATGGAGGTCCCTGATGTCAACTGCAGGGCTTGCCATAGGGCGCCAGAGACAATTATGCATCTGTTCTCCGCTTGTTCGGCATATGCAGTCTCGGCCTATATCCATAGACACATTGCGGCTTTACGAGTGCTCTACTACTTTCTGCGGCACTCGTACGAGATAGACGAAACACCAGTGCTGCCAGACGCTCCGGGGGATATTGAGTCCGTTGTGGGGAATGAGAAATGCCAAATTTATTGGAACTACTCATTTCCCACACTCAGGCAGATTCGAGCCAATAAGCCTGATGTAGTCCTCCTCGACCACCAGCTCAAGACAATGGTTGTCATCGAGTTCTCGGCTCGTGCCGAGAACAACGTTGTCTTGAAAGAGGAGGAGAATCGGACGAAATATCGAGACCTTCTCTTCGAACTCGGCAGACTCCATCCAGAACATACTGTGAAGCTTGTGGTGCTGATAATAGGAGCCCTCGATGGAGCAAGAGATACACTGCTTTCGGAACTGGAGATCATACCGGCATGCCGAAACTCGGCAGATCTTTTAGCCGGAAGAATGCAGAAGGCATAATAATGTTAATTGTCCAACAATATAGTAAGTAGTAGTAATTTCAGGACATAGTATACAATAGATCATATTTGATTATGATGATGAACATTTGAATTCGCCGAAACCCGTCTATTTCTGTACTTGTGGGGGGAGCATTTTTGACAGTCAAGCTAACTTGATAAGTTCATCCCTCGAACCCCTAGCAACACCAACTTTAAAATTGGGAACAAATGGCCCTACTTCTAACATATCATTTTAAAGCGCTTTCTATTGCGAATACACTGGTGCATTGTTTTTGGGAATCGGTTGATATTTGACAGAGGTATTTGCTAAAAACGAAAAGTTGACAAACCGACATTCGCGTACTACTTTCTACAGAAATTCTCACCAATAATAAGCTTTTTAACTACTCCACAACCACATTACTTTTTTCGATGTGGAGGGTGGGGGTTAGGGGGATGAACGTATCAAGTTGACTTGACTCTCAAAAATGCTCACCCCAAGAACAGAAATCCACGGGTTTCACGGATCACAAGACTTAACGTTTACGAATTGATATAACTGCATATTGAATATTCTCTAAACATGTCAGTTAAGCATGAGTTAATTTCGAAGTTGAATACTATGAGATCAATTTGGTGTAAAGGAAATAAATTTGTACATTGATATATTTACATTTAAGATTTAAATCACACTATTCCACGACCTGATTCCACTAGCTCTAAAAAATAACAAAATCTCGTCCATAACCGAAACATACGAATGTGTTTGTCATCTGCATAAATTAATGTTATGTAAATTAAACACATCTATGAACTCGTTAATAAAAATAAAAAATATGTAATAAGGTACTGGATATACTGGATTTAAGGAAAGGCAAGGGTAGGAAACAAAGAAACAACATGATAATGTTTCTAATATTTTATTGTATTTAATGTTTTTGAACATCTATAATTATCAATGTTTGATGTTTGTAAACACTATCTTTTGTACAACGCATTAATTTCATTGTTTTACAGTTTTCTTAATCAATTTGAAGCCCCAATCCAATGCCGGTGTATAAATACCTTATACAGTGAAGTATTTGTTGCATATTTGTATATTTGTTACACTTTAACATGTGTAGCCTTTGATTTTCAGAAATTGTAGGCATCTTATCTATATGTCTGAATCATACAAGTTGCAAATAATACATCTTAAGAGCTTATAGCTATGAAATGTTAGACATCAATTTAACATTTAATTGCAACTAAATGTGGTTCGATAGTGAGGTCGGCTTCCATAAGTAGCTATAGGTTTTAATGATTACAATAGTTTTACAGGTTTCTGTCGTATAGTATGGTACAGCGATTCATGTTGATGGAAGTGTCCTTGCAGTCTAGTTACTGATATGACGTATGAGATATTTTATTCGCTATGTAAAATTTAAGACGGCGCTTTGTTTTGATTAAGATATAGGTAGATACCTATCTAGTTTATGTACTTTGTTTGGATGAAAATCTAATATCTAACTTAAAATCTTCAATTCTATCGGCTGGGAAGAAAAAGGAATATTTTATTTATCAAGCTTTATATGTATGTATTTTATTATTTTATCTTATGTAAATCCCCAAAGTTTTTGTTTCGCTCCAGAAAAAAGAAAGACCCACAGTTTGTTCAAATACAGTTGCATCACAGATGTTTTAAAAAATATTACCCAAAAGTTTTTGTTAAGTCCTAATTTTTAGCCAAGTGAAACTTAAAATCGCTAGGACGTAATTTAGGAGAGGTAAGACATAGTATCAGTTACACGGAAAATATACAGGGTCATTCAGGGTTATTATTATTAATTCTGGCAGATCTATCTTTAAAACATATTTTGGGTTCTTGTCTACGTCCGCTTATACCGGAAGTCTATATGTCAACTTGCTTATTTTAAATGAAACACCCTACCTATATATTTTTATATACATTTTCGAAAGTAGCATACAATTCTGAGTCAAAAATATGTTAACATACCTTATAGCTAAAACCCGTTTCGGAGATATTTGACATTTTATAAAAAATTTGACAGGTGCAAGGGTTCGCGAGAACCTTTATAACTTTTTTCGTTTAGCATGGATTTATTTCATTCTTGGCAAAAATAAAGAGCCTAAGTTATGCTACACTTTAGAGTCAAGACAAATTCAATATTGCTATATCAAATGTTCTATATCTCCCTTTACATTTTGGGAAATTCACGTAACGAAAACTTTTTTAACCCAAATTGAACACCCTGTGCTTTTTTACATCATATTATTTAGAATTAAATTCACTCTCTTCCAGTATATTCATTGTAGGAGGGGTTAAAACTACCACTTTGTAAGATATATCTATATTTTCTTCAATTTTATAAAATCGTTTCGCAACTTCACCAAAGTAGATAAGTAAACTACGATGCAACTAAAAACAACAAGACTACAATGTACACAAATATTATGAATAAAAATACAAAATTGAAAGTAGAACTCAACTATCAAAAATACAGAACTAACATAAACTATTCTTCGACCCCATAAATAAAAATCAAGTGATGTTAAAGAAGTCAACTGATCATGGTTGCCACAACCATGATCCAGCCATGTTCGAATTCATTTCGATCTTTAAAATAATAATATTTTTTAGGTATTAGTCATGTTATTTTCATCCGAAGTGACTCCACTGATTATTTCCTTGGTAGCATTTATTTTTAAAAAATTTAAAAAATTTTATTCGAGTCTCCTCAAGTTTTTTCCGTCATAGGTAGCAGCAGAGGAAAACGCTAGTTGAAAGTTCTACAGATGCTGCTGATTAATTTTTGACATTCTCCGTCAATAAAAAATAAGTTTAATATGTTCAATTGAGCACTCCATTGCAACACACTAGAGAAATATGGAAGATAACATTAAAGAATGTGAGCAAAATTTTTATGCAAAATAGAAATGCTAATAAAATGATTCGTTTGTTCCAACCAATCACTTTAAATCATATATACTGAAGGAGAGATAATTTAATTCTAAATAACATACAAAATACAGGGTGTTCCATTTGACTTAAAAAAGTATTCGCTACTTGAATTTCCCAAAATGAAACTAGTGAAAAGAATGTAACATGGACAGTAAACTATAACTAACAGCAAACGATATTTAGGAGGAAATGAAACAAAATGTACAAAAGCGAAATTAACGAATAAACAACGTATTTTATTTAAGTTAGTAGTCTCACACTTGGTAGTGGAAAAACATTTGATGAGCTAAATATGGTACGTCATAGCCTATAACTGTAATGCACTATGTATAGTTTGTTGTTACATTTTTTCAGAAAGGTACATGTAATGTTCGTAATTTATTTATATGTGCTGAATAAATATCCGTTTATATCTACAAAACAAATAATAAATGTGGGTGTATGCTACGTATATATTTATACCAACATTGGAAATGTGAGATAACGTTACGATTACACTTAGATTTTTAATCTTATCAGTGAAATGTAGACTTATGTTTCTTCTACTTGACATGAACATTCGATAAGTCCGTTTGATAACAGTAGCGCAACTCGTATATAATTTTAGTGCCGGGAACCAATAAAATAATAAAAATTTTAAAATATGACTTTAATTGAACCTTCCAGCTAATAATATAAATTGTGTAAACTGAACCGGTGTGTCTGAACGTAGTTGCTTAGCCCGGGGGTATTAAGGGTTATATCGAGTTTAGTTTTTAAAAATTTAGTAAGCCTGTGTAGTCAGCTGTGCTTATACACTGAGAGAAAATTTTGGTAATTACACCAAGTATAGGAACTCCATGGTCGAGCGATTACAGACGCGAGGTTTTTATTTGTTCCCTACATTTTTTGACAATGGTTCAGATTTCGCCGCCGGTCAACTTTTTAAATGGATCCTATATAAAACCATAAGAAACTGTCCAAATGCAATGCATTTCTTATCAGATTTTTTGCGTAAAAATTAGTTACGCAAAAAATCTAAAAAATCTTATTACGATTACAATTTGTGCCGCTTATAACTCTAATTTAACAGTTCTGGTAGAAAAAGTGCAAATATCTCTGAACATATTGAAATTAGGGATAGGACACACTTACCTAGTTCACGAAAATTGTAGAGAATAAAAAAATTGAAAAAATTCTCTTTCAAATTTACTAAATTGGCGTTTATCGATTTAGCGTTTATTTTTGGCGCTTAAAATTTTCGATTAAATTTAATATCTTGGTTAAATCTGAAATTAGTATCAAACGATAGCTTATGAAAAGTTAAGATAGGAATGTGCAAACCGTTTTGCTTGATCTCCAACCGTTTAGATTTTACAGGGTGTCAAAGTTGCAAAATGTCAATATTGACCTGTCAATATTTCACAAACAGTTGAAGATAGGTATAGGACATTCTACATGAAATGTGTTTAGAATTTTACGTAGAATCCGGAAATTATATAGTATATAGGCTGGTTCCATTTAAAATAAGCAAGTTGTTGTCGACTTCCGGTTATATCAGAAGTGCCAAAAAAGTGAAAATATTTTTAAAAGGTAGGCCCCACTGACCTTCGTAAATAACCAAACTTTCAAAATCACCGTGTACGTACTTTTCCATATATCGATAGGGGCCCTAATTAAATAGAGAAGATGTTGAGTACATCCTTATATTCACAAAAACATTAAGAGATTCTTAGAAATATTCATAGGAGATTCTCTATGAAAATTCTTGCGCATCTTAAGTCATTGTCAATAACCATGTAATAATAATAATAATAACTATTATTATTATTATTATGTTAATAAAATAATAATTATGTAATAATGTTAAGTTAGGCCTAAAAATTACCAAAACGAATATTTGTATTGTATGGCAGCAATTTACAAGAAGGTATAAGCCTGATACCCTTGATAAACCTGTTAAAGTAAAGTTTAGATGTGCATCTAATATAATACTACACGTTGATGCTACTTTGACAAAAACCACTTAATTACGATACCACGTTATTTTACTAATAGCAATTTGTTAACAAGAACACAAAACGACACTTTGTCGTTTCTTCGAACACATTGCTCACTAAGACTTACTGTACCGCGTTTATCGCGAAAATAGGTTGCCAATTTACATGTTTACCATGAGGTTGCTGTGGATGAATAAGCAATAATTAAAAGTTCATAGCTGATACTAATAGATATATCTACCTCTAATTTTACTAGATACAAGGTTCAACTACAGTTAAATTCATTCCATAGATACGAACGAATTTTACCAAGCCAGGACACGTGTTAGCTTTTGTCCTTGTCACCCGATGAATTATTTTCGAGAACTAAGGAACATCGAATTTTGACATGTGCTATTTGTCTAATACAGTATATAGAACTACTACAGCAAAATACTAAAGTTTTATTAGTAGATACTACTGAACTTGCTCTAGATTTCATGAAGGGAATGAAGAAACCAAGTTCGATTTTAAAATCGATATATTTCATTACTTTGGATGTGACTAGCTTAAACTGAAAGAAAACATACACTCTTTATTACTCTAATAATCCATCTAAATGGCAGAATTTGTAAAAATGTTAAATACACCGACAACTTACTAGCTAAAATATTTATATATTTGCTATTGCATTTACATGCTTTTATTCACAAAAATTAATAATCTCAGAATATGAATAATTTTCATCCTTAAAACTATTTTACTCATTAAAATAACGATCTATACTTAATAACCCAATAAAAGTAATGCGGAAATGCTTGATTAAAATACACTTTAGTAGGAACAAATATATATAAATATTTCCTAAAAAGTTCGTACCTAACACTAATTAATAGGAAATCGATAGAAAATAAAGCCTCTTGTATTTTTTATTTTTAATATTTTCGAAAGGAACTAATGAATATGTAAAAGGTAGACATTTAGACACATACCTATAGAGAAATATGCCATACAAATAGTTTACTTGTCCCACCTAGTGGCCGTATGATTTTACGCATAGGAATAAATTACGTTATCTGATATTCTGATTGATGATCTTAATTCCAAGAATGTGTCTCAAGTTAAAACGATGTTGATTTATTGATCGGTATTCATAAATGAAACTGTCACGTAAGTTATAACAGAAAAGAGATTTTTAGTTGACGTATATATATGTCATTCCATGAGTAAGTGAACAGACCAGTGAGTATTTAATGTTAATGATAGATATGATATATTTTTAGTTATCAGTAATTATACCATCTATATGTAATTACGAAAAAATAATTACATAATCCTTACATCATCACTTGGTTTAAACATTAAATTATATTTAGGGCGGTTACCAAATCAAATAATTGTAGTAATTAAAGATACAGAAGAAAGCACGTACTAAGAAGTTTTTTGAACTTTAAAAAAATTAAAGATTTTACTAATCGGTCGAATGTTACTGTATATTGTAAAAACTGTATAAATAAACACACATTGCTTCCTCCAGTGTCCAGATATAAATGTTTTCAATTTCTTAATATTTTTCTATACAATATTAATGATTCGAATTCGTAGTTTAGTTTTTCATACATACATAGTAGGTATGGTGTAAAAACACATACTGATTTCTGCAAGATTTGCAACGTTATTGATTTGTAAAGTTCTCTCAGCAACCACAAATTCCTTGTTCTAAAATAATTTATTCAAATTGTATACTTTGTTTTTGTTTAGACGGGTTATGAATAAATTAAAAAATATAATATTCAGAATTTCTACTTTCTACATTTCTAATTTCTCTTTAAAATATTCTCTGATCAGTATGAATCAAAATTATACATTTACTTGTATGTAACTTGAGCTTCGATAGTTTTTGCTAAAAACATCCGTCAGAAAATAAAAAAAAAAATGAGTTAGTATTGTAATCCTTAGTTATATTTATCTGTAAAATCATTTTCAAAATGTGTGTTGTATTGCTATAAATATTGTAAAATTAATAAATAACCAAATATTGAATAGGTACTGGAAATATTTAACAACTGGATTATATGAAAATATGTTGATGCTGCTTATAAATGAAAGTCCACTAGCAGTTATTATAAAAATATCAGGACTAGTTTGTTCTAAGTATAATTATTACTAGGTATGTATTTGCGTATTACTGTAAGCGAATTTGCGAATTTGCGAATATATTATAAATATAAAAATAAACAATAACTCCAACGCTGTTAAGATTGAAAAGACACTAATAATATTAATGACGTTTGATGATGACTAATGTCGAAATTATATAGGTATGTGTTATGTTTTAAACAACAAAGTTTATCATTTTGTTACCAAGGAGAAGAAAACCTTCGTTAAAACCTAACAGTACAAAGTAGTAAACGGTATACTTTTAAAGTTATAAATAAGTTAAGGCAAAAGAATTGGCAGACGAACTTAGATTTAGTTAATCCAGGTTTCAACTTAAAGATTTATCTTAAGAAAGGTTTATCTTTTTTATTTTCTTGGCCAAATGTCTACTAACTTTTGTTAAATGAAACATATTTTTTATGATTTTTTGATTTTATGTTTTATTTTATTTGATTTTAGCTTATCATGGTAACATATAACATACAATATGTTTCACATTTTATTAATCCACCTGAACAACTGCTGTATTGATCTATATCTTATTATAGATTATTTATTATAAGTACTGTTTCCTTTTTAATAATAATTTATTTCAAAAGTTGCAGAATATTTGTCATCCATGCTCAAATAATCTGTACTATAAAGCAGTTATAAACAATTATTGTACACTGCGAAACAAGAGGTTGAAACGTTCCTTCTCATCTCGTCGCGTATCGTGTCATCTTGTCTTGTCTTGGCCTGCGGCAAAACTACCACATCACTAATTGTATTTTTGATGTTTCAGCCTTTGTTTATTATTAAAACCCTTAATTTGATTATAAATTTGTATTATAATTTTGTTTGGATTTTGGTAGTCTAAAGAAACGAAGTGGTAGCAAAGAAACTATAAGAAACTGATATCTTCTATTAAAGGTATTTTTCTTGTGGAGTTGAAATGTAAACAATAAATCCAAAAATTTATAATTTTGGTTTTGCTGTTGACACAAAACAAAAACTGCGCAGACAATAAGTTGTTCCAGATATAGATATAAATTAAATATTAAAATTAAATCAATTCGCAAATTGTTGGAGCAATCAGCGCCGACTCGTTAAACAAAGCCAAAGACCGGGAGTCTGAATAATAATGAAAAAAAAATTTTTTTTTTTTTCATTATTAAATATAATACCTACTAATTAATATAAATAAAATAAATACAAATAATAATAGATCATTTATGGGGAAAAACAAAAAAAAAATTTTTTTACATCTCACACAAAAAATACTAAATTAAGTAAATTTAGTTTGTAATTTAAACATGTCGGAACAAATATTATTTTTAAGTTTCAATTATACCTCTACCTAATGCATGTATATGAATATTATCAGCAAATCTGTCAGCTTGGAAACAAAACTGAACCCAAACCACTTTAAAACTCAGTCGCGTCAAAGCCCTCAAACAACATGTATGCAGCAAAATAACGCAATAATCGTTTCAAACAATTTAAAATTATTATAATTTAGTTAGTTACAATACATGAAACATCCTATAAATGTAAGTATAATATATCAAAAAAATATTAAACAAATAATGTAAAATGTAATCTTCTGCAGAATCTCTGAAGATGGCCTAATAAAGCCGAAACGTCAGAAATATATACATGTATAAAAAAATGTAACCTTTTTTATATGTAATTAAGTGACCGATATACCCAAGAAAAACAATCTGTGTTAAATCTCTAACGGTCAAGAAAAGAAAAGTTAAGGTATTTACAAATAAATGGATGAAACAACGTTTAATTCTTCTAAATTTAAGAATATGTATCGTCTAATAAATATACAACAGGTCTATGTCGTAATAATATTGGAAGAACATTGCGAATTTATTTGTGTCCGAAATTTGCAGCCATTGTAATTCGGACAAGTGCAGTTATTGAACCGAATATACAACGTGTTTGAATGCAGATGACCTAAAAGTTTTTGATTTATAACTACTACTTCGCATGCATACATATATGTATGGACTCTTCCTTCAAAAATAAACTAAATCAGTTCATTAAATAATTTACAAGTTACACAATGTTTTTATAGATTAGTGCCAGCATGATAAGCATAATGTTAAATAGACATAAGTACATGAATTACTAATTATGGTAGGTTGCTATAATGATTTAATACTTAAGTTTACTGTACCTACAAATGCTTATCGTAGAGGGCGATCGTATATATTTTTTGTATTGATAACTAAATTAATTTACTGTGGTCTTTTAATGATGATTTATGACTGTAGGTGATTTCTATTGTTTACAACTAATATTTGTTTTTTCGCTCTTACACAAGAGTCGTGTCGGTAAAGTATACAAAAAACTAAATAGAAATTAGTTTAGGAAACCTAAAATTTATCTGTAAGTACAATATAACAATAAATATAAAATACCTAAATTGAATATAATATAGCAGTTGCTATGGATGCTTTCTGTCGAGCAAAAAATCTTTATTTATAACCACTACACTACTAACAATAGACCTAGTATCAATTACGTTGAAGTTTAGTTTTAGAGCAATATGTAAGAGATAATATAAACACAACAATAATGCGCATTGTCATGAAGTTTCGACGTATGGGCAGTGATCTAGTCCAAAGGAAAAGGATTTGGGTGCGTAATAATGAAAACCATGGCAGTGTACTTGAGGGAATGTTCCAATCTCCAAAGAGGTGCCTGACAAAGATTACAGTGAAATTGATTATAAACAGAAAAACTAGATACACGATTAATTTAAAAAAATTTGGTGCATTTTCTTGTAAAATTCAATAATTTCACAAGTTAAACATTGCCAATAAGTGGTTAGTTATATATAGTGGTAATAAGTGGTGTAGAATATTGTGCTCGTGTTCTAACAACGCAATGTGAGGACGAAGACTTTTTGTAAAACAATTCCAGATTTAAAAATAGGTATACAAAAATGTTTCCAAAATTTACGTGAGCTTTTATTTAGAAACGTAATATCCAATCCAACTATTATATGCATATACATATAAAGTATATAAAATAAAAGTGAGTCACGCTTTAATGCTGAATTTTCTGTAACTTAAATAACTGTAAATTGAACTATGTTTGTGTCTACAGAATATGTCTGATTTCAAGAAAGATTCAACCAGGACCAAGTTTCCGGATATAAGTAAACGTAGCAAAGGGTAATACCGTTACCTCGGTGGTAGTAATACGTCACTAAGAAGATTGCGTAGCAAGCCACACAGAGTGTTCGAATATTATTACTCCACATATTCATTTAATATGGAGTGTGGGAGTATTCTTATGGGAATGTGACCTGTCGACCTCTCACCGGGGCGTTCCCAGCATTGTGCTACCGGCCTTTCCAAGGGAGGAGCAGGGGGGCCGCTAATTACCCCATAATTGTAGCAGGAAGTTAAGAAATCACTGTTTAGCTTGCCGTTTATTATTACCAGGGGCGGATCGACCATGCCGCGCAATCGAGCAGGCACCAGTAATAAATATGTACATTTTTACTTTTAAAAACTAAAAGAAAATTAAATAAAAATATAGGAATAATATTTTGCTTCTAACTGCATTTTTATGCTGTTGCCTTTCCGTCATAATTTTTATCTGATTTTAATGGTGATGGCTCTACACAATGACATATCTAATAATACTCAAGTTCAATAAATTATTATGGAATTAATCTACGAATCTAGTTAATATGACTATGAATAACATTCGTATTTAGTGTTAGTATACTGATAGATATGTGGTTTTTGATAGAAGTGTCGAAACTATCCTTTTAATAAAATTAAAATTACAATCAAATGAGTCACCAATTTATTATAGGAGATTCATAAAGTGGTTGCAGATTTTGAGAACAATTGAAGGGTCGGATTTATTCTTGATCCGCGCCTGCTTAATACCCTACGTTCTTTCATTTTTCTGTTGAATATGGGACACTTGATACGGCGGTTTCAACATGAGAGATACCTATTAGCATAGGTACCTAGTCAATAAAGTCGTTGAAATTGTCAAACAGAATGGGCACTACCTTTCATATTTCTAATGCTTCTCTGGCATAGTTGGAAACTGTATTATAATTAATTAATTGCACCTATTTAGATTTGAAATAAAAAAAAACATTGAAGAATATGCCTAGGGATTTCACTGTTTTATAAATGACACTGCAATTTTCTAATAAATACAGTTCTTTTCGTAAAGTTAAATCTGCGTAGGCAATTTTTTGTGTATTTGACTTTTATAAAATCTTTCGTGTATAAGTTGTTTAAAATTAGATTTTTATACATTATGGATTAAATTTAAAATCGTATTCAGTTCTTTTCATTTTGAAGATATTTGTTCCATTTGTTCCAAACTTGACGACCTGTTACCCAAGTTTCCACATTTATAAAAAAAGAATACACCGTGTCTCACCGGGAAGGGCCGCGATCGATATATGGAAAAGTACGTACAGGGTGATTTTGAGAATTTGGTTATTTACAAAGGTCAGTGGTCAAAGGTCACCTACCTTTTTAAAATATTTTCACGTTTCTGGCACTTCTGGTATCTATAACCGGAAGTCGACACCTAATTGTTTATTTTAAATGGAACACCCTATATATTATATCATTTCCGAATTCTACGTGTAATAATAATAATAATAATAATAATAATAATACTAATAATAATAATAATAATATCTCAACCCCTCATTCTTATCACAAGGATTAGCCCGAAAGTCTGAGATTTGTGTGGGAGAGGGGGCGGTATATTATTATTTCGCGGCCCGCATTTGCGCCTCAGGAACGACTTACGTTGGTAGGCCCTAACCATAATTCAGTGCTGGAATGAGAGAAACCTGGAAAGCCTCATTAGTTAGGGAGACAAGTTAAACATCAACTGATTTTAATCTCTCACATTAACACCAAGTTGACATTTTTCCCATCCTAGGCCATCGCCGGGATGGTTGCCAAGCCATTCTAAATTCTAAACACATTTCATGTAGAATGTCCTATACCTATCTTTAATTGTTTTTGAAATATTGACAGGTGAATGACATTTTGCAACTTTACACCCTGTAAAATCGAAACGGTTTCAGATCAAGCAAAACGGTTTGCACATTCCTATCTTAACTTTGCATAAGCTATCGTTTGACACTGATTTCAGATTTAGCCAGAAATTAAAAATTTTCGATTAAATTTAATCTCTTGGTTAAGGCTGAAATTAGTGTCAAACGATAGCTTATAAATATATATCCCATATAATTTGTTTGTCGTATTCACTACTGAGAAAGTATAGACAAGGGTAGATGAAGGAGAGGGACTGTCATAAATATTCCGTTCCACCTACAGAGGCGTAGTATTTTTTTATTTTAAGAGATTCAAATCAATTTTTATAATTTAATACCAACATTATACATTTAAAACATATTTATGAGCGAGTTTTGATGGAATGTGAGCCTTATCCTTGTTATCCATAATTTATTCTGATTGTTAAGTTGCTTTATATTGAGAAATACGCAAAATGAAAATAACTACCATTATAAGAAACTACACCGACAGTTCTATAGTTTCAATTTATCATAATGGTCTAGAAAAACAGAAATCTTTAGGGATTGCTCCTGTTTTTTTTTTATTATACTTTCACAACAGGGTTCGTCAGTTGGTAGAACAACAAAATAACACAGAGCAATTACATAATATATTTATTTACATAATGCTGGTATTTATGATTAAAGTATTTATGATTTATGATTTAATATTATTATTAAAACTAGAAGACTTTAAGTACAATTAAACGAATGTTTATCACAAATATTTATTAAAAAATCACTAGTTATTCAATAATAATTATTCACTGATTCTGGAAAAATAGTAGGAAAACTTAGGTAGATTTTCCTTCTGAATGGTTAAACACATCATCCACGTATTCCTCCGTTCTACTTCCTATGGAAACCTGAGATGAAAATATCGATGATAATATTAGGTATTAATTTCGAGAAATATACCTACAACTACGTCTATGGATTTTCATGTCTACTTACCGATGATATGTCCGTTTGTCATTGCGTTGCTGCGTTGCAGTTTATTACATATTCCCTATACACCTTCTTCCCATTGCCTTTACACTCAACTATAGTTATATAATAAAGTAAGGTCAAAATCACAAAAAGAACACTTGAAATTTGATAAAACAGAAAAAATATACCACAATACAATCAGAACACGAAACAGAAAACGCCATATTAAATATTCACAATTATTGATTTTTCAAGTCGATCAGTAAGAAAACGGAATCAATATTTACAAATAATGGTCCATTCCCTACGACAAACAACTAAGTAACAAATCGACTCTAATGGTACATTATAATACTCTATGGTTAATACTTTCATGGTATTTATCCCTGTCACTCTAAAAATACATATACAATATTCTAAATTTTATATCGTTTTCACTATTATTATTGGTTACGCCCAAAATATTAGATAAGAGAGGCATAAAAAGTAGTAACCTTATTTTAAAACTACCTTATTAAAACGGATAGATACGCATGGTTAGTTGTCAAAATAAGGGAAACCTAAATACCTTATAGGACGTCCAATAACTCTCCATTATCCCGATGAATTACATCGAATTTCTTATATACATCCAAGTATCTTATATACTGTACAGATAATTTTCAAGCTAATGTTACTGATCACTGACCATTTTTTTATATTTTCTTGAAACAAATAATTTTATTTAATTTTTTACTTTCAGGTAAGTGGAGATGTCAGATATCAAAGCATCTGTTTCTAACGTACGTATATTTATATCATTTATCTATCTAACACGTATAATATATTTGTATTTTCATAACTGTGTAACTGTAACTTATAATACTCTGTGTCATAGGCCGATTAGATGTTTTACTTAAAATGGAATTGGGAAGAGAAATACAGAAAGAAATATTTTATATAAGAAATATTATTCGCCAAAGTGATACTCACGTCAGATTATTTGGTTGTGTATCAAGTTGAGTTGTAACTGGTAGCTACAATTCCAATACAAGCAATAATTGACGAAATTTAATTTTACAAAAAGAATTGTATGACAACGGAGTCAACCCTTTAATTTCTAATGGTGTACTCAGAGCCATTTATTGTTCAATGTACACTTAAAATAGACCCTTATTAAAGTTTTGAAAATCATGTAACCAGGGGAATCTTATTATTTCTTCATCAGAGCTATAACGTCCAATTTGTAATGATAATAAAGAAGAATCCTAGCATACGAGAAATCCAATTAAATATTTTAAATTCTCAAAAAAATGTATGATTGTTTTGTTCACACACATTCAAAATGCAAAACTATTAGGGATTTGAGAATTTAATAATTTGATGTTATTATTTCACACCTGACATTAACATTTTTGTAAATAATACAATAATACATAATAATACAAATAATTATTATCTTTCTATCGGCAATAGACAAAATTATATTTTATTAAATACATTATTCAAATTTTTTCTTCCCATACAAATAAAAATGAAATTTCTCCGCACACAACAGATTTCACATAGTGTCACATGTCATATAGTGACGATTGTGTCAACGGGTGTAATTCATATTATTGCAATGACCGTTGACCACACAAGAAGATGGGAAGTTAATAATATATTATTGATACAACGAATTGATATTCTCCTCAATTCTTCCCATTGTTTTTCCTTATATTGATATATGTTTATTATCTGTAAACGTTTTACACATATATATCATTTCTTTAATAAGACATTTTATAAAACAGTGTAGTTTTATTCCAATAATATTAATATTAACTTTTCCATTATTCTAATAAAATATCTTTCAGGAGTTATTTTCATAACATTAATTTAAGAACCAGAGGAATTTTTACTCCTTCTCTGCATAAAACTATAAGTTTTGAGAGGAGTTTTAAATTTAACATAATAGGGTAAAGGGAGGTTAGATGGACCAGGAGGATAGACGGACTATCGGTAATATTTTGCAATTTAAGGTACCACCGCAACATTTGACAGGCGTATGTTTTGCGTTTCGATCAGTTCACCTTGATACAGTCGCGATCACGTGGTTTCCAGCATTTATGTGGAAGTTTTTTAAGAAAAATAGATTTTGCCTTGGTGAAAATTGTATTTAAAGATATACATTTTTATTTTTAACAAACTTAGATAAGTCTAAAATGTTTTTTTGTTAATGAAACTGTAAGTATATGCATTAATGTCTTATAGAACCTAAAATATTAAAACTTTTTTGTAACCGTATAGTTGTTACCGAGTGGTCCGTCTACCCTCCCATTTGAGGATAGATGAACCAATATGGGGGGGAGAATTGGACCAATAACTTTTTGTTTTAGTACAATGCTTAATAAGTACATATGTAAAAGACATGTTCCTGAACGAGGATATTGAACCTCTCAAGCTTTAAATGATGCCGTAAATGCATATAGAAATGGCGAAATTGGCGGCAATGAAGCCGCTACAGCATTTGGAATACCCAAAACTACATTTAAGTGCAAGCAGGACCTGAATCTTCCCAACCAAGTACCTCTGATATACAAAACCAACAAACCACTCCTAACAAATCAACAGCTAGGTACTGAAGATATAACTCTTGGAAAAGCTCTGGATGAAGTTACTCCCATACCCGTCGTATCTATAACTGTAAAAAGGGTTCTTAAAAAAATATCAGGAGTTATTACCTCACCGGAATTTATTAAAAAAAAGGCACAATGCAAGAAAAAAGCTGGCCCAAATTTGGCAGAGAAAGCGGTAAATAGACATCTGGCCATGTCACATTAGATGACTATTCTAGGACGGATGAACATTTCAGCGATTTAGAAAATAAGAGTGTTGGCTGCAGTGAAGATTATCGTTTAACGAAAAAGAAAGACGATTGGTCACAATGCCTTTTGTGCAAGCGGTGGTTGCAGCACGAGAGCTGCACAAGTTTTTTTAACCTTTGCCAGAAGTGTGGAAACGTAGCTTCTAGAAAAAAGGAAAAGTAGCGAGGTCCATCTCTCCTACCTACTGTGGTCCATCTCACCTCCATAGGGTAGGATAGATGGACCGTTGACAAGTCTGAGAATTATTTATTTTTTAGTTTTAATGATAAATATTTATTACTTTCTAAGTGTTCCAAAAAAAGTACCAAAGCTTAGTTATTTTATGTACCAACTTGCAGATTTGTACTTTGATTAATGAAGAAATTATCTTAATTTTTATAAATGGTAGTCCATCTCTCCTCCCTTTACCCTAATTATACAATACTTTAGATTTTCACACTTACTTACTTAATTACCACACGTTGAAAAAGCGCATTGGTAAACTTTTCCTGGATAAATAATCTCAGCGGCATGCTATATTTATATATACAGGGTGTCTCAGTATGAGCGTAGAAAAATTTACCAGGGGGTAGATCAGACCAAAATAAGAATTAAATTCTTATAAAAAAAATTTCTCTGATGCACACCTAACGAGTTACAGGGTGTTATTTTGGGAAAAAAAAAACAATTTTCCGTGTACAGTGTGATTTACTTTCGAGTGTGTAACATGGGTATTTCGCTTATTATAAAAGATAGACTGTAGGTTTAAATTCGGCAAAGTTGCAGAATTTTGTGCTCATTAATTTGGCGCAAACAAAACTCCCATATCTGCTTTTGTTTTTGAGTAAGAGGCAAAAATTTTTTTTTTCCGGTTTTCGTTTTCTGGCCATAACTTCTATATTTTTGAAAATATTGGCTTATCGTTTTCACATTATTAGGACACTTTCTTGAGACAAATACGATGCCGTACACCGTTTTTTTAAAAAATGTCACTTCTATTGTAAATCATCATCAACTTTATTTTTTCTTATGGGCGCCATATTAATTTTTCTCATATTTGAATAAACCGATTTTTTCTGAATACAACAATATAATATATGTTAATATTTGCCTAAAAAAATAAGGGTATTATGAAGGAAAATAGGTATTTTTTTGAAAATGTCTAGTTAGCCATGGCCATGACAGTCAGTTCATGACAAACCACAAATGTCAATTATAATTTTTATAAACTGCAGCTGTGGAGTACTTTTTATATGGACTAACGATGTATTCAACTGAAGAGAAACAAGATATTATAGATATTTATTACAGATGTAACAAAAATTTTAACAGAACAATTGAAGAATATTTAAACACATATTCTGAAAGACGACAAACATGCAAGACATATATTACTAAACTGCACTGTAATTTAAGAAATTATGGCAGATCCATACATATTTCTTGGTTTAGAAAAACTGCCATAATTTCTTAAATTACAGTGCAGTTTAGTAATATATGTCTTGCATGGTTGTCGTCTTTCAGGATATGTGTTTAAATATTCTTCAATTGTTCTGTTAAAATTTTTGTTACATCTGTAATAAATATCTATAATATCTTGTTTCTCTTCGGTGGAATAGATCGTTAGTCAATGTAAAAAGTACTTCACAGATGCAGTTTATATGACATTTTGTGGTTTGTCAAGAACTGACTATCATGGCCATGGCTAACTAGACATTTAAAAAAAAAATACCTATTTTCCTTCGTAATGCCCTTATTTTTTAGGCAAATATTAACATATATTATATTGTTGTATTCAAAAAAAATCGGTTTATGCAAATATGAGAAAAATTATATGGCGCCCATAAGAAAAAATAAAGTTGACGATGATTTACAATAGAAGTGACACTTTTTTAAAAAACGGTTTACGGCATCGTATTTGTCTCAAGAAAGTGTCCTAATAATATGAAAACGATAAGCCAATATTTTTAAAAATATTGAAGTTATGGCCAGAAAACGAAAACCGGAAATTTTTTTTTTTTGCGTCTTACTCAAAAACGAAAGCAGATATGGGGGTTTTGTTTGAGCCAACTTATTGAGCACAAAATTCCGCAACTTTGCCGAATTTAAACCTACAGTCTATCTTTTATAATAAGCGAGATACCCATGTTACACACTCGAAAGTGAATCACACTGTACATCTATTAAAGGTCATTAAAACAACATGGTGTTTGTTTAACTCTGACACCTGTGGTGGCCTAGGCCTACTCTTCTTTATGATTTTGTCTTCATAACTCTTGCATATCCAACTTTTTCGTGAATTGACTAAGTTTTCCTTAATCGGCTAACAATTCTGAACAAAAAAGGTGCTTTTGTTACACAGCTCTAAAATCAACCATTTTCGAGTAAATTGAGTGTAAAGTACCGACTACATTCCTTTATACAGAAAAATACATGTAAAGATTTTATTTGTTGTCATCTAGTAGGTACCTGTCATTATAAATAACAAAGTCGCTTACAAGAGTTATGTTTAAGAGCTACGAAACGGTTTTTAAGTTATTTGGAAAAATTGTTTTTTTTCCAAAATTACACCCTGGCACTCGTTAGGCGTGCATCAGAGAAATTTTTTTATAAAAATTTTATTCTTATTTTGGTCTGGTCTACTCCCTGGTAAATTTTTGTACGCCCACAATATTCGGTGAGGTGATTTATGAAGGAGTAGGGAGTGATACCTGTCACCTATAATGAATGGAATAATATGAACTTGCTTCTGTTTCCATATTATTTGAACTTCTATTGCTAGTTGATATTTTTCTTTCCTTTGTATTATATTTCTTTTGGTATTGTATATTGCAACATCGATAAGGTAGGTGACTCGTTTTATTTCTTCTTGAAGCATTATATCTGGTCTATTATGAGCTACTCTTTTATCAGTTTGTATAGTTTGGTCCTAGTATAATTTAGAACATTTCTTTTCTATTATATTGGTAGTGAATATTGGTAGTACGCTTTAGTCTTCGATTGCAGATTATATCTGTCTCAGGGCTGTTGCCTACTGAATAATTTTTACCACTGCATTATGTCTATTGGTAGGTACCTGCTAGTAGTTTACATATGGAGCATATTATTATGTCGCCCCCTCTCCCACACAAGATTTATTCTTGCGATTAGAATGAGGGGCTAGAGATATTATTATATTATTATTATTATTATTATTATTATTATTATTATTATTATTATTTTGAAGATGATTGTTCACAAATATTCACAAATCATCAAGTATACCGTGTTTGAATCTGGCAATAAAAATAATGTGCCAGGTTTTATCGTCCTATTTGTTTGACTGCTGGTACTTATTTTACGGCTTCTAATATCTAGGTCACCGTAACATTTTTAGGAAAACTCACGAAAATGTTTCTCATTATTTATAATTTTCAACCATCATGAGAGGTATTAAATAACTTCATTTTGTTTTCACACTGACATGAGAGAAAATCACAATGTTGTTTTCAATGTGTGGTAACGCCTTTAGTTTCTATATTTTTCAAAATATCTATGGTATTATTGCATAATTACATCTAGGTATATGGTGTTCAACTAAAATGTATTTTATTCCTTACAATGAGAATGATAAAAACAGACATTGAAACTTTTCTCTGATGATATGAACATGGCGATTTTGCATGAACGCTGTGATTTTGCAACATTATATAATAAGCCACCAAGTATCTACGGCGGTGTCTACGGAATAGTAATTACACCCACTGGTAAATTGAAGTGCTAACATCCAAAAACCGCTAAAAAACATTGCAAAACTTTGAAGAGTTATGCGGGAACCAGTGCTCAGGCTTCCGCCTAGTTATGTAACAAGGTCTATTGAAAACTGGATTAGGAGGAGGAGGAGATCAGAGGAAAAATGGTCGAACGAGACTGGGCCTCGACAAGCCAGGCTCTTAATTCATGGGCCTTGGTCGTAATATACTTGGTTATAAAGATTGTCACACGACTGTTAATAGGTCACGGATATCTCAACGAGCACCTTTATACTATTGGGCTTAGTGACACTAGAAGGTGCAGGTTTTGCGGATACGATGACTATCGTGTCCTTTATCGTATTTATCGCTAAAACAAGATAAAGGCCGAGAGTAGCTCGGCTATAAATTTCATATCAGAACTTCTAAAACGGAGTCAGTACTCCGTAGTCAGTAAAAATGTCAGTACTTCAGTCAATCTAAAACTGAAAGACTTACAAAAATGGCTAAATAAAAAAAATTGCATAACCAAATACCTAATTACCTTCTGTATTAAAATCACAGGTATTTTGATTATATTGAAAGTATTTGAAAAACTAAACATATTAAACTAGAAACTAAATAAAGTTTTCTTTGCAACTTTTCACAATCTATTTCTCGATTATGATAAATTTAAAGCGTGAATGTTTGTATTAAATTTAACTATTTTTTATTTCTCTATATTTCGCAGCCTTATCTTAGACTGAATACAACAAATAATATAAACTAAGTAAAGAAAAGCTGGTAAAGTAATTGTCTATAAATTATATTTTTAATTTTCTTCACGGTCTGCATTATACTTTTCAAACTGTGACATCTTTATGCTAAATAGTTGATCTTTTCTAGTAACCTTTTCCATCAAACAGCTCTATAAGCACCGACCAGTTAACTACAAGGTAAAAGGCAATCCTCTTGCAGATCTAAAAAGGAGAAAATTTATTCATCGTTTTGAAATTATACGACTTGTGTAAATCTCGTGCTGAGAGCACTAATAGCTTACGTTTCATAACTAATTAAGCTTTTGTGCGTGAAATTATGTTATTTGCCAGATTAAATCTATAAACAACTTCTAGACTTCTAATGAAAATTTGTTAATGAGAATTGTTTATGTCCGTACATCGTTTTATTATATTTTATCGTTTTATTTTATCTTCAGCAAAAGCTTTGAGACTTTTGTAAATAATTTTAATATTTTCTTTGATTTCATATTCACGTAATATTTCGTACTGTTAAGTATAGTGAAAGTGAAAATCAATTATATATTTTATAATCATATGTGGATAAACAGTAATATTTATTTTTATTTACATTTCCAATATATTTGTGATGATTGATTGAGTGACTATTTTCTGTAGATGAGAGAGAGAGAGAGAGAGAGAAAATGTTGACATTTTTTCATTAATATTCGTATGCAAAGTAGCATATTGATTTTGTTTACTTAAAGTGCACGAAGTATTTCGCGCATTAAAGTGAAAAACATTTTTTTACACAATGGCAAAATAATTAATAATTGGTAATTCTATAAAAATCAATTTAAATGTATTAAACAACAATCTATTTAAAGAAAAAACAAACACATTGATAGACTTTAATCATTATTGGTGTTGTAAAAATTAATACTGCAACCACTGGCCTAATATACCTACAGACTGTCCAAAATTCGAGTCTCTACATAGGGATCTCAGTTATTATAAAAGATAAGAAAACGCTCAAATGGGGAAAGTTTTAGAGAATCTTATGCTGATTTCAAATCTGCATTGAAAGTTATTGTGAGTCAATTGTTTTTCGAGATATTTGAAAAAAACGAAAAACCGAAGAATTTGTTTTTGGCCAATAACTCGCTAATGGTTAATCTGACACTTCTAAAAATTTTACATTATTAGTACACTTTTTAAAGACGAACATTTTGGCATAAACAAAAATTACAAGGTACTATTTGTTTTTCTGTTATGAACCACAACTTTGCTATTTCTTATGGTCGCCATTTTGGATTTTTATATCATATTTTAAAGCCAAAATTCTCTTTCCAACGATGTATCATAAGCCTATAAAAGAATTTTTAAAATTTGTGAAATATTGAAAAAATCATTTTTTTACAAGTTTACTTTAGAAGTTGGATGTGCCATGAAATGTTTTCTGTCACAAGTGTCAAATAAAACTGCTTAGAAAGAGTTAACGTGTCAGTGTTTTTATAAAGTGAAAATATGGAAAGAGTTCACAAATTGTCAAATGAAGAAAAGTTTGATATGCTTACGCTTTATTTACAAGCTCACCGTAATGCGGAAATTGCATCTACCAGATATTTGGAATTATATCCCGAAAGACAGCAGCCGCATAAAACATATTACAGGAGAATTGTTACCAATTTATTGAATTATGGTCCATTTGAGAATAAGAGGAACCACTATGAAAAAGATAACCATGATCGTGACGTAAACGTTCATAATATAATAACTGAAAGTCCGTCAACATCTGTAAGATCTGTTCAGCATCAAAGTAACATCCCGAAGTCTACCGTTCATCAAATTTTGAAAAAACATGGATATCATCCTTACAAGCCTACTATTGTCCTAGGTCTTCGCGAAGGTGATTATGATAGGAGATTGCAATTTTGCCAGTGGTACATAGAAAAATGCAGAGAAGTTCCTGAGTTCCTTAATTTGGTAATATGGTCCGACGAGACCCGTTTTACTAATTGTGGGGTATTTAACAAACATAACAGACATCATTGGAGTATCCAAAATCCCCATGTGATGGAACAGCGACGATTGCAGTCTAGATTTGGGTTTAACGTTTGGTGTGGTGTTTTAGGTATTTTTATCTTCGTTAATGATATTGTGAATAAATAAGCTAGTCATTAATGTATCATGTTAATGTATAATTATTTTAGGAAATCGTTTGGTTGGTCCGTTTCTTTTCGATTACAACCTTAATGGGGAACGATATCTAAACCTATTAAGAGAAGAAATAATTCCAGCAATTAGAAGGCTTGTACCCAATTCAGCTGAATTTCAAAGATTGTGGTTTCAGCAAGATGGTTGTCCGGCACATAATACTGTAGAAGTTAGAACATATTTAACCCATTGTTTTGGGCAAAATGTTATTGCGAACAATGGACCAGTTATGTGGCCGGCAAGATCCCCAGATCTTACGCCACTCGATTTTTATTTGTGGGAACAAATTAAAAATGAAATTTACGAATTTGAACCACCCGTTAATAGAAATGAATTAGAAGCTAGAATTAGAGAAGCGTTTAACTTGTTAAACGGAAACACATTAGGAAGAGTTATGAGAAAGATTTTAAAGAACTGTGAAATGTGTCGTAATGCAAATGGACGTCACTTTGAGCATTTGCCTAATAATGCTTAATTATGGATGCTTCATTTTTTAGTTCTGGTTGTTTTTAATACTTACCACTATTAGACTAAAGATATTCATATCAATATCATGGTTATTTTTTCATAGTTGTTCCTCTGATTCTCAAATGCACCATAATTCAATAAAGTAATAATAATTCTCCTGTAATTATGTTTTGTAAGGTTGCTGCTTCTGGATACAATTCCAAATATCTAGTAGATGCAACTTTCACAATACTGTGAGTTTGTAAATAAAGTGTAAGCATATCAAACTTTTCTTCATTTGAGAAATTGTGAGCCCCATATTTTCATTTAACGCAATTCATAAGTCATTTTGTATGACACTTGTGACAGAACGGGAAATATTTACATTTCATGGCACAGCCAACTTCTAAAGTAAACTTGTAAAAAAATGATTTTTTCAATATTTCACAAATTTTTAAAATTCTTTTATAGGCTTATGATATATCGTTGGAAAGAGAATTTTTGGCTTTCAAATATGATATAAAAATCCAATATGGCCACCATAAGAAATAGCAAAGTTGTGGTTCATAACAGAAAAACAAAGAGTGTCTTGTAATTTTTGTTTATGCCAAAATGTTCGTCTTTAAAAAGCGTAGTAATAATGTAAAATTTTTAGAAGTATCAGATTATCCATTAGCGAGTTATTGGCCAAAAACAAATTATTCGGTTTTTCGTTTTTTTCAAATATCTCGAAAAACAATTGACTTACGATAACTTTCAATGCGGATTTGAAATCAGCAAAAATTCTCTAAAACTTTCCCCATTTGAGCGTTTTCCTATCTTTTATAATAACTGAGATCCCTATGTAGATACTCGAATTTTGGACAGTCTGTATACCTACATAAACATCTAAAGTTTTGTGTACAATTTGGTTTTCAAGTCAATATTAATACTCTTGATTACAGTATATTGTAGTCCTGGGGCTCTAGTACCAGGTAGTGGAAATAGAGCTATGGAATTTCAGCTTCACAATTCGATACCTTTTTCATGGTTTAATTTTATTTCCAATTGAGTCCTTAATATAAACCTCAGTCACACTGGAGAATTTTCATTCTGTATGATGCTTCAGACAATTCATATCCACTCTTGCATCAACGAGGAGTGTCGCAGATGTTCTAAGACCATGACCAGTATACAGTGTAGCATTTGGTAGTTACAGTATCTTGCGATTATATACGGCATTAAATAGTGTTGATCTCAACCACTTGATTGACATATCTATAATTTTAGCCGATAAAGCTGGAAGATGTAATTGGACTACTACTGTGAACGTTCGTGAAATATTTATTTTGATATGGGGTTCTTTATTTTATTAAAACTCTAGTAACATTCTCTACGTCATCGATCATCATCTTCACAAGTTCCTCTGCGACATGTCCCTAAAATGGTCATAATCAAAACAACCTAAAAATAACCGATAATATAATTTTATTTTTAAAACAATCAAAAAAATTAGCAATTTTCATCATCAAGTAATGTTTATTGTCGACTTCTGCTATATTGATTTACTTGTTTTTCTGTTAATATTTCTTTATTTCTATATCTGGTATCGTACAATTTTTTTCTAATGGAGTCTTGTTACTAATTTTGTAACTATTTTTAAGTTGATTATTTTCTTCAATATTAAGATTAGACTTAAACCTAAAGTACAACGCCCACGATGTAGAAGATTTAACTAATTTGGATTTATCATTAAAATAAGTAAGAGGAACGTTTTAATTCACCGTTGTTACCTTTTTGTGTCAACACCACGTGAATAGTGTGTAAGCAGTGTAAGCATTTTCATACTTTGCTTCTGATTTTTGGTAAAACATTTTCAATTGCAGAATTAGCTTCCTCTAAAACATCAGGTTATATCTTCTTTCTTTCTCAATATTACAATTGTATAAAAATAGAAAGGACGAAGACCAAACTTGTTTTTAAAACAAATATAACAATTATGAATATTTCGTTTCCGTAAAAATAAAGAAACTGCTTTGGCTTTGTGCTAAAATAAATATTTCTGTATGTTATTTTATCTACTTTTTCGATTATTTGAAGGAAACTATGGAAAAAATGCGCCTTATTCGCGAATTTTTTTAGGATAACTTTATCAAAATATTATTGCCATGAAAACTTGACTGTCATCTCTAATTATAAATCCTAGAATTCTTATCCTTAAAGAAACGGTAGCTTCTATGTGATTTATAAAACTTAACTTCGTGCTGTCGAAAAGAACACCTAGATTATTACAGAAATCCATTCGTAGTAACTTACTGAGTCGATGTAATTGTAAAAAATTGTTTTAGTTTCGGATAACTACTGTTGTATAGGTAACTACAATATCAGAGTCTATATTTGGAAATAAATCAATAAAACCATCTCATAACTGTATCTAGCTATAGCTGCTGAAGCTTCAAAGAATCAGAAGCGGAAGTAACTGCGTGCTTCAGTACTTTGAAGATATCAGCACAAAGTAGTTTATGGGTGTGTGGTTATAATAATTGTAGAATATAACAAGGGGATCCAATTGCATCTCTGGGATTATTACAGATTCTACTTGTATTTATTATAAATTGTGCAAAATACACAAGATGATTCAGTATTTCTGCTTCTTCTTCTTCTTCCTGTGGGTGGGTTTCTGTAGTGTAACCCTTCTCACATTCTCTGCCAAAGACGCAAATATTGAGAAAAATTATGCCCAAACTTTAATATTCAATATTTACCACAAATTGTTAGTACCTACTAAATTACCATTTGTGTTCGTGTTTTGCCCAGTCTTGTTTATTTGCCTTTGCTCATACCTACTTGAACTAGGAAGTATAATATATGACAATTTTTGCATGTTGTTGATAAAATGCTGAGAATTTCACTTCCTATTCCTACTTAGATATACATCTCCGATTCTAGAATTTTAGTGTTTCTTTGATATGTTCAATATTTTTTGTAGCAAATGCAGAATATAGGTATGTATAATATGCAAATGCAGTTGTTTTTATTTTATGTTAATATATTATTATAGGATTTACATATTTATATCAATAGAAGTCGTTCTGAGGCGCAATTGTGACCTACCGAATAATAATATGCTACCCCGTCTCCCACATAAGTCTCAGAAATCCGGGCTAATTCTTATAATTAGAATGAGGGGTAGAGATATTATTGTTACATATTTTCTACTGTCATCTACTCTACATCAATACTGTCTACTAATTTTTCAAGATAAATTAAAATATTGTAAAGAAGATGCATTTACCTATTATAGAAAAGAAACTATGATGAAGTTACATGTAGTGAGTGCATTGCCGTTAGAACACACAACCGTAATAATTATAATACTTATCCTGAATAATAACCCTTATTGCAGTGTTTTAGATTCAGTGTTTCTGTTTACATTCAATATCATATAAGTATTATATTGTGGTTATATACAATATAATAGTTTTACATACTCCGTATAGTATACAAAAATATTATAGAAGCTATAAGCTATAAGATATAGAATTCTAATAATAGTTAAGCTTATTTTTTTTTCAGTGTACCTATAGAACACTATAGATATTCAATGCATAATATGTTCCATTTTATTGCTCAAAAAACTGGATTATTACATGTCCCTGCATATTATTACCTGATTGTCTAAAGTCTAATGTCAGTTGGCATCATCACTAATCCTTTAATTTGTTTCTACAGTGAAAAAAAAATGGGCTGGTATTAAAATGTTTATAGTGAGTATACAACTTTTATTTTTTTCAAAATTCATGTAAATACTCATTACTTAATCAATTTGACTGAAATTGGTTTAATATAATAATATTATACATAGATAAGATAGGGGCTATAAATGATAACTTTTAAATATATTATGTTTTATATCTATTATATTTCATTTGTATAATGGGTAAGATTTGTTATATAAATGCAGTCATCACAGATATGTATATAATGGTTGTACTAACAGTATTGCACTCGTTCATAATGGTTATATTTCGCGTTTACATAAAACTCGTTTTATGGTAGTTAAGCGATCGGTGTCGCTCGGCATGAAAGCGAAAGCGAAGCTCATTATGCTCATACTTTCAGAAGCAACTCTATTGTTGCACAATGCACAGTGCACATTAAGTATAACAAAAAATTGGTAATGCTCTAAAAGTGAAAGGTATTGTTCTTCAATGCAGTGTAATTCTTGTATAGGACAGTGTGTTCATTTAATGTGTAAGTCATTATCTAGTAAGTTATTAAATATGGTAGCCAATGATGAAAATTACGTCGTATACCAGCTACTCAATAATTGAATTAAGAAAATAGTTTATAAACTATGCACATGTATTAGCAATTAATAGGTATTGTATATCCATTATTCACCTGTTGATCTGTCACATATAGTATATAACGCTCTTATAATGGATATTATAATTCTAATATTGAATAAAGCTCATTTCTTTCAGTGTACATAGTTGATTTTCTACCTTTTGAATAATTTTTAAAACTCACTGTCTCAGATAAAGCCTACAAATATTTCCAATGTTTATACTAACAATACAAATTTTCCTGAATAGGTTGCGGCCAGTTGTATGAAATTAATTTATTCCATAGCCTTTTATACCAACAAACTTTTCAACTATATCCATTTCCGGTTCAAGGTGGGTCCGGTCGGCGGTCCGGAGTATTGAGCTGTGAAGATGAATCCAGGTCCAGCGGGGGGGCGGGGGCGGCCGCTTTCGAGCACGCCGCACCCCAGACAGGATGGGAGTTCCGCGTGACCCCCGGTGCCCCCATGCCTGCGAGGTCTCCAAAAGAACACGAGGGTGTGGCGATTTAAACCATTTCGTAATTCATGATTACACACACAAAACAACACGGCTTTTTATAATATTCAAAATAAATAAATTAAAAATGGGAGGATCTAATGAATAAAGTTAAGGACGGACGCCTTTTTGGACTTTTGTATTACTGCATTTATTATGTGTTTAATAATCCAGAGTTCTTATTAAATTAATTTACTACTGCTTACTAAATTTTATAACACAAAAGGAAATTGATATTTCTATTTTTATATTAGCTCTATTAGCATTTTTGCACTACTGAGTAGGTACTAGTCTTTCTATTTAGTATGGATTCTATTATATGTTCTATCGGGGTCTTGCATCCACATTGTTTGTACAGGTGGATTTTACAATCGTAAATAATATATCCTTATTAGAATACTTAATAATAACCTTGCGACCCACAAATCGTACCACAAAACAAAACTATGTACTAGGTCGGTATACCACGGCCAATAATTTGGTCGGAGGGTATTTGGCTAACTCAATGGAGAAGGGAGTGGATCAGGATGTTAAACAGGGCGCCAGACAATTTAATTTAAGCCAATATATATACCCTGATGTAAGTATTCAACCGCTGAAAACTGTCACCAACCGTTGACTATATCAATAAAAGAATACGAGCACTTGTACATAAGATTTATTTCACATAGTCAGGTAAATACAAGGTTTAATTCATGAAAATTAATTTATTTGAAAAGATTAGACTCACTGAAATTTCAAAATTACCTAAACGCAAAACGTAGATTAGGGCAAAATATAAAAAAAAAACAAAGCGTCAATAAAAGCAAGCACTGTTACTGCTACTGTTACTAAAGCGTATCGGATATGATGGTAAGTGTCGCTTGAGCTCAGGCGCATGCGCATAGACTAAATATCAAATAAAAATAAAAATATTACTACTAGACCTCCGCAAGAAAAATGGTAGTTATACCAAAGCCCTAATTTCCATAAGCGTATACAATCTAAATATAAAGTAGCTAATAAGCCCCTGTAACCTCGTTACTTATATAATATATGATATATATAAAAAAAAAAAACAAATGCGCAAAAACTACCTCTCGAATCTACAAATAATGGTAAGGCAAAAATAACTAATAAAAAAAATATACATATACAACTAAGCAATTTAAATGGCTAGTAAGCATGTACTATAAAAGTACTGTAAGCAACCATGCAACTACTAACGTTAATGCAAAATATAAATCGCAATTAGCTAATAAAACAAAGGACAATGCATGAGAGTAAGCAAAAACTTGCGTGTGTGTGCCCTCCTGGTCTTAATTAACCTCTGCAGTCTGCAACGGGTAGTAGCGCAGTTGTCAGCAGGTACCAAAGTTCTATCTAAAGTAGTAGTGGACCTCCAATAATACCAACAGCAAAATAGGGTGTCAAAAAAAAAAATACCCAGTAGACGAGACCAACAACAGAAGCTGCACCACAAGTCCAAAAGAAATTCAATCCCCAATAAAGTGCCGGACATAAAAACCCTAAGAGAATTAAAAATAGATTTACAATATATCCTTAAGTTAGTTACTATAATCGGTAACGTGAGTATATACCGTTAATATAATTCATTATTATAAGTAATATTTAAATATTCGAAAACAGAAGAATAAAATACAAGTAATTAGTTAAGTTAATCACTGCCAAAATGAATAATTCTCAGGAAAATATAGTTGAATATGGACACTAAAACACTTAATTTATAAAAGAAAACGGTTACTGATTTTAATTCTAAGTAAATGCCAAAGTCACACAATGACGTCACGATGACATCACAAATTATCTTAATTGAACATACTACAAGCTAATAATTTTTTACAAGATAATCTTAGAGGGGTTAATTACATCTAAAGCTACTACTATCTATCATTTGTTAACAGAAAATTGACTATTTGTTTATTTCCTTGAAACAATTTTCAACCTGCACAATCGTGCAACGTCGCAACTTTCAAAACCACGCGAAAATGTTAATTTTGCACTTAAAATGAAATACTGGACTTATAATATACAATATAAAGATTAAACTAAAATAAGAATAAGTGGTACTTACCCATTAAAAGGGGTTGTTTCGCGTTATTATTTAATAACTGACTGTCACCGGTTGCCGTCGGTGATCGCGAATCTGATCCTTATGACACCTATCAATAAGAAAATATGTCTTAAAACCCTTAATATTTTTGTTCCCGAATTATCAACAATTTCACAAGAACATAGAGAGATTTGAAGGAAAATAAATAACAAAATCCTACCTCAAATTGGGCTTCAAGTTAACCTTCGAATATTCACAGCGGTGTGGTCACTATATCCTTCATACGAAGTAGGAACTTCGAGATTTCACAAAAATACCATAATCACTTCACCAGCAATCTCGAAATTCTAATTTTCTGGCCGTTAAAAATAAATCCTAATAAAAGATGCTTTAGAAAACAATAGATTTTTAACGAGCCTCGACTACACATTTGCCGTTATCGCTATTCGAAAAAAAAAGTGGGATTTCAAAGTAGAATAAACAGTCAGGAGGATATCTAACGAAACACTACTAGGCTCTTGATTCGTCAGTGTACTGACCAATCACAGAAATGTATTTAGTAACAAAACTGAAAACATAACATTCCAGACAAAAGGACGAGTGGATAAATACGGTATACAACGTCTTACGTATATATCATCACCCTGAGATATAATCGGGTAAGTATGAAAGATAATTACAGATTGTGTATAACTAGGAACGCATGAACTGAACTGATCTAGGCCGTGACAGGCGGCAACTTCACTGCCTCTGTTAGACGTCGATTGTCAGTGGTACTGTCAAATAGAAAAATCCAAGAATCGAAACTTATCAAAAGTAAACAACACATTTATATACAATTAAAGAATATTAATAACCAGGAATCTATTATACACAAGGTAGGTACACTATTAACATTAAGAATGGTTTAAGGTAGATGTAATAATCTCACCAATAACTCTGACAATACAGTATTTATTAATTACTATTTATTTGATGATTTAAATATTTTATTTTCAGCTATCAATTGGAACCATCAAAGTTTAAATAACAAATAGGTTTACTGAGAACATTTCCAATACTATACCACACGTTGAGTAGACCTATCATATACCAAGTCACATCAAACTGATAGAAATGTACAATAAACTGATGACCAAATGGAATAGTTCATTTTGTCTACAGAGATAATTATATACGAGACGCTCAAAAAGGTAATAAACTAACTAATTATATACTAGATTATCTACTAAACCAAGTGTTCTTATTTTAGGGTGGCCAATGTATCCGAGGGTACTAATATGCCGTATACCAGTGGTGTAACAATTACTGTGCTATTGTAAATATTAAAAATAAACATTACATACAAACATAACTCTAGTGTATTCATTTAAACATAAACTATATACGTAGTGATTTTCTGAAACGTAACAACCTTACAAGAGTACATTTTCTTTTTCATATTTTGTCATTAGTGCTAAATAAATAACAAGTGGTTATTCAATTGTATATGCAAAATTTAACTATTTATCTAACGCCTGGTATTTATATACGTAGAACCTAAGTTACGCTGTCTCTTTATAACAAAAAACAATAACACCAGCATTAAATTAAAAAAAAAACCTAATTTTAAAAAAAGTAAATTTAATACAATTTGTACGAATACAGTAGGTGTTACAAATAATAGCAAATGGAAACAAAGCATCTACAAGGTACTTAAACCTATATATTATTATCCCTATAGGTATCACTTTACTAAGTATACAAAATTTACTAGTTCAAAATAAATATTCTTTTGGGTAGACCCGTCTTTTTTACTTTTCTATTACTTTAAATTTACTACTTTTTCCACCCTTTAGATACACTTTTCCATTAGATCCAACCCTTTCTATTAGAAAATCCACAGAGGTTGGAAGAAATATAGGTATAGAACAGAAAATAAAAAACGGCTGTTAAGTAAACTTCCTATATTTGTGTATATTGTCACGTCTGTGACTAGAGGGCTAACTACCTAGCACTTTGCTTGGCTGCAAGAGGGTTTTATACTAATTTAAAATAATGCGACTGAGAACAATACAACAACTTTATTCTTTATTCATAACACCCAAATAAATGTGGCTAAATGCCAAGCATAAAAATACAGAATAATAAAGTAAAACTCACCCAAAGGACAACATTTCTAGAGGGGCTGTTGTACAGCCTGATTATCTTCCAGTCAACTAGTGACTCCCTTCAGAGTCCAACTACCACTCTCCTTCCACCATCCACAATTTTAATTTTTATGGCAATAGATGCTGACACTTCAGAAATCATATTGGGAGTGGTGGAAGTTCAATGCATGTTAAAATCTCACTTTAGATTTAGATGCATATATATCTGCCGTGCATTGAATCATGCATTTTGTAATTGGACCTGTTACATCCTTCAAAATCATTAGTCAACAGAAATGTGTGTGAATTATTTTCCTGCTAGAATGAGAAATAAATGGTTTAAGTAATTTTGTACTGAATGTTTAATACTTCTATATACAGGGTGTAATTAACCTTACCAACAAAATAATATTTTCTAATATAGATTTTGAATAATTATTTGAATATTAATTTCTTAAATATGGATACTCATATTGTTGACAATATATATGAAATAAAATACTGTATCTAAATAATATATTAACCAAGGAGTATCTATCATAAGACGTACTTTTCTCGCACGCGTCCAAGTTTAGAAAACAAGTGCGACAAGTGCGATAAACGCCTTATGAAACACGTTGTTTATACTATTTTTTCTATTTTGCACCTTTCACCTATGAAAGCAAAGAAAAATCATCAGAAAATTGAATTCCCGTATAGGGATTTTTATACATATTCTGGAACAGTTGGTGTCATTGACGTTTATCAACTTTTCTTTGCTTGAAAATTTAGTTAGGTTATGATTTATATACCACTTGTATGCCATTACTATAGCAACTATAGTACACCATACAAAACAAAGAATGTAAATTTGTTGCTATCAACGGTTAAAATCAAAGAGTTGATTGTCGAAAAGAGTTTCTTTTCGATACACTATTGCGTTTCATAATGACTTGTTTATAGACGCAAAATTGAAAAAATAAATTACATCTAATATTTCTATAAAAGAACCTTGAACATCTGCATTTATTAGTTGCCGGATATAGAAAGTTTCTCACTTGATGTATCATCGACTTCTCTTTACTCTCTTTTGCTCTTTTGTCGTTTTGTAATTGTTACAATTGTGCCAATTGCTAAGGTTATTCGTCCCCTGTAGTTTCATACTTTTTTTGTCTTCTCTTGTATTATCTTGTTTTTTTTCTGTTATACTGCTTTTAGTTATAACTGGGTGATCGCTATAGATATTATACTGAAGTTACATGAATGGTTAATGAAAAAAAAAATATATTATTTGGTAATTGAAGAACAATCGGCTCTTCTTAACATTAACTTATAAGCTAAAGTAATTTCATGTAAGTGTCTTACAATAACTACGTAGTTTTTTTTCATTTGAGCATTGAGGAGGATAGGTACAGGGGTAGGGATATATTGACTACTCTTTAAATATCCCTTAAGTGTACTTTAGAAAGTTTTTGCTATTTTGGGTACTATATTCTCTCCCCCTTACAGGATCAAGAGTCTATTTATATTGACAGCATATTTTAAAAATTTTAAATGTTTTATTATATGCAGGCTGATTCATTCAGAAGGGGTTGAAAAATTAGTTGCAAACATTAAAAAAAAAGGGTAATGATTATTTAGTAAACATGTGCTACCCTTCTTTTATTTATATTCATGTTTATATAAATTTAATTTTTAATTTCAAATAGGTACTCTCCCAGTTTTCTTTTATTTGTAGCTAAATTTATTAGTGAGACTAAGCAAAGATAAGTTTTTCTAAATTTCGTAATGATTTATTGGAGAAATGCGTAACTAACCTTTTCACACTTTTTTAAAACAGTATGTGAGTATAATACGTATACTTACTAAGACACTATTTACCCTTTGCCGGGTAAATTACTTTTTAATAAACATTAATGTTGCTTGTTCGCATACCCTTCTATCTGTAGTACTTTCTTAGACACGGCACTTTTACGTGAACTATGTTTCGCCTTTAATTATTACGAAATTATATCTACAGAGATCGTAGTTGGAATAGAGAAGAAACATTTTTAATAAAGAAACAATAATAAACTTAAACGATATAGGAAAATAAATCACAAAAACATTTAGGTAGGTTAAATACTGGAATGTTTAGTATCTTGTATTGCGGTCTCTAGCAGTTCTCACTTCTCAGAGTTTCCAATTCTTTGCTGTGGAATGTTATTCCACTCCTGTACAAGAGTATCGGCCATCTCTGCAAGTCTGAAGGATCCTTTCACCAGATCGTATATACTTTTCGTCGCAGATCATCCCATGTGCTCTATGGGATTCATATCAGGACTTCTAGCTGATAATTAGAAAAGTGCTGACCATCTCAGCATTGTTTAAAAAATATGATAACTAGGTTACTGGTAACCTACGTGGTCACTAGTAACCTACATGCTACTGCATGGTACCCTACTCCTGGCGTTGTGTGGTTGAGCATGATCCTGCATGGGAATAAAGTTATTAGCAATAAAGGGACAAAATGGGAATGGGAATATAAAATTTCTGCATAAATTTGTGCTGTCAGTGACTGTCTAATTGAAATGTGAATGTGAATGAAAAACATATAGAGCTATATACAATAAAATATTTTTCTAAAAAATTTAAAAGATGCAAAGAGATCTACCTTTTAGATACCTAACTAGTTTTTACAAACTTTTATAATTATATTATTATTGAACCCATGGATGTTAACCTACCAAACCTAAGGGCATAACCATTTTGCAACACTCTCTTTGACTTACTCTTCCAAAATCTAAAATACAAAGAATAAACATTTGTATTTGTCTCACGTTCATCCCATCTATTATCTTAAGTTTTCCCATCCGATAAAAGTTAGTTATAATCAAGTTCAGCTAGAGTTAATAGAGTTTGGTTTTTGGTTTTTGTTATTTAATCAAAAGCAGAAAGTTGCTTAATGTGAGTTTTTAAGTAAATCGGTACGATAATTGTATTCAACAAATCAAAATAATGTACCTATTTATAGATAGCCAACTACTAACACGTTGGAATAAAAAATATTTCATAACTTTAAAGGAAGTATATACCTAAGCATCTAAATAATTTGATTCGTTAGTACAAAGAATTATTTTATTCTAAAGCATATTATTTTGGGGTAGTTTTGAAAGACATGATCTGTACTAAAAACTGGAGACTTATTTAGCCCTATTCACATAAATGTCTTTCATTTAAAGCAATTTTCCGTTTTGAAGGCTTTTCAAGGAAACTTTTCTCCAACAACAATATTTTTACTGCTATTTCTGGTGTTTATTTTTCACGAGATTTGCAAAATAAGTACCTAATCCAAGAAAACAACCTATAATTTGCCAAATTTTAAAGTTTTGTCTAAAATTGATTTACTAAATCACATAAAAATATAGAAACTAGTCGAATGACGGGCATTTAGTTATTTACATCCCTACTGTTTCTCCTTCTTTATCATATACTAAGTAAAACTTGTTGGCCTAAAAACAAATAAATATAAACGTAGAGAAGGTAGGGGCTACACAGTGTGGCACAGATTCATAGTATACTCGTTTTTATCCCTTATTTTTTAAATAAAATTTATCAGCACTTATTAAAGGTCACTTTTTGACATATAATTTACCTTTTTTCCACTTCCGGTTTCACCGGAAGTAATAGCAACTCTCGATTTTTATATGGAGATATTATGTTTTTGTAGTCTACGTGATTTTCTGAATCCAACGATATAACATAAGTAATATTTCAGCTGTCATATTACTTTTTGTACTCTATTTTACTTTTGAATTTACAATTCGTTGACCATCCCCTGTTAGTTCTAATGGACCATAGCAACCATAAAAAATACTCTATTTCTCTACTTACAGGGTGTTAAAATTCTTCAAATTGGTTATAGAGCTGAAACTAGTTTTTTTTAATAGTACCATATATAAGTACTAAGGTACCATTAGAAAGTACAATTAATAAACAATCTATATGCTTCTTTTATCTTTGGGACCAACAGAACTGAAATTACAGTTGATAGAAGACAGACTAAATTCAAAAGTAAGATAGAGTCCAAAAAGTAATTTGACAGCTGAAATATCACTTATGTTATACCATTGGATTCAGAAAATAACGTAGATTCCAAAGATATAATAATATACAGGGTGTTCTATAAAAAATTGAAAGTTAGTATTACTTCCGGTAAAACCGGAAGCGGCGAAAAGATTATTTTTATTTTAAAAAGTCTTCTTTAATAAGTACCTCTGCTGTGGCAAATTTGAAAAATATATCTAATCAAATAAAGGGAGAAAGAGGGGTATGAATATATGTCACACTGTATACCTCTGAAGGGGAAATTGAGTAAAGAAGTCGATGAGAAATCAAAAAGTGAGAAACTACATCTTGCAATAAGTACCTAAATAAATGTAAATACTCGCAAATGTTAAAATGACAAGCTAATTTAAGAACCTTTTTTATGAAAACATTAGATAACTAATATATTTTTTTTTACCCTATTTAGATTTCATTTCATGTCTGCATCTGGAGAAATATATTTGGTATGAAGAAGGGAATAGAAACAGACTATTTTTAACTAATTTTGTAGGTACGAGTATATACCTAAGTAGCTACACCAATAATATTCAAATTTGTAGTACCAAATTTCCAAATTTAGTGTAAAAGTGATTTACCTATTGAGATGTATTAAAATGCTAAAGCTTGCCGAACGTGAGGCATTTAGTACTTTCCATTTAAAGAGCACTAAAATCAAGTGCTATAAAAACATTATATTTATCGACGTGGGTGAACATTATCGTTGTGGGAGGATACATCTGACGCTTCTCAGAAAAATTCTAAAAGTTCCTGTATGTGAGCGTTAAACTCGGAACAGTTATACCACTTAGGCGAGAATAAGAGAGTAAAATTGAGAGAAATCAAATGACAAACTTTACACCCTGCAATCAGAGAGTGTGTGTGCGGTGATGTATGGTCAATGGGCCGGCCGGCGGGCCTTAATAACAGAGCGGCATAATAATGCACGTCTCTCGGGCAGTGCCAGTGTTAGCTTTGCGAGCGCTCGCGATCGCAACAACGGAACGCCACAAAGTCGAAGCAATTCCGTGCCGCGGGGGTACCGATAGCGCGCTAATATAATGTGTCAATTCGAAGGGGCTCGCACCGCAGCACCGCTGCTCAGTTATGTATCATTGATAAGTAAAAAAATGTTACATGCAAGCTCCTTCTCAGTTCACCTCACTTTTGCTATTCGGGAAATCTCAAAATATGTACAACTTAGAGAGTAATTATTTTGGCCTGTTCCATGTCAAATGTGACACATGTTCTACTTTCTGGATTTATGAGCAAAAATATTTATTTTCGGGCAAGGAAACAAATGTATATCTTTTTAAAGATTAAGCAGAATTGGCACAGGTTGTCAAACATTTTTTAAAAGTTATCTATTTTAATATGTGGCTTCTTAAAATTTACTCTTTTATTTAATGGTAGAATGCAATACCAACGTGTATACAACTAATTGTGTATTATAAAGACACATAAAAATATAGTTTTCCTAGCTGGTAATCTAGATTGATCTGAAAACGATAGATGATTATTTTCAGACTGGCTTATCAACCAGGTCACTATATCAAAATTTAATGATAATTAAATGATGGGGTCGTTTTTACTTTTAAAATGTTTGCCAAGTCTTCCATTAATTTTTCATAGTAAATGTTCGCGCGGTTTTTATATTTTTATCTTTTTTACTTTTAAACTTCGTCAATTCTGATAGGTATCAAAGCAAATTTAAGTTTCATAAATATAGTATTTATCAAATTCTCAAGGCATTGACAATTGACAATGATTCACAAGGTGTTGTTTGTCAAATCCAAATATGCATCGCAAATACGACTTTTGGGGAAAGATTTAATTCCATAAATTTGTAACATTGCTTGTGGTTGAAGAATTCGGTTAAGTTTCTGATATCTTACGAATAGATAAGTATAAGTTATTGCCGAATATTTATTAATTCTCAAAAGCTTAACCAATAAAACTTTCCGGATATTAGATTAAATTAAATAAATATATGTATAGCAAAAAATCCAGAGCTTCAGCTGAAATTTTGAAGAAGAAAATTTATATCCCTGAAGAGAAATTTAAAAGAAACTGTAGTTACGCTTCCTCGAAATAAAATAAGGTAAGCGATGAAAAAATAAATAACATCTGACAATCCATGGACATTACAACTTAAACGTAAAACATAATGTCTATTTTCTTAACCTTTGTTTTTTCTTTTTATTATTTTTGTCTCATTTGTTTTGTAAATTATATAAAACAAATCAAAAATCAATAATTATTTTTATTACTTTATGTTAATTGATGGACTTGAATGGCTGATGAGTAGAATTAAATATCCAAGATACCAATATTGGATGCCAAGAGCAGTGTAGTATCTCCAATGATCTAGTACATCGGAATCTAAGATAGTCTAAAAGGCTACATTTATTCTTCCTCGGTGTTTTAACCAATTCTCTTTTTCCGAAATGTGGTGCCAATAAGACTTATGTGTTTCAGTTTAACTACTGAAATAAATGGACTGTGTAAATTCGCCTGCAGATCATTTTCTGGCTGAGGCGTCTGGCTTCTCACTGCGCAGTATTTCCTTGGGATACCCTCCTAAGTAGGTATTACTTCAATGTGTTTCTCTAGTGTTAGAGCCGCCTGACACAAGACTTAATTTAGCACTGAATTCAGTACTCAAATTGCGCACGCAGATTTAGCGGACTTGGATGCTAGAAATTAGAACATGTTCTAATTTCTTGGACGAAATCAGTACAGTATAGATTCACTACTGCGCATCTATACTGTGCTGATTTTGTTCAAGAAATTAGAACATGTTCTAATTTCTTGGACGAAATCAGCACAGTATAGATGCACAGTAGTGCATCTATACCTTATCTATACTGTGCTGATTTCGTCCAAGAAGTTAGAACATGTTCTAATTTGTAGCATCCAAGAGCCAGGTGGCTCTTTTTTAGGCACACTTACAGGTACTCCCGGACAAGCTGATGTTTATTATTTGTTAATACGTATTTCTACTTTTTATTTGTACTTAAACAATTACTTTGCAAGAGTTAACGTAAAGTAATTCAGTAAATTACTTAGGTTAAATTAGGAAATTAAATATTCCATTTAAAACGCCAAATGTTAACTCCTTACGCCAAATGTTAACTCAAAAACAATTGTCAATAGATATAATGTAGCTACACCATTGAATTCTATATAAAAAACTATACATGATACGTAAAAATAATTATATTATACAAACTACTGTTTGTATAATATAATTATTACATATAAAATGGTAGATACCAAATCTGTATTATATTTTGAAAGATACGCTGTCTTCAAAACAATAGAATATACTTCAGACCCGTTTTGGTCATCGAAATCACTTAAAGAATCGAAGTTAAGTATATACAACTTTTAAGTAACTAGCTTAGCATGCTGTGATAGTAATTAAATATTCATATAATCAGTATGAAGGCTAAGCAACGTTTTCGCGGTTAGTACTTGGATGGGTGATCATGCAGGGAAGACCGGCGATGCTTACACACCTTCTACTAACCTGTACGTCAGTGAATTCACAGAAACTATAGAAACTTAAGTAATGTTTGTGTATGAGACGTTACCATTCCTCGAATAGGAATTAAAGTCGGAGGTTCCTTGTCTATGAAATGATAGGCAAGTAAAATATCTCTACCCCACGACAAAGCGGGGATCCGCAAAATTTACAGGTTGAGGGTGGGTCGTCTCCTGCCGTCGTTGGTTGGTCTTAGTCGCGGAAGTAAGTCGACATTAAATAACAAACAAAAAAAATAAAAAATTATCGTCTGTGTGTCTGTCGTCTGAGTATACCCTGAGTTCCCATAGAAAATGGGACAGTCTATACACGTGACTAGTTTGCGGTTCTTGTATTCTTTGTGCCACTTAACTTGAGTTATGGTTTGTTTACAGGACCTAGTACTGCCTTAATTATATTTTATTTTCAAGCATCATGATTGTATATAATTTAAATTAGAAAAAGTAGTTCTTGAAACAGGAAATAAATCATGATTATAAATCACTTGGTAGAGGTAAAACAATACTGTATTGCGAATGCATCTATAGTGTTTAATAATTATAAATAATTGATATTGTGGTGAGATTCTTAGGTTTTCCTTTGATGGATTGTTTATTCAACTTTAGTTCGTCAACACTTCATATATCAACCCAGTACTTACATATTATATTTGCGGTCGTCGTGAAGTTGTATACTGTTTCATATTAATTTATTGATACGAATATTATTGTCCTTATTTTTATATTTTTAATAGTATCAATTTACATTGATACATTGGTAATGACTTACATTATCATTGGTAAGTCATTTAAGTCCATAAATTATTTTTTTATTGTGCGCGATATCTATGTGACGTCACTAAGCGAAAATTCAAAATTTGCGCCATTTTTTAGTGATTTCTAGGATATTTTCATTTGTGTGGTTGATGTCACTGCGTGGCAACTTTACTTTTGTTTATGTTTGAATTGTTTGGTTAGGGTAAACATGAGACATTGTTTTTGGTTTATATTTTTACCTGTGAATTGTTGTCCCTGCCTGTGACTGATTACAAGTGTATTTATTAGTAATAGAAAAACATCGTAACTTGTAAAGGTAATTTTTGAATATATTTATTCGACTTGCAGTAATACTGTTAAGTTAAATACTAACCTTACATTTTTCATCCCTTTTATTTCTGAAAGAATCTATAGGATCTTTATTATAAAATAATCTATAACCGGTAAATTGTCGAACTTAACCTCTACAAAACCTTGCTCCATGTTTAATAAAAATTTACTTCACAAGAAAACAACAATACAACACGTCAAGTTGTCAAGCCAAACACAAACAGGAAATTTCAAATGTCAATTATCGAAATGTTGAGTGTCGTTTATCGTCGTTACAAACTGAAACTAGCCACATATTATCAGTGTGCGGCCTCTTTATAGATACATATTCCCTAGTTTTCGCTTAGTGACGTCACGAATATAGAATAAAATTTCAAAATTGAATTAAAAATTTTCTACCGATTCAATCTTACCAATAATAATTTTTATCCTAATAAATATAAAAAAATATATATTTTATAAAAATACAGGTTTCCACTTTCATTTCGATTGAAGAAAAATATTGGTCGGTCTTCATGTTTCGTGACTACTTAATAAAAATCTCATGGTCGTATAGGTCTACCATCAGCATACCCTGAGGCTATACTATTATATCATTCATTTTGTTAAGTTAATATATGCTATCTAATAAAACTTTGTCAGTAACTTTTGCTTTGCATATATTTACCAATTCAGGTGCAATGAATCTGCTGAAAAAATTAACAATATAGGACAACTTTATAAGCCTACAATATGTGAATAAGTCTTTGGTTCATGACTATCTGATTTCATTGCTTAATGCTGCTGTGTAAATTTGGTGTTAGAGGGAAGCTATAGATAATTATGATTTTTGTCTATTTATGCATAATTGAAATATCAAGAAATTTTCAAGAATTATTTTAGCTTTCATAAATTTTTTTGTTTAATTTTTCTCAGAAAAAGTGCATATTTTGATAAAAAAAAAATGTGTATGTATTATTATTAGAAAAATTAAGTTACAATACTTGTTTTATTATTAGGAGTGATTGCGTTTTAAGTTGTAAATTATCACACTAAAGCAACAGTTTCCAAAGTAACCCACTTTATGAAAATTTACTTTTCCTGCAAATCAAAAGGTTCTGCTACAGTTATGGCTGGTTATTTACATGCGATTTAAAATATAAAAGCATAATATTTCCTTTGACCTACAGTGTATTATGGGACTTGATAAAAGTAAAGTTGTTAAACCCTTTATGCTCTTTATGCTCAACTAGAGAACACGCCGTGGCAATAATTATTGACTAGATATCCACTATCCCACTCAAGGTTTCTTTGGTATAGGCGTAAGGAATAAACGTAATCGATTTCATACACGATGATTTTGCAAATTGCATATCCCTTTTTTGCTTGACCTTTAGAAACCTTGAATTAGATTCTTTAGACGTGAATCCTGTACATGTTTTGCAATTGGGTAATTTCCAATGCTAAACGAAAATATAAGCTGGATATTATTCAGACAGGATTTATAGGTATTACCGAATTTTATAATTGAAACTGTGACAATCAAAACGTGACGTCACTTTTGAAACTGTAACAGTATGTCAAGACAACCGAAAGGTATTAAATGAATATGTAAATGCAAGTATAGGTTCATTTTTAATAGAATATTAGGCAGGTACATCGAAATTCTATCGATAATAGGACGACTTTTTAGTATAAGGCAACTAAATATATTTGATGATTTTTTCTTAGATCTTTTACCTCACTTATATTGTAATTTTACTTTTTCATAATGAAAGATTCATTAAAAATAATGAGGTTAGTACGAGTTTCCGGTATAACCTTCAATGTGGAATTTCGTGAACAAATTTCTACCACGAGAAGCGCACTTTTAAGATGTAGGTACCTATACTATTGGAATATCGTGAACCAGAGGTACAGGTACAGGTTTGCTTAAATTACAAAAAAGTTGCGCATTTTCATGCCATTTAAAAATATGAAAATTAACTGGCGATATATCGCATCGTTCCTGAAATATCCTGAAAAAATTGAAAACTTGGGTTTTTTTATTTCTTCCATATCTTGTTTATTACCGAAACAAATTTAGTGAAATTTGGTATGTTTACATTTTACATATGTACATTGATGCGCTGAATCTATTGGAAGTTTCAAAAATTTTCCACACCTACTAGATCTCCATATTTTCGTATTCTACTTTCAATTTTTTTATGGGCGCCATATTGGATTATTGCACCGTTGGATAATGATATTACAGTTGGAGAATAAAATTACGATTTCAACGAAATGTCACACTTGGGTCATTCGATTTTAAGTAACTTAAAACCTTAGTAGTTACAAAATTTATTAAGAAAGTCATAGTTGTCATGAGTTGTCCCAAAGGCAAATAGCTTTAGAATACAATTTGACAAAATCAAGAGTATAAAAAATAATTAAGAAACAAAAAATCATTTTTTTCAATTTAGACCGGTTCAAAAATTGTATCATGGTAACAACCAAAGAAGACTGAAATTTTGCTAATGGTTTCGTGGTAAATTGAGAGTGAATCATGATTTATTTAGTAAAATATTATTTACTGATGAAACTTTATTGACGAATGGTGAAACATTTAACAGAAAAAATAAACATTTTTATGCTGCTGAAAATCATCACTGAATTTGTTAAGGACATAAGTTCGTTTTTCCATAAATGTCTGGTGTGGTCTTTTAGACGACCAGTTACTAGGTCCTCATTATATTCCTCATCGTTTATCTGGTCAATCGTATACAGTGTGCCCACAATTGGTGATGCATGTATTGGGATCTCGGAAACTATAAGAGATAGAAAAACGGTCAAAGGGGGAAAGTTTTAGACAATTTTGTTTGTAATCGAAGGCCGCTTTTTTTGCGACTTTATCTCTTTTGGTTTTTGAGATATTTGGAAAAAACTAAAATGATGCATTTTCGAAAATACCCTGTAATTCCTTTATTTAAAACAATTTTTAGATTCTGTAAAAACTTTATAGGGCAACTTTTTACGTAGAAAACGCCTGTGTAGTCCGATTTTATTTGCAACGTTTTGGTTTTTTGGAACCATCATCAACTTTGTTTTTTCATATGGGCGCCATATTAGATTTTTACGGTTTTGGAAAGCCTCTTTTCTTAGCTTTCTAGTGATGTATCACAATTAGTAAAAAAAGTTAAGTTATGGTTAAAAAATCAAAAATTAATATTTTCTTATAAATTTGGCAACGTCGCACAGTAAAACACTGAAATTCTAGGTCATATTAAATTTAATCTCTATCACAATAAAACATTAAAATATTTGTTTAAAGTTTTTACCATGTAACAAAAAGTAAATTTACAAAAGCCGTAAGTTTGGATAAATACATCAACTAATAGTTTTCAGAACACCTGTCACCTAAAAATCATTTAATTATTATGTATAAACAGAAATTCAGATACATAATAAAAAAATGTTTTTGTTTATTAGTCTTTATAGTTTAATTATGTTTTAATTTGTGTTGATATTTTGTTATTATTTGTAGCTTAGAGTTTAAACCGAAAATGATCTACTAGGAAACTGATGTATTAGCAAAAAATTTATTTCGTTAAATTATGAACTGAATTTCTGTTTATACATAATAATTAAATGATTTTTAGGTGACAGGTATTCTGAAAACTATTACTTGATGTATTTATCCAAACTTACGGCTTTTGTAAATTTATTTTTTGTTACATGGTAAAAACTTTCAACAAATATTTTAATGTTTTATTGTGATAGAGATTAAATTTAATATAACCTAGAATTTCAGTGTTTTACTGTGCGACGTTGCCAAATTTATAACAAAATATAAATTTTTGATTTTTTAACCATAACCTAATTTTTTTTACTAATAATTGTGATACATCATTAGAAAGCTAAGAAAAGAGGTTTTCCAAAACCGTAAAAATCCAATATGGCGCCCATATGAAAAAACAAAGTTGATGATGGTTCCAAAAAACCGAAACGTTGCAAATAAAATCGGACTACACAGGCGTTTTCTACGTAAAAAGTTGCCCTAAGAAAGTTTTTACAGAATCAAAAAATTATTTTAAATAAAGAAATTACAGAGTATTTTCGAAAATGCATCATTTTAGTTTATTCAAAATATCTCAAAAACCAAAAGAGATAAAATCGCAAAAAAGCGGCATTCGATTACAAACAAAATTGTCTAAAACTTTCCCCCTTTGACCGTTTTTCTATCTCTTATAGTTTCCGAGATCCCAATACATGCATCACCAATTGTGGGCACACTGTATATACTTTCATTGAAATAATCTCGAGGAAGTGCTAGATAATTTGCCACTCGAATTAATTAAAAAACTTGAGTTTGTTTCAGCAGACCGTCATAATGCCATAATTGTTACAGAGCTTGTAAATAAACGTTTTCCAGATTCATGGAGAGAATGGATCCTTATAGTATAGGATCCTTACCGTAAAGGATCCTTACTCCAAAAGAATCAACCATTCCCATGCTGAAAAATACATATATTAAGGAAAAATAACTTTAAAACCAATTAAATATAAGTAGTTTTAGCGTGAAATTTTTGGGTTTGCCAAAAAAGAAAAAAGCGGCTATTGACTTTATTTATTTCTTTTGATTTAAATTTTTTATAAGTGTGACAAAACATCTAAAAAAGAGTTAATTAACTATATTTGTATTACTAAAATTAATGATTATTTAGGTACTCATACCAGAAATAAATAATACCAATATGAGAAAATAACTAATGGGAAACAATGAAGTCAGTACTTACATTTTTACCTACAGTACATTACATTTTCATGTTTTCAACAAATCAGAATATACTCTATATTTTTACAGATTTCCATAAAGTGTTTCCTCATAAACACTATACAAGTATAATTTACTAGATACCTTATTTAATAGTAAAAGAGATACAGCCAAAAGAATGTACTATAAATATAATACGTTAGAAAGGAAATATTATCTCTTCCGTGGTATGCGACGTAGTATATCAGTGTATTCGTGAGAGAAGCCATTATCCAGATATTCAAAAATATACAAGTAGTTCCATTTAAAGCAACAAAGTTTTCTGTCTGCTTCTGCTAGAAATCGAATTAATAAAATAACTTTATTGTTTTTAATCAATACAATAAACGTCATAGCCGTTGCGTCGATTGTCAGTTCTTACTTGCTTTTCAAATTGACGAAAGTGATCACAGAATTATAAAGCCCCTGTATAAAATTTGAAATATTTCTATATATTTTCTAAAAGTTCAAAGATTTAACTTGCACTTTGCACCTTCCACCTTGCAGAAATGACATCTCTACCCTTTAATTTGTCAAAAATATAAAGCTAGGGAGTTAATAATGAAAACAATTATTTGCCCAAAACAGAATATTTCAGAAATATTAAGTTTAGATATTCGGAAGTTCCTAATGCAAGAAAATATAAAAAATATAGGTTATCATTTAAAAAAACGTACCATTTAAAAAACTACCTGTCTAAGAACTACGAAATACCCTGTTCACAGTTAAATTATTTTTAATTGATACCACTCCCCACTCCATAAGAATGACAAAAAAGAATTAGAGTAACTCTTGTATAGTAATAGTACACTGTACTTGTCTATACCTACTAGTGGACACTCGGTCTATACTGAAACAATAAACACTTCATTACTGAACATCTTCATTAACGCTAAGAACATTTGTACACTGAAGATATAAATGTTTGCTGAATTTAAAAACTATTGTACCAACCTTGTACGATTAAAGTAATAAATAATATCTTTGAATTTATGAATCTATTAACGTAACGTAAATCTATGGATTTACTGTCTTGGTAGCGCTGTAGGCTAGAGCGTATTGTGGCATGATTTCTCGGTTATAATGGTCTGAGTTCGATTCTCAGCTCTGGCACTGGCAATGTCGGTGGTTATGGACTGTTTGCGTCTGCGTTTTCAATATGTAACCCCCATCCCGGACATCCTTTGGCTTTTGATTTGGGAGTTGTCTAACTTATGTTGTGTTTTTAATTTTAATTTATGTGATGATAGTTTTAACGGAAACTATCAATATTTGTGTATTGAATCGATAATATTCACAGAATTTGTCAACTATAGCGACACAGCGTTGAATACACTTTACGGATAACAGAAATCAACGGAAAATTTTATAGTAAAAATCATAGTAGATAAGTGAAAGAGTAGTTTATTGCAATATTTATAAACTAAATATAAATACATATTTACTACTAAATTTATTACCGCATATACATGAGTTTCAAATTCGATGCAATAATATTGGTATCTTGGAAACCGTTAGAGTTAGAGAATAGGTTAAATTAGGGAAAGTTGCGTAATTTGGTGAACATTTGGTGAATATATCTCAAAAAAAATCAAGACTAACATGATTCATTTTTGAGAAATTTGAAAAGAATCGAGATTTTGGAATTTCATTTTTATCAAATTTTAAGTTTGTTTGAAGAGCTATTAAAATAAAAGGACACTTTCTCAGAGCAACTTTTTACGCTCTATCGAATGGTGTAAACAGTTTTTTTAGGTAACGTTTCATCTCTTCAAAACCATATCAACTTCATTTTTTCTAACTCGGCTCCATTAATATTTTTACGTCACTCGACCGCATTTTTCCTTCTGAGTTCAATGATCTTGAAAGGGGTTGGAACCTTTCGTGTAAAGACAACACTGACGTAGTTTTCCACATAACATCAAAACACTATACTGCACTCGACGCACGTTTCGCCAACCAAGTTGGCACATCTGGATATGATTAAAAATGGAGATGATCTGAAATAGTTTTAATCATCACTAGATGATGCCAACTTGGTTGGCGAAACGCGCTAGTATTTTGGTGTTATGTGGAAAACTACGTCAATGTTGAGTTCAATGATGTCAATGAAAAACCATGATCAGTGTAAACATTGGTGAACATTAGACCTGTTGCAAGAACCATAAATCAAACTTTTTTTGCTTTATAGGAGGCCTAAGAAACAGCAGAAGACTCCGAGACAAAACTTTGACAGCTGATTTTCTGTCATCACACACTTTATTAATTAATTATAAGTTACTCGAACGAAGAAAAGTTAGACATGATTGAATCATATTTCGTGAAGAAATGTGCGACGCGCGAGTGTAGTTTATTTAGAGAAGAGAACAGCCCCACAAGAGTATATTTACACAACTACATAAAAATGTATTTGAACACGGTAGTTTCGAAAACATTAAGAAAGGCGAACCATATGGTGATAGAATACCGGTTGAAGAGGAGAATTCGTTACAGATTCATAATGATGATACAAAATCAACGAGACAATTAAGCCATGAATTGCTTATTCCCCATACCAAAATATTTAGGATTTAAAAAAAAAATTGAAATCTAATAAAATGAATATATCTCATACATATATAGATCATATGAAACGATTACGCTTTTGTAATTGGTTGAGACAAAAAATTGAAGACGATAATAACTTTCTCTCTAGGATAATATAGAGTGAAGTGTCCACATTTACCAACTGTGGGATATTTAATAGATATAATGAACATATCTGGACGGCGGAGAAATAGACCAATAAGAAGTTAAACAAGATCTGGAATGAATTTTTGGGCGGGTGTCTATAAAGACCGAATAATGGTCTTTTTATAATTATTGGTCTATTTATAATTTAATTTTTATTTGATGGAACACTGAATGCAGAGATGTATCTTAATTTTTTAAGAACATAATTCTATCTAAGAGACTTGTGATACCAATAAGACGGTTCTCCTCTATATAACAGCAGAGCCGTCAAAGAGTTTCTTAATATCACTTTTACGGATAAATGGATTGGAAATAATGGCGCAATAGAATGGCCGGCGAGATCACCGGATCTCACCCCACTTTTATTTGTGGGTTACTCTGGGGGCAAGAGTGTACCGAAAAATAGAAGAAATTCGAGAAAATAATGGATTTGTTAGTTTTCGCTATAGGAATATACGGAGGGTTACATATTGAAAAAAGGATTAATTATTTGTGTATTAATCAACACGGTGAACTTTTCGAACACCTTTTGTAGTTTTGTCAATATTTTGTGTACTGTTTATTAATGTTCCATTAATTGTTCATTATTATTTTAAAATTTTTTTGTTTTATTAATTCTTCTTTATTTTTGGTAATTAATTGTTATTTGTTGTTAATGATTTGTTTCTTTTTCGTTATTCTTTTGTTAACACATACAGAATGACGTAAATTAGTTTGATGATGGTGTCACGTTCTAAACGTGATCAAACTATAGCATATGACGCATCATTGAACTCACAAGGAAAAATTCTGTCGATTATGGTTCTGCAGGACGAAACGTTGCTTAAAAAAAATTGTTTACGCAATTCGATACAGCGTAAAAAGTTGGTATGAAAAGTCGGAAAAATTAATCATGTTAGCTCAGATTTTTTTGAGGCATGTTATTGGTCGCCAAATTACGCAACTTTGCCCCATTTTAACCTAGTCTTTATCTCAAACGGTTTCCAAGATACCAATGTCATTGAATCGAATTTGAAACACTGTATAATGTGTGTGTCTGTTGCCTTCATTTTTATATCATTATCCTATCTAGTTCGTTTTAAAAATAAAAAATAGTAAAATATTAATCATATTTTAAGGTTCGCGAAATATCCAAAAATAGGGAGACTATACATATATTACTTACTATAGGTATTATGTTACAAATATTCTCATCAATATCAGGGATGGTTGTGTATTATCTCTTAAGTAGGTAGTCTAATTAAAAACAACGCAACACAAAGAATCATAAAGTTGTAGTAGGTATGTAAAGAGGCATAGAGACGAGTATTCAATACGACATTAAGAGCAAGCCACTATGCTACTTACTGGTACGCCACAAAGGTTTTTTGATCACTGGACATTTAGAAATACTCAATAGCTCTGTTCCTGCAGGAATCACAAACTAGTTAGATCCAATCAAATCACTCCAAACCAGTCGGCAAATTGTTTTCAATCAATCACAATCTTTTTGACTAGTTGGTGATTGCTGCAGGAACAGTCCTTAAAAAGTACACTTAATGTGTTATCGTTGGCTGTTTGACTTATTTCCAATTAACAGATACCTCTGTCACTGAAAAGGTTTCTAAATAAAACTTCCAAATCGATGTAAATCAGTGAAATTCATGCTGTGGCATACGGATAAGGAGATGTTTTAGTTCGTAGTACCTCTTAACGACATCACCATACACCATACCATCTGTAACACCAAATACACTTTTTCATTTGCTGTTTGAATATTATTTTTATTTTTGATGTACCTTACATTGAATTTGTGAATAAAATGCAAATGTATATTCATTGTAATTTGTCAGTAGAAATCATACGAATTTATCAATACCACGAAAGTCACCGACAATTTAAATTTCATTGAGAAGTTTTACTCAGAGGATTACCAATTCAGATGTCCGCTTCTACAATTTTGGTAACTGTTTTTCTCATTTAGTTAACTTCAATTGCTTGATCTGTAAAAAATTATTCACTTACGAAAACCCGAGGATATAAAAAACAGCCAAGAAAAATTAGTTAGTTCAATTATTATTATTATTGGTACCAACTAAGCTAAATGATTATCTATAGAAAATAGTATTTCTTATAAAACATAAATCAAGCGCAATATCGTCAAATATAGTTATTCAGCCCAAACAAATTTACTGAAAGTAAATAATTAATATAAAATATGTACCACAAAAAGTAAACAGAATCAGAACAGTATTTTTATTTTCTCTTTTGTATGTTACATAATACATAGTCACATACGAATATTTTATGAAAAGGTACTTTTCGTTGTGTGAACTTGAACTTTTGATACCTAGAAATACGATAAATTAAACTATTAATTTGTTATATAGTAAGGTATTTTAATTATTAAACCTCACTCGGAATTAGTAATGCAAAGTTATGTTCAAAGATGCTAGGCTTTTAGATTCTTCCACAACAAGAATAATTTTTAAGGTAAAACATGAGAGAGAGAGAGAGAGAGATTTTATTGATGTTAATACACAAAAGTGTTTACACACGTCACAAGGAGCTGCTCCATCCAGCCTGTATTAAAAAATATAACACTATAATACAATACAATAACAAATACGAGAGTATATCATAAAATGAATAACAACAATCAAAATATAAATTTGCGTTAGTACAAAACAGTATATAGGTATACAAGAACAATATAAAGTAAAAATAATTAATTAATAATCACAGACGTATACACACATACAAACAAATGGTAACTTCAATCACTTACGATTTAGGTTATTAAAATTCTACAAAATAAGAGTAAAGTAGTTCATTTGCACTAAAGCACCGCGAATACATGTCAGATCAGATTTAAATTACTTTCTAAGAATTCAGTTGTGCTATAGAAAGCCCCATCTATTAAATAAGATTTAAATTTTTTTTTAAATAAGTTCATATTTAGGCACTTTATTTCTGGAGGCAGAGCATTAAAGAATTGTATTCCAAAGTAGCTGGTACCCGTTCTCGTTTTGTTTAACCTATAAAAATTGTGGTTCAAATCGTGTTTGTTTCTGGTGTGATATAAATGTATTTGACTTCTGGTAGTAAATGATTCAAGATTTTGTTTTATATATAATAGACACTGAAATATATAGGCAGACGGGACAGTCATTATCCTCAATTTTATGAACTGTTCTTTGCAGTCATCTCTGTATTTAAGTTTCGAAATTACGCGTAGAGCTTTTCTTTGAGCGGCAAATACATCACTGCTAGAGGTTGCGTGACCCCAAACTAGAATAGCATACGATATAACAGAGTGGATGAGGCTATGATATGCAGTAACCAAACCAGATTGGGATATTTTGTCAACAAGATTCCTAAGCAAATAAATACACTTTGAGATCTTATTGCAAATATAAAAAGTGTGCTTTTCCCAGGATAACTTAGAGTCCAGATTGACACCTAGAAATCTAAGATACTCTGGGTTACTCAGTCCATCCATGTTACGAAGACTGAAAAACATTGTTTCTGTTTTTGCTTTATTGAGGCACAAATTATTCGAAATAAACCATTTTCGGATTGTTGTCTCTGTTTCATTCAATTCATGTACTAAATTTGTTATGCTGGAATCAGAGAACGTTAAATTGGTATCGTCCGCAAACAGAATTGCAACAATTTTATCTTTAAGTATACGTGGAAAATCATTTATATAGAGGAGGAATAAAATGGGCCCTAGGACAGATCTTTGAGGGACACCAAATCGTATATTTTCAATGATGGGATTTTCATTGTTATGAACTACATATTGTTGTCTGTTTTTTAGGTATGACTGCAGAAGTGCAATGCTTTTCTCTGTGAAGCCATAAAACTGAAGTTTGTGAATAAGTTTTTCGTGGGACACGCAGTCAAACGCCTTTGTTAGGTCCAGAAACAGAGAGCAAACGTACTCTCCTTTTTCAAATCCGCCAAAATTAAGGCAGTTAATTTATTTATAGCATTCGTTGTTGACAATTTATTTCTGAAGCCGTATTGATATAAATAGAGTAATTGATTGCTTTCAAGATATGATGTTATTTGTCTTTTCAGAACGATTTCATAGATTTTTGATATGCAGGGTAAGACGGATATTGGTCTGATGATTATGTCTTCCCATTTTACCTACATAATATGTAAACCAAGGCCACCATGTTTTACCAAGTAAATAATTTATAAATATTTGACGTAGAAGTATACTTTTCGTTGTATATATGCAATTGTGTTGTAAATTACAAAAGTCTTGCAGATAGCTAGTGTCTTCTAACTTAAAGCATCCTGAGCCGACGAGGACTTCCAGCAGCATTTAAGTAGTCATCAAGAGAACATTTCACACTTGGAAACTGATTATCGGTACAAGTTAAAGGATGAGGCAATCAATCATTCAATTCAATAATTAAAGTTACCTTTTAGCTTGAGAAACAGCTAATAAGTATACTTGCAAAGTTTTCTAGCGAATGTTTATAGCTAACCACTTGGAGTTTATGCCTAAAAATGTTTTATTGGCGTCTACGGAACACGGTGCTGTTTATACGATAAGCACGGACAGAACCGCATAAAATGACGTCACAAATCGTAAAGCCTCGCAATAAATTATTTTGATTGGTTTCGCCTGATTGCCAACAAGAAGTGTTATTGCGTAAAAAATCCAACGCGCCGCGCCGGGCGATGACAATTGACTGCCGTTGACGCTTAACTCTGGTGTTAATTTCTTATACGGTGAGGACTTCATCCGAACTCTCTTTTGTTTTGTTAATTAATCCCCGAGAATATACTCACATTGTCTGGTTTTATGGGTTGTAGGGAGTTGGAAGTCGTTAAAATTTGTACCACGAGAAACGCGTTACGTTAGGGAATCGTTAAACGCCAACTCAAACAGTTTGGCAGAATAATGGTTCGTATACCCATCGGGAGTAATTAAGGCAACCCTAGAATATCAATCATCACAATTTTAGTTTATAATTAACTAAAATACATATTATATACATAAGCAAAAAAAAAGTGTATCTACAGGGTGTCCACCTAGTGCGCGTAAGTCCAATATCTGGGTTAATAAAAGAGATAACTTAATTTTTTTTTCTACAGGGTTGTCTAATATCCCGAGCTGCACAAAGTGAAAATATATTTACATATTCAGGGTGTTCAGTTTTTCCTGGACAGGTACCAACTTCATTTTTTTAAATGGAAACCTATATTTTTTATGGCATTATCGAATTCTTCGAGCGAGAAGTTCATGGGAATTATTTGCTAGCAGCACGTATTTATAGAGATTCCCACGTGCTGACTGTTTTGAAAATGTGAAAGAAAGATTTGAAAGAACAGCAAATGGGAATTATGAGAAAACTACCAGGAGACATGGGAGTAACAACGATAATATTTAGTTTAATGTTGTGGTTTCTGCTGTTGATAATTCCCATGAACTTCTTCTAAAGCATACGCCAGTTTTGCTAATTCTTAATTACATGTAGAGCTTTTATGATTTTTTACTTTTATTTACAAATAAATGGTAACTTTCCATAAAGACTTGTTTATTAAACTGAAATTATCTAAATTTTTCAGTTATTTTTATTTTAAGAAGTGTAAACTAATACATTTTATAAAAATAAATAGCCTTACAATATTTTTTCCGTCAAAGGAGTGCGCAAATCGGGTATTTTTCATAAAAGTGGGTTTTTGCAAAAACTACGCAACTTAGGTATAGGGAAAGCTATTATAAAATTGTAGAGTCTACAGAAAGGCATCTAATGAAATCATAAAACACAGGGTGTTCCATTTGAAAAAGTCGAGATTTTTTAAATTTTAAACCATCAGGTTTGGCACGATTTCTGTTGCCCTCTGTATATCGCAGGTCAACTTTTGATACGTTTTTCGAAAGAGCCATCTTCACTCTACAGTTTCTGAAAAAAAATAATTTCTAGCTTTCATACAACCATAATTATGTCAACTATTAGAAGTGACGAAACATAAGAAAAAAAAATTAAAAGTCAAATATCTCGAAAACTATCAATATTTCAATAGCAGTGTTATGCACAAAGTCCCACTAATTTTTTACGTAGAATTCGATAATGCCATAAAAAATATAGGTTTCCATTTAAAAAAATGAAGTTGGTACCTGTCCAGGAAAAACTGAACACCCTGAATATGTAAATATATTTTCATTTTGTGCAGCTCGGGATATTAGACAACCCTGTAGAAAAAAAAATTAAGTTATCTCTTTTATTAACCCAGATATTGGACTTACGCGCACTAGGTGGACACCCTGTAGAAGAGCCTATAATATTCATTTTTCAACATTCCAATTGTAGTAGATACGTCATTTTTTATTTACTTATCTGATTACTTTTCGATTTTTGATGATTTTTGTTTAAAAATTAATACTTTCATATAGAGTACCAATAAAATGTCTCTTTAAAAAGGGCAATAGTATCACATATAAATTAAGACCAACAACTAAATTCTATATTTATGCTTGTGTTGAAAATAAAAGTAGGTATTGAAATTCATGTCCTTATCATGTAGAAAAATAAATAAAAACACTACTATGTATTTTACTACTATATTAAACACTATACTACCACTAATTATAATACTAATTGAGCTTCTGTAGTACAAAGCATATGAAGCTATTTTATATTTTTTTAAATTATTGCAAATGGGATTTCTAAGCACTGAATAATGAACTAAAAATATTTAGACAACAAAATTAATTATCCTCACTATTTTCACACAAATAATATGTCGTATTCGTATCGATTCAACCTGTTTCGTAAACCAACATTCAAATGAATACCTAGTGATTATATACTGTAGAAAGTTGTCCGGAAAAATAGTCAAACATGATATAAACAACCAAATAAGTTGTGAAATATCATTTATAACTCTAATGTTAGGACAAGTAAATTTAGATATAAGACAAGTATATATAGGCCAGAGTGGTAGAAATGTTAAAACTAGATACCTATTTAAAGAATTTTAGATCGTATAGACTACAAAAAAACAAACTACGTTTGCAAACCATTGTTTAAAGGTAAGTAATAATTTTAACACTGAAATAATACATTTTTTACATACAAAGGCTGAAAATTAAATATTTTAAAATCTTAAACATTTTCGAACATAGTAAAACCAATAAAGATTTCAATGCTGGCAACACATTCCCTTATATTAGGAAATTGTATTATTAAAGTGGATACTGGAAGCGGATGGTTCTTTATGAAACACCGTGAAAATAATTGTTTTAATAAAACACAGTTCTCATTTAGATGTTTCAAGAAATCTTTTTCTTTCTCAATAGAATAAGTGTCTATTACCGTCTAGTATATATATTTATATCTATATATTTATTGAAACATCTAAATGAGAACTGTGTTTTTTTAACAACAATTAATTGTATTATTATTTATCTGTAAATGTAGCACCCAAGTTTTATAATATAATTATTATTATAGTAGGTAAGTCCTAGTAGTAGGACTAGGATATAAATGCTTCAAACCCTCTTGTAAATTTATTCGGTTTTGATTCATCTCTTGACAATGACTAAGTACAAAAGTTAGTGGCAGTACCTACAGTGTTAAATATAGTGGTGAAGTACATAGTAGCGTTTTTATTTATTTTTTTACAAAAATAAAAATGCTAGTTAGGCTATGGGATATTTTTCAATATTAACAACAGTTATTACCCAAATTAAAGCATAGATAGGGTACTCCGTAAATATTTTTATATTAGGTAATATTAAATTAAAACGGCAGCAATACTCTCACGCGCAACTTTAAGGCAATTTGTACTTATTCTCGCTATGTGACATTTCCTTCTAATAATGATACACACGTCATAGTCATATTTTATCTAAGCTAACACCATGTCGGGTTTAACATAGAAACATTTCAATAAATGATGCTTGAATATGGATGGTATATGTAAAATGAATAATGATCCTCTATCTTGAGCAGTGGTGTTTATATTTTTACTCCGTTTAAACCAGACTATTCAATAACTAACTACCAAACCAAATCAAACGACTGATTAATTATAACTACATTGAAAATGGCGGAGATGATGCTTATAAACTTAATGAAACCCATTATGGGATAATACTCATAATGAAATTATGTAATAATATAAACTGAATGTAAACATGATTATAAACTTAAACAATAGTATATTGTATATTTGGATTGTACAAAATACAAAAGTAACACAATAATATTGAGAAAATGACATCTGTTATATATTAAAAGTGAAAATAAACCAAAACAACTGTATGTGTTACAGTAACGGTGATACAAGATTAAGATAAAAGTTCATCTATGCTTTTAATTTAGTTTCATATAAGGGGAAGCATGTGAATATAGTTTCAATTACTAATTCCGCATATTTTTTGCAAAGCTATTTTTCTAAGGCTTCATTATTCAAAATATCTAAATTTACTCTAAAATTTTAAACTTTATGAAAAAAACCAGAAAGAAGTTTTCTTTATTAAATTAGTTTTTCTTGTTAATGAATATGATATGTATGTTAATGATATGTGATTTTCTTGTAATGAATTCATTTTAGACAGTAATCACATTATATTTTTAAGATTACGCATTATAGATAATAAAGATAATAATTTTAGCAATTTTATAATTCACCGTTCTTGTACGTTCTGGTAATTTACATGATACATGTTGTTTGGGACTTCATGGCCGTTATTGTTGGCGCCAAGTGCCCCACCACCTTTAAATCTAGGAAACCGCCCTCAAGGGTGCATAAGCGACTTTTTTGTATAGTTTTAAGACAGTGCAGTTTTAAGGGAGTTGTGCATAGCACGTAAATAGTGGCTAATAAATCAAGTGTACATAGTTACCACCTGTTTACATCATTCTCACCTACACATCAATAAAAGAGGGCCAGTCAACACTAAATACAGTCCACTAAATATCGTAAGGCCCTAACACATGTAAATATAAAGAAATATAAAGAACGATGAATTATAAAATTGCCAAAATTATTATCTTTATTATCTAATGCATAATCTTAAAGAGAACGGGGCGGCCAGTGGTGTGGGCCATTATTGACAATCCATCTATACTTATTCCAATGTTTCATAAAGAAGATCACAAACTATTCGCGAATTGTGAGGAGGAGCCCTGTCCTGCTGGTACCAAAGTGTAGCGGCCTCTTCGGGATTCATATGGTTCATGGCCACTATTACTACGTTCTGAAAAATGTTGAAATATTCAGTACCTGTTAAGAATTATTTACAATTATTTTTGGCATAATGCTTTTTAATAAATACATAAAAATTATCACTATCTACCTGTTAAGTTATTGTCATAAATGTGTAAGGCAAAAATTCTGTAATTTTTCACAGTGCAGAAGACATTAAAATTCAAACTGTCTTGAAAGTGGTGCTCTCTGATAACATGAGGGTTTTCATTATTCCTGTAGTGCCTGTTATGGCGATTAATCCGATTAAACAAACCATTTTTGGCAAATTTTGCTTCATCGCACCATATAATTCTATTCATAAAATTTATATCCTCCTGGGTTTTAAGAAACCATTGGTTTCTGATTAATTGGTTTCTGATTCTGAATTTGAAACCAAATGGCAGGCATTCTGGCTTGTTTAGGGAACACACATACAACATTTGAATATTCCAGCTAAAAAACTGCCAGAGATAACGTGAGTTATGTGTACCTATGATTTTATAAATATTTTAGAAAAATTCTAAATAATTCGAAAATGTTTGCGTTTTTCTATAGGCATTGCTTATGAAAGTTAACCTAAAATTTAATATAGAATTTGAAAATGAAATAAAAATTATAGCATTCCATTTGCAATAAAGAAGTTGATGTTGATAGCAACGAATTGATATTCTCTTTCTAGCACATTGCTCTTATGGTACACTTTTCTGAGCTTACCTCTCTAATTATTAGAGAGAGACCTATAAAACCTTATATGACCGTATTCGTAAAAAAGAGTTATTTCCAAATAAGTAAAATATTCAGGGTGTTCCATTTAAAAAAAAAAAATAAGTTGAAATTTTTTGAGAAAAACCATAAACTTGGCAACATTGCCTGTACTTTTATTGGATCGGACGTTATTTGTACACTATGTATACCAAATTCTATTTCCGTATTCCATATCCCTGCTGAAGCATTGGTGACAAGATTTGGTGGTTATCTTTCGGGATAAATTCCAAGCCACAGTAGCATTTATATTATTTTTAATAAAGCACTCCAAGATATCACATTTTTCCTCATTGGAATAACGCAAAGCCATTTGGACGATTTTAGAACAAGTGTAACTCTAACAATTAACTCTATGATTAACAATAGTTCAAAATGACAAGCAGTTCGAAACAAATGAAAATACTATTATCGTCATGGAGATTCTATAGCTATTACTAATGGGCTTTTCTTCATAAACACGTGGCCTTTACTATAATTTTTTCACTCAATGCCATGACATCAATGATAAGTTTTTACAAAAATTTGAGACAATTCTATTATATTTTCGAAAAATATTGGCGGTTTATTAAAAATATTAAAATATTGATTTTCGAGGTTGTTTTTGAAATTGTTTCTTACTTATAATAGATCATTGAAAAGCCAAAAAATGTTCTATTTGTTCAGCTTAAAATTCAATATGGCGCCCATAAGAAAAAAGAAAATTGATTATGGTTTCTCGCAACCGAAACGTGCAATGAAAATCTACATTTGCAGTAAAATTCCTCGAAAAAATTTGCCGCGAAAAAGTGTGTTGAGATTTTACAAATTCCTCGAAATAAAAAAGTTTCAGACGATTTTCGAATACGCCACATTTACTTTTTTCAAACTAACTCAAAAATCTGAAGAGCTAGGACCGGCCTGCAAGCGACATTAAGTTAGCAACAGAACTGTCTAAAATATGTAAACATATAGGTAATAATAATAATAATAATAATAATAATAATAATAATAATAATAATAATAATATCTCTATCCCTCATTATCATCTTAATGATGGCCCGGAAGCCACAGACTTGTATGGCAGAGGGAGCGGCATATTATTATTTTGCGATCCGCGAGTGCGCCCAGGAACGACGATGTTAAAATTTTAAATACCATTTAGTACGAGAATAAGGGAAACGTGGAAAACCTTATTAATTAAAGTATACAGTAGGTTGTTAGCCATTTATACAGTGATATTGCAGTACTAGTGATATTGTAGTTGCATATTAAGAACGCTACCATCCTTATGCATAGAGATTTAATGTTGGAGCAATTAGAAAAAGTTGACCACGCTGAGATTCGAACCGTCGTCAACCGCGGAGATTGCTTAAAAACCTGACGTCTTTAACTGCTCGGCCACCGACCTCCTAAATAATATACAGTGTGTCCAAGATAAGGATGGGATAGCATTGGGATCTTGGAAACAGTAAGAGATACAAAGTTGGTTAAATTATGAAAAAGTTGAGCAGTTTGAATACCTTTTACATGGAAAAAATGCCAAAATAAGTTATCTTTTTTTGATTTCGAAATATTTGGAAAAACATTTTTTTTGCGATATTTGTTTTTATTTATTTCTGGCGTTATTTTAACAGCTATCAAAAAATAAAAAATACTTTTCCATTGTCACTTTTTGAGCTTAACAAGATGGCATTCACCAAGTTTTTGTCCGACGTTTCGTTTCCGAGAAACCATCATCAACTTCTTTTTTCTAAATACGGCCCTGTATTTTTAAATAGAAATTTTGATACCATTTTTTATTCTCAATTCAATGATGCATCACAAGTAATGGTTTAATTACGTTTTTAACTTATTTTTGCCACCATTAAAAATTAACGAGGAAAAGCCTCCTGAGTTTATAACAAATAAACAAGTAAAATAATATTAATATGGGGCTATATAAAAAACTATGTGTACCAACGTAATTTTCAAACAGAGGAAGAATTACGCGAATTGGTACTAGAAGCATTTCAAACTATTACGCCAGATGGACTTTACAATTGTTTGAAAGCTACAGTTAAACGGTGTTAGAAAATAATGGTCTTTTGTTCGAACATCTTTTGTAATTAACATGCTAATAAATAATTAAGATAAATAAATTATTTTACTTCTTTATTTGTTATAAACTCAGGAGGCTTTTCCTCGTTAATTTTTAATGGTGGCAAAAACAAGCTAAAAACGTAATTAAACCATTACTTGTGATACATCATTGAATTGAGAATAAAAAATGGTATCAAAATTTCTATTTAAAAATACAGGGCCGTATTTAAAAAAAAGAAGTTGATGATGGTTTCTCGGAAACGAAACGTCGGACAAAAACTTGATGAATGCCATCTTATTAAGCTCAAAAAGTGACAATGGAAAAGTATTTTTTATTTTTTGATAGCTGTTAAAATAACGCCAGAAATAAACAAAAACAAATATCGTGAAAAAAATGTTTTTCCAAATATTTCGAAATCAAAAAAAGATAACTTATTTTTGCAAAGTCTATGTAAAAGGTATTCAAACTGCTCAACTTTTTCATAATTTAACCAACTTTGTATCTCTCACCGTTTCCAAGATCCCAATGCTATCCCATCCTTATCTTGGACACACTGTATATGTATAAACAATGCTAAATATAAAAATCTGTATTATATAAGTATATCTAATATACTGATATGACATTATATAATGCCCAACAAGAATCTTCTGCATCCTGTTATTAAACTCGTGGAGGTATAAAACTCCTAACAATACAGTATCGATTTCTGTAGTATGTAAAAAATGTCTTGAATACAATAATGTAACAACTAACATGGAAAGTAATATAATTTTTCATATCATATCATTGGAAATGCTATTGAATTATCAGATTAAGAATATACTCAAATCAACCATATATCATTTCCGTCTACAGAAAATTTGATTTAAATGTAATTGACTAACGTGGTGTCATAAATTGTAACCGAGTGACTGTTACAAATTGACATAAATACATCGTTTAATCATTCAAAACATGGTCTTGGCAGCATGACAATTAAAATTTATTGGTTAACTTAATTTTCACTCTAATTATAATACGGTGTATTTGATTTCTATCTTTTCAATTAAATACTTGTAGACTTGTGGTACTGTGTTGTGCCGCAATAAAATAGGTATATTAATGGTTGCTGAAAATACGTGGGGTACGATTATACGGAATTAAGTCCAGCCAGACAAAGGAGAAAATTATATTTTATCTTCTGTATCTTGTATTAATTAGTTTTAATTAATATCAACGTCTGCATGCCATCTCAAAATATTTTATGAAATTGTTAACAAATTACTGCCTGCTGCCTAAATTGTTAACACATTAATCTCTGATTATAATGAAGTACCTACGGTTTTCATTTTGAAATATTAGTATATTGAGTTCATCTTACCTACTACCCCAACCTTAATATCTTATATATTTAGTGCTACATTATGATGTCATAATGTGCTATATAAATAGCAATTTCTTTGAAATTGGGGAATATCATCATGAGAACCAAATTTAATTATATTGTTTTTTTTTTAATTTTATTTCATTAATTTCCAATTACATACCTATTTTATGTGTTTCTTTGACTTCAATGTAACTTTGTATGTACAGGGTCTTCTGTGAAAATGTATGTTTTAAAATAACTTTTAGGGGTATTTTTGAAGGTATGTTTCATCAACTACATATAAATAAGTAGTATTGTCGTCCTTAAAGACAATAGAGGTCACTGCTGTAATGGCACCTGCGGAAAAGCAGGTCATTATCTGTCTGTCAATTTGACAATAATTGTCAGACAGATAGTAGCAAAGACCCAAAGAGGGCACTACGGTGTGTTTCCCACCTATGTTTTAGTTCAGAATTCAAATTTTGGATAATAAAAAACAAATGCGCTTAGTATATATAAAAAATGATGTATCATCATCTCTCGAAAATTATGGAGCTCTTTTAATATGCCAAATAGTACTACAACTTCACAGTATAAATGGTTAACACCCTTTATTATTCTACATTATTATTACCATTACATTACATTAACCACATTATTCCCTTAAATTAATAAGATTTTACAGGTTTCCTTTATTGTCGTACTAATTGGTTGTTAAAGTTATAACCTTGTAGGTCGTTCCTGGACGCAGTGCTAGCTCATAAAATAATAATATGCCGACTTCCTCTCCGACACAAATCTATGACTTTCAACCTCATCATTATGATAAGAATAAGGGATAGATATTATTATATTATTATTTGGTTCGTTTAAATGGATGTCCTTATATATTACCTCATTTGTTGATAGACCCTTCTCTCATAAATATTGACATGAGGATGGGTGGATCTATCTCTAATAATGAGGAAGATATACCCAAAAGAGCTTAAGAAGCTAAAGAGCGTGAGAGCATAATATCATTGTTTATATCTGTATAAACAATGGTAATATGAAATATATGCCCAAAAGACCGTAGCTATATAATTTTTCTCTTATGCTATCCGCATTAGTTTTTAATTCGAATTTCTAGACTGCTAGACTACGCAGCTACCGCTGCGCTATCTATATTAGTGTAGTAAAATCGCCACTCTAATTCACTTCTTTCTAGGGGTAGACATCTATTGGTGATTCCAAAAATGAAAATATTTGAACCTATTTAAAAGTTAATTTTTGGAGACTTATTGCTAATTAATGATATAACGGGTATTTGGGTTTGTTTAACGGAATAATTTAGTGATGTTTGTGACTTTAACATTGTAAAGTTAAAAACGACGTGGTTAGTATTTGTACATCTTTATTTTTACATTTTAAAATCGCATTCAAAACAAACCAGTACAACACATTCTGCCACTTAATAACAGTGTTTAAGATAGAAGCAAAGATAATTAACTAATAAGAGTTTTCACATTCATTCATCCAGTCGACCAAATTTCTATCTTTGTCACTATGCGCCAGGCATATACAATTTGAGTGAAAAATAATGCTCTCGGCGCAGGTTATAGTAAATTATGGTAAATTTATCACACTATCACCGTCATAATCGCACACTTATCTTCTATCTCTACTTATCTCTGTCAGTGACACGCTAATGAGTGAAATGGAAAAAGAGAGAGAACATCTACACTAGTTGCATATCTCGCTTCCAGGTCAGAGATTCGTCTTTCGTGACCATCATATTACTTGGTTATTTCCATTTTGTTTTTGTTTCTATCTGTTTGATTGAATCATTTGGAAAATTCGAATGTACCCGTGTTTTAGAGCTTGTGTTAATTACATTATAATAGTTTCTTGTGTTATAAAAGTTATAAAAATATTGTATCAGTACCAGATATGACGAAGCCGTGCTCTCGTCCTATACGAAAAGCAATGTCAGTCAACTGCTCGTTTTAATGAATGAATTGTGTAGATCTACGCTTGCGCCGGACAGATCAGAAAGCACCGAAAAAAATGAAACTTTAGAGATAAGAAATTACATTAAGTAAATTCCCTTATTAGTGTATTCTCTTTGATAGAAGAAGAAACAGTTCCTTACTCGTTTCTCCAAAAGGCATGTAACAAATTTAATAACAGGCAACACTTTTATTTATACAACATAACCGCTTTGTTGTAGTTTGTCTATACTTTTCTATTATTAGTCTTATAAAAACAGAACACATTTTAATTTAAACATAACAATCATTTAACAAAAAGCACAAGCACTAATACGGTATCACCATACAGTTTTTCTACCGTTTGTCACAATTATTTTAGCCCAAAATGTAAGTAAACAAACACTATGTTATTGGAAGGAGATGCTGAAAACAACTACTCCACGGCCAATATGCCCCGACTGGCGTTGCATTACATCAACATCTCCATGGGTTTATATTAACATTACATCAACATCCCTTAGGGTTGAAACACTATGTGTTTCAACCCAAAGAAATTGATAATTAGATGATTGATTGATAATTATTGAAGAATGATAATTAGCAAAGAAACACTTATGCGACATAGACAGCTTTTACCACTCTTTTTATCCTTTATTTCACCCTAACTAGCACATAAAGCCAGTATATTTTTCTAAGTGATGTGATATGAAATTCAAAATTTTTACTCGTCTTCATTCATACCGGGATATCAAAAATTATCTTGGTCAAGGGTGGTTGTGGAATGTAAAACGTGTGTCTTACTTTAAATTTTTGAATATTCTTTGTTGTGTCAGAATCTGTCAAGTCATTGTGCTGAAATTTTCTAATCCAGTTTTTGAATCATGTCTCACAGCACAAAATTTTTATGATTGAAGCCTATTTTCGAACGGGTGCGCTAGTTAATGGAAATTGGCAATACAGTCAACGTTTGTGTTTGGACAATTTTCGAGAGCACTTCCCAAACTTGGCAATATTACCGGTACCGGAAAATTTTTATGCGTGCCTTACAAATTGTGTTGAAGTGTTTCGCGAAACTGGTTGTATGACTCATAAAAAAGGTGCTGGTAGACCAAGAATTCGTACAGAAGAAGTTGTCAATGACGTTCGTCAACGCATGGAAGAGGAGCCTGCAAACCTTTGAAACGTCTTTCTCAGGAAATTGGACTTTCTTATGGAACATGTCATAAGATTAAAGAAAGACTTGAACGTTCATCCATATAAGATGCAAGCACATCAAGCTCTTCTGCCCGCAGACCACCTCAGACGCCTTGCTTACTGCCATTGGTTTGTCAATAATTTAATGAATGACGATCTTCTGGACTTACCTTTTTTTTTCTGACGAAGCGTGGTTCCACCTTTCGGGATACATCAATTCTCAAAATATGCGAATGTGGAGTAATGATAACCCTCATGTTTTTACTGAATCGCCACTACATGCTCAAAAAATTGGTGTTTGGATGGCAGTTTCTCGCAGAAGAATAATTGGGCCAATTTTTTCGATTTCACCGTCAACCCAGAAAGGTACAGACACAACTTTTTGGCTGAATTTGTGCAACAGTTAAACGATGATGAACTTCGGTACGGTTACTTCCAGCATGACGGTGCAACAGCACATACTACACGAGAAAATATTACTTTCCTCCCCGAGTTTTTTGATGACCGGCTGATAAGTTTGCATACAGAAGTTGAGTTTCCTCCGAGATCACCTTGTTTGACAATTATGGACTATTTTATATTTCCTTACTTAAAAAACAAGATTTTCGCAACTCCGGTAAATAATTTGCAAGAACTGCAACAAAGAATTGTTCAGCAATGTGCAACCATAACGCCAGAAATGCTGCAAAACGCTTTTCACAGCATGAGGAGGCGCGTCAACTTGTGCATCGAACAAAACGGGGGACATTTCCAACAATTACTGTAATTTAGTTTTTCTTGTTACTAAAACCGTTATTTCATAATTTGTAGTTCATTATTGTTTTACAACTGAAATAAATAGGTATGAAATTTGTAGGTTATTGATGATGTCAGTGTGACAGTGACATAATTATTTCAAATTTAAAGTAAGACACGTTTTACATTCCACAACCACCCTTGACCAAGATAATTTTTGATATCCCGGTATTTGTTTATCAGTTTTTTGCCAATGTGTAGGTGTACTACCTAAAAAAAGGTTTATGCCATTCGAAGCATGTAGGATTTGTGCATAGGTAAGTGGTTAAAATATCACATAAAGGGTGGTAAGTCTAGCCGTTTTTTTTTAATGACTATGTATGTACTCCGAAACACATGTTTTCGAATTATACAGATAACGCACTCTAAGGCCATTAAAAAAAAATTGCTCTACTTAAAAAAGTTGCAGATCACACCACATATGCCCCAAAACATGATCTACAAGATAGTATAGGTCTTTGTTGCACTATATGTATTGCGTCACTCGATCGCGACTCCGTTGTCTTTTGGCCTTGAACGAAAACTCATAACTTGGTCCACATAAACGAACATAAACATTTCCAATGTTAAAATACAAGTTATGTCATATCTGAAATGTTATCAACTTGTTAAAAATGTGTTTACGACTGTTTAAAAAAGTGCCTGAAGAACGTATATAAGTTGTTTTTTTTTCTAATATCTAAAATAACCGACCTATGGGCACACACCGAAAATTTGAAAAAACGAATTTTTAATCGAATTTCGGCATTAAATTTGTCTCAGAAGAAGAGACCAAGAAAGGGGGGGGTTGATTTTTTGTATCTCTTTTAGTTCTTGTTGAAAGTTGTCCAATAATAGCAAGAAAATTTGCCCACCCGGTATAGTGATCGTTTTTAAAAACTCGAAATAATTTTCGGTTCTGAAGTTGGGATAGAATCTTTATGGTGAAACAGAAAAACCGGCCGAGTTTTTCAGTAAAATTCAAAACATTACACTTCTCTCACTATCTGTCGCATCATCTACTAATGTTTTAGTAGATATTTAGTGGACAGCTCGATTGGATTATTATGAGCACATAGTTGTTATTGTATTGCTATCAAACTATAATTATTAATACTGCTATATTATATGTAACCTTTAAAGGCGTCAATAGAAAAGTGTTTGCCAACAGCATCCTCTATTTCACTTATATTGTAACCACAGAATTGTAGTCTCGATCATCATCACTCCCATTGAAAAGTTTTTATCTTATATATCAATACTAATTAGATGTCTGTTGAGAATATTTGTGAAGTATTAATCTTCTGCTTCGGTATGGACTCCGCATAGGTAAACAAGTACTGGTACAAAATAAGATAAATTGTACCTGACAGAAGACGTCGAGGTGTATTAGAGACGATTTTGATAAATGTTTTAACGGTATTAATATTTGGTATAACAAAATTGACACTGCGATAAAAAACTGTAACACCGACCGAACTACAGCATAGCATGCTCGACGCAAAATCATTAACATTCGAAGATCACGACCTTATGCCTTGGTAAGGCGGAGTGAGCAAAGCAGTGGCGCATCTGAATTACCTTTTATATCTTTTTTATAGAAATTGTCAGATCCTGTTATCTGAATTTTTATTATTTTCCAAGGTATTGCCACTTTTCTGAGTGGAAAATTTCAAATGACCGGTATTATATGATACTGGTACTGTAATAGATATTTATAAATCTTATAAAAAAACTTTGAAGGCTGCCATAAAATTCCAATCATACAACTAAAATCATAATTGACTAATAATTAAGTTAAGTTATCTCTGTATATTGGAAGGTATTTTAAAAATTACTAGAAATAGAAAAAATGTGATACTATGTTCCACCTTTCAATATATAAATTCAACCGTCAAATCAGAAATTTCAAATGACTTCAAGTTACAATGCTATTTTTATTTTTCTGGCATTAGGATCAAGTAAAACCAGCTCTTGATCAATTTTTGAGAGGGAATCTTAAGGTGTTATTAGTTTTGTAATATACGCTATGACAGAAACTTTTATTTTTTAAATAAGTATCATAGTTGGCAAGATAATCTTTGAAATCTCTATTTCTTTCTGTATTTCTATTTCTATTTTTTTTCAAGACAATTATAGCAGGTCAATGCACAATCTTCATATATCTTATATATATATTTAAAAATTATATCTATATTAATAATTGTACTCTACAACTAGGCAACTGTGAGCATAAATTCATAGGTCGAATAGAAACAGTGGTCTAATAGTAGTTTCATTAAATCGCTTTTACATTTGCTATTAGGTACTTTGCTCTTTAAATACCTATGGCCAAAATTTATATTGAGAAAATTGTTATTTCTTCTTAAATAGACTGTGTACCAAAGGTTCTGGAACAACAATCTTCGTTCATATTAATTTCTGAGAAAAATACAAATGCTTGTCAAATTGTAGGTTTATTTATTTACGATGAGCGTATCCATACAAATTTAATTTCCGGAATATAACTAAAATAGGGAGCACTAGTACTGCAGTAAAACAGGAAAGAACCAGTATTTATTACCAGAGCATTTACATTGACTATAAATGTCCATATGTGAAATGCATTTGAGTTTTTTGTCGAAGTTGTGTTGATCAAAGTGAAAGTCAGTTTGAATTTAATAAGTGCACTAATAATAAAATTATTTTTTGTTTATTATTAATTACTATTTTTTGTTAGTAACATACCTATGCTAAAATTTTATATCCCCAACTTCTTCATCTAAGATGCTACATATATTATAATAGTCATAGTCATAGTCATCTATAGTTATAGTTATAGTCATTTCTAAGCCTACTTCTCATTACATAAACTTAATATTTTGAATTTGGCGCACTTTTGAAACGAAAATGTTTTCAAAATTTAAATACATGCTTTAAATAACTAAAAAACCTATTTCCTATATTTGCAGAATAACTATCGCATATAAGTAAATATCAATATCTAAAAGTACTTATTATGTTACTGATTACACGTATTCACATATTAAATAACTTTATAATTATCTGTATTCTAAAATAATATAATCTTTTATACCTACATTACACGTAAAAGATAATTATGTCATTCATTCAGTATACAGATAGAATACATTATTTTTCTACATTTATTTTTATTGTCAAAAAATATACTAGAGCTTTAATTCGACCCTCAATAGCTGATATTTTCTAACTTCGTGCCCAAAGTAACTATCCTTTTATTTAAATTATCAGCTGTTAGGTACTATAAACTCAACGAGGCTAGTCAAAATATAAATAATAACGAATGAAACTTGATATCTACGCACACAGTATGAAAAATTTAAGTAGGAATAGAGTATCAAGTGAAAACGTTAAAGGAAAGTAAATAAGTGTTATAATTTTTATTTAATAATATTTATAGATATTATATAATTCATTTTTGACAAACTGAAGAATCACCAAATAAGTGTAATAAAGTTTGGTTAATTTATTGAATATTATTAAATAGTAATTTATTTATGTAAACAAATTGAGTACAGCTGGAATCTTCATTTTGAATACATAGGCTTTCCTGTTTTTATTATTTTACAGGAGGTATGTAAACCCAAACGAATTTATTATGAAAAATTACTTTATTTCATATCTTATATTGCATATATTATAGCGCACAGCTTGAGCGCGAACCAAATATGATTTCTTTGAATGATGCAGTGCATCTATTTCTTTTATTCTCGTCATTGTAGTCTTTGTCGAGGAAAAAATTGCCACTTTACATTTTTGTTACACAAATAATAATTATTTAATATACCAAGGCATGATATGTCACTTTATAATACCTATATTATGTGAAAACAAACTTAATTAAATACTTAAATATATCAAAATTATTTTCAAAATGTAGATATTTGAGTGTTACATAATGGCCAAACTAACTGGAATAAATACGAGAATTATTCATATATTAAATTATATTATCGTTGGGAGTTAACATATAACCTTCCAATTTTTGAGATATTTTATTATTAAAATATGTGGATTATTCTTGTTTTATCATACCTGGTTTTATGCTATATATCTATGCTTTATAGTTATGTTATGGCTATCTAGATACAGAAACCTTTTAACACTAATAAAACATTATAGAACTTCTTTTTACTTATTTAACATCGGCCTATTTCCACATCTAAATCCAATCACAAACTTCTACTTCTTCATGAGGTATACAGATCTTTTACTTATTTCTATTTTCGATATTTCTTCTACACGAATACAAAGTTTGTATAGCTTCTCTGAAGTATAAACCAGTAAAAGATATAGGCAGACTTACCCCACCACAAATACCTATTAATGGCGCGAAATGTTGATTATTCTTCATATCGATCATACGCTATCACGGCTTAAATTTAAAAATGTCTTAAAATATCTTAAAATTTCAGATATGACAAACTATATCAAGAATTCAAAAAATTCTAATATCGTTAACTAAAATTGCAAGCATCGTCCAGTTTTTCAGATATTTTTTTATGAAATTGAATTGAATGATTTTTTTATGAAAATAGTTGGACACATTCTGTTGATCTAAAACCGTAGCCAACATCTAGTTAACGTGGGCTACGCTAAAACTTTCGGTTATTCAAATTGCCAATGAGGGCGCTACAAGTGTGTTAAAAGTAGTTATATGTCCCATACTTCTTTGCTAATAATAAGCTTTTATCATATGAATTTTTGAAATATTTGATAGTTTTTTTTTACTTACATTTTGAACTAAAATAAGTATGACGAACAGTAGAAAAAACCTATAGTAATACCATATTAATGTTTTTAGTTTTTTGTTAAATAATTATTATTTTGACGATAAAAATATATATCTATACATATATTTTTTTTATAAAACTTATAACAGGAAAGTATAGATATACTGTAACAAAGTATTTATATTGTAAATAAACGTGTTTCCGTTACTAAAGTATCGTTACATGTTTCTTAGGTGAAAATAAGTGAGGAAGTATTTCTCATAGTTGGGGGGCCAAACTTCTATCTTACACACTTCTATTAGTAGATGATACATTTTCTGGAAAGACACCCATAAACACAGGATCTGTGTTGCGCTGATTTTGTTTTGGATGCCATTTTAAAATATGTGAAAATAAAGATGTATATACTGTGCGTTTCACGAAGTTGTATCCCGGATTGGAATGTTCGGATTGTCAGGATTCGCTGGCAAATCCTGTGCGAGACTGGCACGCGCGCTTAAATCACACCACCTCAATTTGTAGCGGTCCGTAACCGAGATGTGCCAATGCATTGATTTTAACTAATAACATGACGACGTTCCATACGTTGGAGATATATACTAACATTCCAATCCGGGATACAACTTCGTGAAACGCACAGTACTAGTCACTTCGTTTTTAACTTTGCAATACCAAAAAGTTACAAGCGTCAATAAATTACTATACGTTAAACAAACCCATGTAGGTACATGTTACTTATCGTTATGTCGGTAGTTATCCTCCAAAAATTATTTTTTTAATAGGTTCAAATGTTTTCCTGCAGAGGGCGCATTCACTTTTTGAATCGCCATTTATTACTGTGGTTTTATTATTCCGTTTGCACAGAGCTGTGCAATTAAATATTATCTTAATTAAAAGTATAAATTATTATGATGCGTGTACTGTTTAACATCAAACTTTGTGATGCCCGAATATAAATAAAAACGTACCTTACTTTCCTATCTACAGACTTGCTAGGATGAAATTCCTACCTTGATATTCGAATTTATGCATAGGTATAGTGTATAGGAAGATTTATCTTAATGTTTCATCATTCTACCAACCCTTGGATAAAAATACCGTTCCGCCGATGGACATCTCCAAGGGTTCAAACCTGGTATGAATTATAATATGTACCTGTCATCTAAGTTTGACACTGCATTCATCAACTGTCGAATACGGCCATGTCTCGTGTCTGTCTGTCCAGACATCGATATCATTATTAATACCCGTCCATCAAGAATTGTTAAACATTTGTGACTAATTCTTCATTTTTTACGGAGACGTCGGAAACGATGAATCATGTACTTATTGTTATTTCCGTTCCTGAAAAATTCGTATGTACTATTAATTGAATAATCTTACGTACTTTTAATGGAATAAAAATGCAAGTCAACAAAATGATCTTTTTATACTTTGTATAGTAATCAAATTTTTGGGCATTCCTGAAATCAAAGAATGATAACTTTTCAAATATATTTTTCTATTAGAGGAAAACCTGAGGCTATCTTTTCTGAGGATATATTATTATAATAATCTGTTAGTAGTGGTGAGAAACACACCGTAATGCCCTCTTTGGGTCTTTGCTACTATCTGTCTGACAATTATTGTCAAATTGACAGGCAACTAGCGACCTGCCTTTCCGCAGATTTTACTACCTATGACACTCGGACGAGCGCATAATAAGTGCGAAAGCGGACAATGACTGTGGTTCATCTCGATGAAGGATGTGGCTACTTCCATGGAGATGCCGGAGTAATGCAACGCCAGTATAGGGGTACATTGGCCGTGGAGTAGTTGTTTTCGGCATCTCTTTCAAATTGTAATAATCTGTTCTATAATAATAATTATTATTTTATATAGATGTATCTCATTTTTGGCAACTTCAATACTTTGACCGATGCTCATTTCATTTACTTTGCTTTTTATTCTATTTTAGAGCTGTGTATCACTACAAAAATATTTCAGTAAAATATTATTTCTTCTTTTATCTATTAGCAATTTAATCGTATATTTTGGTAGACTAAATGTAAATGTGTCTATTACGTATACTTGAACAATGGGTTTATATTTCTTTATAAATGTTGGCATTAGGTATTACTTTTTAAGAGTAAGTAATGTTATAGGATTTAAAAATAATATATTATATTGTATTGCAAATATTTCAAATTATCTCGGAGTAAGTTTTTTTTATTCTTCTTAAACGTTTGTTTTTTAATAAATTATAATTCTCTAACTAAATTATTTATTTGGAATTATTCTAATGAATAGGTAATTATCATTTCTATATGGTATTAAAAAATATACTTAAATATTAGAATTTTCTGACATACCTACTAGATGTAATCAATTATATTGATAGATATGTCAATCATATAAAACATATTAACTATCATCTACAAATGCATTGCAAAATCTCATAAAAATAAGAATAAATCATGTATATATATACGCCCACGTTTTACATTTATGTAAATAAGCAAATAACCTTTTATATGATTTATTATAATAATTTTTTTATTAGTACAACAATTAAAATATGTTTTTCATTTTAGGTAAGTGTTAAATCAAGATAAAATATAGGAACTCGGAAACATTTCGTAAGTAAATAATTTTAAGCTTATTGTAAATCAAAAAAAATAAAAGTAAAACTAAAGATCAGTATAGAAACGTTTAATATATTTAACGTCTTGAAAGGGGTTCGAACCTTTGGTGTGAAGATAATACTGACGTAGTTTTCCACATAACACCAAAACACTATACTACACTCGACGCGCGTTTCGGCAACCAAGTTGGCACTATCTGGAGATGATTAAAACAAACCTATGCTAACACTGTGTCCTATTTACGCCTAAACTACTGCTACGGTTCAGTGAACCATTGCGACGGCTCAGTGAACCGTCGCGGCGGCTCAGTGAACCATCGGGATGGATCAGTCAACAGTGATTTCCTAACCAGGCATAAAGCAGGCTGTTTGGGATCGGCCCGCTGTCACTTTTCATAATATCTTTACACTTTACAACTTCCAAACTCTCAAATGCATCCAGCTGTCTGGAATTTGTTACATTCCTAATCAATTTTAAATTGCTACTATCTATTTTATGGTTCTACCATATTTGAGATGAGCCATATAGTAGACTGTAGATTCAGACTGTAGATTCAAGAAACATTATGGCTCATCTCAAATATGGTTGCCACGGTATGGAACGAAAAGTAGGCCAGTATTTGTCTCCTCTCGCGAAATTTAGACGAGAAATCTCGTCTTGGATACATACCTACTGGTTTCCTCAAGCTTTCGATATCGCGAATTGATATATTTTAATTATATCATATGTATGTATTATAGAAAATAAAAACGGGCAGAATATACTGTTTCGTTGATTTTTTACTGAATCTGAAGTGGTAGAATAAAATTTCTATAAATAAAGCCACTATATATTTTATTAAAATCTAAAATGTTACAGATACACAATCCATTATATCGATAACAAAACTATTGACTATGAATATTTGGATAAACACTTTCTAGGTACAATTACCTATTTAAGTGGAAATATGTTTTACGAATATGTATCTAAATTCCAAACTAATCGGGGATTACCGGTTTGTCACTGGAATAAAAGGCTTGAACCGGTGTTAGTAGTATGAAAAATTGTTTTATCAAGAACTTCCAACTACTAGGGATATATATTCATTAACGCTACATCAATACATTAGTGAGCCTATGATAAATCCAAATTTAGCGATTTCCCTATAATAGGTAAAACCATACATTGACCATACGTACATCGACCATATCGACCCTAGATGTCGAGCAAAAGATCTTTCAAACGATTTCGAATTAGTTGCCTAAGTTTTCCAAATATGGTATTTTCTTCACGATAGATAATCTGCACCCACAAATAACTGTGCCTACTCGTGGTTACATTTACACAATAGTTAGAATAGTAATAGTTCTGAGAATTTAAAATTAATAAATTGTAGACTCACATTTATCATGTGAAATATAGAGATTTCTATTTGAAAGAAGACACATTTTCATATTATTGGTACTCATAAAGGATGTCCCAAAAAAGACATGTTTACACCACTACTTCCATTTTTTAAAAAGGGTAGGCTGTGTATTTTTATTGATCTGGATAGAAGGTCTTCTCACGAATAGATCTAGAAAATATGAGTTGTAGTAAAACTCTCTTTTTCGAGACGTCCTGTATAAATGTTAATAATATAAAAATGTTAAATGTGTCCATCAAGTAAAAATCGATCTGCGTCTTTGGAATTTGTTTAAAAAAACTTATATACCAAGTTGTTCATTTAAGGTAAAATGTTTTCTCTTGAAATTTGATCGTTCCTCGTCTCGTCCGTCTCGTCTCGTTTCGTCTCGGTTGCATAAAACGTAAAATTTCTCCGTTCTCGGAGCGTATTTCTCGTCTCGCCTCAAAATTTCTCGGTTCTATTGGAACACTAAATATAATTCAAAAAACATTTTCCTCTTTGTTACGAATTGTGGAACCATGTTGTATTCCTTTGTACGCTTCACTTAAAAATGTCTTATTTAAATATTTGACCACTGTTGTATGTACCGTTGAATTATTTGCTTGTTAAGAGTTTCTTTATTTTGGTGAAGAGTGCCTACAAGGCGGAAACGTGTCGTCATCGGAAGCGGTAAGTTATGCGCACTCATTTGAGCCGTGCGAGGCACACCTTTTCAAGGTAGATTTAATGTTTCAACGGCTCTAAGCATCGCTTGCCTGGTATTAAAATTAATTTTTTCAAATTGTAGGTGGCATCACAGGAAACTAATCGGTTCCCATTTGCATATACATGCGTATCCAATTTGGGCGATAGGTCTTCAACAATGGGGTTTACTTTTTTAGTTTGAAATCGTGTAATACGCGAAAACACAATGTGGCACTGCACTAACATCTTCCTAACAGATAATAACATATCTGTCTTCCTAATTACATTACCATTCAGGGCAGAATTCATATCGATCATCAGAATTAATCGATAAATTCTTCGTTAAAAAAATATTAACGCAATATGGTTTTTAATGTTATTCGCTAGTTTCCTCTTCACCAACTTTTCCCTCTCCAATTGCAAATTTAAAAGAAGCATGAACCGCACAATACTTTAGCCAATTAGTACTTGTAAACCGTAAGAATTTCATTCATCAGATAATCCAAATTATTTCTGAGTTTAGATATCGTCTGGATATTAGGTGACAATAACTAAAAATAAATTTGAAATCTTGTATTTAATTATTTTAATATGACCTTTTTGGATTATGGATGAGCATATAATATGTTCTATTCTATTAATTTTCGTTTCGTTTATATGTAGATATCTCTTATCAGTTAGTACTCAACTTTTGTATGTTTATACTTAATGTATGTAATGCTGTATTTAAGTAATGGATGAATATGAATGATAAATTTATCAGAAGTTCACACAACATAGATACAATATTGTTTAATCTTACATGCCGATCATTGTTGAACAACTTAATGCCAGAAATAAAACGTGAGTTTTATAAAGTTCATATTTCATAAACCGAATAACCTTGCAAACATTTTCTTTGTAATATAAGAACAGCCAAAATTAAATAAACGTTCGTCTAAATTAACACTGTAATTAGGTAGATTTGTAGGTGCTAGAACTAAATATAATACATAACACACTTATCAACTATTGTAAGGAGATGTGAACAACTACTCCACGTACGATACGTTTCAAAACATATTTAAAATGTATCTTTTGTACTACTTAATATTGCACTTCCATTTTGTTTCAACTTCTTGTGTTAAGATCGATATTGGATTTTTTGTATATTGGGACATCATATTTCTGAGAAGAGCATTGGTTTTGCAATAAAATTCAAAAATATAAGATTATAATCGAGTAAGTAATTTTTTTTACCAGATAGTGAAACACTCATTAGAAAGAAGCGATACTCAGAATCCAATTTTAATAGAACATACACATTTTAATTTAAAAAATAATAAAAATGGAAATTGGTCACTTCCTGGCGGCATTTGTGCCACAAATAAATTTTCAGTTGTAGCTTTCAACATATTTTATTTAATTTAAGTAAAAGTCATCATTACAGACCGCAATTATGAAAATAATTTCATTGTATCTATGGAATGACTGAAATGTTATTGGGTCGTGCAGTTGACGTTGCAACGCACTGTATCTCGGAGCACTTAGCCACCACCACCTCCAGCACCTCCAATATTTTTGTACTTACGTAGAAATATTTTGCAAAAAAACACACACACCGTCAAAAGTCTTGGACCCCCCTGTATTTTATGTTAGTAAAGCATTATTTTTTAATATTGTATTTGTTTTTCAAAGTGTTAGTTTTCTAAATAATGAATTTTTTTAAAAAATTTAGACAATCAAAAAACAATGAGAAAAAATATTGTATTTTTAAGTAAATCTATTATGACAAAAATTAACAAAACGTTTTTTTTTTAACAAAGTAAACATCAACTTAATTTTTTGAGGAATATTGTTCCGTTCTTCTACTGCTGCTGCAACAAACTCTTCCGCATTTTGGGGTACATGCGTTTGTGAATCGCTCTAGAAATAAATTTCCACATGTTTTCAATGGGATTAATATCTGGGGAGTTAGCTAGCCAATCTAATCGTGTAATATCTCCCCATGCAAGTAGCTCTTTCCATTCTAACTGTTCTTCATTCCAACATAGTAACCATAACCAACAATTCATAGTAACCATTCTTGAGCGATGTGGCTCCCGTTGTCGTCCACGAAGATGAAATTGTTACCTAATTCGTCCCGTATTTGATAAACAATGAGCCTGATAACACTTACTACATAAACTTGACTTGTCATATTCTGATTTAGGAAATTAACGGCGTACGGCTATTGACCATTATTCCTCCCCAAAACATTTCTGTCCCACCATTGTAGGGAGCCACCTCACGGGAAAAAGTTAATCTTTCTTGAGGACCTGACTCTCTCCAGACCCTTTGCCTATTAACATCACTCACCAGTCCAATTCTAGTTTCATCTGTGAATAAAATCCATCACCATTGCTGCAAAAGCAGATTACTGTGATCACTTGCCCACTAAAAGCAGGCAATTCGATATCGTTGAAGTAGAGTGGGTACCCTTAAAGGCCTTCTTGAACGTAAATTTGTAGGATCGAGTCTTCTTCGATCTATAGAAGTCAATATAACAAGGCGAAACGTACCTTGAAAGTGAGTCCTGAGGGCTGGAGCTGAAGCATTTCGGTGTGTACGGGCATATTGAACCAAATACTGATCCTGCCATTCATCTGATACTCGTTCCTAATTCTTGATACCTATGCACTAATCGCACAACAGAAAATCTAGGAATGTCTAACATCTCGGATATCTGATGATTGGAATGCCCAGCATTATGCAAAGCAATAATTCAGAAACGTGACCCCTTCCCAGGGCCCATATTATCAATATTCTAGTTCAAGATACAATGAAAATTTTGAGAAATTTTAACTTTATTTAAAAGAATAGGTATGCCTAACTTCCCAAACATTTTCAAAATAATCTATTTTTAACTAAATCATAAGTGAACTGCGCAAAACAGCAAAATTCATCTGCAAATTCTTGACCCATCACTACAAGCGGTCGCACAAAGTTTTATTGGATATCCTTGGATGGTCGGTATTATATACAAAGCCCATATTTGGACCTTTTCTTTATTAAGTATTAATTAACTTTATCAATTTAAATTTTTCAGATGTGGCATTTGTTGAAATTAAAAATATTGGTGAATGATTCAATAAATTGATTGACGGTCACTTCACCGATCATCATTTTACCAGTGAGGATTGATGAAATGATTCAATCATGAATCATTTAACTAGAAGAGGAATAATGTGGAACAATGCCAGCAAACCAGCTGAATATATTTTATGCACATATAATTTAGTAATGTGACGAATTCACAACGTCATTTCCTCAAAGCAGGTTTTCAATTCTGAGAAATATTATGTTTTTTTATAGGAAAGTTTGCTTATTATTTGTTTGTTCTACAATATCACATGTTTGTAATATATTGTTCTAAATCTCATTTCTTCATTGAAATTAATTATCATGGATTAACGATAAATATAAGTTGAGTTACATCGTAGGAAGTCTTCCATCCATTGAATTTGATGTGCGTCGTAATATTAGAGTACTATTGGTTAGTATTGGATCAATTCCTTTCAATATTTCACGAAAATTGGACGATCTCAAAATTTCTTAAAACTTTTACATTTACTCATGCATAGTTTTTTTTCTGTTTAATGTATTATAAAACAATACCAATTTGGTCCTTGATTGAATACCTGATGAACTCCGGTTATTTCTCAGGCATTAAAAATATTTTAAACATAGTATACATGAACCTTTTACAACGCTGTTAAAGTTATTTACTGAGAATTTTAAAGTAGACAAAATACATTTCGAATAAGTAGGTACTTACTACAAATACATTAAATGCTAATAGTATTCAGTCTGTAATAATGCAGGTTATTATTTATTACACGTTCATCTGCCAGCCTTTACTGATGTTTGTAACCTTTGCCGCGAAAGTATCTTTTTATGAATTATTAGCAACTAAGTAATTTTCAATTTGCATACTTAAACATCTTGCAATGATTCACTAATAACTACTAACGAGACTTGGAAAGTAACCTAAGCCGAAATATTTTCTATTATAAACATAAATTATAATGACTAAAATAATACTTAATCTATGAACTGATGCGTAAAGAAAGTTGTACTTCTTTTAATGCAAGTAAATAAATATCAGAAACTGAAAGTTTAACATCTATACTCATTTATTAGAAATATGCGAACAATTTATCTAAACATATTTCTTTTCATGAGTTTTAATGCTGTTAATATAGCATAGAACTAGCCCTTAAATTTATTTTGTGCTTTGACTTTTGCTGGAATAATTTTTACTTGGAGACTTTAGAAGCTTCCTAAAAGTCTCTTTTATATAAAGAGTGTCATATAACTTCATTACATAAGCAGATTGTTTTTATTTTCCGTAAATTCGGGACAGATATGTATTAAAATAAGTAGGACCTAGTAAACTGAAAGGTACCATTTGGTTTCCCTTTAAATCTTTTAATCATTGAGAAGTCAGAAGGGATAAGTATGGTTCCAAAGGTATAAGATATGTTTGAAAATTTACAATTTTATAACTATCTTGCAAGTCAAATATTAACAAGCATATCGAAAAGCTTTGAAAAAGACAAAATATAACTAGATATTTTTTAATTTTTGAAACACAAATTTGTATGCGAAAAAGATAATGTCAAGCTTCCTTTCTTATTTGTACAGGGTGTCCACCTAGTGCGCGTAAGTCCAATATCTGGGTTAATAAAAGAGATAACTTAATTTTTTTTCTACAGGGTTGTCTAATATCCCGAGCTGCACAAAATGAAAATATATTTACATATTCAGGGTGTTCAGTTTTTCCTGGACAGGTACCAACTTCATTTTTTTAAATGGAAACCTATATTTTTTATGGCATTATCGAATTCTACGTAAAAAATTAGTGGGACTTTGTGCATAACACTGCTATTGAAATATTGATAGTTTTCGAGATATTTGACTTTTAATTTTTTTTTCTTATGTTTCGTCACTTCTAATAGTTGACATAATTATGGTTGTATGACAGCTAGAAATTATTTTTTTTTCAGAAACTGTAGAGTGAAGATGGCTCTTTCGAAAAACGTATCAAAAGTTGACCTGCGATATACAGGGGGCAACAGAAATCGTGCCAAACCTGATGGTTTAAAATTTAAAAAATATCGACTTTTTCAAATGGAACACCCTGTGTTTTATGATTTCATTAGATGCCTTTCTGTAGACTCTACAATTTTATAATAGCTTTCCCTATACCTAAGTTGCGTAGTTTTTGCAAAAAACCCACTTTTATGAAAAATACCCGATTTGCGCACTCCTTTGACGGAAAAAATATTGTAAGGCTATTTATTTTTATAAAATGTATTAGTTTACACTTCTTAAAATAAAAATAACTGAAAAATTTAGATAATTTCAGTTTAATAAACAAGTCTTTATGGAAAGTTACCATTTATTTGTAAATAAAAGTAAAAAATCATAAAAGCTCTACATGTAATTAAGAATTAGCAAAACTGGCGTATGCTTTAGAAGAAGTTCATGGGAATTATCAACAGCAGAAACCACAACATTAAACTAAATATTATCGTTGTTACTCCCATGTCTCCTGGTAGTTTTCTCATAATTCCCATTTGCTGTTCTTTCAAATCTTTCTTTTACATTTTCAAAACAGTCAGCACGTGGGAATCTCTATAAATACGTGCTGCTAGCAAATAATTCCCATGAACTTCTTCTAAAGCATACGCCAGTTTTGCTAATTCTTAATTACATGTAGAGCTTTTATGATTTTTTACTTTTATTTACAAATAAATGGTAACTTTCCATAAAGACTTGTTTATTAAACTGAAATTATCTAAATTTTTCAGTTATTTTTATTTTAAGAAGTGTAAACTAATACATTTTATAAAAATAAATAGCCTTACAATATTTTTTCCGTCAAAGGAGTGCGCAAATCGGGTATTTTTCATAAAAGTGGGTTTTTTGCAAAAACTACGCAACTTAGGTATAGGGAAAGCTATTATAAAATTGTAGAGTCTACAGAAAGGCATCTAATGAAATCATAAAACACAGGGTGTTCCATTTGAAAAAGTCGAGATTTTTTAAATTTTAAACCATCAGGTTTGGCACGATTTCTGTTGCCCCCTGTATATCGCAGGTCAACTTTTGATACGTTTTTCGAAAGAGCCATCTTCACTCTACAGTTTCTGAAAAAAAATAATTTCTAGCTGTCATAAGACCATAAGAAAAAACAATTAAACATAAGAAAAAAAGAAACATAAGAAAAAAAAATTAAAAGTCAGATATCTCGAAAACTATCAATATTTCAATAGCAGTGTTATGCACAAAGTCCCACTAATTTTTTACGTAGAATTCGATAATGCCATAAAAAATATAGGTTTCCATTTAAAAAAATGAAGTTGGCACCTGTCCAGGAAAAACTGAACACCCTGAATATGTAAATATATTTTCATTTTGTGCAGCTCGGGATATTAGACAACACTGTAGAAAAAAAAATTAAGTTATCTCTTTTATTAACCCAGATATTGGACTTACGCGCACTAGGTGGACACCCTGTATAGTCAACAAATATCAATTATTCTCAAAATCGATATTCTTTAATATGTATAACAATTTCGGTTAGAAAATAAGGACTTTACCATCAGTAAATGCTTATAATAAATAACCAGGAAGAAACCGCAGGCAAACAGTGATTTACAATACTAAAATTTTATTTAAAAATCTCAGGTCGTTGTAGTATTTTCAATGTTGACACAGAAGATACATTTCAGTCACTATCTAACTCATTCAATCCGAACCTAATTTCATTTAAGTTGAAATGTTGCTAAATATTCAAAACACTTTGAATGAAAAAGGAAGATATCATTTAAAATGGACACCAGGTAACATACTAATTTAAATGTATTAAATTTTCAAGATTGTAATATAGATAACAAAGGATGTAATATATCGGAGGAAACGTTTTGATTAAGATATATTGTACATGACAGAAATGAATTCTTATTTCCTACCTGGATGTCTTAATAACAGGTATAGTCATCGGTCTTCCGAATTACATCAGAAATAATAAGGATTACTACTTTTAAAATTTGTGAATTTATCACAATGTAATATTGCCCAAGTTTCGTGTAGGTATTATCTATTAACTAAGATTCATTTAATTAATTTTAATCAAACATGAAATAAATAGAGAAGACTTAATCCTATAACTAGTCCCAATTTCCATTCATGTTCTGGTTAATCACTGATGACTCTTGGCACATTGCTTTACATGTTTTTGCAATCCATTCTTTTATTGAAAAACGTAATAGTTAAACAAAAACTATTGACCCAAATTGACTAAAACAAACAAATAAAGTACTTCTCTCCGTGTACTTAGTTACTATAATTTCTTTTATCATGTCATAAAGAAAATTGTGATGTACAATATTCCTGAACATTTAAGAACATTTTATTTAATTTTAAAAAACGACCACTCCAAGATTTTAGATGTCATACCACAGAGGACACAGACTCTGTGGTCATACTGTCAACTTTGTCATGGACAGATATTGTTTAGTAGTTAACATAAATATTTGTTTTACAAACGTAAAGTAAATAAAATAAATAAGATTTATAATCTGTTATCTCCATTATAGTTATCATATTTCATAAGTAATATTAAAAACTCGGTGAACTCTGTATTTGTTGTTTGCACAGTAGTTAATCGCTGGATTTAAGATTTATTTTTAGGATACGCATTATTTAAATAATCGTGTGTATATTAAAATATGCCAAGTAAGTTTAAACTGGGTGAAATTCCATGACGTTGGTAAAACAATTACAATCACAAAAACAAGCATTAAAATAGAATAAATAAAATTTCTGATCCCTTTTTTAAAATATCTATTGAAGTTCTCTACTTGAAGTTTTCAACAGGAAGCAACAAGTCGAACTTTTTTTTCAAAAGTCAGTTTAAGCAAATACCTACGTATCTACTCTAGTTATGGTACACTTTTTTGGACATTTTTTAATACTGTAGATCAAAAAAAAGATCAGATCATTTTCAGTCTATAAATGAAATAAGTATAACCTGATGGCAGTATATTTTTTACACTTTCTATATTTGAAACATACAGGGTGTCCACCTAGTGCGCGTAAGTCCAATATCTGGGTTAATAAAAGAGATAACTTAATTTTTTTTTCTACAGGGTTGTCTAATATCCCGAGCTGCACAAAATGAAAATATATTTACATATTCAGGGTGTTCAGTTTTTCCTGGACAGGTACCAACTTCATTTTTTTAAATGGAAACCTATATTTTTTATGGCATTATCGAATTCTACGTAAAAAATTAGTGGGACTCTGTGCATAACACTGCTATTAAAATATTGATAGTTTTCAAGATATTTGACTTTTAATTTTTTTTTCTTATGTTTCGTCACTTCTAATAGTTGACATAATTATGGTTGTATGACAGCTAGAAATTATTTTTTTTTCAGAAACTGTAGAGTGAAGATGGCTCTTTCGAAAAACGTATCAAAAGTTGACCTGCGATATACAGGGGGCAACAGAAATCGTGCCAAACCTGATGGTTTAAAATTTAAAAAATCTCGACTTTTTCAAACGGAACACCCTGTGTTTTATGATTTCATTAGATGCCTTTCTGTAGACTCTACAATTTTATAATAGCTTTCCCTATACCTAAGTTGCGTAGTTTTTGCAAAAAACCCACTTTTATGAAAAATACCCGATTTGCGCACATTCCTTTCTCGGGAAAAACGCAGTGAGCGTCTGTCACGCAATAAAATTTGTGACAATCAGTTTACATGTCATTTCTTCTTTACTGAATATTCACGTACGAGTTTAGAGTAAGTACTAAGCGTGCATACAATGAACTATTCAAAAGAAGAATTAGTGAAAATGGTTTATGCCTTAGGAGAAGCTCATGGAAATTGTTTGCTAGCAGCACGTATTTACAAAGCAAATAATCCAGATTTACAGAGATTTCCACGTGCTGAATGTTTTGAAAATGTGAAAGAAAGATTTGAAAGAACAGCAAATGCGAATTATGAGAAAACTACCAGGAGACATGACGGTAACAATGACGATATTCAGTTTAATGTTGTGGCGTCTGCTGTTGAAAATCCAAATATTAGTGTCAGGAAAAGCAGTAATAATCTTGGAGTTTCCAAAAGCTTGACAAACAAGATACTGAAGAAGAATAATTTTCATCCGTATCATATTAAAAACCATCAAGCACTGTTACCTCAAGATCACCTAAACCGCCTGCAATTTTGCCACTGGGCATTGGATAAAATTCAGGAAAGTCCAAACTTTTTTATGAATGTCTTGTTTACTGACGAATCAACATTTTCAAACACATGCTTACCCAATCGTCGCAACTTTCATCACTACGCTGACAATAATCCAAGATTATTGAGGGTACTAGATAATCAGCATCGTTTCAAAGTGAACGTGTGGGCTGGAATTTGTGGAGAACATATTGTTGGACCGTACTTTTTTGAAGGCAATTTAAATGCCAATGTGTATTTGCATTTTTTGCAAAACGAACTTCCCCTTCTACAGCTACAGAATATGCCCGCTGATTATTTGGTTCAACAATGGTTTCAGCATGATGGTGCCCCTCCACATTCCACTTTGGCGGTACTGTGATTATTTTATTGTTGTAGTACTTTTCCTATTATCTATTCATATTTCAGATTAGAGAACACCTAAACCACGTATATCCAAATAAGTGGTTAGGTCGTGGTGGTCCAGTTCCTTGGCCTGCACGTTCGCCTGATTTAAATATTCTGGACGTTTTCTTGTGGGGTTATATCAAGGAGCGAGTATACGAAGTACCACCAACGGATATGCAAGACTTGAAAGAAAAGACCCAAAATGAGTTTCTAACCATAACGCCCGAAATGTTAAGAAATGTTCACATTCATTTTCGTCGTAGATTAATGCTTTGTGTTGAAAACAACGGTGGACATTTTGAGCATTTACTTTAGGTTAGCTTGCTTGTATGAGTATTGCGTATTCTTTTTTCAATACTCTATGTATATTCATCCATTTCACTAATAATTTTTCTAACTACGGTAACACCGTTTGGTTTTCAATATGATACGTATGAAACTTCTTCTTCAATATCTTATTTGTCGAGCTTTTGAAAACTCCAAGATTTCTACTGATTTTCTGATACTAATATTTTTGGATTTTCAACAGCAGAAACCACAACATTAAACTAAATATTATCGTTGTTACTCCCATGTCTCCTGGTAGTTTTCTCATAATTCCCATTTGCTGTTCTTTCAAATCTTTCTTTCACATTTTCAAAACAGTCAGCACGTGGGAATCTCTATAAATACGTGCTGCTAGCAAATAATTCCCATGAACTTCTTCTAAAGCATACGCCAGTTTTGCTAATTCTTAATTACATATAGAGCTATTATGATTTTTTACTTTTATTTACAAATAAATGGTAACTTTCCATAAAGACTTATTTATTAAACTGAAATTATCTAAATTTTTCAGTTATTTTTATTTTAAGAAGTGTAAACTAATACATTTTATAAAAATAAATAGCCTTACAATATTTTTTCCGTCAAAGGAGTGCGCAAATCGGGTATTTTTCATAAAAGTGGGTTTTTTGCAAAAACTACGCAACTTAGGTATAGGGAAAGCTATTATAAAATTGTAGAGTCTACAGAAAGGCATCTAATGAAATCATAAAACACAGGGTGTTCCATTTGAAAAAGTCGAGATTTTTTAAATTTTAAACCATCAGGTTTGGCACGATTTCTGTTGCCCCCTGTATATCGCAGGTCAACTTTTGATACGTTTTTCGAAAGAGCCATCTTCACTCTACAGTTTCTGAAAAAAAATAATTTCTAGCTGTCATACAACCATAATTATGTCAACTATTAGAAGTGACGAAACATAAGAAAAAAAAATTAAAAGTCAAATATCTCGAAAACTATCAATATTTCAATAGCAGTGTTATGCACAAAGTCCCACTAATTTTTTACGTAGAATTCGATAATGCCATAAAAAATATAGGTTTCCATTTAAAAAAATGAAGTTGGTACCTGTCCAGGAAAAAATGAACACCCTGAATATGTAAATATATTTTCATTTTGTGCAGCTCGGGATATTAGACAACCCTGTAGAAAAAAAAATTAAGTTATCTCTTTTATTAACCCAGATATTGGACTTACGCGCACTAGGTGGACACCCTGTATATATAGAAATATATATTTGGAAAATATAGAAAGTAGGCATATTTGAAATACAAGAAATATACTTGTAGAACCTCATAACCTTACTTGAAATACCAGAATGTGACGTTTAGTTCACACGGTCACCGTCAAGGTCCATGGCGTTTAAGCGCACCCTAATATATTCGTTCCAATATCAATAAAAAACAGTGCTTTTAGTACTATACTCTATAAGATCTATTTCATATTTTGCTGGTCTGTGTTGAAAAATACACTTTCCAATAAACTTTTCCAGATGGATTTGAGATTGTGTATTCGAGTATTCGTAATTAAATCAGAGAAGTAAAATTCATTTGGCATTAGTTTTGATGTGGAGCTTACAGCTTTCGATATAAGGCAAAATGTTTTAATTGGATGGCCTATCCTAGTCTATTCGTAGATTTTAGGTCAGTTTCTGATGCCAGAAATGTAATACGCCTCCTGTTTAATCGATAATATCCTTGGACTATGTAAAGGCAATTATAATCCAGCTATACATAGTAGATATTATTGTTCGAAGTTTATATCTGTTATTATTACTTCATAATATAAACCAAAATTTAGCTCATTTTCTATATTTGTCATTGGTTATTCAATGGATAAATAAAAAGCCGAAGACTGCTTAATTCCCAACTTCACAGTCATCAAGTATACTTACATATACGGATAAAATATACTAAATCAAATTGAAACTGAAATCCGAATCGTAAACCAATTACGATTTATCCTGCACGAAAAAACAAAGAGCTGATATAATTTTAAAGACTTGTTCTGCGGACATAGGTCATGATTCCTTTTGTCTTTTGGTATTTCTCATGATATCATTTACAGAAAGGATGGAAAATAATCACTAAATTAGAAATTAGGAAAGCCAAACGGAAATATTTTTCATCTGAGAACTTCCAATTTATCGGCTTGCAAGATGTTAACAGTTTTTACTCAGAATTATTATGGTTGCACAACTTTACCACCACAGCCATTATACATGGTCGTCTATTTATTTAAAAAACGTGCCTTTGTTTTATAATTACTAATAAAATAAATAAATCATTGATTCTACTAAAAAACTCCTATATGGTGGGTGAAAAAAATGTATTATAGTTCACGGTATTCTAATAAAAAAATAATGTACACTACACTGGATTCCAAATATAAAATTAACTCAAACAAGCTTTTTGACATTCTAAATATCTAGAATCCATATATATATATATATATATATATATATATATATATATATATATATATATATATATATATATATTAAAACGCGTCGATTCTATCTCGCTCTAAATTCCGTCGCCAGATCGACCAAGTTTCTAAGCTATCACCTCTGAGCGGGGATCGCGAAACCCTTTCTTCTATGCCTAGGCGTATTTTCGTCCCGTTTTCTACGCGTTTTCCCAATTTAAACGCCTTTTCAAAAAACCACGCAAAATTTTCCCCCCGTTCCGTCGTGCCTGCCGAAATCCCGCTTTCCGCGGTACCCCCTTGACCCCTTTTCTAATTTTTACGGCTTCGAAAACCGCTTTACACAAAACTTCCGTCTTTTCTATAATCCTTTGAGATTTTTTTTTCGAGACCGTATGTCGAGCCTTCTACGTCTATTTCGTCTTCTTCGTCTTCGAAAATCTCGAGTAGCGTCCGTCTCAACTTCTTTCTCATTTTATCTGCCGATGTGAGATTGCACTAACCTCCTACGAAAACTGTCAAATTAATTAAACATCAGATAGGTTATTATTTTCCTATGAGAAATATTGCTAACGGAATCCATAGTACTGGCTGCCAAACACTTCTGATTACCAAAATACTGAAGCGAAATGCGAAATTAGAATATCGGTAAAAATTAATCTCAAGTTAATTAACACGCACAGTTTATATAGTTAGTTGTCTCAGCGTCAAACAATAAGGAGTGACGCGGTGGTGTAATGGTATAAGTCGCAGTATTTCAAGCATAGAAGTGCAGAATTGTACAAGTTCCAATCCCGCTGGAAGCAACTTTTTTTTTACTTTTTAATTCCAGTTATTTATTGGTATTAGTGTTTAGTTATCCTGTTTCATTGTCCGTAGTTTTTATTCTTTCTGCAGATAAAGATTAAAATTAATTCCTTCATTTTGTCAGTCTGTAAAATTCATCAACTTAGCTTACAAAAGTAAATATCTACAATATTAATTTGCTCCAACAATATGACAGCAATATATTTTTTAATAATTGATAAAATTGACAAAAATGTTTATCTACTAAAAAATGATTTCTACTTTCAACACTTAAAAATGATGATGTTTTACCATCAAGAATAGAGTACCCTTACAATTCATCAAAAAAATTGTATTAACAAAAATTTTTAATATAATTACATCATATGGGCATGACAAAAAGAACAATGTACCAATCCAAAACAAGGCAGAAATAACATGATACGCATACAAAGGGTTGGTACGCGTCAATGTGCTTTACAATCTAGAGCGGACAGAAACCCTCGCGATTTTATAATATCCAAGCAATCTCAACAGGGGTGAAGGGCTGTTTAAGAAGGGCGAAATATCTGCGATTAAGCATGGACCACAGAAAACCAGCCCAGGTGTACATCATTCATCTCACATTGGTCGTGACAGCTTACGAACTATTGTACTGTTTATTTAAACCTAAATAAAAGACATGCGCTCATATTTAAAGTTTAATATTGTAAGAAAATTAAATTGCATAACATTTTTATTTTCTTTATCACCGGTTTTTCAACTATAAATCTTAAAATTGGAAATATATTAAAACCCAGTATACATAATGCGTACCATTCCAGGTTAAGGAGGTTAAGGTTACCTGATTTTACAACGTCACTACTTATTATACTGTAAAACTATACAGTAGTAATAACTATTTTTTCTGCATAAAATAAAATGAACAATCTCCAAAGAAGCTATTACACAAGTACCTAATAAACCTAAATACACAAGTAGATTAATGTTGAAACGTGAATAAATCGATCTCCATACGGAATGACGCATCATTATTAGCAAATCAAGCACCCTTCCCTGACAACCTTGCATATCATCTCATCATACTTAAACAATGGTATTATGTACTTGATAAAATACTCGCTTGAAGTACTAGAAGAGACAAGAACCACTTGAGGTTAGGATTTAAATAAAAAACAAACAACCCTTTGCCTCCGGCAAATCGGCGCCTATGGAAACAAAACATTATTTATTATTGAAGACGACAATATTATTATTAAAAAAAAACATTTTGGTAGGTATAAATATTTCAAGGAACTACCTGGTTTTGACTTTTAAATTAGTTTATTAACGAGTATTGGTAACCCGTGTATGAAATGATTAATAAATTAAAAGCACATGCACTTCTAGCGTGCTATAACATAATCTACAAAATATATTTTACTTTCATTAGACTATCATTTATATGATGCTACACATCATATAAAAATAGCTTTATTAAACTGTATAGGTACATGATATGTTACTTCTCGCAGTATACTAACGGTGTAATTCTTGTGAGGAATCTCAGTACCTATTTTGTAAGTTATCCACTTTAATGAAATCAAGATTTCGGAAAATATATCCATCCGTCTCGCTTTAAATTCCGTCGCCGAATCCACAAAGTTTCAAAGCTATCTCCTCCGAGGGGGGATCGTGGAGCGATCCCCGCGGGCGACCGGAGGTCGCCCCCGGCCTTTCTCCGATGAGTAGGGTTATTTTCGTCCCGTTTCCTACGTTTTCCCCCGTTTTTCCAATTTAACCGCCGGAAAACCTCTGGAAAATTTTCATCGATCGCCGTTCGACGAGAGAGATGCGGCTAGCACCGACGTTTGTCCTCGCGCCTAATGGTCCCGTCACGCCTGCCGAAATCCCGACTTTTCGCTGGACTCCATAGACCCTTTTTCTAATTTTACAGCTTGGAGAACCGCTTCACGCGAAAGTTCCGTCCTTTCGCTAATCCTTTGAGATTTTTTTTCGAGACCGTACGTCGACTCCTTCTACGTCTATTTCGTCGTCGAAAATCTCGAGTCGCGTCCGTCTCAACTTCTTTCTCATTTTAACGCACTAACGAGACAAGCACCTCCTACAAAAACTGTCAAATTAATTCAACTTCAGATAGGTTATTTTCCCACGAGAAATATTGCTAACGGAATCAATAGTACTGACTGCCAAACACTTCTGATTACCAAAATACTGAAGCGAAATGCTTTTCCAATTAGAAAATCGGTAAAAATTATATTTTCAGGTTGACACGTACAGTTTACATACTTAAACATCTCAAGGTAACATTTGACAACAGGCGTGGTAGCGCAACGGGAAAGTGGTAGGATTCAAAACTTCATAATGCTGATTTCGTGAGTTCGAGTCACGCTGGTGGCAAACTATTTTTTTTACTTTTTAATTCCAATTATTTATTAGTATTAGTATTTAGTTATTCTGTTTCATTATCCTTAGCTTTTATTCTTTCTGCACGTAAAGTTTGGAATTAATTTGTTCATTTTGGCAGTCTGTTAAATTCTTCATTTTAGCTTAAAAAAGTAAATATCTACAATATTTTTGGACCCATTAATAAAATTGATAATAATGTTTACTGAAAAATAAATTCTACTTTCAGTAACTAAAAAATTATGATGTTTTACCATCAACAATAGAGTACCCTTACAATTCATCAAAATATTTAAAAAAATCGTTTTAATATAATTACATCATCATTCCAGATACAAAATTTCTTTAATACGTATTTTCTTTAAAATAATATTATCCTACATGCTTTTGTCACCCGAAGGGTGACCCCAGGCCGCAGGCCTGGACCCCCGGTAGGGCTAGAAATGGGAACGAAAATCGCGAGAGCGATTTTCTCCCATTTCTAGTTGTTTAAATAAAACGCGTCGATTCTGTCTCGCTCTAAATTCCGTCGCCGAATCGACAAAGTTTCAAAGCTATCTCCTCCGAGCGGGAATCGCGGAGCGATCCCCGCGGGCGACCAAATGTCGCCTGCAACCTTTCTCCTATGCGTTGGGGTATTTTCGTTTCGTTTCCTATGCGTTTTCCCAATTTAAACGCCTTTTCAAAAAACCTCTGCAAAATTTTCGTCAATCGCCGTTCGGCGAGAGAGATGCGGCTAGCACCGGCGTTTGTCCTCGCGCCTAATGGTCCCGTCACGCCTGCCGAAATCCCGACTTTTCGCGGGACCCGCAGATCCTTTTTCTATTTTTTACGGCTTCGAGAACCGCTTCATGCGAAAGTTCCGTTCTTTCTCTAATCCTTTGAGATTTTTTTTCAAGACCGTACGTCGAGTCCTACGTCTATTCCGTCTTCCAAAACCTCGAGTCGCCTCCGTCTCAACTTCTTTCTCATTTTATCTGCCGATGTGATATTGCACTAACGAGACAAGCACCCCCCACGAAAACTGTCAAATTAATTAAACTTCAGATAGGTTATTTTTCTATGAGAAACATAGCTTACAGAATCGGTAGTAGTAGACTGCCAAACACTTCTGATTACCAAAATACTGAACCTAAATGCTTTTCCAATTGGAATATCGGTAAAAATTAATTGTTCAGGTTAACACGTACAGTTTACGTACTTAAGTATCTCAGGGTCAGTTTATTGCGGGTGGACGCGGTAGCCCAATGGTTTAGTCGAAAGATTTCAAACGTCGTAATGCTGATTTCGCGAGTTAAAATCGCGCTGCCAATTTTTTTTTACTTTTTAATTCCAATTATTTATTAGTATAAATGTTTAGTTATTATGTTTCATTGTTCGTAGTTTTTATTATTTCTGCATGTAAAGTTTGGAATTAATTCGTTGATTATGGCAGTCTGTAAAATTCATAATTTTAGCTTACAAAAGTAAATATCTACAATATTAATTTATAAATTCTAATTTCAGCACTAAAAAAATTATGATGTTTTACCATCAAGAATAGAGTACCCTTAGAATTGATCAAAATATTAAGAAAAGTTTAGTATAATTACATAATCATTCCAGATACAAAATTTCTTTAATATGTATTTTCTTAAAAATATTATTTTATATGCTTTTGTCACCCGAAGGGTGACCCCAGGCCGCAGGCCTGGATCCCCGGCAGGGCTAGAAATGGGGACAAAAATTGCGACAGCGATTTTCTCCCATTTCTAGTATATTCTTTAAATGTTGTACAGAAAATGTAGTAGCAAGAGAATTAACTTAATGTAATTTCCTATCTCCCAAGTTTCGTATTTTTCGATGATTTCTGATGTGCCCAGCGCACGCGTAGATCTACGCAGTTCATAGGATATATACCAGATAGGACGAGAGCACAGGACCGGCTACGCCATGTCTGGCACTGATACAATATTTTTATAACGCAATATAAATGTTATAATATAATTAATACAAGCACTCGAATCACCGGGACACTCGAAGCTTCCAAATGATTCAATCAATGAGATAACAACAACAACAAAAATGGAAGTGACAAAGAACACGAAAAACGAATCCCAGACCTGACAGCGAGATGTGCAATTAATGTAGATGTTCTCTCATTTGCCATTTCAGTTATTTCCTTGTCACTGAAATGTGAAAATTCTTATTAGTTAATTCTCTTTGGTAGTAATATCTCACGACACTTGGCTGTTGCATAATTTACAGAAAAGTTTATGTTGATCTGGTAATACTTTAATTTTCATCCATGATTTCTAAATAACAAAAATGTTTTGTTATGAAATAGAATGTTATGTCAAATTATAACGATAATAAATATAGGTAAAGCTGACACCTACATCTTGTAATTTATATTTATAAATGAAAAGTTGACCCCCCCCCCCATGAATTGACGATCAAATAGGTTTTCAAAAAGAACAGGCCGAACCTGTAAATTTTTAAATGAAATACCCTGTATATTTTTATTTATTTGGATAGAGCACTGCTTTACGACTTGTAAGGATTAGTGGTAAGAGAGATATTACCAAAAGCATGTGGGTCTTGCAATGAAATGATCTCAATAAAACTTGCGAGGGAACAAACTAGTTTAAAAAATCGGCAAAAGAAGTCAATCAATATCGAGGGAGAACTATTTTGATATAAAATTTACACCATCTGGGTTTGACGATAATTTTTTGAAATTTTTAAATGCGGTGTTCATGTGACGCCTCATCCCATCCTTAAAAATTGAGGAAGCAATATCTTGAAAAATAGGCGACAGATTTTGAAAAAGTTATAGCGCTGTAAGGGTGGGCATATTTCAAATTTTTATACGCTATATCAACTAGAGATAAAAGATAATGATCACCTTTTCCGATCTCTTTTTCTGTGACCAACTTGGTGGTGAAAACTAAAATGGTCTACCGTCTGTTGTTTTCAAGTAATAAGCAAAACTTCATATGTTTATATCTTGGTTATTTGTGGAGATAGAAAAGAATAATATACATGTTATCTAGATAGTTTTTTTTACTAGAATCCTGTGGCGGGTTCAATTTCTTTGCTGCTTTATTAAAGATTTTGAGTTATGACCAAAAGTTATATTTTTTAAATACAAATCATGTAGGTTAAAGGTTAGTTAAAAAGGTAAATTTTTCTCTTTCTAGTGTACAGGTACACAGGTACGAGGTTCGCTATTAGTGTGGGGACGGAGCATATAGCTTATACATTTGGGGAGATATCTAAATGAAATTTGGTACAGTGGTGGGTACCGAAGGGGGCCATATTTTAAAATTATTTTTGCTTTCTAGCAATAGCCATGTACAGGGTGGTGGCATAAACTTATATTTTTGTAAATGGAACACCCCAGTAGTTATTTGGGGGTCACATCTTGAAAATTTGTCTATTTGTTTCTTTAAACTATCTTTACGTTACGTTATTATCAAGATAAAAACTCAAATGTCATAATTTAACAATGCTACAGTATCTAAATGACAGGCCTACTAGAAGAAAACGGCAAATTTTAAAAATTGCCATGGCAAAATGGATTTAACAAACAAAATTAACGGACAAAATAAACATTTAACAAACAAAAAAAGTAACAAATAACACATAATATATACTTATCAGTATGAAGAAAAAACTAACCTATACCCAACTATGATTCGTATTTAAAATAACAAAACTTTAGGTAAGAACTCAAAATGTAATGAAGCAGTAAAAATATTGAGCAGGCCACTGGATTTTTCTCAAAAAAGAGCCTGAATACTGTATGTTATTCCTTTCTATATCCACAAACAACCAAGGTATGGACATATTAGCCCGAAAGTTGAAAAATTGAAATTTTGTTTATTATTCGAAAACACAAGACGATATAATTATGGTTTTCACCATCAACTTGGTTACGAAAAAAAGAGATCGAAAAAGGTGATTCATTTTTTTATACCTCTATAGGTAGTTAACGAGATGTCTATTAAAACATCGAAATTTGATCATCAGATCCATATGCTTTTGGTCAATACTCTTTTACTACTAGAGACCATTAAATCTTACATCGATATAGTCCTAAATGAATGGCGATACTCAAATACGTAAAACTATTCATATAGTATTCCGTTCAACAAATTATAAGATGCTGCAGCCTCTAGAAATTAAAATCGACTTGCTTTTAGGGCTTTTTTGGAAACTCAATTAGGAAGGGTAAAAAAAACCTTTTTCCTTGAAAGATCTCGTAATTAAAAGTGTTGTGTGCAGAATCTTTTCCAGCGGGTTTTATGGGACATTGAGATAATTATAATCTACGTTCTCTCATCCCACGACCGATTTGATAAATATATATACTTGCTAATTTGAGATTGAATTTGAAATTAGCAACATGAGTAGTGTCATCACATGGGTAATAATATTAAAAAAAAAAGTAAGAATTTAAAGAAAGAATAGTAAAAAGGTCATCTGCCATGCCACCTCATAGTCATATTTCTACAAGAAATAGGAGTAATTTAGGATATAAAATACCTAATATATTATTATGTAAACTATACAAGATATTTCACATCGAACACAATTTTTAACCACATATATACTTCTTAATAATAAGTATGTCTTAAACAAAATGCATTAAAAGTCCAACAGAAAATGAGATAAAAATGGTTAAAGTTTATAGCATATTTTTATTTCTTTTCTACTAAGGCTGTTTAAAGTTGTCTCAGTTGACTTGCAAGCAAGTTTGGGCCTGTCGAATTCAATTTCATGATTTCATGGCACTAGTTCAAAATGTTCCTCCTTCTTGCTGTTCCCGAAGACGCAGATTATCTGCAACTGTTGTGATTTTTTTTTTACTTTAGTACAGTCAATTAGATAACAGAGTCTAGTTTAATTCCAATTATTTAACTTTAAACAATTTTTATCTTGTTTTAATGTAGAACATTTTTTAATTTTTTTTAAGAAATCGACTTCTTAATTAAAAAACATATGTGATTATTATATTGTCGAATAAGTTGTGAAACACTTTGTATACCGTACAAGGTGTTTGTCTCTAATTTAGGGAACTACATAAAACTTAAGTTAGATGATGAGACAGCTATAAATGTTAAATTGTTTATAACATATTTGTGGTACATCAGCTATAATATTTAGATATATATGTTTTAATGTAGTTTTCCTAGCTTTATACATTTTTTAGGCATACACAATCTAGGCATTTTTACTAACTTAAAGGCTTATATTATGTAGTTATATGCTTATACCAAATATAATTTACACTTTACACAATGCCTCAATAACACTTCTTCCTTAAACATCTATTTAGAGGAATGATGACGAATAGATGATTGATGTTTTTCATAATCTCCCAGGGTTAATCAATAAGGTTATTTCTAGATATGTCTCGATTTAAGGATATACATATACAAACATATTTATCTGTTGCCTTTATCGTATTTACCAAGATTTATTTAATTTACTGACAGTGGGTATCGTTACATTTTCGGTGTAGTCCACATAGATTAATATTTTTTTTAATATCTATTGAATTTGGACCTTACAGATATCTGTTTGGAATACTTACTTGCATTTGGACAAAACATTATTTTAGTGAAACGATAAGTATATTATAATTTGGCTACTTAAATATTCAAAGTCGAGAAACATATTCAAAAAGTCATAACAATATTACGAAGACGTATCACTTAATATAAGGTATAGTTCCTTCTTTGAATTGATTTTACTTACAGACAAATCCAGGACTAAATATATATTTTCAAGAAAAATATCGATATATCTCCTATTCTATTATAGAGATAGACCCATCAATCCCTGTCTCAATGTAGGTATTGGTGAAATAATGCTTTATTGAAATCTGTAAAAATATACAGGATATTTCATTAACTTGTCACATCTTACGACCGAAACCAAAATTTCAATATTACGGAACACGTTAATTATATTAAGTAGTAACTCTTTCGACCTTATAACCGACTTACAACAACATGATGTCATTTTTGAATACCTAGTTTGGATATAAACCTATTATTTAATATTACATCCTAATGTCTTGTAAACATAATATTTGTGAATTTTGTTAAAATGGTAGAAATTCAAATTATAATATAATTAGTTATAGAAATTAGTTTGTTGATTAATCAAATTAACAGTGGCTTTGAATAAAATAATGTTTAAATAAAATCTTAAAAAAACTAAATTAAGTATTTAAGTACTTACTTAGTATTTTGTTTGAAAAAAGGCTATTACAATTTTATATAATTCTACAAATATGACAGTATATGATTGATTCAACATATGATAAGGCAAAATAATCCCGTTTTGTAATCACAAAAATAACATATGTGAAATTTTCAGCTTGTCAACAAAATATATTATAAGGCTTAAAATTAATAGGTATTAATACCGAATTTACGTGGAAATTATAACTACCACTTAAAAACTTGTATATTTAATCTTTTAAGACTATAAATAAGATTTCATAAATGAAATAGCGAGTTTTAAATATTTTCTGTTTTAGGGCTAATAAATATTGTAGTAACTATTGGAGGTAACGCCACTGATCGGAAATAATTGACAGTTGACCCAGTACCCATAATTATTAATCCTCACAGAAAGCCAACACACCCACCTCATCCGATTTTAAATTCCTTTCCGATTCCTTTTTAAATTTTAAACTCGCGCAGCCAAACCTTTTCTGTCACTAGTGAAAATAATAAATAATAATTGTGTTAAATATACAAGGTAATTCATACAAATCAGCCTTTGGGAGATAAAGTCATACTCTAGGAATGTAATAGACAAAATATGTAATAATAAAATGTAAAATAATTACGAAATAAATTTCATGAACACACCACGATGTTCCTAACTTGGTTTCCTAAAATGTCATCCTAATTTAATATCCCATACTTACTTTACTTTATTGTTAACAAAACGGAAAACCATGGTACATTTTGTTGAGATATTACAAGTAGGAAATGAAGATCCGCTTGTCTTAAAAAAAAAAGAATAAATGTAACATTTAAACGAAACATACATAATCATACATCATCATCCTAAAATACATCAAAAGATTAAGCGACAAAATCCTATGGTATAAAGTTGCCAAAAAAATATAATTTTGGTGTACCTATATCTCACATAACGTTTGTAGTTTATTTTAAATATAAAATGAATGCCGATGAATATAAAACATTTTCATTCTTCATTGGGTAGTCAACTTCACTCACTTTAAATCCTCCAAATTTAACTGTGCGAAATGCATACCTACTCAATACCTCTCAAAATACATGTAAGGTCATGACTGTAAATCAAAATTATGTTTATCCTGAGAATAAATTCGAAAGTATTCGGTTATTGTTGTTTTTGAGCAATAAAACCGCTGCATGAATCTCGTCGCTGACAAAGGAGGGTCATCCGACCGACTATTTTTAAGGAATAGGCATATAATTAAGATTCATGACGTCACCCGCGGCCGCCCGCGATACTGATTGTAATGCAGAGTGGGTCCGAGCGCGCGTGTCGGCCCGCCTGACTGGGTGCGCCCTTCTTAAGTACTGCTAATGCCTTACATTCAGACGGAACATCGGCCGTTAAGAAGTTTTGTTTTATTGACTATTCACATCGACGCAACCCAATATTATCTCTATCAATCTCATATATTCAAATATTTTAAAAGCAAAACTTCACTTGCTCATTAAGAGTTAAGTCAAAATAACATTACGGCAGTTATGCATTAAAATAATTGGATTAAAATTCACATAATAGGAAAAGTAAGAATATAACAGAATATCTATACGAACAATAAGAGAATGTAGCTGCGGAAAAACACCCCCATCGTATCCCAACTACTATAGAAGTGATCGCCTTCTTATTATCAAAGAGTAATAAAATGCATAAAAGTCTGTGAGTGTCCTACTGGTATATTTTTTTATATCAGTAGAGTATTCAACTGCGTTAATCCGTACACCTTCAAGATTGGGCTGATTGGCTTCAATGATTAGGTCTTTGGATCTTCTCTCTGGTATTGGATCCTGTTAGATTGAAGGAAAACAATATGACAGTTTAACACATTCAAAATATTACTCAAAACAAATTTAGAATACCTTGACGTTAGTATCGGAGTCCCTCAGGGTTCTGTTCTTGGACCGATTTTGTTTTTACTATATACCAACTAGTTTGAATAGGTCAAGATAAAAAACTGGTTTTATCTGGTAGGTTCCAGATAAAAAATTATCTGGAATAATTTTTATCCTGTATATACATGTGTGGATATATGTTTTGTCCGATATGCTGTTGATACGTCGTTATTAATATCTGACAACTCAAATGAGTTGTTAGAGATGCAGTCTAATAGTTTTAAGATCGATAGGTGAATGGATATATGCACTTTCTTCCAGGCTAAGTTGAACGAGGTGATTTATGAATGAGTATGGAGTCTTTTTCCATATTGTTTTAACTTCTATTGCTAGTTGTTAATATTTTTCTATCTTTTCTATATATTTTTTTGCTATGTTTAGTCAGACGGTATTGCCACATCAATTAGGTGATCCTTTTTATTTTATCTTGAAGTGTTATATCTGGCCTCGTCTACGCTCGCAAGGGCTACCGTTTTATCAGTTTGTATGGTTAGGTCCTAATATAATTTATGATAGTCGTTTTCTATTATGAAATGGTGGAGAAATATTTCTATTATTATGATGCTGAATATTATTATGATACTGAATATTGGTAGTACGCTTGATTGCAGATTATATCGCAGGGGTATTGCCTGGTGAATAATTTTTGCCACTGCACTATGTCTATTAAGATTGCGCACCTGCTAGTAGTTTACATTCGGATGTTATATGTTCTATTGCTTCAGGAAATTGGTGACACTATCGCACTCAATTGAAATAAACTATAAAAGTTTAAAACATATTTTTTATACTTATTTGCCGCTATAACTTGGTCTTGGGTTGCAATTATAAATCCCACTGTTTCTGGGTATAATTGGACTGTTTCTAAGAACTTATATGAAAGGGCTTTGTTTATATGTTCTTGGTTGGCACTATTATAATATAATCCGTATAATGTCGATCATATATTTTGCTTTTGTACAAGGGTATTATGTTGTAAGCATTTGTTTCTTGCATTGAACGTTTAAAGATGTGTAACCGTTATCAGTTTCTACTATTATCCTATGTAATGGATGATCTTTATTTTGGAAGTAAGTATTATTATTATTATTAATATAATAATAATAATAATAGTAATAATAATAATAATAATAATAATAATAATAATAATAATAATAATAATAATAATAACAATTATTATTATTATTATTATTATTATTATTATTATTATTATTATTATTATTATTATTATTGGATTTACCTTGGATTTACTACCTAATAGGTTTGGTTTAAGGATGTGAAACCGTTATCAGTTTCTACTATTATCCTATGTAAGTTCTTCAATAAGTTTCAATGCCACAGTAGTGAAACTGGAAAATCTTTTTAATTTGTGTGCTTTATGTAAACAGTATTCTTTCTCAATCGTGAATGAACTATACGCAGCAGTATTTATAAAAAAAAAAGCAAAAATATGGCTACAAGGATAATACTCGTTTCTACACAACTAAAGGTCTTCAGCAGCTTTCCAAAAAATTTAAAAACAGAAAGAAAAATATGGAGAATAGCGAACAAAAAATGCTGCTATGATATCCAATAATATTACTGAAGTAGTAATTTTAAAAACAGAGAAGTAGGTAGGCCCATATCCAGTAACTTTTTTGTTCTTAGTATAATGGCTTACTTTTCGTAATTTCTTATATACAGCTGAAATTACTGTCATAAGTAATTATCAGCGATATATTTTAGGCATTTGTCCAAAACATATGACATATACCTAATGACATACCCTTACAGTCCTCACACTATAAAATTTGTATATATTTTTTCACGCGAAATTAACTTAACAATTGCCATTTAAATATTGTAGGTATCTAAATCTGATGCATGGCTAATTTAATAATTTTTTTAAAAAATGTTGCCCGGAAAGTAGTGCCTAAATATTTAGAAAATTTGCAATACTAAAGGTAATTTTTGCAATGCATAAGTATATCATAAAAACAGCTCTATTTACTATTTTACTAAGAGGAGTTAGAGGTTCACCTCTAACTCCTTAATCCTTGATTTAACAAAAAACTTTGTTAATACGGATTTAAGAGTGTCTTTTGAAGATACAGAATATGCTATCAGACCAAAATTATATGACAAATTAGATTTTTTTTTAAATTGAACCTACTGTATATTTTCATAAATCTGGAAAGACGTTTCTCTTTTGTTTTCAAAAATATATAATTTTAATAAACTATCTCTAAGCGTTTTCGAGATTTTTAGTATTAAAGAATATTCATCTATTCTATAATAGTAGGCCATACAAAAACAATATTTCAACAAATGTTCTTTGAACTTTGCGTATATAGAAATTAAGAAACCATTTCAGAAATATTCATAAGTAAATTCTAATATTTTTCTATATTTTCTATATTTTTTCATCTATAAGAATTATATTAGGAGTGGATGCAAACCCAAAGACTAAATTGCTCAGAAACATGGTTTAGTTCAACTTACGGCCACCCGCAGAGCTGCAATCGCACTGTCAATCACTAATCACGCCCCTCAATAATTAATCATGCTCGAACATGCCTATATATACCATTTATACTACGGTTATCAGGCCTGAATGGCCGAAGAGTGTATATTCGTATTACAGACTGTTTAACCCATATCGATCTTTATATCTCAAACCAGACCGGCAAGAGAATGTGAGTTTTTATTCAGTATATCCAATCTTGTATATTATTTATCTTTTTTATAATGGTATTAGGTAGAAGCAATAGACTAACAACATGATTAATAATTTAACTTCCAATAAAGATATAACGCTACATAATATGTTAATCAGATTAGTAGTAATGATTCATTTTGTAAAGAGATACTTTTCTTCGACGGTGGTCACTAGGATTTTAGTTTGGAACAAATTAATCGCTTAAAAAATAACACAGTATAATATGGCTCCTAAAATTGATTGAAAATTTACGGTTTGGAATTTTGAGATTATTGGTTCGATTGCAGAAATTTAATTTTCTTCTACAAATTAATTAAAAAATACATTTAATAGGAATAAATGAATTAATGAAATAAATATCAGTTATAGTATCAAATATAAAATTATTTTTAATAATTATTAATTTCGTCTACTAATGCTTAATAAGAACTAACCTAATATTTACAATACAACCAAAATTACTAAAATTGTATCGGCAAATATCTGATATTCTGTAATAAACGGATAACTTGTGAATGTGATTATTTGTGGTGAGCAAAACTCGTGCAGGAAAAATTCAGTATTTCAATAGTGTTTATGCGAATAATGTTTTTAAAAACGAATTAACATATTTTGATATGGAATATATTGTGTACACAAGATTTCCCACAAGGATGGTACTTATAGTTTCCTGTTATAGTTATTTTTTGAGATAAATGATATTTTTCAACGTTTTGATCGGTAGTTATATCAACTATGGATTATTGTTTGAAAATGGAACACCCAGTGTATTATTTTTAGCAAAAACATTATTTTCTAAATATATTGCATACCAACTGTAAAAATGGTTTTTGATGTCGTTTTATATTTGATTTTATATTACGTTTGAAAGCATTAGATATATATCTTTTCAACGTGGAAGAATTGATTTCAAATTTTAAACAATCATGAAATTGAGAATAAGCAGTTTTAAATTGGGAATATTCAATTCTAAATCAAAGCTATTCGTTTCCATATTAAGAAGAATCAGTTGACTTTGTTTGTGAAGCTTGACAGCAGACGTTAAAAAAAATTAAAACAACACATAAATTAGACAACCCCCAAATCCAAAGTCAAAGGCTGTACGGAAGGGGCAATTACCAATTACCAATTTTTGACGATATTCAGAAATTTATATGTGATGATTGTCAAACTTACTTTTTTACGAATGACTAGCCTCAGCTTGAAAGGGATAAATATAGAGAAGATACAGTCCAACATTCCTTAAGAGGTGAGTTGGTACTGGTAACGTCAGCAGGAAGGATACAAAAAAAATGATACAATTAGATATTATCACACAAATAAGGACATTGGTGGCAGCGGTGTAATTGTTCAAATATCTAATAATAATTATTATCAATCACATACAGGTCTCTGATCTACCTTAATAAAATAAGTAGGGGAGACCGGGGCTAGTTGGTACACATTTCATACTTAATTTTTTATTTAGCACTACAGACAATTAAACTGAATTAGAAAATATGTAGAACAGATTTGCAACATTTTCCTACACTTTAGGATATTTAAAGTGCTTTTATAAAAAAAAGTTAAATAGTTACAATTTTTTAAAATCGTCAGTGTAAGTGTGCCAACATACCCCAACTTGGGGGTAGGTAGGCACACTAACTGGGGTTAGTTGGCATATGTAAGTTATATAGAGAAAAACAAGTGTTTTTATAGTTTTTAAAATTTATTACCTACTAAGAGAATACAAAATAAAATAGATTAGAAAAACGTCTAAAACTAAAACAGAAAGTAGAATAAAGCTTACAGTTATGTAAACACCAAAAGTTAACAGTTAGTCAGAATCATCCGAGACACAATTTGTTGTTAGTGCATGCCTCATGAGATGAGACCACATATGGCATGACACACACTAACCCATTTTTCCCCTGGTTCACTGCTGGCAAAACTGTCCATGCAAACCAAGCAAAAAGTTTCCTCCTCTTCATCAGAATAAAATTTACCTGCACAAACATGTTTAACGGTCCTGATTTTCTTGTTTAACTTTATTTTTCCTTTTTATTTTCAAATACTGCCTTTTTTGCCTTTTCGGTTGCAACTTCCTTTCTTCTTTCAAGAAGCATTCTGCTCTTCTTTCAAAGCATCTTTGATTGGGGTATCCGTAAGAATAGCTGTGGACCTTCTTTTTCGCCGCGAAGTGCAAGTTTTTCTTGGTGGCGCTTTTGGGAATGGGCATATGTCTTCCGGTGTATGTGGTGGTTTAGTATTTCTACCTTGAGGTAAACTGGGTTCTGGAGAATCTATGTCGGGTGTAACCAACTTTTTCAATTGGCGAATGGTTTGCTTTTTGGCAATATTTGGCTAAAGTTCTAAATGCTATGTCGAAGTCTTTGGCAACACTTCGTATTGACCTGCCTTCATTATTTACCATTTCTACAGCTCTTGCAATTACATCAGTGGGTGTTGTACCCCTTACAGTTTTTTTTTTTGTAGGTTCTCATGTCTGCAACTGTTTTTTTTTTATTAATTTTAATTTTGTTAGTTTTATTTTTAAATCCGGGGTTAGTTTGCACACTGTGTCAACGTGCCCCGAGACCAATGTGCCAACCTGCCCCGACACAGGTTTTATAACAACACCATATTTTTTCCAAAAAACAAACAATAATTTGATAACTTTGCCTAGCATAGTATGTCAACTAGCCATCTAGCAACGAATTGTGGTGAAAAAATCAAGTTAATACGTTATATTAAATAGATTATCCATAAATCTATAATGGGACAAAAATTCACTTACTGGTATTGAAAACAAACGAACACAACTAACATGTGTTCACCGCGTAACTTTGCACGCGCAACGTTTTACATGGTTGCCGAGGGTTGTCGATTTTATATTTTAATGGTATTTGCGTTTACACATCCACACCAATCGCAGATATAAGCATTGTGCCAACTTGCCCCTGTAGCCAACTAGCCCCGGTCTCCCCTATGGATGGCAAGAAATTTGTAAATAGTAAACACTTCTGGAAGAATATGGGAGATTTTATTTAAGTAAAAAGAAGTTTGTATCTCGTTTCTAAGTAAAATATTGTATACCTATTTTATTTATCATTTACTTAGGTCTTTATGCTATACTGCTTCCTACAGTGCTTCAAACCTACATGACCTGCCTCCATCCCTCCAAATTCGTCTCCAACACTGTTATATAAAAAATAAGTACAAATTGTTGAACCTGTAATTTACCTAATGAATTTAGGTGAATTACAATACATTTCCATTTAAATATATTTGAATAAATTTAAATTTACTTGAGTTAGTGTTGCTCGATCAAAACTGGCAGGGTTAATTTAAACTGCCATCATTTCCGTTAATACTTTGCAAACCTCGTTTATTGACGGGCAACAACCTCTTTACTTACGCACAGGATGATGGTAAATGTTATGCGCAAACCACAAGAGGCGTTTTATTATTGAAAAGTGTTGTGTGTGGTAAACTTTTACGACCAAAAAAGTTTAAGTAGCACAATCGTAAACATATTAAGTATTATAAGAACGGATAGTCTGCTGCTATAAATTCAGGGCATGCATGTCTTTTCACCAGAACATTTTTTATTATTTCAGTGAATTGGGAATTGTAACTCATATTATTTCCCATAAACCATTTTTGAAACTTATTGTATCTCAATATATTTGTAATGAAAATTTAATAAACATAATTTTGTTATTACTATACTGATGAGAAGACTGACTTGCGATGGTGGTGTACTAGAAATTATAATTTCAAACAGTCTGTGGAGTTTGTTCTGAGGTATTTTAACTTGAATAAGACATTTTCAAATAGTAAAGTGTACTAGTGGTGTCACAAGTGGGATTCTCTTGTGGTCGAAGATGACGTGAAAAACTAATATTTTTACTGAAAAACTGCTGCTTGTTGTCGAATCTGCTGTTTTCCAAAAGGTATGCAAATTGATGGAATTGGGGCGACCATTACACCCCTATATAATCGGATATAATAGTGGAGAGCTTCAACGCCAAATTTAAGACTAAGCTTACGACTCTTTCTGTTTGCATATGAATGATCGTCCAATGAAACGACTGGAAAAGCTCCTACTCGCATTGTTTTCTGATAGAACTTGGTCTTCTAGCCGATTTAGTCTAACTATTAGTATGCACAGCCTATAAAACCTGACACATATGCTGCAGACTATCAGCTATACATAAAAGTGTGAGGAGTCTCATCCTACTTAAGAGTGACCGCATATAGACTCAGTATGATGTCCGGGTCAATTTGTTCATCATATGCAGCTGTACAACCTTGTTCGCAGAAAAGAGAAGTCTTCAAAGCTGAGCAACAATTGAGAAAGCCTGTATTATTAAAATCGAAAGGATAAATTATGTCATATATCGAATACAAAAAGTTCTAAAGTAAGTTATACGTCGACCATTGGCCGATGCTTCGGATTACTGTTTTAAAGTGGGGAAGTTGGAAAAGATATATTTAAAATTAAACAAAAACAAATAGTAAGTGTAATACTATAATCGTCTGGTAGTTACTAAACAATCTTATTTCTAAGTATTTTAAGTTAGGAGAAAAATTGTAATCAACAACAGATCTTCTCAAACATGTAGATGTACAAACATGTATTATCGGTTGCATTACACTAGAAATTATATAAAAAGTAGATAGAGATAGTAGATAAATAGTAGATAGATAGAAGAGATATAGAATTAATTAAATTACTGATCCTAAAAGAATTTGTGTTGACATAAAATGTAAAAAATGGTTCTTTAAATTTCAGGTAATAACTTTCTTTCAGAAAAGTTTCTGAGTAACTTTCTTAAGTTTCAGAGAACAAATTACATTTGATTTATTATTAACTTATATTTCTGCTAAAAATTAATAACCATTTATTTATTTATATACCAATTAATTATCACAAAAACTTCTGATATATTAAATGTGAGTTTAGAATTACTTATTAACTATTAAATTCCTAATACTTAAATCGTTGTAGTGCCGTTATTGTAGGCGGTAATCGATGATCGATTTGTATATAACAGAGTAGGTCTTGCTAAAATCATGAATACAATTTTTCCACAGATCATAAAGATTAAACAGGCCTGGCACAAAGGTACAAACAAAATGTATTACAAATAACTTTTATTCTACATCACATTATTTTTAAAGTGACAAGGTTATTGTTAACTTCTGATATACCTAGCAGAAATATAAAGGTCCTCTATTAGCGGTCTTACAATGCCAAATTTCTATTGGCAAGTTTGGCATTTATGTTTAGAAAAATACATATTATATTTGAAGTAAAACTGGAATTTATAATTATATTAACGCAGTGACTTTCACTATCGTTCATTTATTTAATTTAAGCTGGCATTCTTGCTGTAATTATATTAAGGATATTAATATTACAATCTCATTTTAATAGCTGTCAATTTTAATAGACATGTATAGGTTCTTCTTCTTATAACTTATAAGGTAATGTCAACGTTCTTGTGGCAACTATTAATGAAATTTTGTTTATTTGCCGTTTTTATATGCCTATATTAACGCTACATGTTACATATGAAGACGGTATTATATTTCATATTTTTCTGTCCTCATATTTCTCTACCGACAACAATTCAAGCCGTAGGTATAATTTTGACAGCCCAATAAATCATTTCCCATAAATGGTTTTAGCTGTGTGTCAGTGACATATTTGTTCATACAGAAAAAATGTTTGAAGAGCTAAATAAACACCTCAAACATTAAACGATTAAAAATACTGAAAAGTTTAAAGTTCGATTATAACAAGAAGAACAAGTGAGCGGGCCGCACCCTAAACAAAACACTGTCATCCAGACAGCGACAGGGAATGACGAGCAATGCATATGATGGCTATTAATAATTCATGGCTTTATGCCTTCAAAATTCGTGTTGGTGGAACATACTTTTTAGGCACAACTCGACTGATGTACAGTTAATACATAACTATGTTATTATTAATTTTTTTATTACGATACATCCAAATAAATTACAATGGACAGTTCAAGTTAACACTTATGAATGGGAGGGCCTAATAAATTGGTTACAAGCACGTTGAAAGTATTAGATGTTATTAAAATGTTATTGTTTTGATTTATGCGTCGCGGTTGCATGGTTTTAACTACCTGATTACTTCAAAGGATTTACATCGTTTTGAGAAAAGCAAAATACTACCTATAAATTATATTAAAATGAAAATTTATACCTACAGAGTACTAAAGCAAATTATAAAGTTAAAGAAATTCTTTATATTGTTTTTAATCATATATTAAATGTCATTCAATTGGTTTAAAACTAAAATTGATTATTCTCGCTTTCCAAATCACCGACGTAAGTTCAAGTCAAAGTTTTGTAAATGTTAGGGGACAGGACCTACGGGTTACATTGGTATGCGAATCAGTTCTTGGGAATAATTTAATTAACTTTGGCTCACCCGTCACGGAAAACTGACACATTAGACCACTCGATTTAATAATTCGATATAAAATAGGTTGTATGAGCTATGTATATGTTGCATCAGCACCGTTGCAGATATCTACTTGAAAATAGATCCCATATTAGGTATGTTCCCTTTAATCTAAGAAGAAAAACGTATTTCCAGAAGCCAAAAAAAAAATCATTAAAATTATCATTAAAAAATATTATGCTGTTCAAATATTTAAATAAACCCTGGGGTATATTTTATTTGAAAGTCCTATACTTAGTTTTTCATACCTACCACCAAGTACCATCAAGTTTTTCATACCAAGTTTTGAGAGAACTTTTTGATATACATATTATATAAATCTTTTAAAGTAAAAGGAAAAGGCCTCCATTGTTTCCTATTTATTTATGTACCTACTAACTTGCTTTATTTACAAATAACCATAGTTCTAAATTGATTTGAACAATAAGCGTTTTAGCTCTCGCGAATCCCGTCGGCTACTGGGGCTCTCGAGGATAAACGAATTAGACGAACAACAAAATAATCCTTAAGTTTGACAAAAACGAATATTAAATAGTATAATTTTAATCTAAAAATATAATATTGTAATAATGTAAATACATAAAAGTATATAAAAAATATTCATTGTACTCATTAAATTTGTACATATGGCAAATGTACCTTGGAATATATACATCTTCCATGTTGGCATCTGATTTAATTACTTTTCCTTTATTATTTTGGCACACTACAATATTAATGAAATATCTAATGACTTATTTAATAGGCACTTTTAAAAAGTAATCAGACTGTTAAGTTTGTTTAGCTACATTGTTTATTACATGAAAAGTTGTATATAATACGTCTATCAAGGGAATTTATATTACATGGAACGATTATAGACAACTGCGCATTCAATTTTGTAAGGAATAATTGAATCCCCCATTTTGATGTCACACTGCTTCCAACTTGTAGTTTTTGTATTAATTGATTTGTATTTCTATATTAATTTTTCAGTTTACCTACTTTTTACTTTTAAATTTGATTTATTAAGTAGGTAGGTATAATATTTATTTATAAACCTAAAATATTTCATTCAATATGAGAATGTTATGCAACAGGCCTCCGATGAACTGATCATTAAAGTAAATTATTAAAACCTGAATGTCACAAACTTAACAAGAACTTAACTTGAAAGTCTTATGAGACATGCAATCATAGTTTCTAGCTAATATAATACCTAGTAAATTATGAAAACTGGGACCATAAACAATATAAAATTCAATTTTAAGTGATATGCTGAATAAATTTTTAATAGCTACGTATCTAAAGGGCAAATGTTACATTTTAAACAAATAAAGAGGACAATAAGGTAGATATATATAAAATATCTCCTTTGTACAATCAATTTTACAAGAAATTTTGGTTATGATTTATCTTGCTTTTTTATATCGTTTAAATAAAAATAGTACCGAGTAACTTCGTATGAACTAGCAGCCCCTCCCCCCACGGAACTTTTTAATTTTTTATCGTACGGAAAAAATAAAAACTGACATTCAGGGGAAACTTTTTCTTCTCCAAATCTGCAATGTAATTTCCGGTAACTTTGCATATACTATACAGGGGGCGACAAGAAGTATATATATTTTTTAAATGGAATGCCCTGTATATTTTTGGCTAAAAAGAAAGATCTTTTTTTTTATTTAAAATATATACAAGTTGGCATTTGGTTCAGCTGTTTCTGCCCTATGCAAGTTTATTATTCAAGTTACATTGAATTTACATTATCTTGATATACTTACGCTGCCATGATTGCTGCATGGAAATCAACAACTTTTTTAACAGTGGGTGAACAGTGGGTCATGATTGTTTTCATGGCCCACTGTTCTTTGAGGTGTTGAAATTGGAAAAAAAAAATTTTTTGATTTGTGTCACTGACAGTATTGTCGCTAACTAATTGTTTTAAAATTTTATTTGGTAAATGCTGCTATGAATCTTTATCTTCACAAAAAAATCCAGCTCAATTGGAATAGCCAGTGGCGTGCAACCTTCACTCTTGTGACTCCTTTTCTAAAAAAAAAAATATATGTTACGTCACTGATTAACGTTTAAAATAATACGATATTTCGTATATATTATAACTATAGAAAATATACTTACATTTTTTTTCACAAAACACACTGTTACGGAGTAAATCGATATTTTATATTATATATTATTTTGTTAGGAAAGAACATGACATGGTTTCATAAAATATCGATTTACTCCGTAACGGTGTGTTTTGTGAACAAAATGTAAATATACTTTTTGTAGAGAAATTGGTGGTACATCGAAATATCGTATTATTTTAAACGTAGTCAGTTGCATAACATATATTTTTTAGAAAAGATAACCCAAGAGTACAGGTTACACGCCACTGGCTATTCCCATTGAGCTAAAATTTTTGTGGAAGTAAAGATTTATAGTAGCATCTACCGAATAACATTTTAAAATAATTGGTTTATTACTTTCAGAGATACAAATAAAATAAGTCTCTCTCGGAAATGGTTGAGATTTGGAAATAAGTTTAAAAGTTTATATAGCAAAGTCCCATTATTTTAACTGGTTCTACATGCTCCAGAATTTTTTCAGCATAAAACTGGGACACCTTGTATATAAATTCCTTTCGCTATATGATATAACGAAAATCTATTCTGTAATCTATTCATTATAAGAAGTGACTCGCTTTCCGGTTCCGGCATCCATATTAATCCCATTTGATGGGGGTTTAACACCATTTAAATTAAACGTCGATTAAATAAGCTTTGACCAGTGGCTGATGTCTCAAAGTATAAAGTGGACAGAATATTGGACACATTGGACACATATGGGAAACTTTTTTTATTTATGGATGTTTTCATACTCAAAATGCACTTGCAAAGATATAATATCTTCTCTCAAATACAGGGAGGATTAAAAAATGAATAGGACTCAAAATTAAAGTAGATTTCATTATTTTCCAAAATACAAAAAAAAGTATTTGAAAAAGTTGGTTACAATCAATGGTCAAAGTTGGTTACAATCAAATTAAGCTCGTTTGAAAACTGGTTTCAATTATGAAACGTAACCGCTCAACTTTCAAAAAATGAAACTAACCATTCAGTTGAAAAGTTACTGCTAATCACTTGTTAGTAAAGTGTGACGTTTCATAATTTCAGTCAGTTTTGAAATATACAATTTAAATGTCAAATTGGAAAAATACAATTTATTTCAAAAGCAACTATAGAAAATCGCGTTTGATGTAATTTTTGTAAATTAATAGAAACCGGATCAATATGAACACCCGAACCAGAAAGAAAACTAGTCACAGCGTAGTTATAAGTTATCTCCAATAACATTTCTCTGATAACATTTATTTATAAAATTGTTAAAAGGAAAACTTTATTTTAGATAATGCCGACTTTTCAAATGTTTAAGTTAACAGTAACAGATAAATTAAATTAAATGAGAAGTTTAATTTTAATAAAACGTAAATTTATATAACCATATTATTATACTAAGCAAGTATAGGTAATTTTTATGGGTTGGTTGTTATAATAATTATCGACTAAAATGTTCATTTGCATATGTTCCTATTAAAATAAAACATTGACATGTTTAAACCCATTCTACTATTTCTTGTATACAGGGTGTCCACCTAGTGCGCGTAAGTCCAATATCTGGGTTAATAAAAGAGATAACTTAATTTTTTTTTCTACAGGGTTGTCTAATATCCCGAGCTGCACAAAATGAAAATATATTTACATATTCAGGGTGTTCAGTTTTTCCTGGACAGGTACCAACTTCGTTTTTCTAAATGGAAAATATATTTTTTATTGCTTTTTCGAACTAAACCCTTGATTTTAGTAGGACTTTCATCAGCCTTCCCTATACCTAACTTAAACTGTTTTTGAAATATTGACGGGTGAATATTGACATTTTTGCAACTTTGACACCCTGTAAAATCTAAACGGTTTGAGATCAAGCAAAACGGTTTGCACATTCCTATCTTAACTTTTCATAAGCTATCGTTTGGTACTAATTTCAGAATTATCCAAAAATTTAAAATTTTCTGAAAATTTTGAAAATTTTTAATTCCTGGATAAATTTGAAATTAGTACCAAACGATAGCTTATGAAAAGTTAAGATAGGAATGTGCAAACCGTTTTGCTTGATCTCAAACCGTTTAGATTTTACAGGGTGTCAAAGTTGCAAAAATGTCAATATTCACCCGTCAATATTTCAAAAACAGTTTAAGTTAGGTATAGGGAAGGCTGATGAAAGTCCTACTAAAATCAAGGGTTTAGTTCGAAAAAGCAATAAAAAATATATATTTCCATTTAGAAAAACGAAGTTGGTACCTGTCCAGGAAAAACTGAACACCCTGAATATGTAAATATATTTTCATTTTGTGCAGCTCGAGATATTAGACAACCCTGTAGAAAAAAAAATTAAGTTATCTCTTTTACTAACCCAGATATTGGACTTACGCGCACTAGGTGGACACCCTGTATATATACGTTGTAGCGGAAACATATTTGACTCTAAATTTCATTTAATGTGTTAAGGTTCCAGTTTTCTTTATTTTATACAAACAATTATATCATAAAACAATAAAATTTATATGATACCTAAAAAAATTATTCCTCTAGCCTAACTGTGTAGGCCGCAGTGGCGATTAACAATATAAAATAAGTAACTTGGAAATAAAAAATATTGTGTTGCTGTTAAAATAAGGATTTAATATAGCCTTTTAAAATTATCTCTCATAGGCGTGCATAAGACCATAAGTAGGTATACTAATAGAAGAGACAATATAAAACGTATTATAATACTTAGGCAAAAACAAAACCACTTTAAATATCAATTATATATACTCGTAAATGCCTATTAAGTTATATGTTTCTCTTTTTTACTTTCTCTGTTTTATATTTTCTGTATCTTCTAACTTTTAACGTTAGCCCGAAAATACTACTGTATAAAATGTAAAGACCGCAATTATTTAACAAATTAACATTTTATCAGTGTTTTTTCACTTTAAAACCCAAGACTTGCAGGTACATTTTCATATAAATTATTGGCTTTTGTAAATATTTATATGTAAATTTTTTTAAGCGTTTAATCAAAAATTTTAGACTATAACATACATTTTTGTATGTTATAAGTAAGTACTATAAACAATGTATATCACTAAATTAATTTAGGTATTTATTATTTTGTTTGTTTCCGAAATCATACAAATATTAATTTTGACTTCCTAGCGGTGGTATATTTATTCGACGCTTCATGTTTCCTTTCCACTGCTCCGCTACTGCTTTTTCTTATGTGTAATTCCCAGCCGCTGGGCTACCTAACTATGGTGATGTCATGCAGGGCTCAGAGTATTAACTAGACGTCCCGCAGATCTTTTGCATCAATCACAGAAATCTTTGAGAAATTTAAAGACTTACCTTAAGGTATTTTGTAATTTTCTTATTTCTGATTTTTCTTACAGTCAAATTATTGTATGATTCTACCATAAGATGACTTAAAGTCTTGTATTAACAATGTTCATGAAACTTTTCCTGGGTCTTTTTGTCATTGAAGCAGTTTATTCCCTGTCTGAAAAAAAGTAAATATTGTATATGTAAATATAATATTTTTTACAAAACTACTTGGTTTTGACATAACGAAAAGTGAATAATAAAAGGCAATTAAAAAAACTGAACCGGCGTGATGTTGGTATGGTGTAAAAGACATAAAAAATTAAAACAAAATAAGCCATATGAATGAAGTCTACAACCAATTTCCGACCTGCTAATATAAAGTTAGATTAGAAACTTCAAGTTACTGAAGAGGCACTTGAGTGAAGCGTTGAGTCGTCACTCAACGAGTGAAGTTACCCATAAAAGTTAGCCATAGAAATTATTATCTGCAGCGGTGAAATAAAAATAATTCTAGTGCCGTTACCAGTCCCGGACAAGTCATTCTGACTATATATGACGACAAAGGGCACTTCCCTTGACCACCCAGCATAATTTTTTTTTCAAAATTTCCCATAATTAATTGTTTACAGACTTGGCCATAGAAATTGATATCTCGATCGGTACAATAAAAAAATTCTAGTCCCGCCCCCGGTCCCGGACAAGTCGTTCTGACTATATAGGACGACAAAGGGCACTTCCCTTGACCACCCAGAATAATTTTTTTTTCAAAATTTCCAATAATTAATTGTTTACAGACTTAGCCATAGAAATAGATATCTCGATCGGTACTATAAAAAAAATTCTAGTGCGGCTCCCGGTCCCGGACAAGTCGTTCTGACTATATAGGACAACAAAGGGCACTTCTCTTGGCCACGCAGCATAATTTTTTTTCAAAATTTCCACTAATTAATTGTTTACAGACTTAGCCATAGAAATAGATATCTCGATCGGTACAATAAAAAAAATTCTAGTGCCGCTCCCGGTCCCGGACAAGTCGTTCTGACTATATAGGACGACAAAGGGCACTTCTCTTGACCACCCAGCATAACTCTTTTTTAAAATTTCCAATAATTAATTGTTTACAGACAGCTATAGAAATAGATATCTCGATCGGTACAATAAAAAAAATTCTAGTGCCGTCCCCGGTCCCGGACAAGTCGTTCTGACTATATAGGACGATAAAGGGCACCTCCCTTGACCACCCAGAATAATTTTTTTTTCAAAATTTCCCATAAATAATTGTTTACAGACTTAGGCATAGAAATTGGTATCTCGATCGGTACAATAAAAAAAATTCTAGTGCCACCCCCGGTCCCGGACAAGTCGTTCTGACTATAAAGATAAAGTGGCGATAAAGTGGGGAAGTGCCCTTTATCGTCCTATATAGTTGGAACGACTTGTACGAGACTGGGGGCGGCACTAGAATTTTTTTTATTTTACCGAACAATTTAGTAATTTGTATGGCTAAGTCTGTGAACAATTATTTATGGGAAATTTTGAAAAAAAATATACTGGCTGGTCAAGGGAAGTCCCCTTTGTCGTCCTATATAGTCAGAACGACTTGTCCGGGACCAGGGGCGGCACTAGAAATTTTTTTATTGTACCGATCGAGATATCAATTTCTATGGCTAAGTCTGTAAACAATTAATTATGGGAAATTTTGAAAAAAAAATTATTCTGGGTGGTCAAGGGAAGTGCCCTTTGTCGTCCTATAGAGTCAGAACGACTTGTCCGAGACCGGGGGCGGCACTAGAATTTTTTTTATTTTACCGATCAATGTAATAATTTCTATGGCCAAGTCTGTAAACAATTAATTATGGGAAATTTTGAAAAAAAAATTATGCTGGGTGGTCAAGGGAAGTGCCCTTTATCGTCCTATATAGTTGGAACTTGTCCGGGACCGGGAGCGGCACTAGAATTTTTTTTATTTTTCCTATCAATATAGTAATTTCTATGACCTAAGTCTGTGAACAATTATTTATGGGAAATTTTGAAAAAAAAATTATGCTGGGTAGGTAGTCAAGAGGAGTGCCCTTTGTCATCCTATATAGTGAGAACGACTTGTCCGGGACCGGGGGCGGGACTAGAATTTTTTTTATTGTACCGATCGAGATATCAATTTCTATGGCTAAGTCTGTAAACAATTAATTATGGGAAATTTTGAAAAAAAATTATGCTGGGTGGTCAAGGGAATTGCCCTTTATCGTCCTATATAGTTGGAACTTGTCCGGGACCGGGAGCGGCACTAGAATTTTTTTTATTGTACCGATCGAGATATCTATTTCTATGGCTAAGTCTGTAAACAATTAATTATGGGAAATTTTGAAAAAAAAATTATGCTGGGTGGTCAAGGGAAGTGCCCTTTGTCGTCCTATATAGTCAGAATGACTTGTCCGGGACCGGAATTATTTTTATTTCACCACTACAGATAGTAATTTCTATGGCTAACTTTAATGGGTAACTTCACTCAAGTTGAAGAGGCTGTGTTCCTTTTGAATAACTGTCAAATATTTCCGTATTCAGATACACCAGATACATTGAAAACAGCATAACCCAGAATTATTGGTCAAAAACTTTAAACTGTTGAGCACGGATTGACATACCTACCTACGTATTAATTTACATTTTTCGTCAATTGTTTCTATAATTTTTCTTATATCGAAAGTGTTAATGTATACTCGCTTCATACAAACACCAGATGATTCACGTTTTCGCGTCCAAATAAACTAGTTAAATAAATTGTAGAAAAAAATTTTAATTAAATATTTTTTAAATAAAGTATGCTGAGCTCAAATTATCATATGTGTCAAAACATATGATAGGTATGTGTCTTATCTTTGAATCACTGTCTCTGTATCAACAATGAAAAAAATAATGTTGTTGCCATTAATATGTTGCAGAATATATTTTACAACGAAAGTTCAACCTACTTAATTTAAAAGAATATTATGTGCTTATCTTATTAATGAAAAAATATTAACACATGTGGTGACATTATTAATAAAGTACCTAATAAAATAGATTTAATAGCATTCGATGTCGCAATATATTCAAATTAAGCACGCTAGGGCCATTGTAGTAGGTACCGCGTGAACACCAATCAGCACCCATGGGGTGAAAAGGTAACAAAAAGTAACAAAAGCAATAAATAACTGGTGAATCTCGTTAATGAGAAAATATTACATCCGATCTCAAGCATACAGATGACGAATGTTTTTAAGCACCTCTTGTTCAAGACCCGTGGACATTCGGCCAGCGGGACAGTTTTTTACGCCCTCGAAGTTGTATAAAATATTTATTCAGTTTGTATTGTTATTTTATTTTTTTTGTAACTGAACCTATATACCGACTGACTCGATTTCATCGGCTTTAATCTCTGCAACTTTTGAACCGAAAATAAATAAAGTTTTATGTTAACACTCATCAGGAACCGAATTAAATGAACTGACGATGTGCCGCTAAAAATATTCCTCTCAAAATATTCTTTCCAATTTATTTGTGGCACAGCTCTATGATTCAATTTTCATCTGGGGTTTCTTTTTGGATTATTAAAAAAAACATTTTGCGGGTGGTAATTTGCCAAATGAATTTTTATGAATCATATATCCCAATCTTTTGAGATATAGGTACCTGTAAAACAACTGTTTATTAGTTACTGGAAACATTTTATTATTTCTTGATTAACTGTTTCTAAACAACACACACTTTTGCTCATTAATATAACAATATATGACCAAAAGAAGATAAGTATTGTAAAAGTGGGTAATGTGCATGAGCTATATTTTACTAGTTTCTTGCTTAGAAATACTGTTGCCACGAGACGAAAAACAAGACGAGATGAACTTTTGTCTCGTGTTAATCTGATTCGCATAAGCTTTTGTTTGTACAGAATAACCAAAAAAAGTTTTAATGTGATATATGAGTTATATCAAATATAACCCCTTCAGAACAATAATAAGACATCTACAATAATAGTTATTGAGAAGCGTAAAAATGTGAAATATACTATTGTATGTACTGAATGTATTCATCTCGTCTCGCCCCTAACTCGATCAATTTTAACATTTATACTATCTCCTAAAGCAGGTAGAGCTTCTTATGATGAAGCGAAGGCCTTTAGACCAATCTGCCTAACGTCGTTCTTATTGAAACTACAAGAAAGGCTCATAGAGAGATTTCCGAAAGAAAGCCGGCTAGTGACTATACCATTACATAGCTCACAGCACGCCTACCAGACAGATATATCTACAGAAACGGTATTGCATTCTATGGTATACAAAATAGAGAAAATAATTATCTAGAAGGAGCTCGTTATCGGAACCTTCATGGACATAGCTGAGGCATTTGATAATACCTCTTACTATTCCATCTTAACAGCGGCTGAGGAGCATGGGTGCCTACTTACCATAGCTAGGTAAGTGGGCACGCCTTCAAACCGCTCAATGAAGTCACAATTAGAGCGACTGTGGGCCGAGGCTGCCCGCAGGGGTGAGTGCTTTCCCCCTTGCTATGAAGCCTTGCGCTCGTGTCTTCTCTATAGAGTTAACGAGAAAGGGATTATGACCCAAGCCTATGACCATACGGTCTTCGCAGGAAAGTCAGGAAGCACAGTTAGTGAGCTCACTCAAAGGGCCGTAAGAAGCATAGAAGAATGGTGTATAGAACAGACTGAGAGTTAATCCCTCTAAGGTCGACCTAGCCCTCTTCACTAAGAAAAAGAAATTGGATGGTTTTAAAGCACCAACCATTTTCGATAAGACCATCCAGCGTACAAAGATGGTCAAATTTTTGGTAGTTATCCTAGACGAAAAGTTAAGTTGTCATGTCATGGGTACCTCCATTGACAGACAAATACAAAGAGCCAGCGCGTCCTTCTGGACATGTAAGAGGCTCTTTGGAAAATGTGGGGGCCACACAGTGTCCGAGAGCCACTTTATGGCTCTACACCTTGGTTATTAGACCCTGCTTTCTATATGCGTCGATTGTATGGTGGTATGTATGGTGGTTAAATCACAACCCTTACAACGCCTGGCGTGTATATAAGCACGACAGGAGCGATGCGCATGGCTCCCACAGAGGCTGTGGAGGCTCTCCTGTCTCTCCTAAAGCTGCATGTAGTGGTCGAGGGGGAAGCAAGGAGGGCCTCTTATAGGGTCAAGCAGTGGGGGCGGTGGCTAGGTAAAAGCCATGATGGTGGACATACACGCATTCTTAAGGAACTTGTGGGAGGAGACAGGATATCTCCCAGTTATGTGTTTCATAAACTGTTTACAGTAGAGATCCCGGACAGGGGCGCCTGGCTTGAAAATCCTGATGCTCATGTCTCGAATGGTCTGGTTTACGGATGGGTCCAAGACAGACCAGGGCTCAGGGGCGGGAGTCCGAGGCGTGCCCCCAAGGGCGAGACTATCCTTCTCCTTGGGAAAGTATGCCACGGTCTTTCAGGTGGAAGTGTTTACTATCTCTTCAGGAAAATCTCAAAAGGAGATATTCTAATCAGCATATCCAGATATACACTGGCACTCAGGCGGCTTTACATCCCTTGATCTCCTACAGGATCACCTCCACAGCGGTCCTAGACTGTACTAATGGTCTGGTCCAATTGGGGATGGAACAATCGAGTAAAATTGACCTATCTATATATTCATGCGAAAACGTTCTATAGAAACATAATTATAAGCGCGCCGATCATCCTATCATATTAGACGCTACTCCATTAAGCGAGTACGGTATTATAACTGAACACTTGCCACTACTCTTCACGCCGCTCACCGGTCAAGCGCTGTATTAGTGGAGTAAAGTCGCCGGTCCAACTGGCTTCTTTCTAAGGGTAGACATCCATAGACGCACCAGCACAGACTACCCACCCAGTCTGTGGGCATCAGCATTCGCGCTATATGCCTGAGCGCGCCGTAATACTTCACTCTGATAAACGCGAGAGCTTTCTAAACATTCGATCATTCGAAAACGGTTACAGATATCAACCCAAACTTTTTCAGTGTCTAGGCAGTGCAGCACACACAAATTTTGAATATTTCATATGCCTAGCTAACCGCATTTCGAAGTTTCTCCTGCATAATTTTAGTTTTAACTAAAGTTAGTTTTAACTAGTAAAGTTTTAATTTTACGTAATTTTTTTGGTAATATATATGTGTACTACCTAAAAAAAGTTTATACCATTCGAAGCGCCCAGGTTTTATGCAAAAATGGTTAAAATTTCAGTGCAGTAAGTCTATTTTTTTATAGTATATTTTTAATATTATTTATTGGCTTATTTAACTGTTTACATCTTTCTTTATATAGAAATTAAGCCAAAAAGTTAACCAAGAGATAAATTATTAATGAAATTATCAAATATTAAGGTTGAATAAAGTTTTTTATTTCTTCGTTATCTATTATCCTAGGTATGCAATAGAATAACCTTATTATTTTTAAGATATGTCACAAACAACTATTTTGTGTACAACAGGCACCGACCAATATTGAATTACGGCATATCTTCATATAACCTCAACTTAATTTCTTTAATGCATTTTGTTTTTTAATAGTGTTATCTACATTTTTTATCTTATGTTATCTATTAATACATATTTACATATGTTATCTTAATTAACTTTTTGGCTTAATTCATGTATAAAGAAATATGTAAGCAGTAAGTCTAACCGTTTTTTCAGAAAAACATTATTTCGAATTGTGCAAATAAGGCACACTAAGGGCATTTAAAAAAAATTGCCCTACTAAAAAAAGCTGTAGATCACATCTCATCTGCCCCAAAACTAACCAATATTAAATATTTAATCCATTCATCAATCAATCAATATTCAATAAATTAATAAATAAAACTAACTGTTCTTAGTGGAATAGTATATTGTTATAGTATTAGGTTAGGATTAAAAGTGTCACTTTTTTGGCGGGCAAATTTTGTATTTGCGAGGAGAAGCGTAGCGTAGCCGAGCGGATGCAAAATTTCGAGACAAAAAAGACACTTTTAATCCGAATATAACATGTTATTTTTTTCTCCAACCGAACCCTCATTTAATTATTAATTTGTGCTTTGAAATTATTGAATTATTTCACCGTTGTCAGGATTAAAAGTTTCAACTTTAGCTCTTAGGATTAAAAGTGACTACTTTTGTTACTAAGATATTTTTTTCCAGTAAGAAAAATGTCAACCTTACAAACTCCTGACAGTCAAAAAATTTCATAGTTTTGTGACGGTTGAAGAAAAAATATATTTTGAAGGCTATTATAGAAAGTAGAGGGTCTTCGCGTATATTTTAACTAACCTTTAACTTCTTAATCTTTGATTTTACAAAAAATTTTGTGAATACGGATTTTAGGGTGTCCTTTGAAAATTCGGAAAAAGTTATTAGAAACACAATAACTAGGCATCTGAGATTAGCATGCTGTTACGTTTATTAGTGTAATGTGGGAGAAAATGCATGAATATTTTTTAATATTAAATATCTCTAAATCGCTTAGAGATAATTTATTGTAATTTTGATCTCAGATGTTCACTTGTGTTTCTGATAACATATTCTGAATCTTGAAGAAACACCATAAAATCCGTATTAATAAAGGTTTTTTTTTTGTAAAATCAAAAATAACGGAGTTGGGCTAGTTCAAAATATAGGTGAAGACCCTGTACATTACAGTTTAGTGACTTAAAATAACCAATAAGTAAAAACAATTTTGTATTATCCCTTTAGCTTCCCTTACTTCCAGATCCGGGTTGCTCAAGAAATATTTGTTTTATTTTTTTATACGGGTTTCCCATTTCATTTGACTAATAGCAATTAACATGGGCTATTACATTTCATTGAATTTTATATTCCCAGGGCACACTATGAGAAATATTGCTAACGGAATCGATAGTACTGACTGTTAAACACTTCTGATTACCAAAATACTAAAGCGAAATGCTGTTTTAATTAAAATATTAATAAAAATTCGTTTTAAGTTAATAGATGTAGTTTACATAAGTCTTTTAGTGACATTACGTTACGTCAACGATTGAAGTAGTTGGTTGAGCGTCCGTCTTTCAATCTGAACTTCGCGGTTTTGCAGGTTCAAATCCCACCAGGGACAACTTTTTTTTATTTTACTTTTACATTAATTTCAAATTATTAGTGTTTACTTATTCGAACAAATATGGTTCAATGTCAGTACCTTGTTATTATTTTTGAAAGTCACAATATTTACTTATCAGCAAAAAAATAAAACATGGTTTAATTGGTTCGTTTCCTTTATCTTTAGCTAAAGCTACTATCTTACAAAATAAGTAATCAATAAGCAACATATTTTTTATTTATTACGTGCACTGTGCTTTTACTAATAGTGTACTTATCTCTGCTAATAGTTACTACATATTATACCTCAATCTGGATATTGAGTTAAACAGTTACAGAGGAACTGTCATGAATTAGTAATAGGTTTTTTTTAAATAAAAAACTAATTCTAAATTTAAAGGTTTTTTAAAATATGTTGAAAAAACTCATAATTTTAGAATTATAGTTTTTCATTAAAAAAACCTATTACTAATTCACGACAGTTCCTCTGTAACTGTTTAACTCAATATCCAGATTGAGGTATAATATGTAGTAACTATTAGCAGAGATAAGTACACTATTAGTAAAAGCACAGTGCACGTAATAAATAAAAAATATGTTGCTTATTGATTACTTATTTTGTAAGATAGTAGCTTTAGCTAAAGATAAAGGAAACGAACCAATTAAACCATGTTTTATTTTTTTGCTGATAAGTAAATATTGTGACTTTCAAAAATAATAACAAGGTACTGACATTGAACCATATTTGTTCGAATAAGTAAACACTAATAATTTGAAATTAATGAAAAAGTAAAATAAAAAAAAGTTGTCCCTGGTGGGATTTGAACCTGCAAAACCGCGAGGTTCAGATTGAAAGACGGACGCTCAACCAACTACTCCAATCGTTGACGTAATGTAATGTCACTAAAAGACTTATGTAAACTACATCTATTAACTTAAAACGAATTTTTATTAATATTTTAATTAAAACAGCATTTCGCTTTAGTATTTTGGTAATCAGAAGTGTTTAACAGTCAGTACTATCGATTCCGTTAGCAATATTTCTCATAGTGTGGCCTGGGAACATAAAATTCAATGAAATGTAATAGCCCATGTTAATTGCCATTAGTCAAATGAAATGGGAAACCCGGTAGAGTTTCTTATTGCATTACAATGTTTAACTATAATTATTTAATGATACGTATAGACGACAAGTATCGTATAAAAGACCAAATCATGGATGTGACTAGTCATTTTATACCTACTGCAAGTATTTACCATATACTTAGTTTTAGAAAATGTCAAGACAAATTATCAATATTTCTTTATTCATCATTTTCCTTGTTTATGGATATAATTTTGACAGGAAATATGTATGTAATATCAAAATAGGGGAATATGTCACTTGTAAAACAAACAAAGCAACATAAATAACTTTAACACAAACATCTAATTTTCTCTAAAAAATACAATGTATGAAATGTAATGGATGCAGTTATATCAGATTTTTCAATTTGGCACAAATTAAAGCTTGAAACCATAAAACAAAAACAAAACGTTTTAAATCACAGAAAAGCTAGTTAAGTTGAATTATTATTATTTTTTAAATTGTAGTTTATTATTTCATTTGCCTAACACTAAAAAACACAGATATATTTAATTAACTTAGTAAATAGCTACATTAATTATATTTGACACCTTGGATTTTTAGGGAAACTTATTTAGAGAAATTTATCATAATAGTGCACTACTTGTGATCTTTAGAATACTTTATTTTCTTTTAATTTTTCTTTATATTTTTCTACGTGGCATTTTCAAAATAATATTTGATAAACCACTTGTGGTACCACATAACATTTATAGATAATAAATATGAATCTATGTTACATCACAGTGTATCTTTATTTTTTGGAAAAAGCAAAACACATTTTTCCTCATCATCTTAGTTTGGTCATATTATAAATTAGTTTTTATGGTTGTTCTTAATATTTTACTTAAACCTGAATTTAAATATTTCACAACACCGGAAAAATGTAAAGATACACTTTAAATATCGTAGAAGTTAATAAATTAAAAACAATAAAAAAAACCAACGTAAATAAATTATAAACAATAAAAAAACCAACGTATGTCTAATCATTTTGATCATGCACGGATTTATTCTTTTAATTTTTATATTTTTCACTACTATAAAATACCTAATAAATTAATTTATACGTAATCTTTCTTTCAGGCAAGAAGTGGCGCTCCTTAACCCCACAAGACAGGCGGCCTTTTGTAGAGGAAGCTGAGCGTCTTCGAGTGATCCACATGACTGAACACCCCAACTACAAATACCGACCGCGACGAAGGAAGCACAACAAACAACGCGCTACATCCGGTCCTGGTCCACGGGTCGGGACATCCCTACCCAGTCCTAGTCTGCCTAATATGTCTCCGAGGTACTCCGGGTATATTCCCAATGCCAGTTTATCACCAAATATCCAACAACAAGGAGGATTCAATTCAATGGACTTCCCCAGCCCAGGAGGTAGCGTAGATTTTACAACAGATAAAAGATATAGTCCCGATAGTTATAAGTTTAACAGCCAATATGGATACGTTGGTTACCAAAACTATCCCCAGAAGAGTCCGTATTCAATTCATACTCCTGAAAATTCACCTACTCAAAGCCCTGAGCCTAAAAGCAATAATAAAACTCCAGGAAGTCCATCGGATAATAAAGACGGAACAGGGGATAAAAATTCTGTCTTGCCTACACCAGAACTTTCTCCTCTGGGCCATGACAAGGATCAGTACCAACATTACGAGGAAAAACAAAGGGTATCAAACATACAGCATACGGGAAGCGTTTCTGGTAACATGACAACTACAAATATGAGCCCAGCTCAGCAGAGTTACAACACCAGGGTGCAAAACTATCGACAGCCAAATACAAGCTATACAAATACTCAGCCAATCACCTCAGTCCCCATGGCGAATGGAATGTATGTTATGTGCGCTAACAAAAGTAGTGTGGAACAAGGCCACATAGTAACAGGTACATTTTATCCCCCTGTTGCTACGTCTCAAGATCAGCAACTACTAGGTAGTAGCCATAATAATCTTAGCACTGTCTCAGCAAACTCAGCAGGCGGTTTGCATTACTATAGTACAAATATTCAACCATACTATAGCAAAGACTATTCCCCTTACGAGCATCACACAGATCCAAACAAAGACAATTTTTTGGGTTATCAACCAATGAAAGCTTTGGAAAAAACAGACTATATCCACAGCTACAAGCCAAATCCCATGGAGGAGAGCTACCAAGAGTATACGTCTCAGGACAATAGTCAATTAGTTCAAACCTACATTCCAACAAACGAAGAGCGCAGTGATGTAGACAGTGATGTTGACACTCGAGAATTTGACAAGTATCTTAAGTTTAGTAACAACGAGTCTAATGTTATTGACTCAAATCACAACTATCACCGAAATGACACAGTAAACTCAAATTTAACTTACAATTTTCAAGCTCAACATACGCCTGTGATTTTGCCCAATACTAATGTGAAACCGGAACCATATATTGGACATTGTCCGGAGGTATATGATTTAGCGACGAATGGTGTACAAAAAAATGAGGATGATTTTAGTGAAATTTTAGCGGGTGTTAGAAAGACTTGTTTCAGTACGTGATTGTTAGTAGTTGGAATTTATAAGTGCAATAAGTTGTTCACTAAATGTTGTTATTGTTATCACGATCAGACTGGCGTGAACTAATATTTTTTAAATTCGTTATGCAAATAAAAATTAGTATAAATATGACAAATGGATTTTCAAGCCATTATAAATTGAAATATGTCTTATACTTCAACTTTAATATATTGTGTAGAAGAAGACAAGAAGTATTTTAAATGTATAACGAATACGCACACCTTATAGTGAAGTTAACATTTACTTCATACTTACTGTCATTTGGTTTTTCATGCAAGAACGTAAATTTTCTGAAATGATATGACACAAAATTGTTAGTAATTAATTACTACTTATTGTTAGTAATTAAAAAATTAGTAAGTAGTAATTAAAATGAATATATTATCTATCACTTATTTGTGAAACAGTTCTACATATGATTCATCAAATATTCTTTAAATGGATTGATTCTATGATTCATCAAATATTCTTTAAATATTTTAGTTAATTATTAAATAACTTAACATTTATTACATTTCATGTAGTAGTTTATGCGAGAAAACCTTAGAAGTGTGTCTTTACTGCTACCTTTGTCTTTAGGGTTCCTACTTTGTTTTCTTGATTTATTTTACAGATGGCATAATCCCAGACGAATATTTGATGAACTAAAATGATGTACCGAATGATTTGAAATTGGCACGTACCTACAAAAAATGCATCTGCAAATATACTCACGTTTTTATTATAGATGGAAGCAGATTCTAGCAGGATAACATTGTTATTTAGTTTTCCTGTTTGAAACGCAGTGCATTTTTAGATTCAAGGGAAAATTATAAATCTGATATATTTATTTATTCAGCTGTGAGAATAAGCAAAATAACTAATTTAAGAATTTTGTTGTCGATCAAGCCTTCTAAAATCATCCTAAATTCACTTTTCCATGTAATATACTGCTGGGACTTTAAAACTTTATTTTATTTTTATTTTATCAAAAATTTATAAACACTTAATATTATTTTATCAAAATATTCCCAAATTAAGCCCATCGAATTCTGACTTTTTCCGATGTGCGACATGTGATTAAAGTCTATTCTCATCCACAAGGGATGAGCCCTATCTTCAGTCTTTCTTTACTCAACTGCAATTACTTTGCACACACACCTTACAAGATTCATCAAAATCTCCGAGGCTGCTTACGAGGCCATAGATTCGCATAGGACTTAATTCGCCGCTTATTATTTACTTCTAACCCGGCTGGGTGACAGAAAGGTGTACTGTCTATGCTGTCTGACTGCAGCAAACATAAGTCGAATCGATGTCAATCGTCTTGAGATAATTCTTGTAGTGGGTCTCGGGTCTTTTTCCTTCGAAACCAAACAATAAGTCTTCAGAAGTGGCAGTGGTCTCTTATGATTTTCATTGTTGCTGTTAAAAATTATTATCTACTTTCTGACCAAGACTCGGTGGTGATTCTAGGATCTTGAGGATTTATTTAAACAACCAAATCTCGATCTCTGTCGCATGAAAATTCTAACACCATTATTGGAATTATGTATTTTCTGTTGACTGTAAATATCTTCATAACTATGTAGTCTTAATCGTATTACTTCTAAATCTCAAGAACTTCATTTTTATTTCTAAGTGCACCTTTTCCACCCAAGTCTTCTTGTCTCTGATCTTTTATGTTTCTATGAAAGGGATGTGGCGTCTTAGCTGTGCGTATTGTGTTGTTATTTACAGACCCTTCACGAAACTCCATCGTGACTACCATCCTAGTAATCAAGAGCTCGTGGACAGCTTAATATTAACTGAATATACAATTCAATTATATATAATTCTATATGTTGAAGTTACCTGCATTCTGAAATTCTGGGATAGAAGGTATCAATATAATGTCAAACAGTTAGTTGTATCTCGACTAATACTTCTATGCAATCGCCATGTCTTTATCATTGTTAGATCCGGTTCTAGTAAATCGCCAGGAAAATCCAATATGCCAGATGATTTTTTATGATAACGGCGAATCGCCTTAATGGAATTTTTTGAGACTTAATTATGTCATCTAGGGTTATCCACAGAACATATCCACCAATTTTCAGACTATTAACAATGTTTTCTTCGTTTAGCATATACTACCTCCTATACTACCTATACTACCTATAGTTCCTATACTACCAGTGAAAAATTCAAATTCATATTAAATTCAATATCATAGCTGTCAATTAATCAGTTTACCGAACTATAGACAAATTTTTTGTTTTCACACTTGTTTCTCTATCATTTCCACCAGTCCACCAAGAATCAAGGCAGGTGGTTGATGGTGCCTCAGATGGTTTTCAGCATTAAAGTAAAAATACTTTGATTGATTCAGTCAGATAATCTAAGAACTCATAATAATATGATAACACCGATTCCGCCTGATAAAACTCCATGAAAAGAAGAACGCTGGTTATTTTTCAGTGAGGTTTTTTAACAACAGAATTTGAGTACCTTTGTAGTTAGTGACAGACGTTCCAGACGTAAAGACTTTTTTATACTGCAGCACATATTCATAGCAAAGGTATAACTAGCAAAATGTAAATCAATACTAAGACTCAATGACTTTGTTTAAAGTCATAAATTCAAAAACATTTACTGCTTTATTTTCTAAAATTATCTAGGTATTATAAATTATTATTTAGATATTTAAAATTGCAATCATTGAGCCCTGTATTCTGTTAAAGTACATTGTAATCAAATCAAAATGTAAAGAGATAAAAACATGCATTACAAACTTTGTTATACTTTGACATCTCTACACAGTGTGGCGATATATTTCAGCCAAATGCTAGAACATTCCTGGAAAATACTTTGACAGCCAAGTTACTACGTTTATATAATTATGATTGGTATTATTGGTATTAAAATTTCGATATTATAATTGGTGATACCTATAAATAGCTAAGACGATGAATATATAGGATAGGATGAATATATATACAGGGTTCCCCATAATAAACTACCCATTTTGATATTTAATTTAAATCTAAACGAAGTACATGATTATTATTTTCTTAGTAGGGCATGATTAGTAGTCTCTGGGGATTACATTTTATCGAGTAGGCGTCCATCTCAAAATAGTGAATTAATTATCGCTGTCATAAATCCGTGTTAGTGCCACAAGCGGTAATTTCTCCAAGAAAGTTTTATAATGTTTAATAACCGTTTTGTAACAGTCAATTCAGAGCGCTATATAAACATGTTACAAACGTTTCTCATACCAGAACTGATTAGAGGGAGATTACTAAATGGTGCCCTGTTATTTCAACAAGATGAAGCAACACCTCAGCTCACACAGCTAGAAATAGCAAGAGAATTCTGCGAGAATTTTTTAGCGGCCCTATAATTTCCCGATTTGGAAATTTGCCTTGCCCCCCCCCCTAGGTCCCCCGACCTAAAGGCACCCGAAAAGACCGCATTCGAGAAGAAATTGCAAGAATTTATGGTGACTTGCCTCGCTGGTTAATGCACAATTTTGCATTAAGAATTCAAAGTTGCATTCGTTGATGAAGGGCATTTAGAAGACATGATATTTAAAAATTGGACTAATGTTTAAGTATGTTATAAATCCCACACAGTTGGCTGTGCATTAGTGGAATAAAAGATTTTTTTACTCGACTTGGAAAGATTTTATTCGAATACTAAAGTGGGTAGTTTAATATGGGGAACCCTGTATATATATAAATGAAAAGTCATTGTTAAGAATATGTACGAAGCATATGTTTGAGTGACTTTGAATTCTGAAGATAGGAAATTCTAGTTAATATACTCTTTTATGTGTAAACCAGTTATTCCCCTGAAACCGAACCCAGCATTTTGCCTTTACATTCTACTTGTATATTGTTTATCTTATACCTATGATTTGTTTTTAAGCTGAGGTGTTTTCAATCTCAAAACACAATATCTATGTTATGTATGTGTGTATGTTTAATATACAGTGCTTTCGAAAAGTAACGAATAAATTCATTATTTTAGAAATTGAGGAGTTTTCGAAAAAATCCCCTGACACGTCGATTTTGTTTTTAAAAAAGGCACTTTTTGACATACGACCCATATTTGTGATGTCATCGTTGGTCGAGATATGACGTCATCGACAATTTTTTTAAATAGCAACCCCCAATTTTGACCATGCCATTTAAAAGAGCGTATCATTCTACAAACGCATCATGAAAAATTATGGTGTTACATAACAAAAATTTCAAGAAAATAATGTTTGAAGATCTTAAAATTTAATTTTCACAATACTGACAATGATAATGATTATGTAAAAAATCGACTAAATTAAATGTTTAAATTATGCACCGTTGGCTGGCTGACAGTAGCCAAGACGATTAATAAATTCTTTTTGGACATTATCTATAACTTCAGGAGGTATACGATGTATCTCATGACGAATTCTTGCTTTTAAATCTTCTAAATTTACCGGTCTAGTAACGTATACTTTGCTTTTTAAGTATCCCCACAAGAAATAATCTAGGGGTGTCAAATCAGGCGATCTGGCTGGCCACTCAATCGGCCCCCTTCTCCCTATCCAACGATTCGGGAACAGCTCATCTAAATAAACACGGACAGATGCTGCATAATGGGGAGGTGCACCATCTTGTTGAAAGAACATGTAATTTCTTGGAAGATCACGTCCCTCTATATCTGGATATAAAGTTATTAGTGCAGGAATGAGGTCGTCTCGAAGAAAATCCAAATATCTTGCACCAGTTAGGTTGGCGTCAAAAAAATAGGGACCCAGAATTCTTCCGTCGACTATGCCGCACCACACATTTACTTTCTGGGGACTTTGACTGTGATACTCAATCATCCATCGGGGATTCTCGGTAGCCCAATAACGGCAGTTTTGCCTATTGACATGGCCGTTCAAAATAAACGTAGCCTCGTCAGAAAAAATTACGTTTTTTACGAAATTATTATCATTATTGCATAGCTCTTGCATTTGCTCGCAGAATTGATTTCGCCGATCAAAGTCGTCTTCAGATAGCTCATGAACAAGGCATACCTTATAAAGGATATGATACTTTGCTTTTTTGATAATTTTGTGAACTGTGGACGCTGCCATATTGAAATCAGAAGCCAATTGGTTAAGTGTTGAGTGATGATTTTCTTGTATTGCCAACAAAACATTAACCTCATCATCTATCGATTTTGACGGTCGACCAGATTTAGGAAGATCACGAACATGTCCAAAGTTACGGTATTTAGACTCAATATTGCTTACCATGCTTTGACTAATGGGATGTCGATCAGGATGAGTTTCATTGAACAATTCAACTACTTCTCTTTGGGTGCGCATCCTGTCTCCAAATCCGATCATGCAAAGAATTTCAATTCGTTCTCGTTCAGTTAATTTAACCATTTTTTTTTTTTAAATGACAAAGTTACTAGTCAATAAACACTTCAAACGCAGTGCTTTTGCCAAACAAAAGATAAAAACTAAAGAAATAACTCAAAAAACAGAAAAAACTATTTAATAAAGTACGATTTCAAGTTTTTATCTGACAGCAATAAAACCATACAACAGGCAACCATGATTTTTCATGATGCGTATGTAGAATGATACGCTCTTTCAAATGGCGTGGTCAAAATTGGGGGTTGCTATTTAAAAAAATTGTCGATGACGTCATATTTCGAACAACGATGACGTCACAAATATGGGTCGTATGTCAAAAAGTGCCTTTTTTAAAAACAAAATCGACGTGTCAGGGGATTTTTTCTAAAAATTCTCAATTTCTAAAAATGAATTTATTCGTTACTTTTCTAAAGCACTGTATAACACCTAATGAGCAGCTCACTCGCAGAACACATACCTATGCCGATATTCAATTCATTCAAATAAGTCACATTATAAATAATAATGTAAAATATATGTTATAAAAATAAAATATAAGTTAAGATTTCAACTGAATAAAGCGAGTTTTCAGTAACTGTAATTTGAAATATTTCCATATAAAATCAAATTTTCTGTGCATTTCAAAACCCCTTGAATTTGTTTATATTTCAAAATATTTCATATTTTTTACCTATTGGTGCAGTCAAAGAAATCTAGTAACTTAAATAAAGTATATTTAAAAAATTGTGCTGACCAAGGTGTGCCTCCTCTTATAAATTATATTCAATTCATCTCAACAAGCATACCTTTATTTATATTGCACATGGCCAGTAACAGTAATAATTTAAATTATTTATCTTTTAGTATCTAATGTGTATAAAATAATCTCTACGCGTATGATGTCAAATAAAGATAGCAAATATTAATGATAATGATATAACCTGAAAAATTAAAATTGAAATACAAAATTAAATATACCAAGTCACGTGTTTTTTGTTCTAATTTAGCTGTTCCCTTAATCTCTATAGAATATTGTTCGTTATTAAGTAAAAAATGTCAAATTTATGATAGGATAAGCAACGGTTTTTCACCGTTTATTAATTTTTATTAGTAATTAATTGAAATTATTCTAAATAAAGAAATTTTGTACTGAATTACAAATTCAAAATATTTATCAGAATACATTTGTTATTTAGTATTAAAATAGGACCTACCTACTGTAGGTAATTTCATAAAATTTATTTGAAAATGTATTCAATTAAAAAATTGTTAAGTAAACCTATCCTAGCTGTCCTTTCCATTTTCATTCCTGTTTACCGGAGTAACAGAAAGGTCGCGTGTCCTATTTTTTATTTTCCAAGGTATGTACTCAATTACATTTAAAAAATGATTTTGGTACAGAAGTTTAAACACAGTACATCTCTGATAGTTAATAAACCATAAGAGTAATATATAGGCATTTTTGACGAAATGTTCCTAAATAAATCAACTATGTATGTGGTTTTTAAAAACACATTGGTTTTATCATATATTATTTTGGTCACGTATAATATATACGTAGGTATATTCTTTTACTAATAGAAATAATATTATTACCCCCTGTATTGAGTATTCTTGAGAAAACGCTATAGAACATCCTGATTTAGTTTTTGTTTACTTTGGCACTTTCAAATTTGGTTGACATATTATATTGGAAAATAAAGAAGGGGGTAAACAAGCTTCCTATTTCACTCTATACCTATACAATGTTTACCCTAAACTACTTTTAAATGAAACGATCAACGGTTTACCAAACTTTATTTACATTTTGTTTATTCAGTTATAATTGACATCTTGATGCCCTTTTAGAATTACGTAGGTTGGCTTATTATTTATTCATGAGGAATATAGTAATTGTTATTATAGAAAAATAAAATATTTGTGGAGCGTGAGTTTAGAATGTTATATTTTTAGCACAGTTATTAATTTTTCAGGTATATATTTATACTATTTAATCATTCCAGTAGATATTATTATTAAATTACTAAGTAATAACTTAAAGAAATATTTTTAAAGATGAATTGATTTCTCTAAGTAATTACAAAGTGAACTATGTAGGTAGGTACCTAAAATGATATTAATTTTAGCTGACTGTAAATTTTGAAAATGTATTTATTTTAAGTATATTTTTGTTTTTTGAAACAAATTGTAATTTGCAGTTATAATAAATTCCTACTTTATTAATTTTATATAAAATAGGCTAACTCTTACAAAGACTGGTGATATTGTCGTGCCTTCTATGGGAGACAATAATGAATGACAATAAATTCAATGCTGTAAAAAAATGATATTATTATCCAACATTTATCCACCTATATTTTCATTTTGTTACAGAATATATTTTACTTAGGTTAAGGCTGTTTATATATACTATGAAAAGAGATTTTATGTCAAAACCAAAGTTTGTACATTGTGTATTATATATAATGTGTATATATACTAGTTTGTATAATTATGGGAAAATATATTATTTAATTTTTTAGTCTGCGTTTAATTTGACACAACTTGAATGTAAGATACCTACCGACTACCGTTGATTGAAAGAGTATACAAGATGCACAGCCTAACGGCGAAGAGCATAGTAAAAAACGGGTCTGAGATTGACAATAAAACAAGCCAAATCTCTGCACAATTACACTAAAAAAACGTATTTACAATATTTTAAGTTAGACTTACGTATTTCATTCACTTTGAATCAACTACTAAGTAGGTATCTGTGACATCAAAATCAATAATCAAATGCTACTAAGAATTGGCAGTGATTGATTTTGCCAAAATGTAAAAGGGATAGAAAGTGTAAGTAAAAGTAGCCATCAAATAAATTTAACAAAGTAAAAATAATGCTTTATTGCCCAACAGAATTAGATTCACTACACACTACATTTTACGAAGTTTTGTTATCTGTCAGATATTTAATTTAGATTTCTCAAACGTATCTATGAAACAAAAACCACACAACCTAGATTAAAATGTATGTTCCTATATGTACCTAAATACCTTGTAATTTGGTGTTATTATTGCTATTTTTATTATTAATAATTTTATTATTTTTCATTCATTATATTTTCAACTGAATGCCTATGATTAGCGAATTTAGGTTAATAGGTTAGGTTTTTTAATTTTTATTTACATTCTTATGATGATAAAGATACAACATGATATTCAAAATTAACTTGTGTTAATTTTGAATATCATATATCAATATATCAATCAATATATATCAATATATCAATATCATATCAAAATATTACATAAATAGTAGGTAAATCAGTTTGTATAGATTTACCGACTATTTATGTAATATTTTTTTATAAGTAAACATTAAAAACGTACAGATTTTGTTTTACTTGTTATAAATTCAAATGTATAGATCAGAGATGGCCGAATTTTATACGTTCAACTATTCATAGACTCTTCGTAGATTCAATGTCAAAGTTGTGCAATATCTATTAAAATATTCGAATCTATAAAAAATATATCGCTTTATCAGATCAGATCAGAAGAGTTGGTATGTACGAGTATACTTGAACCATCGTTGGGCATCGCTTCGAATAAGTAGAAGGTATATAGATGCACGATGATTCTGTAAAAAAGATCAGTGACATAAAGTTCAGAATAATAAATTACCATCGGCCAGCCGGCGGTGAGCTCAAATATCTCAAAAGCCGATCGCCGACTTAGCAATTTACGAAAGTTGATGTCTACCTCAGATCCTTCCAATATAAATTAAATTAAATCGTTTCTCAATAAACAACCATTAAAAATCATAACTAAAAATATCTTGTATCTATATCTATTTTTAATCTATTGATTTATAAAAAAAATATCTGGTATTATATGGACATATCTGAAAGTTATACAGGTGAGTTTATCACATGTATCTCTAATTTCTACGGGTGAAATTATAATACATGATCAAATATAATTAGCAGTGGCAGGGAACTATACACATTGCGATTAATATTTGTTAATCAAATTTGTCTTGTTTAGATAAAGTTCAACGAATGTACATTATTAAAGTACAACGAATGTGTATTATTGCTCAGCGAGCAATAATATCTCATTCGAATCATCAGGATTACCCGAAAGTCTGAGACTTATGTGGGAGAGGAGGCAACATATTATTATTTGGCGGGCCACATTTGCTCCTCAGGAACGACTTTTGTTGGTAATCTCTAACCACCTTTCAGTGCTGGAAATCTGGAAAACAAAACCCCATTAGCGAGAGGGGCAGTCAAACATCAACTGATTTTAATCTCTCACATTAACATCAAACTGATATTCTTCATCTCTCCAAACAAGCCTTAATCTACCAGTAGACAATTTAATTAAAAATTGTCTGACGGAATGGGGATTCAAACCCATGACCTCTGGGTTGAGCGATAGAAGCACTAAACCTTGAGCCACCAGCTCGCATCGTAATAATTCCGATACAGTTTACATATTTAGAAAGAACTCAAAAAACATGAAAATATAGAAGTACAATTTAATATTCAAACTATACATAAAGTCATGTAAAGAGGAGGTTTGCTTCTTAAAAAGCTGCATATTACCATATATAAAAGTGTGATAGTAATTTTTTTTACAGATACATTTGCATTGATAAGACTATACCTAATAATAAGAGATATATTTGAGTATTTCTTCTTCTTTCTTAAAGTTCTTCTTAAAGTTAAATAAATAAAAATTGTAATAAATTGTTTGATAATTAAAAAATATTGACGATTGCAAAGTGTCGTCATAATGGACACGTTTAGTGTGACGTCACAAGTAAGATGTGTGACGTCACAAAAAGAGGTATTCGAGTGCTGTCGCATTGTCGACCTTGGCGGCATGTCGGCATTTTATTGACGAAACCTAAGGATATATTGAATTTTCACCCCTCTGAATAAGTTCACTTTCTTCGAAAAAAGAAAATACTCACTGCACTCATATTAACTACAGAGCTATGAGCCATTATGCCTTTATGGTCTTCATACTTCATGGTCAAAACAAACTATGATAATCTGTTTTTTTAAAGTTCGTCAATAAACCTTAGAACTACCTTATAAAATTAAAATATAAAATTTCACTGTCAATGAAAGTTATAAAATAAATACCGTACAGAGATTTATAGTAAAAAAACACAACAGAACATACAGTTCAATGCACCTTGTTTAAGTATTCGCATAGGTTAAGTTCAAACCCAGGTAGAGGCGCCCTGTATATTTTTCAAACAACATACAATTTTAGGTCTTAAACATAAAGCATATTCTCTACCTAGACATTGCATTGAATGCACATGGCAGTGGACCTTGCCGGGTGGAACCAACCAGCCAGCTGAGATGCATTCTTAACTCTGGACACTTTCCTTCAATAATCCCGTAGCTACAAACTAGCAGGCAGTCCTGGCTGCTTAGCTAAGCTTTTATTTTCTGATTCATTACAATTTCCCCTTTTTTTTTCGTGCTCTTGTATGTGATAACACTGATAACTGATGATCTTTAGTTCTAACCCGTTACCCTAGCACACCAATATCGAAAACAGTTTTACACTACCATCCTTTCAATCCGACTCTAAAGATCGAAACATCTACCTTCAAACTACCTTCAGCGATTAGAATTGTCACTCTATATTGTATGTATTTATACAAGTTTGAAAGATTTTCCATCCATGATCCAGAAAGACAACCACCCACTCAAATTTGTCTTCTACATTCTTAGATTCTTGAACAACTTAAAGATCTTTATTAGACATTACTATTAGGTATATTATAAAGACCAATTACTTTTTATTTTCCTATTACGTTATACCTAGTGTCCTGAATTCTCATAAATACTATTGGATCTCATTAGTATCATGTTGTCAGAACAACAGAAGTAACTGAAAGAATACATGACATATGAGCAGACAAGTGACGCGGATCTACTCATAGCCAACTTAATATCTTGATTACAGCGTACTGGACCTTCTCTTGGGCTTCCTTTTATTTCATTTGAAGTTCAAGAATATCAAGATGAAAGATTGACTGCACGCTTCGCGTTCGGTAGCTACACATGTAAACATTATTATTTGACAGATTCTTATTTAAGGCATTGTATGAGATATTACTTCAAATATCCACTGTACATAAAATGTAATAAAAAAATGTATTTTGTGAGGCTTTAGTTATACTGTGGAGCGAATTCGCGCAAATTTAACTCCATTCGTTAAATACGTTATTGTCAAAGATTACAGTTTAAACCACGAATCATTGTACATACAGTTAAGTATCAGTATTAATATATTAGAAATATGGTAGATTTTTATCACGACAGAAGAGATTTTCAAATTTTTTCTATCTTTCCCTGTTAATATAATAATTGGAAAAATTAAGATTTATAATTTTTTAAGCTTTTATTTAACTTCAAATGTCTGCTTTTATGTATGTATACAATATGTAGATTTGTATATATGATTTATGTATATATATACCTATATATATATATATATATATATATATATTATTATTATTATTATTATTATTACAAATTCAGTAAGGGCAGAGGACAGATGTCCTATAATGCCCCAAATAAAATACAATTTGATAACAAGAACATTATCGTAAATAAAGACCTAGTCTATAGAAAATAATGCCCCAAATAAAATACAATTTGAATAACAAGAACATATTATACCTAGTAAATAAAGATCTAGTCTATAGAAAAGAGGTAATTGTCAATTTTATTTTTGAACAAGTTCACCGATTGCGCATTAATCACATCATTTGGCAGGTTGTTCCAAACTACAAAGTTTCTATTACTCAGGAAATGCTGCCTGGTCCTTGTCTTGAAATTTTCTTTCTTGAGTTTCAAGGGGTGTCCTCGAAGCCGATGATCAGAATTTAGCGGAAAAATCAATATATACACATACCTACCATACCATACATACCAGACCCTGTACATAGATATATATATATATATATATATCTATGTACAGGGTCTGTCTATATATATATATATATATATATATATATATATATATATATATATATATATATATATGTATATATATATATATATATATATATATATATATATATATATATATATATATCTATGTACAGGGTCTTCACGTATATACTAGCCCCTACTAACTCCTTGATCTTTGATTGCAGTATAAATATGTCTGACAAGCTTTGATATTTAGTTCTCTAGTTCCGTCTCATTAAAAATCATTATCTGGGTTTTTTTCAGAGTAGCGATAAGTATACATTTATTTTTAAAATTATAATGTTAACATGGCGGCATGAATGATGCGAAATTAATTTGGGTTGCCATTTCCATGGAACGCCTCTACTAGATATAAGTTTTTAATACTAAAAAGAAGCTAAAAACAATAAAATACAATACAAACATATACCTAGAACAATAAGTACCCAAAAAAATAAGGTTTTCATATCAAGAATCATTTTGAAAAAAGTCCTTGTATGTACTTAAAAATAAAAATATGTTTTTCTAGCAGACACAATATTGTCCAAATATCAGTTGTAATAATACTTAACAATAATAATCCTTTATTGCTCAACAGGCTTACGCCCAATTAAAGAACATCTTAAAATATACAAAAGTATACATGATATTTAACAAATTAACACATTATAAAGGTAAATTATAAATGTTAACAATTTACTTAAAATTTATTTATTAAGTACCTACGACACAGATAAAATATCCTACGACAATTTCATATACTCGTATGTGCAAATATAGACATATGTCTATATATCCAAAATTCAAACAGACATATACAAAAACATGAAAATCAAAAGATTAAAAGTAGGTATTCTGATAATTGCAAACACTTGTAGCGAAAATATTACTAAATAACACATTTTCTAACCTCACATAAACTACACATGTTTATATCGCACAAGTGACAACACTGTTAAAATTAAAGCACGTTATGTGTATAGAGAATTTCTAAAATATGTATATTAGTTCTTACTGCATCTATACGAAATGCAAGATTTTGTCTCGATTGCAGTCTTGGTATTCTAAATTTCAACTCGGCCAAAATGTCAAGGCAATCAATTTGATTATGTATCAATTTATGAAGAAAAGATATTGAGTGACATTTCCTTCTAAAAATGCAAGGACTGAGGTTTTTTTCAAGGACTGAATGCAAAACACCCTAACAAATAATTATTATCTAAACCTCTTACGAGGTAAACGTTTTCAGATTTGTAACAAAAATTTTCGTAATTTAGGTATAAATTCTATGATATTGTTACAAAATCACCGACCAGTGCCCGAGTGGGGCGTTGCCAAATATACGTTTTCCCCAGCCTCAGGGAAATTGTTCACAATCTAGCAACACCGCCTCTGGGGATGTCAGGGACAACCACCCCAAAGGCGAAATCTTAACCCTCTAGGCCTTCAAATAAGGGAGGTAGGCCCTTTTGCCCACATTTTCTGGATGTCACCAGCGGTACTCATCCAATATCCCTCGTATAACTTGGCTGTCGATTAGTTATTAAACTGCCCTGGTATGCGGATTATTCGTGAGTATTCGATGGAAACTTCTTCGAAGATCTAGAAGCCTAGAAAGGCCGTGGCGTGCCGGCGAGGAAGCCAGTCTTAATCGAACAGCGATCAAAAGAAGAAGCAATACTTAAATGAAATAAGTGCAATTTTCCAAGTTTTTTCGGTGTGTACTTATATAGATACTGTACAAGAAGTGCTGTATTGTGTCTGAAGTGTTGAATAAAGCTTTTTACTGTTGTTAAAAATCTCACTTATCTTTAAAACCTCTGAAGGAGTAACAATATATTTATAGCAACAATAATATAGATTCCATATGAATGAGCCACACTCCAATTTAAATCTCACGTATGATATACAGGATGTAAGAACCCAGAGATTGCGTCTTCGCAAATTATGGTGACTGGTACACTGGTACTGGTAGTGTGACCCTATTTTCATTGCCACGATCAAGTTTATTTTATGTTTGTGAAGATGGTAAAAGTTGTAATGTAGGATCCATTACCAGTTAACCAGTTAGGTTAACACCTTCACCACTATATATATATATATATTAATATATATAAAGGGTTTTTCAATAGGAACGCTCGATGTTTAGCAACAGCGTATGACGAAGTCGGTAGTCAGACAGGTTGTATCTTTGACGGACGTATTCAGTTAGTCTTTACATTTCATTATGGAACGCTATACATTTCAACAACGCCTCGAAATGGTTAAAACTTATTATCAAAATCAATGTTCTATTCGGCAAACGTTTCGTGCACTTCGGCCAATTTATGGTTTAGATGGTCATCCTTCGGAGTCCAAAATTCGCCGTCTAATAAATAAATTTGAAGCAACCAGGTCGCTGTTAGATCAAACAACGCCTGTATGTCAACGAAGCGCAAGATCCGTTGAAAATATTGCTGCAGTCCGGGAAAGTGTGCGTCACAGTCCATAACAATCCATTCCACGTCGTGCTCAAGAACTTGGCCTTTCTTCGACGTCAGTTTGGCGAATCTTACATAAGGACTTAGGGTTTCACCCTTATAAAGTGCAATTAACCCAAGAACTAAAGCCCAACGATCATAGACAGCCGCTTGCATTCGCTGAGTGGGCGCTAGAGCAGTTTGAGGTTGATCCGAATTTTGGACGAAAAATAATCATGCGATTTAACGCCACTGGATTTTTTTCTCTGTGGCTTTGTGAAATCTCGTGTCTATGTCGACAAACCACAGACGGTTGCCGCCTTAAAGGCCAACATCAGACGCGTCATTGGTGAAATTGAGCCACTTCTATGCGATAACGTCATCAAAAATTGGATCTCCAGGATTCGAGTCACCAGGCGAAGCCGCGACGGACATTTAGCTGATATAATTTTTAAAACATAATGTGCTCACATATGTTTTAAAATAAAAATAAAAACATGTAAGTTTAACTTACACAATTTGTTTTATTACATTACAAAGATCGAGCGTTCCTATTGAAAAACCCTTTATATATACAGGGTGGTCCACCGGGAACCAACTCGATCTATATATGGAAAACTATTCATAGGAAAATTTTGAAAATTTGACAATATACTAATGTCGGTGGGGGCAACTCGCCTAAAATATTCTCAAGATGGTGACACTTCCGGTTATACCGGAAGTAGGTGCCAACTTGCTTATTTTAAATAGAACACCCTATATATTACTTAATTTTTAGATTCTACGTAAAATTCTAGGTAGATTACATATATCATGTCCTATACCTAAGTCTAAGCGTTTTTACATTATTTAAGTTTTTATGAGAGAAATGACGTTTGCAGGCCCGAAAGCAGTTATCCATTTTTCTTAAAAGGAAGCCTTTATTATTTAATTTGGGGTGGGTTCCTTGTTGGAAAGAGCCTATTTTAATAGAATTTTTATAATATTTCAATAACTATGAATACAGGGTGGAATACAAATTTTTATCTTATTTAGCATTAAAAATAAGGGTAAGTTTGTGTATAGTTGTCTATTCCGAAAATTCTTAGTTTTCTAAATATTGCCCGTTTAATATTTTTATTTGGTAATTTTGCTTCGTATTTTAAGTTCAGTTACTCTTAGTTGGCTGTGACAGCGTTAAAACACAATCAAAATAAATGCTAAACAATGTATTAAGCTGTCATTCGCCATTTGCAAAATATTAATAATCATGCCGGGGCGCTTAAATTATACAAATGAAGATTATTTAAACTTATTTATTATTTATGGAGAATGTGATAAAGTTATATCAAGAACATGTGACACATTTGCCATTCGATATCCACAAAAACAGAAACCATCACGATTTGCTGTTAAACAAATTATAGAAAATTTCAAGAACTTTGGATCCGTCAAGAAAATAGTGGAAAGAAATAAACCTCTCCTTAATAATGAGAATATTGAAATAGCTATTTTGGGATATTTCGCCGCTAATCCGACAATGTCTCTAAGACAAGCTGCGTTAGAGTCAGGATTAGCCAAATCAACAGTTCATAAATATTACGAAAACATAAATTCCATCCATACGCATTTTCCATAGTTCAACATCTGAGAGATACTGATTTTCAAAGACGAGTGGCATTCTGTGAATTTATGATAACTTGGGTGAAAGGAAACAATTTTATGGCAGGATCCATAAAAATAACAATGCATAGGTACTTAATTTAAAAAGGAAAACACTGAAATAGGGAACTTTGAATTTAAAAAAAATTATTTTTTCAGTAAATGTTCAAATTGATGTCCTTGACCTTCCAGACATTTCTCGCATCTGAGCAGCACTTGTTCATGGGTCGCTTTTCTTATTGACTCAGGACTTAGATTTCTAAATTCATTTCTCACTCGCTGCATACAATCTTCCATCGTTGTTGTGGGAGTCTTATACACTCGATCTTTAATTGTACCCCATATAAAAAAAATCGAGCACTGAGAGATCTGAAGAGCGGGGTGGCCAAAGGAAAGGACGACTGTTGGCTATCCATCGATCATCAAAAGCATTTTGTAAAAAATTATCGATGAGATAGCCACTATGTGGAGGTGCACCATCATGCTGGTAAAACAAATTTCTTTGAACAGCAAGCGGCACATTTTCTAAATAGTCTGTTTCAAAATTTTGGAGAATATTCAAATAGCCTTCACCTATAATTTAATAAGCACATTTTATATTTAGAATGATTGAAAATCATATAACTTACCATTCAAATTTTCCTGATAAACATGTAGTGCCACGACGCTATCATTTCTTATCGCACAATAAACATTGAACTGCCAAAATTCTTGAAAATTTTGCTCCCTAAATACATTTAAATTTGAATCACTCCAATAATGGGAATTATGACGATTAAAGGCACCATTTTTCGTAAATTTAGCTTCGTCTGTCCAAATGATATTGTCCAGAAAAAAATTGTTTCCTTGCGCCCAAGTTATCATAAATTCACAGAATGCCACTCGTCTTGGAAAATCAGTTTCTTTTAGATGTTGGACTATGGAAAATGCGTATGGTTTAAATTTATGTTTGCGTAAAATTCTAAGAATTGTTGTTTTGGATAATCCTGACTCTAACGCAGCTTGTCTTAGAGACATTGTCGGATTAGCGGCGAAATATCCCAAAATAGCTATTTCAATATTCTCATTATTAAGGAGAGGTTTATTTCTGTCCACTATTTTCTTGACGGATCCAAAGTTCTTGAAATTTTCTATAATTTGTTTAACAGCAAATCGTGATGGTTTCTGTTTTTGTGGATATCGAAGGGCAAATGTGTCACATGTTCTTGATATAACTTTATCACATTCTCCATAAATAATAAATAAGTTTAAATAATCTTCATTTGTATAATTTAAGCGCCCCGGCATGATTATTAATAATTGGCAAATGGCGAATGACAGCTTAATACATTGTTTAGCATTTATTTTGATTGTGTTTTAACGCTGTCACAGCCAACTAAGAGTAAAGCAAAATTACCAAATAAAAATATTAAACGGGCAATATTTCGAAAACTAAGAATTTTCGGGATAGACAACTATACACAAACTTACCCTTATTTTTAATGCTTAATAAGATAAAACCATAAAATTTGGGGGTTCCCATTTGAAAAAATTTATTTTTTGCAGTTTTCCCAATTTTCTTTTTAACCTATTTTTTTGAACACCCTGTATTCATAGTTAATGAAATATTATAAAAATTCTATTAAAATAGGCTCTTTCCAACAACGAACCCATCCCAAATTAAATAATAAAGGCTTCCTTTTAAGAAAAATGGATAACTGCTTTCGGGCCTGCAAACGTCATTTCTTTCATAAAAACTTAAATAATGTAAAAACGCTTATTCTTAGGTATAGGACATGATACATGAAATCTACCTAGAATTTTACGTAGAATCTAAAAATGAGGTAATATATAGGGTGTTCCATTTAAAATAAGCAAGTTGGCACCTACTTCTGGTATAACTGGAAGTGCCACCATCTTGAGAATATTTTAGGCGAGTTGCCCCCACCGACATTAGTATACTGTCAAATTTTCAAAATTTTCCTATGAATAGTTTTCCATATATAGATCGAGTTGGTTCCCGGTGGACCACCCTGTATATATATATATATATAATCAAAATGATTCACTATGTTAGGTAGTATCGATTTTCCATAAAACTTGTTTGGAAAATGCGAACGTTAATTCTTAATAAATTTAAAATAAACTGTACTATCTGGTGCTATTCATATAGTATACCTATATAAATAACGTAAATCATACATATACCTACTGGTATATAGGTAATACAGGTATTACATTTTTTAAATTAAAATATAACAAATAAATGTATTAAAAAATTAATATAATTAAATTAATCATTGAAGCAACAGTAATCACCATATGATGGTTATGATTAAAACTATTAATAACTTGCCGTATGAAAGGTTACTCCAACCCAACATTAAATTTGAAATTCTAATTTGCTGAATGACTTAATTATGCATTTTAGAGATCACGGAATATACACAATAATAAATTTAAAACTTGTAAAAAAATCCTCATTAATCAGACATGCAATCTGCTTATCTGCTTATATATTTATTTATTATATTTTCGTTTCTCTGTAAATTAAAATGAATTATATTGTTTTTCTTTTATTTACATTAGATCATCAAGTATTCTTAGTTTATAATAAAGTATTTGCAAAATTAATATTACTAAGAACAATGTCTCTTCGTCTGCTATATAAGAGACGTACAACGTAAATGATTTCAATTAATTTTAAGGTTTTAAATATGTCCTTAATACTCAAGCAATAACGATGAATTGATCCATTAAAAATAACATATTTGTCTCTTTTAGTAACATACAGTTTCCATAATACATAATAGAAGTTGGACTCAGGACTGTCTGCGTCGCACACTGGGTTTTTTTAAGGGGGAATCCAAACGTTCATGGTCTCATTCCTCCGTTTTAGGAATTATATGAAACGTTCCATCAACTTCCAGAGTCATGCATATCTTTGCATCCAAATGAGAAGTAGCGGTAGGCCTAGAAGAATATTTAGTCAGTTTATCAGTGTTAGTTATCCTCATCACACTTAAATAAGCAAGTCCTTGTAAGCCTTGTTAGCCGGCACTAGGAATTACTTTACAGCTAGTCAATACAAACCGTTACATAAGTACAAACTGAAGTAGAAATAGATTATAGACCTAGAACCTATATAGACCTATATAGAACTGCAGTTAAAGTACTCTAAACCAACTAGTGAAAGTCCCAACCGAGCTAAGGAAAGATCTATTCCCGTTAGGAGTAGAAGGTTAAAAAATGGTATCAGAGCGGCTGAAACAAAAAATTATAAATAAAATAAAATATGCTTTGCACGTTTTAAAACGCCGTATACTGTATCATAAAAATAATGATAGTATGATGAGCGTTACATATTTTTATTTCGCATTAGTCAATGTCACATTATTACCATTATTACAGAATATATTAAGTATACGAGAATTTTATTTCAAGTATGAACTAAATGTTTCACATAATGATTAACATTTTCTTGTGCTCACTTTGTTTCATCAGTCAGTAGTAAACGCCTCAAGTGTATTTGACTTACTCCGCTTGGCTACTCTACCACAAAGTTATGTGTTGGTAATTGGTAGAATTATATAGTTCTTTGTATCAATATCATTATTACTATCATTTATTTGTATCAGCAAATTATAAAACAAGAGTATATGATATCAATAAATAGGAATAAGTTAAAATAATAAAGCTTTTTTTAATACTATAACTTATTTCAATTTATTCGTAAATTTCCCAGTAATTAACAAGACAATTGATGTCACTCTATAAGTTATTCAAAAGTTCCCAATATTTAATATTTCACAATAATTGGCAAATTTCCCGTTATCTTATGAGGTTGCTATTCTCCAACCATATTGAATCCATTCATTGAAAATCTTCCATTTTAAAATAAATTCCTGTAGAACAAAATTATAAACTTTAGTGAATAATGCGTGTCTAACAACTATTGTATTTGCCGATAAAACTGTTGCAATTAATAATGAACAGATAATATATTATACTTATAAACGCAGTAGAAAATGTTATTGAAGTAGTGTTATCAAAAAATGTAGTACCTACCTGTATATTTATTTTCATTTAAATATTTTAGTTTTCAATAGCAATAAGGAATATTAGTAGTGGTGAGAAACACACCGTAGTACCCTCTTTGCATCTTTGTTACTACCTGTCTGATAATTATTGACAAATTGATAGACAGATAATCCAATGCCAGTCGGGGCACATTGTCCTTGAAGTAGTTGTTTTCGGCATCTCTTTTAAATAAGCAATAAGGAAATTAACCAAATATACTTCTCCATTCTTCTTGTTGTTACTGTATTCTTATTTCAGTTGTATGAACCAGCCCCATTAAAATTTGATAATGTTTTAACATAGTATATTTATATATTATTATGCTTAATATTATAGAATACTGAATGAATGAATTCAGCTTTACTCCCACAGTTCCACTTCTCTAACGGAATTCTCCCCAGAAACCCCCTTACTAATTACTTTTAACCGAGTCGCCAATTTTGGATTATAATTTGTCCGATTTTACATAGGTATTTAAAAAAGATTAATATTCAGAAGCTGCATCTAACTTATATGTTCATAAAATAGCAAGTAACTAAACTGAATAATTATACTAACACAAAAAAACACAAAGCACAACTATCAACTATACTTGTTAATAATAGACAACAGGAACTCTTGTGGTAAATTGTCAATGAGGATGGAAAATGAGGCTAACCTTCCATTCTTTCCAATAATTGTAAATAATAAATATTCAATATTGGAAAGTTTAACAAAATATTATATTATAATAATAATAATAATAATAATAATAATAATATCTCTGCCCCTCATTCTAATCACAAGGATTAGCCCGAAAGTCTGAGACTTGTGTGGGAGAGGGGACGGCATATTATTATTTCGCCGGCCGCATTTGCGCCTCAGAAATCAATCATGCATATTCATCAGATTGATTTCATTTATGCTATTATGTATGGTTTTTTGCTTTCTGTAAAGTCAAACAGAAATAATATGTATATTCTCCGTTAAATCGAGCTACGCGAGGTTGTATGTTCCACTTCACCCCGTTTGAATGCTTCACTATACTTTCGAGCATTGACAATGCTTTATGATAGATTTTGTTGTAAATGTGGTAAAAAATGTAATGTAAATGTTATTGTGTTTTGTTGTAAAAATGGATAACATCTTAAATTGAAGTTTACGTTCATGCAGAAAGATTTAAAAATAGTTTTATTTAAATTAATTTAATTCAACAGGCCAAGTTTCCCAGCCGGCCAGACTACGGATTTCGATGAATATGGTCAGCATAACGCCAACTTTCCGGTTTCCCTTTATAAATTTTAGTCATTCCAAGACGCATAACTGCATAACCCCAGCCTCATTATTTATTTATCTTTTGTTTTCTTATTCAGAAATTCAACATTCGCCGATATATTGCAATATATTTTTGTTAGATTTATCGAACTAATTTTTAGTTAAGTATATTTCTTTAAAACTGGAAAAAGTTAGCATGCATGTAAAATACTGATGGTGACATGTATAGAGCTTTCTTCTTAACCCATTCTCAAGTGAAAGAAAAAGTAATATTTACATGCAACTCATATTCATTAAAAATGTATTTAAACCATTTCTCATCAATTTCTCATCATGTATGTTTTATACTCATTTAGTGCAATGTTTTAAAGGCCGTTGGTTGTCAGTCAATCAAATTATTGAATTATAAGTGAGTTTTTAACACTCCGTTTTGCAACTCCGTAGTCGAGCAGTTAAAGACGCCGTAGTATATTACTGTTAGTCAAATATTTGTCTATTTAATTATTTATTGTCTATGGCATAATTATACAGGGTATTTCAACGTGACCCCCCTATAGTTATAAAACCGAAAAAAGATTAATATTATTCGTCTAGACCCGTCGATTTCTGTTCTTAGGGTGAGCATTTTTGACAGTCAAGCCAACTTGATATGTTCATCCCCATAACCCCTAGCAACCACAACTTTAAAATTTCAAATGGAACTACTCTACTTCTAACATATTATTTTAAAGCCCTTTCCATTATCAATACACTGGTGCATCGCTTTTGGGAATCGGTTGAGATTTGACAGAGTTAAGGGCTAAAATCGAAAAGTTGACAAACCAACATTTTCGTAGGTACTAATTTTTACAGAAATGCCCACCAATAATAAGCTTTTTATTTGCTAAACCACATTACTTTTTTTGATGTGTCGATCAGTTTACAAAAAACACTGAAATTAAAAAAGCTGAAGCAAAACAATAACAAGTTTTATTTAATGTATTGTCCCAAAATGACCCCCGTTAACTTTCAAACAATAATACAGTCTGTTCTCAAATTCTGTTCGAACATTCGAGCACTACTGTTCAAACATTCGAACTTTACTGTTCGAACATTCATACTAATAATATTACTGTTGTTAATCAACATTTTTCCACAATTCTCTGACGTGTTTCAGGCTACGTGGCTCAGACTCATTTCAGACTCGCGATTCCATTTAGCCCCACAGGAAAACGTCCAAAGGGGATAGATCAAGTAATCTTTCTGGCCATTCGACGGGACCTTTCCTAGCATCCAATACCCTGGCAAATGGTCATCCAAATATTGCCGCAGAGCAACACCATAGTGAAGGAGTGAAAGTTATTTCATTTTCTATTAAATTGTTGTCACTTTCTAAAATCACTTTCTGTTATCATAGGGTCAATAGTGTCTTCCAATTATTGTACATAGCTGTTCCCTACAAGGTTCCTTGAATAAAAAATGGTCCAACAAGATGGTTCCTCAAAATTCCGGACCAAATATTCAATTTTTGAGGAGTCTGAGTATGAAATTCCCTGATTAAATGAGGATTAGTATCACTCCAATAGCGACAATTGTGTCTATTCACTTCGCCATTCAACATAAATGTACATTCGTCTGAAAAACACGTATTCTAGAGAAGATTTAAGTTCAGTAGAAGTCGCTCACTAAAATATTGGGTACGGCAATCAAAATCATCTTCATGTAACTCTTGAACTAGCATGCAGCAGCATCTTAATGAATAAAACTTGTATTTTCTCAAAATTCGATGAACACTTGAACTGGATACGTCAGAAGCTTGAGACACCGCTTTGATCGACTGATTATTGTCCATCTGCAAGTAACCCAAAACTGCAACTTCAACTGCTTCATTTCGAAGTGGGTGATTTACTTCGCGTTTTTTGTTTAGAAGCGAACCAGTGGCAAGAAACTTATCCATCAGTTGTTAAACGTACTGATGGCTTATATTTTTTCTCGATGATTAGCATTAAAAATTCGTGCTGTGGCTTTAGAGCAACGAAAATTTCGATACCAAATTGCACCAATTTCTACGCTTTCTGCGATAGAATAAATCATTTCGAACATACATTTACACTTTGACCAACAGACTAAAACTAACGATTTGGTGGTCACAAGTAAAAAACAGCAATGACTTTGATAATACGCACCAAAAAAAAGTAATGTGGTTGCTTGAAAGTGGTTAAAACATTTGGTGTGAAGAGAGCACTGACGTAGTTTTCCACATAACGTCAAAACACTGTACTGCACTCGACGAGTGTTTGGCCAACCAAGTTGGCATCATCTGGAGATGATTAAAACTGAACACTTGAACTGGATACGCCAAAAGCTTGAGATACCGCTTTGATTGGCTGATTATTGTCCATCTGGAAATGAGCCAAAACTGCCACTTCAACTCTTCATTTTGAACTGGGCGATTTAGTTTTAATCATCTCCAGATGATGGCGAAACGCGTGTCGAGGCGTGGCCTTGGTTGACGAAACGCGTGTCGAGTGCAGTGTAGTGTTTTGGTGTTATGTGTAAAACTACATCAGTGTTAATGTGGTTATGTAATAGATAATAAGCTTATTAGTGGGCATTTCTGTAGAAATTAGTACGCGAATGTCGGTTTGTCAACATTTCGTTTTTAGCCAATAACATTGTCAAATCTCAACCGATTTCCAAAAACGATGCACCAGTGTATTGGTAATGGAAAAGGCTTTAAAATGATGTGTTAGAAGTGGGGTAGTTCCATTTGAAATTTTAAGTTGTGGTTGCTAGGGGTTAGGGGGATGAACATATCAAGTTGGCTTGACTGTTAAAATTTTTCGGTTTTATAATTATAGAGGGGGTCAAGTTTTCGTTGAAAGACACTGTATAAATAGTTGGCAGACAGATGATATGTCTATAATTATTAGTCCTGCGTTTCTTTACTTTTGGGTTTAATGAATGGCATGTCCTTCGTAATAAAAGGTGGCACAATTTCAGGGTTTTCGATAATATTGTTTTCTTGCTTGGTAAGATAAGTATATGTTGCTGTAAATTGTTTGTCTCAGTTATATAATATGTGACCTTTCCTTTGAAAAACATGAACTGTCACTGTATAGTATGTCTGTAAAATTTCGTGTAGTCGCTAGGTAACTTTCGTCTGTAACTTGGAAACCTGTAGTGTACGCTCATAAAATACTTTTATGGTTTTCGTAGTTGAAAATACAAAATTTTCTTGTTCTAGAAGTTATGAAAATATCCCGAAACAACTCAAATTCAATTTTTGGCCATCAGAAACTTGAGAAAGTTCGCGAAAACAACATCTATCTGTCTCTAGTAATAACCGAGACACCCTATAACTGTATATATGGCAGATAACCCTATATGACTATAAATTCATGGAAAGTGAATCGATGAATTTATTATCTTTGTTATACTTTGAAATCGTTGAAGGAGCACACTTGTTTTGGAAATATTTTTGTATTTGAATAAAAACAATGAATTGCTGTTTTTTTTTACTTTAATCGTACGACTTGTGTCGTGTGTAAAAGTGTGTACATACTGAATTTTATATAGATAGAAGGGAGAGGGAACAATTAATTGCCCTACTACTTTTAAACAGGTCGAGCTCTTTTTAGAGCAGGTATCTACACAACAAAAATATTTCAATCTTAGCAATCTTAATTCTCTACATATTTTTTTTCTTTCAAAAGTCAGATTCATGTGATTTTTCCTGTAAAATTTAATTCTGATTCTTTTGTCGACAAATTTTCTTATTGATTTAAATTTTTTTTATTCATATAGTTAGTAGAATATTCAAATAAAGAAAAGGTATCGAGACACTGCCATGCAAATGAATTGCTTCTGACAAAATAGATATGAGAGCAGATGCATAATTGCCTCCATAATTATAATAATAATAATAATAATAATAATAATTATTATTATTATTATTATTATTATTATTATTATCATTATTATTATTATTATTATTATTATTATTATTATTATTATTATAATTATGGAGGCAATTATGCATCTGCTCTCCGATTGTCCGGTATATGCAGTCTCGGGCTATTTCCATAGACACAATTCGGCTTTAGAGTGCTTCACTACTTTCTATGGCACTCGTACGAGATAGACGAAACACCACCAGTGCTGCCATACACTCCGGGGGATTCCTCTTTAGAAGATTGTTTTTCCGGAGTTAGTATGAGTTTTTAATTAAAAATTCTGTCACAGAGCGCTATTCTATTTTAAACGTTTCACGTTGTTCAAATATAAATGAAAAACAATGGAAAAAGGAAAGTAAAATAGTGCTCAATGAAAATTAATTTTAAATCAAAATGTCAAAGTAATACCTTGACATTTCAAGCCAGTATCAAGCACAGAAGTATAGAGTATAGACTATAGAATAGAAAAATCTTATACAGGTTTTGTGATATTTTGAAGACCGGAAATGAAGGATTCGGTCCAGTACAGATTCTGCGCAGTTCACGTTTGATGACGGAAGTCGGCATTTTTTGGAATTTCTGACGACACACCATGAAGTGATACGATATTTATGAGAGCTCAATAGTATATGGAATTTCTTCATACACTTTTTAACTTTTACTTCAAGAAAAGAAAAACAGACAATGCAGTTTATATGTAACTTGCTTACATTTTATATGTAAGTTATTTGCCATTTATATGTAAGTAGATGACTTTATATGTAACTTGTTTGCTTTATATGTAACTTATTTGAGCACTATCTCAATGCGCAAACTCCTCACTGGAGCGAGAAACCATGTTGTAGTCACATAAATCGTATGAAAGGTAATACACTATCAAGTCAAAACATAATTTACTGACGAAAAACAGATTAATAACCGAGTTTTCTTTCTCTATAAAAAACAGCAAGAAACGATAATAAATTTGATTGTTAGTATTTTTTTATTGTAGGTGAATATATAATTTGTGTTGAATTAAAAACCTCGTAAACTCGTAGTATAATCTAAACTTATTATTAAATAATAGCATTTATTAGTTGATTAGGTACATTTCATACAGTCGTTTTTGTACAACTTATTTTAAAAGTTTGCCTTGATGCTAAACTTGAGGTATTTAAAATAATTACTATTTTCTAATGATTAATTTGCTAAGAGAATATTTGATGAAATATTAACGTTAACTATCGTATTCGAAATTTCAACGCTAACATTACTCGATAAAATTATATCTATCATCCATTGTAACAATAAATTAAAAGTGATTGCCTTTTGCCACGTACAGTTAGTTTAGGTTCCTTGAAATTGTGTTCGTCTGTACAGATGATATCTATACTTCCGTTTAAATCCAAGATGGAAGAACGAAGTGAACGCTTGGCTTGTTTTAGAGCGTATGCAAATTGAAGATATGAACGGTAGAGTAAGAAACTGTGTTGATTGCCTTAAACTTAAACTATTTGTTAATATTTCATGCCGAATAGGCCACTATGAATTGCAGATCATATTCATATAAACACAGAATATATTATTTCCTACTATGTTATCTAAATTTGTTGATCAGTTTCCGAAGTGCAAACCGAGAAAGAACTTAATTGTACGCTAAACACCTGTGAAAGTAACAGCTTATAAAAATAAATTTGAATTAATTGCTTCATCAGCTTCAATAGCATTAAATTTTATACTATATTATTTGTATAAGTGGCTCAGGGATGATGTAATGGAACAGCAGGAAACATTTTCCAGAAGAATATGTTATACTTCGAGCCGTTAACTGATAGATTGAATTTCTTCAGTCAACGTTCGAGCAGATCATAATATCGTGATGACCGATTTAAAAAGTAGTGGTATGGTATAAAGCGCAACTTCAAGAACATATGTGTCATACAGGGTGTCCACCTAGTGCGCGTAAGTCCAATATCTGGGTTAATAAAAGAGATAACTTAATTTTTTTTTCAACAGGGTTGTCTAGTATCCCGAGCTGCACAAAATGAAAATATATTTACATATTCAGGGTGTTCAGTTTTTCCTGGACAGGTACCAACTTCATTTTTTTAAATGGAAACCTATATTTTTATGGCATTATCGAATTCTACGTAAAAAATTAGTGGGACTTTGTGCATAACACTGCTATTGAAATATTGATAGTTTTCGAGATATTTGACTTTTAATTTTTTTTTCTTATGTTTCGTCACTTCTAATAGTTGACATAATTATGGTTGTATGACAGCTAGAAATTATTTTTTTTCAGAAACTGTAGAGTGAAGATGGCTCTTTCGAAAAACGTATCAAAAGTTGACCTGCGATATACAGGGGGCAACAGAAATCGTGCCAAACCTGATGGTTTAAAATTTAAAAAATCTCGACTTTTTCAAATGGAACACCCTGTGTTTTATGATTTCATTAGATGCCTTTCTGTAGACTCTACAATTTTATAATAGCTTTCCCTATACCTAAGTTGCGTAGTTTTTGCAAAAAACCCACTTTTATGAAAAATACCCGATTTGCGCACTCCTTTGACGGAAAAAATATTGTAAGGCTATTTATTTTTATAAAATGTATTAGTTTACACTTCTTAAAATAAAAATAACTGAAAAATTTAGATAATTTCAGTTTAATAAACAAGTCTTTATGGAAAGTTACCATTTATTTGTAAATAAAAGTAAAAAATCATAAAAGCTCTACATGTAATTAAGAATTAGCAAAACTGGCGTATGCTTTAGAAGAAGTTCATGGGAATTATTTGCTAGCAGCACGTATTTATAGAGATTCCCACGTGCTGACTGTTTTGAAAATGTGAAAGAAAGATTTGAAAGAACAGCAAATGGGAATTATGAGAAAACTACCAGGAGACATGGGAGTAACAACGATAATATTTAGTTTAATGTTGTGGTTTCTGCTGTTGAAAATCCAAAAATATTAGTATCAGAAAATCAGTAGAAATCTTGGAGTTTTCAAAAGCTCGACAAATAAGATATTGAAGAAGAAGTTTCATACGTATCATATTGAAAACCAAACGGTGTTACCGTAGTTAGAAAAATTATTAGTGAAATGGATGAATATACATAGAGTATTGAAAAAAGAATACGCAATACTCATACAAGCAAGCTAACCTAATGTAAATGCTCAAAATGTCCACCATTGTTTTCAACACAAAGCATTAATCTACGACGAAAATGAATGTGAACATTTCTTAACATTTCGGGCGTTATGGTTAGAAACTCATTTTGGATCTTTTCTTTCAAGTCTTGCATATCCGTTGGTGGTACTTCGTATACTCGCTCCTTGATATAACCCCACAAGAAAACGTCCAGAATATTTAAATCAGGCGAACGTGCAGGCCAAGGAACTGGACCACCACGACCTAACCACTTATTTGGATATACGTGGTTTAGGTGTTCTCTAATCTGAAATATGAATAGATAATAGGAAAAGTACTACAACAATAAAATAATCACAGTACCGCCAAAGTGGAATGTGGAGGGGCACCATCATGCTGAAACCATTGTTGAACCAAATAATCAGCGGGCATATTCTGTAGCTGTAGAAGGGGAAGTTCGTTTTGCAAAAAATGCAAATACACATTGGCATTTAAATTGCCTTCAAAAAAGTACGGTCCAACAATATGTTCTCCACAAATTCCAGCCCACACGTTCACTTTGAAACGATGCTGATTATCTAGTCCCCTCAATAATCTTGGATTATTGTCAGCGTAGTGATGAAAGTTGCGACGATTGGGTAAGCATGTGTTTGAAAATGTTGATTCGTCAGTAAACAAGACATTCATAAAAAAGTTTGGACTTTCCTGAATTTTATCCAATGCCCAGTGGCAAAATTGCAGGCGGTTTAGGTGATCTTGAGGTAACAGTGCTTGATGGTTTACAATATGATACGGATGAAAATTATTCTTCTTCAGTATCTTGTTTGTCAAGCTTTTGGAAACTCCAAGATTATTACTGATTTTCCTGACACTAATATTTGGATTTTTAACAGCAGACGCCACAACATTAAACTGAATATCGTCATTGTTACCGTCATGTCTCCTGGTAGTTTTCTCATAATTCGCATTTGCTGTTCTTTCAAATCTTTCTTTCACATTTTCAAAACAGTCAGCACGTGGAAATCTCTGTAAATCTGGATTATTTGCTTTGTAAATACGTGCTGCTAGCAAACAATTTCCATGAGCTTCTCCTAAGGCATAAACCATTTTCACTAATTCTTCTTTTGAATAGTTCATTGTATGCACGCTTAGTACTTACTCTAAACTCGTACGTGAATATTCAGTAAAAGAAGAAATGACATGTAAACTGATTGTCACAAATTTTATTGCGTGACAGACGCTCACTGCGTTTTTCCCGAGAAAGGAACGTGCGCAAATCGGGTATTTTTCATAAAAGTGGGTTTTTTGCAAAAACTACGCAACTTAGGTATAGGGAAAGCTATTATAAAATTGTAGAGTCTACAGAAAGGCATCTAATGAAATCATAAAACACAGGGTGTTCCATTTGAAAAAGTCGAGATTTTTTAAATTTTAAACCATCAGGTTTGGCACGATTTCTGTTGCCCCCTGTATATCGCAGGTCAACTTTTGATACGTTTTTCGAAAGAGCCATCTTCACTCTACAGTTTCTGAAAAAAAATAATTTCTAGCTGTCATACAACCATAATTATGTCAACTATTAGAAGTGACGAAACATAAGAAAAAAAAATTAAAAGTCAAATATCTCGAAAACTATCAATATTTCAATAGCAGTGTTATGCACAAAGTCCCACTAATTTTTTACGTAGAATTCGATAATGCCATAAAAAATATAGGTTTCCATATAAAAAAATGAAGTTGGTACCTGTCCAGGAAAAACTGAACACCCTGAATATGTAAATATATTTTCATTTTGTGCAGCTCGGGATATTAGACAACCCTGTAGAAAAAAAAATTAAGTTATCTCTTTTATTAACCCAGATATTGGACTTACGCGCACTAGGTGGACACCCTGTATATGGTGTTATAATTTCCAATGTCTCCGATTGTTGCAAGGACTGCGAAATCTGTGAATTTTTTAAAAAACTTTCAATATCTAAGCTACATTTGATTCGCTGCATATGCGCAGGGCGCTCATTTTCTATCTCCTTACATGGCTAACTTTGTTAATAGTGGAGTTGGAGAATTGGTTAAATCAGCAAAATTGGGCAAAATTACAAGAGGAATTCAGTGCCTCCTTTAGATTTAATTTTAATTTTCAACTTTTCGAGATATTTTGAAAAAACTGAAAATCACCTAAATTTTTAAACTCGAATATCTCGAAAACTATAAAAGTTACAAATAATATAAAAATACTATCTGATAGTGTTTTTACGTGGAATTCAGCTGTGATATTGACTATTTCATGGAGATCTTAGTTTTTGAGAAAAAAAATTGCTTATTGAAAATTAAAATTAAATCTGAAGGAGGCACTGAATTCCTCTTGTAATTCTGCCCAATTTGGCTAATTTAACCAATTCTCTATCTCCACTATTAACAAAGTTAGCCATGTAAGGAGATAGATAATGGGCACCCTAAATATACAAATTTTGAATATTTCACCTAGCTAACAGCATTTCGAAGTTTGTCATGCATAATTGTAGAAGGTTTAATTTTACGTAAATTTTTTACGTTAAAATGTCAGGGGGATAAGTCTAGCCGTTTTTTTATGGCGATGTATGTACGCAGATACACATGTTTTCGAATAGTGCTGATAATGCACTCTAAGGCCGTTGAAAAAAATTTGCTGTACTAAAAAAAATTGTAGATCACACTACATATGCTTCAAAACATGGTATAAGCGTGGCGGTCGGATGGCTGGCTTTGAATCACCTGGTCCGTAAGGCTCTCCACTTAAAGTGCTTGCCTCGGGGTATGTTGGGAATCTAGACGGGCATCTTATGCTATAGTAGTACTAGTGCGGGTTGGGTGGGTTGTTGGGTTAAACTTTGTGGATTTTTTGTTTTTCGGGTAGGAAATTTCCCTTTTTTCTTTTATCGTCAGGGGGTTTATGGATTTGTTGTACGTGTGGTGGATAACGGGTAGACGCTATTTGGCAGGGAGGTTTTGTTTAAGGGTGGTTTTTGAGATTTTTTGTGATTGATGGTTGGGTGATGTTTTGGATGATTTTCAGGTTGGGGGTGGTTTTTATTTTAGGGGTGGTTTTTTTTGGTTTTGTTGTTTTTTGTCTGGGTATTAATTTGCGAGATTTTTTGTTAAGGGTAGTTTTATTTGGGGGTGGCTTTTTGGATTTTTTATTGCTTTGGCAGGATGTCTTGGGTTGATTTGGGGTTTGCTGGTACATTGGGTGGGTGTTTTGTGTTTGACGGTGTGTTTATGGGTTGTAAATGTAATTAAGTGAGGGGTGTTTAGGGTGTCTGTCAAATTTGGGTGTTATTGTATCTAGAAGTGTAGGGTTGCTGTGTTGTGTGAGCTTGTGCGCAAATTTCGGCAATAGTCTTTGCATTATAAATTCTGTTAGTGTTGGGGTGCCTGTGATGTTATGTAATGTTTCTATGGGTGTTTTTAGTGGTATGTTATGAGCTAGTCTGAGACACTTGTTCTGGATGACTTGAAGGGTGTTTCGGTTTGATTTACTAATGATAGGATACCAGACGGGCGCCACGTAAGTGATTATGGGTCTTATATAAGACTTATATATTAGTGTAGCTGTTACAGGAGGTCCGTTTTTCATGATCCCTATCAACTGGGCGAATCTCCGGCTTGCCTTAGATCTAGTTTTGGCCGTATGTTTGGTAAAGGTGAGACCTTTGTCTAAATTCAGCCCGAGGTAGACAATTATGTCATTGTTCATGACAGGCATATTACTGACTCTCAGCGTTTTACGCTGAGGCGGTTTTCTCTTGTGGAAAAGGATATATTGGGACTTAGTAGGATTGACTAGGAGTCCCCAGTCTTTGTAGTAGTCTACGATGTCGTCGGTCTGATCCTGTAGTAGTTTATGTAATAGGTTATGGTCTCGTGAGGTAGTTATTATTGCTGTGTCGTCGGCGTATAGTGCTAGGGTTGTTCGATGTTCGTCTGGGTCAGGGATGTTAGAGGTGTAGAGGGAAAATAGCACCGGTCCCAGGGATGATCCCTGGGGGATGCCGGATAGGATCGGGATAGGGATTGAGCTTTCCCCTTCGACTATAACTCGGAACATGCGGTTAGATAAGTAAGCTTGTATAATCTTGATTATACGTGCGGAGTAGCCCGCGAACTGGAGCTTGTATAATAGCCCTGGGTGCCAGACTTTGTCGAATGCTTTTTCGAGGTCTAGGGAGACAACCCCTGTGTATTGACCTCGATTGTGATTGGTAGTGATAATTTCGCAGACTCTGAGGAGCTGCTGGGTGGTGGGGTGGGACTTTCGGAAGCCAAACTGGAAGTCACTGAGTACGTTTCCGTCATCAATGACCTCCATTATGACCTCCAGGATAAGGGAGTCGAATACCTTCGACAGGGATGCAAGAAGGCTAATCGGTCGATAACTCGCCGGTGAATTGCCGGGCTTATTTGGCTTAGGGATGGGAATGATTTTGGCTGTTTTCCAAGGGGTTGGGTAATGACTATCTCGAAGAGAGGAATTATAAATTTTGGTAAGGAAGAGGATTGCATTTACAGGGAGGTATTTTAGGGCGAAATTAGGGATGCCGTCTAGCCCAGGGGCCTTCTTTGGATTGAGGGATTTGATGTGTTGTAGGACTTTGGATGGAGGGAAATATACGGGGTCGTCAGTGGTTGTTAGTCGACCTGCCGGTATATCAGCGGCGTGGTGGTCGACTAGGGCTCTGGCATGGTATAAGTTTCATCTGCTCCACTATATATGTATTACGTCACTCGATGGTGACACCACCGTCTTTTGGCCTTCAACGAAAACAAATAACTTGAAGTATTTTTGTAACTAAAATTATGAATCGGAATTAGATTTTGCAGGAACGGGGTTAGTTTTATGTAAACCAGACTGTATATAGTGTTTGAATGTCTTTATCTATTCTTGAATTTTAACTATTTATTGACGCATTTGAAACATTCAATGCTCCTTTCTCCAGCTGTTACTTAGGTATTTATGATGATTATATTTTGCCCTTATTCGATATTGACTATGATGACCACAAATGTGAATTACTTAATAATGTTTGTTTTTTCTTGGACTATAGTATTTGGCCAAAATTATAGAGAGCATATAATAATAATAACTTTATTCACACAAGTACACAAAGAAATGTATATCACAATACATAACAGAATGGATGTATAAACAAAGTTAACAAAACAAAACACAGAAGTATCTAGGAGATACTTGTACGTGCACACACTGATTGTCTTCAGGGGAGACGCCACAATAGAAATATAACATCACAGTCGTAATAACTATAATATGTCTCTACCTGGGACAACCATATTATATATACGGGACCTTACTCTAAGTATATCTAACAATACATGAACCAAACCAAGATGGTAACTATTTCAACAACCTAACCTATAAACCTATACAAAGAAAAAAAAAAGAAATTATGAAAACTGCAACATGTAGGTATAACCTATTACTACCATCTCAAATACAATATTGGTAACACTAACTTTGTTCCACTGCATAAAGTAAGTTCGAAACTGATCCATATATTTTATTATACAAGTTTTTCAAGCATTCTAAACATTTTTCATATCAATTAACTCATGAAATATATGTTTTTCAGCTTTTAAAATATAATCTTTACATACAGCTTTACATTTTCTTTTATTTTCAATCACTTTTATATCTGAGGGCAACATATTGAATATTTTAGGCGCAATGAAAGAAGATGATCTTTGACCAACACTTTTTGACATTCTAGGGACAAGAAAAGTATTTACATTACGTGTTTGATATTGATGTATGTGTTGTTCCAATATGTCTTTATTTTCAAAATAATACGTTACAATAGAGAAAAAATATAATTGTCGAGCATCCATTACATTCGCTCGTTTGAACAACTGGTCTGTCGGGTAAGTATAGTCTTCATTTAATATAATTTTTAATACCCTTTTTTGAAAAATGTCTAGCTTTGATAAATGAACATTTAAAACACCACCCCAACCTATGATTCCGTAATATAGATGAGACTCTATAAAAGCTTTATACATTATTAGAAGTTGCTTTATGTTTAAAATACATCTAAGCCGTCTAAACAATGGAATGATTCCTCTTAACTTTTTTAATAATTCAGCTATATGTACATCCCAACGAAGACGCTGATCTATATATATGCCTAGGTATTTTACATAGCTTTTATAGGACATACTAAAACTCTTTGAATTAGAAGTTATTACAAGTTCTTGGAAATCTGGCAGTTGAGGTTTATAGGATGAAAATGGAATAATAATTGTTTTATCAAAATTTATACTTAATAATTTGTAATCTAACCATTCCTTAATTTTTGGAAAGTCACTTTCTGCTTTAATTTTTAAATTCATCCATGTATCTGCATCATAGAAGATAACAGTGTCATCTGCAAAGCTGATTATATGACCCTGAGTTTGGACAAGGAACAAGTTATTAATATACAGGGTGTAACTTTAAGTGGGGGCCATATTTCTAGTGGTGGTAGCTTTCGATTGTAGGAACACATATCTAAAGTTTTTTTTTCGGAATTCCGCCATGAAAAATAATTATTTATTAAAATGGTTTTCTATTAAATTGGGTACCCCGCCACTGGAAGGCGCTACTCCGTACCGCAAGGATCGCGCGCGCCACGGACGGTGAAATACATAGTTGCCAAATGTCGTAATTCAACTGAAACATGAGGAATTTTATTCAACAAAGCAAATTTCCACACCACCCGTGAGGTATTGCTATTGGAGCGTTACTTTTTTTAGTGGGTGTTCGCCAGTAACCATATTTTCCCACATAAACACAAAATAAATTTTAAATTTTTTTTTATTTTCCAAAACAACATAAAATATCCAACTATAACAAAATGTAACATTCAATAATAACAAATAAAAATATATTTTCTTTAACTATAACAGACAATAAAATATTTGCTCTAATAATAAAAATTAATAAAATAATCTCTAATTCTTACTTACCTAAACTTCTTTCTTCCTTCATAGCAGGTGCTGGAAATGTCCTCCATGATTATCTAAACATGCGTCAACTCGTCGCATCATAGACTGTCTTACTTTTTCTAGATCCATATTATCCCTTATGTAGTTGGCCGCGTTTTCCACTCTTGCACGTAATTCTTCAACATTATTAATAGGAGACGTGTACACCAAACTTTTCATGTGGCCCCACAGATAAAAATCGCATGGATTTAAATCTGGGGATCTCGGCGGCCAAGCTACTGGCCCGAAACGACCAATCCATTTGTCTTCTTGATGTTCATTGAGTACAAAGGTACATCTTCAAGTAGGTCATCCAGTGTGTTCCTTAAAAAATCTAAGTACCTTTCGCCATTTAATCTTTCAGGCATTCTGTAAGGTCCAACCAATGTATTATTTACAATACCAGCCCAAATATTAATCGAAAATTTTTCTTGAAAATTGTTTTCTTTCGTTGCGTGCGGGTTTTCATCACACCAAACATGACTATTATGCATATTGAATATGCCCTCTCTGGTAAATCCCGCCTCATCAGTCCATAAAACGCATCTTGAAAAATTTTCTTCTTCATTACATTTTGTCCTATACCACTGGCAGAACTCGACACGTCTCAGAAAATCTTCTGGATTCAACGACTGTACCTTTTGAACGTGATAGGGATGCAATCCATGTTCCTTTAATATTCGTTGCACAGTCATGTGTGATACTTCATGTGCTAAAGCTAACCTTCGTGAGCTAGTTCCAGGATTTTCTTCTACGGCATCAAGAATTTGTGGCTCTAAATCCCTTACTCTTCTTGTTTGTTCTCGTCCGACATTATTATAGTGAGGTTCGAAGCTTCCATAATCTCTCAAATGTTGAACTAATTTAACAAATGTTTTTCTGTTTGGCGTTCGTCGGTTAGGATATTCTTCTTCATACTGTCTTCTTGCAGCCCTTGCGCTTTCTCCTGACAAAAAATAAGCTCGAAGCATATCCACTTTTTCTTGATTGGTATACATACTTTTAATATCACACACAGACACTGCAACTATAATATAAACACTTACCTTGAACACTAAACACCACCAAACACTATTTCAAACACAGAACACACCTAACCGAACGTATCATTAAAAATTACACAAAATACCTAAAGCTTTTTAGATTTCACTGAAAAGTAAAATTATTAATCGAACACAACCGCAAAACTACCGTCCCGCACGTAGGTATCTTTCGTTTTCACTAAAAATGACACCAAACCGAACGTATCACTATATTACACAAAATAAAGCTTTTTAAATTTCACTGAAAAGTAAAACTATTAATCGAACACAATCGCAAAGCTACCGTCTCGCACGTATCTTCGCAGTCACTAAAAAATGACACCAGCACCAGATCCCGTTATTTCATATTAAATTTTCATTTTCAATTCAAATACTTCTTCGCATATTCGCGTTATAGCAATCGTTATACGGAGCAGGCGCATTGCGCATTTTTAGAATAACGATTACGATATGACATACTATAATTTTGTTTAAAATCTGGACCTACCTTAATCCCTGACCTATGTCAACAAATAAAGAACACGGGGAACGCTATAAAGATGCGACTATGCAACCTGTAACGCAACAGTCTTGCCACAGTTTATGCTGTGACTTTGCAACATCTAATTTAATTCATTCAGATTCAAATTAATGCCCAAACAGTGACAGTGACTTTGTCGTGTGTCGTTCGTGAATAAGAGACTAGGTCAATGGTAAATATTAGTGCCACTCAAAATGCAGAGTTATAAAAAGTGAGTTAGTAGCTACCTCATGTGTTTAAAGTTTTATTTAGTGTGTGTGCTTAAAAAACGCGTTGTTAGAAGGTTAACCTATCTCCCTTGTTCATCACGGTAGGTAGGTAGGTACCTACCTGTCTCTAAACACAGAAACAGTAAGTCATTCATTAATTCATTACATTTAATTGTTGCCTGTAGAACTGAATAAAAGAAAAAACGAGAAAGCCTACTTTTAGTACTTTTAAATGTAAAGTAGCGTGCTTTTCGGTGCAAAGCTTCTTTTGGTTTGTATTACCCCGCACATTGTAAGGCGTAAGGCGGCCTCCAGATCAAATGTTTTGCGGTAAAGCTACGTTATAGTATTCTATTAATTAACGGTCTAATGCAGAAAATAGTTATTTATGTATCTAGGGTCGTAAGTACAATTTTATGGTCGAAAATACAGTTTGCAAGCATTTGTGATCAGATATGTGCCACTTACATTTCAAAAAACCATGTTACAACGGTCTACTTGCAAGGAAGATATGACGAAAAGATAATTTTGCGTAAAAAAGAGCAATAAAATACTAAAAATAATTTGAGAAAGTGGGCTGCTCTTTATTTATAACTAGGTGTACATTATAACATAACCTCATTACTTTTATACATTGCCAATTAATTATTAAAAATGGGTTTTTTATTTATTGTGATTATACAATTTATTGTACATTTAACCTCAGTGCTACCTCTCAATTAATAAATTAATTATTATCACGACTCCATTTTCTCAGTCGTTGTCGATGCGATAAAAGGCAACACTGCTCAGCGCATCGACACAACTAACCGACTCAAGGTTGAAGTCGAATGTTGGTTTCGGCCAGCGGCGCCGAAATAAGATTTTACCTGCAAAATTTTACAACATTTATAACTCGGCCATTTTCCGCAAAATCAAAAAAATAAATTCATATTAGCATTCTTGGCGACTAAGACTATTACCCCTGTAAATATGGCCTCCACTTAAAGTTACACCCTGTAGAGAGTAAAAAGTAGTGGGCCCAGAATTGTTCCCTGTGGAACATCACATTCAATTATTCTGCAGTCACTCTGTGCATCTCCAATTTTTACAGACTGTTTCCTGTCGGACAAGTAACTTCTGAACAATTTTAGCGGTAAACCTCTTATACCTGTTTTTTCAAGACATTCGATCAACATCAGATGACTCACAGTGTCAAAAGCTTTTGCCAAGTCTATAAATATACCAAGTGCTGGTCGTTGTTTATCTATTGCCATATAAATTTTATCGGTAAGACTTTTAATGGCATCTGACACTGACCTGCCTTCCTGAAAACCAAACAGATTGGGAGATAAAATGTCACATTTCTTAATAAATTTATTTATCCGTATTTTAAGTATTTTTTCAAATATTTTAGCGAAGTTGGTGATTAAAGATATAGGACGATAATTAGTTGCATCCAATTTGTCACATTTTTTATATATAGGTTTAATTATTGAAATCTTAAAAGCAGTCGGGCAAATACCAAATTCAAAACATTTATTAATCAAATATGTAAGAGGCTCAGCTAGATAGCTAACCACTTGTTTCAATAATTCAGCCTTGATTCCATCTGCACCAACTGCCTTACCATTTTTCAATTTCATAACAAAAGCACTAACTTCACATATATTTGTGGGATAAAGAAACATGGTGTCTTTATTAATAAACATATTTTCTTTATAATTCGAATTTCTTTCTATATAACTAGCCAATTTATTGCCCATATTAGTATAAGTTTCATTGAATATCCCACAAATTTCTTTTTTATCATCAACAACTTTTAGATTTGCAGGATTACGAATTTTTTCTATATTACTTTTTTTAGTTATTTTGTTTCGAATCTCATTGACAGTATTCCAAAGAATTTTACTATTACCTTTATCCGTTTCTATTTTATTGTAATAATTAGATTTAGATTTCTTTATAAGTTTTGTCAAAATATTTTTAAAAGAATTATATTCTTGCTTTAAAGTAAAATCCTCAATATCTCTCCTCATTTGCAAATATAATTTACTTTTATGTTGTATAGATTTTAGCAAATGGATATGGATATGGAGCTATTGAACGGGTGAAGTGGCCAGGGATCCCAATTCCATAGGTACGTAGTCTGCTAAGATAGAGCCGAATTTTAAAAAATATAATGAAGTAACTAAATAATTTATTTTAATATAGGTTAAATTAGATCTTTTACGAATACTAGAAGGTCCAATAGTTCCCCCATTTTCAAAAACAACCGTAAAAACAATGTACTAATAATGACCTCTGTAACGACGTACTCTTTACCCTATTATCCCCGTTTGTTCCTACGAACAAACCAAGATAGCAGCGCCCTCCCGGGAGATGATAGAAAACCAGAGAGTGTGGCGTGATCATCAGTATTGTCAGACTAACCGTTTTAACATTTTGAAACTGTGTATTTTGTAATCACAAATTAACTTGTTAATGCCTACCCATGATCTATCTAACCGTGTAACTACTTATTCTTTTAAATAAAGATAAATAAACACGTTAAATAATTGGCGTCCCAACTGTGGCCATTAACAGTGTATTCGCGATTTACGAAAAAAGTGTCGTACAACGGGTTTGGTCAACTTGGTTTCGATTTAAAAAGCATCCTAACTGCTGTGCGGGTAAATAAAAGTTTTTACAAAAGCGTCCTTTGTGTGGAACATTGTAAAAGTGTATTTTCAACCCAGTGCAAGTTTAATAGTGGGGAACATTATAAAATCAGCTGTGTAAAACAATTTTCATTTTGTTTCGTGCTATTGTGTAATTGTGCAGTGTGAAACAACATTTTTAAAAAGAGTGGAATCAGTTGTTATAAGAGCATCCTACAAGGAACATTATAACACAATATCACAAAAGTGTATAGTTCGAGTATCTACCTACATAGTTTGGTCAAGTTTAGTTTCCAGATTTTTCGGAATTCCAGTGCCGTATCACTTGGGTCTCGTCATAGGTAAAAGAATACAAGTAAATATCTGCAGAAACTGTAACTACGTTATTTTAATACTTATAGCTTGTCAAAACGGATCATAAACATTCATATAAATTGAGAAGTGTATCAAACAGGCCCAAAATGTCGGAGAATACTATTACACTAACTCAGGAGCAGTTTCAAGAGCTTTTGAGTAAAATAAATAATGTCAATGTCAGTGCTCAGGACGGTAATTTTACTCGATGTTCTTCGCGTTTTAATGGTACAAAAGATAGTGACGTGAACGCTTTTATAGACGCTATTGAGACTTATAAATACTGTAGCAAAGTGTCCGATGCAAATGCACTACGTGGTTTGTCAATGTTACTAGACGATTTTGCTGCTACTTGGTGGCAAGGTGTGAAAGACTCTGTTAATACTTGGAAAGACGCTATTGTATTGTTGCAAACAACTTTCGGTCCGAAAAAACCTAATTTTAAAGTGTTTCGCGAACTGTTTTCGAAAGAACAAGACTCAAAGACTAATTGTGACATTTTTATATGTAATGCTCGCGCGATTCTTTCTCAGCTACCTGCCGATACACTCACCGAGTCTTTACAAATTGATATGGTGTACGGATTGTTACATGGGCGTATAAGGGAAAAGATTCCTCGTGATGATATAACTACTTTTGTCGATTTATTAAAAAGATGTCGCACAGTAGAAGAGACGTTGCCAGATCGAACGGAGGATAAAAATAGTGATACTTCAAAACGGGTTAAGTGCAGTTACTGTAAATTTTATGGGCATTACAAGGAGAATTGTCGTAAACTTAGTAACAAAAAGGCAGATTCTGACCAATCGGTTACAAATGCGGTAACTGAGCAAAAAGCCACTACTGCTACATCACAAACAGCTACGACATCTACCCTTCGATGCTTTGGTTGTGGCAAACCAGGATATATTCGATCCAATTGTCCAACTTGTAAGGTACCTACCGCTAGCTCATCTATTGATTTCTGTTCTCTGGAAAGTACTAATTCATCTATTTCGCCTAAGGCCAGGCCGGTGTTGCCAATTCAAATCCTAACCTCTAATGGTATTGGAATGATTGATACCGCTGCTAAGCAAAGTGTAGCGAGTACTTCTCTATGTAAACTTTTAGAAGTAGCAGGACATCAATTTACTTATGATAGAGTGCGTATTAGATTAGCTGATGGTACTGTACAAGATGAAAACGTACGTATTGCTACTGTTGAAGTTAAACTTCAAGGTCGATGCATTCCAACAACTTTTATTTGCTTACCTGCTGCTGATATTACCCTTTTGGGGATAGATTTTATTCATGATGCTAATATCTTGTTAGACATAAGTAAACAGCAATGGTACTTTAATGAGGCACCAGATGAAAAATTCATTTTGCCGTTTGAGAGCATGACTTCTTCGTTATTAGTTCAAATTCATTCAATAAATATTTTAAGACCGGATGAAGGAACAATGCTCACTAGTGAAGAAAGAGTACGTTTAGGTAATCTTCTAGACAAGAACCCTGATATTTTTGCACTAGGGGGAGAGCCCTCACCGTATGCTGAACATAAGATAGAAACGGGAACTCATGAACCGATTTCTGTACCTCCTTACCGTATAACTCCAGCAAATAAGGACAAGTTAAAAGTCGAATTAGACAAACTATTGGAAACCGGTGTCATCGAAGAATGTGAGAGTCCCTGGTCTGCACCTACTGTTCTAGTTCCTAAAAAAAATGGAGGCACGCGGTTATGCATTGATTACCGTGCTTTAAATTCTATAACTACAGTTGATTCGTATCCTCTTCCGAGAATGGACGATTTATTACATGCTACAAAACGAACTTTTTATATAACAACTATGGACTTACGTGCGGGTTACCATCAAGTGAAAGTGCGTGAAATAGACAAAGATAAAACGGCTTTCGTGACACCTTTCGGGACTTTTCGCTATTGTACAATGCCATTCGGTCTCGGTAACGCGCCGGCGACTTTTCAAAGACTTATGGACAGATTCCGTAGTGGACTTAAGGATGTTCTAGTTTTAGCATATCTAGACGATCTGATTATCTTGTCTGAAAACTTTGACTCTCATCTCAGTGATTTGCAGTTGGTGTTGGCTAGACTGAGACAATTTAAATTAAGAGCCAATCGCGACAAATGTACTTTCGCGAGTGCGGGAGTGAAATATCTTGGTCACGTAATTACGAGTGAGGGAATTCAGATGGATCCAGATAAGATAGCTGCTATTGTTAATATGCCACCACCCCGTAATGTAAAGAACATTCAATCGTTTCTACAGACATGTTCATGGTATAGACGCTTTATAGAGAGGTTTTCTGATATTTCAAGACCTTTGAGTAATCTCACGAAAAAGAATGCTGAATGGACTTGGGGATCTGAGCAGCAGCAAGCATTCGATCAATTAAAGACTGCCCTTGTGTCTGCACCTATCTTACAGCAGAACGATGGATCCAAGTCCTATGTTTTGAGGACGGATGCTTCATTATATGCCCTGGGAGCAGTGTTAATACAAGGAGAGTGTCCGGATGAACGACCTATCGAATACGCCAGTAGATTATTGACAAGAGCTGAACGGAACTACTCTACAATCGAGCGAGAAGCTTTAGCGGTAGTTTGGAGTTTAAATAAGTTTAAAGGATATTTGGACACTTCCTCTGTGATAGTCGTTACCGATCATCAGCCGTTAAAATGGCTGCTGACTCTAAAATCACCAACAGGAAGATTGGCCAGGTGGGCCTTAACTATTCAAGGATATAACTTAAAAATCAGCTACATATCAGGTAAACATAATGTTGTGGCAGACATGTTGTCCAGACCATCATGTGATCATCAAGACACGGCATCTTGTGATATTTGTCTGGTCACCGTTGATTTACCAGGTAGAACTCCTGATGAAATTCGTGCTGAACAACTTAAAGATCCGGAATTACGTAAAATTATAGACAGCTTTGAAAATCACGAAAATGAAAATTTTGCCAGATGGACCTCCCGTGGTTATATAATGTCAAGCGGTGTACTATACAGGTATTCTGATGATGAGGAAGAAGCCCAGTTGGTAGTTCCGACTCATGAACGCACCCGAGTACTACAAGAACATCATGACGCTCCAACAGCAGCTCACTATGGAATAGAACGTACCATACAGCGGATTGCTAAACAATACTACTTTACTGGTATGAGAAAATTTATCAGTGACTATGTCAAAGCTTGTCCAGAATTTCAAAGGTATAAGGCAGTGAATCTGAAACCAGCTGGATTACTTCAGACACCAGTGTATGCACAACGTTTTGAGATCTTGGCAATAGACTTGTTTGGACCTTTACCAGTGACCCCTAGCGGACATCAATGGATATTTATAGTTGAAGATACAGCATCTAAGTGGGTCGAATTATTCCCATTAGTTAAAGCGACCGCTTTAGAATGTGCTAAATTACTCATTGATGAAATATATTTAAGATACGGTCTCCCACGTCGAATAATCTCGGACAACGGCGTGCAATTTGTATCTGCTGTCATGCAGCATGTATGTCATTGTTTAGGCATAAAACAAAATTTAACCCCATTGTATCATCCACAATCCAATATGGAATATGGAACGAAAGAATCGAGATATGAAACCTCGCTTAGCAATATTGGTGGGAAACGATCACACCAGTTGGGTAGAAAAACTCCCATCTATTCGGTTTTCTATGAATTCAGCGAAATGTGAGACCACAGGCTATACACCTGCTTACCTGACCTTCGCAAGAGAACTTCGAACTCCCGACGAAGTTACCAATGATTTGAGAACCATTGTTCAATCGACCACTTTTGTTCCCCAAATCACTCCATATTTAGATAAAGTTGCCTCGATATTGGCGGATGCGAAAGCAACTAATGAAAAGGCACAAGATCGCCATAAAGACTATGCAGACGAGCATAGAAGGCCTGCTCCTGTACTGGGAATCGGAGATAAGGTTTGGGTTGCTAGCTCTACTCGTAGCAACTTAGAGAAGAAGACTACTACTAAATTTGATCCTAAAAGAGATGGGCCGTACATTATTACTCGTAAAGTATCCACTACTTCATTTGAAATAGCCAATATTGCTACTCCTGATGTGCCCTTGGGTGTTTACCATTGTTCATTGTTGACACCCTGTAATCTAAATGAAGATGTCCAACCTGTGAAACCTCTGAAGAAACGTGGACGTCCAAAGAAGAAGACTTCTATCAATGTTTCTGGTTCCTCGCCGGGTCGTCTTCGAAACCAGAGGGGGAGACTGTAACGACGCACTCTTTACCCTATTATCCCCGTTTGTTCCTACGAACAAACCAAGATAGCAGCGCCCTCCCGGGAGATGATAGAAAACCAGAGAGTGTGGCGTGATCATCAGTATTGTCAGACTAACCGTTTTAACATTTTGAAACTGTGTATTTTGTAATCACAAATTAACTTGTTAATGCCTACCCATGATCTATCTAACCGTGTAACTACTTATTCTTTTAAATAAAGATAAATAAACACGTTAAACCTCGCAATTAATCGTCAAATATTAGTTGATTACATTTCTACGACACTTCGATGTTATCGACGTGTAAGTACGCATGTTCCCGTTTTCGACTTTGATCTTTCGATATTAGCCAATCACGTTGCTTATTCCTTAAAAAATACACCAATTATATTGCACCTCATATACTTAGAGTCCATGAAATTACTCAAGATCACTGTCCGTAGGGAACAATTAATTAAATTTCTCTACGCAATAATTTTCTCTGGTAAAGATTTTATTTATTTATTTATTTATATATTTATTTATTTATTTATTTGTAATACACCATTCAACAGACAGGATCCAATTAATGAATGGGAAAAACGCTATATCTAGTAAATTTATATACATATAGAGTACAAAACATGTGAAAAACAATAATGAGAATATAAAACATCTAATAGATAGAAAAATGAAAAAAATAAAAAATGGAATACAGTGACCAAAAACAGTTTAAAAAAAAACAATCATATAAATAACCGCGAGTTATTTATTTCTATAATATATTTTTAATATCCTTAATGCTACAAGAAAATAAATCTATTTTGTCATCAACACTATCGTAATTACTACATAACATAAATATGCGAGCGCTTTAGTAGGCTGGTGCGAGGGATTTCTAGATACATTGGCTGAGAAAAACGACTATTTGCTCGCGGTATTTGAAACATTTATAATACGCTCCGGAATGTTTGGACTATCAACTTTAAAATGAATGATTTCATACAAAAATATTAAAAACTGAATGAATCTACAATTTTTCAGTGACTCACAGTTAAATGTATCTAAAAGGATATCTTACGGAAATCCCAGATATGGATAAACCCCCTCAGCTCTAAAGTACATATATTACAAAAATTTTCGTTGAGTAATTTCTAAATTATTCTTATTGACCGCATAGTATGCGGGCACCAAGCAATCAAGGCATATTCTTACAAATGTGGTCTTACAGGTCTTGCAGAGTTCTTACAAATGTGTTAAAACCCCAGACTCATATAGACTGATGATGAAATTTTGCTTACATGTTCGTTAAAGGAAATTTTTTTATATATAAAAAAAACCCTAAATCCTTTATATAGTCGGGGAGAGCCAGGCTTTGGTTGTTTATTTGGTAATCATAAATTAAAGGTTAATTTTTTCCTGGAAAATGGCATAACATAACATTTATTGATATTAAGAGGAAGAATATTTTCGATACACCAAACATTAATCGCGGACAAAGCATGCTAAATTTTATTCTTCTGAATAACATAACCACTTTTATTTTGGACATAATAGATGTTCCATACATTTCAGAACACCCTAGATAAAGTTAAATAGCATAACAAAATAATGTAAAAACTTTTCTTAAATCAAAAATAAAGAGTAGGTAGGTATGAACATACCCACAGTAGGTTATATATTTTGGCGGTGGTATATTTACATAGATTTAAGTCTATGTATATTTATGATAAATTATTAGAATATTAGATAGATAAAAAAGTGTGTAACCAATTTTATATATATTTTTATTTGGAATTCAGTACCTACCTAATTGTCAAAGAAATTCATTGATTCGTATTTACGACTCTGTATATTTGGTTTTTTTTATTCCACTTATGTGTATGTATAACTAAGGAAAAATATATTTGCAGGTTCATTTTACGGTTTGTGTCATTGCATAACGCTGGCGTCCCGTTTTATTACTCATGTAATCAATAACCAACCAAGTACCAGACACAATTCATGCTACTGTATAAATAAGTAATTACAAATAATATAAAACGTGTCGTAAATATTATTTATTGTCGTAGCGCCCGTTTCTGATTAAACAAAAGGCTTGGAATTTTCTCCAGTAGTTAGAAAAATAAATATCGCGACTGAAAGCTCTCTGCTGAATTGCATTTATAGTAATTCATTCTGATAAGCGTTTGTACCTATACCTCCATTGACATTGACTAGCATGTAACGTCATAAATTTTCGAATTAAAATGTATATAGTATTATATATGTTTAAGTACCTATGTCTTTAGACAGTTTTTACATATAAATGACAAATGTGAGTACTCTTAAGAACATATGTCAATAACTTCTGAAAAAGTGCTACTAAAAAATTTAAAAAGTTATAAAATACGTAATAAATCTAAGGAGTATATCATTAATTTTTATCCTACTTTGTCGAAGAAATAGATCTACCGAAATTATTATCATTTTTTTAAATATAAGAAATGTCCATATAAGAAATGGGATTCCAAAGAAGAGAGACCAGTTTTCTAATACGTACATCTGGTCTAGTTATATGGCAAATGCCAAGCTAAACTATATACGTCTTCTATGTTATTGAAATATTCTTAGAAATAAATGTTTATCCATGTTTGATCAATTAAGTCTTTGTAGGTTAATACAGCGCCAAGTAATTGACTTTAATTTAATTGAAAGTCTTGTAAATAAGCTATTTTAGTCATCCTCTTCATTTAGATCATACAATATTTTAATCACAAATTTAAAATTGTGTAGTTAGTAGTTAGCAAAAATGTCTTTAATCTGAGCTTGTGTTTTGGCAACTTTCATTTTAAGGTGTAGGCAGAAATTTAAGCAGAAAAGGATTTAGCAATATAAATTTAAAGCCAAGAAAATTTTGTACAGTATCAGTTTTGTATAGTAATTTAAACAATAAACATATATGACCCGTTTCATTTTAATACACCGTATATAAGTATATGAATATTTTTATAAACAACTCATACCCAAGTAATGCATTTATGTTTCCCGTATAGTTTTACTGTTATAGTACGTATATTTGTTAATAGATAAGACCATAAAAAATGATATATGGGGTCTTCATAAAGTAAAGGGTATACTTTAAAGTTTTATATAATTTTAAGAAATTAAGCTGGTAGCAAAAACTAAATGGAATCTAGTTGCTTCAATAATTGGATTTTACTGTATCTATGGAAAACAAAAGAGTTGTGTCAATTGCTGATACAAGTGTCAATCGTAATCATTGCGATTTAGAGAATTGTTCTCAAAATCAAACTCACGTAAACGTAAAGTGAAACGGTTTAAACTTTAATAACATGGTTCTACAAACAAGAATTGGTTTAGTACAATATTATTACGAATGCGTCAGAAATTTTCACTGCTGGAATACGAAGATTTCTAACGAAAATGGGTTTGAGCTCAGATTAACCATGGTTTGAGAGCAGGGTCCTGTCAAATGAAAGCGTACCGTAATTTGATTAGTAAATTTGATGATCAGGGTCTATAACAATACTTTTGGTACATACATACATACATTTGGCACATACATACATTGTGACGTGCGTATGCCTCCAGGAAGACTTCTACATCCGTATCTGTCCCGACTCCTTGATACAAGCTTGACGAATAACCTGTGACGTGCATATGCCTCCAGGAGGACTTTAACTTCTGTATCCCACTATCCGCGACGTTGTTCTGTTTCCCCACAAAGCCGTTTGATTTATTTTTTGTCATTTGTTTAATATTTGCTTAAACTGTGATTAAAGCTTTAGTTTGACACTGCCGATTTAATGCTTACTTAAATGCATTACTGCTAGTAATCTGGGTTTATTATATTGCATATATAATTTTGTTCCTTATTGCCATTTGTTTATTTTGCTGCTTATCCATTTTTGCTAATTGTTCGTTTTGCTGCTTGTCTATTTTAATTTTAATAAATCTTGTAATAACTCACATTAAACTGACTTTATTACCTAGATATGAGAAACATGGATCCCTGGCATGTGTATTTTTGCACCTTCTTCTCTGTAGCTACCCAGCCTAGTCTCCACTCCTCAGCGGATAGAGTTCGTGTGGATCATTCACCACATAAAACCAATGAATGGTGGCGCAATGAGTGGTGGGAGATAAAATAGACCCACCGACTGTTTAAGGGTTAAATAAAGTAAGGGAGCCTCACAATTTGGCGTCTCAGAAAATTGAACGGAAAAAGAGCGTCACACAACATGTATACTACAAGCTACAAACTGCTCTGTGAAGAAACCTACTAGTACCTTGTTAAGTCATCAGATGACAACGGATTTGCTCATAAGTTGTAACACGTGGACAATTTCTGGGAAGTCATACTACAGTAATACAATTAATTAAACCTTATCCATTAATATTTATCTTTTGGCCAATAGTATTAATTTCACCAACATTTAGATGCGATTTAGCATAATCGAAAATCAAGAGTTTCTGCTAGGAAATTTGTAATGGCTTGGATCTTTGGACACAGTAGTTGTATACTCTGTTATTATGATCTTTGTGTATATTTGGCCAGCCTTTATCATACGGCATGATATATGTACAAAGTAGGTAGTCGTTAACAACAAATATATTGACTTTCCAGGCTTGTTCAAATTTCTTATGTATGCTATGTAAGAACGTTAAAAGTGCAATATTTGAGGCTTATTTCTCCGATTAAATTTCTCTCTTGTCTTTTAAAGACACTAAGTAGTCGAATCAAGTAGAATGGAGGAATAGAATCTCAATTCATAAGTGTTTTCCTGACCAAAGATGCCATGATTATAATATATAAAATAATTTCAGTACCTACTAAGCTCTATCGAACAATGTGAGGTTCAAGTTAAGTAACCATTGTTTGATTTAGTTGATTTCAAGTCCCTTCAAAAATTTATTTTTGTAATTACTGTATAAATAATATGTTTTCATTGTTTTCTGGACAAACCCTGTCAAGTAGTTATTGCAATCTAAGAAAGGCGAAAACTTCTCATCTCGAAAATTATCGTGAAAGTGAATTAATTTTACTTTAAAAAGGTATGAAAATATTATCTGTACCTATTTATTCGTGGTTATAGATAGAGATAGAGATAAATTCTTTTATGATGTATTTTGCCACACTTGAGAAAATATATAAAATAATTGAAAACAAACAAGTTCCCGAGTGTTTCTTTTTTGTCACGGGTTTTAAGGTTTATATTCTAATACTTTCTTATTTTCAGAAGTGTGGCACAATACCATAGGCTTTACTTTAAGTTACAAAAATAAAGATAATAGTAATTTATTTAAAATTTTATCCAATTTTTGTTAAGAGCATATAAGAAAACAAAATGTGAGCAATTTTAAGGTACGATGACTCCTAAAAAGATTTTTATATGTAGGTGAGACAAAAGTACTTTGATGTGAACAATCAGAACAATCTACGGTATTTGTATTCCTCTATACCCCGCATTTAAATTGTTAAAATCAGGGGTTGGTCTAGCCAGTGTGCAGTGTACACGGGCGACCACAAAAAGGGGTAACGAACCATTAAATCGTAATACTTGACCGATATGTGTACCCGGTATGATATATGCATTTAATTGAACTTTCTTCAAGTAACATTGCATGTCATATATATTAGATTCAAATGTATTATCATCTGTCACCTACCGATTCCGGCATGAAATTTCTATGTCAGAAAACAGTTGCAAAGTATTTACAAATTAATAAACCGAATCTTTGGCTTATCTCAATATAGTGGCAATGCCTTTATTATAAAAAAGATAATTGCAATTAATGCATAATAAATTTTGCTACGCTATGCTATGCTATGTTTAATGAATTTAAAAAAGTTTTCACTGTTTATTTTGCCAAATGAGAACTGTAATACCTACTTGGTATATTATTTTAGAATGTATTTTAATTACAGAAGTTTGTAACATTTATGTTATTATACACCATGTTAAAACGCAAATGCAAATTATAAACACAATTCTAATAAACAATAAGAAAATCAATCAAGTAATGAGGGCCAGAAACACCTGATCAGCCAATATTTTTAAACAATGAGAAAAATACAAAATACTTTGTCTTTTTCAGACAGTCAAAGATTTACCTGTCTCTTAAGAAACAAAGAAATTAGACAGAAAACACACAAAATCGCCTATTTCTACTACTTCAAACTAAATAAGAAAATTGTAATATAATTAAGATACCTATAGATAAGTGACATATGATAATAAGTTTCATGTCCTTAAATAGGAGTAATAGAAAATTTGGTAAATGGGTCGACAACTGCTGGTTATAGGTACTACTAAAATGTCAATTTTATATTGTACTTAGGTATATTGTAACTGTACCTACTCGCAAAAAGTTTAGAAGGTTAAACTAAACTTATTATTTATTTTTGAAAACCGATTAATTACGTAGATATTCCATTATTTTCTCTCACAACTTAGACACTTTCTTTATCACGAATAAAATAAGCAAAAGACAGAACCTAAAAAGTTTAACCTAAATCAGCATAACCGTATAATTAAAATAGCAAACTAGACTTCCGGTCGCAGAAGTAGGATATTAACAAAAACTAACAGGAATATTTTTTACGGTTAATTAAGGTGTGGCATAAAGGAAGAGGGTAATTGTTGAAGTCGTGGGATATCAAGTAATTCGAGCACCAAACGAATAACGCGGTCTGATAGTTTTCTACAGTGAGTTTAAGATTTTGGTTACTATGTAGCTGAAGAGATGGCTTATATTCTACAACTTCTTAATTTCTTACTTTTTTACTTTACAATTATTTGTTTCAACATTACATTTATATGTTACAACATTCAACATTTGATTAATTTAATAGAAACCAGTTTAGGTTCAGAGAGCATTCATAAACAATTTAGTCCTGGAAATCGTTATCCACTTACATATTAAATTTTCTATAAAGTTATTGAAAATAAAATTAATCTGTATATTGTAAGATCTGTAAGAAAATGAAGAAAACATACTTAAGAAATTTAAAAATTATTTAAGGGGGGTCTCGGTTAAAATAAGATAGTTAGTTGCCGTAAATAGTAATATGAACACCCTGGTTATTGCCCAATATTTTTAGGTAATGGAGGAGCAAATAAAAATAACTTTGGTATCAAAATGTTTTTTCTATATTCGCAGATAACGACGTTGCTATGGAAGAAAGACGCACTAATTCCCAATGCATCAATATTCCAATTCATCAATGCATTATCTTAAATTAAGCATAAATTATTAATACATAAGAATAATATTTAACATATTCATCTATTATTTTATTTCTATGTATTTTGACTGAATTAATTTGATTAATTTATGTTTGTAATTATAATACTCTTTTACTTACCTAATATGAGAATAATTCGTTTTTGCATTGAATTAAATGGGCGCGGCGATAGCTCACTGTGTTAGGTTCTGCGTGGTAGTTTGTGACTAACAGAATGGTATACAGGGTGTCCCAGTGTGAGCGTACAAAAATTTGCCAGTGGGTAGACCAGACCAAAATAAGAATAAAATTCTTATAAAAAAAAATTCTCCGATGCACGCCTAACGAGTTACACAGTGTTATTTTGTAAAAAAAAAAACAATTTTCCGCAATAACTTAAAAACCGTTTCGTAGATTTAGGTAATTTTTGGGTGACGTGTACATCTATTAAAGGTCATTAAAACTACATTAAAAAAACGTAAATCAAATATTAGAACTGGAAGAAGTAGAGAAATATCAAAAAAGTTGAAAATTACATAAATACCTAATATTTCACACTCACAGTACAACATAGACTGTGCGTCTATATATACTATTTATTAGACTGTAATCATATTTTGCGACACTGTTTATTAAACTTATCATCATTTTTAAGTATGTACCGTTAAAATTTAAATTTATATTTATATTCAATACCTATAGAATATCTAAATCTAGTTAGTTACTTTTATCATTTATATATTTGTAATTCATTGTTAAATGGACAAGTAAAGAATAGAACAATAATATTAAATAAACATGAAGAGCGTTAAAAATCGATCCCTAGAGGATATTTATCGTTATTATAGTTTACTTCGGCCTTTACTAAAATTCTTGTCATATAGTAAAAGGTGTTGGAAGGAACATGGTCATGATGCTCTGTTGTATTAATATTAATCAGCATACGTCAAAATGTCACTGCCATTCCTACATGAAGTACAAGACTTTACAGACGACATAGCTATATTGAATTATTCTCCATTCAGATGGGAAAATTTATTTCTGTTCCTTTGTATAGAGAATATTATTGAGTTTGACTGGTGTTACCTACCTATTCCTATTTTTGCTTATTTTATCATTCTGGTAGTTCATTGCTTCATTAAATAAACTTTATTCCGGTATTAATTAAAACTAAATTGTTATTTTCAGTAAAAGTATACCTAACTAAATTGAAAAATAATGAGTGAATTAAGTGAAAGTGTTATGTATATTTATAATATGAATCATGAAATGTCAGAGTTTATCAAACAACCAAACCAATTTGTTTGTTAAACAAAATAACACAATCACCAAACAAAATATAAATCTGGTAATGTGCGGTAAGTTCTAACAGCAGCAGAAAGTATTTCAATTAGTGGCTTAACCAACCTTTGCTCTTATGCAAACCACGTGATATGGTCCACCACTCCATCAACACCAACCACCAACTTTTTATTTTTTGCGCTTCTTAGATCGTGTAGTTCTAATAGACATACATATTTAAATTCAGTACATATCGAGATCATATTCATCTGAATTCCAATTAAACTATAATAAATATAAAAAAATTACTACACTAGGTACAATAAATAAACTGAATAAAACAACCCCATCTTCTTCTCCTTTTGTTTTATTTGCAAAACGATGAACCAAATCTTAATTGCTGATGCACTCCTATATTCACCTAAACTGCTAGAGGAGGAAGAGGAACACTTTAGCTGATTTAACGCTTAGCATTTATAATAAATTAAAAAGAGAGCATAAATATACTTGATGAATATGATTGACAGAAGTATGAAAAATACCATATAATAACATTAAATACATGATTCTGTATAAAATAAAATAGAATCAATAAACATTGATTCTATGTAAAAAAAAATTAGTTCAGAATGTTATCTACCTATTGTAAATTTACTAAAGTTTTGAATTAACAGTTTTAAGGGAAAGAGTCAAGAGCAACTTTATATTGACAGATTAACACAGTCAAGATTAACAGTAAGTTAATAGTTAATACTTTTAAAAAGTCGCTTACGTTGTATTTTACTAGCAACGCATTTTTAGTCTTTCGCAGACATGCGTTTCTATCGACATCTTTCACATACATTGGATTTACAAATTGAAAACTTATTACCAATAACTGTATGGGGCAATGCCCACTAAGATATCGACCCACTGATAAGTTACGCTACTGATCTAAGTACCTACTTTAGATATCTCCAAAAGAACTGAGAACAATGTCTTATTAGTAACTACATCATTCTGTCCACGTTACAGAAGCTTGCAAGTGATTTTCACAGTATTCAGTACCAACGCCAGTATTGGCCAGATAACTGAAGATTGATACCTATAGTTTAAATAAAAATAAAAAAAATCATAATGTGTAAAGTGTGTTTATAAATAGGGTATATGCTGAAAATTATCCTCGTAAGCAAAACGTCCCTGGACTATGAAAATTAGGATGAATAATCCAGGCACCAGATTCCCAAAAAATTTCATTATAAGCATATATATTCAAGTTTTTGCTTCTTTTTAGTGTAAAGTAGCTACAGGAAAGAATCCAGAATGATATAATTCCGAAATAACATTTTCTCTTGTAATTCAATGTTGGTCGGTGTATGTTCCACGCAAAGAGCAGTTGTTTCCAACATATCTTAAAAATAATAATGTTATTATTCGTAGGATAATAGATAACGAGCAAATATAAAACTTTATTGAACCATAATCTTTGATAATTTCATTAATAATGTATCCCTTAGCTTTTTAGCTCAATTCCTATATAAAGATGCAAACACTGGCAAACAGTTAAATAAGCCAATAAATAATATTAAAAATATACTATAAAAAGATAAGTAATGTTATACAGGGTGTCCCCGTTTTTTCGTTCATAACTTTGGCAAAAGATAGAGCATGCAAAAATAATAGAGTTTTTCCTATAACATTTTTTTCTAAGACGCTTCGTTCTCGTTATACGGGGTGTTAAATTTTTAAAAACAAATTTTATTTTCTTTAATATTTACTGAACCTATAAATATTTTTTGTTGAAACTTGGCACACACTAATCGTGATAAAAATCTAATATTTTGACGTAAAAAATACTTTTCGACTAAAGACAGTGCCGTAGATATGGGGTTTTGTTAGCATTTAAACCCCCTAAACTTCTACGCCAATGTCGAAAAATGATTTTTCGATACAGAAGTTAGTATTTTGATGCTTTGCCTAAAAAAAAGTACTCTTGACAAAATTCGCTAGGAAGCCCCCTTTCTGAGATATTTGGAACATTTAATAACGGTTATCTTATGAAATTATTTAAATCTTGGCTAAAAATTATTATTGTAGAATTATGCAGGCACTGCAAGTTTAAATTTTTAACAACAGTATAACACTATTGACATATGTCATGTTTAATCAGTTTGTTTGCTTGTAGTTTGTGTAATTTGTTGAAATAAATTCTCATTTCAACCCCCTCCCCCCGCAGCGTATACCCTAATGTGAAAAAATAATATTACAAATACAATATTATAATTATTACAAACGGCAAAAACAATAATAATTTACAAATGATTTAATCTAATAAATGCTCAAAATGATATCCTTCTTCTTGAAAGCAAAGATGACATCGATTTCTTAATGAACGTCTTGTACGAATTAGCATGCCATTATTTATTTCATTACAAGCCATTCGAATACGATTTATTAAATCTCTATTGTTAACTGGGGTCGCATATACTTTTTTTTAAGAAGCCCTAAACAAAAAAATCTAGGGGATTGAGATCAGGTGATCGAGCAGACCAAGCAACTGGACCACCTTGACCAATCCCCGTAGACAGTATCTAGCCACTCCCGAACTTGCCGTCCATAATGTGCAGGACAACCGTCTAATTGCATCCAAACATTTCTTCCCTCGGGGAGTGGTATTTCCTCCCACATGTTAAAATAATTTGTTTCCAAAAATTGAAGAAATGTAGCGGCATTAAGTCCATCCGGTAAAGGTATGGTCCAAAAATATTGTTGTTGAAAATTCCAACCCACACATTGACACTGAATTCTTCTTGGAAATTTCTCGGTCTTATACCATGCGGGTTTTCATGGGCCCATAAATGTAAGTTATGAAAATTTATAACTCCCCGTTGAGTAAAATGGGACTCGTCTCTCCACAGTATTTGCCGGAGAAAGTGTTCGTTGTTATTCAGGGAATTAATAATAAAATTGGAAAACTCTAAACGCCTTTCGTTATCTCCTGGATGTAAAGCTTGTACGGGATGTAGATGAAAAGCTCTTTGACGATCTTTGTGCTAAGTTTTCCAAATTGTAACACGAGGTATATTAAGATTGTGAGTAGCTGTTCGAACACTCATAGATCTTGTTTCTTCAAATAACCGAAGAACACGTCTAGTTCTACCTCTAACTAAAACATTATTATTTCTATTTTGTTTTCTCCTACGTGCAGGACCATCTTCTGAAAGATGCTGATGAACTCTTCTGAATACTGCTGTCGCATATACTTTTATATAAATGTCGGATGTTTTATATAAATGTCGGATATAAATTATTAAAGATATTACACGTTTCCTGTTGACTTCTACGCACATCACCATATCCTAATATCATTAAAATCTCAATTCGTTTTTTCTCAGATAAACGGTCCATTGTAACTTTCAATAAACACCAACAATAATAGTTTATTAAAACGTCAAAATTGTTTTTGTCGCAGACATAGCTGCCCTGATGTAATATTTTAACTTCGGCGGAGATATTGCAAATGTAGCTGTAACTCCGAAATTATGGCAATTAGGTATAGGGAATATTATATGAAAAATATTCTAAATTTCTTAGAGATTTCAAAAACAAAAAAATATATAGGGTGATCCATTTGAAATAACAAATTTCAGTATATTTCCGGAAAAACGAAAGATCTGACAACAATGTAAATGCCACAATAATATCGGCCATATTACAAAACCCTTATAAACCAAAATTCATAAAAATCGGGCAAGCCGTTTCCGAGATAATTGAGGCGTTCCATACATAAAACTCACTCTGTATATATTTATATATATCTTATATAATTCATTCACATGAAATCCCATAGCTTACTTATTGTTATCTCTTCATTCCTAAAGTAACTTAATATAGCTATGTGCTACAAACTGCATTTATTCACATTCGGTAGCTATCTTACTGAACCTTTCTTAAAAACCAAATTGTGACTTCACCGTCGCTGCTGCAAAGCTTTCATAAAGTTATAAAAGACAGTAAGATACCTCCCAACAGTTAGTTGTAGTTTAACTACAATTGTAACTAAAGTGATGTGAATCCAAATATGCTTTACGGAAGTATAGGTTTGCCGTATTTCAGGATAGTCTAACAATGTCAAGAATAATCCAAGTCTAAAAGTCCACAAGTTATAAAAAATAACTATCTGAATGTAAAATGTTGGAAAATTTGGCTATGAAGTTGTTTCTAGTAGGGCACATACACACACACACACACACCTCAATTTGATCCTTATTTATTAACTTCATTAGGTGAAAATAAATGAAAATTTATTTTTCTGTAAAAGGCCCCACAAAATAAGTATTAAACATTGAAGACAAATCTTAACAGAAAATTAAAAAAAAAGTAGATAATTTATGTAGTCGGAGAAATACATACCACTAAACTTAATACTCTCTTGAATAAATTCGATAGAAGTAGCCATCGAGGGATGCCTATGTTGCGAGAGGTATGCACAATTAAAAACAAGAGTCGGCATTAGTTGCTTGAGTAGTCAGAAGATTTAAGAATTGTTGGTTGCTGTTTAACTGAAAGAAGCCCGAGTCCTCACAGTGACAGGTAAGATGCAGTTAGTTAGCAACTATTGGCCGCCAGATGTCAGCACGGTAGCGGGTGACAGCAAGAGCTAATATATGTCCGAGGTAATCGAGACACCAAGACAGAACTGTACTGAGAAATTTTATATTAGGATCTCCAAGCAATATAAGATATTAAATCACTGATAGCGAATGTGTTATAGCAACCATTGATAAATTCTGAAAAAGGACAACTTTATATTTCTATTAAATCTCTCTTATAAGTATCTTAGTATAAGTAAATAGGTATTACTTTTCTTCAAGCGTACAATAATACTTACATTATATGTAGGACGTATTATAGAAAAGTCCTATTATTTTACTAGTAAAGAAATATTCTCAATTGTTTACTGGTATAAAAAAGTGAAAGTGTTAAACAACGGATTAAAAAAGAGACATGATTTCTCAGAACTGTCAGTTTCAAATTAAAGGTCACGTCAGATCGCTTTTCAAACGATCATAAATGTCAGAAGAAATACACTTTTAGTTTTGACGCTTGAAGAAAAAATAGTATATGTCACTCTGAGTATAAAGCTCTTTATGTGTTTCGCCAAGTTTACACAGCTTTGGGTAACGCCTCGGCTGTGTAAGCTTCTGGGCTCAACAAATAATTTTCGCCTTCTAGATACTTCTAGTAACACAATATACTATTTTTATAAGTTTTGATGGCTTATAGGTAACTGTATCACTATATCTTTATCTTTATCAACATATCTTTATACTTTTATCTTTATTTCTTATACCTTTTATCAACTAGAATTAACCTTCATTCTGTAGAAATAAAGTACATCCTTAACTATCATAGGGTTTGCGCCCATAAAGATAAGCAACTGAGTTTCCTAACCACATGGCATTCAAATTAAGAATGTATCTGAAGATGTTAACATAAACAGCATTAACGTTTCATTCCACGAGTAGGTACATTGGAGACAATGTTGAAAGAACAAAGCGCGTTAAAAGGATCAAAATCAAATAGTAGCGATTTTGGAAAATAAGAATAAGGTCTGCATACAAATTAGCTGCTGTTTAACAAACTGAACCGTTTCTTCACGCCTCTTTCGTAACCAAAAGTACATGTACCATTTTCAATGAAGAGTTTTCACGAAAAGATTAGACATGCCGTTGCCAAACAATAATTATTATAGGCAAACTGTGCAAAGGCACACTTAGTTCACCATTATTTTCGACACTATAAATAAGAGATGGTACGCTGACATTGCATATTGGCAACACCAAATTTCTACTGCATAGCATTCTCTGTAGAAACTACTTAAGTTTTTAATTCCTTTACTATTTTCGAAGGAAACACTGCGAAACATAAAACATCCACCATATTTATTTTTCATTGAGAAATGAGAGTGGAGGAGAGCTATCTGTAGAGGAGGTGACATTTGTATTAGATCCAAAACACGCTTTTATAAAACTTTACTACGCTTTTATTTATTTATTATTATTATTATTATTATTATTATTATTATTATATTTCTATTAACTACCTACATCTTCTTACATACATATAAAACAATGTTTGAAATGTTTCTAACTTTCAGATTCCTACATAATACAATGATTAGCTATATTTTAATAAATATTCAGAAATGTTCTTGGTATTGGACTTATGAAATAAAAAATAGGGCGCCTGTCAAGATCAAACCCATTTCTGATAATATTCATGAAAGATCATTTAGATTATTTTATTTGTAGGTATATTATATACTTCTCTAAATATTTTTAATAAATACTTTTTGGTTATATATTGGAAACCAATAAGCCAATTATTGTTTTCAAATGTCAAAGTCTATATCAAAGTTTAATATAAATTGCCAGCGGCGTGTATCCATTATTGCATGATATTATTTTCAAAGAATTTGTATTCCACCGCTGTCTAAAATTAAATGAAATACGTTTTCTCAACTCTACGAACCAATTTACTGCAAACAAGTACTCTTGCAGATTCTGCGCATAGATATACACATACTTTCTGAGTTAATACATGCTATTTCAATTATGTCAACCCTGTATATAGGTAGGTACCTACCTTATCACTAGTTGAAATTAACACATTTTTGAAGATTCAACACAAGTTGAAGATTCTACTTCCCAAGTAAGTAACTATGTAATATAAATTTATCATTGTTTGAAACGTCTAACTTTGTCTAACTACGTCTATATCTCAACATTTTAAGTTACAAATTTGTTGTAAGTACCTATATTCGTTTTTGTTGTAGACTGAAACATACATAATTTGTGATACCATTTACACAATTTGAACAATATTACCAATTTTTTTCCTAAATGTTAATGTAAAAACTTTGTATAATACATGTGCAGTAATAAATATAGTGAATCCGGCCCTGTTATGGCGGCACCGCGGTTTTGAGTTTAGAGCGGTATGCGATCTTTCGCGACCATAACTTGCAAAATGCCATCTGACCACGCACTATCTACATATACATACATATACAGCCTGCTGCTGCAGCAGGCTCCTTTGCGACCACAAATCTTTTCTCAATTTTTTTGCTTCTACAATAAGCTATATTTTAAATGATTAAATATGTATAAGCGATTAAATATGTGTAACGTATAAAATAGGTATAGTAAATGTCCTACATATCCTTTTATCTCGATGTATCATCAGTGTAGATATAGGTAGGTACTTAAAAAAGAGTTATGCGAAATTTAATTCCAACAGTATCTATGAATAATACTCTCAGACCATTGACTTGAAAAAAAACTTGATAAGCAACATCACAATTTGGTTTTTAGTTTGTTTTAATACCTTTGAAAATAAAAAAGTTATATCAAATTTAAATATTATCAAGATAAATTGAAACCACTGTACATCCTTAGGCGTATCTTTAATCGCCTGGCCGAAGCCTGAAATTCTGGAATCCTGCAGGTTCCATGAAGAGCATTTCTGGAAGTCTTACGTACAACATTTTTCCTTTAGTTTAGATATATTTTGAATGTAGGTACGTACATTGATTAAGGCCCATGAAAAATCGTTATTTTTTATCAACATCAAGCTCTTCCAACCAAGCAAGGTGCGCTGCAACCTACCTGCCGATGTCTCTTATCTGAGACAAACAAATAATATTTCATTTTTTTTTTTCTCTGGGGATTAAAATCCTTCTTTAGAATTAATATACAGGCATTATATATAGAATATATTGACTGTGAAATTGTTTTTTTGCCAAAAAATAAAAAGAATACCTATGTGACTTCAGACTTAAGAACAATGTCGCAATAGAAAAACCGGGTATTCAAATTTTTCCTATTACTCCCTGTTCAGAGTTCCCCCACATTGTCTTGTTAGTTTTATTTCAGTAGGTAATATTATAAGCAACTAGTTTTAGTTATATTTTTAATTCGCCTAATATAGACGGAAATAATAAATTATTTATTTTATTTATTTAAAATAAATAAATTATTATTATCTCGCGTTAAAAAAACGGTCTAAACCATTTGGCGTTTAAGAAAGTTTTTTCGATTTCAATCGTGCCGATCTCTTTTTTGTGCAAGTACCGATATCGTCCATTGTGACTATTGCTAACCCCTTATACAGTCCACTGAGGAAAAGATAGAAACGTAAGTGCATTTCCAATTTGCTTTCATTCGAAATCGAATTAAAAGCTTGTTAAAATCAACCCATATACTTCCCGTTAATTAATTATTCTTAAAAAATAATTCCAAGCAAATTATTGCACTATTAGATAGACATACACCGCAAAGTCCTATTTCAAAAATGTCAGTTTTTCTTTTCTACTTTTATATTAATGTCTAATAGTTAATTAACTAATAGGTAATCATGGTCATTCCTAAAAAAACACCACGAAAAGTATGGAAACATGATCTAGGTATTTTCTATAAGCAATTTTTTTATTTACCCAATGGTACTAAAATATATAAGAAAAATGTATATTCTAAGTAAAAAGAGATAAGAATATTTCCATCTCGATCGGACGTTATTATTGGGCTCATTTCCTCTTAAGAACACATTTGCAAGATATCAAAGAATAACGTTTTGCTACTTTAAAATTACGTAAAAATATATGGGACCTAAAATACATATTTTTATATTTGTGTCATATGGAAAAAGTAATATAACAATGTTTATTAACAATATATGAACTAGGTGCAAGAAAGCGAAAATGTTAGATCTGTCTGTAACTTTGTTGCCTTTGAAGATTATCGGAAAAGTAAAAAGTGATTTATTGACTAATTTTTGACAATGAATCCAATTTTTTTATCAAGAAAAAACAAGAGAGCATTGCTATACCTAGAGATATAGATATATACTTTTGTTTTTAAATGAAACACCCTGTATATTATTGCGTATTTGAAAAACACGTTCCTTCACTCTTTAATAAGTAAAGAAGATATCAATAAAAAATAAAGTAAATGTGGACCTTTTGTTGATGCTGCTTACATATACAGTGTGGGTGAGTTTGCATTATACACTCAATAACTTCGTAAATATCAAGATATTAAAATTTTTCAAAATGTACTTCTAAGTGATTTTTTGTGCTCTTTTCAACCCTCCGATTAAAAACGCTCTCATTAAAAAAACAAAAGAGCAGCGAAATGTACAGTGATTTTTGTTAAATGGAACACCCTGTATTGTATTTCATAATTTGAAATCCTATCAAATTCTGAATATGACATCGTTTTTATTTTTTCCTAAATTGATAATATGTAAGTTAGAAACAATACTAAAAATTATCGGTAGTAGGCCATGGATTGCACAATTATTGAAAACAATAAAACAAAGCATGCTTGTGAAGACAAAATTAATCCAAATAACTCATAACTTGTTAATGATATTATTTTCATTTATTTCAATAAATATTTTGTTTCAATTGTACAGACTAATTGTACAGGGTACGCGTATATTTTGACCCCTACCTACAGGGGTTATTAAGAAGTTAGAAAAAAAGTTTAAATATAAAAGTTGTTTGGTTTTTCATGTATTATCTTTTGGCTAAGTCGAAAAAAAAATTGCATGTCGTAAATTTGAGGAAACCAATTGAACATAATATTTTGAAATGGGACACCCTGTATAATTTTAGACTCTTGGGAAACAAATTTTTCTCTGATTTCAAAAATATATATTATGTTGACATTTGCACTGACAGTTGTGGAATTATTTACAATATGTTTACAATAAATTATAAAAAAAATATTAAAAAATGAAAATATTAGAAAATGTTTAAATAACTAAGGAACTTACATCGAAAATCGTTTTAAATATTTTTTATTACTGTTGGTTTCTATTGTTAAATATTTTAGTTCTTTGTATTTTTTGTATTTTTTTATATGGTACTCGCTGTTGAATATTTCGAAAACGGTCAGTGCAAATGTCAACAAAATATATATTTTTGAAATCAGGAAAAAAATGTTTCCCCAAGCATGTAAAATTATATAGGGCGTCCCATTTAAAAATATTATGTTCAATTGGTTTCCCCAAGTTTACCACATGTAATTTTTTTTCGACCTAGCTAAAAGATAATAGGTGAAAAACCAAACAACTTTTGTATTGAAATTTTTTTTCTAACTTTCTTAATAACCCCTGTAGGTAGGGGTCAAAATATACGCGAATACCCTGTACAAAGTACCAAAGTACCAAAGTTTACAGAATAAATATTCTGTAAACTTTACTAGTACCGATAATTTCTCGTAACTTTTAAGAAAAAATAAAAATGGTGTCACATTCAGAATTTGATAGAATTTCAAATTATGAAATAAAATACAAGGTCTTCTTCCCTTTAAAAAAATCACTGTACATGTCGCTGCTTTTTTTAATGAGAGCGTTTTTAATCAGGGGGTTGAAAATAGGACAAAAAATCATTTAGAAGTACTTTTTGAAAAATTTTAATATCTTGACATTTACGAAGTTACTGAGTGTGTAATGCAAACTCACCCACACTGTATACTTTTTATTGTATTTGTATTTGTATTGTACGGGGTGTCCAAAATAAGATCCTCTATCCCCTTATCTCAGAAAGTATAAAAGGTAGAGAAGAAAGTTAAATACGAAAGTTTTTTGTTTTTACCTGAATTTTTCATTTTTATAACTATCTTGAATACAGGTTGTTCAGTTTTTCTTTTATTCAGTTTATTTCAATTACGTTTTTGAACTCTCCTTAAAATTCTAGGTCGACATTGTTAAGAGTACCCTATACCTATCATTTACCGTTACGAAGATATTAGCATTTAAAGAAAAAAATCTTTAAAAAACACCTGCTCAAAAAATCTCGGCAAAACAAATAAGACATCCAAAAAAAGCTAAATAGGGTTTATTTTGTAGACAATTAGACTCAGAAATTACTTCTATGGTTCGATATTACCTGATTAATATACAGGTTGTTTTTGACAGATGGCTCAAACATGTACCTATATGTTAAAACTCCAGAAAATCGAAAATCTCTTATGGAACACCCTGTGTATTATTATATTTTTAGATTCTCTATTAAATTTTAACCTTACTCTATATAACGTTCCCTATTCTTATTTTGCTTAGTTTTCAAGATATTGACGAAAATGTTTGGTGCGCTATTTATAAGAGACACATTTTAGGCACTGTCTTTCTTGGCCAATATTTAAATGGTCCCAGGTACCTTAGGTAAAATATCAGGAAATGGCATTCTTTACAAACTTGCACTTTACCTTTATTGGATGCCGAAGAAGATGCCAATGAGATCATCTATCAGATGGATGGAGTTCCATGCCACAATACTGCAGTTGTAAAGAATTTTATTAAGAACTATTTTGTGGAATGGATAGGGCCAAACGGGAATATCCCATGGCCGCCGAGTATCCCAGATTTAACTCCACTTGATAACTTTTAATGGGGTACATTGAAAACCTGAGTTTATCAAATTCAGAGTAATAATGTTGATGATTTAAAGATTAAAATCAGGATGGAAATTGAAGCACTCAATCAAAATGATTGCGCTGTAAGAAAACTAGTAGTTATATACAACAAAATTGGGAATATATAAAACACTTGATTTAATGTATTATTTTTATTGTTATTTGTTGATTATTGTTAGTTATTTGTGGTTCAAGTTACAAACATAGATTTGTTTATATTAGTTAATTAATGAAATAATTTAAAAAAATATTAGATTTAATAAAATAATATATTCTTAATCAGTATTAAGGCACACTTACTATAATATACCAAATAATAGTAGATATATTTTTAATAATAGCCGATAATGAACATTTCTTCCACATTTTCGTCAATATCTTGAAAACTAACCAAAATAAGAATAGGGAATGTTATAGAGTAAGGTTAAAATTTAATAGAGAATCCAAAAATATAATAATACACAGGGTGTTCCATAAGAGATTTTCGATTTTCTGGAGTTTTAACATATACATGTTTGAGCCATCTGTCAAAAACACCCTGTATATTAATCAGGTAATATTGATCCATAGAAGTAATTTCTGAGTCTAATTGTCTACGAAATAAACCCTATTTAGCTTTTTTTGGATGTCTTATTTGTTTTGCCGAGATTTTTTGAGCAGGTGTTTTTTACAGATTTTTTTCTTTAAATGCTAATATCTTCGTAACGGTAAGTGATAGGGTAATGTATAGGGTACTCTTAACAATGTCGACCTAGAATTTTAATGAGAGTTCAAAAACATAATTGAATATAGGGTGTCCCATTTAAAAAAAGAAAGTTGATGCCTGGATCAGAAAAACTGAACAACCTGTATTCAAGAAATTTATAAAAATGAAAAATTTAGGTAAAAACAAAAATCTTTCGTATTTAACATTTTTCTCTATCTTTTATACTTTCTGAGATAAGGGGATAGAGGATCTTATTTTGGACACCCTGACATATTATGTGTTTATTACACGTATTACATATATACTTTTAGAGATATAACTATTTAGAACTGTATGACATGACATGTGCGGAGGTGTGACGAAATCGTCACTTTTTAATGAAACACCCTATATATTTTTTATATTTTGATATATTCTGTAATAAATAATTGTTTTGAAAAAACATTGATCTCATTTAGAGGTTTCAAGAAATATATAGAAAACACTCTATATACTAGTATTTCAGCTTATTAGGCATTTTTCAATAGAGTAAATGTGTCTATTACTGTCAATAGAGTAATAGACATTTACTCTATTGAAAAAGGCCTAATTAGCCGAAATACTAGTATACAGGGTCCTGTACCTGAGCTCCCGTCTTTGGTAGTTCATGAACTGGTGCCTTTATAAAGCTCATTCAAATTTGACTGCAAACTATTCGTAGAGAGGCACATTTTGACAATATTTTCATATATACAGGGTGCTCCAAAAACGTGTACCATACTAAAGTTGTTTTTTTAAAGGGAACACACTATACAGCCTTATTCAGAACTTATCTCTAAAACTTTGAGGATATGTGCATCCTTAAATAAGAAATCGATATCACCAAAAAAAATTTATAATAAAAGGCTTAGGATTTCCCGTAAACAATGTTTAAAGTTATACCATTATAAAGGACTACGTAGCTGGGCAACTGTACTTCAACACATCTGATACTTTTCTACCACATTCCTAAGATTGTGATAAAAAAAGTAAACACGTTTTTGTCTGGAACGCCTGGTTAAAATCGACCGAATAAAAACGCTGCAAATCTTTTTTGGGCCGGTGTCGGTATACTCTCAGAACTTCCGAAGTTTTTTTTGTGCTAGCCAGTTTCCATTGTCAGTCCCAAGGTCACTCCATTACAGTGGACCAGTATCCAGCGGCGTGCAATGAAAAATTTTTAAATAGTTTTAAGACTCCGCCAAAAAAATTTTTTTTTGCACTACCACATTTGTACATGTATGTTGAACATCCCCAAATTTTATTATGGATAAGTTCTGAATAACCCTGTATATTTTTGCATTTTTGGATTCCGCATGCAAATTTATGGTTTGTGTTATATTCCCTATATCAAAACTTAGCCATTTCGAAGGTATTCGACATTTTATAGAAAAAAATACAGTTGTTACAACTATTTCAAAGTTATATATCTTATACAATTGAAAAGCGTTTATTTTAATTTTTATATGTCAGATAGTTTAGGCATTGGTCTTTCTGAAAATAGCTAACAGAAGTCTGTAATACATACAGAGTGTTTAATATTTACTGAGCAACACATCAATCTTAAAAGATGCACTAATTTTTTTTAAATGGCACACCCAGTATATTATTCTACAGTTGAAAGTACCATTCAATTCTGAATTGAATGATATAGCATTGCCCTATACCTATCTCTTAAGGTGCTCAAGATATACTCAATTTTATTGTCAGTTGCTTTGACTCTTATTATGGTTATGATTCAACACAAAATATAAAAAATTATCAACAATCATCAATTTATTAACATCAATATTAAATAATTATTCACTTCAACTTGCTTCTACTTTCTGGGTGTCTTCTGTCAGGATAACTTTGATGGTAAATTCTACTCGACAGTTTCATTCAGACTCGCCCAATATAAAAATCATGTCAGCTAGAGCTCTTCTTTACTATACCTCATAAAAATAAATTGAAACAACTAACTAAACTAACAACAAAATTATTGAAATAAGTATAAATATTTGTATTATAATTAATTTAGATTGTCGACACCAAGATTGACAGCAAACAAATTTGACAAGTTATTTTGTTGTCTTTACCAGATGACGCGATCCATAGGTATATATTAAAACGCGTCGATTCTGTCTCGCTCTAAATTCCGTCGTCGAATCGACAAAGTTTCAAAGCTATCTCCCTCCGAGGGGCGATCTCGGAACGATCTCCGCGGACTACCGGAGGTCACCCCCGGCCTTTCTCTAATGCGTAGGGGTATTTTCGTCCCGTTTCTTACGCGTTTTCCCAATTTAAACGCCTTTTCAAAAAACCTCTGCAAAATTTTCGTCGATCGCCGTTCGGCGAGAGATGCGGCATGCGGCTAGCACCGGCGTTTGTCCTAGCGCCTAATGGTCCCGTCACGACCATCGAAATACCGACTATTCACGGGACCCCCGAGATCTTTTTCTAATTTTTACGGCTTCGAGAAGGGCTTCACGCGAAAGTTCCGTCCTTTCTCTAATCCTTTGAGATTTTTTTTCGAGACCGTACTCCTTCTACGTCTATTTCGTCTTCGAAAATCTCCAGTCGCATCCGTCTCAACTTCTTTCTCATTTTATCCACGGATGTGAGATCGCACTCACGAGACAAGCACCTCCCACGAAAACTGTTAAATTAATTAAACTTCAAATAGGTTATTTTCATTATTTTCCTATGAGAAATATTGCTAACGGAATCGATAGTACCGACTCCCAAACACCTGATTACCTAAATACTGATGCGAAATGCTTTTCTAATTAAAAAATCCGTAAATATTAATTGTTCAGGTTAACACGTCCAGTTTAACACATATTTAACTAATTTTGCGGCACGAAGTGAAAAGAGAAAATTTAGCGCAATGTTATTGTCGTAGGATTTCAACCTTGAAATCACGAGTTCGAATCCCGACGAAGGCGAGTTTTTTTTTTAATTTTTATCATAATTATTTATTAGTATTATTATAATAATGTACACTTTGACATGAGTGATTAGTTATTCTATTTCATTGCCCATAGTTTTTATTCTTTCTGCAGGTAAAGTTTGGAATTAATTCGTTCATTTTGGCGGTCTGTAAAATTCATCATTTTAGCTGAGAAAAGTAAATAACTTCTACAATATTAATTTGTTGCAACAATTATGACAGCAATATATTTTTTAACGTCGCCGTTACACCTTTTCGAAAGGCGGGCGCGGCTTCGACCCGTAGCGGAGGACCCCAAAACGACTTATTTAACGGCCCTCGCCAATATTCTCATTTTTGAGTATACTGAACACGAATTTGAAATAATTTTTTTGCGGTCGAACGTATTTTTCAAGAAAAAAATAATTAAAAGGCATCACCTGTATACCTTCACAAATTAATTTTAACACTAATTTGATCACTTTGTACCTAACTTAATGTGTCCACAATCCACAATGCTTATAATTAAATATATAATTGTTAAAAATAATAATATACAAATTTGGTGTACCTAAATTTAGGTAAAAATTATTTTAATTATTTGTATTTATTTGGTATCTTTTGTGCCACCATGTGACGTCACAATTATTAAAAATGACCGATTTAATTAGTTCATATTGATTGATCACATAAGGTAAAGTAAATGTTTTTTTCTACAACAAATTTATATATTTTTAACAGTTATATGTTATATATTTAATTATAATCATTGTGGACACTTATATCGGGTACAGAGTGATCAAGTTAGTGTTAAATGTTAAAATTAATTTCTAAAGAGTACTTACAGAGTATGACTTTTAATTATTTTTTTACTACAAAACTACATACCTAAGACTGCAAAATAAAATCAGATTCGCGTTCAGCATACCCCAAAATTGGGGGTAGCCAAAATTTTAGAAAAATTTGAGGTTTATGCTTAATTAAATAATTACCTTTATTAGTTCATAAAATTTTTTCCTACAATATACACCAAATCTGTGTATCTTTAACAGTTACATAGGTATTTAATTATAAGCATTGTAGACATATATTGGGTATAAAGTGATCAAGTTACCGTTATAATAAATTATGGAAGAATACAACTTACCTATGAATTTATTTTTTTTCTTGAGAAAACACTTTCACAAAATGTTTACTAAAAAATGAACTATACTTTCAGCACTTAAAAAATAATGTTTTGCCATCAAGAATAGAGTACCCCTACAATTCATTAAAATATTATTTAAAAAAATCGTTTGGTATAATTACATCATCATTCCAGATAAAAAATTTCAGCTTTCTCTCTCTAAATTTATTATTATACAAGGGATTATCTGAAATGTCTTTAATACGTATGTATATTCTTAAAAATAATATTCTAGAGGCTTTTGTCACCCGAAGGGTGACCCCAGGCCCCCCGGAAGGGCTAGAAATGGGAACAAAAATCGCGTCAGCGATTTTCTCCCATTTCTAGTTTATTCTTAAAACATAATTTGGTATACAAAATTAGACTTATGGGCTTACGTAACAATTAAATCTGTGAACAATTATTTAACATCGATGTTATTTTTTACATTTTGTGTTTAATCATAGCTATAATAAGAGTCACAGCAACTGACAATAAATTTTAAATGTTTCTAGTTGTTTTATTTTATTCGAAGACCACTTGGTAGAAACGTGGTAACTTAAATTTTTGAGCACTTTACTATAAAATTGAGTATATCTTGAGCACCTTAAGAGGTAGGTATAGGGTATAGGGCAATGCTATATTATTCAATTCAGAATTGAATGGTAATTTCAACTGTAGAATAATATAGGTACTGGGTGTGCTACTTGAAAAAAATAAGTTTTGCATCTTTTAAGATTGATGTGTTGCTCAGTAAATATTAAACACTCTGTATGTATTACAGACTTCTGTTAGCTATTTTCAGAAAGACCAATGCCTAAACTATTTGACATATAAAAATTAAAATAAACGCTTCTCAATTGTATAAGATATATAACTTTGAAATAGTTGTAAAAACTGTAATTTTTTCTATAAAATATCGAATACCTTCGAAACGGCTAAGTTTTGATATAGGGAATATAATACAAATTCACACTAAATTTGCATGCATAATTCAAAAATGCAAAAATATATAGTATGTTCCATTTAAAAAAACATAACTTTAGTATGGGACACGTTTTTGGAGCACTCTGTATATTTGAAAATATTTTCAAAATGTGCCTTTCTACGAATAGTTTGCAGTTAAATTTGAACGAAATTTATGAAGACACCAGTTCATAAGCTACAAAAGACGGGAGCTCAGGTGCAGGACCCTGTATACCGCTAACTTGCAGATTGACAAATGTTACGTTTATTCTTAAACCAGGGCACCCTTCTTACGCCCAGGCAAAGGCTTATAGTCCAATAAGCTTAACATATTTTCTTTTAAAGACATTAGAACGGTTACTGGATATAACCATTGCTCTGTCTTCTGCCAGAGCAATGGAGTCTGTATCTCCATATTTTATTGCATGAAATACACTACGAGCGGAGACTTTTGTTAATTCACTACACAGTTCCGCCGCATCCACTACACTTAAATTTTTATCACGCGCTTTTAATCGCTCATAGAAATTTTTTATCATACGAATTTCCTCGCTTGTCAGATGAGATCGTTTACGCGTTTCTAATCCACTGCTCCCCGTGATCGCTTCCATAATAAAATCCTTTTCTTTGAACACTAAATAAACTAAGTAACACATCACCAAGTTCACCAATTAATATATGCAGTCCAGACACAAATTACAGCATTTCCCGCGTACTACGCTTATGTCAGGCTGTGATGAACTACTTGGATGTGTGTGAAATGCGCATGTCCGATCTTCTAGACACTCTTGACTTTTGTTGCATAGGTTGCATATCTCGCTCTTCGTTTTTAACCCGTTAAACAAAGACGGAATTATATCCGACGTAAAGAATTGTGGTGGCATCGAATAGAGAAGCATGGAAACACCATGGAACAGACAATTTATAGTTCTTGTTCAATAGTAATGCGTAAGCGGCATCACTTTTCTATGTGCAAACGTTTGTGCCGCTATGTATTAAGTATTTACACTTCGTCCCTATTCTGTATCGAATTAGACCATGAGTCACTGCCTATTATTTTAGCCGACTGGTTTAGCTGGTCAGTCGATACAGCCCTGCATAACCTAGTTTCTAGGGTAGAGAAAGAGCTGGATAAGAAAAATTTAGCATGATTGCATGATTTTTAGATATCAAAGGGGCTTTAGATAATACCCTATTCGAGTCAATAAATCGGGCTCTTTGCAGCAGGAGATTAAATGGCAGAGTATGCCAATGGATAAATACCGCCGTGTTGAGAAACCGAATAGTGAGAGCCTCGCTCGTAGGTGAGACAACATCTACGATTCTACGAGCGACAGTGTAAAATAAGCCGGGGCTTCACTCCTCAGGGGAAAGTGTTGCCAACACACCTCTGGGGTTTAGTGGTTGACGGTGCACTTGATGTTCTCAACAGAGCGGGGTTTTATACACAGGACTACATGGATGACTGATAACAACACGGTTATCAGTCATTAAAATTTTTCCCACCCTGTATATATACATACGTACATACATATATTTACATACATACATTTTTCTAGTTAATGTCATGTATAATATACCACATTTCTAAAGTGCGAAATGGACTGAAGCACAAAATATATTTTTTTTTAATATTAAATTCCTTAGCAGGCCATGAAAATAGGATCACATAACACAAAAAAATATTTTGAAATGTTGATCGACATTAAATTTTGCACTATATTTTGTTAGGAAAGGACATGACATATGGTTTCATAAAATATTGACTACTCTACTCCGTCGTAACAGTGCTTTTGTGAAAAAAATGTAAGTAGGTATACTTTTTTGTAGAGAAATGAGTGGGACACCGAAATATCGTATTATTTTAAACGTTAGTCAGTGGCGCAACATATATTTTTTAGAAAAGGAGTCCCCAAGAGTGCAGCAGGTTCCACGGCATTAGCTATTCCCATCGAGCTGAATTTTTTTGTGGAAGTAAAGATTCATAGTAGCATCTACCAAATAAAATTAGAAAATAATTGATTTATTACTGTCAGAGATATAAAGAAAAGAAAGATTTTTTTTTTTTAACTTTAACACCCTGTATGTCGGAAACGGTACAGATTTGCAAATAGGTTTATATAGCAGTCACATTATTTTTACTCAGATTGTTTTTCGTGGGTATATCGTGAGTATATACGTTTCGGCTTTATTAGGCCATCTTCTGCATAAGATTACATTTTACAATTAATTATTTGTTTAATATTTTCGTGGTATATTATACTTACATTTATAAGATGTGTCATGTACTGTAAATAACTAAACTATAATCTTTTTAAACTGTCTGAAACGATTATTGTGTCATTTTGCACATATATGTTAGTGTTAGTGTTAGTTAAGTGACCGATATACCGACGAAAAACAATCTGTGTTAAATCTCTAACGGTCAAGAAAAGAAAAGTAAAAAAAATATTTTTACTTGCTCTACATGTTCCCGAATTTTTTCAGCATAAAACTGGGACAATTTGTAGAAATTGTTTACTAAACTTGGAGGAATCGTCCGGTGTATCGATTTTTCATTACTTAAATTATATTAAAAAACTTTATGAACCTAAACAAACACAACCCACACTACATGTTTTTAAAAGTGTGGAAACAACGCCAATTGTAATTAATTATTGATGCAAACTTGCAAAAAGTAGTATTTTTGATAGTAACAAGTTTTTTGGCTACTAAATTTCCAACTGGTATTCGTAATTAGAAAATTTGAAAAAAGTACTTTAAATATAAAAATAACTAGGTAGGTCTAAATATTTAATTTACTTGAACAAATAGAAATACCTAAATTAATTTATTCAATAGGTATAGTTTAAGAAAACCATAAAATTATATAATAAAAACACTAAGTATGTATTAACAAAGCTGAAAGACTGAAAAATAATAATTTTTTTTCTAATATTGAAGGGGCTTGGAACCTCTGGTGTGAAAATATCACTGACGTAGTTTTCCACATAACACTATACTGCACTCGGCGCGTGTTTCGCCAGCCAAGTTGGCATCACCTGGAGATGATTAAAACTAAACCTGTGCTAACATTGTGTCCTATTTATACCTAAACTATTTCTTCGCGTAAAATGAGCGGTCGCGACTGAACCGTAGAAATAGTTTAGGTATAAATAGGACACCAAAATATCTTGAAGGGGGTTGGAACCTTTGGTGTGAAGCTAACACTGACGTAGTTTTCTACATAACACCAAAACTATACTGCACTCAACGCGCGTTTAGCCAACCAAGTTGGCATCATCTGCAGATGATTAAGATTGAGTTTTTATTAACTTAAGTATTTAACTGAAAAACAGTTTTAATCGTCTCCAGATTATGCCAACTTGGTTTGCGAAAAACACGTTGAGTGCAGTATAGTAGTTTGGTGTTATGTGAAAAATATGTCGGTGTTTGCTTTAAAATAGTTGTAAATAAAATGTTTATCAAATTAAATATGTAAAAGATTATTGATTTTTATTTTTAACATAAAAGTCCATAAACATAAATAAAATTGTAAAAATATAAAAGTTGTATAATTTTGAAATACTGATTTCTCATAATAAATATAAATAAATGCTTATTAAATGCTAGAAACTATTACATATAATATATTTGTAACTTAAAATTTATCTATATCTGAAAACTGCAGTGTAATATATTTATGTAATCTTCTACCTAGCACAATTTCACAACACTATTATAGAAGTGTAAGATATTTTACTTATTATCATATTAACTCTTAACTAAATTTAACAAATAACCTTTTGTAATCAGAACCCCTCTGCATTTAACATGTATCACAAATCTCAAAGCCCACTTTAATAATAAGGGCCTCCCAAAAATGTCCTGTATTGAATCCGTTGGCAAGATATCTGAAAAAAAATGTAGGTGTTATTTAGTTGCAAGGTACATGAATGTTTGAGCTATTTTTAATTTGTAGCAGAAAAATTATTACTTATTCAATCGATAGGTATTATATTTACTAGATTAGATAGAAATTAGATTTAGTGCAAGTTAAATCAATACACATAATTATTTTTTAATATCAAAAATAAGGGGCTGTTTTATTATTGTTTTACAGAAGTATCAGTACTATCCATTTGAGGCATAGGTATTTGGTGTTGAATTTTTTGTTTAATGTCTCAATTCTATAAATATAATGTGTATAATTACAATACTTAATTAATTAAATAAACTCAACAGCAGTAGGTAATCTTAAAAAAATTATTGCTTGAGTTCACTCGATGAAGCATGAAAATGACATTTGTTCCCAGCTAAAATGATAATTTTTAGTATAAATAACTCTAAAACAGTTAACTATACAGTGTGACACAGATTCATGGTATACCCCTCTTTCCTCTGTTATTTTTTTTTAGGTATAATTTTCAAATTTGACATGGAGGAAGGTACTTATTAAGGGTTACTTTTTGACATAAAAATTACCTTTTTTTCCGCTTCCGGTTTCACCGGAAGTAATACCAGCTATCAATTTTTAATTGGAACACCCTGTGTATTATTCGTCATTTACTTATTCTTATTCGTATTATTTACGTCATTTTCTGAATCCAACAGTATAACATAAGTGACATTTCAGCTGTTAAATTACTTTTTGGACTCTATTTTACTTTTTAATTTAGAGTGTCTTCTCTCAACAGTAATTTCAGTTCTGTTGGTTCCATAGATAAAATAAGCATATGGGCAGATTGTTTATTAATTTTACTTTCTAATGGTACCGTAGTACCATTATGATACTATTTAAAAAAAAAACTAATTTCAGCTCTATACCCACTTTGAAGAATTTTAAAGCCCTGTAGTAAGTAGAGAACTTGAATGTTTTTGATGACAACTCCATGTTTTTATGGTTGCTAGTTGCTATGGTCCATTAGACGATGGTTAAGATACTCTAAATTAAAATGTAAAAGTCCAGTAGTAGTCCAGTAAGTAAGTAAGTCATAAGAGTAATTACACAGCTGAAATGTCACTTATGTTATATCATTGAATTCAGAAAATGACGCAGATTCCAAAAATATTATAATATTTCGGGTGTTCCATTGAGGGTTGATAATACTTCTGGTGAAACCAGAAGTGGAAAAAGGTAGGTAATTTTTATGTCAAAAAGTGACCTTTAATAAGTGCTTCTGCCATGCCAAATTTGAAAATTGTATCTAAAGAAATAAGGGGAAAAGAGGGGTATAATATGAATCTGTGTCACACTGTATAGTAAATTTTTAGAAAAACATATATCAGAGTCTATACTTCACTGTACCTCTACCATCATTTTATTCCAGAGATATATTAGAATTGAAAAAGATAGTGAGAAATTCCAATGAGAACTAAAAACAAAAATGTAAATGTTCCAAAAATGTCATTCAGCTTTGGCTCAAATAAATATCATAAGTTCAACATTTGACATTTTTTTATAATAACTGCTAATGTGCAATATGATACAATACCTAGTTTTCCTTGAGAAAGTCAGTTGATCAAAGTTGAATAATTGATTAAAAACCACAACTAGGCATGACTAACATCCATAAAAATTAATGAAAATTGATAGAGCAAATACTTAACAGATGTCGAAGATCAATATAATCCTATGCTTTCTATACAGTAGAATACCAATTACAAATATTGAAATCCCTATAACATGAATTACATTTTCAGAATACCTTCAATCGGACTCTACTAAATCCAGCTACCTGTATTTTTACAATACTCCAGCAATCATATAAAATATCAAAACATAAAAAAACAATGTTTTATTGAGCTTTAAAATACATATGTGATAAATATTCGATTTAAATCTTATAGATTAAGTATATTCTATTTTCTTAGATATTATAGTTTATTTTTGGTGCCTTTTGTGTGAGTACACAGTGGGCCGTAAGTCTGTATTGTTGTCATGACACTACCCCTCTACCTGCTGCCTCCAGCTGCCCCACATTAAAATTTTAAATAATACCCTGTATTTTATTTGGTCGATTATGAAAATGCACCCTTTTACATATCCCCATGTAGAATAAGTAGCAGGTTGCAAGCAGTTCTTAAGATACACTTTAAAAATGGAAAAATTGAATATCCTTATTGAGTATCCAAAATCAGTAAAAACATAAATGTCCTTAAAACAAAACTATAATAATGATATTGTTACATTATAAGTGTCACCTTTGATATTTGATCACATTTGGTTCACAATAACCAGTAATAACTAATATCTAAATTTCACAATAACTAATTCAAAAACATTAAAAATGGAGTACATATCCATTCTATGGAAATAGTGGTGTTATAGGGAACCGAAAATAAATAACAAAAACTACAGATTAACAGCACATCTATTTAATATAAATCATCCAGGAAGAAATGTATCTGATTTCTACGGGTCTAAAGAAAGTTAGTTACGAAATTGTTTGCAAACTGGATCTGTTACAAATAAAAAACACAGTATGGATGAAATTAATTTGAAATAAAAAATTTGTTTCGCAAATCTTCTAAAGAATCTGGAAGGGTAAACAATGGATTTTAAATGACCCCAGAGGAAGAATTATATAGGTGTTACATCAGGGGTGTCAGGTGGTTATTAGACTGCTTTGTGATATCCAATCCATCGTCTTGAGTACACATTGTCAAGATACTGTCTCACCTCCAAAAAGTAATGTAAAGTAGTTCTGTCTTGACTCCATACACATCCTCTATTGCAACGCCTGCCTTATGGTCAAAAGATACAAATACCTGAGTCTGGCCTTTCTCCTGCCCAAGGAGCAGGCATGAGAAAATGGCAGGCATAATAATAACTCTGCCCCTCATTCTATTCACAAGGTATAGCCCGAAAATTTGAAACTTGTGTGGGAGAGGGGGCAGCATATTAATTCCCGGATCGCATTTGCGCCTCAGGAACGACTTATGTTGGTGGACACTAACCACCAGTCAGTGCTGAAATGAGGGAAATCTGGAAAACCTCATTAGTTAGGGGGACAGTCAAACATTAACTGATTTTAATCTCTCATATTAACACCAAGTAGATATTCTTCCCATCCTAGGCTATCGCCAGGATAGTTGCCAACCCATCCCTGTGAACAAACCTTGATCTAATAGTAAACAATTTAGTTAAAAATTGTTTGGTAGAATGGGTACTCGAACTCACGACCTCTGGGTTGAGCGATCGAGACACTAAACCCTGAGCCACCGGCTCGCCCGGATCGGGTTGAAATGCCTGAATTCTGCAACAACAAGCCCCGTCTTGGTAATAAGAATCTTCCTCCCTTATATCACCTAAATTTTTCTCCAAACATTGCGTAATTAATGGAGCTAGAATACTGTCCTATATGGTCCATTTCATTTCATATCGTGGCCCAGTTAAATTATCTTCAAAGAAAACAAGGCCGATAATGCATTTGTGAAATGTATCAACACATACATTAAGTCTTTGAGGGCGTTGTGTATGTTCGTCTTTTAGAATGTGAGGATTGAGGTCACGCCAGTATTGGCAGTTATGTCCTATAAGTCCATTTAAATAGAAACAACTGCTGTCACTAAAGCAGATACATTTCAAAAATTTTCTATTTTGCAACATCATTCTTGTCATTGCATTGTAAAATTCTAGTCATCGATCAGGATCTCCATCATTCAGTTATTGATGCAACTGTATTTTATATAGGTGTATCTTATTTATCTTTAATTTTATCTCACATTTTTTAAACACTTGAAGTTTCCAAAAAATTGAAGAATAGAAAATTTTGAATCAAAATCTGTGTCCCACTACAGCTACTTGCATATCTTCATTATCTGTGCCATGTTCATCCATATTGCATTTTTTATTTGTATCAGAATCAGTTTGCAAAAATTTCGCAACTAGTTTTCTTAGGTAGACATGAGATATATTTCCTGGATGATTCAGATTATATAAATGTACTGTTAATCTACTGTTACTGTTAAGAATGTATCCTTTCTTCTAATAAATGTAAATATACCATTTTTATTTTCAATTAGTTATTGTGAAATTTAGATATTAGTTATTACTGATTATCGTGAAACAGATATATATTTTTACTAAGCTGATTTTGCATCCGCCCAAATATTATATAGACAAATAATAGCAACATAGTTTTGTGACCAACAATATTTAAAACAATGGCTTTTTGTTTACATTAGTGCCCAAGCATTTGGTCCAATCAAAAAATGCCATTTTAATTTACCGCCTAAATTGTTAGGGATTTTGTGACTGTCACCAATGGGCGTGGTTTACACCGGTATGTAGCCATGCATAAACGTAGAATCGGCGATGGCGAGAGGGATCGTCAATGATTTTACAATTGTTTTTTAATAGTAAATATTATATACTATTATAAATAGTGTAGAAAATATTATACACATATGTGTATAAATTGTTGTTCTTGAATATGTAAATCTTAAACTTTGTATTTACTAAAATAAAATATTCTAATTTGTACTTTTAGTTTTATAATTATTATTTTCACCCCTTAAAACATTGCCGCCCATGCCGTTGGGCACTTTGACAGGTAATTTCATGAAATTGAGGTTATGTTTTTTGTTATTCTTGGTCACATTATTTTATATACTGACAAATAGGCAATTACTTATCTATACATATTTGATCGGAGGATTTTGCATACTCCATAAGGATAATATTCAATTTTTCAAACTTTAAAGTATATCTAAAAAATCACTTGCAGCCTACTACGTATCTTACACAAGGGAATGTACCTAAAAGAGTGCTTTTCTATAATTTGCCAGAAAAAAATACTGGGTGTCATTTACCGGATGATGAATGACTTGATTCGTTTTTACTTTCGATGTTCAGTGAAGAAAACACGCAGTCAAGTCATCAGGGTAGAAGTAGTGTTACTGTTGCAATATTCAGCCCGAATATGACATTTTCCCGCTATTTGTATATTACAAATATTTATAAACATACATTGCGTAAAATTGAACATACCAAAAAAGCTTACTACTAAGATAAGATTATTTTCTCTTAAGGTGGCGCCTGACTTGAGCCGATCTTTGTAATGTAATGCTCAAGGCGAGCATTACATTACAAAGCTCGTTTCCTCGGCGCCGCGAATGCTCGTTTTGAATGCTTGGCTCAACAGTGCTCCACTATTGAGACTATCTGTTGGTTCTGAAATGGCAGACTTACAAGTGGCTAGTGCTGCATTCATTCTAATGGGATATTGCTATCGAAATAAAAAAAAAAGAAAAAACGGTGGTGGCAAGCAGACATATTTAGAGAAAGAAGTTATAATGTTGTGGATCCTGAGGACCCCATAATGTCGGTTTATGCGATAAAGATCAATAAAAAACAAAATTTTGTCTTGAGACCACTCCATTGTATACAAATTTACAATAAATATGTGTTTTCAGTTTGGCACTTCGTCGACTACTGAATAACTGAGCTTGCTCGGAACGAACAAGTCGCGATCAGTACTGACTTGTAATGTAACAATCAAAGGAATTCGCTAAAAAACCGACAGTCAAGTGGAACATTGATGCTCCGCTCGCAGCTCGCCGTTCACGTTCGCTTCGCGCTCGTTTATCGGCACTGACTATCGAATGTTCGTGTTACATTACATTACATTACATTACAACGTTCAGTCAGAATTGTGTAATTAAAATAAAAATAATTCCATTAGTATTGAACTAATTGAAAAGGGAGCTTCTTATAACTTTTTCTTAAGTGCCCCCAAAGAGTAATTGATCGGATACAGAATAGGATAAAACTAATTTTTAGATTTCAGTAACCTGAAAAATAACTCATTGTATATGAGTCAATATACAAAATTATTAAGTTATTGAAAAGAAAATTGAAAAATAAGAAATTGTTTGGTGCAGAGACCTATAGAAAATTTAAACTATCCACACATAAAAATAAAAGAGCTTTATCAATAATCTGTTTCATAATAAAAATAAATAGATAAGATTACTTATTTCATATAATTTTTTTTTATCTATTTATAATGATTTTGCTAAAAATATGTTTTATTAACAAAAGCAATGTTCCATTAACATTAATTAATATTAATATTAAACAATAATTATTGATTGGTTGATAAGTAATGTGATTGCTAATTCTGTTACAATTAATTAACCTAACTACCTGTATTTTTATCATTTGACAGATATCATTTTATCACCTATCTACATATTTCATACCTCAAGTTTCTTACATTTATATCCATCAACTATTTTTGATAAAAAATATTTTTCACAATAGTTTTGATTATTGATGAAATAAATTTAATTATAACTATAATATAATTTGCAGTTGATGATAAAATTACATTTTAAACTCACCAGTATTATCACTGTGTGTTAACAGTTTTAAATCATTTTCTTTACAGAAAGCTTGCAAAGTTGGTGGTACAACACAGCATGTTGCTAAATTTATTTGAATAATACTTGGTTTTATTGCAGCCCACTCATATAAAGCTCGAAATGTAGATTCTTCAACATCTGCTATTCCTAGTTGCTTGATTTTTCCATTTTGTACAAAGCTTTCCAATATTTTCCAGACATTTTGAATTTGATATAAATCATCTTTTTTATCTTCAGACTGTCTTTGTTTGAAAGATATAATCACATCATCTACGCTGCTTACTTTTATTGTCAGAAATGCTGAAAATAACAATTGATACACTGTTTGTCTGCTGAATTAAAAAAAAAGAAGTTAGTCACAGTTATTTTCGAGTAGTATGTAGAACCAGACTAACCGTTAAGACTGCTCTATCTTGCGTTAAAATTTATTAACAATCTAAAACCCAGTCAAACTCAAAAAATCGTTTAGTATTTACCAGTCAATAAGAGAGGGCGCCCTTCTGGACGGTGCGCTCATTTTCGCGCGAAGTTTTTCGTTTTCTTATATTGTCACGTTGCCACAAGTAACAAAGTAATTATTCTGCATTGAGTTGCGGGTGTTTACAGTTATGTGCTGTAATAATAATAATAATAATAGAAAAACCATGTCTCCTTATTATGAGTTTAAAAACTGTAATGTTTTTAAAAAAACAATCCAGATTTGAAAATGTACTCATTTCCAATTAAACAGGCTGCTATTTTAAAGCAATATGGATTATTAATTCAGGTAGACTGACTTGTAAAACTAATTAGATAATTCAATTTATTCGGCAATAAATACATTAATGTTTAAAACAATAATTATTCGGGACGGGAAACATGTAAAATGCTCTAATACCAAATTTCCGTTATCAGCTTTCCATGGCTTTTCATCGCGATCATTTAATACAATCCCTATGTATAAAAATACGAAAAACCAGGTATCACTGGTTGTTAGATAGATTCAGAAAAATAAAATATGTAGTGTAAAATGAAGCATGGCAATTTGAAAAATTATTAATATACGGATATTATACAAGGTGTCCCATTTGTGCGTATTTTCTTCAATAGCATTAAACAGTTCGAGGGAAAAATATACTGGGTGTTCAGGAAAATGACGCCCCTCTGTTTATATGAATTCTTTATAATTATAAGTTTAAAATAGTTTATGCTCTACCTACATCTAAAACAAGATAAAAATAAAATGTTTTTATATTCCTTGATCAGTTACTTAACAATACTCTCCTCTCTCATTCGCCGTTCATACTGATTATTCTCATTTTATTTGTTGAATTAATTTATTATATACGGGGCGATTCTAAAATTGCGAAATTGCGAAATACTTGAAAAGGTGGTTCCTTAGTGAAAATTAAGGGAAGTTATATTCCTTCAAAAAATAGTGTTTAAGTTGAATTTGTTCTATGCAAATTCAGGAAAATATATCAAAGTTGAATTTGGGGAACATAATTTACTTACTTCTTCTTACACATACTACAACAATCTTCCCTTCTTATTAGAACAGGTGAATTTTTGGTTTTATAAAACTTTTTACACTGACAGAATATCTTTATTTATAAGCATTGGAATATGCAAATATGCAAAATTAGGTGTAATTATTTTAGAAATTTTTTACTTCTCATTTTTTGCTAAAGTTAAGGTCAACAATAGAATCTTAAAAAATTGCCCTAACAATTTATTTATTAATATGTCACTGGTCATCCAATTAAAAATAATAACGCAATTTTAGTTTTTTGGAATAATCTCGAAAATAGTATTAATTCGGACGGATTTGAATACTATCAAAGAGTTGCAAAACTTTCCCCTTTTAACCGTCGTTGTATGCGAATTGGGATAAACCGTATTGTTTATCTATTATTTACTGATGTACGTATATATGATGTATTTAGTGCATATTTTTTATATACACTGCCTTTATATACTTTTCTTTGTAGTAGAAGACTTGTATTGACATTTATTTATTTATTTATTTTTTGTTTCTATGATAATAACTTTAAAGTAGATATAATTTCTTTTTAATTATATTGTTATTTAATACCTATACCTATATATATATATATATATATATATATATATATATATATATATATATATATATATCTACTAATAATATATCTATTTGCTTGTCTAATATCTATGTCTAATACTCATTAAAAGTTTCAATTTTTAGTCAAAATAAATTGACTTCAAACAGATTTGAACGGAAATTACGTATTTAGTCATAGTATATTTGAGTTTAACATGTTCTCCAAATAAAAAATAGTAAGTAAAAATTAAATATCTAGAGTATGAATAAAAATCATTGACATATTGAAAAAAAAATCACTCTACTCACTCTACTCTACTACTTCACTCACATGAATGTCATATTATGATTTATATAATTTCTATTGTTATCGTGAATTTACATGGTACGTAGATGACGAATAGCCCACAATTGACAGCGAGAACACAACAGGACAGTTACTGCTATATCGCATCGCGAATCATTTTAATACATCGGTAACAATGTACCGTTTGTGATGGGAGTTTCCGTGCCCGCGTTCTGATCTTATGATGTTTTACAAAATTACGGACTGAAAACTAAATCAGCGACATCTAGTAGCAAACGGTTCATCTAAAATTCTGAACTATCCTTATTAAATGAAGCATTCTAAATGTTTCTTCTATGGTAGTACTATACTACATAGTTTATATGAGCAATTTCGCTACAAACTGGCCTCAATAAACCTATGCAATAATGAACAAAATATTTTTTACGAATTTCGTCATATTTAGTCTACATGTAAGTCTCGCTTGATTGATTCCATAGAACTAAATGTGTCTACACAGACACATTTAGATCAATAAAGCTCAATTTTTTATAATTGCAAAATAATTGACACCTCGGTTGACATATTGTATTGTTGAAAAAGAACCTTTTAAAAAATCTAGAAAAAATGTATATGAGTACACTCTGGTAGGCAATTATTTTTTCCTTCTTCAAAAAGTCAGTGAATAGGTACTAGGGTGGGGATGCTCATTATGCTATGAGCATATTGAAAGATAATGGCCATAGCTTTTCCTGTTGATAGAGCAGTCTTTGCATTCCTTGAAGTAGATTCCCCTCCCCTACCCACTGTTTCAACAAATCCACGTTGCATTATGATAAAGCGCTGCAAAAATCTGTTGAATTGAATCTTCCTCCATTTTTGAAAGATCAGTAAAATTGGTCAACTTAAATAACAGCCACAGAATAATGAATTACCTGACAATTTAGATATATAATCCTTCATGAGTTGCCAGAAATTTACAGTAGTCTTAATAGTATACTATGGAACAGCTATAGTAGGTACACCTTATAATAATCCTTTAAATTATTTGTCTTAATAACTAGACACTTGATACTAGGTGGATTTGAACTTAATCTCTTAAATAAAATGGCCGAACAGGGGAATATACACACTATCCTTCATAAAATGTTATTCTAATATTTAATTTTAGTCACTTTAACAAAGAATAGTCTATTCCTAGTATAGGATAGGATATGATAGGATAGGTATTCCTTTATATAAGTTTCTAAGTATTATATATACCCAAGTCTAGTAATAATTTACCTTTCTCAACAGCCTCCTGCACCAAATTTTGGTTATCATTATTTAAAAAAATTTTGAAACCAATTTTCAATTCTGAGAGTTCATATTCATTAACCTTTGACAACAGATCGTCATTATTTCTGTTAATAACAAGTAAATGATCTGGTTGTGGGTCCAATGCACTACCATTTTGAAAATCTTTTATGGTAATATTTATTGCTTCGACCAACTGAAAAATGATTTAAAATGATTAAAAATGATGATGATAAAAAATATTTACCTACCTCCTCGGTTGGATTTGGATTTGGTTTTTTCGTTATATCATTTATTGATAATATATTCCCAGTATTAATAATTACATTTTCTATATGTTCCAAGTTATGGTCTGCCATTATATTTGTTGAACAATTAATTACGTAGGTACTACCACTAATAAAACGGAATTTTTAAATGACTAAAACTGCTTGTCATAACCTTAAATATTCACTCTAGTCAGATTAAATATTCTCTAGTCATGCGATTACACATTACAAAACACGCCAAGGTCAAAGATAGTTAAAAAAAAAAAGAAATGAAGTTAATGATTAGACAAATATATTTTGTAACATTGTGCAAAAATATTTCAAAAACACTTTTTTACTTTAAATTAGAAATAACCTCAACATCAACTGATGACTGATGACATTTAGCTATTCATTCCAAATTCCAACTTCCAACTTAAAATATTATTAGGTTTATTCCTACAGCAGTTTCTGATAGTTTGCAGCACTGGTTTAACGCGAACGCGATTCTTGTTATTGTTGTTGGAACCATGATACAAGATACAACCATATATATTTTATCTATGGGATACAACCAGGATACTTTGTGTATCGTGGATACAACCATGATACAACTACAACTACACAGATATGCTCATAAATTTCGTTTGTTTGCTCATGACGTCATTCGTGAGGGAAAAATGGCAATGCGATGCGAAAATTCTTAAGGGCAGTGATATAATTATTTTCGTGTTTATCAATTGTTTTTCCTCGTAACTGACGTCACTATGCTCATTGGCGTATCTATGTAGTTGTGATGGTGATGAGCATCAATGGAATTTACGAAAGGCGCCATATTTTTAATCTAGTTGCTATTCTGTGCTGTATATTTTCTGATTCTGTGTCTGTGCCTATCTTCTTTGCTTTGGTTTGAGAGTTTGAGGTTATTTATTGTTTTTTTTAAACTGAATGATTAACATTTTTACTCTTATATTTCTCTGATTTTTACAATATATTTGTGAATAACTATAATTTTAAATGGAATTACTGGAATTTAAAGATACGAAATATACACCTGATGTAGTTCACTCATATACTTCATTTTTAAAAAACAACTCGGTTCCCATTGTAATAGACAATGGTAAAATCACAGATTCTTAAATTTTTGAATTTACCTACCTACTATGAATAAATATATTATACCGGGATATCAAAAATTATCTTGGTCAAGGGTGGTTGTGGAATGTAAAACTTGTGTCTTATTTTATTTCAGCACAATGACGACAGATTCTGACAGAACAAAACATATTCAAAAATTTAAAGTAAGACACACGTTTTACATTCCACAACCACCCTTGACCAAGATAATTTTTGATATCCCGGTAGCTAATAATACAAATTATTTGTAGGTTCTTATATGGCCAGAGTAGGCTGGGCAACAAGTGTTGAGCCTTTATTATTATACAAAAACTTAATTGCAAAGCCTCGTAAAGAAAGGTCCAAAAAGGATACCATTGAAACACCTCAAACACCCCTATTGCAAGTGGGAAATGATATTGTTAATATAGAAGCTGTACGATTTCAATTAAAAACTCAATTTGATCGGAATGTTGTAACACACTTTGAAGCTCAAGAGCATCTTTTTGACTATGCTTTCGCTCATTTAGGAATAGATACTGAAAATTCAGTTCAACATCCAGTAGTTCTGACAGAAGCTTTTTTAAATCCAAATACTTCAAGGCAATGTAAGTAGATTTGTGTGACAGTGTGTCTAATAATTAAATATATACAGGGTTACAACTTTTTAATTATCCAGCATCTTTCTCATTTTAAGAGACACAGAAATGGCTAAATGAGCAAAATGTGCAGAATTTTGTGCCGTCACAGATCTGTTTTTAAATTTAGAAAATTCCGGGTAGTTCCGAAGATCGTGTAGTTCACTTGTTTTCCAAAATTTTAGGACAAAACAGATATAAAATTATGTGAGGAGACTCAATTTATGTTGTCAGCTTCTGTGTATTTTTAAAAATGGATGCTGAGCGATAGTCAACTTTCTTTTTTATTATGGGCACCATATTAAATTTTTGCCTCATTAGAAGAAAAAGGAAATTCTCTTTATAACAATGTATAATTTATGGGGCTTTCATAAAGAAATAACCAAGGTATTGAATTTAAATTTTAATTTTAATAAAAAAGTCAAGTAGCCATATGAAATATTTAATTTTTTTCTATAAATTAATTTAATATTTCTTATTTTTAATACTTTTTAATGAAAATGTACCAGGTAACTTTAAAACAAAAACAATAACAACAATCAACAAAATAACACAGATAAAGCAAAACTAAATGAAATGTCCATGATGGTCAAATCAGCACTTCTCGGCGGCCAAGTAACTGGACCATGGTTTCCAATCCACTGATTCCCAAAACTATGGTTTAAATGATTTGAAACTTGTGCACTATTATGAACCGGAGATCCCCCTTGCTGGAACCAAAATCATGCTCGTTGATTTAAGGGTAATTCAAGGAGCGCATCAAAAATTTCATTTTGTAACAAATTTATGTAATGTTCGCCATTGAAACGGTGATTTATTAAAAAAGGTCCTATGATTAAGTTATTCACACCACACATTCACACTGAAATATATTCGCACTGAATATTGGATGCAAAATCTTCCATTGTATTAAACTGATTTTGAAACTATTGGCAGAAGTTTAATCTTCTTTCATAATCTGTTTCTTGTAAATGTTGAACTACCTAGATATATGAAACTTTTAGGGGTGATATTTCTGTTTTTTAAAAATTTTCGAAACTGCTTGTTGCGTAATGTCACATTTTTTTGTAATTTGTGTGATTGCAGTTTCAGGATTAATGTGAATTAGAACAAAAACATTGACTATATTCATATTTGGAACTTTGTTGAAACTGAGAATTTGTGGATTTTATAGAAGCTTCTTTTATTATAAATTATAAAAAATTTTACATGTTCTCAGTGGACTTTCCTGGATCCCGGTCCTGGGCTTAATGGTATGCACTTTGGACATTTATGATGAAATTTAAATTATTTACCATTCAATTTTGTTTTGCTTTATCTGTGTTGTTTTCTTAGTTGCTCTTGTTATTGTAATGTAAATAAAGGTTGCTGTATTAAAAAGTATTAAAAATAAGAAATAAATTACAAGTTTCACATGGCTGCTTGACTTTTTTATTAGAATTATAATTATATTCATTAAGTATCTTGGTTATTTCTTAATGAAAACCCCATAAATTATACATTGTTATAAAGAGAATTTCCTTTTCCTTCTAATGAGAAAAAATTCAAAATGGGGCCCATAAAAAAGTTCACTATCACTCAGTGTACATAGAGGATAAACCACTGGTAAAATTTTGTACACTAGAATTCCAAAATGGGTTAAAAAATTGCAAAAATGCCAAAAAAATCGCACAAAATAGTATTGATATTAATAATAATAAGAATGAGCTTAATAAATAATGCTACCCCAGTAAACAGTAGGTATAATATTGAACATAATATCTGTGAAAATAAAAAAACTGTATCGAATCCGTTATGCACTGGATGGATATTTTAAGTCCATGCCCATAACCACAAATTAAGTGGGTGATTCCTTGAGTCATTTGAGTCATTCATAGGCCCAAAAGCCTTAAGAAATCATGTACTGGAGATCACTGGTTTCCACGATACAGGGCGTGAAACTTTAAAAAATACCAAAAATAAAACAAAGACCAAACTGAACTTGTGAAGTTAGTAATTGACGAGGTAATTTATTCACTTATCAACTTAATTTTACGTTTTTAAATAAAAAAATAACATTTTCAACAGCCCATTATTAAAAAACTATGAAATATAAGAAATGTAATTCATAATTAAATGTACAAAAAAAAATATGTGTAACTCGAAAATGGTCTATTCTATGAGAAAAATACAGGGAATCTTTTTTTATTAAAAATATGACAGGACAATTAGATATATAATTAAATATATCTATTAATTTTTTTGAAAACCCAGTGGCGAAGTTTTCAATGACAAAGCTCCTCCGTATCTTCACCACTAATTGACACATATTATATGTGAAAATATGCTGAATTATTTCCTTTAAGCTAAATAATTTATTTCTCCAAGTTTCATCAATCTATGTCATATAGCTGGAGAGATAATTGAGAAAATGTGGTATTTTTCAAAAACTTGTAATGGCTTGTAAATGTAACGGCTTCTTACATGAAAACCAGTAATCTCACACCCTTGGTTTCTTAAGGCTTTTGAGCCTAAAATGACTCAAGGAATCACCCCTTTAATATATGACATGAACTTAAAGTACACCCTGTATAATATACCAAACTTTTATTTTATATAAACTTTGATTTTATATCTTCCCCAACTAACTAACTAACCAACCCCTAAACCTGATACCTGATTTTACCACATGTACCTATATTTCTATGCTTCAGAATTACTTCAGTAAAGTAATAAATTAGAATGTTTTCATATAGTAGTCACTAATAATGAACAGAGATATGTTTTCAACTAAATCAAAACCTCTAACAGTGATTGTAAAAGCAGCAGTGATATGTTAATATTCAAATCTTACCCAAATACTGTTTTATTTTCGTGATAGCATTTGGTTCCCTTTGGGAGGCACAAATTTGCAAACAAGACAATTTATAAGTTATAAGAATAATTTCTTAAATAACCAAGAAAGCAGGGTGAACAATAATATTTATAACCATTTAGTTAATCCCATGTTTTTAAAAAAATCACGTTTTTACAGTACAAAATAAATGGGATTTTGAAATGAATTATTTTTTAGGGAAGTTTTAGTAAAAGAAAAATGTTATTGGGATAATTTTAATTATTGGGCTATCTAGATGACTATAGGCAGTGAAGGGCTATGTATAAATGGTCTCCTGCAAATACATTTTAGAGGGTGTTTGAAGGGTGAAAATATATTATTGTAAAATAAAATTTCTTTAATTTTGAGGACTTTTAATTACTACTAAAAGGTTTAAAAACCGAATGCAGAATTGTAAAAAAAACATTGAAAGTTGATTTACAGCTTGAAATTTGGTATTGACAGGAATTTCATATTGACGGTCGTTGACAAAGAATAAACAAATATGCAAATGCAAAGATCTCAGGTTCTAATTGCTGGGTCCTTTACAGGGCATATTGAATAGGTGGTACCTGAAAACTATTGTTTCAGTTGATGGTTAGATGGTAGCAATGATTTAGCTATTATAGCTATTAGTTATCATCTTTTGAAAACAAAAAATATGAAAGTTGGTTTTTCACTTATGGCGGGGCCATCAATTATTATCAAAATGAATGAAACAATTTTAAACTTTTTTATGCTGTAAATTACGATTATCAAGCTATTTCTATAGTCGCGTAAAATTAAAAAAAAAAAAACGAATGGTTGAGGTTATGTATTTAAATTTTAGCAGCCAAGAAGTAGGTACCTGCCATAAAAAAAATTTTTCAAAGTTCAAAAAATTCAAAGTTAATTATGAGTACAAAATATATTTCATTCATGTCACTAATACCATAGGACAGGGGTGGCCAAGCTCCTTGATAGTCCGAGCCATTTTTACTAATATTTATACTATGCCGAGCCATACTATGAAAAAAATTTTGTTAACTTACCAAAAATTCCAGATTACAAATTATATCCGTAGCAAAAGTGATACAAATTGTTTCCTCCAGAGTACAATGTCACCTGTCCGTTGCAATGAAAGTTGACAAATTCAAAATCGGTTTGGAGTCGGTTGATTACAGACGATTACGCCACTGTTTATGTTACAACGTTGCACTTAGTCTTTCATATTTGCAGTCAGTAATTTCAAAGACATTTTGAAACACAAACGGAACGATAATATTTTTTTAAAATATAATAGCACAAAAATGAAAAGGGAACTCGGGTACATTTATCGAGAGCCACAAATAATCCTTCAAGAGCCGCATGTGGCTCGTGAGCCGCAGGTTGGCCACCCCTGCCATTTCCCCCCCGAAATTTCAAGTTAATTATGAGTATAAATCTTTTCATTCGGAACACTAATATCACACATTGGAAATTCATAGCATAGGAGACTCGGTAGGACCGTTAAGTGACAAAATCATTCAACAGTACTGTGCGTTTCACGAAGTTGTATCCCGGATTGGAATGTTAGTATATATCTCCAACGTATGGAGCGTCGTCATGTTATTAGTTAAATTCAATCCATTGGCACATCTCGGTTACGGACCGCTACAAATTGAGGTGTGTGATTTAAGCGCGCGTGCCAGTCTCGCACAGGATTTGCCAGCGAATCCTGACAATCCGAACATTCCAATCCGGGATACAACTTCGTGAAACGCACAGTATGAGATTATATCCCCAGCACTTTTTTTTTCATTTTACCCACCTTTAGAAACAGCTCAAAAATCATTATTGGCAAAATTAAAATGCCAAAAATTCTTTCAAAAAAATATTGTTCGTTCTGTTTCAATAACGACCTGTTGAGATTTTTTCGAGAAAATTTCGTACGCTCTAAATTTCCAGTTTTTAGGATATTAATGTTACGAATGAAATGCGGTGTTACTCATAATTATTAACTCGCAATTAGCTCGAAATTATCACACAAAAATAAATTCATTTGGATAAAAGTTATTGTCAATTATTGGTCTCTAAAATTTAAAAACTTGGCCTCATCAAAAAAAATGAATTAGGTATTTAAAACACTTTTGCCATATTTTACAGAAATACATATTATTTTACTATTCCTTAAAAAAAGGTATTAAATTGGCTTGAATAATTATCGTTTGTATAAGGTAATAATTCGAAACTCTAAAATATGCTTGAGTTGGTGCCTCACCAAATGGAGAGTCCGATATCTCTGAAACTATTAAGTTTTTGAAAAATAGTCGTTAGATAAAAATTGTTTAAAAATTAATTGAATAAAGTATCAGAAAAACCTTATTACAAAGTTCCTGCCGACGAAAAATTTTTTTCGACTGCAGCGTCATCTCCAATTTGCTCTGAAAAAAATCAAGTTGAAGTCCGTAACCAAGCCATAGATGAGCTGTATCATCTGTTTTTTTCAAAATCAAAATATGTCTCCATTGCCGAGATACGAGTCTGAGGACTGTTATGTGGAACAGCCGGTATATATATGTACGGGTGTTCATAAAAGGGCATCAATTTTCCCAAACTTCTGTTCTGTTAAACTGTGTGTAACTCTATTTTTTTTTTAAATGACGCCCGCTCTATATTAGTATGTAATATTGAAGCCCATATAAAGACCTTTCAAATGATATAGCATATTGTATATCTAAATGTAATTGTTTCGGAGTTATTTTAGTTTGTTTCTAATTTTTTTTTACAATGGTTTATAAAGTAGGCAGGTTGCAACTAATTATCAAAAATAAACATTGTATTTTCTTATAATCTACAAATTATAATCTAACGTAATCGTAATGACAGATAGAAATGTATGTATGATATTTCAAGGATGTACATTTAAGACAATTTTAAATAAAAAAATAACACGAAGAGGAAAATATAGTAACTCTTCAAACTACACGTACCTACATTCCATTCTTTTAAACAATGAAAAAAGTTGAAAAACAAAATAAATCCAATCCATACAATAAAATTTAAATAGGAAATTGATATTAGCTATTAGGTAACCTTGAAAAGTCCGGAAACTTGGGACGAAACGTACAATATTTGTTCATGTATCTGGCTGAAACTCCTCTTTTGTTCTTGTTTAGTTAAAAAATAAAAAAAAAGTTTTCTTATTTTTCATCTTTCATTACTACTTACATTCCATGTACTTTATTTTTATTTAGTTAATCCAAGATTATCTGCATGTTAATAATATATACCAATTCTGTAAAATATATAAACCATGTCTATTTTACTTAAATATGCCTTTCACTACTATTCTTCTGTTCATTTTTAGTAATGTCTGAACTATTGTTCGAATGCTATGCAGTACCAGGTATAACTTATGGTGTGGATTCCCTGTTCTCTTATCATGTTTCACAGTCAAATCCACAACCAAATGCATTGATCGTGAGCTTGGGTTATCAAACATGTCATGTGATTCCTGTTCTCGGAAACAAGACAATTTTTGAAAATACAAGGAGGTTAAACACTGGTGGGTGGAATATAATAACTTTTTTACATCGTATATTACAGTTGAAGTACCCCGCACATGCTGCTGCTATTACATTGAGTCGTGCAGAAGAATTGTTGCATTCCATATGTGCAATTGCAGTGGATTATAAAGAGGAATTAAGCAAATGGAATGATTCTGCTTATTATGAAGCAAACATTAAGAAAATTCAGTTACCATATACATCAGTTGGAAATACTTCAGCCATGACTTGTAAGTTTGAAGAATTTATTAAACATTATCAATTCGAAAGAATACCTATAATCATTTAACACTTGCACTATGGGTTAAAAAATCATCACTCGTCAAAATGTTTTTTTTTCTCATTTCTTTTTTTTTTTAAATTGGTTAATTTGTAATTTTTTATGTTAGAACTTTACCGGTGTGAAGCTGGCTACGGTTTTCCAGCAACGGTTTCACAATGTGGCAACGCTGCAATGTTTCCGGGTTCATATGAGAACTAGGTTTCCCTTCCCTATACCTCAAATTGTCTGTTTTTGAGTTATTTCAATTAAAAAAAAAAATTACAAAATAGTTTACTGGCAACCATATTTTGGATACCCTGTATAAAAATCAAAGAATGTTTTAACTTTAATAAATATGTAGGATGTATATGTTCAAGTAAAAAAAATTTTTTTATCATATTTTTTTTACTTGAACATCCTACATATTTATTAAAGTTAAAACATTCTTTGATTTTTATACAGGGTACCCAAAATATGGTTGCCAGTAAACTATTTTTAAAATAAGTAAAAGTCTAATTTTTCAAATGGTATACCCTGTATATCAGTGCATCTTTGAATGCAGGAGTAAATTCTGCATCGACTTGCATTAGCTTTCCGTATATTTATTCTTAACAGTTTTTGAGATATTTGTGATTTTATGATTATTCAACCTTGTTTCATAATATTTTTGAAATTCAATCGGTCATGCAAAATAGTCAGCTATGCAAAAATTTGCAAGCGAGATGTCAGTTTTTGTCATTTGAGATGCTCAGTTTTTGTTGTGCCAACAGATAATTTAAAACGCTCAAGAAAAAATATGGAAAACCGCAATGATTTACATGTAAATGATCATCAATAATGATCTTTTAGATTTATTTTATATTCATGGTGAATGTGGAAGAATTGCACACAGAACTGGTCGCATTTTTAATGTCATCTCCATTTACCTTTGATTTCAGTTACACTTAATATTTGCTTATTTACGAATATAAGGAACATATATAAAAATTAAAGAATGGTTGAACTTTTATAATTACCATGTAGGATGATATTCCTCACAGATTTTTCTTCAAAAATGTTAAAGATACACGATATTGAATATCTGTGTTAATAAATTTATTTGTTTTTTTTTTTTTTCATTGAAATAACTCAAAAACGGTCAATTATAGGTATAGGGTAACCTAATAGGGATATAGGTATCTGAAATCATGAGTAGAATTAAACAGAATTAAATTTTCAGAATTTTAAAGCAACTGGAACCTTAAAATATTCTAATTAACTGGTTACGTGAATAACTCTATATAAGGTGTTTCTGTATAAGGTTATTCATGGTGGATGGAGTATTAGAAGTATATGAAGGTCAACCAATTGTTTTGAAAATTTAGTTACCGAGGTAACCAAATATTATTGGTTATATTTTTGCAGGTATATTTTTTCATTTTTTGATTCTATAGCAATTTCTGAGTAATTTTTGTTAATATTTCTCTATACCTATGTCAAGTCGTATTCGAGATATTAATTAATTTTCAAATTTATTGAGCAAAATTCGTCTTTAAATAAATTGTGTTGGCTTTCTACCACAAAATAATCAGAAGTTAAACTTTGAAGTACAGTTAGGCAAGGACTGAGGATCTCTCATCCTTTAGTCAACTAGTTGAAATAAGTAATACAGGGTGGAATAGAAACAACTTTTTTAAAATACTGATAAAAGTGATCAAAAGTCAATTTTCTTATATACAATACCCTGTATATTATTGCCGATTTAGAAAGCTGACATATTCCGCTATTCATCTATGTATACTGAGAAGCTAGACCAAACTAGCAGCATTTTAGATTTATAAGCTTTTATAAATTTGCTCCAGAAAATACATATAGACCTTGTTCTCTTATAACAGGTATAGTATTTTTATCTTCGCAGAAGTGTCTTATTCACTTACTGTGCGTTTCACGAAGTTGTATCCCGGATTGGAATGTTCGGATTGTCAGGATTCGCTGGCAAATCCTGTGCGAGACTTGCACGCGCGTTTAAATCACACCACCTCAATTTGTAGCGGTCCGTAACCGAGATGTGCCAATGCATTGAATTTAACTAATAACATGATGACGCTCCATATGTTGGAGATATATACTAACATTCCAATCCGGGATACAACTTCGTGAAACGCACAGTACACTTCTTGCTTATTTTTTAGTTTTTCTTAGTAATTGTGAGTTGATAGCAGATAGTCTTGGACAAATACAGTTTTAATGAATTTATTCATTATGCATGGACAATGTGATAAGAATATCAGCGGAACTTGTAGAACATTTAATGAGAAGTACTCGAATTTACCACAAATAAATAACATAATATTTATACGGATCTGGAGTAATTTTATAAATATTAATTTATCTTTAAATTAAGCGTATAGCATTCTAAGTTAAATATCAAACAAAAGTGGGATAAATTTTCTGAATTGGCAATAATATATATTAAATATAATTCTATTTAAGAAAATTTACTCTTGATTACATTTATGTCAGTTAAAAAAGTTATTTTTAGTCCACTCTGTATATGTCACAATAAGCTCAGATAAGCTAGTGATGTGCAATTCCACTAGCTTAAGTTAATTGACATTAGCTCCGGTAGCTCAGGGAGATTTATGATACTAGGGCGTAGTATTCGTAGGACTGCTTTGAATGTTGACAAGTTATTTGGGCACCAGGATAATTTTTAGATATACGATAAAAGAAAACTATATAAAAGTTAGTTGAATACACTATAATCAAATAAGCAAATTGAATTGAAATTACAATTGAATAATAAAGTGACTATTTAACAATAATTCAAAAATGATTTAATATTGATTAAAAAATTGAAAAAAAAGGTGACAAATGAAATTTTAAAATTGGCTAACTTTACAAAAATTTACGAGGTTCGGGGTCACTCTGACAATCTCGTTCCTTCTCTATGAGGTCAGTACTCTCACCCTTAACCTGTGCTGATGATTGGATCCAGGTGGACTTGCCGTGGCAAAGTGGGGAAGCTAGAGCTCTAGTCCAGATGACGGTCACGTACTGGCTAAGTCCAATCCTCTTATCTAGGGATCTGCAGATGATCAGCGTCCAGGGTTCTTTAGCGGGTTATGGATCTTGCAGTCAGGTTACAGCAGCCTCTTCTCAGAAGAGTACATACAAAGAATTGTTTGAGTTAAGAGTGCCCCAAAATTTACAAATAGATAGATGAACGTTGACGGCTAGTGTAGCCAAGATTAAAAATTATATATAAGTTCCTGAAGGGAATGTACCATAAAATATGGATGTTGTCAAATACTCTGTGAATTATCACAGGGAAAATTATAAACAAATGAAAACAAAACCTGGAAGGTGTCTTTAGTGACCCTACCCAGAATGAAGCAAATAAAATTATCCAAAAATTTGCATTCAAATGAACTGATTACAGTTCAGCCACTCGACAATTATTCTTAAAAAAAACTCTAATCGTTAATATTTAAAGATGCTATAGTTCAGAAGGAACACAAATAAATTAAATAAAAAAACCCCTCTATCATCTGACCCAAAATTCCAAAAAAAAAAAACGGTTTTATAACCGGTTAAACAAGGAAATATTACCACTCTAATTAGGTAAAAGAGAAAAATTATTTCATTAATATTTCAAATACTGAGTGATATACAAGTTATAAAAATTCGTATTGATTTATTGTACAAATTTGTTGCCAAAGAACAATAATCAATGAATTTACAAATATTAGGAAACTGTTCCAGTCTTCTAATCGGCGGGCATGTGAGTTATTAAAATCTCTACAAAGTAACAAATTACTTAACCTAATGCAGAAATTACGATATTAGCAATTTTCTATAGCTCCCAATCATATATTATAACTATAAGATAAGAGAAGATAAGATAAAGATAAGATAAAGGAACTTAATTCCCAAACTGCCCATGGTTTTGAATAGTAACAATCCGATTCAAACAAAATGGAGGCAAGAAAACTCAAATTTATTGGTTTTTAAAAAAACAATGTTTTCTATAATCTCCTGACTAGAGCACAGCTTCACAAATTTATAAAATAATATTGAAACTATATTCTATTGTTCCGAATTGTATTACGAAAAAATCTCACGAACCACGCCTAAATAATTTACCTAAAATCCAGGTAAATCCTGATTATATATAAAATATAATTACTTAATAATAACAACAAATCGCTATGATCGTATTTCTGTACTAATAATGAAAGTGAATAAATTATATTTATCAAATAGGTAAAATAACTCACATCTGCACTCTCGAAGACGGGAACTGTCTCTCTCTTCCTAAACGCTACCGTTTTCTAGCCAATCAGCGTCCTCCAACGCAGAATATTTGAAAATGGAAAACTTAAGCCACCAACAATTAGGTTGGGTGTTTTACGGGGTGCATAATTATAGTCAACCTCACGGAACGACATTAAAATGTACGTTACATATATTACTTCAAATATTTTACTAATGGATGAGATACCTTCAGTCCTTGCCTAATTGTACCTCAAAGTTTTTCTTCTGATTATTTGTGGTAGCGAGACAATACAATTTATTTAAAGACGGATTTTGCTCAATAAATTTGAAAATTAATTAATAACTATAAGATGGCTTGATATAGGTATAGGGAAATATTAACAAAAGCTACTCAGAAATTGATGTGGAATCCAAAAATGAAAAAATATACAAGGTATTCCATTTAAATTAACGAATACATTGCCACGCATAATTGGCTACACCGAACTCTCGAAAATATTTTAGACATATTAAGTATCTTGAAAATATAGCCAAATGTTAATATCTAGTTCAACCCCTCATACTCAAAAATATCATATTCGCTTATAAAAAAGGCAAGTAAACAACAAAATTCAGAAAAGAAACTAAATAGTCAACAGTTGAACTATAAAATTTCGGTGGAAATTAACAAAATCATGGGTTGTCAAGAATCCAAGAGGCAATCTCAATCTGGAAAACAGGCATTATATTATTATTTGATCTGTTCGATGTTCATGAGTTTACACTCACATTATTTAGGTATATTACAGCAGTTGTTAGAATTAGGGTGGTTTATATGGTATAATCAAACTTAGTCAGGCTGGGCAGATGTGGAATTTATTACACCCATCCATTATTGATCACTGCATGTGTGAGCTTAGACATGGTAATCTAATTAAGATCAATTATTCTGGTAAATTGTATGGTTTGTAATTTTTTCTTCAGCCTAACCCTGACTGGGTAAAGTCTTAAATTAGGTAAGACTGCCCTACAGTTTTAGCTTAACTCATTTTTAAGTTTATTAAAAATATTAAAATATGTTTCTTGCAATTTTATATTTATTTTTTTTTTTAGTGGAGCAACAAAAAGAAAGGAAAAGAGAACTGGCTAGACGTCTTACAGAAATAAATGCTAGAAAAAGGGAAGAAAGGTTAGCAGAGGATCAAGAAAAATTGAGACAGTTACTAGAGGTGCAGGAAATAATAGAATTTGATGCAGACCAAGAAGAAATTGACCGGGCATTGACTGAATATCAGATCAAAAATGTCCAGGAATTACAAAAGAATATTATCAATTTGAATATGAAAATTGAGAAAACAAAACAAAAAATTATTGCTGCCAATACTGTTGAAGAAGTTGATGAGCCACCAACAAAACAATCAAAATATTCAAAAATGGTATTCGAAAATGATAATGCACTACAGTGTTTTCTGGAAAACATCAAGAGAATGGTAAGGTTATTTTTTAATAATATTTGCTTGACTTATAAGTATGATCAAGTGATACCACTTAAGAAATACAAGTCGTACAACCTCGTTAATCCGAATACACGTCCATCTGAACCTCCAATAATCCGAACGCCGGATCAAAAAATCAAAACTTCCGTAACCCTAATCAGAACCCTAACACGTGTACTGATGTCTTATTTTTTTAAATAGAAATATGCATCAAAACATGTTTGTCATTGATAAATTTTTTGTACCTAGCATTTATTTTTATTTTATAATAATAATAATTTATATCTAATATGTATAGGTACATATGTACCTAGTGTTATGTATATATGTATTTCGAAATTATATTCATGTTTTTATTTTTATATTAGAAGTATTGTGCTCCTTGTTTTATTTAAATATAGAAATATTGCAGTTCAATTAAATTTTGCATATTTTTAGAGTGTATATGTATGTATGTAGTATATTATATGCATATGTCGATATATTTTATACATATGTATGTAATTCCAGTAATCCAAAAAAATCGTAATCCGAACACGACCCAGTCCCATTTAGTTCGAATTAACGAGGTGGTACTGTGTTACATTTCAAAATGTTAGTTAATGGTAAAGAAGGAACTTCAGAATTTATTCTAGTGGGGTTATCATGGTGGTATGAAATAATAAACATTTAACTTAATTAATAATGGAAACTGTTATTTGTTAGAAATATTAGGAGTTGTATTTATAATTTTTTTTTTGAAGATTTCAACATAAACATAATGACCCATGTTTGATTTAATGAAAATATTGTTACGTTCCTAGTTTTAAAACGGGTTCTTTAAATGCACTTAAATAATAAAGTTCACAATTATTTTAGTCACTATTTATTAAACACTAAATATAACAAGAGTCAATCGATTTACAGTTTTCACATTACAAATATTTATTACACATATTTATATTCACAAGTATTTATTTAACTATCTCGCTGACAGATAGGGATTCAACTATCTACTACTTCTAGTCTCTTCTCTTCCAATCTTGTTGGATTGTAGCAGCAGACCAGAATTTCGATTCCCGTAAACCGGAAAAAACTTCTAACATATTTCGGATTACCCCCCAGTTCAGATCATCTAGTCCACATGCCAACTTGTGACATTTTGAGTCAGCAGATCATCTCTCAATAGGGTCAGGGAGTCCCATAAACTCTGGTGAGTGGGCTTCTGATGTGGATGTTGTTTTGTTACCAAATAGAAGATTTTCTCTTCCTGTCCCATATTCGTCCAGCTGCAAAACTTCTTCAACCTTTGGATTCTGCCTTCGTAACTCGTTGATCTTTCTAAAGTTGTTCTTGAATGCGACAGCTATACCTCTTAACATCCATAGATCCTGGGGTACACAATGGGCTAAGGCGACATCGTCAGGTACTTGAAACAGACGTGTTGTTCTCTCTGGTGACAGCATACCGGGCGGCCTTGTGACTAGTAGAGTATTATACCATGAAGTCTTTGAAGGACATCTCATCATCAGGTGGAACAATGACTCGAATCCTGGCTTCATCTTTGTTACCAGCATGGGGGGGATCAGACGTGTTGTTTCCCACCTTTCCAGCAGTTTTGTAGCTTTGGAGTTAGTCCACAATGGCTCTGGGGGTTGCACAACCAAACCAGGTCACCAGGTTGGTATCCGCCATCCTCTGATTGAACGTCGTACATCGTTTTCATTCGGTCGCTAGTTCTTTGACTGTTTGTGGAAACCTGGTCTTGGATGTTGTCCATTCTTATGCGTAAGGTGGTCATGTAGTCTTCTCTGGCAAGGTCCACTCCTGGTGGACAGCTAAACTTCAGGTCGCAAGGCAGACGTAATTTCCTCCCCATGATTATGCTTGATGGTGTTTGTCCCGTCGTCTCGTGGACAGATGAGCGGTAGGCCAGAAGAAACAGGTGTAGATGATGATCCCAATCTCGTTGATGATTTGAAACCACCTTTGATAGATGTCGGTCGATGGTTCTATTCATCCTTTCCACCATACCATCCGACTGAGGATGCAATGCAGTTGTTCTAGTCTACCTTGATCAGAGTGGAGCTCTAAGGGTACTCCGAATCGACATATCCATTCATTCACAAGTACATCAGCTATGGTGGATGCTTCTTGATTCGGTAAAGCATAAGCTTCGACCCATTTACTAAAGTAGTGCATAGCTACCACGACGTATTTATTTCCATTGTCGGTTTCCAGGAATGGGCCAGCGACATCTATTGCGATCCTTTCAAATGGACTTTCCACATTGTATTGGCGCATAGGGGCTTTTCTGCGTCTCTGCGGACCATTGCTGGCTGCACATTTTACACACTTCTTGCATCATTCTTTGACATCATTGGTTTCATTCACCCAGTATAAACACTCCCTCAGTCTCGCCAATGTTCTTGTTACTCCAAGGTGTCCCCCTGAGGATCCATTATGGATCTCCTGCAGCACTTCGGGTACCCTTATCCTGGGAACGACGATCTGTTTCCCCAATACGATTTCACTATGGGGGAATGACGGGCAGCTTCTTCCCAAATCGATTTCTGCTTTTCTTTCTTCCAGGCCATGATGTGCTTTAATTTGGGATCATTCTCTTGGTCCTGTCTCATTTGTTCAGGCTGCCAGTGGTCGTCAATCAATGTGATTCTGTGGACTGTAGCATTTTTCTCTTATGCTCAATGACAGTGTTTGCAGTCTTTTGGGCAAGATATTCATGAAAGGGCATCTGCATTGCGGTGGACAGTTCCAGCGCGATATTCTGTATCGAAGTCGACTCTTGTGGTCTTTCGATCCACCTGGCTACTTGTCCCTTCAGATTCTTGAATTGGAAGAGCTACTTTAAAGTTGCATGGTCTGTTCTTAACTGGAATTTCCTCCCACATAGGTAGTTATAGAAGTGCTTCACGGATTTCATTATGGCTAACAGTTCCCGTCTGGTGATGCAATAGTTTCATTCGGGCTTTGATAGGGTCTTGCTAAAATATCCAATTACCTGTTCCTGTACCTGTTCCTGTCAAGTGTCAAGAGCAATCTTGTCACTTGTACTTGTGACAAGACTGCTCTTAGTCCTACGTTGCTGGCATCAGTGTCCAAAATAAATTGACCATTTGGGAAAGGGTAGCTTAGAATTGGTGCATGAGTAAGTGCATGCTTAAGCTGCCAGAATGACTGGGAGCTCTCTTCATTCCACTGAAACCGTCTCTCATCTTCTGTTAGTCTAGTCGATGGTTTGGCGATGTTGGCAAATCCTGGCACGAATCAACGATAATATGTGTATAATCCTAGAGAGCTCTTCAATTTGTACTTGTCTCGGGGACTGGCCATTCCTGGATTGCTCTGACTTTCTGCTGGTCTACAGCTCCTGCATCACTAGACGAGTGACCCAGGTATTGAACTTCTCAAATGTTGAAACACCTCCAACCACTTTCCGACCACTATAATGTCATCGAGGTATACCAAACAGATTTTCCATGATAATCCCTTGAGAATGGTTTTCATTAGTTTTTGTAAGGTGACAGGAGCATTACATAATCCAAAGGGCATCACCGTAAACTGCTACAGCCCAGTAGCCACGGAAAATTCAGTCTTCTCTCTGTCTTCTGGTGCCATCTCAACTTGCCAGTACCCGCTTTTTAAATCCAAAGTTGAGAAAATCTTTGATCTGGCTAAAGTGTCTAGAGTGTCATCAATCCTAGGTAATGGATAACTGTCTTTCTCGTTATTCAGCTGACAATAGTTTACACAGAATTGAGTTGAACCATCCTTTTTCTTTATTAGTACTACCGGTGAAGTGCAAGGACCACTAAATGGTTCAATTATGCCCTCCTTCTTCATATCACTAATAATCCTATCAGCTTCATTATGCTTAGCCAGTGGCAGTCTTCTTGCAGCTTGTCGAATGGGATGAGCATCTCCAGTGTTGATTTTATGCTGAATTACGTTGATTCTCCCTCGCTGATGAGAGCCATCATCGCAAATGTGGCGAAATTTCTATAATGAGGCTCCGTAACTTTGTCCTCTGATCCGTCTTCAGCTGCCGAGAAGAAGTTTACACCAGGGTCTCTAGTTCAACAGACATTTTTTTAGCAGGACCTCCTCTTGTAGCCTCAGCACTTTGAACGATTGAGGTCACTGGCAGTACCCGAGCGCCGTCCCTTTCTTCAGCACTACAGAGTAGTTTAAGTTCATTAACAGATACTGTACTTCTTACTTATAATAGACTTTTCACTATTACGATTCCATGCTCAATCTCACTGTCATGGGTTCTTGACTCCAATATCATGATGCTTCCATTATTGAACCGGCCATCTGGACAGGCTTCCCGAATTATTTCACAACGGTCTGATACATAAACATCTTCCAAGACCACACGAACTTGTTCCTCCGCTCTACCATGCAAAACCACTTCTTCATTTATTCTCAAAATGCCATGTTTGAAGTCAAGTTTGAAACCTCTTTAATGTGTGAAGTCCATTCCAAGTATGAGTTCATCTTCTATATATGCTTACCAAAACTTGACATTTAAATAATGTATTCCCAATGCCAAGAGTAACTTTACTTCACCATGGATGACAGCTGGGTGCCCTGTAGCAGTACGTAGTCGCCATGAAGTTGGTTTAACCTTTGCAGGTGTTCCGACCATGTCGGGTGTATTAATTATCTTTGTCGCACCTGTATCCAGTAGCAAGGCTGGTACTTTTCCATTAACGAGGCCATCTATAGAAACACTGTTGGAGTAGTGTTCAAGTGATGCGATTTGGGCTATTTTCCTGGGGGCATGCTGATGACAAGTCGAAGACTGTCCCTCTACATTGACCCGATTTAGTTTTCTGACATCTCTGGTGTGGCTACCTCCCTATTCTCCTGGCAGCGTCTTCGTACGTGTCCGATTTTGCCACGATTCCAGCACCGGATCTTCTTATTGGACAGGATTCTCTTTAACACCTTTTTTATGGTCGCCTCGATACCGGCCTCTTCAGTATCCTTCTCCATTCGGCAGTATTAATCCAGACAGTAATTTGTCAGCTGAAATGTCACTTATGTTATATCGTTGGATTAAGAAAATGACGTATATTCTGAAAATATAATATTATACAGGGTGTTTCATGTAAAAATCGAGAGTTGGTATTAACTCCGTTAAAACCGGAAGTATGGCAAATAGGTAATTTTTATGTCAAAAAGTGGCCTTCAATAAGTACTTGATAAATTTCTTGATTGATACATCATAGTACTACTTGATAAAAATTGATACTTCGCAATAGTAAATCTGTATTATAGTTGTAGTAGTGTAGGTATACTTGATCTTTTTAATTTTATTTTTTGTTATTTGAGTGATGTGTTTATTCTGTGCTAAATTTATGATCGGTATATTTTGTAGTAACATTATTGTTAGTATCATCCTAGAACTACTTCAGTTGTCTAATATGAATATAAAGAAGTAAATCTATTTGAAACCTGTTTTATCTCATTTATGAGGTGATTATTATTTCAGATTAATATTTTTTGTAGAAGCAAGACATACTCAATAAAAAATTTACCCGAAAACAAAGAAAACAAGATATATTTAAAAGGAGAACTGCAGCCGGGCAAGAAAGAATGAGAATTATATCACAGTTAGCAAGAAAGGAAAAAGGAAATGATGATTTTGGTCTTCGAGATGAAGATTGGGATATTTATAAAACTATTAGCAAAGATGGTAAGTATTTTTATTCATATTAAGTACTTAAATTGTGCAACACAAAGTGTATATCCGATAAAAATATTATTGTAAAACAACAAACTTTTAGGAGGAGATTCTGATAGTGAGGCAGAGAATGAAAAATTGTTAGAATTTGAAGAAATAATAAGAACTCATGAACCATCTGAAATGGATGAAACTGCAAGCCCTGGTGAAACTCATCAACTCCATGTTGGTATTGAACGATATAGAGCTCCGGAATTAATCTTTAAGCCTTATATGGCTGGATCTTCTGAAGCAGGTCTTTCAGAAGTAATTGGTTATGTGCTGTCGTTATTTAAACCTGAAGATCAGTTGAAACTAGCTGCGAATGTTGTCATTGTTGGTGCTTTAGCAAATTTGAAAGGAATATGTGAAAGAATCTTAGTCGATTTAATTTCAATAAGGCCTTTTAAATCTGAGGTTAATGTGACAGTTTTAGAAAATTGCAGCTTGTCTGCATGGTATGGAGCAAAGAAATTCTCTCAATCAGAAGAACTAAAGAAATATTTATTAACAAAGAAAAATTATGATGAATATGGTCCTGAGTATTTTAAAATACATATTGCATCTAATCCTTATTATCCAACACCTAAAGAAAATTCTATAGATATCGATGTGTGATCATTTTATTTATTATTTCCTATAAATAGAAATAAAAATGTTTAAAAAAGAGGAATGCAACATTTGTAAATACTGATTGATAAAAAAATGATACTAATGATACTGTCATGTTAGACCATGATCAGCCAGATTTGAGTTCAGTTGGCTGTGCAATTCTTGTTTGTCAAATCGAATAAATTTAAGTACAGGGAATGTAATTGTTCATTGTAAAGCGGATAATAGTTAGGTATTTATGCAATAAGTGCAAAAGGTAAGTGTTTATTACACATGTGAAATTGTTCAACGAGTAGAGTCCAATAAACACATTTTGTATGAGTTGCATACAATATTTTTTCTACGTTCATGCAAAAACCAAAAAATGTTTTATTTAAGTGACACTATGTGTAGAAAAATAAAAAGCGTTAATTGCATTTTCTAGTAATTTCGTAATCCAGTATGTAATAAATATGATTGAAAATAATATAAAATATGCAATTGTTTAATACATAATACAGTCTCACAGAAAAGTGGACTAAATATGGCATCAATTTTTTGACGTTTATGTTTGTCATGATCACAAAAAACTGTAGTAGAATAACAGATGAGTGCAATAAAGAACCAGTTTTTTCACTAAATATAGTTCAATAAAGTTTTGTTTTTTGTATGAACGTAGGAAAAGAAAATTGATGTAACATGTTGTCTATGACACCAATTAATTAATTAATATTATCTCAATGTTGTAATTACAAAATAAATTTATACCATACAGGTAGTACCTTTTTGGACTTTTTTTAGTTACAGGTATTTAATGTGGCAAGTGAAATAAATAAAAAAGACATATTTTACCAGTTTTGATATGTAAATGTGAAAAAGGGCTTTCTGCATGTTTTCTTGTCTTGAACATTTTTTTGTATTGTATTGTATTAACAAGCTTTTATTAGCTTTACTTGTAAGTTTCTTACTAGGTAAGTCAGTATGTAAAATACTGACTTGAAATATTGGAAGTTGATTTTTAATCATAAAGAATAAACCAAAAAACAAATTTTAATACTAAAACGGTTGTTTGATATTTACTTATTTATTCTAAAATTGGTATACTACAGAATATAATCGGTTACAACTCATTTATTTATAATCTAGACTTAAGAAAAATCAAAAGCACCTACTTCAACTTATCTACTGCAATAATAGTTTTTTTTTTCGCTTAAAATTTTCCCTAAAGTCTTCAACATCATAACGGTCATTTGGCAGTGTTGGCTAAGTACCTTCTTAGCCAACAATATAGAAGTTGTTGGCTATACTTAGCCAACAACTTCTTATGTTTTTCTGGAGGTTTATCGGTCTTAAAAACCATTACTAAAGCCCGTTTTTCATATTTGCAAGCTTTTGCCTTATGGCTATCGTATCGTTCTTTTTGTTTAATCATCATTAATCATTTAATTTTGTTTAATTGATCATGATCTATTGAATATTTAGAAATCCAATAATTTAAACATGATGCAATGTATTTTTTAACAAATCTTCTCATTCGAGGAAACCAGTAATATAGAGTGACAACATCCACACAACACACACGGGCACCTGGGCGATAGACAACCTCAAACGTATAGTCCCGAACCTCAAGCCACCAACGACCAACACACGGCACTAGGTCTCGCCCAGTAAATGTTGTCCTCAGAGCACTGCAGTCCGTGAAAACTTCAAAGTCCACCCCCAATAGAAAAAGGCGAAAACATCTCAAAGACAAAACTAGGAAATATCCTGACAATCCTAAGAATTGCCTCACTTCCCGCACGTTTGTAGGATTCGGCATTTGTTTTACAGCTTCCATCTTTTTTTGCCTGACCTGACATCAGTATTGCTAACCTCCTGTCCCAAATAGTCTATGGACGTTTTGAAAAACACACATTTTAACAGCTTCAGAGTCAAGCTAGCTTCTTTCAGAGACTCTAGAACCGCTTCAAGACGTTGTCTGCAACGTCTTGAAGCCCTCCTTTACAGTCTCTGATGGAATAACAATGTCATCAACATTTTCAGTATTCCCTGTAGGTACATTGGATTGAGGGTACTTCTTGAATGCCCCTTGTATACATAGAGGGTGACAAGTTTTATCAGTGCCCAAGATCATCAGATAGAACAATAATTCGGACTGTATTAACAACGTCCTGTATTTTTATTACAAACTCATTACTCTTAATTATGTTTCCCATAAAACATTTTACAAACGGCGAATTGTTAATTTCAACATTAATTGTTAGTTTATTTAAAACATATTTCTTTATCATAGTACAACTGCTGCCGGTGTCTAAAAGACAAGGCACTTCAATTCCATTTATATTGGCCCTGTTTATATAAACAATAAAACGTTTGAGTCGCCGTCGCCAGTTCGATATTCAAAGGCATAGGAACCATGTAACCCAAGCATAAAAAATAAACATAGACTGCTTATTATAACAACACAGATAGGCAAGGTCGTCTCCATATGAGGACGTGCCCATGCAATACTAAAAATAACTAATTTCTTATTTAACTGTTTTTGATACCTTCCTTTTTTTTACGGTGCTCTGATTTTGATAATGCAAGTCCCTATTCAATGGGTCTTTTCCACTAAATTTAATTTTACTATTTTATTAATATCAAACGTTATACTGGTACATAAGTAAGGGTAGAATCAATCTAATTTATTAAAGAATTGTAATTAAGCGAAGTTCTCCAAGTACAAAGTGACTGGTCTACATGAATCATTTCAAACTGCGCGGTTCGCAGACATCACACTCCAGTAGCCAATAAGATGTAGACAAGTTAAAAAACGACTCCAGGTTGCCACATATAATTTTACTTTTTTCTTGGCAACGATTAAATTTACATTCTGGTAATTTTGAAATGAAAATATGTATTTTTAGCTGAAATATTCTCCAAAAATTATTACGAAAGCAAATCAACATGATTATTTTACAATTTATCCCTTGAGTAAAATAATTTTTAGGTATTTTTCGCTAAAGGTGACAACACTGCACAATCTAGCTAGAATCAACTAAATGATGATTTGATAACTAAAGAGCGGCATTTTGTTTAAGGTTATCCTTGTCAGTAACTATTTGTCTCATTTTATCCATAACCGTGCATATTTATTTTTCCTTGGGGATACAAATAATATATATTATCATGCTTTTATATAATACATTATATTACAAAGAGACATAATTTTACTGCCGAACATTTGTCAAAATATACGGTTGTTTACTGTAATGCAACAAGACCAATACCGGAAACTATGCCTGGTACGAGTGAAGTGGTCTTAGAGGACATTACAGACACTAAACACTGCTTCAAATCTATAGATTTGAAGCAACAAATTTTACGAGTGTATGTCTTTTTATGTTATTAGTAGTAAGAATTATTTTTAATAATAGTAGTTTATTAGCTGTTTAATTTAGTTATGTTAAATGTACATGCAAATTTTAATGTAATACAAATAATTTTGGTATAAGGTTATACACTAAAATAATGACACAGGATTTCTCAACAAAATTCTGTTTTTGTTGGGATTTCCATGACAATTGATAAATATGCAAAATTACTTACTTACATAATAATATGTAGTTTCATTAGTTCATTACCTCAGGTAAATTAGTCTCTTACCAATTAATCTAAAAAGGTTCAAATTGCTTGTACCAAATCAATAAAATAATACATTATTCCCACAAGAATTAATAAATATGTTGGTATAATTATTTACATATAGTTATAAGTACCTAGTTTTATTACCTCAGGTATATTTTCCGTGTAACAGTTAATCTCAAAAGGATCCAATGCTTTGTACCTGATGCACTGAAATAATGATTATTTTGACACATTATTTTCACAATAATATAACTTCCGGCGACTATCTACAAAGAACGCAAAAATCCTTTATGAACCGCCGCTGGCGTGTCTGACCGTACAAAAAACTGACAGGGCGATCGGCGTTTTACAGCTGCCCAACTAAGTACTTGTATCAATGGCGCCAGAGATCACGCTCGCTTTTCGGATGGTCCGCTAGTTAGTAGTATACCTTTAGTATAGAGCTGCGCGCGTGTAGTTTTTATTATTATTAATATTATTATAATTATGCTATGGCCGCGTTATTTTATTTACCAGTAAATTTAACGATGTCTTTTATCAATTTCTAAATAATTAGAATAAAATTAGATGAAAATACAATTTGTGAATCAGCCGGTGAAATATAAAACACGGCCAATTTTGCATTGTTACATCCCCATCTCTACGTGCATTTATGCGACGTATTTGTGAGATGCCGCTCTTTATTGATAACTTAGGTTAGAAAACCTAACCTTCTTGTCTTAACATTGCGCACTTCAGCATTTAAGAAAGTTCATATTTATGACGTAGAAATCGTTAACCATTTCACTGTCAACTCTTGGAAGGTTGCCTGAATCAGCCTTAAGATATCCCTCTTTAATTTTATTCATTTTAAATCAAATTAATCAAAACACAAAACGAAAGTTAGGTTAAGCACACTTCATTTGACAGAACAGAAAATGCAGGGCAGCCAACAGACAACAACGAACTGGAGTATGACGTCAATGGCGCGTTATTTGAAATATATTGTAATTTCAACGGCGAATGTAATTATATCTGGCGAAGAAAAAAAATTTTAAAAATACTTGTTAGGCATAACTAAGTATATACTTTATAATAAGCGAATAAAAAAAATATGTGGAAAATGCCCATTGTTTAATTCGGAAAAACTTTCTTTGAACGAAAAAATAATTGTTTAGATTTATCTGAACATGGAATATCTGAATTCAAGTCCAGTAAGTTTTTCAAATATTTTTTTCCAATAAAAAGTGTGTCAGCATTTACAGATTTAAATATTTTTTCTAAACGTTCCAGTTGAACCATTAATTCAGTTTCAGTTTCAGTTCATTCAACATTCAAGTCATCAGTCAACAGTCAATTAACATTAAATTTATCGTCACGTTTAGACAAATTTCCGTGCCATTGTTTTGTCTTTTGGGAAGGTGAAAAACCTTACATCGGGTGAAAAGCCTTTCGCCTGATTGTCTGAATGGCAACCGTACACTGCACATCTCATTTTCACTAAATTTCAACGATAAAAACCAATAAAAACGTAAAATCAACCGACAGAAAACCAAACTAACAATGCAAACGGCATTATATTTGATGGCGTTCACTCTCTGGATGACGTCAGCCCTGCTGATCGTCGAACGTCATACATGCGCGGAAAAGAGATCCACCTCTCTTGCGTGGAATCATATATTTTGTTTCATTGTATCATGGATGTACCGATAGGGATAGGCTCAAAAATGGACTAACGATAGTTTCGATAGTATCATGGGCTAACGCAACTATCGATAGTTTCTAAATATAATTTTCTTTTATTTTTGGATCGACCTATTAAGAAAAAATTGAGGTAAATGTAGGTACACTGTAATCTATGGGTAATGGCACTGGGTATAGGTACTTACAGAACCAAAATAAATCGAATTTTCAGTTGTATCCATCTATATTTAATAATTCTTAGTTATACCACAATAAATAATAAGGTATAATTGCACTATAAATAAAAATAACAAAATAAGTATTTATTAAACTCTGGTGTAATAAGAAAAATAAATATTAAATACTTGTTAAATACTACAAAAATTTTAGGCCAAAAACTAGCAGAAAATGGAAGAAAACTACTGTGTATGACTACTGACTACTGACTACATACAGCATGCAGGTTAGAATAAAAAATGTACTTACCCGAGTGAAAACAGCTTCAGTTTAGTAGTTACGTATAGTTAATAGCTAGTTAATCACGAATATCGATCTAATCGTTCATTGATCGATCGGGGAACCTCAGATGTCCACGATCTATCTACTCGTTCAGAAAAACGAAAAACTAAAGCTTTACACTGTCGGTTAATAATATCGATAGTCGTAATTTTTATTGACTATCGATATTATCGCTCTTTCTGTTTCTAGTTTTTGTTTTTAATGGTATATTTTTAGAAACCGCCCAATCGGCCCAATCTCAAATTCTCGTTATTATTAATACTATTATTAAAAATATATAATAATAAGGGTTAAAGTTTATTTTTCTTTCTAATTATAGACAAGAAGCTAAAAGAACCATTAGATTTAGGTGCATAAATAAAATTGTACCTACCAAAATGCCTGCTGATATTCCTGGATTTATATATGCTGGAGCTGTAGCTGCTGGTGGTATATTAGGATATTACAGAGCAGGTAAAAGCAAATATCTATTAAATATTCTAAAAAAAACACTTCATGCTTTACAAGACCTTCATAGGTATATATTTATTTAGGTTCGATACCATCTTTGGCAGCAGGTTTGTTGTTTGGAAGTGCTCTTGCTTATGGTGCATATGAAGTCAGTAAAGATCCAGCAAATTACTCAGTACAGTTGGCGACCAGTTCAATTCTGGCTGGAATTATGGGTTATCGTTTTTATAACTCAGGAAAAGTTATGCCTGCAGGAGTTGTGTGTTTATTATCTGTAGCTATGATTGTGAGAATTGCTGGAAAAGCAACTGGAATAACAAGTCCTAGACAAACATAATTATTTACATAGTTAACTATTTTCCTGCTTTCTTGAGTAGGTTATGTGTACAACTTAAATTACTAGATACGCATATTTTGGGAGAGGGGTAAGCGGTTGAATTACATTTATATTTCACTCTCGTTTAACCAAAAATAATTGTCAAAACTGTTGCTATAAAAACTTGATATCTATTTAGTTGTAGACTGGAATATGATGCATCTAATTATAGATTGGAGGGTTACATATCCTTAACAAAAGGCACATTTGGATTATTGACTATGTAATTATAATGTGTAAATATTAGGTACCATGTGTACCTAATATTTATTTGTAGTGTTAGGATGACTTAATTATATACAATTCTCTTAATTTGCTTAGGTATGTAACTTTTTAATGCTTTCAAACATAATACTTTCATTGTTTAATTTGGGTGGTAAAAGCTCATCGTTTACATTTAAGCGATATACAATACAGTATGCCATATGTAACTCTATATTTGAATTTACCACTTCAATTTCGACTCTAAATCTCATTAACCACATGCGATTTTTCTAATGTTTGTATAGCCAGAGTTGAAGAAAAGCATCTGTTAGTCACTAAAGATATGTGTTCATCTGTCCTCTTGGCCAATTTAAACAAAGAAAATGTCAGCTGAATATTATTCTATAAGTATCTAAATCACCAATTTCAAACCAAAATAATCATCTATAAATCATCAGTACCAACGAATTCCTACCACTAGAAGGAACTCGACTCCAAACTGTGTGCAAATGTGCATCAACAAGTGGACAATGCTAACTTTCAGCGGACACAAATAGGTACTTCAGGTTCGGCCACACCTCCGAAGTATTCGTTACTTTATTGATCGGTTTAGTTCATTGTCATGCCAGTGGTAGCCATTATTATTAGTGTCAAAGTACTTTTTATTATATTCATAAAACAATATGTTGTGGAAATATGTATTTCATCTCCTGTAGTAAATTTAAATCATTGTTCATTCAACTCCAATTTTTTTTTTTTTACTAATAGAGAATTTCAGTACGTTATAAAGACAGATTAAAAGTTTGTCGATCATAGCCGTATGTATTACGCATGTGTGAACTGCCGGGACCAGCTGAATAATGCTGGGTGGTGCACATATATATATGAAGCAAGTCAGCTGTTTAATACAACGCTTGTGCTGAGCAACTGTAAAATTGTTTTTCCACAATCAAAAGACTTGATCTGGCTGATGTTTATGTGTTTCGAAATCGAAAGTTTATATTTCATGATTGCCATTCTAATTTTTTTAATACATAAGTTTGTGATTTTTTAAATAACCTTATATTTATAAAACCATTTATTCAAATTTAAATATTTGCTTTAAGCCAAAACATTCAAAATTCATATAATAATATGTACTTTATTAGGAAGAAAGCTATTTACATATATACAAATTTTTATACATTTACACTACAAGAAGTTGTTTTTGTAGTGTACATTGTTTTATTTGGGCCGGTAAGTTATTAAATTTAAACTGAAATACCCTTGGCAAAATTCATTGGCTAACTGTCATAAAAACCTAAAGTTTGCAACATACTATTTATAGGTGTATACCTGTTGCATTGCAAGATAATCCTCATTATTTTATTTTGCATTTTTTGTAGCATCTGAAGTTCGTCGTTGTTACGTAGCAACATTGTTATTTATGCTAATGAGAACTGTTGAACAGTATTCAAAATGGGGTGCGATTATAGTTTTGTAAATAGTTACTCTTGCAAACAATGTTAAATTTCTAGATAATCGTCTTAAAAAGGTGGTGTAATCCCAAAAGAAACAAACTGTGAATCATGAAAACGCACCACAAATAAGTTACAGACATTATCTACAAGAAGGGTTAGTGAACTTGTTTCTTACTTCAATATTTTAAATTTGGTATCTACTGTATTTTGGTATACTTTGGAGTATACCTGATATGCTCTCTATAAAATGTGCATGAAATTTTGCCGCATTCATTGTAAACTTTTTATGCCAGTATGTATACCAGACCTAATATACTTGGAGTCGTGTTGGATTTTTCTGTTGTAAATTTGTTTTATTGTATTCTACGTCAGTTTTGCGTCATTCTTACAATTATCAATTTTTTGTTCATAATAGTTTTGTTTTTTTATCATTGAGGTTACTGTATCTGGATCTTTTTTCTTTGAATGTATTCCAGTCATCCTCATTGCCTGTTATTTTAGCTGCTTCATAATTTTTATCGCATTCTTTCATAGCCTGTATAATTTCATCTGTAATCCATTTACTACCTGTATGCTTATTTAACAATACAATTTCTTTCAAGCGGGACATAAAATTAAAACTAGTTGTAATATTGGTTGTTAAATTTTGAGTTAAATTATTGACATCTGTGGTATTTCCATGTGTGATATTGTGGATTGTGTATTTACTAACAGGTGGTGAAACCCATTTCTATTGTAGTTTTTATAACTTCTAAGTGAAAGTTTAGTACTTTATTCAATAAAGTTATTGTCATTTATTTGTAGGTTTACCTAATATAGGCATAGTCTGTGATTTTTGGGGTATGGTATACTTTATGGGTTACATTATCACAATTAGTAATTAGTATCAGTAAAGTCTATCATAGTTGCAGAAGTTCTTCTATGCTCTGGTTCTGGTTGGATTTATTTTCTTTTATTAGTAACTTAGTTATTTATTAGTAACAGAAAACGAAGCAATGTGCTTCGTTTTCTGTTACTACTTCTGCGTATAGTGCTTTGGTATTTACTACACTGTTTTTTATTTCCGTCACTGCTGCTTTTATGCAACTATCTTGTTTTGCGTTTTTTCTTCTAATTTTTCAAACTACTTTGTTAATGTCATAAGCTTTTTTTCACTAAGCAGATCAATTTTCTATGTTTGATGATTAATAATGTTTTTTAGTTTCCCCATTTCTTCTAAAAAAATATTGTTCTGTCCCATTTCCATGCATATTTTGCAGAGATACTTTAAAGATCTTCCTTTTTTTGTTCCATACATTTTATTTCCGTTGCCGTAAATTTTGTACAGCTATTAGGTACACACTTTTCTTGGCACTGATCACAGCTCCACGCTTGTTCAATAAGTTATTTTGTTACCGTGTTTAGACCAGGACACCATTTAGAATAAATATAAAATAGGCACTATACTTACTATTAGGTAAAGTTTAAAGCATAGGTATATTTACTAAAAATATTGGTACCAGTTTTTCTATTGTAGTGTTAACAGTATCTAATTAAATCAAGGCGATTATTTGATATTATATAATATAGTAGCATCTCACTAATGCGGCCATGTAGTAGTCCGGCACTACCAGTAATCCGGCACATAAAATATGTAATTTGATGAATAGAGAAGATTTTCATTTATCTATAGTCTGACATTTTCAAAGTCTTAATATTCAACAATCCGGCATTTGGTCCTAAATAAACAATTTACTGGTCGTAACCTGATGTAATGTTGTAAAATATTGCGCAATATGATTATAGTTTTCCATTCTACTGTTTCAGTCTGAGATTCATACGTGATTACTAAGTCAGTTGTACGGTCGCATACTGTTGAAACCATAAACATAAACCAGTAACTTTAGTTGTAAAAGATGAAATATTGAAATAGGTTGATAAGAGGGAAAGAATTTCCAATAATTCAGCGTTTCCATAATCTGGCCACCACTTGCCCACTTGCAATCGAAGGCGCCGGATTAGCAAGATTGAACTGTATACAAAAAAGTGCATGAATTTCAGATTAACATCGGTCATTTTTGTATTAGGAACATAGGAGAATTTTTCTATTAGGAATTTTTCTATTAGGAATTTTTCTTTTAACAATACTCCACTGTCACTGTGTTTCTTGTTTATAAAATATTACTATTTGTGTGACTACTATCAAAAGAGTTAACTGGAATAACCAAATCTTCCTCTAGTGGTAGGAATTCATTGGTCACTACTCAGTATGTGTTTTCTTTATACATCACTGATGGATAAAATAAAGACCATAAATACAAATAAAAATAATAATTTCATTCAGATTTTTGTGGTAAACCACATATTATCTGAAATATATTATGTGCAGTACAGGTAAACAAACCATCACACAAATTTTTATTATTGTTTTTTAATTTTTTACTATTGTTTAGGTATGTATTGTTATTGAGTAAAATCAAAGTTCAGTTTTATATCATATTTGATAAAAAGACATATAAACTGGAAATTGATATGTTTGGATAATTTCATAAATGCAATAGCACTTTATGCATAATAGTATAAAATACTATTTTCAGCTGATAGATATTCATAAAGCTTTTATTAATGAAATATGTTAATAATCCCTGGTCAAATATTACAGATAGTTTTGACATTGATTTCGGTAAGTTTAACACAAACCCATTGGTCTACCGAGTTTTTTGTTGCTTCTTAAAGGTTGGGTGGTATATATATATATATATATATATATCAAATGAATGTAGGTACAGTAAATGCCATGAATGTCGGCTAATGAATGCCAAGCTAAGGGTATTCTTTACTACAAACCAAGGCTTACAACTTTGATCTTCATTGGTCTGGTACATAAATCGGAATAGATTGCCAATGGATGTGCAACTTCTCTAATAGATTCACTATGTTTGGCTGTAGTCCCTGTACCATGCATTCACCAACATTTGTATCATTTACTATATCATACCGCCATAAGAGTAATGGCATAGAGAGGGATTATTAATTTAGGAGCTCTTATAATAATCACTTCCAATAAAACATGAAGTGCTTCAAAATTTAGTAGTAAAATAGTTTGTATAAAGAATGATGGGGAGAGAGAGCTTACCTTCCTTATTCACATGGTTTATAAATAGTTACCCATATACATGATACAAACTACACAGAAATGCCAATGCGCATAGTGACGTCAGTTACGAGGAAAAACAATTGATAAACACGAAAATAATTATATCACTGCCCTTAAGAATTTTCGCATCGCATCGCCATTTTTCCCTCACGAATGACGTCATGCGCAAACAAACGAAAGTTATGAGCATATCTGTGTAGTTGTATCATGCCCATATAGATTTTAATCAGTATTATTGGTGACCTGTGTTTGAAAGGACTGGTTTCTAGTGGTGAGAAACACACCGTAGTGTCCCCTTTAGGTCTTTGCTACTATCTGTCTGACAATTATTGTCAAATTGACAGACAGATAACGACCTGTTTTTCCGCAGGCGCCATTATAGCAGTGACGTCTATTGTCTTTGAGGAAGACAATCCTACTTATTTATTTGAAGGAGATGCCGAAAACAACTACTCCACGGACAATGTGCCATGACTGGTATTGCATTACTTGTATTGCCGATTATTATATTGTATTACAATAACATTGCGACTCCTATAGAGATGCCAAAGTAATGCAATGCCAGCCGGGACACATTGCCCGTGGAGTAGTTGTTTTCGGCATCTCCTTCAAATAAATAAGTAGGACTGGTTTGTCAGGATTTGTTTATTGTTTCCCTATCCTTTTATTAACCAGTGTGAAAACATAAAATGTGAACGAGCCTGTGAGGCTGATAAATATTCCTGCTTTCATTATCTTCCCTACCTGGTAACCTTGGATCTGGTAACCAAAAATATGTAATCACTTAGTTATATATACAACAAATTATTGCCGAAGAGTTTATTTTTAAAACATGTCTTGGGTTACAATTTGATAAGATAGGCCATTTTAATGAAAAAACTTTAAATATCAAGCATATTTTTTATTTATTATTAAATCATATCTATACTATTTATCAAGGTATTTATTTTGTTCCCTTGTATATAAAGTGCCAAAATGTAAATGTACTTCTACGTTTATAAGGTATCTCTTTTATTGATTTGGAGAACAGTAATTATTACTTAAAATAAAAATTAAGAACTACGTTATTATTAAGTTGCAAGAAAATAATATTTTACTGTGTTGTGTATCAATATATTTAAGTATATCTTATAGCTATGTATTGGAAATAGTCTATTATACATTTTAATAAACAAAACGGACAACTATTGCCTTCCTTCTCATTATCATCTTTTTAATTGCTTATTTCATGTTTTAATGTAATTTTATAATTAATACTTCCAGTACTGTATTGTTAAGCCCTGAAAGATTTTAATAAACTCGTTGCATATACTTAATGATATTAATTCTTTTTCTCCTTAGTAGTTGATAGTAGCACACTGTAATTTAATCAGCAAAAATTTCAAATAGTTACAAACCATCAGAAGCATGCGCCAATGGTACAATCCGTAACTGTTTTTGATAAATTAACTGTTTGAGCAGTGAATCATGTGCTGTTTTTAGACTGTCAAACAGTCTGCGAATTTTCCAATGAATTTCAGATTTTGGGTTGTGGAAGGGATACATACATACACCAAATTCCAGGATGATCTGTGGTCTGACGCTAACACACATCAATTTCATACATATTAAAACACGTCGATTCTGTCGCTCTAAATTCCGTTGCCAAATCGACGAAGTTTCTAAGCTATCTAGTCATCTCCGGGCGGGCGACCAAGGTCGCCCCAAGTCTAGGCGCATTTTTGTCCCGTTTCCTACGCGTTTTCCCAATTTAAACGCCTTTTCAAAAAAACCTTGGCAAAACTTTCGGTGAGAGAGATGCGGCTAGCACCGGCATTTGTTCTCGCGCTTAATGGCTGCGTCACGCCTGCCGAAATCCCGAATTTTCGCGGGACCCTCTCAACCCTTTTTCTAATTTTTGCGGCTTCGAGAATCGCTTCACACGAAACTTCCGTCCTTTCTCTAATCCTTTGAGATTTTTTTTTTTTCGAGATCTCGTACGACCACTCCTACGTGTATTATTTCGTATTCGAAAATCTCGAATTGGGTCCGTCTCAACTTTCTTATTTTATCTGCCGATATGAGACAAATGCAAATGCACTAATGACAAGCATCTATCCTAGGAAAACTGTCAAATTAATTAAACTTCAGAGATATTATTTTCCTATGAGAAATAATTGCTAACAAAATCGATAGTACTGGCTGCCAGACACTTTTGATTACCAAAATACTGAAGCGAAATGCTTTTCCAATTAGAATATCGGGGAAAATGAATTTCAAGTTCATTAACACGTACAGTTTACATAGTTGTCTCAGCGTCAAACAATGAGTGGCGCGGTGGCGTAATGGTATAAGTCGCAGGATTTCAAACATCGAAGTGCAGAATTTCGCAAGTTCGAATCCCGCTGAATGCAACTTTTTTTATTTTACTCTAATTCCAAGTATTTATATTAGTATTACTGTTTAGCTATTCTGTTTCATTGTCCGTAGTTTTTATTCTTTCTGCAGGTAAAGTTTGGAATGAATTTGTTCATTTTGGCAGTCTGTAAAATTCGTCATTTTAGCTTACAAAAGTAAATATCTGCAATATTAATTTGCTGCAACAATTATAACAATATATTTTTTAACGCCGCCGTTACACCTTTTCGAAGGGTGGGCGGGTCTCCGAACCGTAGCGGAGGGCCCAAAAACGACTTTTTAAACGGCCCCGCCGCTATTCTCTAATTAAATTTGCCTAAAGACCCTTTATTTGACACATTTGAAATTACAAATGTAACCGATAATAAAGGGCACTGCATTACCCACCCCTATGCTCGTAGTACGGTTTCTCGGTAATTAATCTATGTAGTACGGTAAGAGAGTTGCTGTGGTTGAGTACGGTACGGTCATCGAGTCATCGTCATATAACCTAAACTATCAGCTGATAGCACGATGAGAATCTAATCAAAAACAAAATTCCACGGCCGATCCACCAATTTGCAGTTGTTACGTGTTGCTATTGCCTTTAAACGGTGTAAATTTTAAGGTACAGTGGAAACAGATATGCAGAGATAATAATGAAAACCTATATAGGCATGGACATCAGACAGAACCCAGTAATATGTGAATACTGGTGAATACACACTTTTGCATTGTCCAGCAAGTTGTCTTCGCAGAGTGTCAAAAAGGTTTGTATCATTACTTATAAAATTCAAATACTTATACATTGTTTATTACAGGCTACGTCAAGAGAGCGAACGACAGTTAAAAGTACCTAGCGCCAATAATAGCTAAGATTTTTTGAAATGGAAAGTATTTGTTTCGCATCTCAGCATGAATGCATTATACAAAGTTTCTTCATTGAGATTCACCCATGTGTTCTTGAAATATTTTCAGCGCATACAGTGTGTACCTACATTTTATATCCTTTTTTTTTAAATAAAAGTTCCAGCATTTCGTTATCTGTATATTCATCTTTATTATCATCTTAGGAAAATATACAAATTTCCTAAGATGTCCGTATCAAGCAGCATTTCTATGGGTTCATCTCATTTCCAACGTCAGTGAGTACGATGTCTATGTTCTTGAGTTCATAGCAACTGTGCTTCTGTTCATTCGTAGTTTTATCACCCAAGAGAGTATGCACTATTCTCTCTTTACCTATAGGTACAAAACCCATCTTCTGTGCGGTACTCTGTAGGATATATGAGCGTTGGGACCAGTGGCGGCTTTTCCTTAAGGCCGCGCACCCCTCCTACAAAAATACCAAAGGAATCCTTATTATTATCATTATTATACATTAAATACAAATGTTAAAGTTAAAACATGTTTATTGTGGTACAAAACTATTATAAGGAAGGGCTCGAGCGCTTGAGCTATTTATTGTACTCATAACGCCACAGTCCGCATCACTGGATCACGGCACGCTGCCACTGCACAGTGAGCAAAGTATCACGGATTCGTGGCCGCATTTTGAGTCGCGGCCCAGGTAACTATGGCAACCGACCCGATCTCCTTTTTGACTACACTCCTTAGATACTTTCCATATGCTCATATTATACAGATTTGGCCGCAATTAGTTCGCGACCCTATGCGAACATTATTAAACATAACGTATTTTTTAACACATTACATATTTTTAACATTATTAAAGTAGGTACTTATTTGAAAAGACAATTTTATATTTTACTTGACATGAATACTGTTAGTAGTATAATTATGAATATATATCTAATCTTTGATTAGAGCTAATTTTGCTAATCTTCCAATGGAAGATAAAATACAAATAAAAGAGTTGGGCGTTGCTTGCTCAATAAATACCTAATTTCGATGAAAAAGTTATGGAAAAGTTTATTTCTATGAAAGACCGTAAAGCTGATTTCAATTTTAGAAAGTAAGTGTACTCGTGTATAAATAACTGTATGAAGTTTGTTTACCTACGTAATAATTTAATGTGTCGTTTGATAACTATGAATTGAATAACTAAAATACTTTTGAGTTTGTGATTGTGCCATATCGTTTTTAATTAACGGATATCTAAAAACTAAAAATTATTATGTTCCTGCTTCCTGAATTCTAGTTTACAGCTTTTTTAAGGTAACGTATATGTAAATTTTTGATATATTAATTACCTATTTACATATTGTTTTAAATGATTTTTGTCGAGATTTCCGTCAATCGTATTAAAAAGGAGGATATCTGTCTAACGAAAGTTATTTCTTCAAGCAAATATTTTTGCTCTGCGAATTTTTTATTTATCATTTTAAGGGGTTTGACCTTGAAATATGCAAAATTTTCATTTTTTTATTTCTGCGCCCCCCCATATCCAAATGTCACCAGCCGCCACTGGTTGGGACCCTGTATCCATCAAGGCTCGCATCAGTCTTTTCCCTCTATTACCTACCAGAGTTATCCTTACTGTTTGCAAGAAACCTTGCCCACTCGATTGATTTATTAAGACTTGGTTGATATGGTCTACCGGCTCCTCTTTTGTGGGTCCGCCTCCCCTTATGAATAGGAAGTTCCCGCACATCAGCGTAATATGGGATTTTTCACACAAAATATATCTTAATTTAATGCGACACTTTTTCGCAGAATTTCCAACCTTCAAACAGCGGTAACATGCCATTCCTTTCGTTAAAAACTCTCCCTATTGTTCTAGCGTCCTTTTCTGAGCTTTGGAACAGTTCTCATTATCATGTGAGCCGCCACAAAATATACATTTAACAACGTCGCAATTTAAAAGACTGATTTGAAGACTAATTTGTCTAATTTCAATTTCAACATTTTTGCGTAACCTTCCGGGTCATTCTTATCCTTTTTTATGTGGAAACCTTCAACCGCTAACATAAGTCTCTCTTCATTTTCCACCTTATTGCCCAGGAATTTCATGAGTCCTTTTAAACGCGCATCTAAGGTATCAATATACCCTTCGTCTCCTGAATCGTTAGTTACTACCTCTCTTATATTGTTTGAAAATCTTTCAGAGGATCTATGGTAAACGCTAATCAGATTTTCTGGGAGGTACGATTCGATTAAAGGGTATAGCATAGCCGCGTATTTATCTGACGTTATCTCTAACGTTTCCAACGAACGAAGTTGGCTTTCAATGTCGTCATACAATACGGCGACAGGGCAATTTTTCGTCCCAGATTTATTCAAAACAACCCTTAATAATTCTCGCACGTACACCTCTATTGCAAGTCTTCTCGCTCGAACCTCGACCGCAAACTGTCTACAATCAGCTCATAATTTTTTGGTAACTATAACTTTGAAAACTATACTATTTTTCGCGCACGACTACCGGGAACTGTCGCTTGGCTTAATTTAAGAAACTCTTGAGTTTGTTTTACAGCTCACTAGTGACTACTGAATTCGAGAAAACCGTGTGTAGTAACATCAGCACCTCCTAGGTTGACTCCGTTTTAACTCTTAAAACAAGGTTATCTAGGCAGCTGTGAATAACATAATCGGTTATATCAAGTCGCCTGGTGCGGTTTGGTCTCTGCTCCTTGCATGCGACGTGATCTAGCCAATTTTGAGTATTATATTTCATAAAATAAAAAAAACATTTTTTTCTATTTCGCGTCTATAAGCAAGTCATTAGGTGTTCCGATTTCACTGTCAGCGATTTTAGCACTGCGACATTGATGTCGCAGTAGCAAACTGCTCCGAGATAGTAAAGTAGCAGTGCCGGCTCCGAGCAGCAGTCGCTAGTTGGCACATCGGACTTCCGGTTTTTTTTTAGCGTGTTTACAACGTACATAGTTTAGTAGTAGTAGCACTTGCACTGCTAGTTCGACTCGCTTATACGACAGCAGCTGGTGCCGGGAGGCCTATACTCTTATGGCTATACTCCTACCACGGGTAGGGTATCGACGTGACGTTCTTATGACGTATCACAGCTATTTTGACATTGCTATTTTGCCACTGGTATTTTGACACTGCGATCTTACCGGAGCAATCGCATTAAGCGCTGCTCGACAAAAATCGCAGTTTAACACACCACTAGTTGGTAGCCGTTGGTAGCAGAAGGACTGATCAATTCATTCATAAAAATTTGAAAGTAATTTTCAACAAATTTCTCGTACACATCACTGGATCCCCTATTGCCAAGTTTAAACAATTTATCTGTAAAGAGAACTAATATGCAATTTCAAAAATTGTAAAATTCAGTGAAAATATCCAGCCCAATATTATTCCCGAGACTGTGTATTAATGCAATCAAATGTGATTTTAAAGTACTTATATGTGATTTACGATATATATTGTACGATTTGAAGTGTGTTGTGCAAAAATCGTTTGTCGATTTGGCAACTGTGATTATGATTCATAGTTTCTTTTGGGATTACACCACCTGTAAAATAACAAAAAGCAAAAAACCAGAAGTATACAAATTAAATATTAAAATTGCAGTATCAAGGCAAACTTCTAAAGTTTGCACCCCAAAAAAAATACTAGTGAAGTGCTTAATTTCTTTTAAATTTTATTATAATAATGGCCACTTGTACTAAGTGTCACTTAAGTAGGGCTTAGTTAAACGGAGCTTAGATTTTAAGAAACTCTTAAATTACTTTAGCTTGGACCACACAACAATATGTTTGGCTTTGTTAAGCCAAAGGGTCCTTGTACAGAGACTACTTTATTTAGGAAATTTTAATTTCCTAAATAAAGGTTATTAACCTAGTTATAAGGTTATTAACCTAGTGTTTTTTACTTTTATTAACGACTTATCCGACGTAACGTTAACCTATAACTTTTTTGAAATTTCTACATCAATTTCGCTTTTGTGATTTTGCTTTTGCAAAGAAATATTTTCGTTCAAACTAGGACCCGTACTAATTATATATTTTTTGGCTTCGTACTTCAAGCCAAGGCTCATAATAGACTTTTTGATATATCTTCTGTATTTGGGAATTCTTGCAAAAAAAAAAAACGATGAAAGAGAATAAAAAGCAAAACGAGTAAGATCCGCTATTTTTTTTATGATCCTGGAGGCAGTAGATTCGTCCATTCCCATATAATCAGCAACAGTGCTATATGACCAGCACTTGCATAAAATCGTAAGGCACATACCTGTAATAACTGATTTATTGGAGATACACTGTCGTTGTTCCTGGAAAAATAAATATTCCATTTTAAAAAGGCTTTTAGGGCACAACTATAAAACTAAATTTATAAATACTGTAGAGATATTTTGGCCTACTTTAACAATATAAATTTTGTGTAAGTAGGTACCTATACCTAGGTACTTACTTGTCAGTAGCATACTGCAGATCTTTAATTATTAGGTCCAATAACTGAATAACAGTTTTTGTTTAAACAACCAAATATTATATTGATCGGAGGTTTAAACAGTCGGAACCTTCTGAAAAAAGTTAAATGATCTAAATCTTGAAAAGGACATGCCCGTGCATACATTTTTCTAGGAAAACTATAATCAATTATTTCTAATATATCCATATCATTTTCAAACATTTCAATGTCCATGTTTTAATTGACAAATTTATTGAAAATTTTAGAATATTTCCATAGAATTTATAGGTTATTTTCAGTGATGAGTTTTTAGCCGCTAATTATATATTTAGCCAATGCTAATTATATAATTAGCATTTAGCCGGCTAAAAATATTATAATTAGCCGTTATCAGAATAAAGACTACCTATATACATTGTTTTTTCATTTTTGACACATCAGATCAGAATACCTATTATACCTATTATTCATATACCTTTCTCAAAGCACTGCCAAATTCCTGACTTATATGGTTAACTATTATATGCTAATTAATTACTACACTGACCAATATCGTGAGACTAATTTACTTTAATTCGATTATTACCAGATTAGATTAATTAATTTACTAATTACTAATTTGGATTTCCTAACAAAAAGGCCAACAAAGAGGTTAGCAGGTTATCCCTCTCCATAGCTTGCATGGTCTTGTTGGATATTTAGCCTGCTAATTTAGCCTGAGTTTTTAGCCGGCGGCTAATAATTATCGATAATTGTCCGGCACATCACTGGTTATTTTCCTTCACTTAAATTTAAGTTTACTTTAAGCCTGGAAATTTGGGGGCTAATGGCCATTTGTACCGACTGTCACTTAAGTAAGGCTTAGCTAAACGGAGCTTAAATTTTAAGAAACCCTTAAATTACTTTAGCTTGCACCACGCAATCATATGTTTGGCTTTGTTAAGCCGAAGTACCCTTGTACAGAGGCTACTTTATTTAGGAAATTTTAACTTTTATAATGTATAATAACCTTTATTATACCTAGTGTCTTTTACTTTTATTAACTACCAACCTTCTTACCGACGTAACGTAACCTATCTATATATTTTTTTAATTTTGCCTATAATTTTCTGCATCTAATTCGCTTTTGTGTTTTTGGTTTTTCAAAGAAATATTTTTGTTCGAACAAATCACTTCGTACTTGAGAATTATTGAAAAAAAAACGATGTAGGATAATAAAAAAGCAAAACGAGTAAGATCCGCCAATTTTTCTGAAGAAGAAAAATCTTTGCTTTTAAACATAATTTTCGAAATATAAAGATGTAATTGAATACAAAAAAGAAACTGATGGAGTTTCATAAAAAGGCTTTTAAGGCACAATTATAGAACTAAATTTATAAATACTGTAGATATTTTGGTATTAATGTATATTTTGTGTAAGTATAGGTACTTACTTGTCAGTAGCATACTCCAAATCTTCTTCAATTAGGTCCAATATCTGAATAACAGTTTGTTTAAACAGTCGGAACCAAATTTATTGAAAATTTTAGAATATATTCATAGAATTTATAGGTTAGGTTACATCACTTAAATTTAAGTTTACTTTAAGCCTGCGAATTTGGGGGCTTAGTTAAGTAGAATTTAAGGAACCGATAAGCCTTGCTTAAATATTGGTGCAAAAGAAATTTCATTTTTAAGTAGACCTTAGGCCTAAGCTCTCCATAAAATCGTCGGTGCAAACGGGCATTAGTTAAGTAGAATTTAAGGAACCAATAAGCCTTGTTTAAATATTGGTGCAAAAGAAATTGCATTTTTAAGTAGAGCTTATGCCTAGGCTCTCCATAAAATCGTCGGTACAAACGGGCATAACTATTTTGTTTAGACATATTTTAAAATATGACATAATATTACAGAATTTTTTATAAAACTGAAAAACCACTGATGAAATATAGTTAATTCTCATATATAAATACTACTATATGGAGCCTATGTAATCTTTACCATGTTTCTCAAGTGAAGCCAAATTAGAGTAGTCCAGAATCATATCTATTGTCTCTTTCACGGAGAAAATACCAAATACTCATGCGCAGCAAACCGCGGGAATTTTGCTCCATATACTGTAGAATACAATAAATTAACTTTATTTTATATTGTATTTTATCTACATATAACGGTTTTTCAATCTTGTTATTGGGATGTTCCCGTATTTATCAAGTTTACCAAAAGAGTGGATGCAGTTTGTATTTGAAAAGAAAATTTTAAAAATACATACTTCAGGTAGGTACCTATGCGACTTCATATGGAATATTTCCTTCGCACAAGAGACAAAACCTCGACTGAGTTTTTCGTTTCGGCATTTTACGATATCCGTACAATCGGTACAGTATAATTCCTATACCTAATTCACTACATATTTAAATTTACAAAATGTTCTTATATACCTTAAACTTGCAGTTGCGACTGTAAAAATACCGTCGAAATAATTTGATGAGCAAATGTCTCTAATCACTAATAAGTCATAGGTATATGAACAAAACTAAAACTACAAGTTACACATAAATAAAACACTTCTAAAACTGCCGGCTCTACGAAAAAACACAAATTTATTTTCTGTGAAACACAAATATTCCTGAAATACAAAAGATAAACTGTGACATAACCACACCACAAAACACATATATGACAAAACACATACAGGGTGTCCCAGTGTGAGCGAACAAAAATTTACCAGTGTGTAGGCCAGACCAAAATAAGAATAAAATTCTTATAAAAAAAATTCTTCGCTGCACGCCTAACGAGTTCCAGGGAGTTATTTTGTAAAAAAAAAAAACAATTTTTCGAGATAACTTAAAAACTCGTTTCGTAGATTTCGGTAATATTTGGATGACGTGTACATCTATTAAAGGTCATTAAAACTATATGGTGTTTGTTTAACTCTAAACTTTAAAATCATTGCATACATTTTTCTGCATAAAGGAATACAGTCGGTACTTTACACTCAATTTACTCGAAAATGAATTTACCCTTTTTTGTTCAGAATTGATAGCCGATTAAGGAAAACTTAGTTAATTCACGAAAAAGTAGGATATACAAGAGTTATGAAGACAAAACCATAAGGAAGAGTAGACCTAGGCCACCACAAGTGTCAAAGTTAAACAAACACCATATAGTTTTAATGGCCTTTAATAGATTTACACGTTACCCAAAAATTACCTAAATCTACGAAACGGTTTTTAAGTTGTTAAAGTTATTTAAGTTAAGTTATTACGGAAAATTGTTGTTTTTTTACAAAATAACACCCTGTAACTCGTTAGGCGTGCATCAGAGAATTTTTTTTATAAGAATTTTATTCTTATTTTGGTCTGGCCTACTCACTGGTAAATTTTTGTACGCTCATACTGGGACACCCTGTATATGACAAAACAAAAGCCCGGTCTTTCTTTACTTTCGCGGCACATTGAAATTCTTGGATTGGATTAGACAACACTTGGGCATGTGCACAGGAACATTTGTCCGTGAAAGAGAACGAAATATATAACTCCATCTCATAAACCGGCTTCAAGAAAAGCTCGAATAGCTCAATATAGTAGTATTATATATATGTTAATTCTACATGACAATGTGACATATGTAGGTTATGTTAAAAGGTTAAAGCTGTCAAATTAAAACAAAGAAGATATTTAAATTTCAATATTTTAAATCTCCCGCTAAAGGGAATCCGCTGACGTCACATAAGTGATAAACAAAAATGTGATTGGCTGTTACTGATTAATCAGTCATTCTTTGTTTAGGGTTCTTGGGTTGGTGCAACAAATTTATATCCTTTGTTTTGTAATGAGGTATAGTTGTTATGGTAATGGTATACAAATGATATATAAATCATATCCTAACTAAATTTTTAAGCAAAGAAAAGTTGATAAACGTCAATGACACCAAATGTCCCAAAATATGTATAAAAATCCCTATACGGAATTCAATTTTCTGCTGAGTTTTCTTTGCTTTCATAGGTGTAAAATGTGCAAAATAGAAAAAATAGTATAAACAACGTGTTTCATAAGGCGTTTATCGCACTTGGCATTTAGAAAACTCGCCGCTTTGCGGTTCGTGTTCTAAACTTGGACGCGTGCGATAAAAGTACTAACACCTTATGATACTCGCTGTTTAAATATACTATTATAGTTGTTGCTTTGTTTCTATATCTCCTATAGTTATTTGCTATTTTGTGGTAATTTGATTTGGGTTAGGCAAGGTCAATAAGAAATGGGTTCTGATCACCAAACCAACTATTTCGCCTTAGTTTGGAATCCTTTAACTATTTCTAACTTTTTAAAAATTTGTACTTGTTCATTTATTATCTATTATATCTATGGTACCTACGGTTCCCTTGTAATTAATCTATTATCTATGCCTACGGTACCTACAGATATTTTGTGGTACCTACCATATAGAGTTGGATCGACCGTTCATTTTCGGTGTGCCGGCCGGCCAAGGGATTTATATACATGGAACGATTATCAAAGCTGCGCGAGTATTCCATTTTTGAATCCGCCATTTTGATATCTGAAAATTGGTGGGAAATTTAACAGTATTAACCTAGCCTCTTCAATTAGATAACAATAACAAATAAAAACCACAGAAAGCAGCAAGTAAAACTTTTCAGGCTAAGAAAAATTGTAAATGGGTATAAGAAATGTTCAATATTTTATAGTTTAATTACAACTATTTGTGAAAAATAAAATATATCGTCACCAAACTTTCTTATAAAAGTGATTAAGGTACAAACGAAATATTTTGTGTATATCCTATATATGTGTATATAACCTATATATCTTTTGTTCACATTATTTATGTAAAATACACACCATTAGCTGTTTAGAAAAGTAAATATTTAAAATGCATTATGCATATAAAATTTAACTATCCTTTACTTTACTTTAACTATCCTGGCTTATTTTTTGTATTGCTTATGTTCGCAGTTTTCATAATTTACTATTATATTAGTTAGGAACTATGATTGCATGTCTCTTAAGACTTTCAATTCTTGTTATAAAATCCGAATTTATCTGGAATAATTACGAAAGTCCAATGCTCAAATATTGTCACTCAAAGTCTATAAATCAAAGGAACACAATAATAAACACACAAACAGAATGAAACCGAGAGAATCACAAGAAAATAAACCAAGAAGACGCCAAAAATACAAAACAAACACTATTTATCAAATTTACCCATACCACTGTTGCCGTGTTAGGAAGATTTGAACCATTGAATTTTTAGATTAGAAAGAAAAAGACACTAGAATTCTAGGGTCTTGGTCAGGTGTACCAATACAAAATGTTGAAGTTGGGAGCAGTGTGATATCAAAATGGCGGCTCCCATGTTTCCAGACAAAATTGGATGCGCAGTCGTCTATAATCGTTCCATGTATATAAATTCCTTGGAGATAAAATGTTGATAAATACATTTTTTCTTGTAATTGAGTATTATTTGAATTTGGCGCCATTTAGTACAAACTGTCACGTTTTAGTACAATTTTCCGCTTGATTCTAGTACAAAAATAAAATCCCCAGGAACAACACTGGGTGGAAGCCAAGGAATTTATATACATGGAACGATTATCAAAGCTGGGCGAGTATTCTAATTTTGAATCCGCCATTTTGATGTCAGAAAATTGGTGGGAAAATTAACAGTATTAGCCTCTTAATCTAGTATTAACCTAGCCTCTTCAATTAGATAGCAATAACAAATAAAAACCACAGAAAGCAGCAAGTAAAACTTTTGAGTAAGAAAAATTCTAAATAGGTATAAGAAATGTTCAATATTTTATAGTTTAATTACAATTATTTGTGAAAAATAAAATATATCGTCACCAAACTTTCTTGTAAAATTGATGAAGGTACAAACGAAATATTTTGTGTACCTACCTATGTATCTTTTATTCACATTATTTATGTAAAATACACCATTAGCCGTTCAGAAAAGTAAATATGTAAAATGCATTTTGCATATATAATTTAACCATTCTTTACCTTACTTTAACTATCCTGGCTTATTTTTTGTATTGTTTATGTTCGCAGTTTTCATAATTTACTATTATATTCAGTGATGGGTTTTTAGCCGCTAATTATATATTTAGCCAATGCTAATTATATAATTAGCATTTGGCCGGCTAAAAATATTATAATTAGCCGTTAGCAGAATATACAGTTTTTTTAATTTTTCACAGATCAGAATAACTTTTTCGCAATTACCAATAAAATATCTATTTATTCTTACCTACTAGGTAGGTAAGCATAATAGGTATTATTAGGTCATCATATTATAAGTCATAGATAAGGAGAAATTAAATCTAGGGATAGGGATTATTTTGTATTTTATTTTATAATACCGCAATCCTCCTAATTTATTTAAGTCTCCGAATTAAGTACATCAAACAAAAATAATCGTACTTACAAATTAAAAATAAAAAAATAAAACAAACTAAATTAAATTAAAAAATAAATCAAAGTTCCAATATACCTCCCTATGAGGCTATTTTTACCACTGGCACTATAATAATTAGCCTGCTAATTTTGAAAGGATTCTTAGCCGACGGATAATTATCGATAATTATCCGGCTAATTGTAAATGGATAATTATCCGACACATCACTGATTATATTAGCTAGGAACTATCATTGCATGTCTCTTAAGAGTTTCAAATATTGTCACTCAAAGTCTATAAATCAAAGGAACACAAATAAACACACAAATAGAATCAAACCGAGAGAATCACAATAAAATAAACCAAGACGCCAAAAATACAAAACAAACACTATTTACCAAATTTACACATACCACTGTTGCCGTGTCAGGAAGATTTGAACCATTGAATTTTTAGCTTAGAAAGAAAAAGACACTAGAATTCCAGTGTCTTGACTGTCTTGGTCAGGTGTACCGATACAAAATGTAGAAGTTGGGAGCAGTGTGACATCAAAATGGCGGCTCCCATGTTTCCACACAAAATTGGATGCGCAGTCGTCTATAATCGTTCCATGTATATGTGCGGCCGGCACGTACGGCACAGCTCATTCAAATGAGTCGTTCAGAGAGAGTCGTTCATTTGAACGACTTGAATATAGCACTGTCACTGTAAGCATTCATTCTCCATCTGGTGATGTAGCATTCATCACTTGTAACTGTTCTGTGATACACATTACACATCGGTATTGTGTAATGAGCTAAACTAAGCGGAGTCACAGTTAGTGATGGGCAAATTCGGATGATTTCAACAATCGGAATGTTGCCATTGGAATGTTTTAAAAATCGGAATATTCACCGATTATTTTACATTCCGTTTAATTTGTGAGCTTATCTATGGTTGTGGTTGTGAGTTGTGAGTAATTCGACGACGTTTGTATCGGTATCGGTAGAAACGAGATTGAAAAAATATGTTTATTTAGAATAGTGGAACAAGGAATTCTAAGCTTTTATTTCGCGGCAATTACATAAATAGGAGCCACCGCGCTGTTTTTTACCACATACACTGATTTATTTCTTTGGACTGGCATAAAAAAAAGCCGACAAAGGGGATACCATCATCAAAGTCTACATATATTCTAATAAGTCCGCTCGCTCGCCCAATCCATCCGAAAGTCCCTCCCCTGCCTTCTCTTGCTTCTTGTCCATCGTGTTTCTATCGATCACCGGCTCAGTAGGCAGAATAGGTCCTCGTATAAAGTGGAGCGAGCACGTATAAAATGATTTACGACCGATAGCAAAAAATTGCTAAATATTCTAAATATTAAATATTTCTAAACATTAGACAGCGAGTACCATAAAAAAATACAAAAAATACAAAGAACTAACAATATTTAACAGTAGAAACCAACAGTATTAAAAAATATTTAACGATTTTCGATGTAACCTCCTTAGTTATTTAAACATTTTCCAATATTTTCATTTTCTAATATTTTTTTTATGATTTATTGTAAACATTAAATATTAAATATTTCGAAAACTGTCAGTGCAAATGTCAACAAAATATATATTTTTGAGATCAGAGAAATAGTATATTACATACATAGGCGGAAAATGTTTCATTACTGTCGAGCGCTGTTTAGATAACCGAGGTGCGTAGCACCGAGGTAAGCTATAGCGCGAGACAGGAATGAAACCTTCCGCCGAGGTATGTATACGATTTTATTCACAACCATCTCTAAAAAAAACGAGAAAACGGGAATATCTCCATTTATTCATTCATATTTTTTCATAATACTTTTCAATTTAGAAGACAGTGAAAATCCGTTTCTATGACGCTGACATTATTATTTAATAAAGGGGGCATAAATTGTTGTCTGTCACACTGACAGCTGTTGGTTATTTTTTTAGTATTTGCTAAAAAACTAAAATCCAAAATTATTGTTATTGTAAACTGATTCTGTATAAATAAATATAAAATATAAGGGTTTTTCTGATGACTGATGCCTTGTCAAAATTAACGTCACTCAAAATACAAACATCACGTATCTTTCAGATGTTTTACTTTCCACCCTTGGGTGGAAAGTGATCACTTCCCGACCAGGGGTCCTATTCTCGAGTCGTGCGAAAAGGTTCGTATGCGAAAAATGACGTCAATATGACGTAGTTTGACAGTTCTCTTGCTGTAAAGAACTGTCAAACTACGTCATATTGACGTCATTTTTCGCATACGAACCTTTTCGCACTACTCGAGAATAGGGCCCCTGGACGGTAACAACAGTTAGTAATGACTGTAGTTGTATCATGAGTAATGACTAATTTTCAAACTTCTAAAAAGTCAGTAATAACCATGATACAACTACACTGATATGCCTATGCGCATGGGGGCGTGGTCTATCGATGAGCGTGACGTCAGTTTTGATACAAAATTAAATAAAATACTTGTAAACAAAGATAACAAAATAAAATAAACGTCGACTATGGAATTATAATACACGATTCATACAGGAAATCTAAAATAATAGTTGATTAATATTAATCTTTTTTATTTTAATTCAAACCGTATTCTGTGTACCGATCTACCTACCGAATATAATTCTAATGTAATCTAAATCTTACAATTTGAAGAGATAATAAGAAGCACTACTGTAAATAAATACCACCCTATAATATAAAAATGACAACTTGATAACCCTCGGGCCTCACAATTATAATAATACGGGAATACAATTGACAAACACGAACATAATTATATCACTGACAGTCATCCTGACAGTAAGGTATTTGAATTTTCGCCATTTTTGCATCAAGAATGACGTCGTGCCCAGAACAAACGAAATTTGGTCAAGTTATGAGCATATCAGTGTAGTTGTATCATGGTAATAACCTTATTACATATATGGTTGTGAATAAAATTGTTTTCCCAAGCGTCTAAAATTATACAGGGTGTCCCATTTAAAAATATTATGTTCAATTGGTTTCCTCAAATTTACGGCATGCAATTTTTTTTTCGACCTAGCCAAAAGATAATACGTGAAAAACCAAACAACTTTTGTATTTAAACTTTTTTTCTAACTTTCTTAATAACCCCTGTATGTAGGGGTCAAAATATACGCCAATACTCTGTACAAATACTAACCACGTCGTTTTTAACTTTGCAATACCAAAAAATCACAAGTACGACTAAATTATTACGTTAAACAAACCCAAATACATGTTATTTATCATTATATCAGCAATAAGCCTCTAAGAATTATCTTTTAAGTAGGTTTAAATATTTTCATGCAGAGGGCGCATTCATTTTTGGAATCGCCAATAAGCTCAGTAGTTTAGTAGTCACAGTAAAAATAAATCGAGTGCTTAAAAAGCTCGGTTTGTACGTTGTGTAAATGGCGGAATGAACGATGAGCTCTTTCGTTGCCAGTCGTTCGTTCACGGCAGAGTAATATGAGCCGGCTGTTTGAGCTTGGTTTCATGTATCTTAATAGCCTGCAAATGTGTCTGTTTTACGTCAATAGTTTGACCTGCATTCCTTCGGCGCTCAAGTGGGGTTTAAACCCTAAAAACTGTAACGTATGCATGTATCGTGTGAAGGAATCAGTTTAGTTTAGTATTAAGTATTAAGTTGTAAACTACAACCATAAGGTGCAGGACGTTGTTCTGCACACAAGCAGACTAGTTTGTTCACTATCACAAAAAATTATATACAGTCCATTTAATTATACTATACCTAGTAAGTCAATGCAAGTGTTTTAATTCAATCAATCAACAGCGATGCTACCGCAGCTCGCTTTTCGTTAATAACGCGGAGAAATCCCACAGTACATGGTCCTACGATCCGGATAATTTGGTTCTACGATCTGGATAATTTGGTTCTACGATACGAAGTACAAGATCCTAGTCGATCTGGATGGAATAATCTGGTTCTAGTGGTGCCCTATGGAATAATTGGATTCTTGTCAAGTCCCATGGAATAAGTTTGGTTCACGTCGTGAAAGACGAATTGGATTAATTTAGTTCATAGTGAGTTTGATAGTGAATAAAATCAGTGATAGTGAACGTCGATAGTCTCATCATACGCAAGAGTTTTGGATTCAAAGAAGCTCTACACAAACGAAGCATTCAACACAAAGAAACACAAATCAGCAACAACGCAAATCAACGCAAAGAAACACAAATAAGAAGCTACACAAACGAAGCAATCAACGTAAAGAAACACAAATAAGAAGCTACACAAACGAAGCAATCAATACAAAGAAACACAAAGAAGCAACTACACAAACGAAGCAATCAATACAAAGAAACACGAAGAAGCAACTACTTAAACGAATAATCAACACAAAGGTACACAAAGAAGCAACACATACACACTCGAGAGGTATCTCTACACATAAGCAAGCAATACTGTAAGTCACTCTTCCTTTTATATACGTCCTAGTCTTAAGTAATTATCTCTGTTTGTTATCTGACATAGTACGGTTTTTATCTAAGCAAAATGACTGAACTCAACGAAAACGACTTACCCGCTTTGATTTTAAGACGAGGTCAACTCAAGGGTCAAGTTACACGTTTTCAAAATTTTCTAAATGCCTTTAATGAAGAAAACGCTAATCTACTCGAAATTCAAACGCGTTTTACTAGACTTGATGGAATTTTAGATAAATTTGAGGAAATTCAAAACAGTATCGAAGTGCTCTCAGGTGGAGTCGTTCAGAACGATGAACGAGAAGCCTTTGAGGATGCTTATTACAAGGTTAGTGCCACAGTTAGAGAGTTCGTACGGTCCAAGCAAAATAATGCGCAACGTAACCAACTCGATGTTGTTATTCGCGAAATAAATACGCCTACGGGTACAACGGCAACCGCTAATACAAATGTAAACAATTTATTAGGTCAGGTAAAACTACCAAATGTTGACTTGCCAGAGTTTCAGGGATCATATGACGAGTGGACAAGCTTTCATGATAATTTCGCTACACTAATACATGAAAATAAAAAATTATCAATCGTGCAAAAATTCTATTATTTAAGGTCATGTCTGAAGGGAGAGGCAGCTCAGGTAATACATTCTATGAAAATGACAAATAACAATTATGACATTGCATGGGGTATGTTGAAAGAACGGTACGAAAACAAAAAACGTATAATATATACACATATGAACGCTATTTTCGATTTGACGCCAGTAAAACACGAATCTTGTAGTCAATTGCGAAAATTAATAAACAATTTCAACAGAAATTTCCGCGCGTTGCAGGCTATAGGCCAACCCACGGATAAATGGGATACACCCATTATATGCACGATCATTTCAAAACTCGATTCTCAAACAAAAAGGGAATGGGAATATGTTATACGCAAAGATGATATAGATTCAATTACGACAACAAAATTAGTTGAATTCTTATTAGAACGGTGTCAGTTACTAGAAACTGTCGAATATAAAAACAAAAATATTCAAAACTCACGCGAACAAAAATCATACACTCATTTATCGGTGGGCAAAATTACATGCTCATTTTGTAGGGAAAATCATTTCAATAATCAGTGTCAGAAATTTATTAACATGTCGTCTTCTAATAAGCTAATAGAAGTCAAGAAAAATAAATTATGCACGAACTGTTTGAGACCCAACCATTTCGCGGCAAATTGTAAAGCTAGTTCTTGTAAACATTGCAAGGGAAAACATCACTCTTTGCTACATATGTCTGAAAGTAATAAATCTCATGATGATAGGAATGACCACCCTATTGAAAATAGCAACCCAGGGGGGTCCCAAGAGGACACAGCTTTGACGCATACCACCCTCCTTACGGAAACAAAACAGACATCACAGGTGTTGTTAGCTACAGCATCAGTGAATATTCTCAATTCCAATGGAAAAAGGGTACGTTGTCGCGCGCTATTAGACAGCGGCTCACAGTCCAATTTTATCACGGGGTCTTTAGTACAAAAATTAAAGCTAAAAACCACACAAGCAAATATACCTGTAGCAGGTGTAAATAATGTATCGAGTAATATTTCAAGAAAAACGGAAGGATTTATATTCTCATTGGATAATAAATACAAAACGAAAGAAAACTTTTTGGTAGTTAATAAAATTACAGGTAACTTGCCTCAAATATCCTTTGATATATCAGAATTGAATCTTCCTACAAATATTCAGTTAGCGGACGAGAACATTAATGAAGCTACTCCTATTGATTTACTTTTAGGCGCGAGTTTATTCTTCGATATATTGTGCGTAGGTCAAATCAAACTGGGAAAAAACAAGCCGGTTGCTCAAAAAACCAAACTCGGTTGGATTATTTCGGGCAATCTACAATCTATAAAAAATATTAATCGACCTATTGTTTGCAATTTATCTATATCGGATCAATATTTACACGAACAAGCTAAACCATTTTGGACACTTGAAGAAGTAGGTGACAAAAAATGCTATTCTCAAGAGGAGCAAGAGTGTGAGCAGTATTTCACAAAGACATTCAAACGCGATGCGAGCGGGAGGTTTGAGGTTAGTTTGCCCTTTCAGGAAAACATAAAATCTCTAGGCGAATCTCAAAATACTGCAATTAACAGGTTCTTATCGCTAGAAAAACGATTGCAACGCGATATTAGTCTAAAAACACAATATACAAATTTTATGGCGGAATATGAAGCACTCGAACACATGTCGGTTATTGACACTTCTAATGATACGACAAATTCTTTGGAATATTATTTACCGCACCACGATGTAATTAAGGAACATAGCAAGACCACGAAGTTTAGGGTAGTATTTAACGCATCATGTAAAACCAATTCGAGTTTATCGTTGAATGATGTTCTGAAGGTGGGTCCAACCATTCAAAACGATTTGTACTCCATTGCTATCAAAAACGATTTTTATATGGATGACTTAATTAGTGGTGCGGGTAACATAAGGGCGGCTGTAAAACTAAAAACAAAAATTCCAGAAATTCTTAGTTCTGCAGAGTTGTCTCTGCGGAAATGGTGTTCTAATCGTACGGAGTTACTCGATAACAAAAACTTAGGGGATTTACCAGAATACTATATTAGTAAGGATGAAAATATCAAGGCTTTAGGTTTAGTTTGGAATCCAAATTACGACACCTTTTCGTATTTGGTAAACTTATCAAGGGGGAACTTTATTACAAAACGTTTTATTCTATCTACCGTCGCTAAAATATTTGATCCTTTAGAGTTAATTGGGCCTGTAATAGTACAGGCTAAGCTTTTATTACAAAAATTATGTCAAATACAAATTTCTAGGGATGAATCAATCCCATTTGACTTACACGCCTGGTTCCAACTATTTTATGATTCATTAGTAGATTTAAATTCTATTAAAATACCGAGACAGGTTACCATACCTAAATATACAAAAATTGAGTTGGCTGGTGATCTATCATCTAAGGTATTTTTAAATTGTCTAAAACGCTTCACATCCAGAAGAGGCTTATGTCGAAATATTTATAGCGATAACGGCACTAACTTTGTTGGTGCATGTAATGAGCTAAAATCCATAGTTAAATCACTAGGAAATTCTATACAGTCTAGTGAAATTCGTAACTTTTTACTAGAAAATTCTATAACATGGCATTTTATACCTCCTTTCTCTCCACATCAAGGTGGATTGTGGGAATCTGCGGTGCGTTCAGCCAAATTTAATTTAATTCGTGTGGTGGGAAATGCTCATCTAACTTATGAAGGGTTATACACAGTTCTATGTCAGATAGAAGCAGTACTCAATTCCCGACCTCTTATACCTATGACTCATGATCCCGAGGATCTTTCTGTTTTAACCCCTGCACACTTCCTTGTGGGTGACTCTCTCATGGCCATACCTCAAGAAGACGTTTCGGAAATACCAGTGAACCGCTTGAAGTTACACGCTCGTTTGCAGCAAATTGTGCAGCACTTTTGGAGGCGATGGTCTGCTGAATATCTAACGTCACTTCAGCAGCGCGGAAAATGGAAAAAATCATTTCCTGGACTTATGGTCGGTGATTTGGTATTAATCAAGGATGATGACTCAGCTCCTCTTCAATGGAAGTTAGGACGTATTACTACACTTCACCCAGGAAAGGACGGAATCACTCGCGTTGTGAGTGTTTTAGTGCGCGGTGGAGTGGTCAAACGTAGTGTAGTTAATGTGTATAAACTGCCCATGGACAGCAATGCTTAGAGAACTGAAATGGGATATTTACTATATACTATTGAACGATATTAGTTTAATTTAAATACCTAGTAACCTAAGATTGTATAATGTCACTAGTTGCACTAATCAGTGCCCTATAACTCATAGATTTCTTTCATGCTTTATTTGAAAGCTAAGAGCTTCCAAGGCGGGCGGGATGTTTGAGCTTGGTTTCATGTATCTTAATAGCCTGCAAATGTGTCTGTTTTACGTCAATAGTTTGACCTGCATTCCTTCGGCGCTCAAGTGGGGTTTAAACCCTAAAAACTGTAACGTATGCATGTATCGTGTGAAGGAATCAGTTTAGTTTAGTATTAAGTATTAAGTTGTAAACTACAACCATAAGGTGCAGGACGTTGTTCTGCACACAAGCAGACTAGTTTGTTCACTATCACAAAAAATTATATACAGTCCATTTAATTATACTATACCTAGTAAGTCAATGCAAGTGTTTTAATTCAATCAATCAACAGCGATGCTACCGCAGCTCGCTTTTCGTTAATAACGCGGAGAAATCCCACAGTACACCGGCAGTGCCGGCCGGCACATTCCAAAAAACATAGGCACATTCGTGCTAGTCGTTCATGAACGACCCTGTGCCAGCGTCTACCTCTACCAAGGATTGTTAACTGTTTACAGGATTGCTCGATCGCTCAATTTTGTCATCCGCCTTTCTGACGTCATCGAAGATATTTTTAATCGAATTGTCAAAATATACCTATTTTGTGTTTGTTATATTTCACATTTGCAAGAGAATTTTCGTATTTGAATGATTATTAATATTATTATTTATTAAAGTTTGTAATAACAGTATAAAGTGTACCTATTTCTACAAGTTCGAGATCTTTGGATCTTTGATGACGTCACAATTATGGATTACATTGTAGTATAGGGATCGAGCATTCCTGTAAACAGTTAACAATCCTTGTACCTCTACAACCATACCATAGATCTTACCTATATAGATATTCTGTGCCATAGATTGAGAGAAGGTAAATACTTCTTACTTTTGTGCAAATAGATTTGTATTTCATGTAAGTAAATTATTGTTAAGTAATATTAATTTTTCCACGTAATATTGTTAATAGGTAGGTAGGTACGTTATAAATTAACCTAATTATTTACTCTTTACAATTATTGCTATTATGTTTAGGAAAGTGATGTGAATGATACTTTTATCATTGTTTGAATAAATATATTTAAAAATTTAAACTATGGTAATATACTCCAAGAACCCTAAGGTTCTTGAATATACTCATCGTATTACGAGTAGTTCCGAGTTCCTTCGACAACAGAGACAAAAATCTCTGAGAGTGACATTAGTCTTTTTCTGTTTTGTGGTCACTAGTCACTAGTATCAAAGCAGTATCAAGTATGTTCATGTTCACATAAAGTAACCTTTATGATATTCATGTGGCTGAAGACAGACACAGAATCAGATTCGAAAAACGGCAAATTACAGCGAACCAGTTCGTTATTGGAAATAATGCGAAATTATTTAAAAAACCAGTTATTTCCCGTATGGGTAGGGTGACCATATTCCTTGAACAACAAAAGAGGACAAGGGTGCTGTGGGGAATATTTTCTAAAAAATACATCATTATTTCGTGAAAACATTATAAACTATTGGTTTTTATTTATAAAAACAAATAATTACTTTGTAATTTTGTAATAGTAGGCTTAAATTTGTAAAATAAGGGTGGCTTTTGCGGGATTCTTCAACCATGTTTGTTCCCATCGCGCTCTTTATTCGATTTAAGTTAACAGAGAGAGAAAGAGTTACAATTAGAGGTCTATGATGAATTTCAAATAATTTATGATTTCCAATTTAGTTGCTTATTGTAACTTGCATTGTTTAGAAATACTTCAGATTTTTAGTGTATTTTTTTGTCTGATAAAAAAGGGGACATTTAGCATAAAATGTGTGTATATATATATACCGGACATAAATTTGAACCTTAAAAAGAGGACTTGTCCGGATAAAAGAGGACGTCTGGTCACCCTACGTATGGAGAATTATTAAACAATTAGTACTTTATTAGTCATGTTTACTTAGGTTACTAAAAACGTTTTTCAACCTCCAAAAGCCATTTAAATACCCTATATATAAATATATAAAGATCAGGAAACTAATTACCAGTTAGGTAGGTATACCTACTTACTTCTTTTCCAATTTTCTCATTGACTCTCACTTGTTCAACAACGTAGTTACAGACATACAGGCCTAGTGTTCTAAATAGTAACAGATAGGTAAAAACACCGAGATTTTAGGGGATATAATTTTCATTAAGGGAGTGAAATTCATTTTTCAATGAGAAGTCCAAAAAATATCGTGGATTTTACAAATAAAGGTGTTACATATTTTCGTTTACACGATAACATCATTGACGGTCTACCATCAAGTAGACGGAAGGAAATTAAAAAATTCAGAGTTGAAGGGGATGAAATTCATTTTTCAATGAGAAATTATAAAAAAATCGCGGATTCCACAAATAAGGGTGTTACACATTTTCGTTCACAGGTTATCATTATAGACGTTCTACCATCAAGCTGGTAGACGTAAATTAGAAAATTCAGAGTTTAAGGGGATGAAATTCAGTTTTCAATGAGAAATTATAAAAAAATCACGGATTCCACAAATAAGCGTGTTACACATTTTCGTTAACAGGTTAACATTATAGACGCTCTACAATCATGCTGGTAGACGGAAATTGGAAAATTCAGAGATTAAGGGGATGAAATTCATTTTTCAATCCGAAATCATAAAAAAATCGCGGATTCCACAAATAAGGGTTTTACACATTTTCGTTAACAGGTTAACATTATAGACGTTCAACCATCAAGCTGGTAGATGGAAATTAGAAAATTCAGAGTTTAAGGGGATGAAAATCATTTTTCAATCTAAAATCATAAAAAAATCGCGGATTCCACAAATAAGGGTGTTACACATTTTCGTTAACTGGTTATCATTATAGACGTTCCGCCATCAAGCTGGTAGATGGAGATTAGAAAATTCGGAGTTTAAGGGGATGAAAATCATTTTTCAAATTAAAATCATAAAAAAATCGCGGATTCCACAAATAAGGGTGTTACACATTTTCGTTAACTGGTTATCATTATAGACGTTCCGCCATCAAGCTGCTATACGGAAATTGGAAAATTCAGAGTTTAAGGGGATGAAATTCATTTTTCAATCCGAAATCATAAAAAAATCGCAGATTCCACAAATAAGGGTGTTGCACATTTTCGTTAACAGGTTAACATTATAGACGTTTTATCATCAAGCTGATACATGGAAATTAGAAAATTCAGAGTTTAAGGGGATGAAATTCATTTTTCAATGAGAAATTATAAAAGAAATCACGGATTCCACAAATAAGGGTGTTACACATTTTCGTTAACAGGTTAACATTATAGACATTCTACAATCATGCTGGTAGACGGAAATTGGAAAATTCAGAGTTTAAGGGGATGAAAATCATTTTTCAATCTAAAATCATAAAAAAATCGCGTATTCCACAAATAAGGGTGTTACACATTTTCGTTAACAGGTTAACATTATAGACGTTCTACAATCATGCTGATAGACGGAAATTGGAAAATTCAGAGTTGAAGGGGATGAAAATATTTTTTTTAATGTGATGTCCAAAAGTAATCATACCGTTTATTATAATTTGACTTGCAACAGTCTAAAAACTTGTAGATAGCACAAGCTATAAGGGATAAAATGTATGAAAACTGGAACATATAGGTGGTTGATTAAGAATGTTCCTAAATAATTAAAGTGAAGAACAAAATCTAGATTTTCTTTTTCACCCTGTATCACGCATGTCTCTGACATATTGAGACATACAGATATAGCTGGATAAAACACAGAGAATTTGCTTAGACTAAGGCAATTTTTCTTGAAATAGAATCTTTTTTGAGTATTTTATAGCAATTTGTAATAGATTCACTGTGCGCTTTAATTATGATTCATTTAACTTTGAACTTTCAATAAATGTGAAATATATAAAAATGAGGTTTTTTGTCGTATTTGTTTCCTAGCTATAGGTGTTTAACATCTTTGTCTTTTTGTTTATTTTCATCTGACATTATATGTAAGAAAATATATGGAAATAAAATATTAATTTGTCCGGAGCTAAAAATAATATAATCTTTAACAAAATAAATCTACAATTATTTTCCCATAAAATTAAAAGGATCTGTGGTAGTGGTACTTTCCTCTTAGCGGACCCTGTATCTCTGGCTTGTTGTCAATTGCTTCCAACACTTTATCAACGGTTTTTTATATTTGTCAGCAAAAGCTACCCACCATAATTTTAACATATTATTGCAGTATAAGAAAGCTAATTTTGAAAAATAAAGAAATCAAAATACATTTTCCTACAATTTAATATTTTAACTTATTTTATAAGTAGATCTACTAAACAATTGATAAACGTTCAGTTTAAAAAATACGTTTTATATGTATCACAATTGATTGAAACGTTTATTGATTGAAAAATGAATTTCATCCCCTTCAACTCAGAATTTTCTAATTTCCATCTACCAGCTTGATGGTAGAACGTCTATAATGTTAACCTGTTAACGAAAATGTGTAACACCCTTATTTGTGAAATCTGCGATTTTTTTAAGATTTCGGATTGAAAAATGAATTTCATCCCCTTAAACTCTGAATTTTCTAATTTCCGTCTAGCAGCTTGATGGTAGAACGTCTATAATGATAACCTGTTAACGAAAGTGTGTAACACCCTTATTTGTGGAATCCGCGATTTTTTTATATTTTCCCATTGACAAATGAATTTCATCCCCTTAAACTCTGAATTTTCTAATTTCCGTCTGCCAGCTTGATGGTAGAACGTCTATAATGATAACCTGTTAACGAAAATGTGTAACACCCTTATTTGTGGAATCCGTGATTTTTTTATAATTTCTGATTGAAAAATGAATTTCATCCCCTTAAACTCTGAATTTTCTAATCTCCGTCTACCAGCTTGATATGGTAGAACGTCTATAATGATAACCTGTTAACGAGAATGTGTAACACCCTTATTTGTGGAATCCGCGATTTTTTTATATTTTCTCATTGAAAAATGAATTTCATCCCCTTAATCCCTTAAACTCTGAATTTTTTAATTTCCGTCTGCCAGCTTGATGGTAGAACGTCTATAATGATAACCTGTGAACGAAAATGTGTAACACTCTTATTTGTGGAATCCTTGACTTTTTTATAATTTCTGATTGAAAAATGAATTTCATCCCCTTAAACTCTTAATTTTTTAATTTCCATCTACCAGCATGATTGTAGAACGTCTATAATGTTAACCTGTTAACGAAAATGTGTAACACCCTTATTTGTGGAATCCGCGATTTTTTTATATTTTCTCATTGAAAAATGATTTTCATCCCCTTAAACTCTGAATTTTCTAATTTCCATCTACCAGCTTGATGGTAGAACGTCTATAATGTTAACCTGTTAACGAAAATGTGTAACACTCTTATTTGTGGAATCCTCGACTTTTTTATAATTTCTGATTGAAAAATGAGTTTCATCCCCTTAAACTCTGAATTTTCTAATTTCCGTCTACCAGCATGATTGTAGAACGTCTATAATGTTGACCTGTTAACGAAAATGTGTAACACCCTTATTTGTGGAATCCGCGATTTTTTTATATTTTCTCATTGAAAAATGAATTTCATCCCCTTAAACTCTGAATTTTCTAATCTCCGTCTACCAGCTTGATATGGTAGAACGTCTATAATGATAACCTGTTAACGAAAATGTGTAACACCCTTATTTGTGGAATCCGCGATTTTTTTAAATTTTCTCATTGAAAAATGAATTTCATCCCCTTAAACTCTGAATTTTCTAATCTCCGTCTACCAGCTTGATATGGTAGAACGTCTATAATGATAACCTGTTAACGAAAATGTGTAACACCCTTATTTGTGGAATCCGCGATTTTTTTATGATTTCAGATTGAAAAATGAATTTCATCCCCTTCAACTCTGAATTTTTTAATTTCCTTCCGTCTACTTGATGGTAGACCGTCAATGATGTTATCGTGTAAACGAAAATATGTAACACCTTTATTTGTAAAATCCACGATATTTTTTGGACTTCTCATTGAAAAATGAATTTCACTCCCTTAATGAAAATTATATCCCCTAAAATCTCGGTGTTTTTACCTATCTGTTACTATTTAGAACACTAGGCCTGTATGTCTGTAACCTACGTTGTTGAAGAAGTGAGAGTCAATGAGAAAATTGTAAAAGAAGTAAGTAGGTATACCTACCTAACCGGTAATTAGTTTCCTAATCTTTATATATTTATATATAGGGTATTTAAATGGCTTTTGGAGGTTGAAAAACGTTTTTAGTAACCTAAGTAAACATGACTAGTAAAGTACTAATTGTTTAATAATTTCCCATACGGGAAATAACTGGTTTTTAAAATAATTTCGCATTATTTCCAATAACGAACTGGTCCGCTGTAATTTGCCGTTTTTCGAATCTGATTCTGTGTCTGTCTTCAGCCACATATGATATTCATGTTCATATCGTATACTTTGTAACTTACTTGTCTTAGTGTGATTCGTACCCTACCTCTTACGAACATGTAAAGACATTACTTATCATAAAAAAAAGGAATATTAATAGAAGATCTACAGGAAAGTGAGATAATCAGATAATCATATTAGTGTATCCGCACAAGGTAGTTAATTACTATGAATGAAACTACCTACTGTAGGTAATTACTACCCTAAATGAATTACTACTTACCTACCAGAAACTACTTTAATTACCACAGAACTACTACTTACCACAGAAAATTTTTTCTATGGTATTTACTTGCTGTACAGGATGATTCAACGAAAAGTTTAATTTCAGTTTCAGACAGGTCGATTTTTATTTGAAGGGGACACATTTTTATAGTATTGAGATTATACAGGGTGTCCCAAAAAGGAGAGCTTTACCATAACTTACATTTTTTAAATAGAACACACTATGTATTTTTATAGATTTGGATAGAACACCCTCTAGCGAATACATTGATATAGGATTTGATGGATATAGCTCTAATAGTAAGGAAGACCATACAATTTACGGTCATATCTTCCTTACTATTAGAATCAATCTAACAATCAAACCCTATATCGTGATATATTCGTGAGAGGACGTACTATCCAAATCTGTAAAAATACACAGGGTGTTCCATTAAAAAATTGTACGTAGTGGTAAACCTCTCCTTTTTGGGACACCCGGTATAACTGTCAATACTATGAAAATGTGCCGCCCTTCAAATTAAAATCGACCTGTCTAAATTTTCCGTAGAATCCAATCCTTTGATAGATAATAGAGGAGTTTTTTCGTTGACTCACCCTGTATATATTGTTTGAACTATTTATTTTGTGACATCTAGATATTCTTCCTTTTAATGGGTAAGTATGTTTAAGGTAGTATATTTTTCTACACTGAAAATATAAAAAGTATTAGAAAATAAAACCTGTCAAAATAGAAATACTGGGTGTCCCATCGAAAAGTATCACATTTCGTCGCCTTATATCTCGAAAACTAAAAGAGATATCGGGATGCGGTTTGAACAGAATGACTTAGGATTTTTGTAAGTTTTTTTGGCACTGTTGCCAAATCTCCAAATATATTAGTAATTTTTGTATGGAATACGCTCCTCTTTGGAGTAAAATTACTTGCTTATATTAAATGGAACACCCTGTGTATTTTGCCATAATCAGAAAGCCTAATCACTCTACTTTTCAAAAAGTTATATGCATTGTTTACATTATCTTGAGAATTGGAGCCACAAAATTAAATTTGTAATAAGTACTCTTATTTGGGTTATTACGAATGAAAAAAATACCTTCTGCTTTGTAAAGTTATTTTTAAGTTTTTGTACACTTATTTTAAATAAAATACCCTATATATTTTAAAATTTTTAAATCTCTTATCAAACTTGATGTGGAAATTGACTGAATGAAAAAAGATAGGGAGAAAAGAATAATTCTTTAATAATCGGTAGGAACGAGTTTTGTTAACAATAACAACAAAGCACAATGACAGTAATAAAAATAACAGATAAAATAATCAAAATAACTGTAAATAAAAACTACTTGAATAAGTTAGAAAACAATTGGTTTTAACTGCCCACCATTTACTTCAATATACATTTGTGCATCCTTCTAATGTGAACATTTTCATATCTATACTTTAAATATTTGACACAACTGACAATACAGTTTATTATTGTACTTTTGTTTTTCATGGCTACAGTGAAAACGAAGACCAGCTTCACAAACTGTTTAAGTAAGAGGTGCTCCTATTAAACTGAATTTTGTGGCTCCAATTCTCAAGATAATGTAAACTATGTATACCTTTTTGAAAAGTAAAGTGATTAGGCTTTCAGATTATGGCAAAATATACAGGGTGTTCCACTTAATATAAGCAAGTAGTTTTACTCCAAAGAGGAGCGTATTCAATAAAAGATTTGCCAATATATTTGGAGATTTGGCAACAGTGTCAAAAAAACTTACAAAAATCTAAAGTCATTCTGTCCAAACCGCGTCCCGATATCTCTTTTAGTTTTCGAGATATAAGGCGGCGAAATGTGATACTTTTCGATGGGACACCCCGTATAGTACCTACCTAGGTATAAAGAAATACTACCCGGAAATAGAGAAATTGATTAAGCAGAATTAGGTTTTAAAAAATCAACCCTTGACTCTTGCTTTTGGCATTTGAATCTATTTTGATTTTTTAATATTTTCCGAAGTATCAAAATACCCAAATGAAAAGTTTGAGTTCACTGACTACCAAGTAACTGATATACAGGGTGGAAAAAATTTTAATGTTCAGCATTGGTATCTCGGAAACGGTAAAAGATACAACATGGCTCAAATTAGGAAAAAGTTGCTCAATTTTATTCCAATTCAAAATATGTGAACAAGTTTAATATATTCCAGACCGTTCGAGAGTTATGCCGGAAAAATATAATTTGCCAGTTTCTTTGATGTCAAATAAATGTAGACTTTTGAAATTTGGTATGTTTGCATAGTTTGATGAGAGCTTTCGATTGGCATACTAAAACATGTTCTAGGCCTACTAGTTTTTCCGCAACAATATTCAACTTTTGTATTTCTTATGAGCGCCATATTGGATTTTTACTTCATTAAATACAGAAAGAAATTACAACCACGGTGATATATCCTACTTGACACTTTCTTCGGTAAATATGGATAATACACGCGAATAACGATAAATAGTATTTATTCACATATAATAGACAATCATTCATTTATAGTTAATTGTTACAATAATAAGCCAGTCATTTAAGGCATCGTAGGTCGCAAAAAATTGCAGAGTTCTGATTTTTTGGAACGTTGTTAGGATAGGTACCAATAGTGTAAAACCAAGTTTGCAGCTTCGAAAGACCCGTGCTAACTGCGTGGTGCTCGAAAAACCTTTTTTTTTTCGGACTTTTTTCAGTTTTTGCCTTATAACTTTTAAATGGTGCATCCTACGAAAAAAGTTGCCCTATACAGCACTTAAAAAATTGGCCATTTTTCAAAAAAAGTTCGAAATTGTAGTTTTAGCTGTCTTCCAAGCCGAATATCAGCTAAAATACTCAGCCTACGTGGAAAGTCATGGGTAATGAAGTTGTAGAGCAGTTATTTAGCTTTAATTTAAGCATAAGCGGAACACTGTAGGGCCAATAGTTCCCTGTTATCAGGAAATAACAAAAAATGAAGGAAAATGGGATTTTTCAAGAAATGGAACTTGACGAATTGCAGGACTTTTGTAAAGGATAAGAAAGACATAACTCAGTGGAAAATGGTTTTAACGTATAAATTTATCAAAATTATATCAAAATTGTATAAAAAATATTTTGGTAGTTTGGGAGACCTTGGACGTGAAATGTTAAACGTGAAGTGATGGCGGGACCTCAACGGACTCCTGCGACAGAAATACAGAACACAATGTAAATTAGTATTTATTGCGTAATCAATTTTATAATAAATTACAACGAAGGATATGTAATATTAGGCTTACCTTTACGCACTTAGCGAGACAGTCGTGTTGTTTTGGAAGGCCCAGGTTCGTCAGACCTGGGTCTTCTCTCAGAGGAGTCTCTTCATGAGACTCCTCTGTTGTCTGATTAGATCTAACCTTTACCACTAGATACTAGTGGTAAAGGGTCGTCGACGTCATCTTCATCCGACTCGGCCATGGCTAAGGGAGGAGTATTCAGGCAGGTCTTCAACTGACAAATTTTGCAGAGAGCAGAGCATTTCAATCCTACTCTCTGGCAGGAGCCGCTCCGTCCTCCGCAACGTTTCTGGCACCTGCAGGACAGGAATTTCAGCAGGGTTAGCGGCGCTTATTCCTTGGTTGAGGTCACCGGTGTCAACCCCTGCTGGCTTCTTGTCCACCCCCAGTTGGTGGGCTCTTTCTCTAATCCCAACCACGTCTGCACCTGGTGGTAGGTTCTTTAGGAATGTTGGGCAGCAGCCTCTTCGGTTGGGGGGAGACCAGCGAGGTGGACTTTGGCGTTGGCAGCAGATTGGACAAATATCCCATAAAGCAGGGAGTGGTTAAAGTCGTCTTCTCTCTGCAAAATTTGTCAGGGGAAGACCTGCCTGAATACTCCTCCCTTAGCCATGGCCGAGTCGGATGAAGAAAATGAGGTCGACGAGCCTGTACCACTAGTATCTAGTAGTAGATCTAATCAGACAACAGAGGAGTCTCCGGAGTCCCAAGAAGAGCCGTCTGACGAACCTGGGTCTTCCAAAAGAACACGACTGTCTCGCTAAAGCTTCGGTTTCCTAGGAAGCGGTGCCGTCTTTTAAGGGGCGTCAAAATACGGTAGGTGACATCACAAACAACGGTTTTATGATAAGGAAAATAGTTTTAAAATTATAAAACTACTTCAGCGCTATACAAAAGACACCGCAAAAAAAACATTGATGAACTGATTCGTACCATATGACCCACCGCTTCAAATGAGACGGCACCGCTCTGTTACATTACGGTGTGCGCTACCGCTCTCTTGGGAACACTTCCCTTATTATACACGACACCGTTTTTTTGACGTTACCCACCGTATTTTGACGGCCGTTAAAAGACGGCACCGCTTTCCAGGAAAGCGAAGCTTAGGTGGGAAAAGGTAAGCCTAATATTACATATCCTACGTTGTAATTTATTATAAAATTGATTACGCAATAAATACTACTACTCAATGAATTTACATTGTGTTCTGTATTTCTGTCGCAGGAGTCAGCTGAGGTCCCACCATCACTTCACGTTCAACATTTCACGTCCAAGGTCCCCCAAACTACCAAAATATTTTTTAAGTGTACAATTTTGATATAATTTTGATAAATTTATGTTATTATTAATTGAACTCAATTTCATTTTGCATGATATAAAACCATTTTCCACTGAGTTATATCTTTCTTATCCTTTACAAAAGTCCTGCAATTCGTCAGACTCCATTTCTTGAAAAATCCCATTTTCCTTCATTTTCTGTTATTTCCTGATAACAAGGGAACTATTGGCCCTACAGTGTTCCGCTTATGCAAATTAAAGCTAAATAACTGCTCTACAACTTCATTCCTCATGACTTTCCACGTAGGCTGAGTATTTTAGCTGATATTCGGTTTGGAAGACAGCTAAAACAACAATTTCGAACTTTTTGGGAAAAATGGCCAATTTTTGAAGTGCTGTATCTCAGGACCTGTTAGACCTATGGAACTGCGGCTGCTCTCAAATTTTAGAGTAGTAAATTTTGTCTACTTTAAAATTATACAGGGCAACTTTTTCCGTAAGATGCACCATTTAGAAGTTATAAGCAAAAAACTGAAAAAAGTCCGAAAAAAAAAGGTTTTTCGAGCACCATGCAGTTAGCACAGGTCTTTCGAAGCTGCAAACTTGGTTTTACACTATTGGTACCTATCCTAACAACATTCCAAAAAATCAGAACTCTGCAATTTTTTGCGACCTAACGCGATTTTTATGTCTACAGTGACTGGCCTATACGTAGTTTTAGCTTTTTGAGGAACTAATTATTATAATAAGAAAAACAATTATTTGTACTGTTTGAACTGGCTGCCATTACTCTGAATAGACATGTCATCCACTGCACGTCTTACGGTTGCAGCATCTATTGAATTTATGTATTTATTAAAATTATTTCTAACATTTCATTCTCTGTCGTTAGCATTGGATTACTGTATACAGATATAATTTTTAGCAGTTTCCCACAAATAATAATCCGGGGGTTAAAGCACGGTGATCGCGGTGGCCATAGAATGGAACCATTTATACCTATCTACGAATGAAGAGCACCTATTTTATAGAAACAACTGTACACTTTGAATATTTTTTAAAGGTCCAAAGGAATATTTTGCATCAAGCCTTTCTTCCAAATGGTTTTGTAAAAAGTGTAAATAATTACGTACGTGTAATGGCACCGGCGGTATTCGGGCCTTATCGTATTATTGATAAATTAACTTCTCATAATTATTTACACTTTTCACAAAACAATTTGGCGGAAAGGCTTGATGATCTATCTTTGCAAAATATTCAATATTTACAGTTGTTTCAATAAGATGGATGTTCTTTACACAACGCTAGAATTGTAACTTAGTATACCTCTATCAACGTTTTTCGAATTCGTAGATAGGTTCAAATGGTCCCATTCTATGGCCACCGCGATCACCGTGCTTTAACCCCCTGGATTATTATTTGTGGGGAGTTGCTAAAAATTATATCTGTTTACAGTAATCCAATGTCAACGACAGAGAATGAAATGTTGAAAAGAATTTTATAAATACAGAAGTGGATGACATGTCTATTCAGAGTAACTGCAGCCAGTTCAAGCAAATAATTGTTTTTGTTATTATAATAATTAGTTACTCAAAAAGCTAAAAATACGCATTGTAACAATTAACTATAAATGAATGATTGTGCTTAGTCAAAACACTTTAAAAATGAAGAGCACTTGATTCGGAACTTAATAAAGTTTCAGTTGCCTTGTACTTAGGAAGAACAATAAAAAATCAAGAGCCCTTCTGAGGCAAGAGCCAATTCTAAACAACTGAAAATTATGTAAAACATATGTTTAATGTCAAGCCCTTTGAAAGACATTTCATCCGTTCCAGTCCATAATTTAACGTAATTTTCAGTTCTTAAAAATTAAGGATCTTGATTTTCTTTGTGTTGATTATATTTAGTTAATTCAATTTTTATTTCTTCTCAATTTCAACAAGTTGAGTGTGGCAAATGATTTGTTGTCTAGAAATAAGTGTTTCTAATTTAAGGTACTGTAGATCCCACGAGAAGGTAAGCATAGAAAATGGGTATATCTGACTGGGATAAAATTTTTCTTCATGCGGGTGGAGGTGGAATGGATATGTTACGGAAGAGCCCTAAGCCCTTAAACGGTGTCTTTGTAGATATACGTTAAAAGACAGATTTTTTATTTTATGGTGTTAGGTTTAGCTGAAGTCTACTAATTTTACGTAAAGGGCCTTATTTTAATAATTTTATTTCTTAAACACATATCTTAATTGTAATTTTAAATATGCGGCATTAAATTAGACCTTAGTGTTTACATAATAAAATTGGAAGTACCACCTACTGAGTATATAACGTAATAATTATTGATTAGTATAGACATAGAGAAAATAAGACGAAATTTATAACTAGCCGGCATATAAGTAGGTATTTTTTTATTCCATGCAAGTAGGGTACAATACATATGTTACTGAAGAACCCTTAAAAGGCCCGTAATTTTTTTGAAACGATGAAAAAAACGTGTATTTTTTGTACTAGTTACACAAATAACTATTTTTACCCCATTTATTCACCCATTCTGAGTAAAGGTCAAGAGCCCTAAATTTGCCTTGAAATATAGGCCTTCAAAATAATATAGGCTTTAAATGCGCTCGTAATTAGCGCTTAATCAGTAATCACATAGTTTTACCGAAATTTTACTATGTGCGGTGCCAACTTTTGAGAGGTGGTAAACAAGTCCACTGGCATGATTTACGTTTATTACATTGATTACGTCTATCAGCTGGATTTCGGGTATTATGTCAGGGTGTATGTAAAATTTAACATAATGCCATATTAATAACTTTATCGATGAGTGATATACCTACCTACTGATGAGTGCTGAATGATACGTAAAGTTTTTGTTTCGTATAGTAAATAGTAGCTATATAGATAAGCGGCTTAGAGTGTAGATAAAGGTAAACAGTTAATAAAATTAAGTCACACGACCTCGCACCCGGTGAAACATCTATCTATATATTTTTGACAGCCGAATATCTACATAAAAATGTCTGCAGATATTCCTGGTTATATTTTTGCGAGTGCTGTGGCAGCTGGTGGAATCTTTGGATATTATAAAGCTCGTAAGTACCTAAACATGAATTTTTCGACATAATTACAAAAAAATACAATACTTGCTTACACTTAGCGATTATAAATTAATCTCTGCACTTACAATAGCATGCATGAGTTGCTGTTTTACTAAATTCAGCAAGTCACGACTTACTAACATAACTGAAAAAAAAACTATTTTTTTTTAGCCTAACTTTGCATCAGATCTGGGTTGTGGTTTCTAGATTTTTTTTTATGTGATTATTTAATTATTACTCTGCAATTACGGGTACATTTATTTAATTAAGGCTTAATTTATTTGCCTACATTTAGTAAAATGTTCACTAGTGGTTCACAATGTTTAATTTCAATATGTATTTTTATGCTTTTACTAAGTATTTAAAAATAATAAGTATAGGTTATAAACACCGACCATAAAAGATAGTTATAAATAATAATGATAATATATGGTTATTCTTTTATCTGATATGATATATAAATGATTGGGTACATATATCAAATCCCTGGTTTGATTTATTATTGTATTTTTTGTGATCTGGTTTCTTAATTTAATTCTGTGTGCCACTGTTGATTAGCTTTTACAATTCGAATTTAGTCACATTAAAGGGTTCAAACTTTAGGTGAAACATTTTGAACTCAAATATAACGTTAAAATTTATAGTTTTTGACAAATATAGCAAGTCATGCGGTCGGTTTGATAAACAAGTTTATCATTCAGTTTTTTATTCATGTGATTACGTGATCTAATTATTTTGAAGTTAAAGGGCAGGCAGATCATTAACTTATTAGGTGAATGCGAGGGTGAATGCCAAGGTTTGTTATTAGTTTTAGCTACAAGTTGAAGAATAAGGCAAACATTATTTTATATAGAATGTAGTTCTATTGCGAAAATAATACCCACAAATTATATACATTACCTATATAAAGAGAATTTAATTTTCTTACCGGGTACCGGGTTTCCCATTTCATTTGACTAATGGCAATTAACATGGGCTATTACATTTCATTGAATTTTATATTCCCAGGGCACACTATGAGAAATATTGCTAACGAAATCGATAGTACTGACTGTCAAACACTTCTGATTACCAAAATACTAAAGCGAAATGCTTTTTAATTAAAATATCATTAAAAATTTGTTTTAAGTTAATAGATGTAGTTTACATAGGCGTTTTAAGGAATGTAATATTATGTCATCTGGTGGACTAGTTGGTTAAGCGGCAGTCTTTCAAACTGAACCGCAAAATTTTTGCAGGCTAATCCCGCCAGAGACAACTTTTTTTTAATTTTACTTTTTCATTAATTACAAATTATAAGTGTTTACTTATTCGAATAAATATGGTTCATTGTCACTACCTAGTTATTATTTTTGAAAGTCACAATATTTACTTATCAAAAAAAAAAAAAAAAATAAATAAATAAATAAAACATGTTTTAATTGGTTCGTTTCCTTTATCTTTAGCTAAAGCTACTATCTTATAAAATAAGTAATCAACAAGCAACATATTTTTCTGCTAATAGTTACTACATATTATACCTCAATCTGGATATTGAGTTAAACAGTTACAGAGGAACTGTCGTGAATTAGTACTTAATAGGATAGGGTTTTTTTTTAATGAAAAACTACAATTCTAAAATTATGAGTTTTTTTAAAATATGTTCATATTTTAAAAAACTCATAATTTTAGAATTATAGTTTTTTATTGACTAGGTACTGACAATGAACCATATTTATTCGAATAAGTAAGCACTAATAATTTGTAATTAATGAAAAAGTAAAATAAAAAAAAGTTGTCTCTGGCGGGATTTGAACCTGCAAAATTTTGCGGTTTAGTTTGAAACACTGCCGCTTAACCAACTAGTCCCCCAGATGACATAAGATGACGTTTCTTAAAACGGTTATGTACCTAAACTACATCTATTAACTTAAAACGAATTTTTATTGATATTTTAATTAAAAAAGCATTTGGCTTTAGTATTTTGGTAATCAGAAGTGTTTCACAGTCCGTTACAAAGGCGTAGAAGGGTCACATTAAAAAAAAAATAATAAAAACTCGAAATTTCGACTTTAATCTCGAAATTTCGTCTTTAAACACGAAATTTCGACATTAATCTCGAAATTTCGAGTTTAATCTCGAAATTTCGACTTCAAACTCGAAATTTCGACTTTAAACACGAAATTTCGACTTTCAACTCGATATTTCGACTTTAAACACGAAATTTCGACTTTCAACTCGAAATTATTCAGATGACCACTTTAAATGTGATTTTAACCAGTCAGTTACATCTGTTTATGTTATAAATTGAGTATAGATAGTAATATCTCGTGTTTTATTAGTGATATTAAACTTGGGTGCGATGTCAGAAAATGAATACAAACTTATTAGGCAATATTTTAGTATGGGCCTACAACATAAGGAAATTCTAACTTTCTTAAGCCATCTACATGGAATTTACCTTAACTTGCGTACATTGAAACGAAGACTTCGCTTTATTAACCTTTATAAAAGAAAAAATTACACTGACATAGATGATCTTGTGAGTTATCTCGCAGATGAATTAAGAAAATCTTCACAGCTTCATGGTTACAAGTGGATGTATATGAAATGTTTACAAAGGAATTATGTAGTTAATCAAGAAACTATTCGTCTACTTTTGCAAGCACTTGACCCCGAAGGTGTTCAAATTCAATTATAACCCCATAGACGAAAAAATTCCGTCTGTGTGAGGCAATGTAAGCAGCGATGTAGGTATCTAACCTGTGACTGCGTGGCAACAGCGCTTAAATAACTACGTTAAACAGTTTTGTAACTATTATATTATATCTTTGTATATAACTTTAAATAAACAAAGATTATATTTATGAAAGAACAATTATTTATATTAATCACTAAAATTCGAAAATAACAGTACAACTTGAAATACACAAAAATTATATTTTTATCAAAGAACAAATTTTTAATCACTAAAATTCTAAAATAACATACTTACACTTACATATATGATTCGATTTACAATGTTTACAGGGAGGTTTTAGGCAACAAGTTTACGATACTAATGATTGCTTAATAGAAGTAAATAACGAACAAGATCTGGAAGAGTGTGAAAGACTTTGCATCAATTTGGACTACATTTGTGACAAAGATATATTCCAACTGTGTAATATTATTATGACACAGAAGGGTTTGCGGAAAACTGAAGATTCCTATGATGCAGTTAATTTATACATTAATCTTCGAAATTAAATATTATTGACTATTTAATATTTATATAAAACTGAAACAAAATATGTACAACTGAACTATAATCAAAATAAAATGTATTGTAGATACCTACTTATTTGTAGCTTTGTGGCAATAATAAATTCAAAAATTAGTAAAAGTGTGTGTTATATTATTAAATTTCTTTTTCTGAGTGTACAACACAAGATTATTATTATTATTATTATTATTACCGAAATTTGAGGATCTCCCAAACCAACGGAAAAAATTCGCAGCGAAAGCGAATTTTGATCGAGATCCAGTACTACCAACGCGAAATAATCGAATATTCACGTTGGTTTAGGAATTAACATTTAAATCTTTAACAAATTAACTATTTCCCACACTCTTTTTTGTAGAAGAAATAAGAGAAATGAAAACCATCAGAATATGTTATTCATCGCTGGATTGAAAAACTCGGCCATTGGTTTTGACATATTATGTCAAGTGACCGATAGTTTTGTGGGAAAAAAATCACAAAAAGTGGCCGGATATTGATAAAATTGCCATAAAAAAATTTCAGAATCGAATTTTAGTACCACGTACACGTATTTGTCAGGTTGCTGACTGTTGCAACACACTGTATTTCGAGTTGAAAGTCGAAATTTCGTGTTTAAAGTCGAAATTTCGAGTTTGAAGTCGAAATTTCGAGATTAAACTCGAAATTTCGAGATTAAAGTCGAAATTTCGAGATTAAAGACGAAATTTTGAGATTAAAGTCGAAATTTCCAGATTAAAGTCGAAATTTCGAGATTAAAGACGAAATTTCGAGATATAAGTCGAAATTTCGAGTTTTTATTATTTTTTTTTTAATGTGACCCTTCTACGCCTTCGTAGTCCGTACTATCGATTCCGTTAGCAATATTTCTCAAAGTGTGCCCTGGGAATATAAAATTCAATGAAATGTAATAGCCCATGTTAATTGCTATTAGTCAAATGAAATGGGAAACCCAACAAAATACTACGAAATACGAAATACTTCGAACGAAATACTTCGAAAATTCCAGTCTTTTCAATTTGGTCTGGCTCCTTTGCTTTCTTCAATCACTGTATGATTAACACTGACTTCTTACGGGCACGCTGTTTGTGTCTGCATATCGTGGCACGCTGTGATCTTTTATACGGGCTAATATAATTAGGATCCTAATTTCCATGGAACTTTTATGAATTGTCATTCATGTACGAGGGCAGTTGAATAAGTCATCCGCATCCAAATATACGGGGGGAATTGTATAAGAACCGGTGGCGATATCCGGAAAATGGGGAAAAACTGTGCTAATCCCTTATCTCTTGCACGAGATTTTGCACGCGCCCTTTGGTACTTTCGAATGATTGTCCAATCAACATAAACAAACTCATTCTCAAGCAGTAAAGTTAATTTTAATTTTACATAAAATAATCCCGAAAGGAGAGGTATCTAGGGTGCACAAATAGGATAGGGGTTGTGAGGTAGCAATGCCAAAGTTTTACCATTCCCTATTTACATATAAAATAATTTTAAAATATTTTTTAGGCTCTGTACCATCTTTAGCAGCAGGTTTAGTATTTGGAGGAGTGTTAGCTTACGGTACCCACGAAGTAAGTAGAGATCCGGAAAACTATTATGTTCAACTGGTAGCAAGTTCAATTCTAGCTGGACTTATGGGATATCGTTACTATAATTCTAGAAAAGTAATGCCTGCAGGTGCTGTGTGCCTAGCATCCATTGCTATGATAATTAGAATTGCTGCAAAGGCAAGTGCCTTATCAAGCAATGTGTAGGTAGCTACTTAAAAATTAACAGCAAACAAAAACCCAATCTAGAATTAGCTCTATTTAAAGTCTGTTAAATTTAGGTAATAATATATTTTGATGTAGGTATATTAAAAATCTTAAACTTGTACGTACTCTGCTGAATGTGCCTATTTGTTATTTTATATTACTATATTTTAAGTAAAACATGAATGGAAGCATGGTTTAATAAATTGTTATATAAAATGTTTTTGTTTTGCATTATTTTGGTGACATTATTTTTTGTAAATAGCACTATTTGCTTTATTATTTTTTTAATTCGGTATATTTTTAATATGGTATTTGGAGGAATGGGACACGATTTTTTAATGGCAGAACATTCGACGACAAATCTCAAGTCAGTCCGTCGGATTTATTCCCCTGCGTAGAATGTTTTTTATAAACGTCAATGCATCATCAGATCCACTTGTGTCAATGACACAACTATAGTTGGTAAAACTACAGTGCAAATATATTTATAATGTGGTAAAACAATGTGTCTCAAGTGCTTCACTAGTCAAGCAATCCTTTTTTTATTATGTCGTACAGCCTTTGAAATAGCATCCCCACTTGCTAAATATCGGGCATGCAGGGGATATAAATAGCACCCCTATTTTTATTAAGAATAGGAAGTGAAGTACCTGTATACCACGTCTCATTTTGTCTTATTTCTAATTTCTGTCAGTTACAAATTTTTATCTTAAATGCTGCATAAATAAAAGTTATTTTTTGCAATGATATTTGACATAAAAACATGAATATTTGAAATGTATTATGCATAATATTTATTTTGACGTTAAGGCCTTCTGCATTTTAAGAAATTCAAATGACAATACTCAATATTTTATTAATATTGCCTAGTCAACTAGGCATATTTACCTTTTAGTATTTTATTTTAAACATCGGCGTAATACAAGTTTAAGTTTTTTGGAAAAGGTGTCTTTTAACCATGTTTACGCTAGTTTTCAAATAAGTTGACATTTTGCGAGACGAGAGGCCTATACCGAGGCCTATAGTAACTAGTACCCTTCCTGAATGTGAAAATAACTGATTTTATTTATTCATGCATACATAATCATATATTTTTTTAGCAGCAACTTAAACATAAACCTACTATGAAAATTGTGGGTTTTCGAGAAGTTTATATACCGGGTTTTCCATTTCATTTGACTAATGGCAATTAACATGGGCTATTACATTTGCTTATCAAAAAAAAAAAAAAAATGAAATAAAATAAACCTGTTTTAATTGGTTCGTTTCCTTTATCTTTAGCTAAAGCTACTATCTTATAAAATAAGTAATCAACAAGCAACATATTTTTTATTTATTACATGCACTGTGCTTTTACTAATAGTGTATTTATCTCTGCTAATAGTTACTACATATTATACCTCAATCTGGATATTGAGTTCAACAGTATTACAGAGGAACTGTCGTGAATTAGTAATAGGTTTTTTAAATAAAAAACTATAATTCTAAAATGATGAGTTTTTTAAAATAAGAATATATTTTTAAAAAACTCATCATATTTTAAAAAAACTCCTCAAGAAAAAACAATTTCGCTTTAGTATTTTGGTAACCAGAAGTGTTTGACAGTCAGTACTATCGATTCCGTTAGCAATATTTCTCATAGTGTACCCTGGGAATATAAAATTCAACGAAATGTAATAGCCCATGTTAATTGCCATTAGTCAAATGAAATGGGAAACCCGGTAGAATTATTTATTAATTATTATTAATATTTCAGTTTTGTCAGTAAGAAATTTAAAACAGATTATCAAAAAATAATGTTTTCATTAAAATTCAATGTAAAAGGTATCTGACCAAAAATAATTATTTTTATATAACTATAGTATTCTTATATATCCCGCTGTAATTTAATGTTAGGGAGTGCATATAGTACGCAAAGTAGTTGTTTTCGACATATCTAAAATAAGGTTATTCCTTTACGTACCTATAACCTATAGGTAACGAGGAAAATTAAAAACTTTATTGAACCATAATGTTCGACAATATCATTAATCATTTATCTCTTAGTTAACTTTTTGGGTTAATTCCTATACATATAAAGAAAGATATAAACAGTTAAATAAGCCAATAAATAATATTAAAATATCCCATAAAAAAGAGACACTATATTTCATAATGAAAACATTTGTTGAAATAAAATTTAAAAAAAGGCAAAGCACTTTCAACAATTTCACATGATACAAAAATAAGCTTTTCAACTGAAACTGAAGTTGGAAAATGCTTAGAACTCCACGGAAGAGTTATGAAGATATAAAACACTGGAATAACACTGTCATGTGGTAGATCCGAAGAATCTACACTTCTACACAAATAAAAAATGCATCCTTTTAGATCGAAAAATGTAATTAATCTGTTATCTGCAAAATGTTGTGTTTCAACACGATCCTGCATTTTGTTTTTATGCCTTTATTTTCAACTTTTACTCTTAATGCCATTATTTGCACTTGCACTTTTAATTCTGTCGACATAGAAACAATAAGAGAAAATAATTTCACTAGTACATTTTTAATGGGACAAATGGTAAGCGAATCAATTTTTAAGCTGGAAGCGGGGCGACCCGCAGTCAACGCAATACAAAATACAATTGTTGAAGAACTGAAGGCCGAAGGACCTTAAAAGATCTGGATTAATACTTTACTCGTATCGCAATATTCGTATGTATTCAACGTATGGGCGGATTTACCTTGTGTGATTTACACTAAGTAACATAAATGCGCATACCTACGGAAACTTAGTGTGGAAATCTATCAGAAAAAACAAGTTTCTGTACTTTCTATACTTTGAAAAATATCAGAAAATTGCTAGCAAGAATTTCATGAAATATGTTAAATTAAGGTTATCGTCTAGAAGTGTGTTGCACTTCCATGGACACAATTCGTGATTGATCTTGGAATAGCAATTTTGATTGAAGATACAAAATTTCTATTCAATTAATTTAAAGTAATTTTGTTTAATGATCGGTCAAATATTCCATTGGGTGCTAGTTTTTAAAAGTTGCGCATCGTCAATTTAAATAAAATACTCTGGAACTTCGTTATAGGCTTAGTTTTGGAATTAATAGCATTTGAGTACTGAGTACACCAGTGCTATACCTACACGTTTATTTTTTCCAGTTTCAAAACAATATTTTTTGGATGCTCTACCTTAATTTGACACCTTTACTGAATCTGCTGAGACATTTATAAGTGACGTTTACAAATTAACGAATTAGGTAAGTGATTACTTATCGATCAGGTGGCGGTAAATAAACTAAAAAATATAGGAATTTAAAAATCAATTTTTATTAGCGACAAAATTAAAATTACAATTTGAACAATTATTAAATAGGATAGCATTACCTTTTCTGTGATACTTTCCAAATTTGTTTCGTTACACCACGCTGCGAATAGCTTGAAGTTTTCTCATATCTTTCATTGGACTTCTCGGGAATTATGCCTGAGTATCCTACTTGCCAAACATTTTCAAAGTCTGAATCGTCACTTTCTTGAATAGTAACTTACAAGAAACTTAAGTTGAGGCAAAAATCTTATCTTGGAGAAATTTTGGTAAATTTTTACTTTACGCACTTTTCGAATTTAACATTTTTTTTATGTGATATATATTAGACACTGTTAGAAGTGTTTTGTGATACGTTACATATTGCGCAGATGAATAATAATTAAACTATGATACGAGACGCGAGAGTGAATAGGGGTGCAGATTAGGATATCGATATATATACAATGTACAATGAGTTGTATTATCTAAATATATACCATATCTATTATATGATTTTAAAGTAAGCTACACAACTCGTTAAAGAATTTATATAAAATTATTTTATAGACGTTGTATTAGCAATTACCAGATTATCTATACAGCTTTTATACAAATCTTTTATAGTTTTTTTAAAAGGGGTTGGTAAAATAGTGATATAAATATTTACACAATGCTGATAAAACGAAGATATATTTCATTGCCGTCTGAATTTTAATATTGGTTGTATATTCTTTCTTACAGCTATATCATGTGATAATTTGGTTCGTTGGCTAAAACGGTTTTAACTCTTGGCGTTATAGAATAGAACTCTTCTTTGAAGAGCACTAACGGATACCTATATAATACTTTAGTCCTGTTGAAGATCTATTTTGCTAGTTGGGCGGGGATCGCGGAGGGATCTCCGCGGGCGACCGGAGGTCGCTCCCGGCCTTTTCCAATGCGTAGGGGTATTTTCGTCCCGTTTCCTACGCGTTTTCCCAATTTAAACGCCTTTTCAAAAAACCTCTGCAAAATTTTCGTCGATCGCCGTTCGGTGAGAGAGATGCGACTAGCCCGGCGTTTGTCCTCGCGCCTAATGGCCCCGTCACGCCTGCCGAAATCCCGACTTTTCGCGGGACTCCCTAGACCCTTTTTCTAATTTTACGGCTTCGAGAACCGCTTCACGCGAAAGTTCCGTCCTTTCTCTAATCCTTTGAGATTTTTTTTCGAGAGCGTACGTCGAGTTCCTCTATGTCTATTTTGTTGAGTCGCGTCCGTCTCAACTTCTTTCTCATTTTATCTGCCCATGTGAGATTATACTAACGAGACAAACACCTCCCACGAAAACTGTGAAATTAATTAAACTTCAGATAGGTTATTTTCCTACGAGAAATCTTGCTAACGGAATCAATAGTACTGACTGCCAAACACTTCTGATTACCAAAATACTGAAGCGAAATGCTTTTCCAATTAGAAAATCGGTAAAAATTATTTGTTGTACATTAGTTGTACATGTCAGCGAAAACTTTTGTCAACAGGCGAGATAGCGCAATGGGAAAGTCGTAGAATTTAAAACGTGATAATGCTGATATTGAGAGTTCGAGTCACGCTGGAGACGATATTTTTTTTACTTTTTAATTCCAATTATTTATTAGTATTAGTGTTTAGTTATTCTGTTTTATTATCCGTAGCTTTTATTCTTTCTGCAGGTAAAGTTTGGAATTAAATTCTTCATTTTAGCTTACCAAAATAAATTCTACTTTCAGCACTTAAAAAATTATGATGTTTTACCATCAACAATAGAGTACCCTTACAATTCATCAAAATATTAAAAAAAATCGTCTATAATGGTTGTATAAAAAATTTCATTAATATGTATTTTCTTTAAAATAATATTATTGTAGATCCATTTGTCACGCGAAGAGTGACCCCCCGCCCGCAGGTCTGGACTCCCGGTAGGGCTAAACCTTCCTACCTACCTACCTTTATGGTTTCTACACGATGAGTTCGAGTTGAGGTCGAAAATTAATAATCACAAACTATAAAAAAAGCCTTAATTTATTTTGATTTTTAGATTTAGAAGGTAGATTTAATAGAAGTACACATTAAAGAACTATATTTAGGTACTTTGAAATTAGTTGTAATCATCTGAAACTGTCCACAAAATTAACGTTAATGAAATACTTAACTACTTTATTTAAAGGAAATGCCGAAAACAACTACTCCATGAACAATGCGCCCCGACTGGCATTGCATTACTCCGGCATCTCCATAGGAGTCGTCACATCTTTCATCGGGACCAACGATCAGACACTGACCAGTTTCGCGCGTTATTATATCATTTTGACAATAATTGTTAGACAAATGATAGCAAAGACCCAAAAAGGACACTACGGTGTGTTTCTCACCGCTACTAACTTCATAATGTTTAACCCTGATTCTTAAATTAAGCTAAGCTTAAGATGTAAAATTCAATGTTTGCTACCAATTCAAATAGCAAATAGGACCAAATGCCCCACAAGGAACTATAAGACGCAAGTCGTCAATTACGAATCCCGTCCCTTTCCTGGTCTAAGATACATTACTTCCAAAATTTCAAGGAAATTTGTGCCAAGTTAGTTAGTCTTCAGTTTTTAAAGCACTAAAGGTTTTTAAAAGTTAAAAATTTAACTTGAATTATTGATGCTGAACAGTTCTTGACAACTTAAAATATCTATCTCTCAAAAAATCCTCTCTATGTTGATTGTTGTCATTTTGAGCTAACAAACTAGACATCTTGGTATTTCAGAATTATTAAAATTACTAAAAAAACTGATACAATTTCCCTTAAGTATTGAAGTGCTTGTGCATATCGAGTTTAATTATTGTCAACATTGATGTATACCTACCATTATTAAGGCGAAATTTCGGTGGTATGGGGGGAAAATTGTGTTATGATGAAATTCAAATGTAACTATGGTAATTCAAAAAGGAGTATCCCAAAACTAAACGCACTTTCGTAAATTCAGCACAGTTTTATTAGGTTTAATGATAGATGGAGACATGCGCATAAACGTCCATTTCATGAATCTCTGTGAGTAAGAATTTTGTCTCCCCAACCAAAATATCCACTGGAATTTGTTCACCCTCCATTGTGACTAACAAATATACTAGGTACTTTGTGCTTACTTTTATGCTTTTATCAAAATTGCATCCCTTGAACCAAACAAAAAACAACATACTAACCTCAAAATTAATGACATGACAGTTCCCCCTTTTTTTCCATCACAAAATTTGAAATCCATCATAACTATTTAATGATGGAAGTGATGGTTTTCTGATGGAACATCATACAATTTTGTGCTTAATTTACGAACAAGATTGACAGCCCATCATAAAGCAATCGCTGTATTTACGAACGGCTTTTACTGTTTTCTGATGGAAATGATTCCATCTTTTTGAGAAATGATGGATTTACGAAAGCGCGTTAAGCCAGAACACGTATTTTTAAGATTTTTGTGATCTAGGTACCTTAAACTGTCAATTTTAGAAGCTATACAGGAGTGCATTAAGTTTCTGCTTTCTGGCGATGTAAAAAGCTTCCCTGATAGTTTGATTACTAATAGTGTTCCAAACCTTTTCAAGGTATGGTTCAAAGGTTCATAGGCTATTGTGTTAGTAAGTCCTACAACATTGATATTAAAATAATCAACAAAGGCTATTTGTTATTAACTGGCTGCCAACATATCTGCTGGCTGCAAGTGGGCACTGAAAACGACACCATATATTTTATGACTAGAAATGGGAGAAAAATTATCCCCATAGGGGGTCAAAAGCATCTAGAATAATATTATTTTTAAGAAAACACATATTAAAGAAATTTTGTATCTGGAATGATGATGTAATTATACTAAACGATTTTTCTTAATATTTTCTTGAATGATTATTTTATGAATTGCAAGTGTACTCTATTCTTGATGGTAAAACATCATCATTTTTTAAGTGCAGGAAGTAGAATTTATTTTTCAGTAAACATTTTCATCAATTTTATCAATGGAACCAAAAATATATTGCTGTCATAATTGTTGCAGCAAATTAATATTGTAGATATTTTTTACTTTAGTAAGCTAAAATGATGAATTTGCCAATGAACGAATTAATTCCAATACGGACAATGAAACAGAATATCTAAACGCTAATACTAATAAATAATTGGAATTAAAAAATAAAAAAAAACTTTGCCTCCAGTGGGACTCGAACACGCGAAATCAGCATTACCACGTTTTGAATCCTACGACTTTCCCATTGTGCTACCGCGCATGTTGTCAAAAGTTTACCCTGATACGTTTAAGTATGTAAACTGTACGTGTCAACCTGAAAAAATAATTTTTACCGATTTTCTAATTGGAAAAGCATTTCGCTTCAGTATTTGGGTAATCTGAAGTGTTTGGCAGTCAGTACTATCGATTCCGTTAGTAATATTTCTCGTAGGAAAATAACCTATCTGAAGTTTAATTCTTTTGACAGTTTTCGTGGGAGGTGCTTGTCTCGCTAGTGCAATCTCACATCGGCGGATAAAATGAGAAAGAAGTTGAGACGGACGCGACTCGAGATTTTCGAAGACGAAATAGACGTAGGAGTCGACGTACAGTCTGGAAAAAAAAATCTCAAAGGATAAGAGAAAGGACGGAACTTTCGCGTGAAGCGGTTTTCGAAGCCGTAAAATTTAGAAAAAGGGTCTAGGGCGTCCCGCGAAAAGTCGGGATTTCGGCAGGCGTGACGGGGCCATTAGGCGCGAGGACAAACGCCGGTGCTAGCCGCATCTCTCTTGCCGAACGGCGATCGACGAAAATTTTGCAGAGGTTTTTTGACAAGGCGTTTAAATTGGGAAAACGCGTAGGAAACGGCACGAAAATATCCCTACGCATTGGAGAAAGGCTGGAGGCGAAATCCGGCCGCCCGCGAGGATCGCTCCGCGATCCCCCCTCGGAGGAGATAGCTTTGAAACTTTTTGGTTTTGGTAACGGAATTTAGAGCGAGACAGAATCGACGCGTTTTAATATATGGATGAGTGTGCAGACAAGTTAGTAGATACACTCGGATTCGTATATGTTTCATTTGATAAGCGTAGGCAGATCAAGCTATTAAATCTGGAGGTATTTTCATTACAGCATATAGTGTATGTGGAGTTCACTGAACAAACTGCTACCATTAAAATAAGACAACTTACCGGTTGTCAAGTTTTTTAAACTTGACAACCGCGTGCGTGTTGTACTGATATGCTATGAATTAAGACAGACCAGCATTAATTTAGTTCGAATTTTTTTATTTTTTTCCATATTTATTGTATCACCAAATTTGTATAGCAGGATATCTAGAGGGTCCAGGGTTACAACACCCTTCCAGCTAAAGTGATCCAGGTCCTGGATCCTTGTCCAGGATACGCAGGATATCCAGGTCCTGAGGTAGTCCTTGTCCAGGATACGCAGACTAACTTTTTTAATTTGTGCAATAATCAAACAAGTGAAAATGAAAACTATACAACTATACGAGGTGTTTCGGTGACCAAGTTACAGACCTCTTAAGGTGGATAATTCTCATAAAAATAAGAAAAAAGTTCATATAAACTTTTTGTACGAGTTTAACATAATATTTTTTTCCAACCGCTTCTAATTAACACCTCCAGTTTACCGATTCATCGGAGTCATTATCGGTTTCTATTTTTCTATTTAATTAAACTTTAATATATTATGTGACATGAAATGTCAATGTCAAATTACTTTTCGGTACTGTACAACTGTACAATAATCTCTTTTTGTACAGTTGCTATGGCGATCTCAAATAGTCCCGAAATGGCCCTCTTTTTATACAAAATAATTTAATGTTATAGTGTCTTATTCGTATGGTTGGAAAAAAAATTGTTTTTTCGTTTTTCATTCTTATTTTCTTTAATATTAACATCACTAATTAAGAAAACATATTTCTGGTATGATGATATATTTTTTATAGCACAGAAAGTATGATTTGTCCAACTCAAAATAACAGATCAAGTAGCATTTTAACCGGAAAGGTAGATAAAATGAACCTTTAATAGCAAGGATAGATAAAGTACTTTAATATTTTTATTTAAAATAATAATTATTACAACTTAATTATTTTTGCTCTTTTCATTGATAATTTCTGATTGCTTTCCTTATTTTTGTCTACAAAATTGTAGGAAGTTTTTCTTTAACCTTCGCTATAAAAAAAAATAGAATGTTACACACGACGGTAAAATTTCATAACGGTAAAAGTGATTTTACCGTCTTGTATAACAAATAACTATTTTATCCTTTTTACATAATTTTTAAGGTCAGGTAGTAGGTAGGTAATAAACGTATGTCTTTATTGTTTAATAAATATTCTGATTGTAAATATCACCTAAACGGTTAAATATATGAAAGGAATGAGACAAAAACGTTTACAACAAAACAGAAAAGATAATAAGCATAAATAAAGTAATATGAATCCCACGGAGTAAAAAATTAGTGGTAGTTTTGTAGCGAACAACCCCTGAAAAAGCCAACGCTCTTGATTTTTCGTGCTATTGATAACAGTTTATGATAAAGAACGTAATAAGAAGGCTATATTCATGCTTATTCTGAATCCTGTATATTATACTTATTGTTAAACGAAATTGAAACAAGGAGCTGATATTTACTTGTCTTTTAATTGTATCAAATATACATATATTTTTACAATTTTTAAACTAACAAAGAAAAAAACAGTAACATTTTCATCTTAATATATATTTTAGGAACTTAACTAACGTAAATTTGAGATTGTTACAAAAAGACATCTTAATTACTAAAATGTAATAAATTGCACTTTCTCTGCATATATAAATATCATTCTTATTTTTTTATTAAACAAAGAATTTTTAAAATCCCTCATTTAATCATAAAAAACAGTTGGAAAATAATTTATCAAATTATTGGCAGTATGTCTTAACAAAATATGTACACACTAAAGAGTAAAAGACAAGGTAACTAAACCTAATATTAATTTAATATTTTAATATGTCCATTTCACGCTTATCACTTTGTTTATTTTGTCTATTTCTGTACATAAAATTGTAATCACCACTGTTACATCACAACCACTGTAATTTGTCTCTTGTACCTATGGCTACTCCTTATTTGCAGCTCTGTAGAAAAATTATTCATATTATTCAGCTGAAAAAAAAAACAAAAAAAAAATGGCTTGCGTTTTCAATCCAGTATGCAGATAAAATGGCTACAAATTTGTTTCCAGTTCAATGTTTCTATGTTAACTGCCGCATTAATCCATTAGTATATAATATTTATAGTAGGTACTAGATCATTTTATTTAACATTACTTTTAATTGAATGAATTAAAAACAAACTTGTGGCCTCAATACGTTAGCTGAAGATTCATTCAGGATTGGTTAAATAATGTAGATATTCAATATTCATTATCTAAAGTACATGCCCTTTTAATAGTGTCTTAAAAAATGTGCAAATTGATTTACTAATTTCAAAAATAAAACTGCAAAGCTATATAATAATATAATAAGTATACATGTATTTAGATATGATTGATTTTGTTCATGCATTGTACGACTTTATGTAAAATGTTGATGAGAGTAGTACTAGTTTTTCTCAAAAGACAGTAGGTATATACTTTTAAAATGTTGGAGATGTATCTGAGTATCATTAATAGAAAATAAAAAGTGCATGCACTAGACATGAAAAAAGTATGTAGGTATGTTATTGAGCCAAGACATTTGAAACAGCTATAAGAAATATATTTCTCAAAGTAAATTTTAGGGAGCATTCGTTGTAGAGATAATTTAAAGATTTTTTAGATCGTTTTAGTCATAAATTAAGATGTACTGTGGAATGGTAACTGATATTTATAGAGAAAGACTTCTATTTCTTTCGCACTGGCTATATTTGTCAGTATAGTATGACAATCGAAAGATGAAAATCCGTCTGCCTGAGCAAACATATCCAGCTAATCTGGTAAATAAGTAAATATTTAACTTATGCAAAATTCGCTTAGACTCTAATTAATAACTTGTTCCATGACATCTCTCATTTTAAATATAGACGGTGGTGGAGCTTAATATTTGATGCATATTATTATTGTACAGGGTCATTGGTTATATTTTAGCCACCCACCTAGAGGTTCTTCCTTTGATCTGAGGAAAAAAAGTTAAATACAAAAGTTGTAGAAAATCAAGTGTAGTTTATTCCAGAATGTAAAATTTTTATACAGGGTGTTTCGAAAACGCGTGGCATGCCAAACTTGCATTTTCTTAAATGGAATACCCTGTATATTATTAAGTTTTCCGATTCCACGCAAAATTCTACCACTTTTTCATATACCATACCCTATGTTTAAAGTTTTTTTAATAAATGATGGTTAGGTAAAGATATAAAATATAAAGATAAAGGAAATGATAAATAAACTAATTCGGAATCGGAAAACCAAAATGTTTGATAACGCATATATGACAGGAATCGGTTTTTTGTTTTCATGGCTAACTATGAATAGTAAGCACGCGTCGCTCAAATCAATTAAATTATTACAAAATTATGGTAGATAGGTATATCTTTAACAATCATTTATTAAAAAATGGTTAACTTTAGATATAGGATATGGTATATGAAAAAGTCGTAGAATTTTGCGTGGAATCGGAAAACTTAATAATATACAGGGTATTCTATTTAAGAAAATGCAAGTTTGGAATGTCACGCGTTTTCGAAACACCCTGTATAAACATTTTACATTCTGGAATAAACTACACTTGATTTTCTACAACTTTTATATTTAACTTTTTTTCCTTAGATTAAAGGGAGAACCTCTAGGTGGGTGGCTAAAATATAATCAATTAATCAATGCCATTGATTATACTGAGGCTTGGGATTATACTTGATTGTACGAGGCCATATATATTTTTCTTTGAAAATTTGGCTGAAGAAGCTATACCGATTACTTCATTCTAAAAAATACTTGCACCTAGAGTAAAAAATTATAAACAACATATATTTTTTAAATGGTGGAATACCCTGTATATATTAACAGATTTGCATAGTGTATTCTCTCACGAATACATAAATATAGTATTTATTGGATTCCATTTATTTACAGACGAATATGCACCCTATTTTTTGCACCTCAATAAACTTATATTAGTTAGCTATTCAAATTTATTGAAGTGTAACAAAACATTAAAAAAAAAAAACAATTTGGTATGTTATGGCATTACCGAATTTAAGCCAAGTTGTAAGTTTCTATGCATAAGTTTTTTCCTTAACTTTTTTTTTTAAAAGCCCATCAGAAAATAAAAATGATATATAATTGAATTCTTATTATATCAGATTATGGACATTATACATATATACTTTGATTTGTCTTTAACAAGACAAATCAACAATTAATGATCAGAAAACTCAGTATATCAGCGTTTTTAACAGATATCAAGTAAAAAAATATAAACTGCTTCCTAAGTAATCTGAAATACTGAAGCAAAGTGATTTCATATTATTAAAAATCCAGAGGAGCAGTGGCGTACATATTCTTTTTCATAAAAATATTTAAATGACTACCTGTACGGGCGTCCCTGATAGTGCTAAAATAATTGGCAATTGCCACCAAGGTGTGTAAATGACTGTAATTTAGAAGAACATTTTCAGACTATCCAAAAAGAATAACAGAATATTAATATTTAATGCTAAACTTAGGGAATATGCCACTTACGAAATAACTTTATATTAACTTTTCTTCAAGGAATCACTTCAGGAAACATCTCCTTTAGTAATTCAGATTACGTTGGAAACACCCTGTGTATTTTGAGAATGAAGAGAATGAGAGGAATTTGAAATATGAAATACATTGTGTTTAATATGCAGGTCATTACATACAGAGTGAGTTTTATGTATGGAACGCCTCAATTATCTCGGAAACGGCTTGCCCGATTTTTATGAATTTTGGTTTATAAGGGTTTTGTAATATGGCCGATATTATTGTGGCATTTACATTGCTGTCAGATCTTTCGTTTTTCCGGAAATATACTGAAATTTGTTATTTCAAATGGATCACCCTATATATTTTTTTGTTTTTGAAATCTCTAAGAAATTTAGAATATTTTTCATGTAATGTTCCCTATACCTAATTGCCATAATTTCGGAGTTACAGCTACATTTGCAATATCTCCGCCGAAGTTAAAATATTACATCAGGGCGGCTATGTCTGCGACAAAAACAATTTTGACGTTTTAATAAACTATTATTGTTGGTGTTTATTGAAAGTTACAATGGACCGTTTATCTGAGAAAGAACGAATTGAGATTTTAATGATATTAGGATATGGTGATGTGCGTAGAAGTCAACAGGAAACGTGTAATATCTTTAATAATTTATATCCTAATAGAAATCCCATAGGATCTTTTGAAAACATAAAGTAAAGGCGGTTACAGATGATGCTCAAAATGTTGTCCGTTTACTTCCATACAAGAAGCCATGCGATGTTTAAAACTTTGCAGTACATTTTGTAACATTCCTGACTGCTCAATTCTTCTTATCTCTGTGGTAATCCTATCTTTTAATTCCTGAATATTGGCAAGTTTGGTTTTATAAACAATATTTTTTAAGTGACCCCACAGGAAATAGTCTAAAGGATTCATGTCGGGTGATAGCGGGGGCCATTCGATAAAACCACGCCTTCCAATCCATCTTCTGGGAAACACATCGTTTAGGTATTGCCTCACGTCACGCGCATAGTGAGGTGGAGCTCCATCTTGTTGCACCCAAATATTGTTATTTGGGACATTGTTATTGTCTGAAAGATTCAAATAATAAAATTTCTAAATTAACAGGCAATTGAGAATACTTACTTAGATTTGGAAATAACCGAGCCAACTCAGTATAATATTATTCTGTAATAAATTTAAATACGCCGGACCATTTAAGTTTCCTTCAATGAAAAAAGGACCAATTATTTTGTCGCCTATTATTCCAGCCCGTACATTAATCTTTTGTGGAAATTGGGTGTGGGATTCTCTCATCCAACGAGGATTGTTACGTGACCAGTATCTGCAATTATGCCGATTTACGTTTCCATCAATACAAAAAGTGGCCTCATCGGAAAACATAACATTATTTAAAAAATTTGGATTATTTTGATCGTAACATTTTTCCATCATTGTGTCGGCAAACTCTTCACGTCTATCGAAATCATCATCTGACAACTCTTGAACCAATCTTACTTTGTAAGGATGGAATTTATTGGCATGTAAAATTTTCATTATGGATGTTTGAGAAATATCAACTTCCCTGGACATTTGTCTAGTACTCAAGTGTGGATCTTCTTCTAACATAACACAAACATCTAAAGATTTGTCTTCAGTTGTTGCAGTTTTTATACGCCCTGATTTCGGTAAATCTTTTATGGCTCCAGTTTGGTTAAACTTTTTTAACAACTTACTCGCAGTAGATCTTGTTATGGGATTTCTATTAGGATATAAATTATTAAAGATATTACACGTTTCCTGTTGACTTCTACGCACATCACCATATCCTAATATCATTAAAATCTCAATTCGTTCTTTCTCAGATAAACGGTCCATTGTAACTTTCAATAAACACCAACAATAATAGTTTATTAAAACGTCAAAATTGTTTTTGTCGCAGACATAGCCGCCCTGATGTAATATTTTAACTTCGGCGGAGATATTGCAAATGTAGCTGTAACTCCGAAATTATGGCAATTAGGTATAGGGAACATTACATGAAAAATATTCTAAATTTCTTAGAGATTTCAAAAACAAAAAAATATATAGGGTGATCCATTTGAAATAACAAATTTCAGTATATTTCCGGAAAAACGAAAGATCTGACAACAATGTAAATGCCACAATAATATCGGCCATATTACAAAACCCTTATAAACCAAAATTCATAAAAATCGGGCAAGCCGTTTCCGAGATAATTGAGGCGTTCCATACATAAAACTCACTCTGTATGTATATGTATATTACATTGAAAAAAACTTTAGATATCATGTAGAAGTATATGAGAATACTACCATTGTCAGTGTAAGCGAGTTTCACATACTATTTTGATGGTCTTATACAGTGTGCACAGATTTGATCCAGAACACCAGTGTAGAATTTTACAGGATGAGTCGATTTTATTGTCAATTTTTTTCAGAGTAGGGAGTCTATAGATACAAGTATTAACATATTGCTAAGGAGACAATGTTATCTCGGGGTCAGCTATAATTTTTTTAATAATAATTTTTTTGGAAAATCGTATTAGGGATTTTTTTATTATATACCAGATATTTGACAACAGTGCGTTATTCAGCACCAAATTCAGCGTTATTAAAACCCAAATATCCAAAGTTTCATTAATTTATGTCGTTGCATATTTTTTTAATAGTGCCTCAGAATCCCAAAAACTGAAAACTCCTATTTTAGTTTGAGAAATAATTTTTAAATATAATGGTACTCCCGAGGGTACTCCTATTGTTTTTTCTCTCTTAACATGATATTTCAACCTTTTTAAATTGTATTTAATTGTTTTTACAATAGAATTTTCACTTAAAATAAAAGTTTTCAGTTTTTGCAATTTTGAGGGACTATAAAAAAATATGCATCGACATAAATTAATAAAACTTTGCGTATTAGGGTTTCAAATGGTGCTGAATAACCCAGTGTTGTCAAATTTCTAATAAAAAATCCCTAATACGACTTTCCAGAAAAAGTTATTATTTAACAAAGCATAGCAAGGCAAGAGATAACATTATCATCCCCTTATGTTCCATACGCATGTCTATAGACCCCTTATTCTGAAAAAAATTGACCCACCCTGTAAAAATTCTACACTGGTGTTCCGGATCAAATCTGTACACACTGTATACTTATGTATTTATCCAATTAGCCAGATATTTACGTTTTTACCAGATTAGACAAACAAATACTCCTAGCATTTTTATTTGAAATACACAAATTGTGGACTGTGTTTAACAAAATTAGTTCAGTATTTTAGAATCATAGTCTACTACGCCTTGTAGATATTCTATTACTGGCACATATATGTGCATTGCACTATATAGTGTGAGTGAGTTTGCATTACACACTCAGTAACTTCGTAAATGTCAAGATATTAAAATTTTTCAAAAAGTATTTCAAAGTGATTTTTTGTGCTCTTTTCAACCCTCTGATTAAAAACGCTCTCATTAAAAAAACAAAAAAGCAGCGACATGTACAGTGATTTTTTTAAAGGGAACACCCTGTATTTTATTTCATAATTTGAAATCCTATCAAATTCTGAATATGACACCGTTTTTATTTTTTCTTCAAAGTGTTAATATGTAAGTTAGGAACAATACAAGAAATTATCGGTACTAGTACCGATACCATGGATGGCCATGGATTGAACACTTATTGAAAACAAAGCATGCTTGTGAAGACAAAAGTTATGCAAATAACTCATAACTTTGTTAATGATATTATTTTCATTTATTTCAATAAATATTTTGTTTTAATTATACAATCCATGGCCTAGTACCAAAGTTTACAGAATAAAATAATCTGTAAACTTTGCCAATACCGATAATTTCTTGTATTGTTCCTAACTTACATATTAACACTTTTAAGAAAAAATAAAAACGGTGTCATATTCAGAATTTGATAGGATTTCAAATTATGAAATAAAAACAGGGTGTGTTCCCTTTAAAAAAATCACTGTACATGTCGCTGCTTTTTTAATGAGAGCTGTTTTAATCAGAGGGTTGAAAAGAGCACAAAAATCACTTTGAAGTACTTTTTTTTTAAATTTTAATATCTTGACATTTACGAAGTTACTGAGTGTGTAATGCAAACTCACGTATTTAAAGCTGTGTTTCGTCTCTTGAAGATATTTTAAACAATTCGAAAGCAATAGTATAACTAAAATCTAAAATACATTTATGCGGCTTTCTTTTTGAAAAAAATAAAATTGATAAAAATTGATGGTGTAAGAGTAGGAAACATTTTTAAATACCTACTCCCTCAAAGTGTAGCTTTATTTCTAGATAATATCTATTAGATATAGTTTATCTATAGAGAACAATCTAGTAGATCGGTGGTGAATGTTACTATATTGACTTTTTTAATTTATTTGTGAGTAAATAAGTTAAAAATTAAATTTTAGACATAATATAAATAGGTATATTAGAACGTCTTTCCTATAATATCTGTATTTTTTACATGACTATGTTAATTTGAAAAAAAATCAGAGAAAAATGAACCATTTTATGATAATATTTACTTCAGCACGATGCAATAAATTTAATACTACCTGGACATGCATAATGATTTGGAAATAAATAATTTTACTTTTTCTAACATCTTACCCTATAATCAAAGTCTCCCTTTTACAACTGTTTGTGTAAGGTTATTACTGTCAGAGTAGTAACTAGCATCATTGTAAGAGCGCTTTAAATAATTGTTATTTACATTATCATTGTAGTTTACGTTATACAGGCCCTGTGTCGTTTTTCCAAAATTTCCAAAATCGTAAGGACTTTTAGTGGTTTGTTTCCTAATACTATAGTAATTTCCTATATAAGGATTGGTAGTGAAAGGATTTGTGCTACTGATCTGGACATTGTTAGAGGACGAGGAAGTTAAAGTTGTCGATGTTTTTCCGAAGTTTTTAAAATCGTATGGAGATTTTGTAGTTGTAATTGTGAACAAGTTAAGAGGTTTGAAGGTAAATTTGGTTGTATAATAGGGTATTTGGGAAGCAGTTCTTGTAGAGGCAGAAAAATCGGGGCTATAGGAATATTGGTATTGGTTATTTTGATAGTCATAGTTCATGTTAAGGTAGGGATTGTATTGGTTATATTGTATTGGTGTGGTGTCAAAACTATAACTGAATGGTTCTACAGGATTTTGAGTCACTAATACATCTTCTCCATCGTCGTGGAACCTGTTTTAAGTGTAAAATTTATTTCATTATGTGTGTTAGCATGTACAAATCTGGCTGAAAGTTTGTGATCCATATTAAATTATACACACATGGAAGTACCTGAGGACATCGCTGACATATACAGAGTGAGTTTTATGTATGGAACGCCTCAATTATCTCGGAAACGGCTTGCCCGATTTTTATGAATTTTGGTTTCTAAGGGTTTTGTAATATGGCCGATATTATTGTGGCATTTACATTGTTGTCAGATCTTTCGTTTTTCCGGAAATATACTGAAATTTGTTATTTCAAATGGATCACCCTATATATTTTTTGTTTTTGAAATCTCTAAGAAATTTAGAATATTTTTCATGTAATGTTCCCTATACCTAATTGCCATAATTTCGGAGTTACAGCTACATTTGTAATATCTCCGCCGAAGTTAAAATATTACATCAGGGCGGCTATGTCTGCGACAAAAACAATTTTGACGTTTTAATAAACTATTATTGTTGGTGTTTATTGAAAGTTACAATGGACCGTTTATCTGAGAAAGAACGAATTGAGATTTTAATGATATTAGGATATGGTGATGTGCGTAGAAGTCAACAGGAAACGTGTAATATCTTTAATAATTTATATCCTAATAGAAATCCCATAACAAGATCTACTGTGAGTAAGTTGTTAAAAAATTTTAATCAAACTGGAGCCATAAAAGATTTACCGAAATCAGGGCGTATAAAAACTGCAACAACTGAAGACAAATCTTTAGATGTTTGTGTTATGTTAGAATAAGATCCACACTTGAGTACTAGACAAATATCCAGGGAAGTTGATATTTCTCAAACATCCATAATGAAAATTTTACATGCCAATAAATTCCATCCTTACAAAGTAAGATTGGTTCAAGAGTTGTCAGATGATGATTTCGATAGACGTGAAGAGTTTGCCGACACAATGATGGAAAAATGTTACGATCAAAATAATCCAAATTTTTTAAATAATGTTATGTTTTCCGATGAGGCCACTTTTTGTATTGATGGAAACGTAAATCGGCATAATTGCAGATACTGGTCACGTAACAATCCTCGTTGGATGAGAGAATCCCACACCCAATTTCCACAAAAGATTAATGTATGGGCTGGAATAATAGGCGACAAAATAATTGGTCCTTTTTTCATTGAAGGAAACTTAAATGGTCCGGCGTATTTAAATTTATTACAGAATAATGTTATACCTGAGTTGGCTCGGTTATTTCCAAATCTAAGTAAGTATTCTCAATTGCCTGTTAATTTAGAAATTTTATTATTTGAAACTTTCAGACAATAACAATGTCCCAAATAACAATATTTGGGTGCAACAAGATGGAGGCTCCACCTCACTATGCGCGTGACGTGAGGCAATACCTAAACGATGTGTTTCCCAGAAGATGGATTGGAAGGCGTGGTTTTATCGAATGGCCCCCGCGATCACCCGACATGAATCCTTTAGACTATTTCCTGTGGGGTCACTTAAAAAATATTGTTTATAAAACCAAACCTGCCAATATTCAGGAATTAAAAGATAGGATTACCACAGAGATAAGAAGAATTGAGCAGTCAGGAATGTTACAAAATGTACTGCAAAGTTTTAAACATCGCATGGCTTCTTGTATGGAAGTAAACGGACAACATTTTGAGCATCAGCTGTAACCGCCTTTACTTTATGTTTTCAAAAGATCCTATGGGATTTCTATTAGGATATAAATTATTAAAGATATTACACGTTTCCTGTTGACTTCTACGCACATCACTATATCCTAATATCATTAAAATCTCAATTCGTTCTTTCTCAGATAAACGGTCCATTGTAACTTTCAATAAACACCAACAATAATAGTTTATTAAAACGTCAAAATTGTTTTTGTCGCAGACATAGCCGCCCTGATGTAATATTTTAACTTCGGCGGAGATATTGCAAATGTAGCTGTAACTCCGAAATTATGGCCATTAGGTATAGGGAACATTACATGAAAAATATTCTAAATTTCTTAGAGATTTCAAAAACAAAAAAATATATAGGGTGATCCATTTGAAATAACAAATTTCAGTATATTTCCGGAAAAACGAAAGATCTGACAACAATGTAAATGCCACAATAATATCGGCCATATTACAAAATCCTTATAAACCAAAATTCATAAAAATCGGGCAAGCCGTTTCCGAGATAATTGAGGCGTTCCATACATAAAACTCACTCTGTATATGTATCTACTTTTGATATAGGAAAAAGTATATGCATACTCTCACAATAAGTTTCTATCGGCTCTCGGGGTTGTCTTCATTCTGAGACTTATGACATTGAAGAGACCAAATAGGCTAAACAGCAGTCCGATGTTAGGACGGCAGACATTTATGGTGGGACTATTGACTCTTGTCTATAAAAATGATTTACAATTCATGGTTGCCGAAACTCCTTTGGGTATTTGTAGAACACAACCGTTTTTTTTTTTTTTTTGGTAGAATTTAATTATATCGCCATACATTACTGAACTCTAGATGCTATATATACTGCCAGAAGGGCCATTCACTAGTCACTTTACTGGTACAAGTTGGCATATTAAGGTAAGCGTCATTTATTCGCATCGGACACAACGGACGCATCGAATGAATCGTATTGCTTAAACCAACATCACACATTACATTCTAATTTGCCTAAAGTAATTCCGAAGTAGGTTATTCATTATTGCTATATTGTAATAAAATGACATACCCATTATATGCCTAATAAACAAAACTTTTCTTTTACCTTTTTGCTTAATTTTTTTCACCAATTTATTCACAAATATTTTGCCGTCTCTGTTGGTTACTGTAGTGTCTATTTTTTAAATTATAAAGTTCTTCATACTGCTGTACCAACCTAATTGATAAACCATCGTTTATCTTAATATCCGGAGTAAGTAACTTACTTATTATAAAGTACGACTGTTACTAGCCGATTCCTATGTAGACCTGTCGCCCATTCACAGGATCCTAAGCAGAATTCCTCTTATGCCATGCGACCAATGCGAACAAATGTACCTTGTTCTATTTAAAATAAAGAAGTGTATCATTTTCATCCGATTCGTCCGTCCGATGCGCTCAAATGGGCGCTTACCTTTTAGCTACATTACACGTCATTTTGCCGCATTAATTTGCATTACGCTATATTAGCCGCACATTACGTTACATTACATTACTTTACATTACGGCCGCATTAACTAGAATTACGCCAGCGTTAACTTGAATTATATATATGTACAATGTGTTAATGTGTTATACAGGGTGTTTCTTAAATAGAGTACGACAATCCAGGGGCGTATTTTGGGGCCAAAAATAAGGTTTCTTTGTTCTACAGGGTGTGTAACTTTAGGCGTGGGACATGTTCACAGGGGTAATAGTCCTAGTCGCCAAGAATGCTAATCTGAATTCTGCTATTGCCGAATGTGGGCGTGTTATATTTTTTGTAAAATTTTGCAGTTAAAATTTTATTTCGGCGCCGCTGGCCGAAACCGACATTCAACCCCGACGACCTTCAACCGGTCAGTTGTCTCAGTGCTCTGAGCAGTGTTGCCGTTTAAATGATTTGTATCGCAGCGCCAATGCTACTAAGAAAATGGAATAAGTAACGCTCCCAATAGCAATACCTCACCGGTAGTGTGGACATTTGCTTTCTTTATTAAATTTCTCATGTTTCAGTTGAATTACGACATTTGGCAACAATGCGTTTCACTATCCGTGGTCATATCAGAGGCGTGCGATCCTTGCGGCGCAGAATATATAGTCCCTTCCAGTTGCGGGGCACCCAGTTTAATAGAAAATATGTATAAAAAATAATCATTTTTATTGGCGGAATTTTTAAAAAAAATTAGATATTTATGTTCCTACGATTAAAAGGTATCATCACTACAAATATGTCTCATAGTTTAAGTTACACCCTGTATAAACCTGGGGTCTTACGTCAGCCGTTGTCAAGCTACAGGGTGTCAAAAAAAAAAACATTAGGTACTAGAATTAGTAGGTACCTGTAGACCCAAATTGTTTAAGTCAGACCAGAGAACGGCGGTTTAATTCGAATGCAGATCTCTTGAGAAATTCTTTCCAATAATCGTAAAGAAATCGCATCAGAAAGGAAATGAAAATTATCTCAAATGACGCTATTAAGTTTTAATAATTTTGAAAACATTCTTACAGGGACATTGACACATTATACATGCAGGGCAGAATTTTCGAATAAAAATTGTTCTGTACCTAACTAAAATCAAGACCAGAATTAAGCAAAGTGGAATGACCTCGCCGATCTGGTAAAATGCGGTGATGCATGGGCGTGCGTATTCTGTTTTACCATTGGGCACGTTTAAGTTAATATATACTCGTATACAATTCTATAGAATACTTCTAGTATATATTAACTGAAATATGCCCTGGTAAAAAAATACAAATCTAAAAATGTATAGTTAATATAGACATTTTTAGATTTGTCATTAGGTGAAAAATTATTTGCTTTAGCGTAAAACTCTCAAATTGTCTTGAAATTTTGTCTATTCCCTTATTTTCGGGTATGCTGAATACAAATCTAAAGTTATTTTTTGTGGACAAATGTAGTTTTTGAGGAAAAATTCCAGCATTTACGAAAATGGTGGTAGATCAAATTTCAGAAAATTTTGATAGTTTTACGCTAAAGTAAATAATTACCAAAACATTTCAGTGGAAAATTGTAAAAAACTAATGTATACATGTAAAAATGTAATATAGGTACCTATTATCAATTTTTATACAATTTTTACCGTTAAGAAACGCGCGCGAAATAACCCAACATCACGCCACTGTTTCCCTACTACCTCCAGCGCAGTCGCTTGTTGGTTGCTGATTCGACCAATCAACGTCGTTGAAGCTCAGAGAAAAGAACGCGTAAATGCAAGAATGTGTATGTTAAATAAGGATGAACAGCTTGTCGTCAACTTTACGACTTTCGCAGTTGCCACATATTCGGACATTCCTTGATATTATCACAAGTATAAAGATATACATACTTGTGATATTATTAAGTAAAAGACAAATTAAACATTGTGTTTGCTTTAATAAAGTACAATAGGGATAAGGGACGTTAAAGACAAGTAAAAAAATAGGTAAGTAAGGTAATTAATACGTTTCCTGTTTTAAATAAGAATACTTTAGAAATAAATGTGACAACACAGATCTACTCTTTTTCCGGTCATTCCACTTTGCTTATGTCTGGTGTTTACTGTAGTTGTACAAAACTGTTTATTCAAAAATTTTGTGTGTTTTTTCAAGGCGCATTTTGTAATTATATCAGGTTAAACCGTATGTCAATGTTTTATCTAAATAAACATACAGGTGCGACAGTAATCACGATGTTTTCATAAAAAGAGAACTGGTCTATCGAATAAACTGAGTTTACTTAATTTCCTATTTGGTCCTATGTCAGATCGATATCGTCAGATAAGAAACTTGTGTACCTAGTGTGTTGCACATACTTTTATAAATATTTTATAGCTAGAAGGAGTTAGAAACTGTTGAAATTCCACCTATCATGAAAATAATAAAATTCTGTATTATGGATCACAAAAGTTTCAGCTAGATATAACAGTCAATAATCTAGAAGTTACTTACAACGGCCTGCCTTGGTTTGCACTACCCGGCCGCACATAAGACGGCGCATTTTGCGTGTAATCTGGAATAATATTTTCATGCTCTGCCACACACCTTCCATTTAGGCAATACTGAAAAAATTAAACACATACACTGTTAAACCCATTTTAATTTAATTTATTTTAATTTACCTGACCGTCCCCACAGGGCGATCCTTCAGCTGCAGGCCGATAAGCTACACAGTAGCCACTCCCAGAATCGAAACAGAAGAGTTGTGCACATACCCTGTCGTCTTTCTGCATTAAAAATCAATGTATATTAATTATTGTGTACTTACAGTTTCAATCATAATTGAAGGAATTGCTGATTCCTATTGCTGAAGTAAAGAAAATTTTAATTCTTTTCCTATTTCATATTTCCATATAAATTTTAAATAATGGATTCCTAATGTACCTATTCGTAATATAACTTCATTATAAGGGATCATAGGAATTAAAAATTATCTAAGGTGGTAAGGATCATTTTATTCTATATTAGTGTGGTACATCTAACCAAACCAAACTTAACATTTAATTTTTAAATTTATTTAAATAAGTACCTACTAATTTCAGTACCTTTTCTTGGAACAAATTAGAAAAATTTGTAAATTATTCTGTAATAATTCTTTGTGATAATTCTTATTACAATTTATGTATGATATTTATGTGTTTATGCAATTAACTTGCATAAATGTGGTTTGTTTAATTCTTAGACCAGGAAAGAGAGGGGACTCGTAATTGGAGACTTGCGTTGTATACTTTTTTGTGCCGAATTTGCTATTCAATTGTTGGCAAACATTGAATTTTACATCGTTGATTATTTTGTAATTTTAGTGTGTATAGGAATAAAACTGTGTTTTTGTGAGATTGACGTAATGGTAAATTGTTATCAAGATTGGTGGCAACTTACTTCACGCTAACGACAGTGATTACGGATTCCCTTTTTTAGTCTAGTCTTAAGTCCTAGTCTTCCAAACCATAGAAAACAACAAAGTTAGTGTGATGTCTAGTGTGATGCCATTTAGTTATGCATACCATCGGAACTGAGTCATGATACACTGGTTGCCTATTATAACCACTGGAACTTGGCATTTTAATACAAATGAATATAAGGCGACATTTCTTAGAGTTAAAACATATAATTTCTTCGTTGCATGATATACAGCTCAATTATCATAATGAATTTTTGTTAAATCATATGCAAATAAAACTGTATTATACACATTTTGTTATTAAAAAACAATAAAGTTATTGTAATGGGTTATGCTTATGCTTACATATCTTCTAACCGATATTGTGCATGGTAAATGTAAGCTGAAAGTTCGAACGGAGATAAAAAAAATTATATGATGTTATATTTTTAAACCAACGAAAATGTCCACTTTACGTTCATATGCGTAAAGGTTTTAGATCCAGTATTGTATATGGGGAATCAGTGTGCCAATAACTGAGTTATTATATAAAGCATAAACTGACTGAAATAGTTGTTTTTGTTTTTTATTATCGTATTCTTATTAAAAAGAAGATAATATGTCACAGAACAGAACACGATGTATATCCTACCACATAGGTATAATATTGTTTGATGAACTTTTCGTCTCGATGTTTTCACCAAGTAGTTTGTCGTATAGACAGTTTCTTTTATACAGATTATTATATGTTTGTCAAAAATTGAAGAAACAGTGAATTTCTATAAATTTTTTTAGATTTTTAATAGCTACTAATTATGACCTTTTATGGAACCTAGGTAGCAGTCTTATTTTTAAATTTATTTTTATGTGGAAATATAAAACAGAAGTAACGAAATATAATTATATGGAAGTTTAAAAAAATAATGCTAACCCTTATAGAAGTGACTAAATTAATCTTTATTGTAATATTCCTTTATATCTGTTGAAAAAATTTACTTTAAACTATATGTAATCAACTTACAAAACATGCACTGGTTCCTCTATCTCTTCGGCACTGAGCATCTAAGGTTAATAATTTTCCTGGTAAAACCCTGGCAAGATTTTCATCCTCGTGCGGAGTATTATAAAGACATGTTGCTGTATCCCCACTGCATAAACGAAATTATATCAGAGGTTGCAAGTTACAAAATGGCCAATATTAAATATTTTATGGTAGGTATACAGTAGTGAGATCCAGAATGATTGACCGGATTCTGAACGCATCCTATCCCAATTGATTACATAACTGGTTTCTGTTTGCTAAAATTACTTTATTTTCTATTGTCAATTATTCGATTTCAAAATTTGATCATTTATTTACTTAAAATTTGAGTATACTTGTGTATGACATTCTATTCATTGGTGTACAAGATTTTTTGGCTTAGTTTCTTGGTTATTAGGTATTTTGTGGATTTTGCTGTTTCTTAAATTAGCGTCTGATGTATTTTGCGTCTTTATAAAACAGTTGTTCTCATAACTACACTTAAAGAAGGTGTAAATTATAAATAAATGATTAATTTAGTGGGTATGTTAGTTTTATGTATTTTGTTTTTAATTTTAAGCTAAAAATATGACATTTTCATTGGAACATAATAAGTTTCTTCTGGAAGCTTAGTTTCGTGTACAAAACAATGAAAATGGTGTAAATTATTTGATGAATTTGATTATGAAATTTTTTCTAGACAAATTATTATTAGAAACTTTTACAATTTTACAGAAACAGGCAATTTTATTTAACTCGCTATTTAATTGAGAAAAATGCATAAATGCATTTACATATGCATATTTACACAATCCACTTGTGAGTGTATTTACGTTTTTTTTTATGGCACTGGTCGGAGCCAACTAGACAGTCTTCGCACAATCCACTTCGAACACTAAATAAATGTATTAAAATAACCACCAGACTTGTCTCATCTATGAAAGAACTCTGATATTTATTAAATAATTGATAATTTTGCCATAAATTTATATTTTAACAATACCTAACGTTATTTGACGTTTGAACGTCTATTGGTTCAACATTAAAATTCCCCAACCTTCGCTCACGATTCTAAAGTAGTTTTGGCGTTGAACCTTATTCATAAATAGTTTTTAAACGATTCATTTTTTACGTCACACAAATTGACAGTCGCGAAAATGTAAAGTTTTTAAACTTTTAAACATAACCACACTTTTTACTTTTAAAACTTTTGAGATTGAGTAGTGACCATCAATAATATATTAAAAATTAAGTAAGTTCGAACTCAGACCATATTTAACTTATAAAGTAGCAGCAAAAATATACACAACCGATAATTCTAACCAAAAAACACAGATGAAAAAATGGCTACATTAATTCCCACACCACGTCCACAATTTTAAAACGATATCGGAAGGCGTTTTGAAACCAAACGAATATGTTTCAAAACATTCATCTCATGACGTCACTACTTCGTCGCGAAAATACGAAAGTTTTGAAACGGTTGAAACAGTTTTGAAACAAGCTGCGCCAAAAGAACGTCTTAAAATCGTAATCAATACCAATCGATACCAATATGTCAATTGCCAAATATACCAATATGTATTGGTATCAAAAACACGTGCGCCGTACAGAAAAAATTAGTACGAAGCGGCGCGACCAATCAACCATTCTGGCACTCACTCTACCTATATAAATAATATCAAAATAACTTAATGGAGTTTGCTTAAAAATTTACTTAAAATAATGTATGTAAATGTACTTAAATCTACTTAATGTATATAAATAAAGCCTATATCGAGATCAAACCGAAATTACAATTATTATTACTGTAAACCTATAAAAAGTGGAACCTTTTCGGTGGAATTATTGTAAGGTAGATAATTTTTGTGCTCTTTGACAATTTTTTGAAACTGTCAAAATTGAAATCCGAATATTCATTCGTTTTAACAATTTTTGAATGTAGAGTTCAATGGTGATATTCAATTATTTATTTACTGAATCTTTATCGAGTTATAAACCGACTTATTAATTGTTTAATGCAGACTATAGAATAGGCTTTTAGCACTACTTAAAAGTTTTTTAACAGAGCTTTCTAAAAATATAAACTTTTATCCACAATCACATTATAATAGGAGTTTTATCCCACTTATTATAAAGCATATAAAGTAACCTATTATCCACTAGTGGAATAAAGTAACTATTATTCCACTAGTGAAATAATAAAAAAATATAACCATAGCAACCAGTAAGTATGACAGCCTGCCACGTTTCATTTTATGAATACGAATATTTTTAAATTCAATTTAAAATAATTCCATTAATGTGGTTATTGTGAATAAACCGTTGTATTGTAAGCGTGTTTTAGATAGGTACATTTTATCCACTTAAGAAAATGAAACATTCTTCCGTGGATAAAATGTTATCTAAAACAATTATAAGTACAATAAATAACCATTATATATTATAAAAATATTTTGTTGCAAAGGATAGTTGTTTGTGATTAATAATTATTTATCCATTTATCCATATATATTAAAACGCGTCGATTCTGTCTCGCTCTAAATTCCGTCCCCAAATCCACGAAGTTTCAAAGCTATCTCCTCCGAGGGGCGATCTCGGAACGATCTCCGCGGACCACCGGAGGTCGCCCCCGGCCTTTCTCCAACGCGTAGGGGTATTTTCGTCCCGTTTCCTACGCGTTTTCCCAATTTAAACGCCTTTTCAAAAAACCTCTGCAAAATTTTCGTCGATCGCCGTTCGGCGAGAGAGATGCGGCTAGCACCGGCGTTTGTCCTCGCGCCTAATGGTCCCGTCACGTCCGCCGAAATACCGACTTTTCGCGGGACTCCCTCGCCCCTCTTCTAATTTTTACGGCTTCGAGAAGGGCTTCACGCGAAAGTTCAGTCCTTTCTCTAATCCTTTGAGATTTTTCTCTACTACGTCTATTTCGTCTTCGAAAATTTCGAGTCGCATCATGAGAAAGAAGTCTCAACTTCTTTCTCATTTTATATGCCGATCTGAGATTACACTAACGAGACAAGCACCTCCCACGAAAACTGTCAAATTAATTAAACTTCAGATAGGTTATTTTCCTACGAGAAATATTGCTAACGGAATCAATAGTACTGACTGCGAAACACTTCTGATTACCAAAATATTGAAGCGAAATGCTTTTCCAATTAGAAAATCGGTAAAAATAGTTTTTTCAGGTTGACACGTACAGTTTACATACTTAAACGTCTCAAGGTAAACATTTGACAACAGGTTTGGTAGCGCAACGGGAAAGTCGTATACGATTCAAAAATTGATAATGCTGATTTCGCGAGTTCGAGTCACGGTCGAGGCAAACTTTTTTTTTACTTTTTAATTCCAATTATTTATTAGTATTAGTATTTAATTATTCTGTTTCATTATCCGTAGCTTTTATTCTTTCTGCACGTAAAGTTTGGAATTAATTCGTTCATTAAGGCAGTCTGTTAAATTCATCATTTTAGCTTACAAAAGTAAATATCTACAATATTTTTGGTCCCATTGATAAAATTGATAATAATGTTTACTTAAAAATAAATTTTACTTTCAGTACTTAAAAAATTATGATGTTTTACTATCAACAATGGAGTACCCTTAAACCTTACAATTCATCAAAATATTAAAAAAAATCGTTTAGTATAATTACATCATCATTCCAGATACAAAATTTCTTTAATATGAATTTTCTTTAAAATAATATTATTCCAGATGCTTTTGTCACCCGAAGGGTGACCCCAGGCCGCAGGCCTGGACCCCCGGTAGGACTAGAAATGGGAACGAAAATCGCGACAGCGATTTTCTCCCATTCCTAGTAGCTATTTTTAAATTAGACCAATTGTGTATGTATATAGATAAATTCAGTTAGCATTTCAAAACTGTAGATCATATATCTTCATTGCAGTTTCTTTTCCGATTACACCACCTGTAAAATAATAGAAAACAGTTGATATACCTATAAATATATTCATATATCTTCAGATGACTTATGGTACGCATAATTACCTGATTCGTACAACATTATTTATTTTTCCTGTAAGACAATGGTGTACACCGTCTGTCTGGTTAGTATATGTGAGGAGTCGGGAGAGGAAAACTAATTTACAAAGTAAATCACAATTTGGCACTAAAATTACACATATGTATAAGTACAAACAATACAATAAAATAGAACAAAATAGCATAAAATCATAAGACATATACTACACATTTAACAAGATAAATAACAGTGCATAAAATGTTATTTCAAAAACTCATTAAATTGTATAAGCGTTTTTATACTAAAGAAATACCTACCTTTAGTTTACGTTTAAACTCATTTAACGTGGTACTATTTCTAATTAGAGGAGGTATTAAATAACATAATATTAAACCTAGACACGGTAGAAACGGAAGTTATAAAACAGCTAATTACTTTCAATTTGTCATCGTGTAAGGAAAAATATTATTTGTCCATTCATAATACTTTCAGCAAATTCCTTCTTGCTTCATTCTTTAAGTTATAATCACCACTATTTTTCTAGGTAAAAGTAATATGTGGCCTCTTCAAGGTTTCACTGTAATATACAGTGTGTTTTAAATTGAATGCAATAACATTGGTATCTTGGAAACCGTTAGAGCTAGAGACTAGGTTAAATTGGGGCATAGTTGAGTAATTTGGTGACATTATTAGTTTTTGAGATATTTAAAAAAAATCCAAATTTTTGGAAATTTGTTTTTGTAAAATTTCTGGCTTGTTTGAAGAGCTATTGAAATAAAAATGACACTTTCTGATGTAACCTCTTACGCGCTATCGAATGGCGTTAACAATTTTCAAGTAACGTTTCGTGTTTTCAGAACTATCATCAACTTAATTTTTTCTAATATGGTCCCCATTTATATTGTTACGTCATTCAACAGCATTTTTCCTTCTGAGTTCAATGATGTATCACATGCTAGGTATAGTTTGATCACGTTTTGAATATGTAAAATCATCATCAAACTCATCTCCGTCTATCTGTATGTACCAAAGGAGAACGAAACAGTAACAAATTGTCATAATAAATAACAATTAATCAACAAAAACAAAGAACGATTAACAAAACAATAATCAATCAAAAAATAATAGTGAACAGTTAATGGAACAATAAAAAAACTATAGCATATGATACATCATTGAACCTACAAGGGAAAATGCTGTCCAGTGACGTAAAGATATTAATAAGGCCATATTAGAAAAAATGAAGTTGATGATGGTTCTGAAGATACGAAACGTGACTTAAAAAGCTGTCTACATCATACGATAGAGCGTAAAAAGTTTCTATGAGAAAGTGTCCTTTTTATTTCAATAGCTCTTCCAACAAGCCAGAATTTCCATATTTTGATATTTTTCAAATATTTCAAAAACTAATCATGTTAGCCTTGATTTTTTTGAAGCATATTATTGGTCATGAAATTACGCAACTTTGCCCCGATTTAACCTAGTCTCTATCTCTAACGGTTTCCAAGATACCAATGTTATTGCATCAAATTTGAAACACACTGTATATCGATTAGTTAATACATTAAATTATAAACTTTAACGGATCAACTCATTATTCAGGAAACTTGCAAAACAAGTAAATATGTAAAACATACTTACAAGGCTTGTTTTATTTTAATATTTTAACTAAAGAGGATGGATAAGGAATTTACTCGAATCACTTTTATGGATTATAAAGCACATACCTAGAGAATAATTCACAAATTAATAAACCTGAAATAATACAGCCAATTATTTTTTGCATTACTCAATGCAAATCAAATGCAAATCAACTTACTTATTTTTATAAAGTACAAAAACAAGATTTTCAGTTGTGCCAAAGCCTACTACGATTTTCTTTAAACAAATCATAAGTTTGGTTCGTAGGTAGGTACTTAAATAAGTAAATGAATATCACCATTGGGTTCTGCGCAAATCGTGTTTACACTTTTCTTGCATATTTTAAATTAAAATAAATATCGATAAGTATATAATTCAAAACCGAATCCAGATATAGATCGGATTTCACAGTTATTTATTTAAAAAATCGACCAAGAACGTGATATCAGTTTTCTCCTAAACTTTTCTATTTCTATCAATAATGGTCCACACTGTACAGTACAGTGTTGTTAAACTTCTGAAATACATACATTTTCATTTGATGAAAAAAAATTAAATTGCAGGAAAACCTGCAAAAAATTAATGAAAAATGTTTCATCCCCCACATCAGTGGCGGATGAAACGTTTAGTTTTTTGCATTAAATAAAAATTAATCTCGGTACAAGCCCTATTTCTAAAATATGAAAAATGACTTATTAAACAAATCTATTTTATTATTTCAATTGTTCTTTCCACTCACTTTAAAAAGTGATGAAAACTTGAAACACTGCAGGGCGACCACCTAAATCCTCTTTCTGTATGTCTAAGATCAGACATAATGTATCCGTCAGTCCATTGGCACTTTTCTGCACCCGGACCTCCTAGATAGGATGGTGGTGGACTACCATCATGAACTGCTCCTAATCTAATATACATTTCTGTTAGTATTTATTTGAATATAGCTTCCTTGATTTGCCGTGCTGCTTCATGGACTAACTTTATTAAAAATCCTGTTTATCTCTGTAAAACTTTTTTATTGTGATAAATACGAAATCTATTCAATTAACATTATTGTTGTGCTAATTCTAAGAATCCACATAGAAAAACAATTTATCAGTCGCACATCGCATTTTTAACATATCGTCCAGTGATGCATCCAGGGGCCAGTTAAAACCAATGGCAATGCTAATTTTTTTGAAAATAATTTGAAAATTCTTGGAAAACATATATTTTAGGTATAAGAAGGGTAATTCTACATAAAATTAACCTAAAATTTATTGAGCAATTTATATATGCAATAAAAATGTTTTATTCAAAATAAGTAAGTTGACTACAAATCCGGTCGAATAGGAAGATGTTAAAAGTTTACCAATAACGGCCACAAACGGAAAAGGTCATAAACGAAAACTTATGAAGATGAAGGCTAATTTTTAAACCCATCAATACACTAGGTAGCTCACAGTTATCTTTTTAAACTCTGTATATAATTTGAGTTATAAAGAATTGTAAGCTGTGTTAAAAGTATAGACCGTTCAAAGTTTTCTTTGTGTTTATCTTAAATGTATAAAATATATATGCAAGTATAAAATACTGTATTCATTTTTACAAACAATTTCTTTATATCGTTGTGCAAATATTTTTCCGCCAGAAGCAGCCGTGTTAAACTAAGGAAGCAATACTACTATTTTTATATTTTTTTCTTACAAATGGCCAACTTCGTGGGCTGCTACAATGATGCCGCTGAATCCACCAGTGTCCTCGATGATGGCAACGGAATTGACTTTTTCTAATCTTTTATTTACTACACATGCTCCTCCCACATAGGCAAATCCTAATAATGATCGTGTTTTATCAATAATAGTTTTATTAGTTTAAGGAGCCCTTCACCATCTACAAGCTCAGATTTCCATTACCAAGGAGTATTTCTACATAAAAATGCATTGTTACGTTAGCTATTCAATAAGCTAGTTATGCGTGATAAAAATATGTTTAACATTGCATGCAAACATTTTAATTTTACGCAAAATTTAGGGCAATATAATCAACAAATAAAAATATATAGAACTTATACTACAGGGTGTTCCACGGTGACGAGACATTAGACATATTTCAGAGACTAGTTAGATTTTAATTTTGAAAATTTGGACAATAGTGTTTTCGGGCATGCCCTTCTCAACTAACATAATGGCGTCCACCTAACGCTTCCGGTTATACAGGAAGTTGATGTCATCTTCGTTATTTTAAATGGAACACTGTATATTATTGCAATTTTGAACTCTACGTGATATTCTAAACACATTTCATGTAGGATGTCCTATACCTACCTTCAACTGTTTTTGAAATATTGACAGGTGAATATTGAGATTTGACACCCTGTAAAATCTAAACGGTTTGCCATTAAGCAAAACAGTTTGCACATTCCTATTTTAACTTTTCATAAGCTATCGTTTGATACTAATATCAGATTTATCCAGAAATAAAAAATTTTCGATTAAATTTAATCTGTTTTTGGCGAGCCGGTGGCTCAGGGCTTAGCGTCTCGATCGTTCAACCCAGAGGTCGCGTGTTCTAATTCCAATTCCACCAAACAATTTTTAATTAAATTGTTTACTCGTAGATCAAGGCTTATTCGCAGGGATGGCTTGGCAACCATCCTGGCGATGGCCTAGGATGGGAAGAATGTCAACTTGGTGTTAATGTGAGAGATTAAAATCAGTTGATATTTGACTTGTCCCCCTAATGAGGTTTTCCAGGTTTCCCTCATTCCACCACTGAATGGTGGTTAGGGCCTACCACCATTCAGGTGGTTCAACGACTATAGTCGTTCCTGAGGCGCAAATGCGGGCCGCGAAATAATAATATGCCGCCCCCTCTCCCACACAAGTCTCAGATTTTCGGGCTCAGTCTAATCCTTGTGATTAGAATGAGGGGTAGAGATATTATTATTATTATTATTAGTCTGAAATTGGTATCATACGATATCATATGGTGCCATAGCTTATGAAAAGTCAAGATAGGAATATGCAAACCGTTTTGCTTGATCTCAAATCGTTTAGATTTCACAGGGTGTCAAAGTTACAAAATGTCAATATTGACCTATCAATATTTCAAAAACAGTTGAAGATAGGTAGGACGGACATCCTACATAAAATGTGTTTAAAATTTCACGTAGAGCTCAAAATTGCAATAATATATAGGGTGTTCTATTTAAAACAACGAAGAAGACATCAACTTCCGGTATAACCGGACGCGTTAGGTGGACGCCAAATTTCTAAAATCAAAATCGAAGTAGTCTCTGAAATATGTTTAATGTCTCGTCACCATGGGACTCCCTATACATTTCTTCTGATGAATATTCTTCCAATGTTAGTGAATAAAAGCACGAGTAAAAAGAAATTTTTCCTTGAGCAACTGTTTCACAAGTTCCATTCTGTTTCATTTGTGAACGTTTTGAAACAGTTGCCCTAGGAAAAATCTGTCAGAGTGTTGTGGAACATTCTTCTATGGTTTAAAACAGAAATAGAAACTGGAGAATGAAAATATACACCAATGTATATACCTATGTATATATACCTATGTATATATACCTATGTATATATACCTATGTATATATACCTATGTCTGTTAACGTTTTTCTTTGGATACCTAGTTGTGGGTACATTAGAGTTTGCCCAGTTTTGTATTATTTCATATTTTAGAAGCTGTTTTGATTTCCCAGTGTTAAAATAGGTAAAAATTGACTTCACTTATTACTTGTATTTTTAGAATATGACATTTCCATTCCCCAGTTTCTATTTCAGTGGTTTAAAATTAAGTGTCATAGTGGAATTGGAACAACAATTGGAATTGGGTGGGTTGTAGAACATTCCACCGAAGTAATTTTGTTTAATAGAGTTAAAAATTATATTATAAATGATCTGTTTTTATTATTTGATTACTTATAGTGCGTATATTATTTGCTAGTAAGTATATTACATACCAAGAGAGAAGACATTATCTAGCCACGCCCACGTTTATAAAATATTAGAAAAGTTACCATTTTTAGATCGAAGTAGTTTTTAACAGATTTAAAAGCCTTTTAGTTTAATTAAGTTAAGGTGATATGTAATTAGCTTGTGTTAGTGATTACATTTTCTAATGTTAGGTATCATCATTTATTAAGTTGTTTTACTATTTAACATAGTATTTAATATTATATTATTATTTATAGAATTTATGTATTAAGTACATTCTTCTGTAGAGTTGCTAAACAAATTATTACTGAAATGGTGCTATACATGATTAAGTAGAAGGATATAAAAATGTATGTGTAACGTGAAAATTACAAGAACATAACAATAGCTAATAAATATTTGTATTAATTTTCAGTATTGATTAACTGATGCAATTAAAAGTAATTAGCATATCTACATACCTACTTATAAAAGGTAAATAGTAGGTATTAGATATATATTTTGTGGTTGTTAGACTTCCATTTATAAAATTGTAATTTTTTGAATAGATCGTCATTTATTAGCTATTATTTAAATCCTGTGCGTGCAGTTTTTCAAAAATTGTGTTAAGTGGTACAGAGACGTGCGTAGATTTTTACATGGTATATGAATGAAACAAAAAGTCTACAAGTGTTTGGAAAGATAGAAAAGTTTGTAGTACGGAAAAACGTGCTATTATTTTTCTTTGTCTGTCGTACCTGCCGTGCCGCGATTGCATACGTCATTGGGGTACGCTCTTCTGCACATGTCTAGTCTGCAAAAATTAAAGAAAACGCGTTCAAAAGTGTAGTAAAACGTGCTGGTTTAAATTGAAGCCTTATTGGGTGTGGTGTGTGTATGTGTGTGGTCCTGCTTCTGCTGTGGCTGTACCTATAAATTAGTTCTTTTCCAACCGTTTTCACATAACAATATGTTAATAACTCCTGAACTAGGCTTTTTATGAAATTTGAACCAAATTGATTAGTTAGAAAAAAGGTGAATTATTAAAAATATGCATATCAAACACCCACATATTTCGCTACAATAAAATGTGAACTACGAATGCAATGTTCATATATGCAATTTGTTGTGTGAAAACAGTTTTTGCACATGTTAGGAAGATATCATATACTTATTAGTTAACTATTATACCAAAACGTAGACCCTTGCTGTTGGGAAATATTTTCATGTTAGTAGGAACAGCCGTCATATATACACGCAAGATACTTAAATAAGTAGTAGAATAAGAGATTACCAGCAGTGCCCTTTGTGCAGCGTCCACCTTTTCTGCGGCGGCACATGTCGTACCTAAATTTTAACAAAAATTGTAAAAGTATGGAAGCATAATTTGAGTAAATCTGTTAAACACGCATTACTCTCGAATGCTAATGTTCTTCGTCTCGTTCTTCATGTCCGTAATGTGCTGTTTTAGTTTAGTCCATCTTGTGCTGTCTAGTCCTGCGTCAACTACACTATATAGGTACATACATTTTACTTATTAAACGCTACCTTGTTTTCATTAATATAATTGAAACGATGTATGGATTTACAAATTTTTTATGCACGGAATAATGTTTACAAACTTCGACGAATAGTTACAATATCTATATATTATTAGATCTTAATAAATGCATAGTTATAAATTGTAAATACATACATAGTATATACTATTTTTGTAGTATTTTGTTTTACTAACAAAAATGTGAAATATTAATGATGATTTTTGGTAGCAAATAATATCTAACAGTCGTATTAATAAATTCACTAGTAGGATACTAAACTAGTATACAATACTAGCTTAAAAACTACTAATAAAACGTTGTGTTAAAATGCATAATGAAAAAATCGGTAAAGTCTTTATTAATACGGCCGTAAATAATTGCCTTTCGAATTTCTTATATTTAATTCGGTTAATACTCGTACTTAACGTAGTATTCAACGAATCTTAAAACCAAAAAGAAATCCAAAAGCCAGTATACGTTTTACTTACCTCTTTATGCGATATTACTGAAAGCTTTAATATTATAAACTGGGGGTCACTAGACCCCCAGTTATAAAATTCTAAATGTGGGAGTTCCGTGAGGGTACATTAGCGAGTTTACTACTGTGCGTTTCACGAAGTTGTATCCCGGATTGGAATGTTAGTATATATCTCCAACGTATGGAGCGCCGTTATGTTATTAGTTAAATTCAATGCATTGGCACATCTCGGTTACGGACCGCTACAAATTGAGGTGGTGTGATTAAAGCGCGCGTGCAAGTCTCCCACAGGATTTGCCAGCGAATCCTAACAATCCGAACATTCCAATCCGGGATACAACTTCGTGAAACGCACAGTAGTTACCTACCGGCGCGGCGTATAGACTCGCTTCCTTAAGATTTTATATTGGGCGCATTCAGGGAAACAGCACTCCAGCGCTTCAGCGCTTTACCGCTTCACGTTCGCTGAATCGACATTTTAAACGCAAGCTTAAAGTGACATAATTTTCAGTAATTCATATTTTGTAATTAATATTAATAATAATTAATATTATCCATACATATTTTGTGCGTAAACCCATAGACGTAAACCTAAACTATATTAATTTTATCGCTTGATGGAACTATTCAGCGATCCAGCGGGAAAAATATATGCTTTACTGCTTTAATACAGTGCTGCAGCTATTTGAATAAAGCGCTGAAGCGCTGCGGTTCCCTGAATGCGCCCATTAATACATGACAAGTGAAGCTATTACACTTGTCGAGTTTAATGCCGTGAATTCTTCCTCGCAAAATTACTAAAAAATTATATGCGGCTTCTAGAGCTATGAGAAATGAATAAGTATATGCCAATAAAACAAGTTATAGGTACATTATTTTAAGTGCTGCATTGTTCAGGAAATGTTTTTCTATTTTTTGACAGATTTTGCAATTACTCTCTATCCTATTACAATTTTGGGTTTATTTCAATTAAAAATTGATTTCATTTCCATATTTTTCACGTTTCCCTAGGAAGTTAATAGTACTTTTTACAACAGGCATATTTGGTTACTTTGTGTAACAATTATTAGAAAAAGCCAAATGTAAACATTTTTAAATGTGTACGTGTTTTTGAAAATAATTATGTTTGCTTTTATGTATTCCTTAGTAGTATTGATTGCCACATAAATATAATCTATGATTGTATTCATTGTAGTATTCTACACATTTAAATAAATTTGTCGAGTTTAATGCCAGAGACCGTAAATTCTTCCTTGCAAAATTACGAAAAAATTATATGTGGCTTCTAGAGCTATGAGAAATTAATATATGCCAATAAAACAAGTTACACATTATTTTAAGTGCTCCATTTTTCAGGATATTTTTTACTATTTTTTGACAAATTTTGCAATTATTCTTTATCCTATTTTGGGTTTATTTTGATTAAAAACTGATTTCATTGCCATATTTTTCACATTTCCCTAGGAAGTTAATAATACTTTCTACAACAGGCATATTTCGTTACTTTGTGTACCTAACAGTTATTAGAAAAAGCCAAATGTAAACATTTTTAAATGTGTACGTATTTTTGAAAATAATCATGTTTACTTTTATTTCTTACTTAGTAGTATTGATTGCCACATAAGTATAATCTATGATGGTGTATTCATTGCACTATTTTACACATTTGAATAAATTTATTAACTTTTTATTTTATCTTTAAATAGGTATGTAATTTAAACACCTCATTACTCAAATAGTATAGTCTATAGAAACAACTTTAGTCACTAAACTAATAAAAATATTATTCCTAGATATGATTCATCAAAGATTTAAAAAAATTAAAGAATCAAATGTACCTATTTAATTAATTTATTTGGTTTTGGTATTAATTTAATTAATGGATTTACTTGCAATAATTCTAATCTTGTAAGCTACTGTAAATTAAAAATTTATATTAAAGAATAGTTTTTTTTCAAATTTAAATGTCTGTAGTTTGGCAGCAGTTAAGAAAAGCAACATCCTGTATAAGTTCTTTAATTCGATAAAAATACAGTGAGGCCCAAAAGTTCAACTCCCCTGAACTGGAACATCGTAACAGATTTTCAAGGGGTTGTGAGAAAATACGATTCTTTGGTCGAAAAAAATTTTTATTTTCTCAGTTACTCAACATATAGCGTATTTAGTAATATTTGCTGAGTGGAAGGAACAGAAGGGCGCCTGAAGTTTTATTTGACCTTTGGTGACTTATTTTTTCTTCAGATAGTAATATTACTAAATACTTAACAACTAACTGCCAATAGTGCCAATTACATAATTTGTAGAAATTAATCAGAAGGTTATGCAATGAACAAATTTTATGCGTAATTAAAATTTAGATACGAATAATTTTAAAATGAACTGGCAGAATAATTTCAAATTTTGGAAGTGATTAATGAAGAACATTAATGATTTTTCCATTGATATATCGGCGTTACGCTCCCTCTCCTTTAAGGCAGCCCGCACACCAAGGATGCATCAAACATAAAACATGAAACATGCGGTAAGCGGTAATTACTGCAAGTAGACATGCGCCGCTTAAACGAATGTATATTCATCCCACTCTCGTACACCTATGCGGCAGCGGTATCTATCTCGCTACCAATACTGCATGCAACATTCTATGCGTGTCTGATGGCAGTAGTTGTCGCATGTTCAAGGAGGTAATTAAATTATATTTTGCAAAATTAATTTTACTATACGAGTTTATTTATTATTGAGACCGAAATGTCGTCGGCGGATGATCCAATTTTTAATATTAATTTTGTCCGTGCAGTAGTAAGTAAGGGATGAATCCAATATCGACGCAATCTCTTTTTTTCTCTTTTATTACGTTTTCGCAAAAATTGCCATGCTACAATGACATCTTCCTCACTCGAAGAAGACATTGTCTACTGGATATCGCTTAAAACTTTTACTGCTTATATGTGCGCGGTCATACAGCATGCAACATTTACCTCATATCGTATGTTTCATGTTTTATGTTTGATGCGTCCTTGGTGTGCGGGCTGCCTAAGAAGAATATTCAAACAGCGCCCATTCCCCATTTTGTAAACTTGAGCTTTCCTTTTTGGATCACAAAGTTGCATTTTACTTGTACAACACCTTTAAATTTTTAAAACGATATTTCAAATAGTTCGCAAGTTAGAGAAGGCGGAGTTTTCGTTCTTACTGTCACGATATATTCATTGCTGTAAGGAAAACATGTACTAACTGTTTTCAAAGAGACAATAAAATTCATACCTGGGCTTTTGATTATTATCAAAATTATAAAAATGATAACAGTTCTTTTCTATTAATTAATTAATTATTGTTCATTTTTTAAAAATAATTTAAAGTGATGATATAATCTATATTAATTCGTCTATATATGAAATAAATATATTTAAATATACCTACTTTGTTATTGCGACTGCAATGTCGTATACAGGAAGTCTTCTTTCTCGGAATAAATATTTTCCCATATCAGTTAATGCTGCTGCAGAGTCAATAGCATCTCTGCCAACTCTATTTCTTTCTAAATATGGCGTGGCATCTCTTCCCTGAAGTAAAAAATGAGAAATTAATAATTAATATAATTTTATGTAATCTTTCTCGCTCACTTCATAAATAATTCCCCCGCATATTATAAATTATAACAACTATATATTTCTAAACATGAAGGGGTTGAGACCTTTGATGTGAAGATAACACTGACGTAGTTGTTTTCCACATAACACCAAAACACTATAGTGCACTTGTGATTAAATCGAGTGCACTATAGTGTTGCACTATATGATGCCAACTTGGTTGGTGAAACGCGCGTCGAGTGCAGTATAGTGTTGGTGTTAAGTGGAAAACTACGTTAGTGTTATATATTCCTACAACAAATAAATTCAATTTTAGAATTCGAAAAGTCTAAGTCTACATAAACTTTGGTATTCGTACACCGAATAATGTCAAAATAAATAGATTATTATGACATAGTCGTATTCTGGAACTGATTTAGAAACTTTCCATATACTTAATTCGTAAAAACAATTGGATATACACCACCCGTGAAAATAATACATGATAGAAAAAAAATTAAAATTGGCATTCAGGCAATACTTTTAAAGTAAACTAAAATAAATAAATATTAAATATGTAATTTTTGTTCTACATACTTCTATTTTTCTATTTTGTATTGTAAAAAATTGAGACAGTCAAGCTGTCATTATGCAGTTTAAGTATAAGAATATAGTAATAATAGCACTAAGAATTAGAAAATTGACCAGTGACGTCTAGATTCATATTTTTATTGTTATTATATATTATTCCAGTTCGTATCCAGTATTGGATAAATAGACACAGGAAAACAATACCTTTAACTTTTATTTATTACTATTACATTACATTACTTTTACTAATTGTAATTTGTACCTAATTACTATACAATTCTTATAGAACCAACATTAATCCAGGTCTAATTTATTGAAGATTTATTGAACTTATGTAAAAATAATCATTTTGATAGACTGACTAGCTATATTTGTATTATCCATGAGATATTCAAGGATTACTTAGTTTTATTGACAAAATAAATTGTTTCAGATTGAAAATATGGCTATTGAAGCAGTAGTTACTTTTTTGGAAAATCACAACCGTCCATTCTCAATTAATGAAATTCACCAGGGTATAAAAGGAGATTTTGGCAAGACTGCTGTTCAGAAGGCATTAGACGCTTTAGTAGAAGAAGAAAAAGTAAAAGAAAAAGTATATGGCAAGCAAAAGGTAACCTTAACTATTATATTCGAATATACCCAAAAAGGAAATAATTCGATTTGCACACTGTACTACTTACTGCTTGTGAATGTTTATGCCCCACAGAAACAAGATTCGGCGTTTGTGATACAAGATTCATATAACTAAAATAATAAATAAAAATAATAGTATTTTATATAACAAGTGGCTAAAATTATGTTTTTTTTTACAAGTGGGGCGTTTATAGTACGAGCTGAAGACGAGTATTATAAACCACACGAGTAAAAAAAACACATTTTAGTCTCGAGTTATATACAAAATTTTTTATATCGCCATTCGAAATTAGAAAATAATATAATTAATTTTGTAAAAATATGGCAGATTGACAAAGTTACCTTGTCGTAATGACTAAATTCTATTGTTGTTTCCTTAAAAACCAATAATAAAACAACGAAATATTAAGTTTTAATTCATACTGTGAAATAAATATTTCACACTTTTTTCTTTATTTTTCACTTGCCAATAATGACATTGTTTTGATTCATTGAAACTGTCAAATAAATGTTATTTTAGGATATGACGTTACAAAAAATAAATACTAGTATTGTTTTTATTTTTATTGTTGTTACTTTTATTATAGTAACAATAATGGAATAATATTTGCACAAAAATCGAAGCAGTGTTCGACAGTTGAATATATTAAATTTAACATGAACATTCTTCATCCAAACTGAAGAGTCTCTTCAGTTTAGATGAAGAATGTTCATGTTAAATTTAATATATTCAACTGTCGAATACTGGTTCGATTTTTGTGCAAATATTATTGGAGTATTGGATTATTATTAAGGAGTCCAATGGACTCCTCCAGAAGAGCCATGTAAAATTGAAAATAATACAATATTTATTTTTTTTTACAACTTCAGGAGCATTTTCTAAACTATGCTCTTATCATTAATTATAGTTTAATTTTATAAAAGTGGATATGTTTATTTTAACTGAACCCATACAATACACAATAAATTCGCAAAATTATTTCTGAAGGTATACTCGTAGCATCACATATTCTGTTATAACTTTTTCTGTAGTGTAAACTCTTTTCTATACCTAGGTACAAATACGTATTAGGCGTTATTTGTAAAATACTAGTAACTGGAGTGCTCTTAAAGTTAAAAAGATAATGTATCTATTTCTGTTACAGGTATATTGTATAATGCAACAAAACGATGCATCTGCAGCCGATCTAAGAGAGAACTTATTAGAAATGGATCGTAAGATTAATGAAACAACATTACAGCTCAAAGAAGTTGCCGATAAACTTAAAAGCAATGCATCCGAAATAGCCGAAATGAAAGGGAAAATAACACTGGCAGATGCATTAGAGCAAAAACTACAACTTGAGAAGGAACTGGAAGAAGTTAAAATCAAACTAGAATCATATTCTGGAATAGAAACAGTTTGTCCTAAATTAAAAAATGCAGCTGATAAGGATTATGAAAAAAATATGACTGAGTACAAGAAACGGAAACGTATTGGCATGGATATCCTTAATTCAATTTTGGAAAATTACCCAAAAACTAAGAAACATTTATTCGATGAAATCGGCATAGAAACTGATGAGGATGTTGGATTTTCTGTTGATAAACTTTAACAAAACTATCTGTATTTCTAGATATTAATATTTTTTTATAAGTTCTTATATTTTGTACTTTTGATATCTTGTTAAAGCTATGTATAAATAAGTTAAATATATTTTAGTGTTTCATTTACTTACCCGGCTTATTATAATTCCAGCAATGGATATTCTAATCTTGGGACCTTTAAGTAACTTGTATCTTAAGTCGACACCATTCCAAAATGATACAAAGTACCTTTTGATCTGTAGATTATCACCTCCATGCAGTCTATAACCATCGTAGTCGACTATAACTAAAATTTCTGGATAAATTGTATACGGAGCTTCTCTTTTACTTCTCGCTTTATCTGATGTGCTTCTTTTATACCTTTTTGATATGTGGTCGGGTTCCATAAAAGCTGTAACAATATTTTGTTAAATTATATTATTTTTTATAATTAATTCAAGTTTTACTGGTTTACTGTTTTTTTCCATTGATACTGAAGTTACATAAAACGTTTTAATAAACATATATTTTTTAAATTACAAATATGATCCCCAAAAGGTAAATGTAAATAACATGACCATTAAACTTTCAACGTTATATAAAAAGTTCGGTTTATGCATGATTCTAATAGAAAGACGAGGGGTTTCTCTCCGAGTGCATAACATGGCCTCCTTGTTTAGTTTACACAACCTAGTTTGTTTAGCATTTGTTGCCTAATAAGTGATGACTGGTGTATATTTTTTGATAAATTATTTGAAGACATATGTCTCTGAAAAGCCTTAAACATTCAGGTGCAATGTAGGTAGACATTATCAAGTAAAGACGTATCCTAAAAGCCTTAGTTCTTCAGTGATGACACATTTATTATACAGCGGTTAGAGTTGCTTTGATTACAGACTATGTGCATAATCATAAAATCTATTTACATAATAATTCGAAAGAACCCTCCACCTTTGATTGTTTTGTATGATGCTCTGTTCGTTTTCATATTTTTATAAGAAGGTGGACACCTAAGACAAGGTGGATTTTTGAGACAGCTTTACAGACAATCTAAATTGATCTTCATCTGACGAAGTAATTAGGGTCCATTCTGAAATTAGTTAGACCCGCTTGTGCCTATGAAAACTTAAAAGGTCCCCCCCCCACCCTTAATCTAGTTACGAGCCTAATTACTCCGAGTGGGTAATTTTTTTTGTGCAGATAATATTCTGAATTCGTTTTTCCTTTGGATATATTTCGATAAAGTTTTATCCTGTATAGATTCTTAATTAAAAATATTTGAAATGAATTAGAGTATGTAAAATTAGTGAGGTTATAGACCTGAAGATATGAAAAAGATTAGCTAGAGGCAAAATAAGGGATGATACTTCTTGGAAAAATATAGCAAATATGGAATTATCTTTTATAAGCAGTACAATCAATAATCTGGCTTAAAAGTAAGGTCTTTACCTAACCTAGAATTATTATTACCATCATTATTACAATTATTATTACTATTACTGTCAATTCTGCAATGAAATTATAAGATCAATTATATTATACAGATCAAAATATAAATACGAAGATAATATCCCAAAATATAAATTTTTAAAGCTGCACTGTTCTATAAATACCAGGATTTTCCGTAAAATGGGAAATTAATAGGAAGATGCCGAATAAAGATTTTTATCTTTAGTTTAATGTACCTAACTGAAATTATATTCTTGGATGATTTTAAAAAATGCAAACAGTAATTAATAACATTAATATCTAATCCAAAGTGATTTTGCTCTAATCCTGATAGTCTTGCTGTGTTCTCTCTAATTCTGTTTTTTTTTTCAACAAAAATAAACATAGTCATATTTATATTTTCAAAATGTAGAAAATTTACATACCATAATCACTAAAATTGTCTTCGTGTTGTTTGTCTTTCCTCTTATAAATAATGTGATGTTGAGTATCTGCATTCCTTTTTATTGGAAATCCTGTATCAATGGCAACTTCGGCGCTTAGTTCTCCATCTTGATCCAAGAACATTTCGTCGTCGTTTACAGACTCGCCATCCGAGATGCTTTGGTTATTGGCAGGTTTCAGGGTTCCTCGCAAACGAGATGGAAGGGGCCGTATTATTAGTTGAGATCCTATACTTCCTTCCTGAAATTGGAACCAGTGAAAGTGAGAGTGTGAATATGAGTTAATAAGTATAAAAGTGAGTGAAACATGTGAAACCAATTTAACTTTATTCTTAATTAATCATTACAAATAAATAGTGTATACAGTATTTAGGTACATGCCGAAAGATAACAACGCCACTTTATTCTAGAACTAGAAGTGCTTAAAAAACCTTTGTGTTATAGTTTTCGAAAAAGAATATCCATATATTTAAACAGAAACTCAGAACACCCTTACTGAAATGCCATAATCATTGAAGCAGCAAATTTGGCTATGTAGGTAGTAGGTAACCGCAGTGATCTGACAACATAATTCTGGAACTAATCAAATGCCCGTCTGTTGTGCATAATATTTGGTGAGAAAATTTTGAAGTTATTGCTGAAAAATTAGTGGTGAATGGGTAGAAAACTTCCAGGGAATGTCGCCAAATATGGAGGAAGCACTACTTTGAATTTCACTGACATCTTTAAATCATATGGGACTAAACATCCAATAAAACTTTCAGTCTTAATACAGTAGAGTATTATTTTACTTCTGTTCATGTAAAAAAGAGAATATAAATTAACACGACCCTGACGTAGTTGTCAGATCTTTTTTTTTTAAGATTGCAGCTATATTAACCTTGACAATTCAGGTTAATTACACGTACTAAATAAATTTTCACATTTTAGAGATATTTTTCACATATTTTCACATACAGCTTTAACAGGGTTCTATAATGATCTAAATTATAAAATTATTCATACCTACACATAAAATGAAATTGTCTGAGGCACATCACAAATGTGGGTTAATTACAACTATACATTGATAACTAGACCATAATAAAAATAATGATTATACTATCTCTACCCTTCATTCTAATCACAGGGATTAGCTCGAAAGTCTGAGACATATGTGGGAGAGGGGGCGACATATTCAGTAGGCCGCAATGCGCTTCAGGAATGACTTACTTTGTCAAGCCCTAACCACCATTCAGCCGGTAGGCGATAGGCGAACAGGAATATATGCATAGACGATTTAATATTTGATAAATTTCCATAAATGAATTCTTGTTACGTCCTTATCTGAGACCCAGCTCGTTAAAATTGGTCAATTAAATATTTTTTTACAAAATAGGCATTATATCACTGTCGAGAAGAAAGACAAAGTTGAAATGTTGCCATTATTCAATTTATTATTAGTAGTATAGTAATTTATTCAATTTGTAAAAATATGAAATAAAAAAATGTGGATAATTTAAAACATTTTCTCTCTTGAATATATGGGAGTAATGTGTCAATTACCTAAACCATTTTCCCAATACACATAAGTATTTAAACTGCAGGTTTAACGGTTTGTGCGTACCAAAAATAGGCACTAAAACAATGTGTAAAATATTTTGCATAAATATTCAGAATTCATTTAAATTCAAGTATTGTATCATTAATATGATTATCACTCAGAATTGAATGAGAATCAAACCGCGACGACATGATGAAAAAAGCCAAATACCGAGATTAATCAGTAGACATACCAGGGTGATATTTTGTTTCAAAGTGGCTGTATATTATTTTTCTATTTTCTGTGGTATATCATTCTTACATTCTCGTAAAATCCATAATATTTTGAGAGGAATAGTCTAGAAACGGCTTAGATTTTTTTGAATCGACTTTCTGGCATATAGGATCAAAATTTCTAAACATTTTTTTTATTCCAAATATTAACACAATATTTTTAGGGGAGCCTAGAAATGCGTAATAATAATGCAATTAATTTGCATTGTCATTATGGCATTATTATTATAATGATTTTTTTTTTGTTAAAATCTAGTCGACCGGTTCTCTGGCTCCGATTCTCAGGGTCGGCCGCTGGTGGTTTTCAGTAGGTATTCCCCACATTCATGGGATGAATAATTACTGAGTCCGGGAATTCGTGTGCCCTGAGTAGACGTAATAAACCCAGAATGACCACCATCTCTTATTATTATTATTATTATTATTATTTTTTGTTGAGATTCAGGCGGCCGGTTCCCTGACTCCGATTCTCAGGGTCGGCTGGTTGTTATCAGTAGCTACTCCCCACGTCCGTGGGTGAGTAACTACTGAGTCCGTGAATCGTGTGTCCTGAGTAGACATAATGAGCCGAGAATGACCGCCTTCTGCATTCTTCCGGCTAGAAGATCTGCCGTATCTCTTGCTCCACCGAGGGCTTCTATTATCAGTACTACAAGCTTCACAGTATGTTCTGGATGGAGTCTGCGGAGTTCGAAGAGAAGGTCTCGATATTTCGTCTGTTTCTCCTCCTCTTTCAAGACAATGTTGGTCTCGGCAGGAGCCGAGAACTCGATGACAAACATTGTCTTGAGCTGGTGGTCGAGGAGGACTACATCAGGCTTATTGGCTCGAATCTGTCTGAGCGTGCAAAATGAGTAGTTCCAATAAATTCGTCACTTCTCATTCCCCATAACGGGCTCAATATCCCCCGGAGCGTATGGCAGCACTGGTGTTTCGTCTATCCCGTACGAGTGCCGTAAAAAGTAGTAAAGCACTCGTAAAGCCGCATTATGTCTATGGATATAGGCCGAGACTGCATATGCCGGGCAAGCGGAGAGCAGATGCATGATTGTGTCGGGCACCTTATGGCAGGCCCTGCGGTTGACATCAGGGAGCTCCATACCCATGGCACGGCTTCGATAGACGATGGTGTTAAATACACCATCCTGGCAAGCCATTATGAATCCCTCGATCTCTGACTTAAGCCCCGCTGACCTTAAAAAAAGCAAAGGTCAGCCTTTCTGGTAAGCCATGGTCTTCAATGCTCTTATAGAAGACACCGTGCAATGGCTTATCCTTATGCAGCTGCAGAAGATTGCGGCCTTCTGCAGCTTAAACTTGGGGTTTCAACTGAACGGGTCCCAACTCGGTGACAGAGTCTGGGTTTCTCCGTTCAGCGTCGAAGATCAGATCAAGTTCATCAGCTGCTCTTCGTGCTGCCTTAAATAGAAATGCTCTACATTTTCCCCTGCATTTTCATAGTCTTGGACCATGCAGAGGGGGGGATGCGAGCTCCTGATTAGATTACCTTGCAGGCTCCATCCAGCACCATTCTGCTGTGCAGACACTCCAAACTCAATGCCTCCCCAATGTCTTGGGAAGTACAACCGTGGAACGGACGACCTAGGATGCAAACTCCTATTGAGATGCATTATTTTGCGTGTTCCTATGCCGAGTTGTCGCAGCTCTTCTTGTGTCCATTTCACTACTCCGAAAGAGTAGAGGAGGATCGGAACGACAAGCATATTAGTACCACTCACCTTATTCTTACCCGACAGTTTTGAAGACCAGATCTGCCGGAGGCAGTGTCTATTATTATTTTTATTATTATTATTAGTATTATTATTATTATTATTATTATTATTATTATTAATTATTATAAGGTAAATAGTTATGATTTTGGAGCAATGATATCATGCGAAAATTAAAACAATTCTAAAATTCTCCATACAAAATAGTAGAAACATGCTATTTATTATTTATACATATCATGGGTACAGACATTATGACACTAAACAATTAAATATCAAGTAGGTATATAATTTAGACATAAGAGTATATAACAGAACTTCGTCTTTACTTTCTCCTTTTATAGATAAATTATATTATGTAAGAAAGCATCAGAAAGGTACATCAGAAAAACTTTTTGAAGTATTAGTAAATTAAATGTCGTGAGAATTCATTAGTAATTTGGGTGATTTATGTAGTGTGAATGTAGATAGCTTAAAAATGTGTATACGTGTATTGAATATGCAATGTTACTAAATTATCTTTATTAATTAGTAAGAAAGATCATCTATAATATAACATAAAACACACCACAGAAATGGACAACCTCCCTTCTGAAAGCTTCAGGCTTGTGTAGAGGGAGGGTACACATGAAAAAAACGCAGACACACAACCATTCCCTGGGAGAGGTGCCATTTCTCCCCTGGCGAGATTCGAACTCGCGCCGCGATATACCATTCTGTTAGTCACACGCTACAACCCAGCACCTAACAGACTGAGCTATCGCCGGGGCAAACGTATTTTATATGTTAACTAACTTCAATTATTGTTGCTGTATGAGGATTGATTAATGAAGAATGATATTCATAGCACAGCACATAATATTTTATTAAATATAGGGCGGTCAAGCAAGAACCGTAGGTTAGGTATGACCAACTTAACAAGCTTTGGGCAAATATTGTCACTGAAAGTGGTTAGATTTGTTGACATGCACGCAAGGCTACAAATAAATACAAATATTAGCTTAATAATAATAATAATAAATAATTAAAGCGGAAAATTAACTAACTGCTGATATGGAGTTATAGGAGTCAAGTAGTAGTTTTTGAAGGAATTACACTCGGAATTACATTAAGATAAGGAATTACATCAAGATAAGTATACTCTTCTTCTCAAGATAATATGGAAATCCTCGATTTTGAAATTTTTGTAAAAGGAATATCCTGTATTAATAATATCTATAAATATTACTTTTAACAACATTTAACGTAATATAATGCCACTTCTGGTATACCTAATGCTTTATACGCAGATAATTGCAAATTGTTTAGAGTTTTCAATCAGTTTTCAATGGAGTTAGAAATATAAAAACTTAGAAGAATTATTGTCAGAACTGTACGACATTGTTATGAAATTTAGAATAACTATATGGGTGTAGGTGGTTATGCATTTATACTCTAGTTGAGGTATTAACTAAATACTCGGCTATATAATACCTATGAATGTAGTTTTACAATGATGTATTATCTCAATTTCACAATGTTAAGACACGGTTTATGGACAATGCACAATTGACTCTCACTGCTGCCTCCGCCTGTTCCATAACAGGCTGTAATGGATTCTTTACTTTCTATGAAATGTTCAACATAACTGTTTTGCTCTTTTTGCTTTAGATTTAACAACACTACCGGCTGTTTATATATAACATGATATTATAAACAAACGAGCATAAAAATTACTGAACTGTAAATTGTAAATTATGGCATACCAAATATATATAAAAAGTTGCAACCTGAAGTAAAGTAAAAATTGAATATACCATTTGATGGATCTATCTATAACAATACGGGAGTTATTACCAAAAGAGTGTGCCATAAGCATAGTGTGTTTGTATGATCCTATAGCCTAGCAACCAATTTATGTTCTCTTTCCAACAAACTGCGCTGTGCGCTCTTTTCCTCATAACTCCCTTATTATTATTGATAGATCCATCAAATCGTATTTCATCGTATATCGTATATATTATCAATAGTATATCGATATCAATGTATTCGTGAGTTAACGCCCTAACAAAAAATTAAGTAATATATAGGGCGCTCTATTTAAAAAATATAACTTTAATCTGTAACTTTCTTGGGGCACACTGTAAAAAATTGCGGAAGAAGAAATGAAAATCGAGGTGTCCCAGTGATTTTCATAAAAATATTAAATAATACAGTTATGAACTCTGTGTTCCAGACTTCTTTAGATTCGGATAAAAGGTTTTCGTACCTTCAATGATAAATAATATATGTTTGAAACACGTATCAAGGGAACAATGAATGCCATGAAGAGAATTTTTATTTAAGAATAAGTTAGTCATGCATGTAACGGATTACTTTTTTGGTACACTATTATTTTAAACATGCGAGCATATATCTCCCCCACTATTGGAAATAAATCTCTGATCTGATCCAACAATCAAATAGTTGGGAATCAGCACCCTGAAAATCGATCATGTACTGTGTACTCGAAGATATACTTTTTAAAAAATATATACAATGTGGGGAATGACCTTGCGGATGAAAATCCGGAGGGCTCCATTAAATTCGTAATTGCAAAAAAGAATAAAAAAATATTTTCCGATTATTTTCAATTATCGTAAAAAAACTATTTTTTGTGTTTAACTTGCGATTGTGATGCCATTTTTTAATATTTTTTAAAAATTTTTGCACCAGTCAAAAGCCTAATCATTGTAGATTTGAACGGTATTTACAAAAAAAGCATTTTGTTAATACAAAATTTGTCAGATTGTTTAAAAAGATTGTTTAAAATCGACGAAAAATGTGCCCAAAGAAGTGGGAAAGTTTTTGGTGAAAAGAAATTTTCACTAGTGGTAACAGTTTCCGAGATAGGATTTTTTTTGTGAAACGCCAACGCGCGCTGAGGTCAGCTGTTTCAACGGACGCGCTGTACTACGCCTTAGCCGGGCAACATAACATCGTCCTTGTTATAACGGTGTTACAACCTTATAATATATTGCTCCTTTTTCTGTGTTGTAACTAATAACATACAAGCAAAACGTTATAATAAAAAGCATATATATATATATATATATATATATATATATATATGTTTGGAATGGTATGATTATATTAATACAAAAATAAAAAACAAATTTACATAATTCAGTCGCAGTAGTTACGTTATAAAGTATTAGGATAAAACCTAATTAAGACTAACTTAATCTAAATTTAGATTAAGTTAGACAACTACAATTTCTAGTACATCTTTGGAGTTTGCATTTGCAGCACACATTTTCGAGTTTTACATCGGGACGGATACCTATTGTGGTTAATTTTGGAGTGAGTAAATTATCTTTCAAATCCCAACCAAAATTAACTGATTGGGAATTTCTGGACTAATTAAAATCGCACATTTCCAGACAATTATTTGATACGCAGCTCTCAATACGTGTTGATGAAATGCATCTTCGGTAGGTGGCAAATTCCTTATATCGGATTTACAGGTAGATGTGCCCGTAATTTATTGAAATCGCCTGTAAAGAATGGCCTACCATACAAAATTTTGAAAAAATATCTAGCCGCGTTTTCGAAAATAATTAAATTCTGGTCACCATTTTGAGGATAATCTAAAAGTGCCTTTAATTTTATGTCGTGTCTGTAACTCAAACATTTTTTTAAAGCATTAGTTTTACCTTTTTTAAATATGAAGCTTACTGTATCACAACCAGTTAAAATGTAAATACTCAATACTAAATTACCCAAATCCATTTGAGTGTTTATAGAGTTATCCGTAGATAATTCTTCTATTATGTGGTGCACTGGTATATATGTGTCAAATTTACTATTGAGTATTTACATTTTAACTGGTTGTGATACAGTAAGCTTCATATTTAAAAAAGATAAAACTAACGCTTTAAAAAAATGTTTGAGTTACAGACATGACATAAAATTAAAGGCACTTTTAGATTATCCTCAAAATGGTGACCTGAATTTAATTACTTTCGAAAACGCGGCTAGATATTTTTTTTCAAAATTTTGTATGGTAGGACATTATTTATAGGCGATTTAAATAAATTACGGGCACATCTATTTCATACCTGTAAATCCGATATAAGGAATTTGCCACCTACCGAGGATGCATTTCATCAACACGTATTAAGAGCTGCGTATCAAATAATTGTCTGGAAAAGTGCGATTTTAATTAATCCAGAAATTCCCAATTCAGTTGGGATTCCCAGTTCAGTCTCAAAAATTTTGGTTGGGATTTGAAAGATAATTTACTCACTCCAAAATTAACCACAATAGGTATCCATTCCGATGTAAAACTCGAAAATATGTGCTCCAAATGCAAACTCCAGAGATGTACTAGAAATTGTAGTTGCCTAAAAGCAGGGCTAGCTTGTATAATAGGTTGCTATTGTAAGGGTGGGTGTTATCTAAATTTAGATTAAGTTAGTCTTAATTAGGTTTTATCCTAATACTTTATAACGTAACTACTGCGACTGAATTATGTAAATTTGTTTTTTATTTTTGTATTAATATAATCATTCCATTCCAAACATATATATATATATATATATATATATATATATATATATATATATATATATATATGCTTTTTATTATAACGTTTTGCTTGTATGTTATTAGTTCCGATACAGAAAAAGGAGCAATATATTATAAGGTTGTAGCACCGTTATAACAAGGACGTATGTTGCCCGGCCAATGCGTAATACAGCGCGTCCGTTGAAACGGCTGCGCTCAGCGCGCGTTGGCGTTTCACAAAAAATTCCTATCTCGGAAACCGTTACCACTAGTGAAAATTTCTTTTCACCAAAAACTTTCCCACTTCTTTGGGCACATTTTTCGTCGATTAATCATATGTCTATCTTCAACCGTTCAAAAATTTTCTCGATGCTGAAATTTTCACCTCGGTTTTGGTACCGCACCTCCTTTTAAACAATCTGACAAATTCTGTATTAACAAAATGCTTTTTTTGCAAATACCATTCAAATCTACAATGATTAGGCTTTCGACTGGTGCAAAATTTTTTAAAAAATATTAAAAAATGGCATCACAATCGCAAGTTAAACACAAAAAATAGTTTTTTTACGATAATTGAAAATAATCGGAAAATATTTTTTTATTCTTTTTTGCAATTACGAATTTAATGGAGCCCTCCGGATTTTCATCCGCAAGGTCATTCCCCACATTGTATATATTTTTTAAAAAGTATATCTTCGAGTACACAGTTCGATGTTTTAGAAGCGTCTTTTCAACCGTCTGTTCCCTAACTAAAATGATAGTGTCCTTTTAAAATGTATAATTATTATATGTATACAAGGAATTAGATTTAATTAGTCTTTTTTGACCACATTGTGTAACTGTATTATATAACGCTAAATATAAATATACTGCAAGTTAATTTGTGGTTACCACTAGTATAATAGTGAGCATTAGAAATTTAGAATGTACCATTTTTCTAAATTGTAGGTAAAAAATTGGGCTGGTAATTTAACAGAAATTAACATTTTTTGTAAATACTTCGGAGACAAACTTTAACATGTCTCTGAGAAAGTAGTGCTTTATTTCTGAGCTTGATGCGCGTTCATTTAGATATAATATAAAAGAGTATGTTGAAGAAAATAATACTTACCTACTTAATAATACTACTAAAAGTTAGTGGCATGTTGAGTGAAAGTTCTGTAATATTTAAAAATGTTGGAATGACTCAAATAATTATGTTCTAAAGATAGCGAGCTCCAAGGTATGTTTATAGCTATTCATATCTTAAATTACTCAGTAATCCAGAACTTAGAACATATAGATATTTAGAAAACAATAATTATTAATGTATATCATTGGAATTAATTCACCCATTTCGATTAATATGTAAAGAATTGTAAATAGTTTCTATTTAAAAAGAATTTTATTAGCCATGTCATATTTCACACAAATTGCAAACTTAACCAAAATGAGTTCTAGACAATAATATAATTAATGTCATGTCAACACCTTGCGAAGTGTGAGGGATACAGACTGACTGACTGAAGATTATTTTGACTGAAAAATATTATCGAAAAAATCGAAATACTTTTACTCGGATTTTTTTAGATTGCTTGTAATTTTCAATATTTTGTCTAATATTTCAGAAAACGATGCTCTAATAAACCTGCATAGCGGACTAAATTAAGCATCAAAATATGCGCATTTTCTTTGCAATAACTCTTTATATTCGGTTCATTCCCGCATATATCACATTGTATATTTTTAAAACTCTCTGATAATACTACATAAGAATTATCAAAACAAAATATTTTAAATAGTCTAAAAAGGAAAATAATATTTGTGAAGGAAATTCGTCTTAATCTCTCTTGTATTCCCTTTGAAAATTTTTTTATATTTCTAGTTCAATTTTTATTCGAAACTTCAAAAATTCTTCAGTATCTCTCTTAATAATATATGTTATTCCATTTTTCTTCTCTGATGGATGCAAAATGATTTTATTTATATAATATGCATATGTGCGAAGAGAAAGTACCTACAATTTAACATCAATAACAAATTTCGAGTAGCAGGAGAGAAACTTAAGCGTATATTAATTTATTTAAATTTTGATTATTTATTGAACACTATTACGACTAATTATGTAAGATTAAATAATAACTATCTTCAGAATGACACAATTGAATGAAATTTGCTATGACTTGAAATTTATTTGCAGTCTGATTTCAAGAGGTTTTTTAGAGGTGAAATTTTTAATTAGGTGTTGAACTATATTTCTAAATAACTTTGATTTTGAGCAACAGCTTATTGACTACTTTTTCTTCTGTAAAATAAAAATGTAGTTTCATTGTTGATAGCATGTTTTAATTTACTTGACATTACATTATTTGGCATGTAACTAAATTATTTAATTGGGGCAATTTAATTTAGAAACTATCTCCTTACCCAGTTAGGCCCTATTTTTCAATTGGAGGTTAAACTACGAGATAAGTAACTCCTACATATGATTTACGTCTGAGTTAACTCTGAGAAATATTTTGAAGTGTTTTTCAATAATAATTTGTGTTGGAATTAACTAACCCCAAGAGTGTGAAAAATACTATTAAGTTGGTATGTATGTCTTTTTCAGAATGGTATAGTATTATTGGGATTTTGTACGTCTCATTTGTCATGATGTGTTTACCAATTTGAATGGTACATAACCACAACAACGCAGTGAATTGTAGTTTTAATTTAACTTTTCAATAATTTTGTACTTATTCATGGCTGCAATCAATAGTGCTTACTATCAGCTAAAATCTTGCTGTATTATAGAAAGTTTTTTGCATTGTGTTATTTCCTCTGCAGTCTGTGACATTTTTCGAAACGGTCGATTATTTCCTAAAGTAATATAGTTAGCACCAAATGTTAAACACAAAAGTTTTAAGGTTTTTCAAAATCTATTATACCAAATAAAAATTACGTATACAGGATCAGTCACAAAGTCATGGAAAAAAAAAGTTCCTATTTTTTTAGGAAATACCCTGAATATTTTGTTTTTTTGATTAAAATGATATATCCATATATTCTATTTTACATTTATGCTCATATTTGCACAAAAATTCACTTTTTCTAATTTCGCGAAGTATGCTTTGGAAACAAAAGCGGTTTGGTTTTGTGTCCAAATTGAAATTTTTATACATCACAATGAAATTCAGAGACAAGTGGAGCCAACTATTTGCAGCATTATCAATGAACCATGAGGCACCAATCTGATCGGTAGTACATATTTATTAAGACTTCGTAGAAAATTAGACGAATTTGGTTCAATGGGTATACCTAAGCGAAGGTATGGAGACCGGTTTAAAATGAACACGAAATTTTACAAGCGGTAAACTAATAATTATTATTATTCGAATTATTTCTTATCGGGTAGCCAATCAAGCCAATCCTTCTGCAGCAACAAGAGAAGTTGTGTAGAACTAGAATTCGATATAACGCAACAAAAGGTTTGGAGAGTATTAAAGAAACATAATTATCACTCCTACAAAGTCTATATTATAAAAGTACTCCATCCTGGAAACTATGAACGAACGGTAGCTTTTTGAAATTAAGGATCGATTGTTCAAACATGGTTCACCTTCAATTCTTCAATTCTACTGAACTGAGTCATATAAATCATTGTTTCAATAATTGTTTCCTAGACATCAGAACTCAGTTCCGTTGATTTGAAAATGAACCATGTTTGAACAATCGGTCCTTAATCACAAATACCTAAATTGGAAGAAATAAAAAAAAAATTGTAAATAATGTGATTTGGACTGATGAATGCAAATTCACCAATATGGGAATGTTTAGTCGTTATAATGAACACATCTGGTATATCGAAAACCCCCGGGAACACCAAGAACGGCGCCCGTGCGAGAAGTGCGTTTTAGTGTAAATAATATGTGGATCTGTGTATTGGGCGTCTTTATTACCGATCCACATATTTACGAGGATAATCTGACTGCTTACAGATACCTAGGTACATTTTTTACGACGTTTCTTGCCAATTTCATCGATAACAACATATGACTTTATTATTTTAATAATTTGTGATATCAACAGAATGGTAGCTGAATACTTTACAGAAATATTTCCAAATAAAGTAATTTCCAATAATGGCGATGTAATTTGGGCCGCACGATCGCCAGATTTATTCCCCCTCAATTACTTTCCATGGGGGAGTATGAAGAACAAGATCCAGCACACTATCTCTCAAGACATACAAGAAATGCGACAAAGGATTGAACAAAGGATTGAACACACTTTAAGAGGTGACACCCGTCGGAGGGATGTCATTAGGGGCAATAGCTAATCTAAGAAGACGGGTTTGGAGATAAAACATTTGGAGGGGGTGAAAAACTTGAATCATTGATATAATATTTTTTTTAGAATTCATTTTGTTTCCTTTTTTAATATTTTTTTTCAATATAGCACATTTTTCATTTCTTCGTTTGAAAATTCCATCTTTTGGTGAAGTTAAGAGAAACAAAACTTCACAATTATGTTTGAACTGTCTACAGTTGTTGATAAACCAAATCCCCCTTTTGTTTCCAATGCACACTTCGCGAAATTAGGAAAATGGAAATTTTGGTGTAAATATGAGTAAAAAATGTAAAACAGTATTATTATTTTTGTATTATTATTTATATTAATATATTAATTATAGTATTATATTATATTAATCAGAAAAAAACTTGATTCAAAAACGGAAAAATCCAGTATGGCACCCATAAGAAAATAAGTTGACACTTGCTTCTCCGTCATTTTGAATTTCATCGACAAAGTAATGACATTCGGATTACTAGTAAAAAAGTGAATAATGTTTTGGTTAGAACTGATTACTGAAGATCAGCGATTAGATGATCAGTGATCAGATCACAAGTCATGAACTGAATTTTAGTAATTTTTTGGTTATTGATCAGCATAAAAATGCACAACTTTGCTCTAATTTACTCTCTAACTTCAGCTCTAATTGCTGTACCTTCTTCGTGCTCTTAAGTTAAGCGAGATAGCCATGGTGGGACTCGAAAAACGGGCATTACATAATTATGAAAACTACTTATGAAGTGACTAATTTGTTGTGTTAATTACTGAGAAATTATTTATAATGCATATAACGAAGAAAAATCTAAAGAAAACAAAAATACGTGACGAAAATGCATTTTGTTTTTCTCATTATTAATTGTTTCGCAAAAATACTTTTTAAGTCCAATTCTAATAAATAGCCGGTATTTTACCTCAGGTTACAATGCTGAGAACCACAAAATATCATAATATTTACCTTTGAACAATTAACCAGCCTCTTTGTTTGATTTAGTAATTTTACAATAACACATTTTTCATAAATGTGGTATTGATACATAAACTTAACCGAACAATATTTATCTAAACAAGAAAAATACTTAAGAGAAATTTACGTTAAAACATTTCATTGAACTCTGCTTGTGAATAAATAGACACTAGAGAATTGTGAATTTTGTAGCTATTTTGTGGAATTGTTTGTGTTCTTTGGGGAAAACACTTACACGTGTCAGTGCGTATTGTCATACAATGCGTATTGTTATACGTTATATTGTTAAACTAATATAAGCAAACAAAAATGATTATGGTTAACACAATTAACAAGTTACACATTTTTCATACTAATGTGGGTTATATTATTTCCGAGGCTTTGATAGGGTATAAAGAAAATTTACATCATCCAGGAATACTATTTTTTATTATACTTCTTTGAAAACACCTTATTTTCTTCTGCATTAATAATAATGCATTTTTTGGGCTTGCGCATTATTATTAATAATAATGCCTAAGATGGCCTTTTTCGGGCTAGCGCAGGGAAACAGCGCATGGAAAAAGTTTTCCCGATCTCCGATTCTTTCCGTGCGCTGAATAAAAATATTGAATTTATATGGCTTTAAAATAGAAATATACAGCAAAGTTAACTAAATTTAAGAAAATAAATCTATATGCTATCTAATTTTTAACATGTACTTATTTTGAATTTTAATTCGTAAATGTTTGAATATTTAGCTACATTTCTGTAATAGTTTTTGACGTTTTGTCCGCCTACTACACAGACTAAAGACATAGACTAATTTAAAACAAATCACCTTTGAAATAATAAGTAATGGAAATTGAGTAATTTCCATGGAAACTAATCATACATGCCAAACACTGTATTGTAAGTGTTTTTTTTTTATTTCTTTATATTGTTTTTGCTTTCATTTTCTGTCAATTAAATTTATTATACGGATAAAATGTACTCAGAAGAAAATCCCGAAATTCCCGATAACATTCTAGAGCAAGCGGCACAAGTGAACGCGAATTTATTACCAGTAAAATTCAGGTCAAGATATGAACACGAGTATCAACGTACAAAATGAAAACTGTAAGTGACGATATTCTTCTAGTTTACATTGTCGAAAAAGCTAAGTCTAGGAAATCTTCCACGTTATGGAGTTGATTCTCAATGCTAAAGAGTTGTTTGGCCATAAAAGAAAATGCTAACATCAACAAATATCCAAAAACTATTGCTTTCTTGAAGCGTCAAGGTGCAGGATATATACTGAAAAAGTCCAGAGTTTTAACAGCAGAACAAGTAACCAAATTTTTATGTGAAGCTTCAGATGAACACTATCTACTACCAAAAGCAATTTTAGTGTTTGGGATCTTTGGTGCGTGTCGAGGACATGATTTAATACGTTTAAATTTAGACGATGTGGTCGATAATGAGCGCTTTCTTCTTGTATTTTTTCGAGATGGAAAAACTCATACATCAAAAAGTTTCATAATTACCAATGCAGGATGTACATTTGAGCCCTGCATACTTTATCGTAAATATGCAGCTCTACGACCTAAACAGATAAACAGCAGAAGATTACTTGTTGCATATCAAATCAGCAGGTGTTACGCTCAACACGTTGGCTGCTATACCATCAGTGTTCCGAAAATTGTTGCAGAATATCTAAAACTAGAAGATCCCAGAAAATATTGCGGGCATGGATTAAGGCGTTCTTCGGCAACCATGTTGGTGGAAAGCGGCGCTGATTTACTCACTCTGAAAAGCCACGAAGGAAGACGTTCTTCGAATGTAGCAGAAGGATATATAGAAAAATCCATACAAAGAAAAATTGAGGTATCACGAAAACTCTTTAACTCTTCTCACTCGCAAAATAAAACAACTGTATCATTCGTTCGAGAAAATCAAGACATTTGCGAAGACTCTAAGAGAATTAAACTCCAAAAGGACTAAACCTATGCAATAATACGAATTGGACAATAAACATAACCATTAACAATAATAATTCAAACTAAAAACATTATTAGTTGGAGCTGCTATTATTAATAGTTAGTTATTTAGTTAATTTTCTATATTCTTACTATAGTAGTTACATGTTTTTTTATTCCTATAACTGTTATGAAAATAAAATGTTCCAAGTTCCTTTCGTATGTCTTTTTTTATGATGTATTTTGTTTTTATGTTTTCGTTTTCAAAGAAGTATAATAAAAAATATCGTTCATTACACGTCCAGAAATAGATTTTTCCGTGCTTGCATGACATCCCGTGTTCGCTTTCTCCTCACACGAGTATTTGTCACACGCGGACGGAAAAATTCTTATTTCCAGACTCCTAATGAAATATACTATTTGCTTAGGCTTAGATACAAATTTGATATGAATTTAATATTGAAGTTGATGAAAGTAGTTAAATCACTATTTCGCATTCGAAAATAAGGAGTAAAATGACTCATTATTGGTGGAACCATGTATGATTCTTCCAATTATTTCTTTGACAATGACTAAAGTTTTTTCTTTCTTGTTGTTATTTGAGATGCGTAAATATATAGCATACCACATGTAATGGTATTTCTTCATTTTCTGTTAAGCATTAACCTTTTACTTATATCTACTTTTAAAGTATAAGCCCTCGTAAAATACACACACAGTAAGTAAAAAGTTTTCTAAAATAGGTACCAAACGCCAATCCAAATCTGTTCGATATGAGACACTTCCAGCACACTAAACAAACACTTTTTAACGTGAGATTATAAACTGCCGGCTAAAACACGCGCAGAAGTCTTGGCCGTTTGTGAGGAGAGACATGGGAGAAACATTCCTGACGCCTGCCGTTCCAGAATGGAGCTTCAGAACGTCCCGTGTTTCGCGCGCTCCAAAATCTCCATATCTAGCTAGCTAATTTTAGTATCTAGATAAATTATTCAAGTAATTCAAGTAAAATTGTACCGTTCGGAATTATGTTGCGAGACGAGACGAATTAGAAGCCAAAACGCGAGGAAGTGGCGTCTATATCAAAAAATGCTTATGGATAGTTCGTCAGAAACACATGTATGTTTTGGTTTACATGCTCATAACATTTTGTCATTTTGATATGAAATCAGAATCTATGACCATAAGTTTTTTTTATAACACAAAATGTTATGATGATATCGGTCATTTCAATATAATTCGTAACTACCTAAGTAGTGCCTAATATATCTAGTTTCTGAAATGCTTCAGAAACTTCCTTTAGAAAAGGAAATAAAAAATTCTTAGCGCCTTTACCATATTAACTAACTTATGATATTGATATTAGAGAGTTATTCCATAAGTTTAAGAAGTATTTAGGTTTTTTTTATTTTGACATCTAAGCATGCGCAATACGCATGTATGCTTTTTAATAATGGATTTCCTTATTAAGGAATTCCGTTTTTTCTTTAGGTTTAAGGTACGGTGTTTCCCTTATTTGATGTTTTGGGCGCAATCGACAACAATCGTGTAAACAATATAACATTTAGATTGTTATAAAAACATAGAACTATTAATAATAACATTAACACAATATGTATATAAAAATAAAATGTAGGTAGCTATATCAAAAACTCAAGCTGAGGCGTCAGTGTGTATACATCAAAGTTTATACATTATTATAAGCGCATGGTCTTAAATACAAATATTACAATCTTATTTTGCTTCATCTCTTCTAATTTCTAATAACTTCACTTCGATTTGGAAAAGTTTTAGGATAGAAAGAAAGTTTAACGTCGCACGCTGATAAGGCACGCTGTTTCATCCATTTCAATAACTACAATTTTGTGAATTAGATGTCAAGCAGTATTCAAACAAAGTCATCATTGATACTGTGCGATTGAGTTGACGAGATTTCCAATAATTCTCTATTGTTTTTCTATCACATTGCGCTTATAAATAAGTAAATAAGTTTGATCCAACAATACCGTTTTAGAGAAAAAACAATGGTCACCATCAAATTAAATACATGCACTTTCTTTTATTTAAAAAATCTCCTTTCTTCCTTTTTTATTTAAAAAATCTGCCTTAATATCATCTTCATTTTATGTAGTTTTTATTGTCCTGTTTTTTTTTTATTATTTTATAGGTGACGAATTCGTATACGAATTAATCCCTGGATATAAGATAATAGGAACTCAATCATTAATAATAATTAGAATGCTGGCAATTGTCAAGTTCACATGAACCTATTACTAAATGTGAACTCAAGTAAATAACAGTTTACTGTAAACCTGTAATGACACCTGAAACCTACGAAAAAATTTGCTCGCGTAAATTGTCACGATTCAACTACAATATAAAAGCAAAGGTATTATAACAATAGGTCTTAAAAGATTATTGTAAACAAAGAATTAAAACGGCGAGAAAGAAAACTATTAACAAATAATTGCAATAAAAGAACAACATCCAGTAATAAAAAAAGACTTAAAGGTTGTGTTAAAATAAATGTTATATAATTGCCTCACATTAACATTTGGACATTTTTTACCTTGACCCATACTCCAACAATACACTTGTCACGGAAGTTGCCTATTGTGTGAAATATAGTTAATTAGTAATACAGGGTGTCTCTTTTTGAAGTCCCACTATGGTCGCTTATCTAAGAGATAGGGTGGGAGTTTACATTAGGGCAAAGCTGCACATTTTTAAACTAATCAATAATGTGAAAAGAAATTGGACCAATTTTGAATAACGCTGAAGATAAGTGACAGTGACACAGGTCATCGAGTTACTCCAATATTACGTTTTTTCATATAATTTTCGTAATAATTTTTTATTTTTTTCTGCTTTCATGACTTTAGTCCTTATACCTTAGATAAGCACAAAGCACATGTAAGTTTTTAATTTTTTTTGTAACAATCACAACAGATATGGAACATTTTCAGACAATAGTGATCTTGATAGTGAAAATGATAGAGCTGCTACTGATTATAAATTACAATCCGGTTGTATTTGGAAAACTTCCTGTGTAAATCGTGGACGTCGTCGCCAAAGTAATATTGATAAAAAAATTTTGGACCAATTGGATGCACAGTGTCTGCCAGTACAGCCATAGATGTTTTCAACTTATTTATTGGAGATGACATAAATAATAAAATCTGCCGATATACTAATAAAAAGGGTAGGAAATACTTTGAGAAATGAAAGGAAGAACATCCTAGTTGTCAAGAACAATGAAGTGACATTGACAAAACTAAACTTGATGTATTCCTGGGAGTTTTACTCATACTTATTACAATTTTCTTCGCTGTGGAAAGGACAATGTGAAAGAATACCGAAAAAAAACAAGGAGATCCACCTGAAAAACAGCAAGGGCATCGCGTCGTATGTGATCTAACAAAACGATTTCTCTATGGATGCGGACTAGGAATAGCTACTGATAATTTCTTCTCGAGTGTAATGTTGGCTGAGTTCTTATTGGGAAAGAACTTAACTCTGCTAGGGACCGTCCGGAAGAATAAACCAGATACTGCATTAGAATTTAGCAGTAAAACTGATAGATTAGTCTATTCTTCCAAATTCGATTTTAGTGACAAGGTTACCATGGTATCATCTTATATATTAAAAAGAAAAACATGATACATTTCCTATCTATGCAGTATGGTGGTGATGATGTCTCAAATGACGAACAAAAGAAGCCAGTAATTATAACCGACTATAACACAACAAAGGGAGCTGATTAATTGCTGAATAATACAAGTGCGAAAGTGCGAAAAGTCGCACTCCCCCAGCAATCCAGTTAACGATATTCCTGGAAATTAATGTTGTTGTATGGATGGTCTATTAATCCCCCTGACATTCTCATGTTCTCTTTAGGCGATCTGCAGGTTCCTAATAGAATAGTAGGCATTCTTGTGACAATAGCAACCAAAAACAAAACAGGTGAGTTTGTTTCATTTGCTTAGATAAAAGGAAGCAGCTGGTTTTTGTAGTTTCGTCCACTACTACGACTTGTATAGTATTAGTGGTGATTTAATTTATAATTGTGTGTTTTTTTGTTAACTCGAGTATGGCCATATGAAGAGTGTTTCCTTTTTTTGTGACAGTAATGCTGATACATAGTTTAATACTAATTAGTATCTATGTAAATAGTAAGTAATATTAGTGAGTCTGCTGCATCCTTTTCTATTGTTATTTTTTATGAGATTTTTCTCAGCAGATATCATGCAGTAAAATAAAAATATTTGAAATCACATGGGGCCCACGAACCCATATCATATAGGACCATCTATCATATAGAATATTAGTGAATAGTAATTGTTACTTAATAATAATAATAATAATAATAATAATATCTCTACCCCTCATTCTAATCACAAGGATTAGCCCGAAAGTCTGAGACTGTGTGTGAGACTTAGTCACTTATTACTATCATCAATTATATCTTGTTGTTAGCTGGTACTGTTTGGTATCTTGCATTATTGTACGGACTTATTAATATCCGTATTGCTGTACTAATCTTCGTGTGTTATTATAGATTGCTTTAAATCCAATATAGGATTTAAAAGATATCATCGTCTTTTCTTTTATGGCACACTATTAACGACCCTGAGATTAAGCTGGTTAAAGTGAATAAAATTTTTATCTTATTAATCAACTAAAACTTAATATCAATCTGGCATTAGTACTTAGCAGCGTGGCAATTAGCATAATCATGCTTCCAGATATATTTTGGCCATGGTTAATTTAAAATAATCGGAAAATACATAGGTAATGTAATGTCTTTGTTTTATTTTGAGAATGAAAGCTTTGCGGAACTACTAGTATACTTTATTAAGGAACATACTTATTTTATATTTATACATACCTAATTTTGCCATTTGGGAAAACTTGCTTATTCATATGATCAAAGAAATAAACAATAAAATCCGTGGCCGTGAAAACCAATACCACGAAGGTATGAAAAAATATAACATGTTTAGAATTATTGAAAGTTACATCTAAAATGTTTTTAACGAATTAATTATACAGGTTAATATTATTAAATGGCATTATCCCTACTTATCTCTGCATGTATCATATGAAACTTGATATGGAATATATTTTACTTTAGGAAATATAAAATAATTGATATTATTTTTTAAAATTCTATCTCTGTAAGAAAGGAATATGCGGACTCACGAGCTGTTCATCTTATTTTCATGATAAAAATACGTTTCAGCAAAAAAGCTGTTTAATTTTGAAACATAGTGAGATTATGATTGGCGCTATTAATCATTGACTAGAAATGGGAGAAAATCGCTCTCGCGATTTTCGTTCTCATTTCTAGCCCTACCGGGGGTCCAGGCCCGCGGCCTGGGGTCACCCTTCGGGTGACAAAAGCTTCTAAAATAATATTATTTTCAAGAGAATACATATTAAAGAAATTTTGTATCTGGAATGATGATGTAATTATACTAAACGATTTTTCTTAATATTTTGATGAATTGTAAGGGTACTCTATTCTTGATGGTAAAACATCATAATTTTTTAAGTGCTGAAAGTAGAATTTTTCAGTAAACATTATTATCAATTTTATCAATGGGACCAAAAATATTGTAAATATTTACTTTTGTAAGCTAAAATGACGAATTTAACAGACTGCCAAAATGAACGAATTAATTCTAAACTTTATGTTCAGAAAGAATAAAAGCTACGGATAATGAAACAGAATAACAACATTAACACTAATAAATAATTGGAATTAAAAAGTAAAAAACAAACTTGCCCCATCAGCACTTGCTAATCAGCGTTATCACGTTTTGAATCCTACGACTTTCCCATTGCGCGACCGCGCCTATTGTCGAAAATTTACCTTGAGACGGTTAAGTATGTAAAGTGTACATGTCAACCTGAAAAAATAATTTTTACCGATTTTCTAATTGGAAGCATTTCCCTTCAGTTTTTTGGTAATCAGAAGTGTTTGGCGGTCGGCACTATTGATTCTGTTAGCAATATTTCTCATAGGAAAATAATGAAAATAACCTATCTGAAGTTTAATTAATTTGACAGTTTTCGTGGGAGGTGCTTGTCTCCTTAGTGCAATCTCACATCGACAGATAAAATGAGAAAGAAGTTGAGATGGATGCGACTCGAGATTTTCGAAGACGAAATAGACGTGGAAGGAGTCGAAGTACGAAGTCTCGAAAGAAAATCTCAAAGGATTAGAGAAAGGACGGAAGTTTCGCGTGAAGCGGTTCTCGAAGCGGTAAAAATTAGAAAAGGCGGGGAGGTCCCCCGAAAAGTCGGGATTTCGGCAGGTGTGACGGGGTCACTAGGCGCGAGGAAAAACGCCGGTGCTAACCGTATCTCTCTCGCCGAACGGCGATCGACGACAATTTTGCAGAGGTTTTTTTGAAAAGGCGTTTAAATTGGGAAAAAGCGTAGGAAACGGGACGAAAATACCCCTACGCATAGGAGAAAGGTCGGGGGCGACCTCCGGTCGCCCACGGGGATTGCTTCGTCATCGCCCCTCGGAGGAGATAGCTTAGAAACTTTGTCGATTCGGCGACGGAATTTAGAGCGAGACAGAATCGACGCATTTTAATATATATGGATTAATGGATTAATTAATGAGATACATTAACTTTGTTCAATAAGCTGCGCTACCCCCACGGTTGCGCAGTGGTCTAGAGCGTGTTGTGGCAGGATTTCTCGGTCACACTGCCTATTATCTAGGTTCAATCCCCAGCTACCAGTCTTCAATCCCCTTCCGGGCAGCCTTTGGCTTTGGATTAGGAGATTGTCTAATTTATGTAGAGTTTTAATTTTTAATGTCAACATTAAGTTTAATGAAAAGTTTATTTTCATATCTTGTCACCACAATATTTTATTTCAATGATATTATGATTAAGGTAATTAAACATATCAAGATACTTTCACTATATCTGCTGTATCATAATCTCACTCTTATTATTTAAGTGGCCTGTATAGATAGCATCAAACAGTTTTGATTTATAGTAATAGAATATTCATAATTTTAAATATTATGCTTCAGCAGCGGTGTCCTATCTGATTTAAATCTTTTGAGAATGTTGATATAGATAACTTCAACCATAAGTTACTACAATAACCAAGTAGGGAGGGACAATAATTATTGTGTCCTTATTCCTTATTGTCTGATTATGTGTAAAGCACACATATATGGTATAATAAGTGTAAGAGATAATAGGGACGAGTGCTACTATTTAATTTTCAAAAGATTTTATAACTTTCGGTCTAATCGGAAATGATTCAGACTCTTTCACAGCTCTTTTAGGGACAGTTTCTACTCCTTATATCTTTCTTTATATAGGAATTAAGTCAAAAAGTTAACTATAAGAATCAAATTATTAATAAAATTATCAAATATTATGGTTCAATAAAGTTTTTAATAACACTATTAAAAAGAAAAATGTATTAAAGAGAATAATTTGAGGTTATATTCCTCATATTGAGGTTATTGAGACAATATTGAGGTTATATATATATCAATATGCCGTTTTAATTCAATATAGGGGGGTGCATATTTCATGCAAAGTAGTTGTTTTCGACATATCCTAAAAATAATAAGGTTGTGCCTTTGCGTACCTAGGATTATAGGTACCTAACGAAGAAAAACTTTATTGAACCATAATATTTGATAATTTCGTTAATAATTTTATCTCTTAGTTAACTTTTTGACTTAATTCGGATATAAACAGTTAAATTAGCCAATAAATAATATAAAAAATATACTATAAAAAAGTTTCTATTCCCATAAGCACCACAAAAATTTTATTCACATTTTGAAAATTAAAAAATGAATGGGAGAGACACCTTACTCGGTACACGGAGTTTCATTTAAAAAATCACATTTTTACACCCCCTTGAATACAAAAATATGTACCAATGGCATATTTGAAAAGTACGTGATAAGAATAAAAATATTTTTTTTCAATTATTTTGAAAATGACGAATACACAAGAGTGCCGAGTAACGCTGAATACAAACGAATTGACCAACAGAACAAATATCCAAATCGAAGTAATGAAACCGCCTTACTCTATTCATCTATTTATTGTAAAATCTGGAAATTTGACCTTTGCGCGTTTAGGTATGTCCGATTAGCCAATACTATAATACAACTGATGTAAAATTACACCTTAACTGTTTCCAAATGATTTACATAAACGCACTTACGTGTTTTGCATTGCTAGATATTATTTTAAATACGTATACGTTACATCTTCTCAATTATTTTATATCAGAACGAGGTGAAGTGTGAGTCTTAAGGGTCCATTCTCTGTAGATTTGACAGGCATGAATGCTGGGTCGAATTGAGAGGATAGGTAGCCGATGGGTGAAGACTTACATATTTCCACTATCGAATTATTAAGATTTCGGAGGTGCACGTAAAGCCGAAGTAAAAAGGCACATGGAAATAAAGTTAGCCCTCATTGCAAGGGTACCGGATTTGTCTTATAATTGCAACAAAATGTCTTTTTAGTGAATGTTTGTAGTGGCGAGATACAGTGAAATACACTGCAGTGCCCTCTTTGGGTCTTTGTTACTACCTGTCTGACAATTATTGTCTAATTGACAGACAGATAACGATCTGCAGAAAGCAGATGCCATTACAGCGACCTCTTTTGTCTTTGAGGAAGACAATCCTACTTAATTATTGGAAGGAGATGCCGAAAACAACTACTCCACGGGCATACCGATGGCAGTCTGACGAGATCATAACAAGATCGAAACCGGTCATTGTCTGGTATTTGGTCTTGATGAAGGATGTGGCGACATCCATGGAGATGTTGATGTAATGCAACGCCAGTCGGGGCATATTGCCCGTGGAGTAGTTGTTTTCGGCATCTCCTTCCAATATGTCTTTTTAGTGTTATGAATTATATATCACCGGAAAGATCAAAAGATAAACTAGATCCCTAGAGTAGCAAATTTTTGTTTAATACATGTATTTTAGAGAAAATAATTTTTGAAAATACGCTATTTTAGTACAAGATTGTTTGCCTGGAATTTTAAAAATAAAAAGAAATACCAAAAATTACTACTATAGGGACTTAGATTAAAGTCAATACTTTTCAATACTTTTTTACTAAAAGTCGCTATCTTTTATAGTTTTTTTATAATTAGACACGAGACGAACGCCGATTTAGGGCTTATTTTGACCTAGTGAATGGACTCTTAAAGTAATTATACTTTTCGATATTTATTTTCACATATTTATCCTATTTTATTTATTCAATAATCACAGATGTAATTTGATATGTGAAATGTTCTTGCAGATGAATATTGGTAAACAGAAATATACCCATAGGAAGAAACTGTTTAAGAACGACTGATACTCATGTAGTGATGGTGCATAGGTACAGTTCTGTCTATATATTTAGTACATACATATGACGGATATTCTTAGGAATTTGTATCTTTTTTGTAAAATGTTTTATAAAAAGCGATAAAATAATATTGCGTATACTCTGGTATAAAATTATACCAGAAATAGAAGAATTTAAAAAAAATATCCTATGTAGTTAAGTTTTAATTAAGAAAATATATAACTAATTTGTAATTTATTGTAGTGAATGTACTTAATTAGCTTATAGGGCAATAAGCCTTAGTTCTCGTCAACTTTTATGTAAGATTATCTTGCAGTTTACAAGTAACTTATATTAAATATCTTAACTTTTAATAAACAAAAACTATCACAAAGCTTGGGTTTTGAAAATTGCACTTTGCAGAGAACAACTGGATATACAAAAAACTACTTACATAAACTCGTTCGAATAAAGAGATAGTTAGAGTTGGGTATACTAGGGACAACTGCTTAACTAGAGACTCATGAATCAATAATAAATCCAGATAAACATTTTAACTGTAACTAAATTGTGTAAAAAAAACAACGGAAAAAGGTGGAGGTTATTTGAGTAACATCCAATCGTAATTTGGTTTTGAAATTTAATGTTACGGAGAAGGTCAAAGCTTTCCAAAATTAATAAAATTGGAATGTTAAAGCCTGTAGTAATAAATCCAAATAAACATTTTAACTGTAACCAAATTGTGTAAAAAAACAACGGAAAATGTAGAGGTTAGTTGAGTAACGTCAAATCGTAAATTGATTTTGAAATTTAATTTTATGGAGACGGTCACTAAAAATTAATAAAATTGGAATGTTAAACCCTCCAGTAATAAATCCAGATAAACATTTTAACTGTTAACTGATTCGTCTAGTTATTGTTTTTGCATCACGCCACTTACGCTTCATGTCGCAAAGTGTGAGTACAACTTTGCAACCGGAAAAAAAACAACGAAAAATGTGGAGAGTATTTGAGTAACTAAGTCGTAATTTGGTTTTGAAATTTAATGTTACGGAGAAGGTCAAAGCATCTCATGATGTACTTGTGGGTGTTATATTTATTAAAGTATAGTTTCTCAACAAATATTTTTAGTAAATAAACGAATATGATTGGTGCAACCCAACCCTTCTCTCTGATACCACGTGACCTGATGCCAAGGATTTTGATTGGTTGGTATGTTTACGTTCCTATTCTGTCCTTTCTCAATAATTGATTTTAGGATTACCCTTTTTCTCGCTTCCAACAGATGTATACTAAATACAAAATATATATCTACGTGAGCAGATTTAGTTCTACTAATACGTGAGTTTTATTTTGAATTTTAACAATCGCAATGAATACGTTTGACACTTGTATCAGCAGTTGACACGACAACTCTTTTGTTTTCCATAGATACAGTAAAATCCAATTATTGAAGCAACTAGATTCCATTTACTTTTTGCTACTAGCTTTTTTAAAATTATATAAGACTTTAAAATATACCGCTTATTTTATAATGACCCCATACCATCCCATACTTCGTCAAAATGTTTACTTTATAGATGGCATTATCTCAAGAAATATTTCGATTTTTTCAAAAAAACATTGAGATTTTAAGTATATTACTTGATGATATACTCTAGTACATCATGATAGTAATAATATGATTTGTAATACCTGATGAACATTAAAATAAGAAGCATTGATTTTTTTCTAAAGATGTAAGTAAGTATAATAAACTTTATTTACTTAATATCCTGAGTCGGTCTCCATTTATTATAAGTATCTGATCAATTCCATGGTTTTAAAAGGTTATGCGTCTTATGCCAACTGAAAATGTCAATGTGTGATATGATTCTAAAACTACAGAAAAATCTGATATTTGTTGTAAATATAAGCCGCCTCTAAGCTTTTGCTATCTAATATTTTAGCTATCTTGTTAACAACTAAAATATTTTTACATATTCTTCATTAAAATTCACGAAGTAGATACTTTCTAAAGTGTTTTGAAGATCGAAAAAGCAAAAAATGCCTATTTTCATGCAGTTAATGTATTTAAATATAGGTTATGGATGAATATTTGTTAAATGAACAAATTGAATGAAATTTTACCGTATTTACTTAAAAGTTAAAGCACTAGTTCACATACAATATATCGTTAAACCATAAATCATTACCATAAAGCACTGTACCTGTTTGATGAAAATAAGTAGGTAGGTACCTAATATTTTTATTAGTGCCGATGAGTTTAAGAAGTAATAGTCTATTTTTATTTTTAAATTGTATACATGTATTTATGCAACTTACGTTATGGGTGATATAATTCTTAAATTTGTGTAAGTTTCAATCACAAACAGGATAAACCATTATTCCTTCGAAAGCCACGGGTGAATAGAGAGTAAGGTCTAACCATATTTTGTATTCTAAGTAATAACTGATTTGTCTAGTTAATGTCTTTGCATCACAGCACTAACACTTCATGTCGCAAAGTGTGAATACAACTTTGCAATTTAACTTTCACCTTGACCGATTTTTTTATAAGGCAGGCAATTTAAATGTATAGCGTATAGGACAGGTTGCAATATCTGTGACCTTAGTCCTAAAAATGGCCTACTATTGTTTGTTTATATTATCACACATATGACTTCACCGACTCTTGTAACTCCACTGTAAATGTCTTCCTTCTCAAATGTAAATTGTGAATGTCATACATTGTTCAATATATTTTTTTCTTAACTTGATTAGTATCTTGAAAGGTAGGTACAGGATATCGAACCTAGTCTAAAAATAAGTTGTTTTTTTAATGGAATAATAATTATGGTTGATGAAGTATAGTAATGCCGGATGTATATGCGCCATGAGATCAAATAGGATAATACAAAATCTATGCAGGGTTTTACACTTTGTTTAATATGTTGTTTAGCCGATGCCAAATTAGGTACTATATTTGACTACGACTTTCGCAAGATGCGTTTTTAAACAAGAGTGGGTATTACGAAAATATTCTTTAAACATAAAAAACAAAAAAAAAACATTACAAAAATCATATTTTTCTTTGAATTGATAATGTTTTTACAATTATTTGATTACTTCAACTAATGGGTGTGATGGCAGTACAAGTTAAAGATATGGTCATTTTGTTGGTCAAAAAACAGATCCTTACTAGAAATCCAGCACTCTGCACACATTTCTTAAAATTGCTTAAATGTTAAGTCTGGTGACACATGATGGGAAAAATATGTTGTAGATTCAGTCATTTCACTTAAACAAACAATAAAATTGCTATTATCGCGAATAAGTTGCTTCGGGACACGAGAATATGTCTGTAGACTGTTTTTATATCTAAAAACAGTCTACATTGCGATGACGGCTCATACTGAAATATGATTTTATAATGTCTTGCTTCTCACATATATATCTTCAAATATAAAGATAGAATTTGTGCAATATTATTAAAGTCGTACTCATACTTTGCCTGATTTAATGACTTTGAATTTGAATATATGTAGGTATACATTTGCAAAACATATAACAAGAGGACGAGTAAGCAGAGATAACATTACGTTTGTCTTTTAACATTTTGAAGGCCCGATATAATACCATGAATGGTTGAGGCCAATAGTGGTTCATGAGGCTTATTAACGCTGTTCACACCGCACTCAACCTTTTCATCTAAATTATCCACGGGAAAATTTTGTTTCTCCTTTACAATGCGCATCGTATCACAGCTGAAGCCTATATAAATAAGTAAATGCATCTTTTATAACTGCTATTGTCAAACCACGAAGCTACTCGACGTTCGTCCCACAAAGAACTTCAAGATTCAGAACTTAATTTACAAATACGAAAATATTCTCGTAACTCATCATAAGTTCGAGGGTATATATCATCTTATACTCAAATAGCTGGAGTTGCTTGGTTTTTTATTTACGGTGCGGTATTACAAATGAATTGTGAAAAACTGAGGATTGTGCTAATATTTGTAATGCTAATGTGATATAACAAATCAAATATGTATATTTAAATGTTAAATTAAAATTTACTTGATAGTTTACCATAATGTTTATGTTATAAATAGTGAAAGTATATAAATCAAAATGTATTAATTTTATTGAGTTTTCTAATATTCTTTTAATAATACCTATAGTGTGTGCAGCTAATTTGGAATTATTGATTGTTTTGTGGATCAGATTGTTTTTTATACAGTTTATTTTTTCCATTATTATTGCAGGTATACCTAAGTCAATTGCCAGATAGTATATTATAAAAGTCAGCTAATAAAAAAAACTTTGCACATTTTTTAAGTCAATAAGGTGAAGATGAATATTCTTTAAAATTTGGGTGCCCGACCGAAGGACGTATGAAATCGCGGCGCGAGCGGCAAACTCGATGTCGGTTGTCTTTCTGAATGCAGTTTTTAAGCAACAAGAAGTGATATACTAGGTTATCTAGAAAATAGTTCTTACGGTTTAATAAGTAATGCCAGAAAAAGAAGAGAAAATCCGTCCTAGAAAAACTTGAAATTTCACTAAATACCATTCTTATAAAAAGAAGGCCCAATATCATGATCGCATAGAAGTAAAAAGTTATGAGATCTAATAGAGTCTAATATAGTATATATATATGCTGACCGAGCCCTATTAATTTCAAATTATTGTTTTTTAACTAGTCGGTCGTGACTACCCTGGGTTTTATTATATATATAAAGAAAAAGGGTTTCTCTCAATATCAATACAATATCAGCTAACGTCTGGAGACGATAAAAAGCAATTTTAAAGCAAAGCAAAATATTAAAGGGGCGACTCTTCGTATGCATAGTATTATTCTCCCGTGTTATTACCGTCATATTGAAAATATGAAAGAAATTGAAAAATGACAGTCGATATGTAATTTTTGCAAATTGCATAATAGAAAGTATCGTTGATGTATGTATCCCTTCAATAAATCGAAATTCAAATCAAAATATCTTTTATTATACTTGTCTACTGCTTGTCTGGTTGGTTGGTAAAATGTGTATATTTTACGGCTCTTTATTTTTATCTAAAACATTTTTCGATATTCCCATGCATTAATGAAGACAAAAAAACTAAAAAGTAGCCGCCATTTTTCCAGGAATATTGATTTTTAGTATGTTGTTACTGGGCACTAATAAATATCGAAGTATATAAATATCTATCTTCATTAGTCTGATATTGTATCAGCTTTTTCATTACATTCCTTGGCATAGGCCCAGGTCGCGCCCTAACATCAGGTCATTTATGTTAGGGCGCTGATAAATATCGATGATATTAATTGTATTGGTATTGAGAGAAACCTTCTGGAAGCGCAATGAATACTTACAGTTAATTATTGGACTTGGCTCTATTAGATCTTGTATTTCTTTAATGCTACGTGATCACGAGACTTGACCTTATTTTTAGAAGAATAGTTTTTGGTGGAATCAATTTGATACAAATTTAATAAAGGAGTAATAGGTGTTCTAGGCCCATGAGAGTTTATTTTAACAGAGCAAAAAATTGATGCTAATTGGTGCTGATAAAGCTTTTGAGAGTTAATAAACTTTATTCAGTTTGGTTTTTTTGCAAAATTAATTTTTTGTATAAATAAATTCCGAATCCAGTGATGTATATAGGCGGTATTTTGAATGAATAATTCGTAAAATTCAAAATAAAAAAATGTAAATAAAAAACATTTTATCGGTTTTTCTGGTCGCATAGGTATATATGGTTAAGTTCCACGATATAGCATTTTATAACTTCTAAAGAAAAAAACATTTAAAAGAAGAGGATGGACAAAAAGTTTGAAGAACCATTTAAATGTCTTTGCCATATGCTCTGGTGAAGGGGAGAATCATGAATAATTTTGTAGCTTATGAAATTAATATTACTACCAAATTTTCAGTAAATCAAGTATACTTACCTAGGCATATGAATTTTTTATTTTATTGAAGCATCTAAATCGCAAAATAATTTTTTTTAAAAGATTAAGAGCCTCTCTCTTAACCTTTAAAAAAATAGCCAATAAAATACTAAAAATATTATTTTTTCACAATTTGTGATTTTATCTACGAGTTATTATTTATAACTTGTCTAAAGCGTTTGGGGAAAGGTAAATTTGGGAAGCGGATCAGTGTGTACTGATCCGCGGCTTAAACAATAAAATTAAGTAAATAATATAACAAAATCCGTTTAAAATTTAGTAAAAAGCATCTGCAGTAGAAGGTAGTAACCGCAAAAGTCACTATGGAAATAGCTAATAGAAAATAAACGCTGCCTTTACAAATTCATTATAAATTTGGAGTCATTTAGACGAAATTAAGAAAAATCTGGTATCTGAAGTTAGTATTAATATATTAAATATGATATTGGAAAAGTATTTCTTCAATAAAAAACAAGGAAAGAGGACTTTCAGTCAGATACATGGACAAATATCTTACGTTTCGTCTGAGTTTTCGGAATTTTTCAAGATTATCTAATAGCTAATATCAATTTCCTATTTTAATTTTATTGTTTGGGTTGGTTTTATTTTGTTTTTCATCTTTTTTATTGTTTAAAAGAGTGGCAATTAAAATAGGAAATTGATATTAGATATTAGGTAACATTGAAAAGTCCGAATACTGGCACGAAACGTAGGATATTTGTCCATCTATCTGGCTGAAAGTTCTCTTTTTTGTTTTTTGTTAAAGAAATAAATTCTAATACAATAAGGTTTCCTTGTCATATCTTTAGAGATATTTTAAATATTACGAAATTATATATTTAATATATGCCACATTGGCTGAATAAGTATGAAAACGTTAAAGGCATACTGCACTCATCTATAAACTGAAAATATTCTTTCAGAGTGATCTGCAGCCTTACTACATAACATTTTCTACTACCTACTACTTTAAGGCCCGGTTTTTTCAACTGGAGGTTAAACTAAGAGTTAGGTAAATCATACCTATGTATTAACTTTGAGTTAACTCTAATGTATACTTGAAAGTGTTTTTTAATAACAATGTCTGCCCGAGTTAATAAACTTCAAGTTTGCGAAAAAATTTGTTAGGCATGAGTTTTTCGGAACTTTGTATTATTTTCGGAATTCTCTTATGATTTTTCAGTTTGTCATCTGTCATTTCCAGAAAAATGTTAAATTAGAAGCACTATCACATGACTTTTTATTTGAATAAGGTTCAATATTTTCTGTGTGTAAGTATTAATAGACACACAAAAATGAATAAGGTAGGTAGGAAAAAAAAACGTTGAAAAAAATTGTATGTTTCAAAACAGTCAATTAGACTATAGGTAGGTAGTTGAAAAGAAAACTATAGAATCCAAAAGGTGGAATGGTGTGCTGGAAACAAAATTAAGCCAGTTTTAATCACGAATTACAATTATTCACATAAATAAATGGTGATAGTACAATAAATACTAATATCTTGTATCCTTTCTATAAAACTTTCGACAGTATAAAAGCGTACACAAAATCGTACAGAACTCATTCTTCAAAATAGATTGATATATGTTTAAATATTCCCAGTCTTCTAGCATTCTCATCACTACTGTAGGCATTTATTTCATAATCCATTATAAGAACTTTATATAGAAAATACACAGACTTACTGAACATAAAACACAATACTACTTGGTTATATTTAACTTTGACGTTTATAGTTAAACTTTACCCTTATGTGCGGGTTAATTTCACTCTGTGTCAAGTTTAAGCTGGAAGGTAACTTGCGCTTGAAAAACAGATTTTAATAAATAGCCCAGAGCTAACTTTAACTTGTGAGTTAACTGCAAATTGAAAACCGAGCTTTACTATTTCTTCTCTTACTCTCTGGCACTACTTCCACTCTTACTATATAAGATTACTTACTACCATGAGATTTTTATGGGAGTGGATATGGAAACCTAGGGGATAATTCAACCCTTTTCAAAAATATATCAAAATAAAAATACCTTGAAGTTGTCAAAATGGGGTTTTGCATTTTTTAAAAGTTGAATTTAAAGCGACTAACGACAAACTGAAATCGAGTTAGTTCAGATTGTTTTGATGGGATAATTGCATTTATTTATAAACGTCATATAGTTCAAAAATGTATTAACTGAAGAAATGTCAAGAAATTATAAACCCACTCTTCTACTTATCGCACGGCTTATCGAACGAAATCTTTTTTTGTTATTGACCTTGATGCAATAAATGTATTTTGCGACAAAAAAAAAAACGAAATCCGCAATACACTTACAGTATATCCTATACAACAACATTGCAAAAAACATAAGAATGAACAGATATATTAAAAAAATGTAACCTTGATATGAAGCGGAATGCTACTATAGTGTAATTAATTTAAAATGAGATTATTTTTTGAGTAGTACAGATATTTACATTTAATAATTAATTTTTATTTGTACGGTGAACTTCCGTTAGTGTTTCCTTTTAAATCGCATGACATAATAATAACTTGTCAGCTACCTATTATGCGAATTTGTTTGAATACATTAGGAAAGCAATTTAAACATATTTAATTCACAATAATATGATTTGCAAATACTTTTTATGTATATCAAGAACTCGATATAGGTAAGCATGTGTATCTTTGAGCTGTTCTTGTATTGTCATGCTTCCTATCTTGATTTGATCTTATGCCCACAGGATGTCTCATTTAAAAAGTATCACCTTCAGTAACTCGAGCATACATATGAAACTCTGAAATATGTAGGTATATTTTATCTTGCAGGAGACCTATTTTTGGAAAATGCCTTACACTGTAAAGAAAATTGAGTGAAATTTCACTCAAATTGCACTCAATAATGTCTCAATTTCTGTCCACACCCGATTGAGTGAAATTTTCACTCTATAAATATGAGTAAGTTTGAAATTTTGTGAGTGAAACTCTAACACCAAAAATGAGTAATTTTACCTATTCGAGAGTAAATTTTTTATGAACATGAACTCAAGTTAAAGTTAATTTTTGCTCAAACCTAATTAGAATTCAACTCACTTTTGAGTTTAATTATGTAAATATTGAGTAGGTCTATACCACTCATAAATGAGTATTTGAAGCAAATATTTTAGTATTTAGTGGTATTTATACCTACTGTGGTTCAATTTTTTTATTTTTTATATAAACTGAGAACCAACAGAAGAGATTAAAATACTTGGACTTCGTTTGTTTAGGACATATTTCAAAAAAATGTTTTTTTAGAATCTTAGAATTAAAAAATCTCAGAAAATGTTCCTTAAATTATGCTTAATTTGGCAACCAGTAAATTATTTTCACCTCTTCCACTAGCTCAGCCTTCTAAATAAAATTTGATCCACTGTGTACAGGCATTACAAAAAATTCACAGGTGCTATGCTAAAATTTAAGATATATTTGAAAATGAGATCCCAAAAATAGTCTCCTATATAGTGGTTTATTGAAATATATATAAAAATCGTATTGAATATCAGAAATTTTATATTTAAAACTCATAGTATCGTAGTAAATTCATCATATCATAGTAGATTGTGTATCGTCAATACGTTTCTTCTTTCCTTTGGCAGTTAGTGGCACCATGTAAAGAATGGTTAACAAAGCTCTTACATCCTTATTCCATACTAAAATCAAGAAAGAATTATCAATTAATAATTAAAATACTTATCTCAAAATAGTACACATTTCAGTAATTAACAAAGAACAAATTTCAGAATTTTATGTTAGTCACTGATGGAAAAATAATGATAATTACTTCCAGGAGTATATTTATTCATGACTTGAGTTCTAGAAAAAACTATTCACATTGAATAGTTCTTTTTAGAACAATTGAAACTTATTCCAAATAATCAGTATCAGATGGGAATAAATGGGGATGGGAGATCACATTTTAAATATGTTAAGTGATATTACACATGAAGATATGAATTTTTATGTTAATGTTCCCAGTTTAATATTATTATGAATTTGAAGATGTATTATACCTAGGTATTCTCTGAATACATAATTCTAGAAATAAGTAAACCATAAAACGGCATTTGGGATCATTCAACTTTATCAATCTCATAACTAACAAATCCCAAAAAATGTAGCATGACAGATTTTACTACTTATGAGTGAATGTACCTAGGAATTGAATTATAACATTAAAACTGAGAATTCCACAATAAAATAAGAGTTAAAGAGTCCAAATTTGGTTATAAGAAATCAATATAAGAATATTTCACTCATTATTGCTTTATAGTGTTCAATATTGAGTAATCTAAATAGGTAGCGGCCATTACCTACTTAATAGCCGTCCGGTATACTTGTAACTAAACATTAAACAATACAATACTTTCTACTAGGCGGTAGGTAAAAACACTATGCTAAAATTCCACCATAAAAGTACTTAATTATTGATCTTTAAAATATATGTGCAACATTATTATATAATTTTAATATTTTGTTTTCTAAACTTACTTACCTAACTTAAAAAAATCCTCCATATTATGAATGGGATCAGTGTTTCTACACCACTTCATTTTTTCTTTCTAATTTCAATTTGAATATCATCGTTACACTAGTCTCTGTGGTTACAATCACAATAATTCACCAAATTTCTAACTTTTTCAAATGAAAAGTGAATGATGCTAACATTAATGTTGAGAAGATCCCACACGCACGACACGCAACAAGAAAGAAACGATGAAATGAAGCGGAGTGACGGGGGGAAACGGGAAGCGTATAGAGAAAGAAACTATGATTTGTCTATTGGAGGGAGGCAGGTGGCTGATGCCCCCTCCAAAAAGCCAAACGTTGCCTTTGTTTTAGTAAAATGACTCTGGAAAGGGTAATATTGTAAAAATTCACTCAGACTAAAGGTACAATTACTCTAATAGAAGTACATTCTTGAGCTTTTATAGAATAGATACTATAGTTGAGTACGATTAATCAGTATTGTTACGAATATTGCCCTAAATGAGCAAAATTATGAAGTTACTCAATAATAATTAAAAGGTGACTCAATAATTTAACTCAATAAATTGACTCACTTTTATGGTGTTCACTCAGACCAATTATTTACAGTGTAGCAGCGATTTTTCCCCTAAATTTTAAGATAATATTTATTATAGATAGTACTTACCTTTCTCTAATTTGTTTATGACATACTTTAAGCAATATGCATAAAAAATATGTTGCTGATGAAAAGTCTATTTAATATCTTCATGAACGGATGTTACATAAAAAAAAGGATAAGGCTGGATCAGGATCAGGAACGTATTTGTATTTAGGGGTATTTAGTTGTAGGCGAGCCGGTGGTTCAGGGCTTAGCGTCTCGATCGCTCAACCCAGAGGTCGTGCTTGGGTTCTAATTCCCATTCCAATGTTTAATTAAATTGTTTACTCGTAGATCAAGGCTTATTCGCAGGATTGGCAACCATCATCCTGGCGATGGACTAAGATGGGAAGAATGTCAACTTAGTGTTAATGTGAGAGATTAAAATCAGTTGATGTGTGACTTGTCTCCTTGATGTTTGACTTGTCCCCCTAACTAATGAGGTTTTCCAGGTTTCCCTCCTTCCAGCACTGAATGGTGGTTAGGGCCTACCAACGTAAGTCGTTCCTGAGGCGCAAATGCGGCCCGAGAAATAATAATATGCCGCCCCTCGCCCACACAAGTCTCAGAATTTCGGGCTAATCCTTGTGATTAGAATGAGGGGTAGAGATATTATTATTATTATTATTATTTGCACAAATTGTTAAATAAGGATGGCGGAAAATTATACCCATAATTCATATAATATGTAACTGTAAAAGTAGTAATTATAATTTGTGGTAGTGCATTACAAATTATAAATATTACTTTTACAATTTGTGTTATTGTGAGTAGGAGGTATTGTGTATAATATATTTTTGCAATTGTAAGAATCGTCAATGTAACATTTTTTATGAGAATCCGAGCATGTCACCCCTGACTACAAAGTCGTAAAGTAACTTTTAAAGCAGTATGCTAATGTTACCAATGACTTACGGGTGACCGCATCCTAATACTATATTTATTGAAGAACAGAGTATATATTAAAAATATATCATTATTGATGTGATATATATTTTTTTAAGTATAAATCTAAATGAGAGTGCAACCAATTTTTCAGGAGTGTGTAAGAACGTGTATTTTTATTTTTTTTATTTCTAGTTAGTATGCTAACGAGTAAAAAAATAGGTTACAATATATAACTATTATTTTATTATTATATATGAAATACTTTTATTATTATAACGGATCAAATTAATAATTATATATTTTTATTGAACAATTAATACTAATGCAGCGTTTCTGTTGCATGTTATTTTACTTGTTTTCCAATTTATTTCTTATTTAATAATAAAGAAATTCGAACTAAAGTTCGCATTTTAGTAATACTAAAATTCGCATTAGTTTTGGTGTTCATAAAATGGCGAATGCGCCAGGATTGAAAGTATAAGAAAAATACACTGAGATTCAGAATGATTGACCGGATTCTGAACAAGGATTCTCAACCTTGTCCGAGTTGCTATCAAAATTGGTTTCCGATTGCAAAAATTACTTTCTTTCCTATTGTTAATTGTTCGATTTCGAGAATTAATCAGTTGACAATAGAAAATAAAGTAATATTAACAAAAGGAAATCAGTTATGCTAGCAATTGGGAGAGGGTGCGTTCAGAATCTGGTCAATCATTCTGGATCTCTCTGTAGAACGCAGAATACTCAATTAAGTTATTTGGTAATTGTATTTGCTCCTATACTCACCACCACTAATCCGTCACCTTCTGTTCTAAGTAAAACAGCAGCTTGATTGTCTTCGTCTTGATATAATTCTCCAATCTCTTCATTCGTCTGTAACAAATGAAACAAATATAAATTCTTTTGTAACGATAACAAGGTAGTCCATATACCTGATTGGATACTTGGTATTAGAGAAAATATTTTAAATATAAAGATAGAAAATGTCGGAGGTAATTTGTAAAAAAAAAGTACTATCTACATATAAAGAGCAAGTGCAGGTCAAAAAGTACTGACTCTCCTTCATCTAAATTAAATAATTGGGTAATTGGCAGCTATTGCCCACGCTGGCCGACATGCTAGACTAAATTAGAAGGTTAATGGGTACAATGTTGCCAGTGTCGTGTATTTAACTCTTAAATTAAACGTATCCCGCGGGTTGTGGGCGATTCCTCCAAGTAATAAACCTGCGTCTTGTGCTCCTGCTCCTGCACTTATACTTTAACTTATTATAATACCGATTAAGGCCCGAACCCAGTAAGTATACCCCAGGAGCATGCGTGGTGCATGGTGTACCATGCACCCCAAAGTAACCCAATGAAAGTATAAGCACAAACTTGACACTGCTTTCAATATAGTTCGTTTTCAAATTTTTTGTTCCATACTATCCTACACCACACAATAGACATCACTGAAAGACCATATTACTGTTACACATTTGCCATTATAAGTACTTCCTGAAACTTGAAAATTTAGAGGAAAATAAATAGAGATACCTACTTTGAAATGTTTGTTGCGCTGAATTTGTCGATAACATTAAAAAAATAGACGCTGGTTAGACAATGAAAGCCATGGCAGGCTCCCAAATATACCCCATTTGATAACCGGATTTTTTTCCAAAAGTTAAACACTGAATGAAATAACAAAGTTGATAATGCCCTTGATATATAACTAGGTACCTTGGAAAGTTGTTGAGCTTGTGACAAGTTGACTGTCTTGGTGAAAATTCACTAATTAATATAAAAATAAACTCGAATAGGTATAAAAGAGTGCCTGTATCTATTATTAATTAAATTCTTATAATCTGTATTTCTGTAAATACTTAATACAAATTATGCTTTGAGCCAAACTAAAATGTATGCATTTTAATTTTATGTATATGTATAATTCCTGTATTATTTGTGTACAGGGTGTCTTACATTCAATGTTACAGCATTTAGAACCTACTAAAAATGTTTTATATAAAGATTGATCAGGTATATAAAATATTTATGTGAACGTGCTATATTTTCTACAGGGTACTCACAATATTCAGAAAGCATCAAACTTAAGTTTTCTAAATGGAACTCCCTTTATATATTTAGATATTCGGTTTCTACTGTTAATTCTAACAAGTTCCACGTAACATGTGGTAATATACTTAAAGTTAACGGTTTTCAATATATTAGCGTATTTATAACAAAACACTAGCAGTGAATGATGGGAAGTATAGACTCTGAGAGTCTATTAAATAATAAATATAAAAGCTGCAACAATTATTTATAGAACATGTTCAAACTAACGTCCATTTCAAATACTGCATGCTTCTATTCCATAATTAAATTCTCTGAAATATGTTGCCCGCAATTGCAATTTGGATGACTTAAGTCATCCAAATTGGTTGGGGCAGTAGAGTATTCTGTAGTTTTCAGATATACCCAAAGAAAGTAATCTAAGGACGACAAGTCTGGAGGAAGTGCGGGCCAACAGGTGGGCACACTAGTTCCAATTCACCTATTAGCAAGCTGCTCGCTCAGATATGCCGATATAATTCTTGAGTTGTGAGTCGAAACGCTAATATCTTGAAGACCCGTTAACATGAAGTATAGCACATGTTATGTAAAACTTGTTTAGAATTAACGGTAGGAACCGAATATCCAACTAGATAGGGTGTTCCATTAAAGAAAAACAAAAATTTGGTGCTTCCCGATTTTTATGATCACTCGGTAGAAAATATAGCATGTTCACATAATACATTTTACATGCCTGATCAACTTTTATATAATATTTTTGACCAGGTTCTATAGTAACGGAGAAATTTGCTATAACATTGAATATGGGGCATCCTGTACCATTACATATGGGTGTCACACGGTGACCACCCATTAGAATATTTCAGAGACTATTTCGATTTGAATTTTGAAATGGGATTCTATATAAAATTTTAGCACTTTCATAATTAATAAATACATTTTTAACACAATGACAAGAATGAGAATAATAATAATTATATAATAACAGTCTCATCTATAATAAGAATTAAAAATAGTATAACAGTTAGACATACTAATTCCTATGTGCGATATGACCCCTATCTGGTCTTAAAGAATTGTTTATCTGTGCGATAAACCCATCTATAACAAGATTTTAATTTTGGGACTGCAGGGAAAGCTTCAAATGATCTTATTTGGTTAATAATTTTTTTTTTAATCAGTTGTGAAATAAACTTTTTGTTTTATTGCACGCCAAATTGCAAGAAAATCAACTTCTGTTCAATCGTGTTAGGGATTTTTTACTAGAAATTTGACAATAGTGCGTTATTCAGCACCATTTAAAACCAAAATACCCAAAGTTTCATTAATTTATGTCGTTGCATATTTTTTATAGTGCCTCAAATTCGCAAAAACTGAAACTCTTATTTTAGTTTCAAAATATTGGGGGCTATATTTCAAAATTATTTTTCAAACTAAAATAAGAGATTTCAGCTTTTCCAATTTTGATGCACTAAGAATTAAAAATTATACAACGACATAAATAATTGAAACTTTGGGTATTTGGATTTTAAATGGTGGTTCTCTGGATTTCTTTGGAAACAAAACAGTAACGGAGATGGTCAGGGTAGCTCGTTTTCATTGAAATGCCCTTTGTATATATACTTATAGCAACAAGAAGCATTTACTTTGATTTTTTTTTTAATTTCCGGTCTAGACATGAAATTATTTTATTCAGGGTTAAATATTTATTAGTTGGACGCATGCACATGGTAAAAGCGTGGTTGTTAACTAGTCTTTCGCTTAAGAAATTTTGTCAACTAATAAGTAAGTAGGTGTATATTGGACATGCAACCTTGTTTTAGTTCTTGTTTTAGTTTCTCTTATTGTTTGCCTTGGTAGCCAATGTGTAATGAATAAAATTCGAAAACGATTGCAGATTTTTGTATATGCAGGTACCTGGTACACTGGATTTTTTGGGGGTACCTTCTAACCCCTGAAAAAGTACTTCATTAGCGGGCGTCGATCACCTGATTCTGCTGTTATTTTAGTTAATTGTATTAATATAGAGTTCTTACAAAGTTACGATAAAATGATCTCTAATTAATTATGTTTTTGATATTATTATATCTTAAATTCAAATTTGGTACCAGAAGCTCAAATAAAAATTTCCAAACTGCATGAAGGGAGTGGGTATGTTATAGATAATTTGAAAAAATATATCATTCCTGCACCTACAGTTTTTTCTGCACGTCAAATATCTCTTCCAACAACTAATCGTATAGTTTATATTGTGAGTTTGTCTCAGATTCAGTTTAATTTCTGGGTTTTGATCCTTTCGGAAATTTAATTCTCATTCAAAACTGTCGGCAGAGCTTCTTTAGCGAGATATATCCAGAGCGACTCGATCCTGCATTTCTTTTGTATTGTTTACTTAAAATATATTTAAATGTTTAAAATAAAATTAAGCTACCCTCGGCTGTATCTTGTCTGTTTGGTTATGTAGTATTATGAATACTTAATAGTTACGTACATTCTGAAGAATTGTATTATTTCTACACTATAAAAAGAATTGAGTTATTCTCAGAATTAATATGAAAAAATCATTCACAGCAACTTTTTAGGTATTGAGAAACAAATTTAATTGTTTTTGATGGAGACGTAATTAATTGTATAAGTGCAGTATTTTTCCGCAGTAATTATAATTCCTTGCTTTTTTTTTGCTGAAGTAAGGTATACCTACGATTTAAGCCACCAAAATGCGATATGGTTGAAAAATTTAAAACCGGATATTAAATACAATATATAATTGTATCTATACCCTTTTAAGTTTCGTCTATTTTTTAAAACTTCTAAATTTTCAGGTAAACAATAATGATAATTTGGCATTGACTATCTAATGCATTTAGATAGTCAATGATAGATAGGCAGTCATTTCCTGAAAATGGTATACACTAACGAGATGAAATGTACCTGTCATATGTTGTCATAGAATTAATAAGGACAGATTAAAATTAGAAAAATGCGATACGCTTTGGAACTTTTCACTTCCATATTTTAGCTGACAATTATCAGTTATGTATTATATGACTGTGTGGTTCTCTCAGCTATTGCTGAGTTAAGCTGCATTAACAAAAAAAATAATATAGTAAATAGTTCTATAGACAGTATAAAAAAAGTAAATAAGTAAATACTTAAACAATAATAAGTAAAAGGCCAAAATTAAGTTAGGATTATATCTTCAAGATATGACCAAACTCAGTGGTTTCATAAATAGAACACCATGTATATTTTATTTCATTTATTTAATAAGTCAGTTGATAATAATAATAACCTAATTATTATAACAAAAAATATTATTTATTTTTAGATAGAAGCAGGGTCTACATCACATAAGAATTATAGGGTGGCATTTTTATGTTTATGTTTGCATTTATGTAGGCGTTTCTTTAAATCTACAACTTTTGTATTAGATAATGTTTAACCACCTATAGACTTAGAGGGATACCTGAGGATTATTTTTTCAAAAGATTTAATATGAGGAGCTGAGGAGCTTTGTTGACAGGAGAAATGTGGTATCTATAATTTTTCTTCAAAGTGTTCAATAGCACAGTCAACTATGAATCTATATTAGCTCTACTTGACTTCTACATCCCTAGATTAAACGCTAGAAAGAGTGGCTTGCTTTGCACTAAGAACCCTAAAACTAACATATATGAGTTCACCTATATAAATGGTTCATAATTATTCTAAAGTAGAATCATAGCTGGATATCTTGGTTTGTAAAATATTCATGATAAGTAAACAAACATTTTCTTGTTTTGTAATTTTTAGATTGTAGTAGTTTTGTTTTTAATGTCACTTAACACTACAAATTTGATGAAACAGTACAAACTGTTTCCCAAAGACAGTTTCTGTGGTTCTGTGTTTTATTTGACTTTGTAAGATACAGTAAGTTCAGTTATCTAATTCTGCTTGTACAGTGCGTTTCACGAAGTTGTATCCCGGATTGGAATGTTAGTATATATCTCCAACGTATGGAGCCTCGTCATGTTATTAGTTAATTCAATGCATTGGCACATCTCGGTTACGGACCGCTACAAATTGAGGTGGTGTGATTTAAGCGCGCGTGCCAGGCTCGCACAGGATTTGCCAGCGAATCCCGACAATCCGAACATTCCAATCCGGGATACAACTTCGTGAAACGCACAGTATATTGGTTAAATAAAACTTTATTATTATTATTATTGTTATTATTATTATTTATTATTATTATTAATATTATTATATCGTGAAGCGAAAAATATATATTTTCAGTTCTGCACTGATTATTCTACACCTCTTTAAGATAACCGTTAAATAACCTTCAGACTGTTTAATACAAGTATAACAACTTGATACTTATTTGTGGTACTTACTACATTCATACTATGAAATGCGATATTTTGAAATAACTTATTACCGCAAAAGCAAGCGAAGTAAAAAATAAACTGCAACAATACCTTGGGTTACATAATCTAATATAAGTCCGACAGTTCTAAATAAAGTCAATTAACAATTGCAACCAATTCAGTACCAGTATACGTGCGCGTTCACACCCGGGTTAAAAAGTATATCCGGAAACCGCTGCCCTAAAAAATATCAGATAGCAGCTTGTTGCACCCGGATATCCGGCATGCAAAAAAAGGACACTCTATGGATATTTAATATAAACACATGCATTTTTTTTGTTATACGTGCAAAACTAGACGCTAGGCTATCGAGACAAGAATGTCATTAGCTAGTTACACCTTCTAAAGTAGTCTCACATTCTATAACACGCTAGGGAAAATATATAAGATCAATGCTGAAACTATTTCATTCAATGTGACATACATTTGTCGCTAAATAGTGATTTTTTAATATATTTAACAGTAGTAGTAATACCGAAAGTGATTGTGATATGTTTTGAGTAAAATATATTATTTTGATAGCATCAGTTACTACTAACATTCAGTCGTCATTTGAATATACGAGTATGTATTGATGAAAGGCATCTAAAATTACAAGAAGATAGTAATTGTTCAAAATAAATTTTAAGTAATAAGTAAGGAATTCGTGCTATAGTGTCCGAAGGGAAACAATGGCACAGCAACAGAATTCTTGAATACCTTCTGCTATTGTTAATTTAATTTTTATACACATGGCACATTCTCAAAACAATGTTTGATAAATCATAGCAATAATTATGGTACATTCCATTTAGCATACCTTACCTCTTTATTATTCGAAATGACAGGTGTACAAACGAACTTGATCGTAACTCAAAAGTTGTTGTTTTTTGATACAAGTAACTTTTTAAAATTCTACAGAAAATAGTTAAAATGTTTTAAACAATTTTAAATATGAACCATATTTATTATTTAGGCCATCAAAAACATAATACATTATCTTATCTTTGAATTTATGCGTAAAATTTGTTTAATTTGACTAATCGGTCGTTTTATAAAATTCTTATTAGTTGACATTAATGTCGTTAGCAACCTTCAATGTTCTTAAGTTTACTGAACATGTATGAATTAATAGAAATCAATGTAAAATATTGGGAATTAATTACATTAAACACTTTGAGGTTGGATGTCACACCTTTGATGTGAAATACAAAAACCGATCAAGTTTTCTAATATATCAAAAAATACTGCATTCGTTTCAGCGCGTATTTCGCTAACAACTGAAGTATAACCTTGCAAAACCAATATTATAAGTGCCATCGAAGTTGTAGTTTTAAGATTGTAGATGATGTTTATATTATCAGTGAAACACGGTTCGAGGTGTATTTTACTATGTTTTGCAACTCTTTATTATTATTATTATTATTATTATTATTATTATTATTATTATTATTATTATTATTATTATTAAGAAAGAAATGCTTGACAGCTTGTTTCGCTCAGATTACAAGGAAGAAAAAAAAACTAAATATAATAAAATACACCCTATAAATGTCATAGTACTCATAACAGGAGAGCATATACGATATACACATACCTACTAATGTAACAGAACAAAAAAAAAACAAAGATATGACTAAACTAAGCAGATAAATTCATGAAACGATCCAGTCTATTTTTAAATGAATTTAAAGAAGGCGCGGTCACTACACTATTGGGTAGAGAGTTCCACACGTCGAACACTCTGTTGGGAAGAAAATGTTGCCTGCATCTGGTGTGAAAATGCTCTTTCTTCAATTTTAGTTGATGTCCACGAAGACGGGGATCCATATTTAGCTGGAATATATCATCTGGACAGTAAATCTCACTTTTCAGTAACTTTTATGTATCAGTCTTTTGATAAAATAAAAGAAATACATACGCTTTATATTTAAATTACATACCTTTTTTATTGTTTTCTGCGCAATTTTAGAATATAATTTTTCGATTAAGGAGTTCGTTTATATGAGTTTTCAAACAAATTCTACCTTGTGACATACAATTGGGAATGCGCAGTTGTGAGATTTTAGGTTAGAAGTTAAGTTTCAATAAAATTGCAAGAAAATTGTAGGCTATATTTATGTATTTGCTCATTAAAATTCAAATATTTTCCAGATTAATTAATGATTAATGTTGTATTTAGTTATCATATTATGAGTATGAGTACTTCGTGTCATAAAAATATTATTTTTGATAGCTCTTTTCCAAGAAGAATATATAAAGTAATAAAGTATATTTTGTTAAAGCATAGAGTGATAATTTGCCAAATGTTGATGCATTTCTGTTTACATAAGCATATAAGCGCAAACATAGCTACAGCAGTAGGCACATAAGCATAAATGCATGCTTTTGTGCAGTTAAAATATCCTTTCCTATTTATCAGTGTTATGCAGACAGAATTGAATCTGTTCAGCGTAGGTTTTTGAAATATCTTTCGTTCAGAGAAGATGGGGTTTATCCGCCCACAGGCATTGAAAATCAGCTATTGTTGAATAGATTTAGTGTAGACTCCTTAGAGGTTAGGAGAATGTACAATATTGTTATTTTTTTATATAAGTTGCTTCATAATAGTATTGACTGTGATTTTCTCCTTACTAAAGTTAATTTTTTAATACCACGAATTAGTATCAGACAAGGTCAAACTTTTTATTGTGATGCGCCAAGAACTAATATATTACTACGAGCTCCTATACATAATGCGTGTAGTAAATTTAACAACATATCTAATCAATGTGATATCAACCATTCATCTATAGATCGCATAAAAAGCATTATTCTTGATAACATGTAATTGTACTTAATATGGTTGTTACATTCTGATTTATTTGTGATTTATTGTTTCTTATACCTTTGTTTCTGTCTGCATACATATTGTGTCTTATAGTGTTATATTATATAAGTGCATAGCTTCTTAATTTTGGGTGACTGTTTCGAGCACTTCTGGTCGTATATCGTGAATAACACGAACAATGTTGGCTCCTAAAGCTTCAATTGTTGCTAGTTTATTAGCATAAACTAATCACTTGACATAGCCCCACAGAAAATAATCTGCGGGCGTCATATCACAGTACCTGGGTGGATAGTTAACAGGTCCATTTCTCGAAATTAATTTGTCACCAAACCTTGTTTGCAACCACATTTTCACGTACAGCGGTAATATTCCTTTTATTACGCACATTCCTTCGCCGCATTGGTGTTTTCAAATCATGTAGAGAGTATGTGGTATGAAATCTATCCACAGTACGACGAATAAATAGCTGAGATGGACGATCATGTGGGCCATAAAATTCATCTATGTGTTTGGCGAACCGATAAATGATTTTCAAAGTAAATTTGAGGAATTTGGTAGCGTTGTTCAAGAGTGAAACGATTCATGATGATTTGCCAAAGTATACTGAAAATAAATTTTATAAAGAGTGTTAGACTAACAGTTCAGTCTGATAGTAGTTGTCATGTAAAGTTCTATCAAACCTAACAAAACACCCTTTATATAGACATATCTGAGTATAGTTATCAATATTTTTGTGGCGTTTTGATTAAAGACAATCGGTACTGGGGTACTAAACTGCATTTCACTAATATTTTATCTGTTCATTATTAAACGTTCGATTGATGCTAATACGTTTTACACAGTTTTAAAACTATTTTAATCGTAAATTAGGTTACACATAAAAATTTGTTGGGCAACAAATAATACTTGCAGCTATTAATTTGTTGTTCTTCTGCTAATAATTCAGTAAGCAAATTAACAAAATTACATTTAATATTAAAATCAGGGGTGTAGCTAAATTCTAATAAGTTAGAGTTAAATTCATTACATTTTGTAGCGAATACGAAAACCTGCAAACATAGTTAGGTTAGGTTAGGTTCAAAAGTGAGTGGGCCGAAAACCAGACCCTCCACCGCGACCATGTGGTATATTGTGGCTCACACCTACTTATATTTCACCCAACAGGTCCAGCTTCTTAATGTAGCTGATCACCTTATTGGGTGAGAATTTGTTCAGATCCTCTGGCAGAAGTTATCCTTTGCCAAATAATGAGTATCTGATCCTTTCCCCAGCAGGGCAGGTGCACAATATGTGTTCTGCCGTTTCATCATCTTCTAAGCATAGGCGGCACTCAGCATCTTCTGCTAGGCCGAATTTGCACAGATGATATTTTAAACGGCAGTGGCCCGTATATAGGCCAATTACAGTTCATAGGTGAAACCTGCTTAACTCTAGAAGTTTTTTAGTTCTTGTTTTTGAAGGGTTTATTATAAACGCCTTCGAATGAACGAATCGTGGTAGTTCCTGCCAGTACTGGAGGATTTGCTCCTCAGCCCGGGTCAAGAGCGTTGCTTTGGCAGTACTCGAGGATATGCCAAGCACCGGTTCTGGTCCGACAAATTCAGAAGCAGCACCCTCCCTAGCTAGAGAGTCGGCTACCTCATTCCCTTCATGGCCAGAATGGCCTGGGACCCAGACCAGAGTTATTCTATTTTTTCTGCTCAATTGAGCAAGTGCCTGCAAGGCAGCTCCATACCGTTTTTGAGTTGCAACGGTAGGAACCAAGAGCTTTAAGAGCTGCTTGGCTGTCTGACAAGATTTTTATCGATTTGCGTGTAAGTTGCCTTTGTTCCAGCCTCTGTACACACAATTCGATGGCATAAATTTCTGCCTGAAATATAGTTGCATAACTGCCAAGGGATGAGGATATTTTCACCGTTGGGTTGCAACTATATACTCCGGCTCCAACTCCCATGGGTGTTTTGGATCCGTCTGTAAACCAACAACTATCTGCCCTTAATAGGTCAGCCTTATTCCGATCCCATTCATCTCTTCCTGGGAAGAGAATGTGAAAGGGCAGTTCAAGGTTGGTCTTTGCAGGCATGACATCTGAAATCATCTCCAGGATACTGTGACTTTCCATGTCATCCAGCAGCCTATTGCGCTCCATGGTGTCAGACTGCGGCATGTTAAAAGCTGCCTGCCTTAGTCTGTATGTTGCCCATCTGGCCTCTCTCTCCAAATATATATGAAGAGGAGGTAGGTCCAGTAGGATTTCCAGAGCTGCTGACGGTGTGGAGCTAATTGCTCCAGTTATGGCCAGGCAGGCTCGTCTCTGTAAACCAGAAAGTTTGATTTTGGTCCTTTGTTGTAGTCCTTTGGACCACCAAACTATGGAGCCGTATGCGATCATGGGTCGTATGACCATCACATACAGCCAATATATTTGTTTGGGTCCAGTGCCACAAGATTTCCCACAAATTCTTCGACAAGTCCATAAGGACAGTCGTGCCTTGTGGATCATTTTTTCCAGATGGGAGTTCCAATTAAGCGACTTATCCAGTACTACACCCAGATACTTTGCTTCCTCCGCAAATGGAATTATTTCACCAAGTAAGGAGGGAGGTCTTAAGTTGTCCAGCTTTCTTTTCTTGGTAAACGGTACAATTACCGTTTTGTGAGGGTTTACAGACATCCGCTCCCTCTTACACCAACTCAGTACTGTCTCTAGTACCTCTTGGAGGGTGAGGGAAATTCCCTCTTCAGAGTTTCCTCTGATTAAAATGACTAGATCGTCCGCATATTGCAAACATAGTTGTATGATTGTGTAGAGTGCCATTTCCAAATAAAAAATTGATATAACTTTCAATTAGGTCATTGATAAAAAGTAGTTAGTTCGAAAGTGACTTTTTGTATACTGATGAGCGATGATAATACTGAAATTTTAAATTGTGCTTCTTACGGAAATGAGACATTTGGAACGTGTGTCTAATTTTATGTCATATCTTTGACGACCATATGTATCAATGTTTTATTGATTCTAGAGTAGATCAGGGAGACATTGATAGTTATTTATATTGTAATGTAATACTTTTATTTGTTACAATATTCATTCAAATTGTAATCGCTAAATCACTGTCTATTTTAAAGGTATTTTGAATAAAATTACATACTTATAAGTCGTAAATACAAAACTATATATGTGACTAATAATTATTGTTGAAGTTGCTATAATAATTTGACTTTTTTACTGTATTAACAGTACCTACATTATACACGCTAGATGTCTGTTCTAATTTCTAATCATTACAGTAATATGATAGTTTGTATTTTATCTTTTCCTAAATGCTTTACATTGTATGGCTGCAAAACTGGTATCATCGCGGTCTTGAGCATCTACTCCATGTATTCAATATGTGCAATTAATCACAAAATAATATGCAACATTCTCAAACAATGTTAAAAATAAAATAAAACACTTACGATTAAACAACTATGATTACCAGTCAACATATTGATTAAATATATTTCTGCAGTGTGGATAATTTAAATTTTACTGTAAAATTGCAAACAGCAAAAACTACTTGAATTCGCTACTAATTTTACATGGCTACGTTTACTAGAGCAGATGACTTAATTATAAAATTATGAGGAAACCACAATAACTTTCATTTTTCCTAAAGAACTAAGAAGTTGTGTATTATACAATTTAATTAAATTTATTAATTGCATTTATCCGTAAGTTAACACAACACAACTCAACTAAATGAAGACATTGGAAGGAAGCTATTAGAAACAAAATATGAATAAAGATATGGTGAAACATAACAGAGCCAGTGTTCCCCTAATACTTTATTTTTGATAAAGGCATAATTATAAAATTTAACTCATAATAACTTTGTACCGTTTACAATCATATTCATAAATAAAATTAATTGCTAAATGATACTAAAAAATGTGAAATTACTACTTGTAAGTAATTGTAATAACCTGTAATTAAAAATTATAATTTCATCGCTTCTTTAGTTGTTTCGACTTAGAGCGACTGTTTATCTGCTGTTTATCGCTTTTATCTTTAATGTAATAATTATTAAGTCAAATTTCACGTTTTACTTAAATTGAGCAACTTCTATATTTTTATGAATAATTGATGTATAGAAGTCGCCGTTTCTTAAAAAAGTAACAGTGATGATGCTTGTGACAACAAAAAGTTGCTTCGCAGTGCACGGTCCTTGACGTAGCCGCACAGCTGCGGCTAGTGATTTTTGGTGCCTTTCTGGGAAAAATGAGATCAGCAATTTATAATTGTGTTTAGGCAAAATAGCAAACTTCTCCGGCGCCCTATGGCAGGCCCTGCAGTTGACATCAGGGACCTCCAAACCCATGACACGGCTTCGATAGACGAGGGTGTTAAATACACCATCCTGGCAAACCATTGTGAATCCCTCGGTCTCCGACTTAAGCCCCGCTGACCTTAAAAAAGCAAAGGTCAGCCTTTCGGATAAGCCATGGTCTTCAAGGCTCTTATAGAAGACATCGTACAATGGCTTATACTTATGCAGCTGCAGAAGCTTACGGCCTTCTGCAGCTTTAACTTGGCTTTCAACTGAGCAAACCCTAACTAGGTGACAGAGTCTAGGTTTCTCCGTTCAGCGTCGAAGATCAGACCAAGTTCATCAGCTGCTCTTCGTGCTGCCTTAAATAGAAATGCGACCTCTGCATTTTCATGGTATTGCACTATGCAGAGGAGAGGATCCGAACTCCTGATAACCATGCGTGCTATTATCATTCCTATTATTATTATTATTATTATTATAACAATAATATTATTATTGTTGTTGTTGTTGTTGTTGTTGTTATTATTTTAAACCAGTTAGTACAAAGCCAATCCTATGGAATAGGTAGAAAAAAATATTTTTTATTATCTTTTCGTGTGACGTTACCCAGATACGATCTATATAATATCAACAAAATCGAGCCACCTTGGTACCTGTGAACTTCAAATTTCTTCTATGGGGATAGTGAATGGATAGAAGTGCCATATCATATTATATAATTTTGGCAAATATCTATAGTTAAAGAAATCCAGTGAAGTGAAGCATATTCATATGCATATTTTATAAGCCGTAGTCCACGATAATAATTAGTTATTAAGGATATGTCTTTTGAAGCGTACCACCAAGACACACCGCGGAAGTTCACCAGAATTAGACTTAATATGAGCACACACACTATATTTAAGGAAATCCGTCGGTTCAATAAATGTGACGGTTTAATAGTTTAAAGCTCCAACCGCGACATCTAATTTATTTTAATTTTGAAAATTATGCATGTTGTGTCTGTTACTATTTTGAGTTTTTTATTTCTGACACTATTGGTGCTTTAAAACTATTAAAATTTATAAAATTACATCCGCAAGTACGCAGGGTGTACCTGCAGGTGTACAGAATTATAATTCATCGGTACATGATAAAGAAAGAGCAAAATGGTTTATCCTGCTGGTGGCACTATATATATTTTGTATATTTTTAAGAAACAAGAAGTTCGACCCGCAAAATGTGTAAAGTCTTTGATAAGTCTTTACAATTAGTTTTACTTCTTAAGTCAAGATACAAACATTATTGCGATCATTTGTCTGTAAAATCAGAGTTTCTCTTCAAGTCTGAGAAACACAACATTTTCAGCTTTCGCCAAACAGGTTACTATAATTTCATTTAAGGAAATATCATCCGAAGAACTGAACACTAATAATTATTATACATATTTGCTTATCAAATATATAGGACAGTACTGCGATACTACTCCATTTTATACTTTCATATAAAATTGGAACCTAAATTGGACCTCGGAAAAATATATCAAATATTTTTGCAATAATTATGAAAAAAAATATTGAAACTGAAATTAGTTTCAATATATTGAAAAATCGAGTAATAAAATGAAAAAAATTAAGCTAACTTATCATTACATTTGGTCTTTTGAATCTGCCCTGCCTCAATTAACTAAGTTTCTACTAAAAACGTAACAGAACCTTTAACCTGCCTTTAATTGGACTTACTCTTGGAGAGTACTAACGAAAAATTATTGTTCAGGAGGGTAATCTTATATTTCGATTTGATTTAATATGTTTGGTGAGCGAGATTTTGATTTTCCATAGATTTATTTTCAATTATATATCCTTCATGCAACACTTTTTTGATTAGGCTACTGAGAGGTTCGATTATTTTCACAATGCTTTGTATAATTTGTTTATCAATTTTTGACATATGTTTTAATACTCTCAATTTCTTTTGCCATTTAAGCAGCCCTACACCTACCATTTTAAGCAGTTTGTTAGGCAGTCTGATCACTTATTTAATACCTATGTATGCCAGTTAATGAACTACAGTTTAAATTTTATTTTAAACTGAAATTTAGAGAAACATTTCAAGGACCGATGCAACCAACAGGCAATGAAAAATAACAGTAGGAAACTCCACAAAAGATATTTAAGCTATTTATAAATAATATTTAATCCAACATTGACGTAGTTTTCCACGTAAGACCAAAACACTATACTGAACTCGACGCGCGTTTCGCCAACCAAGTTGGTATCATCTGGAGATGATTAAAACTGAGTTTTGAGTTGATTACTGAGTAAAATTGAGTTTTAATCATCTCCAGATGATGCCAACTTGGTTGGCGAAACACGTGTCGAGGACAGTACAGTGTTTTAGTGTTATATGGAAAACTACGACAGTGTTATCTTCACACCAAAGCTTCCAACCCCTTTCAAGAATATATAATCCAGTAAATCATATTCTATTTTGGAGAGAAAAATCCCCTATTAGTTTTTTGTAGTTTGTTCTATCAACCACCTGTTTGAAGGTAATAAATAGAAATCATTAATAATTTATTTTGATATTTTAATCTAGGACTTGGGCTGCAACCGCAGTATCTGTATTCCACTGGGCCCTGATTATTCTTCTCAGTGCAATCGTCTCTCCTAAGCAGTTAACCGTCCTATTATTTTGTAACTATTTCACGTGGCTGATGATAGAAAATGCAATTCGTATTTTAATTATTATGACATATCAGTACAGAAAAATAATTCATAAAATTTTTTTTAGGAAAAGTTTTAAATTGGCGAAAGTATTTTAGTAGCTTTAATCGAATATCGTATTTCTAGTTTTCTCTATAAATTTATTAAATAAACGGAAATATATCTACTGTTTGTTTGGCTGTTTCAAATGTTTAGCGCCGTGTCTTGAGAATGTCCAACACAGGACTGATCAAAACTAGGTCAGCAATGATCAGCTGGCAGCTTGATTTGGAACTTTCACTTTCAATTGTTGTTATTTTCAACGATTACTTATGTCATAACAGCGAATGAAAGATTTGTTCTCACTTTCAACTAAGAGCAGTAAGTGAAATGACCTGGGTTAATGTTGTCGTTACTATGTTATTTCTTTTACTGTTGTAGCAAATTACAATTTAATGTGGAGAAAAGTGATAAACATTATATAAATAAATATTAGGCAATATTATTTTCTTCGACATAATAGTCTACAGCAACTTATCCAGCCTTGGGCAAATCTTGTGCAGTTACTAATTTGTAGTAGTTGTATATGACTTTCCTAATATCAATAGCATATATTCATTAAGGGAAATATAAATAATATTAATTATCCTGTGTGATTATTCCAATAATCTTTTTGGTTAATTTCATAGAACCATGAAATGTGCTACTCGACAGTAGCGGTTCGCTCAGATAGAAAATAATATATTTTAACTTTTGGAAATAGTTAAATAATAAAATTAGTTTATTAAAATTAACTTCATAAACAAAATTATAATTGCTACCAAATTGCTGGAGTAGTATATAATATTTATTATTTTATTTGTCCGTTTTAAAAAACATAATATGATACCTCAAAAATATTCAGGTAAACTTGAAGGCTATACCTATATCAGTAATCTAAATATTTATAATGTTGATTGGTTGGTTCTTTATTTAACAACTGATGTTAAAAGTCAAAGATAATTGAATTTATTCTAACTTGACCTTCCTGTGTTATTTGACCTAACCTATTATATCAAGTAAGAGTAAGTACAAAAATAAAATAATATAAAGCCAGAGCAGAATAAGTAATTTCGAGCATTTATTAGATTTTTAGTATCTTAATTGTTCTTCTGTCTTCGTTCTATTCATGTAATGTAGCAAGTGGACACTAATCCCAGAGTGTTCGGAGGATATTGTTTTTAAAATAAAGAATTTCAAATATTAGCATTCATGCGGAATACAGTATTTTGCCTGGGTATCGCCATGGCACCCTTGGAGCCACTGCTAAGGGTGACAGCATGTTGGAGAGCAGCAGTGTTGAATATGTGGACCTCTGCCGATAAAATAATTACAGTAATCCAACTTTGGTCCTAATATGTCCAAAGTTGGATTACAGTTGATCCTAAGTCCACCCTTAATACTTTCATTAGGTCCGATATAGTTGGCGACTGCAGTTTCATTTTCAGAAGTGTTAGTTTACACTTACATGGAAACCAAGATCAACACAAAGAATTACGTGAACGAATATATAATAATAAAAATAACATCTATATACAATATAATACGAATCACTCGAAAAAGCCTAATAAGAATGTTTTCATCGAATACTGATAGTGATAGTCAACGCATAGTGAACATCTGCATGAGAGACTATTATTTGGTTTTATAACTATTATTGTTAATATTTCTAAGTATACGGAATAAAACAGTTCATTTAAGTGAGCGTAGAAGAAAGCTAAATTCGGAAAAAGAGAATGCAAACATCTCTTAAATATGTACCAGCAATAATATGAAATTAGTTTATTAGAAAGTTTAAATTATGATGCCTAACAAGCACAATATCAAAGACACAATTACATTTTATCAGTAAAATTATACTGTATGGAATGTATAAGACAAAAAACTTATAATGACAAATACATAAAGCTGTTGTAATATGTTTATTAAAAATACAGAAAAAAATTTAAATAAAATTCAATATACTTGCATGGTTGCCCATAATAAAATAACAATTTTGATATCTAAATGGAGATATACTAGTCCGTATAAGTGTGTAGATGGAGCATACATAGAGCATAGCCCAAATGAAATTTGGTACAGGGCCGAGCAGATGTGCCGGGCGACCATGTACAATGTTTTTAAATAAACATATATTTTTGAAAGACAGACATATTTTTTCCATCGTTTGTCTTATCTGACTGCAGGAAAATTATATTGAGTCATAATGAAGTTTTGACTAGGTTTTGGTTGAAGTCCAAAAATATGCAGAGTAAAATTCGAAGGTATCGTCGAAGACGTCGTCGTTAAAACTCTAGGTTGTAAAAAAGATCACCTCTTTCAATTTGCTTGTTTTCTTATATATTTGATTTCTTCCGGGTTCCATTAAAAATAGTCTCAAACATCGTAACAAATTGAAGAACATGCTTTGTTTTATATTAATTAATGTTAAATGAACGAAAACGCTGAAAATAGATAAGTATCTAGTAGTAGTAGTAGTAGCAGTGGGGCGGCCAAGACCTGGCAAGTAGGCCGCAAGCGGGCCCTTTTTACCTACCCCTGTCGTCCCTACCTAGCTTCATCACCTCTTCCCTCATTGAACCTACCCGACCTTCTAATGTAGGTCAGAATGTTGGTCCATTCAAGGGAACTAACCTCTTCCCCTTGCAACTCCCCGGCCCCCCAGACGTCGTGTCTCAGTCTGCCGAAAGCCGCACACTCTGCCAAGAAGTGGGAAGGCGTTTCATCGCCCTCCCCACACTTTGGGCAGATAGGGTCTTCCTCAACACCCATCAATGATAGATGTCTTCTAAGCCTACAATGACCCGTTAAAACTCCCACCAACTGGTTTAGAGCCTCCCGACTACGACTTAACAGCCAGGCCGTCTTGGTCTTGCTTGGCTCCACTATAAAGTTGCGAGCCTGTCTACAGCCCCCACTCCTTCTCCACTGTTTACTTAGTGTCTCATGAGCCCAATCGTTAAGAGCTATGTTGACCTGCCTTCGTGTGATGCCTAAAATCGGTTCTGGTCCCTGGCCGGGTCCCTGAGATCCGAGTCGAGCCTGTTCATCGACCCTTTCGTTCCCCGGGATTCCACTATGACCCGGTACCCATACCAATTTGACCTCTTTTCCTCTAGCCAGCTCCTCCAGGGTATCTCCGCACTCTTGGACAAGGGCGGATCTTGTCCTTGGAGATGCTAAAGCCTTTAAGGCTGCCTGACTGTCGGAGCAGAAGTAAATATTTTGCTCCGGACAGTTCCTTACTTCCTCCTTGTTTGCTGCCATTAGGATAGCAAAGACTTCAGCCTGGAAGACTGTGGCATACGAACCCAGTGCAAAACTTTGCTGCACGCCCCTATCCTCCACATAAATTCCTGCCCCCGAGAACTTGTCCGCCACACGAGAACCATCTGTGTAGCACACAAGAGAATCAGGGGGGAATTTAAACTGATCCTGCTTCCATTCCTCCCTCTCTGGAAATATAATAACATATTTCCTCTTTAATCTGAGACGGTCTTTTGCTTCAGTTACTCTGATGGCAGATATGGGTATTTCCCTCCCCGCCATCTGTGCAATTGCCGCGTGACCGGTATTTCTTCCTCCCGCCTGCCAGCTTTCTGAGTCCCGCATTCTTAAGTAGGCCGCCATTGCGATAAGTATCTATATACGTATTCTATATAAAAAAAAATTTCGATATAGATAATTCAAACTTCATATGTCCCTAGCCTTCAACATCAAATGTTGCTGGTCTTAAACATAAAATTTTAACTTATGTGTATCAACCCGGTAAACTAAATGTCAAAGCTGTATTTAGTTAAGTTGAATTTTTTTTCCTCTGAATTGCTCAAAATTGTATTTAAATATTGTTTAGTCTATATGCGGAACAATCACTGAAAACTATTTTAAGTACATACTTCTAGATTTTTTTACGCTCTGTACTACTAAAGTTCTATATTATTTAATAAAAATAATACCACTAGGTGTTGTAAGGAAAATGTATTACTAAAAAGCAATAAAATTCGAGCTATTCAGCTTTAAACATCGACGTTTCTCAGTTGTTGCTCCTTCTTAATGTACCTATATGTCGATTTATTACACCATAAAAGGAGTACCTACTATTGTTTCAAAATCCAATTTGATATTTTTATTATTTAAAAATAGTTTGTGTGTATGTACCAAAAACTAACGTTTTTTTAATGGAACAGCCTAAAGGTTTTTCGAAAACTAATCTGTTACTTTTCTTAATCCAACGACATATAATTCTTTAAGAATATGTTCAATAGCTTTTGAGACAGAATAACTGCAAAATATAATTACAGAAACTATTAATCACCTAAACAAAGATAAAATTGCTTTTTAAAGAGTTTACCGTAAACTTATCGAAAGGTGCAATATTTGCATGTAATGGCAAATGGAGCAATAATAGAAAATATGCTTAAACATTTTCCTTAGTTTGTTAATGTCTCAATTTTATTAATAAATTTATTATTGAGAAATAAATATTGAAAATAATAAAAAAATATGTATCTCAATTAAATTCTTTTCTCTCAGTGCATATATCTAACTTTTAAATAAATTTTCAATTTCAATCAATATCAATTTTATTAGGTATTCAGATTAAATAAAATCAAACTTAGTCTAGTTTTAACTAATCTTTACTTATACCTATATATATATATATATATATATATATATATATATATATATATATACAGTGTGGCCCATTAAGAACCAGGACATCCTTCTAAAAAATTGTTGGTAAGTGCGATTCCAATGAATTTTTTTATATATATATTAGCCTCCTAGATGTACTTGCTGAACCTATTACGAAGGTACAGCTGCTAATCCTCAGCCTACTACGATTTTTTTTCAATCAATTTTTTCGACAATTACTTTAGGGATTTTTTTATTAAAAAATTACTTAAAACCCCTGTGGCCCAAATTTCTTCAATTTATATAGAAGAAATTTTTTTATAGAGTCTTAAATGTTTCAAGTTTATTGAATTTGGGTGTCGTTTAAAAGATATAGCAGGCATTGGAAACTCTAATAATTATTGTTAATCTAGAATATTGTTCCTTTACTTACTTCACAAATTAATAATAACGTTAAAACAGCACTTTACAGTAGCCCCCTATATCCCTAAATGCCTAAAGCAATTTAAAAAAAATTTATTGAAAAAAAATCGTAGTAGGCTGATTATTAGCAGTTAAATCATCGTAATAGGTTCAACAAGTACATCTACGATGCTATATACAAAAAAAAAATCATTGAAATCGTGCTTTTGATAGCTGTCTATTAATTTTTTCAAATTCATTTGTTTTCATTTAATTTAGTCACCTGTACGAGCTTGTCATTGTTTTGACTTTGGCCTGAAGGTGCTTTGACTATTGCGCTTAATGTGAATACATCATAAAAACTAGCATATTTTTATAAATCCGCAGTTATTCCATTATAAAGTTAATTATTGTATCGGGCGCCTTGCTGTTATGATGATTATTAAAATTAGACAGACTAATTTAATTAAATTTTCTCTTTTGTATATCCTTAATAGACAATGGAACAATTGTATTTGTATATAATATGAAAAAAAAACTTAAATAAAAAGTTGCTGATGAGTTCGATGTTCCTAAAAATCCCATCCTTCTGAGATATTCCTGTCAGTATGTAAGCAAGCCATAATTAATTAGTCGCAATTCCTTGTGTTGATTAATAGCTCTATGAAGGCAATATTAGTTTGCAGGCCAATTGCAGGGGTGGATTGGGTACCACTGACCGGTCCGGACAAATCGTTACAGGCAACCCGGAGGGCGGGTAGTTTTGTGTTGGGTACTTTTTTATTATTTGATAATCTAACGTATTACTGGATACCAAGTTTATATAAACAACATTTATATTAACAATTTAAACATTTTGTCTAATAATATATTAAACTTTAAAACAGCAGAAAATAATAGAACAAGTACCTAACTTTATTGCTTATGGCTAGAAAAATGTTTTTTTTAAACATGATAAAAAGTCAAAACCAAAAAATAAAATATAAAATAAAGAACTTTCTATTGACAGTAACAGTAAAATAAAATTAAGGAACTATATTGCAGTTTTATCACAAGAAAAAATATCAGTCAATTCTTGTTCACAGAAAACTTAATAATAAAGATATTTATGTAATAAGTTGATAAGGTACTAGTGGCAGCAAAAGAATTAATGACTACTTAATTGACATAAATCGATAGGATTGTTGTGCAGTAAAATCAAACCTATTATAGTTGCCTGATTTACTTACATCGGTCATTATATTTGATCTAAAATTATACTCGCAAAGTTTAATAATTCTACTGAAAATAATAAGTACCTACCTAATTTATTTACCTCTTATTGAATTTAATATTTAATGATGATATCTTCATGATTATCAGATGTATTATAATTTATATACTTTCCTTGTGTTTTACTATAGCTTCAAGTTTAAATTACATTATTTCTAGCAATCATTATATTTCTAAACAATTTTTGAAAATTTAAAAATATGGTAATTTCTTTGCTTAGATAACTAATCTACATAAAAGGCACCGGTTTTTATATTTTATTTAGATTTTCGCATTTAAAATTTTATTTAGGAATGTGCCGTTCCACGAATTATATATGAATGAAAGGATTCCAGCCAGTATTAACAACGCTAGTTTCAGTAACTACAATTTTATTTAAAGGAGTTGTGTCAAGATCTAAACCATTTTAAGGTTTATAAAAAATTATTTAAATACATATATGTATAATGTCCTATATTGCTATTAAAAAACTGTGCAAAAGAAAATTATACATAAATTACACTGAAGGTGAAAATAAAAAGTAATGAATCTTCTGTAAATGTAATGTAAATTTACCTTATTTATTAGTGAGAGATTTAATAAGACACGCAGTTTGATGCAATCCAGATTTTTCAGAGGAAAAATTTACAAATCCTGTTAATTATTGTCCTATATGGAATTGACTATCACAAGTTATCTCGTAATGTAATACTAAATTTTGTTAGGAAATCTGAAATATTATCGAAGAAAGACAGATGACTAAAATCTGGATTCCTCTTAGATGCGCCTTTTATTAAATCCGTATAAGGCAATATATATTTATACTAAATTATCTGGATTCACTGTGGTAAGGCTTATATTAATTCCCGCTCTAGTCGGCTTTAAATGTGAGTAATTAATTGTTGAAATTGTGAACTAGGTATATTTCGACATAAAGTCACTGACATTCGCCAACCTAAAGTCACCACAGTTTGCATCGCATTCTCTTGTACACACCTCGCTTCACATATAGTCGCAAAGGAGTGCCTGCAATGGTGGTGACTTTGACGTGAAGTTGACTAGTGTTAAATAATAATAAAGAAACAGTGGTTCCTATATCTTCTTTCTTATTTCTATATCTTTGTTAGTTCTTTGCGGTCTCACATCGATTAGGTATAATTTTGGGTTTAATCAGAAGTGACATAAAGTCATCCGTTTTAGGTAAAACAGGTAAGCTAAACGCTTTATGTACTTTTACAATTTTCATAGAATGACCTTCCTTGACTTGATGAATTCCTCGATGTAAGTAAGGGTTGTAAGGGATGTTTCGTAATGTCATGGAATATATTCCATGACATTACGAAATAACAATACAAAAATAGAAATTGCGACATTGAATTAACGCCAATAAATAAAGTAAAGAAGGTTCATTGCAATGGAAATAATGGAAAATTTTCTGATAGATCAATTTTTATTTTGAGGGTTTTTGTTCATATTATTGTCATTTATATAGGGTGTCTCAAAAAATATCGGTTTACCACAACTTGTATTTTTAAATGAAACACCTTGTGTATTTTTACAGATTTGTTGAAGAACGTCCTCTCACGATTACATTGATATAGGGTTTGACGGATCTAGTCTGGATCTCTAATAGTGAGATGATATACCTTAAAAAGTGTTCCATAAGCATAATGCATTGAAAAGAAAACATCGATTCGTTGCTACAGACGCTACAGTCTTTATCCAACACATATTATTCTTATGGAACATTCTTTAAGATACATCTCCCTAACTATTATAGAGTTAGATAAACCCTATTTCAATGTATTAGGACGTTCTATCAAAATTTGTAAAAATACACAGGGTGTTTTATTTCAAAACTTTAAGATGTGGTAAAACTCTCTTGTTTTGAACACTTTCGATAAATGACAATAATATGAAAATATGTCTCTCCCAAAACAAAATTGATCTGTCCGAGCATTTTCCTTTATTTTACTGAAGGCTTCAGTAGACTAGAGTCTCTTAAGGGACTCTACAGTAGACCTAATACACCTCATGTCGAGGGATCCGCGGGCAGGGGAAAACCGACCGGTGGGCGTGTAGATTTAAAACGCTGAACGGCAGAATAAAAGATGTTTTATATTACTTATTGGTTTTATATTACTAGCCTGTGTATTGCATAGGGCTGTACTCATTTGTATGTTTTTAAGCGTTAGTTTCAATTTCATTTGACAAATTGCGTATTTTGGTTTAAACCTTTATTTCTTTTTGTGGACTAAACTGTGTTATTATTGATGGTTTCAAACGGAAAGTATGCATTTTAAAAATTTAAATATACATAACAGAACAGAAAATCATAAATAATTAATATAATTCATCACGTGCACACTTATACACAATAGGTATATCAGTTATTTATATCATGTTCTTTATTAGGTGATTTATTAGGTGATTATTAGGTAATTAGATTTGATTTATTTAGATTAATTTATTTAGATGTAATTAGATTTTGATTAGAGGTGATTTATTAGATGATTTATTAGGCGAAGTAATTATTTATCTGAAATTATGGAAGCACGTTACTGTCAAACTATTCTGGTGGCACAACATGGATATTGCTTACTTACTTCTTAATAGGTCTGAGATGTAATGAAGTATGTAAATATTTAGACTGGGAATGAAAAACATTACTAGACTATTAGTCAGTCTGGAGTTTGTAGAAGAACAACTCGAAGCTACAATCAAGGAAGATATTATAGGGAGAGGAGTAATATAATAAATAAATGTTTGTTGGCATATTACTTTATATAATAAATTAAAATCATCCTAGAATAGCAATTAATGATGGATTTTCTTACTATATTTTTCAACTAAAAAAATATAGACATTATTTTCATATAGCTTTATCTCTGTAATCTAATGTACTACTTATTCTACAATTACAAAATTTATAGAAACCTTATTTATAATTTTGTTCAAATTAATTTGCAAAATTAGGGAATAAGGATAGTTGCAGCAAATTTCTGTTTATTAGTTTAAAATATACCTAGTCCAAATTATTAATCATATAAAATTCTAATTAGGCAAAGCAATTAAACAAATGTAGGTACTTATGTATGTATTTTTGACAAAAAAACTAGAAATTTTTTATGCAGATAGTGCCCAGAATTCATAAAAATTCGTCTGGAAATTCGTTACCTCAAAATATTATAAAACGGAACAACTGAAATAGTCAAATTAACGACTTTATATCAACGTAGAGTTGTAAACCAAACCAAGGTAGAGTGCCAAATTGTCAAAATTTATTAATCGTCTTGGCTACTGTCAGGCAGCCAACGGTGCACAATTTGAACATTTAATTTAGTCAATTTTTTACATAATCATTATCATTGTCAGTATTGTGAAAATTAAATTTTAAGATCTTCAAACATTATTTTCTTGAAATGTTTGTTATGTAACACCATAATTTTTCATGATGCGTATGTAGAATGATACACTCTTTCTAATGGCGTGGTTAAAATTGGGGGTTGCTATTTAAAAAAATTGTCAATGACGTCATATCTCGAACAACGATGACGTCACAAATATGGGTCGTATGTCAAAAAGTGCCTTTTTTAAAATAAAATCGACGTGTCAGGGGATTTTTTCGAAAACTTCTCAATTTTTAAAATAATGAATTTATTCGTTACTTTTCGAAAGCACTGTATGTAAACATATACAGGGTGGGTTTTTGAAAACGAAACAGAGCGAATAACTCTCAGGAAAATTATTTTTTCGAAAAACGCCGAGACAGGTCGATTTTTGATCAAAAGGGGACATCTTTTCCCATACTTTTGATGCTCCAGTCTCACCCCCCTAGGGAGGGGGGGCAACCCCCCCAAATATCTTAATAGGGAAGGAGGGTTAAATGACACATCATTTGAAAGGTACTTCAATTCTCTCCACAACCCTGTATTAGTTTTTTAATTTGACTGGTTAGTTTTGAAGATAAAGGTTGTTAATAAAAAACTACTTTTTACGGTTTTATTTGCAAACTTTTTCTATATCAGCCAATTAAATATTCAAATTGATGACCTCCAGCCTCCATACAATAGTATAAGCACAATGTGATCATGTACGTTTTGCAACATTTCTGGAGTAACTTGGCGGCATTCGTTAATAATGCGTTGGCGTAGATCTTCAAGGGAAGTAGGTGGAGTGGCATAAATTTTGGACTTTAAATGACCCGACAAGAAAAAATCCAAAGGGGACAAATCCGGCGATCGCGCTGGCCACTCTATGACGCCTCTTCTCCCAATCCACTGATTTGCAAACGTACGATCGAGATACTGCCGAACAGGCAAGGCGTAGTGAGGAGGGGCTCCATCCTGTTGGAATATCAACTGGTCTTCTAGATAATTTTCATTATTCTCTATAATGTGTATCAGCTCTGGATAAATGGAGTTTTCCAACAAATCCAGGTACATCTCCCCGGTGAGATTACCTGGTAAGAAAAAAGGACCAACAATGTGGTCACCAAAAATTCCAGCCCATACATTTAATTTTTCCTGATGTTGTGTATGAGTCTCATAAAATATCCTGGGATTAGAATCCGACCAATAACGACAATTGTGACGATTGACATTGCCATTAACAGTAAATGAACACTCATCCGAGAAGCAGATATTAAAAATTAAATCTGGATTGTTAATAGCTCGTTCACTCATTACTTCACAAAATTGTAGTCGGCGGTCAAAGTCATCTCCATTAAGTTCATGTGCAAGGTGAATCTTATAGGGATGGAAGATGGAATTTATGATGCTTCAAAGTTTTACGAATTTTGTTTCGCCCAAAACCGGATTCAGCTGCCATTTGCCTCGTACTCGTTCTAGGATTTATAGCAACATGGCCTAGAATAGCTACATCTTCTGCTTCATTTCTTTCGGGGTGTCGCTTTTTATTACTTACAGATCCGGTCTCCTGAAATTTGGTCACTAACTCCAAAATGTACTTCCTGTGAACATTTTTACCCAAGTGTTGCTGATTAAATATTTCTGCTGTCCTATTAGCACTCCGATTATTTGCATAAAAAAGAGCACTTATTTCCACTCTTTCTGGAATCGATTAAACTATAATGTCGACAAACTGTACAGGTAACAATAAAATAATAATCCACTCAATACCCGTTCTGATTGTATTATTTATTATTTCAATTTACTGCGAATAATAAAAGGAAATGTCACTCTGACATAAGGGGTGACACTCATGGACGACTATTGTATGGAGGCTGGAGGTCATCAATTTGAATATTTAATTGGCTGATGTAGAAAAAGTTTGCAAATAAAACCGTAAAAAGTAGTTTTTTATTAATAACCTTTATCTTCAAAACTAACCAGTCAAATTAAAAAACTAATACAGGGTTGTGTAGAGAATTGAAGTACCTTTCAAATGATGTGTCACTTAATCCTCCTTCCCTATTAAGATATTTGGGGGAGTTGCCCCCCCTCCTTAGGGGGGTGAGACTGGAGCATCAAAAGTATGGGAAAAGATGTCCCCTTTTGATCAAAAATCGACCTGTCTCGGCGTTTTTCGAAAAAATAATTTTCCTGAGAGTTATTCGCTCTGTCTCGTTTTAAAAAACCCACCCTGTATATGTATAGTATACTATACATATACTATGTCTATGTATTTCTGAGAAACTGTTATCGGAATTGATAAATAAACACGTGCGAAATTTTCATTTAGGTACATTTTCACACAGAATCAGATGATGATTATAAAAGGTACACAAAAATTTGTATGCAAGTTATGTGATTAGTTTTTCCCTTTAGAGATAATGCAAAATGATCGAATATTTTGGAAGCCAAGTAATGTATTAATTAATTTTTCCAATAGTGTCCTTTACTATTCCAGATTGATACTATAAAACCTCATATATTTATATTTGTGAAAGAACGTTTTATACCTGATGAAAGAACTGAAATGATGTCGTTTTGAAACTTTTTGCAAATCTTCATTTGATTCTCTAATGAGAACGAAATATGTTTCTATAATAAAATAAACCATCTACGCAGGTAGGAGTTAGATAGATAAAGATAGAAGTTAAATAAATTACAACTCTGAACAACTCGATCTTTAAATAATATTAATTAAACACTAGGGGTTTTGTTGTAAGGTTAATCAGAATTACATAAAGCTGCCATTAGTCGTATTCATTGTTAATAGGTGCTTAGATACAATTTTCTTTTGAATTTAGTAAAGGAAATACAAAGTCCCACAGTACTGTTAATTTTAGGAAAAAAGTGTAGAGACGTTCTTTATAGAAAATTTTATAGGGATTAATTTTGTATATAGGTATTTTTATCAAAAAGTACACCGCTCACCAGATAATCTAGAAAACCTCAAAATGGTGGTGGAAATAACGTCTTACGGAATGAAACACACATTTACTGTTTTTATTCAATTTTTACACTTGCAGAAAGCATTTTATTTAGTAAAAATTACATAGGTATCTATATATCTACTGATTGAAGTAATAATATAATACTTTTTTAACTTTCGCGTTTATCCACGATTTTATTAAGTAATTTTATATTATAAATCTTTACAAAATGATATTCGCGGTCAGAGAATTTTATAATCTATTTCAGTAAAAGTAAAATCAATAGCCAACTTTCGATTTTTAAGCCTGTGGCTTGTATTCCAGTTATAACGGTTCTTGACTAATGAAGTTTTTACTACCGAACTTATATAACTTTGCGAATATCTTCAGTATTTTATATTAATATGAGTTTCTATTTTTTATAGAGTGAAATATTTTTCTTTTAATTCGCTATGATCAAAGTATTTTAAGGTACTTTTTATAAGGTACCTATATTTTTGAGTTAATAAGATGGGGGTAAGATTTTTTCAGTTATTATGAATTCTTTGTTGTCAATATATGGTAGGTTCAAGAAACAACTTTATATATCTACTTAGTCATATTATTAAATTAAAATTGTAAGTAATAAAAAAATATATATTGTATATATTGTATCCTTTTATTGTACAATAAATAATTACATTTGTAAATGAATACCTAATATTTAGATAATAATAGATAATTTCAAGGTTCGAGATTCTATGTCCTATAATCTAATACTATTTTTTATGTATATTCAAAAACATTTGACATATTACAAGGAAATACTGTTCCAGAGGTAAATACTGTTTGTAGTTTGTCGTGACTATAAGAAACAATCCTAAGAAACTTTCTTTTATTCATAGAATAGGAAGTTATTTTACAAACGTAATTTAAAATTCTTTTACTCAGATTGTCGTTTTAGTTTTGAAATGGTCTAAATCAAATTTAATCACAAACGGTGAAACTGTAAATTTAGTTTGTTGACTTAAAAGTCATGAAATAAAGTAGATGAGGTTGCAAATGTATATAAATCCAGTAATATAACAGCTAAAATTGTAATATATCGGATAAAATTCATAAAGTTTCAAAAATTAGTAGAAATAATGAGGATAGCATAAGTATTATTAAACAGAATAGTTCCCACACCTAAGTAGTGTGCCTCATCCCCTAAAACGTCGTTTCCACCTTCCATTTTGAGGTATTCTAGATTATTTCGGCAACGCGGTGCACTTTTTGATAAAAATTCCTATAAGGATACAAAATTAGTCCGTATAAAATTCTTCTCTTAAAAACCATCTCTACGCTTTTTTTCCTAAAATGTAGTAAGTGTAATGTAGTAAATGCAAATGTAATAAGCGTAGGTCATATAATTTGCTAAATATCCGTATGGCTATTTCCAAAGCTATCTTTACGCGAAAAAGTATAAATAGCTATACACCACTCCACAGTCCAGTGTTTAAACAAATTTCACTTTCTCCCGCTACCCCGTCTCGGACGACCTAAGGTCACTGCGACAGTGCAATATTTTAGGCTGCCTGCACAGTGATAATGATAAAGCGAAAATGCACTTAGAAAAAACGCTTTGCTTTATGTCAACAAGACTATTTGGCATACACTTAAAAGGCAGAAATGTTTAGCTTAAAGCTTTTTTCTTTAAAATAAAAACGTTTTCCTCTATACCGATGCAAATTGATGAAACAACATTGTTGGCAAATCAATTTAACATGAAATAAAACATTTTCTACAACTGCGTTTTTCTGCCATTCGTTTGGTAGTTTGGTACCATAGATTCGGATGAGGAAGAAATTGCTAGTGTGTCTTTGGACATATTTATAAATGTATAGTGTAACAGACAGAAATTATTGGATGCATCCTATAAACAGTATAAAAAAAAAACATAAAGAAAAAATATATATCCTTTAAACATTCGATATTAGTGATACTACCACAGTTTATAGATTTAAGCGCAATCTATAAACTTTGATACTACTGTACGTGTGCCGACCTGTTTTTGAATAACACGGATGTCAGTGTTTGCGCTTCTAACAAAGAGATTCGCTTAAAATGTTTTACGTAAATACACTTGTAGTATACACTTGTGTATACGCCTTTATACAAAACATTTTGTTGGACAAAAAAGTTTTAAACAAATTAAAACATACTAACGAGACGAAAACAGCCTGAATCAAAAAAATTTTTTTCACAACGGCTTTACGACGACTTAACATGATTTTTCATTTTGAAGTACCAATGTGTGTTCATTGAATAAAAAGGGTAGAGAAAACTGCTTCTAACGAAATTGTTCAAAAACGTTTTGAATACATCTGTTTTCGCTTTATTAAAATGCAAGCAGCCTTAGAGCTTGCTGTAAATGCTGTTGTTATTCAGTAGTATTTAAAATCCATCCGAAGCGTCGTTGGCTGTGTGTATTTTCTCGTGTATTATTAAACAATATTCACGTTTCTTTAAAAATTTCGTTATTTTTTAGGGGTTAGAGGATGGAAGCGGTACAATTATTATAATTTTGAGTGGAATTTAGTAGCTACTGCTTTAGTGTTAAGCATTGAACTTTGTAGATTTTGAAAGGAATTTAGTAGCTACTGCTTTAGTGTTAAGCATTGAACTTTGTAGATTACAATTTATTGTGTTACCCAGAATCAACCCTTATAGTGTGCGCCTTATTTCCCACAGTACTGTTAATTTTAGGAAAAAAGTGTAGAGACGTTCTTTATAGAAAATTTTATAGGGATTAATTTTGTATATAGGTATTTTTATCAAAAAGTACACCGCTCACCAGATAATCTAGAAAACCTCAAAATAGTGGTGGAAATAACGTCTTAGGGAATGAAACACACATCCTAGGGGTGCTATCCTCAACATTTCTAACAATGTTTAAAACTTTATTAATTTTGTCCAATATAAATCGTTCTGCGTACTGAAATATATATATTATCGGAGTATTTCGAATATTATTAGGTATTATGAAACTAATATATAAAGCTTGTTATTTAATATTATTGTTAATTGTTATACTTGTGATACACCTAATATATTTTATATAGAACTTGGAAATATGTATTTTATAATTTGTTATAGGACTACGAGAAAGATGAGCACATAATAGATTATGCCCTTTTTAAATCGACAAATTTCATTGGTGGGCAGGGATATAATTTTCTGACAAACAAGTTCGATTTATAAGGGCTGAAGTGTTCAAAGGGCGTTATTCGGCTTCAAATTTGTTATACTGAGTGTTGTTTCTTGGAGACTCCGGCACCATTTGATGTTTCATAACTTTTGGCAGTGATTCTTTTTGGCAAACGATTTTATAAAGAACAAATTATTTCCAACATTTTTTATCTCTTGAGAATTCTTGAAAGTTTAAATTGATATTTCGGTATATTATATCGATATCTCAATTATGTGTTACTTTTAATTTGTTTCGAAGATTGAGCAGCTATGTATGTTTAACCGACTTTAGTCTGAAATAAATAAATATATCACTTTGGATGTGACTATATATGCAAGACACATGGGATCAATTTTGCATGATCACTTGTCGAAATGTTGAGTGAGTGTAGATAATAATATATTAAAACAACGAGTATCATAAGGTGTACTTTTACGAGTATAGCACGCATCAAAAAGAAACAAACTATGAAACGCATCCAAGTTTAGAAAACGAGCCGCAAAAAAGCGGTGAGTTTTCTAATGGACAAGTGCAATAAACGCCTTATGAAATGCGTTGTTTATACTATTTTTCTTTTCTATTTTGCATGTTTTACACCTATGAAAGCAAAGAAAAATCATCAAAAAATTTAATTCACGCTTAAGATTTTTATATATATTCTGGAACAGTTGGTGTTATTGACGTTTATCAACTTTCCTTTGGTTAAAAATTTAGTTAGGTTATGATTTATATACCATTTGTATGACATTACTATACCAACTATAGGACACCATATAAAACAAAGGATGTAAATTTGTTGCTACCAACATTTAAAAACAAAAAGTTGAGTGTCGAAAAGAGTTTCTTTTCGACACGCAATAGCGTTTCACAATGACTTGTTTATAGACGCAAAATAGAAAAAATATATTTATAGGTAGCATTATATATGCTACCTGCTAAAAACTATTTCCTTATTGATGGTAAGCAGTTTGAATATAGCTTAATTTTTAGTACTTGTTTCGCATTTCGTATTTACAATGTGCTTTGTATTGAAATATTTCACTGAAATGTTCTGTATTGATATGTTCTTAGTGAGCATGATTGTTTAAATGGAATTAAGAAAAAAATGTATAACTAATCGCTTATTTAATGCATATATAATTTCAGTAAAAAATAGTGACAACATTCTTATTGATATAGCGAATTGTGTAATTTTAATTGGATCACAAACGATTTCTTTGTTACACGTTGTACCCTTTTTATCAATTACCACCAATGGCATTTTTTATGGCTGTGTACCGAAACCACCTGCTCGGTTAATTATAAATACATTTCCATAGCTTACCACGGACTTTTTGTCGAGTTTGTTTATATTCCATTAAGTGTAATCTATATACAATGTTTTATATACTATCAGGCCCCGGACAAGCAAAACGTGATATACTGTGGCCATTTTTTATTTTGTCAATAACCAGTTATTTGATAGGTAAAGGAAGTCAAGGTACAGCAATTTACTGACCTGCTTCAGAAAGGATCATTTCATATCTTGAAGATGTTCCGAATTTCTGTATCTAGTACTATTCATTCTTTTGATGAAAAAAGAAAAATATGACTAAAGTTATTATTTTAAAAGGGGTTGGAACCACTGACGTAGTTTTTCACATAACACCAAAACACTATATTGCACTCGACGCGCGTTTCGCCAGCCAAGTTGGCATCATCTGTAGATAATTAAAACTAAACTTATGCTAACATTATGTCCTATTTACACCTAAACCATTCACGGTTACGGTTCAGTGAACCGTTGAGATGGCTCAGTGAATCATCGCGACGATGGTTCACTGAGCTGATGGCTGATAAATGTTAACACTATGTACTATTTACACCAAAATTATTGTTACGGTTCTGTGAAGAGTGATTTACTAACCAATAGAGCGGGCTGTATGGGATTGGTCCTCTGTCACTATTCATACTACTTTTACACTCTGCAATTTCCAAACTCTCAAATACATCTAGCTGTGTGGTATTTGTTACATTCGTAATTAGTCTATTACGATTTTTTATTTATTTCCTTGATTTTCATTATATTTACTATTAGAATGTAGAAGCCTATTAAAATCTGGGGCTCTTATTTTAGAGTACGTCCTTTATTAGTAGTAGCTAGGTAACATTTAAGTTCGAGCAAATGTCTTTTTGCGGCGAAGGAAAAAAAATAACGGCTAACGGTGAACGTCGAACAGCGGGCTCTCGACGAGAGTCAAGTTTTAAGGTTGCTCCTATAGATGCCTAGTTTTGTGTCCATAATTTGGTTATTACGTGTAAACGATTTTATTTCTTGGCGTCTTAAAATAGAGGATACCTTTGGCTCTGTGGGAAAAGTTGGTTATATCGCCTGGTCATATCTTGGTTACAATTTGTACAATATTGTTGGATTCATTTGGAGAAACAAAACGTATCTAGCTGTCTAGGGCATTAAACACAAGCAGTAACTATAATAGATAGTCACTGACACAAGAGATGAGTTTACAACCCTTTCATTTCATTAGCTGGTTTTATCCCGAAATAAATGGGATTATTCTATTTTTATATGGTAATTATTTTGTAGACGTTTTATTATTATTGGTCCTTTCTGGATGCTGATTTCAAAGGAATTGGAAACACAAGAGAGAAATCACAAAGTGATTTTATCATTAATTTATCGATGAAAATGTATGGTACAGAATAGTTATAAATTACAGCATTTATAGGTCAAGTATTATAGGAAAATGTTAATGAATTATATTTATGTCCTCAAATATGGTATTTATTGAATACATTTTGTAACAGTTCGGTAACAAAGAAATTTGGCGGTTGAGAAAAATGTCTGTATTACATTTTCAAGGAATTACCTTTATCGAGGATTGCTGCACTCTCGAGAGATTAGGATCTAATAGGGAAGTATCCTTGTGCATTGTTTTTCGTAATAGTTTTATATTTAACCCATAGAAAGGACTATTTCGAATCCCACTGTATATTAGTAGTGAATATATGGTTTTGTTGTTTATGGAAATTCCATTTAATATCTAGTAGCAAGGAGTTTCCTTTTGTTTTGCTTTCAATGTTTGATTTTATTAATTTTTAACTAAGGTATGGTATGATATAGCTAGAAAATTGCTTGGCGCCCGTTCCGTTTATGTAACTTCTGTTTTTATATATCATAACCCACTCCCGACTCCACTCATGCTTAGTCGGTCATACCATTGTTGTTAACCATCGCAAAATTGCTACTATCTATGTTATGGTTGTTCTCAAACGCATGTTGGCCGACACTAGACTTATCTGTTCTACCACATTTGAGATGAGCCATATTATGTTCCTTGAATCTAGTTTGAATTGACCTTCTAGTTTGTCCAACATACTTGTGATCCCAGTCTTTACAGCTAATTTCGTAAATCTCCGACTTTTCCTTAGTTTCTATTCTAAAACCTAACCAAAAGCACGGGTGAAACCAGGATCGTATGGAATAGATATGAATTTTGGATTTTCTCTTTCATTTTGAAAAGTCGAGGAATCACTACAGATCCACTAGATCTCCCTGAAAATGTTTTTAAACAAATATTCAGATTTTCGGAAAATACTGCAAGGTACTTAATAGAAGAAATTAGTCAGTTTTTAGCAGAACCAGAACGTGAGAGGTTGAGGATCCTAAAGGCACAAATAATTTTATGTGCAGTATGATCAAGGGAGTTATTATCAGAAATCTACAGGACAGGATATAAATTGCCCAATGAGTCAAGCATCTGTAACTAGATGCATTGATTTGGTAATCAATAGTTTAATAGAGAATTTTGCTGATAAAGTGAATTTCCCTGCAACAGAAAATGAAAAAAACCAAGAAAAATTTAATTTCTCAACAATCTGAACGGATTCCCAGGTAAGTGAAAATGTTCTGTACTATTTAGCAGCAGTTATTAACACATACATTTAAAATAGTTGTAGGTATCATTGGGGTTATAGACGGCACGCACATTAAAATTCAAGGACCGCTTGTAAATGATCAAGAATTTCCAGGCATTTTATTTTATAATAGAAAGGAATTTTACAGTTTAACTGTTCAAATAATATGTGGAGCAGACTATAAAATTCTAGCAATCAATCCAAGGGACCCAGGAAGTGTTCATGATTCGGCAGTTTGGAGTACAAGCTTACTTAGAATGAATTTAATACCAAATTTTAATGACGAGGACAGCTCTTTCTGTCTTCTTGGTGACAGTGATTTTCCATTAGAACCTTGGCTGATGACACCAGTGCTAGAAATAATTTGAATGAAGAGGAAAGAAGGTTTACTGTGGAATTTAAAAGGATTAGAAACATCGTCCAAAGAGTTATTGGGATATTAAAGTCGAGCTTTAGATGTTGTTTTTCCCATAGAACGCTTCACTACAATCCAGTAAAAGCTGCAAAATTAGGTAACGCCTGTGTCATTCTCCACAACATTTCAATATAACGAAGAGATATTTTTGAAAATGGCATAGATGAACCTTACATTGAACCTAATGACCCAGTTCACATCTATGAACTAAATTTAGGTCAAAATTTCCTAATTGCAATTTGTTGCCATTTATATTTTAGAATAAAATTAAAGTGTCCTGTATATTATGTAATAAATATACTTTGATAAAGTAGTAAATAAATAAAAAGTCTATTATTCATAATATAATTATAAATAACAATAGCATAAATATATGTACATACCTCGGGCAATTCTACGTATTCCACGCCATGTTGTGCAGTGGCATTGGGCTCTATAGTCCAAATTTTTAATTTTCCTTTTTTCAGCAAGCTCTCCGTTGGAACAAGGCTCAAGTTGAATGGTGTTCCGAAAGCTTTTAACCTTAAATTATTTTTACTAGTAACTAGTATCTTACTTTCGTATGGCTCTTTTGTTTTCTTCAGCACTTCACCGTGCTCTATTAAATTCTCTCTATCGTCCAGTATACTTCTTTTCCGTACATGTTGTATAGGAACTACCTCGTATTCTGGAACTGCAAATAAATATATATTTTATATATATACAATATTTATATATTTAAGACATGCTCAAAGGTTGTTTCTGAACGATCTTGTGTTAACAAAATATTCTTTCTGAATTACGTTTTCTAATTTGTGGAAATGAAAATAATTATTACACTTTGGCTACTTAAAATACAGAGTTTCATTCAGAAACAGCCTAGAACGGGTATAATACCTATTATTTAGTTGAGGTGAAGGTTTACGATTCATAAAAATATACGTACATTATGTAGATTCCTCAGAAATACGTTACAATGTAAATGAAAAACAACATCGTGATTGAATTTTTGAGTGAAAACTGTCAAATATCATTTTAAAAATAATTTATTGTACAAAATATTCAAAGAAAAACATCCGAGTATTAGCTGGAAGTACTAATAACATTTAATATAGATTTATTTTTTATTTTATTTTATTTTTTTTATTTCATTTTATGGAGCATTTTTTTAAAGCGAACTTCAAAGAAAAGCCTTGGCACTACACTTTAGTAGTGTTTTCTAAGAATGTAGTCTTTCTTTTGCTTACTTCATAATATATTCCTACAAAGGATACTCTTTTCCTGTTTATTATTATTTTACAGTTGCAGTATTCTCAATTTTTTTTATGTGTCTAGATCTACTGTGTTTCTACAGTAAAATTCCAGATAATTATTAATTTCAGATATAGGACATTTTGCGTAAGGTCTATACTATTTTTCTATTCTACAATGAAGGTGGTACCAAAGGGTCATTTAAAATAAATTATATATTCACGTTATCATTGGAAATATTACAAGTTGTAAGTTAATAAAAAAATAAAAAGGTTAAATACGTCGACAGTACTAATCGTCGAACAGTCGACCTTACTAATTTTTGTCGGCGGCACGCGTAATTTTTTTTGTGAAGTTGGTGAGTACAGGGCAAGTTATTTTATTTCAATTTGTTATGCAAGTACTCACAACTCATATGAGTTTCAAAATAGTAAAATATTCTAGATCTGTTGCATAGTATGCGTAGCCAATGACCGGCTTCAGGGGTGCAATGGTGTGTCAATCGATCAATTTGGTATCTCGCAGGCATTGAAGAAACTAACGTAGCACCTAATACCTAATACGTAGTACGTAATACGTACAGTATACGTAGTGTATGTGTTCGATTTTACTGCGTTGTCACAGTGCTACCCATACGTAAAAGGCTGCAATATTGCCCCGGATTTATGGTCTGTATACATTTTTACTCGGGTTTAATGTTTAATATACACTGGTAGTCGCGTGAAAGATATATTGTACAATATAGAGTTAAAGGTTTATAGTGAAAGTGATTGCGATCATAATAATACAATATGTTTAAAAGACTTTATATGTACTTTAAGATTGTAACTATATTCCACATACTATTGTGGAAAATGCCACTTTTCAGGAATTTTGGGAAAAGTATGTACCTACCGAATTGTAAATCACCAAGTAAAAGAAGCGCATATATTATGGTGGTCCGCACTATAAAGCCTGATCATTCCTCGATTTCTTTGCTTGTATGCAAAGCTCTTAGAGATTAATCCAAACAGCTCTCAGAGATTAATCCAAAAGTAATAGTGAAAGTAATAACTGAGACTTGTGATGATTTTGATATAACATCAAATTGCAATGATGTAAATTTACATCAGAACCAGCAGATTAACAACTAAGGAATAAGTGTTATACTGATTATTTTAGGATTAAATTAGATTATATAATAGTCTGATGAGTTGAAACTTTTTTAAATTTTATGCCCACATCAATTTAATCGCAAATTATTTTTGGCACAGCAAATATATTACTAAATAAATTTAGATAAAAGTAAATGAAGTAAAAAACCCCGCTCTGTGTGCCTGTAATATGTTGTAGATATATTTCTCTAAAAATCTACGGTAAATTGAAAGTATTTATCGCAATCATAGGAAGCGACTATCCTAGAAAGCACACGAAGTAAACGGAGACGATAACTATTGACGTTTTACTTTCACTTTCATTGGTTTAGAATACACTGGCGCATAAAATTTAGATAATTGTGGATGTTTATACATCAACAAGGTATCTTTTTAATTAATATTCGATTTTCAAAAGTAAAACAGAAATATATTATTAAAATAACAGTAGTCATTGTATTATGAGCTTATTTCTTGAAATTCCATTGACGGAAACCAATTTTATGGAATTGTAGCAGAAGACTGACAGTTTTTTACATTCTCAAATTGTATTTTTAGTTAAAATGTTTGCTGGTCATCTTGAGGACTATACCTACTAATCAATACTAATTAGATAATAAATATATAATGAGGAGATATAAAAAAAAACTGGATCATGTAGCACCGAGTTGCGACATAAAGGAGAACTAGGTTAGGTTCAAAAGTGAGTGGGCCGAAAATCTGTCCTTCACCGCGTCTATGTGGTGGCTCAGGAATTATACTTCATCTAACAGATCCAGCCTCTTAATAAAGCTAACAACTTTATTGGGTGAGAACTTATTCAGATCCGGTGACAGAAGGACTGTCTTTTGATCTTGTCTTATCTTTTATCAAATATTGAGTACCTACCAATCTGATCCTTTCCCCACCGGGCAAGTACATAAAATGTATTCTGCCGTTTCATCATATTCTAAGCACAAGCGGCACTCTGCATCTCCTGTTAGGCTGAATTTGTGTAGATGATATTTTAAACGGCAGTGTTCAGTATATAAGCCATTTAAAGTTCGCAAGGGCAACCTGTTTAACTATAAAAGTTTTTTAGTTCTTGTTTTTGAAAGGTTTATTATGAAATAATGCCTTAGAATGAATTAGTCTTGGTAGTTCTTGCCAATACTCGAGAATTTTCGCCTCAGCCCAGGTCAAGATAGTAGCTTTGGCAGTACTCGAGAATGTGCTAAGCACCGGCTATGGTCAGATCAACTCAGAAGCAGCTCCATCCTTGGCTAGTGAGTCATCTTCATTCCCTTCAACGTCGGAATGGTCTGAGATCTAAACCAGAGTTACTCTGTTTTTTTCTGCCCAAATGAGCGACCACCTTCTGCTATCTCCATAGCAGTTTTTGAGTTTCAACGGTAGGAACCAAGAGCGTTAAAAACTACTTGGCTATCTCAGATGATTTTGATCGATCTGCGTGTAAGTTGGCCTTGTTTCAGGCTCTGTCCACACAATTTGATACATAAAATTCTTCAAAGATCTTTAATTTATTTATCAAACTGGGGCTTGACGAAACTATTATATTTTGAATATGGTTTCACAGGGAATAAATACATTTTTCTCTCTTATTAACAACTTTGAAACCATTCGTAATAGTAATCGAATTGAATATATCAAAAGTTAAAAGAATAATCGTTATAAAGCGAAGTAATATAGTTATTTATGTACCAAGGGAGATACAGGGATGATTATCCCCGCAGGCGACAGGTTACTTGTAGGAAAGCAAGTCGCTTAAGGGCATTCTAGTATCTCCCGTGGTGCATACAACGTTTTATTTTTTACTTAGACATTTAATTTTATATTTATATTAAATCGAGTATTAAATTTAATAATTAAACGTAAATGAGAATGAAAATAATTTTTCAATATATAAGCGATATATCCAAGATGTATCTATGACACCTGCAAATTTGTTGATTTTGATAGTTTGATGTTTGATTTTGAGGAGACATATTAAAAAGGCAGAAATGGATAATATTCCAGCCATAGTTGCTGCTAGAGCCAATAAAGCCAATGAAGAATTACTGCCTAAGAAATCTAAATTACTTTATGATAAAGAATATAAGACTATATAAAGGTTTTAAGACTTGGACAAGCAGAAATTCAGTGACAGCTGATTATCCCATATTAATGGGATATTTCCAAGAACTGGTGTGTATTACCTTTTACCATTTTAAAGAAATATTTATAATTTTTGATAATTTATATTTTTTATATATCTTTTAGTCATAATCATTCAGCCCCAACACATTGTGGACAAATTATTCAATTCAAAAGTAAATATAGGAGAATACCATCGATTAATGGCTTATTGGAAGCAAATATCGAAAGGATATAATATGCCAAAAAAATCTAGAATATTGATAAGAGAGAATAGTTTTGTTATTAATTTAAAGAAAATTATTGTTATATCAACGCTTCACGTTCGCTGAATCGACATTTTAAACGCAAGCTTAAAGTGACATAATTTTCAGTAATTCATATTTTGTAATTAATATTAATAATAATTAATATTATTCATAGATATTTTGTGCGTAAACCCATAGACGTAAACCTAACATAAATTAATTTTATCGCTTGATGGAACTATTCAGCGATCCAGCGGGAAAAATATATGCTTTACTGCTTTAATAAAGCCCTGCAGCGCTTTAATACAGCACTGCAGCTATTTGAATAAAGCGCTGAAGCGCTGCGGTTTCCTGAATGCGGCCATTTACTATTCCACCCTTGCAGAAAAGAAGAAACAAAATAGGGTCAAAATGCGGACGACAATATTTAGGACCGCTTATTTCACCCTAGAGTGACATGACGTTGTTTTTCTATTTCATTTCCTAGTAATAAACAAGCTATATCGCCTAAGTAAAAAATAAAATAATATAGTGCTTGATGAAACGTGGAAAAAATTAACGTAAATAATTTTTTTATGAATTTACATCCATCGGTTACCACTTATACTGCCACAGATCTTTTCGTGTCCTTTTCTTCGTCTTTTGTTTTAATTTTTGACAGACATAGTCGTCCTCGTCCATTATAAAAAACAGACTGTTTGTATTTATGTTCAGATGAGTCAGAAGGCAATTTAAATCATTTTAATCTTTCTCGTAACTAATGAGGTTTTTTGGGATTATCTCATTTTGTCCTAGATTGTGATTAGAGTTTACCAACCTAAGTCGTTCCTGGGGGAGGCCTGCAGAATAATAATTTGCCGAACACAAGTCTATTACTTTCGGAATAAGCAGTGTGATTATAATGAGGGGGTGGGGATATAATTATATTAATTTACTCAAAGTGACTCTGAAACTACCTTCAAATTATGTTAACTCCAGAAAGAATTAATTAAACTTAAAAAGCAAGATATTGCTATATCTAGAAAAAAGAAGAAGATATTTCAAACTTAACTAGTAACGCCCTCCCAGCATTCCTCTATATTAGTAGATTTTTTATTCCTAAATTTTACGACAGAAAGCAATAAACGTATTTTCGTTTGGTGACTATCTCGACCAGTTTGAAAGTTAGCAGACTATTAATTATATCCATGTAAAGTTCAGTTATTTTAAGAAATTATATCGATTCATTTAATATCCATTTATTTAATATGATTTTCTAAGAATAATACAACTCTGAAAGAATTTTGTTTAAATTTGACATATTAGGTGAAATCAATTGAATTTCTCATCGCCAATCTCTTATTTGCGGAATAATATTTCAAACGTTCCTTTAGAATGCAATTGGATATTTTTAAGTTATCTTAGTTTTATATATGATAGATCGACTGAGCTATACATTATTAGAAAGAAAACGTAATAGTCAGTGTTTACTCTTTCCAAATTGAAAGAAATAATTAAATGAAGCAGTGGTGTAACTTATTGACTGAAGTAGCAAGGATAAGTTGAACATCTAAGAATTGAAAGATTAAAATCTAAGACATGAAAATTACATACCTTCCAACACCTTACGACTTCGAAACATAATAAAAAGATATAGACAAGGCAATAAAAACTTTGTACAGGAAAAGGAACATTTATTGGGCTATAAAATAGTCGAAGAACTGGCTCGACTGACATAACAACACAACTAAACATACCTAACTTCTCAAGATGTAATGCTCTTTGGAATACCTTTGTACAAACTTGAAGTAATATAAAAAATATACTTACCCCTACTAAAAATTACCAATATCAGAATAAGTTATTTATATGTATAGACAAAACAAAACAAACTTATTATAGTTGAATGTTGGCGGACCTCAACAAATTATGTGTAGCATATTACATCAAATAGTACACTGTGACCTCTTGATAAAATAGAAGTGGTATGTTAATAAAAAATTGTTTCTTAAATCTCAAACTCGATAAACTTGTAAAGTTTTATTCATTGTATTCAGACACGGAAGGTGTAGGTAGATCTTATTTACAAACTACCTTAAAATTACACATTGTATTAAAAAGTATGAGGATAAAAGAAAGGTCGTATAATAAAAGTATCCTGAACTACATAGGTACTTCAAGAAATGAATTCGGTTCTTACAGCATCAGCTCCTAAACTAACTTTTATATATTATATATTCTTTCGAAACTGAAATAAATAATGGATTAAAGTAGATCTGATGAAACATTAACAGATTAATTATGTAAGAATTTATAGATTAAAATCTAAAATTGCATAATTATATTTTTATGCAGCCTTACGAATTTGGAAAACAATCGAAATGATTTGGACAGTTGTGTTTTTCACCAAAAGAGATGGCTTTGTTCGGTTCGTTCAGAAACTGGGCAAAACTGTCGACGCATTAACAAAAATCCAGAACTGTTCAGAACTGATACTTGAAAAACCAAAACGAGCTTTTATACGGTACTCTGTTACTGTACTGGTAAATTAAGCAGATAAGCAGATGACGAACCACGTCCGAAGCTATCGATAGACTTTTGGGAGTTATTTTTCATGAACTGCAAACTTCCCGCGTTAAAAATGAAGATTTTTTGAAAATACAATGAATTTGTTGGTATTTGTAATGTGTTTTCTAAAAAACACTTTATGTAGATAATGCAAATAGTATTTTGAGTGATGTCAAATCACCGCGATATTATTTTCAGGTAATGTACAGGGTATTCGCGTATATTTTGACCCCTACCTACAGGGGTTATTAAGAAAGTTAGGAAAAAAGTTTAAATACAAAAGTTGTTTGGTTTTTCACGTATTATCTTTTGGCTAGGTCGAAAAAAAATTGAATGTCGTAAATTTGAGGAAACCAATTGAACATAACATTTTTACATGGGACACCCTGTATAATTTTACACGCTTGGTTAAACATTTTTTTCCTGATTTCAAAAATATATATTTTTTTGACATTTGCACTGAGAGTTTTCGAAATCTTTAATATTTAATGTTTGCAATAAATCATAAAAAAAAATATTAAAAAATGAAAATATTAGAAAATTTTTAAATAACTAAGGAGGTTACATGTCAATAAAATATATATTTTTGAAATCAGGAAAAAAATTTTTACCCAAGCGTGTAAAATTATACAGGGTGTCCCATTTAAAAATATTATGTTCAATTGGTTTCCTCAAATTTACCACATTCAATTTTTTTTTCGACCTAGCCAAAAGATAATACGTGAAAAACCAAACAACTTTTGTATTCAAGCTTTTTTCCTAACTTTCTTAATAACCCCTGTAGGTAGGGGTCAAAATATACGCGAATACCCTGTACGTAAATAATGTCTGTAACAATATTTTCGTGCGTTTTCATGTTTCATTGTAGTCTCTTTTGGAATTACACCACCTGTAAAATAACAAAAAGCAGAAAACCAGAAGCATACAAATTAAATATTCAAAGTGCAGTATCGAGGCAAACTTCTAAAGTTTGCCCTGAAAAATCACTGTATAATATGCAATAAAATAAATATTTGAAAAATTAAAATTCTACTCATTATGATAATGAGTAGACTCAGAACTCAGTAACTCAGTTCCGAATCGAATCCACATTAAATCAAAACAGGCAACCACCAAATCCTGGATAGTTCGCTTCAAACTCGAACGCATACATCAAACTACGCATGCTCAGAACGGTTCAGAATCGGATAATTTGCAAACCGAACAATCCTAATGATTCATATACAAGTTCGGTGTTTTTCGGGTACTTACAGTAAATATGTAGAAAACAAAGGAAGATTACTACCTGCATCGATAGGTTTTCCTGATTTAAGTTGTTTATTGACCACGCAAGCTGCCTAAATCAAGAGTGACAAACGGTGTCATTTAAATATTTTCATTATTTTTGCAAGTTTTCATAGCACAACAAAAAATATTTGGTTCAACCGGATCTATAGTTAGTTATACGATGTATGTGGGGCACTCTTACCTTTATAGAATAATTATTTTCTTGCTGGCAGATTTTTTAAGGAAGGAAGGAAGTATATTATTGATACTGAAGCATACCTCCCTAATTTTTACTTCATATTGGGTCGTAATTATAAACAGTTAGGACGATTTATGTTTTCAGTTTAATTCTCAAGTTCGACTATAATGTACCAATTTAAATTCTTCAAGAAACTTGTAATTTTAGATGGTTTATTGGAATATTTATGAAGAGGAGATTTCCAGTTGAGATTAAAATAAATATTAGTCGTTCTGGTATGTCCGTCATATGCTTAAAATGTCAGGCTTAATTCATTCGTCTAGCCCAAGAAAGCATATATACATATAAATTTGTATATGATATTGGAACAGTTGTTCGGTGTTAAAATCTATTTTTTCAATAAAAAACAATAAAAGAGGACTTTCAGCCAGATAAATGTACAAATATTTTACGTTTCGTCCGAGTTTTCGAATTTTATCAAGGTTACCTAATAACCAATATCAATTTCCTATTTTAATAGTCTTGTTTTGATCTTTTTTTATTGTTTAAAAGAATGCAATGTGGGTACGTGTAGTTTGAAGAGTTAAGCAGATAATCTATTGGCTATTCCAAAAATGAATGCGCCCTCTGCATGAAAATATTTGAACCTACTCAAAAGGTAATTTTTGGAGGCTTCTTATTGCTGATATTGCTGTTATTGCACAATAATTTAGTGGCGATTACAAAGTTAAAATCGACGTGGTTAGTATTTGTACATCTTTATTTTTACATTTTAAAATGGCATTCAAAAGAAATCAGCAGAACATAAACTGCCGTGTTTATGGGTGTCATTTCACAAAATGTGTCAATAGAAGTGTTTAAGATAAAAGATAGGTAGAAGTTTGGCCCCAGTATAAGAAACTGTTTCTCACTCATTTCTCCAAAAGGCATGTAACAATTTAATAACAGGGAACACATTTATTTACACAACATAACCACTTTGTGCAGTTTGTCTAACTTTTCTATTTTAGTCGTATAGAAACAGATATATTTTCATTTAAACATTATTTAACAATCAACAAGCACTAATATGGTATCACCATACAGTTTATCACATTTATTTTAGCCAAAAAGTGTAAACAAACAAAAACTAGGCCACCTGTTTCAACCCAAAAAATCATATAATTAGTGTAATGAAGCACTTATGGGACGTATGACTGCTTTTATCACTCTTTTTATCCTTTATTTCACCCTAACTAACACATGAAGTCACTATATTTATGGCAGTTGGATGCTAAATTGCTAGATGATGTATTATGAAATATGAAATGCAAAATTTTTACTCGTCTTCCTCCATATTTGTTTACAATTTGCAGCGCCCTTATCGGTAATCTCTCCTTAACTTAAACTACATGTACCCACATTGCATTTTTTTAAACAATAGAAAAAGATGAAAAACAAGACCACTAAAATAGGAAATTGATATTAGCTGTTAGGTAACCTTGATAAAGTCCGAGAACTTGGACGAAACGTAGGATATTTGTCCATGTAACTGGTTGAAAGTCCTCTTTTATCGTTTTTTATTGAAGATATAAATTTGTATTTAAAAATAAATATACTGCTTTTAGACACAAAATTTAAACTTATATAAGTGAAACTTCTATGAATCATATACTTTATTTTTGTGGAGACACTTTCGTTCATGTAGGAAATCAGTTAAAACATTAGTGCTAACAGATTAACATACTATTATTCAGATCTTAATTCAATGTGCTATCGATTTCTCAAAAATGGGTTATATTTTAAAACAAATAGGTACAGTATAATCTTATTAAAATATTAGAAATGAATTATTATACCCTCAAAATAAAATAGATAAAACTAGAGTACAGCATAATACAAAGAAAACAATCATGACATCATGACAGTACAGTCCCTATATTACCAATTAATTACATAATAAAATTAAAAAAAGAAAAACAGGAAAGGATCATATGGAATTCGCATTGAATTGTAGATAGACCTATAAAATCGTGCGACTTGTTATATTCGTTCTAGGAAAGTTGCCAAAAATATAAAAGGTGAGAAATGACGTGAATAGGATATAACACGTGTGAAAAAAACTGGTTAACTATACTGACTTCAAATTTAGATTATTTAAATGTATGTCATAAGTAGTTAATAATTTATTTGTTAACATATAATCCTACTACTTTGCAAACTCGAATCATAAAATATCAGTATACCATGATTTATGAAAATAATTTTTTGTAATGAAACACGGAAGTGTAGACATATAAGATTTTGGAATATAAAACAAATTATATACTTATTAGCTACATACCAAAAAAAAAACTCTCATATACAGCGTGGTGATAAAGTTCCGATAAATTTAATAATGAATGGTCTGTGAAATATAGTAATTAAAAATTATTTTTACAACCTTATAGATTAATTATTATCTAAAATTATAAATATTTCCTGAATCTTGTAACTTACTGATTTTTCATTCCACATGCCGCTGAGGACACCTTTCTTTTGATGTATATAAAAAAACCAAAAAAAAAACCAAATTCTCTCTAATAAACATGATGAAAATGGATTTTTAGAATTCTTAATGAAAATAACATTCTTAATGAAAATAAAATTCTCACAGTGTGTGTGTTTAATATTTTTATACGATATAAATTCATGAATATCGTTAATTGGCGTAGTGCTTGTGTCATAATCAGTGTTCAATGCAGACTGCTTGAAAATATCCTTGTTAGAACTGCACTACCTACATATTGTAATTTCTTTTTCTGGAGTACCTATGATCCATACGCACATCATCGTTATTTTCAGATTTAGTACCAAAAACCGCCTCTATTCTAACTTCTGAACCATTTGGAATATTAGAGTAAGTATAAGTTTCAAGGGATTCAGTTCAGAGAACTGAAAATAACTTTTCAGTCGAATAAAGCTTCAAGTTTTTAAATGGTGACTAAGTGTTCTTTTCAAACTGTATTTGAGATGACTATAGATGATATATATAACTGCATGAAAATTAGAACAAGCTCTATTTCATATTTTCATATCATTATTTGATATCAAAGTTTTGTATTACACTTGTCAAACTTTTTCTAGAAGCTACTTCGTGAATAAATTCAGGAATAAATTCAAAAGTGTATAGCGGCTTTAAGTCTAGTCGTTTTTGACATATTTAAACCATTGAAAATGATAACAGATGAAATAAAGGAAAAATGGTTTAATAGCAATGGAAACATTTTTAGTTTGGTGTTATTAAATTTTAGAACAAATTGTAACAATTACAATAACCGACTGTCTTAAAGAATAGTACTATAGAATTTAAAGAAATATAGTTAGTTATTCTGTTGAATATTTATTACCCTTGACATATTGATAGATAAATAATAATAGCAGTTGCTGTCTCAATGCAGCTAATTACTGGCAATTAATACGTATTCTAGCATGACTAATATAAAGAAATAACGACTTCCCTGTTTTTACTTTTTTACTATCACAATAGGCTGAGGAAATGTTCAACGAATGCATTGTTGTGAAAATCTTTCCAGACCTGCGAGTTGAAGGTTATTTTGAAATGGAAACTGCTCATATTACCGTGCGACACAGATACCTAATTGTTTCAAAATTATAGAGTGATAAGTTTTATATGTTTGACCTATTTTTATAATTTTGATGATCAGTAGGTAATTGTCTTCATTTTAATAACTTAGTAATTAGATGGCAAGTAATGTAATAATAATCAATTATTATAAATTATATAATAGCTACATAAATAGTAACCTCTATCTATATTGCTAAAGAGATTAAGTGGCAAATTAAATGCAATTTTTTCCAAGTATAAACAGTGTCCAGATGCTTGTAAATAAAAAAATGCCTATTAGTTAAATTAACTATTTCATGTGAGTAGAAAATTGTTCCTCAGAATATATTGGTGCTTTTAATTTACTAAAATTAAACATATTTGTCATTTTAAAACACACTTTTTATAAAAGTAATGCTAGTATAATTATTACTATGAGTATCAATAAAACTCTAAGATAAATGTTCTCACTATATGTATATCTAAAAGTATGAAATCCCATTTATAGAGCATTTTAAAATATTAAGTCGTGATACATGAAACCTGGTAGTAAGAACAGTTCTGAATTTCTTTTATGATTTTTTTCATTTTTATTGTACGAAGAAAGTGGCAAACGTTACTTTTAGAGCAGGGAACTTTCAAATTTTCTTGTAAATGTTTAACTCAACCATTATTTACGAGGGCTTCTTACTGCAGTTTTACCTTGTGTTTATATATTAAGGGTCTGTTCACTGTAAACTTGACAGGCATGAATGCGGGGTCGGGTTGAGAGATTGGGTAGCCGATGGGCAGAAACTTACATATTGCCACTACTGAATTATTTAGATTTCGGAGGTGCACGCAAAGCCGAAGTAAAAAGGCACATGGAAATCAATTTTGCCCTTATTGCAACGGTGCCGCATTTGTTTTATAATTGAAACAAAATTTCTTTTTACGCTACGCTATTTTAGTACAAGATTGTTTGTATGGAATTTTAAAAATAAAAAGAATTACCAAAAATTACTGCTATAGGGATTTAGATGAAAGTCTTATCTTTTAATACTTTTTTACTAAAACTCGCTATCTTTTATATTTTTTTTATAATTAGACACAAGACGAACGCCGATTTAGGGCTTATTTCGACCTAGTGAATGGACTCTTAAGAAGGATTCATACTAAGTTAATTGTGTCTTGTAACTTATGTAGAGTTGAATCACTGAGGTAGGGAAAGAACTTATTGGTCATTATTAAAATACGTATTATTAAAGAGTGACAAATAATTCAATGAGAAGAGAGGAAATTTCATATTATAACTCTTTTAGATTAACGCTTGACTAAAATCTGCGCCAGAATGTCTGCTTTACTCAGTAGTAAGAATTTTTGTTCTATTTACTGAATTTTTGTATAAATGAAGCTTGAATAGTTTTAAATTAGTTCTTAAAATATAAACCTCCTAAAGCTCTTGATTTTTTTATTCAATGTCAACTAACTTAAATTAAGATGTGTGAGAAGTTTTATCTATAATTTTTTCGTTTGTGATGATCTGTTTATTAACTAAAAACAACATGATAAACCAACATTTATTTTACGACATATTCCTATATACAGAGTGGCCCACGAAATTCTGGCCAGTCGATATTTCGAAAACTATTTGAATTACAATTTTGAAACTTGGCGATTTTAAACACTGGAATGCGTTGTCCATTTATGGTATAAAAGAACTTTATTTATATAATATACATTTCCAGTGACATCACCTTTAAAATTTTAATTAATAAACCCTATAAGTTATTTCCTTTCCTTTGCCTCATCTTTCGAAAATCATTTCAAGGATACCACACTTTATAATGTTTTTTCGGCACAAGAGTAACAATAAACAACTTATTATGACCATTTCTTAATTTTTATTTACAAGACGTAGATAGATGATAAACAAAATTAATTTCCAGATATTGCCTTAATGAAGAAGGCCATCAATTTCAGCATCAACTCTAACGAAGACACGCTGATAAGTAGTATAGTATCGTTAAAATGGTATGAGAAAGATCCTCCCTAAGTTGATGTCACATGACCTGAAATGTGAATTATAAGGAAGGTCATTTTATACCACAAATTGATAACTTTATGGACTAGTGCCGAAGAATAAAATTCAATAAAATCAATTTAAAAAGTTTATAATCAAGTTAGTGTAAAAAGTATGATTTTAAGTTCGTGAAATTTTTTTCAGAATTTGGTTCAGGTTCTTGGTACAAAGATATTATAGAAGTAACTATATATATAATCACATATATGTGATATTCTATATATGTGATTATACCTATAATATATATAATATCAGTGTTTTGTTTAAATCGAGCTATTTTTAGTACTTCAGTACCTAGTTATACCCTCCTTTGTTACCCATCCTATAAAAAAAAACCCAAACCATCGGAAACCCGAAAAAATACCGCCCAAAGTTATCCCTCACAATCAAGAAAGTGCCGCCAGCAGACAGGATGTCAAACCCGGCCCCACCGACTAAACGCAAGAAAAAACGAAAGCAGGACAAGCCTCAACCGATCGTTATCACACCATTACCACAGGACTCTGTAAGTAGTAATAGTACGCCCTCCCTGATTTCCTTTACCTCCAGTGTACCCTCCAGCGCTCAATCCACGAACGTCAACACTCCCGTAGACATTGTTTAATTCCACTCAGAGTACAATACCCCGCGAACGCTCATGGACACCGATCAACCCTCATTCATAACAGTCTCCGACATAGTTCCCACTGTACAGTTTTCCAATACCAATACCACAACTACATACACCACTGTAAACACTACCACGGTAACAGCAATTATTCATTCCACGCCCCGAACAACACCAACAACCACGATTCAAACCAAAACAGCCAGAACCTTCATCGATACAACCCTAGATCCTATATTCCCAAACGACCCTTTTCAACAACGACCCATCACAAGCGATTCTAGCTCAAACACACCTGAACCAGTTCAACCGGCCAAAAAACAAAAAAGGCAATACAAACACAGGCAAATATGGATGCCATAAGAGTACTGCCACCCACCCCGGTTGCAACAAGCAAACCCACAAACGCACGCCCCCCTTCCCCCAACCCCAGAACCACGCCCCCAAGCACCCAAAACAAATCAAACCTACCCCCGATTTACATATATACCCAACAGCACGCGCAAGTAATAAAAATGATAACTGCCAATATAAACCCGCCTCCACTTTTTAAATTCAACAACTCCGCCCTAGTCTGCCACGCTCATACACCGGCCACCCATCAAAGCATGATAAGGATGCTGAAAACCAATGGCATAGAATATTTCACATACAACCTGGCTAACCTCAGACCAGTCAAGGTGGTGGTGAAATACATACCTATTGACACCCCTAACACAGAGATTGAGGCCGACCTACGACAAAAAAACCTCCCCTTTCTCTCACTCGCAAGAGTGATGCTGTCACGAAATGGGAAAAAAATTCCATCAAACATTTTATTGATAACGATCCCGAAAGAAGTGACACAGTTATACTACGAGCTGACGGAGTTCTGCTTCCTCAGGGTCACCGTCAGTGACTATATAAGAATGGACATCCCCCAGTGCCACAGATGTCAAAAGTTTGGGCACTCGTCGCAACTGTGTAACCGTGCCCACAGGTGCGTCAGGTGCGGCGAGTCCCACGATGGACAGGCCTGCGCCGCCACATCCTGCAAATGTGCGAACTGCGGCGGGGAACACCCGTCCAGTTACAGGGGCTGCCGGATATACCTGGCGGCTAAAGCTCGCACTAACAACCCACCCGACAACGCCGCGCGCCCTAAAAACGCAGACCAACCCGCCACGAGAACGATAACCTCAACGGCCCCAAAACCATCAAACAAGGCCGCAAAATTCCCTAATCTACCCCCCCCCCCGCAGACAACAAAGACTAAGCCACAGCCCACCCCTAAACCCACAGAAGCAGCGGACACTAACGCTGCCGAAGCCTGGAAAGCATTCCGGGCCCGGGAGCAGACTGAAACACAACGAAACCGACAAGTACCGAGACAACCAACGGACACGGACAACCCCATAAGGGAAATAATAGACTTTTTTAAGAGTATTGATGTCAGAAGCATATGGGAAACCATTAAACAAATAATACACAAGCTAAAGACCAGCAGTGACCCCACAGAGAAGCTTCTGATAGTAATCGAAGCGATCTCTGAAATATTTATCTAGACCACAATGACCAGACCCAAGACACTCAACATGCTGCAGCACAACAGCAATGGAGTGCTGCGGCAGAGACAAGAAATCACTACACTACTGACAGACGAACGGACCGACATAGGCTGCTTCTGTGAAACCCGCCTTTCACCAACCACCCCCTTTAACATCCCAGGCTATAAGGTATACCGCGCGGACAAAACCACCGGTTACGTGGGCACGGCCCTTATAGTCAACTCCTCCCTGGCCCACTACCAAACACCCATACCCACCTTGAACTCCTTCGAGGCTGTGGCAGTAACGCTAAAGACAACGACGAAAGACATTCTCATAGTATCAATATACAGAAATCATAGGACAAAACTCGACCCGACGGACCTAGACAAGCTAGGTGCCATCAATAAGAAATTCTTTATGCTTGGCGATTTCAACGCCAAGCATCCCACATGGGACACCACACATCCTGCGGATGCCTCGGGCACTGCACTGTACAATTACTCCCTTCTTAATCCCCACATCCAAATTCACACCCCTACCAACCTACCAGACCAAAATCTCTGTCCACCATTGACTTCATGGTCAGCTCCCATTACACGAGGGATGCAGAACTTAAGGTTCTGCACGTGCTAAGCAGTGACCATTGGCCAGTGGTCTCGAAAATTGAGACCGCAGCCATCCCTGGAGTAACCAAGATCTACCCCAGGGAGAACGACTATCAGTGGACAGAGTTCTCCCAAATTCTAAAATCCAGTCTCCCTTTTAACCCACCCTGCCAAACTCCATCAGCCATAGACAGCGCAGTGCAGACAATAACCACTAGCATTCAACAAGCCCTAGCGCGGACACAGACCCGTAGACAAACCCCTCCCCCACCCACAAACCTCCATGAACGCATCCCCAACACCACAACCTCCTACCACAAACAATAAAAAAACCCACAATCTGCACCCCAAAACACCAACCCAGCCCGTACTATTACTACAGCGTCATATGCACAGATAAGATTACCAAAACTACCCCAAGGCAAGCACTGAAGAAGTGGAGAGCCTTATGGAACGACACCTTCGTCGTCCATCCAACGTACACTCTATATATATAATCTATTTTATATTCTTCTAAGGACAACAGTGCAATATCAATTATATGCTTGTGATTACATACTTCACAGCATTAATAATAAATTAATTACACTTCAGCTAGTGCTGAGTACTTTAAATTTATTAGATGCTATTGTACAAAATTATCATAAAAGTGTCATAAATATTTTAATGCCTTCTGAAAATCCTTGTAAAATTTAATAACGCGGTAAGAGATTTCCGTTTGTTTTAGGAAACAATTAAGTAAAATCCTACTTAGTACAAGCAGTTATTAAAGGTATTATTCTGCTAATTATTCAACAAATTAGAGATATTTTCAGCTGGCGATTTTAGATAATAGGCAATAAAAATACTATTATAACTCAAATTACTACAGAAAGCTGAATTCGCTTGTATATGTTGAATTTTCTTAATATGATCATTTAAGCTTCTAAATATTACGTGTGTAAGTGAGTAACATCACAAAAAAACTAATTTTATATATAACCAATTTTATTATAGTTTTTAAAATATTTACATTTAAATTAAACACGTGAACTATATAATTTTCTAAATGCATATCTAAAATCACTCAATTAGGTGAAGAGATATCTTTAGTTCAGGTACTTATTTTTAAGGTATTTAGTTAATGTTCACTCAATAATTATATAAAATTATAATTATATTAAAATTATATAAATTAAATTAACCTACATTTGCTAAATATCATGAAACCTAAACTTTGATTAACATAAATTAAAAAAATATAAAATATTTACTTGTAGGCAGAAGACAGAGGCCATATTCAATTATTCTCATTAACTATTCTTCGGCTTATAAGCCCTAAAATAAAATAAAACAAACATATTTAGCTTACTTTGTTAGGTTTCAAAGCAGACGTAAATATCGCCCCAACAAATAAAAATAAACAAAAACATTTGGAATGACACTGTCACGACGATGCCACCTTTGATGGTATATTAATAATATTATGAAATATTTCACTAGGGTGTTAACCTAAGATGAAAATTGTAACGAAACCATTAATTATGGTTTGACATTGTAAAATATATTTTACATATTTAGGATGTGTTATAATGTGAATTTAGTTATTTATTTGAGTTTTAATACCTTTCTTTTTGGTAATGCTATTTAAAATAAGTGTAGAAGCCCGTGAATCTGTAAGAATGTTATTTTGTAATTTGTTTATATTATTTAACGCTGTAACTAGGCCAGCAATAATACATTGACAATATTAGTACCATGTATCACTACGCTGACCCAATTATAATAAAAAAATAAAATATCCGCCCACCCAATGCGCGATGATTCTCCCATAGGATTTAAAGTCACGTGGTGTCTCTGATTTCCTATTTAATTTCCAGGCATTGTAACTGCCTAGAAAGTATCTTCCTTAAGATTTTATTTCCATAAGCACCAGCACCAGCAGGAATAAGTAGCCCTTAGTCAGACCGTCCGCCACCGACAAGCAAGCTGCAGGTTCACTTAGCTGCGATCGCTCTATGAGTGTTTGACATGGGCGAAGCAGCATTGGGTGGGATTGGAGACGTTTCTGGTATACTTCACTAGGTGCACCTCTTGGTAATGGTTCCTCTACGAGCGTTTGACATGGGGAAAGTTGCCTGCTAGAGTGCATTAGTTGCTAGAGTTGAGTATTGCCGGCCATCGAGTGTAGTAAACAATATTAGGTTTGTATTCTGATTTTGGGAGAGCATTTCACTAGGTGCATCTTTTGGCAGTGGTTCCTCCATGAGCGTTTGACATGGGAAAGTAGCTTACTAGAGTACCGCAGTTTTACGTACTCAGAATCCGGATGCACAAGGGCCTGGTGCCTTTATTTTAGTGTATCAAGTGTCTTATCATAATATGTGCTTCGGCAACGATTTCTCTATGAGCGTTTGACATGGGGAAAGTTGTTGTTTAGGTACATTTGTAGAATACTGTCAGAGGATGGTAAAGTAAACCTATAGACCGAGAACAAGGTATTTTGTTGTATTAATTTATTATGCTGAACTTTTCTGGTTGCTGCCGCTTTGTTGTTAATTATTGATTGCTGAATATAATACCTGAATAATACCTGAATGTTACCTGAATAATAGTTATTGTTTGCCTATTTACCTATTTGATGCCATTTATTGCTATTAATATTTTATGTTTGTTTGGTGTTACAGCTTTATTTACCGACCGATTTATTTAACGTACTTATAAATAAATATTTTAGGAAGTGGAAATGTGTGACTTTTTTTACTTAGGTACCAAGTAACATAGGACCAGTACTTAGGAACAGTGACCCCTGGCATGTGCATCATTGCACCTTCTTCACTGAAGCTACTCAGCCTACTCATTAGCGAGTAGAGTCCGTGTGGACCATTCACCACGTTAAAATTAGAATGGTGGTGCCCGATGTATAAATCCGAAAATAAATTAAGAGCGTCACAAGATGAGAATTTATCTTAGAAGATGAAGGACACTAGAGGAGCCTTATCGTTTTTGCTGACACGGAAATATTTAGTTTACGATTGTTTTATAGTTATTGACTGAACTATTTTAATTATAGTGGATACGCGCAAGGTGATCATGCATGTATTTCATTTATATGTATTTATTATGTATAAATCAACGTATTACTTAACCTTCATGCATCTTTCTACGGAACATATAATTTCGAAAAATTTTACACGTTAAAGTCTGGTAATGATAAGTGGCAACAGTGTGGTATTTGAAGGATAAATTGAAATTCAGGTAAATGAAGTGATGGCAATTTATTGATGAAATTACGAAAAATAAATCTTACACATTTTCTTTTTGTTGTTAAGAGAGTTATAGGAAATCCCTTTAATACTGTCACGCAATATTAACGACGACTTTATTTGAATACTGCTTGACATTCTGTAGTTATTGGAATGGACTAAGAGCGTGCCTTGTTTTGACGTTACACTTTAATTATTGTAACCTAAAATTTGGTCAAATTCAAGTCAATATTAGAATTTAGGAAAGAGGAAACAAAACAAGATATTGTAATATTTGTGTTTAACTATATTTTTAATATTATTTGTTGGCTTATTTAACTGTTTTAACTGTTACTTAAGCTAAAAAGTTAACTTTAATTGTCATATATTTCTTTAATTTTTAACAATTCTTAGATATTAAACCTCCTCCATTCAGGTCAGACACATCATGAGTGAAGTTATGAAATGCTTGCTGTTGCCAACTTAATTATAAATTATTTAATGGAATAAAAGTATAAAAATTTAAATAACTGTGCTTAAAAGTGGATTCGCCTTTATATATTTGCATTATTCTTACAATTTATTCACAAATAGTCATGACGTGTAGAACTTGAAATCCTGACTCTACTATATTAGAATTAGAGATTACATAGTTATCATATTGAACCCTTCTATATAATTTAAACATTCTGCTTTCACATATCCGTTATAAAGTTGATTTTACTGGTATTAAATAAAATAAGTGAGATCTTGTTATCTCGATGTCCTATGACCTAATATGTTATTTCCGACACTAATAATTGAAAAAGCTGACAAGGGTAATAAGGTTGTAATTTTAGATAAAGAGGACTATTATGAAAGGGTAGACAACCTGATTAGTAATGACCCTTATAATAAACTTTCTAGAAATCCATTACCAAAAATGATGACTGAATTAAGAAATGCGTTCCATTGTTTCATCAATTGGATCATCGATTTACAACCTATCAAAATAGTTAACAGAGAAGTTCCAAAGTTTACCAATTGCACCAACTGGTTTTTCTGTGATTAATTCCATTGAGATAATTAAGCTGAAAAATATCCAGTTGCAAGAAGGTGAAGTTTTGATCTCCTTGACCCACAGACCTTGGACTATCTTAAAGATCTACTCGAATCAAACAATCTCAGTCAAGATGTAGTAAAAAAGTATCTTCAACTCACTAAACTTTCCATAAACAAAATTGCTTTCTATTCAATGGTAATTTCTTCGAACAACATGAGGATACAGCAATTGGTAACTCATTGTCACTATTCATTGCCAATCTCTCCATGAACAGATTCAAAAGGAAGGCACAAGAAGACTTCAAGTATTTCCCTAGGATTTGGTTCAGATATGTTGATAATATCTTTGCAGTGTTTGATACAGAAGTTCACTAATACTGACAACTTTGTTTCTAAATTGAATAGTCGTTTCGCGTCAGTTAAATTTACATATAAAATTGAAAACTCTGGACAACTACTTAGATGTATTAATGATTAGAAATAGTGAAAATAAGTTAGAATTTGACATATACAGAAAAGATACCAGTTCTTTAAGATATATCCCTAAGGACTCTCACCATTGTGCTCAACACAAAATTGCGAGTTTCAATTTTGTAATTCTTCGTCTATTAAGCTTCTCTATATAAGGAGAGGTTTGAAAACGAAAAGGCATTGATAAGGGATATAGCTGCGAGTAATGAATATTCTGTAAGTTTAATTGATAAAATAATTAGGAAACGTAAATTTATAGAGACACTTCGAAATTCCTCTACTTTTCAAAATGAAAGAGAAAATACAAAATTCATATCTATTCCATACCAGCCTCGTTTCACCCGTGGTTTTGACAAGGTTTTTAAAGGTGTTAGTCTATGGTATTGGTATGTCAGTGGTTTATTCATCGGCAAATAAACTACATCAACTTTTAGGCAGTCTAAATGACAAAATAGAAACTAAGGAAAAGTCGGGGATTTACGAAATTAAGGTAACAAATTCCAGACAGCTGGATGCTTTTGAGAGTTTGGAAATTGCTAAATGTAAAAATAGTATGAATCGTGACAGAGGACCAATCCCATATAGCCCGCTTTATTGGTTAGTAAATCACGGTTCACTGATCTGTCGTGGCGATTCTACTAATTTTAGGAACATCTGAAACACTTGACAGATTTGGTAATAAATTTAACATATTACATATTTACCACAAGATGAACTTTTCAAAAAATAAATACTAAGGTTCATATTGACCAAAACAAAACCGCTTAATACTGAACAAAAAAATATATTTTTCAGTTTCCTTGTGACGTGAATCAATTATATCGGTGGAATAGCTAGACAATTGCTGATAGGGTTCTAAAAGCATAAACAGTATATATTAGAAATTGCCAGAACAATTAAAAAATATGTTAAATCTACAGCATCGTAAGATGTATGTTAATTAAAAACAGACAAAACTTATTTAAAAATAAGCTAAAAGAAATATATCTAAACTTTAGTTTTCAAATAGTGGGTTATTAGGGCAAATGTGTTATTTTTCCAGTACCAATAGTATTGATATTGAAATTTTCAATGCAAAATATTTTTTATTCTTCCGCTTTGAAAATTGGGTTCGTTGATATCAGCATACTCTTCGCTACTGCTGGTTCACCCAATTTTGCTTATGTTGCTTCTATTAGTATTATACTCCTTGGTAATGTTACTGTGCTATAAAAACAGATTCTCTTTTTAAATCTGTAAGAGCAAAGAGATAAGATAATATAAGATCTGCAAAGAGCAAGATATATCTGTATAAAAAAAAATTGCAATTCATTTCAAAAATAGAGATCAACAAATCGAGAAGAGAGCATGTACTTAAATCTTTGAAGTAATGAGAAAAACACCGAGATAATTTCTAGTAATATGTTCATTACTGTGTAAAAAAGTATATTAATTTAAATAGGATAACATATCATTATTTTTAACAGTAAATATTTAGCTTATCACATATACATTTCACCACTAAAAGCGCAATATGCGTATGACTAGGTATTTCGTTTTTATATTACCAAATTAAATTAGCAATCTCGTTAAAACAATAGCTCGTAATCCATACGCCTGTATAATTTTAAACAAATCAGGTCATTATTAATGTACAACACCCATTTACAGTTATGAACTAGACCGTCACATCCTCAGACTTAGAGGCTGCTCTTGTGAAATTAGAAATAAATGTAAATCGAGCTGTACTATAAAATTTTCCAAATATTTGTAAATAATTTTAAGATTACAACTATCTCTTGTATATTATTATATTTAAGAAAGACAACTAATAAATAATTTTTTATATACATTTTACAATATCCGTATTTTTTATTGTTTTATTAGGAGGTGTGGCTAAGTAAATAATAGAATTTTGTCTATATATAGATTGGTTTTATTAGCATACTTAATTAGCTCTTGTCACCTTCGCACAGTAGCTCCCTTAATTGGCAAAATTAAGTATACTGTAAATAAGTATTTCATAATAATAAATATTCGGAAACAGTATTTGTAAGTCAAACGTGATTTTTCTATTCTTCAAAAGGACTTGCTTAACTACCAGACTTACAAAAGATTACCAATGGAAAATTAAAAAATATAATATATAAGTGATACTAAAAAGTATCACTACGAAAAATTGTCACTATAGAAATATTTAGAGAATAAAGCAAGTTAAAGAAGAGTTCAATTAATTTTAAATATCTTATTTTATCATATTTTTTTATTTGCATAAATTTCCAAATGTAATTTATGTTATAATAGTAAAATATTTTATTTTGTTGGTTATTAAATAATAACCATTATATATGGTTATATATTATATATTATAATTTATAATGTATTGTTGGTTCATTAAATATTTGCCTTAATTACATTTTGTACAGATTTTTGTGGGTAGTTTTGACCGTAGATGCTTATTCGAAAAATATTTTTTTTATAAATTCTCTTACTACCTACGTGTTTATATAAATCATTTATATAATATATAAATCAAAAAGGTTAAGACTATTAAGATTTTCAATGGGTTACAGATATGTATAGGTTTTGTCATAACTACATTATATATGATACTACATAATTAACTCGTTCCAATCGATTTATTCAAAAAGCTGTATCTTTTTTGGTTAATCCGAGATCTTTTTATAGCTAGTGAGCGAACCATAAATGGAAACCCTATGCTCCTCACAAATAAGCTATTTTCATAAATTTATAAATTTACTAATTATAATTTTTTCCATTCTAGATAGCAATAAACAAGAAAAGTTTTGTGGTTGCACAGACTAATCATGTGGATATGTACTTTCAAGAAAATGGCAGAGGAATTCAATGCTGATGGGGGTTTCTATTCCTAAAGTAGTTATTTCCGATATTTGCTTTTAATTAAGGCGTATTTAATTAGGTACTATGCGATAATTTAATTAATTATACAGTGCGAACGTTTAGAATGGAAACCGTAAATGAAATGCGCCCTGTAGATTTTTCGCAAAAACGCTCGGACACGTCAATTCTTAAATTCAATTGCGCTTCTTTTGATACCATTGTTTTGGATATGACGTCATTAGGTAATCTCTGTGACGTCATCATGATATTTTTTCAAATGGAAATGTCCAGTTCTTTCATTAAATTGAAATAGAGAAAATATTCCTAAAAATGGCAATATACGACACTATGGCCTTAAAGTGGATAGTTTTTGACGTAAAGGGCTTTGAAGTTTGAAAAAGAAGAAGTAGGCTAGTAAAAAAAATTTCTATTATTTGATCCTGATCCCCTGACCTCACACTCCTTGATTTCTTTTTGTGGGGTTATCTTAAGTCTAAAGTGTATAATAATAAACCACGGGATATTAACAAATTAAAAACAAAAATTCGAGATGAAATTAGAGCTATACACCCACACACAATCAATAAAGTATTACATGAATTTCAACAGAGGCTTGCCTATTGTCAAGAAGCACAGGGATTACAGTTCGAGCCCCTTATTTAACTAGTTTTCATTGTGTTTATTATCCATTTGTTAGTTATGTTGTGATAAACAGTTTTTTTGACTAGCCTATTTTTTCTTTTTTCAAACTTCAAAGCCCTTTATCTCAAAAACTATCCACTTTAAGGCCATAGTGTCGTATATTGCCATTTTCAGGAATATTTTCTCTATTTAAATTTAATGAAAGAACTGGACATTCCCATTTGACAAAATATCACAATGACGTCACAGAGATTGCCTAATGACGTCATATCCAAAACAATGGTATCAAAAGAAGCGCAATTGAATTTAAGAATTGACGTGTCCGAGCGTTTTTGCGAAAAATCTATAGGGCGCATTTCATTTATGGTTTCCATTCTAAACGTTCGCACTGTACTTGTTTTATAACAAGAATTATTCAAATAGCTCTGCCATGTTTGTCAGTGGTATTTTGTGAAGTGTGATCTTTGTTAACAATTCACTTGTAAGTGAAATTTGTTCTTTAACCGGTTGTCCTTCTACTAGTATCTAGATTAAATAAAATTATTATTTTATCATAGGGCTCATTTTATATATTCGATAATTAATTTTATTATTCTTAATCTATAATGCCATACCAGGAGAAGCATGAGAAAGAATATCTTTTTGGTAATTTTCCTGAGGTTATATCAAATACATACCTAATAATACTTAGCAATAATGATAATGAATTGTCGCTTTGTGTGTCGTCTTTATCTCAGCGGTTGTACCTGAATATTGTAATTATAATAATAATAATAATAATATCTCTACCCCTCATTCTAATCACAAGGATTAGCCCGAAAGTCTGAGACTTGTGTGGGAGAGGGGGCGGCATATTATTATTTCGCGGGCCGCATTTGCGCCTCAGGAACGACTTACGTTGGTAGGCCCTAACCACCATTCAGTGCTGGAATGAGGGAAACCTGGAAAACCTCATTAGTTAGGGGGACAAGTCAAACATCAACTGATTTTAATCTCTCACATTAACACCAAGTTGATATTCTTCCCATCCTAGGCCATCGCCAGGATGGTTGCCAAGCCATCCCTGCGAATAAGCCTTGATCTACGAGTAAACAATTTAATGAAAAATTGTTTGGCGGAATGGGGATTAGAACCCACGACCTCTGGGTTGAGCGATCGAGACGCTAAGCCCTGAGCCACCTGCTCGGTTATTAATTAATACATACTTATATCTGAACGACGAATGGAGATAAAAGGAATACTTTTGAAATCATACTCAAAAGGTTGGATGCATTTCTCGTATGGATGTTATGTTTAATTATTTATAATATAATAATAATCAATTCTCCTTATACTGTTCCAGCTTGTTATTTCATTATTTTCTATGCGTTTTGCTTAGATTCTGGTTTCCTTATTTGAATAAGGTATGCAATGCGTGTTGCAAAAGGCAAAAAACGCCCTCGGCTTTTACTTTATTAATTACTAAATTGTTGTTACACATATATATATATTTTCATAGGCCATTTACTTCATCCGGTTCAGTTCACATGCATATTTAAATGCATTGTTCTTCTGAACTGTCTTAAGAAACTATTAATTAATATTGTACTACATTTATACCGAAATATATAGGGCGTTCGTTTTTCGAGCCTCACCATGCCATCTCAATTGTATCAAACTTAATTGTATGTATATAAAATTGTATTACATTACGGTTTAGTTTTAATTGCGTCGTATGATCATATTATTCATTTTTCGGTTATTTATTTATAACCGGTGGCCGATATTGTAATTCAACTACCGGTTTTCTATGCTATACTCTTTCAACACCTAGTGTTTAATATTAAATCTTAATAGCTGCTATTCTCTACTGAACTGCCTACAGTAAATTTCTTAAGAAACCCGCTGGACAAAATTTCAATAAAATATTGCTTTACCGAAAAAATATAAATTGGAAGAACATGTTTCATGTAAGCCAATTGGTTTACTGAACATATAATTTTAGGTAGTGGCATTAGATATATTTTTTTACGATGTGATCGTTTTATTCATATAATTCTTATGGTATAGTTTACCTATATTATGATGTATTGTTATCTCACTTTATCATGTAACTTTTACGTTAACGTAACTGCATTTTGTATACAAATAAGGTTTACTGCAGGATAAAGCATCTTTAAATAATTTAAAAAAATAGTATATCTTTGCTATAGATACCTAATACAGATATTTCCTAAAGTGGGTTTGTTATGCAGTATAATTAATTGCATTTTTAAGGTGAATAGTGGGAGTGGGAGTAAAATATACTAAATTATCACAAAATTAATTACTGATATGCTATCGGTTATGTGAATACAACATATATTCACATCGACTGCGGACATCTTGTATCTCCAGATACTAAATAACATATATATCAACTAATTATTTAATAGAACCAATAAGCTATATTTACTAATTTTTTATCAAAAATTTCACCAAATAGATACAATATATTTTCCATTTCCAATTTTCTGCTACCCTGTAATTTTAGATATTTACTTTTATTAGGAATAAAAGTGGAGGAATTAAAAGTGTAAGTAGTCGAACCCGAAACTAATAAATAACATATCGCAGTTTCGTTAAGTTAAAAGGGTAAATTAACAAAATTGAATCGGATAGAACAGAATGAGAATTCTATATTCTATATAATATCTCTATCCCTCATTCTTATCTCGATGATTAGCCCGTAAGTCAGAGGATGTTATAACTTTAACTGCCATTTAGTACGAGAGTAAGGGAAATAGGAATTCTATATTTTATATAGATATACAAATTATAAAAATTGGGCTAAGCAGGCTTGGTGTGAAACAAAACGAATTGTACACTCTTTATTTCTGTTCGAGATTTCGAGGCTTTATTGTTTTTGCACAAGGAAACCAATAATAAGTTACTGAAACAAATATTTTAAAAGTATTTACGAAAAAGTGAGGTTACAGGAGAAAGTTTCACAAAACAGGAAAACTACATTTTGCACACTAGTTGTAACTGTTACAATATCATAAAAAATTAACAAATACAATAAAATTGGCCATATACTAATTGGCCATAAAATACCAAGGGAAGACTGGAAATATGTTAAATGTTTAATCTGAGAATGTACAGGAAGTTACTGGTTACAGTACAGGTATAAGTAACTTGTAAATATACTTAAAATACACACTAAGAAAAGATAAAACTAGAATACACTTTGTAGTGACTGTAGCCTAGCAATGAATCGATATTCTCTTTCTAACTCATTATTCTTATTATATGGAACAGGCATATATTACTCACTATTAGAGACATATTCATCAAACCCTATATCAATGTCCTCCGTGAGAGGACGTTCTATCCAAATCTGTAAAAATAAACAGCGTGTTCCATTTAATATTATAAGTTGTTGTAAACCTCTCCTTTTTGAAACACCCCGTATAAACGTCAATATTATAAAAATGGGTTTCTCTTCAAATAAAAATGGATCTGAATTTGCCAAGGTAACAGATTCTTTGACAGATAATCGTGGATGAAACTTTTCGTTGACTCAACCTGTAGGTATCTTCTTAAGACAAGTGAATGTCAACAGTACATGACTTTGGTGACAAATTAAAAAATAAGGTTCTTTGGACTAAAATGTATCCGGCTTACCGGCCTATCTCTAAAACGCTGTGCATTTTTCGTATTTACTATATGACGAAATATTACAGAATAAATATATATTTATTCTGTAAACTTTGATACGACCCTCTGTATAGGTATATCATAAAGAGATAATTGAGAATTTATGCTCACTTGACAATTTACATTACTTATTTCAGAATCCCTGAATCATTGTGGATATTAAAGCATACGCTGATGAAATTTGTTTATTTCACAACACATACATATAAAACTGACATTTAATAAGCCATACAAGGAGATAAGGTAAACATTTAAAGCCTTACAGAAAAGGGTGTCATACACGTTTTTTTTTAATGTAAGGAGCTTTCTAAGATTTAAATGTCAAATATGTTTAAAAATCAATTACCAATTGCGTCGAATTTCTCGCCACCTATATTATACGAATACATACACATCTTGTAGCTTCAAGCGATTTTACAATATAATTATTTGCTTGCAGCGGCTAAGCTTTTATTGCAAATTAGTAATTCGCAATCTTGTGTAGAAACATGCAACAGACATTATGCAAACATAATTATCATCTTTATTTATTAATATGCTTTCCGAAATATATGTATATCGTCTGGCATATTTTAGAATTTTATTATTATTTATTTGTGTATTTAAAAAAAATACACAATTTGGTGAATAAACATTGTTACATGTCAAAATTGAACTACGTGAATACGTAAAAGGATATTTTTGTTGTTATTATATGAACTTGTAGAGCATAGCTAAAGGTCAAATTAGGTTTGGTTGGTCGAAGAGAGTTCAGTGAATTGGAGGCAATCTTGTATAAACGGAAGGTCTTCGTGGCATATACTTGAGCTTCTTAGCTAGGTTATACCGTGGGTTATGATTGTCTAGTCTTGTACTCGCCATTTGCAGTACTCACTGTCTACACAGCTGGAAGGCATATAGTCTGGTAGGTTTCGATTTCTCCTAACGGTAGTTGTGCAGATTGTTTATCGTTAGTTCTCAGTATTATTGTATAAGCCTCGATGGCTCTGAGGGAGACTGCTTACGGTTTTGTCCCTAATCTCTTTCCTCAGTCGGCTTTGTAAATATCTCGTTTGGCTTCAGTTTTGCCTAAAAATACAATAGTATGATTTATGAGAAGAACACTGTCATATGTGCAATGTAACCGCAATTATTAGTATGTGCTTTACTGTAATTATGTGTAGTTACTTACTGAGTATCAGGGCAATACCATAGCTAGAAGTTTTCCTTTACATTGATTAAGTAGGTAATCATTTTGGGTGAACATCTTTAAAGGTTTTGTTTATTTTGGTAGCTGTCATTCTACTCGCATAGTGTCAGTGGGCACTGAGCGCAGATTGGTCTTGGCAGGCGACCACCTGTTTTAGCACTGAAGAGTGAAATGGGTAGACTGAGAACTGCGGTCATCCTTGTCTACGGTAGGGTAATTCTTTTCGAATGCATGTTTCTAAGAGGTTCCAGTTATTAAGAGGTTTTCCACGTAACTCTCGACCTGATTACGTATTGTATGCAATGTAAAGTTGTATTTTGGGTATTATCAAGTTGTCGACCAGGTGTTATTTGACCAATCAACGTGTCAGCAATCGTCTCGCTCGAGGGCGAGAGACAAGAATTTACCGTGTACCCCAAACGACTGCCTCGGTTCATATGTTACGATTTGTATGTTACATTTTCAGTATTTCTGGTCTTCTATAGTTATCAAATCTTGTGTAGATGAATTTTGTAACTGTGTGTGTGATCTAAAGTAGCCTTTGAAGGAAATTACAACTGTGGGTTTTCAATGTCCATTTGAGATTCGAATTTCCCCGCTCGAGTTCGAGGTGATTCGACGTGGGCAGTCTTTTCCTTTTCCGGCTTGGAGAAACGTCTTCGACATATTTGTGTGCACATGTTTGATTCTTTAGAAGAATTTCCATAGTTTGGGATATTATTGTGGCACAATATATCTGGTATAATCGATGTTTGGAGCTAATTAGTTCGATTATATCATAATTCCTGTTGGATGGTATGTCAAGTGATTCAGCCAGTGTGATCTGAGCTTCACAGCTAAAGCCGCATGTCAACCAAGTAAGTTTAATGGAATTTTCTACTCAAGGGCTGATAACTCACAGTAATTTTCTTTGCAGGGCTTTTTCTTTCCCCTTTTGCTTTCTTTTGAGGTTTTGTACTTCGTTTTGTCCATGACCCGTGGGTTTTCCTAACACGTGGATGTTTGGTTAACTACCTGTTGCATTTGTTGGGACTGTCGGTTCCTATTTTGCTCCTGTCTGGAATACGTACATGTTCTGGTGTACCAGCGGTGGAGTCAGGATAATCTAGTCACCAAGTTTGGACACTATACCATATACTGGGTGTTGAGTTGGTAGCGATATACTGGGTGGTGAGTTCCCGTTAATGGACATATTGGATGTTGAATTCCTGCTAGCAAGGTGCCTACTGGGTGGTATGTTCTGCATGAGCCTAGTATATGAACTTCAACGTTGAGTCTTTCCCCGCTGCAGTGGTAAGCTGGACTCGAATACTGTACTGTCCTGTGGCCTGGCTGTCCTGATTGCAAGTTTAAGGAACTGGATGCTGGAGTGGTGCCTATCCAGAGTCAGATAAGTGTCATAATAGCTGATAATCTGTCATTTAGCATCTATATATTTCGTATCTTATATATTTCTTTTATATCGTATGCCAGAAATCGTGTATATACACATGTAAGCGTACTCTGTCACATTCACTTCATGAATAACAGTTTGTATTGATTAATTAGAGAGTACCCGAGTCATGTGTATGTTCATTTAGGTAATGTGTAATTAAATCACATGTATAGAGAATAAGTATTGTAGCTTGAGTAAGCACAAGTCAAACGTAGGACCATCTCGACATGATCATGTTGCGATGAATCTGGGCTAGTTGGTAGCTTCCCATTTCATTACGTGACCTCACAGTCACCGGGTTATCATTTTGTTTAGTAACGTAGGCCAGCCTAGGTAAGCTACGGAAGTACCCTCACCTTATGTGAGTTGACTGTAGTGATACATGTTCCATATTTAGTTAACGTAGGTACCTACCTACTGTAAATGTGCACTTGATTTTAGTTAATTGTCGTTGGTTTCCACCAGCCTTGTACAAGAGACTTAGATAAGATAGATAATATAGATTTCCTTATCGATTTTATCAATAAGGGAATTGATGTGATTTCACCATACAATATTTTGCTATATTTTATATAGTACCTATTTCCACCAACCTTGTTCAATAAATTTTAGATAATATAGGTCGATTTCTATCGACAAGGAAATTGATGTGATTTGGTTTGGTTTTTTTTGTTTTGTGTAAACTGACAACCGACCTACGACCCCCTCCCCTAAGCTACCGGAGTGTGTGATCCCTCACTGTTCGGGATTGTTCACTATAAAAAAAAATATAGGTTACGTGGTTGCCTGGGCAATTGGCGACCGTAGCAAATTGGCGCCCAAAGGTTTTCAGTTTATGGTGGGAGAAGTATATCTATTTTTTTTGTCACATTCTGCTTATTACGTCAGATTGAACATTTACCAATCACGTCACTTTCTCTTGTCATTTGATAGCTATATAGGTACATATGGTAAGACTTATAGTCGCATAATGAACTAAGTGAGATATATGTTTTAATATACAGGGTGATATGTATTAATTACGAAATATATTTATACGTAGCGATATTCACTATTTCTAAAACTATAAAATTTGAGTTATCTAGTTATAAATATCTGTGATAAAGAAATATATATAAACACGTGAAATTTAGTACGTAGACTTACAGGGTGACTCGAGTTACACCAAATTTTTTATAAAAATTAATTTTATTATCACAAATTACTCTTTCTGAATACCGATAGGTACATTTATTGTTTACAAGTAAAGGTAAGGATAGCATACAGGATACGTCGGAATACAGGGCGGTAAGCTTATATGTAAGGTGTCAAGTTATATATATATTTCCTATTTTTTTTCGTTGACAGGTGTCGTTGGATAGGGGTATATTGGTGTTGGTAATTTTTTATCCTCGTTTCAGGTTGTAGAGAGTTGAGCCTGCGGTTTTTAGATTTACAGGGTGACTTGAAGAAGTCTATACAACTTTCATACTTAGGTACAGTTTTTTTACTATTTCTGTTAGTTTTAGTTGATTAAGTTAGCTAAGGATTGGAGTAGCGGTACAAGTTTTGGATATTTTCCCAATTCTCCTTTGTGTGAAACGGGTGGTTGGTACATCTGCTACTGGATTATTCAGTTTTTTTATTTTGAGGATAGAGGTTTCGAACGGATTGCCATTGTGTAGGTTTCCGATTAGTGACTTAGTGTGTGGAATTTTACGCTCTTGCTTTTTGTGTCGTTACCTGTCATAGTGTCTTTAGTTACGTTGTATCGTGGTACATTTTTTCGTGAGAGGGTTGTCGTTCGATTGTCTACTTTTCACCTTTTTTTTGGTGGGTGTGTGATTCAGTAAAAGTTAAGGACAAGTGACTTGATACTTGACTTGAGCAATATGGAGGTTAATCGGTTGTTAAGCGAAGAACTGTCGTATGAGTTGTATATTCGAGGTGCTTTCACCGAAGGTACGGTGGCTGAAAAGCGACAACGTTTAAGGGTACTATTGAGGGCAGATAGGCTTGATCCTGATAGGCAGTATTTTGTTTCTGGGTTAGACTATGATGCAGAAATTCGTATATGTGAAGGTATACTGGAGGATTTAGAGAGTGCAATCATCGATTTTGATGTGAGGAATGCCAGAAATGAGTACAGTAGGATTCATTCCAGGCTTTTACATATTAGTGATAGATTAAAACGAGTTGGAGGTACTCCGCAGAGAGATTTGCTTTTGAATCGAGTTATAGGTTTAAGAAATTCTTTAGAGGAGTTGTACGATAACTCTCACCGTTCAGTGCAAGAGAGGTCACTTTTGGACGAACCAAATTTGTTGTTACCTGAGGTTATTTCGGAAGTAGTTCCGGTCGAAGTTCAACAGGAGGTCCCTGTGTCAGACTTGATTAACGTACCTTTGCCGACTGTTCTTGAAAGGCATGAAACTGCGCAAGACAAGGCTTATGGTCCGAGTAGAATAATAGGGAATAGGAGTGATTTGGCTCATTCTTCTGTGAATGATTGTTTGAATCGGGTAGTACCTTCTCAAGTTTTAGAATGTTCTATGGTGGGGGCAAATAATTCTGGGCCTTCGACAAATCGGGTAAATAATGTTGGTGAGGCACAGTATATATCTCCACAGGGCAGAGTTCCTCATACTGTTACGTTTGTTCCTGTCCGGGAACCATACAGATATGCCATGCGGACTACGAAAGAAGTTGGTGAATATGGTGATCGACAACGGGGTTCGAACTTGAACTCGACAACTTATGGAAATGATAGTTCTAAACCCATGATCAGGGAGGAACACCATATTGTATCGGAACCAGTGGAACGACAGATAGGATCTTTGACTTTGAAGGAACCTAGCTCAACTTTACGACATATAACGGAATCATGTTCACGATTGGAAGACGATCAGCGGCGTAGCTTCTCTATAATTTCCAAATGGAATATTGGGAAATTTTCGGGTCTTAATAATGTGTCTGACTTTTTGGAGGAAGTAGAGGAATTACGAGTGGCTAGTGGAATTTCCAAGGAGCAACTGTTAAGATGCGTTACTGCTTTGTTAGCGGAAGCCGCTCTAATCTGGTTTAGAGGAGTTAGAGGTACTGTCACATCATGGGATGATTTTGTGCAGTTATTAAAGAAAACCTATTTACCTACAGATTTTGAAAAGCATTTGATGGCTGACATACTAGCGAGAACTCAACGACCAAATGAGAAGTGTGCCCTATATATAGCGATAATGGAGAATTATTTCTGTAGATTTGTAAGCAAACCACTGGAAGCTGAACGCTTGAGAATTATCCAAGACAATATGCTGCCGGAGATTCAAAAGAAACTTGCGTTACATGAAGTGTCTTCGATTGCGAACTTGGTAGATAAGTGTAAATATATAGAAGATGCGCTTTGGCGAGCGGAACATTGGCATCTGCCACCGACTAAACCACGCGTAGTTACAGAACCTGAGATGTATCGTCGTCCAAAACTGCATGAGGTAGCATCGATGGTGGAAGTTGAAAATAACACTCCAGTAGTGGAACCGGTGATGGGTTCTGGAAATGTTTCTAGGTCAGTGACATGCTGGAACTGTCGTGGAGTAGGTCATCTCAAGAGAGATTGTAAGCAGCCTAGGGTACGCCACTGTTTTAGGTGTGGCAAACAAAATGTAACGATCCATACATGTCCAAGTTGTGCGGGAAACGTTCAACCGGGTCACAATTAGGTCGAAGGGTGATTCCGGGTGCAACGAGTTCGACCGATATTTGCAACGATATTTGTGTTAAGCTTGATTATGTTTTGTCTCACGCTGTAGGGGATGAGCGACCCTATCTCAAGGTAAATATTTTCGGTATGGGATTTCTTGGGTTATTGGACTCTGGAGCATCGAGAACAGCGATTGGTTGGAAGGGTTTTGAGAAAATGAAGGCAATTAAGTTAGAACTTCTACCGAGTGCAGTCAGATCGTGTACAGTTGCGGATGGAGAATCGTGTGAAGTAATAGGTAGTTATAATGTCGCGATTAGTGTTCAGGACAGAATCCAGGTGATGAACATATTGGTAATTCCATCATTGCCGCACTTTCTGATTCTTGGGTCGGATTTTTGGAAGAGAGTTGGTATTGTACCTGATTTACGGCGTGGCCTTTGGTACTTCTCTGATCAGGATCACATCGAAGAATCTATTTGTGCTATTACGGATATCCCGCACCTGACGCCTGAACAGTCACAAGCGGTAGAACGGTTTGTGGATGGGATTTTCTCAAAGATACCTGAAGGTCTAGGTTGTACGAGTATGGTTAGTCATGTCATTAGGACTAAGGCGGAACCAATCAAGCAAAGGTTTTACCCCATTTCTCCAGCTCTCCAAAAACATGTCAATGCCGAACTTGACGAAATGCTACAACGCGGTGTGGTGGAACCGTCGACGTCTCCTTGGGCTTCGCCCATAGTTATGGTCAAGAAAAAGGACGGGTCCTACAGATTCTGTGTGGACTATCGTAAGCTTAACAAGGTTACAGAGAGAGATGCCTATCCTCTTCCGCAGGTCACTAACATTCTCGATAAGCTGCGCGATGCAAAGTATTTATCGTCGTTGGATATTAAGAGTGCGTACTGGCAAGTTCCGGTAGAGGAAGCCAGTAAGCCTAAGACCGCCTTTACAGTTCCGGGGCGAGGGCTTTATCAGTTTTCGAGGATGCCTTTTGGGCTGCACAACGCACCTGCTACTTGGCAGCGACTGATTGATCGTGTTCTTGGGTTAGATTTGGAACCCTACGTTTTTGTTTATCTTGATGACATTGTTGTAGTGACACCTACGTTTGAGAAACACTTGGAAGTGTTGGGTGAGGTGTTCAAACGCTTGTCAGGTGCTGGTCTTACAGTGGGTAGAGATAAGTGTGTGTTTTGCCGTTCGGAGCTGAAATATTTGGGATACATTGTAAATGGAAGTGGCTTGAATGTGGACCCCGAGAAGGTCTCAGCTATCTTAAACATTCCGCCACCGAAAAATGTGTCAGAGGTACGCAGGATATTGGGTATAACAAGTTGGTACCGTCGTTTTATACCGAATTTTGCCACGACTGTAGCACCGATTACTAATCTGCTACGTAAGCATTCGAAGTTTATATGGTCCGAGGAATGTAATCTTGCCTTTGAACGGGTTAAAGAGCATTTAGTATCAGCACCTATAATCAGCTGTCCTGACTTTGATAGGCCTTTTATTATACAGACCGATGCCAGTGATTTTGGGCTTGGTGCTGTTTTGAGTCAGTCTTATGAGGATGGAGAAAAGGTGGTTAGTTTCATCAGTCGCTCTCTTAGTTCAAGCGAGAGAAAGTTTAGTACGACTGAGAAAGAATGCCTCAGTGTACTCTGGGCTATAGAACGCTTTCGTCCCTACGTGGAGGCCACACATTTCACGGTCATTACAGACCACTTTGCTTTGTTATGGCTCCATAACCTGAAGGACCCAAGCGGTCGTCTTGCTCGATGGAGCGTCCGATTACAACAGTATAGCTTCGATATTGTACATCGAAAAGGGAAAGATCATATAGTACCGGATGCCCTGTCTCGTTCAGTACCTTTAGTAGACGAATTGACTCCAACTTTAACTTTTGATGGGTATGTTGATCCGTGGTACACAAAGATGGTTAAGCAAATTGAAGATCGTCCTTTGCATTATCCTCTTTGGCGCATCCAAGCCGGAGTTATTTACAAGAAAATCAAGAATGCTTACCCTGATTTAGAGGATCCGTTATTTGAATGGAAGGTAGTCGTTCCCAAATCACATCGGGTGGAGATTATAAGAGAACACCATGACCCGCCGACATGTGGACATGCCGGGGTATATAAGACATTCCATAGAGTTTGTCGTAAATTTTACTGGCCGAAATTACGTGCGGACATAGCCAGGTATGTTCGGGCCTGTCAAGTTTGTTTAGCGAACAAACCTGTTAATCGACCGCCGATTGGCCATATGTGTAGTCATAAGGATGTATCGCGTCCTTGGGAACTTATCTCAATTGATGTCGTGGGACCGCTTCCTCGGAGTTCCAACGGTTATATGTATATTCTCAGCGTGCAAGATTATTTCTCGAAATTTTGTCTATTTTTCCCCATGCGTACTTCAACAGCAAAAACCATTACAAGGTTGGTAGAGGACCATGTTTTCTTACTATTTGGAGTCCCTAGGACCCTGATTTCCGATAATGGACGTCAATTTATTAGTGCTGACTTCAGGAAGTTATTAGATAAGTATAACGTTAAGCATGTTCGAACAGCAAACTACCATCCTCAAGCTGATCCTTGTGAAGCCCAGCACAAGACGTTAAAGACAATGTTAGCCTCTTACGTCAGAGATAATCATCGTAGTTGGGATACCTTCTTGCAAAAAGTTGCATGTGCCATGAGATCAGGACCGAGCGAAAGCACAGGTCGATCACCCCATTTCGTAAACTTTGGCAGAGAATTAATACTTTCGGGACCCGATCATATTCCAGCCTTGGAGGGCGAGAATGTCCAGTCTTCGAACCAGGTGGACAGAGAAGAACGACGACCGGAGGTTCTCAGAAAGGTTTTTGATGATGTACGTGCTCGTATTGCGAGGGCGCAAGAGCGTAGTGCCAGGGTGTATAATCTTCGGCGTAGAGATGTGCGTTACTCAGTAGGTCAGCGTGTCTGGCGGAGAAACTACGTCCTCTCGGACGGATCTAAACATTTCACGGCGAAGCTTGCTCCTCGTTACGTTGGACCTTTTCTAGTAAATAAAGTAGTATCGCCATGGACCTACGAACTGAAGGACGTTAATGGTAGTCGAGTAGGAGTGTGGCATGCGAAAGATTTGAAAGAGGACCCAGAGGGTTGATTTTGTTTTGTATAGTAGAATATAAGTATAGGTTGTAAGTTTAGGTTAGGGATGTGTTACTAGACTTCTCTTCTGAACGTCTACTCGATAGCTAGAGTTCCATTGCGGGATTATCGTTGGAAGAGATTTAAGACGACATATGTTGTTTTGGGTTTTTATCGTACCGGTTAATGGGTAAAGTTTCGAATTTGTTTCGTTATGGTATGTTTCGTTATGACCAGCATTGGGATCTGTGGATAACACGGTTTAGTTAGGTAGTAAGTTAGGATAAGTTAGGTTGTAAGGTAGTATGTTGAGGATTATTAGGGGAGTTCCTCAGGGAACTTACCCTGTGGTTGAGGGTTCACGAATATCGCCACCGTGGGATTCAGCCTGCGTGAGGTAGAAATCCTCTAAAGTGGCCACTGTTCCTTGCAGAGGGGCTCGTGCAATACTGGGACGAACGAATCGGAGTGGGCTACCTTGAATGGTGTGGTCTGCAGGAAGGGCAAGCATTGGGGGGTAGAGTTTGGACGTCAGTTTGGGCCGAGGTCCGCTGACAACAGTGCTGGGCCCTACTACTGTGTTTCGCCTGAGCTCCTGTACGGTCGCGTGCTTCCGGTGCGATCGTCAAGTATCGACCGAGAACAACCCCGTCGCATTCCCTTGGTATTCTCGGTAAGAGAATATCATTTTAGTGTTGGCAGCTACTATATCGTTGCTCGGGTGACAGTTCACATCCGAGGAAATGGATACCCCATTTCCTAAATTTTTTTTTTGGATTCTTTTCTTTCCGCTGTTTGATGGTCTTGTTTTCCGGTAATTCGGTGGATGAGCGGGATTTTGCCTCTCGCGCTTCCAGTTTTCTCCTTCTTGGGTCGAAAGACGGCTCCATACACGAGGCTTCCCATGCGCCTTGGGATTGCGCAATATGGGTCCGGACCAAGTCCTCTACCATCTGTGACTGGGTTCTGAGTTGGAAGGACGGGCAGTAGCGTGCGGTACAATCTGCGGCTTCTCCAGTGGTTACACAACCTTTTATCTTTTGGTCCTAATTCTTCTTCGATTTCCGTCTTGTACTAAGTGAAATTTTGGGGAAAATTTCTTTGAAGTAAAGGGGGGAATGTTACATGTCAAAATTGAACTACGTGAATACGTAAAAGGATATTTTTGTTGTTATTATATGAACTTGTAGAGCATAGCTAAAGGTCAAATTAGGTTTGGTTGGTCGAAGAGAGTTCAGTGAATTGGAGGCAATCTTGTATAAACGGAAGGTCTTCGTGGCATATACTTGAGCTTCTTAGCTAGGTTATACCGTGGGTTATGATTGTCTAGTCTTGTACTCGCCATTTGCAGTACTCACTGTCTACACAGCTGGAAGGCATATAGTCTGGTAGGTTTCGATTTCTCCTAACGGTAGTTGTGCAGATTGTTTATCGTTAGTTCTCAGTATTATTGTATAAGCCTCGATGGCTCTGAGGGAGACTGCTTACGGTTTTGTCCCTAATCTCTTTCCTCAGTCGGCTTTGTAAATATCTCGTTTGGCTTCAGTTTTGCCTAAAAATACAATAGTATGATTTATGAGAAGAACACTGTCATATGTGCAATGTAACCGCAATTATTAGTATGTGCTTTACTGTAATTATGTGTAGTTACTTACTGAGTATCAGGGCAATACCATAGCTAGAAGTTTTCCTTTACATTGATTAAGTAGGTAATCATTTTGGGTGAACATCTTTAAAGGTTTTGTTTATTTTGGTAGCTGTCATTCTACTCGCATAGTGTCAGTGGGCACTGAGCGCAGATTGGTCTTGGCAGGCGACCACCTGTTTTAGCACTGAAGAGTGAAATGGGTAGACTGAGAACTGCGGTCATCCTTGTCTACGGTAGGGTAATTCTTTTCGAATGCATGTTTCTAAGAGGTTCCAGTTATTAAGAGGTTTTCCACGTAACTCTCGACCTGATTACGTATTGTATGCAATGTAAAGTTGTATTTTGGGTATTATCAAGTTGTCGACCAGGTGTTATTTGACCAATCAACGTGTCAGCAATCGTCTCGCTCGAGGGCGAGAGACAAGAATTTACCGTGTACCCCAAACGACTGCCTCGGTTCATATGTTACGATTTGTATGTTACATTTTCAGTATTTCTGGTCTTCTATAGTTATCAAATCTTGTGTAGATGAATTTTGTAACTGTGTGTGTGATCTAAAGTAGCCTTTGAAGGAAATTACAACTGTGGGTTTTCAATGTCCATTTGAGATTCGAATTTCCCCGCTCGAGTTCGAGGTGATTCGACGTGGGCAGTCTTTTCCTTTTCCGGCTTGGAGAAACGTCTTCGACATATTTGTGTGCACATGTTTGATTCTTTAGAAGAATTTCCATAGTTTGGGATATTATTGTGGCACAATATATCTGGTATAATCGATGTTTGGAGCTAATTAGTTCGATTATATCATAATTCCTGTTGGATGGTATGTCAAGTGATTCAGCCAGTGTGATCTGAGCTTCACAGCTAAAGCCGCATGTCAACCAAGTAAGTTTAATGGAATTTTCTACTCAAGGGCTGATAACTCACAGTAATTTTCTTTGCAGGGCTTTTTCTTTCCCCTTTTGCTTTCTTTTGAGGTTTTGTACTTCGTTTTGTCCATGACCCGTGGGTTTTCCTAACACGTGGATGTTTGGTTAACTACCTGTTGCATTTGTTGGGACTGTCGGTTCCTATTTTGCTCCTGTCTGGAATACGTACATGTTCTGGTGTACCAGCGGTGGAGTCAGGATAATCTAGTCACCAAGTTTGGACACTATACCATATACTGGGTGTTGAGTTGGTAGCGATATACTGGGTGGTGAGTTCCCGTTAATGGACATATTGGATGTTGAATTCCTGCTAGCAAGGTGCCTACTGGGTGGTATGTTCTGCATGAGCCTAGTATATGAACTTCAACGTTGAGTCTTTCCCCGCTGCAGTGGTAAGCTGGACTCGAATACTGTACTGTCCTGTGGCCTGGCTGTCCTGATTGCAAGTTTAAGGAACTGGATGCTGGAGTGGTGCCTATCCAGAGTCAGATAAGTGTCATAATAGCTGATAATCTGTCATTTAGCATCTATATATTTCGTATCTTATATATTTCTTTTATATCGTATGCCAGAAATCGTGTATATACACATGTAAGCGTACTCTGTCACATTCACTTCATGAATAACAGTTTGTATTGATTAATTAGAGAGTACCCGAGTCATGTGTATGTTCATTTAGGTAATGTGTAATTAAATCACATGTATAGAGAATAAGTATTGTAGCTTGAGTAAGCACAAGTCAAACGTAGGACCATCTCGACATGATCATGTTGCGATGAATCTGGGCTAGTTGGTAGCTTCCCATTTCATTACGTGACCTCACAGTCACCGGGTTATCATTTTGTTTAGTAACGTAGGCCAGCCTAGGTAAGCTACGGAAGTACCCTCACCTTATGTGAGTTGACTGTAGTGATACATGTTCCATATTTAGTTAACGTAGGTACCTACCTACTGTAAATGTGCACTTGATTTTAGTTAATTGTCGTTGGTTTCCACCAGCCTTGTACAAGAGACTTAGATAAGATAGATAATATAGATTTCCTTATCGATTTTATCAATAAGGGAATTGATGTGATTTCACCATACAATATTTTGCTATATTTTATATAGTACCTATTTCCACCAACCTTGTTCAATAAATTTTAGATAATATAGGTCGATTTCTATCGACAAGGAAATTGATGTGATTTGGTTTGGTTTTTTTTGTTTTGTGTAAACTGACAACCGACCTACGACCCCCTCCCCTAAGCTACCGGAGTGTGTGATCCCTCACTGTTCGGGATTGTTCACTATAAAAAAAAATATAGGTTACGTGGTTGCCTGGGCAATTGGCGACCGTAGCAACATTTCACAATAAGCATTCATAATGCTTGCATTTTGTTAACTCATTTTGTCTAATAAAAATCTGAAAAAGAAAATATATATGAACACCACTGACAACGATAATCGTAAACGGTTTCGTAATTAAAAATTACCTAATACTTCGTCGGAAGTGTTAATGCAATAATATCAAATAAGTTTTTCAAAAATGTTTATATTAATCTAAGTTCAAAGAAATATTATTTTATTACTTGTATGATTATGCAATGTCTCCGCTTTCGTTTTAAGCACCGTTAGTTCGAATTATTAATTAATAATTTGTAAGAATTGCAGATCGGAAATATAACATAATATAACCATTCGTTTTTAATACAATTGTAAATGTTGTACCTTATGAAATATGCAGTATGTCTAAAACTTGTTAAGCAATATTTAGTATTCTATATTTTTAATGCAAAAAATAATATATAGCGCCTTTGAATAAATACCTAACGCAACAAAATAATGTCTTATGACTGCAAATTATGGGGTTATGGTGGAACATAAGTCGAATCGATTTGAAGAAGATGCCGAAAACAAGTAGGTACTACACGGACTAGATGGTGATATAAGGCGGCAAAAATTACAGCCTAGAGGTAGCAATAGTTTAAATCCGGCCTTGAGTGTTAAAATTAAATACCCTACAAATGCCGGAATTTAGCTGTACCATAATTAGAAAATCAGAATACTAATATTTTAAAATTGTCAACAGTGATGTTTGATAAGAAGTTATAGATAATTAAATAATTGATCCGATTTCTTTTTTCCTTTTTGCATTTTAGAGTTGCGGAAACAAATGGTTGTAACCTTGCTTTTCAAAATTTACATAATAAAAAAATTCCAAAATGCCATCAAAAACTTTTTAAGTCACTGGTCTACAAGGAAAAATTAACGCACACAACTTTGGATGAAATGAACTAAAAATTTGGGATGCCGATTATAAATTTGATTACTTCCGTTTCTTTCTAATCTAGTACGTAATACAATAATAAGATGAGTAAAGCTGCTTATTTGTTCTGGGTAGTATTAGAAAGATCGCTCAATATTGCACAAATATTGCAACACCCCGACGGTTCCTATATAAAGGCTTTCTAGCCGCGAGCAAGCAGAGAGTCAGCCAGAATGAGTTATATATTTTGGAAATTTATCACTTTTATCACTGCCACTCTTGTCTCTTCTATACAAACTTTGTCCACGTGTTACTGTGTGAAGCTTCTGCGAATTCAGTGACATACTTTTATTACCTAATGTTATACCGCTAGTTTATTGCTCGCCTTGCGGCAATTATGAAAGATGATAATATATTAATCAATTTATGTAAAATATAAATTTTAACTTTTAGTACGTTCTAATAGTGCAACATTAGAAAACCTATCTATTATGAAAGTGAGAATTTGAGATGAACTACTCACGAACACGGTTCTCTAGTTTTTTTTGGTACACGTACCATACCTGATTAAAATTCTTGAGTCGTGTAGGCAAAAAGTGCAAACAATAACTAACCTGTTTAGTATACTTGTCTAATAAGAAATGTTTAATCGCACGTTTACGTAATATAGGTTCTATGGCATTGTTTGGAAATTGACTGAAATTTCATAGTGCAACAGCTTAGCTTGACTATGTCAAGGAATAAAAAAGTTTAAAAAACTCACTAGCTGCTAATAGGCTAATTTACTCAATATCCAGGTTCCAACATTTAAATGAAGAAATTTATATTATTTGTCAACAAAAGGGACACGAAATGTCAAGGGTATGTTTCATTAACAATAAAAGTTTTTAAAAAGTTAATAGGACAGGATAGAACTACTGTTGGTTAATACCTCAATGTTTAAGATGAAAACCGGTCTTTACTTTTTATTAAGTGTGTTGAAGAGAAAAATTGGTGAAATGTAAATATTGGTAATAAGATTAATACTGACTAAAATCAGAACCTAAACAAACATAGCTGCGGCATTGAACGAAATTGCAAGGTGGAGGTAAAGCGGCGTTAGTTGCCGAGTGGAAAGCATGTCGTACAATAAGTAAGTCAACGCTAGGAGTTTGAACGAGTCGTTAAAGGACATAACATGCTATTTGAGCTATAGGCGGTTGTGTATCATTACATTGGTTGTTCTTGTTGATCTACTTTCTATAGCAGTTGATATTTATTTGTGTTTTATTCTTAATGATCATTTAACACCATGCAGGACATTGAGTAGCGGGTTCTCCACCACCAATTAGAAAAGTTGACCTCCAAACGTTAAAAGCCCTGCGTTAGAGTGTTGCCGCTAAGTTTGTTTAAGCTATTGTGTGTTAATATCAAAGGAAGATTTTACCTCTGTAAATTTAGGCTAGATTTCATACAAATGACCTTTAGATGGATTTAGCTTTAAATACCTTTGATAATATTATTAAGACAATAATTGCATCCAAGGTATTAAAAACCAACACTGGTCAAAGTTTCTTTAAATTTTATTGGGAACCGATTATTAGTAACTAATTTTCTTATGAAATCTAAATATGCAAGTTATATATGATATTTTTATTTATGTGGTTATTCGGCGATTGAGGTGTGCAGGGATCCGATCCTCGGATTTGTGATAAGGAGGGCTAAATATTGAAAACAATTAAAAATACTAATAGATTAAATTAGGTCTTTTGTGAATACTACAAAGTACAGTAATGTTGCAGAATTTTGTATAAAACTGAAAATCCACTGATGGAATTTAGTTAATTTATCAAATATTTATTTTATTGCATATTATAAGTGTTTTTTTGGGGCAAGGCAAAGTTTGCCTTGATACTGCACTTTGAATATTTAATTTGTATGTTTCTGTTTTCCTGCTTTTTATTATTTTACAGGCCGTGTAATCCCAAAAGAAACTATGAATCATGAAAACGCATCACAAATAAGTTATAGATGTAACAATGTAAGTATTGACTTCGCGATCTTCAAGCTTAACGTTCACAGGTTAAGCTTGTTTATATCACCGTCTTCGTTTTATCCAACTATTATATTTTACAAAAAGTATTTGTGCAATGGTTTGATCTAGATGAAATTATAGTTCTCGATCATTATGTGTACCAAGAGGTATATTAAACTTTATACACAACCATTATATCTGTTAAGGATTATTTCATATGGTGAACAGTAAAAGCGCTCTGTTCATGAGTCACTGTCTATAATTTGACATTTTAGTATCTAATCAATACCTAACTCAATTACAAAAACGTTGTTTCTTGATACGGAAAGAATCTGTATCAGAAGTTGTTTGCATCATTTTTTGCATTATTTAAAAAAATTGACTAGTATACAGGATATTTATTTGAAGGATATGCTGAACCCAACTACTCCATGGACTATGTGCCCTGACTAGCATTGTATTACTCCGGCATCTCCATGGAAGTCGCCACATCCTTCATGGAGACTAACTAGCAGACACTGACCTGTTTCGCACTTATTATGTGCTGATCAAAGTGCCATAGGTAGTGGACTCGATGAACGATGTTGCAACATGATTGTCTAAAGGGTATCTCGAATGTTAGTGGTAATGAGAAACACCGTAGTGCCCTCTTTTGGTTTTTGCTACTATCCGTCTGACAATTATTGTCTATTTGACAGTCAGATAGCGACTTGCTTTTCGGCAGGTATCATTACAGTAGTTACATCTATTATCTTTGAACAAGAGAATCCTACTTATTTATTAGAAGGAGATGCCAAAAATAACTACTCGACGGCCTATGTGCCCCCGACTGGCATTGTATAAATCTCGGCTTCTCCATAGAAGTAGCCACATCTTTCGTCAGTAATACGATGCCAGTTTGGGCACATAGTCCGTGAAGTAGTTCTTTTCGGCGTATCTAAATAAATAAGTAGGATTGTCCTACTTAAAGACAATAGAGGTCACTGCTGTAATGGCACCTGGGGAAAAGCAGGTCGCTAACTATCTATCATTAAGACAATAATTGTCAGACGATGGTAGCAGAGACCAAAGAAGGCACTCTGGTGCTGGTGTTTCTCACCACCACTAGTGTACCTACAGAATTTCATAGAATTGTTAATGGATCGAACTAGTAAGCGTATCGAAAACATATACATGTAGCCTATCCATTTTAAAGATATTTGACACATCTCATATAAAAATATTTTCATTGGTTTTTGGCATATGGAAATAACATAACCTCTTGCCATTTACAATTTAAGTTCTGAAATTTAAGTCTCTGAAATCTGTATATTGTCCTCCAAGACACACAATTAATAAAGAACAGTACTTAAACTTTCTTAATACTCAAGGTCATAGATTTATCATTGGCGGCGACTTCAATGCCAAGCACACTCATTGGGGATCAAGACTGACAACACCTAAAGGTAAAAGATTTATGGAAGCAATGACTCAACTAAAATGTGAGACGTACTCAACTGGCAAGCCAACTTATTGGCCCACAGATAGAAATAAAATACCAGACCTCATAGACTTCTTTATAGTACGAAATATATCAGCAGTCTATATCCAAGTTGATGAAGCATGGGACCTGAATTCAGATCACTCTCCCATACTTCTCACCCTCAGCGATACCATTATCCAAAAGGAAAAAGCTCCAAGATTAACAAGCAAATTAACAGATTGGCAGAGTTTCAGTATGGATCTTGAAAATGCGATCGATCTAGCAGTTCCATTAAGAACGGCAGAACAACTGGACGACGAGGTGGAATTGTTCGTTACCAATACACAGAAAGCAGCATGGAATAATACCCCCCCTATAATACAGCGGACAAAGGGAAACAACTATCCTAAGGAAATAAGAGACTTAATCTCTGAAAAAAGGAAGCTCCGGCGGAAATGGCATTACACCAGAGCTCCAGCAGATAAAACTAGACTCAATAATGCCACTCAGCATCTAAAAAGAGAAATAGAAAGGATTAAAAATGAGTCTATTCGTGAGTACCTCAGTGAGTTGACAAATAATAAAAACACTGACTACTCTCTTTGGAAAGCTACAAAGGGATTAAAAAGACCAATAATTCAGAATGCTCCAGTCAGAAATACAGATGGTAGCTGGGCTAGGAATAATATGCAAAAAGCAAATAGGTTTGCAGAACATCTTGAAAATACATTTAAGCCAAACCCAGGAGAGGAACTATCAGAGTTGGAAATACCTGCTCAGCAAGAAATAAACATCACACCAACTTCCCCTAAAGAAGTAGCAAAAGAGATAAAAGAAAACATCGATCCCAAGAAAGCACCAGGCTTTGATCTAATCACTGGAGAGGTATTAAAACAACTTCCAAAGAAAGCTATAATCAAACTAACACATCTCATTAATGCTTCATTTAGATTAAGGTATGTTCCTAAAATGTGGAAAGTGGCAGAAGTCATTATGACACCCAAACCAGGGAAAAACCCCCATGAAGTTTCGTCTTATAGGCCGATATCCCTGCTACCTGTAATATCAAAATTGTTCGAAAAAATTCTACTGAAAAGATTGAAACCAATCATGGATGAGGGTAATTTAATCCCAACTCACCAGTTTGGATTCAGAGAAAGCCACTCCACCCTAGATCAAGTACACAGAATTACTGACGTAATAGAAAAGTCGCTAGAAAACAAAGAAGTCTGTTCAGCGATATTCCTTGATGTTGCGCAGGCTTTTGATAAAGTGTGGCATGATGGGTTAAAATATAAACTAAATAAGTTACTTCCATATAAATACTCAGAATTATTGGAATCATATATCTCAGATAGACTCTTCAGAGTCAAACAAGATGAAGCATACACTGAACTAAAAGAAATCAAAGCAGGAGTACCACAAGGAAGCGTCCTAGGCCCTATCTTATACCTGATCTACACCAGTGATATACCACAGTTAGAGCAAAACACAATAGCCACGTTTGCAGATGATACTGCCATTCTTGCGACAGGAAAGGGCTATGAAGAAGCTGCAAACAAACTGCAAATATCAGTTAACCAAATCAATAACTGGACCAGAAGATGGCGTATCAAGCTGAATGAAACCAAATCAGTGCAGATTAATTTCACAAATAAAAGAGAACAACAAATACCTATTAACATGAACAATGCCCAGATTCCATATGCAAACTCAGCAAAATATCTAGGCATCACATTAGACGCAAGACTTCGCTGGAAAGTCCATGTTAAAAAGAAAAGAGAAGAGCTAGACATCAGATATAAGAAAATGTACTGGCTACTTGGTAGACAGTCCTGCCTATCAACTTACAACAAAATACTGTTGTATAAACAAATTCTCAAGCCAGTATGGACCTATGGAATACAGCTCTGGGGCTGTGCCAGTAAGAGCAACATATTAATTATTCAAAGGTTTCAGAACAAAGTACTGCGGAACATCGTCAAAGCGCCTTGGTACATCAGAAACAGCGACCTTCATCGAGATCTTCAGATGGACACTGTAGAGCAGACAATTAATAAATTTGCACGGACTCATGAACAACGACTCCATCAACATGTGAACATCGAGGCCATCCAGCTCCTCGACAACACTAACATAGTAAGAAGGCTCAAGAGGGTTAAGCCCTTTGAGTTAGTGAAGTGATTATGTCAATATAAAAACACAGCATTGTGCGGTTAGTGTTACACGTTAGTGTTAGTGTAATTAAGTTACCAGACTCTAAGGTACACTAGTGAGTAAGACCTTAGCTCTAAAATTTTCAACTTTAGTTAAATTAGGATAGAACTAAATTACTCATTGATCTCCCTTTGATCAGATTGTAATAGCAGCAAAATAACCTTCAAGGGGTATTTTCTATATATAAAAAAAAAAAAAAAAAAAAAAAAAAGTTCTGAAATTTAAATTGTATTTTAAGAATAGGTATTGCAAAGGTTATAGTTATAGTAAGAACTTTTTCAGAAAATTTCGATAGGAAGCTCTTACACAGAATTTATTCATTCATCTCGACGGTATCTCAGTATGTATGTATATTAGAGAATAGTTCTATTGTCCGCCGAGTTCAATCTCCGACTTGACAAGTGTCTCAAAGAGTGTATGTTTATTTAACGTTTCTTTATGTGTAATTTCTATGCAGTACAATCTATTGGATTAATAGAGGAAGGATGTCTATTAACTTTTGAATTATTTTTTAATTATCATTCGAAATATTACTTACGAAACATTATTTTAAATATACGGTATTCTAGATTCAATGACTCGGGAACAAGATATCTCTATATATACAGGGTGTAAAAAATAGAGTACCGGACTTCGAGGGGTGGTACTACATCTAAAAATAAAAATACAAGTTCCTATGAACATATGTCCTAAAACGGTTTCTATGAATTTACAGCCCTTAAAACGGTGGATAAAAAGAATAGTTTTTATTTATTTTTGGGAGTGGCAGACTAATTCTTTTGAAATTTCGTGTGTGTACCGACATACATTTTTATGCCAAAGCGAATGGTGATAGTAAAAAGTGCCATGATAGTTCTTAAAGAGTAATTTTCATGAGGGTAGAATATTATTTTTCACAAAGATTTTTTAAAGTGAAAACAGTAATTTCAACAATAGATGTGAAAAATTACGACTTACTATGTAAATTTTGAAATGCGCTATTACATTGTTCATGTCAAAGATTGGTTATTTAGGTTTGACAGTTTGAGTCAATTGTTTTTATGCGAATTCAACTGACAGATGGGTACTTTTATAAGTCCACGTACACGTTAGTACTCAAAACATTTCTAAAATAAAAATAAAAACCATTTTCTATCCATCGTTTAAAGGTTCATAGGAATTTTTATTTTCTATTTTAGGAATTTTTCAAGATGTTGCATGCAAGATACAAGATGTACACTGTTTTTTTACACCCTGTAGGTATATCTTGTATACATATTTTATTTAACAAACTAATTAAAATTCATATAAATAAATTTGTTAAATTAGACACTCAAACCCAAAAACACTCTGCAGCGTAGAACTTCTTTACACATGTGATATAGGTCCAATAATAAGGCTCTAACGAAACATCAGTCAATCTGATGGTAATTTTTGAAAATTGAAGAAAAGTTAGATACAAAATACCTACACATACCTACAATCGGAACACCTACAAATTGAAAGAAAGAGGATTTAATTTTATAGTTAATTTAAAAAATACGGTAGACGTTCCATGTAGAATGCAACACTTGGTATACTATTTTTTAATGTATTTAAGTTCTTGCCAAAAATCAATAAAAGAACGAGGAGAACGAGGATTGTAGAATTAGAAATTTAGTATTCACCTGAAATATATTCTAGTAAGTATCATTAATAAACTAATAAAACGATAATATTTTAGTTTTAAAATAGTAAAATATAGAGGTATACCTACTTTAGAAAAATATAGTGTTCGTGGGAAGATAAATTAATAGGTAACTTACCTAAATCATGTGCATCCACGTGAAATGTATTCCTTAATTCTTCTACTGTCATGTGTTTGTGGATCTGAAACAAAAATGTACTTTTTAATAAAATGTAATTAATAATATTCAAACACAGATTGTGGGATGTTTTTTCAGAGTTTTAAGGGTTTGCGAAAGTAATAATGAATTTGAACATATTACTACAAAAAGTGTACGAAGATAATAGGTTACTGCAGATTCAAACAAAATACATTGCATACGGATATTTCGACTCTTTCGAAACTTATTTGATACTGTAGTTTCCTTTAATTATACAGGGTGTTCCATGATGACGGTCTATTAGAAGTATCTGGAGAACCAATAAAAACATTAATTTGGAATTTAAAGTGAAGTCAAAATTAAATTAAGTCAAAATGATCTACTTGATGAAATATTGTTATTGCTATAACGATTATTTTCCATTTCATCAACAATGTATAATAATTAACAAGAAATGTCCTTTTAAATGGTTAACTACGAAATCAACAGAAAATTTATTTGCCTCGCCCTCTTTTCATCAACGAACAGTGTTAGTGTTTTAATGCATTTCATTAATAATTGTAAATAACTCGCATACTGTAAGACTTACGGATAGGGAAGTGGATACTATTTGATAGCTAATTTATTGGACAATCCAATGAGGTAATAAAATACAGGGTGTTATATTTAAGATAAGTTAACTTTTATTATTTGTATTTAGTATGCATTAATGTGATTTATTTTCAGAACATCTTGTATATTGTAGATTCGCTTTCTGTTAATTATACGATGGCGGAGTATCTACCTTCACATAATCGCACCATAGTTTCACATTTGTAAGTCCAAGATGAAAGAAATTACAAGATATATCACGTAGTGCTAAACAGATTTATTTTTATCAAATAAGCGATATCGTAAATCGTTTAAGATAGGTATATACTATTTTTAATGAATGTGGTCCAGATTTGGATGAGGAATCCAAAAATGCAATGATACATATGTTGTCCTATTTAAAATAACGAAGTAAATATCGGCTTCAGTTATAATCGGAAGTGGTAGGGTAAGTGATCTACTTCAAAATATAAGTAAATCATGGCCCACTTTAAAGCTATTAATTGCTAAACTTTTTTCAAACACTTCTTTTTTTTATAGGCTAAATTTTTGTTTCTCAGTTGATTTTTACGAAAAACGAAACTGGTGAAAGGCGGTAATGCTCTCTTGAAGAAAATAGAGGTGGCTCAAAGAAATTGCGAACCTGTTACTGAAATATCAAAGTTTCAAGATGGCGAATTATATTAAAACGGACGCTGTTTGTTAATATCGGTTCTGGATAAAAGAATCGATGAAAAAAAAAATAATAAAAGATGCTGTTATCTTGTCTCACCCAGTGTATATTTAATTTTCAAATGTTTCGCTTTCTAGTGATCATTGCTTCTCTCCTCTTACGTAATATAAGTGCGATAAGTACCATCTCTTTTCTCTCTGTTTAATATATTGTTAATTCATTTATTGATGACATGATGACACACGATTTACGAAAAATAGTAAAAGTAAGTTACTTGTTACTTCATAAATATATAATATTTTCAATTTTTACAAATATAGAGCTTAAAAATCACACAACATATTATTATATAATATACATTACAAATTACAAAATAAATTACTACTAGTATCACGTTTGCTTTTACCATTAAAGCTAAATGTTTACCTATATCCAAACAAAAAACCTGCCTGCAATAAATTAATTAATAACGTGTAATAAATCAAACATCCTGTAAAATCATTAAGTACTAACAAAAAAAGACGGTTATTAGTCAGTAGATCGAAGAATATCTACGATATGGGGTAATACCATAGATTTATAAGACAAGGGAGATGTAATTGTTTATATTTTAAAGCAATCAGAGAACCCCTTGTTTACTCTTTATCTGGTCAACTGCAAGGTCTACTTTATAATTGTACGAAAAACTGTTGCCAAACTGTCAATTGTGTAATTTATATTTTCACATTTAAACTACCATGATTATGGGTTAAGGTTAAAATATTACATAAAAATATTTTCCATTTCCTAGTTAAGTAGATAAATCATATTTTGTTAAAAACGTTGCGATAAAAACTAACTTCATAACGCAAAAATGGAATGAACAGGCATCATTGCTCCCTACTCCAATCCGCATGTTCATTGAAACCGGTAACAACCACGTGAATCGTAGTATTTTATAGTATTTCTTTTGTGCGGTGTTGCTGGCAGTCGGAATTTTGCTTTTGTGAATTTTTCAGTGTTTTTCGTAAGGATTTTATTACTATTCTTCAGAAAATGGTGCATCAGTGTCAAGTGTATGGAAAAATGAATTCTTTATATTCAAAACTGTCTTTCCACAGGTAAATTTTGACAAGTTTTGTTTGGTTATTCGGTCGCTATATTTGTCACGCCATATTTACGAATTTTCAGGGGCGTGCTGGCTGGCTTCCTTATCATTTTACGGAATATAGTATATATATACTATATTATATTATGGAATTGCTTTTGTTATTTTTTAAAATATGGCTGATGTGTTAGTTTTTGGAGTTACCTACACACATACTTAAATATGGTCAAAACAAGAATCCAAGCAAGAAGCTAAGGCATCATCATCATTCAGCACTTTGCTGCATAACAAATTAAAAAACCTATAATGTTTGGTAAGTGTGAAGCCAACATGCAACGTTTGCACACAAAAATTAAAATCAGTTGCGTAACCAAGGTAATTTTTAAAGGTATCCTTTATACTAATCTAAGAGCGAGAAAATCACCATTATCAGGCTTTTAAAGAGTTATTTTGAAAACAGTAAGTCAAATAACTTGAAACAAAAAGTTGAATTAAAAACTAACACCATGTACATCTTTCTTATTTTAAATTATATTTCACTTTTAAATGTAATTGAACCCTGTATACAGAGTTTGGGTATCTTTGAAAAACTGAAAAATACTTTTTTACACTACTGTATATATAAGTTTTTGTAATGTAGTAGGTGTACCACCTTTACTTAATTCAGAATTTTAAGTGTTCAAGTTTCAATTCATATTCCCTACATTAAAACTCCGATACTAATTTAATTTCTAATCTCACAAGCTTTTGCTGTTGCAATGTATAGTACTGATTTTCTTAAAATTCCTTTTTTGATGTTTTATTATCATACCCAACCCTTCCAAAAATAGTACGCCTTTGGCGTCGGAAGCAAGTTCTCCCAAAACTTTTGCAACGTTGCACGGATTCGGAATTTTGCCGTTCTTTCTCTCGGTATTCTTTGTCATACACATTGCCAATGATTGATACAAAACAAAAGGTTATTTATGAATGAACCGTGAGGTCTCCTCTTATTAAGTCTATGGGTAATACATTCATAGAGGGAAGAAGTTGTATATTATTTTAAGAAATACTAATGGCTTTATTGTCCTCTAAAGCGAAACTGAGTTTAGATGTAAAGATGATACAAAGATTTCTAAAACCAATTTATATAACGCAATTATTGTGGGATTATAAGATATCATCTCTCATATAATAGCGTAATGTATTTGTAACATAGGCATTGGCGCGAATTATAATCAAGTTGCTAATAGAAGCTCTTTGTGAGTTGGGCTATATAGCACACTTTATATTTATCTTCAGAAACAGGTTTAAACGAGTTAATAAAAATTTAATAATGACAACTCTATGGGTACACAAAAATACCATACTGGTGTATTAAAAATAACAAATGGAAGAAGTGTGTTATGGCTCGCTTGAAACAAAATACTAAGGTGACAGTAAACCAAAGTGTTATTAATCATTAGAAGCAAAAATGTTATCCGAAAAAGAAAGAATTGAAATATTAACTATGATAGGCTACGGTGATTTAACCCGAACACACACAGAGGTTTGTAATATGTTTAGGTAATTTGAAATATCAGGGTGAGAACGTAAGTCAGTTAACAATAAGCAGGATTGAAAATCAGTTTAGAGACCAAGGCACTGTTAGAGATCTTCCGAGAAGTGGACGTACCAGAGTTGTTAATGATGAAAATAGTTTAAACGTTTTGTTGTTCGTCCATGAAAATCGGCATTCGACGATGCAAAGACTTGGAGGTGAATATGGAATTTCAAATTTTTCAGTTCACAAAATTCTGAATAGCCACAAGTATCATCCGTATAAAGTTAAATTAATGCATGAGTTAAACGAGGATGATCTAGATCGACGTGTTCAATTCATTCTGGAAAGATTGGAAACAATACTCATGAATCCCAATTCTTTAATAAACTCGGTTTTATTTTCGGACAAGGCGAGGTTTCTTTACTTGACGTTGTGAACAGACAAAACGGCAGATACTACGATAATGACAGGCCGTCATTATCTAGGCATTCTAGGCAATTGAGACTGACACTCAATATCCACAAAAAATAAATGTATGAGCAGGTATTGTAGGAGGTAGGATTTTGGGGCCATATTTCTTTGAGGCAACTTTAACCGGAGATACTTATTTAGATTTTTTATGTAACGACTTATTTCCCTCCCTTTCCGTCTTGTTCCCTAATCTATCCTAATTGGCTATCCAGGCGTTGCAGCTAATGGGATCTGGTATTATCAAGACGGAACACTCCATCATTATGTAATAAAAGTCCGCCAATATTTACACGAGGTGTTCCCTGGGCGGTGGGTTGGTCGAAGAGGACCTATGAAATGACCTCCTCGATCACCAAATTTAACCCCATTGGATTTCTTCCTTTGGGATTATGTGAAAAGCAAAGTTTACTCCACAAAACCGAGGAATCTGAAAGAACTGAAGGAACGAATATGGCACCATATAAGAGCAGTGTCTCAAATTGTTTTAAATAATGTGTAGGCGAAAACATTCAATCGTTTAGGGTTGTATTTAAGAGAGAACGATCGAAATTTCTAGCATTTAAATTAATATTTATTTCTACCTACGTTCCAATTCTTTTTCATCTTCATTCTTTGTTTTGTTCATTGTTTCTTATTATGTTTTACTCTTCGTTTTTTGAGCTACATTGTTCATTGTTTACTTTATTCTTGTTAATATTTTGCTCATATTCAATTAAATGTGTTTTAATACAAATAATAGAGAATCACCGAAAATGGAGCAGGTACAGGTTGAACCATAGACTTAATAAGAGGAGACCTCACGGTTCATTCATAAATAACCTTTTGTTTTGTATCAATCATTGGCAATGTGTATGACAAAGAATACCGAGAGAAAGAACGGCAAAATTCCGACTCCGTGCAACGTTGCAAAAGTTTTGGGAGCACTTGCTTCCGACGCCAAAGGCGTACTGTTTTTGGAAGGGTTGGGTATGATAATAAAACATCAAAAAAGGAATTTTAAGAAAATCAGTACTATACATTGCAACAGCAAAAGCTTGTGAGATTAGAAATTAAATTAGTATCGGAGTTTTAATGTAGGGAATATGAATTGAAACTTGAACACTTAAAATTCTGAATTAAGTAAAGGTGGTACACCTACTACATTACAAAAACTTATATATACAGTAGTGTAAAAAAGTATTTCTCAGTTTTTCAAAGATACCCAAACTCTGTATACAGGGTTCAATTACATTTAAAAGTGAAATATAATTTAAAATAAGAAAGATGTACATGGTGTTAGTTTTTAATTCAACTTTTTGTTTCAAGTTATTTGACTTACTGTTTTCAAAATAACTCTTTAAAAATCACCTTGGTTACGCAACTGATTTTAATTTTTGTGTACAAACGTTGCATGTTGGCTTCACACTTACCAAACATTAGGTATAGGTTTTTTAATTTGTTATGCAGCAAAGTGCTGAATGATGCCTTAGCTTCTTGCTTGGATTCTTGTTTTGATCGTATTTAAGCATGTGTGTAGGTAACTCCAAAAACTAACACATCAGCCATATTTTAAAAAATAACAAAAGCAATTCCATAATATAATGTAGTATATATTATATACTATATTCCGTAAAATGATAAGGAAGCCAGCCAGCACGCCCCTGAAAATCCGTAAATATGGCGTGACAAATATAGCGACCGAATAACCAAACAAAACTGGGCAAAATTTACCTGTGGAAAGACAGTTTTGAATATAAAGAATTCATTTTTCCATACACTTGACACTGACGCACCATTTTCTGAAGAATAGTAATAAAATCCTTATGAAAAACACCGAAAAATTCACAAAAGCAAAATTCCGACTGCCAGCAACACCGCACAAAAGAAATACTATAAAATACTACGATTCTCGTGCTTGTTAGCGGCATCAATGGACATGCGGATTGGAGTAGGGAGCAATGATGCCTGTTCATTCCATTTTTGCGTTATGAAGTTAGTTTTTATCGCAACGTTTTTAACAAAATATGATTTATCTACTTAACTAGGAAACGGAAAAATATTTTTATGTAATATTTTAACCTTAACCCATAATCATGGTAGTTTAAATGTGAAAATATAAATTACACAATTGACAGTTTGGCAACAGTTTTTCGTACAATCATAAAGTAGACCTTGCAGTTGACCAGATAAAGAGTAAACAAGGGGATCTCTGATTGCTTTAAAATGTAAACAATTACATCTCCCTTGTCTTATAAATCTATGGGTTGAACTGTTTATCCACCCTTATCTTCAAATATACAATAATATTGTGCCTTCCGCAATTGTTATTTTTAATGTAGCAGTATGGTATTTTAATATCATGGTATCATGGTGTCATGGTATGGTATAGTAGCAAAATAAGCGGAATTAAAAATAAACATCGACGTATTCCAGGATTTTAGACATTAACGTCGGTCTTGAAGAAATATTGAATTTATCCATTAATTTTCTAACGTACTTTATAACGAACTAAGTCAATATGAATTCTATTAATTAAATAGAATCAAGTGATGCAGGAATGGGGTTGTATGTTTTCTTCTACATTGAAAATATTTAAAGGAAAGTGTGTATGAGTTACATCTAGATTTTTTATTTGATGAATATTTTATAAAGAACTAATAAATATTTCGACTGTTTCTTCTAAGCGTTAAAATTATCTTCCAAGTGATTAGAAGTAGCTTTTATTCAGTATTCATGCACAATTGTAAATTGACATTCTAATAATAATTATATTATGTTGCAAGCATATAATAAAGCAAGAATAGGAGTGAAGAATACCTTTGTGTGGTTGATGTAATAACTGAATAGCTACCAAAGATTTATTATTTAAAATCTTAGCAATAAATAATTTATAACATAGTACGTATAGTTTATAAATAATTTTATGTTTATTTCAGCATATAAAACTCTAAGAACAACTTGGCTGGAATTAGTAATTATACTGAAATAGTATAATTCCATTGTTTATATTGCCTACATGAGGAATACGGTATCTAAATATAAACAATTACCATATAATTTTTAACTTTTATGATTTTTTTAAATTTTAATGTCCTACTGACAGTTTTACTATTCTAAAATTAGCTTAGTCAGACTGTATTACTAATAACAGCAGTGTTATCAACACACATCTTCACACATCTTCACAAATCTTCATAAGGGGAAAAGATAGGTACTTATAGGGTACCCTTAACAATGTCAACGTAGAATTTTAAGGGGAGTTCAAAGAGGTTACTAGATACAGGGTGTCCTTATTAAAATAAAATATTAATGCCTAGATCAACAAAACTGAACAACCTGTAGAAGAAAGTAATGAGTATGAAAAATTTAAGTAAAAATTTCTGCATTTATTTTTTTCTCTGCTTACCTCTTATATTTTCTGAGATAATGGGATAAAGGATCTTATTTTGGACACTGTAAACTATTTATCTATTTAGATAAATACCATAAGGTAATACAGGGTTTAACATTTAACCTTTGACTAAATTTAAATTCCTTAGTTAACTGTTTAAGGTCACTCCAACTGGTCGATAATGTAAGATAAAATCTTTATTTTACTTCCTAAGTAGTTTCCTTCCTATGGCTCGGGTTACACTACTAGCGTTATTATTTTTTATATTATTTTGAATGCAATTGTTTTATCGAAAATATTATTTTCTTCTTTAAATTAGCTTAGAAAACATACTAACCTTTATTCATCAGTTTTCTTGAAAAAAATTCAATATTCAACATGCCCAATTTCAAGTGTATTTAATTGATTACGATTACAAAATGGTTTTCGAACATGTTCTAAAAGAAAAACTTCTGTTCTTAAACCTATCAAATATCACGGAGTTTTTCTAACAATAACAGCTGTTAAAGTAACACCTACGCTACAGGTAAATTACAAAACCAATGTTTGAATGCAAATGATTAGTGACTGCAAATAAATATATGTTGATTTCAGTTACAAAATTTGCCTCGTAGCGTAGCATTTTGTCGATCGCCATATTTAAGAATATGTACATACTTAGAGAAATCTTAGTTCAATTCTGATAATTATAGGTTTTTTGTGTGCTAAATTCAAGAATACCGGGTAGCCCAAAAATAAGTTACGACCATCAACTTTATTTTTTCAAATGGAAACACCCATTTTTTTTTATTTCATTTTTGAATTCTGCATCGAATTCCAGGGTCTGTTTCATGTACCATGTCCTATACCTAAACTCAATAGTTATAGAAAAAATTACGATTGAACATAGCAAAAAGTAAGACCGTATTTCTGAGGATTTATTTGTAAATCGAGCAGCACATGCAATTGTGTGTTTCTTTTGTTTTTTTGTTTGTTGACTTGTCACCCTTTAGTCTCATAGAAACTGTATGACAATTTTCCTTTCAATAAGTAATTGTCAGGTGTAGTTGCAAAGTTGCGGTTTTTACAATGGTGAAGTTAACGGAACGAAAAAAAATTGAAATTGTATGCATGGTTGGGTTTGGTGATAGAACACGTACTTAAATAGAAACAGCTCAATTATTCAATGAAACCCATCCTGATCGTCCTCCCATATGTCAAAAGGTGGTGAGTAGAATAGAGGCCAAATTTAGACAATTCGTTCATGTTAGAGATTTGCCTAAATCTGGTCTTCCTACTCGAGATGAAAATGAACAACTTGACGTTTTGCTTTCCTTGGAAGAAAATCCATGTACTCCTCTGTCGCAGATTGAGGCCAATTTACACATGCGGAAATCTATTGTTCGCTGAATAGTGCAAAAGCACAAATAACGTCCATAGAAAGTTATTATTTCGATAGGCGAAATGAGTTTTGTGAACGCACGCAAAATATGTGGAATCTAGATAATAATTTAGTAAAAAATATAATTTTTTCCGATGAAACTACGTTTTGTTTAAATGGTAATGTGAATAAACAAAATTGACGATATTGGGCAACAGAAAATCCGCATTGGATGATGGAGGTTCACAGCTGGTACCTTCAAAAAATAAATGTGTGATATGGAATAGTGTGCGGAAGAGTAATAGGTCCATTTTTGTTTGAACAGATTTTAACTGGACAAGTATATCTCGAATTTTTCCAACTTGAATTCATTCCAGCATTAGTGGCTTTATTTCCGAATCCATTGAACCCAGACTCCCCTGACGAAGAACTGATGTTCCAGTAAGATGGTGCTCCTCCGCACTATGCTGCCACTATGCGTACATTTTTGGATGAAACCTTTCCAGATCGCTGGATAGGATAGGGCCAGACCTAACTCTGATGGACTTCTTTTTGTGGGGTTACCTCAAATCGAAAGTATTTGTTAACAGACCAAACAATCTGCAGGAGTTGAAAGAGAGGATTCGAAGAGAAGAATTTGAAGAGTGCTATAACTCCGGAATTGGTTGAAAATATCCGAAAAGAAATGAAGAGAGAAGAAAATGAAAAGAGAGTTTATTGATTGCTTTGGATATTGTCAAGCCGTAAATGGCACACATTTTGAACATTTAATTTGATTTGTTCTGTTTTATTTTTACTTACTGATATGATCTTACTTACTGATATGTTCAATCGTAATTTTTTCGACAACTGTTGAGTTTAGATATAGGACATGGTACATGACACAGACTTAGAATTCGATGAAGAATTTAAAAATGAAATAAAAATTACGTGTTTCCATTTGAAAAAATAAAGTTTATGGTCGTAACTTATTTTTGGGGTAATTTTAAATAAATTTAGACATTACTTCTGGGACTCACTGCTCTATATCTATATAATTGTAACCTTATCTAGATATTACTGTTATTAGAATTTAAAAATTAAACACCACATAAATTAGACAACCCCCTAATCCAAAGCCAAAGGTTGTTCGGAAGGGGGTTACACATTGAAAAAACGCAGGCAAACGCCCCATAGGTACCCACTGACATTGCCAGTGCCGGAGCTATGGTGGACCCCAGATCATAAGGCTAAAAACACACTAGGTGGTTTTCGCCGAGTCAACCGCTGCCTCGATGAATACTGTGATGCAAATTAATGGAGCTGTTCACACTACAATGCTGTTTTATTGCTTCAAGCGGCGCATGCTTCTGTTCTGTTCACACACACATTCGCATGTGATCTGTTCACACACACATTCACGCGTTTTTCTAGCGGTTTGTGCATGCATTGATGCCAGATTTGACGTTTGTAAAAAATCTTGTACCTATCTACTATTCTGCCTTTAAAATGGATTCCATTATTGAAACTGAACTATTAATTAATTCACGAACGATCTACTTATTGGTTATGAAAAACAATGACAGAAATAAAAGAAAATGCAGTGGGAAAAAATTGTCATATTATTTTTTAAGGAGAATGCTACAGAAGAGAAAAAAATCTTAATAAGTTATTTTAAAGTATAATACAAAACCTATATATGTACACAGGGTGTGTCATGCATGATGAAATACAGATAGTGTGACTGTGATTTGTATAGACTATGCGAATTTACATAAATATGTTTATATATATATTTATCTTGCAAAGCCAGAGGGGCAATATTAACAAAGTAATGTACGAATTTCTCTCTGTCACTAAGAGCTTGTGGATTTTTTCTGCTAATTGAATATCGACATTCAATGATCTGTGAAATATTCGCCATTTGTTAGTTAATATACCAAAATAACATGCATACATCTTCTGGCTCTCAACAATCTGTAGTTAAACACTTTTTTTTTCATAACAAATTTTTACCAACATATGGTTTTAGTAACTTTTCTGAAAGTCCGAAGGTGTTGGAATATTCAGTGAATTATTAATCAGATGTTCATATAGTTACTGACTGTTTCTGACGTTCTCATAAAATTGAAAAATGTTATGTCATTTTCTATTTCATTAAATATAGTATTAAATAAATAAACATAATAAAAATATCTATATAAAATAATAAACTTAACAGAATTAAGTTTATTATTTAAGTAAGTCAGACGAATCCATATTGCTTGCTACTGACAACGTTGTATTTTGATACTTTCGTGTGTGTTGTAATAGGCAGCGGCTGATTCGGCGAAAACCGCCTAGTGTCTTTTTAGCCTGATAGGGAGTGTGACCGAGAATTGCTGCAACAACACGCTCTAGCTCACTACGCTACGTTGGTTGTACTGTGCGTTTCACGAAGTTGTATCTCGGATTGGAATGTTCGGATTGTCAGGATTCGCTGGCAAATCCTGTGCGAGACTGGCACGCGCGCTTAAATGACACCACCTCAATTTGTAGCGGTCCGTAACCGAGATGTGCCAATGCATTGAATTTAACTAATAACATGACGACGCTCCATACGTTGGAGATATATACCAACATTCCAATCCGGGATACAACTTCGTGAAACGCACAGTAGGTACCGTTATAATTCGCTATATTAGACGAAGATTTAAATAGTGGTATGGAATTTATCGTAATACTTTTTAATGAATGTATTGAACTGGAAATTACTAATTGTTGAGCAAATACTAATCTTTTCCTAAGTAGGAAATGATGTATGTGATGCTTTTAAATAAATAAAAAAAACTGTAATTGAAGTAAACCGTCTAATAGGCATAAGTTGTACTAATTAAAATGAGCTATTTACAATGTATTTAATGAATTCCGCATTACTTCTACATGAAGTAAGTACAAGAACGATTTCTAAATGACCTTAAATTGTTTTACTAATTTGGGGAATGTTAATTACTACATTTGATATAACTAGTAGTTGTCGTGGATCCAAAGGGGAAGGCAATGGGGGCACTTTCAATTTGTGATTTGATATTACCAAATCAGGGAGGATATTATAAACAGGGAGGATAAACAAGTTAAAAATCAAGATAAGACATCGCAATATTTTTTAGTGCCTTTTGTATTTATAGTTATATTATATTTTTTAAATTTGAGTTCCTATTTTTGTTGACATAGTATTTAATAGGTTAATCTTCTTTAGTTCCTTTTTGTCTTGTCAATGTTTATTTTAATGAGAACCTAGTACCTGTTTAAGTAGTATGTGTACTTGTTTTTTTTACTTAGCAATATGTATATGAAAATAAAAATATGTTTCTTGTAATTTATGTTTCACTTTAACCCTAGCTGATTTCCCCTCTCCCTTGGAAACATTCTGAATCCACCCCTGATTATTACCCGGGTATGATATTACTGATATTATTATGATATTAGATATTACCCGAGTAGGTAATTATTTAGAGACCAGCATATTCTAATTTTTTAAGGTGGAAGTTTACCAAGTTGTACTGGTTTTAATACCTTTATAAGTAGTGAATCGAAAAGAGAAAACTATAGAAAATAAAGACATAATGGAAGGAGTAGAATATTAAAAATGCATTTGTATATATTAGCAGTTTTATATGACTCTTATTAGATCCAAAACAAAATTCGAAATATCATTATTTTGAGTTAAATCTTCATATGATTTCTTTGTGGAACAACTAAACCCTAAAAGCATTTATCTACATATTAAGTTATCTTGTTATATCCCATAGATTTCTTGTGAATACTTCGTTAATTATTTGTATAATTAGTGCTAATGGTAGAGGTACCTAGTCTATAGATCTTTGTTGAATCACAGCCAGCATATACCACAGTTGATTCATAGACACCCTGTTAGCTTCTTTATTGCCTTGTATGCATCATTTGATATAACATACAGAAATATTGTGCATGTCAGCGTCGTCTAAAAGTGCTTGGTGATATTACCATTACCGACCCACACAACCAGATGTCAATTTTTAGTTAGGATATGATAAGAAATGATTGTCTATTATTAATGTATATTTTAATTATCTTCTACATAATTTTTGCAGACAATCCCTTTAACAGCTATAGTTATGTAATTTTGTCTGTGCAACGCCGATATGGTTGTCGACTACACTTAGTATGTACTTGCAGGCATTTTGAATAAAATCCCCAATTGCTTAGTCCTTTTTCTTAATTCGTCAGTGAATATGTTAATTGTTCTTTCATCGGTACTGTTGGGGGTTTTCTTCCTTATTGATTGAAGGTTGAAGTAACACCACACATGTGAATGATTATTAATTATTTATTAATTTTGGTAACAGCAATACAAAATGCAAAACAAAGTGATACAATTTCTACAGTATTGGCGCGTATTTAATCAGTAATGACAGTGGACATCTCAAGAATGTCAAAAAATCGAAGTCAAAGTTTTGTCCGAACTTCAGCGTTGCCAACTGCCTATTACGGAACATTATTACAACAGATATAACTGAACATAAAATACTTCATTACAACATACAACTGAACATATTCGCCCCCTTGAAAGGCTAGGCTTTGACTTTCAACACTACACACATCAGCTAAGGTTTTTCACTAAAGTTTATTGATTTGGCAGAGGAGCTAACCTAGTGACGGCTCTTCTAAACACACCATTTTTCATTTTAACAGTCACTACACGAATAATATTGTCCTTCCCGGGGTGAAGCTCGGTTATTCTCCCTAGAGGCCAACACATGGGTGGGGCGTGATTCTCTTGGACCAGGACCAGTGCACCGATGCCTAGTTTTTGATTGCTGTCAAACTGCCACTTGGTTCTCTGTTGGAGATGGTGAGCATATTCTTTGCTCCAGCGAGACCAGTAATGCTGACCCATGAGTTGAAGATGCTTGTAACGCTTGACATGGTTAACTTTCTCGTCCTTTAAATTTCTTTCGGGAAGGGCTGTCAGTTCTTGCCCAATCAAAAAATGCGCTGGTGTAACCGCTTGCAGGTCATTGGGATCAGGCGACATTGGGACTAATGGTCTCGAGTTCAAAATTGCCTCGATTTGCACTATGAGGGTATAAAATTCCTCATAATGTAAGTGAATACCGTTCAATATACGCTTTAAATGGTGCTTACACGATTTTACTGCTGCTTCATGAAGTCCTCCAAAATGGGGGGACCTAGCTGGTATAAAGTGCCATTCGATATGAGAATGTGTTACGTAATTTTGAATATTGTTAGATTTAATTAGTTTTTGAATCGAAATAAGCTCATTGTTGCTACCGATGAAATTCGTCGCATTATCGCTATAAACATGTTCGCAAAAACCTCTTCTTGACACAAATCGCTTTAATAGACTTAGAAAACCATCACTAGTCAAGTCCGTAATGAGTTCTATGTGGATAGCCTTAGTAGCCAGGCAAATAAAAATACAAACATAACCCTTGACGAATCTACGTGATCGAGTTTTGCCATCCTTTAGATCAAAAGGTCCTGCGTAATCTACAGCGACGGATAAAAACGGGCGTGATGGAACAACGCGAGCTTTGGGCAATTCACCCATTTTAGGATGAATGATATTAGGGTTGTTTTTAAAACATATTATACACTTACGAATAATTGACTTTACCACCTGCTTACCGTTGATGGGCCAATACCTTTGTCTAACGTGAGACAAAGTACCCTGAATACCAGCATGTAACGTGCGCTTATGTTCAGATTCAATTATAAGTTTCGTAAAGGTATGTTTGGCCGGAAGCACAATGGGGTGCTTTACGTCATACGTGAAATCTGAATTTCTTAACCTACCACCAAGCCTAACGATGCCATCAATATCTATAAATGGTGCGAGGGATTTTAATTTACTCTTAACTGAAACACGGTTCTTATTTTTTAAATCATGAATTTCTGCATGAAATGCTTGGGACTGTACTAATTTTATCAGAACGGACTCACTACGCTGGATTTCAGAAAGACTAAGGCTTCCGGTACTTCGCGTGTTTGATCTAAGGTTATTGGTAAACCTTAAGCAGTAAGCGACCACTCTGATTAACTTAGTTAAGTTTGAAAATCTCTCGAACACTTCGACACTTGAATTATTAATTTGTGTGATTAGAGCTATCTTAGCTGGCTTTGTTTCAGGAAGGTTTGCATTTGCTCGAGAAAAGTTGATGATATTTGAATTCTTTGGCCATTCATCCGTTTCAACCAGGAAATTTGGACCATGCAACCATAATCTGGAGTTAATTAAAAAATGTATACTTGCGCCGCGAGAAACTATATCGGCGGGATTATGAGTTGATGGAACATAATTCCAATCCTCCTTTTTCGTAAGCTGTTGGATTTCCGCGACCCTATTTGCCACAAACGTTTTCCAACATTTGGGTTCATTTGATATCCATGACAACACGATCGTAGAGTCTGTCCACAAAAACGTTCGATTCACATTTAGCTTTAACGCGTCTTTACATTTTACCATTAATTTTGCTAATAACACAGCTCCTAAAAGCTCCAACCGCGGTAAAGAGAGTGACTTTAAAGGACTAACCCGAGATTTAGCAGCCAATAAGTGGCTTTCGATCTTGTTATCTACGTTCACTGATCGAACATATACGCAACAAGCATAGGCGCTCTCGCTCGCATCGGAAAACCCATGCATTTCTACCAATTTTGGTTGCATGACGAGTACGTGGCGAGCAATACGCATTAAACCCACTTGCGCGATTTCGTCTTTGAGATTTAGCCATTCCGAGCGGAGTCGGCTGGGAATATTTTCGTCCCAATCGATTTTTAATTGCCAAAGTCTTTGAATTATCAGCTTTGCTCGAATTGATAAAGGGCCGAGTATACCGAGGGGGTCGAAAATTTTTGCTATAAATGAGAGTATGCTTCTTTTCGTGATTTTGTCGTGCTCTGGCAAGCTATCTTGAGAATTGTACTCGAATTTATCGATACTTGGTACCCACGAGACTCCGAGCGTTTTGACACTTGAATCATCTGTAATTGGGTATTTCTCGGTCGCAGAGTCCTGTTGTTGTATATCATTGATAAGTCTGTGATCATTTGATTGGAATTTTCTTAATTCAAAACCGTAATCCGACAAGATTTTGGAAATGTTTCGTTTCAAGATTACTAGTGATTCATAATCTGAACATCCCGTAAGAAGATCATCTACATAAAAGTCCGATGCAATTACTTCACTTTCTACAGGCCAATCCCTGGCACTGTTTAACGAGATTTCCAATAAACAACGGGTTGAAAGGAACGAGGCCGAAGCCGTGCCATAAGTGACTGTATTTAGTTGGAAGTGTCTAACTTCTTCATTCGGAGATTTCCGCCAAACTATGCGCTGTAAATTTCTTTCGGGTTCATCTATTAAAACTTGGCGATACATTTTTGTTAAATCCCCGATTAGAACAAAGTTATGCTTTCTAAATCGGAGTAATATCGTGAACAAATCGTTTTGTATGGTAGGGCCAACTTTCAACACGCTATTTAATGAAAGGTTACTGGTGGATTTGCACGCGGCATCAAATACCACCCTCAATTTGGTAGTTGAACTTTCGGGTTTTTCAACAGAATGATGCGGGATGTAATAAATTGGAGTTTTGGAGGGAAAATCACGAGGTATTTCGGACATGTGCCCTAAATCTTGATATTCTTGCATAAATGCCTTGTAAGATTTTTCGAGTTCGGGATTTGTCGCCAATCGTCTTTCAATGGCATATAATCTGTTAAGCGCGGATTGCTCGGATTCGCCTAAATTAGTAAAATTATCTTTAAGAGGAAACTTCACGACAAATCTACCGGTTTCGTTTCGAGTTGTATTTTGTTGGAAATGGGTTTCACATTCGATCTCTTCTTTGGTCATTAACGCACGAGGATTTGACATGACTTCTTCCACCTCCCAGAACTTTACCAACTCCCTACTTAAATCTTGGGTAAAAAGACAGTTCGAGAGCATGGCATCTGATCTACCCCTTTTTTTCTCTTGACCACATGGGATTCGACCCGTAACCACCCAACCAAGCAACGTTTTTTGTAAAACCGGGAGATTTTTACCCAATTTTAATTGCCCTATACAAAGAAGTTGGAAAAATACTTCGCAACCTAATAACATATCAATATCTGTCGGGATATTAAAACTTGGATCCGCTAAAGGCAATTCCGATGGGATGTTTAATTTGGACGGGTCAAAATAGTCCCGCGGCGATAATTCTGTTATGGTGGGCAAAACGAGAAAGCTTAGTGTCGCTTTATACTTGGTATGTTGCGAAGCCAATGATATTTCGACGCGATGAGATATTTTCGTCTTTATTTGATTGATACCTATAACTGGAAGATCAACCTCCGATGGTTGTAACCTTAGTTTCTGCAGCATGGCCGAGGTAACGAAGTTGGATTGCGATGCCGAGTCGAGTAGCACCCTGCATGGAATGATATTTTTATCTTTGTCATACGCGTTCACAATGGCTGAAGACAGTAGAATAAACGAGTTCGTTGAATTTTGACCGGTATTAGACAGTACCGAAAGCTTCTCAACGGCTTCACTAATTTCTTCCCGAATGCCTTCCGATGGTTTTTGGGTTCCCGTGACATACGTTTGGCTCGACGAACTACCTTGCTTAGAACTCTGAGGCTCCTTAGATTTTTCCCGATCTAACTTAGAGTTTGTGCCTTCTTGATCTTTATGTAGCAATGTCGCATGTTTTTGATGACATGTTTTACAATTGGACGATCGACATTCGGACGATTTATGCCCATAACGCAGACAATTTATACATAGATTCATTTTTTTAACCTTGTCAAAACGATCTGCTACTGATAAATTTTTAAATTTCTCACAAAAGTACAAAAAATGCTCTCCCCTACAGTAAGGACATTTTGGGCGGTACGCAGGCGCCGAAGGCGACGTCGATGCGATAAGAGATCTTGATTCGTAATGTTTATTAATATTAGAACCACCCTTTGTATCTAAAGCCTCTAAAATCTGACATCTCTGCATTAAAAAATTATTGAAATCTTCGATTTTTGGAGAATCCATTGCCCTGCAATATGTTTCCCATTCACGTTTAGTATTAAGATCTAATTTCGAGACAAGAATGAAAATTAATATGGTATTCCATTCGCGTACGTTTTCGCCTTGTGATTCTAAAGCCCGATAATTTTTAAAAAAGGTATTGGAAAAAGTTCTCAAGGCAATGTGCGATTCTTTGTTTAAGGCGGGTAAATTCATAATTTCCTTTATATTAGAGTTTATGGCTATTTTCTTATTTTCATATCGTTTTTCCAAAAGAGCCCAAGCGGTACTATAATTGGCATCAGTAGGTGTTAATGAGGCGATTATATTTTTTGGCTCACCTTTAAGAGAGGTCTCTAAATAATAAAAACGCTGCACGTCGGATAATGAGCTATTATTGTGGACTATGGCACGGAACATATCTCGAAATCTTTGCCATTCCCCATAAGATCCACTGAATTCTGGTAAAGTTATCAATGGTAGCTTCGCCGTTACATTTGGCAACATGGCGCAGCCGGCGTTTTGATTCCTGCTTGCTAGCGCTGGCTCGCCTGACAGGCTTACCTGCGGTGGAATCTGTGGAACCTGTTGTTGATTAAAATCTAGAATTTTTTGCGCCGTAGCAAAAGCCTCGAAATAACGCGTTTCAAAATCATCCCTATCCTTTATGTTTTCATTCTCGTTATAATCATCAGGAAAATTACTTAATAATAATTCCTCCAGTTGTGTCTGTATTGTTTTAAACCTGTCTAATATTGGTCTCACGGCCTCAAATCTTACACGTAATAATTCAATACATTTACTCAAATCAGTTTTAGCTAAAAAGCTTTGAAAACGTGTTAACTCACCTTTAATTTGAGCCCTACTATTTTTTAAACGTTTTAAGTCGAAATCTGCATTGAATAACTCACAATCGGGAATAGTTGACATAGTGATTGTTATGAATAATTCTTATTTGTTATAAACATAAAACGAGGGCTTATTTTTTAACCTTAAAGAGCTTTATCGAACAGTTTACAGGTGCAAATAACTCAACAATGACGACTTAATCAAATCTAGCTTAAAAATCGTGGTTATTAATATTTTCGAGCAACAAACAATGAACCTATTTTATTTATATTAACGTGACATTCATTAAAACGTGACCTTTTAATAGTTTTTCTTATAATTAGCAAGTCGGGTAATCACACTTAAAACGGTATATGATATAGGTAAGTACCTATTCTTTACGAAGTAACGAGGTAAATATCTTAACTACTAGAAATTCGTGGCAATCTTAATCGAGATGATATAGAAAGGTATACGTGACATGGAAGGTTTCGAGTAATTATAATTTGAGGTATGGAAAGGACTGACCTTTGCGAATTCCGATGCTGATATCACTCTGCTTGCCGGGTCTGCCGTGTAAACTAGCGAAAACTGGAACCATCTGTGTTCGTAAGGACCATCTATGTTGGGGGTTTTCTTCCTTATTGATTGAAGGTTGAAGTAACACCACACATGTGAATGATTATTAATTATTTATTAATTTTGGTAACAGCAATACAAAATGCAAAACAAAGTGATACAATTTCTACAGTATTGGCGCGTATTTAATCAGTAATGACAGTGGACATCTCAAGAATGTCAAAAAATCGAAGTCAAAGTTTTGTCCGAACTTCAGCGTTGCCAACTGCCTATTACGGAACATTATTACAACAGATATAACTGAACATAAAATACTTCATTACAACATACAACTGAACAGGTACCATTTTTAGTTTTTAACATTTGATAATTAATACTGATTTAATTTTAATTGGGTTCAATTTGCAAATATGTTGCATTCGTTTCAAATTGAAAGTTGTTACTAGCTGAAAAAGTGTTACGTTTATTTATCTTTGTTTTTTATTATAGAAGTGGTTAAAATATTCAAACATATTTAATGGAAAATAAATAATTTCATACAACAGTTTTATCTTTTCGATCAATCTACTTCTCATAAAACACTTTAAAATATCGAAATTTTCTGCAACAATGCTTTGAATTGAATGCCAAGGTTTATTGTGTCTGTCAATTATTGATATACCAATAAGAAGGTCGTCTAATTCAGCATTTATTATTGCATTTCTGAATAACTTTCCGTTTTATACCGTTGCTATCAATTTTATTTCGAAAAGTATATATTTTTTTGTTTTGTGTCCACTCCAACCTTATTATCCTATTTATTACCTATTAATTATCCTATTGCAAAATTGTATTTTTTATTGCATTTATATAAAAATAAATAAAATTCATATTATGTAAATAGTTATTATCTCTCTAAAAATGTATTGGATTCTGCTAAGAAAGATTGCACGATAGCCAATCATTCCATTTTGACCAATTCATACATCTTCTTGTTTTGTAACACCAACCATATACCATTCAAATTGTTTTATCTTTATTGCATATACCATATTGCATATTACATATTATAAAATCCGCGCTAGAGGAATAGTTACTCTTCCTCTATGTATCCAGTGAATTGGATTTTGGTAGAGGGAAATTTCACTTGAAATCAGTTAACTGCATCAAGCAGTAGTCGAACCCGGTATACAATAGATCACAATAAAATAGTAATAACATTAAATTATTATGTTGTGGCTAAACATACCTAATTAAAGGTGTTTTAGGACACCTTTCTTCTAAAACTGCGCATATTATTCTCTGATTATTTTGACATTTAAAATATTTTAGTAATAGTGAGTTTCACTGACAGAATGATCATCTGTGGACACGGTCCAAGAGTTCAAGTTTAAATATTTAGGCATATGGAAGTATCGTTTTCAAATTAAAGTGAGATGTTTATTATGTTAATATGCTCGTATTTGCTTTTTATTCGGATAGATACCAGATTGAAATAAGTATTTGCATGTGTAAGGAATACCCATGTAGTTGTTTATTTATTACATAATAATATATGATAATGAGCCTACATGAATAAACGACAAATCTTAAAATAAATGAGGGGCAACGAGCTTGTAGGAGGAAAGATATGTTGATTTTCCCACTTTCATTTAACTACGATCGGTAATCGTTTATTTATTGCTTCTTTATTTTTCAAAACAATTTCTAATACCGTCTCATATTGCTGATGACTTTTTGTGCTATTATACACGGTGTCCCACCGGGAACCGCCTCGATCCATATAAATATGGCAAACTATAATTAGGAAAAAATTGAAAATTGGGCAGTGTACCAAAGTCATTGGGGGCAAGCGATTTAAAATATTTTCAAGATGGCCGCACTTCCGGTTATACCGGAAGTAAGTGTCAACTTGTTTATTTCAAATGGAACACCCTGTATATTATTAGATTTTTGAATTCTACTCAAAATTTTAAATATATTTCATGTAGAATGTCCTATACCTTCAACCGTTTTTGACATATTGACAGGTGAATATTGATATTTTTCAACTTTGACACCCTATAAAATCTAAACGGTTTGAGATCGAACAAAACGGTTTGCACATTTCTATCTTAACTTTTCATAAGCTATCGTTTGATACTAATTTCAGATTTTCTAGAAATTAAAAATTTTCGATTAAATTTAATCTCTCGGTTGAAGATAGGTATAGGACATCCTACATGAAATATATTTAAAATTTTGAGTAGAATTCAAAAATCTAATAATATACAGGGTGTTCCATTTGAAATAAGCATGTTGACTCCTACTTCCGGTATAACCGGAAGTGCGGCCATCTTGAAAATATTTTGCATCGCTTGCCCCCAGTGACTTTGGTACACTACCCAATTTTCAATTTTTTCCTAATTATAGTTTGCCATATATAGATCGAGGCGGTTCCAGGTGGGTCACCGTGTATATTCACTTAAAAATAAAAATATTGAATAGGTACTGCTTGTTAAGAGTAGGAACAATTGAAAATGTTCCCACTATACACTTGACGCGCGTTTCGGCATCATCTATATACTATGTCAGTGTTATCTTCTCGCCGAAGGTTCAAACCCCTTGCAAGACTGTTATTTCTTGTTATTGCGATGTATGTGTATTTACGTTTTTTATGGCAGTGGTCACAACCAACTAGCCAATTTTCTGTTATTGCGTTAACAATAATTCAGTAAGCAAATCTACACAATTACATTTAATATGAAAATCATGCCTGTAGCTGATTGTAATGGGTGAAAGTATTCACCACACGGAAATAAATTGTAACTTACAGTTATACGATTTTTTTTTGGTTATCAGCTCCTGGCAAAGTTGCGGTGTATATAATAGTAGTATTTTATAAAACTGGAAGTAACTTATACGTATTAATTTTTACTTATAACCACAGTATTAACCAAGTAGTTTTACAAAATATTCGTTTTACATAATCCAGTACACATGTATTGATATTTGAGACATTGATATTTCTTCAATGACTCAGCACTGATAGTAATTGAAACGAGTAGCAAAAAATATCTCAGATATACAGTGTGGCGATAAAGTAACGCACAATATTCATAAATTTTATATAGAGTGATTTTTCAAAAAAACTCCGTGACAGGTCGATTTTGTTTTTTAAGAGGACACGTGCTAACATGAAAAATTTTGTTTTATCTGCTTTTGTTTTAAAGTTGTGACCTCTCATACATTTTTTTTAAATTGCAACGCCCTCTATTTTAAACAGAAATGGAATCCCCACTTTTTTTCCAGTACCTACAATGGTACCCCATTTTGGGGTACCATTGTACTGGAAACCTGGTACCAGGAATTTGCTACTTACTGTTCACAAGATAATGTGTCTGTAGAAGTGTCTAGACTTTATAATATTACAGTACTGACTAATTTGTTTAATAAGAAATGACGCGTGATTTATTTAATTTTTTAATTTTGAAATTATTTTAAATAAAAACAAAATGTGTATGCCGTGTGTATGCAAATGTCTGTCTTTAAAAAAAAATCGACCTGTCACGGCGTTTTTGAAAAATGACTCTGTATAAAAGTTATATCCAGAATCGAACAAGCCAGGAAAACATTCATAAACATGAAAAGATTTTTTACTAGTCCTGATCTGAGTTTGGAGCTCAGGGTTCGCATGATTAGATGTTATGTCTTCAGTGTGTTGGTGTACGGATGTGAATGCTGGACCCTGGACCCTGCAACTGAAAAGAAAATTGAGGCGTTTGAAATGTACTTATATATTTGCCGTATGATCCGCATCTCGTGGGTCCAACGAATTACGAAGGAAGAAGTGCTTAGACGAATGAAGAAGTCGAAAGAACTAATGTCCCTAATCAAAGAAAGAAAAACTACATATATAGGCCATATTATGAGAAGCGACAAGTATGAACTGCTGAGACTAATAATTGAAGGAAAGATTCGAGGGAAAAGATCTAGTGGTAGACGTCAGAACTCCTGGTTGAAAGACCTCAGAAGATGGTTTGGGTGCACTTCCATTGAAATCTTTCGAGCTGCTGTGTCCAGAACAATGTTAGCTATGTGGATCGCCAACCTCCGAAGAGAGAGGGCGTCATAAGAAGAAGAAGAATAAAAGTTATGAATTTTGTGCGTTACTTTAATACCACACGATATAAACTACTACCATCGATTTTCAAGTAAAGTTTTAAAGTAAGATAATTAAAAATGTATTTTGTTAACTTTGTGGCGTAGGGAAACTTCCAGACTTTTGATATAGTGAATAGTCACAAATTATACCTGCACATATGTTGTAATCCAAAACATTTTATGCTTTTTGTTTGTTTGTTTAAAGAGATATTCTGATGGTTGGAACGTAACGAAAAATAATTATAACAATTTTAATTTGGTCTCTAACCCTGTTGGAGTTGAATTGAGCTGACTTGTTATTACTGATGGTTGACAATTATCAGAAACTACTTCTGTGAATAGAGTTGATAATATGTAAAAAGTATAAGTACTGATGAAGGTTTCAAAAGTAATGGCGGTTCCATTGAAACACCCGTGAAAACAAAAGTAAATATTTTGAAATATAATAATGCAAAAGTTAATATGTTCAAATTATGACATCAACTTTTTTCGTAATTTTTCTCTCCTCAATTTTTTGTAATTTGTATTCACTGAACCATTAATACCTTTGAACTCTACAGTAGTGAGACAACGTATTTTGCCTCACAACTACACAATATTTCAGTGCATGCAAGACATTTTTATATGGCTGCTCAGAAATTCGTTCATTCATTCAATTCAATTTCAAACTCGTTTATGGTTGTTATTTTTCAGCAGCTTGCCATTAACTTGCCGACTGGGAATTCGGCATATATGTCAAGCTCAGAAACAAAGTTTTAAAAATACAACAGACATCACTGCTCATCAGTGATAACAGACATCACCAATATAGACATCACTGCTTGTGGTTCACGGGAATATAAATTTGATCAGTTTATTGCTAGTAATATAGAAAGATCGCAAACTTATGTCACAGAGACTAAATAAATGCTTATACAGGGTGTCCACCTAGTGCGCGTAAGTCCAATATCTGGGTTAATAAAAGAGATAACTTAAATTTTTTTTCTACAGGGTTGTCTAATATCCCGAGCTGCACAAAATGAAAATATATTTACATATTCAGGGTGTTCAGTTTTTCCTGGACAGGTACCAACTTCGTTTTTCTAAATGGAAATATATATTTTTTATTGCTTTTTCGAACTAAACCCTTGATTTTAGTAGGACTTTCATCAGCCTTCCCTATACCTAACTTAAACTGTTTTTGAAATATTGACGGGTGAATATTGACATTTTTGCAACTTTGACACCCTGTAAAATCTAAACGGTTTGAGATCAAGCAAAACGGTTTGCACATTCCTATCTTAACTTTTCATAAGCTATCGTTTGGTACTAATTTAAAATTTATCCAGGAATTAAAAATTTTCAAAATTTTCAGAAAATTTTAAATTTTTGGATAATTCTGAAATTAGTACCAAACGATAGCTTATGAAAAGTTAAGATAGGAATGTGCAAACCGTTTTGCTTGATCTTAAACCGTTTAGATTTTACAGGGTGTCAAAGTTGCAAAAATGTCAATATTCACCCGTCAATATTTCAAAAACAGTTTAAGTTAGGTATAGGGAAGGCTGATGAAAGTCCTACTAAAATCAAGGGTTTAGTTCGAAAAAGCAATAAAAAATATATATTTCCATTTAGAAAAACGAAGTTGGTACCTGTCCAGGAAAAACTGAACACCCTGAATATGTAAATATATTTTCATTTTGTGCAGCTCGGGATATTAGACAACCCTGTAGAAAAAAAAATTAAGTTATCTCTTTTATTAACCCAGATATTGGACTTACGCGCACTAGGTGGACACCCTGTATATAAAGTATGACCTTCGCAGTAGGTATAAATGAATAAACTCATTGCCTTTAAGTAAAATAACATTTACTAAGTAAAATCTTCCTTGCGTAACGGCAAATTAATAAGTTTTTAAATGCCGGCTTTCTAAACAGTTCTTTTACAAAACTAGTTGTATTAGTCCGCGACTATTTTATTTTTAATTACTTCCCTTTATTCATACCTATATGTTAATGAAACGTCTTAATAGTTTAGTTTCTGTCAGAATAATTTTGATGCTCCTCAATTAGCAATAACAAGAGCAAACTCTTTCCTAATTCATGAGAGAAATCAGAAATATATATAATATCGTGTACTGTAAATACTCATACCATATATTTGTCAACTTTAAGGGTGTTGCCATATATCGTGTTAATTCACGATAAATGACAACACCCTTTATATCAATTCTACATACCTACTATATTTATTACTTTATTAAATTTAAATCATTAGTATTATTAAAAAAACTATTAGCAATTACCGAGTTTGATTTAACCCATAAAGCCGGGAATACACATGCAAAGAACTGGCATAAAAGCAGGTCAGTAGCTAGCTGATGCTAGGTGACATGCGAGTAAATCACAAAACGTTTGATTTTCGTCTGCTAGTAGCATGCGGAATAAGGTGGGGGTAGGGAGCAGCATACATAAAAGCAGTTTAAAGGTATGCGTCCACTATGCGGAACGAGTTGGTCGGATCCCAAAAATTCGCAAAATCGCAAATCGCAAAAATTCGCCTACAATACATTCAAAGGGGACTGGGAAACAGTTACTAAAAAATTTGCAATGTGCTGTGCGCTGTGCGTGCAATTAGCGTGTATATTCTTTGTTTTTTTAAAAAAATATGCTATCTGAAAGCAAGCTATCAAAAACATGCCAGAAAACTAGTAAATGTATAATTTCCAAAAGCATAGTAGCTACTCGTGCAAAAGCATGCTTTTTTACTTGTATGCGCATTTCCGCCTTTTTCTCAGATACTTTTTGCAGGTAAATACAAGTGTCTTTAATTGGAGAATAGTAGTTCTTTCTTCATTTCATGCATGCAATATTTTTATGCCTGAACAAAAGAACCCTCCTAAGAACCCCTGCTATACCCGGAGGAGTTCTTGCATATTATTAATTTATATTTATGTAATTTATATAATAATAGCTCTATCCCTCAGTCTTATCGCAACGATAAGCCTAGGAGTCACAGCTTGTGTGGGAGAAGGAGCGGCATATTATTATTTCGCAGCCCGCGAGTGTGCCCAGAAATTACTTATGATGTTATTACTTGCACAATTGGAAACATTTGTTCGGCGGTGAGATTCGATTCGTCATCAAACGTGGGATATAAAGGTGGATTTAAATCAGAGCGAGTGAACGAATTCATTCGTTCGTCTCTGTTCGCTCTGATATATGCAGAAACACGGACGTGTTTTTCGCTTCCGTTTTGTTCTCCATATAAATTAGGCAAGCTTAAGCAAACGAATTCGTTCGTACGCTTCTGTTTGCTCTGATTTAAATGCACCTTAACGATTAAGAGTTTGTGTTTTTAACCGCTCGACCACAGAGCTTCTATAATATATACAGTATGTTCCAGACATCACTGTCCCTTTATTATTTTTGAAGGTAGGTAATTATTTATCTATCGGATGATGAAATATTGGTTAGAATTTATTTCATGTGGTCATGGGAAGGTTATTCATAATTTCAATAGATAATTTTAACTATGATATAATATGTCACTGCTGAAAAGAGAAAAAATTGTCTCTTGAAATAATGATCAACATAGTATGTTGATTACAGTTTTTGTATCGGTCATTGAAGTAGATACCATACTTTCTCAATTGTATTTATTTTCAGAAATAACGGAGTTATTCGTTTGGGCAGAGGCGGATCAAGGGTATATTGCGCCCCAAGCTGAACCAAAATGTGTATTTTTTTAGCATGAACATGAAATGAAAAACAAAAGAATTGAACGGAAAATAAAATGGTTTCAAATAGATTTTTATTTCATTCCATGACTCAAAAACGGAATACGAAATTTAAACAATTAAATAAAATGAAAACATACAAAATTTGACCTTACTCTAAAAAACATTAGTTTGTTTGTTAAAATTAAATAAAATATACTGTAATATAAACTCAAAAAACGAAATTAAAATAAAATAATCAATAAAAATTGACCGCAGTCAAAAATAAAACAAAAATTGTTTTTTTTTTCTTAAAAGTAAATAAACACATAACTAAAAAAAGCGAAATTTAAACAAGATGACATGATTAACAACATGACATGATTAACAAAAAGATTTCTTCTTACCTTTTGTATGAACAAATTCCACAATTTCCAAAAAGTCTAATTTGCAAAAAAAAATTTTTTCATTCTGGATTTTTTGAGCTGTATGAATTAGTTTTCCAGTTCTCCAAATCATATAGGGTACAATTTGATTAGCTCTGAACAAGAAGTTTTAATTTCATCATAAAAAATTGTAAGAAATTTTGCTTCCTCAAATTTTGGCACCCAAAGCGCTAGCTTCTTTTGATTGCTGGTTAATCCGCCTCTGCGTCATCATATTATATTATAGCCTTTTTACTTTTTTATTAATATATTAACGAACGCTTTTAATAATTCAACTTAAGATAATATATATTTCATTAATTTTCAACATTACAGCAAACATGTACGTACGTCTACTACTATTAATAATAGTTAGTGATAATTAAATCCAATAGGTAACTGTAGAGTGTAATTAAATACAAGCCTGGAACCCGTTTGTTACCTAATACTCGCCCGCATAGTATACCAATCTCTCGATTCAATAATGCTACCTCGAGAAGTTGTGAAAGTTATATTTTTTATCAGTAAATTATCCGTAACAAAATAGATTGTGTTGGTTAATAAAAGGCGCAAAATCGAAAAGATCGATCGACTTGCTCTAAGTAGATACTGAACGTATAATTGAATTGATTTAATGGCTAGTTTCATATTTTAAATTTGTTTAGCTGTAAGTCAAAGATGAGAGTATTTAGAGGCGTGAGAAAAAGGTACTTTTCGTAATTTGGTGATTGATGGTAGAAATTTAATTACGTACAATAAAATATATTTCTCGCAAGTTATTGTCGGTTTAATTAAATGCCAATTAAATTGGCTTCCTTTAGTTACTTTTTCAAAATATTTGTTGAATTTCATGTTTACATTATATTTTTTTATTGTTATAGATATATAGCTTGCTGTTCTCTAATTCTTGTAGCAAATATAATAAAATGAATTAAGGTTTCATCAATATGTTCATTTTTAAATGTTTCTCAAGAATAAGTTTTGACATATCGTTTATGTCTATGTTATTAAACACTCTTAGTTCTTGTTGTATAGTGATAACCGGATGAACGATAGCGGCACGATATGAGAAGCTTCGACAATACCGTCTGAGAGACTTTTACAATTAGACATTGAACTACGGTAGAACAGCTTAAAATACCTGTATAACATCTATCGAACTATATAATTTAACATTGTCGTGAAATCTTAGCTTAAACAAACCGGACTGTAACACAACTGTGTAACACAAAGTTGTGACACTCAACTGCCTCATATAAGTAAGGCACAGGCAGGAATGAAGTTTCAGTGTAGCACGTCAATTTCCGGCTGAAAATTATAGGTTAGATCATTGTGTTTTTTAGTGCAGCCTGTTGTGTCATTGCTTTAGTCATATGAACCTTCTATCTAAATTTATTTGTGATAATGTCTATAACTTATTTGTGGGGCGTTTTCAAGATTCATTATTTTATCACACATTATGCAGTGGTTTTTTGGGGCAAACTTTAGAAGTTTTCCTTGATACTGCACTTTGAATATTTAATTTGTATGCTTCTGGTTTTTGGCTTTTTGTTATTTTACAAGTGGTGTAATCCCAAAAGAAACTATGAATCATTATTTGTGATTTTATTCTGATGATAAATAAAAATACTGGCTTCTATTATTGATCCTAAATACCTTCGAGATAACGTTGGATAACTTACAATATAATTGCTTTTCAAATTAAAAAGAAAGTTGAATATAAAAATAACAAATTTGGATATGAACATCCTGAATATAATGATTTTAAATTCTGAATGCCACAAGGAAATAATATTACTTGTGTGTATACCTGGACAAAATACTTCTTTAATGTAATTTCCATCACCATCAAATGGAAATATGTATTAAGGAATATCGTGAATGAATGAGATTTCCAATGGAATTGAAATTTCAGTAAGTCCGGAAGTAGGTACTCGGTATATTAAAGGTAATGTTGATACTGCTACCTTGATTTGTTTGTCTTTTTAGAAATCGAGGACGTAAATACTAAGTAATCCTGTTACCACAAGTTGACCTTTATTATCAGCTGTGACTTGCACCCAGAAGCAAATTTGGGAAACAGTCACATCATTTCCTGAATAAACTGAACACCCTATTTCCGTCACTGGTGACTACAATTTAAGATCAGTTAACCTGAGAGGTCACGACCTTATCTCTTAATTAAATCTATTGTATTTTTTTAAATTCATTTCGCCTACGACCTAACAAATAATTTCAATAGTACCTACTACACGAGAATATAATGGAATAAGTATGCAATGGCAAATGTATGGAATACCTACAATTTATTTCTGCTTCTATTTTACTATATTTTTTTTTATTAAAAACCCTTTCTAGAAATACAATAATATGCTACTTAATAAAGCACTTGCTGTAATTCTAATATAATTACTTCAGAGCCAATAAAGTGAAAAATAGTGACAATTTTAGCATTTTCAGTTTTGGTGCATTTCTTTATAAGTTAAGAAATAAGTTATCATTATCATAAAGGTCAAAGTGACGTTAATAGTAAACGTTTTTCGTGACATCAAAAAGCAGATTAACCCGGAAACGTCCCCTTGTGTTTTCCAATTTTTTTTATTGAAATGTGAACCACCGTAAGAGATACATAAAAAGCAGATTGACCAGGAAACGTCCTCTTGTGTTTTACAATTTTTTTTATTGAAATGTGAAGCACCGTTAAGGTACGTATCCATTTGAGAGTGTTACTAGCGCGAGAACCTCTCGAGAGTAGTTCTCATAAGTGGATACACGTCTGCGAGTAACTATCAGAGAGTATTCATTTTACTATCAAATAGCTTACTCGCAGCATTTTGCTCTCAAGTGTATACATATTATTTTTACTAGCGGACAGTTACTTCTGAAATACAAACACGTTTCATATTGTGATAGTTCTCGCCATAATTATTTAAAATGGCAGCTATTCGTAAAGAGTGGTCAAGAGACGAGACTTGTAATTTGATAAGTATATACGAGGAAAATACAGTTTTATAGAATACCAAGGCTACTGAGTATAGAAATAGGGATATAAAAAATAAAATATTACTGGAGATTGCAGCGAAGTTGCAAATTCAAAAATGCTCCAAATTCACACCTTCTCTGAATCCATGGCTTGATCGAACATCTTGTGCAACAACAATTGCTCGAAGTTTTTGTACATTCATGATTGATTATTTATCTGCACCTCACTAATTTTTTCTTTCACACTACACACAAGGAAAGGAAATTGATGAAACAGAAATCTCAAATGGATATCCTCCTGACAGATATCTCTGAGAGTAAGCACTCGGCGAGTGTTTCGTTATCTAGCTGACAGTAAAAATTCCTCAAATTGCTCTCAAATGGATACCCTCTTAACAGTAACTATCGAGAGTCACTCGCGCTAGTTGCTCTCAAATGGACATTTTAAGCCTTTTAGGTACCTACCTTTAAGGTACCTTTTAAGAGATACATAAACAGATACGTTTTTAATTTTCAGTTTATAATAATTATTGTGACCTTATTCACTGCGAACCAAACTAATATTTATAATTAAGTCACAAAAAGTAAGCATTCGGCCTGATTTCATAATAAAAAATAAAGGAGATTTGAGATAATAATTGTCTGAAAGGTATTAAAAGGTAATATTAACTAAAGTTCCTTTGAATTTGATTATGAAACCGGCCCTTAGATAAAGAACGCAATGAGCTCAAAAATGTAGAAGGTGCTAATGCTTCGTGAAGCAATAGTTACTTTATAGTATGTCTTCCTAGTCAATTAGTATTCGTACCTTATTTATGAATTAGTTACTAGTGTAGTGCTGTCTCAATTGCGATCTTAAATGTTTTGTAAGTGCACTGAGGTGAGACGAAATAAAACATTTGTATTGACTATTTGAAAAGCATTTATTTTATTATCTGACTTCTCAAAACATCTTATTGTGGTGAATGCTAAGTGTAAACGGTGTCCATTGGATATTATATCATTTAATTTTTGTGCATAGTAAATACTACAAAGGCTTAATAGTTACAACAACTTACGAAGTAGATTCTGGTTTTCCCAAGGGGTACTAGATTGAAGCCTGGAGATGTTGTTTTAGTGACGCTAGTAAAATAGCCTGATGTGAGCCATAAAAATAATAATCGCTTCTTATATATTCATTATGCATGTTATGTATATGTATATATGTATTCGTTATTGTGCTAGATAGGGAACAGCGGTTTCTCCTAGTGCCTTCGTCTGACCCGTTACATTTACTATGTATTAAAATGTTACTCTTCATCTGTACTACTGGGGAATAACGCATTATTATAAAATTCTATCAAAATATATAAAAATATGCAGAATAATCTTCTACTAAAATTAAATTTCTATTCATAACTTTTAAATTCGTATTTGTCTGTTTTTGATTTTATCTACATATTAGAAGTTTGTAAGAATTTCATGCCACGCATTTTCTATTCCGTTTGGTTATTTTATAAAAATAAACCTCAATTGTGTAATAGGAGTTTTCGGACATCCCTGAACAATAATTTAGCAATTACAATAATATTTTCGTATTTAATTTATTAATTATTACTATCTTTTATATATTTCATTTATATCGATGAGAATTTGAATCAAATTCGGATTGTTTCGAATAAGTATACAGATTTCAGAAGTTAATAGACAAGATGTATGTATTTTCTGTACTACTCTATTCATTGAAGTTTAAAAGAAAAATAATTAACTGTTTATTACTGTCTGGTTTTACGGTACAAATGACCGCTTCCTATTTAATTTGTAACATAAATATTAAATAATTCCAATTAGATTTAAACGGAAGGAAATTAACAAACGGATAATTATTCACTATCATGTAGCCATTATATATCATAATATTACATGAGAGTTAACTTTCTAATTACAAAAAAGAAATTTAATAAAAGCAGAACCGTGACACATCATGCATGTAGTTTAGAGCTGACGAGCATCTCCATTGTTTATACACTTCCTTGTAGATTACTACTAATTTTTGTCATTTATTAACAGAGGCGTTACTTTGAAAGTTAAGAAAATTCTTTTAATGTATTAAGGATGCCATTTTTATGGTATTTACTTGAGAATTGAAATTAAATATTTACATATTATATGCGAAAAAGAAGGATAATTTAAAGATTTATTAATGACGCGACCAGTATTCTCGGCATCTTTTAATATAATCTTTTAACGGCACTGTTAATATATCGTTAATATATTTTTTATTGTACAATAGTTTTTTTGCAAGAAAAATTGTAAATGATGTATACTGCCGTAATATTTTTCAATCCCTCAACAGGGAAAAGGATACTAGTTTTATATTAAAAATACAGAGTGCTTCTGAAGGACCGTCACTTAGTCGATTCAAGGAAATATTTAAACGTTTATGAAAATTTGTAGACAAGCATTTTAAGAAATTCTCAATTCAATGAAAATATTTTTACTTTTTACGCACGTCCCGTTTTTCTCGAAATTCATACTCACTCTTTTATTTCAAATGAAACATTCTGTATATAATTACATTGTTCAAAGTTAGCAGGAAGTACTATATTTAACCACAATGATTTTTGAGAAAACTCATATGTTGGAAAATCAATTTTAAAAAGTCAAATTTAAAAAACGTATTCTCTATAAACATAACTCTTCTATACATTTTGAAGTTGTGCAACTTAAACTTTGAACTAAAAGAGCAATTAACTAGAAATAAGATTTAAGGATGATATTTTCACTTATATTACAATTCTGATTTTCAGAGGTTTTTGCTTATTTTATTGATTTAACCCTTTCGTGGCATTTAGTTTCAAGTAAAATTAAATGACGTTTTTGATACCGTGTATGGTATTTTTGATATAATCTACAAATATGATTCACAATTACATATAGGGATATATTAATATAACTGATAGTCAATTAAAACCTACACGTACCTAGTGATCTATTTATATAAGATGTTTTTTTAATATGGATCTTAAAAAGAATATGGAAGACAAACAACTTATACCTAAGACAAAATTCAAATTTGAGTATAGTGTAAGAGATAGTAAGTATATACATTAGTATCAGTAACAGGGAAATATCAGTTCAGTGTATTAGAACATTAAAAATTGTAACTCTTTCTGATGAAAACGTGGGTAAATTTCAAATTGTAATTAACAAATGTATTTATACCTATACCTACGAAACACTATTTTGTGTGCTATTTAACGTAAATGAATGAGCATGAGTTTTCGGTAAAATCAGAAATACATCTGAGTTCAAAATATTTTTATTACATTCAGAATTTCTTTAATCATCTATATTTTTCCTTTCCTTTCTTCTCCACTATTACCAACTTTAGAAAAAAACATCTAATACAAAAGTTTTCAGAAATAATAAGAGCTACAATTTAAAATTAGTTACAGATAGATACAGATACAGGGTGTTCCCATCCTTCTAAATTTATAAAAACTTTCTTATTTTAAATGGAACACCCTGTATATTATTAGCTCACTGGATTCCTCATCGCAAGTGCTTTCAGTCCATATAACATTTGTTATAGCTAAACTTTATAGTTTCGAAGATATTTAATATTTTGTATAAAAAATGACAAGTGCAGACTTTGGTGAAAATAATAGTATCTTCCTTAGTTTTTACATTTCGATAATAAATATTGGTATTCGCTTAATATAAGCCATGACGAATATTTTGCTGTATATAAATGTTTTATAAATTATACAGGGTGTTAATAATCTCGTAGCAAAATTGGAAAACTGTAGGGTCCATTATCTCGTTTATTTTAAATGGAACACCCTGTATATTTTTAATGGTCCTTGGTCCTTTACTTGTATCCAAAGAGTAAAATATTTTAAATTTCAAAATAACCCGAAAACTATTATCTTTGGGTATATAACATACTAATATGGATCGATAGAGTTTTCAATTCTGAATCTGATCCATTAAAAATATACAGGGTGTTCCATTTAAAATAAACGAGATAATGGCCCCTACAGTTTTTCAATTTTGCTACGAGATTATTAACACCCTGTATAATTTATAAAACATTTATATATAGCAAAATATTCGTCATGGCTTATATTAAGCGAATGCCAATATTTATTATCGAAATGTAAAAACTAAGGAAGATACTATTTATTTTCACCAAAGTCTGCATTTGTCATTTTTTATACAAAATATTAAATATCTTCGAAACTATAAAGTTTAGCTATAACAAATGTTATATGGACTGAAAGCACTTGCGATGAGGAATCCAATGAGCTAATAATATACAGGGTGTTTTTATAGATTTGGAAGGATTGGAACACCCTGTATATCTGTAACTAATTTTAAATTGTAGCTCTTATTATTTCTGAAAAGTTTTGTATTATATGTTTTTTTCTAAAGTTGGTAATAGTGGAGAAATAAAGGAATCCCAGACGAATGGGTCACCCTGTACTTATTTAATATTCAAACTTATATATTTTTGGTAGTTCACATAGGTATAGGGTATAGTTGCAACAAAGTAATGTAATAATTAATAATGAGTAATATATAATTAAATGCGTATCCCATTATCTAACAAAATATGTGATTTAGAAACTGTTACCGATCAATGGATATGAATTTTGATTAATGGAAACATTATATTATTCTACTTTTTTTATTTCGAAAATGAAAGCGATTTCCAAATTACTTATGTATTGTAAAACATTAACTATATTTATTTTTTGAAGAGCAGATTATTACAAGGTGTATACGTGCGATTAGAGTTCCGTAATTAAATTCAAATATTTGGGAAGTTACGAACTGGTTTGGAAAAACGAGAGAAGTATACATATAAGATTATAGTGTAGTAAAGACGGGCGAATATAAAATTAAGGTAGGAATAGTCTAATTATAGGAATAGTCGATAAAAGTAAGGCATCGATAAAAGTCTGATTTCCGACGGGTCGACTGGGATTGGGCTTTTTGCGCGGTGTCGAACGTTATCGGATGAGATAAGACTAGGTCTGGGAATAAAAAGACAGGGCCGGCTTAAGAAAAAGTATCACACGGAAAATGGAGAAGAATAAAACTGACAGTGATGATTATTCTACAGATGAACAAGCAAGGAAGAGACGATTGAGCCATGAAGGTGAAACAGAAGTGTTTGGGAAAAGCAAAAGAGTTCAAAGGACACCGACAAAGACAAGAGGAGAGAGAATACTGAATATCATTCAGGATATGAAGCAAGATTTAAAGGCGGAAATACAACAAATTAAGGTAGACCAAAAAGGATATATAGAGGATATGAAGAGTCTAAAAATGGAAAAGGAAGAGCTGAAGAAGGAAAATGAAAAGATTCGGGAGGAACTATCAGAAATTAAATACAGATTAGAAAGGGTCGAAAGGGAGAAAAGGAGAAATAATATAGTATTATCCGGGAAAGAGATAAATGCGAGCCAGCCAGAAATGCTAAAAGAGGAAATGAAGGAATTCATAGATAAGAATTTAAATCTGAAGGTGGAGATAAAAGCAGCGTATAAAATGGGAAGAAATAATTGTTTGATAGAACTTATAAATGAACAGGATAAAGGTAAAATAATGCAAAATAAATATAAGCTAAAAGATATTAGTGAGACCAGGATTTACATAAATAATGACCTAACTAGAGAGGAGAGAGAAATGCAGAAGCAAATAAGATTAATTGCAAGGGATGAAAAGGCTAAAGGTAACCAAGTCAAAATAGGCTTTAACAAGATATGGTTAAATGATGTAGAATGGAAATGGAATAAAAATAAGAAGACATTAGAAATGGTGGAGGCAAAAAACTAAAGGACGAAGGTTGGGAGGAGAAGACGGACTTGGCAAGGGAAAAGGTTATGAGTAGGAAAAGAAAAGATAAAGAAAGAGGAATAATAAATATCGAAACAAGGAAACGAAAGCAGGTTATAATAGGTGAAAAAGAAGAAAGCGGCGTAGGTAATACGGAAGGGAAAAGGGTGGTACGAAAAAATATGAAACAAAAAAGAAATGCAACTTATGGCTCGAAAGTGGAAAGGAACCTAAAAGCAGGGACATGGAATATCAGGGGGACGTATGAAGAGGGAGCGTTGAAACATTTGAGTCAGGAAATAAAGAAAATTGGGGTTGATGTGGTGGCACTACAAGAAACAAAGCAGAAAGGTAATGAAATTATGGAAATTGAGGACTACATGCTAATGAATAGTGGTGGGGTAAATAGAAGATTGGGAACAGGTTTTATGATACATAACAAGTTAAAAGCAGCAGTCATCCAGTTTAAACCGGTGTCGGAAAGAATGTGTATTTTAAGAATGAGAGGGAAATATCAGAAAATTACCTTCATAAACATACATGCACCAACGAAGGAATCGGAATTAGAAGAAAAGGAAGAATTTTATAATAAACTGGATACCGAATATGATAGACTGGCAAAATATGACCTTAAAATTATTTTGGGAGATGCGAATGCCAAAATCGGACAAGAGGATATTTTTAGACCTACAATTGGTAAACATAGTAAGCATAAGCATAGCAATGAGAATGGACAAATGTTAATTGATTTTGCGAAGGAGAAGGGGTTGGTAATAAAAAGTACTTATTTTGAAAAGAGGAATATACATAAGGGAACGTGGAGATCACCGGATGGATCCTACACAAACCAGATTGACCATGTACTGGTACAAAAGGATGAGGAGAGATGTATAAAGAAGATAAGAAGTTATAGGGGGCCAGACGCTGATTCGGATCACTATTTGGTGGGAATCACAATGAGGCAAGAGATTCCAGTGGCAAAAAATACCAAAAACAAAGACAAGTTGTATAGGTTATGTAGGTTGGAATCAAGAAAGGAAAAAGAGTCATATAGGAGCGAACTGTCCAATAACTTAAATAAAATCCAAGAGACTAATGATATCGACATACTTTGGCAAAGCTTAAGAAAGGAAATGAAGGAAGCCGTGGGAAAAAGTACAGGTAGGAAGAAAGGAAAAAAAAGTGAGAAATGGTTTAACAAAGAATGTGAAGAAGAATTAGAAAAAAGAAGGGAACTAAGATTAGTGATGCTAAAAAAGGAAACGGAGGAGGCAAAAGAAGCCTATAAGAAGCAAAGAGAAAAATGTAAAAAATTATTGAGGGGAAGGAAAAGAGCGTATACAGCAGGGTTGCTACAGGAAATTCAAGAAAATTACAAAAATAAAGAAATAAGAAGACTTTATCAAGGAATAAAGCGGGAAAGGGAAGGATACAAGCCAAAAGCAGGGTATTTGAAGAACAGTAAAGGAGAGCTAATAGGGGACGAGGAGGCCATATTGGAGCAATGGAAAGAATATTTTGAAAAATTGTTGAATGAAGACGAAGGAGAGGAAGCAGAGGCAAATTGGGAAGTGCAAGCAAACAGCGTACAGGAGCAAGGAGAAGGTACCCCAACACTAACTGAAGTGAAAGAGATTATACGTAAATTAAAGAACAACAAGAGCACTGGAGAAGATCAAATAGCAGCGGAATGGTTTAAATATGGAGGAGAAGATTTATGTAAATGGATTCATAAGTTAATGCAGCAAATTTGGAGGCAAGAGAAAATGCCGGAGAACTGGAATGAAGCGATACTCGTACCACTATTCAAGAAGGGCGATAAAATGCAATGCTTTAGTTACCGTGGAATAGCGCTACTGAATGTAGTTTATAAGATTCTGTCGTCACATATAAAAAATAAGCTAACGGAAGTAATGGAAAATGAGATAGGCGAGTATCAGTGCGGATTTAGAAAAACAAGATCAGTGGTAGACCAAATCTATACGCTTAGGGAAGTCCAAGCAGAGAGTTATGAATATAAAAAAGAAACACATGTAGCTTTTATAGATTTCAAACAGGCTTACGATCGAGTAAAAAGAAAGCAGCTCTACATAGCACTGAAGGAGGTGGGAGTGAAAGAGAAGCTCATTAAAATGATTCAACTAACTCTGGAGAAAACTAACAATAGAGTGAGATACAAGGATAAAGTAAGCGATGTTTTCAAGGTAAAGGAAGGATTAAGACAAGGAGACCCCCTATCAACAACACTATTCAGTGGTGTGTTAGAATACGTAATAAGGAAGGCAAATTTAAATAGGTCCAGCTTGGTATATCACAAGAGACATCAGTGTTTAGCTTTTGCAGACGATGTGGCAATACTCATTTTTGAATGACAATTTATTGACTAGTATGCGTAGATACTGCAAACTGATTAAGACTGCTATTTCAATGTTAATACCTAATTTATCATATCTATCTTGTCTACATAAATAAGAAAGTTGTGTGAAAATATTTTAAACGTTGTTTAGCCAGAAAACTATCACTATAACTACTATATGAATACACTTTTTATACTCTACCACCGGACAGAACAAACTATTTACCTATGATGATCCACTAGTCGGTCCAATTATCCATAGAGCACGCGGTTTTTATCTTATTCTGTTTTTCTCCAGTATGGACTAAGCATAATGACAACCAAATGCAACAGACATCAGAATCTCGGTAAACATAGTGCTGGCGTAAGATCGACTTTATCTATATCAAGAGGAAGAATTGCAATATGTAAACCCAACGATGGCCTACAATTGGTAAACAAAAGTAAATTTATGTAAGCGTAGGATATTAAAGTAAAGAACTATTCGTCATCGTATCAAGTGATGAATCGACCCAGTCAAACGTACTGTATCATTATTTTTGAGTCTCATTTCCACAATAATTAAGGAAGCACGGTGCTTTCCCGTAAAAGATTCTGCAACTTATACATGTTTTGGACACCTTGTATAAATTCTCTTGATTTTAACTGTTAAGCGGATGTGGATGATATAAAAATGTAACTTTTAGTCACATTTTGGATACAGATCAAGATCTACAGGCAAGTTATATAACTGACATAATAATTCTTGAACATTCATACAGGAATACCGTGTATATTTACACTTACAAGTAAAGATAGTTAAGCGTGAAACGTGAAAAACAAACCACTATGTTCAAGATTATGGCTGTTAATCATTCTATATTAATGAAGAAAATAATGATATGATCTCCTAAATGAGTACTTAACCGAAGAGTTTATGTAATTTTCAGAAAACAATGAGTTATTAAATAATAATATTACCACCAGATTACCAGTTAGAAACTAAAAGTAATAGTTCAACTCATGGGCACTTGGGCAACTAACATCGAAATAGCTGCTATTAAATAAACAGCTATAAACAAACAGGACGAGAACCTAATTATGGAAACATAGTATGGATATGTTTGTCCTTGTTTTGCAGTAACAACAAAGTTTATCCTTTAATCTTTTCCTAGTGATGGGTATCTAGTATGTATCTATTATCGAGATCTGATGCATACATTTTGACACATTTCTTACATTTTTTAAAATCTATGTATAAAAATATACACATTATATAGGTATCTGTTAGTCTGTTAGAAGCACATTAGTGTTTGGTTTGATGTACTCCTATTATTATTCAGTGACAATCTTTAATGAATCTCCAATCTGTATGTTATGCCACAACCATAATATACCACATATTTCACTGACGTAGTTTTCCACATAACACCAAAACACTATACTGCACCCGACTTGGCTTACCAAATTGGTATAATCTTTTTTTTTTTTTTTTTTTTTTGTGGAGGAGGAAAATCTTCTAAAAGACACTGGTTTCCCAGTAGTGTGGGATTTCTACCCACTAAAAAACCTCCCCCGTTTGCACAACAACCCCGGCGCCGCTTATCGCATATCATCAAGGCTGTGGCTGTCCTCGTTTTTTCACCTCACTGCTGCTGTTGTTGCAGTCTTCTCTCCTCCTCCTCCTTTGCCGTCATTATGGTTTTGACGTATCCCATAATTGACCTCCACCTCTCTTTGTTCGTTAGCATTTCGTCCACCATATTTTCCTCACCCAACCTTATCCCGATGTCCTCCTGCAGATGTCCCCTTTCTTCTGCTCATCTCGCACACACGAAGACCTTGTGACCCGGCGTGTCAACCTCTCCGCAGTACTCGCACCTATCGTCCGTTGCCTTCCCGATTCTGTGCGTGTAGCTGCGGAACGATCCATGACCCGATAAAACCTGAGCCAGATGGTAGTCAATCTCTCTATGGCGACACCTTATCCAACCATCCCAATCCCGGATCAACGTCTTGGTCCACTGTCCTACTCGCTCATTTGCCGCCCACTCGGTCTTCCACTGCCTGTATGTCTCTTCCCTCTCTTCCTTTTTGGCCCTGTTCGTGCCCCCATCCTCCCTTCCGTATATTCTCACCCTTTCTTCCGCTAGCAAATGTACGGGCGCAATCCCCGTAATGACCTGAAGACAGGACGAGAACCTAATTATGGAAACATAGTATGGATATATTTGTCCTTGTTTTGCAGTAACAACAAAGTTTATCCTTTAATCTTTTCCTAGTGATGGGTATCTAGTATGTATCTATTATCGAGATCTGATGCATACATTGTGACACATTTCTTACATTTTTTAAAATCTATGTATAAAAATATACACATTATATAGGTATCTGTTAGTCTGTTAGAAGCACATTAGTGTTTGGTTTGATGTACTCCTATTATTATTCAGTGGCAATCTTTAATGAATCTCCAATCTGTATGTTATGCCACAAACATAATATACCACATATTTCACTGACGTAGTTTTTCACATAACACCAAAACACTATACTGCACCCGACTTGGCTTACCAAATTGGTATAATCTGGAAATGATTAAACTGATTAGTTTGAATCATTTCAGATGATGCAAACTTGGTTGGCGAAACGAGCGTCGAGTACAGTATAGTGTTTTGGTGTTATGTGGAAAACTACGACAGTGATATCTTTACACCAAAGGTTCCAACCCCCTTCAAGGCCAGACATTTCGTTGTGTATTTTTTTTTAATATTTGCTTACTTTCAATTACATATATTTTATATTCAATATTTGCCTTTACTCTACTGTCGATATATTTTCCATTTCATCGGGTCGATGGTTCAGAGTTTAGTGTTTCGATCGCTCAACCCAGAGGTCGTGGGTTCGAATCCCCATTCCGCCGAATAATTTTTAATTAAATTATTTCCTCGTATATTAAGGTTGGGTTGGCAACCATCCTAGCTAGCTAACCAGTAGTTAAGCTAGCTATAAGTTTAGAATGTGATTTACCTCGAACATTTTATGAATAACTATTCACAATCTAAACTTGCAGTTAGATAACTCCAGGTTAAATTACGTTAACTGTCCCTAAGGGCTGGTTTTTCACAGCCCTTAGGGACTGTGTTTAGAATGTGGTAAATCACATTCTAAACTTAACATAGCTAGTTTAACTGCTGGTTAAACCATGTTAACCGAGCATTGAAAAACCGGCCCGAAGATTATTAAAAAACATATATTATTTAATGCTCACAATGGTAATATACAATTATTTTACAATGTTTTCTTTTTCGTTTTTTAGTCTATTAGATATAATTTGTATAGACAGATTTCAATAAATGTCAACTAATAAATATCTCTATTGTTTTTTAACCTAAAAATATCGAACCTAATAAAACCGAACAGCTAAACAACGAGCTTTATTTATATCTGACAAAATATACAGGTTCCAGTGTGCACGGTCGGTAATTATAGGTCCAGTAACGTAATTTTTCATACTTCCCTTAATACATGCCCATTTATATTATTTTTTTGAAACTACGTTTCGTTTCAACTATTTACCGCTCTTTGCAAGCAACAATTACCTATAAAAATTATAATTGTCTAAAGCCACCATTAAAATGTTATGCTAGATTTTGCCTTTACCTACTTTTTTTAAGTATCGCCCATTTATCATACCGCTGTTGAATACTTTTTGTAATTATAGGTTGAAGCGTTTAGTTGTCATTACTTAGTCGTCGTTAATACTTGTCCAAACATAAGTGTTATATACGTCATGAACAAGAAACAACGGAAAATAAATAGTTGTGATTTTATCTTTTATCCACCTATGCATATACAACCTACCTATGCATATAGAAGCCAAATATTCGTTACGAAAGTGATTTAATTTAACACTAGGAATTTGATTTTTATAGATCTACTATTCTTGAAAGGGAAAGTTGAGATCTACTATTCTTTTAAAATTGACAATAATATTGACTCCAATAGTTTTTTGGGCAATCCATTCTTTACTACAGAACACGTGTGTATGTAATTTGAAGTATTAATGGAAATGATACTTAAGAATTGTGCATTTTATTTATTTAATGTTTTTCCGTGCATCCAACTATGGATCAATCTGTTTTAATATATTCAGCGTAGCTGCTTTAAGCTTTACTGCCGCTATAAGCGATCAGACGTATTTCCTTTAATATGTATATCGGGTTATTCAGAACTCATCTCTAAAACTTTGAGGATATGTGCATCCTTAAATAAGAAATCGATATCACCAAAAAAATTTTAATAAAAGTAATTAGGATTTCCCGTAAACAATGTTTAAAGTTATACCATTATAAAGGACTACGTAGCTGGGCAACTGTACTGCAACGACATCGGATATAGGTACCACATTCCGACAAAAAACAGTGTTTCTATCTTTAAGTTTATTTTAAAGTAAAAACGTTGCAAATCTCTTTTGCGCCGGGTGCGCCGGTTTTTTCGTGCTAGATAGTTTGCATTGTCAGTCCCAAGGTCACTCCATTACAGTAGACCAGTATCCAGCGGCGTGCAACGAAAAATTTTTAAATAGTTTGCAGACCCGTCAAAAAATTTTTTTTTGCACTATCACATTTCTACATGTATGTTGAACATCCCCAAATTTTATTATGGATAGGTTCTGAATAACCCGGTATAGGGCTCCAAGAAAGATTACTGTTAAATCCTTTTATACGGATTAAACAAATTTTCATTAAAAATGTGCCTTAACGAGGGAGATAATTTGTATTATCTTTTTATAATAACGGCATTTATGTATTTCTTTTGTTAGGCAGTAAATTGTTTTACTTTAATTCAATTTTGTCATTGATTTTTCTATTTTTCTGAATCAAATTGTAATAACATAGTTGGGCTACGAAAATATGTTACTGTCTTCCGTTCATATTCTACAAAAATTCACTGTTCAAAAATAAAGCTAAAAAATAAAATAAATTGTAGGTAGTAGAGAGCTTGAGGTAGAAGAAAGAGAGTGTAGTTCTGTTAAACAAATCTCTCACTATCCACTATACCTTATTATATTATGTGAATCTGTAATGAGAATCTGCAACTGAGGACCAGTATCGAAACAGATTATATGTAATATAAAATTTGTGTAATGATTTCCAAATGGCTTTGATGGATTACTTTGAGAAAAACGCGTCTTGGTTTTTCGATTACACAGTAGGTTCGATTAAATTGAAATTATTTTTTCTTTTATCTGTCCTATTTAAAATGAAAAGACTTACCTAAATACCAATGAACTTAAATGATTTTTGAATATAATCTATAAATAATTAATGTTTAAATTATTTATAAATTGTTTCCTACATCTAAACCTACATGTTTAAAACTAGTTTAAGTTTGAAGATAGTAAAAGAAAGAAGAAATAAAAATCTATTAATAAGAAATAATTTTTAATCAAATTATCTAAGCGCTCACATTTGTCATTCATAATATATTTACCTAATGGATGAAACAAGAGCAAGCGTTTAGTCTTCGAGCTGTAAACTGTTAAAATGTTCGTAAATATTTATATATAACAAACCTTTTAAAAGAACATTATAATACCATGAAAGCCACATCTCACTTAGTTGTTTTCAGATTCAGATTAGCACATAATATACCGGATTCACATTACAAAATTTTGACAAAATCCGGTTACTACCAATGAAATTAATTCATTCAACTGAGAAGCCATGAGTTTACACTTAAATTTGTGAGAAATAGGAAAGTGGAACACAATTAAAAGCAAGCAGAATAGTTGCGACATATACTTGAATAAGTTTGCAAATGACTAAATAATTAACAAGTTGTTTATGCGCAAATGTTTAATCTAGCGTTTTTTAACTTTAGATCTTAATTTGTGGAATAATTCTATTTAGCTCTGCAAATATATACTGCAAGTATTTAGTTTATTATTATAAAGTGGTATCAATTACGCCTACGTTTGTAGCAAATAAGTATAGCACGAAAGTCAAGGGAAAAACAGTCTTCTTGTTATTTTCAGATTACAAATCGTTAATTTTGAACAAAATTGTATACAAAAGAATTGCTGATGCCCACTTCTTGATATTTTTAAGTAAAATCAATAATTATAAAAGATATTTAATACTGTAAAATGTAAAATTTCACTAAAATCACAACATGATGGTGCGCTATTTTTATTATTAAATTATATATGTAATATTTATTTATTTATTTATATATTTTTTTAATATTGTTATATATTATATTAAAATTCAAATAATTACCTGATTTTTGACCCCCGGCGGCCGCGGGCGACAAGTGACGGATTTTTTTGTGACGTCACTCATTTGTTATTTAATTAATAATAATAATAAATAATAATTATTTAATTAATTATTAGTTGTCATTTTGGTTGTCATGTTATGTATGAATACTTATGAGTTATTTGGTATCATCAGCGTACATACATCGTACGCTGGCGTCATAATATTATTTTTGGTACCTCTTCCTCAAGGAGAAACATATGAAGAAGGCAGAGTGATAATTTTCCAAATGTTATCTATGCTTATAGAGTACATAAGCATAAATGGATGCTTTGACGCCCTTAAAATAAGAGACATCAAAGCAGAAATGTACGGAATATGTAATATGCTCTTTTAAACATTAATATGAAAAATACCTCTTTCTCTTATATTATCAAAACATCTACACCATAGACACCATATCCACAACTGGCGTTGCATTACTCCGGCATCTCCATGGAAGTCGCCATATCCTTCATCGAGACCAACCAGCAGAAATTGACCGGTTTCGCGCTTACTATGCGCTCGTCAGAGTGCCATAGGTAGTGGAATCGGTGAACGATGTTGCAACATGATTCCCTAAGGGTAATAGAGGTCACTGCTGTAATGGCACCTTCGGAAAAGCAGGTCGCTATCTGTCTGTCAATTAGACAGTAATTGTCTTATGTGTAGTAATACTTCGTATATAGATATACAAGAAAAAGTAAAACAGTTTGTGTCTCACAAAAAGGGACCTGCATGACTGTCTCTGTTCAACCCCACATATGTATATATCGAATTATGTGTTTCTGTGCAATAAAAACTCTCTGACTCTGTGGAGTCACCAAAGAACAGAACGTTATAACCCAGGTGACTATACACGAGGCTAAAGTACAGTACACATTAAGAAGTGCATATAGAGACATAGAATCTTTAATGCGAGAAAAGCGTAATACGGTTTATAAATTTTTTTGCTTAAATTAATAATATGAGCCGCCCATGAACGATCCTGATCCACAATAATCCCAAGAAACTTAGTTTTATCAACTGATTTGATCTTACAGTTTTGAAATGATATATCTAACTCTTTGTGTACTAAATCATTTTGAAAGTACATACAATGTGTTTTATCTATGTTAATTATCAAACCATTTACTTATGCTACTATTTTTACTTATTGCGATAGCAATTTTACAAAGCAAATTTAACAAAATTACATTTAGTATAAAAAAATATGCGTGCAGCTGATTATCGTTAGCCATCAAAGTATCAACCGTTAATACGACCATTAACCCATTATCCAATAATTCTTTATAAAGGATAGTAAAATATTTAATTTTCCATTATACTATGTAATCTGGTAGTCCTTGACAATAAAGAGTTTGACGTTTATTTGTCAGATTTACTTTTGCAATGGTGTGGATACGCAAGGATTACTAGTATATACAGGGTGTCCACCTAGTGCGCGTAAGTCCAATATCTGGGTTAATAAAAGAGATAACTTAATTTTTTTTTCTACAGGGTTGTCTAATATCCCGAGCTGCACAAAATGAAAATATATTTACATATTCAGGGTGTTCAGTTTTTCCTGGACAGGTACCAACTTCGTTTTTCTAAATGGAAATATATATTTTTTATTGCTTTTTCGAACTAAACCCTTGATTTTAGTAGGGCTTTCATCAGCCTTCCCTATACCTAACTTAAACTGTTTTTGAAATATTGACGGGTGAATATTGACATTTTTGCAACTTTGACACCCTGTAAAATCTAAACGGTTTGAGATCAAGCAAAACGGTTTGCACATTCCTATCTTAACTTTTCATAAGCTATCGTTTGGTACTAATTTCAGAATTATCCAAAAATTTAAAATTTTCTGAAAATTTTGAAAATTTTTAATTCCTGGATAAATTTGAAATTAGTACCAAACTATAGCTTATGAAAAGTTAAGATAGGAATGTGCAAACCGTTTTGCTTGATCTCAAACCGTTTAGATTTTACAGGGTGTCAAAGTTGCAAAAATGTCAATATTCACCCGTCAATATTTCAAAAACAGTTTAAGTTAGGTATAGGGAAGGCTGATGAAAGTCCTACTAAAATCAAGGGTTTAGTTCGAAAAAGCAATAAAAAATATATATTTCCATTTAGAAAAACGAAGTTGGTACCTGTCCAGGAAAAACTGAACACCCTGAATATGTAAATATATTTTCATTTTGTGCAGCTCAGGATATTAGACAACCCTGTAGAAAAAAAAATTAATTTATCTCTTTTATTAACCCAGATATTGGACTTACGCGCACTAGGTGGACACCCTGTATAGAGAGAAATGCCCAGAAAGCAACAGAAAATTTGTTATCTCATAATGGAAATACAAATATAAAGAAAAGTATGAAACTTTTCGAATATGACAATCGAGAAGTTACACATTTTTTAGATATTTAAATATCTGGAAATATATACCTAATATAAGATTGTTAATTTTGTTTGTTATTTTACCGTGAAAATTACTATTCTACCTTGATATTAACCACATTGGCATTTTAGAAATTCACCTTAATGGTTAACTTAAAAATTGACAAAGGGGTACATTCCGAAGAAATCGAAAGTTTTAACGGGAGATCAGGTTTTGTCATTCATAAAATGTGCATCCAATGGCATTTATCTGTTACATAAGGTAGTTTTGGTAATGGGAATTATTGATGATTGAAGAATGGATAATATCCTAAAAATATCTGTTGATGTAAGCTATAACTTTAAAAATCCGTTTTAGTAGTAGCAAAAGTGCCAAAAATTAAAACAGCCGCGTTTAAGAGCTCTACAATTTTATAGGGAGAAAAAATAGGTACTTCAACTATATTAGGCCCAACTTACATGGGCCTAAGAACAAATGAAGGAATATAGGTTCTTTCGTCACAAACAGACACGTTCGTTATATAGTGCAACCAGTAGGAAAAGTACCAAAACATAATCCCAGGATACCAAACATAATTACTCATTACTTAGTTAAAATTGGAGAACCCTCACCAGTTTACTGACTATTGTTTGCGACGTACGTCGTCCACTCTTCTAATTGAGACCGGTGCTACTTTCAAAACACTTAAAATGCACGGAAAATGGAAAATAATACTGTTGAACATATTTACGTAGAACATCTGAAGGAAAAACATCAAGATATATTTATCAAACTGATAAGATAAATGCTAATTTTGAGGTCATATCCAATTTTGTAGAACCAGAATCAGATCCAGAATGGGAGTTAAAATGATAACTCATGAAAACGCAGGAAATTTTGAAAATTGTAATTTTTATTTTGGAAAATAAGCAACATTATCTTTGTTACATATTTTAATACTTACTTAATACGTATAAAACTTACTTAATACGTATAAAAATACTTTGTTACTTATAAAATAAAAATGGTTATTTCATTCATTTTTTGAGGGTGTCATGGATTCATTATCCCCCGGTTATTACCTGGTTATCCTAGGTGTTATTACAAAATAATATGGAATGGAAATACTCGAGAATCCAATAACTAATAAAGGTCTATAATCCTAATAATAGGGCGTTAAAAATAATATTATAACACCAAAAATTATTGCAGTATATAATGTAGGGAAAAAATCATTTAAAGATATTTTTAATTTTAGTAGTAAAATAGAAATTATAGATTCGTCTCATTTGATATTCAATTTTTCGCATTGAAATCAAATTAATATCGGACTAAAGCAACTCTTATTCTTACATAAGGGAAACATTGCCGCACCTTACATAACTTAATTATAATTGGCATATTAAAAAAAGAATTTAGCTCTTCAAGTTAACGGAATAAACTTCATTTACATTTAAATAACAACATTTTATAAAATTATGGCTATAGAATGGTTATCATAATGCAGTAGGTACTTATAATGAGCCTTATAAACATTAATGTTATTAAATACCTACATCTGATGAGATTATTGTTTTTTATAATAATACGTTGATAATCCTTTCACCTACAACAGAAAAACGTTCGTAACATTACTTTATTACATAAACAATGTAGAATCTTGTTCTTACATATTATTGATAGGTCTTTTAACGTCACAGTTGTGCAGTAAAATAAAAACTGAAAAAAATATACAATATCTATGTAATGTAACTTTTAACATTTTAGTTTCGCATCAATTATTTTGTAAGCAAAGTGTAGTGAGGGAAATTCTTTGATGTCGAAATACAGTTACATGCAGGTTTTATTGGCGTTCGAGTATTGACATATGTGTTAAAATGTAACACATTCATGAACATTTTTTTACTGTCTTTTTGTTTACTTTCTTTTTGTGATCAATGTATAAATAATATTTCTTTACAAGATAATACAAAGGCATCCATAATCAAATGCCTGCAAAGTTCACGTGATTGTTTGTGGAAAGGCGGAACACCGGATGATGAACCAATCCTATGCAGTTATCAAAATTATCACTCTGAACATTTTTTTGTGCGTTTTATTTTCATTCTGAAACATCATTTGGTGCTCATTATTTCTAGCAGTATATTTGTATTAGTACTACTGGTTTTTTATGATTTTCATCATTATATCTTTTGATGTAAGGTATGGTCTCTATGGTTTGGGATGTTTAGCATGTTAAATTAAAATGTGTAAAATTATTTAATTATTTTCAACTGTTGCCATGCAAGACCTTAGCTTGGCTTATTTACCGTTTTCATTTATCATTTTCAACTGTGTAACTTATATATTGTGTAAGTTTTTTTAGCTATTTTCATGAACTAAGATGGCAATATAAAATAGTTTAGTAATGTTCTGCTTTAGTTCCATATCCAATTAACGAATTCTTCATTTATTCTTACTTTTTTTATATCATTTTCATATTTTGCAGTTGCTATATCAGTTATGGTAGGTACTTAAGCTTTTTTTAGAACCTACTTCCTGTACGTTTTTTATTTTGAATTTTGAAATGCCTTCTCGATTTGTGAAAAAACCTATTTGCCTGCGAAGACAAATATTACATCTAAATTCTATTGTCTAAATTTTCATTCTGTATGTTTTAATGAGTTTTTATCGTCTAGTTTTAATTATTTCTTCCATTTGCCATACTTCATAATTTCAGGCACATAGGTATCGGCTGGCGTCTGAAAATTATGTAAAATTTTCGATTTTTCAGTGGTACATTTTCAAATGATTTAACACCGCCTTTCATTACTTCGCTTACATTATAAATATACAATTTCATTCTGTAAAAGTATTTCCTCCAACTATCACGGGTATTTTAAATGTTGTGGTTAACTTGTAGTATACATCTCTGTAATATTAATTCATTCAGTATATTATAATACCAGTAAAATCCTTAATCCACCTAATTGTTTAGTTAAATATGGAGAAAGTTGACCGATAATTTAATTAATGATAATCATGCATCTGAAAATATAGAAAAATGTATAGTCTTATAATTTAATACTGGATACATATTATATTATACAGCAATATTATTATACTTCAGCACGAGTGAGTTAGTATCAGTTGGGGTCAATTACTTGTTAAGTTGATTAATCAGCTTAGCTGCAGTTTAAGAATTTATCCGATTCTGTATTTGAAGTCTTACCAGATCGATTTAACAGTGGTCAGTATGTCCAAAATTACTAGAGAATTGAAATCAGATATTGTGCAGATTGTTAATGAATGTTTTGGTGAAGAAGCATCCAAACTTTGCAAAAAGATGTCAGTGGAACTAGACAAAAAAATGGCCTCCTGGGATAGCAAATTCTCCAAAATAGATAAACTGTCTGCGAGCCTCGTCAAATTGGATACACTTGATGTTCTAGCAAAGCAAGTTGCTGACTTAAACAGTTCTCTCAAGGATCTTAATGTTTCGTTGGACTCTAGTAAGAAAAATATCTTACAATTACGCAATACTTGCGAGCTAATGCAACAAAATTGTAAAAGTAACATGCTACGGTTTTGTGGGTTGGAAAAAAATCAGAATGAAGATCCTGTGGACTTGATTTCATCTTTTATTAATAACCAGTTAGGAATACCTTGTAGGGTTCAAGATATAGACTTCGCTTACAGAATGAGTAAACCTGGAGGGAGTCAAGGTGTCAATAATACAATTCTTGTTAAATTTGTTAACTATTGGAAAAGATGTCAAGTAATTAATGCCAGGAAATTACTTAAAAATTCAGGTAAACGTGTGTCCATATTTGAAGACCTCACTAAAGAACGCTATGCTATTCTTATAGAGGCGAAGAAAAAGTATGGTCAACATCTAGCTTGGTCGGTTGGTGGGAAAATCTATGCTTTCATAGATGGTAGAAAAGTGATTCTAAACCCCAATGAAAGTGAATGATTTTGTCGATATGGTAGGCATATACCTATCTCTTCGTGCCTGTGTTTTATAGAATAAGTATTTGTTTTTATAAACTCCAATAAACTTTGTTTTGTTGCCTCTTTTCACGAGGCAATAAAACAACTTTTTCTTTTTTGTAAAGTGAAGTAAAAAATTTACAAATATATAAATTATCTTTTATTTTATTTTGATTATTGTCGTCATTATGTACATTACTCTTAGATACTTATTCATAGGAAATATCGATCGATAAAGGGATATCTGAAAATGTTAATATGTACTAAGATTGCCATTATTATGTATTTAATTTTAAACTTATCAAGTAGGTATGTGATGTAAAGTAAATTTATATTGTGGAGTTCGCACTATATTATGTCTATACGAAGCTCTTCTTTAAGTTTTTGTCACTTTAACATACAATCTATCAGTAGTAGTTTTGACTTGTTTAAGGATCTGCTATGTCAAGAAGATTATACTATAATTGGGTTATCTGAAACTTGGTTGAAAGATGGGATGCCTAATGCTGGTTTGGAGTTTGATGAATATAGTTTAGTTAGAAGTGATCGTTCAAGTAGGGGAGGTGGAGTAGCATTTTATATAAAAAATTGGTTAAAATACAAGATTTTAGATATTCCAGACACTGGCCCTTTGGAACAGTTATGGATTAGTATAAAAATCGAAGGTAAGAGATTGTGTTTTGGAACAATTTACAGACCACCTAATACTAATTTGCTGCTTTGCATTGATTGCCTTGAAAATGTGGTTCAGAATTTTTTACCTGAATATGATAATGTCGTTTTTGGGGGTGATTTTAATGTTGACATGCTAAGTACTAATACTCCAAGTTACCTTCAGTTCAGCGGCTTTCTAAATAAATATAAATTTTGTCAACTTATTTCTGAACCAACTCGGGTTACAGAAAATTCGTCTACTTTCATTGATGTAATTGTTACAACTGACCCTAATATTATTAGTAATAGTGAGGTAGTGAGAACAGATGGTATATCCGATCATCGTTTAGTTACCTGTACTCTAATGATAAACAAACCTAAACTACATCCTCGAATATGTACTTATAGGGATTTTTCTTGTTTCGATTATAATCTGTTTGTAAGTGATCTTCAGTCGATAAATTTTGATGAGATATATAATCTTGATAATATTGATGAAATGCTAAATTTTTGGTATTTAAATATTGTTTCACTATTTAATATACATGCTCCGTATAAAACTGTTAGAATTACAAAAAAACCAGCCCCATGGCTTACTGAAAACTTAAAACTTATGATGAAACTAAGGGATAAAGCCAAATTGAAATTTAAAAAATCTAAACATGATAGTGATTGGAGATCTTACAAAGTATTAAGGAATTTAGTTAATATGAGCATCAAATCTGAAAAAAAGGCATACTTGCAGTTTCAATTTAAAAAAGATCCAAAAAATTTTTGGAAGGTTCTTTCATATTTTAACATACACACTCGTAGCCATAAGCCTCTAACTGATATTGCAAATTCTAATACTTTTAACGATAATTTTGTTAATAAAATTCCACTGGCTGAAGTTGACAAGCCATTTATTTATGACAACTATGTTAATAAGAAATGTCTTCATATCGATGGGGAATTTAAATTTAAACCAGTCTCTGTTGAAAATATTGAAAAGGTTTTGACTTCTATCAAGTCAAATGCCTGCGGTTCTGACTATATAAATTTAAAAATGCTGTCATTAGTTATGCCTTCATTGGGTAACCAATTTACTTTTATTATTAATAAATGTTTGTCAAGTGGTACCTTCCCTAAATTATGGAAAGAGGCTTTTGTTACCCCTGTCCCTAAAAATAACAATCCATCTAGTATTTCAGACTTTCGCCCAATTAGCATTCTTCCAACTATATCAAAAATACTTGAAAAGGTTGTATATGAGCAGGTGTCAGAATATCTAGGAAAAAACAACATTTTGCCAGTTACCCAGTCGGGTTTTCGTTCAAATCACAGCACCGCTACTGCTCTATTACAAGTTACTGACGATATATATAGGGCTAGGGATAATAATCTTAATTCTTGTTTGGTGTTATTAGATTACAGTAAAGCATTCGATACTCTTGATCACTCCGTTCTAGTCACTAAATTAAAATATCTATGCTTTAACGATATAGCTGTTCAGTTCTTTGCTAACTACTTAAATGATAGAACACAGAGGGTGATAATTAATGGTGAAAAGTCTGACTCTATTAAAGTGAAAAAAGGTGTACCGCAAGGAAGTGTGTTGGGGCCTCTGTTGTTTTGCATATACTCATCCGATTTTTCCAAATTTTTACAATATTGTAGTTCGCATCAATATGCTGATGACTTTCAGTTATTTTTTAACTTTACCCTATTGAACACAGGTCTTGCAGAACGTAAAATTAATGAAGATTTAGCCGCTATCTCTCTCGTATCTAGAGCTCATGGTCTTATTTTGAATGATTCTAAAACTCAACTCTTAATATTTAGTAAACATAAAGAACAATTCATTGGTCCCAATTTTGTAATTGAGTTGAATGGTGTAGTTTTGAAACCTACCGGGGAGTGTAAGAACCTGGGTGTGTATTTTGATGAAAACTTTAGATTTCAAAATCATGTCAAACATTTGATTAGTAAGTCGTATGGGAAATTAAGAATACTATATTTGCACAAAGATAGCCTTGGTACTGATATCAAGCTCAAGCTCTGTGACTCATTAATTCTTAGCCATCTTGCCTATTGTGATATAGTGTATTGGCCAGCTCTATTACAGAGAGATAAAGCAAGCCTGCAAATACTGCAAAACAGCTGTCTTAGATATTGCTTTAATTTAAGAAAATTTGACCATATTTCTGATACGTTTACAAGATCCAAGTGGCTTAACCTTGACGAACGTTTCAGAGTTCATATGGCTTGTCTTGTATTTAAAATAGAGTTAATAAAATCTCCAAAGTATTTGCTTGATAAATTAATAAAGGGTTCTTCAATTCACGATCGAGCAACTCGTTATAGTCATTGTTACAATGTTCCAAGACACAATACCTCACTGTTTAAAAACTCGTTCTCTTATAACTCAGCTAAGATATATAATCAACTCCCTCCGGCGGCTAAAGCTTCTAGTAGTCTAAACGTTTTTAAAAAACAAGTCAAAACATATATACTAAATTCTAGAATTCGTTAGACAAAAATTACTTGCTTACTTTCCTCTTTTTTTCTTTTTGTTTGCGTGTATACTGTTGCTTTGCAATTACTTTTTTGGGTGGTTAAGTGGAAGAGCGACCTTGTCGAACTTCGCCATCCTGTGTTATTTTTGTATTAAACTGTTATTTTGTTAGTAATAAAGGCACTATTATTATTATTATTATTATTATTATTATATTTGACAAATAAATATTATAATAAATGTTATAGCTTGATGTCGTAATAGTAGATATCGTTAAGTCATGTAAATAAAAATAGTACTTCCAAAAAACAGGTGCAAAAGTATGTATAAAATATCTAACCTCATCGTACCGTATGCTTAACTGTTTCCATTGTTAGGATCAAATGAATAATTCATCATATACTATGTATACAAGAAAAGTTATATAATTTCTATTTCTATTTGCAATATTTAAACACCTATAAAAAGTATAAGAATAAGGACTTACGTATGCGGACACCATTCAGCATATAATACAACTATAACCATAGGTTTGTTGTAAAATTAGTTACTTTTCATCGCAGTATATATATTATATACAAAAAAGACCTTCACTGACTGACGCGCTAAATTTGGTTGTTAACGTTTGAGGGATAGTTATGTTACGTTTTTAATGACACACCCTGTGTGTTTTTGTATTATTGATCTCCTACTACAATTCTAAAGCTGCTTTTGATAATATTCCCTATACCTGTACCTTAAACGTTTCCTAGATAATGACATGTACATTAAAAAAGGTTTAAATTTGAGACATTAACGTCATATGTACTTAATATAATATATCTATTTTATCGTCATGTACCTAAGGACTGCAAAATTGGAATGGCGTAATTCCAATTTTGCAGTCCTGAGGTATCAGTATCGTTTTTTCTTTCAAATTTTTTCCAAGTTTTACAGGGCGGTAGCATTTTGATTAGCGCATTAAACAATCTTTCCGGCGATACCACAATTTGTCGATTTTATATTCTGCAGTTTATCAGTAACAACGGACTAAAATTAAACAATGCGTTTTTTATAACTTGTGGCAATGCGGGGGTGCTAGTTTTGCATCTTAAAATTTAAAGGTATTGTATAGTGCATTCTTTTCAAAGGCTATTATAAGATGGTAGAATTTGTGTAAATCAACGTAAGTCGTAAACCTAACAACAATTGCAACAACTAAACTGCGTAAAGAACACGATTGAAAAAATAATCAAAATCGACATCACACATGTTCGACGAATTTTACAGTAGATCTAGATAGAGGTGCAGTTTTCTTGAAATAAAGAAAAATCCAAAAATTAAATGGAGAAGAATATTTAAATTCTTCAACCCGTAAAACTCTTTAAATGTGCGACCTAGTACCTATGCCAGGTACTAGGCATAGGTACTACTCGAGTCATTAAACATGATGCGAGGTATACAGATTTTGTCGTTTTGGTGTTGGAATTCAAATAATCTATTTTTCTTGCAAAATGTGGCGTATCATGAATATAAAACACAATAGCCTAACATTTATGTATCTTTAGGAAAATCTCATTGATAACAAGAAGGGGCAGCGCAACTGGCTTTCTAAATTAACCCTTTGGTCAATGGGGATGTGTTTCCAGCCTAAACCTTCCCTCTGAGGCTCTCCATCTGAAGGTGCTTGCCTCGATTTACATAAAATAAAAATAACCTTGTGGGGTATCTATCAGTGTATAAATGACCGACAACGTTAATTAATAAGGTTTTTCAGGTTACCCTTATTCTCGTAGACGTCGCTCCTGTACACATTAGCGGCCTTTGAAATAATAATATACCGCTCCCACTTCTACACACATCTCTGACTTTGGGGCTCATCATTAAGCATGAGAATGCGGGATAGCGATATTATTGTCCTGAAATATAATTTGTTGACAATTTTTGTGATAATTGATAGTTTAGCTAATTTTTAAAATTAATTATAATTTTGGTTAAAAAAATATTTGAGAGAGTGATCACAAAATCAATGATATTTTATATAACTAAAATATTAACATAAAACTAAGTATTTATAATAATATAAATTACTATTATAATATATTGTTAAAATTTACTACAATACGTTTACAAATAATAGTATATTAACTTTTATTTTCAAATTGCAATTATATACCTATTAACAACTTTAAATTATTGAACAAATCAAACAACTTAAACCCCTATCTTGTGGTTTCTACTAATAGTTTGTTGAAATAGTTTTGAATTACCTAAATGATATAATATTATTACAGTTAGGTATTGGACAAAAAACTTATTATTATTTCAGATTAATTTGCTGGCCGTCTGGTCCTGATATGGTTAATTTATTAAATTATCGTATCGAATTATATGTTATTCGATTCAGGTAAAATTATTAATAAGTGTTGGTTAAACGATTTAAATTTGGATATAGGTAATCTATCTCTAGAACTAAATTAAGGAATATTAATAATTATTCAGATAGTTTTTGATAGAAGAAACGTGTGTTTCTTATGTTCACAATTTTCAACATTTAACAATTTAATAAGAACAGCTTTTCAACCCGACTACATCTGATATATAATAATTAAAATAGTATGCACGTTAGAGGGCGAAGAAAAGTATACTTTTCTTCAATAATATACCTAATAATCTTTACATTATATTATGTAGGACGTATTATAAAGAAGGCCTATGGTTTTACTAGTAAGGAAATATTCTCATTTTTTTACTAGTACAAGAAATTAAAAGTATAACCATAACAAAGGATTAAAAAAGACAGATACCGGCATAATTTTTCAGAACTGTCAGTTTATATCGCTTTTTATTGGCATAAATCGCATAAATGTCTGAAGGAATTTAGTTTTAATTTCGACGAAGAAATTACGTATGTCACTCAGAGTATAAAGCTCTTTATGTGTTTCGCCCAGTTTACACAGCCTTGTCTAACGCCTCGGCTGTGTAAGTTTTTGAGCTCAAAAAATAATGTTCGCCTTTTACTCCTAGTAATATAAATATACTATGTACCTATTTTCTTATATAGGCATACGATAGACATCAGTTTTTATATTGTCTTGAGACTGTATAAAATTTAAGAAGTTGCTTTGACCTGTATAATTTTCTTATCTATTCAAACTTACCAAAACATTTACTGAAGCGGAACAAGGCAGAACGATTACATTCTGTCTAAACAGGCAAAACTGAACACGAGACAAACATTTCGTGTCTTTCAAATCAGCATAACGTGAATTTGTAGATACAGACCCGTACGTTTTTTTTGCCATTTTCGTACAAGAAAACTAAAATACATTGTTTTTGTTAATTACTAATTACTTTTCTTAAATATGTACACTATTGCACTATTTCGTAGTTACTATTAAAGTTCTTTTTATTTCAATTTTGTGGTCAATTGGGGCCTGATTCTCCCTAAAATATACTATGCGTTAAAATATAATTAAACTAATTGGCAGGTAATTATTTTAAAGCATAAAAATGAATGAAAGTTATAGTTAAGTTTCGTCAAGTTATGAATAACTTGACGAAATTACATATTTTTTTGCAAAATTACACGTAATGAAATTTTACCATATATTTTCAAATGTAGGTATTTAACAATATTTTTTCAATTGGATAGGTACCCTGTCTATATTATAAAAGAGCAAAACATTTGCAGGTGTGTATTTAAAAATAATAAACGATGATTAGAAATAAATGAAGAGCCGGATCTAAAATGGGAAAAGTATAATAAAACGTAATACTGGATCTACCTGTAGAAAGTGATTAATATCTCATATAGAGCGCGTGTATATAAAATGCATGCAAAGTTCATCAGATTGTATATGGTACATATACAATATATATAAGAAGGTGGCAATATCGGATAACCAGATTTGCATCTAAAGTCTATTCCGAACAGAATCCACAGAACTACATATGTTGCTGTCTAGTTTTGAGTTATTTATTGACTTATTTGCGACTCCAGACATTTATCTCGATGATTCAAAGAATGTCTAAACAACGAAGCGAATCGGTGATATTAACAGATCTTTTCTTTTCTTATTTCATAATTTTTCTATATACTCATCAAAAAATAGTTCATAACATTTTTTATTTTCTGTGATATTTTGTAATCCGTGCTGAATAGTAGGTATACATAAATTTCCATATTTAAATAATCTGAAGCCATTTATGCAACTCCATGATAATCTAATACAACACACTCCTGTGCTTATAACTACAGCTGCTTCTTTTCAAGGAATGGTGAAGAGAGTATATTTATTTCACTGTTTTGTTAAAAAGAATCTTGGTAACCTAATAAAAACAATTGGGTGTATAAGAGTGACGCCGATAAGTAGAAAGCTAATAACATGCATATATGCTCAAAATATTATACACGAAAAAACCCATATTTCATGATAATCTGAAATAACAGGAACTGATTTTAAATAACATACAATATATGTTGCATATACTACAATAGATAAAAACTGGTCTAAACAATTTTTAAACTACACTATTACTACACTACACAATTAATTAAATTGATCATAACTGAATCTGAAAATAACACTTTTGTGGTTAATTAGTAATTACATATCCTGTTAATCACATACATCCATATTTATTTACTGTGGTTACTGCCCTCATCGGTAATTGAAGTCTCCAATAAAGTACCTGCAAATCCATCTTTTGGGAACAACACTGCCGCACAGAGATAGGGAATGATAAACATGGAAAAAAATATTGAGACGTATAGGTATAATAAAGTTCGGTATAAAGCCTAATGTGCTAAAGATTAATAGCGCAACTATAGGTACAGGATCAACTATAAAACTACACAGAAACAATAAATAAAGATTCATAGTTAATGTACGTATACAGTTAGTATAATGTAGTAAGTCAATATTTTATATTAAAAAACATAAACATCTACTTACTTTACGATCCCATATAAGAAAAAATTGGCTTCACGCAATAGTAAAAAATTTTAAATTGCAGTAATTGTGTATTATCCACGTACTTCTATCCTATAAACTGCTCATTTACAGCATAGGCTGCAGCCAAAAAATGGAAGAACGAGTACTAGTACTTTGTCTGTTATGTGTATGCGTGACCAAATAGGATGGTGTCCCAGATATGGCCAAGACAATCAATCGCCCGCCTTCATTCATTTGAACTTTGTTTATTGTGTCCGTCTCGTTTTATTTCTTTCCCACTTGATAACAGAGATTGCGCATTTTACACAAAGTACTAGTTCTAAAACTTTTACCCATATCCCCATTTTTTGGGAACAAGGTCATCTTAGGTAAAAGATATAGGGAATGCTCAGTATAGAATAGAACTATATGGTATTATCTAACCTAAGTTTATATATTTTTTTTATACTATTGAAAATATATAAATAACATAATTAATAACAGTACGCTTTTTGATAAAATAGCATGATAAACAAAATATGCATACGTTATAGTTTCTTTTGAGATTACACCACCTGTAATATAACAAAAAACAGGAAACCCGAAGTATTCCAATTAAATATTCAAAGTGCAGTATCAAGGCAAACTTATAGAGTTTAGCCCAAAAAACTACTGTATAATATGCAATAAAATAAATATTTGATAAATTAACTAAATTTTATCAGTGGTTTTTAGTTTTATACTAAATTAGGTAAAAGGTAGTAGGTACAATTGTATAATCAAAGTCTACATATATTCTAATATATATGTAGGCTTTGGTATAATATTAACATTGTCAATCTGATAAATTTTTTATTACCTATACAAACCTTCAACTGACGAGTTGAGGATGAACTTGAAACGTTTAGAAAAGATCTTAAGTGTTTCATTTCTTCTAAATTTTATTATAATACTTATTTTATTTAGACATAATTCAAAATATGATTAGCAATATATTACAGAATTTTGTATATAGAACAAAAAAAAAACACTGATGAAATTTACTTAACTTATCAAATATTTTTTATCATTATATGGGATCGTGAAGTAGATGTTTATGTTTTTTAATATAAAATATTGAGTTATTACATTATACTTATTGTGTATGTACTTACATTAACTACGAATCTTTATTTATTGTTTCTGTAATTCTATGTACAGGGTGATTGATTAAGGCCGGCCACCGGCTGTATATGGAAAACTATTGGTCCTTCAGGTTCGGGAAAAAATTTTCAAAAGAAAAGTGGCCATGAAAATTACATTAAAAATATTTTTATCTTCCGTAAATCTCCGCAAGAGGGCGTAACTGATCATGAAATTTTTAAAATTGACTTTAAATGAAAAAATGCCCTATTAACCTGGATATATTTTTTATCAGTTTTAATCGTTAGTCCATTTCCTGAAACCTGTTCAGTGATATTTTTCATTTCCTCGAAAAATAAATGGGTGGGAGCAGTTTTTGTTTTTAATTTGAAAAAATGTTGTATTTTCGGATCGCTTTAACGGATTTTCTTGCAATTGGATTTTTTAAAAGAGATTACCTTACAGATTTAATAAATGTTTTAGTGATTGCAAAAAGTTGGTTAATAAAGTTACAAAATGGCGATATGTTGAAACCTAACCTATTTATTAATTTTTCTTGAAAATTTTAAATGGAACGATATACTTTCTTCCACGTCATCATGACCAACATTTAGTTAAAATAACACTGGTCAAAACCGCATCTCGATATCTCAAACCGTTTAGGAAATATTTAGATTTTCGTATTGCACCCAAAGAAGGAGAATACATTTTCGTTTACCCCCGTATCATTTCGAAACAAAACGTATATTTATTTGCTGTTTTAGTAATTAACAAACAGGTTAGGTTTCAACATATCGCCATTTTGTAACTTTATTAACCAACTTTTTGCAATTACTAAAACATTTATTAAATCTGTAAGGTATTCTCTTTTAAAAAAACCCAATTGCAATAAAATCCGTTAAAGCGATCCGAAAATACAACATTTTTTTCAAATTAAAAACAGAAACTGCTCCCACCCATTTATTTTTCGAGGAAATGAAAAATATCACTGAACAGGTTTCAGGAAATGGACTAACGATTAAAACTGATAAAAAATATATCCAGGTTAATAGGGCATTTTTTCATTTAAAGTCAATTTTAAAAATTTCATGATCAGTTACGCCCTCTTGCGGAGATTTACGGAAGATAAAAATATTTTTAATGTAATTTTCATGGCCACTTTTCTTTTGAAAATTTTTTTCCCGAACCTGTAGGACCAATAGTTTCCCATATACAGCCGGTGGCCGGCCTTAATCAATCACCCTGTATAGTTGATTCTGTAGTTGCGCTATTAATCTTTAGCACATTAGACTTTACATCGAACTTATTTTTACAATAATTTTTTCCATGCCTTATCATTCACTATCTCTCTGGCAAGTGATGTTGTTGCCAGGAGGTTGATTTGCAGGTACTTTATTGACGACTTCAATTATCGATGAGGGTACGAACTACAGTAAATGACAGTAAATTAACAACAAAATTGTTATTTTCAGATTTAGTTATGATGAATATAATTAATATAAGTAGTAACAGTGTAGTTAAAAAATGTTTATATCAGTTTTTATCTATTGTAGTGAATGCAACCTATTATAGTTGTTTAAAATCAGTTCGTGCTATTTCAGATTATCATGAAATATGGGTTTTTTCGTGTAAATATTTTGGGCATATATACATGTTATTAGCTTTCTACTTATCGGCGTCACTTTTATACACCTGATTGTTTTTACGATGTTACAAAAAGATCCTTTTTAACAAAACAGTGAAATAAATATACTCTCTTCACCAGTCCTTGAATTGAAACAGCTGCAGTTATAAGCACAGGAGTGTGTTGTATTATGTTATCATGTAACAAGAAAAGGAAAGACCTGTAGTCTTAAACATAATTTATGAAATTTAGTTAAGTTAATTTATTATGTTTAAATTTTAAAAAAGTTGATTTATCAAATATTTATTGCATATTATATGTACAGTGGTTTTTTGGGCCATACTTTAGAAGTTTGCTTTGATACTGACTGCACTTGGAATATTTTAATTTGAATATATCTGGTTCTGTTTTTTCTTATTTTACAGGTGGTGTAATCCGAAAAGATACTAAAATGAATCATGAAAACGCACCACAAATAAGTTACAGACATTAAAATATGCATAATTTAAAATTTTGTTATAACAGTTTTATTTTATTTTAAACTTATAACCTTCAGACATGCTAAAACTTTAAATGTGATTTATGTTTGCACTGTTACTTGCAAATAGCAAGTACGTACCCACGTAAATAAAACGAAATATTCATTTCATTCAATTTTCATTTTGAGAATGTGATTAGTACCTGTTAGGACACTTTCACTATCTTGCACTATCTTTCACTATCTTGCTTTTTCTTTGTAATCAAAACGATATAGGGAATTTTACAGTTCATACAATACAAACAAATCAGTTTTTCGCCAAAAATCAAAAATGATCAAAACAATAGTGGTAGCAACCATTAAAAAAATTAGTTTTGGAGTGGAGTCCAAATAATCAACTATTGTCACAATTTAAAATTTTTTAGGTACGATGTATCTGTTGATTTGGTTATGGTAATTGAGAAAACAGTCACAAGTGACGTTTAAATAATACTATTACTATTAATACTATACGTTTAATAATAAATATTAACAATACATAAAACGGAAACGTATCCTCGGAGATTAATTTAAAAACAAAAGAAAACGTGGTAGTAATTACTGTTTTCAATAAAAATTAAAGCGAAAATGTTGTTCTTACCTGTTTGCGTAGGCGATAAAAAATATGGGAACGTTCACGTTTTTGTCATAATAAATAAATTCCCTTCGGTCATCAAAAGATTCATAAATAAAACATAAGAAGAGTATTTCCGCGTTTAATGTGGAGGATACTGATAGGTCAAGTTTAAATAGAAAACTGTTTAAGGTATATACCCACTAGCGTATCATTTTATTTTTCATATCCATGAATAATGTTCAAAACAGTAAAACAGCATAAAAATATTTATACGATTCAGGAAATAATTCAACCAAATATTAATTATGAAATTAATAGACTATATTCAAAGTATCTATAAGGCAGTTGCAAAGTCAAATTTTAAAGTTCGTCGTGTCATAGCAGATATGTTTTTATTTATAACATTTTTCATATTTCTTATTTTTATTGATATATTTTTTATATTAGTGTTTATAAATTCCCACTTAATTTGTTAGATATTTAGTCTGATAATTAAACAGATATACATTCTTATATTAACTATTTAATTATACAATTAATACAATAATATATCTGCTTAGTTAAATTTGTTGGTGTAATACCTAACGGCTCTTTCACACTATCAGGTCTCGCCTGTCAGGTACCGGATCTGATATAAATCTGAAGTACGATTATGTATCAGGTTTGCATCGGGTTTTGTTGCACTTTGTTGCATTGTTGTAGGTTGCATTTTGTTGCATGCGCTCTGAAAACCTGACGAAAACTACCGGACAGTGTGAAATCATTCGTTTACATGTGTCTTCCACCACCCTTGCGTCTGGTATCAGGTCACTTGACGTTGCAGTCGAGATGTCAGGTTGAAATCAGGCGCCGGACCTGAACCTGACAATGTGAACACTTCCGTTCAAACCAATAGTCCACTACTTCTCAGGTTTGTATCAGATCCGGTACCTGACAGGCTAGACCTGATAGTGTGAAAGAGCCGTAGGAAATATAAGTTAATAATTAATAATTGGTTGGACGATTATATATATATATATATATATATATATATATATATATATATATATATATATATATATATAGTTAGACTTCATTTCACTTTATCAAATATTACAATACATAATAAGGTTATTTATTATTACCAGGCCTGACCCTAGTGCACATTATATAATATACCTACTCATTATATTAAAATATTTCTCTAACTTGAAATTCATTTCACTGGCAGGATGCTGCTTATACACGAACTACTATCACTTATAACAACTCTAAAATTATATTAAGTATAGGATTATTCCTTATTTGATGCGAATTCTAGAAAGGAGGAAATAACGCCACAGCAAAATATACTCGAACTACTTCTACTTTCTTTTAATTAAAATCTTCTAAATTTTCTAGCATGTCTGTACAAATAAATGTTTTAAATCTGCAATGTGAAGTGCATTTGCTTCTATTAGAGCTATTTGACTTTTAAAACAATTACCTGTTAGAGTTTTGCTAATATTAATTGAAATATCATAAAAATGTCTAGCGACAAAAAAACCAGTACTATTTTATGACTTCCATAGGCGTCCGTAAATATTTTATCTCAATGTAGGTATTAGTTATTTTAATATTTCTGTTATTCACACAAACACATATATCCATGCTATCTACAAACACACAAAAGATATTTCAGAAACAATGTAACAGTTTATATATTATTAGTAGTGGTGAGAAACACACTGTAGTGCCCTCTTTGGGTCTTTGCTATTGTCTGATAACTATTGTCAAATTGAGATGACGAAGTAATGCAATGCCAGTCGGGGCACATTGGCCGTGGAGTAGTTGTTTTCGGCATCTTTTTCAAATAAAGTTTATATGTTGTGTTATGTTCATTTGGCAAGTAACCTACTTTGTTTCTAGTAATTAACACAAGTTACGTTAAAATATTCAAAAATCCACGAGGCTTTAAAAAAAATATTGTTTTATTAATGGTTATTTATGTATTAAGGGCATAATAAGGTTTTTATGTACCGAGGCGCTTAGATCTTCCCAGAACTAAGATGAATGAAATTGAGGAAGCCGCTGAAAAGGCGAAAAATTGTGGCCTGCTGCCGGAAAAATCAAAAGCTTTATACGAGAAAACTTATTAACTTTGAATGTATTAAATGGTGTAACATAAGGAAGAATATGGTCGAAAATTAGCATTCAAAAAAAAGTCTCCTGGCTTAGGTACTTCTGCGGTATTTGCCGAAGAAAAGGAAGCCCTCATCGCTAGGGTCCTATTATTCAATGCTTAATCCCACTATTAAAGCCAACCATGACGTAGATATTAGGAATTACCCAAGTTTATTTGGATTTTTGAAGAAAAAATCGGACGGATACAAGCCCAAAAAATCTAAGGTTTTTACCATGGAAGAGATCGAATCTTTTTTGTGTCAAGCATCCGATGAAATATATTTAATGAATAAGATAAGATAAAGGGTTTCATTTTGTATAAATCTTTCATTTGAATTTATTGAAATATTTTGCGCTAATTTTTGGTTTGGCTTAGCCATGCCGAAAGCAAGAACTCGTTCAGCTGGAAATTGATGATATTCAAGATTTAGGATCATCATTGTAGATACTCTGCGTGATACTAAGTAGAAGGAAAATGAAATGTTGTCGTTGGGAAAAACGTTTTTGGTGAAATTCCAAAGAAGATAGCTAACTACCTTAAACTACTTAATACTGAGTTATACACTGGGCATTCATGCCGTCGTTCATCGGCAACAGTGTTGGCAAACTCGGGAGAAGGAAGTATTGGGATCAAACAATTGGGAGGCTGGGCATCAACGGTAAGTTGCCGAACAATATGTGGAGGATTGTTGTCATAGGGAAAACACTCGCTATGGAAGCACTCCTCGTATAATGGTATAATAGTTTTGTGGTTCAATTAATATTAGTTAAACTTTACATGGCATCTCACGAGAACGTGACCAAATTTGGTGAAATGAAAATTCTAATAGTGCAAAATGTTATACAGAGCGGTTATTTAATATGGAAACATGAAGATATAAATTGTCCTGATTGTTTGCGAAAAAAGTCCTCAGACGGGTCGATTTTTATTTCCTTTTGTGCTCACTTTAGCATATCGCGTCAATTCATTCTGCCATATTTTAATGAGCTGTAACGTTATCATCATTTTTTTTTAATCGAACCCCCCAACTTTCTTATATATTTGGATAGAAAGTCCAATTCTGAAAATGGTAATATTTATATAAGTATAACCTAGAAACTGAGAGTTTCCGACATAAGCGCCCGTTGTTCCGCGGCCACCCATGCAATAGAAACTTTATTATTAGATGCCATTATGCCATTATTATTATTATTATTATTATTATTATTATTATTATTATTATTATTATTATTATTATTATTATTATTATTATTATTATTATTATTATTATTATTATTATTATTATTAATGATATGATTATTGTTATATCATCATTGTCATATTTTACATTAGGCAAACCTTGCTGTAATTTGAAAAGTATGTAGGTTGTAGGTTCACGATGTAGGTTCAATATATTAAGTTCAAAGTACGAATGAGAATATGAAAGATTAAATGGTTGGAGGAGAGGAAAGCAAAGAAATCTGAGTAAAAAAGCAAGTAAAATTGTTGGTAGAACATAAAAAAGTTTAAGTAGTCTTTAAAATGTTTAAATAAAAATTCCTGGTTGGAGTAAATATTAACACTAACGGACGTAGAAATGGAATAAAGGTATTCGCTCTATCACTATCAGTACAACAAAAATAGATGGAACAGCTTTGAGTGTCTAGTTATAAATTATTATTAGTTATTTTTTTCATAAACATTTATATTATTCTGTATTATATTTAGTTTTCTTTTATTATTAATGTATAAGCATAATAATTTCATGTGTTTTGTTTCAATATGTGGTACCGATGTTTATTTAAAAACATCTTCTATTAGTCGAGGCATGTGAACATTTTGAGTATCTACATTCCGCTTATGGAATAGAAACTCTACGAGTATACAGGGTTATTCACGCAAAGCGGGTATTAGACGTTTTTAGGGTTCTGTTAACGATAAAAATCTGATTTTTTTATGGGGGAGGTTTTCCATTATTTCCGATTCAATGAAATTTTTTTATATATGCATCACTTGCGGTTATACCGGAAGTAGACCACAACTTCGTTATTTCAAATGGAACACCCTGTATGTTATTTCAATTTTGAACTCTACGTGATATTCTAAACACATTTCATGTAGGATGTCCTATACCTATCTTCAACTGTTTTTGAAATATTGACAGGTGAATATTGACATTTTGCAACTTTGACACCCTGTAAAATCTAAACGGTTAGAAATCGAGCAAAACGGTTTGCACATTCCTATCTTAACTTTTCAAAAGCTATCGTTTGATACTAATTTCAGATTTAACCAAGAGATTAAATTTAATCGAAAATTTTTTATTTCTCGATATCAATATTTCAAAAACAGTTGAAGATAGGTATAGGACATTCTACATGAAATGTGTTTAAAATATCACGTAGAGTTCAAAATTGCAATAATATACAAGGTGTTACATTTGAAATAACGAAGTTGTGGTCTACTTCCGGTATAACCGGAAGTGATGCAAACCTGAAAATATTTTCATTGAATCGGAAATAATCTAAAACCTCCCCCATAAAAAAATCAGATTTTTATCGTTAACCGAACCCTAAGAACGTCTAATACCCGCTTTGCGTGAATAACCCTGTATAGGGACACACGATAAATAGACACTGTCCTTTATATTGTATTGATTGCATTATAACACAATTTTTTATTATTAAAGTTTCTATTAGATACTTTATTACTAATAATTTTGATGTTCTATATCCTTATGACGTTATTCTTTGACGTGTGCCTAGATACTGGTAATGAAGTTAACATAATAATTATAATATAAAACAAAAGTCAATAACAACAAAAATAACTTAATATCTTCAGTAAATTCTGTTTGAAATAAATAACAAAACATTTTATATAATTTTTTATTAATGGTTTAAATATGTAGGTATTTCTTTACATTTATGCAGTGGCGTACCATTAGGGTGATCACTTCTCTCTAAATCAATGTCTCAAATAGGAATCCTTAAAGTAAGTTTGTATTACATACTTTTTTTAATTAATACCAGAAATTTGAAATAATATTGATTATTTTAATATACTTGTTTCTCAACAACAAAATAGTTTATAAAAATGTCCCTATAGCTTTTTCTTAATTTTATTTTAATTTGTTATATAATATTAAAAGAGGAGTAGAAGAAGATTGCGTTCAGATTATTTTAAACTCAACCTTCAAAGGCACGTAATGCACAAGTTAGAAATAAGTTACAAGTATTATATACACAAAAGCATTTCTCAATATAAAGAAATATCTGAAAGACAGCGCCCCATTTGAATCAAACTACAATACAATAACAGATTCAGTACTCGATAGATCAGGCAAACGGTTAACCATTGTGAATAAGAAAACCTCTAAGTGACACGCCTTTTTAGTGGCAATTTATTTTTATTCGAGTTGCCGTCCTTGGTGTGAACATATTAAACATGATAGTTAGTAGACCTTCGAACAATTTATTATTATAATAATTTAAACAAAATACACCAATTACAGTTAGAACTTGCATGGCAAAGTGGATAATTGAACAAGTCTTGGGGAAAAGTAAGTTGCACTATTGTGTAATTATCTCCTAGTTTAATAATTATCTATAACTGGGTCTATTCGTTTACCATAGGTGCTGTGTTGAAGCGAAACGACAACATGTAGCAGAATATGTCACGACGGGTTAAATCGATCTCTGTAATGGAGAACCACACAGGTAGAGTAGGGGTAGAATTCAGAAAATTTATATATTGTCTAATTGATGCCGCTGACTTTTTCAAAAATATTTTTTAATTCCTGTCACTTCCTATTATACAAGAAGTCGATGGTACCAACATCTTTTGTTTTAAATAGATCATTGCATTTTTATTTATTCTTTGAATTCCGTGATAAATGTAAGTGTCATTTTATTTAGGATTTTCTATATATAGGTAAATCGTATTGTTTTTGAAATATTATATTTTTTAACAATTTTTCGTTTTCTTTAATTTAATCCAGTCACCTAGAATCAATTGAATTACAGACTAAATATAAAGAGTCATGCAGGGATACCTAAAATAGATGAAAAGCGGCTTAAAATATTATACAGGGTATTTAAAGAATCCAGTTAATAACTAATTTAATAAAAATTGAAAAACTCAGTTTTCATAAGTGAACTAAATAATATCGGATTTATTTTTAAATAGTACAACAATAGCAGTTTTTCAGCAATAAGTCCAAATTGGTTCAGTTTAGCTGTAATAAATTTTATATACATAATTCCATTTTTATTAAAATTATTTTTTGAGAAGAATTAACCGAAGAGAAAAACCTGGGGGTTGATATTTAAAAAAATAAAATAATTTTTGTAAATATTAGTTATTAACTGGATTTTTTAGATACCCTTTATAACAACATGAATCTGTTTACATCAAGACCCTCTTTACATTTTATATTAAGGTTGTAATAAAATTTTTTTCGTGGTAACTTGACTTTGTAAATGGTAAAACCATGCACGTCTCAGTATTTTAAAAAAAATATCTCATAAAAACCAAATAAAAATTTACTAAATAATTCAAAAAAGTACTCAAATACTCAAATTATATTGTTTCACGTAAAATAATGAAGCTGGTATCGATTTCCGGTAAATATTAAAGGAAGTAACAGGAATTCAAAAATATTTTTGAAAAAGTCAGCAACGTCAATTATTAGTCCCCCATGCAAATTTCATTAAAATTATATTTCTACTAGTTCTCCATATAGGTACAGATCGATCAAGCTTGTCATCACTCTCGTCATGACATGCCCTGTATACAACAAACATACTATTTCATATTATTGTTATCATTATTATATTATTTCATATATGTATATGAAATCTGAGAACGTTTTATGTATTCATACAAAGCAATATCAAACATATTAATATTTTAAATCATATCTTAACCGCAAGTTTAACCGCTGTTTATAAAATTTGAATTTGGTATGTTTATAATAATTTCCAGTAAAACCTTATAATCCGTTCCACAAAATTACGTCAGCAGAGGTTATTAAACTGCATTGTAAATATCACGTTTATAGACATCATCCATCATTTTATAATTTATTTGTCGCAAAGTCCGTTATTTTTTAAACAGTTCGAAATATATTTCTATTTGTAGATGCATTACTTATACAGGGTGTTCTTGACAAGTATGTTGCAGCGGGTAACCATGGTTCTTGATGTCAAATTATTACTATTGAAGCCATCTTACTCATACCTATACAAAATGCTCCGTTAAGATGCTAGAATAGAGAATTTTCTGAAAGAAAAGCGATCAAGCTATCTTCGAATACAAATGCTATTATTTGTATTGCAAATATCATACGCTGATGAAATAGTTTTTGACTCTTTCAAAATTCTAATTAATTGTGTAATGATAAATATTTGTTTAATTAAACAGATTTTGAAATCGTTAAAACTATTTTCATCAGCATATACTTGCAATGCAAATTAGCTTTTATTTTCCAAATAAATTTGATTGCAAGCTTGACTGAATGATTATATTTTTTGTAAAGTCGCAGTGCAATCATAATCAGTTTCGATAAATTGATTAGGGGTATAGAAATATTGGAAAAACTTGTATTAAGATACCTCTCAGGTCGTTTAAAAAAAGTGTAAGTGTTTTTGACAGGGGTAGCTAGTTTACGTGAGCTTTAGATGTCTATAACGGAAATTAATGACATGAAAAATTACACGATTTAAATGATTATATTTAAATCGATAAAGGTATATGTATTTTATAGAAAATTAAAAAACAACGCCGACTAGTTTGTTAACTGTATATCTTTGAACATATGTAAGATTACTTCAATCATATTTTTACTTTAAGAACTAATTCATGGTTATCTGCAAAGTGCCAATTGTTGACCATTCGCAACATTCCAAAGTAATGGTAAGTACGCTCACGTATACAAATCCAATTTTTGAACGTGTGTATATCTTTGCGTATGCATAAGTTTGCGTTCATTTTTGCTGCGAGCAGTGTACATACAAGTGAACGTAAAGCAGTTACGTTTACTATAATAATTATTATACTATTTGGCAAGTCAGGGAGACACTTGTTGATTTACACATAGGTTTTTCAGTAGTATCGGAAATGAATGAATTATTAAACGTTATTGGCAATCAGAAGTATTGAAGATGCAGGGAAACATCTTAGTGAAAGGCAATTTATTAACATGTTTCGATTATCTAAAGACGTTCGGTATCTGGTGAATCTCTTAGAGCCTTCTATTCCTTCTCCATAATGAACCACAACTATAGATGTAACAACTAATGTAGGAAGTAGCTCCTGAAATCTCATGTTTGTTTCTGTTATTTTAGGTATTAATTGCTTAGAAGTTCTTTGGAAGTGAACTTAAATCGTTGGTAATGTATTTTAAAGGATCTATAGTTGTTTGGTTTTTTTGTCACAATTTTTGACCTCTTCTTCATAAACCCCACCACTAACTCATTTGGTTTTTTCGTGGCGTTTGCGCCCCGTTTTTTGTTCTCATTCATCTTTATCTAATACCCCCAAATAAAAAATAAACTAAGCTGAGTGTAACAGTATAAAAGTAACAAAACAACTTTCGAGATATTAGATGACAATTATGAATTTATGAAGGTGAGAAAGTGTATATAATTAATTCATTTGACTCACAAATGTTACGTTGACAAATGTAGCATACGCATAGTTGCGAATATTCGTAAATCATTTGCTTAGATCCTTCAAAAATAGACATTTCCTAACGTAGGTATACGTTTCTTTTCCTTCGCATCTATCCGTATACGCCCATAAAAGGGTGGTACAAAAATTTATTCCCTGGTACATAAATCTCAAAGACACTCTACCCTGTGTAGTGTATTAATGTTGTCCTTAGAACTTAAGTTTACTCCCAGATTTTCTGTATTATCTAATTTACTAATGAAACAGTGTTATTTTTAATGTCCAATATCTATGTCTATTTAATGATATAGAGTTATTTTGTGTATATAAGTGCCATGCTGTACTAATTTGTTAACTTCTTATTTAAATTAATATTGAGATGGGAAACGGCAATTCAATTTATTGGGTGTTCTAAATGGAACTTCTTCATTGTACCTATACTACTATTCTTGATATAATTGCAGGACATTTACTTATAACAATACCATACTCCTTTCAGCAAGTTCACTTTGAAATAAATGTTCCAGATATGTAAATGATGCATATTATAGCTACAACTTCGATTTGCGACGTGAGAAGTGGAACCTGTCATTGCTAGACCACTGGAAAGATAAAATGAGACCCAGTTTTGATGAAAGACTGCATATCTTTGATTCCGAAAAACTTATTGTTCAATTCCGAGCACGGAAAGTTTTCCTAAAATACGGTTAGGATAAAAATATAAATAAATCCAAGAACGCCCACGTGTCCGTCACATTATAACTTGGTACCAAATTACGAATGGAATTACTAGTGTCCCATCCATTAATGTAAAATTCCAAACAGGCCGTGACGTGCCGGACTAGTGAGTGCATGGCATCATTGTTATGACCGATTGCCATTTTACAAGACTAGGCATGGTCAGCTTAAGGTCAAGTCTTTGTTGTGCAGTTTTAAATTCAATCTTATTTCTCGATTGAAGTATGACGGTCATGGTTTAGTCGAAGTAGGTTTTATATAGCGTGATTTTTGATCGATTAAACAAAATTTTATAGATTTAATAATAAATGTAATTTTTTTGAGTACCTAAATTCAGTTTAAATTGGACGTTTCGGCGCAAAGGAACCCATATATTTTGAATCGGTAAATTTATAAGAATCCATGATGCGAGTTATTTTATAGTGTATGCTTGCATGCGTTCAATTCTCTAATATCCACATTTTAGATGAAAAACCAAAAGTCAGTTTACTGGATAATTTCGATAGCACTTAACGAATAAAAACAAATGTTACTTATATAATTTTTTATATACTATTTATATAATGTCTAATATCTAATATTTCATCGATTTGTCAACAATTAGGTTATTTTTTATCTTTTGATCAATTTATATTTAAAAGTAAAACTAAACTTTCAGGATAATTAAGAGCTTAACCGAAAAATTTTAAAGAATATACAAGGGACTGCAACCAATATGACAACGCAAAAAATTTAGACATTTCCACGTGAATTCTGATGGACTGTATTGAGATAGAACACCTGACAATAAGGTTAGGTAAGGTCACGCCAGAAAGTGTAAAAACCGAGAGTGATAGGTTCAAAGATAACCATAAAACTTTTACTTAATTTTAGTTTAAATTGTTTACTTGAATAAAATAAGTTTAAATAATAAAATTTTTGGGACATTTGTGCAGCTACTACAACAACATTGTTGATAATTGCAAGCACGTTTGAGCATGTTGGATCAAATTGTGTTATTTTTCATTTCAGTATGATATACTTCATTTTTTACATTATGTCCCGATGTAGAAATCAAGAGGGTTTAAGTCATGGGTCCCAAGTTGCCAGTCCATCTCGTTCAATCCCCTGTACTTCTTGCACTCGAAATAGTCTGGAATCGGTTACCAAAGATGAGGGGGGGACCCTGTTATGCTATGGGCATAACAATCGAAGAATATAAGAACTTTCTTGTAGCCCTCCACCACTCAGAAAATCTAAGTTGTAACCAATGATCTGCGGCTTTTACACACTGAACATTATAATGAGACAATTAAAGCCCCATGCAAAAAGTTAAAAACTGTTCATTGAGAAATACACTTCTAGCATCTCTCAGGATGGTCTGATTTGAACTTATAAGGTTTGTCCCTACACAGCAATTTCTGATAGTTTGCAGCATTGGTTTAATGCGATTATTTAGTTCACATAATATCCGATAGAAGCGCTAAAAGCATTGTTTTATTTTATTGATTTAGATTTTCGACGAGTTAACCTTAAAAAATGCCAGGTAACAGATAATAAAAAGTAATAAGTTCTTTAACTAAGTTCTAATAACGCTTGTGTTCTTTTTATGGATTTATAAGAATGTTTAATCCTCAGTTCGACACTCCGTACCAGCAGTGTTGGAACTACAGCAAATGCCGCTCATGTAAGTCGGAGGTCAGGTAATCGCTGGTACAGAGACACAGAGTGCGGAGACAACACCCCTTGTGCGGAGACAAATGAGGCACAGGGCACAGTGGACACATATTACACTTTTATTCATAGATTTAAGTATATACGAAATACCAGAATAAAGTTGGATTAAGATTACTTCTGCTTTCACTTGTAATATCACACATAATAAAAATAAAATTATAACACCTCAAACAATATTTAAATAATCGACTTTCTCTAAAAATTTAGGTTGCTTTAGTTAAGATTTGCCTGTTTCATTTTCTATGAATTTATCCAATATTCACTACGCATGCGTCTGACTAGTAATTTCTAAATAATCTTCAAATCGATTTGACAGTCACCAAACCGTTTGAAACATAGTCACTTTTTTGTTGGAATGGTAAAATATTACAATTAGTTTGACAATGATTATACTGGAACGGGTAAATATGTTCTGCGCAGACAACTGACAGTTTGCTGATAATTTGGCGCTGTGTAGGAACAAACTTATATGCAGCTTTTCTTCTACAGCCACTGAAATACGTTGTGATCCCTCGGGATTCCCGTCTCGTTAACGGTTTGACTGTAAATTTAGATTATCACATACCTGTTGAATCACTACCTTAAAAGTTTCATGATTATGCAATTGTCCATCGGAAAATCGTTCTGCGTATAATAAAAAAACATGAATGTCTATAAATTAAAATTGTGTTAATTAGCTCTGTACTAGTGTACCTTTACACATGTACCATTTTAAAAGCTTGATCTGACACCGCGACCAATACCACTAAAATAACACTGACATGATGGCAAAATAACAACAATGACCTAACAACCTAACTCAAAGTGATAGTTGTATTAATAAGCAACTGATGGACGACCACATGTTCAAAAAATGAAGTAAAATGAGTCACAAAAACATTTGTATATGTCCTAATATCATTTAATAATACCATATTTTTCTTATTCAAGTTCTATTAGAATTTTATTTTATTTTTTTTTGTCATATCAACTACAATTTTAAGGATACATATATCCTTAAAGTGTTTAAAACATCCTGTATGTGAAAACATTTGCATGCACTGATTTACCTCTGAAAGTTACAAATACTACTTTTTTCTAAGTTATATGAATTTTACAATTTTGGGGATGCGGTATTTCAAGGTTAAATTGGTTATAATCCAACCTTTTCTATCTTCTGGTAAACCTTGAAAGTTTGTAGAAGTTTAATGGGATTTTTTATTCGGTTGACAAACAACGGAACTGCAAATAATGTAGTTTCGTAAAGTCAGCTGTGATAATTATCTTGTTAATAATAAGAAGTGTACTTTCTTGGAAATGGTACCAACTTATTTTATGTTTTCAAGGCAAAATCTGGTCTATTCCCGAAAATTTATAGTATTGTTGCAGATTCAAATCAGTTCTTATTAATACCTACAGTGCGTTAACAGGTTAACAGGTGTTGGATGCGTTAACAGGTTAACTACCGAAAAAATTATCTGGTGATTTATATTAGATATATTGTAAAATATTTCATGTTTTGTTTTGAATATAATAATTATAATTTTTCTAAATAGCTGTTTCCATATTGGTGATAATGATATACTGAAAATATTGGGAGATACTATGCTGGGAAAAAATTGTTATTAACTTAAAACCGAGCTTAAAACTTTTGAGCAGATCATTAACGAGAATAGTTGAGGAATTGTCTATTGCCCAACCTGAGAATTGAATTATAGGTTATCTATAAAGTCACATAAAACTATAACAATAAAAAGCTATATCTCAATAATTAATATCTTCAACAAAATGATTCAGAAAATATGGTTATGCAGTTAAAATAAAAATTATTGAAATTATGAATGTTGATTATAACTATTGATAAATATTGTTACTAACATATTTCTCTCTGGTCATGTAAAAATTTATGAATAAGAGTTTTGTACTGTGTGGTCTATGACATAATTTATAAAAATGTATATAGTCAAAACAAGAATTCAAGCGGTGCGCGTCATCAGTTATAAAATTATTTACATGACATTAAAGGGCCAAAAGCATTTGATTCCTTGTAATTATGTAATCACAGTAAATCCCACTAGTAAGCCAACTAAGCTATGCCGAGATACATCAAAATTTAAAAAATATATACATTTCTGGAAAATAACACTGTGGATTCTTTATCACCTATATCGCTTGGATTCTTGTTTCGAGATTACATTTGTTATTCAGTGAAAATGTTTTATTGAAGATCAACGTTTAAAACTAAATTATGTATTGATTTATCAATTATTGTTTAAAATAAATTATTACCTATGAATACATTTGTACCTCTGTAGGATGCTTCATCATAGCCTCGCGCTGATGTATCTTAGCCCTCGGCTGTAATGACACATTTTCAACTTGAGTGGACAATACACTATTAGACAAATTTGAATTCTAAACGAAATTTTATTATTGGTACCTAATGTCGTATAAGCGTTGAGTTATCAACAACTTGGTCACTCAATGGTAAAAAGCTTCAATTTCCTAGGAAACGGAAATTTCCATTGAACGGCCGTCAAAATACTGTGGGTGACGGCACAAAAACGGTAACAAAACTATGGCCGTTGCAGCTGCAGTGAGTAGTGTAAAGTCTGAAAACGAAATGTCACCACGGATGATTATGACGTCGCACTAGTAATTATTTATTTATTTATATATTTAGTCATTTATTTATTAATGGAAACAAGTTTAGAGAGTAAAACTATTATTTAAACTTGAAATATAAGAAAGAGCGTTTCAATGATAATGAAAATAGTTTTAAAATTATAAAACTACTTCACCGCTACATACAAGACACCGGAAAAAATCGTTGATGAGCTAATTCGTACCCTTTGGCCCACCGCTTCAAATAAGGCGGGACCGCTCTGTTACGTTACGGTGTGCGCTACTGCTATCTTGGAAAATAAAACACTTTCCTTTTTATACGCGACACGGTTTTTTGTGACGTCACTCACCGTATTTTGAGGAAATCGTTTCCTAGGAAACCGAAGCTTAAATCAATCTACATTACGTACGACTCTTATCAGCATAAAGTTGCTACAGTTCGCATCGTTCTCTCTTGTGCACGCTGCACTTCACATATAGCGAGAAAGGGAGCTTCTGCGACGACAGTGAGTTTAAGCGAGTGTTATACAACCGTGCTGCTTCACTGGCAGAGCTTCTTAAAGCAAAATTAGAACAAATCTATAATATAAATAATCGATCTTCAGGCAATTATAAAGATAGATTGTATATTGCGGCATTTAATCCTTTGTATAAATATAAAAACAAAACAATTTAAACATTGGGTTCGGTATGTTATTTCGTTCTATTTTTTGATGTTATGATCCTTACTGAAATTTTGGTTGATTGCGAAAATGTGACAACATAACCTTGTGATTTCTTCTGTCAACAACAATTGCAGGAAATATCCTTGGTATAAATTAATTTACTCAAATAAACACCCGTAACACCTAATTTAGTTTGTTAGCTTCACATCAAATGGAGAAAATAGTTGTTGTCTATTCATTATTCTTTTCCATTTCCCCTCTAAAAAAAAAACCACTGTAATTACCGTTGAATAGTTGTTTTATAGTACGGAAGTATGTCTTTTTTGAAATTTCACTTATTTGAATTTAGAATGGTTTCTCAGCGTATCTTATAATTTTATTGTCTCCTGCATCTGTGAAATAATACTTAATGCTCTTAGCGAAATAACTAAAAACTATTTCCTCAATAGTCAACCAGGCAAAATACAAACAAGTTGAAATATGAATTAACATAAAGAGCTGTGGTGTCTGTATTACAATAAAATTATCATTTTGCTGTTGTGTATAATGTTAACATAATGTTAACGCAGTGGTTAAAATTATTTTTCCCTTGAAATAATTTTAAATATGAGAAAAGCCTTGATGATAATTTAACCTATTCGGCCCCAGTAATATATAGGTTTCTCTAATTTTATTTCATAGTTAATTGGTTGTAGAAAACTTTGTTATTATTTGCCTCTTGAACATATATAGTACCTATATTCCACGGAGGCTATAATATATCCATATGGATATGTTTATATTAGTGTATATATACAAGCTCCTCAAAAGTAATGGTAACCAATAGCAGATTTCTTACGCAAAAATAATATGATTCAGTTAAATTTACCTCAGCTTAAAAGTTGATATTTGAAAATATTCAGTTAAAATTTCAATATTGTTTCAATAAGATTTTGTGATCAGGAGTTGTTTGAGGCAACGAATTGAAATAATTGTTTTGTTGTTACTTATAGAGGGTGTCACGCCCCGTACTTTACTGGTAAACAATACCTTTTGAAACGTGGAAACTGCAACCTCGCTGGAAGATCAGCTTCCAAAGTGTTTTGTATAGAATGGGCACCCCTCTATCTTCGTTATAAATCTAAATGTATTTGACATTTACGTTGAGGGCTCATATATTCATCTTATTTTTCCCCCGATTTGTATCCCATTCTCCACCAGTCACCCTGTACAGCATAAAGTGGTACGGATAAAGCTTTTCCTCATGAAATATCCTAAATATTGTCGATTTACTTACTCCAGTTCCCGCAGTCATACATACACTGTCTTCTTCGTGTTCTGGAGGAATGATTGTGGGTGTCTCACAGTGTCTCGTCTAGGACGAAATGAATCAGTTTATCCCAGTTTAGCATAAATATTTTTAAATATTTTATAATCCTGTTGCCTCCTGTTTGGATACATTTCCAAATATCGACATCGAGCTGCCCGTTAATTCAATTTTTCTTGCGTATCTACGCAAACCTACGTTGGAAAATAAATTGTATCTTGGCATTTCTACTTTTGCTTGAGTTTTCATAAAACTACGTGCAAACTGCTATTAAACCAGTAAGTTTGATAGCTATTAAGTTAAACTAAGAAACATATCCAATAAGGTGGACAGCTAAGTTCATCTTGAAATGTAGGCATAATAAATTCATATACCAAACGCTTTAAATTCGTTGCATTGGAAACTTTGAAAGCAAATAGGTATCTCGAAAATGGTCACTACTACCGACACCTTGCTAAGTACCTATACCTTTTATGCGTAAAAAATATAGAAAAACAAAAAATCAACAAAGAGATAAATATATTTTAAAGACACACAAAGTCCCGTACTTGTAACCCTCTACAAGTATATACCTAACAGCGAAACTATGATGAGGTAGTTTTGAATTCGTCACCTCAAAAGATACCTGATTACAAAATTTACGGGTGACCAGGGGCTAACGGAGATAAAATAAAATAAGCTTCTAGCTCTTGTACCATTAAACACGTAGTTTTTCTTGGAAATCATTTATGTTCTTATTCAAAAACCTTCAATTGATGGGAGATTTTACAATTTTATAATTCTTATTTGTTTTAATAATTTTTATATTATAAATTGTATAAAGGGGTGCATATCTCAAATTGATAGTCAGAAGAGTTAATATCAATATTTTAATTTCTGTGACGAGGATGTTCCCTTCTATGAAAATGCATTGAAGTAACGAAACTCTATAATTAAAAATCGAATCAAATGATTAATACTTTAAGTTTTCAAAGAAACAATATATTGCTCAAGTATCAGCCACAATAAACAACAGCTTTGTATTATAAAATTTATTGACTACTATAAACGACACAACATAAATTTATGCATGTGAATACTGTCAAAATGAAATATAGCCACCACCTGAAAAGTCTACGAGTAGTTAGGTACTTAAAGAAATTAATTCTAGTCTAGACGATAAAATTTTAATACGAAAAAATCATCTTTGTCTTTGAACAATATGAACGTTAATAGTTCTGAAAATTGCCATAAATTACCTAACGTCTTAAGCGTCTTGCAATTTTTACTTGCCTGTAGTAATATTGCTCTTTTAATAGTTATTTAAGTAAAAACACCCGGAAATATATTTTACAGGAAGCGTAACTAAATATTGAGTAGTATATTAATAATCATTAATGTTATTTAAATATTTGCCTCTCTTTGTCACAAGCAGACATATTTGTGTATGTAAAAATATTACCTCTTTACTTGGTTTCTAAGTAGGTAATCAGTTAAGTCAATTACGTTAAATCTGGCTGTTCCAGCTTCTGTAAATCAATTAAAATACTCAATTTGATATGGGTTTGCTATCTAAGTAATGAAGTAAATAGGCAGTAATACACTTCCAGATGATATCAACAAACTCGATCAAGCTTTAAGGGTCCATTCTCTGTAGATTTGACAGGCATGAATGCGGGGTCGAATTGAGAGGATGAGTAGCCGATGGGTGAAGACTTACATATTTCCACTATCGAATTATTAAGATTTCGGAGGTGCACGTAAAGCCGATGTAAAAAGGCACATGGAAATAAAGTTAGCCCTCACTGCAAGAGTACCGGATTTGTCTTATAATTGCAACAAAATTTCTTTTTAGTGTTGTAAATTATATATCACCGGAAAGATCAAAAGATAAACTAGATCCCTACAGTAGCAAATTTTTGTTTAATACATGTATTTTAGAGAAAATAATTTTTGAAAATAAGCTATTTTCGTACAAGATTGTTTGCCTGGAATTTTAAAAATAAAAAGAAATACCAATAATTACTACTATAGGGACTTAGATTAAAGTCTTATCTTTCAATACTTTTTTACTAAAAGTCGCTATCTTTTATTGTTTTTTTATAATTAGACACGAGACGAACGCCGATTTAGGGCTTATTTCGACCTAGTGAATGGACTCTTAAGTAATCATTTACTTCTTCCAACTTAACGGAATTTGAACTCTGATATGCCAGCAGCTAGCAAGAAAGTGAAAAATTTACTGAAACGGTGGAGTTTTCACTCAATGCTTAAGACTACTTTTAACATAAAACAGAACGTAGACATTTAAACATTTTCTGAAGTAAAGTTTTTCTTGGGAAGAAAAAGTGGCAATATAAATCCAAAGCTGCAAAAGTCCTTACGAGAGATAAATAGGACCAACAAAATGGGTGATCTTTTTTAAATGAGGGTAGATCTCCTAAGTGCTTTCGTTCAAAAATTTCTAATGAGTTTTACAAATTACCATCAGGTGTTGGGGCTAGCTGGAACATGTCGACTTGAAGAATTATCAAAAATGATTCTGGCTATTATTAAAAATAAGGTAGCAATGTTAACTGTGAAAGGTTCTGACACCACGAAAACTTTTACTGGGAGAAGGGTTATAGTTGTTAATGGAAATGAAAATTATTTAAGTTTTTATTGGAAATACATAACTTTATGATCCTCAAATAACAGACTATAAATGTACTTCAAGGGACATTATAGAATTCAATAAATGGAATTCTCCAGCGAAATTATCAAACAAGAGGTACTTAATACACTATCATTGTAATGCACTAACATTGTATCCGTAATAGTTCGACTATCTTAGTTAAACTGCAGCAGAGGAATATAGGTATAGGTATATTATATCGTATAAAAAAAATATAGATACACTTAAAAATAGTCATATTATGCAACGAATAAGTTTTCTATTGAAATTATCGTAAGTAATCTGAAATACTGAAGTAGGGGCTTCTCAAATTATTTCATGAAAAAAAGGTATTATAAAGTCGTTCAGTAAGCGGTACAGTTTCTGATATACAAAGTTTTATTTTATTTTAGAAAATATTTGGACAAGTACGGACATATCTGGACGATAAAGTTTTCTTCTGAAATTGCAGTAATTTATACCTCTTGGTAGAAGGCTATAGAAGGACCAATATTTCGGCATTATTCGGGGAGTGCGCAACGGCTGGTTTCTCTATTATTTTTATGAAAGTCTGGTATTACATTTTTTAATATAATATGAAATCCCTTGAAGAAGCATAATCTTTAATATTTCTGATTACTTAGAAAATACCCTGAATGAAGATATTTTTACGAAGTCTTCGTATACAATTTCTATAGGCTAGAAGTAGTGAACATAATGCCCGTGAACATAATAATATTTTCAGAGCATTCTGAATGTTATCGAAGAAATTTAAAATACGATTACGTCACGTCTTTATTAAACAAGTAAAAAAATAAGGGTTGAAGAAGTGGATCCTAATGGACACCAAATACTTACTATATACTTGATAACACGGTACTGAACAAATAAGTATCTAGTCTCAGTATTTGAGATATAAATGAATTTAGTGCATTGACGACCAAAAAAAAACAAATAGGTTAGGAAACTTGGAAAATTTGATTAAGTAAATATGATGTTTATTAATTAAACAGGAAATAAAAATATGAAAACTTTTAATTTTAAAACAGAATTTTAAGTATAGTTTAATTAAAACATTTACATGCCACTATATTTTACAACTTTCGATCGAACATATGTTTATATTTCGTGAATGTCAAGTACATTATGTAAAAAAGGTTTTATTAATTCATCTAGATATTATACTAAGCGCATTGTAGAACGGTTGATCTAAACTTAATTACCTACTTGTAGGCATATATTAACTATTTATTTAATTTACAGGTATTATTAGTAATGCTTTCGATGTGGGTAGCAAACAGTAGCAAACAGTTTAGCACGGGGAAAAAATTATTAAATATTCAGATGTTTACTCCTAGCTTGAAAAAAGAGATTAAAAACACGCGCAGCCATCGATCATCATCATCACAGTCAAAGAAGCAATTAATTGTCGATAAAAATTATGACTCCTTTATTATTTTATTGGCTAGATCCACATCCCACATGGGAGAATTAAGTATGATCTACGGTGGACAGATAGGCTGTAGGAAGGGTATTTCAGATTTTACAATGACGTAGAATTTCTCGTTAACCGTGACATATATGCAAAAAACTAACAAGTAGGGGAAACTGGTGTCAATTGTAACAGGTGTCAAATGTAACAAAGTGTAGTATAACGACATCTGTTATTCGGGTGCGAAAATATCATACACTAAGATTCTACAGTAGCCTTTACATTGGGTCTCAAAGTTTCAAAGCAGTATTCCACGTTTTCTGGAAGTAAATGGTCGGTACATCATTTTGCGTTCAAAAGTAAATATTTTATTGAAAACTCTTTGGTTTATACCACATATTATATTGAAGTTAGTGACATTGTGAGGTAAGTCCGTTAATAAGTGTTCTTTTAACTACATTTTCTATACAAGAGTTTGTTTTAAACTATAACCTAACCTATATTGTTTATGCGTAAACACTAAATGGTGCTAGTGGTGTCAGTTGTAACGTAACCTATGATGTCGAATGTAACATGTTACAATCGACACCAGGTTTAGATTATTTAGTTTAATATGTTTGTTTCATAATTTTACAGTTGTAAACGAGAAAATGGTAAAGCCGAGACCAAGGAAAACGGAAAGAGGGTTGATACCTCAGCGTATTTTTGAAGAAGCTGCGGAGAAAGTACTCAATGGCAGAAATTCTATTAGAAAAATTGCCAAAGATTATGGATTATGTCATGTCACATTATATCGCTACGTAAACGCTCTTCGTGATAGTATCCAACCAAGGATTGGATACAATCCTTATAACAGAGTATTTACAAGACAACGAGAGCAACAACTTGTTAACTACTGTGAAACATCTGTGAATCTTTATTACGGCCTCAGCACAAAAGAGTTACGAAAATTAGCTTATCAGTTTGCGAATGCAAATAATTTAAATTATCCCAAAAAATGGGATGAAAGTGGACAAGCAAGCGAGGATTGGCTTATCGCATTTCTAAGAAGAAATTCACAATTAGCTTTGCGAACTCCTCAAGCGACTAGTCTGGCACGTTCAATGAATTTTAACAGGGAAAACGTGGGCAAATTTTACGATAATTTAAGATCTGTAATTGATAAGTACAATTTTGAGCCGCAAAACATTTTTAATGTCGATGAAACTGGCGTAACCACCATTCAAAAGCCTACTAAAGTAATCGCCAGGAAAGGCACTAAACAGGTGGGCTCAATTACATCCCATGAGTATGGGACACTGGTCACCATGTGCTTGTCTGTAAATGCAGTTGGAAATACTGTCCCTCCTATGTTTGTTTTCCCGCGAAAGCACTTTCATGATCATTTTACGAGAGATGGGCCTGTGGGATGTATAGGAAATGCAAATACTTCAGGATGGATGCAAGAATCTGACTTCCTTATTTTTATCAAACACTTCGTAAAGCATACCAATCCCAATGAAAACAATAGAATTTTAATGCTTCTCGATAACCATTCTTCCCACTTATCAATTTCTCTAATAGATTACTGCAGAGCAAACTACATAACCTTACTTTCTTTCCCCCCACATACCTCCCATAAATTGCAGCCACTTGATCGTGGTGTGTTTGGCCCTTTCAAAAAATATTTCAATAATGCTGCTGACCAGTGGATGAGAAACAATCCTGGTAAAAGGATGACTATATACGATTTACCATCTATTGTTAAAGAAGCACTTCCACTGTCTACTACTCCAAATAACATACTTTCTGGATTTTCTTGCACGGGTATATGGCCATTCAATAGGGACATTTTTTCTGATGTTGACTATGCACCATCTAATGTCACTGACAGACCTTTAACTGTTGAAGTAAATACAACACAAAATGACATTTGCTTGCAAACTGAATCAAACAATACATATGACATAAATCAACCATCAACGAGTAAAGCTATAGAGAGATGTCATACTCCACCATCATTGCCTGAAATACCTCACACATTCCTAACACCAGAAGAAATAAAACCATTTCCCAAAGGCGATGTGAATAAACCAAGAGAAGGAGGACGAACCAGAGGAAAAACAGCTATTTTAACAAGTACGCCGGAGAAACTTTTACTTGAAGAACAAATCAAGAAGAAGGGATCTTTTAAACGTAACCTCAGTAGCACAGCAAAGAAGGAAAAGAAGAAACAGAATAAAGTAGATAATCACAGGAGTGATTCATCTGATGATGAGGAAACATACTGTTTAGTATGTTGTGGTGCTTACTCAAGCAGTAAAGAAGACTGGGTGCAATGCCAAGAGTGCAAAAATTGGGCACATTCTAGTTGCACCAAAAATAGTTATTATTATGTTTGTATAAACTGTGAGTCAGAATCAGATTAATTACTTTGATACCTACTTAAAATTAATGATATTACAAACCATATTTGTTTTTACTGTTCTTTTTCAAATCAAATAAAGTTTTACTTTGATCAATAGTTTTCCAGATTTTGAGTTTTCTTTCTTGATTATTAGTAGTTGCTGTTTATTATACCTACATGTCTTACTATATGAATGTTTTAATTGTTTATTACCTCTGGAAGTAAACAATATCATCTAGTATCCACCCCAACTTAACTTTTTCCTAAGTGTATAGATATCCGTTACAATTGACACTTGTCTTGTTACAAATGACACCGATCAGGTGTCATTTGTAACATTTGACAGGAAGACACAAATACGTCACTTAAATTATTTTGGTAATGAGTCACTGAAAACTATAAAACAATTTTTCGAAAAGAAGCAAGCCAGATTACAGTAAAACAAAAACAAAAACTATACTTCAAGAAGCTAATGAAAAAAATTGGGTTAAGTATTTTTTGTTACAATTGAGACCAGTCTCCCCTAGGTATTGTACCTAGGCATTGTCAACATACCAAACATACCAAATTGTCAACATACCAAATTATTATTGAATTACAGACACGTTATGTACCAAAAATTCAGTTTGAATGAAGTAGAAAGTGGATATTTTATATTTATGATCCTCCTGCAAATTCTAACAGTAAATTAAATATAAGGGAAATCATTAAGTACCGAAGTAGAAATATTAATTTAATTCACTTTCAGTCTCAGTAATGATTCACAGATGTTCTACTTCCTAACCATTTTGAAATTATTTCTTGTATACTTTCCATGAATATTTGATAATAAATTAAACGCCGAATCGTTTTGTATAATGAAAATAAATTGACAGAAAATCACTCTAAAAACTTGGTTATAAGGAGGTTTGCTCCATTCAGTAGAATTTTTTCTGGATAGCATGATATGTTCTCATTTTGAGAATATTTTGTTTTATAAATATTTACATTGAAAGAAAATATTGAACACACACTGTTTCTGTTTTTTGCAGTTGTATGTCAGACATCCTTAACAGTATGAACAACGCAACTAATAGCTGATGAATAAAAGGTTACAAATGGCGTTTAAGAGATATGATACGCAACAGACTGTAAAGAGGAAAATGATTAATTACTTTTAAAATTAGTATAGCTCAAAGATACCTATGCAGATATCCCACTTACCTCGTATGATGCACATGTACTCACGAGCCACGAAGTTAATAAAAAAACTAAATGTCTTGCCATCTTGTCCTGCAACATAATAAAAAAATGTTTTTAGAAATTATCTGTATACATGTTGTGGTGCTTGCAAAATTAAAAACTTGCAGTTTATTATTTACAGATTTAGACAATCCTTAACTCATCATCGAATGAACAATATAATGTCATGTGAACAATATTTAGCAAAGAGACAATTTAGCAAATTGTTTCTTTGAAAATAGAATCAATTTCATCACTTATAATTGCACAAGAGGTTTGTATTTTACCGGATAAATTTGGATTGTTTAATGAGAAACTGTTGCCTAGCAATTAGACGAGAAAAACTGTCAACTATTAAAAACGCGACACCGAAGGTGGAGCGTTTTTAGGTTGACAGTTTTTCGAGTCAAATTGTTAAAGGAAACAGTTTAGAATTTAAACAATACAAATTTATCCGGTATCAATACAAACATCGAGTGTAATTCCGCAGGACAATAATTTAATGAATAAGAAATTTAGAAACATATGAATGCAAACTTTATTTATGAAACACTAAAAATAAACACATTTTTATTTGAGCGTCACCTGGCGTCACCGAATCGATTCATTGTTAGTGTTTAATAATTCAATAACTTGTTGACAGAAATGTCAAACTATTTATTTTGACAGCAGACATCGCGATAATTGATTAAAAAATGAATAAGTGAAAATACCACTAGTGCAATTGTCGCTGTAAAAGTTGCAGGTAACTTTTGTCGCTGTCAAAGTGACAATTGTACTGTGGCATATGCGATTTTTTATATATAAATTAAATTGTCATTGAAATTGATATTTGTCGTCTTTTTTCTTTAGATCTACTAGGTACAATCGCATAAAAAAGCTTAAACGGGTATGTTAAAATATAGGTAAGCTCGTCAAACATATACGTTAATTCATATGATACAGAATAACAAAATATGTTGAAAGAATAAAAGATAATTTACAGTGTAAACTGGTTTTTATTTTTTATATAGAAATACAATAATTGTTCTATTTTTTATATCCATTATAGATACACAAAATAGAAATTTAATTAAATTAGACTGTCTACCTAAGTTTACTAACTATTATAATAATTCCTTTCCAACTACCTTTGTTATTTTAAATATATTATTTAAATATGGGATTTTTTGGGCCCAACAAATTTGTGTAGAGTTATATAATTTCTATATAATATCTTCTATAAATTTGAATGAAACTTTGTAAATAATGTCCTATAACTAATTATTTTCCATTCTGCTATATTTCGAAAAAATAATGTATTTTTCTAGGTTTGTAAAATGCGTATGTCATAAACCGCGAAAAACTGCGGCTAACATCTCAAGTTCCATTTATAGTTAGGTACTCATGGACGATTAAACACATGTTTAAATTTGACAATTCATCCTTTCAAACATTGTTTTCCTGACTTGTTTAAATGAAACGTTCAGTATATCAGAATTGTATGAATTTTGATCCTATTTTGTTTACTCAAATCGTTTATTTCTCTGTTTTGTATAGAAAAGTTGCATTTTATTGTACGCATTGCCTAATTTAATATTTAACCAATAAAAATACGCCTGATCTACCAAGCAATACGATCTAGTTTCAGCAAGATGGTGCACGGTTACACTTTGCTTGACTTATATAATAAAAATAATTATTATGTATAATATAATAATTATTTTTATTATATAAGTCAAGCAAAGTGTAACCGTGCACCATCTTGCTGAAACTAGATCGTATTGCTGACAAAGGTAATATTTTTGAAATAGGTACAGTAAACAATATAAGTACAATTATGAGATTTGATTCTTCATCATTTCATAAGTTAAAATTTCTTCTTTTGATGAGTATGTAAACTGAAGCAAGAATGCAAAACCAATAGAAAATTTGTTAACAGTAATTAACGTCCTAAGTGCATAAAAATTTGTGATACAATTTTGACGTTTCTTAAAAAAATTGTTTATTAGGACATGTGGCCGCGGCAATAGCTCAGTCTGTTAGGTGCTGGGTGATAGCCTGTGACTAACAGAATGGGTATATTGCGGCGCGAGTTCGAATCTCGCCAGGGGAGAAATGGCACCTCTCCCAGGGAATGGTTGTGTGTCTGCGTTTTTTTCATGTGTACCCTCCCTCTACACAAGCCTTAGGCTTTCAGTAGGGAGGTTGTCCATTTCTGTGGTGTGTTTTATGTTTTTATGTCGGGTGAATTTCTCATATAACAAAATTTGGGATATTGGATGGGGATGAAATTTTAGGAGACATTTTTTCAGACAAAACATTATTTTGACAAGAAAGTACGCTAAGTAGTTGAATAGCTTATTTTTTGAAGAAATTTTAAAAATAAAAGTAAATTTATGATTTAGACTAGGTATGACATTTTATACAGACAAGAAAGTTAGACATAACTGTTGTTTGAATTTGTTATTGATAAGAAAAATTTCCTGGTATAGTTTGTAATAAAAATTTCATGTTTAAAATCTCCTGGAAATTTGGGGTTGAATATTGAATGGTAAGGACAAAAATAAATTTGAAGGATAACACCGGAATCTCAAAGTGTACCCAATTAATAGCTTTCCTGAAAAGGAAACATTTAGTGTATCATTCCAAAAAATCCAAAATATGTTGATATGAAAAGATGATAAAATATATTAGGGTTCTCCGCGATGAAACTTATTTGATAAGTCAAGTATTGAAAGTATGTTTATAAATTTATTTTTAGTAAAGAGGGAATCAGATGGCTACAATGTATTTATATTTTTAGGTGGTTATGATACTGGATATAGCGCAGCGCCTGTATGAGAGACGAATTAGTGAAAATAACTATTCAGCATATTGGAGATGAGAAGAGAGTTAAATCATCATTGTACCAAATACCAAAACACATACTTATTCCTTGAGTCTGTAGCATTTCTTAATGATGAAAGTGAAGAAATTAATTTTCTTGAAATATTTGATTGCCAGCCTGCTAAATCCTTCCACTTAAAAATAGAAAAGGCCTCAATCAGATTGTTAATACAATGGGTAAAATACGAACAAAAATTGCCAAATATTTAAACTTGAATGATCCCGCATCATACACCGCAAATGCTTTTACACGAACTAATACAAAACTTTATTGGTAAAGACCGGACTGGATATTTTGGAACTGAAGTGTCACGAAGATTGAAATAGCTGAAGTCTGTGTAGAAGCTTCTGTAAAAGTATTTTGCAAAAAAACATCCAAATCCAACAAAATGCAGTGAACGTAGGTAATGTTATCTACTACTCATCCTCATGTAACATCAACTTTGATTTAGATTCTAGTAACTAAGGAAATTTAAGAGCAATGAATAATAATCCTAGCAACGTGTTACGAGTAGAATCGAGCAATATTATAGAAAATGTTGAAAATTCTATTACTAAAATTCTATTCTATAAAATAAAGTTATTACATTTAACCGCGAGCTTTTAACAAGTATTATTTAAATTGTACTTTTAACTTTGATTTAAATAAATTTCATATTAGGCACTTTTTTAGTAATTTTTAGCTGTAGATATAAGAAAAAAACTTCACTTACCGCCCGTGTAAAATCAACATACTCTGTCGACAATGGCAGGAAGCAACAAAGAAAATATGATTATGCTGTGCATAATGTCATTAAGTTTATCTTATTAAAAATTTGGCTGTTTTGTACTAAAAAAGTGCTTACTCTTCTATTTCCGAAAACCCGAGATATTGCCATGTACCAAAAAGCTGAAAAATCGAACCTTAGTTCACAGCTTTAAAACAAAGGATGTTAAAAAATATATATTTCCCAAATGAATTAGTCTCAAAAGTTCTTTTGAGACTAATGAATTAGTCTCAAAAGAACATCGATAATGTTTTGTGTAATATATTTTGTGTTTGCCTCAAGCCTCAAAAATTTTCCCCCGTATAAAATATAAAAGTTAGAAAATAATTCTTATAATATTAACCAGCAGTGACTTATCATCCATCATTCTAACTCTATAGGGGTCTATAAACTCAATGTTATAGGTAGTAATTGGTAGCTGAGGTTGAATGCTAAAGTCAACAAGGTATATTGTTTCTTCGTACTCGTATCAAAAAATAATACAGTCTGTCCATAAAGTAACCCCCCCCCTGCTAACTTTTGAACGAATCGAGATAGAGTTTTAACAAAATACAGGGTGAATCATGTAAGCTGAAGTTCATTCTGACGATAAATTCGATTCTTCAAATTCAAAGATGGCGCCACGGGCGCTGTCAACTCAATTTTTTTAAATGGCAAAGTGTGCCGTGTTGCACCTCGTTTAAAAGATAATTCAATTCTCTACTTTTTCGTTTTTGAAAAATGACAATCGAGTTAGCCGTTCTCTTATTACAAGCGTTTCTGTTTCTAATCTGATCCATGTTAATTAATACTTTAATACAACAAATTATGAACAAATATTTATTAAAACTAAAAATAAAAGAATTAAAAAGTTGTTCAAAATGTTGTCCACTGACTTCTTGGCACATAAAAAGTCTACTTTGAAATTCTTGCCTAATATTTCCTAAAATTTCTGCAGGGATATTTCTACACATATGTGTTAGACGTTGCTGTAGTTCGTCGATATTTACTGGAGGAGTTCTGTAGACTTTTGACTTCAAATATCCCCATAAGAAAAAATCAAGAGGAGTTAAGTCCGGGGAAGGAGCCAGCCATTCTATCGGGCCCCTTCTGCTAATCCATCTGCCCGGGAAATGGTTATTTAAAAAATTGGTAACAGGTCCATAGAAATGAGGCGGGGCCCCATCTTGTTGAAATACAATACCTACTTTGAATGTTATTGCCTGCTATTCTTTCTATCTTTGGAAAAATTTCCACCCGCAGCATTCTTAAGTACCGCTCTCCTCTTAAATTTTCTCTTAAATCTATCAAATCTATCAAATCGAATAACTTAAAAAAATGAGAAAAAAACCTGTAGAAACTTTCAAACACGTTAAATTGAACGCTAAACTACTTTCTCGAAGCTTATTGACGATTCAGTGACAGTGGCAAGCAAAGGCAAGGAGACTTGATAAAAGCAAAATTTTTAAATATCGTTAATACAAACACTTGTAACTAGAGAACGGATAAGTCGATTGTCATTTTTCAAAAACAAGAATATAGAGAATTGAATTACCTTTAAAATGAGGTGCAACACGGCACACTTTGCCATTTAAAAAAATTGAATTGACAGCGCCCGTGGCGCCATCTTTGAAATTGAAGAATTGAATTTATCGTCAGAATCAACTTCATTTTACATGATTCACCCTGTATTTTGTTAAAACTCTCTATCTCGATTCGTTCAAAAGTTAGCAGGGGGGGGGTTACTTTATGGACAGACTGTATACTTTTGCAACATAAACTTTTAAATTTATTGTCTTTAAAATATAGAGCATAAAAATAGTTAGAGTAATACTAATCTAATCACTACTGTTAGTTAACAATTAGTTGTGAAAATTTTCTATAAAAACTTAACGAAATCATTGATAATATTATAATCGTAAAGTTCCGATAATAGAATAGATAAGTGCATTAATATTAAGTAACAAATTTTCAACATCGATTTCCACCAATTAAAATATTCGTGATATCTGTAGGCTCAAACCTGTAAGTTCTAGCTGGAGCGGTACTAAAACGTTATGTAAGTATTATTATTGTGCGTGTAACTTTTTCCTACAATTTTTTTAGTTCATATAAAAGCTTATTAGCTTTTGTTTACAGTATTTATTTTCTTATTGGATTCATACAAAAGATTAATTTGATATTTCAAGTCTTTCGGAATAAAGAGAAAGCGATAATGAATGCTGTGGGGCATTATGTTTATCCGCTGACTGAGAATTATTGAGACATTGAATGCGAAGGTGAATCGAACATGCAATAGCTAGCTAGAAGAGAAATAAGTATACACTTACATAAATATTGCCAAGTAATCAATAATTAAATTTTAGTTTGTTAATTTAGAATTTATACATTGTTTCAAAATGTCTAAATATATAAAAAATATTTCAAGGATGATGAAGAAATTAAATTTTGGTTGATACTAGACAAGTTGTTGGCTGTTATAGTTGAATTTATTTCTTCAATAAAAAAAAACCAAAAGAAAATCTTTTTATTTTTTTTTATTATTGGAGGACTTTCAGCTCATTTTCAATAAAAAAAAACCAAAAGAAAATCTTTTTATTTTTTTTTATTATTGGAGGACTTTCAGCTCATTGCTGAATGAGCTGAAAGTCCTCCAATAATAAAAAAAAATAAAAAGATTTTCTTTTGGTTTTTTTTATTGAAGAAATAAATTAAATTTTGGTGTTCTAGAGGTCTACTATTTGGTATATTGTTATATAGTTTCATACCTTAGGTGGCATTAAAGATATAGATAACCTAGTAACAGAATTTTACGAAATTCTGAATTTTTTTGTCTCCAACAATAAACTAGTTATACTCTTTATTCACACATTATTGAATCACTCTATATATTGGATTAGAGATAGTTCTATTTTAAATTCATCTAAAATTCGTTTCACGTTCATTCACTTTCTCTATATCCCACAATAAGAATCTGTATAAGCATTTCCTTTCGTCAGTGACTTCTGTCACCAAAAAATAGACTAACCAGTAATTTTACAATAATAAATATTCAACTAACCAGTACATTCTGGCCTGGTACCAAGTAATTTACTACGTATCTGGAATTAACAGTGTCATTAATATGGAAGAAATGGAAACAAAGTCGTATATTTTACTTCTGCACATTTTTAAACATTTTTGTTTGTTAACTAAAACCGTTTCTGCCTATAATTCATCAAAATTGTTTTTCCAATATGTCAAAAAATATAATAAAACCGCTGTTGCTACACATATTAGGGCCTTGATATGAATAACAATTATTTAAATTCTTTTTTATTTGAATTTGGATATTTTTCTGTGGTAGTAAAAACTTACATATTTTCTAGAAGCTTTTTATTATTATAATTCAAAATCAGTACTTATACGTTTCTTATTTCAATAAGTAATGGTGTCGGATTTACTTTTGACACAACTGACATTTAACGGTTTATTACTATAAGTATAAAAACTAGTTGCTTCACTTTGTAATGAGTTTAATGTTTATAGTATTTCTGTTTAATTAGATTCGTTATTTGAACCACCTATTTTTTGTTTATTCTATTTAGATCAAAACCTTAAAAATTTTAAATGGCAGAGTTTTTTACTATTACTATTTTATGAAGTTTATATGCACAATTTCTTCAATTTTTCTTCTGAACTGCTGTGATTTTTATTATAACATGTATGAATAGCCATGAAACTAGATATTTTGTATATTAATATTTTGTGATAGAAATGCTAAGGTCTGATCCTACATCTGTAAACCATTCTCACCTTCTGTGCTAGAATAACTACAGGCATTCTCAGTTGTTTTTTATTTAATTAGTGCCGTTCTGCTACAGTAATTTCTGGTGCGACTGAGAGTGCAATATTTAAATCGTAAAAAGTTACAATATGAGAATATAATATAAAAAATGTAATCATTTCTACACATATTTTTTTAAGGCAAAGTTATGCGGCCACGTCGTGTTAAATTTTAGAAATGAAAAATTCTAGGTAATAAATTATATCGTTAGAAGTTAATACCTAAGAGATTCCCAAGGCATTTCAATTATAATTTAGTGTTGTGAAATTATTATTTATATAACACTAATTACTGTGTTGGTCAAGCAGTATCTTCTTCTTACAGAAGACAGTGATATAACTTGTAACTGGTTTGCCATTTTTTACTTACAAAGGAATCGTGAGTAGGGCATTTTGTGGCTAATAATGATGAAAGCAATATTGCAATATTTTATGTTTAATTAGAAATATTTCCTTCAGTATCTTATTTATAATTTAAAACAAAGAAAATACGGATAATTTAAAATTAAGAGATTTAAGAAATTTCTAAAATGTTAAATGTATACATACATGCATAATCCTTCCTCTTTTGTCTTATAATGTATATTGAAACTTCATACAACATTAAATATTAGAAAATAGAAATATTTAGGTAGTTATTTTATATTGTATATAAATAATAATAATAATAATAATAATAGTAAGTAAGTAAGTAAGTGTTTATTGACTCATATATATATATATATATATATATATATATATATATATATATACACAGATGTACATTTTTTTGTCATAACTTAACTGTGGGTAGAAAAAATTTACATAATTTTAATATTTAACTAGGTGGATAGTGGTTTACTAACTAATAAAGGACACAAATTCACTAACTGAGAAAAAACAATGTAATAATAAAAAATCTCTAGTGTATAAGCTGAAGGCTTTATATGACATACGTTTAAAATTCTTATGCTTACTATAATTATCAAATTTATTGAAGAGGTCGATTGCCAATTTATTGTTCCTTGTTATATTTATCCTAGAAAATGGTTGAATGAGGTCCTCAGCATGCCTGGTATTATACTGGTGTCTATTCGAATGAGTTGGTAAAAAGGGTATATTTTTATGTATTAATAGTAAAGACTCCAGTACATATAAGCATGCCAGAGGTAGGATTTTATATTTTTTGAAAATGACTCTGGTATGAGCCCGGTTTAGTGCAGCATCATCAATAAGGCGAATAGCCGCTTTCTGGAGTATAAAAGCCCTGCCAGCTGTACTAGAGTTCCCCCATAACGCTACACCATAACGTAAGTGACTGTGTACCAATGAAAAATACACTACTCTCAAAGTTTCATTGTCAATAGAAGGTCGTAATTGCCTCATAACAAATATTTGACAAGATAGTTTAGCACAGAGACTGTCTAGATGAGATGACCAATTTAAACTGGGGTCTAATGTAATACCAAGTAATTTTACGCTATCTGATTTTGGAGCTAATTTATTTGAGGTGAAAGTGATGGTATGTGTTTTAGATATATTAAGTTTTAGTTTATTAGCCGAGAACCAAGTTTCCACAAAACTGAGATTATCTCTGCTCAAATCTACATTACCACGCGTGAGTACCGTCGTGTCATCTGCAAAGAGGACACACGCACCCTTTTTTATGTTAATAGGTAAGTCGTTGATATATAGTAGGAAAAGAATCGGTCCCAAAACTGACCCCTGAGGCACCCCTCCTACTACAGGCAATAAAGCCGATTCACACTCAATAATAATAATAATAATAATAATAATAATAATAATAATAACAATAATAATAATAATAATAATAATAATAATAATAACAATAATAATAATAACAATAATAATATCCCTACCCCTTATTCTAATCACATGGATTATTTCGGAAGTCTGACACTTGTATGGGAAAGGGAGCGGCATATTATTATTATTCAACAGCCGGCATTTGAGCCTCAGGAACGACTTACATTGGTAAGTCCTAACCACAATTCAGTGATGGAATGAGGGAAACCTGCAAAACTTCAATAGTTAGGGGGATAGTCAAACATCAACTGATGTTAATCTCTCACATTAACACCAAGCTGACGTTCTTCCCAACCTAGGCACGCATGCCAGGATGATTGCCAACAATAATTCAATTACAGTTAGTATAATATGAAATTAATCTTTTCTAAAGTAAAATTCCGTCACATTATGACATTTAAAACAGAATGGACTATAAAAACACATCTCATGTTAGTGTGAACGTACTAATGGAATGAATGTGAATATATTCAAAATACAAATATATTTATGAACGCGAATTTGACATTAAATCAACAGTGAGAGCAGTGAGACATGATATATTTTGCACCCAAAAAAGGGAAATTCAGTATCTGGCCTGTGGCCCGATTATCCAGTCGTGCGAATACATTCGTAGGCGAAAATTATGTAAAAATGACTTAGTCTGATAGTTCTTTATAGAAAGAGGATTTCTAAGAAGAACTACGTCATATTGACGTCTGTTATCACACGATTTTTTTCGCACGACTCGAGAATTGGGTCCCTATAGCCACAGCCTTCTCTAGTACTAGCCATGAAATGAAATTGGCAACACCGCTCCACGCCGATGTTTTAGTCCGATTGCCGACCCACAGCCTCTCTAGCAGAGAAGGCTGTGGCCGATCGTATTTGACGTGCATTCCCAATTTTGTTTGTAAAGGTACTTAAGTAAATATTAAATAATATGTATACGTTCTCTGCTTGGTCAATTAAATATTACAATATTTTATGTAAAACAATATATACCTTATTTTACATGAAAACATGTGATATTTGATTGTTCTGCAAAACCAACGTGAAGGTGCAGAGTTACACAAGCTTTTAAAATAATTCAAAAAATAATATTATTGCTTACAGTATGTGTAGCAGGTAGTACTACAATAATAGATAATAATATATTTCTCAGATTATTCAACTAGCATGCGTATTTTTGTCGGGAGTGGAAAAAAAGGGAAAGAAAAACAGATGAAGGATAGGATATAGGAAATGATTCATATTAGGATAGGAATAAAGGGAAGATGATAGGCACATAATATAACAAATATATCTATGAAGAAAAAACAAATGACAAAAAATAAAATTAACCAAAATAAAATTAACAGGAAATAATTAACAAAGTGAAAGAGCAAAGAAATGGCTCAAACGAATTATTGACAAATTGACCAAATTATTGACGAATGACTAACAAATTATTTATATTGCTTTTTTGAAAGTATCTAATTTCCGTTTCTTTATTTTATCTTCTGGTGCTATTTCACATCGTTTTTTATTTGTTTTTAACTGGGATTTTAATCGGGTTTCTTCCAGAATTCTATTATTTTGTGTTTTGACATAGTTTTGACATAGGAAATAATTTACATTATTTCCACAGACACAGGTGTCTAAGAAGTCTAAGTAAAAGTTATCCGAAGCTATACTTTCTAAAGTTAAACTTGCAAGCAAATCTTTTTGGTTTTCAGTTTTAAGGAAGTCAATTTCTAAAGAGTCGTTGTTTATAATGTATTCTAATATGGCATACATACGAAAAAACAAAATTGTTACGTTAGTTGTCGGTATCGATAGACCACCTCGTTGCAAACAATCAAAATATTGATTTCCGATCAAGTTTCCCTTATTTTCAACGACATGTGAAAGGCAAATGTAACAGGAAATTCTTTTGGTTAATACATGAGATGCATATCCAGAAATATATATTCTCACTGCATCATCAACATCACAATCTGATAAATAGTTAGAAGAAGATATTTTGGAGAATTTATGTAAATTCTGTTGCATCGTCTGTTTATTTACTTTTTGTAAACAATGAAAACCAACCTCAGAATTTTTTGCAATCTCAAAATTTGATTTTATTTCATTAAACGACATTTGATGTGAACTAGCTCCAGTTTTTTTAAAAATATGTTTTAGTCTAATTTTTTTCTCAGCGCTAACAACTTCATCGAACGATACATTATAATTAGAACCACACAATTGCCTATATATGCCAAATCTTTTTTCCAACTTATCAGTACAGAATTTTCCAGGAAGAATCTATGATATTGAGAAGTTTTTAAATGAATACTCTATTATGTCAATTAAAACCAATGTACTCTGTCGAAGAGCTGAATATATTTCAGTTGTTAGATGGCCATTAAAATTTAATTCTTGCCATTTGTCTAACCAAATGATGAACTTTTGAAGAAAGTTAAATCTGAAATCTGTGACAGAGTTTATAGGTTTTGCCCATTCCAAAATTGGCGCGTGGATTTTAGATATCAAAATCTAAAATCCACTTTAATTCATTAAAATACAGTTCACTGCGATTTACAAATATTTTAACTGTTAGGTCGTTATTTATTGATATCTGATTTTCAATTTTAACTATTTCACCATCGAAATTTATTGTATAAAAAATTTTTTTAGATGTCAAGACTTTTTTATTCCAACTTTCACCAAGATTAACTTTTTTCGAAAAATTATCTATAAAATCATTGTAATTTGCAATAAGATCTGACTTTTCAAAATTTTGTATCAACATTTCATGTTGCTGAACTTGCTGTTGGCGCCTACATTCAGGATCTTTTCGAACAATCGACTTTTCCTTTGACATATATTTAGGCAAATTTGGGCAAATAGATGGGATAGCATCCGCTTTTAATTTTGCTTTACAAGCAATCATTGTTAATGTACCGTCTGGTAAAAGATGTCTGTCAAGTTTAACGACATCATTAGGATCAAAATGTAACTCACAAACAACGGAATATTTTGTAGGTGACCATTCTTTCCTAGGGATACGTTTGAGCCATTTTTGTTTAAATGTGTCGTCCTTAGGGAATCCAAAAACACTTTTTACCCCTTCACTTTTTACAGAGGAATCGTAATTAGATTTACACCCTGGTACACAGCACCGTGCCGGCATTTTCACTATTCAAGGTTAATTTCACTTCACCCCCAACTGATAAATAGAACATGTAAAAACTCGGGAAAATGATATTACATATCAAATTGGTAATACACGGCACTATCTACATTGATTATACTTTAATATACAACGGTCTGAAATAATTATCTCTTATAATTAAACGCTATTTAACACAAATATATAGGATGATTTAATACCACACGTTTACCACACGCACCATTTACCAAAACTGTATCTCTCGGTCTGAAATTAGGACGGGATGCAGTGTTGCAATTTTTTCAGTTCATGGCTAGTACTAAAGAAGGCTGTGCTATAGCACTCTTCTAAAAGACGTGCCTAACGATTATCAACTTGTCAATAGCTGTCATTTAGTTTTATTTCTTTATTAGCGATGAGCTAAAATGAATAAGTAAATATATCGTGTCTTATTGTTATTTTATAGGCTAAATCGACCAGACTATGTATACACAGAGTGTCCCACCTAAGATTCATTCTTTCATAGTTTCTTATTTAACATTTTACAAGAAAATATTAAATATGAAAGTTTCGTCGAATTATGTAAGTTATCTTCAGAAATTATTTTTCATTATACCGGGTGTTTAGTTTAGCGTGGGCGCTATCCAGCTTTGGTTTTATATATAATACTCTGCATATTGTGCATTTTCATGAACAGGATGCAATTCTGAATTAAAAACATGTAAGCATACCCTATATCTAAACTCGGCCGTTTCGAAGATATTTGACGTTTATAAAAATATGGGCAGCGGTTCAAGGGTTCGTAAAAATCTTCATAACTTTTTTGCCTTGGAAAACGTATAAAGAAGATAACCTGTGGTACCTTCTACATTTAAAATAAATTGAAAGATATTATACAAAGTGTTCCTTTTTTCAAATTGCATTCTGGCAATTTAAAACCGCAAAAACTTTTTTAATTCAAATTTGAATTCAAATTCAAATAATTTAATTTATTTTAATAAATTTAATACGCGATTTTCTCCAAGTTTTAAATAACTACCTATAGCAGGAAAGTCTATTAATAAACATTGATTTCAAAATAAGGCAGGCTATGAAAATATTGTTTTAGCATAGTTTATATTATTGTTTATAGTTTCTCTTACAAATAATCTAAATGACAGATCGCGTTTTAAAGTTGGTGTTTCCGTGCAGCTTTATTAAGCATTAGTAGTATTAAGCATAAGTAAAATATTAAATAGAAGTAAAATAAAGGCAAAAATAAAAAAAGTCGACAGCTCCCAGAGATTTTGAAAAAATTGGGAATATTTAATTACCAAATACTCAATATTTAATTATTCAAATTAAATAATTTAAAAGAAAAAAGCATTGATAATGAATTGATAAATTTAGCAGCTAAGGAGTTATGCGGAAGTCAATTTAGAACATGAGGATTCTTCATGCTGAGTGGTAAAATAATAATATTATTTTAAAAAATTTTAAATGAATAGGAGGAATGCTTAATAACAGCCATGAGAGGTGGTATTATTACCCTAATGGTGGCTTTCACTTGAAATATCAGTTCAGTTTATATAGCTAATTGATTGTTCAGTATATAGTTTAAAACTATATACATATTTTCATATTTAGATATGCATATACGCCTAGTTTTTATTTTTAGTAAATTATGAATATTTTATATTAGTACAACTAGTCCTACTTGCATTGGAAGAAAACAATGTTAATATAAGTTTTCTTAATGTACTTACATGAAATACTGGATATAAACGTTACAAGTAACTGTGTTCTCAAGGTTGTACAACAAAGTTGTTAATTTTCATTCAAATTACTATCATTTACACGTTTAGTTCAGTCAGTTTATTTCACTCTTCGTATATGTAGTGTTAAAATTTATTATCTGAAGACACTATAATTAAGAAGTACTTTAAAATAATGCATAATACCTACGTACTGTATTATTACATAATATTTATTTTGCTATACAGTTAAGTAGGTATAAACAATTAATATTTACAAGGATTATGAAAATAAGTTTCTAATTAAATTTTAATTTCTACAGAAATCGGAAGATAAGTTATAACAAATTGAAAATAACGTGAAGATATACATACTTATTTTTATTTTGTTTCCAAATACGCAGCAATTACACTTTCATTTAACGTACGTTAATTTCACTTTCTTATCTGTTATTAAAATTCCAACTACATATAGCTTATTCAGTGAAACATCATCGTAAATTCCCTTTTTTATTGTTTCTGTTTCTGGAAAAGACATGTTGTAATATATATATATATATATATATATATATATATATATATATATATATATATATATATATATATATATATATATATATATATATATATATATATAATTCCTTAAGTTAAGTAAAGTTAAGTAAGCAACCATGCCTGGGAAAAAAATTATAATTACTAATTAGTTCATTACTCATTATTTTTCACTTTTTACACTAACTTTTAGTTGGTTTCAAAACATTTTCCGTAACTATTTAGTTGAGTCGTTATCTAGGTATACTAATCTTTTTAACTTCTCAGCCAATTAAATAATAAATAAACTCATGTTCCAAAAGACCTAGTCAGGTGTCGGTTTTTTAAAACTTTTTTTAACCTATATTAAAATTTCACTCAAAAACATGTATTTCCAAACAACAACACTTAACAGATAAAAATAACAGGAATCTTGATTTTGGGGACATTTTTATATCAGTCTTGTTTGAGGATATTGTAGAAAGAGGATTTTTTTATTGGCATTTTTTTGGTCTTGGTTCAATGACATTAATATTTTTATGTAAGGTTTACCCCTGTCAAGACCATCAGCAACTAGTTTTTCTTTAATAAGGACCTGAAAATTGTATTGTATTGTTGGCCTACTCTTTCCACTTTGACTCTTATATTAGGTATTATACAGATACAGCTTAAGTCATATTCAGATGTGCAAAAAAATTAATCTGTTTATTAAATTGACGTACACTATAAAAATATCATTGCAAAGATGGAACTTCGAGAGTAATTATAATGGGCATTACTTTGGAGGTATGAAGAAATTAACCGAGTTTAATATAATTGAAAAGACTTACTCCTGTTTTATTTAGTCGTTATATCCAGACGACAGTGTGACACAAATTCATGGTATACCTCTTTTCTTCATCTTATTATTTTTTTTTTTAGATGCAATTTTCAAAGTTGGATTGGCGGAAGTACTTATTAAAGGTCATTTTAGATTAAAAATTACCTTTTTACCACTTCTGATTTTACCGGTAGTAAAACCAACTCTCGATATTTACATGGATCACCCTGTATATGATTACATTTTTCAAATCCAACGTTTTAATGTAAGTGACATTTCACCTCTCAAATTACTTTTTGGACTCTATTTTACTTTTAAATTTAGAGTGCCTTCTCTCAATTGTAATTTGAGTGGTTGGTCCCACAGATAAAATAAGCGTGTGGGTAGATTGCTTATTAATTGTACTTATTAATTATTATTGTGCGTATTAACTGTACTAAAGTACAAATGGTGCCTTAGTAATTTGACAGCTGCAATGTTGCTTATGTTATATCGTTGGATTCATAAAATCACATAGATCAAAAAATATATAGGTTTCATATAAAAACCGAAAGTTGGCATTACCTCAGGTTAAAACTGAAGTGGCAAAAAGCTACTTTTTACGTCAAAAAGAGACCTTTAATGACTATCGCCATGCCCAATTTGAAAACTGTATCTAAAAAAGTAAGGGGGAAGGAAGGATACCATGAATCTGTCACACTATATTATTTAAAATAGTTATTTATTTCATACCCCCACAGTAAGTCCTGTCGGAATTAATCCCAGAACTCCATCTTTAGACTTTGTCCTATAAAGTGTTTTTTCACTAGTCTTTTAAAATAATGCATATGAACAGCCACAAGTCTATTTTGTTATGAACATTAATAATTACAATACATGTACTTCTGCACAAGTATTCGTCTTTCGATATTTTGTACTGGCTAAATAAAAGTTTTCTCGGCAAATTAAACTCATTTAATAAATATTTGCTAAACAATTTTTTTTTTGTTTATTTTAAGTTGTACCTAATGTATTAGATATTAAATTAATTCTAATTCTTTAATTATTCTAAATTTTAATATCTTATTTGGACGCAACAACTTTCACGAGTATTTTATTTTACGTATTTAATTAAATATATTCTTGGTTGTTTGAAATTACATTAGTGACCCGATTCTAGAGTCAAAAGATTCGTATTCGAAAATAATATCACGTTACGTTATCAATTCAATATCACGTTACTTGACAGTTAGCTAGCTATAAAGAACTATTCGCCTGCATCATTATTTCATCATTTTCTCATACGAATATATTCGAGAATCGTACCCCTGGTGAGTTAAAATGTAACGTATACTTTAAAAGTCACTAGGCGAAAAATATAAAAATTCGAACTGAATAAATTCGAAACAATCGCTTTAAAGATGGATTGTAACCTTGCAAAGAAAGCAATAGCTTCTTCAAGACCGTATTCAAAAGTGAAATTGATAATGGTTCTGCAGAAATGAAACTTGGGTACATAAAAATTGATATGAGACGTGTTTTTATTTTTCAATATCCCCTCAAAAAGTCTGAAAATTTCAGTCATTGTCTAAAATTTTAAAAACTAGTCCTTAGCCTTAACTGAAAAGTTAGCCTTAAGTTTTTAAGTATAATGTTGGTCCTTGGGTATGCAGCTTTGCTGCCATTTAGACTCTCTCTCTCTATTTAGACATATATCTATCCGAGATCCCTGTGAGAAGTGAATTTTAGGTTTTAGTATTTTACCCCTCATTCTAATTACCTACTTGGATTAGCCCGAAATTTTAAGGCTTGTGTGGTTGTGACCAATAGATATATATTATTATTTTGTAAACTGGTCTGCCCTATATGCAGATTTGTAAGACAAAATAATATATATGATATATGTGAGATAAAATGTAATTAAACCCTGAGACACCGACTTAACGAATTTACAATTATTAATTTGGCATTTGCCCAATTCTCTAGATGATTGCGAATTACACCAGAACCAAATGGTTGCCATTTACAGTATTATTTAGAGCACCAACCTCGTAAAAAAATGATTCGAAGGTAGAGTGGATCGAATATTGTTACACGGTAATTTATAAGTCTTAAAAAAACATATAAACAAACTCACAAACGTTAGGGATCTGTTACTTTATACAGGGTGAGTCAACGAAAAGTTTAATTCTTAATTATCAGTTAAAGGATTGGTTTCCATGGAAAATGCTCCGAGACTCGGAGAGGTCGATTTTTATTATAGAGATACATTTTTATATTATTGACATTTATACAGGGTGCCTCATAAAGAATGGTTTACCACAACTTGTATTTTTTAATGGAACACCCTGTGTGTTTTACATATTTGAACAAGACGTCCTCTCATGAATACATTGATATACGGCGTGATAGATATAGCTCTAATAGTAACGCAGATATACATAAAAGAGTATTCCATAACCATAATGAGTGATAAAAAACGATTCGTTGCTAAGCTATAAACACTACCTACTAAGTCTTTGTCCAATATATTGCTGTTATGGTAACTATTTGCGGTCATATCTCTCTCATTATTACTGCTATATATCTATCAATCCCGATATCAATGTATTCTTGAGAGATCGTTATATCTAAACCTGTAAAAATACACAGGGTGTTCTTTTTAAAAATATAAGTTGTGGTAAACCTCTCTTTTTCGGGACACCCTGTATAAATGTCAAAAATGTGTCACCCTTCAAATAAAAATTGACCTGTGCGAGCATTTTCCATAGAAACCAACTCTTTGACAGATAATCGAGGATGAAACTTTTCGTTGACTCAACCTGTCATTATAAATCTGATCCCTGTTTTACATGTGTACTCGTTTGTTCTGGATGTACAAGTTCTACAGGATTATTTCTTTCTAAGTCTATATACAAAATTAACGACTTTACCTTATACGTTTACGTTACAGACACATGACATGAATATGCTGATCTAGTTTTGACTGAAAATTAACACTTATAACGAAGGTAACACCGTTACGTAGTGGAAAAACGATGTTGCAATTTCAATATACGTAACTGCTATATTAAAAACGCAAATCACAAAAAGTCGACAAGGGCAATAAGAACTGATATGTAAAAATCAATGAGATATGTATATAGGCAATTATTATTAAAGTGCAAATATGCTTAAATCCTTGACTTGGTGCATATAAAGTAGTACAATATGTGGCGTTAGATAGTTATATATTTGAACAATTATTTATTGTTTTATATGTTTCACAAGTATGATTTTCATAAATCCTTTCGTAATACTACGCCCAACATTTTGAACATCACCTTTAAATATCCTGCAATAGTATCTATCTGCTGGCAAAAGTCGGTAATGACAGAAGCCTCCGCTGTTGCTAGTATGGAGACCGCCAGAATCTAATATCAATATGTAAGATATGTTACAGGTGTATTACTAATTATTCAGTTGTGTAATCCGACAAATAAAGAAATGATAGAACAATCTGTTTAGTCAGATTAAAACCATTACGAAAGTGAATAAATCCTTAAATAATTTTCAGATTTAGTTAATACTTACATAGAGCTGTATTACACGAACATGAAAAAGTTGATATTTATTATTCAAAGCGTGTAAATGACAATAACAAATAAGTGTGTGCAACTTATGTGATTACTTGTGCCAAACTAACAATATCTTTCGTCCTGCAATAAACTAATATTTTTCTAGCTATTATGTCACAATATTTTTTAAAACATGTCCCTTGACGCTAGGAGACAATATTGTTACAGTGGCGTCCCACTTTGGGTTATACCGGAAGTGACCAGCAACTTTGTTATTTTATAAGGAACCCACCATTTTCTATTCTACATGAAACTTTACCTAAACTTTTATAAAGGAAGGTATCTTATGTCAAATATTTATTGTTTTGGAGTTACATCGATTTTTTCCAAAATATTTCAAAAATCGAGGCTGCACGTCCAGGCACATATATCTGGAAATAAGGCAGCCAGCAAGTTAAAATTTGGTGGAAGTGTAGTGAAGTTTTGTAAATGAGTTCAAAGTTATACGATTTATACGGGGTGTTGAAAACTCCCGAGACAAATTTGGCAATTTTAGGTCCCAAATTCTTGTTTATTTTAAATAGGACATCCTGTATTTTATATTGCCGTTTGATTCCCCTCATTATTAGCTATCGAACTGTACTTACCTTTTCTATACCTATCTCTCCTGGTTTTCGAGATATTTCAGAATCTGTTCCAAAATTTATAGAAACGTGAATGTGATGCCCATGTTTTCATGCAATGAAAAACAAAATTTAGAAATAAATGTGAAAGTATTATGATTATTTGACAGTTGTTGATTTAGATTTGTTAATGTCATGCAATATCACGCCTATAGGATATACAAACGAAGACTTTTTCAATTTAATAATAATTTACTGTGAGTGCTACAGAATATTACACTAGTTTAATAAATAGGCTCTTACAGAATTATCGAGAGTTTGTTTATGAATAAATTTTTCCCCTCATTTTTTTGTACTGACTCTACTTTGTAAAAACTCTACTCTAAAGTACTTTGTACTTTAAACATAAAGATGAGATACAAATTTTTGTAATTTGGAAGAATTTGTTTACTAGATTTCACATCATTTTGCATTTCATGACATGCTAAAACAAAACATGGACCCCACATTCAAGTTAGTATAACGTTTCAGAACAAATTCTGAAATATCTCGAAACCCAGGACACGTAGTAGTTATAGGAAAAGTAAATACAGTTCGATAGTTAATAATGAACGGAATCAAACGGTAATATAGAATACAGGGTGTTCTATTTAAAATAAGCAAGAATTTTGGAGCTGAAGTTTCCAAAATTTATCTTGAAATTTTCAACACCCTGAATAAACCGTATAACTTTGTACTAATTTGCGAAACTTTATTACAAATAGCTAATTCTCCCACTACATTTAAACCTCCTAGCTGCCTTATTACCAGAGATATCGCCAAGACGTACAACCTCGATTTTTGCAAAATTTTCGAAAAAATCGATATAATTACAAAACGATCAATTTTTGACATAAGCAACCCTTATAAAATTTAGGTAACATTTCATGTAGAATCCAGTTGTCTGGAATTTGTCACTAGACTTATCTGTTCTACCATATTCGAGATGAGCCATACATTGTATCTGTAATGTTGAATCTAGTTTCAATTGACCCTCTAGTTTGTCACCTTCTACAAACTAGAAGGTTAATTCAAACTAGATTCAAGCAACATATGGCTCATCTCAAATATGGTAGAACAGATAAGTCTAGTGTCGCCCAACATGCGTTTGAAAACAACCATAAAATAGATAGTAGCAATTTGATACTAATTAGGAATGTGACAAATTCCAGACAGCTGGATGGTTTTGAGAGTTTGGAAATTGCTAAATGTAAACATAGTATGAATGGTTACGAAGGGCCAATCCCATATAGCGCCCCTTATTGATTAGTAAGTCACGGTTCACTGATCCGTCTAGCCGGTGCACTGATCGGTCCTGATGGTTCACTGAGCGGCTGCGACGGGTCACTGAACCGTAGAAATAGTTTAGATATACTGTGCGTTTCACGAAGTTGTATCCCGGATTGGAATGTTAGTATATATATCTCCAACGTATGGAGCGTCGTCATGTTATTAGTTAAATTCAATGCATTAGCACATCTCGGTTACGGACCGCTACAAATTGAGGTGGTGTGATTTAAGGCCGCGTGCCAGTCTCGCACAGGATTTGCCAGCGAATCCTGACAATCCGAACATTCCAATCCGGGATACAACTTCGTGAAACGCACAGTAAATAGGAAACAATGTTAGTCTACGTTTAGTCTTAATCATCTCCAGAAGATGATCCCAAATTGATTGACGAAACGTGCGTCGAGTGCAGTTAGTGTTTTGGTGTTAGGTAGGAAAACTACGTCAGTGATATCTTCACACCAAAGGTTCTAATCCCTTTCAAGAATTTTGGACGTGTATTCACTCACAAAACAAGATTTCTTGTTCAAGAATTGTGAAGATTTTATTTTATATTAAAAAATCATGTAATAAAAATCACAAAATCAAACAATTTTTAATTTCTTTGAGTAAGTAAAGGAAATAACGACATTATATAGAGACTTGTACACAAAAAAAATTTTCTTCAGCTATATGTTTTTTCAATGTAATATAAAACGATATTTTCCTTGGAACGCACTCGAAAACAAGACCAGCTAGGAAGAACCGACCGTAGTTATATTTTGATACAAAGATACAACTCTAATCCCAACGAACATATTTCAGATTTTTTTAAATTCTTATAAGCAATTATCAGTCAAAAGTCATTTATACATTTGAAAAGCTTCATATTTAATCTGAATAATAATACATCCATTACCCTACTAGAAAGAAAAGTAACTAAAAAGTATTGCTACAGATATAAGATAATCATACCAAATGTGCATATAAAATAACAATGGATTTACACTTTTTACGAACAGCGCCGTGGAGAAAACGACAATCGCACAAGTTTTTCAACATCAGAATTTCACGTGAAATGTATTTAATGCTAGACAAATTTATGTAAATGTTTCAGAATCAACCATTACTTTCGCGAATGTATAAAAAATTAATAAGGTTTCAGGTGGATTTCACAGAGTGTAAAAATAAACAAAAAGCAAGCTAAATGTAGCTGATCACAAACAATTTGTTATACAATTTACTTAGGTAATTTATTCGGCATGCAGCAACCATTTTTTAAAGTAGAACTCAACAAATTAAATCTACGATTATTAAGAATGGTTGTGAATATCGGATAGGTTATCTTTATAATTATAAACAAAAAGCAAATATGTAAACAAAGCGACTTCACAATGTAATCAAAAATATTTACTCTATTCTAATTAGTAAGTAAAATAAATTACCAACATAATAATGATGTCCCATACCCAAGTCTTACGCTCGAAGTAAATATCGACCTGTCCAACGACTTTTTTTAAACTAAAACACTAATGGAGGTATTGAGGGTATTGATGAATTTCTCATAGTAGATGTCTCTCTTCTATTATTATTTTTTTTCTAGTAATAACAGTTCTGATAGTGTTAGTTACAGCTGTTATAATATGTTATAATATCATCTACCAGTAATTGTTTAATATAATTATCATGTAGCATGTGCTTGATTTGCAAGAAACTGACAAATTAAATAGCTTTAAATTTTAAAATGATCTTTAAAAAGTATGTAGGTTCTTGTCAAAAGGTTTTGTTAAGAAATATGTTGAGTGAATTTTCCACGTAACCAAATCTCGAATGCGAACATGAGAGATTTCCAAAAATATTTGTAAGAGAGCAAAATATTTTGACGTATTGAAAACGTCAACGTTTTATTCTTCGCAATTTTTATACACCGGATGATTATGTCCCAAACAAAACATGAGTATTTGACAGTGGCGGCTAGTCATAATGGGCACAAGGGCACGTGTCCTATGCGTAAGCACATAAGACTTGTGAATGTTGTGATATTTTATAAACTTTTATAATTATTATAATTTGGTGGATTTTTTTATTAATTTTTCATCATGAATATTGAATCATTTGGTGCATACATATCCGTCTAGCGTTTAGACCGCTTCACGCTTCACCGTCTGTGGACTGGGCTGGGCACGGCCGCTGTGTGCCTGTTCTTTTTTCTTTTCTATTTGCATGCGCAAGAAAAGGATACACAGCTTCTATTTTTCCAGCGCGTCTTTTCTAATGCGTTCTGTTACGTCATTGAATGGGCGCTGCCCCGTCAACCAGACGGTACAGAGTACTAGAGATGGGAATACCCCATCATATTAATGAACGTACGTGAGAGATTTCAATTTACTGATTTTTTAACTATAGCCAATTTGTTTGAAAAGGAGAAATTTAACAACTATAGAATAGTTTTTCCTCTGGAACATATTAAAACAGTGTGTGCCTTATTTCCAAAGATCAACATTACAAAATTAAAAAATGAGCTGTATACAATGTATTCTAGAGATGATTTCATACAACATAGTGGTGCGGTTGCTTTATTACAAATGTTAAATAAAAATAATTTACTTACGACGTTTTCGGAATCGGTTGAACTATTGTGAACTATTGAACTATACTATATTGTGCACAATTCCTATGACTACAGTCGAAAGTGACCGCTGCTTCTCAACACTTAAGCGAATAAAGACATTTTTAAGAAACACGATGTCACAAGAAAGGTTATGTGCTCTAGCAATGCTTTCCATTGAGAAAAATTTAGTAAACACTATAACTGATTTTAACGAACAAGTTATGGAACATTTTGCAAATGATAAGTCAAGAAGAATGGAGTTTCATTTTAAAAGTTACTAAGTTTAGTTTTCGATGGACGAGCGGATGGTTGCAGATTGTAAGGTAAGCGCACCGACTTGTTGTGGGTTTGGGTTAAGTACTTAAATGGGTTTTATTATTTATTTTTTTTTATCTATCTGTTTTTTCTGGTCTAGCAGAAAACAGAAGTTTCGCCTGCCATTTTTCTGACATGTATACTTTTTTTGAACTTATTTAAATATTATTTTAAATAATTTTTCCATATTTCTGTCAATCGCATCAAAAAAGAGGATATTTGCCTAACGAAACCTATTTCATCAAGCAAATATTTTTGCTCTATTTCTATTTTTTAATTTTAGGGTGTTTGACCTTGAAAAATGCAAAATTTTCGCCTGCAGCGCATTTTTTTCCCCTGTGCCCCCCATTCCCAAATTTCACCAGTCGCCACTGGTATTTGAATTCGTATTAGAGCAATTTATAAACAAATTACAATTCTAAAATAGATTGACACTTGATACAATTTAATCTGATGTTATCAAATTGAAGCCAAATGTACAGTACCGAGAAGCCCCACCCATGTCGATTAGCCAAAACTTTTAAAATTAGAAGAAAACAACTCTGTACCTTTTAACTAGAGGATCAACTTGAAACGTTTAGGAAAAAGCTAGTTAAGTGTAATTTCTTTTAAATTTTATTGTAATAATTATTTTATTTAGATAAATTTTAAAATATAACATGTAATATTACAGAATTTTATATAAAACTAAAAAAACGCTGATGAAATTTAGTTAATTTATCAAATATTTAATTTATTGCATATTCTATAGTGGTTTTTTGGAGCAAACTCTAGTTTGCCTTGAGACTGCGCTTTGAATATTTAATTTGTATGCTTCTGGTTTCCTGCTTTTTGTTATTTTACAGGTGGTGTAATCCCAAAAGAAACTATGAACCCTTACATTTATTTGTCTCATTGGTATTCGGAAAGAAAACTGAACTAAGATAAGATATACCTAAATAGCCGATATAGTAAATAGCTTGAAATTAAGGCTATTAGGCGTTTTTAGATTATAAGTGGTAAAAGGGAATATCTCAAGTTTCACCAAAGTTAATGATGCTATCTGTTGAGCAATTCTTATTCAGGCCTATGATGTATACCGCATGTTATTTTATAACAAGGGCTATTAAGTTCATAACCAATCAGAAGCCATGTTTTCGAAAAATAATAATTTCTGATTAGCTATAAAGTTTAACCTCCATGTTATTTTAACATCAAATGATACATCATAGGGCCGATTATCTTGTTGAGAACAGTAGCAGTGCAAAAGTAAAAGTCTAGCACTTCTTGAGCCGCCTTATAAGCAGATTCACTTAAACAATTAAAATTGCTATGTATTACAATAAATTGTATAATACCTGTCAACAGTCAAGGTATACATACCAACGTATTCCTATGTATCTAATAAAAAATCCTCTCATGATGTAGCAGTTCTTGTTATTTAAGAAAAACCGATAAAAATAAAAGTAATCCATACATATCAAAAATAAATATATATCCAATATATCAAAATAAAATATGACAACAAAATCAGATATAACATAAAATAGCAAATTATATCACAATATATATTTAAGTAAGCGGGTCAAAACTTAAAAATATCTCTAAAATATGGCTTTACTTACTGCAAATTCCTCGAGAAGTATTTTCTCCACTTATGCATATCACCGTCGCACCGTTCAGAATAAACGGCTTATAAAAAAAATAGGTAGCACAATTACAACTTGTATCTATATAAGCTCTAATATCTAAAATAAATAGCCTCTTAATAATCTATAAATAGTCTCTAACAAGTCTTTAAAAATGTATATACCTGGGAACAACGCATTTGTGCCCATTCAATTAGAGAAAAAAAAAACGGGGAATGTCCAATCAATCAATTGGCTCACGTTACTTCTACTAATTATCAACTTATTTTTTAGCAAATGGGTTTTGATATAACAAAAAGTGAAATAAAAAATCGCCCAAGTGGCGTGTGCATAATATGATCTAAAAAAAACTAAATTATGAAGTCGTCTGAATGATGTCACCTGATTTGTCGCCATTATATTTATTTTTTGGGACAATTCAAAAACATTATGAACATTTATGAACTAAGAAACAACTATATACAGCGTGTAAGTTCAGGTTCAAGTTTTTATAATTATATACCTATAGCATTTCGTAGTGTAACTACAATGTGTATAATGTGTAATAATTTATGTATTCCATAGTAGTAGACATTTCACATTATTTATTGGCTTATTTGACTGACCAAAAAAATTTACTAAAAAAATATATTATAAATGAAACTTAAATATTGAAACTTGTTGAATGAATGATTTTTTCTTGTTACCTGAATGCCAAGATATGCCAAGCAAATAACCTCATTATTTAATATAACATTTCATAAAAATGTGCGTGTGATATGCCACCCCCACTATTAAATTATAACGGCGTATCTTGATATAATCTGATGGTACAGCTATAAGCTACATGAATATATATGATTTTTTTTTTGTACGTTTTGTTTAATTAGCTTCAATCTTTTCAAGGTTAAAAAAGGTTGAAAAATATTAATATAGGTAATCGAATTTAAATTATATACAAAACATTTGAAAATTATCTAGCAGTGCTTCAAAACTATAGAAAAATATAGCCTTAATTATTATTCTTAACTTACATTCGATCCTATAAATATAATTTGGTCCTTTTCTGGCTTAATAACTATGTTTTTTTTTAAACAAAAATATTTCATAAAAAAATGTTTTCATTTTAAATTGGTCAAATGTTCCACAACCCCGGAAAAGTTTAATCTAATTAAATCAGACATGGGCAAACATAACCGTTAATTTTGTATTCGGTTAGAATCCAGTTCAACATTAGACATTTTATGGACGCAAAGTAAACTAATGCATTATAATTTTGAAATAATAATAACAAATCACTATTGGTTTAAGATTGGATCTTGTGTAGTACAGACACAGAGGACACAGACCAGAGGCGAAGGCTAGTGATGTTTAATGGCTCATTTTCTGTACTAGTTACATCTACACTAAGAGAAATAATTGCTTAATTCTAACAATACTACCTTACTATACTCTGAAAAAAGTGTTTAATGATTATATTTAACGGCTATTGTAAATTAAGTATATCAATACAATAATTCACCTTATGTAATGTAACTAAGCTACATTACCAATATTTGTGTTTCCTTTAAGTCTGCTGTTTAGACTGTACTAATACATAAGTATATTAGTAGCAAATTATTGTAGTTGCAAGTGCAAAAAATTTGCAGTGCACACCAACAAAATTCAGAATAAGAATAAATGAATTAAATATTAAATTATTTAATATAGATGGACATAAATAAATAGTCCATGTGCTTTATCATCGAGATGTACCTCTAAATTATTCTAATACAGGAAATAATCTTACGAAGCTTGGAGGTATCTTGGTCTACATGTAAAGTTTGCGCTGTGTTCAAATTTATGGCTTTTTTTGTTAGAACTTGCTTAAAAATATGTTGTATACTGGTGATTGTTATTAAAAATGCATCTGATTTTACAAAACCAGTGTAAAAAATATCAGTCGGAAAATAATAATTATTGTATTACTACTTCAGTTATTAATAAAAGCATAGGTACATTTATAAGCAAAATTTTGATAATTTTCCTAATTCTAATAATGATCTGCAACTTATTCGGGTTATTTTCTGGGAATAATAAAAAATACAAGATCACATATGGATAATAATAAATCTTTTATTTGCAATAAATGACATGAAACATTTATTAAAAATACATAAAACAAAAAACTGAATGACATTAGTAATATAAGTAATATAACATATCAGTCACAACCACAAGTATCATTAAACACTTCTTTCAGAGTATAGTAAGGTAGTATTGTTAGAATTAAGCAATTATATCTCTTAGTGTAGATGTAACTGGTACAGAAAATGGGCCATTAAACATCAAAGACGCCGCCACTAGCCTTCGTCTCTGTTCTAGGTCCTCTGTGGTTTAGTTACATTACATAAGGTGAATTATTGTATTGATATACTTAATCTACAAAAGCCGTTAACGATAATCATTAAACACTTCTTTCAGAGTACCTTAGTAAGGTGGTATTGTTAGAATTAAGCAATTATTTCTCTCAGTGTCGACGTAACTGGTATCGAAAATGGGCCATTAAACATCAAAGACACCGCCGCAAGCTTTCGCCTCTGGTCTGTGTCCTCTGTGGTACAGATCTCACATATCTCTTACAGATCCATGCTATATTTATTTAGAAAAAGTAAGATTCCCCTTATCTATTTATTTTTTCAGAGGAACATGCCCTTGGTATAATTGTTTGAGTTTGCCTCGCCCTGTATTATTAGACGGATTAGTTTCCACTTTATGAACGTTAGATTGTAAAATATGCTATGCATTGCATTTCTAACGGTATTCCAATTTTTTACGTAATAGGAAATGTATTGTGATCATAATTACAATTTACTGCAAAGATAAACATAGGTAGGTCTTGGAATATTATGCAATAATAAACACAAGAATTTGAATAACGTGGACAGTAACTGTATTGTAACGCAGAGTTGTCACAATCTCAATAGGTGGGTAATTTATTTTTTTGTTCTTGTGGTATGGTTGGTGTTCCACAGGCGTATAGCCTGTGGAAATATGTAGTCGAAACAAATTGCATCGTGGGTAACTTGGTGTTTATAAGCGTACCTATTCTGAATACGGAATTAAGAACTTTCATATACCTCATATCTCAAGACCAGGAGTAATTATGTCATAATACCAGGAAAGTCGATGGATATAAACAAAGGTGATATTTACTGCACGTGTTAGTTCAAGTTCTCAGCCATGGATATGTGGAATAAAATTTAAAATTAAATGCAACAGTCTGAAGAATGAAAAGACAATATAATATACAAAAAAGATGTACAAATTAATTTAAATATTTGTTTTAATCTTATCTTCGATTTAGTGGACTACTGAGAAGTAGTTCGAAACGTTTCAACGAATAATTAATGGGTGTCATATTATTCGTAGGTCATTTATATTCTAAGATAAAACATAAACATAAAACACACCACAGAAATGGACAACCTCCCTACTGAAAGCCTAGGGCTTGTGTAGAGGGAGGGTACACATGAAAAAAACGCAGACACACAACCATTCCCTGGGAGAGGTGCCATTTCTCCCCTGGCGAGAATCGAACTCGCGCCGCAATATACCCATTCTGTTAGTCACAGGCTATCACCCAACACTTAACAGACTGAGCTATCGCCGCGGCGATGTATAAGACCATTGAAGCTTCCCTACAAAAATCTTTTTCAAAAAATTAACAACGTCTCTCAGTTCTTTCAAAATCATTGCCGTAATTTTAACCACTTAGTTTTTATCATCAAGCTAATATTCAAAAACGTATTTACAATTTTTGTTCCAACGCTATTCTGGAATTTAGCTACAACCCATTTTAACATACCACCGAAACTAATTCGAATGTAATTTATTTGTAATAATTTTAACGAAAACCATCTCCATATTTCATTCGCTTTAAAAGTTCTCAGTCTCAGTGTAGTACATCAACAAAAACTGACTACGACCTTATAGGTATTCGTTAAATTTCCTTTGCTCTTTAGTTTATCTAAAATGGAATTATGCAGATATATCGTAAACTATTTGTTAATAATATTAGGTAGGTTAACTTACAAAAAAATATGATAAAAGCAACATCTGATTTGATAAAAACACATCTGAAATATTCTGAAAGATATGAAGATATAAAGATATGAAGAAGAGAAACGTCTTGAAAGTTTCCTTCAGGTATTAGTTAATATTCGTTTTATTTTGAAAATGCCAAGTCAGTTTGGGATATAACCTGAATTTGCAACTTTCTAGACTAGTTGGATGTAAAAAATAACTGCATATACAAATAATTCTCTACTCAGTAGATTTTCTTTAGGTTTTATTAATTTCTGCAATAATAATTATTTTCCCAAATATGTAGGTATATCATACTACAACACCTGTAGAATTCTACAATATCTGTAGGTACTAATACGATTTAAAACATTTTCTTGTGCATCATTTTTTAAATTTACTCCGAAGTCCATCGATCTTTAATGTAGCTCTTAAAGAGCTAAATGTACAGAACGAATATTTCTGAATATTCTACATTAAAAATGCATTTCAATGTAGTATTTCTCGTTCACCAAAATATACCTAAGCTTATTCAGTATGCACCTATATTATATTAAATTTATTTAATTGACAAATTGACAGAGCTCCATTGTAATTTAACTTTTTGTGTAAGTGAATATTATTTTCTACATCTAATCTAGCGAGGATTACATTTTAAATTTATTAATTCTTGAAATATTTTGGTTCCATAATATTATAAAACTTTTCTTTTCGTCATTTACGGTATCTGTTACCTGGAATAATATGTTGCTTAGATTTGCAAAATAAATTATGTAAAGCCTCAGTTAATCTAATAGAGACGATACATGTCTACTCTTTCCACTTTTAATAAAAAATTAGAGATCAATAAAATTTGCATGTTTAATTTTATTATTTCTGATTCTGCTATCATAGTCTGCAGTTACTACAATAATAACAAATTTAACAATTATTTTAAAATTACCAATGACCATTATAAAGCTGATTATAGCTTCCAAAAATGTAAAGACCTATACCATTTACGAAATATGTCATAAAAGTATCTATTTTTATATTTAATTTAATAGTGCTTATTTTCATTTTACTTTGATGTTAAATTTAGAATAAATAATAATCAAATTAAAAAAAAAAAATCAAATAGGCATAATAATATTTCTGCGATGTTTACGCAAAAACAAAAAATGTACCTATATTTCTGTGGATGTTATCAGTTTATGTGCCCTTTGGTTAAACCCTTCATGATTATCAAGCTATAAAAGAAATACCTACGTTTTCTAATTTGAAACTGCTCGCAGCCAACACTTTTTGATTACCTGCTTTTATACCTCTAATTGTTACCCGTTGTTAACAAAATTATTAAAAAAATGTATACTTATCTCATTATATAAGGGTTATCATTAAATCTGATACTTAATTTTTGAAATTTTTGTTGCATAGACGCGGTGTAGGTAAAACAGAAGTATGATACAATATTTGCAACTAAGTATTTTTAACTCGATTTTTAATTTGTAATTATTTTCATATAATTATAGTATTTTTAAACGAGCCAATTTGTTTAAAGACTATTTATATAATCATCTATTGCACACACTATACTCAAAGACATTTGTTGTAATTACTAGGCATATTCAATCATTTACTTAATTGAAGATTGATTGAGTATCTATTTAATAATGCTATTATTAGTTTTAGGAACCTTTTATTCACTTGAGTGCAGAAATAATTTATTTAACATACTTTCCAAACGAAAACTGATTTTTTATTTATTTATTGTTACCTGTATTGTGTATAGAAACCCTTCGATGCGGGTAATTTGGATTTAACCTTAATATAAAAAATATGGGTACTGCTACAAACTCAAATAATAGATCAAATATCAAATCACTGTGAGAGTTTTTTTTAAGATCCTTTTTAATTAATTTAATTCAAAACGTATTTATTCTGAAACACTATTTGGCAATGTATTTTTTTGCGCAAAACAAACGTCAATTGAATAAGGAATATTTTACTATTCTAATTGGTTTTACTAGTCTAATATAGAAAATATATTTTTTATACTAAAAACGGTAATGAATGTTTGATTATTTTTATAATATATGGGAAAAGTAATGTTTAAACATATTTTCTCCAAATCAAAACTATTTTAGTCGTTTCCAGAAAGAAGTTGTATATAATAAGTGGTATTTTAAGGATTCAGAAAATATTTTTGTTTTATATGGTGGTGACTGAACCACCCTCGAATTGATCATCTTGTAAGTAGGTACGTATTTGTAGTTTGTCAAAATAGTATCTCATTATCACAAACTAAGAAAAAAAATTTCAGAATATTTCAAGGTTATGTAATTTTTAAAGAATTGGCTGTTTGCTTCTTATCACTAAGTCTGTGAAGAATTTTACTAAAAAATGACCGAAACGTTGAGGCACTTTCAAATAAGTAAATTTATATCTTAATGAACAAAAATATAATTTTAAAACATAAATAATTACGAAACTGATGACTAAAATTGAGATACTAAAAAACCAGAACCAATCTCACTTGCCCATAAGGTTCTGGCACGACAAGTCCCATCAAAATACGCTCACTACCAAACATAAATTTATTTTATATATATATTCCATCCTGACCAAATTTTGATTGACCGTGCAATGCCGGACGTGACAGAGAAGTGAATAACTGTGTGCTACAAAATTTTCAAAATATAACATGTACAGTTAACAATTAAGATATTCGAGATAAGTATAATTAAGTAACAACTAAATACTGACTACTGATTAAATAAAACTATAAATGATTTAATATCTACACAGTATTCCATAGGTAGGTACACTATAGAAATAATATGATCAGGTAAAAATTGTAATAATTTCTATTTCAGGAAATAATCCCACTTCCGCAACTAATAATAATAATGGTTAATAAAATTGAATTAAACAAAGAAATTATACCAAGCACCCACGCAAAAGAATACCCACAAAATAATAAATCAGTCGCGCAGAAATAAAAATATCATGTTTCCTTCAGTGGAAATAACAGGCATTACAATAATAATTATACAATTTCTGTTAATGCTATATAACTTAAAATGACTTCAATTTTCCTTTCACTCAACGTGATTTAACTTTCAATTTGATCTAATCTATAAGCGCTAACAAATTCAAAACATTTGTAAGGTGGATTTAAACGAATTACCTCTTACTAGAAAATTGTACCTATAATTAAAAAAAAGGCCAACAAAGGTAAATTCGAAAACGTAAAATTTAAAAAATTACCTGTTACAATGGATCTTGTTCCAAAAATAAGGCACCCTTAGTAAAATAATTATATCACAGATCACTTAGCACTGAAAATTCGCGAGACGTAACGCACTAAATGGAATCGACTAAAAAAGTCATCTTCAATTCAACCCAGTCACTGTACAGTTATTGCTTTAATACTATTTCTCAAGCGAATTATCTGACTGCTAGCTTAAGAGAGACTAAAACTGTATTAAGTAATATTGAAAAGAAACATTAGAAAGTTGAATTAATAGATTTATACGAAACGCGCTCGGTAAAGTCTAATTTATGCCACTGAATTGGCTCAAACTACAACTAATACCAAACACATACTCTTGACAATTGCTGCAAGATATGACTGAAATTTGAGATACTATAAAACAATCGACGGTAGTGTCGCGAGGAACACTGTATGCCTACTTTAGCATTTATTTTAGCATTGTTAAGAGTCTTGCGTGCGCAACTCACACTTAGGATTTGTATAGAGAGGGAAAGTGTGTATAGTGAAAGGAAGTAAGGACGCGATTGCGCTTGATATGCCGCGGCGAGACGAATTCTTGCCGTGATCGGGTGCCTTACTTGAAAGCTTGTGCTACAGATATTTTAGAGATCGAAAGTTATGGGTGATATAATAGTGGGTTATTTCATTTGGTTTAAGTAGTACCACCTATCGGTAATAGATGCAAACGTTGGCTTTGATATAATCTCTATGATATAATTATTAAATAACAGTAATTGAAAAACTAGCGTGCAACTATTATGATACTTAGTTTAGTGGTAATTTTCATTAGATGCACGGGAATTAAACAAAATTTTCTTGAATCAAAGCAAAGTGTAAAATGGACTATTACTCCTATATAACGAATCACCATAAGTTACATGTGCACTAAGTTAGTAATGCACCAAAGGACTAAAGTGAGTTTTCCGGAATGAGTATGTTTTGAAATTATTGCAAAAAAATGAATTAATTTTATCGTTGTCAGTTTGACAATAAAAATATTTACGATACGTTATGAATGTATTGTTCTTTGATTTCAATAGCTTTTTTAAATACCATAGGAAGCTCGTAAAATCAGTCCCTGATTGAAGGCCAAAAGTTTTATTCAGGTTCGTCGACGATTAAAAATATATATTTTAACATTTAGTGATTTAAAAATGGCATGTTATGAGAACTTGTTAGATACTTGTATTTAACTAGGAAATAAAATAACTCTCGGTATAGTATAAATTATTTAATGGCTGAACTGTACAGCAACTCGTCTAGATTATGAATGCCTTAAGCCTTAAGTAAGAATAATCATATTCCAATATCGAAGTGTGTCATTCTTTATAAACAATTTCGGGTCCCTCTGCTGAGTCAGGTCCAGAGGAACTCATGGGGAAGGCGTGACTGCCAAGGTTGCTGAACTACAGGGTGTCCCAATTATGATGTGCTATCAGTTCGGCCACGCTGCCAGATTCTGCGTCCTCGCAGAATGTGTTGCCCTAGTAACTGTTCTGTAACAAGAATTAATTATTGATGTTTTTGCAATTACGTCAATGGCATCGAACTTGCACTTGATTACCAACTTCTGGTAACTTTATCATTACGTCAATGACAAGACAGCAAAACGATTATGCTTCATCATACCAACTTCTGGTAACTTTATCATTACGTCAATGACAAGACAGCAAAACGATTATGCTTCATCATACCAACTTCTGGTGACTTTGTCATTACGTCAATGATAAGGAAGCAAAACGATTATGCTTCATCAGTTATATTAGCTACTTTTAATAATCACTAACATAACGATCGTGTTGCAACACTTTCTTTCAATAAAGGGTTCATCATTTGACCCCACGTTCTTGAAGACTAAGACGAGTTGTCCTTAGTAATATGTTGGGACCAACTTACGTTTTACGTGAAAACGTTCTTTGGTTTTACTTTATTCTCCTACTTGCACTAGCTTCATTGCAAATTTGTTGTAAGTTCCTCGACATGTCCTCCAGTTTATTTATTGTAGAATTATAAACAAACTGAACTTTGTTTACATTTTGATCCCATTTAGTTTCACATGCTCCGAGGAAAGCAGCTAGAGAAGTCAAAATAGTAAGGGTTATTCTTGCCCTTGATCCCTTTATAATGCACCTACTAACAAATTTTAATCTGTCATTTTAATGTTTACTAATAATACTTAAAACTAAATATGCTGTAGAGATTCTCACTTAAATATATTTCATCAAAACTTTAACAACTCTTTTGCCTCATCTCATAATATTTAATCATAAGTGACTAGTGTTTATCATTTGATTTTATAACATAAATAATGTTGAGTTACTGCGAACTAGCGACTTTGGTTCTGTTTTTAATAACACTACATGGTGTTAGTTTATATAATCTGTACCGACAATATCGCCATAATTCAACTGTATGTTTACATTTTTAGCAATAATCATAGTGAAAACTATGTTGCCCATGAAGCTTCGCAGTATTATTTTGACCTAACTCATTTGGTTATATAGCGAAACTATCTCTATATTTATTGAACAAATTTAAAAGATAAGTCATATGAATGTTGCTTAACGAACTTGGCACAAGTAATTCGATATCTTTGACAATCAAGAACCGAATATCTTTCAACCACGAGCACTTTAACATATGTTTCTACAAAATCAACCCTTAAAAGAAAGGTCACAGTTCCCAATATTTTTGTAACACTGTTATTATATCCTTCACTAATTGTGTCTGTTGAGCTGTACTTTAGTTTTAAAGTGTCATTAACGTCCTTACGAACAATTATATAACCACACCCTGTATCTACGTATCACAAAAACTTTTGTCCGTTTATGATACATGTAGTTGTAATAACATTTATCGTGTACATCAACGGTTTTACACGTCACGTTTTCAGTTTGTTTTCTTACAATTGACGCTTGTATGCCCAAGTCGTTTACATTTCATACATTCCTTCTTCGATTTTGGACATGCATTTGCCAGATGTCCCTCTTCATGACAATTATAACACTTAGGTTTGTAACGTTGATACGGATGGGCAATTCTCTCCCCTTCATTCCTCGAATGGGTACTTCTATCCTCTTTATTCCTCAGGTGTTCTCTCCCATGCATTTTATTACGATAATTACTTGGTTCTCGACGTCCCACATTGAGACGATTTGTAAGGGTAGATAAAAATGAAGAAAATAGGGATTCTGGGTTTTCATAACGACCTGCCCTTGCTCCAGTTTGAATTATTTCATTGGGAATACCATCTATTATGCATGAAACTGCATGCTTTTCCGGTAACTCGCACGCTCGTATTAGTTCCATTTTGTCAAAATAGTATTGACTCCAGTTTTCATTATCTTCCTTCTTTCGTGCTAGCATCGTTCTAAGAGCGACAGCAAAATCTCGAGTGTCGGGGAAAGCTTTAAGGATTTTCTGCTTCCATTCTCCCCAACTATAATCATATTTAGGTAAATTGTCATACCATTTCTTTGCTAAACCGCTTAATCGACTTTGCATGTGTGCAATCGTCGTTGCTTGATTCCACCCGTTTGTTTGAGCCATCTGGTCTATTTTGTGAATCCACTGTACTGCGGATAAATTTGGAATTCCGGGTTCAGAACGTGGTATGCAATTAAATCTTTCTGAATACCATGGCATAGTGCCCCTTTGTTCCAGTAGGGTATTGCGTGTTTGAAGTTCATCCACCATACGCTCCAAATTGGTAATTCTATCATCAGATGTGCCTGTTAATGTTGTCTCGGAACGAGGTGCACTTGTAAGACGCTCTCGTGGTGGCGGCGTCCAAGATTCGCCTATTCGTCGGTCTCGCTGTCGTTCACTTTGCGCTTCACTCATATTTTTGTTTTTTATTGTTTACACTCGTTTAAACCACCAGTAACCCAGAGATGTTGAGATCACTATCCCTAGACTCGTATAAACCACCAGTCAGGGTGAGATTACTATCTTTACACTCGTTTATTGTTGACACTCGTTTAACCACCAGTAACCCAGAGATGTTGAGATCACTATCCCACCGCTGCTCTGTTAGATACTTGTATTTAACTAGGAAATAAAATAACTCTCGGTATAGTATAAATTATTTAATGGCTGAACTGTACAGCAACTCGTCTAGATTATGAATGCCTTAAGCCTTAAGTAAGAATAATCGTATTCCAATATCGAAGTGTGTCATTCTTTATAAACAATTTCGGGTCCCTCTGCTGAGTCAGGTCCAGAGGAACTCATGGGGAAGGCGTGACTGCCAAGGTTGCTGAACTACAGGGTGTCCCAATTATGATGTGCTATCAATACAGAATGAGTCAACGATGTGAAATCAATCAAAGGATTTATTTCCATGGAAAATGTTCGGACCAGTCGGTTTTAAGGCAGGCACGTTTTTATATTATTGGCATTTATATAATTGTATGCCCCATATATATTGTATATATTTAGGTGTTCTAAAAAATTGAGGTTTATCACAACTTGTATTTTTTAAATGGAACACCCTGTATATTTTTACAGATTTAGTTAGAACGTCCTCTCACGAATACATTGATATAGGATTTGATGGATATAGCTCTAATAGCCAGGAATATATACATAAAAGAGTGCTTCAAGCACAACTAAAGAGAGTTAAAAAGAGAATTTAAAATCTTTCTCCAATACATTGCTTCTATGGTAACCATATAAGGTTATATCTCGTGACAGGATGTTCTATCCAAATCTATAAAAATACATAAGGTGTTCTATTTTAAAAATATACGTTGTGGTAAACCTATTATTTTTGGAACACACTGAATAAATGGCAATAATATAAAATTATGTTCCCCTTCAAATAATCGCAGATAAAACTCTTCGTTGACTTACCCTGTATATTAACAAAGGAAAAAGTATTATTATTGCACCAACTTAAATTCTTCCGTAAACAATTAAATAGCAGAGTCACAGTGAAGCATTTTCGTTGTAATTGCAGAGTATTATATCTAGGTTATTTGAAACGATACAGACAATTTTATCTACTTTCATCAAAAAGTCATCTAGAAACATTCGGTCAGTTATTCCAAAATGTGCAGTAGCTGAAATCAAATATTATCTCGTAGTAAGTCATTGTCTGATGTGATAGTAATGATAAAAGATTTGGAAATTCTTAATAGAAATGCAAATTGTCGGTCGATTGATCAATATTACTTGCTCGAGATCTACTTTCCTGGTGAACAGCCAGGAATGTGTCTTTATTTATCTACGGACGATCAGACTTGGTCAGATCTTCTCAACTGAACTCTCTCTGGCTCTCTCTGCTATTACCAGTACAATAAATTTAACCACATTTCGATATTCGCTACAAATGATAGTGGGAAAGGTGTCCTTACTAGATGCAAATTTAAAGTTCAAAATTTATTATCTGATTTTGTGTGCATAGGCAAAAAGAAAATAAATAGAATTTTGATTCGCTCTCTTTCAGACATCGTTGTCCTTTTCGTTTAAATAATAATTTTACTTAAACCCAAACAGGAGAACTGAACTCAGACATATTGTAATAGAAATGTAATTACAACAACCAAAATATTCTATGAAAGTATTTATTTGTGAAATTGTTTAATTACTATTATTTATTTAGGTATTATGCCACCATTAAAAAATAAAAAAAAATAATAATCAAAATATCAAATAGTATATTTTGTTATATAAAATGTCATACTATTCTGTACGTCAGTCATACTTAAAGTTTTGATAACGAAAACGGATAAGTTTTCGAAACCTAAACGTTTTTAAGTGATGTGTTTAATATGTGATTTTATTGTTAATGTGCTTTTTAGTGTGAGATTTCTTGATTAGGCAAAAATATTTTTCAAAAAACCAACCTTCGACTGATCCGTTGGCGCAGAGGTAGATTATAAATTTTTTGTATTTTTCAGTGTTGGTATAATACCCAAATAAATGAGTAACAAAAATATTATCAAGTTTAAAAGTAAATGAAAACGGGATAAGAACAGATTTTGGTTAAATACATTTGCAATTAATTACTTTCCTATTCTGCAAATAAAAGTAAAAATCTTAGATGGGGCATTTCTGAATTTAAAAGAACTAAACCCACGTTTACGTGGGCAACAAATAAGGGTTGCAATTAGGAAGAACTCATGATGACGTCAGCAGTTAACCATATTGGCATAATAGCCGATCTAATTAAAAAAACATTTGTTAATTTGAAGGAGATTCTGAAAACAACTACTCCACGGACTATATGCCGCGCCTGGCGTTGTATTACTTCGGTATCTTCAGGGAAGCCTGCCACATCTTTCATCGAGAACAACCATTAAACACTGACCGGTTTCACACTTATTCTGTGCTCATCGGAGTAGTGCACTCGATAGATAGTGAATTTGATGAACTATATTGCGACATGGTCAATATTTCAATGTTAATTGCATGAAAGGGCATGTGGTATGTTAGTAGTAGTGCCCTCTTTCGGTCTGTGCTACTATCCGTCTCACAATTATTGTCTAATATATATTTGGAGAACTTGCTTTCGGCATCTCCTTCAAATAAATAAATAAATAAGAAGGTCTTCTTCTAAGACGATAAAGGTCAAAATTATAATGGTACTTGCAGAAAAGTAGATCGCTATCTATCTGTCAATTAGATAATAATAATTGTCAGACGTAGCATAGACCGGAAAAGGGCTGTGTGTTTCTCACCATTACAAACCGGACCATAAACCACCGTTATTAATTATTTTCTTGAGTATATTTGACATTATTTTTACAATTATTATCTTTCATTCAAAATCAGCAGTTGTAATTTTATTCACTTTATATGTATGTTATTTAGAAACCCTCATTAAGATCACATAAACATTAGGTTCTAGAATACAGATTTTCGGTTTTTTTTCTTTGAGTAGTGTTTTATGATACGAAGGTAAATAATAGAATTCAGCTATGCTAGAAACCAATCATATGTCCACTAATTTTTGTCCAGTGTCACGAACGAAAATGATATAGAATGTGCCTACTAATGTATTGCATTCTATTGAAATTTTTTTTATATAGCACTTTTGATTGCGATTTTTTTCGGCTTATCAAGCTTATCAAAATAACAGTTACCTGTTCCTATTCTAAATATAAAAACAGCATTAACAAGACTTGATTAACCTCAACTTATATTATGTAAAGAATATTATTAATATTTGAAGATTTATGTCATGAATGATTTGAATATTTCTTAATTTATGTCGATTATAGAGATTGTAGAGGCCCATTTTTAATGGTACGAAACAGTATTTTTGATAACAGACATTTCTATATAATTGTGATAATAATTTCATTATTCCATCGGAAGTAATGTAAAATTCTTTTACAGTCTGAATCATTTTCAGGAAGAAATTGCTAAGAATTAATTAGAACGCGTTGCTTACTGAAACAGATAAAATCGCATTCTTCAAAGTTTTTGCTTGTAAGAATAATATTTTTTAATATCACATAATTTCATTACTCATAAGTAATTATCATAATACTTAATTTATTATTATACTGATAGATCTTAGACACGTTTTTATAAAATAAATTATCGTTCTTATAATAATATCGTAAAATGAAATACTGCATAGACAATTTAGAAACATTATGTAGAGAGAGTGTGAACATTATGTGACCTGAGTATATCTATAAGTGAATAAAATACATTAAATTATTATTATTTGTACAGGAAAATAAAAACGATGTTGTGGCTATTAAATAGTGAGACTGGTGGTAAAACTTTGGTTTATTATCACAATCATACAATTTAGTTGTTATTTCTTTTAACATACTTGCCTCCACTACAACTATAAGTATACATGTATGGAAATTTAACATATAAGATTGATACTTCTAATGCCTGAAAAATATATCAAGCAAGCGAATGAAGAGAGAAACGGAAACAACAGCAATGTGTCAAGGGCTATGGTCAAGGGGGACGCGAGAAATTATCTTAGATGTTACAACACACCTAATGTGCTCTTTATTTCTCAGATGTATTATTTTCTTTATTTTTATTTCGTCCAATTTATTTAATATCAATTCGTAGGTAATTTTTCCATATCTGTTTGTATACATCTTTGCATACCAATTTGTTAAAGCCATTTTCAGATGAAACCAAATCTGAAAAGAAATATGGGTGGTCTAGTGCTGAGATTGTGGGTTGAATATTGTGAAGTGGAGCATGATGATGATGGAGCATTTATAGGTTGTTATTTCACAAGCCTGATCAGTACCTCAAGGCATACTGCGGTACTGTTTGTAACAACAACAAATTGCATGCAACGGTGTATTGATAGGGAAGGGAAGTGTGTCGAATTGGGTAGAGTTAAGTGCAAAGTTGCATTAATAAACTGAATTTTTGTCACCAGTCATTATTATTTAATAACCACACCCATATCAAAGAAATCCTGGATGGATACATTTACCCTTCGTGGTTTAAAATGAGACTCACTTAAAAATATTCATCGCTAAGCATTAACGTGATAAGCATCCCAGAACACGTGACAAGAAATGGCTTCATAAGTCAGACAAAGTCAATTTTTATGATTTATAAAGAGTACATCATATGCAGATACTCTAAAACGATTTTTTATCTTCAAATAACGTTAAAGACGATTAATATTTTGCTAGAATTCAGAAATATTGATTGGAATGAGTTTTATGGTCACTTTTCATTCGTCTGTCAAAAAATATAAAATATAAAAAATATGCAGGTAAAAAGCACTTTTATGTATTTATAAGATACACTTATACTACCTCTAGCAATAATTAAAATGTATGGTTGTAAATAAACTTGGCGGCACTATTATTCTTCCTTACACAAATTCACGATTTTTTGACCCCAGGCGGCCAATTTCGACAGGCCATATTGAAATGCCTAATTGCAGCTTGTATGTCACGTCACGTCATGTCACGAGCATTTGAAAGTATTCCAGATCTTAGTATTCGAATATTTCCTATCTGGATATAATTTACGAGGAAAACAAACACACAATTATTAACGCAGTGATGCTAGAAATTAGTTTCACAATTTCTCTTTTGGGAATTATAAGGCCTGCACTGTTTTTTCGAGGTAGAAAACATTTATACATTTTCTGAAAATGTTTGAATTTTAATGGTAGTTGCTATTAGCAGGACATTTCGGTGGTTGAAAAGATCCTCAAATAATTTACAACGGCTTCCAAAAAAAAGTATATATTATACATGAGAACCAGCACCGGTCCTAACATCATTATGTTCAAGTTGGTTCGGGAGACAATTTATAGGAATAGGGTCAAATTTTATATATACCTACGTCGTCTATAGCAACATAATTTTCTAAGTGAAAATAAAAGCTACTTTCTGACTAAATCCGGGTGAAGATCAAATACGTTAAATTTAACGAAGTTCTTTTTATTGCTTTAAATTTCATTTCGCTATGACAATTTCTCTCGAATTAAAAAGCAAAAAAAAAATACTCAGGCACGAGTAATTCACGGCAGTCATATTATTATCAAAAATAATTACTGATTATAGTATTGTTACGTGATCGATAAACTCTATTTCTTGATTCATATTTTATGACTATGCAGCAGAGAGGAAATAAATTGGATATACTAAAACCACAGGGTCTGAAACCATGGTCAACAACGAAGCAAAAGCTATAATTGTAATGAATAAAGTGTAGTATGAAAAGGGTTAAAAATAATTTTGCCGTTTGGTTATGAATTTCATATCTATTGATGAAATGTTTTTTATTTAATTCCTAAAAAGTTACCGTGCGTTTCTCGAAGTTGTATCCCGGATTGGAATGTTAGTATATATCTCCAACGTATGGAGCGCCGTTATGTTATTAGTTAAATTCAATGCATTGGCACATCTCGGTTACGGACCGCTACAAATTGAGGTGGTGTGATTTAAGCGCGCGTACAAGTCTCCCACAGGATTTGCCAGCGAATCCTAACAATCCGAACATTCCAATCCGGGATACAACTTCGTGAAACGCACAGTAAGTATGTGCTCTATATTATTGTAACATCATCTAACTATACTGCAAAAGTATTTCAAAATTACATTTACAAACATTTTAAAATTTAAAATATTTGTTAAGTAATGTCAAAAGTAACTATTTTAATTAATTGCTTCCGCATAATACGGATAATGCCAATTTTAAGCCCACGATTGCATGTTATAGCAATGCTTTTAGAAATAATATTAGAAGTAATTACTTCTACATGCTAACATATTTCTACGGATTATACATTCTTTAATTATTAGTTAACTAGAGAGAAATGGGAGAAAATCGCTTTCGCGATTTTCGTTCTATTTCTAGCCCTACCGGAGGTAGGGCCTACGGCCTGGGGTCACCCTCCGGGAGATAAAACCATCTAAAATAATATTATTTTTAAAAATATACATATTAAGAAATTTGAGATAATTCCTTATATATGAAATAATAAATTTAGAGACAGAAAGCTGAAATTTTGTATCTGGAATGATGATGTAATTATACTAAACGATTTTTTTTAATAATATTTTGATGAATTGTAAGGGAATTGACAACTCTATTCTCGATGTTAAAACATCACCATTTTTTAAGTGCTGACAGTAGAATGCATTTCTTAGTAAATATTTTTATTAATTTTATAAATGGGCCCTCCGCTACGGTTCAGAGCCATTGAACAGCCATATATTGCTGTCATAATTATTGTTGCAACAAATTAATATTGTAGAAAATATTTACCTTTATAAGCTAAAATGATAAATTTTACAGACTGCCAAAATGACATCGCTTAATTTATCGGCAGATAAAATGAAAAAGAAGTTGAGATGGAGGCGACTCTAGATTTTCGAAGACGAAATAGACGTAGAAGGACTCGACGTACGGCTTTGAAAAAAAATCTCAAAGGATTAGAAAAAGAATCGAAGTTTCATGTGAAGCGGTTCTCGAAGCCGTAAAAATTAGAAAAAGGGTCGAGTGGTCCCGCGAAAAGTCGGGATTTCGGCAGGCGTGACGGGGCCATTAGGCGCGAGAACAAACGCCGGTGCTAGCCGTATTTCTCTATTTGCCAAAAATTTTGAAGAGGTTTTTTTGAAAAGGCGTTTACATTGGGAAAACCCGTAGGAAACGGGAGGAAAATGCGCCTAGGTATAGGAGAAAGGCTTGGGGCGACCTTGACCTACGCCTCGCCGCTGGGAGGCGGAGGTGATAGCTTAGATTTGGATTTTTGTAGATTTGGCGACGAAATTTAGAGCGAGACAAAATCGACGGGTTTTAATATATATGAATTAAAATTAAAACATTTATTTGAAAAGTAGAAAATTGTTATTATCATTGGTCATTATTATTTCTATAAACTGCCACAACTACATTATTGAACCATTGTAAGCAAATTTCGAAAATTGGGATTCTTGAGTCCCTTGACCAAACCGGAATCCCTTGATTCTTGACCAAACCGAAGTGTTTAATTTCTTTTAAATTTTATTATAACTATTTTATTTAGACATATTTTAGAATATGACATATATTATAGAATTTTGTATAAAACTGAAAAACCACTGATAAAATTTAGTTAATATATCAAATATTATTTTATTACACGTTAGACAGTGGTTTTTTTGGGGCAAACTTTAGAAGTTTGCCTTGTTACTACACTTTGAATATTTAATTTGTATACTTCTGGTTTTCTGCTTTTTGTTATTTTACAGGTGGTGTAATCCCAAAAGAAACAAACTATGAATCGTCAAAATACACCACAAATAAGTTACAGACATTAATAAAAGTAGATGCTCACTGGACTGGAAATAAAGGTAAAAATAGATGCTAAAGCTTAAACTGAAGTAATTCAGAAATATACTTGTGATAGTCTGATATTCAGAGTTTGTTCTCTCAAAATATTTTCTGTAAGCCGAAATATAATGTAGAAATTTATATTTGGATTGAATTTTGATATTATGATGATTTGATTTTTGATTATATATAAAGCTTTGATTATTTGAAGGAGATGCCGAAAACAACTACTCCACGAACAATGTGCCCAGACTGACATTGCATTACTTCGGCATCTATAAAGGAGTCACATCTGTCATACCATCACTGCGTTGTGTTTCTCACCACTACTAACAAAGCTTTGATTATATTTTATTCCAATTTTACTTAAAAAATTTGCACATCCAACTATGCTTTTTTGTAAATATTAGGTTATTTTGGAATTATGTTTATGTTTTATTATTTAACATTAAACAGGCTACAAGGAAAAATTATACCCGTGAAAGTTATTAGCATTATTAAGTGATTGGTTATTAAAGACACTTATTAGATATCTGAGAATAGTTTTAATATTATGCTTATTATGTATGCTGTTTTGAAACATGTCATGCTAGTATAATGATTTTAATAGCAAATGTAAATTTGGTATTTACCCTACAGTAAATGTATTTATAGTAAATGTATTACTGTCATATATACAGGGATGGGCAAAAGTAGAGATCATGCTAATGCTTTTGAAATTCAGTATTTTTTAAAATTTCGTAATTTTGATCGTTCAATACTGTGTAGAAAGAAACACCCTGTATACTTTTTGTTCATATTCAGTATATGGGAGTTTTTAAAGATTTAATAACACTATCGTATAAGATTTTAAATTAAAAAATCGCTAAAAGGTTACTTACATTTTTATAGGTATAAAAAAGTCATAGCAGGTTTTGGATGTTTATCTTAAAAGCGGTAGTAGGGTCAAGAGAAGCCGTTTTCAATGTACTTTAAAACAAAAGAAGATCCAGCAGATTATCTTTGAATATTTAAGGTTTATGAATTTGTACACAAATAAAAGTAGATATATAGACTTTCGTAGTAAGAGGTGAGTCAATAAGAACGAATTCTTATTGACTCCAATTCTTCCCTTGTTGAGAAGGGAAGTTATTGCGTCTATTTTTTTCAACAATTCAAAATTATTTTTAGATATAGAGGGTGCACCGTTAAGCAGTTATAGCGTCAAACATTTGCTTTTTATATGAAACACCCTGTATTTTAAGATATTTTGATGAAATTTAAAATTCTCCATACATTGATGCCCGTTTGCCGGTCTTGACTTCGGGATTGGAAAACATAATCTCGTAAAAAAGTCATAGTATCCTTGGTTTTTGAGAATTAAAGGTTGGGATTCGGTAATCTGACCATTATGCTTATAAAACCGATATTATCGTAAATTTATTTGCTTGTACAGGTAAATAATCTTATACCAATAGGAACCTCACAAACATTGAACAGTTCATTTATTAAATAAATTAAAGAAACCAAATACTAATAAGGGATGAAACAACACAATTTTGTCGTAGACTGAACATATATTAAAGTCCTGCATGAATAACAATTGAATTATTCTTCACATCTCCGTCCTTCTATGATATCATTGGTAGGTACATTTTATCGGTGACACACGCACAGTTTTTTATAGACTAAACAAAAAACGGGCTCTCTTCTTTAGTTGGACTCGCACAATCAGTTCATTTTTCTGTGCCGTCACGTACAGTTGATTAGTGAGTGTGTGAAAATGCCGAAATCTTCTAAGCGACATGCTGCGAAGGAATTTAAACTTCTAAAGAAAAAGTTATGCAAATTGGGAAAGTACAACTAGGCTCAGATTCTTCGTTATCGGAATCAGATTGCGAATCAACAGGTAAACATTATTTATATATCTATGGATTCCTTCTTTTTTTTTTTAGTTTCAAATTGTTCTATTTTGCAAATCGAATGGGTGGTTTATTGACCACAAAACCGGCTAACCATTGTTAGCACGATTTGCAGATCTATTAGGTTGAATTAATTTGGGAAATATATATATATTTGGGAAACATATAGTTTCAAATTGTTCTATTTTGCAAATCGAATGGGTGGTTTATTGACCACAAAACCGGCTAACCATTGTTAGCACGATTTGCAGATCTATTAGGTTGAATTAATTTGGGAAATATATATATTTGGGAAACATATAGTTTCAAATTGTTCTATTTTGCAAATCGAATGGGTGGTTTATTGACCACAAAACCGGCTAACCATTGTTAGCACGATTTGCAGATCTATTAGGTTGAATTAATTTGGGAAATATATATATTTGGGAAACATATAGTTTCAAATTGTTCTATTTTGCAAATCGAATGGGTGGTTTATTGACCGCAAAACCGGCTAACCATTGTTAGCACGATTTGTAGATCTATTAGGTTGAATTAATTTGGGAAATGTTGCCGGTTTCTGGCGACCTTGTCCACCTTCGTATTCATAAAAATGTTTATAAAACAAACGGACTAGACTATCTAATGCATTATAAGCTTAAATAAGCGTTCCAATATTAACTTTGTTGTATTCCATGTTAATTATTGTTAGCATGTATTAACTTGCGAAAGGGTTATTGTCCACATATCATACTAATTATTGTTAGTATTGAATTATAGAGCTTACAGAATTAAAGCACAATTATTGTTTGATTAATTTAAAAGCTTTGTGATAAAACTGCAAATTATTGTTTGCAATACATAAATAAAAAATAACTATCGCTTCCTGTGTTACTCTTCACAGAGTCAACAAGTATATCCCAGGAAAGCAACGGAAAAAACTGTACTCTGAATGTGATACCTAACTGCTTCCAAGGGTACAAGCGTTCCAATATTAATTTTGTTGTATTCCATGCTAATTATTGTTAGCATCTATTAACTTGCAAAAGAGGTATTGCCCACATACCATACTAATTATTGTTAGTATTGAATTATAGAGGAGTTAACGGTTAGATGGTCGGCGTATTTAACAAATGGGATAACTCCAGAGGCACGAAAATCGTTTTTAGAAAATATGCAATTCCGAGAAATTGTCCGGACCTGCGTGCTCCAAAAATGAACGACGAAATCAAGTCAGTTCTTACTAACCAAACTGAATATTTTTTAATCAGCTTACAAAATCAATTTGGAGCCGGATTAACTGCCACTGCAAAAATTCTCGATCAGAAGTTAAAAGACACCGAGAACCATATGGTCTTGTTCATAGACGTAATAAAGGGGCCTTGTCAGAGGACCACCTTCAATTCTTGGCGGATACTGCTCTGATCTGTCCACTATGCGCTTTCACTAAAACGTGGTATTGGCATCCTACAGCTTTTAAATGAAGACTGCAGAGCGGCAACTGCGTAGAGCCCAATTAATAGTTTGCTTTTTGGATCTACCTTTACTGAAAAACTAAATTCACATCCAAGTACTTAATGAAAAAAAAAACCTGCTGCTCAAGCAAAAAAAAAAAATATCTACCTATACCACTCCAGGTCCTTCTACTGTGAGACCTTTAAACTTCAAGCGTCCAGCCTCGAAGGTGAAATGGAAAGAAATCGAGGAAAGGAGTGAAAGGAAGCATGGAAATCAAATGCACTTCAACCCGAAACGGAGGAAGTCAGAGCCTCGTCGGATCAACTCTAGCCGCCCCACTCACCGGTTTTAGAGGTAAATCCAAAAATTGCTAGTCGATTTAAATTTTTTAGGTCTCATTGGACCAATATTAATTCAAATACAGAAATTATGCATTGGCTTAAAGGTGTGCCAAATACCATTCCTTTACAAACCGAATCAGAAACACTACCCTAATGTTTCTATTCCCCCATCAAAGTTTAAAAGATATTTATCAGCTATAAATAATTTAATAGATTTGGGAGCTGTTGAGAAATGTAAACCAACGGATAGTCAGTTCTTATCCTCCTATTTCTTAGTACCAAACCTAGTACCAAATGGTTCTGACAGGTTTATTCTCAACTTAAAAAAGTTAAACAAATTTATTCCTACTAAACATTTTAAAATGGAAATCTATAAGACGGCTTGCAAACTTGTAACTAAAGACTGTTATTTTGCTAAAATTGATTTAAAAGATGCTTATTTTTGTTACCAATACATAAAGCATCTAGACCATATTTAAGATTTCAGTTTAGAAACACTTTTTATCAATTCACTTCCCTACCGTTTGGCCTTAACATAGCGCCTCGGGTTTTTACGATGATTGTTTAAAAATCGTCAATGAAACTGTACAGTTATTAATATACCTAGGATTTGTGATAAATCATGATAAGAGCCGTTTGATTCCTTCGACTAGAATAGAATTTTTAGGATATCTTTTTAATTCAGTACAGAGTATAATTAAACTACTTACAGCTAAAAGTATTACAATAAAAACGTTATTAGTAAATTTCCGTTAAAAAAGAATTTGTAAAATCAGACAATTCGCTTCCTTAATAGGCAAATTGGTTTCTGCATCACCTACACTGTCTTATGGCTGGCTTCATACAAAACCCTTTGAAATTATTAAACAGCGTTGCCTTAAAGCAAACAATATGAATTTTAATAAATTGATGAAAATTTCACCTTCAAATCATTTGCAAAGTATAAACAAAATGTCAACTTATTGCTAAGAATAGACAATATTACTGCAATTGCATGTATCACCAGAATGGGTAGTATACGGTATTCTCACCTGCAAATGATAACTCAGAAGCTGTGGCACTGGTGCGAGGAAGGCAATATTTTCATTTATGCAGCTTATGTAAATACAAAAGAGAACACTAAGGCCAACATATTGTCTCTTTGTAAATCCACAAATACCGAATTTGAACTTAATCAAACCATTTTCAATCACATAAATTTGGAACACCTTCCATAGACCTGTTTGCGTATCGAATAAAAACAAAATGCAGCAAGTATGTTTCATGGGGCCCAGATCCGGATTAATGACCGTGAACGCTTTTACATTAAATTGGGCAGGTGTTTATTTTTATGCCTTTCCTCCTTTTGTGTTACTTGATAAAGTACTCGAAAAAATTTATATTGATAAAGCAACAGGCATTGTTGTTGCATCATATTGGCTATCGGCTCCGTGGTTTCCTACATTCAATAGCCTTTTAATCACAGAGCCTATAATTTTCCCTCCTAGAAATAACATAATTATTTCTCTTTGCAGGCAACATCCATTGGCAATCTCCCTTTCCCTGGTTGCAGGAATTTTATCTAAAAATTCTTCCAATTAAGAAATGTACCTAACGAAGCGATTCCTGTTATGTTAAACTCTATTTCCATAAAAACCAAAAGCAGTATACTTCTTGCTACCATAAATGGTGGCATTACTGTCAGGAGCAAAAAATTGATTCCATTTCAATCAATATCCAATCAACATTAGTTTTTCTTGCACATATAGTAAAAGAAAATTTATCGTACTTCACTCTCTCACGTCCGTTCATAGGGTGCAGACCCTTTCATTAATAACCATAAATAATATTATCAGAGACAAAGAACGTATAGAAAGAATTTCGTCAAAAATTAAAACTTCTGGTCCTAAAAGAAACCAACCTGTACTTATTTTTCCATATTTTAAAGACAATCCAAAATTATTCATTATGTGTTGCTTCTACCGTAGATTATTACTTAGATAAAACTAAAACGTTTCGTAGTAAACTAAGCGATCCTTTAGTCTATACTTATGTAAAGCTTACCATCCTACATCATCGCAATCAATTATTAGGTGGATAAAGAATGTACTACATCAAAGTGGAATTGATATCACTAAATTTACCAGTCATAGCGTTCGCCATGCAGCCTATCGATATGCAACTGCATATCGCTCTGGGATTAATATAGATATAACTCGATCTAGAGCAGGCTGGTCCGAAAATTCATGTGTATTTAACACATTCTATAATAGACCCTTAGTACATAATCCAGATATTTTTGCTAACTCCATTATTCAATGTACTAGGTCAAACTCTTAAGTTAATGTTATAAATTTCTATTATTTAACAATAATATATACATTCTAAATCCTTAATTCTCATTGGGTAATATAAATTATATTTTGTATTTTGTTATCAATAAAAGTATTTGCTAATATATTGGATATTCACACATCACATCAGACTCTCCAGCATACTTACATTACTCTTTGAAGGTCTACCAATGATATCATAGAAGGACGGAGATGTGAAGAATAATTGAAAGATTGGTCGACTTACCTTAGGAGAATCCAATCTTAATTATTCGAACATCGTAGTCCTTCTATGATAGCAACCCACCCTCCCTTCGATGATTCCCTTAAAGCATGCTGGTCGTTCCGGCGAAATGAACTGATTGTGCGAGTCCAACTAAAGAAGAGAGCCCGTTTTTTGTTTAGTCTATAAAAAACTGTGCGTGTGTCACCGATAAAATGTACCTACCAATGATATCATAGAAGGACTACGATGTTCGAATAATTAAGATTGGATTCTCCTAAGGTAAGTCGACCAATCTTTCAATTCTTAAACTTCCAAGTTTTGTATTATTAGGTAAGTATATCTCAAAATAAAATATTTAGTTTGGTTTTCGCGAGTGCTTAAATTGAGTCGCCAAAAATCTATTTGTAGGAAAATATAGAGCAGCAATGCGAACCTTTTTGAGAAGTGCTTCAAATTTTGTTCACTATTTTTTTTAATATAGCCCCTGGTCACTAAGTCAGTGGCGTCACATGGAGAGGGCGTAGGGAGGTTTTGGTTAAAAGGGTACCAATAATTTGGAAATACTGAACATCTGTTAACAGAAACAGTTGACAGCTGAGTTTTTTTTCCGGTTCTCACTTTTAAAATCCTCTAAAAATTTTCAAGTCAAGAAAATTATATCAATGGGGTGATACGATAGAAAATCTGTTAGCTAACATAAACTTGAAAATATTTTATTATTGCTCTGTATTTTATGATATAAAAAAGTTTATAAAAATCACCGCGTGCGTCACTTAAAAAGCCTTCGTGGGTCAATGTCTGAGGATATAGAGGATAATTAATAGGCAAATTTATTTTACTAGCACGTCAGAAAGTATCAAAAATTTTGCCATTATGATATCTTGAACTTCAAGTTTCTTCTATTTTTTTTTTTCAGATCTTGTATCATAAAACCAATTCAAATCAGGTTTTATTTGTTGTAATGACAATAAATTTATCATGACATTATATATACCTGTACTTATTATGACATTTATAGAACCTATAGATGAATCTATAGATATAGATTAATAAAATTTTTAAATAATTCTTCCAGTTTTTTATTTTATGTAATCAGAGTAGCGCCTTTATAGTGCGGAATTAATTATATAACATTAATATATAAGTTTTGAGTGACTCTTTGATGAAAAGAACTGATATGATTAATATATTAATATCTATATATTTATATACCTACTCTATAAATTCCAAAAAAGCCAGAACAACATTTCTATTAATATTCATTTCTGGAATAAATACAAATTTATACAAAATAAGTTCCTTTCAATTTGACTAGCAGTGTTCAGTTCATTTTCATTTTGAAATATTCACCATCCATATGTTTACAAACATTTATTTGAGGATTAAACGACTTACCTGTAAGGAAGTTCAATCCTAATTATACGAGATTGGACACGTCCTCCTAGATCACCCTGTAGTACTACTTCTTATCACTGTTGTGCGCGCAAGTTTAAAGAGAATGAGTCAACACCCACCTGACCCGACCCTAGACCCGTCATTATACTTCTAGAGTGATTGGGATCGCCTGTGGGCCGGGTTTGTCATAGTGTAGTCAACATTTATTGTGTTGTTGTTACTATGAGTCATGGGGTGGGTTTGATCTAGGAGGACGTGTCCAATCTCGTATAATTAGGATTGAACTTCCTTACAGGTAAGTCGTTTAATCCTCAATTATACTTCTATTGTACACGTCCTCCTAGATCACCCTGTAGATGTTTAAAGAGTTAGTAGGCGATCTTCAAGTAATAGAAAACCAAAGGAATCTCTGCCAAATAGTATATATTGTAAATATAAATTGTGAGAATAGTAATATAAATGTTTAACTATCTCTATTATGAGGACATGAACATTTCATCCTTACAAAAACTTAACAGTAATGAACACAACGTTGACATTACAAAGGGAGACTAATAGTACAAACTAATGAACGCTTAATATTAAAAGTTGAGAATTATTTCCCAGTACATAATACTTTTATGTATTTTGCGAAGGTCGTTTCATTATTAGATACAGGTCTGTTATAGAACTTGCAGAAAGTGTTTGATTTTTGAGACCAACCTGCCGCGTTCCTAATACTTTCTATATCCGTTCCCACCCTTAGAGCCGCGGAGGTGGCGGCATGCCTAGTGCTATGCCCCTTAAATTTTTCAATGTTGATGCCGCTCCATTTCAGACCTTCTTTTATCCAGCGGCTTAGAGATTGCGTCGAAGCTGGGTGATGTGGTTTTTTCATGGTAAGTATGAGAAGTTCTTCTTCTCTTCGTATTATCTTTGTTCGATCCATATAATGAAGTATGGTAGTAGCGGCGCAGAGCTCTGGCTTTTCTTTGAAGAAAGGAAGTATTAGCTGGGGTTGCATCTTCTTAGGTGCAGATGTCTTAAGTATGTCAGTTATTTTGACTTCTAACCCGTCTTCCGTAGATCTTATGTTTTTTAGTCTTATCTTTGACAGGGTTTGCACCCTCTGTGCTGTGCATAAGGCTAACAATAAGGTGAGTTTAATCGTTAGCTTTTTGAGATCCAGGCTTTCTAAAGGGTAAAGTTTCTCCAGCATGAGCAATACTGGATGGGGATCCCAGATTTCCTTGTATCTTGGGAATGATGGTCTGGATTTAAATACTCCCTTCATGAATCGCTCTATTACACTTGATTTTCCCGCCTCTGATAATGCATTCAATGCTGACCGATGTGTATTAATGGTTGAATAACTAGATCCATTTTGGAATTCTTGGCTCAAGAACTCGAGAATGTCCTGTGTGGTGGGTAGGTATATTTTGTTTAGATGTCCTTGACAGAATGTCCACCACTTTAGAAAGGTTGAATTGTATTGTTTTATGGTGCTAGGACTTAAGGCGGCAATCATTAATTCCATGGCATTCTCTGGAATATGTTTTCTCCTGTAGGCTTCCCTGATAATATTGCGGCCCCCAGGGTAAGGCTGCGCCACAGAGGATGTGGTTCTCTGGAAGGAGATAAAAGTAGGTCAGATCGTGAATTAAGAGTTATAATTTCAGAGACAAGCATTTTTTCCAACTTTGGAAACCATGCTTGCGATTTCCACATTGGGAAAACTAATACCGTCTCTGCTTCATCCGATTGGATTTTAGAGAGAACTTTTGGCATAAGCGAAAAGGGTGGAAAAATGTATGACTTTAAGTTTCCCCATGATATGGTGAAAGCATCTATTCCGGAGCTTTCTGGATCTGGATGCCAAGATATGAATTTTGTGCACTTTGCATTTAAGTAGCTGGCAAATAAATCGATTTCTGGAGTCCCTAGCTTTTGAGTTATTTCTTTATATGCCTTTGGATGGAGGGAATATTCTGTTTCGGTAACCTTGGCTCTTGATGCTCTGTCGGCTCTAAAATTGTCTTTTGAGTTAATATAAGATGCAAAGATCAGAATTTTTTGCCCCTCGCACCATTGCCATATCTCTTTTGCTATTTTACTAAGGTTTTTGTATTTGACACCCCCCATTCTATTTACATATGAAATTGCTGTTTTATTGTCTACCCGTAACAAAATGTGGCAATTGCATAAATATTTGGCAAAAGTTTTTAGCCCATAGAGTATTGCCTTTAGTTCTAAAAAGTTGATGTGCTTTTCTGCCTCTGTTGGTTCCCAGCAACCCCTTGCCTCTTTCCCATTACAAACCGCGCCCCACCCTGTTTTAGAAGCATCGGTGAATATAGTGCAAACATAACTTGGACTTTTGATGTCATTTTCGAAATTATAAATATTTTTCAGCCACCACAGTAAGTCATCTTTCAAATTACAAGGAATTGTCATGGTTTTCCCGTAATTCCCCTTAGACGATTTCAGAGCGAGATATTTTTGTCGTTCGAACCCTTTGGTGTATAGCCATCCATAACGGGTGGCTGGGCATATAGAGATTAAATGTCCGATGAATCTTGAAAATAACCTTATGGTGATTTTCTTTTGGTTTAGTATTTTACTAACCATAGCTTTAATTTTTTGTTTTTTGTCTTTAGTTGGATGCATTGTCATGGTTTTTGTATTGAAAATAAAACCTAAAAATTGTATTTCCTGTGTTGGATGTAAGCAGCTTTTTTCTAAGTTTATCAAGAACCCTAGTTTCCTAAAAATTTCACTAGTTCGACTTATGTTTTCATAGCACTCTGATTCATTTTTGCCTATGAGTAGTGCATCATCTAAATAAAAGACGGACATTAGGTTTTGTTCCCTGAGATACCTTATTACCGGTTTTAATAATTTTGTAAAGATGTAGGGCGCTGTGGACAGGCCGAAGGGAAGGCACTGGAACTCAAATAAAGAATTTTTAAATTTAAACCTTAAAAACTTTTTAAATTTTTGTGAAATGGGCACTAAAAAATAAGCATCTTTCAAATCGATAGATGCTAGGTAACAGTTTTTGAATATGAGACTTTTCGCTGTTCGGGTATCTTCAAGTTTGAAGTGGGGGGGAGATAAGAAAGTATTTAGTTGTTTGAGATTTAATATAAACCTATTTTCGCCATTAGGTTTCTTTCTCAAAAAATACTTTGAAAGAAACTGACCTTTGCACTTTCTGACACATTTTATAGCCCCAGTTTTAATGAGGCGCTGTCTGCTGTTTGAATAAATCTTTTCTGATTTTCTACTGAGTCTTTGGGGCTTAGGAGGCATATATTGATAAGGTTTTTTGGAAAAAGGTATTTTGTATCCTTTTACCCAACTAATGATTTGTTGGTTGGTTGTTATTTTCTCCCATTCATTACAAAAAAGCTTTATTCTCCCAGCATACTTGGTCTTTAGGATTACCTCTAAGGGTATCTGGTTCTCTCCTGCTTCCTGTACTTCTGGGCGTCTCTGTGATTTGCTTTCGGATAGGTGTTTCTGGTGTATGTTGCCTTGAAACCTGATATTCTGTTGCCCTTGTAATTGGTCCTCCTCCCCTTCTTTTCTGGTTTCCATCGGCTTTTGGAGGCATAGCCCTTGGAGTTTTTTGAGTTCATAGAAGTGGAAGCCCGCATTTCCTTAGCTGTCACTTCCAGATTTTTGGCCGACTTGCATTTTTCGCCAAAATCTTCTCCGAAGAGCATGGTATCCCTGCTTTGAACGGCTGCTATTTTTAGAATTTTACTATTGAAGTTCGGGTACAGTTGGAACTTTCTGTGATTGGTCATGGCATGGTGAATGCTACATAGCATCTTCCCCGCTTCAACCAGGCTTGCTAGGTTTGGATCTGGGTTTTCAGGGTTTGTTTCTGTGCTTTCTAGGGTTTTAGATAAGACTGAGCCTAGTGCACTGATACCTTTACCAAGCTGATTCTGTAAATCCGCAATAAATGCGTCCTTTTTTGCATCTGCTGCGGAGATCACTGTTTGGACCTCAGGATTTAGTAAGGGGGCCTCCAAGAGAAGGCAATTGCTTGGAACCTGTCGACTATCAAACAATTTTGATCTTATTTCCTTCTCAACACCTTGCCGCAAGTAGCTGTTCCATCTGCTTGCTAGGCTGGTAAGTATTTCTGCCCCGTATGTTTTCTCCTGGGTGGGATCCTCACCGAGAATGTGTGTCATGTTATCCTTGTCCATTTCACCCTCGTCTTTGCTAGAATCATTTTCTGATTCGCTGTCTACGCTGCTGGCAGCAGCTGATGACGTGGATGAGTCAGAGTCTGAGCCTGAAATGGAAAACTATGATATAGTTTCCTATATAGTGTTTTGAGTTGTGAAATTCGAATGTTCGTTAACCCTAGTATATTTCGCAAGGATTTATGTTGAACTACTGTTTATAGATTAGGTATACATTTCTAGGTCACTGTCTATTTCACAGGCCTATGTAGTATCTTAATCTATATTTTCTAGACCCTGTATATTTCCCAGGGGTCTGCAACAGTATTATAATAATTGAATATTTGCTAATCCTCGCATATTTCGCAAGGATTTGTGTTGAACTACCTACTGTTTATAGGTTATGCATTTCTAAGGCACTGTCTATTTCACAGGCCTATGGAGTATATTTTAATCTTTAGTTCCTAGACCCTGTATATTTCACAGGGGTCTGTGATGAGTTCAAATTGAAAGGTATGCTTTTGCTGCTTTGTTTATTTTATATATAGCCTTTTCAGTTAATGAATTTATGCTAGTTTGTGGATCTTGTATATTTCACAGAGATCTATCAACCCGATGTGTAGCCCTCTTTGCTATAATGCTTTCTAGACACTGTAGGTATAATATTCTACAGCTTTCTATTAACATAGTGCGGAAAATATCAATCAAAGAATCAGAACGATCCTAATTCCTATATAAAAAGGCTGAATGTGTAAGAACTGTTCTAAAAATAACCTAGTGAAATGCTTGTTTTGTTCGCCTGACGCTTATCTCTGGGAGAGAAAAACATAAATATATATTTCGATGTAGATTGATTGATTTTGCCGCTGCTATTATATTAAGCAAATTGAAAGTTTTGTGACTCGTTTTTAACCTAAAAATAATGAAAACTTATAAGCATTACTTACTTGATTCATATTTTTTCAGTTTCTTCTTTAGCCTTCTCATCTTCCTGCGAATTTCAGACGCTTCTTTCGCTTTTCTTTTTTGACCTTTCTTGTCTTTTCCCATTTTGTTAACACAAGTCACAAAATTATTATTTTACGTACTATCAAATTTCGGGTTTTGCCAACGCTTATCGCACGTACAGCGCTAGAAGTATAATGACGGGTCTAGGGTCGGGTCAGGTGGGTGTTGACTCATTCTCTTTAAACTTGCGCGCACAACAGTGATAAGAAGTACTACTACAGGGTGATCTAGGAGGACGTGTACAATAGAAGTATAATAGTTATTGTGTATTGACGCATCGGTAAAATAAGATAAAGATGACCAAAAGAGTTATACAGGGTGTCCGAAAAATATACCGACAAACTTTAAGAGGTGGTAAGGGATATGAAAACAAACCTTTTTCTTTTTAACCAACATGTCTCCAAATTAGCCGTTTGGGCTGTAGAGCAATAAAATGTTTTAAATCATACCCAAGTAACTAAATTAATTGATTTAGTTAGACACCACTGTATTTCGTTCAACATTTTTTGTTTCAACCACGTTTCTTGTTGGGAGAAAAAAATTTCTTTACCACAATAAACATTCCAAAGGTGCCAATTTTAAGACCGTATTATTATTTGTGACTTATTTAGATGACATCAGAACATTAACTTTATTAATTTTTAGTTCAAAATTTGTATTGAAAATGGACGATCATTTTTCAATTCAAGAACATACCGATAGGGATTTTGCTTATGGTGCAGCAAATTGTAATGGAAGAAAAGCTGCACCCTTGCATGGACAGAGATATCCGGAACGCCGGCAACCTCATCATACAGCCTTTGCTTTCATCGTCCAAGAACAGCTCGTACGGTTGAATTTGAAGGAGTTCTACACCGTGTGGAGGAAAATCAATTCACAAGTGTTCGCAAAATTGCACAACAAATGGGATCCTTCAGGTCGACGGTACACTATGTCATTCATGAACAACTCCTCTATCCCTATCATTTACTATGGGAATTTTAACTTAAAGCAGTGGTGAATTAAAAACACAAAATATACTACGCAGCTTTTATAATTTCTACTTGTTCGTATAGTGGGTTACAGAGAACTAAAAAAACTATAAACTATACTAACTCTGCTAAAACGCTGAGAGTAGAACTTATTTTTATTTCTTTATATTTTGCTTAGTCAATAGTTTACAGTATAAACTAGCACACACGTTTCACAGATTAGAAACTGCGTAACGAAGATGATTAATTTTTGTGTAATTCCAATACACCCCCTCAAAAATTTATCAACTTATAATCTCAGCTGATACAAACAAAAGAAAAATGTTACTAACTAAATACTGCGTTTTACGGGGATTTTAACATGGTTCAGCATTTGCTGCAAGGACTAGGGAAAACCCCAATTCAAAAACCTAGTCAAACCATTCCCTATTCTACTTATAATAATACCATCCAGGAATATAACAACTTGTACACAATCAATTTGTTTATTGATTTTCGTCCAGTAATCCCAGCTTGCATCGCAACTCCTTGAAACGCGGGGCTGGCAGCGACTTTGTGAACAAATCAGCTTCCTGGTTACCTGTGAAAACATATTTTAGGCAGATTATCTTGTTCTGTACTTGTTCTCGAGTAAAATGATACTTAATATCTATATGTTTTGAGCGTTTGTGACTTGTTGGATTAGTTGCTAACGCTATACAACTTTGATTATCTTCAAACAAGGTAATTGGATGTAGAATTTGGATTTGTATACTTTTTAGCAATGATTTCAACCACAGAGCTTCTTTTACAGCTTCAAATAAAGCCATATATTCTGCTTCTGTTGACGATGCTGCAACTGAGTTCTGCCGTTTTGTATTCCAGGTTACTATACAATTATCAAACATTTTAAACACATACCCTGTTGTGCTTCGTCGGTCAGTTTCGTCAGTTGCCCAGTCTGCATCAACATATCCAATTAATTTTTCTACAAAGTCACATCTCTTGTAAATCAATTTTATTTTTATTGTACCTTTTACATATCTTAAAACACGCTTCAAGGATTGCCACAATTCCCTGTTTGATTTACTTTGATATCTACTCAACATATTTAGTGAGGTACATAGATCTGGACGTGTACAAAGCATTGCATATAATAAACAACCAATTAAATTTCGACAGGGTGCTCCGCTGTCTTCATCTGACTCTAAAGCTTTATAATTTAATTTAGTTGGTAATGGTGTACTTACTGCATTACACTCGCTCATATTGTATTTCCTTAAAACAGATTGTAAGTATGTACTTTGGTCTAAAGAAATTTCATTTTCCGTTCTCTATATCCTAATTCCAAGAAAGAAATTTATTTCTTTTTAAATCAACCATATTGAATTTATTCATTAAAAATATTTTGAAAGCATTCATTGTATCTGTTTCTCGCGTTATAATTACTATATCATCTACATATAAAATAACATAGATATTTTTTATTTATGTGACCCTGATCTTGAAAATATAAACAGTGATCGGCTGAAGAATTTATGAAACCGTGCTGCCTCAGAGTTTTATCAAAACACTGATTCCAGCATCGAGCTGACTGTTTCAAACCATATGATTTGTTGAGTTTGCATACAGTGTTTTCATGTTTAATGTTTATACCATCCGGTACTTTCATAAATATGTCCTCATTTAAATCTCCATTGAGAAAAACTGTCTTTACATCCATTTGATGTATTAACAATTTATATTGATTAGCAAAGGCTAACAGACATCGAAAAGTACTAATTCGTGCTACCGGTGCAAATGTTTCATCGTAATCTAATTTATATAATTGATTGAAACCTCGAGCTACCAAACGTGCTTTATACTTTGTCAGATTTCCATTCTCATCATGTTTTATAGTAAATACCCATTTACTATCAATAATATTTACATTCTTAGGCTTTTGCACCAACGTCCAAGTTTTATTTTGCATTAATGAGTTAAGTTCCTCTTCAACTGCTTTGACCCACTTAACCTTGTTTTGATTTTTAGCTATTTCTTGATAGCTCATGGGTATGACTTCATCTAGGACTTGAATGTTTAATATATTATAATTGTTTATTTCTAAGTCACGATCTTTATATGAAATTGGAGATTTTATTTTGAGCCTATCGCTCCGTCTCACATCCTGTATTTTATCTCTTTTCCTCATCTTGGAGGAAAAAGGAGAAGACAGATTTCTACTTTCATTTGGTTCAGGGACGTCTCTTACTGGAGATGTTTGACCTTGCCCTTCAAACTCTAGAGTACTCATGTTATTTGGAATACATTTATCAGTGACACCTTGTTTATTCAGGGTTTGATTGTATTTATTAATTATTTGATCTGCTTTACCAGGATGGATTTCTTTTACGGATTTTTCACCAGCACCCCCTTTTGCTGAGATTTCTTTAGTACTTGAATTTTGTACCAAAGTATCCGTATTTTCACCTAAACATCTGTCAATTTCGATCGTGTCATCAAGTTCCTTTCTTGATGTTTTAAATTTTAATTCATCAAAAATTACATCACGCGCTACAATAAATTTTCGCGTGTTTGCAATATATATTTTGTACCCATTCGGGACATACCCTACAAGAATTCCTTTTATTGATTTATCATCAAATTTATGTTTTCTTGTTTTATTATGCACATATGCAGTGCAACCGAATACCCTTAAAAATTTTAATTTCGGTTTTTTTATTGTGCCACAATTCATACGGTGTCTTTTCCATTTTAATCGCTTTTGAGGGGCTAATATTTACTAAGTTAACACTGCTTCACCCCAGAAGCGCTTATTTAAACCTGCACTATGCACCATTGCACGTGCTTTCTCTGTCAATGTTCGATTCATACGTTCCGCCACAGAATTTTGTTGCGGAGTGTATGGCACCGTCAAATGATATGTGATCCCCTTTTGTTTACAAAAATCTTTCATCTCGCCAGCTAAATATTCACCTCCGTTATCACAATATAAATAGACCACTTTTAAATTAAAATGTGCCTCACTTTTCTCTACATAGTCTTTAAAATAGGTAATTACTTCTGATTTATAATTCATCAGATATGTTACAGTATAGTGAGTATATTCGTCAATAAAATTGACAAAATAATTTTTACCATCAATTGTGGATGGAGTTATCGGACCACATACGTCCGAATGCACAATATACAATGGTCTTTGAATGTGATTTTTATTTTTAACTTTAGCGAACGGAATTCGTGTTTGTTTACTATTTATACACGATTCACACAATGAATCTAGGGGATTTATTTCCTTTAGATAATTGCTATCTTCGGCTAGTATTTTTACTTTGATTTGAGTAAATTTATTTTTACTTATGTGACCTAACCGTTCATGCCATAGCTTATCTTTATTCTCAAGTGTAATTATAGACGCCTGACCATTTACTTGCATTATCGACGCATTTTGAACAGTAAAATGTAAAATATACAAATCGTTCATGCGCTTACCTGTTAATATGGTCTTCTGGCCAATTTTGACGATTACTTCACCATTGTGACTGAAAATCACGGAAATTCCAGCCCCTTGCATTCTTCTTACTGATAGAAGATTCACCGGGACCTCTTGTGCATAAAGAACTCCTCGCAGGACTCCAGTGTGGCCCAAATTCGTCACTATTTTAATATTGCCTACGTGTGTTGCCCAAATACACACTTCCTTTTTCGCAACCGCAATTTTTATTGGTTTTCTCAATTTCTCATTGTCCTTGTAGAACCTTAGGTCGTTTACGAGGTGCTCTGTCGCTTCAGAATCCAACACAAATTTTAATTTTCCTTCGATCTGTTCACATCTATCGTCAGTATACAACATAAAAACGAAACCATCCTCCTTTTCTTTAGAGGGTAACGCAACAGTCATCATTCCTGCCTTTTTGGTTGACGATGTTCTTGTCTTTTCAGTTCCTGCTTATAATAATAGCAGTCCTTCTTTATATGGTTTCTGCGACCACAAAAATAACATTTTTGTTCAGTTTTAAATGTAGATTTTGTATATGGTTTACGAGAATAATTTCCTTTATTTTTTGCCTTGCGTTTATATTTATTGACTGGTTGAAATTGCAGTGCTTTCATACTTGTATCGGTACCGTCTTTCTTTTTTGTTCGTGTTCCAATAGCAACTTCTTAACGAAAGCTAGAGTAGGACGATCATCAAACATTGTTTTTATTGCTGTCACTACGCCATCGTATGAGTGAGGTAGTGTGTTTAATAAATACCATACTTTTGTCATCTCGTTTACACTATTTCCGCATGCAATAAGATCTCTTATCATTTCATCCAAGTCAACAAAATGTTTCTTCAACGGCATCTCAGGACGTAATTTATAATTAAATAACTTGCCTTGGACATTTAACTGCGTGGCAAGATTCTTACATGCGTACGTGGAGTCGAATTTGTTTAAAATTTGCTTGGCTGTCGCACCGTCAGGTATTTCATCTAACAGCGAATCTTCAATATTTTCTATTATTTGTCCTTTTGCAAATCTCTCCCAGTTCTTCCATTCATCTGTCAGGATTTCTGGTGGCTCTTCGTCTAACACAGTTAACGCCCCTTCCTGTTCAACTATAGCACGTAAGCGATATTTCCACACCAAATAGTTATCACCATTAAAAAGCTTAATGTTCCGTTTTGTATGTTTTTCACTGGCCATTTTTGTTTTTGTTCAATTTGCGCACGGCAAAGTTTTATTTAATTAACACTTATGAAAAAGTCTAGACTGGGCCCATAACCTATGGGAATTTTAACTTAAAGCAGTGGTGAATTAAAACACAAAATATACTACGCAGCTTTTATAATTTCTACTTGTTCGTATAGTGGGTTACAGAGAACTAAAAAAACTATAAACTATACTAACTCTGCTAAAACGCTGAGAGTAGAACTTATTTTTATTTCTTTATATTTTGCTTAGTCAATAGTTTACAGTATAAACTAGCACACACGTTTCACAGATTAGAAACTGCGTAACGAAGATGATTAATTTTTGTGTAATTCCAATATTTACAACGCGTACAAGTTTTAAATCCTGAAGACTATCTATATGGATTAGCTTTCTGCCAATGGTTTTTGGGTCACAACTTAATAGAACTTCACTTCGGTAGAATAGTATTATTTTTTGATGAGGAATGTTTCACGCGCGATGGTTATTTTATTGGTACAAACAGCCACATTTGGCATTATGAAAATTTTCACGCTGTGGTCTCTAGAAGCCACGCAACAATTTTCTATAAACATGTGAGTTAATGTTGTTGGAGAGAATCTAATAGTTCACTTGCTGCCTGCTCGTTTGAACGCAGATATTTATCTCTATTTTTTGCAAAATGTTTTACCTCTATTATTAGAAAATATCCCATTATACATTAGAAATAACATGTGGTTTCAAAATGACAGGGCATCTCCACATTTTGGTTTGAACGTGCGCCAGTATCTGGACCAGCAATTTCCCCGCCGATAGATTGGAAGAGGAGGTCACGTTGGTCTGGTCCGCGCGTTCTCCCGAAGTCAACCTCCTGGATTTTTTCTTTTGGGGTCTGAAATTTTTAGTTTACGAAACGCCTATCCGTAATGAGGAAGATTTCTTGGCAAGAATAATGGCCAGTTTTACACATGTAGAAGCTATTCCCGGAATATTCTATAGGGTTCGCGAGTCCATGAACTGACGGTGCAATCTTTGTATTGAAGCAAATTGACAGCATTTTGAACACTTATTGTAAAGCATAATTTATCTGTATATATCAATGAAACAAAGTCCACCAAGAACAAAAAGTAATTTATTAATGTCCTCCTGAACATTTTTTGTAAATGAATTTTAATTATTTATCCCTGAAATAAAGCTTTTGAGCACCCTCCCTCAAATCAACGGAGGTATCTGAGAACTTAAATGCGGAATTTCCGTGGCGATGGATCGGAAATAAAAGGTGGCCACTTCTTGATCTTACGGTATGAGATTATTTCTTATGGCGTGTTATAGAAAATATAGATAGAGAAGCTTCGGTAATGTGGAATTTCCCATCCATCGCCTCGGAAATTACGCATTTAAGTATTCAATATTCTAAATATTTTATCGTCGAAAATCTCACAAAATGTCACCCTTACTTATATATTAAAATTACATTTTAGAAGAATTTAAATATTCAAAATAACTCCAACTTTAGACTCTTGAATCACTAGTATCGCTTTTACGTTAAATCCAAAGTTTACGATATTTGTGTATCTACCGAAGGAACGGGACTTTTATAGGCGCCGGTAACGGCCATGCTAATATACCTAATTTTACATATATATATATATATATATATATATATATATATATATATATATGTATATATATACATATATATTTTTTATATATTTAATTTTTAATTTAATACTGCCCTTGTGATCCTTATAAATATAACACTGACGTAGTTTTCCACATAACACCAAAACAGAATACTGCATTCGACGCGCGTTTCGCCAAACACCAAAACACTATCCTGCACTCGACGCGCGATTCGCCAACTTGGTTGGCGAAACGCGCGTCGAGTGCAGTATTGTGTTTTGGTGTTATGTGGAAAACTACGTCAGTGTTATCTTCACGCCAAAGGTTCCAACCCTTTTCAATCTTACAAATATTTTTATTTTCTTCTTCTTATTTTACAGGTGGCACATTAACAGAAAAATGTTTGATAAAATATTATAATATTGCTTTCTTTTTTCCGTATCTACTTTTCTACCTCAGTACATACAATACAAAATTAGTTTAAAATGTTAAAGGCATTGTCTCTAATAGTCAAATTACTAAATAAAATCTGTAGAAAATTGTAACGGCCAATTGAAAACAAAATATGAAAGAAGATGTCGGTATTTATCTTTTTCATTAATTTTTTGACAAGGGAATCGCCATATTTATTACATTATTTTGTGAAATATTTTTGCAATAATAAAGGAAAACCTTGTGTAATCATATATTTTGTTGATCTATAGATCACGATAGGAAGGTACTAATGACCTCGTATATTTAATCTGTTTTGTTTTGTTAATTTATAGGGTTTATCTATTTGACTAACGATATTTTATTACAAAAGGTCAAGGAAATACATTGTGTTTTCAATATTTGTTTATTTTTGTAAATCTAAATTTATTTTCAATAGGAGACTTACAACCAAACAGGTCTGGAAAAAGGGAATTGTTTATAAAATATACAGGGTGTACATTTTATATCTTGTTACAGTTAAAATTTTCATAGTAAATCAGAGTTGATTTAGTTTGGTATTAAATGGGCTATTTTATTTTATTTGGTGTCCTCAAGGATACGCCGCCGTATTCGTTGATTAGTTTTTCTGCTAAATTCATGCTACTAGCATAGCTAGCACGGCAAACTTTCCGCGGTTTAGCCCGAACTGCAGGACAGGTTCGCATTAGGCCGTCGAACACCACCTAAATCTTAAATTAATTTTAATCCCGGTTTTTATTCAGTCATAGATAACATTAGTGCCTCTAATGTTATATGTTGTAGGTCTAGCTTAGTTCAACTAGGAATTGTACATGAATAGGGGGTTTTCAGTTGGAAATAATTTCTAGATATTTTCCAGTGGGCCGGTACGACCCTGCTCGGACTCCTAGTGGTCGGGAGCCGGAATGCGTGGGTAGACGTTCAAATTTTGGTTTTTATCATATATATAATACTACTATATGGAGCCTATGTAATCTTTACCATGTTTCTCAAGTGAAGCCAAATTAGAGTAGTCCAGAATCATATCTATTGTCTCTTTAACGGAGAAAATACCAAATACTCATGCGCAGCAAACCGCGGGAATTTTGCTCCATATACTGTAGAATACAATAAATTAACTTTATTTTATATTGTATTTTATCTACATATAACGGTTTTCAATCTTGTTATTGGGATGTTCCCGTATTTATCAAGTTTACCAAAATAGTGGATGCAGTTTGTATTTGAAAAGAAAATTTTAAAAATACATACTTCAGGTACCTATGCGACTTCATATGGAATATTTCCTTCGCACAAAAGACAAAACCTCGACTGAGTTTTTCGTTTCGGCATTTTGCGATATCTGTGGAATTAAATTAATGAAAATGAGGTACAGTATAATTCATATACCTAATTCACTACATATTTAAATTTACAAAATGTTCTTATATACCTAAACTTGCAGTTGCGACTGTAAAAATACCGTCGAAATAATTTGATGAGCAAATGTCTCTAATCACTAATAAGTCTAATAGGTATATGAACAAAACTAAAACTACAAGTTACACATAAATAAAACACTTCTAAAACTGCCGGCTCTACGAAAAACACAAATTTATTTTCTGTGAAACACAAACATACCTGAAATACAAAAGATAAACTGTGACATAACCACACCACAAAACACATATATGACAAAACACATACAGGGTGTCCCAGTGTGAGCGAACAAAAATTTACCAGTGTATAGGCCAGACCAAAATAAGAATAAAATTCTTATAAAAAAAAAATTCTTCGCTGCACGCCTAACGAGTTCCAGGGTGTTATTTTGTAAAAAAAAAAACAATTTTCCGAGATAACTTAAAAACTCGTTTCATAGATTTAGGTAATATTTGGATGACGTGTACATCTATTAAAGGTCATTAAAACTATATGGTGTTTGTTTAACTCTAAACTTTAAAATCATTGCATATATTTTTCTGCATAAAGGAATACAGTCGGTACTTTACACTCAATTTACTCGAAAATGGTTGATTTTAGAGCTGTGTAACAAGAGCACCTTTTTTGTTCAGAATTGATAGCCGATTAAGGAAAACTTAGTTAATTCACGAAAAAGTAGGATATACAAGAGTTATGAAGACAAAACCATAAGGAAGAGTAGACCTAGGCCACCACAAGTGTCAAAGTTAAACAAACACCATATAGTTTTAATGACCTTTAATAGATGTACACGTTACCCAAAAATTACCTAAATCTACGAAACGGTTTTTAAGTTGTTAAAGTTATTTAAGTTAAGTTATTACGGAAAATTGTTGTTTTTTTACAAAATAACACCCTGTAACTCGTTAGGCGAGCATCAGAGAAATTTTTTATAAGAATTTTATTCTTATCTTGGTCTGGCCTACCTACTGGTAAATTTTTGTACGCTCATACTGGGACACCCTGTATATGACAAAACAAAAGTCCGGTCTTTCTTTACTTTCACGCCACATTGAAATTCTTGGATTGGATTGGACAACACTTGGGCATGTGCACAGGAACATTTGTCCGTGAAAGAGAACGAAATATATAACTCCATCTCATAAACCGGCTTCAAGAAAAGCTCGAATAGCTCAATATAGTAGTATTATATATATGGTTTTTATAATCTTCCAGTTAGGAATTCTCATTTTTACGGCTAAGTGGCAAGCACGTGCTATAAATTTGTTAAAATTTTCCATTTGGGGATTTGCGTGCTGCACTTTTGAGTTGTGACTATTTTCGGTGTTCGAATTCGTCACGAGTTAGTGTTTGGATAGATTTTGCCGTTTAGGGGTAAGTTTCCTTGGATTTTTTTTTGTTGTTTTCTGTGTGGAATTTGTTAGTGAGAAAATATAACTCTTACAGAATTAAAGAAACGCTTTCGCTGCCTGTCGTCACAGCAAACTAGCGAGGAACCACACCTTATACCAGCTGTCCGCTCGTTTTGGGTTGCAAAAGCGTCTCTCTGTATAGACTAAGAATTCCTGCAGGGCCAACCGAGTCGTTGGACTCCAACATCAACAGCTAAGTCGCTAGTTAATAATCCCTCAATATACCTAATATACATAATATTTTGTCTAAGAAGAAGTTATTATTGGTCAATATCGCCAGTACATATAACCTTTGTTATAGTTTTCTTTATTATTGTGATTATTGTTGGGCACAAACCAATAGAACGATTGTGCATACTTTAGAGTGCAACAAATGTGTTTTTATTATTGTTAACAACAAACAGCGCTGTTTATAGGGACCTTCTTTACGTTGTATGTTTACAGGTACCTACTGTAGAACGAGTGATCAGATTAATATAGATAGATATATATGTATATATATTTTTTTTATTTTGTGTAAGTGTGACACCACCTTGATAACCTACACCCCCCCACTGAGCTGGCAAGTGTGCGATCTATGCTCCTTAGATCGTACACTATAAAAAATATATATTTGCTGCCTGGAGATATTTCCAGCTACAAATCTCTCACCACCTCTTTCATATTATTTATTTATCACTTTATATATATGTAATAATTAAGCGGGTAGCAATCTAATAGCTAATTTTATTATTATAAGAGATACAGAATTGGTTAAAATTTTTAGTAGAATCTAATGATTCCTTTAGATTAGATTTAGATTACACTTTTTTAAAATATCTTAAACTATTGAAAACAAACACTAAACCTGATCAGAATTCTGTTCTGCTCTGTTAAGAGTGATGTGATCAGAGTTATTAGATTCTAGTCATAACTCTGCTCAATTTTGCTAATTTAACCAATTCTGTATCTTTTATAATAACGAAGTTTGCTATGTAATGAGATAGAAAATAGCCACCGCGTAGAACTGTACTCAGGAGTAATTAAAAAATTACGCATCGAAAACTATAGCAATACAAATGGGTGATAGGTGAATTATAACAGGTACATGCATTCAGAAATTTGTATTAATTTACCTTTGTGAAAATGGCTTCGGTTCACCCATAAGACGGTTAAGTGTCAGAGCGCAATTTTTTTATTATTGCTCTAAATTAAAAAAAAAATGGACAGTTTGGATATTTAGACCTAAACTGCATTTACAAAAATTGTGAAATTAGTAGCCATACTTCTTATCCGCTGAAAACTAATTGATTTGTACCGATCATGCGACTTCTAAATATAAATCACTTTTGCAATGAAATCAGGAGACAACAACATGAGTAGACAGGTACATAGATTACTCACTAAAACCGTCCCAGTTCTTTATCACTAGAATCAGAGATAAGTACACTTATCTCTGCTAGTATTAAAGACATATTTTATATTAAATATTAAATTACCTGGATACTTTGCAGTCTATACAGGAGCATACACCATTTAACACCTTTGTTTCAAACACTATATTAGCATTACTAACGAATTTTTTTATAACATTTGGTTTTATAGACAAAGTTACCGTACTTCTTATAACATTCTAAGTATCATAAAATATTGTGAATAAGGGAGCAATATACAAGTTTTATTTTCGGGTATTTACCTGACTAAAATTTTATTGCTTAATTATTGAATTATGAGAATTACTTGTAGTGATATTCAGAAAGGAATAGGCGTTTCATTATTTTCTCTGAATGTGTTAATAAATTAGTTACAACGAATACACAACGTGTTTGACTTGTTGTTTTCGACTACATTTACTGTAAAAATTCATTCATAGTTATTAAAAAATGTGGATGGATTTTAAAGAGTTTTGTTTATTTGTCATTTGTAAAAATCAAATTTGTAAAATAGGTAGTTTGTTTCTGCAATACTTTATCATTTGGTGTACATTTCTTTCTTGCAAGGTGTTTATTGATATTTTTTGGAATCGAGTTCGAGTGTACTAAATCTGGAGAGTAGGGGGAATTCGACAGTAATTGGTAGTATAATTCCCACAATTTTGCTGTCACAATTCCAGAGGAGTGAGCTGGTGTACTGCCTAGGTGATAATATTATCCATCTTTTTTGTTTTTTGCTTTTCAGCAGCAATTCTTCATTAAAAGGATGCAATTCTTCATTTTTCATGATGACTAACGGAAGGTTCTTATCCTTATTTGCTTCAAATTTTCTAGATGTAACAAACTGATTTGTTTGTGGTATATAATGATAAATCCCCATTTCATAAATAGGGGTTCCGTTTCTTCTTAAAGCCTTCAAAAGTCATCAGAAGAGAGAGCCATAATTTTTCATGCTGACTAACGAAAGGCTCTTAACCTTATTTGCTTCAGATTTTCTAGATGTAACAAACTGGTTTCAGTTTCCGTTTCCGTTTTTTCCCAAACATTTAAAAAGTCATCAGAGTTTTCGACTTTTCGACATCGACTCAAATAACTGGCAAAACACAGAAGATATCTGACTGAAAGTGTGTGTGTATGAACATTCCTGGGTTGTCAAAAACTAATAGTGGCCTCTATATATTAGCGCTTACATTAGCCCTTAGACTTTACACAGACTCATCAAACAGCCCTCATAAAATTTGGCTCATAAAATTTGGTATTTACTTAATAAATAGATATTTTCAAATATAATCTGGCAAATAGCTAAATAAAAATCGATCAATAACAGAAACAAGGAATATTGGTTTTTACACCTCTATATAATTAGTTATCAGTTTATTAATCTGGTTTTAATAATGCAAATAGAGATATTTCGATGAGATTGGATCCTCTAAATTGGTTCATACAAACTCAAACGTCTAACCCGGAATTCGGTTTCACGATTTGTTTTCGAGATATGATATTTTCCACTTGTGACATTTGTAGACGATTCTAACTTGGTCTTGGTATATGAACAAATTCGAAAAATGCACTTTTTTCGAATTGGGAATTTTATAAATTTTGAAACCAACTATGTAATGATAGTAGGTACTAGTTTTTACAGAAATCACTGATGAATCCGATGAGTCCCAACCATTTGTTGACAAAAATACTTCCTATCGTAGTCGTAAGGAATATTGTCTATAATGTTTTAGAGCTACTCTACATTAATGAATTTCTTCTTGAAAATGTACTAAAATATCAGGTTTTGTTAAATTGTTGTTAGAATTTGTTTTTATAACATTTTATTTGTTTTTAAATTTTCCTTAGTAACATGTATTAGGTTTATATTTACAGCTTACTTATTATAAAACAGTTCTTATAATATTTTAAGCTAAACACTAACTAAACACAAATTATATACAGCAATATAAATATCATAGTATTTATAACAATCAAGAAAACAAGACTGAATTTCAATTGTCTGAGATAATCATGATTTAATTCAAAATAAAATGTGAACATTTAGTAGGCTTGTGTCAACTAAAAAATCTGTACATTAGATTGTAGTGGTTTGATTCATAATCTGAAAACTTTTCATAATTAGTATAGTGTTGAAAATAGAAGAAAATTGTCTATTGAAATAATGAGAAACAACATACCTACTGTGTCATTTAAAAAAGTTGAATAGCATTTCCATTACAACATGAAACAAATTCTATCAGTTTTTCATGATCCGATAAAAATATTTGATCCGGTTTAAAAAAATATAAGATTGCAGTTATCTTCAAAAATAACGGAGATGTTCGACTGATGAGTGATGTCTGGGTACCAGTATAGCACCAGTTTGTCCCATTTTACTTGAAATTATATACTTACTGTAACTTTCTGGCATACAACACTCAAGTACTTTCAAGTGAAAACAATGCTGAACTGAAACAAGTCAAGTAAGAGTTCACTTGCTAAGGTAAAGCAATAGATTATTATAGATGTATATCACGCAAAATACTAAAAGTTGATTAATAAGTTTAAAATACTTTTTGTTTCATCAATATTCCAAATTTACACCAAATTCTTACCATTGAAATTATTTCACTGAACTCCAAATGAGAAACAGAACATATACAACCATTACTAGTTTTTAAATTAAACAACTCAGCCCTAATATACCATGTCAATCATAAGAAGAAAATGGTAAACTTACTCAAAACAAAGTCGTGTATTGTATAGACAACCTCTAAATATATCCCTACAGGCACTCCAATAGCAGAAATAGAAGCTGATTTAGAACTTAAGACCTTCCTTTCATATCAGTATGCAGGATCATGTTAACCCGTGGGACAAAAATCCCTCAAATATCCTTATCCATCCCCAAGGAATCCGCACAGAGGTACACTACGAACTGATGGAGCTCTGATCCGATCAGATCAGCGACTACATGGGCCTGAACTTCCCGCAGAGGCACCGCTGCACGCACAAATGTATGAGCTGCGGCGATTCTCACGAAGGTCCTTGCCACTGCTATCAAAAATTCGGTCATTCCTCACAATTATGTAACCGTACGCACAAATACGTACAATACGGCGATTCTCACGAAAGTCAGTACGCCGCATCATGCAAATATGCTAATTGTTGAGGCGGACATTCGACCAGCTACTGTGCATGTATAACCTATTCGGCAGCCAAGACACAGTCCTCATTAACCCCTGCTCCTAAAACCACCCTTGCTCAGCATCCTTGCAAGAGCATATGAAACACACTAAAACGTATAATGAACGGACTCAAAAACGTCACAGACCCGATGAAGAAACTTCTAGTCAGTATAGAAGCTCTCATTGACTTATTCAACTAGAGAAATATGAACAGACTAAACATACTTAAAATATTGCAGCACAACAGTAGTGGAGTGCTGCTACAAAAACCCGAGAGACTTTACTTACTGACTAACAAATTGACACAAGTTTTTTCTGTGAAACCCGCCTCAAACCATCCAAATCCTTCAAAGTCCCAGTACAATCCATCACTACAGCAATGCAGCAAGCCCTACTTAAGACTAAAAAACGAATATCCATGATTAGACCACTACGACCCCTTCTGAAGTTTATATTAGAATTGATAAAAAACAAGAACAACCAGAAAACAGTACTTAGATACACATTATCTTATCCTTTCATAAATCATAATCCTTTTGCTACTAAACATATCTATCTAAACATATAATACAATGTAGTGTAACATACCCGGGTCCGTTCAACAAAGTTGAATGAAGTAAATTAATTATGGCCAGCAATCGAAGAATTATACCCTACGTTGTGTTTATTGCGGTGATTTAGAATAAATATTATTAACTTACCTCGGATGCGCTAATTAGTCACTGAATAGGGAGACTTAAGGAAGGTGAAAATCTTAAATAATAATAATAACAACACCAATTCATAAATACACCTACTTTATTGAATTACTGAAAAACTACCAGTGCCGTACTCAGCCTTGAATTCACGGAGGGAAAGAGCACGGCAGAGAAACCTCCGATCTCAATTCAACCGAATCTCTGTTATACTGTTGCAAGGTGAAAAAGAAAATATTACATACACGACCTTATGAAATATTGAAGTACTCGAATTTACAGTATCACACATACATTCTCAATACAAAACTGAAGAGGGTAATTGTTAGTTAGCCGACAGTCGTCGGAAGGTACTGAGGTCCCATACGGGAGGCTACTCAGCTAATAGTTGAAATTGAGCTAAAATCTCGATATTTTATCATATTTTATTCTTTGTTATACTCGGATGTTCGCTCAAGCACGGGAGAAAATATTAAAAAATTCATCAAGGCTCTTTCATATCATCTAACAGAATAGTACCGTAAATTCCAGTAATAAGTAGTAAAACCCTGTGTTTTAATAAGAAAACAATATCGATCTCAACAGTATAACTTCGATTCCAACTAAACATACAATACAAGAAATTGATTATTCAATTGAGATAATTAAATTATCTTACCTCGAATACAAGCATAGTAAATTAAATGAGTGTACAAACACATTAGGTATATTATATTATTTGAATAATAATAGAAATTATTGAGGTGAGTTCATGAAGGTGAATATAACTAATTAAGAAATTGTGTTATTTAATAATTAATAATAATAATAAAAAATGACATTAAACAAAAATTATATATCGTAAAAGCAACATAACCTAACCTCAACAAGTACTTTACTAACCTGTAAATTAGATAATTTCTCCAAATCCAACAATACACAATTCACAAAAACTAAAGAACTAGCTCAAGACTAGAGGTAATTAATATGACTTGTTCGAGGCACTCCTAAAACCACACTCCCCTGAACCGCGTTCCCGTGTCCCTCTCATTACCGTCCTCGTCAACCTCCCCTTCTCACCCCGTACAGCAAACGCGTTGAGTCTTATCAAGTGTTATTTATTCGGGTTACAAAACAAATAATCTTCAAGTTACCAAAACAAAATAAAATTCAAAGAGGTGGTTCCTCTCAACAAGCATATCTTCCTCGCCGCTTTTTTCCGGGTAGTAGTCAAATGGGAAAGCTCCATCCCAACACTTATCTTATCCGGCGTGCAACAAGGATCCTCCCTGAAACCGGTGCTATTTACCCTAAACACCTCTGAGATCCCTGACCCAGACGAACACAGGACAACCCTAATGCTATACGCCGACGATATCGCGGTCATAACTATTTCATGAAACCATAACTACACAGACTAATCCAGGGCCAAGCAGACAACCTAGTTGACTGTTACAACGACTGGGAATTCCTTGTAAATCCATAAAAAACACAATACACCCTATTCACCAAAAGAAAACAGAACTCTAAAAAACCCTTAGTCAGTAATATCAATGTTGTAAACGGCGACAATCTCAAATAACTTGGACTAATACTAGATAAGGGATTTACCTTTTTTAAAGATCTTTCCTCGACAAAGGCATACCGGTGGTTCAACCAGATTTTTGGTGTAATGAAAAGTAAAAGTGGGCTTTCTTTATAAATCCTACTTACGACCAATCCTCATTTACACCGCTCCCGTCAACTCTCCTAGTCATATAAAACAAATCCCTCCGACTCGCCCACAACCTCTCTCGCGCCACCCCCGTCTCTATTTTACAGGTTGTACACCCTCAGAATTCATTCTTCACAAATTCTATCCCAATTTTGCACAAAAACTACTACAATACATCTCTACTATATATCTACCATCCATAGCCCGCCCTACCCTTAACCAATAAAAAATGCAACATCGATAACCCAGAGCCACCTTAACCCTTACTATTCTGCTTTGCGATTAACGCCCAACAAGATTGATAATACACCCCGAGGCAAGCACTCACAGTGGAGACCCTCATAGGAGAAAATTAACTCAACAGTCACCCATCCCCCGTCTACTTTGAGTTGTTCTCGCTCTGAGGAGATCTAATAGATCGAAACAGCTGTCTGTCATTTGATGTTAATGTCTCAAAAAGAGACATCAAATAATTACTATTAGACATTTGAAACTAAGATTCAATAATTTAATAGATAACCAATGTTAATTGATCCTAAAAAACTTGGAAACTTGCAGAATTTATAGAATTCGTTTTGATAGTAAAAAACTGTAATTAAATGATTTATTTGTACTAACTAGAAGATAAGAAATATCTACATAAAAAAGATTTATTCTTGTACCTTTTTGAAATATGTAAACTGAATTACTAATGTACAACCGTGGGCCCGTATGGATTTCACTTTAGAAGTTGCCAAAAGAATTTCTTCGAATTTATACAGTATTGTTCGTTTAGGTCATCATTATTCAAAAACCATTCTAAAATAAGTTAGTAATATCTAAAATTATTGATTAATTAACTAATAAAAATTATATAGCAGGAATAGACAAAGATGTGCTTTTATTTACAACATAATTGTTTCCTTTGTACATATTCTCTGAAATGCTGGTCTAATGTAGGATATAATAATTAACATTATAATTAGAAAATTTATATTTTGGGGTAATAAAAGATCTTGTAATTATTATACTTCAGAGAATATGAAATTTATTTTGTATAGATACCAAGAAACACTAAACTCCTTGGTTTATTTCCAGAATAGCCCCGTCTCTTAATTATGTATTAATTTTTTAATAAAAAAATCATAAAAATCAATCTTTTATTTCATATCAACTGTAAAGTAAACGATAGTTTGTCTGTCTAAACTGACAAACACAAAATACAACAATGTTTTATATAAAACTTGCATGAGAAGCAAAGAATAGGTGCAGAACTGAATTACTAAATTTAAATTACCTGGTCCGGGTAAACTAAAGGCAGGGACACATTGTTCTGATGCGATATCACACCATCGTCGGACGCCACGCCATCCGACGTAACGTCAGAAGGATCTGACATCGTGTATTTTAATGTATATTCCCAGTTTACTCGACGCTATCCTGCGTGGTACGAATCCTCACTTTCCTGATTTTCATCATGTCATATCGCGTCGCGTGGTGGTGCCGCGTCTTAACAGTTTTCATGGGAAGGTGGCATCATACGCATAAAATGGCGGCAAAAATTGACGAAATTCTGTTAATTGAGTTGGTTTGGAAGCATGAATGTTTATGTAACATGAAAAACAAGCATATAAAGACTAGAATATGACAGGAGAAGAAATTGCTCAGGAAATAGACATAGCAGGTAAATGAAACTATACAAACCTTTTCGAAATTTTTAATAATATATTTTTACAACTTCAATGTATTCTTCCGCGTCTCACAGTTTGGCTCTGCCGAGATACGCTACCCTCTTGTGAGTTAAAATATTCTTTAAATTTATTTCTCACAAAGATTGCCCGCTCTGTGCAATTTTGCCGTAATGGTGGTACTGAAGTGAAACAAGAATCAGATCCATTTGAGTAATCATTTTCCGGTTCAAAGTCCGTTTAGTTACATAACATATTATGCAAACATCCAGCGGTAAAATAATATCTTTTCTACTACTCTTCGTGCCCTTGAAGACAGTAATTAAACATTTTTTTGGCTTCATCACCGCCGACATTTCTTCTATTATAAGGACGCAGAAGATAAGATTTTAACGGAAATGCTTCGTCACCTACTATAACGTAAGGTAATTCTTCTCCGTTTGCTGTCAGTTTTTCCAAACCATACCATACCATGTGCCATTAGCTAATGGTTTGCCTTAAGAATTGCTTTCGCCTTTGAATTAAGATTTTGAAAAAATGGCATCATTGCTAGTTTTCCCGTATGCTCCTACATCGACAACAATAAAGTTATAATTGTCATCAACAAGAGCAAGCAGAACAATTGGACCCCTTTGTAATTGTAATATTCTGAACCAGCATTAATGAGACAACGTATATTTATATGTTTTCCATCTAACGCTCCCAAGCAATGTGGAAAGTTCCATATTCGTTCACAACTTTGGGCACTATCTTTCCACATTGCAGTAGTCGGTGATGGCATCACGATGGGTTTTAATACTTGCCAAACTGTTTGACATACTTCTTCAACTATTGTCCGTACTGTACTGAACCCCATTCTGTAATTGAAGCCCAAAGATCTAAATGAGTTTTCGGTTGCAAGGAATCTAAAACAAAATGTAATTTTTAATACACAGTCCATGAATGTAAGAAGTTTTAAGAATACTATTTAATTTTGTATTCTATTTTCAATTTGTTTTGCAATCAGATTAGTTTTTGGTTGTTTATAATAAAATGTTGGTGGTAATGATACATTATATACAGTGTGGAATATTTAACTGGAGGAAATTCTGAACCAAAAATCTATTCACACATTTTGAAAAAATCCTAAAACCCATATAATTTTTTTTTGATTTGCCACAAATTTGTACATTCCAAACAAACACCAAAAGTTTTTTCAAATATAAAAGGAAACATGTATCGTGATACCTGGTTGAAAAGGACATGTAACCCACTATCTACTTTTGAGATTTATTTTGATATACAGCACAAATAATAAATATAATAAAATAAGAAATGTATACATATACCTTTATATAGTTTTTAACATTCTAGCGGAAAACATGTGTGTATATTTTCTACCTGCATTTTACCAGAGAAAAAATATTTACGATTACAATAAAAAATATTACATTTTTGTTGTTTCTCGCTTGCTATATTACAAAACTACAAAAGTACATAGAGAGTTGCACTCCTTTTTTATGTCTTTTATTTTAACGAGGTACCACAATACATATCTTTAAATTCGAAAAAAGTTAGTGATGGTTTCGACCCTTATATAAATGTTAAAATTTACGAGCATGCAAAATAAAAAGAATAAAAATAATAAAAAAAAATAAAAGAATTTTTCGGTACAGGATTTATTTTAGGTAATTCTTACACACACGCATTTTAAAAGAGTGCACTGAGCAATTCAGACGCAACCATGTACCTACTTCTGAAACACCCGTTCTCAGAATATTTTGTGTATGTGTATAATATTTTTCTTGCAGGGGATGCTATAAAAACCGCTTGTAATAAGTTAAGGAACTGTTTTTTCAATGCCCCAAAAAAAAAACGTAAAAGAAAAGTGGGCAAGCTGCCACTAAACTTATAAAATGGAAGTATGAAAAGGAAATGGAATTTCTCTTGCCATATTTGGAAACTCGGCAAACGCATACAAATTTAACTGAAGAAACCCAGGAATTGAATGAGGTAGATGATGAGGTCGCAGATCACGAAACGGCGGAATCTCAAGACGAACATGAATTTAGTGTCAACAATTCCCTTACTCAACTTTATATTATTATGATTCAAGATTTGTACCATAGTAACAGATATTTGGACATTTATATACACATAGAACAAAATAAGATAATAATAATAACGATAAGAACAAAACGGTAAGGCACAGGCCCGTGACGGAGATGGGCCTAAATATGTTATATAACAATCTAAAATATGTCAACTGGAACTTTATTGACGATACCAAATTGGACACTAATAAAAAGTTTGATGTTTTCTTAAAAATTCTGTCAGAGCAAATAAATTTAACATTGCCTATAAAAGAGAAGAGAGTACCCTCTGGTGACTCGAGAGTAAAATGGTATAATGATGCGGGAATTACGAGATTATCTACACTTTCTACAATCACTAAAAAGACAATACCCAGGTTTGCCAGAAATAAATATTAGGGTTACTGAATACAGGAAATTCTATAGGTCAAGAATGAACTTTTATAAGAAAAATGCAAATGAAAACTACATTTACCGCAGCACCAATGTATCAAAAGCGACGTGGGAGGTAATAAATTCTAGGCGTAAAAATGGCAAAGAATACACGAATAAAAACTGCACCTTGGCAGCGAGTGATTTTAATGATTTTTTCTCAAATATAGCTCTAAACATTTCACAAAATATAACAAGTGACAGGGACCCTATAGAATTAATTTCAAACAACTATATAGATACCTTTAGTTTTAGGGAAATCTCGTTTGTTGAAATGCGTGATATACTAAAACAAATAAAAAACAAGCCTAGTAAAGATGTATATGAAATAAATATCAAAATTATTAATTACATACAGGATGTTATTATTATACCGTTTACAAAAGCAATTAACTTATGTATAAACTTATTCCACAGTGTCTCAAAGTATCTAAAATTATACCTCTTTTAAAAAAAGGAAATGCAAATGATTTGAATAATTATCGTCCTGTATGTATTATACCAACATTAGGGAAAATAATAGAAAAAATCTTGTATAACCAATTGATGTCTCACTTTGAAAACAACGGCCTTTTTGCTGATTGCCAATTTGGTTTCCGTTCTGGTAAATCAACCACGATGGCTATCAACCAAATGGTGCAAGTAATAACAAATGCTTTTGAGGACAAAGGATTTGCAGGGGCTGTCTTCTGTGATTTGTCGAAGGCCTTTGACTGTGTACAGCATGATATATTAATCAAAAAGTTAAGAAGATATGGACTACAATCTAAATCGCTGAACTTGTTGCAAACATATCTTGCAGACAGAAGTCATGTAACGGTGTTAAACGGAAAAACATAGCCAGCAACCGAGGTCAAGATGGGAGTGCCACAAGGTTCGATACTTGGACCTCTCCTTTTCTTAATATACGTGAATGACTTGCCAAATTATCTAAATCACACTTTCCCAATATTGTTCGCTGATGACACGACAATGACAACGTATAACAACAACTTAAACGATTTATTAGAAAATATGCAGCAGTCACGGGCGGAGGCTTCTGACTGGTTCGGTGCAAATAAACTGAAACTAAATGATTCAAAGAGCTAAAATATGATTTTTTCAACTCGTGCTGTGGACAGTTTTGAAAATCCTGAAAATGTGAAATTTTTGGGTGTCATTATGGACCCCCATCTGAGTTGGGATCAACATGTTGAGTACGTAGCCAACAAACTGTCAAAGATTGTATATTTAATCAGAAGCCTAATGACGGAAGTGTCTGAAAATACCATAAGAATGGTCTACTTTTCTTTGTTCCAGAGTGCATTCTCCTTTGCTATACTTACCTGGGGGCACTCTTGTCATCTGGGGAGGGTGTTTGCGCTGCAGAGACGGGTTATTAGGGTCATGACCGGTCCAAGGTATAGGGATAATGTTAAAGAAAAATATAAACTGCTAGATATTCTGACTGTACCGAGTTACTATATTCTTACGACATTAATGCATGTTAAACAAAACTTAAACGCATATACCTTAAATCGTGACATTCATAACTATAATACTAAACATAGAAATGAAATATGTATAGAATTTTCAAGGTTAACCCAAAGTCGTTGCGGAACTAATTATTATGGTCCTAAATTTTTCAATTGCCTGCCTCCACACATCAGATTGTTGCCTACAAAAAAATTTTACACTAAAATAAAAGAATTTCTGCTAAGGGAAGCATTCTACTCGATTGGTGAATTTTTGGATTGTGATTTGACTTTTAAAATTTGTTTGTAATATTTCTGTTTGTACTATTTTTATGTTTTATATGTTGATATACAAATATATGTAATATGACTGTAAAACTGTATGAGGTTAGTAGCATTAATAAATTCTATTCTATTCTATTATATTCATAAATGAATGTTACAAATTGCAATTTCAAATTGAGTAATCCTTTATTTGAGGAAGTATTTATACACGTCCTGTTTATTGTTTTTTTTTTGCTTTAAAAAATAAGGATTAAGAAAACATGGTTAATATTCTCTAATGAAGGTGCATTTCTAAATAAAATAATACATGTCTAAGCCTGGATATATTTTTAAGGAAATTCCAACTCATAAAAAAAGCCATAAAGAAGTTGATTTAATATTTCTAAATATTCCTAAAGTTTACCCTAATAGCGAATTGCACAAAATAACACAGCGATTACTGTATACAACATTTTTTGGATAATATAACTGAGAATCTATTTTTTCAGGAAGTATACAATATTTTTCTTTTTTTGCCTAGGTTCCTTTTCATTTTGTGGTGTTTACTAAGGATTTTTACATTTTCGTTTTACAACATAATTTAGATATATCATCTTTTATATTTGATTTGCAAGTTTAACTATTGGAAGTACAAACTCAATAGTATGAAATTCTAACTATTTTTTGAGATATACTTTTTAAAGTATGTTCCAACAAGCAGTCAGAACATGTTCGTAACTGTCAGAAAGCATTATCTAGTCATTGTTATTGAGATATTTATCTAAATGTTTGCATACTGAGAATATATAAAATCTGTTGGATGGCTTTCAATTTTTTGTTAGAACAAACCTATAATCAGGTCGATTCTGTTTGAACATAACAATATTGTTTTTGGCTATTTTAAAAAGATATGGTTATTTCTTAACCAGATATGGAAGATACCTATTCTGTTTGATAAATTTTAACAAGATGATTTGTCATTTTAAACATATCTTGCTATTATTTCTGGTAATCTTAGCAACATCATTTTAGTGCTCTCTATGAACATTGCAATATAGTCAGTGGTTATATTTAGTGTTTAAAATGGCCATAAATTCATTATTTATACATTTTCAGCTGAATTTTCATGTTTCAAACTGTTTTACATCAGTAATTAGGTACCTACCCACTTATATTTAAGTACAATTATTTTTATTGTGTACTTTGATCAGAAATGTGTACTGTTAGAACCTTCTTCTGGATGTATATAATTAAGGACACTATTTATTGAATTGTTTTATTAAACAATTACTTTTGTTAGTGGGTTAACACTATCGTAACATCTGTCTTCTTTCACAGTTAAAAATATATTATCAAGTCTGTGTCTCACAATACGAATCTCTGCGCCCTGTCCTTCAGTCCGTATCGTTTTTTATAAACAACGGCCTAAACACAACACCTAAATTAAAATTGAATATTTAAAATTTTAGAAAACAATTAAGACTTGAATTCAAAAGTATTACAGATGCAAGCAACCCATTTGAGGTTCCGAATGAAAAATTTATCAAGTTATTCCGTTTGAGTAAAGGAGCGGCACTGAAATTAATTCAGCAACTGGAAATGTTTGTCTATGCAGCTACAATACCATTTTATTTATAGGTGATACACAGGGATAATTTAATTAAAATTATCAATTCACATAGAAACTTTTCTTGCTTCGTGACGTGGTAATGGCAAAGAGGATGATACACGTTTTCTCTATGGAATAAACTAATTCTTCTTCACAAATCACATAGGTTTCTCTTTGGTAAATATAAAGGTGAAACGCTCGTGAAACCAAAGAATATATCGTGATTCGCGATGAAACGGTTAGACTTCAAACTCAAAACACAAAATTTAAGGTTATATCCCACTGTCGTCTTCTTCTTCTTGAAATATCCAATGAATTTGACCCCCGACACGTACAAACTTATAACAATATTGTTGGTTTTGTAAACTTTAACAATACTTACTATACGCGATTCATTTTAAGATCGAAGCGCCAAAATGGCAGTAACCTATACTAACCTACTTTCACTAACACTGACGTTTGAAATTTTATTCATCAAAGATTTGTTGTCGAGAACTTTAAACCAGGTAAAAAGCTTGTAAAACTATTTTGAAAGGGGTAAGTAGTGATATAAAATTAAAATAGATTTCAATATTTTTCGAGCGTTCAATCTGAAAATGAAACAACCTCAAAATATGTCAAATTCTTTATTTGGGCATACGGCATACATACCTTTATGGAAATAGTCTTCCTTAGAGAAAGGTAAAGAGCACACTCTCTACTCTGCGTTCTTTAACTTCTTTATCCATACTTGTCTCCTGTAACTCTGTAATGCTCAACTTATAGTTTCCGCGATAGCCCCAGATTTTCCCGCTATTGGAAAAGTATGAAACCGATCTCGGGGTTTTTCTTTGTACAAGAGGAACAATGACGCTCACAGCAATAATGATTCATATCTAATCAAAGCAATTAACTAATATAACAACGGATATTTCAAAATTCACAATAGACATACATACGCAAAACTGAACCAATACCACATGCGTTAGTTGTGCGTGCCGCCAGTAGGTAGCGTATTGCTTAGCAAGAATCGCGTATAACTCTCCAAACGGAATACCAATTTTGAATAAGATCTTGTTACCACTTAAACTTATAACAACATGGTTTACATAACAAGACTCTTAGCAAGATGCAAACAGAATCGACCCGATTATTTAATAGTCGCGTAAAAGTAAATAGCGATAAATAATAATAAAAAATAATAATGATTTCGGACTTGCCACATTGAATGTGGATTGTTTGGTGATGAATAATTCAACTTGTGTAAGTTCACACCTTCTGCACTGGTGCAAGTAGCGTCGATTTTCCATAATATTTTCATTAATAAATTATGGTTGTATTATTCAATATATTATTCAATATTTTGGTATGAACAGCCGCGTTCGCGCAAAACGACCACTCATCTCCTATTTCCAATACTCTTTTATCTATATCTCCCGTTACAAAAGAGCTATCTACATACGGATTTCACCGTTTTTTTCCTTTTCTTGTTGCCTTTTTATCCTGGCTAAAGATTGATGTAATGCTTCCATTAGAAATTTCTGAAAAAAATTGGAAAAATGTTAACTTTTCATTTAATCCCATCTAGCAGTGGAAATATAAAACAAAGTAACTTCATACTCAAAAAATCTAATTAAGCTTGGGATGCTCTTTCCAACCAGATAAACTTTATTTAATTTGGTTGATGGTAACTGTAAAGTTTTAGCATTTTTTTGAAAGATATTCCTTCTTCACTCTTCTCTTATTTGAAGAGATAGAGCAAGAGGTGCCAAATCAAAATCAAAATTTGCCAAATATTACAATAAAAGTGAGCTAGTCTACCACACCTAGGGAAATTTTCGAACAAAATACGTTTTCAAGTTGGCCATGCATGTTGCGCCTCTAGCGGCGAAGATAGGAACATAAAAATGCTGGAATAATTGGTCCACTCTAGTAATCAAATTTTTCCTCCGATGCACTACAATGTACCGTTTCGTGATGTGACCGACGTCCTTCAGTCGGCCTGGTACATATAGTTAGAATGGTTAACGAAGCCACCACATTTTATGATAGGTGCCATAATGTTAAATGTAAATACATACAGATATAAATAAAATTGTAAATCAGTTGATTACAGTAACCCTTGTAAAACACAGAAACTATAATCCAAAAAAATATATTGCAATCATTATTTTCGTTTTGTATTCAACTTTTAGTATTAGCTAATAATTGTATAGTATAATAATTAGTAGAGTGATAATGGACATGCAGTAAAGGCGGATTTCTTACAAAGCGTTGTGGACCTTGTAATGAAAAGATCTGTAGTATATTAGTAGTGGTGAGAAACACACCGTAGTGCCCTCTTTGGGTCTTTGGTACTATCTGCCTGACAATTATTGCAAATATCGAATTGACAGACAGATATTAGAAAAGGCCCAAAGAAGGCACTACGGTGTGTTTCTCACCACTACTAATATTCAAGATGCCCATTAGGGAATCATGCCGCAACATCGTTCATCGATTCCACTACCTATGACAGTCTGACGAGTGGATAATAAGCGCGAAATCGGTCAATGTCTGGCGGTTGATCTCGATAAAAGTTGTGGCGACTCCTATGGAGATGCCGGAGTAATGCAATGCCAGTCGGGGCACACTTCCCGTGGAGTAGTTGTTTTTTGCATCTCCAATATTTTTTCTATTAATAGAGGCAAACCAAAAATTTTACTAAGGTGTTAGAGTTCATATCAGACTTAAATAGCACTTATGTGCTTCGTGTTTTCCGCTGAATTTTGTCAATTCTTTTAAGATAGACTTTGAAGACTTGACGATACATATTTCTCTGTACTATTTATCAGAATTTGCAATATTTGCTAGGTACCAATAGTAAAACTGTAATCCGTCCTATAATAGTGTGAACTATTAAGTGTTACTAAGAGTTTCCTTTATTAAAATATTGTAAGTAGATGTATTTTAATGCCCTGATTAGAAGTAATTTCACATTAGTATTCCATTATCTAGTTGAAACATCATGCGCCATCTGCTTTTATTTGATGTGTCTTGCGTCATCTGCTTTTATTTGAAGTGTTTTGCGTCATCTGCATAAAGAATTAGATTCAGTGGATAAAAAATCTGCACGCAAGATGTTTTTATTGTTTTACGATTTTTATATCTGGGTTTTACAATGATATCAATAATAGGGTCATACTCATTTAATTAGATAAATATTTTGACATAAAGGACGCAATATCCGGACTTATGAAATGGAAAATGCTTGTTTAATTGTGTGTCAATTTACGTTAATACCGTACCTAGTATCACAAATAAATGTTATTGGTGGCAAATCAAACTATGTAATATTAGTAATAACCTGTACTTATTTTGTACATAATTGTTGTAATATACATATTAATAATTCTGTATAAGGTAATATTAATTTAAACGTCCTGTTCGGAAGTGATCATTAGGAATATTTAAGAACAATGTTACCTTCGAATCGTAACTAAACTTTTTGTGTAAAAAGTTAATTAGGTTGTGACTCGCAAGCGCTTTTTTATTGGTGGGTAGTTTTCAAATTACATAATAGTCATTGTCTTTTTCTTAATAATTCAGAAGCAATAAACTCTTACATGCCTACCTTAATAGCTGCTGACCCGTAAGATAATTACAAAATTTTATAGATGGGTATAAATACGTAAGAACAGTTATTTTTCTCATTAAAACTAGTAAGTATGTTGCCAAATATATTGCTAAACTACCAATATTGTTTTAAGGAAAGGCTTGCATAATAAGTACATATCCAACTAATATTATTAAAAGTATTTAGTACTCAATTTTTTGGAAAATGGTAAAAATATTTACTCGGTTAAGAATAAGCCATAAAACATATTTATACATTTCTAATATAAAGCATATTATGTTTTAATATATTTATAATACGTTAAATTAAATAAAATATTGATGCCGGATGCCACCTGTCCTCATCATATTTGAAAACTGTAAGGTATAATAATAATTTGCTCAAAAAATTATTAGGTTATACACGCGGCTAGTAGAGTAGGCCTCTTTTTCATGTTGTAAGCTAGTACTCTTATGACTTGTACTCTTTTGAAGATATTTTCTTTACTATCGATATATTATATTCCACATCAGTGTGTTCGTGAAGAGTGGCCACGTTAAATTTTTTAAAAGTGTACTATTAATGAAATACTTAGTCATATTAAAAAATAAAATACTATATTTAATAATAATAAATGTCAGACATAGATATTTCACTATCTACGAATATGTCAATGATTTAAATGATACAATATAAATCAATAATTTTACTTACCTTAAAACTTAATATTAAACTAACTAATTTTCTTGATTTGTAAGACAAGTTTGTGTAAATTTTCATTTGGGGCTACAAACAACATCTAGTTGCTAATGATCATATGCTAAAAGTAAAAGTACCTTAAGCCCATGAATGTATAAAACCAACTACCTCGTGTTTTCGTATATAATCCAGCAGTAAAATAGTGCCACACATGATGATATATGTATATACCATAGATTTATAAGACAAGGGAGATGTAATTGTTTACATTTTAAAGCAATCAGAGAACCCCTTGTTTATTCTTTATCTGGTCAACTGCATGGTCTACTTTATGATTGTACGAAAAACTGTTGTCAAACTGTCAATTGTGTAATTTATATTTTCACATTTAAACTACCATGATTATGGGTTAAAGTTAAAATATTACATACAAATATTTTTCCGTTTCCTAGTTAAGTAGATAAATCATATTTTGTTAAAAAAGTTGCGATAAGAACTAACTTCATAACGCAAAAATGGAATGAACAGGCATCATTGCTCCCTACTCAAATCCGCATGTTCATTGATACCGGTAACAATGCACGTGAATCGTAGTATTTTATAGTATTTCTTTTGTGCGGTGTTGCTGGCAGTCGGAATTTTGCTTTTGTAAATTTTTCAGTGTTTTTCGTAAGGATTTATTACTATTCTTCAGAAAATGGTGCGTCAGTGTCAAGTGTATGGAAAAGTGAATTCTTTATATTCAAAACTGTCTTTCCACAGGTAAATTTTGCCAAGTTTTGTTTTGTTATTCGGTCGCTATATTTGTGACGCCATATTTACGAATTTCCAGGGGCGTGCTGGCTGGCTTCCTTATCATTTTACGGAATATAGTATATATATATATATATATATATATATATATATATATATATATATATATATATATATATATATACACACTATACTATATTATGGAATTGCTTTTGTTATTTTTTAAAATATGGCTGATGTGTTAGTTTTTGGAGTTATCTACACACATACTTAAATATGGTCAAAACAAGAATCCACGACATCAGCTTTAGCAAGAAGCTAAGACATCATTCAGCACTTTGCTGCATATCAAATTAAAAAACCTATAATGTTTGGTAAGTGTGAAGCCAACATGCAACGTTTGCACACAAAAATTAAAATCAGTTGCGTAACCATGATAATTTTTAAAGGTATCCTTTATATTAATCTAAGAGAAGATCATCATTATCAGGCTTTTAAGAGTTATTTTGAAAACAGTAAGTCAAATAACTTGAAACAAAAATTTTAATTAAAAACTAACATCATGTACATCTTTCTTATTTTAAATTATATTTCACTTTTAAATTTAATTGAACCCTGTATAGAGAGTTTGGGTATCTTTGAAAAACTGAAAAATACTTTTTTACACTAATATAAGTTTTTGTAATGTAGTAGGTCTACCACCTTTACTTAATTCAGAATTTTAAGTGTTCAAGTTTCAATTCATATTCCCTACATTAAAACTCCGATACTAATTTAATTTCCAATCTCACAAGATTTTGCTATTGCAATGTATAGTAGTGATTTTCTTAAAATTCCTTTTTTGATATTTTATTATCATACCCAACCCTTCCAAAAACAGTACACCTTTGGCGTCGGAAGCAAGTTCTCCCAAAACTTTTGCAACGCCGCACGGAGTCGGAATTTTGCCGTTCTTTCTCTCGGTATTCTTTGTCACACACATTGCAAATGATTAATACAAAACAAAAGGTTATTTATGAAGGAACCGTGAGGTCTCCTCTTATTAAGTCTATGGTATATACTGATGATATACTGATCAGCAGTGCAAAATGTCGAAACTTGATGGAGTAATTCCATTATCTTCTTGGTACTTACCTACCAACGTATATCCAACCAAGCATTAAGAGTTTCTAGACTAAAATTATTTCATTGTTTTATTTGCTGGTCTTCAGAGAGAACAAAATGCTACTTGAACATATTAAAATAGCACTTATTTAATGTCTCCTTCAATATATACGTACAACAAATGCAAATCCAACCTTAAGAAACAAATTAAGTTTTTCTAATCAATAAGTCAAAAAAGTATTATGCTGAGCTGAATGAAAACTAAAACTTTCTATATAGGTAATTATTATCTTAATTGAAAACGACGTCGGGTTTTTGTTTTACCCGATATCGTATTTCACCTGCTTACTACAAATATATTATCTTGAAAATAAAAAAAATATATTTCTTTTGTGAGAATGTTGAATGTAGTCACATTGTTATTTACGGCAACTGCGTGGTTGTTTATTTACATAATATATTTAAAACAATTATTGAAAGTATAAAATAATGTCGTTAGTATAATTGTTTAAATATTAGAAAACTACCATACGACCATAGCAAATTCTTGTACAATTTTAGTAAGTTAAGATTCGATTCGCTTACTAAATCAGGAAAATCGAAGACAATTATTACGAATTGAGTTTTTAATAAACTAGCGTTAACCACATTAATTAGTACTACATTATAATTGCACACACTAGAGTGACAATGTAGGAAAATAAACAGTTTTCTGTCTATAGGTAGTACAATGACCATAGGAGTAAAATTGATTAGTTTTATATTAACGAGTAATATATGAGGTCATCATAAAGTAAGGGGTATACTTTAAAGTTTTATATAATTTTAAGAAATCAAGCTAGTAAAGAAGGTAAATGGAATCTAGCTGCTTCAATAATTGGATTTTACTGTATCTATAGAAAACAATAGTGTTGTCGTGTCAATGGGGTGTTTTCCAATTTTTTTTTACATCGGCAATGGAAAGTAGTTGGAAAAAGAAGAGATACGCATTTCTGGAATTTTAATATTGGGTTCATTTAAGTCCATAAATTATTTTTTTATTGTGCGCGATGTCGATGTGACGTCACTAAGCGAAAATTCAAAATTTGCGCCATTTTTTAGTGATTTCTAGGATATTTTCATTTGTGTGGTTGTTGTCACTGCGTGACAACGTTACTTTTGTTTATGTTTGAATTGTTTGGTTATGGTAAACATCGTGGTAAACATGAGACATTGTTTTTAGTTTATATTTTTACCTGTGAATTGTTGCCTCTGCCTGTGACTGATTACAAGTGTATTTATTAGTAATAGAAAAACATCGTAATTTGTAAAGGTAATTTTTGAATATATTTAATCGACTTTGCAGTAATACTGTTAAGTTAAATACTAACCTTAAATTTTTCATCCCTTTTATTTCTGAAAGGATCTATAGGATCTTTATCATAAAAGGATCTATAACCGGTAAGTTGTCGGACTTAGCCTCTACAAAACCTTGCTCCATGTTTAATAAAAGTTTACTTCACAAGAAAACAACAATACAACACGTCAAGTTGTCAAGCCAAATACAAACAGGAAATTTCAAATGCCAATTATCGAAATGTCGACTGTCGACTGTCGAACTGAAACTAGCCACATATTATCAGTGTGGCCTTTTTATAGATACATATTCCTTAGTTTTCGCTTAGTGACGTCACGAATATAGAATAAAATTTCAAAATTAAATTAAAAATTTTCTACCGATTCAATCTTAATAATTTTTATCCTAATAAATATAAAAAAAAATATATTTTATAAAAATACAGGTTTCCACTTTCATTTCGATTGAAGGAAAATAACCCATTGTTGATACGAGTGTCAAACGTAATTGCGATTTAGAGAATTGTTCTCAAAATAGAACTCACGTAAACGTAGATTGAAACGATTTAAACTTTAATAACATGGACCTACAAACAAGAATTAGTTTAGTACAATGTTATTATACATGCGGGAGAAATTACACTGCTGGATTACGAAGATTTCGTACGAAAATGGGTTTGAGAACCCATGGCTCTGTCAAATGAAAACGTATCGTAACTTGATTAGCAAATTCGAAAGATCAGGGTCTGTAACAAGTTCTTCGGGAAAATCAAAACATCGAAACACTAATCCGTAACAATCCTAGTGTGAATTTATGCAAAATCCTAAAAAGGTATCCCTATAAACTTAAACTGCTGTTTGTATAAATGATGCAGATTTTCCTATCAGGTATGATTTTTCTTTACAAATATTCGATCAGATAAAAGTTAAACCGGAATGGGTATCTCGTATTTTATGGTCAGATGAGGCCCATTTCTCTCTAAATGGTGGACTCAATACTCAAGACTGTCGAATATGGTCAACAGATAATCCCCATTAAATCATTCAGAAAGATCTTCATGACAAGAAAGTCACCAATTGGTGCAGTTTCACATCTAATTTTAACATTGGACCATCCTTTTTTTGGGGACATACAGAATGGAGAGGCCGTATCTGTAACTGTTACTGGTGAACGGTACCTGCATATATTACGAGATTATGCCATTCCACGGACACAAAACGAGCACGAAGTAATTGAAAACATGATTTTTATGCAGGATGGGGCACCACCCGCATATTTACCGAACAGTTAAAGAATTTTTAATAGATGTTTTTTAAAATCGTGTAATAAGCGGACATTTTGTAAATGCATGGCCTCCAAGATCGCCTGATCTTAACCCAGCGGATTACTGGCTGTGGTGTTATTTAAAAAATTTGGTGTTTAGAACACGACCAATATCGCTGGAAGAAATAATAGACTCTATTAGGGACCAAATTGCTGAACCAGAAATTCTGAATAATGCTGTGTATGTACAGGGTGATTCACTTTCGAGTGTGTAACATGGGTATCTCGCTTATTATAAAAGATAGACTGTAGGTTTAAATTCGACAAAGTTGCGGAATTTTGTGGTCAATAAGTTGGCATAAAGAAAACCCCCATATCTGCTTTTGTTTTTGAGTAAGAGGCAAAAAAAGATTTTTTCCGGTTTCCGTTTTCTGGCCATAACTTCTATATTTTTGAAAATATTGTCTTATCGTTTTCACATTATTAGGACACTTTCTTGAGACAAATACGATGCCGTAAACCGTTTTTTAAAAAAATGCCACTTCTATTGTAAATCATCGTCAACTTTATTTTTTCTTATGGGCACCATATTAGTTTTTCTCATATTTGAATAAACCGATTTTTTCTGAATACAACAATATAATATATGTTAATATTTGCCTAAAAAAATAAGGGCATTATGAAGGAAAATAGGTATTTTTTTGAAAATGTCTAGTTACCCATGGCCATGACAGTCAGTCTTGACAAACCACAAATATCACTTATAATTTTTATAAACTGCATCTGTGGAGTACTTTTTACATTGACTAACGATGTATACAAACCGAAGAGAAACAAGATATAGATATTTATTACAGATGTAACAAAAATTTAAACAGAACAATTGAAGAATATTTAAACACATATCCTGAAAGACGACAACCATGCAGGACATATATTACTAAACTGCAGTGTAATTTAAGACATTATGGCAGATCCATACCTATTTCTTGGTTTAAAAAGACTGCCATAATTTCTTAAATTACACTGCAGTTTAGTAATATATGTCCTGCATGGTTATCGTCTTTCAGGATATGTGTTTAAATATTCTTCAATTGTTCTGTTTAAATTTTTGTTACATCTGTTATAAATATCTATAATATCTTGTTTCTCTTCGGTTGAATACACCGTTAGTCAATGTAAAAAGTACTCCACAGATGCAGTTTATGAAAATTATAAGTGATATTTGTGGTTTGTCAAGAACTGACTGTCATGGCCATGGCTAACTAGACATTTTCAAAAAAATACCTATTTTCCTTCATAATGCCCTTATTTTTTAGGCAAATATTAACATATATTATATTGTTGTATTCAGAAAAAATCGGTTTATTCAAATATGAGAAAAACTAATATGGCGCCCATAAGAAAAAATAAAGTTGACGATGATTTGCAATAGAAGTGACATTTTTTTAAAAAACGGTTAACGGCATCGTATTTGTCTCAAGAAAGTGTCCTAATAATGTGAAAACGATAAGCCAATATTTTCAAAAATATAGAAGTTATGGCCAGAAAACGAAAACCGCAAAAAAATTTTTTTTGCCTCTTACTAAAAAACAAAAGCAGATATGGGGGTTTTGTTTGCGACAACTTATTGAGCACAAAATTCCGCAACTTTGCCAAATTTAAACCTACAGTCTATCTCTTATAATAAGCGAGATACCCATGTTACACACTCGAAAGTGAATCACACTGTACAATTAGAGGAACGGTTGGTGATTGTACAACAGCAAAATGGACGACATATCGAACATTTGCCTTAATCACTGTTGACCATAAAAAATTCCATTGTTTAAGCAATCGAATTTACTTCACATCCTGTTATTAACTTAATTTGTTAAAACTATATAATAAGCTGAAATATATCCCTTACTTCATATTTCAATTTACATTACACGTATTTAGTGCCATTGTCATATTTATCAATTGACATATTTCTGAAAGCGTTGATTGTTTTATTTCTGCGTAAAAAAATTTAATTTGCGGCTCTCGGTAAGCGGTAATGATAAATTTAACGTTTCCATCTTATTAAAACTGTGGCTGTCAAGTTATAATAAGTATTAGTGCCATGGTAAGATGGAAAAAATCACTGGAAGAACTAAATGGTGCTAAAGGAAATTTGCCCTTAGAACCGCAATATAAGCAACAGATTCTTCGAAACTGGAAAGATGAGTTTCAAAAACACGTATGAAATTTTTAGCAACCGTTTGCTCTCATTTGGAATAATAATGTTATTGAATATCTTCACCCTTCAAATTTATATATTTATTTTTTCAACAAATTAAAGCTATTGAACGCAATCTTTATAAGGTATTTAAGAATTACACATCCAGTTTAAGGTTTAATAGAAATAATGTTATAAAAAATTTTGTAATTGTATACATGCACGCTTTCGCTCGAAAACAAATTTCGTTATACCAATTTATTATTTAATTTTGTTAATTTATAAACTTATCAATGTTCTCCAATTATAATTTATGCTTATAAGCTGTTAGCTTAACTTAATTATCATGTTCCTCGACTAAATTGCTACATTCGTAGTTCATCATTCTAATTTAGGGCAAATTTATATTTAGGTATATGGAATTAATATTATTGTTAACTATATTATAATGGGGTATAATGGGGTATTATAATACAGGTATCAATGTCCGTTAAATGGTTCATTTATAGGTTTTGTACTAAAAACTTAAGTGACTACTAGACTTAAATGTATCAATGATATTATACCATTGGAAGTGGCTATTTATACGAGATCCGTCTTCTCAACTTACTAAATACTAATCCGTAGGTTCGTTGTCTCATCTCCTATTTAAATCTTATGTACAAAGTGGTGCAATTTGGTGTGTTTTCGAGGGTTACCGAGAATCTGTAATAGACAGAGCAAATATAAACCGTCTGCATCTCTCTATCTAATACCATTTTCGAGCTATAGTGCCATTGACGATTTTTGCCAAAACTGACTGATGCCCTTTTCCCGTTTCCCTTTCAAGATACCTCAAAATGCATTTTGCATTTCCTTTTTTCTTTTCTTTGGAATGCATTTTCAGTCCTCTTTTCATTTTAGAAATAAAATACAGGGTGTTCCATTAAAAAAATACAAGTTATTGTCAAAACAAGAAAATGAAAAATGAAATGAATTTATGTTTATGCGATCAAATGTATGTCTACAAAGTCTGTAAAATGTTCAAACCATTTTGAGATATCTTGAAAGGGAAACGAGAAAGGAGCATCAGTCTGTTTTGCCAAAAATCGAGCCGGGCTCTGTAGCTCGAGAACGGTAAGAGATAGAGAGATGCAGTTTGCCCCATTGTTATTCTTGAAGGTGGTTGGAACCTTTGCTGTGAAGATATTACTGACGTAGTTTTCCACACAACACCAAGACACTATACTGCACTCGACGCGCGTTTCGCCAACCAAGTTGCCACCACCTGGAGATGTTTAAAACTGTTTCTTAAGTGATAATTAAATCACTTTTAATCATCTCCAGACAATACCAACTTGGTTGGCGAAACGCGCGTCGAGTGCAGTATAATGTTTTGGTGTTGTGTAGAAAACTATGTCAGTGATACCCATTGTTATTTTTTCAAAAAAAGGGTAAAGGACTCGTCCATCAGATGTGCCCTATCTATTACAGATTCTCGGTAACCCTCGAAAATATACCAATTTGAACCACCCTATTATATTTCTCTTGGATATCAGCTTATAGTGCTATTATATCTACTGTTAATTTGTTATATTGTTGTGTAATCTTGCCAGAGCAATAACAGAAGTAACCGCCTTACAAAGATATTTGTAAGCAATTTTTAGATTCTGTGATTTACAAAAATAATCAAGTAACAAAAAATATGGAGCAGTAGATATAGGTTTGCTACACTATAAATAATTGGTCTGACTGAACACAGTACTAGTTTGAATAGGATTGATAATTTTACTTATTTATAACAATCCCGTAGATTTATCAAAATTGATTAATTATTATACTCAAATATAATAAATACCACTGTTATTAGTGTAATTGTTTAAGCCTGAGCCTGAATATATTTTTATTATAATAAATCCTATTATATTACTATACTATACTAAATTCTATTCTATAATAAATGAAAATAAATATAATAAAAGTATTTAAATAAATAACTTCCTAATTCAAGAATCATTTGTGCAAAATATAAATTTAAAATTAGACCAGTAATTAGAGAATTTGGAATTAATAACTTTAACTTTACATTTAATGACTTGAATATTCACTGTAAATAATTTGACTGAATGACTACGAGATTCTGATCAACTGAGAAACAATATACCTAAACCAGAATCATATTTTGTTTTAGCCTTGGGAAACCAGCTTTTTTGTAAAAACCTCAAATCTGAGTGTTTCAAACCTCAAGTGTTCGACATGATTTCTTAATAAAAGAGTATTTTATTCTTTGTCTTGTTGCTTATTTAATAAATGTCAAAAATGAGTTTAATTCTGATCATATTTGAGTAAAAAGTAACTCAATAATGCTTGTTATGTTCAAAATAAATTTAAAAAATCACTCTTAAGGTGGAGTGCCAATCAGGCGACTGCAGCGGCTACAGCCGCGCTGCTGGAGACGCGCGACTCTGGCGACTTTGCATCGGTCACTGGTTTACGTGTAAATATATGAAAGCGTTATCAATTACGCGACTTCAGCGTGACGACAGAAGCATCTGTGGCGGCGCGTCTGCCAAAATAGCAGTCTAGCCGCTTCAGTCGCCATGCAGGTTATAATAAATTTACTAATAACCACGTGTTTTGGTAAAATTTTTGAAGAGAAATGGATGATTCTTTATTAAGTCAACTTGTAGGGCAACATCCCAATTTATATGACCCAAAGAACAAACATTATAAAAATCAAAATATAAAAGACAACGTGTGGAAGGAAATTGCAGACATTTTAAAGCAATCAGCCTTTGCTTTCGTCTTGTAATAGATGTCTCCCAACCAACATATTTTCGAAACCCTCTTCTCCTCGGACGCGACTTCAGCGTGACAACAGAAGCGTCTGCAAAATTGCAGTCTAGCCGCTACAGTCGCCGTGACATGTTATGATAAATTTACTAATAACCACGTGTTTAGGTAAAATTTTGAAAGAGAAATGGATATAGAAATACAAAATTGAACTGATTGATGTCAAGTCGATAAAAAGTTCGAAATTTGCTTTCGTCTTGTAATAGATGTCTCCGAACAAACATATTTTCGAAACCCTCTTCTCAACGGGTACAAAAAATATCATGAGGACTGCTTCGTAAAGAATCCATAAGTAATAATAACAAAAGTTCTTATTCCTCTTCTTCTTCATTTTTTACTAAATCGCACCACAAAGCCACTGCTTTCTCCATAATAGCAGAGTATACAGAGTCTATTCTCTTTATACTATGATAATAGTCTATTGAAAACTGAAACTTTATAAAGAGAAAGCAGCCGAAATCGCGCAATTGACACTCGTATAGGCCGCTGCAGTCGTACTGCAAAAGTCGCGCGTCTCCAGCCGCGCAGCTGTAGCCGCTGCAGTCGCCTGATTGGAACTCCACCTTTAGAAGAAAATGCGGAAACTCACAATTTAGTAAATAAACTTCAAATTAAACCAAAAATGGAATGAACAGGCATCATTGCTCCCTACTCCAATCCGCATGTCCATTGATGCACGTGAATCGTAGTATTTTATAGTATTTCTTTTGTGCGGTGTTGCTGGCAGTCGAAATTTTGCTTTTGTGAATTTTTCAGTGTTTTTTGTAAGGATTTTATTACTATTCTTCAGAAAATGGTGCGTCAGTATCAAGTGTATGGAAAAATGAATTCTTTATATTCAAAACTGTCTTTCCACAGGTAAATTTTGCCAAGTTTTGTTTTGTTATTCGGTCGCTATATTTGTCACGCCATATTTACGGATTTTCAGGGGCGTGCTGGCTGTCTTCCTTATCATTTTACGGAATATAGTATATATATATATACTATATTATATTATGGAATTGCTTTTGTTATTTTTTAAAATATGGCTGATGTGTTAGTTTTTGGAGTTACCTACACACATACTTAAATACGATCAAAACAAGAATCCAAGCAAGAAGCTAAGGCTTCATTCAGCACTTTGCTGCATAACAAATTAAAAAACCTATAATGTTTGGTAAGTGTGAAGCCAACATGCAACGTTTGCACACAAAAATTAAAATCAGTTGCGTAACCAAGGTAATTTTTAAAGGTATCCTTTATACTAATCTAAGAGAAAATCACCATTATCAGGCTTTTAAAGAGTTATTTTGAAAACAGTAAGTCAAATAACTTGAAACAAAAAGTTGAATTAAAAACTAACACCATGTACATCTTTCTTATTTTAAATTATATTTCACTTTTAAATGTAATTGAACCCTGTATACAGAGTTTGGGTATCTTTGAAAAACTGAAAAATTCTTTTTTACACTACTGTATATATAAGTTTTTGGAATGTAGTAGGTGTACCACCTTTACTTAATTCAGAATTTTAAGTGTTCAAGTTTCAATTCATATTCCCTACATTAAAACGTCGATACTAATTTAATTTCTAATCTCACAAGCTTTTGCTGTTGCAATGTATAGTACTGATTTTCTTAAAATTCCTTCTTTGATGTTTTATTATCATACCCAACCCTTCCAAAAACAGTACGCCTTTGGCGTCGGAAGCAAGTTCTCCCAAAACTTTTGCAACGTTGCACGAAGTCGGAATTTTGCCGTTCTTTCTCTCGGTATTCTTTGTCATACACATTGCCAATGAGGTCTCCTCTTATTAAGTCTATGGTTTTAACATAATATTTATAGATATACAGGGTTACTCATTAGTGGAGTAAAATAGGACCATTAAGGGTATTGGAAAAACTTTCACAGAAGTGAGATATAGTGTCAAAAGGCGCACATTTTAAAAATATTTTGAAATATACAGGGTGACTCACTACATAGGAGCACCTTGAGAGTCATTAATTTTAAATGGATTGCTATAAATATTTTAATATTTTTGAAATTACAGGAAAATTCTCTTTTCAACGATGTGTCTATTTTAGGTTTTGTTGCGACGTTGTCCTGTATTTCAAAAAATTGTGAAATTTTGGTCGGGACAAGGTTTAACAAATAAACCCGCTATGTGAAAATTACGGTTAATTAAGAATAAATGTAATATATGTTTTGTAATATACTCAGCCAAGGAAACTACTTAAATAGTGTATAACCACCGAATAATGATAATATTACACAGGGTGTTTTTTTGTATAAAAGCCAATTTAGTATATTTTCAATTTTTTTAAACGGAACACTTAGCATATTACTCCATTTTTCAATTGGTTAATTCTCTATAATTTTCGTGACTATTTTCAGAGCTATTTGCAATTTTTCTGCTAGAACCGTTAAATTAGAATTTAACGGCGGCACATATTGTAATCGCAAGCATTACTTACAAGATTTTCCTAGATATTTCAAATTTTTTGCGTAAAAATTAGGCATTTGAACAGTTTCTTAAAATTGATAAGAAAAGTTAGAAGCTCCGATCTACAGTTATGGCTGTTTAGATGAAAAACATCTTTAATATCAAGACAATTGTTTCACTTCAACATACCATAAAATTTTATTCTGCAGGTTTATCTAACCATTTAATATAAATAACAATATCAATAGGTATAACCTCACTTATAAATAAATTTTAATTAACTACTAGGTACCTACCTATTCATTATAATTGTTCAAAATATCCTCAATTCCGTTCAAAATACTTTTCTAATCTAATCTTAGCATGCCCCCACAAGAAGAAGTCTAATTTAGTCAAGTCTGGAAACTTGGCTGACCAATTAACGGGACCACCCCTTCCTATTCATCTATCAGGGAACTGTACTGGAACTAGTAGTCGTAGAACGGGGCGATAAAGACCTGGCAAGTAGGCCACAAGCGGGCCTTTGCCTACCCCTGTAGTCCCCTACCTAACTCCGTCACCTCTTCCCTCGTCGAACCTTCTCGACCTTCTAATGTAGGTCAAAATATCGGTCAATTCAAGGGAACTAACCTCTTACCTTTGCAAAGAAGTGGGAAGACGTTTCGTCGCCCTCCCCGTACTTTGGGCAGGTACTGGAACTAACAAACAGGAAATAATGTGCTGGGGTGCCATCATGTTGGAACCATAAAATTTTCCTATTATTTGAAGGTATATTTTGCAAAAGTTGTGGCAAACTAATATTAAAAAAACGTAAGTATTGATCACTAGTGGGATAACCATTTAAAAAATGTGGGTCTATAATATAATCTCCAACAATATATACCTCTATACCTCTCCACGTCCACCTTCTTCTATACCTCTCCATATGTTTACTGACCACTGTCATTGTATATCAACTGATAATATGACTTTTGAATTTTCTGTGGCATAATGACAGAGATTATGTCTGTTTGGACATTAATTAAGAAAATTAATTAATTTAATTCCTTAAAATTATGAAATTAATTTTAAGAAACCTGGCTGACCAATTAACGGGACCACCCCTTCCTATCCATCTATCAGGGAACTGTACTGGAACTAGTAGTAGTAGAACGGGGCGATAAAGACCTGGCAAGTAGGCCACAAGCGGGCCTTTGCCTACCCCTGTCGTCCCCTACCTAACTCCGTCGCCTCTTCCCTCGTCGAACCTTCTCGACCTTCTAATGTAGGTCAAAATATCGGTCAATTCAAGGGAACTAACCTCTTCCCTTTGCAAAGAAGTGGGAAGACGTTTCGTCGCTCTCCCCGTACTTTGGGCAGGTACTGGAACTAACAAACAGGAAATAATGTGCTGGGGGTGCCATCATGTTAGAACCATAAATTTTTCCTATTATTTGAAGGCATATTTTGCAAAAGTTGTGGCAAACTAATATTAAAAAAACGTAAGTATTGATCACTAGCGGGATAACCATAATATATATACCTCTATACCTCTCCACGTCCACCTTCTTCTATACCTCTCCATATGTTTACTGACCACTGTCATTGTATATCAACTGATAACATGACTTTTGAATTTTCTGTGGCATAATGACAGAGATTATGTCTGTTTGGACATTAATTAAGAAAATTAATTAATTTAATTCCTTAAAATTATGAAATTAATTTTAAGAAACCTGGCTGACCAATTAACGGGACCACCCCTTCCTATCCATCTATCAGGGAACTGTACTGGAACTAGTAGTAGTAGAACGGGGCGATCAAGACCTGGCAAGTAGGCCACAAGCGGGCCTTTGCCTACCCCTGTCGTCCCCTACCTAACTCCGTCGCCTCTTCCCTCGTCGAACCTTCTCGACCTTCTAATGTAGGTCAAAATATCGGTCAATTCAAGGGAACTAACCTCTTCCCTTTGCAAAGAAGTGGGAAGACGTTTCGTCGCCCTCCCCGTACTTTGGGCAGGTACTGGAACTAACAAACCGGAAATAATGTGCTGGGGTGCCATCATGTTGGAACCATAAATTTTTCCTATTATTTGAAGGCATATTTGGCAAAAGTTGTGGCAAACTAATATTAAAAAAACGTAAGTATTGATCACTAGTGGGATAACCATTTAAAAAATGTGGGTCTATAATATAATCTCCAACAATACCTTCCTCTATACCTCTCCATATCTTTACTGACCAATGTCATTGTCTATCAACTGATAACATAACTTTTGAATTTTCTGTGGCATAATGACAGAGATCATGTCTGTTTGGACATTAATTAAGAAAAATAATTAATTTAATTCCTTAAAATTATGAAATTAATTTTAAGAAACTGTCCAAATGCTTAATTTTTACGTAAAAAAAGCTAAAATACCTACAAAAACCTTATAAGTAATCCTTACGATTACAACATATGCCGCTCATAATTCTAATTTAACCGTTCTGTTAGAAAAAAGTATCTCTGAATATATTCAAATTAGGTATAGGACATAGGATTAACGTACTAATTGAAAAATGAAATAATACACTGAGTGTTCCGTTTACAAAAATTGAAAAAATGCTCTTTAAAATTTACTAAATTGGCGTTTGTACAAAAAACACCCTGTGTAATATTATCATTATTCGGTTGTTATAACATTTAAGTAGGTCCGTTTGCTGCGTAATTACAAAATATTTATTCCGTAACCGTAGTTTTTAAATAGGGGATTTACTTGTTAAACCTTGTCCCGACCAAAATATGCACAATTTTTTGAAAAACTCGGCAACATTTACAGCAATTCATTTCAAAAAAATGACCTGGAAAGTGCTTTTGTGTATGTCATCCTGTATATTCCAAAATATTTTTAAATTGTGCGCCTTGTGACACTATATCTCACTCCTATGAAAGTTAAGCGTACACAGTAAAAAAATCCGACTGATTTTAACACTGAATCCACACTCATCAGTGTATATATAGTCCACACTTGGCAGTGTTAGACATATCGGTGTATTATTACATTACATTAAAAGTAATTTAACACAGTAGATTTTACAAGGTAATGTGTAATAGTTAATTATTCACCGTGTAATTATTCCGTTTTTATGGCGGATTGATTCATTTTTAACACAGGGTTTTGTAAATTTTACTACAATTTATGAGTACTTCTACAAACTTGGCGGGTATATCGTTCGTGTAATATGAGTTCTAAAGGTTTAGTTATTATACTACCCAGTTCGTGTTAAAAATAACACTGCAGCAAATTACGATTACCATTTAGTAATTTTACCATTTATCTTTTTTTACTGTGTACTAATGAGCAACCCTGTGTGTATCCGTCTGACAATTATTGCCAAATTGACAGATAGATAAATTAAAATCACTTGAAACTCAAGAGATAAATAAATAAGATAAAAATCGAACACTATTTGAATGACAACACAAATTGAAGTACACCTGTATTAGACATCACTCAAAACTAACACACACATACACCCTGTACATCATAATTTCTAATCTTTAGGCACTAAATAATCCCATTCCCAATTCCCATTTAGCATGTAATAAAATATCCAGTAACGGTAAAATACGCAACTCTACAAAAGCCATGGCCATCATAAAATCTGTTCAAGGAAGATCCCTTTTTAAGAATGATTCGTCGATAATTTATTTCAGTAATACGCGATTGCCATTGACCGATGTTCGGTATAAGGAAAGGCGGAAAGAATCAGAAACAGCCACGATTGAAAATTCTCTAATAAGACATAAAAATGACATAAAATTCCATAGCAACCGTATAAAAGAAATTAATGTTGTCTTTATTGTAAGTATAGTAAGTTGCATACTGTTAATAGTTACTACTTAGTTTCTAGATAAGTAATCCACATAACAATCCATTTATATTTTTCACATAAAATCGTTTGTGTAATTTTGGCTTGATTTTTGCACTTACACAACAGGCGAGTACAGGTATGGACCAATATAGCATATTTGTAAAGCTATAATAAAAAACAAGAGCATCAGTAATTGATAAATAAGTTCTTTTTACAGTAGACTAGTCATGTACGAGTTAAAAGTAATGAAACATTTAAATTCCTTTAAGATACAAAAGCGAAGGAATATAGGCAGAATAAGTCAAAATTGCATCTAACTAAATGGATAGAACAGGTAAGATTCTACTTTTTGTATCTAACACCTTTAGTGCCGGAAAATAAAGAGTACCTAAGAGTACAATGGTGATAAGTTACCAAGGCAAAAAGTGTGGATTTGCTAGACTAATGTCCGGTTTCTGAATACAAAATTATTAACTCAGTTCATTTATCAGTAACAAACTACAGATAATCAGTTATAATACTGGAACTCAGTGACGTTTATTATGTTTGAATGAATACATCTGTTTCAGAAACTGGGAAAAGTGGGTATAATATTCGAGCTCTATGCTATATCGCATCAAGGTTAAAAGTAAAAGTTCTTAATTAAATTGTTAAAAGAAGTCTCCATAATCATGGTCAATGGCAATACTTTGTATGAATTATGGTGCTACGATTTTTCCATTATATTCTGTATTTGTGGGTTGGTTGCCATATCTACCATTGAAATCTAATTCCCTAGATTGATTTCTTCATATTGAAATGCAAACAAGATTGGACATATGCAGGTATAAATGAATTTATACTGATTTTATAAACTATATATTCATATTACCTATAGGAGTAAGCACAACAGAAAAATAAGAAACAAAATTATAACCATTATTCTTTAATTTTTTTTATGAAATCACGTTCCTCTTTCATGATTTCAGCCGAATCCCTCGCCACCCCCCGTTTTCCCATGCTTATTAGCAAATTTATATTTTCAAAATTATCTCTTTTTCTCTCTTTGTAGGTATGCTGAAAATGCAATTTTGCATTTTTCGGAATGTTAACAAAAAGGTGATGTGTTCGTTAACAATTAAGTATATCAACTTTTTTCAGTTATATGAAGTAATAGAAGTTTACTTTTAGTGATATAAATTGTTAGACAATATTTATTTTATTCCACTATAGTGATTTTTAGGAGCAGTATATAGACATAGTTTATTTTCTCATTTTCTTAATAAAATCAGAAATGTGGCAACAACCCAATTAAATAAAGCAAATATAAGAAATGGTACAAATAAATACTTATTTTTTTTGTAACCCCATATCCTAAAATGACATTTATTTGACAGTTTCAATGAATCAAAACAATGTCATTATTTTTTTATAGTATATTTTTAATATTATTTATTTGGTTATTAAACTGTTTACATTTTTCTTTATATAGGAAATAAACCAAAAAATTAACTAAGAGATAAATTATTAATGAAATTAAAAAATATTATGGTTCATATATTGGTTTATTGAAGTATAATATTTGATAATTTTATTACTAATTTATATCTTAGTTAACCTTTTGGCTTCATTCCTAAAGAAAGGTGTAAATGTTATTATTGACAAGTGAATAATAAAGAAGAAAGAAATTTTATTTCACAGCGTGAAATAAAACTTAATAATTAACATACAACAAATTAAAGTTCTTAAATCGAACATTTATTAATATTGACAAGAGAATAATAAAGAATAAAAATTTTTTATCTCACAGTGTGAAATAAAACTTAAGAGTTAACAGACATCAAATTAAAGTTCTTACATCAAACATTATTCTTTACATTCAAAATTGCTTTAAGCATCGAAAACTTGAACCAGACACTTAAACATTTTAAGGTTTTAATTTTTAAGTCAAAAGAATAGACTTAGATATGTTACTCACAGTTTTCTGCTTATACCAGTGCATAAATAAATCATATTCTTTTTCGTACAATTTCGCTGGTAATAGATTTATAGTTACGGCAATTGCTTGCTCCCTTTTCCAGAGGAGTGTAAATTAGGAAAGGAGGAAGAATAAAATCCTCATCACTATCACTCATTTTGTTCCAAATAATAATTATTGTAAAGTAGAATGTGTCAAATGCGACGTTTAAATCGTTCAATATTTCGTTGTTTTATTATTGGTTTCTATGGAAACAACAATAAAATTTAGTCATTACGACAAGGTATAACTTTGTCAATTTGCCGTATTTTTAAAAAATTATATTGTTTTCTAATTTAGAATGGCGGTACAAAAAGTTTTGTATATAATTCGAGACTAATAGTTATTTATGCAACCAGTGCAAAAAGTAAGTGTTTATTGCACGCGACGTGAAATTGTCCAACGAGGCCGTCAGGCCGAGTTGGACAACACGTCAAGTTCAATAAACACTTTTTGTACGAGTTGCATACAATATTTTTTCTACGTTCATACAAAAACCAAAAAATATTTTATTTAGGGGGCACTAAGTGTCATGTTATGTTTGTCATGATCACAAAACGCTGTAGTAGAATGACAGATGAGTGCAATAAAATGTTTATTGCACTAGTGCAATAAAGAACCAGTTTTTTAACTAATCATAGTTCAATAAAGTTTTGTTTTTTGCATGAATATAGAAAAAATGTGTTTTTTTTTACTCGTGTGGTTTATAGTACGACCCGAAAGTGAGTACTATAAACGCCCCTCTTGTAAAAAACGCCATTTTAGCCACTTGTATAAAATACTGTATACCTATTTAACTCCTGTCAGATAGAATAAGTGTGTAGAATATACAAAAAAATATAGTTATATGTAACTTTAAATTAGCTTTAGTGTCCATATTTGACAAAATATGGACACTGGACGGTTTCATATTCATTTGATACCTATTTAATTTATTAAAATTCATTTACAGTACAGAGTTATTAATGAATCACGACCTGAAAGCATTTAATAAAGTTCAAAATCCGCTCAATTAACTTTTAAAATGTACGATATATGTACGAAACTAATGCCTAAGATGTGTGAAAAAATAATCATGTTCTATTAGCTAGAAATATTTAACAGGAGGTCGGTAGAGGCATTTACCTTTACGTATTAACGGCCATGGGATTTGCTTCAATGAAGGTCTCTCAGGTTTTTATTGGAAAAAACTTGCATTGGCACTTGTAAGAGTTTTTCCCATCAGCGTAATAATTTTATTACTACTGAGAGTCACTAAAATAATGTACTTACAATGCTTCATACTTCTTTTCAAGGAACAACGATTATTGATATGTTCAGATAAACATTTAGTGTATAAGTGGTCTTATAATTAATTGTTCTTCTAATTATTTTCAGATTTGAAAACATGTAGGGTTCACATGAGTTATCATTCACATGTGTTATAAAATTTAATAATAGCAATATATGTGTATAGGTGCAATATAAAAATATCAGTTACAAATATTTGAGTTACTGAACCTATAAAATTATGGCATGAACAGGCCGTGATTGTGGAAAGATATATTTGTATATTGGCCAGACCATCTAATTGTTCATCACAACTATTTACAACCACACTATAATGTCTGAATTATAGGGATCAAAACTGGAGCTTTTCCTGATACCGCATAATCATAACTTTTAGAGTAAGTACTTATCATGTATCTGAGAAGCTCAATTTCATAAGACAGGTTCCTGTTTTTGTTATTCTACTACACTATACACTATACTATACTATATATTTAGTATACTATACTACATTAGTTTCCTAACCTACTTTTATACTACTTGTTAGTGAATATACAATCAAATCGATTACATTTCAAACACGGATGAGCATATTGCTTTCCTATTGGGCGCAGCTATGTGCAATTTTATTTATAATCAATAAAAATTCATTTAATAAATATAAGACGTCAGATAGTAATTTTGAAATACCAATTTATATTTACCAAAATATCGATCGTCAGTTGAGCATCATTCGGTTATTATAGCAGCTAATAGCACAGAGGAAGCAGGAAATTTTCCATACTGAATTAGCACTTTTACTTGAATTTGATTGATGCAGCATGTGGCGACGTTAGTCTCTTATGAATCATATAATCAGATGTAAAAGTAAGAGAGTTTCTACTGAAGACGTGAGATTTAAACACTTTTAATTATAGACATCACTGTATTAATGTATGCAGACGATAATAATACGATAAACCAGTTTCTATAGTTGAAAGGTTTTCCATAATATGGTATTTACATATATATATTCGATATTAGAATTTTTGTTTTATTATTATAGAGGGTGTCCCACGGTGATGTTACTCTGTCAGTCTGTTGGGTGCTAGGTCGTACCTTGTGACTAACAGAATGGTATATTGCGGTTCGAATTTCGCAGGGGAAGAAATGGCACCTTTCCCAGGGAATGGCATTTCTATGGTGTTTTTTTTATGTATGCAGGTTGTTCCAAAATGAATTGACAAATATACGAAATGTAAGTTTCTGTGATTAATTTCAATGGGAGTAGAGTGGATATAAAATATAAACATATATATAAAACAATGCGTCTTATTTACCAATCTTGTAAAGGTGATCATTGTTTAATTTTCATGGCCCACTAGTCACAAGCCATTCAAGGAAATAGAAAATTATTGTATCGAAAGTAATTGCGTCGATACCAAGAAAATTGTAACAGATAGGTAGGGAATATCCTATAGGGAATCCTAATATAGATTGAAAGATCACTTTATTCTCTTTTATGACTTTTGGGCAGTTGAAATTAGCCAGAATCAAATTATTTTTTTTTACACCTTATAAATAATAAAATATGAAATTACATATAATCTGAAAGCTTGATAATCCGTCTATCTACTTCTTACATTAACTTTCCTTGTCAATCGATGACAAGCATTTCCATAAGGTACTACCAAATAAAATGTTTTCAAAAAAATTAAAATATCTGAAAAATATTAATTTCCCGTATAGGTTGTGCCACATTAAAAAAGCGTAGATTTTAACGTGGAAATCAAAAATGTAAAAAAACATAGGGTATTCTATTTAAAATAAGAAAGTTTATAGCCATTTCTGGTATAACCGGAAGTGCCAGAAAAGCGGAAATAGTTCAGATAAATAGAACGTTCTTGAAAACCTATTTTTCTGAAATCCAAATTTTCAGAAAATACTCCAATTGGAACTCCTTAATCTTTTAAAGAACAGGTTATCTAAATCACCCTGTTATCATTGTTTCAGATAATTCTAAATATCACACAGCACTGTACTAGGTAAAACACCTACGACAACTTGGAAATAGTCAGATATTCAAAAATGGTTGCAAAATAACAGTATTGGTTATGAAGTGTTCATGTACAAGCTGCTGCGATTTTAGTAAGTCAGTCAGTCGTTTTAAACTGTGGTATTTGTATTATACTGTAATTTTCTGGGTTTTTTTCAACAATAAATCGCAGCCAGTGTGTGAAGCAGATAGACTTGCTGAACAGTATGGTCACAGAGTTCCGTGGCATACTCCCTACCACTTAATTTTGAACCCCATCGAACATATATGGGGAATTACAAAAAAATATTACAGTGACCATGTTAGAGTCAGGTAGATCCGCTGAGAAATCATTAACAATCTGGAAAAAGGCATTAAGTACAATTATACACAGGAAGTATGGAAGAAAACTGTTCGGTACACACAGGAAGAAATAAAACGTTGATGGGATAGAGACGTTGTTTTTGACCAGGAAGATATACAACCATTTGTTATAAACTTTGTTGACGATAAAAATAATGAATTCGAATAGGATAGTGTCTAATGCGTATAGTAAATTTTAATTGAAATTAGTATATGTTAAAAACTTTGTCATTTCTTGTATCTGGTTTTATGTGAAAATTTCAATCTGTTTAACTTTTGAATACATTTTTTTACTTCATATTTTTCTTTACATACTTGTATACAATGCATACAAATATTAAAAATATAAAATAGAAATTAAAAATATGTAATTTAATAAATATCTAAAGAGACTTAAGGATCTCCAAATTTTTGCTACATATTGCAATTTTGTGTTATATCTACAAGATTGTAATAAAATATATAAATTTATATAAAAAACAAGCTTAAGTAAAATTCTAATTAAAAGATGATTAATGTAAATTACCTAAATAATATTGACTAGAAATGGGAGATAATCGCTCTCGCGATTTTCGTTTCCATTTCTAGTCCTACCGAGGGTCCAAGCCGGAGGCCTGGGGTCACCCTTCGGGTGACAAAAGCATCTAGAATAATATTATTTTAAAGAAAAAATAAGAAATTAAAGAAATTTTGTATCTGGAATGATTATGTAATTATACTAAACGTTTTTTCTTAATATTTTGATGAATTGGAAGAAAGTAGAATTTATTTTTCAGTAAACATTTTTATCAATTTTATCAAAGGGACCAAAAATATTATAGATATTTACTTTTGTAAGCAAAAATGATGAATTTAACAGTATGCCAAAATTAACGAATTAATTCCAAACTTTACGTACAGAAAGAATAAAAGCTATTGATAATGAAATAGAATAACTAAACACTAATAAATAATTGGAATTAAAAAGTAAAAAAAAAATTTGCCTCCAGCGTGACTCGAACCCGCGAAATCAGCATTATCACGTTTTGATTCCTACGACTTTCCCGTTGCGCTACCACGCCTGTTGTCAAATGTTTACCTTGAGACGTTTAAGTATGTAAACTGTACGTGCCAACCTGAGAAAATAATTTTTACCGATTTTCTAATTGGAAAACCATTTCGCTTCAGTATTTTGGTAATCAGAAGTGTTTGGCAGTCAGTACTATTGATTCCGTTAGCAATATTTCTCGTAGGAAAATAAACTATCTGAAGTTTAATTAATTTGACAGTTTTCGTGGGAGGTGCTTGTCTCGTTAGTGCAATCTCACATCGGTAGATAAAATGAGAAAGAAGTTGAGACGGACGCGACTCGAGATTTTCGAAGACGAAATAGACGTAGAAGGAGTCGACGTACAGTCTCGATTAGAGAAAGGACGGAACTTTCGCGTGAAGCGGTTCTCGAAGCCGTAAAATTAGAAAACGCCGGTGCTAGCCGTATCTCTCTCGCCGAATGGCGATCGACCAAAAATTTTGCAGATGTGTTTTGAAAAGGCGTTTAAATTGGGAAAACGCGTAGGAAGAGGGACGAAAGTACCCCTACGCATCGGAGAAAGGCCGGGGGCGACCTCCGGTCGCCCGCGGGGTCGCTCCGCGATCCCCTCTCGGAGGAGATAGCTTTGAAACTTTGTGGATTCGGCGACGGAATTTAGAGCGAAGCAGAATCGACGCGTTTTAATATATATGGATGAATGAAATTACTTTCACGAATGACAAAAATCGTACTCTTCCATATGAATGTCAATTTATATGAACGACTATTAAATTTTTAACCTGCATTGACTTACAGAAAATAAATCTGGCAATGTGGAGTCGTTAGACGTTTTCACGTCACTCGGCTGTTAAAGTAAACAGACTTTATCAACGCTAAGCAATGGCTAAGCAACGTTCTCGCCGTTAGTAGTTTAGTACTTGTACAAACGCGTACAGTCACGTTTGAATACGTGAGTGAATACAAGTTGAAAACGCATTTTTTTTTTTAAATATTCGAATATCATTTATTCTGAGGTAATATGTTGTTAGGGGTACAGGAGACTTGCAAATTATGGTTTCAAAATTCCAAGCCCGTATTTAAAAAAATGAAGTTGATGATGGTTCCCGAAAACGAAACCTTACATTTAAAATCTAAATATTCTGGCAAATAGAACGCAGAAAGGCCTATTGCCTTGAATCAACGGTCGACAAGTATATTTTTTAATTTTCTAACAAGAAAAGTGAAGTTCATTCCATTGAAAATACCTATTTTCCAAATTTATTTTACACTTTGAAAATACGAACACTGAAAGCATTATATTTTAAAAATAATTATAAATCTTTGTAAAGTTTATATTTACACAAATTAAGTCTTGAATATTATAAACCCCATATTTTTATAGTGTACTTATACTGGGTTTCTCATTTTATTTGACTAATGGCAATTAACATGGGCTATTACATTTCATTGAATTTTATATTCCCAGGGCACACTATGAGAAATATTGCTAACGGAATCGATAGTACTGACTGTCAAACACTTCTGATTACCAAAATACTAAAGAGAAATGCTTTTTTAATTAAAATATCAATAAAAATTCGTTTTAAGTTAATAGGTGTAGTTTACATAACTGTTTTAAGAGACATTATTAAACGTCATCCGGCGGACTAGTTGGTTGAGCGGCAGTGTTTCAAACTGAACCGCAGAATTTTGCAGGTTCGAATCCCGCCAGAGACAACTTTTTTTTACCTTTTCATTAATTACAAATTATTAGTGTTTACTTATTCGAATAAATATGGTTCATTGTCAGGACCTAGTTATTATTTTTGAAAGTCACAATATTTGCTTATCAAAAAAAAATAATAATAAAACATGTTTTAATTGGATCGTTTCCTTTATCTTTAGCTAAAGCTACTATCTTATAAAATAAGTAATCAACAAGCAACATATTTTTTATTTATTACATGCACTGTGCTTTTACTAATAATAGTGTATTTATTTATCTCTGCTAATAGTTACTACATATTATACTTCAATCTGGATATTGAGTTAAACAGTTGCAGAGGAACTGTCGTGAATTAGTAATAGGTTTTTTTTGAGGAGTTTTTTTTAAATATATTCTTATTTTAAGAAATTCATAATTTTAGAATTATAGTTTTTATTTAAAAAAAAACTTATTACTAATTCACGACAGTTCCTCTGTAATACTGTTTAACTCAATATCCAGATTGAGGTATAATATATAGTAACTATTAGCAGAGATAAGTACACTATTAGTAAAAGCATGTATTAAATAAAAAATATGTTGCTTGTTGATTACTTATTTTATAAGATAGTAGCTTTAGCTAAAGATAAAGGAAACGAACCAATTAAAACATGTTTTATTTTTTTTTTTTTTTTGATAAGCAAATATTGTAACTTTCAAAAATAATAACTAGGTACTGACAATGAACCATATTTATTCGAATAAGTAAACTCTAATAATTTGTAATGAATGAAAAAGTAAAAAAAAGTTGTCTCTGGCGGGATTCGAACCTGAAAATTCTGCGGTTCAGTCTGAAACACTGCCGCTCAACCAACTAGTCCGCTGGATGACGTTTGATAATGTCTGTTAAAACAGTTATTTAAACTAAACCTATTAACTTAAAACGAATTTTTATTGATATTTTAATTAAAAAAGGATTTCGCTTCAGTATTTTGGTAATCAGAAGTGTTTGACAGTCAGTACTATCGATTCCGTTAGCAATATTTCTCATAGTGTGCCCTGGGAATATAAAATTCAATGAAATGTAATAGCCCATGTTAATTGCCATTAGTCAAATGAAATGGGAAACCCGCTCTAGAGCAAAACAAAACCAATATTTATGGCCTTGGTAATGCACACTGGATTTGTTTTGTTAAAACACATTGCGTATACTGAGGTTTTTACGAGATGCTCTAAACGACTTATGAAGCCAAATGCATGCTATTGAATTTGTTTTTAAAACGGTAGATAATTACTATTCCTCTGTATGTGCGTGTGTGTGTCATAATATGAGATATAGATGTCATATTCTTACAACGCTAGGCTACAAGATAAATCTCGACCACTTAGTATTTGCTATTTAAAAAATCTAAAAGTGTTTAAATATCTGGTAGGTAAATTTTGCTCTCTTCCTCCATTTTTTAGTAGAAGACATTGACTTCCAAACGACGCGACATAAAAAAATAAAATCGAGGAAAAATAACAAACCTTATAAACAAAAATAAACATTTGATTAAATACATATTTGCATTTAACGAGGCATTTAATTAGTTGTATGTATACTTGAGGCACCAGAGACTATCAACAACTTGAATATGAAAACGTTTGGAATTTATATCTGCTAATCCTTTTTCTGTAATTTTAGGATCATTAAACTGATATTTTTTATTTTGGTAATCATATATTTAAATTTTATAGTATTAATCTTTGTTAGGCAACGCTATATCATTTCAAAAATAATATATTAGCTACCTATGCTAATATTGGTTATACTCGTGCATTATATATTTAATGTGTCTGAGCTGTTGTGGAATATTTTAAAATGGAATATTTATTAATTTCTTTCTAAAAACCTGAAATAGCAAAAATTATTTGGATTTCCGTGATCGACAACGTTTTTATTCTAAGCTCTGTAATTTATTGATGGAAAATACTATCCATCAATCACAAATGTATGTTTTAACACAATTTTTTTTGTTATATTAAATGTCTTTCTTTCTACAGTAATTTAATTCAATGCTGTCCTAATGTAGGTACTAATGTACGAATTACTTTTGCTTTATTTAATAGGTGCTTATAAAATAAGAAAGGAAATATTGCGCAAGTCATTAATTTAGAAAATATTTCTATTTCATCCATGCTCTTCGTATACCACATGTCATGGTAATTATTTAAGAAGAAACACCATTTCTATTATTTAGAGAGAATCTGGTGAAACTATGGTCTGGACGCTAATGCGGTTGTACGCGCAAAACACACACACTAGTTGTGATATTCAATTTTTAACTTTTTTTTGCAGTTAGAAATCGCACCATTTCAGGAAAATTTTACATTTAAAAAAACTAGTCACTGTAGTTTAACAGGTTCACTTTATAATTGTGTTCACCTTTTTAAACACAATAGCGTATATTTTATATTGTAATATACTGAAATTACTGAATTAAATTCATTGTCTTTCGTTAATTGCATTTCATGCTGCAGACCATGAAACACTTCTTATGTACTGATAAAAAAATTAAATAGTCAGTGTGATCTCTTTGGTACGTACAACAAAATCAAATCAATCTGATCTTCAAGCATATTTGAAATTACGGTTTTTTTTTAAGTAGGTACTACGTACTACTACTACTACTACGTAGTTTAAATTTTGTACCATTTTCTTGGGAATCGGTTATCAATTAAATAAATATTGTATTTATTTATAATGTTTTCATTAAATTATTTATTAGGTGGTGTAAAATTACATACTAAGAAAGTCCTATAAATATACTAGGTATATACATACGCTTTTGAATAATCAGTAAATTTTAACAATATTTTAGTGTGGATCACTTCTACACACTGTTATTAAATATTATTATTTATATTATTTATATTATTTAACTACTTGAAATAAAATGAAATATTAAAAATTAATATTTTCAATAAAATAAATAGTATGGTTTTGGGCGTTGCATCAGTAGTAGTAGATTTTAAACGGGAAGATATTCCTTCTAGAAAATATTGTCGTTTGCATTTTATTGCTAAAATGTAAAACCTATTTTATATCATTCCTTATGCCTTAAGAAAGCAAAATCGCCTGGTCGTCAAAAAATCGTGGTGTGCAGGGGGTAGTTAGGGGTGGTTTTCCAAAAAATTGTAAAAATTTTTTTTTGCTTAATTTACATCTACACAACATGTTTAATCATTCCTGAAAGTTTTGTTCTAAAATTCCAAGAGGAAGTATTTTATTTTTAATTTTAAATTATCTGTGCAACACGCTCTTATATGGAGTTGCTTAATATAAAACGCCTCGCGCTGAAACATCGAAATTGCAATATCGTTTACACTAAGATAACTCAAGAATGCTAATTCTAATCAAAAAAACACTTTCTATGAACGTTGTAGATTAAAGATCAAGGATTAAAATGCTTTTTTATTTTAAAAAATCCGACAAATAGTTTCGTCAAAAAACTGTAAAATGTCAAAGCATGTCGTTACCACCGCGCTCCGACGCGGAAATGCGAGGATGGTTGAAAATCGCGTGGCCCGCGGTTTATCTAAATGTTAAAGCTGTCCTTATGTATTTTGGAGCTTAGACCGTCGCTTTTCGTTTAAAACAGCGGAAGATACACTGTTACTATAGCAACCGTTCTGATAATCTAAGATACATTATAAGAATATAGTGGCTTTTAGTTTATCTACCTATTTGAGTATTGAGTAGGTATTTGTAAATATCTTTTCAAATTCAATTAAATAAATTAATAACAGTTAAATATTAATAAACAAACATTATTTCAAAAAATAATTTTAAAAATTATATATATATATATATATATATATATATATATATATATATATATATATATATCAATTACAGCATTTAATTATGCCAAAAATCCGCGTTAAAATAGTCCAAAGGTAGGATAGTAAAATTGTTTATAGTTAACGCTTAACCTTTTTAATAAAGTCTTTGATAATACATAATGTGTAATAAGATATAATATTGAATACTTGTGAAGTTGTGATATACATATCACAAATATTATGGGTGCTTGTGGAGTCGATATTTCGGAACTCGGAATTTTCTTCACTATCAGATAACATTTTCTGGGAAGCATTTGTGATTTTTAAGTTTTTCTTTATTTTATTTGCACGTGTAATTCGAGCCATACATTTGCAGGACCCAATGCAACAGATTTGTTTTTTCTTACAGGAACATTAAGGTCTGTTGCAATCTATAAAAATGTTTACTTAAATTAATAATACATATACTTATAATAATAATTTCTTTGCCTTTTTTACAAATGCAAATATTTAAAGTATGGGTGTTCTCGGATAGTATTGATACTGTGGTTAAAATTGGCACCAGTTTTCCGTCAACAATTTTCCAGCCACAATCTGATACCTACATCTGGCAAGGATGGTCTGGGTATCGTACTGTTTAGCCATATTTTAGTCTGGTAGTATACACGAAGACAATGCTATTTTAAACTGTCTAAAGTTGGAGGTAATTGCTGATCGGCTTTGAGGACGCTAAAGATCCCTCTAAGCTCATTTATGCAATGCATATTTTCGTTGTTTGTATAAAATCGCATTACAATGCGATTCTATGTTTTGTCACTTTTTTAAGAATCTACACTGAGATGTTCATGATAATCTAATGGCTTATTTAATTGAATGTGTTCTTAAGGAATGCAAAAGATGTGGTAAATGCAAATCATTATCTCATAAAGTTCAGCAGAAATAACAATGGAAAATTTATTTGTTTGTCTTTCATGCCCAAACTGTTTTTTCGTCGCAAATAATGCAAATCTGAAGTATTGTGGAAAATCTTGTTCATTTGTAAACCTACCACTTCAGTTATATTCCACATGCTGTATAAATACAAAGTTATGACGAAGTACCTACTGTCACCATTAAGGAATGAGTTAGCCAAATGAAAATTTACATTGAAAGATAAAGATAGCAGTTCTTGCAATCAAATATTGTGTAATTATCAGCACTTCTGCATTTCTTATTTAGCTCATTTATCTTACTCAGTTAGCACTAGGAGTTCAACCAACGGCACAATTAGTTATGGCCTCTTATGGCACCCCTTTTTTCTGGAAAACACGTGATATAGGTGTTCTATAACTGATATGAATTATGAGAACAAATAGATCCTTGGACCTTAACCATATATTATTACAGAAGGCTTAGAGCATACAACTCTTGACATCAAAGTTCTATTATTTGGCAACTCTTTTATTTCACATTTGTTCAAACGACGCCAGTTTTCATATATGGTCGACTTCGAGGCCAGTTTTCATATATAGTCAAATAAATTAACCAAATAGTTATGGGCGTAACTACTGTAACTTATGTATTACGCATATTAGACACTTATTTTAATCTGTTTAAACTTACCTTTGTGCCTTTACTAAGTGGTTTTGAATATTAAGACAATTAGCAATTAAAAGTTAAATAGCAAAAGAAATATTAAGTTATTCTTTCATTTATTAGGTATTTTGCTACAATTCTGAAACAAAGCAGGAGATTATTTCCAGTGATACAATATTGAAGGGAGGGTTGGAACCCTTGGTGTGAAGATATCACTAACGTAGTTTTCCACATAACCACTCTACTGCACTCGACGCGCGTTTCGCCAACCAAGTTGGCGTCATATGGAGATGATTAAAACTCATCGCTCACGTTTTAACCATCTCCAGATGATGCCAACTTGGTTGGCGAAACGCGCGTCGAGTGTAGTAGGGTGTTTTGGTGTTATGTGGAAAACTACATCAGTGATAGTGAAACAATAATAATATATACAAAATACGCATAAATAAGATAGGTAATATACAAGATACGCATTATTATTATTTTACATTATTCTAATTTATTAATACATTACAAAGTAAACTCTTGCTCCAACAGAATCAGACACCATTAGTTGCTTTTTCTAAAGTTAGCTTTTCTATCAAAAAATAGTTTTCCTAAACTAGCAGATAATATAACAATAATACTAATATCTCTACCCCTCATTCTATAATCGCCAGGATTAGTCCAAAAGCCTGAAACTTGTGTGGGAGAGGGGATAGCATATTATTATTTCGCGGCCCGCATTTGCGCCTCAGGAACGACTTACATTGGTAGGTCCTAACCACCATTCAGTGCTGGAATAAGGAATACCTCATTAGTTAGGGGGATAATCAAACATCAACTGATTTTAATCTCTCACGTTAACACCAAGTTGACATTCTTCCCATCCTAGGCCATCGCCAGGATGGAAAGAACCCATCTCTGCGAACAAGCGTTGATCTACGAAACAATTTAATTAAAAATTGTTTGGTGGAATGGAGATAATATTTATAACTGATAGTTATTCTCCAAAGTACAGGGAGTCCACCTCTGTACGGACGCTCTTTTTAATGCACGGTCACTTAAAATAGGTACTTATTTACATTTAAATGCGTTATCGTCATCAGCATAGACACTCTAAAGAACGTACACGGATAATAAATTCTTTTGAAAATGTATATCTAACGGGCACTTATTTTGACTTCTTTTTTTAGTTTTAATTGTATTACTTAAAACCCTACAATTTCAATGTTTTTCACATTAAGTTTTAGAATATCATCCGGTTTTTCTTAACCACATAGATTCTCGGCGTCGTCTTTCATTTGATTCTGCGGGAATGTGATGGAATACATTGTTATTGTAGTTTTATTTTCATATTAATTATATGAAGTAGGTGCCCATTGTTCGTACATAGGACTTAAGGTCTAGACAATGTAAGAATAATTTGTTTTAAGATAGAATAAATCATATTTTGGGAAACTAAAGTAGTTGTTTCATTTAGTATTTCTCCCCACAACAGACACCCACAAAGGAGAATATGTTGCACGGGGGCTGTCCATTGTAGAGAGAGTTCACTGTATTTTCATTTAAAATTTTTGCACACTCTGTAATACTGCGGCCTGTGCAACTGCACATGTGACGCGCTCCTAATGACGAATTTGAATATTAGCATTAAGGTGTGACAAAATAATAAAATAATATAATTTAGTAGCAACCATCTCTCATTATTTAGTTAAGAAAAATAATTTGTTTTTGGGCATTCTATTTTGCTGTGCTTGTGGAAACAGTGGGCAACAGAAGCTATAAATGTTACAAGTATTTTCTACCGCAAAGGCTGTTCTACAGAAACATAAATAATGGCGATAATTTGAATGTACAAATTGTAACAAATTTCTATTGAAATTTGAAATATTTGTTGTCGGTAACGACAAATGAAGATATTTAGATATCAGCAGATAACTTATAAATTATTTGAAAATAGTCATTTTTTTCTTAAAATGAGAAGTATTTGCAAATTGATAAATTTTAAAGTGATTTATTTCTCACCTATAAAACTTGGCCAATAAAAGGAAATGTTTTCAAATTAATGATGATCGTCGAAGGAATTTTTTTTATTTTGAATTATTAAACTTAATCCAAGGTGACCGAAATATTTTTTTTGTGATTCACTTATTTAGTATTTTGTTTATTTACAAAGTAAGTTATAGCTCAAGTTAAATGTTGCAAATAAAGGTAATGGAAAACTAAAATGTATAAATTAAATTTATGTTACATATTATTAGTGATACATTTTACATACGTGATACAAAATATTTAAAATTTAAAAGGAATTTTAGACTTGCTTAAAAATCTAAATAATTAAAATATTTATAACCATACAGTAAATACAGCTGCTTATTGTTCATAATGCTCTAAAAATATTTGTTTACAAAATATTCTAACCAAATAATAATTAAGAGAATATTAAATAAGACGTCAGTATACTTGGAGAATGTGGAAATATTTAATATACATTCCAGTAAATTAGATGAAAAAATATCTGAACTCAATTTCTGTTTGGATATTTCTTGAAATTGAACAAATCAACAAATATAATCGTTCCACTAAAAAATTTCAAGCACCTCATACCAATACTATCTTTATGATTTCATTTGTTTCTTGAGTTGTCAATATTTTATTAAGTTAGTCAGATTACTCGATCTTTATATTTTGCAGGGTAATTCTTGTAAAACTTCGTAAACATTCAAATGTCTGCAAAAAGAATAGGGTTGAGGGTTGTTTCTCTGTGGCGAATTAATCAGCTTGTAACTTATTACCGCATATTACATTTTCAAGATATCATCAATAGGTACGTAATAGATACGTAATACTTGGTAATGAGAGGCATCTTAGTGCTTGTATTGGTGTATTTTACTATAAACGGCAATACAAAGGCAATATTTGGCAATTGTCCACATTATTCGTTTGTTTTTCCGCGAATGACATATCCATTGATGAGAACTAAAAAGTTCGAAACTGATGTTGAAACTAATTTCAAGGACTTCATTATTGTAACGATAATTACCTATTTATCTATATAAGATTATTAAGAAAATCTTGGATTGGGGAGTTTGAGCGTTGGCTTGTTTGCCTTACTTTTTCCCCCGTATAACTTCCTTCAAGCGTAATCTATTTTAATAGTTTATTTGGTATAATCTAGTTATGTGATGGGAATGTAATATTTTCAGTTGCAACAAACATTTCATATAAAATTAACTGTAGTAATCTATCGAGATAGTTATATCTATCTGCCTCGTAGGTGTAGGTATATTTCATTTTATATTTTATTTCTATATTGTTCATATACCTACAATAAACTATATTAATTAATAGTCAATATTTATCTAAACTATATAACAATAATTGTTCACACATTTCCTCAACACATCTAAAATTTTGTCTGAACTATTAATATGTAAACCACTGGTTGAAAATAATTAAGCATCTTATGCGTCAGGTGTTTGATACATTTCGCCCGATATTTACCCCTACCGGGTTTTTGCCTCCCCACAAAAATTCCTACGCCCGCTTGTGATCTAATTTCACCCAGTTCAACCCAATTTGTTTTTAAGTTAGAATTTTAAATTTACATTATTTGTTTTCATGTCTTTAAAAAAATAAAAATTTAAAGTAAATTAAACTGACGGCTAAGTATTATGTTCTGTCTGATGTTTGACATGTCCCAATTTTTATATTTTAATTTGTAAATATTTGAATATTGGATACATTTTTGTAATGTTTTTTTACATTCTCATGACATTGCCTTTGATTGCCAACAGATCACCTTTGAAATTATTTGAAAATCATTATGAAAACTCGCGTACCAAAAACGAATAATATTTCCATAGCAATGATTTATTTATTATTGGCCATGTTTTATTTTCAGCCAATTTAATTTCTGCCATTTTTAAAAATGTACTCTGTAGGAAATCCCGATATTTCCGATAACATATTAGAGCAGGGGACACAAGCTAGCGCAGATTTATTACCAGTAAAATACCGAATCGAGATATTAAAAGGAATATCATCTTTTTATTGAATGGCGGGATCTAAAAAAATTAAAACCGTGGTATGGGAAGATATTCTTCTAGTTATCCAATCCAATATCGAAAAACCCTTGCATTTTTGAAGAGTCAGGCTGTGTGCTATATACCAAAAAGTCCAGGGTACCTACTAACGGCAGAAAAAGGAACCACATTTTGATGTGAAGCTCCAGATGAACAATGTCTACTGGCAAAAGTAATTTTAGTGTTTGGGATCTTTGGCACATATCGTACAGATGATTTAATACGTTTGAAATTAGACGATGAATTGGAAGATAATGGGCACTTTCTTGTCGTGTTTTTGCGAGATGGAAAAATATGTCAATAATCATGTCAAGAAGTTTCACCATTAACCAATCAATGTAAATTCGAGCTTTGTGTACTCTACCATAAATATGTAGATCTGCGGCATAAAAATATGAACAGTAGAAAATTATTTGATAATATACCGAAATCGTAAGTATTAGGTATACTCAACATGTTGGATGCCATACCATCAGTGCTGATCCGAAATTTTTGTGAAATACCTTAAACTAAAAAATCCCGAAGAATATACCGGGTATGGACTAAGGCATTCTTCGACAACCATGTTGGTGGAAAGCGGCAGTGATTTGCTCATCTGAAAAGGCACAGAGGATCCAACGTAGTAGAAGGATACATAGCAAAATCTATTCAAAGAAAAATAGAAGCATCATAAAAATTGTTAAGCGCTTTTCATTTGGAAAATGAAAATTCTCATCAGGAAAATGAAAACATCTGCTAACAGTCTGTTTCAACATCTTTAATTTAAAAAAATGAGGTACCGAAGGAACTAAATTTCGGTAATAAAACGAATTGTATAGTATGTATTACTATTAATAATAACGGTTCCAAGTGTTTCAGCGGAGAATGTGGAATGAGTAGAGGATACACACGTAAACCCACATACATATTATTTAATAGACAGGCCGCAATAAAGGCTCTGAACTCAAACAAGATCAATTCGAGGCTTGTTTGGAACTGTTTGCAATTGCTGATGGAACTGGCAAATACCAATGCGGTGATACTGTGTTGGGTGGTGCCAGGTCATAAAGGCATTGAAGGAAGTAAATGGGCAGATGAACTTGCTAGAAATTCATCTGAAATGACTTTCATGGGACCGGAGCCAGCTTGCGGAGTCGCTTATAATTATGTCAGAACGGCTATGGGAAAATGGGTCGAACTATAACATAGAAATTACAGGTTTTTAAAACCAAGACAGAATCATGTGAAGGCACTCATGGAAGGTCCTTTGCAGTGAAGAACTGTAGAGAGGCTGGCCATGAACAAACCTCGGCCCAGGAGCACGACAGGGTTCACAACAGGGCACTGCTATCTCAAGAAGCATCTCTGTAATTTAAGATTAGCAGAAAGCTCAGTATGCCAGGGCGGCGTGATGCAGACGAATCTGCGCTTCACATTCCAAGTGAATGTGAAAGCTACGCTCCTATGAGGCTAAACCTCCTGGGTAAACCATTTTTGCAACCTTGCGAGTCAAGAGAAATTTCAACGAGTAGAATTTTGGACTTTATGCAAAGAACAAAGTTGCTCGTTATATAGAAGATCGGCGGGATGCACAATAGGTTCAAATGTGGCCGCAGTGCTTTGGGACTCGCTATAGAGGAACCTACCCGCAGGAAAAAGAAGAAGAAGTGTTTGCCCATGAAAACCAGAGGGGTGTTTTTACAATACTGCGCGTCTAAAACCAAGCAGAAAATCTACTCCAAGAAAAAAGCATTAAAAGGTACTGGTATGGTAATTAGAGAGAATCTGACTGAAAAAAGATTGGCGGTGCTTAATGAAGCGATAAAAAACATACGATAGCCAACGTCTGAGCTAACTTCATTTGACCTAGCATCTAGCAATGTCACGAGTGGAATAATGAGAGTGCAAGAATAATAATTCATTTAAAGCATTGTCTTATTGTGTAGTCATAGTCTAGTCATTTTGACATTGACATTTGACTCATGACATTTTTTAGTTATTTTTTTATGACTCGTGACATTTAATAATTCACAAACCTTTGCTTGCGTCCTTTTTCTGTTACCATATTCCAGCGTCATTAAAATTTTAATCCTTTGCTTTTCTGTTAATTCTGACATATTTTTAAAAACAATCCTGGAGAAATTCAAAATTTTTAAATATGACACTGACCAGAACTATCCAGGAATATGACAATTGCCTGGTTGTGAAAATTGTTTTGCATATTTAACTTGACCAAATTGCACCAATAAACTAATCCGATTCTAGATTAAAATGGGAATTATTTTTCTTTGGACTTTTCCCGAGTAACTTCATATATATTATACATTGTCGTATTCAAGAAATGTCGCTCTAATAAAAAAAAATAATAAAAATTATATGGTGGTATTTAAAAAACCGAACTGGTTGCCATGGCATCGAAAGTTTAGCGTTAAAAAAATTTTTAACGCGCCAAAATGTGGCTAGAAGTCAATAAAAACTGTATTTAAAATAGTTTTTTGAGATAAATAATACTTTAGATGTTATGGAGAATCTTCCACATTTTTTACTCACCCTGTATACTATTTTATGTTAGGAAAACTCGTCATCATAAATTTCCAGCTTTAATTTTTGCAAGAGCTTTATGTATGTATTTTAAGGAAATGTCAATTTGACAATAACTGTCAGACAGATAGTAGCAAAGACCCAAAGAGGGCACTACGGCGAGTTTCTCACCACCACTAGCTTTATTTATGGTTCAGCAAGTTTTGTCATGGCTTCTCTCTTTTAGCATGTTTATGTTATGAGAATGTGAATGTTATGTGAATGTTTCTGTTCATATATGGGGACCAAGTTAGGAGTTTTCGTTCAAGCTCAAAAGACAGCGATGTTGGGATCGAGTGACGCAGTACTTATAGTGGAGCAGATGAAACACGTTGATAGAGCACGTTTTGGGGCATAAATGGTGTGATCTACAATTATTTTTTTTAGTAGGGCAATTTTTTTAAATGGCCTTAGAGTGCGTTATCTGCACAATTCGAAAACATGTGTTTCTGAATACATACATCGCCATTAAAAAGAAACGGCTAGACTTACCGCCCTGAAATTTTAACCACTTATGCACAAAACTTAAGCACTTCGAATTGTGTAAACCTTTTTTTGGTAGTACACCTATATATTATACCAAATAAATGACGTAAAGTTAAAACTTCTAAAATTATGCATGACAAACTTCGATATGAGGTTAGCTATGTGAAATATTCAAAATTTGTGTATATATGGGAATGAAATGTAGCCTAGATATTGAAAAAGTTTTTAAAAAAAGTTTGGGTTGATTTCTGTAACCGTTTTCGAATTATAGAATTTTTGAAAAGCGCTCGCGTTTGTCACAGTGAAGTATTACGGCACGCTCAGGTTTATACCGCGAATACTGATGTCTCTATAAATGTCTACCCCTAGAAAGAACCGAGTTACACCGGCGATTTTATTCCACTAATATAGATAGCGCAGCGCTCGATCGGCGAACGGCGTGAAGAGTAGTGGGAAGTGTTCAGTTTTTCTCGGTAATTAATCTATGGTTCAGTTATAATGATGTACTCGCTTAATGGAGTAGCGTATCATTTGATAGGACGATCGGCGAGCTTATAATTATGTTTTATACATATATGGTGTTCTCATTTCCAATGTCCCCGATGGTTGCAAGGATTGCGAAATCTGTGAATTTTTTGCTGAACGCTGAGAAATTAAAATAAAAAACTAAATTACTTTTCAGGCAATATCTATTTAAATTACAAACATCGAATAGGTATCTTGAAAAATATAACCAGTTGAACTAGACTGAAGTATTTACTTTGAACATCAATTTAAGAGAATAATTAATTTTAATGCCGACATTGAATCACGATATTTTTACTTGAACTTTGATCTCTTCAATAAAGATGATTAATTCATTTCCTACATGAGCACTAAATGGGGTCGTTGTTCTAGGAAGTAGTTAACTGACCCCATAAATCTAGAGGTCTTTAGTGTATGTTGGTGGCATTTCTTTACAAATAACTTTAGATCCTTGTCACTAGCGAGATCATCATGTTTGTAAATTTGTTTGCCATTTTATAACCTATACCTAGTAAATAATATTTATTGTGTTTACAACATTTGCTATGCATACATTCATTGTCCTCGATACCAGCGTGGGATATGGGAAAATTATATTAAATCTTTGATTTCTAAATCTAACATCCTTATAGTTAAAATACAAGCTGTTTTTTCTTAATAATACTGGTTTTAATTTTGTGGCGCAAATCATACGTGCTTATTATCGACGATGAAAGATGCATTCTATTAAATTTGTATATTCTTATGAATTATTTCGACACATAAACCCAGTCCTCAAAAATACCTACCTACTACAGAGAGCCCAATACAGTGTAATTGATGCCCCCGACAAAGTTCAGTATACGCTCATGCTTACTTTGATCAAAAATATTTGATAGAAGCATATTTATTGAGATAAAACACACATTTTAAAATTTTCTTGATATCTACAGGATACTCTATATTTTGCTGACAAAACTTAACCCATTTTTTTAATCTAAAACCCTGTTTTATTAACAGTAACTTATATGTTATAACATTTTTAAATTCTTCACTAAATTCTGAATTCAAACATATAGGCTAGTGTGGGTCTAATATGTATACATCTATAGTTATTCAACTATTTTCTAAAGTTTTGATAGGTGCGGCCCTATTTAAAAGAATAATATATACCTATCTTTTGAACTGGAAATTACTGGTTCTTTCAATTATGAGCGCTTGTGTTACGGGTATTATAGTTCGTAAAAATGATCGAACTGCTTTGAAATATTTTGCAGGGTGATAGCCACACAGTCATCAATTTTCAAAATTTTGAAGCAAAATAAGTCAATTTTTCTAAATGTAGTAAATTCAAAAATTGGTTTATATTGGAATATACCCAATTTTATTAGAAATTTTATTGTATTCCAAATAGTTACTAGGTTTCCTTTACTTAAAACAGATACTTTTTTATTTATTTAATGAATCCTGGGTTCTATTATCTCCTATAATTTTTAATTACCTATTCCAAAGTGCCTTGACGATTATGTTGAAAGAAAAATTCTGTCAAATACTCCTATAACTAACAAATTTGTTATTTACGCTTTTAGTTTTCACTAACAAATTAAATACATGATTAATGGTGATTTCCATGGAAATCTTTTGAGAAGAAATAACCCAAAAATTTGTCTAAAAATGGTAAAAATTCCAATGAACCTTCTTTAATTTTTTTTCTGGCCCTAATTAAATAGATTCAATGATAATAGTTATAAATAATAGGGAATGTTTGACGAATTGAACCAATCGATGGGCATGAGCGACTTTTAAAAAAATTGACGGGCCCGAGCGATTTTTTTAAAAATTGGGTATTTATAAAATAACAAATTTATCCACTACTTTACGAAAGCACTGTATAGAGAATATTATTATCAACCATCTTACGATCACTATGCAAATTTCTATGTATTAAGCTTTGTTGTTTAAAATCAGAGTATTAGGTTATATCGAATATCGTTTCCATTTTAATCATAGTTTCCATGATCATGGAAATAATTATTTAGTCAATCATGGTTACCATTTAAAATTAGATTCCGTTTTGCTTTAAATTTTTAGAACCTCCTTATCTTTTATATTAATATTGGAATATAATATCACTGCGTTAGAAAATACACGAAATTTTAAAACGCATTTCATAGAGTAGGTATAGATAAAACATACATCAAGTAAAACAATTTAGGACCGGTACATCCACCTCTTAAGGGCTGGTATATCCACGTCTAGGTAAGTGCCGTTTCACATGGAGCGAATGATCAGGACGGATCGTAAGGACGTATAACCAAGCATCATGTATTTAAATGAGTAATTTCATATGAAACGCGTATGATGAGTCTGTGTGATTTGGTACGACGAGCATACGTCGAGCCCATGAGTCAGTGTATTATGAGTAACTTCACATGAGAACTGATAGTCACTTGTGTACTATCACGCCTATCGGATTTGCCCTAACACACACGTAGCTGTCTAGTATACCATAGTATAAATATATTTTTGTGCAACCCTCCTCAAAGCGACTATTTTGCATTCGCAACACAGTCCGCAAAATTCAATTTTGCGGCCGTTACCCTTAACAACGGCCGGCAAACTAAATGTCACTCAAATGTCAAAATTTCAATCAAAATTTGACATTTCTGCAAGAAGGCAACAATTATCTACAAAATTTTTTGAAATTTACCTTCCACAATAAATAATTTTCATCATCAGCTTCATTTAGAAATAAATTAATCTGCTCACGCGTTAACACTTTTGATTTCTTTGCTTGGTAGCCTACTAACTTCTTTTTTAAAAAGGGTACCAGTTTCAAATAAGTCCTCAGATCGATCCCGTCTTTTATGTTGAGCATGCACTTCAACATAGAATAAATGCTCCATAGACACGAACTCTTTACAGCCTTTGATTTCTCCATCAAATAAGCCAATAAAATATTTTCAGAGACAGTTTTCACATTTTGCTCGTCACACCATTTTTTGAAATTGCCATAACATTTTTCATATTTCTTCTTAGATTTTTCGGGTATTAGATCTGAAATTGCCGAGTTTACGATGTTTCTCAGCTGTGGAGGAGTACAAGAAATTGAAATATCGCTCTCAGCGTCAGACATTATAGACTCAATTTAAAAACTGTCAAATTGTTTTGTATACAGTCAAAATATTTCGTTTCCATAGAAACACCGTCACAGTAAAACCACTAGATTACTTTTCTATTCAAAGATAATACTATTTCAAAATATTAATAATATTAAACAATATTTATATAATTTTATTAGGATTGCACAGAAAGTTTTGTGTATAACTCGGCCGCAAACCGCTTTGGCGTCCTCGAGATTGTCAGCCTCGGCCGCAAGCGACCTCAGCTGACAACTCTTCTCTCGGACGCGCAAAGCTGCGTTTTGCGGCCTTGGTATACAAATAACTATTTAAACAGTAAGTAAAATTCCTCGTTTTCGTTTTATCAGCCAAGCCACAGCAAAAATTCTATTATGTCGATACATCTATATAAAAGAACATCCGATCAGCAAAAATGGCAACAGCGACTTGTCGGTTGCTGACCACACGATTGCATCTGAAAGACGTACGATGTGCACATGGTCAGAGTTGACGATCCGTTCTGATCATACGCTGCATGTGGAAGGGCAACATCGAGGATACCATCCTTTGTGTCGACTAACTCACACTTGTTGAGGACGTAAGTATATTTTGGTTTCGTTACTGTACGCAGAAATCAAATGATTTGAGAAAGTCACATCCTAACTTCTAGTTAATTAACAATAACATAACACGAGATGGATGTACCGGCCTTTATAATATGTCGGTGGATATGTCGTCCCTTAAATTATTACTGTATATCTTTCACGTCACCACTTTTATTTTAGTGTAATGGCTCAATTTAATTAATTGTTGGTTTATTACTTATATTAAAAGTCTATAGATCAACATTCCTCTCTCGCTTAATTATTTTTGCTAATCGTTATTTAGTTAGTATTAAATGATCGTACCTGCTTTTCTGAATTGTACAACTAATTTACATAATTACTTTGTTTAAGATTCAATCGCCGCTGACAATATTAATAAAAAATGTAGATAATTTAATATTTTTTTTGCCAATTGATCATAGGTAAATAATTATTAACCTCCAATTTCTATAGCCCTTTCAATGTAAAATTTAATTTATACCTAATTTAGATAAAGTAAGAACTTAAATCCTGTTAAGAACATCCTTAAATAAAGTGAATGTATTGATCACTTTTTTACTTTTTCTTTCAAACATAATACATTACTACACATAGTAACATAGTAATAGTAATATACAGATATACAGAGTGAGTTTTATGTATGGAACGCCTCAATTATCTCGGAAACGGCTTTCCCGATTTTTATGAATTTTGGTTTATAAAGGTTTTGTAATATGGCCGATATTATTGTGGCATTTACATTGTTGTCAGATCTTTCGTTTTTCCGGAAATATACTGAAATTTGTTATTTCAAATAGATCACCCTATATATTTTTTTGTTTTTGAAATCTCTAAGAAATTTAGAATATTTTTCATGTAATGTTCCCTATACCTAATTGCCATAATTTCGGAGTTACAGCTACATTTGCAATATCTCCGCCGAAGTTAAAATATTACATCAGGGCGGCTATGTCTGCGACAAAAACCATTTTGACGTTTTAATAAACTATTATTGTTGGTGTTTATTGAAAGTTACAATGGACCGTTTATCTGAGAAAGAACGAATTGAGATTTTAATGATATTAGGATATGGTGATGTGCGTAGAAGTCAACAGGAAACGTGTAATATCTTTAATAATTTATATCCTAATAGAAATCCCATAACAAGATCTACTGTAAGTTGTTAAAAAAGTTTAATCAAACTGGAGCCATAAAAGATTTACCGAAATCAGGGCGTATAAAAACTGCAACAACTGAAGACAAATCTTTAGATGTTTGTGTTATGTTAGAAGATCCACACTTGAGTACTAGACAAATATCCAGGGAAGTTGATATTTCTCAAACATCCATAATGAAAATTTTACATGCCAATAAATTCCATCCTTACACAGTAAGATTGGTTCAAGAGTTGTCAGATGATGATTTCGATACACGTGAAGAGTTTGCCGACACAATGATGGAAAAATGTTACGATCAAAATAATCCAAATTTTTTAAATAATGTTATGTTTTCCGATGAGGCCACTTTTTGTATTGATGAAAACGTAAATCGGCATAATTGCAGATACTGGTCACGTAACAATCCTCGTTGGATGAGAGAATCCCACACCCAATTTCCACAAAAGATTAATGTATGGGCTGGAATAATAGGCGACAAAATAATTGGTCCTTTTTTCATTGAAGGAAACTTAAATGGTCCGGCGTATTTAAATTTATTACAGAATAATATTATACCTGAGTTGGCTCGGTTATTTCCAAATCTAAGTAAGTATTCTCAATTGCCTGTTAATTTAGAAATTTTATTATTTGAAACTTTCAGACAATAACAATGTCCCAAATAACAATATTTGGGTGCAACAAGATGGAGCTCCACCTCACTATGCGCGTGACGTGAGGCAATACCTAAACGATGTGTTTCCCAGAAGATGGATTGGAAGGCGTGGTTTTATCGAATGGCCCCCGCGATCACCCGACATGAATCCTTTAGACTATTTCCTGTGGGGTCACTTAAAAAATATTGTTTATAAAACCAAACCTGCCAATATTCAGGAATTAAAAGATAGGATTACCACAGAGATAAGAAGAATTGAGCAGTCAAGAATGTTACAAAATGTACTGCAAAGTTTTAAACATCGCATGGCTTCTTGTATGGAAGTAAACGGACAACATTTTGAGCATCAGCTGTAACCGCCTTTACTTTATGTTTTCAAAAGATCCTATGGGATTTCTATTAGGATATAAATTATTAAAGATATTACACGTTTCCTGTTGACTTCCACGCACATCACCATATCCTAATATCATTAAAATCTCAATTCGTTCTTTCTCAGATAAACGGTCCATTGTAACTTTCAATAAACACCAACAATAATAGTTTATTAAAACGTCAAAATTGCGACATAGCCGCCCTGATGTAATATTTTAACTTCGGCGGAGATATTGCAAATGTAGCTGTAACTCCGAAATTATGGGAATTAGGTATAGGGAATATTACATGAAAAATATTCTAAATTTCTTAGAGATTTCAAAAACAAAAAAATATATAGGGTGATCCATTTGAAATAACAAATTTCAGTATATTTCCGGAAAAACGAAAGATCTGACAACAATGTAAATGCCACAATAATATCGGCCATATTACAAAACCCTTATAAACCAAAATTCATAAAAATCGGGAAAGCCGTTTCCGAGATAATTGAGGCGTTCCATACATAAAACTCACTCTGTATGTATCTTGTGTATCACCAGCTTAGTTCTTGGTGATAGTGGAACGTTTAGAAACTGCTTGTAAGAAAGAAGATCCTTTAATAAAATGGAAAATGTTCGTCAGTACAAGACCTTAAACTCACCAAATAGCCACACGGCGTACCTACATGAGAGCTGCATAACATAATTCCGTGGTGATATTGGTATCTATTCCATTCCTTATTTTACCAATAACATATATGAACCACGAGTTATACTGTAACTAAACGCAGTGAACAAATAGTATACATGACGAGTTGACTTGGAAAATGAAGAATGATAACGAACTAATCTACGCCATGGAAGAATTTTATTACATAAGAGCAATAAAGATTGTTAGTCACTATTATCTTTTCCAGAAAATTTGATAAGTAAAATCAGTTAATATTTAATAAGGCGACCACATACACTAAATAGATATGGGAAGAGATATTATAAAACTATAATAAAGAACATTTGTCAAATATGAAACTTTACTACTGTATAATATTATTAATGTACTACTTTAGAGCTATAGAAACCAAGCGGAAATACATTTTGCTGGTCATTATCATCACACTAGGTACATCTTAATGCATGAAATATGAGTCAATAGAATAACTCTAGTAACAGTTCTACTATTATGTAATATGCAGTTGTTAGCGTATTATAATAGATGAACTTTCATATTTTATTCACACCATATACTTTTCTAATATGGGTATCGACTCTGAATAGGAATGTCTGATGTTATCTGGATTTATTTATTTTAAATTTTATTAACAAACATTACATCTGTACGTTCAGTATGTTTGTTAATCGTATAGTACGTTTTTAAATTCAGTACTCTAGACCCATATCCTTGTTTCCCTGTCTTTTTAAAGCAACACTCAATCAATCAAATTATAGAACACTTAGTGTCTTCAATTATTTAATGTATTGTTATCTATAACATAATCTGCTAGATCACAATCCTGCTGCCTGTTTATATATATATATATTTATTATTATTATACTTGTTTGTGGAATCGAGCAAATTTGCATTCAGAGGTCTGTAATAGTTTATCTCGTTGCCTTGGAGGGCTCAGTAAATAGTGCCACCATGTTTTGACCAATACGACCTCTGACAGTGAAAAATACAAATTCAATTTTCAAATGTCAGAACTACTGTCAAAGGCATCTATCTGTCAAAGTAGACAAAAACATAAATGCAGAGAAAAATCAAGGACCGGCTTTCATTTTTTACACGTTATTCAGCATCTCCTGGTTGAAGTGCAGAAACAAGATTGAACTTAAACGCATGCAGACCATTACTTTTTAAAATTATTTGGATGGAAGATCTTGAAACGCCTAAATCCTGTTCTGCAGGAGGAATTTCGGGTTCGTTTTTACTTAAAATTTGCTATAGTTATTATGACTAGATACGCGAATATTAGTTATATAGTAAGTATTATTTATTTGTGGGTAATAACAAATGTATAGAGGCAATACCTATGTTTTACGAATGTTCGTTTATTATAATTCTTTCTTTATATTTTTATTATTGTTCAGGTTTATACATATTATGTCTTATAATTTATTTATTTTGATTTTGAAACCAAATGTTAAAATTTTAGAAGAGTGGAGAAATAAACTGTTTCTAAAGCTTGAACTTTTTGAAAGTTATTCGGGTGATTCTATATATTAGGGAGGCGCGTCTGATATTCCGCTGCAGCATTATTTGCTGGCGAAAACACTTCCGTGTCTCACCACGATTTCGATTCCGCATATTCGAAATTCGTATACCAAATTAGCCATAACGACCTACACTCAAAACAATCCGAAATTGGTTAAGGTAAGGTTACAATTTTCTAACCACGATTTCCCCCTCCGTTAGTTTGGTGTAATCTCTAGATTTATGGAAAGGTGGCAAAGTTGCAAGTGTCAGTAATTTGACTGTCAAAATAACTAGAATATTCGTATGAGTATCTAAAGAAAGATATACATAAACATACTGAAAGTACGTAAATATAGTAAATAGGTACCTATGGAATTCTTTTTATTTCCTGGATGATATTATTTTCTAACAATAGGTAGGTACTCAATCGAAATATTGTAGTCATAAATAAATGCAAGATAGTCTGGATAGTTAATTTTACAAATCGATACATAAAGCTAATAAGATGGTGGTAGGGAAAGTGTAATTTATTAATTCCTTAATTATTAATTAAGGAATGTATGAAGCAGTTTTATGTTTTTTTTTCAAGTAAAATTTAATTCTTTAACAAAATTCTATTTTATTAGACTTCTTGCAAATTAAACCTTCAAAACTTGAGGAAAAAAACAACTATTTATTTGTAAGGTAATTATTAAATTGAAATAGGAAGCACTTACATTAATAATTAATATTAAATGATATTAGTATTTTTTAAATATTTTCTAGGTACCTATTAGGTTATACTCATTATTATTAATATTATTATATGTTTATTGTTAGAAATACAATTAAGTCGTTAAGTGTAGGTACCTATTACTTCGCAGATTCAGAACTTTGCTCGGATGCCTGTCCTGGTCCTGATGTGGCAACGATTGTTGAATTGGAGGATAGGCTATACGCGCTGTGCTTCCTGGTAGGAACTTATTCTAATTTGCTGTGCTTCAGGGGCGCCGTATTATCGGGAGTTATGGGTCAATTTGTTTCACTTTTAAAGTTAAACAAATTTCCTCCCTTTATTAGACCTAGTTAAATTATTGTACTGATGACTGTCTCTCTATAAGTGTTCAATATCAAAACCAAATCTAAACCACAGACAGCTGTTTTGATTCATTAGGTTTGCTCAATGCCGTACAGGTCTACGATGAAGACAATTAATATGGCACAAGAAGCATCCATCATGAAATCTTGGCCATTTCTAGCCATAACATATTAAACAGGCTATCTATGATGGAGAAGGGAAACATGGTCAGCGAATTTCTACATGGATGAGACAGTTTCCTTCCATAACTGCTAGTACGCAGAAATACGGGGACTCGTAACGCTATTTCTGTTAAAGATATCATCATAATAACAAACCACTAAAATTACTGAATAAAACTTTAAACGTTTTTCGGTACATTATCCTAAGATTCTACACTACTATACTAAGGTACTCAAGCAAATATCGAAACATATCAGCGAGTCAGTGACTCAGAGTTTAGTCTCTCGATTGATCAACCCAGAGGACATGGGTTCGAATCACTATTCCGCCAGACAACTTTTAATTCAATTGTTTACTCGTATATCAAAGCTTGTTCGTAGGGTTAGATTGGCTACCATCCTGGCGTGCGTGCCTAGGATGGAAAAAATGTTAGCTTGGTGTTAATTAGAGTTGCGACTTTTTAAAAAAATTCAGGCCAGGCCAGGCCCGGCCCGACAGAGTATAGGCCAGGCCAGGCCAGGCCAGATAAACTCACCGAACGTTTGGCCCAATTAAAGCCAGACCTCTTGACAATTATGGCCCGGCCAGGCCAAATTTGAGCCAGGCCCGACCAAGCCAGATTGAATTCGGCCCGGCCCGACCCGGCCAGACCAGGCCAGACCCGACCAGGCCAGGCCAGACCCGACCAGGCCAGGCGCGACTCGGCTACGTCAGACCAGGCCAGACCCGACCAAGCCAGTCGAATCGAAGCTCAAATCGAATCTGATCCGGCCCGGCTCTATCAAGGCAAGTTTACCCAGAATCGGTCCGCCCAAATTCAACCCAGTCTGCCTAAGCCACATTCGGCCATACCAGAAATCCTGCCTACTTGACATTGACAATAGGTATGACAATTCATAAATTTATTAACTCTTTTATGTCTCAATGAAACGTTCAAATGTCTCACAAAATAGAACAAAACAACGTTAATAGAATAATTTTTTATTTCATTATCAAATAAAATACAAACTCCGAAAACAAATTTGTTCAACAACTTAAATACAAACATAATGTTTTACATTTAACACTTGTAATATATATAGTAGTATAAGATATTATATGTATGTACAGTGAGTCCCAGAAGTGATGTCTAAATTCATTTAAAATTCAGCGGTGTGTTTTTTGGAAAAACACTCGAACTTGTGGATTTTTATTTTTTAATGCGATTTTTTTATGCTCAATTCATGTATACAGGGTAGTCCAAAAAGAAGTTACGACCATCAACTTTATTTTTTCAAATATTTCATTTTTAAATTCTGCATCGAATTCTAAGTCTGTGTAAGAATTTTTAGATGTGCTTAAATATCAGAGTAATACTTATTGGTAAGTATAATTTTTCCATTTTGGGACACCTTAAATTTTAAGTAGTATGAGTGAGATTGGCCGTAAGTGGTCTGATAAATGGGTGAAACACCTCAAGTTATTATGAAATCAAATTCCTCATAGGAAGAACAAGATATAGTATTTTAAAATTGTTATACAGCAAACCGGTTCGCCTAGGTTAGGTCGAAATCGGTCCGATCCGGCCCGAAACGGCCAGGCCAGCCCAGGCCCGAATCGGCCAGGCAGGCCCGAACCGGCTAGGCCAGGCCCTTTCCGGCCAGTCGGACCTGGCCAATTCAATTTCAGCCCGGCCCGGCCAGGTATTACAAAGCATCCGGCCAAGTCCAGCCCGGCCAGTAAAATATGCAGATTTTCCCGGCCCGGCCAGGCCCGATTTCGGGCCGGGCCTGGCCTAGCCGGGCTTCGGGCCTGAAATCCCAACTCTAGTGTTAATGTGAGAAATTAACATCAACAAAGTTGATGTTAATTGTTTGTTCCCCTAACTAATGAGGTTTTCAAGGATTCCTCATTCCAGCACTGAATGGTTGTTAGGGTTTGGCACAAATGCGGCCTATTGAATAATAATATGCCGCTCCCTCTCCTACACAAGTCTCAGACTTTCAGGTTAATTCTTTTGATTAGAACAAAGGGTAGAGATATTATTATTTCAGTATTTTGTTGATGAAGATATGATTTTTGCTCGTCTCTGTATTTATTTTTAATTATAAGAAACTGTTTCACAGGATAAACGTTTAATAGCTACAATGGAAACGCAATTTCCACTTACTTATATGAACACTTATCGCTAATGATGTCAACTTTGACGAGTATAAAAATTTACAGGGTAGACAACTAACATAAAAGATCCTATAACGCTTTTTATAAATTTGTATAAATAAAATTAAACGTAACCAGAAGTTCCTCTACAAAGAGAACAGTTTGGAATACTAATATATTAGTGGGAAAAGTAATGTAGTGCCAACGGAAGTGTGAATTGCAAATGCAATTTAATTGACATTGATTTAAAACGGTGAACGCGAGGATTTTTTTTCTTCGCGGGTACCTTCGAAAAACAAAACATTTTTAATAAAAAAAATTTAGATTGTCACAGATTTCAAATTTGTTGCTAGTTGCTTAAACACTGTCATTTCTGTCCACATTAAGGCACAAGTTTACAAAAATTAAAATGCCGTCACGGTTTAATTAAACTTTTTAGGGATACGGAGTAAATTCATTTATGATTTAAGGTTGATTCGCACTATACATACCGTTTCCGTTCCATATCCCTTTTGTAAAATTAGATTGTATTCACACTATACTTTACGTTTCATTTCCATGTCAGTACATTTGTGACTACACCGTTGACGCTTACGTTGTAAACACAGTGAAATCAAGACTATGTGGTCCAAAGAAAATTTTATAATTGTCGCTGTTATTGTGGACAAGAAAGAGGGTTTACAAAGAAAACGAAAATGGCGTTTCGGAATTCACAACATATTGAAACAACGAAATGTTCATGGGGAATATACTTATTACGTTATTTCCGAAATGAATGGATGATGACACACAATTTTTCCAACATTTTCCAAACTATACAGTTCAGGATTTTGTCTCACAAGTGCTATTTATGCTACGATTTTCGATTTTAATTAAAAGAATGCATTGATACGATACGCTCCTTCATTCCACTAGCCGTACCATTTCCGTAACGTTTCAGCCTGTCCGTCAAAAATACGTTTCGAAGAAATGGATACGAAACGGACGCAGGCCAGTATGTAAACGGAACGTAAACTGTGTATACCCGCGCACTACTATGCCTTACGTACATATTACTTAGAGGCGAATTTGTATATTTAATAATTTACGGAATGTTTACGGAAGGGATATGGAACGGAAACGGTATGTATAGTGAGAATCAACCTTTATAGACAATGTCAGAGAAAATAAAATAATATTTATAACATAATACAATATTATAATATTTTCTCTATGGACAATGTGACAAAGCAACATCAAGAACTTGCGATACATTCGACAGCTGGTTTCCTCAGAAACAGAAACCATCATGACATGCTGTAAGATGCATCCTAAAGAATTTTAAAAATGTTGGTATTAATAAACCTGACATTTAAAGAAGAAAACCTATTGCTGAAGGTGAAAATATGGAAATAGTGATTTTGGGGTACTTTCGACCTTTTCCAATGATGCCATTAAGACAAGCTGCGCTAGAATCTGGATTGTCTAAAACCCAATACATAGAATTTTGATTAATTACAATTTTCGACCACTTAGTCCATGTAGCCGAACAATTAAATGAAATTTTATGAAAAGAAAACTTTGTGAATTTATTTTGAACAGATACCAGAGGGAGATTCCTTTCTAGTTAAGAGTCCATTCACTGGCCCGAAATAAGCCCAAAATCGGCGTTCGTCTCGTGTCTAATTATAAAAAAACTATAAAAGATAGCGACTTTTCGTAAAACAGTATTGAAAGATAAGACTTTAATCTAAATCCCTATAGTAGCAATTTTTTGTAATTCTTTTTATTTTGAAAATTCCAGGCAAACAATCTTGTACTAAAATAGCGTATTTTCAAAAATTATTTTTTCTAAAATACATGTATTAAACAAAAATTTGCTACTATAGGGATCTAGTTTATCTTTTGATCTTTCCGGTGATATGTAATTTATAACATTAAAAAGAAATTTTGTTGCAATTATAAGACAAATCCGGTACCCTTGCAATGAGGGCTAACTTTGTTTCCATGTGCCTTTTTACTTCGGCTTTACGTGCACCTCCGAAATCTAAATAATTCGGTAGTGGAAATATGTAAGTCTTCACCCATCGGTTACCCAACCTCTCAACCCGACCCCGAAATCATGTCTGTCAAGTCTACAGTGAATGGACCCGATGGTGTAATTATAATTACTACATATTACGTATTAAGCATTTTATGATCAGTTTTTTTTTAGGTGAGGTATATCTAAATATTTTACAAAATTTAAGTGACGCTAACCTGGACAATTAAACCCTGGTGAACCAGAGAATTCTTTTAGAAGCATGATGGTGTATCTCTGAATAGAACTTTTTATAATCAATGGATTGCTAATGACACGTTCTATGTGGCTTCCACAATCTCCTGATTTAGCTATTTTAGACTATTTCTTTAATAGGGGGTTATAAAGTGTAAAGTTTACGGATCTACACTAACTACAATAGAAGACTTTATACAGAAAGAAAGAAGTGACAAATTGGATTTTATAAATTTTGAGGGTTCTGTATGTACAATGTGCAATCATTTTCAGATGTATATCGCAATGACTATACTCTGCTCGATTTCTAGATGCCTAGATTCTTGCAAAAATTGTAAAAAAATGTATTCAATAGTCCAAGATACAAAATTTTTTTGGTGTTGCAACCTTCACTTGTTTCCTAAAATTTGAGATACATTTCAATGTTTTATGATATTGGCAAGTAAGCATACTTTTCTATATATCAGAAGCAGGCGTTCCCAATGGGACACCCATAGACGTAACTATTTCATTATTTCTTATTTTTTATTTGTAAATCAGATAGATATAATTGGCATAATTGGTTATGTAAACTATAGTATATTTGAGTATTTTCAATATTTGCAAGTATTGAGTGAAAGAGCGTTAAAGGACTTATTCTGCCTTGAATTTTTCTTTCGTATACATTTGTTTCTTTTTCTATGTATAATAATATCTATCTATGCAATAATCTATCCATTATTTTAATCATAAGAATTAACCCCTAAATTTTAGGAAACTCGTAAACCGCATTAGTGTTGCATAGAAGTAGTAGTATGCAGTCAGTTTTAGTGAACGTCTTTTTTAAATCCATTGTTTGTTAGATATACTTTAGTACTTATACTATACTAATATTAGTATACTAATATTTTCAACAGAAGTTGAATTGTTGATCACAGATATAAGCAACTTCTGCTAAAGAATGTTCGATCTGTCTCAATAAATAACGGAGTTATAGAATCTATCTAAAAATTACAATATTATTGTTATTAAGGCTAAGTAACAAAAATGTCGATTTATCGACAATTACAAAAATGTAACACATTTATATATTTGAGATAAAACTGTATTTCTGTACTGAAGGAAAAATAAATATGAATATGGTAATATTTCTAAGTAAATTGCTAATATAAGTTAATATAATGAAGTGGAAAAGATAACAATTTCTTTAGTCGTACACCATATATCATATTTTTTATCATATCCAATTAGGTGTCCAATATAATAAATTGTTATATTTATGCAGGGTGTTTATACTGTTGTCACGTAGTATGACATAATTTTTTCTACGTCAATTTATTGATCAAACCTCTTTATGACGGCAAATAATGTTTTTTTTTCAGATTTCTGATAGTACATAGTTTTCAATACTTTATACTTAGCAGATCATACGTTATAAACTCTATAGAAATGTAGGTCTGAAATAAAAATTTTCTATTCCACTTTGACATATTTGTATTATTCAGAATAATCAGAACTTCGCTGCTCGATAGTTTTTTGACATCGTGGTCTGACGACACGACTTTCCTTGTGGATCAGAAATTGATAAATTAGCACCTGGGTCATATTTATAATGAAATAACTCATAGTTCAATGCTATTGGTATTAATAAAAATATGATTTATTTTATAATGTAATTGGATTTATTTTATTGGACAAATATATTTAATTTGACAATATTTTTTATCTATACTTTATTTTTCAGTACCTTGTATTATTAGTCGGCTCGGTAACGAGCTCGTTTCCACACGAGGATCCAATAATTCTTTTTAATTAAATTATTACTTGCATATAATCCTTATATGTAAAGAATCACAACTCTGTATATACAGGATGGAAAGTGTACCTAAGGTGTCAATGACAAGTTAACATATATATATGACTGTTCATCTAATTAAGGAATTTACCAGGTTTCCCCAATTTCTGCACTAAATGGTGATTAGAGGTAACGTAACTTGATCCGAATCGCCTAAAAAGTAATAATATGCCGCCTCCTCTCCCTGCTAATTATGATTACAATTTGTGATTAGAATGAGGGGTAGCAATATTATTACCATCACCATCATCATCATCATCATCATCATCATCATCATCATCATCATCATCATCATCATCTTCATCATCGTCATCATTTGGAATATTATAGAAATATTAAGAACATATTTGAAATTAAAAAATAATATTCAGAATTATGTAACCCTAATCCTTTGTATTTAACTTCTTAATGAATTCAGTTTTTCTAATTTCAAAAATATTTTTATTCCCACGAAGGATATATAATTATTGTACATATAATATTTACTAATTTAACATACATGTATTTTATATAAAATATTTTTTATCCTACACTAGGTGAAAATTCTATTTTCGTGAGCCTTTAGAGGCGCGAAAGTAGGCATTTGCACGGCTAGCCGCGAAAAAAATTAAACTTTTGTCAATAGGTGGCACCTCTGTCATCGTAGCGTCATTTAATTTCATATTGTAAAGTAATTTTAGTCAGTAAAGTGACCACATCATTATTGTTACCATTAATAATTATTAAACGATGGACGAGACAGGTATCCCGGGGACATCTCAAGCTTCATAAAGTGATGAAAGCATGGAAGAAACTGTATGGAAACTTCACTTGTCAGTTTTGAAGTTTATGATTTTTCTCTTGTGTAGGATAAAAAATGTTATGTGTACCATGGCAGGAAAGTGATTTTCCGTTCTCCCAGAAGTGGCCAGGTTCGGTTTCTGTCTGCCCAGAAAACGTTCACTTTCCTGCCTAGGTACACAAAGTACTATTATACAGCGTTCTTCCATATGGAATTAAGATTTTTGGGGGATCGCATCTAACTCTTGTAACTAACAGAAAACTACAATTTGTGTGCCTAATGTGTAATCTGAAATCTAAAGGTATATCACATCAGTATGTTCAACAATTAAAAATATTTCCAGTAACAAAATAATACAATATCTACAAAATAGGTAGTCAAATCAATTCATAAAAATAAAAACTTATTAATATCGCATTGCGACTTTCAAGAATATGCTTCAGAACCAATTTATATTTATAATGGAAATAGAAGAGGAGCTTCGTAGAATTGGGCAAGTATATGTAATTAGCTTAGCTATAAAACATAAGGTAAATAGCAAATTTCAATTCGATATTACCTCTCATATCTTTTATGACAAATGTATTTCATGGTACAATATACAAACAATATACATGTATATATATATATACTGCCCTCCTAAAGAAGAACGCAGTAACTTCCAAAACCTTAGTTTTCAGAAAAACGCAAAAAAAGGTTTTTGCTCGTATTTTTTTTTAAATGCATATTTTTCGAATTTTTTTTTAACAATTTGATAAAATATTTAAAAAAAAAATTTTTGATATAGGTTTCAGTGAATTTGGAAAAAAAATAAATATATTATTAAGAACACTGCGTTTCAGTTACACACTTCTTGGAGATCCAAATCTGCGTTGCTTAACAAAAACGCAGTATGCCGCATTTACTAGTTATACATGCAGTATGTGAGGTTAAAATGTAGTCTGTTTGCCAGAGAAAATGTTGATTTCTTAAAAGTGTACAGAAAAATAAGTGAAAAAAAAATTTTGAGTGGAATAAATAATATTTAATTATAATACGAAATTATTTACATATATTTAAAATAAAAAAAAAAACAAAAACACTGATAAATAAACGAAAATAATAATATATAAAGAAGATACAATTAATGGAAATTATTCGATAGATATGTTGAGATCTGTTGATGAATTATTTTCGGGCAATTCTTTCCAAAATAACTGTCTTTCTGTGCTCATCAATGGACAGAGTTTTTTAATTATTATGGACTTTTTTTCTGGTTGAATTCCTCTTGGTTGTGTTCTCGCAGAAGGCAATGGAATAGTTTCTTTCTCACTTTTAACTTTTAAAAAGTCAAGTTTTTTTATACCATCATATTTTTCTGTGTAGAATATGGAGGTACTACCTTTTTTAACCATTACTGTTGTAAAATTTGATAGGTAAGGCCTAGGATTCGTTTTTTTTATTCGGTTTATAGAAGACAAATCTAGCCAATCATAAAAATTATTAACGCTCATGTCTATAACATGAGTTTTACTAGAATTTGCTGCTCCAACAGCATCTTTGAAATCTGAGAAGTCATAAATATTTTTTTTATACTTCATTGAAAGTTCAACTTGGTGGTGGAAACTGTCAGCACTCATGAACGTGTGTTCAGGCTCGAAATATTTAATGGTGATTTTTTTTGCTGATATTATTTCTGAATTTATTATATATAGAAGATAAGAAAACATAGTCCAGTTTTTGTTTTGTGCTGCACAGTTATCTAACCACAAAGTTATTTCAACGGCATCTCTATTGCTTAAAAAAAATTGGTGAAACGCACTTATCAGGTCCTCTTTTTTTCTGCCAGCAATGCCTTCATGCCATATTGTGGCAATTGGTTTAAGATGTTTTTGATTTGTGCCGACTGGTACAAAAGATTCATTAAAGGCTATTATCCTTTGCGTAAAAAGTGCAATTTTGTAACTTTCCATTCGTGGAAGCATGATCACCTTTTGTAAATCTGCCGAGTAGCACACATCATTCTGAGGCCTTACTTTATTGGCATCTTCTTTGTAAAGAGCTCTAGATCTCATTCCCTTTTCGGAGTGAACGATGTATTTTTCACAAATTTCACAAGAAGGATCCAAGTTATCTTTTCCATGTTCATGTTTGGTAAATATTTCGCATAACTCGCACTCTTCATGACCAAGTTTAGTAAAAGAAATATTCTTTTCTTTAAGGATTACTCTGTAAGAATCATAACTGCAGATAATTTCTGGATTTTTTGACAGGAAATCCCTATGCATTTTGGAGATACTTATATCACTAGGCAGGTAACGTCTGTTTGGCGCATGTTCCCTGCGGTAATGCGATATGGATGGATTATAGGACTCTATGTGTTCTGATATTTTGTTTCTATCAATTTTGATTTGGTGACCTTTCTTTCCTAAAATAGAGAAAGAAAACACAATTTAAATTTAAGTGAATTAATGATAAATAATTTATGTTAATATAAAAAAATAATAATAGATACCCAGACGGGCAAGTATCAGTGTTTAGCTCACACAGTATACGAACCATATTAATGTGTGGTGACTGTGGTGACGCTAATTAAATCGAGGAAAAAAAAGTTGCTCCGATTTTTTTTATTTTTTTATATATTTTGCGTTTCAGACCATTTAGAAAACTTTTGGTATTGATGTAGTATATATGTATGTATGTATGTATGTCTGTAACCAACGCTCATAACTCAAAAACTATCCACTCTATTTTAATGAAATTTGGTGACTGATCGTGGTTTGGGTTCTAGTTGGTTCCATTTCAAGGGGGTTAAAATCCACCTCCCAGGGATAGAAATGCGCATTTAAGTACCTATTACAAAGCATGGATTGTGGGCTATCAAAATGAAGGTAGTTTTGTCTAAAATTGTTTGAGTTTGAGTAGTGCCCATCGATTGACAGTGTATTTGTAAGTATTTTGCTATTTTTACATAAAAGTTAAAAAGTCTTCGACAGCTTTTTGTGAACCGAAAAAATGTTGCTAAACTTGGTACAAAAAACTAATTGCTTACGTACCTCTCAAATCTTGCTTAACAGTTTTGTGATTTTCGCTGTTATTGACAGCTTGTAATACAAAACGATCATTTTTCTTGTTGTATCCAAGGGTAGTCAGGAAAAATATTTTGCAAACTTGTTTTCTCTCACCAGTCTCACTCTGAAAAAAGTACTGAATTGTACGGCTTTTGGAATTTGTAGAATATTTTGAGGTTTTGGTGGGAATGACTTGTATGGTGTTTCCCAAAATGAAACGTTTTTTTTCCAAGTCTCCTAGAGAAATATAGTCCCTATTTATTTGTAGACGCGCTTCATTTGTTATCTTTTCAATACATTTTTTTGGGCACTGGTTTTCACATGGTTGTTTAATATTAAATAGTTGCTGTTTTCTTGTTTGGTTTTCTTTATTTCTTTGTTCTAATGATTTTTCGTACTTCTTCCTTTTTGATGTAGTGCCTTTTTTAGTAACAGGGTACGTAAATTTCGCATTTTTATCTGGAATATTCAAGACCTTTTCTGTACTTTCATCCACTGTGATTTCCTGGTTTTCACTCAGATTAAAAATGCTACTTCTATAAGAAATATCATTAAAGCTGTTTTCCACTAAATCTGAAAAATAGAAAGAAATAATTTAAATGATAAATTCAGATCTAAAAACAATAGAAAAATCTAAGGAAGCAGAATAATACGTTGGCAAGTTTTTTATTAAGTACATTACTTACCACCCAGAAGTTCGATATGACTGTTTTGAGTTGGTTCCGGAATTGTCTCGTTTGCCTCAGACTCTTCCCTCTCCAAAAATATCAAATCTGGTAGCTCACTACTTTTAAGCCCAGGATCAAGAACTGGCTTTAGCCATGCCCCATCGGTATTTTCATCTTTCTCCTGTGTTTCCAAATTCAGATGCTGTTGAAGTTCAATTACTAAAATACAATAATATATTATACTACATTGACTGACTTGATAATAATGACTGACTGAAAGGGGTAAATACCGCGTGTTTCACGGAGGTGGTTCACCCCTTTTTTCCACAATTTGGCATTATATGTTACCCAGAAGATTTATTATTCTATCTGAAAAATTGTGAAAAGGGGGCGAACGACCGCCTTGATACACCCTGTATAATCTAAAAAACTAACCAACACCTTCAGTAACACTACCAATGGAAGCATAATTTACTGTCTCTACACCAACATAATTTTCGGGTTCGGGAGAAAGAGCTCTTTTAAGTGCTCGTGACATTATAAGTTGCGTTCTGGACGTAATCTACAAAATTTTAGTAATTTACGTAAATGTGCATATATTAGGTACAAACAAACAAATTTATTATTTCTAAATTAAAAAAAAAAGACAAATTAAAAAACCATCCCAATTCAAAACACACACAGGCATTTAAGAATAACATCTTAATTTAAATTTACTTACGGTTTGCTGAGGTCTCCAATAATTATCCATTTTAATTAGATAGATAGTTTGTCAAAACTGAATATTTATTTAAAAAACTAATGACAAAAATATAACACATAAACTGTTGTAACACGTTTAACACTGCATGAGATTCACACCCACTAAATGAGCCAAACTGACAGAAAAGTCCGTTAGATTGAAAACACTGCGTTCTTGTCTAGAAATTGATGACGTAGACGCGTTCAAATACTAGTTAAGGGTGCAGCACTTTCAGATACTGTGCTTTTCACTAGAAATGTATAAGCCAGCTGTGCTTTGCTTCTAAGAATAAATGCAGTATTTGATGGCCGCCAGAAAAATGCTGCATTCTTGACTAGTACAATTAGATGCTGCGTTTTATTCTAGAAAAGCATGACGTTTTGCAGTTACTGCATAATTCTTAGGCGTTTTTTTCTGGGAAGGAATTAAAAAAAAATATCTTTTTTTTTTTTAAAGATGTGGAATACCATTCTACACAATAATATGTAAAAATCTGAAAATCGAAAATTTGGAAGTTACTGCGTTGTTCTTTAGGAGGGCAGTATATATATATATATAAATACTTCCAACGTATAAAGTGAGCCACTTACATGAGAAATTTACGGTTGAACTGAGGTCCGACGAAAAGTGAGGACCGATACGGACCTCACTTTGCTAAAACTGGTAAAACTTCGTTAGAATTATACTCTATCATTGTACATTCGAATTCTTTAAAAAAAAAATGGACCTAATTTGGTTGGATATACACTTAAAATTGTATATTTTAGTTCGACACTTTTCCGCTGAGGCCGCTCGTTTGTGAGTATATTCGGTAACAGTATATTATCGCTAAATCATGATTAATTCGCCACGCATTTAGTGAGGACCATAAATCTGGCAACCGTGTATAACGGACACAATTCTTATAATATATTGATATCGACTAATCGCATGAATCCTACACAGGGACATACGTAAATTATTTCAGAATTAGCAAAATAATTGCTAAGTATGTTACCATTTCAAATTTGTATATGTATGCTTTTCCGTTACGTTTTTGTGAAGTTATTGTCACGAAAATTAATAAAACTTCATATAATGTAACTTAAGGGAAATTATGAGATATTTATTCATGAGATAGGTACATATTCAATTCACATAATATGAGATATTTACATAAATAAATATTTATTTTATATAGGTACATTTTTCTCATGTGTGGCGCTACAATATTTGGTGTGCTTTTTAGTAGGTTATCTACATAGGTACCTATTTAATAAAATAGTTACCTACCTGTTTCATATCATTTTCTTATTTGTATAGTTACAGAATTTGGCTTTACCTCGTGACCTAATATTTAGAAACGATAAATATGTGGTATCATTTTTTTTACAGGCGGAAATATTAATAATTACAGCTTCTATACAATTTGAGAAGATACGTCCTTTTATGGTTTTTTTTGTTCAATATATTTTTTTCCATAAAAAAGAAAATAGGCAATTCTCATTCACGACACAGAAAATATGTGTTCTATATAGAACTGACATTTTTCCAATCTTCTTACACCTACATGATGAAACTGAAACCCGAAGTTTGTAAACTATTACTATTTTTAAACCAACTGAAAATAATTGTTATGGCAAATAGCAAATACCGCATAATTTTGACTTTCTTTTAATTACATTTTCAATGATTCTTGCAACGTGGATTATTTATAGTAATAATACCTTAATACCGGTATGGTAGATCTAAGAACCCACGAAATGTTGCATTTGTATAATTAAAAAATATGGCAAGAAAATTTTTCTTCAGTCATCTTTACGTCTAAAAAGTAGTTTTAGCGTAGACACAAATTTTCATTAGGTACATACCTATCAACTCTTTGGATGCTTCTTCTAAGAATCTTCTATTTAGGATCTTTTATCTAAGCATAGGCTGAATAGGTATTATAAATAAATATAATTAGGTAGGTAGGTATATGAAGACGTTAAAATAGTTTCTTCAGTCATCTTTACGTCTAAAAAGTAGTTTTAGCGTAGACACAAATTTTCATTAGGTACATACCTATCAACTCTTTGGATGCTTCTTCTAAGAATCTTCTATTTAGGATCTTTTATCTAAGTATAGGCTGAATAGGTATTATAAATAAATATAATTAGGTAGGTAGGTATATGAAGACGTTAAAATAGTTCTAACTTTAAGCACCTTTCTAGTTTTAATAATTTTGATGAAAGAATAAATAGTGCCCAAATGTAATATGATGATTTTATTTTATTTCGTTGACATCAGTCGTAATTTACTTTATTTCTTTGCTGTAAAAATGAAAAAAAAATCATCATCATTCTAATCATCGTTCATCTAACGATGAACTTTTGTGTACGTATACCTATCGGTTCATCTGTAGGGGATTTAACTAACAGATTAGGTACCTACATACACCTAACCTAATTCCTAATTTGACTTTTGTATTTAATTTTCCATATGAAATGAAATGGACTTACTTAGTTACCTATTCCTGTTTCGTATAATTATTTTTATTAGGTACTTTTTGAAAACTGACAACAAATTTTGATATTTACTATTAAATCAATAGTATTAATAAATTAAATTTACTGTACTTATTAATAAACAGTAGGTATAATATTAAAATTAGAAGGCAAAAATTACCTCTTTTTAAGTAAAAATTGCTCAAAATGTCAAGGTTTTAACAAATACGCATAATTGAAAAAAAAATTGCCTACCTCCTATTCTTCAATTCACACAACAAATTATAATTAGGTGCTAAATAGAATTTGTTATTCCATTCATTGCTAGGCAACAAAAATTAAACTTTAATTTCAATATCGTTTTGTCCATTAATCTTTTATTTGCGCTTATGTAGTAATTATATGATTATTAATTTTTCAACTAGTTTTTCAATTTTTGAATTGTTTTTTTTAAAAGCTGATGCCTATCTGCTAATATTTGGCCTAGTGGTCATTTCCCAAGAACGAATTAACAGCTACACAGTAAGTACCTACCTATACACCTTTTTATCAGTATCTACCATCATTCATATCTACCCAATAATTGTTTTTATTATATTTTTAGTTTTTTAATTTTGCAATCTAGGGACTTACTTATAAATACTGTCCCAAATTATCTGAATATTATCCGTGAATATCTGATAAAAATAACACCTTATCAACTTATCAGATATGAGCTATACTGTAAGTGATTTTGTTATTTCACTGGAATAATGTACCAATCTGTACAGAGTGTCCAGTTTCCGCTGTCTTTGAGGGGTCTCTCGCTTATATTAATAAAGATGCAGGGATGCGGGTTTCGCAATACTGTGATACTTTTTTGGGAAATGGCAGATCCCATAATCCTAATTTCCAGAGTATTTTTTATAGTTTTTGAGCTATAGGGTAAAATTGAAAATTTGCCATTTTCAAGCACACCCTCGTACCTAAATTACCTGATACCGCATTGGGAAAATAAAAACGGGCCTGTGCACAGCTTTTACATAGAATGTAGTGGCGTGGCGTACTTGCTTTTTCTAAAAGGATCAATTTTTGAGATGTAGATCAGTTCAATTGCAGTCGCTTTATGCTTTTCAAAAATATATAATAGGTACATATTTTTTAATAATCTTGCGATTGCAATTGGAATAAAAACCTTTTAATTCTAAGTAGGCTGTGTTCAATATTAAAAAGTAAATGAGTTGTAACACAACAAAAACTAATTATTGTAATTATATATTTTATATAATATTTAAATAATACTTATTTAATATACAGGGCGCCCTATTTCTTGACCCGTTGCATGGGTAACTTTTTTATTAATAGAGATACAAAAACGCTTAAATGAGCAAATTAGTGCAGTTTCGTATTAGTAATTCTACGGTAAGGCGAAAAATTATATACGGGGGAAGGTTGAAAAGTTATTGACAAAAAACGAAAAATCCAACTTTTCTATTATCCCTCGTAGCTCGTTCATTTAAAGAGTTAGAGAAAAATGCTTCACATGTTTTTTGCAGTATTTTTCATGTAAAATGACATGCACTTGCTACTTTTTATATATCTCTTAAAATGGTTGAGAATCACAGTAAAATATATTTTTTTTAAATGTAATGGATAGGTGGCTGTGACATTAACCGAAAGTCCCCTTTTTTCTCTTTCAGATGACATAACATAGTCCATATTTTATCCTTACAAAAGTAATAATAATCGTTGTTTTTAAAGAAAGTTTATTGTCACATCAAGAATGCTATGGAAATAAAACAAAAAATAAGATTCCTGATATTTTTAAAAACGTCTAGTTGGCATTTAATTATTGACAGATCATAAGTGACATTTTTAGTTTTTGTTAAGTAGTTTATTGTTTATTATTAATACTGCATACAAAATAATAGTGTTGCAAATATGTACACCAACGAAGAGAAAAATGATATGCTATTTTGTTATTATAACCAAAATCGAGATGCACAAGCTGCAGCGAATCTTTATTTTGAAACTTACATGGAACGAAGACAACCCCATCATAGAATATTTAGACAGCTGGAAAATAATATACGATTATACGGTTCTTTTTCAAAGCCTAAGGATGAAAGAAACTTCAATGAAGACACTGAAATAAATGTTTTGGCTTATGTAAATTTTAAACCTGATTCTTCAACTGCAGAAATTGCACATCACTGCAACACTTCCAAGGAAACTGTAAGAGCTATTTTAAAAGGTAACAATTTAAAGCCATATCATTATTCCATATGCAATACTTTATATCCAGCTGATAATCAAAGAAGGATGACATTTTGTCGATGGTACATTTCAAAATGCGAAGAGGATCTAGACTTCTGGAAAAAGATTTTATTCAGTGATGAAAGTAGATTTACCAACAATGGTATTTTTAACCGCCATAATAACATAATGTGGTGCCGAGAAAATCCACATCTTGTTTCTGAAAGAAGAAATCAACGTCAATTTGGGATAAATGTGTGGTGTGGAATTTTTTGTGGCAAAATTATTGGCCCATATTTTTACGAAGATAATTTGAATGCGAATAATTACCTTCATTTTCTAAGGAATACTCTAACAGAGGAATATTTAAATGAATTACCACTTCATATTTTTAAAAATCTTAAATACTTCCAACACGATGGAGCACCTGCGCATAATTCCCGCGAGGTAAAACAATATTTACATGAACAGTTTGATAATGTTATAGGAAATAGAATGGATATCGACTGGCCAGCGCGAACACCTGACTTGACCCCCTTAGATTTCTTTCTTTGGGGGTTATTGAAAGATAAAGTTTATGTGACAGCTCCTCTAGATATAGAGGATCTAAAAGTCAGGATTCGAGATGCAATTAGAAGCATACATGGACATACAATAAATAATGTTTTAAGAAGTATCCAGAAACGTTGCTTACTATGTATCCAACAGGATGGTGGTCATTTCGAACATTTACTTCAATATAATTAATTAATTAATAATTTCTGTTCTCAAAACATTCTTTTGTTCCATAATCCATAGCATTCTTGATGTGACAATAAACTTTCTTTAAAAACAACGATTATTATTACTTTTGTAAGGATAAAATATGGACTATGTTATATCATCTGAAAGAGAAAAAAGGGGACTTTCGGTTAATGTCACAGCCACCTATCCATTACATTTAAAAAAAATATATTTTACTGTGATTCTCAACCATTTGAAGAGATATATAAAAAGTAGCAAGTGCATGTCATTTTACATGAAAAATACTGCAAAAAACATGTGAAGCATTTTTCTCTAACTCTTCAAATGAACGAGCTACGAGGGATAATAGAAAAGTTGGATTTTTCGTTTTTTGTCAATAACTTTTCAACCTTCCCCCGTATATAATTTTTCGCCTTACCGTAGAATTACTAATACGAAACTGCACTAATTTGCTCATTTAAGCGTTTTTGTATCTCTACTAATAAAAAAGTTACCCATGCAACGGGTCAAGAAATAGGGCGCCCTGTATAGTTATATAGGTATAACTTATTTTATTGTGTCAAGTATTAGTATTACCTATATATTTTTGAGAGGCTTAAACCAACTGGAATTGAATTGGCAGAAAAATACATTGTGTACCATTTAAAAAATGCACGTTAACTAACTACATTATGTCACAAATGGATTCTTTCAGAAAAAGTAAGTAAGCGACTGGAGTCCACGTGAACAATTTTGCACAGACCCCTTTTTCTGGCAAATTTTCAATTTTACCCTATAGCTCTGAAACTACCTAAGGGGGCTGTGGAAATTCTGTTTATGGAATTTGTCGTTTCTCAAAAAAGAATGACACTGTCGTGAATACTGCACATCTGTACCTTTATTAATAAGCGAGACATCCCTCAAAGACAACGAAAACTAGACACTCTGTACATTAGGATTGTACAGAGACATTACATTGTACAGATTGTGTTTTGTACATTATTAACAATGAATTAAGCTATTTTATTCGGTCGGATAATAACGGTTAGATTATTTATATACCTACCTACTCAAAATGTTTGTTGTGTCACTAAAATAATAGAAGTATATTATATATCGAAACTGGTGAGACTCTAAAATTACATTTATTTATTATGATTAGATATATATCTTCTTATTTAGGGTTATTTTCTTATTTAAAATATTTGTATGTTTTTATTTTTGTAGACATGTGACTGAAGACAGCTGATGTGATTTTCTTGCACACTAACTGAGACACACTGACTAAATGCATTGCAAAATTAATGATTGGGAATTTCTTCCCGCAAAACTAAAATATTTGCTGATGTTATATTTTCGCGATAGCCGATAGCCCTCCGTCCGCACATGTTACCGGCTTTAACCATATCGCGATCGCGAGAGTCGCGAATTTTGGCAACATCGGGAAGACCTCACTTATCGCAGTTCATGTCTTTATACTGGTGTGGTGGTCCTAAGTCTGTTATTTGTAAGAAAAAAAATATATGGCCCTCACTTTAATAGAAGGAGAATAGAGTCCTCACTTTGTCCTAATATACTGAGAAAATAAAAAATCGTTGTTATTAGTTTTTTGCGAGTATACTTGTCCTTTTCCTATTGCGCTATGAAACATTACATTGTACTGAAAAGCTACGGCTTCTAGTCTCGCTATATTTGCTAGTCCTCATTTGGTATGATCAATGAGATTGTCTCACTTTGATAGCAGGACAAATATATATATATATATATATATATATATATATTTCTGTTGTATTTATTTTTTTACTTTGGCTTGGAAAATAAAACAATTATCTATTTATAATAATATTTTTATATGATTGAATTTGAACAAAAATTGAAAAATATCCATATTCTGCAAAGTCAAATTATGAATGTATACACAAGATTACATTGAAACAAAACATGTTATGAAATGCTGTTATGGGCAGAAATAATATACACGTATAGCAACTACATACAACTTTAATTAGTACTTGTCAATTTATCAAGATTATGTCAATGGCAGTACCTTCTACTGGCCACTGGCTTGTGTTACACATGGAATGAGAATATGTTAATAACATAGCTGATATGGTCTGAACGATTCAAGAAGTCTATAACGGCAGTAGAAGAAACCGATGAATTGTTGACCAAGACCAATGTTTTAAACGTCAAACGAAAAATTAAGCTTAATAACTAAATTGCAAAGCGACAATGAAATATGTCGTGGTTACGCCTAACAAAGAGAGCAAGGTGGACCTTCTTATTTCGAAAAATCCGGCTGCTGTTAGTTTCGGTGTATGATCTTTGATTACATTCTTCAGCCAGGTCAATTCCTTTAATTCTTCCTGCGACAAAGGCAGCGTTTGCTGTAATATGTAGCAATTTTTTGATATTTTACCCGATTCTATACCCACGGAATGGCAGCTGAATGTTACAGCTAATAGACAAACCTGCAAATAAGATACAATTTTATAAGTATACACGGTGTCCCACCGGTAACCGCCTCGATCTATATATGGCAAACTATAATTAGGAAAAAATTGAAAATTGGGCAATGTATCAAAGTCAGTGGGGGCAAGCGATCTAAAATATTTTCAAGATGGCCGCACTTCCGGTTATACTGGAGGTAAGTGTCAACTTGCTTATTTCAAATGGAACACCCTATATATTATTGCATATTTGAATTCTACTCAAAATTTTAAATATATTTCGTGTATAATGTCCTATACTTAAGTCTAGCCCGAGGTCTAGCCGTTTTTGACATATTTCAAATTTTATGTCAAAAATGACGTTTACGGACCGAAAAATAATTATCAATTTTTCCTACACGGAAGCTTTTGTTATTTAATTTGGGTTGGATTCCTTGTAGAAGGGGACCTATTTTAGAAGTCTTTGCATGATATTTTGATAATTATTAATAAAAGGTGTTCAAAAAAGAAGAATGAAAATTGAATTGAGAAAACTGTCAAAAGGCAATTTTTTCAAATGGAATCCACCTGTTTTTATTATTTCATCTTATTAAGCATTAAAAATTAGGGTAAGTTTGTATAAGGTTGTCTATTCCGAAAACTTGTAGTTTTCGAGATATTGGCAATTTAAATTTTTATAATAGAAATGGGAGAAAATCGCTGTCGCGATTTTCGTTCCCATTTCTAGCCCCACCGGGGGTCCAGGCCTGCGGGCTGGGGTCACCCTTCGGGTGACAAAAGCATCTGAAATAATATTATTTTAAAGAAAATTCATATTAAAGAAATTTTGTATCTGGAATGATGATGTAATGATACTAAACGATTTTTTTTAATATTTTGATGAATTGTAAGGGCTTAAGGGTACTCTATTGTTGATGGTAAAACATCATAATTTTTTAAGTACTGAAAGTAGAATTTATTTTTAAATAAACATTATTATCAATTTTATCAATGGGACCAAAAATATTGTAGATATTTACTTTTGTAAGCTAAAATGATGAATTTAACAGACTGCCTTATTGAACGAATCAATTCCAAACTTTACGTGCAGAAAGAATAAAAGCTACGGATAATGAAACAGAATAACTAAATACTAATATGTACTAATAAATAATTGGAATTAAAAAGTAAAAAAAAAAGTTTGCCTCGACCGTGACTCGAACTCGCGAAATCAGCATTATCAAGTTTTGAATCGTATACGACTTTCCCGTTGCGGTACCAAGCCTGTTGTCAAATGTTTACCTTGAGACGTTTAAGTATGTAAACTGTACGTGTCAACCTGAAAAAACTATTTTTACCGATTTTCTAATTGGAAAAGTATTTCGCTTCAATATTTTGGTAATCAGAAGTGTCTCGCAGTCAGTACTATTGATTCCGTTAGCAATATTTCTCGTAGGAAAATAACCTGTCTGAAGTTGAATTAATTTGACAGTTTTCGTGGGCGGTGCTTGTCTCGTTAGTGTAATCTCAGATCGGCATATAAAATGAGAAAGAAGTTGAGACGGATGCGACACGAAATTTTCGAAGACGAAATAGACGTAGAAGGAGCCGACGAACGGTCTCGAAAAAAAATCTCAAAGGATTAGAGAAAGGACTGAACTTTCGCGTGAAGCCCTTCTCGAAGCCGTAAAAATTAGAAGAGGGGCGAGGGAGTCCCGCGTGACGGGACCATTAGGCGCGAGGACAATCGCCGGTGCTAGCCGCATCTCTCTCGCCGAACGGCGATCGACGAAAATTTTGCAGAGGTTTTTTGAATAGGCGTTTAAATTGGGAAAACGTGTAGGAAACAGGACGAAAATACCCCTACGCATTGAAGAAAGGCCGGGGGCGACCTCCGGTGGTCCGCGGAGATCGTTCCGAGATCGCCCCTCGGAGGAGATAGCTTTGAAACTTTGTGGATTTGGGGACGGAATTTAGAGCGAGACAGAATCGACGCGTTTTAATATACATATATATGGATGGATGGCGATTTTGCTGCGGATTTTAAGTGCCGCCACTCTTACTTGGCCATGACGAAAATGGCCTTGTTGAAAACAATCAAATGTTTACACCTGTCACTTACCTTTTGAAAATCATTAATAATCATGCCGGAGCCTTAAATTATACAAACGAAGATTATTTAAACTTATTTATTATTTATGGAGAATGTGATAAAGTTATATCAAGAACATGTGACACATTTGCCATTCGATATCCGCAAAAACCGAAGCCATCGCGATGTGCTATTAAACAAATTATAAAAAATTTCAATCGAGTCTAGATCTAAACGGTATCTTCAGTGTCTACTATGCACTAGTGTATAGTCATATTTCCTTTAATATAGTCACATGGGGACGGGCCACTGATACCAATAGAGTTTTCCTTGTTCAAAAGAGAATTTTGAGGTTGATTTTTAACTTGCAATGGTGGAAATCTTGTGAAGGTATTTTTGTACAACAAAAAATTTTGACACTTCCCTGCATATTTATATTAAAGTGTCTTACTTTCAGTAAAAGTCATATACAAAATTTTGGTGAAGTACCCAAGCACAAAACATCAATCTTTGAAAAATCCCTTCACTATAGCTTTGTTACATTATACAATTCTTTGCCGCAAGAATATAGAGTTATAAGTAGTTATAACAGTTTTAAAAAAGCAATAAGACATCTTCTTCAAAAAGCCTATTATAGTGTTGAGGAATTCATTTGCAGATAATATTCGTTTTTGGGTACCTTACTGTATAAATTATTGTGTTTCTTTCTTGCTTAAAATTTTTATAAAATTGTGTATTTTAATGTTTAATGAACTTTGTTTAAAATGTGTATGTGTATATGTGTGTATATATTGTATGTATGTGTGTATATATGTGTTTTATTATCGAATATGTAATTTTTAATATTTATTTGTTCGTGTTACCTATTCTGACTTGCCATATGTACAACTGTATTATTTGTGGCCAATAAAATATATCTATCTATCTATCTATCTATCTATCTATCTATCTATCCCTTAAAAAATTACCTTGAAGTCAGTGAGTCACTCTGTATATTTCAAAATATTTTTTACATGTGCTCCTTTTGACACTATATCTCACTCATATGAAAGTTTTTTCCAGAATATATAATTTAAATACATAAAGGCTATATTTAAGATACACGAAATCGTTATAAAAAATAACTAGAATATAAAAATGTAATAAAAAGTGAAATAGTCCATACTACTTTCGGAATAACCGGAAGTGCAACGCCCTAGAAATTATTTTGTTAAAAAATTTGATGTGGTAATCTAGATTATGACTAATTTTCAGTACAAAAGGGTACACCTACATATTTTTTCCCCATCTATTTATTATTAACCGACTTTCCCATAGCTTCGCCTTTCTCTAAGAATTGGTTATACAAATTAATAAAACAATAAATTCCAAAATATAATATATTACTTACCATTGATCCCACCATATAAGACACATTTATTGCAGCAACAGTACCATCTATTAAGTTCTTTTTGTCACGCCAGTTATAACTAGTATTTGGTATTGATATAAGGCAGGTTAATATCTCTACTACTGAAATAAAAAAGAACAACAGGATATACCAACCAAAAATTTTATTAAATGTATATATAACAGCATCCAGTTCCAAATAAATTCTATTAACTTTTCTTATTGTTTGTAATCTTCTTCCTATGTAGTAATCAATATTCGAACAGCGAAGTAATTGGTTTATTTGTTTATAATAGAATCGCATACAATAAGCCATGTTGTAGATTACCATCGATATTAGAAATTGGGTATAAATAAAAAATAAAGTGGTAAAATAGAACTTTAAAACATCTATTCCAGATGGAAAACTTAGTACCTCAGTTGCATATATCGCAATTATATATGCATTACTTACTAGAAAAATAGCATTTGCATTTTTAGTAGTAAAAGTATTATCTAGTTGGTTAAAATTCATTCTATTTTCTACATGAAGAATTTGGTTAAAAAGACTTTCCCAAGTGTTCATGTTCCAAAATGCACTTCCTAGTGCTGTAATGATAAATAAACTAAGCGACACGAACTCGAAAAGTATATCTACAAGTAATAAAACCATACTTTGTTTATGATAATTCATAATTATTCTAGAATAAAATTCTATAAAAGACATTGTTGCTATGAAGACCACCAGAATTATTACAAAACACTTGAATGTTTTTCGGTACATTATCCTACGTTCTTTAAAACTATACCATGGCACTAAGCCAAATACTGAAGTATATTTAAGTATTTTGTCGATGAAGATAATATGATTCTTGCTTGATTTTGTATACATTTTTGAAACGTAGAAAGCCACTTCACATGAATTACACACAGAAACTATAATGGAATGAAAAGCAATTTTCAAATTACTCATCGACTTCAATCGGTAATGGATTATTTCCAATAAAACAACATTTCAGGGTGGCTAACTTACAGGAAGTAAGTACATAGTACATATTATAGGTAGTAATATAATAACATGTATTTATTCGCAAGATATAGCGGTTAAACTACTTACGAGGAGTAGGTATAAATTAGTCGCAGCTCACTTGCTTGTTTGATGGTGCTGGAGTTGAATCTCACTAACAAGCTTCTCAGATAGTCAAAGAGTACAAGTGTGTAGTTGGCTTATATGTTGTTTTGTGTTAAATCCAGTTGATTTGTGAATTTTAATTTTGAGTTTTTTGGTGATCTGTAATTTAAGTGATGTACCAAGGATTGGTGCTATCATTCAGCTGATACTGTAAGCTATAAGTGCATATTCATTGCATAAAATTGGTATTAATTCGTTCCAACGTCTGTTTCTCAAAATAAATATAAAGTGTGCTATATTGCCAAAGTCGCAAAGAGCTCATCTACAAGAATCTACTAGAAAAATATATTATTGCTATTTAAAATATATATCGATGGCGTCATATCTGGAACGCCATCTTACTGTATTTTACATCAAAATAAGAGGAATTAAAAATAAAAATCAGCGTGTCCAAGGATTTTAGACGAAAATGTCGGTCTTCAAAAATATTTTTTCTACGTTCATGCAAAAAACAAAACTTTATTGAACTATATTTAGTGAAAAAACTGGTTCTTTATTGCACTAGTGCAATAACAATTTTATTGCACTCATCTGTCATTCTACTACAGCATTTTGTGATCATGACAAACATAAACGTCAAATCGACGTGGCATTTGGTGCCACCTAAATAAAAAATTTTTTGGTTTTTGAATGAACGCTGAAAAAATATTGTATGCAACTCGTACAAAAAGTGTTTATTGAACTCGGCGTGTTCACGTCACGTGCAATAAACACTGACTTTTTGCACTTGTTGCATAAATAACTATAATTTATCTGTTACTCTTATAACGCACAGTACATTAATAAAAACTAGCTACGAGAATTAATATAAAATAAATTTATATTAATTCTAAATTTCATTAAAGTTCGATAATTTTTTGACACAGAGCGGGATATCACATTTGGGTTAAATCTCTATGTATAAATGTAAAAAAGTTCGATATCTTTCTCACATCAAGATGATTGCGGCTATTGCATACAATACAATTATATATTGCATACAATATCTCTTTTTACTTCTTACTTCCAGAAAGTTACAGAAAGACCAACATCGCTAGATTCTTCACGTCAAGACGGCACTTATCGCACTTGAGTGCGATATCATTGGCACTGAATAAGTATATTCCTTCTAATTCCACTTCTGGTACCAAGAATACTATTATTAATTATTTCACTATTTTAAAATGTATTTTTCTTAAAAAAATATGTCTTAACAAACTCTAATTGCCTGAAACCTCAACAAAACGTCTTATTATAGTCTAATTCTTTATTACGATTATCACATAAATCCTATCTAACTCCTCCTCTAACTTTGTGTTACTTTGGCTTTCATTCACGGCTAATATGTTGATTTAAGAAACTTTATTTTTACTTTAATTAAGTACATTTTATTTCATATCTATTAAAAGTCTGCTTAAAGAATATCCTCAAAAGGGCAATAATGCCAATTATCTTCTTGACAATAACAAGTGTTATAAAATAAGTAATTAAGATATAATATGTATATGAAACAAGTGTAATATAATAATAGCTACAAAAGTAAACAGGGACTTATATCTCAAGATCTTTGCTATACAGATAGGACTGATCACAAAATTTTAAGAGAACAATTGAAGTGGGCTAAATCTAAAAACTATTTTGCAAAAATAAGAGGAAGCCGTCTAATTATTAACGATGAAACGTATACTATTGAACAATTAAAGCAAATAGAGATAGGATATAATGAAGGGCAAGAAAACGAGTGTATATATAATAATGTCCAAATATCTTCCAATCGGTGAAATTTAGATATAGGGAATGCTAATACTAATTGAAAGAGAATCCATTAGCATTATAAAACATAGGGTGTTGTATTTAAAATAAGCGAGTTATTGAACTTTCAATTTGACACAATTGGTCGGTATAACTTGCATCAACTTTCGAATACTGCAGATGTTTGGATACCTTTTAGTATTTCTCGTCTAAAATTTTAGCCCTCTAGATTAAAAACTAGAAGAGATAGAACCGATTAAGCGTAACTATATTTGTTCCAAAATTTTTGAAAAAGTCGAAATATCTCAGGAACGATTGAGTTTAGGGATAGGGTATTTTTATGAAACTTACCTTTAAATTTGACGTAGAATCCAAAAATGAAATAAAAAATAGTTCATTACGTTTGAAAGAAGCGAGTTGATATCTACTTCCGTTAAAACTGGAAGTGTGACGTCAAAATTGTGAGAAACCCCCATATATAAATTTTCAGAATTACCCTAGGCGTAGTATTCTAGAAACATATAATGGAAGTTCTACGTGGAACACCCTTATAATGAAATTATAATGTTCTTTAATGATAATCGTAAATATAAATAACATTTAAATAGTATTGTCAAATTAAATGGAGAAATTTGTGAGTTAAGTGTGACAACAATGCAAAATGCAACGCGATATTTGTTGATGCTTGCAATGCACTATCAAAACTTTTTAGATCGACTGTACACTGGATACATAGTTTAACTGACATTCAATTACTGATGCTATTCAATCAATAACATACGAATTTAATTACTTATTCATTACATTGACAGTAGTTTAAGATAAGTATATCGTCATTATTATTATATTTTCTCTTAATACAACCAATGTTTATTTAATTCAAATCACATTTTTGATACAAACACCTTTCACAATGTTTAATACTTTAGTCATCAAAAGCTTTAACTGAGGAATTTAATAAGACGTGACTTAATTTTGAAAATTTTAAATTACTCCACCATAAATCCATGCAGGTGCCAAATTTTTCAAAAAAAAACAAAAAATAATAATAAAATCAGGTGTCAAATAAATAAATATCTTGAACATGATACGGTTTAGGTATACAAAATCCTGAATAAAATAATCTATAAATTTAAGGAATTGAATAATCCAATACAAAATGTATTTCATTTAAAATAAGGAAGTTGATAACGACTTCTGGTATAATAAGGAGAAGTGAACAATAAAATGCATTGTTACACCTGGTTTTTACAAGATAAGTAGGTAAAGCTTTTGTACAAAAATAAAAATCTTTATTCAGCTTTTGAGACAATAAACACTTCTTCAATAATATCAAATTAATTACGCAGCAAAAACACTGCAGAAAATTGCAGTCTTTTTATTCGGGTCTTGCTCCTTTGCTCTCGATCGCTGTCTCATTAACACTGACTGACTCATGGGACACCCTGCGACATTTACATTTGCTACCTAGACTTCTAGATGCTTGTAGAAACTTTCATGAAACATTCAAGTATGATCCATATACCAGGCCAGTTTAATAAATAATAAGTATCGGTGGCAACGTCCGGGAAATGTGGACAAATAAAGTATATCTCCCTTATTTGAATCGGTTAAGGGTTGACACTTCTGCCATGGCGGAATTGTCACTATGATACCTCCAGAGACAATGTTGGAAAGTTGTGCAGCATTCCCCTATAATCCATTCCATCGACGATTTTGTAACAATTAAAAAATCTAGATCCCCTCAGTTGCGCGTATTTTTAAATCCTTCAGTAAAGTTAGATACCTATATCATTAATTTTCGCGAGATTGTAGTGTAGAATTAATAAAATGTGTGATAGTCCAAATGTAATATGTCTAAAATGTATCATGAAATCACCTAAAAATTATAACAATATTTTAGGGCGGTGATCATAAAGGTTATTAAAAAAATTATTAAACGATTAAATAAACATATACATTAAAAAATATTATATTTACATTTAGAATTTTTATACTAGCTTCACTAGATTTTATGGCTAATAAAAGAATACATGATATGAAAAATTATATAAACATAAAATCATTATTGTCATTAATTTATAAACTTCATAATAATTAGCATCTATACTTCGTGACTTAATATATTTAAAATAATATGGTAATCAAAAGAATTTCGATCGAATTTATCTCTTTTGGCACACCTCCTGTTATATAATCATCTACCTACAGCAAAAACACTCACTAGAGCGGCACTCGAAAAGAAAACTTGATATAATAGTATATTCTATTAATTAATTAATATTAACGTAAAAATTACATTAAAAATAACTAATTGGATTATAATGTTTTTATTCCAAATAGGTAATATTCGTACAGTGTGAACACTGTTAGTATATTCTAAGTGAAACAGAAATCTTGACACCTCCTTTTGTGGAAGTCTGAAGTTTTCTGAAAGAAATATCGGATACGCAATACTGATTGATCATATTTATTAGATAATTATGCGTTAATATGTAGCGGTTGCTTATGTATGTAAGGGTGTAATAAAATATTTTTCAACTAGATCGGTAATTTAATCAGTATACAACATAAGTCACTGGTTTTCGACTTCGAACATTGGTCTTTTACAGAGACTTGACATTTTTATGGTATAATAATAATAATAATAATAATAATAATAATAATAATAATAATAATAATAATAATAATAATAATAATAATAACAATGCAGAGCTTGGTGTAGGACCACCAGAAGACGCCGACATCTGGCACATAAATTGTGCCGTGTATGATGCTGTTGAAGGGCTCCATCGGGTGGAGAGTCGACGTGAGAACGTTTCCTCCCCACATAAGAGAGCATATCGGCGTATACACAAGATGGAGCCTAAGATCAGGTCGGTGAGACGACACGCATTCCGTATCCACTATGTGATGGACTACCTGATGGATACATGAGGGAACTCTACGCAGTTGACCCCGTTTATGAAAGGCTGCAGGGAGCTGTAGCTGGCTGCAGGGAGAATCTGCTCATTGACAGATCCAGACAGATAGAGAGCCAGCACGGCTCTCTATGGCCTGGATCGACTACCGCGAGGCGTTTGGTAATGGCATCTCATGAGCTTATTGTCTATTTGTTCCAACGCCTTGCCATGTGAGATCTTATAGTAAGATGCATCGAAGAACTGATGCAGCTCTGGAGAACACACTTTACCATAACATCTGGTAATGTCAGGGTCCAGGCAGAGCTGGTATCGTTCAGGAGAGCAGTTTTCCAGGGGTTATTTCGTTTTTTTATTATCAAAAGACTGTTTAATTTGGACGGTTGAATTTTGTGTATAAATTCGTTGTGTGTAATCGTTACTAACACGAAACTGTATTTGGTTTTGGAACGTATTTAGAGTTTTGTCTGATATGAGCATCTCTAATATAGGATTTTCTTGTGTCATATGTAGTGTTTCATTAGCATCTACTGGATTTTCTGTGCCTAAAATGATATCTGATTTAATAATAATTGGGGGGATATTTACTAGGTACCTCAGTATTTATTGCTTCATTGATAATTTGATCTACCGTTGAAGTGGATTGTATTTTTTATGAATCGTCAGGTGATTCTAATTTAGTTTCATTTGTTAGGGTGAAAAAGTCTGGTAAATTATTTTCTGATAAATCATAATTATTTAAAATTGACTGGAATCAAACTCGATTTTTACTTTAGATTGTGCTTCTACAAATTGTTTACCATCTTGTACGTTTACGGGTAATTTTTCTGTCTTAATTTTATTTGGGTTTTATTTGGTTAATAATTGTTTATAGTGATTTTGAGATTTTAAGAAAAGTTCAAAGTTTTGATCTTCTTGAACCAATGCCATTGTTTGTTCTAAGTTAGTAAGACTTTGTGTAATAATTTTGTCACGTAATCGTCTGTCCAAATATTTAACAAATATTTTTAATGCTAAGCTGTCGTATTATCTTAAATGAAACCTGCTTTATAGCTGCATCCATTTCATTTACAGATATTGTTTTTAATTTTAGTGCCAATTTAGATCTAAGAATTACAATCGTTTAGCGAAATTGTGATAAGTTTCACTTTTTCGTAAAGAGCAAGTCATAAAGGCTTGTTCTAAATTATCGAGACTTAAACGTTCCCCATACATATTGCGTAACTCAGTCTTAATTAAAGGCCATATATTTCATTCTGCACGAAAAACAATAATCAAATCAAAGGATAGGAAATGTAATATTTTCACTCACTTTTGGCATTCAAGTCTCAATCTGTCTAAACTTGAACTTAAGCTAATCTTGTTACTGAGGTGTTCTGAAAATTATTACGGAATGAAGGATGAATTCAAAAAACTCTTACTCTCTCCTGAAGTGGAATTTGAAGACTTTGATCATTTTTGGAACAACTGTCCAATTTAGCTTCCTCTGGAACTCGTAGATTTGGATATTAAATTAATCATTGAGGCGAACGCTGATCAATATGTGATTGTATTTAACATCCTATCGACTGCGCCAATAGTATTCTTCTAATTGAAAAATGTTGTTTTTAAAAACTATTGAAAGATATAAATTTTAACTAATAGCAAAAGATCTTATTTATTTGTTTGTGTTACAAGTTATATGAGTAGAATATCTGACAAAATGAACACGTAATGTGAGTCAATACGCCTTTTTATAGTTTTCCTTATCTCAACTGACCACGCGTTTTCTAGGAATACAATGAGTTTATAGTTACCAAGTCCGTGATTTTTACCGACAAAATATAGAATTGTTCTAGTCCTTCTTGGCCAATACACACGCAACATTAATAATGAGGTTTATTTGCTTTAAACCTTGGTTATAGGTTACAAAATAAGCTAAACTCTTATCATTAGATCAAAATATTTAAATAATTTTATTACCAGCATATCGTCAATATCTTACGTCATTTTTTTTGTTAAGCACCGACATAAGTATGTTATCAGGTAAGAAGTTATAAAAATCAGTCACATTTTCCTCAGTTTGATGCTAGGCAGTTACCGTACTTAGATATCATTAAAGAAATGTATACTAGTATAGTTACATTAGTCAAAAATTGTACTTCTCAGGAAATAATAACTGTTTCATTTGTTATAAAAAATGAAGTTTCCATCATTTAAGTATTTTTATTGGTTTTTTATTATTATATAAAAATATTAATATTTACCTTTCAATATTGATAATTTAAACACAAAATCTTTCTTTTTGGATATTAAGACCAAAACACGTTAAGCATATTTGTCTCGAATACCGATTAGGTCGTTCAATCACAGTCTAAATTGGCCATGACCTTAAGCTAACCACGAAAGTCTAAACAGCAAGACCTTAATGAGGTAAGCGGTGTCGTAAAAATAACATGAAAATAACATCAAATTCTACATGGGGCAATTGATTTATAATGTGGTGTATTCCTATCGTGCACACCTGTGCTATTATCAAGTTCGGGTACTTTTTGCAATAAACATGAATCACATATTCTTGGAATTATAAAATAAATTAAAACATTCTCACTGTCTTGGGTGTCTCATGAAACAAGAGATTAATTAATTAGTGAAATATATTTTCATATCCCCAAATCCCTACATCGATTAATTTATATTATATAATTAAATAATTAAAAATATAAATAATACATGGAAATATTATACCTTTTATAAAATTTGCTGTATACCTATATGATAAAGCAACTTCTATTAGAACAGACTTGGATTCATAAGTTTATATTCTATAAGTACCTACTTCTTGTTAGAGAAGAAACTGTAGAAGTCAGGAACAATATAGTTGGGTCCTGGGGGAAACTATGGCGATTGCTCTCTCTATAAGATTATTCAGTCTACTAGAACCGGTTCAATAAGTATTCACATTTTTGCGCGCAGGAAAGCTTTATGAAGGAGACACTTCAATGGTTTCTAAAGACGACTTTACTGACGTAATAAAAGATTTCATCTGATTGAGAAGTAACGGCTACAGGTGTTTAGGAAGTCTATGAATTTGGTACCACAACCATCGGTGCTACTTTAAACATTTATAACTAAAACTAAAAAACAGACATGATAATTGTTTTGACAATGTTATGTTCTAACTTATTATGAACATCGTTGACCAAATTCATACCTTAGAAGCAACTGCAAGCCACCGATACTGATTGTAAAGTCTATAGGACTCTTTAGCAGTCATCTGGCATCTGGTGCAATCAGAATATGTGAATAACTAACTATGGTGCTAACTTTTTTTTTGGACACCAAATTCACATCTACAGGGTGTCCACCTAGTGCGCGTAAGTCCAATATCTGGGTTAATAAAAGAGATAACTTAATTTTTTTTTCTACAGGGTTGTCTAATATCCCGAGCTGCACAAAATGAAAATATATTTACATATTCAGGGTGTTCAGTTTTTCCTGGACAGGTACCAACTTCGTTTTTCTAAATGGAAATATATATTTTTTATTGCTTTTTCGAACTAAACCCTTGATTTTAGTAGGACTTTCATCAGCCTTCCCTATACCTAACTTAAACTATTTTTGAAATATTGACGGGTGAATATTGACATTTTTGCAACTTTGACACCCTGTAAAATCTAAACGGTTTGAGATAAAGCAAAACGGTTTGCACATTCCTATCTTAACTTTTCATAAGCTATCGTTTGGTACTAATTTCAAATTTATACAGGAATAAAAAATTTTCAAAATTTTCAGAAAATTTTAAATTTTTGGATAATTCTGAAATTAGTACCAAACGATAGCTTATGAAAAGTTAAGATAGGAATGTGCAAACCGTTTTGCTTTATCTCAAACCGTTTAGATTTTACAGGGTGTCAAAGTTGCAAAAATGTCAATATTCACCCGTCAATATTTCAAAAACAGTTTAAGTTAGGTATAGGGAAGGCTGATGAAAGTCCTACTAAAATCAAGGGTTTAGTTCGAAAAAGCAATAAAAAATATATATTTCCATTTAGAAAAACGAAGTTGGTACCTGTCCAGGAAAAACTGAACACCCTGAATATGTAAATATATTTTCATTTTGTGCAGCTCGGGATATTAGACAACCCTGTAGAAAAAAAAATTAAGTTATCTCTTTTATTAACCCAGATATTGGACTTACGCGCACTAGGTGGACACCCTGTATGTAGTAACCAACTGTGCTGTTAATTCTTTTGACGATGTAAAAACTGAGCAAAGTTCAAAAACTTAATTATTTGGGGATCAGTAGTAAAAATATACACCAATGCGATGTTATGTTGTAACTTATTATGACCACCATTGACCAAATTCATACCTTTGAAGAAACTGCAAGCCACCGATACTGATTGTAAAATAACAAGTTGCACAAACTTTGGGATATATTCCAATTAGGATACTGGTGGGAATTACCATATAAGAAATGAAAACAGGGGCCACACCAGGACTTGTCGATATTATATATGTTTAAGGTAGCTCTAAAATAATGATTCATTGCTCGTCAAGAAATACTCGCAACTTATAAAAAAAATTAGATGAGATACAAGAGGGAATATATTCATATCGATTATTTATAGTTGCACTGACGACCACGTCGCTCTGAAATATGCATTTAATATATACTTTGATACGGATATTATTTACATACCATTGTAAAGGACTCGGAGAAACTGTAAATCCTATACTAATGGGTGAAATAGTGTAGGTTCCTGAAACAAGGATACCTAGATATCAATAATTATCTTGATGAAAGGTGACTAAATGAAAAACGGCCGTATTGGATTAGCTATCAAAGTTTGTTAAGATTAATAACAAATACCTATTATTAATCTAGAGATAAAATGATAATAAATTACAAATTTAAACAAACAGCTTAACTGACAAATTAAAATGAAAGACTAATAACGTTTTTTAAAGCTAAATTAAAATAACTGCTGGAAATATCCCCGTCTTTCTCAATGTACAAGTTTAGGCATCTCCTCATGCCATCAGAAGTATTTTGTAGCATTTCTGGTGTTATGATTGCATCTTCTTCAACAGTCATTTGTTCCAGATCTTGTAAATTATTTACAGGAATTCGGAAAATCATATTTATAAGATGAGCGAACATAAAATAATTCATAATTGTCTAACAAGGTGATCTTAATTTTTGTATGCAACTTATTAAACAACTCACAAAAAAAAACTGTTGTATTTCGTGTCGTTGTGCTGATGCATGGTCTTGCTGGAAATAGCCATGCTGAAGTCTATTTTATATGTCATAGTGTATTTATTAAATAAATATTAAATAAATTTAGTCAAAATGTTGTTTCTGTACCTATCTGAACGTTGACGTGAAAACTGAAAAAAATTAGTCCAAATATTCTTCTGCAAGAAAGGGTCATTGTAGCGTCAATTTTCCGAGAATGTAAAAGAGATGAATCAATAAATTGATTAACATAAATATGTAGATTTCCAGATCTCATTCTTATATTTTGAGAACTGATGTACCCCCAAAGATGAAACCATGCTTCCTGAGAAAATGTAAAGTTTAACGGGTAGCAGGTAGCAATGGCAGTACGTATAAGACATCCAAGATGGTTTGCCAGCAGAAGGACTTGATAAGATTGCATCTTAATATGTGTTCATGTGCAAGGTCTTCATTACAATGGTTCGGCAATGTTCTATAAAAGTCTAATTTCCAATTTCTTGAAACAAAACTTTTACAGGTTTTACAAGCTCTTGTCCATGATTTGATGAATATAATTACCTAATTACTTCTTTTGTACGAACAGTTGGACTAAAGTCACAGAAAAAGCTGTTTAATTGTGTTTCGTGTCGTTGTGCCCATGCATCGTCCTGCCCCTTTTAAGCGCCACAGAGCCAGTTTCAAGAAACACCGATACGAAAATCCTTTGATATTAGGTACTGCTAATTGTAGAAAGTGTCTCTCGAAAATTGTTCAACTATTAAGACCATCTATACTTCCAAATTCTATTTCTATTTCGAAAATATGTGATGAAAATCATATTGAAAGAAAAATACTTAAAATTGCAATAGCAAGAAAACTTCATAGAACTGCTTGGCAAATTTTGGCAATCAAAAAATTATTGACATAAATGCAAGATAGTAGCTCAGATACCACCTAATTATTATAAAATATATAACTACCTTTGGCCAACATAATTTTTTATATCTCGGTATATATGAGGTACTCTCAATTCATTCATTTTTGAGTCAACAATATACTCAATACAATAGTAGAAGGAAACATCATCAAGGCCAAAAGAAATGGTGGATCAATATTCATATTATAAACAGTCATACTGTTTCAAATGCAAAAGTAACTGCAAAACTTGTTTAGAAATGCCAAGAAAATTTAAGAGTTTTAGGGAATAACAGTGAGAAATAATAATAATATTGAGGTAAAATTAATATTGGTGCCGGAGCATTGGTAAATCGAAGGTAACATGAAAGCTGATACACTAGTAACAAAAGGATCAGCTAGCTCTGTATATCAATCCAGTACCTAAAACCATAGTCCCGGAAAAATTTAAAAAATAAGTCTGTAATCAGCACAAAAGATACTATAAAAAGTGCTTAACTTTTCCATATTCCATATTGTTTTCCATACCTGAAACCAGACATTAATATGAAATTGTTGAGACTTTTGAGGAACCATTATAAACATGTTTTAGTTTTTTTATGATTATATAATATTTAATAAGTTAAATCTTATTAATTGCACATTGTATATACTAAACAGTGTATGTACTACTAATCACACTAATTGATACTGGTGTATAATTTTAAATATTGTATGCCAGAATGTGGTTAGTCCGTAATTATATTAATTTAATCAGAATGTTTATACTCTACAATATCAGTAGTAAACTTCGTTACACGTGTGTAAAAAGAATATTACTAATAATTAACGAGCAAATATAATTGTACTCATAAAATACGAGTTCGTAGTAACTGCTTTTACTACTCCAATTATACATACATGTAGTATACGTTTTCTACAACTAATAACTACTTTAAAAAACTTATAAATAATAAATAACTGATTTCTTTCGGCTGTGATTTGGTGATCACGATTACAAACTGTAATAGTACTTATGCATTTAAACAAAATTTGCAACTTAATTGTCATATCGGATCAGAGCCGTGAAATCAAGATAGAGCAAAAACAATTAATATCTCGCGTATTATAAGTCTTCGATTTCGGACCATTTCAATACCCATGCAATTGTAAAACGAATTAGTTATGTAGTAAATAATTCATGACATTATTATTAAAAATAATTCATCAGATTCGCTATTATTTTACAAATAACCATTTACAGTAATGCCCGGGAATTTTTTAAGATTCAATATGGTAACATCAAATATAAGTGGACCAGGTGCTACAATATTTTAATAAATGTCATGTTTTAACGTGCATATTTGAGTAATAAGGTGGATAATAAATTAGGAAGAGATTAAATATTCTGTCAGAAATTAGTATAAACCTGAAACTAATTAAGAATAAAATTTACATTTTATTTACAATTTATGATTATATTTCCGCATTAATTTTAAATTAAATAGCAAAATCATCTTACAAACTAGTTTCTCTTGACAATGAACTTAGTTCTAATGCCCCTAATTTGGTAACATTCATGAAAAGAAATCTAGTTCCAAGGACATTCGAGTCTATAAAAGTCAGTTATTTGAAAGAAGTAACATAACAGATTTTTGGTAAACTTTGAAAATACGAATTATATATTTCTGTTGACGCGTAGTATTGATGAACGATTCGCCTTATGGAGACTGACTTTTTGAATGTTTTCTTCCTTTTTTTTTGTCGAATGTTCAGATAGGTAATATAATAATAATATATGTAATAATATTAATATACATAATATGACATTGTAATAATATTTGACTTTGAAAATGAAAACAATTGAAAGTTTTGTCTTCAATATGGCAAATCGCTCAGCCTTTTTAATTTTAATAGTGGCTTTAATATTGATCGAATTTTAGTATAACCTGGTTTATTGCCAATAATTATTTCATTCATAACATCAAATTTCATTTCTCAATTTCTCTATTCTAAACTTAATATTGTTCAATTCATCATCATATTCACTCTAAACTAGAAACTGGATATTCCAGAAAATTTAAAATCATAAAAATATATTACCTACCACTTTTTGTAATATTTAATATTCATGAATACATTATTAATTATACAATTTAAATAGATTTAAATTTAATTTGTCTTGTTCTTTAACCTTTCTTTAACGTCTGAGTATTATTTCCTCAGACATTAATGAAAAAAACGTTATTTATACTCATGTCTTGTCACATTAAAACAGACGTTATCTTTGTCTCTTCTTAAAATCATATGTTGAATCAATATAACACAATAAGAACATGTTTATTATACCCTTTGATAAAAATTAAAGTGTGTTTCATGAAAGTATCAGAACGCTTTTACTATTCACCGTATAAAATAATGTTTAACCGATAAAATAATTGTGTATAGAAATTTAATCCACGGCTATGCGTAGTGATCTTGGCTATAATTTCATGGACTTTATATGGGTTGCAATGTGATTGGTGTATTTTAAAAAATGAGCAACGTGATTGGCTTATATCAAAACATCAAGGTGAAAACTGGAGCATGCGCAGTGAAATGTCAACCACATCCAAGACTTAGAACTCGGATGTGGATAGAACATGTGTTTTTTGGCAACTTTTGTTGGAAGTTCATTGGGGGGGGTCAGTTATTTACATTGTTTATATGATTAAAAACCTAATTTAACAAAATTTTAGTAATTTTTATAATCCCGTCGCGCGGCCCTATATCCCGACAATGAATTATTCTCTACAATTTTAGCTAAAAAGTATATAAAACAATAAGTAGGTACATTTTTTAAGATAAAGCGATTATTAAAACACCGTACATTTTTTTGTCAATAACACTCTCATCAATTATCTCGTCGAAGAAGACTAAGAGGGAGTCTACATAATACAAAAGTTAAAAAAGAATAAACATACAGTAACTATTCATTGTACCTAGTCTCTTTTGGGATTACACCACCTGCAAAATAACAAAAAAACAGGAAACCAGAAGCAACAAATTAAATATTCAAAGTGCAGTATCAAGGCATATTCAATCAAATTTTCAATCTGACAATTTTTTTATCATAAAAACCTTCTACTGACGACGAGTTGATGATCAACTTGAAACGTTTAGAAAAAAGCTAATTAAGTGTTTAATTTTTTTAAAATTTATTATAATAATTATTTTATTTAGAGATAATTCAAAATATGATTTGTATTATTACAAAATTTTGTATAAAACTAAAAAACCACGGATGAAATTTAGTTAATTTATCAAATATTTATTTTAATGCATATTATACAGTAGTTTTTTGGGGCAACCATTTTTTACCATTTTATATATAGAAACCATATTTTTATTTCTTTATTTTCACCGTGTTTTAATGAAAGCAAGATGGCAATAATAGTTGTATACAAATATTTATATCTCGAATAAAAATTATTTTTATTTACAGATAAGGATATAAGTGAAACAAATATAATACACCCAATAACGGGAATGTCTAAATGAATTTATTAATTCTAAACATAAATATTGAACGAATATGACAGAAACAGAGTATAGTAACAAAAGAGCAAATTCTTGTAGCTGTATCTACACTTTAGTTGGAAGAAGAGAAGTTCCACCGACTACTAAGAGACAAAATGTTTGCTATAGATAAGTTTATAGAGAATATGGCGAAGTAATACTCTGTGTCTGTATGACCTCAGTTACACAATTTGGCTAGACTATTTTATAATTATGTGATTCAATTAGTAAATCGCGCTAAACTGTCTCCAGAAACTGAATATTATTTATTGCCTATTAATTTATTCAAGACTTTATTCGAATTAACATTTAGTTGGATTTCTTGACTGTTACGTCGGTTTAATTCACTGTAAATTTCTGAGATCAACTAGGTCTTCACTATTGTCGTAAATACACCATCGATATTGTTGTACACTGCATTTATTAATTAGGACTGAAGATGTCAACAATTGTATGATCCTAATTGAAGATCAAAAAAACACGTTTTCACTTAAGCGGATTCAACCCCGCCAAATTAAAACATATGCATGCGCAATGTGCCTTACTCAGTAACTTAGTTCAGTCTTTAAGCCTGTGGCCTGAGCCATTTGACATTTTCACATTTTCATTTGACATTTTCATTCCTCTCTAAAGGTGGAGTGCCAATCACGCGACTGCAGCGGCTACAGCCGCGCGGCTGGAGACGCGCGACTCTGGCGACTTTGCATCGGTCACTGGTTTACGTGTAAATATATGAACGCGTTGTCAATTACGCGACTTCAGCGTGACGACAGAAGCGTCTGCAGCGACTGTGGCGGCGCGTCTGGCAAAATAGCAGTCTAGCCGCTTCAGTCGCCGCGACAGATTATAACAAATTTACTTATAACCACGTGTTTTGGTAAAATTTTTGAAGATAAATGGATGACTCCTTTTTAAGTGAACTTGTAGGGCAACATCCCAGTTTATATGACCCAAAGAACATTCATTATAAAAATCAAAATATAAAAGACATGTGGAAGGAAATTGCAGACATTTTAAAGCAATCAGGTAATCAAATAAAACAAATATGATTTTTAATTGAAATTTAACTAAATAATGACAACAAAAATTAGTGATAAAATTTAAGAAAAATATTTATGTATTATTTATGTATTATTATAGATAGAAGTATCGGTTTCATTAACTCTATTTTCTTGCAACGAAAGCCTTCTTGACTGCTGAAATAACGAGTAAATGCCTCTCTGACGTCGAACCCTTCAGCATTGGCAAAACCACCAGTTGCACGTATAGGTATCATATTTTTGGTTGGTACATCATGCAGATTTGCGTCTCTAGGAAGGAGTTTGTTGTCTTCAAGGAAAGAATCTCGAGGCATGTTATGAATACAACAGGCTGTCATAATCAAATGTTAAAAATCAAATCAAATAGATGTCTCCGAACCAACATATTTTCGAAACCCTCTTTTCTTCGGGTACAAAAAATATCATGAGGGCTGCTTCGTAAAGAATCCGCAAGTAATAATAATAAAAGTTCTTCTTCCCCTTCTTCTTCATTTTCTAAATAGCACCACAAAGCCACTGCTTTCTCCATGATAGTCTATTGCAAACTGAAACTTTATAAAGCGAAAGCGGCCGGAATCGCGCAATTGACACTCGTATAGGCCGCTGCAGTCGTACTGCAAAAGTCGCGCGTCTCCAGCCGCGCGGCTGTAGCCGCTGCAGTCGCCTGATTGACACTCCACCTTAATACATCGAACTTAATCGGCACCTCTCGGTTCGATTTGTGACACAAATCAAATAGTTATGTGTTTAACTAGTACAAAAAATACACGTTTTCCCTCGGGACGAGGTAAAGGGCCGAAAGGAAAGGGAATTTTACGAGTCTCGAAAACGTTTAACATAATTTTTTTTTTCTTCAATATATTATGTGACATACAATGTCAATGTCAAGTTACTTCTCGGTACTGTGCAACCTGTACAACTGTATAATAATCTCTTTTTTGTACAGTTGCTATGGCGATCTCAAACAGTCCCGAAATAGTCCTCTTTTTATACAAAATAATTTAATGTTATAGTGTCTTATTCGTATGGTTGGAAAAAAAATAATAAATGTTCATTATTAAAATTGAATTCATAGTAGGTACTATAATGTATTTATACGCTTAGGAGTATAAGTACTTATACTCCTAGCCATATAAATGACACTTAATATTATTGAGTATCATCGTATAAGTTGTCACTTATAAGGCATTTGAAGAAAAACATTATTTATTAAATGAGAAAGAAAATTTTTCGTTGAAATCAATTAAACACATTTTAAACACATTTTAAATTGCAAAATATATAACTTTCAATTCACTCAGCACCTACCAACATAAGTGTCTAACGGCTAAAGGTACGTTCAGTACGGAGCTTGGATGATAGATCATAGACTGGATGATAAAGTAACTTTTACCAGCGCTGATAAAATATACAATGTATTTCAATGCAGCCGTTCAGAACGGAGATGTGATACTAGCCGGGAATACATGATATACGAGTGGTTTATACTCGATTATATTTTGCGGAATAGTCAGTTCAATTCTTCTGGGAGCTGAAGTAGGAGCATGGATGCCGAAAAATTAATTAGGGAAGTGTTTATTAGAGAATCGTTGTGGAATCAGGCCCACTCTGATCACCACAATAGATTTATTTTGGAGAAACAGTGGGAATAAATAGGAAAAAATATGAATGCTACAAGTAAACGTAATATTTTATTTTTAAATAAAATACAATTTATTATATATTGTGAAAGAGATGTGTGTAGGTCTCGAATAACAAACGAATTAATCCAATATTGAGTATATTAACGTAAAATACATTAGAGACTTTAGCAAAAGTAAAATACTTAGTATTAAAAAAAAAAAACTGAAGCAAAAGACCGTCTCAGATTAAAGAGGAAATATGCCGTTATATTTCCAGAGAGGGAGGAATGGAAGCAGGATCAGTTTAAATTCCCCCCTGATTCTCTGGTCTGCTACACAGATGGTTCTCGTGTGGCGGACAGGTTCTCGTGGGCAGGAATTTATGTGGAGGATAGGGGCGTGCAGCAAAGTTTTGCACTGGGTTCGTATGCCACAGTCTTCCAGGCTGAAGTCTTTGCTATCCTAATGGCAGCAAACAAGGAGGAAGTAAGGAACTGTCCGGAGCAAAATATTTACTTCTGCTCCGACAGTCAGGCAGCCTTAAAGGCTTTAACATCTCCAAGGACAAGATCCGCCCTTGTGCAAGAGTGCGGAGATACCCTGGAGGAGTTGGCCAGAGGAAAAGAGGTCAAATTGGTATGGGTACCAGGTCATAGTGGAATCCCGGGGAACGAAAGGGCCGATGAACTGGCTCGACTCGGATCTCAGGGACCCGGCCAGGGACCAGAACCGATTTTAGGCATTACACGGAGGCAGGTCAACATAGCTCTTAACGATTGGGCTTATGAGACACTAAGTAAACAGTGGAGAAGGAGTGGGGGCTGTAGACAGGCTCGCAACTTTATAGTGGAGCCAAGCAAGACCAAGACGGCCTGGCTGTTAAGTCGTAGCCGGAAGGCTCTAAACCAGTTGGTGGGAGTTTTAACGGGTCATTGTAGGCTTAGAAGACATCTATCATTGATAGGTGTTGAGGGAGACCCTATCTGCCCAAAGTGTGGGGAGGGCGATGAAACGCCTTCCCACTTCTTGGCAGAGTGCGCGGTTTTCGGTAGACTGAGACACGATGTCTGGGGGGCCGGGGAGTTGCAAGGGGAAGAGGTTAGTTCCCTTGAATGGACCGACATTCTGACCTACATTAGAAGGTCGGGTAGGTTCAATGAGGGAAGAGGTGATGAAGCTAGGTAAGGACGACAGGGGTAGGTAAAAAGGGCCCGCTTGCGGCCTACTTGCCAGGTCTTGGCCGCCCCACTGCTACTACTACTACTACTACTACTAGTATTAAAAAAACCCGGCGTTCACTTGAACTAGTGGTTCCCGTTCATCGGATCTATGATGAGTTGCTATAGTATTCATTTTAATTTATTTTTATCATTTTAACGATATTGTAAGCGATTTCTACAAACATAACTTTTAAATGTATCTAACAAATTTTGCTGTATCTACAAAAAACTGTACAAATTTTGCTGTATCTGAAATATGCGTAAAACCCCTGGGAATATTTCCGTAGTTGAGGATATAAATGAATTCTCCCAGTCGGTGCCTTTCCCTGTTTATGGGATGCACATGATACTTTCTTAATTTTTGTTTTCTTTTGGTGAAAATGTAATATTTCGTTCCTGCCGAACAAAAGTAATCTTCTTCGCTGCACATTTTGAAATGTACTAGCTGTTAAAAGCGCTTATGCACATCTCCGTTGTGAACGCCTATCAGCGCTTATATTTTTCACTATTATTCTATCATCTATCATCTACTATTATTCTTTCAATATTATCTATCATCTATCATCTATGATCTATCATCCAAGCTCCGTACTGAACGTACCAAGTCTCTGACATTCAAGCTCATTCTTGTAAACAGAAGAGTAGTTATTATTTGAATTGTTATTATTATTATCGTTATCATTATGATTCTCATTATGAGTGTCATTATGATTGTCATTATCATTACCATTACCATTACCATTATCATTATCATCATCATCATTATCATTGCTATTGCCATTTTCGTTCCAATTCCCACTCTCGTGTCCATCATCATCATTATTATATGATTATTGTTTATTGTTACTATTGATAATATTCGTGTTTTTGTGCATCATGCACTTTTCAGTTTCTTTTCACTTCGCTGATTTATGTTTCCTGTAGACGGGTTAGTCCGCTGATCTTGTTACATTGCATGAATGAAGTACTTGTATGATTGCTTTCTGTGAATGCCCCATCTTTTAGGCTAAGTTGAGTTAGGTGATTTATTAATGAATATGGAATGATACTTATCACCGAAATAATATATATATGTATAATGGAATTATTGAACTTGCTAATTATTGATGTTTTCCCCCTTTTTGTGTACATTTTCTTTGTTATATATTCTAGTCAGATGGTATTGTTTTATATTATAGTTGATGATTATTGGTAATACGCTTAAGGGTTCGGTTGTAGATTATATCGCAGGCCTATTGCCTGATGAATAATCTTTGCCACTGTATTATATTTATTAGTAAACTAATTCACCAAAATAAACAATACTGAATTGTGGAGTACTGTGGAGTAATTGTCCGCTCAATACGCATTTGTCATTAGTTATATTAATATTGCCCTGATGTTAAAATCGTCTAAAAAATGGTTCTGATATCTGAGAAATACTGTGTAGTAGAGTATTATTTCAGTTTACACGAAAATGGACGGGATAATGACCCAAACTTGAAACAGATTTTAGAGAAATGTCGACAACAGTTTAACCAATCGGCTTATAGTAAAGTGTAATGATAACGATCGTTGAGAAATTTCGTGCACTGGTGTGCTATCTAGGTGCAAGGGCTCTTTATGCCAGCGGAGTACTGCATGTACCAACAATAGTGAAGAACGCTTTTTGACCAGGTTTTTGCAGCCTCCGAAAAGACTAACTACGTGTAAACCGAATATCTGTGAACCATCCACATTCAAGTCTATTGGTAGTTATCCATACCGTATTCTAATTGGCCGACTAAACGCTGCTGACAAATGTGTAAGAAGTTTGCTCTAGACGAATATTGGGTCTAGTATACGAAGATTTTGATTGTTTGAGAAACGTATGCTTTTCACTTTTACCGTAACAGTTATATCAATCGACAAACCGCTCAGTGCCTTGGATTTGACCCAGATGTTATTGTGGAGGAACTACTCCACAACTTATTGATATTTTATCCAGGACGAAGACGAACGAAAATCCAGTTACTGTCAACCAAGAGTGTTATAGAACATTATTACATACGCTGTTTGAAAGAGATTAAAAACTTGCCATGCATGACATTTTCAGGTTTCAACAGAATGGTGCAACAAACAAAACGTTCCGTAGCCTTACTTCATGAACATTATGAAAATAGCAGAATAATTTCTCGTAGAACAGACTTCCAATGTTCATTCACCTGATCTGACTCCACCTGATGCATATATTTAGGGTGTGATGACGGAGTCAGTATTTGGGTTAGAAGATCCGCCAATAAATAAGTCAGAAGTATGATTAAAAGATAACCAATTTTCAACAATTGCAGCCATCACTTATAAATGTGTTCAATGACCTGCAAAATCGTTATGCAGCTTATTTGCACCGTAATGGTGCAGATTTTTAGCATTTAAATTATGAATATTAAAAAACAAATACTAGTTTCCTTTTCGGTACTGTTTATTCTGGCGAATACTGTATATTGGGCACCCGCTAGAAGTTTACATCCGGATGTATATATTCTATTGGTTCAAGGAATTAGTGGCACTTCCTGCATCTATCCCGTTCATTATATTCCTTTCATTATATGTGCTTTATGAGTAAATTGAATTTCTTATAGTTATTTGTAGATATATCTTGCAAGTATAGATTATTCTTTTTCTAGGTATAATTGGACCGTTTGTAAGAACTTATAAGCCTCCTTCAGGGCTATGTTATTCTCAATTGTCAAGTGGCATTTGTCTTGAACTGGTAATCGAGAAGGACTACATCAAGCATCTTATTAGCGTTTATTTGTCTGAAACTGGGAAAAAGTATTTCCTATAAATTATGAACTCCCCATTTCGGACGATCTGAGCTACAAGCTTCTATGAAAACACATTATCTTGTGAATTCCTACATCGAGTAGTCGTAGCTCTTTTCATGTTAATTTTATTACTCCAAACGAGGTGAGGCAAATATGAACGATAAGCATGTTTATCGTCAGCACCATAGACATAAGAAGGGGGAGACATAATTGTTTACATTTTATGCCGATCAGACATCGTTTTCAACAAAAATCAATGATGTAAAATCTATGCGGATTGCCCTAGATCCACCGCCGGTGTTTGAAAACGAAGAGTATATTAATTATATTTATCTGAATTTTTATGTGTAATTAAGAAAAAATAATATACTAAATATTTATCTGTGTTTTTTAATGAAAATACATAATCTCTACTTTTAAAATTATTTATAATTTCCTAATAACATAAAATTATTATCGTGTTAGGGAAATACTATGGCAATGCTGTAAGGCTGTTTTGCTATCAAATGACGCTCTTATGTCAAAAGATGACGTTACAATGTTGCTGTGCTGTGTTTGTGATCTTTTGGGATTTTTTATTTATTTGCAGTGTTTTTTTTGGCAGTAGAGGTATTTAGAGCCTTTTATAATCAATCTACAATAGTTCAACAGTGCGTGGTTTGTAAAAAAGTCGACTATTCTAACCCCGGACTAGTATTTCGGCGGTAAGTAAGGTTATGTTTTTTTAGCGTAAGCAGTGGTGTTGTTAACTAAATTTTAAGTAAATTATTGCAAAAAATATTTATCTGTTTTGTATCAAATTTTTGGAATTAAAGCATTTTAGACCGAAAAATTATGTAGTAACGTTGTAATAAAATTATTGTCCAATTCCAGGCAGGATTTCCAGTATTTAAACAGTAAATAATTTTGCAGAAATGCAGAAAAATAAACCTATTAGATATTTGTTATATTTTATACAGAATATTATTGTTGTAGCTTTCCTGTTAATCCTGAGAGCAGCAGACAAATGTGGATTTTTTAGTGGTTGGAAAAGCTTTTTGATGGAGTTTGGGGTATAAATAATGCTGTCAATGTAAATGTTTAAACAAATCCAATAAGGTAATACAGAAATTCAAGCTATGAGAGATAAAGTAAAGAGAAAACTTGATCATTGATGATATTGATAATGAATGATTTGCATTCATAAGCTTTTCAGTCGAGAAATGAAGAAAAGGTTTGATAAGAAAAAGAAGTGTTACTTACAAAAAGTGATCTTGTCTTTGGGCTAGTGCTGTTACAGACGGCAAAGAGGTAACTGGAAAATTAAAATATGGCGGGCTGAACAAGGTAACTACAGCTACTGGGAAATAATAGTTAGGAAATTATTCTGTAAAAAGGTATTAAAGGTTACAAAAGGTGTATGGTTGTAAGTAGCAGCAGATAGTTTAAAAAAAAATAGATAAATAATTTAGACGTTAGTTCTGATAGTGACTTAAATAGCACAGATGAATTGATTGATTTGCTAGAGTGTTGAAACTATTATTTTATGTGAAAATTAACCCGTTTATTAATTAATTATTATATTTTTCAGCTATTATTACAATTAATTGGACATGCCATAGAAAAACATTGTATCTAATTGTTTATTATAATAATTCAAAGCTGGATAATGCCGATGTGTTCCTTTAAATGTATAAGGATATGTATTAGGTAAAAGTTTATAAAAATAGATACGAGGGGGAATTCGTGAATAGCGCCCACAAAAATAAATATTTTTTTATAGTTGTATAAACATCCAACTATATTTTTGTGGAACGACTGAGGCAATAGTGTATAAATATTAGTGTTTATAAGCTTGTAAATTTAAAGCTGTTGAATAATAATAATAAGGGAATTAAATAATAAATTATATTGATAATGAATGATTTGCATTCATAAGGTATGCAGTCGAGAAATGTGTGAATAGCACTTGACTGCCATACAATAAACAAAAGGAAAACCTGCAGTAGAGAAATGCGTTTATAGCGCTCTACTATGCAGAATAGTTTCTCAAAAATCATTCATACCTATGTCTTTTAAAATGTTACAGGTAGCATCCGTTTAGGCATGGGCAAAACTTTCTTCGGTGCAATAGAAACACAGGAAGGCCGAATATTAGGACCAGCTGTGTCAAGACCAAGGACAATGAATGAAACACCATCATAAGTGTTCTGAATTGTTTATATAACATTCTGCTGAGATTTTAATAATGATTTTGTAGAGTATTGAGAATATATAGGTCCAAGCAGTAATATATGTCTTATTTGCTCCCACACAAATCTCAGTTCTAACATAGATAAACTTTTAAATTAAAACTTATTGTAATGATCCCTAAAAAAAACTGCACACCACTGGTAAAGATAACATCGGACGTAGACGCCTAGGTTACAGTATTGCAATTTTATAAACCCATCTCCTTCCAACTTATGTACAAGTATGAAAGTGTGTATGATTGTAAACAAATGGTGTTTTTCTAATGGAATGTTCTGTCTCCCCTAGTATTATATGTCTATGGTCAGCACGCATATTTAAACTACTAAATAGAACCACTAAAACTACTTATGAAACTCTGATGAGCACAGAATAAGTGCGAAACCGGTCAGTGTCTGTAGTTGGTCTCAGTCGGAGAACATGTTGCGTGGAGTAGTTTTTTTCGGCATTTTCGGCAAATAAATAAGTAAGATTGTCTTCCTCAAAGACAATAGGGATCACTGCTATAATGGCACTTGCGAAAAAGCAGGTCTCTATCTATCAATTAGTCAATAATTGTCAGACGTATAGTAGCAAAGACTAAAAGAGGGCACTACTGTGTGTTTCTCACCACTACACATAATTCTGTTTAGTTATTTGTATTTGACACTGTTAACTATTTCAGGTCCACCCGACTGTTCCATGATCCAATTTTAATGATAATATGCAATTTCCACTTTGTAAATGGGAAAAATCGTACTTTCTTAGTAAGCAAAAACATTAAAATTGTTTTAATTGAAATACAAAGTCGACTTGTCTAGTTAACATATATTACGGAAAAGTAACTTCTCACGAATCAATATCTGAAAGCATTTCAAATTACAAATATCAAATTACAAAATTTTGTATCTTGTTAAACGTGTAAGGTATTACACGTTTAACATGGAATATGGCTTAATTTTTATTGAAATATGATCATAATTAACTATAGGTTAAAAATTAACTTCTAGTTTTTTATCATGAGTTCCGATAGTACACTGTTATTTAATCTACACCTAATTATCAAACAATATAAGAATAAGCTAAATAACAAACAAGTCATTATTTAAAAAAATTTAATACTTTGTATTATTCAACATAGCATCAACTTCGAAACCTAAATAATAATTAAATATTAAATTATGTACAAAATCGCTTAAATATAAACAACAGTTATTAATAGTCGTTGTACTTTGCAGTAGTATACTGTACAGGTCTCCTTTGCTGCAGCGAAATGTTAATCTCTTCTGGTGATCTGAAAACTTGACCAATTGAAGCTTGTGGTCTGATTGTTGAAGGTGAGTACAAGCGTTGTGGCACAGTTTGAGCTGCAGCTGCTTGAGGTCTTACGGTAGCAGGAGACTGTAAACGTTGTTGGACAGGTACTCGTACCTAATGCAAAAAGTAATAATTAGTAGTCACATTTGCATTGGGGTAGTCAGAGTTGAATTTGAAAGAACTGAGGGGCATGAAAAACTTATTTAGTATCACGAAAATAACTCATAATATGCCCGTTGTTTAATTAGCTAGCAAGTAGTGTGACGAAGGTACAATTCAATATTATACAAAGTAAGTCAACGAAAAGTTCCATCCCTTGATTATCTCTCAAAGGATTACTTTCCACGGAAAATCCAGCGATAAATCGGTTTTTATCTAAAGGGGGATACATTTTTATACTATTGACATTTATACAGGGTGTCCTAAAACGGAGAGGCTTACCACAACTTACATTTTTTAATTGGAACACCATGTGTATTTCTACAGATTTGAATAGAAAGCCCTTTCACGAATACGTTGATATAGGATTTGATAGTGAGGGAGATATAAGTACATAAAAGAGTGTGCCATAAAATAATGAGAATGGTTTAGAATGAGAATATCAATACGTTGCTAGGCTAAAGTCAATACCAAGTCTTTCTCCAACACATTACTCTCATGGTAACCATTTATGATCATACCTACGTTACTTTTAGAGATATCCATCAAATCCTATATCAATGTATTCGATATGTCCAAATCTGTAAAAATATACAGGATGTTCTCTTTAAAAAATATAAATTGTGGTAAACCTCTCATTTTTTTCACCCTGTATAAATGTCAATATGTACCACGAAAATGTGTCTCTCTTCAAATAAAAATCGACTTGTCTCTGGATTTTCCATAGAATCCAATCCTTTAACAGCTAATCGGAGATGACACTTTCAGTTGACACTCTGTATTTATCATTGTTATCCCGTTTGTTTCTCTAAATTTGTTTCTATGATTTGAAAGTTATTATTTGTATAAGATGTGATATATCTAAATCTGTTTTCTTACTTCTTTACATTTATGAGGTTCTATAATCGGGGATTAGATAATATGGGATATGGGATTCGATAATTGTAAAAGCATAATAATAATTCATGCTTTTAAAATAAATTATGCCATAATATATTGATAAGGCAACACATGGATATGGGAAGACTTCTGACTATTTATAAGAAAAATATTTTGAGCATTTTTCTGTTTTGTTGGTATATGTAGTTATTAGAATATTGTTTAAATTATATCTAGTTTAAAACTTTTAACTTATTGAAAGATAAATGTTTATACTTTTACTTTTTACAGGTTTAGCAAATGAAAGATAAAAATTATCACACTGAAGAAGTTGATAATTATTATTAAACACAAAACACCACACAGCTCTTTATAGCTTTTCAGAAATAAAATTAATTTAAACAAAAGACAATTTGCATTTGCACTTCATTACACACTATACAATATTACTTACTGAATGCTGGTGCTGAACTGGAGCTGGTTCTTCATCATCGTAATCATCATCATACCTTGTTCGGTATTGATCGGGGTAATACCTGTCAGAGTATTTTAAAGTTACATTTGGTTTATTTTGGTACTCCTCCAAGTTCACCGGTTTATATAAAAAGTCATTTACAAAGTGATAGTCAGAGGACTTTTCACAGATGTTGTCTCCACCTGGAGGCATACAAATTAAATGTACCTGTAATAAACGGATAGCTTCGTTAGTAAATAAAACACTGACTCTACTTAAATAATGTGAGTTTCTAATAGGTCTGTTTTAGCAGGCTGAAATGTTGGAAGTGTTAGAAATGTTACTGAGGATGCGCAGTAGCGATTTACTCGCAGTAAGCACATGCTCATCGGTGTTGTTGTTATGTTTAGTAACATTTCTAGCACTTTCAACATTTCAAACAGCCTGCTGGAACACACTAATGACAAGAATGACTATAGGAAAATAAAAATAAATTTACTTCAGTACAGTTAAATAAGTTAATTACCGGAGGTCTCCTCGAATAAAAAAAATACATATTTATTTATACAGTGTGTCACAGTTTTATGCTGAAAAAATTGAGGAAATATAGAACCAGTAAAAATAATGGGACTTGCTATATAAACTTATTTCCAAATATGTACCGTTTCTGAGATTCAGGGTATTGAAGTTGGAAAAAAATGATTTATATCTCTGGCAGTAATAAAGTAAACCAATTGTTTTAAAATTTTATTAGGTAGATGCTACTATGAATCTTTACTTCTACAAAAAAAATTTCAAATCAATGGGAATAGCCAGTGACGTGAAACCTGCCCTCTTGGAACCCTTTTCTTAAAAATATATGTTACGTTATTGACCAACATTTAAAATAATACGAAATTTCGATGTCCTACCTATTTCTCTACAAAAAAGTATACTTACATTTTTTCACAAAACACACCGTTACGAAGTAAATCGATATTTTTTGAAACCATATCATGTCCTTTACTAACAAAAAATAAAATTAACGTAAATAGGTATAATTTTATTTTAAGGTATTTTGTTACAAACGTGTCAATAGCGTAATATATATTTTTAAGAAAAGGGTTCCAAGATCGCAGGTTGCACGCCACTGGCTATTCCCATTGAGCTGAAATGTTTTTGTGGAAGTAAAGATTCATAGTAGCATCTACCTAATAAAATTTTAAAACATTTGGTTTACTTATAATTGCCAGAGATAATTTTTTCTCCAACTTCAAATTTTGTGAAAGAAAATTATATTTAATACTTTCAGACTACTTTTTTTTTGTTTAATTTAATATTGTACCCTGTAGTGTTGTTGTTATTATATTCTTAAGTCTGTAAAAACTTTATTATAAGTATATACCTATATATTGTATGTTTTCTTCCAAGCTTATTTTCCAATGGATAAGTTGTAAGTCAATATTGTGACTTTCTTCGAAAATGTAAATGAATAGTGGACAAACAAATTCTATCTATCTTTTATTTAATAAAAAAAATGGAAACAGCGCTTAATTGTTTTTGATTTAAACATGTTTTCCATGTATTCTGCAAGTATATTTATATATTTAGTCGGATATGTATGTAAACTAGACCTTTGACTAAAACTCAATGACTAGAATGTGCAAAATTTAAGGAGCAACTTAAATGTTGGTAGCTTTTCCTGCTATGTATTTCCCCTATAAGAGATAACCGATCGAGATTCTGTTTGACGTGTTTAAACGAACAATTTATTAGTACCTACTTTACAAAGGGGTCTGTAATTTCAACATCATTTTGTATCCTAAGATATACAGGATAACTTTCAAACTTACATTTAGAAAAAAGTTACTCCCTCGATACTTTTAAAGCGCTTAGTTTTTAAACCACTTATTATTTTTCTTTTATTGAGACCAGAGATGGTTTCATCAGTTTTGCCCTAACATAGTTAATTTTGCAATATAACTATGACGCTTGAATAACTACCTAAATTGAAGGGGATGCAGCAGTTTCGATGCCCAGTATTTATTTCTAATGGTGCCTGTTCAATTTCACATTCACCTCGGCACGTTGCATTAGGTACGTTTACAGATTATGCAGTAAAAATGAAAATTTCATTACCACCTGAGATTCACTTTTTCTCACTGCATGTAAAAATACTAAAATTAATTGGTGTTTTATACAAGCGTCAGCAACGTTTTTCTTATCTGCTCAAATAGAATTAATATCAGTGCAGTTATTTATTCTATAAAAAAAAAACTCATACAAGGAAAACCATCAAATTTTCCAAGTATAAGAAGTAAGTTAAAGTAGTCAAAAATAGTAGCTGAAGTAATATTTATTTAACAAACGATTTGGCTCTTAAAATGTTTTATTGTTTAAATCAGTTTAAACTAGTAAAATAGTAGGTACCAGTCAGATACTTAACCCGTTACCATTAAAAAAAAATAGAAAATAAGATATATTAACTCGCAAATGGCAGAAAATCAATTTGAGTTAAAATTAATTATTAGATATTATATCTATATTATATAATATGTAATATACCATTCAGACAAAATTAATTTAGTACAAAGAACTCTGAAACACCGAGTTGACTTTTTTATCCCCGCGCATTGTTATATTGTATTATGTCTGCAAATAAATTTTGAAATAATTTTTTTTGCGATCTATTTATTAATAGAATATTCTGTATAACTTTTAATTAAATCCTTTACCTGATGAAACGTGAATCCCTCTGGGCAAATCCAGGAATGTTTAGCATTATCTTGACAATAGTGAAATACTTCACAACCTAAGTCTTCGTCAGCATAATAACCTGTATGTTTTGCGATGCAATTAAATTTTGATTGAGGTAGAAGAAGACTAAGTCTATCAGGCTCTTCTTCTCTTTCTTCCTCTTCTTCTAATTTGTTGACGTCCTATAATAATGCATTTTTATTATTATTTTGATCTTTATACCAATATATCTTCGAGCTTATATGTGTAATAATAATGTTATTAATATAATAACGTTCCAACGCTCTCTTTGAAAAATGGGTTTAAAACATAGGTTTTATACTGTTTTCTTAGTTTCCAATTAGTTTGCTACAATACTTCTATCGCATTTTTTACAATACCCTACGATCATCACACTACTTATAACATAACAGCTTTGATTCATCTCATCTATTCAACATACCAAAATGTATTTTAAAATAAAACAATTTGCTTCATTGGTTGTATAGAAAGAACCAGTTATCATTAGTTGGATGGATAAATTTGTAATTGTAAAAAAATACTCACTTCAATATCTTCTCCTTTTCTAATATATTGTTGAGGTGAAACAGGTCGCCTGTCAGGTTTTGGTGTTGGTGAAGAATAAATTCTCGACTGAGTTGTCCGAACTGGTACAGGATAGTTTTGTAGGGGTTGAAGAGTTGATTTCAGCTGAACGGGTGCAGGGTAGTTTTGGTTGATGTATGTAGGAGCCCGGTCTTGACTAGATTCTGCATTACTGGAAAGTTATCATTGTATAAAAATAAGGATATGTTGCTCTCAGTTACTTAATACTGAGTTGTCCAGCCTTCAAACATTCTGTTTCTACGTTTTTATTTGAAATTGTACAGGATTTTAATATTAATTTTGACGACTATCTATCTCTTTATTTGATATATAAAAATATGAAAATGCTATCTTACACAGCATTTTCGATTTTTTTAAAAAAATCGTACTCCAAATTGTCTGGTTCTAATATATACAGGGTGGTGAATAGAAATATTATTTTTTTAATGGAACATCAAGTATTCACTGATCAGTCTCATGGGTTCATCTAAAAATAGTTCAAGATAATCAACAATCAACGTACGCAATATTTATTTTCACTGCTTCGATGCGACTTTGCTTTGTCCTTTGTCACTTTTTTGTGTAGTTTTAACTATCAAATTATATATCTTAATAACTAATACGAAATACTCGAAGTTTTCTATGGCATCTAAATATGTTATTCCACTAAACGACTTAAACAACATAAACATATATTTTACTTAGGATTTATATTTTTTAAAACAGTACTTAATTTTATCTTGTCCAATATAATTTTCCATTATGACTCTTCCAAATAAAAATATACTTCCTTACAAGACTTAATAAGTAATAAAGGCATAATATTAGAGCGCAGGCTTACCCTGCAAAATAGCAGAATCGTTTTAAAAGTGGAATTAAAAAATTACTTTTTGAACATACTTATAGAACGAGGATATTGTTTGTGATAGATACTTTTGTGGTAGAAGTTACACGTGCATTTATCAAATGTATAATTTAATGTTGTATTTCTCAAGTGTAAAATACCTACATCAAATTTCACTTTGCTGAAATTGAAATCAGATTATAAATCAAAAGTACGAAGGCGTAGAAGGGCCACACTATAAATTTTTTTCAAATTCCGACTTTAAAGTCGGAAATCTGACTTTAAACTCGGAATTCCGACTTTAAACTCGGAATTCCGACTTTAAAGTCGGAATCCAACTTATTGTACAGGATGTGACTGTTTTAAAGGGCGGTGGATCATATTTGTATGATAACAAATAACCCAGTTTATAGATATGAAATCACAAGTCACCAACACCCCTTACCCTCTAGATATCTACAACTGTGGTCATTCGCTCTTCATAACCATTCGGAACCAATCATATTTATTGTTATTATAATTTATAACATTTCTTATTTTAATGATGAATTAGTCTACTGTTTAGGCAGACGCATTTCGAAAAATAGTTTAAATTACATAATCCACAAAAACTGGACAGAGATTACAATTTTTATGGTCTTTGCAAAATATCTCGCTTACTATTAAAGATACACAAACGCTGTTTTTATAATATTTTGCTACTTTCTTGAGGAATGTGTTTTTCCAGGTCCCTCACTACAGAAACAGTTTGAACAGTCCTATAGAAATTTTATGTAATTTGATAGGTGTGGTGATAAGATTTAACCCGTAGAACTGCATTGTACAGCCTGTCCCGTTTTCGTTGTCTTTGGAGAATATCTTGCTTACACACTCTTGAGAAACAAAAGCTGTTAAAGAGAACTTATGACCGTAACAAAGTGTAAATTTCATTTTTACAGATTCAACGGATTATCTGCATAAAAAATAATATTTTTTTATTTTGGCACAGCAAAAGAACATAAGGTGTGCTTTCTTTCAAAATTAATCAGAAATTCTAAAATATATACCAAGTGTACTAGATGAACCATGTTGCGACATGATGATCTAAAGGGAATCTGCATGGCATGTTAGTGGTGGTGAGAAACACCGTAGTGCCCTCTTCTGATCTGTGCTAGTACATCATCATTACTACCACTACGACATCGTTCACCGAGTCCACTATCTATGGCACTTTGATGAGCACAGAATAAATGCAAAACCGGTCAGTGTCTGTGGTTCCTCTCGATGAAACATGTGACGTCTTCTGTGGAAATGACAGAGTAATGAAATGCAATGCAGTCGGGGCACATCGTATATGGGGTATTTGTTTTCGGCATCTCCTTCAAATAAATAAATAGGATCGTCTTTCTTAAAAACGATAGAGGTCAAAGTTATAATGATACCTGCAGAGAAGCAGGTCGCTATCTGTCTGTCAATTAGACAATAATTATTGTTAGACGGATAGAAGCGCAGACCAGAAGAGGGCACCATACAGTGTTTCCCACCACTACTAACATACCAGATGCCTTTTAGACAATCATGTTGCTACATTGTTCATTGAGTCCACTACCTATGGCACTTGATAAGCACGGAATAAATGCGAAACCGATCAGTGTCTGGTAGATGGTTTTCTACTACTAGGTACTAATTTCTTTACAATTTTTCATAATTCTGAGAGAAAGGATACCTTATGTCTTATATTTCCTTATACCTAAATAATCATTTCTTATGCATAAAAATTTATAAAGACGCGCAATCTCTTGCAGGTATGCGTCAAGTTTTTTTTAGAAAATGCCAAATATCTCCGAAGAGGCTAGGTTTAGGTTCATGGTATACTTTAGCGTTTGACTTTTTAGTTTTACACTATTTAATAAAATATAAAAATTTACAGCACGTTCTATTAAAAAAATATATTTGCCACTATTAAAGAAGCACCCTGTGCATCCCAAACTAATTTTAGAATGATGTGCAGTTTGTTTCATATAATACCTGTTTTAAATTTTTTTTGCATTTTTAAAAAACAGATTTCTCGAACATTTTCGCACTATTAGCCTACCCTGTATAATAGAAATAGGGTTCGATCCCAGTTTGCGGAACTCACAAAAACTGAGTTCGTGTATCTTTAATAGTAAGCGAGATATTTTGCAAACACAACCAAAATTGTAATCTCTGTAGGTACAGTTTTTATATATTATGTTATTTAATATGTTTTCCGAAATGCTTCTGCCTAAACGGTAGACTAATGCATCATTAAAATAAGAAATGTTATAATTTTAAATACAGTAAATATGATTGGTTCCGAATCGTTATGAAGAGCGAATGAACATAGTTCTAGATATCTCGAGCGTAAGGGGTGTTGTTGGTAACTTGTACAGAGCAGTCCATTTTTGAAGGGAATCCAGGGTATCTCGGAAACTACAAGATGCACAACAAAACCGCTTGCACATCCTCGAGCTACTTTTTCTAGTTTGACTTAATGGTGAAATCAGATCCGGTCTACTTTGTTTAGGTTTTGAGATACAGGGCATTTCTCAAATTTTGCCATTTTCGTCAGGGCCTTGTAACTTTTTTATTTACAGACCTACCAAAAAAATTTAAAGGGAAAAGTTTTAGATATTTTTAAGTGGAATCCATTGGCGTAGCAAATTTTTTTTTATTGCGTCCCGTTTTTTAGATACAGACCAAACTTGTGGTTTTTTTAATGCAACACCCTGTATATTTCTGGTTAATTTGAAACAGCTTTCAATTCTGGTTACAGTAATATATATTATATAGGGGTTTGTTTGAATTTAAGTACCTTTATTCAACATTTTTATGGTTAAACGGGGGGAAACGCGTATTTCCATTGATTTATTTCCTTATAAACTATATTGAACTCCTGTTTAAAGTTATACTTAATATCTTAATAGTAACATAATTAAATACAGTTATATATAATTTATATTTGTAAAAATATTCGACATTTTTATGTTTCCATAATCAATTATTATCTAGTATTCGGAAATATTTAAATCTTTATATAAAATAGTGTGCTGTGATTTGAAATGACAGTTATTAGAAACAATTCAGTTTAGTAAATAAGAGTAATTATTTCCACTGCATTAAGTAAATTTATGTTCCATAATGGCAGCAGTTTATGAAAATTATGAGAAAATTGATATGTTAAAGTGTTACTTTATGTCGAATAGAAGCGAGCCAGTTACAATGCAGTTATATTTTGAATGATATCCGGAAAGGCGACAACCAGAAAGAAAGATTTTCAAGCGACTAGTAGAAAATTTAACAAACTTCGGGTCATTTACCAAACCAAAGCCAAAATTATACAGAAAAGAAAACAGAGAAATGAATGAAGTGAACGTTCTCGCATTAGCTGCAGCTGATAGTAAGTTGTCAAATTCAAAGATTTCAGAACAGACTGGTGTTCAGCGCACTAGTGTGCTAAGAATATTTAAAAAACATAAATTGTATTCATACAAATATAGAAAAGTTCACGATATTTATGCAAATGATTCAGAACGAAGGCTGGAATTTTGCCATTGGTTTATCAACAAATGTGAAGATGATGATTTTCCATTGAATATTATGTGGACGGATGAATCCCGTGTTACCAGCAATGGCATTTTTAACAGACAAAATAATCGCATACGTTCTACAGAAAATCCACATGAAACAGTATCCAGAGTCAACCAAGGACAATTTGGCTTTAATGTTTGGTGCGGTATTATTGGTCACAGAATTATTGGACCCCATATATTTCATGAAAATTTAAATCCTGAAAGCTATTTAAATATACCTACTAAGGCAATATTTACAACCATTTGTTGATAATCTGCCAATTAATTTAAGAGAAAGGTTTTATTTTCAACAGGACGGTGCTCTGTCAGATAATGCAGTTGTTGTTCGAGAATATCTAAACACAAATATAGAAGGCCATTGGTTAGGTAAGCTAATAAATTAATAAATTGGTTTGTTACAGTTAAGTTTATGACATAATGTATTTTGTAGGAACATACGGGCCTATACCATGGCCTGCTAGATCTCCGGACCTGAGTCCATTAGATTTTTATTTATCGAGACATCTGAAAAGTTATATTTATAAAGTAAAAAGTAACACTCTTAATGAACTGAAGGAGAGGACGCGAGAAGCTTTCAATAATTTAAACATTATTGGAATAAGGAATGCAGCTGTAGCTGTGAAACGAAGATGCCGCAAGTGCATTGAGCAAAATGGGGGTCAATTTGAACATTTATTATAGTTTTTTAATTTTTCATAAAATAAAAACTTGATTAAATCAAGAGCTTAATACAGTTTTTAAGGAAATAAATCAATGGAAATACGCGTTTCCCCCCATTTAACCATAAACATGTTGAATAAAAGTACTTAAATTCAAATAAACCCCTATATAATATATATTACTGTAACCAGAATTGAAAGGTCTTTCAAATTAACCAGAAATATACAATTGCTACGCCAATGGATTCCACTTAAAAATATCTAAAACTTTTCCCTTTAAACTTTTTTGGTAGGTCTGAAAATAAAAAAGTTACAGGGCCCTGACGAAACCGGCAAAATTTGGGAAATGCCCTGTATCTCAAAACCTAAACAAAGTAGACCCGATCTGATTTCACCATTAAGTCAAACTAGAAAAAGTAGCTCGAGGATGTGCAAGCGGTTTTGTTGTGCATCTTGTAGTTTCCGAGATACCCTGGATTCCCATCAAAAATGGAATGCTCTGTACATTGAAACGATTTAATATCTATGAACTGAGTATTTGTTTTACAAATATCATCCCTATGCCCTTTAAAACAGTCACATCCTGTACAATAAAGAGTATTCCGACTTAAAAGTCGGAATTCTGACTTTAAACTCGGAATTCCGACTTTAAAGTCGGAATTTGAAAAAAATTAATAGTGTGGCCCTTCTACGCCTTCGTACAAAAGTACCTACTAATACTTTTATAAGCAACAATGTGTTTCACGTGCCTCGTACCTAGTTCATCCCTATATTGTTACTTTTTGTGGCTATTTGACTTCGCCAGCTTCCCTTCAAATTTGTTCTCATTAGTACGAAAAAAATGTATATTATTAAGATAAATTAATTTACATTTTTCGTATTGTTTCACAAAGAGGTGCTCATTCACAATCAGCCAAATCTTATTTAATTTAAGAAAATAATGTGCACACAAACTTACAGAAGAATAATTATATTTACCATCTATTCTAACTATCTAAATTATGAATAAATGTATATCAGTTGGAAAAGTGTATATATAAATTATATTTTTAATCCGAATTAAGGTATTTGGCTAGACATATAACACCTATTGCATATTATTTTATAAACAATCAATTTTCTTAGCAATTTAGGCTGCTGTAATAATAATGATATTTATAAACTATAAAGCTAGAAATTATCATAAGAAATGCAAAAATAGCCATGTGTACCTACAGAGAAGCTTATTCTTTATGCAAAGAACCCCACGTATAACTGTGTGTTGCGTCACGGCATTCCCAGACTAGTTTCTGGCTTTTGGACATCGTCAGGTGGAAAGCAGACGTGACACAAGCTACTACCTCGTCTCTTATTCTTTATTCTTCATATCCACCAGCTAGTTTATTTAGGTTTAAGATAATTCAGTTAAAATGAATCCACAAAAATGTTAATACCGACAGTCATATCTTTTATTAAATTAAATATTTTCCTAAGAGTTTATTTAACGCATTTACACTATTGTTATGCAACAATTCACCAGAGAATTAAATTATCAATTATGCAATTTAGTTTCAACTTTTCAGAAATCCAAATGCATTAATATCTGTAATTTATTTATGGTGCAGCTGCATGATTCATTTTATTTTCTGTTGGGATTACACCAAATGTAAAATAATAAAAAAAACAGTAACCAGAAGTATTGAAAGTGTAGCCGCAGGATAATCTTCTAAAGTTTAACTCTAAATTAAAAAAAAACAGTGTATAATATATGATAAAAATAAAAATTTGACAAATTAACTGAATTACATCAGTGGTTTTCCAGTTTAATATAAAATTCTGTAATGTTACAAATGATATTTCGAATTATATTTAAAAACAATTATAATAAAATTTAAAAGAAATTAAACACCTAACTAGCTTTGTTCTGAACGTTTCCAGATGATCCTCGGCTAGTCGTTTATATGTTTTATGATTGTCAGATTGCCATTTTTAATTCAAACGGCATTTGGGACAAACTTTAGAAATTTGCCATAATACTACACTTTCAATTTATATTTTGATTACTTTTGGTTTCCTGTTTATATTATTTTACAGGTGGTGTAATTCCAAGAGAAGCTGCAATAATCCAAATAGGTACTTGTTTAAATAAGACAAGAGAAAAACATGAATATTGAATATTATGTAGGTATGCATATGAATATTGAATATTTCTTTTAAAAAATCTCTAAAGTAAAGACACGTTTTTACTTTATGCAAAGTTAATTTATAGTCATGACTCAGTATTTAAGCCCTCTTTATAATAAAAAATTCCAGGTTAAATTACTCTATGTATAGGTATGTAGAACATACCTATCAATGTCATAATCATCTTCATCAACCTCTCTGTACGCTGCAGTAGGTACAAATGTCTTAACCGTCTCTCCAAATCCTCTATTTTGAAGATGTCGCACTTGATTTGCTGATAGCTGTGTGTATGCTGGAAGTTGCGTAACCGATTGTGGTTGGGGAACACATTGTACTAGGCTTATCGCTAGGCATACCGTAGCCACATGTAACTTCATCCTGGAAAACAAAACAAATATTTATCAAATAAAAAATGGACAATACTTTAAAATAACCATTTCATAGATAAATTTCAAGATATTTTTTGTGCCAGTAGTGACTAATACTCTGTATAAATCAAAGACCATTATTAATAAATTATCTCCAAGAAATAATTTGGAATCCAATATAAGTAGAATTCCTCGTCTCCTCAACTGACACAAGTTTTTTTAAGGTTGTAATACTCAGTAACCAATGTTAACCAATGGCAGACTACATAAAATATGTAAGCAAGTATCAAAGATGCGTGGAAATATTATTGCTGGTTTTACAGGGATAGACCAATATCGAGCTCTTTTTATAAAGTTATAAAATCAAAAAAAGATTCAGAGGTTAAATTATAAAACAGCCCCATTACAATTTTTTACTTGACAGTATACTTGTAGGGAGAGTTGAGGACTGGGACCCGTCGATTTTATTTTTATTTTTTAATGCGGTTGTTTTTATGCTAAATTCATGTATACAGCTTAACCTAAAAATAAGTTACGACCAACAACTTTATTTTTTCAAATAAAAACACCTATTTTTTATTTCATTTTCGAATTCTGCATCGAATTCTAAGTCTGTTTCATGTACCATGTCCCATACCTATCTTCAACTGTTTTTGAAATATTGACAGGTGAATATTGACATTTTGCAACTTTGAGACCCTGTAAAATTTAACGGTTTGCACATTCCTGCGTTTGACACTAATTTCACGTTTAACCAAGAAATTAAATTTAATCGAAAATTTTTAATTTCTGGCTAAATCTGAAATTAGTGCCAAACGATAGCTTATGAAAAGTTAAGAAAGTGACGTGCAAACAGTATTGCTTCAGAGTCAAAGTTGCAAAACATCAATATTCACCTGTTAATATTTCAAAACCAGTTGAAGATAGATATAGAACATGGTACATGAAACAAACTTAGAATTCGATGCAGAATTCAAAAATGAAATAAAAAATAGGTGTTCCCATTTGAAAAAATGAAGAGGATGGCCGTAACTTGTTTTAGAAAAATACTGTTTCATAACTAATTTTAATTATACTCTTTTAATAATAAATAAATTTATCAAAAAGTAATTTTGGCACGAGCGGCTTTGAATTAGAAAACGTATTGTCTGTCAAACCAACACAATGAGGTTTTTGTGATATTTTGCGCAGAAGATATTTTAAGAACCATTTTTTGAAAGTTTTCCAAATGCGATTAAATGGCAAACAGATAATAGGTAGTTGTATAGAGACTTTTTGATCACCCGTTACTCTTTTATAGTAGAAAAGGTGTTCCAGTCAAATTTTTACCATACAAGGTTATATTTAAAACTAAAAACTGTGTATCTAAATGTTGGTTTGTAACGTGCATCTAAAAATGTTAATATTTGTTGTGAATTTAACCACTTCACACCTGTTAAAACCGCAGAGTATAAACACTTATTCTATTACAATCTTAAAATTAGCTATTTCTTAAAGTAGGATAGTTATTGCACCATGCCTAAATTACTTATTGAAGCAAACCGAAACTGTCTTAATTTAACGGATCACTAAATTGGTTACATTAAAATTTAAATTTACATGTACCTACATATTTATTTAGTTTTAAGTTTTATTGCTGTACAACAATAATATAATGAATAATAGAATGTAAAATGACGCAGCCATCTTTATAAAAAAAATATTTTTAAATCCATCAATTTACGCTATCACTTAATCATTAAAAGATAGGATTCAGTGGTATAAAAATTTGTTTTAAAAAAACTATATATGTATATATTTAACATACTCCATAAGTTTCCGTCAAAGCAACAATTTTCAATATTCTTTTAAATCAGTATTATTTTAGTATTAGCTGGTCATAGTATATTCTGAATCTTCAAAAGACACCATAAAATTAATGTTAACAAAGATTTTTTGTAAAATCAAAATCAAGGCGTTAGAAGCTGGTTTTGAATATATATGAGGACCCTGTACATTACTCCTTAGACCTCATTAACCTACTCAATATCGGTCTCCCTAATGGAATACAAATGAAATGAAATACATTATATATATAATATTTATAATTCAATATAATAAAAAAATACATGCATTTTATTATTACTCGATTTATTTATTTAATTTTAATAAATTTAAATAAAGTTTTAAATAAACATATAAGTGAACACTATTAATTAGATATCTTAATGACTGATTAATTTTAATTCAAGTTAATTTCGAAATCTATAGCTAATATCATCCTTTCTTTTCGTTTGACACAGAAGTTTTTATCTATCTAAATATTTCAGCAATCAGCATTAAATACTTCCAATTAGAAATCTGTCTATTGCCATGTTTTCACAATAATTCTGTTTTTACAGGTAATGTAATTAATTGGTTAGACGAACACATTCCAAAAAATATAGTTTTTAAAAGTAAAGGTAGTTTTTTGTATGCTGACTTTCAAAATTATTAGGAATACATGTAATACATTAAACACCTACTTTTTTGTGAAAGTTTGGTTTTGCTACACTTACAGGTATACAATAGCTACTTGATTTCCTTTATTGGCAAAGTATTTACTCGATTTAATATTTCTTATTGACTTAAATACACCAGGGTACAAACTACAAAAACGATACTAATTCCCAAGGACTATCGATTGGTGTTAAGATTGACTGATACTCATATGGTGATGGCACATACGGTGTCTATATACTTTTAGTTAAAGAAAATTAAATATAGGGTTTTGATTTATATTTCTTTTGCCTACTTAAATGTTTATTATAAGAGATATAAGAACTGTGCACACAACACAACTTTTTGGATTAATTAAATAAAGAAGTTCACTTCAGAACCCACGTTTTTTTAATGATGTTTTCACACGACTAATAAGTTTTTAGGTCTCAGCTATGCTGAACATTTAACTCCAATAATCAAGGGAGTTAGGTGTGTGCCATAATGAGTTAGAAAGGGATCTTCAATCTCCTATTATTAAGTGCTCTTATGACATAATTTTGAACACACCTCTCCTGCTATTATAGATATGGCATAGCATATAGATAGCATATTAAATTAGAGGTGTGTTATTCATCGATAAGTCCAACTTATGTAATCAAACATTATTTTCATCTCACTTTTTCTTTTAGCGAAACGAAAGTGATACAGGTTGCGGTAAAATTCATCAATGAATAAAACTACACACCTCATATATTAATGTATACATGGGAAAAGGTTTTTCAAAAAAATATGTACTGGGTGATCATATATAATGGACCCACCTATAATTGCTTTATTTGACGTGCTACGAAAAAAATAGACATAGAGATGTGCTAGCTATAGATTAGGAGATAAAAAGTATTTTTTCATGTATAAAATAAGTTATCAAATTGAATAACATAATAAATGTCAATTTAAAAATAAAGAAAATGCCAGTTTTGTAAATAAGTAGGTAATTTCATAACACTACATATTTATATAGCTCCTTAAATAATAGTTTCCTTGATTTTGAATTATCTTATGAAAGAACCAAAACTGTAAACGTCATTTGTTTAGTTTGTAATATAACACTTATTATAATTCAGCACTGAATACTTTTTTATAAAATGCTTATTAATTAATGTTACGTAACCTGTGGTAAGTCCATAACTTAAATGTGTCATGTCCTAACTAATATACAGAGGTTTTAGGCAATAACTTATAAGTAGTGTCTTCAATGGTTATATCATACAATTTTATAAAGCCATTCTGTTTAAATTATCATATAAATTGTTGGTTATTTGCATATACCAGTCTTAATCTACAGAGTGTGCTACTCATAAGAAGGTTTAATTAACTACTCATAAGAAGATTTAGGAAAACTATTATTTATTTGAAAACTTATTTATTTGTTTCTAACTACAGACAGATAATAGATCGTTTTTTATACCCGGAGAAGTATCTTACGCTACTTCGGGGCTGTAGAAATTAAAACATTTTATAAACAGTGGCTTTCTAATCGACTTCACAAATTAAATGAATAATATTTCTCAAAGTAGGTGAGCGAACTTCCCTACATCTAAAGTTTAACGAAAACAAGTAATAAAAATGCTGCCAAGTTTCTTAAAATTAATTTGAAAACCCATATCTATGTGATTTTCCTATAAAGTTTAATTCCGATTTCAAAATTTTATTTACTTAAGAAACACTGTGGTGTTCCATTTAAAAGAAAAACTTGGTTTTTAGTACACCTCGTATATTTTTAAGTAGGTAATTAAAATATCGAAATCGGTATAAAATTTTAAAGGTAAAATCACAACCAAATCAAAATATATTTAGAATTAAGACAATAAATAGGATCAAAGGCCAGAATGTGCAAATGTAATAGGTAGCTTATTTGTGTATGGAAAAATGTTTTTTCCGTACCAGGTGTGAGATTTTTTATTGTGGTGAGAGCCGAGATCAAAACCACACACACCATGTGCGGAAAAAACGCTTTTCCCATTTGTTTCACATATTATTTTTTTCTACTACTATTAAAATATTTCTTTTACCTATTACCTTCTACCTAAAACGAGAAAAAGGGTTTTTTAAATTTTTTATGAGAAATTTATCATTTGTCATTCTGACGTTTTAAAAACATACAATTTCTTGCCTTAAATGTTCTTTGTATTCCGTTACTTGGATATCAAATGTGTTTATAAACAAATATTGGAAAAATTTGTGAAAATGTCTGATCGGTCTGAAATTTACCGACAGAAGAATCGGATAATCTACGAAGTTGAGAGGGAAATATGAATAAATTATGAAAAATTTGAAAAGTGGTGTAAGCAAAAAGAGTTAAAGTGATCAATAAAAATGTTTTATGTGGCATATTTTAAATAAAAAGCCAGGGTCTTCAGAAACTCCACGTTATAGAGTCTTTATTCTATGCTTTACTCCAAGGACGACACTGTCACTAAAGAAACAAATCGACATAAAAAATTTTTAGGTTAATAGCTTTTATAAAAAGACAATCGAAAAGACATCAACCCAAAAATCCAGTGTTTAAAAAAAAACAGAAATAGAAAGATTCTTGAAACAAGCAGTTAATACAAGTTACTTGATGATGAAGGTTAAAATCTCAGATTTTTTAAAAACTAAATTATTTTCATGGCTGCAGGTAGTGTTCAGTGGTGTAGGTTGACGCACCTTAAACTTAAGCACATTCAAGATATGGGATCGTTTATACTTATCGAAATTTCTAACATGAAAATCAACATGAAGAGAGAATTTACAATCTTCAAGTGGAAATTTTGAAGGTTTAGAACTTGTCGAAATATTTAGAAAGTATTTCTCCCTTCCTCTGTTACCTACTAAAAATACAAGATTCTTTCTTAGTTATAGAAACGGAAAGTGTAAAAAACAATCAATGGCAATTGCCATAAATAGCGTTGTGTCTGTACTCAACAAAATTGCTGAATTTCTGAAATTACCTAGTCTATCTAATTATACTGGACATTGCTTCAGACGTTCTTCTGCTACATTATTGGCTGATTCACAAGCAGATATTCTTACCTTCAAAAGACATGGTGGATAGAACATCTAATGTTGCGGAAAGATATATTGAGAACTCGAGAGAAAATGATCTTATAAATATAAATATTTATAATAAATATAGTGTTCTGTAATTTCTTGTGTTTATTGATTTATTTTTCCGTACTAATATGGAAAAGTTATACTTGTACACTCTGCGTTCTGCACTTGTGTGGAAAAAATCTACTTTTCGTAACTTATTATGATACTGAAATTTAAAACTTTTCCATTCAGTAGTAGACAAACTATTTTCTAAATTATCTTACATTGATAATGCTACTCTTGAAGTATTTTGTATTAAATTAATTAACCATAACCATGTACAATCTATTCAAAACACGTCTTTGGTTCGATTTCTATGTAAATTCGTAAATACAGCAATTGCCTACCTATATAACATACATTTTTTATATAATTATTATAATTTTCTTTTCACAGATCAATCTTCCTTCTTCCGTATCTCATTTCTATATTTCCATTCAACATTATTATTATTAAAACATGATTTATCACATTTATGTAATAAGCTACTTCTTAATAACTACTGAGCACACTAACATGAATGAGTACCTACTTCTTCGGGTTAATTTGTTATTGCGGTGTAATAACTAATTTTTATTTGTGGTGAGAAACACCGTAGCGTCCTCTTTTGATCTTTGCTACTATCCGTGTGACAATTATTGTGTAATTGACAGATAGACAGCATGGAGATGCTATCCGTGGAGTGGTTGTTTTTGGCATCTCCTTAATAGCTAATGATTCTAATTTTTATGTGGATAATTTTATTTTCCATGGAAATTTAAGGATACATATACGGGGTGAATACATATATGGTATACAAGCTTCTTCAAGGAAATTCTAGAAAAACGTCGATTTTTATTTGAAGGAGGATACATTTTCAAATTATTAACATTTATACATGGTGTCCCAAAAAAGAGAGGTTTACCACAACTTATAAAATTTCCTTTCACAAATACACTGATATATAGGGTTTGATAGATATATCCCTAATAGTAAGGTATGACCATAAATGGTCATACCTCAGATATGATCATAAAAGGTTACCATAAGCGTGATGTATTGGAGAAATCTTTATCCTTTTATTGGAAAGTCTTTAGCCTAGCAACGATTCGATATTCTCTTTCTTACTCATCATGCTTACAGAACACTCTTTTAGGTATCTTTATATCTCCCTCGCTATTAGAGTTAGATACATCAAACCTATAAATACATTATCAGTCTATTCCTGAAAGGACGTCCTATCCAAATCTGTAAAAATACCTAGGATGTTGAACTTAAAAAAAGTTATGGTAAACCTCTCTTCTTTCAAATACCCTGAATAAATGTCAATAATATGAACGTGTATCCCTTCAAATAAAACTCGACCAGTCTCTGGTATTTGTTGTTGAAGGGATTATTCAAGTTATTCAAAGTGGAACCTTTTCGTTTACCCACTCTCTATAATAATCCTTCGTTAAAACTGTTTTTCCGCGCAAACTCAAAAATACTGTTACTATTAATGTTGCGCCGCAAGTTGTCAAATCAAGTAAATAAACATGTGGTAGTTTTGGTGTGTCTCTTTAATTATTTTTCTTATTCTATTCTCAATTTAATTAATAGTTGATTATTTAATAGCAAAATGTCAATTTTCTAATACTTATTAAATGTATGTAATAGTCATAATTATTTACATTAGAGGAGTTTAGAACATAATTATTAACTTAGATATTTTAAATTAACACCTAGATGACTAACGACTAGGGGTTGAACTGTGTTAACTATCTCTTCAATTAGGTATTATTTCCAATAAGCAAGTTGCTAAATTCTTAGGCGGTTTCATCAAACCACTTTTTACCGCATTTTTTTATCAATTAAATCCAAATGACAATTCCTTGTCAATGTTCATTATAAATTGAAATAATTAATTAATCAGATACAACAAAATATAAATATATATTATTAAATGAATTAACTTCCCTTCTTGATCAATTTGACGACAACAGAAAATAAACACTTTATACTGTAATTTGTTTATATTATTTGATGACCGTTATAGGATATGTAGTGGATTCTAGTAAATCTACCTGATGGATTTTTCCCTGACTACCATTGTTGAGTGATAAATAGTATTATCACTCAATTCTACCATGCAACAGTTCAAATTGGAGCAGTCTTTACCCTCCGACGTTTCCTATAGGTAAGTATATTCTGTCACGCTATGAATATGGTTAATATCTTATAAATAATTGTATTAACACTATCCTTCCTTTTGTATCTAAGGCTTGGTGGTCTGTAGGCGTTTAACATATCATTTGTAAAATAACAATTGTCTTGACCTTTGCATGTAATTCGGTTTTTAAGATATCCCTCACTAAAATATTCCTTTTTTACACATTTCATTTCCTTAAGAAGCTTTCATCATTTGTAAGTGCCTGCCATTAGTGAGTGTTAAATAATGCGTAATATCGAATCGACAGCTTTTCGATAGTCGATTGTTCATATATATATTGCGATTATGCTTTAATTTTTTACTTAGGCGATATAGCTTGTTTATTACTAGGAAACGGAATAGGAAAACAACGTCATATCACTCTATTGTAGGGCGAAATAAGCGGGCTAAATATTATTGCCCACATTTTGACTCTATTTTCTACCCTTCTTTTCTGAAAGGGTAGAATTATATGTGCCTTGTATAAATGAAGCAGACAAATGAAAGCACAAAATTTATTAACTTTAATATTTGATATATAACAATAACTTTCTTTATAAATCATTTAAAAAATCATTTTTAAAAATCATTTATAACCGTCTTTAAAAACGAAAGTACAATTTCAGAAGGAACCTTTAACAGTAACACCAGAGAAAGTACTTAAATTTTCTTTGCCATCGAAGAAACGTTGTTCATTTTCCCTCACAATCAATTCAGTAAAATTGTCATAATTAATTTCTTCGACTCCCGCTATTAAACGAAATATTTTATTCTTGGACGTTATGCTATCTGCTATCTTCTACATAGCCTGGTGCTACAGTATCACTCTTCCATTTTCCATGTCTTTTTAATGTTGTAATATCTGCACCTGCATCTACGAGAAGAGTTGCCGATGTACGACGCACAAGAATGACCTGTGTACATTTTAGCATCTACGTAGCCGAGATATTTTGCAATCCTGGACGGTATGCTACCGGAAGTTATTTTTATTTACTAGTTGCGCAGTACATCGACCATTCCGATATGTCAGAAAAAACCGCCGTTCTTTAATTTCTTTTGGTCCCAAAGATATATACGCGTGCATTTTATTTTCTTTCACAATACTAAAAGATTTTGGTATTCCAGTTTTTGTATCGTTAATTTTTACTACAACAACGATTCCTTTGTCATCTATATCATCTATATCAACTAATCCGTATTGCTCTTGTTGTTCTCTTGGTTATTGGAATTTGTACACATTTTTTGAATGTGTTGATTTTTTTATTCATTCCTGTTCGCTCACTTTCATTTGCCTTTGTTGGACTGGCATTTCTTTTTTTTGATGCAGCAGAATCTATTCGCGGCAGTCGCAGCGCAGTATAAAAAATTACATGTGTAATTAAGGTCATTTGTTCCCTCACCACTATGTTCATATTATAATTACAGCTTTTAATGTTTTATTACTTATTAACCTCACATGTAAAGGACGGCCCGCTTTTTAATTCCAATTTTTTTTCAAAGTTGTGTTTATGAAATATTTTAACATTAACATATATATACAGGGTCATTTACGTTGATTGTCTGTTAGACGTATCTCCAAATTAACATTGACATAATTTGAAATTTTGAGAGATGCCATTATGGCAGGCGATCTACTGTTTAAAAATATTTTCGATTGTTTTCTACTTCAGGTTGTACCGAAACATGCACAGGTGTATGTCAACTTAATTGACAGGTGCAAAGGTTCTTTAGAACCTTCATACATTTTTTCATTTAGCAGGGGTTTATTCGATTCTAGGCAAAAGGAAAGAGCCTAATTGATACTACATTTTAGAGTAAAGACAAATTCAATAGTGCTATATCTCCAGTTACATTTTGGGAAATTCAAGTGGCAAAAACATTTTTAAGTCAAATGGAACACCATGTATTTTTTATATCCTGTTATTTTAAAACTACAATTTTTTGATATATCTCTATTTTCTTCAATTTAAAAAAATTGTTCTTAGAAATAGACACTATATTACCCACGATTATAATATCCCTTCAGCAAAGAACATAAATAAACTATAACGCAACTAAAAAAGACAAGACTACAATAGAAACAAACATTATAAATAAAAAAACAAAATTAAAAATAGAACTCAACTACAAAATATAAGGAACTAACATAAATAAAAATCAAATGATGCTAAAGTTCATTGATCATGGTGGCCATAGCCATGCTCCTGCCATGATCGAATCCGTCGATATTAAATTTAATAATATTTTTTTAGGTCGTCATATTATTTTTATCCGAAGTTACTGAACTGATTATTTCCTTCGCAGCATTTATTTTTCCAAAATTCAAAAAATTAGATTCGATTCTCCTAAACTTTTTCTCGTCATAGGTAGCAGTAGAGTAAAACGCTGGTTGAAAGTTCTACTTATTCTTCTAATTATTTTTATGACATTTTCTATCAATATAAAATAAGTTTAATATGTCTTCATTTGAACATTTCATTGCAACACATTTCACATAGAGAAATATGGAAGATAATATTAAAGAATGTGAGCAAAATTTTTACGCAAAATAGAAATGTTAATACAATAATTCATTTCTTCCAACTTGTCCTTCTCGGTTTAAATCAAAACACTCTTTACAAAAATTTAATAGATATAGATAAATAAATCAAGTGTAAATAGAGGTATCTCAAAAAGTTGTAGTTTTAACCACTAGAATGTATATACTGGAAGAAAAAGGATTTCATTTTAAATAACATGATGTAAAAAAATACAAGGTGTTGTTCCATTTGACTTAAAAAAGTTGTCGCTACTTGAATTTTCCAAAATGTAACCGGAGATCCTATATTATTTGGTATAGCGTTATTCTGTATGTATCTTTGCTCTAAAGTGGGTATCTTTCCTCTAAAGTGTAGCTCAACTTAAGCGCTTTCCTTTTGCCAAAAATCAAATAATCCTATGCTAAACGAAAAAAAAGATATGAAGGTTCCCGCGAATCCTTGCCCCTGTCAATTTTTTATAAAATGTCAAATATCTCAGAAACGGCTGGGTGTAGCTATATGATGTGTTACACATTTTTGACTCAGAACCTTATGCTATTGTCGTAAATGAAAAATATATAGAGTGTATCATTTAAAATAAGCAAGTTGACATAGAATTCCAGTATAACAAAAAATAGACCACAACCGAGCATATTATTAAAAAAATATATCCCGTGCCAAAATGGCATCAGTCAAAATTTATATCCCTACTAGTTTTGGACATCTACCCGGCATCTACATGTAACCGGCAGTCACCGTGAATGACCCTGTAAATATATTTTAAACGAGACACGATCAATAATTATCAAAACAATACCTTTGCGTAAATATACCCAGAAATAGGTATTTGTAGTCTCCAATTTTTTGTAAAAGTAGGTATTTCCGCAATATTTATCCATTAAAAATTCGAACAATTTCAAAATGTATCCATTAAAAAACCACACTATAATCTTTATAAAATAATCATAATCAATGTCACTGAAACATATCCAGTACTTACCTACCTATTTATTATGCCATTCAATATATTATTAAGGATCAAATTATCCAGTGAACAAACCAATGCAATGTTTAAAATATTTATTTATTTAATAAATTATTATGCATTTCATCAAAGTTAATTTTCGTTAATTCAATTTATTTAATTCGTTGCATAAAATTAAATTATACTTTTGCAATAATATAGGTACTTATCGAAACAGTAACTAATCGAATAAGAATGTAAAAAATTGAAACAATTTTTATAAATTCCTTTACTAACACTACAGAGACGCTAACAGTAAAGACCCTTTATTTTCGAAATTTGGATACCTAGTTATTGAAAGTTTTTTAGTACCTAATAATTAGGATTTCTAAATATAGGTAGGTACTTAATGCAATTTAACTTGACAATTCGTGCATAACGTCTCTAGTAATCCACCTTAAATCAGGGAATAAATAAAATCAATGTTCTTTATTTTCGTTTATATAAACAGTGCCAAACAAAATAATTTACATACATAGCACGTTATTTCAGATATGTATGATGTAGGTACGTTACGTAAGCATTTTTAATTTTAAGCAACACAGTAAGTGTATCAATAACATGAGATGATCACTCTGTCCAAGATAGGTAAGTAGGTAGGTATCTAATTTTTAATGAATAAATTTAGACTAGTGATATTCAGAAGGTTCCTACACAATACTAGGTGATTGGAAATTAAAATTATCTCCTGTGTATAATAACTTATCTTTGTGGTAAATATTTAGGAAAAGTTTATCAAAGATACAAAATTACTGTAGGTTCATTATCTTTCTTGTCTCAATTCCTACTTTTAGTTAACAAGCAATTCAAAACTAGTGTAATACGTGTTGCCTAAGTAAACCTTAAAAATAATATTTTTATTTATACATTATCTCTATATTTCTTAAAAATCTACATGGTTATGTAATTTTATACATACCAGGCACTTATCTCTGTACATACCTATATCTATACTACATATTATTTAATAGGCAACATTAATAACGCACAAAATTAATTAAAGTGCCGATATTATTTACTAAATAAATATCTGAATCTCTGAATTTTGTTAGATAATGTCATAAATTTACATATATACCTGATGTAAAATTTTGTTTTTAATCAAAAATGCTGCCTTAAAAGTACCTATAAAAATAAATTGGGACATAAATGAACTTGAACTTTGAAGATTCTTATTCTTTTTAAAAACTCAGTTTGTTATCCCAAAAGTAAGAACGTATGGGGTAGGGTTTATCTACTCGTGATGTTTTGTAGCCTATCACAGTTAGAAAAGGTAAAATGGGTTTTCCGTGCGACTTGAGATGTGGATGTCAGCCCAAACCCGAGCCCGAGCGGCCCTTAACTTTTTGTAAATGATTTGGTATGTCAATTTTTTAAATTAATAAACAAGAAAATAAAGTTTGAACATAAAAAATTTAATATGATGTAAAAAGAGACATGATATTTAAAAATGAAAGTTGTGTATGAGTACCTACAGCAGAAAAAAAATTACAGGATATTCAATATGAAGATCAAAAATTGGTAGCTAGCAACTTCTACACAAATAAATTATATTTTACAAATATGTCACTTACGATGATACTAGACAAGTTGTTGACTGTTATAGTTGAATTTATTTCTTTAATAAAAAAATCAAAAGAAAATCTTTTTATCCTTTTATTTTTGGAGGACTTTCGGCTCGTTATTATTTACATGGATACATTCTCCGACAAACTCTGACGAAACGTCGGAGAATGTATCCATGTAAATAATAACGAGCTGAAAGTCCTCCAAAAATAAAAGGATAAAAAGATTTTCTTTTGATTTTTTTATTAAAGAAATAAAGTCACTTACGATGTTTTACTAGACAGATATCGATGTGCAAGATATCCTGAATGTGCCTTGGGTATATCTAGGGCATGTAAGTAATGGTAAAATGTCCTGGATTTCCTCGCTAAATATATGTAATAGGAAATATAGCGCATTTGCAATATCGTTTTGTGTACCTACAATATCTAAGGGATGAAGTTTTTCATTAGATATAACTATATGTAAATCTTATTCATTTGCGAATAAAGTTTTTTAGAAAAGTCTTATTTATTATAAATTACCTACTATTTATTAATTACTATTTATTTTTTGCTTTTATAAAAATGTTTTATTTAGCATATATTCTTAGTCTAATGGAATTATAAGAATACAACTTCTCACATAAACTTCTTTTATAAAAGCTTTATGTAGTGTATCAACCTATTATTTTTAATTTATTTGACAGATTGTTATAAAATAAAATAAGTGACTTTTCTAGAAATGTGGTTTTTATATATATTTATATATTGCATATATTTAAATGTATTAAATATTTATAGTTTAATCTAAACTTAAATTATTTTGATTAATTAATAGGTACAACTTCCAACGTAAGCACAGATTGAGTAGAAACTTTAATTTGCACATATTGAGTACAAACTTAATCTGTAAGGCAAAGTACCTACTTAAGTAATTATCTTATTCCGATTCTGTCTATCATAATATTTTCTTTGTGATATTTGTCTCTATTGACCTTGTAAATTCTGGTTGACCATATATTTCGACATAGTTTTAATGTGTTTTAATGTGTAATAGTCATTCTCATTAACTAATTTTCATAAAAATTTAATTTCATATTCAAGGTTACAGGTTGATCAGATCATTTAATAGGTATTCTATAAAAACTGCACAAAATTTGCTGTAAAAGTTGATAATATAATCGAACATCGAACCGTGGTTAATTATCTTTCTTTAATAATTAGTATTAGGTATGTCCAACTTTCTATAAGTAAAATTGGCCATGTATGATTAATTAATTCGAAATTATTTACGATTAATTTACGAAAAATATATATTAATGAAATGCCATTCTTTCTGAGCGCCTTTTCTCTTCGGACAGGCTTTACGTGATCAGGGATGAAGATATTTTTTTAAAAGAACAATAAGATTCATAAATCCTGTTTTTCATTGCAAGTAAGTCAAACTCAACGCTTGCCACTCAAAAATGTTTCGGTGAGGCAAGTTTTTATATATGTATACATTTTATAGTTTCCTCTGTATACATCCTAAAACAATTAAAACGAACATTCCATAATATAATTTGTAACATTAAAGTATTTCATTTATATCAAACTGAAAACCATTGTTAAACTTTAGTTAATAAGTAATTGCTTTCAATATATTTTTTACAATGGCCTTTTAAGATAAACTTTAAGTTTACGCTACCTAGACTTGCCTGGACACAATAATTCTTTTGAATAAGTACCTATATAGCTTATAAAATGTAGCCGAAAAAGTAACGTTCGACAAAGACGACCCTACCCTATGATATGGCAGTAGAAAATAAGTCCCAGCAAACAAACGGTTTCTACCCTATAGGTACTTGCTTTTTTTTATTATTATTATTAGTATTATTGTTATACAAGTCTACATTTTTAGTAAATTTCATTAATCCCTGGTTTTCTATAAGTAGGTTTGCACACCAAATGAGCGTACAAGAAAGTGAGATATTCGGTGTAGCGTTATACATAAGGCTAAAAATACAATGAATATATATGGGAGGCATAAAAATCGCTAATGTGAATTACAATAATTGGAACAACGTATGATGCACTCTAATAAGCCTACAATAATTTAAAAATTAGAAAACACATAATTTATGATAATAAACTAGGTACTTACCTACACATTAAAATGTACTAGCCCATTATTTTCAAGAAAGACTTTCATCAAGACATCTTTATTAGCTTAACAATGTCTCCTGTGGTACACCCATCGCCACCGGTAAGGGCTCGCTAAGAGCGTTGTCTATTTTTACTTTTTGCATTCTCCCCGAAAGGTAATTAGTTAGAATTCCATGGTAGGACTTCTAATGCCAACATTATATAGTCCTTTTAGAAGTATATCGTGCGCTACAGTATCAAATGCCTTGGCTAAATCAAGAAATAAGCCTTCTCTCTTTTCTTTCCACTTCTTTTCTTTTCAATGCACAATTCAGTTTTTTTAAACCAAATTGTTTAGTAGTAATTACTTTATATTTTTCAAAGAATGATATTAATCTATTCTTGTGGCATTTTTCAAATATTTTACCGAAATTATTTATTACAGAAATTGATCTACAATTATTACAATTTTTAGGATCTTCCGATTTATATGTTGGTGTTACAATAAATTCTTTCCATTGATGCGACAGCACTGCACTTTCATAACATAAATTTAGTATATATCTAAATGGTTCAATAATAGTTTTATGAATTTCTTAATAAGTGACACTGTAATGCCATCTGGGCTAGGTGTTAAGAATCACTTAATAACTTAAAGGTCTACTGTGTATTATTTTTCTAAATAATTTAATCACTTATTTGAATTGTACATACATAAAAAGTACAACAGAGTAAAAGAAACATAAAAAGTACTGTACAAATCTGCACAAATTCCATGCCAAATCAAAATTTAAAAAAACACTGTTTCAATTCTGGTGACAATTTTTTACAACCTATGTTCATGGTGGGCAGTTCTCTTTTATCTCATCTCTAAGTTATTATAATTATTCAGGATTACCTTATATTATGAACAAATCGTGCTAGTTAAATTTATATTTGAACTTCAAACATAAGTTAAGATAAAAGACTAAGAGAGATTAAGAAAGATTAAGTCAGTACAAAAATCATAAATGCAAGTGTTTGTTAGAAATTTTTCTTGTGCTGCGTCAAAACGCCCGAAACCCCAAAATTCGCGTCCAACGCCCGTCGATAAATTTGAAGATACCGACGCCGCAGCCAATAACCTGGTTATTTTTGTCATTGCCAAACATGTCATTGTATAAACGACTTTATTTTTTTATTTGCAGGATCTTAGTAAAAAATATATTTATAAAATACCTAAAATATCTAAGATTGCTGTGTTATGATGATAATAAAAATTTTATTCGTGGTGCGATGGTAAAGTTAGAATTATTGCATTAACTGTTTTAAATACATTATGAGTCGGTGTGCTTGCGGGTGACTTAAACGTTAACTTAGATAGGAATCGTTTTTTGTTATTTAATAGTTTTTTAAACAAATACCTATTACCTAATTCAGGATGAGATAAAACGAATTCGACTAACGGATTTTCATTTAAAACTGTTAAATATATCATCTTGTCCTGGTATTGAAACCAATATTGACGTTCTAAAAATGAAAAATATAGGTATCTCATCCAAATTTAATTAGGTATTTTGACTTTTTATAGAACTTACTTTTTTTACTTCTTGTTTACTTCTGACGATGTTGACCATATTTTTTACATAATTTTTAAAATAATATTTTGCAGTTATTTAACAAAACTACCCTCAAAATACCCAAAATTACCAACCCATCCGCTTCATGGTTAACTTATAAGATAGCCGAGGAACAAAGCTTTTAGGTACTAAATTTTAAAAGAACTAAGTCTGGGACTTTCCAGAGTGAGTACAATACAATGAGAAACATTGTAAACAAGCCGGTCAATTCTGAAAAGAAAGCATATTTGCAGCACGTGTTTAAGACCCTAAAAACTTCTGGGAAATTTTAACTATTTAAATATCTGCCAAGATCCAAACAATAATAGTTCAGGAGCATTTATGCATATACGCAAATTTTCGCAGTAACCTTCGCCGTAGTGCTAGAACGGCTTAATGACATATTTAGAGCGTATTACTCTATAGTAGAGCAAAGTGTTTGCTTCCATTTATCATGACGCATTAAAAACCAAATTTCATGTTCTTCTCGATTTTTTAGTAATTTTATAAAAACACTGTAAATTTTGAAAACAAAAATCCACTAAACTATCTAAAAAATCTCTGCTTATATTTATATAATGACACTTAAGATTTTCTATGCACGCTACAAATATAATTACTAAAATTTATAGGAAATAAAATAAAATTATGAATGTATAAAGATATATTTAACACTAATATTAAATTAAAATTCAAAGATTCAGATATTCTTTCCCATCTAAGTTATTAATGACGTTGTGTTTTGGCCAAGTTGGCTAACAATAATGTACAAGTCACTACTATACGAGAGTAGGTAATAACCATTAAAACACTTCTATGAAACATTATTTTTTTGATTACTGTGTCTTCGCAATAAAAATTGCAAAATATAAAATGTTAGGCATATCTGGTAGGTAGCTTAAATTTTTAGTTACGCCACTGGCCCATTGGAAATACTGGTATTGAAACATATTTTATATCCTCTAAAATTTAGTGTTACTTCCCTAATATTTACAATGTTTGTATACCTAAATGCAATAAAAATAGTTATAGAGCAAAAAAGGAGAAAGCCCGTAAATTATAGACAGTGTTAAAAGTGTAAAACTTACAATGATTGTATTTGACCGTAGCTAAAGTATCGGCATAGAATTGTTTTCGTCGGTACCTACTTATATCTTATTTGGAGAAAAGATGTTGTAAATCCCTTAGGAAACTACCTGAAAAGTAATGGAATGGCAACCAAAGAAATATAATGGAAGGTTTAGGTTCTAATTATGTGATGTGCATCTATGAAACTTCCCCAAATACACACTGTCAAAAGTAAATACATACTACGATATTGAACAATCTCAGTGATATGTAAAGATTGTACAATTCTCTTAAATTGCGTACAATTTGGTTTAAAACTGCAATGGTGATAGGAAAAGTTAAATCCATCTCCGTATGTCTAGCTTTAAAATTATTTATAAAAGGTATTCAAAATCTGACAGGTAAATTACCCACTATTGTATTGTTGTTTCTTGTAACGTCTTGCTGCAGAAAGCAGAAAGAATTACCTACTCTCATGATCTCTCGCTGTTAGGTTAAGAATTACATTTGGTCAACAGATTACTTGTGCCCACTGTAATATTAACAATTTAGTAATAATATTTATATTTACAAGTATCCTAATTTTGTTTTTTTTTATTAATTGTGACAATCAAAATTAATATATACAATGTATTTCAAATTGATAACAATAACATTGGTATCTTGTAAACCATTACAGATAGACTAGGTTAAATTGGGCCTAAGTTACGTTATTTGGTGATCAATAACATACCTGTAGATCATGGTAATAATATTAAAAAAAAAAAAATCGAAATTTTTGAAATTCGTTTTTGTAAAATTCAAAGCCTAGTTTGAAGAGCTACTAAAATAAAAAAGGCACTTTCTCATAACAACTTTTTAAACTATCCAATGGCCTAAACAGTTTTTTAAAGTAACGTTTTGTCTTTTGAGAACCATCATCAACTTCATTATTTGAATCGGTCATTTCAAAAACAACCTAAGTCAGATAATTCACATTTTACAGGAAACGAAAAAAACTGAATATAACATATAATACTTTAATGGTAGTCTAGTCGTTTTTTTAAATATGCAGAACAATGATTATTGAAGTAAATTAAATGCAATTAGACCTTAATACTTCTTAACCAGTTTCCAAAAAAAAATTTTTCTTCTCCAGATTTATGTAGTTTTTGCAATGACATGTTTTTCTTCTAATTAAATTATCTAATTATTAGAGATAAGCGATTTCTTTTTCGTATTAAAATAAAATATTAGGTTACAAATTAACATATAGTTTATTTTAAACATGTAAACAGCTGAAACTAACTAACTAATCAAGTATTCAACAAGTATTTGAACAAGAAATAACATACTTTCTATGGTACATAGTCATATTCCTCGTCATTCTCAACATCATCATTTTCTTCAGATGCAATGAGCCAGTTGAAAATAACTTCATAAAACGCCATATAGTTCTTATCAATACATTTTGTAACTTGTTTTATATTTTCAATTTTTTTTGGGTTTATAGGTACTCCATTCCCAAAATACGCTCTTTCCGTGGGTAAAATAACTTTTGTTGTTGTATTTCTTGCTAAAGAAAATGTATGTTGGACTAGCCCATCTATATAATCATTTGTTATAACAACTCCCTTATTGCTTGAACTATACTTAAAACTCATGTAAGAAGAAGGGGAAAAATTATTTTTTGTTCTTTAGGAACATGTCTACCAAATGTTTCCTCTGAGAGACAAGATTTTTTATAACAAGAAGGCCACCATTTTTTAAATTCAATGACCTGATGTGCCTTCATTATGAACACAGAAAAATTTTTGTTGTCTAATAACATCTATCAGATGACTTCATACATGTGCCCCCATCACACAAGAAAATCCGCGCAGGCGTGTAAAATCTTCATTGCAAAAACAACATAAGTGCATGACTAATGTAGTTTTTACAGTGAATGTATACATTGAAGTAAACTTCTCAGTTGAAGGATGTCCCAGACTTATGTTATTTTTACAGGGCACGTGTAGTTATCTATATGAAACACGTTGCCGTTTAAAACTCATTTTTGTAAATTCACTGACTTATGCTGTTTTTGAAATGACCGATTCATTTCTAATACGGCCCCATTAATACTTTTACATAACTCGACAGCATTCCTTGTGAGTTCAATGATGTATCATATGCTATATGATGCAACTTTGCCCCAATTTAACCTAGTCTCTCTCTATCTCTAACGATTTCCAAGATACAGATTATAATTAATTTAATAACTTATCGGATCAAATAAAACAATTTATTGGGTCAATCGACCGATTTACATATTTATGTATTAGATATTTAAGGGCTGCCCCCTAATGATAATATACAGGGTGTCCACCTAGTGCGCGTAAGTCCAATATCTGGGTTAATAAAAGAGATAACTTAATTTTTTTTTCTACAGGGTTATCTAATATCCCGAGCTGCACAAAATGAAAATATATTTACATATTCAGGGTGTTCAGTTTTTCCTGGACAGGTACCAACTTCGTTTTTCTAAATGGAAATATATATTTTTTATTGCTTTTTCGAACTAAACCCTTGATTTTAGTAGGACTTTCATCAGCCTTCCCTATACCTAACTTAAACTGTTTTTGAAATATTGTCGGGTGAATATTGACATTTTTGCAACTTTGACACCCTGTAAAATCTAAACGGTTTGAGATAAAACAAAACGGTTTGCACATTCCTATCTTAACTTTTCATAAGCTATCGTTTGGTACTAATTTCAAATTTATACAGGAATCAAAAATTTTCAAAATTTTCAGAAAATTTTAAATTTTTAAATATTTCTGAAATTAGTACCAAACGATAGCTTACGAAAAGTTAAGATAGGAATGTGCAAACCGTTTTGCTTTATCTCAAACCGTTTAGATTTTACAGGGTGTCAAAGTTGCAAAAATGTCAATATTCACCCGTCAATATTTCAAAAACAGTTTAAGTTAGGTATAGGGAAGGCTGATGAAAGTCCTACTAAAATCAAAGGTTTAGTTCGAAAAAGCAATAAAAAATATATATTTCCATTTAGAAAAACGAAGTTGGTACCTGTCCAGGAAAAACTGAACACCCTGAATATTGTAACTATATTTTCATTTTGTGCAGCTCGGGATATTAGACAACCCTGTAGAAAAAAAATTAAGTTATCTCTTTTATTAACCCAGATATTGGACTTACGCGCACTAGGTGGACACCCTGTATGTATATAAAAACTAGTACTAATGCTAATCTAGGCTACTAAACCAAATTGTGTGGTACTTCTCACTAAATGTTATACCTATGGTTTTTTTGTATTTCTCTTTTATATATTATGTAAATATTTTAATTTCTTGTAGTGTAAATGTATAAAAATTTGTAATATTTTAATATTATAATTTTGATTAGCTTTCTTACTAAATAAAGTACATATAATTATTATTATTATTATTATTATTATTATTATTATTATTATTATTATTATTATTACTTCATCCAATTTGAAACACACTGTATATATTTATTTGAAGGAGATGCCGAAAACAACTACTCCACGAGCAATATGCCCCAACTGGCATTGCATTACATCGGCATCTCCATAGGAATCGCCACAGTCCTTTAAATAAATAAGTAGGATTGTCTTCCTTAAATACAGTAGAGGTCACTGCTGTAATGGCACCTGCGCAAAAACAGGTCGTTATCTGTCTGTCAATTTGACAATAATTGTCAGACAGATAATAGCAAAGACCCAAAGAGGGCACTACGGTGTGTTTCTCACCACTACTAACACACTGTATATATAACATCTTTTGATTAGTTTTAAAAGTAGTTTTAGGTATTTAAAATACTGTATATAGTTTTTGATAAAAACTGTATATTCATGAAACAGATAATCCATATTTCCAAGATTTTAGCCATAATGGTAAAACTTTGAATGAAACATTTTTCAATATATATCTAATCTATAAATATTCAATAAATCTTGTATCTCAAAACTATAAAGAACTTCTGTTAATTCGTATTTCATTGTACCTAGGTCAATTAAAAATTACTTTAGAAGCCATCTGTTAACCGTAATTACCGTAATTGTCTCATTACTGTCACTGAGATTACCTACATTTCACTTCTATCCAGTAGATGCCCTCTCTTTAGCATTATTTTATTATTATGATTATTATTTTATTGCATAGTATTAATTATAAGGTAAATTCTCGTCAACTTCGTAAAATCGTCGTCACTGTACAATCAGTCAGCAAGACTAAAGTGATTTCTGAAGTGGAGTGGAGACTAAACGTGACAGAACTGAAGTTAGAAAGTATATTGCAACTAACAAATAATGTTATTCTATTATTTCAGAAAATGTCAAAATGAAGTAATAAGGAAGGGTTCAAGGAGAACTAGAAGTTTATATTTCAAGAACAAGTAGTATGTAGAGAATTTAAACATCATCATAAACCCAAGGCTGATTTAAGTTTTTGAGCAATTTGCATTAGAATTGATTTTTGTTGAGGTATATTAACTATTTTTAAACCAGGACGTTCCCCTTAAATAAAATTCAGGATCTGCGCCTGACTTTATCTTGTAAATAATATCTATGTAAATTACAATAATTAGTAAACAACAATTTATTGCCGACCTAAAGATATTGATTGGAATTCACTTAATTTCCTTTCTCTATTATCTAATTATTATATGATATCAACTACTTACAACATTAGATAACAATAATCAAGTATGCATGAATATATTTTAGGTCAACATTTAACATTTGAGACGCCCATTGTCAATAGAAATTTGAAAGATTAAAATTTGTTTATTTTTATCAGTACTTTCTAGCTTTGTGTTTTTAGCTCCTCTGTTTTATCGGTAATTATTTATTTTTGGGAGTATGCTTATTTATCTTCCTTTTTTAAATATTCAACCATGTTAAATTTAAAAATTGGAAGATGAACCCCTTGTCCCAAAAGGATGATTTGAGTAAGTTTTTTGAAAAGCTGCTTTACCTAATCAAAAGAACAGAAGTGTATGCAACATCACCACTGAGTGCCATTCACCAAACGGTAGACTACTGTTTCCTACAGACTACTGTTGCGACTACTATCTCTTTTCATTCAAATTCATTAAAACAAGCAGATAATTAGTTTTACATATAAAAATCATGACGTTATAGTTCAGTAATATCTATTATCTTTTGGTTAATTTTAACTTCAACTTTCTAACAAACTATCCTTTTATTATTGAACATGAATTTATATTCTTATATTTTTAGGTTTTCAGCATCTTGGCCAGAATGTGAAGAATTAGTTAATAAATATTCACTATTAAATAACCGATCTATTCGCGTTACTACTAAAGTGATGAGAAATAAAATCTCGTTTAGTTATATCCAAATTGAATCTTTTTGGACACGCTGTATCATAACATGGACTACTCAGTTTATTTTAAAATCAGATATAACCGATAACACTTACCTAAAACTGTTAGAGTTCCACACCAAACTATGTTTACTCTGTGCTATAGTTTCATTTCCGCAGGCTTAACCACCAAAATAGTGGTCAAACAACTTTCTAGGCTATTAAAGGTGCAAAAGAAAAAGTTTTGGGTAATCACCAAATTATCTAAATAATAGACAACAATTACTCACCCTCATTCAATGTTTTATTGGAACCTCAATGATTCATATAAAAAGTGTCTTAGAAAAGTATATAAAAATTGTTATAAAAGTTCTTAAAAGATAATTTTTTCGCTATTATCTTACTGTGGCTATCTTGAAGGTAGAATCTACAAATTTCACAAATGGATGATGGTATTATTGTCACTGACACATGACAAGAATTTCCACTTGAATTACGAGTACTAATTATAATATGAATGCACATTTTCTTGAATCTTTAGGATAGGTACTATATACCAAGAAATATGTTACCCTATAGGTATGTCAATGTTACATAAAAGATTGCTCTCTTCTAATAATATAAATATTTATATAATGTTTCTCTTTAAAGTAAGTTCGTTTTTTATCATTTTATGTTCTTTGTTTCACAAATTTAGCAATTGTGGTAGGATCCCGGGATTTAGTAACCAAATTTATATATGAAACATACCCTAATTTTGTTTTGTGGCGTACACTCCTTACTTAAATCTAAGTTATTTTTAATAATATACTATGATCTACTATGACCCTTTGAACAGGAAAGCATGTTTGTTTTTCAAAAAAGAGGGAAAAGTAAAAAAGGATAAAAGAGACAAGCAATAGTGCTTACAATTCCTGTTTGTTTATATATGGTTGTATAAGTTATTTCTGAAATCTATCTAATATAAATTCTTTACGTAATGATACACATTACGATTACCACCAGCATGTACCAGATCAGGTGTACAAATTATTTTTTGTCCCAGATTGTGCTTGTACAAGACGAGAAAACTTTCACTGTCTGTTCATTTACCTTTATACATATGACACAAATACTGCAGTGATAAAACGAGTAGAAGGGTGGAGTTATTTTGTTGAGATTAATGAGTGACGCAATCTCTTTACAGATACTATAATGTTGGGTGCAACCAGATAAGTTTTTGTTTTAATAAGTATATTGTTCTTGTAATGATATGCTTAAATTAAGTTGACGAGTACAGTAGATTTGAATTTAAAGAAAGCTTCTAGACACTATTTATTTACTTTTCTTAAATAAAAGCGCCATAATGGTAGACACTTTAGAAGGAGTGCCTAGGTTCAGTCCTAAGAATATACAATACATGGCGAATGAACACAAGGAATATTGTTTAAACTTGGTATAAACAAATTAAAGACACAGTTCACTACTCAATTTTACCTTACTATCCTATTTTTTGTAGTTTCCAAATGAGCTGCCTTATTAGGCACGAAGGATAGTCACATTTTGGATGAGAATATCTCAAAACTTGTTAGACATATTCCCAAAATGTTTAATATAATTGAATTGAATAAATATTGAGATTTTATTAGTTTATATTTTTTAATGCTTCCTATAATAGGTTGAGAGTAAACTTAATGGTAATTATTATCCAATTGAATGCATTATTATTAATGTATCTAAAACTATTAATATAGAATATTTCGAAGATAGTATAACAATTATGTCAATTGAGTTTAGTAAATTTGTATGTATGGGAGATATAAACATCGACCTTTTAACGCGTAATAATGTTCAATATATCTCAGTTCTCGACGTTTTAAATTAAAAACAAATTGTGACAGAGGCAACACCAATTACTCAGACTTCCTGAACTTTATTAGATCATACTTCCGATTATACTGGATGATAAACAAATATTTACTAGTCAAAATAATTCTGATTTTAATAAATCCGATCACAACGTATCTACCTAATTTAAACTGGATGCAGGGAACTTCCTCACTACGTAAGTAAAACTAAACACTATAGTAATAAAGCTTCCTGCACACCTATATATTTTCAAGGAAAAAATTGATTAATTATTAGTTAATATAATATAATTATAATTAGTATAATTAAATTATATAAACCAAAATTATAGTTAATTATAAAAATATTCAGGAAACTACATTATATACTCACATCATTTATTTTAACTACTACATATTTCTACAGTCTAAAATGTATCTTATTTTGAAGAAAAAAATGTGTGGAAACATTTCTGTAACAATAATTTATTACATAGAAAATTTTCTAATTTTTATCTAGCATTTATACCAAAAAAGTTTAAACTATCTCTATTATTTACATTAAGCATGCTCCAATAATCATCGTATTGAAATTACAGGATTTCTTTTGTGTGGTTAACCGAGCGCAAAATGCAGCATGCATCCTATTTTCTTATTTTTAACCGGATACGCATGTATTAGTCTAAAATTATTTTACATATATAAGAACAAATCAAACCTATATTTTTATTCCTATGGTAAAATTAACACCGTATTAATTTGCTACAAATTAATAGAAAGAACAATTACGATTTAGTTCAAAATTATAACTGAAATTTCTCGGTATGGATTACAGAAGTATCAAATTTATTATTTACCACAACTTGTTCAGTTAGTGCCTATGAGGGAATACATAAATTTATAAAATATCTAGCTTGCTCGACCCATTCAGGTATTACAATTAAATGCTGTTAAATCAGCCTACAAATCCAATTTAAATCGTAAATAGGCTAAATAATAGCATACCTACTACCTTGTTTTCCTTTAAGAAATATAAATAATTTTATTTCAAACGGAATCTTATCCGTATATTGACTTTTAGATAGTGTAGAATAGTGCGCAGCATCATCAGTCACTTGAAGACTGTTTTTATGTAAATATAAAATTTAATGATTATCTTCGGTTTATATTAGAAGTTTAAAATGAATATTCTGTCTATAATGTAGTAATGGTTTATCACAATTACCATAAAGACATTTTTTTACTTTCATAAAGATTTTACTCCTAGAATTAGTGTATACATAGAGAAAAGTCAGAGATATCAAAGGTTTAAATTATAATTAACAGGATTATACTGTAATGTAATCGTAAACATAATATGTTATACAAAAAAATACTTTTCTAAATTTAGAAAACTGTGTATTCATTCTTTGAATATTTAGTTTAAAATGATGTGATTTTTTTGTTTAATAATTATGAATTATAGTGACCAGATTTTTAATTTTCAGTACAAGGCAGAAAGCCTGTTTATATTATACTTGATAACAAAATTATATTTCTCAATAAAATATGACAACATATTCTAGTCTAAAGTCAAACAAAATATTGCTTTTTTAACTAAGCAATCTATCGATTTGGCTCGTCCTTGGACATTCACAAAGGGGGAAGATAGAAGACATGTGTAGGTATATGTGCAGAAGAAATGTTCGGCTTAAGAATACCCAACGTTTGTTCATATCTAGAGATTGATTATAGTTCCTTCCTAACATTCTGAATAAACTTTTTATTCGGTATATTCACATTACGCTGATTGAAGAAGTATACAAGATGCACCGCTTAATTTCTTAAGTTCTAATTAACGCTTTATTCAGCGTTATAACTAATTTCAATATTATCTAATCATTAATTTTATTTTATATCACATTAATCTTATATATCAAGTTAAAGTTTAGAAAATCGACAATTCTTTTTGTTTTTAATCTTTATCTGCCGTTTGAGGTTTGGCGCTTGATCTTAACCTTCACTAGAAGAATTGTCAAATAAAAGTTGGCTCCAGCAAATCAGATTCCTTATATACGCCGGCCTAAAGCAAATCAATTATTAGAGAGTTAATACTAATTAGTTAGAGAGACAATATTAAAGGGGAATCCCTTTAATAATAATAAGTATATCTATGTACTTCTCATTATAATCACAAGGTATAGCCCGAAAATCTGAGACTTGTGTGAGCGAGGGACGGCATATTACTATTTTCCGCATCACTAACGACTTAGGTTGGTAAGCTCTAAAAACTATTCAGTGTTGGAATGAGGGAAACCTTGGAAAATCTCATTAGCTAGGGGGGACAGTCAAACGACATCAATTGATTTTAATCTCTGACATTAACACAACACCAAGCTGACATTCTTCCCATCTTAGGCCATCGCCAGGATAGTTGTCAGCCCATCCCTGCGAATAAGCCTTAATTTACGCTACGAGTAGACAATTTAATAATTAAAAAGTGTCTAGTGGAATGAGGATTCGAACAAACAACCTCTGGGTTGAGCGATTGAAACACTAAACCCTGAAGCTCAGGCTCGCCAATAATACTGCCGCGCAGTATTAACGATGACTTTATTTGAATACCTACTAGATACTTGCCCTTATCTTGTTCACAAAATTGTAGTTTTGGAATGAACTAACAGCGTGTCTTGCGTTGACATTACTCTTTCCTTCCAACCTAATTTTTTTTCCAAATTCAAGTGAAGTTTTGGAAATTTAAAAAAGGGAACGAATTAAGATTGTGATATTTGTGTTTGACTACTTACAGATACATAAACTTTTTGTATATATTTTGTGCTTTTTGTACTAACGCTTCAGATTAAGTTTTTAGCATACCTACATTTTAACATACCATATTATTGTAATACTTCTATATTTATCTTGTTACTCTAAAAATAGATAAATAGTATTCTAAATATTATATGTCCGTTACGCCCAAATACATTAAATAATGGAGACATAACACCTTACTTTAAACCTTTAGAATTAAGGTCTAACAGTCACCTTTTTAGAAATTATCGTATTAAAAAGCATAACATACGCATGATTAGATTTTAAAATAAGAAAAATCCTAAATACTGATTAATATTGGGCGCATTCAGGGAAACATAGTACTCCAGCGCTTCAGCGCTTTACCGCTTCACGTTCGCTGAATCGACATTTTAAACGCAAGCTTAAAGTGATATAATTTTCAGTAATTCATATTTTGTAATTAATATTAATAATAATTAATATTATCCATAGATATTTTATGCGTAAACCCATAGAAGTAAACCTAACCTAAATTAATTTGATCGCTTGATGGAACTATTCAGCAATCCAGCGGGAAAAATATATGCTTTACCGCTTTAATAAAGCGCTGCATCGCTTTAATACAGCGCTGCAGCTATTTGAATAAAGCGCTGAAGCGGTGTGGTTCCCTGAATGCGCCCATTATTGGACGTCCAATAACTCTAATAGCTGCGCTGAGCAGTAACAGAATTAGGATAGTCACATGACTGTTAACAGGTCAGAGACTCTTAATAAACACTCCCTGTCTAATTCTATACCTTTGCGTGTTTGCCTTATAGTCAAGAAACATACCGAAGGCAGGCTTTGACATCTCAAAATATCAAAGATTTTTTGGCAGAAATTATGCTTGCTAGCGCACTATGTATCGATTTGATTTGACTCTTCTTCAGCGGCCACCACAATAGAGTGCTGCAGGTTTGGGCGTCGCATCTCGAAAACCCAACAAGACTCGACCATATTTTTTGTTTCATTAAAAATGGTTGTGAACTGAGAAAAAATGAACAAAAGAATAAAAAGAATAAATTGAGTTTAACCTACATAAACTGCTCAAAATGGGTACCACTCTTCATAACGTGGCGTCATTCTGCATCTAGAAAATTTCTATTACAGCGAATATATATTTTAGTAGTGAGGAGAAGCACACCGTAGTGCCCTCTTTGGGTCTTCGCTACAATCTGTCTGACAATTATTGTCAAATTGACAATGCAACGCCAATGGAATAATGCAACGCCGTTCGGGGCACATTTGCAGTGGAGTAGTTGTTTCGGCATATCCTTCAAATACCGAATCTAAATGTTATGCATATCTGATCTTTCATCTATCGAATATTGGGTAATTTTAAATAAATAACAAAAATACTCAAGTCGGATGACACATCGTTGAAATCGTAATTTTTAGTTTATTTTATTTTATTTTATTTCGTTTCGTTTTCCTCGTTTATTTTTACTATACAACTGACCAACAGCAAAAACTAATTAAAGGACAGAGTAAATACAAAATAATAGTAGGAATATAGTGAATTACTGAAAAATATACATAATATATTCTCCTTAAGGCCGCATGGACGCGCGCCCCTCCTCCAAAAATACCAAAGGAATCCTTATTATTATCATTATTATAAATTAAATGCAAATGTTAAAAGTTAAAACATGTTTATTGTGGTACAAAAACTATTAGTTTTTTAATTTTTTAAAAACTATTAGTCAAGGCTCGAGCGCTTGAGCTATTATATTGTACTCATAACGACACAGTCCGCTGCCACTGCACAGTGAGCAAAGGATCACAGATTCGTGGCCGCATTTTGAGTCGCGGCCCAGGTAACTATGGCAACCGACCCGATCTCCTTTTCGACTACACTCGTTAGATACTTTCCATATGCTTACATTATGCAGATTTGGCGCAATTATTTCGCGGCCCTAGGAGAACATTATTAAACATTATAACGTATTTTTAACACATTACATATTTTTAACATTATTAAAGTACTTATTTAATTTTTGTGAAAAGACAATTTTATATTTTACTTAACATGAATACTGTTAGTAATATAATTATGAATATATATTTAATCTTTGATTAGAGCTAATTTTGCAAATCTTCCACTGGAAGGTAAAATACAAATAAAAGAGTTGGGTGTTGCCTGCCCAATAAATACCTAATTGCGATGAAAAAGTTATGGAAAAATTTATTTCTATGAAAGACCGTAGAGCTGATTTCAATTTTAGAAAGTAAGTGTACTCGTGTATAAATAACTGTATGAAGTTTGTTTACCTACGTAATAATTTAATGTGTCGTTTGATAACAATGAATTGAATAACTAAAATACTTTTGAGTTTGTGACTGTGCTATATCGTTTTTAATTAACGGATATCTAAAACCTAAAAATAGTTATGTTCCTGCTTCCTGAATTCTAGTTTAGAGCTCTTTTAAGGTAACGCATATGTAGGTAAATTTTTGATTCTAAATATTAATTACCTATTTAAATATTGTTTTAAATAATTTCCGTCAATCGTATTAAAAAGGAGGATATTTTTCTAACGAAAGTTATTTTTTCAAGCAAATATTTTTGATCTGCGAATTTCTAATTTATAATTTTAAGGGGTTTGACCTTGAAATATGTAAAATTTTCGCCTACAGCGCATATTTTTTATTTTTGCGCCCCCCCATATCCAAATGTCACCAGCCGCCACTGGTACCAGAAGATACTCTGCATCAGAAACAAAAAAATATGTAGCACTAATACAAGAAGCTATTTAAAATATACTAGATAATTAAAGCACACTAGAAAAGCGACAATTATATTAATTACTACTAGAATAAAGGACGTATCCAGAGAATGGGGAATTTAAACGAAGTAAATTATTAGCTAGTTAAACTAGTTAGCTCAACATTTCGGGACAATCAGTTAAGAAATTCACAAATTTAAATAATATAGTCATACAATGTCTCGAATCATATGTAAGTACCTACTTGAGATCAATATTTTGGGTATCAGACTGAGAAACAGTAGGTATTCTAATTTAGAACGTACAAAACTATAATAAAGACTCATAAATACATCAACTAATCCGCTGGAATTACGTAAAATGAACCCCATACTTTTTTCGCGTTAGCAACCATTGCACAAATGCAATCATTGCAGGCAAGTTCCACATCGAAAGAAACCTAGAGGTTTTTATTTATGAGAAAGGGCAGGACAGGACAGCATTATATTTTTTAATATTTAAACCAAGAAAATTTAAATTACACGAGTCGTGATTTTTCTCAAGGTTAGTTTGCAACGGTTCGCAGTGTTCAATGTTAAACATGAACCAATACATTTTCATGTCATCAGCATAGAGCAAGTATTTAAAGCCTAGGAAAGATATATCGTTAATATCGCTAATATCTGTTAAATAATAATGGTCCCAAGACAGAACCCTGAGGTGTTCCGGGCAATGCAGGAAACAGAGTCGATGAAAATCATTGGCAATGTACAAATTAGAATCGGTTACTAAAGTATGACTTAAATAGCAGACACATTTTATTAGAAACACCCACACAATTCAATTTATATCAATTCATTTATATCAATCAATTATTTAATTCAAACTATAAGATATTTACTCTCTATCCAATGGTGCAAAAATTCAATAAAGTGCTCATAATAAATCCGAAAGTTTCCTTCGAAAACATGGAGATCTTATAGACCTGTAAAATTTTGTAACCTTTCAATAGATTCACCGTATCAATTTATGTACACATACCAAATTTCACTGCATTTCTTATTAATTTTTTAAGGATATTTCAGGAACGATGCGGTATATCGCTAATTAGTTTTCATGACATTAGTTTTAAATGGCATGAAAAAGTGCAACTTTTGTAATTTGATCAATCCTGTATCTCTACTAGTTCACGATATCTCATGCTGTGCACCTTGAAAGTCACCACCCTTAATGATACGGTCTATAAAATATGGTATAAAAAGTTGAAAACGTTGTCGTCGTTTAATACTCTGGGTATTTAAGAAAAAGGAACCACTTCAGCGACTGGAAAAAATGGAATCAAGAAAAGAAGAGAGGAGCTCTGATAGAGCGCATATATAATATCTTTCAACATTTATTTTCTGAGATACATGACAACATTTGATATATTTTGCTTTACTTCTTCTTTTACCGGGCATTCTTTAGCTAGGTGAACTGTATATACTAATTTTAAACATATGTAACGTTTAACACAGAGAAATTCAGCTCGTAAATATACTTCATCTTATAAATGCCATATGAGAGACATTATATTTTGGCCTAATTTCTACTGAGTGTTTAAAGAGAAATCTTAATATGGTAAAATCAGTATGCAGGTAGGTATATAAAATTCATTTAACTGTTTTTACGGTTTAAGAACACAATCATAAAACATTATAATTTCACTGAAATTAGGTTATGAAAATTTTCTTTTATTTAGATCATCTTATGATTAAGAAAAATAATTCTTTAATTATCGCTAATAAAAGGTAAGTTTAATGTAAGCAGCAACATAAGAACGTACCTAAGTAACTGTACTACTAATTAAAATACTCTCTAAAATTATATGTTTGACGATATGTTTATATCTAATTAATTGACAGTATTTTGATCTCCTATTCCAATAGGAATAGCAGCTAACTGCTTTTTCTGCTGCACATTCGTGCTTCTGCAATAAATTTATAGATTTGAACAGAGCTCTATATTTTCGAAAATGTAAGGGAAATACCTACTATAAATCCAATAATGATAAAATGAAAACCCCTATAACCCTAGATAAAATTAAAAATAACATCGTTTTTGTATTATTTTTCAGCAAATACTTCATCTAAAAAAAGATCTCATATAATCGACATTCCAAAGGCTATTTATGAATCCACATTTAAAATAGTTCAAGATAAAACTTTTCCAAAAACTCAAGTTTCCAATTTTATAATTTTAGGAAGTTAATACTTAATATGTAAGAATAAGTGTAATACTTGAGGTATAATTAAGACATTCTATGGACGTTTCATAATTTCTATACAGGGGTAAAACCATAGACGTAGAATATTAGGGGTAAAACACATTTTTAAATATGAATGAGAGAAAATTCTGAATGAGTGAACTGTGAACTACACTTCTGATTCTATCAGACATTAGTACTAACTTATTTGGGGATGAGGTTCCTACCCCATATGCGAATATATTTTATGTTCAATATTGGGCTCAGTTTCATTAAAGAAGTATGTATACTTCTTTAATGAAACTGAGTTATATACTAGATGTATACTTCAACAATCTTTGAGAAAATTGTAAGTAAAATTTTTTTTGGAAAAATTATTGAGCAGCTTTAAAAACTACTGACTACTACTTACAGAAGAAAACCAGCAATTTATAATAAAGAAAATCAAATAACCTTTTGTTTGTAGTATTTTGAAGCTAGAAATTGTCTGTAGGATACATGTATAACGATTTAAATTGTTGTTTTTAATTAATTAGTAGTAAATTCAGAAAATCTACATATCCGTAACCCAATTACGCCATTGTTATTAAAATAAGGAATAATGTTAAGATTATCTATAATTTTACTTGAGAATGAATGTCAAGGATATGGCCAAAGCATGCTATGTTCACTAAGTTCAATATAATGAGAGAAAGCCATTGAAAATGTATTAAATTAGCATATATTTGGGAAAAAAACAAAATTAAAAGATTTAGGTATAGAGAAACATATAGGTACATACAACTAATAGACGGTTAATTCCTGCATCTAACTTATGACAAATTTAAGGAATGTCCCCCAAAATATATAGGCACAAGCTGTAATCCATTAAATTACCTATATGGACGCCAACTAGGTTCATATCAGCGACAATCATTTAATCAAACTCTGTACCGCGTCTTACAATTATGACAATATTAGCAACAACATTTCACTGGAACAAACCTGCAACATTCAATTTATATATCCATTCACTAATTTCACCAAAATGTATTTATTCGACATTAGGTATGTTGAATTTATTTTTGTAACAACTGGTATTATAGTTGCCACAATAAAAATATAAATATGTAGGATATGTTTGAAATAATTGTGCTATAAAACTTGGCACCTATAATTTCTTTTTACTACCTTCACTTTTTCCATATCTATCAGTTTTTTGATAATGTCAACGAACTGCAAACTTTCTTCAGTGCAATATGTTTGAATGACCTTAATTGCTGTGGGTACTCATATTATATCCAGCATTATATCTTATGAAGTTGTTACTAAAAATAACTGCTTAATATGTACACAGGGTCGCTGGTCGCTGATAAGTATGGAAACGGTCGATTATTTCCTAAAGATAGTTTAGTAGCAAAAAATATTAAACACAAAATTTTTAAGGTTTTTTAAGGTCTATTATAATAGATCAAAATTAGGTATATAGGATCAGTCAAAAAGTCATGGAAAACAAACTTGCCCTTTTTTTATGGAACACCCTGTATATATTTAATTTTTAATTAGAACTTCGGTAATTTTTCAGTCTGGACTTTTGCATTTTTTGTATGTAGCGTTAGTAGAGAACATAAGTAGTTGTTTTGTAATGAAGAAATGTTGTGCAATTGAGTAATAATGAAACTATAAAGGGCAATGAAAATCACTGGTGAATTATTAACAATCGAAATTTGGGCGTAATGAAAAACAAAAAATCCCAATAATTAGTATGTTTGTGTAACGTTTTTTTAGGGTAAATCACTGTTGAATTAGAAAAAAATCGTGACGTGTGGTGTATAGTAAGGAAAATACGTCACAGATGTAGCAAATATAGGTACTGAAAATAAATTAAACGTGGCAACGTCGGCTCATTGATTGAAAATGACCTATAGAAAAAATGGTGAAACAGTAAACATTTACGAGTTTTGAATGATTTTTTATAACATTTTGATAAAGATCTTAAGAGATCTTATAAGATTTTGATAAGAATCTTGTGCATAAGCATTTGCACAAGAAAAGCGCATAGGTCATGAGACACCCATAGAACACGTGAGTAATTTGAGTTTCCTTGTATCAAAGAAGTAGTCAAACTGAAAAATGACCAAACATTCTTTTACGAATACACTAATATAGGAGTTGATGGATCTAACTATAATAATAAGGAAGATATGACCAAAAGAGTGCCAATTTATATTCTCTTTCAAACACACTACGCTTTAGTGTGTTGGAAAGGTAACATAAATTGGTTGTTAGGGTACACGGGCTACATAGCCTTTGTTCAACACATTACTCTTATAGCACACTCTTTTGATTAGAAAATATGTTCCTTATTATTATAGATAGGCTCATCAATTCCTATATCAGTGTACTTGTAAAGGAATGTCCTAACTAAAGATGAAAAAATATTCAGGGTGTCCATTAAAAATGAGCAACATTGTTTTTTGATGATGTTTTGGCTGATATACTTAAGTACTGTAGGTATAATAGATTTTAAAAAACCTTACTGGGTAGTAAATACATATACGTACAAGTGAGTACACACATCAGGGTTATTTATATCATTACTTTCAGCCAAGGAAACTTTAAAATGAGTCAAATGAAAGACACTCACATCACATCACATTTATTATGTGATTCAGAAATATATTGTTTTATTTATTCAATTGAACATAATTGATTGTACCTATTTCAAATACCTATTAACTGAGTGAAAGTGATCAAACTTTTAAGCTAGTTTAGATGGACACAGGTATGTAAAAATCCCGTTAATACTTACTTCCAAAAGAAACGTACAGTCAACTAAGTAATGAAGTCACGTGTGACAATAAACTGAGTTTTCTTATAAAAAAAAAGCTAAAGTTATATGTCAAGGTAAATATTTTAAGATGTGTTGCTTCCTTTGTATAACTATTTATTAACTTGTTTCTACGACCTGCTTATTAAATATTTATATTTTTTTAAAAACTTACTTGTTTTAATTTTCAAAGCATATATTGCATATCACTAGAAACCCAATTTAAAATAAAATTGAATTGTGATAAAACTTACACGATGTTTCACATAAAAGATACACCACAGTAAGTTTTATGAATGCCTCAATTGATGCATACATGAAATTTTCATACACATCATCGAACGAGTAATATAAGAAAGTTTTAAATTTTGGTCATCTGATTAGTAACATACTACGCCAAACAAGGTCGGCCGCGATTACTAGGTACTTGGATGGGTGACCATGCGGGGACGACCTAAGGATTTTTAACTTATAGGATTGCTCGATCCCTATTCCTCAATGTTGTCCGATTTGGTGACGTCACTGCGAGACCCGATACTCTTTCTCTCTCTGTATTGCGCGATTCCTTATCTATGATGCGTTGACAAGTTACTATCTCTATCTAACTCATCTATTTTTCCGATGACGTAGCCGCAAGACCCTATCACGTGATACGGCTAATCGAGCAATCCTATATAAGTTAAAAATCCTTGGGGACAACCGGCGGTGCCTATACCAGAGAACACTGCGTTAGTGCAGTGTTCTCTGCTTGTACGTCGGTGAATTCACAAAAGCTATGCAAACTTAGGCGAGGTTTGCATAGAAAACATTGGTTAGGATGTAAAGCCGGAGATCCCTTGTCTATGAAATGTTAGGTAAGTAAAAGATCCCTACCCCGCTATAAAAAGCTCCGGGTTGGGAACTGCTCGTCTCCTGGCATCGGTGATTCGCCTTAATGGCGGAAATAGGCCGACGTTAAATAAACGAAATAAAAAAACATACTAAGTCATCAGATACAGAGAAAAATATATAAAATAATATTAAAGTGGTCATGACGAACCATCAGTCACTAGCTGTTTGCTTAAGAATTTTACATGAAATATGTATCGTGATTTGTTTCACATAAGATGATATTTCACGAGATATTGATTGGGTATGGGTTCGTAACATTCAAAACAAATCATATTTCTTTCTAGCCCCTGAAAGAATTTTTGGGCTTCCAGACACATATATAAATACATATTTAAAGAACTTGAATTCAGTTTGGCCATACTGATGAACTATTTTATACGAGCTAATAAACCAAACATTATTTTTTATATAGTGTATACACAACTAAAGTTCTTCATGATATAGACAAGGCACCTGGGATATACATTATATACTACATTGACGTGACTTCATTCCGCAGCTCGCTCAATTAAGACAAGACCTCAAAAAATAAGACCTTCATTTGGTTCACCAGGTAGCACTTCAGAACTATAAACATTTACTTTTATAGAAGACAACGCTATTTAATAATGAATTCTATGATTTTAATCATCAATAAAGTAATCAATTTAAAAGTATCACGTTAAAAAAAATACCTACACTTAAAAGTTTCAAAATGAAATGTTTTCATTAGATTTTACTAACATGGTTTAAAATATTTCTTGTATCTAAGCTGAAATATATATAAAACTTGGGCAAGTATTGTATATATTATCATTTCAAATGTGATTAAAAATGATTTCAAAGTTGGGCACGTACTTAGATTCACTAAAAAGAAACCCAAGTTTAAATAATGTAAATACCTACATTTGCTTTCTATAAATGGTGCAAATCAGTTAGGTACTCCAAATTCAATGTCAAAGCTTCATTCGAGAAATCGTGATTCTGAAGACCAAACCTTGCATCATCTACATTCTCGTAGGTGATTAATACCAATATTATAGAAAAGGTCAATGACAAATACTATTCTTATAGATTTATACAAATTGTTTTTTATAATATAAGCTAATCTCACTCACTAAATATTTCAGTAATCAATAAAAAAAATGTGAATTAACTTTTGAATTATGTAATATTAAAATCCATGTTCATGCAATAGCGAACGCGCTTATAATTAGCATATAATTAATATGCATAATAAAAAATAGAAATAGTATTGTTTAGCAGGAAAAGAAAGAGAATTGGCATTAATTTCCTATTTAGTCTTAAATAAATAATTAAACATCAATTTTAAATAGACCTTTCACTATGAAAATCCAGTTAGATATGAACCTATGATTAAATAATAACTTTCTTATAAAAAGCTATAAATATAACTTTGACAGCACCACACCCTAAATATAAGGTATATTTCCAATTAAAATTATTACACCACTATATTATTTTAGATGTAGATAACTTGGATTTAACTATTTTTTCAGCAAATAGTTAATCGAATCTAGTATTCTTTAAATTTTCATTTTATATCTTTATTTCACATTTCACGGTATTGCCAAATTACTGAGCAACATTTTTAAACATTACATAAAACAATACAAATACAATTGAGTCTCTCTTTAGGAGGCTATTTGATTTATTTTAATAAACGCTTATTTATAACAAAGACTAAACCTTGTGTTTTATCTAAAAAATTGAAATCAATTTATATAATAATGAAAATTATCGTTTAGTAACACATGAATATATGCGTAAATAAGAAGAAAAGAAATTGGGTTACAAATAACAACATAACGCGTAATAATCTCTGAAGAAGATAAAAGTAAACTAATCATAGTTATTTGACTTGTTTTGGGAAGGTTATGGGATTTGGCTTTGTGGCAATTTCGCCTTTATCTGTTTACCTACCGATTTAAATATCAATAGTAATCAATCAATAAATACACAATTCATTACATTACCCATCATATTTCCTATTGATTAAATAATTATTTTTAGTATACCTAATAATGAAAATTGGAAAAATTTCATTTAATTTAATGGTTTTCTTAAGGATGATAAAGAATAAAAAACATACTAAAATGATGGCACACAGCATCCGAATCAGATCAAATATATTAAGCATAAATTAATTTATCTAAAAATTATTCAAGTGTATCTAAAGATTAGAAAATGAGATGGAATGTCTGTATTTTTCAATATAAGTACAACGATTATTTTCAGATCTATATGTTTAAAGGTAATATATATTTTCTAATTAAATCGATTTTTTTAACTTTTTTAACAAAACAAATATTAAAACTATACAGATAGAACAGGGTGTGCACTGTCATCGGTGTATGTACTGGTAAGTGCTAATTGACTATCTTCTTACCTAGCTAGAAGCTGGCAATCTTATTAAATCACAATACAACTGCACTGTTGACGATAACTTTAGTAACTAAATTAAATCAGCTTGGCTAAGAAATTTTGCGTGAAAGTAAAATTAACGGGAGAGTAATATCTTAACTTTCGCGCCTCGACAGCTTGAGGCCTGGGCTCCAGGACAGTCATCGAATCAAGAATAAGCGACTCTTACTTTCGGATATGCTAACAATCAATTCCGTATGCTGACAACATGCTTGTTTAATATTATAAACTAATACGAATTCTCTGAAAGCAATATACTCTTTTTAGAAACAAAATACCGACTGACGCAGAAATGATAAAACGACCAAAAGGTGAAAACTAAGAATTGTTAGATCTTGTTTGGTAGTTAATAAAACTGATACCTAGCACAAGAACAAATTTGATATTTTGCGTGAATAGATTTGTATGAAATATAGAAGACGTAATTGAGTCGGGGTTATTACACACGTAGCAATATGTTGTTGCCTTGACCACATTGCTCCTCTAAGATCAGACCACATCAGACTAGACCAACCAAACCACAACTTTACATCCAGACAGTTCCTGTGGTTTCTCCGTGTGGAAGCTTATTCATCATTTCATCAAAATTATAATTTTGGTATATAATTATTATTATTCTGCTCGCATTTAATAAGAAATCCATACCTTCCTTCTTCTAATTCTTCTATACCTCTCTTCTTCTAATCTTTATTTTTCTAATGCTATTTTTCTATTATGAAGAAATGGTAACCTTTCATGCGTAGAAACATTTAGAGTATACATAAACTATTTTAATACTTGTATTTAAAACTGAATTATGTACAATTTTTTTTAAGTAAAAATGCGAGTAACAGCTAAAGTTAGATAAATAGACAACACGCCAATACAAACATTATTAATATAAAAAATAAATATATTTTTAATTATACCTACGTTTCTTACTAGAGAACGCTATATAGCTTACTTATTTAAACAGAGAATTCCCAAAACTTCTACTTTTCATTGATGGGTCGGTTTTTAAAAGTTCAACAAGTATGTCGGTAAAAATTGGAACATTGTGTGCATACCATAATCACTATTTAATGCCTACCAAAATATATCTTAACTTATCAGTTATTTTACAAATGCATGAGATATTTTTTTATACATTAACTCTGTATAGATTATTCTCTTTTAATAAATAAGGTAGTACGCTATGCAAATATTACATCTAAATCCACGTAATAAAATTATAAACAAAAATTAATAAAAAAAAAATTAATATTGCATGAAATTTAGCAAAGTATTAAAATATAAAATAATAGGGATAATTAGAAAATGGCACCCGATTGTTACAATGAGGATTATCGGTATATTAGAAACCCTCCTGAATTTCCGATGCTTAGGTAAATAATTTTTGTTATATTAATAATAATAATAATAATAATAATAATACATTTATTTAGCAAATAGCTATACATACAAACATAAAAAACATAAAATACAAATACAAGTGACAAACACCAAAAATGTACACAGAAAAAAAAATAATAAAAATCTATGGTGGTAGTGTCCTAATATAGTTAACAATTAACTTATTAAAATGATCAAGAGGTCCATTAAAATTCTTTATAAAAACTGGTAAATTATTATATTCCCTAAGGCCCTGATAGAACAATGATTTACCAGTTCTCAACAAATTATGATTTTCTATATAAAAGTCATCTCTTTGACTAGTGTTATAATCATGTCCATCCCTTACATAAGTTAGTTTATTATGCAAATAGTCAGGCAATAAGAAGTTTTTCATTTTATACACAAATTGTAATGTTCTAAATAAAGTTCTTTGTTTTATATTCATAAAATTTAATGTGTTTAACATATACTGTATTGGAGTATATCTGCTGCACTGTAAAATAATCCTTTATTTTGCATTTTCTGCAGCGTCTGGATCTCATTATTATTTAAAAATAACAAAATCGTGGAGCAATACTCAAAATGTGGTGCAATTATCGTTTTATAAATGGTCAGCCTCGTGAAAAATGATAAATTTTTAGATATTCTCCTTAAGAAATTGATTTTTTCGGCAACTTTTTTAACAATGTACACCGTATGCTGTTTAAAACTCATACATTCATCCAACATCACACCTAGATACTTTATTTGATCTACTTTTTGTAAATTTTGATTATTTAACTTAATACAGTCTTCTATCAATAAATTATTTAAAGTATATTTTTTCCCTAATACTAACCATTTACATTTATCAATATTCACTTTCAAATTGTTATCACAGAGCCATGCATATAGGTTATTTAATTCCATATTAATAGTTCTTATGATATCGTTAATATTTTTACCAAACATATAGAGCATTGTGTCATCTGCAAATAGATGAATTTTGCAATTAGTTACACTACGAAGAATGTATTTCTGAATGAAATGAAAATTTCTGAATATTAATGAAAATAACAAACAGTATAGGACCCAACACTGATCCTTGTGGTACTCCATGTTTAGTTTCCTTTCTTCCAGACACACTCTCACCATATCTTGATCTTTGCCCTCTTATTGTTATGTAAGATGAGAACCACTTTAAAACATTCCCTGCAATTCCAATACTTCGTAACTTTGTGATAAGAAGACCTCGGTCAATGGTTTCAAATGCCCGCTTAAAGTCCAGGAATACAGCCACAACTATATTGTTTTCATCAATACTTCTAACCCAATCGTCCAAAATACACTGTAATGCACTCTCACATGAATGAGCCCCTCGAAATCCTGATTGCACTGATATGATTATATTGTTGCTTTCAATATAACTTATTAATTGTTCTTTAACTATTAATTCCAATATTTTTTCACAAATTGGTAATGAATTGATAGGTCGATATTGTTCACATAAAATAGTATTAGTTACTTTTGGCACAGGTGCAACAAAAGAATCAGTCCACACAGTTGGAAAAACCCCTGACTGAAGAGAACAATTAATCACATCCAAAAATCTATTACCGATGATTAAAAATGCATCTTTAATAACATTTGTGGGAATTCCATCACATCCTGATTTATTTGGTAATGCATTAATAACTTTTCTTAGTTTATTCATTTCTATAATTTCAAATTTATGTAGTCTACAGTCAAGTCTACATTCATGAATTGTATACAAATCAAACTTTGGTATACCTTGAATGATCTCAGCCACACTCTCAATAAAGTAGTCATTAAATTTTTCTGCAATCTCCAATTCATCCTGTATTTCTTTTTCATTAAATATAATACAATTAGAGGCGTGATTTTTTCCTTTATTAAGTTGTTTCAAGGTTTTCCACATCAATTTTGCATCATTTTTACAATAATCAATCTTATTTTCATAGTACTTTTTTTTCTCCTTTCTTATCATAGTAACTACCTTATTTCTTTTTTCTTTAAATGAATTCCATTCTTCCTCTCGTCTTGTGATTTTTGCTGCTTCATATTGTCTATCTCGTTCTTTCATAGCCCATAAAATTTCTTCTGTAATCCATTTTTTATTTGCATATTTGGTTGGAATTAAAATTTCCCGTATAGGGCACAATATATCAAGGCTATTTTTAATACAGTTTGTTAAATTTTCAGTCAAGATGTTAATATCAGCACTATCATTATTCCATATAGTATTCATTAATATTTCTTGGAAGGCAGTTTTATCATAGTTTTTAAAGCTTCTGAAACATCTCTTTATACCATATGTATTGTTCCTCTTTATTGGAATATTTACTGTTATATGTGCATGATCCGTTATCTTTGGTGTATAAAGTGTCTTAATTGACGAAGACAATTATCATCCGTCACTTGTTATTTTGTACAATTTTGAATCTCCCACAAATTGCCATATTACTGATCTAAAATCCTCGAATTCTTATAACTTTAGAAAAGCGAATTTTCCACTGCTTTACCAATCCTTACTAGGAATCAATTGGAATTTTTTGAATGGAATTCAAGATATTAACCAGGCAAGTAATGAGTTCTATGTCAGGCTTGATTCAGTATTTCAAACTTGCGTTCCTAGGACAACCCCAGCGCGACGTTACTATCCTCCGTGGTTTAATAGGTCATTAATCAATAAACTTAAACATAAGTACACGTGCTGGCGAAAGTACAAAAGAACAAATGATCGTACATTTCTTACCGAATTTAAACGTCTCAGAGCTGAATTTAAAGTTGATGAAAAGAAACTAAATAAGGATTATTTAATAAACATAGAAAATAACATAAGCCATGATCCGTCTGCCTTTTGGAAGTATGTCAATATTAAGAACAGCCGAAATATACCTAATAGTATGTCTTTTCAGGATGAAATTCTTACTTCGTCTGGTGATATCTGTAATGCCTTTGCTACTTTTTTTCAGAGTTCTTACAATGAACAAGTGGATATTATTAATCTTCCTGGAATTGCAGAATTAAATTGTCATAACTTAAATATTTCTGACTTCAATGAGGATGAAGTGTTCAAATGCTTGAGAAATCTTAAACCGAAACTCACCAGTGGCCCTGATGGTATTCCAGCTTTTTTGCTTAGAGACTGTGCGGCTATATTTTCTACTCCCCTCAAAATATTATTTAATAAAATTTTACAATCATGTACTTTTCCAACTATATGGAAGTTATCTAAAATAATTCCAATATTTAAAAAAGGCGAAAAGACAAATATTTGCAATTATAGACCTATTGTAATTATTAACAACTTTGCTAAATGTCTTGAGATGTTACTATCTGAAATAATATTTGTTCATACGAAGCACATGATAACTGACTTCCAGCATGGATTTTTTCGCGGTAGATCGACAGTAACAAATCTACTTTGTGTAACTGAATTTATTTCATCAGCCATCGATGAAGGGTTCCAAACAGACGTTGTATATACTGATTTCTCCAAAGCCTTCGATAGGGTTGATCATCGTATACTATTAAGGAAATTAGGTTCATTCGGTTTCTCCTCCTCCTTCATCCTTCTTCTAAAGTCATATCTTTGCAATAGAGTTCAGTGTGTGGTGTACCGTGGTTATAAGTCTAGCGAGGTATTTGCTACATCTGGTGTTCCACAGGGTTCGATTCTTGGGCCTCTTTTATTTACACTATTTATTAATGACATAGTTAGTCGGTTAACAGTTAAATGTCTACTATATGCTGATGATTTGAAGATTTTTACTAGAATCTCAAATTTACAGGACTGCGAACATTTGCAGCAGAATTTGAATATTATTAATGAATGGTGCATACTAAATAATCTACACTTGAATTCAGAGAAATGTAATGTTATGTCGTTTTCTACAAAACTAAACACCATAAATTTCAATTATTCTATTGTTAATAACATCCTTTCTAGACCTGAAACTTTTTGTGACCTTGGTGTTACATTTGACAGAAAGTTAAGTTTTAATAAACATTTGTTAAACACAACTGCCAAGGCGTATAAAACTCTTGGATATGTTATTAGGAACACGCGCAATTTTACAAATGAAGCTTGCCTTAAAACATTGTATATTTCTCTAGTTCGTTCTAAAGCTGAATATGCCTCAATAATATGGTCTCCTAATTATTCAATTTATATTGACAGTCTTGAGAGAGTCCAGCGTAGTTTTCTTAAACTTGCTGCCTTTCGTTCAGATGGAGTATATCCACCTATTGGTTTTCCTCATTCTCAACTTCTCGATAGATTTTCGCTTATTCCGTTAATAGAAAGACGTAACATTGCTTGTCTAATTTTTCTTTTTAAATTACTGCATAGTTATATCAACTGCTCTGAAATTGTAAGCATGCTTAACTTCCATGTTCCTAGAACAGCCTCGCGCCATTCAAATTTATTTTATTTGCCAACTCCACGGACAAACATCAGAAAATTTTCTGCTTTAAGCAACATCTGTAATATTTATAATAATTCATCCTTCGATATTTTTTCTTGTTCCCTTTCATTTATAAAAAGGTTAAATTTGTAACCGTTTCTTTTAATTCAATGTTGGCCTTATTTTATTTTCTTTCTCATTATTTGTTATACTTGTGTAATATTGTAATTTTATTTGATAGGTTTTGTTAATCTTTTGTTTTAGTGTTTTTATATTTCTTTGTGTATTATGTTGATTATGTTAATTATGTTCATTGTTTTGTTATATTACTGTAAACTTATTTTCCCATTCTAGTACTGGGCCGTTAGGCCTGTTGAATGGTGTATTACAATAAATAAAATAAAAATAAAATAAATAATGTACTTTATGTGTTATATTATCACAGTTAGTTATTAGCAGATCAATCATAGTTGCAGTGTTCTGCGTAACTCTGGTTGGTTCCTCTATTAACTGTATAAATCCATTTTCCATAGTAATTCTCAATAACTTCCTCGAGTAAAATGTGTCCCGTAACATATTGATGTTAAAGTCTCCTGTTATAATACTATCGATACTACTAGAGCTGTATTCTTCTATCAATCTTTCCAAGCTAACTTACCTTCTATCAATATTCCTTAAAGAAATATATATAATTTAAATATAAACTTCTTTTGAAACCGTTTGTTGATATCAGGTGAGTTAGTTGTCGCTAACTTTCCGCTTCTACCGCATGTGATGCTGTTCCAGTGGCTTGTAATTTAACATTTTCTTTATATTATCAAAGAGTTATATTATGTTATAAAACTCTTATAAAGCTTTTTGATATTACGTTATAAAACACACTGAACAGCAATTGTTGGAAAGTGAGTGTTTTGGGGTAACATACAATTTGTTGCACTTCTTGTCGTTCAGGCATTGTTGTGTCATGGCCACCTATGAGAGATAGTGGTGCACACAGGAGGAAGCAAGAGGTCAACACATTTTATTTAAATTATCCCACTATTCTAAACATATTTCATGTATAATTTTTTATACATAGGTCTAACCGTTTTTGACATTTAAAATTTTGAAGGGGGTAACACTAATCAATAATTTAAAATTTTCTGTAAAATATTACGTTGACAGACCGAAAAATGATGCCAATTTTTAGTATACGTGGGTCTTTATTATTTAATTTGGTTTGATTTTTATGTAGAAAGTGACCTACTTTAGCATACTTCGTACACTATTTTGATAATTATTGACAGAGTATTCAAAAAAGAGGAAAAAAAATATTTTCTATTCCAAAAATTTGCACTTTTCGAAATATTGGCAGTTTAACATTTTTCTGTTGCAAAAATGCTACGGCTTTTAAGTTCAGTTGCTTTTAGTTGGCCACTGATGGCGTTAGAAAGTGCTGAATAAGTGTCACTGTTACCTACTCGCCACAAATTATCAACAATCATGCCGGTAATTATTATTAAATTACCAATATTTAGAAAAGTAAAAATTTTCGGAATAGACAACCTTATGCAGCCTGAATTCTGAATAATGTAAAGTTATAAAGACAGTGGGTTTCCATTTGAAAAAAAAATTGACTTATGACACTATTTTCAATTTAATTTTTGTTCTTCTTTTTCACTCTGTGTTAATAATTATCAAAATTGTATACAATATCTGCTAAACTAGGTCCCTTTCTACATAGACACCAATCCAAATTAAACAATACTGGCTCCTTTATGTTAAAAATTGCAATTACTTTTCGGTCTGCAAATATCATTTTTTACATCAAATTTTAAATATCAGAAACGATTAAATTTAGGTGTAGAACATTGTACAAGAAATGTTTAAAATTCCGCATGGAATCTAAAAATGAAATATGTTGTCCTACATAAAATAAACAAGTTAACATCTACTTCCAGTATAACAGGAAGTGCCGCCATATTGAAAGTACTTTAGTCGAATGGCCCTCATCGACGTTGGTATGCTACCTAATTTTCATATTTTTCCTAATAGTTTTTCTATAATCGATCGATGTAACATGAGCAACTTTAGGTTTTCTTAGGTACAACTTAAAGAAATCATCTATTCTTAAACTAAACAAAAGGATGAACTTATTTGTTGTTTTCTTTAATAACAAATAATATAAATTAACAAATTTTAATCTAATGCATGATTCATATATAAGATATCTACCTTTTTTAAAATAAATGCATTTGGGTAATAATTATTATGCTCTGAAAACATAAGGAAAAACACATACCTACTCTACTTAATCAAAATATATAATTTTTGTGTAAATTTAATTTATAAGTGATATTTCTCTAAACAAATATTTAAATTATTAAAATTAAAATCAATTGGTAAACAGGGGCGATAGTTCGGAAGTTTTTTTTTTAATCCAAAAGGTAAATAAGAGCGAGCCATATTGGTTGATCAGTAACTCCGTTCTTTTCTCACTTAATTTTGTGAAAATTTGTAATAAGGCCGCATAAAAAACTAGGGTGAACGCGTATTTTAATTTATTTAGCATATCTTAGGTTTTCTCTTTAGGAAATTTAGGAAATTCAACATGTAACATACGTAAACGAAGTCCGTACCATATCGGTTTTGATTGTACTTGGTTGTTGATTGGTTTATACGAGAGGTAGCCAAAGTATCTTTTTACTTTAGCCGAAAGATTGATGAGATCAAAGTCTACATGTAGACTTTGGTGAGATGTTTAATTGAGGGTACCTGCAGGCTGTAAATACCTTTTTTATTATCGTTGTCAATTTGGCAATGTATCTTGGTATACATGTACGAAACTACTGGGATACCAGGATATACAGAGAGGCTTACAAAAGAAACCATAATTCAAACAAGTGTATTTTTGTGCTACTACGAGCACGAGTTGTCTTGCCATTTGTAAACGCATTGTTTAGTTTAGATACTAATCAATAATCATATATTTGTTCTGTTAAGAATTTTTTTAAGAGCTAAATCATACACTTTAAAATTAATTGTTTTCTTATGGTGTAATCTAGAATACTATTTGTCAGATTTTAAATAATCGTTTACTATTGTCAATCTTTCTTAATTTTTAAAATTAAGTACTTATAAAAATTAATTTATTTCATAAAATTAAAACTTTATATTTAGCCATACATGCAGTAAAAATCAGTCTATGACATAGAGCACAATGATAATAGCTAAAAACTAGTTAATAGGTATAGTGTAAATAATTATTTTATAAATGCTGCTGACATCATAATAAAGGGATTACCATCTAAAAATAGTGACTTTCAGAAATATCTATAACAATATATCGTATTAAATAACTTTTTCTTTTCGAGTGTCTCGTCTTGGGAAGTTGCTAATGTTGTTATTAACATTAAAAATAAAACATCATTAGATACTTATAGGTATTCAACAAAAATTCTGAAAAGTATAATTAACAGTGTATTAGGTAAACCCTGTCACTTTTTAATTAATTATTCTATTAAGGAAAATATATTTCCTCAGTGCCTTAAAATAGCAAATATTGTCCCGATATATAAAAGAAATGATATCAAATTATAGGCCCATTTCCGTAGTGCCTTGGGGATGGTGAGTTTGTAGCCTCCCAGTTTGGATTTAACAAAAGCATTCGATTATATTTTGCATTCTATCCTTATAAAGAAATTATATTATTATGGCTTTTCAAGTGACAATTCCAATCTAGTGAAATCTTATCTGAGTGATAGAGCTCAATATGTTCAACACATTAAAATACCTTTACATGGGGTGGCTCAAGGCTCTGTATTGGGTCCTTTGCTATTTTTGATATATATATATATATATATATATATATATATATATATATATATATATATATAAATGACTTTCCAAATTCTTTAGATAAAGATAATATAAGAAGAGTACCTTTCCCCTGATGATACTAATATAACAACTAGAAATAGTAACCTATAATACAGAAAAACTGCCAAAAACACTATCAAGGTTAAAGACTGGTTCTCATCTAATAACTTAAGTTTAAACACGACAAAAACCGAAATTATGATTTTCACGTTACAAAATACAGGACATATAAATAATCCTGATTCTGTTAAATTTCTAGGGGTGCATCTGGATTTTAAATTACTATGGAACCAATATGTCAACTACGTATGCTCTAAAATATCTAAGTATATATACTTGCTTCGAAGTCTAGCGCGTGTAGTGTCCAGGAATATATTATTAATGGTGTAACATAGTTTCATACACTCTGTTTTATTCTATGCAATCCTCTTTGAGGACACGCTCCCTCTACTATTTTCGCAGCAAAGAAGGGCTATACGGGTTATACCGGGTTTACACTACAGAGATGACTGCAGAGATCAGTTTGTTAAGTCGAATATACTCACGTTTCCTTGTACTTATATATTCCATTGCCTTGTATATGTACGTTCAGTACGGAGCTTGGATGATAGATTATAGACTGGATGATAGAGTAACTTTTACCAGCGCTGATAAAATGTACAATGTATTTCAATGGAGCCGTTTAGTACGGAGATGTGATACTAGCAGGGAATACATGATGATACACGAGTGGTTTATACTCGATTATATTTTGCGGAGTAGTCAGTTCAATTCTTCTGCGAGCTGAAGTAGGAGTATAGATGCCGAAAAATTTATTATAGAGAAGTGTTTATTATAGAATCGTTGTGGAATCAGGCCCACTCTGATCACCACAATAGATTTATTTTGGAGAAACAGTGGGAAGAAATGGGAAAAAATATGAATGCTACAAGTAAAAGTAATATTTTATTTTTAAATAAAATACAATTTATTATATATTGTGAAAGAGATGTATGTAGGCCTCGAATAACAAACGAATTAATCCAATATTGAGTATATTAACGTTAAATACATTAGAGACTTTAGCAAAAGTAAAATACTTAGTATTAGGAAAACCGGGCGTTCACTTCAACTAATGGTTCCCGTTAATCGGATCTATGATGAGTTGCTATAGTATACATTTTAGTTTATTTTACAAACATAACTTTTAAATGTATCTAACAAATTCTGCTGTATCTGAAATATGCGTAAAACCCCTGAGAATATTTCCGTAGTTGAGGATATAAATGGTGAAATTCTCCCAGTCGGTGCCTTTCCCTGTTTATGGGATGCACATGATACTTTCTTAATTTTTGTTTCCTTTTGGTGAAAATGTAATATTTCGTTCCTGCCGAACAAAAGTAATCTTCTTCCCTAGACATTTTGAAATGTACTAGCTGTTAAAAAAGCGTGTATGCACATCTCCGTTGTGAACGCCTATCAGCGCTTATATTTTTCACTATTATTCTATCATCATTCATCCATCTATCATCTATGATCTATCATCCAAGCTCCGTACTGAACGTACCTTTAAGAATAATATAGAGCCATTCTACTGTGACCATGATACGCACACATATGACATCCGTAATAGAAGTTACTCCTCAAATAAATACCTAAGATTTTTTACCTAACAATAAATACCTAAGACAATTTTTGTCTTACCTGACCATTTAAAAACTCTAAATATGAATAAATTTAAGAAAAATTAATAATTATTTACTGAAGGGCGAATTTTATGATTTTAACCACTTTATATCAAGCGACTTTCACGACATCTTAAGTGTCTATGTTAAATATACTTACCTAATTTATTTATATTTAGTAATGTGCCCTGAATTTGTTTGTTAGTAGTATTTTTTCTTTTAGTTCATTGTTTGTAATATATGTCTTTATAATTTTACTGTAATTTTAATTGCCTATAATCATTTAATAATAGGTTTTTCAATACAAATATTTGTACTCTTTAGCTAGTAAGTATATGAATCTCTGTATTCTCTATTTTTTGTGACGAGTGTAAACACCCTGGTGTATATTAACACGAATTTAAATAAATAAATAAATAAATAAATAAATAAATAAATAAATAAAATAAATATGTATTACAACATTCACAGAAATTTTATGGGGGAGTAATAATTAATAAAAATAAAAGTTTGAGATTAATTGAACCGACGTTACTGTGGAGGTATAAAATAATTAACAAATAGATTGTATCAGCCTTACGTGTTGTTTACTTCGTCGAAAATTATACCATATAAAAGTATGTGATTATTGCATGTATGGATATAGGTACCTAACTTGGTTAATTATATTTAACTCTATTAATGATTTCTTTCCCTCACAGAATTGTCCGTCGGAATTAATCCAAAAACTCCACCTTTAGTATAATACATATACATTTTTGTAAAGCATGTAATAAATACGTTTCCAAATAATTAAATTATGAAGAAGAATTAGTGCTCAAAATAATCCACAGAAGGCCGATTTAGGAGGAGCATGTCTTGAACTACCACGGCTACAAATTGTGATCAATTGACAGTGCACTTTTGCGCGAATATTGGTTTGATGCTGAACTTCTCCATCAAAGTTCCAGCTGCTGTGTTTGTTGATAGCTTTGAAACAAAACTCTCGGGCACTAATTGTTTCCACAAAGGGCAAGTCTTCAATGGTCGAGGCACATATCAGTCTTAAAAATAATCTGAAATTATTTAACAGAGTTGTGTGTTTTATCAAAACTAAATGAACCAGACCGTTCCCCAAATGGCTGTATGGCGCTAGACCTTTGGGTGCTCGACTGCAAGCACAACTAATATTTGCACCAGTTACCATTAGAAATTTTCCTAATAACGTCTGCCATTTACATTCTAATTGATCACAATCAGTTTTCTTACTTATTTCACACTTTTCACAGTTTTCCCTGCAGGTAACCTCGTCGACGCCGGCTGATTCAGAGTAAATGGCAATTTCCGCGTTATAACCTCTATTTTTCAGGAATTCCCTGAAGCCAGAATATTCATATCGGCAAGGTCCCATCCATCGATACTGTTCACTGTGATTAGCTACGTTTCCTAAGTAACCGTAACTCAATGCAGAACCACATAAACGAAGTAAACAGCGTTCATCGTACACGGAAACTAAATCTAGACCCAGGGAATCTCCAAGAATGATATGTAATACTGCCGTCACTGGATCAGTAGTGCCATGAATACAATAAGCTATAGCATCAGTGCTACCACCTGGTATTACACCAACTGGTATTTTAGGCTTTGGTAAATCTTGATTTATATCGTCAGCATTCACGCCTTTTAATCGACATTCACGTAATACCAATCCATTAAACAACTCAGATACAGTACCATCGCCACCAACACAAGCTATTGTGTCAAAAATATCCAAGTTTTCATTAACAACATAATCCTTAATATAATCCTTCCTCTGAGATATATTTAATGTAACTTGTATACCAGCAACAAAAAATAAATGTTTTCCATATTTTTCATATATATGTAAAGCATTTCGTTTACCACTTATTGGATTTACAAATAATAGTAAACGCTTTGGTCGCTGCTTTAAGCATTGTAAATAATTGTTCAGGGTATTAACCCAAACCGATACTTGTAAAGGGTCGGAATGTTTAAGGGTTAAATCTTTATAAAGCCATTTATCATATTTTCCTCTTTTTGTGTAGTGAATGGTAAATGAGTTGGGATCAATTTCTACACCCTCTGGTAGATCTGCATTACTCGAATAACTGTGATGAACTGTTATTACGTTTTCAATTGGTAAAGTATATTTTTTAGACGGTCGTTTTTCTTGGTCCCAGATAATATTTCTTTCATGAAAGCTTATTCTTAGTTTCTTTCTGCCTTTGTAAAATGTGTTTACAAGCTCACAGTTGTAAGTATCATTCAACATTCCAAGTTCAGAGGAACTGGTTAATACATTATTACTATAAAGTATCTCTAAAAGAGGAAGCTTTATAAAAGAACCTTATTTTTTTATAGTTGAACAGGTTCGTTGTTCATTCTTCATTAAATTTCACTTATTAATAGTTCCGTACTTAAATACTTTTCTCATGAAAACTATTGCCTCTTTACATTTAAATTGTCAATGTCAACATAAACGTTAATCAACGTCAATATATTTGTTCATCTGTTCTATGACATTATTTGTTCGTATGTATCATATGTATTTATCTGACAATTAGTATGCCTATTCATCTGAATCATCTAAATATAATGCTACTAACCTAATTTCCTTCTCCTCCCTTAATTCGAATTACATTAACAAACATTCGAATTTAAGAGAGATCCGTTAATCAAAATGGAGTAGGAAGTTATAGTGCAAGATATACAGTAAGACAGTGATTGCTAAACGCGGCGACGCCTTTCACAGGGGCGCCGCGAAATATTGTAACAGCTTCATAATTAATTAAACATTACATTTTTTATAAATAAAAAAGTAAAAAATAAATTTTTTAATATTGCATCAATACCAAACAACGGTCTTGCTATCATCATAGCAGCTCATTAATTAACTAAAAAAATAAAGTGAGAAGCTAAAAAATCTACATTTTTTTGTGTGGTTTGTTTTTATTTGACCCTGTATAAAAATAAAGTCGCCGGCGCAGAATAATATTCTTGCGAACGGCGAGCCGGCAACGCTGCGTCTTCTTGTTCGCGCCGCACTGATCGCACTACTAGTACTAGACACATCGACGTGCGTAGATCCTTCGACAAATTTGGAATGTTCTGGAAGATCTTGGGTATAATATATAAGCAAGCGTTGCCAGCTCGATTTAATTAGTCGACTTATAGCCACTATAAAGTCCCGTGACCTCAGACTATTTAAAAACAAAATTAAAAGCTTTTTATTGAAATACTGTTTCTATTCTTTAAACGACTTTTTGGGCATTGCAGACACCATGTCCTGATCGATACTGTGTGTTGGTGTGGAAAATTAAAATGTATGTTTCCATTGTGCTATTATTTACATTGTTATTTAAATAACTAGACTTAACTTATCTAGTAGTGGTGGTAGGAGGCTGCCAAGACCTGGCAAGTAGACCACAAAGGGGCCCTTTTTACCTACCCCTGTTGTCCCTTACCTAACTCCATCACCTCTTCCCTAGTCGAACCTTCCCGTCTTAACCTATCTAAGTAATATTATGTACATCTTATCATATTTGCTGGTTATATGGCAAATATCATTTGTTCTCTCTTTGACTTCCTACAAATGTACCATTGTATATCTTATGTAGTCAAATAAACATAAGTTTGAGTATGAGTATAACTTAAGTCTAGTAAATAGACGTGGGCACTCCGGCTCTTTTCAAGGAACCGGATCACCGGGTCTCGGTCAATTGAAAGATCCGGTTCAGTGAGCCGGCTCAATTGAGCCGGTTGATGTCGTCATTCGCGAACGAAATGAACGAACTTTGTTGATTTCGTTCGCGAACGACACATCTCAAGGACGAAGAACGAATGGAGTTGTCAGTTGTCGACAGCATCGCAAGTGCGCCGATAATGATACTATTTATTTTTTTATTATCACTGTTTATAGATAAATCGCAAACAATGAGCATTTGATTTTCGAAAGGTAAGTATTTAACAAAAAGCTCTCAATGAAAATAATATAACTAAAAAATAATAAGACTAGAACAAGCTACTGCCGAGGGCCATTTCGTTCGCGACTGAAACCCGGTTTTCGAACGGGTCGTTCGCGAACGACACATCTCTACAGTGCCGAGAGCCGGTAACCGGTTCATTACAATTACGCGAGCCGGTACATTTCGTTCGCGACTGAGACCCGGTTCAATCGAACGGGTCGTTCGCGAACGACATATCTCTACTAGTAAAGTTAAATTCAACGCTTCATATAAATAAACGATGACATAAATTAGTTCATATTGTAATTTAGTTAATGTTATAATATATTTAGTATATATTTAGTTTTGTAATTTTTGTCTCTTGTATCTTCGATAATGAACCGATTTTTGAACAGTAATAAACGTAATAGTGCATATAAAGAAAGTATGCCTTCAACCAGTGACACAAGTGTGAAGAAACGAAAATATCGTAAATATGATGACAGTTATTTAGAGTTTGGTTTTACATCAACATAAATTAATGGTGAAGAGAGACCACAAAGTGTATTGTGTATGAAAGTTTTGGCAACAATTAACTTAAAGCGCCATTTAAAAGCGAATCACCAGAGCATAGTTGGCAAACTTCGTGATTTTTTTTGACAGGAAGTTAAAAGAACTGAAATAACAAACAAAAATACATTTTTTAAAACTGCATCAATTCCAAACAACGCTTTGTTAGCATCTTACAAGGTGGCTTACAGAATCGCGAAATGTAAGAAACTCATACCATCGCAGAAGAACTTATTCTACCGGCTGCTGTAGATAGGTGAACATCATGATTGGTGAATCTGCTAGGAAGCTGCTTTTAAAAGTGCCTTTGCTCAATAACACAATTAGGCGGAGAATACAACATATGGCGGAGGATATCAACGATCAATTAATTGAAAAAATTAAATGAGTCGAATTTGTATTGCAGTTAGATGAGACTACGGATAATAATAAGGATGCTCATTTGATATGCTATGCACGGTATAAATGGTAATAATATTAAAAACCTTTATTTTATAAAAATATCACTGCAGAAGCGAAAGCTCAGGACCTATTCGAGATTCTTTATACATTCATATCTGAAAATAATTTGAATTGGCCTAAATGTGTTGGTGTCTGTACTGTTGGAGCTCGCTCCATGTCTGGCTGCTATGGAGGATTACAAGCGCTTATTCGAGGCAAATCACCAAATGCACTATGAACCTATTGCATTATTCATAGAGAAGCGCTTGGGTCAAAGCATCTGAGTCCTCCACTGAATCAGGTGTTGATTCAGGTGCAGGAAAACTGTGAGGATATGGGAACGAAACATTCGTCTTTGTTGTACTATAGCAGTGCAAGATGGATCTCTGGCGGTAATGTTTTATCACGTACCTTTAAATTGCGGCAAGAAATTTTCATTTTTCTTAAAAAAGAAGGATACAAAGATGCAGAATATTTTGCTGATCTCGATTTTTAAATAAAACTAGCATATTTATGCGACATTTTTGAAAAACTGAATTTCCTTAATCGCTCTCTGCAGGGAAAGAATATGCACCTTTTGAAATCAACGGAAAAAATATCAGGTTTTATAAAAAAAACTCAAACTATGGAGAAATTGAATGAATATGCAGGCAAAAACTGTTTTTTTTTTTAATAAAGTGGATACTGGAAACGGATAAGCAGTTCTTTATGAAACATCGTGAAAAAAATTGTTTTGAAAAAACACAGTTCTCATTTTTCATGTTTCAGGAAATATATAGAAAACACTCTGTATACTAGTATTTCGGATTGTTAGGCCTTTCTCAATAAACTAAATGTCTATTACTAAATATTTTCAAGGGTACTTTAGTTATTTATCTCTTTACCTACCCCAATTGATCCTTCGCATCTGGTTAACCCCGAGCTTTTAATACCTTTTCTAAGAAGGGCGAAAGTGTAAAATCTATCTGACCATTCGTAGTGCAAGGCAAGGGTTTCTAATTAAAGATTTTTTAATTTCTAATTGTTCTAACAGATCTAAGCGTTTTCCTTTCTTTTCTCGAAGCAGTACTTTTACATTTTCCAGATCTATAAAATGATTGTTTTCTATACAATGTGTCGATAATCCTGAATTTTTTACCTCTACCGGTACTTCAATACTTCTACCGCTTTGACCTACATACACGCTATTACAATCCCCGCAGTTAATTTGGTATACTTCCGATTGTTTCAATTTATTAACCCTTTCTTTGTTATTTATCAAAATCCTCCCAACATTACGTTGGGATACTAACCGTTTTACACCCGTTTCCTTCTAATCTGCGAGCTATTTTTTCACTATAACCTGACACGTAATTAACAAAACTATAATAATAGGTGGCTTCTTTTTCCCGAATATTGTAAAATTTCCGACGAACTAATTTTCTCTTTTTCGTGCGAGGTGCGAGTGCGAGGAAGTTGACACTATTTTCATTGAATAGATCTTTTTGATAAACCCCTGTAAGTATACAAATTTTCAGATTTCAATTCTGACTACTTTTTGAGATAATCCTAATGGGCCCTTTTTGTGACACACCCATATATGGTACATACCATTCGAAGCGTTCAGGTTTTGTGCATAAGTAGTTAGAATTTCAAGGCGGTAAGTCTAGTTATAGATCACACCACAATGCCCCAAAACATGTTTACAAGATGGTATAGGTTTCATCTGCTCCACTATATGTATTGCGTCACTCGATCGCGACACCGCTGTCTTTTGGTCTTGAACGAAAACTCTTAATTTGGTCCCCATATACTTAGAAACATAAACATTTTCAATGTTAAAATAAAATAAAAATGCCAGATGATAATTAGGGTAACGATAAAGTCCTAGCAAGTGAATATTGTTCAAGCCCAATTGGTCAATATCCAATGCCCAATACTTTGGTCATTCTGAGTTGACTATGTAAAATAGTAAATTTGAATATGATCCTGCTGCAGAAACGTTGTCTAAACCTGAATAATATGCTTCACATACAGCCCACATAACACACATTCACATATTAGAGTAGAGTTCTTGTCTTCCACAGTGACAGCATCAATATTATGAGATAAAATAATTTTAACTCATAAGGAAAACCACGGCGAAAGCTAAAGAAACTCAAATTTCTATTGTTTTGTAGAGAGCTGCTCTAAAGAGGTTCTAACAAAACTGTGGAGTACATTAAAAAGGAATAAACTACATTGCAGATATTAGAATGTCGTGTTGGCCAGCTGCTTCTGTAGTCTGAATATGTATTATTCTGAACAGTATTAGTATGCACAATTCACAATTACATATTCTAAATAGGATACCTATATTTTTAAATAAATTTCATTTAATATTGTTCAGTTGAAATAACTTCTTTCCAAGTTATTATAAGTTGAAATATTGTTCCAAGAAAAGTTTTTTATATTACATATATTCCAACCGTTTCAAAATAAACATCGTAGTGTAAACTAAAATATTCAAAAGGTTACGGCAATAAAATAACGTAATTGTCAATTTTTTAATTTTAAGTACATATATCTTAGATTCCAGTTGACATTAGTTAGTGTTGAAATTACCGAGATATGTGTAGCCATTAACAAAGTTGTTTAATACTATGAAGAAGAAACGCATAAATTGGAAATTATTTAATTAATAGTTACAAAAAAATATTACTTAACTGTATTTCAAAACAATGTATATTATTATAGCAATATATTACAATCATTGGGAGAGCAATCTGAAAAGAATATTTTATTTTTAATGGGTAAATTTGCTGCAATAAGATTTTAATAATACGTAAGCTAATAAAACAACAATAACCTACACATCTATTTATTTATTTAAATAATAGGAGCCACTGTTGTCTATAAATTATTTGTGACAGCTCTATGATTCATCAAAAATTGTTCTGGGAATATGCAATCTATAAAATAAAATCAAGAAATTAGAAAGTGTTCAAGATCACAAGTAGGATATCAAGACACACTTCTAAAAATTCCCAGAAGAACTTTTAATGAATAGTAAGGTTCAATTCAGTTTTTGGTTCAATTCATAAAATCAAAAACTAAAATATCATTCAGATCACATAGGAAAATACATTTTATAATTATAGTTTACACTTCACTTTTAACGACGGTTCTTAAAACTCAGGATATTGTATCACTTACCATTGTATCACTTATGTAAAATAAGTGATACATAGGGATTTTTTTCTGTAATGATATTTTAATTTGTATATTAATTTCTCTGTAGAGTTAAATGCGCAAAGTGTAGTATAAGATTACCATTGAGTACAACGAGAAGCAACCTACTTTCAATATTTTAATAAATGTAAGTGGATCTATGTTTTAATATGACAAGTAGACTCCTGAACTTTTTTACTTTTTGGTCCTGAAGTGTAAGAATGCCTTTGTGTAAAGGAGATCAAAACAATTTTTTTCATTTTTCTGAAAGTACTTTCTCTCCATGAAATTATAGATAGTATCTCCTAATTTTTGTATTTTCAGTTTTGGCGAAACTTGTATAATGTATAGTAGTGGTGAGAAACACCGTAGTGCCCTCTTTGGGTCTTTGCTACTATCTATCTGACAATTATTGTCAAATTGACAGGCAGATAACGACCTGCTTTTCAGCAGGTGCCATTACAGTAGTGACCTCTATTGTCTTTAAGGAAGACAATCCTACTTATTTATTTGAAGGAGATGCCGAAAACACCTACTCCACGGGCTATATGCCCCGACTGGCATTGCATTACATCGGCATCTCCATAGGAGTCGCCACATCGTTCATCGAGACCTTTCACCAGACACTGACCGGCTTCGCGCTTATTTTGCGCTCATCAGAGGGCTATAGGTAGTGGACTCGATGAACGATGTCACGACGTCATTGCCTAATGGGCATCGTGAATGTTAGTAGTGGTAAGAAACACACCGTAGTGCCCTCTTTTATTTGAAGGAGATGCCGAAAACAACTACTCCACGGGCCTTGTTTGCGGCATCTTCAAATAAATTGTATAATGTATTTTTCCTCTGTGCGATATGTAAAATATTATCTTTTCTGAAAAACTGAATAAATGTAATTTAAATTTATTTTGATGATACTGGGTCACACACTACCTCGCCGCACCACCAGATATCTAAGATCTATTAAACGTAAGCAGCTTCATCGATGTCCTGTAGGACACTGAAATTGGAGAGATTCGGATTATTAAAGCTTACAAACATTTCAAACGTGTCCCAACAAACTTTTAGGTAGAAAATCGTCGCTTCATTTTGGATAACATAAAATATTACTGAAAAAACTGCCACTTTTACATTTCTTGTTGTATCTTTTATGTACTTCGGTTCAATGTTTATTCGACTTATTTGTTAGATTTGTTATTCTAGTGCCTTAGATAATTGGATTTGTTCTGAGAAAATTAGTTTTGAAATAAATTTTGTTGTCGCCGACTAATATATCAAGTTTACAGATATTAGCAGGTATTTCCATGATCTAGTTTTTCAAACCATTAAGAATTTCATGTAGTAAAATTTAAACTAATGCAAAATGTTACTCATTCACTAATTATTTTGAAATCTGGGCCACTCCTTAGTCTTTAAGATAGAATAACTAACTAGTGATTATTTGTTACATCACAATAATAACTGAAGAAAGCGATAATGATACTTGTAATATGTGGATCGTACTTGCATTCACAAGTTGAGACTGATTACCATACTAGGCTATAAAATAAATATATAAATATGTAGAAAAAATAAGATGCAACAATATATCTACAGAATAATAATTTTATGATAATTTTCACCTCCCATATCTTTTTAATTTTCAATAAAAAGTATTCCACGAAGACTTGCTTACTCAGTCTCTAATAATTTCTAACTTATTACTTTTATGGTAGGTACAATTCCTATGGCCATAACTATTTGAAATATGTTTTTTAAAATTGTAAAAATATACAAATTTATATATTTATGAAATTTTTTACACATTTATTACACATATTTATGAAATATGTGTAATACTTATAATTTCTTCGAGCGATATACAATTGTTTTTCTAATACCAACATACCCATAAGAAGTGCTGAAAATGTGATAGTATATCCATATTTCTGTAATACTAAAAACGAAAAAGTTAGGAAGGGATAATTCTCATAAAGTCACCCCGTACATATACGTTCAATCTAGTTTATACATACAAAATACAGATTATGCTAACTTAATCATGAAAAATTGAGACAACAATTGAGAGATGTTATCTACACTGATTTCTCCAAGGCATTTGATAGACTTGACCATTCTCTTCTAGTCAGCAAGCTTAATGATGTTGGATTATGTCCTGCTTTGCTTAAGCTGTTCAAATCATATCTTAGTGATCGTTCGCAATTTGTACAGTATCGCGGTAAGTCTAACACATTTCATCAATCCTCAGGTATTCCGCAGGGTTCGATACTGGGACCGCTACTCTTTACAATATTTATTAATGATATCGCCACTACTCTCTCTGCTCAATATTTGCTATATGCAGATGATCTCAAGTTATACTGTAAAATTTTCTCAAAGTCAGATTGTGACAATCTTCAAAGTGACCTCTCTCTACTTAATAACTGGTGTAATAATAAACTGCCACTCAATGCTAAGAAATGTAAGATCATGTCATGTCATCGTAAAAAAGTACCAATAATTTCTGATTATTCAATTGATGGTGATTTGCTAGAAAGAACGAAAGATCGAAAGTTATGAAAGATCTGGATATTTTTTTACCCGAAGCTCAGCTTCACAAACCATATTGAAGCCTGTGCAACTCATGCATATAAAAGTCTTGGGTTCATTTAGCGCCACTCAAAAGATTTTAAAAATGTTTCTACACTACGTTTATTATTTACGACGTTTGTTAGATCGAGGCTGGAGTATGGATCGATTATATGGAGTCCTATATATGACACGCATGTTGTATTGCTGGAGCGTGTTCAGAAGATTTTTCAAGACAGCACTGTTTTTGTTGGATGGGGTCTATGAAAGATTCTCGTTACATAGTCTTTTGTGTAGACGTAAAATGCTATCGGTTGTTTTTCTTTTTAAACTTGTTCACTATATTGCAAGGTGTGAGTCACTTATAGCAGAATATTACAATTGGATACCTAGACTGAATAGCGGGCATAACAGTTTATTTGCGTTACCATTTGCTCGCACTAATTTACTGATAAAGTCACCTTTATATCAAATGTTAACCAAGCTGAACTTGAAGGCTCTTTAGATATCTTACTTGCCATCTGCAGGATTTAAAAAAAGTGTTTCAGTGACCTGATGCATGTTTACCTCTTTTTGTCACGTTCATATTTAATAGTTTTCGTTTTAATTAGTTGTTCCAATGTTGCATAGGATCAATTTTATTGTTCATTTTTATGTTTGTATGTGATATTTTATTGTTTTTTAATAAGTATTTTTGTCTTTTTTCTTTATACTTGTAAATTTTAAATTATGCTCTGCTACTTATTCTGTAATTGGGCTTCAGCTCGTTTATATTTTATATAATAAATAAATAAATAAATCAGTGAATTTATTTCATGGCTAAAGTTCATCCCAACTACTTAATATTTCTATCTCCATTCTTCCATTCTTCCAAATAGCAATATTTTCTAGAAAGAAATTTATCTAAAAAAGCAAACTCAAAAAATTTACCAAACCATCCTAAATCCAAACGGCAACCTTAATGATAACGTTTTATCTCGACTTTAATGTGGTTACATACCATAAATGGTACTGTTCTTAAATTAGTTCTTATAAATTAGCTATAGGGATTAGCAGCATAGCTATTATAAGTGAAATATTTGGTACCTACTAGTACGGGGTTGCTCACCCCATATTCTTTAAAATGTATTTAAAGATATTAAGAAATACTCTACAATGATTACATCAAGTTTTTAAAACCAACTTTAAAATTCAACGCTCTGTATTTGTTTGTATACCCTATATTTATATTACTGAGTTCGTATCTTTTATAATAACCGAAATATCTATGCTTAAGCTCGAAATACGAGCACTCTGTATGCTCACAGTATAATAATTTACGCCCATTAAATACATATTTTGAGCAGTAAATTACCGAATCAGGTTTCATTTTCATAGCCATGTTTTACGTCGATTAATTGTTAGTGTGTTAATACTAAATTTTGTTGATGAAATATTTAAGTGGGTTAATTTTTGTTATCACTAAGTTTTTTTAATTTATATTACAGAGGCCGAACCCAGGATTTCACAATATTACACCTAATTATTAATGTTAAATAGTCGTTACTGGAGAATTATCTCTCTCATATAAAAGTTACTCGATCTATGATAGTATTCTTTCTTCCAAAGTAAGTCAAGGTGTGGAATACGATAAAAGCAATTAGGAACCTCTAACACCAAGCACATAATATGCTTGTATGATAATGGTTGATGGTTGTAGATAGTAAAATGTATACCTGCTACCTACATATAAAAAATGTCTTTTGTTCAAAACTGTAGTGTAGTGCATGGATGAATAATGTAGTGTAAAAACTGACAAAGCAATGCATTTATTTAACTTTTTTAACATTAATGCTGATAGTGAAAATGTGTTTACTACATCTCGGGCGGCTTTGAATTGGAAAAATAATTCACGTTTGTATGTAAAAACTCTAAGTGTAGATTTTTACTCAGATTTATCTGCACAATCCAAATACGTACAATTTTATCTAAACTCTATATACCCTTGATAGGATATATAGATAAATTGAGACCTAAAATTTAAACAGAGTAGTAAAAGAGAGAGAGAATAAAGGCAATGCTACTTTTATTAAATTTGGGAGAAGATCCAATAAAAGGAAAAATGCATTTATACTTCAAGTTCGGCGATATACTTAACATTGTATTATTGATAATGCTGACTGACCTACACCCGGAGTCAATGATGTTTAAATGATACCTCAAACTCTTTCTTTTTTTTTTGACCAGTGACGTCGTTTGAATCGCTTTATCTTTAGAAGTCATACTTTTCCTTGGAAGTCAAGTTAAGGGGAAAATTTTCTAATTCTCAAAGAAAAATCCATACTTATATCTCTCGTTTTCGCCTAGATATTGGACTCTCACATACTTCTGCGGGGGACCATATAATATACTGTGTCCCGTTTAAGAAGAACTGTATGGGGATCTCTGAAACAATTAGAGATAGAGAATTGGTTAAATTAGGAAAAAGTTGTCCAATTTTAATCCCAAGAAGAATCCAAGGTTACATTTCCAAGTTTTTCTTTCCCTTAAGTAGATACGGAGTGAAAACAAAAATGTGCCTTTTCTGAAAATGTCCATAGCTAGTATATTGTAATAGTTGCATTCATCAAATTTTCAGGGCAGGTATGACAGTCAACAAGGACTTCAAAATTGGTTTCTAAAAAAATCTAGGTCTACTAGATTCTGTATCTACTAGATACAGAAAAACCGAATTTTACAATTGGTTCATTAGAAAACACAATGACGTTCCATATTTTACGAAGAAAATATTGTGGTGTGATGACAGTCCCTTTACAAATTGTCGATTACTTAATCGAAGAAACATTCATTGTTGATCTGACGTTAATCCACCATTATTCTGTGGTATCCGACAACAAGTAAGATGGGGATCTAACGTTTGGATTGATATTGATATCCATATTCTTGGACCATCTTTTTATAATGAGAACCTGAACTCTACCACCTACTTGAACCTTCTACAAACAAATGTAGTAGCTTCCAGTTGCTACCTTGCAAAATGTGTTTTTCCAACAGGATGATGCACCTGCTCATAGTGTTTAAGTTGTTTCATACTTTCTAAACACTGCTAGGTCACTGGACCTCACTCCACTGAATTTTTTTATGTGAGGCTATTTAGAAAACAAAGTGTGTGCAAGATCGTATGAAACTGCAGAGGAATTACGTTGAGCAGTTGAGGACGCCGTAATTGGAATTACTCCAAATGTGCTAACAAAATGTAACGCAGCTCTGAACCGATGTAGATTTTGTATAATGGAGGTTTACTCGAACACTTACTTAAGTAGTAGTAATAATTTGTTTTTCTTGTTTTCTGTAACTAATTAAATCATTTTAAATTTAGTTTCATTATCTTCATTAGAGCCCATACTCCGGTGAAATCTTATTTTCTCGTTTTCACATTTTTCATAACCATGTATAACATATGCATGTTATACATGGTTAAAAAGCACTTTTTACAATATTTTCAAAAACGTGAAAATCCAATATGGATTTTCGCCCATAAGAAAACCAAAAGTGGAGTAAACTAGCGCAAAATCTAGTAGACCTAGATCCTTTTTGAAGTCCAATTTTGAAGTCCCTGTTGACTGCTATCCCTATCCTGAAAAATTTATAAATGTATCTTTTACAACAAACGGAAAACCTTGGAAATTTAAGCTTGGATTCTTGATCAACTATGTATCTCTAATAGTTTCAAAGATGTCCATACGTTCATCTTAAATTGGACACAGTGTATAAATAACTCGTATGATTTATTTAATATTCGTCTTACTGACATTCAAAAGGATTTTTTCTGGGAAAATTAATTATGCATACTGTTGGGTATTACCTTCATATTTAGAGTAGGGATTTTTTACTTGTCTATCATCTCATAAACACGGAACCTCCGGTTTTACATCCTATCCGATCGATGTCCCTCGATGTACACAAACCTCGCCTAAGTTTGCATAGCTTCTGCAAGGTTACCGATATTAAGCTCTCCAGAAGGTGCGGGCAGGTATGGCGGGTTTTTCTTGTACGCTCACCCAAACAAGTGCTATCCGCGAGTACGTTGCTTAGCCTTCATATGGATGATGCAACGGTTTGCCCTGTTACTTTAGTTGATTTATTGAATAATTATTGCTTTGATATTGGATTATTGTGATGCAGTAGCTTGTTTATGCAAAGTCTAAAAGTTTTCCAAGGTAGGTACCTACTATACTAGGTACACTGGCAATATTGATACATAATTGGATACCTCTGGTTTTCTGTTTTTTATTTTATAAGTAAACCAAAAGATTTTTTAGGGTTCTTTTTCTTTGTGTTTTTTATATTCAAAGGATACCATTCGTATTTCTAACAATTAGAAACCCTCTTATGAAAATTACTCTAGTAATTAAATTACATATATCAGTTAGGTACAAAAAAAAATCATAACCGCACTGGTACTAAGCAACTCTTAGCGATCTTTGATATATGCCTTTAATATGAATAAGCAATAATTACATTATTCAGCTAGAAAGTTATAAATAATTATATATAATACTTAAACTAGTCGTATAGATCGTTTATCACGAATATCTTTCCAATTATAGGAATAATTATTGAGTGTGGTAAATAACAACATAAGACAGAAATTCTCTTTATAACATAACACATGTTTAATACTACTATCGTAGATAATTTTTGGAGTTTTTTCATGGTAATTTTTAAGTTGGGACTATTGATCAACCAAAACAGATAGAAATTAAAAAAGTAAAGTAATTTAATTTTAAACCTAAATTACTGTGACCATTGTAAGTTTATTGTGGTACAATTTTATACTCTCTAAAGAGCTATTGGTACTGTTTTTATTATAAGTCGCGTCTTAATAGCTGGCGAACTAACTTGCTAAGAAGCTGTTTATTTTATTCACTAGCGGAATAGAGAAAACATTCACTCCGAAAGAACAAAACATTGAGAAGCGTCCTATCAAACAATGACACGTCCACAAAAATTAAAAACTGAAATTTTAACGGAGTTGTCTTCCTTTCATAAGCATGTATCTACCCTCAAAAGCAAAATAGTAAAAAAAAAATTCCCATGAAATAAATGATGAGAAAGTAATTTAGGTTAAGTTACGTTACCTTATGTTACATCAAGTTACGCTAAGTTACATCAAGTTACGTTAAATTAAGCTACGTTACGTTCATTTAAGTTGCGTTAAGGTAAGTTATGTTACGTTAAGTTACCTTAAGTCACGTTACCTTAAATCACGTTATGTTAAGTTATGTTACGTTCCGTTACGTTAAGTTATGTTAAGTTACGTTACTTAACTCTCCGGTGATTCGGAACATAACTTACCTTAACGCAACTTAACTGAACGTAACTTAGCTTAATTTAACGTAACTTGATGAAACATAAGGTAACGTAACTTAACATAACTTAACGTAACGGAACGTTACATAACTTAACATAACGTTATTTAAGGTAACGTGACTTCAGGTAACTTAACGTAAGATAACTTACCTTAACGCAACTTAACTGAACGTAACTTAGCTTAATTTAACGTAACTTGATGTAACTTAATGTAACTTGATGTAACTTAACGTAACTTGATGTAACTTAACGTAACGGAACTTAACATAACTTAAGGTAACGGAACGTAACATAACTTAACGTAACGGAACGTAACATAACTTAACATAACGTTATTTAAGGTAACGTGACCTAAAGTAACTTAACGTAACATAACTTACCTTAATGCAACTTAACTGAACGTAACTTAGCTTAATTTAACGTAACTTGATGTAACTTAAGGTAACGGAACGTAACATAACTTAACGTAAAGGAACGTAACATAACTTAACATAACGTTATTTAAGGTAACGTGACTTAAGGTAACTTAACGTAACATAACTTACCTTAACGCAACTTAACTGAACGTAACTTAGCTTAATTTAAGGTAACTTGAAGTAACTTAAGGTAACGGAACGTAACATAACTTAACGTAACGGAACGTAACATAACTTAACATAACGTTATATAACGTGACTTAAGGTAACTTAACGTAACAAAACTTACCTTAAAGCTGCTCGCTCACTAAGACGGCGCGGCGCGGCGCGGTGCGGTGCTTCGCGGCGCGTCGTTTCGAGGTTGCGCGCTCACTAGGCGGCGCGGCGCGGCGCGTGGACGTTAGTTACTGTCGAAACTGCACAATATCAAATACCTAGTAGTTCTTCCGATGAAGATTTTTTCGTTTTCTCTGCCTTGCTAAGTGTTGAAGAACAGGGGAAAAAATCAAAAAAGTCTTGTTGGGTATACTGTTGTTTGGGATACTCTTGAATAAGTAAAATTACTTGCTTTGCGTTCATTTTCACAACCTGAAAATACTTATTTTTTAATATGTAAGTATGCATTTCAAAATGTAAGTACATACAATATATAAGTACAATATTTATACTAATTTACATGCGTACGTATGAGAATACCCAAACTACGTTTGTCAAAACAAATTAACAGCACGTGGTTCTCTAGTCGAATGGAAAAACAAAACAGATTGTCATGTTATCACATGGTGGATAATCTCCGAACGTGACCGGAGGGTTCCGAAGTGTCCGAAGATGAATTGTTGCCGCCTCCACGCGCCGCGTGGATGTTCCAGAGAAGACGCGAGCGGCTTCGCCTCTCGCTGCACCGCGCCGCTTCGCGTATGTAAGCGGGCTCCCATTTGAATACATTCAAACTTCTCTAGAGAAAAAAATCGCACCGCACCGGGCCGCGCCGCGCCGCCTAAGTGAGCGAGCAGCTTAACGCAACTTAACTGAACGTAACTTAGCTTAATTTAACGTAACTTTATGTAACTTAAGGTAACGTAACTTAACATAAACTAACGTAACGGAACGTAACATAACTTAACATACCGTTATTTAAAGTAACGTGACTTACGGTAACTTAACGTAACATAACTTACCTTAACGCAACTTAACTGAACGTAACTTGATGTAACATAAGGTAACGTAACTTAACATAACTTAACGTAACGGAACGTAACATAACTTAACGTAACGGACATAACATAACGAAACAGAACGTAACATAACTTAACGTAACGTTATTTAAGGTAACGTGACTTAAGGTAATTTAACGTAACATAACTTACCTTAACGCAACTTAACTGAACGTAACTTAGCTTAATTTAACGTAACTTGATGTAACATAAGGTAACGTAACTTAACATAACTTAACGTAACGGAACGTAACATAACTTAACGTAACGGAACGTAACATGACTTAACATAACGTTATTTAAAGTAACGTGACTTAAGGTAACTTAACGTAACATAACTTACCTTAACGCAACTTAACTGAACGTAGCTTAATTTAACGTAACTTGATATAACTTAACGTAACTTGATGTAACATAAGGTAACGTAACTTAACATAACTTAACGTAACGGAACGTAACATGACTTAACCTAACGGAACGTAACATAACTTAACATAACGTTATTTAAAGTAACGTGACTTAAGGTAACTTAACGTAACATAACTTACCTTAACGCAACTTAACTGAACGTAACTTAGCTTAATTTAACGTAACTTGATGTAACTTAACGTAACATAACTTACCTTAACTTAACTGAACGTTACTTAGCTTAATTTAACGTAACTTGATGTAACATAAGGTAACGTAAATTAACATAACTTAACGTAACGGAACCTATCATAATTTAACATAACGTTATTTAAAGTAACGTGACTTAAGGTAACTTAACGTAATATAACTTAATTTAACACAACTTAACTGAATGTAACTTGCTGTAACTTAACGTAAGTTCATGTAACATAAGGTAACGTAGCTTAACATAACTTAACGGAACGTAACATACTTTAACATAACTTTATTTAAGGTAACGTGACTTAAGGTAACTTAACATAACATAACTTACTTTAACGCAACTTAACTGAACGTAACTTATCTTAATTTAACGTAACTTCATGTAACTTAACGTAACTTGATGTAAGATGAGGTAACGTAACTTAACATAACTCAACGCAACGGAACGTAACATAACTTAACATAACATTATTTAAGGTAACGTGACTTAAGGTAATTTAACGTAACATAACTTACCTTAAATCAACTTAACTGAACGTAACTTAGCTTAATTTAGCGTTACTTGATGTAACATAAATGTAACTTAACATAAGGTAAAGATAACTTAACGTAACGGAACCTAACATAACTTAACAACGTTATTTAAAGTAACGTGACTTAAGGTAACAACGTAATATAACTTAACTTCATGTAGCTTTTTTTTTTTTTTGGGGAGGGGAAACCGCTTGGCACCGAGACCTTATGTTATATCGCTCTCGGTAGTGTCGGGCGCTAGTCCGACTAAAACCCCTCCCTGTTTTCCTCCTGCCCTGACACCGGGATCACTCACTAAAAGAGTATACATCAGTCCCAGGACCATTTGTCTAATTTACCCCATCGTTCTCCCGTCTTATTGCATCCTGCTCCTTATCTTTGATGATTTGTTTTACAGCATCCACGATATTTTTCCAGTTCCCCTCGTTTGCCAGCATCATGTTTATCATATTCTCTGGAGTTATCACACTCCCCACCGAATTGTTCATCTCGTTTCTTTTTAGTTGCGATCTTGGGCATGCGAATATCGTGTGCTCGACGGTGTCTATTTCGCCACAGAAAACGCAGGTGTCATCTACTGCCTTTCTGATCTTATACAGAAAGGCTTTAAACACCCCATGTCCGGTTAATGCCTGTGTTAGGTGGAAACCTACCTGGCCATGCTTCCTGTTTATCCATGACCTTATCTGTGGGACAAGCCTCCTGGTCCAGGCCCCCTTGGTCTGACTTGACCATTCCTCTTGCCACTTGCTAAGGGTTCTTCCCCGTTCCACATTCCTAGCCTGGTTTATTTGGAGCTCGCTCTCCCATATCCTCCTTCGTTCGTCACCCAGGAGATGTATCGGTATCTGAGACGCCACCACAGTTACAGCCTCGAAGGACACCGTTCTATACGCACTACATATCCTAATGGCGATCTTACGTTGAACACTCCAAAAGGTCTTTCTATACGTCGCCACTGTCATCGCTTTTGCCCATATTGGAGCCCCATAGAGCAAAATAGACTGGGCTACATTTCCCAGAACCTGCCTCCTTTTTTCTTCCGGACCTCCTATGTTGGGCATCAGCCTGCTCAGGGCCTTGACCGCAGCTTCGGCTTTCTTTGCCGTGGCCCTTATATGGGGGCCAAAACTAACAGAAGCATCCAGTGTGACTCCCAAGTATTTGAGGGTAGCGTCTTGTCGGATAATCTCCCCTTGAAGGCGGACATTTAATTCCTTAGGTGGTCTTCCATACCGTAGGGTTAGAGCCTCGGTTTTCTCGGGGACCAGCTGGAGCTTGTTTTCCTGCATCCAGTTCGTGACCTCTTTCAGGGCGTCTTCTAGCCTCAAGGACAAAGCTTCCCAGCTTCTATTGCTTCCCAGCAGGACGATATCGTCCGCGTAAGCGATCATCTGGACTCCCTCAGGGAGTCGGATGTTTAGGAGTCCATCGTACATCACATTCCACAGGGTTGGCCCGAGGACTGAGCCCTGTGGAACCCCGAGGTGCACGTTTTTAATTGGACATTTTGCATTTATATGTATTCCCCTATCCGAAAGGTAATCCGCTACGACGTTATGTAAGTACGATGATACCCCTTTTGCTTTTAGAGCATTCAGTATTTTTTCCCAGTCAGCCGTGTTGAACGCATTTTTATCGCTATAGCCACGCACCATTCGGAGGGCGCTCCCCTAAGCGCTTCCCAAGACCATTCCAGGACTTTTTTTATCGCATCGACTGTCGAAAGTCCCTTGCGAAAGCCGTATTGTCTCCGAGACAGTCTTCCATTCCCCTCTATCTCTTCCTGCAAGCGTATATTCACCAGATGTTCGTATAGTTTCCCCAGTGTATCAATAAGGCATATCGGTCTATACGTCCTTTCTTGGTTTGGGGTCTTCTTTGGCTTTTCGATTAAGACTACCTTGCTCACTTTCCATGTCCTTGGAAAGGCACCTACAAGTAGTTGCCCGTTTAAAACCTCCAAAATATAGTGTCCTATTGACCTAACCCCAACCTTTACCGCTTCTGCGGGAACTCCGTCTGGCCCTGGAGCCTTTTTGTTTTTCAGTTTTCCCGCAGCATTTCTCAGATCCTCCATCTCGAAGAGAGGAATGCGATTCACTCTTTCTTTTATCCATACTCTTGCAGGAGCATCCGGGAAAAGTTTATTTATCTGCTCTCTCCTCTCCTCCTTACTAAGTAGGAGGGGGGGGATGCAACCCTCATCGCCTTGGTCACCAGTTTGTAGCCCTCTCCAAAAATATCCTCGTCTAGATCGTTAAGCAGAGTCTTCCAGCACGAACGTTTCGACCTGCGAATAGTTAGCCTAAGCTCCCTCTTTGCCTCCCTATAGCGATGAGAGGCGGTTTCTACCGCTTCCTCGTTCCCTTGGATGCGTAATCTTTGGAGCCTCTGCAGTCTTCTGCGGCATATTGCCGCCTCAGAGCGGAGCAAAGCCACCTGGTCCGTCCACCAGTATGGCGCTATGCCTCTATCAGTTCTCACCCTTAGGGTTGTGTTTCTATACGCCATCTGCATAACATCCGACAGTTTTTCGGGTGTGACATCAGGTTGCCCATCCGTTAGCCGCTCGAGCTCCGTGCGAAGTCGATCCTCATTTATGGGCCCGTAGACCCATCTCTCAGAAGTTCTGCTCCGTTCCGTTATCTCGAAAACTATATAGTGATGAGGGCTAAGAGGTTCCTCATCACTGAGAACCCGCCAGTTCTTTATTAGGCCCAGAGCATTCTCCGTTGCGGCCGTCACGTCTATAATGGAACCGGATCCCCTTCTTTGAAAAGTATACACCCCGTCTCTATTTAAAGCCGTCATGCGTAATGAGGACAGAAGCTCCCCCAGAAGTCTTCCCCTGGCGTCTTCAAAGTCCCCCCCCCACATCGAGGACTTTGCATTAAAGTCCCCCGAAAGAATAATCTTTTTCCTCCCCTTGCTGAGTACGTCGATCGTCAGTCCATTCATATATTCCTCGTATGCTGCCTGGGACGTGTTCGGGGAGACATAGCAACTGTATATTATCCAATCCCGTATGCCCACCCACACAAAACCGTCTCCTGCGCCTGTCGCAGTCATTTTGATTCTGTTACCGACTTGACCAATCGCCGCATCCATTTTCTCATCGTGGAACCACTTACCCTTCTTGACCTCCTTTTTGTTTGGTTCACTTACTAGGATACATTTAGCATTTACTCTGGTGGCTGTTTCCTCAGCAAGGTCCATAGAGGCTGCACTCCTATTAGTATTTATTTGAAGAAACTTCAACATTCTCAAGTTAATTTAATTTTTCGTAAACAAATATATAGAACAAGTTAAATAACGGATTCAGACGTAGAAAATTTGTAAATATCGCAGTTAGTAGTTTGAATATCACGGTTAGTTTGAGTATCACAGTTAGTTTAATATCACAGTTAGTTTAAATATCACAGTTTGTTTAATCTACCGTTAATAAATAATATATATATAAATAACAAATTCGGACACAGACGATAAATATCACAGTTTTTTAATAGGCTGTCCTTTTTTTAGTGTTAAGCCTCGCCCTTCTCAGGGCTTTCCTGAACTCGGGGCATTTTCCGCTTCCAGCCTTATGTCCCTCTCCCTTGCAATTTATGCAGTTGGGCTCGTTTGAGCACATCTTTGCCTTATGACCCTCTCGTCCGCAATTTCTGCATCGTTCGGCCAGGTTCGCTCCCGCCCTGCAGTTTGACATCCTATGGCCATACTGCCAGCATCTGAAACACTGTGCCACTTCCACCCTTTCTGCCATAGGACACCAATTTAGGCCTATCCTTATTTTTCCCTTCCTTATCAGTATCTGAGCTCTTACTTTATCAACTCTGATCGTTACTGCCATATTTCCTCCGAAATATGGCCTCGGTTCGCTAACGTCTCCATCCTCCTCCATAGGTCCTATTTCCTTCTCTATTGCAGCTCGGATTTCGTTTTTAGGGGTAACCGGGTCTATGTCTTTAATTGTAAGATGCGTTTTCCTGTTTCCTATACCCTTAGCAATTTGGATATCACCCTGTTTACTCAGTTCTCTGGTAAGCTCCATCGCCGCCTCCGGCTCCCCTTTTTCCATGACAATGAGCATCCGCCCATCTCTGGTTTCCCTTATCGTCCTAATTCCCTTTGCTGCCGTGGAATTGGCGTTAACCTTATCCTTCACAACCCTTAGTAGGTCAGCATACGAAGCGTCTTCCCGCCTCACCATAATCACATCAGTGTCCTTTTCCCTCTTCCTCTTTTCCGCTTCCTGGTCTTCGCTTTTAGTATATATAATACATTTTATATTTGTTTCTCTGAAGATGCATTCTGCCATCTTTTTAATCCTCAGGTTCGCCCTTTCCCCGTAGGGCGGGTATATGGCCAATTTCGTCCTGTTCTTTTGTCTCATCTTATCCCGTATCTCCACCAGCGCATTATAGTAGCTTTCTGGGTTTTCTTCGATTTCGGCTTTAAATATATTTCTCTCATGCGCCGTCCTATTTCCCTCATTGTCCTCCACATTTGTTTTAACAATAATTGTTGCCAGCCCACCCTCAAGGTCCTGTATATCTGGATACCGATCCCGTATTGCTTTCCTAATACCCACATTTACGTTTTCGATTTCTCGTCCTCCTCCCAGTATACTACATCGCTGCCCTTATTTGCAAGAAGGGGGGTGCCAACTGCTACAAAGGCCGCTTTGTATTTGTCCTTGGGCCATCTTTGCATTCCCACGGATTTGTAGTCCTCATATGTATAAATCCCCATTAATTGGTCCGCCGTTACCACCTTTATATTCGGATCGTCCTTGCTCAATTCCTTGCGGGCCCTGTTTCTTTCTTCGATCAGCCTTTTATTGGCGTCTTTTAGCCGAGTTATTTCCTTGTCCCTGTCAGCCTTTATGCTTCCTATTTCACTTTTAAGTATGAGATTTTCACGATTTACACTTCGGACTTGTATTTCGAGCTCCTCGACTCTTTTTCCCAGGTCATCCATTTTTGCGTATGCTCCCACGGACGTCATGTTTTCGGTCTTATCGTCTGCCGCCCTTAGTAGTCCCCGGGCATCTCTGGCAGCCACTTTAGCCATCAGTCCTTTCAAAACCCCCGCCGCTTCTTTCACCTCCTTCCTGGTATTTCGCTCCTTAGAGATATTTGTGATTTTTTGGACCTCGACGTCTATTTTCCTGAGGACGTCTCCAATCCACCCGATTTGTTCACTTCTGTTTTTATCAAATATCGCGTCCTCCTCATTTCTTATTTCTGGCCTTTTTCTTTTTTGTTGTCTTCCCTCCTCATCTGTCTGCATTGCCCTGTATTGCGAGGGCTTTAGCTCCTCGGGGAGTGAGCCTCTTCTCCACGGTGGGGACCTGTCAATTCTGGGCATTTTCTTTTTTTGTTCTTCATCCGGACTAGAACTACTCTCGACAAAAACTTCATCAACCGCTCTCACTTTCCTTCCCTCCGCCGCGTCTCTTATAGATGCGATATAGATTTCCTTTCTTCCAGTAATAATACTAGACACCACGGCCTGGTTGCCTACCGTTGGTATCGGCCAGTCGCTGGCTGACGGACGGGAGAAACCTGGCCTACCGCCACCCTCACCGTCCGGAACTGGGGGCTCCGACCCCTGCTCCGTAATGCATTTTTTATCTGTTGTGCTATCCATATTTAGAAAAAGAAGGTTCCTTGTCCCTAGCCTGGTTGTCAACATATTATCCATCAGAAGCTCCCCCCAAGGAGGGTGTGTGCAATCCTACAGGGGGAGGTGCAAACCTGTTGGTCCGCGGGTGCTATTTTATTTCACACCTACCCTCCGGCCCTGCTGGAAACAGGGCCGATGAGCATTCCCCTATCTGCCACCTGGGGACGCGCCGTGCCGGGGTTTCAGGTGTCCCCTGCCGGAACTTCATGTAGCTTAAAGTAACGTAACTTAACATAACTTAACGTAACGGAACGTAATATACTTTAACATAACGTTATTTAAGGTAACGTGATTTAAGGTAACTTTACGTAACATAACTTACCTTAACGCAACTTAACTGAACGTAACTTAGCTTAATTTAACGTAACCGTTCAGTTACCACGTTCAGTCAAAACAGGACATGTCCACAATATTTCTAAGTTAAAGGAATCTAGTCAAAGTAAGACATATCCAATTAATGTGAAGTGAAGAACAAATTTTCATCCACAAATGCTGACGTAGAGCGCAGAGGAAACTCTATCTCACATAAATAGTACGATTAACGCTAAATGAGACCTACGGAACACTGAACTGCGCATGAGTTGCAGTTTGCACCCTTCAAACACGCCATCCATTCTAATGTAGCCACGACTAATACAAACTATTTTTATAAATACAGACAAATTTATAAATATCTGGGTATTTACAAATTATTTGGCAATATTTAATTTAAATATAAAAAGGATATACGATAAAAATAGTTTTAAAATGCGGGTTTATTCTTATTGGTAAAATGGGGTTGCTATATATTTATTCGGAGAAGTGCCCCCATAATTATTTTTTCCCAAGTTACTGCTAGCAACATCAACAATCCTATAATATTTAAGACGTGACAAACGGTCCATGTATAAGAAAAAAAACGGGTATAATCCGTGTTCCTTCTATTGGGCAAAGTGGGGTTGCTGTATATTTATTCGGAGATGTATCCCCATAATTATTGTTGTGGTTTTGTGTTTGTGTTAAAAACATATAATAGTGTTTGATGATGAAATGAACTTGCAGTAGTAAATAAAATGCTGTCTATTTACACAAAATTATATAATATACTTCTTATGTGAGCACTGTCTCGATTTTCACTTCGAGAGTTCTGATGTGATGGTTACAATGATTTGAAAAATACTAACTTCTTAAATTTCTGAATTACTTAAAGATAGATTTACTTAGGACCGGTTTTAAGTCAGAAATAAGACAGGGAATAGGGCTATTCTCGGAATAACTAAAAAGTGACCTTTTACAAGTACATGTTAACCTTGGTGTAACTTATACGGGGTGTAAACCCAGGAGTATCTTATTCCGCCGTTCCAGAGAAGTTAGGGCGGTTTATACTCGGAATAACCGAATAATACATCTACTTCACAACAACATAACCTATACTTGTCAACGTTAGATACAGCTTTTTTTACAATGTACATTTGTTTTATAGTAAAAGTATAAATCTTATTTTTAATAAATATTAATGTATTAGATGTACTAATATGTGGGTTTTCATTGTCCGACTATATTGGAGTGAATTTATGATCGTTATTCTCGCATTTCCTCAAATAAATTCCCTGTGCAGTATTGTATTTTGGTATTGATTCCTTTTAAGGGGTTTATGTACTTTATCGGAAAGCATAACAGGAATATCCCTCTTTTTGAATCCTCCGATGAAGAAATGGACATGCCAGGAAGAAGAAGACCTAAAATATATAGAGAAAGGGATTTGGAATTCTTTCAAAGATTTCGTTTAACAATGGAAACATGTAGATGTCTTTTGAATGAAATTCGCCATGATATTCAATCACAAACAAATCAGAATAATGCATTGTCTCCATCAACAAAATTGTTATTAACTATTAGATTTTATGGAACTGGATCCATGCTAATTGTAGTCGGAAATTTTGTTAGTGTTAGTAAAGCAGCAGCTTGTATCTGTCTGAAGCAAGTAAGTAAGGAATTGCCAAGTTACTGCCAAGGTACATTAAAATGCTCGCACCACCAATGAAGAAAAACAGTTAATTATAGAGAGGTTTTTTGAAATCGCTAGATTTCGTTGCGTGTTAGGTGCGATAGACTGCACACATATAAGATTGCAATCTCCTGGAGGAGACAACGCAGAACATTTCCTTGATAGAAAAGGTTACTTCTCTTGAAACGTTTAGGTTGTATGTGATGCTGACTTATACATAAGATATATAGTAATCAGTTGGCCATGTTCCACACATGATTCATATATTTTTAATATCAACACAATTAAAGGATCTCTGAAACCAGAGCGGTACGGGGGGGAGCGGGATCGGGAGCGACTGCAACGCGGGACCAAAGTATGTGGCGGGATATCTAAGCGGGACGTCGCTTTCATGTAGGTGCTTAGATATCCCGCCACATACTTTGGTCCCGCGTTGCAGTCGCTCCCGATCTCGCTCCCGCCGTACCGCTCTGGTTTGAGGGATTCTTAAAGTTAAATTGGAATCTAGAGATATGGGCAATTCGTTTTTATTAGGAGACAGTGGCTATGGCAACACTAATTATTTTTTATTGACACCACTACCAGAAGTTGCAACAGCTACACAAAACTTATATAATGAGAGCCAAATAAGAAGTAGGAATGTTGTCAAACGATGTTTTGGTGTTTGGAAAAGAAGGTTTCCCATATTGTCCCTCGGTATGCGTGTATCTCTATCAAAGTCACAAGATATTATTGTGGCAACTCCAGTGCTACATAACCTTACAGTAGAAGAAAATAACGATTTACCTATAAATGACGTGGATCCTGTAGTTGACAATCAGAAAAACATTGAAAATAATGAGGTGATCGGTAGAAATGTGATGAATTATTTCTGCAACATTCGCAGAAATAATTTAATTTGTGGTCATTTTGAGAATCTACTAGAGAACATTTATTAAGATAGTTGTATACTTAATTTATATTATGTTGTTAACGTCATAAAATATATTTAATATTTTCATTAGGTACCTACTTTTATATAGGAGGGAAAATCTGTACACTAAATTAAAATATAATACTTTACAGATGTTGGTATTCCTTAAATGGAAACCTACATAAATTAGGTTATTATGAACAGTTTTTATATGATATTCTGCATCTGCAATCTGGAAAATACAGATTACCTGTAAATTACCTGGGCTTGAATTTGACCAGGGTGATCTACTGAGAATTAATCCTCTCTATTAAATTTAACATTTCCAGGGATATAAATGAAATTTAAACCCACATTTGTAGGAAAATGTCTTATAATAAACATTTTTTTTTCTTATTTAATTATACATAATTATTACATATATACTAGTACAACTACCTACTACTTTCGTACTTCTGACTCTTAATTTCTCTTTTAGAAGCTGCATCACTATATCATGCTTTTCTGCATTTCTTTTTTCTTTTAATTAAGGTACTTTTTTAAGGAGATCTATTTGAAGTAATTGCTTCTCTTTTCAACAATTTTTTTATAGAATATCCTCAGAATGTGATCAATCAAATACCGACAATAAATTGTTTAGCTTTTAATAATTCCACAGTTAAGCAGCAAAGCAAATCCTTATTCCTTGTTCCTTTCGCTGTTGATGAGATGTTAGCTTTGCTGACAGGAAAAATGAAAAATAAAAAATCGTCAGGGGCAGACAATGTGCCAATGTTTCTGATTAGAGGAGTTATTCGGTATATCATTCGGCCCCTTGCATATCTTGTAAATTTATCGTTTGAAACGGGAGTATTTCCTGATGTCTTAAAATTGTGAAAATTTTTAAATAAATTTGATATACTTACGTCTAACCAACATGGATTTCGTACTGGAATGTCAACTACTACTCCTATGCACTCATTATATGAGAGTATTTTGGGCTTTCTGGAAGTCGGTGAATGCCCCGTCGGAATTTGTTGCGACCTCAGTAGGGCATTCGATTGTGTAAATCACGAACGACTAATATCCAAATTGTGTGATCATGGTATACGAGGTCTCGCGTTAAGTTGGGTTATTACTTTTCTTGAGGGCAGAAAACAATTTGTTAGCTTAAATTGCAATCGTCGAGGTGGTCTGGATGATTGTATCTCGAATAGCATTTCTTCAACAGTGGGAGTCCCACAGGGTTCAGTGTTGGGACCAGTATTATTTCTATTGTATGTAAATGACATTGACATTCTGTCATCTACAACTCATTTTACCATGTATGCGGATGATACATCTTTGATAACTTCGAGTAACTCGGATCAAATATTAGAACATAACTGTGACACTTTGTTGAATAACTTGAGTGATTGGTTTTCTCATAACTCATTGTACTTTAACGTTGAAAAAACTCACGTTATGAAGTTTCACACCAGTCAAAAAATTTGCAATACATTAAACCTGCATATTAATGGTACTCCTCTGCATAATAATAGTGAGAGTGTAAAATTTTTGGGTCTAAATTTGGATAAAAACCTGAATTGGAAGTATCATTGTGAAACTTAATATCAAAGTTGGCGTCGGTGACTTATTTGTTCCGAAATATGCGAGCAGTTCTTTACACGGATCAACTTCTTTGTTTATATCATGCTCAAGTTGAGTGTCGACTAAGGTATGATGTTTGTCTCTGGGGTAACAGTACTTTTTCGTCTCATGTTTTTGTCGCACAGAAGCGTGTTCTAAGGTGCATCGCTGGCATCCCTAGTACTCATACATGTAAGAATATTTTTAGACAGTATAAAATCCTTACTTTGCCTCGCATATACATTTTGGAGATGTGTTTGTATGTTTACAAAAATCAAAATAAATTTATTTTAAGTAAATAAAGATCGTCATAAAATCAATACAAGACAGGGACATGATTTCCATGTGCCTTTTGCGAGGTTAAAATTGAGCTGCATTTCTCCTCATTATGGGAGGCCTAAAATGTTTAATCATTTGCCTGATGATATAAAGCGTGTATCAAGTGAACGTTTGTTTAAAATTAAATTGAAACAATATTTAGTAGATAAATGTTACTATTCTGTGTCTGATTATTATTTTTCTGTTTCTGTGACTTAGTTTGTAAGTTTGTAATTTGACTATTCCTATACATTATTGTCTAAAGGGAAAATAAATAATAATAATAATAATTATTATTATTATTATTATTATTATTATTATTATTATTAAGTGGCACAAGTTCCAATGCAAAGGCAAATATTGTTAGAATGAGTTTCTAACAATTTTATTGGCTCATAATTCTGGCAGAGATTGGTAATTGCACAGATAAAATAGTAGCTATTTTATCTGTGGTAATTGGCAATGGACAAGCGTACCTGACCTGAGCCTATTTACCAAGAATTGAGAATAGAACTACTAACTAAACAATCTTGGGTTTTTCTGAATTACTGAAAATACGGATTATGGTTGATATAGTAAATAGGTTTACAACTTGTTTTCAATGCAACAGATATTAAAGTATATTGTTTAATATTTTATTTGAGGCGGTAGGCTATAAATGCCAGATGTATTCTTCAATGTAAAAACCTGATAATATTATTCACTAATATTGCTGCACAAAAGTAAGTAGGCAAAGTTTACAGTCTGGGACTTAACAATTATTTTTACACATGTTACTACTAAAATTTACTGCGTGACGAACGGTTTATGTATAAGCAAACAAATATTTTTATAATGCGTGTTCCTTCTATTCGGCAAAATGGGGTTGGCATCGAGTTGAATATAATATGCTTATTCTCTTTCGAACTTGGTAGTGGTGTATTGCTCCATCCCTTCATATCGACGACCAAGTCGATGCGGATCAAGCAATTGAATCTGGGGGCAGCTTCGTGTTTTCCTGGAATTGTTTGAGTGGGAGTACATTCAGTTTTTACTTTAACACCGTTCAGGAATACTCAACAAAAGGACAGCAGGAAAAAGCCTGAGTTGTAGCCTAAAAAAAGTATAATTTAATAAAGAAGAGCCACCGACTAACTTTTACCTTAAACGAACCAAATCTAACTCGAACGAAACACCTATGGCAACGCTGAGGTGAAGTTATCCACAAATGCTGACGTAGAGAATACACTATGCCACATAAATAATGCGTGTTAATTCTATTGGTCAAAATGGGGTTGCTGCATATTTATTCGGAGATGAACCCCATGATTATTTTTACACAAGTTAATACTATCATAACCAACAATCCTACATATAATCTACGGCATGACAAACGGTATATTTTTATAATGCGTGTTCCTTCTATTGGACAAAATGAGGTTGGTGCATATTTATTCGGAGATTATTGGTCCCATAATTATTTTTACGCAAGTTACTACTATCATAACCAACAATCGTACCTAAAATTTATGGCGTGATAAACGATATATTATGTATAAGAAAAAAAAAATGATAATGCGTGTTCCTTGTATTGGGCAAACATTTTTATTTTACGTAGGATTGTTGGTTATGATAGTAGTAACATGTGTAAAAATAATCATGAGGGTACATCTCCGAATAAATATTCAGCAACCCCATTTTGCCCATGCAGCCTATTGCCAAATAGAAGGAGCGTTCATTTTAAAACTATGTTTATCGTATATATAAGTAGGTATTCTTCTTATATTTAAATATTGCCGACAAAATTTGTAAATACCCTGATATTTACAAATTTGTCTGTATTTGCAAAAATACTTTATATTAGGCGCGGCTAAATTAGAATGAATGACGGAGTGTTTGAAAGGCGCATACTATAACCTATAACGCATGGGCAGTTTAGAGTTTTTGTAGCTCTCATTTAGCGTTAGTCGTACTAGTTAGGTATCTGGGATAAACCTTCCTCTACGTCAGCATTTGTGGATGAAAATTTGTGGATAACTTCACCTTAATCATATCCAATAAGAGTTGCTCTACGAAAATGTATGTTTCATTGCATAAGTAAACATATCCAATATTATTTGCTATAAGGTTGTTTATCGTGTTTTTACACTCGATCAGCTGACTTTCATAACCTAAATTAACAAATAATTTTCGAGTTCACATGTGTATAGTACAGATCTCTAATTTTAAATTTTTTTTGTAGTTCTTAAGCTCACAAAAATGATTTTAAAAGACTAAAAAGCTTTAATAATTTAAAAGAAGTTCTACTAAAAGCTCTTGTCTTTTTTGTGTTTTATTTTTCAAGTTTAAACATGTCCAATAGTTTTTATTTTTTTCTCAGCTGTTTCAGTGTCTTAAGTGTAATCATACATGTATTTATGTGTAATGAGTAATTTGGTTCTATCCTAATTTAACTAAAGTTGAAAATCTTTGTTATAACTGGACATAATGTTCAGTAATTTTTTGCAATTTTTCTAAAATGAGTAAAAGGGGTCCATCCAGATCCATTGATGTCTAAAGACGCCAGAAAATAAACCCCCAAAGGTACCTACTATAACTATGATGCCATTGTTCTATTGACTAATAATAACGACTGTTATTGAGTGATGTTAAACAGCATAATATGTAGAGTTGTCGTGTTCTACAAAACATAATCAAGTGTTACTTTTTGTATTATTTTGGCTTTGGATATTTTTTGCACTATTCAAAGATATTGTGTCCATTTATCTATAAATACCATGTATGCATACTATTCTACAGAACGGTTTTTATGAAATTACTGACTTATTTTAAAATATAAACCTAACTTTTTTACGCCTTGAACATGGCCAATCCGTATTAACTTTTACTTGATAATAGGTGTTATAATAAACACACGTTTTATGAATATCTAATTTCTTTAGTTTGTTATCTTAGGACTGTTACAGCTGTTACTTCACGAGGATCTATTACTGAGTAAACTACGATTATCTGCTATCATCCTTCTACTAAGACTTTCCATTTATCTACATATCCGTATCTCTCGACTATTTCTCGAATAAGTGACCAATTGGTATCCAAGTAAATAGTGTGTTCATCACACACACAATTATTTGGCCCTGCACTTTACCACGTACCTTTTCAACTTAGCCTCACTGATTAAATAATAGAGTTATTCAACATGGTTTCTGACCTTTAGACCTCAAGAGAGTTGCTTCATAAAAACAATTTTTCTTTTTTTGACAATAGAATGATTCCAGTTATTATTCGTAATAAATTGGAGCAATGTTGGAGTACTTCTGCTAATAAATACCTTGTTAAACAAAAATTCATAAAAATCTAATATTAAAAATTATTGGGAAGACTTAGGTAAATCAGTGACTTTAATGGTTAATCTCAACATTTCAGATCTTAAAGAAGAAATATTAAAGTATCAAAAGTTCAAAATTCTAACAGACCTTCATAGTAATATCATTTTATAGGTATTCATAATTATAATAACAATATCTCTATCCATCATTCTCATCATAATGATATGCCCAAAACCCAGAGACTTCTGAGAGAGGCAGCAGCATATAACTATTTAGCAGGCGCCACTATTTGGTGTGCTGTGCGCCTAGGAAAGACTTACGATGTTATATGTTTAACTACCATTTAATTCGTGCATAAGGTAAACCTGGCAAACCTTATTAATTGGACTGAATAGTAGGTTATCAGCTATTTTGTACATAGAGGGTGTAGTACTGGTTGGCTGGTAGCATTTTAAGAGCTGCCAGTTCTATGCGCACTAATTTAATACAGGAACGATTATAAAAAAATATCCGGTGGCTAGATTCGAACTATCGTCAAATGCTGAGAATGATTAAAACTTCGTGTATTTAACCGCTCGGCAATGGAGCTCCTTCAGGAATTAATACACAGAAGTTGAAAAGTATGCCAGAAAAAAAATTCTGTCTACGTGCCTAGGGCTACGGTCATACTTGCCTCCTGGTCCCCGTGCCACAAACGCCGTCTCAAAAATGTGGCTCTGAGAATTTTCATAATCAGTCCCGGTGATCAGGACGCAAGCATCATCATATCGCTGAGCTTTGCTGTTAATGAGCCTAACACTAAAAATTGCATACTCTATGACAAAACGACAGTCAAAAAATACGTGCGGAAATCCGAGTTCCCTATAATACGAACTATCCTCTAATTAAAAAATAACTATGTAAATGTTTCTTCATTCTCAAACTTTAGTAACCCAGCAACAAATAGATAATCAGTCAAATTATATTCCTCTATAACTCTTTTGGGTATCTGTCCCTTTCCATTAGAGGATGACCCATCAACCCCCACATTAATGACTCGTGACAGAATGATCTACCCAAATATGCAAACATATACAGGGTATTCCATATAAAGTGGAATGGGCTCTCGATGACGTCATAACTCTGTCAAACATTTTACAAAATACTAGACGAAATACTGCAGAAAGATACGGAGAACATTTTCATACACTATTGATTGACCCATTTTTGGGTTTATCAAAAGCCAAATAAGAGAAAAATTATAATTATCTTGTCAAGAAGCAGATAATCTTCTAATTTTTTTCTATTCTAATTCTCAGCTATTTGTAAATATTTCTTTTAAGTGTCAGATATAAATTATATTTTTCTTTAGTAAATTACTATTGATTACTGTTTTCTTCAGTTTACTATTTTTTTATTTTATTATTATATTTTTGAGAATTATGGAAAGAAAAGTATGATGGTTTTGAAATACATTTTTTTATAATTAACGTATGCAGCAATAAAATACTTGAAGGAAGTAAACTTTTATTTATTTATAGGCAAAATTACTTGAGTTTTAGGTTTAACTATAACTATTTTCTAATCACGAGCGGACTGTAGTTAAAATCATAATAGATGATTACTACCAGTGACTCTTTCTATAGTCACTGTTACTACCAATCAATCGTGATAACCTTTTTAAATAATTTTATTATTCTGTTCTGTTTTTCTGTTCGTTATTTTTTTAGGTGGAATATTCCCAAAAGAATTCCTTGATAGACCATAAAGCTGCATCACAAAATAGGTACAAATACAACTAAATTATATGTTCAGATGCTTAAAAGCGTCTGGCATCGTCTTTATTAAATATATATTTCACATTTTTATTCAATTTTTTTCTGAACCATAAAAACCTACTCATATATGAATTTTCTTATATTAATATTGCTTATTTGTGTGTTGTGTTTTGTTTTGACCTATTTACATACTGTACATATATAATAATAATTAATTAGTTTAGTGTTAGTATTTTCAAAGTTTACAGGATAAATATATTCTGTATTTGGTATTTTATAGTGACAACCTGAAAAATAGATTCCAGCAGATATGCCAAGTACATCAATTTATGTAAGCCTCCTTTTTCATTTATTAAATATTTATTTTTACATTTACCATTTAAACATTTAAATGGTTGCTTTTTATTTGTTAGTAACGTAATTAGTAAGTTAGATTTCTTATCGAAATCGTTTTCAAAAAGAGTCTGACAAAAAATAGGCAAAAGCACCTATCCTATTAAAAACTACCACCACCAGGAAGGTGATCTAAAAAAATCTAAAAAATATAGTTACCAATCTACAAATCTATCTACTGATACATTTTGCTTTTGATGCCTTTGTATTTTTCATGAGATACATTATATTAGACGATAACTAACTTGGTAATAAAATAAAAACAATTAAAAGTTGCACACGGGTAAAACAATTAAACAAATTGTTTAAAAATAGTTAATTGTTACGCTAACCTTACAGTTATCGTAATCATTATATTGAGCATGCGCAGTGCCAAAAATGATACTCTTTTTGGAACTGCGCATGCTCAGAATAACGGTAACGATAACGACGTGTTAAAATTTAAGGGGTTCAAAAACTCCCTAATGTGTCAGTTAGGCTCTCCTTTCAATTGGGCATGCTTCCTCTGAAATAGCTTGTGGAATATAATAAATAGACAACGACCTCTTAAAAGTTTCTTAACCGTCAAAGTATCAACTCCCCAACCTATAAATAAAGAAATTTCAACAATCAGCCACCCAGGATACCAAGGGAGAAATTGTTCCTGATTTTGGCGATATAGGTACCTACAAAACCTGCGGAGCTGGGGAAACACTTTGAAGATATACCAGTTCTGACATTACTTAAAATTTGCATTCCCGGAACCTCTTCAATACGAGAAGAAGAAAACAGATCTGACGCCAATATATCTTTCGACATACCGGGTTTCCCATTTCATTTGACTAATAGCAATTAACATGGGCTATTACATTTCATTGAATTTTATATTCCCAGGGCACACTATGAGAAATATTGCTAACGGAATCGATAGTACTGACTGTTAAACACTTCTGATTATCAAAATACTAAAGCGAAATGCTGTTTTAATTAAAATATTAATAAAAATGTGTTTTAAGTTAATAGATGTAGTTTACATAAGTCTTTTAGTGACATTACGTTACGTCAACGATTGGAGTAGTTGGTTAAGCGTCCGTCTTTCAATCTGAACTTCGCGGTTTTGCAGGTTCAAATCCCACCAGGGACAACTTTTTTTTATTTTACTTTTTCATTAATTTAAAATTATTAGTGTTTACTTATTCGAACAAATATGGTTCAATGTCAGTACCTTGTTATTATTTTTGAAAGTCACAATATTTACTTATCAGCAAAAAATAAAACATGGTTTAATTGGTTCGTTTCCTTTATCTTTAGCTAAAGCTACTATCTTACAAAATAAGTAATCAATAAGCAACATATTTTTTATTTATTACGTGCACTGTGCTTTTACTAATAGTGTACTTATCTCTGCTAATAGTTACTACATATTATACCTCAATCTGGATATTGAGTTAAACAGTTACAGAGGAACTGTCATGAATTAGTAATAGGTTTTTTTTAAATAAAAAACTAATTCTAAATTTAAAGGTTTTTTAAAATATGTTGAAAAAACTCATAATTTTAGAATTATAGTTTTTCATTAAAAAAACCTATTACTAATTCACGACAGTTCCTCTGTAACTGTTTAACTCAATATCCAGATTGAGGTATAATATGTAGTAACTATTAGCAGAGATAAGTACACTATTAGTAAAAGCACAGTGCACGTAATAAATAAAAAATATGTTGCTTATTGATTACTTATTTTGTAAGATAGTAGCTTTAGCTAAAGATAAAGGAAACGAACCAATTAAACCATGTTTTATTTTTTTGCTGATAAGTAAATATTGTGACTTTCAAAAATAATAACAAGGTACTGACATTGAACCATATTTGTTCGAATAAGTAAACACTAATAATTTGAAATTAATGAAAAAGTAAAATAAAAAAAAGTTGTCCCTGGTGGGATTTGAACCTGCAAAACCGCGAGGTTCAGATTGAAAGACGGACGCTCAACCAACTACTCCAATCGTTGACGTAACGTAATGTCACTAAAAGACTTATGTAAACTACATCTATTAACTTAAAACGAATTTTTATTAATATTTTAATTAAAACAGCATTTCGCTTTAGTATTTTGGTAATCAGAAGTGTTTAACAGTCAGTACTATCGATTCCGTTAGCAATATTTCTCATAGTGTGGCCTGGGAACATAAAATTCAATGAAATGTAATAGCCCATGTTAATTGCCATTAGTCAAATGAAATGGGAAACCCGGTATAGTGTGTCCATTTAGTACTCCCTTTTTCTCCTAAAAGGCTTTATCAAAATCCGGGCAAAAAATCTGATTGAGGGAACGTCAATGTAGTTGAGGGAGGCCACATTTTAAAATTAGTGACACATGTACAGGGTGTCTAAAAAAAGTGTTATATTGTATATAAACTCCTTGGTTACTTTGTTTTTAGTAAAAATTTAGGTTGTGCCTAGCTAGGTCCACTTTAACCAAGTTAGTGTTAGAATTGAGATTTCTTATACAGGGTGTTCACAATTATCTTCTGAATTTCTACAATTTCAAATGAATTTTTGCAATTTTTTTAAATACGACACCCTGTATTTTATAAAAGATCTCAGTAGTGTTTTCAATTATCTTTATAAGTACCTTATCTGATCTGAGTAATTATCTGATACCAATAAGTATAGCGAATTAAAGGATACACTGACAATTTCTTAACTTTTACCTCACCAGAAGTTGGATATAAATTTTATGAGGTATTTTTTAAAATGTTGTTCTTCATGAAGAGCTAGTCTGCACTTAATACAAAGTTATTTACATCTCAGTAATGTTAGTAAATGAAATAAAAGATTAGAAGTAGAATAGATGAAAAGTAATTTTATTATTGAAACAGATTTAGTAATATTAGCCGTAATTCTTTGTGTGTTTGCACATAAATGAACTGAATTCATTCTATTCATGGAACTTTGGAGATTTATTAAATCTCCAATTTATTAAAATTTATTATTTATTACTTATTTATTTTTACCCCTACTGAGGTTGATATTATACAACATTTATCGTCACCTAATTTGTCTTACCAAAATCAGATTTAATATTCAAGTTTTTAGGCTTTTTTCTGGATACCTATAAGTCAGGTATTTGATTCTAGTTTTGATATTTAATCAGTTATTCATCTTATTAGTACTGTAAAAATTGTCATATAAGATTCAAAATGAATTATCTATACTATTCTCTACCAGAATTAATAAGTATGATTTATGTAATTGGTGTGTGTGAAGAAAACTATTTTTTGGCGTCACGTGAGTAGGCTCAAAAATTTCCCAAGAGGCGACATCCTGATGTCAGGTCGATGGAAAATTTAAAAGAACGGTTTGGTCGCACTGGAAGCGTGGCATATGAGAATAAAAGCAGAACTAAAACCGCCCCAGTAGTAGTAGTAGTGTAGTGAAGGCCTTAAGCGGGCCCTTTTTACCTACCCCTGTCGTCCCCTACCAAACTCCGTCACCTCTTCCCTCGTCGAACCTTCCCCACCTTCTAATGTAAGACCATCCTAAATGAAGAGAATTAATTAGCAATAACCTTAACAATTGTGGAAAAACCAAGAGCTAGCGTAAGAGATATACGCAGAGATTTAGGGATAAAAAAATCCTGAATATCAAAATGTCATCGCTACCATTTTCACTTACATCCAGAACTAACCGAAAATAATTTTGAGAGAAAAATCATATTTTGTCGCCGGTGGGCAAGATACGAATTTGGGCCAAAAACTTGCCTTTTTAAAAAGATTACTAATTCGTTTCGAAGTGAGAAATTAAATTACGACTGCTCGATGCAATATTAATTTATTAACTAACTATAAAATCATGTATTAAGTATACGGAAATGTACTGCATAATTGCAGCGGTAGCGTTTTATTTGCTAGCTGGCGGATAACGTTGTGGTAATGTAACTGGCATAAAATCAACTTCCAGAGAATGAAGACTTTTTCACATTTGTGTTATTTACGGACGAATGTACATTCCATAGACATGGTTTTGTCAATAGACATAATTATCATTATTATTATGATACCCAAAATCCACATATTGTAGAAGTAAATAACTACTAACATAACTGGAGTGTCAATGTTTGGGGTGGAATAGTGCACAATTTTATTATTGAGCCACACATTTTTGAGGGTCGTGTTACAGGAGAAGTGTCTTTAAACTTCCTAAGAAACGACTTTCCACGTTTGATTCAGCACATTTCCAACTATATAAGAAATCAAATGTGGCTACAGTTAGATGGTGCCCCACCACATTTTAGTGCAAATGCCCGGCAACATCTTACTGAAAATGTTTTCCTTGTCAGTAGATTGGAAGACAAGGTTTGCTATAATAATTCTAATTAATACATTTTACGTACTTTAGTTTACTTTTTATTAAATTCCTTAAGTCCATCAGCGTGACCGCCAAGATCACCAGATTTAACGCTTATGGACTGTGGAGACTGTTAAGTCTGATGTCTATCGCTTTGTGGCTACAATACTGACATGGTGGAGAGAATACGACAATCTTTTCATAACCACTCCTATGCTCGGCAACGTAAGACGATCCTTTAGAAGGAAAATTATGTCATATGTTGAACAAAATGGTCGACATATTAAACAATTATTACGTTAAGTGCGTGGTAATGAGTCTTTTGGTCTGGTAATGGTCTTTTACTAATTTTTGTAAGTAATAGTTCCTTGCATTTTTTATATCTACTTTAGGCTTTTGTAAGTTTTCTACATTCTTCTATAATGATTTTCGGTCATTTCTTGGTGTAACTGAAAATGGTAGGGTTGAAATTTATTTTGCTTCATGCATTTTGGCAATGATCACTTTTTATCTCAAAATCTATACTTATATCTCATAAGCTAGCTTTTGTATTTGCCACAATTGCTAGGGTTATTGTTAATTCATTTTTTTCATTTAAAACCGTTTTAGTTCTGGCTTTCTTTTCATATGCCAAGCTTCCAGTGCAATCAAACTGTTATTTAATAAATCTCCAAGGTACCATGAATAGAATGAATTCAGTTCATTTATGTGCAAATACACAAAGAATTACCGCTAATATTAATAAATCTGTTTCAATAAAAAAAAAGTTACTTTTCATCTACTTCTAATATTTTCTTTCATTTACTAACATAACTGAGACTTAAATTTGATTTACGTTTTACGTCGACATTTTAATTGCAGACTACCCCTTCCTGAAAAACAACATGTTAAAGAATATCCCATAAAATTTATATCCAACTTCTGGTCAGGTAAAGGGTAAGAAATTGTCAGTATATCCTTTAATTCGCTATATCTTAAAATCTACCAGAGATAAAGGTATACTTATTTATATCAAAATAAAGATAATTGAAAACACTACTGAGCTCTTTTATAAAATACAAGGTGTCGTATTTAAAAAATTGCAAAAATTTAATTTTAAATTGTAGAACTTCAGAAGGCAATTGTGAACACCCTGAATAAGAAATCTCAATTCTAACACTCGCTTGGTATAAAGTGAACCTAGCTAGGCACCACCTAAATTTTTATTAAAAACAAAGAAACCAAGGAGTAAATATGCAACTTTAAATAAACGGTTGATTTTGTTCAAAAAAATTTTTAAAACACGGTAACTGGGCAACGATGCAATCAAACGCAAAAGAAATTAATGTTGATGAGAGAACCTAAGGAGGCTTCAATTACCACAGAAAAATGCAGGTAGTTGCATTTAAAAAATATATACTTTTCCGCACCGCACTTTTTTTAGACACATGTGTCACTAATTTTAAAATGTATCTCCCTCAACCTCATTGACGTTCCCCCAATCAGATTTTTTGCCCAAATTATGATAAAGCCCTAGCAGAGGAAGTGGACGAGTAAGTAAGAAATTGATATAGATATCATTCATAAGTAATTTAAAATTTATCATAATTATTATTTACGTATTATATAAATTAAATATTTTTGGAGCAAAATTCGTAATTCTCTGCGTATGAGTTAACCGGAATCACTGCAGAACAAGTTTATACTGCCCTGGTACTATATAAATGTGTTACATACAATATTTCTGTTGACATATACCATAGTAGACTATGGTAAATATATAATTTTCTAATACTAAACACTCCACTTTCATTAAATAAAAGACTAATGGAGTACTGTCTGTCTTTTTTAAGCATTATCTTTAGTAACGTATTTTGAGTTACTTCTGAAGCATTTGTAAATTTGCTTCTTAGAATCCCCCTTTAATAATTATACAATATCGAATAATAGCCTCAACTAGAGCATTTTACACCATAATTATTAGTTTTTTGTTTATTACATCCCTTAGTTGATAAAATTTGTATATTAGTTTTCTTAACCTTTGTACTGTATATTCTACATGTTCTTTCCACTGGAGTAATTGGTCTACAATGACTCCCAAATATTTTATCGAATTCACCCTTTTTATATACCTATAGACAGTCACAATTTATTTTTTCCCTATACAAAATTCAGTCTTTCATTGTTGGACTGAAAGTAACAAATTTAGTTTTGGCAGCATTTAAACTCAAAAAACTTCCATTCCAAACCATTCCACCCAACCAAAGGTGACTTGAAGACCCTTTTCTGCGGTTTCATATACGTTGTCGAATATATCACCAATGAAAACAATAGTCGTATCATCAGCAAGGAAACAAAATGCGCATCCTCGATGTTTAAGTTGTAGACGCTATTAATAAGAAAGAACAACGGGCCCATTATCGTACCTTGAGGTACGCCTACAGACAGAACCAAGGGGTCACTCATAGAATTATCAATATTAACGACTTGCTTCCTATTTTTTAAGTAGTTGTCAATTAAATTTACCGCGATCCCTCTGACTCTAATTTTTTCTAATTTCTGTAATAAAAGTGCATGATTAACAGTGTTAAATCCCTTAGCCAAGTCTAAGAATACTGTTAGACACTTGTTAATTGTTGTTGTTAATATTATTTATGTTATGTATTACTAGTGAAAAAACAGCATTTTCTGTGGGAAAATGTTCACGAAAACCAAACTGACAAGTTGAAAAAATATTGTTCTTATTGAGAAATTGGACGAGTCGTTTTTTTTAGATATTTTTGAAATATTTTGAAAAAATTATTTATAATAGATATAAGACGATAATTTGTAGCAAGTTTTCTTCCTCCCGGTTTGTAACAAGGAACTGTAATTGATTCCTTGAAAGCTTCAGAAATATATCCATTTATAAAACTAAGGTTGATGATATGACATAAAGGATTTGCAATATTTAAGTGATATTTTTTTATCAATAATCTTAAAACTCCATCAGGTCCTGGTGAGACATCATTTTTTAATGTAGATATTAGTTACTTGGTAAAAGATATATAGTAAGTCCATAATAACTGAGTCTCTGTTTCGATATATAGGTTCAGAATCGTTAATTTTTTCTGCTATATGTCTTCCATTATTTACAAAAAATTCATTAAAATAGTTTGCTCTGACATTATCAGACTTTATAACTTGACCCGTATCGTCTATTATATTACAAACATTTCCTTTTTCTGTTTTTTGTAAGTATTAGCTAATTCATTTAATTGCTGCCATATTTTTTTATAATTATTATTGTTTTCCTCCAATTTTCTAGTGTAATAATTAGTTTTTGTGGGTCTAAGTAAATTAGTAAGATAATTTCTATAGTTTTTATATTCATCTTTAAGACATTGTGAGTGTTCTTTAATTAGTTTTCTTCGTAAGAAATCCCTATAGTTTATAGAATTTAGCAAACCCTCTGTCATCCATGGTTTTATTTTTAAACCCTTATTTTGTAAATGATGTACTGTTATCGATATGTTCTTTTAATACCTTAATAAATATATTATAAGCCATATTGGGATCATTTGATTCAAAAACCTCATTCCATTGCTCTAAGCTTAATAGTTATTAAGCTAACCTTAATAGTTATTAAGGTTAGAAGGGTTCTAACTTCTTATGTATAATATACTAATGTGCCTTTTTATTTTTCCTGTTACTGTTATGATAATTAGGAGCGTTGCTATTATTTTCTAAATTTAAAATGAATAATAATGTATAATGGTCCGTAAGATTCGTTTTAAATACATATGATTTAAACTGTATTTTATCCATAATATATTTATCATTAGTACTAACAAACATATGATCAATTGTACTTGTAGAATTTTCTGTTACCCTAGTTGGTTTGTTACTCTACGGAAAAAACCCGTATCTACTGAGAGCTAACATATATTCATATAATGGTTAGTCTTACCATCCATTTCATCTAAAATATTAATGTTTATATCTCCCACGAAACTTGTTATTTTTGCACTATTTTGAACTGAAAATAGTGTTCTATCTCTTTTAGGTAATTATCCAAATTAATTAAAGGCAGCCTATACGATGCAGTTATGACAAAAGATGTATCATCTACAGTGTACGAAATTTCTAGAAATTTAATTTCGGACAGACATTTAATATGTGTTATAAAATCAATACTCTTTCTTACATATACAATTAACCATCGTTTTGGCTGTGAAAAATTCGTCGTCAAAATTTGGCAGGGAAAAATTTGTTATGTCTTTCAGTAACCATATCTACGAAAGAACATTTATATCTAGATTTCTGTCATTAAAAGAATCTACATACATTAAAAATTCGTCATAGTTTTTGCTTAAGCTTGTTATATTAAAATGGACAATATTAAAAAAAATGTTTACCTCAATCTACATCAATAACCATTGCATCCCTCCCATCAACAGCCTCCAAAATATCTAAATAATCAAGCATATGAGTTTTGCTACAGCAACATGTATTGCTATTGTTTATTGTATATCATCCTCTGTATTTATTCTAACGTATTTGCCATTAATTTTGACATATCGTCAAATATCGACATAACGTATTTTTCCATTAAATATCGTTACTTATATACCTATCGTTTCATTTTCTGTTTGTTGTTTACTTATGTTTATTCTGTTCAATAAATATATATTTTTTTTAATTTCTCTTGCTGGATGGTTGCAAGCATATGAGTTTTGCTACAGCAACATGTATTGCTATTGTTTGTTGTATATCATCCTCTATATTTATTCTAACGTATTTGCCATTAATTTTGACATATCGTCAAATATCGACATAACGTATTTGTCCATTAAATATCGTTACTTATATACCTATCGTTTCATTTTCTGTTTGTTGTTTACTTATGTTTATTTTGTTCGGTAAATACAATATTTTTTTAATTTCTCTTGCTGGGTGGATTGGGTGGTCCGAGAATATTCAGCCTAGGGCGCTCTAAGAGGTTAATTCTGCCCCTGTCTTAGGGAATTCAAGTAAACAAAAATTATGGTGGTTATTTGTTTCATTCTTGAAATTTTGGATTATCTTGAGACTCTAAAAGGTTAAATTTCTACCTGTTGTCTAAAATCAATATGCAAATCTTAAGAGCATTTACAAATTTTCAGAACTCAAAACCCGTAGAAGCAATATATTTAGGTACCCAAACATGCCACAAAGAAAAACATAACCGAGGTATATATACAGTATTATTCACAAAACCATTCCTGAAAAGATTAATTTTACTGTAGTTACAGTAATGGGAAGAACGCACCTGTGCATTTCAACAATAGGGTATGCTTGAGTAATGAATGCATAAATTGTACAGCACAAACTAATCCTGTGGGTCTCAGGTAAGAACTTTCTTTAGGGTGGTAGTTCCTAACCAGGTATTGTTAGTTTTTCTACCTTGTAAATTTAACAAAATTAATCAAGAAATTTAATATCTTATTCTTAACTACTTAATTCTTTGCACTAGGAATTCAGTCCGTATATGTTACATCTTTTGAACTTTTACATTAAAATAATATATACAATGAGGAGTAAAATTCCATCTTCGCATCTGCTGATGAAAGCATTTTTAATGTATCTCTCTTAATATTAGAAACATACCCTATACATCAATATCCTGTTCCTGTATCCTGAAAAATTAACGTTCTATTTACAATCTACAAAGTATATACCGCGTGTTACATTTGCCGTAGGAATTATTACATAAATAAAAAGAGGTAATTGCAATTGAAAAGGGTATAATGGAAAAATAAAAATTGAAATTTTCCAAAGCCAAACCAAATTAACCATGAACGCAGAAATATAAAACGTTTTGTAGAACAAGACCATCAACAAATATTTTAGAGACTTTTACGCTTCATTTACGCTTCCATCAAAAATATATTGCCATTTTTTAAATAGTTATATAAGTGTCAACCTAAACTGTTTATATTCATATTTAACGGAATAGTGTTTTTATTCAATGAAATTTCAGGAATATATTCGCAAAAATTTTTAAAAAATCATATTAGCACTCACTTTTATAGGAAATACGCTCACTATCCAACATATAAATTTATGTGTATTCCATCCTGACCAAGTCTTGACGGAAATCGCCGTACCGGAAGTGATGAACAAGAGAGTGTTTACTTCTATGCTCTTATTTACTTGTTTTAACCGATAATAGGTATATACTTATACTTTATATTTCTGTATTCATAAACATCTCTATTGAAATCAGTACGACGATAAATAAAAGACGACGACAGTAAAATGTTTACATAATGAATAAACTTTCAACTAAAAACTTTTCATGCAATCAATGTACATATTTATTTATATAAGATAAATCATTATAGTCCACCAAAAGGATGTACCTACCTCCTAAATGGACTTGGATACCCTGTGTCAATGAGAATGTTGACGACTTAGCTAATGAATTACTGTTTGTAGTTACACAATAATTAGTTATCAGAAAAAATGTATATTTTATTTACCTAACTTTAGTTTCAAAGAACATAATCTCGCAATCACATTATTAGTATTTAGATAGGTTAATGTTTAAAACGTTGGCTTTACTGTTATTCGGCCTTTTTCCATGTTTCCAAAGAAGTTTTAAGTAATAATTAGATATTTAACACAATAAGAAGTTTCCACACAAAAATATTTGTTTCTATACAATTATTATTAAAGAATAATTAAGTCTCTTTTAAATTATTATTTTAGTGACAAAATGTCATATGTTAACTTTTCACGTATTCACCTGAAAAAGTAGTTCCGGAAAAATTTACTGCTTTAGGCCGGTGAACTAGACAAATGATTTTTAAATAAATTAGAAATAGAACACAAATTATTATAAATATATACAAAACACGATATTGCATTTGGAAAATATTCATGCCTGAAGAACTTAAGCAATATTTTTTCTGTAGTGACTGAAGATGTGGATACTTACTTTTGAGAAAGTAGGCAAAGGCAAGACTTCAATTTAACAAAAATGATCATTTATATGCGTTTTTCTTGCAATACTTTCTTTTTGCTATTTATTGCTTATTTCTAAGCGAGTTTTCAATATATCCTTTGGCACCAACATAGTTCTGTTTACTCCTTCAATCAGTTTATGTATCAGTTTCAGCTTCCGCTAGCCACGAAGTTAAATGATTAATATACTATATAATCGTGGTATTATCTAAATATCTTACCTTTATTGGCTATTTAGTAGCCATACGTATATTTCAAAATACAAAAAATATATCAAAAATAGAAAACCTCACTTGCTAAAATGAATAGTCAGGTGTTGATTTTTGAAACCTAATTTGGTATAACCTAAAATAAAACCTAAAAAAAAGTAAATAAGTATTAGTAAATACACAGGTCACTATTTTGTTGACGTTCAAGAGATATTTATATTTCTGTATCAAAGCATTTGAAACTGAAATAATTTCGAATTTGTCAAATGTGAGATCTATATTTCATTTATCTGCTTCTGCAGATATACAGGGGAGTCATTAGTACGTGGACGGGCAATGACCTCTACATAACTAAAAATCTAAAGTTAAAAAGTGTGTAGAATTAATGGACACATTTTACATGGATGTTCAATGTCATTTTTAAAATGAAAAATGTCCAGACAGAAAAAATAAAAAAGATGGAGTTACACAAAGCGCCTCATTATTCTGTTCAGTTGGTCGTTTTACTCAGTAAGTGATACGAATTAAAGTGCCTGGAAGCGAATGGAAGTGCTCGAACTTAAACAACTTGGACATTTTTTATTTTGTGTAAAATATTAATATATAGCATAATCAACTAATAAATACTTTACCTTGATTAGGGTTCAATTACAATTCACACCTCGTAACTCTGTAATTTTTTCAGATATATCTGTTAAAAAAAACATGTTTTAGACACGTTTAACATTCCCAGGTGCTGTTTTTGTCAGTTTATTTTTTGTTGAGTTGTTATTAACGAAAACTTTAGAGTTGTCAACTGTTACTAACGATTTTCAATCGATCTAGACCAATATCATTCCGCAGTGTCGCTGCTGGCTGTCAAATTAAATATATCAATTACTTGAGAAAAGGTAGAGTTGCTAACGAAAGTTTCGTAGTTGCTAACATTTGCTAACGATTTGCAAATTATCTATGTTGGATGTGAGTTTCTGACGAACATTTTAGAGTTGTTATGAGTTGCTGGCGAGTTATAAACAATCTATACATATATAGAACACGTATTTTCATTAACTTGCTGCAATCAATCACCGTGATTAATTTAACAATAGCAGCAGATAACAATACAACAACACCAATATTGTTAGATCTACCCATAACCTCTGGAACTTGTATCTTTTTGTTCTACTTTCAAAAAACCTTAGCATTTATTATGAGAGAGGCTTGACTCTTAGCTAATCAAAAATATATTTAAAAATTATATATAAAGTTACTGGCCTAAGCCGCCTAAGCTTTCTTTCTATGAAATTCTCAGCCTTAAAAATATGCATACAAATGTAAAAACGTTCGATATCTATATTTTTAAAGAACAAATTTCTTGATATCTATTTAGAGCCACATATATGCAGAGTTTCAGGTTACAACTCTTCTAAATAGTAAAATTGTATGGCCAATATTATTTGTTTATTAAATTTTAAATAATTGTATGGCTCCTATATCTTTGGTGGTTTGAATTCAATGTTTCTACTGGAAATACTACTTGATGGCGTCAATTACTTACTATTTGTATCCATTGTAAGAAGGAAATTTCTTTACCTTTTCTAATTATTATTTGTCGTACTTGATTAAAGGAAGCGGCGTCATTTAGTTAATCACGTCTCGTCTTAAAATATTATTAAATTTTTCCAACAATCGTTAAGCAATTTCGAAAAGCTATTAACTATATTTATATTAGCTAACTCGTCACTTGCAATATCAATTCAATGTTATTTTATTTATTTATTTTTTTTTTTTTTTTTTCGTAATCCTTATAATAGTCTCATAATGTAATAATGTGTTTTTTTTGCATTATTCATTATATGTATATGCCATACCATTACCAAATATTCTCAGTTTAAGTTATTCCTTGTAATTAGGCGATGCCGCTTGTTTAGAACGAATACATAAATAAATGCTGTGCTCTATAAATCAGAACATTAACAAAAATCATTAATCTATTTGTTTAAAGCTTTAACTGGTCATCGACATAATATAGACCCTGGTTTTTATTAATTAAATGTATATTTATAACATTTGTCATTGTACCAATAAAAATATCTCAAACACCATGCACACAGCAGAATTTTAACCATCTTCATTGACGCTGATGATGATGAACTTAATTAGTTAAACACGCGTTGTAACAAGTGCATCTTTTGCATCATATCCGAACAGTTATAAATACTTATTTAGCCTTAGGGATGCGAAATAGCTAATAGGTATTTTCGAGGAAGAACAATTAATAAAAATCTACATTTTTACTAAAATTATATTTACATTTGACCCTTAAAAAAGCTTAGAAAAGAACACATCCCTCAAAGAATTTACGTTATATGTATTGCTGTATTTTTTATGTATTGTATTTTTCTTTTACGTATATTCAGACGTAAATGGGTCGATTATTGTATTCTTCGAAAAGGAGGCGATAAAGTCAAAATAAATAAAACCAATAAATGAATCATAGATAAATGTAGATATCGCCATCACTTTTTTTGATAATTGAATCAATTTTAAATTAAGATCCAACTGTTCTCGTCGAAAATTTAGCAAAAATGGATTAGCTGATGGAAAACGACTTTTCTGTAATGTCCCCCTCGCTTTAATTTGGAACAAAGAAAGAAAGTATGAATATAAGAATAAAACAATAAATAAGATCAACAAAGAAGAATAATAAAGAACACATTTGTTGATACATCATTAATATTTTGTATTGATGTATCAATTACGAATTTTTCGACTTCTACATCTCTGGAATCTTTTTACAATGAGGTTTTACATTTAATATAGCGAGGCTAGGTTGCAGCAGTGGGGTTGGAATATTCTGCGACCTGAGTAAGGCCTTCGATTGCGATCAGCACAGAATTTTGAGAGATAAACTATATAAATACGGTGTGAGGGATAAAGCACATGACTGATTTAGCTCATATTTAAATAACAGATTAAAATGCGTGGAAATCACAAATAAAGGAAATACAGCTATGTCTAGTGTGGAAGTTAATGGAAGTGGAGTACCACAGGGATCAATATTGGGATCAATATTGTTTTTATAATATATAAATGAACTTCCCCTTATTTTACCTGAAACATTCACTTCCCTTTATGCTGATGACTCTACACTATTATTTAGTGACAAAAATCCAAATATTGTGCAGGATAGGATGTTGAACGCACTTATTCATATCAAGCACTGCTTTGGATAACATCGAATTTAAATGATTTTTCAAAACCAACTCATAATTATTCCACAAGATCAGTATATAATGAAGCATTAATGGTACCACTATATAGAAAATCTCATATCCGCAGAAGTCTATTTTTTTATGCCCCAAAACTGTATAATTTTCTCCCAAAGAAAATTAAAAATATAAAATCATTAAATGTCTTGAAGAAAGAAATAAAATTGTTTATAAAAGAAAATTTTCATCAAGTAGAAACAATATTTTCACTATGTGCTCAATAACACTGAATTCTAGATTTCCAGTAAGGCATTTTTTGTATTTGGTATTCTTATACCTTTGGCTCATCTTATTCAGTAGTTTATTCCAGTCCTCTTCAATTTCTCAGTCACTCTATATGTATACGTATATGTATACGTATATGTATACGTATTATATATTCAAAATTTGTTTGTTTGTAATTTTGTATTTTTTCTTCAGTAATCGATATTTTGAAATATTATATAGATAAATACCTAGTGGTTGATCATAATATTAAATTGTATGTATATGTATGTATGTATATCAACACTAATACCGCACACAAGCTATGCTTAGGCGGATTTGTAACTAAAAAAGTCAATATTGTAAATTGTAAAAATTAAGTTGTTGTAAAATTATAAATTGAAATAGTATAATGTTGAATAAACTGAACTGAACTGATTTCGTTAATTAGAAATCTTGGAAAAATTAGGGAAACTCTAATAAAAAAAAATCTACACAGATGCAATAAATCTCTTGATGAGTAATATCTACAAATCTTTTAATGATAATAAGCCAGCTCTTTGCATCTTTATAAATCTGCCTAAAGCCTTTGACACAGTTAGTCATCTTAAATTACTATATTTGCTTGAGAAATTAGGTTTTCGTGGCAACATACTTCAGTTGTTATCTAGTTATCTTACAGATAGAAGGCAGTATGTAGATATTAGTGGTACTCTTAGTCACTTCCAAATCGTTGAATTTGGCATTGCTCAAGGCATAATGCTGAGGCCAGTATACTTTTCAAGAAATACATTATTAACTTATTTTCTGTGTGTATTCGTGGTTCCATTTTACGAGTTGCCGATGATACGGAAATATTTTATATCCAGGTTTAACTGCTCGATATTGCTCAAAAACATTTTAAAAATATCAAAGATTGGTTTGACTCGAGATTGTTAACGATTTACTTTAATAAAACTAAATGTCTCCCTTTTGCGGCCAGTAAAACTAGATTGCCAAATAAAGTCTCACTAAAAATAAAGTGTGAAGGGACCATCATTGAAATTCCGCAAGTCAATGATGTAAAATACATAGGGTTATATATTGACAGAACTTTATCGCGGAAAGTTTATATAAATAAATTAATATTTAACATAAGGAACTTATTACCAAAATTCAAGTATCTTTAAGAATTCTAGATATACAGCACCTTATGATAATCTACTATGCACTTGTAGAATCTCAATTTAGGTGATCATTGCTCGGAAAGAGGCCTATAGTAATGAAATAAAAATACTGGAGATGTTACAAAAATGGGTAAAAACGTATTTAACAAGAAAATTACATATCTGTGTATATTGAATAAATTGGCGAATGTTCTTGAAATTGAACAATTATACTGTATGTCCCACCTCGTTTTAGACTAGGAAAAAAGGACGAATAAGGTTATTTATTTCATATATTTGACGCTCCTATTCCACTAGGAATAAGGATTAAATCTCTAGTACAAAAATCATCTTACTGCCTTAAAGTAGGAACGCACGGAGAGCAGCTATACTATAATATATGTATATTATATCTCATATATTACAAAAATATCGCTCAATATTATGATTGGGACAAAATGTACTGAGTTATAATATATAGCTATATCCGAGCGATATATTTTTACATAGCCTATTAACCTAAAATATATCTTCTCTTTGAACTGAAAGCAATAAATTCAGTTGCCATGTTTAGGAAGAAAATAAAAAATGTATTCTTTCAAAACATTGTGCTGTGTTGCACCAAATAATACATAAAAAAAATATATACATTATAAAGAAATAATATGCATAATTAAATTGCTTGCCTGAACGTTTATAGCATTTATCTCTTAAAACCATTACCACGATCTGTCATTTGTTTTTCTTTCGTGTACTGTATATTTAAGTATCTTTACTGTTTCTTAATTAAGTTTAACTCGATATTACGAGTATAAGTGTAGGTATATGTCTCTATGTATGTGTACGGTAGCACATTCTGGACAAGTTTGAACAAATTAATAAAAGTTTATACTTTAGTATTGTGCTCAAAACATGACATGACATGACATTCAAAAGCTCATAAGTAATTCCTACTTTTCCAGCTATTATATTCTACATGTATTTGTTGTTGTTAATCCTCTGCTGTACTAATAAGATAGTTTAACTGAAAACCGAACTTAAATAATTTAATTACTAATGAGTTAACGAAGAACTGAAGTAGTAGTTATTAAGTGCAACCAATATTAATAGAATTATAAACTTTAGCTTTAGTTAAAAACTATTTCATAATAAGAGAATGTCTAATAGTTTGTAAGAAAGTGCGAAAAATTTACCAGTAAAAAACCGACTAGAAACTTTAAAATAGGTCATTGTAGGTGGAAAATTAATTTTCAAGGAATAACGAATTATAGAAAACTGTCACTAAAATCATTAGTTGTATAATGTTACTACAAACCATTTTCTTATTAATAAAATGCGTAGTGTTTATGGGGTATGAATTGTCTACATATCTTCAGATAGATAATGCATGGATAACTTGGATGATATTACAAAGATTTTATTAAATTGGCAAAAGGCAGAATTACATGACAAATTCGATGTTTTATATTTTGATATACCTATATGCATCTTAAAATGTTGTCAATATTTTGAAAAAACTGGAAATTGCTCAAATGTTCAAACTTGAATATATGCGCAACCAAGAACCCGGGACGGGTAAAAACCTAAGCTCAAGCATTGATGACAAATTTGAACGTATAATTTGGAAGTTGTGGTTATCAACGTCCTAATCGTAATCATTTAGTAATCTTAATCGGTAATCGTTTTAAATACTTATAATATTGAAATTAGATGTAAAGGCATAAGATGAAATGTCAATCACAGTTGACTATGGTATGATAGAGTTTCGTAGAAAAACCTACTTTTCTCTGATTTCATAGTCACCTTTCTCATTTATTTTGCTTTCCTAGGAGGTAACCGTAAGTGCTTTTGGGCAAAAAGTGTTTCAAAGCTATAACTATTATTTTTGAAACACATCATATATGTTTCACAACAAAGTTGAGATTCTGCATTATATTGCCGTTAGTGGCATAAAGGTTGCCATTTTATACAAATTATGGAAAAGATACCTAGTAAGCGTATAGATACGATTTGTCGTTATTTTCGTATATTTAAGTACTAAATTTATAAAATATACCAAATGATGAAAACTGTGTTCATTTAAATCTGCATACGTATTCTAATTCAAATGATGCTCTATCTGTAATATTAACCAAGATAAACAAGTAAAGAAATATAAATGGTCAGTTTGTAGATTAGTCCAACATCCACTGTGCAATAACACGGCATTCCCTTATTTAACAATTGGCAAGACCTTCCAAGAACTAAAAGCGGGGGTAAGTTCTGCGCAGGCATATACAACCCTTAGTTGACTTAGGCTAGGGTACAAAAGTAGTGACACGTAGGGTGGATTTGCAGATTGTTATGTGATGTAGAAAGTGCCAGTGTCCTATGGTATAGGTTTAGAACCAGATTTCTTAATGTAAGTGATTTTAGCCATAATAATCAGTAAATTGTTTAGATTTAGTATTTTCTATTTATTGTTATTTATATTTATTTTTTAATAGTCAAAGATGAATAGTGTGGATCTTAGTTTGTTTCTAATTTAAAGAACGTATATACGTAAATTAAATATCATTGCAAGTACTTACATTGCAAAGAGTTAAGTGAAATTTGTTACATGTGACATATATGTTAAACATCGTAATGATATTGAGAAATATTTTTAATAAAACATTCAATGGACTTAGGTGCCTGTTTTCTATTTTAACTGCGAGTTTAGAACTGCTTAATTTATTTTTATACTTCTTACACAATATCATATAAAAATATTAGTAGTAAAACCTTAGTTGACCCATTAAGTTTTCACAAGACTAACAAACACGTTTCTGGTTAAGTTCCCGTAATATACCACACGGCCCTGCCCACACTTGGCCCTGAAATCATGCTCTTATTTTTATCGATTTTTCTACAAACACAGTCCGGGGTAGAGGCTGGGCTAAGAGAATTCAACTAACTGTTTACGAGTGACTCAAACGCCCTTTCATTGGAGTTTTGATAATAACTAGGGCCTACACACGTAGGTGCGTACGTAGTATGTATGTCCCGTTACATTTCATTGTCAGCCATGACCTACAGCAACTAACTGCTGTAAAATCCACTTAAGTAAAATTTTCAGTGGCGTAACATTGGTGTATGGATATAATATATTTTGTGAGATATAGAAAGCTTAACATGTTTATGTAAAAATATGTGTTATATATGCGTTTTTATATGTATATGTGTTTTGCACGACTTATATTGGTACACTTTTCTTATTTAAATAGGAGCCTAGAGTAATAGTTCTATTTCTGCAAATAAACATTTTAGGTTGTGCCTTGACTCTGTATTTAGGTCTTTGGCTAACCTATAGGTAACCTTATTCACGATTTCTATCATTTATATAACAGTATATAATAAATCCAGGGGCTAGTTTATTAATTAGTAGACATAAGATAAACCGTTTAATATCGAAAACATATCACTTTTCAATATTTTTAAATTACAAAAGTAAGTCTTTTTGTTCGTTATTCAAGAAAATATATCATAAAAACAGCTAAATGTTAACTGTCACATTATCTACATATCACAGTTTTAAATATATTACGTTCAACTAAATTGGCTTTTAATTTTATTTTACGTGTACTTACATTTTGTTAAGTTTGACATTTGTCAGATCCATTGCATTTCATTCATCCTTCATATTTCTCATATTAACATATTTTTACATATTATTATGTTAAAAAAATAAATGAGTATATATGCCATACAGTGAGAAACTAAAGAACAATATCGACGCGTCAAAGGTTTTATTTAAACTAGCAAGAACAGCAATATTAAGAATAGTTGCCCTTTGTCAGACTTTATGTTTCATTGATGAAAGCGTATGGACTGGGCTATTTTTAAATTTATAGAAACAGATACAGATTGAAGGAGATGGTATCCTTCAATGAATTAGAAAACTCTCGCATGATTAATTAAAAATATTGCAACGCTGCTTCATCAGTCTAAACTGGTAAAACAACTTAACCTGTAAAGACTTATCTCCTCTAAACGTACCTAATTATGACGTCAACATTCAACAAGCCTATTATTTATCTCATTACATGTAGATATCTTTTTTGGAATCTTATTTTAATAATCGCTTGAAATATACTTGTATTAATGAGTAGAATATACATTTATATTATAGTGCTTCATAGAAATAAATCAGGTGCGCCACTGAGACCTTTTCATAGATAACTCCGGCACATGAACATAGGACATGGGTCTCAAAATGCAATATGGCCAGAACGTAAATTGCTTTTCTTGGAATCAAGATCCTTGAAATATGGTTTGTGAATTTGATTCTCATGTTGCGGTGCCTTTTGTTTGAAACAGTAGATAGGCTCTGGTTTTAAAAATGGGTATGATATAGTTGTTTTTGTAATTAGAATAAACATTAGTAAATTTTAAGGATTATAAATCCATTTTTGCTGGTATATCTATTTTATTTTATAAAAACGATTAAATATTTATAAATAATAAACCAATAACTTCTTAATTTCTTGAATAAATAAAAATTCAACTACGGAAAGTTCAACTGACTGCATATCTTCTCAAAACATCCACCTTAATAGCTTTTTAAGTGTTCAATTTATTAGTGTTCGAAATTTGAAATAAATGGGGCAAACTGTGTTGCGAAAATTAGTATGAAAACAACTAAAATAACAATAAAGGTCTCACGTATGGTACCATTAAGTCATGTCTACGTAATTATTGTTCATTTTATGTTGGTATTTCAGTAATTAATTATCTAATATTCAGAAAATATTGCAGAAAACTTGCTTTCTTAAAATGTAATTTTAGGGGGTGGATAATTCCTTGTTTGTGGTATTGTAGGTAGGGCAGGTAGCAGATAAGCTTAAATGTGAAGCAGGTAAGAAATTTTGCAGCAACAATAACATAGAAATTTCATACAAAATGTTGAGTCCCAGAGATGCTGTATTCACTGGCCTTTTTGAGAACGTAGTAAAATGACCTAGGTTTATTGTATTAGCAGGCCCTTCGTGCCAAAGTGACTGTTTTCGATATTTTCGGAATGGGTAGTAAATTGTATGGCGGAATGATCCTAAACCATGGGCGTGCGCTTAATCTATCCTTCAGCCACTTCCAAAAACAAACTATTCAAAATAATTCAGGAACTTCAGGTGATTCTTTAAAATTAAGTGATTCCACTGAAGTTACGATAAAAATAAAACAACGCCAGGAGTAAATTGTACTTAATAATATGGTTAGCTACTGCTTTTACGCAGACTCTTATATGCTAGTTAATTAACTTTTACAATTTAATACATGGATTACAAATATACAATTAAATACTATATATTCAGTATAATCGTATCCGTATATGAACAAAGCAACTAGTTTTATGTAAAAAAGGCATAGTTAAAACATGCACGTTTGAAGAATAATGTTCAATATTATATGTCAATATGTCCTTACGGTATAGAGTTAAGGTACCTACTAGTTTTTAGTCGGTGTACTACATACAATATTATCTATTTTTCTGAGTGCTTAATATTTTCTGTTGGTTTTACCATGGCTCAAAACTATATAGGTTATCTAACAGAATATTTTGATAATACCCTAATATTGTATAAAATCCTGTCACACAATCCGAGATCCAATATGGTGTCAATTTTTTTTTTTTATTTTATCAGATATCTAATCCTAAAAAACTGAATCTAAGAAACTGGTTATAATCAAAAACTAAATTTAGTGATTCTATAAAACACTCCCAGCTTTTTGTTAGGGTTGGACCGCAAGTGAAATCAAATTTTAAAGTTGAAATCTTCTACCCTGTATTTTTCTCTAATAAATTTCTGTAATATTAATATAGGATCGAATGCACCTCTAATGATAAAGAAAATATAAAAAATGGTCGCCTCAAGACTATTACGTTGGAACCTTATCGATAACATTTAAAAAACCGATCGATCCAAATACCAATGTGAAAATGTTAAACGTTGCATAATTTTCTTTGGTAATACTAATTACGTACTATAAATTTATGCCAATTACCTATATTTCAAATTATTATTGTTCAAATATCAGAAAAATAGAAAATAGAGTCAATAGACTTTTATTACTTCTAAAGAAAAACCGATTCAAAAGATGCCGCTAGAGAAAAAATGGATTTGAGGTACCATATAAATATAATTACCACATGCCCTGATGTAGCTCAGCATTGTGAATAATTTTGTAGGTAGCTTATAAATATTAGGTACCAGATGTTCAGTAAAAAAATGTTATATCTTTGCTTTGAACTCAAATATATCTATAAAATATGAATTATGCTATTTGGAAACAAGTTGATTCCTTTAAATAATAATTATTTTTAATAAAATAGTATATTATTCTTCATAATAATAATTGGTCTTTTTTTAGTATGAGCAGATAGTTCCTTCCATACCATCTAAATTCATAATTGAAAGGTACCTATAATTACTGCTGTGATTTTGTTCTGAAATGTGTTGTTTTTTGAAAAAATAATTGGTCTCATTTTTGATGGTAGATTCTCGATATTATATTTAGCACAAAACTTCGAAACGAATTGCTTGCAGAGATATAGATAATTGAAAATTTTAAATTTAGAAAATTTAGAATAAAATAGTTTAGAATAACAGTTTAAGCTATCGTTTGCAGGTTTGAAAAATGTTTAGTAATTTTTTCTATAGTATAGTAACTTAATAATTATTAGTTCTATCACAATTCAATCACAATCACAATAATCAATAATGTAATTATTAACAGGTACAGGGTGGGCCGTATAAGAGTGCGTATCCCCTTATCTCAGAAACTATGTGAAATAGAAAAAAAAGTTTTATATAAATGTTGTTTGCGTTAAAGATGTCGGTATTTTTTTAATATAGTTATATTTGTAGCTCTTCAATATACAGGGTGATGAACTAAACTTATCTTTTTTTAAATGGAACACCCTGTATATTATTACATTTTTGAAAAGCTCTTCAAAAGACTTGTTCAACGATATATAATATGATGGGTCTGTAGTCCACCGTTTCGGAGCTATTGAGAATTATCTTCAGGAAATAGCCAATATTAAAATCGTGCTAGAAAAGTTAATAATTAAGTTTTTGAGCATTAACTTGCGCCAAGAGAATTCTAATTTTATATACTTTATTATGTAATTACTCAATATTCAGTTTAAAAAAAATTTTTACCGTGTTGCCACATTTCGAAAACCATAAATTTTCACGATTTTTTCAAATGAAACACCCTGTATATTATTACATTTCTAGAAAGCCCTTCTATCGACAAATTTAGAGATATATGATATGATGGGTTTGGGACATCGTTTCCGAATGATTATCCTCAGAATATGGGATTTTAATACTGGCTATTTCCCGAAGATAATACTCAATAACTCCGAAACTGTGAGCATCAGACCTATCATATTATATATCATTGAACTAGTCTTTAGAAGGGCTTTCTGAAAATATAATAATATATGGGGTGTGGCATTTAAAAAAGTATTATCTTCGGGAAATAGCCAGTACCTATTAAAATCCCATATTCTGAGGATAATCATTCAGAAACGATGTCCCAAACCCATCATATCATATATCTCTAAATTTGTCGATAGAAGGGCTTTCTAGAGATGTAATAATATACAGGGTGTTTCATTTGAAAAAAGATAAGTTTAGTTCATCACCCTGTATATTGAAGAGCTACAAATATAACTATATTAAAAAACTACCGACATCTTTAACGCAAACAACATTTATATAAAACTTTTTTTTCTATCTCACATAGTTTCTGAGATAAGGGGATACGCACTTTTATACGGCCCACCCTGTACACGTAACGGTACACTCTTTTGTACAATTCAAAACAAGAGTACATATTTTTCAGAATATATACATATATTACTTTTAAAATAGAATAGATAAATAAAATTAGCTAGATAGCCTGATACAAGTGACATTCCCCTGACATTCGCCCAGAATATGCAACGCAGTCTCGTCTGCATCATCACAAACCAGGCTTAATGGGTTTTCTGCCAATCTCAGATTATAGACGTATTTCCTGAGACGAGGTTTGTTCAGGCCCAGCATCTCTAGTTATTTTCTGCGAAGGACCTTCCATCAGTGGCTTTGCATGACTCTGTTCTGGTTTTAAGACCCAGTAATTCCTATGTTCTTGTTCTACTCATTCTCCTATAGCCATTCTGAAAGCGCTGCAATCAACTCCACAAGCTGACTCCGTTCCTATGAGAGTAATTTCAGACCCCTTTCTAGCATGTTACACTCAATGCCTTTATGATCTGGCACTCAAAACAGTCTCACTGTATTGGTATTTGACAGTTCAATTAGCCATAGGAGCAAATCCCAAACAAACCTCGAATAACCGTGTTTGAGTTCAAAGCCTTTATGTCGGCTTCCCACTATCAGAGAATAATATGTAGATGAGTTTACGTGTGTAACCCCTCCTCACATTCTCGCCAAACACGCCATTATTGTGAAAATTCACAACTAGGTTAACCTCTGAATCTTGTTCAGTTTTTCAATTACAGTCAGACCACCATAAAGTATTTACGTCTCACTATTAACGTGTACATCTAATGTAACATCTATCAAGCACCAACATACACAAAGTATCCACCTCGCCTTGTTAATAGTCATGTCCAGTGTTACTCCCCGAGATACTTAAACTCTCCCGAAAAATAATTGGTATTGAATAACGTTAGGTACTGCTAGGAATTAGAATAACGCTAGTCTTTTATATAAATCAAGTTTCTGTAATTTAAAGTCTCCTAGTGCGTATTTCTTAAAATTTCAAACAAAACTAAATATGTCTAAAAACTAGTCACTTCAACTACCATACTTTAAACCCCCTTATTTATTGCCTTCTATTATATCAAGCAAGGAAAGGTCATTACTTTTGGGCATTTTTCCCACCGTCCGAAATGCGGGTAATCTATAAAAACTAGAAAGATCTAATGATAAATATTCAGCCAGAGCCAGAAGTAGGTATTAACAGTATAAACAGGTATAGCCTAATCGGACGCCGTATCGAGTGTAATATCAAATTAAACAGTATAGTCAATTAAAGTAATGAAATATGGGTAAGACTACTAAAAGTGATATTATTGCATTCATTGTGTCTCACTTCAGACTGTAACACCCTTTATGTTATGTTATCACCAAAATACCATTTATCCGTTTAAAAATGCAAAGCGACCTGAAATGCAACATTAAAATAAAATATAACCTTTTGATCATTAAAATCTAAAAGTTCAACTTGAAAAATCACAGTACTATTTGGAATCAAAAAGCGTATTGAAGAATATTTTAAATTTTTTTAATATTTTACGTCTAAAAATATTGTTTAATGCAGACCTCTCCTCATTTCCGGTAAAAACCCCTCATTCCCGGTAGAGATCGTGGATGGAGAAAATGTCAGCTTGGTCTTAATGTAAGATATTAACATCTATTGCTGTTTGATTTGCTCCCCCTAACTAATGAGGATTTCCAGGTTCCCTCATTCCAGCACCGAATGGTAGTTAGAGCTTACCAACGTAAGTAATATTGCTTTGCGGAATTGCAGCCTACCGATTAATAATATGTCGTTCCTCTTCCGCCTAAGCAGTGTTAGTTAAAGTTACAAGTTTCGGACTTTCAGGGTAATCTCCTAGATAAAGGAATTTATCAATAATTTTGCCACGAGAAGAGTTTCTAAAACTCGAATAACGTTTATCTAATTTTTCTTAAGGGAAAACCAAATTATTTTCGTGTGGAAAAACTAATGAAATTGAAAATCTCTCAAATAAAAAGTTTTAGACGTAGCCTCCGAGATGTTGATGGCTACGCTTTAGATTATATATTCTATTATATATATATTGACTTGATTTTAAACTTATGGGATAAAATTTACTAAACTTTTTAGATAAGTTACTATTTTTTACAGTAGAATTTGCAATGGTAGATAGTAAATTTAGATTTCATATATTTTTTAAACTACAGTTGTTATGAACCTTCTTTCAGTCGACAAAGCTTGTGCAGAAAGGAATCTGCAATCGTTGCAATGGACACAATACTTACATGGGATCTAATACAGGAGAACAGTTAGGTAACAAAAAAAATATATTTTATTTACTTTAATTTATTTCTCAGAGCATGATCAATAAAGAATTAAGCATAACTTAACAATATGATTTCCTGTAATTTCGCAGCAAAAGGGCATATTTCACTACAATCGTAGCCCACGACGTGGGGGCTACGCTACAATTAATGCAAATTATCATAATTTCAATTTGTTAAATGATTATTTAATTTAAACCAAACTCGGGGAAAAAGTTGAACAAGAAAGTCGGTATAGGAGCAAACGCTTCAAGACTTCAGAAAAACTTTTAGATAGACATATTAGAAATTCTGTACTGGTAAATCAGCCTTTACATCAAAACCAATAGGCTTACAAAGCAGGGATTAAGTTGGTAGCTTTTAAAAATTTTTCTTAGAAAATTATTAATATTTTCCATTAACAATAGTTATTTGTTAAACAAGACGGTAAAATTACTTTTTATCGACGAGTGAAAATGTTTAATTAACGAGCGGAGCAAGTTAATTAAATTTCACGAGTCGATAATGAAATTTTACCGTCGTGTATAACATTTTATTTTTTTATAGCGAAGGTTAAAGAAAAACTTTTTGCAGACAAAAATAAGGAAAGCAATCAGAAATATTTGCAATCAGATTTTAAATTCCCAGTAGTTAGTTCGGTTTGTTGCTATGGTTAATACGAAAAATAAAAATATTAAAGTACTTCGTCTATCATTGCTGTTAAAGGTTCATTTTATCTACCCTTCCGGTTAATATGCTACTCGATCTGTTTTTTTTTTTTGAGTTGGATAAAACATACTTTAACCTTTGCTATAAAAAAAAATAAAAAATAGGCCAAGAAGTTTAGATATTATATATTCCTTCACAAAAGTATGTACCTAAGCTATAAAATTAGCTAGTTGACACTAGTGGCACCATTCCAAATTAGCATGGTTACAGTATAGGCAGAGAGTGTTCTCTGGTATAGGTACACCCAATATATAATGTATCGTAAATATTTCTATAGTACCAAAAAGAAAACTACAGCTAACAACACTTAGCAATCGGATTATATAAAATATACCTACTACATACATTTGCATAGTTAAATGCACCATGACTACATGAACGTCAGTCACCCTTAACACCAAACGACAGACAGATGTTTAGAGGTAGGATACTGTTGACGTCAACTATCGATATATCGATAGTATGAACAAATATCGATGTTTTATATATTCATGTTAAGGCCGATTCCCACATAGCAGCGCCGCAGCAGCGCGGCGCGGCGCTGCAAATGCCGCTCCAAAAAATATTCATGTAATTAAATGGAACAGTTCCCACATAAACGGCGCGGCGCTGCTCAGCGCTCAAAGGAGCGCCGCGCCGCGCTGCTGCGGCGCTGCTACGGCGCTGCTATGTGGGAATCGGCCTTTAATCGTTACTGCCGTGGAAGATAGACAGCCAATGAATAATGAATCAATGAGTTGGCGCGTTCGCATCTCAGTAAACAATTGAGTATTTGCTCTACTCTGTTCTGTTGTTACACTATGGACGGACTATGGTTCTGTTTTCTACATTTTCATGGGTAATAGTTGGTGTTCTGTAATTAGATATTAGATTTTAGGTTGGATATGACATTGTACGTAGTAAATTAAATATTAACGTTCTACCATAGATTTATAAGACAAGGCGTTCTACTATTATTTTCTATGGACGTTGTGCTTTTAAAAATTTATTTGAGATATCTTGATACCTATTTAAATGCCGTATTTTGTATGTTTAAATGGGGCCAAATGTAAAATATCTGATCTGGTCCATATTCGATAAATATGATCCATATTTAATTTAATAAAATTTCATACCCACACGTTCTAGAAAAAACGTGTATGTATGTTCTGCAATATGAGTGTTGGTGATCAAACAGTACTAGGGGCAACTTGTCTATTAACTATACTATTAAAACGAAGAAAAAGACACAAATGCCAGCCAAAAAAGGAAAATTTGGATGCAAGAATGGATCAGAAATAGAAACAAACGTGGCGTTTAAAAAATATGATTAACAAACCTATACGATTTCTGCAATTTAATCCTGCTATACCAAAGACTCACTTCCAAAAAAAGCTATTATTAAAATTTTTACCCGGGTATAATATAAATAAATAAAAAATAAAGTTTGTATCAAATTTTATAAGTTCTATTATTACAAAAAAAAAAAGCACGATTTATTCTTAAAAACATTTAGTGTAGGATCATACATTGCGTTTTCGCCGCTCTGGTGGAACCGGTGTGCTCTGCCGCAATGAATAGGGTACGTGCTTTTTAATTGGCAGGATCACACAATGCGTTTCTGCCGCGGCAACCGGATGACGCCGCATCATGCTGCGGTAATATCCCGCCCAACCGCACCGGTTCCACCGGAACGGCGAAAACGCAATGTATGATCCTACACTTACTGTTTTTTTTAAAGGTGACTATCATGTTCATGATTATGATTTTGGTACCATAGACGAAACACTACGTATACATGACACGTAGATATGAAAATCAACGATGCCATAACCTTAAATAGTTAATATAAAGCAATTTATTATTTTTAAATATAATTACAGGTGAATAATACAGTGAGTACAGTAAAATCAGACCATTAATCCTAACTTTCAAAATGTAATAATATCGTAGGTATCGTAGGACACTAGACACTGTTTAGCGCCGATTCAGTTTCAACCGATTTGATATTTTTTGAAGTAGCTGCAATTCCTATGAATTCCGTTCACACTAAGCTACATTATTTAAAACTGCGCATATAACGAAAATATTACACGCAAGCATGACCTACCAGCAACCAGTAGCTACTGTGCAGCTTGCATGGGTATTCACATGAATATTCACTTGAGTTAGGAAGTTTTTTATGCTGCAGCGGTTTTTTTATATCTGCTTGTGGCACCATAAAGTAACAGTATCTTTGTATTTAAATACCTTCTACTTATTTTGAGATAAACATAATAAGTACATATTGATATAATATTATTATTTTTTGTGGTATATATTTCATGGTGATATCTAGTATCTATCATATACAACGCAAGTCAATCTATCAATCACAAATCAAAAATAAAGTCACATGGTCATAGATTAGGTTCTGTTAGTCAATGATATAAGTTGACAGATACCGTAACTATCATTTTAAAATAGTGACAATGTTGACAGTTTAGCGCAAACAAATCGATTTAGTTGAGGACTATAGTCAAAATTCACGTAATTGGTTGTAAAACGGATGAGGCTCAAATTCCACGTTTTAATTTAATTTTTCTTTTCAGATTCCCATTTTTTACCCCATCTGCCATAGAACAACCAGTACCTAATGCAGTAAAGAAAATGTCTTCCAACACTACTACCTCAGGTTTCCCAACGGTATCTACTGCAACGTCTCACATAATGACTGCCAGTGCTAGCACTTCTCTAGAATATCCAATGACCAGTTTTATAAATGGAATCCTATCGGTAATATATAATTCTTACTGTTCAATAAGATCCCCTTATTTACAGATGTTTCACTTTATCTATTTTAGGCTGTGAAAAAAGAAAATAATACGGTCTCATTATGTGGAAACTGTGAGGAAGGTGCTTCTGCATTTTCAAAATGCTTCGAGTGTAGTGAATTATTATGTGATAGTTGTGTTAGTGCTCATCAACGTGTTCGCCTTACCAAGGACCACAAAATTTCTAGATTACCTGGTGCCATTACTTCACCTCGTACGTCACATATGAGCATGTCTAGCCATGCATCTACATCACCATCACCACAGGTAAATTATGGAAGGAAATCTAGCTCTATTTTTGCATAATTAATCAGACTTAGTAATGGGAATTTACCCTTAACAATAATATAAACCTTGTTACTTTAAATATTTCAAATGTATTTGGTTTTCTAGTTCAGTTTCTATTTCGTTAATAAAAATCAGAGACAAAAGAATGTACCTAACTCGGTTTCATATGAAAAGAATCATAATACGCAGAATGTCTTTAGTCCATACCTTATTCCCAACATTCAATTCGCTAACACTAGTAGAAATTGGACTTTACAATATTTTATTTAAATTTTCATAATTGGTCATTATTCTTCATGACTTCGTTTTTTTTTTTAACTATCAGTTATAAATATGTATTTAGCTTCATTAATAAACCTTTTCCAAAATTAAAATTTTAGATCTGAATAATTTTGCAACGCGTGATATACCACTGTGTTTCATTTAATTTTTGGGTGGAGACCATATAGCGTTTGCCGCACCTATTTCTAACCGTAGGACAGATATGTATGTCCATAACAGCGGTGATTAGGAAACTACTGCTGGTTAAACAACAAAATCTTCGTATGAAACATTACGAATAATTTTCATAAGCCATGTTCTTTTTGACATATACCTCTTATTTCAGATTACCCCACAAACACTATTAATATATTAATATCAAGACTTATACAAAAATAAATTAATGTACGCAACACACAAAACACTATACTGCACTCGACGCGTGTTTCGCCAACTGGCGTCACGTGCAGTATAGTGTTTTGGTGTTATGTGGAAACTACGTCAGTGTTGACTATACTGATATGTCTTTTTACCGGGCGCATCTCACCTAATATCTCTACTTAGCCAGTGAAACGCATTGTTTTACAAAGCGTACAAATGTTAGCAAAGTCTCATTAACTTTGCTAACATAAATGAAAATAATGATAATTCCATAAGTAGAGGTATATATTTGAATGACAATGTATGTCGCTGTTGCCCAGCAAGAACGTCCTCTTCGAGATATAGAGTACGTCTTGCCAAGGGATGCGGTTGGGCTGTGAATGTTGTTTGTGATAAGTTGAGGAATTGGGGAAAATTGAGGTATCTATATACCTACTAATAATAATAATAACTTAACAATAAACTCTAAAAACACAACATAAATAAAAATAAACTCAACATAAATAATACAGAATTACAATTTTTAAAATGAGTATTAAAGTAAATACCTATTAAATACATTTTTCTCGGGTTATTAATACCATGTAACTTAAAAATAAAATTCTGTAGGAAAATAAAATATACTTCAAAATGCCTTAAATAATGATTGATAAGGAAAGAAAAATGACAAAAGGAAGAATTGCGGCTAGTAATATTACTAATATAATACTAGCTCCTGACGATTATCTTAATTATGTCTTTTTAATTTTTTTATAATAAATACTTTGTCATGGTATGTCAATTCATTAAGATTTTTTTAAAGGAAATTGACAATATATGATATAATACAACTACTAATACTGTTATTGTTTATACTTACGTTAGATGCCATCATTATTCTTTCCCTTCAGTATTAAATAAATATATTATAAATAAAAAATTGTATCAAAAAACTAAACTACATAACCACAACAACCTGTTAACGCATGAAAAGTCAAAAAGCGGGAGTGGAAATTGGAATTATATAAATTAGAGATGAGCAATAAATCGCGAACTGTGAAATATTCACTTACGAATGAAAATTCGCAATCGCAATCTATTCATTCATAAAGAGCAACGAAGCGAACGATCGCAAGTCGCAATGTCGCGTCGCAAGTCGCAATCGCAACTCACAAACTAAACGATGAACCCAGGCGTGACGTGTGACGTCAACTTGCAGTTCAAATAGGGCGGATAGCGGATAGCAAATAGTACCTAATATATGAATATGAAATGGCATTCTATTCGCAGTTAGCAATCGCAGTTTATATTCGCAATGAATGAAAAATCGCATTCGCAATCGCAACTGCTAATGAAAATTCGCGACTTAACCCATCTCTAATATAAATATTCCTCTGCTCAGCCAAAGAGAATAAACTTCTCTTTGGCTCTGCCATCAGTGCCATCTCAGAGACAGCTACACTAGCGTATACGCGTATACTCGTAAAAGTCAACCCGTCTCCCTATGTTTTACGCATGCGCAAGTAAAGGAGTGAAAATTTTAATGTGTTCATCTTGTGTTTTTTAGTAGGTATATGCTTTTTGGTTGAGTTTTAAAGTAAAATACACTTTTAAAAAAATTATATATTTAAAAAAAAAGGATATAGAAGTCTTAAAGACACTACATATATTTATTAGATGCAAGTATTTTATTTATGAGGTAGATAAGGAAGATGTAAATAACCAATGGAAAATCTTCCTAAATGTATAAACAAGCCTTTTTAATCGGCGTTTCCTATTAAAAATTATGTTAGAGGATAACAAAAAATGAGGTGTAGGTTAGGTTAGGTAGGTTTACAGTATATTATTATTATACATTTATTAATACATTAATTAATATTATTATACAATAATGATCCAACAATAAAAGTATGTAGGTATGTTTCATTTATTTTTTTTTATGGCAGTGTGTAGGTTTTGCCTTTCAACTTTCGTTTTTTTATTTTTCTTTCGCCTGTTAACCTTTTGAAAAGAACGTACCTGAGGCTTAATCTTGTTTGGGTGTATTTTTTCTGTGTTCTTCAGTACTTCACTACTGGATGAAGTTGAAGTATTCACACCGGATATAAAAGTGTTACAATATGGTTATTTGCCAAAGTTATTGCTTCAATTCTACTAGAATTTTCGACAACTTCACATAACTTTGTAATGTTATTTTTGAACAGTTGTTTACTCTCTTCTAGTTTATGGTTCATTTTAAACCTTAGATAATTGATCAGATATAAAATCATGCTCAATTTTAGTAGGATCATTTGCAGAACTTTCATCTATTATTAAGGTGTTGCGATTATGATCCAGCTCTGTATCTGCAGACATTTTTGTATTTACTGTACTGTACTGTAACTTAACAATAACTAAATGAATATGTTTGCACATATTGTACTGTATTGCATAATCATGACAGCTGCAGGTCACAGCATGGATGCAGACTTGACAGTCATTGCATACAAAGTCACAACTGCAATTTGTTCTAGCTTCATCATTTAATATTACATTATAAAATTCTCACAATTTTTTGAGGAAGCAACCATCCATGTATTGTTTTGTATATCTTCAAAAACATCTATGTTACTAGCTATTTTAGTAGCTAATTTGTGTCTTTTTCTTAATTCGCTTAATTTGTAGGGAACTCTACTACGAGAAAGACACCAACCTTCTTAAAAATTTGTTACGAACACATTCCATAACGTTATTTATGCTTAAGTCTAATCGCTGTTGACATCTTCCAGCAGTAGTAGTAGTAGTAGTAGTGGTGGTATGGGGCGGCCAAGACCTGCCAAGTAATCCACAAGCGGCCCCTTTTTGCCTACCCCTCTCGTCTACCTAACTTCGTCACCTCTTCCCTCGTCGAACCTTCCCGACCTTCTAATGTAGGTCATAATATCGGTCCATTCAAGAGAACTGACCTCGTCCCCTTGCAGCTCCCCGGCCCCCCACATCTTCCAGCAACTGAGGAGTTATATTTTAGATCCTAATGCCATTTTTCGAGTGACATATTTGTATTTTTCCTAAAATACTTTCTATGACAATGAGCCCACTGTGTAGATCTCTTAGCATAGTAGGTAGCAAAATATTCCCCATAATTATAAGTCAAAGGGTCCATCAATAAACTTTCCAAAAATAATTCATACATTCTGGTGAACATGGTTTCATCTAACTCATTTATTAACAGTTTTAGTTGTTTCTTTACTCCTTTTCTCATTTCTATACTTGGTATTTAAGTTTTCAAACAGATTTTTCTTAACATGCCAATCACAAAGAATTTTATTTGGATAAATGTTAAATTCTTTAGAGAAATCATTGTAAAAACATTGGAGTCGCCAGAAACAAATACATTTGGGCTTAGACTAGGAACTTTGTGTTTAATTAAAGCAAAAAAAATCTAAAAAAGGTTTCCGTTTGTATTTTAGAACAGAGATAAGCCACTGGAAATCCCTCATAATAATCGTCCAGGATCATTAATGTGGTTAGCTGTATCTGATAGGGGTTAGCATGAGTGGAGTCTATCATAATTACATTACTACCATACATTTTTAACGTATCTTCTTGTCCTGCATTCATAAAAATCAAAAAAAAAGTTGTTTGCCCCAATATCTTTATCAGTTGCGCCATATGGTTTATATGCCAAAATTGGATTTTCGGTTGAATCTTGATATTTATGGACTAATATGTCAACACTCTTTGCGTCATCGCTGTGAAATATAACGTCAGCTTGAACATTAAATGCCTTTTATAAATTATGTAAGTCATGGTTTGTAGTGTAACCAATCCTGCGATCTGGATCAAATGAATTTCCTAAATCTTTTAATATTCTGCGGTTAGGTATACCTAAAAATTAATATTAATATACTACCTATATCTTAAACTTGCTTTATACAAACAGGAATAAGAGTAATACATTTCCCATATGCCTCTTCTTACCTCTTAACAACTTTCCCGCTATATCCTCTTCTACTTTTGTCAACCGGAGCCTTGTTGGCGCCCTACATGAGTTTTAACAAATAAGACCTCCATTTCGCAACCATCCTCTTTTTGAAGTTCAATTCTAGTTGAACAACAGGCTCCTATTTTATTTGTTTCACTTTAATTTCTCGTTGGCGTACAGGGGTTATTGTTTTTGGTACAAAATGCCCCGATCGATGACAACCATATTGCACAAAATTGCCTTTAGTTCTTCTACATTTAAAAAATGATTTTGTTTTTGTTTCAATATCGGCTTTCCATTTTCCATATACACTTTAAAATTTTCGCGCCTTTACTTGCGCATGCGTAAAACATAGGGGGTCGAGTTGACTTTTATACGCTAAAGTATGTATAAAATGTATATAAAGTTCACTGACCGGCAAAACGAGGAGATCAGCGCTAGTCATGGGCGTAGGCATTTTTTTTTTTTTTTTTAGGTTTTCGATAGTAGAAGGTTTTTATATGCATATTTTAAACACCACAGCTGATATTGAATGCAAGTTTCCATACCACTCATGAAGTATTGCTCTCAGCGCGTTACCGTTTTTTAGTGGATGGTTCCACAAGAAACAAAAATAAATATGTACAAAACAGCTAAATAGCCGTCACAACTTGAAAACGGAAGAATAAAATAAATATACATTCCAAAATAAAGCAAAAAATCCTCAACAAAAAATTAAAACAATGCAAATCATCAAATAATAAATTAACAAATAACCGGAATACCTTAAAAACGGGTAATTAATATCACTATGTTAGTGTCACCATCAGTAGGTATTGCGCCAGTTGAGACCTACCCCTCCACTTTCTTTTTGGAGACAGGCCACGCCCCCCAGCCAACCAGACTACAGCATTCAGAGTATGTACCTAGCCAATCAGAGCTTAGTATCGAAATAGAGGGAAATTCAATTATTAGTGTTCAGGGTGTATCAAAAACATATGCTATACGCGATTCATTTTAAGATCGAAGCGCCAAAATGGCAGTAACCTATACTAACCTATGTTCACTGACACTGACGTTTGAAATTTTATTCATCAAAGATTTGTTGTCGAGAACTTTAAACCAGGTAAAAAGCATGTAAAACTATTTTGAAAGGGGTAAGTAGTGATATAAAATTAAAATAGATATCAATATTTTTCGAGCGTTCAATCTGAAAATGAAACTTAACCTCAAAATATGTCAAATTCTTTATTGGGCATACGGCATACATACCTTTATGGAAATAATAATCCTTAGAGAAAGGTAAAGAGCACATTCACTCATACTTGTCTCCTGTAACTCTGTAATGCTCAACTTATAGTTTCCGCGATAGCTCCAGATTTTCCCGCTTTTGGAAAAGTATGAAACTGATCTCGGGGTTTTTCTTTGTCCAAGAGGGACAATGACGCTCACAACAATAATGATTCATATCTAATCAAAGCAATTAACTAATATAACAACGGATATTTCAAAATTCACAATAGACATACATACGCAAAACTGAACCAATAACTCATGCGTTAGTTGTGCGTGCCTCCAGTAGGTAGCGTATTGCTTAGCAAGAATCGCGTATATAGAATGAGCCAAACAATAAAGTAACCTAACGGGTAAAGAAAAATCATGCGCAGTAAATTTCAATATTTAAACAAAAAAAAACATGGCGGTCAGTAAATTTAAAAAAATAGCGGAAATTCAAATTATTAGTATACAGGGTGTATAAAAAATAAATCTATATAGGATGAGCCAAACAATACAGTAACCTAACGGGAAAAGAAAAATCATGCGCAATAAAATTCAATATTTTAACAGAAAAAATATGGCTGTAAAATAAAAAATACAGGCAAATTCAAATATTAGTATACAGGGTGCTCCAAAAAGTTAGTTAGGTGAGCCAGAATAAGAAGTAACCTACCTATTACAGAACAATCATGCGCAGTAAATTTCAATATTTAAACAGAAAAGAACCGTCGCGGTCGGTAAAATAAAAAATAGCGGGAAATTCAAATTATTAATATACAGGGTGTAAAAAAATAAAGCTAGATAGGATGAATCAAAACAAGAAAGAAGTTTAAGTAAAAAATCATGCGCAACAGTCCTGTTTATAGAAAAAAACATGGTGGTCAAAAAAAAATAGCGCGAAATTCAAATATTAGTATCTATACAAAGTTAATCAAATTAAAATCAGGGTGAACCAAAACAAAAAAGAAGTTAAGTAAAAAGTCATGCGCAGTAAATTCCAACAGAAAAAACATGGTGGACGGTAAAATAAAAGAGATAAATTCAAATTCATAGTATATAGGTTGTCCCAAAAAAAAGTTAGTTATAGGGTAGGCCAGACAAGAAAGTTACCTATCGGGTAAAGAAAAATCATGCGCAGTAAATTTCAATATTGAAACAGAAAAAAACTAGCCATGTTTTTTATGTTTTTCTGTTCAGTAAGATAAAAAATAGCGAGAATTCAAATATTAGTGTACAGGGTGTATCAAAACGATATGCTATATAGAATGAGCCAAACAATAAAGTAATCTAACAAGTAAAGAAAAATCATGTGCAGTAAATTTCAATATTTAAACAGAAAAAACATGGCTATCAGTAAAATAAAAGAGGGAAATTCAAATATTAGTGTACAGGGTGTATCAGAAAGATATGCTATATAGAATGAGCCAAACAATAAAGTAATCTGACAAGTAAAGAAAAATCATGCGCAGTAAATTGCAACAGAAAAAACATGGCTGTCAGTAAAATAAGAGGGAAATTCAAATTATTAGTATACAGAGTGTATAAAAAATAAATCTATATAGGATGAACCAAACAAGAAAGTAACCTAAGAAGTAAAGAAAAATCATGCGCAGTAGATTCCAACATTTACACAGAAAAAGCTTGGTGATCAGTAAAATAAGAGGGAAATTCAATTGGTGTTACTTACGACGTAGAATAATAATGATAAGATATTAAAAAAAGAACTTATAGCCGTTTGAGGTTTTGTAACTGGGGTGAAGCACACATGTTTTGACCACTATTGCACCATCACTATACTGATACTACTATATCATATAGTAAATAACACGTAATTTCATTATAAAGCTCTGACATCTGTTTTTTTAGTTCATTGACTTAATGCGACCGTCATTTATGGCTATTCAGCGATTATGTATATATATATATTAACACCTGCTAGCTACTTGATAAAATACCGAGGTTTTATGCATACGTAGATAATATACAGGAAGTCACCAAGGTCGGGACATTTTACTTTTACAGAAATCCAAATATGTAGTATACAGAGTGTCTCCAACAATTACTCATATAGGGTGAGGCAAATAAGAAAGTGGTCTAAGAAATCATGCGCAGTAGATCATTTATTTATAGAAAAAATGTATGATGTAATAAGAGGAAAAGTCATACGCAATAAATTCCAACAGAAAAAACATGGCGGACACTCTTTAAACTTAACATCAAACGATTTACCTATTATAGCAAAAAGTAGATACTTACGTTATTCCGTATATGGGTTACACTATTCAATCACTTATTTACAGTTGCACTGCACCAATGTCGAATAATTTATTAAAATTCCTTACTTAAATAACCGAACGACAATAATTGCAATACAACACGCGCGCGAATCATATTTCCAACCCGCCGCTGCCCTGCCAGAGCACTCATGTATTCTGCCGAATGAAAAAAGATAGCACGTCATTTCCAATAAGTTAAAAAGAGATATATGCGGTTTGTCAAGAACGAGCTGAGCGGCGTTGCCGCTTTTAACTATTAAGATAAATGTTTACGGAATTGTCATAGTAAAGTAGACGAAAATATTAGTAAATGTAAAAATGGCTAACATCTTGGCCTATACTAAATTATTGTATTTCTTTTATGACATTTATAAATAATATATACAACTCATGTATTATTTTGTGGAATTTGATATTTTAATTGAATATTGAGAAATTTGAGAATTACATGTGACAGCGATTGTTCCTTTAGGCGGTCAGTGAACTTTATATACATTTTATACGGACTATAGTAAACAGCTACCGCTACTTCACAAACGTCTGTTACCATGCTCCCATTGGTCCGGAGTCGGGCCTCCGCCACGTGGTTTTAAAGAGGTGCTTTTATTTGGTTGTGCTCCTAATATTTCAAATTTTAATAGATGTGTGTGTTTGCAGGTTGCAGTATGCACTTGGATTTACAATATATAAGAGCTTTAACTTTTGAAATTAGTTTAAACCACATATTAACCCTTCATCTGCCAGCATATTGTGTGTTTAAACTTTGATTAATTTTAAATTGACATTGTAAAACCGACTGTAAAAGTCGATGTCGAATATTCAAAATAGCGGAGGCAATCCTCCAGGAATAGAGGTATAGGAAACACTCGCAATCGGGTCTCGCTCGCAGGTAGTAGCGGGGCTGTGAGTTGCCAATTCCTCGACAGCGTCGCCCGCCAGTAATAATTCGTGTTTCAAACTTGCACTGTTTAGTTTAAATTTACATATTTAGGACATTATAATATGATATATATGAATTCCAGTTAAATATTTTTTTAATGTACCTAATTAAATTAGATAGGTACTGAAAAAATCCAAGTAAAGCTAGGGAGGCCCGCCCTCTTGCCTCCTCAGAGGCACACCCTGACACATGCCACAATATCTGTCTGTTAAGTTTCAGTCGGCGTGAAGTTGACGTCGCGTCGCGTAGATTTTTCAAGTCTACAAAAAAAGTAACCAGTGACCAGTGCCTTTACTAGAGATGTTGCACAAGATGCAGCGTTAATGAGGCGCAATTTTTTTAAATTGAATTAATCTGAAAACAAAATAAAAATATCTATATTAAAAAATAACTTCCGAGAGTTCTAATTATACTGAGTACTTGTCAATTTTTACAAAAATGATTAAATCTGTATGGTTCAGTCGATAGTTAATAACATTTTACATAAGATACAGTATAAATATAATATAAGGGAAAAATACTACTTTTGAAGGTTTGGAGCAATGTTGGTACAAAATTTTGAGTATGATGTAGGTATGCAATTATGTAACTTTCTATGTATGCCTATATGCGCAATGATGGAGTCGGCCGCTCAAGCACATCACCAGGAATTAATGTGATTTCGTTGTGAATTGCTGCCTTCAACTCCTGAATGGTCCGGGGATTGTTCATGTACACCCTTGCTTTTAAATAGCCCCATAAGAAGAAGTCACATACCGTGAGGTCCGGTGAGCGAGGGGGCCAATGGAGATCTCCATTACGGGAAATCAAACGGCCAGGGAACAGAGCGCGTACAGCTTGCATTGATATCCTAGCGACCTCACGGTATGTGACTTCTTCTTATGGGGCTATTTAAAAGCAAGGGTGTACATGAACAATCCCCGGATCATTCAGGAGTTGAAGGCAGCAATTCACAACGAAATCACATTAATTCCTGGTGATGTGCTTGAGCGGGTAATGCGTAACGTTAAGGACCGACTCCAAGAATGCGTCGCTCGAGAAGGAGGGCATTTGATGAATGTAATTTTTAAAAACTAACTTTACTAATTTTTTGTTAATAAACTTTCATTGTAACTACACGTTTTGCACTTTATTTCAATCCAATACCTTTAAAATTGACAGTTTGACAAGTATTTTAAAACCACCCGATCCATCTGCGCCACCCTGTACGTAAACAACTGGAACAACTGCACTGTACAAAAATCGGTCCGAGCGGGCAAGATGCTATTCGTGGTTACCCGTCTTTGTTGCACTTATTGATGGTAATGGGAAAATCGCACGTAAACGTAATTTTATTATCTGTTTCAAATGAAACTAATCACCATCAACTCTCATAAACACAGGCGTGCTAAACAGAGAAAGGAATACACGATTTGCAACCGCACTGCGGCTCGCTTTTTGACATTACGCTGCATTGACGCAATCGTTCCAATTGTTTAAATATAATTCAGTGAGTCGGCCTCATATATCATATCATTATAGTAAAATCTAAAAATGTACCTAATGTTAGAGGTCAAGGATATATCAATGCTAAGTTTCCGAGTTTTGCCATTCAAAGCAATGTTTATAATCCTGTCATAATAACAATAAATAGTATAGGACGGCTGATTCTGCCGGTCACGTAGTAAAGACGATATACATAGCGTTCGACCTCCGTCCCGAGCACTTGTAAAATTATCTTTTCATGTACCTTATATATTTTTTTTTAATAAAACTGTGAATTTTGAAAAGTGGTTTTAACAATTCAGAAGTGGGATGCACTAGTGCCCTTTTGGACGTGTTTTGGTGTGATTAGTGCAATTGAGTGTCTTGTGCAACATTAACTGTATTAGCACGGTGGTGAGTACCTGAACCTTTGTCGGGCTTGTCTGTCTATTATTTGGTGTACCTCGTTGTTATTCTAACATTGAGACAATGAGTGAACGAAGGAATCATGGTGCACGACGATCTCGATCTCGTTTTCGTAGCCGTCGGGAGAAAGATTACAAGAGTTTGCGGAAAAGACTGGACTATTTAGAAACATTGTTCCGCGAATCATCTGCGAGCACCGCAGACTCAGGCTCTCGCGGGTTAGCTATTGCGATTCCCGAAATATCCGCGGCAGCGGTGCCGAGTACGTCGCGCTCGTACACGCCGCCGCCGCCTATCAATGTCACTGTCGGGCAACCTGGACTTTCTTTGTCGGCCCAAACATCCTTATCACAACAAACAACAACCGCGGCACCTAATAATTTACAAGAACGTGGTTTACACACATCGCAGTATGTAGGTCGCTTGGAACTGATACCATTATTTGACGGTTCGATTGAAGGAATGACTGTAGACAAATGGATTGATAAAATTAATTCCGTGGGCAAGTTATATAATTGGGATGATAATGCAAAAATATTCTGTACTATTGCACGTCTTTCGGGCCACGCTAAATCATGGTACGAATGCCAAACTCAAACGTTTTCTACTTGGCTAGAATGGGAAAATGAGTTAAAAGCGGCTTTTCCAGTTAACAAAGGGATTGCATTAAAACTAAAGGATTTTGTTACCGTTGAGCGAAGACTGAATCAAGATTTAGTTTCATTTTATTATGAAAAACTGCGAGTGGGAAAACATTGTAATCTTCCAGACCAAGTTATTGCTGACGTAATTGTTTCTACTATTAACAATAATTTGATTAAAGCGAGTGCGCACGCAGCAGACTGCAAAACTACGAAAAGTTTGTTACGGTTTTTAACTGAAACGAATTGCGTCATCTCAAGCTCAAGCACATGTAGTGAACGATCTTATTTACAGCACCAAAAACATGTTATGAAACATGATAGCAGGCATCGACAAACAAATAATAATTGTTTTAAATGTGGTAAACCGGGACATCGGGCGATTAATTGCTTTTCAGCAAATTAAAATCAAAGGACGACACTACTTCTGCAGCTAAAATAAAATTTATTCCGATCAAACTACGACAATCCAACCTGGTGTCAACCAAATTATTGTTCAAGCAGACGTAATTAATGAACAGTGCAATTTTGTAACAATCTGGGAATATTAACAATATTGAACATTAGTCGTGCGAATATAGTCTTGAAAGAGGGACGTTGTTTGGCACGGGGAATCCTTTCGAGGCAGTCTACAGAATCTGTTTCTGATATGACTGAAGTACCTGAACAACCCTCATTCTTAACTAAAGACGAGAATTCGTGATTAGATAATCGGTTACAAAGAGGAAAATACAGAAGATGTTTTGGTGTTAACAATAAACAATATTAATGAACTGCGAGTCTGATGACGATCCGTTACAACAAAAATCGGTTAGCTGCATCTCTATTTAAAGAAAGTGGCATGGTTTTGGTAAATGGGATACCACTTATTCAGGGTTTATCAAGTGGTAAACTCGTACAAAAATACATTGGCCCAGTTCAAGTGATGGAAGTCTTACCAAATGACCGTTACAGAGCCCAGGCCCTTCCAAGGACCGTAGACGTTTTCGAAGGATAGTTGCAAGTGATAGATTAAAGTTATTTCGAACTCATAAAGTTACTTAAGGGTGAGTACTCAAATAATCTTTACTCACTGTTTGACTACCATTATTTCTTTTGATGAGTTCTCTTTGTTTTACTGTATATTTTTATGCATATATTTTGCTACTGTTGCAGTTATGCCATTATTTTTTTTATGATTATGCAACCAGATGGTTGATGATTTGTTTGTGATTATTTTATGTTTATGGGATCCCAACACTTATAATATTGATTTTAATATGGCCTCAGAACTGTGCGCAGTGATTGGTGATTGTCATTTGTACTCTGAAATAGCTTTATGATTTTATTGGATAATTAAGAACGCCAGGGTCATACTACTGTTGAGAGATGAGCATTAGTTGTGACTTCAGAGTGTCCTTGTTGAGATCAGTTTCTGCTCCAGAGTAACTCCTGTTGAGCCCCTGTTGACTCCAAAGCTGACACCTGTCGAGTCCACAGCTCTCACTCCAGATCCAAGCCCTGTTGAGTTCACTAGTTTGAGATTTATGTTGAGAATTAAATTATGCTTGAGTACTCCGGATTTCTGTTGAGGTATAGCCACTCCAGATTAATCCTTGTTGAAAAGCTGCTCCAGATTAATCCCTGTTGAGAAGCTGCTCCAGATTAATCCCTGTTGAGAAGCTGCTCCAGATTAACCCCTGTTGAGGCCTCCAGATAATCCTTGTTGAAACCATTATTTTTTTAATTATTGTTTGCAATAGAACAAGTTGTTGCCGCTGTTTTCTTTTTGTTTAGGTGGCATGGCAGACAGGCCCGGGACGTGCCCTGGTCAGAATGGCCGAATGTTAGAGGTCAAGGATATATCAATGCTAAGTTTCCGAGTTTTGCCATTCAAAGCAATGTTTATAATCCTGTCATAATAACAATAAATAGTATAGGACGGCTGATTCTGCCGGTCACGTAGTAAAGACGATATACATAGCGTTCGACCTCCGTCCCGAGCACTTGTAAAATTATCTTTTCATGTACCTTATATATTTTTTTTTAATAAAACTGTGAATTTTGAAAAGTGGTTTTAACACTAATCATAAGTGTATCGTGGTGTATCATATCATTCATTTCAAATTAACGACGTTGATAGTTACCTACATAACAGCCTTGAAGATATTTTACTAAAAAAGTTAGAAAGGTAAAAGTAAAAAGTGATAATATAGATAGCCAAATTTTTAGAAAGTAATTATCACACCGACTCTCCATTCTCCATTATATCTAACGAATCAATTGCGCGAAAGACTATATAGATCAGATATTTTTCACAATACAGATACAATTTTATATGGAAACCATGTGTCATGCCACATACGCTATACATAAAGCCATTCGTTTTTAATTTCGGAAATACCTATTTGATAATTTATAAAAAAAAAATGGCAAAACGTCTATACCATTTTTCATATAAATAACCTCCACTTTTTTATTTTTAGAGAAAACACGCGGTGTTATCCCTTCCACAATAATTACAATAAAATAAAAAATAGTAGGTATACTAAATGTTCTTTGTTCCAAGTCATAATGACGCAGCTATGGAATAGTGAAAACTATTTTAGGTCAAATTGAACTGTATTTTTTGCTCTAATTCTGCTTTTGTTCTTATTGGTTTATGTGGTTTGTTTACTGCCACCATCGTCTTTCAACAAACGAATTTTTTTAAATAAAAGCGTTCGGGTGTCAACTGTCAACTTAACATTTGCATACTATTTTTACGAAATATATCTAGTGGTAAAACACGTCTTAGAGTATTCGCGTATATTTTGACCCCTACCTACAGGGGTTATTAAGAAACTTAGAAAAAAAGTTTAAAAAAAAGTTGTTTGGTTTTCACATATTATCTTTTGGCTATATCGAAAAAAAATTGCATGTCAAATTTGAGGAAACCAATTGAACATAATGTTTTTAAATGGGACACCCTGTATAATTTTAGACGCTTGGGGAAAAAATTTTCTCTGATTTCAAAAATATATATTTTGGCAGTTTTCTTAATATTTAATATTTAATGTTTACAATAAATTATAAAAAAAATATTAAAAAATGAAAATACTTGAAAATGTTTCAATAACTAAGGAGGTTACATCGACAATCGTTATATTTTTTATTGCTTATAGCGTTAAATATTTTTAGTTCTTTATATTTTTTGTATTTTTTTTATGGTACTCGCTGTCGAATATTTCGAAAACTGTCAGTGCGAATGTCAACAAAATATATATTTTGGAAATCAGGAAAAAATGTTTCCCCAAGCGTGTAAAATTATAAAGGGTGTCTTATTTAAAAATGTTATGTTCAATTGGTTTTCCCAAGTTTACGACATGCAATTTTTTTTTCGACCTAGCCAAAAGATGATACGTGAAAACCAAACAACTTTTGTATTTAAACTTTTTTCTAACTTTCTTAATAACCCCTGTAGGTAGGAGTCAAAATATACGCGAATACCCTGTACATCATTTACTCATAAGCCTTTCTTTGTTTTAGATCAGTAGTCCAAATGTTACAAATACTTTATGTGATAATCATCGTGAACCATATAAATTCTTTTGCCAAACATGTCAAATGCCAAGCTGTTCAGAATGTATTAATGAGGATCACCGCTGTCATATAGTTGTTTATATTGAAGATGCTATTGAGGCGGCAAAAAACGTTAACAACTCGTTACATATGGAAACAAGATCTGCCATGATCGCTATACAAAAAGCCTATGAAGATGTGGAAAATATGATGAAGAGAGTCGAGAGCAGATCGATGCAGGCAGCTGCAGGTGTTCAGTCCGTCATGAGAAAGTAAGATAGATACAAAAGATTTTTTTTTCTTATTCATGTTAATTTATCATCACTAATTAATTTTTGTCATATGCTTGCAAAGGATAATTCCAAAATGTTTTTACATTAAATAAACGTTTTATTGGTCTGGGGGTATGTTACAGCTGCATCGGTGTTTCCTATTGGGGTCACGGTACTATTGCTTTTGTTTGTTTTAATTTCATTCTTGTCGAATAATATCGCACTAAATTATAATTTTTAAGCAACGGCAGACATTTGACCGGCAACAAAATTTTAAGAAAATTTGAAGAAATACTCCCATGACGAGAACGTACAGGGTGGGCCGTATAAGACTGCGTATCCCCTTATCTCAGAAACTATGTGAGATAGAAAAAAAAGTTTTATTTAAATGTTGTTTGCGTTAAAGATGTCGGTATTTTTTTAATATAGTTATATTTGTAGCTCTTCAATATACAGGGTGATGAACTAAACTTATCTTTTTTTAAATGGAACACCCTGTATATTATTACATTTTTTAAAAGCTCTTCAAAAGACTTGTTCAACGATATATAATATGATGGGTCTGTAGCCCACCGTTTCGGAGCTATTGACTGTTATCTTCAGGACAAGGTTAATATTTATAGCGAGCTAGAAAAGTTACTGATTGAGGTGATAAGCTGTAATTTGGGCCAAGAAATTCTAATTTGGTCTATTTTATGAAACTTCTGTCTAATACTAAAATAAAAAAAATTGCAACAGTGATGCCAAGTTTCGTGAAATTTAATTTTTCATGATTTTTTTAAATGGAACACCCTGTATTTTATTACATTTCCTGAAAGTCCTTGCAAAGACGAGTTTATTGATATATAATATCAGGGGTCTACGACACACCATTTTGGATTAATCTGCGCTTCTCTTCAGGAATTGACACATAAGTTATATTTATATATAGTTATATATATTAATATCATATTAGTAATATGATATTAATCCATCTACATTTTTCAAATTATATATCTAGAATTTCAATAACACCATCCGAAACATGCATAACTTATGTGTCAATTCCTGAAGAGAAACGCAGATTAATCCAAAACGGTGTGTTGTAGACCCCTGATACTATATATCAATAAACTCGTCTTTGCAAGGACTTTCAGGAGATGTAATAAAATACAGGGTGTTCCATTTAAAAAAATCATGAAAAATTAAATTTCACGAAACTTGGCATCACTGTTGCAATTTTTTTTATTTTAGTATTAGACAGAAGTTTCATAAAATAGACCAAATTAGAATTTCTTGGCCCAAATTACAGCTTATCACCTCAATCAGTAACTTTTCTAGCTCGCTATAAGTATTAACCTTTTCCTGAAGATAACAGTCAATAGCTCCGAAACGGTGGGCTACAGACCCATCATATTATATATCGTTGAACAAGTCTTTTGAAGAGCTTTTCAAAAATGTAATAATATACAGGGTGTTCCATTTAAAAAAAGATAAGTTTAGTTCATCACCCTGTATATTGAAGAGCTACAAATATAACTATATTAAAAAAATACCGACAACTTTAACGCAAACAACATTTATATAAAACTTTTTTTTCTATCTCACATAGTTTCTGAGATAAGGGGATACGCACTCTTATACGGCCCACCCTGTACTAGTTGTGGCACATAACATTTGTTATATAACATGTGATGTAATTATGTATCTCATCTAACTCATTCACACACCGATTGCCTGTATGTAACACTGGAACTTGACCCTTATATAAATGTACATATGGGTGATATTTCAATTGTTCAAAAATAGAATTTTACTTTATTTTTCCGTTTGAAGAACTGTTTAAGAACTTTCCATATCATTCACCACGCACCATATGTTTTTGTGCTATATGAATATACAGAATATATAGAAGTAATGAATTAACTTTAATATTTTAACACTAATCCTGTATAACTTTATTATTTTTATAATACATTTTTTATAATGTAATTTAGTACTTGCATAAATTCTAACATACATTCTGTATTGTACATAACACCTGTAAGTTTTTTTTAATTTCATCGAACGAAAAAATAAAATATAATTATATGCCATGCTTAGCAATTTTTGCCCTGCTATTTAAACAGTTGCATCCAAATCCGCGAACAATAATCACGAGTCTGAGTTCAGGTGGGTTGCGTTATTATGAGATACGAGTATTACGCCAATGTTCTATGTTGCGATATGTACGTTGCGATGAACTCTGTTAAGTAACTTCTTACAGAAGCCTACTAAAACTTAAAGACATTACTTTTCTATTGAGGTTTCATCCAGATCCGGCCATACCAGATAATGGGCGCATTCAGGGAATCATAGCACTCCAGCGCTTCAGCGCTTTACCGCTTCACGTTCCCTGAATTGACATTTTAAACGCAAGCTTAAAGTGACATAATTTTCAGTAATTCATATTTTGTAATTAATATTAATAATAATTAATATTATCCATAGATATTTTGTGCGTAAACGCATAGACGTAAACCTAACCCAAATTAATTTTATCGCTTGATGGATCTATTCAGCGATCCAGCGGGAAAAATATATGCTTTACCGCTTTAATAAAGCGCTGCAGCTATTTGAATAAAGCGCTGAAGCGCTGCGGTTCCCTGAATGCGACCAATGTTAAAGAGCTCTAAATAGACAAAATGATACTGTAGACACTGAAAACCACTAGACACAATTGAATTTACCTTTTTTGTTTCTTCAGATAATGGGCGTATTCAGGGAAACATAGCACTCCAGCGCTTCAGCGCTTTACCGCTTCACGTTCGCTGAATCGACATTTTAAACGCAAGCTGAAAGTGACATAATTTTTATCTTATAATTAATATTAATAATAATTAATATTATCCATAGATATTTTGTGCGTAAACTCATAGACGTAAATACAGCGCTGCAGCTATTTGAATAAAGCACTGAAGCGCTGTGGTTCCCTGAATGCGCCTAATGTTAAAGAGCTCTGAATAGACAAAATGATACTGTAGACACTGAAAACCACTAGACACAATTGAATTTACCTTTTTCTTTCTTTCCAGGTGTATTTCTGTTCTTGAACAACGAGAAATTGAACTTCTAAGAGTGATTGATCAGTCTCGTTGTTACAAAGGAAGACTATTGTCAAATCAAATGGATAACCTTCGATTGGCTCTCAGCCAACTTGCTCGAACCTTTGACGTACTTGGCGAATACAAATATTCATCAGGTGCTTTCGATTTATTTGTATCAAATGAAAAAGCCAAAAACGAACTAAAACAAATTCGTTCCTTAAAGTCAGAGCTAGCGCCCTGTGAAGACGATGGTATAATGTTCCTACCGCCAGAACCTGGCTTTCTGAGTGCAATATCCACCATTGGAAATATAACTATAAGTTCACATTGTATCTTATCCAAAGTAGTGGCAAATCGTCCTTTAAAAAATTCTCACCTTCTCGCGTCGTGTCTTCCTAATATAATAAAAGAGGAAACAATTCTATTTCAGCCTAACAGAAATCGTCCAATATATGGTATTTCTAAGCCAGTAATTGTTAGGAAAGCTCCACAAAATCCTTCAGTAACTTTTGGCACAGAAGGTGAACAGAATGGGCAACTGTGTCGCCCATGGGGTGTATGTTGCGACTGTCTAGGACATATTATTGTTGCCGATCGAAGTAATAATAGAATCCAAGTTTTCGACATTAATGGTAAATTTTTGTATAAATTTGGTACCCACGGAGTTGGGCCAGGCCAATTTGATCGACCAGCTGGGATTGCAGTTAATCCGCAAAACAATATTGTGGTGGCCGATAAAGATAATCATCGCATACAAGTGTTCAAAATGGATGGAACTTTTATAAATTCATTTGGGGAAAAAGGTATGATGAATGGGCAGTTCAACTATCCATGGGATGTAGCCTGCAACTCGCTTAGTCACATAGTAGTCTCAGATACAAGAAATCACCGCATTCAACTTTTTACAGGTGATGGCATTTTTTTAAAGAAATATGGTTTTGAATCATCAGTGCCTATGTGGAAACATTTTGACTCACCAAGAGGTATATGTTTTACACCAACAGGTAAAATATTTGTTACTGACTTCAACAATCACCGATTAGTAATCGTTGATTCAAATTTTATGCAAGCCCAATTTGTGGGGCAAGAAGGTTCCAATAATAAAGAATTTGTGAGACCTCAGGGCGTCGTGTGTGATGATGAGGGTAACGTAATCGTTGCTGATTCTAGAAATAATAGAATTCAGGTATTTGATAGCACTGGAGTCTTCATGTGGAAAGCAGGGCAATATGGAAAAATTATTACGAATGAGCTAGATAGGCCTAGTGGCATAAGCCTAACTCCAAACGGCCGAATTGTGGTTGTCGATTTTGGCAATAACAGAATTCGCATTTATTGATTTTATTATTCTCTTGGCTAGGCCAAGGTTCGTTTTTTCGTGTACCTATTTTTTTTCTATGTTTTAGAATTTAAGAGATATAAATGCGTTCGCATTTATTTTCTATGTTTTAATTAAATATGTTTAAGTCTTATATTTTTAACTCAAGTATTTTTCAAAAATTCAAGTTCTCAAAATGCAATATAATGTAATTAGCAAGACTGATAGTAAGACTGATTTTAATAATATATATATATATATATATATATTAAATTTATATAATAATTGCTGTGTTTTGGCATGTGATGTCGTACCTATCGACTGATAATTTATATTATCACATTTTTATTTTAAAAATATAAATTTATAAAAATAAACCTGAAATGTCTTATTGCATAAGACTGAAATTATTATTGTTAGGACTTGGCACACCGCCGCTTACATGATACACTATATGTGTATTATTGTAATAAATTTGTGATTATGTTTATTTTTTAAATAAATTAAATTCATCTTGGATATAATGAAGTTGAATGATCTAATGTCGTCTCGACTGATAATTTATATTATCACATTTTTATTTTAAAAATATAGATTTATAAATATAAATCTTTGAAATGTTTTATTGCATAAAACTGAAATTATTATTGTTACAACGTGGCACACCGCCGCTTACCTTATACACCCCATTTTAATATATGTGTATTATTGTAATACATTTGTGATTATGTTTATTTTTTAAATAAATTGAATTCATCTTAGATCTAATGAGTTTTATTTTTATGAACGTGTCAACCTAAATATAAAAAACGAAAAGCGTCTCCCACTAGGAGTGTGAATGAACACTCCTGTGGGAGTGGGTGTGTGATATATGTAGATTTAAAATTTTTCCGAAAAATCCCCAGTCGAACTATGTTAGTTTGTTTGCTGTCCCGGAGATTGATTACACACCCTGTATATTTGCAAATTTTTCCTTCCCCTTAAAATTTTAGGGCTATTGTATTCTCTATACCTAATTAACATATATCGTTTTCCGAATAAATAAAATAATAAATTAATGAAAAAACAATATGTTTTAGACTCGGTTTTAGACGTTCACATCACATGTTTTAATATAACATTACAAATTCACACTCTTCAAGTAGGCATTGCATTTTTCCCTAGAAGTTCATGTTATAGCGTTAGCATATTAACTGCTAATTTTTCTCGAAAATATTATATGTTAAAGAACGAGAAGTAACGTGCACTTACTTCTCAATCTTTATTTGCGGATTCGGATGTGACCATTTAAATAACGGGATAAAAATTAATATGAAATTTTATAAAGGACTTTACACATTTCCTTGTTTGTGTTTACGCTGTTATATTCAAGTCTGCAGAGTCTACTAGTATTACTAGTAATGACACATGTAATGAACACATAAGGCGACATAGAACTCCAAGTAATGACGCTGCGCTAACATTTTAACTTGTGTGAAGTTGTCCACGAATTTCCAGCCACGAATTCTGGCGTAGAGATGTTTTCATTCGAAATAAATCATGTATTTATGCCGAGGGTGGCCACTTCATTGGATCTTGGATCAAGTTTCTTAGTTGTCGGTCCGCTTACCGTGTTGCCACACCTATCGCTACAAGTCAGTTTCTATCAATTTTCGAGTTAATGATCAGTTTGGCTTATGAGAAACTCTTTAAATAAAAATAATTTGTGTAGTGGATACATATTTATAAAATATTTTACACATTAATTGTATCTTCAGTCATTGGGATGAAAATATATATATATATATATATATATATATATATATATATATATATATATATATATATATATATATATATATATATATATATATATGTATATAAATATATATGTATATAATATACTCACGCCAATGACTGAAGATACAATTAGCTTGTGTAAAATATTTTATAAATATGTACCCACTACACTAATCATTTTTATTTAAAGAGTTTTTCATAACTGATCAAACTGATCATTGCGGACCAACCACTAGGAAAGGAAACTCGATTCAATGAAGTGGCCACCCTTGGCATAAATGCACGATCTATTTCGAATGAAAACATCTCTACGTCAGAATTCGTGCGTGGAAATTCGTGGGCAACTTCACACACGTACATTTTAATTACTCATTTTTCTCGAAAATATTACATGTTAAAGAACGAGAAGTAACACTGCAACCTCTCAATCTTTATTTGGTGGATTCGGATGTAACTGTTTAAATAGCAGGGTAAAAATTAGTATAAAATTTTATAAAGGATTGTCTACACCTCTCCCTGTCTGATTGTGTTTGCGCTGTTATATTCAAGTCTGCAGAGTCTAGTAATGACACATGTAATGAACACATAAGGCGACGTAGAACTCCAAGTTATGGCGCTACGCTAGCATTTTGAGTACTCATTTTTCTCGAAAATATTACATGTTAGAGAAGTAACAGTGCACTGTTATAGTCTTTATAATATAATTTGAAACTGCATAAAAAGTTCCGACAAACGACACGCGTGCGTAAACAAAGAGGCCACCGTCGAAGTGCAGGTGTTTCTTTTGTCAGAACTTTTTTTACGGTTTCAATTTACATTATAGACTATATTTCTCAATCTTTATTTGGCAGATTTGGACGTGACTGTTTAAATAGCGGGGTAAAAATTAGTAAAAATTTTATAAAGGGCAGTCTAACATCTTCCCCTGTTTGACTGTGTGTTGCACTGTTATATTCAAGTCTGCAGAATCTAGTAATGACATATGTGATGAACACATAAGGTGACATAGAACTTTAAAAAAGGGCGCTACGCTAGCATTTTAACCACTCATTTTTCTCGGAAATATTACATGTTAAAGAACGAGAAGTAACAGTACACTGTTAATTTTCAATCTTAATTTGGCAGATTTTGATGTAACTGTTTAAATAGCAGGGTAAAAATTAGTATAAAATTTTATAAAGGACAGTCTAACATCTCTCCCTGTTTGACTATGTGTTTGCGTTGTTATATCAAGTCTGCAGAGTCTAGTATGACACATGTAATGAACACATAAGGCGACGTAGATCTCCAAGTAATTGCGCTAACTGGCATTTTGACTACCTACTGATTTTTCTCGAAAATATTACATATTCAAGAATGAACAAGCAACAGTGCATTGATAGTGTATATAAAAAAAAAACTCTCAAGTGATACCACCTTTGCTAATATTGTATAATGTTTCAGTAATGTTAAATAAGGCATAAAATAAAAAATGTAGTTATTTCATTCAATATGCATTAATTAATATTAAAGTTTCAAGTAGTTCTGTTGCAAGACAATTGTGTACATTTAAAAATAGTTCCTAGGAAGCATTACTTCAAATTATTGTCATTTTGAACTTGAGAAATGCAAAAATTGTATTTTGGTTACCTAGTAGAATTAACAAGGGCCGCAAGTCACATGAACGGAGACAGTCTCCTATAGTTAATTATAATTACTTAGCAGAGTATCCTTTGTTGGTGTATGAGATTGTAACAACAAAATACACGATAAAAAACATATTCCTATGTAAAACGATGTTCGACGATGAAGTCATATTTACGTTATTAGTTAAATAGATTTGGCACTGCCATGTAAGAGATGTCGCAGATAACAGTTGCATGTGAGGCGACTGTTTTGGCAAATATGCTATTTCAACTGTTAAAAAAAAAACTCGGAACGAGACTATTTAGCTAGCCGAATTCATAACCCAAAATGTGGCAATTGTGAAGTAATTTTAACTTTAACTATTATTGTAATTAACCAAATTAGAAACTTTAAACAGTGTTACAGTTACCAGTCACTTACAGCAAACAATGGCACATCATTGGAAACTATTACCTTCAGCTATATTGCTATATACTGATAATAAAACTGATAGTAGTTAAAGTAAGTAGTTTACACGTTTATATTAAATGTGTCCATTATGTAGAGTCGAGCCATGTAGAGACTGTACCTAAAATTTGTGAAAATTTGCGTTCCAGCCGTTACAATAGATATTATACTGTTCACCCGTATGCAACTCTGATTTATTTTTCATATATCTAATTGATTTAACATTACCGCTATTAGACAAAATAAATCGCACAGGTAGGTAATGCTGGTCCTCTAATAATTCATTCAACTTTGAATATGTCAGTTTTATGGTAAAGGAGCGACACACGCAAAAATCTAGGCTTTTGGTGTTTTTTGACGTCAGGTGATATACTATTTTTTTAATATTCAAGTTTTTCTACAGATTGATTAATCTATTTGTTTATATTTGTAGTTTGTTACAGACATAACTACTCAGTTATTATATTTTTTATACTATTTATATTTCCAATTAGGGAAAATTTGGTTTTTTAGTGAAACTCCAAGCACGTGTTGGCTTCAGTTATTTTGTATTGATTGAAGGATATGATTGATATCTTCGATATATATACATTGAATTTGAACTAACGAATACCTACTAACAATTAAATTTTATTTTGAATTTAGGTCTTTATAACTAGCAATTAGCTAAATTAAAGTTCAAATAAAATTTACGACAACCAGGCAATTGACTTTTAGGTTGATTTTTATTAAAGTTATATAACCAGATTTGTAGGAAAATCCATAACATAGGTAATTGTACATAGGTCACTTTGTATAGGTATTAGAGTAGTTCAAAGACAATTTAAGAATATTTCTGTATAGGAATATTTAATTAAGCTGAGTAGAGTCTATCAAATAAACTAAAAATGAGTTCATTAAATTATTTTGATTTGCAACAGTAGGTATCTATCTCCTAGTCAGGAGACTAGGAGATAGATAGGCGGTATCTATCACCTAGCCCCATTTGTTTTTGTATTATTATTTTGTATTATATAAATATTTATTAAAATTGTTGATATATATATTTGCTTAGAGTTTGTGTAATTTCAATATTTATTATCTAGTAATTTTTATTAATATTCAATATTTTCTGATATTTAAACCATAACCCAACAGCTAGTGAATGGGCATTACATTTTTTCAACAAGGTTAAACCTCATTAGGTTTGATTCATAGGTTGTAACAATCTAGCTAGGGAGGGTGCTGCTTCTGAATTTGTCGGACCAGAACCGGTGCTTGGCATATCCTCGAGTACTGCCAAAGCAACGCTCTTGACCTGGGTTGAGGGGCAAATCCTTCAGTACTGGCAGGAACTGCCACGATTAGTTTATTCAAAGGCGTTAATAATAAACCCTTCAAAAACAGGAACTAAAAAACTTCTAGAGTTAAGCAGGTGTCACCTACGAACTCTAATTGGCCTATACATAGGTCACTGCCGTTTAAAATATCATTAGTGCAAATTCGGCCTAGCAGAAGATGCTGAGTGCCGCCTGTGCTTAGATGTTTAGAAGATGATGAAAGTGCAGGACACATATTGTGCACCTGCCTCGCTGGGGAAAGGATCAGATACTCAGTTTTTGGCAAAGGACAACTTCTGCTAGAGGATCTGAATAAATTCTCACCCAATAAGGTAATCAGCTGCATTAAGAAGCTGAACCTGTTGGGTGAAATATAAAGGTGTAAGCCACAATACACCACATGGTCGCGGTGGAGGGTCTGGTTTTCGGCCCACTCACTTTTGAACCTAACCTAACCTAGGTTGTAACAAAGTTTTAATCATTTTGTTCCCTTTTGTTATTAAAAGCAGTATATTCCCGGACGAATTATTATTATATCAAAAATCGTTACATTTTATGAGTATTCCCCCTTTATGAGTATTCCCCTCTCCCACACAAGTCTCCGACTTTCGGGCTAATCATTGTGATTAGAATGAGGGGTAGAGATATTATTATTATTATTATCCCTGAATACCAGCAACCCATAATATTCCACCTTGTAATGTATTTTGTCTACCTCTCAAGTTATCATTAATTGGTCACTTTTATGAAAAAGGAGAGGGGGCCAACAAACAGGAAGGTGGTCACGCGAACTTGATCAGGGGTCGGTCTTCAACGATAATACAAGCAAATTGTAAAATTTTGATGCTTATTTGAAGCACCTGTTACAGAAATTTAATTTTTCAATATAAATCTTTAATCATCATCACAATTGCTGGTGATGAGTGTTTAGAAATAATAGATTGGTATCTGTGATCATCGCTTTAAGCGATCTAATAGTATATATTTTTTTATTGTTACGAGATTCGTGATTATCGATTTTATTTACACATCGTGTAGATTTTCTGCCGAATTTTTATATTTGCAGAGTTACTGAGATGCTAGCCTAATCTTCCTAAGGAGTCTACTACCGTCGTGAAACCATCGTATTCTATGTGGAACGTCTTAGGACAAATTTGAGCTGGATTCACGAGGTTGGAGCCGAAATTTGTATACAGGTGAGTACATTTTATTTTCTTAATAAATTGAATCTTATTAAATAAAATTGTACCCTATATATAAAAGTCGGTTCTCTCTGAGGAGCCTGGGTTGGTTGGTGCGGGCGTAAATATAACCATATGGTTATTTAATTTTGTTATATACTATAGTTTTTGTCTGATGATTACAGAACATCTGATTATATCCAGATATTTTATTTTCTTATTAGCTTGCTAATATTCTTGACCGTCTCACATTAAATTTTCAAATAGTATAATATTATTGTACTTGATATTATTATTGCGATTAAAATATCTCATGTTAAAATTATAAATTTTCACATTTTGTTCTCACTAGTTTTTTTGTGTAGCACAGTTATATTTTGTTACTGCAATTTTGGTAATTTTTATTGTAGTCTATAGTAACGTTTGTTTGTAAGTTACTTTCACCTATTAAATTTTTTTATATACCGTCCATCAGACACAGTTACTCACTACTGTTGGATTGTTTACAAAATTAGAATTCCTGGATCATTTTTTTGTACAACTCTGGGACTGGGCTAATCCTACATTTTTTTACATGTATCTATTTTCACCTTTGGAGCACTACCTAAACCATAGCTACGTTGGACCCTTGTACTTCTCCGATTCCCTAACACCGTGGGATTTAATTTTATCTATCAATCCATCCACCGCAAGTCTAGCTAGACGTGAAACTAGACAGGAGTTCCTATATTAATCTACGAGAGGCTATTTGGTGAGATAACTCTATACGTAGGCCAGAAGACAGGTGAACCCAGCCCAGTACAACTTCTTTGTAAAATGTTGTTAAATTCCAGTCAGGCGGGAGACGAGTAATTTCATTTCGTTGCTCTTTTAAATAAATTTTATTTAATATATATTTTTATCTTAAATTAATTTGTTTGGTCTTACATTTAAGCATTCACAAACTTTTATTTTTTTTTTGTTTGATTTGTCTAAATTACCTAGTGCCCTATTTATAAATTAAGCTTAACAGTAAAACCCATTCCACGCCTTGAGCCCAGAACTATCCGGAGCTATGTCCCTGAACCTTTAGGGGAGAAGCTAATAATTCCCGAGGTTCAGTGCAAGGTTTTGTTCACCTTTAGTTTTTTCTCCAAGTATAGGAAATAATTCTAGCAAACTCTTTTTGAACTAATTAGTGGTTCATTTATTTAATTAACTAAATTGTACATTTTTAATTAATAACTACATTTTTAAATTAGCAAATTTTGGATAATTTTATTCGATGTTCATATACAGGGTGATTCCTTTTTTTTGTAAATTTCATATTTTATATTACCTAGTTAAAATTTTCACTAGGTCAAACTTTATTTCATAATTTGTATTTGTTATCACCGCAAGATTATCTATTGATATTCTACTTGGTTACAGTAGTTCTTGTAATTTATTTTATGATTTTGGTTTAACACATTTCCTGTATTTTATGAGAAACACCTTGCCTTCCTAGAAGCGAAGTACATCCAGAACTTTCAACTCCACCATTAGACAAGGGCAAGGCAAAGCAAGGACAAAGTTGCTGATATCTAACTTAGCACAGCCTATCAATCAGAAGCTAGCTAGCATTTCGATCTTATTGCAGACTGCAGAAAGTGCATGGTTGCTGCACTTTGGCTACACCCACTTCTAACTACATTTCCTAAGGGATCATTTGGTCAGAGTTTGATTTGATTGCTTCGAGGCCAGAGGAAAATATCTGTTATTTTGTGTAAACCAAATCATTGCCATAAAATTAAATTTTTTTGTAAAGTCAATTTTGTATGGTAACAACCACAAATCTTGAGAGTCATTTAATATAAAATCACTTATCTTTTATGCTTAATTATAACTTGTACATATTAATTCATGGTTAATGATTGTTTTAAATTGTAATATACAATTATTTTAATTGTCTTGTTTAATTTCATCAAACATTCACTGTTGTATATATCTAATTATTTTTAATCTAAAATTATCCTGACGTCCACAGGATAATATAAAACGTAACACTTCTTTCTGCGAATCTGCTTCCCAACCGACAAGCTTAGCCAGAGCTGTCAGTAGGTCCTAGTGGATAATAGCCAATTAAATTTCCACTAGGTTCATTTCAAGGCAATTCATTCATGTTATACTACTCGTAGTAGATAGGGTATATTACTTGATTTATTTAAAATGACCATAGTCATGGTTCTAAATATTTAAATATCTTGGTGGATAATAATAAATTATATCACTAGCTAGATTAAATCCTTAGCTAGATTAATATTAGTATCTAATGGAGTTACAACATTTTTACAATCGAGCATATTAAATTTCTTTAACAAACAATCAATGTAATGTTCCTGATCCAAAGTAATACTATTACTTTTATCAACTTTCACTCTCATTCCGAGACAATCTTTCACCTGTCCTAAGTTCTTAATTCTAAAAACTTGCCCTAATTTACATTTTAAATCGTCCGTTTCAGATACATTGTTAGAGAGGATAAAGCGTAGCCAACGTTAATAGAGGCCCAGAAGATCACATTTGTCACGTGACGTGACGTCATAAAAGTAGGCTTGCAAAGTGACCGCGCCTAACTAACATGGCTGACAGCCGCGTAGCTTCGTATGCGTGTATTTGTTTGTACGTGTATTTATCAAATATTTTCAGAAAAGTGCTTAATTTATTTATGAACATTTAGTGAAAACAGAATAGGTAAATTTGTTGTGAATTGTGCGGCAATTGTTAGCGTCTTCGTGCAAGGTGTTTGGTATTGTATTTATGCAACAGGTATTTGGTATTTGCGCAGCAGTGCCTCTATTTGTGTTTTCGTGTTGGTTAGAAATTTGTGTAGGTGTCAATTAAATAATAATTTAGGATTACAGTTAATACATAGGTAAGTTTTAAATACGAACAGTAGCTAAATCATAGTTTAGTTTATTCATACATAGGTAGTGTAGTTTAACTTTATATTTCATTATACCTGATAAATGTTGTGTTCCACATTGTTCAAGCTATTACGGCAATAATAATAGTTACGTGTCTGTGTTTTCTTTTCCTAAAGATGAGGAAAATAAACAAAAGTGGATTAAAGCTATTCATAGGGAGTCATATAACCCTTCAAAACATTCGGTTGTATGTATAAATCATTTTTCAGAGTCATGTGTTGTAAAAGTTGATAGAATGACAAGGGATGATGGGTCTATTTTAGAGCTACCTATAAAAAGACCAAAACTTACCAAAAACGCAGTATCTACAATATTTGCAAATCAACCGTCTTATATGACGAAAATGTCACCTATTAAACGTACACATCCAGATGAAAGGCGACGTGAATTAGAAAAGCGGGATGATGCTATTTTTGAGGAATGGGTCCGTGAGGATGACATTCTAAATTTCGACAATTTTTTACTTAGATTTAAAGAAAAAAATTTATTCGATTTTCTTTTTTAAATATCTGAGAATTTTATTAGTTTTTTTAAAGTCGATTGCGATTCAAATGAATATCCTACAATTGTGCTTGGTTTAAAAATATTTAGGGACTTAAAAGTTGTATTCTTTTGTAAAAATAAAATTATTCCTTCGACAAAATTTTCATGGATATTAGGAAATGATTCAATTTGTTCAAAATGGTCGCAGGTCGATTGTTTATTAAGTCATATAAATTCAAATGACATAAGTAAAGTTTTTGACAAAGTTGAGGATGTAAAATTAGCTTGCAAAGCATTAGAAAAATCAATTAAAAGTATTTTGGATAGTGATGTGAATGATGAAACCATTCCCTTAAAAAAATTATATTTTATTAAAGATCAGTTAAATTTAGTATTTACACGTCGTCCTCAATATTCAACGGAAATGTTTTTGTGGGCGTCAGCCCTTTATTTTCAATTTCCTGGTGGATACAATACTTTAAGAAATTAAAAAATATTAACAATTCCTCATCCCGATTACCTAAAAAGAATAACTGCTAATTTAAAATCTGAGAGTGGAATAAAAAAACAACAAATTGACTATCTTTCTAAAAAAATTCAGCATTTAGAAGCGCATGAAAAAATAGTAAATATTTTATTTGATGAAATTCACGTAACGCCCAAAATTGAATATAAAGGCGGAGATTTAATTGGTTCTACGGAAAAAAAGGAAATTGCCACTAAAATTCAAGCGTTTATGTTAAATTCAATTTTTTCTAAGAATGAAGACATTATTGCTCTCTATCCTGTGAAGCAGTCTTCAGCAGTTGATTTAAAAGAAATGATTTTACATGTAATCCAAACTCTAACTAAAATCGGTTTTCGAGTACTTTCTTTAATTTGTGACAATCACAGAATGAACCGAACTTGTTATCGACTTTTAAGTAATATTACTAACAAAGATGATTTACCTTGCTTTATTCATAATCCCTCTAACACTCAACATAGAATTTATTTACTTTTCGATACTGTACATTAATTGAAATCGATTCGCAATAATTGGTTAAATCAAAAAAATAAAGAACGTTCCTTTATTTTTCCTCATATTGATAGTTCTGATTTAGTTTTATTCGCAAGTATATCTGATTTAGAAAAAGTATATTCCGAGAAATGTAATCAAAATTGTGAAAATGGCTCTAGCTCTTTCTAATAAAAGTATTAAACCCATCAATTTTGGAACGGCAAAATGTACAGCTAGCGGTCAGATTATTCGACGAAAAAAATATCGAGGCTTTAAATCAATTTAACAAAATTAGTACTGTCAATGGTACTGCCGAATTACTGCCAAAGTTATTCTTTGTTGGTGGAAAATAGTAAATGTACGATCACCCAAATCGGGATATCACCAACGCGATCCTTTTAGAGAACCAATAACGGAAGCAAATGATAAAAACATTCAATTTTTGTTAAAATTTTACAACTTTCTTTTCTCATGGGAAGCATTCTAAATTGAGGGTTTAAAAAACGGACATACTGGAAAATTAACTTCTGATACATTTTTTTCTTTAAAACATACAACAAAGTCATTAATTAACCTTGTTTAGTATTTATTTGAATCCGGCTCTGAATCATTACAAATCAAGTACCTGTTGTTAGGAAAGTTTCAAACGGACAAACTAGAGGGACGTTTTGCAAAATATAGACAATTAAGCGGTTCACATTTTCACATTTCTGTAACACAAGTCCTCGAATCAGAAAAGAAATTAAAAGTTTTAAGTCTTCTAAAATTAAAATCAGCTAAATTTGGCACATTTTCTTTAAAAGAGTTCAAATTTATTGAGAACGAAAATGATAATTGTTCACTTGAGTTATCTGAAAATGTTTCTTTCTTTTTAAACATTGTTGATCACTCATTTAATACTGCCCTAAATTCTTCTTGTTTTATCATCTCTATTTTATATTTCTGGTTATTGCGCACATTCTATTATTAAATTTGTTAAAAATTGTGAAAATTGTTTAATACACGTCACTACCAATTCAGATTTTTCTATACAGTTTATTAACTCATCTGAAAATGATATAATTGAACTGGGCGATTATCTTAAAAATTTAACAAGAGGTGCTTGAAAACAACCCTCTGAATTATTTTTGAAGTTTCTATTCAAGCATATCAAATATTTAATGAGCTTATATCAGATAAATATGAAGCTGAATTTTTAAAGAGGGGCAAGCAAAGAATGAATAATTTTAAAATTAGAAAAATATACAGAGAACATTAATAAAACATATATTACATGTAAATCATTAAAATCAATATTATTTAAAACCAGTCATATTCTTTCCAATATATTTCTTAATAACTACTCAAAATTAATGAACAATGAAATTGATACTCAGAATAAAGCTAAATCAAATATAAAATTAATGAAATTTCATTCCTAGTCAAATTTTAATCAATTCACATCTATTTTAATGGAGATAGGGCTACTGGCGAGGCCTCCTATAAGAGCTAACCCATCGATTAGAGTACCTCCATGGGTGGTGTGGAAACCTCTTCCCATTTAGTTTATGGGTAGTAAGTGGTTCTATTGAAAAATACTATGTTATATTAAGTTTTACTCGTACAGATATGAAAGTGTCCATATATACTGTTTTATCGGGAGGCCGGCACGCGTGACGTCACGATTCCTTAGTATAGGCCTCTAGTTAACGTGGGCTACGGATAAAGAAATCATCTACGTACACTGGAACAATGGTCGTAAAGCAGCAGCGGCTCGTGGGTCAGTAAATAGGTGACGCGGACTGCGGATTGAGGAGCGGGCCGCAAGGTCGGAAATGAAAATAGCGCCGCAGGTAAAAATTGTAAGCAAATTCAAGGTCATTGCAGTTGCCTGTTGCTTCTGAACTTGAATATAGTTTATATACAGTATATAATGATGGTTGAAGCAGACAAATACTAAGCGGCGAATTCGCCATCCAAAAGTTCTTTAAACTTGCCACGATTGTCCGAACACTCCGATTCAATGTGACCTCGAAATGCCAACTCTTGTCTGCCTTAAATAAATCGCTGCGCGCGCTAAATAATAGGTATCATCACACAACAACATCTCTGCTAGTAAACACAGTATTTTTGACTGGATTAAACACGCTGTAGTCTTTTACAGTGTCGCCATAACCCACCAAAACACATTTGACAGCTTTTTTGTCCCATTTAAGCCGCTTCTCTTTTGGAACATGAACCATGACAGGACTTCCAAAAATTCTGAGGTAGCTTACATCAGGTGTATTACCGGTCCAAGCTTCGTATAGAGTTTTGCGTAAACCAGCAGCCAATGACCTATTGCGTAGGTACACAGGCGTGTTAACCGCCTCCGCCCAAAAGGACTTCTTTAAATTAGCGTCAAACAACAGGCACTTTATTTTTTCTACAATGGTCCGATTCAACCTTTCTGACATTCTATTCTGCTCCGGTGTATATGGATTACTTTTCTGGTGAATGATTCCATTTCGTTCTAAAGTTTTAAAATTCTTTAGAACCAAATTCATCACCATTATCCGATCTAAGCACTTTTATTTTCTGGTTTGTCTGATTTTTCACCATGACCGTGAATTGTTTAAAACAATTAAACACTTCATATTTTGACTTAATAAAGTATACAAATGCCATCTTGCTAAAACCATCTTCAAAAGTAACAAAATACTTCACACCTCCAAAGATTTGTTTTCCATGGGGCCACACACGTCGGTATGTATTATTTCTAACAATCCTTTAGCATTCGTACCTTTATGTTTAAACGGTAATCTGTGTTGCTTACCTTCACAGCAAACTTCACAGTTTGACTGACTTGACTTCCTGCGCACTAACTTGGCTATTAATGTTTTCAAGCCATTCCTGCTAAGCGGTCAAATGAGAACTTGCACCTGAGTCTACGTACCAGTCCGATTTATGAAATGTAGTACCTACTTAAAAAATACTGCATTAAACGCGTTCGACGTTTTTGCATGATTTTTTACGTATGTACACTTACTTTGAAAATGTCCTAGTTGCTTGCACTTAAAACAGCTAAGTTCCTTTTTGTCAGACTTTTTCTTTTGCGAACTAAAGTTTGACTTACCAGCAAATGCACTGCCACTACTGCTAGACTCGATTTGCATATCCAACAGTTTCGTTTTAATAGAGTCTGTCGTGATAGCTATACCGGAGTGCTCAATTGTCATAATCATAGGCGAATATTTTTCTGGCAACCCCGTTAACAACAACGAACCGATCCACTCGTCGTCGATTTTAAAAACTACTGGTTTTACCTACCGTGTAATTTTTGACTAATTTCCACAATTTGATTCACATAATTAGCCATCGAATCGCAATTGTCTAAACGCGTCGAAATTAAACTTCGCAACAAACCGATTTTACTGGTGAAACTGTTATCATCAAAAAGTGACTTTAACTTTGTCCACAATGGAACTGTTGTTTCCGCATTCTTTATATAATCTTATTTTAATGTATACCTAAGTTATTTAACAGACATTTCTTCAAACGATATCAAAACATTTGAGTCTTCTCCAAAAACTATTCATATTAATTATTTAGAAAAGTTTTAAATAAGTAGGAAAATTACCAAGAAATGTTTAAATCTATGCCTTAAAGAAAGAAAATTTAAGAAATACATAGGTAAGTAGGCCGCGACGATAGCCCAGTCTGTTAGGTGCTGGATGATAGCAAAGTTAACAAAATATATTTTGTAAACTTTGGTGATAGCTTGTGACTAACAGAATGGTATATATTTTATACAGCTCGGAAAAGTACGAGAAGAAAGGACTGCAGTTATATATTGAAATTATTCCTTTAACTTCGGGGGAATCCAGATTTTCGTCTATTTCGATCAATACTCGTTCAATTTTTTTCCTGTATTCACGGTTTATAAGACGTTTAATTTGCAAAATTGCCTGTTTGACTTGATGTGATTTGTTCTCACAGTTCAATATAATAATTGCAGCTTCAAACAATCCTACTACATCCGCGAATATAGGAAGTACTATTGAAGCCGCGATTACTTCTTTATAAAATGTACCGACTTCTTCGTTTTTGCCTACAATCTCGTTTATATTTTTTGAAACCATATGCACCAATGTGCGCAGCACAAAAGTATCAGCACCTTGTTTTCGGAAAATTTATTTTGATCAACTAGGGCATCGTAGCAGCTTGAAATGTATTCTACAAGTGTTTGTTAAAAATAGACGCTGGCGCATGTAGAGAGGTGTAAGAAAAGTCGCTGACGAAACCTCCAATAGCTGGCAATGCCTTTTTTTTCTTCCAAAAAGTTATAAAATCGATAAACAATTTTTCCAATGTCTGTAGTGCCATCCACAGAATGTATGTCAAAAATGGAACAAGTACGTTGTGTACTACCTATTTGCACAACCACGATGTACAAAAGCATTCTTTTCGCCTTATCGACTTGCACGTAAAGATCGAATTTACGTGGCTTTCTGGCAACTCCACCGGTGGCATCAAAATAAACTATCGGCAAGAAATCTCCCACCTTTTGCTTTTTCAATATTATAATTTGTTCTTCGCTGAATATTTTAATGATGAAGGGAGTTAAAACTATTTCGCGGATATATTTAGGATGGTCGCGTTTCATTCGACTGATATCAATTAAATCAGAATCATGCATGTCCAACATTTTTTTACCCTCTGACCTGACTTTTCGTATAGTTGGATCATCTGCTGCAAATTTCCAGCCTTTATTAGATTAATATTAGCGTCCCTAATTTTCATTTTTCTGTAATGGTAAGGCTTTGTATCCATCAATTTCTTCTTCATAATTTCGCGTTCGACTCCTTTCACATACCGAGTTAAGCTATATGGATGGCAGTAGTCTAAAGAGGTGCTATAAACTGTGCAAAGTAAACTTGTCTTATCCATAATTATTTTGATTTCTTTGCAATTATTGTTATTATGTTGACAGGTCGCCCAGATAACAATATACTCTTTCCGACATTTACCATAATTGACTTTTATACTGCAAACGTTATTAACTAATTTTTCAATACGGTCAATGCTTTGACATTAATTTTTTCTTATCAAAAATAGTTGACCAGTGGGATGGACTTATTTGAAATGATCCCTCTGTAAAGGTACGATATTTAAACCATTCCTTTGTCGTCCTACTTTCAGCATTCTGAGCTCCGACATGTAAAATGGAAGTATGTTAGAAGGACTTTGACAATTTTTGTAAATCTTTAGGTATATCGTATATATGTGATTGGTGAGAAGTATTAGTTTAGATTAGTTTCCTTTGAAAATGCATTTTCATTAGAAACATCCATTATTACTTTATCGCCAACTATTTCGAAATCTTCAATTTTATTTAGGTCTAAACTTTCATCAATATCGAATACTTCTATTAATATAGGCTTTCTAACTGTAACATTAAAAGTTTGTTCATCTGATACCTGAACACCATTGCTGATGATTATATTTGATATATTATCCACAGCATCAACTGGTGACGAAACATTGTAAACTGTACTTTCATTGCAAATAATTAAATTTTCCGGACAGTTTCGATTGCCAGTATCTTCGGGAACAATTATTGTTATTAGTAGCTTAGAAGGAATATTATTATCAGATGTCTTAGAAATTAAATCCGATAAAATTTTTGCATTATTGTTCACCTCAGAAGGTGATGATGATAATATATCACAAGGTGTAGTAGTTTCATTAAAAAGAGTAAAGAGTGTTTCAGATTCAGAAGTAGGTATTACTATTCGAACAGGATTCCCTTTATTTTGCAAAATATCGGTATTGTCTTTGGAGAGAGCGAAAAATGTTTTTTACCTGTTTTATATTTCTTTGCATAAGTCTGACAACGGTGCTAGGATACATTTTCTTTTCATAATGTTTCTTGGATAATTTATAACATACAGCTTTTAAAATTAAATTTGCAGAATCAATTCCAAGTAAACTCTCAAAGGTTAAATTAGGATTGTCGAGGAGCAATGCTTCTATGACAATTTTAATAATCACTGTTCCTTCGTTTTTGAAAACGTTCCTCACTGAGCAAGCGCTGCGACAGCCACAAATATGTATAAAACCACCGACCGTCCTCATATAGGCCGTTAGCGCAACGAATATAAACGAAAATTTATAATCTTTGCGTTCTCCGCACATGACGGTAATTTATGACCTACAAAAAACTCCGTATTTTAGGACGACCAAACATGGAACGATTATCAAAGCTGCGCGAGTATTCCAATTTTGAATCCGCCTTTTTGATATCTGAAAATTGGTGGAAAATTTAACAGTATTAACCTAGTCTTCAATTAGATAGCAATAACAAATAAAAACCACAGAAAGCAGCAAGTAAAACTTTTGAGTAAGAAAAATTTTAAATAGGTATAAGAAATGTTCAATATTTTATAGTTTAATTACAATTATTTGTGAAAAATAAAATATATCGTCACCAAACTTTCTTGTAAAATTGATGAAGGTACAAACGAAATATTTTGTGTACCTGCCTATGTACCTATCTTTTGTTCACATTATTTATGTAAAATACACCATTAGCCGTTTAGAAAGGTAAATATTTAAAATGCATTATGCATATAAAATTTAACTATCCTTTACCTTACTTTAACTATCCTGGCTTATTTTTTGTATTGTTTATGTTCGCAGTTTTCATAATTTACTATTATATAGCTAGGAACTATGATTGCATGTCTCTTAAGACTTTCAATTCTTGTTATAAAATCCGAATTTACCTAGAATAATTAGGAAAGTCCAATACTCAAATATTGTCACTCAAAGTCTATAAATCAAAGGAACACAATAATAAACACACAAACAGAATCAAATCGAGAGAATCACAATAAAATAAACCAACAAGACGCCAAAAATACAAAACAAACACTATTTACCAAATTTACCCTTACCACTGTTGTCGTGTTAGGAAGATTTGAACCATTGAATTTTTGGATTAGAAAGGAAAAGACACTAGAATTCTAGGGTCTTGGTCAGGTGTACCAATACAAAATGTAGGTTGGGGACAGTGTGACATCAAAATGGCGGCTCCCTTGTTTCCACACAAAATTGGATGCGCAGTCGTCTATAATCGTTCCCTGTATATAAATTCCTTGAAGACGACAGAAGTCGTCAATTTCTTTGTAAAAAATGTAAATAGGTACACAAATAGACCAGGCAAATCTTATTTTTTCAATGAAGTTTAAGAGGACATTTATTTTCCAATGGGAATCGATATGTTTTACGTTCAGGAACAAATATATAAAAATCCCAAAAAATCTGTTGTGAGCTAAAAATGTCATCTTGAAAAAACATGGCCGCCCCCTCAAATTTTTGAAAATGAAATATCTTCTTATCCCATGCAATTTTAACATTTTTTTTTATTTTTACAGGATTTTAAGCTTAAAACATTAGAAAAAATTGATATTTTAATTTAGATATAACCAAGAATATAAATTTCCTAACAAAAAAACGAAAAAGGAAACGATTTTTAAAAATTTTTTTGAGTTCCTACTGAGAGGAACCACCTCTTTGAATTTTATTTTGTTTTGGTAACTTGAAGATTATTTATATTTGTAACCCGAATAAAGAACACTTGATAAGAGTCAAGGCGTTTGCTGTACGGGGTGAGAAGGGGAGGTTGACGAGGACGGTAATGAGAGGGACACGGGAACGCGGTTCAGGGGAGTGTGGTTTTAGGAGTGCCTCGAACAAGTCATATTAATTACCTCTAGTCTTGAGCTAGTTCTTTAGTTTTTGTGAATTGTGTATTGTTGGATTTGGAGAAATTATCTAATTTACAGGTTAGTAAAGTACTTGTTGATGTTTAGGTTATGTTGCTTTTACGATATATAATTTTTGTTTAATGTCATTTTCTTTATTATTATTAATTATTAAATAACACAATTTCTTAATTAGTTATATTCACCTTCATGAACTCACCTCAATAATTTCTATTATTATTCAAATAATATAATATACCTAATGTGTTTGTACACTCATTTAATTTACTATGCTTGTATTCGAGGTAAGATAATTTAATTATCTCAATTGAATAATAAATTTCTTGTATTGTATGTTTAGTTGGAATCGAAGTTGTACTGTTGAGATCGATATTGTTTTCTTATTAAAACACAGGGTTTTACTACTTATTACTGGAATTTACGGTACTATTCTGTTAGATGATATGAAAGAGCCTTGATGAATTTTTTAATATTTTCTCCCGTGCTTGAGCGAACATCCGAGTATAACAAAGAATAAAATATTGAGATTTTAGCTCAATTTCAACTATTAGCTGAGTAGCCTCCCGTATGGGACCTCAGTACCTTCCGACGACTGTCGGCTAACTAACAATTACCCTCTTCAGTTTTGTATTGAGAATGTATGTGTGATACTGTAAATTCGAGTACTTCAACATTTCATAAAGGCGTGTAGGTATTATTTCCTTTATCACCTTGCAACAGTATAACAGAGATTCGTTTGAATTGAGATCGGAGGTTTCTCTGCCGTGCTCTTTCCCTCCGTGAATTCAAGGCTGAGTACGGCACTGGTAGTTTTCAGTAATTCAATAAAGTAGGTGTATTTACGAATTGGTGTTGTTATTATTATTATTTAAGATTTTCACCTTCCTTAAGTCTCCCTATTCAGTGACTAATTAGCGCATCCGAGGTAAGTTAATAATATTTATTCTAAATCACCGCAATAAACACAACGTAGGGTATAATTCTTCGATTGCTGGCCATAATTAATTTACTTCATTCAACTTTGTTGAACGGACCCGGGTATGTTACACTACACTACTTTTAACTTTTTAATATCCACTAACTTTACATTTTAGTTAACTACAAAAATTCAGTCATTTAAAAGATCCTCGTACCTATATATACATTTTTTTGGCAGCCATTTCTACATTTACAGCCACGATATACAGACAGAAGATAGAATGTTGTGCGAAGTGGGCGATTCTTAACATGACGCGTTACGTCACTAAGAGAGTGATTTTCGTTACGGTGATACTCATTTTGTGCGGTTTTTTTTTTCGTCTGTAACGTGATTATTTTTACAGTTACAAAAAAATTTCAAACAAAAGATGTTTGTTATGGTTCGTTTTATTATAACTTCAAAATATAAAATGTCTCAATTTGGCGAAGCTGAGCTGTTGAACACATTATTCTTACTGTGAAATTTGTTCCTCTAAGATTTTCGTCACGAATTTCGGGAGACTGTACAATATAGAGTAAAATTGTACATACACTATTTTGTAGAGCACAGAATATACTACAAGAAAGACTATGGGAGGGTATTATACGCACCATCGCCGTCTAGATTATCTTGCCTAAAAGTTAAAACGGAGTCAATCTAGGCGGCGGTAATACGCACAAATATAAACACAACACAAGTTTTAAAAATGTAGGGTTTTATTAATACACTCAAAATTTTATTCTTTTTTTTTTTTCTTAACCAGTTTAATTTATTTACGTTTTACATATCAGTACCTAATGCTTGCATAAAATCAAACAATCTCCAAGGAAAAAGCAGTGGCGGCTCGTCAGGGGGGGGGCAGTGCCTCCCCTGTAAAAATTATAAAGAATTCCAATTTTTAAATACATAATATTTACTAACAAGTAATAAATATATTAATAATATCCACTAATATAATAAATAATAATGTAAAATGTAATTGCTTGTGTTCCCGTACTATTATTTGAAATTATTTCTAATCACAAACGACCCAACGCCATCTATGGTCATTCTTGGGCGCCTCAGTAAAAATTACCACGGTCTGCTAACTATTTGGTTTGTACGGTTTGGTTATGTTAGGTTTGTCACAACAGCCGTCTTTCGTCGGCTGCGGCCGAGTGTGGCCGACCGGAGGCATAAGTATGAGATGCCTCCTTTGAACCGATGTTTTCGGATAAATGAATTATTTGCGCATGCGTGTGAAATCTGAACACGTGCTTTTTAAATAAAGCTAGAGGCAAGTGGAGGCAAGACCGCCCATTACTCCCATCCTTTCCCTCTTAGAAATTTGCAGGAAAATAAGAATGTACGGATGAAGATTGAAGAAGTTTGCATACTATGTATAATTTTTTGATAATCAAATAGGTATTAAATATTACTTATTATTTACTATTACGTATTTTAATATTATTTAAATAATTTTTGTCAAGATTTCTGGAAATCAGATCAAAAAAGGGATATTTGTCTAACGAAACCTATTTCTTTAAGCAAATATTTTTCCTCTGGGAATTTCTAATTTCTAATTTTAGGGCGTTGACCTTGAAAAATGAAAAATTTTCGACTGTGGCGCTTTTTTTTCCGTGCACCTCTCGTACCCACCCCAATCTCACCAGCCACCACTGATTTATCTATGCCTCCCCTAAATAAAAATTCACGAGCCGCCACTGGTAAAAAGTATCCTTATCTAACCAAAACCTTACATTTAAAGGATTGGAAAGTAAAGACCATATATATCAAATATGCCAAAATGATGGCTTACCCAAATTTTAAAAAATATTTACATATGCTAGTTTATTATTGTCCATACATTCGGATTTTTATATTTAAAATACATACCTCATAATCTTAAATTTACCAATATTTACTTTTAAATAATTTAAATTAGACAAGTTTACCAATTTATTTATTTATTAATATTTTCCTGGATTGTTACACCGTTCTTGACGGTATTTACAAAACACGCAATTTAAAGTATACAATATACATAAAAGTACAACACATAATTAGAAAGTATGATGATCCAATTCCAGTCCTTTAAACTTAAGGTTTTGGTTAGATAAGGATGCTTTTTACTTGGAGATTTTATGCAAGCATTTGTTATTGATATATAAAAAGTAAATAAATTAAACTAGTTAAGAAAAAAAAAAGAATAACATTTTGACTGCATTAATAAAACCCTACATTTTTAAACCTTGTGTTGTATTTATTTTTGTGCATATAATACCTTTATCCGGGCCTAGGAAATTTCCCATCCATTGCTGTATTTGAAGATAGGTCCTGAAAATATAAAATATTTGCTATTAATGTAATCACCATTTGAAACTACCTTAAAATATGTTGCTTCAGTCCACCTTTCATTGGGGGAAGAACGTCCAAATCAAGATTTTTCGAGTGTCCGCTTAGCTATACCAATGTTGTAAAGCCTATATCGTTCTTCTATAATGTCTCGGGATCCGTCTAATCCGTACATAAAGGAGACAAATTTATAACCAACATTTAGTAGTTCATCTAGATCCGCATTCTTATCACTGAAGACTAACAGTTTGTCTTACATGAATGTATACTTCTTAAACACCTTAAAAATAACGCGAGCGGTCATGTTTTTTTAAATGCTGACTTTAGCTCACTTCCGATTTTTTGGGATTTTTAGATTTGCATTCTATGATAACAGAGCTATCGTTTTCAACAAAAAAAAATAATGTCCGCAAAAACTTCACACTTAACGTATATTTCTTTAAAATTTGCCTGGTCTAAAATTTAGGTTTTATGAAGCTAAATCTGATATTACCAAAGTCTATCTATTCTAATAGAACATCTATTCTAATAGATAGACTTTGACATTGCTCTCTTATTCCCCTCGTATGGAGATGAAAATAAAATTCAGAATTTTGGCCTTTCTTCATGGAGTACAAAGTTCTTAATGAGTACCCTTCCAAGCAATTTTATTGTTAGTAATAATAAGAGTATAGTGTATTTTTTGGATTTGTTTATAATGGGAACAGTAGGAATATTGCGTATTTTTTAAAAATTTTTGTATGTTGGAAAATAGTAAAATGGAATGTGTGTACTGTAAGTAGGTATGACAATAAAATTGCAAATTTCCGTCCTTGTAATTGGTTGCAAGGATTTTTGTCGACAGTATCTGGTTAGCAATAACAGTAGGAATATTCCCTATTTTTAAAAAATTTTTTATGTTGGAAAATAGGAAAATGAAACATACATTATAAGTATGGGGCTGACCTTAAAATTCCAAATTTCCGCCTTTGTAATTGGTTGCAAGGATTTTTGTCGACGGTATCTGGTTAGCAATAACAGTAGGAATATTGCCTTTTTCTTAATTTTTTTATGTTGGAAAATAGGAAAATGGAACATACATTATAAGTATGGGGATGACAATAAAATTGCAAATTTCCGCTCTTGCAATTGGTTGCAAGGATTTTTGTCGACGGTATCTGGTTAGCAATAACAGTACTAATATCGTTTATTTTTTTTTCATTTTTTATATGTTAGAAAATAGATAAGTGGACCGTACCTACATTATTAGTATGGGGATGAAAATAAAATTGCAACTTTTTGCTTCTGTAAATGGATGCAAGGATTTTATTTTTTCTATTCTTAAAATATATTGTCAAAAGTCGCTTGAATAACATTGTTAAATCATTCAACATTAATTATTTTTGTCAGATAGGTCCTTTTATGAAATATTGAGGTGAGGGGTGCGTTCTGAAATTGTCAGCTATCTTTTGTCAGCTGTTTTCACACAAGTCTTAAACATGTACATGTGTTTATCAAATTTGTTATTGATTTGACCTTTTTGGTAGCGAATTTCGATGATAATGAACTTTTCTCCGATAAATTAATAATTAAAATTCCCTGACAATAATATGGTCGATCAGCAGTGATTATTTAAATAGTGAAACGAAACACTTGTAATGTTAACTGCGAATGTTAGGTATAGGCATAATCGGCTGGATCACATTGCCTGGTCCCTGCTCCGAAATAGGAGCAGGCGGCGCGAGCTAGGCGATTATGGAATATAAGGAAAGTGATCTCTATTCTATTTCAACTGTATCTCATCTGTATAAATGAGAAAATAACATTTTAACAAACAAAAATCATAAAATTATACAAAAAATTTATTTTTTACCTTATAAACTATTTATTTCAAATAATATATAGTTTAATATCTTCTTTTTTGTGTACTTATATAAAGAACATTATTCCCTCGTATAAATGCATCACCAAATTTATTCTTCAGCTGTCCATTGACATACTCTTCAGTCTGTTCAAGAGCAATATTCATATATCCATCTAAGCACGCTAAAACACCTACAAAAATAGTTATTAATTATATAAGGGGTTTAACATGCCTTTAATCCACGAGAAATAATGGGCACTCGAGGCGCAGCTGAAAGTTACATTTTTTGGAAAGGATTAAAGGCTGTTAATTTCCAAATGTAATTCAACGTTTTATCCACGACCACCGGCCAAAACCGGTCAATTAGGAGAGTTGAAGCCGTATGAGCAGGTGAAAAATTCTGATTATGAAAAAAACGTCGGATTTGACAAATTTATTTTGACCAAGAATATTGATTTTCAGCTGAAAACTAGAAAGTCTTGGATTCGTTTCTATGACAGCATGGTATTATGAATTTTAATCCACTAGTCTATTAGAAGGCCTCTGATCCACGGAAAACAGACGTATTAAACTTTCCTAATATAGTGGTCGTGGATAATAGTATATTATATACCGCGGGACTGAAGTAGTACTTTTAATCACGCAGGTAAAGTTTATGGCCCCCCCCCTTACAGTCGCTTAGTTTTAATCCCCTGAGGGATTAAAACTACTACTTCAGTCGCAAAGTATATACCATATTTTTCGTACTTCCGAAATTGAAACGTATACATAATATAAAAAGCATATAGAAACACAGATAATTATTATTAAGCATAAAGCGAGGCACACGCCAATGCGGCCGCGTTCTTTCAAGGAGTCACTGCTTGACAAGTTACCATAGTAATGTTGCGTTGTGACAAGATTAATTTGGAAACATTGTCATTGCTAGTGTCATGACCTCGATTATGAGTGAAGGTGCATCTGATATTGATAAAAGGGCAGCCGAAGTAGGTGAAGAATTGTTCAGATTAACGTCAATTATCATTCTAATTAATTCTTTTCAATAAAACACCTATTATATTCTTTTGTTTGTAATTTTATACTTTCGGGATTTTCGTCAATATTTAATCCCGGAAGGGCAAAAAGTGATACTTTTCCAGACCTAGTCCTATGACCTACTCCCTGTCATAATGGAGTGAAGTTTTTACTTCAGTCCCGGAAGTACGAAAATATTTTTTATACATTAATTTGATTAAAATATACAAAATTGACTAACCTCGATAATCTACTCCACTGTTTAACTTCACGACAACTGGTCTAGCGTGTATTTGTTGTATGAAAGTGGATAATGCCTCTTTTCGGCTCATAATTATAAATTTTTACCTTTCCAACAGGTTAAGGCACAAAATAAATATAAATATAAATATATTTCTGTGATAAAGGAAATATATTAACAAAAATCAAAAATATGTCATAGACTTCTTCTTCTTCTTGCATTTTTCTTGGCCTTCGTCCATTGAACAATGAACATATAGTCAGCTGTCATAGATTTGTAAGAGAAAGAAAACAAACCATACATTTTATATATGAGACCATATATATAATACTACTATATCGCGTATTTCCTATGTTAGCCCATAAGCGGTTTCTCCGAAAACATCAAAGGATAAAAGATATAGTGCTATACTGTTTCAGAGACCCTTTGTTCGATTTGCGCATGCGCAGATTTTGTCTATATCCATGGTTACGGAAACTGACATATTATTATTGCTTATAAGTTGACAGACTTTCCAACTTTCAATAGTTAGTCATACAGTCACTAGATAAATACAGTACCGCAACATCCAGCCATTTATGGGTGAAAATAATGCGGGAAATTTAAATTTATATATTAATAGGGCTTCACACTTCCGATGTTAGAGATAAAACAGAATGAAAAAATAACCTGGCGCATTTATTTGCAAGTGTATTTATTTTGTTTTTCTCTTATATACTTAGTTTATTATATAATAATTGAATACATTTATTTACATATATTGAATAAAGAATAAAGGTAGGGTAGATACCTTTATACTTTATCTTACACATTCAACCTATACATTTACGATGGAGGAAGAGAAGCTTATACGAATATTTCAGCTCATAATGAAGCAGTGATTGTGGTCAAGTGAAAAATAAGCCATAATGTAAAAGATTTTAATTCTTTTATATATGTTTAGACGAAACTGTTTCAATATTTTGTAAAAATATTGTTACGGAAGCTCACCTACCTTGCTAGTGAATGTCTGTTTTGTTAATTCATTTCTTATTGTTTATAAATTAACATTTGTAAAATCTTTAGGTTGACGTTTCTAATCTAGAATTTTCGTTTAAGTCATAGAATCATTCCATTATGTTCCGGAATCCAAAAAGAGGCTCCCGAATATTCCAGAAGCTTGAAAAATATATAAATACTCGTGATTTCAAGAGGCCGGGGAGTTTTTAGTGGAAAGCGTGAGCGCGTTAAGTCGAAACGTCAAACTAAGGAATTTGTGTTGACAGTTGTGAAAAATAGTTGAAGTTTGTATCTAGTGACAATAAAGATTTGTGTTGTTTTGTCGAACAAGCTGGTTTAATCTGTTTGGAGGTTAGACAAACGTTACATTTGGTGTCAGAAGTGGGACGTTCCACGACGTGAAACGTTCGAAGATTAAAAAAAAAAAAAAAAAAAAAGGGGATCAAATAGTAAGTGTATGCCAGTTACCAGATCGAAATCGATAAAAATGGATGAGACCTTGACACAATTAATGGAAATGATGAAGGAAATCAAGAATAACCAAGAAGAATTAAAAGTTGAAGTGAAGAACAGTCAAGAAGAATTAAAAAGTGAAATGAAGAACAACCAAGAAGAACTGAAGAACAGTCAAGAAGAACTGAAGAACAGTCAAGATGAATTAAAAACCGAAATGAAGAATAACCAAGAAGAACTGAAGAACAGCCAAGAAGAACTAAAGAACAGTTTAGAAGAAAGTAATAAAAAGTTAGAAGAGCTAATGAAAGAAAAATTCAAAGATCTTGAAGAAACTGTAGAAGAAGAAATAAATCAATTGAGGAATAGTATGCAAGACGAAGTCCAAATTGTAAAAGAAAGTGTGAGTACGCTGAGGTGTGAAGTCGAAGAGAGAGTCAACGAAATGCAGAAAGTCAACAGTACGTTGAAGTGTGAAGTCGAAGAGATGCAGAAAGAAGTCAACCGAAAATTCACACAGCTGTCCACGACAGGAGTTATTAAAGTTGAAGGTAATTCTGCATCTTCGAGGGTCAAGCCACCAACATTTGATGGAAAGGTACCATGGAACACATACTTAAAGCAATTTGAGGCGGCTGCCATGGCAAATAACTGGTCCGAAGGTGAAAAGGCGATATCGTTAACTGTAGCTTTAAGAGGTGAGGCTATGGAAATCTTAAGAACGATGCCTGAGCAGAACAAAACCGATTATGAAATGCTGAAAAGTGCTCTCGAAATGAGGTATGGTGAAGCCCACATGCAACATGTTTACCAGGCTCAATTAAAGGGTAGAAGACAACGATTCGAAGAAAATATTCAGCAATATGAGGCCGATATAGCCCGGATGGTGAAGCTAGCTTACCCCACTGCCCCTGTAGAGTTCCAAGAGCAATTAGCTGTAAGTAGCTTCATAGATGGACTGCGAGACCCTGAAATCAGTCAGGCGTTGAGGTTAGCCAGAAACAAAACCATTTCCGAAGCTTTGGCGCAGGCGTTAGAAATTGAAGCTGCTCAACAAGCATCCAGACGGGGTCAAGGCAGAGCAAGGCTAATTAAATATCAGCCAGCCGACTATCGAAGTAATGACAAAAATGTGGAGGTATTGCTGAAAAATTTTCAAGATTTTTTGAACAATTTCCAAACCGAACGGAATCATACCGACTCTGCTACATTTAGCAGACGTAGACCCATACGATGCTGGAATTGCGGGGAGGAAGGGCATCTCAGGAATCGATGCCCTAAAAACACATCGGAACAGGACCAGGGAAACGCCAACTAGCCAGCTTTGAGGGGCGAAAGCTGGTGAGGTGCTACCAAGCCCCACCAACCATGAAGATCAAGGTTACCCGGCTGCACAACAACGGCAACAGCTTGGTAGTACCAGGGCGAATATGCGGCCGGGAATGCGAAATGGTCCTTGATACTGGCTCAAGTCACACCATAGTAAGGCCAGACATCGTAGCCCATTGTAGAATTCAGAAGCCAGACAGAAACTTCATTTTGGAAACAGCAAATGGGGAAATCATACCAGTAAAAGGCATCCATGTGGCAAACATCTGTTTAGGAACAAATACATTCCAACAAGACATCCTTGTAGCCGACATCACCGATGACGTCATTCTTGGTCTGAATATCATGACTGAGCAAAATTTTATCCTGGATCTTCCCCAGAGACTACTAAAGACCAAAGGTGAAGAAATTTTAATGCATTATCCTGAAGTGAGAAATCTACCGATTAAAACCGTTAAAGCATTAGAAGACATTATTCTACCCGCGGCATCAGAAGTAACTATTGAGGCAATTTGTAACAGTTCGGTGGCTTTTGAAGAAACAGTAATTGTGGAACCAGAACCGGAGAGCAATCTTTCCAAAAGAGGAATTTTAATAGGAAAAACTCTAACACAAAAGAAGAACAACTCAGTGTTGGTGAGAATGTTAAATCTGAAAGACTACCCACAAAAAGTGAAGAAAGGAGAATCCTTGGGAGTTTGTCAGATAGTCGATGTAGTTTTCAAGAATGTAGAATCATCAACAGCACGCTGTGATCCTCGAATACTGCCGGAAATTCTGCAAAACCTGGTTAACCGATCCACGTCATCATTGCCATCAGATGACGTTCATAAAGTAGAAGAATTATTAAGACAGTACCAAGATGTATTCTCACTAACTGAGAACGATGTAGGAAGAACTGACCTAGTTCAACACCGCATAAATACCAGCGGCACCGCTCCAATTAAGCAAGCCCCACGAAGAATTCCATTGGCCAAACAAGAAGAAGTATCGAAATTGTTGAGCGAGATGCAACAACAGGGAGTCATTGAACCATCACAAAGTCCATGGACCTCTCCAGTAGTTTTGGTGAAGAAGAAAGACGGCTCTACTAGATTTTGTGTTGACTACCGAAGATTAAATGATGTCACCAAGAAGGACAGTTATCCGTTGCCAAGAATAGACGACACTCTGGACACACTATCTGGATCTCAATGGTTTTCTACTTTAGACCTGAAAAGTGGCTACTGGCAAGTCCAAATTCATGCGGACGACAAAGAAAAGACAGCTTTTTCTATTGGGACAGGTTTGTGGCAATTCAAAGTTATGCCGTTTGGGCTTTGTAACGCGCCAGCCACGTTTGAAAGACTGATGGAAACAATTCTCCGTGGAATGACGTGGAAAACCTGTCTAGTCTATCTTGACGATGTGATAATACTTGGCAAGAACTTTGAAGATCATTTAAAGAATGTACAGGAAGTCTTGCAAAAGTTAAGAGAAGCCCAACTGAAGCTAAGTCCCAAGAAATGCATGCTCTTCCAAAAAGAAGTCAGGTATTTAGGACACATTATTTCTACAGATGGAGTCAAGACTGATCCGGAGAAAACTGAAACCATTTGGAAATGGCCAGTGCCGAGAGACAAACATGAATTAAGGAGTTTTCTGGGACTCTGCACATACTATCGGAAGTTTGTGAAAAATTTTGCCGATATCGCCAAACCTCTGCATCGACTTACCGAAAATAGCCAACCATTTATGTGGACGGAACAGTGTCAGGAAGCTTTTCAGAAGCTTAAAGGCGCCCTGTGTTCTCCCCCGATCCTGTCATATCCAATTCCTGGGAAGAAGTTCATCGTAGACACTGACGCCAGTAATACTGGAATTGGAGGGGTACTATCGCAAGTAGAGGAAGGACAAGAGAAAGTGATTGCCTACTTTAGCAAAGTCCTTTCCAAGCAAGAGATGAACTACTGTGTGACTAGGAGAGAATTACTTGCCATTGTCAAAACAGTGGAGCATTTTCACAAGTATCTCTATGGTCAGCCGTTCATTTTGAGAACCGACCATGCTTCATTGAAGTGGCTCCTGCAATTCAAGAACCCGGAAGGCCAAGTGGCAAGATGGCTTCAACGTTTGCAAGAGTACGACTTCAAAATTGAACACCGAAGAGGACAGAGCCATCGCAACGCTGACGCTTTATCCAGAAGGCCATGCCTTCCTGATTGTAGATATTGCTTGCGACAGGAAGCAAGGGAACAGGACGATTTTCATTGCCGAAGAATTAGCATCCAAGGCCCAGAACATTGGGATAGTAGAAGCCTTGCTAAAGAACAGAGTGAAGATCCAGAGTTTGGCCAAATTTTCCAATGGAAAATAAATAAAATGGATAGACCTGATTGGCAGGATATTTCCAATAAATCTCCATCTCTGAAAAGTTACTGGGCATTATGGGACTCCCTAGTTGTAGAAAATGGCCTACTAAAAAGAGTATGGGAGAGTCCGGACGGCAAAGAAAGGAACTACCAGACTGTATTACCCAGGACGAGAGTTCCAGAAGTTCTCCAAGCGGTTCATAGTGGCGTTGGTGGTGGACATTTTGGAATCAATAAGACTTTGAACAAAGTCAGAGAGCGATTCTACTGGCTTGGGAGTCGTTCCGATGTGGAAGAATGGTGCCGGCGTTGTGAAACCTGCGCCTCCAGTAAGGGACCAATGACTCGAAGTCGCGGACAGATGAAGCAGTACAATGTCGGTGCTCCATTTGAAAGAATAGCTATTGACATAGCTGGCCCATTTCCTCGAAGTGACTCTGGCAATCGTTATATCTTGGTAGCTATGGACTACTTTAGCAAGTGGCCAGAAATATATCCTATACCTAATCAGGAAGCAGTCACCGTAGCAGAGGTCCTATTTGAAAACTGGATATGCCGTTATGGAGTTCCGAGGGAAATCCATTCTGACCAAGGACGGAACTTCGAATCTGAGGTATTTCAGAATGTTTGCCAACTACTAGGTATCTCGAAAACTAGAACAACACCTCTTCATCCACAATCAGATGGAATGGTCGAGATATTCAATCGAACCATTGAAAATTTCCTGAAAACTGCCGTGAATGAAAAGCAGACCAACTGGGACACCTGCCTTCCTCCATTTCTCTTAGCATATAGAGCGGCAGTTCACGAAACCACTGGTAAAACACCAGCCAGTGTGATTTTTGGCAACGAATTACGTCTACCAATAGACCTCATTGCAAATAGACCAGAACATCAGGAAAATATCAGTGACTATCTCCGCCACCTGAAAGATCGAATAAAGTTGGTACATGAGGAGGTACGAGAAAAGCTGAGAATAGAAAGTGACAGAATGAAGACCCGTTACGACTTACGTGCCAACAGTAGTGGGTTTCATGAAAATGATAAAGTTTGGCTGTACAACCCAAAGAGGACTAAGGGCAAATCACCTAAATTACAGAGATCTTGGGAAGGCCCTTATTCGATTGTGACCAGGTTAAACGATGTCGTGTATAGGATCCAAAGAAATCCTCAATCCAAAATGAAGATTGTTCACATAGATCGACTGACGCCTTATCAAGAACACCATGCGGACAATGGAGTAACCTGATCGAGACGATCAGTTCTGAGAGGGGAGCAGTGTTACGGAAGCTCACCTACCTTGCTAGTGAATGTCTGTTTTGTTAATTCATTTCTTATTGTTTATAAATTAACATTTGTAAAATCTTTAGGTTGACGTTTCTAATCTAGAATTTTCGTTTAAGTCATAGAATCATTCCATTATGTTCCGGAATCCAAAAAGAGGCTCCCGAATATTCCAGAAGCTTGAAAAATATATAAATACTCGTGATTTCAAGAGGCCGGGGAGTTTTTAGTGGAAAGCGTGAGCGCGTTAAGTCGAAACGTCAAACTAAGGAATTTGTGTTGACAGTTGTGAAAAATAGTTGAAGTTTGTATCTAGTGACAATAAAGATTTGTGTTGTTTTGTCGAACAAGCTGGTTTAATCTGTTTGGAGGTTAGACAAACGTTACAATATACTTAATGAAAGAACTGATATTAATCCAAATTTAGTGTTTTTATCTTTATAGAAGCAATTTGTATTACTTAATAAATAATAAAAAAAAAAGATTTTTTAGTTTAAATTATTTATTCAATACTTACCAACAGCTTAAAATATAGGTTCTGTATTCCGTAGCGATTCTGTACTTTTTCTTAAACGGTGCATTGATCAATCAAAAGATATAGATGTACATACTTCACGGATTTCTTAAAATAAACTGGATCGCTGATTCCTAACTATCATTTTGTCAGTTGTAAGGTGGTCGGCATACTGTGCTAACATTCCATTGGCTAGTTTTCAGCTAATGATGTTGAGGTATTTACAGAGGGAAATTTTGAAAATAGTTTGGTGAGATATGGGCATATGACTAACTAAATATTACTTATATGGATGGATATGGGTATAAAATATGTACACTGTTGTAATAAAAATACTTTAGCAGCGGGTCTAAAAAGTTAACTTAATATAGGGTTATATCAAAGATTAAATTGTATTATTTGTGCATCAGATATGACGAGTAATTGACAGGACTGGACTCAAGAGTTATATTTGTGCAGCAAAGGTACACATAATTTTTTTCTATTTAATAGTGCATTTCAAATAATTGGAATCATCTTTTTTTAATTTGACTTGAAATGATTTTCGACAAAGTCGAAATTTATGTGCTTGTAAAGACACTCCCTATATGTACAAATCTTCCAATGGTATGTCTGGTATATATTAAATTCATTGACGACACTCTTTATTTCTCCTGTTACAACTTCATTTTTTAAATAAATTTTACATTAGCCGGAATTATAACTGGTTCATAATAGTTACTTGTCTAAACATAATTTAGTAACTAACCCAAAAAACTTTAAAGTAACATGGTTTGTCAACCAAGTATTTGAACCTTGTCTGATTGCAGTATAAAAATTAGTTAGGATCAGTGTTGTATATTGTTTTGAGGAATTCTAATATCGATATCTTTTTGCCAAAATATCGTAAGTCACTCACTAAATTTTACCTTAGGCTACTTACGACAATTTTGCCACTCTGCCTATTACAGTTCTGTTACTTACGATAAAATGTATGCAGTTATTTAACCGTGAAACATTTAAATACGCTTACATATTTATGGATCTATCTCTACCTCTGCCAAGAGGTGTATTTGCATATTATACTTACGATAGTAAGTATAATATCCATAGTCATTTTCATGGAAAATGTCACTTACGATAGTTTGGCAAAAAGGTATCGATATAAGGTAAGTATTTATCGAAGAATTAGACATATGTTTGTAGTTATTTTAACTGTGGCAGGAGCTGCACATATAAAAAGCCACGATGAAAGTAGCTGCACGTCTTATCAGTAAAAACGGCACTAAAAAAATATTTTTTAACTGAATGACATCATACAATTAGTAATGTCAAGTAGTTATTAGTCAAATTTATACTTTACACTGTTAAGATATATTAAATATTGTGAATGAATTGGGATAGGTTAATCAGTTATTTTGTTATAAAATTACATGAAGTTTATAATACACAATATGGTAATAACTGCTTTTCTAGAAGATAACATTAACAACTTCAAAACTCAAAATCATTATGATTATGGTAGGAATTTAAAACACATTTAAAATATAATTTATACACACAATCACATTATAATAGGAGTTTTATCCACACTTATAAAGCATATAAAGTAACCTATTATCCACTACTGAAATAATAAAAAAATATAAACTTAAATCAACCAAATTTAATTTACTTATTAAAATTAACATTAACATTTATATTAATAGACATTTCGTTCTTCGCTTTTTCATATTTCACTTCGTTTCCGTTAATAGGAACCTTGTAGTTGTTTCTTGCAACAAATTTTGGATGTCTCCTCTCCTGAGGAATGACTTGAACGAGAAGAACCTTGGATTTTCCTTGCAATACCAAGTTTGTTAGATACGGAGTCTTCAATATAGCTCTCTGCGACAGCAGGGCTCTTCCACCCACCATGCCGCTTGATGGGTGGAAAAGTCAGCACCTTTATTTCCCAATAAAGTTATTGAAGTGCACCCTCATATGGCCAATATAAGCTTCCGCGTTTGCCAAGTTCAGAAACGATGCAACTTTTGATGGAACTTTTGCCAATGTGTTGATTCCAATAGGCTGAGAAGTAAATTTTTGATTCTTATAATGTAAAAAGAATCTGTTTTGTGATAAGTTCTTTGGTCTTAGGGAAATACATTTTCTACACGTCTCTACGTCGTTGATAGAAAATTCTTCATTTATAATTTTAAACTTTCGTGAAATGCCGGTCTTGGTATCTGGTATCGAAACAACTAGATACGCGCCAGTGTCCTATACATTAGTGATTTTCAAATTCCTCAATTCGTAGCATCGACAAGCACCAGAGACTCCTATTACTAGCGCAACCTAAAATGATTCAAAGTATTATTAATACATATTGTCTAAAAAGTTAAGAGTTATTACCTTAATCATAAAATATTCTTTATCACAAGATTTAGTAAAAAATTCTTCAATTTGCACTCTTTCCAAAACTGCAGCCTTTTTCACCTTGTATCCTTTCGATTGACTCTTCAGATAACAGATATCTACGTTTTTAGACTTATCGCAACCTTCAACATTGAAACATTCGACCAAATGGATGAAATGATGAAATTGCATGTTTTTTCTTCAGATTAAGAAATAAATAACTTGCACCTTGCACACAGAACTTCATTTATAAACCACAAAACAAAAAGAAAATATAAAAGCAGTGCTGGTAACTCAACAGTGTTACCATCATTTAGTTCATAAAATACCTAGAAGTTAGCACAGTATGGCGGCCGCCTATCAGTTGTTATTTTTAGCAACCCCCACCAGTATGTATTAGCGATCCAGTTTATTTTAAGAAATCCGTGACATACTTATAATTTTATTCATGATACAACTACACAGATATGCTAATAACGTTCGTTTGTTTGCGCATGACGTCATTCGTGAGGAAAAAATGGCAATGCGATTCGAAGATTCTCAAGGGCAGTGATATAATTATTTTCGTGTTTATCAATTGTTTTTTCCTCGTAACTGACGTCACTATGCGGATGGGCATATCTGTGTAGTTGTATCATGATTTTATTTGTAAAACAGATATATACAAAGAAAATAGGTAAGTATATCAGGTAAATGTAAAATAATGGAAATGTAGCCACTTATAGTATATTGAATACAATACAAACATTAGGAAATCTAATTTAGTAGCAAAAGATTTATAAACAATATGAAGGTAAGGGAGAAAGGTCCATTCCAAATTTGCACAAATCAGCTTGCAACTTCTTCTGAATTTCTTTTTTTGCCGTTGGAATGACTCTCTTCACTCACTTTTAGAATATCCGGAAACGTATTTGGTTTTAACTTTTTAATACCATCCTGCCTGAATGATTCAAATTGATGTAATGAAAATGATCCTACAAAATAATATAAAATTTACACTATTAAACGTTCAATTACATGAATATGCGTCCAGAATGGATGTTGCAAATGGCGGAAGACTGTATCCGGTATAGCAGTGGCGTACCGTTTTGAAAGGTTACACAACAATACTATTTACGTAACAAATATAACAAAATTTCGGTGAATTTGAACAAAAAATATACATTTTTGTTCACTTGGAAACATTTTACACTAAAAATACCTACCCAAACCTCATGTACCTACCTATGTTACGTTACTGATCTGCCTAGCTTGCTATTTTGACATTTGACATTTAATGATGTTTACAATAAAATCTTTTGAAATGCATCAATATATAAATCTAAGTGAATTAAACGAAAGAATATAACACACCTATGAAATGTAACTCCCAAAATTTTTATTTTTCGTGGTTTTAGAACAACCACAAGCTGCACAAGTTACAACTAACCATAATCGTTCGTTTTAAGCACTTTTACAAACACATAACCACTATCAATAGTCAACAATAAATGAGTCACACTTGGCCGTTCAAGATGGCTGCTTCCGTCCCGTTTTCTACTGTGGCCGATAGAGCGTACCCTCCTTCCTGTCGTTTTAAATTCAATGGTCTCTTCCATGATATAACTAGACGTTGTATCATGGGCCTCTTAGGTGCAATGTGGACAACTAACCATAGATAAAAGACGTATATATAAACAATTTTTCTGTCTTTAATCTATGATACTATCATAGATAACAGTTAGTCTATGATACTATGATATAAACCATAGATTGTACAGAGAGCTCCAGAATGATTGCCTGTGCCGCTTCATAATGATTTTTTATGTGCCGCCTTTCTATTTTTATTATCTGCACTAGAATCATGAGCACAGGCAAGGGAATTTACTGGTTTGATTTGATTTGTTCCATGCCATGGTACATCAGTACGGCAGTAAATGTAGGTTATGTTAAAAATAAAACAAAGACAATTTATTAAAAATAATATAGATATTATTTTGTATTATTCTATTCATATGTATCACCAGTATAACCTATTCAAACTGAATTGTGGAGCGTTAAAAAATATTAATTTATGGTTCTTATATTAATTTCGACATTAATTTCAATATTAAGAAATACAAAATTACCAAGCTGATTTAGAACTCTCTGAAACTGTATAGTATTGAAAAATACTCTATTAAACGCAAATGATACTTCAGTAAACAATTTAAACCCGAAAAATGCTAAACGCCGCTGACTCAAACGTCAAATGCTGTCAAATATGAAAATTATCAAATTGACAGTTAAAGTAGCAGTGACAGTGAATTTGGACCGGTATGTAAACATGATACAGGATTTTTTTTTCCCCAGCTAGATGAGTTAAAAAAGAAAGTAATTTTAGCCATATATATATATATATATTTAATACTACTATATCGCGGGTAGAGGCGCAAAAATTCCGAAAACACCACGGCGCCGACATACAATCTCTATCCTTATCGAGAGTACCTTAATCAAATATGCGCATGCGCACAAATATCCCAACATCCAATAAACATACAGCAAAATACTGCATGACTGTCTACCGACTTCTTAAAAAAAAAGTTGAAAGTGGGAAAGTCTGTCAACCCATGATACAACTACACAGATATGCCAATGCGCATGGGGGCGTGGTCTATCGATTGATCGTGACGTCAGTTACGAGCAAAAACAATTGATAAATCACTGCCCTTAAGATAGTTGAATTTTCGCAACGCATCGCCATTTTTGCATCGCGAAAAACTTCATGCGCAGAATAAACGAAAGTTATGAGTATATCAGTGTAGTTGTATCATGTATCAACCTATAAACAATGTGTCAGCTTCCGTAACTATGGATATTGACAAAATCTGCGCATGCGCCAATCGAACAAAGGGTCTCTGGCACTATAGAGTGCCAGCACTCTATATTTTGTCCTTTGGTGTTTTCGGAGAAACCGCTTATGGGCTAACATAGAAAATACGCGATATAGTAGTATTATATACAGAGTTATTCAGAACTTATCTCTAAAACTTTGAGGATATGTGTATCCTTAAATCCTTAAATAAGAAATCGATATCACAAAAAAAATTTATAATAAAAGTCTTAGGATTTCCTGTAAACAATGTTTAAAGTTATACCATTATAAAGAACTACGTAGATGGGCAACTGTACTTCAACGACATCTGATATATCACATTCCTATAAAAAAAACAGTAAACACGTTTTTGTACCTGGAACGCCTGGTTAAGACCGAGCGAATAGAGTTGGAGTGGGGATAATATCTCTATTGTCTATCAGTCATCAGTCTATCTGTGTCGCTCTCTCGGTGCGGGTGTTTTATTTATCGTAGGAGTGTTAAATTGTAAAATTTTCAAAATAGCTCATGTGTACAGTAATGCTGAGTTAATGGACATGATTCTTATTTATGGTGAAGTTGGAGTGGACGAGATGGTGGCCCGCAACGTATTTTAGCAGCTGAAGAACAAGTGTTGAATCTGGTCCGTGAAAATACGCGAATAGGTACAAGTCGGATCACTAGGCAGGTGCCTGGGGTATCCCAATCAACGGTGTGGCGCTTACTACATGAAGCTCAGTTTTATCCGTATCATATCCAGCTTGTTCAAGCACTGTTACCAGCGGATTATCAATTACGAGTTAGGTTTCGTGAGTGGTTGTTGTAGCAAAATTCTGAAAATCCCCAATTTACTATCTTTTTTGTGCCGGGTGTCAGTATACTCTCAGAACTTCCGAAGTTTTTTTCGTGCTAGCCAGTTTGCATTGTCAGTCCCAAGGTCACTCCATTACAGTGGACCAGTATACAGCGGCGTGCAATTAAAAATTTTTAAATAGTTTTCAGAACCCGCCAAAAAATTTTTTTGCACTACCACATTTGTACATGTATGTTGAACATCCCCAAATTTTATTATGGATAAGTTCTGAATAACACTGTATATGATTTTGATTTTAGCAAAAAATGGAAATAAATTTTGATTATATTCAGCATCGCCATCTAGATCCTATATTACAGTGATAAGTTTTTAGCCGCTAATGATATATTTAGCCAATGCTAATTATATAATTAGCATTTAGCCGGCTAAAAATATTATAATTAGCCGTTAGCAGAATATACAGTTTTTTCAAGATGATATGATCACTACCTCTGTCTTTTCTTCAAATATAGAGCAAAAGTGAGGTTACAAAACCCTCATGTTCTTAGATTTCTATCCTTAAACTTGGAGAAATAAGAGCACGCACAGATTACGCACTCTGTGTCGACCCGAACGCAAACGAGAATGCTCCGAGTTGCGTATAAAACGCAATAGAGGAACTCTGACCAATCTGAGCGTCGACTCGAACTCGCCCCGTATAAACTAACAATCTCTTTAGGTTTGTTCTAGCAGCAATCACAAACGGTTCCCAATCGTACGGAGTTTGCGCATAGTAATCCACGCGTTCTAGCAAACAAATCTCGGATTTTCGACTATTAGTCAGATGTTCTAGCGACAGCAAAACCCCGTTTACAAACCAGTCGAAAACCGTCAAAGTAGTCCACAGAAATTCCTTTGGATTTTCAGTTTGTGACATGCGCAGAAGTTCGGGATATCTGCCGCCACGTGACGATAAATTTATGTTATTCAGTTAACCTATATTTTTAATTTTTTTGTTTTCTTATTAATTTCTGGATTGCAGCAAACTCTGGGGCAGTGGACTAGATTCACCCGTAATATTTAAAAAAAACGAACAATACATTTATATCGAACATCAAAAATTATAACCTATACATTTATACCGATATTTAACATTTGACGCATTTAAGTTCACCGGTTCACAACAGAACATCGCAAGAGTCACGGAATTAGCTTCAAAGCGTTCTAGCAAATTAGAAATCCCAAACCGTTTGTAACCAAGTTTTAGGACGAACATGCGCAGTTGGTCAATCCAATAACTGGCTTCAAACCGTCCGAAATTTCGTGCTAGAACAAACCTTTTATAATCTGTGAAACTAACCGAGAATATTTGTCTGTCCGGTTTACTTATTTAATTTTTTAATTTATTTTTAAAATGTCCGTCTAAAACGGCTCTTTCAAATTAAGTAGACATTAGGAAGATTCCTACTTGTTTATGGCCATTTCCACCGCATTGCCTGTTAAGTGTAAGGGCGTTTAAAATTTTAAGCCTCGTTTAAAATAGTACTGTTTCCACCGCTCAATTATCAAGTTTCCTTTGTAAAGTCTAACTAAAAAGCCAATATTCATAATTTTTCGGGTTTTTGCACTTGTCGTTAGCTTCATGCTTATTTCTTAACCTTAAAAGCATGACGACTGACGATATTTCTAATTCTAAGTCTGCTACATAGATAATAGAGATGTCAGATATGATTACTTTTGAGTAATCATGAGTACCGATTACTTTCGGGTTGAGTAATCGGTACTTTGTATTCGTTACTTTGATTACTTTGATTACTTTGATTATTAAATTACCTTGATTACTTGGTTACTAATGAGTATTGTATCCAAAATATTCTAAATACTATAGTAATCAGTAATCATCTAATTTATATACAGTATTTAAGTATATAATAAGAAAATATGAAATAAATAGAGACATAATTAAATTATGAATAAAATCTAACCTCAATATCTTTCCATTAGCAATTCTAAATATTATTATACCTAAAAGATATAAGATTTAAAAATATAATTCTTAGACAAAGAGCAGATTATGGATAAAATATATATTTTGTAGATAATCTTTCACTAATTTTAAAATAATTGGAAACATATAAAAATAAAAAGTAGGTAAATAGATATTGTATTGATATAAGTACATTTATTTAGACTATAATGCAACTGAGTAGGTACTCGGTAATCTCGAATCTCGGTATTGATTAAGTATAAGTAGGTATCCATCCATTCTGCGTAGATAAATACTATCCGGTACCCATGTAATCAAAGTAATCAAACAAGTAAAAGTAACGAATACTTTTAAAACCGAGTAATCGTTACTTCGGGTCCAATCGAGTAACGAGTACTCATGTAACGAATTGATACTTTTTCGACATCTCTAATAGATAATAAAATACTGAAAAAAATCTGTTGGTTCTGTATCTGTGTTCGAGTTGATAGGAGATAGGATTGTGATCGGATTAAAGAATGGAAATAATTCCCAAAAAAAAACCCGATCGGCACAAATTTTAGCAATGAAGAGAAAGTCAACATAATAGCAAATTATAAAAGTACAGTGGAGAATAAAAAAACCGGTAATCTAATTAATTCCCCTTCAGTTGGCATTTTAATAAAATTATTGTGCAGTCTTGCAATAGCTTCCGATACCCTCTTTATTATTCTTGAAGCTGAGGATATTGTTACTCCAGCAATAGCAGCAATAGCACTGAGGTGACCGGCCCGGCACTAGGGTAAAATCTTAAGTAACCGAATAATTGATTATATCATGATTTATTGGCGATACAGAATTATTACTAAAAATTAGAACAACTTTGTTTTTTTTTGGTAATTTATCACTGATGCTTTTTAAGAACTTACATATCACTTGGAAATTCAAGATCTTCGATTTAGGTCAAAAGTTACAATACCGTTTCTTTATAGAGCCGGTATCTTATAAAAAAAGTTAAATTGTCCATTTTATGAAAGTGATTACTTCTCTCGTATATTTTTCGAGAAAACCCATACGCTATTATTTCCAGTATATCTACATCATCATTAAATATATCATTTTTATCATATTCATAATAGTTCATCTTTTTGTCTATTTTTCCAAGTTTCCAGTGGAGATAAAAGCAAATTACTGAATTAGGTTAGATACGACGTAACCATAAAGTCCCCTTAATAGAGATAAGCCTAGAATTTCGAGGGCTTATATTTATGAAGCCTTAAGACATTTAAGTCGGGTTTAGCAAACGGTGGAAGCCAAATTGTATTTTTAAGGTTCCTTAACACGTAATCGTAGCTTAAAACAAACGGTGGAAATGGCCATTAGGAATCTTTGTCGTTATGTACGCGAAAGGGGTTATCGGTTAAGATTCCTTATCTTTGGCCAGCGTTGCCAGGTCTGGGACTTTCGTGCTAGATCTGGCACTTTTGAATCAAATCTGGGACGCGGTACGAGAGCACTGATTTCTGGGACGTTTTGCTTAATTTCTATAAGTGAAAAATCTGGTGTTTCTTTAACCTTGGGCATGGTCGTATTTCGTTCTTTGTGCTGATATTTCTGTTGTCAGTAAATAATGAATGATTTTTGTGCTTCTGTGATCTATGATACTATGATTCTCATTCGTCTTCGAAATTCAATGAAATATAAAATATAATGCCATTTTGCCTTTTTTAATTTAAGTAGGATCGTGAAAATTTAGAAATAGGTATTTTCTGAATATTACACCAATATAAAAAATAATTCAATAATGAAGCCTGGCTACTTATAATTTTTCAAATTTAACCCCCTCCCCCCCCTAAACGGTTCGCAATTGGTACGATGAAACCAAAATCTGGGACCTTTTCATGACCTGATCTGGTCCCAAAAAATTAGTAATCCTGGCAACACTGTCTTTGGCATAGATTACATAGATTTATCTTGGGTCTCTTCAATAACCCTAAACAAAGAAGGACTGATCAATTCATTCATAAAAATTTGAAGGTCATTTTCAACAGATTTCTCGTAACACGTCAGTGGATCCCCTATTGCCAAATTTGCCTCTAATTGCAATTTCAAAAATTTTCAGTCAAAATATCCAACCCAATAGAGAGTTTTTGAACCCCTTAAATTCTAGCACGTCGTTATCGTTATCGTTATTCTGCGCATGCGCAGTGCCAAAAATAGTATCATTTTCGGCACTGCGCATGCTCAGAATAACTATAACCATAACGATAACGTAAATTTTAAGGGGTTCAAAAACTCCCTAATATTATTTCAGAGACTGTATTAATGCAATCAAATGTGATTTTAAAGTACTTATATATGTGTTTTACGCAGTGATGTGCCGGATAATTATCCATTTATAATTAGCTGGATAATTATCAATAATTATCCGTCGGCTAAAAATCCTTTCAAAATTAGCAGGCTAATTATTATAGTGCCAGTGGTAAAAATTGCCTCATAGGGAGGTATATTGGAACTTTTATTTATTTTTTAATTTAATTTAGTTTGTTTTATTTTTTATTTTTTAATTTGTACGACTATTTTTACTTTTGATGTACTTAATTCGGTGACTTAATTAAATGATGAGGATTGCGGTATTGTAAAATAAAATACAAAATAATCCCTATTTCTAGATTTAATTTCTCCTTATCTATGACTTATAATATGATGACCTATAATAATACCTATTATGCTTATACCTTAAAAATACCTATTATACGGTAATAATACCTATTATACCTTAAAATAAATAGATATTTTATTGGTAATTGCGAAAAAGTTATTCTGATGTGTGAAAAATTAAAAAACTGTATATTCTGCTAACGGCTAATTATAATATTTTTAGCCGGCTAAATGCTAATTATATAATTAGCATTGGCTAAATATATAATTAGCGGCTAAAAACCCATTACTGGTTTTACGATATATATCTTACGATTTGAAGTGCGTTGTGCAAAAATCGTTGTCGATTTGACAACTGTGATAACTTGTGTTTTGTTAATCAGTGCACAGATTACTATGATATGATACAGAAATACTTTGATATGATGACATGACTGATGACAGTGATGACATTCCAAAGACAACCGAGACATTCTACATCACAATGTGACATATATAAGTTATGTTAAAAGGTTTAAAGCTGTCAAATTAAAACAAAGAAGATATTTAAATTTCAAATCTCCCGCTAAAGGGAATCCACGACGTCACATAAGTGATAAACAAATGTGATTGGCTGTTACTGATTGATCAGTCCTTCTTGGTTTAGGGTTCTTGGTTCTTGGGGTCTCTTGTAGAGCTGGGTCGCTCGTTCATTTTCAGCGTGCCGGCACGTGCGGCACAGCTCATTGAAATGAGCGCTCAGAGCGAGTTGTTCATTTGAGCGACGTGGTCATGGCACTGTCACTGTAGCATTCGATCATAAATTTGACTCATCGTGTCGTTCACGCTCGTGTCGTTGCTCGCTCTTGCCGCTCTTTGAATTCTGGTGGCATTCAAGGATGATGTACGTTGTACACAATAGGATAGCTGAGTTTATTTCTTCAATAAAAAAACCAAAAGAAAATCTTTTTATTTTTTTTATTATTGGAGGACTTTCAGCTCATTTTTTTTTACATGGAGCTGAAAGTCCTCCAATAATAAAAAAAATAAAAAGATTTTCTTTTGGTTTTTTTATTGAAGAAATAAATTCAACTATAACAGCCAACAACTTGTTTAGTATCATCTAGGATAGCTGAGTTTTAAACTTGTAATTTGCAAACTTTTGATGTTTAGTTTTTATCAGAATTGTTAGTTTCAGCCTTGTTTAATATGGTTATATTAAAGCAATATATAAATGTAAGTAAACATTTAAGTATTTTTACTTTTACATTTGTTTTAACTCATTTATTCCTAAATTATTGTTCAATCAACCATGCATAAGAACTCGCACAATCAAACATCGTATGCGTATTGTGTAAAAAGCTCATGTTTGTGTGCTGTGTAAATGGCGGAATGAGCGATGAGCTCTTTCGTTGCGAGTCGTTCGCTCACGGCACACTGATATGTGCCGCACATTTGTGCGAGCTGTTCATGAGCGACCCAGCTCTAGTCTCTTGCATAGATTACATAGATTTAGATAGGAATCTTCTATTACCGACAAGGCGACGCGGAAAGCGACATCTGCAGAGATGTAGTTGAACTATCTCTTCTTCCCAGTGTTGATGTAACAACTTTAATATATTTTCATTCTCAAAAGGGAGGGGAGGGAAAATATATTCTGGATAAGATTTAATTTTAAATAAATTAGTCTATAAATCTAAAATTTGAAGTATGAGAACTACAAATTTTTCATTTGTAGACTAAATTATTTAAAACCTATCTCACCCAAAATATTAAAAATTTATAAACATCAAATCAGTATACTGGAGATTTATTATAATTACATGCTACATGAAAAATAGAAAAATATAAAGCAATAATGAAAGTGATAATATAAAATGTTGCTTATTTCTGTATCAATATTTCAGGGATTGTTAAGTGACCAACCTTTTTTAAGATACTAGACATTGCTGGGAGTCACATATTTTAATAACGGGTTTGGTGCACATGATGAAAGTATTAGTTAAATTATATCATGTAATTATACTTCAAATATATGTATATGTTCTAATAATAGGGTTGGTTAATGTCTAGACATTTATTCGAACACTACTTAGTATTAACTATTGTGAACATAAAATAAAAAAAAACTTAAAAGACGCAAGTTTCAAAAAGATAAAATAAATTTGAATATAAAATCGGAAATACCCACGGACTACCAAATTACTGTATGGTAGGATTAAGAGACAAAAAAGATTTAGTTTTGTTACCTTATCACTAAAATATGATATGCAGTTAAAAAACATCCCGCAATAGTAACGATAGTATATTATGTTACTAGGAGTAGAAGACGAACATTATTTGTTGAGATCAGAAGCATATATTGCCAAGGAGTTAGCCAAGGCTGTGTAAACTGGGGTGAAACACATAAAGAGCTCTATACTCCTGAGTGACATACTATTTTTTCTTCAAGCATCAAAGTTAAAATTGTATTTCTTCATACATTATTGATTGTATAAAAACTGATCTGTCGTAACGTTTAATTTCAAACTGACAGTTCTGAGAAATCATGGCCACATGACTCTCTTTTTTAATCAGTTGTTATGGTTACACTTTTACTTTTTTGTACTTGTAAGAAAATGAGAATATTTCTTTACTAGTAAAACAATAGGTCTTTTCTATAATACGTCTTACATAATATAATGTAAGTATTACTATATGCTTGAAGAAAATAGATATTTACATACTAGTCCCGAAAGGAATGTTTTACTGGACGAGTGGGCAAGCCTGCGAGTCCAGTGAAAACACTTTCGGGGTAAGTTACATACACTATTTTTCCTGCAACTGTCACTTATTTTAAAAAAATACATTACAATTTTTAATAGTTTCAACATTTTTGACTTTTTTGCAAAATAAGCCAAAATGACATCTTCAGTTATTGTTTTCGTTGCTGCAAACTTATCATATATTTGTTTGTAGCAATCCCTCAACTTTTGCAATAACTCAAAGTAGCTGCTGACGTTGCATCTGTAATTTTATTTGGAATAGGGCATAATGTAGGGCTTTCTTCGGGATTCAGATACATATTTGTACTTAAATCTTCTGTTGCAAAATGTCGGTGACATATTCTGTAATTACCAAATACTTTTGAGGGTTCCAAGCTTTTTAGATGGTCATTTCCAATAATCTCCAGCCAGTTGTTAAATTTTACTAAAAACTTATTTGGATTTGGGAAGCGACGTCTTGTAGATGTCCTATCCTCACAATCGGGAACAGCACATGTAAATGGTATCTAAAAATTTTTTCAGAAATGTGATATGCTCGGTAATTCGAATATGAAATTAAACTTAAAGGATCATGGTCCTCTGACTAATTATGCAGCACTTTGTTATAATTTTTACTCAAAAACAAAAATAATACTGGTGTACTGATAAGTGTAAACAAACTTAAACTTATAATTAATATCTATATGCTCATAAAATGTAAAAATCTAATTTTCTTGACTTACCTTGATAGTTTTCTCAGGTCAATTTAAAAGTATAGAAAAAGCTCAAAACGCAAATATTATTCACAAAACTCAAAGTGCATTAACAAACCGCAAAAACAAAACAAATATAAAATCACAATCACAGAATAAATTGGGTATTAGGTTAGTAGTTTCAATGTTCAATGCGATCAATGTAGCAAATATATAATCTGAACTGTGTTCTGTGATTTCTGCCACTATGTGATTGCGGCTTATTTATACATTAGCGCCATCTTCTGAGATGTAGTCAAAATACTAATATTCTATCTCTGTCTTACAACGTGACTCCAGCTATTCCCATATAAGATCCCAGCCCGTGGTCTCTTGGGTTATGGTATGGTGAATCAGCTGATTGTTGATCTGCTTTTAATATAGAAAAATTATATGTGTATGTATATATTTAATCCTTAAGATTTATAAGATAAAGATATGACAACACCGGGAGCAGAGGGTCCTGATGAAGAATTGCTAAAATATGGCTGTGCACATTACAAAAGAAAATGTAAATTTGTTGTAAGTAAGGATAAACATGAGTGGCAAAATTGTAAAAAACTATCAAAGATCTTATAATCCCAATATCGAATATATTGATTTGTTCTTTTTAGACTCCTTGTTGTAAAAAAAATTATATATGCCGATTTTGCCATGATGAGGAAGAGGACCACACACTAAATAGGAAATCAATCACCGAGTTAATATGTGCATTATGTGATACAAGGCAACCTGTACGAACAAATTGCAAAAGTTGTGGCATACTATTTGGAAAAGTAAATATCTACTATTTGAATTTGTTTAATTAATTTATGTTAAGTTTGCAGAGTGGCTTAGGCATTTGAAATATTCAGTTAGTTACAAATGGATGAGTCCTCACCTAATGGTAGTAGACTCTCCAAATTTTTATCATTTAAATAGCCTTGATAAACCCCATCATTTCACTTTTGGATAATATCCCTAGCGTTACGTATTTTAGATAATTCTGAAGAACTTTTATGACTGAATTGCACAACACATATCATAATTAAGAAAATTGTAATGCCATTGTTTGTTAAATACTGTTGTTCTTTGTATTCAAGTCAAGTTGCAGTTGTTTGGTATGAGCCACACCTTGAAAGAGAAATAGATAACATTCCATTTAAAAATCTGGGAAATTAATCCAAATTTTGTAAAATTAAATCCTAAAATAAAATATAGCTCATTCTACTGCTATTATTCTACAAACAGTAGCGGCGCGTGAACATTAATTGTATGTGTTCTGCTTAGGGTTGTCACATTGATCGAATTCAATTCCGGGATATTAAGTCTGGCCGGAGCCGCTAAATTTTTAAAATTTTCAAGGTCACGCGTTTTTCTGGCACATCTGAACTTCAACCGGGAATTGCAATCGGGACCGTACAGCTAATTCCCGGTACAACAATCACAGAAAATCCCGGCCATGTCCATGTGGCAATTCCATATAGTTCTAATCTAACTGACTTCTTATGTTTATTTTACCAAATAGGGCCAAGTTAGCCTCATTTGACAAATGATTTTTTGTTATTTCATGTCTCTTGATGCTCTGATTTAAATGACTTAAATCTGTCACGCCGTATATTGTCCATGCTTTATCCCCACCGAAAAGTAAGCATGGAAAACAAAAGAGTACATTTTTTATATCACACCCGCACATCCACTCTGTTTTTGTGTATACATTATTGTTAAATTGTCTTTTGTAACTTTTACTTCGGCTTGTTCCACTAACTTCAATATTTAATTGTGGTGCTGGCCTGCCTAATTCTTTTATTTTCAGTTTATCTTCATAAGGCAGAGAACCAAATAAAGTTTTTTGTAAAAACGAAACGCTATTCATTTTAGTAACTAGGTATAATACCCGTGGACGCCTAAACGAAAATATTTACCCATGCCGCTCACAGAAATAAACGACCACGTACCACGTCCTATTGTGGCTGTTGTCGTTGCAGCCACATAATCCCGTATAATCGATTACTGGGTCACGTGCCTGATTAGCCAATAAAAACAAAGGACGCATCTAATTGTTCGCTGTGCACACATTTTGTATATCAGGTTGCGGTTGCATAAGGGGCTAGCTCGCGTCGTAATAAATAATAATATAAGCTCCTAGATTTATTTTAGCACGAGAACATTTGGATTCTTTAAATTTTAAATATTTTGTATTTTGTTGATATTTAATATGCTTAAAAGCTTAAATTCATAAAATTTTATGTGTTCTGCAGCTCCGCAGCTCTTATGGTAAAACCGCCACTGTCTACAAATAACTAGTCATTATAAACCACATTGTGCATGAGCAAAACTGTTTGGCAATTATTAGTGTTCAGCTGTGCCTCTTGGTGTATTGCAGTTTCTTGGACCTACAGTGTGACCGCTAATATTTGTGCTAGAAAAAAAATTTCTACTGGAATCAGGATTTAAATCTGCAGTGATGTGTGCAAGTGCAAGTACACGGCTTGGTGGCCTTGATTATATCTATGGAAATTTATAAATATCCTTTATGGTAAAGTACTTAGCAGGATGGAATTAAGGACGATCGAGTGTTTAGCCATCATGCTTTAGGGTGAACTTCATATTCTCTATTGTATGTTATGATAAAGGTTTTTCTTTCTACCACTTGTTGAGGGAATCGTTAATATCAAACAATACAATTTATAAGTTTCAGAAAATACTTTTTTAAAATCTGTATTTAAAATATGAAAGGTTCTTTTCACATCGGCATTGTAAAATTGTTCATCGCGATAAATAATCAAAAGTTCAGTAAGTAAAGTAGTAATCGATCTTTTTCAAAAAAGTTCAGATTTGATTCTAGCAACGATATGACTTGCTTTTAGGAAAAGTAAATTAGGAGCACGCAAGCACAATAATTAGGATATTTGGATGAATTCTACAAGTGCAAGAAAATTTAGTTTATTCATATCTGAAAAATGTGACTTTAACTGAAAGCTAATGAAATCCAAGATTTGAAAGAAAAAATTTTATATTCTGTAAAAAGATCGGTATCATTTTGTTTTCGTTTGCGAGGAAGGCTGATGCTTTGTTGTGCACCAATAAAAATTTGGGAAAATTTTTAAATCTCATTTCTAAAGCATTAATACGAAATATTATCATTTGTATTTGAGAGAAACAGTATTTTATATCTACATATTTTTGTTTTGCAAAATTTGATATAGTATATATCAGTAATTCCAAATATTCCTTGAAGTACTAAGGTGAAAAAGAAAAAATCGGAGTCATCAAAACATTTAACAAATCGGTTAGTCTTTTTAATGGACTTTGAACCTAATTCTTTCTCACTGACAATTTTTTCAAAAACTAGTTTGAGTTTATGCCAAGGACATTTGTTTATGCCATTCCTTATTTATTAAAATAACTATTTTCGAGCGAGTATAACATGGGGTTTCATTGGCCTGGGGAATATTTCCTTCCACAATTGTATTTAATACAAATGTTCGTTTTGCAGATTGATGAAAAAGGGTGGAATGGCAATAATGTTGCTAAAGAGAATTCTCAATTTTGAAATATTTTTACTCGCTTGTTGCAAAATTAAATTTAATAAGTAAATATGCTGCTGTGCAATGGGTGAAAAGAGCAAAGAGAACTACAGACTTCATTTTGGCCTGAAGGTCGTTTAACTCTCAGTAATTGAATACTGAGATTTTTCACAGATGTCAGTGGTATCATCTGCTATTACTGCAAAAATTTTGAATTCTTAATCTCATTTTTGATAAAATAGTTTAGGTACTCCGCACAACACATTGTTAATTCATTCTGATTAATTTTTTGACTGCCCTGTAAATGTTTTTAAATTTTTCGTCATGTTCTATTAAATCTGAGTTATGTTTAATAAGTCCAAAATATTTCCTTAAAATTATCACGAAAGGCTAATTCTTGTTTACCTAGGTAATAACTCAGTGGTATGTATTAAGTAGGATAAAGTGGATTTTTTCCTACATCTTCGGTATATAAAATTTTATTTAAGCTAGGTTGTTCTTGTAATGCATCCGCAATGGTAGAAGTGTTTCGTTCCATACGTTTAAACCCCGTACAATTTTTAATATGTTCCCTTGAATCATTATGACACTTAGCGCTTCGAGAAAAGTTTTTTACATTGGCGTATCCAGCGGTAACCCATACATTTTTCACTGTACTTAGTAGTAAAAAAGGCCAGCAGTACTCGTGTAATTTATTTTGATAGCTAGGTATTCGCACACAGCCAGTTATAAAGTTGAAAACACTCGACTTTGATTTTAATTTGTATCAGTCCGAATTATTTCTACTTTAGGTATAGGACGTATTTCTAAAATTTGGCGTCTTTCTACTTCATTTCATCTTGAGAAAAGTGTCTCAAGCAATGACAAGATGATATCATGTTGAGGATTTATTATAAAGTATTTATGTACTCTGTGGACAATGATACCTGTCGATCAATCTGTCCTGTATCACCTGCGTGTTCAAGCAAGTATACATGGCAAAGTAACATAAGCATGGACATAAGCTGTCTGTAAAGCAACTACAAAATGCAAATTGATTTTAAGATCATGTTGAGAAACATATTTTTAATTCATGTAATGTTTTAAACCGACCAGAGAGGCGCCGATTAAGTTCGATCTATTCGAGAGGGATGAAAATGTCGAGCCTCAGGCCAGAGGCTTAAAGGCTGAACTAAGCTGTGAAATAAGGTATATTGCCTATGTGTATGTTTTGATCTGGCTTGGTTGAATCCGCTCAACTCAACATATGTCCTTTGAGCTTCAGTTCGGAGCACATAATTTTATGTGGTTGGGAGTAAGCCGGGTGGAAGGTCAATCAGATAATGACTAGTTGCCTAGACATCGGTTTTAACATGATGAGGGGCAACTCGTTAAGAACTCTGGCTCACCTAATTTTGATCTCGAATATAATTTGAAATGTTGAGATAAATGATAAATGTTTTATGGGTAAATTATTTATGGACTAAATTCTTAATATTTGTATTTATTTTACGTTACTATCCATAGTAGTTTTGTATTATTTATAAACTATCAAATAATTCACTGAGGCTGAGCCTCACCAGACGAGCCGGCACTGGCTTATTAGCGTATATTTGCCTGAGAACAGGCAAAAGAGTAGATCAAATAAATTAGGCACTTTTTGTTTCCCATAAGATGTTAGGCAAGGCAAGCCAACGTTAAATGTATCAATCAATGTTTCCAGTAGTACTCGGTAGACCCTGCACCCATGAAACAATTTTCATAGACAAGTATCTTAAATACACTATCTTGCCATGACAGTATGAAACTCTCGGCCGTAGAATTAAGCCCTACTGATCTCAAAAAAGCAGCTTTTCGGAAAAGCCAATGTTTTCTATGTTGTACAATGGCTTATCCGTAAAGCTGTAGAAATTTACTGTGTTTTTTTAGTTTTGATTAAAGTTTTCAATCCAACCAGTTTTATATCGGTAACTAAGTATTGAATCAACTGCTTGGCGTCGAATATATATATATTTTTTTTCTATATAAGATTCTTTGTTGAAGAATCTTATTTCTATTAAAACAGGTCTGATGACCAACCATTAATTTTCTTCTAATAATCTTACAAACTAAACATTTATTAACTAAAGTTCATCCAACGACGTCCTTTAGATTGTTTTCTTTTAACAATTTCACTGGTGCACTATGTCCTGCTTTTACACAGCACACTACACCAGCTCAAATGGTTTGGGTCTCTTCAATCTTCGAACAAGATTTTGGTTGTCCAGCAGCTGAAGAGCTTCTGTATTGATGTGGAGGTGAAGTCTGACCTCATGTCTGCCAGCAAACCTTTTGATCTCATCTTCAACCATTGGCATGTTAAGGTCTCGATGCAAGTCGGAGTTGCGTATGTACCATGGAGCGTCTACTATGTTACGCAGCACTTTGTTCTGGAAAGTCTGAATGGTTTTAATATTACTATTTCTGGCACAACCCCAAAGTTGAATACCGTATAACCAAACTGGTTTTAAGATCTGATTGTAAATTAGTATCTTATTATGTATTGTCAACTTAGAATTTCTTCCAAGCATCCAATAATACTGTCTATATTTCAAACCAAGTTCGATTCTTTTCTTCTTCACATGTTCTTTCCACCAGAGCTTGGCATCCAGGGTATGCCTAGGCATTTAGCGTTATTCTCATTGGGTTCAATAGTACCATTAATATCCAAGGACGGAGGGTTAACTAGTCTTTTCTTGGTAAAGTTAACATGAGTTGATTTGAGCTCGTTTAGCTTGATCTTCCATTGTTTGGTCCAATCAAGTATTGTGTTGCTAGCTACTTGCAATCTTCTAGTGGATATTCCTTGATCTTTACCGACCTCAAGAAGTGCAGTGTCGTCAGCAAATGTAGCTACAGTGATCTCTTCTAGTACTGGCATATCACTACTATATAGCAGGTAAAGGATAGGGCCAAGAACGCTACCCTGGGGCACTCCTGCTCTTATATCTTTTAGTTCAGAATATTCATCTTCCTGTTTTATTCTGAAAAGTCTGCCTGAGATATATGATGACAGAATCTCTACATATTGTCTCGGAAGTATTTTGTTTAATTTATGTATCAATCCTTCGTGCCATACCTTGTCAAAGGCTTGAGCAACATCTAATAAGACTGCAGAGCAGACTTCGTTTTCTTCAAGTGTACACTCTATTATGTTAGTAATATGATGTACCTGATCAATAGTTGAGTGCTTTTGTCTAAAGCCAAACTGGTAATCCGGGATAAGATTACCATTTTCAATTAGTTGTCTTAATCTCTTGAGAAGTAGTTTTTCAAACAACTTTGAAATGGTTAGCAGCAGGGAGATAGGCCTGTAAGACTTGACATCATTTGGTGGCTTGCCTGGTTTAGGCAACATGATCACTTCCACTACCTTCCAGCTGGCAGGAACGTGTTTCAGTCTAAAGGCTGCATTGAAGAGGTACGTCAGCATGACTATGCACTTTCTCGGTAACTGCTTTAAGATTTCAGTGGTAATCAAGTCATAACCTGGTGCTTTCTTTAGTCTTAGATTTGTTTTTATTTCCTCAGTTACTTCTTTTGGGGTAACAGGGGTAATATTTTCTGTCCTTAGATTGTCAATATTAAGCAAATTGTTTACAAGAATTTGATTAGGTGTGAATACGTCAGCCAAATGTTCAGCAAATAAGTCAGCTTTTTGTTTATTATCTCTGGCCCATGGGCTATCGTCCTTCCTGATTGGAGGGGTTGAAGTAATAGGCTTCTTGATTTTCTTCGTTGCTTTCCAGAGGGAGTAATCTGTCTCTTCATCTGCAGTTAAATTTTGCAGATAGTAATTGATTGACTCTTCCTTATGTTTTTGTATTTCTCTTTTGAGCAGCTGTGTTTTACTATTTAAGGTGGTTTTATCAGAAGGATCTCTCGATTGCTGCCACCTTCTCCTGGCTTTTCTTTTCTCTTTAACCAGTTTTCTTATTTCTACTGGGTAATTGATACCTTTGGTTATATGACTAATTTCTTTTGTGTTGTGGTGTGCTGCCGTCTGGATAAGTCTGGTGAAGTTTTCAGCTTCTACTTCAAGCTGCTCAGTTGTTCTCAAATTAACATGTAGGTTAATGCTCTCCTGAAGTTCCAGTCTAAAACTTTCCCAGTCAGTGGTTTTGTTTACCAATACAGGCCGAGCCTCTTTTTTAATTATCTTGTCACTTAGGGTCAAAATGACAGCTGAGTGATCAGAATCCAGGTCAAAGTTTTCTTCAGCCTCAGTAAAGTTGGGTGATACTTTTCTTGAGATGAAGAAGTCTAACAAATCGGGAATTTTATTAATGTCAGTAGGCCAGTAAGTAGGCTTACCTGTGGAATGATAGCTGCAACCAGTTTCACAAACTGCTTTTCTCAGTTCACTCCCTTTGGTCGTGGTTAATCTTGATCCCCAGTCAACATGCTTGGTGTTAAAGTCACCTCCCACAATGAATCTCTCACCAGGATGCTGAAGGAGGATCTTGTAGTCTTCTTTCTTAAGATTATATCTGGGAGGACAATAAACTGCCCCAACCATTAGATTTTGTTTGGTGGACTTAACCCCCACCATAGCAAGTTGTATATCTACACGTTGTAAGTGGCATTCCTCAAAATGATTGATACTTTCCTTGATTAAGATTGCACTACCACCCTTTGCTTGATTGTTGGGGCGAATGGCATGATAAATTTTATAGCCTCTGAGACGAGACATATATCTATATGTTGGGAGTTAAGGAACACTTCTAAATCATGCTTTTTGTTAAGGACGCCGTTGGCATTCCATGTAGCAATTCGTAAGTCTCGTTGGTCCATAAATTTATTTCTTCTTTGGGATAGTACCAGTGTGTCTGGATTCTATTTTATCAAGTCTATAATTGACTTGGTCAAGCCTTTTCATCATATTCTGCAGCATCTGCATCATAGATGATTCTGACTTGGATGTGGAGGGGACATGTTCCACCGGCTTATTTTGAGTTATTTGTGCAAAGGAAACACCAGTTTTAATTTTATTGGAGGTAAGTATTTTTGGTTGAGAGGCTGCCCTCTTTGTTTTTATAGCATCGAGTCGTCTCTTCTGCAGTTCCTTGGCTACAAGACATCCTCTATAGTTGGCAGGATGTGCCTCTGAGCAGTTAGTGCACTTTGCAGGGGTATTCCTTGGCTTGGTGCATTCCGCTGTCAGATGACTTCCAACACACTTAACACAAGTGGGAGTGTGTTTACAGAATTTGTGAGTATGACCATATCTTTGGCATTTTTTACATTGAGGAATGAGTTTATTACTTCTTATCGCTTCGATTTTAACCTTCATATGGTTTAAGTATTTGATGCCAAATATCCTGTTAATGTCCTCAGAATTGTCAAATGTTAACATATACAATGGTAGGCGTACACGTTCTTCCTTGTTATCCTTTGTTATTTTCTTGAGCTTTTGTATCACTTCTACAATCTTAAATCCTTTTTCTTCAAGCTCTTTTTCAATTTCCTGGGGTTCACAAGAGGGATGTAAATTTTCTACCATCACTCGTATTGGTCTAATGGCTTTATTCTCATATGTATGCCATTCTAGATTAGTGCTGTTTATTAATGTGGTTATCTCTATATTCTGTTTCAGAAGGAACAGTGACTTTAATTTGGTTATTATTCAACATGCTTGTGTTGCAGTTGAATTTTTTGATTTGCAGTTTAACCTTAATATCATCGTAATTTTTCACATTACTTATTATAATTGGTGGTGGCTTTGCAGTTTTTCTGCTTTTTACTGACTTGTCTTTGGGACTATTGTCAACTTTTTCAGGCGATTCTTCAGCCTTTCTTTTCTTATTATGTTTATTTCTATTTATGAGCCAATCCATTTCTCTAGAAATAAGTGATTCCTCATCGTCTGAATTTGTTGGACTATAAGTTTTTTTCCCGGTTTGGGACTGTAAGATCACCTGTTCTCTCAGTGCTTTAATTTCAATCAAGGTCTGTTGTAGTTGATACTGTAAGTTGGCGATAATTTCACTATCTGGCTTTGGGTTAGTACTTTCATTGTTTTGTTTGTTCATTGGTAAACTATCCTCTTGCTCATTTGTTTTCATTTGTTCCTGTTCTTTGTGAATTATAGTCGATGATTGTGATTCATCGTGTAAAGGTGAAATGAATTTTTGATTTACAGGAGACCTCTCAAGTTTCCTGCACTTTTGAAAAGGGTTTTTATTCTCTTGACTATCTTTAACCTTAAACACAAACTTAATAGGTGTTTTACTATCTGTTTTACTCATTATTTGTATTAGTATCACGATAGGACTTTTTGCGGCGATTTCAAGGTCATGATTTGACTACTTTAAATAGCTGCTGTCTATAGTTTTTATGTTTTTACTGTTGCTTAGCTTAATTTATTAACAAACAAACACGGAGCGCGACACACGTCTATACTCAACGGTAGTTACTAAACAACTGCGTCGAATATGATACCAAGTTTTCGGCCGCTCTTTGCACTGCCTTGAATAAAAAAGCTCTTACCCCTGCATTCTCATGCTCTTGTACCATCCCAAGTAGGGGATCCAAACTCTTGATGACTTTATAGGCCTCATCCAAATCCACTTTTATTATTGAGAAACTCCAAACTGAAGAGACCGCAGCAACCTTATTATCATGGAAGATATAACCATGGAATGGGCAATTTAGGATACAAAATCTTATGGAGATGTATCATCTTGCAAGTTTATACATCAAGTTGCTGCATCTCTACACCAGTCCATTTAAGTACTTCAAATGAGCATAAGAGAATAGAAAAGGCAAGCAAGTTGGTTGCACATGCCTTCTTCCTTGACAAGTCTGAAGCGCAAATTTCTTGGAGGCGTTGCCGATTCTTGCTGCCGACTCACTTCTTGGGTGGAACGCTGCTCGATAAATAAAATATTGTTTGACTCTCCAACATCTAGATGATGTAAGATGTTTATGTCCACAAGCTGGATGTTCTTTGCATATTCAATAGACCATGATTGTGGTCACAGTGAAGAGTCTGGTTTTTGGCCCACTCAGTTTTAAATCTAACCTGACATCTCTATGTTAACTGCTTCACTCTCTCTTCAATCTTATTTATTTATATTTTTTAAACATTAAATATACTCCGGCAAGTTTTTATATTAACAATTTTAGATGATACTACTTTATTAATAATCCAACAGCAGCGTCAGGGAAAACCTGAAAATGTCGGAGTTTTTTTTGTCATCAGGGAAAAATTTGTTGGGCGCTCCCTGTATGTTAAGATTTGGACGCGCTATTGCGATCGTAATTTATATTTCTGTGGCTTGTTTGACCTTCAAAGCCAAAAATATTATTTAATGAAATTTAAATATTATTTAATAACAGATAAAACTGTTTTACCTAAACGTGTTCCGATATTTATAAAATAATTTAATAGACCTGTTTTACCTGAGGTTGTTTGAGTTTCCTTGGTATTTATTGGGAACTAAATATTTTTATTAAAATTGTTTCGCCTAAAATATTTTTAATAAATGAAAAATCCCTTTTCATGCCACTAGACAGGAAATTTTATAAATATAAGTCAGGGAAAACCTGGAAATGTCAGGGAATTTGATATTGATCAATTGCTGAGAACCCTGTAAAACTAAATGAATGTCATCAATGAGCTAAAAAACAAAAGATGACAAGGACTAAAGGCAACCAAATTAGAATATCTAAAGCATATAGTAAAAGAGATTGCTGCACCTTCATCTTATATTATAAATTTGTCCATATTTCACTTCCACTCTTCGATTGCACATATAAATTATGTTGTCAAAAAATTTAAACTGTTTTAAGTATATAAATTAAAAACAAATCTCAAATATTTGAAATAAGGTAATTATATTTTTTTTAAAAACCATTATCAACAAACAGAGATATGAACTTTATAGATATAGCTATAAATAAATAATAATAATAATATCTCTATCCCTTATTCTCATGTTGATGATGAGCCCGGAAGTCAGAGACTTGTGTGGGAGAGAGAGCGGCATATTATTATTTTGCAGGCAGCGAGTGCGCCCAGTAACAACTTACGATGTTATAACTTTAACTACCATTTAGTACGAGAATAAGGGAAACCTGGAAGACATTATTAATTAAAGTGAATAGTAGGTTGTTAGCCATTCATACAGTGATATTGCAGTACTAGTTGCATATTAAGAACGCTACAAGTTTTATAATAATAATAATAAATAATAATAACTTTATTGCTTCAAAAACATATCATTTATAGCAATGAGTACAAGCAAGTATGAAACCTTAAAGATACAATAGGTATTAAGAAGTAACAATATAAGGTAATACCATTAAGATAACCTAAACATTAATAAAAACAAATTTAGACTTTCGGCATTACAAAATTTACAGTGGAAGGCGGGCATTTTACTCGTTTAAAATAAATGATCTTAATTTAAGGATATTCCAAATATAAGTACAAATTATCTTGGCATCAGAATGAGTCATGTTTTGCAATATAGTAACTAACGTATTAAAATTTTGAAGGGAAGGGTTATTTGGCTTCATAACTGTAATAATAGGACACTCAAAAAGAATATGTTGAAGTGTTTCTTTCTTGTCTGTGTTACAAATAGAACAAATCTCATCGGGGTCTATAAAGTACCCAACACCATTCAATGTAAATTTAATTCTGAATTTATTAGCCATGTGCAATTGAGCAAGAGTACGGGTAATCTGGATGGGTAACTTTAAAAGCAAATATGTAGCAGGCCCATAAGAAGTATTAAGGGCATTACTTAAAATCAAAAAAGGGTATCGTGTAACTAATGAAATATCTGATTCATGTAGATATCTAAAATACTTGTCCAGTAAAGTTTTTCTGCAAGAATTAACCGTTATATAGTTTGAATTTATATTATTCCAAAGTTCCAGGCACCCAATATCAACAAAAACTTTCTTCATCTGCAGCACCCAGCTATATTTTAAATCTGTTGAATTAGCAACACACAGTTGTTGAACAAAACATAGTTTGGGGTAACGGGCATTGTGCATCGACATAATCTTACTCATCCAGTTAAGAGCCATCTTAAAAATATTAAAGGCAAATTTCACCCTCCCTGCCTCTAAGCGGAGTACAGCATCGGGTGTGTTAATAGGCAGCAAAAGAATTCTTTTAAAAAAATTCAGCTGAACCCTTTCCAATAAATCTGTGTACCCAAGTCCCCAAACTGCCACACAATTAAACATAATAGAAAGAGCCAAAGACTCAAATAATTTTATTCTTGGGTACCAAGTATCAATTTTCGCAGTGGCCATAATAGGTAGGATAGAACCCACCGCCTGTTTCCCCTTATTAGTCGTCAATAAAGACATTTCATAAAAAAGGCCCGAAGAAGTGAACAATACCCCTAAATAATTATATTTACTAGTTATGTCTATTATGTGGTTATTCAGGTAAAAATTGTAGCTAGGCTTTTTAAACCCACCCCTGGAGAAATGCAAAATTTTTGTTTTTTCTATGTTGACCGTCATACAGTTCAACGCAGAATTCAAGAATTTTTAGTCTTCTAGCAACATCAATTTCAGAATGAGCCAACAATACAAGATCATCCGCATATAATAGCGCCACGATAGAGTTTCTGGAGTCGATAGACAACCCCTGAGCACCACAATCATAAAAAAATGTTTCAAGATCAGCAATAAACAATGCAAATAGTAGAGGACTTAAAGGTTCTCCTTGCAGAACACCATTGGTTAGTTCGTACATTTTAGACAACCCATCCGCGCCCTTAATCTGTACCGTTGCCTGTGAATATAGTGAAATAAGTACACGAAGAATTTTAGAAGATATGCCTAGATTAAATAATTTAAACCACAACAAAGAATGTTTAACACAATCGAAGGCCCTCTTTAAATCCACAAATATGGCAAAAACTTTCCGTTTCCTGTTTTATCACATTAATGTGATAAATAAAATTCTAATTTGTATCTGAATATAAATCTATATTTTTCTATATTTTTTAAGTAATCAACAATCTTGAGCTCTGACTCATAAATATATATACAGAGTGAGTTTTATGTATGGAACGCCTCAATTATCTCGGAAACAACTTGCCCGATTTTTATGAATTTTGGTTTATAAGGGTTTTGTAATATGGCCGATATTATTGTAGCATTTACATTGTTGTCAGATCTTTCGTTTTTCCGGAAATATACTGAAATTTGTTATTTCAAATGGATCACCCTATATATTTTTTTGTTTTTGAAATCTCTAAGAAATTTAGAATATTTTTCATGTAATGTTCCCTATAGCTAATTGCCATAATTTCGGAGTTACAGCTACATTTGCAATATCTCCGCCGAAGTTAAAATATTACATCAGGGCGGCTATGTCTGCGACAAAAACAATTTTGACGTTTTAATAAACTATTATTGTTGGTGTTTATTGAAAGTTACAATGGACCGTTTATCTGAGAAAGAACGAATTGAGATTTTAATGATATTAGGATATGGTGATGTGCGTAGAAGTCAACAGAAAACGTGTAATATCTTTAATAATTTATATCCTAATAGAAATCCCATAGGATCTTTTGAAAACATAAAGTAAAGGCGGTTACAGCTGATGCTCAAAATGTTGTCCGTTTACTTCCATACAAGAAGCCATGCGATGTTTAAAACTTTGCAGTACATTTTGTAACATTCCTGACTGCTCAATTCTTCTTATCTCTGTGGTAATCCTATCTTTTAATTCCTGAATATTGGCAGGTTTGGTTTTATAAACAATATTTTTTAAGTGACCCCACAGGAAATAGTCTAAAGGATTCACGTCGGGTGATCGCGGGGGCCATTCGATAAAACCACGCCTTCCAATCCATCTTCTGGGAAACACATCGTTTAGGTATTGCCTCACGTCACGCGCATAGTGAGGTGGAGCTCCATCTTGTTGCACCCAAATATTGTTATTTGGGACATTGTTATTGTCTGAAAGTTTCAAATAATAAAATTTCTAAATTAACAGGCAATTGAGAATACTTACTTAGATTTGGAAATAACCGAGCCAACTCAGGTATAATATTATTCTGTAATAAATTTAAATACGCCGGACCATTTAAGTTTCCTTCAATGAAAAAAGGACCAATTATTTTGTCGCCTATTATTCCAGCCCATACATTAATCTTTTGTGGAAATTGGGTGTGGGATTCTCTCATCCAACGAGGATTGTTACGTGACCAGTATCTGCAATTATGCCGATTTACGTTTCCATCAATACAAAAAGTGGCCTCATCGGAAAACATAACATTATTTAAAAAATTTGGATTATTTTGATCGTAACATTTTTCCATCATTGTGTCGGCAAACTCTTCACGTCTATCGAAATCATCATCTGACAACTCTTGAGCCAATCTTACTTTGTAAGGATGGAATTTATTGGCATGTAAAATTTTCATTATGGATGTTTGAGAAATATCAACTTCCCTGGATATTTGTCTAGTACTCAAGTGTGGATCTTCTTCTAACATAACACAAACATCTAAAGATTTGTCTTCAGTTGTTGCAGTTTTTATACGCCCTGATTTCGGTAAATCTTTTATGGCTCCAGTTTGGTTAAACTTTTTTAACAACTTACTCACAGTAGATCTTGTTATGGGATTTCTATTAGGATATAAATTATTAAAGATATTACACGTTTCCTGTTGACTTCTACGCACATCACCATATCCTAATATCATTAAAATCTCAATTCGTTCTTTCTCAGATAAACGGTCCATTGTAACTTTCAATAAACACCAACAATAATAGTTTATTAAAACGTCAAAATTGTTTTTGTCGCAGACATAGCCGCCCTGATGTAATATTTTAACTTCGGCGGAGATATTGCAAATGTAGCTGTAACTCCGAAATTATGGCAATTAGGTATAGGGAACATTACATGAAAAATATTCTAAATTTCTTAGAGATTTCAAAAACAAAAAAATATATAGGGTGATCCATTTGAAATAACAAATTTCAGTATATTTCCAGAAAAACGAAAGATCTGACAACAATGTAAATGCCACAATAATATCGGCCATATTACAAAACCCTTATAAACCAAAATTCATAAAAATCGGGCAAGCCGTTTCCGAGATAATTGAGGCGTTCCATACATAAAACTCACTCTGTATATATATATGTGAATGTCTTCAGAAACATATTGCCGTTTAATTTTAGTTCAAAATATTAAAATTGCTGACATTACAAGACTGATCAAAGTGTCTTTGAGAAATAGTCATTAGTTCTTTTATATCATGATTTATATTATAAGATGTGTCATCAAGTTTACTCGGTGGAAATGAGAGGTACAACTGCCTATCTCATCAGCGTAAAAATGAGATGAACAGGATTTCAAGTAATTTTTTAAAAAAGATATATATCCAGAAAATAATAAATGTTCCAGGATAGATCCCTGTGTGACTCCACTTTTGACATTAATAGCTTTGAAAAATATAAATCAAATTTTGTACTGATTTCTTAAATAAACTAATAAACAAGCAGATTGCAGATTGCAGGGTTGGGTTCAAACTGTTAAAAAAAAAACAAAAAACATGTTTTTTTTTTGTTTTAAAAGAAGTTTTTAGAAGGAAGAAGAAAATTTATAGTATCAAATAACTTTGTGTAATATAATTGTATGAGCACAGTAGCTTTATCTGCATCACTAGAAGATAGTATCATAGTTGTTGCTTTAAGCAGTGCTGTAGAGTAGTCGTAATTTTTTCGGAAGCTAGTTGAGTTTCAGGTAAAATATTGAAAGTATCCAAATAGTTCCATAACTGAATATTAATCACCTTTTTACAAATGTTTGAGAATACATTCAACAAACTTAAAGAACACAAACCTTTTAACTCCTGAAGTTTACATTTAAGCATTACTTAAATATTTATTTAGTATAGTAAGTAGTAGGTAGGCAGTTTTATTGTATTTTGAAGTAAATACCCACACACAGATTAATTCTTCTGTGATTTTACTATATATTTATTTGTCGGTTATTTATACTTTGTGGTTTGTAGATATACTTTCTACTATGCTATGTACTTTGTAAGTGTAGTATGTTTTTTTGATAGGAAATAAATATTATTATTATTTTAGCCAACGTGGAAGTATTAGGAGGATATTACATCTAGAGTCATCAGAATATGCAATAGTCTTCAAGCCCATGTCTGAAAAAATAATTATTATTCTAGAAAGACAAAACATTGCACTGAAAAGTTAATTACTTCAATCATAAGAAAATATTATCTATCTTTTAATATTATATCAGATATTGTTAAAATAACGTAAAGCCAATTTGCAGAATTTCATATTTTTTTACAAATATTTCTGAAACTAGTCAAATTAGCCTTAAACGTTAACAAATGTTTGTTAAATTATGCAATTTAAAAAGCTCACCACAAGCTAACGTGCATTAGGTGCATCTGATGGTGTTTAAATTTGAATCCGTCTGGCTCAATAAATGTTAACAAAAGCTATAGCTTAGAACATTTGTATTTACGTCAACAAGATTTTTATTATCAAATATTCATAAAATTGGTTTTATATTTTTTAGTATTCTTGCTTGGAATGTAACTTATTTGATGATGAAGATAAGAATCAGTTCCATTGTACTGGTTGTGGAATTTGTCGTATTGGAGGTGCTGATAGATTTTTCCATTGTGAGATTTGTAACATGTGTCTTCCTCTACAACTAAAAATAAATGGTCATAAGGTAAGTAAGTGTAATATGTAAGTAAAAAGAGATGTATTGACTACATTATGAAAACAGGTAATGAATGTGTCCTTAAAATAATAGTGGAATTTTGTAAAAAGTCTGTTTTAAGCCACAAAAATGTATCAGTGTTTTGTAACATCTTTTTTGAACTGACCTGGCTTTTTTCTGACACATACAAATAATAACTTCTGCAATTTTTGCAAAAATTTAAGATATTGTTTCTATTTCGTTTTATAGTTTGTATTTCCTGAAGTAATAATAATAATAATAATAATAATATTTACTTCAAACTGCCACACAGTGTAATACAAAAGTGGGTTGAAACAAAGTCAGGGAAAAGTCGGTATAGCCAAAATACAATAATAAAATAAATCAAAATCAAAGACATCCAAATAAAATAATCCATCACAAAAACTAGTAAGTAAGTGTTGCAAATAATGGGAACAATATAAAACCATGACAATACTAAAATACATCTAAAAATTTGTCAATTGCATAAGGTTCTATATCTACTATCAATTTAAAAATGTCACGTTTAAAAACTTTAAGTAAACAATTATTTTAATACTCTCAGGCAAGACATTAAAAAATCTTAAAGCCGCATAAGAAGAACCCCTTTCAGTATTGCTTAAGTTATTAAAACCCAAATTCATGAGCAAACGTATATGTAATTTGTTTTTGAATACCAAAAACTGTATATGCTAGTGCTTGCTTCCCAAAATAAAATTCCAAATTTCATCCTTGATAAGAAACTTGCATAAAATTGATTGTGAAACATAGGGCTTTACTACTCTTACACTATAACATCGACTGTTAAGTTTTTTCCTTAAATCATCTATATATGATCTACCCAGTTCAGGTATTCAATCAACAAAAATGCCCAAAAATGTTATGGCTGAATTGAGATATACAGGCTGTTACAAATTCGCTTCTCACTACAGGGATCTTGGAAATAGTAAGAGATGCGAACTAGCTTAAATGGGGACAAAGTTGTGTAATCAGGGGACCAACATTATGCCTCTAAAAAATCAAATATTTCGAAAACTAATCATGTTGATTAGTTTTCGAAATATTTGAAAAAAACCTAAATTTTTTGGATATCCGTTTTTGTTCCATTTCAGCCTTGTTTGAGGTGATATTGAAAAAAGAAGAACACTTTCTCGTAGGAACTTTTTGCCCTTTATCGAATGGCACAATAAATTTTTATATGTAACGTTTCGTCTTTTCAAGACCATCATCAACTTCATTTTTTTAAATACAGCCCTGGAAATTTTATTACATTTTTTGCAAGCCTTCATGACCTCCAATGCTGTACTGCCTCAGCCCGAACCAGATTCAGACATTTTGTCTCGAAAAATTCATCTTCAATGTATTCGTTAAACATTTATCTAAATTTTTTATTTAGATTTCTATGTTTATTGAATTATCGTACACTTTAAGTGTCGTTAGACTCTGTAAAATCCACCTGGTTATTTAAATTATTACCATAACCTTGTCATACATACTCGATAAGTTGTTGCGTCAAAATTAAAACATTATTACAATTTTAATTTTATAATGACAAATTAGTTCTTTTCTTCTCGCATATGAATTAAAACTGCAAATGAATATTATACTTTCAAAAATTACAGTAAATGTTCAAAAACATTTCCGTTTTCTTCTATACAAAAATCTATCCGCCTCACAATATTGTGTACTGCCCTTTGGATATCTCTTCTTCTCGGGGAGTTAAATCCATTCAAAATATTTGCCCTCAATTCTTCTTGGGAGGAAGTATTGAATCAAACATTTAACATATTAATATTAACTAGGAATAATCTTACTGTGAAAAAGATTGATATAAACCAATATTGTAGTGATAAACATCTCGAAATATGTGCTATATCCTGCCAGCTCAATATTGGCAGTACAGTAATACTTTGCTGCTACAGGTCCCCACAAGGTGATAAACATATTTTTATAAATCGTTTAACAGAAGTCATGAATTATATATATAAACCAAATATGAATATTTTGCTTTGTGGCGACATTAATTTCGATTGTTATACGACTCCTACGAATGATTTTAAAATGTTGTGTAATGTTCTGTCTAGTTTTAACTTAACCCATATGGTAAAATGGCCCACCAGAATTTTGGATACCACTATAACAACAATAGACCAAGTATTTTGTAATTTTGCGGATGGATCAATTGTGTGTGTAGTAGACAACAACATTTCGGACCATAGAACGATTTTATTTGATTGGGTTCCAAACAAAAATTCCGTAAATGTTAATTCACACAATGTAAGTAGATCATTTTGTGACAATGCTATAAATAGTTTCATGGATGATATTAAAATGGTAACATGGGACGATGTTTATTTACATACGAATGTTAATGATGCCTACAGATCTTTTGTAGCCTTATTCATGTATTATTTTAACAAACATTTTCCTAGGCGCGCTTATGGTCGTACTAATAGAGAATATAAAAGGTGGATCAATGATGAAGTACGACTATCCAGTCAAAAGCTTAAAGATTTGTATTACTTGAAGTTATCATATCCTGAACTATCTGATGCCTATAAATTTAGTAAAATAAAACATAATCAGTTGGTGCAGTCAACTAAAAAATGTTATTATCAAAAAAAATAAATCTTTCAAAAAATCCTTCAAAAACAGCCTGGGGAATTGTATCTGAGTTGTCCAATAAAGTTCATTTAAAGTCACAAAAAATTTGTATTAAAGATAATAACATATCCATCACAGACCCTAAACATATTGTTACTTTGTTTGGTAATTATTTTGACAGTGTCGCTGAAGATGTTCTTGACCAAATTCAATCTTCGGCTGCTACTGACACTGTACGTTTCACTGATAGAATGGAGCCACAAATTAATTAATTTTTTTTTGTTCCATTTGATGACGGGGAACTATACAAGTTACTTTTTAGAAAACTGAATTACAAGCATTCTTCAGGTTTTGATGAGATTCCTCCATATATTTTTAAAAGATCTTTACATATTTTAATACCCCCTTTGGTTTACTTGGTTAATTTATCATTCTTTGATGGTTATTGTCCAGACAGCCCAAAGATAGGAAAAATAAGTCCGATTTTCAAAAAGAACGATAGGAGTCTCGTGGAAAATTATAGGCCAGTTACCGTCTCTGCAGCATTCTCCAAGGTATTTGAACATGCATTTTTAGATAGGTTGTTGTCATTTATTAACAGATACAATATCATGTCCAATAATCAACATGGATTCATGTCGAATAGGTCGACCTCTAATGCTATGCATTCATACTATGATCGAATTATTAAGTCTATAGAAGCCGGAGAGTGCCCTGTTGGAATTTTCTGTGACCTTAGCAGGGCTTTTGACTGCGTTCATCAAGGCATTTTGTTGCAAAAGATGGAAAAATATGGTATTCGAGGCACACCTTTGAAGTGGGTTTCGACTTTTCTTCAGAATCGTAAACAGTATGTTTGTATCAATAATGTATCATCTGAAGCAAAACAGGTAAGTATTGGAGTGCCACAGGGATCGGTATTGGGGCCTGTCCTATTTTTATTATATATCAACGACCTAGATAAGTTGACAGAATCTGCACTTCTAACCTTTTATGCCGATGATACGTCGGTAATAATTTCAAATAAGTCTGATAAAGAATTATCTGTGATGTGTGATACGTTGATGTCTTGTATGTGTGAATGGTTCACTCAAAATTCTCTGTTTCTTAATGTCAACAAAACCCAAGCTATTAGATTCCACAATCGACAGAAGGACTGTGGTAATTGACATTAATATTAACAATACTCGTATTAATAATACAAACGTAAAATTTCTGGGACTAACTGTAGGTGAATGTCTAACTTGGAGTTACCGTTGTGAAGAGTTGATTATGAAGTTAAATTCAATCTCATATCAATTTCGCAACATTAGAAGCGTTCTGCTGATGGACCAATTGTTGAAGCTCTACTATGCACAGGCTGAGTCACGTTTACGATACGCTATCTGCTTCTGGGGTACTTCTTGCCATTCCAACGGTGTCTTTATTGCACAAAAAAGAGTAATTAGGTGTATGTCAGGAGTGTCAGTTGGAGAATCTTGTAGACATATATTCAGTCGTTATAATATTTTAATGTTGCCTTCTCTGTTTTTATATGAAATGTGTTTGTACGTTTTTATTAATAAAAGTAAGTTCGACTACAGATATCAAATACATTCGATTAATACTCGGCAAACTAATCAATTTAATGTACCCTTCGGCCAATGTAAGATATCTTTTAATACACCCAACTGTTTAGGCTTAAGAATATTCAATAGGTTACCTAATGAAATTAAAATGTGTTCCTCTATGTATAGTTTTAAAAGGAGACTGAAAAAGTATCTAACTGATGCATGTTTTTATACCCTAAACGAATATTTTGATAATTAGTTTAAGGACAATAACTAGTCTAGTAGTTATATGTATGTGTATTTGTATATTTGACTATTCCTATTCAATTGTATTGACCTATTGGAAAATAAATAAATATATTATTATTATTATTATTATTAATATTAATAATTTAAATTATACTAAATTTTGGCACGGTATCATATAACACCAACTGATGGCATTGTAAATCTATTTAGCCAAGTTGCAAACCAGAATCTGCAGCTCATCCATCTATTTACTTTTTGTGTCTGACGATATTTAACACGAGACACTATACGATCTATTGGCTAATACATTAATATTCATTGTAGTAAACACCTTCGCAATAAATATTTTACGAAAAGATTAAAAACGTTAATAAATTTATAGCTACAGACTAAAATTAAAGCTAAGATCAACTGGTAAATGGTTATTGGATTTTTGGTCATACCTTTTATACAGGGTTATTCAGAACCCATATAAAAAACTTTGAGGATATGTGCATCCTTAAATAAGAAATCGATATCACCAAAAAAATTGTAATAAAAGTAATTAGGATTTCCCGTAAACAATGTTTAAAGTTATACCATTATAAAGGACTACGTAGCTGGGCAACTGTACTTCAACGAGATCGGATATACCACATTCCGACAAAAAACAGTAAACAAGTTTTTTGTACCTGGAACGTCTATCTATCTTTAAGTTTATTTTAAAGTAAAAACACTGCAAATCTTTTTTGCGCCGGGCGCGCCGGTTTCTTTCGTGCTAGCTAGTTTGCATTATCAGTCCCAAGGTCACTCCATTACAGTGGACCAGTATCCAGCGGCGTGCAATGAAAAATTTTTATATAGTTTTCAGACCCCGCCAAAAAAATTTCTTTTTGCACTACCACATTTCTACATGTATGTTGAACATCCCCAAATTTTATTTTCGATAGGTTCTGAATAACCCTGTATAAAATGATGATGTTTCTGTTTCATAAAGGAAGTTAATGTTTTTGTTAAATAACAAATTAGAAAAGGTCATAAGTTGAGTTGGTTATAATATGGTACTACAATAATTTCAGCCTTACACTTACTTTTTCTTTTTTGTCTGTTCTAAATTTATTTGTCTACAATTTCTAAATGTCATTGTTTGATAATCATAGTAATCAGTTATTGCTGAAGTTGATTCAGGAAAGTTGGAAGTAAAGATAAGGACACATTCAAGAGCATATGGTATCCATAGTGATAATAACATATTTATCCTCATTCTCATGTAAACAGCCCAGAAATCAGAGACTTGTGAGAGAGAGGAAGCAGCATATCATTATTTCGCAGGTCGTGGGTACGCTCAGGAATGATTTATGATGTAACTCGTATCATTTAATATGACAATAAAAGAAAAGATAGAAAACCTTATTAATTAAAGTGAACAGTAGATTGTCAGCCATATATATTTGTTGTGGTTCTAGTACTTACATATTGAGAACGCTACCAATTTTATACACACTAATTTAATATAGGAGCAATTTGTAAAATTTGTCGATTGTGAACCATTATCAATTGCGGGGAATAATTAAAACTATGTATATTTAACCGCTTGGTTACGAAGCTCCAACGCTCTCAGTTTTAGTCTTCACACTATTTGAAATTGATATTGCAGGTTATTTGATTTAAGACACTGAGATTTGTATATGTCAAATCATGAGTTCTGCTCATGTACATTAATGGGTTTACATTCATTTTTAAGAATGGAATTATATCTTTTATTCTATGGTGTTTTCAGAAAACCATTTATAGAGTTTATTATGGAATGAGCAATACTGAAGTAACAGATATATGGTTAGGACATATTTGCTTATTTTCTGTTTCAGTGTGTAGAAAATGTATCGCATGCCAATTGTCCTGTGTGCCTAGAAGATATTCACACTTCAAGACTTCCGTGTCATGTACCTCTTTGTGGTCATCTTTTACATAGGAAATGTTTTGAACAACTAGTGCACAGTAATCATTTTTCTTGCCCTATTTGTCAAAAGTCGCTTATGAATATGGAACAAATTTGGAAGGACAGGGATATTGAACTAGAAAATACACCAATGCCTCCAGAGTATAGTAATTACTTTATGGAAATTCAATGTAAAGATTGTTACAAGGTAAATATTAATTAAACGAAATACAAACAATACTTTTTTTGTTAATAGCTAGTTTTTTCAAATAATGATGAGAACCTAGGTAGGTAGATAATTCCTGAACTAATTATTATTAATGATTATTAAGAGTTGCAAGCCTACAGAGTGTGTTGTAGAAAAATAGCTATTTCAAAACTACAATTACAAATATCAATTTTGTAATACTCAAATCATATAACACAAAACATAAAGGCAGTTAATATAATATACAGGGTGTCCCATTTAAAGCAAAAAATCCTTAATATCTCTAGAACTAAATGGAATATAGAAATTTGCCAAAACAGGTCCATTTTTTATTCTACAACTTTTGGAGTACAAGTGAAGGTTGATCCCTTCTCCCCTCTCCCCCCACCCCAAGTACACACAAAATTTGAAATGGGAAAGGGGCCAGTCGCACCTCATTTGAAAGGTATTTTTATTCTCTATTCAATGGCGTGCTTAGTTTTAAAATCTATCAATTCATTATCAAGTAATTGACATTTGAAGTTACGTAAAGAGAAGAATAAGGAAAAAAATGAAATTCTATTTTGTACTCAAGATTAACAATGTAAAAATTAAGTTAAATGCTCAAAGTGTGCACCATCAACTTCCATGCAGTAATACAAACGTTTCTAAGTTATTCTTAGTTTAGTTAAGTCATGATCCAACAAAATAATAAAGGTGCTATAGAAAACAAATGAAAAAAGCCTATTATAGTGATGTATTGACCAACGTCAGTCTAATTGAGTTTTGGTGTGTTTATTGAAATACGGATAGATGGATCTGTAGGAGGGGATCAATTTAGTGGTCGGCCTGATCACCCGACTTATCCACGGTCGATTTTTACGTTATCGTTACATTAACTCTAACGTGTATCTTATGAAACTCGAAAATTTAGATGAGCTATATGAGCATGAGTTTCATATGAATGTCGTCAAATAACAACACAAACTACATTGTGTTTGTGAAAACTTCCAGCAACGTTTTACTGCATGGAAGTTGATGGTGGACACGTTGAGCATTTAATTTAATTTTTACATTGTTAATTTTGAGTACAAAATAGAATTTTCTTTTCTTTTCCTTTTCTTCTCTTCACGTAAATTCAAACGTCAATTACTCGATAACGAATAGACTGATTTTAAAACTAAGTACGTCGTTGAATAGAGAATAAATATTCCTTTCAAATGAGATGTGACTCGACCTCTATTCCCATTTGAAATTTTGTTTGTTCATGGGACTGGGGAGAGAGGGCTGAAGGGTTCAACGTTTATTATGCTCCAAAGTTCATCCCCCTATCCCCGAATCAGAGATTGATCTACTTCAGCAAATTTTTATATCTCGTTTTGTTCTCGAGAAACTAAGGGTATTTCATTTTAAATGGGACACCCATATAACTTTGTTCTCCACCAATGTGAGTATTTTATATCCTCTCTTTTCTAGTATTCTGCGATACTATGTACGTATGTTAGTATCTCAGCAGAATACCCAGAAAAAGGAAAATTATTTAGATAATCCCATGAATAAATAATTACTGACAATTTTTATGAATAAAAAAAATAAAATATAATAAATATAAAATAAAATTTTTATATATTATGGCATAAGTAGTAGCAGATTCCCCTGCTATGCCCATTTATGTTCACGAACATTTAGGTCATATTTACTATAAATCTGGATATGTAATTTATTTAAACTAAATTATAAATAATGGTTTTCTTATTCTATTTATGTCTTTGTCTTTTACAAATGTCAAAAGATTATTTTGTAACATTACTAAATAAATTTCAAATTTACTTCTGAACCAATGTTCGTTGTATTTAGTAATTTAATTGCAATACAAAAATTACATACATGGACACTTTATACAAAGATAGAAAAATATACTCAGTATACAGTAGACTTTCGATTATCCGAAACAGTGGCGGCGCGTGAACATTAATTGTATGTGTTCTGCTTAGGTTTGTCACATTGGTCGAATTCAATTCCGGGATATTAAGTTTGGCCGGAGCTGCTAAATTTTTAAAATTTTGAAGGTCACGCGTTTTCCTGGCACTTCTGAACTTCAATCGGGACCGTACAGCTAATTCCCGGTACAACAATCACAGAAAATCCGGGTCATGCTCATGTGGCAATCCTATATAGTTCTAATCTATCTGACTTCTTATGTTTATTTTACCTAATAGGGCCAAGTTAACCTCATTTGACAAATGATTTTTTGTTATTTCATGTCTCTTGATGCTCTGACTTAAATGACTGAAATCTGTCACGCCGTATATTGTCCATGCTTTATCCCCACCGAAAAGTAAGCACGGAAAACAAAAAAGTGCATTTTTTATATCACACCTGCACATCCACTCTGTTTTTGTGTATACATTATTATTAAATTGTCTTTTGTAACTTTTACTTTGGCTGGTTCTTCAATATTTAATTGTGGTGTTGGCTTACCTAATTCTTTTATTTTCAGTTTATCCTCATAAGGCAGAGAACCAAATAAAGTTTTTTGTAAAAACGGAACGCTATTCATTTTAGTAACTAGGTATAATATCCGTGGACGCCTAAACGAAAATATTTACCCGTGCCGCTCACAGAAATATATGACCACGTACCACGTCCTATTATGAAATATTACTGAATTTACTGCTGTGGCTGTTGTTGTTGCAGCCACATAATCCCGTATATTCGTGTACTGAGTCACGTGCCTGATTAGCCAATAAAAACAAAGGACGCATCTAATTGTTCGCTGTGCACACATTTTGTATATCAGGTTGCGGTTGCATAAGGGGCGAGCTCGCGTCGTAATAAATAATAATATAAGCTCCTAGATTTATTTTAGCACGAGAACATTTGGATCTTTTAAATTTTAAATATTTTGTATTTTATTGATATTTAATATGCTTAAAAGCTTAAATACATAAAATTTTATGTGTTCTGCAGCTCCGCAGCTCTTATGGTAAAACTGCCACTGATCCGAAATAATGTGGACCGAAATATGTGGACAACAAAACAAATATATAAATATGTATTTAAATATGTACATACATAGTAAAAAATAACTACATAGGTATACTTTTATAGATGTATGTAATAAATCCTACCAATACATCATATGTAATACATACATATGTACGGTATAAATAATATATAATAAATTAAACATAATCTGCATTCTATAATGGTAATACATATTGATATTCATAAATTCAAGAAAGAGGTAATTGGTAGTATATATTTACATACATATTTCATAAATTTCAGATAATGTGGAGGCATAGCGAGAATCATTTCAGAAAATCCGGTTCATGTGTCGTTTTGGATAATGCGGAGTTCGCATAATCGGAAGTCTACTGTATATGGTCAGTTAGATTATCATGAATACAGCTGATTTATTGTGAGTGAAAACATAGTTGTCACCATGGCCATTTTAAATAAATACAATATACATCTGCTAATTTAGATGATCTATTATTTTAAAAAGAAAATCTAGTTAACAATTAACTAAGAATTTTTTCAATTGACTCTTGACTGTACCAATCATAGACATATAATACTAGGGGAGACAGAACATTACATTAGAAAAACACCATTTGTTTACAATCATACACACTGTAACCTAGGCGTCCACGTCCGATGTTATCTTTACCAGTGATGTGCAGTTTTTTAGGGATCAAAGGTTTATTTATGTTAGAACCTAGATTTGTGTGCGAGCAAATAAGACACGTATTACTGCTTGGACCTATATATTCTCAATGCTTTACAAAATCATTATTCAAATGTCAGCAGAATGTTATATAAACAAAATACTTATAATGGTGTTTCATTTTTCATTCATTGTCTTTGGTCTTGACACAGCTGGTCCTAATACTCGGCCTTCCTGTGTTTCTATCGTCCCGAAGAAAATTGTGCCCATACCTAAACGGATGATACCTGTAACATATTTTAAAAGACATAGGTATGAATGATTTTTGAGAAACTATTCTGGATAGTAGAGAGCTATACACGCATTTCTCTACTGCAGGTTTTCCTTTTGTTTATTGTATCACTGCAAAGCTTATGAATGCAAAACATTCATTATCAATATAATTTATTATTTCATTTCCTTATTATTATTATTCATCAGCTATAAATTTCCAAACTTATAAACACTAATACTTATACACTATTGCCTCAGTAGTTCCACAAAAATATACTTGGATGTTTATACAACTATAAAAAAAATATTTATTTTTGTGGGCGCTATACACGAATTTCCACTCCCCACTCGTAGTTATTTTTATAAACTTTTACCTAATATATAATATATCCTTATACATTTAAAGGAACACATCGGCATTATCCAGCTTTGAATTATTATAATAAACAATTAGATAAAATGTTTTTCTATGGCATGTCCAATTAATTGTAATAATCGCTGAAAAATTTAATAATTAATTAATAAACGGGTTATTTTTACTAATTTTCACATAAGATAATAGTTTCAACACTCTAGCAAATCAATCAATTTATCTGTGCTATTTAAGTCACTATCAGAACTAACGTCTAAATTATTTATGTATTTTTTTAAACTATCTGCTGCTACTTACAACCATAAATCTTTGGTAATCTTTAATATTTTTTTACGGAATGATTTCCTAACCAGTAGCTGTAGTTACCTTTTACAGCCCGCCATATTGTAATTTTCCAGTTACCTCTTTGACTGTAACAGCACTAGCCCAAAGTTAAAATTACTTTTTTTGTAAGTAATACTTCTTTTTCTTATCAAACCTTTTCTTCATTTCTCGATTGCAAGGCTTATGAATGCAAATCATTCATTATCATATCATCAATGATCAAGTTTTCTCTTTACTTTATCTCTCATAGCTTGAATTTCTATATTACCTTATTCGATTTGTTTAAACATCAGCTGATGAGGTGTACACCCTGTGCTAGCATTTACAGTATTATTTATACCGCAAACTCCATCAGGAATAAGCTTTTCCAACCACTAAAAAATCCACATTTGTCTGCTCTCAGGATTAACAGGAAAGCTACAACAATAATATTCTGTATTAAAATATAACAAACATCTAGGTTTATTTTTCTGCATTTCAAATAGGTGCAACAAAATTACTTATTTACTGTTTAAATACTGGAAATCCAGCCTGGAATTGGACAATAATTTTAATACAACGCTACTACATCATTTTTTGGTGTAAAATGCTTTACTTCCAAAAATTTGATACAAAACAGATAAATATTTTTTTGCAATAATTTACTTGAAATATAATTAACAACACCACTGCTTACGCAAAAAAAACATAATCTCACTTACCGCCAAAATACCAGTCCGGAGTTAGAATAGTCGACTTTTTTACAGACCACGCACTTTTGAACTATTGTAGATTAATTGTAAAAGGCTCTAAAGAAAAAAACAGAAAAATTGCCAGAAAAACACTGAAAATAAATAAAAAATCGCAAAATATCACAAACACAGCACAGCAACATTGTAACGTCATCTTTTGGCATAAGAAACATAATTTCCCGTTAGTTTGCGTCATTTGATAGCAAAACAGCCGTACAGCATTGCCATAGTATTTCCCTAACACGATAATAATTTTATGTTATTAGGAAATTATAGGAAATTATAAATAATTTTAAAAGTAGAGATTATGTATTTTAATTAAAAAACACAGATAAATATTTAGTATATTATTTTTTCTTAGTTGCACATAAAAAATTCAGATAAATATAATTAATATACTCTTCGTTTTCAAACACAGGCGGTAGATCTAGGGCAATCCGCATAGATTTTACATCATTAATTTTTGTTGAAAACGATGTGTGATCGGGATAAAATGTAAACAATTCTGTCTCCTCCTATTATTATGTCTATGGTACCAATGTACCGTAATTTACATATGAAGTGAATTCTTTGACTTACATATTCAACTTCATAAATTATACCATCAAGAGTAATGGAGAGTGCTAAGAAATGTTTTATAACCTATATTGAGGAATCATAATAATTGGGTTAAAAGTTCTTAATGTTTATTATTCATTTATTTTTCTCAGAATATTTATACAATTTCTTCATATTAATTTGATAGATAAATAAGTATAATATTTATATTTCAGGATAATGTTGTAAAATATAGTTGCTTGGAAATGAGTAGATGAGCACATACATTTAGCAGATAATACTGTTGAAGATTTATTAATGATGCTGAGGGTGCATGTCGTGCCATCTAATTGTCACAGTGTCCACTCACCACGACTTCCTTTTGACACCAGTTCCAATTCGATATGTTGCACTCTGAACATTGCCGAATAGCTATTCTCTAAATCACTCCAATCTTTAGAAGTTTGATACACCGTTAACTTGTCATGTGATCACATTGTCATGACATCCACTCTCCAGCTCACGCATGTTGCACCCAAATGCTGCCGTTACTTCAAAGAATAGCAGGGCGGACGTTAGTCGATTCACCCTCAAATCACTTTTAAATAATAATTTAAGAGTTATTCACAAAATATAATATGTCAAGTATTTTACCCCAATAACAGTTATAAAATACCGTACCTAATACCGTACAATTTTTTTTATCTACTCCTTTAATCCCTTGTAATAAGACATATATTGAAATTTTGATGCCAGTCCCGTGAAATATAGTCCAGAATTTGCGTAAATATTCAAAATTTTCATTGTTTTATAATATTTTGTTCATTAAATTTGGTAATGTAAAGATATTTGTCTGTTTAAAAATGTAGTAACAGAGAAAAAGGTAAAACAGAGGATTGAGCTGTATAGACCTTCCGCTTGGCATTGAAAAACTATTTATATTGGCTAAGTACAAGCAGTAAAAATATCTAATTTGTCTCAGATATAATAAGTATATTATTTTGGGTCTATCAAAATTTACTACTTTTTAAAATATGAATATTACAAATCTGAAAACAGATCTGATTATTCGCTTTAAATCTTTCACATTTCTGCTAATTTCTATCTCCTATAATAAAGAAGATCCCTGTAGGGGATTACGGTTTTTACTCGTACTAGTAGGACAGGCTGTAGGTACACAAAATATTTACTGTTGAGCAACGTAGGTATAAAATAAGCAAATAAAGTATAATCATATACTTGCATGTTTTTATATGTTCTATATGTTTAATGTAATATTTCCAATTTACAATAGACAACAATAAACAGTTAGTATTTCAGAGAAATCTAAATCAGAATAGATTGGTCGTTGCTACGTTCTAGAATACGTTGCACCTGATCGAGCTTGAGTGCAACAGGCGTGCGGCGGGAGAGTGGATGTCATGACAATATGAAGACATGGAAAGTTAACCGCATGTCAAACTACTAGGGATTGCGGCGAATTGAAAAATATTTGTTCGGCAAGGTTCGGAAAAGTTGGATTAGGCGTCAATTGGAAGTAGTGGCGAGTGGACGTTGTGTAATCCCTGTATTTATTTTAGATTTCTATAACTATAATATAGTGATAACTATAATATCAGTAGGGTACTGTTCCCTGACCAGTTTCATTTCCAATTTTCATATAATTTTTCATTTTCTATTATATATAAATAAAACTACAATACTGATTAGTTGTTTAAGACATTTATGTAGTAAATCACTACAATATTATTTACTTGTGTACCTATCTGAAGTATATATAAGTATATATATTTTTTTTAAGTTTCTAAAGAATATGGTTTTGTAGAAATTCATTAGTAATAACTCAATTTTTGTTATAACTGATCATCGTTGTATATTTATAAGAGGTGTTTTCTTATTTTCAGAAAGGGGTAGTTAAATTTCATATTATAGGATTAAAATGTACCCATTGTGGTTCCTATAATACATACAAATTAAAAGGGCCTTTGATTATTGAAGGTGAGTATTAAAAATACTAAGTATATAAATATGTATATATATATATATATATAAAATCAGCTTCTAACAGAAGACAAAAACAGAAAAAGCTTCTAGTTTTTGAAATTTGAAAATAAAACTGTTGTAAATACCTCGTAAATTTTAAATAACTTGAACCTGAATATTATTCAGTATTACTGAATAATACATTGAACCGATTATTAAGATACTTACCTCAGTAATATGTGTATATTATGTTGTATAATATTTTAGGATCTGAAAGAAATATGGAAAATATAAATCTAAATGGAAATCCGGGACAGGGAAGTAATTAAATTATTATTATCCACATTTAAGTATTTAAGGTATGTTATACTTAATATAATAAAATTTATTTTAATAAATGCCTGTACATCTGGATTGGTATCTTCACTTGTTGGAGCTCAAAGGACAGACAGAAGATAATGGGATATATTATGATTGTGATCTATTAGGTTTCTAGGCTACCCAATCTTAGTGTTAGATGTTTAATTTTATTACTTTGTTTTGCATTTAATGCTGTACTGAATGAAAAATAAAAATAAATAATATACGAGTTAATGGATGTTAATGAATGTAGCTGAAATTTAAATATATTTAAATTTAGACATATGTATGTACATTATTAATTTTTGGGTGTAGAATAAATGAAAGAAATATGTTATTATGTATCTAATTATTATATAATTTTAAATTCAAATGATATTTATTTTAGATTGATATTTATTTTAAAAAATATTCAGCATAATTATTTTTTTGCGATCCTTTTCTTAAGAGACATATTTTTAGATTGTTTTATAAAGGGGCAGACAGTTATATTAAAACACCACATAAATTAGACAACCCCCAAATCCAAAGCCAAAGACTATCCGGAAGGGGGTTACAACATTGAAAAAAACGCAGACAAACATCACATACCCACTAATATTGCCAGTGCTGGAGCTGGACTTCGAACCCAGACTATAATAGGCAGAGTGACCAAGAAATGCTGCCACAGCTCGCTCCAGCCTACTGTACTGGTTAGACCACGCACAATTCTACCAATAATTTTTTCTATTTGTTCTATAAGTAATGTAATAAATAATATGCTATTGAAATTGTCAAGCTTTTTATTTATTCCTAGTATGCCTAGTAAATAATGTAGTTTAAAAAGTATATACTTCAATTTAAACTGCATATCTGGGAAGAGAACGTGAAGGTATATCAATGTTGGACTGATGTTACATAATTGTAACACATGGTATAAATAGTGGAAAATTTCAGGATATTGTTTGTGAAGTTATTAAATAAAACTGCGGAAATGAGCGAGTAACAAAAATATATTAAAAGTTGATTAATTATAAATATATGGACACTTTATTACATTTGCCACAAAGTTATGTTTAATAGTGTAAGAAATCCACTGGAGAAATAGAGGAGTTACGTCAAATACAAAATGTTCATATATTTGAAATAATCCTGATGGAAAAGTTCAAGGTTCTCAGATTCGGTGAACAAGCAGGCTAGTCAAGAAGTCCATGACTTCCTATCCACTTATTAGACGCAAATGGGCATTTATATAAAAAAAAACCTTATTGATTAAAACTAAAATATTTGTTTCATTAAAGGGTTTGAACTGATATTGCATTTTCTTAATTTGTTAATGTACTCAAAGAAGAGCTTATAACTAGAGAATTGGTAACTCAAATGTTATTCTTCAAAAAAACAAATGTCGATGTGACACTATTTGCCATGCTATTTAAAACTAATTAGTTGACAACGCTTATCCTTTAACACAATTATTATTAGTTTAAAATCTGTCACCTCTTCACAATTAATATTATCACATATATTATCGATAAATAATAAAAATAATAGAGGCCCTAGATCAGATCCCTGGGGTACTTCAGATGTTATGTCTACTAAATTCATTCAAAATTATTATACATAGTATACTGAACTCTGTTATTAATATATTATAAAAAAAAAATAGCGTAATAAAAAGTAAGAAATTCTAATCCATTAAAATAATTTAAAATAATATCTTGTTATACAGTTGTTTTTTTCTCTAATTTGCTAAAATGGTTTCACTAATTTCATGCATATGATCAACTATAATAAGAATAATGAAATACGGAAAATTACTAACAAAATGACTATGAACGACTTTAAACTGCGAATAAAATCATATTATTGTTTTATGAGTTTTCCTTAACGGTAGGTGATGTTTTTCGAAATACTTTGCGATGTATATTTGACAAAACTGTGTCTAAAATACAATAAAGTAAATTAGATATGCTGTTACTCTGGTTTAAATTTGCTAAATTCATAAAATTGTCATTATCTTTTTTTTTGGATCAGTGATCATACTGGTACAGTAGTTCAGTATTATTTCACATAAGTTACAATTTCTTCAAATAAATTAAAAAATAATTATTCCCAAGTACTAGAATTTATTTGTAGAGGAATATAAGTAATAAAAATTAATACAGTTTTATATGTAAAGTGGCATTTAACTCTAACAATGTTAGTAGCAGGAGAATTTTGAACTAATTTAGCTCCACCATTGCAATTTATAATGGACGCTTCAAAGTTTCTGTCACCTCTAAATACATTTGATCAGTCAAAAACTTTTGACATCACTAGACAACTATGTCTACTAAGTATATTAAGTCTCATTCCACTTCACTTGAAGCCACAGAAACTTCATCTCTTTTGAGTTCGAACCCCTTACTAATTGTAATGTTGGCCGCTTCCATTTTTTTATTTGGAGAATGCTTGAACATTTTAAATTTTTTTTTTGCCAACTGCTGTACGATTACAACAGTCTAGGTGAAGCAAGTAGGTTTCTGGTTTTGCAAATGGCATCAAAGGCAGTATTTAAAACATTTAATACAATTTTAATTGCTCCGGTGACAAATTATCAAGAATACAGTCATTTGTTGATAATACTTGAAAGATATCTAGCACATCTTTATCTGCTTGAATATGGTGGGCTTTGTTGTCCAACTGATATTTCTCAGTATTAAAATTATTAGGTAGGTACTTTTTCCTTCATGTACAATTTTCCCAAATGTTATATTGTCCAAACTGACAGACAATTAGCCCGAAAGTCTGAGACTAGTGTGGGAGAGCAGCATATTATTATTTAGTAGGCTGCAATTCCATCTCAGGAACAACTTATGATGGTAAGCCCTAACCACAATTCAATGCTTGAATGGACACCTAAAATACCTCATTAGTTATGGAGACAATCAAACATAATCCGACGTTAATCTTTCACATTAACACCAAACTGACATTCTTTCCATCTTAGGCATGTAGCCAAGATGGTTGCCATCCATCCCTGCAAACAGGCCTTAATATATCATTTATAAATTATATAAATGATATATATGAGTACAATATATGAATACGATTTAATTGGAATGGGGACCCGAACTTACGACCTCTGGGTTAAGCGAGCAAGACACTAAACTCTGAACTACAGACTCAATTTGGGTTGGTAGTTTAAATTGTTTACTAAATACAAAAAAAATTATATGGATGACACCAAGCAAAGGACATACAATTTCTTCTAGCATACAAAGTGTGCTACAAATAAATTACATTCTAATAGGTACAGGGTACTTAAATATCCATCGCTTTTTTTTTAATTTAATGCATTTAATACGTAATATTTAATTTTAAAATTTTAGATCTTGGATATATATTGGGAATAACAGTTAAGTAAGTTAAAAAAGTACAAAAGGGTATTAATTATTATGAAAAATTTGTACGGATTGATTCTGCTGAAATATTCTTTATATAATATTTGAAACCTTACATCTGATACTTTAAACTTTGAAATAGTTGTTGGTGTGTAACTGAAGTTATTTCTAATTAATATGTAGGGGTAGGGTCTGAAATTTTGTGGAGATATATAAATCAATGCACTTTTTCAAAATATATGGAAATAAATAGTGTTTCAAAAAAGCAGACACACTTGTTTTCAATCTGCACTGTACAAATAAATCAAAATGGGTACACTTTTCGTGAAAAGTGAACCCACATATAAAAGTCTTGGGGTAACTCGAAAGATTTTAAAAATATGTCCACACTACGTTTATTATTTACGTTTGTTAGACCGATGGCTGGAGTATGGATCGATTATATGGACTTCTAGATGTAACATGCATATTGTGTTGTTGGGGTGTCTTCACAGAAGATTTTTCAAGACAGTACTGTTTTTGTTGGATGGGATCTGGATCTACCCCGTCAGAGGGACACCACAAGAGTTATTCTATGAAATATTCTTGTTACATAGTCTTTTGCGTAGATATAAAATGCTATCGGTTGTTTTTCTTTTTAAACTTGTTCACTATATTGCAAGATGTAAAGCACTTACAGCAAATATTACATATCGGATACCTAGAATAAATAGCCAACATAGCAGCTTATTTGTGTTACCATTTGCACACACTGATTTACTGATAAAGTCACTTTTATATTAAATGTTACCCAACTACACTGAAATTGAAAGTTCTTTAAATATCTTATCTTGCCATCAGCAGAATTTAAAAAACTGTTTTTAATGGCCTGATACATGTTTACCTCTTTTTATCATGTTCATATTTAATAAAGTTTTGGTGTTAAATATTTGATCGAATTTTGCATAGGATCAATTTTATGGTTCATTTTTATGTTTGTGATGTGATGTGATATTTAATTATTTTTTAATTAATAGGTATTTTTGTTTTTTTTTTCTTTAAACTTGTACATTTTAAATGATGCTCTGCTACTTACCATGTAGTTGGGCTCGAGTTCGTTGGATATTTTATGTAATAAATATATAAATCTATATTTCTTTTTGCAATATTATTTACTGTTGTAGCAGCTTTTTTGACCTGCATATTACAGCTCTTAGAGGTGTCACCATTTCAGTTCCCAATTTGATGTTTTTTATCATAATATAATAATAAACACTATAATTTTCTGTATAATCACCTCGTACATAAACGTCATGTGAACATAAAACACTTATTTATTAAGTTTTATAAATCACCGAAAATCATATCTTATAATTTTTTTTTAGTTTTTAACTGAAGAACATGTGGAAGGTCGAGCAGAGTGGAAGGCCCACATGTGAATTTCTATACCTTCATTAAATAGAAAATAAAACAGCATTGCCCGCTATTACTTAAATCCAAATTATAGTTGTGAATTAATTGCTAAATTAAACAGTAACATTTTTTTGATTGTTCAGATTAATAGACAGCAACAGAGGAACAATCTACAACCCTAAACCTAGCAACCCTAAACAAGAAAACAGCAACAGAGGAACAATCAAATACGCTACTTTATTGAAATTATTATTTACTATTTGAATGTAGATGTACCTTAGCAGATCGCACTGTTACATTTAAAAAGATTCCAAATGAATTTTAAAAAAACTATCGAAAAATACGAAATATTGCAAAAAAGTGGCAAATTGTATATAGTACCGACCTGTTTCATCATATTTTTTTTTATCTTAACTAGAAAAAAAATCCAAAAACTAGATCTCCATCGTGACCTTGTGTTTAACAATGACTTTATAACTATACCTAATTAATTTTCAGAGAATTAATTAGTAAACCTGTCCAAATTCTCAGGGGCCCTATGCCGCACCAATTTGCTCTACGATAGGTATTGGACTGAATAGTATAGTTTAAATTAATGAACTGATGATGTAATATTTCAATGTGTTAATGGGGAATTTTTTTGAAGTTTAGTAATAATAAGATAGTTTAAATCATTCGATATTAGGTGGGTGGCATAGTAGCATGCTTTAACATAGGTTATTACAAAAAATAAAAATTGTAGGCAAATGGCAAAATGCAACAAGTGTGTGACCAGTGTTGCTACATAGAGCAGAACATTTATACAAGGAATGGCATAGTTCACTGAGTAGTTTATTTGTCAGACTCTAATGCAATTATTACTATAACCGGTGGTTACAGCTTCTTCGATAGCTATCTATTGTATCTGTGTAATAAGACTATTTTTAATCTATGATTGCTATTCGCATTATTTATCACCACCTCCTGGACATATTACAACTATCAGGAAAGGGTTTATCATTATGATGATGTCTATTGTAGTCATCTGCATTTTTAGTGCCATCTAGTCAATTGTGAATTTCGCCAAATGGGCACTGGTACGTTTTATAGTAATAACAAGACTGATATACAATGGTGGTAGTAACATCTTAACAGATATTAGGTACCTATATGAAAATTGTACATGCTAAATTTGTAGAGGGTAGAGGATAAAATTTCGTTTCACCTTAATACCTAGAATTAATTTAATTACTTGCATTGATATTATCCTCAGTATAATTAAATTTGGGGTAACGCAAATTTGTAAGGGATGTAATAATAATTATTGTTGTCTATTCTTAAAATCTTATTCGAGTGTATAGTGTGTTGCAGCATTTGTTCAAGAAGGATATGCGGATATTATGACCACATAACAAGCTGACTAACATTTGAAAGATGGCGCACTACAACACAAGCTGAAAAGTGGAAATAAACAATCATAATCCATCCATATAATCTATGATCGATCATAACGAGAGTTGAGATTGAATAAAAATACCAGCACCTCCTAGATTGACTCCCAACCCGGCTATAAGTATAATTTTTTCATTTTTCTATGATTGACTCCCTTATGGAAGATTACCTACCTATGAGGTGCTGGAAAATACTTTAGGCTAAACTGCGCTACTTAGGCTGAACTGCGATCTCTGATAGTAAATTATTGTCTATAATATGGCTAGTAATTTGTGAATATGGCTCAGGTTAGATCATACGCCTTTGGCTGAAATAGCAGTTAGCGCAAATATTAGGTATAACAATGAATTATTATGGATTTAGTCGACAATAAACCAATAAACGAACAATCTTGTCTTGCCCGTACAAGAGGTCCTTACCTACAACAATTCTACAGCCAAAAATTTTACTATGGGCTGTGATCTAAGTAGTCTATGGATCTAGTAGAACTCATCTACAACTTATCAGATGATGAATATGATTATGAATAAATGAATAAAATAAACCATCACTTTCTCTATATTTGGTTTCTTTATTGTAGGGTCTAGGTATTCAGGAGGTGATAAACACCATGAACCAAACAACAAATTTTTTAAAAACCAGCAAATATTAAAAAACTACTTAATGACAAATTCGAAAGTTAGGTAAGTATGCTGTGCTTTATAGAAATTTGAGTGAACAGTAAAACAAAATACATAATATCTATAGATAATTGCAACACTGTTTATTTCCCATATTATTATGTATACTTAATACTACTTTCGTTACTTTTGTTTACTGAATTAAAGATACCTATCAATACCTTATCTACTTAAATATGTAGGTACCTAATTTTTTGTAATTAGGTTAGATAGGTAGGTTACTTACCTACTATTTAAGTATTTAATGCTATTCTCTCTATCAATCTCATTGTTTAGTAAAGTAGATGTGCTAGATGTTTAAAACTGTTTTTTCTACTTTAGAAAAGACTACCAAGTTTCTCAGCCTATGTAAATAAAAGTAAATATGTATATTCATATTTCCCGCTTTGATTTGACAAGTTTCAAGCGACTGGGTGTCGTTGGTGTCAGTAGTGTCTAGTGTCCCAAAATGGCTACCAGTGATGATGAGCCTATGCATCATTTATATGAAGTTTTTACCACTTGTTTTAATAAAATAGCAAATAAAGCACCTGGTAAGTCTTTTATTATCTTATTTTCTATTCAAATTATCTTACATAAAGAATATTTTTTTTCATTTTCAACGGCTAGACATCAAAATAGTACCATGCAAGCGTGTGTGATCCAAAACATTGAACAGCTTGTTTTAAAAACCCTACAGTATAATTTTTTTAGACCTGTTCATGTTAATTAAAATATGAACAATATTTTTACAAACATTTTTCGTTTAATCACTGCATTGTTTGTTATTTCTCTATACCTATTATTGTCTTTGAAAGAGAGGTTTTGTGAATAAGTACTTATTTGTGTCAATTTTAGTATGAAAGCTTTTTTGGTTCTGTTTACAATTTTGAAGCTTAGGTCTAGACTGTAAATTTCGGCAATTATTTTTTTGTATTATTTAATAATTAGCACTTTAGTACTGTTACTGGTTGGTTATTCAAATAATTTGGCATGTTTACTTTTTTACATTGAATTATATTCTTACTTTGTTGGACAGTTAATACGTTATTTAACTGTCACTGACTGTAAGCCACTTAAATAATTGTAATTGACAAGTATTTTAATTGTTAAAATTATTATCTACTTCAAATAATCATGGATAATAATTATCATTTACGTTGAAAATGTTTTTAATCTTAATGTTCCTCTGATTTAGGAACTTTGAATTTAATTCTGAATATTTATGTGCCGATATACTTACCTACTTACCGACCTAATAAAATGAAAATTTTACGAAACACTTTTCAATCCTTAAAATTAATATTTGTAGTAGTATTTATAGTTTCTTTGTACCTAGATAGATCATAACTAAAAATATGTGATGTGTGAAGTATACCTAAGTACAACAGTTAGGTTAGTAAGTTATTTATTCAATAGGATTTGTTCTGATATGCAGATTGTGTTATTTATATAAAGTTTATAAGTATTTGTAATAAGGATGAAAAGAAATCCTTCACTGATTTTTGAAATATTGAAGTATCTAGGTACATATCTAGAACATTTACTTAATCAACATTTATTCATATCGTTAAAGATTTACACCAGCTGTAAATTCATTTTTCGCATTATCTTCTGTTGCCTCAACTTATAGGTGGATTTTCTTACTTGTGTCCTCTTCATATTTAATCATTCTTTCTTCTATTTTAACCTTATTGGTTAAGGTTCTCTTCCACATAAATATTACAGAAACTTAATGGCATTATCCATCTGTTTTAAGTGTCAGTAGGTATAGGTGGAACCAGTGGAAGCATTAGCCAGTAATTTTGCTGATATTTGCCGCTACCATATCCTATATATACTTAAAAGGACACCCTAGAGATTTAGGTAGTTCACCACCGGTCTAGGTAGCGCACTCTCACTATACCTATGTGAAGTAAGGTGTGTGCAAGAGATAACGACTCAAACTGTGGTGACTTTAAACTGATGAGTGTTGTTCCTTTGATATAATATTATGCCTACTAATTGGTTGCACTCATTTCCCGTCGTATTTCCCAAATAATAACTTAAAAATAATGTTCCCGCTCCAAGAGTTTTTGTATATAACGTTACATATCTTTGATAGGTTGGTAAATCATTAAAATGTATTTTGCTGGCACCACTCACAACCAAAGAACTAGACTTCTAGTTTTTTTTATTTTAAAAATATTGATATTGAATACACCTATATCCTTAACTGAAGATGAGATGAGATCCTTACATCTCATCGGAACCTATTCTTTTAAACTTCTCCACATTTTTCTGATGAAATATCTTCGTTTTCTTATATTAATACCCTTAAGACTTACATACTTACTTTTCAAAATCACTATGTTCAATAACTTAGAAACCAAGTTAAAAACTATAACACTATGAAACTTATTTGTTGATATCTACCGCGATATCTACTTTTTCTAAAATAAATCAGGTTGACTTCAACATGAAATGTATGGATCACAAAGAAGGCTTTTTCAATTAAAATCAAATCAATTAAAATAAACTACCATTAATTCTTCCGTCTCAACATGTTTGTAATTTGAAGGAGATGGCAAAAACACTTCTCTAAAGCTCAGAGTAGTAAAAAATTTCAGACAGATAGTAGCAAAGACCCAAAGAGGGCAGTACGGTGTGTTTCTCACCACTACTAACATTTTTGTAATGTTTCTTATTTTCATTCGATTAGCATTCACAATATTTTCCCAGCATTCTTGAATGTAGTTAATTTTTGGAAATCATTTCTTCACGCTTAATTAATTTTCTTACTCCATATTTTCTCAATTTATGAATTGATTTTCATCATACATTTGACATTTCCGACTGTTTGTGTTTGTACTGAAACATTTTATACGAAACTTAGTTGTATCATGCGAAACTTGCAGAATTTTTATGAATAGTCAGACACGTCATACCTAAAATGAAACAAAACAGCATTTTAAAGCTATGAAGAAATATTTGTTTTTTTAAACACCTGGAGCAGATTTTATTTTAAAAAATATCTTTATGATTTTACAGGAATGCTCGATACTTTTTGTACGTTTTTTGACACAGATAAGTACTTCAAACATTTTGTTTATAAAAATTGTTTAACATTTTTTAAACATATATACTGCCTAGTTCTCCCGCCCTTCGGAAGGATTAAGCCGGCCCCGTGGGAGATTTTGGCTTGGTAAAAAAATGAGTATTCAGTTAAACTGATTATTTGCTAAAAAAAAACTCAAACATAAACGTATTCTACTATGTATATCATTTGGCAACTACACAAAAAAAAATATATATGAAACCCTTTATTTTTTTTATCTAAGGTCATAGCCACTAAAATTATAGCTAATTCTAAAACAGGACTACGCCCGAAAAGTGCTACTTAAACTTGGGGTTGGCAATTTAGCTAGACGTCTTTTTCAATCAAAGTTATGTCTTCAACGACTGAAAGTAAAAATTTGATGTTGCCCGCGAAGAAATTTTATTGACATCTTCGGTTCATTCATTGTCAAGATCTGTCCAACAAACAAATTTTCATTTTTTATGTAATATTTCTTTTTGAAATCTTACAAACACAAAGTCGTTTAGGTGCATTTAAATTTGAGCGAACAGAAGCGAACGAACGAAGGAACGAATTCGTATGTATTCGCTCGTTCGTTTGTTCTCTACAAGTAGGAGCATTTAAATTAGAGGAAACTTTGGAAATCGTCGATGATCCATTCGCAATGTCGGATACAGATGAGGATATAATGAGGATTAGGAAAAAAAAAAGAAAGAAGAGAATGTAGTCTTCTAATTTCTTAAAAAAAAAGCAAATCTGGAGGTGCAGAATTGTTAACGGATTGAACGAGTGAAAGTTTGGGCCAACTTACAAATTTCTGTAGAATGTAGCTATTCGTGAATTCGCTCGCTACTAACTACACTCCACGTTGAGCACCGATTTCCTTTGAAAATTCGTTGATTTACCGACAGGCATTGGAACATGCACAAACACGAATGAGTTCGTTCGCTCCCGTTTTATTCTCCATAAAAATTACGCTAGTTTAAGCAAACGAATTCGCTCGTCGCTTCTGTTCGCTCTAATTTAAATGCAATGGGTAATGGTTTTATTCTCGTCCAATTCTGGAAATGATAAAAGGGAGTCATCAGATTCGGGTTGAGAAATAAAAATGTCTGAGTCCCTATTTTTGCTTTTTCTGTTGGGAAAAACCTTTTTTCTTCACTTGCTTTTTGGAAACTTTAACTTTTCTTCATTCTTCGTTCTTCTTCTAGTGCTTTTTTGTTTTTTTGAAATGTCAGATTAGGAAGATGTCTTATTTGTTCTAAGAGTTCTAGGTTTTGTTCTTTATTTTTTTTTGTTAACAGAAGTTCCTGTTCACAGACAGAAAGTTTTATCAGGCTCGTGAAAGTCATTTTCTGTTCTGTTCTGCAACTCTCTTAGATTCAAGGTATTGTAAAATTAACTTTTCTTTCAGGATTTGTCATCAAGTGTTTTCTCTTTTTTTAATATTATTAGTTTCAGTATCAGGATTACTTTCTAACGTAGCATTTATGTACGATCAAGAACGTTGCTTGATTTAAATCTGATTCGGTAAAAATAAATCGATTCAACGGCCAAATGTCCTTCTGAAAGAACTGCGAATGTTTTAAGGAGAAAAAGAAATTAGGTAAAGCTGACGTGGTGGTAGCATAGCAATATTTTTAATCGTTATAACTTTCCCTAGGTTAGTAAGTAGGTAACTCGTCATTAAAAGCAATTGCCAATTTAGTTATAAACGGTCCATATATGACTTACATCAAGCTAGACCCCCCCCCCACCACCACCACCAACGAAAAAGTTTCGTAGCTATCTCATAATTTAGTGCTAATTATGTGCTAATTAGTTGCTCTATTCCTGATTTTGTTGCTCGATCCGTTTGGAATTTAAAAACAATGGAGGGGGGGGGGCTTAGCTTAATAATGGCCTCATTCGGGGAGCCGCAGCGCTTCAGCGCTTTATTCAAATAGCTGCAGCGCTGTATTGAACCGCTGCAGCCCTTTATTAAAGCGGTAAATCATATATTTTTCCCGCTGGGTCGCTGAATAGTTCCATTAAGCGATAAAATTAAAATAGTTTAGGTTTACGTCTATGGGTTTACGCACAAAATATCTATGGATAATATTACTTATTATTAATATTAATTACAAAATATGAATTACTATATATCAAAATATGAAAATTATGTCACTTTAAGCTTGCGTTTAAAATGTCGATTCAGCGAACGTGAAGCGGTAAAGCGCTGAAGCGCTGGAGTGCTATGTTTCCCTGAATGCGCCCAATGATAATAATATGATAAAGCGCTTCAGCGCTTTATTCAAATAGCTGCAGCGCTGTATTAAAGCGCTGCAGCGCTTTATTAAAGCGGTAAAGCATATATTTTTCCCGCTGGATCGCTGAATAGTTCCATCAAGCGATAAAATTAATTTAGGTTAGGTTTACGTCTATGGGTTTACGCACAAAATATCGATGGATAATATTAATTATTATTAATATTAATTACAAAATATGAATTACTGAAAATTATGCCACTTTAAGCTTGCGTTTAAAATGTCGATTCAGCGAACGTGAAGCGGTAAAGCGCTGAAGCGCTGGAATGCTGTTTCCCTGAATGCCTCCATCAATGTCTGTAACTTATTTGTAGTGCGTTTTCATGATTCATAGTTTCTTTTGGGATTACACCACCTATAAAATAACAAAAAGCAAAAAACCAGAAGCATACAAATATTCAAAGTGCAGTATCAAGGCAAACTTCTAAAGTTTGCCCCAAAAACCACTGTATAATGTGTAATAAAATAATATTTGATAGATTAACTAAATTTCATCAGTGGTTTGTCAGTTTTATACAAAATTCTATAATATTATATGTTATATTCTAAAATATGTCTAAAATAAAATAGTTATAATAAAATTTAAAAAAAATTAAATATTTGTATGCTTCTGGTTTCTTGCTTTTTGTTATTTTACAGGTGGTGTAATCCCAAAAGAAACTGAATCATAATAATGGTATTGTTACATATTTGAAATAATAATCGGTTTTGACAAAATGTAAAAAATACATTGTCGCGCGTTATGATATCAATCGAAATGCTTGGATGGTGCATGTGCCATGTGGTTTTAAATAATCCTGGTATTTAGCAGTTGCCGAAATATGCGAAAAACAATCACATTATCGTATCGAAAATATTTAAGTGTAAAAACCAAATTTCATTGGTGAATTGAACTGGTGCAGCTACAATATTTAAAAAATTTGTTGCTACTATGATTTTTGCCTTAAAACAATCTAGAAACATTGGACTATTAAAAAATATTATGAACCGAATTTGGTGGATGAGGAAATTCACATTTTAACGAGAGACACGCCTATACCGCGCAGACTGAATAATAATAATAATAACATCGGTTAGAATATTTAAACAATTTTACTATAATGTAATCTCAAAATATTCAAGGACCATTGAGGCCTTTGAAAAATATCAAAAACCGAATTTGTTGCTCTTTTTAAATTAAAGTAGGTAGTAGTTAGGTAACATTTATAACAAGGTACGACTACTCACCTCACGACTCCTCAATACGACCTCAGGACCGCTAGAATATTTAAAAAATTAGTTGCTCGTATGATTTTATTTTTACAATATTTATAAGTCTCCGGACTTAAAAAAATAGTATAAACCTAATTCACAACATTCTAGGGCTGTATTATAAATCCGTATACTGTAAATGTATAAACATACACTAAAAAAAGTTCACCCTATGTATTCTTTTATAACAATACCCTTTGTAACTTATTAATTTGTTGATTAAAAAAAATAAAATTATTGGTTGTTGATTAATGATGTTGTATTTGTTAATTAAATAGAAAAGATGTGGGGAATTTTCTGCCGAGTTGAAGCACTTTTCTAGAAAACATACGGGCATCGCGTTTTTGAGATATAATCTGAACCCTGAACCTACAATTTTTTAAATGGAACGCTCTGTATATTTTTCAATTTTGAATAGGTAATTATCTTACGATTACATTAATATAAGAGATGAGTTTATTTCTAATAATAAGGAAGATATGACTAAAAGAGTGTGCCACAAGAATAATGTTAGAAAGAGATCATAGATCATATAGATTGGTTGCCGCGAGGATTGCTGGGCAACGGGCTCCTATCTCTTTGGTCATAACATAACCTTGTTATTTGAGATGGACCATTAAGTCTATTCTGTATCATGCCTGTTAAAATTAACCGTGCTGTTAAAATTGTTAGCAAATCGGAAAAGAGTATTTTTGGAAAATATGGTCTTTGATTGGGTAAGAATTTTAACAGTTCCTTTAAAATTAACAGGCCATGTTACAGAATAGATCCACATGAACCTTTACTAATCAATGTATTTGTGAGACAACACCCCACCCAAAATAAGACAATATACAGTGTGTTCCATTTAAAAGGACGTAAGTAAGTTCAGTTTGTAGGTATCTCAAAAACGCGACAGTCATTTGTTTTTTAAAAATGTGCTTTAAACTTGGCTGAAAATTCCCAAACACTTTTTCTCGCGTATTTGTCAGTTATAAATAAATAAATAAAAGCACTTTCTTTAATTAGAAATAATAGATATCAAATACTAGGTACCAAAAAAATACAACTAATGTTGACGAGGCATGTTAAGATATCTCGATTCAGTTGGTACTATATAGGCCATTCATCTTGCGTGGATAACTTTTAAGTGAGCACCAAATACATAGTTTAAACCATATTCTAAAAAGTAAATTATATCTCGAGTTATATCCAATACAAAAATAGCAAATATTTCAGAAATGGTTAATATTAAGTAGCATCATAAAATAAGTACCAATACGTTTTTTGTGTAAATAGACAAGGAAATTATATATTTTTCTAAAAGTTTCATATATACTTAAACTGTCAAAAATGTTTTGGTGTTTTTAATCTAGTAGGCATATAATGCGTGCGCCCTCTAATGTCTGGAACAAAATTAATATGACTTCGTTTTTCTCATCCCAAAAAACCTCAAAACCCTAAACTCAATTCATCAAAATCTGTTAACAAAATTGAAAAAAAAAATCGAATTCAAAATTTTTATTTCAACACCCTGTATCTTAGGTAATATCAGCTGTTGGAGTAAGATAAGTTGAGTTAAATACTATTTTTCCAGATATTAATCCCAAGCCATGTCGTCAATTAAAAATACACTTAAATAGGCTAGATAAATGTGATAAATTTCATTATATGATGATATCTCGAAAGTAAAAACTCCACAAAATTCCTTAGATATCTGTTAGAAGTAAGTACGTAGAATCCTGTAGAATTCCATAGAATTATTTAGATGTCAATGGAATTCCGTAGAAGTATTTGCAAGTCAGTAAGAAGTATTGTAGAAGTCAGTAGAATTATCGTATAGTCAGTAGAAGTATAGTGTACAAATTTCAGTCGCGGTTCGCCCCTCTGCCCAAGGTCTCTAGAATATTTTAAGACGAAAACCGTAGGAGCAACAAATTGTTTAAACATTTTAATAGGTGTAAAGTCTTGCGCGGTAGTCGTGCCTCATCAAAATCTGTATTTCAGCACTTTGGAAGTAGCAACGAATTCAGTTTTTGATATTTTTCAATGGTTCAAGGTCACAACAATATTTGAAGGCGAAAATCGGAGTAGAAACACATTTTTTAAACATTTGATTGAACTAGCTTCCTCATTCGGCGCTCCTCGTTAGAAATAATTATTATATTACTTTAAATTCAAGCAAGCAAGAAATTCGGTTTTTACTATTTTTAATCGTCCGGAGTCTTATAAATATCTTAAGAATAAAATCATAGCATCAACAAATTTTTTAAATATTCTAGCGGCCGTGAAGTCTTGAGCTGAGTCGTACCTGGTTATAAATGTGTACTACAAATGTGTATAGCAACAAATTCGGTTTTTATTATTTTTTTACCTGCGGAGTCTTATGAATATTTTAAGATTAAAATCATAGTAGCACAAATTGTTCGAACATTCTGTTAGGTGTAAAATCTTACACAGTAGTCGTGCCTCATTAAAATTTATATTTCATCACTGTAGAAGTAGCAAAAAATTGAGTTTTTGATATTTTTCAAAAGTCCACAGTCTCAAGAATATTTTATGACGAAAATCAGAGGAGTAACAAATTTATTAAATGTTCTAGTAGGCGTGAAGTCTTGAACGGAGTCGTACCTTGTTATAAGTGTGTTACTACTTTAATTTAAAAAGAGCAACCAATTCGGTTTTTGATACTTTTCAATGGTTCAAGGTCTCAATAATATTTTAAGACAAAAATCTAAGGAGCAACAAATTTCAACGTTTTAGATGGTCGGCGCGCCACGTTATAAATAATGATTACATTACTTTAAATGAAGTAACAAATTTAGTTTTTACTATTTATTAACGTCGGGAGTCTTATAAATAAATATTGTAAGGATAAAATTATAGGAGCAACTGAACGGAGTCGTGAGGTCTTGAACGGAGTCGTACCTTGTTGTAAATGTGTACTACTTTAATTTAAAACGAGCAACAAATTCGGTTTTTGATATTTTTAGATTAAAATCATAGTAGCAAAATTGTTTAAACATTTTGACAGGTGTAAAGTTCTGCGGGGTATAGGCGTGCTTTTCGTTAAAATGCGTATTTCTTCATCATAACACTAGCAATAAATTCAGTTCGTGATATTTTTTAAAATTCCGATGTTTCTAGAATGTTTTAAGGCAAAAATCATGGTAGCAACAATATTTTAAATATTGCAGCTGCAACATTCCAATTCACCAGTGAAATTTGGTTTTTGCACCTAAATATTTTCGATACGATGTGATTGTTTTTGGTATATTTCGACAACTCGTAAATACCAGGATTATTTAAAACCACATGGCACATGTGCCATCTATGCATGACGCAAGACAATGCATTTTTTACATTATTTGGTCAGAACGGATTATTATTTTAAATATGTAACTATATCATTATGGGGGTGGCCACCTTAATATTCAGCTAGCCCCCCCCCACTCATCATGTTTTTAAATTTTTGCTGAACGATTCGAGCAACAAAATCAGAAATAGAGCAACAAATTAGCACATAATTAGCACATGCATAAGAAAAGTACGAATTTTTTTTCGTTGGTTTAGGGATCCAGCTTGATATACGTCCAAATATCCTTCACATCAAAAGGTTGTAGTCGATGAGTTTTCTCTGCAGTATTCAAATGCGTTTACGGATGTATGACTTTCTTGATTATTTAAGAGTAACAAAATTCTGTTCGTTTTTTGGCCATTTGGTATGTTTAACTATATGTTTTAGGACCTCCATAAATAATTTTCCAGTCATCCGGCCGTTTTTGCTTCCAAAAGGGAGACTTGAAGTAAAACCATCTTGCAAATACTCATCGAGATTTCGTTGTCTCGGATAAATATACACTTGCGGAATGGCGTTTCCATCCGTTCTTATTAAGCCTACAAAAGTGACCAACTCTCCTCTTTCTGCCGACGCAATTTGCCCCACTTGCTTTTCTTTTCACTCACTACTTTTGTAGGTTTTTAAAACTGTGGAAATGACAGTTTCATCAATATTGAAAATGTTTTCAGAACTTCACATAATTTTCAAAAAATGCACCCACTTTTGCTTTGGTAAATCCAATTGACTGCATTAAACGTGTACTTTCTGGTTTGCTAAGAGAAATCTTTGTGTCTATCCATGAAGGCTTTTCTCCAATCATCCCCTGAAATAAAAAAGGTCTTCATAAATTGAATAGCAACAAAGATTTGTAAAATTTGTTGACCAGTTTGTTTTTATCTATCTAAATCGTAAATTAATCATAATTTAAGTTGGAACACTTTCATATACAGGGTGTCCACTTAGTGCGCGGAAGTCCAATATCTAGGTTAGCAAAGGAGATATTTAATTTTTTTTTCTAAGCGTTGCCAGATTTCTCGAGCTCCACAAAATAAAAATAAATTCGGATGTAGAGGATGTTCAGTTTATTCTGTAAAGGCGCTCACTTTGTTATTTTAAATAGCAACGTATGTTTTTTATTATTTTATCGAATTCTACGTAAATTAAGGACAGTTTGGATGCGCCCCTATCAAAATATTGATAGTTTTCGAGATATTTGACTTGAAATTTTTTTCTTAAAATTAGTCACTTTTTATACATAAAAACATTTTTTTTGGGATACTGTAGATGGAGGATGGCTTTTTCGAAAGATGTATTAAAAGTTGAACTGCAATATAAAGAGTGCAAAAAAAATTGTGTCAAAAATGACAAACGAAAATTTCCAAAATATCAACTAATTCAAATGGAACACCCTGTATTTTATTAAACCATGAAATGTACTTCGACAGACCCTACAATTTTGTAATAGCTTTCCCTATACCTAAGTTGTGTCGTTTTTGCAAAAAACGCATTTTTATGGAAAACATCGGAATTGCCCGCGTTTATTTATCGAAATAAACGTAGTACGTGCCTGTCAGGATGACCGACTGTCATAATAGTTTTACTAGTCTTATCACAGTAAATTTACATGTAATTTCTTCTACAACAAACATTCACGTACAAAACTGCAGTATTAAAAATAATGAATTATTCAAAGGAAGAGTTGGTAAATATTGTGTACGCTCTAGGATAAGCTCATGGGAATTGTTTGCTAGCAAGTCGTCTTTACAAGGGAAATCATCCAGATTTACAACGATTCCTTCGTACTGACTGCTTTGTAAGTTTGAAGGAAATATTTGAAAGAACAGGAAATGCAAATTATGAGAAAACTACCAGGAGATATGAAAGTAGCAACGAGGAAAATTAATTCAATATTGTGGCGTCTGTTAAAATCCAAATATTAGTGTCAGGAAAATTAATAATGACATCGGAGTTTCCAAAAGTTTAACAAATAAAATATTGAAAAAATTTAAGTTTCGTCTATATCACAGCGAATACCACCAATCATTGACGCATCAGGATTTCCAAAACCGTTTACAGTTTGCCGTTGGGCGCAACAAAAAGTTCCAAGAAAATTCAAACTTTTTCCTGAATGTTTTGTTCGCTGATGAATCCACATTTTCAAATACTGGTATACCCAATCGTCGTAATTTTCATCACTATGCATTACGCTGGCAGTAATCCCAGATTATTGCGAGTCGTAGACCATCAGCATCGTTTCAAAGTGAACGTGTGGGCTGGAATATGTGGAGAACATATTGTTGGACCATACTTTTTTGAAGGCAATTTAAAGACAGACGTGTACTTACATTTTTTGCAAAATGAACTTCCCATTCTCCTGAGACATAATATGGCTCCCAATGATTTGGTTCAACAGTGGTTTCAGCATGATGGTGCCCCTCCACATTCCAATTTGATGGTAATTTACTATTTACTTTTTCAGATTAGAGAATACTTAAATCAAATATCTCCAAACATGTGGATAGGTCGTAGAGGTCCAGTTCCTTGGCCCGCACGTTCGCCAGACTTGAATAGCCTGGATTTTTTCTTTTGAGGAAAGAACGCGTATATGAAGTACCACCAACAGATATTGAAGATTTAAAACGAAAAATTAGAAACGAATTTGTTACTATAACTCCCCTAATGTTGAGAAATATTCAAATAAATTTTCAACGTAGAATTGTGCTTTGTGTAGAAAACAACGCAGGACATTTTGAACATTTAATTTAAGATAAATTAAAAAGATAATGAACTGATATTTGTTTCCTCCTCCGGTCCGGGCGCCTTTTTGGCCTTAAGTGCGCCCGCCGCAGCCCACAGTTCCTCTGCATCTACCAGTGGGATCTGCCCCACCTGTCCAGCTGGTCATACCCGCACCTCGTCTCTAGGGAACAAGTTGTTAACCACCACCCTCATCTGGTCCACATCCAGATTACTACCGCCCAAGCATCCCATTCTTTTCATTGCAATCTTGTACGCGTCTCCCCATATATTTCCATCTAGCTCACCAACAATTTTTCTCCAACAGCTCCTCTTCACCTCTTTAATACCTTGTCTCAGGTCCTTCCTCCTCCTTTTATAGTCAGCTATCAACTCTTGCCTATCTTCGCGGTTTCCGTTCCTCTGGTACCTCGACACCTTTCTCCTCGCCCTAATACACTCTCTTATGACCTCCGCGATCTCGCCGTTCCACCAATACACTCCTCTTCTATTACCCCCTGTCTTACTACTAGGGATACCGATACCCGTTAATTTTACTACCCGGGTACCCGTTTTCATTACCCGGTATTTACCCGATACCCGTTAATTACCCGCTACCCGTTAATAACCCGGTATACCCGTTAATTACCCGTTACCCGTTAATTACCCGTTACCCGCTATTTATCTATTACGCGATATCAACCCATAGTATTCAACATAGCAAATATTTTCCAATTCATACCATATTTTATATCGCCAAACTTGCGCCAACGCAAAACTGCAAAAAAAAACAAGTTGTCATATGAATATGGGTGACATAGAGGGCGACCAAGTGCAGGTTCTTAGAGGGTTATCGGGTATTTAACGGATTATCGGGTTTTTAACGGGTTATCGGGTCCTAAAATCAGAACCGGGTAGCGAGTCATTATCGGGTACCCGGGTACCCGTCGGCATCCCTACTTACTACCCGTCCTCTTTGGCAATACTTCATTGCAAGCTCGTGCCAGGAGGGTACGGCATTCCGCCGGTGTCCCACTCCTGCCTGCAACCTCACCCACCGCCCTCCGGATAGCCTCCTCCAGTCTCCCGGCCAGCTCCGCATTGTACCTCCATCCCTTGGCCGCCGTAATTTCTCCTGCCCTGAACTTGCCCCTTTCCACATGAATAGTGTAGGAGATATTTCTGTGGAGGCTGAGGTTTTCGTCCTCCACCTTCCATTCCCGGATCTGTTCCAGCAGGTCCACCGAGCAAAAGGTCACATCTATGTGACTCTCGCTATCTCCTCTGACAAAGATCGGAGTGTCGATGTTCAAAACTTCCAAATTTAGTTCCTCGGCCCACTCCCCCGTGGCTCGTCCCCTCGCGTCTGTGCGCCGAGCTCCCCACCTTGTGTTCTTGGCGTTAAAATCGCCGCCAATCAGCATCCTCATTTCCTCGTACCCAGTCACGTAATTTCTAATACTGTCCAAGAAGCTCTCGTACTCGTCCAAGTCCCTGTTTGGGCTAAAGTAGCACTCTATAATGCAGATGCCCTCCACGTGCCCCCAGACATATCCGTTGCCCTTCCCTTTTTTCCCAACTCGGATCTCTCGACCAAATATTTTGATAGCAACATCAACCTCCTCATCCATAAGCCACCCTCCTCTCCTGACCATTTCCTTATTAGGTTCTGCCACGATCGTCAAGTCAAAACCTCTTTCTCGTACAGTTTGCCCCAATAAGTCCATGGCCGCCCTGTTTCTTCCGAGGTTCGTTTGTACCACTTTGATCATAATTTAATAGAGTTAAAAACGTGTGTAAAAAACGTATCACAAAATTAATAAAGTTAAAAACAAAACGTGTATAAAAACATATCACAAATTTAATAGAGTTAAAAACAAAAACGTGTATATAAAAAAAAACGTATCACAAATTTAATTGAATTAAAAACGTGTAGAAAATATCACAGATATTAAAAACGTGTAGAAAATATCACAGATGTATCGACTTGTATAGGATTAAAACGTGTAGAAAAATATCACAGATGTATCGATTTGTATAGGATTGAAAACGTGTAGAAAATATCACAGATGTATCGATTTGTATAGGATTAAAACGTGTATAAAATATCACAGATGAATCACCATAATGTTCAATTCATTATCCTCTTTGCTAACTTGAAGTCTTCTCATTATCCGCATTTACTGTTCTTTCAAATATTTCCTTCAAGCCTACAAAGCAGTCAATACGAGGAAATATTTGTAAACTTGGATGATATCCTTGAAAAAAGAAGCTATTGATAAATAACTTATCTCTGGAACTATAATTTACCAATTCTTCATCAAGTGTAATAATTATGTAGTTTTTTTCTCTTTGTAAATAAAGTATTCATTTTCATAGCCTCTTATTCATTAAAATATTTTATTTTCGCCGTTTTTTCCATTTGAATTAGTGGAGATTTTGGAAATTTTCGTTTCTCATTATTGATCAGTTTATAATTAATAAATAAGATACGCTACTCATTGACGTCCTCAGTATATCTTGCTAAGCTTTCAGCTCTGCTATCAGTATTTCGCCAAATGATTTAAAATTTGCTTATTTGCTTATCCTCATAAACACTCAAACATATGGTCTACATAAAAAAGATAAACTCAGAAACTCTTTATAAAATAAAAAAATTACAACTCAATGAACATTAGTACAATAAGCCATGTATCATATTTTATTGAGTCATCAATACTAAGAAAACGGTTCACTTAATAAATAAATACGAAAATACGACGTCCTTGTAATAGAGTTGTCCAATACCACAATAACTATCATTTTGACACTTTGTGTTTTGTAGGTCATCTGTTACACCCCAGTAAAACGATAATTTTGATATTTTGTGTTTTGTTGAGTGTATCATCACGTTTTTCTTGTATTAATAATAATAAAATTAATAAAATACCAATAAGGAAAAACAGATTATAAACTTAACTTTAAAAGCTTGACACATGGGTAGATAGATGTACGGAGGTCGTATTTGGCAGCATCTGTTAATCTCCGAGTTCTCGAAAACAGTATAACTATTTTGCAGTGCACTGCATTAGTTGTGACGTCATGACGTCATGTGATTATTATGCTATTTTCCCATAAGGAATAATAATAATTTGTTTCTATTTTGGGAATATTATTTAAAAACTTTCAGTTACCATGCATAATGTAATTAGTTTCCTTTATATATTTGATCTTAGCATGTGAGCAAGTCGTAGTAGTAATTCGTCTGTACGTCGATGAATTATTATTATAAACTATACAAACTTAGGTGAGGTTTGTGTAAAGACATACCATCCTTTGGATAGGATGTAAAGCCGGGAGGCCCCTTGTTTCCAGATGATAAACAACACAGTCATCTGCCTATCATCATTTACGTCAGTATTGTTAAAATGTAGTGTTGTCCTCAAAGGTTTCTTGGAATAGAATAGACAATTGTCGACATATAATTCCTCATATATATATCGTCAGCCAAATTATAAATAAAGGAATAATCATTAGTTCTAAAGTCCCAAACCCGCTAGTAATCCATAATCCATAGTACATTTGTGTGAAAATATTGTGAAGAATATAGTAAGTAGTACGCAAAAAGGGTCTGATTGATGCGTACTTGGTCTTGGTAGTAATGTTTACCTCTACTTCTAAATTCGGGTATGACTACCTGATTTTTAATATTGAGGTCATGCACAAGGTTATCATAAAGTAAGGAATATATTTCAGTTTATTATGTATTTTTAACTCATTAAGTTAATGTTAAGGATGTGAACGAAATTCGATTGTTTAAACAATGGGATTTCTTATGTTCAATAGTGGTTAACGCAAATGTTCGATATGTCGTCCATTTTGCTGTTGTACAATCACCAACCGCTCCTCCAAATAGTACACAGCATTTCTGGATGAATTGCAGCGATTTGCTCCCTAATAGTCTTTTAATTCTTCCAGCGTTGTTGGTCGTGTTCTAGACACCAAATTTTTTAAATAACCCCACAACCAGTAATCCGCTGGGTTAAGATCAGGCAATGTGCTAAATCGCAATGATTACTTGTATCAGCAGTTGACACGACAACTCTTTTATTTTCCATAGATGCAGTAAAAGCCAATTATTGAAGCAACTAGATTCCATTTACTTTTTGCTACTAGCTTGATTTCTTAAAATTATATAAGACTTTAAAGTATACCCCTTACTTTATGATGACCCCATTTTACTCTGAAATTAATAAAATAACACATACTAAAAAAAAAGTCAATTATAGCAGCAATTGTATGCCAGTATATGTGGAAGTATTTTGGTACGTATTTAGTGACTAGTTGAAAATAAGCTCATTAAATTTTTGTTATGATGAGTTAAATTTACTGTTTAATTTCAACCTACTTAATTGGACGATCAACTTATAGCGACAGCTGCAACTCGGAAGCATAATAAAACTTTGATTATGGACAAGATTTACAAAAATGTATATTTTTAATCTTGCTTCTGATACATATTCTAAATTAGATATATAAATAAAAAATGTTTCTTTTCTCAATTTGGTGTTTCAATGTTTCTTAGGGCCTCAGAAGTTTTTAATAAACATAATGCAAATAAATTATTAGAAATAAGAACGAAATATTTTAAATGTTTACTTTTCAATAAATGATCCACAATTTATAATTATACCTTCCTACATGAAGGTATAATTATAAATATTTAATATATAATCGTTATATGTTGATGCTTGTTTTAATCTGTAAAAAGAATGTTCCTTGACTTATAGACTATCACTTTTATGCACAATTTCAATTAAAAGTATTTAAATTAAAATGCGATAGTAGGTACCTACAATATAAAGCGCAAAATTAAAATTTGTTAATAATTTCACATATTCTATTTCTAGAAAACATCTAGAATAATATTTTTAAGAAAATACATATTAAAGATATTTGAGATATGTAATTCCTTTTATATCAAATAATAAATTTAGAGACAGAAAGCTGAAATTTTGAATCTGGAATGATGATGTAGTTATACTAAACGATTTCTCTTAATATTTTGATAAATTGTAAGGGTACTCTATTCTTGATGGTAAAACATCATCATTTTTTAAGTGCTGAAAGTCGAATTAATTTTTTAGTACCTAAAAATGTTTATCAATTTTATCAATGAGGCCCTCCGCTACGGTTTGAAACCCCGCCCGCCCTTCGGAAAGGTGTAACGGCGGCGTTAAAAAATATATTGCTGTCATAATTGTTGCAACTAATAATACTAATAAATAATTGGAATTAAAAAGTAAAAAAAAATGCCTCCATCATGATTCGAACTCGCGAAATCAGCATTACGATATTTGAAATCTTTAGATTACACCATTGCGATACCACGTCACTCGTTTTATTTGACGCTGAGGCAGTTAAGTATGTAAACTGTACGTGTCAACCTGAAAAATTAATTCTGACCGATATTCTAATTGGAAAAGCATTTTGCTTCAGTATTTTGGTAATCAGAAGTGTTTGGCAGTTAGTACTATCGATTCAGTTAGCAACAATATTTCTCATAGGAAAATAACAACCTATCTGAAGTTTAATTAATTTGACTTTGGAGAAAGGACGGAAGTTTCGCGTGAAACGGTTCTCGAAGCCGAAAAAAGTTAGAAAAAGGCTCGAGGGGGTCCCGCGAAAAGTCTGGGTTTCGGCAGGCGTGACGAGGCCGTTAGGCGCGAGGACAAACGCCGTTGCTAGCCGCATCCCTCGCCAAACAGCGATCGACGAAAATTTTGAAGAGGTTTTTTGAAAAGGCGTAAGAATCGGGACGAAAATGCCCCTACGTCTAGGAGAAAGGCTCGGGATCACTTCGCCATCATCGCTCGGAGGAAATAGCTTAGAAACTTTGTCGATTTGGTGACGGAATTTAGAGCGAGACAGAATCGACGCGTTTTAATATGTATGGATAAAACATCCAAAAGTCAAAATTGAAGAAAATGCGTCTTATTATTACCCAGGTTTCCGACGAGGTTTCTTAGAAACTCACAATTCCACAATCATAATTTTAAGTTTGATTCCAACAGTGTGGAGAATGAACATAAAATCCCTTCTTTAACCATTTTGTTATTTCTTAATAATTGAGATACTAATTCTACATATATTGGTATCAGAAATGTATGACACGGTACTTATTTATTTGCATAAAATCTATTCAGTTGGTCGGCAGTTTCTACCAAGAGAGACGAATAATGCCACATAATTAAAATTTTTTTTTTTAATCTATATTACGAAACTTTATTTCGTTCCCTAGAATTTTGATTCTGATTATGATAACTTATTTGTAACGTATAAGTTTTAGTTGCCAGTATTTTAATTTATAAAATTCTAGTCACAAGAGGAACTAGGGTGATAAGAATTTTCACCCATTAAAACCGACGAGCATCCTTACAACAGGTTCTATTTTTCATCCACACGAGACTTAATGACAATATGACATTATATTAGGTCAGCTAATGTACGGTCGGTAATAGCTCCTGAATTGGGGGATGGTCAGAACAACAGAACTCCATCGGCATGTTTGTATTTAGGATTTATCTAATATTTCATTAGATAATAGGTATAGAAATAATAGTAGTGCCTTCGTCATTCCTTAAATTTGAATAATTTATTAGTAATTTACAATTATATATTAAGGCTGCAATGTACACAATTTCGCAGGGCGATTTGCAGAGGTTCACGCCGAAAATTTTTTCTCTTTAATGGAACTTCCTATTTGTATGAAGTAAGTTTTATATGACTAATTAATGTTCACTACACTTGACACCAAATCCTTTTTTTTCAAAAAAATCTTAAAAGTGTCAAAAAATTTTATGTTAATATTGGACACTTTTGGAAGATTCCTTTATCATTATTATACAATATTAAAAAAAAGTACAGTTGAGGTCACTTCAACCAAGTCTTTATGTAATTAAAATATGTTTTAAATTAAAATTTTTTGTTTTTATAAAGTCAAAATCTGTGACTTAAAAAGGCATGTTTTTACAAATTTCTGCATACAATTGCCTAACTTACAGGCGCAAAACTCGAAATTTGAGGTCAATATTTGACGTCACCGTTAGTAGGCGGAGTTATAATCTACACTGTAAAAAATCTCTCTTCGCTAGCTACAATGTTAAATTGAAAGGCTGCAATGTACACAATTTCGTACAACGATTTGCAGAGGTTCACGCTCGGACATTTTTCTATTTGATGGTATGTACTTCTTATTTGAATGAAGTAAGTTTTAGAAGAATAATTAATATACACTGTAGGTACCTACTACACAGCAAAGCTCTTTTTTTTTAATTCTTAAATGTATTATTTTTTTTGTTATTAATATTGCACACTTTTGGAAGTTTGCTGTGACATTATTATAAGTATATTTAAAAAAAAAATAAAACTGAGGTGCAGTGAAGGTCTTTATGTAGGTATCCGTAGTAAAAAAAAAACATGAGAATATAATAACGAGGTAAGAATCATTAACATTGTTTATATAAATTTCCGTAACTTAAGTGAAAGTATAAAAACATTCTTTAACTTTTCCTTAGATCTTTAATTAATCGATTTTGAATATGCTGCGGGTTGATTATCTCAGGGAGTAAACATTTGAAATAAAATTCTTCTAATTTTTTTTCCATCTTATTTTTCCAGAAGTTGTCGTCACGAAATATCTGAAATTAGAAAGAAAATTCAATTTACATAACAGGAAAAATTTTAATTTGAATAAAAAATATATCTACTGAAGCAGATTCTAAAATCACACTAAGAAAGAAGAAAAATTATTAGAGTAATCTTACAATTTCAGATTCCATGCCTAAAGGTGTCCACACAATGAAGACACAATATTGGCGTTTTGTTATGTGTAGTTGACCCTGCACTTGAAAATAGTAATTATGCGTCTTCTTCAGATGAAATTGATCATTTTGCACTTCTGCAAATTTAATTAACTTTTTCGTTATTGCATCCCTAGGTGTCAGATTGGCAGCGACTTGTGGACATTTAACTTCAACAATTCCTTTTTCCCCTACAAGGCCATCGGGTGAAGCTCCAAGATACGGTTTTTCACTGTCGACGAAAAAACCACATTCCATTACTTTGGTATTATTCAGTTCTTCATATAAATTTAGTGCGATTTTTTCATGTTCTTTTCCCCAGTTCGTAGCAAAATTACCGAGAAATGTACTGTATAAAATGTTTTTTACAAGTGCTGAACAGTGAGTGGACAAACGTTGTTTGCAAATATGTCCAAATACAGAGGCTGTTAACCTTTTCATTCTCTCTTCTTTCCATAAAAGAGATTCTGCTTGTCCCACAGTGTGAAGTTGTAATTCTTCCAATTCCTCCTCTGTTTTCTGTATTGAATCTAAAAATTCCTTCTTCCTTTTTTCATACTCTTCCTTATCTATATCTGAAGATGGAAGACCGTAATCGGCGTCTGCGGGAGTATTACGTTTTTGTTTCCGTTTAAATAAATGCGGGAATGCAATTTTTTTGGATTTTATCCATTTTGCTTGTTTCGAACGTGCTGTTATAACTTTTTTAGTATATATGCCTGGGCTGGATTGGGTAATTTTTTTATGGACAACACGTGGAAATTCTCCGGTTGGTACATTATATGAAATTGCAGCAGCCTCACATCTAGTTGAATAGGATCGTCTCGTTGTGAAATTAATTCGTTTCCCTCCTACAAATTTGGCGACCACTGAATTGTAGGACTCGGCTATGTTGTTGTCCATATTAATAATTAGACTCTCAGCATTTCGCGCTACTCTTTCTACAATATACAATATGTCTTGAAAAAGACCAGAATCTTTCATGACTGGTACCCAATTAATTTCTTTCTCATTTTTAGGCCCAGAACAGAAGTATTGACTGCATTTTAAATGATCACCAAAAACGTGGGACGGTCCATTATAAATATCCTTTTTCAATAAAATTATTTTTTCTCCATGGTTCATGCCAACATTCATCTCATTTATATGTTTAATTGCAGCGACAATACCGCTCCTCAGTCTTCTTATATTATTGTTTAATGCATTTCTTTGTTTAATATCGATAACAATTTTTTTTGAGCTTATCTTTTTTTGCGTCAAATCACGCAATCGTGTACAATAATTACGAAGTAAGTGATTTCTGCATTCAACCTTCGTCACTGGAGTATCATAAGGATTGACTTCTGCTAATTTTTTCATCACACTACTATCACCATCACCTACGAGGTATAAATATTTTATACCATGCATTTCTACACTTTTTTTAAACCCCTCTATTATGATGTCGGACTCCATTGCAGTTGAAGCTTTATTCCAATTTTTGAAGCACATATGCTCTGGTGGAACTTCTTCCATTGTTTCCGCTCTCGCGCATATGAAACAGTACTTATTGCGTATCCCAAGAAATAAAACTTTTTTAGTTTCTTGTCCTAAAATAACACCCTAAAACATCAAACAATAATAACCCACATAAGTTTTATCAAGCAATATTTACGTACTACACCTGATGCTGCATCATAATTTACTTTATAAGAGCGCTTGCTCCAGGCGCCATCTGCTACAACTGTAATGTATGGGATTGTGTCTTTGCATATGTGTCCTTTTTGTTCAGCAATCATTTTTTCTTGTTTGCCTGCTTGCTCTATAACTTCCCAAGCTAGTTCATGGATCGTTTCTGCAAGTTCATTTTGTACTTTCTGGAAAAAGTGTGAGCTCATAATTGGTATGTCACAGTATCCAAACTGTTCTTGAATTTGTGCTAATCCACCACCAGTAGAAATTGCACCTAAGACTATGGCTTTATTTACGTCCAATACAGAATTGTTTGTGTCAGTTGACACTTTTTTAGATTCTTTGCACATTTCACATTTTATTGTAAAGAGACTTTTAAATCCATAGCGGGCTTCATTCACAATTTGTAAATGTTCGTTTCTACAATTGAATATTTCCAAATGTTTAAAATTGACCACAGATCGGAAGAAGTTTTTTATATTTATAATTCTGCGACCAGTAGTTTTAAAAGATAATGGTTCTTCCGAATGAGAACGTGGAGTATTAGCACTAAAAAAATAAAAAAAACAAATTTTAATGAGATTGGACCTATCCGTATTACCTTAATATATTGGTATATCAAGGTGATCAAATTATTCTATATTACTAACATAACTTTCAGCAAATTCTATGCCTAAACTAATATTGGACCTACTTTGTTTTAAAAAAACCACAAACGAGTTTCAATAATTATCAAAATTATATTAAAAAACCAAGTGCTGAATGATTCACATTATATTTTAGTAACTTCTAACAGTGAAAATCTTTTTGGTTCAAGTGGCATATCCTGTAAATTTTGCCATACTAATTATATTTCTCCAAAACTAAAAATATATACGAATATCCTACATAGGTATAGCCATAAAAATTCTTAAAAAAATCTGGAGCATATTAAAAAAATACAGAGGTTAGCTCAGAAGAAACAAAATGAGAATATGATCAATATGATGAATATTATGATGAGATAAGATTATGATATTTAACATTTTTCAATATTGCCTAAAGTAACAGAGGTTTGGTTTATCAAATATTTCAAGATAGATTTGTATCGTATCTGTAACATTTTGTACATTACCTTTCACGCAAATCAATGTCCTGGTCTTCATTTTCATAAGTACGTGTTGTATCTACATATATTTCTAATTCAGAAACATTCATATCATCTCCAGAAATGGCAGAAGTGATCATCGTATTATCCATAGAGGTACTAGGTACAGCAAAATCAACCGTACTGGTTGAAGTACTTGGAATTTCTTCTAAGTTAGCAGTGTCAGATTTGTTAGACTTTCTACAATAAATTATTTAGAAGAATTTGTTAATAAAGCTACTTGATGTTTTACAAACGTGGTGGTGGGGACGATTTGTATCGTTGGACAAATTTAAATTCAGAAGCTTATTGCATTGCAAATACCACCTACTTTCTACTATATTGTTTGACAATAATAGAAACGTCTTTTTTTTAAATTGAAAGCATTTTATTTTGTTTTTGTTGGAAGACTCTATAGGTATCTGCATTCAAAAGTACAACTGAAGATCTAATGTACATTCGATCTGCCATCCGGAAAAAGATAACATTCTAAGCCGAAAACTTGAAACTCACCATATACTTACAAAATGTATGGGTACAAGGGTTCATAAGAATATTAACAATTTTTTCGTAATAGAATTCTCATTTACTTTTTACTATAGAAAGCAAATAGGGTGTGCTACATTTAAAATAAATAAAAAAATGATATGCCATATACCAAGTGGTTCATTTTTCATTTTACATTTTGTCAACTTCAAACAACGAAAAAGTTTTAGATTTTTACAAATCCTGATATCAGCCATTTAAACAACAATTTTACTTTAATATACAGGGTGGCCCAATAATGTGACAAAGTTCCATTACTCCTATGGCATAACAAACAAAAAATATATTATATTTTAGGATCTCTTATATAGAGTTTAAGAGGACGCACATTTTAAAAATATGTATAGTCATATAGGGTGCTCTATAAACTGGGGCCATATTTTATTTCATATTTGGATCGGATAATTTTTCCGAATTCGCCAGTTATAGGGTTTACTAGTATTATGCAGAGTACTTCAGAAGATATGAGCATTTATGTATTTTATTCGTAATGAATTGAGCACTCTGTATCTTTTTTAAGAAAGTAAATACTAGATAATTTTTAGCTCCATTAATTATGCTATATGGTCTAGTTTTACTTTCTATAGAATTTCTTTCAAAATAGGTTTACTTGTATACAGGGCTGATATATGAAAACTCGCAACTACAGTTTTCTCAATTTGTATAAATGAAACGATTATTTTTATTCTATGAAGCCATATCATATACATATTTCATATGTATCCATATACATAATTGCAAAGGTTTTTGAGATATTAGAGGTTAATAATTGGTTAATAATTTTTTATTGAATTCTTGTGCACCAAGTATAATATTAAAAAATATTTTTTATTGAAAATTGCTCTCTGCCCCTAATTGTACAAGAGTCGAGCTTTAACAGTTTTTTTTTATACTAAAATCGGTGAAGGCGTTTCTGAGATGCAGTCTCTTAAAAATGACGATAAAATTAGCTGTCGACTAATTTTGTAAGCAGTTTGTTAGCAAAATGCACGGTTCATTAGGAAAATTTAAAAAATCATGAAGTAAAAAAAATTGTGAAAATGATATAAATATGGTTTATTTGACAGTTAGTCCATCCCATACTTCTAAACAAAATGAGAATTGAGAGTATAAAATTTTAAATATCTCAAAAATCGTTACAATTAGGTATAGGGAATGCTTTATAGAATAGAAAGAGTCGTGAGAGACCTTAATGAAAGTGATATAAAATATACGGTGTTTCATTTATAAAATTTGAGAAAACTGTGATTGCAAGTTTTGATTCGCCCTGTATACAAGGAAACCTATTTTAAGGGAAATTCTATAGAAAGTAAAACTAGACCATACCTATAGCATAATTAGTGGAGCTAAAACTATCTAGTATTTATTTTCTTATAAAAGATACAGGGTGCTCAATTCATTGCGAATAACCATTAATTCAATGCATTACAAAAATGCTTATATATTCTGAACTATTGTGTATAATACCAGTAAACCCTATAAATTGGCGAATTTGGAAAAATGGTCCGAATTCAAATATGAAATAAAAATGTCATTCCATTTAAAAAAAAAAACATAAGTTTGATATGGCCCCGGTTTATAGGGCATCCTATATGACTCGTATTCTTAATGTGCGTCCTCTTATAGGCTTAGGTTCTATAAGATCCTAAAATATATATTTTTTGTTAATTACGGCATAGGAGTAATGGAATGGAACTTTGACACACTATTGGGCCACCCTGTATATTATTAAAAAGGTATATTAAAAAAAATGAGTTGTAAATTACTGGATGCTAATATTTACGTTTCAGAATTGTACCTATGCTCTTTTAGAAAATACATATTATAGTCACATAAAAAATAGCACTAGGATGCTGGCTGCATCTTACTTTGAAACAAATCAGCATGTATAATATTAAATAAGTTTAGTAGAAGTAATTACATACCTTTTCTGCTTACGTAGGTCTCTCATTCGGCTTCTAATACTGCTTTGCTTTTTACCCGTTTTACGATTATGTTGATATTTAGGCATTATCGCAGTTTAAAACTTCACAATATCAAACAAAATACACACTATAACCGAAAAATACAACGAACCCTTATTTCAGAAGCTTGTTGTAACTAAACAATATTAATTTATAACAAATTTAATGTAAATACCAAGATTTTTATATAATATGCACATGCACAGATGAGCTGCCAATACACTTTCTAGCTTTCTCATATATGACAAACTGAAAACTGACTACCTCAGCCTCTTATTGCCTTTTTACCACTTGTGATTTGTTTAGATTAACAACATTAAGCGCTCTTCTAGACTAAACAAAACCGCAACACGCAAATTAATAATGTGTAATATCCAATGTCTGTATTTCATTAATTTTGTCACGTTCTAATAAGTAAAAAAATAAATATTATATTTGCGAATTTGCCAGGAAAAATAAAATCCTTTATAAAATCAGCAACACTAGATTATACTCAAATACATTTCTTTTATTTATAAATTCGATTTTTAACAGTGTAATAGAGGCGGGACAGGTGTTGGATTCGGTCGTAAATCATCCAGATGTGGAGAATTGACACTAGCTAGGTCCTTCTCGGAACTTTACGCGCTCTCTCTCAAAGATTTTCAATCGGACGAACATTACGCCCTTAACCATGTCGATAACGTAAGTGAATAATAACAAATTTAGAAATATATTGTTTGAAAATTATACATTTTCAAATATCAATATTTGATACCGTGTACATTTATTTTTTTCGATTGTTCGGGAAGGGATTTGTAATAATTGTTATTCAAGTTAAGTGACCTATATATTTCAAATGTTTTTATCAAAATAGTTAATGCTAAATGAGCAAAATTAGTATATATTTTTTTTAAATATCGTTTCCTTCTTAGCAGACTAGTAGAGGGGTCTAGGGGCTTCAGCATTTTAATTTAGTTAGGTATTTATAGTGGAAGAAGTTTTAAATACCGCTGACAGTGAGATAATTTTTAATTGAATTATTTCCATGGACTGACTCGATTCTAATATAAAAGCTTTAGGTCCACGTCCCTACCAAGTCTTTGACTTATCTTAATTACGGCGGTAACTTAGAAACCTGTTATTTTAAAAACAGTTTAAAATTTTTCCTCTTTATACGAAATATTTCTTAAATATACGAAAGACGAATTTTTGACAATATATGTACGGTAACACTGACGTAGTTTTCCACATAACACCAAAATACTATCCTGCACTAGACGCACGTTTCGCCAAGTTGGCATCATCTGGAGATAATTAAAATTAAACCTGCGCTAACACTGCACTATGTCCTATTTACACCTACACTATTGTTACGATTCAGTGAACCATCTAATTACACTTATCTGTTCTACCATATTTGAGATAAGACATACATATATGTTCTTTGGTTCTAGTTTGAATTGACCTTCTAGTTTGTTCAACATACTTTTGATTACAGTCTTTACACCTAATTTCGTAAATCATCGACTTTTCTTTAGTTTCTATTTTGTCTTTTGGATTGCCTAAAAATTCTTAGTTTATTTCCCGATGAATAAACCACTCACATACCTATATCTTTAAAAACCTTACCAAAACCATAGGTGAAGTACTGGTCAAATTCTAATTTATTTTCACTATTTCTAATTATTAATTAAATAAGCGAAACGACTGTTCAATTTAGAAACAAAGTTGTCAATATCAATGACTTTTGTATCAAACAGTGCAAAGATATCATCCACATATCTAAATCAAACCCTGGGGAAATAGTCGAAGTCTTCTTTTACCTCTGTTTCGAATCTGTTCATGAAGAGATCTGAAGAATCTGGCAATGAATGGTGACAAAGAGTTACCCATTGCTGTACCCTCATGTTGTTTGAAGAAATTACCATTTAATCGAAAGCAATTTTGTTTCATTCAGAGTTTAGTGAGTTGAAGATATTCTTTTATTACATTTTGACTGAGATTGTTTGATTCGAGTAGGTCCCCAAGGTCTGTGGTATAGGAACATTTGGAAACAATGAACAAACGTTAAAGGAGATCAAATCTTCACCCTCTTGCAACTGGATATTTTTCACCCTATTAATGAAATCATTGAAATTAATTACATAAAAACTAGGTGGTGCAATGGGTAAACCTAAACTTTTCTGTTAACTATTTTGATAGGTGGTAAGTTGGTGATCCAATTGATGAAACAATTGGACGCACCAACTTTCCTGGTTTATGAATCTTAGGCAAGCAGTACAATCTAGGTACACCTGGGTTAGACACATATAACCTACTTACGGTTGTTGCAGGATTTAAGTACATTTCTTATTTCAGTAATCATTTTTGGTAATGAATTTCTAGAAAGTTCATTATAAGGGCCATTGCTAATAATTAGGTTGTATACCCTTTTATAATAGTCCTCTTATCTAAAATAATAACCTTAGGTAAAAACAATATTTTTCACGCAGCCGTTTGATTATTTTTCTATCCTTTGTGGATTTTGGCTTACTATTAACTTTAGTGACAATATTTGTCGAGATTTGATTTCTGCAAGCTTCTCTGGCAAACCCTTTATATAGGAATCAGGACGGTATTGAATTGAACTTTCAACACTTGCAACAATCTCATCTAAAATGCCTTCAGAGGTAATGCAAAATTTAATCCCTTGTTAAGAAGATCAATTTCTTTGTCAAACGACTGTGAGCAATGATTTTTTACAATGGTGAGAATTTTTTGAGGTACACCTTGTTTTGACGTATTACTGATTAATCTTTTCAGTTTTTTATTTTGTGACATTTTCTTAATAAATTTATTGTTAATTGATATGAATTATGTAAGGTAAGTATTTTAAGTTCGGTGTTACGGTGTTCGAGTGGCAAAGGCGCGCACTTGCGGAACCTGGACTTCCACGGCAAGCGCAGTCCTGGGTTCGAATCCTACCAGCAGCGAAGATTCGATTTTCGATTGCAGCTTAGATTAGGGAAGAGAGTTCTCTAAACTAAGGATTGCCGAAACAGCTAGGCACGCACTTGCGAAATCAGTTATTCCTTTCACTGCACTTCCACGGATGTTGTGAATGTTGGGGGATTTGCACAATAAGCCACCATGTGCCTGTAGTGCATCGATATAATATTCGAGTCGCTGAACACATTAAATAAAAACATTTCTTTTTTCTGAAATTTTACATGCTTACGTTGGGAAATATTTATTGAAATGTTTATGTAAGTAAAATCATGTGCAATATATACCGGGATATCAAAAATTATCTTGGTCAAGGGTGGTTGTGGAATGTAAAACGTGTGTCTTATTTTATTTCAGCACAATGACTTGACAGATTTTGACACAACAAAACATATTCAAAAATTTAAATTAAGACATGTTTTACATTCCACAACCACCCTTGACCAAGATAATTTTTGATATCCCGGTACATTGTATAGGTATGTACCAATTTTATGGATATTTAGTTGTAATATGTTTTAATAGTCTACCTACAGATAGCTTTCTACACACAACTTACAGATAGCTTATATTGCAAGCTTATATTGGAAATATACAATGTCAATTTTCAGCATATCCGTTAAAAGTTCGAAACATTATAAGATTATTGAATTTCGATATTTATTCTTTACCAGCAATAAATTATGCAACTGTTTCCTAATTTAACCGTTTTTGTATATCTTACAGCTTCTGAAAGAGCGGACCCTGCATATTTAAATGTTTGGTGAATATTTAAATGGTTAGTCTATTCTAGCAAACACGATTCTAATGTTAAGATGAAAATTAATATCTATTGGCCATTGATAAATGGCCAAGTTTTGCTGACAGTGCGTACTTCTTTATCGGAAAGAAATTATTTATTAGATGCCTACTACTATTGTCGTACAAATTCGGTAAGTTTTACCATAGACTAAACGTTTCTTCTATGGTTTTAACGTCCAATTTGTATTAATGTTGTTTGTATAAATTATTTTAAAAGGTTTATTGAACGTTTTTGTAAAAAATATTTATATTATTAATTGCAGTCACATTATCACACTATTTTAAGAGGCTATTACCGTTCAAATATTTATTTTCACTGGGTGCACGAATATGTTAACAAATAGTTTGGAATTTACAAGGAATAGTTTGGAAGAAAATAAGAGAATAGCTTCTACTAAATATTGTAACATGCTACGACAATATCATATTTGTTTGTAATGAGGAAGTTTTGTAGATTCATGTTTTTAAGTGGAATCAATTTACAATCAATCGCAGTGATTGTAAATTCATTGATTGATTGTAATTGATTGATTGATGGTGACAATGGTTGCTTTCTGCAGATAATCAAAGTTGCTAGCGAATTTTAAAAATATTCCGGAGGCTATAGCTTTCTACATTTTTAAATATTATTTAAAAGTTATTGCTGTTAGATAATAATGGATTAATTTATGTTAATAATTTTCTCATTACAAACATATTTTTAAGTGGTTGTCTATGAGTTAATACTTCCAATAACTTCTTTTCTAACTTGGTAGAATTCTCGATCTAGTTTATGTATTTTTAAATATTAATAAAAGCATCATTAAAAAGCAAGTAGTTTTTTTTATACCATTTTTATATTAAACAGGAAAAACTGGATTTAAGTAAATTATCGATTTCTTGTCACTGAAATTTAATAATATCTGAATATTAATAAAATAAGCAATATAATAGGATAATATTATAATGAGTATATTTTCAGAAAGCTGTATAAATTTGATGGTAGCATATTTATATCTATTGGTAACTAGTTGTTATTCTTCATATGTACAGACTGTACTGAACTGTGTTAAAAAACATGTAGGTATAATAAATTTTTTACATGATACCAAGTCGGAAAGCTATAAAACATTTTACCCTTTGTCACTCGGTCACTCAAGAGCATGGTTTGATTTTTTTCAATTTTTATAATAGTGAAAACTAAAATAATGCTTGGTGGGCAGTTTGTTATGATGGCCTAGCTACCATCTTTCATTTTATAGAATTTTACTGAACATATACACTTTTAAACATACTCTTTTGGGGAATTTGACATTTCTCTGGTTCATTATTATCAAAATGTTTTAAACAAATTTGGGAAAATTTGTTTCAAATAGTGTACGGCGCAGATTTTTTTGTTAGAAATTTACTTCTAAAACACTCTGTATAAAGTCAAAGGAAATTATGTTGATTGGGTAGTTGCTACTTAATGCCCTTATTATCCTTCAACACAAGCCAATGGGTGCACATATACATGTTAAAATGTTGCTGCTCGAATTGGTTTTAATGTATATCAAAATGTATGTGACATGTTTAATGGATTCCCTGCATTACATATTCGCGTTACATTATTAATGAACCCTAAAAGTCTATTAATTAGTTTGTGACAGATAATGCATTATGCTTGTTTTCTGCCGGATATACTGTATTTATAGGGGGGTATTCTAGAAAGGAATATATTTTTAACATGCAGGGAAAATGGATAAAACAAAAAAGGAGAGTAAAATATAAAATAATTTATAGATTCTTGAACTTTTTGAACTACTAATTATAGTAGTTCAAAAAGTAACCTGTTTTTATTTAGGTTAAGTTGGCATAAATTATGGAAAAATAGACGATACGTTCTCGTCTTCTTTTTCCCAGACATTCAGGTCAGATCAGAACTAAAGGCGAATTTACACGTGTACAGTAGCTAAAGCAAGTTACTAAATTTAGTTACTTGCATCGTGCAAACTACTTGGATTAGCTCTTGCGCAAGTGCTGCATTTAAAAAAAAAAACTGTTTAGTCAAGTGAATAGAATCAACTTCTATTTACTTGAGTGAGTAGTCTCCCCCACCTCCGTTTCGCAGCAACCAAACGCCGAATAAATAAAGACAGGCCAGTTTAGTAAAGTGTATTAGTACTTGTGCAGATACGCTGAGAAGTGGAATAGGAAATTTGAAAATTGTCGGCCTTGACATACGAAATAATCTTAAAATTCTTTAACTGTTTCCTTTTGCTAAATATGACTGATTTCCAATTTCATTCTGGGGGAATAGCAATTCTCATTGCAGTATCCTTTTTCTCAATTTTAAGAAAAATTTGATTTAGCAGAGTATCAAACTGTTCTTTGGACATCCGCGTATATTTTCTATATTCTGAAGAATCTTCATTTACAAGTTCTCTGAGCAACATAGAAGGAGCACTTTTTTGTTGTGGAAGCACCATAAGCTTCTTTCTGATTTAACCAGTTTCATACCCAACAACGCTTTTCTTTGACAATTTTTTGTATTTCTGATAATTCACCACATACATTCAATATACATTTCTGCACTGACGCTTGAACAAATGCACTTGCAGCCCTATTTAAATTAACATACTAAATGAAAATACTAAAGTTAATGTAGATGCTACACAATACACTGGACTCGACGCGCGTTTCGCCAACCAAGTTGGAGATGATTGAACCTGTTCAGTTTTAATCATCTCCCAAGTCTTTACTTTGCTGACGTTACAAACTACAGTACATCTTTCATATTGACAAGTGAGTTTTATGAGATATGCCGAGACACTTGTAATTCCATGGCTAACTACTATTAGCGATTCTTTTAGGCGATATTATTTATCACCACTAAATCACACCAAATACCTATCATTTCATCTCGGTTTCCCTTTACTGTAGTATAAAGATAGTATACAAAATAAATTATTGTGATTAATATTAATTCGCTATATTATTTTTATGTGCGACTAGAGCTTAGGGAATATAAAAAATAAGTATACTAAACTTATTTTAATTTTAGTTCACTATCATTATCGCTTACCTTATACTAGCGTTCCCCTGAATCCTAATATGAAAAATCTAAATAATCAATATATTTTTACCATATTTTACTATTAAATATTTCATTGTACCTACTAAGAAATCAGGAAACCGCAGAGAAAATGTTTGCAAGATCTTGCAAACATTTTTGGTTTTTTTGTCAAGTAATTTTGGTCTAAAATTTTCTTACCGATTCTCCCCCGCCCCCCTGAAATAAAAATCCGGGAATTTTTTCTCGCTCACGAATTTTAAAGAAAATTTCAAGATTTTCAAACAAATAAGGGAAGATTTCCAAAAAATTCGGATCTCGAAAAAATTTCCGGAAATAATTCAATAAATAGGAGATTACAAGTGAAAATTTCACACCTCCACCTTTAGTCAATCAAGTGCGGCAAATGACACTAGCACTTATGACATTAACCTCCTTCGTAGTGTTAGTTTCATATTTTCATGACAAAAAATAGTGACATTGAAATCCTAAATTAATTTTTCTTTGGTGTGAAATGTTCATACCGAATATCTTAAGTGTACACATTAATACAGGAAATGTTGCATTTGGGACATTATAAGTGAAAATTTCACACCTCCACTTTTTAGCTAATCACAAGTGTCAAATTTAGATCGTTGCCATGCCAACGAAAAAATTTCAGCGGATATTTTTTGACGTTTAAGAGATGAGTTGGCAAAATTGGCAAAATATAGAAACTTACCACCAATGTTATGTGTTGAATTTTATCTCGAATTTCTGAGGGATTCTCTATTCCGTAACGAAACATTGTAAATTATAATCACTATTTACTTAAACGTGAAAACACCTCAAGTTTTTTTGAAGGTTATACCTGTTTGCGTCAAACTCTGAAAATCCGATAAATAAATGACAAAAGCCTCCTTCATAGTTTCATATTTTCATGACAAAAAATAATGACCTGGAAAATATTTCCGGCAATAATTTTGCACTTGGGATATTATAAGCGAGTGGCTGAATGACATGGCTTGCAGTATATCAGCGGATATCCTACTGCCACTATTCAAAAATCCACTATTAGCAATTGCGTTACTATGGATTTTGTCACTTCAACAAAAATAATAATATCTCTACCCCTCATTGTAATCACAAGGATTAACCCGAAAGTCTGAGACTTGTGTGGGAGAGGGGCGGCATATTATTATTTCGCGGGCCGCATTTGCGTCAGGAACGACTTACGTTGGTAGGCCCTAACCACCATTCAGTGCTGGAATGAGGGAAACCTGTAAAACTCATTTGTTAGGGGGACAAGTCAAACATCAACTGATTTTAGTCTCTCACATCACCAAGTTGACATTCTTCCTAGGCCATCGCCAGGATAGTTGCCAAGCCATCCCTGCGAATAAGCGTTGATCTACGAGTAAACAATTTAAAAATTGTTTGATGGAGTGGAAATTAGAACCCACGACCTCAGGGTTGAGCGATCGAGACGCTAAGCCCTGAGCCACCGGCCCGAATATTGTCACACATAACGCCAAATTGATATTTTTAGTTCCTCAAGTGATGTCAAATCGATTTGGAAACGTACTCTACTTCCGAAATAGAAAAAGCAATAATTGAATAAACTACACCGAAAAATACTACCAAAACCAAGAAATTTGAATGAGGGCAGTTCGAGGACTTGAATTTCACTAAGCTAGAGAGGCACGTAATGCGAAGAGATTAAATTTTTCAAAGAGATGTAACAAGCCATAAAGTAAAATCAATACTTACTTACGAATAATATAAAAAAATACTAAACTTATGGAACGGAAATCCCTAGAAGAATTTCAGAAAAAATCTTTAATCGTTAATCCAAACTGGTAAGGAACTGGTTCTTAGTGTAAAACATCTCGATCGGTATAAATAAATATCAGCTCAGACAAACGAAGACGCAAAAAAGATTGGAATTAACACAAAAATTATTACTGATTTAGTTAAAAACTAAATCAGTAAACATTCCAACAGAGCAACAACTGTAACTACTTAGGGGTAACGTTGGAACTTGGAACAAATGACCAAGCTCTAATAAAATTGACGACACAGCAGCACAGTGTGTATAAAGCCGTACTTACAACTTGATCAAGGACATCACGCTAGCATTTTAAAAGGTCTTAAGGATTTACAAATAGTTCAACTAAATTGCCATCCCACAAGGACTCTACGTTGAAACAGTGAATAACTCCTCAACAACAGCAGTTACCAAAACCAAAATTATCGGCATGATTCTTCTATAGATAATAATTGTGTATTTTATTATATCACTACAAAATTTAAGGTTGTAGGCAGTAGTACAAAACTATTTTTTATGTTAATTGTATTTGCGTTTTATTATTTTTTTCGATAATTTTAACATATTCCAGTCGTGGTAAATATTTTGTTTAGATTCTACATTTGGTATTTTTGTGTAAAATCGTTATAAAAATACTGTTCAACAAAAATGCTTTTAAAAAAATACAGAACGTATATTCAACAGTAAGTCCGAAAAATGCTGTTTTTTGGACGAGTAGACAAGATTCCAGAGGCGAGTTCTGGAAGTCAGCGAGTCCAAAGAAACAGTTTCCGGGCGTGTTGCGTACACTGTTTTTTCGGCAACCGTGTGAAATGACAAATTAATTAAGTAGGTTTCTTTATAATATTTATTTGTAGAACAAAATTAGGAACATTTTAATTCTTGTTTATATTGATATTTATACTAGAAAAATCGCTATCGCGATTTTCGTTCCCATTTCTAGCCCTACCGGGGGTTCAGGCCTACGGCCTGGGGTCACCCTTCGGGTGACAAAAGCATCTAGAATAATATTATTTATAAGAATATACATATTTAGAAATTTTGTATCTGGAATGATGATGTAAGTATACTAAACTTTTCTCAATATTTTGATGAATTGTAAGGGTACTCTATTCTTGATGATAAAACATCATAATTTTTTAAGTGCTGAAAGTAGAATTTATTTTTCAGTAAACATTTTTATCAATTTTATCAATATGACCAAAAATATATTGCTGTCATAATTGTAGCAGCAAATTACTATTATAGATATTTACTTTTGTAAGCTAAAATGATGAATTTTACAGACTGCCAAAATGAAGGAATTAATTCCAAACTAATACTAATAAATAATTCGAATTAAAAAGTGAAGAAAAGTTAGCCTCCAGCGTGACTCGAACTCGCGAAATCAGCATTACGATTTTTGGAATCCTACGACTATCCCATTGCGCTACCCAGCCTGTTGTCAGAAATTTATCCTTGAGATGTTTAAGTATATAAACTATACGTGTTATCCTAAAAAAATAATTTTTACAGATTTTCTAATTGGAAAATTATTTCGCTTCAGTATTTTGGTAATCAGAAGTGTTTGGCAGTCAGTACTATCGATTCTGTTAGCAATATTTCTCATAGGAAAATAAACTTATGATGGTTTGAAGCTAACTTAACTCGACATTAAATTTCCACCACCCTGTGTGCAATTAAGCCACATTGAAAGTATGGATGGGAAGCTTAGGGGTCTATATGCCTCCTATAAATATTGTCGCTTTATCTTTCTTACTGTAAAATACACATGGTTTTAAGCTCATTACTGCTTCTCTTAATTTTTTTGAAAAAAATAAATATCTCGAAAACGGTTAATTTTAGGAAGAGGGAAACTTCGTGATAGTCCACCTAAAATTATACGTAGAATCCAAAATTGCAATAATTTATAGGGCGTTCCATTTAAAATGAGTAAGTTGATGACGACTTCCGGTATAACCGGAAGACCCACGTGGGCGCCATAGTTTTATTTGAGGACATGCCCGAAAACCCGATATCCCAAATTTTCAAAATTCAAATCGAAGTAGTCTCCGAAATATTTTAATGAGTGATCACCGTAAGACACCCTGTGTACCTACTTAATAACGTGGAATTATAAACAAGATAATTGTCGGTGTATTTTTTTAAGTACTTATGGTAATGCTATTATCCCCAATATCATATGGGAATTTTTTTATTATAACGTTTTTGTAAATATCGATGTGGATTATTTTCCAGCCTCATTCATTGGGGTTTGTAACCCCAGCAAGTATTAAACAGTGCATTATTTTTTAGGGTTTGTGGAAATAAAAAAAATCGTGTCAAGAGTCACCTCATCTCATGAGATGATATCGATCTAAACATTTAAGTAAAAGAGTAGCTTAGAACCAAACTTCATTCTAAATTACTTATTCTAAATTATTTTTGTAAATTAAATTTTGGGATCTTATTTTATACACTTCATATAATTTTCGTCGATATTTTAGCAACACTGACGTACCTAGTTTTCCACATGACACCAAGAACACTATACTGCACTCAACGCGAGTTTCGCCAACCAAGTTGGCATCATCTGGGGATGAAAACACTTTTTCTATTGGCCTGTACAGGCCACTAGAAAAGTGGGCAACGGCTTGATTGTTTTGAATGCAAGGTTGATTAAAAAATTGATCAGTGGTCTGTGTTTACAAACCCAATTGAATTTAAATGGATTGGCGTATTCGTGTTTTTTTAGGAAATGAAAATATTAACTTTCATAAACTTTAACTTTATTTTATCTTTCTTTTAGACAAAAAATACATTGTATAGGAATAGTTGATTTAGTCAGGTTGCCAACGGGTAAATAGATACAACAAAAGACAATATGAAATATGTGTTCTTCACCTTCTAACGGCTTAAGGGGGTATTATCGTCAGGCGCGACGACCTTAGGACAAATGTATATGGATAATTAAAATAATTAAAAAACTGAAAATGTATGTGCAAGCGTTACTAGATGCAAATATATGATGCGTTTTAAGCTAATATTTTCTTAAATTCGGACCATTTCCGAACATACCGAAAGTAGCCATCAACTTAACTTCTTTATCTCAAATGGAACACTGTAAATAAATGCATTTTTAAATGAAATTAATTTTTTTCATATACTTAGGTACTTATATAACATTATCTTATCATGTAATTAAAATGCTTATAACGACTTTTATTAGAAAATCAATCAAAAGTATAATAATGATTAGCATGTACCTACCTACCTACCAAATGCCAAAATTTTGTAAAAATGAAAGTAGGTATTCAACAAATTTGAAAACGAAAATAGGCTAGGTACCAGCGAAAATTTGAAGACAGAAAAATAGTGTGAAGCCTTGCTCCTTTATCAGAGAAAACTATAATTTTGAATAAATAGCAAAAATTGAGAATACTGTATTTCCTAAATTACCTACCTACCTACCTATAAGTGGATAATGAAATACTGGAACTTTTATTTAAAAAAAGGATATAAAATGTAGGTACACACTACACGCTGTATGCACTGTATATATTTCAAGTATAAAGTAAACACATGGGTGAATTTCGATGAAGAAACTTTGTATAATGCATTCATGCTGAGGATGCGAAACAAATACTTTCCATTTCAAAAAAGCTTTGCCATTGTTTGACGCTAGGTACTAACTGTCGTTTGCTCTCTTGACGTAGCCTGTAATTAACAACGTATAGGTATTTGAATTTTCTAAGTAATAATACAAACCTTTTTGACACTGCGGAGACAACTTGCTGGACAATGCAAAAGTGTATATTCACATATTACTGGGTTCTGTCTGATGTCCATGTCAACGATGACAGTAAAGACTGCTTACTGTCATCAAATGGTGACAGTAAGGAAGAAGACAACGCGTATATTGAGAATCGCTTTTATTTTTAAGGAAACTGGATAATATGTATATTATCTCATGTTGTAACTCAAAAATGGTATGGAGTTGTCAGAGGTTTCTCGCTTACTTAAGCAAAAAAAAAACAGTTATTGCTCTGGATCCCTTGCCATTTCGGTTTTGAAGGAAATGAAGCAAGCGACTCTCAAGCCAGGGAGAGTGCTGCTTCTGAATTAGTCGGACAAGAACCTATGTGTGGCATATCCTCGAGTACTGCCAAAGCAACTCTATTGACATGGCCTGAGGGGAAAATTCTCCAGAACTGACAAGAACTACCAAGATTAGTTCGTTCGAAAATGTTCTTAAATACTTTAGAAACGAGAACTAACAAACTTTTAGTGTTTTAACAGGTTGCACCTGTTAACTTTAATTGGCCCATATATTGAGCACTGCCGTTTGTGCTTAGAAGTCGATAAAATGGCAGGACACATTTTATGTACCTCTCCCGCTGAGGAAAGGATCAGATACTCGATATTTAGCAATGGACAACTTCTGCCAGAGGATTTGAATAAGTTCTCACCCAACAAGGTGATCAGCTTTATTAAGAGGCTGGACCTGTTGGTCTGGTTTTCGGCCCAGTCACTTGAACCTAACCTAATTTAACGATATACTGAAGATTGAATGGAAGAAAAAGTTCCTACATATTTTTGATTTTATAAGTATGTGGATTTTTTAACAGTAATTAAAAGTAATTAAGATCATTATTGAATCAGTCGTAAGGATTATTTTCTAATAATCGTAAGTAGATTCGTGTAACTAAATTAGTGAAACAGCGCAAATAAATTTGCAAATAGATTCAGCATCGTAATTATTTAATTTTGTAAACGTTCAACTTTTAGTTCTTATGTTTACGTAAATGTTACTTCTGTGATATATTCACTCAAAAACATAACTTAGGAAAGAACGAACGATCACCTAAAATAATTTAATCTTCTCATTTGTGTATATTTTGAAGTTGCTTGATTGACCGCAAAACCAATCTTTATGGTACTTCCAGAAAAATCTCCTAAATTTTCCTATCATTTAACATCCTCCGTTGAATTGACGAAAATGAACTTATGAACTTATGACTTATGAATAATAAGTGGAGTTTAAATAAACGATTTTATTTCTTTTCCGTCGTGAAGCTTACTCATTCCAGAAATAAATTAACCAAGCACAGGAGAGTCGGGAACCTTCTTCTACTTTGAATAAAAACATAATCTCTCTTCAGGTTTATTGTTCAGTGTTGTCAGATTTAGAAATTCTAGTAGGTATAGTCGTTGACAATTTAGCAAGACGTCAACTTAGTGGAATCGAAATTTGTCATATATACACTGTATTTTTTAATAAAACATGCAAATCTAGTTCATTTTTGTTCCATATGCTATACTATACGAGTAGATGCTAAATATAATCTAATAAACTCAAGTGACTCAGTTACGCGTCTTTATAAGTTGTAAACAATTTTAATAAAATAAAAAAGTATAAACCACTATTTACTTAAAATAACGTAATGTAAAACTTGAAAGATTACTAATTTTTATGATTAGCATTACGATTTTATTTAGAAACATATTTATGTAGGTAACTGAACATAAGAAGTTAACAGTTCATTTCATTTTCATTAATATCCATATTAATATAAATATTTATATAACAATATTAGTTACCTGCAAAATAAAAAAAAAATGAAGTAGGTAAATGTGTATAGTACGAAAGCACCCTGGTGTCACAGATACTTTTTATTTTTAAAAACTCAATATATTGAGAATAACCTCAATATATTGAGAAAAATCTCAATATTTTGACTTTTTTCTCAATATAATGAGAAAAACCTCAATAGCTTGACTTTTTCTCAATATATTAACATTTTTCTTAAGACTACGAGATTTTTGTGAATTCTATAATAATAATAATTCTAATCGCAAGGATTCTCAGAAAGGCTGCGACTTGTGTGGGAGAGGAGGCGGCTTATTATTATTCTAGAAATTGCAATTACGCCTCTTGATAAGCCCTAACCACCATTCAGTACCGGAATGAGGGAGCCTATAAAACCTCATTAGTTAGGTCCACAGTCAAACATCAACCGATGTTAATCTCTCGCATTAGAACCAAGCTAACATTCTTTCTGTACTAGGTCGCACGCCAGGATTGTTGCCAATCCATCGTTGCGAAAAAACTTCATTCAGGCAGAATGGGGATTCAAACCCACAACTTCTGGGTTTACGTAATTTTTTTATGTGAATAGCATTCAGTAGTTGTAAAAGATTATTTATGCTATAACTGCAGATACTATACCGGGTGACAACGAAATCATTGTACAAGACACCATTTTATTGTCTTTGAGGTTACAGCTTTGGTTTTCGGGTCGAAGATATAGTTCGTTAATTCGTTAAGACCAATATTTTCCGTAAAAAATCATTTGAAAATCACTTCCTGTTTTTGCGGATGTGGCCCTATGTCGAGAATTTTCAATAGAACCCTGTATATTCTTTTGACCATTCGAACTCCCTTTTCAATGATATATAATAAGTGCCAATGTGAATAAATATACATAAAAATATCACAGTACTAAGAAAAAAGTCAGGATATTGAGAAAAATCTCAATATATTAACTTTTTTCTCAATATACTGAGAAAAATCTCAATATATTGAGTTTTTAAAAATAAAAAGTATGTGTGACAACCATAGACTATATTGGAGACAAAATAAGAAGACAACTTAACTTACCTGTATGCCAATGAGCCTTCCTCAGAAGATACGTCAATTTATCTTTCGTTACTATCGCCAACGTTAAAATGGATGTTTTTTCTTTTAAAACTAGATTTTTAGGACTATTATGTTTGTTGTAAATTTTTCCTCAAATTCTTCATTTCCGGAGGCGATAAAAAGTAAAGCATATGGGTTAGAGACATCTTATACCTAGTAAATATTGAAACTTAATACGGAACCCAAACTTTAATTTTACCATTCAAAGAACCGTTTTAAAGTTATACTAGGGAATTTTATGCAAGTTCTGTTGAGCAACAGATCTATCCAGGGAGTTATGTAAAATGAGACAAACTGAAGATTTAAATATGCTACTATTATTTACATCACACCAACATCTGCATTACAGGGTACATTTTTATTTTGCAGAATACGAAAAAAAAAATTAATGTAAAAAAAATATCCAAATAAAATAATATTTAGGTATGTATATTTTAAAAGAATACAAAAAGTATTCTAGTAAAGTAAAAGTAGTAAGTATAAGTTCCAACAAGTGATGTTTGATGTTTGATCCCAACCTTGTCATATTGAACGTGCAATCATTGAATGGTGACAAATTGGATAATTTATCTATTAATACTTTTTCTTTCAATGTTGAGTTTCTGTATTTAACCGAGACTTGGTATAATGAGCTGTCTATCAATTTATTTCATTTTAACAGTTATAACTTAGCTAATTACTATTGTAGAAAGGATTTTAAGGGTGGAGGGGTTGCTATATTAACTAGGAACAATCTTACAGTAAAAAAGATTGATTTAAACCGATATTGTAGTGATAAGCATCTCGAAATATGTGCTATATCCTGCCAGCTCGATATTGGCAATACCTACAGTTGTTATACTTTGCTGCTGCAGGTAACAAGGTAAATTAGGCATTTAACACTTTCCTAGGCAAAAGCTTAAAGATTTGTATTACTTGAAGTTATCATATCCTAAACTATCTGATGCCTATAAATTTAGTAAAATAAAACGTAATCAGTTGGTGCAGTCAACTAAAAAATGTTATTATCAAAACAAAATAAATATTTCAAAAAATCCTTCAAAAACAGCCTGGGAAATTGTATCTGAGTTGTCCAATAAACTTCATTTAAAGTCACAAAAAATTTGTATTAAAGATAATAACATATCTATCACAGATCCTAATCATATTGCTACTTTGTTTGGTAACTATTTTGACAGAGTCGCTGAGGATGTTCTTGATCAAATTCAATCTTCAGCTGCTACTGACACTGTACGTTTCGCTGATAGAATAGAACCACAATTAATTCATTCTTTTTGGTTCCGTTTGATGACGGGGAACTGTATAGGTTACTTTTTAGTAAACTGAATTATAAACATTCTTCCGGTTATGTTGAAATTCCTCCATATATTTTAAAAAGATCTTTACATATTTTAATATACCCTTTGGTTTATTTAGTTAATTTATCATTCATTCTTTGATGATTATTTTCCAGACTGCCTAAAGATAGGAAAAATAAGTCCGATTTTCAAAAAGAACGATAGGAGTCTCATGAAAAATTATAGGCCAGTTACCGCATCTGCAGCATTCTCCAAGGTATTTGAACATCCGTTTTTGCATAGGTTGTTGTCATTTATTAACAGATACAATATCATGTCCAATAATCAACATGGATTCATGTCGAATAGGTCGACCTCTACTGCTATGCATTCATACTATAATCGGATTATTAAGTCTATAGAAGCCGGAGAGTGCCCTATCGGAATTTTCTGTGACCTTAGCAGGGCTTTTGGCTGCGTAAATCACAGCATTTTGTTACAAAAATGGAAAAATATGGTATTCGAGGCACACCTTTGAAGTGGGTAATTTTCTTCAGAATCGTAAACAGTGTTTTTATCAATAATGTATTATCTGAAGTAAAACATGTGAGTATTGGAGTACCACGGGGATCGGTATCGGGTCCTGTCCTAATTTTGGATATATATCAGCGACCTAGATAAATTGTCAGAATTTGCACTTTTAACCTTTTATGCCGATGATACGTCGGTAATAATTTCAAATAAATCTGATCAAAAAATTATCTGTGGACTGAAAAGCCTTTTAACAAAAAAAGTGTTTCTCAGTAACGACTAAAAACAGGATGTTAACATTTTATAGATTGAAGTCAATACAAAAAAAATATATTTCCCAGAAAAGTTTAAATAGACCGCATTTGGTGACTAGAGGAGAACAGCAGTCATTATTTTTTCTTGATTAGATTTATCTTGAATATATTTTGGGGAACTTTATTTTTTATCTATTAATGTGATTAATTATAAGGGCGTGATATTTCACAACAATTACTTTTTCCTCTAGTCATAGAATGCTACTTTTCTGTGGAATATTTGGAATTTTAAAAATTTCTATATTCGGTTTTTAATCGTTTTAATCGGAAACAATTTTATTTATTGAAAAGCATTTGGGTTCAAGTTTTATGGAAAAAATATCTAGAAAAATATAAAATTGAGCCAGGGGGAAGTTTTAACAAATGTAATTTATGCAACAAATGCAGATTCCGAAACGGTAATACATTGTCGGCATTTCATTTAGAATAACGAAGTTATTCATCTTCTGGTATCTCCGGAAGTACTTTCGCTTCCAAACTATTTTCCGTAAAGAGATCCCATCACTGAATACCCACAAAAAAATGTTCAGATCAAAATAGTTTTCCGTTCTCAAGATACTTCTCATGGACGCCCAAGTTATTTATATGATTATAAAAATCGGAAAAGAGAATAAACAGTAAAAACAAATTATATTACTTAATAGTAGGAACATATATATTTTTATAATTATTGCGTTATTGTTATTGTTTACTATACAGGTTGATTTTTTATTTTCTCCTATGTATTTTTTCTATATTCTATGGGCGAAACTCCATATTTGTTTTGCCTTGAGTTTTTGTAGACGATCGTTTAGTTTCACAAGTCTTACATTTTGCCATGTCATATATACAATTGTTTTGCTTGCTATTTGACAACTTCGTTATCCGAGTCCAGCAAACAAAAGTATAACACGATTTTGAGATAAAAACACGACAAAAATTAAAGTATTCAGATAACAAAAAATAAAAACATAGACGAAAGGACATGTACTTATTGGATTTTTGCCACTTTGTCTCGAAACATGAAACATATTTCTGTTTTGTCTTTGCTTTGTTTGCTTGGTCTGGACCCGGCATTATATTATCACTGAATGCTGAAAAAAGTATTTTAAAAATGTATATTATAAACAATAAATAACAGGTTGAACCAATTTTTTATTTTCGTTTCATTTGTCACAAGTTATCATAAAAATATATAATACCTATATATTTAAATATAATTTTCCACAATATTACTTTGGGTATAGCAAACCTTACCTATATATAATAAGTTTTCGGCCAAATCATAAGAGTATATAAGAGAATTACTTAATTAGAAGAATATTTCATTTCAATATATTATTTTTATTAGTTCTACTTGTTGTACGTAAATAGTTGACCTCATCTTTCTTGGTTATATGAATCATTAAGTAGTCTTCATCTTCACTAGTACTTTAGTAATATTTATCATTGGCCATGTCCAATGGAATACGATAACACACTACTATAAAGAGTTCATCAGGTTCGGCAACACCGCGTCTAACTACATTATTCCCTTCTCTAGTATTTTAAGAGTTTCCTTCGAGTTCTTTAGTTCCGCCCCATACATCTGTTGATCCCTCGTTGCAGGTAGAACTAGGAGAAAGAAAGAGAAACACGGATATAACGTGTATTTACATCGCACTTCCATCACTGGATCACGGCGTTTATAGTAGGCAGTGGTGTAACCATGCGGGGATCGAAGGTTGGCTTTAGATATGTAAGAATTTAGGTATATTTTGATTATATCCTGCAGCATAACAGGAACAATTTTGTTCAAATACTGTATTATTGCTGTAAGTGTAGAGTGTAGACGGGAAATACTTACAGGTGTATGTAAAATATGGTACCGTAAAGTCTATGTAGCTTAATTCATCTTAAAAGTTGTCACTAAACTATTTCATTGTTTTTCATGGAATATTATTACAAGAGCCTCTTAACTGTAGAAGCAGACATAATATTGAGGCTCTACACGACATGACTAACCTGGAACAGCTTTGTAACTATTACAGTTGACCATTTAATTCGTGTATCATATCAACTTGAACAGACCTACTATGTCCAACTTAGTATTATGGTAGGCTGGTGTACCACATTTGCCAAAGGCAAATATACAGTGAGGACATAAAGTCCCCCCCCTAATTTTTGAACCACTAGGTATATTGTGATGAAATTTGGAACGGTAATATATGACTAAATTCTGCATTTTTTGACACATCAATGACAGCTCTGAATGTCAAAAGTGACAGCTGGGCGCGCAATAGGAATAGTTTTTTAAGTGGAATTAGGGGTCGAGTAACAACTCATTTTAAAGCTATTTTTTTGCTCAAAGCATCCCCCAATGTTGAGAACATTTGGTTCCCAAATGTTCAATAATTCAGTAATTTCCAAATAAAAACCATAAATATCGATTTCTACGTTATATCATTTTTTTACATACATATTATAAATTATTGTAAATTATTCAAAGCAAAACAAAGTTTAAAAGTAAACAAATAACAATAAACCAACCCTAACCTAAATTAAAAAATTATGAAATAATTTAAATTAAACGTAGAGGCGAAGCAAATTTAGAAAACACGTGTTACTTCAAAAAATGTTGAAAATAACCACCGTGAACTTCCTGACAAATAAATGTTCTATGGGTAAGTTCTATTATAAAGATTATGTGGTAAAAAGATTTTGTTATAAACTGATATTACTGGTTTTTATTTGGAAATTACTGAATCAAATGTTTTCAAAATTGGGGGATGTTTTGAGGATAAAAATAGCTTCAAAATGAGTTATTACTCGACCCCCACTTCCATTTAAAAAAATATTCCTATTGCGCGCCCAGCTGTCACTTTGACATTCAGAGCTGCTATTGATGTGTCAAGAAATGAAGAATTCAGTCATATATTATCGTTCCAAATTTCATCACAATATGCCCAGCGGTTCAAAAATTAGAGGGAGGGGGGCGGACTTTATGTCCTCACCGTATAACGCAACTATAGGCCATATCATATAAAGCTGCACCTACACGCACATTTACATATTATAAAAATAGAATTTTTAGTAAGTTCACACGTTGTTTATATACACAAGTGTCGTAATTGTTTTATTGTATTGACGTATCGTTTTTTATTTGCTAACTTCAACAGTAATATTATTTTAACAAGAAGAAAAATAATTTGCTGATAAGTCTTTCATTATAAATCCGTTATCTCGTATTCCTTAGAAAACGATAGGATTTTATTAATGGCATGCGAGATCTTTATAATATATTAGATAACATAATGGGTATGTGTTTGTTTCTAAAGTGGGCAAGCATTTTCAAAGCAAAACTATTACTAGGTACGCCACTGCAAGGATAATGTACGCTACAAAACATCTGTCTTTGATAACCAACCGCCTTTTAGCTTGAGTAATTACGATTGTATGTTAAAACTTTGTTTTGGTAGTTGAAGCACTCATTTTTATACTACACTTCGTCTAATCATTAGTCTGAACCTGAACAGTTAGGTTTTACCATAGACATGATTATACATGGTTTTGTTTATTTATTTTCTGAGATTGTTCTTGAATTTGTTTAAAATATATTTACACATCAAAAATTTATATAATTTTAATTTCATAAGCTATAATAAAATAGGTACATTTTACAGTTATATTGCTTGTATGTAAGTATTTCAATACCTAAATTTGTTGGTCAACTCAACATCAAAGAACGCTACATAACACAACTTGTTTTTTTCTTTTTAATAACGTGGTTATTATTCATTAGTAATATTATATTGAGAAAAGAATTATGGAGCAAACGGATATCAAATATACCAAACAAAGTAGTCTTACCAATTTAATTATTCATACATACGTAGGTACATACCTAATATATAGTATAGCTAAAAATGTATAGTTCAGTAATTAAATTAGTAATCCAGGTATGTATGTACCTATGTATTGGGTAACAATTGTTGGTATACACAACTGTATGGGCATCTCTGAAACCATTAGAGATACATAGTTAGTTAAATTAGGAAAAAGTTGGACAATTTTAGATCCAAGTAGAATTCAATATTATATTTCCAAGATTTTCTTCCCTTAAGTAGATACAGGGTGAAAAGAAAAAATGTACCTTTTCTGGAAACGTCCATAGCTCGTTTATTGTAATAGATACATTCGTCAAATTTTCAGAGTAGGGATAGTAGTTGCAACGAACCTTTTTAATTTTTTTTATTGGCTCTAATTAGATTCCTTGACATTACCTCGGGCTAAGCTCACGGTAAAGGTGCAGATTCAAAGCTTATACAGAATTAAGCTGTAAAATTATAACTCAACTAATTATGGATTGAATAGTATTAATGATTATTAAATTGCAAAAGTGAATAACTCAAAAACAAACAAATATATAAAGCAATATGAATGTACTATAATGAACAAACCAGAAAGAGTGTGTAACCTGACAAGAGATAAATACTGCTAGCAATAAAAATTTGTAACGAAAAATTTGCATTTCTTGAAAATTCAATCAATATTTAATACATACTTCACTTTACGAACTATTATTTAATTGTCTTTGAAGTTATTATATCTATCTATACAGCAACTGAGACAGTTACATAAGCTTGAAAAAATCGTACTTAAGGGTTAACTGAATTATTGTCTCTATTGAAATTATAAGTTGGCTAAATGCCAGTCTAAAAGACCTAAATTCAATAAGCGATTTCAATGAGTATAATGTAGTTCAAAGACAATATCTAAAAGATATTAATCATTAAACCTAGCTATGATTAAACATAACCAAAAAAAGAACGCCGACACGTGGCGTCGAGATTCACTAAAGAATCCAAATTTCCACTTAACTGGAATATAAGATAATTACAATACACAAGATAATTATTGATTAAATTGTAACAACAGATATCAAGGCAGTATACTAATTATTAAATATTTAAAATTGAAACTCAAAAATTAAGATAGAAAAATTCACAGATCTTGCATCTTACGCAAATATCGTAGGCGTATTGAAAATACCAGACACAACTATTTTTGTTACGCACTTTATATATTTCATAGTTCATTATATTTATAATTTATACAGAGTGTGATACCAAAACCCTTCATTTGATGTATCGAGAGAACTAAATCTTCCAGTTTAGAGATTACTTATTCTTAATGAATCACCCTGTATATATATATATATATATATATATATATATACAGGGTGAACCAAATCTGACTGTGTGTACAGGGATCTCGGAAACTAGAACAGATACAGAAATGGTTAAATGGGTAAAGTAGTGCAGAATTTAATGCCCGTCAATAATCCGCTGAGAAAACGATTGAATTTCGCACCGTCTAGATTTTATTTAGAAAAAAGTGAAATACGACAATTTTCAAATTTGCTTCTAACTCTTTTGTTTGCATTCGGATCGAACAAATTCAAAGGCCATTTTTGGCAGTTTTTACGGGAATTCCAGTGGCGTAGTTAGATGTTTGCTATGATACATACTTTTCGAGAAAATGCTAGCTAGCAACTTTATTTTTTTAATGGACGCCAAATTGGATTTTTTTTAAATTTAGCGATTTTTTCTGATTACTTTGATATAGCACATGCCATATTTCTAATCTACGATGTAGCCTTAGTAACGCAAAGTATTATTTTCAAGAACAAAATCATCGATAGGCTATGAAAGTAGGCATCAGAATAATAAAAAGAGGCATAATGGATATAAATGAGGCATATTATATCTTTAATCCTAAAGGAACACAAGCAAATATGTATTAAAAAAATAACAATGTAGCTAAAACCGAAATATGAATTACAGCATGTATATCCAAAGCAGATTTCCAAAGAAATTTGTTGGGTTGGCCATCCATGATTTATCAAAAAACAAAACAATATTTTATTGTGCTGTCATAATAATTATCAACATTCCGTAGTTTTCATTGAGTACAACTAAAATATACCTAACTAGTGTCATTATAAAAACAATTATTAGTGAAAATGGAATGGAGCTCGAGGGCTGCACAACTATATTTTGAACGATATTTTGATCGCCGGCAGCCATCAGTAAGTACTTTCAAATAATTGTGTTCAAATTTTAAGAGGTTTTGGAGCGTTGAAAAAGCCGAATAGAATTGATAGTACCAAGTATCCGAAATCAATGTTCTTGCATGCGTACACCATAATGCTGAAATATCAACAAGGCAAATTGCCCAAGAAGCTGGTACTTCACAAACAACAGTAGTTAAGAGTTCTCAAAAAACATAAATTCCACCCATACAAAAAATATCCCTTACACAATTTATATCCAGGATACTATGAAAGATGGAGTGTCTTTTGCAATTGGTTGGTGAATATGTGCGGTCAAAATTCTGAATTTCCATTTCAAGTTTTATGAACTGATGAAAGCCGATTTACAAATTGTGGAATGTTTAACCGTTATAACGAAAACGTATGGGCACAACAAAATCCACATCATGTGGTTGAAGTAAGGCCTCAAATAAAATTCGGGTTTAGTGTGTGGTGTGGCATTTTAGGTTCATCATTAATAGGACCGTACATATTCCATGAAAATCTGACTGGAAATCGTTACTTGCGTTTCTTGCAAAATATTCTTGATGATCTACCGCTACACATATTAAGAAATTTAATTTGGTTCGCGCATGATGGAGCACGGCCACATTCAAACGCTCCTATTCAGTGGCCTGCAAGGAGTCCTGATTTGACGCCACTGGATTTCTTCCTATGGGGTACTATTAAAGTCATTGTCTATAGTAACCATCAATATCAGACCATTGAAGAGCTGCAAGAATGTGTGACGAATGCTTTTGCTATTCTAGATAGACGTCACATAAGGAAAGCAGTAAATTCCATTCGAACCCGATGTGTCAAATGCCGGAATAATAATGGTGGACATTTCGAACACTAACATATTAATAACAGTATTAGTTTTGTTTAGGTACTTATTTTAGTTTGTTATTAGATTTCAGTATACCTACCTATAGTTATTTTTCAATGTTCATATTTTTTCAGATTATAATAATATGCATTATTTATTCGCAATACGGTGTTTGTTTATTGCTGTCACACTTATCTTCAAGGCCTACTATTTTGTTCTTGAAAATAATATTTTGCGTTACTAAGACTACATCGTAGAGTAGAAATATGACATGTGCTATATCAAAGTAATTAGAAAAAATCGCTAAATTCAAAAATGCAAAATCAAAATGCAAACGTTTATTTTACATTCAACATCAGTTCATAAATCACTGTGGTCAAGGAATGATGTAACCCAAGCATAAACAATAAACATAGACTGCTGATTAACAACACAGCTAGGCTAGGTCGTCTCCATATGAGTACGTGTCCATGTCGAGGTCCCCCGCTTTTGCATGCCGCTAAGCGTTAATATTTTAAGAGACAGATCCCATATATACGATCACAAAAGTATTTTCAATACTAAAAGCAGTACCTGTCTTTCAAGTCACACAGAAAAAGCCTAGATTTTTAGCGTGCTCCTTAGTTTTATCGATCTTCTCTTTACTTATAGAACCAGCATTACCTATGGGTGTAATATTATATTGCCTAATAGTGGCTATTGATTGACATTAATAAAATTTTCGTTACATAGTCAATAAGGACTTCAAAATTGGTCTCTAAAAAATCTAGTTCTACTAATCGTAGATTTTGCGCTAGTTTATTCAACTTTTGATTTTCTTATGGCGCCATATTGGATTTTCACATTTTTAAAAACGCCGTAAAAAGTACTTTTCAACCATATATAATATGCATATGTTCAAAAACGAAAAAATATGAAAAACGAAAAAATAAAATTTCACCATAGTATGGGCTTTAATGAATTTAATGAAATACAGAAAACCATATCTAAACTTACAGAAAATAAGAAAAACATATACTATATATATTACTACTATTTAAGTAAGTGTTTGAATAAACCTCCGTTCTCTTATATTCAAAATCTACATCGCTTTAGAACTGCGTCACATTTTGTTAGCATCTTTCGAGTAGGTAATTCCAATTACTGCGTCTTCAACTGCTCGACGTAATTCTTCTGCAATTTCATACGATCTTGCATACATTTTGTTGCGCACAAAAAATCCAGTGGAGTGAGGCCCGGTGACCTAACAAGCCACCTTATTGGCCCTCGGTTTCCTATCCAACTGCCAGGAAGTTCAGTGTTTGGAAAGTCTGAAACAACTTGATCATTGTGAGGAGATGCACGCGCCATCCTGTTGGAAAAACATGTTTTGCAAGGCGGACGCTCCATAACTCTTTCTACCACATTTGTTTGTAGAAAGTTCAATTAGGTGATAGAGTTCAGATTCTCATTATAAAAAATGGTCCAAGAATAGGTATCAAAAATACCAATCCAAACTTTAAATCCACATCGTACTGTACTTATCGGACGGAATAATCGATTAGCGTCAGACCAATAATGAGTGTTTCTTCGATTAAATAATCCACAATTTGTAAACCGGCTCTCATCACTTCACAACATTTTCTTCGTATAGTCTGGAACATCATTGTGTTTTCTAATGAACCACTGGCAAAATCCGATTCGTCTGATGTGATCACCATTTTGGAGTCCTTGACAGGGTCGTTTATGATAATCATGATATTTAAATCGTTTTAGAATTACACTGGCCACGTTGATCGAGAAACACCTACAGTATTTTCAATTTCACATACTGATGTACAAGAATTCTCAACTACGGCATGTAACACTTTATTTTCTTTATTTTCATCTGTGTGCCTGTTTCTGTTGGACTTAATAAAACTACCATGGTTCCTTAAATTTTTACCTTATCGCCGAAAGAAGATCGATTCTTCCTGGTTGACGTGTCTCCAGGTAGTTAAATATGTTTCAGCAGCATTGTTATTTCTGCAACAAACAGTCTTCATGAAACAATCCAACAAATTATACCTTACAATATTTGAAAAAAGTCCATTCCATTCCTAATCTCAATAAACTTTACAGAACAAAAATAAAAAAATTGCAAATACTGTTTGACACTTATAGAAAATTCACAATAATTACGCAGATTTGTGTGAAGATATCCCCACTTTTCTGTCCACACACATACACACACACACACATAAAACGGCGACCACCCTGCATTTCTATACTTAGTGCTTCATATTCTGACTAAATTTGGTGAGGATACATCTTTCGGATAATAAGTTATGAACAGTGGATTACGCAAAATTAGAACATATTATTAAATATAAGGGTGTGCAGCAGCCCCTAGGGCCTGACACCCAAAACGGGAACCAGCCTGCATTCTATACTTTTCATAACTCATTATCCGAAAGATGTACGTACCCTCATCAAATTTGGTCAAAATATGAAGCACTAAGTATAGAAATGCAGGCTGGTCGCCGTTTTGGGTGTCAGGCCGTAGTGGCTGCTGCACACCTTTATATTTAATATGTTCTAATTTTACATTTAAATGCCCAAGTATATATACGGCCTGCGCGGTTTTCCCCAAGCCGAAATGTGTGGACAGAAAAGTGTGGATATCTTCACACAAATGTTGCGCAATGGCAATTGTTTCATGGACATGACAAAACTTTGACGCCAGGGGCTCTATTCTCAAGTCGTGTGAATACATCCCTATGCGAAAATGACGTAAAAATTACGCAGGCGAATAGTTCTTTACAGCAAGAGAACTGTCAAACTACGTCATATTGACGTCATGACGCCAGGGGCTCTATTCTCAAGTCGTGTGAATACATCCCTATGCGAAAATGACGTAAAAATTACGCAGGCGAATAGTTCTTTACAGCAAGAGAACTGTCAAACTCATTTTTCGCACGACTTGAGAATATCCTAGGTTTCTGCCCGTTAGTAACATAATAATATATAAAACTTGATTTTAAAATGTCAGTTATAAGCTAAGTTATAATAATACCTACTTATTAATTTGAGAACTGCTTCAATTATTAAGAAAAAATAATAAAACCTCATTTTTAAAATGCTCATTAAACCAATTATTAAAACAACGTAACTCTCAGTTATAATGAAAATTTAGAAAGATGATAATATTTCTAATAATAATACTCGATATATTAAACTGCTTCAGATTTCACCGACAATGAAAAGATGTTAAAGAAGATATTCCTTTTTTAGGGCAGCAGATTAACAGGATTTGATCGATCAAGTTTCCCCCATTTATATCGAAAAAGTAATAAAAGTAAAAAGAGTCATTAGGAAAGTTATATAAGTTCCTTGACGTATAGAGTTTTGTTGCCATTTAGATTGCAGCCTACGGTTGTGAATTAAAAGTTATTTGTTGTTGAAAGTACTTTGGAAAGTACTTTTGTAATTTTTTTCTAGAATATACTAAACATGAATGCAATTAATACATACATAAAATACAGTCCGTTTCGAACTTTTCTCATGAATTTTGGAAAGTATAACACGATTTTGAAAAACATCAATTAAAAATTATTTAACTGGTCGGTAAATATGCGGTGGTGCTCCATCCTGCATAAAAATCATGTTTTCAATTTCTTCGTGCTCGTTAATTTTGTATCCGTGGAATGGCATAATCTCGGAAACATATGTAGGCATCGTTACAGATACGGTCTCTCCATTTTATATGTCAAAAAAGTATGGTCCGATAAAATTAGATGTGACACCGCACAAAATGGCGACTATTGTCATGAAGGAAAACCTTTCTGAACAATTTCATGTCGATTATCTGTTGACCATATTCGACAGTTTTGAGTGTTGACTACACCATTTAAAGAGAAAAGGGCGTCATCTGTCAAAATACGGGATAACCACTCGAGTTCAATTTCCATCTGAGCCAATATTTGTAAAGAAAAATCATACCTGATCTGCATCATTTAATTCAAACAGCAGTTTTAAGTTTATAGGGATACATTTTTAAGATTTTGCGTAAAATTTTCCTAACCGTGGTGTATGACATTTCACTGAGAAAAATCCCCCAGTACAACAGTTGTTTTGGTCAATGTTGATTAACGAATATACAACTTTGTATGTACACAAATTGCCTTCTTGTATTACAGTAATACAATCCGTTTTTCTACATTATGTTTAATAATGAATAATCATTTTCTTATTTACTATAATGCAAGTGTAAAATTGTATACAAGAATTGTATATTCATTAAAAATAATCCAATACAACAGCTGAATTGGCATCGCGTTGATTAACGGCTAATCAAATTTGTGTATACACAAATTACCTCCTTGTATTATAGAAATATAACCCGTTTATTTACTTATTCTACTTTCGAGTTGTATAGTCAATATGAACGTTTTCAATTATCATAAATTCTATTTGTATTATTTTTTAACACATTTTGTATTGCCATTATATTAATTTAAATTGGCAGACACAACACTCCTATAAAATTTTCGTTGTATCATAGTCTCTCCTGGCACGGCGCGGCATGTGACGACCTGTCGATTTGGTGAACAGAAAAGGGTCAAGACCTATTTATATTTGTTATCATCGGGACGTCTGGGTACTTGTGTGTAAGTGTGTGTATGTACAATGGGAAACCTTTAAATTCTTCTTTGAAGAATTGCAAAGATTTTAAGGTAAGTCAGATTAATAGTAGTTCATAAATAGGTAACATTAATGGCTGGTGCAGGGGACGCGACGCGACGTACGGCTAGGCTCTGAGATTATATATTAATTATGAAGCCTCCTAATAGGATTAAACATAAATAAATTTTAACATAACCTATGTAATAAAGTTCATCTAGTTTTAAAATACCGATTTATTGCAAAAAATGAATGTAATTCTTAAAACGGCCATCTTTGATGCTGAGGAGGGGGCAATTTTGAGATACCTTATTTGAATTGTTTATGATAAACATTTTTTATTTCTAAATGGAAATTAAACAGCAATATCTACCTAATGCACATTAAAATTGTTTGTATTGTTCTCTAAACTGGGTCTAGATGTAGGTTAAAATGGGCTTTGTATGATAGTTTCTTATGAAAGCCCCTTTTCTACTAGTTTTGAATTGTTTAGTGAATAATCAATTCTTGAATTGCCACAATCACAATACATGCCTAGTTTTAATGATTCCGTCGCCTTTTAAAAAATCCGTCGATAAGTGGAGCACCTAGTAGTATTTAAAGTATCTTAAATTAATTATTAAATTTATTTGTAGATCCTGTAATAAGGGCAGTTTTGACTTTGCCGTACCTTTTTCCACCTAAGACCTTAAAGAACAAAATGAAAAGCGGAGACTGGATGCCATCAAGAAGTGACGTTGCCCAGAGTTTTTTCATGCATGTAGAGGTAAGTAACTTTTAAAAAAATATGCAACTAGTGTATAGAGTAAAGTAAAGCCTTTTTACACACTATATTTACCATCATCTGAAAGGTAATATCGTTTCAGAACTTTGAAAACAGTCAAGAAAAAAACAACAACAGGAGAGACTGAAACAGTGGAACCTCACTTTTCAGCCTTTTGGAGCCTTATGTGGGCCGTTAAACGATATTTAGAAGTTTTTGGTCATTGTTAATGATGTCATCTACACCTTTGATTCAGTAATAAGAGCAATTGACATTCTAGGTCACCACCTACCGAGATCTTTGGACCCTGGTCCTGAATCACCTGGACCCTGGTCTTGAATCACCTGGACCCTGATCTTTCAAATTTGCTAATCAAATTGCGGTACGCTTTTATTTGACAGGGACCTGTTCTCAAACACATTTTCGTACGAAATCTTCATAATCTAGCAGTATAATTTCTGACACATTCATAATAACATTGTACTAAACTAATTCTTGTTTGTAGATTCGTGTTATTAAAGTTTAAATTGTTCCAATTTATGTTTACGTGAGTTTTATTTTGAGAACAATTCTCTAAATCTCAATTACGTTTGACACTTGTATTATCAGTTGACACGACAACTTTTGTTTTCCATAGATGCAGTAAAATCCAATTATTGTAGCGACCATGATATCATGGTAGCGACTAGATTCCATTTATTTTTGCTACTAGCTTGATTTCTTAAAATTATATAAAACTTTAAAGTATACTCTTTATTTTATTATGACCCCATATATAATAAGTGTAATGTAAGTTCTTTGACAGTTTTGCGAAAGTTGCAATTTATTAGGAGTTTTTTTTTTGGGTTGGAAGTTTCCCGCCTTTATTTTAAATAGAACGCCCTATATACTTGGTCATTATCAGAAAACCTGATCAATCCAATTTTAAAAAATGTATACATTCTTACAAAAGTAAATTTGTTGACTGTGTCATATCTGGATATTTTGTATTATTATATATTTTTATGGTGTCGTTGAAACCATGGAAAGCAACTATCTATGAATGTATGAATAGTTATTGTTGCACTATATTTCTTTCACTTTTTTATTTAAAAAGAAAGACAATTGCTTTTCAAGTTACAAAAATATAGGATCATAAAATATCCAAAAACCTGCCACCAATAAACGGAATTCTCAATTCTTAAGATACGCAACTACAATAATAATAATAATACTAATATTAATAATAATAATAATAATAATAATAATAATATATTTTTAACTATTGGATGATTGGGCTTGTTGATGATGGCAAAAATAGACAGACAAATTTCATTTAACATAATACGAAGGATTTTTGCCACAAAATGGGGCTTTTATCTAAAAATTGTCCTAATAAATAAGAAAATGTGGTAACACATATGTCTAAGGAATTCTAAGTTGTTCTGTTAAAACCGCATCCCGATATCGTTTTTTAGTGTTAGATTAAACGACGAAATCTGATACTTTTCGATGGGACAAATTACATTCCTTTCATCTTGCTTTTAATAGTAAGTTAAATACACTGTAGTTTGATATATTTGTTATATACAGTCGGTAGTCTGTAATTATTCAAATGGCAAGAATTCTCATTCCTGTCACATGATATTGTACGCGAATAATCTACCTCTAGGGTGAAGTTCAACCCCATGCCCTTGTGGTAAAGACATATCTAGATAATATTCATTAACAGATATGTTGGAATGACACTTTGACCTTAATGCCCTTTAATAACATTGTTTGAGACTTGTCCAGCGAGCCATATAATCTGAAGATGACCCTACAACTTTACAGGCTAGTTTAATGGGTGGTTCGTTGGTTAGTCAAAATTAATTTCGTAACTACTAAATTATGTGTTTTAGTTACATTATATTAGATATCGGTAACACTAATAATAATTTTTCAATACAAATGATTTTCGTTCCATTAGACATTCCTTTGTTGTAATGTAATACCTTCTATCTATAGGATTATTCTGATTTCTTTAAAATATATTTTATTATTTTGATTTCTAAAAAAATACCTAAATATAAGTAACTTTACAAAAAACAGGAATAGGCAAAACACACTAAAAATAGAAAATCAACGGATCTTTATGTTTTTAAAACTACAATCATTCTTCCTTTTATTGGGTAATTTGGCATACCTCTCAATATATAAAAAATATATTGTTGTATTGTGTTGTGTTGTTGTGTTTTTAAACTTAGTTTTCTTGACAAAAATTGAGCCAAAAATTTATTTGACAATCTATAGTAAAATAAATAAATTCTTATAATTTTTTTGCAGTTTTTAAAACGACTAAAATATTATTTGATGCAACACTAGATTAAAAACCCTGATTATAAAATGAAGAATGATTTATCACCAGACCAGACCAGTCATTTATCCCAGATTATAAAATAACTGGAAACTTGCATCCTAAAATTGCATCCTGTACACATAAAGTATCCGGTTGACGAATTCAACTGTTGGTCAAAAATCGTAAACCTTATTGAAATATTTATATTGTATGTCATTGATTGATTACTTATTAGCTTAAAATACATTGTTCTTTAAGATTTAAATGCATAATGCCTAATTACCGGGAGCAAGGTGGGTTAAGACCAAAGTTTACAGAATGTAACTATATTTCTGTAAACTTTGGTTATACCCTCGGTCTTAATTCAATGTGTACATTGATAATGTAGGCGTCAAATTGTAATTTTACATGTCTTTAAAACACAAAATTACATATGCAAGACTTAGAAGAATATAATATCTAACTTAAGTCATTTCCAAGATCGATAATGACCAATGTAGATATGTCAAAATGGACTTAAAATATAAATTCATAATGTTTTTTACTTTTTTTTATTATGCTGTTTCATTTTTACAATCCTGAAGTATCAGGTGCGTTCATTTTTCCTTCCCAAACTCTTCATGTTTTACAAGGTGAGGGCATTATGAAAACAATTTTTCTAGAAAATTTTAAATGGTGTTTTTATAACTGTGGTAGTGTTGGGGTGTTAGTTTTGTATCTAATTAGTGATATAAAATTGTGGAGAATCTATATTTGGTGAATTTTTGTCAAGCATGAACAAGAATAAACGAGCAACCCAAACATACTCAAGAAAAAATAATTTCAAACAATTATTATATACCTGAAATATTAAGAAGTTGAAAAAACCCATTGTTTGATTTTAGCTCTTATTACTCCCGAATATAATATTAGCTATAAATCTAGGATTTATGCAACAACTTCTGGCGTACCGCAGGGATCTAATCTGGGTCCCCTGCTTTTCCTTTTATTCATTAATGATCTTGCTGACATCTTGCAGCGTGAAAAACTTCTTTATGCTGATGATGTAAAACTTTTTTGTTTAGTCAACAACGTAGATGACTATAAAATTACATTGTTAAATTTATCACGGCTTCAAATCTGTTAACGGGGCGGCATCTCGGTCCTTGGGTTTTGTCATTAGAAATAGTAAATCATTCAATAATATAGATACGTTGAAATTACTATATTGCGCTTTTGTTAGATCTAAGCTGGAGTGCTGTTCCTTGATCTGGTTTCCTTATATTATGTCCTACATAAATGATTTGGATAAGATCCAAAGGAAATTTTTGAAATATGTTGCCTATAGAGTAGATGATTACTACCCAGACCGTAGAGTTGATCATAATTTATTGTTAGGTATATTTAATTTTGCATCGTTAGAACACAGACGGTTTACTTCATCACTTCGGTTTTTACATAATTTGACTGTTGACTGTTCAAATATTTTATCTGAAATAAACTTTTTAGTACCCCGTCAATCTAGTAAAAGTATTATGCCATTTTACCGTCCTCCTAGTAGAACAAACATAATGTTGAAGTCTCCAATATGATACACAATTTCAATTTAATATCAGATATATGTGATATTCATAATTCTAGTTTAAGGAAACTGTTAGCAGCTGGCAATAATTATTATGTTAGGAATTACGTTAAGAATTCTTATGTTCTGTTTAGTTATAACACGTAATATGTTTTCGATGTAGGTATTACTCTAAATTATTGTTTTAATTGTTATTATTACATGAGTCTCATCATGGTTCTTCTAATCTATGATTCTGTATTCCTATGTTTATGTTTTTATTTTTCATTTTTGAGTTTTATATTACTTTTTTAAGTTTGATTTTTTGTCACATTATTTACTTATTGAACAATTTTCTATTATAGTCCTGTAATTGGGTAGTCCTGTTGGACTAATAAAGTTATTATTATTATTATTATTATTATTATTATCATTAAATTCTCACTTTTAGAAGTGGTCTTTTATTCTGAGATGACGGGCAATACCAAGTCGTCTCTGAGTCTATTGCTTGAATTTAGGAATGATCGTACTATATTACAGGTTTTAAGGATGACAGATTTTTGTGCGTTTGTGTGAATGCTTGGATTAAGATTGAGTTGCTTGAGATGCTCTATAAAAATGTACGGGGTGATGCCTGTAGTTGAGATGATAAACGATATAATGATCACTTCTTTCTGTTTCCATACTCGCTGAACTTCTATTGCTAAATCTGTGTACTTTGTTATTTTTTCATTATATTTAGTTTGGATGCTGGTATCATTTGGTATGGATATGTCTATCTATCAAGTAGGTGATTTGTTCTCTTTTATTTTGGAATACTATGTCTGGTCTATTGCATGTTATTGTTTTATCAGTGTGGATTTGAACGTCCCAGTATAATTTATTATTATTATTATTATTATTATTAGCAAATGTGTCAAAATATGAAAAAACATACAGATGTGCCATTTACAATTTTCGAGAAAAATGTTTGTTCTCAAAATGGAGAACATAAAGACTTGAGAAAGAAAAAGTTCACGCAGTAATGGCATAATCAAAAAGTTAAAAATATTATGAAGTACATGATGACATTATAGTCTCAAATTTAGTGGTTTTGAACGTACATTTGTCATTGTCTTGGAAATAGTTTAAGTTAGGTGCAAGGAATATTAATAAAAGTGGCCGTTGAGCGAGCCGATTGCTCAGGGGCAAGTGTTCAATCACTCAACCCAGAGGTCGTGGGTTCGAATCTTCATTCCACCAAACAATTTTTAATTAAATTGTTTACTCGTAGATTAAGGCTTGTTCGCAGGGATGGATTGGCAATCATCCTGGCGATGGCCTAGGATCGGAAGAATATCAACTTGGTGTTAATGTAAAAGATTAAAATCAGTTGATGTTTGACTATCCCCTTAACTAATGAGGTTTTCCAGTTTACCTCATTCTAGCACTGAATGGTGGGTTAGGTCCTACCAACGTAAGTCGTTCCTGAGGCGCAAATACGGTCCGCGAAATAATAATGTGCCGCGCCCTCTCCCACACAAGTCTCAGAGCAACCGCAAGCAGTGAGTGCAACCACAGCTCTATAGGTATAATAGGCCCCGAGATACAGAACTTCACAAATTGGCCATTTTTCCCAAAAAGTTCGAAATCGTTGTTTTAGCCGTCTTTCGAGCCGAATATCGGCTAAAATACTCAGCCTACGAGGAAAGAAAGTCATGGGAAATGAAGTTGTAGAGGAGTTATTTAGCTTTAATTTAAGCATAAGCGGAACACTGTAGGGCGAATAGTTCCCTTGTTATCAGGAAATAACAAAAAATTAAGGAAAATGGGATTTTTCAAGAAATGGAGCCTGACGAATTGCAGGACTTTTATAAAGGATAAGAAAGACATAACTCAGTGGAAAATGGTTTTATATCATGCAAAATGAAATTTTGAGTTCAATTAATAATAAAGTATAAATTAATCAAAATTATATCAAAATTGTATAAAAAATATTTTGGTAGTTTGGATAAACTTGGACGTGAAATGTTGAACGTGAAGTGATGGCGGTACCTCAGCTGACTGCTGCGACAGAAATACAGAACACAATGTAAATTAGTATTTATTGCGTAATCAATTTTACAATAATTTACAACGAAGGATATGTAATATTAGGCTTACCTACGCACTTAGCCAGACAGTCGTGTTCTTTTGGAAGGCCTAGGACGCTTCTTCTTGGGGTTCCGGAGACTCCTCTGTTGTCTGATTAGATCTACTACTAGATACTAATGGTAAAGGGTCGTCGACGTCATCTTCTTCATCCGACTCGGCCCACACACAAGTAACTGACTTTCTGGCAAGTCCTTGTGATTAGAATGAGGGGTAGAAATATTATTATTATTATAAGAGTGAAGCGAGAGCGTTGCTCAGGCTTTTGAAAAAAAGTAGATTGCCGATAGATGGCAGTGCGTCTCGTCCCGACACACCCATTGGACTCGTCAGTAAGGTTTCAGATGTGTCTACCTTATACGCTGTAAGAGATTAAAATCAGTTGATGTTCGACTGTCCCCCTAACTAATGAGGTTTTCCAGTTTACTTCCTCATTCCAGTACTGAATGGTGGGTTAGGGGGTCTACCAATGTAAGTCGTTCCTGAGGCGCAAATGCGGTCCGCGAAATAATATACCGCCCCCCCTTTCCCACACAAGTCACTGACTTTCTGGCAAGTCCTTGTGATTAGAATGAGGGGTAGAAATATTATTATTATTATTATTTATAAGAGTGAAGCGAGCGCGTTGCTCAGGCTTTTGAAAAGTAGATTGCCGATAGATGGCAGTGCGTTTCGTCCCGACATACCCATTGGATTCGTCAGTAAGCTTTCAGGTGTTATACGCCTGAGATTGGAATAGGTGGAAAATGGTATTTGATCCAGACAGCTTTAATTCCGACCGCTGGAACCGTGTCGGTCGCAGGTCGCTACAAGAGAAGCTCAAAAATGCAGAAATTTACAGAGTGTGCTATTTAAAAAACATTTGTATCACGGTTAATTTATAAAAAAAATAACTTTCTTAAATTCTTCGAAATTTAATCTGAAATAGCCCATTAGTCATTTGTCTATATATTTCAATAGTGCCATATAGGTTTATAGCGTATTTAAATTCAAATTTCTTGCGGGTACCTTATCAAATCTAGGAATTTTAAACTCAATTTCTTGCCGCTGTTGCTAGTGGTCGCGCAGTAGCGTGCACATAAAATTGCTACAGGTGTGAACTTGTTAAATTCGATATCTCCATTATTAGATCTTATGGTGATATCGATCTACTGTCCCAGATATTGTCTTTTATGCATTCCTAAAATTTCACACTTATTACAGTAATCGGTACCATTTTATTCTTATTAACCCTTTTTTTCAGACCAACTGTATGTCTATGTACATTTATATTACAATAATTCTTCTGGATTTTTCTTTACCAGTAAATTTAAGTTTATTCTGTTGGACATTCTGCAGTCTAACCGGAAAAGACTTTTTTGAAATAAAAAGAAAGAAGGTAATGGTCACTTTTCTCTGCGGGTGGTCTAAAAGAGTGCACGTTGTTATCGGCTGTGAAAGGAAATTATTAAGATTTATATATCTATTTGTTTGGGATCAATCCACTCAGCCGATATAATTTTTCACGAAGTTCTTACTTTCCGTTTGTTTGTGTAACTTGTGAAAATCTCCTTGGAGGATTTAGTCCAAGACACGTTAGTCGTAGCCATCCTCGCTGAGCCAAAGCTTCTCCCTCATAACGCCAAGGTACTGTATTCACCTTTCGTTAATTTTACCTTTAAGTTCTTGTTCGTTAATTATAGTGTGTTACTGCCAGGCCCTTTGCCGCCGATCTCTTGTTTAGAGATCTTCCTTTTTTTTTTTATCACCACTGAAGGTACTATAACCTCACCAATTGGGTCGGTTCTCCTGCAACACAGATACCAGCCCTGCAGACGGACAAAAAGAAACATCTCTTAACCAAAGTCTATCCATGGCAAGTAGGCAATTTCCATTATAAAAATAAAATTAACAAAAAAGAATTGTCCTCACAATTATTGAACCTCAATTTATATATGTGAATTAGATATATCCATAATTTTGTAAACAGAAAATACTAGGTATATCCTAAGCTATAGCTAGGTATTTTGTTAAACATTCAACATATTATAGTATAAGAGTGTGAACCGAAATTCAGCCGAATTCTGGGGGAATATTTCATATTACCGTTTTACTGATAATAGTAAATTTTATACCTAGATTATTCTTGTTAAACTGTACAGTATCAAGTTGTACCTCTCTCTCCTTTTTTTTTTTTAATTATAAAATTACTTACGAATAAAGGGGTCCTAGTCTTCAGTTTATGATGTTATTATTGTTATTATTTTTTTACTATTACCTAACATACTAGTTGATGAATCGATCGTTACACGTGCTTACGTTGTTACCCTGTATAATTGAAAACGATTTTAAAGAGTGTTGTAATTCTACACATTTTTGCATTTAACATTTTTTAATAAAATTTGAAATGACCGAGTTATGGCCCATCCACATCTTAATGACTGACCCCTTATCTCTGATATCTATGAAAACAGTCGATTACTTCCTAAAGTAAGATAGCTAGCTAAAAATGTTAAACACAAAAGTTTTAAGGTTTTTTATGATCTATTATAATAGGTGAAAATTAGGTATACATGATCAGTCAAAAAGTCGAGGAGAAACAAAGGTTCTCTTTTTTTAATGGTATACCCACCCTGTATATTTTTTCATGTTTAGTTAGAACGTTCCTTTACGAACACATACTGATATAGGAGTTGATGGGTATATCTATAATAATAAGGAAGAGATGACCAAAAGGGTGTGCCATAAGCGCGTACTAGAAAGAGAACATAAATTGGTTGCTATGGTACACGGGCTACATAGCCTTTGTTCAACACATTACTCTTATGGCACACTCTTTTGATAACATGTTCCTTATTATTATAGATAGGCTCATCAAATTCTATATCAGTGTATGTACTCGTAAAGGAACATTCCTAAGTAAAATTGAAAAACTATTCAGGGTGTTACATTAAAAAAGAGCAACTTTGTTAAAAAACATACATTTAGTATAGAAACGTAAGGTACTAATTTATATCAAGAAACTGATGACACGTCTCCACCATCATTTCTTAATAATAATAAAAAAATGTTTCCTAAGTATTTCTATGATCTATGTGACAATATATAGGGTGTCTGTTCGAAATATGCATAAAAAATATGGGGATCTCGAAAATTATAAGAGATCCAGATTCGATTAAATGAGAAAAAAAGTTGCGCATTCTATGGCCCAATTACCCCCCACTCAATAAAATATTTTAAGTGTGATACATTATTATGTTGGAAATTAAAAGGCCTTTGCAATTATAGTCATGGCTTACAAGGAACAGAAACATTGTACTTTAAATTTGTGATTCGGCCATAAAAAGTGACAAAGAAAAAGTGCTTCAGTTTATTTATCTCTTCAACTAACTTCAGAACAAAATAAAAACGGTTTTAAAAAAAATCAGATTTTCATAAATTTACAGCACTAATCAAGATAGCTATTATTTGCAAGTGGGAAGTAATTGGGTATTCGATTACGGAACTTTGTCCCCATTTAACTGAATCTGTATCTCTTATAGCTTTCGAGATCCCCATACTTCTCATCGTTATCTTGCGGATAGACTGTATTATCGGAATAGTTTGACAGTTAAAAAGTTAATTAAAGATATTTAATTAAATTTTTTTGTAATCGCATTGACTTTTTTGATTAAATAAATAAATAATAGCCTTACTACGCTCTATCTTTTATTGAGTATTTTGCATCACTAAAAATATATCGGTAGGGATTTTTAAAATTAAGTTTTGTCCATTTCTTAACTAATCCATTTGCCACGAGAGTTTATTTTCGAGAGAAGGAGTGTAGCAAAATACTCAAGAAAAGGAAAACTATCCAAATAATCCTACAAAAAATGAAATATAATAAATTTTATTTCCTCCTAGCTTTCTTTTAATCTGAATATTTGTGTTTTGAGTCGAACTTTAGACAAAGTACAGTAAATGTTGCTTTAAAATTCAGGGCTTGTTATGGTATAGTCGGGAGATTTGAGACTGTTTTGACTTAATTTAATTTCGTTTTTATTCACTTAAGATACACTCAACGAAAATGATAAGTAAAATCAACCAAAAAGAGCATATGAAATGGCGTCTATCTAGTTTCTTAGTTAAATCAACCCGACAAGAATTGTTAAATGGATTTTGTCATAATACAATTTTTATTTTTATTTCAAACAAGCAATTTAGTTAGCTGACTATTTTTAATACAACTTAATTTGTTGCATAAGCAAATAGTAGTAAGTAGACAATTCAATTTTGTTGAACAACAGTTTACTTTTTAACAATTTTTTGTTTCCCTACACATTTTTGTTTACTATGCTATAAAATAGTTAACTTATTATTCAGGTATTTTTTTTTCTTTCCTAACAATCTGTTTGATTTGGTATAGATAGATATCTTAAATGTTTATAGAAAATAAAATATTTATTTATTTAAATACAATTTATTGTTTCATTTCTGTGTTGACTTAATAAAAAGAGTACTATTACAGTTACTTATACTTATTAACCAATAAATTTACTACATACTAATGTAACAGGTATAAAATACACTTAACATATAAACAAAAATTCATTCTTCTAGTTCAGGTCACGCATTATGAGGTAGACGCAATTATATTATAACAATCAATTTAAATAATGGATGCGTAAACCAAGTACTTCATGGTTTTCATTATACTTAAATAACTAAGTTAATACTTTAGGCGTACATAATGAATTGCCTTTAGGCGATTTATATACGTGAATACGATAGTAATGAAATTCATGAAGCTGTGTCCAAAAAATAACAAAATTGTTCGTTTTATTTAGAACTGGGAAAGATTGAAAATTATTATTTATTTGGTCAATCCATATTCAATGCATATTAAATAGCAATCTTTGACATTTTCATAATCAATGACTATATGCACAATTTCATATTACCTTAAAGACTTTGAAAGAAGAAAAAATGTTCTTTATATAACATATTTTTATATTTTACTTTTTTATTTATTTTAAATATTTATTAAACTTATGTTCATCATTTAGCCAAGTTTCGTTTCATCACCCATCTTGTTTTATACCTGATTTGTATAGAATATGCACACACACTCACAGTTCACCACCCAATAAACATAAAACAAACTCCAATAAGTTAGAAAATTTTTAGGTACTTAGGTATGTCCTAATATGTATGTAACTATTATGCTTACGCAGTTTTAGGGTTTAGATTATGAACGCACAGAAACACAAACTGAAGTGTCTTCACCGTCACTTTGGTCACTTCAACTAATAAACGATAGATTGCGGAGCAATTTTTGGTTGATGTAAACAGATCGTAAGTTGGTTTTACCGATAATATTGGTTGGTCTACCACTAAAATAGTAGAACAAATTAATACAGGGTTAAAATTACAATTCCATAATAGTTAGAAATAGAATAAACAATTTTTTAGGTTGATTTTACAAAAGTCCGCAGATTAGTAGTTAAGATGTCAAAATAATAGTACAGTATACCTATCTTTTAAGTTAGTATTTGTTTTGTTGTGGCACAATTTTTAATTGGTTGTATTAACAATCTGCTTTTGTTTAAAACTAACATTGATGTAAATTGATTTAATAAAATTAACGACTTTGTTAGGTAAACATTAATCGTCGTTGAATCAACCCTTACTATTTCTTTGAGTGTAGTGATAGCTACGCGGGAAATTTCCACTAGGAATGGGGAAAGATGGCAGGAGTTTTCGCAAACTTCCATAATTCCCGGTAAAAAAACAGTACATTCGCTAAAAATCGCAACATTCATAGTATTCATACAATAATTATGTAATATTAGTACGATTACTACTTTTAGTAGGGTAGGGGCAACCAAAGTTTTTTTTGCCTGAGAATAATTTTCTATTTATTATTATTTATTTTTTTTAATAAAAGTCGATATTTTAATTTAATTTTTCTCTTGATTTCGTCTTACTTATGGGTTATCACGAATAAATGGAAGTGAAAATAATTTGATATTAACAAAATGTATCGAGAATTCTAGGGTAGACTACCGGAGTTCTAGGGAAAATTTCGGAAGATTTCTTACTCCAGAATTACCCCTCACTACATAATTCGTTATCAGATAGAGGAGCCAGAGCACCTATATTACTATTCGTAATTATGAATATAGGTACATTTGAAGTTTTAAAATTTCTTATTCTCAATTTGAAACTCACTACCTATTCCCGACTTAAAACCGAGTATATTGTGTTTTGTGTATGAAATCCGTAACCGATCTTCTAACTGGTTAGTGACTATTTAACCTAATTTTGGTATAGAAAATCCGCAATAATGGTACAGTAATGAAATTATATTTATATGGAGTAAATTAACTAAATACTTATGCGAATTCAACAGCCAGAGAAAATATATGTCCTTTTATTTAATATCGACATTTCCAGGTGCAAAAGACCTGAACTTGTTAGTTTCGTGAATTTTTTATAATTTTTTTTCTTTATTTCAGAGAAAGTGGGGTTTCAACCTCCGTACGGAGGAATAGATAACGGCATGGTAAGTAATTTTTCAAATACGCTTAAATAAATTGGTATGAATCATTTCTAATTTATGCATTTATTAATAAAACATGATATAATGTTTTCTTACTAACATAATAAGATCTGTTTATTTTCTCGAATTTAAGTAATTAATAAAACTACTAATATCGCATGTTTTGCAGATAAGTTGTAATTAAGAACTAATTATTGCCGCTAAATATCAAAGGGTAATCATTTATCCTTAAAACCACAGAAAAATAGTGAGATAAACTCTTGAACCCATATATGTTAATGGCCTTTGTTGTTTTACTAATCTACGTCTTAAGTAGTCGGGGAAGAAATAAAAATGTATTAAATAATATGACGTAAGGCTAAAATTAATGTTTTACATATTTGTTATAATTAGTACTCTATTGGATGACAATAACAATTTATTAGTTTGTGGCACGGAAATAGTACCTATTCAATGAAAATTCTTTCAGTTTGATCGCTAACTTCGCACAGAAATCATACTCGAGTCGAGATTAAAACACTCACTTTACTCCCTTCATGCATATATCAAGACCAAGTTCACGCATTTCGCGATCCGCGCTCATCACATCTAAGCGGGTAGCCGTGCATCTTTACGAGAAAAATATCTACTCCCACCACCGCCTGATTACATTGATTTTTCTCAGTAACTATACAAATTTAACTAAAAATGTGCTTAATTATTAAGCACATATACGAGTAGTTTCATTTCGTCGAGGTGACTGTTTTAACTTATTCATCATCACGTCTAGGCTTTGTTATTTCTCCTTTAGTCTACGTGAAGAACCAAAATAATATATTAAATACTTATTTGTGTGGATATTTTTCGGCACTGTGATTTTAACTTGCCTATATCTCGTTGAAATTTATGATCGTTGATGAAACTCAATGCATATGTAATAAAAGTGATAAGAATTTTCGGTGTACATAGGTACGTTGGTTAAGGTAAACTTTATAATTCCTAAAAAAGAGCTGGTGTGTTCCCAAGTTATTGAAGACAACATTTCATAAATTTTTAATTACTTTAATAAGAGTTTGCTAAGACCTGGTAAAGCGTCATTATGGATTGACTATAGACGACCAAAATGTAAAAAAATGCAATGACCTTTCAGTTCAAGAGCGACTTATCTTTTATTGCTCAACAATATTAATGCAAAGAAAAATAATAATTCCTGACTATGAATTAAATTCAAAATATTGCAAAAAGAAAACATATAGCTTTTCATTGATTAATTGCAACGTGCCAACTTGGAATGTAATGACCTGGAGAAAAACCGCACTTTTCCGACGCCAGGACAAGTATGTCATAGAACCTTCTATATTCTATGTGTACAAAATAGATACTATACATAAGACTGTTGGATAACATTATGATTACCTATTCGTTTTATTTAATCTTCAGCTACATTCAAATTTCAAACGAAAGTTTCCTTATATACATTAAGTCTACGTTACGTTCCAATACGCAACGGGTTAATGATTTAAAGAAAGATATTATGCAGATAGTCTTTCAATTTCGTGAATATGAGAAAATTAGTAGCTGTTGTCCTATATACATTTTTCTATTAAACAATAATTACAAAATTTACTGTAAAAACCATAGACCATTGTCTTATAAATCTATGGTAAAAACAGATTCTCTGTAAAAATACAGGCGCCAAGTTCACCCTGCACAAAAAATATTTGAAATCAATTAGAATCCCCAAGTCCGGCATCTATTTAGAAAAAGAAAATTGATAAAAGAATTATACTATAATTTTTTTTACAAAAAAAAAAAATCATAAAAAAAAACTTGGCACGTTTTTATCTTTAAAATAATGTGAGAAATACGGAATCTATAAAATAACGTGAGAAACATGGAAAGTCAAGCACGCCAAGTTTTTTTATGATTTTTTTATAAAAAAAATTATAGTATTATTTTATTTTTTTTTTTAAGAAATAGATACCAGACTTAGCGATTTCAAATATTTTTTGTGCAGAGTGAACTTGGCGCTTGTTTTTTTACAGAGAATCTGTTTTTTTTTGTGGGGATAACTATCTTACACGAACAGAAATAAAACAATATTGTACGGGCTCTAAACAGGGAGTAAAATGAAATGGGTGTTTATTATTCCCAGGGGATTTAAAGATGTAATGGACACCAAAGAACTAAAGTTTATTCTTTAGTACAGATATAACAACGTCAACAGTTTTTTATGCTAAATTATTTTCAACGGTAGAATTAGTTTTTATATTCAATTATTTTTAATAAAACGGGATGTGCCCGATCTTGTAAAAAATATATGAACTCGACAGTAGTATCTTTCAGCTCTTGGAACGTGTTTCCCTTGCTTCGCTCGCGAAATACTCATACCGCGACTAAAATACTCACTTTGCTCCCTTAACAAAAAAATCTTTGCCATGTTAAGCATTTGATTGATCAGACAAAAAAAATATTCAATAATGCTGAACAGTTGGAAGTTGGAAGTAACTCAGTGAATTGTTCGTATTAGTTTTTTGTATCTGACAACCAAATGAAACAGTTGTTGACTGATTACTAGAGAATTAACTAATAAGAGTTTTCACATTCATTCATACATTCAATTTCTATTTTTGTCACTATGCGCCAGGCACGTACAATTTGAGTAAAAAATAATGCGCTCGACGCAGGTAAAGTAAATTATAGTAAATTTATGAGATTTATTTAATCATCGTCATATCGCACATCTAGTTATCTTTGTCAGTGACACGAAAATAAGTGAAATGGAAAATGAAAAAACATTACACTAGTGGCACATCTAGCTGCCAGGTCAGAGATTCGTTTTTCGTGTTACTTCGTCACTTTTAGAAGCTTCGAGTGTCCCAAATATCATGTCAGCAAGCGCCTGATTGTAAAATAAATAATATACAAATCTGCATCAAAACAGAAAAAACACCTCCAAAACGGTTTTTAAGATTTCGTATATAACTTGAATATCCTCTACTGCTCGGGCTTCTAGACTTCTCCAACTCGCCACGGTTCGTTTTCTAGTTTACCTCCTCATTCTTCATCCCTCACCTCCTCATCCCATCCTTTACCTGCTTTTCTGCCTCGACCGGAAATATATTTGCCCTATGGTTTTTTAGTTCGCATAAAAACATGTTGATTTATTCGTTGGTTCTTTAATTATCAACAATGTTTTATATATTACAACTACCAGACGGTATTAAAATTGAATGAAGTAGATGTTCTTGGTTGTCCTACCTTGGCGGTTGATGCTTAATGGTAGACGTTTCGAAATTCTTAACAGATGACGTCTTCAGTGCTCGTCATGATTACAGGTTGAATGGTTATCGTGCTAAGTCGAACTTTTATACCAATTAGTGGTAGGTACTGCTGTTTGTTTTTTGAGTAAAGGCTTTCCTGTATGACGTATTTTTAATTATTTATCTCTGTTAACGCTATCTTTAGTCCAGCGTATACCGTTAGCTACTATTCATTTCGTCATCCCCACAGACCGTAGTACGATATATACTCAAATTTGCAGTTAACCGCATAGTTTGCTCGTTGGTGTGAAGGTCTTCACGTATTTCTTGCACAGTAATTTGACGATTCTATCCATTACACTGAGTATGTATAGTAAATTGGTGGTGACTTCCAATCGATGTCCTTTCAGTACCGCGTAACTTTTAATAAGTCCTTTCAATTTGTTATAATTCTGTATATTTTCATTGCTGCGCGCTTCTGTGTTAAATGGTGGTTGGACTTTCTATGCAAGTTTCGGTTTCTACATGTCTTATTCCTGTAGATACCTTGTCTCAAGATCCTTTCAACCAGACCGTCCATGAATGGTAAGACTTTCTGCTACTGCTCTATTTCCAGTTATCCTGATGTTCTGCTACCTGTTGGTGTGTTCCAGAAACTCTTGTAGGAAATCTTCCACCTTCCAATTCTGTCCTATTCCTCTCACATTTTCTCAGCCAACTCATTTTTTGTGCCGATAAAAGAGCTTATTTTTTAGCTATCAATTAAAATACATCAGTAATAGCATTCTTCAAATTATTGTTATTATTTCCAAATATCCTACTTGTAACTTCTACTACGCATTTCTATTTTATTTAATTATGGATTAGTTAATATATCCTCCAGCAACACGTGAGGACTTTCATCTGTATTTTCAATCAATTAAAATGAAAAACTGTTATAAAAAAATATTTTAGATACCCTAAATGGTGTCTGGTGATAAACAATTCAGTCAGTTATCATTATTTGAAAAATATAGTACCGCGCGTTACCTTATGTAATTTATCTGTCCATAAATTTAGGACACTTCAATGGTTACACAACTTCATGAGAGTTCTGTCAATGTAAACACCCATAGTTACTTACCTACGCCAAAGAGTAAATATTTACTCTTTAATTAGGAAACTCTTAAGCTAAGGTGATACCTGAAATTAAAATTAAGGAATGAGCTTTTAAATCAAATAATAGTTTAATTGTTAATCCAATCAGAAAGAAATTAGCATATATATTATTACGCATTTGTATTTTCCGACAAAATAAATTTAATAATTAATAACAAAGAAAAATAAATAATAACTTCACTAAAATTTGCTTAAAATGAAAAACTGTTATAAAAATATTTTAGATACCCTAAAAAGGTGTAAGTTAAAAGCGAAGATAGTTTTTAGTTATGGCATGTAAACCACAATAGTACAAGTAAGAAATTACCATAGCTAGGAGTTTGCATGCGTTTTTGGCATTAAAAGTAACTGCGCTGTGTCCAACAAATTTTGCCATAGTCTGGAAATGTATCGCTTTTTCTACTAAGTACACTATTTTTCTTGCATTTTGGAAGAGAAACACAACTAATTTAATTCTTTTTATATTATGGGCTAATCCAATGGGTTACATTAAGAGACACAATGTCTCACAAACGATCTCGTTAAGTTTTCTCAGATTTTAAGAGGACGTGATTTTAACACTAGAAATGGGCAATACGCAGATTACGTTCCTTTCTAGAAAGTTATACAGTATCATACAGTTATATAGTATCTAAAAATGATAAGCGTTAAAATCACATTATCACTGTACTGCACCAAAATAGAATTTTATTGGCTTGCCTTGCCTTGCAAGAAATTTGGCCTATTTAAAATTATAAAGTATGTACCTTATTCAGCCACTTAATTTTTAGAATATTAATTATTCCGACTCATTTGTAAAGAAGGTATTTGAGTAAGTTTTAGGTTGACTATTTTTGGCAATCTAAAACCATTTCAGACCCGGTTTCTGAAGGCTTTGTTCACCTGCCTCAAATAGATTTTAAAATGATGATACATATTTCTAAAAGTTTGTAGTATTTTTTTTATTTTTGAGCATTCATTTTTCAGTAGGTTTAGTTCATAAGAACTGTTTTAACAGTTCACTCAATTCACTCAATGACAAAATACTCAATTTAATATTTTTATTTTGGTTTGAGTAGTTTAACGACATTAGATTGTTTTAGTCTATTGACCTAATTAAGCGCTGTTATTTATGACCCGGTAAATTAAGGTTGCTGCACATTCCTCGCGAAAAAATAATTATTAGGATTGTTTTAGGGTCAGCTAAGGACCAATTCTTCAATGATTCAAATCAATTACATTTTTTCTGTGTAATCTTAGGTAAAGAACTAGTCATGCAGTACATAAACAGTGCCATATAGTAATCTCGTTGAATGCCCAGCTGATAGTTTCATCATCATTATGAGATTTTTAAGAGACGTTTCGCCATTCTTAACAGGTATCTTCTGTACTTCTCACCTCGTGTGCATCAGGCTTTGTTATTCAAGATTACTTACACGTAACTTATGAAAGTATCATGGGAGATTAATCGCAGATCTTTAATCTCTTGTCGAGTCATTACTTTTTATAACCGTGTCCATCTGATTTACAAGACCTCAGTAGCACATAGCGCCCATTTATGTGCTCTACCATAAGCATAATTGAAACATAACTATATATGTATATATTTAGTTGAACTTATAATACTTGATAATGCGAGCGCAAAAAGAGTAAATTAACCGTCACAGGAGTATTATGGGACTTTAGACGTCAATAAAGAACAAACAAAGAACTGATTAAAGACTATTTGTACCCAATAAAAAAAATTGTAGCCATAACCATTTAGCCGTAATTCCCTCTTGAAAAGTGGGGAAACAGAAATTAAATTGACGCATCTACTTGCAGCCAGGGGAAATCAAATTAGACCATAGTAGTGTACTAATTAAAGACTAATTTGTACAAATTAAAAAAATTTGTACCCATAAATATATTAGCTATAATTCCAACTAGAAAAGTGGAGAAACCGAAATTAAATCTATTTTGCAGCTAGAGGAAATATAATCAGACCATAACAGTGTACTAATTAAATGCTAATTTGTACCCATTAAAATAAATTGTACCCATCGCTATTTACCTATAATGCCCACTTGAAAAGTGAGGAAACCGAAATTAAATGGATTTGACACCTCTATTAGCAGTCGGAAGAAATCCAATTAGACCATGACAGTGTACCAATTAAGGACTAATTTGTACCCATTAAAGAAATTTTGTACCCATAACCATCTAGCTATAATTCCCACTTGAAAAGTGGAGAAACCATCTAAATCGAATTTAAATCGATTTTTCACCTCTATTTGCAGCTAGGGGAAATCTAATTAGACCATAACACTGTAGTAATTAAAGACTAATTTGTACCCATTAAAACTAATTTGTACCCATAGTCATTTACCTATTATAATGTCCACTTGAAAAGTGGGGAAAGCGAAATTAAATCGATTTGACTCCTCTATTAGCAGCCGAGGGAAATCTAATTAGACCATGACGTTGTACTAATTAAAGACTAATTTGTACCCATTAAAGAAATTTTGTGCCCATGACCATTCAGCTATAATTCCCACGTGAAAAGTGGGTACACCGAAATTAAATCAATTTAACACCTATTAGCAGCCGAAAGAAATCTTGGACCATGACAGTGTACTAATTAAAGACTAATTTGTATCCATTAAAGAAATTGGGTACCCATAACCATTTAGCTGTAATTCCCACTTGACAAGTGGGGAAACCGTAATTAAATCAATTTGAGAGATTTTGTTGCAACCAGGGGAAATATAATTAGGCCATACTAGTGTACTAATTAAAGAGTAATTTGTACCCATTAAAAAAATGTTGACTCATAACTATTTAGCTATAATTCCAACTTGAAAGGTGGAGAAACCGAAATTAAATCGATTTTTGACCTCTACTTGCAGCTAGGGGAAATATATTTAGACCGTAACAGTGTACTAATTAAAGACTAATTTGTACCCATAAAAAAATAATTGTACCCATAGCCATTTACTTATAGTCCCCACTTGAACAGTGGGGAAACCGAAATTAAATCTATTTCGTACCTCCATTAGCAGCCTTTACTCTTTAATTAGTATACTGTTATGATCTAATTAGATTTCCTGTAGCTGTAAGTAGAGGTGAAAATTCGATTTCATTTCGGTTTCTCCACTTTTCAAGTGGGAAATATAGCTAAATGGTTATGGGTACAAAATTACGTTAATGGGTACAAATTAGTATTTAATTAGTACACTGTTATGGTCTAATTAAATTTTCACTAGCTAGAGGTAGAGGTGAAAAATCGATTTAATTTGAGTTTATCCACTTTTCAAGTTGGAATTATAGGTAAATAGTTATGGGTACATATTTTTTTAATGCATACAAATTCGTCTTTAATTAGTATACTATTATCGTCTAATTAGACTTCAGCCGGCTGCAAGTAGATGTGCCATATTGACTTAATTTCGGTTTCTCCATTTTTCAAGTGCGAAATACAGCTAAATGGTTATGGGTACAAAATTTTTTTTGTGGGTGCAAATTTAGTCCAAGCAATGGGGGGTTTCTATTCGCAAAAGGTCGGAAAAAAATACAATTTGGTGGGATTGTAGGCATAGGTCCCCTGATAGTACACCTGAGTTTGCGACCTCGGGGGTTGCCGCTCGAGGCGTGGAAGGATGAAAACTCAGCGTTGCGACGCCTTTCAGGAAATAGCGCCGTTGTGGCAAGTGCTATCGAATAACGGGGCCTCTAGAATACCGGGCAACCTTCTAGAGTATGCTTGCCTTGCCACAGCAATGCGGGGCTCTGCTGTGGTGGACTTGAATCCCTTGCTACTCGTGGGACGTATATGGACACAGTAACAAACAAAAAACAACCTAACGAGGGAGGTCAAACCCTCGATCCTCCCCAGGCAACTGGGGAACCTATGGAGATTGGATTTAATCCGACTCCCATTGAAAGCCCGATCCCATCGGATCAGGCCAGGAGGCTGCTACAATCTCAGACACCTGAAACTGGAGGAGAAGGCAATTTAGGGGATGAGATATCTACATCTGTAGACAAACTATCCCTTAAAAGAAGACGACTAGGAGGAGCTGCAAGGAAGCGCCTAAGTCGTTTGCTTAAGAGCGGAGTGCCTTACCAGACCGCCTTAAGTAAAGTGCTGAACCAGCCGAAACTTGATCCCCAGCAGGAGGAAAGTAACCAATCCTCCTCTCTGCCAGTGGGAACGAGTAAACGCATGCGTTCAAATGGTAGTTCACCAGATCTGGGAGCGAAGAGAGCCCGGGAAGGTGAATATACCAAACCATCATTCAGGGCTGTAACAGAGGTGATTAGGGTGGGAATTATCCACCCTGAGTATCCCGAAACGGCCTTGACCAACAACCAATTAGGAACTCTGCAGAGGGCGATAATGTCAGCTGTAGATGAACTACCAGATGATGGACCTCAGGTGAGATTCCAGAGCTGCACACATCGACCTGGATGGCTTCTCACCACCTGTGTGGATCAGACGAGCGTCTCGTGGTTGGAGAGCGTAATAAAGCACCTTCAGCCGTGGGAAGGAGCTCGCCTTGAAACCGTGCAGGGTGAGGATTTACCTAAACCACATACATATGTGGCCTATATACCGGATGAAGCCGACAAACGGCTTACATCGGACATAGTTCTCAGCAGGCTGAGAAAAATGAACCATGGCTTGAATACCCGGGAGTGGAAAGTACTACACCGGGAAGAGTCTGGCCCAGGGCAGGTCTGGACATTCTCTATTGACGAGGTGTCTAAGGCAGCTCTGGAAGGGCTGAATAATCAGCCCTGCTTTGGTTTTGGGCAGGTGCAATTCCGCCCAAAAATCAAAGGGGTAAAGGGGAAAGAACCTGCCCCAACAACTAAAAGGTCAGAGGCTAAACCACCAACCTCGAGGGGCAAACCTAAAATGCACTCAACTGGTGGAAAATTGTCCCGACTCAAACCACTTGGGAAAGGAAAATCCGTCCCAAACAAACCTCCTCTTCGGAAGAGCGGATCAAAACCGCTATCCGGAAAGAAGGATAAACCGCCCACCCCCAAACCCAAACCAAGCACTTAAACCCCGCACCCTAGTTTCCCTTCTTTATAACATTCTCTCCTTCCAATAACCCAGCCTCCTCCCTCTCCTCCTGATATCTACATACATCAGGTGCCTACAGGCGAACTTTTCAACATGCCAAGACAGCGACATATGTCCTTAGAAAAAGATTCCAGGAAGAGCAAATTGACATTGTTCTCATTCAAGAACCCTGGACCAGTAATACAGGCCGAGTAACCGGACTAGGTAATACTTCTGGAAAGATCAGATCAGAAACAATATTAACTATTTTGTACTTACAGGTTACTGCACCCCGGATGTCGTAGCCATCCAACTGTCGATCCAAATCGGGGAGAGCAGGGGGAATATAATCCTCTGCTCAGCTTACTTTCCGGGCGATAGGGATGCTGGTCAACCTCCTCCATCTGCAGTGCGGGATTTAGTCGCCTTCAGTAGGAGAAACAATGTCCACCTGGTCATTGGATGTGATGCGAATTCCCACCACACGGCTTGGGGCAGCACAGACATTAACCAAAGAGGTGAGTCACTATTTGATTATATATTAGGTGAAGGGCTAATGGTAAACAACATTGGTTCAGAACCAACCCTTATCACTAGAAATAGGAGAGAGGTACTAGATCTCGCCATCAGCTCAAATCTTTTGAGCAATAAGATAACTGACTGGAAGGTATCTTCTGAACCATCATGTTCAGACCATAAACATATTCTATTTAATATAGAAACCGGGCCTAGGCCCATGGTGGAATATAGGGACCCGAGAAGCAGAGACTGGAGTGGGTACAAACGATCGATCCAGTTACAACTTTAAGGTACTCTGACCACTATAAATAATCGTGACGAGATAGAGATTGCGACGGAACAAATTCGGAACGCTCTTATAGCAGCTTATCACGAAAACTGTCCACTTAAGACCAAAAAAGATAATAGAGCCACATCTTGGTGGAACAAAAAACTGGAGAAAATGAGGAAAGAAGTTCGACGCCTCTTTAATCGAGCTAAAGTTTCGGGCGCCTGGGCTCCATATAGATCCGCATTAACGGACTATTATAAAGAAATAAGAAGAGCAAAAAGGGAATCTTGGAGGAAGTTCTGCGAGAGTATATCTGATCTACCTAGCAGTACGAGAACCACAAGATCCTTTCTAGAGATCCGGCAAGGGAATTTGGGTCGATAAAACGAGCTGATGGCATCTTCACGAACTCTGGAAGGGAAACCTTGGAGCTTTTGTTACAAAACCACTTCCCAGGTAGTTCGATTTTGGATAACCAGAACCTCCTACCAGGAGGCCGATTTAATAAACGACCTAACAAAAACGACTGGTTGGTGGCCAGGAAGGTTATCACAAGACCAGCTATTGAGTGTGCTATCAAATCTTTTCAGCCATTCAAATCACCCGGTGAGGATGGTGTGTTTCCAGCTCTGCTCCAAAACGGACTGGAAATCATCATACCGTTTTTTATTAGACTATTCAGAGCTAGTCTGAATGGAGCTATATACTCAGTTGGTCCGGAGTGAGGGTGGTATACATACCTAAAATAGGTCGAATAAACCTATGCCCCAAATCGCTCAGACCCATTAGCCTGACATCATTTCTGTTGAAAAGTCTGGAAAAGGTACTGGACGGACACATTAGGACGAGTGTGTTAAGCATTCATCCTCTTAATACCCACCAGTATGCCTATCAAACCGACAAATCAACAGAACTAGCGCTCAACAACCTAGTCGGGAAAATTACCCAATCCCTGCAGAGTAGGCAAACTGCAGTCGCGGCTTTCCTTGACATTGAGGGAGCGTTTAACAATGCACTGCCTGACTCCCTATACACAGCTGTCGCGGCTAGGGGAGTCGACCCAACCATAAGTGACTGGATTCGGGCTATGTTAGAAAATAGAATTATAACGACATCCCTTCAGGAAGAAACGGCCAGATTTAGGGCCGCAAGAGGGTGTCCACAAGGGGGGTTCTTTCCCCCCTACTTTGGTCACTGCTTGTGGATGACCTGTTGGCCATACTTTCTGTGTGGGAGATTGAGGTTCAAGCATATGCGGACGATCTAGTCATTTTAGTCAGAGGAAACTCTGAAGAGGGAATTTCCCTCACCCTCCAAGAGGTACTAGAGATAGTACTGAGTTGGTGTAAGAGGGAGCAGATGTCTGTAAACCCTCACAAATCGGTAATTGTACCGTTTACCAAGAAAAGGAAGCTGGACAACTTAAGACCTCCCTCCTTACTTGGTGAAATAATTCCATTTGTGGAGGAAGCGAAGTATCTGGGTGTAGTACTAGATAAGTCGCTTAATTGGAACTCCCATCTGGAAAAAATGACACGACTGTCCTTATGGACATGTCGACGAATTTGTGGGAAATCTTGGGGCACTGGACCCAAACAAATATATTGGCTGTATGTGACGGTCATACGACCCATGATTGCATACGGCTCCATAGTTTGGTGGTCCAAAGGACTACAACAAAGGACCAAAATCAAACTCACTGGTTTACAGAGACAAGCCTGCCTGGCCATAACTGGAGCAATTAGCTCTACACCATCAGCAGCTCTGGAAATGGTGGTCTGGTTTTCGGCCCACTCACTTTTGAACCTAACCTAACCTAAGTGCTATCGAAAAAAAGTTCAAATAAAATATGTAGAGAACAAAATTAGGCACAATTTTGATCATTTCATTTTTCGTCTGCCACCAATAGTTTCCGCTCTACGGCGCGCCAAAGTTAGGGGTTGATTTGCAATTTTCAATAAAATCAGAATTTCATCGCGGATTAAGACGAAGATCGCTATCAAACAATTCTGCAATATTTTTTTTCTGAAAGAGTAATGTTTTCCGAGTCTAGTGATGCCCGATTTGATACATTTGGTCGTATATAATAAAAGATATGATTTTTGGAAGCGGGCCCCTACATAGTCCGATATGGGGATTTTTTAATAATCATTATCTACGGTCAATATTTCCTTATTATTGTTGACCTAGGCGCCAAATTTATTATTTTTGTGCATACATGATACAAGAAAATATCTTTTTCAACTCGTTTCCACACCACCCTTGAGGTTGAGGTAAACCATCGGTGCGGTTTTTTTAATGAGGTATCCCCAAGAGGGGATACCACATTAAAGGTAAGAGGGGATACCACATACGATCATGGATCGATATCGGGGTTTACTTCACTTTGAGTCGCTTGCTACGTTTTAAAGTTGACTCGCCTTCGTTGTCATCATCTTCGGACATCAATTCCGGGTCATAATCGGCAAACTCGGCGTTGTCTGTTTGGTCCTCATCGTCCTGTATCTGATCGGGAACGTTTTCGGCATCTTCTACATTGTCGTCGTCTAACGCAATCTGGTCGGAAATGTTTTCGCAGGACGTCCCAGTACAGTGTAAACACAGAACCGAACATTTTAATCCTGCTTTACGGCAACCACAAGCAGGTCCACAACCTTTCTGGCATCTGCACGAGATGCTCTTAAGTAAAACATTCGGAGCTGGTTCCTTTGCGATTCGTATTGCGACCAGCCCTGTCGTTGTTCTTCACCATCCATGATCTTTTGGAGGTTTTTTAATTCCCCACCAGCTCTGTGCTTGACAATAAGTACGCAATGAATGATGATGGCACGCATCGGATGTTGTTGGCAGCGTCGCGAAATTGAATGAACTTTTGGAGACGGCCCGTACAAAGTTCGAATACCGCAGAGAGTCCAACTTACGATGTTTACTTCCTGCACCATACTGCCTCAACATAAACAGTTCGCCTGCGGCAACCACTTCCGTTAATTCTGCATTGGGGTCGTCAAATACCTGAATCGTGTCTGTTAATGTTGAGTTATTTTCTAAAGTTTTGAGGAATTGGATCTTGCCTTGATTGAACAACGTCGATGTAGTGTCACATCCACTGAGGGCATGCACAAATAAGATAGTTTTCGCAACATATTGCACATATGCAACTGGTACATATTGCAAACTCTGAGGCGAATAGAACACATCCTCCTTGTATCCTCTACACGGCTTGCGCAAATAAACATTCGGGATCTTTCTGGCTTTAGCAGTCAACAACACAAGCAAATCTACGTCTTCTCCAATAACGAGTACTGAGGAAAAAGAGGGAGCAAGTTCGATGCCAGTGTGCACAATTAATGAACCTCGTGTTCGATCGCCTGCTTAACCGTGTAATTATGCGCTTCCAACTTGCAAAAGGCGATGAGGCGCCTTTTGTTGAAGCTGTTCGATAAAAATTTTTCTTGCGACATTGATATCATGGATTCATTGAAGAGTACATCAGTGCTGCAGTGGTGCTTCGAGCGGCGGTTTCCTTCAGTAGATTTCGTACTTGTTTCTATCCCACTTTCGGGATATCCATCAAAACAGCTTATCTACTAGCAACAATTGTATTCGGCCCATAATCTCTTGTAATATAGTAAATGTAATTCTCACAAATTATTCTCACAAACGAAACGACATAAGGAATGGATAACTCAAGAAATACTCACGTTGATGGAACAGAGACGTAGCCTCAAAAACACAAGTGCAGAAGAATATAGGGAAACCCAAAAACTTATCAGAAGGAAAGTTAGAGAAGCCAAGGAAACATGGATGAAAGAAAGGTGCCAAGAAGTGGAAGAACTATATAAAAAACACGACCTCTTCAACCTACATAAGAAGGTCAAGAAAATTACAGGTTGCCGTAGATACCCAGTCTTCTCCCATATAATGAACCAAGATAACAAACTAATCACAGATGATGACGAACTTAAGGAGGTATGGGCAGAATACGTGGCTAATACATTTGAAAGCAATAGGCCACCTTTCCACAGTCAAAATCCGACGGAGCCGACACCGGAAATACTCCAATCAGAGGTCCAAAAAGGGTTAAGAGAGATAAAAAATAAGAAAGCAGCAGGCCCAGATGACATCTGCCCAGATATCCTAAAACTTATAGGAGAGGAAAACATACACAGCCTGGTTCAACTTTTTAATGATATCTATAAATCGGGATACATCCCCCGGGATTGGCTGAAATCAACCTTCATACCTATACCTAAAAACCCCGGAGCACGGAAGTGCGCAGAATTCCGATTGATCAGCCTGATGAGCCAGGTGTTAAAGGTGTTCTTGAAAATCATTGATAGGCGCATACGTAGAAAATACGAACAAGATGTAAGTGAACTGCAAATGGGTTTCCGCGAAGGAATGGGTACCAGGGAGGCTTTGTTCGCACTGTCTATCCTGTTACAAAAATGCAGATACCAGTAGAAGGAAGTATATCTGTGCTTCATAGACTACACAAGGGCCTTTGACTGTATAGATCACACCACACTATTAGAACTGCTGGAAAGAAAAGGTGTTGATGCCCAGGACTTAAAAATCGTACCGAATCTTTATGAACAGCAAGTAGCAAACTGGAAAATACCGAAACAAGCACCGTACCTATAAGGTGTGGAGTCAGACAAGGTTGTGTACTTAGCCCCATGCTCTTTAATATGTATTCAGAAATCATTTTCCAAAAAGCTCTGGACGAGCTCATAAACAATTTAAGATATGCCGATGACACAGTGATAATCGCAGACAGCCCGGAAGGGCCGCAACGCCTAATAGACAGCATATCGGTTTCTGGGGACGAAATGGGACTGAGGATTAACATCTCAAAAACAAAGATCATGTAAATAAGTCGCAACCCGAACAACTATTTCAACATAAATATATACGGATTACCAATAGAGCAGGTCACAAAATTTAAGTATCTGGGTAGTCTGAGATAGAAATTAGATCCCGCATAGAGCAAGCGAGAGCCAACTTTATTAAAATGCGGAATCTTTTAACTGACAGAACACTTAATTTAAACATCAGATTTAACTTCGTTAGATGTTATGTGTATTACACGTTATTGTATGGAGTCGAGGCCTGGACGCTAAAAGTCAGCAGTATTAACAAGCTGGAAGCATTTGAGATGTGGATATACCGCAAAATGCTGCGTATTCCATGAACCGATCATATCACCAATTAAGAAGTCTTACATAGGATGAACAAGGACCGAATAATCCTCGAAACCATAAAAAAACGAAAGACTGCTTACCTTGGCCATGTCATGAGACAGGACAAGTACAAATTCCTGCAACTGATTATGGAGGGCAAGATCAAGGGAAAACGTGGTCCTGGTCGTAGACAGTGCTCTTGGCTGAAAAACATAAGGAATTGGACAGGCTTAGACTCAAACTCCCTGCTAAGAAGAGCCCAAGACAGAGACGAATTTGCCAGAATTGTTGCCGATCTTCATGATCGAGCATTCTACATGAATGGAGAAGGCACTTCAAGAAGAAGAAGAGGCCGAACAAGAGGCACGTATTTTATACCCCAATCAGGATATTCAATGACCGCTAATGCACAAATAATAAATTTGGCGCCTAGGTCAACAATAATAAGGAAATATTGACCGTAGATAATGATAATTAAAAAATACCCATATCGGAATATGTAGAGGCGCGCTTCAAAAAATCATATATTTTATTATATACGACCAAATGTATCAAATCGGGCATTTGCAGACTCAGAAAACGTCTTTCTTTCAGAAAAAAAATATTACAGAATTGTTTGATAGCTATCTTCGTCTTAATCCGCGATGAAATTCTGATTTTGTTGAAAATTACAAATCAACCCTTAACTTTGGCGCGCCATAGAGCGGAAACTATTGGTCGCAGACGAAAAATGCTAAGAGCAACATTATGCACAATTTTGTTCTCTACATATTTTATTTGAACTTTTTTTCGATAGCACTTACTGCAACGACGCTATTTCCCGAAAGGCGTCGCGACGCAGAGTTTTCATCCCCCCACTCCTCGAGCGACAACCCCCTGAGGTCGCAAACTCAGGTGTACTATCAGGGGACCTATGTCACCCATCCCACCAAATTTCATTTCTTTACGACCTTTTGCGAATAGAACCCCTTTCTTTTTACCCATTGATTGGACTAATTGGTCTTTAATTAGTATTTTGTTATGGGCTGATTAAGTTACCCACAGTTGCAAGTGGGAGTGCTAAGTTGATTTAATTTCAGCACCCCCACTCTTCAAATGCCAATTGTGGCTAAATGGTTATGGGTAAAATTTTTTTTAATGTGTACATATTAGTCTTTCATTAGCACTAAATTATAGGCTAAATAGATTTTAAATTCATCGATATGGGGGTGCCACCTTTATTGACGTGTAACTTTAGGGTCAAACATTCAGAAGCGCGACCACTTATAACTAGTTCTTTATTTATAAGTATGCAGAAAAACGAAAGTAAAATCAGCGGTAGGGCCCTAAAATACGTTTTATCCCTAATTAGAGTGATCTAAAACTCAAATGAAACAGTATTAATAGTGGGGTTAAAAATATTTTGACCTAAAATGTAACATTAGATAGAACCATAGATATAAGTAAAGAAAGACAAAATAAAACTACTGCACATTCAACTAATGTGCAGCCTCTCATTCATCCATCAATCAAAGGTATTATTTCAAAGACCTTTCTCCTGGATCTGTCACCGTGACACAAAAAAACACCCTTTTGCGCAGTGCAAAATCGGAAATATGTTACTTCTTTACTTTCTAACGTTATTAAACAAGGCCCCACTTACGTAAAAATTGATTTTGCTCTCATTAAAATATATTTTTTTGAAAATGTGTAATTTGAAGGTACCCACAGACTCAGTCACATGTCTATTCAAAACGAAAACGGATGCACGTCATCAACTGTAAAACATGTGACTAGCGAACATTGTTGCCAAGTTTGTCAGACTGTAGTGAGTGTTAAAGAAATTTCATTTGTATATTTCATGTTTAATTTTAGTGCTGCTGCCACTCGCTAGAAAGAAGACCTCTCTAACAGCAGTCAAAGGTAATAGTGGCCCATTATTTTCACGTTCTGCCTCAAAATACTCGTATTAAATTTGCTACAAGCTCCTTGCAACGGCTACTCAACTGCTGCGGCATTTTGGTATAAACAAAAATCCAACTGCAGTTTCTTTCCTGATCAATCGCAATATAAGGGACAATCACAAGCTTTGTAAACAGTTTAAATATAAGCAAAACTATAATAATTTACAAATCGTAGTGTACTTACTAAATAAAACATCTATTACAATATATATTTATATAAAATGTATTACTATTACTGTGCGTTTCACGAAGTTGTATCCCGGATTGGAATGTTCGGATTGTCAGGATTCGCTGGCAAATCCTGTGCGAGACTGGCACGCGCGCTTAAATCACACCACCTCAATTTGTAGCGGTCCGTAACCGAGATGTGCCAATGCATTGAATTTAACTAATAACATGACGACGCTCCATACGTTGGAGATATATACTAACATTCCAATCCGGAATACAACTTCGTGAAACGCACAGTAAAGCCCGCTACTCACTATTCGTTACTTCGTCAATTCGTCGCAGTAATTCACGAAATATTGCTTAGTGAGTATGACGCGCTGCGCCGATGCGACTCGTTGTACTGCGCTTCGGCAGACTTCGCCCAGATGTCGGTATTTGGACGAATCATCAAAGGGAAAATGAACGATGCGACGAAGTTGAACGCGTTCGGTCTCAGATCTCATTCGCGAATCATTCGTTGAAGAAACCAGCCGTCGTGTGTGTTTAGTTTACTTCAAAATGGAATGGAATGACGATATTGTTTTTAAATTTATACAAAAAATACAATAACCACATAACAAGCTTGAGCTGCAGCGAGAAGAAGCAGGTCTTCTTCACAATTCATTTTTACTAACGACAATAAAAAAAAAACACAAAATGTTTGTTTTAAACAGTAGATAACCATAGTAAACTTGATCAGTATATTTTTATTCTGACATTGAAGTTTTTTGGTCGCACTTTGCACAATGGACGAATCGAAATTCGTCCATTGTGCGAAGTGCGACCAAAAAACCTACTCATTATGCGTTGATTCACTTCGCTTCAATGATGCATGGAAATGCATCATCGAAGCGAAGTGAATCAACGCATAATGAGTAGGATGTAATGCGTCGGATGGTCGAAGCGCGAATTGACGAAATGAACCGACGAATCGCATTAACGAAACGAATCAACGAATAGTGAGTAGCCGACTTTAGTGTCAAGCCATCGAGCGGAGGAACTGTGGCAAACTCACAAATTTTCGGACGATGTTGCCAACTGTACTGTACTCGCCTCATTCAAATTCTGGCGATGTCAGGACAGTTATACATGGGCATCGTTGACACTGTCTTCTTACGTTACTGATGATGTGTATCGGTTTTTGTTTTGAATAGACTGTAGCATCTTGTTTGTGAAGATAATAATTTGTATATATATTAACGCAAAAGCCAATCTCTTTATTAAAAAAATTAGAGAATAACGTTCACTAGTATGTCATTTTCTGGTACGCATGTTCCGTCAAAACTTGGTCGCGATGAAACGCTTGAAAATTTACGTGTTTCGAAAGTATGCATAGTTTGTTTTTCTTAACATCGAAAAATAATAAAATTTCGAGATCAAACATAAGTCAAAATTTAGGATAATAATAAGTTTAATGTCTAAAGTTACACAAAAAATTAAACTGTATTATGTAGCCCTTCCACGCTTTGTATAAAAAATGTACTTTTAGGACTGTAAAGATGAAATACTAACAGACAAATGTTATCTTCAATAATTACAAGCATTTCTACGAAACATGAAATTACTCGACTATTTGTTAATTTTTTTAGCCTGTAACAAGCGCGTGAAATTTTGTGTTCTCCCAATCGAGATAACTATGCAGTTAAGAGCTGCTGGATATACAGTGTGGGTGAGTTTCCATTACACACTCATTTTTGTGCTCTTTTCAACCCTCTGATTAAAAACTCTCATTAAAAAAACAAAAGAGCAGCGGCATGTACAGTGATTTTTTTAAATGGAACACCCTGTATTTTATTTCATAATTTGAAATCCTATCAAATTCAGAATGTGATACCGTTTTTGTTTTTTTTTTTAAGTGATAATATGTAAGTTAGGAACAATACAAGAAATTATCGGTAGTAGGCCATGGATTGCACAATTAGTGAAAACAAAGCATGCTTATGAAGACAAAAGTTATGCAAATAACTCATAACTTTGTTAATGATATTATTTTCATTTATTTCAATAAATATTTTGTTTCAATTGTACAATCCAGAATTAAATATTCTGTAAACTTCGCTAGCACCGATAATTTTTCGTATTGCTATTTATCACTTTTAAGAAAAAATAAAAACGGTGTCATATTCAGAATTTGATAGGATTTCAAATTATGAAATAAAATATAGGGTGTTCCATTTAAAAAAATCACCGTACATGCCGCTGCTATTTTGTTTTTTTAATGAGAGCGTTTTTAATCAGAGGGTTGAAAAGAGTACAAAAAATCACTTGGAAGTACTTTTTGAACGATTTTAATATCTTGACATTTACGAAGTTACTGAGTGTGTAATGCAAACTCACCCACACTGTATACAAGCTGAATGGTTGCCATATCGAGCTTGTGTATTATTATTTTTTGTAGAAATTAATGTAATATTTGACACTGACAATCAAAGCAATCAACCATTTTGGGCGTTGATATCTGTGATGAGAACATTGCTAACTTCTACCTTGCCATTAGAAGAAACGCATATATTTCTCCATATTTTAAATATCCTCCTAAAAAATTAACATTCTTATAGGCAGAGAGCAGAAGGGGTTAGCAATGTTCCTATCAGAAATAAGCTATACCCAATATGGCTAATTTCTTAGCTGGTCGTTCAGTCCGTACAGCTTCATAGTGCCCTTACCATACCCTGTCGTATCATTATAAATGGGCCTTTATTAACAAAGTTTTTATATGTTATGTAGTTCTTGTAATTCACAGGTGAAATCAAAGTCTTGATTAATATTAGGTTATATTTATCACGAACACGTTTTTTAAATTTGAATAATTTTATTGACCGCTTTGCGCATAGGTAATCGACATACTGGATTAAAATTAATGTTAATTAATTCGACAATTAATTAAAACTGAATATGATATCCTATAATTTCTTAGAATCTTACAGTAAGGTACGGTACGATACGGTACGAAACTATTCATCCACCTTTCACCCCGTTACACAATGGCGAGCCGTAAAATTTAATACTCTTGCATAAGTTTTCATTAACTTTCATTTGTCGATTGGCTCTTTTTTTGCGAATAATTAATAAAAATTGTAAGTTTTAAGTCATTTTGTCATAAGTATTTACGGCAAGCCATTCTGTAAAGGTATTTATTCAGTGTTGCAAAACCATTATAATTAGATATGATGTTAGTTCATGTGACCATTTATATTTTTCTAGGCTTATGCTTTGAGTCCTGCTGGCCCAGTATATACGGGACCCGGAGCCAGCCCTACGCAAGCCACCGCGGAGCCTTTTACGGCCGACAGTCCGTATTTCCCTTTTAATACGAGACCCGGTAGCCGATTATCGCCCGCGAAACCGAAAATACCAACCGGCCTGAGACCCGCAAAAGATGAACCCACGGGCGCGACTACACTCGATGGGCAATGGGGAGTGGTAAGTTTTAGGAACTTGAGTTTTTTTATAGTGTTTGAAGATCCTAAATGTTAGATATTGATTTTTCGATGAAGGTGTACGATTAGATGTACGATTAGATAATAATGAACACTGATTGTATACAAATTTCTTAGAGTTCAATGTAATTCGAATTATTTTCAAGATAACAGTGCATGTGTTAATGACTATCTTCTAAAACACAATACATCTAAAGAAACTCATAGTTGTGGTAAAAAAGTAATCTTTTAAATTTTAAGGAATATACCAATTGCTTTTTGAGATACTTGAAAACGATGTAATATGACAATTAAAACAATTATTATTTTCAACTTTTTTCATGACCAATTTTTTATTGCTATGATACGCAGTCTTCTGATTAATATTGTAAAATAAATTGTATCTCATTTGGTTACGTTCTTTTTAATCCCACGACCCTTCTGAGTTTTTAGATACATTACGTTTAAAAAGCAAGCGTTTTAAATTAAAGGAAAACACATTTCCTACACTGGAAATCGAATCTACATATCCTAAGAAATTAAACAGAATATAGGAAATAATCAATTTAGGGGTTATGACTCTGCCTGACAATATAAAATTGTTTACCATAATATATGTTCATCACTAAATTTTTTTGACGTGACGTGACTTTACTAATATTGAGAAGTTTGCAGATCAACACCCTGTATGTAGTTTAGTTGATATCTACAATTTTATAAGTCTTGGGAGATTTTTGGTAGTAAATACCAGAAATACCTAATATGTCTTCTTGAAAGAGGTGAAGTTGATTTGCAAGTGAAATAAACATTTGCCTTTATCAATGAACTTCCGGTTATTAATAATTTGCACTTTTACAATTAAGTATAATATACATAATATATTTAAGGCGTTTATTCTTATGTTTATAGAAAATAAACTCGGAAACAATATAGTTAGCATCATTTCTTTACCTTATTAATAACTAAATTTTGAAAAAGTAAGTTGTGCTGCTAAAATTTCCATTAGATATCTAATCTTATTTTCCAGTATTAAATTCCGATTAAGTGGTAGTGTACGTCACACCAAAAATAAATATTGATATGGGAAATATTCCTTTTTAATATAAAAATGAAAATTTCAGATAATTTATAACAATACTATCTGGACCTACCAAACTGTAACTAAGTTACGAAGATGATAATTTATTCATTCCTCGACTACTGTTCCCTCTTCTTTAGTTCGGGGTAGTTCAATTCCTTAATCTGCAAAGTCCCTTTGTCAGGACATCGGGACGTATATAGACGTAATATTGAATTCAGGCGGACGAGAAGTAGCGATTGTTAAGTTCAGTGGCGTTCCAGAAATCTGCTGGTTGTGAATATTTAGAAGATATATAACTAGGGAAAAAAGGTTTCATTGAAAATACAAGAATAATAACTATGTCATTACATATAGACAGCGTTACTTTTTAGACCTCTCGAGTGTTAATTGTTCAGGATATAAAATACTTAAAATAATTTAAAAAACTATTCGTAGAAGAATTGGAGCATATTTTATAGAGTGGTTATGACCAATGATCAGAAACTGCTTCTACTAATAGGATTAGGGACCTATTCATTGTTCATATGCGGTAAGGATAATTGAAACGTGCTAGTGAACGAGGCTGGCTGTTTGTACTGTGAAAGCCTCTAGATCCAGATTATGATAATAAACGTAGATATAAGGTTTGTTCCAACACAGAATTCAAGATAGTTCGTAACGTGGTTCCGGATTTAATAAATACGCATGCGTCAATTGGAATCGGTTCAGAATTTGGTACTTTGTTGGAACGCTTTTTGAGAATTCGAATCAACCACGGAATATAAAATTATTAACGATGGATTCGGAAAGATCACAACATAAACCCTTGTCCCTTGTTGATATTCTGTGGCATAAACTTGTACCATACTTGTACGTACATAACCTAAACAATACAGACCCAAGTTTACCCTTTAAATTTAATATTTCCTTTCTATTATCTACGTTTAATACAATGGATCATAGCCAAGGCCCTTCAATGAATATAGGTATGACATATTTGACACACCTTTTATTTACATCAACTAGTTAGTAAATTTTTGTAGATGTAGATGAATTTTTAATATTTCAAACAGAAGAACCACAGGAGTTACCACCAAATACTTTGCAGCATACAGTTGTTGAAAATGAATAAAAATATTGGACCGCAGATCATACCAAACTCTTGATTGAAATGTATGGTAAATACAAAAATAAAGTAGGATCCATGGAGTTAAGAAATATAAAAAAGTTGTGGGAAATAATTGCAGGGGAATTAAATAAGCTGGGATTAAAAGTTACACCATCAAATTGTGAAAACAGGTGGAAGGTCTTGGACCGTAATTATAAAAAGTATGTTGATAATAAAACTCAGACGGGGCGTGGAAGAAAAGATTTTTTATTTGCGGAGGAGATGGACAGGCTTTTTAGAAAGAAGAAAAATATTATACCGGAATTATTATTATCCAACACAGATGTGGATTCATTGCCCTCAACATCATGTAGACAGGAAGATAAATGTAGTAATGTCACTGAAAAAAATGAAAACAAAGAAAATGCTTCATTAGTAAACAAAGGAAAATTACGAAGAAGTAAAGTCCTAGTAAATAAAAATGATATATTAGAAAAAATGCGTTTAGACAGAAAGAAGTATTATGATGAGAAACTAAAAATTGAAAAAGAAAAACTTGAAACTAGTAGGGAAAAATTAAGAGAAATAAAAAAAAGACAGCTTTATTAGAAGAAAGAAACACACTGCCAAGACAAGATTAACCGTTTTACCTGTACCTACATAGATACCTACTAGATATTATTTATTTAAAGAAATATGTATTTTTGTTACAATATGTTAGAAATTTATTAAACAAAGGATTTATATTAACTGTTAAATGTTTATTTATTATGTGTTACTTGTAGTTCATAATTTTTTTTACCTACATGCCGTTTTTTATGTTTCTGAATTTTTTTAAACTGATTAATATTTTTTATTACAGATTTTTTGAATAAAACAAAAGTAATAGTAATAACTAATGATCTTTATTACCAAATAATATAAACAAAAGTAGGCAAGTAAAAACGATTTAAAATTAAATTCTTCGTTGCCATAATATATTTACTATATTATTTCTTATTTCCACAGCATTCCTATCATCTTCCTCATCAAAGTCATCATTTCCAGCTAAATTAACAGCAACCTCAAGTTCTACATTTATCTGGAGGTCTTCATAAAAAAAGTCTTCTATTGACAAGTTATGGAGAACACAACATGCCCTAATAAAATGGACAGTATCTCGTATGTTTCTCAGTTTCAGATAATATAACTGCCGAAACTTTTGCTTAAGCCGTCCAAAGCAGTGCTCAATAATGTACCTACTTCTGGATAATTTATTATTATAATTTATTTTCTGGCGATTTAATTGACCCCTGTCTTTAAAAGGCGTTAAAAGATTTGGTAATAAAGGGTACCCACTGTCTCCTGGTAGATAAAGGTCACGGCACTTTTCCTCTAATGTTGCATATAATGGCGATCTTCTTAAGACCCTACTATCGTGTACTGATCCAGGAAATCCTGTGAACATATCCCTGATTTTCATGCAGTGATCACATACCGCCTGGACCTACAAAAAAAAATAATATGTAAATCAGTTAGGCATTCAAATGGAGTAAACAAAGTAGGTGCTAATATGAAATTACCTGTACAGAATAGTATCCTTTTCTATTTATATAGGAATCTGGATCAATAGCTGGTTTGTCTAATTTTATATGTTCCATCTATTACTCCTACAACTCCAGGGAACCCCTTATGTCGAAAATTTCGTTCTATTTCTTGTTTTTCTTGTTCAGTTGGCCACGTTATTACAAATGGGGCCATATTGCTTATAAAGTATATTAAGCGTTTAATAATTCTAGAGAGATTGCTGATCGTAATATCGAATCTGTCTGCAACATCTCTAAAACTACTTGTTTGATGTGCTGCATACCATAAAAAAACTTATACTTGATGGTAAGCGCTTGTTTTCCCATACTGCCCATAATGCTTGTGATAATAAGGGCTGTTACTAAATCTTTCACTAATTTCTTCACAAATCATTCGGTTAACTCGAAAGTGTTCAATAAAAACTTCATCAGTATATTGTGGCACAACTTCTTCAAGGTAGTTTTCATTTTTTTACCTGGCGTTATTTTCAAATAACACATTATCATCGTCACTGTCACTACCTGAAGATGATGAACTAGATAAATCAAAATCACTTTCTTCAAAATCAAGACATTTTTTGAATAACTTTTTCAAAACAATGAGGTTACCAGCAGTCTTTTAGAAGTTAAGTTTTATGAAGTCAAAACGCTTGACGCGCATGGTCAGAATTACAAATTCTCGTAAAATCCCAGAACTATTTGAATCGTTCCTAACTCGTTCAAAAATCATGTTGGAACGGCTAATAGGATCCTCAAAAAATCAGTAATGGTTCTGAATTTGTGTTGGAACACGAAAATTAAAATGCGCAGACGCATTACAATTCGGAATCATTCTGAATTTTAGTTGGAACAAACTTATAATCGTAACCAATAGAAATCTGATATTCGATGAAGACTAACTGCTTCGTTGACTTAATCTCAAGTAGATAAATATTTAATGAGATAACTGAACAATTCAAGAGTTTTTTTATTATTATCTACTCAATAATTATTAGTTTTTGAGTATAAAACTGGGGGCTGATATTTGATACGCCTATGGTTATACAACGTATCCTTGCCGGTAAACAAATAAACCGTGCATCCCGGCAGCGTCGACTAAACGACTAAGTGGCCCATTTACCGGAATCCCTCGGTCTCCCGGACCGCTACTCCGGGTGATTTGCCATAACAGACAGCTCAATTATCTTAACGGAATCAATTTTAACAAGCGACACACTCCCTGACTGTAAGTACTTAGCCGGAGTCGACCTAAGCCGACATAATGGAAACACTAGAACAAATACACTAAAATTTAGTACCTATACACTGATCCTATTATAGTTTTCGCCGATCATTTGATAAACATTTTATAGGCATTCACTTCACTTAACCTATTATTAGGAGTATTGAGATTTAAGTTATTACCTTTATCAACCTACAGAATACTAATCATTTATGTACTTGTTTTAAAAATGAGACCTGAAAGGAAGTGAATGAAAATCTAAAAAAAATGAGCTTCAAAATACAGATCGGTCTGGATAGGGGATAAGGTCTCGAAAATAAGTTATTTAGGAACCAATATTCATTTCTGTACCATTTAGACTTGTAAAACTTAATCATTAGCAGTAGCGAACATTTAACTAATTAATAACGAACATAAATTTCAATATTGTTACTTTTAAATTATTGATGTTTCATATTACATAAGAACCTATTTGAGAAGCACTGAAGATCTAAAAATGTCAAAATCTTAGGAACTAGCAGTTGATCAGTCGCAAAATTGGTATAGATATGTTAAAAATAACAAAATAAGCAATCCTAGCCCCTCATCTCATTTATCAAACGGGGTCACAAGGGGACCATTCCGTTAAAATAAAGAAATGAAATACTTTCCTATTCTAATATTTAACCGGTAACAAAACTAGTATACATAAATTAAAAATAATAATATAAACAATCCTAACCACTCACTTCATTTGTCAGAAGAGGTGGTGTGGTCAAAAGGGGATGATTATATAAAAACAGACAAATGTCAAAATTTTCTAAACTAGTATGACCGCTAACAAAATGGGTATAGATATATTAAAAACAATAAAATAAGCAATCCTAGCCACTCACTTATTTGTCAAACGGAGTAATGTGATTAAAAAGGGATGATTCCGTAAAAATAGAGAAAATATGAAAATTTCCGAAACTAGTTTTTGATCTTCAAGAAAATTGGTATGGATCTGTTAAAAATGATAAAATAAGCAATCCCAGCCCCTCACTTCACTTGGCAGACAAGATGGTCCGGTCGAAAAGGGATGATTTCATAGAAATAGAAAAATATTAAAATTTCCTAAACTAGTTTTTGACCTGTAACAAAATCAGTAGGGATCTGTTAAAAATAACAAAATAAGCAATCCTAGCCACTCACTTCGTTTGTCAGACGGGGTGATCTGGTCAAAAAAGGGATGATTCCACAAAAGCTTCGGTTTCCTAGAAGCGGTGCCGTCTTTTAACGGCCGTTAAAATACGATGGGTGATGTCACACAAAACGGTGTCGTGTATCATAAGGGAAGTGTTTTCCAAGAGAGCGTAGCGCACACCGTAACGTAACAGAGCGGTGCCGTCTCATTTGAAGCTATGGGTCATACGGTACGAATCAGTTCATTAATGTTTTTTGCGGTGTCTTTTGTATAGCGGTGAAGTAGTTTTATAATTTTAAAACTATCTTCCTTATCATAAAACCGTTTTTGTGACGTCACCCACCGTATTTTGACGGCCCTTAAAAGACGGCGCCGTTTCCTAGGAAACCGAAGCTAAAAACAACAAAATTGGTATGAATCTGATTGTTTCTGCTTCAATTTTGATCTGTTGGTACTGATCAAAATTGTTTTGAATAACAATGTTTTCGAGTATTACATTACTCCTTTCCATTATTTTCCGCATAACTGTTTCATTTATTAAGACCCCACATCGATATATTTATGAAAACGTTCTATTTAAAAATATCTGTAAAGTAAAATCTGTAAAATAAAATCTGTAAAATCTATCTGTAAAAATCTGTAAAGCTTGTTCCAAGGGTTGTTCCTTTAAAAAGTCCGTTTTCCGCATGTTTTTTTGAAATGAAAAAATTAAAATGTATTTAAACACTATAACCTCCTATAACTGGGAATTAAAACAAATTTTTTAAATATCTTAAGTGTACATATTTCACGAAGATAATAATAATATAATAGGAGGGAGTATAATTTTTATAACAAATAGGTACTGTATCATGAATAGTGGGGTCTCTGAAATTGGTTTATTGCATAATATAGCTATATTGTTATGGCATATATGGTTAAAAGTAATCTACTTATACATACGGATCAAACGAAAACTCGTCAAGTTGATAATTCCGTCATGGTTCACTTAGGCAGTGCAATGCAAAATAATACTTCCGGCTGGTTTCAAGTTACCACAACAGACGACGTTAAGAAACCCACCTCTAAGAAATGTATTTTGTTACATCAAACTTCGGATTATAATATGTATTGTAATGTGTGATATGACATTTATTAACGGATTAAAAAAAAATCTCCAGCTTCTAGCTTAACCAAATCCAGCCTTCTGAAAAATATTCAGTAGTAATATTATAATTACTTTGATATTACTTGCTATTAAGTACGACTGTCAATTTGAAAGTAATTATTCGACCGCTCTCCTGTCCGTGGACTTGAAAGAGCTTTTTCTACTTAAATTATTTTATGTGTAATTTTACTTGAACAAGTCCAATTAGAACTTTCATCGTCGTCAACGGAAGACTTTTTGACGATGAATAATTTTACTTGTTTATTCCTATAATGAAACCAAAGAGTAGTACGAATATAACGTAACCTCAAAATAGTTATGTCTTATCATATATACAGGGTGCGGTAGCATCACTTCCTTTTTTAAAATGCGCGCCATTCAATCGGTTGATGTCGTGGCGGAACGCTAGTGGTCTCGTTCGAGAGGCGGGACTATAAAGTTTTGTCCCGACACAGTTCAGTCGCCATCATGCGTTGGAACAGTGAGGAGCGTGCTTTTGCCGTTGAGGCCTACTTTTCGAGCGGATGTTCTGTGATCGCAACCCAGCGCGCCTTTTGGAATCGCTTTAATTTAGCTCCGTTGGCTCCTGTCCCGGACCGGAAATCAATTGTTACGTGGGTCACTACGTTCAGACAAACTGCAAGTGCGACAAGGCGAAGAACTGAAGTCCCTCGTCCCATTAGGTCACCTGAAAACATTGAGGCAGTGAGAGTTTCAATGTTGCGATCACCACGGCGTTCTGCGCGCAAACATGCGTCTGCCCTTGGACTTTCCTATCGTTCTATGAGGAAAATTCTTCATTATGATCTTCATTTCCATCCTTACAAGATGGCGATTGTGCAGGAACTTTCTGCACGTGACTTCAATTCTCGGATGAATTCGTGTCAGGTTCTTCTCGAAGTCGTTCCTGAGGACGCTATTGTTTTTTTTAGTGATGAAGCCCATTTTCATTTGTGTGGATCCGTCAACAAACAAAACATGCGCTACTGGGCTGACACCAATCCTCGAGAATTGCATCAAAGGTCTGCTATGCTGGCAAGAGTCATGACAAACGCCAGAAATCGGTTTACTCAGTGTATGGAGAATGGGGGACGTCACCTATCTGATTTGATCTTCAAAACTATGTAAAACGAAACTTTAGGCATGCGCCTACATTATAAAAAAAACAAATAAAAATGTTCTGATTCATACAATGGGTTTTATTAAGTTTTGAAAAAAGGAAATTATGCTGCCGCACCCTGCATAATATAATACTACCTACTTATGTCAAACTGACTTTTTGCAATAAAGTTATGCCCTTTAGCGAGTCCGTTTGTGTAAAAACTGTTTTGTGTCAGAGAGTAAAGCGAGTTTTAAGGGTCCCACACACCTCGTTCTTTTTCCACAGGTTTACCATCCTACGGGTAAAAATGTTGAAGCGAAGAACGAAACTACTCAACACCACAAACACTCAGTATTTTCAATTAATTTTGACTTAGTGAACTGAATGTGTGTGTTGGCAGTGATTGTAGCTGTAAAACAAAAAACTGAAAATTGAGAAGGTGTTCGACCTCTTTTTTTACAGTTTGTACAAGGTGGCCAATTAAGTGGCTGTATCTCGGAAACTGTTGACCGTACAGCTTTCGGAAAAAAGTATTCAAAGTGAATACGGCCCAGAGAAATCATTGGAAATTATTTTCAAGTTCGTAACAGTAACAGTAATAGTGTTGGGAAAACGGCGATTTCTCTCAAATTTGTCTAGACAAGGCCTACTGATAATACTTAACAAATCTTACCTCTATTATAAACAACTTTTGTTACACACATTTTTCTCTATCTCTTCAAATAAAGTGATGGGGGTAAGGTAAACATTTATTTGGAAAAAATGCAATCTTCCAGGAACGCCTTGTCAGATAATATTAAACTTAGTGTCATTTAAAAGAGTTTTTCTTGCTCTATCAGCTACATCACAAGCGATGTTTTTGTTATTTTTACTGTGGTCGCTAGGTAGCGCTTTTTTGAAAAATCACACAATTTCTGTGTGATTTTTCTCAAAAAATGTAAATGTAATGGTATAGATATTACGCTGATAGAAAAAAGAGAACTTAAGACCAAAGCCAATGGTGAAAGCCGCAAGTCGCTATCTTTTTTTTAACCGGAGATATTAATGATAAACTATTAAAAGAGGTACCTATTCAAATAAAATAAAAAACCCACACCCCTTTCTAAATTCTAGAAATACCTTCTATTAAAAAGACGGCGTTTTTTCCTAAAACTGATTTATTCATGGTAAGTATTGCAGTCATAGCCCAACTAATATCCTCTCATTTCGTATTCGTATTTCCCAACCAGTATTGTCAGTACATCAGCATTGTTCCGAAGTTACTGTTCAGTGGTAAAAGTTACTGGTGTAATTTTCGCACCATTTACATGGGGGTCCCTGTATTGAGGCTAAAAATCTACTGACACTACTGCGCCAAAGAAGGTCGTGCAGCATCAGTACAAGTATGTTGATTTCAATGTTCAGTGTGTTAATAATCAATATCTCAGAAAACAGTTGTTAAGTTGTCTGTCATCCACATTTTCTAAAATAACTTCCATACATTAAAAATGAGTGACGAATCAAACAGTTGTTCTGAAATTGCCAGTAATCTACTGTTGATCGCCTACTGGTCTATTTCTCCTGACGCTGTTCCAAAATAATTGACCTGCTGGTAATAAGTACTATTGGCAGTTCCGGAACTAGAGACATGACATCTATTCATTCACCCAATATCATACTCTAAAACGTGGTAGGTTTAGAAACAAAAAAAGACATGCCTATAATAATAGAAGAAACATCAACTTATTCATTTATTGTTAATTTTATTTTTTGAGCATTAAAATGCCTTTGCTAATGATGGAGCTGTTGATATGATTGCTGAAATGCAATAGCTGAAAGAGAGTAAGTATATGGTGCGATATCCTGATCGGCGTCATTGCGGCAAAAGATATTTTCCGCACTTGGTGCAGCGTTTACGCATCACTTGAAACTTTCGCAGACCTATGTTTCGAAGGCGTCCTAATGCTAGAACCGAGGAAAATATCAATGTTTTGGCATACATAGAGTTCGATCCGCATATATGTACTAGGCATTGTCTTTTGAATTGGGAATGTCACGAACTACGGTCCCAAAGATTTTAAAAGAGCACAGGCAAGTTTATTATCTCCGTAAAAAAGAATTAATTTTGAAATATTTTTCTTAGAGATCCTACTGATAGGAAAATATTTTTTTATTTTTAGACTGCACCCTTACCATATAATTTTACATCCAGCTTTGACTGAAGAGGACTTTGAAGTGTCCTGAATTATTGCCATTGGTTTTCGGCATGGTCAATCATAACCCTCAATTCATATTCCAAATTCTTTGGACAGATGAGGCTACTTTTCATGGCGTCGGTAAATTAAAAAAATATGCATTACTGATCTGCTGAAAATTCTCACTGTATGCTTGAAGTTCAGCATCAGGGACGCTGGAGTATTATTAATGTGTGGTGTGGCCTAGGGAATATAATTATTGGACCCTACTTCTTTGACCAGACATTAAATGGCAACCTTTTTTGGAGTTACTTAGGTATGAACTGCCGGCTTTATTACAAGATGTGCCCCTTCAAACCAGGCAGAATATGTTCCTGCAGCTTGACGGATGTCCAGCACATTTTTCAATTAATATGTGGGAACACTTGATTCAAACATATCCGGACCGATGGATAGGAAGAGAAAGCTTATTTTCCTGGCCAGCTAGGTCACCTGACTTAACCTGTTTAACTTTATATTTGTGCGGACGATTAAAATATATGGTCTTCCAAACTTTTCCTATGACCAGGGAAGATATGAAGAACATAATTCAAAATGCAATTCGTTGCCTGCCAGCAACGGAAGTGAAGACTGCCGTATTGTCTACTCGAGAAAAAATCGAGCAATGTGTGGAACATGATGACGGACACTAAGGAGGCACTAGAATGTTTATTATTTTACCCTTAATTCCTTAATGTTTGATATAAAAATTTCTATCACACGACATAGAGTGCGAGAAATTTAAAACAAAAAACTACATTTTTTAAACTACGTAATTTTTTGTAATATTTATAATAGTCAATTCGAAAAGTTTTATAGGTACCTATTTCACATGTTCAATAATAATGATTTCTGTTGTTTCAGTGTCTACTTGTGTTTTAGCATTACGCCTGGGGTCTAGATAAATCAGCTGAGAATATTAATTTTTCATTAATATCTCCCGTTACAAAAAATATAAAGATAAGAACTTACGGTTTTCACCATTGCATTTAAATTTTTAGAGCATAATCGCACAATTCCTCATTTTTCAAAAAAGCGTAACGTAGCGACCACAATAAAAATAACAAAGACATCGCTTGTAACGTAGTTGATAGAGCAAGAAAAACTCTTTTAAATGACACTAATTTAATATTATCTGAAGAGGCGTTCCTGAGAGGTTGCATTTTTCCAAATTAATGTTTACCTTACCCCCACAACTTTATTTGAAGAGTTAGAGAAAATGTGTATACGGAAAGTTGTGAGATTTGTTTCTAAGTGTTAGCAGTAGACCTTGTCTAGGCAAATTTGAGAGAAATTCCTGTTTTCCCAAGACATTGCTACTGTTACGACCCCTAGCGGCTACCTTACGAAGTCGAAAATAATTTCCAGCGATTTCTCTTGGCCGTATTTACAATGTATATTTTTTTTCCGAAAGCTGTACGGCCAAGGGTTTCCGAGATACAGCCGCTGCTTTTTTTTTGCACGATTACTATATTTTCGACTTCACTTTCCAAACACACAATTTACTTAGAAAAATACGCTGGTTTTAGGACACACACCCCCTATTTACTCGAATCACTCCACTCCACCTCCTATTACGATACCACTGTTCTAGGAAACCAAAGCTTTACTGCCTTTGTGCATAAGTAACTAGGTGGAGCTATATGAATTATGAATATTTAAAAACAATTGGGACTTGAGAGTCTAACTTTACTTCAATAGTCAATTTATCTACATCTGTACCATTCACGTTTCCGCAGATATTTCATCGCCCCAGTGACTGATTTATAAATAGAGTGATGTAAGTGAATACGACAAGCCCATCCACTTTCTTCATTTTCATTGTAAACCGACTAATTTAAGGGAAATCTGGAACACAAATATATTTCAGTGACACACTTTAGAATATTAAAATGTAATCCACGTGGCCTGACAAAAGACAGATCCCTAAGAAAGAAGTTAAATATAATCGCAGACAGTACTCGTAATGCGAAAATAGAATATACACTTTATTGATAGGTATACATAATATTATGTTTCCGTTATATTATACAAATAAAAGGCGTCACTACTTTTTATTCTAGTCCTTCAACCAACATAACAAGAGTGTTTTCATGAATTATAAACTATCTGTCATTGGATGATTTTTTTAATTTAAAGGGGTTAATTCGTATGAGTTCCATTCAAATTGCTTTGATGCATAATTACCATCATTTAACAGCTTAAAGTAGGTCTTTGCAAGTATCGACAAAACTGTAATATTTTCAACACATGCAAGGAAGAACTACATTTTTACTTATATATGGGAATTAAACACATGAGATTTGGAGATATCAATTCGGATGTTAACCACATGCAAAAATCAGCCAAATAACATCTGAACCGCATTCATACATTCACATTAATCTAGAATTTTTACATACACATCTTGAAAACACTTGGATAAAACTAAATAGTTTTTCATATTTTAAATAGGTAGTACATAGTCTGGAAGTACTGGATCGTGTATAAAAAAATAATTAATGAATAATTGCTAATATTGGATTAAAGAACGTTTTTTACAATAAAAAACATTTGTATCACTCATTCTCAGAATAATAATGAGCCAGGAAGTCAGATACTTGTGTGGAAGAGGGAGCGATAAATTATTACGCGAGTGCGCTTAAGAACGGCATACGATGTATAACTTTAACTATCATTTACTACTAGAGTAAGAGAAACCTGGAAAATCTTATTAAAGTGAACAGTAGATTGTTTGCAATTTATCCAGTGAGGTTGCTGTACTTGTCCATATATATTAAAATGCGTCGATTCTTCCTCGCTCTAAATTCCGTCGCTAAATCGACAAAGTCTCTAAAGCTATTACCTCCGAGCGAGGATCGCGAAACGATCCCCGCGGGCGACCGGAGGTCACCTCACCTTTCTCCTATTCCTAGGCGTATTTTCGTCCCGCTTCCTACGCGTGTTATTAGTGTTTAGTTATTCTGTTTCATTGTCCATAGTTTTTATTCTTTCAGCTGGTAAAGTTTGGAATTAATTCGTTCATTTTGGCAGTCTGTAAAATTCATCATTTTAGCTTACAAAAGTAAATATTTTCTACAATATTAATTTGTTGCAACAATTATGACAGCAATATATTTTTTAACGCCGCCGTTACACCTTTTCGAAGGGCGGGCGGGGCTCCGAATATTTACTAAAAAATGAATTCTACTTTCAGCACTTAAAAAATGGTGATGTTTTACCATCAAGAATAGAGTAAGTACCCTTACAATTCAACAAAATATTATTAAGAAAAATCGTATAGTATAATTACATCATCATTCCAGATACAAAATTTCAGCTTTCTGTCTCTAAATTTATTATTTCATATACAAGGGATTATCCCAAATTTCTTTAATATGTATTTTCTTAAAAATAATCTTATTCTAGATGTTTTTGTCACCCGAAGGACTCCGTAGTCCGGGGAGGGGCCAGAAATGGGAACGAAAATCGCCACAGCGATTTTCGTTCCCATTTCTAGTTACGTACTAAAACGCTACCAGTTTTATGCGTACAGATTTAATATAGAAGTAATAATTAGAAAAAGTTGACTAAAGTTGAAAAATTATACATGAAAGTTGCCTAAATATGTGTATATTTTAGGCATCTGTAATTTTTATACAGAGTGAGTTTTATGTATGGAACGCCTCAATTATCTCGGAAACGGCTTGCCCGATTTTTATGAATTTTGATTTATAAGGGTTTTGTAATATGGCCGATATTATTGTGGCATTTACATTGTTGTCAGATCTTTCGTTTTTCCGGAAATATACTGAAATTTGTTATTTCAAATGGATCACCCTATATATTTTTTTGTTTTTGAAATCTCTAAGAAATTTAGAATATTTTTCATGTAATGTTCCCTATACCTAATTGCCATAATTTCGGAGTTACAGCTACATTTGCAATATCTCCGCCGAAGTTAAAATATTACATCAGGGCGGCTATGTCTGCGACAAAAACAATTTTGACGTTTTAATAAACTATTATTGTTGGTGTTTATTGAAAGTTACAATGGACTGTTTATCTGAGAAAGAACGAATTGAGATTTTAATGATATTAGGATATGGTGGTGTGCGTAAAAGTCAACAGGAAACGTGTAATATCTTTAATAATTTATATCCTAATAGAAATCCCATAGGATCTTTTGAAAACATAAAGTAAAGGCGGTTACAGCTGATGCTCAAAATGTTGTCCGTTTACTTCCATACAAGAAGCCATGCGATGTTTAAAACTTTGCAGGACATTTTGTAACATTCCTGACTGCTCAATTCTTCCTATCTCTGTGGTAATCCTATCTTTTAATTCCTGAATATTGGCAGGTTTGGTTTTATAAACAATATTTTTTAAGTGACCCTACAGGAAATAGTCTAAAGGATTCATGTCGGGTGATCGCGGGGGCCATTCGATAAAACCACGCCTTCCAATCCATCTTCTGGGAAATACATCGTTTAGGTATTGCCTCACGTCACGCGCATAGTGAGGTGGAGCTCCATCTTGTTGCACCCAAATATTGTTATTTGGGACATTGTTATTGTCTGAAAGTTTCAAATAATAAAATTTCTAAATTAACAGGCAATTGAGAATACTTACTTAGATTTGGAAATAACCGAGCCAACTCAGGTATAATATTATTCTGTAATAAATTTAAATACGCCGGACCATTTAAGTTTCCTTCAATGAAAAAAGGACCAATTACTTTGTCGCCTATTATTCCAGCCCATACATTAATCTTTTGTGGAAATTGGGTGTGGGATTCTCTCATCCAACGAGGATTGTTACGTGACCAGTATCTGCAATTATGCCGATTTACGTTTCCATCAATACAAAAAGTGGCCTCATCGGAAAACATAACATTATTTAAAAAATTTGGATTTTTTTGATCGTAACATTTTTCCATCATTGTGTCGGCAAACTCTTCACGTCTATCGAAATCATCATCTGACAACTCTTGAACCAATCTTACTTTGTAAGGATGGAATTTATTGGCATGTAAAATTTTCATTATGGATGTTTGAGAAATATCAACTTCCCTGGATATTTGTCTAGTACTCAAGTGTGGATCTTCTTCTAACATAACACAAAAACATCCATAACACACACACACACACATCCAAACATCCATAACACAAACATCTAAAGATTTGTCTTCAGTTGTTGCAGTTTTTATACGCCCTGATTTCGGTAAATCTTTTATGGCTCCAGTTTGGTTAAACTTTTTTAACAACTTACAGTAGATCTTGTTATGGGATTTCTATTAGGATATAAATTATTAAAGATATTACACGTTTCCTGTTGACTTCTACGCACATCACCATATCCTAATATCATTAAAATCTCAATTCGTTCTTTCTCAGATAAACGGTCCATTGTAACTTTCAATAAACACCAACAATAATAGTTTATTAAAACGTCAAAATTGTTTTTGTCGCAGACATAGCCGCCCTGATGTAATATTTTAACTTCGGCGGAGATATTGCAAATGTAGCTGTAACTCCGAAATTATGGCAATTAGGTATAGGGAACATTACATGAAAAATATTCTAAATTTCTTAGAGATTTCAAAAACAAAAAAATATATAGGGTGATCCATTTGAAATAACAAATTTCAGTATATTTCCGGAAAAACGAAAGATCTGACAACAATGTAAATGCCACAATAATATCGGCCATATTACAAAACCCTTATAAACCAAAATTCATAAAAATCGGGCAAGCCGTTTCCGAGATAATTGAGGCGTTCCATACATAAAACTCACTCTGTATAATAAAATGACAGTTTTACTTTTAAAAATCATATCAACATGTACTACAGTCTTACGTTGATGTGGTAATCGTAACTTAATGTTCAAACTAGAAATGGGAGAATGTCGCTGTCGCGATTTTCGCTCCCATTTCTAGCCCTACCGGGGTCCACGCCTGCGGCCTGGGGTCACCCTTCGGGTGACAAAACCATCTAATATAATATTATTTTTAAGAAAATACATATTAAAGACATTTTATATATGGAATGATGACGTAATTATACTAAACGATTTTTCTTAATATTTTGATGAATTGTAAGTATTCTTGATGGTATTTTTTAATTGCTGAAAGTAGAATTTATTTTTCAGTAAACATTTTCATCAATTTTATCAATGGGACCAAAAATATATTACTGTCATAATTATTGCAGCAAATTAATATTGTAGATATTTTTTACTTTAGTAACCTAAAATGATGAATTTGCCAAAATCAACGAATTAATTCCAATACGGACAATGAAACAGAATAACTAAACGCTAATACTAATAAATAATTGGAATTAAAAAGTAAAAAAAAAAAATTGTCTCCAGACTTTCTGCGACTTAGACAATTTATATAAAGTATAATTTTAGTGGAGGGACCCACACCACGCTGAAACTATATGTATATAATAGGTATATTTATATTATTTACATTGAAGTATTTTCAAATAAACGTAGAAAATCAGATTTTTGGCGCGATACTTTTAATCGCCACCTTAAGCGGCGGTGTTACTTTCATATTAATTTGTTTGCCTTATAGGTATAAAACTCCATACACATCTTTTTATATATTTTAACTATGCGTGTATATTGATAACTTCACATGCTACAAATTCATAATCTGATATTTTGGTGTAAACTACACTTTTTTGTTTATTTCCCTATTAATTAAAAAAAAAATTGTTAATTCCTATTAAATCCTATCTTTTATAATTTCGTACAATAATTAGAATACTAGACCACTCGGCACCTGCATTGAATAACAGATATAAACGTTAGACGTACTGAAGATATTTGCTGATGTCTAGGATTTATACATATCTCGGTATGCATTTTCATAGAAAAATATTGGAAGAATTTCAATGTTGTTTACTCATATTTGCTGATGATGACTTAATACCTGTTAATTCTAGAATTGAACGTAATAATTATTGTTGGTCTAACAAAGGAATTTTATGAGTAATTTTTGTAAAAGATATGGCAAGTTACACCGAAATAAAACGTTGATAACGTTAACATCTTGACGTATAACAACGTTGTACTTCATCTCTCTGTACTTTAATGGTGATCAAGGAAATATATTTCTACAAATACTGATTTTTATTTATTTTTTTTACAATTTTAAAACAGTTTTAAAGCAAAAACTGTTTTTTATCGCCTCAGACTTGAACTGCAAAGGATGCACTTATTTTCTTCTATGTCACTTATTTAAAATTATCTTTTAGCAAAATCTAAAACAATAGATGGCATATTACTAAAGATTGGAGTTTTTCTAAAATAATCTAATTCTAAAATGTGCTGTACTAAACTGTAGACTGTAGAGGAATTGGCTAGCTTATTTATTCTCGTGACTCTGACCCCTTACATTATTATAGTGCAATTCTCAATTATCAACTGCAGGTACAGAGTAAAGCGACATTCCTAATTATTTCTAGCGGTAGCCCCTATATGTTTTCATTGTAACCGTTAAGGTAAACTTTTACTAATCGTTATAAGTAGATATCTTTGTTTTCAAAGATACTCCGTATACCTATCGAATGAATAATTTTTCGAACTGCTTTTCCCTTAGACGGTTAATTAATGTCTACTAATAAGGCCTGCATTTTTTGCCTTGTCTGCTATGTATGGGTTTGTATTTTTTAAATTTCAACACTATTGTTTCGTTGTTTCTTGAGTCACTTAATTTTGAAGCGCACTAACGTATTTATTTATCTGCACAATTTCTTATGTGTTAAAATAAACACATCCACTGATGTTAAACTTTATAAAAAAATTACATACTCTTACTCAATAATATTATTATTATAAATTAGCGATTCGACTATTTCAGAATTTAAATCTACCTGCAGATAAACTGTGCAATTCACACGTTTAAATAAGTTTTGTGTATATGAGAACACATGGTAATATTATTTTATTTATATCATATGTAAAAGAAAAATAATAGACTTATCGTATAATAATCTTACGTTTACAATATTATAACTTAGACAGACTTTGACTCTGAAATAGTGCAACTGCGGGTAATGAATTGTGGATGTGTATAGGTTGATGTTACTTATAACGATCGATGTTCAATATTTGTGTAACTACTTATTAGAAAAATTAAAATCAAAATCAACCATTGACAGAGGATTTTCTTATTGTTCTGTATTGCTAGCTTACTTCTTATCAATCTAGAGTCTAACCACTTCATGATCTTGGAAGAAATTTGTACTTTTGTAGGTATTTTATGTTGGAATCGACAGAACCTGGCAATAAATATGGACAAAAAAAATCCTAATCACTAAGCGCTTTGGTAAAAATTATCCATCACTATAGAAATAATATTTGGATAATATAAATAAAGCACCAACATCATGAATAATATAGTCACAATATTTTGTAGAAATCATATTTTATATGAAATTACCTTCCAAAGTAGCAAATATTTGTCTTTAAATTTTAAATGTATGTTGTGTTCTGAAACACAGAAGTAAGAAATAAAATTGTTTACATTCGACAGTTTTTAAATGGATAGTGTGCCATAAAAAAAGCAGGAAGTTGTCCACTAATTCCACCGGCGTTATCATGGTGGGTGGTTAACAGAATTAAATATAATTAAACAGATTTATACGTGAGTTATTATTTATGTATATACGAATATTACTTAGCTCCATATCACTTTCGATGAAATTAAACACTGAGTTTGTTATTATACATATTACACTGTTACGGTGCACTCATTTTAAACATTTATCTATCTCTTAGAGACAGCCCCAATAGGTTCGAGAGAGAGCATTTTATATGTACAGGGTGAGTCAACCATAGAGTAAAGTTCATTATCTCATTTGTTTAGAGAATTACGAAAAAACGTTAAATACAAAAGTTTTATAGAATATTAAGGTGCACAGTTTAAAATTATTTTTGAGTATACAGGGTGATTCAAAAAAGCGTGGCGAATATAACATAAGTTTTTTTAAATGGAACACCCTATTTTTTAATTTATTTTTAAATTTTACATGAAATTCTATAACTTTTTTGTTAATAATGTCATATACCTAAACCCAGTAGTTTTTCTAATATTTTAATTTTTTTAGAAAAATATTAGTTTTTACTCTTATAAGAAACTGACAGTACCGCCATTGTTTCTAAAGGTGGAATACTCAAATTTGGTACAAACGTTCTATAAGGATGACAAAAAAGGTATATGTAAATAAATTTTAGTTAAATGCTACAGGGTCTTCAAAATAAATTTACACATTTCGACTATTTTAACTTCAAAAATTTCAATTTTTTTAAATGGCACACCCTGTATATTATTATTTTTTCTGATAGATTTTACAAAAGCCTTCAACTTTTATTGACTATGTCATATACCTAGTTTTCATAATTTGCGAGTTATTTTGATTTTATTCTTTTTTACACTTACCTACGCTATTATGGAAACATAAACTAATATAAATAATAATAATTTCCCTACTAACTACCTTATTTTTAATTATTATGGAGTAATCAATGATCAAAAATATGCCCGTCTACTTAGATACACATGTTTAGTCTTGTTACTATATTTTCTTGCATGTTCCATAGCATAAAGGATGTTTATTGTCCTCCAGGTATCTCGTATCCTATTTTCGATATCTTCTGGTGTTGTAGGGGAATTCACATAAACACGATCTTTAAAGTGGTCTAACAAAAAGAAATCTAAAGGTGTTAAGTCACATGATCGAGGGGGCCACCCAATGAATCCGTTAGTGTAATAAAAACAAGTGTGAAAATGAATAAAATCAAAATAACTCCCAAATTATGAAAACTAGGTATATGACATACTCAATAAAAGTTGACGGGTTTTGTAAAATCTATCAGAAAAAATAATAATATACAGGGTGTGCCATTTAAAAAAATTGAATTTTTTTAAGTTAAAATAGTCGAAATGTATAAATTTATTTTGAAGGCCCTGTAGCATTTAACTCAAATTTATTTACATATACCTTTTTTGTCATCCTTATAGAACGTTTGTACCAAATTTGAGTATTCCACCTTCAGAAACAATGGCGGTACTGTCAGTTTCTTATAAGAGTAAAAACTAACATTTTTCTAAAAAAATTAAAATATTAGAAAAACTATTGGGTTTAGGTATATGACATTATTAACAAAAAAGTTATAGAATTTCAAGTAAAATCTAAAAATAAATAAAAAAATAGGGTGTTCCATTTAAAAAAACTTATGTTATATTCGCCACGCTTTTTTGAACCACCCTGTATACTCAAAAATAATTTTAAACTGTGCACCTTAATATTCTATAAAACTTTTGTATTTAACGTTTTTTCGTAATTCTCTAAACAAATGAGATAATGAACTTTACTCTATGGTTGACTCACCCTGTACATCTACAAATAAATATACATTGTTCTGTTTCACGTATCAATACTTTTCATAATAAAATGTTGATATATGTAAAGATAAAAAATTAATAAACATTCGGTTTAATATTTTAACTGTTCTATAAATCACATAGAGTACCGTTATTATGGATGATAGTTTCTTGTAGATACTTCTTAACGTTTATAAAAGTTGCTAAATAGTAGATAATTTAACGGATTTGTAAATAATCTACATATAATTTGTGAAAAAATTAAATATTTGAATTTTTATTATTAATTGATGATAGTTTAATAGTATTTTCAAAATTATATCATTGGTACCTAATTAATATGTTATTGGACTGGAGAGAAGAGCCAGTTAATTAATAACCAGCAAACTGAAATCAAAATCTCAAAATTATAATACGTTGATTGATTAAAATTGTGCTAAATATATTCCGTAAAAAATATTTAAAATGAATAGGTATTTGAAACAATATGAACAAACAACTTGCCATTATTTTTTCATTTTAATACAATCTTTTACCAAATTTGTTTTTTAACAAAATCGTAGTCTATGGTGAATTGATAATTGTTTCTTTATTATTTTGTTTTAATGTTCAACAGGGACAGGCCATGGTGGGGACTTATTACGAGAGAACCTAAGGAGGCTTCAATTGCCACAGAAAATACCGATAGTTGCATTTAAAAAATATATATTTTTCCGCACCGCACTTTTTTTAGACACCCTGTACATGTATCACTAATTTTCACACAAACCGTGAGTAAAAAGTGTAGAACTAATTCGTTATAAAATATTATCGAATTTGTAAAAAAATCCTGGGACTCATCTTTTTTGATAATTGCCGCGTGTTTATTGTCTTTTGTTGTCATCCTGTGACGTCATCGTCGATTTTTTTAAAATGATAACCCATATTTTTAACATCGTAGTTAAATAGCCGCTGAAATGGCGATAAATTTAATAAAATAGCAATTAACTAATACTAAGAATTAAAGTTGATCTTCAACACTTCTCGACCATATCCTAGATGAAATAAGATATCCTAGAGAATATGGCGGATAATGTCTGCTCTAATGGGCCTAATTTCACTGCGGATTCTCTGCTTCAATTCATCTATCGTATTTGGCCTATTAAAATAAATGTTACTACATATTTAGATAGCCCCACAAGAAAAAATCAAGTGGGATATGTTCGGGTGATCGTGCAGGCCACTCAATAACTCCTCTCCTACCAATCCATCTGTAGGCGAAAATATGGTCTAAGTAATTACGGATAGTTACTGAAAAGTGTGCGGAAGCACCATCTTGTTGATACTATAAATTATTACTTTGTAAATCTGGATCCTCGTGATTTGGGTAGAGAAGGGCCAGGGCGGGTATTAACTCATCCCTTAAAAATATAGATATTTTTCAGCGGTGAATGACCCGTTAGAGAAAAATTCGATCGTCAATAATCCCAGCCCAAACATTTACTTTTACAGGAGACTGAGCTCAGTTTTATATATATTTATTTCTAGTCCACCCTGTATAATACTTCAAATATTTTACTAAAGGATGAGAGACCCTCTAGCCTTGTCTAACTGTACCTCAAAATTTAACTTCTGATTATTTTGTGCTAGAGGCATCACGATTTATTTAAAGACGGATTTGGGTCAATAAATTTGAAAAATAATTAATACATAGGTATCTCGAAGACAGCCTGACATAGGTATAGGGAAATATTAACAAAAGTTACTCAGAAATTGATGTAGAATCCAAAAATGAAAAATTATATAGGGTGTTCCATTTAAATTAATGAAGACGTTGCCAGTTTTACGTTCAACTGGAAATACCGCACTATCGAAAATATTTTAAACTGATAGAGCATGTCTGGTTACCTTGGTAACCAAATTTTCAAAACGATTGGTTGACCCGTTTTTCATATACTTCTAATACTCTATCCACCGTGAATCACCCTGTATATATATTAGTAAAGATATTTACTACAAATATATAACACTATACAGGGTTAGCAAATTAAAAGATTCCAGATTATTTTCTGTAAAAATGTAATTATTAACATCAAAATGTTAAAAGAACTTTAAACTTATTTGGGATTGGGGTGGGCAACATTTAATATACTTCCAGTATAATTAATAATATATTCCTTTCTGTAGTTCATTTATCGTTAAGCATATATAATTTTCCCATAAAAGGTGAAATAAAAATAATTAGAAAGCCGTACCGATACCTACGCAGTGACAAAGCAGTTATAAATGAAGGCAAAGCAATGTATTACAAAACACCATATACCAACAAAAATATGGATTTCCTTCTGGTTTTAATGGAGTATTTTTTGATAACTTTATGTATCTTTAAGTCAGTCAATATGTGGCTATAAGTTTATAATTTTCTGTAAAAAGTAATTTGTTTAATTTTTATCTTAGAGACTGATAAACATTTAAGTAGCCTTGTACCTCGTACCCACTTCAGTTCTGATCAGATTTATGCAAATTATGCGTTGAATGATTCATTCATATCATATCACATAATTAAAAGCACATATTTTATTTTTTCTGCGTATTTTTTTGAAAGTAACTATCCAATCATACAATTCCTAATTTTAATTCAAAATGGTCACCCCTTGTGTCTCTTTGTTAACTTTAAATGTTACTTTTGCCCATTTACTAATTTGATACTATTGCCCATTTACTAATTTACTAATATCATAATCATAATAGATCGTCATCTCGATATTTTATCAAGCTACTTTTATAAAATTAACCAGAGAAACAAACCAGTGTCCGCTATTGTCATTGAGATGAAATAACTGAGAATTAATCATAGGCGTACGGCAGCTTTCCAAATCTTATCTTAAAAGTTTTAATGAATATTGTTTAACGTGATAACAAATCTAAAGTATTTAATCAAAAGTAAAAATACACAGTATTTTATAAATGACCGTAACTTTACTATTTTATGAAAAAACTTTTTCATTTCGCCTACATTAGTCAATACAGACAAATCATATATCATAAAAATACATTCAATTTAATCCACGTGCACATTTTATGTAGTTACGAATTATCCAGTATTTATCTAGTACTATGTTATATTGTTTCTTCTTTCGTGTTATATATTGGGACCTGGACTTGGAATTATCAGATACAAGTACAACTACAGCACCTAGGCAATTATTAATTCCCAGACATAAACCAATATATTTATAGTTTATAGCGGTAAATGTAGGGGTATTTCGCAACATTTACCATAGTGACCAAAGTTCTCCCACTACAGATTCTCCAGCGGAAGCTTTTTATCTTGATCACAAATCACAACCTCTGTCTCAGATTTACTTCACATTTTATTTAGTTTCATTTCATGAAGGTGTTTACTTACTGTACTGTCAGTAATTGAATACATAACCGAACGATTATCTAACTTACCAGTCGTTACTAGCAACACACGGACTTTTATACCTTATCGATAACTGGTTAGTTAAATAACCGCTTCCCATTGAAAAATATCCATCAGCCTTAGATTGCGTAAAATCATCAAGATGTCCATCAGTCATAGTATTGGTGGCGTGTCCAGGTATCTAAGCATATAAGATGTGACATATTCGATTTTGATGAATTATGTTTTCGAGTTGTATCTATTTTCATTCTTATTTTTGTACAAATTTCTTTGCGGCGCACGTGGATGGAGTAGTTTTGTACTGTAAACATGTGGATATAGTGATAGTGTTACCTTTTTGGGCTCTCCATTCTGGCACAGTGGTTATGTAATTAATATATTGTATAGTGTAATAGTCTATGTCGGTTACATCTCTCGAAGAAAAAATTATTAATGTGTTTGATATTTTGATTCTTAGTTGAATCGTATAGCAGTTATAATATTTGGTAAAAGAGATGTATCCTATTTTGATATTAATTAATTATGTACCAGTAAAAGTACCATTGGTATATCTAAGTTAAAAATAACTGAAGCAATAATAATCTTTATACCATACCATAAGCCCTGCATGTATATCCCCAGATTCCCCAGCACGAACTTCCATGTTAATAATAATCGTAGAGTGGAGTGCCAAGCAGTCTCGCGCTTTCGATGGAACCGTCGGCTAAAGCTGGGGGGGGGGGGGAGTGTGGAACACACAGCACACAGAGTCGGATTATTATTACATATTCATATACATAACGTCACAAACGACATATAGTGAACTGCCTGAACAGTGTGCAAGTGTCTAGTGTGGTGCCCCCATAGGGAAGGTTTCTTTCTTCCTACATAAAACTGGCGAATACCTACCTACTTCATTTCCTAGTCTTTGTGTTTAAATACCTGATTGACTGAATGAGATAATAAACAATTTATGTTGAAGGACAACTAGCTTTGTTGCATCCTAGCGAATGTTAATGAGTCCTATTGCAATTAAACCTGCTAGAAGTTGCATTATTGCCGCTTGTAATATTTCTGAGTTCTCTGCACATTTTTATTAATTATGATGTCGGTCAGTGATTCTACATTTATATTAAAATAAATTTTAACATGGAATTCCAAAGACATTCCTACGTGGGCGGGCAGTTGCCTTGGAAATATAATCACTTTGCTAATCTGGACAGTGGAGTAAGTATGTTATTTTTTACCTACTCCACCCAAATTTTTTTAAAATACGGATTACGATAATTCTCATCCACCTGTGGTTTAACCATGCAAATATGTATATTAATTATATTATGATTCCATTTATATTTTTTCTCAAAATGTTAAGATTTTTGGTACATTGGCAAATTAAGTATAAAAGAAGATAATGATTAAGAGATATGTTAATTCCGTGTTCTTTTTTACCTCTTCAACAATTAGCTTAATAAAACTAAATCTAAATGATTTATTATTATTAATCAATCCTGTTATATTATTATTACTCAATTCTTTAAACAGGTACACAATAACGTTTTTGGAGATAGAACATTATGTGATTTAAAGAGTTATAATTTTTCTAGACCCGTTCTAATTGAAATAGTAAGATTTACCTACTTAGTTTTTATTTTTTATTTACACAATTTAAATAAAAAATGGGTCTTGTAAATTACCTGTTTATCGTTTTAAGTTGAAGAAGACTTTGAGAGATCTAAAAAGTAGAAAAATATATTTAAGTATAATATAGGTGGGACAGTTAAAAAGTAGTAATGAGATAGTAAATGATTAAAATTAAGGAAAATGTAAGCACATTTTTACAATTATTGATAATAGTTAAGTGTTTTCAGGCATTATGGTATATATACTAAGTAGGTTTCTACTTACTAATGTTATTTCAGACAACGGACAATTTTTAAAATTTGTTTGGTTTTTATAAACTTATTTTTTTATTGGTGATACCCACAGACAGATCTGGAAATTTTTGCAAATACCCTATCACAGAGTTACACTTGCATCCGTACAAAAATTATGAAGTTCTGTTAGGATACAGTCTACCACCTTGTTTCGAGGTATTTTGTGTTATTTTTTTAATCCTGCCTGTTGTATTAATGTTTGTTTCGAGAGGCAGTAAATAAGTGGTGTGTCGAAAGTTTTATTCATGTTTCCTAATTTTTAAAAATATTTCCTCATTACTACGTAAAATAACATAAATTATACAGAACATCAAAATAGCTCAATGCTCACCCAAAAGAAATTGCATTTACCAAAATCAGGAAGTACGAGTATATTGCTAATATAAATGTAAATGACCTACGGGATTGGCATCAAAAGTTGTATCATTGCCGTGAATTTAAGGTGAAAATGACTTAATTGAATAGCCATAATTTCAATTTTTCACTACTTGAATAACTTATATAGATACTTATAATACAAGAAGGATGCGTAAACCAAGTTTGACAGTGCATAAAGAAATATTATAAAGCACTAAATAGTCAGTGTTTATAGAATATTTTGTCTGTCATAAAAATGGGACTCCACATATATATTGCTATCTCAGTTATTATAAGAGATACAGAAAATTTTATAGAATTTTATGCTGATTACAAATATGTTTTTCAACTGCCGATTTCTTTTTTCTTCAATATCACAGTAGGCGTTCGTCGACTTTTGTTTTTCAGTTATGTGTGTTTCTTTTGTTTTTCTTATGACTGCCATCTTAGATTTGTATTTCGTGTGATCGCCTTTAAAATAAGCTTGCCAACGATATGTCACATGTTTGATTTATCTTTTATTTAAGGGACACTATTCGAGAAAAATTGTAATTTGAATAAAAAGGTAGGCTATGAATAATTTTATTGTAATGAAAAGAAAAGAAAGGAGTTATAAAGTTATGCGTGCAATTTGGTACAAATTAAGTTATTAGCTAATAAGCAATGGTAGCTGTAAATGAGATGAACACAACTCTTGGGACATTTTCTGGTAAACTAAATTCGTTCTTTATGAGCCTCCAGAAATAAAAGCCCATAGGTATCAAGTCAGGACTTCGAGCAGTCCACCGAACTAGACGATTGTCAAAGCTTGTAGCATTGTGCGCTGGACAACCATCTTGTTGGTATCATACTTCGTGCATATACGGAGTTCTCCTTATCGCTGGTAATATATTTCCTCAATGAATTTAAGTACCTCCCTCCCGTTAAATTATAATAATAAAAAAATGATCCGATAATTTGTTTGCCTAAACAATTGTTTTACATTTCGTTCAACAAAAATAGTTTTAACGCACAGTTTACCACACCAAAATACCAAACCAAACATTTCTCCCAAATTTTTGTTGGAACTGTCTTTGTTCTTTTAACCTAGGATTTTGTCGTGACCAATGTCGGTTATGTTGATTGAATACTCCACAATTGGTAAATCTTGTTTCATATGTCCATATTATCTTCAAATGAAAATTTTCATCTGCCACGCATTGTTCATACCACTTACAGAACTGATATCTTCTAGGATAATCATTTTCATTGAAGCTTTGCACTATTATAAGTTTATAAATAATATGCTAATGACTTTTCTTCAAAATTTGGTGCACTGTACCAGGATAGAACCTGATTCTGGTTTGCTACATGTATAACATGGTTCATTCTTTCTTCATTCTGAGCCACCGCTGCAGGTTTATTTGCAGTAAAACTACCATTATTCAATAAATTAAAAACTTATCTTCGAAATTTTCTCGGATCTGGTCGACGTCTTTCGGGAAAATTTTCTAAATACGTTACACCATATTCTATTGGTCACATCGTTTACAGCTACCATTGCTTTATTAGTTGATAACTTAATTTGAACCACATTGCAGGAATAACTTTGTAACTCCTTTCTTTTCTTTTCATTAAAATAATATTATTCACAGCCTACCTTTTTATTCAAATTACAGTTTTTCTCGAATAGTATCCCTTAAATAAAAGATAAATCAAACATATAACATATCGCTGGAAAGCTTATTTCAAGGGGGATCATACGAAATAAAAATCCAAAATGGCCGCCATAAGAAAAACAAAAGACGATGGAGAGTTGATGTTGACTACAAAAATGTCCTTATGAAAAAGTGCAAGTTTAAAACTTGTCAAATGAACGCATACTGTGTTATTGAAGAAAAAGGAAATCGGCAATAGTTTTTCCCAAATATCGTGAAAACTAAAAAAGATAGAATAAAATGAAGAACATATTTAAAATCAGCATAACATTCTTCAAAACTTCTTAATGTAACTGTTTTAATTTACATTGTATAGCCTATACAAATTCGCTTCTCACCCATTTGGATCTCGGAAACTAAGAGATGAGAGGAAGCTTAAATGATAATATTCTATTTTCTAAAGCTCTATGATTTTTGTAATTTATCTAATTCGGAAATGTAAGTGAATTCTACTGACATGGAGATCTTTTACATGCCTCTTCTGTCTTTTGCCTCCATTTAATAAAATCATATTTTTCGCAACGTAGGTAATCTTAATAGAAATCAATTAAAGAATGCTTTCTATGAGCAGATGGTATAAAACTTTTCTATGAATCAGATAAAACGTCTCTTGTAATAATTATGTATCCCATTTAACAGATTTATTTGTAAAATAAACGTGATTTTCTGAATATGTGATAACTGATTGATTTACCTACCTGTCGATAACAGTTATTGCGTAAGTAATGCTAAACGCTGAAAATAAAATAATTTTATTACATGCTATCTTTGTGTATATAACTTATTACTTAATGGAAAATTATTACCTAGTGTCTGTAGGTTACCTACCTACTTTTACGTATACTTCATTGTGATCGTATACTTCGTATGATTTGTTTGTAAATAAAGCATTTTCCCAGTTATTTCTGATAATACATTTGTCGATATTAAAAATAAAATAAAGATGGAATTTTTACTTCACAACCTGGAAATTTTTTATTCCAATATTAATACTTTTTAATTCTAGATTTTATGAATTGTGAGTTTCAATGTTCGCCAAAGGAAAGCTTTTGATCTTTTAGAGAATACCAAAATGAGATAATAGGGAGATTTTGATCCTCTTAAAATGTACCTAAGTGTTATCGTAATTGTTATACGAGTACTGAGCTTGCGCACTACCAAAAATGATAGTCCTTTTGGCACTGCGCATGCTCAGAATAACGTTAACGATAACTAAGTGTTAAAATTTAAGGGTTTCAAAAACTCTAATATAATGGAGATGTCGTAAGTTATCCATCCATTAAACTTTTTGATCCATGTTCATACCACTTCACTTGGAATGTCCTGTATAGCACCGACGACACGCAGAGAACTGGCCAAAACAACTGTTTGTTATTGGGTTTTAAAGGTGATTTACCATACAAGTGGAAGGGTTTATTTATTATATTTAAAATATATATCTAAGCATTTGAATAGTTTATACAATTGTAATCTGAATGCTCCGCGAGTTCTTTAAGAATAGCTGCCAGAAATTAAGTTTCTAACACCTCGCCTAGCAACCATGGTAAAGGTAGCGTTACGCATGTGGATATATTTAGCAGTAATGGAAGTAGAAAATTGCGAAAGGGCAATAAACCATGGATACCGAGGAGGAAATACTATTTCATATTTCGAATGTACATTGATGCATTTATTGGAATACATATTTAATTCTGCAGTTTGTATATCTAGTACGGTTATTGGGTTGTCAAGTTTAACGCCTACTCGGCTTGCATGATAATAATGTAAATATAGTTTTATTAAAACATTAATTATTTTTAAGTATGTTTTTATAATATATCAATCGGTCAGAGTTATTATGGTTATTTATTAATCATTTTACAGATCTTATTTACATCTTGTAATTTAAATATAGAGTAATTATTATTGATCCAAGGTGATGTTATGAAAATATGAAGTGTTACAATTTTCTCCTTGGCCCGCCATCCAATATTTCTCGGTATAATCAAACCAATCCACCATATCATTTGAAGTAGTTGAATTTCGATTTTATAACTATTTTTAAATTATATGTTGTGTTAAGTACAGGGTGACCTAGAACTCACGAATGGGTCGAAAGTAATATTGATCGATTTATAAAAAATAATATATCAAATATTTCATTTATTTCTCCGTAAATTAAGAAAATAGAATTCTTGGAGATAATTTGAGCTAGATATGGAAAATTATAGATATCGTAGATATCTCATGAAAGTTACCATCATATAAAGCCTTACAAAGTAGGACTCATTATTTTGCATTACTTCTGTAAAAGGCTCTGGTGTTTCTACATGTACCTATTATTGCTTAAATGTTCTCTTTGAGCTGCTTGCTCAATGGTGGAATTCACGATAATTGATAATAACCAGCCTATTCTCTTATAAAATAATCGGGAAACATATCCATGGTCGTTTGAGTGATGCCAACTGAAACCACATCTCTATGAGACACCTGACAACAAAAATTAGACCATTTTACATTAAAGATAGTCTCACACACATCGATGTTATCGGTATAGGTTTGAATAAAAGCTACATTGTTTTTAGCTGTGTTGTCAACTGGAGATGATCTTAATTAAATTTAACCATGCCGCGACATTGGTCAACGTGGTAGTTCACACATCTGTTTCTGTAGATATCAGATAATAATGTAGATATCAGATAATAATTATTATGCAAAATTAATATGCTGATACACACAATCGGATATCTACGTGTTGTTATCAGTTTATATTTTAACTTTTGATATCGGAATTACACTCGATGACCAGTCTATATATACACGAAGGGTGCCAAAATTTCGGCCTAAACAAAATATGGTGTTACAAAATTGAATTATGACATTATACTTGAACCGATTGCTCTTTTTGAAGCTAAATTAATACTCTGGTAGAAATGGGAACGAAAATAACTTTAGGATAAGGAAGTTTGCTATGTAAAGAGACAGAAAATAGTCACCATGTAGAACTGCAGTCAGTTTCTTAATTAGGAGTGATTAAAAAATTACGCAACGAAAACTATAGCAATACAAATGGGTTGACAGATGAGTTATATAACTAGGTACATGCATTCAGAAATTTATATTAATTTACCTTTGTGAAAATGGCTTCAGTTCAGCTATAAGAAGGTTAATTCTCAGGGCGCAATTTGTTTATTTATTGCTCAAAATTAAAGACAAAATAGACAGTTTGGATATTTAGACCTAAACTGCATTTACAAAAATTATGAAATTAGTAGCCAAAACTAATTGCTGAAAACTAATTGAAAATCCTTTCGATTATTTCGTCGTTATTTCTTGACGCTGCGACAACTATATGTAAACTGTACGTGTTTTCTGAAATTAATTTTTACCGATATTTCTAATTGGAAACGCATTTCGCTTCAGTATTTTGGTAATCATAAGCGTTTGGCAATCAGTACTATGGATTCCGTTAGACCGTTAGCAATAGTTCTCTTAGGAAAATAACCTCTCTGAAGTTTAATTAATTTAACAGTTGTCATAGGAGGCGCTTGTCGTTAGTGCAATCTCGCAAAGGCAGATAAAATGAGAAAGAAGTTGAGACGGACGCGACTCGAGATTTTTGATGACAAAATGGACGTAGGAGTGGTCGTACGATCTCGAAAAAAAATTTCAAAGGATTAGAGAAAGGACGGAACTTTCGTGGGAAGCGGTTCTCGAAGCCGTAAAAATTGGAAAAGGGGTCGAGGGGGTCCCGCGAAAAGTCGGGATTTCGGCAGGCGTGACGGGGCCATTAGGCGCGAGAACAAACGCCGGTGCTAGCCACATCTCTCTTTCGTAGAGCGAAGAGAATTTTGGAGAGGTTTTTTGAAAAGTCGTTTAAATTAGGAAAACGCGTAGGAAACGGGACGAAAATGTGCCTAAACATAGGAAAAAGGCTCGGTCGCCCGCGGAGATCGCTTCGCGATCCACGCTCGAAAGAGATAGCTTAGGAACTAGGTAGTTTGTCGATTTGGCAACGAAATTTAGATCGAGACAGAATCGACGCGTTTTAATATAAATGGATGTGGCACCCCTGATTATTTTAAAGATAAGATTTTAAAGATATTAAAGACTAATAAGGATATATCTTTTCTTAAAAAGAATTCGATGAATCGTAGAGAAATGAAAGAAGTAAAAATAGGAACGTGCTTTACTTGTATTTTATATGGTTTTGCAGGTACATTTGATTTGCCTTTCTGTTACACATTTATTTAAATTAATAATATTATTTATTGTCCAACAGAAATTACAGTTCTAATTACAGGACCTTATTAATTTAACCAAAGGAGTAATTTAACATTTACAAATATACTTAACTAAAACCGACAAAAGTAATTAAATTACAAACAAAACACTGTGCTTGTATCAAAGTAGGTACTTGGTAAATTCTTAGAAGGAAAATATGCAAAACGCCGATTAAAAATCTACAAGAAAGATTTTATACTACAACTATTATTCATGTCAATACAATTACTAATTTTATTAAATTTGAGCACATAATATGAACAGACGAGACCAATGAAATATTAGTTCTGTTATTGCCATAAAAAATACAGTTCTGGCGAGTATTTAACCTATAGATATATAAAATTGTATTTGTGACAATAAACGAGGTGTATCTTTGTGTGAAAACTTAAATAAAAACAAGACTTTGGAGTACTTAAGGTTTTCTAAAATAAATTAAATCGTGTCAATAAGGCATTATGATCATAGCCCTCTGCAGGATAAATATCATCAATCTTAATAGACACAAACTGAAGAAATCTTCGCTGAACATGCTTTTATATTACGAAATGACCTCCAGTTCCTAATAACCAACCATCCAACCAACCTCAGCATCTACATTCCTACCGTAATTAATTTGCTCTATGTATATCCTCAATTGCAATCAAAACGTATACGTACCTACATACATTTTTTTAAAGTCGTATTATTCAATTAATAAAAAAAACAATGCCGTAAAAACATGTATAAGAAGACTTTACATTTTAATATACCTATTTAAAAATGCCTTACTTTCAGCAAACCCCAGTCTTAAATTATTACAAGTACAAGACTAAATTGTTTATATTTGTCGCCGTGAGAATTCTTCCATACTTCGGAAAATAATTTACAAATTTACGGGGAATTATTCAGTTCGTTGAGCTACAGCAGCTTGTTCCGTACGACATACTCAATACCGTATATTTCTATACTATACTATCCAGTTTTTCATTTACAAATATAATAATAAATATATTTATAACGGCTATTTTCTAACTAACGAAGTCGTTGGGGTTCAACTTGCGGATTACTTGGAAAATAATTCGCAAAAACAGGGTCCAATAAAATTTTGACCAAAGAGGACGTTGAGAATTAAATGTCCACTCAGGATTGACGAAGTTGACGTCTATTACAGATGTATTTTGTCAGCGTCTTTTATTTCGATCACTAGTGCGCATTAAACTTACCTGTTGTAGGTATGATTTATATTTTGTCCGAAATGGTTTATATAACTTAATAATTATAGTCTCAAAAGAGACTTAATTACATCCTCTATGCTTTTTTATTTATTTCTGAACACTAAAATGGTACATCAACAGTATATCGCGTTATATAACCATCTTAAATCAGTAAGTACTCCATGTAGGTCCTACAGACACGAGTTCCGTGGTGAAGTGGTCAAAGACGCGATGTTTTTAATGACTCCAATGTGACATGTGACGACGGTTCGGATTTTGCCGAGGGTTAACTTTTATAATTGAACCTGTGATCATACCATGGACCAATCTATGCTCATACTGGTAACATTCTTAATGGGCTAACCACGTACTGTTCACTTTAATTAATAAGATATAGATTCCTCTTATTCTCGTACTAAATGGTAGTTGGTGAAAAGGTGTGTGAAATGATTCAGCGGCCCATGTCAATTAATACTTTAAATTTGCAAAAATTATAAGATTGAGAAAGTAATGCAATGAAGAAAGAAGGACTCATTTTATTTAAATATTTTTTTTTTCTGAATATGAGAAAATGAGCGCCAATGATGAAGCCAAGGCAAAAATAGACCATTTATAATACCAAACAGTATTCAGATGTACTTGTACCTTCTGTACAAAAGTTTTTCCAATTATTATTTAACAGTTTGGATTTCAGTGTTCCTTTGCCATTGATTAGTTGTAATAGAATTATATATTACCTAATACTAATACCTTAGTCATGATATGAAAGCCAAGTTTTCTCGATAATTATTAATAGAATATAGATTGAAAAATTGTTTGTATAGACATGGAGAAAGGCAAATAGTTGTGCTAAAAAATTTACTGTTTCTGTAATTACCACAATTATTGTAGACAATTAATATGTTTTATAATTGCTCGTTAAACAAGATAATTTGTGTAATAATGTAAACTAAATAAAATATTTAAGTTAATACTGCGATTACTGAATATATTCTGCATTTAAGAAGTATTTTTAGAACATGATTTAGTGCTTGGTAGTGTAAATAAACCTGTATATTACAATTTTGTAATTTTATAATTACACACGTGTAACATGTGTAGACACATTAGTGTACATTGTTTCTTTTGGATAGAATATGAGTATTTAGTGATGATAAGATATTGCTTAAGAAAGGTCAAATAAAAGCCATTGCCACCCTACTCGATAATGTAGCATCTGACTTGTCAGCTATTTATGAGGAATAAGATATAATTAATTGTGATATAATTCTGTTCCCTTGTTTGGAGGTAAATTTTGGTGAATCAATAAATCTATCTCATTAGTTGATTATTTTCACAAATGGTATCCGAACTTTCGTAATATGTTGGCCAGCAAATGTAAATATAATGCATCTGTCTTTCAGAACCTTTTTTGGTATATTATTAAGTTATGTTAACAAAACGTATTAACAAGTTTGCTTTTCTAAATTAAGAAATATAATAGTTACTTAGTTCGAATCTTTAATATACCTATACATTTTTTGTATTTTACACTTTTTAATGAGTACAGACTGTCTCAGATAAGTTAATCGTACTAAATAATTTATTTTATAGAGCTGTGTCTATTTGCCCCTCTCCTCGGATTAAGGGTCCCCCAAACCAACGCGGATAATCGCAGAACCTGCGGAAGTTCGCACCGCTTGCGATTCGCATCATATTGTTTCCATTGCGTTAAATATGTACGTTCACACCAACACGATTTTTTTCGTTTAGACTGCGAATTGTCTGCGTTTATTTCGTACGGAGTTTTTGTTCGCAATCGGCTGCGTTTTTTCTCGGATCCGTATATAGTAGTTTCGCGGTCTCTTAACTAAGAAAGTAATTAATAAAATGGAAAAAATCATTGAATTAGTGCGAAAGTATCCTATATTAAACGACCTTTCTCATGACGATTACAAAAATATTCGAAAAAAGTAACAAAAATATAACATAGATTCTCGTCTTTTCGTAATTGCGGCATTAATGTATGAAATTCCCTATACTGTCGTCTTTTTTTATTAATATTTTCATTAACATTTTCTTTTCTCCTTAAGGTTAGATACATAATATGATCAACACATTTATTTTTAAAGAATAATAATAATTTTACCTTAAATTGTCTTCTTCCAATGCAAGCAACACAAATGCTTCTTCTTCATCCGATGATGTATGTATACATATTTTTGTATGATAGGTAAGTATGTAAGTATGTACAAGTACAAATTGTTTATTTTTCGTTTTCAGCAATAGCAATCAACCTTTTCGATACTGAAAATATGACGCATATGATGCGATTATATTCGCTTTGGCGTGGGGTCCTCTGCGGATTCCGCCACGAATTTCGCTGCGAACTTTCCGTCACGAATCCGTTGCGAATAATTCGCGTTGGTTTGGGGGAGCCTTTAACTTTGTCAAGTATGCTGATCATTGTATACATACCTATGCCCTTTCTTTTTTATTTATGCTTTAAAAAAGTTTTTCTGTAGTAACATTTCAACAAAAATGGTGGTATTATTTATATATCATAATATAGTAATAATATATCTATCCTCTCATTCCAATTAGGTACAAGGATTAGCCTGAAAATTTGGGATTTTTGTGGGAGAGGGGGCGACATATTATTTAATTGGTCCTCAAGAATGACTTAAGTATGTTAGAAAGTCTTAACCATTATTAAATGTTGGATTGAGGTAAACCTCGAAAACCTCATTAGTTAGGGGGGCAGTCAAACAACCTATATTAATCTCTCACATTAACACCAAGCTGATATTCTTCCCATCATAGGCACGCCCGCCAGATTGGTTGCCAACCCATCCCTGCGAACAGTCCTTAATATAAGAGTAGATAATCCGGCGGAAAGAGGATTGGAAGCCACGACCTTTGGGTTAAGCGATCAAGATACTAAATTCTGAACACCGACTCGACGGACCGACGGATAATGATTTATAATTTCCATTTTATTGGTTTTACAAATCAGTGATTTGATTACAGAGACAAATTGCGTACTTCATGAACTTTTTGATTTCTTACTACTATTACTACCACTAAATTGAAACATTATTACGAAGAATAATGAAATTATAATAGTTAAGGTACCTCAAATACCTAAATGCATTCCAATGTTTAAACTTATTTCCATTAATTTCCTTTCCTCAATAAAACTATATTTTAAGTATAAAATGCAGATTTTTTTTTAATTTAGAAAGGGGAAGGCCATGTGAATGTCTCGAATTTAATATATTGAAGACTGTCCTCGAAGACAATAATTATTGTCCGCAACAATTACACCATGTGAAGACGTATAAATGTTTCGTTTCATAGCTAACCTGACAGCTAACTGACCGGTCATTCTTGTTCCGGCAATAATGTCCAAATATCCTCAAATCGGTGGAATTTAGGTATAGGGTATAGGGAATGTTAATACCAATCGAAAGAATTAAAAAGTACATATAGGTTAGCATTATAAAACACAGGGTGTTCCATTTAAAATAAGTGAGTTATGGGTTTTGAATTTTTCACAATTATTCGGCTCTTTTTGGGTAATTTGCACTAGGTTTTGTATTTTCTACATGTTTCGAGATACATTTCAGTGTTACTACGTTAAAATTTCAAGTATTTAGGTTCCCAACTGAAAGAAATATAACGGGATAAATGCAACTGTTTTTTGACAAATTTTTGAAAAAATCAAAATATCTCGAAATCGATTAAAAATAAGGATAGGGTATGCTTCTGAAACTTACCTTAAAATTTGACGTGGAATCCAAAAACAAAATAAAAAATAGCAGATTCCATTTTAATTAAGCGAGTTGACATCAACTTCCGGTAGACCCGGAAGTCACACCTCAACGCCAATATTTTTAATCAATAGAAGATTGCGAGAAACCCCAGTATATAAATTTTCAGAATTACAGTACGCGTAGCATTCTAGAAACGTCTTATTGAATGTCTACGTGGTACACCCTGTATATTTATATATTAAATAATGATAAATATGGCAGTTGTAAAGGTGCATTTAAATTAGAGCGAACAGAAGCGAGCGAACGAATTCGTTCGTTCGTCTCTGTTCGCTCTAATGTATGCAGAAACACGGACGAGTTCGTTCGCTCCCGTTTTGTTCTCCATATAAATTACGCAAGCTTAAGCAAACGAATTCGTTCGTTCGCTTCTGTTCGGGCTAATTTAAATGCACCTTAACAAAAAGAGTATAATTTGTTCGTTATTAAACTTTTTAAACAATACAACGGAATTTGAACAATGAATGAAACTGGATAACATATTTAAAATATCTTTATGGAAACCCCTTATTCAGGCCAACTTTCTATATATACATATTTGTATCGGATTTATATAACGAAATTTATTATCTGGGGTGGTTAAGTGACCGTTCAGCATATTTCCTCAATATATTACCCCGTGCACGATTTTATGGCCAGATTTTTGTCGGGTCATCATTTATGTCTTCTTTATACTTCTTGAAGAATATCCCCTATGTGATTTTTTAAATAATTTTATTACAAGGTCAGTAGTTACGTGCAATTGCCAATTTCATAAATATTTACACATTGTGTAGAATAATAATTATTATTACATTGTATGTAAGAAAGGACTAACTTTTTGTATAACTACTTGTCAACATAACAAAAATAATATCTTTGGACCTCCAGCTGGTATACCTAAGTTATTTTAAAATATATACACTGCATCCCAGTTCGATGCACACCATTGGGATCTCTGAAACTGTAAGAGAAAGTTGGTGAAATGGGGAATGTTTTAGACATTTTTATGCTGATCCTGAATCTGTTTCGAAATCATGGCCAACTGCGCCCGTTTTTTGAGGTATTTCCAAAAAAAAAACAAAACTTGGTAATTTCTTTTTGCGGCTGTAGAGGAGCAATGTTTTTCTAATTTAGCTGAAAGAGAGCTTTCTAACGAAAGTTCTTTTATGCTACGAAAAAATGATTTTTGAGGCGGTAATTTAAAAAAACCTTTTAATTCCAACACTGAAAAAAAGTGGGCCGTGCAATATAGAAATTGTTTAATATTTACTTCCTTAAACTGACTGTCAAATTCTGTCTAGTCTTCAACTTGACAACTTTTAGACTTATACATAGTTATTTTTACAAGGAAATGTTTGTGGCCAATAGCAACTCTCTATCTAACGTCTTTTGTTTTTCAGTTATGTCAACTTTTGTTTTTCTTGTGGTGGCCATCTTAGAATTTTCAGGCATATTACTGTTCTTAAAATAAGCTTTCCAATGGATATATGTTGGATTTTTTTTATTTAAATGGCAATATTTGAAAAATCTATAACGTTGAGAAAAGTGTGCCAAGAAATATTTAAATCCCTGAAATAGGTATTGAATTATCGACACAAAGGTGGCTCTGGACATTTGAAGAAAAATATGTTTTTCTTCGAACAAAAGATAAAGTTAAGATTTAAACTTACCGTATAAAAAAAATGAGTTTTTCCAATGAGACAAAGTTTTTTCGATTTTTTTACTTTATGTTATGTTACCTTACATATACTTTATGGGATTCGAGGCGACACATTAGTGAAAAAGTAAACATTATATCAATTTCTTTACATACCTAGACATTTGTATAATGAATAGGTATTTTCATAAACGTTTTCAATTATTTTTTACACGAACGGGATAGACCAATATTTGATGGCTTCAAAACAGGGAGTTAAAAGGCGTATTCAGAAGCGCCAGAGAAACAAAAATGCAGTACAAATATTACAATGTCAGTATTTTTGTATTATGCTAAACTGCCATTGGTGAATATTAGTTTTTACAATTAATTTTTGGCAATAAATATGGCCAAATTCTGTTCAACTAAAAAAAGACTTCCTGAAATGAAGATACCCGCTTTACTTACCCCCTATGTTCATAAATAACAAGTTAATACACAATATGCTTCATTTTTATTATGCGGCTAACTCTGAACCGTAATAATTATGATAATGAAAAATGTATTAAACACAGTTTTCGTTTTTCATCTGGAAAACTCTTAAAACGTATCACCAACATTTGGCTAGAACTTAAGGTGCATAATATATTATGTAGGTACTTATAAAAATTCGATTATGTAAATATAAACCAGATATTTATTTGAGATTTTAAATGTTGGTAGTTACTTCTTATTTCAGAAAAGCGAGTTAAATTAAATAGTCACCAAACTAATGAAATTAATTATATTACTAATCTAACGGCTTCCTGAACGTCTAGCAAGTAATTCTGTTCTGAAAATCGAGGTTGAAAGTTGAAATACATTTTTAAATCGTTTAGAGGATAGATTGCTTGAAATGAAGCAGTAAATTAAACCGATGCAGTTAGATAAATAATTTAACGCAGAAAAATTCGACATTAATTGGACAGGTGAGTTATTGTGTTTATTCCTCAAATCAAATTTAGGTTAACGAATTATAAACTACAATAATTCAAGTTTAACGGGATCTAAATTAAAAAATTTATACGTCTAAATAATGAACGGTAGCTACTAAGGTTTTCCAGAATATTTTTGAAGCGATATATCCGTTATTTTGAATATATAGACAAAAAACATAAAACTGAAATGATAAAAGAAGTTTGGCATAGTCACCAGAGGAAACAATTACTGTGTTCCTTTGACACAGATGAGCTGCTATTCCCAGCTCGTAGCAGCTTGTTGACTGTTCCTTTCATTGGGCTTCTTGCACATGTACTGCTCTCTCCTTGCCCCTGATGCACACCCAACATAGGATGTGTTTATAACCGTTCTTTTCACAAACAGTTCTTGACGCCTTGAGTATTGAGCCTAAGCCCAAGGAGCACATTAAAGGAACACGTTAAATGACACAGCTACATATATTGATGTTTCGGAGTTTTTGCTTCTATTCAGTGCAAAGTAGCTAAAAGAAAATATGTAGCATAAAGGGCCTCGGTCCAGCAGCTAGTATGAGCAGCTTCATTCTACATCTATCATCTATCTATATCAGGTTTTCTTCTAGATTTATAGATCTATAGCATCCTATCTATCCTATCTATCTTATCTATAGCTCCTTTAGCTACATTACATTGAAGACGAGTAAAAACTCCGAAACATTTATGTCTGTAGCTGTATACTTGTTCTTGAAGACTGAAGTCGCTAGACTTTATCGGTTGTTTTATACGCGTATCATTTTTCCATTGTTTGGATAGATATATATTATTTTTTTAGTTCTATACCTAACTAATAATAATAAATATTTTGACTTCTGCAATTTAGAGAAAAGTACTATATTTGCGTAAAAATAAGGAGATATTGTAAACATTTTTACTGGGTGGAAAAATTGATGAGAATTCAAATTCTGAGAAATCTGATGTTATTATGATGTATGTTTACGTAAAGGACAAAGGAAAATCCATACTCTAGGGTCAAAGGTATCCTAACCATAAAACATAAAAATATGGGTAGGTACATAAAAAGAAAACGCATACCGAGTACCTACTTACATAAAGAGAAGCCGCATGTCAAATCTTAAAAGTTGCGAGAGATTTTTGTTCAAAAAATTCAATTCCGATAATTAAATTATCCAATAATATTTCTAAATAGTCATCGTCCATTATTTTGAATGTAGAAAGGATACCATATACTTTAAAGTTTAACATTTTTTAATGTTAACTTATGGTGGTAATACGTGTTTTTCAGACGAATGTACATTTATATTGAATGACGAAGTAAATAGACATAATTGTCGCTAGTGGAGTTAATACTAATACTCATTTAATCAGGGTATTTTATACTCAGACTACTTATCTATTGAATGTTTGGGCCGGAATCTTGGCCAACTATCTTGGCCAAGGAAATCTCAATGAGAACACCTATTTACAATTTAATAGAAAATGAAATAACTTTCCGCACCCCCTCACTATGCTGTTGCTGTGCGGTTATTTTTGGATGACCATTTTCTAGGGATTGGTAGAAGAGGTCCCGTCGAATGACCACCAAGATCACCTGATCTATCCCGTTTGGACTTTTTCCTGTGGAGCCATTTGAAAACGCGAGTATACGTCACACAGCCTGAAACACTAGAGGTGTTGCGTCAGAGAATTGTGGAAGAATGCCGACGGATGTCTTTAGTAATATTCGAACAGAATTTGAAAATAGACTTGCAAACAATATTATTGTTTTCAAGTTAACGGGGGTCAATTTGAGCAATACATTAAATAAAACTTGTTTTTTTTTACATTTTACAGCTTTTTTTAATTTGAGGCTGTTTTTTTTTTGTAAACTGATCGACACATAAAAAAAGTAAAGTGGTTGTGTAGTAGATAAAAAGTTTATTGTTGGGCATTTCTGTTAAAATTAGTACGCGAATGTCGATTTGTTAACTTTAGCCAATAACTCTGTCAAATCTCAACCAATTCCCAAAAATGATGCACCAGGTATTTGCAATGGAAAAGGCTTTAAAATGATGTGTTAGAAGTAGGGTAGTTCCATTATAAATTTTAAAGTTTGGGTTGATAGGGGTTAGGGGGATGTACATATCAAGTTGGCTTGACTTTCAAAAATGCTCCTAAGAACAGAAATCTACGGGTCTCGGCGAATTTTAATTTTTTTCCCCCGATTTTATAATTATAGGGGGGGTCAAGTTTTCGTTGAAAGACCCTGCATAAAGAACGTTGACGCGAGTAATAGGTAATATACATATGTATATTACCGATAAAATTTAAAATTAAAAGATTTAAGGCCAGTTTCATAATCAAATTTAAAGGAACTTTAGCTAAAGTTACTTTTTAATACCTTGGATATAATCGTTTCAATAATAGTATCCAAGAATTCAAGTACTTAGGCAACGCTAGCTAAATGTCCTTTATTTTTTGTTATGAAATCCTGCCTTACTTATTAAGATAATTGTTTCCAAAGTATTAAAAAGCACCTTTAATTAAAGTTGCTTTAAATTTCATTATGAAACTGGGCCTTAGAATGACAATTATGGTTAGTTTTATTAAAAGTAATTTACGTTTTACAAACGAAAAAAAATTAAATTTTCTTAGATAAATATAATTTATAGACCACAGTCACTAATAAATATATATCACAAGAGACGGGAGTATCATATATATATATACTGGGTGTCCCATCGAAAAGTATCACATTTCGTCGCCTTATATCTCAAAAACTAAAAGAGATATCGGGATGCGGTTTGGACAGAACGACTTAGGATTTTTGTAATTTTTTTTTGGCACTGTTGCCAAATCTCCAAATATATTAATAAATTTTTTATGGAATTCGCTCCTCTTTAGAGTAAAATTACTTGCTTATATTAAATAGAACACCCTGTGTATTTTGCCATAATCAGAAAGCCTAATCACTCTACTTTTCAAAAAGGTATGCATTGTTTACATTATCTTGATTATCTTGAGAATTGGAGCCACAAAATTAAGTTTGTTAGAAGTACTCTTATTTGGGTTATTACGAATGAAAAGAATACCTCCTTCTTTGTAAAGTTATTTTTAAGATTTTATGCACTTATTTTAAATAAAATACCCTATATATTTTATCATTTTAAAATATCTGATCAAACTTGATGTGGAACTTGACTGCATTTGCTTTTTAAATTAAAACAGATAGGGAGAAAAGAATAATTCTTTAATAATCGGTAGGAACGAGTTTTGTTAACAATAACAACAAAGCACAATGACAATAATAAAAATAACACATAAAATAATCAACGTAACTGTATAAATAAAAAGTACTTGAATAAGTTAGAAAACAATTTGTTTTAACTGACCACCATTTACTTTGATATACATTTGTGCATCCTTAGTAGTAAATGATCAAAAGTGTGTGATCCTTCTAATGTGAACATTTTTATATCTATACTTTAAATATTTGACACAACTGACAATACAGTTTATTATTGTCCTTTTATTTCCCATGGCTACTGTGAAAACGAAGACTAGCTTCACAAACTGTTCAAGTAAGAGGTGCTCCCATTCAACTGAATTTTGTGGCTTCAATTCTCAAGATAATGTAAACAATGTATACCTTTTTGAAAAGTAAAGTGATTAGGCTTCCTGATTATGGCAAAATATACAGGGTGTTCCGCTTAATAGAAGCAAGTAATTTTACTCCAAAGAGGAGCGTATTCAATAAAAAATTTACCAATATATTTGGAGATTTGGCAACAGTGCCAAAAAACTTGCAAAAATCTTAAGTCGTTCTGTCCAAACCGCATCCCGATATCTCTTTTAGTTTTCGAGATATAAGGCGGCGAAATGTGATACTTTTCGATGGGACACCCCGTTTTATATATATATATAATCATGTTCTATACGGAAACTATATTTTCTGTGAAATATAAATATGTTATTGCGGGAGCAATTCTAGGAATCCTTAGTTAATATTTCATAGTAAAATACATGAGTGATGACTGATGATAGATACTAAAATAATAGTAAAAAACCGTGGTATACATTCTATTTATTTATTTTTTAAGAAAACTGCACAAAACTGATGAGTTTTAGTTGTTATAATATAAGTTTTATTTAATTTATAAGTTGCCAAATTAATTTATCATGCTTTTCTGTTTTTATTTTTTCTACCTATTCGGCCTTCTGTAATTTCGGCCTATTTTCGCGGCTAAGGCAAATCATCGACACTTGGAGAGGAGCAACTCTCAACTTCGAAATTTTGCCAAACCCCTATTTTTTTGTAGTAGGGTAGAAACCTGTAACTTGTTTACGTTCCATCCAAGGAGTAGTACGTTTCCTACACAAACCTAAGCCTGTGTAGAAGACTTGAACTTGACTTGTTTGACTGTGAATTACGAGAACCACGAGAACCTTGCTTTTTTTAGTCTTCATATCAATTATATGAACACTAAGTCGCTACCATGGCTTGTTCCCTAACAGTTTTTAGATGAGAAAGTCAAGCCAAGCCTAGAAAACATTCATCGCGTAGAAAGCATGCTCCTTCGAATTCACTGTTGTATTGAAGTCTGCCATTAGGGAAAGTGAGTTTCTTTAATTTTCTTGTATTTATAAAACTTGTTTTAATAGTTTTTGTTTCTTTTTGTAATAAAATTGGTTTAGATAAACTGCTATTTATTTTCCAAAACTTTTTATTTTCTTTGTATAATCAAGCAGAAAATAATGGGTCTGGTTGTGTGTATGTAGTAAGTCTCGTTCAAAATTTGTAGCGATAATTTCATAAATTTCTTGAGCTATTGAGCTTGAGTTTTACACATTTGTGCATCTTGGTTGACAATACAATTTAATACAGTTATAATGAAAATTATAAATTCAAGTTAGGAGCTCCAAGAGGGCAGACAGATTATGCCAAGTATAGTAAGATTGAGTATCGGTACCTACCTATATGTTCAAGATCGCGAATTAAGATTTTTTTTTATAAAAAGTTACAAATTCAAGATGGCGGCGATAATATGGCGAACGATTTTTCCTATTTATGGTCCGATTCAACTGAAAATCGGTATCTGGGGTATATCCACATACAAATTTTGCCATTTAACGTTTGTTTCCTGCCGATGCTGGTATAAATGATGCGCAATATATGTGCATTGCTACTTCCACGGAACGCCAAATCGAGATTTTATACATGTTTAAAACTAAAAACAAGAAATTAAGATATATAATAATCCATAATACAAAAATATTTTTAACAAGCTTATATTTGATGTTTCATTTTAAATAAAATATCTTAAAAATAAATAATTTTTCGATCTATCAGTGTTGTTTGGCTAACATTATTTTTCAGCTATACATAGTATTCTATAATTCGTATAATTAGTGAAAGGTAAGGCCGTTCATTATTAATGTTGTTGTAGATAGGTTTATTGATAGCAGCACCCTTCGGATAATATTTGAAACTTGAAAATGTATACGTATCTGAAATATTTCAATCAATAAATTTCGATCCCTAAAAAATAAAAAAAATATATATTTTCAGGGGACTAGCGATAAGTATGAAATTGTATACTAGAAAACCTGATGACAGCCTAAAACAAATATTTTTTTAAACGAAGTCGTGCATGCAGAATGAAAAAAATTTAAAAATAAAAACTTGTAGTAAATCACTACTTGACATATCGAGGTGACGTTTTTGATATGGGTATTTACGACATGTTCAATCCCAAATCAATTTTCTCTTATAACTAAAAACAAAAAAGATTCTAAATTACCCTTCAGATTTGCCACAAACTGAAAACTTCGAAACTATCTACATAAAATATCAAATAGGTAGATGTTTAATGAAAATATCGGTAACATACAACTTTAAGCCATTTTAATTAAGTATTTTTATAGAGACGAAGAACTTTTGATAATGTAACACTGCAATATTCACGAAGGAGCAAAATCGGGGAATACGAATTATCTTTTAAATTCCCCAAGATGCTGAATATTCTATGGATATTTTATACACTTCGTGATATGAAACGAATGTCACGTAAAAGCTATAAATTGATCGAAATAAATTACTTGAGATCGTGTTTCACACATAGAGTTTTGTACATACAAGTTCAAAATGAATCACTCGTCTTGGAACATTGTAGAATTCATTGTAAAGTATATATGGTTGAGTATTATACAAAAGTATTGCTTAAATATATTACAGTAAGTTTAATAAAATATAATATTATATTCGTAGTTTGGATTGATATTTTGACATCCATCTCCTCACTGGAACGATTTATTATGACTACCTACATACAGATAGGAAAAACTTTTTATATCAATTTTGTAAGTTTTCCGTTTATATTTACCATTTCAATACAAATTTACAATATTTATAATAATAATAAATAATAATAATATCTCTACCCCTCATTCTAATCATAAGGATTAGCCCGAAAGTTTGAGCCTTGTGTGGGAGAGGGGGCGGCATATTATTATTATTTCGCGGGCCCCAAACCTCAGGAACGACTTACGTTGGTAGGCCCTAACCACTATTCAGTGCTGGAATGAGGGAAACCTGGAAATCCTCAATAGTTAGGGGGACAAGTCAAACATCAACTGATTTTAATCTCTCACATTAACACCAAGTTGACATTCTTCCCATTCTAGGCCATCGCCAGGATGGTTGCCAAACCATCCCTGCGAATAAGCCTTGATCTACGAGTAAACAATTTAATTAAAATTTATTTGGTTGAATGGGGATTCAAACCCACGACCTCTGGGTTGAGCGATCGACACATTAAACCATTATCGAACTAGGTTCGATTTGTGCATGCGCACAGGGTGTCGATCACCATGATTACGGAACTGACAAGGCTTAATTTGACATTTAAACTAATTCTAAGTTTGAATTTTTTTTAAGAAGTTGAATATGGATAATATAGAAGCAATTAGAAAAAGTTGACCGGCGGCGAAATCCGAACCGTCGTCAAAGGTGAGGAACGGTAAAACTTTAGCGTCTTTAACCACTCGACGATGGAGCTCCCTACAATTACGTAAAAAAAGGGGATAATAAAACTGTACTACTTAGATATATTTATATACAGAGTTGGCCAATCGTAGGACAAAGTTCGATAACCGCTGTTATGGAAAGTACAAAAAATATTAAACACAGGTATTACGAGATATTAATAGGACATATAATTTGGGATGTTTTTTTTTATAGTGGCAATGTAGATTTCCTTTTTTTTTAATAGAATGCCCTGAATATTTTCACTTTTTATGGACCAGTGTGAAATTCTGAGTCGAACAATATGCAAGCCATATACTTTTTTAGGCGGCGTTTGTTTCCATCCATAGCTCACTTGACGGTAATTTGTACAGAGCAGTCCATTTTTTATGGAAATCCAGGTATCAAAAAGTGTAAAAGTTAGGACAAATTAATTGTACAGTTTCAACATACTTTTTCAAGACCATGTGGTGCTATCAGATCAAATCTATTGTCACATGTTCTTGAATCACCCTCACCCAAAATCACCCTGTAGGTGATTTTGATTTTGCTTATTTCAACAATGCCCTGTATCTTACTTATTTTGAGAGATACAGAAAAAGTGTACAAGACATAAGATTTTTAACAGGACATAAGTGATATGCGGTGGATTTTTTTCTATCTGTTTTTGTTTTTTGGCTACTGAGTAAACTTATGTTTTTTAAATTGGACACCCTGTATATCTTTCCTTTTTTCTTCTTGACTATAAGAATATATAGTTAGTATGAGTATATTTAAAAAGTTACGGCTTTAATCTAAGATTTTTAACTTTAAATTAACAATATCCCCATTTTTATTGGGTTCCATCTTAATGACAAAGCAATTTATTATGTAATAATATTTTTTAATACTACTACTAACTACTACATGATATTTTCAACTGTTCCTGAAAAAAACAGATTAGATGCAGAAAAAAAATAATAATAAATTAAATATTTAAAAAACTACAATAAATGTTTCAAATTGCCCCCTATTTTGCTCAGTTTTAAAGAAATGTAAGTAAAAATTGAGAGAATACATATTAAAAACCCCTACAATAATATAATGATAATAGGTATACCATATTAAAGAAAACTTGACTACATATTTCTATGTAGAAAAACGTGTTTCTTTCTGTTTTTAAATTGAAAAGATATCCCTGTTTGACGTTCCTAAAATGGAACATTTGGTATGCTATTTTCAAATTTCTTATAATTATGAAAGCAAGGACACATTATGTCCTTTTCTTGTGCCAAAAGTGAATCAAATGATTATTTCTTAACAATAAAAATTTGTTAAAAGCTTAAATATACATGTTACATACATCTGTCAAAATTTTTATAAAATGCAAATTTTTCCAAAACGGCTGGGTTTGTAAGTATATAATATGGTTATTTTATTTGACTCAGAATTTTACATTGTCTCATAAAATCGCAAAATATACTCCTGTTCCTGTTTAAAAAATGAATCTCTACTCAGACTAAACGCCTACATCCCAGGCTAATTTTTAAAAGATGTACTGTTAATATCTTATAGCGCCCGAATTTCATATTTATTTTTATTTTCCATAATAACTGTATGAAAGATTATACAGGGTAGTAAAAAAAAAATCTGTTGACAACTAATTTCACATTCAATTCCTCCCATATAAAGAAGATCACATATAAAATTTATTTACAATATTATACAATTATTATACATGGGTTCCTTTCTTTTACATTCTTAGCTATGTGCTGTGCTGTGCTGTTATTGATTTTCACAGACCTTTGTCATATATTCAAGTTTTTTATTTTTTAATGTATAGTTGGTGTTATATTTATATTCTGTTTTCATATATTTTTTATTTGTTTTTTATCTATTTATATCTTTATATAGATTGTTTAACCAAGATAGCTAAGTTTTATAACGGAGTGTTTTTACTTTTAATACTGTTAAACTTTGTTATATTGACTTTTTATATTATTACTTTTGTATTATTTTTTTAATTATTGACAAGTTCCACACTCTATGAATGCCTACTTTGTAATTGAGACAAGGTGAACTAATAAAGATCTATCTATCTATCTATCTATCTATCTATCTATCTATCTATCTATCTATCTATCTATCTATCTAATATCTAAGCATTGCACGCAACTTGTCCCGAGAATTGTACGAAGTGGTTACCCTCTCGTTATATTAAAATTTTTTATAACCTTGAAAATAAGCTGTAACAGATTATAGCTGTGATTTTGTTTAAAAAATTATTCAATTGTTACTTTTGGAAGTATGTCTGATTCTGATGGTGGTGAACAATTATTGTCACCTACAGAAATATTTGTTATTTTGTTCATTTCAAAAAATCATTCCAAAAGTTCTATTTTTCTGCCTACCCCTTAAATATATTACAATGTCGTCCTTGAAATTTTGTAGGATTTTTTATAGACCTAGGTAAATACTAGGGAGCTGTGAAGCTACATTTAAATAAATAATAATACACTTTTTAACTGGATAAAACACAGAAGGCTATACTAAATACAAATATATCTTAAAATTTCATGTTTCATCATTTTAATAAAGTAGCAACTAAATAAAGTAGTAACGTGACTAATTACCTAGTTTGTTATAAATAATTAGTCTCTTTTCATATTTATAGGGATTTAGCCAAAAAGATATTACGAGATATATTATTAATGAGGTTATTCAAATATGATTCAGTGAAGTTTAATAATAAATATTATTTGAATTATTTCATAAATAATATATCTCTTAATTTATTTTTTTTGCATAATCTCTGTAAATAAATGTTTGAACAATTAAATAACCCAATAAATAATATTAAAAAGTATATCTTAAAAAATTAAACTCCTTATATGATTCTCGTTTACAATAAAATTGTATTTTAAATTATAATTAATTTGTATTTATTATTGATATGTGAACAAATAAATAATTTTATATATGTTTTCCAGTATGGTTCCGACGAGTTTGCTCATGATTCACCAAGGTATACCTCACCAGGTGCAGGAACGGGGTATTACCTAGGGGCAGATGGTACCCCAAACTCAGTAGGCAGTGAGTGGCCCTCATCGTATGGCACCTCCTATCAAACATATGAAGCATATGGTCTCATTCCAGAAACAGAGCCCAGCCAGGGCTTGCCTCCCATGTCTTCGTTAAGACCTAACGGGACACCGACTGCAACTACAATGGCAGGTTCAAACAGTAGCACCCCATTTGGACCAGCAAACCACACGGATGGAGTAGTAAATAAAGCTTTAGGAGGAGTAAGTATACGAGGCACAATTTGTTTGTATTTAATTAATTTTAATATTTCTAATTAGTTATTCTTAGAATAAGACACAACTAGTGTTTTCTTGTTATTCTAATGAATGTTACTTTTTTCGTAAAAAATTTAATTTTAATAAATTATATGTCAAATTATTGCTGGTTTGGGTTCAACAAACATTAGGTTTGTTCCAATACAATTCAGCTGGAAACAATATTCTACATTCTACAATGTTAGGTTAAATATGCAAATGTCCAAATTTAGAGTTAAATTCTAGGGCTGTGTTCCAAAAAACGTCGAAAATACTACTTTTTACCTAAAGTCGTTTCTAAAAACATATTATTTGCCCAACGTAGCGTCTCCCAAGTTTCCAAATTATCTCTGGAAGAAGTGCGTCAAACAACATCTTACCACGTTTGTAAATGGGTTTAAATTTACCTGACTTACGCATTGTGCAATCCAAAGAGAAATTATAGTACTTATTACAATACATTACTTATAGTTATCATTAGACCCTGTGGATAAGGATTTAATGACTTGATGTAAATAACAGGATTGGACTGAGGAGTGTACAGGGTATTCGCGTATATTTTGACCTCTATCTACAGGGGTTATTAAGAAAGTTAGAAAAAAAATTAAATACAGAAGTTGTTTGGTTTTTCACGTATTATCTTTTAGCTAGGTTGAAAAAAAAAATGGGGCACCCTGTATAATTTTACACGCTTGGGAAACATTTTTCCTGATTTAAAAAATATTTATTTTGTTGACATTTGCACTGACAGTTTTCAAAATATTCGACAGCGAGTACCATCAAAAAATACAAAGAACTAAAAATATTTAACACTAGAAACGAACAGTAATTAAAATATTTAATGATTTTCAATGTAACCTCCTTCGTGATTTAAACATTTTCTAATATTTTCATTTTTTAATATTTTTTTTATAAATTATTGTAAACATTAAATATTAAATATTTCGAAAACTGTCAGTGCAAATATCAACAAAATATATATTTTTGAAATTAGAGAAAAAAATTTCCCCAAGCGTCTAAAATTATACAGGGTGTCCCATTTAAAAATATTATGTTCAATTGGTTTCCTCAAATTTACGATATGCAATTTTTTATTATGCTCAATTGGTTTCCTCAAATTTACGACGTGCAATTTTTTTTCGACTTAGCCAAAAGATAATACGTGAAAAACCAAACCACTTTTGTATTTAAACTTTTTCCTAACTTTCTTAATAACCCCTATAGGTAGGGGTCAAAATATACGTGAATACCCTGTACCTATTTCCTATATAAAATTTTACACTTATAAAGAAATAGTATCTCATCTTAACTGTGCTGATGGTAACTGAACAAAAATACCACTAAAACTATTCCAGTCGAATAGTAATAAAAATATATGAGTAAAATGTTTTCCAAATGTAGCGTTTACCGTTTTACTGTAAAAATCCACCCGTAATTTTTATTAAACTCCCTAAACACCTAAATACAGCTTGGTGTTTCTGGGAAGTAACATGCTTCATTACAGTATATTTTTCCACAGAAAATGTCACTTTGCACTTGTTACATAGCACTTGCAAGCTATCGTCGGATAATTCAGGATATTTGGCTATGCATTTCTCGACCTAACTATTATTTATTCTTTAACAGACACGCACGAAAGGAAAAAAAATCGTAAATATACAGTCTCTCGAACCAAACTGTATCAACTGACAGTGAACAAGAACATAGCAATACGGTCAACCTTCCCATTTCCTCAGTCCAGGAAGCAATATGACGTTGCAACGTGTCATATAAATATTCCAGAGATGTGATACCTTGTAATGCAAGTTCTAATGTCCGTTTGATAGTGAATATGTATATGCTCACCGGCTGGGACTAGAGGTATAATTATTAATCCGAACAAAAAACTTAAGGTCCATCTCAATCCATCCATGTTCCATCTCAGGAACATCTGTAAGGTCTGACAAACTCTGAGCGGTAGACGTAGACGACTTATTGTCGCTTCCACTGCTCTGGTTAACATAGAAACACGTAGAACAAACATAGAAATTAATCATTACTACATGGTTAGAAATTCCTATTAACTGTATTATTATTATATCTAATTGCTGAATAAGTATATGGTGCGTGTCTAAAGTACGCCCCACCCCTACTAACTTTTGAATCAATTGAATAACTTTTGAAAATTATATATTTTGAATCAAAATATATAATTTTCTAAAATGAGAGATGGCGCCACATTCATTTAAAAATTGAAATCGGCCCATCTGTTCTCAAGTTATAAGCGTTTTTGTGAATGAAAGATTTTTTCATAATTACTTGATATTCTTGGAAAAAACTGTCATTGTCAAACGTGTGTGCACGTCAAACATCTATTGTGTCAGTTAATTTTCTCATTGATTTATTTGTTAAAAATGGTATACTTAAAGATAAAATTCAAGTAGTATCTGTCTTTTTTCGAGTGTCAGAGGTCATATCATGCTGCAGAACAAATGCTTAGTGAAAGACATCCAGCATGTCCCATACGCAGGAAATATATGTGACAACTGATTTCTAAATTTTTAAGAACTGGTTCTGTTCATAATGCAAAATGGTGATAAATCCCATACAATTTACATCCATGTTGGTGAGCGGTAAAATTATCATTAATGCTGAGACTATCTGAGGAGCATTTGCTTCACAGATGAATATTCCTTTTTCCTTAATGGAAATGTGAACAGGGAGAATGTTAGATACTGGAGTAATCAGAATCGACAGAGGTATAGATATCGTCACACATATCCCAGGAGATCACTTCATAGGACCCTTTTTAATTGAAGAAAATTTGATAGGACATGTACACCTTGACTTGTTAGAAAATAACATTCAGCCTGTGATAGCCGACATGGTGCAGAATGTCCATGGATTTCAAGAACTTAACATAATATATCAACAGGACGATGAGCCACCACATTATTTTAGGGAATTTCCTTGATATCTATCTTAACAGGTGGATTGGACTTGGAAGACCTCTTGAGTGGCCTGGTCGTTTTCCAGATTTATGTCCATTGGATTTTTTCCTATGGGGGTCACCTTAAATCTAAGGTGTTCATTACCCAACCAGATAATCTTTTGGATTTGCATTAGAGAATCACCAATAAGTGTGCGTCTATCTCCAGGCAAACATTTTACAACATGCGCCAGGAAATGTTAAAATATCCAAGGTGCTCATTTTGAACAAAATTTTTAGTTATTCCTATTAAAATATGGTTAAATGTAAAATATTAAAAAATACTAATACAGAGAATCAACAGACCTTTTAAATTATATGCAACATGTCCCATCACCACTTTAAAAATTTTATTTCACCCTGTATTTAGTCTGGAGTCCCTAGCCCAATTAGTTCAAAAGTTAGCAGCAGTTTTAGACGCGCACTGTATAGTATATTGTACCAAAATCTGTCTCCGGATTCAAATCCTACTCCTTGGGGTCTAGTTGTCATTCACCATTATGATCATTTATTGATAAAAGGCACAACAATAAAATTTACAAAATCACTTAATTTAATTTAATATAATACTTGAACTCTTGAAATTGACCATTCATTTTGACTTGACAGATGTGAAGTGATAGGTGGTTCCTAAGTAATGTGAAATACTGAATGAACTGCATCCGTAAGAAATTTATATTTTAAAAAACTAGAAGAGCAGTGGCGTACATTATTTTTTCATAAAAACAAAAGTAAATAGCCTTTTATTAAGGTCTGTAAATGAGTGCAATTTAACCAGAAAATTTTAACCTAGTCCAGATTTTTCCAAAAAAAAATGTTCTAGGATACCAAGATACTAAGCCACCTATCTTTTTCTCATGAAATGACATGAAATGGTTACATCAGTATTTTCAGATTACTTAGGAAACACTCTGTGTATTGTTATGTATAATAATGCATCTAAAAGTTTTATGTGTTATATTATTAATCACCACCAGATCAAAATTATATTAGGCTAATTTTAGCATTTAATACATAAGTTTGGGGAATGATGTATAAATTTAAAAAAATATATTAAGAACATTATACCTACCAACAACTAAAGGGCATCTTTTAATCCTGAGGGTAAAGTTTAATAGAAGCCAACAAATATTACCCTTACAGTTATATATACAGGTCATTCACAGTGACCGCCTGTTAGACGTATCTCCAAAACTAATAGGGATATAAAATTGAAATTTTAACAGATGGCATTTTGGCAGGCAATCTATTTTTTTTTATATATTTTCGGTTGTTTTCGATTTCCGGTTATACCGGAAGTCTATATCAACTTTCTTATTTTGAATGAAAAGCTGTATACATTTTTGCATTTCCAAAAGAATAGTATTAAATTCTGAATCAAAAATATGTAACATACCCTTTAGCTAAACACAGCCGTTTCAGAGATATTTGACATTTTATAAAATAAAATTGACAGGTGCAAGGGTTTGCCAGGAACTTTTTTCGTTTAGCATGGGTTTATTTGATTCTTGGCAAAAGAAAAGATCTTAAGTTATGCTACACTTTACAGGAAAGATAAATTTAATATTGATATACCAAATGTTCTATATCCTGTTACATTTTGGAAAATTCAAGTAGCAAAAACTTTTTTGTCAAATAGATTACCCTGTATTTTTTAATATTATGTTATTTGTAATTAAATCCTCTTTCTTCCAGTATATACATTCTAGGGATTAAAACTACAACTTTTTGATATATCTCTATTTACATTTGATTTATTTATATCTATTAATTTTTTGTAGAGTCTTGATTTAAACTGTTGATTGACATATTTCTAAGATACCTAAACCTAATGTTACAAGACGTGTTTGGCAGTGTCCGTCCCCCCCACCTATTAACAAGCAACAAAAAATTGTTTGCATTTAGGTGCCCTCATACTGCCAAAGTCATACGGTTTAATAATAAATTTATTTGTTGGTTTAATTTACTAACTTTTACATTTATTAGATTAGCAGGCACAGTGGGCAACAGTCACTTCAAAATCATACACCAAATAATGTTCTAACACAAAACCAAATTTGCTTTTGTGAATGTTAAACTTTTTTTGTATATTCATTTATTAAAGTTGTCACAAATTTTAATTATTTCATATTCATATTTTAATTTTCCTATTTTCGAGGTGTAAAATGCCATTTTTCGAGACTGATTCAAATCTCTTACTTAAATATAAATCACCATTTTGATTCGTAACTAGGAAATGAGGAAATACTGAGCAAGTGGTGAGGAAAAATTAATTTCAACGAGCAAATACCTATCTATTATGCTATTATACATACCAGAAGGCAGGTTATCGATATAACGGTGGGTTCTACACCCGTGTGTGATACCGTCTCAAAGTGGCAGGTGCTAAGTAAGCCGTCTTTATCGGATCACAGACACATATACTTCAAGATTTTGTGGAGGGACATCCGCAACCGAGTTACTACAGAGATCCAAAGAGAGGTTAGGACTAGGGGCATCAGTAGGAAAATAAGAAATACTGAAGATCTTGAGGTAGCTATGGAGTAAATCCAGAATGCCATCACATGATCATATGAAAGTAGTTGCCCGGTGAGAGTGAGGACTGCCAGGAGTACTGTTCCATGGTGGAATAAAGGAGTCATGAAACTAAGGGCACAAACTAGAAAACTTAATAGAACAAAGCACACAGGAGAATGGGAAACTGATAAGGTTACCCTCACTGAATATTACAGAAGCATTAGGAGAGTTAAGAGAGATTCATGGAGGAAGTTTTGTGGGGATATTGACAATGTTCTCCAATGCGCTAGACTCCAGAAAATTTTCTCCAAGGAACCTTGTATGAAGCTAGGGACTCTTTAAGACACCGAGTGGACAATACACAAAAACGGCAAAGTAGAGATTGGGGTTGCTTCTTAATATACACTTTCCTGGATCAAACATAATAAATGTAGATCAAAACGATGGACTGGGACATCAACATATTGCGACTACTAGGGCTCGTACAGAGAACTGGGAAGTTGCAAAGATTGTGGTGGACCAGGCAAGAATAAGATGGGCAATAAATACTTTTGACCCAGTTAAGTCTCCAGGAGCTGATGCTGTTTTTCCTGCATTGCTACATCAGGGAATAGATGAGTTGCCTCCTGTTTTAATTCATATCTTCAGACCTGACATTGCACTTGATTATATACCGCTAGCTTGGAGACTGACAAATGTGACATTTATTCCTAAACCAGGGCGGTCTTGTTACGCCCAGTCAAAGGCATATCATCCAATAAGTTTAACCTCTTTTCTTTTAAAGCCATTTGAATGGCTAGTGGATAGGTACACAAGGGATGAATTGTTGAGGGGTAACCCTCTGCATCGAAACCAATTTACCTATCAACCTGGCCGGTCAGTCGATACAGCACTGCACAACCTAGTTTCTAGGGTATAGAAAACACTGATAATAATCTAGCACTTGCTGCATTCTTAGATATTGAAGATGCTTTTGACAATATACCTTTTTAGTTAATAAATCAGGCACTTCGCAACAGGGATCTGAATGGCACATTGTGCCAGTGGATAGACACCATGCTGAGAAACCAAATGGTAAGAGCCTCGCTCGTTGGTGAGACGACACAGTGCAAAGTAAGCTGGGGCTGCCTCCAGGAAGTAGTGGTGTCACCGCTTCTCTGGGGTTTAGTAGTTAACGGTGTACTGGACGCTCTTAACAAGGCGGGAATTTATACACAAGGCTACACGGATGATTTTGTCATCCTCATGATTAGAAAGCATAATAACATGGTCTCGGAACTAATGCAAAAAGCGCTGTAACTGATAAATGACTGATGTAGTGGGGAAGCACTGTCTGTCAATCCGGATAAGACGGTTGTGGTCCTCTTCACCAGAAGAAGAAATCTGCACAGGCTTACAGAACCCATCTTAGGTGGGAGCACTATCCAGTTTTCAGGGGAGGTGAAGTATATCGGGGTAATACTGGATATGAAACTTACCTGGAACCCGCACCTGAAAAAAAAAAAACTATTGGCAAGGCAGGACGGGCTCTTTGTGTATGTCGACGCTTAATAGGGAAATGTGGTGACTGAAACCGAGAATGACTACATTGAATGTACACCTCAATAGTGAGACCTAGGGTACCTTATTGTGTTCTGGTGTGGTGGCATTAGGCCACCCAGGCCATTGTTATGGAAAAGCTGAATAAGATTGAGAGGTTGGTCTGTGTAGGTATAACTGGGGCCATGGCTTCGGCACCAACAGTTGCACTAGAAGTCCTGCTAAATCTACCACCACTTCACCTAATGTTGGAAAGAGAAGCAAGGATAGCAGCATTCCGAATCAGGAATAATAACTATTGGATAGGTAGTTCCCAAGGGAGAGGACACTTCAAGATAAGAAACACATTGATGTCAAAGCCTATCTTACAGATGATATCTGACACAATGATGGCAAGGTTTAACTTCCGTACGCCATTTGAGGTTCAAATACAGAATCTCAGTGACTAGGAGTTGAAGATAAATTCTCTGGAGGCTTGGAGCCTGTATGGTTCAGAGATGGCTCCAAAACAGACAGGAACAGAAGCTGTTCAAATTATAGTTTGAGGACTTATCCCACAGTATTCCAAGCAGAAATTTTTGCAATAACGGCATGTTTGGCGGAGAGTATGAGGAGGGAGTACACATGTAAACTCATCTACATATTCTCTGTTAGGTCGCAATAAAGGCTCTAAACTCAAACAAGATCAGTTCAAATTTTGTTTGGGACTGTGAGACCCGCAGGAAAAAGAAAAAGATGCCTGTATTTTTACGGCCCCTTGAACATCCATCGGTACATTCAAGTTTCAATCAGACAAAGTTGACAATACTCTTATTATTGTCAACTTTAACTATCCTATATTTGACTAAAAATAAAGTCGTTGAACGGCAATAAGTAAAAATAATTGCTACCTACCTGCTACTCGATTTCCAATATATTTCAGGAAATTAAATAGGGAATTAATAAATTTAAATGTTTTATACCCAGTTTCTGAACAATGTGGATTCAATAATTCTATCACTTCTATAAAAAAAATTCTACTATAACCTATTTATAGTTTATCGAATGAACAAATTTACTAATTAGTAAAATTGGTCTGTTTTCATAAAGTGCACGCATGAGCACTAGATCATATTTTTCATCAAAATTATAAGACATTGCATGTAGGTAGTGCAGTAGGAAGGTATCTAATAAAGTCTCAGAGGATGTTTACTTATTCCTCTAGTTTAGTATACTATTATAGATTAGTAATATTACCTACTCTGAAATATACGGAAGCGTATAAGGGCCAACCAACTACTCTAAATTATTTGTACATGTCACATTAACACGGCAGTGACTGGATGTTGTGAAACTCATCCTGGGGATATGTTGTACGACACAAACACAAATAGGACAATAAACTTTACTACAGAATGTGGAAAACACTACACTACAAGCCACATTATTATATGTATAAAACTACAAATTAACAACCGAAGCATCCATTTAAAACAACATGAAAAACAAATCTCTCAAAAAATTGTCAAATATTCATTAACGCTCAGACATGTACATGTACATATACATATCATACAATGGCTGCAAGTTATTCAATTTCCTACCTAATAACATTAAGTTGTCAAATCAGTATATTGTTAAAAAAATTTCGCGCCTACTTTTTCTAACCAATCGCAGATTTTCATTTTGAATTATTAAGTACCATGGCAACGAAAAAAATTTCCGGAAATATGCATCCTACAAGTCCCCACAAAATTACACTGGAAATTTTTCTGTCATGTTAAATATCACAATAATGACGCGGGAATATCAGAGTGGCTTTCAAATTTAATACTATTTTTCAACGCAAAAAAGCATATTTGGTGCACAAAGTAATGTGTTAATGTTAATATTTATTTATTTTTAGTTTGAATTTGTTTCATTGCTAAAAAAAATTTCAATATTTCTGAAATTTTTTAGGTTCAAAATTTTCTTACCGAATCCCCCTTGTGATTGAATTAATATAGAAAATTTTTCCTCGGTCACGAATATTTTAATAAATTTTTAAGAAAATTATCCCTTGTCTGTGACTCGGGATAATTTTCAAAATATTCGTGGCCTCAGATAAATTTCCGGAAATAATTTAATCACTAGGGAGATTATAAGTGAGAAAACTGAAGGAGTTATTATTGCACAGTTACCTATATTATATTTTTTTTTTTTTTTTATAAATGAAGAGTGTAATCAATTAGTTTATGTATTGTAGATGTGTTTTTCTTTTCTCTTTTGTGAAGTCATATGTGAGCACACAGTATTATTTATCCTGTTTTGTTTTTTATCGGTATTTTTTTGCTTTTTATTCATACTTTATTATGCTAGGCAATAGTTGACATATTTATAGTCCTTATAATCTAATTTGAAACTGCATAAAAAATTCCGACAAACGACACACGTTCATAAGCAAAGAGGCCGCCGTCGAACTGCAGGTGTTTCTTTTGTGGGAATTTTTTTACAGTTTCAATTTACATTATATAAACTATACTATATATGTTATCACAAATAAATCTATCTATGTATCTATCTATTGATGGAGAATGCCATAAAATAATTAGAAGAATTTGTAGAACTTTCCAGCTGCGTTTTCTTCTACTGCCAACTACCTATGATGGAAAAAACTTTAGGAGAATTGAATCCAATTTTTTTAATTCTGAAAAAATAAATGCTGCCAAGGAAATAATGAGTCCAGTAACTTCAGAAGAAAATAACATGTCTACCTAAAAAAACATTAAATTGAAGATTAATGGGTTCGATCGTGGCTGGACCATGGCTGTGGTTACCAGGATCAATGGACTTTAACATCATTTGATTTTTATTTATGGGGTCGCATAAAAACAATAGTTTATATTAGTTCCGTATTTTTGGTAGTTGAGTTCTATTTTCAATTTTGTTTTTTTATTCATAATGTTTGTTTATACTGTTTTCCTGTTGTTTTTACTTGCATCATAGTTTCCTTGTATTCTTTGATGAACTTATAATCATGACTAATTTAGTATCAATTTCTATGAACATTCTATGAGCAATTCATAAAATTGAAGAAAATAGAGATATCTCAAAAAGTTGTAGTGATAACCCCTACAATGAATATACTGGAAGAGGGAGAATTTAATTCTAAATAACATGATTTAAAGAAATACAGGGTGTTTCATTTGACTTAAAAAAGTTTCGCTACTCGAATTTCCCAAAATGTAACTGAAGATATAGATAGAACATTTGGTATAGCACTAATGAATTTATCTTTACTCTAAAGTGTAGCATAACTTAGGTTCTTTCCTTTTGCCAAGGACTGAATAAACCTATGTTACATGAAAAATGTTATGAAAGTTCTGGCGAACCCTTCCACCTGTCAAATTTATTATAAAATGTCAAATATCTGTGAAATGACTGGGTTTAGCTATATGATATATGACATATTTTTGATTTAGAATTTTATGCTATTTTCAAAAATGCAAAAATATATAGGGTGTTTCATGTAAAATAAGCAAATTGACATAGACTTCTGGTATATCCGGAGGTAGAAAGTAACCGAAAATAATTTTATAAAAAGATCTCCTGCCAAAATGGCATCTATTAAAATTTCAAATTTATATCTCTATTAGTTTTGGAGATAGATCGTAACAGGCGGTCACCGTGAATGACCCTGTATTAAAAAGGTATATGTACTCTTGATTGAATGATTGCTGCTCCCATCATGTTTTGCACTTCCTGTTATAATAATAAATGAATATAGAATTTGATATACACACATCTGCTATGTATTTTTTTTAGATTTCCTCTTGAGTTTTCTGTACTCTCCTTTAGTTGTATATTAATAAAAAAATGCTTTTAATGTAGGTATTGAACATTTGCATTCATTGTATTTTGTTCACGGTGTCCCATTTTTAATGTATTTATAAGATATCTGGCTTATTACTAGAGATAGAAATGTCTAGACTGTAGATACATGTGACTTACTAAAGACCTAATCTAACCTAAAAGTTAGTGTAAAACTTTTTTAGAAACTAAGAAACTGATTACTTATTTGTTTATTTGATATTGAGATTATAGAACACACCTGCATGCCACTGGTACGGTGGTTGAACTGTACATACACATCACTTACCACATGCCTATAATAACCTAAAATTTAAAACATTACTACAAGTTTATGTATTTTAGAAGCCAATAAAATGTTTACTTATTTAATATTAAAATTATAGGAAAACTAAGACCAATTCAGTTATACCAATTAGTCATTTTTGTCCAGCAGAAAATGATAAATAACTCTAAAAATATTTTTAGATGCTATTTTACAACACTTTTTTTATGTAAATACATATAGCTACTTTAAAATTTGGTGACTGGACCTGCGACTGGAAATTAGTTGCAAATGAGGTTACGGTTTTGTTGAATTTTTGTTTTGCTTCTTTTTATCTTCAGCTTGATTATTATTCCTGTGTTGTTCCTCAATTTGTTGCTTTTGTTTTACAGATATATCCCACTGCTGAACAGGCTAGTGCAAGCAGTTATAGTTCAGCGCCGTCAACTCCTGTCAGTTCGCCACCTCCAATAACACCTGCGGCATGGTTATCAAACCACAACACACCTCATTCACCACACTACACACAAGCCGTTACTGTAAATAACAGTGTTGCTCCTCAGGGATTACATATGGTGAGTTTCCTATTTTATTTAAGACATTCAAGTGAAAAACAGCACTGTTGTCTTTCAGTTTCGTAACATATATATCTTGTTTATTTTACAAATTGCAATAGTGATTAAATGCAAATATAATGTGAAAAGATTAATATTTTCTTAGATGTGTACAAAACAAAAATTTTTATAATTTTATAGCGACATTTTTATATTTTTTAGCTATTAAATCAAAAACTTTTAGTATATATAATTTTTTTACACAATTATTTATACAGGGTATCCCATTTAAAACGGCACCCATAATATCTTGAAAACAAAATGTGACATAACAATTTCCCAAAACAGGTCAATTTTTGATTCAGCTATACAATTTTTGGAGCATAAGTGAAGGTTGACCCCATTTCCCGTCTCCCCCCTCCAGTAGCACACAAAATTTCAAATGGGAATAGCGGTCGAGTTGTACTTCATTTGAAAAGTATTTTTATTCTCTATTCAATGGCATGCTTAGTTTTAAAATTGATCAATTCGTTATTGAGTAATTGATTTTTGAAGTTCCGTAAAGAGAAGAATAGGAAAAGAAAAGAAAAGAAAATTCTATTTTGTACTCAAAATTAACAATGTAAAAACTAAATTAACTAAATGCTCAAAGTGTTTACCATCAATTACCATGCAATAATATAAACATTGCTGGAAGTTTTCCCGAACACCATGTAAAGTATGGCGTTATGTGACACCCATTCATTTGAAACTCATACTCGTAGTTAATCTAAATTGTCAGGTTTTGTAAGAAACACTTCAGATATTTAATGTAAACGCATAGCTAAAAATCAAGCGAGGATAAGTCGGGTGATCGAGCTAGCCACTCAATTGGTCCCCTCATACCGATCCATCTATATGGAAATGTTTGTTTTAAATATGCTTTAACCTGTTCTGTGTAGTACGGGGTAGCCCCGTCCTGCTGAAAGAATATCGGTTCTTCTAAAATATGGTCTACTTCCTCTTAAACTTGTGTTATAAAATTTATCTCATTTTCTAATAAATTTAGATATATTTTTCCAGTCAAATTTTATGAAATAAAAAAAGGACCAATAATATTATTGCCTAAAATTCCCGCCCACACATTCAATTTCTGCGGACTTTGGGTACGTTGCTCTCTATACAAGTGAGGGTTTTTATCAGACCAATATTTACTGTCCACAAATTGTCTGTTGACAGTTCCATTTAGAAAAAATAATCACTCATCTGAAAAACAAATAGTACAATAAGTATCATTTTCTTGAATGTGATTGGACATGAATTCACAAAATTGCAATCAACAATCATTATATTCATTCAGTTTTTGTAAAAGCATAATTTTATATGGATGATACTTTCCAAGTGGGAGAATTCTGTGAATACTACTTTTAGGGATTCCAGCCAGATTCATGATATAACTGTGCCACACTTTTATTTTCAGTCCGGTTAGTTTCAAGAAGTCCAAGAACATTTATTTGATCTCCTTCATTGGTAACAATATGCGTGCGATTATGTTTCTTATTATTAACTGAACCAGTTTCTTCAAATATTCTTATCCATTCCATTACATACTTGGGGTTAACATTCTTATCAAGAAACAGTTCATTAAAATTACAAGCAGCAGCCTTAGCACTTTTATTATTGCCATAGTATAAGTTTACAATTAATATTCTTTTTTCTAAAGAATAAGTCATGTTTAGCTTATTCAACTCAACCACCAATTAAGTATGTCAATAAACACACCAAAACTCAATTATACTGACGTTTGTCAATACATCACTATGGCAGGCTTTATTCATTTGTTTTCTGTAGCAGCTTGTCTATTTTGTTGTATCATGACTAAAGTACATTTTTAAATGTATAATTTATTAGATATAGGTTAATCTAAGACCAAGAATAACTTCCAGCAACGTTTGTATTACTACATGGAAATTGATGGTGGGCACTTTGAGCATTTCATTTTGTTTTTACCGTGTTAATTTTGTGTAAAAAAATAGAATTACATTTCCTTTTGCTTCAACTTAAAACTTCAAACGTCAATTACTTGATAATGATTTGGCCGATTTTATAACTAAGCACGCCGTTGAATAGAGAATCGATATACCTTTCAAATGAGGTGCGACTCGACCCCTATTCCCATTTGAAATTTAGTGTGTCCCTGGGGACAGAGGGAGAAGGAGGCAACCTTCATTTATGCTCCAATAGTTAATTTACAATCAGTAAGTAACAATAAATTTAAATTTTGTGGCAACAATTTGCTGGCAAGTGTGATCATTGAACTAGTCCTCTTAGTTGTAATGCACGTCAGGCACGGCTGCTTAATGCTTCATCAGGTGCATGTGCGGCAAGAGATCTTATTGTTTTAAAGACGTTAAACATAATAAGTAACTGGTAGCTACAAGGTGTTATTAGAACATTCAATGTGAAGCTTGTCAATTTGTTCCAATACTTTAATGACTTTTTAAGTGCCTACTACTATTTTCTTGTTCAGTTTTTGAATTACCTGAAAGAATATTATTATTTATGCAGTACAGATATCCCGCCGTTTACCTTGCGAGTTCAAAAGTTAATGAAATAAAAGAAAGTTTGATACATTTCTTACCTTATCATTAATCATTAACATGTTAATCTTAATTACTAGATATAGGTATTTTGGAAGATACCAAGCGAGGATTAACTGAGAATTGAGATGTTTTCCTTCATATAAAATTTTCTGTTTATAACGAAACAGTGAATACACCTTGTAAACTTTTTTTGTAATTTATTTCAAGATTGTTAACGTCTGCTAAAAACTACAGTTATAGTTCATATAATTTTTTGTGCAAGAACAAAAAGGTATTCCTGTTAAAATTTTATTTTCTCAATGCTGAATTTGAATGTTTCTTCAAATTATATGATGAACATTTGATAGTTGTCAAGCAGTAATCTGCTAAATTATGATTCAGTTAGCTGTGTTATACTTATGTATCGAATCGAATGAATGTACAGAAGTGTACAGAAATCTGTAATTGTTTACCTCGTTTCCTTGGAAGGTTCAGTAAGTCGTGCCACCATGCTCTGACTTTGGAAACTACAAATTGAAATTTCTAATGTCAAAACTGTTGGTCACCTGTCTGTCAATGTAGGCATTACAGTGAAGCACTAAAATGGCAATGGACAGACGGGTGTGAAAACAGCAACTCTTTTCTAGCAACGGTTTGGCAATGTGGCAACACCGCACAGTTGGCCGCCGCATCAGCATGTTACGCTGGCTTGAGTTTGATTTTCATAAAGCGGAAGGTAAAAATATTTTCGAAAAGCATATTTTGTAATAGATACACCAGATAATATTGCATAACTCATTGTGGACTCGTAATTAAGGGATTTTACAATATCAATTTCTAAACAATCGTGGCAATCCACAATGACCTACATCAGTTTCTTGTAAATCTATTAGAAAATATGCTTTTCGCAAATATTTTTTCCTTCCGCGTTACAAAAATGAATCTTAAGGCAGCGTACATGCTGATGCGGCTGGTAACTGTGCAGTGTTGCCACATTACAAAACCGTTGCTAGAAAAGCGTTGCTGTTTTCACGTCGATAATGGACAGATAACAATTTTCGCACGTACCGTTATTTAATTGAAAGTCACCTAGGAGTAAATAACTTTTTTTAAACACTTCATATACTGTTCTGTTGGACAATAAAAGTGTATTATTACAGTAAACATACTTAACTTCAAATTTCTTCTCTCAAAATGAAACTAGATTATGCCCCTCTTTAATGTTTTGCTTCTCAAATAGAAAGATGACTTTGAATCTAGCAAAAAGTGGTAGAAAATTGTGACAATACATTTTTCAATAATTTTCTGTTCTTCGTTATCTAGTAACCTGCATAGTGTCCCGCTAGTGCTAGTATTGTTAGAGTAAAGTCTTATAGTTTTGTGTTTTGTACCAAAGAAGTTGCTTTACATGACAGGATATTTTGATTTGTAGTTTATTAATCTTAGTTTTGGTTTTTGTTAGTTTATTTTTTGCATGTTTTTTTTTTGTTTTTGTGTGTTGAAGCCTTCCGCCCCTGAAGCACAACGTTTAGATGATGCAATTGGTTTCTTAAGGGACCATGCTGAGGCCACGGTAAGTTGTTATTTATTTTATTTATAAACCAATTAGCTTGTTTTTTTTATAAAATTATATTTATTATTTATATCTATAATTATTTTATCCCTAAGACTTAACTAGCTCGACCAAGGAAAGTTGATAGGAGGTAAATTTGCACGATTAGCATGTATAATTTACACAACTCATTAATATTTAAGTAACAGTATGAAATTAGATTATTTCTTTTGTTAAAAATGTTCAAATGTTATTTATTTTTACTGAAGGAATATGTTACTAAAATATTGCGTTTGATTTGATAAAATATTGAGTTGCTGTTTTGTTGGTTTGGTATCGACCTATAAATGTATAAAACCTATATTGAGCCTTCCCGTAAGCGGCACTGAGTGGATTTCATAATGATCAAAGTGATTAAAATGATATGTTTGTATTCTTTCATCACTGAAATTGGTATTTTTGCGCGTGCGTCGAGCCTCAAACATGATAGGTCAAATTGCCAATCGAGCATCTAACTTGTCATTGATATCTTGATTGTTTTTGATTTTTGATTTGATCTTGTCAGAAGTAGTTGACATTTGACATATTTGCATCTGTCATTTTAATTTATTTTGTGTTTTGTTTTGGCCCATCACATCACAATGTTTGCACATGTGCATGTTAGGTGATGTCCGTGACAAACGGAGAGATAAGTATAAGACGCATTTCTCATGTTTGTCATGTATTTGGCAGATAATGTTCAATATAGGTTTTATACATGATGGACCCTACATAATTAATTTTTATGTGGATAACTATTTCAGATCATAATTTTTTTGTGATTATTAAGGAATATTCCATAACAAAGCTCCGTCCTTGAATATTCTCAAATAGGGAATATTCTAGCTTGGAACCATTTCCAGCCTATCTATAATTAAAAGCATGAGTTTTATTAATTGATAGGTTATTCAAATTTTTACATTATCATTATAGTAACTCTTTCTCTATACAAAAAGAATCTAGCCTCCATAACAAGCAATGCATTGCTGAATCATCACTGAACCCAGCTCTTAAATTGTCTGTAAAAAAAAGTTAGGCGTACAGTGTTATACCCTCTTTTTCGCAGCCACTCTCATCTCATGCTTCACCTAATTTTTTGTCATTATTTTGTTCCTATTTGTATTTGTAAAATGAATGTACATATACAATCATGTTTTTATTTTATTACAGGGTACTCGCATGGAAGAAAGACTTGATGATGCGATAAATGTATTGAGAAATCATGCGGAATCACAACTAGGTTTAGTAGGGCAGCTTCCAAATAATTTAGCAGCACATCAAATGACACAACTTGGTTACACGGCACCTCCTCCTCCCCCTGACCCACATTTACCTGATCCCGTTAAAGTTGAAAGACCTACTTATAGCACAAGTAAGTATCTTAAAAAATTCAACAAAAAAAATTAGGCTATATGTTTCTATGATTTTCAGAATTTGTTGGATATAATGAACACATATTACAAATTCTAAGTGTGTAGAGGGCTTCAAGCAGATCCATTTGTGTATTGTTTTTAATGAAAACTTTAGTTCAAAAATATGTCAGTTGTCTTATATACAAGCTGTATTTACAAGCTTTTATACATACATACAGACATACATCTGGTTTATTACAAAATAATTGAATTGTAAAACTAAATATAACATGACAGTAGTGATATCTTGGGAAAACAATTTTTTTAAGTTGATATTTTTCCTTAAAATATAATCTTTAAAAATATTAGTTTAAGGATTTTGTAAATAATGAAAAACACTTCCTGTCAAATTTGTGATTTTTTTTATATGTTGTAGTTTCTTCTGAACCTTTTTAACAAAAGTTCTCATGGGGAGGCCACCAAAATGATACGAGCTGTTTTCAAAATGTAGAGTCTTAAATAGTCTTATGCCAGAGAATTTAATGTCACACAAAACTTAAAATTTTCTTTCCATTAAAAGCTTCAACATGGCTTTACGGATTTCCATGATTTCGATGTTGATTATTTACAGCAAAGAAACAGCAGATGGATTTCTTTCTGCATCTGGACATTTAATATTTTCAGGGTATGTCATGATGGGCTTGATTAATCTGTATGTGGAGAACCAGGTAAAGATAGGATTTTTAAAATTGGCAATATTTTTGACTCCTTGTTACTTTCTATTATACCGGAAGCAGAGAGAATTCACTTATTATAATTTCCTATCTCCCAAGTTTCTTTTTTTTTTTTTTTTCTCGTTGATTTCTGATATGCCCGGCGCACAACATGTATTAAACCGAACATTTGACATTGCCTTTCAGATAGGATGAGAACATAGGACCGGCTTTGCCATGCCTGGCATTGGTACAATATTTTTATAATTTTTACAACACAAGATAACTGTTATAATATAAACACAAACACTAAAAGAACGGGACACTCGAAGCTTCCAAATGGTTCAACAAAAACAAAATGGAAGTAACAAAATAACATGAAAGCCGAATCCCTGACCTGGCAGCCACATGTCTACTAGTGTAGACGTTCTCTCATTTTCTATTTCACTTATTTGCATGTCAGTGATAAAGATAACTAAATGTACTACTATGACGATGATTAAACCAGTCTGATAAATTTACTATAATCTGCGCCGAGCACATTATTTTTCATTCAAATTGTATGTACCTGGGGTATAGTGACAAAGATAAATTTGGTCGATTGCATGAAAGAATGCGAAAACTCTTATTAGTAAATTCTCTTTCCAGAAGTCAATACCTCATTTTAAATAAAACACTACGTTTTTGTTACATATTTTTAATTCCTTGATATATTTAAGGATCATTTTATTCAAGATTCCCTATACTTAAATTGTATAATTTTTAAGATATACATTTATGATATTTAACATTACTTCCATTAAATTTTTCAATTTTTCTCAAAAACGTATGTATAAATGCAATTATGTATAAAATTTGCTATACCTAAAGTGAACCCTTTTTTTAGTTATTGCTGAACAACTGTTTTTTTAGTTTTTTTTGTATTTATAAACAAATCTGATATTAATATACAGGGTGTTTCATTAAGGGTGGCGAGGTACCATATATCAGGAACTAATTGTCGTAGAGCTTTGGGGAAAAAAATTCCCTAAGAAAAGTGACTAAGAGAAATTGCTGGAAATAGTTTTTAAATTCATAACTCTAGTGCTGCAAGGGGGCATAACTGCTATGGTCACATTAGAAAAGGTGATTGTCGGAAACATGTTCCCGTATAAGGTGTCAGAAAAATACCCCCAAGGTAATGATATTAAAGTTTTGCATGTTAGGCGACATTAGAGTTATCCGTTCTACCATATTTAAGATAAACCATATGTTCCTTGATTCTAGTTTGAATTGACCTAGTTTGTCCTACATACTTTTGATTACAGTTTTTACAGCTAATTTCGTAAATCCCCCGACTTTCTTTAGTTTCTATTTTGGCTTTTGGATTGCCTAAAAGTTATTGTAGTTTATTTCACTATGAATAAACCACTGACACCTATATCTTTAAAAATCTTACCAAAACCACGTATGAAACGAGGATCGTATGGAATAGATATGAATTTTGGATTTTCTCTTTCATTTTGAAAAGTCGATGAATTTCGAAGTGCCTTTAAATTTATGTTTCCTAATTATTTTATCAATTAACAGATAATGGACAGTAATGGATAAACTTGCAGATTATCCATTACTCGCAGCTGTATCCCTAATCAATGCCTTTTCTTTTTCAAACCTCTCCTTATTTAGAGGGAAGCTTAATAGGTGATGAATTAAAAAATTGAAACTTGCCATTTTGTGTTGAGCACAATGGTGAGAGTCCTTAAGGATATATCTTGAAGTACTGGCATCTTTTCTGTATATGTCAAATTCTAAGTTATTTTCACTAGTTGTAATAATTATTAATACATCTAAGAAAGGTAGTTGTCCAGAGTTTTCAATTTCATATGTAAATTTAATTGACACGAAACGACTATTCAATTTAGAAACAAAGTTGTCCATATCAATAACTTTTGTATCAAACATGCAAAGATATCATCCACATATTTGAGCCAAACCCTGGAGAAATACTCGAATTTTTCTTTCGCCTCCGTTTCGATTATGTTCATGAATAAATTGGCAATGAATGGTGACAAAGACTTACTCATTGCTGTACCGTACCCTCATGTTGTTCGAAAAAAATACCATTGAATCGAAAGCAATTTAGTTTTATGCAAAGTTTAGTGAGTTAGAAATATTCTTTTATTACATCTTGACTGAGATTGTTTGATTCGAGTAGATCGCCAAGGTAGTCCAAGGTCTGTGGTGTAGGAACACGTGGAAACAATGAACAAACGCTCTAATTTCTCTTGGTTGCTTTTCTTAAGAAATTATTTTCCCTAAAGCTCTACAACTATTAGTTCCTGATATATGCTACCTCGCCATCCTTAATAAAACAGCCTGTATAATATCAGATGAGAATATCATAATAATAACAAAATCAGTTTTTCAATAATAACTCAAAAAAGATTCACGTTAGGTGTAGTGAATTTACACATAATTACATTATTTTTTTGAGATAAATTGAATGGAAGTAAGAAAAATGTTATCGCAAAAGCAGACCTTTAGTCACAATTTAGATAATAGGGAGTCCTGAATAAGTTTATCAAAAAATTCTAAAATGCGATAAAAAATGCTGTGTTCCATGTAAAATAAACAAGATGATATAAACTTCCGGTTTAAGAGGGAGTGACAGGACACCATGCAAATATTCAAAGTTCTACCTCTACAGGTTCTCCATATACAGTTTGATTCAGTTCATTGTGACATGCCCTGAATAAGATACAAGACAGAAAGAAAGGGTTAATGATTTATATTTAGAGGAATGAAATCAATTACCAGTTATAAGATTAAGAATTTATTACCTGATTGCACCTACACTGTTTTTGAAATTCCCTAACTGGATATTATTATACCTGCTTATCAGGCACAAGATTAGTAGGATTTTGTGCCCATGTACTGTTACTCTATTTTTAAACGAGGAAGAGTGATTTGAATCTTATGCACCTAAATGTTGTATTGATTGTTTTCTATATGCAAGTTCACACAGCCTATTCATTTTGATGGTTGACATACCTATCATCTAAACTATTGTGCATAAGCTATATTGTTATATTTGTAGATTCTGAAGAACTTTAACTTAAATTCTCATCAGAATATAAAATCGGAAAAAATATGTTTTACATCAGATAATGAGAGATTAAAATTTATTCAGTGTATTTTCTAATAAATAAATCCTCTACTGTATTTTCTAGTAACTTTTCCTGGGTAAGTGTAACTTTTCCATTCACTCCCCTAGTTTAAAAATAGAGTATAGTGTTAATGTATTTTAGTTTTTGAGATATCCTCATCAACCAAGCAAATATTAAATAACCAGCTAAGATATTACTGGATGACATGTTTGATGTGCATCACAGACAAATACTGTCTAAAGAGAACATATTAAGTTGACATAGTGTCGTAAAATTTCATGAAATTTATAAAATTGAAATGTTTCAATGAAATACTTCAAATCCCATCGCCACAGCGATAAACCTAAAATATAATAATTTTATTTTTGATAGGAATAAAGCTATTATTTATTGCCTAGAATTTCATTTTCTAGATCTCTTATTCATTTAGTATAGAATATATGAAGCATATCATAGATATATCTGTGTTGAATTTGTCTATTCTTTTTTTATTGTAGATGAACTAAATCATTTGCATTTGGAAATGAATGAAATATCAAATTTTTATCAGTATCATATTTAATATGAGTTTTTACAGGAAATGGCAGCACAAAGCTGCCCGGCATTACAATCTAAAACAACAAAATAATGCTTGAGAAAATATTTTTTCCTTTTGTTATCATTATACTTCGTGCGAGCGCGGAGTTTAACAGGATCGTACTAAGGTTACAAATGGAAATATCAATAAATTATGACGCAATGTGCATATTATTATTACCAAATGCCACGAATAAGTCAAGGATATAATATCTATATAAATTAAGAAAATACCTACGTAAAAGTGACAACTCTTACCTGACAATCCTTAGTGTTCAGATAAGGTTTCGCTGGCAAATTGGCGGTTGTTATAACATATTATCACGTGTTTCTCTAAGTGTTCTGGAGTGAAACGGCGACGTCTATCACTCAGTATTAATTTGTGCAGGGAAAAAGACCGTTCAACGTCTACTGAAGATAACGGGCAGTACGGAAAATGGTTGAGGCATGAACTGTACATTAGTATATTGGCTGGCAACTCCTGACAGGTCCCAGCTAACACTTTGCTTATGTTTTCCAAAATGGGATATCCTGTATTCCTTTTTAACACGTTTTGCATTTTTTCTTTTATTGCATTACCGACTGGACGTATATTACTGGCATCGCATATATTTTTCTGTACATCTTCCAATATGCGAAACTGTTCTTTTAACGGTAATCCATGTGTTTCCAATTTCGTGATTGCAGTAACTAAGAAACCATAGTGTTTATTAATGTAGTGTATGTCATCGCGAATACTTTGGTACTTTAGTATGTCATGGAGTCTGTGTATGGCGCTGCTTTCATTTGGATTAAATCTACAAATAACATCTTTTATACCATCGAAATGTTTGGCATAATACCCTACGGCTTCTAACCAAGTACCCCATCTAGTTATAACTGGTTCAGGAGGCAGGGGTATGTCTGGTAGAACCTCCCTAAAAACATCCCTTCGTATAGGCGCCTTAATGAAAACCTTTTTGACGGTTGATATGAAAGTATTTACTAAAGGGAAACTTTCCCTTATTTTCTCTGCTACCCGATTGAGTGCATGAGCAGCACATGTAAAATGAACCATTTTCTTATATTTTTGGGATAAAATCTGTCCTGCTTTTAACATGTATGCGGCTGCGTCACTTACCATGACAAGGACTTTATCTGAAGAATCTTGATCGGGCCACATATATTCAAAACAATCAATAACAAAACTTATAATGGTCCCATGATTGGTTTTGTCCAGCACCTTAGAAGCCAATAGGTGGCTATCACTAGCAATGTCACTTTTTAACGCACCAATTAAAAAGTTGGCGACTGAACGCCCACAAGCATCAGTGGCTTCGTCTATAATAAAATACACAAAATTGTCCGCAATGTCTTCACGAATTGATGTCACTACATCGTTGTAAACCCGATCAACATATCTTAATCTTAACGTGCTTTCATGTGGCAGTTTTCGGTCAGTATATTTTTCTAAAAACGTACGTAATTTAGGGTTCTCTAGTTTACTTAACAGAATATTACTTGCAAGAAAGGCTTCTGTAAGTTCATAGAAAAATTCCGAATTATCAGCGCTGGACGAGGCATGGCTCTTCAAATGTCTATTCACTTTAGTTTTGTCAGAAGAATTTATAATGCGATCACACACAGTACAAAACAAGTCACTTTCTTTAATGCGTATGTCCTGGTAATATTCAGGATCACTGTCAAACCACATTTGAAATACTTCACGTCTATTTCTTCTCTCCTTTGGCATCTTACTTGATTTACTTCTCTCATTAATAGTTATTGATAATAATATTAGTAAACGTTTATAGTATACACGGCGAATACGAGCACGCTAGAACGTAAAAGACGTAAAAGAGAAATTTATTTATGCGTCACCGACCGATTATTACAACGTTCCGTAAATAACTAAAAGTTATTTACGGACTGTCAGTCAGCTGGCAAGGCCAGTGACCTGAGTACGACTCTGTTAGACTCCGCGCTGTACGAAGTATAGTTATCATACATTGCTGTAGCAGAATTTTTACATCACCTAATTTAATTCACAGTAATTTTTTTTCTTCTCCGTGTTTCCATTTTCTTCTTCATTGCGTCTGTGTCTCCACATTTTATTGCACGAAATACACTACGAACGGACACTTTTGTTAATTCACTACACAGTTCCGCCGCATCCACTACACTTAAATTTTTATCGTGTGCTTGTAATCCCTCATAGACATTTTTTATCATACGAATTTCCTCGCTTGTCAGATAAGATCGTTTACGTGTTTCTAATCCACTACTTCCCGCGATCGCTTCCATAATAAAATCCTTTTCTTCGAACACTAAATAAAGTAAGTAACATCAGTTGACAGTAAACATCTACTAAAACTAGTTCACCAATTAATTTATGCAGTCCAGGCACAAATTGCAGCATTTCCCGCATACTTAAGCTTATGTCAGGCTGAAATGAAACACTTGGATGTATGTGAAATGCGCATATCCGATCTCTTGACTCTCTTTACTTTTGTTGCATAGGTTGCATAACTTGCTCTTCGTTTTTTAACCCGTTAAACAAAGACGGAACATTATCCGACATAAAGAATTGTGGTAGCATGGAATAGAGAAGCATGGAACAGACAATTTTTAGTTCTGCTCAATAGTAATGCGTAAGCTGCATCACTTTTCTATGTGCTAACGTTTGTGCCACTATGTATTAAGTATTTACACTTCGTCCCTATTCTGTATCGAATTAGATCATACGTCACTGCCTATTATTTTAGCCGGCCACTATAGTGTATTATTGTTATAGCCATTCCTGTACTAAATAATAGTTAGACTTTACCAACCAAAGTCATTAATCGATACTAATTCAGACTACAGAATAATAACATATGAGATATTATATTGTTAATAAATATAATTATAGTTATATATTCAGTTCTTCACCGGTTTATATTTCTTGTAGACAGGTTAGTACCAAGTCTACCGAGGAATTATTTTAGGTTTAGGAATGATCTTGTTATATTGCATGTCTGAAGTATGACTGATTTTTTTGAGTAGGCATGTATGCTTTCTTCCAGGTTAACTTCAATGAGATGCTTTGTGAATGAGTATGAGGTGATACATGTCAACGACATAATTAATGGAACGATGTGATTCTTTCTAGTTCTATCCTAGTTTTGATATTTTTCTTTCTGATTCTGTATATTTTTTAGCTGTTTTTGCCACAGAATTATTTATTATTGTTTAGATGGAATTGTCCCGTCATGAGGTAGGTGATACTTTTTATGAAGACTACCATTCCTACCAAGACTATCTTATGGACTATCATTTATCAGTTTGTATGGTTAGGTCCCAGTATAATTATTTATAATATTTGTTCTCAATTATAGTTGGTGCATAAATATTGGTAATACGGTTGAGGCTCCGATTGTAGATTATATCGCAGGGCTATTGCCTGATGAATATTTCGAGCCTTTGCATTATGCCTATTGGAATATTGGAACTGCTGGCATTTTCTACATCTATCCCTTTTTATTGTATTTCCCTTTAAAATATAAACTTTTTCATATACACTTTGTCTTATATTGCAAGTATAAATCCCTCTGTCTCTGGGTATAATTGACATGTTTGTTAGAACTTGTGTGTTTATGTGCTCGTGGTTGACACAATTATAATATCTGCTGTGTAAGGCTTTAGAGCACCATACATTTGGCTTTTGTACAAGTGGTCTGTAGATTAACTGACCTATGAAGATATATAAACAATGTTTTCCTTTAATATATGTTCAATATAACTTTTTTATTTTAGAAAAACGTAAAGAACCTCCAGATAGTGATACAAAACCATCCAGTTCAGTAGAAAGTATAGCACCAAATTCAACAAGCGGACCTCCATCCAAGGCTACGAAACGATCAAGGAGATAGTAAGTATTAAATTTGGTTTATCAATATTTGACATACTTCACTGAAAATACAGTATTTTTGTAGTAGTGGCAAACGAACGTCATTTCAATACTGACATCATCTTTTAAATTATTAAATTAAATTTTTTTGTCTATATTGAATTGAAAGTTGCTTTCTACCTATCTGCATTTCACATGTCAAATATATAAAAACAGATTATTAATGTTATACTCTTTTTTGTCCCTGTTACAAAAACCGTTTTGGAAATAAAATTCCTCTTTTAAGTAGTTTTTCAAGTAATGCCGACGAGGATGAGATTGATGACCCCAGCAACAAGGCCATACGCGAGAAAGAGCGTAGACAGGCCAATAATGTTCGTGAACGGTATGTAAAAATTATCTCCACTGTTTCTTAATATACCCTTTTATATTACATCTGACCAATTCCTAAAGCAGTCTCGCAAGCTTTCTTTACTGTATATTAATAAAAACAGATTTTATCAATTTTGTTCATATTTAATTTTATTTCCGCACATAATATTTCACATAATGTCTCTGAGAAAATACAATTGTCAACGTTTTCTTGTAAATTATGGAACATTTTCTTGTAAATTATGGAACATTTTCCTAACATTATTTCGATGCCGTGTGCGTTTACGTTAATAACTGTAAGAGTCAACATATCCTTATTAAATAATTTCTAAGCTTTTTGTGTTTCTTTCGGGGGACATTTTACATAATTTAATATGTGTCTAACCATCTTGGTGACATTCTCATACATTACGTAAGTGAACAAAAAAAATGCAGACACCAGTTTCCTTTTTTGTTTTTTTTTATATTTGATGTTTCATATTGAGGCTACAAAAATGTATTTTTAAAGATTTATACATAAACATATTCTTATTAGTAGTGAATTAGATTTTAGTTTTCCGGTTCTGTTGATTATGTCAAATACAAAAATACTATCAAAATAGCGGGAACTATATAAAAGGGCACCAAATTTAAATCATGGCAAATTTTCCATTTTGGAAAAATATCATAAGGAAAGGTCAAAATAAAAAAAGTTCAATTAAATCTCTAATTTCATATAACTACAAATGAACATTTATTTTTTTAAATTATGCACTGTCATCTGAGGCATAGTAGACGTTATGTTGCAAATTATTAGTTTGAGCAAAATATATCTGGTGTTCCATTTAAAAAGTTTAATATTGTTACTCCTTTCAGGGTTGTATAGATAAGTGAGACTTTTATACAACAGTTCATAAATCTTAATTTCATACTTCAAACCCAACACAACGCTTCTTGTACAATATCTAATTAAATTCACGCCGAAAACACTTCGATAATTTCAGTTATTTCACTTAAAGTCGCCGTATTTCGGGCGAAAAATGAAAATATTTTGTGTGCGAAGTGATAATGTATTGTTATCAGTTATTATAAGAGATAGAGAAACTGTTAAAAATGGTTAAATTAGGGATGTTTTGTAGAAATTTATGCTGATTTCAAATATATTTTCTATCGCTCTCTAATACGGGTGGTCACTTTTACGAAGCCCACCATTGGCATCTTGGAAAGGGTAAAATATACAGAGTGGCTCAAATTAGAAAAAAGTTGCGCATTTTTATACTTTTCAATTAGCTGAAAAGAAATCCGGGATATTTTGGGTAGTTCCTGAATTATCGCTGAAAAACTGAAAACGTGCATTTTCTTTTTAGTTTCCAAGGAAACATTGTGAAACTTTGCAGTGTTAGATTTTTCGACATGAGCTTTCTAATGGAAGTGACAAAATTTTTCCACGCCAACTAGATGTCCAAATTTTCGTAGTCAACTTTTGATTTTCTTATGGCCGCCATATTGAATTTTGGTACCGTTGAAAAGAACGAAAAATTTCGATCTTGACCATGTGTAATACATAGGTAATCTAAAGTGTTTTCCCGCCAAAAATCAATAATTTATTATTTTTTTTTTAAATCAAGTTGTCTCCGAATAAAACAATTAACTACTGATTTTAAACTTTTCTGGAAATATCACTTTAAGAAATAATGTAAGAAGACTGCCTGTCAAGTCTGTTAATACACATGACATTTTGGAAAAGTGAGAAAGTTGTTTAACTTTCAAAGTAAATTATACATAACGTTTTTATTAACAGTCATAGTATGTATTAACATACAACATACAACCATGTATAATACAAAAAAAAATTTAAGTTTTTTCCCGCCAAAAGTCAATACCTAATTTACATAATTATTTTTTAAATCAAGTTGCCACCCAATAAAACTTTTAACTACTACTAACTGATATCTTGAAAATTGATAAGTTAATACATAGACTAATCTAAAAATCAAATTGTCATGAAAAACAGATGACCAATTTGACATTTCATTATGCTTTCAAAGTAGCTGAGCAAATTAGTTGTGTACACAGTGAAAAAAGGATATCATCGTCTGTTTCATTTGTGAAAATGGCAAGATATTTTCCTCAACATGAGAAAATTGACATGTACAATCTTTATCTAAGTAATCACAGAAATGCGACAGTCACAGCCAGAGTTTATGGTGAATTGTCTCCCGAAAGAAGACAGCCAAATCCGACTACTTTTCGGCATTTGTGGAATCACGTCAATCAGTATGGTACATTTCAAAATCGGAGAATCCGCAATGCAATGGAAACGGTTAGTGAAATAAATGTGTTAGCACAAGTACATATTGATCCCGAAGTGTCACAACGAAAGATAGGTGTAGAATGCTACCTATCTAAATCTGGTGTTCAGAAAATACTAAAAAAACATAAAGTACACGATTTCAAGTTCAAACCAGTACAAACACTACACGTAGGAGACGAACAAAGAAGATCAGATTTCTGTCGTTGGTTTCACAATGAACTCGGTGTGGATCCTGATTTTTGCAGCAAAATACTGTGGTCTGATGAAACCATATTTATGAATAGTGGTATGTTCAACCAGAGAAATAAGCATTACTATGCAACTGAAAATCCACATGTAGTTCGAGAAGTTAGACCGCAAATTAGATTTTCGATTAATATTTGGTGTGGTCTTTTAGGAGACAAATTACTTACAATCTTTTTACGTGGCTCCTTAACAGGTAATTCATATCTCGAATTTTTGCAAAACCAACTTGAAGAAATTCTTGATAATTTACCTTTAGAGACAATCAGAAACCTTAAATACTTCCAGCAAGATGGGGCACCTCCCCATAACGCTAGAATTGTGAGAGAATACTTGGATAGGCGCTTTGCAGATTCGTGGATTGGGAGAAATGGTCCAATAGCTTGGCCACCACGATCTCCCTGTCTTAATCCTCTTGATTATTGTTTTTGGAGGTTTGCAAAAAATAAAGTTTATAATATGCCAGTCCAAGATGTTGAACTCCTCAGAAGGAGAATTGTTGAAGTATTTCAATTAATCACACCAGCAACTATTAAAAACGCAACAGCAAACGTGGATCGTAGAACATATCTATGTATTGATCGTGAAGGAGGTCACTTTGAACAGTATTTATAAATGTTAACCAGCTTAAGAATGTAATATTTAAAATTTATAGTTAATTTTACTATGATTGTTAATAAAAACGTTATGTATAATTTACTTTGAAAGTTAAACAACTTTTTCACTTTTCCAAAATGTCATGTGTATTAACAGACTTGACAGGCGGTCTCCTTACATTATTTCTTAAAGTGATATTTCCAGAAAAGTTTAAAATCAGTAGTTAATTGTTTTATTTGGAGACAACTTGATTAAAAAAAAAAAAAATAATAAATTATTGATTTTTGGCGGGAAAACACTTTAGATTACCTATGTATTACACATGGTCGAGATCGAAATTTTTCGTTCTTTTCAAGGGTACCAAAATTCAATATGGCGGCCATAAGAAAATCAAAAGTTGACTACGAAAATTTGGACATCTAGTTGGTGTGGAAAATTTTTGTCACTTCCATTAGAAAGCTCATGTCGAAAAATCTAACACTGCAAAGTTTCACAATGTTTCCTTGGAAACTAAAAAAGTTATAAAAGGAAAAAGAAAATGCACAAATCTAACACTGCAAAGTTTCACAATGTTTCCTTGGAAACTAAAAAAGTTATAAAAGGAAAAAGAAAATGCACATTTTCAATTTTTCAGCGATAATTCAGGAACTACCCAAAATATCCCGGATTTCTTTTTAGCTAATTGAAAAGCATAAAAATACGCAACTTTTTTCTAATTCGAGCCACTCTGTATATTTTACCCTTTCCAAGATGCCAATGGTGGGCTTCGTAAAAGTGACCACCCTTATATTATGTATTTACAAAATTTTCTGGAAACACGTTAGAAAATGTTTGGGAGACTTATTTTCGATTTAATAAATAATGTTAGTGTCAATGATGTGTCATATGTTTGATTGTTTTTATTTAAGTGACACCGTTAAAAAAAATTATTTTCAAAGAAAGTGGGTTATGAAAGATTTTAATTTATATTGTGTATTTTTGTTTTCTCTAGATTATCTTATGGTTTTTAAATAGACACTTAAATAAAAAAAAAAAAAACATATGTCACATCTTTGAATAGCTTGTTTCAAGGACAATAACATGTCTGAAAATCTAAGATGGCTGCCATAAGAAAAACAAAAATTAACACATCGGAAAAACAAAAGACGATCAGTAGTCTAAAACTTGTAAAACGAAAATATGTATATTTGAAATTAGCATTAAAATCCTACAAAACTTCCTTAATCTAACCGTTTCTCTATGTCTTATAATAACTGAGATAGTAATACATTACCATCGAGCTTTGGACACTATACGTGTCCACAGCTCGATGGTGATGTAGTAGGTAAGTACATAATGTGGTCCACCGTAAAGCGTCCAGTCCACTTTGTGCCGTTTTAAGTGAAAATAATGGAAAATGCTCTGATTGGTCAATTTTTTAAATCGCACATATTTTAAAACTACTAAAATTTATATAGGGTGTTCCAAAATATAATGAGGGATGGAACATATATTTCTTTAAATGGAATGGAATACTGTTCTATCCAAATATATAAAAATACACATTTTTATATATTTGGATAGAACGATATTTGTGAGAAGACGTGTTATCCAAATATCTTGGATTATACAGAGTGTTTCATTTAAAAAAATATATGTTTGGACTGTCACATTCTATTTTGGGACTATAAATTTTAGTAGTTTTAAAATGTGTCCCTCTTCAAATAAAAATCGTCCGAGGATTTTCTATTATTTCCGCTTATATCACCACAAAGTGAACTGAAGACTCTTTTAGGTGGGCCAAACTGTATAATAAATTGAAGCTGTAAATAGAAACGTGAAACTATGGTTTTTTCTTAAGTACAAATAAATTCCTTCTCGATTATTTGTGGCATATTTTTGGGCATTAAATTGTGCCACTGGCTGAATTTAATCAAGTGTATATCCTACTGAAAATTGTAGTCTTCTCAGGATTTTTTTGTTTATCCAATTTTTCACCACACTGTATATGATACGGCAAGCCATCACTATTAATTTTAATACCTACTTGTCCCTTGAACATGGAATCTCTTGGAATATTCAACATATAATTGGAAAGTGAAAAAAAAGGTTATTCGGCACATTTAGCTTATTTAGCATTATTTAGATAATAATAATAAAATCTATTCGACCAACGAATATCGATCGGTCTGAGACGAAGTTAGGAGATAGCAACAAACGCATCAACTGTGGTGTTTTTGTTTTTACTTACACACGTTTTATACCGATTTTAGACACACTCGCTTAAATACCTTATATTATAATATAATTTTTATACATAAAATTACTAATATGAATAAAAACAAACAAATTTATAAAATTAAAGGTGCGTATAAATATGCCAGTCAATATGAGTCAATGGAATATAGAAAACCATTTTTAAAAAGGTAGATCAGTGAAATACTACCTGGGTATAGTTAATTTTCCATTAGAACATTTCAAGAATATCTGAAAGTTTAAATTATATAAGTCAGTAGAGAATATGAATATAATATTTAAATATTTTTCCAATATCGATAGCTGACACGTGACGACATTTCATCACCCTAATACATTATTTTGGCATTTTTGCGACCTGTATTATTTATCTACACGAATTTATATTTTATTTGGGAGGGGCCGGAGATATAATTTCTCAGGTAGCTACTTAATAATGTGAATATAAAAAGTAGCAATCCCATAGTAGCGCGGGACGGGGCAGGAGAACCTGTTGGCGGTCGCTCTCATTCTCATTACAGTGTTCTATAAACACTGCAGTCCAATACGCTTGGGTTGACCTATTAACCGCTAGATACCAGCATCTGTCAAGGGTGTAAAATCTTTCTTCGATGGGGCGGTTTGGGGTATTCTCTTATTAGGATATGGCAACCTTAAGTATTGTTTCTTCACTCTTGATTGCTGTTTCATTAAGACTGACTTCTTCGCTGGCATGGCACGGCTTTTATATAGGTGAACTAGTCTTCTAGATCGCTGTAGAAATTTCCTTCGAATACTCATGAATAATCCACATACCAGGGCAGTTCAATAAATAATTGACAGCCAAGTTATATGAGGGGTATTCGATAAGTACGGGTGGTGACGTCTAGGAAATGTGGACACAAGAACCTATCCTGTTTCTCCTTTCTTCAGCTTTTTTTCAAAAATTGGTAAGTGTTTTCTATTGGCACGTACAGTTCTACATTCTAGAAGAATTTGTTTTGTGCTCAAAAAGATAGTTTGCCAAAGAGGGACTGGTATAATAATTATCAGAATAAAATAAATGTCCTTTGTTCACATAGGGCTCTAGAAGTTTTACAACCACATCACCTGATAAACCTAGGCCACGATCATTATTTATATTTTTGGTGTTATCCTTGCCAACATATACTAGTAATAAACATATCCTGTTTCGTAGTCGCACAGAACATATAATTTTTTTCCAAATCGATGCCTCTTGGTTTTATGTACTGTTTAAAAATCAGTCGACCTTAAACAAAAGCATACTTTCATCGATAACAATGTTCTTAAAGGGATTTTTAAATTTGTTTTGTACCAATCCAAAATGCGTTCTATTTTATATAAAGGCCTACTTAGCACTACTTGTTCATTATTTCAAAAATGCAAGTACCTCAATATTTGTAGATAACAATCAAGAGATATTGTTTTTCGGAAAGAATTTGTTCCAGTTAAATCATCTGTAGACCAGTATTGCTTTAGATCAGACTTCTTTACATGAGGCATCAGCATCGTAAGCGCTATAAAAAATAAATACGTTTCAGCCAATTATCTAGTTCTAGCAAATCTACTGGGTGTCAACGTATCTATTAGACAAGCCATAACTTCTAGAGTATTGGATGTATCAAAATGAGATTTGGTATAGGTAAATGGTAGAGGAAGAGGAAAGTTTTTGCATATTTTTCACGTTTAGATTACTTCCGGTTTCACCGGAAATGGCTTCAATTTTGAACTAGAAAATGACATTTTAAAAAGTTTTTTCGCCTACTTGATTTTTTTAGAGCCATTTTTAATATTGCATCTAGGTGGCCATGATTGAGCGCAAACTAATCTGAAGGCCTTAGATGATGTCAGAAAAATGTAATCGCAAAGTTTTAGTGATTAGTATGGTAGATAGGAATGAGACAAGTTGGCAAAATTACTTTTTTATATCTAACTATTTTTTTTCAAATGGCAACACTTTTTAGACAAGCACTTTTCAAAAAGGGATTTTTTTTGCGAATCCAACGATACTAAATTCATTGGGATTGGATTAAAAATAAGCTCATAAAATACATTTACTTCAGTGAAGTTTTTAATAAATTCGTATTAACGAGTATTATACTTTAAAAGTTTTAATGTCATTTTCCAGTCCAAAATTGTCTCAGAAATTCAAATATGTAAAAATATACAGGGTGTTCCATTTAAAAATTCAAAATTGAAGCCATTTCCGGTGAAACCGGAAGTAACCTAAACGTGAAAAATATGCAAAAACTTTCCTCTTCCTCTACCATTTACCTATACCAAATCTCATTTTGATACATCCAATACTCTAGAAGTTATGGCTTGTCTAATAGATCCGTTGACACCCGGTATATTAAAATCCCCTATTATAATATGATTTGCTGCATCTTTGTTTTGTTCAATAAAATATTTCATAATAGTTACAAAGTTGTTTTTGTCTATATCATGGCATCTATACAGAGCTGTTTTTCTTTTTTTTAATTTATTGTATTTAATATTTATTTCGGTACTAATAAAATGAAATTTGTTTATTTCTATTACAGAAGTTTGTATAGTTAGACATTGTATTTTTTACATAAATAACAACTCCACCTGCCTTATTCATTTAGTTGTTATTATAATATACAGGGCGTCTCACGGTGACCACCCATTAGAGTATTTCAAAGACTAGGTATTTCGGTTTGAATTTAGAAAATTTGAGAGATTGGGTTTGCGGGCATGCCCTCAAATAAAATAATGGCGCCCACGTAGCACATCCGGTTATACCAGAAGTCGCCATCAACTTGCTTATTTTAAATGGAACACCATAGCAATTTTGAATTTTACGTAAAATTTTAGGTGGACTTTCATAAAGCTTCCTGCTTCCTAAAATTAACCGTTTTCGAGATATTTAATTTTTTTCAAAAAAATTTAAAAAAACAGGAACTAGCTTAAAACCATGTGTATTTTACAGTATGAACGGTAAAGCGACATTATTTATAGGAGGGATAGCTAGACCCCTAAGCTTCCCATCACATACTTTCAAGGTGGCTTAATTGCATACAGGGTGGTGGAAATTTAATGCCGAGTTAAGTTAACTTCAAACCATCATTAGTTGTTTTTTTTTTTTCAAATGGAACACCCTGTATGTTTTTCCATAGTCTGGTGCACAATAATATTCTCTTTTAAACTGTGTCATGGTTCCCTATACTCTTTTTTGTGTAATCGCTTAAAATCATTTAAATTCTTACGAGGATGACTGTGAAATTCTTAGCCGAACTTCAAAACAAACAACACTGATGTAGTTTTCCACATAACACCAAAGCACTATATTGCATTTGACGCGCGTTTCGCCAACCAAGTTGTCATCATCTGGAGATGACTAAACTGATCAGTTTTAATCATCTTCAGATAATGCCAACTTGATTGGCGAAACGCGCGTCGACTGCAGTATAGTGTTTTGGTGTTATGTGGAAAACTATGTCAGCGTTATCTTCACACCAAAGGTTTCAACCCCTTTCAAGGTTGAAATAACAGACTTGCTGAAAATAACAGACTTGCAACTCATCGTCATGTAATTGTGCTAAAAAAGACCTAAAATAACTCTTTGATATCTTTCGCTAGTTATTGTCTTATTGAAAAAGATAGGACCTACTATACATCTTCTTGAAATCGCTACCCAAACGCCAACATTTATGGGATGTAAGCTAGTTTCTACAAATGTGAGGATTTTCTGCAGCCCAAGTCCTATAATTTTGGGTATTTACATAGGTAACCTGATAAGTGGAACCATACTTCATAAGTAAAAAATGTAAAATTTTACAAATTATTCATGTTTTCGAGAAACCATATATGTTTTCCAATAACATAATCGTGTCCGTACAATGTACGAAACAACAAGTTTTCAAGGAAATACATATATTCTGACAATATAGGTATTCAGATAATTTTAAATTGAATTTGTGAATATTGGATTAAGCATAATATGAAAAGTGATCTGTCTGAGCGGACTACTTTGACACAGGATTTGTTGGACTTTTATTCATTCGATGCTGTATATCACCAATAACATTTCCTGTGAGAACAGTATGCTAGTTAATTTACCTTTGCAAGGATATTTGGTTTGGAATCTGTTAACAAGTGCACATTTGTGGTTTAAGAAGATCTCATAGTCAATAATTTCCTTTGGAAATTGAGTTATAAATTGCTCATCTGAGATTGGCCTGCTATTGCACTAAGTGTATTAGTGTAATGTCGATGGCTATTTGACAAAACATCGTAAGCGACAGATAGTGAGTTTTACAGGAATCGATTTTTTTGTATTGTTTTTTAACTTTTATTAATAAAATTATTGAAGCTTGCAATTCGATATTATTTATTTATTGTATACTGACTAATAAATGTAAACTAATAAAAATACACATTTTTAATTAAATTTTGTAGCTTACGATGTTTTGTGGAGGATTTTTTTTTTTCAAACGTGTCACATAAAATGCACATAAGATATTTTTTAGTTCAGTAATTTAATACACTGAGATAAAATAAAACGTAAGCGAATGCTGCATTCATTTTATTTAACAGAAAATACAAGATACGATTAATTTTCTCCATCTTTATTGTCTTCCTCATCAGTCTCTGCTAACACGTCTGGAACATCATTGCTGCAGTCAAAATTTGTATACTCATTTAAAAATCTTTGGTCATCTGGTATGACCTTCTTTTCACACAGTTGCATCAAATTCTTAAATTTTAAAGACGACATTTTTAAAGGTGTTGGATATAGGATATCGAATTTGTTTTGTGCTGCTTTGGACCTTCCTACAAAAAAAAATAAATATTTTTATTTTTCAATAAAATTAAATCTACCTACTACAAACCTTTATGTTGTGATCCAACAATAATTGGTAAGAGAAATTCTTCACTATCGTCTGAATAAGAATATTTCAGTTTAATATCATCATAAATTGCTACTGGACTGGAAATAGTACAAAACGGTGCATTATTCCGATTCTAGGGATACAAAAATTATCTTAAGTGCCTAAAAACTTAACGTATGTGACGTGAGATTATGTCGCTGACGATTTTATGTTGGTAAAGAACTAACACTTACGATATTTTACGACCCTGTTTTAAAATAGTAGACGTTTACGATATTCAAAAATAGTAATTTTAACCATCAAAATAAAATAATTAACGTAAGATGTTTTGTAGGAACCTGTAGTTTAACGTAAGCAACATTTAGACCAAAAAACGCAAAAAGGGGAAAAATGTCGCTTACGATGTTTTGTCGAAAAGCCATCGATGTGGGCAAATAAGGTAGATACATGTTTTAATATTAACAATCCCGAAACACTTGAAGATAAATTATTAAAATTATAAAGGGTTTTTCAAGAGGAACGCTAGATGTTTGGCAACAGCGTATGACGAAGTCGGTAGTCAGACAGGTTGTATCTTTGACGGACATATTCAGTTAGTCTTTACATTTCATTATGGAACGCTATACGATTCAACAACGCCTCGAAACAGTTAAAAATTATTATCAAAATCAATGTTCTATTCGGCAAACGTTTCGTGCACTTCGGCCAATTTATGGTTTCGATGGTCGTCCTTCAGAGTCCACAATTCGCCGTCTAATAAATAAATTTGAAGCAACCGGGTCGCTGTTAGATCAGACAACGCCTGTACGTCAACGAAGCGCAAGATCCATTGAAAATATTGCTGCAGTCTGGGAAAGTGTGCGTTACAGTCCATAACAATCCATTCCACGTCGTGCTCAAGAACTTGGCCTTTCTTCGACGTCAGTTTGGCGAATCTTGCATAAGGACTTAGGGTTTCACCCTTATAAAGCCCCTACCATCCTGTTGGAGTGGGTGTTGGGTGCAGTTAGGAGTGTTGTGTTGCACTCGGATTGTAATAACTGGTAAAATGACTGCCTGTGGTTTGTGTAGTAGTTCTATTAGTAGAAATAAACCAGGAATTTTTTGTTCAGCATGCAAAAAGCAAGTTCATGCCACCTGCGTCACAGACGCGACAGATATAGTCAACCTGCTAAACTCTATTAAAGGTCTGACTTGGAAATGTGCTGATTGTATGGAAACCTGTGGCTTTTTTAATCAGAATGATATTTGCAAGTTAATGGATGGGAAAATTGAAAGTGCGTTATCGGCATTTAATGATAAGATAGTGACTTTAAAATCTGAGTTATTGAAGTCATCGAAAGTATGTGTAGCCCCGGTAGCCCAGCCTCATTACTCTGATGTTTTAAAAAATAAAACTCTTCCAGCCGTTATTATTCAGCCTAAGAACAATGAGCAGCCTACCACGCAGACTAAGTCCGACATTATGCACAGTGTAAACCCAACTGAGGCTAACATTCAGCTTTCCAAAGTGAAGCATATAAAAAATGGCGGTGTGTTAGTAGGGTGCAAGAGTAAGGAAGACAACACAAAACTGAGAAATTTAGTTCATGATAAACTTGCTGATAATTATGAGGTGAGAGAGGTTAGCGGAATCTTCCCTAGAATTCGTCTGGTTGGTTTGTCCGAGAAATACGAGGAGGATCAATTGCTTCGCTATATCACCAGCTGCAATTCAGATATTTTGAACTCTCCAGAGTGTAAAATTATCAAAGTCTTTCCTACTAAAAGAAATATGAATATTTATCAGGCTATTGTTCAGTTAGATCGTTTTTCTTACGATAGGGCCATTAATGCTGGTAACCTGTTTGTAGGTTATGATAGTTGTAGGATTTTCGACGCTGTGGAAATTTATCGCTGCTACAAATGCAATGAATATCATCATTCCTCTGGTAGGTGTAATAAGCCTGTGTCATGCCCGCTTTGCGGAGAGTGTCACAACTTAAAAGATTGTAAATCGCAGACGCGCTGCTGTTCTAATTGTACCAAGCTGAACGATACACTCAATATGACTGCGTCCACTAGTCATGTCGTATGGGAAATGGATAAATGTACGGCTTACATTCAGGCGCGTAATAAACTTAGAAACGATATTCTTTGTATATAGCAATAAGACCGCTCTAGTACAGTTCTCGATGTTACTGACTCGTCTTACTCGGGCGTTCTTCATTCCGCTGTCTATCACTCTCTGACCTATTCCAGTTTCCATGTGAACGATAGGTCTTGTTTTAATGCTCACAAATTTGTAGTGTACTACCAAAATACTCGTTGATTGAGAAGTAAAGCGGCAAATATTTGTAAGCAGGTATCACAAGTCGAGCATTCAGTTATTGCGTTGACTGAAACTTGGTTAGATCCGTCATTTCACAGTCAAGAATTTTTCTCGACTAAATATCCATGCGTTTACCGTGCTGACAGAGACCACCTACAGCACAATTGCGGCAGGGGCGGTGGGGTGTTGTTAGCGGTGAATGAGGCTTACTCCTCTGCAGCTGTTAATCTAGACACCGTTTATTTTAACAGAATACCTCTGATTGATGTAGTTGGAGTTAAAATTATGTCACACATACGCTCTATTTATGTTTTTAATATTTATGTGCCTCCGAATACAGCAGTAGGTGATTATGAATGTCTGTTTGAAGCATTTGAATCACTAGATTTCTTATTTGGCAGTGAAGTTTTTATTGTAGGCGATTTGAATATTAAATATGCTTCATATTTAGACGATATACAGGCCAACGCTCAAATACGGCTTCTTAATAATTTTTTTAGTTTATTTAACTTGTCTCAGTACAATCTTGTTAGAAATTGCTTTGGTAACATACTCGACTTGGTCATATATAATAATAATTGTTTGGTGGAAAGGTCGTTTGAACCTATTACTGACGAAGATAATCACCATCCTGCCTTAGAAATTACTTTGATTGTGGCATCAGATATACATCTAAAAAATAATTTTCCTATTAATAGTAACTGTAACTACAATTTTAAGAAAGCTGATCTGATAAGTCTTTATGAATGCATCGCTAATACTGATTGGTCTTTATTGCCAGCTTTTTCTAATGTGGAGGACGCTTGTACTTACTTCTATGGTAAACTTTTCAACTATTTCGACATGTATGTACCTAAATACTCTTCTAGCCATAAAAATACATATCCTCCATGGTTCAACTCTCATATTATCAGGGACATTAAGCACAAATCGAGATTGTTACGCAAATATAAAAGTAGTGCTGATTTAATAGCTCTTGATGAGTTCCATAGGTTGAGAGCTAAAGTTAAGTTCGATATTGATGTTGCGTACAAGAATTATATTCGGTCTGCTGAAAATAACATTCATAGCGATCCTAATAAATTCTGGGCTTTCATAAAAAGCAAGATTGGTTTAACTAGTGTCTCAAATCGCATGCATTTTAATGGCAAAACGTTAGATAATCCTTCAGATATCTTAAACGCATATGCGGAATATTTTAGTACTTCTTTTTCGCCTTCCACGGACTGTGCGGTGGACTATGTTGATACATTTAACAGTCAGTATGTGCATATCAATAAGTTTGAGGAAGAAGATGTTCTTGAAGCTTTGAGGCATGCAAAGTCAAAATTAACATCTGGACCTGATTCTGTGCCTGCTTTTTTTCTTCAAGACTGTGTGTACTCACTTCACCACTAACTGCTCTGTTCAATTTGTGCCTTAGAACATCAAACTTTCCTAGTATCTAGAAGATGTCGAAAGTCTGTCCCATTTATAAGAAAGGTGACAAACTGGATATTGAAAATTTCTGTCCTATTTCTCTTATATGCAACTTTTGCAAAGTATTTGAACATTTGCTTCATAAAACTTTATACCAAAGCATTGGCAACAGAATTTCATTGCTTCAGCATGGATTTATGAAGGGTAGGTCTACTGTATCAAATTTAGTACAGGTGACACAGTTCATTGCGCGATCCATAGACAATTGTACTCAGACCGATGTAGTTTATACAGACTTTTCCAAGGCGTTCGACAGACTTGATCATAGCATTTTACTAAGTAAACTTAAAGGATTTGGCTTGTCAGAGCCACTTCTAGTTCTTCTAAATTCTTATCTTCGGCATAGAAAACAATATGTTGTTTAAATGGTTTCAAGTCCGTCGAATATCTGGCTACCTCAGGGGTTCCGCAAGGCTCTATTCTTGGCTCTCTATTATTTAACATATTTGTAAACGACATTGGTGACGATCTGGATGTCAACTACCTCTTATATGCGGATGATCTAAAGTTATTTGCTGCAGTTAAAAGTGCCAGCGATTGCGAACGTTTACAACACAACCTTAATAAAATAGTTAGTTGGTGTCAAGTGAACAATCTCTATTTAAATGTTAAAAAATGTAATATCATGTCTTTTACGCTGAAGACTTCCAGAACAACATTTAATTATAATATTGATGGAATTCCGCTAGAGAGGCCTGGTACGTTTCGTGACCTTGGAGTAATTTTTGATCAAAAGCTTTCGTTTACCAGTCATGTTGAGTCTATAGTTTCAGATGCATTTAAAACATATGGTTTTATTGCCCGCAGTAGTCGAGATTTTACAGAAATGCTCTTTAACAGTTTCGTAAGATCGAACCTGGAATATGCTTCCACTGTTTGGTGTCCTCATTACGACGTACATATTAACAGCATCGAGTCTGTACAACGTAAATTTTTAAAGTTACTGACTTTCAAATCGGATGGGGTTTACCCTCCGATAGGTTATCCGCAGAGTGAACTTCTGAAGGCACATTCTGTAACTAGTCTGTTGGACCGACGCACTTATCACTCTGTATTATTTCTTTTTAACGTATTACATAATAAAATTGACTGCATACAGATACTTGAGGAATTATGTCTGCATTGTCCTAGAACTTCTTCCCGCGATAATGCGACATTTTACTTAAACACCCTAAAATGTCCTAAAATTTTCACCCGTTCATGCAATGTGTAGTAACTATAATAAGGTAAAAAATCAGGTCGATATTTTCTCGTGCAGCATTAGTGACCTTAAGCCTGTTTATTTAAAATAATTGTTTGTGTATTGGCTGCTTTTCATTTTTTGTTCATATTTGTTTTCTTTGTGTATTGTGTTGCCTATATTATATATATATATTTTTTCTTTTTTTTTTCTAACCCTCCTGTTCTGTAGTTGGGCTTTGCCTGTAGAACAGTGTACTTTCAAAATAAAACAAAATAAATAAATAAAATAAAGTGCAATTAACCCAAGAACTAAAGCCTAACGATCATAGACAGCCGCTTGCATTCGCTGAGTGGGCGGTAGAGCAATTGGAGGTTGATCCTAATTTTGGACGAAAAATAATCATGCGATTTAACGCCACTGGATTTTTTTCTCTGGGGCTTTGTGAAATCTCGTGTCTATGCCGACAAACCACAGACGGTTGCCGCCTTAAAGGCCAACATCAGACGCGTCATTGGTGAAATTAAGCCACTTCTATGCGATAACGTCATCGAAAATTGGATCTCCAGGATTCGAGTCACCAGGCGAAGCCGCGGCGGACATTTAGCTGATATAATTTTTAAAACATAATGTGCTCACATATGTTTTAAAATAAAAATATAAACATGTCTTAACTTACACAATTTGTTTTATTACATTACAAAGATCGACGGTTCCTATTGAAAAACCCTTTATATTAACATACATTAAATATTTAATGGCAGTTGATATCACTACAACTATATATCTTTTCTTTTTTAAGAAGACAACTTTTTTAAACAACTTAATAACATCCTAATAATATTTGCAGTGTAGTTGTAAATTCCATTCTATTCAATTAATTTCAGCAACTTATGAATTGCTGGTTTTGCTATTCTAGACAATCCAGAATTATTTTTTTTAATAAATATTTTAACAAAGAAATTCAGTTTGAGTTCTGCTATTTATTATAATGGAATATCACAAAGTAACAAACACCTTTATCTACGATTATGTTTTATTGTATACAAGAGGATCAATTACCTGCATATTTGGAGAGTTTTACAGATTTGTATTTTTTTTAGTCAAAACACCTCAGGTTATGGATTCATATAAATCTCTTTAATTTTTTACATGATTCCTTGATATTATGTGTTGTTTGATTTACATTGAATCATAATTAAAAATTAATATAAATAAATATCATTCTTTTCAAAAATAAAATTGATAAAGCATCAAGCGTCTTCTTTTGTATATATTTTTTTTTAAATTCTGCAGGCATATAACTTCAAATAAAAACATTTCATAGCATTCTTAGGTGGGGTAACACGGGTATATACAGTAAGTACCTGCAGGAAGTGAAAGAATGTTCGATGACATCTTATAGTATGTTATTTCTGATTGTTGACAAAAAAAAAAAATTCGATAAAGAAGGAGTCAGTGTGTTGTAAAAATAAGAAAATGGAAATGCTTTTTAATTACTGAGATGCACATTTTTATTAACTGAACAATACTGTGTTATTCGCTAAACTTTCCTCTAAAAAGAATAAATCGATTTACTGAATCAAATGAATTGATTCAGCATTTATAAAACGTTCTGATTCAGTTTCACTGACTCGTTCGGTTCCAGTTTGCTTAAAAATCAATCAAAGTTAGTACAATTAAGTTATCTGCATAGCCTAGGGTTTGATATCTTATTATTGAGTAATCTTAGTAATATTGTCCACCACATGCTTCACAGCCGCGGAGAAATATCTTCTTGCGGACACCCTCATTTAACCAGAGCCACGAGTATTTCCCTCTGTGTGTACAATGTGCGTACTTACCAGTCTTTCTCTGGCATGCAGTCTATTTGGAGCTGTTCTGACCACTCCTTGGTGAGCAAATGGCAGATTTTAGGAGTGTATTATGGAATCCCAGAAGGGACAGAATAGTGTCATCATCTTATTAAATTCATAGATAAGTTAAATAATATGATCTAAGCATTTAAAATAGCAATCTATAGCAAATCAATCAATAAACAATAGCAAACCTAATATATATTGATATAAGTATTATTAATATTTATGAATATATAAGTAGGTATACTAATAATTGTATAAAGAATAAAAAAATGGTTAACCTATTCTATACACAGACTCTAATAATTGTAAGAAATTCAAATCAGTCATAAAATATATATGCTTAATTATAGTGATGTAATGGTGGAAATTTTCCGAAAATGGAATATTTCCAAGATGAAAGCGAAAAAATGTGCATCATTAACCAGATAAACTGAAATATCTAGTGAAATCAATACTTAACTTTGTGTATTCAAAGTTGTACCAGCTATGAAAAAGCAGCACACCTGTAGACTCCGATTTCAATCAAATTTTTCGGTACTTCTCGAGATATATAGACTTCTGCACGCTTTATGCATGAAACTGAATGAGTCTAAGTGCACGGCGCACCCACGGCACGCAATTCAAAATCTACTATTGGCTACAAGTAGGGATACCGATACCCGTTAATTTTACTGTTCGGGTACCTGTTAATTACCCGGTACCCGTTAATAACCCGGTATATTCGTTAATTGCCCGTTATTTACCTATTAGGCGATATCACCCCATATGAACTGCCCAAGAGCTCAAGCTCAATGCTTATGTTCCCTGCTCCCTCCCCCATTCAGATCTTATTTTATATCGCCAAACAACGCCACCAACGCAAAACCGCAAAAAACAAGTTGTCATATGAATTACATGGAGGCCGACCGAGTGCACATGCTTAGAGGGTTATGAGCTACTAAAATGAGAACTGGGTAGCGAGTTGTTTCGGGTACCCGGATATCCGTCGGCATCCCTAGCTACAAGTAAGGAATAAGTTTGCAAGCAGGGCAACTATCAATGTCACCCCGCAATATCAAAGTCGCCCAGTCTTAATATTTTGTCTAAAATCATAATTTCAATTAAAATATAATTTCAAAATTCAAAAAATTGTTGGAGGTAGTAAGAAAGTTAATTAATAATTAGTTGCACTTTGTTGTGCAAATTTTTATATTATGTAATATCTTGAAAGGTGTTGGAACCTTTGGTGTGAAGATAACACTGACGTAGTTTTCCACATAACACCAAAACACTATACTGCACTCGATGTGTGTTTCACCAACCAAGTTGGCATCATCTGGAGATGAATCAGTTTTAATCATCTCCAGGTGACGCCAACTTGGTTGGCGAAACGCACGTCGAGTGCAGTATAGTGTTTTAGTATTATGTGGAAAACTTTGTCAGTGTTAGTATATAATATGCTAAGCTTTTATTTTTCTGCATACACTAACTGACTTATTTTTCCCTATTTCATATTTCCTTCAAATATACTTACCTGATTTTTCAGTTAATTAATTAAAGGCCCATATTCAGAATACAAATGTTACGTAATATTGAAAAATTTATTTGTACTGTGAAAAATATATCTATTAATTTAGTGGAAGCTTATAACGTAACATTTGTCGTTGCGAATTTGGCCAGCATGTAGTAGTATTTGGATGTTTATTTAATTACAGAGACACATTGAATATGGGCCTGTATACCTGCGTTAAGTATGGTGTTTATTTGTTTATTTTTTATTTTAATGTAAATATGGGGTTTACAATTTCTACCGAGCCGGCTATTCCTTTTTCACTTTGAATGAATCGAAAATAAATAAAGAATCATGTATCAAATTTAATTCCACATTTGAACTGCATACATTTCAAATTAACATCATATTTTGATTGTCATGTTCATATTACTCAAATCTCAAACTCAAACTCAATTCAAATCTAAATGAACTTTAGCTAATCTTGCTTTTAAATCATCTTGGATACAATGTCTCAATAATATTATCCAAGGTATTTAAAGATAACGTTAGTTAGAGATACTTTAAATTTAATTATGAAAACTCGCCGTGTGTTATATTAAAATAAATTAAAATAGTAAATGATTCATGATTCTCCGAAACAATGAGAGTGGATTCTCTCAACTCTTTTGAATTTTGGCACATTCATAAATATTATGATAGTTGTTCCAGTGCAGACGAGACAGAAGAGGGGGAGTTAGATCCAGATATCAAAGCGCAAAGGGAAAAAGAAAGGAGGCAGGCAAATAATGCAAGGGAAAGGTGTGATATTTCTCATTTTTCTTTCTTTTTTTTTTTTGAGGTTATAGTATATTTTGGCCTATATTCATGTTGTTTCTTTTACAGTGTTTGTATTATGTGGTTTATATTTTATTATGTGCGGTTTTTCATATTTGGCACTACAAAATATTTTGTCAAAATGCTAAAGAATTTTTCTGTAACTGAACTATAATAATGATAATAAAATTGGAATATATTTTGGTTGGAGTATATAAAAGAAAATAGAAAATATTATATCAAATTACTTACCGCTTTACCTATTATTTTAGGATACGTATTCGTGATATAAATGAAGCTCTCAAGGAATTAGGAAGAATGTGTATGGCACATTTAAAAACAGATAAACCACAAACTAAATTAGGTATTCTAAATATGGCTGTTGAAGTCATTATGACTTTAGAACAGCAAGTCAGAGGTAAGTTTATGACGTTATGTGTTTTTTACATCATCACTTTTGACAGTTTATTGTCAATGTCTTCTTAAAATGTTACTCACATTTATTGTAGTCTCTAATTCTCATTCTAATAATATGTAATATACAGGGTTTTTCACGAAACCCGTTCATTAGAATATTTCAGAGACTACTATGATCTAGATTTTGAAACTTGGGGCACTGGGGTTTTTGAGTATTCTCGTTTCAAAAAAAGTTATTACGTCACTGTAGCACTTCCGGTTGTACCGGAAGTTAGTAGTAACTTCGTTATTTTAAATGGAAAGGTATAGATTTTGTTGCATTTTTGAAATCTACGGAATTTTTTAGGATGTTTTTGTTAATATATCCCTATACCAAAAATGAACAGTTCTGGAGATATTTCGATTTTTTTAAAAAAATTGGCGATACTAAGCCTATATTGTGAGTGTAATATCTAGAACTTCTAAAAAGCTATAACTTTCAAAATTTAAGCAGCAATAGAGCAGGCAAAGGACTTTCCAAGAATGTACTGCTTCTGTCGATAGTCCATACGGGATGTTCAAAACTCAAGGGCCAATATTAAAAACTTCAAATACAAAAAAGTTGTTTTTTTCAAATGGAACACCCTGTGTTTTATCTCATCATTAGATGCAGAATTAAATTCTGCTTTGATTGGTATACGCATTCCCTATAACTATCTCCAACAGTTTTTGAGTTATATGCAATTATTTATGTGAAAGAAACTTTAGCATCGATAATATGTGTATCTCTAAATTTTAAAGAAGGCTGAGATACCAAAAAATTTAACTGTGTTTGTCAAAAGTTTGATATTACTTTTAGTTGTTGAAGTTTGGTGGCAGTTACAATACAGAACGAATTATTAAATAATAATTATACTAACGTTGATATTTTAAATTTATTTTACATTTATGGGGAATGTAATAAAATAGTTGAAAGAACTTGTCGTGTTTTCAATGAAAGATACCCAAATTTAACGAGAATGAATAAAACGATACATGTTATTTGTCTTCATCTTCAGTTATAGGTTTGTGATATGTCTTCTTAATGTCAATTGTAATATGAGGGAATTGCAATTCCATCTTCCGAATTTTATCTTGTTCATTGTTGATAAACTTGGATATATTTTGTTGAAAATATGATAACAATTTGTAGCTATTTTATTAAATTCCCCATAAAAATACAAAATAAATTTAAAATACCACTCATATGTAATTATTTAATTTTCTGCTGTATAATTGCTGCTATAATTCAACAACTAAAAGTAATTTGACAAACACAGTTCAATTTTTTGGTATCTCAGCCTTCTTTAAAATTTAGAGATACATATTATCGATGCTAAAGTTTCTTTCACATAAATAATTGCATATAACTCAAAAACTGTTGGAGATAGGTATAGGGAATGCGTATACCAATCGATGTAGAATTTAATTCTGCACCTACTGATGAGATAAAACACAGGGTGTTCCATTTGAAAAAAACAACTTTTTTGTGTTTGAAGTTTTTAACATTGGCCCTTGAGTTTTGAACATCCCGTATGGACTATCGACAGAAGCAGTACATTCTTGGAAAGCCCTTTGCCTGCTCTACTACTGCTTAAATTTTGAAAGTTATATCTTTTTAGAAATTCTCGATATTACACTCACAATATAGGCTTGGTATCGTCAATTTTTTTTTTTAAATTGAAATATCTCCAGAACTGTCCATTTTTGGTATAGGGATATATTAACAAAAACATCCTAAAAAATTCCGTAGATTTCAAAAATGCAACAAAATCTATACCTTTCCATTTAAAATAACGAAGTTACTACTAACTTCCGGTACAACCGGAAATGCTACAGTGACGTCATAACTTTTTTTGAAACGAGAATACTCAAAAACCCCAGTGTCCCAAGTTTCAAAATCTAGATCGTAGTAGTCTCTGAAATATTCTAATGAACGGGTTACGTGAAAAACCCTGTATACCAAGTATTCCAAATTACCAAATAATTAGAGTTATAATTCTTCTTATTTGTCACTTACAGAGCGAAATTTAAATCCAAAAGCAGCCTGTCTTAAACGGCGGGAAGAAGAAAAAGCCGAAGACGGCCCAAAATTAGGTCCAGGACCCCACCATATGCTCTCTGCCCCTCATTATCCCACTTTACCTGTAAGTATGACACAAATTCACTTAATGTAATTGTAAGTTTCATGAATTACATCCACTTTAGGGACTTTTTCTACAATTAACAAAACACAATAATAATAGTCTTAAATTGAATTTTGTTTTCCAAAAATAACATTGCAATAAACTGATTATGTGAAATTTGCCATTTTTTATTTATAATTTTAAAATGCTCAAACTGTTCTAAAGTTAACATTTTTTAAAGTGTTTCTTCTACGGTAAACTTTTTATTTTTGAAAAGTTTCTTCTAAAAAAAAGTTTTCTGCTCATCTCGTAATATTTAACTAAAAAGTGTGTACTCAAATTCAAATTACAGACAATTTTCTAAATAACTTCTACAACATTTTGTGTCAAATTTAAATATTAAATGTTATTTATTTATTCATACATTTGAATAATCAGAAATTTCTTAATTCATTTGAGAAGTATGGTTAGAATTAAAAAAGTGCACTTCTCTTAAAGTGTTTTCTTTCTTCATTAATGGTAACCAAAAGGTCAAATAGGACCTTGCAATAAGAATATTACATCAATAAAACATTAAGGGTATACTACGAGTCAGGCAGCAACTGCAGATGTGGCAGTAACTCATATATGCGTTCCGTTTAACAGATGTGCATAATGCAGGCAAGTGATTCGAAACGACTTTTAATAGATTACTAGAAATGGGAGAAAATTGCTATCGTGATTTCCGTTCCCGTTTCTAGCCCTACCAACAGTCGCGGCCTTGGGTCACCTTTCGGGTGACAAAAGCATCTAGAATAATATTATTTTAAAGAAAATACATATTAAAGAAATTTGAGAGAATCCCTTGTACATATCGATGGGTATTTGACAAAACATCGTAAGCGACAATTTTATCAAAATTGCGGTTTTTGGTCTATACGATTCTTTGGGTTAAACTTGTGCGTCCTGACAAAATATCTTATGTAAATTGTACTGTTTTCACTAAATTCTATCGTTTTATTATTATCGTATGCGCCAATATTTTCAAACAGTGTTTAAATTATACCCAAAACTATCGTAACTGTTGATGTATTCCCAACAGAAAATTGTAAGCGCCGTCGGTTACAGTAAACTATCGAGCACATACGATACTTATTAGTGACCATTCTTGTCCACTTCGGATGAGTTCGAGTAAAAATTCTGTTATTTTAATAATTTAGTGAGTTATGTGAAAAAAAAGTAGGTAATACCCCAAAGGTTTTGGGACGAATACAAATCCTTTGCCGCGAGGGCTGATGTTCCAGATACTCTAGCCGAGACTGATAAAGAAGACGATATAAATGAAGAAAACTGATAATTTAAACTTGGTTTTGTACTGCCATTTTATAGTCTGTGGAATACTGTATGTTTTTATGTTAATGTCAATGTAATGTTTTAGTTTCATTCTGAATTTTTAACATTTGATAAAATGTAATAATAATACATAGCCTGTACGTTACAAACTGTTATAATAATAATGTCATTGTAATGTCAAATGTTTTAGTTTTATTCTACACTTAATGTTTAATAAATAATAACAATAACAATAATAGTAATAATAATAGCCTTTGCGTTACATAACCCAAACTTTTCTCATAATGACCAAAATTATAGATATACTAAACATCGTATGTGATTTTATTTTTATACTAAAATTCAATTACTATTGTCAAAAAAAAGTGTTACAAATATTTTTAATACTCATAGCCTGAAAAAAATATCAGTTATAAAAAAAGTTGGTTCCTGTAAAATTTGCTGTCTGTCGCTTACGTTGTTTTGTCAAAAACCCATCGATATATGAAATAATAAATTTAGAGACAGAAAGCTGAAATTTTGTATTTGAAATGATGATCTGTGATCTAATTATACTAACTGATTTTTCTTAATAATATTTTGATGAATTGTAAGGGTACTCTTATTCTTGATGGTAAAATATTATCATTTTTTAAGTGCTGAAAGTAGAATTTATTTTTTAGTAAAAATTTTTTGAAACTATTTTTTCGAGAAAAAAAATAATTAAAATTCATAACTTGTATTCTTCCATAATTTATTATAATGCTAACTTGATTACTTTATACCCAATATATGTGTCCACAATGCTTATAATTAAATATGTAACTGTTAAAGATACACAGATTTGGTGTATATTGAGGAAAACATTTTTTTTACAATATACTTACCTATGAACTAATAAAGATAATTTTATTTAATTAAGCATAAAACTAAAATTTATTGGGTGGGGAGAACCCCCTCCCCCATTTTCGGGTATGCTGAACACGAATCTGATTTTTTTTGCAGTCTTGGGTTTGTAGTTTTGTAGAAAGAAAAATTATTAAAAGTCACAGCCTATAAGTACATATTCCCAGGGCACACTATGAGAAATATTGCTAACGGAATCGATAGTGCTGACTGTCAAACACTTCTGATTACCAAAATACTAAAGCAAAATGCTTTTATTAAAATATCAATAAAAATTCGTAAGTTAATAGATGTATTTTACATAAGCGTTTTAACGATATCGTGTTATGTCATCTAGTGGACTAGTTGGTTGAGCGGCAGTCTTTCAAACTGAGCCGCAAATTTTTGCAGGTTCAAATCCCGCCAGAGAGAACTTTTTTTATTTTTGCTTTTTTCATTAATTTACAAATTATTAGTGTTTACTTATTCAAATAAATATGGTTAATTGTCAGTACCTAGTTATAATTTTTGAGAGTTTTAAAAAGTCTTTTTGAGCCCTCTGCTACTAAGAATTAGTATCAAAATAAATAAGGGGTATCATTTGAAATTTTTCTAGGATTTTCTAGGATTTCTAGGATTCCGGTCACCCTGTATTAAATAATTTTAAATTTGATGTATGCAGGACAAACTGCACTATTTTGTGTTCACTATCACCAAATTTCAAAAATATATAAAACATTGTTACATAATAAATCCGGTTCAAAAATGTCTACATCTGTCAATTTTTTACAAAAATCGAAAATATCTTGAAGGCTATAATTTTTTTACAGTTAATACCTTATACGAAACTGATATAGAATTTTATGTAAAATCCAAAAATGTCATAATATATAGGGCATTCCATTTGAAAAACTAAAGTTGATATCTGTTTCGGAAAAACTGAACATCCTGTTTATATGAGATTAGTTAATTTAAAAAATTTATAAAAAAAAAACAGTAAACTTCCGTATTTACACTTTTTCTCTATCTTTCATAAGTTCTGAGAAAAGAGGGTGGTGAATCATATTTGGGATACCCTGTACCGGGTGGCCAAATTTGCTTGCTATTATAGGACAACTCGAGAACTAAGAGAGATACAAAAAAATTAACCCCCCTTTCTCGAGCTCTTTTTCTGAGACAAACTTTATGCCGAAATGCAAAATGGCCCATCTGCTATTGTTTTTGAGATATTAGCGAATATTCGATTTTTCAAACTTTCGATGCCTGCGCATATCTCGGTTATTTTAGATATTAGAAAAAAACAACTTATGTGTTCTTCAGACACTTTTTTAAAAGGAATGCAGTGGCGTAGACAATATTTTAAAAAGTTGATTAAATTTGGAGTTATGACATAAACTTGTATTTTTTTAAATGAAAATCGTAGTCGCCTATAATTTAGTTAGAAAGATAATTTTTTTCTCTTTTCCGCTATATATAATATGTGTGGTTAATTTATTCGGCTTGACTATTTTTTAAGGAATCTTAGAATTTTTAAGGTTATTAATAGCTGCCATTTTGTTTTGGCATAGTGTGCGTAACTTCACAGTAATAATTATTTCTTATATAATCCAGCATGTCGAATTTTTCATAATTTTGAAATGCCATTCTTGAAATTTAAAAGTATTCTAAAATTTCTAGGAAACAACTACTCGCAGATCAATTATTATAAGCGGTATAAATTACAGACACAAAGTGATAAATGCAGTTAGAACTGTCAATAACTTAAATTTCAAACAAAAGATATACGTCTATACTACGCGAAAATGAAGTGGGAGCTATTAATAACCTTAAAAAGTCAAAGATTCTATAAAAAATAGTGAAGTCGAATAAATTAACCACACATATTATATATCGCTGAAAAGAGAAAAAAATTATCTTTCTAACTAAATCATAGCCGACTACGATTTTCATTTAAAAAAATAAAAGTTTATGTCATAACTCGAAATATTATCAACTTATTAAAATATTGCTTACGCCACTGCATTCCTTTTAAAAAAGTGTCTGAAGAACATATAAGTTGTTTTTTTCTAATATCTAAAATAACCGAGATATGCGCAGGCATCGAAAATTTAAAAAATCGAATATTCGCTAATATCTCAAAAACAAAAGAAGATGGGCCATTTTGCATTTCGGCATTAAGTTTGTCTCAGAAAAAGAGCTCGAGAAAGGGGGGTTAATTTTTTTGTATCTCTCTTAGTTCTCGAGTTGTTCTATAATAGCAAGCAAATTTGGCCACCCGGTACATACAGAAGCTCAACTTCAAAGTGCCCTATGACTAGTGCACTTTTTTTATTCTAACCGTACCCCTCAGATGTATTAAGGAATTAATAACATTTGTCTCATCTTTCATAATACAGTTATTCAAAAACTCTTGATTTCACACAATGGCACGTTTTATGAAATCCCTCGGTCAACATTCATTCTAAAAAATTTCTTAGAAGGTTGAAAGTATGTGGAAACTTTAGAAAGTTTCAACATAGAAAAACTAACAAAAAATTGTGATTTTAAAAAATGATATGGTTTAGTCATTTATACTTATAGAATCAAAAATAATTGAGATAGTGCTAGGGAGTGACGTCCATCCAGCACAACTTGTATATATGTAGTTAAGATTATTTAGTTGGTTACATTTGTATTTTGGCCTGATTTTTTAATATACAGACTAAAAAAATTAACATCATATTTCATTTCAGGGCGCACCCACCAATTTGCCTCACAATCCAGGTCAGCCGCAATAGCATTGATAGTATTTTTTTCCTACCTGTACATACACTCTCGTACAAAACGGCATCGTCATGTTCATCATACATCATGCATAAACGATTATATATTTTTTTAAGAATATTATGTAGTGATATAATAATTATATTCTTATTTTTTATTACTTGTTTCTCCACTTAATTTTATAAATGGAAAATTTTAGACAAGACAGCTTTAGTTAATATACATAATGTTAAGGATGGCTTAGTGGAAAACACATTTTTATAAAATTTAACAGCTGCTATATGTGCATATAAAATTACCGAGACATTGAAATACTCATCAACTATTTTTAAATTTTAAAAATATATATTGTTATATATTTCTTTCAAACTGTGTTTTCACTTTGCCAAAAATATATCTATTTTTTATATGTGGTTTGAGATGAGATAGTTATTTAATTCATTGTGCCAAATTTCTTTACAATACTCTTTAATAATAATAAAAAATTACTTACGAATTAACTTTAATAATACCGTTTTGATCTCTTTTTGCCATTTTTTTATTTATTGGATATTGTTAACAATTAATTGTAATTCATAAATATCTTTACGATCAATTTCCTTTTTATTACAGAAGATGATTAGAACTGCAATTTAAGGGAAGAGCCTTATTTCTTCTAATGCCCAATCCATATCAAGTTGACAATTATTAAGACAAATTGTTGATTGTTGATAATTCTAAACAATATTTTTTTGTTTTCAAGAATTAGTTTATCGATTATCAATAATCAAAATGTATGTTGTAATTTGAAAATTATCGATAATATCGATATTATCACTAGATATCGATAATAACGATAACATCAAAACGATAACATCAAAACAATTAACAGTTAGGATTAATTTACAAACAGAAGTTAGGTTTAATGATAGATGGAGACATACGCATAAACGTCTATTTCATGAATCTCTTGTTGAGTAAGAACTACTCTATACTTTGTCTCCCCCAACCAAGATATCTACTGGAAATGGTTCACCCTCCATTGTGACTAACAAATCTAGTAGGTACTTTGTGCTTACTTTTATGCTTTTATCAAAATTGCATCCCTTGAACCAAACAAGAAACAACATACTAACCTCAAAATTATTGACATGATAATTCCCCCTCTTTTTTCCATCACAAAATTTGAAATCCATCATAACTATTTAATGATGGAAGTGATGGTTTTCTGATGGGACATCATACAATTTTATATTTGCTACATAAATAAGAAGTATACTATTTGTTTTGTTTTGTCATTTGAGCTCAATTATGAGGCTTCTAGGGGAAAAACTGAAAAAACTTTTTAACCGTTAAAACACTAATGCCCAGTTTTTCAATATAAAGTTCTCATAAGTTAAAGTTAACTCTGGGTTATTTATTAAAATCTGTTTTTCAAGTGCAAGTTACCTTCCAGCTTAAAGTTAACTTAGAGTTAAATTAACCCGGACATAAAGGTAGGGTTAACTATAAATGTCAAAGTTAAAATAACCAAATAGGTCTTGTGTTTTATGTTTAGTAAGTCTGTGTATTTCCTATATAAAATTCTTATAATGGATTATGAAATAAATGTATAGTAGTCTGATAGTAGTGATGACAATGCTAGAAGACTGGAAATATTTAAATATATGAAACTATTTTGAAGAATGGGTTTGGTATGATTTTGTGTACGCTTTTATACTGTCGAAAATCTTATAGAAAGGATACAAGATATTGTATTTATTGTACGATCAACCTTTATTTATGTGAATAATTGCAATTCGTGATTAAAACTGGGTTCTTTTTGTTTTCAGCACATCATTCCACTTTTTGGGTTATATAGTTCTTTTCTTTTCAACTACCTACCTATTATAGTCTATTATTTGATTGTTTTGAAACATAAAACTTTTTCAATGTTTTTTTTCCTATCTACCTTATTCATTTAGTGAAGTTAAATTTGAAAATGTATCTAAATACTTACACAAAGACAACATTGAACCTTATTCAAATAGAAAGTCATAGCATAATGCTTTGTATTTTTTTTTTCGTTTATTTAACGTCGGCCTATTTCCGCGACTAAGGCCAATCACCGAAATTGATTGTCATAATATATAGGGCATTCCATTTGAAAAACTGAAGTTGATATCTGTTTCGGAAAAACTGAACATCCTGTTTATATGAGATTAGTTAATTTAAAATTTCCTACCTTATTCATTTAGTGAAGTTAAATTTGAAAATGTATCTAAATACTTACACAAAGACAACATTGAACCTTATTCAAATAGAAAGTCATAGCATAATGCTTTGTGTTTTTTTTTTTTTCATTTATTTAACGTCGGCCTATTTCCGCGACTAAGGCCAATCACCGATGCCAGGAGACGAGCAACCCCCAACCTGGAACTTTTGCCGAACTCCCACTTTTTATAGCAGGGTAGGGATCTTTTACTTGCCTATCATTTCATAGACAAGGGATCTCCGGCTTTACATCCTATCCAAGGGATGGTACATCTTCTACAGCAATTCTCGCCTAAATTTGCATAGCTTCTGTGAATTCACCGACGTACAGGCCACTAGAAGATGCGGGCAAGTGCCGACGGTCTTCCCTGCATGGTCACCTATCCAAGTACTAACCGCAACCTACCTTGCTTGGCGCTCATATTGTTAATATGAATGCCAAGTTGCTACCACGGCTTGCCCCCACAATGCTTTTAATTTAACATTTTTCTGCAAATGACAGATGACAAACTGATAAATCACAAAAGAATCCCGAAAATACTACAAAATCTCGAAAAACTCATGCCAACTTAATAAATTTTTTCGCAAACTTGAACTTTACTAACTCAGATATTATTATTAAAAAACAGTTTCAAATTTACCTTCAAGTTAACTCATAGGTAGGAGTTACTTAACTCGTAGTTTAACTTCTAATTGAAAAACCGGGAGTTAGCTTATAAGTTGTAGTTAACTCTGGATTGTTTATAATAATCTGTTTTTCAAATGACAGTTACTTTTCAACTTCAAAGTTAACTCAGAGTTAAATTAACCCACAGATGAAAGTAAAGTTAACTAGAAATGTCAAAATTAAATATAACCAAATAGGTCTTGTGTTTTATATTCAGTATGTGCATTTTCTATTTAAAATTGTTATAATGGATTAAGATAAATGCTTATAGTAGTGATGAGAATGCAGGTAGACTAGAAATATTTAAACAGATATCAACGTATTTTGAAAAATAGGATTGTTATGATTTTGTGTACACTTTTATACTATCAAAATTTTTATAGAAAAGATACAAGATACTGTACTATCAACATTTATTTATGAGACTTTGTACCAGCATACCATTCCACATTTTGAAATCTATAGTTTTATGTTCAGCAAAGTACCTAGTTTATTAACTGATTGCGTTGAAATGTTCTCCAACTTTTTTTTTACCTACCTACTTTATTATTAACTGGAACAGATATTATTATTGAAAAACACTTTCAAATATACCTTAGTTACCTCAGAGTTAACACAGTCATGAGTTACTTAACTCTTAGTTTAACTTTCAATTGAAAAACCGAGCCTAAAACAGTTAGCCATTCTGGTAATATTTTTCTCATAATATTTGCCATAAATAATTAATCATACACAAATTTTATTTTTATATTTTTTTTATTAGGGAACTACTAAAGCCGATTTGCTCTTTATATTCTGGGTGCAAAACAAAAAAGCATTTTTTTTTTTTTTTTTGTAAAAGGTGCTAAATTGGAAAATTTTTCCACTAATATCCCAACAAGAAAGTAGTGCAATTTTCTCTTGTATCAATTAAATATCCAATATGTGAGAATGTGAACACAAGTAAGAGTCTCATCATTCAGGTGTTACTATACTGTTATTGGTAAGTGACAGTTTTCCATATCCATACATACTCTCACACTCTAAAAAAGTTTAGTTTATTGTTTATTTTGTATGTAAACTCATATAATTAATTGTTAAAATTGTTATATGAATTATAAATTTATGATTTATCAATAATATTTATGTTATCGATAATTTATTAAAGATAATTTCATTATTGGTTGATATTTGGTAAAAGTTTCATATTAATACTTTTGATTAATACATCGATAATTATTTTTGTCTGTTTCTATTATCGATACATTGATCAACTGTCCCAGCACTAATTATCAATTATTTGTGTTTGTTCTATTTTCATGAATTTGCCAATTTGTTATATTTTTGTTTTATTTTGTATACGTTTCAATTTGTCAACTTGATGTGAACTTTGTTGTTATTATTTTTAGCATTTACAGAATTATGTGGTTAATTGACCAGAAAATGTGTTTATAGCTGAAATAAGGTTTTTTGTTAATATTAAATTTATTTTCATAAAAGAAACCAATTCGTTTAATTTTTATTGTCAAATGCTTGTATTGAAAAATTGGATAATTTAGACTGTATATAACGAAACTGCTCTTTTTTGAGGTGGATCATTGCATAAAAATAAATAGTGGTAACAACATGGATGGTATTTTGTGTTAAGAACTTATAAGTGTATAAACAATATGATTATGAATTTTCTTTGTTCATACTCCATGTTTAGAATGTTACTCTATATTTGATTTAGAGCTGAATTAAAAGGGAACTATTACCATAATGTAAACAGTTAGGAGTACCAATTGTTCTTTAATATTTTAAAAACAAAGGACGCTCAATTAGTCATTGGTGCTTAATTTTTATTTATTTATGATGGATATAAATTGTGCCATTAATGTTATATAACAAATGTGTTCTTAGCCAATATAGAACATATTATTGGTTTCATAAACCATGTTTCAATGTCACTTGTTGAAACGTTTCTCAAACCACATATAATATTGTATGAGTTTTGTGCGCCAGTATTCATATTTGAATAAAAAGTTAATTATGTTTTGTACATATTTTGACATTATTTTCTGGTTTTCGCAATATACTTATTTAAAAGCCATGGGTCTTTCCTAAAATAATGCCAATGGAAGTCAAACTTTTCTGCATGTACGGATGAATTATAAGTTATTTATAACCGAGTTTAAAGGTTTTTTAAATTATTTTTTATCTTAAGTAGATTTTTTAGTTAAAAACATTCTGCTACAGTTAGTGCAACTTTTAAATAGTTTAGTGCATCAGTTTAATTTTATTGGTAAAAGTTTGTTCAATTTTTACAATAATTTTAAGTTTATATATTTTTAAGTATAACTTTTTGCTAGGTAGAGTTTTTAAGATAAACATGTAATATTTTCAACTGTTTATTATTTTAGCATCTAGTGAATTATATTTATATATTATTTGTTTTGATTGTTAAGATTTCTTAATTACTTCAACTAAAAATATGTACAAAATAAAGTATTTTATTCAATAAAAGAGCAACAAATTCAATAAGCCTCCTCGCCCTTTGTTACCTATTGTAAATCATAAAAATAAATTATCAGTTTGGAAATGAATTACTAAAAAAATATTAAGTTAATTCTTTTTTGAATTGATTATTTCTCTATATGTGATTTACAAAATAATAATTTTAAACTACATTGAAATAAAAACATTATGGCAAAAGATTTTTTTTCTAAGTATTGTAAATATCTTAGATAGGAAACCCTATTTTCCATAATCACGTAAACAATTTTAATTTGTATTTTGTTGAATCATTAATTGAAGAAGTTTAGAAGATATGTTGTGACATGAGGCCAAAAAAGAACCAGAGGTTTAAGTTGGCTGTTGTACAGAGTTGTACAAACTATGACATATTTTGTGTTTGTGGGATTTGAAATATGACCCAGTACTGCTTTATACACGGCGCGGGTCAGGACTGTTGCTGTTCCCACATTTTATATTCTTTGAATCACAGATTGTCTTACAAATTTATATATACTTTAAATATTTTTTAGAAATTTCAATGTATTTTAATAAACATGACAATAACTGTTTAGATATTATTTTTGTTGAATTTTATCTTTGAAGAAAAGCTCAGTTGAATAAGATACACAGTTGTAGTAATTAAAGTATAGGTATTATTTTGTTGTATGATGAAAATTTATCAATTTATAAGTTTTTTTACTTGCAATAATGTTCAGCATAGTATATTTTCTCGTAATTCATCTATGGATACCCAGTGTTTATTTCATTCCATAAGGCAGCCACTATTTTGTAATATTGGCAGCAAGAAAAAGCACTGAAAGTTTTGGCACTAAATTATGTTTTTTTTTTTGTTTATCGAAGTGGGCAGCCATGTATTTCTTCAATTTTTACCAGTGTCGGTGCAGATATATTTATAATTTCTTTGCGACTTTTCTTAAAAGTTATACAATTGTTGCCCTACGAATTCTGTAAAAGTGTTGCTAACATTTTATATTATATATTTTTGTAGTTACTTAACAATTTGTAACTTTTAAGATTAGCATGTGGTTACTAAGTGATTAGGACAAATTTGTAAAGCTTACCTTAAGCCTGTATAAACGTTTAAAGCGGATGTGTTTTTAAGTATATAAAAGTATATATGAAAAAAATAAATATTGAGTGATGAGGAAGGAATAAGTTAGGTTTAAACAGCTAGACTATGACATAAGAATGATTATCAACTATATGTAATATACAATACGTACATAATATACTATGTGCCATTTTTCATACTTCTATTGTTTTATTTTCCTGATTGTATTTTTATCTCCTGTGACATAATTAGCAGCTGTAGCACCTAGAGATTTAATTAAATGGAAAAAGGTTACCTTTGATGGTGAGGATTAGTAAAAATATACATAAACACTTCCAACGTATAAAGTGAGCCACTTACATGGGAAATTTGCAGTTGAAGTGAGGTCTGAGGGAAAGTGAGGGCATACAGGGACCTCACTTTGTTTTAACTGGTAAACTCCTTCAGAATGGTACTCTTATTATTATACATTCGAATTCTTTAAAAATAAAATGGACCTAATTTGGTTAGATATACACTTAAAATTGTATATTTTAGTTCGACGCTTTTCTACTAAGGACGCTTCCTTGTGAGTATATTCCGTAACAGTATATTATTACTAAATCATGATTCATTCGCCACGCATTAAATGAGGACCGTGAAACTGGCAAGTGTATAACAGATACAATTCTTATATACTGATATCAGTGTGTAGCTTTATCTACGTACCTATTTAATAAAATATAGTTATTTGTTTCATATCATTTCTTTATTTGTATAGCTACCGAATTTGAGTTTACCTCGTTCATTAATATTTTGAACCGTAAAAAGGGGTAGCATTTTTCTACAGATGATATAAATAATAATTACAGCCTCTATAGAAGTTGAGAAGATATGTTCTTATGTGGTTCTTTGTTCTATAAACAAAATATATTTTTATTAAATATCTTTTTTTTTTTCAGCAAAATATGCAATTATTATTCACGACATAGAAAATAGGTACGTGGTATAAAGATTGAATTAAATGGAACTGACTATTTTTCAATCTTACACCTACATTATAAAATTAAAACCCTAAGTCTATAAACTACTACTATTTTTAAACCAAAGTAAAATATTTATTGTTATGGCGAATAGCGAATACCGCTTTACATTTGCGTGTTCAATCATTTTGACTTTCTTCTAGTTTCATTTTCAATTAGGGAAGTTACATAGTCTTCCAACATGACTTATTTATAGTAATAATAGCCATGTAATGATAGTGATAGATCTAAGCATCCATGACCCACGACAATTATGCTGCATTTCTAGTTTAAAATGGTAAAGACTATTTTTTTCCAGTCAGTTTCACAATCAAAAAGGATACTATATAGAAACGAACTTTCATTAGGTACCTTAAGTGCAGTGAATTTTTTGGATGCTCTTTTACCTAGGTATATACAGGGTGTATCACGAAGAGGGCCCAGTAGAATTATCTCAAAAAGATATATTCAATGAAAATACTGTAAACTTCCTCGCACTTCTGGTTATACCAGAAGTCATTGCTTATTTTAAATGTAACACCCTATATATTATTTTATTTTTATAAAATTCTAAACACATTTCATGTAGGATGTCCTATAACCTATCTTCAACTGTTTTTGAAATATTGACAGGTGGATATTAACATTTTGCAAGTGACATCCTTTAAAATCTAAACGGTTTGAGATCAAGCAAAACGGTTTTTATATTCCTATCTTAACTTTTCATAAGCTATCGTTTGGCACTAATTTCAAATTTAGCCAGAAATTAAAAATTTTCGAATAAATTTAAACTCTTGGTTAAATCTGAGATTAGTGTGAAAATTTAGCTTACGAAAAGTTATGATAGGAATGTGCAAACCGTTTTGCTTGATCTCAAGCCGTTTAGATTTTACAGGATGTCAAAGTTGCAAAATCTCAATATTTCAAAAACAGTTGAAGATAGGTATATGACATCCTAAAAATGTGTTTAGAATTTCACGTAGAATCCAGAAATAAAATATATAGGATATTACATTTAAAATAAGCAAGTTGACGATGACTTTCAGTATAACCAGAAGTGCAAGAAAGTTGACACTCTTTTCATTGAATAGATCTTTTTGATAAACCCCTGTTAATTCTGACTACTTTTTGAGATAATCCTACTCAGCCCTCTTCGTGATACACCTTGTATAAATTTAATTAGGTAGGTATATGAAGATGTTAAAATAGTTCTAACTTTGAGCATCTTTAATCTAGTTGTAATAATTTTCATGAAAGAAATAAGTAGTGTCTGAATATATAATAGTGAATTTATTTTATTTCGTTGACATCGTAATTTATTTTTTCTTTACTGTAAAAATGAAGAAAAAAGAAGAGACAGAATGGTTTCTTTATAACTGGAGCTAGCTTCTATAACAGATAAAACATAAAAAAGGGTTATTTTATTTCGTGAATGTGAAAATGGGAGCGATCTAACGCTGAACTGTTGTGTACGTAAGTATTAACACAGTTTAAAAGGAATAATAATGTCTTGCACACTAATTGAGACACGCTGACTAAATGCATTGCAAAATGATTGATTCAGAATTTCTTCCTGTTAGCCTAAATATTTGCTTTTGTTGCATTATCACGATAGCTGATAGCCATCCGCCATAATGGCTAAGGTTAATGATCACCTTAATTATGGTTACTACTTATGGTCACTTTTACGTTATATTAAAATAGTACTAGATGAATATGAAGATATTTAATATGGTTCCAAAAACCAAATAGGTATTTATGATGATAAATGCTTTAATGCAATATAGAAAGTCAATACAAGGAACAAACTGTACAAAAACTAAATTTTTCTAAATTGATTCGCACCGAACACTTAAACGACGAAGAGAAAGAGAAAATAATATCTCTTTGTTACAAATACAAACGTTTTTTATTAGGAGAACTGCGACCTTACATTCACCTCTCGTGTCAAACATCGCCGACGCACACCCAATTTTCACTAATCATTCCGACACCCGCAGTCTATGCGCGAAGAAATTGATAGACATATCGAAACTTTTAAAAAACAAAATTATACGCCCTAGTATTTCTCCATACAGTTCACCTGTATGGATAGCACCGAAAAAGGCAGACGCGTCCGGTAAGAAAAAATGTAGGATGGTGATAGATTACCGGAAGCTAAATATCCACTACCCCAGATAGAAGAAATTCTCGATAACTTAGGCAAATGTACCTATTTCACCTCTCTTGATTTAGCACAAGCATTTCATCAAATCGAGATGAATCTCGAATCTATGGAAAAAACTGCTTTTGGCGTCAATAACGGCCACTACGAATACCTTCGCATGCCGTTCGAAAAAAAAAACGCTCCTGCCACATTCCAAAGAATGATGGACCAGGTATCAAAGGAATTTCAGTATAAAACCTATTTTGTGTACATAGACGACATGGTAATTTTTTGACCCAATGACCCAACCAATGACAAAATGTTTACGTAAAAACGAAAAAATTGACATAGGAAACCCGCAGTACAAAAAAGCATTTGAGAATGCAAAAGAGGCGATTTGTAATACACCTGTACTCTGTTACCCCGATTTCAATAAACCATTTGTACTCACTACCGATACGTCCAATTTCACAATTGGATCAGTATTAAGCCAAAACAATAAACCTGTCGCATTTTATTCACGTACCCTTGATTCCGCAGAACGTAATTATAGTATCATTGAAAAGGAATTACTCTCAATAATAGAATCTTGCAGACACTTTCGTCCTCACGTATTTGGCCGGAAGTTCACAGTTGAAACTGACCACAATCCCCTTGTTTGGTTATCCAAACTTAAGGAACCCAATTCGAGACTTACGCGCTGGCGTATCAAATTAGAAGAGTATGATTTCTATATTAAATACCGGAAAGGTAAGGAAAATTACGTTGCCGACGCTCTCTCGCATATTGAAATTAACGCTAATGAAACTGAGTCACTAAGTCCCAATATCTCCGAACCTCCACCTACATTTTCTGATCAGGAATAGAACAATTAATCAACTCCAATAACTTACCTGAATTCGATCCTAACGAAATACAAGACCTGTTAGGGAACGAGGAAGACAACGAAATTAGCTCCGTACACGCCGAAGAAAACACTTTAACGATACCAATAACAGATAAACCATTAAATGCTTTCAAATATCAAATAATTATAAATACTATAGATTCTAATAAAACACTTTGCCACCACACTAAACCTTTCGATAATAATAGAACATATATATCCATAAACGAAATCAACGACCAAATAATGGATAAGCTGATATCAGCAATTAATCCAAACAGCCTCACATGTTTTTTCGTAAACAATCTTAAATTTAAAAACAAGCTAGTTCCAAAATTAGAACAATTGCTAAATAGTCGAACAAAGATCACAATTTCATCAAGTATGTTAGAAGATATCGAAGATGAAGGTAGGTAGACAACAAAAATTAATATCAGATTATCACAACCTAAACCACAACGGAATTTGTAAAACTTTATGTCTTGAGAAATTTATCAATAAATGTGACCTATGTCAACAATGCAAATACGAAAGACATCCTTATCAACCACCACTATCCGGGCCTTCAGTACACAATAAACCTTTCGAATGTCTATATAGACACCTTTACCTATCTAAACACCAAATTTATAGCAATAATCGACTCTTTCTCTAAATACGGTCAAACTTAAGCCCTCAACTCCAGCGAAGGCATATCAATCGTTAACAAGCTAAGACATTTTAATCACCACAATTTGCCGAAACGGATCGTATGCGACAATGCTCAGGAATTTGCTAGAAAAAACTGCAGGAATATTTAAAATTAATGAATGTCGAAATTCACTACATTACCAAAAGAAATCCCAACTCAAATTCTCTAATTGAGAGATTACACAACACCCTCATTGAAAAATTAAGAATTATAAATTTAAAAGACCAAAAGCAATCACCCGCAAATCAAATGATAACCGCCATATTCATATATAATAATTCGTTACACTCAATCACGGGTTATACACCTTTTTCTATTATCTATGGACCCTATAGATACGAAGTAGACTTCTCAATCTATCTATCCCAAGATATTTTTGAAGATTACACACGTAAAAGACAGGCCGAATTATCCCCTTTCTACGACTTAATCAAACTGCGGACTACCGACAAAAATACTCGAGCAATCGAGAAAAGAAACGAGACTAGAGACAAAGAAATACCTGAAATTCAAACGGAACATGTACCTATATTTCACATCAGACCCTAACCTTAGTAAACACAAGCCGCCATATCAAAAAGCCGAACTAATCAAACAAATCAAAGGTAAACAAAAAATAACCAACCGAGATCTCTCAAAAATTAAACCGATAAGAAAACACACTGTTTTGTTACAGCAGCACACTCCTCCCAACATGCCACTCCTTGACCAAGACACCCCTACAGACCAACGGTTACTACGAGGAACCTCTAGGGACAGCTAAGACGTTAGATTACTATCATAGTTTTACTTTTCATATTACTCATCCTATGTAGATGTCCTGTTCGTCCTTTCTGTTCAAGAAAAACTCATTGTCAACTTTCAAATTCAACTATTTCCGTTACTAATGCTGAAATACCTAACTTAGAAACAATAGACCCTAATGAATTATCATAAATAGAAGATGAATTATCAAAACAGTACCCCAAGGATACTTTATTAATGCTAGATAAAAATCACCAGTTTGAAATCTTACAGAACGCTGAACTAGGAGTTATTTCTATTTCTCAGTCAATCGTAATGATTCTGAAAATACTTATACTAAGTCTTACCCAATACAATATTTCCAACATCTATCCAATCCCTAACCAACATCAACAAATAATAATTCCCCCTGCTAAATATTTCCTGACATCATCCCTCGAGAACCGATGGACCAATAAATATCAAAAAACAATAAAGTTCTACATTTGCACCCGTCTCCTAATGAACAATTGCACTATACAACAAAGGATCGTAGATTGCACCTGGGCCTCAACCTCAAACGTTACCGCAATTAAAGAATTAAGTAGTTGACTTTTAATTACGTCTCGGAGCCAAATAGAAATAATAGAAAAATGTCAAAATATAATCAAAAGACTGAACTTGAAAGGAACATATATTATATTGAAAAGAAAATGTCCTTTAATAATCGAAAACCAAGAATTCACCACTGGTACTCCTCTAATTACACACCTCATCCCCACCTTAATAGAAGCACCTGTTAATAAACCTACATATATTAATTTAAATACAGATCACCTAAATGACCTGTATGGCCTTACAAAAGACCTGAGAACGATCCACCAGCCACTAGAGTTACAGACTCTCCAAGTGGGACATGCCGCAATTACGGCCATCATTTTCATTTTCATTGTCTGTGTTCTAACTATGTTGCTATGTTACAGAAAACATATCTTCCTTGATATGCTCTCAAAAAACAATACTTAGAATACCTTTAAATAAACTCCCTACAGAACAACCCCCAGACGAAAAACTTGAAGTTGACGAGGACGCCAACAACTAGAGATGGCAGAATGATATCAAGGACAATTACCGCAGGTCAGAAGTTCATTATCATTAATCATTAAGTCATGGACCCTATAATGTACCTATCCCTTATCACCGGCTGCCGCCGCCTATTATACTGATAAACAAATATATAAAAACCCTTGTAAAAAACAAATAATATTCATTCCTTAGACGAATCTATGTCCGTTTAAGTAGGTATAGTTGTTATTAGTAAAATCTCTTTGTAACTAGTGAAATAAAACTTTTAAAAAAAGTAAATTTGTAATCAAGTTATTTAACTCATCCGTACAATGTAGAAACTGAATACCTGTATAAATATATCAATGATAACGAAAATTATAACGCGCGCTATGAAACTCAATACGCAGATAACGAGTATCTAGACAACTTACAAGAAATCAACTCGCAAGAATTTTATGCTTCGCACACCACAATAAGTAATAAAACCGTAGCAGAAATAAACCCGAATTTTCAAACACCTTTACCATATACAAGGTGCCCATTATCTATCTGCTTATATGGCTAACTTTGTTGATAGTTGATAGAAAATTGGGCAGAATTACAAGAGGAATTCAGTGCTTCCTTCAGATTTAATTTTAATTTTCAACTTTTCGAGATATTGTGGAAAAACTGAAAATCGCCAAAATTTTTAAATTCGAATATCTCGAAAACTATAAAAGATACAAATAACATAAAAATACTGTGTGATAGTGTTTTTTACGTGGAATTCAGCGGTGATATTGAAAATTTCACCGCTGTGAAAAATGTGGTATATCAGATGTCGTTGAAGTACAGTTGCCCATCTACGTAGTCCTTTATAATGGTATAACTTTAAACATTGTTTACGGGAAATCCTAAGACTTTTATTATAAATTTTTTTGGTGATATCGATTTCTTATTTAAGGATGCACATATCCTCAAAGTTTTAGAGATAAGTTCTGAATAACCTTGTATAATGTCAAACGAAACTGTAAAAAAAACTCCTCGACGGCGGCCTCTTTGCTTGTTTGTTTGTGAGTTTGCATTACACACTCAGTAACTTCGTAAATGTCAAGATATTAAAATTTTTTATAAAGTACTTCTATAAGTGATTTTTTGTGCTCTTTTACAACCCTCTGATTAAAAAAGCTCTCATTAAAAAACGAAAGAGCAGCGACATGTACAGTGATTTTTTTAAATGAATCACCCTCCCTGTATTTTATTTCATAATTTGAAATCCTATCAAATTCTGAATATGACCGTTTTTTCTTAAAAGTGTGATAATATGTAAGTTAGGAACAATACAAGAAATTATTGGACTAGCATGGACAATGGAAACAAAATATTTATTGAAATAAATGAAAATAATATCATTAAGTAAGTTATGAGTTATTTATGGTTATTTGCATAACTTTTGTCTTCACAGGCATGCTTTGTTTTCAATAATAATTGAGCAATCCATGGCCTAGTACCGATAATTTCTTTTATTGTTTCTAACTTACATATTATCCTCGATATTATCACTTTTAAGAAAAAATAAAAACGGTGTCATATTCAGAATTTGATAGAATTTCAAATTATGATATAAAATACAGGGCGTCCCATTTAAAAAAATCACTGTACATGTCGCTGCTCTTTTGTTTTTTTAAAGAGAGCTTTTTTAATCACAGGGTTGAAAAGAGTACAAAAAATCACTTCGAACTACTTTTTGAAAAAATTTTAATATCTTGACATTTACGAAGTTACTGAGTGTGTAATGCAAACTCACCCACACTGTATAATATCGTTGGAGTACTTAAAAAAAAAAAAACTGAATAAGACGTAGGTAATCTACGATGAGGCCAATTTAAAAAACATAAGTTTAGGTCATAACACAAAAATAATACATTAAATTTAAAATGGGCTATATCGACCTGTTAGGATCATTAGGTATCTATAAATTTTGTGTTTACTTTTTTTCGTATCTTTATTAATAGCGGTGTAATGTGGCTTATGAAAGAAATCTGAAAAATTAACTTTTTTCAAAATATCTATCAAGCCATGATTTTTTTAACACAAAAGGCCTATCGAATTGATCATTAAAACTGCTAAACTTTCCCCAATAATCAATTTCGACTTCCCAATAACCAAAAAAACTCGCTGTATATATGGGGTCATCATAAAGTAAGGGGTATACTTTAAACTCTTACGTACGGATTCATTAACGAGGCCTAACGTTAGTCCGACTAGCGAAGGTTACGCGAAAAATTTACGCCCTTGTTGCGCGGGTTAAAAATTAAAATAAAAGGTGTAGTCGGCGGTGCAAAGTTGGTTAGTCCGACTAACGCCTTACGCCCCTTTCATGAATCCGGGTGTTATAATTTTAAGAAATCAAGCTAATAGTAAAAAGTAAATGGAATCTAGTTGCTGCATAATCGGATTTTACTGTATTTATGGAAAACAAAAGAGTTGTATCAACTGCTGATACATACCTAACCAACCTAACATCGCTTTAATAACATGGATCTACAAACAAGAATTGGTTTAGTACAATGTTATTACGAATGCGGCAGAAATTACACTACTGGATTACGAAGATTTCGTACGAAAATGGATTTGAGAGCAGGGCCCTGTCAAATGAAAGCGTACCGTAAATTAATTAACAAATTTGAAAGATCAGGGTCTGTAACTGACCTACCGAGATCAGGAAGACCAAGGATTATTAGTGATGTCCTAGTTGCAGAAGTTCTTCAGGAAAATCAAAACATAGCCAACACTAATCCGTTAGCAATCAGTAGTGTGAATTCGATATCAAAACGATTGGAAATGCCATACGTCACGATTAGTTGATTGTACATACCACCACACACGGTTGGTGATTGTACAGCAGCAAAATGGACGACATATCGAACATTTGCGTTAACCACTGTTGGACATAAGAAATCCCATTGTTTAAGGAATCGAATTTCTTTCATATCTTGCTATTAACTTAATTTGTTAAAAATACATAATAAGCTGAAATATATCCCTTACTTTGTGATAACCTTGTATATGCATCAAAGATAAATCCCTCAACCCCTAGATGAAGTGTTCTCCTACTTAAATATATACAGCGTGTTCCACGTAAAAGTAACTCACCCCCTAATGGTGTTAATTCATTTTTTTTTGTATCAAAAGCCACACCCATGGGTTTTTCTTGTAAAATTCAATTTACCGATTTCACAAGTCTAATTACTTTTTTGGTAATTTATCAGTTTGACTACTTCTGGATTTTCCCATTTTTTGTATGTAGTGTTAGTAGAGAATATAAGTAGTTGTTTTGTAGTGAAGAAATGTTGCGCAAATGAGTAATAATGAAACTATAAAGGGCAAGGAAAATCACTGTTAAATTATTAACAATCGAAATTTGCGCATAATGAAAACCAAAAAATCCCAAAAATTGGTATATTTGTGTAACTTTTTTTAGGGCAAAGTAAATCACTGTTGAATTAGAAAAAATCGGGACGTATGATGTAGGGTAAGGAAAATGTCACAAATATAGCAAATATACTGAAAATAAATGAAACGTGTCAACGTTTACGAGTTTTGAATGACTTTTTACTAACATTTTGAAGCATTTGCGCAAGAAAAAATTAAGTGGAATGACACCCATAAGTCATGTAGAACACGTGAGTACCTAATTTTAACACAATACCGGTGTGTAGAAACTAGTTCTGCTACTTGACAGATGGCATGTACATAGCAAATAACTACGAATAGTAAGGGCATCATTAGGTCCTCCATCTGCAAACGCCTTGTTTAAATAAGGACTAAAACAAATCAAGCTAAAACAGCTATTCTCCTGGCTACATACCACGCCCAGCGCTGAATTATGCAGCAAAATTTGGCGTATTTTGTCTAATACAGTTAGAATCAAAATGCAAGGATTCGGATATATTGCACTGATGAGATCATAAAAAGGTTGAAACCGGTCTGCAATTAGTGACATCCTACGATGTGTAGTCTTAGTATTTACTCGTAGTTTTCGTTGCAATCCGAATCCTTGTATTTTGATTCTAACTGTGTTAGACAAAATACGGCAAATTTTCCTTTGTAATTCAGCGCTCGGCGTGGTATATAGCCAGGAGAATAGCTGTTTTAGCTGGATTTGTTTTAGTCGTTATTTAAATAAGGAGTTTGCAGATGGAGGACCTAATGATGTCCTTACTATTCGTAGTTATTCGCTACCTAATTTTAGTTTCCTTGTAGCAAAGAAGTAGTCAAACTGAAAAATTACCATTTTTTTAATGGAATACCCAATATATGTTACAATAACTAAAATTTCTTATTTTTCTGAATCCAACGATATCTAACTTTCAGGAGTTATCTTAAATAAATTTTCTTAAATTTCTTAAATTTCTAATAATACATTATTTTGTTATCATTATTATACTGCGATTGAGAATTAAGCAAAGTGCAATGACCGGAAAAAGAGTAGATCTGTGTTGTCACATTTATTTCTAAAGTATTCTTATTTAAAACAGGAAACGTATTAATTACCTTATTTACCCATTTTTTTTACTTGTCTTTGACGTCCCTTATCCCTATTGTACTTTATTAGAGCAAACACAATGTTTAATTTGTCTTTTACTTAATAAATCACCGAACATAAACAAAGACTTTGTTTATGTTCGTTGATAATATCAAGGAATTTACAAGTATTTGGCAACTGCGAACGCCGTAAAGTTGACGACAAGCTGTTCATCCTTATTTAACATACATATTCTTGCATTTTCCCTTTCTTTTTTTCTGAGCTTCAACGACGTTGATTGGTCGAACCAGGAACCAACAAGCGACTGCGCTCGACTACTGGGGAAGCAGTGGCGTGATATTGGGTTATTTCGCGCGCGTTTCTTAACGGTAAAAATTTGTGGTAAAATTATCAGTGTATTTATCCTTTGTGTCAGTGTTTATACTTATTTGTGTTAGTTAAAAAAGTGGAAATGCATATACTAGAAGTATTCTATAGAATAGTATACGAGTATATATTAACTGAAATGTGCCCAATGGTAAAACAGAATACGCGCGCCCATGCTTCACCGCATTTTACCAGATCGGCGAGGTCATTCCACTTTGCTTAATTGTGAATCTGAATCTGACTATAGTCTAGAGTAGTACAAAATATATTATAAAAAAAATTTTATTGCAGAAATTCATATTAGAGTAAGCAAAATAATTATAAAAAAGCACCTTACATTAATATTAAACATTAAAAATAAATTAAACTTAAAATTAAAAACTGAGACATTAGCAAACCAAGAAAAATTGTTAAGCACATTTTTTATTATAATTGAACCATTGTTTGCTATACAAACCTTTTAACAAGATTACGATGACGTAGGTACTCTTTCAAATACAATTTTATTGTTGTTTAGGTAAATAATATTTCCTATAATGAGGTTTTGAAATTGTTCTATTTCGAAAACTATTGAAGATAACCCCAATTAGAATTATGTGTGTATAGTTAGATTAAGAAAAAATGGGAGATTATAATTTTTGTAAAATATACAAAAAGTGTTCCATTAAAGTTAGTTTTTGGTACACTCCGTATACTTTCTATGTAATTAAAATTTTTAAATCGGAATTAGATTTTACAGAAAAGTCACATGGGTCTGACTACATTGAGAAAATATGTAGAGAATTAAGACGATAAGGCAGGGGTTAGTTTTACGTGGACCAGACTTCCTAAACATACAGGGTGGGAAAAATTTTAATGTGCAGCGTTGGTATCTCGGAAACGGTAAAAGATACAACGTGGCTCAAATTAGGAAAAAGTTGCTCAATTTTATGCTGATTCAAAATATGTAAACAAGTTTAATATATTCCGGGCCGTTCGAGAGTTATGCCGGAAAAATCAGAATTTGCCAATTTCTTTTAAGTCAAATAACTTCTCTTGAAATAAATGTAGACTTTTGAAATTTGGTACGTTTACATAGTTTGATGAGAGCTTTCAATTGCCATACTAAAACATGTTCTAGGCCTACTAGTTTTTCAGCAACAATATTCAACTTTTGAATTTCTTATGGGCGCCATATTGGATTTTTACTTCATTAAATACAGAAAGAAATTACAAACACGGTGATATATCACACTTGATACTTTCTTCAATAAAAATGGATAATACATGCGAATAACGATAAATATTATTTATTTACAAATAATAAACAATCATTCATTTATAGTTAATTGTTACAAAGTGTGGTTTTAGCTTTTTAGAGGAACTTATTATTATAATAAGAAAAACAACTTATTTATACAGCTCAAATTGGCTGCCGTTACTCTGAATACAAAGTTGAGTCCTTACAGACATGTCATCCACTGCACGTCTGACTGTTCCAACATCTATTGAATTTATGTATTCATTAATTCTTTCCAACATTTCATCCTCTTTCGATGGCATTGGATTATTGTAGATATAATTTTTAACAGCTCCCCAGAAATAATAATCTAAGGGGTTTAGACACGGTGATCGCGGTGGCCATGGAATGGAACCATTTGTACCCATCCACGAATTCTGAAAACGTTGATCTAGGTACTGGATTACAATCCTAGCATTGTGTGAAGGGCATCCATTTTGTTGAAACAACTGTAAATTTTGTATATTTTGCAAAGGAAGGTCATCCAGCATTTCCTCCAAATAATTTTGTAAGAAGTGTAAATCATTTCGAGAAGTTAATTTATCAATAATACGATAAGGCCCTAATACCTTGTTATCTAAAATTCCACACCAAATATTTACTAAAAATCTAATTTGAGGTCTCGTTTCTCTAATCAGGTGAGGATTTCGTTGTGGCTAATGGTGCTCATTTTTTCTATTGAATATCCCACAATTAATTACTCCATAATATCTTTCTACAAAAACCATTGTCATTATTCATTAACCTTTGCATCTAGTGACAAAATTGCAACCTTCGCTCATTGTCTCCAGGATGTAGTAAATATTTGGTGTGGAATTTTAGATATAAATTAATTATATAAATTACATAAATTCAATAGATGGTGGAACAGTCAGACGTGCAGTGGATGACATGTCTGTAAGGACTCAACTTTGTATTCAGAGTAACGGCAGCCAATTCGAGCAGTATAAATAAGTTGCTTTTCTTATTTTAATAATTAGTTCCTCTAAAAAGCTAAAACCACACTTTGTAACAATTAACTATAAATGAATGATTGTTTATTATTTGTAAATAAATAATATTTATCGTTATTCGCGTGTATTATCCATATTTGTTGAAGAAAGTATCAAGTGTGATATATCACCGTACTTGTAATTTCTTTCTGCATTTAGTGAAGTAAAAATCCAATATGGCGGCCATAAGAAATTCAAAAGTTGAATATTGTTGCGGAAAAACTAGTACGCCTAGAACATGTTTTAGTCTGGCAATCGAAAGCTCTCATCAAACTATGTAAACGTACCAAATTTCAAAAGCCTACATTTATTTCAAGAGAAGTTATTTGACTTAAAAGAAATTGGCAAATTTTGATTTTTCCGGCATAACTCCCGAACGGCCCGGAATATATTAAACTTGTTCACATATTTTGAATCAGCATAAAATTGAGCAACTTTTTCCTAATTTGAGCCACGTTGTATCTTTTACCGTTTCCGAGATACCAATGCTGCACATTAAAATTTTTCCCACCCTGTATATACAACAAAATCGTAATTTAGAATTTTACTGTATTTAGGTAGTAGTGGTAGTACAAACGATTATATTGACTAATTTAGAAACTCTTATGTTTTTCGTGCTCACTTCAGCCAATAATAATTTAAAATGTTAAAATATGCAATGAATGCTGTATATTCATAACATAAAACAATTCTATTAAATATTCAAATTAACGTGGTCCATTCAAAAGCTCCGGTAGAAAATGCGGTCCCCGTAGACTCCTGCCTATATCTACGTTGACAATAAATCTCGGGCGAGGCGTTGACAGGTAAACCGGCGACCGGCGACTCCGGCGAGTAGCCTATGTATTTCATTTGATCAAATGTGACTGTTATGACTGCAAACAAATTATCTCTGTTTAACAGTTTAAACAATATAATTTAATGTTAAAATTATACGTAAAACTCCAACGGATCAAAGAATAAACCATTTATTCAACTCCTTCAAATAACTACTTAGTTATTTGAAGGCGTTGGCGAAAAGAACTACTCCACGCCCTTCATGTGGCATGGGTAATGTGCCCCAACTGGCATTGCATTACTCCGGCATCTCCATAAGAGTCGCCACATCTTTCATCGATACCAAGAACTATCTATGGCACATTGATGAGCGGATAATAAGCGCGAAACCGGTCAACGGTCAGTATCTGGTGGTTGGTCTCGATGAAAGATGTGCCGACTCCTATGGAGATGCCTGAGTAATGCAATGCCAGTCGGAGCATATTGCGCGTGGAGTAGTTGTTTTCGGCATATCTTTCAAATAAATATAATTGAATAGATATTTACTTTTAATATTAAATAGTATTATTTATTTTTTTACTTTAACAGCAAATGTATATAGATAATAATATGTTTTACGAATGTTCGGTTATTACAAATCATTATTTTTATTATTACCTGCATATTTACGTTTACACATACTTAATTATGTTTTATAATTTAATTTAAATAAGTATGCTTGTTGCAAATGTATTTTTTGTTTATAATTAATACATATGTATTTAAACTTAAGTCATAGTTGTAAAGGTGGAAACACTGCATTTGACCGGCCCGTGCAATGGCCGAGACAAAAATTAGAATAGTAGCATATGAAAATAATTGTCGTTGTCATAATAAATACACAAACGTATGTTTAAATTGTAAAGATAACTTTAATTATCATTAAACATTATAATTATTCAGTATCAATCAAGTTAATTATTCATTTGGTATTCCCCCTGGTTGGAGATCTTCCAGTGACAGAAAATTTGGCAGGCACAGGAAAAAGTTAATTTTGTGCAACAATGCTTTTTTATATTCATAAATAAATACAAGATATTCTGGATAGTTAATTTTATAAATCGGTAATAAAATGATGTTAGGGAAAGTGGCAAGTGCAATTTATTATAATTATAATTTTTAAATATTTTCTAATTATTCAGTTTGGATTTTGTCACTCAATGGTTATGCTTATTATTATGTATTGTGACGTATACTTCGGCTTGCAGAGACGAAGTGTCTCTTTGACGCTTGAGTACCGATTTTTATCTTTATTTTGCTTCGGGCGCCAGTTTCTGTTTATAGTGCAGAAACACCACTACTCAGGTAGTTATACTAATTTTATTATTTATTCATGGCGAATGTAACAAGATAATGAATAGAACTTGCAGAGAAAGATTCTCTAATTTACCAACAAGGAGTACATAAACAGATATTAGTTTTTTTAAGAAGTTACAAATGTTACAATCATCGGTAAAGACATGAAACTAACAAATATGATCTTAAAAATATTGAACACCTAATTAATAAATAATGTGTAACATTGACAAGAATGAGAATAATAGATAATCACCATCTAATAACAATAAGTATTAGATGGTGATATTATGTGGTGATTCTTATGTTCGATATATATGATCCCCATTTAGCCTTAAAAAATTATTTATCCTTCTTATCTTATCCAACTTCTGTTATTTGGGCTACAGGCAAAACTTCAAATGATCTTCTTGGTGAAATGAATTTATTGATGTGGAATATACTTTTTGTTTTATTGCACCCTAACATAAAAATCTAGCGATGAGAAGTCAGAAGTCTGAGGATAATGCTGGCCAATTCCAGGATTCTAAACATCTCATCCGTCGGTCCTCAAACATCTCTTAGTTGTTCGTCGACTACATTCCCACAGTGAGATGGAGCACCATCTAATTTGTACTAGTAACTTCCCAACTGATCTCTAATAGCAGATTGTCCAGGAAATCTAAATAGGATTTTTTATCTAAACAGAAAACGTTAACACTAAATTTATTTTGAAATTTTTACACTTGTTGGTAAATTAAGGTATTTCTCATTAAATACTCTGCAAGTTCTATCTGGTTACATTCGCCATGAATAAATAATAAATTTAGAATGTCAGCATTTGAATACGTGTTTACATTTTCCATTTTTTCAATATAAACGATACTTAATTAAACCGCCTCTATGGGTGTTAGACTGACAACAATTAACTGGAGACAGATTACTTGTTTGTTTTGAATTTAGGCTAAGAATTTCACCACAGCCATCCTCGCAAGAAATTAAATGATTTTAGGTGCACCTAAGATTTTACGTAGGATCCAAAATGGAAATAATACATATAGGGTGTTCCATTTAAAATAAGCAAGTTGATGGCGGCTTCCGGTATAGTCGGAAGTGCTACGTGGACGCCACTATTTTGTTTGAGAAGCACATTCCCGAAAACCCAATATCCCAAATTTTCAAAATTCAAATCGAAGTAGTCTCTGAAGTATTCTAATGGGTGGTTACCGTAAAACACCCTGTTTATATATATATATATATATATATATATATATATATATATATATATATGCATATATTTGTATAGTATTTATATTTTGAGCTTAATAGGGTTTAACACTCAGCGTTTATCTATTACTATTACTATTACTAATACTAATACTAATACTAATAATCGCATTGTAGACATGTCTTTCTACAATGTATGTGCTTATAGTTAATTAACAGTGACAATGTAATTATTAGGATTGTAGATTCAACTAGACACCAACAATATTTCTTATTAGAATTATCTGTACCTACCTACCTATTACTCACATTAACTGTTGCTTGTTATTTTTTTAATTAACCAGATTGTGTCCATGCCATACACATAGTATAAATGGATATTTCTTTTTAGATAATATCCATTTTATTCTGGTTTTGCAGTAGGTACAGTGATATGTCAAAGAGGTCATTCATGTTCTGTATAAATTAAAATAAATTTATTCTGATAATAGTGCCTGAATCATGTATATTTGTTTTGTTATTATCTTTCTCTGACCTAAATAGTTTACCACACGTATATTTTCAATGATTAAGTATAGTATAAGTATAGTATAGTATAGTATAGTATAGTATCCAAGTATATGTAAATTATAAGTAGGTATCTATGCATGAAGGAGTTGGAAACTAGATTACATTAGGTGAAGAATCTACAGCTCGCTTCGTAGGAAATCGCATGTCATGTAATAAGTTATTTTTTAGTTGATTTTTATGCTATTTTGGGAATAAAGTTAACTAAGGTGACGTTGACGTTATCCATAAATTTTCATCCACAAATGCTGACGTCTGACGTAGAGGAAACTCACCCACATAAATAGTACGATTAACTTCAAATGCTAAATGCGAGCTTCGGAAACTTTAAACTGCGCTTGCTTCACAGTTTGCGCCCTTCAATTACGCCCTCATTCATTCTAATTTAGCCGCGACTAATACAAACTATTTTTACAAATACAGACAAATTTGTAAATATTAGGGTATTTACAATTTTTTTTTGGCAATATTTAAGTATAAGAAGAATACTTATATACGATAAAAATATTTTTGATATGCGCGTTCCTTCTTTTTGGCAAAATGGGGTTACTGCATATTTATTCGGAGTTGTACCTTATGATTATTTTTACACAAGTTACTACTATCATAACCAATAATCTTATATAAAATTTAAGGCATGACAAACGATCTATGGATACGAAATATTTTTATAATGCGTGTTCCACCATCTATTGTTCAAAATAGGGGTGCTACATATTTATTCAGAGATTTAGCCCCATGATTATTTTTACATAAGATACTACTGTCATAACCAACAATGCTACGTAAAATTTATGACGTGCCAAACGGTCTAAGTAGGTATAAGAAAAAATATTTAAATAACGCGTGTTCTTTCTAATGGGCGAAATGGGGTTGCTGCATATTTTTTCGGTGATTTACCCCCATGATTATTTTTTCAAAAGTTACTACTATCATAACCAACAATCTTACGTAAAATTTAAGGCGTGACAAAAGGTCTGTGTTTAAGAAAAAAAAATTTTTATAATGCGTGTTAATTCAACTGGGCAACGTGGGGTTGTTGTATATTTATTCGGAGATCTATACCGATGTGCCGATGTGAGATCCAACTAACAACAAGCACCTCGTACGAAAACTGTCAAATTTATTAAACTTAGCTTACAAAAGTAAATATATTCTACAATATTAGTTTGTTGTAACAATTATGACAGCAATATATTTTTTAACGCCGCCGTTACACCTTTTCGAAGGGAGGGCGGGGCTCCGAACCCTAGTGGAGGACCCCATTGATAAAATTGATAAAAAATGAATTCTGTTTTCAGCACTTAAAAAATGATGATATTTTACCATCAAGAATAGAGTACCCTTACAATTCATGAAAATATTATTAAGAAATATCGTTTAGTATAATTACATCATCATTCCAGATACAAAATTTCAGCTTTCTGTCTCTAAATTTATTATTTCATATACAAGGGACTATCCCAAATTTCTTTAATATGTATTTTCTTAAAAATAATATTATTCTACATTCTTTTGTCACCCGAAAGGGGTAACCCTTTTGTCACCGGTGACAAAAGGCCACAGGCCTGGACCCCCGGTAAGGCTAGAAATGGGAACGAAAATCGCGATAGCGATTTTCTCCCATTTCTAGTATAAAGTTAATGGATGAACCTATTATACACTTGCCATCTTGCCAATAAATAGTGAATGAACATTACATACTTGTATTTTTACTTGTTATTGTAGAAAGTTCTGCATACAAGTGCAATAGTTATCCCGGCATGAAATATAGAAAGTAATTCCACCGTTGTGCTATTTATAAAAAGTATTGGTTATGTTAAGTATATTTGTATTGCTCTCTGGCAGCTTTAAATCCCTTACTTTCTGCACTCAGGCTGTCAAAAAATGTTTTATTCCTGTTCGTAGTAAAGCTTTTTCTCTTTTTGTTTATTCAAAATTTCAAAAATTAACAAATTTCATTTAAAATTTATTCTTGATGCATTAAATTTATAGTTTATTAAGAAATTGTAAATATTACACGAATGCATTGGCATGTTCTTCAATTGACATACCTATTGGAAACATTTTTTGGTAATTAAATAAACTTAATGTCGTAATTGAACTGAATAAAAATTTTGGATTTCGAATAACTCAATTATATAGTTTCTATGTCTGTTGAAATTAAGACTCTGGTATACCTACGATATAAGGAACTAGTATGAAACCATTTCACTATTCGTCATCGTACTTGAAATAAACAATTTAATTTAAATTTAATTATTATGCGTAGGCTTTTTTATAGATATGTTCTCCCGATTTGTAAAATGTAATTGTTATTATATCTGAATTGAGGAAGTAGATACTTATAAAGAATAGTCATTAAGATAAAATTTGGCACACTTTCTTTAAAAGCCTGGTCATTAAGTGATTTATAGATATATAAATGAAATGTAACAAAATATAGCAACATTAACTTTCCGAATTTGAAAATTAAGAAAGTTTAATAGGAGATAAACAACAGAACCTACTTTTATATATTTTATTCATTGCCGGGCGTTAAAGTTCACTTTATGATTAAGTTTTGGGGATACTTTAATGCCCTAGTGCGCAATAAAGCCCTAGCACTTTCAAAAACGCGCGTTTTTTATTAAAATTACTATGGCAACATTAACAACCCGAGAAACGTGAAGCCTTAAATGACAATTTTTTTGATTATTGATCTGACAGGAATACCCTGTAACGTCAAATAAAATATTACTAACAAATGCAAAACCTTTATTTATTAAACCAATAAAAAAAATAGTGTAAAGTATTCGTGGATAATTGGTCTTTAAAACACTTGCTCTATTTCGAGGACACCGGCTGCGCCGTCGTGCTCGAAAAATCGCGCGTGTTATAAAGACCTTTTTATGCACTTTATTTAGTATACTTTAATATACTATTTTATAACTATTGTCAAATTTTTTAAGTGGTACCCACCCAATTTGCCCTTTTTTTTTGAGGTTTCATACTATTTGTTGCATACTATATTTATAAGAAGAATTTACTGTTCACCTCACGTCAAAAATTGTGAGGTAAGAGTTGGCTTGCCCCCTCAGTTGTGCATTTAAAAAAATCCCTTCCATATTACAAATGGCCCCACTTAAATTTGACTTACCCACCTTTAATCCCCTGTATAAAGTATTATTGTCAATACTCCAAAAGTATTTTGCAATACTGAGCACACATAAAGTGGGTATTTATTTTAATATGTGGTAAATAGATTAGTTACCTCTATATTAAAAAATGTTACAAAATTAGTTTAATAAAAATCAAATAATCAACAAAATAATCGATGTAGGTACTAATGTCATTTTATTGTGATCGTAACCAGAAATCTAGTAAAACTTTATACTATTTTGCTTCTATGTCATGAATCATAAAATATTCTGTAAATGTGACATATGACCTACAAAAACACTTGATTAGTAGAATAATAATATAATTTATCCGTTCAATAGTTAGAATATAATTTTTTTTTAATGACAGCTGTGAGCGAAGCATTCCATTTCAATGTTCTTTCTGTTGGCGATTAATGAAATAGTATGAAGTGGTCAACAATTTGATTGACCATTTACAAATAATCTTAAAAATTCCAATGTCCAATTACAAGATGATGTTAAAATAACATATTTTAAATTTAAACCCTGTACAACTGAACTTTATGAATGTAGGTAACCTAGAATAATAATTAGGTACATGTGCGATTGTAATGTTATTTATACATATCGTGTAATGGATTTCCTAACTCAATCCGCCAGATAACAGAAACAGTAAATTAATTAATTAATTATTAGTAGAAATGGGAGAAAATCGCTGTCGCGATTTTCGTTCCCATTTCTAGCCCTACCGGGGGTCCAGGCCTGCGGTAAAAAGTAAAAAAAAAAAAAATTGCCTCCAGCGTGACTCGAACTCGCCCAATCAGCATTACGATGTTTGGAATCTTACGACTTTCCCATGGCGTATCGCGATCACTTGTCAAAAGTTGATCCTGAGACGTTTAAGTATGTAAACCGTACGTGTCAACCTGAACAATTCATTTTTACCGATTTTCTAATTGGAAAAGCATTTCGCCTCAGTTTTTTGGTAATCAGAAGTGTTTGTCAGTGAGTATTATTGATTACGTTAGCAATATTTCTCATAGGAAAATAACCTATTTGAAGTTTAATTAATTTGACAGTTTTCGTGGGAGGTGCTTGTCTCGTTAGTGCAATCTCACATCGGCAAATAAAATGAGAAAGAAGTTGAGACGGACACGACTCGAGATTTTCGAAGACGAAATAGACGTAGAAGGACTCGATGTACGGTCTCGAAAAAAAATCTCAAAGGATTAGAGAAAGGCCGGAACGTTCACGTGAAGCGGTTCTCGAAGCCGAAAAATTAGAAAAAGGGTCTCGAGGGTCCCGCGAAAAGTCGGGATTTCGACAGGCGTGACGGGGCCATTAGGCGCGAGGACAAACTACGCCGGTGCTAGCCGTATCTATCTCGCCGAACAGCGATCGCCGAAAATTTTGCAGAGGTTTCTTGAAAAGGCGTTTAAATCGGGAAAAGGCGTAGGAAACGGGACGAAAATACCCCTACGCATTGGAGAAAGGCCAGGGGCGACATATATATATATATATATATATATCCCGCGCAGAAGATAGCTTTGAAACTTTGTGGATTCGGCGACGGAATTTAGAGCGAGACAGAATCGACGCGTTGGATTATTAATAAAATATTATATAGAATGGATTATTAATAAAAAATTATCATAGCCTATGTTTTAAAGGTTTCCATAAATTTGTGTTGCTTGAATAAATAGTATAAAATAATGGTGGGGACCTAACCTTATGGTTGGGTCCCCACCATTATGCTATCGAAAATAGGTAATAGATTTTTGACTATATGGATTAATATGGGTATATTTTGAAAACTATATATTATGGCTGTTTCTGGAAGACCGTTAGTTGGCCGAATCTCGGAAGCTTTACTTGCAAATTCTTTGTGAAAATTTGTACAAGGAAGATAAGAAATTTTGAATTCCATGAAAATATTTTCAACTTTGTCTCACTTACGGTTCTACGGGAAACTCATACTACCTTCCATGTTTCAAATCGGACGCCTTGTATATAATACGAATTGTAGGTATGTTCAAATTTTAGGCCCAGTTTCATCAGAAAGTAATATACCTAAACCTCAAATGGTTTTTGAGAAAATAGCAGTTTTATATATATATATATATATATATATATATATATATATATACGTATTCAGCGACAAAAACGAGGCCCGATATAACTAACAGGCCACCCCGAGGCCCACCTGAAAGAATAATTTTTATACTATATATTTTGATGTTTTGTAATCTCCTAATAACATTTAATAATAACCCTTCTTGAGGGGTAAGATATTTCCAAAATTAAAACATACAAGTTTTCAACGTACATCCGAGTACCTTTATAATATTTACCTAACATGTGAGGCCCACTGTTTATAAATAATATTTTCAGTGTATATACGAGTCCCTGCGACGTTGCCTAATATTTTCTCGCAAAAAAACATAACCACGTGCATTTTGAGGTTATTCCTAACTTATCTAGGTAGGTATTATGTCTTTTTATTTCTAGTAAGTGTGCGGTGAAGATTTTATATAAAAATGAGTAATCGTTCAAAACATATGTTGAAAATAGCTTTCAGTCTTAATCCAAGTAAGTTTTTTCTGTACAGTTTCTCTGAATGTAATTTAAAATATTATTTCAATGTTTACACGAGCAATTATAGTAATTCATATTTTCGTTGAGTTACAGAGATAAAGGATCGTACCTGCAATTTGAAAATGGGGTAAAACTATTGTTTATTCATTTTGTTTATTTAGTTTCGCATCCAACAGACACAATAAGTAAAGTGGATACTAGAAGCGGATGGTTCTTTATGAAACATCGTGAAAATAATTGTTTTTAAAAAAACAGATCTCATTTACATGTTTCATGAAATATATAGAAAACACTATGTACTAGTATTTCGGTTTATTAGCCCTTTCTCAATAGAATAAATGTCTATCCCTAAATATTTCCAAGCGCATCTTTGTTATTTATCTGTTTACGAGTACCTACTCCGATTAACCCTAACATCTGGTAAAGCCCAAGTTTTTAGTACCTGTATTTGGACTGGTACTGAAAGAAATTTGAGCGGCTTTCCCAATTTTTTAAATTCGCTTAACGATAATATTCAGTTTACAATGGAAAAGGAGGAAAACAATCAATTAAATTATTTGGATATAACAATACTGTCGTCCTTAACAAGAAAGTCGTAAGTGCATTTAGCTTAGTTATGAGAAAATGGCGTTTAAAGAACTGGACATAAAAGAATTACAATAACTTTATTTCTTTTACATAAAACGGGATAATATTTTTCTAGAACTTTAACTGCGATATTATACCGTATGTTAAACGTAGTTTACTTTGTAAATAAAATCGTTTTCTAATAAAACAGGTGCACTTAGGTACGTTATTTTGATTAAGTAATTCTTGTATTATACTAGGAATAAAAAACGTAAGTATGGCTATAAAATTTTGTATTTTTAAACTAAATACCTTATTTTTTATACATTACTAGTTTCCACCTGAACACACTGTATTCAAAATAAAACTAGAATATCGGAAATAAAATCATATTTAAAGAAACATGTTTTTAATCGCTTTTAAGTATTATAAGCGTATTTTATAGTTACGGGGTGCTCTCGTCTCGTCGAGATAAATAATGCCAAATTGCTAGACAAGAACAACGCAAGTGCATACTTACGTTGTTTATATTATGTTTTTTATATCAAAATGTTGTACATACGGTAAAACAGTGCACATGCGTTGATTATATTATGTATTATGCATAATTACTCTTAGAATGTGCAATACGACAATTTTTTAAACATATTTTTTTTTATATTTAAAATACGAATTTCGATAAAATTCCTATTTTATTCGATATCAGACATCCCAGGCTTATTAAAAAACCAAAAGCCTCATTTTGCCAAAAATTGCACTTACGACTTTCTTGTTAAGGGGGGCAGAATAAGAAAGGTAGAAAATAAATTAAAATTCTCGGTTCCGACGCATTTATTATCCGACCAGCAAATTCGCAGCAGCTCTGGCAAATAAAAAAGTCGGTTTTCCATAGTTTACTACTTAGGCTTTTAATGTTCCCGTTAGAAAAAACAGATTTTGAAAAAGAATTAAGTATAATCAAGCAAATTACAAGAAACAACTGATATAAAGAACAACTAATAGATAACATGATAAAAAACAAAAGGAAGAGCATTCGTCGGGAGTTTTACAATATTCGGGAAAGAGAAGCGACCTATCGTTATATTAATTTAATTACGTCCCAGGTTATAGTGCAAAAATAGCTCACAGATTAGAACGAAACGGGTGTAAAACGATTGGAGTCAACAAGCGTAACATTGGGAGGATTTTGGTAAACAACAAAGAAACGGTTAATAAATTAAAACAATCGGGAGTATATCAAATTAACTTCGTGGATTATAATGCCGTGTATGTGGGTCAAACCGGTAGAAGTATTGAAACTAGAGTAAAAGAATATAAAAAATCCATACTAAATAACGTAAATAATTCAGGATTTTCGACGCATTGTATAGAAAACAATCATTTTATAGATCTGAAAAATGTAAAGGTACTGCATCGTGAAAAGAAAGGAAAGCGTTTAAATCTGTTAGAGCAATTAGAAATTAAAAAATCTTTAATTAGAAATCCTTGTACTACCAATTATCAAATAGATTTTGCATTTTCGCCCTTCTTAGAAAATATACTAAAAACTCGGGCTTTAGCAGATGTTAGGATCAATCGGGGTAGGTACTCGTAAACAGATAAATAACAAAAATGCGCTTGGAAATATTTAGTAATAGACATTATTTACTCTATTGAAAAAGGAATAAAAAGCAGAAATACTAGTATATGGAGTGTTTTCTATATATTTCCTGAAACATCTAAATGAGATCTATTTTTTTCAAAACAATTATTATAGACACAATAAGGCCCAATTACAGGACACATACATACACTAATAATTTAATAAAACAAAAATTTATAGCAACAAAGTACGACATTATAGAAGGCGCATGTTCAAAACAATACAATAAAATACAATTGATTAGAACATACAAAGGTGTTGAAATAATTCACTAAGAACAGCAAATGTAAAGCAATATTTTAAAATAAACTATAATAAAACAACTACATTAAAAACAGTAAAGTAAAGCAATATTATTTTAAAATAAACTATTATAAAACAACTATAGATGAATTGCTTTAATTTGTTTTTCACTACAAATATATCAATGTTGTCCCTCATCAGTTCACAGGAAGTGACCATTTGTTGAATAGGAGATGCAACAAGGATATTAGTTCGTGCTAATGGAATGTTAAAAAAGCTATGGTGACGTGCAGGTAATGGAGGAACTTTAAAACTTATTAATGTGAGGATTTCTGGGCAGTCCACTATATTGTTTAAAATTTTATGTAAAAATAATATTCGATGCGTAGCTCTACGACTTGCTAATTTAATAAGATCAAAACGATCAAAAAGGGCTCCTTGAGAAAAATTCTGGGAGATACATGTCATCAAGTATAATGAGGCCGATAATAGTAATAGTAATAGTAATAGTAATAGTAATAGTAATAGTAATAATAATAATAATAATAATAATAATAATAATAATAAAGCACCAGCGGCCGACCCCGAGAATCGGAGCCAGGAAATCGGTCGACTGGATTTCAACAAATAATAATAATAATAATAATAATAAATGGTTATTTGGTTATTTATATTCTTACAACCAACCATATATATTAAAAATAGGATAACTATTTTTAACATCCTATAAATATTCTAATTTTTACAAATTTTTCTTATACTTCATTTATTTAGATAATAAGAATAATTAAAATCTTGAAAATGCGTGAAAAAGACGCCTGGTCTATGCGTTCATAAATCAACACACTGTTGCCATGTTTAAGGGACTCGGAATTAACAATTACTTTGTAAATTTAAGGTATATATGGGGGCCTCGCATTGTCAACAGCAAATTATATACAGAACTATTGAAGCGACCCCTACGTACTATTTGGATGAACTAAAAACCGTATAAGAAGTGATATGCACATCACTTGTGAGTCCATAGAAAAACATTGACAGTGGGGTTTAGGGGTGGCAGGGGAAGTAAAATAACTTCAAATACATGGAATTTCAATGCGAGGCCCGCATGCGGGCCTCGCTTGTCCAAAACGGGTCTCGTTTAGTATGTTGTACATGCATTTATGGGCCTCGCATGTACTCAGTATAAAGATATATATATATATATATATATATATATATATATATATATATATATAGGTATATATATATTATTTTTTTTTTTGAAAAAACAATGTATACTTTAAAAACAATGTATTTACAGGTTGCTCTCTATACATTTTATCAGTTTGTCCAACTTGGAACTAAAGAAACGCTTGTTTTTAATGATACACTTTGTAAATATATATCTATATAAAAGTTTAAGTACAAATAAATGGAATTTTTAACAACCATTTAAAAAACCTTTCATTTCCGTTATTCCTTGTTTGCATTTATAATATGGCTTCATTTAGTTATAGTAATATTTTTTTTAAATTTATTCATTTATTATAACTATCAAACAAGTGTTTAAATTATCCTCCTTTATGCCAAATACTACACAGTGAGTAACAATAAGGATAATCAAATAAATTCTGATTTACAAATGTTTGATAATTACTACTATTCAAAGGATATTAGCAAAACAAAGGAGACATTCTTCATGTGTTTCGTATTAACTAGATCAACTTTATTAAATTTACTTTGAGCCGGTACGTACTTCTGACACCGCTTTTAAATGACAGGCACAAATTCATGTACCTATAGTCACATTTACATCATCAGATTATGGTGAAAATTTCACACCGCCATATTTTAACCAATCAGAGCCATGTTTTTTGTTCAGTTACCATGCCAACCCAAAAAATTTCTGGAAATTTTTTACGTTGTGTCAAATTAATAAGTGGAAATTTTTCTGTCATTTAAAATGTCAAAATAGAGACGCGGGAGTTGAATGAATCAATATTTCCTATGCTCGAATTTAAGTAATATTCTCAAAATTAAATTATGTTCCACCAATATTAGTAGATCAAAGAAAAATATAATATGTTTTTAATTTATTTATAAAAAGTTCATGTAACTAAACTTGGAAAATAGTACGCTATTTCACTAAGAGATTTAGCATTTTATTAAACATATAAATTTTGAAGTAGATACTTCAGAATAATTATCAAAAATAAATGATGTTCCATCAATATTAGTAGATCAAAGTTAATAAGAAACAAAAATATAATATGTTTTTAAGTTATTTGTAAAATATGTATGTAACTAATGTTAGAAAATGACATTTTATTTCACTAAGAAAACTCGCATAATATTTGCAATGCTCGAAGTACTTCAGAATAATTATCAGAAATAAATGATGTTTCCTTTCCAAAGCGAAACATTTTCAAAAACACAATCTAATAAATCAGCAAATTGCACAAATACACTGACACAATGACAAGTGGTGGAATTTGACCAAGGTGCCGTACTTGACAGTCGCAAAATATGTTTGTTATTGCTCATGGCTCACTATATGGAATGAATGTATGTCATTCGTAATTAAAATGTTCAATTTTGGCATAATCTGTAAAGTAATGGTGTGAAATTTTCTTAACGAATATCCCACGAGCTTAAATTAAAAACCGGAAATTTTTCCTCGTTCATGAATATTTTAAGAAAATTATCCCTCGCCTGCGGCTCGGGATAATTTTCAAAATATTCATGACCTCAAAAAAATTTCCGGAAATAATTTAAGCACTAGGGATATTATAAGTGAAAATAATTGGTTTATATATTTTGCTAGCTATAGGTATGTATCTATCAGTGATTCCCCAAGTTAGGGAATCGCTGATAGATAGATGATAGAAACTTGTTCAGAAGAATAAGCATATATTAAATAAAATAGGTAGGTACTTTAAATATGAAAAATGTCGCATATCGGGGTTGATTTTGAAAGAAATATGATTTAGTTAAAAAAAAAAATTAAATCATTTATTGATCATAATCACAAAATTTTTTTATTGCCAGTCAAAACAAAGAAGCCAAAATTTCAAAACTAATACAGGAAAAACGTAGAAAAATACTGAAAAACGTAAAAGAACCAGAAAAAATCAATTAAAAAAAAGCAGTGCAATTTACAAATTCAATAAAATGAATGTGCTAATTTACCAACTATTCTTTTTGACCTAATTATCGTTTAGCGAAAGTCGAAACAAACCTATCAGTTCCTTTTTTTTTTTGTTTTCCAGATAATTTATAAAAATACTGTCATTTATGCACTTTCAAATTATTTTATTCTGCCTTTCATCTAATAGGTATCGACTAATCACTCTTTACAATGGAATACAGCATTTCGTTTCTATCTATTATTGACCCTTTTTGAAGAAGATAAAAGCAATACAAATGATTGCTTTTATGTTTAATTGCTTGTTAAAAGGCCGATCAGCGGACATTTCATAAAATTTAACGGTAAAATTTATTTCTTATTCTTAACTTAACGACACTCCACTATCATTGGGTTTCTTCTTTATGATAAATCACTATGTGTCTTTATTTACTAGCAATACATTTTTTTCTTACCTGCTATATATAGGTAGGTACATTATTTTTTATAATTCGTCATCATCCTTAGACACCTTACACTTAGATCTCTGAAGTGTAATTAGCAATAGTCCCCAAAAAGTCACCATCTGCCACTGACCAAAGCAGTGTTTCTCACTATACTTACCTACATGAAAACAATAAAATATTTGTATTTACATTATTTTGTTTTATTCTTATTTGTTAATTTTCTAATAGACTTAAAACACTTTACAAAGTTGAAATATGAATGAATAATACAGCAGTAAGTTAACAAAACATAAAAATATTAAAATTATGAATAAACTATGAACGAACTGGAATATTAAACAATTCAAACAATTAAACATAGTATATAATAATAATAATAATAATAATAATAATAATAATAATAATAATAATAATAATAATAATATCTCTACCCCTAATTCTAATCACAAGGATTAACCCGAAAGTCTGAAACTTGTGTGGGAGAGAGGGCGCGCCTAACTCCCTAACCACCATTCAGTGCTGGAATGAGGGAAACCTGGAAAACCTCATTATGGGGACAGTCAAACATCAATTGTTTGGTGGAATGTGGATTCGAACCCACGACCTCTGGGTTGAGCGATCGACACTAAGGGCCGGTATACATGTACAATATGCAGAGGGAACCGCACCTATTTCTTCAAATTTTACCCCGTTTTTAAGGCTTTTCTATGCCTTGACTAAGTACTTCTTTATCGTAGTATCGTATGATAAAGAACATAGGTATCTCATCAACATATAATAAAATTATTTCCGTTATACGTAGGTATAGTGCTGCTTTTGCCTTGGTTATGGGTTTCATTTTCTGTTTGTATTCTGGAAAATAAATTAGATTATTATTATTACTTAGCAAGCGTATTAAATATAAGTAAAGGTATCATTATTGAAAGAAATAGAAAATAATTATACTTATTTGTTCTGCTCCAGAGATTGTAATTTGACTCGCCCAACGCCTTGAGTATCAACTAAAGTAAAATTTTTCTAATTATACCAATAAATAAGGATTAATATTTAGAAATTTTTTTAAATCTGGTATAATTTTGGTTAGGTATAGTTAGGTATAACTAATTTCGACTTAGTTACAATATACATTATATTTTACTGTGATAAATTTACAGTTTTAACGAAATTTTATATCGATAAAAACGAATGTCTTATATTAGTAAGTAAATAAGTAGTAGCAAAAGTGATCGATAAAACGTCAAATTTGCAGACCTATTATATAAAACATCGATAAAATTATATAATTTAGCCCATGATAGAAGGTAATTGGTTGAGCTGTATCAGTAAAAGACAAATTTTGAATATAAGCAAAGTGCAAAACAAGTGCAAAACTTTATCTGAAAAGAAGAAAGATAAACTTGTATATAAAAATGTTTAAAAATAATTTAATGAAGCAAATGTCAATTAATTACAGTAGACCAAGGAGAAAAAGCGGGACACCAGAAATTTTAAAATTGAGTGATAAGGCGGAGTATGTGTATCTATTTTGATAATCCAAGATTTATTTTGAGACGAGGTATCACCGATGTAAATATTTCAAGAACAATCATCAGCGAAATATACTGATACTTGGGCATAAAAAAGAGTGATCAGTGATTTGTTCTCTTTGATGAACTGTTTCGTATTCAGATCTAAGTAGACATAGATTAATTTGGTAATTTCCAAATGTTTCCATATTTAACACATAACATAGGAATTTGTACTTGCAACTGCTCAGAGTTTACATATTATTTCTAAAATTAAACAAAACTACAGGTACAAAGATACAAATACTTCGGTTACTTTTATTTGTGTAATAAGAATATGAAGCATAATTAGAATAAAGCCCTAAACCTCGCCCTAAACTATTACACTCTTTAATAATTTTTTTAAGGACGAAGGATATCTTATGTTAACTTACAAGAATTACAAGATAACATCATGTTATTGTATATGCTTAATATTATAAATCACTGGATAGAGGCCTTGGAGAACAATTGCACTGCCAGAAGATGAGTACAAAATATGGAAATGGAATTCGTTAATATTATTACCTAAATGCATCTATGTATTTATCAGGTTTAGTATTATTATTAGCAATATATAACAGCTGAGAGTAAAACCCTCAACAATTATCTTAACCTTATTAATAAAGTTCAAAAATATAAATATTATGTAAATACGTACAACATATAAACATATATACATATATATATGTACAACATACGACTTTATTATTAGGTAGTGATAGTACACAAAAATAAAATTAAAAGGTAAACAAATTCAGTGAAGAGCTAAAGAGAAAAAAATAATAAAGAAGAATGTAAAAGTTATTCACAGAATAGAAGATGAAAAATAAAACTATATACAGGGTTACAAGTTACACTGACAATGCAAACTGGCTAGCACGAAAAAAACTTCGGAAGTTCTGAGAGTATACCGACACCCGGCGCAAAAAAGATTTGCAGCGTTTTTACTTTAAAATAAATTTAAAGATAGATAGATGTGACCAAAGTGACATGTCTTTAAAATGAATAAAATTTTGTTACACTAATTTTGAAGAATTGCGCTACTTGATTACTAGGTATTAGATACATGAAATTTATAAAAAATTTGCACATACCTTGTTACAAAAGCTGTTCGAAATTTTGTCCCTCGACTTCTACATACTTTTGGGCACGCCTTATCCAATTTTGCCGCACTAAAGCGAATGTTCCTCCTGGTTGCTGATCTTGTAAACCCAAATTATTAAGTAAATTGGGGATTTTCAGCATTTTGCTACCACAACCACTCACAAAACCTAACTCGTAATTGATAATCCGCTGCTAACAGTGCTTGAACAAGCTGGATATGATACGGATAAAACTGAGCTTCGTGTAGTAAGCGCCACACCGTTGATTGGGATACCTCAGGCACCTGCCGAGCGATGTCACTTGTACTTATTCGCGGATTTTCACGGACCAGATTCAACACTTGTTCTTCAGGTGCTAAAATACGTTGTGGTCGTCCCGGGCCACCATCTCGTCCAGTCCAACTTCACCATAAATAAGAATCATGTCCATTATCTCATTACTGTACACATGAGCCATTTTGAAAATTTTACAGTTTAACACTCCTACAATAAATAAAACACCCGCACGGAGACAGCGACACAGATAGACTGAGGACTGCATAGACAATAGAGATATTATCCCCACTCCAATTCTATTTGCTCGATCTTAACCAGGCGTTCCAGGTACAAAAACTGTTGTTTACTGTTTTTTGAAGGAATGTGATATATCAGACGTCGTTGAAGTACAGTTGCCCATCTACGTAGTCCTTTATAATGGTATAGGTAACTTTAAACATTGTTTACGGGAAATCCTAAACTTTTATTATAAATTTTTTTAAGGACGAAGGATATCTTATGTTAACCTACAAGAATTACAAGATAACATCATGTTATTGTATATGCTTAATATTATAAATCACTGGATAGAGGCCTTGGAGAACAATTGCACTGCCAGAAGATGAGTACAAAATATGGAAATGGAATTCGCTAATATTATTACCTAAATGCATCTATGTATTTATCAGGTTTAGTATTATTATTAGCAATATATAACAGCTGAGAGTAAAACCCTCAACAATTATCTTAACTTTATTAATAAAGTTCAAAAATATAAATATTATGTAAATTTGTACAACATATAAACATATGTACAATATACGACTTTATTATTAGGTAGTGATAGTACACAAAAATAAAATTAAAAGGTAAACAAATTCAGTGAAGAGCTAAAGAGAAAAAAATAATAAAGAAGAATGTAAAAGTTATTCACAGAATAGAAGATGAAAAATAAAACTATATACAGGGTTATTCAGAACTTATCTCTAAAACTTTGAGGATATGTGCATCCTTAAATAAAAAATCGATATCACCAAAAAAATTTATAATAAAAGTTTAGGATTTCCCGTAAACAATGTTTAAAGTTACCTATACCATTATAAAGGACTACGTAGATGGGCAACTGTACTTCAACGACGTCTGATATATCACATTCCTTCAAAAAACAGTAAACAACAGTTTTTGTACCTGGAACGCCTGGTTAAGATCGAGCAAATAGAATTGGAGTGGGGATAATATCTCTATTGTCTATGCAGTCCTCAGTCTATCTGTGTCGCTGTCTCCGTGCGGATGTTTTATTTATCGTAGGAGTGTTAAACTGTAAAATTTTCAAAATGGCTCATGTGTACAGTAATGAGATAATGGACATGATTCTTATTTATGGTGAAGTTGGACTGGACGAGATGGTGGCCCGGGACGACCACAACGTATTTTAGCACCTGAAGAACAAGTGTTGAATCTGGTCCGTGAAAATCCGCGAATAAGTACAAGTGACATCGCTCGGCAGGTGCCTGAGGTATCCCAATCAACGGTGTGGCGCTTACTACACGAAGCTCAGTTTTATCCGTATCATATCCAGCTTGTTCAAGCACTGTTAGCAGCGGATTATCAATTACGAGTTAGGTTTTGTGAGTGGTTGTGGTAGCAAAATGCTGAAAATCCCCAATTTACTTAATAATTTGGGTTTACAAGATCAGCAACCAGGAGGAACATTCGCTTTAGTGCGGCAAAATTGGATAAGGCGTGCCCAAAAGTATGTAGAAGTCGAGGGACAAAATTTCGAACAGCTTTTGTAACAAGGTATGTGCAAATTTTTTATAAATTTCATGTATCTAATACCTAGTAATCAAGTAGCGCAATTCTTCAAAATTAGTGTAACAAAATTTTATTCATTTTAAAGACATGTCACTTTGGTCACATCTATCTATCTTTAAGTTTCTTTTAAAGTAAAAACGCTGCAAATCTTTTTTGCGCCGGGTGTCGGTATACTCTCAGAACTTCCGAAGTTTTTTTCGTGCTAGCCAGTTTGCATTGTCAGTCCCAAGGTCTCTCCATTACAGTGGATCAGTATCCAGCGGCGTGCAATGAAAAATTTTTAAATAGTTTTCAGAACCCTACAAAAAAAAACTTTTTTTTGCACTACTCTTGCATTTGTACATGTATGTTGAACATCCCCAAATTTTATTATGGATAAGTTCTTCTAAGATAATTGATACTAATGTGTCACCTTATTATTGGGGTGCCGAAGATAGGCCAAGATATGTAGATCCCAGTAGGTGGAACGTTAAATATGATGGTGTCTCTAGCGTTAATAATTTTATTGAACGCATTGAAGAATTAAGAATTTCCCGAGGAGTTTCCAAACCACAACTGTACTATACCATTAGTATATATAATATACTAATGTCCTATACACATATTACACAGTAAAAACGACTATCAAATTAACATTTTTCAAATTTTACTGTCTTCTACTCGTATTACCTACTGTAACCATTAAGTCTATTTTTAAAGTAGTTAAACATTTTCAGTGGCATTTTCGTCACGGAAAAACGTCATTTTTGTCATGGCGACCAGACACCAGAACCAAATTCAAGAGTGTGTCTGACCGGTATCTGGCGAGGGATGTTTAAACACTTTTTTTTAAATACGTAAAGTAAACTATTTGCCTTTTACAAGACTGCAGTATATGATCAGACCAAGTTAAATTTTCGGTTATTAATATCCCAAGGTAACGTTGAGAAGACAACAGAGTCAGTTTTTAAGGCACTATCGTTTAATGTATAATTTAGTTCTGGATTTGTCTTTCCCATGTGAACCACAGCACATCTAGAGGTATTTATCGATATAACCCAATAATCGTACCAATAGGAAATATCATTTAAATCTGTTTGAAGGGCGACGCATTCTACATTCGGATTGCAGTAAACTTTCCTGTCGTCTGCGTACCGTGAGGCCTTGCAGCATAGTAACCTAGCAATTGCAGACGTGTAAAGTAGAAACAGAATAATAGGTCCTATAACTAACTCTGTGGAACATATTGTTATGATAATGAAATTAAGTTACATTTTTTTTATATTTTACCCAGAATAATATATAGAATCCACAAAATCCTAAATATTACATTGTATCACAGGACATAGTCCTACGTGTTTCAAATGCCGTAGAATCTTGAACAAAAGAATCGTGTCATCCGTCGAGTGAAATACAGATATTAACACCAAACTTCAGTATATCTTTTTATGAGAAAATTTTCAACACTAGGTCACTCTGAACATGATAGAATTACGAACAGTTAATAACAATGAATTCGACATGATTTAAATTTCTCAATAGCATGTCAAACATGAGTAATGCTAATGAGTAAACCATTAACGAAAATGTTACATTTTCGCTGCATAGTGACAAAACGTTTATTGCTCCTATAAACATTGTTATATGAATGTTATACCTACCGCACAATTTGTAAAGGATTATAAGAAGCAACTGTTAAAATGTCATATCAATTAACACATTCAAAAGATTACTATTGTGGTTACATTTGTAGGTAAATTTGATATTACTATGTTAGTGGAACGAATCAGTATAAACCTATTTATTCATCGTATGTATTGTGTACATTTACTGTTAATTTTCACATATATGAAAATATAAATTTGCTCTGAAAGTGGTTACTTATTCAAAAAAGAGATTGATTTACAAATTAGTTCCTGCATGGGATCTTTAGAAGAAAGTGGAACAATTAGCACTTTGGCTGGATAAATTTGTGTTTGTAGTTTTTTGTAGTAGCAGAGTAAAACTGTTTTCTTTTTCAGTCACACATATTTAAAAATGCAAGTGTATTTTAAATAATACTGTATTTATTATAATCATTAAATATTAATTATAATATTTAGAATATATAATATATAGAAAAATTATAATCATAATAATAACTAGCACAATATTTTGTTACCTAAAGAATGATATCACCGATTTTTTGAAATGACCATTAATATAGTTTAATATTTGAGATATCATTACTAAAACACTTTTTTAAAACTCATCTAGCTGGAATTTTTATTTCATATTTAAAAATGAAATTTAATTTGCTAGATACTCAACCAGGGGATGCACGGATACTTTCGACATTTTCAAATTTTCCGTAATATCCCAGAAACTAAAATCAGCTTGGCAATACGGTATTTTTAGAATCCTATTTAAAGAGTCAAATATTTTTATTAAAAAAATTATACAAAAAAGACAGGGCCGTATTTCGGATTAAAAGGCCTAACCGGGCCTAAAAATCTATGACCGAACCGAATCAAAAAATCTAAAAACCGAACTATAGAATCATGCATAGTCTGTGATTTACAGTTACAAACTTGTTACATAAAGATACCGATAGCTTATACAGCGTGATCGACCACTGATCAGTTAAGGCTTCCAATCGGCTAGGTATATCTCGGATACAATTCATGCTACGATTTTAAGGTAAAAAACATGTATCAACAAGTATGGCCGAAATAAACCTAACCGAACCGAACTGAACCGAAGTTCCTAACTTCATCACTAGGGGCGCATTTGCTATGGTGTTACAAAAAATCGTTTTCCCAAAAAATTTTCCCAAAAAATTATCTTGGACGCAATGTATAGGTCAGAAATAGACTTTTTATAATCTTTAAAAATTTTTAAAATGTTGTAACATGAGTTTGCTTAATCGGAATTTAACAAAGGATGGCTAATTTTAAAGTACTATTTAATACGATTGTTAATATAAACCACTTTAAGTTAATTTATAAGCTCAACAATAGGTGATGCTATTCAAAGATATGTCATATGTATTGTATTCTTTTTGGGATTACACCACCAGTAAAATAACAAAAAACAAGAATCCAGAAGCATTATTATTTTATAGGTGGTGTAATCCCAAAAATATACTATAATGAATCATGAAAACGCACCACAAATTAATAAATAAATTACAGGCATTATATGTCATATTCGTTCCGATTGCTCATTAAACGTAAATGCAAACCTATAGCTTTTCTTACTATACTTGATAAGACATTAGATAAGAAAAATAAATATGAAAACCGTAGGTATAGGTATCTCTTTCCCTTTTAAGGTTATATCTACTAATATTAGTGTCAGAGGGTTCAACTTTATTTAGTGTTCTCAATAAAGTTAATTTTCTCTAAATGAATAATACCTAAATGTTATTTATCTTTCAATTATTATATTTTTTCATTTGCATTAAGTATTGATTGAATGTTGAGTTTATTATAGAAGACAGTGTGAAAATTTTAAAAATATTTTGATTATAGGGTAGCTGATTTATAAAATCCTACATTAAATTTATTTTCATATTTACAATATATTAATGCCAAACACCTCACAGTTGTTATAAATTCTCAAGATAATAAATCAATTTTACAATCTGTTAGATCTAGACTCGTCTATGTACTTGTAAGTTCCTGCCTGTACAGTAATGTTGGAGTTGGAGATTTACAGTATCAGTTGTAATATTTTTAAATATACAGTAATACCTAATACCTAATCATAATTATGGAATAACTGCATAGCAGTACAAAAAATATAGATAGAACATTATTAATGCATCTATCACTTTCACTTCAATAGAGTTGCATTTCTCCGTAATCCTTCTTGACAAAATTAGATTGTATTTAATGACTTAGATAATTAACTTTTTTAGTTCATACCTCCTACTTTTACCTCACATTATGTAAGCATTCATTGTTTGTCTCGTTTTTATTGCCACGAGAATAGTTGGTCTTTAAATTTGTTAAAATATATAGTATTGTCAATAACAATGTACCTTGTTCAAAATTAAGAAGGTCTTATTATAGATATTTATGTATCAAGGGTGAAAACAGCCCGAGCTTTAAAATTAGAGTAGTACAACCCATATATGTAATGTATACATATACAATGCAGGGTCTTTCAACGAAAACTTGACCTGCCCTATAATTATAGAAACGAAAAAAAAATTAGAATTCGCCGAAACCCGTCGATTCCTGTTCTTTGCGGGAGCATTTTTGACAGTCAAGCCAACTTGATATGTCCATCCCTCTAACCCTTAGCAACCACAACTTTAAAATTTCAAATGGAACTACCTTACTTCTAATACATCATTTTAAAGCCCTTTCTATTGCGAATACACTGGTTCATAGTTTTTGGCAATCGGTTGAGATTTGACCGATTCGTAGAAGAGGCACGTCGACACATCCAAAAAGTAATGTGGTTGTGTAGTAGATAAAAAGCTGATAAAAAGATAAAGTAGATTGTGGGCGTTTGTTACAAATTAAAATTATTTGCTTTTTCAGTGTGAGAATGTTCACCTTGGCTGAATAAAACTAAGTTTAAATTGGGGTTGTTTTTAAATATTTTTTAACGTTTTCAGAAGTGTATGTAACAAAACAAGGAAGAATATAAAATAGCATAAATAAATCATTATGTTCAAAATGAATCAAATTATTATTATTATTATTATTATTATTATTATTATAAAGCATTAATCTAAAGTTAGGCATAATATTTGGACAATCATTGTTTACATACTAACCTTAGAACGATACATATTTATATTACAAATTAATACCTACCACGTACAATTATGATCATTCACTATGTTAAAGTAAGTTATTTAGAGACAGTTTTTGTTTATTCAACGGTTTAAATTCTGTTAGCCAAACATTTAGATAAGTGATTAAGGCTTATAGCAAATATTTCAATGATCAGTCACGACAGTAACATGGACATACGGGGTGTTATACATACAGTGTGTCCAACTTTAAGGTCTAACCACCCCTGTAACATTTTTATTTATGAACCGATGTCCATGATTTTTTTTTTGTTGCGTAGGTCCCAAAAACGTACATAGCGGGCATGCTCCATTTGTTTGGTAAGTCGGCGTCATGGCCAACTACGCCCTATTTTTGTATGCAAAAAAACGAGATGTACTATTAGCGAATTTTTCACAAAAATTTTAATGCCAGATTCTTAATCAGGAGCACCTAAAACCCAACTGTACCAAATTTCATGGCGCTACTGAACAGGGTGTTCGTATGTCCCACTTAAGGTCTAGCCACCCCCGTAAAATCGTTATTTATGAACCGATTTCAATGAACTTTTTTTTGTTCGGTAAGTCTCAAAAAAGTAGATAGTGGACATGCTCCATTTAATTGTTAAGTCCGCGTCATGGCCAACTTCGACCTATTTTTTGGTGCAAAAAAAACAGGATGTACTATTTGCGAATTTTTCACAAAAATTTTAATGCCAGATTCTTAATCAGGAGCACTTAAAACCCAACTGTACCAAATTTTATGGCGCTACTGTACAGGGTGTTCGTGCGTTCCACTTATGGTCTAGCCACCCCAGTTAAATTTTTATTTATGAACCGATTTCCATGAACTTTTTTTTGTTGTGTAAGTCCTAAAATAGTACATTGCGGGCATAATCCATTTATTTTATCAGTTTTTTTGGAAATGTTTTATTAAAATTTGCTCCTCCTCTGGGACCTCCTCCTACAGGGAGGTCCCAGAGAGACATTATTTAATGTGTGCTTAACTAGTTTGTTGGTAAATCTCAGAACCAGTTGGAAGATTATTTCAGAGCCTAAATAACTACTAAATAAGTCATGATCAGTACTGCTAGGATATTAAATTTAGTTTTATTAATAATAACAATTGAATACAATTTTAATTATATTTTTTGAGGTACAACAATTAAATAATTTTATTAAAACTCTTCCTATAATTCTGACATAAAATAAACATATTGGAATACTAAAGTATTGGATATTGGAGAGTTTGGATATTTTTTAAACTTTTTGTATTTAAGCAAATTACAACATACCTATTAAAGACATAAATTAAATATTACTTTATTTGTGAAACTAGTTCCATTTCAATTTAACTGAGGGTTTATTGATGGTTTGAAAAAACTAATATTTTGAAAAGTGGGTTTTTGAAAGTGCATAAATAAATGACTAATATTTAATTTAATAACTTATGTATTTATATGATGATTCGTTTAGATACAAATAAGTTTAAAAATTAAAAATACTGAGAAGAGGTTTTATAAAACAATTTAATTGTTGTGGCCACATATATATACCATTATATACATATATACATATATACATATATACATATAAAATTGTTACAAATTTTTACGATTGGTCCATAAATTATTTTATTTTATTAAAAAGTTTAATATACTAGCAGTACTGATCATGACCTATTTAGAGGTTATATAGACTTTGAAATGTATTTCCAACTCGTTGTTTTGAGATTAACCAAACAAAATAGTTCAGCACACATTAAATAATATTTTTCCGGGACCGCCCTAAAGCAAATGTTAATAAAACCCTCTCCAAAAAAGTTATAAAAAAATAAGACGTAGTTGGCCATGATGCCGACTTACCAATCAAATGGAGCATGTCCACTATGTACTTTTTTACGACTTACCCAACAAAAAAAAATTCATTGAAATCGGTTCATAAATAACGATTTTACGGGGGTGGCTAGACCTTAAGTGGGACATAGGAACACCCTGTATAGTAGCACCATGAAATTTGGTACAATTGGGTTTTAGGTGCTCCTGATTAAGAATCTGACATTAAAAGTTTTGTGAAAAATTCGCTAATAGTACATCTCGTTTTTTTACACTAAAAAATATGTCGTAGTTGGCCATAACGCCGAGTTACCAATCAAAAGGAGCATGTCCACTATGTACATTTTGCGACTTACCCCACAAAAAAAGTTCATTGAAATCGGTTCATAAATAATGATTTTACGGGGGTGGCTAGACCTTAAGTGGGACACAGGAGCACCCTGTATAGTAGAGCCATGAAATTTGGTACAGTTGGGTTTTAGGTGCTCCTGATTAAGAATCTGGCATTCAAATTTTTGTGAAAAATTCGCTAATAGTACATCTCATTTTTTTGCATAAAAAAATAGGTCGTAGTTGGCCATGACGCCGACTTATCAAACAAATGAAGCATGCCCGCTATGTACTTTTTTGGGACCTACCCAACAAAAAAAAATTCATGGAAATCGGTTCATAAATAAAAATGTTACAGGGGTGGTTAGACCTTAAGTGGGACACACTGTATAATAAACTGATTTTTTTAGGACCTCAACTTCATTTCGTTTTAATAAGGACCTGGGAATTTTACTAAATCTTTTACAAACCTATATTTAGACGAAATATCTCATTCAGCTTTGAAAATTTAGAATATTTAGATATTAGATGACATTAATCTTTTTGTAACTATTGGCAAATAATGTAAAATGAAGTGTATATAACATGTACAATTCGGAAGGAGATACCGAAAACAACTACTCCACGGAAATGTGCCCCGACTGGCATTGCATTACTCCAGCATCTCTATAGGAGTCGCCACATCTTGCGTCGAGACCAACCACCCTACACTAACCGGTTTGGCGCTTATTATGCGCACGTTACGTAAATATTATATTTTTGAAATCAGAAAAAAATAAGCTTTTCATTGATACCATAGCCAACTACGGTTGCCATTTAAAAAACATAACTTTATTTTTTTTTCTCAAAAACTAAGATACCCATGAAAATTTCAATATCACCGCTGAATTCCACGTAAAAAACACTATCACAGAGTATTTTTATATTATTTGTATCTTTCATAGTTTTCGTGATATTCGAGTTTAAAAATTTTGACGATGTTTTTTCAAAATATCTCGAAAAGTTCAAAATTAAAATTAAATCTGAAGGAGGCACTGTAATTCTTGTAATTCTGCCCAATTTTGGTAATTTAACGAATTCTCTATCTCCACTATTAACAAAGTTAGCCATGTAAGGAGATAGATAATGGGCATATCAAAATTTCATAAATTAGCATAAACAAATTTGGCATGGCTAACTTTTCGAATAGGGAAGTTGGTTATTATTTTATTTACTAGTTCGTTGTAATAACAAACTTCACGTAACAGGAGTTACGTTGAGTAGATCCGTTACTGGATGAATTTTACTGTGTTAACCAGACACGTTGTTCTACATTTTCGTATAAGTGAGCCATGAGCCTGAGCTAAGCTGCGTCGATCTCTCTTCCTTATAAATACTTCTCATCATCGCGCGGCCTTCACAAACGTTTAGAGGTTCAAGTTGTTTGCATCTTAAAAAAGTGTGTTAATGTAACAAGTGCACTGACAGCGCATATTTTGGACTTTTTCAATAATCCTGAAAAACTGTGAAAAATCAGTGCAACGATACTACCAATCAAAATGGATTATAAACTGTTATTGTCTGTTTTGTTATCATTTGTTTCAACTATCAGTTGCGAACATTTTGAAAATACTGAAAATCTGACATCCGTGTTAAGTATTGCCGAAGGATTATTCAGGCAAGGACGAGCTCACACAAATTTAGTTTATGCTAATCTAATATCCTGTGCCATCCGATATGATACGGGATGTTTTGTGGATGCGGCAGGTGAATATTTCGATGAAAGGAAAAATGAACTCTTAGGTGAGTCTGCAAAATAGTAACTATTTTATTTATTTTCATTTCATTTCAATTAATTTGTGTAGTGATGGACATGTTATAAAGATTATTTGATGAAAGTATCAGTCAAAATAAAACCGCGTTTCAAATATACACACAACCCAAATTGGAAGAGTTATAGATATAACAGTGAGACTGGTGTGAAACTAAAAAAAAAATATATCTTTTATATAACTACAAGATGACAGCTCATATCAATATTTTGGAAAAAATATATTTTTGAATCATATAAACCGTGCCTCTATCTACAAAATTACATCCAAGACAGGATGTAAACTTAAATCAGTATTTGTGTATTTATTAAAGTTAGGGTATTTAACACTATTACTAATTTTTGAGAATATCATACGATGTGAATGAATCAGATGTGACAAGTATAAAACAGAAGAGAATGAGAACAGAACAAAATGAAAACCCTCAATTTTATAGTAATGGCAGGTTCCCTCAAAATATGCATTTATTAATATAAAAAGTAAATCATCAGGTAAAATAGTTTTTATCTGCGAATGCACTATTTGAAAATGGCAATAAAAAATTGAAAATAACACTTAATAATTCATCAATAAAAGTAAAAATACATTTTACATAGGTATATCACGGAAGTCATCACAGAATCAATTTCATTTTAGTTTAATTAATTAGTAATTAATTGAGATATATTATCACCTTTTGTTCTAACTGAAATAGTATGAGAATTAATTGGATTATCATACATGAAACTTTTAACCGTACTTCACAGAAGTGTATTCAAGCAAGCAATCCTCGACAATTTGAAACTGTCAGAACTTTTCGACCAAATTATAAGTGTATTATCAGTTACTGTATAAAATACGATCGGGCAAATACTATTGACAGAGTCAAATTGCCCAAGATTGGCTGCTTGACCAGACCTAATGTCTCAATATCTACAATAATGAATCAATTGTGTAAACTGAACAACCTTGTCAGACATATAGTCACCTTTAAAATTTGGAGAACGACGGCGACGGTTCAATTATTAATTGTAATGTTTTGGAGCAAATGGTAAGAAGAGCTCAAATAAATGAGACCCAAATGATATCCTATAATAGCTATTACTTTAGAGGAAAGAAGAAGTGTATTACAAAGTTGTTCACTTCTATTTCGTTTTAAATGGTAAATTGTGTAAAAAGTTCAATTTCGAGTTTAATTTTTTATTATGATGGTCAAAACAGTGTCGTCTTTTTCTAAAAATGAGTTTTAAATCTAATAGGCAATCATCTTGAATCCCCTTGTTCAGTTTAAATGTTGTTGGTTACATATTGACGCGATCTTAATAAATTACTTCAAAAATTTTAAGTGCCAATTTGCGCAAATTGCCAAATGTGTAGGATGGGAATAAATTGTGCTGACGAATCTTTGGAATTTGGTTATTGTTACAATTGTAAAAGTATTAAGTACTTATTTGTATAAATTACAATTGTAATATTGAAAAATATTTAAAAGAAAATATTGGAAACAACGGGCAAAGGCCCAGTCATCATTCGCCAGCGCACCAGCAGACAACTTGTTACCTAATTCTCGTTAGTATGCTATAGGAACTTATCCGTGGAGTATCTGTTTCTGGTAATTTGTTTTAAGCAATAATAAGAAAGATTTTTGGATGCCCCATAAGGGTATGCAGTATTTAAATTTGACTTATTTTGGCATCTAAGCATGCATGCCTTTTAATAAGGGAACCCTTAATACGGTTAGTGCCTGACCTTAATTATCCAGGTTTAAGGTATTATTTAATTTTTTTGGTGTAACCGACCACAATCGTGAAAACTATTTTTAGAGTGACAAGTATAAATATACAAAAACGTAAACAATAATACAGATATGTGTATAAAAATAAAATGCCAAAAACTCAAGCTGGAGCCTTAGTATACATCATTATAAGTTGTCAACACAAAGATTATAATCTTATTTCCTTTACTGCTTTCTAAATTCTAATATCCACTTGAATTTGGACGTGTGGACAAATAAATTTTAAGTTAGAAAGAAAGTTTAATGTCAAAGCAAGACGCGCTATTTAGTCCATTCCAATAATGACAATTTTGTGATCAAAATAAGGTCAAGCAGTATTCAAATAAAGTCGACGTTAATAATACTGCGCGACAGAATTAAAGGAATTTCCAATAACTATCTAATTATTATGTAGTATCTACAATAAGCCACAGTAGTATCTATGTATACTGTCTAATTATTATGTAGTATCTCCACATAATATTATCTGTGGAGGATGCTATTTGAATAATGTTAATTTATTTTGTATGTATTTTAGGATATCTGAATATAATTTGATCTAACCTTAGATATGAAAATAAAGAGACGAGAAAAAAGCAGTGTTGATATGACTGTGTATAAATAATATCTTTTAATTTTAATTTTAATATAAATAAATAGCGTTTTGAAATAGGTACCTATATAATTTTATTGTTACTAGTTGTGGGCGTATTAGTTATTGTACCTAACTAATACGCCCTATTACTATTAAAAGAGTCTTACGGTCACATAGACGTAAAATTGATATAAACAATAACTAATGATTATTAGCTAATTAGTTTCTATTATAATTATCATAGGAAGAAACAATAGAATGTGAGATTCGGAACAAAATAAAAAGTACAACAAAAAGAACAATAAAACCACATCAATATTAATTTCCTTACGTGTCTTATAAATAATGTATATTGCAAGTAAGAAAACTGATGTTGGTAGATTGTCTTGAAATGATATATTTTGCGTAAGCGTGAATGACCTAAATATATTCATTTGGCACATGCCTCATCCTATTATCTTTTTATCTAAATATTCAAGGAAGTAGGTATCTAGATAAATATTAATAACATTTAGGATGTTCCATATTTAAAAAAAATGGCAAGTTTTGTTCACTGAATAAAAATTTAATTAGATAATTAGAATTATAATGATACTTCTTTTCGGGATTGGCATTACAACATTTTAATAAGAATAATTCACTTTAATCCACTTAATTTTTTTATTATTTACATTATGCGAGCTTACAGTAGCATTTTTTAACATTAGATACAATAATAATTATACATTTTTGTCAATTTTATTAATTTTTGGTGTTTGCTAGTTTGATACTGCCAGCTCAATTTGAACCGCATATAATATTTTCAGTACCTATATTATTGTTGAAAATTAAAAATATATACTGGGTGAGTTTTTTAACCTAACTTTCAAATATCTCGAGAAATAAACACTGTACGAAAAAAATACCTATAACCAAAATTTAATCATTTTGGTTACTAAAAATAGGTTAAAAAAGTGGTTACTAAAAGTACTAAAATTAGTCCAACTCTCCCCTCCTTGTAGGTGGGGCGGGGGGTAACTTTGAAATCTTAATAGGAACCTATATTTTTGAAATGGAAAAAATGTTTCAGATAAATCTAACGTATTTTTAGCCGTAGAATCCGAATCTGCAATAAGAAAATATAGATTCCTGTCTTTTTTTTTGTAGACTATGCTTATTTCTCGAAATATTTGAAAGTTTCAGGTTAAAAGCTCACCCGTTATATTTTATGCGGCACCTTCATACCAGATGAAACTGCATGAAGGTGACTCACGACTGCCTGAACTTTTTATTTTTCAAAGTATGCCACAGAACATATGTGACCTAAAACTAAACATAGTATCAGAAACATCAACTACTTCCTGTTTAACCGGAAATGAATTCTACTTTTGAAAATTAAATTGAATATCCAATATTTCTTGCCATACTAAAGCATAGACAAAGCATCCTGGTAATGAATTTTAGATTATGTAACTTATTTTCAAAGAATCTTCAATGCTGTTGGATATTTGGCCACTGTGAGGCCATGAAGAATAAAAAATGAGAGTCTTGGAAAGATTTTGATTAAAGCTAGATATGAAAACGAAAAACGAGACTGGAAAATTTGGTTGAAATAAACATCTCTAGCCTAGTAATGAGAATAAAAGTTACCGTTGAGTATCTTGTTGCAGAAATGTCATAAGGTCTGTAGACGTACATCATAAAAGTCGTGTACAAAGTATTCATGATGTATTCACACGGAAACTATCGTTAGTTAACGGATTATTTATGACAACACACCTTAGTGTAATCTGTAAAAAACATTAACCTACCTAATTAATTACCTACATGTACATGTTATAAAATAATAAAATAAATATATAAGTACAGTAATATTTTGAACACTTAATGAACCCTCGTCGTTATATATTATATATTTAAAATATAAATTATTATTAATTTACAACGAAAAGTCCAGTTTGGAAGAAAAAAAGAAATGTAATGTCGTTGAGTGGTGCTAAATCGGACTGAACTAAATATATTTAAATGACAAAATATTAATTTAGGATATAAGATATGTGACAAACATGTTTAAAAAATTTGAATAAAGTTAAATCAAACCCCCGTCTGCACTGTAAATTAAGAATCATTAGATATATGAAATTGTATTGGCAGTGCTTATAACACTGCTTTCATTGACAGTGGGTGAAGTTGTTATTTTATAAATACCCAAGTTTTTTAAAAGTTCGAACCCATCGGTTTTCTTTTATTTTTGTCCTTATTAGTAGATAAAAAAAATTACAAATATCGTTAATTGTACAATAATATAACTCGTTAATATTATGAAAAAAAAAAAACAAAAATGGAACCCAAAATTGTAAAGCAATATTATTTGTTGTACATATGTTAAAGGTGGGGCAGGAAAATTTCTGAGACTGTATTTTTTTACAAAGTATTACTAACGAAGTTTTCCTAATATTTTTAAAAAAGATATAAATATCTGAGGAACATCAGCCTCATATATACTAGGACTAGTTAGTAGCATTGTAAGCATTTAAATAAATAAATATTGTCGTTTGATATTTTTATGACTAATAATGTCTATTTTCCTTTGAACTCATCCTTTTCTAGTCCTGAGGTAGCATTATACTTTAAGTGTGAAATCCTAATACGAGTGAGTTTTCTACGTAACACTGAAATAATACAAACCGCTTCTGGATGTGCGATTCGGTAATCAAATTAGCCTGGATTGTTTGTCGGTCCATTTAAATCGTTACTACTCATACTCCTGTTTTATGCTCGAACTTCCGGAGTTCAGCAAATGGTCTTTTCGTGTTTCAGCTGAGTGAAAGCTGGGTATTTTAAAAGGATAATTTACATTCTTATAATGTATAATGTAAGAAACCAAAACGTATAGGAATTATGTTGAAAAGGAATTATTTAATTATTTATATTTACCTAATACATGCACTTGAATGAACGAATTTCCACGCAAATCTTTCTATACCTTCTTCTTACGTATGCATAGGTATTTTAACGATCAGTAAAACTAGAACGTAATTGAATAATATTGTAGATGAATGATATGTTTTAATAAATTACCTATATTACGTTAAATTTTATTTATTCGGATCACTATGATTATTACATCGGGATACTTACTTTCTTCCTTTAGTTTGGATTGTAAATCTTCTTGTATCTTATTTCTCAGCAAATGACGGAACCCATTAGTGTTCTTTTTTCAATATTTCCTTTCGCTTCTACTGGACCATTAAACTCTTTAACGGTTGAATGACACACTTTATGTAAGCCATCGGAATTACAATCATTTGTTTTTAACGTGGGATTTATATAAAATAAAAGTATGTTAATATGATATATGGATTTGTTTCATTATGTACAGTGACTAATAATAATGCACCGTGTGACCTAGAACTTTCTTTGAAATAAAAGTTGACCTCACAAATTTTAAATGGTGAATGAGCGCTGGTAGATGGTATTGTACGTGCATTAATCACTGACCCAATGAAAAATATTCGCTGATTTCATGTGCTCACTGCTCATTGTTTACCTACATTTATTTCTGTCAGATTTGCAGATACCTACATCATTTACATTGTTAGCAATGGTTTGTGGTTCACCTTGACCTCTCATAAATATTTAGGTCGGCAATTATTTTTAGAATGATTGTTTTAAAAATGTCGTTGCACGAAAATTTAAGAAAACTAGAAAATTTTCCGATTCTTTGGGAAGTAATAATTGCCGTACTATTTTGAAATCTTAAAGCTAGCTTAAATGATTCTAAATCTATGTAATAAAAGTATTACTTCTTATTTTCTTATTTATGTACTAACAACTTTCCAAATATAAAGTTATAGGGTAAGAAAACTTAGAATAAACAAGCAACGATTACATTGTATTAGAATTTATATTATGTTAAATGGCGCACTAAACTTGCTGTAATATCAACTTTTTGCATTCCATCTATTTTCATAAACTTATGTTTGAACAAGAGAAATCCATTCTCAACAATTTTATAGAAAAATTACTAGATAAATGTAATAGCTACTACAGTTTTTTTTCCATTTCGTTCTATATCACCTATGAATGTTAAATTTTTACAAATTTAAATTGACACAGATACACTAGAAAATGTGTAGGAAAAACTGTAAAGCATTGTTTTCATTATTTATTTTTTTAAATTAATGAATGCGCATTTTACTGACTGGCATCTCGAATAAGCAATTTAAACCAGAGCTGCTCCAACTACCCATCAAAAGTATTTCAAATTTCAAATACCAAATACCATCTAAAGTATTTGCAGATTCAATTACCAAATACTCTGCTTTACAGAAAGGATTTGAAATATCAAATACTCAAGAGAAGTAATTGAAATTTCGAGCAAATAAAGTATTTCAAATATTCTCCAGTATTTCAAATACAAGTTTTATTTCAAATACCCAAAAATTATTTTAGGGTATTTAAAATCTTTTATACTTTTTACGTTAGGGTATTTGAAATACCGGAGAGTATTTGAAATACCCGAAAGTATTTGAAATACCAAGCAAAGTAATAATTGAAATACCAGTAATTCTGAAGTCAAATACCAAATCCAAATATTCGACCAAAAGATGTCAAATACCAAGTACCAAATACCGATAATCGAAAGGATTTGAAATAAAGTGCTTCAAATAGCGAAAGTATTCGAAATACTTTTTCAATTACTTTTATTTCATATACTAGACAACTCTGATTTAAACACATGTCTTTAAACCTTAAACCTACCTACATACCTTAGGTATATGAGTTTTATAGGTGCATAAAAATAGCCTCAAAGATGTATAAATTTCAGTTCACTAGACACTACTCATATAGTTTCTCAAATGGCATGATTGTATTAAATAATGCTATGCTATATTGAGAATATGTTTTATTAGATGTAGCCAAGTAATTAACAAACAATCAATGTTTATACTTAACGAGAAAATAGCGAAAAAGTCATTTAATAAAAGATTAATTTGGTATTTTAATTTTTGTCAAGTATATAATAATATTTACTCAAATGTGGCAGTTATTACCTAATTTTTGTTTATCTGCTCTCATAGTGAAAAAGGGGCTCTTAAAAATGGAGTACACAAATCCCGGGAACGGAACGAATTCTAAGTAGGTACCTTAAATCGGAGCAAAGTAACATCACCAAAATCAAAGTCAAAGTAACCTGGCTTTTATAAAATTCTCAACGCGATCAAGAAAATCAATTGTATCAGATTGAAGTATATCATCTACTATTTCGTAAAATTGTTTTTCGTAGAATTTTCTTGGGCTTGAAAATGTATGTTGAGAATGGGAACTTCCACTTTCTAATTTTCGAGGAAATCTTCTAACCCTTGGAAGTGTAAGATACCCAATTTTAACTCAAAAGCGTGATTTTCTGCTTGTGTACATAATTCTTTAAATCCTTTATCTCGAAGTGCCTAGATATTTTTCTTCATAATATTGACTTTGATGTGCGACTCACTGACGCTCAGTTGTTTTTTTTTTGAAGTTCACAGTTTTGACTATAAAGGGTATAAATTATTATTCCATATCGGTATTTTAGCAATCATTAAATCAGTTGGACAACAGTAAGTAAATGTTAAAGTATATTTTGTTTATAGTTTCAATTTGCGTGTGGTGCTTCATATTTTGCGTGTGGTGCTCGAACAGGCGGGCACCACTATTGATACCGCCACTGAGTAAGGTGGCCAAAATGATGAAGGCTAAAATGATAGTGTATCTTTCTTTAGTCACACACTTAATTTTCAATTAAAGGGAAATTCATTTTATTTAGTAAATGAGTATTTTGTTTTCTTTCTTTTCTTGTACTGTATTTTCTTGATTGAGTACCTGCATGTAAGTTAATCGAAAAAAAAAATAAGATAAATTACAGAGGGGAATAGTGAGGATGTATTTTTAAGGACAAAAGTCTGAAATTGGTTGGAAATTGGAAAACACCATATGTAGTATGTAATGTCTGTATTCAAGATGACGACAATATTTCGTCTCCATCTTCTTCTAATTTTATTATCCATTCAGTATAATCCAAATATAACGAAATCTATAAGAAAGAGGGGCACTGCATACTTGACAAATTTATCTGTTACAAACGGGAGGTAATTATTTAAAAAAAAATGATGCGCTGTTAATTATTTATGCTCATATATTTCATGTGCTACATATTTACCTACTCGTTTCTAGACGACTGCTCATACCTACATAATGAGACACATATTACCTTTTTATATACTTATTATTTTAACCTGTTTCTTTAACCTTAAGCACAATAAACATAATAAGCATTAAAACAATATTCAGTGAATTCTATTCCATTATTATGCATTTAATGCTGACACAATTTTTCAAAATGTTTGTTTAGAATGTTGTTTTGATACCAAGTTAAAATCTTTCACAGGACACTCACTCGTGACTTCTGTGATAAAAAAATTTGGTTGATACTACCATATACTACTCAATGTAAAATGCGCTGCTCTCAGATTATTTAAATTATCACACGAAAAATGCAAATGAAATTTGCAGTGAAATTATGTGTTAACGGATAACCTTATTATTTATTTAAATATTGAAAAAATAAATGAACATAAACCTTAACGTTAAATTTATCATAATGCAATAATTTTTGTAGTGTGTAGGGTATTATATATAGTGTAGTAGTATCATGATAATTATGCATGCATTATGTATTTAATCGATCAATCGATCATGAAATTGATTGTTGGATATATGGATCCTGCTATAATTATTGCAAGCATGTGTGACTAATTTTTGTGCTTGGGTATGTATGTGATACACTTCTTCGCAGTTAAGTAAAACGCTTTACGACAGGGATACCTACATGTTGCTGCATGTAATAAATGGAATTTATTTATTTATTTGAAGTGGGTATCCCAACAGAATTTAACAATAAATTCCAATTACAGGGTTATACCACAGCTTACCTGGTTACACATTCTAACTTAATATGTGACTACTGCTCTCGGTAAATTAATAAGTTAGAAATACATTTTTTAATGTAAAATCTAACAAATTTTAACTAATAATATGAAATTATATTTTAATAATATACATTTTATAAAATAGTTAACATAGTATATTTTTAATATTATTTGTTGGTTTATTTAACTGTTTAAATATTTCTTTATATAAGGATTAAATCAAAAAGAAGAAAAGACTAGGAGGTAAATTATTAATGAAATTTGAAATATGCTTCAATAAAGTTTTAATTTTCCTCGTTACCTATAAACCTAGGTACGCAAAGGAATAACCTTATTATTTTTAGGATAAGTATAAAACAACTAGGTACTTGCGTGCTATATACACCCCCCAACATAGAATTACAACGGCATAGGTATTTTGTAATATAACCTCAACTTATTCTCTTTAATATATTTATCTTTTTAATAGTGTTATCTACATCTTTAAATTAATGAAATATTTAAAAAAGCATCTACATTACATTAAACATTATTATTTTTGGTCACATACCTTTTGTATTGAAATTTAATAAAAACATTTTTTTTTAATTAAAACTTTATTGAACCATGAAGCATTAAATATTATAAATAAAGGATACAAAATAGTGAATTTTAAGCCATGAGTCGTGAGCCATGTAATTTATATTCTTATGTTATCAGATTTTTTATGAGTGAACCATAAGGGATAACTATTGTTCATTTTTTTTATTAATATTCCTATTTAATATATCCATTAAAATACTATAAAAAGTTAGCACTGCTTCATCAACGTTAATGTTAAATAGTTCAGTATTCCAATTAATTTGATTTATTTCAGAGTTAATGACATTGTAATTGGCTCTAGGAAAATTGAGTTTGTAAAATAAATATTTATACGGCATGACAATATTATCTATTTGAATATCAACCTGGATCTCTATAGTTTTATGATGATTATCTTCAGGCATCATTGGCGTACTGAAATGAGTTGTATAAGTTGATACCAGTAAAATTAAAAACTAAAGAAGTTTAACATTGTCATTATGTACACAATTATTATATTGATACTATTGTAAAATGTATGAATCAACAAGGCACTCTCCAAACACGTCCGTGGTGTTTATAGCTTCATAGCAGTTTATATTATCATTTACCCAAACAATATTAGGAATATTATAATCACCTTCAATTATAAAATAATTATATTTGTTGTAATTATGAACAATGTTACTCACCTTTAGTAAGTAAGCTGTAAGGTTATTCACACTAGCATGTGGTGGAACATAAACACAACACAAATGTAGAAATATTTAGATGCAGAAACTTGTGTTAATGCATTAGGAACGATGTGAAGCTGTTTCTATTTTTATATTTTCTCCCTTCTATTGATAGCTGCTAATGCTTTTCTTTCTTTTTTGAATACTTTTTTACTACGCTTTTTTACTTTTTGCCAAATGTTATGTAGAGCATATTTTTTGTTTTATTTTAATAAATACTAATATATCTACCTCTCATTGTAATCACAAGGATTGGCCCGGAAGGCTTAGACTTGTGTGGAAGAGAGGGTGGCATATTATTATTTAACAATTGCATGTCAGGAAAGACTTACGTTGGCAGGCCCTAGTCACCTTTCAGCACTGAAATGTGGGAAACTTGAAAAACCTCATTAGGCAGTCAAACATCAACCGATATTAATGTCTTACATTAACACCAACCCGACATTCTTCCCATCCGAGTAGATGATTTCCGTATACGAGTAGATGGTTTAATTAAAACTTGTCCATATATTATATCTTAAACTATTATATCTGGTATATCATGGGCTACCGTTTTATAAGATGTCATGATTAAGTACAATTTATAAATATTTGTTTTCTATTATTTTTGGTAGTGAATATTGGGAGTTGTGATTAAAATTGGGTAATTAATTATATATTATCTATAGTTGAATAATTATAGCAACTGGGTTATGTCTATTGGTATATTCATTGTTTTCAAGTATATATATCGGGACAATAATTATTATATGTTATATTGTTTCATGAAATTGGTGGTATTTTCTGAATTACCTTTTAAAATACACTTATATATATAAGACTTCTATATATCTACATTTTTTTTGTATGTAATTAACTGCTGTCTAACTGCTGTCTATATGCTGTATTTAGAAATAAAAACTTAAATAATAATAATAAAAAAAAATAATATAGAGTTATTGGGTTTATATTGCAAATATCACACTGTTTCCTGGTACAATTGACCTGTTTATAAAAAGTTACATTATTGTTCTTTGTGTTTATGTTCTTGTTCTGCCGTGTGAATCGCATTTAGATAACCATATATTCCGCTTTTAGTCAGGGTTATTATTTTATTTGAATTTTAGTTGTAGCATTACTAGGTTTAAGGGTGTAAACTTATTATGTATTTGCGCGATTGGCTTATGTAACGGATGCTCTTTGCTATTATTATTATTATTATTATTTTATTTATTTAATTAGTCTAATCGCCTTACCCGGTAACACCGACAATCACAGAGGTATGCAGAATGGGTATTTGCAATACAAGAAATTACTGCCCAAACTATGACGTTGTCAGTTAATAGGCCCAAAATTCATAAGTGCTAAGTAAATATAAAGATGAGTTCTTTATGTTTACTTAGCACTGTACGATGTCCACTTCTGCATTCTGCTCGTAATGACTTCTATAGAATTTGGAAATTTGGTATTTCGTCTATTCCGTACGAGTGTCTACGATAGTAATATTGGGATTTATAAAATTCGCAGGGCTTTGTTATTATTATAATTATTACTTTAAGTAAATCCACTTCTCTTACCGTGTGCCTCAGACGCTCGCAGATGGGTTCTGATTACACCAGCATTCACACCCCAAATGCGTGTTTCGCTCCAGCATAGGCTCTAGTGATGAATACCACTAACTTTTATATATGATCTTTTATATATGACTTTTATATCTGAATTTATACAATGTAGTCCGGATAAAATTTGGTATTTTGGTATTTTGTTAGTTTGGTATTTTGTCAGTTTTTTCTCCTCTTTCATGCTGGTGATTCTTATTGTTTATTTTTATTAAAAGTATTAACAGTATTATTATTTTGCTATTAACAGATTTTAAATAGCAAAAGGACACATAAAGGGCGTTCAACCCTTATTTAATTTTGTGGTAATTTACATGCTTTAAACATAACATTTCAAAAACTTTAAATAATGTCGGCACTGGGTGAATCATTTAAATAGAAATGTTAGTTAAGACGTAGGTTAATGTGACCATCTAGTATGCTTCAGTAAAAGTTTTAAATACGGCAGAACTTACACTTTTTTATGTTAAGAAACAGTGCATTTGTAGAAAAAAATTTAATAAAAACCCCCAAGCTACATTTTAACTAATAATTTCAGTCATAAAACCCAGTGGCTAGATTCTGACATGTTTCAAACACAGAGTGAAATTTGTTTTATAATACCAACGTCCGATTACTTGAACTTGACCGTATTTCTTTCCTCTCATCACTGGTTAACTTCACTGACTCGGAACCATGTCGCCGTTTAGCCATTCACCACGATTGATTTTGACTTGATAGAAATCTAGATAATGTCAAAGACGCGTTGTAATACATATTCCTTAAAGAATATCTCAATTTTGATTTGAAAGAACTTTTAGAATATCTGAAAAAGTTGAAAGAAATGTAGGTAATATTCAAATTATTCGAAAATTTTTGATATACAAATTATAATTTATTTATGGATATATCTTTGAAACTAACCTTTTTCATTTTTAATTCTAATATAGGCTCAAAAGAAAGCGTCCCCACAGACGACCTACTACTATACAGGGTATCTCAAATATTATTCACAACCCCCTTATCTCAGAACTTATGAAAGATAGAGAAAAAGTGTAAATACGAAAGTTTACTGGTTTTTTATAATTTTTTTTAATTAACTAATCTCATATATCAACTTTAGTTTTTCAAATGGAATGCCCTATATATTATGATATTTTTGGAGTTTACATATAATTCTAGATTAGTTTTATATAAGGTACCTATTAACTGTTACAAATTTATAGTTGTCGAGATATTTCCGTTTTCTGTATAAAATTGACAGATGGAGAGACATTTTTGAACTGGATTTATTATGTAACAATTACTTACATATTTTTTAAATTTGGTGATAGTGAACACAAAACAGTGCAGTTTGACCTGCATACATCAAATTTAAAATTACTTAATACAGGGTGACCGGAATCCTAGAACCAATATCAGACTGTTGAATTACATTTTTCACAAAAATTTCAAATGGTACCCCTTATATATTTTGATACTAATCAATGCAAAAATATATTTATTTTCAAAACCATTGAATTTCTCATTCACATGTCTGACTTCTGTCAGAAAAGTCGGAGATGCCAAATTTTATTTTGGAGTAGGAAAACTTTTAGGCATAGTTTGTATATGGTGATTTAAACCCTTAACCGGTGGTGAAGCCAGCTCCTAAAGTCGTAAAACAGTAGCAAGGATGATCAAGTAGCACATCTTTTTAAAGCTATTTAAAATATTTTCAAACGGCATCTTGTTTTTTAAATTTAGGTCAAACGTTTCTGTTAAATGCGATAAATGTATTTATTAATTACTTACAGGTCAGTTAATTTAATGTTCAAAATGAGTCTCTAGCCTCAAATTTCTAAGATAATCCATCTGTTTCGTATTCAAATGACCACCATAAAACCTTTGAAAGTCTTAATATTACTGGCAATATCAAAGGTAATAATAATACTTTGTCTGTAATGGCTGGACAGATCAGACATTATTGCAAATTGTTCTTGTAATAAATGTAGCAGAACTCAATGATGGAAATTTTTATTAACCAAATCATTATACATTTTTCTTTTTCATATCTACTATTTTAGTCTGCCACAATTTTAACCAAATCATATTCGAGTTGTGTTGACGATATTTTACAACCCAGATTGTGATTTATTTTATACCTACTGTTTCTGTTGTTAGTGAAAAATATATTTCAGAATTAGAGAGAAATAATCCATTATTTCAATGGGTAGCTAAAGTAGGAAAATTATTTATCTTATACAAAAAATTACACATTGAAAATAATACAAAAGTACTCGTACAACTTAATGTAGTTATTTCTTTTGGGATTACACCACTGTAAAATAATAAAAACGGCAAACCAGAAGTATTCAAAATAAATATTCCAAGTGTAAGATAATATAAGTCTGCATAAGCACAACATACATGGTACATAACCAACGATTTAACAAAGCTAAAACAATAAATTCAACTTATTGTAGTATATTATGTTAAATTATGTTAAGAACGGTATCGTGATTAGTAGAATGGAAGTGTGGAAGCGCGGTAGCTCAGTTGGAAGAGCATTGGCTCGGAAAGCCGAAAGTCCCGGGTTGGATTCCCGGCTGCGTCGAAACTTTTCCATTCTACTACATTATTAAGTATGAAAACAAACAGCGTAGAATAAATTACTAAATAAATTGTAAGTAAATGAATTCTTATTGGGGAGGATTTGTTGAAACAACTACCTACAAAGAAGTTTCAAAAACCATACCCAAAGAAATAACAATATGAATACAACATTTTAATAGTATCCTCATTCAAATAAGGGTAAAGGAGTTAGCAGGTAAATTTAAATTTCAAAACCAAAACATATTGCCTAAACAATGATGCACAATTAGTAGAAACCACTTTCTTGATAACTATCTCGCGGTCAATATCTTGCAAAATGTTTTTTTCTAAATTCATTATAATTAATCCCTAAACACTTCTTTGGGACAAATTTTGTCAAAAAAGATTTCTTAATATGATTTTTTTAGGGAGCAAGTAAATATTTAGCTCATTTGTACCATGTCAAATATAAATTTGATAATATGCATGTGACTTTAATATTTAGATACATATTTTGAATTTATTATTGGAAAATTTAAATAATTTTCTTTCACCTACTTTTGGTAGGTAACCTAATTTGGAACGAAGTGCATGCACAGGTAGGTACTTATAAAGCAGGATATAAAAGTAGAATAGCAACTTTCTTCGAAATATTTTCAGTATGTAGCCAAGCACTTAAGTCGAAGTGCTACAGATAATTCACTCATACCTAATTTCACTACTGAATGAATGTAAAACATTTAAAGCTTTTTAGTTCGTGCTTTTTTAGTAGAGCGGTATGAATATATAATTAAATTTAAAATTCTTTAAATTAACTGAATGCAAAATATATTTATTGGTTATATGTACCTACATAATATTTTAAAATATGAATTACTCAATTTGAGGTTTTAGATTTTTTTAAGCTTAAAAAATAGATATAATGTGAAATTTTGTAATTTAGTACAAACCATAAAAAAAATAAAAATAATCATAAAGGTATATAATATAGTAATCTCTTCAACTTTAGGTACTGTACGTGTACGTGTACGTTTTCGGTTTGAGAGTTTTTCAGTTTTATTTTAAATTGGTGATATTTATTATATAATATTTATAAGTGTCTTATTGGGAATTATGGGAAATAACGGAAATTGGTACAATAGTTCAGGTGATAATTTGAAAATTGTAAAGCATATTAACTTATTAAATATGCTAAACTGTAGTCAAGTGACACTAATTTAATATTCAACTAATCAAGTAACCAACTGCGGTGTGCTGTTTTTCGTTACAGTGTAGTTATATCTATTATGCACATGGCACATGTTATTCAAACATGTGCCATACAAATTATTTGACACATTATATATGGTAGGTAATCACCCTATTAGGCAATCCAACGACCTGTCAAATTTTTAAGCAATATGGCGCTGAGGGCAAACAAGTTATGTTTACATTGAGAATGCATTGAAATCAACCCAGCAGCTTTCAGTTAAAAGTGTTTAAACCGAGTTTTTTGTAAGGAATTTTTCATGTATTTTATGTAAGGAAGTGTTGAACAGTGTTAACTCGTCCTTTATTAGAATTGTGTCGCGACGATATTTATTAATGCCGGTAACGTGCATAGTTGTTGTGGTTTGTGGATGTTGTAAAAATCGAGACCAAGTTAAGTTTTGTTGTATACCCGACGTAGTGAGTTCTAACTATTTTCCGATTTTAAATAATTTATCGGGAAAACGGCGGCAAACATGGATACTTAGCTGCAATTAAAAAGAATGACCTAACACCTTCGATATTAAGAAACCAGAGGGTTTCCAGTAGGCATTTTATTACTATTAAATATATATTACTAGTTTATTACTATTTTATTTATTAATATTAGTTAAAAACAAACTTTTAACCAAGTACCCACAAAGTTATATAATATAACTCAAACCATAGACTTGTCTATTGTCTATGACTCAAACGTCAAATGAATGTTTGCCCTCCACGCCATATTGATTTGGACACGTGGTTTGGATTGCTCAATTCTTTATAACGCAAGAGATTTTAATGGACCGACGTTTTCATAATATGTTAATTTAAATTGGCGAAATTAAAAAGGTATTGAGATTTTATCAAAAACTATACAGGGTGATTCATAAAGTAATTGACTTAACTTCAAAATATTAATATTTAGCTAATTATACCCTTATGAAATAGGTTATATAATAAGGTCAAAATTAAAATATAATTTTTTATTTTCCTTTGTAATTTAACAAATTTATCTCTTGAATATTGATAGGTGTGGTCTTATTTGTAGTGGGAAATCATAATTCACATTCAATTTTGATCTAGTTCCTAGAAGGTGCTACGTACGGTAGTTAAAGTGTTAACGGTACGGTAACGGTGTTAAGTGGTACTGATTTAAAGTGTTAAGAAGGCCGTAAGTTTCTTTTTCCACATTTATATGTAAAATACAATTTTTCTAATATTTTATACAACATAGCACCTACATTCTTATTGATTTAAAATGGAACAACCACAGTTTATTATTTCATTTTTATGTTTTCCTTAAAAATTAAATAATTTCATAGGAAGGGAAATTGTTTTTGAGGCACAATGTAGCAAAGACCCAAAGAGGGCACTACGGTGTGTTTCTCACCACTACTAACATTCCCGATGCCCCTTCCCTTAGATAATCGTGTCCCAACGCCATTCATCGATTCCACTACTTATGGCACTCTGACAAGCGCATAATAAGCGCGAAACCGATCAGTGGTGGTTGGTCTCGATGAAGGATGTGGCGACTTCCATGGAGGTTCCAGAGTAATGCAACGCCAATCGGGGCACATTGCCCGTCGAGTAGTTGTTTTCGGCATCTCCTTCAAATAGAAAAGTAGGATTGTCTTTCTCAAAGACAATAGAGGTCACTGCTGTAATGACACGTACAGGAAAAGCAGGTTGCTATCTGTCTGTCAGTTTGACAATTGTCAGATGGATTGCAGCAAAGACCCAAAGAGGGCACTCCGATGTGTTTCTCGCCACTACTAACATTTGTCAAAATTGTTTTGTAAACTTATAGTATACTCGTATACTGCATGATATGCTAAGGGAATTTATTTGATAGTTTGTACCTCCAGTTCTAAATGGAATGTTCTAAAAGTCCTAGTAGAATATGCGTTCAACTTTATTGAGGCCAAAATGTTAGGGTTATAAACATTTCCATGCAACATGTAAATATAAGGTAGGACCATATTTTCTCCGTGTTTGAAGTGATTCTAAATTATATGCTTCTCTTAGCAGTCCTTTATCTATATTAAAATAATACTGACCAACTTCTTTATAGTATATACAAGGTTATATAAAGTAAGGGATATATTTCAACTTTTGTATTTCAACTTGTGTATTTTTAACAAATTAACTTAATAACAGGATGTGAGAGAAATTCGATTGCTTAAACAATGGGATTTTTTATGTCCAACAGTTGTTAACGCCAATGTTCGAAATGTCGTCAATTTTGCTGCTGTACAATCACCAACCGTTCCTCCAAATTGTACACAGCATTATTCAGCATTTCTTTCTGATTGAATTGCAGCAATTTGCTCCCTAATAGTCTTTTAATTCTTCCAGCGTTGTTGGTTGTGTTCTAAACACCAACACCCATATTAATAATAATCACAATAACATCATGTTTACTAATGACAACTAACCGCATTCTTAAATCAATCTAAGTAGTTCATATTAATAATTAAATATTTATAGACAAATAACTAACAGCATGCTAAATAAGAAGTTAATGTGACAACATCTCATTTTATAGATAGAGCTAATTTCACTGCAATAAATCTAACCTGCATTTACAAATATTTACCCAAAGTGACAAGACTGACAAGTGTCTTGTGTCAAAATTGTTTTGTCCTAATAATCAATCGAGGGCGGATTTAGCTTTTCAACATGGGGAAGTATCTCAAAGAACCCATTTTTAAAAAATGTTGTGAAATTAAAAATTATCTGTGCATTTAGATAGGTACGTTTTTCTTTGGACAAACATGAAATAGCAAATAGAAGTGTTTAAATAAAATATCCTTAGCGAAGTACGTTTATATTTTTGTAACTATAATTACGATTTTGCTTTTTGCTAATGTAAAATTTGAATTCATGCTAAATCCGCCCTTGATAAGCATTAACTTTGCCTTTTATAATAGGGAGATTTTGAACACCTTAAATTTTTACCTTATCGTTATCGCAAACGTTATACCTGAGCACGCGTAGTACCAAAAATGATACTCTTTTTGGAACTGCACATGCTCAGAATAACGATAACGACGTGTTAAAATTTAAGGGGTTCAAAAACCCCCTAATGAATTGGATAAGTAACCATGCCATAATAAAATTTTATATAATTATTGAGGTTACTGACATATAAATACGGAAAATTTCGCATTGAATTATTTAATATTTCAGAAAAACGTTCTTGATCTGTTAATTGGGAGGGAAAAGAAAAACTGCTGACATTTCTGTCAAACTTTTAGGTTAACTTTAACTTATTGTAAAACATACCCAAACTGATAACTAGTGATTTAACATCATTCTAGCGTTAACACGCATTTAAATGGTATTATTAATACAGTTTTCACTAGTCACGTTCTATTCAGGTCTTAGAACATTCTAAGTTTTATTATTAATAAGGGTGCAATTTTTTTAAATAACTCCACAGCTGGTGGGTTAAGACCCCCCTGATCTTAACCCGCTGGGTTAAGATCAAGCGATCTTGGAGGGCATGAATTTACAAAATGCCTGCTTATAACATGATTTTGAAAAACATCAGTTAAACATTCTTTAACTTGTCGGTAAATACGCGGGGGTTCTCCCTCCTGCATAAAAATCATGTTTTCAATTCCTTCGTGCTCGTTTTGTATCCCTGGAATGGCATAATCTCGTAACATATGCAGGTATCGTTCACCAGTAACAGTTACGGTCTCTCCATCTTCTCAAAAAAGTATGGTCCAATAATAAAATTAGATGTGAAACCGCACCAAACGGTGACTTTGTTGTCATGAAGATCATCATTCAGGAAGATCTCCTGAATGATTTCATGTGGATTATCTGTTGACCATATTGGACAGTTTTGAGTATTGACTTCACCATTTAGAGGGGAATGGCCAACCTCATCTGTCCATAAAATACGGGATAACCATTCGGGTTCAATTTCCATCTGAGCCAATATTTATAAAGGAAAATCATACCTGATTGAAGAGGAAAATCTGCATTATTTAATTAAAACAGCAGTTATACATTTTTAGGATTTTGCGTAAAATTTTCCGAACCGTGGTGTATGGCATTTGCTATCATTTTGATATCGAATTCACACTACTGATTGTTAACGGATTAGTGTTGATTATGTTTTGATTTTCCCGAAGAACTTCTGCTACGTGGACATAACTAATCCTTGGTCTTCCTGATCTCGGTAGGTTAGTTACAGACCCTGATCTTTCAAATTTACTAATCAAATTAGGGTATGCTTTGTATCATGGGTATGCTTTCATTTGACAGGGCCCTGCTCTCAAACCCATTTTCGTACGAGATCTTCGAAATCCAGTAGTGTAATTTCTGCCGCATTCGTAATAACATTGTACTAAACCAATTCTTGTTTGTAGATCCATGTTATTAAAGTTTAAATCGTTTCAATTTACATTTACGTGAGTTTTATTTTGAGAACAATTCTCTAAATTGCAATGATTAACTTTGTCACTACTTGTATCAGCAGTTGACACAACAACTCTTTTGTTTTCCATAGATACAGTAAAATCCAATTATTGAAGTAAATAGATTCCTTTTACTTTATTCTTTAACTTGATTTCTTAAAATTATATAAGACTTTAAAGTATACCCCCTACTTTATGATGACCCCATATTATATCTTAGTACATTATTCTGTACTCTTTCTGTGCTGTGGATATAAACTTAATAAAAAGGATTCCAGATAACGGAACAGTATTTCAAATAAGTTCTAACGTAAGAAACATATAACTTTCTAATAAGCATTTATATTCATCAACATTTCGGTATTACGCGCAATAAAGCCATATATTATTATATTTAAGGCTTTATTTATCATGGAATACATATGGTCACAGAAGGTTGGTTTCCAGGTTAAATTTATTCCCAAGACCCTAATGGTTTCAACCATCACTGCTGTTCTGTTAATGAATATAATCATTTATTTTATATTCATATATTAATGGTCTGTTTTTCCAGTGTAACCCATGATGATAAAATATTTATTAACATTGAAACACAATTATTCCAAACTGTCCATTGAAATATATTATTTGTCATGTTGAAGCTATGAACAATCTGCATAATTTCCAATTTTAATATATATTTTTAGATCGTCTCCACAATATAAATATTTGAAAGAATAGATAATTTCAGTTAAGTTATTGATAAATAATAGAAAGAGAAGCGTCCCAAGGTTTGAATCCTGAGGGACAACGGAAGAAGCAATAAATATATTAGATTTATTAGATTATATTAGATCTATTATTAGATCCATTCACTAGCACATGCTGCTTTCTAGTTTGCAGATAAGAGGCAAACAGCTTAATCAATTTTTCATAAAAGCCAAACTTATTTTAGTTTATGTAGCAGAATCCTATGTGACACATAATCAAACGCTTTTTGGAAGTCTACCTGATTGCCTTTCCTTGTAGCTTGCGATATAAACTGACTAGTATTGATTACAATACTTATAGTTGATAACCGCCTCAATATATTATTGTATAAGTAGCGTTCCTTGAAAAATGTTTCCATATCAGAAATATTTACTACTACTACTATAGTTTTTCACACTAAGTAAATGACCAAAATTGATTAATTGGTTTTAATAATATTGTAGACATATATACCTAGTGTTGAAAATAAATTATATTGAAGAAACACGTTTGCTTATTAAAACATCTACCGTTATTTTTACTACAAAATGATATAAATCTTTTCGAAATTATTGGTAATAGATTATGTCTACGGTAAGTCGGATAGGCATAATTTATAGAATTTATATTTCTGTAAAATTTAGAAAAAGTAACGGTATAAAATATTTACTTTATTTGCTGTTTTCTCTTTATAACCATGCAGCACTTTAGCAATGATGCCCACTAAGAAAGCGATCTTAATCTATTAGGTTTTACCGTAAAATGACCTTCTCGAGCATGTTATTAAACAATTTTCCTGGTTGTGATGTTGTGAAGTCAAGATAGTAATTGTGCAATAAAAATCTTTTTTGTTAATAAAATTATAAAGTTAGACTGGAAATTTATTTTGAAAATGTACAAAAACTCGCGTGTTTATGAAGATGGTGGCAAAATAGTATTCCTCTTAGGCTGTTTTCACATGGGGTAGGTGTTCGCCCGTTCGGGTTTCCAGCCTAACGGGTATTACTCGTATTCATACGAGTGTTTACTGGAAAACGGAAGTTTCATTGTCCGTAATTTTTATTCTTTCTGTAGGTAAAGTTTGGAATTAATTCGTTCATTTTGGCAGTCTGTAAAATTCCTCATTTTTTTAGCTTAGGTACAAAAGTAAATATCTACAATATTAATTTGCTGCAACAATTATGACAGCAATATATTTTTGGTCCCATTGATAAAATTGATAAAAATGTTTACTGAAAAATAAATTCTACTTTCAGCACTTAAAAAATTATGATGTTTTTTACCATCAAGAATAGAGTACCATTACAATTCATCAAAATATTAAGAAAAATCGTTTAGTATAATTACATCAGCATTCCATCAAAAATAATATTATTCTAGATGGTTTTGTCTTGTTTGAGTATTTTACTTGTTTGAGCATTATTATATAAACATACAATTACCCAACTGTAGACAATCGAACAACTTACTCTAACTGCGAACAATCGAAAATAAGAGCACTCAAATGACCATACAGCCAGATCACCTAAAGATATTCATTGTACACTGTAGTCCACTACAATCTTCCCAACGAATGTCCGTATGCGCTTAGCGGATAGATCCGAGCGATTTTTATTCGGACGGACATTCGTCCGTATCCGGATGGTGTGTAATAGTCTGTGCTTCAAGATGTATTACTGTTTGTCCAGGTCATCAGCGGAAATCCGGACGAACGAACACCTGGCCCATGTGAAAGAGGCCTAATAAGTAGGTTTGGCAAGTGGCGCCGCAGTTAAGTGCAGGCGTACAAGTGTTTGTGCAGGTGCAGGGCTAAGGACGGAAATATGCGAGCCGCGGCCACTAGTCTGCTTTTCATGTTAGTCCATTGATTCTTGTCTGTTGTGTGCCATGTCGTGCTGATGTGCATATTAATTAATTCCTCTCCTTTGTAGCCTGTATGTTGTTGTATTTTTGTTAATTTTATTTATTGTAATTTATTGCTAATATTAACTTTATACTTATTAATATAAGGATGTCAGATGTACACAAGTGTAGAAAACGGCCATACGGTGACAAAGTCAATCAATCTATTGGCAAATTCCCGGATTTATTCTATAATAGTGGTACAATAATTTGTGACCGTGATTGTAGACGTTACACGTAAGTAGTGTGCAACATAAAGATAAAAAAGTAGCGTGCCTTTGACAATAAAATTTATGTTTGTTTTACTGTTAGAATTGGTTGCCTGTGATGTTCCCTTGCACATACTGGATAAACAACCATTTTGGTTCTGGAATAAATACTGTGATTTATAGAGTATTAACGTTACAAAGTCACGCAACGTGTTACGTAATTATGTACCAACTGTACGCGAAGACATTTTAAATATATCAAATGTGTATTAAAATACACACGGCTGTGGTTATGTGTTGAGGTGACGACAGATTGAAAAAAAATATTGTAAATGTTTTCACTGTTACTAGTTAGCAAAATCTAACTGAGTATATTGGCATAACAATTACATGTGTGGTGCTAGAAACGTTAAAAAAATTTGATCTGTTAACAAGTTAAGTGTTAATGTTTGTGATCGAATGGTAACGCGACAATGCGTTTGGTTCTCTTCAAGAACACGGTTGTAGGTTGGTACATGTTACATGTAAAGTGCATGCCTTACATCGTGTGGCTGAAACTATTTGAGAATGTTTTTCAAAGACCGATGCATCAATAGCAGGTACAAAAAAAGTGTTTCTTAAATATCCTAAATGTCTTTCGCATTTCACAGCAAGTGTCCTAGTATTCCCGAACTACCACAGCTGATTCTTACAGTTTATTCCTTTTGTTACTACCTACTTAATATTTATTTTAATACGCTTATTATGATGCGTACGTCTATGTCCCGCGGCACATTTCTGCCAACCCTACTAATAACGCTTGTTTAGAAGTTTATAAGGATTGCTTGAGATTGTTTATCAGGATTGTTAAGAAATATTTATATGCTGGCTTCAATTTCTGAATAGAACACCTTGTAAATGTTTTCATTTCGCGATCATAATTAATTAAAATTTTGTTCGTTAATAGATAAGGTACACATACAATTCTCTACAATTTATTTATCGCACAGGCACACTTCTATGATTCATCAAATATTCCTTGCGAATATCATCTATAAAGTAAAAACAAGAAACTAAATTATTCTAAACACAAGTGTAGTACTAATATTAACCTGTAGAGTTTTCCCAAAGAAACACTGTATAGATGTAATTAATGCAGTTAAGTATTTATTAGTTAATTAAATTTGATATTTAATTTACTATAAAAGAACTACCTATTTAAACAATAATTAGATATATAACAAGATTAAATATCAATCAAAAAGTCAGTTTTAATTAATACTGTTGTTAAATTAGATCACTGTGTTGGAGAAAAATAGTAAGATCTACAGTATATCTGATGAGATTCAAGAGATAAGCACAAAATTATGAAGACCTTAATTGTAGAAATTTATATAAAGAATTTTAGAGAAGAAGTAATGAAGTTATGGTGCTTAAAGTTCAAAATAATTCATTTACAGAAAAGTAAAAATTATTGGCAAAAAATGCGTAAAACTGTATGAATAAACGTCTGAATAAAGGTTTAATGTATCTAAATATTCGTGTAGATTATTCTCCCGATTTAAATAATAAAACTGAAATATCTATTTATAATTGGAAGGAGATGCTGAAAACAACTACTCCACGGGCAATATGCCCCGACTGGCGTTGCATTACAATTAGACAATAATTGTCAGACAGGTAGTAGCAAAGACCCATAGAGGGCACTGCAGTGTATTTCACTGTATCTCGCCACTACAATCTATTTATAATTTTGGGAAATAAACATCCCTCCGCAAAATTGTTAATAAAAGATATATTAAAAGTAGAATTCGGCAGGAATTCAGTTAAATATTGTAAATTATAGTAGACAACGGTTTTGGATCTTTGAAAGTAGAAGAACAATTGCAACAATATAGAAAATTATAATAATTTCTATAAAATTATAAGAACATTACTCTCCATTACTTTGGTCCAACTAAAGTGGAAATTGGAAGAAGAAAAAATAATGGTGTGCTAATTACTTGCCTTCTAATATCTCTGAGTGTTGCAGATTGTCGCAGCGTGTGTTGCAACTGCAAAAAGAAAGCGTATAATAAACAGTAGATCCGTGATGTGTCATCATATAAAGATAATAATCGTCAGAGTCTACCTTCTAACCATCTCATGATTGAAACAATTAGCTTTTCTTTTTCCTGCATTTCGAACTTGATACGAAACCAATTCCAAAAACTCGGCGACAATATTCAATGGATCCCCTTAATGTTTCAGTACTACACTGAAAGAAATGCGCTTTATCCATTATGCAATGATCCTTTAAAATTTTTTTTTGCTCTAATTAATTACAATCTTTGACATTAGTTCCTCCTGAACGCCTTAATAAGTTTGTATTTAACTGTCTATATGTATATAGATAGTTATAATTAACAGTGATGTTTGGCGAATTGAAACAAACAAGTAAAAACAATTCTATATTACAATTAAAATATATTTTTTTAGAAAACATGTGTATGGTATTTAAATAATAAAAAACAATTAATAACAACTGATGGTTGTTACCACTCAAAATTACTTTACAGGGTGTGTCTGCTAATAATAAATGATCTGGTTTACAAAAATATATTCTTCTTGCATTGGAGAATATAGTTCAACCTCTCACCAATAATAGATACCCTCCAGTAAGTTGGTCGGAGCAGATTTGGCAAGGTGTAGCAGATAATGGGACCTTACTACGGAAACTGCAAACAAGAAGGTGTAGGGGGGGGGGTGTAGCTAGGGTCTTGTTGATCCTGATACTGCTAATCGAATGCAAGTCGTCGTTCTAGTGGTGGAGTTGAAACTTCAGGTTGGTTCTCCTCTTCCAACAATCCGAGGTGCTTTACATAAAATGTGAAGTATTTAAACCAAGACCGTAAAAGAAAATTATATAAATGAATATGACTTTTACAAGATAACAACAGATAATTTTGCAATGAGAACAACTTCAATCAGTTGAATAAAAACTTAAACTAATGAACTTAAAATTAACAAATTGATATATGAAATCTACATGCATTAAATGGGCATCACCCAGTATATGAAATTGCAAGAAAGTTATCTAAAATATGTTTAGAATATTAGAATGAAAATTAAATTAATATTAAAATAAGTGAACCTTCAGTATACAAAAATATAATAAATGGTTCAATAAAAAATTATTAGAAAGTAGCTTATCTTTAACTGGAAAAAAACAATAAGTGTGGCACAAAACCAATGACCTTGTTGATAAACATGTACAGTCCGTATGGATTCCACCAGAAATAACACAAGCTGTTCAGTAATAAGATGTCTAACTATAGTGCTTTGATAGTATTATGTTTACCAGATATATTAATCATCTGTTATGATAGAGTATACCTATAGACAAGGCTCCTGTTGCTGAAAGTCTTGCGCCTCCAGAAACCTGTTTGCTTCACAAATAATCGAATTATTTAACATTTTCCAAATATGTATACTTCGACCTTCTTCAAAATTGACCCACCCCGTACGTACAGAGAACACGACTAATAAGAAGCTATAGGTATTCCAGACATAAATATTTACGCAGAGTATGTTTAATTATTATTAGTACCGAGTATTTCATCCGACTGAAAATGTTAATTTTATGGCTGTCGGTAAAGGTGCCTTCTTCCTGTTAAAAAATGCATGCCTTCAATGCATAAGTGTTCACATTATAATTCAAAATGCGTTTAATCGTGTAGTAAGTAGTGAGTAACAGTGCCAAAGCAGACAAAAAATACCCGCATTGTGGCCAACATTACGTATTCAGACAGCGTTAAGTAACTGTTAGTCTAGCGGTCAAAAATGTACCTACTTCAAAAAATTATTCGTCTATTCAAAGTAGTACGCGAATGGTACAGAATTATAAATTCTCAAATGTGGGAAACTTAATATAAAATGAAAATAGGCATTCCTTCATAATTATCAAAGTTCGACCGTCTGCTGCATCATAATTAAGCCAGTTTATTATAATGGTTAGTTATGACAGTTTAGGAACAGTTGATTACATGAATTTGATCATATTTTCAGGGGTAGTACCACAAGAAGACATACTCTTTCGAGAGCAGTTGGATTTGCTTTAGAAATTCTGATCTATTACCGTTAAATTCAGGCATATTACTGACTCTCACGGTTTTGTTAAGACTGGGTTTCCCGTTTTTATATGATATACCTATTGTCTTTGAATAGTCCGATGCTGGTTATTAGCCTGTGAAGTGGGGTGTGGTCTAATGATGCGGTAATGATGGCGGTGTCATCGGCGTATAACGCAGCAAGGGTAGTTCTAATTTTTCAATATCAGGGATGTTGGTAATGGAGAGGATGAATAAGAAGACAACTCATTGTGGCTTCAAGTTGGCATATACACTACAGTTTGCGGTATACGCGTAATCATAAGTAACGCCATCTAGGATGGAGCAACGTACTAAGCTGAACTTTTACCTGGACGAACTGTGTTATTCAGTATTCTTCCATAACTGCAAAAAGCTTCATACGTGCTGTCTTAAATTATTATAAGACAGCCTTTATGTATATACTAATTATTTAGACAAAGGCGAATGTATCATCCCACGTCATATATCATGAAGATCAGTCACTCCTGACACCAAATGATAGATCGCTGTTTTAGTATTTTAGGTTTCATCAGTGTCGTACAAGTCTCAGAGTTAAGACAACACCTTGTGGCTTTGAGATGAAGTATAGCAATGCAATAGGCTGAGAACATGCCGCTGTGATGTAATTGATAGAAACATCTGTCTGTCGTTTGGTGTTAGAAGTGATTGGCTTCAATTATGTGATGATGGTGCATATATCTCTGTCTCTATACGATGAACTTGTACCTTTTTGATCATTTATAAATGAAATCGTACAGTTCCAGATCTATACAGTGACAGTCCTAGATTTTTTCTTCAGCTACATCACACTGAAGTTATCTTTAACTCGAAAGCTCAAAAACATTGATCTGTAGCTGCGTCATTTGTCTCACCAAAGTCTATTAGTGTATGAAAGTGTAAAATGGAATGATGTAGTTGTGTAATATCCGTATTTTTACTGAAGTTATCTCTCAGATCTACACGGTGTTACATTTAATTTTGGAAGCACTGGGATCTCGGCAACGCTAAGAGATACAGGCTTAAATTAAAAAAAAGTTGCACAATTTTATATATCAGATGGCGATACGTTATCTGCCATATATGCACTCGTTCGTGAGTTATCGGGGAAAAAATGAAAACTGACGATTTACAAAATGCTAAATATCTTTTATGTCATCAGATAAGCGTTTTATTCTCTTTACAACGATGTATTGTAATATTAATATTTTGAAAACGAGAATAAATCAACAAATAATGTATATTTTCTAGTTGTCCATGGAAATAAAATATTACATGTATCTATGTATATATCCTAGGAAATAAAATATTTATACATAATTCATTAAGGAATGGAATTTTATGATAATTTTATTGTTCCAGCATGATAATCTATTCCAATTATTAGTTTATTTACTCTTTATATTTAGGTACTGGTCATCCAGTTGGGATCAGGTTATATAATTAGATGCTATTATAACTGTCGCCTATATTAAATTTTCGAAATGAATGCCTTTGTTATTTAAACATGCATCTATCTTCTTAGAAATATTTTGAACGACCGTGTTTATTTGGCCTAATTTCACGTAGAACTACTTCTAGGCTATTTCTTAATTCTTCCACGTACCCCTAAATTCTCCCATATACCTTGTTTTTATATACCCCCATTAAAAATAATCAACGTGTTCGGATCTGGAAATGTAGCTGGCCACAAAGTGGATCCTCTAGTACTAATCCACTTTTATGGAAATCTATCAATTAGGTAATCTTGGGCGCCTCTAGAATTATGTGGTATAACACCATCTTCCATCACGCTGGAACAATAAAATTATAAAATTCCATTCGTTAATGCATTAAATATACATTTTGTATTTCATAGGAAATGTACAAATATGAAATGTCGTTAATAATATATCATTGAAAAGAGAATGAAACGCTTCATCTGATGATATAAAAATCGCATCTCAAAATCTAGAGTGCTAAAAGAAAACCTAACTGAATTTTTGGACTCGCTATTATCAATAATGTATAGGTTTCAAATTTGAAGTTTCTATCTTTTTTTATAATGCAGATATTTGGCATTTTCTAAATCGTCAGTTTTCGTTTCTCCCCCGATAACTCACGAACGGGTGGATATATGGCAGATAACGTACCGCCATTTGATTCAGCATAAAATTGTAACAACTTTTTTCTAATTTAAACCACCCTTTATCTCTTACCATTTCTAATATCCCAATGGTGACCAAAATTAAATGTAACACCGTACTGTCCTAGACATTTTCGTTTAGCTACGGTACACCGAAGAGGAGTATTAATTTCGAATGAGATTGTTACGGTTATGTTATGAGATTGAATGGATGAGAATAAATACGTATTTGTTTGCTGTGGCCACTGTCTGGAAATTGAGTGGGCTAAAAGCCAGACTCCTCCCTGCGACTATGGTGATCTACGAGTCTAGTGGCAAAATCCTTCTATTATTTTAGAAGAATAGTTTAAAACAATTCTTATGTCATACGTGGTTTTTGAAAATGTTATTCAATAAGATAAAAATCGGCACGGCAACTACACACTGCAACAGTGTTTTCAATTATAGTTTATATAGTATAGCATTACACTATTAAACAATTCGTGGTAATACCAGAGCAGGCGAGAACATTTTGAGAATAACTTGTCATTTCCTTAGAATTTACACTTTAAATTTCATGAAACAAATTTGTCCTTAAAACATATTAAAATATGCAGGTATATAATAAAAATAACAAAAAAAAAGAATACACTTAATATTTTGTAGAAAGGAAAGATATGTGTGTATTGATAGTGGACACATCCCAGAAACTTTTACTTTATAGACAAAAATTATTTACTTATTTGTTGTTATTTGTTTCGAAGTCTTAAAAATTAGTAGGGATACTAAATAATCTTATATAACTACAATAGTAAAGAGACTCGATGAGAGATTAAAGAACCGAGTCCATATGTGATTGTCATTATCTATAATATTAATATGTTGTCAGTATTCCTTACTAATAGACAGTGGGAGAGCACTTGGTCAGGCAGAGAGACAGGCATGCTCACTTGGTTTTTTTATTATCCTGTTTGTAATATATTATGTATGATTTAAATCGAAGATACTCAAACACTGAAAGACTAAAAAATAATTTGAAAGTGTGGCATCCTTGGTATCAGAATCCTTTAAACTAAAAAACCATCCTCGTATCTTGTTTTAACTACCACTTGGTAAGGATATGCTGATTCTGTATTTGCTCAATTTTAGTATATTTAATTTTTTTGTGTATTTAAAAGTAATTAAATAATAATTTCGATAATACTTTTTCTTTTCAGCTCAAGCAGACTTGGCGGCCCTAAAAGGGACTGGTCGGGCAGATCCAGAAAACACACCATCACACGTAGCTAAATCAATAGAGAAACTATTATCAGAATTATCTGGTCTGTTTAAAGACAGTTTTCTCAGTTTCTTTAATGGAAGAGAAGACGATGAAAATGAAGTTGTAGATGCCGATGATAAAGACAACGGTACAAGTAGAGCGGTTAGCGAAGGTTTGTATTTTGTTTGAGCCGTTGGTCTATCCGTAGACTTTTTGTGTAACAAGGCAAACCCAAGAACAGTATATGTATAATGAAAAAACATTGTTTCTAATATTGTTCCTGGGTATGCTTTAATGTTAGAAGCACTGTGTAGAAGTAGATTTTCAGTAGATAGAGAGTAGAATTAAAATAGTAGGTTGTTTGCACAGTAGAAGTCTTTACAGTAAAGTTGTTTTTTTAATGTAAACTGGAAAATATATTTTCATTTTTGTTATTAATGTACTAGTACAGCTATAGCTTTCAGTATGTATTTTTGTTATTTTTCTTTTTTAGTGATTTTCTACAGATACTGATTTTAAAGTTAAAACCATAGACTTTATTTATCTACGAGAAAATACTTCTTACCAAAGTACTCATCCTCATAACATATCATCCCATCATCACTCACATAACACTTTATACATGAAACTATAAAACATATATTTCGCGTGGACAAATATGTACACAGTAATGTACTGGAAAAAGACAAGTTGATATTTGGAATAAAAATTAGGTTAGGAAAACAAAAGGCTAATTAATACCACCAAATTAGTTTCTTTGCTTCAATTTTTTTTCTTAACTCAAGTTATATATACAGCAAAAAAATAATATTTTTAATAGAAATAGTTGGTTGGTATATTATTATATAATTGAAAACAGTCTTTCCTCACAAATACATTGATTTAATATTTGATAGAGCCTATATTTTTTACTAGTCAGTGAGACATCTGTAATATGCATTATACACATTCTACAATATATGTGCCATTAGTAATGATGGTAATCTTATGATGCACTCCTTTAAATATTAGGAAACAAAACAGATATAGAAACATAAATAATATGTTTAATATGCTCTGTGAAAATATAGAAACATAATATAATATGCACATTTTTTGTTTTTCTCTCTTGAGTTGTGAGAAATATATAGCACAGAAAATACTTGGTAGTTTCCATTCGAGTTTTTTTCTCCTAATTATGGTTTTGTTCCAAATATATGGGTTTCCATTTCACATTTTTGTGTTTATCAGCTTGTACCGCCTGTTGTCATTCGTATATTTCTTATTTAATATAATTATTTTTTAAACGTGTATATGTATACATTATAACTTCTATATAATTTTAGAATTACTGTATACTCTGTTACTTTACAAATTGATTATAATATTAAAGAAATCTTATATGATTTCAAGATTCTCTAAATGTCCAGATCCCAGCCTGCATTAAACAGATTTGACTGGATGTAAAGCATAAAGTGTGCAAAAAATGTATAAAACTTAAATCAGAATCATGCCAAAAAATGTATTTATAGACACGTACAAAACTTCGCTGAACTAATGAATATACAGATTATAGTCTGGACTCTATCTATTCTAAATATTTCCGATTTGCTGACTGATTGGACGAAAAACTCGGACGAAAATTTAGATTTTAGCTTGGTCACGTAATGAAATGTTAATATATATAATGTTATATATAAAGAAGGCGTATTATACCATAAGACCATTGTGGTTATTTGTTGCTACACTGAAACATTAGTTACAGGGTTATTGATTATGTCTGTTTAGTTTTTTTTTGATTTGGGAAATAAATGGTAAATAGAAAATTTTTGGAGAGCAACTCCAAGTTTGTAATGGTGATACCTAACTATATACAGAGTATTCTGGAAAAAATCTACTGCAAACCAATGCCGTTCACGCATTAATCCATTGATATAGGATTTGCTCAACCGTTTTTAATAATATGAGATATGACCATAAGAGTGTGGCGTAAGATTTTGTTGTAGTTTTCTACAAGACTGATTGGTCTTATGGCACACTCTTTTGAATATATTGGCACTTATTATTAGAGAAAGGCCGTGTAAATCATATATCAGTGTATTTGTAGTAATGCGGCCTATTAAAAAATAAAACAATATACCTACATAGTATTCCATACTACCATAAGTCCAATAGTACTACCATAAAAACCTTTAAGTTACTCTTCACGCATTTTATATTGAACATTTTCTAAACATATTTTTAATCTCAATAATTATTATGTACATTATATTTCTAAAACGGTATTTCTTCTCTTGTACCATCTCCGTAACTCGGCTACCATCTGTGAATATCTGGTGCGCTTGCAAGTTACTCTTGCATCTTATACAGTTTTATGTTACTTTTTGATCAACAGAATTGGAAATTTATAACCAATATAAGCAATAAATAGGGTTGTGAGTACTCCGGTAGGTTAATACACTAAAATGAGGCAGTAACATTACTAGCTTGTGATTTTCTTTCACCAATAAGAAGGAAATAGCAAATATAGTTTTACGTTTTTGATTTTTAAATTTATTTTAGATATATCTCCCAGTTATTACTAGACATTTCCTATAATCAAGTATCCGTATAATTATACTGTTTAAACTCAAAAAATGACAGGTCTTCCACGATGCCGCTGTGGATGCAAGCGGAATCTCTTTGTATTGAGGTACTCTCGAAAATTCTTTTGGGAATAGGTCATATAAAATAATATAAAACAAGATATTCAAAATATTTTTTCAATTTTTTTAAACGGAACACTCAGTATATTTGTAGTGACGAGATACAGTGAAATACACTGCAGTGCCCTCTTTGGGTCTTTGCTACAATCCGTCTGACAATTATTGTCTAATTGACAGACAGATAACGATCTGCAGACAAGCAGATGCCATTACAGCGACCTCTATTGTCTTTGAGGAAGACAATCCTACTTAATTATTGGAAGGAGATGCTGAAAACAACTACTCCACGGACAATATGCCCCGACTGGTGTTGCATTACATCAACATCTCCATGGATGTCGCCACATCCTTCATCAATACCAAATACCAGACAATGACCGGTTTCGATCTTGTTATGATCTCATCAGATTGCCATAGGTATCGGAATCGATGAATGATCTGGCGACATTGATTGCCTAAGGGGCATATGTGAATGTTTGTAGTGGCGAGATACAGTGAAATACACTGCAGTGCCCTCTTTGGGTCTTTGCTACTACCCGTCTGACAATTATTGTCTAATTGACAGACAGATAACCAAAGAGGGCACTGCAGTATATTTCACTGTATCTCGCCACTACAAACATTCACATATGCCCCTTAGGCAATCAATGTCGCCAGATCATTCATCGATTCCGATACCTATGGCAATCTGATGAGATCATAACAAGATCGAAACCGGTCATTGTCTGGTATTTGGTCTTGATGAAGGATGTGGCGACATCCATGGAGATGTTGATGTAATGCAACGCCAGTCGGGGCATATTGTCCGTGGAGTAGTTGTTTTCAGCATCTCCTTCCAATAATTACTCAGTATATTATTTAATTTTTCAATTAGTATCTAACTAATATCAATATTTTCAGAGAGATTTTCAATTTTTCTACCAGAACCGTTAAATTAGAATTATAAGCGGCACAAGCATGACACAACTACACAGATATGCTCATAACTTTCGTTTGTTTGCGCATGACGTCATTCGTGAGGGAAAAATGGCAATGCGATGCGAAAATTCTTAAGGGAAGTGATATAATTATTTTCGTGTTTATCAATTGTTTTTCCTCGTAACTGACGTCACTATGCGGATTGGCATATCTGTGTAGTTGTATCATGGGCACAAGGTATTATTGTCATCGTAAGCATTTCTATAAGATTTTTCTAGATATTTCACATTCTTTGCGTAAAAATTAGGCATTTGGACAGTTTCTTAAAATTAATAAGAAAAAGTTAGAAGTTCCCCTATACAGTTCCCCCTATATTTGGTTTCAGCATCTCCTTCAAACAAATATATACAGTGATCGATATTTAGATGAAAAACGTCTTTAATATCAACACAATGGTTTTACTTCAACATCACCTTTAAATTTTATTCTGCAAGTTCCAGTGGAATAAAAATTCACAATGTCAATACGTATAAGCTCACTTATAAATAGATTTTAATTAAATAGTAGCTATTTATAATTGTTTAAAATATCCTCCATTCCGTTCAATGCAGTTTCCTTAATTATTTGTTGACTGCAATACCTCCATGGAAACAGAAACAACTGAGTCTTGTATCCGCTGTCTCATATCATCTGGTATTATTGGAGGAGTTTGGTAGACAGTATTCTTAACATGGCACCACAAGAAGAAATTTAATTTAGTCTGGACCACCCCTTCCTATGCATCTATCTGAGAACTGTACCGGAACTAACCAACAGGGAATAATGTGCTGGGGCACTATCATGTTGGAACCATAAATTTTCCCTAATATTTGGAGGCAAATATTGCAAAAGTTGTAACAAATTATTTTCCTAAAAACGTAAGTATTGATCACCAGTGTGGTGACTGTTAAAAAATGTGGACCAGTAATATATTCTCCAACAATACCTCCCCATACGCTTACTGACCACTGTCGTTTCTATCAACTGATCTCATAACTTTTGGATTTTCTGTGGCATGGCATAATTGTGGAGATTATATTTGTTTGGAGATTAATTATTAAGAAAATGAATTAAGATAAAATTATGAAATTAATTTCAAAAAACTGTCCGAATGTTTAATTTTTACGCAAAAAATCTGAAATATCTAGAAAAATCTTATAACTAATGCTTACGATTACAATATGTGCCGCTTATAATTCTAATTTAACGGTTCTGGTAGAAAAACTGCACGAAAATTGTAGAGAATTAAGGTACTAATATTAAAAAATGAAATAATCTACTGAGTATTCTTTTTAAAAAAATTGGAAAATGCTCTTTGAAATTTACTAAATTGGCGTTTATGCAAAAAAAAACACCCTGCGTAATATAATCAATATTCGGTGGTTACAACATTTCAGTAAGTCCCTTGGCTACGTAATAATAAAATATTTATTCTTAATTGACCGTAATTTTCACACAGCGGGTTTATTTGTCCTTGTCCCAAGCAAAATTTTCAATTTTTTTTTTAACTCGTTAGGGCAGCATCAAAAATAGAAAATGGACACATTGTTGAAAACAGAATTTTCCTGTGATTTCAAAAATATTAAAATATTTATAGCAATCCATTTAAAAAAAATAATCTTGAAATTCGTTGTGTATAGTGAGTTACCCTATATATTTTAAAATATTTTTAAAATGTGCGCCTTTTGACACTATATCTCACTCCTATGAAAGTTTTTTCCAGTACCCTTAATAGGGCCGATATTGAACTTTACCGCACTAATGAGCAACCCTGTATACAAAATATAACGAATACAAATTGTTTAATAATTGAACTAAAAATCAACGAATTATCTTTAGTATGTCTTTAGTATAATATGATTTTGTAGATAGGTACATAGTACCTACAGTATACATAGTACAGTATTCTTGTACCAAACTTTGCAATAGTTTGCTTGATACTACACTCAATCTTTATTATTATTAATGATGAAAGGTACGATAGTTTTTCTCTCAAAGTAGTTGTTATTACCGACATCTTCTTTTAAAGTTTTACTCTTTATTTTAAATACTCGAATTTCTGTTTTTTGTTTATTATTTTACGGGTAGCATGTTCCTAAAAGAATTTTATATAGTTAATATTTTTACCCACATATAGGTAGTTGATTAATTCGTGATCATTATCATCATGATGCTCATTAAATTGATAACGTTCTTTATTTAATTAAAAAATATATATTATATCTATAGTATAATGTTTTGACGGTAATGTTACTGCCAAGCTAGTTTATCTTTTTTTTATGTATTATGTTAAATCCTGTAGTATAGGTATACTTCAATACTCTCAAGCTATCTATCCTATATCACTTATTAATTGAGTGAGTAAATTTATTACACGTAGCTATTACCCAATGGCCAAGTTATGATGAATATAAATCAGAAGATCATCAGGTAGGTATATAGAGTATCGTGCCTGCATAATCTGAAGTACATGAATATATTTAAAACGAAATTTAGGGAAATCATGTGACCTTTTGAGCGCGATATCAAAATATTTAACACACTTTAAACAGGAAATTCGAAAGCGACAACGAACTGGATGAGGATAAAATGAAGCTATAAGGTCACGCTTATCGGTTTGTTAATAAAATATTTAGGTACATCGGTACTTTGATTTGCATATTAACCGATGGTTTAAAAGATACCTTTTTTCAACAATGTGAAGGTAAACTCGAAACAAAATCCAAGAGATGCACAATGCACAATGCACGTCATAAAGGATCCACAATGTTATTTTCTAGAAATAGGTATATGTTATTTTTTTAATTTAGATATACCTCAGCATAGCGTACACTAGTGTGATTTACTGTGATGGCATAATTACAAATAAAGATGGCATGAAGGAAATAAATGTTTTCGCGCTTTTAACATCATGTAAATAATTTTTTCTTTGGTTGTATCATAAAGGAACATTTTCGGTTCGAATATCGGGAAAAAAATATAAAAATAGTGTTTCGTTCTGTAAAAATTAGAAATAATATGGAAACTTCAAATAATGGTTTGTTGCTTTGTTTTATTTTCATTTCAAAAAAATTTTAACAAGCATTAATAATGTGCATTACCTATATAACTAGTACAATTTGGAAAGATATGAAGATGATTTAAACTATTTACACCTCAGACAAATAAATGTTTTGTTTTGTTTAAATGTGACCTTAATTCTGGACTTCCATTATTGAACTGTATTGTGGCTATTGCATTGTTGAAACCTATTCTTGTGACTGGCACAGTATCTAAAATTCGATTGGCAACATCTAGTTTATTATTGAGGGTGTCACCTATATAGCCTTCCGTTACACTAGATGACCGCTATCGTCCATGTCATTTTAAGGAAGTTATATCTCCACCAATACTCCAACTATTCGTGACCGAGGAAAAATTTCCTGTATTAATTCAATCACAAGGGAGATTCGGTAAGAAAACTTCGAGCCTATTAAAATTTTCGTTGTCATGGTAATGATTCGAAATGAAAGTGTACGATTGGTTAGAAAAAGTGGGTGCGAAATTTTCACTTGTAATCTTTCTAGTGATTGAATTATTTCCGGAAATTTTTCTGAGGGCACGAATATTCTGAAAATTATCCCGAGTCGCAGATGAGGCAGATCCCGAGTCGCATCCAATAAAAAATAATAGAGGATTCACGGGCGGAAAATGAAATATTTCGGATTCATAGCTGTTGCCGGGCTCGGCTAGCGTCTCGATCGGCAAATCCAACAAGTGGTCCAAAATATTGGATATTTCGTTCTATTATAACTAATGGCGTGCATCGCTTGGATTCTTGTTTTGACCATACCAGGTCATTATTCAATTACAATTATGACTAATTGAAACTTTTTTACTTTAATTAAGGTTAATCATATAAGTACTTTTTTTCAATTTTAAATATAAAAGTTTTTGTTGTATTTAATTACTTCCAGAGTTTTAAAAAAAATGCAAGCGTATTAATAATTATAAGTATGTTGTACAAGTGGGTTTAACTTCTTTAGCTATTGTGTTATTAGGTACTTACTAGTTATGGCTTTATAAAATTTTCTTTAATGTGTAGTTGCTTAAATAGAAAATTATAGTTTTGTTAAATTTATATTGGTGATAATAAGAAGATTAGTGAAATTTCCTTTCCATGTATATATATACTGATGTAGGATTGGTTGAGGCCTTAATGCCTAATCTATACAAATATATCATACCACAATACTGTATTTCAGAATATAGAGGGCATAAGAAGAAGAAGAAGATAAAGCAAATACTGAAATATTCTGCAATCGCCGCTGCTATAGTCACTAAAGTAAATTTCCTTTTCAAGCTTTTTCATGCGTCGTTACAGTTCAAGTTATTTCTCGTTAGCCTAGGTGGTTTAGTGTTGCATCTTGTAAAATTTTGGCTAGACGTTAAAAGGGGATATAATCCTCCCAAAGTTATTTACTATGAACCTTCGCACCATCCACATCATGATGGGGACGAAGGGGGCTACTGGGCCAGACAATACGATGAAGAAGAGAACCTTCATGCTCATAATTTAGCTTATTCCAAACGGAGGCCTGACTCACTTAAATCCAGCTACGCTTTATATAATAACACGTAAAATATAGATCATTGGATGTATCACCTAAAAATGTAGTTCCTAAGAAATGTTTTCTATAATTTACCAATTGGATTACGCAGTTTTTCGTTTAAACATGTTGAATCGCCTCATATTATTTAAAAGTGAAACATAAGTGTTGATTGTGGAGCGTTACTTTTCAGATACAGGTACAGTATTTGCTAAAAATTAATAACTTAACATATATTAACAAAAAGCACAATTTTTACCACAATAAATAAAGTGAATCACAAAGCACTGCACATTTCCACTGCATGAATTTTATTTATGACAGTAAATCAACTGCATGTTAAAAACATATTTAACGATCACTAACAAAACTGCATCGCATTCAATGCACACTGCATGGTGCTATTAGAAACAAAAAAATTATGAATTAATTTATAATAAATGTAATCCACAAAGTGAATTATAGAAGTTTTATTATTATAGACGGCGACTTTATAGCTGCACTATTGATAGTTTTAATTGGTTTACATCACCTTTGCATGAAAAAGTGCACACTAATGTGAAATTATGTATTTTTACTTGTCAACTCTCATGCTCAATTAAGTCTATTGATATTAACTTTAACAGCACACTCAGATGAGGTAGGTTGAAATTTTTTCTGCAACTTTTTTATCACTTGATAAAGCACTGGTTTTAGCATGCCAACGTCATGTGAATTAAAAAATATAGTAATCATTCTCCCTTGTTATGTAACTAATATCATAAAAGAACTAAAATGGAATAACTGGCATTTTTTGTTCAACTTCGTTGAGATCTACGGCTATCTATGACAGTTGGGATCTTTACTTTGTTTTCTCTGAAGCAATTCCTATACTCATCTCTGCTCAGAAAAAAAGTTAAAAATAAATAAAAATATTAAAAAAATCATGATTTTACGCATTTCTTGCAGATTTGTTTATGCTTACATTTAGTACAACAAACAGTTTTCTCGAGGTTGATAATGATGATGATATTTCAATGAAAAATTTAATTTTCTACAAAAAAGTACACTTGTAATTTTTTTAATCCGCTTAGTTTTTGAGTTATATTGAAAAAAACCAAAAAAACTACCTCTTTCCCAAAAATGCACTCCTAAATTTAATATCATTTTGTATTTTATAATTTTTAGGTGAGCAACAAACGGATAAAACAATAAAAACCCTTTAACGCAATTGTTCCTTACTTTCTCTTTTTTTTTGTACAGTTAATAGCCTAATCGTAGACATTTTGCCTTTTAATAGATGGCCTCTTCGGTGCTTCACGTATCGTGCTTGGCAAGTAAATGTATTCGTGGCGGAATTCAGTTACCGATCACTAATCGAGAAACACAGAAGATGCCATCTATTAAGAATTCAGAAATATCTTCGATTAAGCATCAACAATGACAGAACAGCCCACAATATCTGCATAATTACATACACAGGGTTGCTCAGTAGTGGGCCTAAGTTCCGTAACTCCTATGCCGTAATAAACAAAACAAAAAATTAGGATCTCATAGAGTCTAAGAGGGCCCATACCTATTTTAAAAATATGTATTTTTTTATTTGATATTTGAGTTCGGATCATTTTTCTGAATTCGCCAATGTAGGCTTTACTAGTGCTATACAGAGTAGTTCAGAAGATATGAGCATTTTTATATTTTAATCGCAATAAATTGAGCACCCTATATTTTATGTCATGTTCATTTCAAGGTCTGTCACGACTTTTTGTATTCTATGAAGCATTCCCTATGCCTAACGGTTTTTGAGATATTTGAGGTTTTATACTCTAAAAAGTATAGGATGGACCAACTGTTTAGTCAGTATAAGTCTATGGTATAACTATCTAATGCAAGTACCAATTGAACTACATAAGAGTTGAAATAAACCAGATATCATTTTCACATTTTTTTTACCGAGTTTTTTTTCCCTAATGAACCGTGAATTTTGCTAATAAACTGTTCACAAAATTACTCGACAGCTAATTTTTTCATCAGTTTTAAGAGGCCACATCTCGAAAACACCTTCGCCGATTTTAGTAAAAAAGGAAAAATGTAAAAGCTCGCCTCTTGTAGAATCAGGGGCGGAGAGCGATCTCCAAAAGAAAATATTTTTTTTAATATTATCCTTGGGCCAGAAGAATGCAGTACAAAATTAATGAATTAATTATGAACCTCTAAAATCTGAAAAACTTTTGCTATTAGGTATAGGGAATACTTTATAAAATAGAAAGAGTCGTGACAGACCTTAATGAAAATGATCTAAAATGTAGGGTGTTTCATTTATAAAAATTAAGAAAACTAGTTACGAGTTTTGATTCGTGCTGTATATAAACAAGTAAAGCTATTTTGAAGGAAAATATATATAAAGTAAAACTAGAGTATATAGCATAATTAATGGAGCCAAAAATTCAAGATACAGGGTGCTCAGTTCATTGGGGTTAAGATATAAAAATGATCATATCTTCTGAACTACTCTGTATAATACTAGTAAACCCTATATTGGCCAATTCGGAAAAATGATCCGAATTCAAATATGAAATACAAATATACTGGGTGTCCCATTGAAAAGTATCACATTTCGTGGCATTATATCTCGAAAACTAAAAGAGATATCGGGATGCGGTTTAGACAGGACGACTTAGGATTTTTGTAAGTTTTTTTTTTGCACTGTTGCCAAATCTCCAAATATATTGGTAAATTTTTTATGGAATACGCTCCTCTTTGGAGTAAAATTACTTGCTTATATTAAATGGAACACCCTGTATATTTTGGCATAATCAGAAGGCCTAATCACTTTGCGTTTCAAAAAGGTATACATTGTTTACATTATCTTGAGAATTGCTGCCACAAAATAAAATTTGTTAGAAGGACTCTTATTTGGGTTATTACGAATGAAAAAATACCTAATTTTTTGTAAAATTATTTTTAAGATATTGTACACTTATTTTAAATAAAATACCCTGTATATTTTACCATTTTAAAATCTCTGATCAAACTTGATGTGGAACTTGACTGCGTTTGCTTTTTAAATGAAAAAAGATAAGGAGAAAAGAATAATTCTTTATTAATCGGTAGGAATGATTTTTGTTAACAATAACAACAAAGCACAATGACACTAATAAAAATAACAAATAAAATAACGATATAAATAAAAATTACTTGAATAAGTTAGAAAACAATATGTTGGAAGTACCCACCATTTACTTCAATACATTTGTGCATCTTTAGTAGTAAATGATAAAAAGTGTATGATTCTTTTAATGTGAACATTTTTATATCTATACTTTAAATATTTAACACAACTGACAATCAGTTTATTATTGTACCTTTGTTTTTCATGGCTACTGTGGAAACGAAGACCAGCTTCACAAACTGTTCAAGTAAGAGGTGCTCCCATTAAACTGAATTTTGTGAAGAAAATGTAAACAATGATATATTTTTAAAAAGTAGAGTGATTAGGCTTTCTGATTATAACAAAATATACAGGGTGTTCTATTTAATGTAAGCAAGTAATTTTACTCCAAAGAGGAGCGTATTCCATAAAAAATTTACCAATATATTTGGAGATTTGGCAACAGTGCCAAAAAAAACTTACAAAAATCCTAAGTCGTTCTGTCTAAACCGCATCACGATATCTCTTTTAGTTTTCGAGATATAAGGCGACGAAATGTGATACTTTTCGATGGGACACCCCGTATTATTCCACTTAAAAAACATAAGTTTGATATGGTCCAGATTTATAGAGCACCCTATGTCACTATACATATTTTTAAAATGTGCATCCTCTTAGGCTCTATGAGATCGTAATTTTTTTTGTTTATTATGGCATAGGAGGAATGGAACTTTGTCGTACTATTGGTCCACCCTGCCTCGAATCAGTGGTACATCTTTATATTACATACATGATACGTGTTAAATATATGATATATAACATAGTTATCATTTTTTGAAGTACCTAAGGTATTGTTCCACATGTATTGTTCCGCTATTATCTATGACCTTGAGTTTACTGGTTTTAAACATCAGAGTAATAAATAAAGGGGAGACCGTTATTTACATTCTAAAGTGAAGCCTTGAGGTAAATGTATTTACAAACATCGGTCCCTGCAACGTCCTTGACATTGATGCCGAAGTTACTTTTTTATTTTTATAGCTAGGTACAGCCGTCATAATTTTCATTGATTAACATGTAAAGATCTACCACATTCTTGACCTCGATCAATTTACAAATTAGTTACATTGTAATATGTTTAAGGCTACCCACTATTTTTTTGTGACTTGTGTTATAATTATAGGCTCTCCATATCCATCAATACATTATTGAAATTTCTAGCGATATTAAGCGCCGGAAGTGGCAACATTGCCTGGTATTAACCTAATATAGCAAGTAACGCCATTATTTTGAAATCAAAAATTGGTGAAGCCGAGTGTTTTATGTGTTCTTAAACTGTGTTTTTGAACTTAACTTTTGTATATAATTATGTATATTGTAAGCATTTCCGTGATATAGCTTGATACGCCACTACGCTGATACGATCGTGTGTTCATTATGTATTGTTTGTTTACCAACATCCAGTAGGTTGAGGTTACATGTTTACATTATGCTTTGAAATAGGGAATGCGGTCTCCCCTTTATTTATTACTCTGATTTTTAAACCGATGCCACAAAAATAATTGTTTTCAACTCTTGATACAAATCTGATACATACCTTAGTGTATTGTAGGATTTTAGTTTTCGTGTGCAGTTCAGACATTGGCATCAAAGAAATCATAAACTTCTTCGTGAATCTGAAATTCGTGAATTTCTGCACGTAGGTAATTTACCTTTTAATTCTCAATTTTTAGGTGAATATCAATTACGAACCATAACTTAAAGAAAATGAGACTGGAATTTTTCTTTTCCCAATTTTTATCTCAAATAAGTTTACAACAAACTCATCAAAATTACGTTGACCGTCAGCCTCAATTTTCGAGCCATTTTACCTTTTAAATAAATTTTGTTCTAAATAACTTTGTTGGAAGTTATTGTTAAAGGAAATGTCTAATGTAACAATGGTTTCATAAGTTCACTTAAGAGAATGCCAATAGTGTATTAAGAGAAGAGAAAATACCTATAGTTGATATCCCTACTGCAATTTACCTATCGTTTAGCATTTTATTATTTGCCAGATTATATTGATTATTATTTTATTATTTACATTTTAATATATATTAATTTTAAATTTTGATTTCGATTTGATTTACTAGATTAAAACTTTATGAGGGTGAGAGTTGATTTGTTATATATAATATGTACAAAATTTCCAAAATTTGTGGAATTTTTTTTAAGTACAAAATACGTTTATTACATGAAGATAATTAAGGAAATTTTATGCATAAAAAGAGGTTAAGGAATTAGTTAAGATATTATAGCTTCGAATGTTAGTTAGTATACATGCACAAAGATGGTAAAAGCGAGTAAGTGCAACGGTAGGTACAAGAAACAGAAAATTTAAAATATCCCTAAGACTAATTAAAAATTAGGTAATTTGTCTTAAAATACGAAACCGTAGAGAGGCCACCATTTTTTAATTTTTTATTTTAAATAAAATATCGAGTTCGAACAAAAAATTTGGAGTTTGAACCTGAAATGTTCCTAAAATAAAAATTTAAAAAGTGGCCCCTATCGGTTGCAGCTTTGGTTGCAAAATTTATTTCAAGGTAAGAAAATCAAAATACCTATATATAGAATCTTTTGTTACTAGTCCAAATGAGAACATGATTTTTTCAAAATAGGCCTTTTTGCTGCAATATAATAAAAATTGTTAAAGATTAGAATCATAATATCATATTATACATATAATTTGATATAATATATTATACACAAGAAACAATCTTATCTTTGTCTCATTCTAACTCTGTCTTAAAAAGCTATTTTTGCCTGTTATTTATCGTAGGTATTTATTTAGTTCACATTTTTCTTTTTTTTAACTTTATTTCTTATTTTTCCGGTTTATGCCTCCTAAAAATGTTTTATTGTTTTATACTCGAATACTGACCCAGACACTAAATACCTACAAAAGAAAAGATATGTTAATTTTACTTTTATCTTAGGTGCACCATTTAATAAAAATCAATAAGACTGTAAAATATTGGTAATATTTCCTAATTCCCAGTTTCTTGTAAGAATTATTATTCGTTTTTCACCTTAAATGTGTATGTATACTATCTAGGAAGTACAAGTTAAATACTTGCTCTTTATGAGACTACTATATGAGGGAGGGCATAAATGATGGGTCAACCTATTATCACAGCTTACCTTTGTTATGGTAAGCTGTGCTATTATGTTGGTTGAAATTCCGATATTGAACAGCAGGAGAATATTGACTTCTGACTTGGAAGTGGAAATTTCGACTTTAATTTCAGAATTCCGACTTTACACTCTGTGTTTTTAATGTCGGAATTTAAATTCCGATATGATATGCGAATTCCCAACTTACAGTAATTGTGACTTTAATCTTAGAAGCTATAAGAAAGTAGCATATACAGGGTGTCCACCTAGTGCGCGTAAGTCCAATATCTGGGTTAATAAAAGAGATAACTTAATGTTTTTTTCTACAGGGTTGTCTAATATCCCGAGCTGCACAAAATGAAAATATATTTACATATTCAGGGTGTTCAGTTTTTCCTGGACAGGTACCAACTTCGATTTTCTAAATGGAAATATATATTTTTTATTGCTTTTTCGAACTAAACCCTTGATTTTAGTAGGACTTTCATCAGCCTTCCCTATACCTAACTTAAACTGTTTTTGAAATATTGACGGGTGAATATTGACATTTTTGCAACTTTGACACCCTGTAAAATCTAAACGGTTTGAGATAAAGCAAAACGGTTTGCACATTCCTATCTTAACTTTTCATAAGCTATCGTTTGGTACTAATTTCAGGATTATCCAAAAATTTAAAATTTTCTGAAAATTTTGAAAATTTTTTATTTCTGTATAAATTTGAAATTAGTACCAAACGATAGCTTATGAAAAGTTAAGATAGGAATGTGCAAACCGTTTTGCTTTATCTCAAACCGTTTAGATTTTACAGGATGTCAAAGTTGCAAAAATGTCAATATTCACCCGTCAATATTTCAAAAACAGTTTAAGTTAAGTATAGGGAAGGCTGATGAAAGTCCTACTAAAATCAAGGGTTTAGTTCGAAAAAGCAATAAAAAATATATATTTCCATTTAAAAAAACGAAGTTGGTACCTGTCCAGGAAAAACTGAACACCCTGAATATGTAAATATATTTTCATTTTGTGCAGCTCGGGATATTAGACAACCCTGTAGAAAAAAAAATTAAGTTATCTCTTTTATTAACCCAGATATTGGACTTACGCGCACAAGGTGGACACCCTGTAGAATATCCTCACTCGGAAGAAATTAACTTCCTTACGTTTATAAAAATTGTTTATAAAAATAACCGAATTACATACCTACTCTAGAAAATAATTATCTTAAAAAAATTGAGTTTAGTTGTAAATGTATTTTGAAAATGGAACATTTGGTGTATTATTTTTATATTTATTTTAATTATTTAAGGTAGGCATACATTGTTTCTACCGCATGCAGAAAAGCAAATGAGGATATCTCATCACTTCTATCCATATTATAAAGAAATGTAGAACTCACAAAGTGCAAGTACTTTATTGCTTTCTTGATTTAATTAATAATTAATGTTATTAATTAAGTCAAAATAATATATTTTATAACAATGGTAATATAATATAAATGCTTATTTGCATGTAATTTAAAATTTAAAAATACACAGTTTTATAGGGATATTAAATAAAATATTGCGAGGAGTTGTTTTTTTACTAGGTACCTAATTATTCATTAAGCAACATGTAAGTATAAAAATAAATTATGATTTTTTAAAAACCTGATATGTTTATTCGCCCAGCTAGAAATATTTAAGTAGCATGAAATCGATTTATTTCATGCATGACCTTTAATGCATTCACAGTGATACTTGTTGCGATAAATAATGTTTCATATGAGTAATAATATACTTACATAAGTTATTGGTGGTCAAGTTCTTTGCATAAAAAGGTGCCCCTAGGTAAGTTTGATCAATAATGCAGACTATGGAATAAGTTCCCACTAAAAATCTGCATAAAAAGTGTCAATAATAAATCACAAACATCAGTTATTTTATTGTAAAATTTACTGAAAATAAACTTAATGTAATACAACTGAAAAATATACGATGTTATTGTTAAAATTGGCGCAGAGATGTGACACAAAGAAAATTTAAAAAACACAATTTCTACATCAAGTTTATAAAGTGGCTTTATAAACTAAAAAGCTAAAGTGGTTTATATGTTTGGAAAGGGAAAAGGAGATTATTAAACCACGTCTAAAGTCACACCCGAAGCAATAAGGATTTCCAGAGTATACATAAAATATCAAAACTTCAAACATATGACTACAGAATCAAAGTAGGTGACAATTTCATATAAATTATGAAACAAAGTACATATTTCAATAATTGCAACAAGTGTCATTGTAATAATGCCTTTTGTCCACATCACCATTAGATCCTTACCATGCACGAACTGGTTTTTTATGCATGAGGTATTTTTATTATTTTACTGCATGCGCCTATTACTTTTACATGATTTATAAAATTCGTCTGTTTACACGGTTATGATACAATACACATTATGCATGACGTTTTTATTACATTTTTATGCATGTACCTTTGCTGCATCAGTTGCAGAAATACTGAATATTTTTTATAGAAAAAATTTTACTGACAATAAACTAAAACTTTGTATTAAATAATTAATATAAATATTTTTTAAATAATCATTTATATAAATATTTAGTTCTTTAGATTTACAAACAAAATACAAATTTTAGTTGGTATGGTCATAAAGCATGCTGTGCTTGGATTCAGCTCGCAGCTTTTCCTACACATATTGAAATATTTTAATGAATGCACCTTTAATCACATGATTGTTTATTATTCCTTAGTTCCTTAGTTATTAGCTACTAAAAATGTTTGCATGATGACATGGTTTGTCCTATGCTTGGTCATATTATATTTAAATTATTTATGGAAAAATAGTGCATTATGAAGTATTAAGTGCATTAAGACTCAAAGTGTATATCGAAAAGATCAGGAATCAGAGAGTTGTTTTACTTAATTTTTTTTTTATTACATTCATCCGCCACCAATATTTTTTAATGAAAATTTATTCGTAAGCTGTACAGGGTGGCCAAATAAGAATGGACGCCGGCTGTATCTCAGAAACTACTTATCGTATAACTTTAGGAAAAAAATTCTGACAAGTAAATCGGACAAGAGAAATCGCTGGAAATTATTTTCAAGTTCGTAGGATGGCCGCTAGGGGTCGCAATTGCTATGACCAATCAGAAAATGGGATTTTTCTCAAAAATATGCCAAGTTAAGAGGTATTTTAAATAGTGGCATTGTAATCTTTGTAAAATTTGCAATCTTTTTCTTGTAATGCACTTTGCTCTATCTTTAAAAATAAAGTGGTGGGGGAAGGTTAAACTTTATTTTATTCAAATAAGAATAACTCCGGTTTGGGTTAACAGAATTAAACGAACTAGGGCTCGTTTAAAAGAGCTTTTCTTAATGAGTAATCTGCAGTATATACTGTTCCTGAACTTATTTTACCGTGGTAGCTAGAGGGCGCTCTTTGACATCGTAACAGTTATTGCGCGTTTTCATAAAAATTTTAAATGGCAGGCTATGTCTCTTTTTACATAGTTAAATAGAGCACAAAATTTCCAAAAAATCGGCTCAAACCGCAACTTTCTATCTTCTCTCTAACGGGAGATATTAAGAGAACAAGTAAAATTAGGGTGCCGCCTATATAGACCTATAATAGTCTAATTAAAAATTATATTAGTAGGCTATGAAACAAAAACTATATTCCTTGAGTATGTTTTAAACCGTAGTTTGAGTTACTCCAAGGTCTTTCGCAATAGTTCTAGTAGTTAGTTGAGGATTAAATTATATACATATATGTAAGCTAACACATTAATAATGTTCCCTTCGGTGCGAGCTCTGCGTTGTCTAAGGTATACAGTTAGATGAACATTTCGAGTTGTTCGCAAAAGGTGAATTACTCCTAGAAAAACTTTTTTATTGGGGTGCCGCCTATCAGGATATTGTTGCGCATATACTCTCGCAGCAACTGTAGCATTTCTCATTGATTCAAAATAAACTCTTACCATGTCAAATAATTCTTCGTTTGTATAAATCATTTTGTAAGAAAAAACGAACAATAAACTACAATTCAGAATAAACAAGAAAACAACACGAACAACAACAAGAAAAACCCGGACAATACAAACTTAATAAGACATGAAACGATATTAACTAAATGATATTAAGATGTAACTAAAACGTTTTAATATTTTGACGTACCTATTTACCTCTTTTTGTTTCATAGCTTACTAGTATAATTTTTAATTAGACTATTATAGGCCTAGGCGGCAGCCTAACTTTATTTGTTCTCTTAATGTCTCCCGTTAGAGAGAAGATAGAAAGTTGCGGTTTGATCTGATTTTTTGGAAATTTTGTGCTCTATTTAACTATGTAAAAAGAGACATAGCCTGACATTTAAAATTTTTATTAAAACGCGCAATAATTGTTACGATGTCAAACAGCGCCCTCTAGCTACCACGGTAAAATAAGTTCAGGAATAGCATATACTGCAGATTATTCACTAAGAAAAACTCTTTTAAACGAGCCCTAGTTCGTTTAATTCTGTTAACACAAACCGATGTTATCCTTATTTGAATAAAATAAAGTTTAACCTTCCCCCACCACTTTACTTTTAAAGATAGAGCAAAGTGCATTACAAGAAAAAGATTGCAAATTTTACAAAGATTACAATGCCACTATTTAAAATACCTCTTAACTTGGCATATTTTTGAGAAAAATCCCATTTTCTGATTGGTCATAGCAATTTCGACCCCTAGCGGTTATCCTACGAACTTGAAAATAATTTCCAGCGATTTCTCTTGTCCGATTTACTTATTAGAATTTTTTCCCCAAAGTTATACGATAAGTAGTTTCTGAGATACAGCCGGCGTCCATTCTTATTTGGCCACCCGGTACAGATATTTCATGTACAAATCCATATGGATATAATATGGACATAATTGCAATAATGCACTATTTTTGTACAGCAAGATTTTACTAACATTTACCAAAATATATATTTTCCACGGTAACAGTTTTATTGTGATTATTTCAGAAATGAGAGAGTTAACGAAGAAGAAAAAGAAGAAGCCACTTAAGTCGTTAATATATGTCATAAAAATTGGGATTTTAGCCGCCATTGTAGGTGGGAAAATTCTTCTTTTGTTAAAAATTTTCGAAGCTGGAATTAAGTTTAAATTCCTTTTGATATCAGCTGGAGGTTTTTTGATAAATGCCCTTAAGTTTTGGTTTGAAATGAAGTCAAATAAACACAACAACGAATCTATTGTTTACAAAAATCCATACGAACATGAAGGAGACTGGAGCTCAGGTGGACCTGGAGAGTATAATGCAAGAGCTTATGACACTAGAAAAGAACATGGCCAGAATTTGGCGTATAAAGGATACAAACCTGTATAAAATCTTGTAAAAGCTATTTAAGAGATATTTATTAATTTATTCTATTTATATATTTGAAACTGTATTTATTTTTTATAGAATAGCGTTAATAAATTACACTGTGGTACTCATACTTTTTATGCGTTAAAATAGGGTACCGATAATGTCATTAACAATGTAAAATCATTGTCTGTCTTTTAAGATCCCTCTCAGTCGGTATTTCATTTAAGGGGAGCCTGTGTAACATTCTATACTAAATATAATTAAAATACTGAAATTCTACACTGGTTCTTACATTAAAATACATATACATTTACAATACATTTCAAAAATTGATCGGTGGGAATACATATAAATTGAACAATTTTTTTCAAGATAAGTTAGCTACAAGAACCTGATACTTATTTAATCAAATTATTGTACAAATTTAAAGATAAATCCAAATAGCCATTATTATATTTACATGAGGTTATATTAAACTAGAAAGAAACAGTATACAGAGCGATTGTTCTAGAGAATTGGTCACTATTGGTTAAACAACCCAGTATTTTCCGGCTCCGGGTGTGGTAACACGTTTTAATTAGGACAGTAGAAATAAAAATGTACCTGGTTTGTATATCCACCGACTGCTGCCAGGACCAGAGAGAGCTCGTCGAAATCTATTATACTAAAATATATTGGGTCATACTCGTATTTGAATTTTTTGTTTTCATTTTAGCGGCTTCATGCTTTCACTGAATAATCAATGGTTCTCTGAAAATATCAACATTATTGTTTTCTCTTCAAATTTTTGATGCTATTTATTCTTCATTTGTTCTTGTAAAATTTGATGATGTACTGCTTTTAGATATATTAAATTTCTAAGTAACTACCTATTTATGATAGTGAGTATTTTAGTTCATTTATATCATTTTAATATCCGCTGTGTATCGCGTTACTTTTAGTTACTTTTCACGTTGTGTATTTTATAATATTAACATTCTTTTGCCCACGACGTAACTATATTATGACTTTTACTTGGTTTTTACCTTATAACTGGAATGATTAGTTCGCCGTGTTATACAAGGGCTTTCACGCCACTTCACTACTTACGATATTATAAACTTTAACTACCATTTAGTATGAAAATAAGGGAAACCTGGAAAACCTTATTAATTAAAGAGTACAGTAGGTTTTTAGCCATTCATACAGTGATATTGCAGTACTAATTGCATATTATTATAATATATATTATATTAAGAACGCTATCAGCCTTATGCACACATTTAATATTGGAGCAATTAGAAAAAGTTTACCCCGGTGAGATTCGACCGTCGTTAACCGCGGAGAATGATTATTAAAAACCCGACGTCTTTAACCGCTCGACTAAGGAGGATTAACTCCTTGAACCTGAAAATTTGCACTTGGACATTATCCCTGGTGATTTACTCATCTAACATATTGTTATTGACCTATCACTGCCACATGGTGTATATTATTACATTTTTGAATTCTTAAAATCCTAGAATACTTTCATATAAGATAGCTCAGATGCTAGATGTATATTGTTATATATTGTATATTGTTATATAAATGGATGCAGGATTAAATTTATTATCAAAATATATTAGATTTTCCTATGGTTTTAGTTAAAGCGTTAATGCGAATATATTCGGTTAAAACTGACTTTTCTGCTTTCTATTTTGCTTTCCATTCTGTCCTAAAATTCCAGAATATAAAAATTTACAATTGACTTGAATAATTTGGGGGTAAACTGGTGACATTTAGATAAGTGGATCACTAATGACAATTGTACCTTAAAAGCATGGCCATTTTGCATCGTGTAAGTTCAAAATTAATTAACAGATTAACCTATAGTTTTCGCTTAATCTTTCTAGTTTTAATTTAATTTTAACATCTGCAATTTCGATATAGCTTTATCTTTGATTATGGCTTTCTTAAGAACAGTAAATATGTTGGATTTTTAGAAAATTTGAATCTCTAGCTAAAATATGTGCATTTAATATATGGTCAAAACCAGTTTCTGAACTGGTATTTATTAATACATTATCAAAATTAGTACTAACCAGGATGGGCTAAATCACGCTATCTCGAAAATTCTTGTCTGCTATCTAGAAAATTTACGTAAGGGAACATTCCTAGTGACGTCACAAATTACTGCAATTCTATGGCGTCCTTATATACATAGGAAGTTACATAGTCACATAGTTACAATAGATGTACATCTATTGTAACTTTTATATTTGTTGTGTTTTGTTAACCGTTTATTTTCAAAAACCTTGCAAAAACTTACAGCTTTATTATTTTGTGTTGTGTGTTAATGGTGATTACGTTTATTAGTGGTGAAAAATGACACTATTTGTTAACATAATAAGAGAATTCTATTTGAGTGTAAGTGCGCAATTATGTAGATTTTATTTAATTTTTAAAATGATCGGCTAGCAATATTCGAATCAAATTCATATTTACTTGATAATGAACTCCAAAAAATAACTGTCAGTAAGAAGTATTTTTAATTAGTATAAAATAGTATATTCGAACATGTTTATTATGCATTTAAAGTTGTTTCTATAGTTTCTTACCGTTGTAATTTTGTTTAAATTATACAGGGTGTCTTTAAAAGATCTGTACAATACGCTAGCACAAACTTATAAGACAAAAACAGAATGATTTAACCAAACTTGCCTTATCTATTTGCTAACGATGTCTATCTGTAAAGTATAAACTTGAGAAAATACCTACATAAGTTCAACAAGTACCTTTATTTATAAACAAAAACTAATTTACAATACTTCTTATTTCATTAAATAAATTTCAGGATCATTTATTTATATTATAGAATACATTATTTATTATCATTGTCAGTAGATACAGGAAAACTAACAATAAATGCAGATATATTTGTGAATTTATTTCATAAAATTTTATAAACTAGTGGAAGTGAGATATAAGAAAAGTGAGACAGAGGTATTTTGTGACGTTATAATACGCTAACCTTATTATTTAGTAACCGTGGTCCAAGGATTGTTAACTGTTTAACAATCCTTGACCGTGGTCTACGATTACTTAGTAACCGTGACCGTGGCCCATCAAGGCAAAGAGCTACGCAAAAAGACAGATAACTGGACTATATTCTGCTAGATTACAATCTAGTCGACTGTGCTACACTTGTCAATCGAATCCTTCGATTTGCGTGCAGGGGTTGTAATTGTTTACCCCGATGCTTTGAAAGGCCAGTAAGAAGAAGTACTACCATATTATGACCATGAAGTATACAAGTAAGTCCGAACTAATAGGGTTTGCCTGATAAAATATGTACTAAACAAACGTACATGGCACTCAGTTATTCGTTTGTGCTGGCGCTGCTGTCGGCATGATCGCGTGTCCATGTCTTTTATCAATTTTCGAATAACAACGTGAAAGTGTGAAAAAATTAGATTTCTTGTAATTTGCTATATGCTTTCATTATAGTTTGTGAATATGTATACATAGTTTGTTGGATATTAATCTGTATGCATAGAAGAGCAGGTACATCTTTTCTAATTTCAGTTTTTTTTTTCAAGATAGGTATCTACCTTAATTTTTTGAATGAATCGCTTTAGTGTTGTGTTTTCTTTAAGATATGAATGAAATACTTACAGAACTGCAATAACTTACAAAAAAAAAATACAACACTAACAAACCCTCTATAAAAACATCAGCAGTAGAAAACTTAAAAAATTACAGGTATCAGTTAAATAAAACAATAATAATAACACATAAATCATTTAACATCATTTGACAGAACATTAACCCTAAACACATTTCACAATAATTATTGTCACTTGTCAGGAAAATTAATGTACGAAAAACAAACAATTGACTAATTGGTATCTACCAATTAGTCAATTGTTTGTTTACAACATATCTATGTTGTGCTCATGAAGTATATATACTTTATACTTCATTGTTGCGCTGCTACTGTCGGCAATGCGGTGAAACACTGAAAAGGACAATGGATTTTCGCGGGTAGGGTAATTTAGTCGTTAATGACTAACAGACGATGGTTTTCAACGTATCTAAGACAATTACAAGTTAATATATCAATTAATTCTTAAAGTAATTGACTGTAATCATCCACTATTAATTTTTAAAGCACTATCAACTTACTGTAAAAATTGGTTTATTTTTTATGTTTTTGTTATTTAACGTCTAACAACCTATTTCCGCGACTAAGACTAATCACTGGGCGCATTCAGGGAGACATAGCACTCCCGCGCTTCAGCGCTTTACCGCTTCACGTTCGCTGAATCGACATTTTAAACGCAAGCTTAAAGTTACATAATTTTCAGTAAATCATATTTTGTAATTAATATTAATAATAATTAATATTATCCATAGATATTTTGTGCGTAAACCCATAGACGTAAACCTATCCTAAATTAATTTTATCACTTGATGGAACTATTCAGCGATCCAGCGGGAAAAATATATGCTTTACCGCTTTAATAAAGCGCTGCAGCTATTTGAATAAAGCGCTGAAGCGCTGCGGTTCCCTGAATGCGCCCAGTGACACGATGCTAGGAGACGAGTAACCCCCAACCTAGAAATGTTGCTAAGCCCCCACTTTGGTAGTGTGGTAGGAATCTTTTGCTTGCCTATCATCTCAGAGACACGGGACCTCCGGCTTTAAACCCTATCCGAGGGAAGATTCGTCTTCTACACAAAAGTCGCCCAAGTATGTATATCGTGTGTGACATCACCGACGTACATGTCACTAGAAGGTGGGCAGGAATCGCGCGTCTTCCCTGCACAGTTAGGTACTTATAAAATAGGTTAAGGCCAAGTCACTGCGACGGCTTGCCCGCATTTTGTAAATTAAACTGTAGAAACAAAAAACATATACATAGTAGCAAATAAAAGATATAATTGTTTGTCTGTAATTGTGTCAATTTGGATTTATCTTTAAACTTAATTATGTAGGTTGCCATAATTAAATAAATATTTTAATGACAATCTGTATTATATAATAAAATAAATTTTAATCTATCTGACGCGGTTTTTTACCCAACTATTCTACATTAGCCTAAAACTATCCAATAGGTTCACCGCATGTGACTAACCAAAGTAAACAAAGGTTTCCAAAACTTCTACTATTAAATACAATGCAGTTTCAGAGGAAAGAGGAAAAAAGAAGAAGAAACATCAGCACCAACAACACATGAAGTATTTCTTTATATGCGGCTTAATAGCATCTAAACTTGGACTATTAATTGGTCTTTTGCAAACAGCCCTCCTACTAAAATTGGCCCTTTTGAGTATTGGTATTCTTGGAGTGTCTGTGGCTAAATTAGTGATATTAGTTAAACATGGTAAACCCAAGACTATTTACTATGAGAATTCGCATCACGACCACCATTACGAACACGAAGACACTTGGCATGATGATCACGAACATTGGCGTAGAAGTTTTCCTCAAAATTTAGCGTATTCCAATCAGAAGCCCAGATAATAGTTAAACACAGTAGAGAGAAGAATTTAGAAACTAATTTAGAGAGAAACAGTTTAACAATTTATAAATATATTAGGTGAATGTTAATGGTTTGGTTAAATGGTTGGAATATTTAATGGTTAAAAAAAATAATTATCTATATGTATATAGGGTGTGTAACGGAGTTGTAAGTAGACGTATCCTGAAACTAATCGAGATAAGAAATTACGAAATTGAAATTTTGGTTCCAGCCATATGACGTCAGGTTCTAATGATTGACAATAACGGCTATACTTTATTACTTCCGCTTCTACTGGAAGTAGACATCAACTTCCTTATTTTAAATGGAAGAGCCTGTATATTTTTACATTCTTGGATTCCCCTCGTAATTTTGAATCAAAATAATCAATAATCCCATACTTAAAACTTATACTTTCAGAGTTATTTATTATTATTTTTTTTTTAATAATTAACAGGATTAACTACTAAAAAAATATCCAACATTATTAGTAACAAAAAAATATTTTTTGGGAACACCTCATTGAATAACCTATAATCTACCAACTGGTAGAGTTTTAGTTTAATTTTAGTCTGTTATTACATAGCCTCTGATAATCTTTGTTTGATATTGAGTTAAACTATACCTAAAATCATTATTAGATACTGATGTCAGAGTTATTTATATAGTAGTGACGATCTGCAAAATTTCAATTTCGGATCTTAATTACTTTCAGAGATATGTTACTGCCAGTTCGTCATTGGAAAGAAAAAAGTGCACTCTTTTTTTCAATTCAAGCTTTCGAAGCAAATATTGCTCCTTCATCAAGAAAAGAGAAGTTGAGGTTAAATTGGAGAAATTGGTTAAATTTTGGTTTAATTTAACCAATTTCTCCAACACAAAATATAGCTAAAGTAAGTTAAGGCCAATATAAAAATTACATTGTGGCACTCTGATGGACGTAAATAATAGAAAAATATGTTCTAAGAAACCAAAAATAACGTATAAAAGTAAGTTTTTATAAAATTTTTGCCTATCTGTTTTAAAAATCCATTCATTGTAGCTAACAGATATGAGTATGTTAGTACCATGTACTATTTTCAAGACTCAATAATTGGTGCAAATAAAAGTTCTGAATTTTATTAATGAATTAATTTTAAAACTTTCATAGAAAAGTATTCGATTTCATCCAAAAGTATTTGAATAATTTCCATTGTCATATCTGCATAATTAGACACCGAAATTAAATACAGATGTTATATATCACTGGGGGTATTATACAGGGTGTCCACCTAGTGCGCGTAAGTCCAATATCTGGGTTAATAAAAGAGATAACTTAATTTTTTTTTCTACAGGGTTGTCTAATATCCCGAGCTGCACAAAATGAAAATATATTTACATATTCAGGGTGTTCAGTTTTTCCTGGACAGGTACCAACTTCATTTTTTTAAATGGAAACCTATATTTTTTATTGCTTTTTCGAACTAAACCCTTGATTTTAGTAGGACTTTCATCAGCCTTCCCTATACCTAACTTAAACTGTTTTTGAAATATTGACGGGTGAATATTGACATTTTTGCAACTTTGACACCCTGTAAAATCTAAACGGTTTGAGATCAAGCAAAACGGTTTGCACATTCCTATCTTAACTTTTCATAAGCTATCGTTTGGTACTAATTTCAGAATTATCCAAAAATTTAAAATTTTTTGAAAATTTTGAAAATTTTTTATTCCTGTATAAATTTGAAATTAGTATCAAACGATAGCTTATGAAAAGTTAAGATAGGAATGTGCAAACCGTTTTGCTTGATCTCAAACCGTTTAGATTTTACAGGGTGTCAAAGTTGCAAAAATGTCAATATTCACCCGTCAATATTTCAAAAACAGTTTAAGTTAGGTATAGGGAAGGCTGATGAAAGTCCTACTAAAATCAAGGGTTTAGTTCGAAAAAGCAATAAAAAATATATATTTCCATTTAGAAAAACGAAGTTGGTACCTGTCCAGGAAAAACTGAACACCCTGAATATGTAAATATATTTTCATTTTGTGCAGCTCGGGATATTAGACAACCCTGTAGAAAAAAAAATTAAGTTATCTCTTTTATTAACCCAGATATTGGACTTACGCGCACTAGGTGGACACCCTGTATATTATTTACCTATTTATTTATTTATTTATTTATTTAATATTGTAAATAACAGTGTGATACTTTGTATGTCTCTAATTATTAAATAAAAATTAAAACAAATTACATTTTATCCTTTCATATTGCTATGAGAAATATTACAGTCAAATCAATTAGAAATTAACTTCGATATAATTTGTTCGTATTTTTTTTAAACAAATTTGGGAATGTTAAACTAAATGTATATATCTAAATATTTAAGTAGAATAACTGATTGAAAACGGTTATAGTAGTAACTATATCGAATAGTATCTACTAATAAATTTGCGTGATGGTGGGCGCTGTCAATGTTGTGAAATAGCTTACTTTAAAACTCCTGTACCTTGTTTTATAAAAACTACACCCTGTAGGTGTGGTTTTTATAAAACAACCCTGTAGGTGTGGTTTATATAATATTATAGTATATTTTTACTTATTTACGTAATACTTTCTCTAAAGTATGCAATCAGTGATGATGTGAAAATGTTTTTAATAGAAAAAATTATTTGTAGAATATATTCAAATAATATAAAAACTGTCAATTTTGGAAATAAAGTAGATAGATGTACTCATATATTCTTTACCTATATATAGGTATATAAATACTTCTTTACAAATATAATAACAATAGGGAGTGTTAAAATAAAGTCTGTTCTATTTTACAAGTTTCTGATCAGTCCTAAAGGACTAAAATTTGTATAGAAGGTTTGCTGTATTTCTTATAATGAAACTAAATCTAAATATTTATGTAAAAGCTATAGTTATATAAAGTGGTACTTACGCTTTTCTCTGAGCTAGCAAGCATTCCTGATGATTCATTGGCTCAAAACTAACCATATAATTCATATTACTCATTACATGCATAAATAATCAACATAAATTGTCACAAGTGAAGTAAAAAATAGTATATTTATACAGGGTCCTGCACCTGAGCTCCCGTCTTTTGTAGCTCATGAACTGGTGCCTTTATAAATTTCGTTCAAATTTGACTGCAAAATATTCGTAGAGAGGCACATTTTGAAAATATTTTCAAATATACAGGGTGCTTCAAAAACGTGTAGGTACCATACTAAAGTTATGTTTTTTTTAACGGAACACACTATATATTTTTGCATTTTTGGATTCTGCATGTAAATTTAGTGTCAGTTTGTGTTATATTCCCTATATCAAAACGTAGCCGTTTCGAAGGTATTCGACATTTTATAGAAAAAATTACAGTTGTTACAACTATTTCAAAGTGAAATATCTTATACAATTGAACAGCGTTTATTTTAATTTTTATTTGTCAGATAGTCTAGGCATTGGTCTTTCTGAAAATAGCTAACAGAAATCTGTAATACATACAGAGTGTTTAATATTTACTGAGCAACACGTCAATTTTGAAAGATGCAAAACTCATTTTTTCAAATGGCACACCCAGTATATTATTCTACAGCTGAAAGTACCATTCAATTCTGAATTGAATGATATAGCATTGTCCTATACCTATCTCGTAAGGTGCTCAAGATATAATCAATTTTATAGTAAAGTGCTGGAAAGTGGTCTTCGAATAAAAGAAAACAACTAAAACAATTTTAAATTTATTGTCAGTTGCTTTGACTCTTATACTGACTCTTATATGGCATAATAAAAGTCAAAGCAACTGACAACAAATTTGAAATATTTCCAGTTGTTTTATTTTATGCAGAAATTTGAACGAAATTTATAAAGGCACCAAGTCATGAGCTACAAAAGACGGGAGCTCAGGTGCAGGACCCTGTATAATTAATTATTTCATAAAATGAAAAACTGCCACAAATATTTGGTTTATATTACACGGTGTATTAAACTTTAGATATTTTAGGCATAAAGGTATGTCAGTAATTTCTAACAGCCAAAGTATTTACTTAATTTTATGGATATTAAAGAGGGTCAGAGCTTCATGTACCTGCCTATATACATACGTATTTTAATTACTAACCGTATTTCAGGCTACATGCAGGTAATGTCGAATTATTCACATTACCGTTAGTAAATATTTGTAGTTTCAATATAATGTACAAAATTATGTGACCTGTCCTAGTTCAAATAATTTAAAAGTGTTATAACATTTATTTTTTATGCTAATGCAATCGTATCACTTTCATTGCATTCTAGATAATACCTACTGCTGTATAAATGGGTTCTCACTTGATGGAATAACGGTTTTTTGCCAAATGATTAATTTTTATTAATAAAAATCAATTAATAAAAATAAAAAAATGCTTCTATTCACTTAAATTAATTAGAAGGAACAATAAATTTTATTATCTTAATATTAAGAATTAAAAAATATTGATTTTTTCAGTAAAACATTCTATTTCTCAAGCAGACCTGTATAGCAATATTAGATTAGAAAGTAAATAAAATACAGTAATCAAGATAATTAAATATATGACAGTGAAATAGGTCATACAATTTACATAAATATCTCCATTCTATAGGTTAATTTCTAAAGAGGGAAAAAAAATGTTAACAATATTAGCAGTAAAAATTATAACTAGCTTTATTTAAAATAAAAGAAGCAAAAGAAAATACATACATATAGATAATAGAGAGTTTTTGAACCCCTTAAAATTTACGTTATCGTTATGGTTATGGTTATTCTGAGCATGCGCAGTGCCGAAAATGATACTATTTTTGGCACTGCGCATGAGCAGAATAACGATAACGATAACGACGTGCTAAAATTTAAGGGGTTCAAAAACTCTCTAATATTAGGAAATATATACAAACGTGTGGGTATGATAGATGATCATCAGTATTTCATATAAATACTGAGATAAGGATTGTATCATGTTTGTAGTGGCGAGATACAGTGAAATACACTGCAGTGCCCTCTATGGGTCTTTGCTACTACCTGTCTGACAATTATTGTCTAATTGACAGACAGATAACGATCTGCAGAAAAGCAGATGCCATTACAGCGACCTCTATTGTCTTTGAGGAAGACAATCCTACTTAATTATTGGAAGGAGTAGGATTATGTTGATGTAATGCAACGCCAGTCGGGGCATATTGCCCGTGGAGTAGTTGTTTTCAGCATCTCCTTCCAATAAGGATTGTATCAGTTACAAATTACAAGTTTATACGTGTTTTTTACTAAAGTAAGTAAAAGGACAGATTTATAAAAATTAAGTACCACCATTTCATTTTACAAATACGTTCTCTCACCATCCAACATCCCCTTGTATATGTGTTTCACTCTTCTCACGGCAACCTGCCGTCTTCTAGAAAAAATTATATTTTATTAATTTCATTTTAGTTATTTGATAATGCGCCGCTCCTCTGAGGCATATCTTAATTATTTGTTTTATAGGTATCACTACAAGTCATCCAAGAAACTTTTATAGTACATTTTCCATTTTAATTTCAAAATGATGGTGTGCCTAATATTACTTCATGCTACATTCTTAAATTTTTCATTGGTCATCTTTATCAGATACCAATTATTCCTCTATTAAAATCACAAAGTGTTTCTTGGTGTTTGAAAAATTTATTTTACTACATCTTAGTTGGAAACATATTTCAAATCGGATAGATATAATTATTACATTATTTGTACTATTCTGGGTATAACAAAAAGTGAAAATTAAATGGAAAGAAACTCTTATTATATTAAAAATATTGTCTGATGTACGTTATATAGACGCCATTACATAACAATAGTACATACACAACATAACGTATCAACATTATGTGAAATCTAGATTCTATTAATTAGGTAATATCTCAAACTTGCGCATGATACTTATGCATTTAGAATATTTAAAAAAATTACTCCATAAACTTCCCTTTCCGCGTTTTTAGAATTAAAATATTTATCAAGTTTATTTAAAAACATAAGTTTCACAATTTTACGTAACTCGTCTTTTTAATACCTATCTAAACTCTAAAGTTAGCATACAAATCAGACAGTAATGCAGATTAAATTCCGCAATCACTGCTGTCAAGAATACAACTTAAATGATTGTTCTAATTTTTCAACAATCTAATACCTTCATGAGCTAAAACCTTTATACCTTTAGGTACCTTTACCTAAATACCGGTACCTTTATTAAATGGAAAATAACTAACACAATAAACACAAGCGCTTCAAAGTACATCATCATCGTTATCATCTTGTACGACAATAAATTTTGTATAACCACTTTGGCCATTTCAGACACAGAGAAACAAGTAAGGAAAAAGAAGGAAGGACTAATTGAAAAAATCTGCAATCTTATCCACAAAATCATAATAGGCATAGTAGCTATTGCCGCCCTAAATTATATATTGAAGTTCTCTTTGGTCGCTCTTAAATATAAATATTGGCTACTCCAACTGGGTTACTTGCTGTTGGAGGCTATTCGTACTTGGTTTAAACATAAGAAATCAAAAGAAGAAGATATCATTGTTCATTATCAGGATGAAGAACACAGTCACCATCACCCAGAAGTTCATTATGAAGAAAGTAGTGATCATCATTATGAAGAACCTGAGCATGAGTGGCAAGAATCTAAGCCGAATCATTGGGATAGAAATTATTATGCGCAACATCTAGCTTATGCAAAACAAAAACCGCCGCAATCGATATTAGGATCTTTATTTTCCTAGACAGTTAGTAACTGAATTTGTTGCTCAATTATTTATTGATTATTTATTTATTTATTATTTATTTAATACTTTTTTATTTATTTAGTAATAAAATATAGGTAAATTTTTGTTGGTCTAAAGACCGTAAACTTATCGCTGAATATATACTAATATTATTAAAAAAAAAATCCAATGCGTTTTCAATATTTTTTGTAAATTTTGACTGGAAATATATTAATGGCGTTGAATTAAAAGATTATTAGTCATACATCGTAGAAAAAATCAGAATTTATAACTATAGTTTCCATTGTGATTTATTCAATTGTAGTGTATCTTTTCGTAAAACTAAAGGATCCAATTTAGATGTTGTACAAGTGATCGCCAAACTGTCGCAACTAAGGTATACGGAGGAAAGCTCCCTCCCACGCTCACAGCATTGCTTTGTGTTGTGTTAAAATAAAAATTTATCACTAAAATTGACTTTCCAGGTGGCAATTTTCACGATTTCTGATGATCTGACCAATCTGAAATTCAAAAGCATCTACATATATCGATGCTCATTGAATCTTGTCTTGATCTTACTCTTGTATTGCAAGATATTAGCAGCACTGTACAGTGTACAGGGTCATTGGTTATATTTTAGCCACCCACCTAGAGGTTCTCCCTTTAATCTGAGAAAAAAAAGTTGAATACAAAAGTTGTAGGAAATCAAGTGTAGTTTATTACAGAATGTAAAATCTTTATATAGGGTGTTTAAAAAACGCGTGACATGCCAAACTTGTATTTTTTTAAATGGAATACCCTGTATATGTAAGTAATTAGATTCCACGCAAAATTCTACGACTTTTTCATATACCATACCCTATATCTAAAGTTAACCGTTTTTTCATAAATAATGGTTAAAGATATACCTACCATAATTTTGTAATAATTTAATTGATCTGAGGGACGCGTGCTTACTATTCCTAGTTAGCCATGAAAACAAAAAACCGATATCTGTCATATGCATTGTCAAACATTTTGGTTTTCCAATTCCGAATTATTTTAATATCATTTCCTTTATCTTTAGGTACCTATATTTTATATATTTAACCATCATTTATTAGAAAACGGTTAAATTTAGACATAGGCCAGAGTATATGAAAAAGTCGTAGAATTTTGCGTGGAATCGGAAAACTTAATAATATACAGGGTATTCCATTTAAAAAAAATGTAAGTTTGGCATGTCACGCGTTTTTGAAACACCCTATATAAAGATTTTACATTCTGGAATAAACTACATTTGATTTCCTACAACTTTTGTATTTAACTTTTTTTCCACTAAAGGGAGAACCTCTAGGTGGGTGGCTAAAATATAACCAATGACCCTGTACAGGAAGCTATTCAGAAAGTTCCTAGACTGAAAATATGCCCCATTAAAAGTCTGTAATGTGTAGGTTCAAGCCCGCTTGATATTTTTTGGAGAGTAATCCTTTCAAACAATGACAGATGCCCTTAATTATTATTATTAAATATTAAGTTTCATTTCATTCAGTATCCTGAATATGTTAGTAAACCTTTGTAAATGTTAACTAGTTCACATATTTTTTTCTACACATGTATATGTTCTGAAAAATAAATCTATACAGTCAAAATTTCTATCAAATATGAAACCTGCTTTTGGATTTTTTAATAATAATAGCAGTATAAATTCCATCTTAATATGTGCCAATTTACATTCAGAAAATGATAGTAACTTACCTCTAAATCTCTAAATGACAAACATATGTATCAACAATGTAAAACATAAAATAATGAATAAGCTTCATGATAGTGTTTATGTGATATTTAACTTCATGATAGTGTCTCATATTATCGGCTGTAAGTAATTTAATAAGTAGAGAAATACTCCAATACTTCCAACAGAAAACTGAAATAACATGTTAACTCCTTGCCTAGATTGGCTTGCCTAGGGTATATCAATAGAGATTTACATAAGCTTACATGAGAAGAGTCATGGGAAGCTAAGTTAAAGTAAAGTATAAGGAAAAACGCAAAAAATCGGAACATTATGGTTAACTTATAGAGCCTTGTTAATGCAATTTCTTCTACATTTTAATCTTGCTTAAGCCATTTCATAAAATATCGTTGTCGTTTGTATGTTTCTTGGAACATGAAAAACTGTTCTCATTAATAGTTAATAAATATATGGTTTACAGCAAGGGCATTAATTTTTAAGAAGCTAGATTCCCAAAAATTTTAGGGGACTAATAAGGCAAGGAGTCTATAGGTCAGAGTGTAGCATTGACTGAGGGATTTAGTCAATGTCTGTAGGTCATTTTGAAAGTTATCGGGCATTGTAAATACTCATAAACTGCAGTAGAATCTTACTATATCGATTCGCAGCAGTATTACTTAGTTAAATAATTAATTGAATACAGTCTTATAAGACAAAAAAATACTTCCTGCTATAAATAATACATGTTTCATACTTAATATAAATTTACATAAGCCGCTAGTCAATCAATCAGGTAACTGTAAGTATTATTTATCTTGCCGTTAATTGTAATGTTCTTTATTTTGATAATAAATTCAGTTAAAATAATTTTGTTTCATTGACCATTCTAGTAATATAACTACTACTATATTTATTACTTATTTATAATCTTCTTTTAGAAAATTAGTACATACATAATCATCTTGCCATTTCAGCCGAAACGAAACAAACAAGAAAAAAGAAAAAGGAAGGATTAATCCAAAAAATCGTCCATCTTATTCACAAAATAATACTTGGCGTGGTTCTTGTAGTTGCGCTAAATTTCCTCTTAAAGTTATCTTTGCTTGTCCTTAAATTCAAGTACTGGCTGCTGAGTCTCGGGTACTTCCTATTACGTATCGTTGACCTGTGGGCATACGCCAAACATCACAAGCACGATCCTACCATACATTATGAACACGCACATCATTCACATCATTATCCGTCAGAAGTTTCATCCCACATTGAATATGAAGTTGATGAGCATAAGGATAATGGCGGATCCTACTGGAGAAAAGATCACGCACAGAATTTGGCTTATGCCAATCAAAAACCGGACCAGTTCTCACTCTTTTCATGGTTTGGCTGAAATGAAGATAAACTGCTAAAATGATTAATTAGCTTCATCACCAAATTATTAATGCCATAATTGTACAGGGTCTAATGGTAAATATTGTTATAATAGTTGTAAAAATCGGGTTACTTTTGTACGAAAATAATTAAAAGGCTACAGAGACTTTTCTTCAAAACAATTATTTTCTTTGACATTCTTTTCTGTTTGTTTACTGTTGGCTAATATTCTGTTTTAAGATTCATGTTTTTTGTTTATTAAACTTAAATTTATTATTTGTTGTTTGTTAGATCAATGCAAATATTAAGAGGAATATTTCCAGTTTTCTCGTCATTTAAAATCTAAATGTATTAACACAAAATTAAATCTAAATGCAGTTACATTATTTATGTAGATTTATTGGTGTTAAGGAAGGCTTATAACGGTGCTTAGCTTAGCCCAAATATGAGGTTTAGTAGCTGCCAAAGTAATCTCACGCTTACTGCCTACTTGCTACAAATTATACGTATTTTTCTTGAGTATTGTCTAATATATTTGAATCAAATGTAAGTTATTATATGTGAATCATGAATAGACAAAACGTATGATGTGACTTTAAAAAGATAATATAAGTCATTTGTAAGGTCAAAATAGAACAGAACTGGCCAAAGTAACCCCCTTTTGCAGTATCTAATAGTATCCTTTAAATTTTTTCTATAAGATTGCTTCTAAAATTAATTACAGTTCTGTCCTAATTTTTTCAATTTCTAGCACCCTTTAGGTAGTTCTTAAGATAACGTCATAGGCTAGTCATATATCGTTTTTATAGATATATATCTTTTATATTTTACAATAAATTATGTTTTAAATTCATGTGTAATATAGCGTGTTCTCTCGCTACCAAACATACGAGGTGACAACGAAATTAGAGACGCTCCACATTCCCTATTTCCATTTTCCTAATTATTACTTGAACTTCTTGTCTAACAGGAACTGATGATAAAGATTATGTCAGAAGTTGACATAAAAAAATGGAAAAACTGAAAAATAATCTTTAATATGCTTATTTTGTATTGTTTTATACAAAATTTCTTTTTATCAAATTACTGAAGAACTGGTAGGAATATTGAAATGTTTGCAACTAATTATTATGGAGTAATTATTAATAGTTGTATACATTTACAGGTACCTATAGAATAAAATAAAATATGTCAATTCATAATGCACGTTTTACTTTATCATGTTAATATTTGCTTACCACAATTTTATCAATAATACATATACATATATATAATCGTGGAAATTGTATTTATGTGAACTTGACATAATAAGTGTTGGGTTGCGCAGAACCACATTAACCCACAATTTATACTACATTGGCCTAAAAACATAAGAAATCGTTTTTGGTAACATCTGTAGGTATTCGTGATAGCAAAGTGGAACAACGGCTTGACATAAACCAGAGAAAACCAATTATACGCGTTTTAAGAAGTGAAAACGTAAATGTGTAACAACCTTTTTAAATATGACCCAAAAATTTATATTTTGAGAAATATTGCTAATACGTCTGGAACAACATTATAAGTCTTTATAAAATAATGACGTTTATATAAGGTTGAATAATTTTAGAAGTTATACTTAAACTTTTTCCAATGTTTCAAAAAATCAAAATATTTTAAAAAAACTTAACGTTTATTAATTTTTCAGCAAAGTCTGTAACTATTCTTTAATTTAAGCAATATACTTATTTCTTATCGTTTAGGAGTCATTTTAATGACATGCAAGACTGAAGACTGAAAAATTTCTTGTGTACGTTTATTTTCTGTTTTTGTTCTTATAATCTCTTACCTGAATTTCTGCACGTAACTAAAAATAATACTAAAGAGACAAACAAGAGATATAATTTGGTATTGCGCAGTGAGAATACTTTTTTAAGTTGATTACAGGGTGTACCTATGTATGTATATACTTAAATTTTTAAAATAGACACGCTATATTTAAGTATAAGGCGCATCTCTAACAAATACCAACATTGTTTATAGGACCTGATACTATAATATGTTATGTGATCTAATACATTATTTTTATGATCATAGTCTATCAGTCACTGGTTATATATCTATTTCATCATAGAACTTTGTATCTCAATTTATAAAATTATGCTGTCCAATGTTGATGTTGAAAATAAGAAAGTTCTGGATAATGGAAGTGGTATTACCAGAAATATGAAATGTATATCCTATTGAGACGTCATTTTATTTTAAGAAAGTTGACATACAGTTTTAACTGCGTGCTACAGCTTAGAATAAAAGTTAACTGTTTTAATGTTTACGTATTTATTTATAGGTAGTCAGCCAAAATCATAAACTAATAGATATTTATCGATGAAAGTATTTAATATTCCTTATTACCTAGAACCTTGGTGTGCAAAGGCATAACTTCAGTATTTAATATAATACGTTATATTAAATACTGTTAAATTATATTTAATAATTTAAAATAATACGTTATAAAGGACTATTATGCGTAGCTATAGGTATGCTCCCTCCACTATAATCTTGAAATGATTTTTTGTACTGAGAAGTGTTATTCCAATTTTTTTTTTTTTTCTTAGAGTAAAAGTAGCAATAGAGTGTGTAAATACATCACATAATCACAGACTCTCAGGAGCCTGGGATTATGGAGGTCACAGGAGGTCTTTTTGGCTCTCATTATATAAGTGATTGTTTATATATATTCCTTTTAATATTCTAGGATTAGTGTAGTATAGTAGACTAAAAATAGAGTAGTATTTAGTAGTATTATTGTGATTTTTTTATTTTAAAAAATTTTCCACTTATATACTTGTTAGCATAAGTTAGAAAATTTACTGCCACCATTGTCACCATAGTTTAATTTTAGGCACCATTTAGCTGGCACCGGTAGAGTAGAGACAACTACATTATTATTTTCGTTAACATAACTACATATAATTTCAGAGAGAACTGCAAAGAAGAAGAATCAAATTATGCGGTTCGTCAAACTGATTCTAATTGGAGCGGTAATTAAATACAAAATAGGCATGATAATAAAATCATATTTTGCCCTAGTGTTAACTAAAATTTTCATATTACTATTATCCAATTTATTATTAAATGGGGTTAGATTGTTCCTGGAATTAAAGAAATCTTCGGAACCCACAAAGGCTATATATTATGAGCACACCCATCACGATCATCACTATGATGATGACTTGTGGAAGGAAGAAGGAAGTTTTTGGGGAAGATAGATTATGAGAAATGTACAGGAAAAACGCTACTAGATGTAGATAATGTCTGTAACTTATTTGTGGTGTATTTTGACGATTCATAGTTGGTTTCTTTTGGGATTACACCACCTGTAAAATAACAAAAAGCAGAAAACCAGAAGTATACAAATTAATTATTCAAAATTCAAAGTGTAGTAACAAGGCAAACTTCTAAAGTTTGCCCCAAAAAACCACTGTATTAACGTGTGATAAAATAATATTTGATATATTGACTAAATTTTATCAGTGGTTTTTTAGTTTATACAAAATTTTATAATATTACATGTCATATTCTAAAATATGTCCAAATAAAATAGTTATAATAAAAAATTAAAAGAAATTAAACACTTAACTAGCTTTCGTCTAGACGTTTCGAGTTGATCCTCAACTCTTCTTCTGTAGACTATTTTTATGTTGAGAACACTTTATATGAACGAGGAGTAGTTCTTGTCAGATTGACATTTTTAATTTTTAAAAATTAAAAATGTCAATCTGACAATAACTACTCCTCGTTCATATAAAGTGTTCTCAACATAAAAATAGTCTACAGAAGAAGAGTTGAGGATCAACTCGAAACGTCTAGACGAAAGCTAGTTAAGTGTTTAATTTCTTTTAATTTTTTATTATAACTCTACTGTCAGATTGACATTTTTAATTTTTAAAAATTAAAAATGTCAATCTGACAATAACTACTCCTCGTTCATATAAAGTGTTCTCAACATAAAAATAGTCTACAGAAGAAGAGTTGAGGATCAACTCGAAACGTCTAGACGAAAGCTAGTTAAGTGTTTAATTTCTTTTAATTTTTTATTATAACTATTTTATTTGGACATATTTTAGAATATGACATGTAATATTATAAAATTTTGTATAAACTAAAAAACCACTGATAAAATTTAGTCAATATATCAAATATTATTTTATCACACGTTAATACAGTGGTTTTTTGGGGCAAACTTTAGAAGTTTGCCTTGTTACTACACTTTGAATAATTAATTTGTATACTTCTGGTTTTCTGCTTTTTGTTATTTTACAGGTGGTGTAATCCCAAAAGAAACCAACTATGAAGCTACTAGATGTAGTTTAGAAATTATTTTATTTCCGTTGTACACTGTACATTCCTTAATGTTTCTATAATGTATGTCTTTTTTATGTTCTGCGTGCTTTTACCAAAAGAATGTATTTTTTTTTATTTTATAAGCTTTGACGATGAATATATTTTATTTCAAATTCTAAATTTAGCAAGTCAAGTTATTTAATATGACAGTAGCTCTTTATTAAAGAATAAAAATTTGTATTGATCGTATGGCTGAGTACATCAATTAGCTTGTCGAGTACATCAAGTTGCACTGACAATTGGTGAAGACATTTAACTGAAGGCAAAAAGTTGTCATAGAAAAGTAGATACCATTCACATTTTGCAATTCTCAATACCTCAAGATATTGAATTCCACACATCCTCATCCACATTCCACATTCCACGTATCCTATCCATAATGTAGTTGTTTTTATAAAACTGCGCAAAATTTAAGCTTAATCTCGGTAAGCTGTCAGATACAGTGATGAGGCTACATCTTGATTCCGTTTATATATTCAATATAATCTTTTTGTCTTACTTATATTAAAAAAATATATATATATAAATTTGAGCTCCTTTAATTATTGACATGCTGTAGAACAATAACAAATTTGTTATTAAACTCGAACTATACACCAAACCGATGCAAAATAATTGCCGTAAATGCTTTTAGAGTTTTATAATATCAGTAAGTACTTCATTACTGATATTTCTTTCATCCGTAGCGAATTATAGTTTTTACAATGGTTTATGAACGACTTTATAGAACCAGAAACAATATGTTTAGAAAAATAAAGTCAATAAGGTGGATTGAAATGTGTATTCTTATATAAACACACCCGGTACCCATTACACCTATTTACTTTTTAAGTTACTTTTTTATATTTACATATGATTTTATTTTGCCTTAATAGTGATATAGTTGGTTAGACGTAGAGCACTAACTTTTAACAGTAGTACAATATATATTTTAGAAATTATGTACTCAGTAATTACATGCACATGTAATAAGTAAATAGATGTCACCTGTTATTTTATTTTAGGCACCATTTAGTTGGCACAGGTAGCGTAGAGACAAAACATGTATAATTAATATTATATTAATGCAAAGTACCTATAATTTCAGAGAGAACCGGTAAAAAGAAGAATCGGATAATGCGAGTAGTCAAAATGTTCCTTATTGGAGCGTTAATTAAATATAAAATTGGACTATTCATAAAGTTATATTCTGCAGCAGTGTTAACTAAAATATTCTTTTTGGTATTATCCAATTTATTTATAAATAAACTTCGACTTTTCGTGGAGTTAAAAAAATCTTCAGAACCGAAAAAGGCTATATATTATGAGCACTCGCAACACGATCATCACTACGATGGAGACCCTTGGAATGAAGAAGGAGGAGGAGGTGGTGGAGGAGGTCTTTGGGGATGGGGGAGATAGATTTTCAAAAGTGTGCAGACAGATTTAAGCAAAATGCAATCAATTTTGAAACTGCTTCTTGTATATTGTGAATTATGTGATTCTATATAGGTACCTATTTAAGACCATTAACTTGGTGCGTAATTTATATTTAATAATTGTTTAATAGTTTCTCTATGGTCGTGCAAAATGTTCCACGCAAAAAGTATAGGCACAGCTTAATAAACACATTATTAAGCTGTGGTATAGGTTACTAGCAACAAAAGGTTGGTTCCTACGACAATCACGGACTGTTTTTAAATATTCTCACTGTTCAGATATAAAGCAGTAGAGCAAATACTGGTGACGGTATGAAAACAGTTTTATTCTACAGTGAGAATAAATAAATTCTATTGCACATCAGTACAATAATTTTTTATTGTGTATAAAACTACTGCTTACTTGTACTGTAAATATATAATGAACCCTTTTCATATATGTTTTATTTTTCTGGTAGGAATCTGCATTTGTTGTGGCAATATTCACAAATCTCGGATAATTTCCATGACTATTTTATAATCTGTACTGAGACGCTCTGCAATTTGACAGAGTTTTACGTAATTAAATAGTTCAATTATTAATCTTAATATCCATATTCTGGAAAGGTCTGCGATTGTAGAAGAAAATAAAGCTACTATGGTCAAAACAAGAATCCAAGCGATGCACGTCATCAGTTATAAAATTATTAACATGACGTTAAAGGGCCAAAAACATGCATTTCCTTGTTATTATATAATTACAGTAAATCGCATAAGTATAAGCTATGCTGAGGTACATCAAAATTATATATATTTTTGATATTTCTAATAAATAACATTGTGGATTCTTTATGACGTGCATCGCTTGAATTCTTGTGTCGAGTTTAAATAAGAGTGGTTGAACCAGAGACAAGACTCTTTCTTGTCTCTGGGTTGAACGATCCAATATATTGCAGAAAATTGTTTTGGTTGTTAATGTTAACTACATACATACAATGTAATATTACACTCATTTTCACTCAGTGCAGACAAGAAACACAAAGAAAATTACTGTAAAAGTCGTCATTAATATGACAGATCATTCAGTTTGAATATAGTGGATATTCAGCTTTGCACGAAAAAACATAAGTTGTAAAAATATGTTTATTTCACACGGCCCATGTTTCTGACTATAGTGCAATAAACCCTAACTTTTTGCACTGATTACATAAATAACTATTATGAACTGCTAAATGAGACTTCTTACTCTTAGAAATTCTTACATCTTATTTATTTATTTATTTATTTATTTGCAAACAGTTACAGGAATCTTTTCTTTTAATCTGAATTATTTTTGAGCTAATTACTATTATTATTACACGATCTCATAGTGCTTCTATTTTTTCAATAATAGTGTCTACAATAAACATACTAGGCAGTGACACGAAATGTCTTTTCAACGTATCCGTTTCCGTTTGTAATTAATTAGAAAGCAGCTCTCTGCTGTAAATACAATAAAACACTATTTACTGTTTACTTACATAAAATTTACAGAACAGCATATGTTACTTACATACAGTTAATAATATTATGTAAGTACATAATTAAATATTTATTAATTGTATTTATGTATGTACATAAATTAGTAATATCTAATAAAATTTGTAATAATAAGTAGTTCTATTTTACTTTTCAATTAATGTATTGCCTTCATAGGTTTTTAAAACCTATCTCAATTAAATCTATATTTCTCCTATACTGTAGTTTCATTGACTCCTTATACCTGATTTATAAGAAATAATTGAATTCATGTCAGGTTTAATTTTGCATTCAAAACAAAAGTATTGTGAAAAAATAAGAAAATGATACAAATATCGCTTAAATTATTAAGAAATTGTTAAGTGTAGTACTCATACTTAATCCGAAACAATGTCTGATTTATACATTGAAGTGTACGAAATTTTTTAAAAATAGGTATTTAAATTTTTGTATTTTTTTCTTTGAATGTCATTTATCATCAAATTCAGAAGTATCAGTAAATTTATTAAGTACGGCAACCTTATATGCAGAGTCGAACATAGGTAAATAGTTGAGTCGAAATATGTAAATATTTCTTATTAGAGCAGCAGACATTATTGACATTTAACGTGTTTGCAATTTTGTGTTACTTATATAAACAAAGCCATTATACAGTGAGCGGCAAAAGTATGGAATATATTTATTTAAAAATCAGATGTTGGTTTTTTGAAAAATCGCTCGGATCCGTCGATTTCTATTTTTAGTTGCAAATTTTCTGAAGCAATTGTTATTTATACAGGGTGGCCCCAAAAAAAGTTATGAAATCAAGGCCAACCTTTTTAAATGGAAACCCCACTTTTTTGTATTTTTATTCAATTCTCCATGGAATTCTGATCATTTTTTATGTAACATAACCTATACCTATCTTTAACCGTTTTCGAGATAATGGCGTCTGAATATCGAATATGGAAAATTTTAAAAAATTTCAACATCTGATTTTTAAATAAATATATTCCATACTTTTGCCGCTCACTGTAGGTACTGTGTGTGTTGTAGAAACAAAACGCGGATAACAATGTTGATATGATTTTTAACTATTAACAAATCTTGAAAATTTCGATATATTTTCTTGTCCCAACTTTTGCCATATTCTGTTTGCATATTCGGTCTCTTCATTTTCTCTAATACAGTCATTAATTTATGTCGTATACCACATGGATCGGTTTTTACCTCTCTATTTATTAGGAATGTGTTCATCCAGAATTACTGAAATTTGCCCCATTGTATTAAAGTGCAGTACCATTTTAATGCCATTACGATTTACTTGTCACAATCACAATGTCACAGTTGTCACAATGTTACAATCACTGTTCAATACTGTATGTGAGAAACTTTGTTCAAAATCAGATTCTAATACGTTTTGTAAGAATTAAAAATAATAATTAATAATACTGTGTTTGATTTTCACAGATCTCTCAGTAATTTGTTTTTCTTATTTTTATTTATTGTCTGATAAATGGTAGAGATCATAATGCCTCATAGCGTCTACAAAATTGTGTAATTCCTGTAAAATTTTAAATCAATTAAAATTTGATGTGTAATTTACAGTTTTCAATAGGTATGATTAAAAAAAAAATCAAATCTTAGGAATCATAAAATAGCAAAATATACTTTCTACTTTTAGTTTGTTTACAAATGCTGTTAGGAAAGGATATGGAGGTTTTATTGATTATAAAAAGGATAAGTATTGAAAAGGTAAGTATAAATTTATTTATATTTTTATTATTAATTCAAAATTTAAACAATATCCGTAATGAAAATTAAATTTGGCAAATAGTCAAAGCTGTGGATAAATCTACGAATCCAGTATCATTGATATATCTTGTAGGTTTATATTGATTTTGTCTCTAGACAGAAAACTTTTTTAATATTTTTTTCAGCCTGTACCCTACTATTCACAAGAAAAATCAAATTATAAAACACAAAAAAACTCGATCAGCATAATGGAAAAAATTAACGATACGATTTTGTATCTGTAACCAATAACGAATATCGAATTTAATTACACATTAGTGTAAGATTAAAATCTACGAAGCCGCTGAATGAACATGGTGATGCCAAAATTTATAACCCTGAGATAGCGAGATAACAACAAGATGGCATTATACTAATCCCGAGATAACAAGTTGGGATAAAAATATACAGTCCTATTTGATTTTTAAGAATAATTGCCGTGAGTTCCGCTTTAACCGGAGGTTATTGTGAGTTTTTATAGTGCCACTAAATGCAAATTTTGATCCCATAAACAGCTTTCAAATTTGATTGGCTTATCTTAAAAAATAGAGAAGATAAACCGGCGAGCTGATTTCTAGTTCAATACAATATAAGTACCTAAAATCAACCGCTTTCAGGATACTCAAAAAGAAATTTTACTCTTGTAGAAACAGAAAAAAAAGAATAAAAATCACAGTCCCTATAAAGTAGAAACAGTTAGAAAGAGAAAGTATAAAATGTTTAAGTCAAAGAATAGGATATTGTAGCCCAAAGAGATAACGAATTACATCAGACACAATCTTTCATCGTACGTTGCTCCTCATCAGTATGGAATAGCTTAGAAGAGAAGCTAAGAATATAACAATGGTATTGTACAGAAAGTTCCAGAATGATTGTCCGGTATAGGAACGCAGCCTATCCTGAATATAATAGAAATTTATTCCCATTTGCTAAAATTACTTTCTTTTTAACTATTAATTTGAGAATTTTCATATTTGACAGCATTTGACATTTGACTCAGTGGCGTTTAGCATTTTTCGTGTTTAAATTGTTTTACTGAAGTATTATTTGCGTTTAGAAGAGTATTTTTCAATACTATACAGTTTCAGAGAGTCCTACATCAGGTTGGTAATTTTGTGTTTCTTAATATTCAAATTAATGTTGAAATTAATATAAGAACCATAAATTAATGTTTTTTAACGCTCCACAATTCACTATAATAATAATACAATACAATAATAATAATAACTGTATTATTTTTAATAAATTGTCTTTATTTTATTTTTAACATAACCTATATTTACTGACGTACCATGGCATGGAACAAATCAAATCAAACTAAAAATAGAAAGGCGAAACATAAAAAATCATTATGAAGCGGCACGGACAATCATTCTGGAACTCTCTGTAGTAAAAGTATACCTAGTACCTGCAATCTACTAATACCGATAACTACTAATTATTGATAACAGTATAGGCAGAGAACACTAGCAGTGTTCTCTCGCCTCTCATAACTAAAATATGCAACAACTCCTCGCCACTAACCCCTAAGCCAACAACCCAACAAGCCCAATTTTAAAATTTAAAATAGTGTATCTTCAGATAGACTGTGTACCTCGTTTTAAAGCTATTCTTGGAGTGAATCCAACAAAAAAATTTTAACGAAAATTGGTTAATAAATAACAAAAATATTCTAAAAAAACCTTTTCGAGTGGGTATCTAGTAATGAGCAATTAAAAACAATTGCAAGTCGTGTGCAATTAAGAAGTACCTAAATTGAAAATCATACTTGTCACTAACGTTTGTTTCCTTTTTTTTTTCTAGTTGTGCACAAGACAATTTGTCAAATTGCAGCTATTTTCAGTATGTTGAATTTATTAGAAAAGCAGTGAATTGAATTTCTAATTCTTATTGGATATGAAAGAAAAATATAAGTCAACTAGAAGTTTGTGCTCTGTTAAACAAAATTTGTATCAATAAAAAAAAAATTAGGGAGAAAGGAAACAGGGATAATTTTAGAAGAAACGTGCGACAGATTAATTGTTTATTTTGAAGCTCAGCTAAGAATTTCACGGCCATCCTCGCATCTTCGAAATTAAATGATTTTAGGTGATTACACAACAGTAATTACAGTAACAATAGATAACTTAAAAACTAGAAGAGATAGGCATAGGGAACCATGATACCGTTCGAAAGAGAATAATATTGCGCACCAGACTATGAAAAAACATACAGGGTGTTTCATTTGAAATAACCAACATATGATGGTTTGAAGTTAACTTAACTCTACATTAAATTTCCACCGCCCTGTATGCAATCAAACCACCTTGAAAGTATGGATGATAATCTTAGGGTCTAGTTATCCCTCCTATAAATATTGTCGCTTTATCTTTCTTACTGTAAAATACACATAATTTTAAGCTAGTTACTGTTTCTCTTAATTTTTTTGAAAAAAATTAAATACCTCGGAAATAGTTAATTTTAGGAATAGGTAAACTTAATGAAACCCACCTAACATTTTACGCCGAATCGATCCAAAATTGCAACAATATATAAGGTGTTCATCATCTATACATATTAACAGTGACTATAGAAAGATATAGTCACTGATATTAATGACCTTAACGGCGTTTCAGAAACTATATTTAATAACTTTCATAGGTTTCATAAGTTTTTTATATTAAGTTATTATTTTTATATTATACTGTCTCACGATGAATACCTATACACATATATTCAGAAATTGTTTATTAAGGTCTTGGAACAATAGGTAGGTCGTGAAAACGTATAAGCGATCGCCACAAAGAAAGCTTAGCAAACTATTGTAATATAAATTTACTGTTAGGTATATTCTTTTATTTTTAAATCATTAAGACAAAGAATGGCTCGTACGTTTTTATTTTAGTATTGACATTAATAATTATATAACTAGGTCAACATAATTTACCAAATAGCATTTGGCATGTTTTCAGGAAGAATTAATATTATATTTTGTCGTTTCCTAAATATTAATTTTTGCTAGCATTGTAAGTATTGCTAAGAATACTAAGTATAATGAATACTTTAAAAGTATTTACTGTTCCGATTCAATTTAATTTATAATATGTAATTAATTTTGCCGTCTCAATGTTATAATTTTATTATAAGTTATAAAAAAAATTAAGATGGAATATGGAAGGGTGTCGCTTTCATATAGTATTATGGTAAATGTTTACTTATAACGCTAGTATGAGTTATTTACAACTGTTTAGGATTTGTGTTGACATGTTCTAATTTTAAAATAGAACAACCAAGTGTTGATTCCAAAAGTCAGTCCCAGTCAAAACTCTGAATGACCTTATATATCAGGAAAGGCATCTTTTCCACCATAACACGTAACTTGACTTAGTAGTGTTCTTATTATTATTATTATTATTATTGTTTTTATCATAACGTGATCGAAATACGAATTACAAATATCGACATTATAGAACTCACATGCTATTTTTCTAGCCAAATTTGGGGATTTGAACTAAATAGAAAAAAATTGCAAGCAGGACCAATAACAACAATAATTACACAACAATAATTACAATTACAATAATACAACAATACCTATAAAATAATTACAATAATTAACCGCTATGAATTGAAATATAATGAATATAAACAGAAAATGACCGTTTTCATTGCATTGCTAGAAATGGGATAGGTATTACCCATAAGCCAGAACAACAGAGATTTTTGTTATTTTTCGTATCAATTAACTGCTAGATTATAATATATTTGTATTATTTATTTTAATTTGAAAAGCAAGAACAAATTTAATATCTTTAATATATTTCAGGTAAGTAATTGTGTATTTTTTGACCAATATAAATGTAATATATTTGTCCAATTAATTGTTTTTTTTTTCATATTTTTGGTAGGAAATGTTCTATAGACTTTTATTTACAATATTAGATGTCGAATGTGGTTACTTCGATATATCCTATAAATTAGAGAGATGTCGAAGTTGGATGAAACTGCGTGCAACTTTGACACCAAATAAGTAGCCCCCCACCCCGCAAATGGTTCAACATTTTGAAATAAAAACCATCGTACGTGATGCAAAATTTCCACATTGCACACGTCCGATACTCACTTCCTTATAAAAAAAAATTAGAAACACGCAAATCTCAAAAAGCCCTCAAAAGTGCCCCGGTTTTATGGTATTGCAAATTTCGGTGGGCATGGGGTATATGTTTACTTTCTTTTTTCAATGTAGATAAAACCCACTCACAGACAGCCATCGGCTTTGGATTAGGGAGTTGTTTATTTATATGGTTATTAATTTTCTATTTTTTTTTTAATTACTTACATTATTATTTTTATTAACTAACAGTAGGTAGTTAGTTAATAAGTCACAGTTTTGGTCTTGACTAAAGGCCAAGGTTGTCAACTAAGAATATAACACATTTATTATTTATCTATCTAAGCTAGGCTCCATACATTTCTACTACTAATTTTTGTTTTAAAAAATTCGGGCCCTAGTCCACACATAGTAGCTATAATCCAGTTATAACAGTTAAAATTGTAATATACCTATCGGGCAAAATTAATAAAGTTTCAAAAATTGGTAGAAATAATAAGCATAGCATAAGTATTATGAAACTGAAAAGTTTCCACCCCTAAGTAGTGTATTTCATCCCCTACGACGTCGTTTATACCCCCATTTTGAGCTTTCTAGATTGTCTCGAGAACGGTGCACTTTTTGATAAAAATACCTATATACTAAATTAGTTCTTATAAAATTCTCCATAAAAACATCTCTACGCTTTTTTTCCTAAAATCAATAATATTTTGGTACGCAGGTCAATCAACGCAGGTAATATAACTCGCTGAATATCCGTATGGCTATTTCGAAAGCTATCTTTACGCGAAAAAAGTATAAATAGCTATACACCACAGTCCACAGTGTAACTAATTTCACTTTCCCCGCTTCCCCGTCCCAGACGACCCAAGGTCACTGCGATAGCCCATTATTTTAGGCTGCTTGCACACTGATAAAGAGAAAATGCAGTTAAACAAAACGCTTTGCTTTATCAAGACTGTTTGGCATTTGGCATACACTTAAAAGGCAGAAACGTTCAGAAAAAAGCTTTTCTCTTTAAAACAAAAACGTATTCCTCTATATTGAAGCAAACTGATGAAACATTGTTGTCAAACGTTTTCTATTATACCTAACTGCGTTTTCTGTCATTCGTTTGGTGCCATGGATTCGGGTGAGGAAGAAATTGTTGGTGTGTGTCTTTGGATATATTTACAAATGTATGGTGAAACTGACATAAATTATTGGGTGGATCCCATAAATAGTATAAAAAAAAGAAAACATATACATCCTAGAAACATCCGATACTAGTGATACTACCACAGTTTATAGATTTAAACGAGATCTATAAACTTTGATACTACTGTACGTGTGTCGACCTGTTTTTGAATAACACAGGTGTCAGTGTTTGGCGCTTCTAACAAAGAGATTCTTCGCAAAACGTTTCGCTTAAAACGTTTTATGTACCTAAATAGACTTGTAGAATAAAATCACCTTTGTAGAAAACATTTTGTTTACTGAAAAAACGTTTTAAATAAATTAAAACATACTAACGAAACGAAAATAGCCTGAATCAGAAACATTTTGTTTAAAATGGCTTTACGACGACTTACCATGGTTTTTCGTTTTGAAGTAGGTACCAATGTGTGTTCATTGATATAAAAGGGTAGAGAAAACTTCTTCTAACTAAATTATTCAAAAACGTTTTGAATAAATTCGTTTTCGCTTTACCAGTGTGTGGTGGAGTGCCATTAGTGCCAATCAGGCGACTGCAGCGGCTACAGGCGCGCGGCTGGAGACGCGCGACTCTGGCGACTTTGCATCGGTCACTGGTTTACGTGTAAATATATGAACGCGTTGTCAATTACGCGACTTCAGCGTGACGACAGAAGCGTCTGCAGCGACTGTGGCAGCGCGTCTGCCAAAATAGCAGTCTAGCCGCTTCAGTCGCCGCGACAGATTATAACAAATTTACTTATAACCACGTGTTTTAGTAAAATTTTTGAAGATAAATGGATGACTCCTTTTTAAATGAACTTGTAGGGCAACATCCCAGTTTATATGACCCAAAGAACATTCATAATAAAATTCAAAATATAAAAGACAACATGTGGAAGGAAATTGCAAACATTTTAAAGCAATCAGGTAATCAAATAAGACAAATATGATTTTTAATTGAAATTTAACTAAATAATGACAACAAAAATTAGTGATAAAATTTAAGACAAATATTTATGTATTATTAGAAGTATAGGATTTGATTAACTCTATTTTCTTGCCACGAAAGTGAGCCTTCTTGACTGCTGAAATAACGAGTAAATGCCTCCTCTGACGTCGACCCTTCAGCTTTGGCAAAACCACCAGTTGCACGTATAGGTATCATATTTTTGGTTGGTACATCATGCAGATTTGCGTCTCTAGGAAGGAGTTTATTGTCTTCAAGGAAAGAATCTCGAGGCAGCATCTGTTATGAATACAACAGGCTGTCATAATCAAATGTTAAAAATCAAATCAAATAGATGTCTCCGAACCAACATATTTTCGAAACCCTCTTCTCCTCGGGTACAAAAAATATCATGAGGGCTGCTTCGTAAAGAATCCGCAAGTAATAATAATAAAAGTTCTTCTTCCCCTTCTTCTTCATTTTCTAAATAGCACCACAAAGCTACTGCTTTCTCCATGATAGTCTATCGCAAACTGAAACTTTATAAAACGAAAGCGGCCGAAATCGCGCAATTGACACTCGTATAGGCCGCTGCAGTCGTACTGCAAAAGTCGCGCGTCTCCAGCCGCGCGGCTGTAGCCGCTGCAGTCGCCTGATTGACACTCCACCTTTAGAGCTTGCTGTCAAAGCTGTTGTTGTTATTCAGTAGTGATTGAAAATCCATCCGAATCGTTGTTGGCTGTGTGTATTATTAAACAATAAACAATATTATCGTTTCTTTAAAAACTTCCTTATTTTATAGGATGAGAGGGTGGAAGCGGTACATTTATTGTAATTTTAAGTGGAATTTAGTAGCTACTGCTTTAGTGTTAAGCTTTGAACGTTGTAGATTATAGTAAACATTACAATTTATTGTGTTACCCGGAACCAACTCTTATGTGTGTGTGCCTTATTTCCTATTGTACTATTAATTTTAGGAAAAAAAGTGTGGGGGCGTTTTTTTATAGAGAATTAGATAGAGAATTTTATAGTGAATTATAAGGATTAATTTTGTATATAGGTATTTCTATTAAAAAGTGCACTGTTCCCGAGATAATCTATAAAACCTCAAAATGGTGGTGGAAATAACGTCCTAGGGGATGAACCACACTACTTAGAGGTGGGAACTTTTCGGTTTAAGAATACCTATATTATCCTTCACATTTCTACCACTTTTCAAACCCTTTATCAATTTTGTCCGATATAAATTGTTATTTTACTGAACTACTATGCAATACCTTTATCGACAACACAGACATTTTGAAGTTCCACAACTATGCAATACCTTTATCGACAACACAGACATTTTGAAGTTCCACAACTACTTAGTTCACTGTCAATGAAAATTTACTCTGTAGACCAATATCTGCCCTATTAAGGGTACTGAAAAAAAACTTTCATAGCAGTGAAATATATCTGTACTGTCGAAAGGCGCACATTTTAAAAATATTTTTAAATACCTACATAGGGTGACTCACAGAGGTTCACCTTCTAGGTAATTTTTTTTTAATGAATTGCTATAAATATTTTAATGTTTTTAAAATCGCAGGAAAATTCTCTTTTCAACGATGTGTCCATTTTCGATTTTTCATGCGGCGTTGCCGAGTTATTCAAAAAAATCTGAAATTTTTTGTCAGGACAAGGTTTAACAAATTAACCCGCTGTGTGAAAATTAACGGCAATTAAGAATAAATATTTTGTAATCACGTAGCCAAGGAACCTACTTAAATTTTACAACCACCGAGTAATGATTATATTACACAGGGTACACAGGGTGTTTTTTGCATAAACGCCATAATTATAGTAAATTTCAAAGAGCTTTTCAATTTCCAGTATATTATTATAACACTCAGTATATTATTTCATTTTTCAATTAGTACGTTAATTCTCTACAATTTTTGGGAACTACGTCCAATATTTTCAGTTTACCAGAACCGTTAAATTATAATTTAAAAAAAATTATTCTTAAAAAAAATGTTACTATTCACTTGTGTTTTTAAAATATAAATAAACTTTTAAAAAACAAGGCAATATCATTTACAATTTCAAATAATATTCATGAGCACTTATTTGTACCCATCGACGACGCTTTATATGCTATTTGTGGTAGTGTGCTGAGGATTCCTATTGTAGCGGGACCGAGCTTCCGACAGGACATTAGCTCCATCCTTTTCATTTTTAATCTGTCCTCATCGTCCATTCGCCTCATATATAAACAATACGGCATTTTGGATAGCACATATTGAGTTAAAGTTTTTGTGGAATTAACATTGACTTGTGCGTGTGTGTTGTTTTGGAAAATAAAATGAGGCACATCTTAGTTTTTCCTGTTTTGTTTTGTTTTGTGAACTGTGCACCAAAATTAAGGGTGGGTAATATGAATTTATGGAATTCATTTCTATACAATTAGGACTTAATTATGATTTAATTTATACATCTGACAATGCATTTTAATAGTGTCATGAATGTTTATGGATTTGTGCAATTTTGTTTAAAATAAAAATTTACTTCAATTTATAGCAATATATTGTGTATTTGATATACTAGAACTTATATGACTCTCCAAATTTCATCTTTATTGAACGAAAGGATATATAAGTATTTTTTTATATTTCCAGAATGCAATATTGGAATAGATGTTGATTGTAGCTTTTGTGTCGGTTATTTGAACATGTATAACTTATATATTACATATAACTACACATCATAAAATGAACGACCAAACATTTCGATTTTTTGAGTCTGTATCTTTTCATATTGTCCTAATTGTCATTACAAATTAAAATTATTACAAATGTTTTGAAATTGCATTTTAGAAATATACATTTAAAATAATGTATGCATTTTAAACATAATATGTAGAGGACGTTAAATCAAGTTTATCAAGGGGTGCCATAAATTATTTCACATTATGCAATTAAATGCTGATTCATTTAAAACTATATTAGCATATCAGTAGTAGTGAGAAACACGCAGCAATAGTATAAAATCTAACTAGGATTCGCTTCCACTACCAAATCTACCCTCCACTCAGGGCAGTAACCCCTCCGTCTCCTACCTGGATGGCAACCACCCCCTGGTCTGGCACGCGGGTGTCAAAGTGTCGGGTTTCTCGTCTCGAGTCCGTTGCAGCATGAATTTCTGCAATAATTGCCAAAAAAAATCAAGGATCAGACCTCCAAGACCCCAAAATTTCGGTAGGAGAAGAACACAAAACTAGTGATGGCATCTTTAAATTACTTTGCCGTTGATAAGAGCCCCAAATTTTATTTAAAAAAACCTACTATCTTGCGGGATGTCAAGTAAAATTTTTTTTTGTGTGTAATACGCTCCATCAAAATTTTGAATAAAATTTGGGGCTCTCATCAACGACAAAGTAATTTAAAGATGCCATCACTAGTTTTGTGTTTTTCTACCATCGAAATCCCGAGTCATCTACCCCGAGTCCTGGGGTCTGATCCTTGCTGTTTTTTGGCAATTATTGGAGAAATTCATGCTGAATCGCACTCGAGACGAGAAACTCCACAGTTTGACACCTCGCATGCCAGAGCAGGGAGAGGTTGCCATCCAGCAGGGGGCGGAGGGATGCGAGTATCACCCCTCCAGCAGGGGTGCTGCCCTGAGTGGAGGGTATATATAGGAGGGAGAATATATTTATTTGAAGGAGGCCGAAAACAACTACTACTTCACGGTCTATGTGCCCCGACTGGCATTGTATTACTCCCTGGAGGTGCCGGAGTAATACAATGCCAGTCGGGGCACATAGACCGTGAAGTAGTAGTTGTTTTCGGCGTCCTTCAAATAAATATATTAGTACATTATTCTGAGTAGCTTTCAATAGATTTCTACGAACAATTTTTCTGTAAACATAAGTGATTTAATAAATTTCCTCACACAAAATAAAGCTGTTCGCAAATATGGTTGTATGAAAAGGATCTCTCTCGATGCCTTTTCTTCGAAATTTCTAATTAATTAATTAATTAGACCGTATTTCATAACAAAAAATACAGAACCTCTAGCTAAAGCTAGCCTTAACCTTTATTCTATTATTGAGACAATTCGATTGAAACCTTCATGAACCTTAAAATTTGATTATGAAATCGGTCTTATAGACAATAATTGAAATGCCCATAGAATTTGCAAAATATAAGCAATGTACTATACTGAGGTTATCTTCTTTCTTGTAATTTGCAGTTTTTAGTATAAAGACTGCAAATAGTTTATAGTATATTTATTCTGTAAACTTTGATACCTACAGCAAAGTATAGTACAACACTCGTCAGCTTAAACTCACCAGTCACCACCGTTGCAGGTGTTTCCTTTCTCGCTTTAGGTGAAGTGAGGCGATGAGTGTCGTACATTTTGCATGCAGATTTTCCTGTAGTATCTCAGTACCAGTGTGGCCAAGTTACAAAAAACCATATTGTACCACAATTATGGATTTTTTTGCAGCAAACAGAGGCAATTAACAGTGTCAAATTAAAATTATCATTATCATTATCATGCAGCTCCTTCTACCATACAAGTCTCTGACTTGACTACCGGGCTCATCATTAAGATGAGAATGAGGGATAGAGATATCATTATATTATTATTATTAAATCAAATTATCATATTATCAAATTCATTTTAGATTAAAAGTTTTTTTGCGAAAATGAGTTTTTTTATTTCATAAATAACAACGATAAACATAAAAAAAGCCAAAGAGAAGGCATACAAGAACTTTTTGGTCATAGCTAAATAGGTGTAATATTTAAAAAACATGTTACGTTTAAAAGTTATTTTCGTATGTTCCAAACTATGCTGAAGGGGGTTGGAACCTTTGGTGTGAAGATATCATTGACGTAGTTTTTCACATAACACCAAAACACTATACTGCACCCGACGCGCGTTTCGCCAACCAAGTTGGCATCATCTGGAGATGATAAATCCTGATGCCGACTGATGATCTTTTGATCATCTCCATTTGATGCCAAAACTTGGTTGGCGAAACGCGCGTCGAGTGCAGTATAGTGTTTTGGTGTTATGTGGAACACTACGTCAGTGATATTCCAAATTATGGTACAAATGCGTAATAATAGATGGCACGTCAGGCAACATTGCTCAGTAGTGTAAGGTTAGCACAAGAATGAAATTAAGGAAAGTAAAGGGGTTATTTCGCTTCCTGTGAAGACTAGGGTATTATAAACAGTTCTGTATTGACTTTATATTATATTTACTATATTTCTTAAATGTAATGTATCGACGGTGATATCTACAATAATGCAACATATGTTTTTTAATATATTGGATTGGAATGACTATGTTGCCTTAAGTGCGCTGACGCCACTTACATTTCAAAAGACACCAATCTAGCAAATACTATGAATGGCATAATGACTACTATAACCGGAAGGTCACTACACTGTTTATGCGACTTTAATAAAATTGAATGGAGCGACGTTGTCAAATATGTTGTATATTGAACCAATTTTCTTTACCCAATAAAATTATTCCTAATCATTTAAATCAATCGTCAATGTTTTATCCTCAAATAAGAAACTAAATAATATTTTTTATATAAATACAGTTTAAAATGCTATCTTACAATACTAATACTATAGTTCATATAAAGCAGTGCTACGTTACCTGTTAACTATACAATTTCGGCAATGATGTACAATGGTATTTAGAATGTCATTAATTATTATGACGTCACGTCACGCCAATTATTTCGTTTTCGCCTGTGTTAAAGTTCAACTGTAAACTGGAAAAAACATCGACATTATCAAAAGCCTAGTTCTATATTAAATAGTGTGTCGTAAAAATACTTGAAAATAATTGAACATAAAATCGACATAGCCCGAGATTCTACTAAACAGTTTCAGTTTCCATAGACATTCAGGACAAGTATTTATTTAATTAATTATTGCTTTTTTAATACCTAAATAGTAAATATCTGGCGTTGGAAATTAATTATTTTGTCTTTTGTTTCAGGTGATACCTCAAAATTTACCTCGTCCACAACTTTTGACGCTTCCCAGCAACGCCACCAGTATTAGAACAGATATCAGCGATTCGTTTCATTGCGAGGGACGAGACTACGGATATTACGCAGATGTAGAAAACGACTGCCAATTGTTCCATGTGTGTTTACCGGTTACTTATTCCGACGGGCGTAACCAGACCTTTAGGTGGAGTTTTATTTGTCCAGACGACACCGTCTTTAATCAAGTAAGTATGCACCATAATTCAATTAATTTGACTTAGTTCGATCTGCCTTTATATGGACAGCAAGTAAGTATCAGTCGAAATCAAGGTCTAATGCAAGGTTCTTTTTAAAGAGATTTGGTAGCATTTTAATAATTTACAAGAGAGACTTAAATGTTAATGTTTATATAATAAAAAACATGTTTCATCTTCAGCATTTCAGATTGTGTATCAAAATTCGAAATCAACTTTCGTATTGTAATAATTTTTAAATGCAATAATTTTATTATGCAGGCTGAATCAACGAAAAGTTTCATTTTTGGACAGGTCGATTTTTATTTGAAGGAGCACTCATTTTTATATGTAGCCCCAGGGTGTCCCAAAAAATGTTTACCACAACTAGTATTTTTAAATAGAACACCCTCTGTATTTTTACAGATTTGTGTAGAACCTACATTGATTTAGGATTTGATGAATATAGTTCTAATACTGAGGGAGATATACATAAAAGAGTGTTCTAGAAGTCTTTCTCGAACACATTGCTTTTATGGCAACCATTATGGTCATTACTCCCTTACTAATATAGCTTTATAGCCACCCATCAAACTCTATATCTATATCAATGTATTCATGAGAGGACGTTCTGTCGAAATCTGTAAAAATACACAGGGTGTTTTACTTAAAAAATATAAATTGTGAACCTCTCCTTTTTGGGACATCCTGCATAAATGTCAATATAAAAATGCGTCCCTCTTCAAATAAAAATCAATCTGTCCGAGCATTTTCCATGGAAACCAATTCTTTGACAGATAATCGAGGATGAAACTTTTCGTTGACTCGCCCTGTATATAAGAATTTCAACATAGATTTTCTATTAATATCGCATTTGTAATCAAAATCAATATGGTAAGCGTATTTTCTAAACGTTTCAAGTTGATTCTCAAAAGGTTATATTCAGTTAAAGAAAGAAGCTAGTTAAACGTATAAATTATTTTAAAACTCATTATAATAATTATTTTATTTAGATATAATTCAAAATATGATTTGTAATATTACAGAATTTTATATAAATCTAAAAAACACTGATGAAATTAAGTCAATTTATTAAATATTTATTTTATTGCATAATGTCTTTTTGGGGCAAACTTTAGAAGTTTGCCTTGATTGATACTACACTTTCACTTTGAATATTTGATTTATATCCTTCTGGTTTCCTGTTTTTTGTTATTTTACAGGTGGTGTAATCCCAAAACAGACTAAAACGCACCACAAAATAAGTTACAGACATTTTCCGTTAATCCAATACAGAATTTCTTTTACAAGTTCCATTAAACTTTTTTACGTCTTTTTTAGGAAATGTTTACCTGTACAAGAGCAGATGAGTCGATTGATTGTGCCGAATCTCCAAGATTTTATGAGTTAAACAGAAATTTTGGCAGTGAAGAAGTCCCTGACGTAAGTGAAACTAACAGCAACAATTTAGAAGAGGTGACTTCTATGCCCGCTGAAGTTTCTCAAATGAATAGTCGTACATACGTGCGGAGGGGCAGAAATTTTAAACAATAACGAATGCATGGTATTTAAAGTATGTAATGGGAAAGATATTAATCTGGTAATATACAGGGTGGGTTTTTGAAAACGAAACAGAGCGAATAACTCTCAGGAAAATTATTTTTTCGATAAACGCCGAGACAGGTCGATTTTTGATCAAAAGGGGACATCTTTTCCTTTACTTTTGATGCTCCAGTCTCACCCCCCTAGGGAGGGGGGCAACCCCCCCAAATATCTTAATAGGGAAGGAGGGTTAAATGACACATCATTTGAAAGGTACTTCAATTCTCTACACAACCCTGTATTAGTTTTTTAATTTGACTGGTTAGTTTTGAAGATAAAGGTTGTTAATGAAAAACTACTTTTTACGGTTTTATTTGCAAACTTTTTCTACATCAGCCAATTAAATATTCAAATTGATGACCTCCAGCCTCCATACAATAGTCGTCCATGAGTGTCACCCCTTATGTCAGAGTGACATTTCCTTTTATTATTCGCAGTAAATTGAAATAATAAATAATACAATCAGAACGGGTATTGAGTGAATTATTATTTTATTGTTACCTGTACAGTTTGTCGACATTATGGTTTATTCGATTCCAGAAAGAGTGGAAATAATTGCTCTTTTTTATGCAAATAATCGGAGTGCTAATAGGACAGCAGAAATATTTAATCAGCAACACTTGGGTAAAAATGTTCACAGTAAGTACATTTTAAAGTTAGTGACCAAATTTCAGGAGACCGGATCTGTAAGTAATAAAAAGCGACATCCCGAAAGAAATGAAGCAGAAGATGTAGCTATTCTAGGCCATGTTGCTATAAATCCTAGAACGAGTACGAGGCAAATGGCAGCTGAATCCGGTTTTGGGCGAAACAAAATTCGTAAAACTTTGAAGCATCATAAATTCCATCCCTATAAGATTCACCTTGCACATGAACTTAATCAAGATGACTTTGACCGCCGTCTACAATTTTGTGAAGTAATGAGTGAACGAGCTATTAACAATCCAGATTTAATTTTTAATATCTGCTTCTCGGATGAGTGTTCATTTACTGTTAATGGCAATGTCAATCGTCACAATTGTCGTTATTGGTCCGATTCTAATCCCAGGATATTTTATGAGACTCATACACAACATCAGGAAAAATTAAATGTATGGGCTGGAATTTTTGGGGACCACATTGTAGGTCCTTTTTTCTTACCAGGTAATCTCACCGGGGAGATGTACCTGGATTTGTTGGAAAACTCCATTTATCCAGAGCTGATACACATTATAGAGAATAATGAAAATTATCTAGAAGACCAGTTGATATTCCAACAGGATGGAGCCCCTCCTCACTACGCCTTGCCTGTTCGGCAGTATCTCGATCGTACGTTTGCAAATCAGTGGATTGGGAGAAGAGGCGTCATAGAGTGGCCTGCGCGATCGCCGGATTTGTCCCCTTTGGATTTTTTCTTGGGGGGTCATTTAAAGTCCAAAATTTATGCCACTCCACCTACTTCCCTTGAAGATCTACGCCAACGCATTATTAACGAATGCCGCCAAGTTACTCCAGAAATGTTGCAAAACGTACGTGATCGCATTGTGCAAAACTTATACTATTGTATGCAGGCTGGAGGTCATCAATTTGAATATTTAATTGGTTGATGTAGAAAAAGTTTGCAAATAAAACCGTAAAAAGTAGTTTTTTATTAACAACCTTTATCTTCAAAACTAACCAGTCAAATTAAAAAACTAATACAGGGTTGTGTAAAGAATTGAAGTACCTTTCAAATGATGTGTCATTTAACCCTCCTTCCCTATTAAGATATTTGGGGGGGTTGCCCCCCCTCCCTAGGGGGGTGAGACTGGAGCATCAAAAGTATGGGAAAAGATGTCCCCTTTTGATCAAAAATCGACCTGTCTCGGCGTTTTTCGAAAAAATAATTTTCCTGAGAGTTATTCGCTCTGTTTCGTTTTCAAAAACCCACCCTGTATAAATGCTGTGTAGTATGGATATATATAGTACCAGGTCATAAGCAATCCAGTGTGTATTATACTAACTCACGCAAAAATTGGGAGCATTAAGTTTTCTAATTATCTATAAATTATTATTTATTAAACAGATAAATTTAAAAAAAAAATTAAATGACTCCTGAATTTGACGATCTTTAGAAACTATTTACCAGGAAACTTAAATATTCCCTATTTTTGTGTGATATACTACAATTATAAATCATGGCATATTGTGATTAGGCGGAATTTATTCCAATGGCAGAAAATAAGGTTGTTTAGAGTTTTATTTTTCCAAGCATTGTATTTTTTGAGAAATAAAAAATTTAATGAGACTTATTGCCATTATGAGAATACTAGATTTGAAATAAATGTTTTTTATACATTTTTTCAGTCATAAATTCGCATATCTAGCTATGTTTAAATTAAACTGTTACAAAAATTAAATTGGTTTTATTACTAATTTTCGTTCTATATCTTCAAGATGACTTAATTCGTCCTAAAATAAGGTAATATAAATTACCTACATGTAATTTATAAGATGGAATCCGGATACTTTCAAAATGTTTTTTTATTCTTTATATTTATGTACATCTATACAAGTACATAACCTACGGACTGTCAATTGTGTGGTAAAATCTGGCCATTCTAAAGATAATTGCAAGATTCTCTAAAACTCTATACTTTGCGTCGTTTACTTAATAACAGCAATCTTCAAACCTATTATTTACGTTACACCACTGAAGAAGTATATGGTCATAACAATAGTAATTATTTATTAAACCTCTATGAACTACCGTACCTTAAAATTAAAGTAATTGTTAAAAAATAGAATTTTGTTGTGATAGTATAATAACAATATACCGCGCATATCATCATAGGTGCCTACTTAATTTCTTAATTATTTGCACATATAAGAAAGTTGATTTCGGCTGAAAAAATTAATTATATTGCTTTTACATTCTTTAATCCACGTACTAAAAACATAGTTCGATGTTAAATCCTCTATTACCTTTTCAACTGACATAAACATGAAAGATATGCCTATCAAAATCTTATTGATTGACATCAAAATTTGAAGCAGGATTTATGCGTTAGTTTACAAGAAAAAGAAATAAGAGAATGGTTTATTTTCCTGACCGTACATTTCTAACACGGTTTTTATTTATTTTTGGGAATTCGGTCATCATAAGATATTAGTTAAAGCTTTTTCTCTAACGTTTCAATTTCCTTATAACCATCTTCAGAGGAACTTTTTGCAATTAATCTAAATTGTAAATGTCCAAGACGTTAAAATTAGAAAAATTTTGCCACAGATTCAAAATTAATATTGCAAAACTGCAAAGTAGTGTATCTGAAGATGGTTGTAAATAAACCGAAAAGTTAAAAGAAAGAAGACTTTAATTAACTTTTTAGTATATTGGGGATCGGATCGGATCCAAGAATAGTAATAAAAATAGAAACGATCGTTGATTGATTTTCTTATTCCTATTATTATTGTTAACTGTTCTTACTGAAAACTGCGAAAGAACCCTACATAACAAATGATCTCGGAAATATTTACCATTGGTTTTATGCATAAATTAGGTATATGATTATTTCCTATTTTATTCCTCAACTCATGGAGCTATAGTGTGAACTGATTACATAAAAACTTTTTTTTTAATATGTAAAGTAAACTAGTTTTATTAGTTTGAACTAAACATTGGCTAGAACATACAGAATATAAATGTAATATAAGTATGTCTGTTGGGAACCGATTCTGCCTGAGAAATGATTGTGGTTATAAAAAAATATTGCAACTAATTTAGTGCCTCTTACCACATTAGGATGCGCTTAATCCTACTGGAAATTATCATGACAACATACGCCTACTTCTTTTACAGGGCGTGTACCTAATATTTTTATAAACAGAAATTTTTATTGCTTCACATAAGCGTATTATCTGAATCAATGTATCAGTTTTTAAGAAATAACGTTTCATCAACTTATCAATGAATATATCGTCTGTCTTTTGTAAGACTTTTGTTGCAACCTGGTGGCATAAGTTCCTGAAGGATTTGTATGAAAACATATCCGAATATTGCCCAAAACTATAATCATTCACCCTAACAGGTAGGTTATTCTTCTATTAAATTCCTAACGTTATTAATATATTCAATCTATAATCGCAAAATGCAAGTTCTTGCAGATCTCAACACTGACAAGTTTCCATATTTTAGTTATACAGAGTATCCCATGTCATCTGACTAATGGCAATTAGCATGGGCTTACAACAACATTTCATTGAATTTTATATTCCCAAGGCACACTATGAGAAATATTGCTAACATAATCGATAGTACTGATCTCCAAACACTTCTGACTATCAAAGTACTGAAGCGAAATGCTTCTTTAATTAAAATATTAAAAATTAATTTTAGGTTAAACTTAACAGTTTACATAGCCCGTCTCAGCGCACAAAATTTGGAGTGGCATGGTGGCCTAGTGGTACGAGATGCGGGCTCCAAAACTGAACTTCAAATTTTCGCAAGTTCAATCACATGCGATCAATCAATAGAGGCAGATTTTTTTAATTTTTACTTTTAATTTTTGATTAATTATAATTACAAGGGTTTGCTTATTCGAATAAATATGAACATATTAAAAAAACTCATAATTTTAGAATGTTAGTTTTTTATTTAAAAAAAATACCTATTACTAATTCACGACAGTTCCTCTGCAACTGTTTAACTCAGTATCCAGATTGAGGTATAATATGTAGTAACTATTAGCAGAGATAAGTCCACTATTAGTAAAAGCACAGTGCATGTAATAAATAAAAAATATGTTGCTTGTTGATTCTATAAGATAGTAGCTTTAGATAAAGATAAATAAAGCGAAACAATTAAAAACATGCTTTTTTTAATTAGTAAATATTGTGACTTTAAAGATTTAACTTTTAACTTTTAACGAATATATTTATTCGAATAAGTAAACACTAATAGGTAATTTGTAATTATTTAAAAAGTAAAATAAAAGAAAGTTGTCTCTGGTGGGATTTGAACCTGCAAAATTTTGCGCTTCAGTTTGAAAGCCTGCCGCTTATACAGTTAGTCTACCAGGCGATTTAAAATTGTGAGCGCTAACACAATTATGTAAACTACACCTATTAACTTAAAACGAATTTTTATTGATGTTTTAATTAAAAAACCATTTTGCCATAGTATTTTGGTAATCAAAAGTGTTTGACAGTCAGTACTATCGATTCCGTTAGCAATATTTCGCATGGTGTGCCTTGGCAATATAAAATTCAATGAAATGTAATAGCCCATGTTAATTGCCATTAGACACGTGAGATGGGAAACCCAGTACATATGTAGATCATAAGTGACTGTAAAGATGAAAATGAACATGTTATAATTTAATAAATGAAACAAAAATATCATTGGCCATCAAAAATATCTGTCTAATAAATAACAATTAATAAATGACTATACATATTATGTTGAATTTCACATTTAATTAGTTCAGTTAAGTGCAAGTAAGATAATAGGTAAATACGTGTATAGTGGATGTAGAAGATACTAATAATAAGTAAGTAATGTAATTAAAAGGCCTTCCTTACAACTAGGTAAGACTAAATTTAACATAATAAACTTAGATGCCTAATAGTAATAACGAATCCCTCTCACGATATTATTTTATCTCTATTTATAACGCCTCTTTTAAAATATAACGTAGGTAGTAGAAAAATTACAAATTTTGAATAGTCGGCTTACGCCAAAAATAATGGCAGTTTTTAACGAAAAGAAAAGATATCGGGAAAGTTTGCGAACTATTTCAAACTTCTTGATATGATAATTATTATCAATGGCTTTGAGGAAGTTCATATAAAGAAAGTTTGTAGGTACTGCTGGCCGTGAATTTTGTTGGATCATGCGAAAAACTCGTGGTGGTGTTAAGAAATTTTTTTTGCTGTAGTACCAAAATGCAGGAAGATTCTGAACAACACATTAAAATCTTTAGATTTAACCTCTCTATAGGAGAGAAGTTAAATGACGCATTTAACGATATTTTGTAATTACATATTTAAAACCCAAATTGATTAGGTGATACTTATTAGTCGTATCGATACGTCGATACGTATTACCTACTCAATTTGGGTAATATTACGGTAATACAACGGTAATATTAGTATTACGGAATAAATTTGTACTAGGTAGATATTTTTTTGTCATTACGTCATCTTACCAACGCTTGTTGGGAAGATTTCTCATGCAATTGATTAAGAATACGCATTTTTTGTTCTGACTGCATACATTTATCTCTATTGCTTGCATAATAAGTGTAGCAACAGAACAATTTAACTGCTATCTAAAGGCTTCAGAACGTGCCTTATTATAACCGAATCTGACCACCCCATCCAGAGATTGGGAGATCCTCCTCATAAGGTACAATTTATAGGTACAAAAATTCGAATTTTAAGATAGGAGTTCATGGAGAATTAACGGCTGTCTTTAGGTTATCTTAGGTTGTGTTCCGATATTATCCGCGACCAACCAGGATTTCGGTTAATCGAAATATTGGTGAACCTGAAAAATGTCTAATAAAGGAACTGGCTGGTTAATCAACATGGATGATGAATTGTTTTTATTAGGATTCATTCAACCTTAAATACCTTCATATTCCATGCTTAACTATTACTCTAGTCTCCTGTCAAAAAATAAATGAAACGGCAGATAATTTGGTATATTACAGTAAGATATAAGCACGATATACGATATAAGTAACTTATAAGTAGATATAAGTGTAGCTTTCAGTCGACTTGGTCAAGTGGACTACAGAATACAATACAGAAAAGTAGAATTTATAAATATTTATTATAACTCTTAACGCAAGAACACCACCCCATCTGCCTTCACCATCTAAACAAAATATAATTAAAATCGTTGAGAGAATTGATTTTTCTTCCAACGCTAAAACCTAACCTGCTAACTCTTCGGTTGACCAATTCACCGCTCCCAGAGCATGGTCAATATTTTGACGTTTGGTTAACCTTTTTCAGGTGACCACAGTTCCAAAATTAAACGATTTTCAGGAATTTTTATGTAATGGAACGCTTAACCGGGATTTTGGTTAACCAAGTTTAATATTGGAACACAACCTTAGTACCCTATTATTAATTTTTCCGCTCACCTCCAAAAGGATTGTTAATTTGAAGTTTATTTTATATTATTATTATTTTTTAACACCCAAAGTAGCCAAATCATACTGTGTAAATATTTGTTTTTATTAAATCTAAACCTGGTCTGAAAAAAATTATTGAACACCCTTTTCAGAATATTTAAAGTTTTTGATTTTTTTTAATGGAAAATGCTGATGTTGATGAATGCTGATGAAATTGATGTTTCTGATTGTATCGATGCTTTATTTTCTAAAATCGAGAAGTAACCGACAAGGCGAGCCCAGGGCGAGTACCGTGGCTCAGGGTTTAGTGTCCCGAACGCTCAACCCAGAGGCCGTGGGTGAAGTCGAATCCCCATTTCACCAAACAATTTATAATTAAATTGTTTACTCGTAGATCAAGGCTTAATCGCAGGGGGTTCGCAACCATTCTAGCGATGGCCTAGGATGGGAGGAATGTCAACTTGGTGTTAATGTGAGAGATTAAAATCGGTTGATGTTTGACTGTCCCTCTAACTAATGAGGTTTCCAGGTTTCCCTCATTCCAGCACTAATGGTGGTTAGGGCCTACCAACGTAAGTCGTTCCTGAGGCACAAATGCGAACCGCCTAATAATAATATGCAGCCCCCTCTCTCACACAAGAAGTTGAGACGGACGCGACTCGAGATTTTCGAAGACGAAATAGATGTAGAAGGACGGAACTTTCGCGTGAAGCAGTTCTCGAAGCCGTAAAATTAGAAAAAGGGTCTAGGGAGTCCCGCGAAAAGTCGGAATTTCGGCAGGCGTGACGGGGCCATTAGGCGCGAGGACAAATGCCGGTGCTAGCCGTATCTCTCTCGCCAAACGCCGATCGACGAAAATTTTGCAGAGGTTTTTTGAAAAGGCGTTTAAATTGGGAAAACGCGTAGGAAACGGGACGAAAATACTCCTACGCATAAGAGAAAGACGGGGGGCGCCCCTCGGAGGAGATAGCTTAGAAACTTTGTCGATTCGGCGACGGAATTTAGAGCGAGACAGAATTGACGCGGTTTAATATATATGGATAATGTCCCATCCCAAAATTCGTTTGTAGTGGAGCTAGCTTCTGTGACGTATTTTATTATGTAAAAATACATGATACAATGTATCATGGTAAAAATACATATACAATATTCGTTGACTATAGGCGATTTTCCGTCAACATACTTATAGGTAACTATCATGAAATTGTTACCCATTGTAACTTATAGTTACATATTACCAGATTTTTCGTGACTTGTTGCAGTTACCACATCTTACTATGGTTAGTCAGGATGGTAACTACCTCTTCCCGATGGTTAGATACAATTTTATGTATTGCTTTCTTTCTCGTTTTATATGGCTTTCTCGGAATTTCTATTGCTTTCTCTTGTTTCTTGCTTTGTTGTTTTGAAATTGTCAAAGAATTTCAGTTATATATAGCCACTATGAGTGATAGATACAGAAAAACAGTGATCTAACCACGAATAATTGACAGATTAGTAACTATACCAAATGTCAATTTAAGTAACCATAGTTAACAATTGTATGTTGTAGTTAGCTGACGAAAAAACGCCTTATATTTTGAATACAAACTGTTTCAGGTAAGTTATGCAAGATTTACTTACAGCTGTATAGATATTTGCCTATACTGTTGACGGTCTTGAGGTGTTGGGTCGCGTTTACATTTTGAGTAAGGCAGTAAGAATCGGTTGCACATTCATAGTATACTGTATAATATACTGTATATATAGTACCTATATAGTCTATAGTATACTGTATAGATTGTATACTGACCCTTAACATTATACTTATCGAATCGAATAATACGATTATTATACACAAAGCATCCTTTATTTTACTCGTAGAATCTACTCGTTATATTTAAAAAAAACCTCTTGATATCAAGTAAGAAAAAAAAACATCCTCTATGACTGAAAATATTTTTATAACTTACAGGTTTTGAGGAATATGGCAATATCGTAAACAAAAACAATCATGGTGATTCTCTCAAAAACGTTACATTTGAATACTAAAAAATTGACAAATAGTGTAAATTTTGTCGAATACTTGAACTTAAATTAACTCAATTAATGGAAAGCTAGTAGGTAAATATAGGTTAACTTACGTTAACCTACTTATATTTTTTATTTTGTTAAATTAAACGTGATCAGTACATACTCATTACGTTTATTTGAAGAACTGTGAGGTGCGTGGGGACGTACAGCTGTGTTATTTATTTACTGTGTTATTTATATAGATAAAAATAATATTATTATACCCTAAATCTTATTTTCATAACTTCAGGAGTAACGACTTGCCCGCTAAGGCGATCTTTTACTTGTTTCCTTGGCGTAGTTTCTTTTTACTTGTTCTATTCTCTTGACACTTTTTTAGCACTTTTCCTTACCAGCCTGTTCTTTTTTCAGTTGTTTTTTTTTGTTAATTCAGCTATTTTTGTTTTAAGTTGATGCGAGTACACCTCTCCTTTTTTTTCAGCAACAACTATTCCCAGGTTTCTCTGCGAAATTACAAATTATTTTCTTCATCTTGAAGTTATTCTCTGGGCATTGGTGGGGGATTAGAAGGAGGGGTTGCCTCCATTAACAACTTCTCAATATTATCAGCTGATTTTTTCCTTTATAATAAGTTTTACTCCCACCTTCTTCACCTTTTTCTGATAGAGTCTTGTTCCTGCTAATTTATATCTGGAATTAATTTAATTCTTCATTGTTTTCTCTTATGGTACCTTTCTCTTTCTGCTTTTTTCGCAGCTTCATACCTTTTCAGCTTCTTGTAATCGGTGCATCTATTCCTTCTTCTATTGCTTTGTTTTTCTGCATTTTCATATGTCAATTTTCTGTCAGTTTTACTTGATTTTGATATACATATACCTACATTCTTTCATTTCTTTGTTTTTGTCATTTTTATTCTGATTTTTTTTAAATTTCGAGAAACTTTTTATCCGTCTGTATAATTTATTGAAGTTCTATATTAGTAAAAAAAATAAAAATAGGAGTAGAATGAACAACTATTTAAATTTATTACGATAAGAATAATGCATGTAACTAATTTGTGGTGCGTTTTCATAATTCATAGTTTCTTTTGGGATTACACCACCTGTAAAATAACAAAGATTATGTTATTAATATCTTATGATCAGTGCATGTGATGACAATTTTAATGAAAGATGTCTATCTGACAAAAAGTACTTCTTTTCATACAAAGAGTTCTTATCATACAAACATTTTCCCGACGAAGAATTGAGGATCAACTCGAAACGTTTAGAAGAAAGCTAGTTAAGTGTTTAATTTCTTTTAAATTTTATTATAATAACTATTTTATTTAGACATATTTTAGAATATGACATATAATATTATAGAATTTTGTATAAAACAGAAAACCACTGATGAGATTTAGTTAATCTATCAAATATTATTTTATCACACATTATACAGTGATTTTTTGGGCCAAACTTTAGAAGTTTGCCTTGATACTGCACTTTGAATATTTAATTTGTATGCTTCTGGTTTTTTGCTCTTTGTTATTTTACAGGTGTTGTAATCCCGAAAGATACTATGAATCATGTTATTCATAATATGTGCCATTATTTGCACAAAAATCTGTTTTATGAATAAATTAAAAAGTACTTTGATATTTAATAATCTTTCAGATACAAACACACAATGAACACCGGTAAATACCAATCCACTAATTAATAATAATGACTACCACAATGAATTAAAACTGTTCCATAAGGTAAGATTATTTCCGAGAACGTGTGGTCGTACGAGGTGGTGAACTGGTGAACCGAACCTTTCAAAGCGGGGGGAGGCATAGATTTCTTAGGGGGGTGCAAATCGTAATGATAGTCTATCCAAATGCAACATGATCTTATATTTAATATTCTTTAATATCGATGTAATAAAAACATACTACCTAACTACCTACTGAAACAAGTGCAAATCTTACAAAAATAAACTTCTACTAGGAGTAGTTGTGGGCGTGGGGGAGTCCTGCGGCCGAGGCTCTTACAGGCGGTGGAGAGTGCGCAAAATCTAGTTGCCAGAGATCAGAGGTTACGCTATTAATAAACACCAAGAATATTTTGCTTTTATTTAAATTTGAAATAATAAAACATTAAATAAGTAAATGTTAAAACTTGAAATATTTACTCTTAAGGAATTTTCAGGAAGTGTTTGGGAAACTAGGGGTATAGGGCACGAATAGGCGGCTCCCTCTGTGCACGCCACTGGCCGTACCCGAAGTATTTATGTAAGCTGGAAGTTTACATGTTCGCTTCGCTTGTTTATGCACATTCCCAAACAGTTTCAAGTCAAGTTCCTTCTAGTAGTAGGAATTCGGTTCTAACTATAATTTTTGTGAAATTGACCCTTACTATTAGGCATAATATATTACTTATATTACCTATTGATCTCTATATTAATTTATCTTATTTAAAATATTATACTTAAATTTGCACAGGAGAAAGCAGTAGCCGTAGTAGTGGCTTGGCCTTCACATCGTCGATATGAAGACTAAGCATCGTGGCCAGATGTCCCAATATAATTTACATATGAATAGTTACCGAAACCTGATTAGCAACGATTTAACATTTTTTGTAATTTCTAATTGTTAAATAAACGAAAAATCAACGAAATACGCAAAATTTTGCAGTAAAATATGTCTTAGGTGACATGCTTCTATTTTAAGTACACAAGTACCCTAGAATACAATGTCTTGATGCAATTTATTATTAGAAACCTCATGTTTAAAATACACTATGTACTTGTAATACTTAAAAAAAGTAACAAATAAAAGCATCTTATGCTATAATACAATAACAATGATATTTAGGTCAAACAAGATTAATAATTGTCAATAGAATAGTATTTGTTCTTGTTAATTTAGTTAATACTTTTGTTGATAAGAAGGAAAGTAGTGCAAGCACTATAATCATGTTAAACTTGTTTTTTAAGAAAGTAGCTTATTGTCTAGTCTGAAGCTATTTATTTGCTGAATTCTCTACACATTTTTCAAAAATTCAATGGTAAAAACGGTCAGTGGCGTAACTACGCTGGGGCGGCAATGTGCGACGCACAAAGGCCCAAGAGCTTGAGGCGCCCCGGAGGGGCCCAGTCCGAGTGACAAATAAAGAAGTTAACTATTGCAAGTCAACTCAAAGGCTAGGAGGAGAAACTTTTATTATATTTATAGTTTTTTTGTTTTCTCTTTTTGTTGATTTTTTAGAGAAATGTTATTAGTTATAACTACTTCTTTGTTTGAGTTTGAGGTTACAAAATAAATTTGAAACATATTAAACTCATTTGAAGGAGATGCCGAAAACAATTACTCCACTTGCAATGTACCCCGACTGGCATTGCATTACATCGGCATCTCCATAGGAGTCGCCACATCGTTCATCTAGACCAACTAGCAGACACTGACCGGTTTCGCGCTTATTTTGCGCTTATCAGAATGCCATAAGTAGTGGACTCGATGAACGATGATGCATTGTTATTGCCTATTTCTCCACCACTATTAACATATTAAATTCAGTTATGTTTTATTTTATTTCGATAATTCGCACGACAGACAGGAATGTTTCGATATTTTTAAAGCAATAATTAATTAAGGGGTCCGAGAAGATTTCTGCACAAGGGCCCAAAAATTCTAGTTAGAAACGGTTATTTTGTGATAAGATATAATGAGGTATTTATTTGAAGATGCCGAAAATAATTACTGCAGGGACCATGTACCTACGGTACTTTTCAAAATGTAGTTTGAATCGCGTTCTCTGTTATGTTCTATAGATAGGGTGGCCCAATAGTGTGAGAAAGTTCTGTAGCTCTTATGGAGCCATATCAAAATATGTCATTAAATGGAATGACATATTTTTTATTTGATATTTGAATTCGGATCATTTTTCCAAATTCGCCAATATAGGGTTTACTACTATTATACAGAATAGCTCAGAAGATATGAGCATTTTTGTATCTTAATCGCAATGAATTGAGCACCCTGTATCTTTTTTAAGAAAATAAATACTAGATAATTTTTGGCTGCATTTTTATATGGTTTAGTTTTACTTTATAGAGAATTTCCTTCAAAATACCTTTACTTGGTGAATACAGGGTGAATCAAAAGTCGCAACAACAGTTTTCTCAATTTTTATAAATGAAACACCCTATATTTTATATCATTTTCGTTCTCGTTTCGATTAAGTTCTCTCCTGACTCATTCTATTTTATGAAGCTATCCCTATACCTAATTGCAACAGTTTTTGAGATATATGAGGTTAACAATTAATTAATTAATTTTCTACACTGTATTATTGTAATTTTAATTTTAAATTAACAATTAATTAGTTAATTAATTGTGCACCAAGTATAATATTAAAAAAGTATGTTTTATTGGAGATTGCTCTCCGCTTCTGATTATACAAAAGACAAGCTTTTACATTTTGAGTATAAAATCTCAAATATCTCAAAAATAGTTTCAATTAAGTATAGGGAATGCTTCATAGAATAGAAAGAGTCGTGAGAGACCTTAATGAAAATGATGCAAAATATAGGCTGTTTGTGTATATGGGGTGGTTGCGAGTTTTGATTCACCCTGTGTACAAGTAAAACTATTTTGAAGGAAATTCTATAGAAAGTAAAACTAGACTATATAACATAGTTAATGGAGCCAAAAATTATTTAGTATTTATTTTCTTAAAAAAGATACAGGGTGCTCAAATCATTGCGATTATGATACAAAAATGCTCATATCTTCTGAACTACTCTGTATAAAACTAGTAAACCCTATATTAGTGAATTCGGAAAAGTGATCCGAATTCAAATATGAAATAAAAAATTTGTCATTCCATTTAAAAAACATAGCATCCTATATGACTAAACATATTTTTAAAATATGCGTCCTCTTTGGCTCTTAAATTTTTTTTTGTTTCTTATGGCATAGGAGTTATGCAACTTTGTCACTTTGTTTTCTGGTTACGTTTTCGTTTGACTTTCATTACGTTTCGTTACGTTCCAGTTCCGTTATTTTGTTATTTTATTTTATAAAAATTCCTCTTTGTTAAAAATATTTTTTGTGTTTTGATCATGTAGATCTTTTGATAAAATACATTTTTTTTATTTGTGATATATTTTTTATTTTACTGGACATTTATTTTTCTTGGCCCCATTTATACCTACATTTGCTTAAATTTTAAATAATATGTTTTCAAATAATTTTTGTCTTCTCAACGAAACTAAAGATATTTCTACTAAACTAAACTAAAGAAGTGAATAGAAAAATTATATTTTGAGAATATAATTAGAAGTAAAATTCTAAAAAAAATTATTTAGCCCCCCGTAAAGATTTTTGGGGCGACGTGCATGAAAGTTACCTATATAAATAGTACTTACTTTGTGTACATCAAAATACCCCTATATAAATATAATAAATATTAAAATAATAAATATAGGTAAATATTTGTAACTAGGACAAAAAAGGTAAATGATAATGTTAATACTAAAACAATACAAATCTGGAACACCAGCAAATATAATGTAAATTGCAATGGTAAGTTTTGAATAGAGCATATTCCTAAGTAGTTAAATATTTAATCAATTTTATGAAACGCCTAAATGATAATATCTCTTAAGATGTTAAGCTTTTGAAAATGCTAATTTTCTAATTATTTAAAAAAAAAAGTTGACAATATAATTTTAGATACTGTAAATGGAATGAAAATGCATTTAGGTACTCAAATTTACTCAACTCAACATTTCATCAAATTAGAACTAAATTTATTTATTAAGACGAGCTGGTGCTTCAGGGTTTAATGACTCGATCGCGCAACTCAAAGGACGTGGGTTTGAATCCCCACACTACCAGACAATTTTTATTTAAATTGTCTACTCGCAGATTAAGGCTTGTTTGCAAGAAAGGTTGGCAACCATCCAGACGATGGGCCAGGATGGGAAGAATATCAGCTTGGTGTTAATGTGAAAGATTAAAATCAGTTGATATTTGACTGCCCCCTAGCTAATGAGGTTTTCCAGGTTTCCCTCATTCCAGCACTGAATGGTGGTTAAGGCTTACCAAGGGCTAAGTCGTTCCTCGGGCGAAAATGCGGTACGTGAAATAGTAATATACCGCACCGTCTCACACACACGTCTCAGACTTTCGGGCTAATCTTTGTAATTAGATTGAGATAGATACGCAAAGGAATAACCTTATTAAAAAAATTATTAATTACTTAACCGCACGGAAAGTAGTTGTTTGCGACATATCTTAAACACAATAAAGTTATTCCTTTACATACCTAGTATTATAGGTAACGAGGAAATATAAAACTTTATTGAACCATAATATTTGATAATTTCATTAATAATTTTAATAATATTAAAAATATACTATAAAAAATTATTATTATTATTATTATGTTTTTGCGTATCATGCACTTGTCAGTTTATTGCCAAATCTAACAAGAAATTATTTTTGGTTTAGAAACGATCTTACTATATTGCATATATGAAGTATGGCTGCTTTTTGTGACTGGGTATATACACTTTCTTCCAGGCTAAATCGAGTGAGGTGACTTATGGATGATGGAGTGACATCTGTCGCCGATATAATGAATGAAATGATACGAAGTTGTTTTTGTTTCCATATTCTTTCAACTTCTATTGCTAATTGTTGATATTTTTCTTCTTTTTTCTGTATATTTATTTTGCTATGTTTTGGTCAGATGGTATTGCCATATCGATAAGGTAAGTGACCTTTTTTTATCTTGAAGTGTTATATCTGATCAATTATAGGCTACCGTTTTATCAGTTTGTATGGTTAGGTCCCAGTATAATTTATAATATTTGTTGTCTATTATAGTTGGTGGTGAATATTGGTAGCACGATTGAGTCCAATTGCAGATTATATCCCAGGGCTATTGCCTGATGAATAATTTTTGCCGCTGCATTATGTCTATTGGTAAATATATTACACACCTGCTAGTAGTTTACATCCCGATGTTATGTACTATAATTTCAGGAAATTGGTGATATTTTCTGCACCTATCGCTCTTAATTGAAGTATTCTTTAAAACAAATTTTTTATAGTTATTTGTTGCTATAACTTGGTCTTATATTATAAGTATAAATTCCTTTGTTCCCGGATAAAATTTGTAAGAACTTATATGAAAGTTCTTTGTTTATATGTTCTTGGTTTACCTACACTATTATAATATCTGCCGTGTAATGCTTTAATTAGACGACCATACATTTTGTTTTTGTACAAGGGCATTATTTTGTATGCATTCTGCTTCTTGCATTCATAGATTTAAAGTACTTTAATTATTATTTATTATTATTATTATTATTTTTTGTTTAAATCGAATCGACTGATTTCCTGGCTGTGATTCTCATGGTCGGGCGCTGATGATTATCAGTAGTTATTCCCCACGTTCGTGGGGTGAATAACTAGTGAGCCTGGGAATCGTGTGCCTGAGTAGCCGTAGTGAACCCAGAATGATCGTCTTTTTCCGGCTAGAAGATCTGCTTGACATTCCGGTAGGATTTTCAGATCCGAGAGCAGTGTATATCTTGCTCTACCGAGGGCTTCTATAACCAGTTTCACAAGCTTCACCGTTTCTCCTCCTCTTTTAAGACAATGTTGGTCTCGGCAGAAGCCGAGAACTCTATGACAAACATTGTCTTGAGCTGGTAGTCGAAGAGGACTACATTAGGCTTATTAGTTCGAATCTGCCTGAGAGTAGGAAATGAATAGTTCTAATAAATTCGGCACTTCTCATTCCCCACAACCCACAACGCATTCAATATCAATACCCCGGAGCGTATGGCAGCACTGGTGTTTCGTCTACCTCGTAAGAGTGCCGTAGAAAGTAGTAAAGCACTCATGACCTATGGATATAGGTCAAGACTGCATATGCGGGACAAGCGGAGAGCAGATGCATGATTGTCTCCGGCGCCCTGTGGCAGGCCCTGCAGTTGACATCGGGGACGATCCATTATGAATCCCTCGGTCTCCGACTTAAGCACCGCCGGCCTTAAAAAAGCAAAGGTCAGCCTTTCGGATAAGCCATAGTCTTCGAGGTTCTTATAGAAGACACCGTGCAATGGCTTATCCTTATGCACCTGGACAAAATTGCAGCCTTGTCCAGCTTTAACTTGGGCTTTTAACTGAACGGGTGTTAATTCGTTTCTCCATTCAGTATCTAAGATGAGACCGAGTTCATCAGCTGCTCGTCGTGCTGCCTTAAATAAAAATGCTCCGACCCCTGCATTTTCATGGTCTTGTACTATACAGAGGAAGGGATCCGAACTCCTAATTACCTTACAGGCTCCATCCAATACCATTCTGCTGTGCAAACACTCCAAACTCAAGAGTCCATGGCCTCCCCGATGTCTCGGGAAATACAACCGTGGAACGGACATCCTAGGATGCAAACTCCTATTGAGATGCATCGTTTTGCGAGTTCTTATGTCGAGTTGTCGCAGCTCCTCTTGTCTCCATTTCACTACTTCGAAGGAGTAGAGGAGGATCGGAACAGCAAGCATATTCGTAGCACTCACCTTATTCTTACCCGACAGTTCGAAAGACCAGATCTGCCGGAGGCGGTGTATATACTTTCCGCGGAGAGCGTTTTTAACGGCAGCAGCCTCTTGGATGGAGCGTTGCTCGACACCCAACTAGGCATACGTCTCTCCGACATTCAGATAATGTAGCATGTTTCCATCCACGAGCTGCGCATCTTCGCCATAGTCACCTGTGCACATTTGTCCAACCCAAATTCCATCCCGACCGCCTGCGTGTACTCCTGTACCACCCTGAGAGATGGATGTAAATCCCTTTCTCCGATGGCATAAAGTTTAAGGTCATCCATATAAAATAAATGGGTGACTTTATGCCTCCTGTTGACGGTTGCCGGGAGTACCGGAGTTGTATCCACGAGTTTTTCGGAGTCCAATGGACAATGGCAGTAGCGAAATGCAGAACAGTAGAGGGTAAGGGAATCTTCTAGGAAAACTCCTGTCCTGCATGATACCAGCTCTGTCTGGACCCTGACGCTGACCAGATGTTATGGTAAAGCGGATCTTCCAGAGCTGCATCACTTCTTCAATGCATCTCACTATAGGATCTGACACGGCAAGATGCTGGAGCAAGTAGACAATAAGCTCATGAGATGTTATATCAAACGCCTTGCGGTAGTCGATCCAAGCCATAGAGAGGCTCCGTTTATACTGCACAGAATTCTGCGTCCTGCTGATTGACACATCTGTCAATCAGCAGGTTCTTTTTGCAGCGAGCTACACACCTCCTGGACCCAAGCTGCTCATATATCCTTGCATAAACCGGGTCAACTGCGTGGAGCACCCGTATGTACAAGATGCGAAGATCGTTTCCTTAAGACAAGCTTTCCTATTGGCCAGAATATTCTGTAATGAAATTAACCTGTTCACGGTTTCTTTTGAAGCAATATTTTAATTTCATTTGATGCAATTGAAACATTTTAGGGCCTAATTGGATTTGGTAACATTTAGTGACATTTATGTGCACAGGATCATCAGGCGAAAATGGTATATCAAACTGTAACTTTGTTGCCTATAAAGATATCGGAAAAGTAGAAAGTGCTTTATTATCTCATTATTGACAAGTAATTCAATTTCTTAATAAAAAAACAACAGAACATCCCATTACAGATATTATATAGATATCTATTTTGTTTTTTAAATGAAATACTCTGTTTATTAACACATATTTGAGAAACACGTTCTTTCATGAATAGTCACATTGGATTTTATATGTCTATCTTTAATAGTAAGCGAATATGACCAAAAAACTGCCATAAGAGCAATGTGTTAGAAAGAGAATATCGATTTGTTGTTAGGCTGCAGATGCTAGAGTCTTTCTCCACCACATCACTCTTATTGCACCTTTATCATCTTTAAAAGTTACTTCGTCATAACTTTAAATTAGGAATACCTAAATAAGAATTCTCGGATAGAATAAATACACTAATAAAATATTACAACGAAGCAAGATGGCAATCTAAGAGATATTCGTTCTGTCTGGACTATCGGTTTAAAGAAGAGGTAAATGAAAAAACAGGAGTCATATTCAAGATAAACATCTGTTTCGGTAAGAGGTTGTCAAAATTATGGTGAAGAGACTTTTCTGTAAATTTTTTTGACAAATGATTATCAGTTGCCATATCGTAGAAATGGGAACTGGTCTACTTACAATAAATGCTGGTCACTTCATCAGTTAAGTCAGGATATAATATAATAGGTCGAATATTTTGATCGTCGTTGTTTAGCCAACTTTAGATTTTCGATTTATTAGTGCTTTTACACTTTTGCGTTAAATCAAACGTTTATGATATTTGTGTACCTACCGAAAAAACGTTCTGAAATGGGAACTTTTAGATGCTGGCGCCACCCTCATTACCTATTTCTTTATTGTTCTATCCAATAAATAAAAATTCCATTATTATAAAAAAAGTCTGTAGCAGAATACCGCAGTTACAAACAAAATTCTTTTTGGCAAAAAGAAAAAAATAATGGCATGGCCTGAAATGGGGATACCATCCTGGCGTTCATTTCAACACTAGACACTCTAATTAGGTAAATTCCTATATGTTTTTCAAATTTATCATTAATCAAATCAACATAGTATAGTATTTATATACATAGTACATTGCGTAATCTCGGAAGAGTACAAAATGCACAATATTTCACAACGCGGTATAATCCAAGGATAATAAAGCACGTCATAATTATTAAAACAGTGTTATTGATATGTGTATCTGTAAATATTATATACCCTAGATACCTCATTATTTACATTGGGTGAGACTTTAAAAATTAGAACAATAGGTACAATGAAACAGGCACTTATAGCTACTCTGGAAAGCATTGATTATTGTATTCTATGAATAGCTAACAACACAAGGTTTTCCGCGAATATTGGGATCCCTGGCTACCATTGAATCCAACAGCTGATTAGTTAGTGGTTCCAAACGAGAGAAACCGACACGAAACGCGAAACGTCAGTTATAAGGCTTGCTTTCAAGGGAGTGTACGTGTGGCGTTATAACGGTTTCTTACACGTTTTAGTGTAGGACTTAATTTTTGTGATATAATAATTTATTATGGATGTCTCAAGCAAATGTACAAAAAAGCCCAATCCTTTGGAAAATGCGAACATATTATCAATGTTGACATATACGTAAGTACCCTACTAGCGTTATTGTTTTTGTATTTTATAAAAATTGAAAATATTATGTTATAATGTAGGTACATAATACTTTATATACCTAAGTACTTACCTACCTATTTCCTACTTTAAATATTTTCAGTTGTTTTTATTACCTATATTTTATCAAAATATATTACCTATAGTAGCAGGTAGCTGTATTTACGGTAATACCTATGTATATGTACCTAACCTACTACCTACTATGGTAATAATACTTATGTACTTAAGTACATATAGGACCTACCTCATGATACAACTACGTATTATGGACTTACCTGTTTTGAGTTTAAAAACAAAAATTACTTACCTAGGTACCTATCTTAATGCTCAAATTGTATCCAGCTGTCGGCTATAGGTATTTAAAAATAAAATAATTTAATTTGTCAATGACCAAAACTACAAATATTACCTAACTATTACCGGGTGTTAACGAAATTATGTCGGTACCTATTTATTCACGCCCCAAATTTGTAGGTTAGAAGTGATATTTTGGTAATTTTCATTTAATATGTTAATCAGTACTTTTGTGTGAAATTCCACTTGTCCCTTCCGCTCATGTCTAGTCGCAATTGACGTCAACTTTTTATTTTTAAATGGCATTTGCCTATTTGCTTCTTTTCTCAAATATTTAGTAAGTACCTAGCTAATTATCCTCAATGGTAAGCAGGTACCTATCTGCTTCGCTGTCAAATATAATTTTTGAACGTAGGTATTTTTTATTATTTATTAATGTTGTTTCTATTATTTTCTGCACATCAATTTATTAGTGTTACCGGTACAATTTAATACGTTTCTAAAATTACACACAAGACAAATATTGAATTTTTGAAATTTTATCATCAATCAATAATAGTTATTTTCCTAACAAGTGTGGAAGGTGATACTTTTCCGCAAGCGACTGCAGTTGTCCGAACGACGCGACGCGAAGCGGAGTTCGGACAAGCAGTGAGTGCGGAAAAGACACCTTCCACATGTGTTAGGAACAACGTTTTTTCACGGGCGTGAAGAAAATTGACATAAGAAAAATAAATATTTTAATTGAACAGAAACAATTATACAGAAATAGGTCAACGTAATTAGAAGTGTCAAGCATTCCTTTTTCTTTATGTCAAAATCTGAACAGTGACAACATGATTTATGATAGATTGATAGATTTACAACTAACAACTTAAATATAACATATTATGCCATAAATCAATCAAAAAGTAATCGAACGATATGAGAGTGATCTTAAAATTTTCTTTCTGAAACATTGATGTTGCAGTAGAAATATTATTTACATATTGTTATTAAAGGGGAGTTAAAGTGATGTTGAGACTAAGGTATGGGAAAATAAAATGTAGAGTTGTTCCCCTATATTAACCTAGGTATACTGAAATAAATTGGTTGTAAGTAATATCACATGTGAATCAACATAGTTGTGAATAATTTTATGTAGAAAGCATATACCTAAGGATATGAAATTGTTATGAGTTTTTTCTCAATAATAATTTTTAGTTGGGTACCTAACCTACTTACATATAAAACCAAACCAACGTTTTCCTTAGTATACAGTTTGCCAAGTTGCTATCTATTAATACTAGGGATAAAAGCGGATAAAAGGCCCGGCAGAGCTGAATTTAAAGATAATTTCTTATAAGTCAATTCATTTACATGTATAGGATACATGCTGAATCTCACAACATATGTGACCGAATAATTATATTTATTATTTTAAGTTTAGTTTATTGGTAAAAATGAAAATCATTACAATATGTTGCTTAATATATCGCATATTGCTGTGAATCGTATTGTACTGGTAGCAGACCCAACTTAGCACACAACATATGAAACACGCAAATACTTAAAGTCATAATACCATTCATATTTTACACTATACTGCACTCAGCGAGTGCAGTATACTGTTTTGTTTTTTTTTTCAACAATCGAACAACGTCCCAAATCATCGAGCAGATTATAAAAATAAACCGTTAAAAATGAAGGTAGTGTTTCATTTCAATTAGGATTCTGTTTTGTTGCTAGTGCACGATATATGGGGTGCTAGAAATTTACAAGGAGAAATCGACATACCTAATTAATATTTCAAAGTACACCCGGAATTTACATATAACTCATTTTTATGAAATGTAGTTTGTATAATTTAAAAAACTACCCAAACCAGACTAATAGCCCTGAATTCATACAGAATAAATTTCTGCTGGCATATTCATTTTGACCAGCAGTTTACTATCTACCTAAGTACGTAAAATATGCATTATTTTCTATTTAATTCTATGTTATTATTGGTTATTAGGAAACATATTTCAGAATATATTTGATATGTATTTGAGACAGTTATTATGTGAATAATGTCTGTAACTTATTTGTGGTGCAGCTTCATCTATGGGATAACAATTACAGGGTTGATTGGATGGATGCTAAAGTTATACAAAAAGAAGACAAATCAATTAAAAGAAAATTGAAAGAAGGTGTTTTTATTAAACTTAATGATGATAACTGTAGGTATTTCGTCAGAAAGAATATTCTTAGATCAAAAATGTGGCTTCCTCTTCTCCAGAAGGATGTTACGTATACTAGTGAAAAATTAATGTCATAATGATCAGTGCATGTGATGACTTTTGAATTAAAAATGTCAATCTGACAATTTTTATTCACACAAACTTTTACTATTCTACTATAGACGAGTCGACAATCGACTTGAAACGTATAGAACAAAGCCAGTTAAGTGTTAATAATTATAATTTTTAATATTATAGAATTTTATATCAAACTAAAAAACCACTGATGAAATTTAGTTAATTTGTCAAATATTTATTTTTGATTATAGTGGTTTTTTGGAGTAAGCTTTAAAGGGTGTGAAGATATCCACATCCACAGATTTCGGTAGGACTATAATCGATAAAGTCGTGGTCACAAGATAAATTCTTGAAATAACGAAAATATCACTCAACCATCAACTGTTTAGTTTCAGGGTGGTTATAAATCATAAAATTAAGTAACTGGTTAGTATCACATCACTTATCAGGAACCAGGTGGTAAATGGGGATGAATTGAAAAAAAGAGGTTAAAATTGTATAAAAAAATAATAACAAGTCCAAAGGAAGATGTAGAGCTTTTATTCCACCACAGATCGATAGAGAATCAAAAAATACATTGGCCAGTACCATTGGCTTTATTTGTCAGGCCGTCCAAGGGGATGAAAAGGGGTTCAAATTGAATAAAAAAAAAATAGCAAGTCCAAATGAAGATGTAGAGTTTTTATTCCACCACAGATCGATAGAGAATCAAAAAATACATTGGCCAGTACCATTAGCTTTATTTGTCAGGCCGTCCAAGGGGATGAAAAAAGGTTCAAATTGAATAAAAAAATAATAGCAAGTCCAAATGAAGATGTAGAGTTTTTATTCCACCACAGATCGATAGAGAATCAAAAAATACATTGGCCAGTATCATTAGCTTTATTTGTCAGGCCGTCCAAGGGGATGAAAAAAGGTTCAAATTTAATAAAAAAATAATAGCAAGTCCAAATGAAGATGTAGAGTTTTTATTCCACCACAGATCGATAGAGAATCAAAAAATACATTGGCCAGTACCATTGGCTTTATTTGTCAGGCCGTCCAAGGGGATGAAAAGGGGTTCAAATTGAATAAAAAAATAATAACAAGTCCAAATGAAGATGTAGAGTTTTACTCCACCACAGATCGATAGAGAATTAAAAAATACATAGGCCAGTACCATTGGATTTATTTGTCAGGCCGTCCAAGGGGATGAAAAGGGGTTCAAATTGAATAAAAAAATAATAGCAAGTCCAAATGAAGATGTAGTTTTTATTCCACCACAGATCGATAGAGAATCAAAAAATACATTGGCCAGTACCATTAGCTTTATTTGTCAGGCCGTCCAAGAGGATGAAAAAAGGTTCAAATTTAATAAAAAAATAATAGCACGTCCAAATGAAGATGTAGAGTTTTTATTCCACCACAGATCGATAGAGAATAAAAAAATACATTGGCCAGTACCATTGGCTTTATTTGTCAGGCCGTCCAAGGGGATGAAAAGGGGTTCAAATTGAATAAAAAAAATAGCAAGTCCAAATGAAGATGTAGAGTTTTACTCCACCACAGATCGATAGAGAATTAAAAAATACATAGGCCAGTACCATTGGATTTATTTGTCAGGCCGTCCAAGGGGATGAAAAGGGGTTCAAATTGAATAAAAAAATAATAGCAAGTCCAAATGAAGCTGTAGAGTTTTTATTCCACCACAGATCGATAGAGAATTAAAAAATACATAGGCCAGTACCATTGGATTTATTTGTCAGGCCGTCCAAGGGGATGAAAAGGGGTTCATATTGAATAAAAAAATAATAGCAAGTCCAAATGAAGATGTAGAGTTTTTATTCCACCACAGATCGATTAAATTAGAGGAGAATCAAAGAATACATGGTGCAGTACCATTGGTTTTGTTTGTCAGACCGTCTATGGGGATGAAATGGGGTTAAAACTGTTTAAAAAAATACTAGAAAGTCTAAATTATTTGTCAGACCAATACGATATAAGGTAAAAATAGTATAGAAGCGGGAAGCTTGTTCTTTCATGTCGCTAATAATTGAACAAGTGGAAAAAGGCGGATTTCTGAGTTACAAAAGAATAATTATTATTTAGGACACAAGATGAAGAGAACATAGTCCGCATTTATTATTTTCTATCATAAAACAGGTTGGATGAAATTTTCTCTTGCACATAGAACAGGCCTCTGATTTGTTCCCGTCTGTATAACCGCATATAGGACATAGGTTTGTCATATCATCAGACGCTTTGATGAGCAGCAATTTAATTTGTGCTGAGTAACCTGTAATATCGATAGAATCGAGCAGAGATTTCTCTTTGACGATCTGAGATACAAAATAGATAATATAAACGCCACAGTTGTATGTGTCCATTTGTTGTGGTGGAATAAAAACTCTACATCTTCGTTTCGACTTGCTATATATTTTTTATACAATTTTAACCCCTTTTCCTCCCCTTAGTCGGCCTGACAAATAAAGCCACTGGTACTAGCCTATGTATTTTTTAATTCTCTATCGATCTGTGGTGGAATAATAACTCTACATCTTCATTTGGACTTGCTATAAATTTTTTATACTATTTTAACCCCTTTTCATCCCCTTGGACGGCCTGACAAATAAAGCCAATGGTACTGGCCAATGTATTTTTTGATTCTCTATCGATCTGTGGTGGAATAAAAACTCTACATCTTCATTTGGACTTGCTATTATTTTTTTATTCAATTTGAACCCCTTTTCATCCCCTTGGACGGCCTGACAAATAAAGCCAATGGTACTGGCCAATGTATTTTTTGATTCTCTATCGATCTGTGGTGGAATAAAAACTCTACATCTTCATTTGGACTTGCTATTTTTTTTTTATTCAATTTGAACCCCTTTTCATCCTCTTGGACGGCCTGACAAATAAAGCCAATGGTACTGGCCAATGTATTTTTTGATTCTCTATCGATCTGTGGTGGAATAAAAGCTCTACATCTTCCTTTGGACTTGTTATTATTTTTTTATACAATTTTAACCTCTTTTTTTCAATTCATCCCCATTTACCACCTGGTTCCTGATAAGTGATGTGATACTAACCAGTTACTTAATATTATGATTTATAACCACCCTGAAACTAAACAGTTGATGGTTGAGTGATATTTTCGTTATTTCAAGAATTTATCTTGTGACCACGACTTTATCGATTATAGTCCTACCGAAATCTGTGGATGTGGATATCTTCACACCCGTTAAGCTTTAGAAGTTTTCCTTGATATTCTACTACTCTTTCGATATTTATTTTAAATACTTCTGGTTTTCTGTTTTGTTTTATTATTTTACAGATGGGAGATGTCTCTCATGATTATGAACCAATTCCGAATTAGAATTGTTTGCCTGTTGCTTCAACAAGCATCGCCCATATTTGTCTAACATTTTTGCCTTTAAGAAATTTAAAAAATGTGAGGGATTTATTCTAAAATCTTTACACCTATTATCATAATTGCATTTACAATTTACACAACACATTTTGAATTTCAATTAATTTACAAAATATGCTAAAGACCACACAAGAAATAAATGTCCTTACCACTATTCTAATAGACTAGTCAAGGCTAGGCCATAGTCAATTCGGTTAATGTGCAATATCATGATAGGTACATACTTAATTACTAATTAGATTTCATCCAACAGGGTAACTTCTTAATGAGCTAATAATAACCGTATTAGGTGAGAATTTATTTAGATCCTATGGCTGTATTTTGCTAAATAATGAGTAGATATCTGGTCCTTACCATATTTGCTTGAGCTCAGTCTGGTTATAATTTATAAATAAAAACACTTTAAAGAAAACACTTCAACACATAGACAAATATTATATTCAATATGTTCATAAATATATACAAAATACCTATATCTGAGATGGTTTTAATTAAATACAAAAAATCGAAAAAACATACAGACAGAATATCAATGATTTTCAATCTAATTACATATATAGGTACAATGGTACAATGCCGTTAATCAGCATTTAAGTAGCGAGGTCAATGTGTTTCCGTAACGCTGGATTTGTGCAGCTAATATTTTTCAGGAAGGTTATATTATAAGTATTTGAGTATTTTAGTAGACAGGTACTGTCAAGGTAAGTACAAACCAGACAACAAAATGTTGCAAACTGTTGGTAACATGTTGACGGATGTTGGCAACATATTTATTGGACACAAAAACTTGTATTCGGTCGGATACATGTGGTCAACATTGTTGCTCGTCCAAACCAAAACCAGTTGCTCGTCCAAATTAAAGGCAGTGCTTACAGTTGACATTTAAAAATGGACCTGTCTACTGCTGCTGGTGTTAGTGCTGCTTTCAGCATAATAGCTTCCCATGCCCAGAAACGAAAAAGGAAATGGTGGCAGCTACAGTTTTTACAAAATGGGATAAGCTATGGTGAACAACTTAATGGCGGAGTTTCGTCAGACTTGCAAAATCTGATTTCGAAGAAATTCTCTGTTTGGTCCCCCCTAAAATCTTGAAAAAGAATACGAACTACAGTGCCGCGATTCCACCATCAATAATATTGATTCGACGTTACTTGTTGACAACACCGTCCAGACCGAGCGATATTTTCCATTTCAAATTGAAAACACGGATGGATACATACAACACGCAACAAAATTCTTTGATGTCTTGCCGCCCAGCATCGGCACTATGTTGCCAAGTATCTATCAAGTTGTTGCGAGTTGATGGGATACATATTGGCAACAGTGTTGACAACATATATCCGGACGATTGTTAGCCGGTCTGAACTTAACTTAACAAAAACGGAAGAACCTCGCATGAACTAAAAATTTGCAATTTATGATTATGCATCTATACTTGATCAATTTTATTCATTTAAACATTCACCTTTCGACAACTTCTTTATCCTTACAAATTTAATTTAGTAATTGTGTTACCTAATAGAATTCATTTAATTATAGTTAACTCTATACCTATATAGACACCAAACAAACATTTGTTTCCATTTTACGATATTTAGTATCCCGCTCTCAGTATTTTTTACACTACAAAAAATTGGAAAAATCTCCGGGACTCGTCGGGTCGATTTTTTCTCTAAGGGGGATCCTTTTTAATGCATACAAAATCATAATATATTCATTTCCTAAACCATCAGCAACCCTGATATTAAAATCTTAAATACCACCACCCTTCTTTACATCGTTGGTAATGGATCCTAATGCTTAGGCGAGAACAGTTGCTTCATTAATAAATGTTTCTGTTGGTTCAGTGCACATAGTCTTAAAACCGCATAAATTTAATTCAGATAAAATGTTTCCCGTTAAAAAATTATGTGAAGATGACTGACCGAAGATTATAGTTCTGTGAAACTATGGCTGAAACGATTAATAACAACAAAATATGCACAACAAATATTTTCTACAGCGACGAATAAATACACTTTAGGTAAATTAGGTAGGATTAGGTACTGTAGATTGAGGTTTCTACCTCAACAATCTAATCTACATCAATCGACAGGATTTCAGATTTTGGTAGACTGAAAACCCGCATTTATTTCGAGAAATCCACACACAGCCGCCTGAAAAAAATTAATATTTGGGCAGGTATCTTGGGATATGCTATAATCAGTTCTCTTTTATTAACGAGAATTTTACTGGTCAACTATATTTGGATATTTTACAAAATACCATTGATCTATTAGGTACCTACTCACAAAAAGCATCGAAAATCAGGAACATGACGGTAACCTGCTAATTAATGGCGCAGTACTAATGTTTCGACAAGATGGTATTCCACCGCATTTCATTTTGGTTGGATGAAAGATTTCCAACTAAATGAATACGCAAAAGAGGTTCCATAGAATGACCTGCTCGTTCCCCGACTTAACTCCCTTGAATTTTTTCTTACGGAGGCAACTAGAATCAATTGTGTATAAGATGCCATCTAGAGACATCTAGGATTTGAGAAACCGAATAACTCTAGAATGCAGAAACTTCACCTGGCAAACTTTTGTGAAAGTACGATCAGAATTTGAGCACTTTGTATCACTCTCTTGCCACAAATGGTGATAGAACATTTCATGAAATGTAAAAGTGAATGAACATTTCCCACATCTTACAAGATTAATATACTTTAATAATAACTTCTTGGCAATTAATAATAAATTAAAAAATGTTATTTTGTTCAGAATTTCCATAAAATTCAACCTATATTGAAAATCAAAGTAGGTACAATTCAATTGTATGTGAAATTAAATACGCTTTAAAATGATGTATTTATCACAAGATTGGTGATCACATGTCTGAGAAAATCTATCATGATTTTATACAGGGTGTTTAAAAAAGACTCGACAATATTTAAGGGGATAATTACCTAGGTCATTTTATAAAAAAAATTCCTATAAATATAGGTCCGCAGACGCTTCGTTACCGATCTACAGGATGTGGAAGTTTAATTGTTTTATCTGAAAAAATATCTAAATTTAATTAAAGTCAGTGGTGTACATTCTTTTATCAGTAAATTTGGTTAAAGTGCCCCCCTGACTTAATAATTTTATTCTAGTTAGGACTAAATCAGCCCCTTATTATTTCTACAAACAAACAATAATTTGAATTTCTGAATTAAAACAGCATTGGTTTTAGGGGCGCACTAAAATGGTTTTTATTTTTTTACTCACAAACGGTGCGCCGTACGATAAAATCTGAAGAAAGCCTTTTTTTCATAATTGAACCAGGAATTCAAAAATAATTTTTATTTTTAGAAAAACCAGCGACGTCCTATTTTTTCCTTTAAAAATAGCCAGTGACACGCCAATACGCGCTCCACTGGTAAGACTAAAAAATCGTTTTGTATTGCAAAGTATGCGTCTCCCATAGCTATTGACACGCCTAAAATTTCATTATAATATCGCAACAGGTTTTGGAGAAATATAATTTTTACTGTTTTTTAAATTAAACTTCAACATCCTGTAGATTGGTAACGAAGCGTTTGCAGACCTATATTTATAAGAACTTTTTTTATAAAATGACCTAGGCAATCACCCCTTTAAATATTGCCCTGTCTTTTTTAAATACCCTGTATACGTAGAAAAGATCCCCATTAGAGCCAATATCGATGGGTCTCGGAGCTTTTTCTAATGAAGTACAGTGTATACCTATTAGTCTCAAGACATGTACCTTAATTGTTTTAATAAATGAAAGTGCTTAGCTGTATTTTTGTTATACTATTATACTTGTTCCTTATTATTATACTTTGAAATGTCTGTTGATGTTGATACTGATTTTATGCTGATCGCACAGCATTCTCAAAAAATACTAGTACAATATTTTTTTCCTTGGTACCGTTGATAATCTCGCACATTAATGTCGTCATTATCCTGATGAGATTAAAAAATGCAGTTTACTAAGTCACAAATGAAAAAGGACAAATTGAAGGGACAAAATGCAGGTACAAATACTTCAAATAAATAACATTATTTCTTATTTTCCATTCATTCGACAAACCCACTGGTTCTACCTGCATTTTACCCTAGATCTGATCATGTTGATCAGGTACATACCATGCTTTATTATTTTCTTACCTGTACTTTTATAAATTATTATTTCATAAAATTATTAAGTATTATTAATACTTACAACATCTTGAAAATGAACTTGTTTTATAACAAAACTTTGAGTGTAGAATTAAAACCCTCAGTCAACGCTGCAATGTACAGATTTACAACAAAAGATCGCGAACCTGTCATGTGCTAATTTTCGGTAGGTACGCGACGATGTTACAAGCTCACGATGGGACACAAATAAATAACATGTGAAGAAACATCGGCATCGATGCATATCACGAAGCTGCAGCATTATTCCGTTCCAAGTTTAGTTAGTGGGTTAATCGTGATAATGGACATTGCAGCTGCAGCGTATTTCTCGTTACTGATGCTGTATTAAAAAAAAAAACGATAAAAAAATCGGAGATGGGGAAAAGACATATACACACAAAACATTTATATGGAGGAAATCAACTGCTAGCTGATCAAAATTTTAACGTAGAGGAATATGCAAAAATTTTACGAGAGTGTCACCTATGGTTTTTGAATAATTAATTAATCTAATTGGTCCCAAAATATCTCGAAAAGATACCAAATTCGGGGAAGCAATTTCCGAATCTCATCTTATTATCATCGCCGTATTTTCAAGGTCGAGCTGACCGTATTCTACTTACGAAGATTATTTAAATTTATTTGTAATTTATTAACAATATGACAAAGTTATAACAAGAACTTGCGATAGATTGGATTGGAACTTGGATAGGCGGTATCCAAAGAAGAAAACGTATTGTTGATGATGAAAATATAGAAATACTGATTCTAGGGTACTTTTGAGCCGATGATGTCAATAAGACAAGCTGTTCTGGAATCTGGTTTGTCTAAAAACTCAATACATAGAATTTTAAGGAAACATAATTTACATCCATTTTCGATGTATGGTACAACACCTAAAAGAAACCGATTTCATTAAAAGACAAAGATTTTGCGAATTTATTTTGACAAGCAAGCAAGCAAGTTGGGGTCGACTTCCAGTTATACCGAAAGTGTCAGAAATATGAAAATATTTTAAAAAAGGAGGCTCCACTGACCTTTGAAAATAACCAAATTTTCAAAATCACTCGTACTACGTACTTTTCCATATAGCGGTCGCGGCCCTTCCCGGTGGAACACCCTGTATATTATATATATAAAACAAATTTTAAATTAATAGGGCTTCGGTCAGGTTGGACTGGTAATTAAAGTAAACTCAGGTTTACTATGCCGAGCTTTCGACAATGTTTATTGTCTTTTTCAAGGCTACAAAGAAAATACAATTTGCAATAAGACATATAACTAATTAAATTTGAAATACTTACTAGTAAGTTGAGATTATTAATGAAATTCACCGCTGCAGGTATGATAAAATACATTGTTTTATACTAAATTCTGAAATACTGAATTTAGTATAAAACAATGTATATTATCATACCTGCAGCAGTCAAATTTATAGGTTAGCAAAGGAGATACCTATTTAATTTTTTTTTCTACAGCGTTGCCTAATTTTCCGAGCTCCACAAAATATATATAAATTCGGATATACAGGGTGTTCAGTTTATTCTGTACAGGGAGTCACTTTATTATTTTAAATAGCAACATGTTTTTTAATATTTTATCGAATTCTACGTGATAAATTAAGGACAGTTTGTCTAATGCACCCCTATCAAAATATTGATAGTTTTCGTGATATCTGACTTGAATTTTTTTTGGGATACCGTAGAGAGAGTATGGCTCTTTCGAAAGATGTATCAAAAGTTGAATTACAATATAGAGTGCAAAAAAAATTGTGTCAAATATGACAAACGAAAATTTCCAAAATCTCCACTAATTCAAACGGAACACCCTGTGTTTTATTAAACCAAGAAATGCACTTTGACAGACCCTATAATTTTGCAATAGCTTTCCCTGTATCTAAGTTGTAGTTTTTTGCAAAAAACGCATTTTTATGGAAAACAAAATTATCTTGGTTGTTTCTAACTTTCTCTCCTTCACACACACACACACACACACACACACACACACACACACATACACATACATATCGTGTACGTATATCGTTATCGTACGTATATGTAAAAGTTAAATTAATTTTGGTTAACTATGAGGAACTAGTTATTGTAGAAGATAGTAAAAATGTTCTCTGTTAATCCCAAAATAAAATAATCGAGGTATCTTTTTTAATCAGTGTAGTCGACTTATCAGGTAACTAATTGATAAAAAGCTACATTGATGTGATATAGAATCATAGGAACAACTTATTTAACATAATTATTAAAATACCAGACTTGGGTAATCATTGAGCCTCGAATAATCAGTGATACGTTATCGTTTTATAAATTTATATTTTAATATCCGTCCACCTGTAAGGTATAATCTTTAAATTTTTATACCCGGTTTCTATAACCTTCATTAAAACAAGAGGCGTAACTGTTCTTTAAACTATTTTTTATAAATAATTTTAAGGAGGATTGGAGAAAAGTCTGTTTTTGAAACATATTGCACAATACAAGCCCAAGCTCGTAATCCTATTTATTTGTACAATCAATGGTAAAAGGCAATTTCGGCACCCTGAATTTACGGATATCAAGAAAATAATAGAAAAAAAAGTGCTTACATAATTTATATTGATTTTTTTCAGGCATAAATTCAGGCAGGTTATTTTCATATGAATGGTGACGGTATTAGAATTCAGAGTGATTCAATATGTATTTTGGTAACTACGACGGTTTTCAATTTGATGGGATATTATAAAAAAGTAGTAAGCGGGGTTTATCAAGTAAAATTATAATTTTTAATGACGATATTTAATTTGGTAAGAAGTCAGTTTCATACATTGAGTAATTTTTGTTGATAACACCGAGTAAAAAATTATAATACACAGCACAGCAGTATTCAATATGTGGATAAATGAAATTTTTAACTAGTTTTAATTTGGTTTCTTGTAAAAAATGTGATTTAAAGTTATACAGAATTTTCAATTTAAACAAACAACTACGGGCAACATATAGGACATACTGTTCAAATTTTAAATACATGGAATCTATATAAATTCCTAGACTCTTCTCGCAAATCACCCATTATTGTATATCTGTATTATTTAATTTAAGGCAAAAATTTGAGGTAATAAAATTATTATGCCGGTCTGGGCCTATACACATTGCTTTGGTTTTATTATAATTTAATCGTAGATCATGATTATTTGAGAAACTGTAAATTGAATCAAGGTCATCGTTAACTTGCTGGATGGCAAGATCTGCCGATTGAACTGTAGTTGGCAAGTAAATTTGTATATCATCTGCATAGAGATGGATTTGAGAATACTTAATATGTGCAATTAAATCCAAAATAAACAAAGAAAATAAAATTGGGCTTAGTACGCTACCTTGGGGCACCCCAGATGAAGTTTCTTTTATAGTTGAACATGTAAGGTTGTTTAAAACTACTCTTTGGGCTCTACCTCTCAAATAACTGTCGACCCACTTCAAGGTGCTTTCACTAAAACCAGTGACTATAGTCACTGCTAAAACCAATATATTTGAGCTTTGCCAATAATAAACCAGAATTTACATGGTCGAACGCTTTGCTTTGATCTTTGATCTAAACACTAAAATTGTTGAACATTTTTTATCTCTGGTTACAGAAATGTCATTTAATAATTTACATAGTGCTGTTTGTGTACTATGATTTTTACGAAATCCTGATTGAACATATGGTATTATTGCATTTAAATGTTTTTTTTACTACTAACATGAGAAAACCTTATTTGTGTAATGAGAAGAAGTTTATTATTAACGTAGGTAAATGATGAATTATCATTATTTGCCTTACAAACAAATACAAATTACTTTACAAAATACTTTACAAATAAATTTTATTGAAATCCATCAGTTTCAATTGTTTTATTCGTTGCCTTCTCCGATCAAATATAATATTTGGTCGGATGTTGCATTGATAACCGAGCCCCAGGCTACTTTATATTTCGATATGTTTGCGTAATAGGGGAAATGGCTGATTTTAAAATAAAAATAAGATCTTTTGGTGTTAGTTCGGCTATTACCTAGTAGTAAAAAAGTACTATATATACTTCGGTTGAAAAGGCCATTATTTACCTCGAAAATTATATTCTTCGGCGCTTATAAAATTTCTCTGTAAATAATAGCTCACTTCTCAACCTAGGTATAATAATATCCTATTTATTGGATTAAAAATTATTGTTTCAAAAAGTTTAGACAAAGTTGGCAAAATCGAAATGGCCTCATAAGTCGTTATAGCTATTAATATACGAAATTTTCGGTAATATATTCGTTATTTTCCAGATATCTGGAAAAACACCTAGATTTATGGATGTATTAAGAATATGTTTAATCTCCTGTATGCAGTATGTTAGCACAATCTTTAACATTTTCAAATTTATGCAATCAATGCCGATAGCATGACTATTTATTTTAAAAAAGCGCCCCAGATATCATTTTCAGAAATTTCCGAAAATGAAAAAGAAAAATTTGGATTTAATAAATTATCACGGTAGTAATATAAAATAATGTGGTCAATAGAAGATTGACCAGCAACTTCTAAAATGTAGTTATTTATTTCTTCAGGATTTCCTAAGTTCGGTGGAAGTGTTTTGTTTTTTTTTATCGGGACTTGTAGGTACACCCCATTCCGATAAATATTGAAAGTATCTTTTAGCATAGCTTTTATTCTGGTTAAGCTTAAACTGCATGTAAGCAGATTTCTCTTTTTTAATTGCATTATTAATCGGGCCGGTGGCTCAGGGCTTAGCGTCTCGATCGCTCAACCCAGAGGTCGTGGGTTCTAATTCCCACTCCACCAACAATTTTTAATTAAATTGTTTGCCCGTAGATCAAGGCTTATTCGCAGGGATGGCTTGGCAACTATCCTGGCGATGGCCTAGGATGGGAAGAATGTCAACTTGGTGTTAATGTGAGAGATTAAAATCAGTTGATGTTTGACTTGTCCCCCTAACTAATGAGGTTTTCCAGGTTTCCCTTATTCCAGCACTGAATGGTGGTTAGGGCTTACCAACGTAAGTCGTTCCTGAGGCGCAAATGCGGCCCGCGAAATAATAATATGCCGCCCCCTCTCCCACACAAGTCTCAGACTTTCGGGCTAATCCTTGTGATTAGAATGAGGGGTAGAGATATTATTATTATTATTATTATTATTATTATTATTATTATTATTATTATTATTATTATTATTATTATTTACATAATTTCTGATATTAACATAAAATAATCTACTAGGCCCTGATCTGGTGCGGATATATCTACTCGTATTATAAGCTTTACGTTTTGCTCTATCATTAATTTAAAATTATAAGTCATATACGGACATTTAGTATTTTTTTTACAAAAAGTTCGTATAGGAGCATGGACTTCAAAAAGTGAGATTATCAAGTTATTTAAAAAATCTTAACTTTGTATTAACATCCTCGAGTAAATAAATTTCTCCCCAAGGCAAGGTGCTAGCATCAACCGCAAAAGAGTTGAAATTAATTTGAAATTAATTAAGTTGCGCGGCTGGAGACGCGCGGCTCTGGCGACTGCATCGGTCACTGGTTTACGTGTAAATATATATGAACGCATTGTCAGACGCGCCGCCACAGTCGCTGCAGACGCTTCTGTGGTCACGATGAAGTCGCGTAATTGACAACGCATCCATATATTTACACGTAAACCAGTGACCGATGCAGTCGCCAGAGCCGCGCGTCTCTAGTCGCGCGGCCCTAACCGCTGCAGCCGCCTGATTGGCACTCCACCTTAAGGATTCACTATTAGGTGTTATACGGGTAGGAGTTGTTATAATTTGAACCATTTCGTACAGAGTTAGAAAATTATTCACTTTTCTCGCGTTCAGCGAATCACTAACTAAAAAGTTCACATTTATATCTCCCACTTGTAGTTTCTAAATATATACGTTCCATGATTTCATCCATTTCCAACAGGCAGGTATCCAAATTACTTTTGGAATTGAAGATACATATAATTCTAAAAGCCACTTTTTGCTTATTTACGACAAATTAACTAAACTTCATTAATGGTTCTCAGTTGGATACAAATTCTGTAATATTGCAAGTAATATTTAGAATTATTTTTAAATCTAACGATATATCATAATACAGTCTGTCCATAAAGTAACCCCCCCCCCTGCTAACTTTTGAACGAATCGAGTTAGAGAGTTTTAACAAAATACAGGGTGAATCACGTAAAATGAAGTTGATTTTGACGATAAATTTAATTCTTCAAATTCAAAGATGGCGCCACGGGCGCTGGCAACTCAATTTTTTTAAATGGCAAAGTATGCCGTGTTGCACCTCATTTAAAAGGTAATTCAATTCTCTACATTCTCGTTTTTGAAAAATGACAATCGAGTTATCCGTTCTCCAGTTACAAGCGTTTGTATTAACGATATTTAAAAATTTTGCTTTTATCAAGTCTCCTTGCCTTGCTTGCCACTGTCACTGAAACGTCAATAAGGTTCGAGAAAGTAGTTTAGCGTTTAATTTAAGAGTGTTTGAAAGTGTCTACAGGTTTTTTTCTTAATTTTTTAAGTTATTCGATTTGATAGATTTGATAGATTTAAGAGAAAATTTAAGAGGAGAGCGGTACTTACGAATCATGCGGGTGGAAATTTTTCCAAAGATAGAAAGAATAGCAGACAATAACATTCAAAGTATTGTATTTCAAAGATGGGGGGGCCCACCTCATTTCTATGGACCTGTTACCGATTTTTTAAATAAGCATTTCCCAGGCAGATGGATTAGCAGAAAGGGCCCGATAGAATGGTCGGTTCGTTCCCCGGACTTAACTCCTCTTGATTTTTCTTATGTGGATATTTGAAGTCAAAAGTCTACAGAACTCCTCCAGTAAATATCGACGAACTACAGCAACGTCTAACACATATGTGTAAAAATATCCCTGCAGAAATTTTAGGAAATATCAGGCCAGAATTTCAAAGTAGACTTTTTATGTGCCAAGAAGTCATTGGACAACATTTTGAATAACTTATTTAATACTTTTATTTTTTGTTTTAATAAATATTTGTTCAAAATTTGTTGTATTAAAATATTAATTAACATTTTATTCATGGATCAGATTAGAAACAGAAAAGCTTGTGACTAGAGAACGGCTAACTCGATTGTCATTTTTCAAAAACGAGAAAGTAGAGAATTGAATTATCTTTTAAATGAGGTGCAACACGGCACACTTTGCCATTTAAAAAAAATGAGTTGACAGCGCCCGTGGCGCCATCTTCGAATTTGAAGAATCGAATTTATCGTCAGAATCAACTTCATTTTACGTGATTCACCCTGTATTTTGTTAGAACTCTCTAACTCGATTCGTTCAAAAGTTAGCAGGGGGGGGGGTACTTATGGACAGACTGTATATATATATATACATATATCATTGTGTAGAAGTTGGTAGGTATCATTTTGAACAATGTCTTAAATTAAACTGCTATTTTTTTTTTGTTTCAAATAAAATTTTCAAGAAATAATATTTTGACAAATTCTTCTCCCTTCAACTTATTTTTAAGATTTTTTTGAAAAACCATTTGTTTCCAAGTATCTATGTAAAGACTATCGAAATGTAAAATGACAATTTTTTTTTAAATATAGTGTTGACGATGTCATATGTTAACTAAGACACATACCATATCCAAGTTGACACAAGACATAATAATAATAATAATACCTCTACCCTCATTTTAATCACAAAGAAGAACTTGTGTGTGAGAGAGATGGAGCGACAATTATCATCCAGTAGGCCGCATTTGCGCCTCAGGAAAGAAAAACTTACTTTGGTAAGCCCTCATCATCATCCCTCATATCATTGCTAGTATGAGGAAAACCTGGAAAATCTTATTAATTAAGAGGATAGTAAGACATCAACTGATGTTAATCTCTCACATTAACACCAAGATGACGTTATTTCCATTTTAGGCATGCACGCCAGGATGGCTGCCAACCCACCCCGTGCGAACAGGTCTTAATCTACGAGTAGACAATTTAATTAAAAATTGTCCGGCGAAATTTGGATTCGAACCCACGATCCTAGGGGTCGTGGGTTAAACGATTGCACCACTAAACTCTGGGCCATACACCCGACATGGTCAACTACAGAGAGTTAGTTCCAGAATGATTGTCCGGTACGGGAACGCAGCCTATCCTACCTAAATGGTCGAATCAAAATTTATTTCCATTTGCTAAAATTACTTTCTTTTTAACTGTCAATTTGAGAATTTTCATATTTGACAGCATTTGACGTTTGACTCAGTGGCGTTTAACATTTTTCCTGTTTAAATTGTTTTACTGAAGTATCATTTGCGTTTAAAAGAGTATTTTTCTACTATACAGTTTCAGAGAGTCCTAAATCAGGTTGGGAATTTTGTATTTCTTAATATTGAAATTAATGTTGAAATTAATATAAGAACCATAAATTAATGTTTTTTAACGGTGCACAATTCACAGCTTGAATAGACTGGTGATACATAGGAATAGAATAATACAAAATAATAACTACGTACTATTTTTAATAAATTGAATTTATTTTATTTTTAACATAAACTATATTTACTGACGTACCATGGCATGGAACAAATCAAATCAAACCAGTAAATTCCCTTGCCTGCGCTCATGATTCTAGTGCAGATACTAAAAATAGAAAGGCGGCACATAAAAAATCATTATGAAGCGGCACGGACAATCATTCTGGAACTCTCTGTATATTTGCCGAAGCCGATGCAATTTGGTCATCTCGTGGGGAACGCAGCTGAGAATTAAAATAAACGTTAGTTAAATAAAATATTTGCTTAGCTGTTACTATACTTACCTGCAAAGCTTTAATTGATAAGTTCAGTTGTTTGAATCATATTGAATTCAATTATGATAAAACAACATTATTTTCTATGTGCATGGTTGCTAATCATATAAATACTATCTGAAATATTCATACATTCTTTAACTATAACTGTTTCCTGATTATTCCATGAAAATAAATAAAATTAAGTACTATCACTACTATCTCGTAACACGTACTTATTTAATTTAACTAATTAACAAATAAATTAATATAACTGCGAAAGATAATCCTATTTCACAAAACCAAAAATAGACAAGTGTCACAAAGGCAGATATGTATACTGCGTGAAAATTATAAACACTGCCACAAAATGTTTGTATGATTTTCGAAAACAGCTAGTTTCGACCTAGGTTGTAAAGGGTGGTTCAAATTCGTTTATAGGAGAATGAGGGAAAATTTTCTAATCAGTATAAAATCAAGACTTAACAATCAAGAGACATTTTAATCATTTGAAATAATATATAAAAAAAACATTATTTTGGTCTATTATTGACAATTATTGTCTAATTGACAGATACATAGCGATCTGCTTTGGCGCAGGTGCCATTACAGAGGACACTATGGTGTTTATTACCACCATGAACATTCCAGATGCCCTTTGGGCAATCATGTCGCAACATTGTTCACCGATTCCACTGCGTATGGCACTCTCTGGCGAGCACATAATAAGTGCGAAACCGGTCAGTGTCTGTGGTTGATCTTGATGAAAGATGTGGCGACTTCCATGAAAATGCCGAAGTAATACAACGCCAGTTGAGGCACATAGTCCGTGGAGTAGTTGTTTTCGGCATCTTCAAATTAATAAGTAGGCTTGTCTTCCTCAAAGACAATAGACTTGACTGCTGTAATGGCACCTGCGGAAAATCTGGTCGCTATCTATCGGTTAATTAGACAATAATTGTCTGACGGATAGTAGCACAGACTAAAAGAGGACACTACGGTGTTTCTCACCACTACTAACATTGAAGATAGGCAATAATTTCGCAACATGATTCATCGACCATGTCTGACCATATGCTTTTTAAGATCTAAGATCCGCTATGCTATCTATGCAGTATGCAGGCACAAGCTTTCGCTGGTCGTTTCAATCGTTGGTTCTCGGCTCATTTCGGTTCTTTTCTTAACATCAAGTGCTTATGTAGGTAACTCTAGTTTCATTCGTATTTTCATTTTTTTTTTTATTTTAATTTTTTCTGTGATAAGTAGCTTTATGAAAAAAATTATATAATTCTTATTCAACGAGAAATTAGCGGATAATACATATCTAAGCCGAATTTCAAGAAAATACCTGTCTAATAATTGATTGTGGTAACGGATGATTAAATAGCCATTCACACTGAGTATGCAAATTAGTGTCAATGTCCTAGCATTAAAAATTGATTTTGTGAGAGGAAAAGGTCGTTTTAGAATGGTAATTAAAAGCATTTATTTGTTAATAGAGGTCATGTATATTACACTTTAATTTATTAAAAGAATAAGTTATTCAAGGAAAAAATAACTTTAAACACCGACAAGTGGTTTTAGCCGTACCTACCTACAATTTGATTATACCGAAGATTAGACTAAAGAACTGAGAAGTATTTATCAGTCACATATTTAAAATATGCAAAGTCCGGCATATAAATTTGGATATGATAGATGTTGGAAAACTGCACTTGCAAATTTTAATATCTACATTTATGTACAGGATGAACAGGAAAAATATGAATATTTTAGGGATAGAGTGGTACTCTTTTTTTCCAAAATAAACAAAAAATGATATTTTGATAAGTTAAGTGTATGTCAGCGAAATGGGGTGTTTACTCTGGAAATTAAATACACACACCAAAAAGAAAATTATGTTGATTGAAATTAGTTCTAAAACAATTCCAACATGATGTTCCTTTGTATCCAAATTTGGTGTCAGGAGGTACCTTTATTTAAGTCAGAATTTCCTCTTGGGTTGTTTTCCATATTCTCAAAAAATATTAAAAAGTTTTAGTACAGAGTATTATGTTGAACAAAAGAAACATTTATTTTTTTAATCGAATTATTGAATTTGAACCCCAACTTTAAAATTTCAAATAGAACTACTCTACTTTTAACATTTGAATGCGCTTTCTATTGCGAATACACTTGTGCATCGTTTTTGGGAATCTGTTGAGATTTGACAGAGGTATTGGCTAAAAACGAAAAGTTTACAAACCGACATTCACCTAGGTACTAATTTCTACAGAAATGCCCACCAATAATAAGCTGTTTATCTACTACACAACTGCATTACTTTTTTTGAAGCATATTCTAAAGACTATTGCCCTATATATGGTATTTTTCAAGCATACATCCATTTTTTAAACAAATTGAAACCTTATCTCTTCTTAAATAACAAAAAAGTCACTGCTGTTTTTTGCTTGTCACCACGAAATCTTTAATTTCAATCTGTTGTTGAAAGTGTTAAATGTGTTTTCGAAATGGTTTATTTTATCGCAGAAAGAGTAGAAATTATTGCAATTTCGTATCGAATTCACGAGTGCGCTAAAGCTACATTACGAATTTTTAATGCTAATCATCCAGAAAAAAATGTGAGCCATCAGTACGTTAAACAACTGATGGATAAGTATCTTGCAACGGGTTTGCTTCTAAACAAGAAACGCCGAATAAATCGCTCAGTTCGAAATGAAGCAGTTGAAGTGGCAGTTTTGGGACACTTGCAGATGGACAATAATCAGTCGATCAAAGTGGTGTCTCAAGCTTCTGGTGTATTCAGTTCAAGTGTTCATCGAAGTTTGAAAAAATACAAGTTTCATCCATTTAAGATGATGCTGGTTCAAGAGTTACATGAAGATGATTTTGATCATCGTACCCAATTTTGCGAATATTTTAGTGAGCGTCTTCTACTGAATCCATATATTCTCCACAATACGTCTTTTTCAGACGAATGTACATTTATGTTGAATGGCAAAGTGAATAGACACAATTGTCGCTATTTGAATGATACTAGTCCTCATTTAATCAGGGACTTTCATACTCGAACTCCTCAAAAATTGAATGTTTGGGCCGGAATTTTGAGCAACCATCTGGTTGGTTTTTATGCAAGGAAATTTCAATGGTCACCTATTTACCATTATTGGAAGACGCGATTGATCTTATCATAATAGGAATTTTAGAGAGTGACGACAATTTAACTGAAAATGAAATAACTTTCCAACATGATGGCGCACCCCCTCACTATGCCGTTGCTATGCGGCAATTTTTGGATGACCATTTCCCAGGGCATTGGATTGGTAGAAAAGGTCCCATCGAATGGCCACCAAGATCACCTGATCTATCCCCTTTAGACTTTTTCCTGTGGGGCATTTGAAACCGCGAGTGGACGCCACGCAGCCTGAAACACTAGAGGTGTTGCGTCAGAAGATTAACGCCAGATGTCTTTAGTAAACAGACTGCATTATTGTTTGCAAGTTAATGAAGGTCATTTTGAGCAATACATTAAATAAAACTTTTTGTTTTGCTTCAACTTTTTTAGTTTGTTTTTTTTATAAACTCATGAACACACCAAAAAAACTAATGTGGTTGTGTAGTAGATAAAAAGTTTATTACTAGTGGGCATTTCTGTAGAAATTAGTACGCGAATGTCGGCCAACTTTTCGTTTTTAGTCAATAACTTTGTCAAATCTCAACCGATTCTCAAAAACGATGCACCAGTGTATTCGCAATGGAAAGCCGCAAAAATGCTCCTTCCAAGAACAGAAATCGACGGGTCTCGGCGAATTCTAATTTTTTTTTCGGTTTTATAATTATAAGGGTGGTCAAGTTTTGATGTTTAAACACGCGGTGTATTTTTACATTGTTGGATTCCTCTTCAAATTTTAAGTTGAAATAATCCCCATACCCCATTTCTAAAATATATACTTGAACATAAAATGTTTTTTTTTTAATAATTGACAGATGCAGGGTGTCACTACCACAGTATAAATAGAATATATTTATACTGTGTGACTACTAAATAAATATTTGTGATATCATTAATAGAAAAACGAATTTATGGGAACTCACTGAGTAACCCATGATCTACCTACTGGTAGAGATTTTAGTCGAAAACGTATACAGTATCTGTTATTACATATTCAGTATGGGAATCTTTGAACATCTGAAAATAATTTTTTTAAATCAAACTGCTATGATTTTTTCAGGCTAACGAATTTGTAGGTATTTAAAAATGCTTCAATTTGATGTAGGGTAACCATATATCAAATTAAAGCATTTTTAAATACAAATTCATTGATCTGAAAAAATTATAGTGGTCACATTTGAAAATAAAACAATTGTCAGATGTTCAGAGTTTCCCATATTGGAATAACAGTTACCTTGTATACGTTTTCGACCTAAAATCTTTGCCAGTCAGTAAATCAGAGGTTCCCAACCTCTATATTTTTCTATTACTGATAATGTAGGAGGTATTTATTTAGTCTCGAAATATTTATATCTCGAAAAGTATAAATTTTAATGGAGGAATGAAAATGGAAGTCACTTTGACTTAAAATTAGAAGGGGAATGCAATAATACAAAAATATACGGGTGTTCCATTTAAAATAAGGAAGTTGATGTCTACTTCCGGTCGAAGCGGAAGTAATAAAATATGGCCGTCATTTTAAATCGATATAATCTGACCTTATATGGCCGAAACCATAATTTCAATTTCGTATCTCGCTTAGTTTCAGAGATGCGTCTACTCTTAACTCGTCGTTACACGCCCTTTATAATATATATGTTCTATTAATGCGGATTGTTTACTCCCACTATCGTCTTTCACTAAATTACCTTTATTAACATTTCTTTCTTTTGTAGATATATGTTTCCAATTTTCAAAAAAACATTAAAAGAAAATCTAACGGAAGATGATTTGTTTGGACCTTTACAAGAACATAAATCAAGTGTTTTAGGAGCAGAATTAGAAAGAATATGGAAAGAAGAGTATAGGACACACAAGAAAACAGCTTTACACAGAGCACTTTTTCGAATGTTCGGTTTACTATTTATGACTGTGGGCGTCATTAAATTACTAGATGAATTAATGTTAATGTAAGTAAGTACCTTTTAGTGAATCCATACTATGTCAAACAAGATGTAAAATTAAGAACCTATTCTAAGAAATTCATTTTTTACCAATATTTTGAGAATAATTCCATTCAGATTTCCGTACCAGGTTTCCCATTCATTCACATTTTAATGTGACCGATGTAATTCTACATAACCGATGTAAATAGTGCATAACCCTAAATTTCTGTATAAATCTCTATAAATTTCTCTAGGAAATACGATTATCATTATCAGTCATCAAAGTGTTGCAGTACTCAACTTATGTCAGTTGTTCTAGCGTTATATAAATATAACATAAATTTATTTTAATAATATTTAAAAAAGAAAAGTCACCTAAGGAGTTACTGGTGTGTCAAAGGATATGCCAGCCAAATGTACCATTCCAAAGCTTCCCGAAAAAACCTAATTCCTATTCCTAATACCTCCTATTTTCTAAAAAATATTTATTGATGTAATTGGTTGAAATTATAACTTATGAGATATTTAATATTGGAAAGCATAAAAACTATTAAAACAATAATACCCATGATACCTTAGGCTCAGACTTAATGCGAAAAACTTCTTGGTTTTTGAGGACCAAGTTCCAAATGAGGATCGAAAAATGTACCTATTTTGTTGATGTATACTTGAAGGATATGCAAAATGCGATTGTTTACGGCGGAACACATAGCCAAAAAGGGATTCACAAAATTCAGAGATTCATCCTAGTTATAACATCATCAGTATCCCTGATTTTGCACGAGTGGTGGCAAGGGACGTGACCCAGTACCGATCTACATATACGCGGGACTGTTATGACAATTTCTATTCGTATATTTTATATGTTTTCAATCAAACAGTGTACCTAATTAAACTCAACTCTAACATGTATTTTATTTACCGAGGGCATTTCTGAAGAGTATGAAATCATGTTGTGGGATCGGACAGTGGTTTCCAGAGCCCAGAGCGCTATATTAGTGCATAAAATGTATGTATACGTTGCATAAAGAAAACCTACAATATTGTCCTTATTAAGTAAATTTAAATATTCCGCACAGTAATGCATAGTATTCGATCAATTCATATACATACAGGGTGTCCCAAAAACATACCGACAAACCTTAAGGGGTGGTAGAGGACATCAAAACAAATCTTTTTTGTTTAATAAACATATGTCCGCAAATGAACCGTTTTGGCAGAAAAAAGGAAAAATGTTTAAGTTTTGCTTATTTCAGTGATAAATAATAATATTTACAAAAAATGTTCAGGAGGACATTAATAAATAACTTTTTGTTCGTGTTGGACTTCGTTTCATTGATAAATAAATGATGGTTTACAATAAGTGTTCAAAATGTTAACCATTTGCTTCAATATAAAGATTGCACGGTCGGTGCATTGGCTTGCCGACCCTATGAAATATTCCAGGAATAGCTTTAACATATGTACAACTGGCTATTATTCTTGATAAGAGATCTTCCTCATTACGAATAGGCGTTTCGTAGACTAAAGATTTCAGATGATCCCAAACGAAAAAATCCATATCTCCTCTTCCAATCTGTCGGCGGGAAAATTTCTGGTCCAGATATTGGCGCACGTTCAAACCAAAATGTGGAGGCGCCCCGTCATGTTGAAACCAAATGTTATTTCTATTGTCTAAAGCAGTGATTCCCAACCTTTTCTGGACCATCGCCTCCTTTAGAAGAAACAAAAATTTCAACCCCCCCCCCTCTAGTCCATAATAGTTCATTTTATATGAATTCGGATTATTCGGAACTATTAAAATATTGTTGCATATTATCTGTACCTAATTTATATGTTTATCCACGACCACTATATTAGGAAGGTTTAATACGTTTGCTTTTCGTGGATTAGATACCTTCTGTATTAGAAGGAATATTTATAAAAACAATATTAAGTATACCTAATATAGTATATTGTTATAAGTATTAGGATTAAAAGTGTCACTTTTTTGTCGAGCAAATTTTGTATTTGCGAGACGAATCGTAGCGTGGCCTAGCGGATGCAAAATTGCGAGACAAAAAAATACCTTTTTAATCCGAATATAACATGTTATTTTTTTCTCCAACCGGAATCCCCCATTTAATTATTAATTGGTGCTTTGAAAATATTGAATTATTTCATCGTTGTCAGGATTAAAAGTGTCAACTTTAGCTCCTAGTGACTACTTTTGTTACTAAGATATCATTTTTTCTCCAGTAAGGAAAATGTCAACCTTACAGACTCCTGACAGTAAAAAAATGTCATAGTTTTGTGACGGTTGGAGAAAAAATGTATATTTATTTATTTATTTGACCGCCCCTCATGACTGCCACAACCCCGCCCATTTGCTTCTGAATCCGCCACCGCCCCCATGGAAGGCTCCAGCGCCCACTGGGGGGCGGTATCGCCCCCGTTGGAAATCACTGGTCTAAAGGAAGATTTTTTAGTAATAGAGGCAAAACATTTTGCAGAAAATGGAGATAAATATCTGCATTCATACGAGCAGGCATAGGCAGCAAGTGAACTATTAGATTCTCTCCAACAATACCAGCCCACATGTTTACAGAAAATTGTTGCTGGTGTCTTCTAGAGACCACAGCGTGAAGATTTTCATCATACCAAGTGTGGTTGTTTCTACTATTAAAATAACGATTGCGCGTGAAATATGTTTCATCATAAAACAATACTATTCTCCCGAAGTGAGGTTCTATTAAGTTGTGGTCCAAAAACCATTGGCAAAAAGCTAATCGATGTGAATAATCTTCAGTTTTTAAAGCTTCTACGCGTTAATGGTAGGGATAGAGGAGTTTTCATGCATGACAACCGTCGACCTGGGGGATTCATTTGGTGTGCAATTTGCGAGAACACTTGTGGATTGATTTTCCGCGACACAGTGTAGAACTCCTCTTCAAATTCAACCGTACGAGTTGTTCTTAGACGACCATCACCATAAGGACGCTTTAGGTTCCCACTTTCTCTAAGGCGACAATGGATGGATGCAAAGGTTGTATGATGAGGTTGGCGGCGTTCCAGATATCTATGTCCATACAAACGTACAGCTTTTCTTCCATTACATTTTGCTGCACCTTAAACAAGGTACATATCACTAAGTTCTTGAAATGAGAAATTATCGTCCATTTTCAATACAAATTTTGAATAAAAATCAACAAAGTTAAGTCACAAATAATACTACGGTTTTAAAATTGGTATCTTTGGAATGTTTATTGTGATAAAGAATTTTTTTTCTCCCAACAAGGATTGTGATTGAAACAAAAAATGTTGAACGAAATACAGTGGTAACTAAACCAAAAATTAATTTAGTTATTTAAGTATGATTTAAAACATTTTATTTCTCTACAGAGCCCCCCTGTCGGTATTTTCATGTCCCCTACCACCTTGTCGATATGTTTTTGGGACACCCTGTATATGCTTATAATAATAATACCCATCTAAAAGAAATGGGAAATAGGTTCTTAATTAACATTCATGGATTTTTCTATTTAATGACACAACTTTCAAAATTGTCGTGTAGCATTTTGATCTATTAATTATCAGAACAATTCTTTTTTCAGCGTGGTGATGCCTCTAACTATAAGAAAATTGGTATCATTTTTCGAAAAAGATCAAACTCGAATTTCAGAAGGCGAAGCATATTTCTATGCTGGTACTTACGTTATATGCATTTTTCTAGACTGTATAATGGCACACCCATCTATGATGGCTCTTCAACATATTTCTATGAAATTAAGAGTAGCCTGTAGTTCAGTGGTGTATAGGAAAATATTGAGGTTAAGTAGGACTGCGTTAGGAAATACGACAGTGGGACAGTTGGTGAATTTATTGTCCAACGATGTTAGTAAATTCGATCAAGGATTTGTCCTAGCCCATTTCGTATGGGTGGGACCCATACAAGTTGCTGTGGGAACGTGGCTTCTCTACAGGGAAATTGGATTGGCCGCAGTGTTTGGAATGGTTTTTTTGGTGTCTTTCGTTCCATTACAAAGTAAGTTTTAAAAAATTACGAAATTGAATATTTATTATAACCCGCAGTTTGGTTGTAGACTTGATCTTTCAAGTAAATATGTATAAGTTAGATTCATTTAGGTTTTGAAGCTATTTTATTTTCATATGAATAGACATATTACAAATAAGTACTACAGTTAAAGGAAATATATTATTTCAGTAATTTTATTAAAAGCAAAAGCAAAAAAATGCAAAATTTATCTGCTAATGTTTTATAACAGAATTTATGAAAAATAATAATTTAATTTTGTGATAGTTTAATTATGCAATATTCTGGTGAAGTCAAATGAACTACATTAACTGTTTTAAGCCCACGCTCAGGCGGCTTGTGCGGTTAGCCTGTGCAGTTGACAGTTGCGCAGACCGTACGGTGTATGTATGGGCAAGGTAGTTGGCCTGTACAAATTTGTCGAAACTGCAGGTGTGTATGGAAAAGAAGCCATTTCTCCCAGTTTATACTTCATAATTTTTTGTTAGTTAGTGGATAAACACTAAAAGAAAATATGATTTTATTAAATCCACTTAAAATCCGAGTAGTGTATGTATTATTTTCAGTTCTCCAAATCACCAAAAAATGATTTTTTAATGGTAAATACTTGATAAGTCGATAAGTCATTGCAGCTTCCCATTTTGCTCATAATTTGAATTTGACGCCTTTTGGTGTTTCTCACAAATTATGGCGACATTATTTTTATATTACCTACTGTCAACCCTGCCTGAGACTTAAACCTCTGCACTCAGGTCGGATTTGTCTAGGCATGACAAGACGTTTGACGACGTTTTGTATTTAATATTTTGTAAGTAAGGAGAGATTTTCTAGTTTTTGATTTTTTCACGCCTAAGCGTGTATAGCCGGGTACAGATTGTAAGAAGTTATATAAAACTTAAAAATTAAGTTTACGTTTTTTCCGTTTTTCGGAATTAAACAATTCGATATGTAAATGCTACACATAGTACTCAGTTAATTATGTCTAGCTTGTTCTTGGACAGAAGAGTGCATATCAAGATTGTCAACGTCGACCTTATCGGTGTTGTAATATAGTTGTAATGTATCGTGTCGGACGTCATTCACTTATCCTTATCCTTCAAACTCCATAATGGACACATTCTTAAATAAAATTACTGTAGGTGTTACTATGGATGGAACTAGAATATCATTGTGTTACAACAAAATTACACAAATTTGACAATTTGTAATGAAAATTGAAAACGTTAGGAATGTTTTGAAGGTTGACACATTTGATTTATTTTAAGTTCAAGTTTCAATCGCATGATGGCGCGTGCTACGTTTGGGAAAATGTAAATTGAGCTGGTATTCGTTATCTTATGATCGAAAACCATTTGACTTATCTGTATAATGATTGAAGCAATTTGACCTATATTAGTGTTACATTTTCTTATGTAGTTAATTTCAAATGTCAACGTCTAAACGTTGTCTATATTTGGTATACTATTTGAAAAGCACTTGTATTATTTTTGTTTTTCTGTTGGCACGAGTTTTTTCTATAAGTCATGTTTTCTGAAAAAAAAATGGCTTGCTTGCAACAATTTCAATCGATCTAACCGTTTTCTCGAAATAAAGAAAATATCCGTTATGACCTATGACCATCCCAAATATAGTTTAATCAAATTTGCATTCAAAACATTCAGGTTGTCAAAGGCCAATGAAAACAGGTTTTAAAATTATATTTATTTGTGTGCTAGTTAATAATTATATTATATAAAATATTGAAATATTTTAACGGAATCTTAAACCGGTGTTTTATTTTATCGAGAAAACTTAAGCTATTGAAATGTTTGTAAGGGTCCAATTTTTTTAGAAAACTGTCACCACTTACATAAAAAGAAATTCTCTCAGGATTGAGTAAGTATGAATTAATGATTAAAATAAATTTGAAAATTGTTTGCTAAATTTGCTGAAATATTTGAACGAAATTGAATTTTAATAAAAACTGTGCACATCAGCGTTTCATATTTGCATTGCATATTATAACTTTTTCTTTCGAAAATAACTTATACCATATAACATATAGACCAAATGTTTAATGTTTAAAACAATAACGCGGTAAGGTGGGTAATTTTTTATATTAAACAATAATGGCAGAATGCGTTATGCAATTACATACCTTATTTATTTTTTGTACACTTAAAAAATACATAATTTGTGCATTAGTAATCTCATTGTGGAAAGCGCCAATTATTCATTGTAGTACCCCAGTACAAGAATATATTCTGGGATAGTACCTTAGTTAGTTTTACCGGAGATAAGTACCTACTATCTCTGGTTTTACGCATTGCAGTTCTTTTTTATCTTACCATAGCAACTTCTGCGAAATATTTTGTGAACTAGAGCGCCAAGTAGTTGACACACGATCCCAAAATCAGTTATTGTCAGCCTATTATATTATATTTGAAATATTTATATTACACACTGTACTATATTTATTTGACCATGATTATGATTGTTTTGAATTGTAGAATTTAATTTGCTTGATATCACATAACTCATTAACTTCAAGGCAATTAAACCGTGAAAGATAAACCATTATATTTTGATCAATTTAACTAGTTAATTTAACATTGTTTTGACACAATAGATTAAAAGACGTAGTAACATTAACTATTATTCTCTCGTAAAATGTTTATAACAGTTGGCACTGGTGGGGTAATATCACAATATTATTTTAATTTGAGGTTCTGGAAATCAACGGTTCAACCGTAAGCTCATTACTTAATATTTTCAACACTTTATCGTAGCACTTGGCACTATGTCACTTTAAGTAGCTTTAGTTTATTATGCAACAGTTTCATGCAATCTACCGAAGTCTAATTGTTACTATAATGACTGTAACATGGTGATATGCAAAAAATATCTAATTGTAGAAAGCTCACGATACTTAATTAAACTGTGGTATGTAAGTAATTCGAAAATAAATAAATACGAAGATAAATAAACGAAATAAAAAAATTCTATAATAAAATAATACTAAAATACTAGTACACTTATGCTACTAATGTGATAATTGTGTACAACATAAAAAAGGTGTTTAAAATTAATTATTTTCTTTATTATTAAAAAGTTAAAATTAAAAAGTTCTTTTTATAAATATCTCCAAATGGGTATCTCTTAAATCTTATGTCGTAAATCTTTTTCTCAAACATCTATGTCATGTACTGAAATTTTAAGAAATACATCAAAATTTTAAAAAAACAACGGCATGATATGTCCATTATTCACCAAATGTTATCGAGCAATTAAAATTTTTTGAGCTATTTGCAATTTTCTTCGGTTTCTTATGAAAAAAAGTAGAAAACTTACAATTTTTGAATAAATACGTAAATATGCATTATTTGATTAAACCATGAGGAAAGCCTCAACAATTACCTAGTATTTATTGGCGCTTTGTATAACCCTATAAAAAATCGATTTAATTACTTTTCAAATAGACAGAAGTTGTCACAGAATTATGAAGACCCTCCATAAAATTTAAAATATTTTTATGTATTTTCTAAAAGTTTAAAAGTTCGACTAGCCACCCTACAAAAATTATGTCTATGTTTTAATTCATCAAAAATGTTAAGCTAAACCCACCAAGACCCATTTAACTGTATAGTGATCATTCTTCAATAATTGTTGTTAACTATGAAATATTTTTCAGTTTGGCTTGCCAAAAGAACATCAGTACTCAGGTTACGCACAGCTTTAAGGACAGATGAAAGAGTACGCTTAATGAATGAAGTTATATCTGGAATTCAAGTTATTAAAATGTATTGCTGGGAAAAACCGTTCGCACAACTTATAGCTTATGCTAGAAGGTAAAACTTTGATACTGGATGCTTAAATACATTATTATCTTCCGGTTTATTTTCAGAAAAGAAATAAATGCCATCCGTGCCCACGCCTTCTTGATAGGATTAATATATTCCTTTGAAATTTTTATTTCAAGGACGTCAATATTTATAAGCATTTTAGGATACGTATTACTGGGTAATTACGTTAGTGCAGAAAAAGTTTTTGCAATAACTGCCATTTATAATGTTTTACGACCTGTGATTACTATTCTCTTCTCTATAAGTCTGTCTAGTTTGGCCGAAGTTAACATATCTATTCTGAGGCTAAATAATATTTTAACATACGAGGAACGTTCTGATTATATTTTAGATGATATATATAAGGAAATTAAACAGGAAAAAGAAAATGGTTTTATTAAGTCACTTGATAAAATAAATGAAAATGGCGGAATAACTAAAAGTCTTTCTAATGGTTCTCTAAAAAGTGAAGTAGAGAATATTTTAGAACCATATAATAAGTTACCGAAACCCAAGATTCTCTTACAAAATGTAACTGCCAAATGGTTAAAAGATACGACAGAAGATACTCTGCATAATATTAGTTTATCTGCATCCTCTAGTCAACTACTAGCTATAATTGGACCAGTAGGGAGTGGAAAGAGCAGTTTGCTTAACCTACTGTTGAAAGAGTTACCACTAAAATCTGGAAAAATCGAAATAATTGGAAAAATTTCATTCTCATCTCAAGAACCTTGGCTGTTTTCAGGAACCGTTAGGCAAAATATTCTCTTTGGTGAAGACTTTGATGAGAACCGTTACCAAAAAGTAGTAGATGTTTGTGCACTGAAATCAGATTTTGCTTTGTTTCCATTTGGAGACAAAACTCTAGTTGGCGAAAAAGGAAAAGCTTTAAGTGGAGGCCAAAAGGCTCGAATCAATTTAGCAAGATGTGTCTATAAAATTGCAGACATTTATCTTTTGGATGACCCATTATCCGCAGTAGACGCTAATGTGGGTAAACATTTGTACGAAAGATGTATCAAGGAATTTTTAGCGAATAAAATATGTGTCCTAGTAACACATCAACTCCAATATTTGAAAAATGCTGATAAGATTATTATCATGAATGACGGAGAAATACAAGTGGAAGGAAAATTCAGCGAGTTGCAAACTACCGGTGTAAATTTTGGAAAATTATTGGAACAGTTTCAAACAGACGAAGGTGAAGAGAAAGAAAAGAAAAAAATTAAATCTAGGCAGAATTCTGAAATGGAAGAAGAAACGGATGATGATGAAGATCAAAAAATTGAAAAGGAAGCACAGAGCAGTGGCCAAATTAAGTGTTCCACATATTGGGCCTATTTTAGAGCGGGAGGTGGACGATTATCTATAATGCTACTAGTATTTTTATTTATCTTTTGTCAATTTGTTGCGAATGGGGGAGAATATTTTGTAACATACTGGTAAGTATCTCATTTAACGAATATAAGTTATATATTAATATATTTGTTACAATGTTTTAGGGTAAATCTAGAACAAGATTTTGCAGAAAAGGTTTCTAACAATCTTACAACAGAAAATGACACAATTCCAAGAGATAATATTATTTACTTTTATTCCGCTATTACTCTAGGAACTATAATTGTTGCCGTAATAAAATCAATTTATTTCATGTTATTCTTCACGATAGCTTCAAGAAACTTACACGATTTCATATTTTCAAGAATAGTCAGAGCCACAATGAGATTCTATAACCAAAACCCTTCTGGAAGAATACTTAATAGGTTTTCAAAGGATTTGGGTACTATCGATGAGTACATTCCATCAGTTTTGATAGATGTTATAGAGGTAAAGACTGCTTAATTGTTGTAATCTTTTCTAACTGTATATATAAACTTTTAGGTTGCTCTTCTGCTCCTAGGTGTTATAATTTTAACATCTATTGTTGATCCATGGCTACTTCTTCCATCTATGGTAATAATGGTTATATTTTATTTCTTAAGATTAATATATATTGAAACAAGTAGAAGTGTTAAACGTATTGAAGCTATAAGTAAGTATTTATTTATTAAAAATAAGATAAATGCTTAATTTCAATTAACATTTAATACAAACAAAATTCTAGCTAAGAGTCCTATGTTCAGTCATATGACCGCTACCATGAATGGGCTAAGTACCATAAGAGCTTTCTCGAGACAAGCCTTATTGATTGAAGAATTTGACAATTTACAAGACATTCATAGCGCCTCGTGGTTTTTATTTATAGCTTCCAGTAGATGTTTTGGGTTCTGGCTTGACATGTGCTGCATAGTTTTTATTACCACGGGATTGTTCTCCCTTCTAGGATTTAATAAACGTAAGTATTAAAAATGGAAACTTGACCTTTGCTATCTAGGAATAATCTACACTATATTTTTCAAATCTTAAGATACGAAAATTATTCATATAATATGTTAAATAAATGATTTTAAATTATAAATTTGAAGAAATTATTCATTTTAAAATTTCGGATAAGCTTTTGTACATAATCTTCATAAGAAGTTTCGTTTCATCAAAGAAAATAACAATAATTATTATTTATATTTTTAATATTGGGATTATTATTTTATTATTATTATTATTATTATTATTAAGAATACAATAAGTTAGTTTTGTGAAGTTATTATTTTTAACAGAAATTAACTACGTTAATATTAGCTGGCGATATTCGTTACATACTTTCCATAATCCAACTTTATCATTTTCAAAGTGCACAGTCTTTTAACTTCATTAAATATTTTTAGAAATTTATGGAGGTGACGTTGGTCTTGTAATAACCCAATATATGAGTTTAATGGGGTCATTACAGTGGGGTATGCGACAATGGAGTGAACTAGAGAACCAAATGACATCTGTGGAAAGAGTTTTAGAATATACTAAACTGGAAAGTGAACCAAAACGGGAACAAAATCAAAACTTGCCCATTAACTGGCCAGAAAAAGGTCAGGTAGCATTCAAAGACGTTAGTTTAAGATATAATGAAAACGATCCGTATATTCTTAAGAACTTAAATTTTGTTGTCCAGCCAAATGAGAAAATAGGCATTGTTGGCAGGACTGGTGCTGGAAAGTCCTCAACGATTTTCGCACTATTTCAGTTATATAATATTGAAGGAAGTATTTTAATAGATAATGTCGACACCACTAAATTGCCGCTGGATCAGGTGAGATCCAAAATTTCCATTATCCCACAGGAACCCGTTTTATTTTCAGGTGAGAGTTTCATTTATCTAATAATTATTTTATTTCCTTTATCACTGCTTTCAAAGTTACCTACCTAACTAAAATAAATCAATTTTATTAGATACATTGGCTGTTTCCTAAATAAATGTAGTAAATCAAAAAGGCTTTTTTTGCATTATTTTAAGAAAAATGTTGCTGTGAAAACATACATACAATACGACTAATTCTAATAGAAATCGCATATTTTAGTAATTGTAATGATTGTACAATAACTTTCGAACTTTTTTTCGAACCAACCAAATTTTGAAAATTAAATAATTTTCTTAAAATATTATCGACTGAGAAAACATTTCCGGATAATAATTTAGTATGTGTGGTATTCGATTATAAACTTTCACACCAAAATTGCATTTAAAATTTATTGAGGTAAACATTTTTATTTATTTTAACAGCACAGAATAGGTTGTTTTGAACAGATAACGCTAAAATTCTTTTGTCGCCGAAAAAATAGCACAATTTATATTTGCACAACCCGGATCGTATATATATATATCTGGAGTTGATACATATGTAGTTATTCATTCAATTGCAGAATTGTAATGACTACAAATTTTGTAGAACTTTGTCTAATTTTTAATTAAATAAACCTAAATAAGAGTTGCATTTTAAAACTAATTTAAAGAAAAAGTTATAGTTTAAAGGGTGGCTCGTTTTTGTATTTTTCTAAGAAGCAATCTGTACAACAGATATAGATAGGTTTCTCGTCGAAGGCTTCTGATAATTATATCTTTGTCAACATCACACGTTTATTTCGCTTTTGATTTCGAGATTATGAATTCACAATATAAAATAGGAGGAAGGAAACTATACTGAGAATTTCACACATTGTTTAATCTTGAAGGGGTTGGAACCTTTGGTGTGAAGATATCACTGACGTAGTTTTCCATATAACACCAAAACACTATACTGCACTCGACGCGCGTTTCGCCAACCAAGTTGGCATCATCTGGAGATGATTAAAACTAGAACTGAGTTTTAGTTTTAATCGTGATACAGAATCATGATTAAAACTAAAACTGAGTTTTAATTTTAATCATCTCCATATGATGCCAACTTGGTTGGCTAAACGCGCGTCGAGTGCACTATAGTGTTTTAGTTTGCTTAAAACTAAAACGGAGTTTTAGTTTTAATCATCTCCAGATTATGTCAACTTGGTTGGCGAAACGTGCGTCGAGTGCATTATAGTGTTTTTGTGTTATATGAAAAATTACGTCAGTGACATTGTTTAATGATTTACTACAAGATAATACAAAATTTCTCCAATACTTCTGGATTACCACAAAAAAGTTTGAAATATTTCAATATATTATGTCATCAGTAAGTATGGATACTCGGATTGGATTTTTGCTTCGTTTTTGATATTTAACGTTGGCCCCGACAAAGTAATAAGTTCTTCGTCTAAAGCCAATTAGAAGACTAACTTTGCCAATCCCCTACTTTGTTGTGGAGAAGGGCCCATCTCTTACTTGCCTATTGTCTTATAGGAAAGTGGCTTTATGTCTTATGCAGAAATGGTAGATACTTAAAACTCGTTTGATATAGCATGTACCACATGCTGCACCAGCCTATATAGCCCACTCAAAACTCCATGGCAATTTTTTACACTTTAATTACAATTCATTACAGCAGACCCCGATTTTTTTACAGCTGCCGTTTTCCCGGAAATAAAATGTGGTTCAGCTACATGAGTCTAAAGCTGCACCACACTCTCGTATCTCTGAAAGTAAGTAAGATACAGGAACGAAATTGGTATCAGATTTTTTTTACACTTTCATTGCAATTTATTACAGCAAACCGTGTTTTTATAACAGTTACCGTTTTCCCGGAAATCTGACGTGGTGCAAGTTGCACCACACTCTCCTATCTCTTAAAGTAAGTAATATACGGGAACGAAATTGGTATAAGATTTTTTTACACTTTAATTACAATTTATTACAGCACACCGCGATTTTTTTACAGCCGCTATTTTTTCGAATATAGGGTGTGGTGTAGCGTAAGTCTAAAGCTACATCACACTATCGCATATCTGAAATAAGTAAACAAGATGCGGGTACGAAATTGGTATCAGATTTTTTACACGTTAATTAGGTACAATTTAGTACAACAAACCACGTTTTTATAACAGTTACCGTTTTCCCTGAAATACGGCGTGATGCAGCATTAATCTAAAGCTATCGTCTCGCACACTCGTATCTCTGAAAGCAAATAAGATACGGGAACAAAATTGGTATTAGATTTTTTTACACTTTAATTACAATATATTACAGTAAACCACGTTTGTATAACAGTTACGGAAATACGGCGTAGTGGAGCGTTAACTAAAGCTACATCACACTCTCGTATCTCTGAAAGTAAATAAAATACGAGAGCAAAAGTGGTATCAGATTTTTTACACTTTAATACAATTTATTACAGTAGACTTCAATTTTTTACAACTGCCGTTTTCACGGAAATAGGGTGTGCTGCAGCACTAACCTGAAGCTACTGTACATTTTCGTATCTTTTAAAGTAAGTAAGGTACAGGAACGAAATTGGTATAAATTTTTTTTACTCTTTAATTAAAATTTGTTACAAAAAAATGCCGCCTATAAATAAAACAACATGCATACTGTGTGCTTGAAAAGGGATTGCAGAAATTAAGTTGTGGTATGACATTCTTGGAAGTGGAGTTCAGAAACATATCAGCTGCCAATTGTTTTTGTTTTTCCCCATGTATAAAGTTTGTATGTCACTTTGGTATTTATTTTTATTACATTTTTCTGAGAATGCAAATCGTGTACGGGATGAAATGATCTCTTCTTAGTTTTTAGTATATTTTTAATTTTCAACCATTTAGGTTATGCCTCTTTCCCGAAGCTTTCAGGTGTACCAACAGAATTTTTCAAATTCCAATATTATACAGGGCTGATAAAATAAATAACTTTTTTATATTTTTACAATATATTGTTAGAACCCTTCTTTCTGAATATAAAATATATATCTAACATTTAAGTACTTACACGTTTGAATGAGAAATGGTGGAGATATTCCATGAGAAAAATATTTTTTTTACTACTAACATGAGAAAACCTTATTATTTACCTCATTTGTGTAATGACAAGTAGTTCATTAATGACCTAGGTAAATAATAAGACCTAGGTAAATAATAATTCATTATTTACCTAGGTTATTAATAAATTGTATTGAAACCCATCAGTTTGACATTTCACCTACTTGATATTTCGATATGTTTGAGTAATAGGGGAAATGTCTGATTTTAAAATAAAAATAAGATCTTCTGGTGTTAATTCGGCTATTAGTAGTAAAAAAAATACTATATATACTTCGGTTGAGAAGGCCATTATTTACCTCGAAAATTATATCCTTAAAATTTCTCGGTCAATAATACCTAGGTTGAGAAGTGTAGCTCACTTCTCAACCTAGGTATATATATTATCAACTTATTATTATTTGAAAATTATGGAAAAGACAATACCTATATTAAGATGGTTTATCCCACTCATCTTCCAGTTCACCTCCGTATATTTTTGGAAGGTGCAGAACAAAATAAACCTAAATAACTGAGAATTTCTAGTTTTGAAAAATATCGCTGTGGAACTCGGTTTCGGTTAAACCAGAAATTGGTTTTAATAATAATGGACATATCTGAAACCATGTTGGTCTGCTTAATATTTTTGTTTCGAAAATAGCCTAATGATGGAAGTGGATGTTTAAAATGTAAACCATAATGTACAGTTGATAGATATACTTCATTCTATTTATCACAAAACAGAACATAAAAAATTTGTTTATTTTAATTATTAGTAATTAAACTTTAGTATCTTATTTACTTTTAAAGATACAAGAATGTTATGCAGCTTAAATCATGCTGCACATCCTATTTCCGAGAAAACGGTAACAGTTATAAAAAAGCGGTTTCCTGTAATAAATTATAATTAAAGTCTAAAAATATCTGATACCAATGTCGCTCCTGTATCTTACTTCCTTTCAAAGATACAAAAGTGTGGTGTAGCTTTAGATTCAAGCTGCACCGCAACCCAATTTCCGGAAAGCAGCAGCTGTAAAAAAATCGCGGACTGCTGTAATTAATTTTAATTAAAGTATAAACAATTTGATACCAATTTCGTTCCCATTTCTTACTTATGTTCAGAGATCCGGGAGTGTGGTATAGCTTTAGATTAATGCTGCACCATGCCGCATTTCCGGAAACACGAGAACTGTTATAAAAACGCTGTTTGCTCTAATAAATTGTAATTAAAGTGTAAAAAATCTTATTCCAATTTCGTTCCCGTATCTTGTTTACTTTCAGAGATACGATAGTGTGGTGCAGCTTTAAACTTACGCTACACCACACTCTATTTCCGGGAAAACGGCAGCTGTAAAAAAATCTTGGTGTTCTGTAATAAATTGTAATTAAAGTGTAAAAAATCAGATTCTAATTTCGTTGCCGTATCTTACTTTCAGAGATAGGAGAGCGTAGTGCAGGTTTAGACACGCTGCACCACACCCTATTTCCGGGAAAACGGCAGCTGTAAAAAAATTGTGGTCTGCTGTACTAAATTGTAAAAGTAAAAAATCCCATGGAGTTTCTTTTTTTTTTTGGAGTGGTTTATAAAGGCTGGTGCAGCATTAGGCACGTTGATACAACTTTGTTTGAATAATCTGATACAATTTTGTTTGAAATACTAATAATAATTATTAATAAATGGTCATTCATCCAAATACTAACCGCGAAACACGTAGCTTAGCACTCATCTCGTTTATACAGGGTAAGTCAGTCATCAGTACCTACATTAATTTTAACTAGCTGTTCGGAAAATCTAATAAAGGTAGGAAATCGAAAAATCAATTTTTTCCCTGAACTTTTAAAAGTGAAGCAAATTGATCCATAAACTCCCGATAATATGACACCCCTGAAACACAACAAATTAGAATAAGTCCCGACTACGAAACATAGCGCGCATAGTATATCCTCCAATTCAACACCATTGCCACATCAGGACCAGTACAGGCATGATAGGTACCTACACCTAATGACCTAATTGTATTACTAACAGTAAACATATGGTAATAAGTATAACCGAATACCCAGACAATATTTACAAAATATTAATATTGTTTAATATTTCAAGTGTTTCCTATTTCAATTTAATAATTACCTTATAAATAAATATGTGTACGTACAATATTTACGTACTTAGTGCTAATTGCATGATCAGTATGTTCCTTTATAGATTTTTTTAAATACTCATACGAATTTTGAATGATTTTATGATACATATTCTAGTTATTTTGACAGTCAAATCATTGACACTTGCAATTCTGCCACCTTCCCGCAAATCTAGAGATCGCACCAAACTCATGATACAACCATGATACAACTACACTGATATGCCTATGCGCATGGGGGCGTGGTCTATCGATGAGCGTGACGTCAGTTTTGATACAAAATTAAATAAAATACTTGTAAACAAAGATAACAATATAAAAGAAACATCGATTATGGAATTATAATACACGATTCATACACGAAAACTAAAATAATAGTTGATTAATATCAATCTTTCTTATTTTAATTCAAACCGCATTCTGTGTACCGATCTACCTACCGAATATAATTCTAACCTAAATTTTATAATTTGAAAAGATAATAAGAAGCACTACTGTAAATAAACACCACCCTATAATATAAAAATGACAACTTGATAACCCTCGGAACTCACAATTATAATAATACGGGAATACAATAATTGACAAACACGAAAATAATTATATCACTGACAGTCACGTTGACAGTAACGCATTTGAATTTTCGCATCAAGAATGACGTCGTGCGCAGAACAAACGAAATTTGGCCAAGTTATGAGCATATCAGTGTAGTTGTATCATGGATACAACTACACAAGATATGCCCATGCGCATCGTGACGTCAGTTACGAGGAAAAAACAATTGATAAACACGAAAATAATTATATCATTGCCCTTAACAATTTTCGCATCGCATTGCCATTTTTCCCTCACGAATGACGTCATGCGCAGAACAAACGAAAGTTATGAGCATATCTGTCTGATAGAGGTGGAAATCGTAGAATTGAAATCTTACCTTAGTCAATTTCGGATTGTTTTGCGTGTGGGTCGTTATGGCTAATTAGGTATACGAATTTCGAATATGGGGAATCGAAATGGTGGTGAGATACGGAAGGGTTTTCGCAAATGCTGCAGCGGATAACCCGAAAATCCCGGAAATCACTCGAATAACTTTTAAAAAGTTCAAGCTTTAGAAGCAGCTGATTTCCCCACGCGTCTTAAATTTTAACATTTGGTTTTAAAATCAAAATAAATACTTAAATTAAAAAACATAATATGTGTAAACCTGAACAATAATGAAAATATTATGAATTATAATAACCGAAAATTCGCAAAACACAGGTATTGTCTCTATACATTTGATGTTATCCATAAATAAATAATACTTTAAATTCGATATTAATAATGTGCCCTATAAAAATTTCTGAAATTTCAGGTGTCAAAATTGACAGATAAATGCCAATATCTCAAAAACTATTGTATAGGTATAGGGAATTATTCACAAAGTGTCCTTAAAATCACCCGTAGAATCCATAAATGTAACAATATACAGGATGTTCCATTTAGAACAAAACCGGAAATTGGGCGTATTTAAAAATCTATAGATTCTTGCTACCTTCCATTATTCTTTTTCTTTGAAATTCTACCGATAGTCCCTCCAATGTACTGCATACATAAATAGAACCTTTGAGTATGAAGTTTTATATTTACTGGAAAATTAGTTTTGTTCTACCTAGTAAAACAGTAGAAGTAGGTATTATAGTTAAGGATCAATTTGCATATCATTGATTTTCTTCTGCAACCAAATTTCGGCGAAAAAAACAGTTAAAGATATCAAATAACCAACAATTATTACAAAAAAAGCAGCCAGAAAATCCCGCACCGTTAATTTTCTCAACACATTATCTTCGTTTTTAATATGTAATCGTTTTTCAGCAATTATAGCCTCTATGATGTCGTTGTTCCATTTTGCTATTAATCCTGACTCTAAAAACATCTGTATGATGGAATCAAACTTTGGTAAAAAAGGTGATCCTGCAGGCATAATATATGCGATGAACGCAGAGTACGGGCATTCGTCCACAATGTGTAAAAGCGGTGTTCCTTGTTCGTCACTGAAATTCGTATTCAGCAGCACTTTTGCATTAGATTGTCTTTCAATTGCTGCCCAAGATCTGGAGTAAGCAGCCTTATCTAAAGCACTGTTGTGATCAGTGCAGCATTCAAGTTTCTCTCGAAGCTTCCTAAACACTTCAGAACTCGCTTCAGAATCAGAATGATTTTCTTGAAACAAATGTAAATTAGTTGATATCTTCAAATTACTATCTGCTAGTTCTTGCAGTGTGTTAATATCAGGGAAATAAGTAGACTTACTGAAGGACTTAAATAAATTTCCTTGAAATATACCGCAAATAACCACATTGCTTAGCATGAACGTTCCTAAGAATAAGCTTCGTGCACCACTTGTAGGGATATTCACAGGGATTGAGAGACATATTGAATACATCTCTAAGCAAACCTTGGAAATATCTTGTTTCCTAGAATGGTTTTTCTGGAATAAATTCCAAATAATAATTGCAATTAATAATACCGTCATTATCAGTAACCAAACTGATAATTTGAAACAGTAAAAAATTTCTATCCATTGGGGTTTTCGTTTCGATTTTGGTACGACGAGACATATTCGGTCACTGTTCAAAACTCTAGTGAATTCTATACCGTTAGTGCCATAATCCGTAACGAACCTTCCATTGGCTGATAGGTGGACTTCTCTACGGAATACCTGCCCTAAGCTTTCCGTTATAGTGCCATTTTTTAATATTTTTCCATAATAGGAATCTTGTTCATGGTTTAATTGAATTTTAAAATTTAGAATAAGTGATATGCCTGCCACAATATTAGCGTCCACACCATAATAACCTGAAATCAATAACCACTATTATTTATGATTTATTTGAGAAATATAAATATCCTTTACTCAATGCGTTATCAGAAAACATGTGCAATAATTTAAAGATGTTGATATGTTTTTGACAATTTTCAACTTTGACACCCTGTAAAATCTAAACGGTCTGATATCAAGCAAAACGGTTTGCACATTCCTATCTTAACTTTTCATAAGCTATCGTTGACACTAATTTCAGATTTTCTAGAAATTAAAAATTTTCGATTAAATTTAATCTCTTGGTTAAATCTGAAATTAATGTCAAACGATAGCTTATGAGAAGTTAAGATAGGAATGTGCAAACCGTTTGGCTTGATCTTTTTATTTATTTATTTATTTATTTATTTATTTATTTATTTATTTATTTATTTATTTATTTATTTATTTAGGTTACAGCTATGCAACAGTAAAAAACCATTTACAGGATAGGAGTTGACAAAAAGTATTGTAATATAACACAGTTAAGAGAACAATAATTACTTAAAAAACGATTTACAAACATGAACTAAATGCACTTGGGCAAATAAACAAGTACAATAATATTGAACACTAACCAATATCAACAAACTAAACTAAGTAAGATAACAGCCAGCAAATACAGTAAGATACAAACAAATTAAATATAAAGTATATGACAAGTACGTATAGGGCAATAAATATCTATGTACAGTATGTACATCTACCTTATAAACAGAATAAGACTAATGAAGTATTACAGATTTTATTTTGGAATCGGTTGTGTTGAACAAGTCTATGTTACCTTGCACTGTCATATAATTTTGACACATGATGTAAATTGGCGATGATTGTAAGACTCGTGTACGAGGCACTGCTAAGTTAAAGGGCAACGAGTATCTTGCATTCATACGAGGTACATTTATGTTTAACCTATGCAATAATTCGGTACAATCTACAGTAGAGTTAATGATTTTGTGCAGCAGAATAACTGATTGTGCTTGCCTGCATATATCTAAGGCTGCGACGTTACATTCAGATAATAATATGTTGTGAGGATAACCAATAGGCGGATAGGCTCCACTAATCTTAAAAGAAACATATTTCAGAAATTTACGCTGCAAAGTTTCTAATAATTGTTCTTGAGCCCCATATTTGGGGTACCAAACAATAGAAGCATATTCTAAATGGGAACGAACAAATGAATAAAAAAGAGAAAGTAGAACATCTTTAGAATGGAACTCTCTAGAGTGGCGAATAATAAATCCCATATTTTGCTAGCTTTAGCAGCAATTGAAGAAATGTCTTCATTAAAACTCAACTGGGGATCAAAAATTACCCCAAGATCTTTAAAAGAATTGGGACGCTTTAAACAGACCTTGTCCAAGCTATAGGGAAAAATTACTGGGTTATGCGTTCGATAAAATGAAAGAACATTGCATTTGTCGGTGTTCAGAGGTAAGTTGTTTCGACCGCACCAATTGTTTATTTGTTCCAAATTGTATTGTAACTTTATGCAGTCCTCAATGCAGGAAATCTGGTAAAATATTTTCATGTCGTCTGCGTATAATAAGTATCTTATATTGAGATTAGTTGCGATATCGTTTATGTAAATATTAAACAACAAAGGTCCTAGGATAGATCCCTGAGGAACACCAGATGAAGCACTTAAATGTTTAGATATGTACCCTTTATGCTGAACAAACTGGATTCTGTTCTCTAAATATGAGCTGAATAATTTAATCAACGAATCTGATAGTCCAACACTTTCTAATTTAGCTACTAATATTTTGTGGTCTAAACGATCAAAAGCCTTCGAAAGGTCTGTATATATTATATCAACCTGGCCTTGCTTGTCTATTACCTCAGATATGAATTGTATAGCAAAGGTTAAGTTTGTTGTCGTGGATCTACCTGCCATAAAACCATGTTGTTCGGGAATAATGATATTTTCGAAATGAAACAGGAGACTGGAATGAATCAAGTTTTCGAGGGCTTTTGAAAAGTTAGAGATGATGGCGATTGCCCGGTAGTCACTAACATTCTGCTTGCAACCCTTTTTGAAAACGGGACAGATGCGCGATACTTTCCAGGATGTTGGAAAAGCTGATGTTTTAAAAATTAGATTAAAAATAAATTTAACGGGTTCTAGGAATGCTGCAACACAATCTCTTATTAGAAAAGAAGGAATATAATCGGGTCCTGTAGTCATTTTAGGTTTGAGACTTTTTAATGCTGATAAGACTTGTTTATCAGTTACGTCACTGATATAAATAGTATTAGTGACTTCTGTATGTGATATTGCGGACTGATCAGAAGAACTACTTGAATATACACTTTCAAACGCCGTTTATTCAACGCCGTTAAGTACCATATTTGAAGGAATGGGAGAGGTACGTCTTTTATTGTTGACATAAGACCAAAAAGTACTTGGATCAGAGTGTATTCTAGATTCAGCTTGATGAATAAAATTGTTGTAAGAAGTCTCAATATCAGACTTAATCATCTTTCTCAGTTCTTTAAATTTAGTGTGGGCTATTGTGCAGCCATGAGTTTTATATCTACGCCAATGAATATTTTTTTCGCGTAGCTTATTTTTTATTTCTTTGGTAAACCACGGTGGATGTTTGTTTATGTAAGGAGATGTTTTGGGCACATAACAATCTAATACAGAATATAAACTGTTATAAAACCTATTACAAGTTGAGTCGACATCTGTCAAAGTGTACATTTCGGACCAGTCAATATTTGCAATACCATCATATAGAAGTCTCAGATCTACTCTACGAAAATTATAGCTAATGTTATCTGCAAACGATAGGTCAGTAATTACTGGGGTATTTGCTACATCAATGACTAAAGCGGGGTGTTGCATGTCCAGTGGTATGAGAGGTAAATCACATTTGATAACCGTGCAGTCTTTGTTGTATAATACCAGATCCAATATCCTGCCATTACTGTTCAATATTTTATTGTGTTGACTCAACTCTAAAAAGTTACAAAATTGTAATAAAAAGTTAGCAGTAGGATTGTTAGTCGGAGTCGTGATTGATGTTAAATAATTGGGGATATTAAAATCACCTAAAATTAGTAAACCCTGACCATAAATATTTCCGAGAGACTCAATACTTTCAAACAATTTGTTATATACCTAACTCTGTAGATGTTTTTGGAGGAATGTATACTACAAATATATTGGTAGAACTGTGACCTGTTTCAACATTAACTGCAACGACATCGATACATTCTATCTGATCAAGTGTTTCATTTAATACATTGGAATCTATCTGTTTCACTTTTAGGCACGAATTTACAGCGAGCAATACACCGCCACCTTTACTTTTATAGTTAATTCTTCGATCGCTTCTAAAGACATCAAAATGATGGTCAAACAATTCGCTATTTAAAACATCTGAATGCAGCCACGTTTCAGTGAGAGCTACGAAGTCGTACTCCGTCTGGCGACCGACAGTTTGATTGTAAAGAGTATCAGTCTTAGTATTAAGACCACGTACATTTTGGTAATAAAGAAGTACGGGTTTAGTGGGAGGGATCCTCGCCTCACCAGTACTTGTATTAGGATTTAAAATATTATTATTGGTGACAGCGTCGGAGGTCAAAAGGGGTGATGGCTATTTTTTACCAAATAAATCGCATTTCAGTAATTCCGCTTTTTCCCTATATATCGGACAGGTCCTATCCCATGCAGAATGGTTAGTATCTAAATCCGGTTTAGTCTTACTGGCATTCACACAATTAATGCATTTTACAGTATTTACGCAATTACTAAGTTCTTGACTAGAGTGTTCTTCGGCACATTTGGGACAAGTCCAATTTTTATTACAATTTTTTGATATATGGTTAAACCCACAACATTTAAAGCATCTACGTACCTCTAAGGCGTCGTACACGGTACAAAAATCATAGCCAATTGTTAGTTCACCAGCATTCAGTGCAGCATGATACGATTTACCATCTACTTGTAGAACAGCTTGGAATATGTGGGACGAGTTTCTCAATGTTTTAAAACTAATGATCTTGACCGACCCGACCTCGTTAAAAATTTGCTTGTTTTGGCTCTTAATCATCTGGATAAGTAACTCTTCATTATGTTTCTCAGAAATACCCACCACCTTAATCCTGGGATGCAGGCTACCGGCAATCTTTACATCATATTTTTCTCCCAGTTTCTCTGATGCAAGCCTCTTGAATTTCAGTGACTCCTCCTCACTATTACAGCTAATCACTAGACCCCCGTTGCTCACATTCTTAACTTTAGATACATTGATATCCTCATTTAGTGGATTAATTTTTTGAAATAGGTCCGCTTTAGTTGTGTGAGTACGTTGTTCACTATTCTTTGGCAACAGTATAACAGAACTTTTCTTTACTGCTCCGCTATAAGTAGATTTGGATATTCCTTGCGCGGTAGACAACTCCTCTATCTTTGGTTTCAGTGCATCGATTTTAGGAACCAGAACTTCATCCACATTATCCTTTAACACATTAACTAATTCATTTTTCACTTCATTTTTAAATGAATTTAACATATCATTTTTCAATATTTCGAACATATTACTAAATTCAGCCATTTTTGTTTGCAATTTATCTTCTATAATTTGAGTAACGTCTGACAGTTTCTCTTTAACTGTATTTAAATTTGAATTGTATTGGGAAAATGTTATTTTATCAATAATATCAGTGCTTCTCTTACAGCTGTTGCACAAATAAAATAAATTTTTGTTTTTCTGAAGCATGTCGAACTCATTTCTGTTAAAGTTGGCGTAAGAGTGGTGGAACCATTTATTACACAACCACTTCACCTTCACAACCAATAAGACCATCACTTTTAGAAAGTTTACACTTAGCACAATCGGACATAGTTTATTAAGGCCGCACGCCTATGGTGCTGTTAGAAATTACTTTGAAAGGGTATCCGTAAAAAGTACAAATGTATCTATGATATACTCGTCGGTATGTATATAAAAAAAAAATTTATCTTCGGGGTTTCAGATATGAACAGCGTTTTTAACACTAAACGAAATACCTTTAAGTTTATCGAAATAAGAGTTTTGCAAAAAAAACAATTAATTCATAGATTAATTCACACACATAGTCAGCCCTTTCTGTATCAATATTAATGCTTATATTCTTCCACAGTACCACTTTTCAGCATTTAAATTCCACAAAAAAACCACTAAAAACAACAACATTTGTCAGTCTAAATTTCTCAACAACCTTATTCACTGAAAAACTCAGGCTATAGTCTATAGTCTATAGATTTTACAGGGTGTCAAAGTTGAAAAATGTCAATATTCACCTGTCAATGTTTCAAAAACAGTTGAAGATAGGTATAGGACATCCTACATGAAATGTGTTTAGAATTTCTCGTAGAATCCAAAAATAATATATAGGGTGACCCATTTAAAATAACGAAGTTAATATCGACTTCCGGTATAACCTGAAGTGGTAGAAACTGCAAAATATTTTCATCAAGTAGATCATGGCCTATTTTAACTTCACCTCAAATTTGAAATTAATGGCTTAATTGGTTCTCCAGATACTTCTAATGGACCGTCACCGTTGGACACCCATAACAACAGAATATTGTCAGAATAAAAATATGTTTAACTAATCTAAACATGACGTTATTCAGGCACAGCCGCAATGTTTTGCGCTATGCGCAAAAGGTCCGTATAATTTTTATCAGAAACGACATTTTTGAAATTTTCTAGCCTTCCTAAAGAATAAATTTAACGGTGTTTAAATTAGTAGTAGGTACTAGAATTATTAGAAACTTGTACCGTTACAACTTGTTCACACGGTACGGTACTGACATTCAATCAAAACTGTATTTGGGCGATTTCCCACATACGCTGCAGTGCCATACTGTATGCACATGCAGATTTAAAAATATGCGCCATTGCAGATTCCGTATTTTTCTATTTTTAAATTATATGATAATTATATTTTACATTCGTTCCTTGAGGGCTATGAAGGAAATTAATATTATTTGTACCCCTGATTTTACCAAATGTTTGGATATATTTTCTTAGAAACCTCTAACAACATACCTGTTAAGTTTTTTGCATGTTTATAAATCGGGTCGTTTGCAAGGACTAAGGGAATACTAGGCACTGATGTTGGCCTTCTTTCAAAAAGGGAAATATTTAAAGGATTGCCTCTCATATTCCTCAACTGGTTAATTATTAGGTTCCCATTGGTTAAAATCTGCTCGATTGTGTTAATTTGTACTATTCCTTGAGTTTTACCATGATTCTCAAACGGTTTGTAGATATAGATATGATCTGAATTGCAAGAGCATGGAGCCTGTGCAATAATATTCAAAATATTGAATTTTTCCCAGATCATCTTCAACATATATCCAATTTCTTCAAAAATGTCTGTACATATACTGGTTTGTTCAAATATTAATAGAATGACATAAAGTGCTCTAGGTTTAGGAAGAACACCATTAGGTATTTCATGCAAATATTGGTAAATAACTTCTTCATTCCATGCAACAATTAAATAGGCTTCCTCTGTAACTGAAGAAGCTCTAAGTACTTTACGGGTGTGTTGGTTGGTTTGTTGCTTATTTTGCTTGCGTGTGTTTCGATTTATTTGAAATTCAAGGGGTATGTTAATCTTTCTCTTCAGATATACGTTTGTTTCTATCTTAGTTCTTTTCACTTCGATCGTTTTTATTGGTGTAAAAGATATAATATTGTGTAGAATGGTAGATACAGTATCACCGATATGATTTTGGTTCTTGTCGTTGATATTTAGAATTTTCACTTTAATTGTATTCACAAAAGTAGAATGTTCCGAGTAAATTTTCCAAATATTCGTATTTGGAAAACATTCTGGAAAGCTAGTTACCTCTTGCCACTTCAATATTTCAAAATTAATACTTAGCATTAACAACAACCGGGTCATTGTTGCACTTAACGAATAAGGTACTTTGTACCTGCATACGTATAGTACTTATATGTGATTTGTGACTGCCAATTATTTATCTGTTTTTTTTCATGCTGCAATTAATCATAATCAGTGTCATTTGATAAATATTTAACAAAGCATAACAAATAGTTTTTTCAAATGGCTTGTTTGAAAAATTATGATTTTACAATAGCTTCTGGGAGCACTTTATAAATAATAAAGTAATAATAATGTGCAGCAATATTTGATATTTCTATCGTGAAATATAGTGTGATCCAAGTAAATTAACTCTAATATATATGGGGCAAAGATAGATAGACAACAACATACATAGGTATGTTTCCTAAAAAAAAAAGTGATAAACGTACCCACTTGTTGGAACTAGTGGAACTTGGGTATTCTTGTGAACTATAGATAAATACAAAAAACTAGAAGAGGATAAATTATTATACCTATGTTACGTCAAATACAATAGGGTTGTTTTGGTTGTCAAAATGACTGGTTCTGAATCGTACTGAGCATGCGCTTAAAAATTCGAAATTTTCAAACTGCGGACACAGTACAATTCAATACTGGTTCTTGTTTAGGCGGCTACAAACGGCATGGCAAGCCTTCATTTGGCTTTGTATTAAAATTACTTGATAAACAACTTTATTAAACATACTTTATTGAAACGTTATGATTTGTAACGTTTATACCGTCCATTTTAATTTCCTGTAAAAAAATATTTTACTCTGGTCTCCCCCTGCGCCAATGCCAGCATGCTTTGACATTTTTTATATAATAAAATGTAGAACAAACACCCTTGCTTACAATGCCATTTGGGGATTATCTCCCCATGTGAGTCGGGCGAGCGTGTCAATGATGAATTAAGATTGAAAAGAATGTGCGTTATTCCTGACTATTTTAAAAAATTCATTCAATTTAATTCGTGAATTAATTAACTCAATTAAATCAAGTGAATTAATTCATGCCAATCTTGATATTATATTAAGTTAATTTATTATTAATATTAATGTAATTTTTTTAAGTTATTTTGCTTACTCTGATATGAAGTGTTCTGTAATAAACTTTTGTTATTGTGATATATTTTAGTAATCAAGACTAAATATGTAACCCCGATTACAAAATACTGTATTATTAGAGATAAATCCAATATTGAAACTCCAATAATTGTATGTACAAATTAAATCTCGAAAATGATTGAAGATAAGGCTACCGCTACAGCTTCGGTAGCGCAGTGGGCTAACCTTTTGAGGAAAAGTCAAATAGGAAATGTGAAAAAGAAGGATTGTAAGAATTGCTGGGTGCTGTAGATTCAACATTCCCATAAGAAGTGGGCATAATCCGCTTCGGTAGCGTAGTGGGCTAGAGCGTGTTGCGGCAGCATTTTTCGGTCACATTTGCCTATGATGGTCTGAGATCGATCCCCAGCTCCGGTACTGTAGTGGAGTAAAATCGGTAGAAAAATGTTTCAAAAAATTTTTTAAAGGTATAACCACATGAAACCTATACAGGATCATTGGTTGGGTCCTTGTGCATGTGAAATGACTAATTACGACATCTTTAGGGGGGTCAGACATTTTTTATCCCCAAAAATGTCAATAATTTGTAAAAATGTTATATTTATGTTTTTTTAGACATACCACGCGATAACTTCGAAACTAATTAACTTATAAACATGAGGTTTTTTTTAATCGATTGAGGATATATAGGCGCTCATAACTGTACTAATTTAAGTCCCCTGGTTAGCATATTTTTTCTTGGAGAATGGAGTAAACTCGAAATTTTACTTTTATTGCTGCATGATTTTCGGTAAGCGAGAAACTTTTTTATTTCAAGGAATTTTGCCATAGTATCTGCGTATGAATTAAAGAAAAAATATTTAAAAAGTTTTTAGAAGAAGAACCAACCTTCTGTGACAAACAGTTTTCGAGTTATCGCCATTTAAATTTAATAACACAGGGGCGCGCTGCGCCGCGCGACGTGCTTTTCGAAGACTATCAAATTATCGCACCGTACCGCGCTCTCGATGTGTTTCGAAGGCCCGCTTGGGTGATCTCCTGACCAATATAAAATATCCAAAAATAATTTTGTATTAAAAAAATAATTTAATGTTCTAGTATAATATATATTTTCTAATTTCATATGAATCGATAAATATTTTCTATCAGGAACTCAAATTTGCATTGTATTTACATTCATATTTTTAATACAAAGTTAAAACACGAATTACAAAAAAAAAGGACAGAAATTTAAAAAAATTAGAATTTTCTAGACTCCGAATCTGACGAACTGAGATCTTCGTTTTGTGGTCTGTTACTATATAATGGGTGGTATGAATAAAAACGAAGTACCTGCTACTACTACAAGTATTAGTATGTTTTACATAGTATTTACTTTAAAACGAAGTAGATACTACATTTCAAAGTACTCCGTTCTATTTTTCCGGAAATGCTAAAAATAATAACATTCTTCTAAACATTATAATTACTTTAATACTTTTTACTGGTAAATACTTCCATTTTAACAATTGAAATATTTTCTCCGTCATTAACGAAGTTGATATCATGGCAGCCTCATCGTGCGTGCTACAAAGTGATTACTTTAAAAATGGTTCAAATACATAGAAATAAAATTTATACTGCGAGAAGACACTACGACGCTGATACCATATACCGTCAAATATTTAGGTAAACAATTAAGTACCATCAATTTAAAATGGTTTATGTTATATTTTTCATCTAGGTTTAGTAGGGAAAACGTTACTTTCTCGTTACTCGATACTCTTCTATCACACTTCCTTCATCCGAAGACATCTTAAAGGACTGCTGATGTTATAAATACATACAAAACTGAAACTGTCTCTCAAAAACTTTTAAACATGTATATCTCGTTAGCCGGGACCTGGCGCACGGCGTATGTGTGACGGAAGTAAGTACTACACATTTCAAAGAATGTACTACACTTGTTAAGTAGATACTTCATAATATGGAGTATATTATACTTTGTGGTGAAGCATGTTCTATGTCAAGTAAAGTAGATACTACCGGAAATTAGTAAATCCTGCGTTGTAAAGTAGATATTACGTAGAAAATACTAATACTTGTACTAGTAGTAGCAAGTACTTCTTTTTATCCATACCACAAATTGCATATTTACATTCGTCGCAACATCTTAATCTTTGTGCTAAATGCGTGCACTTATTATTGTTGCAATTTCTGTCGGAACATCGGATTGACAAAAATTGCAACCATAATAGGTGCACGTGTTTAGCCCAAGGTTTAAAATGTTGCGACGAATGTAAATATGTAATTTGTGGTATGGATAAAAACGAAGTACTTGCTACTACTACTACAAGTATTAGTATATTCTACGTAATATCTACTTTAAAATACATTCTTTGAAATGTGTACTTGTACTTACTTCCGTCACACATACGCCGTGCGCCAGGCCCCGGCTAACGAGATATACATGTTTAAGAGTTTTTGGGAGACAGTTTCAGTTTTGTATGTATTTATAACATCAGCAGTCCTTTAAGATGTCTTCGGATGAAGGAAGTGTGATAGAAGAGTAACGAGTAACGAGAAAGTAACGTTTTCCCTACTAAACCTAGATGAAAAATATAAACATAAAACATTTTAAATTGATGGTACTTAATTGTTTACCTAAATATTTGACGGTATATGGTATCAGCGTCGTAGTGTCTTCTTGCAGTATAAATTTTATTTCTATGTATTTGAACCATTTTTAAAGTATTCACTTTGTAGCACGCACGATGAGGCTGCCATGATATCAACTTCGTTAATGACGGAGAAAATATTTCAGTTGTTAAAATGGAAGTATTTACCAGTAAAAAGTATTAAAGTAATTATAATGTTTAGAAGAATTCTATTATTTTTAGCATTTCCGGAAAAATAGAAGGGAGTACTTTGAAATGTAGTATCTACTTCGTTTTAAAGTAAATACTATGTAGAATATACTAATACTTGAAGTAGTAGCAGGTACTTCGTTTTTGTTCATACCAACCATTATATAGTAACAGACCACAAAACAAAGACCTCAGTTCGTCAGATTCGGAGTCTATAAAATTCTAATTTTTTTAAATTTGTCTTTTTTTTTTGTAATTCGTGTTTTAACTTTATATTAAAAATATGAATGTAAATACAATGCAAATTTGTGTTCCTGATAGAAAATATTTATCGAATCATATGAAATTAGAAAATATATATATTATACTAGAACATTAAATTATTTTTTTAATACAAAATTCTTTTTGGATATTTTATATTAGTCAGGAGAACACCCAAGCGGGCCTTCAAAACACATAGAGAGCGCGGTACGGTGCGATAATTTGATAGCGTCTTCGAAAAGCACGTCGCGCGGCGCAGCGCGCCCCTGTGTTATTAATTTTAAACGGCGATAACTCGAAAACTGTTTGTCACAGAATGTTGGTTCTTGTTCTAAAAACTTTTTCAATATTTTTTCTTTAATTCATACGGAGATACTATGGCAAAATTCCTTGAAATAAAAAAGTTTCTCGCTTACCGAAAATCATGCAGCAATAAAAGTAAAATTTCGAGTTTACTCCATTCTCCAAGAAAAAATACGCTAACCAGGGGACTGAAATTAGCATAGTTATGACCGCCTATATGTCCTCAATCGATTAAGAAAAACCTCATGTTTATAAGTTAATTAGTTTCGAAGTTATCGCGTGATATGTCTTAAAAAACATAAATATAACATTTTGACAAATTATTGACATTTTTGGGGATAAAAAATGTCTGACCCCCCTAAAGATGTCGTAATTAGTCATTTCAGATGCACAAGGACCCAACCAATGATCCTGTATAGGTTTCATGTGGTTATACCTTAAAAAATTTTTTTTCGAGAAGGAAGCGACTTTTTCCCTTGTTTTTACTCCACTACTGGCAATGTCGGTGGGTATGGGTGTTTGTCTGTATTTTCAACGTGCAACCTCTTCCGGGCCGCCTTGGGATTTTAATTTGGGGGGGGGTTATCTAATTTATGTCGTGTTTTAATGTTTAACCCCAAAGAGTTTTGTCTTATTGGATTTCGAAAAAAATAGGAAATTATATTATGTGAAATATAAACATTAAAAATATTAGTTTTTCGTACACACTGTATATTTTTTAAGTGATTAAAATTTTGAAATCGGAATAAAATTTTACCGGAAAAGTCACATGGGTCTGGCTTCTGAAATAAAAAAAAATCTTGTGAATTAAGACAATAAGGAGGGGGGGGGGGTCAGTTTTACATGGAACACACTGTACCTAAACAGTAGATTGTTGTATCTTACATAGTTCCTGGGGTTTTAAATTTATTTTTAAAAAATTAAGTATATCTACATAAGTAGGTATTTAAAAAAGAAACATTTTTTAGCCTATCTTAATAATACACCGATTGAGTGTTGGTTTTTTATTTGCAATAGCTCTGTAACGAAATGTAAAGGGTTAAATTTTTTGTTTCGTTGGAGTTTTAGGTACGCTTACCTTCAGTATCAAATCATATTTTTTAAATTGGTAAGCAGAGCAATTTTTTGCTGTAACTTCGGGTAACTTGTACATTTGCTGTAACTTCGGGCTTGGAAAATTAACATAATAATATTCAGTATAGACGATGGGTAGTATTGTAAAAGTATCGAAATTTCTGAATGGTGTAAATACAGCGATTTGTAGGAAGTGAACGAATAATGTAAATTTCAAAATATAAATTGTGCATTTCATATCGTACAAAATAGTTTCCTATCAACTAATTTCAGAAAAATTTTAATAACCACATTTTTGACAAGGCATGCTGAAACCTCCATGCGAAGCTTGCTGATCAACAATCGCAATTACGCAATTACACATCTTATGATTTAGCATTCATAACATCTTATAATTTTAGTGGCTATGTTCAGGGAATATATTAAATTTAGCAACATTGCGCCTAGGCCTGCTACAGGGTTCGATCAGATGTGTATGAATCGAGGCCGTCAGCGGTCAGCGACAGTCTAAAAATAAATGGTTTAAATAATGATTTAAACATTTTTTTCCAGCATAAATATTCCTTTACAAATTTTTTGAAACGCGTATTCGTATTATATTCATTTTTCTGTCTCATCATGTCTTAAAATGAATGTACTGATAACTGACCCACCCTGTATAATGATAAGTTGCTACCACGACATTGATTTGATGCTCTTCAGAGAATCCTCACCGGAATTCCGTCTCTATAATTCGAATCGCCGAGTTGCCCTATTGAAATCGACTTACTGTTACCTAGAAAATATGTAATATAGGTACACTGTATTCTGGGACATCCTCCATTTTCACTGTAGTGAAGAGAAATACTAAAAAAAAAATATTATTTTTAGGAACAATGCGGAAAAATTTAGACCCCTTTGAAGAATACACTGATGAAGTTTTATGGCGGGCTTTAGAGCAAGTCGAATTAAAAGATGTAATAACCGAACTCCCAGCTGGTCTTAATACAAATGTTTCAGAAGGAGGTACAAACTTTAGTGTAGGTCAAAGGCAGCTTGTTTGTTTAGCTAGAGCCCTTATCCGAAATAACAAAATTCTGGTTCTGGATGAAGCTACAGCTAACGTTGATCCTCATACCGACGCTCTGATACAAAACACAATTAGAAATAAGTTTTCCAATTGTTCTGTGTTGACAATCGCTCACAGGTATGTTGTGAACATGTGAACAATATGTATGTCTATGTAATATGTATCTTGTATATAATAGTTGAGTATCCACGTACCCCAAGGATGCCTAGAAAATTATATAGGGTTTCAAGAGAAAAAGCTGATACCTTTTTTAAACCGATAGCTTATACACACAAGTTAAAATGTTTTCATCATTGAGAAAGATTTTACATGAGCGGAATCATTAATGAAGTTTTGATTAAATAGCTAAAACTCTGAACATCATACTGTATGTATCCAAGCATACATAGCAAGTTACATAATTGCGTACAGGGTGTTCAGAATTTCGTACCAACTTTGGTGAACTTCAAACCCTCAAAAGAGTTTTTATTTTTAATGGAAACTGTGTATTTTTGCGGTATCTTGCATGCAAAAATTAGATATTTTTTAAAGCTAATAGGTATCCACTTTCCACAGTGTCCACTTTCAAACAAAAAAAATATATTTCGATTTGTCAAGTAATTGTCTATAGGCATTTCTCATGCAAAATAACATGCTAAATAAAACTATGGTTTCATTTGGTTATAATCCCGAAAAGAAATGTCACATTTTTCATCAAAAATCGCTCCGCTAATACCTAAAGAGAAATATTTTGTGATTTTATGTAATGCTAGACTTTTTATGGATTTTTTTTGTTTGATTAAGTTTTGTTGTTACTCTAGTGCATCGAAGATCTAGATCTAGTTGCATACGAAAAATCCTTTTATTAAATAATAAACCTTAAGTTATAATCATCGTACTAACTACATTGTGTAATAAAACAAACTAATAACTAAGGATATTATGTTCATTTATTAATTAATATGAGGTTGCGTTTGTTTTTCATTTAAAAGTTTGGATTAAATGGATTAAAATCGGAAACACAAAGTAGATTACACACAGGAAGTTAGTAAATTATTTTCAAGTGATTATAGCCGATCTCTATATTTAGTTTTTAAAGACACCATTGAGGAAAACCCTTCTTCGTACAAGTAAGAAGTACTAAATGTTTTTAAAGCTTCCGTTACTAAGCTTCCGTATTCACATCGTCGTGCAAGCCAAAACTTATCTAAATCTTAAGACAAAAATTCTAGTTGTAAATTTTGTCTGCCGATATTGTCTGTGAGGGGTCGTAAGTCTTTTTACTTTATTTTTTGGCTTTTTAGGGGGTCGCGACTCTAAAAAGGTTGAGAAACGATGCTCTAGTGTGACTAGAGTAACTTAGATATGGGTCTGTTATGGGTCTTCAACCTTTTTAAATAGAAATTCCGACAGTACGCATTGAATCCTCATAAAAAAAACGTCATTTGTAAATCTACAAAGATACAAGGGATTTTCAAAACTACTCAAAATCAGTTTTTTGTCTGATATTATTCTACTATTAGAAATAGTTATCTATATGTTTATTTTTTAGGCTCCATACAGTAATGGATTCAGATAAGATACTTGTAATGGACGCTGGTACTGTTAAGGAATATGACCATCCTCATACTTTATTACAGAATGAACATAGTCTGTTACGAAATCTAGTTAATGCCACTGGGGCAAATACGTCAAAGAACTTAGAAAATATTGCAAAAGAGGTGAGATTTTTGTTTATACATAATAATATAATATACTTCATCTTTTGATGAGCAAAAGTATGTCAAAAAATTTCATAGAATCCCACAATAACAGTTATTTGCTGTTATAGGTTAAGTTTTGAGAATGTAATCTCTGAAACTGACTGATAACAGTAATTAAAGCCTTACTGTCACCGGCCCACTCCTTAACTAAAATTTAGTAGGTATAAGTTCACCGTTATTTAGTATCAAATTTTAATTTATTTAATATAATTTCACATTTTGCACACATAAAAAGAATCTAATAATTGTAGCAATTTTATGTCTGTTAATTAAAGAGTGCGAAATGGCGATTTAGCAAAATAAAATGTTAATCTGGGCTATTTTTGTGTTAAAATTCTGAAATAAGAAGAATGTTATTCTTATCTAGGGGATAGGTTATTTAAAGTGTCTATATTATACAGAACTTGAAACCTACTCCACGATTTAGTCAGTTTTGGAGAACATCTTCTCTAAGTGGCCATAATTAGAGCATTTCATATTTCTCTTTCATTTCTTTCTAATAGGTACCTATACGAATTTTGTTTATTAGTAGGTATCAGAAAGTTACTAATAACGATAACTAACTAAAATACAATGTAACAATAAAATTGTTATATATTTTTCAGAATTACCTGAAGAAGATGCAGTGAAAATCTTGCACCTTTGCTTCTTGCCAACCCTCCAACTTATAGAGACTGTGATGGGATGTATGTTCCGTGTTTAAAATATTCAGTATTTTTTTTATGTAACTTTTTATGTACTTACATATTCATTAAAAATAAAAATAATATAATTTTATAAATCACTGTTTTATTCAATTTAAATAATATATATGTCTACCTATTTTCCTAAAAAAAAATATTTAACGACTTATAGTTATTAAAGATATAAATACGAAAATGTATTGAATTATCAAAAAATTAATCTAGTTTTCTCTAAGTCTCAAATGACTAGCACAGCTAATTCTATTTAATTATAAAGATGACATTTAGAGTTTTCATCTCTTTTAATTCTGTCAGCGCACCTAATATTCTTATAACATTGGCATATCCAGTTTTGTTTTATGTATAAATGTCCCGGTTATATGTAGGTAACTGTCGGCAACCCCGCATTCTCCAGTTTCAACTTTTTATTAATAAAAAATGGCTGGCGTTTATCACGTGGCGTTTAAGCTTTTTACTTCAACCGTCTTAAAAGATGCTTGTTTTGATACCTATATCTGACATTATAGTTATCGTTTTCATTTAAATTTTTTTGGCAAATCAAATAATATATTAGAAAGCGAACATTATTTGATGAGCCCAGAATCTCACACAACCGAGGCGTTAGCGGAAGCTGTGTAAACTAGGCGAAACTCAAAAAGAGCTTTGTTTTTAATTTAGACAAGTGTCTAAATTAAAACTGTATTTCTTCAGATATTTATTCTTGTATAAAAAGCGATATGACGCGACGTGACGCGTTGTTATACTTCAAACTACATGACTTTTATTTAATCCGTTGTTATGAATGCACTCATGAATGCACTATTAGTATTTTGTAGGTACTTGTAAAAAAATGAGAAATTTCTTTACTTGTAAAAAAATAGGCTTTTTCTATAAAACCTCCTACATAATATTGTACATAATAGTATTATTATACACTTGAAGAGAAAAGTACTTTGTCGTCCGCCACCTGTAAAAGGGAAATGACATCAACTATTTATTAATGCATTTGACGTTTCATTAAAATCATGACATTTGTTTTAAATGTCATGGCTGCACAGGCATTTGAATGACGATTTAAAAATCATACTGGAAATGGGGAACAACGATTTTCGTTCCCACCTTTCGGGCCGTGCCCCTTTCGTGTCACCTTTCGGGTGACAAAAGCATCTAGAATAGTATTATTTTGAAGAAAATACGTATTAAGGAAATTTTGTATCTGGAATGATGATGTAGGTAATTATACTAAACGATTTTTTTAAATATTTTGATGAATTGTAAAGGTAGGTACTCTATTCTTGATGGTAAAACATAATTTTTTAAGTGCTAGGAGTATTTATTTTTCAGTAAACATTTTTATCAATTTTATCAATGGGACCAAATGCAGCAAGTTAATATTGTAGATATTTACTTTTGTGAGCTAAAATGATGAATTCGAAACTTTACCTCCAGAAAGAATAAAAACTACGGACAATGAAACAGAATAACTAAACACTAATACTAAAAAAATAAATTGGAATTAAAAAGTAAAAAAAAATTTGCCTCCAGCGTGACTCGAACTCGCGAAATCAGGATTACGATGTTTTGAATCCTACGACTATCCAAGGAATTTATATACGACTATCCCATTGCGCTACCGCGCCACTTTTAAGAAATTGACCCTGAGACAAGTACGTAAACTGTACCTACGTGTCAACCTGAAAAATTAATTTTTACCGATTTTCTAATTGGAAAAGCGTTTCACTTCAACATTTTGGTAATCAGAAGTGTTTGGCAATCGGTACTATCTATTCCGTTAGCAATATTTCTCATAGGAAAACAACCTATATGAAGTTTAATTAATTTGAGAGTTTTCGTGGCAGGTACTTGTCTCGCTAGTGCAATCTCACATCGGCAGATAAAATTAGAAAGAAGTTGAGACGGATGCGACTCGAGATTTTCGAAGACGAAATAGACGTAGAAGGACTCGACGTACTGTCTCGAAAAAAAGTCTCAAAGGATTAGAGAAAAGACTGAACTTTCGTGTGAAGCGGTTCTCGAAGCCGTAAAAATTAGAAAAGGGGTCTAGAGGGTCTCGCGAAAAGTCGGGATTTCGGCAGGCGTGACGGGACCATTAGGCGCGAGGACAAACGCCGGTGCTATACGGTGCCCGCTTCGCGGGGATCCCCGCTCGGAGGAGATAGCTTAGAAAGTTTGTCGAATCGGCGACGGAATTTAGAGCGAGACAGAATCGACGCGTTTTAATATAATATATGGATTAGATGTTTGTAAAGAACATTAAAATAATGCAAAATTATTCATCTCAGATGATTGAAGAAAAACAGTATGTATCATTCGGATAAAAAGTGATGTTTTCGATTCACAGATTTGTATTCGCTTGGCTACGTTGACGCCCCGTCTCGTAAACAAACAACTGCTCGTTAGAAAAAATATTACTTTTTATCCTAATAAGGGTAATCCCTATATACTATTCTTCAACGGTATAGAATTTATAAAATATTTTGACATTAATTGGCTTTACAAACCATATCCATTTTAATTTACTAATTTTACGCATAACATGATGATAGATAAAACAAAATAGGTAACTTACATATGTACGTATACATGAAAAACTCGATCTAAACTTTTATCTGCTGATTTATTGTAATAGCACAGTTAAATGAATTATATATCAGTTGCCGCAGTGGATTAAAAGTTCAAAACATCATGCCCCTTGCCCCGTCGACCCGGGCGGACTGGTAGCAGTTAGCAATCCGCCACCGGTTGTATAAGCTTTGTTCTAGCACGAAATTTCGGACGATTTGAAGCCAGTTATTGGATTGACCAACTGAGCATGTTCGTCCTAAAACTTGGTTACAAACGGTTTGAGATTTTTAATTTGCTAGAACGCTTTGAAGCTAATTCCGTGACTCTTACGATGCTCTGTGGTGAACCGGTGAACTTAAATGCGCCAAATGTCAAATATCGGTATAAATGTATAGGTTATAATTTTTGATGTTCGATATAAATGTATTGTTCGTTTTTTTAAATATTACGGGTGAATCTAGTCCACTGCCCCAGAGTTTGCTGCAATCCAGAAATTAACAAGAGAACAAAAAAATTAAAAATATAGATTAACTGAATAACATAAATTTATCGTCACGTGGCGGCAGATATCCTGAACTTCTGCGCATGTCACAAACTGAAAATCCAAAGGAATTTCTGTGGACTACTTTGACGGTTTTCGACTGGGTTTTGCTGTCGCTAGAACATCTGACTAATAGTCTAAAATCCGAGATTTGTTTGCTAGAACGCGTGGATTACTATGCGCAAACTCCGTACGATTGGGAACCGTTTGAGATTGCTGCTAGAACAAACCTATAGTTACGTTGCCTGTGTCGTTGAGAGCGCAGGTTTTGATCTGGATATGTCAAAAGCCCAACAGCCAGTGCGGTAACTGATATATAATTATAACTGTGGTAATAGTATAGCTCCGTGATCAAATGATATGTTTGACACACCGACGTTCATTTTACTAATTACTTTCAATCAATTTTAGTAATTACTAAAATTGATATCTACCACACGTAACAAATCAATTATAATTAGTTCCTTACATTTACACAAAAATATACATTTGGCTATGCACACCACTATTTACTTATTTCCGCATACTACCAAGATCATTTAAATGGTACTTTATTTCTTTTACATAAGAAGTTAGGAAAAATCTAGGGAAATTAAGAAAATATCAGGGAATTCAAGAGTAATTTATAGGGAATTTCGGATAATTCACTGAAAAAATCGATCTTTGAAAGATGCCGAGGAATTCTTAATGATGGAAGAAAGAGTTGGGGAAATCAAAGAAATTCCCATCAGTAACTCAGATTTTTTTGATAACTTGCGGCTTCTGAATCCCTGGATTAAATCTTCACGTAAGACTTCGAGTAAATAGGGATATTAATATGAAACTTTGTTGGACTTTCCGATTGCAGCGATAAGCCACTGCTACATCATTAAACATTAAACGTATTACAATAACTGCCAATAATATCCCGCGAAGCAGCGACTAATGATCGCAGGATCCAGCAAAATTACTAACATCTTAAGCCCTTACACGTGTAATACATATCTGGAGTTAAAAAATTAACCCGACGATGTACAATAATCTGGTAGGCAAATCTAAATACTTTAACATCCTACCTAAGCAGCTGAGCAGGTCCGAAGAGTAATCAAAGGGGCAGAAGACGAAAACTACCTCTTACATGTGTAACACATCTATCTGTGCATAAAAAATAAACTCGACGATATACAATCTGGTAGGAAAATGTAAATACTTTAACATCCTACCTAAACAGCTGGGCAGGTCCGAATAATGAACAAAGGGACAGAAGATGAAAACAACCCATTCATTACACGTGTAATACATATCTGGAGTTAAAAAATAAACCCGACGATGTTCAACAGTCTGGTAGGCAAATCTAAATACTTTAACATCCTACTTAAGCAGCTTAGTAGGTCCGAATGGTAACAAAGGGGCAGAAGACGAAAACCACCCTTACACGTGTAATAAAGCTAATTTGGTAGGCAAATCTAAATACTACAGCTGGGCAAGTCCGAATAGTACAATACAAGGAGCAGAAGACGAAAACAATCCCTTACATGTGTAATACATATCTGGTCATAAATGATAAACCCGACAATGTACAACAATCTGGTAGGCAAATCTAAATACGTTAACATCCCACCTATGCATGTAAAGTATATATGTATATAGTATGCATATATGTATTACACGAGTAAGGGGTTGTTTTTGTCTTCTGTCACTTTGTTCATTATTTGGACCTACCCAGCTGCTTAGGTAGGATGTTAAAGTATTTAGATTTGCCTATCAGATTGTTGTACATCGTCGGGTTTATTTTTTAACTCCATGTATGTTTTACACGTGTAAGGGGTTGTTTTTGTCTTCTGCCCCTTCGTTCACTATTCGGACCTGTCCAGCTGCTTAAGTACGATATTAAAGTATTTAGATTTTCCTACCAGATTGTTGTACACCATCGGATTTATTTTTTATGTCTAGATATATATTATCTACACGTGTAAGGGGTAGTTTTCGTCTTCTGCCACTTTGTTCACTATTAGGACTTGCCCAGCTGCTTAGTTAGGATGTTAAAGTATTTAGATTTGTCTACCAGATGGTTGTATATAGTCGGGTTTATAGTTTATTTCCGGATATGTATTACACATGTAAGGGGTTGTTTTTGTCATCTGGCCCTTTGTTCACTATTCGGACCTGCTCAGCTGCTTAGGTAAGATGTTAAAGTATTTAGATTTGCCCACCAGATTATTGTACATCGTCGGGTTTATAGTTTATGTCCAGATATGTGTTACACATGTAAGGGATAGTTTCCGTCTTCTGCCCCTTTTTTCACTATTTGGATCTGCTCAGCTGCTGAGATAGGATGTTAAAGTATTTAGATTTGAGTAGGTATGGCCTCAGCCCAGCCAGACAGCCGCTGCCGCCGCCACCAAGATGGGCGGTAAATATTCGATCTGCATTACCGGCCGCAGCCCCCAGCGCGCCCCAACGCGCATCCCGCATTATACAGAGGGCCGCCGCATAACGCCGTAAACGACGTTTTCGACGTTTACGACGTTATGCGGCGGCCCTCTGTATATGCGGGGTGCGCGTGGAGCGCGCTGGGGGCTTCGGCCGGTAATGCAGATCGAATACTTAGCGACCACCTTGGTGGCGGTGGCGGCTGTCTGGCTGGGCTGATGCCATACCTACTGATTTGCCTACCAGATTGTTGTACATCGTCGCGTTTACTTTTTTTATGTTCACAAAAGTCATATACTTCTGTAAGGTAATCATGTATGTGTGGGGAATTCATGCGCGTGCGCGTCGTAAACAAACAAGATTCATTACATATAAAATTATATTTTCTGGTTAATAACAATATAAGTTTCTAGTTAAGCAGTGGCGTGGGCTGCTTTTCTTCATAAATACCAGCACATTTAAGAGGAAATAATCTTATGCCATAATGTTAACTTAAACATATATACTTATAATAAAAAAAATTTGCTGAAATAAACAATATGTTACGAATGAAACTAATGATAATTTTGAAGCGAAATGTATTACTTTGACTGTAATTTGATGTGTTCAGACTGAACAAATATCTCAAATAAACGTTTTTTATTAACATAAATAAACTGTTCTCTCGGTGTAAATACAGAGAAGGGCAAGAATACTGTGATGTATAAAAGATTATTTACAATCGCCTCTACACTGAAGGCCGGAAATAATTCGTACACACGTTGTAAGATAAAGATGTCAGAGCAGTGGCAAGAATGACTTCAGTTTAAGACTGCATAGCGCACGTTTGAATGGAAACAACCGTAATATGCTGTTAAAAATGTTTTTATTAAGAATAATTTAGAAAAACTCCTAATCAGAAAAATATTTTTAGATAACTTCTTAGAAAGGTTGACGATATAATATTCCTAAATCATTTTATCATCAACGTACACACCAAGGAATTTAGCGTGTGAGGCATAATAATTGTTAACGATATCACCAATGCGTAATTAAAATAAAATTGATTAGGTACGTCTTCTCTTGATTCAAGCATAATTTATTTGCCAGAAACTTACACTGACTTACGCTGTTATGTGTTTGGATTTTCTTCTAAAAGCGAGTTACTTTGACTATCACTATTTAATACAGTGGTGTCTTGTCATCTACAAAAAGAGTAAATCAGCAGTTCCTATCACAATTTGGTAAATAATTAATAAAAATGAGAGTAACGCATGATCAAGCACAGAACCTTGTGGAAGTCCATACTTTATAGATCTATTTGATGACGTAGGTACTTTTGTTAGTTGATGGCAGTTTTTCATTTGGAAATTGATCATTGATATTCTGAGCAATATTTAAACAAAAAATTATTAAAACCCTCTACATTAATCCGGTCAGTATTCCATAGCAGATATGGAATTATTTCCTGAAATTATTTTTCACATTACACATTATTCTGTCTCAAATTAAAAGAGTTCCATTATATTCCATAAACAAATAGTTTTATTTAGAAACTATTTATTATACAAAAATAACGTTATACCTACGTTTTACATAATTTTTCAGAGACAAGTAATTTTGCTGAAACTGCAAACTGTTCCTTTTAATCTAATATGTAGGTATCTCTTACTCCATTTTGCTTTGTCAAAATCAGCTTGTCAAAGAAAATATTTCAATCAGAATCTATTTTCATATTTCATTCACCAATCACTGACAAAAAGATAAAGCATCCAAAGCTAGGACATAACACTGAAATTTTAATATAAATATGTATTACATTGATATAGGATGGATCACAAAGTGGTTGATGACTGTTTACCATCAGCAGATATTTTTTATTATCATCATTAAATCAATTGTAAATTCCCCTCTACCTAATACTGTAGCAAAAACAACAATGTAAAATAAATTTACCTGTTTTTGTTGATTAACTTTGATATTTAAAAAAGTTTTACAATCTTTATTATTCATATTATAAATAAGACCATTTTCATACAAATTGAAACAATATGGTGGTGATATGGCTTGTGGAACTGAAATATGGTGATATTGTATTGTAATCTAATAAATTTTCGCAGAAATTTGAATGATTTGAGTATCAGTTCAACTTTATATCATATCGGTTGAGAAAGGTTTTAACAACCTTTTTCAGATATACAGAATTGGTGATTTTTTATTATTCCATATTATGTATCTACTAGTTCCTTAAAAAAAAGTTCTGTGAATTCCTGATTTCCTTCTTACTTCTCAATATCCTAGATACAAGGAATTTCCTAGATCTAACTCAGAAACAACATTTAGTATGCTTTTGTAAAATGTTCACAGTTATTCTTAGTAAGTTCAATATTTCAAATAATGACTACCTTGACCTTGCTTAAACCACGTGAATAACATTTTAGACTACTGCAACAGTTAATCAACATTTTCAAAATGCTCCTCAACGCTATAGTAATTAACCATAAATAAAATTTTCATTATAAAATGTTTAAAAAAAAAAGATATATTTCGAAAAAGAATTTTTTTAAACACTAAATTAAAAAATATAAATTGCAGTTCAAACATAATTTAAATCATATCTCTCGTAAAACTAACAAATGTTATTATGATTCTTATACCAAACTTTAAATATATAAATTACATTTGGTAAATAGATTTTGCACCAGATAAATTATTTTCAGCATAAAGCTTTATTTTCTACTGCAGGCAAGTTATATTCTTAGTAATTGTTCATGTGAATTTGCTTAAAATTGAATCTTAAAAATACCTTAATTTTTAAAACTAAAAAAACTAGCATTAAAACAACTAAATCTGTTCATACAACTTCTCTGAACAGTCACCAGATTTCAGTCATCCAATATATTATTGGGGTAAAGTATCAAAGACTATTTTATGAACAGACCTCTAACATTTCTAAACCGATAATATTTATCAAGTTTCAATTAAATTACATTTTCCTTCTCAACATTCTTTTAAATACGATGTCCTATCTTGCCGATAAAAAAATATAAGAATACCTAGATACATTAAGGAATTTTGTATTTTACTGTGTTTTAGTAAAATCAAAAGTAGGGTTAACGGGCATATAGGAATCCAAACTGACTCACTTTAAACACTATAAAATATATGCTGAATACAATACCATAATAAATGGTATAGAGTTATAGAGTACAAAGAAAATTATGGTAGTCTGCATTCATGAGTTTGTCAACAATGGCGAAATTATCGAGAAAATGATAACATTTTGTTCTATTGATCAATACAATATAAAAATATGTATTCAAACTATGTCTTCCTAATCACTTTCTATGCTTCTAGTAATTGACAATTTTTTAGTTATAGTAGTTTTAGTTTTTTAGTTGTTAAAACATTATAACTTTAAAACCCTAGATTTCACTAAGAATGCACTTTAATACAAAATATCACAAATATCATAGTCTACATCGGTATATAATCTGGCGATATCTTAGTGAATCTATCTAAGCATCAGTTTCCCCATCAGATGCTTCAGCTTGCTCTTCCGGAGTCCTTAAGTCAATAGCAAATCTTTTAACTTTTGTTGAATCTTTATTTTCTTCTTTGATACGTCTACTGTAGTCTTGGAAGGCGGCTGCCAAGGCATAAGTAATTTTTCTTGCTTGGTCTCTACTTTCGCATACAAAACTATGACAAACGAATGGAATTCCATTTTGTAAACTATCATCGGTGACAACGATCATACTAAATACTCTAGTATAAACCAAATCTTGCACACCATAGGATATAACATCGACAGGAAAATGAATAGGTTGACTTGTAATTCTTATATCTGTTATTTCCTGATAACTTATGCCATCTTTTGTAATAAGTATTTTGACCACTGGTAAAATAATGTTAGATGGTAGGTTTTTTGCTTGAGACACTAAATAATCTACAGGTTTTCTGGTATGCTTCATGCCCCATAATCCTTTTGCAGGATGGTTACCTGAAATTAGAATAAAATAAGTTAGTGGTAGATTACTGAATGCATTCATTGTAAGTATTTGTTGTTTGCTAAATTAGACAGGGTAGGATTGGCACCTAGGCCAGAATGTTGTTTCTGAAATAAGTATATTTTAAACTTGGCATCATATTTGTTCGAGCTATCTTAAAAATATTTGCTGAACTAACACACTAGTTGTAATGAAGAGAACTATAGCTGAATAGTAACTGTATCTTTCTGTTAAATGTATATTGTTTCGAAAATAAGAGACCATATAGAAGCAGTATATTGTAGTCTTAATATACATTTATCATATGTAGGTATATAGATTCATCACAAGTGATATTGTTGGTTTTGTAGAAGTGAATGTTAGTTGTGGTGAGAAACACACCGTAGTGTCCTCTTTGGGTCTGTGCTACTATCTGTCCGACAATTATTGTCAAATTGACAGACAGATAACAACTTGCTTTTCCGCAGGTGCCATTACAGCAGTGTCCTCTATTGTCTTTAAGGAAGATAATCCTACATATTTATTTAAAGGGGATACCGAAAACTACACAGAGTAATTGCCAATTTGTGCAATGAACTTTGGATACTAGGGCGTAGTATTCGTAGTAGCACTGATTTGAGTGTTGACAATTTATTTGGGCACCATGATAATTTTTAACTATACAACACAAAAAGAAACAACTATATAAAATTTAGTTGAATACAATATAATAAATGAAGTAAAGATGATTACAACTGAATAATATGAAGTTACTATTAACAATAACAATTCAAAAATGATGTAATAGTTACTAGAAAATGAAAAAATGTGAAAAATTAAATTTTAAACTGGGCTAACTTTACAAAAAGTGTTGTGAGGTTTGTGACACTCTTACAATCTCGTTCCTTCTGTATGACGTCGTACTCTCACCCTTAACCTGTCGCTGATGATTGGATCCAGGTGGACTTGCCGTAGCCAAGTGGGGAAGCTAGAGCTCTAGTCCAGAATCCTTTTATCTAAGGATCTGTAGATGGTAGGCGTCCAGAGTTCTTTAGCACGGTATAGCTCTGCGGTCAGGTTACAGCAGGCTCGTCTCAGAAGAGTACATACAAAGAATTGTTTGTGTTAAGAGTGCCCCACAATTTACAAGATATATAGATAAACGTTGACGGCTAGTTTTGCCAAGATTTGTTTAGCCAGACATAAAATCTGGTTCTTGTCAAATACTCCGTTTTTGGCATGTCCTTCAAATAAATTTGTAGAAGTGAATTATGATCGAAAAGGGGGTTAGCAAAGTATTGGTATCATCAGATATATAACGATAATGTGAAGTAAAAAAATTACAGATATCGAGGGCACCTCCAGCTAAAGAGCTTTTGCAAACTATTGTAACAAATGTACGTCAAATAAAGTAATTAGATAGCCAATTTAATAAAAAGTCTTCTAATGCAAAAATCCAAAAAAATATTCGATATCGTACATGAAATACCTGCGGTAAACAATATCATTCATTACCTATGTTTATATTTTTTGAAATATTGTAATCTCTGGAATAGTAGAAATCTAGAAGAATAACTATGTTAAAGGTCTATGAACATATTTCTTTGACAAATACATTCATGCATTAATGTGACCTACTATTGCTACTCTCCATTGCTACTTGCTATGTATAAATCAATTCTCTACGTACCGATTTAATAGGAATTTTAATCGTCCTTAATTATTTACCGTATTAAAATATTCAAAAATACACCTCGGAATTCAGTAATTTGATAAACTAGGACGTTTAGGTTAATGACATTCGATGTCATCGATTATTGTAAGAGTGTGAAAAGAATTTTTAACGACTAATGTAATACATTAAAAGTAAATGTTAGTAGTAAATATAATAATAATAATAATAATAATAATAATAATAATAATAATAATATAATAATATGACTTTATTAAGGCGGGGCTCAGTCAAAGACTGCTTTTGCCCAACCTGAGAAAATAATTACAATAGAACATTAACAGCAAATTTACAAAAATGTAATACAACTTAAAAATTACTAACATAATCTGACACCACACTTCTAGTATAGAGAATCTAGTATAATGTAGGCCACATATACATGTATGTAGGCATATCTATACTACTGGTAATGAAGTTTCGGGAAATAATTCAACGATTATGCATGGTGAAATAATGCTTCACTTTTATTTTAAAAGTAGAAAGGTTGAATATTGATTTAATTGATAGAGGAAGTGAGTTATATAATAACGATGCAAAATGAGAAAATGAGCCTTTAAAGGAAGAAGTGAAATGCCTGGGCACTTGCACAAGAAAAGGATTTCGTCTGTTTCTGGTTTGTACTTCTTCAGCAAAACGGATCTTACGTCTCAAATATACTGGTTGATGTGTTATTATGATTTTTTGAATAAAACAGGAGTAATGAATTTGTCTGCGGATGTTCATTTTAGTACAATTATATTTAACATAATATGGCGTAATATGTTCTCGCTTTATGGCATTAGTACAAAATCGCATGCAAACATTTTGTATCAACTGTATTCTATGACAATCCCGAGCTGACAAGCAAGGTCCATACACCACATCGCAGTAATCAAAAAGCGGTAAGATTAACGATTCTACTAACTTTAATTTAACATCTACATTTAAAATATATTTATATCTATATATTGATCTTAAGACACCAAAAGATTTTTTAATCACACTATCAATATATGCGGAAAATGATAAATTTTTGTCAATCAAGACTCCCAAACTCTTGCATTCATCCTTAATTGGTAACGAGTTATTATTCAGAAGTAGTTTGTTAGCCAAATTTACTTTACTACATTGCACCTCAGTTCCCGCAATCATTGCCACAGTTTTTTGTGGATTTAAAATTAAAGAATTTTTAATAGACCAAACATAAATACTTTGCAGATCTTGATTTATGGTTGTAATTGCTAGATCTTCCTGATCAGGGGGAAATGAATAGTATAACTGACTATCATCCGCGTACATATGCATATTCGAAACAATGACTGAAGGAAGGTCAGCAGTATATAAAACAAAAAGCAATGGGCCCAGAATTGATCCCTGAGGAACACCACTGGAAATATTTAAAGATTGAGACAAAACCCTTTCAGCGCCTCTAGAGACCTTCACCTGCTGCTTACGATTCTGCAAGTACGTGTTGAACCACTCCAAGGCACCTCCACAAAATCCATAGAAGTTTAATTTAGCTAATAGTAGTTTGTGATCTAGGGAGTCAAATGCCTTAGAATAATCCAACATAACAACAGCTGTAATCATCCTTTTATCAACAGCACTAAGCGCATCATCTATGATATCTGCCAAAACTGTACTTGTACTATAACCATTTCTGAAACCTGATTGTTTACTAGGCAGCAAGTCAAATCTGTCGACATGCTTTCTAATTTGTATATAAGCTATTTTCTCCAGTATTTTGGAAAACACGGAAAGTATACTTATTGGCCTTAAATCATTTAAACTCGAAACGTTTTCCTTTTTTGGTATAGGAGTGACTAAAGATAGTTTCCAGCGCTCAGGAAAAACATTATTTGTCAAAGAAAAATTTATTATATGTGTTATTGCACCCAGACTGTATGGCAAACATAATTGAAGCATGTCACAATCTATTTCATCTACGCCCATTGTCTTCGTTTTTATACCTTTTATTATTTCTAAAATCTGGTTTTCAGAAACTTGCTGAAACTGAAAAACTTCTGTTACTTTATCGCAACTCGATTTACATTAAAAAAAGAAACTGTTTCATTATCTGCGTTGACTGTATTTACGGAATCAATAAAAAAATTATTTATTCTATCTGGATCTTTCAGTTCTTCAGGAAGGTTGCAAATTTTTACTTTTTTATGAATATTTAGCTTATCTAAAGTACTCCAGAGAATTTTAGAGTTTCTATAATTTAATTTTAATTCATTTTCTATAAAAGCTTTTTTTTCTCGACGCATAGACGCTGTTACAAAATTACGCATTTCTTTATAAAAACTCCACTTAGCCTGTACTTGTTGTGTAGTTATATTTAAATCTTTTAGAAATTTACGATAATCCGATAAGGCCCTGTCTCTAATTTGCATCATTTTTTTAATATTTGGTGTTACCCAAGGATTAAACTTCTTTGTTATTCGTATTTTTCTTAATGGTGCGTGTACATCAAGCAAACGTTTAATTATATTTTCTAAATACTGTACCTTAGCATCTATATTACTAAATATTTCAACCCTTCCCCAATCAGCCCGTCTAGCATGATTATCAAATTGAACGAAATCTATATTCTTTAAATTTCTAGTATAAATAAATGTTTGCTGCTTCTTTCTTTCTATTGGTAAATCCAGCATACAAGATATCGATGAATGATCGCTACGAAAATCAGAAAGTTCAACTACGGTTGTATTTATCACTATATCAGTTTGACTTATCCATATATGATCTAACAATGTGCCACTAACTAAACGAGTAGGCTCATCAATAATTTGCTGCATGCTAAACGAATTCAAAAACAGTGAACGTATATATCTATATTCTATAGTGTCGGTACTTAACAGGTCTACATTGAAGTCACCTACACAAATAACAATATCTGTAGATACCACACAATCTGCTAAGGTATTTTCTAAAATTTGCAATGACTTATAATTATTACTTGATGGATTATAAACACATCCTATACTTACAGATTTGCCATTTATTTTAGCTGAAATCCACAGACTATCAATATACAATATATATCAATATACCGGGTGGTTAAAAGTAAGTGTCCTATTAGATTATTTTAGAGACCATTAAATTTAAATTTTGAAGTTTTAAAATAATGGCGTCCCTTTAGCTCTTCCGGTTATACCAGAACTTGACATCAACTTTGTTATGTTCAATGGAACACCCTGTATATTATTACATTTTTACATTCTACATTAAATTTTAGAGTCACTTTCATCAAGTTTCTCTATTACTAACGTTAACCATTTTCGAGATATTTAATTATATTAAAAAAAAACAAAAATCAGTACCTAGGCTAAACCTAAAACTGTATTTTTTATGGTTAGAAAGATAGAACGGCAATATTCACGGGGAGAGAGTATAATCTATAGGCTTTCTAACCATACCTTCACACTATGCATAAATGGCTTGCAGTTGGGTCAACTGCAAGCCATGAAAACTTAGTTTTCTTTAATGGGAAACCCCCTATATTTTTCCAGATTTAGATGCGGGTTTTTGTGCTATTTCGATAGATAGGATGGTTTCCTTCCTGGTTACCTTCAGTTTTCACCACAATCAACTAAAATCACTTTACTTTTTCACGCAGATGGCTGAGAAATTATTAGTACAGCTTCAAAACAAACCACTAATCTACCAACAATTAGGTAACTACTTGTTTTCTAAAAATTTAAAAGCGTATTATAATTAGGTACAATTATAAATTGTTGCTGTAAAAGTTTAAATAGAGATGGATGAAATTAATAACACAAATGAAGTTATTATGAATTTATTCGTTATTTACGGGCAGTGTGATAAGAACATTAGTAGAACGTATAGAAAATTTAATTAATATACCCAAATTTGCAAACTATGCATAAAACAAAGTTTCACAATACAAATGAATTATATTATTACGAATATTATGAATTTATAATAATTATAAATAATAACAAATAAAAATAATTATTTTCGTCTATTTCTATTTAAATTTTTACAGCAACAATTAAAAAATTTATAAATGCAATTATAATGCACTTTTAAGTTTTCAGACAACAAATACCTAATTGTTGACAGATTCGTGATTTGTTTTGAAGCTCGGCTAAGAATTTTTCAGCCATCTACGTAAAAAGTTAAGCGATTTTAGTTTATTGTACTGAGAACTGAGGGTAACTGTAGAAGTAAAAGAGAAAGGTAGGTATAGGGAACCATACTATCTATCGAAATAGAACAGAAACCCGCATCTAAATCTGGAAAAAAATATAGGTGGTGTCCCATTTAAAAAAGCCAAGTGTTCATGGTTGCAGTCGATCTAACTTGGTATTGAATTTTCTTCACCCTGTATGAGGTTCACCAATAACCTTGATGGTATGATTATAAAGCTTATGGATTTATCTCTCTCACTTGTGAATATTGTCGTTCTATCGTTCTTAATAGAAACAACATAGGGTTTTAAGCTAGGATTCTTGATTTTTTTAATAAAATTAAATATCTCGAAAACTGGAAAAGGACTAGGGAAACTTGATCAGGGTGACCCTAAAATTTAATGTAGAATCCAAAAATGTAATAATATACAGAGTGTTCCATTTAAAATAATAAATTTGACGAAAACTTCCGGTATAACCGGAAGAGCTACAGGGGCCCCATTATTTTATTTGAAAAGAGCCTATCAAAGGACCCCAGAGTACCCAATCTCAAAATTTAAATCCAAGTGGCCTCTGAAATAATATAATAGGACATTTACTTTTAGCCACCCGGTATTTAGAGATGTTTTATTATTAGCAAGGTAGGTACATCTAATCAATATGTTATAGAAACCAATAAAATCGTATTTACTATACACCAGGTGACCACGAATTCATCATTCACAGCGTCATTTTCTTATCACTTAAGAGAAAAATTTGAAATTTGAAATGAATAATATTGCTTATGTATATTTATGTATGTATATTTTTTAATAAAAGTTAATTTTACCAAATCCGATTTGTCCGTGAGTGGCTTAAGTTTTGTATTTTAAATAATTAAAATAATAAATAATTTAAAAATTATTGCGCCGTGTATAATGAATGTGGTCACCCGGTATTATCGATTGAAAACTTGCTCTGTTGTTATATCTATAAGTTATATTTAACTAATTTACAAACCTTTTCCTAGTACCCACATTTTGCGTGATTATCTACTGATAAATTATATTTATATCAATACTGATACATTATCTTGGAATTATTGAATCTCTAATAACTAATACCCACATTTTAATTTACTGAATTCATTTGTGGAAAGATGGCTAGGTTCAATAAATCATCAGTTGGGATTGATATAATATTGTATTTATCAAAATTATCTTTTATCAACATATCATTATGTAAAGATAAATGAGATAGGTACCTTCCATTAAAAATAAATTTTGCTTTTTAGTAATTATATTCGTCTATATATATTTATCTAAATCTATATAAACATTAAGTTTTTTTTAAGTAAAATTTATTATTTATTTAGCACACACAGCTGTTAGATACAAACAAGTACACATATTTTTAATAGTTAATTTCTTATACACATATTTTTATAGTTAATCTATTATTAAAGAGCAATTTATGTAGATATATTTGTATTAAAAACGGTAACACTGGGAGATTTTCTTATATCGTCGGGTAAAGTATTAAAAATACCAACGTCTTCATATAACAAAGTACCTACTCTTTAGGAATGATTTTTTTTTTTTTTTTGTAAAATTTATATTAAAATTATCCTTCAATCTTAAATCATTCAAAGGAAGTAGTCAAAAGAATGCAATTCAAATCTTTTTGTCAACAGTTGTGTTTAGAGCTTTTTCCTGGATCATTTTTTAAATTAGTAACAGATTTATTCTTTTAGTATTCTTCTCTACTGTCAACCAATTTAATCTATCCAACATAAAATCAATAGAAACATATCTCTTACATCCTAAAACAATTCTCATTCATACATTTGTTTTGAAGTATTTGCAGTATTTTTATGAAACCTTTGGGACATGACAGTAAAAGAGATGTACCATAATTAAAATGAGGATATATCACACAGTTAAAAATCAAAAATTTTGCTCATTGAAATAATTTCTGAAAAATTCGATTAAAAAAACTATTTTCTTTCCTAGTTTTTTGAACAAATAATCCCCAAAATTCTTAAAACTCAACTGTAAGTCAAACATTTTTGACTCTGGGAGTCAAAAATGACTCTCAGATTTTTAGTTTCTGGAACCTGCTTAATGGCCTCATTATTCATGTATATTTAAGAATCTTGACTAGGTAATACATTTCTGATAATTTAACTTAGAATCCAAAATCATATACTTCGTTTTACTTGCGGTTAATTTTAACTTATTTGCGAATAATGATTTTTTATATATCCATAGTACGGGCAAAACAATTGCAGTCTCGACCTACTTTTTCAAGGCCAGGTGGATGGTGCTATCTGATCAATTCGATTGTCACATGTTTTTTAATTAGGTACAGGGTGATTTTAGAATTTTACCTATTTCACCTGTATCTTTCTTATTTTGAGAGATATAGGCAAAATGTAAATGTCAAATTTTTAAAAATAGGTAGTACTTAAGGGGAATGCAGCTGAGTAGACAAATTTATTCTCTCCACTTTTGTTTTTGGGCTACAGGATAAACTTAGGTTTTTTTTAAAGGAGACACCCTGTATATCTTTCCTTATTCAAAAGTAGCTTTTCTTGGTGAGTATAACAACATACAATACTTAGTATGGGTATATTTAAATAGTTACGGCTTTAATCTATATTTTCAACTTTAAATTAACAATATGACAAATGTGGTTCATTTTCTAATATTTCGCATAATAACTTATTTAAGTTGTACAAGGATTACATTTTTTCTATGCAAAATCTACTTCAATCATTATTCAGAAAAAGTAATAACTAAAAGAGATACAAAAACTAATAATACCTAAGTGTCTGGAGACATTCATAGCGGCCACGAATTGAGACCTCATTGAATCATCACCTCAATGACTGCGAGGAGACACATTTAAAAAATAAATTGTTCCCATTTAAGTTATGTTTTTAACTAAATAACAGTTACTTTAGTTCTTATTTTGCTTTTTGTTAAGTTCTATTTTGTTATATGTATATAATCTGCTGTATGTTGTATTGTTATGTTTTACACGGTAGCATCTTTATAAATATAAAACTAAGAGAAAAATAAAACTTATGGAAGAATATTGTAAATAAATTCAATAAAACAATATTTATCTAAATTGATAGTTACAAATTATGAAGATCTATATCAGGATTAAATTAATATATGAATATTAATGATGTGATGAATATCAGAGTGAAGTTAAATCAGAGTGACAGATTATGATAGATTGAATAATAACACAATCGTATCAATTTTGTATATTTCTATGGTCATATTTAATAAAATGCTAACTTATCCATATTCAAATTATAAAATATAATATATAAAGACGTTCCATTTGAGAAAATTGAATTGTGCCGTTCTGAAATGGGTGAAATTGTGAAAATTATAGCTGAGACTTTATATGACATTTAAGAGTTTTTGTGAAAATTTCACACCGCCATATTTTAACCAATCAGAGCCATGTTTTTTGTTCAGTTACCATGCCAACCCAAAAAATTTCCGGAAATTTTTTACGTTGAGTCAAATTAATAAGTGGAAATTTTTCTGTCATTTAAAATGTCAAAATAAAGACGCGGGAGTTGAATGAATCAATACATTTCCTATGCTCGAATTTAAGTAATATTCTCAAAATTAAATTATGTTCCATCAATATTAGTAGATCAAAGAAAAATATGTTTTTAAGTTATTTATAAAAAGTTCATGTAACTAAACTTGAAAAATGGTATGCTATTTCAGTAAGAGATTTCGCATTTTATTAAACATATTAACATATTTTATTTCGCATTTATTATATTTTGAAGTAGATACTTCAGAATAATTATTAAAAATAAATGATGTTCCACCAATATTAGTAGATCAAAGTTAATAAGAAACAAAAATATAATATGTTTTTAAGTTATTTGTAAAATATGTATGTAACTAATGTTAGAAAATAACATTTTATTTCACTAAGAAAACTCACATTTTATTAAGCATAATATTTGCAATGCTCGTACAAAGTACTTCAGAATAATTATCAGAAATAAATGATGTTTCCTTTCCAAAGCGGAACATTTTCAAAAACACAATCTAATAAATCAGCAAATTACACAAACACAATGACACGATGACAAGTGGTGGAACTTGACCAAGGTACCGTACTTGACAGTCGTAAAAAATGTTTGTTATTGCTCATGGCTCACTATATGGAATGAATGTTTGTCATTCGTAATTAAAAATTAAAATGTTCAATTTTGGCATAATATTTATAAAGTAATGGTGTGAAATTTTCTTACCGAATATCCCACGAGCTTAAATTAAAAACCGGAAATTTTTCCTCGTTCATGAATATTTTAAGAAAATTATAACATTTGGTCAATTTTCAAAATATTCATGCCCTCGAAAAAATTTCCGGAAATAATTTAAGCACTAGGGATATTATAAGTGAGAATACTTATTTATGCAACAAGTGCAAAAAGTAAGTGTTTATTGCACGCGACGTGAATTTGTCCAACTCGGCCTGACGGCCTCGTTGGACAACATGTCGAGTTCAATAAACACTTTTTGTACGAGTTGCATAGAATATTTTTTCAACGTTCATGCAAAAACCAAAAAATGTTTTATTTAGGTGGCACTAAGTGCCACGTCGATTTGACGTTTATGTTTGTCATGATCACAAAATGCTGTAGTAGAATGACAGGTGAGTGCATTAAAAATTTCATTGCACTAATGCACTAGTGCAATAAAGAACCAGTTTTTTCACTAAATATAGTTCAATAAAGTTTGGTTTTTTGCATGAACGTAGAAAAATACATATATATCCTCTAAAAACTATATAAAACATAAAATAAGTGTTGAAATATTTTCGGCAAATATTTTTCAAAAATCGTAAAGTAACTCGCAAACGGTAGAAATGAAGTGAGTATTGAGGGGGCATCCCAAAATTCAAAATGTAATGAGGAACTCAGAAATGTAATAATATACAGGAGTTGTCATTAAAAAGCTTTATTAAGTTAGAGTATTGTTTCATACATCATATCGCACACATTATCCTACATTTTCCCTATTATGAAGAAACAAGACTACTTATTTTAAGACTAACTGAAGAGATAACTATACCATGCATAGATTAGAGTTAATTAGTTATTAGTGAATTTACTGCATCCACATATTATATCAACCACTTCATATTTTGTATCAATCCATCTATCATCATCAATTCTATAGCTATCAAAATCAGTGCTTATAATCAATCAATTGCTTGTCTTTTCAAATCTATTACATTTTGTATCTCAACCACTTACAGCGGTTAAGATACAAAGTGGAGAAGGAATACTAGGACAGTCTGAAAAACTATACCAACACTATTTCCCATAGAGAACTATTTATAGAAATCTGGAAATCTAAATTTTGTCAAGACATTCAGATTTTGTCTTCATTTAAAGAATCTAAAATCTACCCTAGGAATATATAGGTTTTTTTTACTATAAACTATTTTATTTTAGATTTCTAAATTCTGGTTATTGGAAGTATTTCTAATTTTATGGATCCACTTTGAGTGTTAAAATCGAGTTTAAAATGCTATACCCCTATCCCTCACTAAGTATATGGTAAGTTATTAAATTTCATAAAGCTATTAAATCTAAAAATATAAGAGTTGACTGCACCAACCCTTTCAGATTTGCGGTTCCTCCACCTTTTCCTTGGCGATGTAAATAAACTGTCGGGGCCGTCTCGCTTCCAGAGCAACGTAATAACAGATATCCATTCTTCCTTCCCCTACCTCTACTAATTTCGAAGTATATCTATTGATTTACGAATGTAAAAATATATCCTCCCTCCCACACACACATGAAATTACACCACCTGTCAAATAAAATCAACAAAAAGCCAGAATAATTGTTTTGAAAAAAACATTGATCTCTTTTAGATGTTCCAAGAAATATATAGAAATATATAGATTTCTATATATTTCTTGGAATATCTAAATGAGATCAATGTTTTTTTCAAAACAATTATTCTCACGATGTTTCATAAAGAACCATCCGCTTCGAGTATCCACTTTATTAAAAAAAAGCCAGAAGTATTCAAAATAAAAATTCAGAGTGTAGTATCAATGCAAATTTTCAAAAAATGACCCACTATGTATCCAAAAAAACACTATAATATGTAATACAAATAAATAACTGCCACAAATTAACTAAATTACACCAGTGCAGTAACACCACAAATTTGTTGAATTTTATATTTGTTTTCTTGATTTTTGAGGTTCTTTAAATCTTTTTTAATTAAAAACTGTCTACTGACGAAGAGTCTCCAATAGTTAGTTAAAGTTAGTTAAGTGTCCTTTTTCTTTTAAATTTTATTACAATTTTTTTGTTTAGACATAATTCGAAATATCATATGAAATATTATAGAATTTTATATCAAACTGAAGAACCACTGACGAAATTAAGTTTACTTTTCGTGTATTTATTTTTATTATATATTATACAGTGTTTTATTTAGGCAAACTTAGAAAATTTGGCTTGTCACTACACTTTATTTTCAATACTTCTTCTTTCCTGTTTTTTATTATTTTACATATAGTGCTATCCCAAAAGAAACTACAATGAATCATATAGGTGTACTACAAATAAGTTACGTACATTATATATTATAATATTACCTATATAATAATAATAAACAAGGACAATATTTTCGATGTGTTTTCTATGATTTCATTATATTCAAATGGCTACTACTAATATACCTAATATGCCTTTTTAAATAAATTACTACCGATAACTCATCTAGTTTTGAAAATAACTACACCAAACTATTTTGATTTTCGTTAAAAAGCTTAAGTTTAATTTATAATTCAGTAATTATCAATTAAATAATAAAACTGATTGTGATAGGTACATGAATTTTACATCTACTTCTGTAAATGTCTATCTAGATAACGAGATCTGGGAGCTTATAAAAATTAGTAACAACCAATACCATAAAACCATTCCATTATTTTTATTGTAAATATCTACCTAAAACACTGTGTGATGCATTTGTTAAAAATTTTAAGTTCTCTTATGTATATTGTCTTTTATCTTTATGGGATCGTTTACTCACAAATATTTTAAATGATTCAGTTGCGACAATTTCTCGTTATGACATTTCCTGTAGATCACATGAAAAATTCTCGTCCCGGATGCGATTCCCTAGAAATAATATTTACATTAAAATTATTTATGAACACTTTTTTTCGCCTTGTGTCGTGGCATCACTTCCGAAATTTTTAAAAAAAATTGATTTGTAATTCTAGAACAAATCGACATGTCTACAGGAAAAGTGGAACCAAAATTTTACACTATTTTATGGTTTTTACACATTATTGCACAACCGTTGATACAAGGATGAACGAATAAAAAATTGGAAATCATGTACTATAATGTGCATTTTGTTCATTATAAAGTCAATGTTACAAACCATTAAAAGGCAAAAAACCAGGTTATAGGTAAGTATGTAAAACTTTTTAGTAAAGTTTGTATCTTCGCGAAAAAAAATACTGCGCTAATTACAGGGTGTAGCAGAAATAAGTGCAATAATTTTAATCAATGATAGAACACGCCAGTATCAACAACTTTTCCAATTTACTTTTTTTATAAAGTTTTAAACTCCATACAGACCTATGAATGAAAAGTAGCGCGTGAGACGAATACAACGAACAACGACAGCGATAAAAAGACGAACACAAAGGTAGATTATGTTTTTATATTAAATCATTTAGTTGCTTTTCTCAATTAGGTTTCTTTAATGATGAAATATTCTTGAATTATATGAATGAAATATTCTTTTTAATGCAAGTACGATTTATTTTAGTATTACTATTAGTAAACCGTACTTTAAAACTGTATTACTCAGTCAATAAATGCAAATAAACGTAAACTCAATAGACAGTAATTTATGAGATGGACAAATACTAAAAAATCCCCCCTAAAAATTAAGGATCTCGAAGGAATATTATTATATAGGAAAGCGATTGCTTTTGATGGTTAAAATTAATGCACTTATTTCTATTACGGTGTATAGAACAGAACTAAGTGTGTGCAACAGAAAACACAAGAAAGGTAAATGACGACGGGTGTCTTCAGTTTATTTGCCCTAATGAAAACGACCCGGCTAAGACTGAGAATGACATAATCCGGAGAAACAGAAAAATCAGTGAGAAAATATTCACGGCTTAAGCTAATTCGCCTTTTTGGGAGATACAAGCGAACGTCAACACAGATGCAAATTGAGTTACCAGCGTGACAACTATCACTGACTAAACATATATCTACGCAGAAGGAAAGAAGGACTGATTAACAGGGATAAACGAAAAAAATAACCGCTAATAATAATCCGCTTCCCTGATGGCACCATGTGGTTATGATTTTTTTTTATTCTTTAAGTTTGTGTACACGTTCCAACCTCGTTTTCAAGACGATAAAGATCTTGAAAACGGCCAATAAGCAAGAAACTATTATATTTGGCATTCATCTACAGGGTTTATATTAAGAGATCTACATATAATAAATTGTAAATGTTTTGAGTTGCGGATAAACCGCCAGAAATTACTAAAAAGGGAGAAAATCTCATGAAACATGAATAATTTCATAATTTATTTATAGAAATTATACGTATCTAGGTTATAGGTGATAAAGGAACTTTAAACTTGATTAAAATCATAAAATTTGGATAATTTCAATAATAATATAATATGTATTTGTTTCCTATATATACATGTTTCCGTATTTGGAAGTATGAGGCCTATGAGTAGGTTAGGTTAGGTTAGGTTCAAAAGTGAGTGGGCCGAAAACCAGACCCTCCACCGCGACCATGTGGTCTATTGTGGCTCACACCTACTTATATTTCACCCAACAGGTCCAGCTTCTTAATGTAGCTGATCACCTTATTGGGTGAGAATTTGTTCAGATCCTCTGGCAGAAGTTGTCCTTTGCCAAATAATGAGTATCTGATCCTTTCTCCAGCGGGGCAGGTGCACAATATGTGTTCTGCCGTTTCATCATCTTCTAAGCATAGGCGGCACTCAGCATCTTCTGCTAGGCCGAATTTGCACAGATGATATTTTAAACGGCAGTGGCCCGTATATAGGCCAATTAGAGTTCGTAGGTGAAACCTGCTTAACTCTAAATGTTTTTTAGTTCTTGTTTTTGAAGGGTTTATTATAAACGCCTTCGAATGAACTAATCGTGGTAGTTCCTGCCAGTACTGGAGGGTTTGCTCCTCAGCCCGGGTCAAGAGCGTTGCTTTGGCAGTACTCGAGGATATGCCAAGCACCGGTTCTGGTCCGACAAATTCAGAAGCAGCACCCTCCCTAGCTAGAGAGTCGGCTGCCTCATTCCCTTCATGGCCAGAATGGCCTGGGACCCAGACCAGAGTTACTCTATCTTTTCTGCTCAATTGAGCAAGTGCCTGCTGGCAGCTCCATACCGTTTTTGAGTTGCAACGGTAAGAACCAAGAGCTTTAAAAGCTGCTTGGCTGTCTGAGAAGATTTTTATCGATTTGCGTGTAAGTTGCCTTTGTTCCAGCCTCTGTACACACAATTCGATGGTATAAATTTCTGCCTGAAATATAGTTGCATAACTGCCAAGGGATGAGGATATTTTCACCGTTGGGTTGCAACTATATACTCCGCCTCCAACTCCCATGGGTGTTTTGGATCCGTCTGTAAACCAACAACTATCTGCCCTTAATAGGTCGGCCTTATTCCGATCCCATTCATCTCTTCCTGGGAAGAGAATATGAAAGGGCAGTTCAAGGTTGGTCTTTGCAGGCATGACATCTGAAATCATCTCCAGGATACTGTGACTTTCCATGTCATCCAGCAGCCTATTGCGCTCCATGGTGTCAGACTGCGGCATGTTAAAAGCTGCCTGCTTTAGTCTGTATGTTGCCCATCTGGCCTCTCTCTCCAAATATATATGAAGAAGAGGTAGGTCCAGTAGGATTTCCAGAGCTGCTGACGTTGTGGGGCTAATTGCTCCAGTTATGGCCAGGCAGGCTTGTCTCTGTAAACCAGAGAGTTTGATTTTGGTCCTTTGTTGTAGTCCTTTGGACCACCAAACTATGGAGCCGTATGCGATCATGGATCATGGGTCGTATGACCGTCACATACAGCCAATATATTTGTTTGGGTCCAGTGCCCCAAAATTTCCCACAAATTCTTCGACAAGTCCATAAGGACAGTCGTGCCTTGTGGATCATTTTTTCCAGATGGGAGTTCCAATTAAGCGACTTATCCAGTACTACACCCAGATACTTTGCTTCTTCCGCAAATGGAATTATTTCACCAAGTAAGGAGGGAGTACTGTCTCTAGTACCTCTTGGAGGGTGAGGGAAATTCCCTCTTCAGAGTTTCCTCTGATTAAAATGACTAGATCGTCCGCATATGCTTGAACCTCAACCTCCCACACAGAAAGTATGGCCAGCAGGTCATCCACAAGCAGTGACCAAAGTAGGGGGGAGGCCTATGAGTAAGAATAGAAGTTATTTCAAACTCTGCTCTGTTAGAATACGCCATTATTATAATTAGTTACCTGCCAATAAAGCTCATTTAGAGAGATATTGGAAATTTGTTGTGAGGCACTCATTTACTCTAATTTAAGTGCCTCTTAACGTATTAACTGTTTTATTTACTTACTTATACTTACCTATAAGAAGTTGATAATCATTTGGCAATTTTTTTAGCAACATTCAGGTTCAGTTATACCTAATCCCAAAGCTTCTTTATTCGCCATTTTTTTATTTCGCTTAATATAACAATATAAAATTATATTTGAGAATATAAAAAAAAAACAATTCTAACTATATGAATGGTGCGGGTATAAAAAATGAATCCATTGAGATATAGACATGTGCTGCCAAATATAATATCTTAAAGGTCCATTCACTAGTCCGAAATAAGCCCAAAATCGACGTTCGTCTAATTATAAAAAAAAACTATAAAAGATTGCGACTTTCAGTAAAAAAGTATTGAAAGACAAGACTTTAATCTAAATCCCTATAGTAGTAATTTTTGGTAATTCTTTTTATTTTTAAAATTCCAGGCAAACAATCTTATACTAAAATAGCATATTTTCAAAAATTCTTTTCTTTAAAATACATGAATTAAACAAAAATTTGCTACTATAGGGATCTAGTTTATCTTTTGATCTTTCCGGTAATATATAATTTATAACATTAAAAAGAAATTTTGTTGCAATTATAAGACAAGTCCGGTACCGTTGCAATAAGAGCTAACTTTATGTCCATGTGCCTTCTTACTTCGGCTTTACGTGCAGCTCCGAAATCTTAATAATTCGGTAGTGGAAATATGTAAGTTTCCGCCCTTCAGCTACCCAACCTCTCAATCCAACCCCGTATTCATGGATGTCAAATCTACAGCTCTTCGTTATCTCGCCGTACGGTAAATTGGCAGCAATATACATTAAATAACTCATAATATGTCGAAATATATTAGATGTCCCACAGTGATCAGAGATTGCCCACTGGAATATCACCAATGATGATCACATTGATCATCAATAAGCAAAGAGAAATTAAGAAGAATTATAAGAAATCAATCAAAATGAAAATTAATATTAAGAAAAAAAAGGTAACATACAAACATGACTTATAAGCAGTCTAAATTTGGAAAAATAAGGGTATTTTGGTTAAAAAAATCAAGTTTTGATGGCTTGCTGTTGACTAACCTCTCCATTAAATCTTTACCACCCTATATGCGAGTAAGAAACTTTGAAAGTATTGTTTACAAACTTAGAGATCTCTCCCTCCCCATGCGAATATTTTCCTTTAGCTTTGTGTCTCAAAGGTAGGTAGTGATTCTTTATTATTATATTTATTTTTTTTTTCAACTTACTATCAAAAACGTTTAGGTTTAGGTATAGAAAAACTTCATAAAATTCAACCTAAAGTACTTTGTAAGACTGGAAAATAAAGAAAAAATATACCATTCTATTTAAAATGACAAAGTTAATATCAACTTCGCTATAACCAGATTATTAGAGGGACACGACATTATTTTATTTCAAGAGTGTATCCTCAAAATTCTAGGTTTCCAAACATTTTACTTTAACGGGTGGTCACCGTTAGACACCCATTTACAGTAAATAATGAATTTCTAGGAATAGAGTTTAGCAATGTTAAGGAAGACATGGCAATATTCTATAGTGACGAAGGGATGTGTTTTGAAGTAGGTATGTTTTTAAATTAATTCAGACTCATCAAATTTCTCAAATTGACCCAAGCCCGAGCAATTTCTATATAAGAAAGTCCTTTGTTCACCATTTTTTCTTGCGAAGAACCATTTTGGAAACATGGTGGAAGAACTATTTTGTTTTGCGCGCAAAAATGATGAATTTACTCAAATGGCTCAGGGGGCATAGGGTTTGGTATTACTATAGGTATTACTATAAATTTATGATCTCTTTCTTCCTTCCTTTCTTTTAAAAGTAATGGGTGTAACAATATAAAATCCAATTATACATTACCAACCCCCAACACGTACTTACTAACTATTTTTAAGGTGCAGCCTGACAAATCTACGATGAATCAGGTTTTTTTTTAATTTATCAGCATTACTACAAGTATAACGCCATTTTGATAAGAAACGTTATCTCACAACACATCACTAAACTTAATGTTAAATCAATGATAAACGCAACTACATATTTAGTTGGAGGAATTATTTCAAAATATTGTTACTTTCGGTTGAACAGGGCGGAAACAGATATTGATGTTCCAAGTGTCTAAATATTAGTAATATAGTTATAGCCTAATTTACATAAAAATTTCAAACTTTTAATTATAAATTAAAAATCTTGACGGCGAACATTATTATTGTTTTTGTGCAAGTTTATTTTAGAAAATAAATTGGGAAGTCTTTACCTAAATATTTGACGGTGAAAGTCATTGGCAGATCTTTTACTGTAACAACTGGATCCTTATTATCACTCATTTTAAAAACATGCGTAGATAACTATAATAACTAAATAATACAGGGCGCCAGTTAAACACGAGAACTACACTTTTTCACAAACTACATGGAAGTACATCCGCTTTTTATCATCACGGTTATATTAGCTTTGGTTCCATTTGAACTGTTATGATCCATTCCCTTTTGTTTGCACCTGTACTACTCCCACTTCAAGGTACGTTGTTATCTGATATGTAGTTGGGATAGAGATAATATGGCGCGGGTGTAATTACACGAGCAAAATTTACAATTTTGACACACATAGTCCGTTTATTCGGGTCTTGCATGGATGAACTGTAGCACACATTTTTATGTAAATAGGAAACACGGTGAGTCAACATCGTGACATGTGTATGAATTACCAAATGAAATTATGCTTTTTATTCGTTAGTAAATATTAAAAAAATATTTATAGTATATATTTTACTGGTCTCAGAAGTTCGTCTACTAAAGAATGTAATTTTTATCTTTTTCTTTAATACAGGATTATAAATTAATTTGCGAGTTTATAATCCTATATTTCTATCGTCGACTAATTATTTCAAGTAAAAATTATTTTTCAATTAAATTACCATTTACCACATTCAATTACCATTAAAAGGTAATTCAGTAAGTAATTTTAACTAGTAGGTACTTCAAAGGCAAAGTAGCTGGAAAGGGATTCGAGATCAAGCAATGATATTTAGTAATTTTTTTTTATATTTTGTCACTTCAGGAGGTAATATACAGGGTGTCCACCTAGTGCGCGTAAGTCCAATATCTGGGTTAATAAAAGAGATAACTTAATTTTTTTTTCTACAGGGTTGTCTAATATCCCGAGCTGCACAAAATGAAAATATATTTACATATTCAGGGTGTTCAGTTTTTCCTGGACAGGTACCAACTTCGTTTTTCTAAATGGAAATATATATTTTTTATTGCTTTTTCGAACTAAACCCTTGATTTTAGTAGGACTTTCATCAGCCTTCCCTATACCTAACTTAAACTGTTTTTGAAATATTGACGGGTGAATATTGACATTTTTGCAACTTTGACACCCTGTAAAATCTAAACGGTTTGAGATCAAGCAAAACGGTTTGCACATTCCTATCTTAACTTTTCATAAGCTATCGTTTGGTACTAATTTTGAAAATTTTTTATTCCTGTATAAATTTGAAATTAGTATCAAACGATAGCTTATGAAAAGTTAAGATAGGAATGTGCAAACCGTTTTGCTTGATCTCAAACCGTTTAGATTTTATAGGGTGTCAAAGTTGCAAAAATGTCAATATTCACCCGTCAATATTTCAAAAACAGTTTAAGTTAGGTATAGGAAAGGCTGATGAAAGTCCTACTAAAATCAAGGGTTTAGTTCGAAAAAGCAATAAAAAATATATATTTCTATTTAGAAAAACGAAGTTGGTACCTGTCCAGGAAAAACTGAACACCCTGAATATGTAAATATATTTTCATTTTGTGCAGCTCGGGATATTAGACAACCCTGTAGAAAAAAAAATTAAGTTATCTCTTTTATTAACCCAGATATTGGACTTACGCGCACTAGGTGGACACCCTGTAGATAAGATCATTATTTATTGCATCCGCCTTTGCGGCAAACTGTCGATTTTCAATTTTCCATTGATATAGATATATCATACATAAATTGCTCTTATGGAAGATCTACAATCAGATTCGATTCGAACAGGATTTGTAGATATACTCGAACAAAAACCAATTTGACATTCTGTTTTTCGATCGAGTTATGACTCAAAAATTGGTTCGGTTTCTTGTTCTAATGAAACAAGTTTGTCGAACTATTAGGAGTAAAATATCTTTATTATCAAATGAAAAAGTCAAAATAACAAAAAAACTACAAATACTAATAAAGAGAATAATATTAATTAATAAATGTATTAGATACAAAATATATTGCCAATTTTTCGTGTGAGAATATTAGCCAATGCAGGGTGACGGTTTAATTCGCTGCCGACGATTAGAAATTCCAGCAAGAAATGATTTCTTTTAATCTTCCTGAAAATCAATTCATAGAATTATTTAGGCTATAACCCAAAAGGTTTTTGTTTAAATACATAATTTTAAAATTGATATATTTTCTTGTTTCAGGTTAGTTGCATATCTAATAATAAATACGGGGTGTCCCAAAAACATACCGGCAAACTTTAAGGGGTGGTAGGGTACATGAAAAAACCTTCTTTTGTTTGTTGCTATTCCAAAGATGCCAATTTTAAGACTGCAGTATTATTTGTGACTTATTTAGTTGTCATCAGAACATTGACTTTGTTGATTTTTAATTCAAAATTTGTATAGAAAATGAACGATAATTTGTCATTTCAAGAACTTATCGATGTGCAGCAAATTGTAATGGAAGAAAACTGCACGCTTGTATAGACAGAGATATTCGGAAGGCCACCAACCTCATCATACCATCTTTGCTTCCATCCACCGTCTCCTTAGAGAAAGTGGAAATCTAAAGCGTCCTGGTGGTGGTGGTCGTCCAAGAACAACTTGTACGGTTGAATTTGAAGGAGTTCTACACCGTGTGGAGGAAAATCAATCCACAAGTATTCGCGTAATTACAAACCAAATGGGATCCTCCAAGTCGACGGTACACCGTGTCATGCATGAACAACTCCTCTACCCCTACCATTTACAACGTTTACAAGCTTTAAATCCAGAAGATTATCCACATCGATTAGCTTTTTGCCAATGGTTTTTGGGTCACAACTTAATAGAACCTCACTTCGGGAGAATAGTATTGGTTTCTAATTAGTCATGTTTCACGCTTGATGGTTATTTTAATGGTAGAAACAGCCATATTTGGCATGATGAAAATCCTCACGCTGTGGTCTCTAGAAGACACCAACAAGAATTTTCTGTAAACATGTGGGCTGGTATTGTTGGAGATAATCTAATAGTACACTTGCTGCCTGCTCGTTTCAACGCAAATATTCATCTCCATTTTCTGCAAAACGTTTTGCCTCTATTATTAGAAAATATCCCTTTAGACATTAGAAATAACATGCGGTTTCAACATGAAGGGACACCTCCAACACAAACAAAAAGTGATCTATTAATGTCTTGATTTCATCGGGACCAACCATAGTCAGTAACCGGTTTCGCACTTATTCTGTATTCAGAAGTGCTATAGGTAGTGGGCTCAATATAATTTAGGCAATCATGTTGCAACATCATTCATCGAGTTCACTACCTATGACAGTCTGGTGAACACAGAATAAGTGCGAAACTGGTCAGTATCCGTGGTAGACCCCGATCAATGCCAGTCGGGGCACCTAGTGCGTGGAATAGTGGTTTTCGGCATCTCCTTCAAATAAAACTCAATAAATATTTCGTTTCTAAATCAATATTTCAAAATCAATCATTACTATTTTTATTATTAGTCGTAGTACTAAATCGAGATTTTAATTATATGAGTATACTATTACGAATACTTCAATTAACGCAAGTAATAGAATTGTCTATTCCGCAGTTAAAACTCAAGTATTCAATTTATACTCATTGTTCAGAAAATATCGGTTTAAATTTTTTCAATTTTGATAGTAGAGTTACAAGAGAGCAAATTTCTAAGCAAATAACTAATAATAAAAATTGCTAATAATAACTAATTATAAAATGATGATTTATAAACGTTTAATATTACGAGTGTTAAAATAATTTACGTGTCAATAAAGCAAACATGTAATGAAATTTATAAAAATGTCATTAGACTAGTCAGAACTCCTGCTTAATTCACTGCATCAGTTACTTCAACATAAAAAAAAAATTTATAGAGTGAGAATATTCTGTTTCAACATGTCTATTTGAACGAGTATACTCTATATGAGTGTACTCGTTCAAATAATAATAAAGAAGGAACTTCCTATAAATGAATACGAGTATATTATTTTTGCAATTATATTTTATACACTCGTCGAAATAAACATTACACTGTAGTTGTTTAAAGAAAAAATCAATCTGAAAAGGAAGTCGTCTTATACTTATTAGGAAGATACTTATAAATAAGTCTCTTGTGAAAAATGTATCAAACAGTTCTAATTTGGTTATTACTACACAAATTACATTTTATGTTTCTTTTAGTATCCTTAAGTTTCTTATGTTCAGTATTTCTACCTTTGTACGTGTAGTTTTGTTTAATTTTAGCAATAATATTTTAACACTTTGCTTATTTGCAAAACTGGAACAGATACATTTCTTGTAAACCTAATACAGATTTACAGATTTGTTACAGTTACAAATTAAAGACAAGTAGATCTGTGCTTACTGTAATCTAAATACGAGATCCTTTCTCAAAACAATCAATAAGATGTAACAAACGAACGATCGCTATAATGATTATCCAACGTGATGAAACATTAAAGTCTATCCATTAGCCAAACTTTTTCAAGTGGTTACATAATTACACTAAATATTGTGAAATAGCACAGCAGAGCATATCTATAAATTTTTTTCTGTATTACATATTAATTTTGAAAGGGGTTGGATTAGTTTACCTTTGTTGTAAAGATAACACTGACGTGGTTTATCACCAAAAGACTATACTGCACTCGACTGCAACTCAAACATCATGAGTTTTAATCATCTCCAGATGATGCCAACTTAGTTCGTGATCGATGTACGGAAACGTGCATCGTGCATAGTGTTTGTTCATCGTGCACAGTGTTTTGGTGCAACACCAAAACACTATACTACAGTGTTTTGGTGGTGTGTTTGGTAGTGCATCATAATAATTAAAATACCTTTTTCTGAAAATTAAGCTGTTGTGATTGTAGATTTTGTGTACCTACATTGCAAAACATTGTCTACAAGGTAGAAAGAACCAAGTGATCTAAATCACGATTAATAATATCAATTTCCATATTTTATACAATGAGTCGGTACAGAATTGTGTGTCTGTCATATACAAGTGTACTAGGCAGTTTTTTAAACAACTTGTTAAGTTGCAATTATATATCATACAACAAGTTTGTTTTAATGATCTATGGAGATCAGTTTCTACAAGTTGACTTCGACTTTGAAGGTACCTAACTCATTAGAACTTTAATGTCGCAGTCCAAAAATATAATTTAGTGCAAAGCTGGATATATCGAAAAATTTTGAATAATCTAATAAATAGGTACAATTGTAATTTATATCGGTTATATAGGTAATAGAATTACCATTATCGTAGGTAATATTAATAGCAATGCGCGAATTATTTCACCTAAAATATAGCTGTCTCGTGTGAATTAAGTCTACTCAAGTCTTACATAAAAAAAATTACAAATACAATGACATTAAATGAGAAAGTAAAAGCAGATTTATGAATTAAATTTTAATTGTTTATCTGTTCATTATATTTTGTCAATACAAGCTTGCTTATACTAACCAGAAACGTTTGGGATGAAATTTAAATGCAATGTATTTACAACACTGTTATTTATATTACATAAATAATTTCTCATTGAGTTTTATCAACAATAAGAAGTTCAATTGTTTGTTATTTAACGGTAGATAGGTAAGCATGGCTATATTTACATAACATAAAATTCTTTTATAATGATAGATAAATCGTATCGATCACAAAGGCTAATAATATATACTGTTTAAATTTTTTTGACGTGATTAACCGACTAATAAAAACAAACATTAATTACAAGTATTTAAATTTAACATTTATCTATTCGAGACTTGATTCTGACCAAGAGAGATGGTGCCAAAATCTGCATCAAAATGTTATTCTCATTTCCATGATTTAAATTTATTGTGCTATTGTAGTTAAGATAAGGTACTAGGTAATATATAAAAGTGCTGCCTTGAATTAAATTGAAATTCATTTAAGAAGATAAAATTATAGAAGGTAAGTCAATTGAATATATTTTATATACGAATAAATAAAAAAGTCTCAATTTAGTTCGCACCAAAAGTTACTAGCGTTGTCCAATGTAACAGATACAAGTATTTCATATGTATTATTACAATACCTACGCACTTACAGCTAAATTATAAACTGTACTGTTTTTTATATTTACAATCCACTAGTGTAACTAAAATACTTAACATGTTACAAGATTAGATACAACATCAAAAGATATTTATTCAGAAGAGGTTTACCATAAAAGCCATGTAGGGGAGAGTCACCATGAATGGGACGCTCCTTGAATGGGACCCGTTTAAAGAAAACTGTAAACCTTTAGCTATAGTTTCCTAACTTCCCCAGTAGGTGGCCCTTAACCGGTTGAGCATTTGGACATGATACCCATATGTGCAATGGCGTGATGATTGTGGTTGTGAAGATTTTCTTAAATTTACCCTCAAAAAGTATTTTTACAACTAGTTTGTCTTAGTTTGTTTTGTGAATAACTTTAGTCAGAGGTAAGTTTACATTTCCCTATAAAAATTGTATACTTTTAGCCAATATTTTAAGCAGAAATCAGTGTTTTGGGTTTTGAGGTTAAGAAATAAATAACCGATTTTCAAAATGGATCATGATTCCTTGAATGGGACAGTTTTAAGTTCCTTGATTGGGACATGTCCCATTCAAGGTCCAAGGGTACCTATTGTGTTTTTCTGTGTTATTACAAAAACAAGAAAATGTAATAAATACTTTTGATTGCAGACTATAAAGAATGGGACCAAAAAAGAGGTTACGGATATCTGCATCTGAAATGGAGGCTGCTGTGCGGGAAGTAATTTTAAACAGAACTTCAATAAGAGAAGTAGCTCAATGTATGGGTATTTCCAAAAGTTCACTGCACAGAGCAGTAAACATTGCCAGAAATACAACGATTGAGGCGTATAACCACTCGCCCAACATAGGAAACCGAAAAATATTTTCAGAAGAACAAGAACTTTCTTTAGTGACTTATTTCAAGACTGCATCTCGCATGTGTTATGGATTGACAACAGTTCAAGCTCGCAGCTTAGCTTATCAGTTTGCGAAGGAATTGACTTTAATGGTTCCAGAAAATTGGACGGTTAATGAAAAAGCTGGCTACAAAAATTTATGAAACGACATCGGGACATCTCTCTTCGCAAGCCAGAAAACTGCAGTTTGTCGAGAGCCACAGCATTTAATGCTCATACGGTCGGACAGTTTTTTAATAATTTAGAGAAAGTGTTGTCCAGGTACAAGTTTGCGCCTAGCAATATTTATAACTGTGACGAAACTGGTTTATTAACTGTTACGGATGCTCCGAAAATCATTGCACCATGTGGGTCTAAACAAGTGGCCCAAATATCATCAGGCGAAAGAGGAACATTAGTGACCATGCTAAATTTTGTCAGTGCGATAGGCAATACAGTCCCACCTGTTTTCATATTCCCCAGGGTTCACTTTAAAGACTATATGCTCCATGGAGCACCAACTGGAAGTTTAGGTTTAACGCACAAAAGTGGTTGGATGACGGATGACAATTTTTACGAGTCATTGAAACATTTTGCTGACTTTGTCAAATGTTCACAAGAGAATAGAGTTCTGTTGCTCCTTGATAATCATAAATCACACGTTAATGTCACAACTATCAAATTTGCAAGAGAAATGGGAATAACTTTATTGACATTTCCTCCCCACACGAGCCATCGGCTACAGCCGCTCGATGTTTCGGTGTACGGACCATTTAAGGCAAGGTTTAAGTCAGAACAAAACAATTGGCTTGTATCAAATCCCGGAAAAACAATTTCCATCTACAATATTGCTGAACAAGCTAACAAATCATTTGTGGAAAGTTTCTCTCCTAAGAACATTACCAGCGGATTTGCTAAATGCGGAATCTTCCCATTTAACAGACATATTTTTTCCGATCAAGACTTTTTAACATCTTTTGTGTCTGACAGGCCAAACCCCGAAGTAGAAAATAAAGAAAATGACCATGGCGGCAACCGAATTAATATTCTCAACAACATTGTAATTCAGCCTGCCTCCATAACACCGGAACAAATCCGTCCCTATCCAAAGGCAGCAGAAAGAAAAACCACCCATAGAAAACAACAGACTACAAAAATTTTAACAGAAACACCAGAGAAGATTAATGAGAATGAATCAGAAGTTCCACAGTTTAAACCGGGATCTTTACCCAGCCAACCAGCAATAAAGAAAATAAAAAGAAAAATAGTCGAATCAAGCAGTAGCGAGTCAGAAGTCGAAATGTCAGCAGAAGGTGACAGTGATCTTGACTGCTCCGATCATTTTAGTGACAGTGACTCTTTATCAGAACCAAATACACGATCGAATGAGGACAAGAAAAATAACATCAAAAGCACTACGACTACATCTAAGGAAGAAAATAGGATTGATAATGAATATGAAAATATTGACTTGAAGTTTGCAATTAATGACTTTATTCTTGTAAAATTTTCAGTTCCAAAAAAAAATTACGTGAACTACATTGGTAAGATTTTAAAAATTGAAGATCAAACATTTAGTGTCATTTTTATGAGACGATTTAATAACAAATTCCATTTTCCCGACATTGAAGATATTTGTGACATAAAGAAAGACGCAATCTTGAAAAGACTAGTTCCTGTGGAACTTCCCGGAACATCTCGAATAAAATCATATTTATATTTTGGGAACGACATCTTTGCACTAGAAGCTGAACATGGAAAAATCATGTGATCCATTGTGATGTTTTATTTTTATTTAAGTTACACTGTTCACAAGTTATATCCTACATATTTTCTTTTGTTTTGTTTTGAGAGTTTTCTTTTATTTTGAGAGTTTTATTTTTAGTTTATAAACCTGTCAGAAAATGTAGATAGGCCTATTTAGTTTGTATATTGCTACAATACATACCTCTCCAATTGTATTTTTAGCGTTTCATTTAGAAATATAAAATGCGTCTTGGAATGTGAAAATATGGATTGTGTTGGACTTGTCCCATTCAGATGAACGTGTCCCAATCAAGGGTTATATGGGTCCCATTCAAGGAACCTGTACCTTGAATGGGACACTTGCCATGTTTTTAAAAATATTTTTTTTTGTGGTGTTAAAATATTATTGAACGGTCTATATTTGGGTTTTACATCAACAATACTATCCTATAAATTATGGCTAACTTGTTTTTTACAAAACTCAGAAAAATAAAAAACTACGTTAATTTAAAAAAAAATGTCCCATTCAGAGTAACTCTCCCCTATTATAGAAATATTCTGTCGCGTAGTGCACTTATTGCTAATCCCTTTTCACTTATATTTATTGTCAAACCCATTAACCGATATATATACGAGCAAACCTTTTTCAAGTAAAAATACAATAGAAGATAAAATACAATAAAAGGACAAATATTCATTTATAACAAGTCGTCATATCTGGCTAATAGCTGTATTCACCATCACCTCAGTTATTTTTAACTGGGCTGTTTAAATGTTTAGCCAATCAGGAATAAGGATTTTTCATAAAGACGATATTGGATTGGATAAGAATTTTAACAGGCCTGTTAAATATAACTTAAGTGATGGTGAATACGGCCCTAAACCGAAGGTGTTTTACAAATACAAAAAAGTATTGTGGGAAATACAAAAGTATAACTGCTGCTTCCTAAAGCAGTGGCATTAGCCGTTCAAATAGAACTACCAAGGAGAGTACTGCCAAGATAATATTTTGGTGCACAGTGAAAACAGTGTAAATATACATAAATAGATATCAATATAAGTTTCAATATACTCAGTTCTAAAAATCTAGAAATATTAGAATTTTAATTTACGATTCACGAGTAAATATCTTAAATTGATTGGTGAAATTTTGGCTGGGACAAAGGAACCTTCGTATTATATAAATAAACAAATTAACGTTCCATGTGATATAATGTATGAAAAAGGTGTTTAGTTTTTATCTCAAATATTTATATATCTAACAAAACTAACATAGCATAATTTCCTGAAGAAGGAGAATCCTCCTTTATAACATTTGCATTTAACATCCATTTGAGATTACCTACCTATTATTACACCATATTTTAATGATCATTCTATTCTAAAAATTGAATGTGGAAGAAATACTCACATGTATTTGTTTCTATATCTACTATTAGCCACGAAAAAACCTAGGCTCCTTTGTTGCTAATACCCTATGTGTTGATAATATCCTGTCAAACTTCAGGAAGTACAATCACCTACATAAGACCCACATGCAAAATTACAGAGTACCGCCATATAGCTAGAACTACTGATAATTTTTTTTTTTTTTTTTCAAAAGCTGATACATGGAATTGAATTTTCTATAAGCGCTTGATTTTACCTTTCCCCTTTGACATGTGTAACTTGTAACTGTTAATATTAGATGGGTGACCGTAGATAACGAAACCGTGGGTAAGACCCCCGATGTATATCCACGTTTAAGTAAGTTGTACATTAATGAATTTACAGAAGTTATACAATATATTATATTAAATAAACTCCACTTTTAAATAAATTCATCACTACTTCCTGCTTCCTCATAGTGTGTTTAATGTTTTCATTGCTTCATTATATATTTTATACTCAATCTGATCCATTCTACATGTTAAATGTTCTCTTCTCTTTGGTTATACATTTCCTTAGCAGGTACTTATATATACATAATATGCACTGGTGTTGTATGGTTATTTTTTATTTTATTGGTAATTACTTTTACAGGCTTTTGAAAGACTTCAGCTTATAGCTGAAATAATTCCCTTTGTAACTAACATATAACTGACCTAGTAACTATTGTAATAACAATAATTTTTGGATATATATATTTACATTTGTGCCTGTTTAATTTAACCAGTGAGTCCATAAAGTCCCGCATAAATTCATTATAAGTTTGTGAAAAATCACTCGGACACGTCGATTTTCTTTTATTTTTGCACTTGTTTTACATACATATATTAAATTTTTTACAGGGCGGCGCAATGTAGCTACATCGATATAAACTTTAATATTTTAAATGTAACACCCAGTACTGTTTTACATATTTGGAAAGAACTCTTTTTTACGAGTAAGGTTTTATGGGTCTATCTCTAATAATAAGGGAGATATGGCCAAAATGTCATAAGAGCAATGTGTTAGAAAGAGAATATCAATTCGTTGCTAGGCACAGTCCTTCTCGAACACATTGCTGTTATGACACACTTTTTTGGGCATATCTCCCTTATTATTAAAGATAGACCCATAAAACCTTATATGACCGTATTCGTAACAAAGAGTTCTTTCGAAATATGTAAAACAGTACTGGGTGTGCCATTTAAGATATTAAAATTCATATATACTTACGTATCTTCATTGAGTAGCCCTATAAAAAATTGAATATATGTAAAAACAAGTACAAAAATAATAGACGTGTCCGAGCGATTTTTCAAAAACTTAACCATTTTTGAAATAATAAATTTATGCGGGGCTTTATGGACTCACTGTATTTCAAAATACTTAGATGAAACTTGATCTCACGAATATATTGATATACTGCTGATGAATATACCTTTAAGAATAAGGAATTTCGGATTTGTCCAAATATACTACTAACTCCTAATATGCTACTAGTTCCTAATAAAATGCTACTAATATGAATAATATATCAGTCGAGAAGTTACCCTACCTGGCGACATGCTAGTTATTTTGTTTTAACGCATACTATTATTCAACAATCATACTTATTTGAAAGTTGTCCTGAAAATTGACCTCCCAAAACGTAAATGTTTATCTAGTTCAAAAAGGGTTCATGGAATCATAGTCTACATAAAATTGCGGCGCAGTAACTAAAGCCCAAATTAAGCAGTAATTATCCCAAAGCATAATTAAACTTTTAACGAATACTAGAAATGGGAGAAAATCAGTCTTGCGATTTTCGTTCCCATTTCTAGCAATACCGGGGTCCAGGCCTGCGGCGTGAAACGGTTCTCTAAGCCGTAAAATGAGAACAAGGGTCTAGGGAGTCCCGCGAAAAGTCGGGATTTCTGTAGGCGTGACGGGCCCATTAGGCGCGAGGACAAACGCCGGTGCTATCCATATCTCTCTCGCCGAACGGCAATCGACGAAAATTTTGCAGAGGTTTTTTGAAAAGGCGTTTAAATTGGGAAAACGCGTAGGAAACGGGACGAAAATACCCCTACGCATTGGAGAAAGGCCGGGGGCGACCTCCAGTTGCCCGCGGGGATTGCTCCGTGATCCCCCCTCGCAGGAGATAGCTTAGAAACTTTGTGGATTCGGCGACGGAATTTAGAGCGAAACAGAATCGACGCGTTTTAATATATATGAATTTTTAGTGTTACTCTGATTTTTAGTGTTACTCTGATTTTTTTCTTAAAAATTTAAACCCTTCATGGTTAACTCAACAAGGTAGCTTCCACTATCACACCATCAAAGACTTGAATGTATCATAATGAATAATTTGCAACTGAAAATGGTTGTATGACTACACACAGTTTGTATGACTTTTACTTGCAGGCCGCCGTTTTATATAATAAGTATAATTAGTTATTTTTTTAATGTAAAAAAATTAATTATTATTCAGAGGATGTGAAAAATGGAATGATAGTGAGTTATGCTTCCATAACTATAAACTAGAGCTGGTCTCCCATAACTGTAGAAACTATTACTGGAAAAATTCATACGTAAACTGTAAAAGTCCGACTTAAACTCTGAATCTTCCCATTAAACTCGGAAATTACAATTTTAACGAAATTTCGACAGATTAAACTCGGAAATTTATACTTAAAATTAAAAAGTCAGACTTAAACATTTAATTGCGACTTTAATTCGGAAATTATAACTTTATCTAGGAAATTCCGTCTTTTGTTGAGAGATATCTGTAAACCGAAACCAACTTAAAAACTTCGAGTATATGTCGAAATTTCTGAGATTAATGACAAATATGCAATATATAATTCAGTGGTCTCTAAACACAATTCAGGTGAACTGCGTTCAGTACAATACGAAGTATGTACAACTTCATATGAAATAAATGTTTATGTGGAGAAAGTGTTGGATTGGAAGTGAACATTTTAACATTTTGTTTTACCTAGTTTTGAACTTTTAATTTCAATTAGTATCATGATTTATTTTAGGTACCTAATAAAAATTCACATTTTGGTTTTTAATTTTGCTGTTGATAAAAATTAAAATCGGATCTGAAGTTCTAGGTCAAAATATAATAGCAAACAGTAAAATGAAATGATAATATTTCATATCTAAGTCGTCTATATACGTTACTACTGGCTACTACTGAATATGTATACAGCCATTAATATAACATAACTATGAAATTTGATTATATTATTCGCCATCTAAAAAACCACATATCCCAATTTTAAGAAAAAGTAGAAGGAAAAGTGTAGATCATAAAAAAATTTGTCAATCTCTCACGAAGCACTAAAAGCACTAATTATGTTTCATATAAATATTGATTTACCCCTACATTAGAAAACTATTTATCATCTGGTTTCTAAATAATTTACTTCTACCACTACGTTTCAATAAAAGTATTGCAAATGGATTATGTGTAAAATATATTTTAAATTCGTATGTTGTATAACATACGAAGTAAGGGCAAAGTGGTGTACCTAACACATTATGGAGAGTTTCGCTTAGACTATTAACCTTAAAACGTTGTAATTAGGGTAAAATCAATCACTATTAAGTGGACCAATCATAACTTGGCTGAAATTGTACACATTGGACAATTGTACTCAAGATTACTCATTTTGTACCACCACTATGATCACCATGGTCATCATGGACGGTTTGTACCATGGTTTACTAAGGAAAATAAAAAATAGAGCCTATAGGAAATATAAATCTTCCAAGGCGTCACCAGTCTTTGATAACTTTAAAACACTTAGGTCTTCTCTTAAATATCAAATAAAGGAAGCATACAAAAAATTTGTGTCTGATGCAGAAAACTCGGTAGAACGAATCCTAATAATTTTTGATCAATTATAAACTCAAAAAAAAGGACATCTATTCCATCTTGCACGATGTATAACACCCAAGAGATGGATGATCCTCAAACAATAAGATGTTATCTACACTGACTTCTCCAAGGCCTTTGCTGTTCAAATCATATCTTACTGATAGTGCGCAATTTGCACAGTATCGAAGTTTCAAGTGTAACACATTGCATCAATCCACAGCGGTTCCGCAGGGCTCGATACTGGGACCGCTACTATTTAAAATATTTATTAATAATATCGCCACTGCTCTCGATGTTCAATATGTGCTATACACAGCCGATCTCAAGTTGTACTGTGAAATTTCCTCGAAACCTGATTGTGACAATCTTCAAAGTAACCTCTCGCTACTTAATAACTAGTGTTATAATAATTAATTGCCACTCAATGCTAAGAAATGTAAGGTCATGTCATTTCATCGTAAAAAAGTAGCAATAATTTCTGATGATACAATTAGTAACACAGAGTAGATAACACAAGAGTTATTCTATAAAAGATTCTCGTTACATACTCTTTTGTGTAGACGTAAAATGCTATCGGTTGTTTTTCACTATATTGCAAGGTATGAGTCACTTATAGCAAATATTACATATCGGATACCTAGACTGAATAGCCGAACAGCTTATTTGCCTTACCATTTGCTCTCACTAATTTACTGATAAAGTCGCCTTTATATCAAATATTACTGAACTACGCAGAAATTGAAGGTTCTTTAGATATCTTATTGTCACGTTCATATTAATAAAGTTTTTGTTTTAAATCGTTTATCGAATTTTGCATAGGATCAATTTTATTGTTCATTTTTATTGTTCCTTTTTATGTTTGTATGTGATAATTGTTTTTTAATTTACTTGCATTTTCTATGCAAGTATATGAAAAGGGAGAGAGAAGGGTATGGTATATGAAAAAGTCGTAGAATTTTGCGTGGAATCGAAAACTTAATAATATACAGGGTATTCCATTTAAAAAAATGCAAGTTTGGCATGTCACGCGTTTTCAAAACACCCTAGATGAAGATTTTACATTCTAGAATAAACTACACTTGATTTTCTACAACTTCTGCATTTAACTTTTTTTCCTCAGATTAAAGGGAGAACCCCTAGCTGGGTGGCTAAAATATAACCGATGACCCTGTAATTTCTGGAACACGTAGTGTAATATTGGGATGAAAAATCCAGTCCCATCCTGCCCTTCTTCTTATTAATGTTGTGGGTAATTATATTCATCTCGTCAAACTGAAAAACAAGGTCAAGAAAGCATTTTTTCCATGTCAAGAATATGCTGCACAATTTGGATTTCTTGTTTCTTGTTCCATCCAATGGAATGGATTCCATTCCATTCCTTGTTGTGAAGACTGATAAAACGACCAAGTTTTTTTGAACACCACTTTTTGGATCTTTTCCTGATTAAATTCTACGATGAAGGGTAACCATGAGAATACCGTAAATTCTTGCAACAGAATTTTGTGATTCCCCATTCTGTACAGCTTTGGAATCAATGGAAACTGCAGTTTCCATTGATTCCTGGCTCCAGGAATGCTGATTGCTCTTTGTCTTGTATGTTCTCATTTCTTAAGTCTGCAAAAAAACATCATTATGATAACAAAGAAAACTTAGTGAACTTATACTTATCTTGCGTTAATGTGAAATAGGATTTCACTTTCCCGCAAACTCACATTTCAGTAAACAAAATTTACAATTTACGTAAATATAACCTCACACACCAAAAGTTTGGTGTGTCTTTCGCGTTAAAGAAATATAACACTTTGCAATTTAGGGAAAATATGTTAATACTACATACCTAGTTAATTTATAGTGCAAGACTCAAAACTAAAGAAATACAAACATACAGAAATATCTGCTCCAAAGACTATTACTAGAGACACAACTGTGGTTATATAATATGTAAATTAATTAAAAGATGGCGGCACCATACTAGTAAGTAAGCACACATTTCAGTTTATTCCAATATTTCACTTTACCCCAACCTCCCCTACAATATATAATGTGAACTATCTGAGCTTCTAATAACTTATTTGCATTATGTAACGTATGATGTTTTATAAACTTTATCTAAAAGCTCAATAATTCTCAACACGTCCTGTCATCGATTTCCACAGCCACTTATTTACATGTCAACTATTTAAACAAAACTATAAATAATCCCCGCGTGACCTCATACTTCCTATTTTTTGATAAAAAAAAAATCATTAACGCCAGAGACAACCATGAGACAAGCAAGTACATATGCAAATTAGTTCGGTAATAGTGAAAATAGTGATATAGTAACATCTTTGTTATACATGAACATTTCTGTATTGAGATATCCTTGTCTAGCAACTGGGTAAACATAGCTCAGATGGCGCTAGTAGCCTTGCTTTCTATTGGTCAAAGTTGATAGTTGTCAAATGTCACGTTACGCTAACGCATGGTAGGGGAGAGTTGGGCATTTTTTTCCGAAATATTAGCAATTATTTTTGTTTTGTGAAGTGTAATGTGCAAGTTTATTATTATTATTAAAACAACAAATTATTTCACTTAAAAGTCATTTTTAAATAAGTTAAACGTTATTTTCCGTAATATTACATTTGATGCCTTTTGCCCGATACCCTTGGGCAAAAAGAATCATAAAGGCAAAAGGTATCGTTGACAGGACAAATGGAATCAGATGCATCGAAAAACAAAACTTTAATAAATATAATTTATGTAAACATTCTAAATGAACGTGTAAAAAAAGCTTTGTCATAAAATATATAAAATCACTAAAATAACTAATACAAACTAATAACTAAAATTTTATTATCGTCTTTTGGCAAGGATTGAAGTTCTGCAGTGTTCACAGACGTAAATTTCATTTTTGTAATCTGAACAAAGTGCATGGACCCAGCTCTCACAAATGTTATACTGTATCCACTTTTCACCCGGTGCCGAATTGTTAAAAATGTCTTAAATGTAAAATGTGTTAAATGTTGTGCACTGCTCTCACTCCTCTCACCGTCTCACTCCTGCGAAAAATATCTTTTTCGACACTTATATAATATACTATTGCCGATTCCTTTTGCCCTCTATAGCTTTCTTGTCCGACTCTCCCCTAATTCGGGAATGTGATATTCTGTATTCTGTGGTTGAGGTTGTTGTGATGTTTTTGTTGTATAGTGGTAGGTAGTGTAGTTGTTGGTTGTAAACTCGTTATAATTTATAATCAATTTTCTGCAGTATCGAGTGTTTTAAATATTTTTGTGGAGAATTGTGAGGTGCACGTTATATATTATTTTAGTTGGGCTTCTTGTGAGTTTAGTGCATACCCATAACCAGTCTAATGATAGTGACAAATATAAACATGCCCCAAACACGATGTACTGTTTGTGAATTCACTGTAGATGATTTTTATATTTGTGGATGTTTGTACTTTCTATAAACAGTTTTATATTATAAAATTATATATTTTATGTCTCCTGTGACATAAGGAGACACAAAATACAAGTTTTGTGTCCAGCTAAAATAATTAAGAATTATTGTCTTATTTTTTTGTATTACATCTGAATTTTCTGTCAATAAACAATTTATTTTACCTATTTTGTTTTATTTCATCTTTAAAATAAACAGAATTTAAAAAAAATAAGAATATTATAGAACCCGCGCATTTTTAAATCCTCAATGAGTGACGAGTGCGCCATCTGCGGCTCACTTACCCACACAGTGGACCAGTGCAATATTGCGAACTAAAATTTTACATGGAGTTGCCCGTCTCATGGTTGTCTCTGTTAACGCTAGCGGATTGTCAAAAGTCGAAGCTTTTTTTTATTGAAATCGATTAATATGTACTTTTTGAAAGCAAATTTAAAAGCCTGCGCTGAATACAATAAATACTATAATAAATTAATTTTAGGTATAGACAGTGAACTACTGGAAAATGGATGATTTTGTAGAAATAAGCTTTAAACGATTTACGTTCGTAATATCTAAAAATCCAATTAATAAAACTATCAAATCATATATTAACGAGTTAAAGAAACGCAACGTCAGAGTAGTTATAAGAGCCTGCAAACCATCTTATGATACACAACCTTTATTTAAAGCTGGTATTCAAGTATACGATTTAACTATAGAGGATGGTGCATCTCCAAGTGAAGAAATTTTGAGAATATTTTTTAACATTCTTAAAAAGCAATTATATGAAGGTCCTGAAAATGGCGTAGCAATACATTGCGTTGCAGGTAGGTATTTTAGAAATGATTAAGCATTAGAATATCACAATAGCTTTTGATTTGTTCCTAAACAAATAAACCCTTAATATTATCTTGTATAATTTGTCTATAATTATTTCACTATTTTTCTTTTTACAGTTTGACAGTCAAGCTTTTACAGTCGGTTTTTACAGTCAATTTGACAGTACCTCGTGATATGAGACTACAACCTTGGTGACTATCTCTTGAATGTCACCAATTATCCTCTCAATCAATTTATGGAAAGTATTAAACATTGACATCTAGGGTCTAGGGTTCAGTTCAGTTCTTTAATTCTGTAATAGTAAAGGTTCCAGATAATTTCAGTTTTATCAGGGTTGCATTTTACTCTGTCTGATGAAATAATATCCTCCAGGCTCCTAATAATGGTCAAAGGTCTCGCTCTGCTGTGACGTGACTGGCTTAGGAAACACATAATTTTCACCTTATCCTATGTTAGATTTCTGTAATGTATGACTCTAAAATGCCTCAAACTTGCCTCACTGGAAAAATCCGTCTTCTCTAGTTGCCTATTTACTCAGAATGTATGGAATCATAAAGTGTATCCACATGTCGATTACTCTTCACCTTCCTCATACATTCCGAAAATTTAAAAACCTATTCTAACTCAAATATGTAAATACTAGTTTATACGAAACATCAAAACATGACACCAAGGACTTGATTAAATTTTTTTATTGATATTATATAATTAGCAATTATTGGTTTTCTAATGAGATCTGCATAATGGTCAATTTCATATGATTACTATTCTGTTCCAGGATTAGGAAGAGCTCCAGTTCTGGTCGCAATAGCATTGATTGAATTAGGTTATACATATGAAGATGCCGTAGATTTAATTAGGACAAAAAAAAGAGGTGCCATCAACTCAAAGCAATTAAATTTTCTTGCGAATTATAAACCAAGATCTCGACTGAAGAAAGGGAAAAAAACTTTATGTGCTATTCAGTAGTGTATCATTTTCTGTATTTACCTTTTCCTTAAAAAATTTCGAAAATGAAAGGAGTTTTGGGGAATCACTTTAATTCTACTTTAATATTTTGAAATTTTATTTTTTACAATAAATAGGTTAACGAAAGGCTAATCCAAAAGACCTCAATCTTCAGTTAACGAATAACTTGAAAGTTAAATCAAAATTTAAAAAATGAGCGTACGAAGTGGTTCCCCCTAAATGGGTTTCCATGATTGTATTCCAGTAGCTACTCAATTGAGAAAGGAAAATAGTTGTTATGGCCTACTGATGTAGGTAATATTTCAAATTGCAGTTAGTTCCTAATTTTCCAAATATATTCTTGAATAGTTAAAAATATATTTTGTACAAATCTCAAATTGCATCTTGAAACCCGTCAACACAACTTTTTGAGAAAGATTTTGTATATAAACAAATATAAACATAATAAAACACATAGGTATAAACAATAGTAAAAACTTACTAGTAATACCAATATTTCTCAGCTTTAAGATGATATGTTATTTTGTTATTTACTACCTTTTAAGCTAGTTATTGTCTTTTTCAATTTTTGTCTCTATTAACACCATACCACTATGCATAAAGAATTTGCAGTCACCATTAGCTCAGCCATTAGTGTAGGTACCTAAGAGGAATGTAACAGAAATTAACTATTCCTCGAGTCAACTTGGAAAAATCTGTTTCACTTGAATTTGGTTTCATATATCTATTAGTAATAGCATTTATGTAAAGCGCTACAAATTTTATATACTATTTAAATTAAAACCAACTATTATGGTTTCTGTATATTCAGTATTAAAAACTTCACAGATTTGCGCGATCAGGGGACCAACATAATGGCTGAAAAATCTGAAGGCTAACTTTATTGATTTTTGAAATATTTTTAAAAAATTTAAATTTTGAAAATTCATTTTTATTTTATTCCAACTTTATTTCAGTAGATATTGAAAACAGAACAATTCTTCACAACAACTTTTTTTGCTCTATCGAATGGCATAATCACATTTTACATAAAACGTTTTATCTTTCCAGGGCCATCTTCAATTTAAACTTTCTCAATACGACTCTGGAAGTTTTATTACATTTTTTGAAATCTATGTCTTCTGATACTATGTTGCCATCGCCTAAAGCAAATTCAGACGTTTTGTTCCGAAAAATCCACCCCGTTTTTCGGGGTTTTCTTTTGTTGTATTGCCCAGAAAAGTCCAAAGGTTATCAAGAACACAAAAACAACACAACAAATCATTTTCACGCTACATTTGTATAGCAAATTAAAAATGCATTTTAAATTCAACAAAATTTGATTTAAGTAAAAACATAACAAAAAACTTATAATAGATGTTCAAATTGGTGCCATCCTTGTTCGATACGTTTGTTAATCATTTTATTAATATTATTAATAGAGGGCTCAAGATCGCTCTGCCTAACCGGAGCTAGCTTTAGCGGAGCGTTATGGAATATGGCTCCAACATGACAAAACACCCATTCAAGAAAGGTATCTGAATACTTAAACGCGAAATTTCTGAGCGATGGATCAGAAATAAAGGTCCTGTAAGGTGGCCACCAAGGTCTCCTGATCTTACAATATGAGATTATTTCTTATGAGGTGTCAAAAAATTGTATATAGAGAAGCTTCCAGTAATGCGGAATTTCTGATCCATCGCCTCGGAAAATCGGCATTTAAGTATTCAGATACCTCCCTTGTGCTCTTCATGTAGGAGCCATATTCTATTACGCTCCGCTAAGGGTATATCGTCCAAGTATTCTTCCAGAGTATTTCTCAAAAACTTACACTATGCTTTTTCTCAATGCTTTAGCTCCAATTAGGCAGAGACCTTGAGCGCTCTATTAATATTGATGAAACAATTAACAAATATACCAAACAAGGGGGGACAATTTGAATATCTATAATGTTTTTATTGTTATTTACTTAAATTTTGTTGAATTTAAAACGCATTTTTAATTTGCTATAAGTAGCATGAAGATTATTTATACGTGTTTTTTTTTTGTGTTTCTGATAATCTTTTTGACTTTTTTGGGCAATACGACACATTGAATGAAAGAAAACCCCGAAAAACGAGAGTCTGGAAAAAAATTGTTGTATCGAAATGGAAATATTGAAGGGGGATTGTTCAGGACAAAACGTCTGAATTTGCTTTGGGCGAGGGCAGCATAGTGTCAGGAGACACTAAGATTTTAAAAAATATTATAAAATTTTCACGGCCGTATTTAAAAGACAAAACGTTTTATGAAAAGTATGATTATGCCATTCGATAGAGCACAAAAAGTTGCTGTGAAGAAGTGTTGTTCTTTTTTCAATATCTATTTTTCTATGTCTACTATATTTTTCAGCCATTATGTTGGTCGCCTGATTACGCAACTTTGCCCCATTTAACGGACTTCGTATTTCTTACCATTTTCGAGATCCCTATGCATAGACTCGAATTTGAATCAGCCTGTTTATATACAGGGCGCCCTATTTCTTGACACGTTGCATGGGTAACTTTTTTATTAGTAGAGATACAAAAACGCTTAAATGAGCAAATTAGTGCAGTTTCGTATTAGTAATTCTACGGTAAGGCGAAAAATTATATACGGGGGAAGGTTGAAAAGTTATTGACAAAAAACGAAAAATCCAACTTTTCTATTATCCCTCGTAGCTCGTTCATTTGAAGAGTTAGAGAAAAATGCTTCACATGTTTTTTGCAGTATTTTTCATGTAAAATGACATGCACTTGCTACTTTTTATATATCTCTTAAAATGGTTGAGAATCACAGTAAAATATATTTTTTTTAAATGTAATGGATATGTGGCTGTGACATTAACCGAAAGTCCCCTTTTTTCTCTTTCAGATGATATAACATAGTCCATATTTTATCCTTACAAAAGTAATAATAATCGTTGTTTTTAAAGAAAGTTTATTGTCACATCAAGAATGCTATGGATTATGGAACAAAAGAATGTTTTGAGAACAGAAATTATTAATTAATTAATTATATTGAAGTAAATGTTCGAAATGACCACCATCCTGTTGGATACATAGTAAGCAACGTTTCTGGATACTTCTTAAAACATTATTTATTGTATGTCCATGTATGCTTCTAATTGCATCTTGAATCCTGACTTTTAGATCCTCTATATCTAGAGGAGCTGTCACATAAACTTTATCTTTCAATAACCCCCAAAGAAAGAAATCTAAGGGGGTCAAATCAGGTGTTCGCGCTGGCCAGTCGATATCCATTCTATTTCCTATAACATTATCAAACTGTTCATGTAAATATTGTTTTACCTCGCGGGAATTATGCGCAGGTGCTCCATCGTGTTGGAAGTATTTAAGATTTCTAAAAATATGAAGTGGTAATTCATTTAAATATTCCTCTGTTAGAGTATTCCTTAGAAAATGAAGGTAATTATTCGCATTCAAATTATCTTCGTAAAAATATGGGCCAATAATTTTGCCACAAAAAATTCCACACCACACATTTATCCCAAATTGACGTTGATTTCTTCTTTCAGAAACAAGATGTGGATATTCTCGGCACCACATTATGTTATTATGGCGGTTAAAAATACCATTGTTGGTAAATCTACTTTCATCACTGAATAAAATCTTTTTCCAGAAGTCTAGATCCTCTTCGCATTTTGAAATGTACCATCGACAAAATGTCATCCTTCTTTGATTATCAGCTGGATATAAAGTATTGCATATGGAATAATGATAAGGCTTTAAATTGTTACCTTTTAAAATAGCTCTTACAGTTTCCTTGGAAGTGTTGCAGTGATGTGCAATTTCTGCAGTTGAAGAATCAGGTTTAAAATTTACATAAGCCAAAACATTTATTTCAGTGTCTTCATTGAAGTTTCTTTCATCCTTAGGCTTTGAAAAAGAACCGTATAATCGTATATTATTTTCCAGCTGTCTAAATATTCTATGATGGGGTTGTCTTCGTTCCATGTAAGTTTCAAAATAAAGATTCGCTGCAGCTTGTGCATCTCGATTTTGGTTATAATAACAAAATAGCATATCATTTTTCTCTTCGTTGGTGTACATATTTGCAACACTATTATTTTGTATGCAGTATTAATAATAAACAATAAACTACTTAACAAAAACTAAAAATGTCACTTATGATCTGTCAATAATTAAATGCCAACTGGACGTTTTTAAAAATATCAGGAATCTTATTTTTTTTTTATTTCCATAGCATTCTTGATGTGACAATAAACTTTCTTTAAAAACAACGATTATTATTACTTTTGTAAGGATAAAATATGGACTATGTTATATCATCTGAAAGAGAAAAAAGGTGACTTTCGGTTAATGTCACAGCCACATATCCATTACATTTAAAAAAAATATATTTTACTGTGATTCTCAACCATTTTAAGAGATATATAAAAAGTAGCAAGTGCATGTCATTTTACATGAAAAATACTGCAAAAAACATGTGAAGCATTTTTCTCTAACTCTTCAAATGAACGAGCTACGAGGGATAATAGAAAAGTTGGATTTTTCGTTTTTTGTCAATAACTTTTCAACCTTCCCCCGTATATAATTTTTCGCCTTACCGTAGAATTACTAATACGAAACTGCACTAATTTGCTCATTTAAGCGTTTTTGTATCTCTACTAATAAAAAAGTTACCCATGCAACGGGTCAAGAAATAGGGCGCCCTGTATATATATATATATATATATATATATGAAGTTTTAACTTTACGTCATTGTTTGCTAATATATAGGTGTACTACCAAAAAAGGTTTACACCATTTAAAGCACTTAGGTTTTGTGCATAAGTGGTTAAAACTTCAGAACGGTAAGTCTAGCTGTTTCTTTAATGGCGATGTATGTACTCAGAAACACATGTTTTCGAATTGTGCAGATAACGCACTCTAAGACCATTTTAAAAAATGCCCTACTAAAAAGAGTTGTAGATCACCCCAAAACATGCTCTACAAGATGGTATAGGTTTCATCTGCCCCACTTAGACGTCACTCACGTTATTGCGTCACTCGATCGCAACACTGGTGTCTTTTGGCCTTGAACGAAAACTCCTAACTTGACCCCCATATACGAATATAAACATTTCCAATGTTCAAATGTGGTTATATGTACAGGGTGTCCAAAATAAGATCCTCTATCCCCTTATCTCAGAAAGTGTAAAAGGTAGAGAAAAATGTTAAATATGAAAGTTTTTTGTTTTTACCTGAATTTTTCATTTTTATAACTTTCTTGATTGCAGGTTGTTCAGTTTCTCTGATCCAGGCATCAACTTTCTTTTTTTAAATGGGACACCCTATATTCAATTACGTTTTTGAATTCTCCTTAAAATTCTAGGTCGACATTGTTAAGAGTACCCTATACCTACCATTTACCGTTACGAAGATATTAGCATTTAAAGAAAAAAATCTGTAAAAAACACCTGCTCAAAAAATCTCGGCAAAACAAATAAGACATCCAAAAAAAAGCTAAATAGGGTTTATTTCGTAGACAATTAGACTCAGAAATTACTTCTATGGATCGATATTACCTGATTAATATAAAGGGTGTTTTTGACAGACTTTTCAAACATGTATATGTTAAAACTCCAGAAAATCGAAAATCTCTTATGGAACATCCTGTGTATTATTATATTTTTGGATTCTCTATTAAATTTTAACCATACTCTATATAACTTTCCCTATTCTTATTTTGTCTAGTTTTCAAGATATTGACGAAAATGTGGGAAAAATGTCAGCTATTAATCATTATCGGTTATTATTAAAAATATATCTACTATTATTTGGTATATTATAGTAAGTGTGCCTTAATACTGATTAAGAATATATTATTTTATTAAAAACTAATATTTGTTTAAAATTATTTCATTAATTAACTAATATAAACAAATCTGTTTGTAACTTGAACCACAAATAACTAACAATAATCAACAAATAACAATAAAAATAATAAATTAAATCAAGTGTCCTATATATCCTCAATTTTCAGCTATGCATGTTATATATATAACTGCTAGTTTTCTTACAGCGCAATCACTTTGATTGAGCGCTTCAATTTCCATCCTCATTTTAATCTTTAAATCATCAACATTATTACTCTGAATTTGATAAACTCAGGCTTTCAATGTACCCCATAAAAAGTTATTAAGTGGAGTTAAATCTGGGATCCTCGGCGGCCATGGGATATTCCCGTTTGGCCCTATCTATTCCACAAAATAGTTCTTAATAAAATTCTTTACAACTGCAGTATTGGGGCATGGAACTCCATCCATCTGATAGATGATCTGATTGGCATCTTCTTCGGCATCCAATAAAGGTAAAATGCAAGTTTGTAATGAATGCCATTTCCTGATATTTTACCTAAGGTACCTGGGACCATTTAAATATTGGCCAAGAAAGACAGGGCCTAAAATGTGTTTCTTATAAGTAGCGCACCAAACATTTTCGTCAATATCTTGAAAACTAAGCAAAATAAGAATAGGGAAAGTTATATAGAGTATGGTTAAAATTTAATAGAGAATCCAAAAATAAAATAATACACAGGGTGTTCCATAAGAGATTTTCGATTTTCTGGAGTTTTAACATATACATGTTTGAGCCGTCTGTCAAAAACAACCTGTATATTAATCAGGTAATATCGATGCATAGAAGTAATTTCTGACTCTAATTGTCTACGAAATAAACCCTATTTAGCTTTTTTTGGATGTCTTATTGGTTTTGCCGAGATTTTTTGAGCAGGTGTTTTCTACAGATTTTTTTCTTTAAATGCTAATATCTTCGTAACGGTAAATGATAAGTATAGGGTACTCTTAACAAAGTCGACCTAGAATTTTAAGGAGAGTTCAAAAACGTAATTGTATATAGGGTGTCCCATTTAAAAAAAGAAAGTTGATGCCTGGATCAGAGAAACTGAACAACCTGTATTCAAGAAAGTTATAAATATGAAAAATTCAGGTAAAAATAAAAAACTTTTGTATTTAACTTTTTTCTCTACCATTTATACTTTCTGAGATAAGGGGATAGAGGATTTTATTTTGGACACCCTGTACATATAATAACTAGAAGGTAATTAGAAAAAGGTATCTATAGGCATCCTCAGGTACCCGTTCCCATGAGTTTCTGTCCCCAAAATTACAGTACATATCATTACATTTTTCTTAAATGAGCAAGATAGACGAAGACTAAATTTTAACAACGCCTCGCTCACAACGTGAAAACTTTATCATTACACTTGTATATAGGTAGGTATAATTTGTAGACTTTATACATATATGGTTATCAATCGGCAGTGTCGACCATAGACTAACCAAGGTACCAAGGTTACTGTATGGTGTCGACTACACAGAATTACTACTCTTGCGAACTGCAGTAAATTCAACGAATTGGTTAAGTATACCATTAAAATTAAGGTAAATCGAGGAAATTTACAGGAAAGGTTTTGGAATTAAATCACGCTTTTAAAAGTGATGCTGTGATTACCGAGACCGCAGTGCTTTGAGACTCGCCCCTGGCACTCTTATGAATTTAGTATGTAATATTTTGACTAAAACTGTTCTGTTTACTGTATGTACAGTGGTAAATGATGCCATATAATATTTTATCTTATCTGAAGGAATGTTTGATACATATTAGAAAAATATTAATTACTGCAATAAAAGATACTCCAAACAATATTAACGAACTGTTTATTTATCTTCCCTAACTTCTAAAATTAATAAACCACAGTTTTCTGTAAGCTGTAAACCATTATTATTGGTTTGTTTTTTTCTGTACTGTCAAATTACATAAAGATTTTACTATCTCCATGACCGCTGGTACCATCACATTCTTCTGCAGATTCTTTTAGAATCTTATCCTAAATTCTGACTTGTTATAACTCAGAACTTTGAAATAAAATTTTTATTTATTTCTAACTCAGAATTTTCATATTTTGAGATGTACAGCACAGGATTTTGACGTAAGATTCCGAGTTATAACACGAACCATCTATTAGAAGTTATTATCCAAAAATAGAAGTTATTTTATAGTTATGCCTTCTCGGGGTATACTTCTCGTATCCCAACAGCTATATTACCAAAATATACCAACTCTGATTCTTCACTAATTAAATTAAATGAATCATTCAAGTAAATGATCCACTTGAGTGAATTAGACAAAAGGAATTAATTTGGCAACTAAAATTTTCATCTACTTGTATTTATAATAAACGTAACGTTAAAAAATATTATTACTGATAAATTACTTGAGCGAGATTTGAATTTATTGGATTAATGGTACGAATGGCATAAAAGCCAAAAACTATAAAACCTAGGGTTATAATACATTTTGAGTAAGTTTCTGGTTACCCTATTTTTATACCATGAATTTAATTAGTACTCTTAACCCAATCTAACATAACTCTAAACACTAATATACCAATTTTCCAAACATGTAAATATAAAATAAAACTTTTTATTATAGGCAGAGTCACTAACACCTAATATCAATTCGTTATATCTAAAAAACACAGTTGTTATCTTTTCCTCGAAAACAAAACTGCTAGAATGTTTAAATATTACTTATGATGAAAATTGAAACGAAACCATGCGAGACAGGTCTAATATAATTTGCTTTGACGACCAGATTTATAATTTGCTTTGATTTTATCAGACGACCAGAAAAAAATACGATAAAGAACAACTATTTATGTGATTTTATAAATATGATAAATAATCTAATTATATAATGCGACTCTCGTATATTAAGCTAAAAGTAATGAAGTCACTAAGTATTACCTTACATCAGTAATAAATCATTTGTATTTCAGATGTTTTCAATTTCCACATTCGGATTTCCTGTTTGTTTATTATTTATTATATCCAAAACTCATGATTTATTTCCTGAGGATACATGTTTAAATTGTTGTTATCTAATTACTTGGAAAACAATTGAATAATGTTAAATCATTTAATTATATTTTGAATCACATTATACTTATTATGAAAATTAAACACATAAGAATTGAAAAATGAGAGTATCGTTTAGGCTGTACATGTTTTGTAATTTTAATTAATAACTGTACGAAAGCGGAAAAAACATACTCACATTATTTATTATCCCATTGAATTTAAAAACTATTTCACACTGCATCAAACTACTGCTAAAAGAAAGTACATACGCCGTTGTAGCGAATTAGCAACCCATAAGATAGCTAGCTCTATTCCACAAGGTAGAACTGGCCAGCTAGTCTACACCATCCTCACCAAGATGGTCTACTGTGACCTAGAGGTAATGATTTTTTATAGGGCATAATTTGTAATAAATACTGCATAACTCTGTGCTTCGTTTTCGTGGGAATCAGCTTTCATATTTTTTCACCACCAAAGTTTATTTTTACACTAATTCTGAAGACAAAGCTTACAAACGTACCCCTGATAAACCGGGATTTTTTTCTTTATCGAACCCTCTTTCGCGGGTTCTTTTGGCGCGACTCTTTGGCGTGACTTTTTGACATGAGATTAAAACTTAGGACACTAGACGTGTTAACACGACACGTCATAGTACAACATTATCCTTGTGTGTATTTTATGATTTTTAGCCAGCAATGTAACCCAGATTAATAGCGTAAATTGCTTTATGATGACAAATAGAAACAATTACATAAAATATCTGATTCTGAGTAAGTCACAGATAATAATAATTTAATAATATAATTATAATTATAATAATAATTTAATAATATAATTATAAGCACAGTCTAGCTGTGCTTATAATTATATTATTAAAGTTGTACAGTTCTTGGTTCGTGTAAGCCACAATTACATAAAGTGGCCAACAAAAGAAGATGTTTTAAACAGCAAGGCATTGTTGAAATTAAAAGGGGATTAAAAAATATTATTGGTGCCGTAGATGGCACCACCTCGGCTGTCCATATCTTCTGTCACCACAAAAGTCCCACAAAAGAACGAATAAATGATATTAATATTAACAAATTTTTTTTAGGATTTGTTTATTTCTATTATTATTTTATTCTATATTAGGTACTGAATATTAGTAGAAATTTCCAATGTAGTCCTTCCTTCCAAAAATAATTTAAAGTATTTCTTGAATGAATAATCATATTGTCATTTTTTTATGTTTTTAACGTTAACTGTGTAAGTTGAGTTGTTTTAGATATTATAATCATGCTCAGTAGGTTTTAATTTATTTCTATCTTTATATTACCTTTTTAATATTTTGTAACAGAAAAGTTTATTAAGGTCAACAAATTTAAATTAATTGTATAATAATAATAATAATAATAATAATAATAATAATAATAATAATAATAATCTTTATTTCTTCTAAAAAATAAGTACATTTTTTGTAGGAAGAGTTCTGTTTTGATAACAAAACAGAAAACCACAAAAATACCAAGAAGATTATTATATCCGGAAATCATATCACAGCATCATTATGCAAAGTGTTGCAGATCTAAACTGTGTTTTATTGATCCATGTGGGCGAGCTAGGATCCATGCACGATACCCGAGTTCTGAAAAAATCGTCGCTATATAGAATGGCATCTACCAATAATGAAAAATGGGAAACACCTGAAATGGGAAACATTTGAGAACATTTACAATTATTTATTTATTACAAAAGTGCTCCAATCGATGTTATCAACTTTCAAAAAGTACACGCAAATGCTATACTATACACTTGTTAAATGCTAGGCACATCAGTTACGACTTAGCTACCTGGAATTGTGCTGAAAATGTACATTTACATATCATGGAACATGGGTATGTACATGGAAATAGTACAAAACATTTTTTATTAAAATTATTATAAAATACCTTATACATGTAATAACGAAAATGTATACAATTAATTTGCCCTCCTTCATTCATTTCTATTTGTTTTTCTGTTTCTTTTTTTTTGCCATAATGTACTGTGTGCAAGGTTTGTTTTTGCTGCTTTGTGTAATCTACTTACATATGATATAATGCATTAGTCAGGTTACTAAGTTTTCTATATTTACATGTTTTTTTTTTTAACAAATAACTTTACTTTGTTGTTTTCTGTTTTGTTATCAAAACAGAACTCTTCCTACAAAAAATGTACTTATTTTTTAGAAGAAATAAAGATTATTATTATTATTATTATTATTATTATTATTATTATTATACAATTAATTTAAATTTGTTGACCTTAATAAACTTTTCTGTTACAAAATATTCAAAAGGTAATATAAAGATAGAAATAAATTAAAACCTACTGAGCATGATTATAATATCTAAAACAACTCAACTTACACAGTTAACGTTAAAAACATAAAAAAATGACAATATGATTATTCATTCAAGAAATACTTTAAATTATTTTTGGAAGGAAGGACTACATTGGAAATTTCTACTAATATTCAGTACCTAATATAGAATAAAATAATAATAGAAATAAACAAATCCTAAAAAAAATTTGTTAATATTAATATCATTTATTCGTTCTTTTGTGGGACTTTTGTGGTGACAGAAGATATGGACAGCCGAGGCGAAGCCGAGCCTGGCCACTTCTGGAAGCCCGGAAAACCACTTTCCTGCCATGGTGCACACAACATTTTTTATCCTACACAAGAAAAAAATCATAAACGTCAAACTTTTTTATATAACAATAAATAATTTACAAAAAAAAAATTTGTTCGTTGAAATATTGATATTACAGGAATATGAATAGTGCAATCCTCAGATTAACCATGTAAAAGATAAGTAACAGCAATACCCAAAGCATTAATATGCCTGTCCATCTAATAAACAACAATTTATGAAAGGGGGGAGTGTTTATTTAACTATTTGTAAATAGCTACCAGTGGCGGCCAGTATTTCTCAAAATAAGAGGGTTTATTAATGTTTTTAAAGGTGTTTCTAACAACGTAAAGTACCTATTGCCTCACGATTTAAAAAAAAAGAACACCTAACATCTACAAAAACTAATGTGTAGGTAGCTATATAACATAATACACAATACATACTTTACTTTATTTAGCTATTTTCCTAAAATTCAGAAAAAACTAATAAAAAAGTAAGAAAATAAACCTCTGCACCGAAGAGTCTGTTAGAGTTTTTTCTTAAATATAGATACATAAATATCATAGAACACAATACATTCTTCTGACAGTGAAGTTTCCGAAATGTTAGTGCTATTTTAACTTAAAGTGTGTACTATGTTTTATATTTATACATTTTTCAGTATGAGAACTGATTAGTCAAATTAAAAAAAAAACTTTAATGGGTCTTTTGGCGAGGAGTACGTATTGTTTACTCAAAATTTTATTAATTTGTTCAGAATTGTGGCCAAATACCCAAATAAAGTAGCGATATAATATAAAGATATTCATAATACTTCTTTATACCTACTAAAAACCTGAAAGTGAAATAAGAAAATACATTTTTTTCGGTTCGGAATTCACTTCCCATTCTAAATCAAAACTACATCTAATACTCTTATCTATATTTTAAATTATTCGAGTTTTTTTTTTCAAAGAGGGGTAAACATTTGAAATTTTCCTTATTTCATTATTAACCTTCACCAGACATAAAATTATCGGAAAGAAAAACGATAAAAATTTCATTGTCTCCAAATAATTTTATGAGGACCAGAAAGTATTATCCATAGAAAATATACAATATAAAACTACAATATTATCTATATTACTTATATTACCCATGAACATTATACTTAAGTTGAATTCCTAACGAATGATACGTCTATAGTCAGCATTGTTTACTTACCGGTGGAACGATCTCCCATCACCTTTTTTGCCCGATTTATGGAAAACTATGCATTTAATAGTCATTTCACTGTCCACAAAGATTTTCCACAAACTAAAAATCTATAACACAGCCTAGATTATTGACTGATAACCACTTATATCACATAAAATATTTAAATAAATTTACGTTCACAAAACTTCAAAACAAATATGAAGTCACGAGTCGTTGTGTCGTTTATTTTCGGCATATCTCGGTCCGTCAAAAACTGTAACGAACCAATGGCATGCAGTGGGATTTGTTTATTTAATTATATTTCATTTCGTGGACATTTTTCTCTCGCTGTTATTTATCTTGTATATGGTTAATCCGAGGTGCAATCAGCAAAGGCAATACCTTATTCACATAAAGTCAATAACCATGAAATTAAATCATGATATTCATGATGATATGTCACTTCTGGAGGTTCTCTGATAAGTGAAGCTTCCTTACAGTTTCTTCATCATTTTGTTTTTTAGGAGGATATTAATTCGTCGGGAGTTTTACAATATTCGTGAAAAAGAAGCCACCTATAGTTATCACGTCCCAGGTAATAGTGAAAAAATAGCTCTCAGAATAGAACAAAACGGGTGTAAAACGATTAGTATCAACAAGAGTACTTTGGGAGGATTTTGATAAACAACAAAGAAAGGGTTAATAAATTAAAACAATCGGGGGTATACCAAATTAACTGCGCGGATTGTAATACCGTGTATGTGGGTCAAACCGGTAGAAGTATTGAAACTAAAGTAAAAGAACATGAAAAATCCATATTAAATAACGCAATAAATTTAGGATTTTCGACGCATTGTATAGAAAACAATCATTTTATAGATCAGAAAAATGTAAAGGTATAGTGTTTATAATCTCAATTGAAACTACATAAAAAATTCCGACAAAGGACACACGTGCGTAAACAAAGAGGCCGCCGTCGAGGTGCAGGTGTTTCTTTTGTCGGAATTTTTTTTACAGTTTCAATTGACATTATATAGACTATACTGCATCGTGAAAAGAAAGGAAAGCGCTTAGATCTGTGGGAGCAATTGGAAATTAAAAAAATCTTTAATTATAAATCCTTGTACTACGAATGATCAGATAGATTTTACATTTTCGCCCTTCTTAGAAAAGGTACTAAAAACTCGAGCTTTACCAGATGGTAGGATCAATCGGGGGTTGGTGCTCGTAAACAAATAAATAACGAAAACGCCCTTGGAAACATTTAGTAATAGACATTTACTCTATTGAAAAACGCCTAATAATCCGAAATACTAGTATAGAGTGTTTTCTATATATTTCTTGGAACATCTAAATGAGATCAATGTTTTTTTCAAAACAATTATTGTATTTAGTATTGTCATACTTTCGATGAATGGACATCGGTGAAAAATCGACGCTACATTTTTTGTTAGTATTTGGTTTCTTTAATTTATTTAAAAAATATATTTTTCAATGTTTATCAGGTCCCTATAAATTTTTTTAACAGATGTGTTTTTGAAATTACGGAAATACTTGTGGCTGTGTAAGAGATATAAAAGATAGTTCATGGCAGTAAGAAAAGTTAAAAAAACTAAGTACAGTTTTGAACAAAACAAGAAAAATTTTAGAAGATGTGTTTTTTCTTGAAATACTTAATTAAATAAGTAAATAAATAATTAAATGACAAAGAAGTCACTGCCATATTTGGGCCCTGTTGTCCTTGGGTTGTCCCTGTCACCCCCAGAGGCGGTGTTGTGAGATTGTGCACAATTTCCCTAAGGCCCGGGAAAAAGTAGATTTGCCGCCGCAACGCCGCACAGCGGGTTATAGGAGTACAAAATGTGCATTTTTCTTTTTTATTATATAAGCTAATTCTTTTTCTTTTTTTCTTCTTAGATAACTATTTTAATTAGTTTCAGCTCCTATGTCCGAATTTAATGCCAGATAACATAGAAATATATTTTTTAAATCAAATAATATCGAACTTAAAAAAAATCATCGAAAATAGGAACAAATTCAACCTATCACTTTTTGTTATAACAAATAACTTGCTTGGTTTCAACTCTTTTACTAAACAAGCAGGGACCTTAATTCTTATAAACATAATTTCTTTGAATTTTATGTCACATTTTTAATCCTTAAATATTAATCATCTGCGGATATCTGCGGATAAAACTTAGTTGGCGGTGATCCTTTCGATGTGACTTAAAATAATTAATAAATAATGATTTAAACTTAATAATGACTAAAAATATTAATAATACGTTTAAAATATATTGCCATAAGACTCGTTGGTTGGTTGTCATTAGAGAATTCTTGTGTTTTGTATGGCCTTCTATATGTGAAAATATAGTTTAAATTTGTAATTTTTATTTGTCTCTAAATCGCTTATTTTTAGAAGTGGTCAGTTTGAACTTTTATAATAATTATTCTCATATCTTATTTATAATTATAATTAATGTATTTTTTTGTTAGATAATATATTAGGTTTGTTCCTACATAACAATTTCTGATAGTTTGCAGCACTGGTTTAATGCGCAAATGCGATTCATCCTGCAGTTGGAAACTAATTTGAATTATTCTTGTTGGAACACAATCTTTAGTTCACATAATATCCGGTAGAAGCGCTAGAAGCGTTGTTTTATTTTGTGGATTTCGATTTTCCACGAGTTAACCTTAAAAATGCCAGGCAATAGATAATAAAAAGAAATAAGTTTGAACTTTTACTCTATTGTTTTCTTTGGAATTCATAGATTTACAAGAATGTTTAATTCTCAGTTCCACACTCCGTACCAGCAGTGTTGGAACTACAGCAAATGCCGCAGGTCGGGGGTCTAAAATGTAGCAATTAATTTCGGAATATAATTGAGATTGCTTTCGCTTTCGCTTGTAATATCACTCATATTAAAAATAAAATTATAGCACTTCTAACAATATTTAAGTCCACTGTCTCTAAAAATTTAGGTTAGTTTCGTTAAGATTTGCCAGTTTCATTTTCTATGATTATATCCAATATTCACTACGCATGCGTCTTAATAGTAGTTTCTAAATAATCTTCAAATCAATTTGACAGTCACCAAACTGTTTGAAACCTAGTCACTTTTTTGTTGGAACGGTAAAATATTACGACTAGTTTGAGAATGATTGTGTTGGAACGGGTAAATATGATCTGCGCAGACTCCTGACAGTTTGCTGATAATTTGGCTCTGTGTAGGAATAAACCTATTGTAACCCAACTGAAATTGTAAAAATTAACGATTTTTAAAGTGACTTATTACCGCCTAGTTTTCGTTTCTAGCCATAGGCCCCCCCAGGTAAGACCCGTATCTACGCCCCTGTGCTAAAATTACTTATTACTTCTATTAACACTATGAAACAAACAAAACTAAAATAATGAAGCATCTTTCAGATACTTACAGGATTTTTTCCGGAATATGCCTATTTTTACCCACTGTGCGCCACACTTGGGCGATTTTGAAACAAAAAAAAATCCTACATTTATTTTGATAAAAATACTGAAAAATTAAAAATTGCTTGCCTGGTTTGAGTGAGTCACACAGTAACCTGTACCCTGTCAAAAATATAATGCATGATGATGTCAGGCACATGGGATATATTATATTTTGAATTTGTCGGATATAACAAAAAATATGTTTTCATGTAATTTTTATTTCTGCATTTTTTATGGCATAATTATTTAACTAACTACTTTTTGAGGTATTTCTGTTTATACTGTAATTGCCAGTAAATAACTAATAAAACCAAGTAATATTTAAAATCTACGAGTCACCTACCCCATTAGTGGATTCACAAATAACAGTGGCGTCTGTTGCGATCAGCGTCGAAATGCTGAAAAATAATTATTCTAACAAGAACTATGAAATTAACAGAAAAGCTGCGTGGAGGTTCGCCTTTGGAGTTTCCCTTGTTTAGTTGCACAAGGGTTATTTCAAACCCATTTTTAACGAGGAAAATTTAAACATAAACATAGAATCATTTAATTATCAGTATTACCTTGTAGTATTTGGATAATTTTACTATAATAGGTTATACTTCTTAGTTTATTTTTTTGGCTTAACTCATATAAGTACCTAAATGTAATAAGTACCTAATTTTAATTGGAACTATTGAGTTTGATATTGAAAACAAAGTTTTGTCTTACGTTTAATAATAATCTGACCTGATCTAATAATCTGATAATAATCTTTAATAATAAAACTGACCCCGTTCTTTTTATTATCATAAACAAAATTAAACAGTAATAAATATTTAAATAAAAAAAAATATTGTGTTATAGATTTAGAAAACATATTACAAAAAACATTTGTTTCTAAAGAGTTTGTCAATATTTCACGTAAATTAGAGCTTTCAGATCTTACATCCATCCATTTACCATCATGAATATATCCTATACGCTCCACCAGTCTATCTGAAAGTCTGAGAATGAACATTTTATTGCAATACAGGAGGAAATCTTACCTAATCCTGCAAACCATCTCTATATATAAAACGGGGCTTCAATTACAGGATCCATTGCATAGCGGTATTATTCATTGTGTTCATCTCAGGGTGATTAAAGTATTGTGATAGTTTTCTATAGACATGCCTTGCTACAAATATGTGTTTGTTACCATTTTCTGTGGATTTATGACGCATTACGTTTTAAGTGTAAGTTATAAGTTAATGTTCTTTCTTCAGTTGAATAATTATTTCATGAAATTACTAAATTAACGCTTGGCAGAGTAAATGAGGTTTTAGTCCCACAGTAATTCTATATTTTTTATAGATATAAATTAAAGCCTCATTTTGTTTTTAAATAAAGTAGCAAATATTTAGTGGTTTCGTTAATATATTTATTAATAAAATATTTTTTTCCATCGAATTACATTTTTTTAAATTTCGGGTATCTATTTGCAACATTTTTGAAAAAAAATTGTAAAATAAACCATGCAAAAAATCACTCATTGTGTTTTAACTTAGTTAAAACTAATTAATATATTGAAATTCTTAATATGACTCAATATGTGACACAACACTAAAAACTAATAATTAATCTGAAGAACTTTACTTTAGAAGAGTTTGTCATATAAATATATTGTTTTGATTCTACAGGTAAAGTAATTATATGAGCTGGTTTGTTATTTTTGTACCTACCTACTTATAATTAATAACGAAACGAAAGAAAAATCCGTATGCCTAGAAGAAAAATTATCTGTGACTCCTCATGGACAAAAAATTGCATGTATTTGATATAACCTCAAATTATTTAATGTTGCTTTAATCCATTACAATTAATCAAAGAACGGAGGGGTTAAGTACTCTTAAATTCAAATATAAAAAGGATCCCAAAAATATATGGAAATATCACCTGTTTTATTTTGTACCTTGTGATTCAGTAAAATTTATATTAAAATTTTGACAGAGTTTTGTATGACCCTTTTAAATTAAGAAATTTGAAAATAGTATTCTGAGTGTTTCATTTTCCATGTAACATTTTTGGAATTTGAAACTGCGAAAACTATTTAATTTAAAATGGAAAACCCTGCATTTTTTAGACACAATTAATGCAAAATTAGATTCTCTTCTAATATGATACCGGTATTGTAGGAATTGAGGTTACAATTTCGTGATATTTGCGATGTGGTTCGGTTCGGAACTTTTTGTAAAAATTACCACCATTACCAAAATTACCATTACCAATGGATTAAAACAAATGTCTCAAAACAAAATAGATCTGAGGTGACTATTTGATATAGGGTTACTATTTTTTATTTACTATTTACTATTATAAACTTTACTTACAAAAGGCAAAAAAGGGGTCCTCAGAGGATCATCCTTTTTCTTTCTTTAGTTCTACCTTTCATACCTAAATAATTTATTGTTACTTCTGTTACTGTGTAATAATAATAATAATAATAATAATAATAATAATAATAATAATAATAATAATAATAATAATAATAATAATAATAATAATAATAATAATAATAATAACGGCACTCGTACGAGATAGACGAAACACCAGTGCTGCGATACGCTCCGGGGGATATTGAGTCCGTTGTGGGAAATGAGCAGTGCCGAATTTATTGGAACTACTCATTTCCCACGCTCAGGCAAATTCGAGCCAATAAGCCTGATGTAGTTCTCCTCGACCACCAGCTCAAGACAATGTTTGTCATCGAGTTCTTGGCTCCTGCCGAGAACAACTTTGTCTTGAAAGAGGAGGAGAAACGGACAAAATATCGAGGCTTTCTCTTCGACCTCCGCAGACTCCATCCAGAACATACTGTGGAAGCTTGTGGTACTAGAATATTAGGAGCTCTCGGTGGAGCAAGAGATACACTGCTTTCGGAACTGAAGATCATACAGGCATGCCGAAATTCCGCAGATCTTCTAGCCGGAAGAATGCAAAAGGCGGTCATTCTGGGCTCATTACGTCTACTTAGGGCACACGATTCCAGGACTCAGTAGTTACTCACACCACGGACGTGGGGAGTAGCTACTTATTACCACCAGCGGCCGACCCTGAGAATCGGAACCAGGGAACCGGCCGACTGATTTTCAACAAAACAAAAACAAAAATAATAGTAATAATAATAATATCTCTATCTCTCTGTATTATCGTAATGATGAGCACGAAATACAGTAGTGGAGGAATACTGTATTAGGAATACTCATTATTATTTTGCCGCCCGCGAATGCGCACAGGAACGAGTTACGATGTAATAACTTTAACTACCATTTAGTACGAGAATAAGGGAAACCTGGAAAACCTTACTAATTAAAAGATTTATCTTTAAACACTATGGAATTACTCTGTGTGCTAAAGTAACTTTTTAACTAAAGTTCGAACTTGGCCTACTTGAAATTAAAATAGATTTTATGATTTATCCCTTATTTACTTTGAACACTAAACCACTAAAAACACTATAAACAAAACTAAAAAACAAATAACTTACAAATACTTAATAATACTTAATACTACACAACAAATAATTAAATAATAAATGTTTTTGTCAGCGTTTCGAAAACAATTCTTAAAATCAATCTTTGTACCAAAATTATAAAATTATACAAAGTCAGAAGTAATACCTATTTGATATATTTTTTCAGTGTGAGATTTAAGTTTAGAATCAATAAGTGTAGGCGCAGAAATTTCTATATCTACCAATAAAATTAAATTTAATTTCATGTTTTTTTTTTAAATAAAAAAATGTAAAATCTCATAGCTAATATACTTTAGGACAATCGATTTTCAGGGAAGAAAAGAGATTGTAGCAAGAACTACCAATCATATACAAGCACATAAAAAAATGTCAAAGTTACAAAATGAAAATAAAGAACATCACTTGGGTTGAAGACCCTCCTACGTTTTATTTTTTCCAGTGTGCAAAATACCAATAAATGTAAAGAATAGAACATATAAAAAACTTGAAGCAACACAAAATTTATTAAATTTGTATTTTAATCTAAATTGTTTTTATTAATACCTGGTTACTAATTCAAATGTACCTATTGTGAGAATTAAGATAAGCAATATAAACTTTATACGGAACAACTTCCTTCTATTGTGTAAATGATATTGATATATTTGAAAAATAAATGTTACTAGGTACTAGATAATACTAAGAATACAAATTGCAGAAAATACTTAAATGGTCACATACTAATTTCACTTATATCCACATTATTTAAGTGTATTAACACCATGCAGTAACAGCTTTTCATTTCTTATAAGGAATCTAATTAGTCAGTATTACAATTAATCACTTTCATGTACGACGAAGTTTACGACATGAAAGTAAAATATTTATATTATTTTTCTTTCATTTGCAGCTTGATAAGTATTTCATTTTGTTAACTAACTGACGGAAACTAACTGACGGAATCATATATTGCTGGCATGAAGAATTTCTTATATATGTTCGTCACATTTCTCGTCTTGATGTAGTAACCGTCGTATCAAAATTTTACAATTTTAGTATTTTAAGTTCTTTAAGGGCGGGTTTTCAAACTGTATTTTTATATCGGCTTTCATGCAAATTTTGGAAGCGCCGTTAAAAAAAAATACGCGCGTAGCAGAAACAAAACATAATTCCATTAATAAAAGTTGCCCAGGATGTAAACAGTTTTGAAATTAACTATATTTCAGCAATAAGGAAAATAATTACTATCATAATTGTATAATTTTCCAGGCTAATTTTCTAATTCTCCATCTAATGTTTCGGGCACTCGGTAACACACGGTGCCTTGAAAACATAATCAAACATTTCTCTTATTTATTCACTTATTTTGTCCTGTCACTTTAAAAATTACAATAATCATCCTAAATCGTTTTAGAAGAATGTTTTACTATCTCGAAAATGTGGTTGTAAAATATTCAAGCGATATAGAATTTAGTTTTTTTTGTCAAAGTCCAACTTTAATTTACTTAATATCCTTAATATTTAATCATCTCCTTATTGTCCTTATTTAATAGTTTTATTTTTTTCGTTTATTCTTTAATAGTTTATAAAACAATTTTATATTGTTAAGAAGGACGTGGAGTGATGACGAAATTTTTATATTTGATTAAGTTGATAGAATATTCGCTCGGTGTAGGGGTTGATGACTGCACCATGAGAATAATTTGTCAAACCAAATATTTTAGCTCAATCAAACTGATAAAAAGCTTTGACATTCAGAGCTGTCACATCAATGACAGCTCTGAATGTCAAAGTGACAGCTGGGCGCGCAATTGGAACATTTTTTTAAATAGAAATGGTGGTCGAGTGGGGACTCATTTTGAAGCTATTTTTATGCTCAAAACATCCCCCAATTTTGAGAACATTTAGTTCAGTAATTTCCAAATAAAAACCAGTACCCCCAGTGTTACCCCTCCAATGCATAGAAATTATAAAAAATATAGAATGCTTTTACGGAGACTGAAAGTGGCCATCTTATGGAAAAAACATAACTCTAGCAACTTTGGTTTTCTGTATAGGTAGCTCTGTCACACTTGAATCTAGCTTCGCATTAGCCGCCGGGTGGGAAATTCAAAAATTAAGTAATTTTACCTGTGACCTACATTATTTGCAACCACTTATTTATGGAGTTTTATGGAGCTCAGTGTCCGAGCGGTTAAGACGTCTGGCTTTTAATCGTTCCCCGCGGTTGACGACGGTTCGAATCTCACCGTGGTCAACTTTTTCTAATTGCTCCAATATTAAATCTGTGTGTGTAAGGCTGGTAGCGTTCTTAATATGCAACTAGTACTGCAATATCACTGTATAAATGGCTAACAACCTACTGTAGACTTTAATTAATAAGGTTTTCCAGGTTTCCCTTATTCTCGTACTAAATGGTAGTTAAAGTTATAACATCGTAAGTCATTCCTGGGCGCACTCGCGGCCCGCAAAATAATAATATGCCGCTCCCTCTCACACAAGTCTCTGACTTCCGGGCTCATTACAAAGATGAGAATGAGGGATAGAGATATTATTATTATTACTTGGAATTTTTGTCGTAATATTTACCCTTTCGCAATTTTTAGCTAGTAACATACTAAATAAATACTAAATGGCCTACTAAATGGCCTACCTAGAATAAATACTAATTGATTACATTATTATTAATAGTAGAATAATCCTTATTTTGGACAAATTGAAGCTCTTAAAGCCGAAATTTGCACAAAATCCTTTTATTACTCAAAGGCCATTTATCTCACTATAAACTAAAACAAAACAGTTGTTCAGCAAATACAATGAAATATAAAGTAATGTAATATTTATCAAAAAAAAAAAAAAAAAAAAAAACGGTAAGAACAACAAATACACAAATAAAGTGGAAAGCATTAAATAATCAAGAAGAACAATTAACACAGGCTGACAGCTGACAAACCTCAAAGGTTCCTAACTTAACACTTAATTGGGATTAAGCACTACCAATACTTACAGAGTTGCATCCCATGGTGTGGTGTAAAGAAAATTCCCTAAAGTTACGTTTTCTCGTGTTCTGCATAGACTGGCTATTTTTGGATGTGTCATATAATGGATATTGGCATTCTATATTTTTTATAATTTCTTTGCTCTAATGACGTGCCATAAAGTTGTGACAATATATTTATTAATGTTGAATCTATTTTCGAATTATCGATCAGTTTGTGTGAAATAGCACATGTTACCTATGTTATTAATATTTAATAAACATATGCATTCGGTTCATATTCATAATATTAATATAGCAAATTAATTAGAACAGACAAATGACAACTTTTTCTGATTGATTGCATCCGCTCGTACTTACTCAGAGAGATAACAAACATTTTTATATTTCGTTGCAAGCTAGCCACTTGATCATACGTAGGGTAATACCAAGGATTGTTAACAGTTAACAATCCTTGGGGTAATACCCCCTGCCGCTCAGCCCTTCAGCTGTCATTCCTTATCAGATAGCTTTATTTTTATATTTCTCTATGTCAAACAGTCAAATTATACCGGAAGAAAAAACACTTGTTATTTCATAAAAAAAAGTTGTGTTTGATAGAATATGATTTCCTTAATTTTACCAATAGCCATTATATAATGGCTATTGGTAAAATTAAGGAAATCATAATCTCTCAAACACAACATTTTATTTAAATTAACATATATTAACATTAACAAATTAATGAGTGTTTTCTGGTGTGGTCTGTTTTTTTAGAAACATATATAGCTTTCCCAAAAGAAATCGGATCAGCTTAAAATCTCCACTAAATATACTGTAACCTAAATCTGTAATAAAGTTGATCCACAGACATCCTTATTAGAGGATTTTAAAAGGATCGATTTTTTAAAACTAACTTTCACAGAACTGTCAATATTGAAAAATCAATCTCATATTTTTTTACGTGCCCAAAAATTGTCGAAAAATCAAATTTCCAGCAGATAGTTCATACAGCATGCTCACAAAACAGGTGCAAGCTTTGTAAATATTATCTACATTTCTCAAGAGTTCCGCTTGAAAGTATTTATTGATCTTTATTTGCTTATTTGCAATTCCATTAGGTAAGGTGTGTCAGAGATAGACACTCACATAGTTTTTCTTTCACACAAGATATTCAGAATAGATATATTCTTTGTTTCTGTATTATCTCTATTTCTGTATTATTTCTGTCAAAACGACGTCGATAAGTTTGATATTTTGATAAATAGGTGCATAATAGACAACTATGCAAAAGCTTCCAGATTAAAGAATTTTTAAACCTGAATTTTAGAACTAATTATTACATGGCGTGCTGGGAAATAAAAAAATTTAATTTGAGTATTTGCACCTATTTTGTAAATACACTGTAAGTGTTATTAGCTTTCAATTGATAATTAATGTACGAAAAACAATAATTTCTGATTGAACTTGCCATATTAACATTTTAATGTTACGTTTAAAAAATTGAAATTTTTAAAGTACTCTAAGGATTAACTTTATTGCGAATTTCATTTACCAAGAAAAACCCATTCGTTTTGTTCTGGGAAAGATATAAAGGTGTTTCCAAGAAAAGCGGGAGACACTGTATCCTATCCTAACGGAACATAATAAATCACTATAATAACTTAGTATCTATGATATAATCAAAAGTGGACAAGATCATATCAGTTAAAATAAATAACTATTACATTATTGATAGGGATAAGTTAATACTGTTTAATAATCTAGTGTAGAGTATCTATAAAACTCAAAAAAAAGCAACCCCAGTAACATTTTTTATAAAATCAAGTCATTTATTATTATCATTATTATTATTATTATTATTATTATTATTTTTATTATTATTATATAACTTTTGAAGTAATAATATAGGCTTTTCTTAATAGTGCTTTCTTATAAACTTATAACTAATTATACAACTATTTATCACTAGTACTGTTTCTTCCATTATTATATTTTCTTATATAATTATTACATCTTTAAAGAATCTTGAGTATTTGTGTAAATATATGAATGTTTGTTATTATGCAATGGTATTCCATTTATATTTAAATTAAAACAAAAAATGAATATTTCATTCATTACATTGCAACACAATTGGATATAATTTCATTCTAAAATAATACCCAGGTTAAACTTGCACAGATTCATGTTAGTTTCCCAGATAAAATACACATCAGATTGCACCATGACCCAGTAAAGATTTACAGCAATTTAGAGAAGCATTTTGCAACAAAAACAATGTAATGCTAAAACGAATTAGGTATATAAGCGGCATCTTCGTTTTCAAAATTAAAATTAGGACGTTCAACCGTCTGTAAATCCTGAATAATTACTAATACGCTTGTTGGTGTTGGTACCCTCCGTTACACAGTATACTGCGATTTTTTCAATGGTAACAGCGATCTGTAACAATAGGCGCATGTATCTGATGGTCAAAGAGATGTCGGATGTTCGTTTATGATTTCCGGTGCAGCCAAGTGACACTTGTATAATATCCGGCGATAAATGAATCGATATAGAACTGTCCTTGGGGATTTAAATTATATTATCAGTTACCCACCATATATGCGCTTTATTTTGGCGTTACGGAACTTCTTATTTAATTTTACATGTATTCGACCATAAAAATGAGTTACTTTGTTTAAACAGCAATAATATTATAAATTTACTAGAGTAAATGAACATAAAAAATTAAGGCTTTCCCAGATGGGAAGGATCAACTGGGGTAGGTAAATATAAATAAATAAGTAAAATGTCCTTGGAAATATTTAGTAATAGACATTTACTCTTCTATTGAAAAAATCCATACTACTAAATAACGTAAAAAATTCAAGATTATCGACGCATTGTATAGACAACAATCATTTTATAGATCTAGAAAATGCATGTAAAAGTACTGCATCGAGAAAAGAAAGGAAAGAGCTTAGATCTGTTAGAGCAATTAGAAATTAAAAAATATTTAATTAGAAATCCTTGTACTACGAATGATCAGATAGATTTTACACTTTCGCCCTTCTTAGAAAAGATACTAAAAACTCAGGCTTTCCCAGATGGGAAACATCAACTGGGGTAGGTAAATAGATAAATAAGTAAAATGCCCTTGGAAATATTTAGTAATAGACATTTACTCTATTGAAAAAATCCATACTACTAAATAACGTAAAAAATTCAGGATTATCGACGTATTGTATAGACAACAATCATTTTATAGATCTAGAAAATGCATGTAAAAGTACTGCATCGAGAAAAGAAAGGAAAGAGCTTAGATCGGTTAGTGCAATTAGAAATTAAAAAATCTTTAATTAGAAATTCTTGTACTACGAATGATCAGATAGATTTTACACTTTCGCCCTTCTTAGAAAAGATACTAAAAACTCAGGCTTTCCCAGATGGGAAGGATCCACCCGGGTAAGGTAAATAGATAAATAAGTAAAATGCGCTTGGAAATATTTAGTAATAGACATTTACTCTATTGAAAAAAGCATAACAAGCCAAAACATTAGTATATCAAGTATTTTCTATATATTTCTTGAAACATCTAAATGAAAACTGTGTTACAATTATTTCCACGATGTTTCATAAAGAACCATCCGCTTCCACTATCCACTTTATTGATATTTCTATAAATATTTTTTAGGAAAAGTCGCAATTTATCAAAACATACACTATCCATTCGTTACTTTAATTTATATGATAGTTCTAATCCAACCCAACTGCAAGGCGATGTAAAATTCTCCAATATAAATTTAAAAATTTCGAGAATAATGTCGAAAAATGTTTAGAACAATACGAATATAGTACTTCCTAGAAAGTTTTTTTATAGTTCAATAGATATTATTCACATAGTAGAATGGACACGAAATTAAATCAAACGCCTCTTAATTAAAGTCCTTAATGAGTCAAAATAATATATTTTTCTATATCATATATAGATCCATGATATATATATATATCAAATATATGACATTAGAATTATATAAATATATCTTTTAAATAAATTCTGTTTTATAGCAATTGGATGGATATATACCTGGACAAGACTACCCAATTTATAATGAGGTTCCACAAGGTTTATCATTCAGGTGTGACCAGAGATTACCGGGATATTACAGTGACCCCGAAGCTCAGTGTCAGGTTGGTTCCTTTTTTAATATATTTGCAATTAAATAATTCCGCAAAATGTATCAAAAATATTAATACATTTATCCTATTTAGATTCAAACTGAATTCATATAAATAATTGTCTTGGTTATTTTTACTAATTGGCTTATCTAAAATATAACCACATTTCTCGAATAAGATATATGAAGTATTGTTATTGTTAATTACTGAAATTCGTGTATTTTATTACAGACACAACGATTAAATAATTAATATGCCTAGCAGAAAATATACCTACTGATATAATTATTAAAACTTAAAAAATAGTGTTATCTGGAAATGCCTTGATAATTAAACCATATGTTTCTTCATTGGTAAATGGGCGCTACATCGAATCTTATATTCTTTGTTGAATAAATACTCTCCAGAGTTTTGAATTACTTTGGACAGGAACCCTTCTTTTACGTGCCACCTATGGTTCAGTCAGGATTTCAAGTCCTACACGTCATAAGTTAAAATATGAAACCCTTGCCGTTGCCAACTTAATTTTAAATTATTTCATGGATTAAAAGTAGACATTTTGTACACCAATTTAAATAAAGTAAATAAAGTGTAAAGTTTCGCCTTTATATATTTTCGTTATTCTTACAATTCATTTACAAATAGTCATTACGTATAGGACTTGAAATCCTGACTCTACTATAGTGGTACCTCCTATTCTACTTATTATTTTTACTATTGCAATGATCCTTTTCTCATACCGATACCTTAGTAGTGAAAGGTTTTAATCCATACAATTTTTTTTTTTTTAAGACTGTATACACGTAAATAGTTCAGATTTTATATTGGTGAACAAATTTAAACTACTGATAATATTTTTTCGGTTATAGAATATTTATTAATAATTCGAATCGACAATTAATCATAGTGATTAATGTTAAAAAAACTTATATCTGTCTGTGAAAGAACTGCTCATTACTAAAATATATTTGCTCTCCTATACATCAAGAAATATTGGTAATAATGAATAGTTTGAAGTAAGAAGAATTTGTTGAAGTTGAAAAATTTGGAAGTGCGGACTAGAATTTTATGCGTAGATTTATAAGCAAGTATAAAATTCAAAATAAAATAAGAGAATAGTATCTTCGTATATTATCGAAGCACTATAAAAAAATTCCATTTGGTTTCTACTGGGACACCATTCCACATGGTGTCCTAAAAGTGCGCTAGATACCAATAAGTGCCTTATATTTATAAAAATATAGGGCCGATATTTTGCAGCCATGTAACCAATTGATGTAACTAAATCACACTACAATCAAATACCGATTATTTCATACAGGATGTCATTAACAGCGGCTCCTATAGGTACCTAAAATCGATATTTTCCGATATTTATAATTTTTCTCTAAAAATGCCAAATGATTTCACTTCCAACTTGACTTCAATTATTTCCAACTAATCTGGTAACATTGACTGATATCGAAAATAAAAAATCGTGTATCATTGAAGTTGATCAAATATCCCAAAATATACAGGGTACTAGATTGAAATTGATTAAAATTTGATTAATTAAAAAAATGTACCTTGAATGTCAATTGGCTGTAGTAAGCCACCCTACAAATATGTTTCAAAATATTTATAAAATATGTACTTTATCACGCTACATCACTTCCATAAAAGCGTGTGCCAAAACCTTGCAATAAGGCCGATATTGAACTTTAACCCACTATTAAGACACCGTGTAGGTATACATATAAGTTCTACCTTAAAAACCTCAACGAGGCTCTAAAAAAACAATCTATATTATACAAATATTTTTGCAACAAAATTTAATTTGGGATTTCATCGACCAAAAAAACTGTTTGCACAACAGTGAAATATTTGCAACCAGAGTATAAATTGGGTTTACATGAAAAGTACGACCTATATATAGTGGGAAAACAATAAGGCAGATATCAAAAAAGTTGATGAAGAACGACTAAAAGCTTACAGTTCCTTTGCCTGTTTTACGATGAACATGACGAAATTTCTTATTTCCTTATCTACTATACAGGTGCTATGAGGACGACACCTACAGCTGCCCTGGAAGCTAGGGCTGCCAAGCCTATCCACATGGATAATTAGGGAGGCAATGGCGGCCTACTTAATAATGAGGGACTCAGAAAGCTGATAGGCGGGAGGAAGAAATAACGGTCACGCGGCAGTCGCACAGATGGCGGAGAGGGAAATACCCATATCTGCCCTCAGAGTAACTGAAGCAAAAGACCGTCTCAGATTAAAGAGGAAATATGCCGTTATTATTATTATTATTATTATTATATTTCCAGAGAGGGAGGAATGGAAACAGGATCAGTTTAAATTCCTCCCTGATTCTCTGGTCTGCTGCACAGATGGTTCTCGTGTGGCAGGAATTTATGTGGAGGACAGGGGCGTGCAGCAAAGCTTTGCACTGGGTTCGTATGCCACAGTCTTCCAGGCTGAAATCTTTGCTATCCTAATGGCAGCAAACAAGGAGGAAGTAAGGAACTGTCCGGAGCAAAATATTTACTTCTGCTCCGACAGTCAGGCAGCCTTAAAGGCTTTAGCATCTCCAAGGACAAGATCCGCCCTTGTCCAAGAGTGCGGAGATACCCTGGAGGAGCTGGCCAGAGGAAAAGAGGTCAAATTGGTATGGGTACCAGGTCATAGTGGAATCCCGGGGAACGAAAGGGCCGTTGAACTGGCTCGACTCGGATCTCAGGGACCAGAACCGATTTTAGGCATTACACGAAGGCAGGTCAACATAGCTCTTAACGATTGGGCTCATGAGACATTAAGTAAACAGTGGAAAAGTAGTGGGACCTGTAGACAGGCTCACAACTTTATAGTGGAGCCAAGCAAGACCAAGACGTCCTGGCTGTTAAGTCGTAGCCGGAAGGCTCCAAACCAGTTGGTGGGAGTTTTAACGGGTCATTGCAGGCTTAGAAGACATCTATCATTGATGGGTGTTGAGCGAGACCCTATCTGCCCAAAGTGTGGGAAGGGCGATGAAACGCCTTCCCACTTCTTCAGAGTGCACGGCTTTCGGCAGACTGAGGCACGACGTCTGGGGGGCCGGGGAGTTGCAAGGGGAAGAGGTTAGTTCCCTTGAATGGACCGACATTCTGACCTACATTAGAAGGTCGGGTAGGTTCGATGAGGGAAGAGGTGATGAAGCTAGGTAGGGACGATAGGGGTAGGTAAAAATAGCCCGCTTGCAGCCTACTTGCCAGGTCTTGGCCGCCCCACTGCTACTACTACTACTACTTATCTACTATCCCTAAATGTAGGTAAATTATACTATAATCAGTTAACATCGCAGGTATATATTTATAATATAGCAGGTTCTGTGAGCACAAATTATATGTGGCATAAAGGGAAAGGATTTTCCAATCCTGTGACTCAGACGCTTGTAGAGTTTTGTCAGACCTTGAGCTATTTGTAAATGAAGTTAGATTTTACTCTGATACTGCAGTTTCCTTTTTTCCCAAATATATTCGTGTATAATCAACTAAAAGGAAACTGCAGAATCAGAGTAAAGTGTAACTTTATATAATAATTTAAGAATGACCAAAATATATTATGGTCATTTTGAAAAGGAATTCGACAGTGTTCTCACATGAAACCAGAAGCAGCAAGATGGACATCTTTCCACTTGACTGTTTCCCCTTAGCCCGGACTACAAAAACAAAAAATGCAGTCTTAAATTAAGTATTATTAAGACAATTTTCTGTATTTTTGAACTTTTTCTATATTTTTGAAGATTTTTCTTTATCAGTGATTAACAAATGCAGATGATGAAAATGTCAATCGTCTTAAAATCAAGTAGTTACAATATAGAAAAGAATGAGGTACTCGTACTTTTTATAAAGAATAATGACTATTAAGTACCTATTATTAAAAGTAATACCCCAAAAATTATAGCTCTTTAACGGAAAGATATTGAACCGTTATACATATACCAGGGCTTTGACAATAGAAAAAAAAATACTGAATAACTATTTAATTTTTTATAATTATTAGTCATTGATATCTTTGAAACTCCTTTATGTGTCAGCATTACACCATTCTACCCTGCGAAGTACTACCTACTATGATTTTTAGTCTTGTCCAATATATATTTGTCAAAGAAACGTAAAAATAAATATTAATATAAAAAGTAGATACTCCAGATTTTTAATTATTTTTTAAATTGCAAAATTTGAATAAACACAATATGAGCAAACGTAGTAATAATAATATTAGCAGAAAAAATTGTAATTATTATTTCCAAATATTTATTTGGAAATAATAATTATAATTTTTTCTGCTATTGTCTCTATCTACTATTCACTTGTGAGCAAAAAGTATTTAAAATTTTAATTTTATGTTGTATTTGGTTGTAATATTATTATTACTTATTATACTTGTAATTATTATTTCTAAATAAATATTTGGAAATAATAATTACAATTTTTTCTGCTATTGTCTTTAGCTACTGTTCACTTGTGAGCAAAAATTATTTAAAATTTAAATTTTATGTTGTATTTGGTTGTAATATCATTATTACTTACGTTTTAAATATTGGCTAAATAGCCAATATTTAAAAATATAATAATAGGCTACTACCCTTATAGTAAAAATTATTAAAATACAGTATTTTTAATTCTTATCGACGTTTGTTCTTTTTCAGAAAATAACTATTTAATTAACGATTATTATGAAAACTTTTCATTTTTGTATTAATCACATGTAAATCTCCTCTTAATACAAATATGTTTGTTGTTTTTTTAGGTATGGCATTGGTGCTTACCTAATGGCCAAAAATTTAGCTTCTTATGTCCGAATGGTACAATTTTCAACCAGTACGCAAGAGTATGTGATTGGTGGTTTAATGTAGATTGTGCATCAACTCCTAATTACTACAACATTAACGAAGATCTTTACAGAGTTCCTTCCTACAGCAATCAACAGCGTCATGACCAGCAGTAAATACGTTGACAATTTCCAAATGTTTATATAACTCAGTTACTACAACCAAGGATTGTTAACTGTTTACAGGATTGCTCGATCGCTCAATTTTGTCATCCGCCTTTCTGACGTCATCGAAGATCTATGTAATCGAATTGTCGAAATATACCTATTTTCTGTTTGTTATATTTCACATTTGCAAAAGAATTTTCGTATTTGAATGATTATTAATATTATTATTTATTAAAGTTTGTAAAAACAGTATAAAGTGTACCTATTTCTACAAGTTCGAGATCTTTAGATCTTTGATGACGTCATAATTATGGATTACATTGTAGTATAGGGATCGAGCAATCCTGTAAACAGTTAACAATCCTTGACTACAACTACCTAATTGATCAAAACAAGTTATAGATGACAGCAGAGGTCACAAGCACCTACTATAAAAATATTATTTATCTACTAGTGTTCTTAGGAACTCATTTATTTCATTATTTAACTCATCACGACATCACTAGTCTGTTATTCAGTTGATCTATTTCATCGCACAGACGTGTACCACTTATAAGAAATAAAAATATGATACGAATATTGCTTACCGAAATATCCAATAATGGAATCACTAATTTTAGTTAGTAATAAACAAACGCAGTCTTGTGCTAAGGATTACAAACTATATTTTTTTATTATATTCCTTTCATTTATAAAATTATCCTTTTGATTAAGAATTATTGACATCTTGCTGGTCAAACTGCTTCCTATCTTCGTATCTTCTTTAGACTTGATATTTTTCGAAATATATTGAAAATGCGTAGGAATGTTTTTTATTTAATTTAGTTGTAATATTATAGACCTAGTTGTAATATTGTATATACTTGTAGACATAGTATATAGTTTTACATTTGACAACAAAAGTCATTTAAACTCACTAGCTACATGTTTGTTACCATCACTTAACATTTCTAATTACTTCCATTTTCCATTATGAAATTTTGAAATATGGTTATTATAAGTTAGTACCTACACTTAAGAAATATAAACGTAACAAGATCCGAGCTATTATAGGTCTGCGGACAACCAACTATGTGTACATTAGCGTTAATATGGAAACACAACAGACAATGCTAGTGGCACTAGTCTTGTAGTTTATAAAAGTTGCCGCAAATTAATAAAACCAAAGAGACACCTGTTCCTTTTTATTCCACTCATTATATATTTATTTTCTATACTAAAACTTAATATAGCTGTGCTGTATAATAAACTATTGGTTACTTTAAGCATAAATTATTAAACCATATGTAAATGTTGTTTCTACTGAGACGAATTTGTATAAATGTAGAATAATTTTGTATCTATTTATTATACCATTTTTATATAAAAAATTGTTTTAATTAATGTTACTAAACTCCTTTCATCCTATAAAACTTTATTTGTGTACTATAAAATGTTTACATAAATAAAGATAAAATTGAAAATTTTAATTTAAAAAAGATGATTAACAATAAGTTATAGTTATAGAGTTATATATAGTTATATAAGTTATATTATGTAACCTTAGAAGATCAAACGATACGAAATATTGTATGTCGATGTAATGCAACGCCAGTCGAGGCATATTGGCCGTGGAGTAGTTGTTTTCGGCGTCTCCTTCAAATAAATAAGTAGGATTGTCTTCCTTAAAGACAATAGAGGTTACTGTAATAGCACCTGCGGAAAAGCAGGTCGTTATCTGTCTGTCAATTTGACAATAATTGTCAGACAGATAGTAGCACAGACCCAAAGAGGTGATACACCCCTAAAGTTTTAAGTGGTAAGAGACGACAAGTAGGTCAGATAGCAAATTTTTGATAGCCAAAATTTCATTTTAAATATAAAAAAATTGACGAAATAGAAATATATCTAGATTCAACATTCTTAATGGCGGAATATAAAATACATATACATAAAATAATATATATATATGACAATTTCTATTTTAATTTCGCAGCTTCTACTTGATGTGCATTAATTATGACATTAGCTGTTGTTTCAAATATGAGCCACTCGTTATTTGTTTCCTTGTATGTATTTTAATTGTTCTATATAATACATCATTATACAGAGTTCATAAAGTCCCGCATAAATTGTTTATTTTCAAAACGATAAAGTTTTTGAAAAATCGCTCGTACACGTCGATTTTATTTTATTTTTGCACTTATTTTATAAATATTAAATTTTTTACAAGGTGACTTAATGAAGCTACGTCGATATAACTTTATTATTTTAAATAGGACACCCTGTATTTTTTTACATCTTTGAAAAGACCTTTTTTTCTACGATATATACAGGGTGTCCACCTAGTGCGCGTAAGTCCAATATCTGGGTTAATAAAAGAGATAACTTAATTTTTTTTTCTACAGGGTTGTCTAATATCCCGAGCTGCACAAAATGAAAATATATTTACATATTCAGGGTGTTCAGTTTTTCCTGGACAGGTACCAACTTCATTTTTTTAAATGGAAACCTATATTTTTTATGGCATTATCGAATTCTACGTAAAAAATTAGTGGGACTTTGTGCATAACACTGCTATTGAAATATTGATAGTTTTCGAGATATTTGACTTTTAATTTTTTTTTCTTATGTTTCGTCACTTCTAATAGTTGACATAATTATGGTTGTATGACAGCTAGAAATTATTTTTTTTTCAGAAACTGTAGAGTGAAGATGGCTCTTTCGAAAAACGTATCAAAAGTTGACCTGCGATATACAGGGGGCAACAGAAATCGTACCAAACCTGATGGTTTAAAATTTAAAAAATCTCGACTTTTTCAAATGGAACACCCTGTGTTTTATGATTTCATTAGATGCCTTTCTGTAGACTCTACAATTTTATAATAGCTTTCCCTATACCTAAGTTGCGTAGTTTTTGCAAAAAACCCACTTTTATGAAAAATACCCGATTTGCGCACTCCTTTGACGGAAAAAATATTGTAAGGCTATTTATTTTTATAAAATGTATTAGTTTACACTTCTTAAAATAAAAATAACTGAAAAATTTAGATAATTTCAGTTTAATAAACAAGTCTTTATGGAAAGTTACCATTTATTCGTAAATAAAAGTAAAAAATCATAAAAGCTCTACATGTAATTAAGAATTAGCAAAACTGGCGTATGCTTTAGAAGAAGTTCATGGGAATTATCAACAGCAGAAACCACAACATTAAACTAAATATTATCGTTGTTACTCCCATGTCTCCTGGTAGTTTTCTCATAATTCCCATTTGCTGTTCTTTCAAATCTTTCTTTCACATTTTCAAAACAGTCAGCACGTGGGAATCTCTATAAATACGTGCTGCTAGCAAATAATTCCCATGAACTTCTTCTAAAGCATACGCCAGTTTTGCTAATTCTTAATTACATGTAGAGCTTTTATGATTTTTTACTTTTATTTACAAATAAATGGTAACTTTCCATAAAGACTTGTTTATTAAACTGAAATTATCTAAATTTTTCAGTTATTTTTATTTTAAGAAGTGTAAACTAATACATTTTATAAAAATAAATAGCCTTACAATATTTTTTCCGTCAAAGGAGTGCGCAAATCGGGTATTTTTCATAAAAGTGGGTTTTTTGCAAAAACTACGCAACTTAGGTATAGGGAAAGCTATTATAAAATTGTAGAGTCTACAGAAAGGCATCTAATGAAATCATAAAACACAGGGTGTTCCATTTGAAAAAGTCGAGATTTTTTAAATTTTAAACCATCAGGTTTGGCACGATTTCTGTTGCCCCCTGTATATCGCAGGTCAACTTTTGATACGTTTTTCGAAAGAGCCATCTTCACTCTACAGTTTCTGAAAAAAAATAATTTCTAGCTGTCATACAACCATAATTATGTCAACTATTAGAAGTGACGAAACATAAGAAAACAAAATTAAAAGTCAAATATCTCGAAAACTATCAATATTTCAATAGCAGTGTTATGCACAAAGTCCCACTAATTTTTTACGTAGAATTCGATAATGCCATAAAAAATATAGGTTTCCATTTAAAAAAATGAAGTTGGTACCTGTCCAGGAAAAACTGAACACCCTGAATATGTAAATATATTTTCATTTTGTGCAGCTCGGGATATTAGACAACCCTGTAGAAAAAAAAATTAAGTTATCTCTTTTATTAACCCAGATATTGGACTTACGCGCACTAGGTGGACACCCTGTATAGTTTTATGGGTCTATCCCTAATAATAAGGGAGATACACCCAAAAAATGGGTCATAAGAGCGATGTGTTGGAGAAAAACTCTGTGTGTAACAACGAATTGATATTCTTTCTTACACATTCAACACATTGCTCTTATGGCACACTTTTTTGGGAATATCTCCCTGATTATTAGAAATAGACCCTCAAAACTTTATATGACCATATTCGTAAAAAAGAGTTCTTTCTAACTATGTAAAAAAATACAGGGTGTTCCATTTAAAATATTAAAGTTTATATCAATGTAGCTTCATTGAGTCACCCTATAAAAAATTAAATATGTGCAAAATAAGTGAAAAAATGAATGAAAATCGACGGATCCTAACGATTTTTAAAAAACTTTACTGTTTCGAAAATAAAGAATATATGCGGGATTTTATGAACTCCCTGTAAAATGAATTATGATGAATCAAAAAGTGCTCTATATTAATAGAGCACTTCTCATACTTCTTCACTTCTCAATATATAAATTTCTTGTACCTTTTTACATTGGTGAATTACAACTTTTGGACGAGCATAATAATGCTCGCCCAAAAATTGTAATTCACCAATGTAAAAAGGTACGAGAAATTTTAAAAAACTAAAAAACATTTCTTTTCTATATTTCTGAAACAAAAATAGCCATAAGTAATTTAGAAGCGGCATAGAAAAGGTTTTACAATACGCAGCAACATTCACTACTACACTCTTGTCGCGGTGTCGCGGTGAGTTACACTCGTAAGTAACCCATTTTCGTCGCAGGGGTTATCTATAGCGTCCTGTTCAGCGAGTCAATGAAAGAATTGAGGAACCACGAAATGATCTTGCTGGGAAAGAGCTGTTTGAAATTACCCGTAGGAGAATGTGCTGCGTTAAACCTCGAAGACCACAACATCTGACCAGAGTGGGTGTTACGAGAAGTACTTCCAGAAGGGGCTAATATACGAGGCTGCTGAACGGCTCTTTTAAAAGGAAAGGCGGCATGACAATAATGCTTCTCGTCGGAAGGAGAGCAGAGCAGCGCATACACAGGACAGAAAGATAGGATCCAGTCCAATATGTGACATCAATATAAAACCATCTGAAAAACGCATTATGAGCATATGAGCAGAAGTTTCTGCTCAGTAGAGAAACTTCTGCACTGGAACACTTTGCACCTTTTGCTATAGACTACAGTAACCACTAAATGTGCATCAACCGACAACTCATGAAGAACTTCGAAGTGCTCTAGAAGGCTCTAAGAACTATGCAGCTTCAGACCCCAACGGAATAACTAACTGCTGGAAAAAGTTTCCTTATGCTAACCACCACTTGATCAAATGCCTGAGATTTTAATAACTGACTATACGCGGAGAAACAAATTCCTTCTTTGCTTACGAAGGGTAAACAGGTCTAATCTCAAAGAGCGGATATTTGTCAAAGACCGATAATCTGCAAATACATGTCACAAAATGTATCTAACATTTTGTGCATGCACTTCAAACCATTGAACGGATTTACGAGATATAAGAGCCTGACAATGAGAACCGAATGGAGGTCTGTTAATCGCTATTACAGCCAACAAGTCTCGGCATACGTTTTCTTCATATCGAAAAGTGTTTGAGAAAAAATATACATTATATATAAGATATAGATACAAGATATATTTCCTACTACTCGCAGGTATACCTGATAAATTTCCACAGGTAAGTTTAAGCTAGTTTTTAAATTGAATATCTAGTGCTCAGTTAAATCTTAAAAATGTTTTGACATTTACTTGACAGAAAATATTCTATTAATATCTATATGGGCAATCTTTTCAGTGCATTTTTTTAAGCGCAATGGATATTTTTATGATTCTCGATGTTAGATTTCAATGCATTTATATGGATTAAAATTGTAAGTAAGGCAAAACAAGAAAATATTGTTAAAAAAGTAATTTAACTTTTTTGTAGTTTGCTAGCGTTGATAATAATTATAGGAGAAGTGTTATTATACGTTAATAGTAATACACATAGTTATACCACAAAGAATTTTTTTAACGAAGTTGCCGATTTTAACGATGTTGTTGAAAAGGAAAATGAGAATGCTGAAATAAATGTTGAAAGGAGAACATCACAAACTGAAAAAATTTTTTCAACCAAGGGGCATGTGCCAACTAGTCATAGTTTTAGTACCTTAGCTTTACCATTTAGTAAATCGCGTTTAAGGACTAAAAGTAAAATACACGACATTAAAAACAGAGAATCAAATTTATTTCATAATAAGATTTCTGAATTTAATGATATGTCTCTTTTAAACGACAATTTCCAAATTGAGCCCCATTTACATCATAAACAGCCTAAGGAAGATGCATTTGAAAAACCACAAGTTTACATGGTCAATGACCGACCTGTTCGAACTGGCTACTTCATGGTGAGAGAAAAAAAAACAAAATGCAACCTTAAACGCACAAACGGAGAATGCTCTGAGAAAACTACAGAAACTCAGGAATTCAATGAAGACATCGAGAAAAATACTAATGATAATATAAAAGACGAAGGCGGATGCTGTGAATCAAAATCCAGTCATGGTAAGTAATTAAATATTTTAGATATATTGTACCCTTATCAACAATACTTAGTTTAGTTTGATAATAATAATAATAATAATAATAATAATAATAATATTCCTATTCATTCTCAGCACAATCGTTAGCTCGAAAGTGAGAAACTTGTGAGGGAGAGGAGGCTTATTGTTATTCACATTAATACCTGGTAGGAATTCTTCTCTCATAACTTGCAATCAAAATTGATGGTTGACGGAGTTACCAACTTGTACCAACATCCTGTTGTTATTCAGGTGTCGAGGTGATAAGTTTCCTCTTTATATAATAATAAATATATATCTACCCTTCAATCTAATCACGAAAATTAAACCAAAAGTGTAACATTTGTGCGAGGAAGAGAGTGGATATTATTATTCTGTGGACTCCATTGGTTGAGTCCAAATGACTTAAGTGGATATTAACTACCACCTCCTTTACGAATGTGGTAAACTTGGAAAACCTCAGTCCAAATGCATCCATGTTAATCTCTTATATTACTACTTTGTAGATATTCTTGCAACCTACCTTTCCAAAGAATTAGTTTCCAACCTATTTCTGAGAGAAAGCTCAAGCTTAAGGCTTCCAGAAGGAAGATTATCTATCTTGTGTTTATATTATATTTAAATATTACCTACTCTTTGTACTCAGTCACGGCAGTTTTTTACTGTATGTTTTGGCTTACTTTTACCCTCACAGGAATATCATCTGTGTTTCTTTCAAATTACCACTTAAACCACTTAAATTATGTTTGTATTCTCACTATTACCATAATACTTAGGAACAATCATCTATACTTATGGCCGCCGAATTTCTTTCTTCGTATATTTAATAGATTTTAGTAATTTGTTTCTTTACGATGTTATATTTTCTTCTGTTGCTGTCACTTACTTATTTTTTCATTGATTCACAGCAGCTGGTTGTATTTTTTTATATACCATACAAAAAATGTATATCATTACTCTATTAGAATGTTTTCATAATATTAGTAGCAATATTTTTCCAGATTCCAGCTTTTTCAGGTTTTCAGGTTTCAGGTTACAAAAATATTTATTTTTACAAAATATGAGAACCTGTTTAGGTAAAAGAACGCCAAAAACTATTTGGTGTGGTTTATTTTAGTCTGGCACTTCAAGTTTAGCCAGGTGACTGTGAATTTTTTAATTTAAGTAGGTTGGAATAACGAAACTATTAAAATTCCTGCATAACCATACAGAGACCATTACATCATCGTCTTGAGGTAAGGTTCTAACCTTGGGTGTGATATAAAAAATCCTACAGAGATTTCTACTAAACTAACATGTTAGTTAGCCATAATGTATTATGATTTGTTGTGATTATTAAGACTGAATCATTGCCAGATGATGCTAACATAAAGAAAAACTTGCATTGAGATAAATGCACTGGTTTGTACGATTGTATTTATCTAAGTCAGTCTCAATGTTCTTGTCTTATTCACAACCGACAAGAGGCAGGCGACACAGGTGTGCGACAATATTTTCTTGACAAACGACAAACAGTCCTGTTATCTTATTGAAAATAGTTGATAGAACAATAATTATTGTGAACTGTTGATAGTTTTGACCTATACAATAAAAAAAAATGAAGAACAATGAGGAACAGAACACGATAACGTAATTGTATAGTTTATTAATAACGTAGAAAATAAAACATATTTAGTGTCCAGATGCCAAGCAATTTGTAATAAATCTTTTAAAATCCTTTTCATTTAAAAGAATACAGTAAATAAATTAAATAGTCATATTAAATTAGTCATTAGTCATTATACATTAAAATATATAAATTTATAATTTTATTATATTTCGTCACTTATTCACACTCACTCGACACTACCGACATTATTCGACACAATTTGGCGGAAAGTTGAGTTCGCTTTTCCGTTTCTGATTAAGACGTTGCGTTCTTTATTTACCCTATCTGTTTTAATTAGCGCAAAAGCCTATTTATTACGACACTGTGTCTTCACATATTGAAATCATACTAGAGACTATGCTCGTGACAAGCGAAGTACGTTGAAAGAGAGTTTAAATACATTTTTTTATTGGTGATACTGACCTTACACCAATACTTAAATTTCAGTTTATAGTTCCATGATATTCATTTGAAGATAAAAATTTAATAATAATATATTCACAATTTATTTTAGGAGCATCTATATTAGAAAAAATATTTATTAATGTGAAAATACATTACGACGTTCATAATGAATAAAAACAAAAACCCTGAGAATCACCTGGCCAAAATGTTATATACAGGGTATCCCTAAGGGTATGATTTTTTCATTTTACGGTGTCGCTAGATTTAGCGATCTACAAGACACATTTTTTTCAGTTAAACAGGGTGTTCCACTTTTTCCGGCTAGCTACCAACTTCAGGTTTATAAATGTGACCATATGTTTTTTATACCCATTTTGAATAATAGTCCTATACCAAATGCAAAACTTTATCATTAAGATATTTATCATTAAATATTTTTCGTCGATATATGTTGCTTAACGAAATTTGAAATTTTCAGGTTATGTTAGCAACTACTGAACTCCAATTTATTGGAGTTGGCAAACGTTGATCAAGAGCGACTCTTTTAAAGTCTGTGCCAAAAATTGACTTGAATTGTAAATTGAATTTACAGAGAGGAGAAATTCATGACAAACATGTTATAAAAAAATTCTAAAAAAAAAATCAAAGGCGGCACTGTATAGTTTTATACCTTAAGATGCAGAATTAAATTCTCTACCTACAGCTTTCATGAAGCTTTTTCTATACCTAAAGTCCATAGTTTTTTTGTAGATCTGGGCAAAGTTTACGGAATATATCCTCACCTGAGGTTAGGCAGTGAAATTTAGGGTAAAATTAATTATTCTAAGGAAGAATTAATAAATTGAGTGTATGCCGTAAGGGAAGCTCATGGTAATTATTTATTAGCCGATTATATTTACGAAGCAAATAATCCAAGCTTTCCTTGGTAATGCCAAAATTTCCTTTTACTGACTGTTCTCAAAAACTAAAAGATTAGATTTGATAGAACGGCAAATCCTAATTATGAGGAGAAAACTACTAGAAGACATATTAACATTATGGAAGTGTAAGAAAAGTTAGTGAAAGATTGAGATTTCTAAAACCACGGTGAGTAGATCGTTAAAAAAAAATAAGTTTCACCCTACCACGTCTAGCGCCATCACACACTTTCGGGACAAGATTTCCAAAATCAACTGCAATTTTTTCACTGGTCCCAAGCAAATGTTTTGCCAAAGTAGTGTTCAGCGATAAGTCGTCGTTCTTAAACACGACGAGCAAATTTATATAAACTCTCACCATTATGGTGACCATAGTCCCAGATTAATTCGACAGGAGAATCATCATTTCAAGGTAAACGTTTGGGCTGGGGAATACAGAGAATACATCATTGGACCTTACTTCTTTTAAGGAAATTTGAATTGAAAAATGCGCATACAATGATTGCAGAACCACGTCCATCTTCTGCAAAGACATGTACTTCATAGTGTCTTAATTGGACAATGGTTTCAACATGACGACGGCGCCCTGCTCATTCGACATTCGCGATAAGCAATTCCATTCAGTTAGTACAGTTATTTGAAATTATTTCAATAATTGTTTCAACTTAGAGAAACTTTAAATTACGTTTATCCGGGAAGGTGGATTGGTAAAGGTGGTCCATTTGCATAACCTACCCGCTCTCCCGATTAAATAAATTGCCTTAACTTCTTGAGGGGTTATATTAAGGACATGGTATACTAGATTATTCTGGCAGACATCGAGGATTTAAAAATGGAGATCAAAAATGTATTCGTTCGTGACCATATCTTCTGAAATACTCAGAAATTTTAACCGCAGAGTTTAATTGTGCGTCGAGACTAATGGCGAACATTTTCAGCATTACATTTTCTGTAATATTTTAGAATAATTTTAATATTGTAAATATTATCATAAGTATCTTTGTAGTTAGTATATCTCATATATATAAGAAAAAGTATGTAAATCTAGATGTTTGTTAATTAATTCTACAAAATACTGTTATCTCGTAATTAGCATTTGCCGTTCTTTCAAATCGTTCTTTTAGTTTTTAAAAACAGTCAGTACGAAAAAAAGTTTATTTGTTTGTAATTGTGAGCTGCTGAAAAAGAATTGCCATGAGCTTCCACTAGAGTATACAACTTATTTACTATGTATCCTTCCTTAGAATAATTATGTTTATTTAATAAAAAACTATGGTAAACCGTGTCCTTTTCATCAAAACGAGATTCTATAAAAAAAACTATTGACTTTAGGTATAAGAAAATCTTCATCAAAGTTATAGAGAATTTAATTCTACATCTTATGGTATAAAAATATACAGGGTGCTGTGTTTCAATTTTTTTTTCATTTTTAAATCTTTTTATAGTTCTGTTCAGTTTTATAGTTTTTAATCGTTCTTGCTAAACGTTTGTCTTAAATTAGAGTTCAAAGGTGAAACTGAACTAACTATACCAGTCAGCTAAAATAATAGGCAGTGACTCATGGTCTAATTCGATACAGAATAGGGACGAAGTGTAAATACTTAATACATAGCGGCACAAACGTTTGCACATAGAAAAGTGATGCAGCTTACGCATTACTATTGAACAGAACTATAAATTGTCTGTTCCATGGTGGTTCCATGCTTCTCTATTCAATGCTACCACAATTCTTTACGTCGAATATAGTTCCGTCTTTGTTTAACGGATTAAAAAACGAAGAGCGAGATATGCAACCTATGCAACAAAAGTCAAGAGTGTGTAGAAGATCGGACATGCGCATTTCACACACATCCAAGTAATTCATCGCAGCCTGACATAAGCGTAGTACGCGGGAAATGCTGTAATTTGTGTCTGGACTGCATATATTAATTGGTGAACTTGGTGATGTGTTCCTTAGTTTATTTAGTGTTCGAAGAAAAGGATTTTATTATGAAAGCGATCGCGGGGAGCAGTGGATTAGAAACGCGTAAACGATCTCATCTGACAAGCGAGGAAATTCGTATGATAAAAAATTTCTATGAGCGATTAAAAGCGCGTGATAAAAATTTAAGTGTAGTGGATGCGGCGGAACTGTGTAGTGAATTAACAAAAGTCTCCGTTCGTAGTGTATTTCGTGCAATAAAATATGGAGACACAGACTCCATTGTTCTGGCAGAAGAGTTCTGGCAAACTTTCGTATAAATTGCTTATAAGGACAATGCATGAAATGAATTTCAAATATTGCAAACGAAATCGGAAGAGTAGGTATGCTTATAGAGAAAAATGAGATTGTGACAGAGACGAGAATATTTGGAGAAAATAAGAGAATTTCGTGCTTTAAATAGAAAAATATATTATATGGATGAGACATGGTTAAATGAAGGATGTGTAGACATGTGTTGTGTTGTGTAGTGTAGTGAAATGAAGTGAAGTGAAGTGTTAAATAGTAAACTTGCTCCGGAATGTGATTAATCGCGTTTTCGGTGGCGGCTGTGGGTTGGTGGTGGGCCATCAACACTTAAAAGCGTTCTTTTAATATCTGTGGCAATATTCATCAATTTCGTTCGATGTACAACTAATCTGTAAGGTGAGTTTGAAAAACAATTCACAATTTCTATAACACCGTTCATGTTGATATTTTTTATATTTATTTGACATTATTAGCACCTTTCCAACGATTTTTGCGTACGCCTATGGAATTACAGTCCCCACCCCAAATTATTACGTCACGCGGTAATACGTCACTGCCTATTATTTTAACCCACGGGTGTAACTAAACTGAAAATTTCAAACTTCGTAAACAACGTACATCGATAAAAAAAATTTTAAAGCTAAATATCTCGAAAATATAACATTTGGTGTAAGACTATTATACACAAAGTACCCTTTATTTTATTCGTAGAATCTAAAATGAGCGTAAAAGATATACGGTTCCATATAAAAAATTGAAGTTGGTATCTTGCCAGAAAAAGTAGAAAGCTCTGTATAACTGAAAATAATTTTAGTTTGTAGATCTTGATAAATCTGGCAACACCGTAAACAGACAAATTTATATATCCCTAGTTTTCGCCTAGATATTGGACTTCCGCACACTAGTGGAATACCCTGTATAATTTCTAGTATATATAGAGTATATAAATACAAGAAAATTAGGCAATTCGGTTTACAGAGTTATTATACAGAGTGATTCAGCTAACATCTGTTAAAGTTACAACCTATATGAACAATTAATAGTATTTTAAATATTAAAATTTTTTTTTAAATTTGATTTTGTTTTACGTTATTGAAATGCTTATCATCGATTGACAAGGAAAGTTATGGTAACAAGTTTTGGGCTATGGTTAGGCAGGCTATCAAGCTTTCAGGTTATGTGTAATTTAAAATTTTATTACAGGGTGTTCAAAAAATTATTTGATTCCAACTAATTTCAACTGCCCAAAAGTCATTTATTGCTGTATTTTATTGCTCTATGTGATGGAGAATAAAGTGATCTTTCAATGTGTATTAGGATTCCCTATACCTATATGTTACCATTTTCTTGCTATCGGCGTATTTACTTTCGATACAATAATTTTCTATTTCCTTGAATTTCTTGTAATTAGCGGTCCATGAAAATTAAAACAATGTTTCTTATTTATCAATCTCGTAAAAGTCAAAGTGAGAAACTTTACAAGATATTATAAATTATAATATTTATTATGGAAGACCAGCAAGAATATTCGAATGGAGACATATTAAATTTATTTTTCATTCATGGAGAATGTCACAAAATTATTGAAAGAACTTGTTGGTTTAACGAGGGGTATCTACAATTACGACATCTAAATAAAACTGTGTTTAAGAGAATAGAAGGAAATTGTAAACGATTTGGACCTCAAAGCACTAGAACACGTCCCAAGAAGTTTGGTGATAAAGGTAACCAAGTAAATGTCTTGGCATATTTCTATGCAACTAATCATGCATCAATTAGAGCTGCGTATGAAGATTTAGGACTGTCTTACTCGTCAATACACAGAATTTTAGCAAAACTTAAAATGCATGCTTTCTCTGTTTTAAAATTACAAGCTTTCCCCCCAGATGACGAAATACGGCGTATAGCATTCTGCAAAACATTTTATTAAAAGTGCAAAAAGATCCCCATTTTTTGAAGAAAATTATTTAGACCGACGAATCAAAATTTAACAGAGAAGGAATAATAAACAGGAAAAATTTGCATTTTTGGGCAGAACATATAGTGCGCGAAGGTAACTTTCAAAACGCATTTATTTTAATGTTTTTTGTTTGATTATGGCTAATCGTATTTATTTTGAAGTGTTTAACGAAAATTTAAATTCCCGCAAATATCTAGAAATTCTTAGTGGAAAATTTGCCCCTAAATCTTCTAAATACATGTTGGTACCAAATGAATGGTGCTCCAGCCCATTCAACCCATGAAGTGAAGGTACGGCGAATTAACTAATATGTTTGAAGATCGCAGGTTTAGACACAATAAGCTCTATGGCTGCCCAGATCGGCTGACCTAACACCCCTTAATTTTTATGGGGCTATATCAAGAGTAAGGTCTACTCAACACCCATCAATACCAAAGATGACCTATTACATCGCAATGCATACAGTGCAATATCTAACTGTTTATTACCTAACTAATATTTAGTTATTAATGTTATTATATTTAGGTTATAGTAGCTTCCAATTCGTTTAATATTTTCTTCTATTCTTTTAAATGTAATTTTATTTATAGGCCGTAATTGTGGATATATCACGTTAAACAAACGACAAGTTCTTTCAATAATCTTGTAGTTCCTCATAATTACAAAATAAATTTATATAAGAGACATTGTTTTCATTTTCATGGCGCGCTAATCACAAGGATACTTTTCTAATTCAAGGAAATAGAAAATTATTGTATCGAAAGTAAATGTATGGTACCAATGCTTTTGTTTTTTATTTCTATAGATATAAGCCAATGTAAGTTTGGACACTGTAAGAATTGCGAAGACATAAAGACACTTCTGCAGATACCAATATTAGAACATATATTATTGGATGCCATAGGAGACGATAATATATCGATCGTGCGATATAATAAACCTTTAAAATATTTGGTTCGAAAAGTAGCACCCCACACTGCCACCGATGTGTTCGACAAACCTGAAAGTATACGTTGTTTGAAGAATATTATAGAGAAACGTCGAAAAAGACACGCAACATATGTTTCATTAAGGCATAAAGGAAAAAATCGTGGTCGATTATTTAGGAGAAAAATTGATCCATTGGATTTAGCAGGCAATGATCAGTTCAAGAATATTATAAGTTTTATCATCAAGAACAAAACTTTCGACGAAGGTTACACTTTTGTTCCAATAGTATTTGTCACAGTTAGTCCCACTAATTTAAGCAAATCATATTTAGATACTAGTAACACAACTAGTGCAGCGAATTCAAGCAGTACAATCGCTGTAACGCCTATCGATCTAAGCCAACAACATTTAGAAAGTAATATAACAACTAATGCAACCAGCGCAACCACTGCAGCTTCTACTGATTTAAACCAAACACATGTAGAAACTAATAAAATAACTAATATAACCAGTGCCACCGTTGCATCTCCTACTGATTTATACCAACAACATTTAGACACTAATGAAACAACTAATTCAACCAATGCAACCGGTGCAGCTCCGACTGAGTTAAGCCAACAGCATTTAGATAGTAATAAAACAAATAATGGAACCAGTACAATAGCTGTAACTTCTACTGAGTTTTGCCAACAGTATTTAGAAACTAATAAAACAACTAATGCAACCAATGCAACCGCTATAGCTACTACTGAGCTAAGCCAACAACATTTAGACATTAATAAAACAACTAGTGCAGCCAATACAACCGCTGTAGCTCCTACTGAGTTAAACCGAGAACAATTAGACACTAATAAAACAACTAATACAACCAATGCAACCTCTTTAGCTCCTACTGATTCAGACAAACAACATTTACAAACCTATAACACCACCAGTACTAACTACACCGTGCAGTGTAACACTACAGCTCCTACAAATTTAGGTGAGCAACATTTAGAAACTAGTAACACAACATGTGCAACAAATGCAGCAAATAATAGAAGTACACAACTGGAATCTAATAGTGAACACATAATCTGTACGAGCAGTTCTGCTGCCTCAATTATAGAAAACGATTTGAAAAATGAAAGCACTGTATTACAGTCCTTAAATAATTTGTCAACTGAATCCAATAACTCATCAGATGAAATGTTATTTCGAGTGCCCACATTTAATTTTTCTTTAGAAGCTACTACAGAATTAACTAGCGTTACTACAAATAAAGAGGTTTTTCTGGCAGTAAGAAGTATAGCGAAGGAACTAAGTGACCAAGCACCTCAATTAAAAAAAAGTTTTGTAGAAATACTGAAAAGGGAACAACAACATCGCTCTAATGATCGTTCTAAGAAAGATATTTCTACACTGTTACCTAATGAAGGAAATACATCACTCAGTAATTATTCCGAATTAAATATAACTAGTACTAATGTAAGTAGTACATTGCCGACTTCAGTTTTGAATTCCAATATCTCGGAACAACTAAATAGTACCTTACCGACCTCAATTTCGAATTCCAGTATCTCAGAGCAACAATATACTACCTTTCCGACTTCAGTTTCTTATTTCAATATCTCAGTGCCACTAGATAATACTTTATCGATGTCAGTTTCGAATCACTCTATATCAGAGCAAGAATCCATAACTAATACAAGTATTACAAACGCATATAATTCAACAACAGGTAACACCTCAGAAGGTACCCCCAGCATAGATCTTAACTCAACTTCCACGATGGCTACAATAAATCCTTTATGTATAACGCCGACAACAGTTTATGGTGTAACTAACTCAACCAATAATACTGAAAGCACTGTTCAAAATAATAGTACATTTGACAGTAGTACAGAGACTCAAAGTACTCAAATAATTATAATTAATAATACCAGTATGATTCCTGGAGTTCTAATTTTTCCTGTAAATAAGACAAAAAGAAAAAGACTTGCTGAAGATTTTAAAGACACTGGTAATTCAATATACGGCAAACTTTCTGGAGTATTTGATGATGCAGTAGATTTAATGAAGTCAACTATTAATACCAATGTAAGTACCTGACTACACTAGTATATGGTGATGAACGACTGAAGTGAACCATCTCAACTTTAAATCAAAATTTAAATGATTTAACATCCTTCGGTAATGCCCGATTCTGAAAATTTGTTAAGCACGTAGTTGATTTTAATCGCAATGAAATTTTTAGGATATTGCTGCAACTTTTTTCCAATAAAATTGCAAACCCAAAATCAGCAAAATATAATTTGAACTAAAATTAAGGTGGTCCACTTCAATCCTTGTAAAAAAGCATTGGATTTATTTTTCTTCAACAGTAACATATAAGTCGAGCTAACATACCACAAGCCAACCTAGTTGTCACAAATGTGTGGCTCACCCCTGTAACTTGTTTATTTCTCGAAATATTAAGATTAAATTTAGCAATGTCAATGCAATGTGGCAACTACTAATACAAATGCTTTTTTAAATATAATATAACAAATTTCAGAACGTCCGGTTTTACCGAAAATAAACCTCTACAACGTTAGATTTTTAAATAGAACCAGTAATATATTATTCAATATTTCGTCTCAGGCCAAAATTCCATTTTCTATACGAGAACTTTGAAATAAATAAAATCGTTCTTTTTTACTCACACGTCATGGGGAAAATACAAAGTACCAATTTATTTAACTATGAATTATTTTCAGAGTTTTAAATCTTTACATATTGGGTTTTTTATTGGGACTATAATGGCTGTATCGTATCTATTCAATTATTCATTTTTTTACTAATTCATTAGTAGGTGCCCATAATTTGGGTATTGAAACGTTTTTATTACAAAAATCTTGGAAACAATCTTAAAAATTTGTCAAAAATAAATTAAAAGACAGTCTGTTCCAAATTTTTCGAATACCCTAATATCGTACTCAGAATTTAGACCTGATTCCTGATTCAAAATATTGATTACACACCCTCTATATGTATATATATATATATATATATATATATATATATATATATATGTATATACATACAGGGTGTACCACTTAAGCGTATGCGGAGCATAGCGGCTAAATCGTAAGAGCTAGAAAAAATGTTTTAGATAAAAGTTATTTTCATTCAAGTGTTCTATGACTTACAATTATTTTCGATTATTCAGGGTGTTTAGTGTAGGCTGGGTGCAACACAACTTCGTTATTTTAAATGGAACGTCCTATATATTATTGCATATTTGGATAGAACGTTGTCTGACGAATACAGTGATATGAGGTGTGAGATCGTGATGGATCTATCTCTAATAATAAGGAAGGTATGGCCAAAGTAGTGTACCATAAGAGTAATGTGTTAGACGAAGACCTTGTACCCTAGCAAAGAATTGACAATCTCTTTCTAACACACTACTCTTGTGGTACACTCTTTTGGCCATATCTTCCTTATTATTAGAGATGGACCCATCAAACCTTATATCACTGTATTCGCCAGACAACGTCCTATCCAAATATGCAATAATATACAGGGTGTTCCATTTAAAATAACGAAGTTGTGTTGCGCCCAGCCTACACTAAACACCCTGTATAATCGAAAATAATTTTAAGTTATAGAACACTTGATTGAAAATAACTTATTTGAAACATTTTTTTCTAGCTCCTATGGTTCCCAAAATTAAATTTTTGGGTCTTCTCACAATTTAGTTTGAAATTATGAGACGAAAACCAGTCAGTCACCTCTGATATAGCCTCATTAATAATCTCGGAGCGTTTAGAATTATTCTGGTGTGATGTTATAATAGTAGAGTCATCAGCAAAGCATACCCACTTAACTGGACTTAGGAAATAGAAAAGACCTTTAATATAAATAATAAATAGAAATTGTCCTTGCGGTACATCGTAACGCATGGTAAGTGTTTTTGACCTTATTTCGTCCAAGAATACCATGTTTTCTATTAAGTAAATAACTCTTGAAGAACGAGAGGGGTATACCCCTTATCACGGGGGTATACCCGGGATATAGAATTCCAGTTTACTGAAAAGCAAGTCGTGGGAGACACAGTCAAATGCCTTACTGGAATTACACAATGAGATAGTAGTATCCTCACCTCTCTCCAAACATTCCACTATCCCTCCCACCACTTTACCAATAGTGGAATTACCTTGACTGTGGAGCAATTGGGCCTAACACCGAATTGATACTCATGCAGAAAGTTGTGTTTGTCAAAAAAACTGATCAGGAACTTTAGAGCTGAAAACTTTAGGAATTGATGCTCCTATACCTTTCAGAATTATCGTTTTATAAGGCATGGAATTGTGTATTTTGCCACACAATGCGGTTCAGAATACACCGGTACCGGGATAAATTAATACAAGACCGAGACTGATATGCGCAGATTTGGTCACATATACTAATATCTGACCTAATTGGAATGTGTACCTACTAGGATTCGATCACGCATTAAACCATGAAAAGTCATAAGTGAAATGTCTGCTTCCTCTAGTCTATGATATTACCGCCAATAATATTTATTTCGTAATAGTATTTTTTTCAGTAAATAAATGGTCACTTATAACTACTTCACTGTCTATATTGAAAACCATTTATTTTCAAAGAAGTGCATTACTTGTTGCTACTTGTTACCGCATTAATTTTTCCATAAAAATATTTATGGGTCAAGTTTACCAACAAACTTGCATTAATAAGAATAAAACAATGGTTTATTTATTTTCTGGTTATAACTGGATACGATTTATCTCAGTATCAATTTCGGCAGATAAAGTGAAATTTTATGTGTATGTATAAAATATTCAACTGTAATTATTTATATTCAACATCTATTGAGAAATAAATATTTTAAGTACTCATATTACGTATATTTAAAACATTTTGTATACTCAAACCATAACATCTAATTGTTTCAGTTCATAGATTTCAATCCATTGCGAAAACTAAAAAAAGATGTTTCACTCGATTGCAAAAACGAAACTGACTCAATATTGGACGTTCTTAATGACCTTAGTGGAGATAATGGGACAGCTGTAACACCTCTTATTTTTGATAACTTAGAAGACAAGTCAGAACAAAATTCAAACACGAGTTTCCTATATGACACCCCTGTAACTACAACAAAAAGTAATACTGAAACACCAGCTGGTATTGATATACAAGGAGACATTGGTCAAGTTGGCAACATGACAGGCCCCATTTCTAATTTGTTACCTAACCTAAATGTAGATAAGGTGTCTGTACTAGATTCAAATACGATGTCAACGGAAGATACAACAGTAGTGACTAGTTCAAATAATACATTTTTCATGATTCTAAACCCAATGAAAACAACCTTTTCAGAAACAAGCACTATTACAACTAGTGCTATAAGTAATACAACGCAAGGAACTAGTATCGATAGTACCATTAACTGTAATGTCTCTTCAACTAATATTAACAATGTAACGCTAGGAACAATAAAAAGTGCAATAATGCCAACAGTTACATCTCAAAATCCAGTTTCATTAAGTGTTGCATCTGTTCTTAATATTCTACAATCTGAATCACCTCCTGCTAAAGCTGTCAGGAGAACAAAAGAAATTTCATCTAGAAATTATATAAACAAAGAAAAAGACATGTCATCGAAATTAAGGAGACTCGAATCTGATTTAAAACTTGTCAACGAAGTGCAAAATATTTTAAACGGTATGAGTGCAGGAAATCACAAGGTTAATAAGAGAGACATAGGTTCACAATATATTACACCTGATAGTAATTTTCAAGAGTATGCTGAAACAACTACACTTTTTGAATTAAATTTGAAGATAGTGTCTCCTAGACCAAACTCTTTTTCAAATGAGATCAGTGGTTTGGGAAAACTTTTAAGGTGGAAAGCAAAACACCCAAAAGATGAATGCAGAATGAAAAGGCGAGCTAGGAAGAAAAAGAGGAAGAGGAAGAAAGTGCAGAGAAAGTTAATCAGACACAGGCGTTTTTTAGGCCCGGGCACCCAAAATTTTCCGTAGAAAATACACAAAAATCACCGTTTAACAATAAGTTATTTGAACATTCTAAAATAAAAGATTATTCTCAAAATTATCTAATCAATCCATTGAAGATATTTCCAAGAAAATTTAACAATCCATCAATTAGAATAAGGGCTGTAACAGATCGATCAGATGGAGAGCATACGTATTTTCAGTGGCCTGAATGGATGCTGACAGATGTGGAGGAAAACACAGAAAAACAGAAAAAAGGAAAAGGATTAAAATATTCCCGAAAACATAAAACGCGTACAACTATAAATCCTAGTATGTCGAAAGAAAAATCTAAAAATGGATCTGAAAATGGCTGGATTAATTATAATTGGGACGTAGAACATACTAAAAAGTATACCAGAAAAGAAATTATTAAAACTACAGCGACATCGGGTAAGTTTATTATACCTAACAGATTTTAGATAGTAACGTTAAAAGACATGATTTAATTTGTTTGCGAATTTGAAAAACGTGCAGGATGTATTTACTAAAAACCGTCTTCTTGAAGATCTTAATTAGATCAAAAGATAGCAATCTTCTGAAACACATAATGATTTATGTATATGTATAAAAACACTTCTGTATCTTTTCGAGATATTTTGAAAAAACTGAAAATCGCCAAAATTTTGAAACTCGAATATCTCGAAAACTATAAAAGATACAAATAATATAAAAATACTCTGTGACAGTGTTTTTTACGAGGAATTCAGTGGTGATTCACCTCACGAGTGGTGATTGAAAACCTCACGAGCATCTTAGTTTTTGAGAAAATAAATAAAGTTATGCTCTTTTAAATGGCAACCATAGTTGGCTATAGTATCAATAAGAAGCTTATTTTTTTCTGATTTCAAAAATATAATATTTAATAAATAGTTTTTTTCTTCGTTTGTGTACATTTCACAATAACTATTTTAACATGAACGTTTAATTTTGACGTGTATAATGTGACTTTAGAGTGATCTGACATTTGTATTTTATTGTTGTTTACTGATCTACGTTTGTTTTTCATAGCTTACTATGTTAATAAATTATTTGTTCATTACAGTAAACAAAAGAAAAGAGAAAGGTATATTAAATATTATATTTTTGAAATTACAAACAAATAAGCTTTTTATTAATACCATAACCAACTATGGTTGCCATTTAAAAAAACAACTTTATTTTTTTTCTCAAAAACAAAGATTCCCGTGAAATTTTCAATGTCATCGCTGAATTTCACGTAAAAAACACTATCACAGCGTATTTTTATATTGTTTGTACCTTTTATAGTTTTCGAGATATTCGAGTTTAAACATTTGGCGATTTTCAGTTTTTTCAAAATATCACGAAAAAGTTGAAAATTAAAATTACATTTAAAGGAGGCACTGAATTCCTCTTGTAATTTTGCCCAATTTTGCTAATTTAACCACGTCCCCAGCTCCACTATTAACAAAGTTGGCCGTGTAAGGAGATAGATAATGGGCACCGTGTATATACATATTCTTCGTTTATAACAAATTGCTTTCCTCAGTTAGTTCTAAATTTCTTTATTCCTCAAAATATAAAAGCAAATGTTCTTTCTAAAATATTGTAGTCTAATCTATTGAATTTCAGGTATATTCCAGTCTCAGTTAATGTCAGTATAGATATTATAATGTATACATATTAATATTTATAATCCTCCACGTGTTTGTATTTTCTTTTTTTTTTAAGAAATTGGCACATATGCAAGTGCAAGAGTCACATCTACCACCATTCACGGAAACTCAATTGCAGCAAGCAATTTATCTGGAAGAACATCGGCAGGCTATAAAACTAGTAAAAATAAAGTATGGACAGACCACTCACTTGAAAGAAGTAAGTAAAAATATAAAATAATGTATGTAGTAAATTTTTTATCCCTAAATGCAACCCCTTCTCAAAATATAAAAACCTTTCAAAATCTATGTGCATACTTGGTAGTAATACTTAAGATATTAGTAATCAAATGTATTACCACGGGTATATACCACTGTTGTGGCTTTCTAAAAAATTGTAAAATACAAGCTTTCAGTTCTCTCAGTATTTAAACAGATTAGGTATTCTATCCCTGGTAATACAGCCATATTATAAACCAATACATCTATAATCTTATAAGAGAAATATATAATCTTCTTCATATGTGTTCTATTTACTATTATTTATTTAACACAACGAAGTCACTATAATCAGTGACTATAGTCACTGCTATAATACTATGAGTAAGAAGTTATAGAAACACCAAACAAGTCATGTAAACCACATTCATAAAAACCCGTATTTTGCTCTTCTATAATGTATTAATATATTAATATCTTTCACATTAATTAGCAGCGCCATATTCATCTACCACTCATAAGAATTTGGTGGATACAGAAATACCTCAAACACATGATATATCTGAAAATATAGTAGTAGATGATTATGAAATTACAACTGAAAGTGAAATATCCATGGGGCCGCCAGTTGAGGAAAGTAATGAATCTGATAAAAAGAAACTTCATAGCATTGCTGATGATTTATTAAATACGAATAATTTTGAAGCTACTTTAGGAACAACTTCCGAATCTGAAATTGGTTTAAATAACGTCATTGGAACCAAAGTATCAGAAAGCGATGAAGTTATAGATTATTATGAACGATTTTCAAGTATTTTAAACGAAGAGACTGTTCTTGCCTCGGACGGGTACACTGAAATTGAGTTAGCAGAGAAGAAACAGCTTTATAGTGCAGCAGATGTTTTAGAAAAAGAGGACAGTAAAATGAATACATTCGTAGAGAGTTCGACTATAACTATACCTAGGAAGATACAACTTAATACAGGCTTTTCAACCAAGATATTCGAAGATTTTTATGATAGAGACTGGAAAAAATATAATTGGGATGTAGAACATACGCGAATCTCACAGATGTCAGCAGAACCTTCTATTGAAACAACTACTAAAAAGGTTACGGGTAAGTGTTTTATCATATTTATCGATATCTATCTTTACCCTTTCTTCGAAGCAATATTGTAATACTACTGAGATACGCATAATGAAGAAAATAACATTTTTTTCCAACCATATGAATGACACTATAACATTAAATTATTTTGTCTTTAAAAGAAGGCCTTTTCGGGACTGTTTGAAATCGCCATAGACACTGTACAAAAACGAGATTTTTGTACAGTACCGAAAAGTAATTTGACAATATATATGTGACATTGCATGTCACATATATTGAAGTTTAAGTAAATCTAAAAATAGAAACAGATAGTGACTCCGATGAATCGATAACCTGGAGGTGCTAATTAGAAGCGGTTGGAAAAAAAATTACGTTAAACTCGTACAAAAAATACGTTTTCGAGACTTGTAAAATGCCTAACCTTTGTGTTTAATGTCTAAATGTAAAACCCTTCCTTCGTTCCGAAAACGTGTATTTTTTGTACTAATCAAACAAGTAACTATTTATTGAAACTTAAAACTTAATGTTTTGTATATTAGACTACATACAGTGGGTCTCACGGTGACCACCCACTAGAATACCTCAGAGTTTACCTTGATTTAAAAAATAAAAATTTAAACCCTAGGCTATTTGAATATGATTTCTTCAAATAAAATATTGACGCATTGTTCGGTATCTTGTTATACCGGAATTTACCTCCCATTTTGTCATTTTAAATGGGCTAACCAATAGATTTTTAGATTTTCTATTCTATGCATCATTTTAGGGGGACTTTTATCAGCTTCCCACATGTTTAACTCAAATACAGTTCGAGATATTCCGATATTTTCAAAAAAGTAGTAATTTCATTGCCTAAATTATGACAACTTATGATTTCTTACATCGTGCAAACTAAACTGGTGATATTTGGAAAAGAGTTTGGTAAATACTTATAACTTGCAGAGGTACCTTAAAAGCTACCCTATTTCAGTAACTACCAGTAAATCTAAATATCTGTCTCTTAGTTTACTCAGAATTATTTCGTGGTGTATATATAGTCAACCGCTTTCGTGACATCAGTTTACATAACATCCGATTGCCCATGACCATCAAGTATTAATATCACGTAGTGAAAAAAGGTAGATAAATTAGTAATAGGTAAAATAGATAATAATATTCAACACTTTTTAGGTATTTTTACGTCCCTCACCCGCCCGCCCGGCAATATCCATCCATTGACCGTCGTCATGACCTAGGATGGTTTGGGGCCTGGCGGGATTATCGCTCTTTACCCTCCCCATCGCTATAGGACTGAACTGCCTCGTAGAGGTGGACCCCATCCTTCACCAACCCCGATCATCACAAATGTGATAGGTTTGGGCGATTCGTGGGGTCTCCTCCTGTCCTGGCTCTATCCTGCAGGCTGGGTAGGATCTTCTGGCGCTCTTCTGTCTTGTCTTCTTTCTTCGTCTGCATATCTAACCCGCCGGAGGTAGTCTGTCTCGGACGAGGGCGGCAAGTGCCTCTCTCGTCCTGGGTGGTTGTTTGAGATAGGTCAGGATTGGCTGTGTAGCCGGGATGCATCTCTAAAGGAGTCAACTGGCCCTTTAGCTTTATGCTAGGTAAGGAAAGAGTACTCGAAGTGAGCTCGTGACCGATGTCGGCGGTCGCGGCTTCGAGGGGAGGTCTGAGGGTCGTTTATTTGGTCGCTTCGTAGCCCACTGCGCTTGTTCCGGGTGGAATCTGAAACATAAGAAGATCTTACTCACATCCTGGGTCCAGCAGTTGGAGTCTTGGCCGTTTGTGTACAGCGGCCGCATCGGCCTCGTAGTCCACGATTTCCTGGATTAGCGGGTTGCTGTGCGCATCGGCACCCGCGAAGAACTTGACTCCGCGCCTCCTGATGATTTCTAGGACTGGGACGTAGTCGAGGTTCCGGTATTTATCGGCTGTCCGCAGGTACCAGGGTGCACCTATCGCGGTCCTTAGCGCGATATTTTCGACGGCCTGGATCTTCTTCATATACGTCTTTGCAATCGCCCATGCTGTTGACGCATATGTCAACTGGGGTTGGATGACTGTCTTGATCAGAGTTCGCTTATTCCTTAGGCTGAGCTCGCTGGTGCGGCACAACATCGGATATACCTTGGCCCTGACCAGCTTCGGTTTCCCTACAACTTTCTCGATGTGGTGTTTCCACCGCAGCCCCTTATCCAGATAAGGGGCTACGGTGGTATAATGCCGTAGGATAATACCCTAGATAAGTGACGGTGTCTCTCCACTCGATGTCGACCTCGTTCATGCTGACGTGTCCAGCTGGCGTCTGTCTGTATCTGCGAGAAGGTATTTTTACGTCGTTTGTAATTTATTCTAGTATGTAGTTATTACATATTGAATAATTTTGTATAATATATGATAATTCTGTATTTGGTCAGTACAGTAAGTATTTTCATAATGAACGTGTTTATATGTTACTCTTATTTTAGGACATATTACATAATTCTGATTCTAATTTATTTTTTAGAATCCTTCTTAGCTTCTCCTTGTTCATTGGAGACAAATTGGAGTATCTCTAATTGGAAATCTACGTGTTCTGTTTATAATTCCATTGCACTTTCTGTAAATAAATAGTAAAGTATAAAGTATAAAATATCATCATTTTTTAATACGTATGGAGCTCGGTGTCCGAGCGGTTAAGACGTCTGGTTTTCAATCGTTCTCCGCGGTTGACGACGGTTCGAATCTCACCATGGTCAACTTTTTCTAACTGCTCCAATATTAAATCTGTATGTATAAGGCTGGTAGCGTTCTTAATATGCAACTAGTACTACAATATCACTGTATAAATGGCTAACATCCTACTGTACACTTTAATTAATAAGGTTTTCCAGGTTTCCCTTATTCTCGTACTAAACGGTAATTAAAGTTATAACATCGTAAGTCGTTCCAGGGCGTACTCACGGCCCGCAAAATAATAATATGCCGCTCCCTCTCCCACACAAGTCTCTGATTTCCGGGCTCATCACTAAGATGATAATGAGGGATAGAGATATTATTATTATATTATTATATTATTATTGTCCATTTTTTATAAACACTTAGTAAACTGTCACTGTAGTAAATGATAGCTTAGTTACCTTTTTTTGTAGTTACCTGCTAACAATTTGATAGTTGCAAGAAACCCTCGCAAGAAGTTGAAATATATTTGTTGGATTTATTAAAACCATCAATAACACAAAAATGTAAGAGAGATATAGGTATATATGGATGATGAGATGAATCGATAGAAAATAAAATTTTGCTTCACAATTTGAAAAAATGCTATTTTATTTAACGAATTAACCTTTAGGAGTTTAAAATTGAACAAATTCGACATTAAATTTATATCACACTGTATAAATTGAGGTATGATACCGTATCTTTTAAGATAAGTCTACAAATTAGATGTACTTATCAATCTTCCCTCCAAATATCACCAGTTTATACGACATAAGAAATAGGCATCTTAGACGATTAAATAATTAGACATACAGAAAGTCCGCTTAAAATGATGCGTAGAATAACAAAAATTTAAAACATACGTGTCTCATTTAAAATAATAAATTTGGAGGCAACTTGGCATGAGGACTTCAATATTTTATTGGAAGATAGCACACTCAAAGTAAGCTCTGAGATATTATTCACCGGGAAGATGGCCACCATGAGTATAATTACTCTGGTCATAACAGATCGCTTCTTTTCATGACATGCAATTTCTATTCATGACATATGCAATCTATAGTAAATCAAAAATTTACTTAAATTGACTAATACCATTGAGTTTATAAACCTATAAAACGTTTTTAATTTTGATTTTAAAAGTAATTTATTGCATAATTGTTCCACCTTCAGCAGTTTTTTCTACCAAATCAGGTAATTTACTATAACAAATTTCCATGTTATTTTCAACATTTATCAAGTTCAAACTTGATGTCAATAATCGTAAACAAATATAATAAATATACTTTTATGTTGCGCATAAAAGCTACGTGTAAGTTGTTTACATATAAGCAAATTTATGTGCACGTTCATCTGCACAACAAAAAGATGTGTAATTTACCCCTTATTACCTAAGGGGTAGTCTTTAGCAAGTGTAACATACTTACTGTTTTTAAATATCAAATCCATATTCGTATATTCAAATAACTGATATTAGTAACACTAACGGAATATAGACTATTAAGTAATAATATTTTGTATTATCAAATTGTAAGGTAAAAGAGTACGGATTACGTATGTACCTATACGACAAATACATATAGAAAATCTAGATTAAGTAGCGATTAATAAAAAAATTTAAATACTCAAATCATATTATATACTTTTTAAATTTGATGCTTTCTTTACATTAGTGATAAATAAGTTTATTTCATAGCAAATGCTACTACTACTACTACTACCACATCTACCGCAGTGATGCATAAAAAAACAGGATTTGAAATTATTGGCCAGGACGAGGAAATTGAAGTCCCAACGGTAGAAATAAATATTCCACGAGAAGAGTATAGTAAAACCACAATAGAATACTTTGAAATTAGCGATACTAACGATACTGATTATGAGTTTAAAAGGAAATTGTTCAGTTTTGCTGATTTTTTGCTAGATCCACGAAATTTTGAGGCAACCTTTGGAACGACAAAACAAAAGATAGACTTAGTACTGTTTAACGAACACGTATCTGAAAGCCAGGAAACAACAAATAATTTGTCAGAAGATACAGATATCTCGGGACATTTTACTGAAATAAATAAAGAAGAAAAACAAAAATTGTATTCTATTGCTGATGAATTACTAAAAGAAGAAGAAACAGTTAAACATAATAATGAATTAAACAATACAGCTTTACCAGTTACTAAGAAATAATTAAGATGCCTAAACTTGATATTGTCCAATTTGATGAAAACAGCATAACGTCTTCCTCATTTTTGTATATTACGTAAGTTCTAATACTGATCCAGTTAATCAAACTCCAACTGTATAGATAAAATTTAAACAATATTTAAATTCGAGGTACGAAAACAGACATTGTATTATATCGAATGTAGATAGTAAGTGTTGGCAAGTAATTACTATGCGATTTTTCAACCACCTTAAAAACGCAATACATTTTCAATTCTGAGTAGTTACTTAGCATTACAATGTTGCGATGATTCTCAATAGCACAATATGAATTATGGCATGAAATAGTTAAGTCATAAAATCAGAAATCTTAATACCTACAAACAAAATAAGAGAATATATATATATATATATATATATATATATATATATATATATAAATAAAATGATATCATAGTACTTATAGAATTTCTCTGCCTATACTTTGTCCTTGTTTTTAGTAAGAGCGACATTTTTAATTATTGTTTTAAATAGAACACCATCTACCACCAATAAAAATAATTATGTAGATACTTAATTAGTGAAAAGTGTTAAAAAACGACGGCGTATACAAATGTAGAAAATATTGTTTTTTATTTATCAAACTAAGTAATTATATGTGTTTTACTTTCTTATTATCAAAAAGTATACAGGGTGTTATTATTAAAAATATCAATGTTATTTTGTTCCTTACGTCAGTGTTCTAGTGCAGAGAGTTCGAACAACCCGCTCGCATTGTAAATAGGTAAACTTTCAAAAAGTTTATCCAAAAATTGCTTTGTGCACAAGGGATCGCAGATTTTTTTTTAATTTTGCAATACGTTGGAATAATAGAGCAACAGATATTTTTCTGATAAATTTTGTATTATTCTCTTAACCGTTTAGATTTAAAATAATAAAATATTTAAAAAAACATTGTCTCTTATATGAAAAGCAGACTTTCGCTGACCTTTTTAAGGAGATACAGGCTCTAAAACTTTACTCTTCGCAACACAATACTTTTTTAAAAACACTTATCTTATATATCTACTAAAAGATATACACTAGACACTGATACTGATGATACGACACTGCCAGTCTTTCTTTTCAATATATTTGTAAAATATGAAATTTATAGTTACCCTAGATGATCAACTGATGCAGTGATCTATTTTAGTTGATCCAGAACACAAACCTACTTTCTTGTGAATAGTAGATATCACAAACACGCGAACATAGTACCAAAATCAGCCATTGAACCACAGTATAATGCTAAAGAAACAGTAAAATCACTTCGTGTCGGTCCCTTTGATGTCCGGTGGCGTAGGGGTATTTTTTGCAAAATGCGCGTGGATGGAGTTTTCCGTAGTGCGCATTACAAATGAAGTTAGCTACTAGTACAGGATAGGCTTTAGCCTAGGAGATGCCAGGGTCAGGGCCGGATTTAGGTAAAATTAATATTTTTGTACTTTGTGAAATTTGTATGAGTTTATGACATATTATTTAAGAAAACACAAAAACAGCAGGATTCTGCCTTAAAGAGCAGGAATCATTAACAGTAACTTTTGCTCAAAACATTTTTGAAAAACCAATTCATAGGGAAAAATGAAAATATCGTCATTTTTTATTTCATTGTGACAAAAAGCTTTTATACAACACTCATCTTGTTTGTTTATAGATTACTAGATTTAGATTATGTTTAATATTTATAGTTTAGAATAGGAGAGAAATTTCTGTGACGAGATGTAAAAAGTTTGTTTAGATAATAAGTGACGTCATACCAATCTAACATAATTTCTATTATGTATTTATTAGGTTCAAGCTCAAAGTACTTTTCAGACTTGTCCAGCGACAATTCCACCATGTTCGTAACATCTTTCTGAAATGTGCCCGTCTCTAAAAAAATTGACATAATTGGTATTTTTTTATAGGTATATGAAACTTCACTTCTTATAGATTCGAAATATTCTAATATATTTTTCTACATATTTGTGCGCCTAATTTACATAATTTTTTTTTTTTCACCCTATATAGAAAATACGACTTTACTTCCTCATTTCAGGGAGCATAGCAGTACTTCGCCTCCCTAGGGAAACAAAATAGTATATTGTGTTACTAGGAGTAGAAAGCGAACATTATTTGTTGAGTCCAGAAGCTTACACATCCGAGGCATTAGCCACAGTTGTGTAACTGTGCGAAACACATAAAGAGCTTTATACTCCGAGTGACATACTGTTTTTTCTTCAAGCGTCAAAATTAAAACTGTATTTCATCGGGCATTTATGCTTGTATAAAACGCGATTTGATGTAAATTCAAACTGACGGTTCTGAGAAATCATGGCTACATGACTCTTTTTTAGTTCGTTATTATGTTACACTTAAGTTCTTTACAAGTAAAACAATGGGGCTTTTCTATAATACACCTTACATAATATAATGTATTACTATAAGCTTGAAGAAAAAATACTTTTCCTCCCTAGATAGGTTGTAACCTTGGCAACGTTCCAGGTACTTTGATTTTACTTATCTAAGTATTATATTTTGACGTATTTGATTTATAAGAAAATATAATAAAAGTTATGTAAAATACCGTGAAAAGTCGTACAAAAAATCACATGTATTACTCAGGAGCAAAGTGCAATTTCCTACCTTGCATTTTGATTAAACTATCAGCGGGAGGAAATGATGCACTTTGCTTCCTCGTAAAACAAATAGCTATTATTTAATACTGCATAGGTACTTAATTTAATACATACCTTAAACTTATTTTCTGCATGTAGTCATAAAAAAGACAGCAAATTGAACAATTTATTTTATTAAACACAATAATCTTTATTTTAAAATAGTACGCGTATTAAATAAATGGGTATATTAAGAAAAGTTACAAAGAAAGTACAAATAGTACATATAGCATGGAATTAAAAGTATGTGTGCTATTTGAAGGAAGTCTGAAAGTTTATGTAAAAACTTATAAGCTTTTGGCCCTAAAAAGTACAAATTTAGTGCAAACTGCTTAAATTCTTTAGAATATCTCATTCCTTTTTGCTTTTTCTTCAAGCAAGCTATTTGCATATCTATAAAATTTATAAAACTGCTTTCAAAATGTTTTTCAAAAAACCGAAGTAGGTACATCATTTTCTGTAATACTGCGGGGGGGTTGGTGTTGATGCAACTATAAGGCACTTCTTCAAAGATTTAATTGTCCCTCTCAAGCAGACTTCCTTGGTGTGTTAGAAAGATACTGTTGGCGGGGTTTGAGTCGAAGCATCTGAAATATAATACGTACATTGTTATATTACAAGCTGCAGATTTGCAAGACTTTAAATTATGAAAAAATATTAAAATTCAAAATGTCATTAAAAAAACTAGTGTATTACACAATGTAAAATTTGTTATAAAATTTAATTAAAACAACGAGATTGATTCGTCTGCAGTAATGAATAAATTTACGTGTTAATCTGTGTTCTGTGTTAAAAAATATTAAATACCTGGTGACATGAATGTTGGAGAAATAGGTTGCAAGATGTCATCATATACATTTTGTGATGTAGGAGTAGTACTGTAGTACATTCCACATTAGCTTCATTTTCATCCAAAACAGCTAAACATATACCTGGAAAAAAAAGCACTACTTTTAAAACAGTGTTAATTTAATAGTAAAAAAGAGGGTGGTAAAAGTAAAAAAACAGTAGTCTAATGACGGTAATCAAAATTTCGTATTACTTTACATGTGAGATATATAACTGTTATCAGTTTGTACATATTTGACTTTGACAAGTAGACCAGATGCTTCCACTGCTTACCCACTTTCAGCAGGTGTTTCAGGTGTGTCCATGACATGGCATGCCAATGCTTTTTAATAATAAAGAATACTTAATTACTTCGAAGTTCAAGGTACTTTAATATTTATCATGAAAGAACTCTCATGCCACCTCATGAGTGCAATGGAACTAGAGCTGATGAATGGTCGCTCATGAACGACTCGCACAAATGTGCCGGCACGTATCACCGGGCTGTGAACGAACAATTCGCAATGAAAGAGGGCATCGTTCATTCCGCCATTTACACAGCGTACAAACATGAGTTTTTTAAGCACTTGATTTCTTTTTACTGTAACTCAGTTTAGCTCACTTATGATCACGTCATTCAAATGAACGACTCGCTCTGAATGATTCATTTGAATGACCTGTGCGGTATGTATCGGCACACCGAAAATGAACGAGCAACCCAGCTCTAAATGGAACTATTGCCAAACATAAAAATATAATGTAAACATTAACTATTTAATAACACTTACCTAAGTTTAAGATTGGAACTGCTGTTTTCTTCAATCGGTTTCTAAGCAATATTGGAAAACATATTCTCGTCAAAGTGCAAGCTGCATATTCTTAATTTATTATAACATTCGGATGCTGAATATTCCATATACTCAGCAATACCTAGGTTACTTTTTCATAGAATGCATCTATACAAAAACAAAAATATATTACAAAAAAGCAGACCAATTTTTTACACACACATACGCACAGAACAGATATATAATCTGTTCAGATTACTATGGCAGTATATCTGTATGAAGGTTTATATTTAGTTCTAATTTATTTAGTCTTATACTGGTGTTACTACATGAATTTGCAGAATAGTTTTGATAGTTTGTTTTAACAATATGCCCTAGCTCGCGTTGTAGGGTAGGTTCAAGATTTGTTTGAATTATTCGTATAGAAGATAATTGCTAGAGCAACAAACATGATAAGTCATAAGTATCATAATATTGATAAGTACTGTGGCCCTGTTTTATTAAACTTTATATTTACATACATTTTGTAAGATAATTTTATGTAGTTAACTAGATACATACCTTTGTATCCTTTGGGAATCTAAAAAACGTTGTATCAATGCTGGAAGTACTCAAACAACTTTCAACTGCACAATAATATTCAGTCATTGCGTAAAATATTAAGAATAAGGAATAAAACAAAAATCTTGCTCACAAACAAGAAAATCAAAAGTTGGGTTAAACATAAAACATTTTGTCACGGGTCGAACGTCGAACACTGCTGCTAACTTCTCTCGATGGATTTCAGGGGATATGCGCAAAACAGTAATTCTTTTCCACGCGCATAAATATTTGGGTGGGGGTTGATTATTCACTTTTGTAGGGGAGTGAACCTACTGTTTCTTTAGCATTATACTGTGATTGAACACAGAAATCCGTGTCGAACTGTACACACATCGGTTTACAGTTAGTTCATAAGATCCCGCATAAATTCTTTATTTTGAAAACGGTAAAGTTTTTGAAAAATCACTCGAACAGGTCGATTTTATTTTACTTTTGTTTACTTTTCTACTAGTTTACATATATTTAATTTTTTACATATAATATTTTAAATGGGACACCCTGTATCTTTTTACATATTTCGAAAGAACTCTTTTTTATGAATACGGGCATATAAAGAAGTATAGGTCTATCTCTAATAATAAGGAAGATATGACCAAAAAAGGGTTCCATAAAATCAATGTGCTAGAAAGAGAATATCGATTCGTTGCTAGGCACATACTTCTCTTTCTCCAGCCCACTATAGCACACTTTTTTGGTCATATCTACCTTATTATTAGAGATAGAACCATAAAACTTTATATGACCGTATTCGTAAAGACGAGTTCGTTCTAAATATTTAAAAAATACAGCTTGTCCCGTTTTAAATATTAAAGTTTATATTGACGTAGCGTCATTAAGTCACCCGTGTAAAATATGTGCAAAAGTTAAAAGTAAAAGAAAATAATCAACGTATCCCGGTGATTTTTCAAAAACTTTAGCCTTTTCAAAATAATGAATTTATGCGAGACTTTATGAACTCAAATAAGACTATTCTAATAGTGTACTTACTGTACGTTACTGACAGTTAATACTTTCAGAACAGTTAAAATTATTAGTCCACCTCTTTGACTGTGTACTATTATTGTGTCCATAAAATTCAATGAGCTAACGGTATTGATCTCTGGATTTGTTTACTTTCGGAAGTCGAATAAGCCTATGTTTTTCCACAAATAAATACGACAATTTTCTCCCTCACACTATTTTCTGCATTTTCTGCACAATGTTCAAAGCGATGATGTACAATGAAAGTAAACGAACCCTATGGCCGAATTAATTCAGACCGAAAGGTGGACGAACGAGTCACTTGCCTATTTTAGTGAAATCTAACACTTTTAATATGCATGTGGCCTGCGCAAAATCACAATAATTATTCTGATCTTAACATCGCCCAATTGTACAGTTGTACAGTTCCATACAAGACTTCCAAGCAATTTTTATCTGATTTTATAGATTTATGTTGGATTCATAAATACCTGCATAACTTCAGTTATAAGCATGTGGAAATATAATGCAAAAAATGCATTTCTGACGGCATAAGTTTTATAATGAATCGTCATATGGATTTACATATCTTTATTTTTTTATATATTCTACGGTTATAACATACTGTTTAAGTAATATATACTATGAACCATCTTTACATCGACAGTATTCCTGCTTGTGGAAAGAAAAAACGTAAATATTAAAACTAAAATGTTGCTGCATACAAAATTGGTGGAAATATTGATTTAAAAAGTGGAAGAAAATGCAAGCAGAGATTGTAGAGAAAAAAATTATAATAGAACGCCCAATAACAAAACATCTTTATGTATTGCCACTTGCAAACTACATTCGTATAGTTTTGCCTGTACAGGAAAGAGGAAAGGCTTCAATACAAAGATTTTTCTACTGATAAGCTTCATTTCCTTTTCATTGGAATTAACCTTATTTTAAATAAGCTTTATTTTATAGATGCCATATCAATTTTCTTTGTAAATATCCAATTGAAGTTTTTATAAGATAATTCATTATTTTAAAAAAAAATGGCAAGTTTAAAACGTTAGTTAAATTATTACACCACGATTTAGGGATCACGATTCACGAAGAAGAACTTCATTATAAAACAATTGCTAAAAAAATTTACTGGATATCTTAAGTAGAAGGTTCAACTTTTATTTAAAAATTTATATTTAGAAAATTTGATACGGTCATAGCTAATTATTTTAATAGGACAGTCTAGTGATTTTCTCTATTACTTATTATATTTATATATTTATTGATTTACTTTAATCCATTATTTCTGAAAATCTACACTGGATAGAATGATACAGAATATTTTAATTTCAAGCTTGGCAACAGAATGTGTCCTGAGCAACCCAGCATATGGGAATCCATTAAATGGGTAAACAAGCATGGGATTTAAAGAACAAGCATTTTAAAAATCTACGTTGAACTGACTCTAACTTATTGATATGTACACCACAGTGAGGGAACCACACGAGAGAAGCATACTCAAGCTTAGATTTAAAAAAGAGAAAAAAAGGAGAAATTTTAATACGTCGGTGTTTGTAAAGTGGCAATTACGAACAATAAATCCATTCCACTCTACTAGCTTGAAAAATAATAGTGTCAATATGAATATTAAAGAACAATTCATTATCAAATACAATACTGGGGTCGTGAAATGTTTTTGATCATATTAAGGTGATACTTACTATGCAAGATTAAAATGAAAAACTATGCGGGACAACCTTTTTGAGAAAGACTAACCTTGCATTTACTAACATTTAATACCGGGATATCAAAAATTATCTTGGTCAAGGGTGGTTGTGGAATGTAAAACGTGTGTCTTCTTTTATTTCAGCACAATGACTTGACAGATTCTGACAGAACAAAACATATTCAAAAATTTAAAGTAAGACACACGTTTTACATTCCACAACCACCCTTGACCAAGATAATTTTTGATGTCCCGGTAGTAAGGTATATTCGGCACACCATATATTAACATAGTTAAGGCTATTTTAAAGGTGAATGCAGTGAGTGTAGATATTTAAGAGACCAAGAATATATCCCTGTGAGATTCCTGAAGTAGCCACAGACTGACAGACTTGAATCTATTATGAACTACATATTACGTGCTATTGAGAATGTATGATTTGAAAAAGTTCATAAATAAAGAGTCAGATATACCAAATGTATTTAGTTTCTGAAGCAGTAGGTAAATAATTAGCAAGCTTGTCAAATACCTTACTGAAGTCAGTATGTATAACATCGGTTTGTAAATGATTAATTAATAACTTAAGTAATAAATAATAATTGTTCATAGAATCAGCTATAAATTGCGTAACGCAGGCCAGGTTAGTAACAGCCAGTGATAAAACTATGCTGCGAAGGAGATATCACGTTGGAGACGTTACCGCAGATAAAGTTATGGAGCACAATCTCTAAAACTTTGCAGAAATTACAAATAATAGAAATGGGTCGAAATTTATTATCTTTTTGAAAACTGGCCACACCATTTAATGCTTCTACATATTAGGGCAATCAGCAAGATACATATTAAATATTAGTAGTGGTGAGAAACACACCGTAGTGCCCTCTTTGGGCCTTTGCTACTATCTGTCTGACAATTATTGTCAAATTGAGAGACAGATAACAACCTGCTTTTCCGCAGGCGCCATTATAGCAGTGACCTCTATTATCTTTAAGGAAGATAATCCTACTTATTTATTTGAAGGGAATGTCATAATCATAGGGATATACATAAGTAGATACCAGTTTTCGGCATCTCCTTCAAATAAAAGATGTGGCGACTCCTATGGAGATGCCGAAGTAATGCACAGTCGATGCATATTGCCGTGGAATAGTTGTTTTCGGCATCTCCTTCAAATACATATTAAATAGTATTTTTAATGGATGAAAAAGAACCTGCGCACAGTCATTTATCACAAGAGCAGACACACCATCAAGGCCGGTAGTCATTTTCGGTTTAATTCTAGTTACTGACGCTATTATTACCCATTAAATTTTTATGACTAATAGATGGCAGCGATGAGTAGAATTTAGGAAAAAAACAGCAAATGCATTAATAATGGCATTTTTATTATCGAGCTGATGTTCGTTGTACACCATGTGATGTGATATAATAGTTGACCCTTTCTTACCTCTAATAAAAGCTCAAAATTGACTGGCATATATCTTTAATGGATGTTTCAGCATTTTTGACGAACGCGTCGGGGGTTTTATTGTCATCACTTTTAACTTGGATCTTAAAACTTTAAATTCCTCAAATGCCATTAAATATCGGGTTTTTTTATTCGCATGCCACTATCTTGCTTTGGCTTTAATATTACTAATTATCTGCGAATTAAGCCATACCAGGCAGATTATTAATACCAGGCTCTAATTCATTAATTTAATCAAGGAGTTGCCAATCAATATTCTAATTAAGTTATATAACATCGGAACGTTAGCCTTACGGAAATTGTAACAGTGATTGTAACTAATTGGAAAATTATTTTTAACTTGTTACTAAAATGAAATGTCCAACGCTGGATAGTATTTATCCAGAACAGGATAATTGCACTGCACAAAACCGAGTCAAGAACTTCACCAAATTTATTTAAAACAAATTCAAATGGAGATGCAGTGAGTCGAGTACACTAGCTAAATTATTTAAACCCGAAATTCCACGGTTGAATTGCTGGTCTTCAAAATCGACTGAGTAATATTAAAATCATCTATTATCAATATATTAGAATTATGCAAATAATCAATGGACTCAATAATTTCAAATAGTCTTTCGTAGTCTGCCACTAGTGGTTTTCGTAGGACATACAATGTATAACCACAAGATTAAAAGGTATCCAAGGTATACAAAACCATTAAGTACAGTGTGATTCACTTTCGAGTGTGTAACATGGGTATCTCGTTTATTATAAAAGATAGACTGTAGGTTTAAATTCGGCAAAGTTGCGGAATTTTGTGTTCAATAAGTTGGCGCAAACAAAACCCCCATATCTTCTTTTGCTTTTGAGTAAGAGGCAAAAAAAAATTTTTTCCGGTTTTCGTTTTCTGGCCATAACTTATATTTTTGAAAATATTGGCTTATCGTTTTCACATTATTAGGACACTTTCTTGAGACAAATACGATGCCGTTAACCGTTTTTTAAAAAAATGTCACTTCTATTGTAAATCATCGTCAACTTTATTATTTCTTATGGGCGCCATATTAATTTTTCTCATATTTGAATAAACCGATTTTTTCTGAATACAACAATATAATATATGTTAATATTTGCCTAAAAAATAAGGGCATTATGAAGGAAAATAGGTATTTTTTTGAAAATGTCTAGTTAGCCATGGCCATGACAGTCAGTTCTTGACAAACCACAAATGTCACTTATAATTTTTGTAAACTGCATCTGTGGAGTACTTTTTACATTGACTAACGATGTATTCAACCGATCAGAAACAAGATATAGATATTTATTACAGATGTAACAAAAATTTAAACAGAACAATTGAAGAAAAACACGTATCCTGAAAGACGACAACCATGTCTATATATTACTAAACTGCACTGCAATTTAAGAAATTATGCCAGTTTTTCTAAACCAAGAAATCCTATAAATCTGCCATAATTTCTTAAATTACAGTGCAGTTTAGTAATATATGTCTTGCATGGTTGTCGTCTTTCAGGATACGTGTTTAAATATTCTTCAATTGTTCTGTTTACATTTTTGTTACATCTGTAATAAATATCTATAATATCTTGTTTCTGATCGGTTGAATACATCTTTAGTCAATGAAAAAGAACTCCACAGATGCAGTTTACAAAAATTATAAATGACATTTGTGGTTTGTCAAGAACTGACTGTCATGGCCATGGCTAACTAGACATTTTCAAAAAAAAACCTATTTTCCTTCATAATGCCCTTATTTTTTAGGCAAATATTAACATATATTATATTGTTGTATTCAGAAAAAATCGGTTTATTCAAATATGAGAAAAATTAATATGGCGCCCATAAGAAAAAATAAAGTTGACGATGATTTACAATAGAAGTGACATTTTTTTAAAAAACGGTTAACGACATCGTATTTGACTCAAGAAAGTGTCCTAATAATGTGAAAACGATAAGCCAATATTTTCAAAAATATAGAAGTTATGGCCAGAAAACGAAAACCGGAAAAAAAATTTTTTGCCTCTTACTCAAAAACAAAAGCAGATATGGGGGTTTCGTTTGCGCCAACTTATTGAGCACAAAATTCCGCAACTTTGCCGAATTTAAACCTACAGTCTATCTTTTATAATAAGCGAGATACCCATGTTACACACTCGAAAGTGAATCACCCTGTACATATATTGAAGAACTCTGAGAAATTATTTTTGCAGCAATCGCGTGGATAAAAGACAAAAAGTTAAAACCAAAGAGGATAGATCCAATAATTTGAAAACATAGTCGGTATAAACAGCAATTATTATACCACCACCTTTCGTTTTATTAATAAATGGAAAGTCTCGATCCACACTATAAACATTATAATAATTACTGTCAAAAAGTTCACAATCTTTCAAAGAAGAATCATGTCAAGTTTCGGTAAATATAAATAATTAAAAATTTGATTGCAAAGAATTACTGAAATCGACGATGTTTTAAATTTGAAACGATTATTTTGGTAAAATGCCGTGAAATTCGAAACATTTATGAGCACACGTCGTTCGTCAAGGGAGAAATATTAGTGGTGGAGTATATGGACAAAAAAGGAGCATATTTTTGGGCTTGTGATTGCTATTGAATAGCTGCTGTGGTTGTCTCTGAAGTTGAAATATCGCTACGCAATTTGTCACGTGCCCGAGTATAAATCGTACACTTATCTCTGTACTAAATGATTAGTGTTCACATAAACATTATGTATATTATTTAATTTAGCGTAGTTCGTACAGTGATGGATTTTTGACTTACACTACTTGACCTCGTAATTTTCTCCACCAAGAGAACTAGATCCAGGGTTGCATGATTAGCCAAGTGACTAAATTCGATGCATTTAAAGCACCGAAAAACTTCTACCACATCATAGACAAAACAACTATCAAATCCTACAAACAAATTACCAGCCTTTATAAATCTGTCATAAGAACATTTATCAAGCTGAAGAATACACTGAAATATGTTATTGCTTTGTCTAGCCTTTATTAAATAATGTACCTTAATTAATTTACAATCAGCATTAAGCAGAATCTGCGGTAGTAATTATTATAAATTTGATAACCTAATGTAATTATAAATTTGATAAGCTGATCCTCAGAATATTTCTCGGATATGCCAACTGATCGAATTATCGGATAAACACTATGTAATTCTCGGTCAGCTTATCCTGAATCATACCCTTAATCCTAAGATTGTCCTTTTTATTTTTGCACCCTATTAGGACTTCTTCATTTTACTTACTTCATTTTTAAGTTGGATATTACTTTCAGAAGGATGCATATGTTTGTTTTTATCAGACTTTGTTTTACCGACTGACTGTTCTAAATTTTTCGGACGTATGATGATAGCGGACTGAGTATTATTTTTTAGGATATCTGAATAACTAATTAAACTGACAGCTGACCCTGAAGTAGTAAGTTTATTTGCCTTATTTTAATTCCGACTGTATGGCAGTCGCAAAATTTTATAATTTACTGTAGAGAGGACATTGTCAATTATTTTATTCTGTATTACCTGAGTTATACGGATCAGGAACTGAAGTTAATCTCCGGAATCACAGCACAGAACAATTTACACACATCACAAAAAACGCTAGGTTTTCTAGTACTTATCGCAAACGACCAAAAAAACACAAAACCATGGCTGTTAATTGCATACACATCACGCTGTAAAAAGAAACCATCCCCAAAATAGTTCACATATCAGAAAAATGTTCTCAACACATAAATTATCTGCTTAGTTTCATAAAAATTGACATAAAATTAAGAAAATTGGTCATAAACGGAATGAAAACTGAAAACTCAAAATAAACGTGAAGAGACGATACGAGTGTACTTTATTCATCTATTGAATCTAATGGAATATAATGCTTGGGAACTTGCATACCTTTGGTAAAATTAGTAATTAAATATAGACTATACAGTGCCATGACATATTTTATTTCTACGTAAGAAAGAAATCGTAATACAGCAGTAAGAATTGTAGACCATTGTACAAACCTTTAATGAAGACGCAAAAAAAGAACAAATATTGTGCTTGTATCAGAATTAAAATTATTGTAACCCAAAGTAATATCATATATAGGTAGGTGGTCCAATTTATACACATATATCCGAGAAAGCTTCCTTTTCTAGATACAGGGTGTTGACATTTTAGAAAAAAGTATATTATTTTGAATATTGCCAAAACGGCAGCTTAGAAAAATTGGCAATTCGGTACACAGGATGAACTAAGGATCCAGCGACGGAGATATGGGTGTGCCATCGCCCCTTTTGAAAAAAATCTTTTACCCTACTGACTTTATTGCAAATACAATAACGTTATTCAATGCCCCATGCTATTTAGCACAAAACAAGATTCTTTAATTTTTTCATAGGTTTTCTCAAGTAATATTGGGCCATATTACCAACATTGCAAAATGAATTTAAATTTCACGGAGTACGAATTTAATACTTCCTTATAAGTGTCACTAAAATCCTTTAAAGCAAATATGTCTGTTATTTTTAAACAGTAAAATGCCTTTCCGATTTTCTAATCAAGAATATGCTCACAAACACTTTATGGATTTTGTGATGGAAATACAGCAGAAGCAGCTCGAGAATACCACAGAGGATTCCCCAACACATGATAGCCATATCATAATATTTTTTCAAATGTGCACAATTACCTCGTTAAACAAGGATTAAGACCCATACCTAGGTATCCTAATCATTATAATATTAATACTGTAAGAAGAAACAATCGCATACTGCGTGGATTTAATAGAAAGCCAAGGGCAAGTCAAAGAAGAGTGAGTCGAACCACTGGAACTTCTAAAAGCACTATTTTAAAAGTATTAAAACGGGATCATCGACATTCTTTTTATCCCCAACTTGTCCATGGTTTACATCCAGGAGACGAAGAACACACGATGGTATTTTGTAGGTGGCTTCTGGACAACAATGAGGATTTCTTAAGAAATATTCTATAGATCGATGAGTCGTGTTTTACTCGACGAGGGATTGTAAATTTTCATAATTAACATGTATGGGCACACAAGAGGCCACATGAAATCAAACCACGAAAGTTTCAACATGATTTTAGTATTAACATTTGGATAGGAAACAATGGAAATCTCTTTGGTCCTTATGTACGTCCACAGCGACTGAATTCTGAAAACTTCCTGGAATTTTTGAAGACTGAGCATCCCAATTTGTCGGATGACATTCCACTCCATATGCGAAGACAGCCCTGGTTTCAACTCGATGGGTGTCCGGCGCATTTTTGCATAAACGTTCGTAAGTGGCTGAATACAAATTTTGAAGGTCGCTGTGTAGTAAGGTGCTCTAGAGAGGAACTCTTACACAGGATTCAGAATGCGTGTGCAGAAATTAATTACGACGTGCTACTTAGCTTAAACAATTCCATCAAATGACGCTGTCAGTTATGCATTCAACATTAAACAGAAATGTTTTTATTTCGAACATTGATTACATTGGTTCATTTTGTTATTGGTTTTTTATTTTTGTTATTGTTATTAGTTGTAGTTATTGATTTCATTAAAAGTTATTTGATTAGAATTTGTATGCATAATGTTATTCTTAAGGGTTACTGACATTACCTGAGAAAACCTCAAATATATCTAAAACGGTGGGTCGGATGAAAAAAATTAAAAAATAGTTTTATATTCTAAAATGACCGTATTGTATTTGCAATAAAGAATTTTTTTCGAAATGGGGCGATGGCACACTTATATCTCCGCCGCTGATTTTCGTAATTTATCATCATAAGCCTTAAATCATGAAGGATCCTTAGTTCATATTGTGCCAAATGTTCAATTTTTCTAAGCAGCCGTTTTGACAATATTCAAAATAATATCTTTTTTTTCCAAAATTTGAACATTCTGTATCTAAAAAAGGAAGCTTTCCCGAATATATGTTTTGAGAAGCTATCATTATTTTAACGTTATCTATCATTAGATGAAGTCCTACTACTATAAATTGGACCACCCTATATATACTATATCCACTGTTTAATATATCTGCAGCGTGTCTTTATCTGACTGTATATGTTGAAGGGATCAAGTTGATGTCATTTATACTGATTTTATAAAAAGCGTTAAAAAAGCTGAATCGTGGCACACTTATGTATAAATTGCAACAATTTGATTTGTTACTAAAAGTGTTTACTGTAAATCCAATATTTTAACCAAGATATCTGTTTATCGTACTATCAATTTAGTGAACCTTTTTAAAGCTTCGGATTTACTTATACTGCTTTTATTAAGTGTATAAACATCTTATACTGATATTTGTCAAGTCAATTTAAGCAATAACATCAGTTTTACTAATATATTTATTTGCAACTAAACAACTGATAATTTGTAGGTACTAAATTTTTTATATAATGTTCGGTTTTCTTACCTCGACTCTACAAATAGCAGAAAGCGTTAATAAATATTAAGATGTCTTTCAGAGGAAGGCAATCTCAGAACCGGACCTGCCGTGCTTTCAAGGGAACAATTAGCAACTTCTGAACATACATCAGAAAAACAATTCAAAATTGGAAACGGATACATCACAGGCGCACAACAGGAACTAGAAGAAACATCCAAAGCATTTAGTGAACGTTTTCACTTATCAGCCCCTAAAAATGTGTCTACTTTTATACCTTTAAGTTTGGAAGTTACCAGCTTATCAAATACTCAGACAACTTCCACACTATACAAGCTAAAACAGGGTACAAACCAAAATGAAATAAATGTAAGTAAAGCTATTACTAAAGAGGGGCATACAGAAAAAGGCAAATTTGCGGAAACGAGTACCAATACCAATCTCATAGTAGAAGAAATAGGAACGTCTTCAAACATATCAGGAAGAGAAACTACCGAACATAAAACGCACACAACACTTTTTCGAACAGAGGAACCGACAGATCATAATAAATTGAACGAATTGACAAGTGGGGAATCTCAACAGATATCAACAAAGTTATCAACAGAACATGAAAACCAGAACCAAACTGAAATATTAAATGAAGAACTAATTGCCCATAAAGGAATTAAAACATCTTTAACATTAAACACTAAATTAATTACTACAGACAAACCTCAGTTAAAATATGAAGGACCAAAAACTATGCAAACCAAAATAAATAATTATTTTACAACTACAAGAAACTTATATCCTGAGATATCATCACCAGGTAATTAATTAGTTTGGAATATAGTATAAGTTTATTTTATTAACATTCTACACAAAATATGAGATACGTCAATAGCATTTAAACATTATTACACGATTACACGATATCTTCACAAGAGTCTTGAAAGCCAACTATAATAATTTACCACAACACGAATGATGTAATAAATGAAAATAATTATATTGGCAAGGCCAATCTGTGGTATTCCCATGCATCTTAGAAAAAACGAATAAAAAAATAATAGCAATTTCTCGAACTCGATTTAAAAAAAAAGTTGACTTTTTTGTTAAAATTATAATTATATTCAATATCCTGGTTATTTCTTTATGAAAACCCCATAAATTATACATTGTTATAAAGAGAATTTCCTTTTCCTTCTGATGAGGCAAAAATTCAATATGGCGTCCATAACAAAAGGGAAAGTTGATTATCGCTCAGCATACATTTTTAGAAATACACAGAAGCACAAATCGATTGCTCACATCATTTTATATCAAACTACAGATTTTTGTCCTAAAATTTTAGAAAACAAGTGAAATACGACTAAAAAACGAAATAGCATAAAATTGGTTTTCTTCGAATATTTTCGGAACTATCCAGAATTTTCTAATAAATTTAAAAACATATTTGTGACTGGCATAAAATTTTGCACATTTAACCATTTCTGTACCTGTTACAATAAGAAAGATAAATCAGTTTAAATGTAGATAAAATGTTCACTGGATTTAGACGTAAACTTGTTGACACTTTTTAGACGTAGAACCGGATTATGCTATTAATGATGTGCACTATTTACTTTAACTGAAACTTATTTGGCACCAGACGTGCAAGGGTGACAAAAAATATTAATACTTTCATATCAGTGAGTCCATCGAGAGGGCTTGATGACGTGCTATATAATGTTTTCGTCTATAGTATAAGATACCATCCCGTCCGTCCCATCCCATCAAATTTTTTTTTGTTTGCAGAGTCATTAGTAACTTCCCATTTCAATAGAATAGACGTACCTACAAGACCAAGTCAAAATACCGTATCCTCAGTGGAAATGAATAGTGTACTTACAACAAATGGATCATATCAGAAAGAACCTGAAAATGGAGAAATATCCAGTACCTTTAAAACTACAAATATATTTTCAAAAATCTCCGAAAGCACCTCAGGAATAGAGATTACTTCATTCGAGTCCAATAAATCAGACATTAATAACTTACCAAACAAAGTTAGTAAAGAAGAAAATATTAAAAATGAATATACAGTGACAAATACTACGGAAGAAGAAACTGAAATACGAAAATCTACTGAACATCAATTCAATGAAAATGCAAATCAAACAGCTACGCAAACAGCAACTATTGAACTTGAAACAATTATTACAGAATTAACATTTAATGAAATGTCTGTTAAGAAAGGAACCTCTAAAGTAACAAACATTGAAAACTTGAAAAACTTGCAAACTAAAAAGGAGTCATACAAAGAACATATAAATAAAAAACTAATGACAACTATGGAGTACCATAAAGAGCAAAGTTCTATGAAACTTTCTAAAACTGAACCAATAACGTCGGCAACAAATGCACAGCAGATGTATACTAAATCTGCCCCACAACCACATCAATCAATGAATGAAGTATCAGGGACAATAGAAGGTGAACTAGATAAAAATACTCAGCAAGAGTCAACTGAAACTGTAGAAAAAAACCTTAAAACATTTTCGTTGGAAAAATCTAATGAAATTAAAATAAATGAAAACCTAGAAGAGATGTCAAAAAATGGATTAATGTCCACTCCGATTCAAACAGGTATCACAATAGTAACTCCTAATCACATATCAGGAAAGAAGGAAACCTCTAAATTAACACATAGTCAAAATATCGGACAAAGAACAGAGACAACACAGAGCTCCACACAAGAAGACGAACAGATAAAAACAGTAAGACTAGGAGCGGAGGCGATGCAAACTAAAAGACGCACGCTTATAGAATACACAACTACTACTAAATCAACAACTGCTACAGAATATAATAAAGAATCTACTGAATCAACAGAAGCTTCCGCCGAATCGGAAACTTTTGAGTTAAAGACAACTGAAAAGGAAATGTATGATACAGATCAAGGGATAAATAAAACAGAAACAAGAATATTAGCTACTGAAGAGAATACGCCGGAATTATTAACAACCACTGAATTTAAGGTGCATTCCAAAGAACACATCGAAGAAAGTCTACGAGAGGGAGAGTACAGTACAATAAAACCATTTATTGAAAACCAAGTAATAGAAAATATATCAGTGCCAACTGAATTAAGTATATATCAAATAGAACTTACCACTGAAATAGAAAATACTGAATTTAAAATAAAAACAAAGAAAATCGAAAGTACCTCCTTAAGAAAATATGAGTCAACTAAGACAGTAGCTGACAAAACATCTGAAAAAGCTTACACTAAAGTAAACGAAACTGCAGGGTTAGAAATAAAAAAATACACAACTGAAAACCCAATACAAACTGAACATATGCAAGACGAATATAAAACCGAAACTACTAAATTAGGTACAATAGAGGGAAAGATAACTGAAGGAAACATTCTGAAACAAAAGACTAAAGACAATAAAATGAACCAAAAAAACGATTATTTAGAACAATATACAAGAAAAGTATCTCAAACCAATAGCAAAGACGAAGGCGAAGGAACAACTATAGAAAATATTTCTCTGAAAGGATATAAAAATGCAAAAACATTGAATTTTCAAAGTTCTAACTCAAATGAAATGGAAGAAAATCAAACTAAAGTACCAAAATATAAGGAAATTGAAACTACTAAATCAACGATAAACTTATCTTATAACGAAGTAGAAACTACAGCGACAAGAGTTGAGCGAACTAAATCAACTAAAAAAGAAATATATACTTCATATTCGCAGGAGGAGTATAACACAGATACGGTAGTACTAGGTACAATAGAAGAAAAATTAGAGAAGTATACTGAACAGAAACCTTTAGATTCTGAGAAAATCTACACTGAAATTGAGAAGCCTAGACCAGAGGAACATACGGGAAAGAATATTACAATAAAATCTAAAATAGGAAACACTACAAAAAATCAAATAAACGAAAGTATAATGGACTTTGCAACAAAAGCCTCAATAATCACTGAGTTTATAGCCAGTAACACAATGCTAACTTCTAATAAGGCAGCAAGTATAAATGAAAAAACCATGTCTGAAATTGCAGAAACTGGAAACACAAGAGAAACAATAAAGATAGAAAATACGTCTATAAAATATGAAAAACCAGAAAGCTTAATTTCTCAAACATTTAAATCAGAAGAACTGGGAGAAAGTGAAAAATATCAATCTGAAACAGAGTCAAATAATAAAATTGAAAGTACTAAACCAACAACACTTGTGGAGTTCAATCAAGTAGATGAATTTAAAACTACTAAAAAAGAAATGTACACTAAATATGCACAGGAAGAACATAAAACAAGAATATCAAAATCAACTACAATAGAGGATAAAGTAGAAAACCTCAATCGACAGAAAACGACAGTACTATTAATTTCTGAAGTTGACAAACTTAGACCAGAGGAACATACAGTGTCAGAAACAAAAGAAGAAACTGAAAAATTTACAGTATATAAAACAAACCAAAATCCAATACAAAACATAGTAGAAGAATCAAACACCACTGAATTTCTAACATATAACATAAATCTGACTACTAGTGAAATATTAATTAAAACCGAAGAAGACACCTCTGAAATAGTAAACACTGAAAGTACAACAGAATCAATAAAGATGCAAAATACATCTCTGAAAGAACACGAAAAAGTTGGAACATTAATTTCTGAAATTTATAAATCAAAAGAACTAGATGAAAATGACGAAAATCAAACTGAAAGAGAGTCAGACGAGGGGTTTCATAGTATTAAACACACTGCAGAATATGCTGAACAAGATACTTCAGAAACAAATATAAATAAATTTAAAACAACTAAAGAAGAAATATATACTAAATATACGCAAAACGGATATAAATCAAAGATATCCGTATCTCGTACAACAGAGGGAATATTAGAGAATCACACACAATCAAAAACGACTAAGCCATTAAGGGCCACGGAAATTAACAAACTTACATCAGAGAATCGTACAGTAGGACAAATAACAGAAGAAACTAGAACACAAAAATCTACAGAAAACGAAGTACACGAAGACATATTACAAAATTCAATAAAAACACCGAGGCCCGCAGAACGTAAAACAAGTAAAGTAGTGTTGCCTTATAATGAGATTTCTATTAAAAGTGAAGAAGAAACCTCTGAAATAGCAAACATTGAAAATACAATAAAAACGGCGAAGACAGAAATTACTCCTATAAAAGAATATGGAAAAATGAAAACACTAACTCCTCATACACAGAAAACAAAAGAACTAAATAAATATCGAACTAGAGTTTCTAATAACAAATTTGAAAGAATTAAACCAACAGTATCTCTAGAATATAATAAAGAAAAGGTATCTACATTATTAAATATAGATAAATATAAAACAACTGAAAAAGACATATATAACAAATATACACAAGCTGGACACAAAATAGAATCCACAAAATCAGGTGCTATAGAGGACGAAGTTCACCAGTATACTCAAGTCACGGAGCCATTGAGAATCACCGAAATTGAGAAGCTTCAACAGCGTATACACATACTGAAACAAATAACAGAAGTGGAAGCTAAAACAGAAAACTTTACGGGAAATAAATCTGAAAGTAACACAATGCAAGCTTCTAAAAAGACAGCTACTAAAAACGAAGAAGAAACTTATAACATACCAAACACGGAAAATATAAAAAGAACAACAAACATAAAAACTATATCTTTAAAAGATTACGAAAAACTAAAAATACTAGCTAGTCAAACATTAAAAGAAAATGAAATGACAGAAAAACAAACTGGAAAGGACTTAAATCAAGAATTTCTAAATAGTAAATCAACTGCAGAATATAATGAGGCACTAGGTACTACACACCCAGAAATAGAAATATCTACAACATATGAAAAAGAAACAGGTGCTAAATATATGCAAAAAGAACATAAACTAGTAACTGGAGGTTCAGTAGAGGCTAAAGTAGACGAGTATACTCATCATACTGAACCGATAATAGTAACTGAAGTTGGAAAGTTTGGGGTTCAGGAAAATGTGTTAAAACAAATAACAGAAGAGGAAGCTAAAATAGACAGATTTACAGAAAGGACACTTGAAAGTAGCACAATGGAAGCTTCTAATAAAACATCCACTAACAACGAAGTAATAACTTCTGAATTATTAAACACTGAAAGTGTAAGAGAAACAACAGATATAGAAACCATCTCTTTAAAAGAATATGGAAAAATGGAATCACTAATTACACAAATATATAGAGACGATAAAATGAATGAAAAGCAAACTGAAAGGGAGTTAAATAAGATATTTCTAAGCACTAAAGCAACTACAACTACAGAATATAATAAGACAATAGGTAGTGCACAATCAGAATTACAGAAAGCTGAAACATTCGAAAAACAAATATATACTAAATATATGCAAAAAGAACATAAACTAGAAACAGGAGTATCGGGTACAGCAGAGGGCAAGGTAGAAGAGTATACTCAACACACTGAACCATTAATTGTAACTCAAGTTGGAACATTTGGATCGCAGGAAAACGTGCTAGAACAGGTAACAGGAGAGGAAAGAGAAAAATTTACAAAAAGCAAACTTGAAAGTATCACAATGGAAGCTTTTAATAAAACATCAACTAACACTGAAGAAATATCTTCTGAATTATCAAACACTGAAAGTGTAAGAGAAACAACAGGGATAGAAGTCATCTCTTTAAAAGAATACGAAAAAATAGTAACACCAGTTACTCAAACATTTAAAGAAGATGAAATGAAAGAAAAACTAACTGGAAAGGAGTTAAATGATAATTTTCAAAGCACTAAAGCAACTGCAACTCCAGAATATAATGAGGTAATAGGTACTGCACAATCAGAAGTAGAGAAAACTAAAACATTCGCAAAACAAATATATACTAAATATATGCAAGGAAAACATAAACTAGTAACAGGAGTATCAGGTACAATAGAGGGCAAAATAGAAAAGTATACTCATCACACTGAACCATTGGAAACTGAAGTTGGAAAATTTGGTTCGCAGGAAAACGTGCTAGAACAGATAACGGAAGAGGAAACTAAAAGAGAAAGATTTACGAAAAGCAAACTTGAAAGTAGCACAATGAAAACTGCTAATAAAACATCCCATAACAACAAGGGAATAACTTCTGAATTATCAAACACTGAAAGTATAAGAGAAACAACAGGAATAAAAACTATCTCTTTAAAAGAATACGAAAAAATGGAAACACTAGTTACTCAACCATTTAATGACGATGAAATAAAAAAAAATCACACTGAAGCGGAGTTAAATGAGAAATTTCTAAGCACTAAAGCAACTCCAACTACAGAATATAATGAGGCAATAGGTTTTGCAGAATCAGAAGTAGAGAAAACTAAAACAATCGCAAAACAAATATATACTAAATATATGCAAGGAAAACATAAACTAGTAACAGAAGTATCAGGTACAGTAGAGGGCAAAGTAGACGAGTATACTCAACACACTGAACCATTAATAGTAACTGAAGTTGAAAACGTGCTAAAACTGAAAACAGAAGTGGAATCTAAAATAGAAAGATTTACGAAAAGCAAACTTGAAAGTAGCACAATGGAAGCTTCTAATAAAACATCCACTAACAACGAAGGAATAACTTCTGAATTATCAAATACTGAAAGTATAAGAGAAACAACAGGTTTAGAAACTATATCTTCAAAAGAATACGAAAAAATAGAAACACAAGTTACTCAAACGTTTAAAGAAGATGAAATGAAGGAAAAACAAACTGAAAAGGAGTTAAATGAGAAACTTCTAATTACTAAAGCAACTGCAACTACAGAATATAACGAGGCAATAGGTACAGGACAAACAAAAGTAGAGAAATCTAAAACATTCGAAAAACAAATATATACGAAATACATGCAAGAAGGACATAAACTAATAACAGGAGTATCGGGTACAAGAGAGGGCAAAGTAGAAGAGTATACTCAACACACTGAACCATTAATAGTAACTGAAGTTGAAAACGTGCTAAAACTGAAAACAGAAGTGGAATCTAAAATAGAAAGATTTACGAAAAGCAAACTTGAAAGTAGCACAATGGAAGCTTCTAATAAAACATCCACTAACAACGAAGGAATAACTTCTGAATTATCAAATACTGAAAGTATAAGAGAAACAACAGGTTTAGAAACTATATCTTCAAAAGAATACGAAAAAATAGAAACACAAGTTACTCAAACGTTTAAAGAAGATGAAATGAAGGAAAAACAAACTGAAAAGGAGTTAAATGAGAAACTTCTAATTACTAAAGCAACTGCAACTACAGAATATAACGAGGCAATAGGTACAGGACAAACAAAAGTAGAGAAATCTAAAACATTCGAAAAACAAATATATACGAAATACATGCAAGAAGGACATAAACTAATAACAGGAGTATCGGGTACAAGAGAGGGCAAAGTAGAAGAGTATACTCAACACACTGGACCATTAATAGTAACTGAAGTTGGAAAATTTGGATCGCAGGAAAATGTGCTAGAACAGATAACAGAAGAGCAAATTGCAAAAGAAAGATTTACGAAAAATAATCTTGAAAGTAGCACAATGGAATCTTCTACTAAAGCATTCACTAACAACGAAGGTATAACTTCTGAATTATCAAACACTGAAAGTATAAGAGGAACAACAGGTATAGAAACTATCTCTTTAAAAGAATACGAAAAAATAGAAACACTAGTTACTGAAACATTTAAAGAAAATGAAATAAAAGAAAAGCACACTGAAAGGGAGTTTAATGAAAAATTTCTAGGCACTAAAGCAACTGCAACTACAGAATATTATGAGGCAATAGGTACTGCACAATCAAAAGTAGAGAAAACTAAAACATTAGAAAAACAAATATATACCAAATATATGCAAGAAGAACATAAACTAGTAACAGGAGTGTCAGGTACAGTAGAGGGCATAGTAGAAGAGTATACTCAACACACAGAACCATTAATAGTAACTGAAGTTGGAGAATTTGGGTCGCAGGAAAATGTGCTAGAACAAATAACAGAAGAGGGAACTAAAATAGAAAGATTTACGAAAAGCAATATTGAAAGTAGCACAATGGAAGCTACTAATAAAACATCCACTAACAACGAAGGAATAACTTCTGAATTATCAAACACTGAAAGTATAAGAGGAACAACAGATATTGAAACTATCTCTTTAAAAGAATATGAAAAAATAGAAACACTAGTTACTCAAACATTTAAAGAAGATGAAATGAAAGAAAAACAAACTGAAAAGAAGTTAAATGAGAAATTTCTAAGCACTAAAGCAACTGCAACTACAGAATATAATGAAGCAATAGATACTGCACACTCAGAAAGAGCGAAATCTAAAACAATCGAGGAAGAAATATATAGTACATATATACAAGAAGAACACAAACTAGTAACAGCAGGATCAAATACCTTAGAAGATAAAGTAGACAAATATACTCAACACACTGAAGCATTAATAGTAACTGAAGTTGAAAACGTGCTGAAATGGATAACAGAAGAGGGAGCTAAAATGGAAAGGTTTACGAAAAGCAAACTTGGCAGTAACACAATGGAAGCTTCTAATGAAACATCCACTAACAACGAAGGAATAACTTCTGAATTCTCAGACACTGAAAGTATAAGAGAAACAACAGGTTTAAGAACTATATCTTCAAAAGAATACGAAACAATAGAAACACTAGTTACTCAAACATTTAAAAATGAAATGAAAGGTAAGCAAACTGAAAGGGAGTTAAATGAGAAATTTCCAACCGCTAAAGTAACTGCAACTACAGAATACAATAAGGCAATAGGTACTGCTCAGTTAGAATTAGAGAAAACTAAAACATTCGAAAAACAAATATATACTAAATATATGCAAGAAGAACATAAACTAGTAACAGGAAAATCAGGTACAGTAGAAGACAAAGTAGACGAGTATACTCAACATACTGAACCATTAATGGTAACTGAAGTTGAAAACGTGCAAAAACTGAAAACAGAAGTGGAATCTAAAATAGAAGGATTTACGAAAAGCAAACTTGAAAGTAGCACAATGGAAGCTTCTAATAAAACATCCAGTAACAACGAAGGAATAACTTCTGAATTATCAAATACTGAAAGTATAAGAGAAACAACAGGTTTAGAAACTATATCTTCAAAAGAATACGAAAAAATAGAAACACTAGTTACTCAAACGTTTAAAGAAGATGAAATGAAGGAAAAACAAACTGAAAAGGAGTTAAATGAAAAACTTCTAATTACTAAAGCAACTGCAACTACAGAATATAATGAGGCAATAGGTATAGGACAAACAAAAGTAGAGAAATCTAAAACATTCGAAAAACAAATATATACGAAATACATGCAAGAAGAACATAAACTAGTAACAGGAGTATCAGGTACAATAGAGGGCAAGGTAGAAGAGTATACTCAACACACTGAACCATCAATAGTAACTGAAGTTGGAAAATTTGGGTCGCAAGAGAATGTGCTAGAACAGATAACAGAAGAGGAAACTAAAATAGAAATATTTACGAAAAGCAAACTTGAAAGTAGCACAATGGAAGCTTCTAATAAGACATTCACTAACAACGAAGGAATAAGTTCTGAATTATCAAACTCTGAAAGTATAAGAGGAACAACAAATATGGAAACTATCTCTTTAAACGAATACGAAAAAATAGAAACACTAGTTACTCAGATATTTAAAGAAGATGAAATGAAAGAAAAGCAAACTGAAAGGGAGTTAAATGAAAAATTTGTAAGCACTAAAGCAACTGCAACTACAGAATATAATGAGGCAATAGGTACTGCACATTCAGAAATAGAGAAATCTAAAACATTCGGAAAAGAAATATATACTACATATATGCAAGAACAACATAAACTAGTAACAGCAGAATCAAATACCTTAGAAGGTAAAGTAGAACACACTGAGCAATTAATAATAACTGAAGCTGAGAAATTTACGGCAAAGGATCACATACTAAAAGAGATAACAGAAGTGGAAGCTAAAAAAGAGAAAATGACTGAAAATGAAAATGGAGAAAAATATAAAGTATCTGTGACCACTAAAGTTGGAACGAGTAACACAATACAAGTTTATAATGAAACAGTTATTAAAAACGAAGGAAAATATTTTGAAATAACAAGCACTGAGAGCACTAGAGCCACATCAAAGATTGAAGATACTACTTTGAAAAAATACGAAGAAATAGAGACATTAACGTTTCAAAGACCTACAGAAAATGAAGTGAACGAAAATATATCAGAAAATACAATAAAAACACCAAATATCACTGACCTTGTTGAAACTAACGTCGTTCAAGCATCCAATGAGTTATCTGTTAATCACGAAGAAAAAAGAACAACTAACATAGAAAATATCTCTTTAACGCAATATGAAAAAACAAAAACACCAACCATTCCAACATTTCAATCATATAAATTTGATGACGTGCAAGAACATACAGTTGAAGGAATATCGATAGAAGCTAATAATGAAAAATATACTGAAAGCCATATAAAGATAAATATAGAACCAAACGCCACGATGATGCTGATCACCGAAATTGAAAAAGATTATATAGAGTTAACTACTGAAGAAAACTATGAAACAAAGATTAGCTCCCTAAAACAATTAAATACTTTAACTGAGGTCACTTTAGAAAATAATGAAAAGCAAATTACTTCAACTGGGGTGCCAGTAGTAACTGAAGAAGAACTTTATAATAAATCTAAGCAAAAAATACATGAAGTATATTCTGGAAAATCGGATGAAATGAAAAATCAATCAGAGAAATATACTCATCAAAGATCTACACTGATTTTGAAAAAAACTGAAACTGAAAGTTCTACTGAACAACTAATGAATAAAACTATATTACAGGACATAGAACTGACCAGTAGCAAAATTTTTAATAATAATAAAGAAACCTCTGAAAATGCACAGAAAATAAAATTATCAACTAGCTTTTTAGAAGACTACAAAAAAACTGAAAAACAAGTTCGGGAATCAACTACGGCATTAATGACCAAAGAAACTACAGAACTTGAAATAGCATCTAGTATTCAAGAAGCCGCTTTAACTATAAGTTATATGGAGCAAAATACTGCATTTGAAGATTTGACAGAAGACGAATATAGGGAAAATATATTTACAAAAGAAACAATACTTCAAGAAATCATAGAATTAACAGATCAAACAACCGAAATACCGGAAAATGAAAATATGGAGGACACAACTAGAAAAAACGAATTAACTAACTTTAAAAGCAGTATCGCTGAACAAAAGTTGCAATTACTTAATGTATCCGCAGTTGCACTAAGCACAACAGAAAATTTTGAATTACGCACAATTGGCATCGATACTAAGACACCTCAAAACGGAATGACAGAAAATATAAATTCATTAAAAACTGAAATAATAGAAACAGAAAAGACGAATGATTTTACAAGCGAAGTGAATATTAATAAATCAGAACAAGGAGAGTTAAAACTGGTAGAAGTAACATCCGAAAAAGCAGCTAGTACAACTGACGAATACAAGCAAACGGTGAATGAAGATAAAGAACCATTTTATTCAATTAATATTGAATCTACTGAAGAAACAGTTTCGGAAACTGAGATAAACATATTAGAGAATAAAACATTGTCACTTTTTAGCAAAACTACAGTGATAAACGAAAGTATGGAAATCTTAATTCCAGTAGAAGAAACCACACAAATGGAACGATGGGGAGAACCAAAATCCAGTGAAAGAATACCAAGTGAGTTTCAAAAAAAAATTACTGATCAAGAAGAAAACGTTCAAGAAACCAATGGCTTTTCAAAAACTGAAAGTGTGTATGGCGAAACAGAGTCATTGGAAAAAACAACTAAATTTACAGAAATTGATTTTATAGGACATAATACAACATCTGCAAATGGTGAAGCGGCTACAACTACAAAAGAAAATATTCTATCAACTCTGATAGTTAATGATCAAAAGACAGCACACGAATTAATATTTTCTGAAGAACATATAAAACTTAAGAACAAGCAGAACACAAATGAGGTATCTGTTATTAAAACACAAGCAGCAACGGAGTTTACTGAAGAGTACAAGCACGTAAATGAAATGGTTGAGCAAAGTAAAGCTGAAAACATAATTCTACAAACAACACCTCAATCAGTTCCTACTGAACTGGTTAATTATTCAATGAATAAAACAGAGCGCAAAGAAACCACTGTCCAAATGGAAGAAAATATTAACGAATCAACAATAACAGAAAATGAGCAACGACTAAAAACTACTGAAGAGGAATTAAATCAGTTTCACGGATATAGGCAACATGAAAACAAACAAGAAACAGTCGAAGTTTCACATACTAAAAAGGTGGAAGATGATATAAACGTGACTATTAAAGAAGATTCTATAAAAGAGACAGAACTGGTCAGTGAAATATCAGGAATCGAAAATATTGCAAATATTTCAACTGAAATGGGAACAATTACTGAGTTTATAAGGTTTAATTCTACAAATCTAGAAACAAAAGAAATTTTCAAATCCACTGAAACGACAAAAAGTAAACACACGATGCTCCATACTAATATGGATTTAAGAATTCTTGGACAAACACAAAAAGAAAAAATGTATTCTACTAAAAATCCTGAAGTATATAATATAACAGAAGGTATAACGAAAATAAACAGTTCCTTACAGCTCAGTGAAACACTGGAAATGGAATCAACGAAAAGGTTAAAAGAGAAAGTAACTAAAACCACAGAGACAAAGAAAAGCACTACACAAACACAAAAAACAACAGATTTAATAAAACTTAAAGGTACTAAGGTAACACATAGAGAATTGCCTGAAATAAGTGAAGCAAATTTTCCTTCAAAAATATCGTCACAATTAACACAACTAAGTTATCAGGAAACTACTGAATATAAAGAAGAACCTAATGAAAACCAACTCTATTTTTCTAATCATAAAAGTAGTACATTATGTGAAACATGTATGGAAATTGAAATAGAATCATCGACAAAAGCCGAGATGACAGAAACAAAAGAAGAAACTACCAAAATACAGGAAACAACAAATTTAAAAGGTTTTGAAGGATCGGAAAAAACACAAAAAGAGTTGTCTAAAATGAAAACACCAGTAAATAAGCATAATAAAACCAACGAATTTAAAGAAGAATCCAATGAGAATCAATTAATTCAGTTTCCTAATGATAAAAGTAGTACATTATGTGAAACATGTATGGAAATTGAAGTAGAATCATCGCTGAAAACAAGCACCATAGAAATAGAGGAAAGAACTTCCAAAATACAAACAATAACAAGTTTAGAAAATGAAGAAGATTTGTTTGAAATAAAAACGAGATCTCCTTCAAGAAAATTTTCTCAAGTAACACATGTATATATGCATAAGGAAATACCTGAATTTAAAGAAGAATCTAATGAAAGCCAATTACTTCTGTTTTCTAATGATGAAAGTAGTACATTATGTGAAACTTGTATGGAAACTGGAACAGAAATATCGACAAAAGCGGGAGTCACGCAATCACTTCAGTTTTCTAATTATGAAAAAAATGGTATTGAAACTGTAGGTATGGAAACTGAAGTAGAATCATCCACAGAAATGGATATAAACGGTAGAACTGTTAAAATATTAGAGAAACGTACTACTCACAATCGAGAGCCCGATAATAAAAATTACGATGAAGAAATACCAAATGATCAAATATCCAATATCCCTGCAGAAGAAAAAAGTAGTACCTTGTGTGAAATGTGTTCTGAATATGAATATACTAATAAAATTGAAAGTATTTCAGAAACACATTTAAAACACAAAACAACTAAATATACGGTCATTCAAAATCCTACATATAAAACAACAGAATATACACAAAGAAAGAAACAAACTACTATGACTAGAGAAAAGATCATAGAAGATTATAGTGAAGAAGTAAATGATAAACAATTTTTTCAATTTTCTGATAATAAAGAGTCGAATACATTATGTGAAATATGCTCCGAACAAAAATATACTACATCTGAGGAACAAGGTACCGATCAATTAAATGAGTCCCACACGTTTAACCAACCAAGGAAGGCAGCTACAAATTCAGAAAATCCTACAAAAGTTGATAATTATGTTACAGAAGAGAAAAATAAAATATCAACTGCAAAAACAGGCAAAATAATTAAAATTACTACTGCGGGAGAAATACATACTGCTTTCAATAAAGACAATACAAATGAAGATTACGTTGAAGAAATAGATGAAGAGCAAATATTTAATTTCTCAGATAAGGAGGAAAGCAGTACATTGTGCAAAATGTGTTCTGAAAATGATTACACCGCATTCAGTCAACAAATTTCACAAACTTATCCTCCAGTTCACTTACAAGAAGTTTCGTCTGAATTAGTAGATCATACATTCAACCAACCTACTAAAACCTCTACCAAATCACAAAACCCCACAGAACTTATCGAAGTGACAACATTTAATGTTAATAAAATCAGTGACAGGAAACTACCAACCAGCAGTACAGAACAACAAACCTCAAAATATATTAATTTAAAAGTGTCCATTTCCAACAAAATGGAAGTAGAAGAGGAAACATTTGAAAGTACACAATATGATCTTTCAAAAGATGTCACTAATGATACTGTAACACAAAAAGAAGATCTAGAATCAAGCACTAATGATTATGAACCCATAAAAACTAGTAAATTACGGGATAGAGAACAAGGAGAAGAAAGTAATACAGAAGTTAGTGAAGGGCATTTTACAGAATTCATCTTTGTTAACCAAACTAAAATAGAACAAACCTTGAGAGAATCTGAAATAGAAACTAGTAATGTATTCTATAGTTCTGAAACAGTCACTAAACTGGAACAAGAAGAAATAAAAGGAACAAATATGGAGGAATTTGCTGAATACGTTAAAGAGGAAACAAAGCTTAGAACTGAGCCATTTATAAAATCCTCCCAATATTCAGATGCGGTTAGAGTTTTAACAGATATTGGTATTCTAAACGAATCATTTGAGTTGAATGGTGTTACAGAACCGACTAACACTACACAAAGTGAAAAATTTGAAGCTACTGAAGAGGCTAAAAATACTGAAAAATTTAGTGGTATTACAACTATAGAACATGAAGAAATCACTGAAGAAAGTGGACAGGAGCATGAGCAAATGGAGGAAACTGATACCGAAAGAACGAAAAATATTTTAGAAGAAGAGGCTGAAAACACTGAAAATGTTAAAATTACAGTAAATACTGAAAACACTGAACGAACTAAAATAAATGTAGGTTTTGAAATTACTGAAGGTATTAAACATTTTGAAAATACCGAAAGAGAAGGAACAACAAGCGAGGGTGCAAAGAGTACTGAAGGCAAAGGAACTGTAAGTATTGAGATTACTGAAAACACGGAAGGTACTAAAGAAAATAAAATTGCAATAGAAATCGTAAGTGCTGTAACTAAAGGAAAAACTGAGATCGTGGCGAGTACTAAGGTGTCTCAAGCAAACAAAGATGAATTCACTGAAAGTACTGTTGATATTGAAAACACAGAAATAAATCGAAACGATGAGGGTGAAAGTACTACAAATATTGGAAATACTGAAATTGGTGAAGGTACTCAATTTGTTCAAAATACTGAAAATGAAAATAGTTTAGAAAATTCTGAAGAAGCTGCAAGTTTTAGTACAACTAAAAGCTCTGCAAATAAAGAAGTAACTGAAAACAGTGAAAGTGGTCAACATACAGAAGGAACTAAAAATGTTCATGAAGATGAAAATGTTGTAGATATAAGTACTGCATATATAGGAGATACTGAAATTAAGGAATCTGAAGAAACGACTGAAAACTCTGAAAGTTTTGAACTTGCAGGGAGCACGCAGACTGAAGGCACTAACAATACTGAAATTAATGTGGATGCAGAACTTCCAAAATATTCTGAAAATACCGAAACAAATGAAAGCATAGAGGACGCTGATATTACGAAGAGTTCCAAAAATCTCGTAGGAGCTCAAAATACTGTAGTGAATGGAAATACTGCAAATAATAGTGCTAAAGATATTGAAAGTACTGAAAATGAGGAAGAAATTGAAAGCAAGAAAACTACTACGGTTAGAAATTGGTCAAAAGGCACTGAAGAATTTAAAAATATTTTAAATTTTGAAAGTACTGAATATGTTACGGTTGTAGAAACTGAACATGAGGGGACCGCTGAAAGTGCAGAAACAGCTGAAGTTACATTAGATATTACAGTTTCCGAAATATCCGAAAGTATTTTTAATGAAAAGGAAACAGGATATTCACAGGCTATTGAAAATACTGAATATGAATCAACAAACAAAATTTCTGAAACTGCAGAAAAAGATATTAATAAGGTAGAAGGGATCGCTGAAACTGGAGCGGCCAAGAACTCTGAATATGCTGAATATACTGATACTAATATGGAACTTCTTAATGGTACTGAAAATGCAATAAATTCCGAAAATGTTGAAAGTATTGCGGATATTGAAAATACGGAATATTTTAGTACCAGGAGTCTTGAAAACGATGAAGAAACTGAAATCACAATTAGTATAAAAGGTACTAAAAATATTCATGAAACTGAACCTGTTACCAATGTTGAAAATACCGCAAAAATGGAAGATCTTGAAAGTACTGAAAGTGAAACAATTCAGATTTTACATAGTACTGAAACTGAAGAAGGCACCAAAGAAGCTGAAATAACTGAAAATGCTGAACTTAGCGAAAGTGCTGAAAATGAATTAGCCACTGAACGTACTGAAAGTACTGAAGAAACCAATGAAAGTGTAGAAGAAGTTAAAATTATAGAAACTATTAAAGGTACCGAAGCATCTCAAACTGGTAGAGCTGTACAAACTACTGTAGTTAATGAAAGTACCGCACGTATCAAAAGTACAACAAACGAAGACTTCGTTAACATCAAACCTAGTACTGAGGCTATTACAGGTATTGAAACTCCCGAAAACACTGTAAGTGTCGAAAATGTAGAATCTACAGTAATTAATCAAGCTACTGAGAATATTGAAAATGAAGGAACAATTATTAAAGGTGTAGATAATATTGAAGGCACAGTTAATAAAAACGGTGAAAGTAATGAAAGTACCACAATTACTAAAAGTGATGAATACATTGGTACTACTACTATTGAAAATGAAGGAGCAGCTGAAGTTACGGGGAGTGCTGGAGGTACTATAGTAGAAAGTGCAAGTGAAGTTGGTTTAGAGAGAACTGAAGTTCTCCAAAATAATGAACAAATTAAAAACACTGAAAGTGAAGGAGCAAGTGTAACCTCAGACTACACTGAAGGTGCAGAAAGTGCTGAAAGTAATGGAAGTAATAAATCTGCTGAAGAAGCTAAAACTGCTATAAGTGTTCAAATTACTGAAATTACTGCACTCACTGAAAATACAGTAAGTGAAGAAGCAACAACGGCAGAGAGTGCTGAAGAGTCAGAAGGTCCTAAAATTACCGAAAATGAGAGTACTCAAATTACTGAAAATATTAAACAGACCAAAATGATGGAAAATGACGCAGGAGCTGAAACCTCACAAAGTTTTGAAGGTACTGAAGGTACTACTTATAGTGGAGAGTTTACTAATTCAGAACATGAACGTACTGAAAATATTGAAGATAATGAAAGTCTCGTAAGTAAAGGAATCACTGAAGAAACAGAAGAGACTAAAGGGATAGATAGTATGGAAAGTATAGGTGTTGACAAAACTAAAATTACTGACACAATCGAAAGTTTTCAAAGTATCGAAAGTAAATGGTTAACTATTGAACCTACTAAAAGTTCCGTGGATATAGAAGCAGCTGAAAGTGTAGGAACTGTTGAACATACAATAGGTACTGAAGGTAAAAATGAACCTGAGACTGCTGAAACTGCTGAAAGTACCGAAAGTCAAACATCTGAAGGTGCAGAAATATCTGAGGCTATTAGAGGTACTGAAAATAGACAAGAAAGTGTAAGTGTTAAAAATATAGAAACTACAGCAATTATTGAAGTTACTGAACGTATTGAAGATATTCAAAATGAAGAAACAAATATAGAGAGTGCAGGTACCGAAGCTACCAAAAATAGCGAAAGTGATGAAAGTGCGGCAATTACTGAAAGTGGTAAATACGTTGATACTGCTCCACATGAAGAAGTAACTGAGGGTGCAGAGAATTCTGTAGATACTGGTACTACACAATTTACAGAAGAAGGTGAAAACGAAATAGAAACCGGAAAAACTATAGTTTTTCAAGGCCCTGAACTTATTGAAAGCACTGAAAATGAAGGCGTAATTCAAAGCTCAGAGTACACTAAACGGGGAGAAGTTACTGAAACTAGCGTCAAAGCTAGAATTGATGAGAATATTGAACATACAGAAAGTACTACACATATAGAAAATTCTCAAAATGAAGGAGCGACTTTAGTCGCAGAGAGTGCGAAAGGTACTGAAAGTAGTAAAGCTACTGGAGAAGTTGAAACTCATATAAGTGTTCAGAATACTGAAATTATCGAACAGAACAAAAGTTCTGTAAGTAAGGGCAGTCTAGAAATTATTACAATTACTGAACTTATGGAAAACATTGAAAATGGGGGTGCTACTGAAACACCAGATAGTGTTAAAGGTACTGAAGGTGCTAAAATTACCGAAAGTGAGAGTACTCAAATTACTGAAAATGTTAATCAAACCAGTAATATTGAGAACGGAGTAGAAACTGGAGCCTCACAGAGTTTTGAAGGTACTGCAGGAAGTGATTCTACTGAAGAGGTTACTAATTTAGAACAAGAACGTACTGAAAATATTGAAGGTGCTGAAAGTTCCGCAAGTGAATTAATCACTGAAGAAACCGAAAATACCGCAGGGGTAGAAAATATGACAAGTGTAGGTGTTAACCAAAGGATTCAAAGTGTCGGAGGTGAATGGTCAACTACTGAATCTACTAAAAATTCTGGAGGTAAAGAAACAATTGAAGATGTAGAGACTGTAAGGAGTGTTGAACATACCATAACTACTGAAGTTACGAGTGAAACTGAGACTCTTGTTACCGCTGAAAGTACCGAAAGTCAAAATTTTGATTTTACGGGAGCTGTTACGGATACTGAAAATAACCAGGAAACTGTACTAAGTGTTAACAGTGTGGAAACTATAGTAATTAATGAGGATGCTGAACGTATTGAAAATATTACAAATGAAGGAACAATTATAGAGGGTGCAGATAATTTCGAAGGTACACCTACTAAAAATAGTAAAAGTGATGAAAGTACGACAGTTACTGAACGTGGTGAATACATTGATACTTCTACAAATGAAGAAGTAACTGAAGAATCAAAGAGTGCTGCTGCAGGTACTGGTGGTACACAATTTACAGTAGAAAATGAAAGTGAAAATTCTCAAAATGAAGGAGCGACTTTAGTCACAGAGAATGTTGAAGGTACTGGAAGTAGTAAACCTACTGGAGAGGCTGAAACTCTTATAAGTGTTCAGAATACTGAAATTACCGAAAATACTGAGACTACAGAGAGTGAAGAAACAACAAAGACTGAAGAAAATAATGAAGGTGCGAGCGCTACTAAAATCATCGAACAGAACGAAAGTTCTGCAAGTAAGGGAAATATAGAAATTATTACAATGGCTGAACTTATAGAAAACGAGGCCACGACTGAAACCCCAGAGAACCTTAAAAGTATAGAAAGTGCTAAAATTAATGAAAATACTGCAAATGAAACTACTGAAATTACTGGAAATGTTAAGCATACCAACAATATTGAGAATGGAGTAGAAGTTGAAACCTCACAGAGTATTGATGGTACAGAAAGTTTCGTAAGTAATGTAATCACTGAAGGAACAGAAAATATGGAATGGGTACAAAATATAAAAAGTGTAGGAAATACAGAAAAAACTGTACCTGTTAAGTATACTGAAATTACGGACAGAGGCGAAAGAATTCAAAACTTCGAAAGTGAAGGTCCCACTACTGAACCTACTAAAAATTCTGGAGATGAAGAGAGGACTGAAATTTTAGAAAATGTAGGGAGTGTTGAACGTATAATAACCACTGAAATTTTGAACGAAGCTGAGAGTGCTGTAACCGCTGAAAGTACCGAAAGAAAATATTCTAAAGGTGCAGAAATAACTAAAACTATTGCAGGTACTGAAACTACCGAAGATACAGCTACCAAAATCAGTAAAAGTGGTGAAAGTACGGCAATTACTGAAAGCACTGAACACGAAAAAGGTACTGAAAATGAAAAAGTAACTAAAGGTGCAGAGAGTGTTGAATATTCAAAAAGCGGTGTTACAAAAGCTACAGTAGAAGGTGAAAATCAAGCAGGTACGGGAAGTACTGAAATTGTTCAAGGTGCTGACCATAATAAAGGTACTGAAAGTGAAGGACCAAGTGAAGCCTCAGAGAACACTGAAAATGAAGAAGGTACTGAAGTTTCAGTAAAAACTGAAACTGATTTGAATTTTGAATTTACAGAAAATACTGCACATATAGAAAATTCTCATAATGTAGAAGATACTTTGGTCGCTGAGAGTGGTGAAGGTACTGAAACTAGTAAATCTGCTGAAGAATCTAAAACTGGTATAAGTGTACGAGATACAGAAGTTAGCGAATTTACTGAAGACATTGAAAATACAGTAAGGGAAGAAACAGCAAAGGTTACAGAAAATAATGAAAGTACAAGAGGTACTAAAACTAACGAACTAAACGAAATTTTTATAAGTGAGGGAATGTCAAAAATCACTCCAGGTACTGAACTTATTAAAAACGCTGGAAATGAGGAACCAACTGAAATCTTAGAAAGTGTTAAAAGTACAAAAAATTCTGAACATGCTAGAAGCACTGAAAATGAAGAAGCAATTGAGACATCAGGAAATCCTAACGCTTCCGAAATTGTCGAGGCTACCGTTAAAAGTTTAAAAAATAACATAATTCCGTCATATTCAGAAAATATTTTAGGTACTGCAAGCACTCAGAAACTAACTGAACATGAAAATGATTCTAAAGACACGCATGGAACTAATAATAATGTTGAAAGTCCACAGAGTTCTGAAACTGCTAAGAGTAAGTTAATCAGTGCTAGTACAGAGAATCCTAAAAGCTACGAAGACGCTATAGGGTTAAATGAATCAATTACTAGAGACCAAGTTACAGAAATAAACACAGGAATTGACAGTACTGGAATAGCAGAACAGAATGACACTAATGAAGTCACTGAAAGTGATGTTAATACTAAATATAATGAAAATAATAAATCTATTACAATTTCGGAAAGTGAACTTGATTTTAAGAGTTCCAAAGTATTGCATAACAGTATTGCGATAAGTGTCCCTACCATATTCTCTATATTAACTGAAAATGCAGTATTTTCTGTAACTTCAGCCACTACCGAGAATATAGTTGAAGAATTAACATCTGATGATATCAGATTATTAACAGAAATCGGTATATTTGATGAATCATTTGATTTGCATACGGCTACTGAAGCTAACAACAACTCAAGCATTACTTCTGAAACCTACGAAAACACAAAGTTGGCTTCTCAATCTGTCTCAACACATGTCAAAAATGGTTATTATTTAGCATCACAACATATGTCTCAAAAAACTGAAGAAGTGAGCGAAGCTGCAAAAGAGGACCAGCTATTCCATTTTTCTAAAGAGAAAGGAGGTACTACAATATGTGAACTATGCTCTGAAGTAGAAGGCGCATCGGAAGAACATCATGAAGCATCTACCAAAGAATCGTCACTTCATCACACTGTTGAAAGTGGTAAATCGCAAGCAGAATCAAGTTCAAAAAGCCATAAAGAACATAACGAATCCACAAAACAGCATGGGGAACTAGGAACTAGTACAGAAGCATCTCATCTAAATACAAATGAACAAGGAAATATTTCGAAAAGTCCTGAGGCTTCCACGCAAACAGAATCTTCTCATGGTCACACTAAAACAATGGTAGTTATAGTAAATAATTCAGGTGAGAAACTTGAAAAACTTAATGAAACGGTATTGGAAAAATTACTTAAAAAGCCTGTATCCGATATGAATTTAGAATACGTTGACCTCCAAAATATATCTAAAGCCCCAGAAATATCTAGTAATCAATCTAAGAATCTTGTAAACGCTTTAATTAGTAGTCCGACAGTATCCTGTAAAAAAGATGACTTTGATTCCAACAATAACTGCCTTTGTGATGTGGACAGTTATTTAACAGCTACTCAAGATAAAATTGAAAAAGATGGAAATATTTGTTTGAAAGAGTATCACTGCAGCAAATTTGTAAGACTTAACGATGGATTAATAATTGGAAATAATTCTAAGGCAGTCAAAAGAAAAAGAAGAAGCCTTCTTTATTTAAGTAACTTAAGTAGTAAGTCAGATATTATTGAAAATGATGACATAGAAAATGTATTTAATGAAGAATACGACCTTCAAATATCTGGTATATATACATATAATATATTTTTTATTTTCTAGGACTGACAATATCATTTTTCAGATAAACATATATTCAGCCTTCCTAGTTCAGATGTTAAAATTCTGTGTCATAATAAGGCTGACAATTTGCTAGATCATAGTGGAGCTAAATACACATGGGAATTTAAAGGCAACGATACTCATAAAGGTAAGCCATATGGATATTCAATTAATTGACAATATCAAAATGATAGCGAGATGCATTTTCATATAAAGTACCTACTTATCTAGGCGTTAAATAATAATTCCTTAATTCTTGAGGCAATTCATGGATATTTTGTAGGTTGCAAATTTTTTAAAATAAGATTTTGACGAAACCTCGTCTTTATAATATAATTATTGTATTGTAGGTACCATAATGTACTAAGTATTACATAAAGTAAATAAGTTAAAGACAATACTTTTGCTAATAATTATATTCTCTATTTTTTATCTTTGTTATAATGTTAAAACAAAATAAATAATAACTAAAAATAGACACAATAAACATTTAAGTTTCTTAAATATTTACTGGTTATAAGATTTTACTATATAGAAATATAATATAATATCCAGAGAATCTGAACCTTGTGTGGAAGAAGGGGCGGCATATTATTATTTCGCGGCCCGCATTCGCGCCTCCGGAACGACTTAGGTTGGTAAGCCCTAACCATTATTCAGTGCTGGAAGGAAACCTGGAAACCCTGAATAGCTAGGGGGACAGTTAAACATCAACCGATGTTAATATCTCACATTAAGACTACGCTGGCATTCTTCCCATCCTAGGCCGTCGCTAGAATGGTTGCCAACCCATCCCTACGAATAAGCCTTAATCTACAAGTAGATAATTTAATGAAAAATTATCTGGTGGAATATAAAAAATGACTTGTACATGAGAAAAATGAGTCACTATGTAATACATTATTTAGAGTTCAGAATATATATTTCCAAAGCGATCAGCATAAGGCATTCAATGTTACTTTGACTTAAATTATTACGTATTCAAAATATATAATTTTGAAAATTATTTTTCAGTTTACTTCCCGCACTGACAAAGTCAATAGTTATTAGTAAGTGTCAAATTTGGGAAGACTTACTTTAGCATACAAATTATATGTTTGAAACACTCTGTAGTAGCAATAAGCACAACTTCTATAAGTCTTACAAATACAATTAACAAATCAGTATCAACCATAGACATATTAGTCTATGGTATCAATATTATCTTTTACTTGTTCAATAAATTTGGGGAGGTAAGTAGATTTTACCAGTTGAGAACTATTTTGCGCCCGAGCGTAGCGAGAGCTGGCAATATAGTCCGAGACTGGTCAAAACTTACCTCCTGCGTGGTATATAACGTTTTATCTGCTCCTTTACTGTTCATAAAATAAAAAATCAGATTTTACATTTCTTTTGATCAATTTATTTTGACAGTGATACTAAGTAATCTTTTGACATTAGTGGATGTCAAGTAGTCTGCTTTGATTTTGTTGTTACTTAAGGCGTTGTTTACAAACGACGCTTACGTGTAGTTTGGTGGCTCTGAATTATTTTATCCAAATAAGTGAATTTCAAATAGAAGATGCAGCAAAAGCTGCCTGCGAAAGTTTATTTCCTGAAAAGTCGAAAGAGCAATACAAACGAGCGTATGGAGCATTCAACAAATAGTGCCAGAGCAAAAATACTGGTGTTTCTGAATGTCACTGTTGGCATATTTCAAGAAGAAATCAGCAACATTAAAATCATTGGCGAGTTTGTGGTGGGAGTACTCAATGATTAAGTCAAGTATTTTGATAGAGAAGAACACAGATATATCCAAATATCCTAAACTGAGGACATTTCTGAAATGGAAGAATGATAGCTACAAACCTAAAAACCACGAGACCAAGTCGATGATTTTCTCCAGCAGGCATCCGATGACACATATTTACTTGTGAATGAAGGTTGTGGCGGTCTAAGGCATTGTAGGCGCATGCCGCTCTGATGACTTATGCAAATTTACTATGGAGAACGTCAAGCATAAAAATAATAATAACATTATTATTGTTACTATTCCAGATTCTAAAAATGGTGTGTCGCGTACGTTGACAATTACTTCTTGTCCAGGTAGTGTTTGACAACTAGAAATTGTCAAGAAATATATCACGATTAAATTAGAGGTAAAAACTGACAATTCACGTTTCTTTATGCGCTATCAATCAGGCAGATGCTGCAATCTACAAGTCAGCGGGAACACCATTTTCACGATTCCTAACAAGATCCAGATTTTGGGATCTGGAAAATCCCAAAACATATACAGAACAATCAGGACATTCGTTCAGGAGTGGATGTGTTAACGATCAAGAGGCACGGTGGGTGGTGGGTGGAAATTCGACGATAGCAGAAAGTTATATTGCTTACAGTTTGTGTAACAAAAATAAAGTAGCTGACAGAATTCTTCACAACAAAACTTCATATGCAGCTTCCAGTAGTACGTCACATCAAGTTATTACTATGGATCAGTCAGACAATATTGAGCCCCAGGTTATTATAATGGAGATGTGATGGAGATAAATAAATTTCCTCATGTTTGTTAAGTACCACATTTTGAAAAAAATGTGGTACTTAACAAACATGAGGAAATTTATTTATTTGGAGATGCCGAAAACAATTACTCCACGGGCAATATGCCCCGACTGGCGTTGCATTACATCAACATCTCCATGGATGTCGCCACATCCTTCATCAAGACAAAATACCAGACAATGACCGGTTTCGATCTTGTTATGATCTCATCAGATTGCCATAGGTATCGGAATCGATGAATGATCTGGCGACGTGATTGCCTAAGGGGCATAGTGAATGTTTGTAGGGGTGAGATACAGTGAAAATACACCGTAGTGCTTTCTTTCGGTCTTTGCTACTACCTGTCTGACAATTATTGTCTAATTGACAGACAGATAACGATCTGCTTTTCTGCAGATACCATTACAGCGACCTCTATTGTCTTTGAGGAAGACAATCCTACTTATTTATTTATTTGGAGAGGCCGAAAAAAACTACTCCACGGCCAATATGCCCCGACTGGCGTTGCATTACATCAACATCTCCATGGATGTCGCCATATCCTTCATCAAGACCAAATACCAGACAATGACCGGTTTCGATCTTGTTATGATCTCATCAGATTGCCACATGATACAACTACACTGATATGCTCATAACTTGACCCAAATTTCGTTTGTTCTGCACATGACGTCATTCGTGAAACAAAAATGGCGAAAATTCAAATACCTGATATAATTATTTTCGTGTTTGTCAATTGTATTCCCTTATTATTAATTGTGAGACCCGAGGGTTATCAAGTTGTCATTTTTACATTAAAGGGTGGTATTTATTTACAGTAGTGCTTCTTATTATCTCTTCAAATTGTAAAATTTAGGTTAGAATATTATTCGGTAGGTAGGTATAGGTACACAGAAAGCGGTTTGAGTTAAAATAAGAAAAATTGATATTAATCAACTATCATTTTAGTTTTCCTGTATGAATCGTGTATTATAATTCCATAATCGACGTTTATTTTATTGTGTTATCTTGGTTTACAAATGTTTTATTTAATTTTGTATCATAACTGACGTCACGCTCAATCGATCATTGAATTTAAGTCGTTTTAAATTCAATGCAATCGATAGACCACGCCCACATGCGCATTGGCATATCAGTGTAGTTGTATCATGAGATTGCCATAGGTATCGGAATCGATGAATGATCTGGCGACGTGATTGCCTAAGGGGCATAGTGAATGTTTGTAGTGGCGAGATACAGTGAAAATACACCGCAGTGCCCTCTTTCGGTCTTTGCTACTACCTGTCTGACAATAGAGGTCGCTGTAATTGCATCTGCAGAAAAGCAGATCGTTATCTGTCTGTCAATTAGACAATAATTGTCAGACAGGTAGTAGCAAAGACCGAAAGAGGGAACTACGGTGTATTTTCACTATCTCACCACTACAAACATTCACTATGCCCCTTAGGCAATCACGTCGCCAGATCATTCATCGATTACGATACCTATGGCGATCTGATGAGATCATAACAAGATCGAAACCGGTCATTGTCTGGTATTTGGTCTTGATGAAGGATGTGGCGACATCCATGGAGATGTTGATGTTAGAGATGGGAATAACTCAAGGATTGTTAACTGTTTACAGGATTGCTCGATCGCTCAATTTTGTAATCCGCCTTTGTGACGTCATTGAAGATATATGTAATCGAATTTTCAAAATATACCTACCTATTTTGTGTTTGTTATATTTCACATTTGCAAGAGAATTTTCGTATTTGAATGATTATTAATATTATTATTTATTAAAGTTTGTAATAACAGTATAAAGTGTACCTATTTCTACAAGTTCGAGATCTTTGGATATTTGATGACGTCACAATTATGGATTACATTGTAGTATAGGGATCGAGCAATCCTGTAAACAGTTAACAATCCTTGGGAATAACTGTTACTGATGTGGAACGTTATAAATTGAAACGTTCTTAATAAATAACGTTCCAAAATAACGTTATTTTTTGGAACGTTATGCGTACATTTATAACCAACTAGTAACTAGAAACGTGAGTAACTGCTGTTGTTGCTGGCTGTGCGCTTCTCGTTTCGTTTCGCAACTACACAACTCGCATGCATCATATTCACAGACTCACGTTAGTTATTGTTGATTTTCCGGTTTAAATAATTGATAGATTGATACACTTCGATATATATTAGAATATAGAGATATTTCGTTTTTTTTTGTTTATTAATGTTTATTTTATATTCCTTTAATGAAAAAAAGATAATTTTCAGAGCTTATTGTGATAATTACATACCTTTTGCTATAATAAAATAACGGAAAGGCGCGAAGAAACCTTTCAAGCAAAATAACGAATAACGAGTAACTGCCAGCCAGAGAGCCAGATGTATGAATATGAGATGACGTTGCCTTTTCAATTGACTCTATCGCTTCGTTCTCGGTGGCTCACCGGGTATTTCCGTGTTTACGTTCGCCGCGACAGCCGGCCGGTGGCCGGTAGCCGAACCATTATCGCCGAGTAACGCCGTTCCAAAAAGTAACGACTTTGCTGTAAATTAATAACGTTCCGTTCCGTTATGAAAATGTAACGTTCCAAAATAACGTTACTGAATTAACGACCCATCTCTAGTTGATGTAATGCAACGCCAGTCGGGGCATATTGTCCGTGGAGTAGTTGTTTTCGGCATCTCCAAATAAATAAATAAGTAGGATTGTCTTCCTCAAAGACAATAGAGGTCGCTGTAATGGCATCTGCGGAAAAGCAGATCGTTATCTGTCTGTCACTTAGACAATAATTCTCAGACAGGTGTAGAAGCAAAGACCGAAAGAGGGCACTACAGTGTATTTTCACTCTATCTCGCCACTACAAACAAACATGAGGAAAGTTATCCAAATTTTGTGAGTTATGTTATCTACCATGATACAACTACACAGATATGCCAATCCGCATAGTGACGTCAGTTACGAGGAAAAAACAATTGATTAGTGATGTAAAGTCCCGTTACTTTTGAATACCTGTTACGAGTAGGTACTTTTAGTATTAGTACCCGTTACTTTATACCCGTTAACTGTTACTTTCCGATATTATTCAATTCAACACTTTTCACATGTGATAAAAAGTAATTGGTATTGGTATTGGTACCGAGTAAGTAATTCGCTGGATCTTTGATTGTGATATGGGTATTTGGGTATTATGGATAATTGGTTGTAATAACAACTAATACAGAATAGATACAATGTGTCCCACTTAAGCATTAGCCACCCATGTAAAATTGTTATTTATTGACGGATTTGTTTTAACTTTTTTTTTATTTGATAGATATCAGAAAGAGAAGTAGAATTTATATTTCAGTATTTTCGTTGTGCTGACGTCGACGTTTCCTTTTCCCACAGTTCCGCACACTGGCGCACACGACACGTTCCACAATATCGTAATATTCCTAATATCTGATGCTAATGTGAACGTGAACGGGTATATAAGTAACGGGTATTTTAAATAACAGGTAACAGGTACTTTGAGTATTGGGCAAATACCCGCTACTTAGTAACGGGTAAATATTTCTTTTACATCACTACAATTGATAAACACGAAAATAATTATATCACTGCCCATAAGAATTTTCGCATCGCATTACCTTTTTTCCCTCACGAATGACGTCATGCGCAAACAAACGAAAGTTATGAGCATATCTGTGTAGTTGTATCATGGTTATCTACTAATTGTAATAATTGTACTATTACTATAAATATTAATTAATAAAATCTCATGTTCAACATCTTTTGATTTTCGTGACTCGAAATCACTTATTTGCCCAAGGGAGGTTAAGTAACTCACTTACCGCCCGTCGTCAATAGTAACTAGCACTTTACCGGTAAAAACACTTGCACTTGAAAAACATTGATAAAAGCACTTGAAAACAATGATAATAGTCTACTTACCATAGTGGGAGCAGATAAACATCTTTTATCTGATTAGTGGCTATAACATATATCCATAATATACAAATTAATATAATTATTATTTGTTTACTTTTTCTATTATGACTTTTTAGAGAGTTTTTGAACCCCTTAAATTCTAGCACTTCGTTATCGTTATCGTTATTCTGCGCATGCGCAGTGCCAAAAATGATACTCTTTTAGGCACTGCGCATGCGCAGAATAACGATAACGATAACGACGTGCTAAAATTTAAGGGGTTCAAAAACTCTCTAAGGACATTAAGCTAAATCTTTATTTACACTTTAGGTGACATTCTACCTGGTAACGAAAATGTTCTTGTGATACACAATATTGAGATAAAGAACTATGGTAACTACAGTTGCACCAAAACTACTGACAACAATGTTAAGCAGACTTTTAACCATGAATTAGAAATTATTACATTTCCTATCTATAAAATAAATATTCAGACCTTTTATGCTGTCAATGACAGTTGTTCCTTAAAAAATGGTGATCTTTTATACTCATACTTGCCAGACCTTATGACTTCGCTGCTGTGTGGGCAAAGTAGCAGAATGTGCAAAGTTGATATGCAGAGACCTCGATGTTTACCAAAGGTATGTACAACATACAACATTTTATACAACGATACTCTACAATTTACTACGACTACCTAAAAATAACTATGCTGCTCATTTTATAAATGAATAGCTATCATTATTCCATCCGAACAGAAAACATAGACTTTTAAGGGTGACTTGACTTAATAGTGAGAAAAATCACACTGAACTTTATATAATTAGATAATTAGAATAAAATGAGTAGTAAATAGTATGAAGTACACAAATAACAAATAATAGTCTTAATTAACATTTGCAAAAAAGCAATGAAATATATCAAGCTGATTCTGCACAGACATTCGTCCGTGGAGTTGGTAGATAGAACTAGATAGATAGATAGATAGATAGATAGGTATATAGTTGGAGATAGAGCGTTTTAAATTCAGGTGCATGATAATTCAGCACGCTTAAGATATTAGCCATATTATAATTTATTTTATAGCGGGTTTACACGTGCAATGATGTGCTGGCGCCAGTGTTAACGCCAGTTGAACTTTCACGCCAGTAAAGGTTTACACATTAAATTAAATTTTATCTCGCCAGTCTCATTTGTTAATTGCACGCTGTTAGTGACTGTAATTAAGAGTTCCTTTCTGTGTAAAAATGTCAAGTGAATTAATTGGTAGAAGCTGCCGAATAGTTGTGAAGTTGTTGGTTGAGGGAGGATATGATTAACGATTTGGAACGGGAAAAAGATCATAAGCGAAAAGGTCCTGTATGGGTAAAAAAATAGGTTGCTCGGGGACAAAATTTAGGTGCATCGGATAGACTTTTAAGAGAACTTTCAACAGAAGACTCTGCAAGTTTCAAAAACTATTTACGTATCAATCAGAAAGGACAATTTTTTCAGAACTCCACTTTTTGCTCATTATTGTAACGAAATTGGACAAACGTAAAATAAACACAAAGCATGGTCTACTAAACTGGTAAAGTAATATACACTGGCGTGCTTAAACAGGTTTACACTTGCTAATTTTATTTGTAGTGACGCATGAGTCATTACTGGCGCATGGAAAAGTTAGAACACTCTAACTTTTTTACATAAAGTTTACATATGAAATTTTATTTTACTGGCGCGCCAATAGCCACTGGCGCCACTAAATCTATGCATGTGTAAACCCGCTATTATATAAAAACCGTAGAGAACAAAGTTTTCGCCGATATTTTAAACTAACAAACGAAATCCAATTTAGTAACCGACTTGACAGGAATGCCAACCTGATAGGAATTAATTGACCTATCCTAAGTTAACCAAAGTTTCTTAACCAAAGAAAATGTGAACTAGGACTAGGTATACCTACCTACTCTAAGAAAAATATAGGTATTCTGTAAATTGTCATCCTCTAAATTTCCTACAAAATAAATATTTTTGCAATTATCTGCTTACAGTGCTTTGGTATGTTCTATCTTGGAAATTAATGAAGGATAATTATTATCTTGTTAAGTTGATCACATCAATTTGAAAACAGTATTTTGTGGTTGTCAAAATTTATTAATTACCTATCATAATTACTACAAATTTAAAGTTTTAAATCAATATTATATACTAACCAAACAATATTGTATAAAATATAACAAGTACCTATATTACCTACTCGTTTTAAAGCATATTATAGAAGAATATTTATGTTAATATTACAACGATTACTACTATTAATCACATTTGTCTTAAATCTTTCGAATGCCTTAATATGTTTAAAAAAACACATTTTAGTTCTTGCTTACTTTTTCATATAAACAAGCTATTCCTCTTACCAAGATTTTTTAGATTAGATCCGATGGATACTATTTTCGGTAATGAAAGTGTTTCATATAAACCATGGCCTACATTACAGCGAATATGATTTTTAGATTAGTTCGTTACTAGTTACTTTAGACAACTACTTTTCATTCAACTTTTAAATGGAAGTGGAAGTTCTGCTATGTCCATCGACTGCTGATGAGCAAAAGTATTGTAACAGGGGTCAAAAGTTTGTATTAACGTGAGAGCAATAAGTTTATCTTCTTATTCTTCTTTGTTGGTGATACGTTGCTGGGTACGTCGTGAACAATTTGGAGAATGTTTTTCTTAAATTGTCTATAAAATCTAACATATTCTAATATTTTTTTTAAATGGAAATCAAGTTTGTAGACTAAAATCTCATTAGATTACACGACACAGTAAAGACAAACTCCTAAAAACATGAAGCCAAACATTAATATCTTTGAGAGAAGGTGTAATAAAAATTCAGTTTAGGAGAAATATACAGGATGACTTCTCCTCATATTGGTTAATATTTGGAATTAAATTATTTAAAATTGGCGCTCATAACTTTGCTTATATAAAAGTTATTTACCTTAGTATATAGGGTAGTTACGAAGGCGTAGAAGGGCCACGTCGAAAATTTTTCTTCGCTTTCGTAGATTTCAGACTTTAAACTTTAAATTCAGACTTTATACTCTGAATTCAGACTTTAAACTCTGAATTCAGACTTTGAACTCTGAATTCATACTTTAAACACTGAATTCAGACTTTAATATTAACAACTACATTAATGTCCTGAAAGTATAATACAGGGTCTTCAAATTTTCAGGTCAAGGTCGAAAAATCACCAAAACTCAAATTTTAGTTTATGTAGAAGGTTCTATACCTAAAATTCATTCCTGGTCATATATACGGATGCCACTAATAATGGTACTTATGATACCTCTAATAATAAGTGTAGTGGCATGAAAAACAAATGAATAATTTTGCCAAAATTCGGTATATTAATTATCATTTTAATAACAAATCATTTAAATTACCTAACTGAATGTTAAGTTAACAAATTTACATCTCCCAAAATGTGGTTTTTCCGTTACCGTTCGACACTCAGAATAGACGGTGTAAGTTACTTGTTCAGAGCCTTCATTACAGAGTCCACGGATTAATTTCTCGTTATATACGCCCATATTTTGTAGATACTTTCTTAAGGCATAGTATCCCGTTACCTAATTGCAGTCGTACGTTCAGGCATTAACAGTTGATAGTTTAGAGTTCAAAGTTTGAATTCAGCGTTTAAAGTGTGAATTCAGAGTTTAAAGTCTGAATTCAGAGTTTAAAGTCTGAATTCAGAGTTTAAAGTCTGAATTTTAAAAAAATTTCATACATGGCCCTTCTACGGCTTCGTAGGTAGTACTGGAACCGGCAGTTATATGTTTTTAACTGAAACACCTATTTTCATAAGTAGATTGATACTATTTTCATAAGTAGATTGGTGCTATTTTCACTTAAAAACCACTCTGACGGTCGGTAACTTTTAGTCGTCTAATAATGGTAGAATGGAAATAAAGCGATGTTTGTTACTTGACATCTAAACTAACCGATAAACTGCAAGAGACGGCTCGCCTCCGACACTCTCTCTCTAAGTGAACTACCATATTTTGTTTTGGTGAATTTAAATATTATTTCCACCTAATATTTGGTCAGCACGCCACCACCGCAAAACTATTATGTACATTTGATTGCAAAACTGTTTTCATTAAATTTATAAGGCTGCTTTATAGTTGGAAAATGAGTCGTATTTCTGCAATTTTATTGCATTGGGAACAAATAAATCCAGATATATTTGAACTGCACATATTTATATATACAGGGTGGTCACTTTTACGAAGCCCACCATTGGCATCTTGGAAAGGGTAAAATATACAGAGTGGCTCAAATTAGAAAAAAGTTGCGCATTTTTATGCTTTTCAATTAGCTGAAAAGAAATCCGGGATATTTCGGGTAGTTCCTGAATTATCGCTGAAAAACTGAAAACGTGCATTTTCTTTTTCCTTTTATAACTTTTTTAGTTTCCAAGGAAACATTGTGAAACTTTGCAGTGTTAGATTTTTCGACATGAGCTTTCTAATGGAAGTGACAAAATTTTTCCACGCCAACTAGATGTCCAAATTTTTGTAGTCAACTTTTGATTTTCTTATGGCCGCCATATTGAATTTTGGTACCGTTGAAAAGAACGAAAAATTTCGATCTCGACCATGTGTAATACATAGGTAATCTAAAGCGTTTTCCCGCCAAAAATGAATAATTTATTTTTTTTTTAAATCAAGTTGTCTCCGAATAAAACAATTAACTACTGATTTTAAACTTTTCTGGAAATATCACTTTAAGAAATAATGTAAGAAGACCGCCTGTCAAGTCTGTTAATACACATGACATTTTGGAAAAGTGAGAAAGTTGAAAGTAATCTGTATATTTTACCCTTTCCAAGATGCCAATGGTGGGCTTCTAAAAGTGACCACCCTATATATATGTAAGTTTCGCATATTGCCTAGTTTGTCAAACTGTATTTTTTCACATAGGATGAAGATTCGTTTTTCAATGTTACTTTATCAGCAACAATGAATCCAGTAAATAATGTCTTTCCAAAATTAGATGACACAAAATGTGATATTAACTGTAAATTAAAAATTTACGGTAATATGGTGGGGCTTGTACACAAAAATGCCAAAATGGTTCAACAGCTGTCAGGTAAGGGTTTTTTATTTAAGATATTGAATTTAATAACATTAATTTTTCAGTTCTGTCTAAATTAACTGAAAATATAAGTTTTACTCCCAAGAAAGCTCTCCCCGAAAGTAACAACCAAATTAATACTAAACCTCCAAAGATCGGTACGACTTGTCTAGGAGGCTATGGCGTCGAAAAGGAAAGACAGAGAGTTTGTGGTATGTTATGCTTAAATTCTAAAACAATTTAACTTTATAATGCCACTTCCAGCTGTATTTGGCCCATAATAGCTTTTACCAGAGACTTATACATCTACATTTTACGGAAACTTGGCTTAACTTAGGTATCTGTTTATGATTGTGAAATTTTCAGAAATAAGTTTGTAGTCCACCGTGTAGATCTCAACTACAGTTTGATGAAGTACAGCAGAGGTAGCTTGTTATTGACCATTATTGATAATAATTTTAAATCGGTTCAATTAGATCACTCTAGTGCAAGCACTTCAAGCACACAGTTAAATGTTGTTTGATATTTTCAAAATATCAACTAAGATAAATAAGAACTAAAGAAAAATCTTGTTCACTTCAAATTTCAAGTTCTTATTTTTCGTTATATATTTTCTAGTATTTATACACCGCCAAATACTATTGTGGCCGATTTAGAGACACTCTTTGAATCAATTGAATTAATTGAAAAATTATTTTTCTCCAACCGTCACAAAACTATGACATTTTTTGACTGTCAGAAGTCTGTAAGGTTGACATTTTCCTTATTGAAAAAAAAAATAATATCTTAGTAACAAAAGTAGGAACTAAAGTCGACTCTTTTAATTCTTAAAGTAAAAGTGTTAATCAAGTTTTACAATCACAAATAACTCAAATAGCAGAGACAACCATGAGACGGGCAACTCCATGTAAAATTTTAGTTCGCAATATTGCACTGGTCCACTGTGTGGGTAAGTGAGCCGCAGATGGCGCACTCGTCACTCATTGAGGATTTAAAAATGCGCAGGTTCTATAATATTCTTATTTTTTTTATTTTTGTTATATTTTAAAGATGAAATAAAACAAAATAGGTAAAATAAATTGTTTATTGACAGAAAATTCAGATGTAATACAGTAAATAAGACAATATTTCTTAATTATTTTAGCTGGGCACAAAACTTGTATTTTGTGTCTCCTTATGTCACAGGAGACATAAAATATATAATTTTATAATATAAAACTGTTTATAGAAAGTATAAACATACACAAATATAAAAATCATCTACATTGAATTCACAAACAGTACATCGTGTTTGGGGCATGTTTATATTTGTCACTATCATTAGAATGGTTATGGGTATGCACTAAACTCACAAGAAGCCCAACTAAAATAATATATAACGTGCACTTCACAATTCTCAACAAAAATATTTAAAACACTCTCGACACTGCAGAAAATTGATTATAAATTATAACTAGTTTACAACCAACAACTACACTACCACTATGCAACAAAAACATCACAAAAATCTAAAAACATGATGACTACAACCTCAACCCTAGAATACAGAATATCACATTCCCGAATTAGGGGAGAGTCGGACAAAAAGGTTATAGTGGGCAAAAGGAATCGGCAATAGTATATTATACAAGTGTCGAAAAAGATATTTTTCGCACGAGTGAGACGGTTTGTGCACAACATTTAACACATTTTAAATTTAAGACATTTTTAACAATTCGGCTCCGGGTGAAACGTGGATACAGTATAACATTTGTGAGAGCTGGGTCCATGCACTTTGTTCAGATTACAAAAATGAATTACGTGATTACATGAAATTTACGTCTGTGAACACTGCAGAACTTCAATCCTTGCCAAAAAACGATAATAAAATGTTAGTTATTAGTTTTTATTAGTTATTTTAGTGATTTTATATATTTTATGACAAAGCTTTTTTTACACGTTCATTTAGAATCTTTACATAAATTATATTTATTAAAGTTATGTTTTTCGATGCATCTGATTCCATTTGTCCTGTCAACGATACCTTTTGCCTTTATGATTCTTTTTGCCCAAGGAGATCGGGCAAAAGGCATCAAATGCAAAATTACGGAAAATAACGTTTAACTTATTTACAAATAACTTTTAAGTGAAATAATTTGTTGTTTTAATAATAATAATAAACTTGCACATTACACTTCACAAAACAAAAATAATTGCTAATATTTCGGAAAAAAATGCCCAACTCTCCCCTACCATGCGTTAGCGTAACGTGACATTTGACAACTATCAACTTCGACCAATAGGAAGCAAGGCTGCTAGCGCCATCTGAGCCACTGTTACCCAGTTGCTAGACAAGGATATCTAAATACAGAAACGCGTATGTATAACAAGGATGTAACTATAGCAGTATTTTCAGTATTACCGAACTAATTTGCATATGTACTTGCTTGTCTCATGGTTGTCTCTGCAAATAGCAATATGGCGACTAATGTCTGACAAAGTATCCATGACTACATCGATATATCCTACTTACCTACTTTGCTTTATTATCCCAATGTGATTTGAATCATTTCAAAACACAAATTAATAATTAAACTAGAAATGGGAGAAAATCGCTATCGCGATTTTCGTTCCCATTTCTAGCCCTACCGAGGGCCCACAAAAGCATCTAAAATAATATTATTTTTAAGAAAATACATATTAAAGATAATCCCTTGTATATGAAATAATAAAATTAGAGACAGAAAGCTGAAATTTTGTATCTGGTATGTAATTATACTAAACGAAATATTTTGATGAATTGTAAGGGTAGGTAGGTACTTACTCTATTCTTAATGGTAAAACATCATCATTTTTTAAGTCCTGAAAGTAGAATTCATTTTTTAGTAAACATTTTTATCAATATTATCAATGGGGCCCTCCGCTACGGTTCGGAGCCCCGCCCGACCTTCGAGAAGGTGTACCGGCGGCGTTAAAAAATATATTGCTGGCCTAATTGTTGCAACAAATTAATATTGTATAAGATATTTACTTTTGTAAGCTAAAATGATTAATTTTACAGACTGCAAAAATTAACGAATTAATTCCAAACTTTACCTGCAGAAAGAATAAAAACTATGGACAATGAAACAGAATAACTAAACACTAATAATACTAATAAATAATTGGAATTAAAAAGTAAAATAAAAAGAAAGTTGCCTCCAGCGTGATTTGAACTCGTGCGAAATTCAGCATTACAATGTTTGACATCCTGCGACTTATACCATTACACCACCGCGTCACTCGTCATTGTTTGACTCTGAGACAGATAAGTACAAATGTAAACTGTACGTGTTAACCTGAAAAATTAATTTTTACCGATATTCTAATTGGAAAAACATTTCGCTTCAGTATTTTGGTAATCAGAAGTGTTTGGCAGTTAGTACTATTGATTCCTTTAGCAATATTTCTCATAGGAAAATAACCTATCTGAAGTTTAATTAATTTGACAGTTTTCGTAGATAGAAAGTGCTTGTTGTTAGTTCAATCTCACATCGGCATATAAAATGAGAAAGAAGTTGAGACGGACGCGACTAGAGATTTTCAAAGACGAAATAGACGTAGGTCTAAGGACTTGACGTACGGTCTTGAAAAAAAAAACTCAAAGGATTAGAGAAAGGACGGAAGTTTCGTGTGAAGCGGTTCTCGAAGCCGTAAATATTAGAAAAGGGGTCTAGGGGGCTACGCGAAAAGTCGGGATTTCGGTAGGCGTGACGGGGCCATTAGGCGCGAGAACAAACGCCGGTGCTAGCAGCATCTCTCTCGCCGAACGGAAATCGAGGAAAATTTTGCAGAGGTTTTTTGAATAGGCGTTTAAATTGGAAAAACGCGTAGGAAACGGGACGAAAATGCGGCTAGGCATAGGAGGAAGGCTTGGTGCAACCTTCGGTCGGCCGCGTTTTTTAAATATATATACATATATATATATATATATATATATATATATATATATATATATATATATATATATATATATATATATATATATATATATATATATATATTATCATTTTTTTCTAGTTTTATGTCCACGACATACGTATAGTGGAGATGATGAAGCGTTCTGCAAACTGTGCCCAGCTGGTCAATACCAACCTACACAAGGGTCAAAAACTTGCATTATATGCTCTTCGCCCGTAGATGATTCGATGTGCCTCCGAATGCTGGTAAATATAAATTATAAATTTCAACAAAATGAAGCAAATTAAGTATATGTGTCCCTTTGAATACCTACTATTATAAACTAAACTTTTTTTGGAGTACTTTTTAGTATAAACAATCTAAAAATCATATTTTTATTATACGGGAGGATACGAAAGTTGCAATGGTCTATATCTTGATGGTAACCAAAAAAAAAAAATAACAAATTACACAAAACTTTTAATATGGGAAATATTTATGTTCGTATATAGGGAGCAAGTTAGAAGTTTTCATTCAAGGCCAAAAGGCAACGGTGTCGCGATCGAGTGACGCAATACATACAGAGTGAGTTTTATGTATGGAACGCCTCAATTATCTCGGAAACGGCTTGCCCAATTTTTATGAATTTTGGTTTATAAGGGTTTTGTAATATGGCCGATATTATTGTGGCATTTACATTGTTGTCAGATCTTTCGTTTTTCCGGAAATATACTGAAATTTGTTATTTCAAATGGATCACTCTATATATTTTTTTGTTTTTGAAATCTCTAAGAAATTTAGAATATTTTTCATGTAATGTTCCCTATACCTAATTGCCATAATTTCGGAGTTACAGCTTTATTTGCAATATCTCCGCCGAAGTTAAAATATTACATCAGGGTGGCTATGTCTGCGACAAAAACAATTTTGACATTTTAATAAACTATTATTGTTGGTGTTTATTGAAAGTTACAATGGACCGTTTATCTGAGAAAGAACGAATTGAGATTTTAATGATATTAGGATCCCAGATAGCACAAATTATTTATGGAATAATCTGTAAATCTTCTAAAATGATTATTCATTGTCAATATTCCAGTAATATGCTTATAATAAATATACACTTTATATAATATTCTTAAAATATTCATTTTAGAATATTATGAATAGAATATTCCAGTAATATTTATTATAGTTTAATATATTGCATTATTTTATAGAATATTCTTGTAATATTAGTTGTAGAATATTATGAATATAATATTCCAGTAATATTTATTATTATAGAGTTAATATATTGTATTCTTTAAAGAATATTCTTGTAATATTAGTTATAGAATATTATGAATCTAATATTCCAGTAATATTTATTATAGAGTTAATATATTGTATTCTTTAAAGAATATTCTTGTAATATTAGTTATAGAATATTATGAATCTAATATTCCAGTAATATTTACTATAGAGTTAATATATTGCGTTCTTTTATAGAATATTCTCGTAATATTCGTTATAAAATATTATGAGAAAAATATTCGAGTAATATATATTAAAGCTGGCACTAGTAATATGCACAAAAAATATGCATTAAATATTCTCGCAAAATATTTTTTTGTGAAATTGCACCAAGTCTTGCGGTTGTGTTATAAAACATTCTGAAAATAATATTCGAGTAATGTCTATTACAGCTAACCAGCAATATATACAGAAGAAACATGCGTTTAATATTTCTAGGAAAATATATTATGCGTTTGATTTTGTAATATTTTTTGTAAAATATTATGAAACGTAGCACGGTGTATTGAGGTGTATTGTCACCTACGAAAAGCACTGTCGTTTGCGACTCTACCACTGGACAGCGGTGCTGCCCCCGGTGTCATCATGCTACTCACCACCTCAAGCACGACCCAGACAAAAAATTGTTGTCTGGTTAAATGAAGGTTTCGGCGAAGTTTTTCTTTTTGAATATGTTCCGCCTTTAGAAACACACTTGTCCTAGCCCAAGGATTTTTAACTTATATAGGATTGCTCGATCCCTATTCCTCAATGTTGTCCGATTTGGTGACGTCACTACGATACCCGGATACTCTTTCTCTCTCTGTATTGTACGATTTCTTATCTATGACGCGTTGACAAATCACTGTCACTATCTAACTCATATATTTTGTATATCAATCCGATGACGTAGCCGCAAGACCCAATCACGTGATACGGCTTATAAATTCTATGGATCGAGCAATCCTATATAAGTTAAAATTCCTTGGTCCTAGCCGGGCTTTTATAGTTTGTGATTATGCCGCTGGATGGAGACACTTATGTCCTACCAGCAGAATGCTGACGTACTTCTCCAAGTGTCTTTGCTGCCTGTGTGTCGTTGTACTTATCTCGTACTGACGAAGTTTAATAGGCAGGTCAAGTTGAGGTGGCAATACACCTCAAGCCACGTCACGACCCACCCAGACAAAAAAATTGTCTGGTTAAATGGAGGTTTCGGCGAAGTTTTTCTTTTTGAATATCTTCCGCCAAAAAAAATATTCCAGGATTAAATACGTCCTAACCAAAAATAAATCTAAAAATAATCTATATAATATATTTATAATCTATAATTATCTATATTATTTATAGATTATTCTTTGTTGTGTCATTTTTGGTGATCTCGGAATATTTGTTCCCTTATTCTGGGACTATTCTGCGATTATTATTTGAATATTTTATAATTATTCTTGTATTATCTTGTGGATTATTCTTGGAATAAGTTTAGGAATATTCTCTAGATATAGAAAAGTGTGTACTTTTCGATATTCTACAAATATTCCCAAAATTTATCTATATAATATTCCAATCTTCCTTCAGAATAATTTAGGTATATTCTAGGAATAGGTTTGTGCTATCTGGGATATGGTGATGTGCGTAGAAGTCAACAGGAAACGTGTAATATCTTTAATAATTTATATCCTAATAGAAATCCCATAACAAGATCTACTGTGAGTAAGTTGTTAAAAAAGTTTAACCAAACTGGAGCCATAAAAGATTTACCGAAATCAGGGCGTATAAAAACTGTAACAACTGAAGACAAATCTTTAGATGTTTGTGTTATGTTAGAAGAAGATCCACACTTGAGTACTAGACAAATATCCAGGGAAGTTGATATTTCTCAAACATCCATAATGAAAATTTTACATGCCAATAAATTCCATCCTTACAAAGTAAGATTGGTTCAAGAGTTGTCAGATGATGATTTCGATAGACGTGAAGAGTTTGCCGACACAATGATGGAAAAATGTTACGATCAAAATAATCCAAATTTTTTAAATAATGTTATGTTTTCCGATGAGGCCACTTTTTGTATTGATGGAAACGTAAATCGGCATAATTGCAGATACTGGTCACGTAACAATCCTCGTTGGATGAGAGAATCCCACACCCAATTTCCACAAAAGATTAATGTATGGGCTGGAATAATAGGCGACAAAATAATTGGTCCTTTTTTCATTGAAGGAAACTTAAATGGTCCGGTGTATTTAAATTTATTACAGAATAATATTATACCTGAGTTGGCTCGGTTATTTCCAAATCTAAGTAAGTATTCTCAATTGCCTGTTAATTTAGAAATTTTATTATTTGAAACTTTCAGACAATAACAATGTCCCAAATAACAATATTTAGGTGCAACAAGATGGAGCTCCACCTCACTATGCGCGTGACGTGAGGCAATACCTAAACGATGTGTTTCCCAGAAGATGGATTGGAAGGCGTGGTTTTATCGAATGGCCCCCGCGATCACCCGACATGAATCCTTTAGACTATTTCCTGTGGGGTCACTTAAAAAATATTGTTTATAAAACCAAACCTGCCAATATTCAGGAATTAAAAGATAGGATTACCACAGAGATAAGAAGAATTGAGCAGTCAGGAATGTTACAAAATGTACTGCAAAGTTTTAAACATCGCATGGCTTCTTGTATGGAAGTAAACGGACAACATTTTGAGCATCAGCTGTAACCGCCTTTACATTATGTTTTCAAAAGATCCTATGGGATTTCTATTAGGATATAAATTATTAAAGATATTACACGTTTCCTGTTGACTTCTACGCACATCACCATATCCTAATATCATTAAAATCTCAATTCGTTCTTTCTCAGATAAACGGTCCATTGTAACTTTCAATAAACACCAACAATAATAGTTTATTAAAACGTCAAAATTGTTTTTGTCGCAGACATAGCCGCCCTGATGTAATATTTTAACTTCGGCGGAGATATTGCAAATGTAGCTGTAAGTCCGAAATTATGGCAATTAGGTATAGGGAACATTACATGAAAAATATTCTAAATTTCTTAGAGATTTCAAAAACAAAAAAATATATAGGGTGATCCATTTGAAATAACAAATTTCAGTATATTTCCGGAAAAACGAAAGATCTGACAACAATGTAAATGCCACAATAATATCGGCCATATTACAAAACCCTTATAAACCAAAATTCATAAAAATCGGGCAAGCCGTTTCCGAGATAATTGAGGCGTTCCATACATAAAACTCACTCTGTATAGTGAAGCAGATGAAACCTATAGCATCTTGTAAAGCATGTTTTGGGGCATATGTGGTGTGATGGACAACTTTTTTTAATGGGGCAATTTTTTTTAAATGACGTTAGAATGCGTTATCTGCACAATTCGAGAACTTTGTTTCCGAGTACATAAAAAACCGGCTAAACTTACCGCCCAGAAATTTTAACCACTTAGATATGCGCAAAACTTAAGCGCTTCGATTTATATACATTTTTGGTAGTACACCTATATATTACCAAAAAAAATACGTAAAGTAAAAACTTGTAAAATTATGACAAACTTCGATATGCGGTTAGCTATGTAAAATATTCAAAATTTCTATATATATATACGCAGCGAATGAAATGTAGCCTAGATATTGTCAAAGTTTAAAAAAAAAAGTTTGGGTTGATATCTGTAACCGTTTTCGATTTAGCCAATTTTAAAAAGCGCTCGCCTTTATCAGAGTAAAGTATTACGGCGCGCTCAGGCTTGTAGGATGCATACTGGTGCCTCTATAAATGTTCACCCCTAAAGAGAAGCAAGTTAGACCGGAGATTTTACTCCACTAATACAGATAGCGTAGCACTCGATTGGCATGCGGCGTGAAGAGTAGTGGGGAGTGTTCAGTTATAATGATGTACTCCCTTAATGGAATAGCGCATCATTTGATACAATTTTGGGCAATTTTGATTAACTTCAAAACTTAGTGTGTCACTGCTCAAATAAAGTGTTTTAATTATAAAAAATTGGCCAAATATTCTGATGTGATCATTCATTTATAATTCGGATAATTATTATTAATATTAATTACCAAATATGAATTACTGAAAATTATGTCACTTTAAGCTTGCGTTTAAAATGTCGATTCAGAGAACGTGAAGCGGTAAAGCGCTGAAGCGCTGGTGTGCTATGTTCCCTGAATGCGCCCAATAAGACTCTCTCGTTGATATATTAAAGCTGGGTTCATGCGATTTTTTACAAGATAATATGATGCGAGATGCGATAATATCCCATAAAACTGTAACCACAAAGAGTACCTAACATAAATACGTATGGTCTTTATTTATTAACTAGTTTAATAATATACAATTATTTACTACACTGAAGCAGCGCACAATCTTCTGATAGTAGATAACCGATGCTGTCGCATGACAAATACCACATCCATTTATCCTTAGTGAGTTATCAATGGAGTTATCCCATCTGTCATATATCTCCACAATACTTTTTTTCGACTTCAACTATAACATTTTTAGTCTTTGCGCATTATCCTTTGTTAGATGGATGTGTTGGTCTGAAGATTCTGAACATTTTTTCATAAATCAAAGCCTACTATGGTTTTTTCAATTTTAATTTTCAACTTTTTATACGGTCAACATGCCGTGATCGATGATATATTGCAATTTACTCAGAAAACTTAGTGTATATAACTTTTACAAATCACTAAGTAAAGGGTTTTTCAATAGGAACGCTCGATCTTTGTAATGTAATAAAACAAATTGTATAAGTTAAACTGACATGTTTTTATTTTTATTTTAAAACATATGTGAGCACATTATGTTTTAAAAATTATATCAGCTAAATGTCCGCCGCGGCTTCGCCTGGTGACTCGAATCCTGGAGATCCAATTTTCGATGACGTTATCGTATAGAAGTGGCTCAATTTCACCAATGACGCGTCTGATGTTGGCCTTTAAGGCGGCAACCGTCTGTGGTTTGTCGGCATAGACACGAGATTTCACATAGCCCCAGAGAAAAAAATCCAGTGGCATTAAATCGCATGATTTCTTTTCGTCCAAAATTAGGATCAACCTCCAACTGCTTTAGCGCCCACTCAGCGAATGCAAGCCGCTGTCTATAATCGTTGGGCTTTAATTCTTGGGTTAATTGCACTTTACAAGGGTGAAACCCTAAGTCCTTATGCAAGATTCGCCAAACTGACGTCGAAGAAAGGCCAAGTTCTTGAGCACGTTGTGGAATGGATTGTTGTGGACTCTGACGCACACTTTTCCGGACTTCAGCAATATTTTCAACGGATCTTGCGCTTCGCTGACGTACAGGTGTTGTTTGATCTAACAGTGACCCGTTTGTTTCAAATTTATTTATTAGACGGCGAATTGTGGACCCTGAAGGACGACCATCGACACCATAAATTGGCCGAAGTGCACGAAACGTTTGCCGAATAGAACATTGATTTTGATAATAAGTTTTAACCATTTCGAGGCGTTGTTGAATCGTATAGCGTTCCATAATGAAATGTAAAGACTAACTGAATACGCCTGTCAAAGATACAACCTGTCTGACTACCGAATTCATCATACACTGTTGCCAAACATCGAGCGTTCCTATTGAAAAACCCTTTAGAAAGAATAGGCGCTAAGTCCAAATATATCGCATTTATATAGGTGGTCGCATTTAAGTTTTAAAAGTTGACCTCATTTCCGGTGAAAACGAAAGTCTATTCATATTCCACAGTCAGTTCAGTATTGAGTCAATTCCACATTCGTTTAGAACCACATTACGATTTCATCCGATATAGTGAGTAGCGGTTTTAGCATTACAGCGTCCTCAATTTTCAGACCTACGAATTAAATAATTACTGGGTTACTTAGAGTTATGATAATTACGTTCAAACGTCTTTCCTTGGCAAGCCTGTCTACATACGCGGGTGAACCAGGGGTACGAAATTGGTTCATAACTTTTTTGCTAGATATTCAATATATTGTAGGGGGTGATCTCTATAAATAAATCCACTCGTAACAAAACTTTATTCCTCACTTCCAGTTTTCTTTACAACTTCATAAACCATAACATCATAATACAAGTCTACATTACAATTTACAATACATTGTGCAATCATCATTGCATTAGTACATTCTACCGCCAAAACTCGATCTCCCACTCCTTTTTCTTCAACATGCAATACTACCAACATTGCCAACGTAACTATTGTTCGTTGGAATGTTGACCAACCAGAATGTTCTGGTTGGAAATTAGCTGCAGGATACACATGCGATGATTCTCAACTTAGCCTAGGCGCCGATCAAAAAAAAAGAAGAATCAAAACGTCGTTTATTTTAGTTTAGAGCTTAGATAACAGAATATCCGATGTATAACTTTCGTAACAAGACTTATTTTCCTATTTTTTGCGTTTATTTCAAAATTTCGTTCCGTATTTTCAATATTAAACTGCGCGATATTACCCCACATGATGCGCGATATTACCCGACATGTGGGGCAATATTGCGAAGTGCAGCTCTTGAGTAATTTAATATTTTTTTCGTTTATTCGATTTTTTTTAAATAACTCGTATGCTATCATAAAGTAAACTTATTATATTAACATTTCCCAGATTTAGAGCATTTTCCAATAAAAAATGTAGATTTGATAAATGATTCCGCTTAGGTGCGCCGTATTACCCCACTTTCCCCTACTACTTAACTGCTTAATTATTTAAAATTTACAGAAGTCATAAATATAAAATCCTAACACATAACAACATGACAAATAACATAAGAGTAACTTAACGTAAGCAAGTAACATAATACAATACATAAACGTAAATATGACATAAAAGTCAACATAAGTAACTTAAGGTAAGTATCTACATAATACATAAACATGACATAAGATTTGCATAAGGTACAATAACAAAGTACATAACACATAAACATGTCATAAGTTTTACATAAGGTACATTCATAAGGTGTATTCATAAGGTAAGTACTAATAAATTCTTATTCAAAGCTTTAGTTACTAAATTAATCTTATTTTCATTTTAGGTGGAATATGGTTTCAACCTGGTTACATCAATTACTCCCTCGTAAGGTATCTGAGAATTTTGGAATCCAATGATATCCGTAACTGCATAACGATCATTAGGTAAAACAGCATTAATTTCGTAAGGCCCCCTAAATTTAGGCACAAGTACCTATCTTATTTACTCCGACTGTTGTATCTACATTGGAAATCATTACATACTCGCCTACTTTATAACGAGTTAGTTCCTTGTGTTTTTTATCATAATATAATTTGTTAACATTTTGATTCTTCTCTATATTCACCGCAGCTTCTTGTCTCAGTTCGTCTAGATCTACATTTCCCGGTATATTTATCGATTCTAAAATTAATCTCAAATTATCTTGTATATGGCCAATTTGATTTCTACCAAAAAGTAATTTCGCCGGAGTTTCTCCTGTAGCTCTGTTAATAGTATTATTGATGCAAAATTCGACTTCCCCTAATATTTTATCCCAATCAATAAGTCTTTCGTCTGTTAATTTACCTAACAATGGAGTTAACAGCCTATTCATTCGCTCAATTTGGCCATTGGCTCTAGGAGCTCCTGACGCTATTAAAATATGTTGGATATCCTCATCTTTAGTAAAACACTCAAAAAGTTGTGATGTAAAGCACGAACCTCTATCCGAAATAATAACTTTAGGTTTACTATAACAGTTAAAATAGATTTGTAAATATTTAACTACTTCTTCACTCTTAGTCGACTTACAAGGAAAAAATTTAATAAACTTCGTAAATGCATCTATGATCTCAAAAATATATCTATTCTTCTTACCCGTTTTTTCTAATGATCCATAGTGATCAATGTGTATACACTCGAAAGGTAAGATTCCTTTTGGGATGTTATGCAAAAATCCCTCCTTCGGTCCCGACTTTGGATTAAACTCGATACATTTTAGACAGTTATTTATGTACTCTTTAATTTTTTGTCTCAAATGAGGAAACCAGTACGTGCGTGAAATTAGTTCGACCGTTTTATCAACCCCAAAATGTCCCATTTCATTATGATACGTATACAAAATATTAAATTCCATCGCTTCAGGTACATAAAAAGCTATTCCATTTTTTACTTTACGATACACTAAATTATTTCTCAATTCAAATAAAGGATGTTCTTTTATTTCTAATTCAGCTTTTAACATCATAATATTCCGATCCGTGTTCTGTTTCAAAGCTAATGTTTGCTCGAATGAATTTCCCTGCAGTATTAAAATGTTATGAGCTCTACTCAAAGCATCTACATGTTGCATGCGCACATTGCTTCTATGTTCGATTGTATATTGGTAATTTTGAAGTTCTAAGCACCACCGCATAATCCTAGGAATAATTTCTTTCTTTGCTAAAGTGAGACGAAAACTGTCACAATCTGTTATTATTTTGAAAGGAATAGAATGTAAATAAATATGAAAACGACGTAATGAGTAGATTACTGCCAAAGTCTCTAACTCATAACTATGGAATTTAGATTCACTATCCGTCGTCCGTTTGCTAAAAAAGAATACTGGATGGAACTTACCATCTCCCTGTTTCTGTAGCAATATTGATCCAAACCCCAAACTACTGGCATCACAGTGCAGTTCGGTTTCATTTAAAGGTGAATAAATTGCTAATATCGGTTGCTCAGTTAATTTAGTTTTTAATTGCTCGAAAGCTTTAAGTTGTTCTACCCCAAATTTAAATAATATTTCCTTCCTCAGTAAATCATAGAGCGGTTTTGCGATAACTGCAAAATTCTGAACAAATCTCCTAAAATAGCTACATAAACCAATAAACCTGTGTACCTCCTTAACATTGTTGGGTATCGGATATTTTTTTATAGCCGCAATATTTTCCCCATTTGGACTTATACCCCTTTCATTAACGTGATATCCTAGAAAATTTATCTCAGTGCTCAAAAAGACACATTTATCTAATCTAAGTTCTAAAAGATTTTCAACAAGTAAAGTAAATACTAGTTTTAATATCTCTAGATTCTCCTCTATGGTACTAGTCGCTATCATGATGTCGTCTAAATAAATAAGGACTTTTCCAGTTCTAATAAGATTCCTAAAAGCTGCGTTAATGAATCTACAAAAAACGGCTGGACTCGTGCACAACCCAAATGGCATTCTGCAAAACTCGTATTGACCTAGTGGCGTAATAAATGATGTATCTTCCCTAGAAGCCTCATCTAAAGCTACATGGAAAAATGCATTTCGTAAATCCAATTTTGTGAAATATTTTTTCTCTTTTAAACAATCTAAGTGGTCATCGATAAGTAGTAGAGGAAAAGGGTCGCGAACAATATACTTATTTAGAGTTCTAAAATCTACACACATACGATATTCCCCCGTTTTCTTTTTGGTGAGTACTATCGGAGAACAATAAGGAGAATTACTTTCCCTGATAATATTTTTATTTAGTAAATCATTAATGATCTCTTCTACAGCTCGTTTTTCCTCAAATGATAATCGTCTTGCTCGAAAAGTGAAAGGTTCAATTCGATTTAATGTAATATGCATCTTGAAATCTGTACGCGGTTTTTCAGGTTTGTCCCCCTCTAAATAATAATGTTTAAAAATGTGTTTTGTTTCAGATACCACGGTTGGAGACAACTTCGGATTTACTTCCAAATCAACTGATGGACTGTCAACGTTGTTAATAAGAAGCACTTCATTCGTTAAAAAATCTACATGATCAGATTTTGGAACAATTTTCACCGAATCTACTTCAAAAATAATGTGCTGTATGTTGATGTATGTAATGTGCGGATGAGATATAAAGTCTCTCCCTAATAATCCCAGAAATGACATAGTTCCTGCATCCACGATATAAAACTTTATATTGTAAACATTATCATCAATATTAATACTGTCATAAAATAAACCCCTAACATTTAACCTCGACTTATTTATACCTTCCAGAACTCCCGATTCCTCATAAGGTAATATCAGATGCTCAGGTACCAAATTTTCAGTCAACATTGAGATAGGACTGCCTGTGTCAACTATACAATCTAAGCTCAAATTCAAATTCATTAGAGATACACCCACCTTATACGTAACAGGATTAATTAACATTGTAGTTGAACTGTGAGGATTCCCTTCTCTCTTCGTTTGTGGACAATCCCTCCATAGGTGGTTGGTTCCTCCACACCCATAACAGCTTCCTCTCTCCCTCGGCGGTTTTGGGCTTCTAGTCTTGATGTGTCCTTCTTCGTTACAATTGTAGCATCTCATGATTCTGGTAGCCTGGGATTGGTAACTGTCCCTGCTAGTAGTTCTCCCTTGACTCGTTCGGTTGTTTCCTTCTCTCTTATCTGGAATGTGTCGTCTATCTTCATTTCTGTTAGCCCCTCTGTTCTTCTCGTTACTGGCTTTAACCTTCCTCGTCTGATTTACTTTATCCTTCATAATCATGTCCTTGTACAACTCGTCTTCATCCGCATGATCTTTGGATAGGACAAAATCACTCAGGTCTTTTGACAATAGACCAATAGCAACCTGCTGCTTGATCTCTTCGAAGTCAAGTTCTAGCTCTCGGCACAATTTTACCTTTTCATGAAAATAAGTGCTAAGGGACTCTGAAAACAATTGGTTTCTGTTTTGCATTTCTCTCCACCTTTCAGTCTTACTTTTTTCGAATAGAAATGTCTTCTTGAAGGCTGCCTTGAAAGAGGACCAGTCAGTTATATGATTTATCCTGCCTTCGTACCAAAATTTGGCTGCACCAGTTAAGTTACTTCGGGCTGCTTCAAATATGAAAGCATCGGGCCACGAATGTAGTCTGCTAGTTGTCTCTAATTGTGCAAGCCACCTGCGAGCACATATCGGGTCATCTTCACCACTAAATTTGTCAATAGTCTTCCTTAAGTCCGGCATAATGTTAAAATTTTGTGTGTTTGAAGAATCTACCTTCTGTCTGGTTTCAACCCTGTCGTCTACTTGCCCTGCACCCCCTGCACCCGCACTGAGTCTGCTTGTCAACAAATTTAACATTAACGTGTTCTGCTCCAACAACTTGTTGATAACATCGTTATTTGAGGGCTCAGTTCTTCTCCGACTATTCTTACCAGCATCAATTTCTCTCTCGGAACTATTTGAACATGCTTCTGCCTCCTGACTTTCAGATTGATAATTTCCTGACTGACAAAACTTCTCGAATTCTTCCAATGAGAACATTTTTCTAGTCTCATAAGTTTTTTCTTCTCGTCTTCAAGATGGAGTCCGCTTGCCACCAACACGCCAACAAAACTCACGTCTCCTTAACTCTAGAAGCCTGCCAACATGCGGTCAACCCTTGGTCAAACTTGCGGTCAACCCCACACCTGAATCTGTAGGGGGGTGATCTCTATAAATAAATCCACTCGTAACAAAACTTTATTCCTCACTTCCAGTTTTCTTTACAACTTCATAAACCATAACATCATAATACAAGTCTACATTACAATTTACAATACATTGTGCAATCATCATTGCATTAGTAGGTACATTCTACCGCCAAAACTCGATCTCCCACTCCTTTTTCTTGAACGTGCAATACTACCAACATTGCCAACGTAACTATTCCTAACTAACTCAAAAGTCACTACAAATCACATGGAAGGCGCCAAATTCAAAAATAAAATAATTAATCCTACAATATCAACATGCGGTTTCCGCCACCCAGTAGGTGTACTTATACTGCACATTTTAAAAATATTTTTATTATACAGGGTGGTCACTTTCAAGGTGTATACCATTGGGATATCGTGAACCAGAAGAGATACAGGGTTGTTTAAATTACAAAAGAGTTGCGCTTTTTCATGCTACTTAAAAATATGAAAACTAATTGGCGAAACATCGCATCGTTCCAGAAATATCCTGAAAAAACTGAAAACATGGGTTTTTGTTGTTTCTTCCATATCTTCTTTATTACTGAAACAAATACCTTGAAATTTGGTATGTTTACATAAATTGATACGCTGAATCTATTGGAAGTTACAAACATTTTCCAGGGCTACTAGATCTCTATGTTTTCGTAGACAACTTTCGATTTTCTTATGGGCACAATACTGGATTTTTACCCCATTGCAAAGAGAATAAAATTACAATTTCAACGATGTAGCACGCTTGGGTCATCTGACTTAATGAGAATGAAATTCCATGAAAATGTGCAACTTCTTTGTAATTTAAGCAACCCTGTATCTCTTCCGATTCACGATATCCCAATGCTGTACACCTTGAAAGTGACCACGCTGTATATAAAGTGTCCGTATATAGGGTGGTGAACCAAAGTTATGCTTTTTTAAATGAAACAGCCTAGAAAAAAGATCGACATTTGAAAAATCACTGCGAAGTAATCCATCAATATTTTTCAACAAACTAGCAACAGAAAATTATAAAATAACTTGTAATTTTTAACTCATATATAACTCATGTTTTTGTACTCGCATTTCAACTCGTATTTATTTCTACGTGTCGATAGCATTTTTACTAAGCTTTCCACTAATATGTAGTTTGTATGGTGAATTTTGAATATTTATCGAGATTTTAGAAAAAAAAATTATTACAAAGAAATTTGTTAATTGTTGTAAGTAGACTGCTGTCACTACTATCAGTGAATCTGATAAGTAAATGACAATTTATTTTGATGTTGTATGATCAATTACCTACATCATTAATTAATAATTATTGCTTGAAACAAAATGAATTTCACCCATCAAGAATGAATCAGCATAGTTTATTTTATTGGTGAAGCCGATCGAAATGTTCTTTTAGCTAGCAGAATCTATCATCAAAAACATCGGTATGCGAGAACACCACAAGTTGTCTCTTTTCAAAAACTGGGGGACCGATTTGAAAAATCTGGTAGCATAAAATACAAACAGAAAGAAATATTGAAAGGGAGGATTGCTAAAGAAACTAAAATGGACGTCCTGCTCATATGACAAGAAAACCCGAATATAAGCACGCGAGAAATTACAACGCGAATGGAAATTTCACAGAGCAGCATAAACAGAATTATATTGAAACATAAGTTTCATATCCATATCAAGTAGAATTCCACCAAGAATTGCATGAGGAAGATTTTCAGAACAGATTGAATTTTTTCGAAGTCATGCGTGATATGATTGGCGGAAACAGGGATTTATTGAACAAAATATTATTTAGCGATTATGCAACTTTTAAAAGCATGTAAATAGGACTATGCACTATGCAAATTTAGTCGAGAACCCACAAGTTGATGTATCGGCATAGGACTATTGATCAACAGGGGGAGAAATTATTGGTACACAAGTGATAGGTTCATTTTTCTTTGATGGTGTTCTTAATGGTTCCCAATACCTATAATTTCTTCAAGAAAATCTCCCCATGCTGTTAGAAAATGTGGACTTGTACAGAAGACGGCGCTGCCGTGCACTATTGAAACTTTTCCTAATAGGTGGATAGGAAGAGGGGGACCTATTGCTTGACCAGCTGGCTCTCCCCATTTAGCACCAATAGACTTTTCTTATGGTGAAATGTGAAGGAAAATGTTTATAGAGTCAGGCTAATGACAGCTGAAGACATGAAAAATAAAATTTCCGAAGCATTTCACTCAATCCGTGAAAACATGCTAGCTAGAGTCAAGTTGTCTTTTAAAATGCTATTGAAATTCTTGTTATCGAAGAGACTGGTGACCTATTTGAACACTGTAACTATTTGAAATGTAGCTCTATTGTTTCCGCGGTATCGCGAAGGGCACATATCATGTTCATTATTGTTATGGTTAATTGTTATACTACTTTTGATTGATAATTTAATCCTGTTACTATCAGCAGTTTGTTATTCTATTTCTTATTAATTACTAAGGAAATTTCATTCTCGCGAAAATAGTATATTAATTGAGCATACTAGCATCAAAATAAATTGTCATTCGATTTATCAGATTCACTGACAGCAGTGACAGCAGCCTACTTGAAAAAATTAGCAAATTTATTTTTGATCACATTTTTTATTAGGTACATGGAAAATCTCGATAAATATTAAAAATTCACCATACAAACTACATATCAGTGGAAAGCTTATCAAACATGGTATCGACACGTAAAAACAAATACAGCTTGTTCCATTAAATAAAAATGAGTTATTCAACTTTTTGCGTTTCTGTACACCCTGTATAGTGCCTACGTGCTTGTATCGAATGTCAACTATTTGCTGAAACTTATGAAGTTATTTTAAAATTTTCTGTTGCTAGTTTGTTGGAAAATATGCATGGCCTTCTCGCCATGATTTTTCAAATGTCGGTCTTTTTTCTATCAAAAAGTTAAATAATTCCAAAACGCAAAGAGCTAGGACCTATAATGGTATATACTCATTATTTTTTTTACGTAAAAACTAATAATATAAAAATGTATAAGGTGTTCCATTTGGAAAAACATAACTTTGGTTCACCACCGTGTTACGAACACCCTGTATATAATGAAAATATTTTTAAAATATGCAGTATAAATACACCTATTGAGTGGCGAAAATCCATTGAGTTAGGATAGTAAGGAGGAGCTATCTCGTAGTAAAAAAAATAGCATCGGTACCGCTATATTGATACGACACGTTTTTCAAAGCTGGCAAGTAGCTGTGGCGCATACATCTGTACTGTATATCATGTCTTGGAGATTTATATACATACAAGTTTCGTGCGCCAATAGTAGGTCTAATAGCAGAGACTATATTTATAAAAAGAAAATATGCAAAATAACATTTCACAGGTTTGCATTACAAAATAGTAAACAATATGCAGACCAGTATTTGGCATTTTACAAGTAGGTAATTATTTAAAGTTTTAATTTATAATTGATTGCTTAAATAGTACCTATCTAATAGTACAATTCGTTCGAACATTCGATAACAACTAACAGATTTAATTAATAAGATCTAACATCCCAAGTTGGATAGAGTAGATAGGTAGGTACATACTCAGAGAAAGATTAATACGTATATCGATCCTGGAGGAAACATTAATTGCTCCGGTGAAACGAGTGTGCCCGCAGCAGAACGTTATTCTGTCTATAGGTACCTACTACTGCTGTAGCTGTAAGCCTTGTGGTGGTTAATGTTACTTTTGATGACGTCTAAGTTTACTGGATATTAACAGATATAAATTATCAAGCCCATATAATTTCCAATCAATTATCAAGATAACTAGATCAAACTAGCTTAGGGTAAAGGGTAAATTAAACAGCACAGCGATGGAGCATATACACAAGGCCCTAAATATGTAAGATGGTCAGATTTATTACAAAAAGTGAATAGATCTGAAAGCATCAGGCATTACTTACAGCATATTATATATGTATGATTTACAAGAATTTATTATTATTTTTTAAGAACAATAAACATTTGCATCTGAATGGCCATTTTATTTCAAATTGTGTTTTATTTTATAGAGTTATTTTGGTTCCCCATTTCTGACTTATAATTCTAAATAATCCGGGCCTGGCGAGGCAGCCATATTCTTATGCCACTTAGCCACCCAGTGAACCCATTTTTTGTGTGCGGAAAGGATGCTACCAGATGCTACAGCAAAGTCTACATATATTCTAATATGTAGACTTTGCTTACAGCGTATCTACCATACTACCTCAATTCGAAATATTGAATAGCAAAAAAGTTATGGACCAATTACTCACCCCTGGGTCCCCTTGTATAAGTAGCTACCTATATGTTCCCAAATATTTAGAATTGAAAATTTGTATTTGGGCTACTAGATATTATTCAAAAATTTTTTTTTTAGTATTCTGACACAAAAATGTTCAAAATATACGTTGGTGTCGCATTTGGAATGGTGGTGGTAATAATACTGATATTGGTTTATTGGTCCAGCAGTGGAAGGGGTCATAAAGATGGTGTCCGTTTTGAAGGTTCTCTAAAACACCGGGCTATGAAAAGAAGAGACATCGATGTTGAAAATGCTGCTTTAGAGCCCCTTTTAAATGATCAAATTAAAACAAAAAGAAGAATTATACCACCAAAAGTACCTCCCCCCGACTTTTGACATACCTACATACACTTATTTACTTTATTTACCTATAAGATTTATTTTGTATACAAGTTTATTATTGAATATATTATAATGAAACACACATCTCAGTATTAATTCTTCTGCATATATGGTAACGTTATACAAATCATAAAAATTTATAGGTATTTTCTACCTCTAATAGTGTGAGGTATAATAGTTATATTATAGTAATATATTGATACGTCTAACGGAATAATAATTTCTTGTAATCCGATCTTCCATTTAATATAAGATCTGAATACTTAGTTATCAGTGAATAAATTATACTGATGGATGAGCAGCTTGTCGATCAAATAATAATAATAATAATAATATCTCTACCCCTCATTCTAATCACAAGGATTAACTCGAAAGTCTTAGACTTGTGTGTGAGAGGGGGCGGCATATTATTTAGCGGGTCGCATTTGCGCCTCAGGAACGACTTACGTTGGTAGGCCCTAACCAGTGCTGGAATGAGGGAAACCTGGAAAAATTCATTAGTTAGGGGGACAGTCAAACATCAACTGATTTTAATCTCTCACATTAACACCAAGTTGACATTCTTCCCATCCTAGGCCATCGCGAGAGGATAGTTGCCAAGCCATCCCTGTGAATAAGCCTTGAACTACGAGTAAACAATTTAATTAAAAATTGTTTGGTGGAGTGGGAATTAGAACCCACGACCTCTGGGTTGAGCGATCGAGCCGCTAAGCCATCAACCACCGGCATTGACACCGGGATCCTTAGATTATATCACTCAGACTCAGTCCACTTGGCCAATACAGAAAAGTAGTATTTACAAGTATTTAATCATAACTCTTAACGCAAGAACACCACCCCATCTGCTTTCTTCATCTAAACAAAATATAATTAAAACCTAACTTAACTCTTCGGCAGTCTTCGGCATGGCTGTGCAAGAAGATTTGGTAAATCTGATCTGCCGCACGAGTTTTTTGGCGTCCTGCTGACAGGTAAGGAAGACGTTAGGGGAATTCACTAGTTCCTTTTCATGTTTTCATGTTTGTATTTATTTCTACCCCAATATTTTTTTGTTGTCTAACCAGACATCTTTGTCACAGCTCACAGCTTATATACATAAGCTGTGTTCACGGTTTAGTTTAAAGACCGTGAGCTGTGTTGTGTTTGTTGAATATACCTAACCAAGCTAATATCGCCAATCCCTTGTCTGTGGTGTTTGACATTTCTTTTAGGTTCGGTGTGTTTTGGCACTTTTTGCGCAATATTGTAATAATTATTAAATTTACCCATCAAATGTAAGTAAAAATTTAAAATATCGTTTATAGATATAGTGAAAGTCATATAATTAGCAGAATATTATTGTAATTTATATTAAGACATACCTATATCTAACCTATATATTTTATAAAATAGGAATAGAACACAGAAAATTAACTAGGTACTTCCTAATACTTCATTTAAAAATCTTTATTCTTATAAGTTATGTATTTATGTATGTTGCAAGCGTTTGGCTCTGTTGTAGGAATTTAATAGGTATAAAATAACACGAGATAGCTGACAGTATGAAAATGTAACATGATCATGGATAATGCATAATACATAATCAGGAGAACGAAAACGCTAATTCTAAAACAGTTAACGCCGACAATTCACAATTCTGCAAAAATTGTACCGATTGTACTGATGTGTTTTTGTTTAGTAATATTAAAGTATATTTCTCTATATTACAGTATGGTAATTTAAGTCATAATTTAACAAAAGTAAATAATGAGAACCGACCTTAGACTAATTTTTTTTGTGCATGTGTTATGTTTTTCAAGAGTGTGACAAAATACCGAAAAGAATTAATATATAGATAAAATGTACAAATAAGTAGTCATAGACAGTAGATTAACATGTCACACATCACTTTTCAGAAATCAATTTTTTAGAAACATCTTTTAACACAACTCATCTACATGGAATTGAAATTTATTTTAAAATTTGGATTTTAGTTTATTACAAATTTTCAGGGTTTTGATTTTCATTGGGCTAAAGTAAGTAACAAAACGTTAACTAGGTAACAAGTTTTTAAGATGAACTTACAACTGGCTAAACAGTAGAGTAGTAGCTAATGTTTTTATAATTACAGATTATACCCACTAAACTTGATCAACAACAACAGATTACCCTGATATGAAGATGTTGCTGTGATTGTAACTTGTAACAGGTCTGTGATATTTCCTATAACTGTGGTTTAGACTTAAGTTAGATAAATAACTAAATAATAGTCATAGTAATCGATTTGTGATATTTTTATATCTAATATATTGTAAATATTTAACTAAATCATGTCTAACTTCATTTCAGCATCATCTATTATTGGTAGACCACGTTATCACTGCAAATACCCGTCCTCTAAAAGTTCATATTATAATCCTATCATACTACCCAATTATGAAAATATTAAATTCCATAGATTTCCTAGAGATCCTGATCATTACACATATGGAAAAGTTTGTGTAATATTACATCAGATAACTGTAAAAAAATTTTTATGTGATGAGTTAAGTCTTGAGTTAACTGCGCATGTCTCCATGCTCTCTAGTCAATCATATTTCAGCATTCAGACCTCGCCCCCAGCCAATCAGCTGTCAGACCACACCCCACACCCAATCACCCTTCAGACCTCGCCCTCCACCCATTACTCTTGAGTTAACTGCGCATGTCTCCACGCTCCCGAGCCAATCAGCTGTCAGACCACACCCCACAGCCAATCATCCTTCAGCCCTCGCCCTCCAGCCATTACAACATTCATAATCACATCCAATCGCAGCTTTCAGACCACGTTACCTGCCATTATACATTTATATTATATTTAAATATTATTTTAAACAATTTTTGTCGAGATTTCCGTCAATCGTATTAAAAAGGAGGATATTTGTGTAACGAAAGTTATTTTTTCAAGCAAATATTTTTGCTCTGCGAATTTCTAATTTATAATTTTAAGGGCTTTGACCTTGAAATATGCAAAATTTTCGCCTGCGGCGCATTTTTTTATTTCTGCGCCCCCCCATATCCAAATGTCACCAGCCGCCACTGATGCTTATAGAGAAAAATTAGATTGTGACATGGAGACGAAAATATTTGGAGAAGATAAGAGAATTTCGCGCTTTAAATAGGAACATATATTATATAGATGAGACATGGTTAAATGAAGGTTATACTGTGCTAAATGTACGGCAAGATTGCAACGTACTGGACAGAAGGCAAGCGTTTATGGATGAATTTTCTACAGGTTTAAAAACACCTTCCGGAAAAGGACGAAGACTAATAACTCATATTGGAAGTGATTCGGGATTTTTGGTAAATTGTCTACATAATATGTTTGAATCGCGAAAGACTGAGGATTATCACGAAGATATGAACAGCGAGGTGTTTCAAAAATGGTTTGAATCTGTTTTACACCACTTAGAACCTGGTGCAGTTTTTATAATGTATAATATAATACCCCTTACCATAGCAGGAGAACAGAGAATTTACCGAGATCATCATGGAAGAAAGGGCAAATAATTCTTAAGAGCGTTCTTTTAATATTTGTGGCAATATTCATCAATTTCGTCCGATGTAAAACTAATCTATAAGGCGAATTTAAAAAACAATTCACAATTTCTATAACACCGTTCATGTTTTGATATTTTTTATATTTATTTCATATTATTAGCACCTTTCCAATGATTTTTTGCGTACGCCTATGGAATTACAGTCCCCACCACAATTTAATACGTCACGCGGTAATACGTCACTGCCTATTATTTTAGCCGACGTGTATAGTGGCAAGCCAATAAGATGTAGTATTAAAAAATAATATGTAATAGATAAATGTAGGTAAGAGAATGGCGGGAAAGAGCATGTGCAGATCCTCTTGATTTAATTGAATTTATTAATTACCAATTTATACTAATTTAATAATACGAAATATGTGGCTAAAACAATTGGAAGTTAATCTGTATCTTTTTTACCTGATCAATAGATAATTAGACAACATGGTAGGCTAATTTAATAATAACTAATAATTATCTAAAATATTTGACTCATCATTTTTACCTAATCAATGACAAACAAAAGGATTGTATATGTAAACCCTTGTGAACTTTGGAGAATTTCTGATAAGATTTCATAGCCTAATTATGAAATCATGCTTTTTTGATAAAGTTTTATGTTTTTCTCGGAACCGGATATATCGTTTTTCTTAGTATTGTCATTATACACTGTTATTCAGAACTTATCCATAATAAAATTTGGGGATGTTGAACATACATGTACAAATGTGGTAGTGCAAAAAAAAAATTTTTGGCGGGTTCTGAGAACTATTTAAAAATTTTTCATTGCACGCCGCTGGATACTGGTCCACTGTAATGGAGTGACCTTGGGACTGACAATGCAAACTGGCTAGCACGAAACAAACTTCGGAAGTTCTGAGAGTATACCGACACCCGGCGCAAAAAAGATTTGCAGCGTTTTTACTTTAAAATAAACTTAAAGATAGATAGATGTGACCAAAGTGACGTGTCTTTAAAATGAATAAAATTTTGTTACACTAATTTTCAAGAATTGCGCTACTTGATTACTAGGTATTAGAAACATGAAATTTATAAAAAATTTGCACATACCTTGCACATACCTTGTTACAAAAGCTGTTGGAAATTTTGTCCCTCAACGTCTACACACTTTTGGGCACGCCTTATCCAATTTTGCCGCACTAAAGCGAATGTTCCTCCTGGTTGCTAATCTTGTAAACGCAAATTATTAAGTAAATTGGGGATTTCCAGCATTTTGCTACAACAACCACTCACAAAACCTAACTTGTAATTGATAACCCGCTGATAACAGTGCTTGAACAAGCTGGATATAATACAGATAAAACTGAGCTTCGTGTAGTAAGCGCCACACCGTTGATTGGGATACCCCAGGCACCTGCCTAGCGATCTGACTCACGTACTTATTCGCGTATTTTCACGGGCCATATTCAACACTTGTTCTTCAGCTGCTAAAATACGTTGTGGTCGTCCCGGGCCACCATCTCGTCCACTCCAACTTCACCATAAAAAAGAATCATGTCCATTAACTCAGCATTACTGTACACATGAGCCATTTTGAAAATTTTACAGTTTAACACTCCTACGATAAATAAAACACCCGCACTGAGACAGCGACACAGATAGACTGATAACTGTATAGACAATAGAGATATTATCCCCACTCCAACTCTATTCGCTCGGTCTTAACCAGGCGTTCCAGGTACAAAAACTGTTGTTTACTGTTTTTTGAAGGAATGTGATATATCAGATGTCGTTGAAGTACAGTTGCCTATCTACGTAGTCCTTTATAATGGTATAACTTTAAACATTGTTTACGGGAAATCATAAGACTTTTATTATAAATTTTTTTGGTGATATCGATTTTTTATTTAAGGACGCACATATCCTCAAAGTTTTAGAGATAAGTTCTGAATAACCCTGTATAATAGTAATAAAAATATAGGATAGTAGGTATTTGCAAACGGTACGGAACAGAAAACGGGTAACGGTATAAACAGGCACTGAACGGAAAACATGTATTTACAGGAAAACAGGTATGGATTTTTTACAAATATTATCATGTTAGACTAAAAATATGGTCACTTACCTTATTATTATTATTATTGCTTATAATTAATATTTTCGTTCATTTTGAAATAAAACGCTATTAATCTTTCAGATCGCTTTTATTCTTCAATATATAGCTCAGTATAGTCATAGCTCAGGATAATTATTTAAGTAAAAAAACAACATAATATATACAGGATACTATAAAATTAAATAAAAAGCAGAGTGATATACTAGCCATGTGATTATACATAGCATAGACTAGGATATTTTTTTTATATATACAGGATAATACATAATTAAATTTAAAAAAAAAACAAAAAAGATTATACAAAATTGGATTTTTAAAGGTTATACAGATTAATATTATTATTATTAAAAGATGAACATCTGTTATGATACCTCATCATTTATGATTGAATAATGGCCCCAAGGAAGCGTTTCATTCAATCCCTTAACTAAATACCTCTTGTCGTCGTGGGGACTCAAAGCAATTTTTTCTTGAGTTATGGAATAGAGTGCATGCTTTTCAGATTTGATTAAGTTTTGAGTGGTGTATTTAGCTTTAAAATTGTCTACACATTCTATGAAGTCTTCCAAAGTAATAACGTTTTTAATAACCGATTTCTTGATACCCTTTATTTTCTTTGTCAACCCGATATTGTTCGATGAAGCCCCAATCTTATGACTACTGTTCACAGCTTGTTTCACGTTATACATTTTCGCTCTAAGCCCCACAACAATTTCTATAGGTGTACCGCTAAATTCGTCTTTCATCATGCCTAAAACTTTTTTATTTACTTGTGGAATGTTGTACTGGTTGTCTTTAGGGTAATCGCCGTATCAAAACGGGAATGACAGTTGCGACGAAATAAGACAATCGATGTCTGTGTAAAGAACTGAGCAGTCATCACCAAACTCGGGTTTCATATAGTCGTAATGAAATTTGAATATGGTGGTTTTTGCCAGATCCAAAATTGCTTGCCCGACATATATAGGTTTATTAAAGAATACTTCGGTGTTGCTTAATTCGATAGCAACCAAATTCTCACTGAAAATCTGGCTACTTTGAACTCAGGTTTTGCTATTAAACTCTCCGCATTGTAGCGCTCCTCCCAGCTCTTAACTAATTTTATGGAATGTTTGCGAATGTTCTCCATTGTTTTACCAAATGCAGCATTATTCATCAACTTAAACAATTTTTTTTTCAAATTCAATTTTGGCTGCCTGATGTAATTTTGTATTAAGATCGATATTTGCTTTTAACCAGGGAGACTGACTAAATTTCAAGACGCGATGAATTTTGTTTATTTTGAGACCGTGCTGTAATACCTATTTTAGGGCTCTATAATGAATAACATATCTATTTTTGTTGTTTAAAGTAGCCAAAAATTTAGTGTTTTTACAACCGGGAGGAGCGCTATGTTCGGGGCAAAATGGCAAATCTCGATGTAGGTCGTGCAGATGTTCCTGATAACTAAGGTCGACCTCTAATAAATATCCTACATCCGAAGTATCCCATACAGTTGTGACATCAATGTTTGAATCAACCCACTCGAACCCGCCGTATGGTAAATACTGGCTCATAGCCCAGCCATATTGATTGTTGATATCGAAATAGGCCAAATATTTTGAGGGTTTGCTAGGGTCGAAATTTGGAAGGTACTTGTTGTTTGCCTCACTTTTACGTTTGGAACATTGACTTAGTCCGCCGCGAATACCTCTTTCAATAAACATAATCATTCATGTCAACGTCAGTCACAAGTTCCAGATTAATTTTTGTAAATTTTAGCATACAGTTCCACGTAGTTAGGGAACAGACGGTTGAAAAGACGCTTCTAAAACATCGAACTGTGTACTCGAAGATATACTTTTTAAAAAATATATACAATGTGGGGAATGACCTTGCGGATGAAAATCCGGAGGGCTCCATTAAATTCGTAATTGCAAAAAAGAATAAAAAAATATTTTTCGATTATTTTCAATTATCGTAAAAAAACTATTTTTTGTGTTTAACTTGCGATTGTGATGCCATTTTTTAATATTTTTTAAAAATTTTTGCACCAGTCGAAAGCCTAATCATTGTAGATTTGAATGGTATTTGCAAAAAAAGCATTTTGTTAATACAGAATTTGTCAGATTGTTTAAAAGGAGGTGCGGTATCAAAACCGAGGTGAAAATTTCAGCATCGAGAAAATTTTTGAACGGTTGAAGATAGACATATGATTAATCGACGAAAAATGTGCCCAAAGAAGTGGGAAAGTTTTTGGTGAAAAGAAATTTTCACTAGTGGTAACGGTTTCCGAGATAGGATTTTTTTTGTGAAACGCCAACGCGAGCTGAGCGCAGCCGTTTCAACGGACGCGCTTTATTACGCCTTGGCCGGGCAACATACGTCCTTGTTATAACGGTGCTACAACCTTACAATATATTGCTCTTTTTCTGTGTTGTAACTAATAACATACAAGCAAAACGTTATAATAAAAAGCATATATATATGTTTGGAATGGAATGATTATATTAATACAAAAATAAAAAACAAATTTACATAATTCTGTCGCAGTAGTTACGTTATAAAGTATTAGGATAAAACCTAATTAAGACTAACTTAAACTAAATTTAGATAACACCCACCCTCACAATATCAACCTATTATACAATCTAGCCCTGCTTTTAGACAACTACAATTTCTAGTACATCTCTGGAGTTTGCATTTGCAGCACATATTTTCTAGTTTTACATCGGGACGGATACCTATTGTGGTTAATTTTGGAGTGAGTAAATTACCTTTCAAATCCCAACCAAAATTAACTGAATTGGGAATTTCTGGATTAATTAAAATCGCACTTTTCCAGACAATTATTTGATACGCAGCTCTCAATACGTGTTGATGAAATGCATCCTCGGTAGGTGGCAAATTCCCTATATCGGATTTACAGGTATGAAATAGATGTGCCCGTAATTTATTTAAATCGCCTATAAATAATGGCCTACCATACAAAATTTTGAAAAAATAAGTAATTAAATTCAGGTCACCATTTTGAGGATAATCTAAAAGTGGCCTTTAATTTTATGTCGTGTCTGTAACTCAAACATTTTTTTAAAGCGTTAGTTTTATCTTTTTTAAATATGAAGCTTACTGTATCACAACCAGTTAAAATGTAAATACTCAATAGTAAATTTGACACATATATACCAGTGCACCACATAATAGAAGAATTATCTACGGATAACTCTATAAACACTCAAATGGATTTGGGTAATTTAGTATTGAGTATTTACATTTTAACTGGTTGTGATACAGTAAGCTTCATATTTAAAAAAGGTAAAACTAATGCTTTAAAAAAATGTTTGAGTTACAGACAAGACATAAAATTAAAGGCACTTTTAGATTATCCTCAAAATGGTGACCTGAATTTAATTACTTTCGAAAACGCGGCTAGATATTTTTACAAAATTTTGTCTGGTAGGCCATTATTTACAGGCGATTTAAATAAATTACGGGCACATCTATTTCATACCTGTAAATCCGATATAAGGAATTTGCCACCTACCGAGGATGCATTTCATCAACACGTATTGAGAGCTGCGTATCAAATAATTGTCTGGAAAAGTGCGATTTTAATTAGTCCAGAAATTCCCAATCAGTTAATTTTGGTTGGGATTTGAAAGATAATTTACTCACTCCAAAATTAACCACAATAGGTATCCGTCCCGATGTAAAACTCGAAAATATGTGCTGCAAATGCAAACTACATAGACGTACTAGAAATTGTAGTTGTCTATCTTAATCTAAATTTAGATTAAGTTAGTCTTAATTAGGTTTTATCCTAATACTTTATAACGTAACTACTGTGACTGAATTATGTAAATTTGTTTTTTATTTTTGTATTAATATAATCATACCATTCCAAACATATATATATATATATATATTATAATATTTTTATTTTAATTAAACTTGTTTGTAATTCAATTTAAATTTTTAACTCCTTTATTTTTGAGTGTTAAATTATATTTGCCTCGACCTATTTTTAGCATTTATTGAATATTTAAATTAATTTTATTTTAATTAAATTTGAGTTTAGTGTTGGGCGCCAATTATATTTTAGATTATAGTAAATTTTCGTAATTTTTAATTTTCTCAATTAATCAACTTCCATGTTATACATAAGAAAACATTTTGCTTACCTCCTTAATCTACAACTCCTTCTTTTCAGCTATTCACTTATATTCACTCTATTTTGTTTTTATTTTAAATAATTTAAAAGTTATTTAATTTAATAAATTTTTTTTTTTTAGAAATTGAATCTATTGAATTGTTTAATTAATTTGGAACAATGATTGACTCTTTTTCAGGTGGGGTTCATTACAAATATTTTCTTGACTGTAATATTTTCAATTTAATATAATAATTTTTTTTATTTTTAATTTTTAAAAGTATTCTGTAAATTTGTTCTAGCAAATAAACCTCTAGTTAAATTTAACAATCCTTATTTTATTTTAATCAAATAGAAACATATGTCCGTGGACAAAAACTTGATCTATACAAATTTATGTAATTTGGGTTGCCTAACATCTTACTATTTGCAGATCTATTATTAAACACTTTACATAACTGTACTCAACTATATAAATTCTGCACAAACAGGTTATGTTGCTTAAACTAAAACTAAAATATTACTAATTATGCAAAACTATTATTAAAATTGTTCATATGTGTGACAAATTCTGGATATTATTCTTCTTCTGGATCATTTCTCTGGATCTCTTTTAAGGTAAGTGCTTTATTTAGACTCCTGTCTATTTTAGGCCTGACTTTTTATCTAGATAATCTGTTATAGCTATATATTTAAAATCGTCTTATTAATACAATTAAATGAAAATATAATCTCTATATTTCTGCTTGTAGATCTCTGCTATCTTTTCTCCAGCTGTGCATTAATTTTAAGCAAGTGATTTGACAAACAACTTACTTTGAGGTTATCTTGTTATCCCTGCTTATCTCTCGATATATTTTTTTAACAACTTTCCTTCTCAATTTCTAGTCAAAATTCCACTTTTTTCTTTGATTTTTCAAAAAGGACGCCGCTTCGGTTTTTTCCAAATTTATTCCTTTTTTTTATCTCTTAGCAACAATTTCAATTCATTCTTTTTCATGGAACTTCGATTTTACCCATGTCTTTAATCACTCTTTTGCACTTAAAAGTCTTTTCTTAAACACTTCAATTTACTTTAAATTGTTTTTTAATACTTTTTAAAAACTACTCTCTTATTTAATTAACAAATTTATATTACTTAATTTATTATTTAACTATGCTTATTTTCCAAAACAAATCCCTTATTTTATTTTAAAATACCTTCTCTTATCTAGTTACTATCTGTCAAATTTTATTTGATTATAATTTAAATGTCCTTAATTCTCACAATTCAATATATGAATTTTAATAAATCATTGATAACTTTTCTATTACTTATTCATTCCTTTTGAAATTTAATAATCTTAAACTTTAATCTTTTCTGATTGAATATATGTCAATAGCTCTGGTTTTATTTTACTTTTTCTAATTGTACTGTGCCTAAATATTGTCATGTGTCTAACATTTTACATATGTATCAATCATATATTTATCCCTATAATTCTTTTAGTAGATCTAGAATGTCTTAAATATATATATATATATATATATATATATATATATATATATATATATACTTTTTATTATAACGTTTTGCTTGTATGTTATTAGTTACAACACAGAAAAAGGAGCAACATATTATAAGGTTGTAACACCGTTATAACAAGGACGATGTTATATTGCCCGGCCAAGGCGTAATACAGCGCGTCCGTTGAAACGCGCGTTGGCGTTTCACAAAAAAAATCCTATCCCGGAAACCGTTACCACTAGTGAAAATTTCTTTTCACCAAAAACTTTCCCACTTTTTTGGGCACATTTTTCGTCGATTAATCATATGTCTATCTTCAACCGTTCAAAAATTTTCTCGATGCTGAAATTTTCACCTCGGTTTTGGTACCGCACCTCCTTTTAAACAATCTGACAAATTCTGTATTAACAAAATGCTTTTTTTGCAAATACCATTCAAATCTACAATGATTAGGCTTTCGGCTGGTGTAAAAATTTTTAAAAAATATTAAAAAATGGTATCACAATCGCAAGTTAAACACAAAAAATAGTTGTTTTACGATAATTGAAAATAATCGGAAAATATTTTTTTATTCTTTTTTGCAATTACGAATTTAATGGAGCCCTCCGGATTTTCATCCGCAAGGTCATTCCCCACATTGTATATATTTTTTAAAAAGTATATCTTCGAGTACACAGTACATGATCGATTTTCAGGGTGCTGATTCCCAACTAACGTGTAGCCGGGTAGGGTGTAATAATGCGCGGGATCTAAACCGTATATTTTGTGGAAACTGCTGCGGAATTGTTCAAACATGTCAGCTAAAAGTAAAACGTCTGTCTTCATGTACAATTCTGTGTATTCACCTAAATTTCGAATGTTAAATGAGCCCATACGCGTTGCGCATGTCCATACTGCGTGTCTGATATATCAATATTTTCCAAGCGATTATAGAAATTTTGTTGTTCAGGTAAAGATTCAAAATTAAATTTATCAAAATTATCCATAAAATCCTAAGGATACACTCCTTTTTTCGTCAACAAGTCAAATTGTGTGTCGTCTAGTTCGGTAAACTGCGTTTTTAGAATGGGGAATTGCGTCAAGTAGGAGGATAGTATGTCTAATGAGGAGGCCATGAAACGGAAAGAGGCAATAAGAAAGAGTCAATAAAACGGAATTTAATTAAATGTTGATCAATATGTTTTGTAAAACTAATATATTTTTCATAGGTTATGGGTAGTAAATCAACAAGGCCGGGCATATCATTCGCTATATTTCCCAGAATAAAATGAGCGTCGTACCCACTCAAGTTGTGAAAAATAACAGGTATAAACACCTCGTCCTTGTAATTAATATTGCATGAGTTGTGTGCAGCACCTCTATAGTTATTTTCGGGACTTAAATGAAAATGGTCTCGTACCTAAACATCCTCCGGACCGAAGGGCTGCTCACAGATGTGACAGTGCGTGGCTTTATCAAATTCGGCATCTTGTTCACGCGCCAAGATCATATCGTACGGGCATAGAAACACTGTTTCCACATCTTCGGCAAATTGGGTCATTTGTTGTGCAAACCAAGACATACAGTCTTCACCCCGATATGAACGATAAAAGGATAATGAGGAATCGTATGAACACTTAACATAGTAGCCGACGGCAGCAGGTACATGTCGTTGGTATTTATTCTTGGAGTGTTCTGGTTGCAGAAAACTCTCCATGTCAGCATAAATAATAATAATAATAATAATAATAATAATATCTCTACCCCTCATTCTAATCACAAGGATTAGCCCGAAAGTCTGAGACTTGTGTGGGAGAGGGGGCGGCATATTATTATTTCGCGGGCCGCATTTGCGCCTCAGGAACGACTTACGTTGGTAGGCCCTAACCACCATTCAGTGCTGGAATGAGGGAAACCTGGAAAACCTCATTAGTTAGGGGGACAAGTCAAACATCAACTGATTTTAATCTCTCACATTAACACCAAGTTGATATTCTTCCCATCCTAGGCCATCGCCAGGATGGTTGCCAAGCCATCCCTGCGAATAAGCCTTGATCTACGAGCAAACAATTTAATGAAAAATTGTTTGGCGGAATGAGGATTAGAACCCACGACCTCTGGGTTGAGCGATCGAGACGCTAAGCCCTGAGCCACCTGCTCGGTAGCTCAGGGCTAAAGGTAGCTCAGCAATAAAGGGTAGCTTTTCCTTGTTTTTGAAGTTTTTAAAATTTACTTTTTTGTGGTCTTCACTCGGTAGCCTGACTTTACAATCATTCAGGATTTTGCAGTCTTCAGAACGTTTGACTAATTTCTCTTGACTATAATAATGTCTGAATGAATAATGACTGAAATAATGTAGACATCTAGCGCAAAAATATTTTCGCATTTTTCTAAGTTGTGTGGAGAGAAGTCGGGAGAGGTCCTTGATCCATATATGTATAATGGTACCTCACATGTTGAGAAATTGATTCATCATCAGCATCATAGGAATCCTGGATCATGAGAAGATTAATGTGTCGATCCTGCTTATTTTTTGATAAATAGATTGGTAGAGTAATTCATTGCATTTTAGATTTTTTTAAAATGTATACATTAACTGATAGATTATTATTCTTAACTCAGGTATCTGTCCAACAAGTCCACAGTTGTTGTTGTGCCATTGAAGTGCGCTAGGCCTGAGTGTACAAGCGTTTTTCTAAAAAATAAATCCTTTAATTTTTATCGAATTTATGCACAACCTTGCACACTCACTGTATATTTTGTTACATACCTATATCTTTGTTTAATAAATATATTGTAAAAAACTTGCTTTGTTTAATTAGGCACTAATTAAAAAGTATTAACAATAGAAAATATCTGTACGTATCATTGATAAAATATGAGGTAAATATTCAAATAAATATAATATCTAAGGTAGTAGATATACAGGGTTATTCAGAACTTATCTCTAAAACTTTGAGGATTGTGCATCCTTAAATAAGAAATCGATATCACCAAAAAAATTTATAATAAAAGTCTTTGGATTTCCCGTAAACAATGTTAAAAGTTATACCATTATAAAGGACTACGTAGATGGGCAACTGTACTTCAACGAAATCTGATATACCACATTCCTACAAAAAAAGTAAACAAGTTTTTGTACCTGGAACGCCTGGTCAAGACCGAGCGAATAGAGTTGGAGTGGGGATAATCTCTATTGTCTATCTGTGTCGCTCTCTTAGTGCCGGTGGTAAACAAAACGTGGTCAGCCCAGCCTAGGTACTGGGTACATTAGAAACAAGAAGTCAGTACTGTTGTTTGTTGTTTTATTTATCGTAGGAGTGTTAAACTTTAAAATTTTCAAAATGGCTCATGTGTACAGTAATGCTGAGTTAATGGACATGATTCTTACTTATGGTGAAGTTGGACAAAATGCAGTGGCAGCTTCGCGCTTGTATGCGGATCTATTTCCCAATCGACACACGCCAAATTATGCAACTTTTACGGCAGTGGTACACCGTGGGCGTGATACTGGTAATTTACGTGCAAATCGTGGACTAGATGGTGGCCCGGGACGACCACAACGTATTTTAGCAGCTGAAGAACAAGTGTTGAATCTGGTCCGTGAAAATCCGCGAATAAGTACAAGTCAGATCGGTAGGCAGGTGTCTGGGGTATCCCAATCAACGGTGTGGCGCTTACTACACGAAGCTCAGTTTTATCCGTATCATAGCCAGCGTGTTCAAGCACTGTTACCAGCGGATTATCAATTACGAGTTAGGTTTTGTGAGTGGTTGTTGCAGCAAAATGCTGTAAATCCCCAATTTACTGCTGATGTACTAGTTACAGATGAAGCTTTGTTTACTCGAACTGGAATACAGAACATTCACAATACACACGTTTGGGCACTCGAAAATCCGCACGCAATTCAACGAAATCACTTCCAACACCGTTTTTCATTGAATGTTTGGGCGGGAATTGTTGATGAGCGCCTAATTGGACCTTTCATATTGCCCAATCGTATGGATGGTTTAGAATATCTCGAATTTCTTCACAATGACCTTCCCGTCCTTCTTGAAAATGTACCCCTAGCTGTCCGACAGTGCATGTGGTTTTAAATGATGGAGCACCTCCTCACTTTCGGCTAGCTGTTCGAAATTATCTGCATCAAGTGCACGGACTACGGTAGATTGGACAGGGTGGACCGGTAGCATATGGCCTCCGCGGTCTCCAGATTTAAACCCTCTTGACTTCTTTTTGTGGGGCCATTTAAAAAATGAGGTGTACCGTACCGAAGTGGAAACAGTAGAGGATTTGCGCGAGCGGATCACAGCTGCCGCGAATAATTTGCGTTTACAAGATCAGCAACCAGGAGGAACATTCGCTTTAGTGCGGCAAAATTGGATAAGGCGTGCCCAAAAGTGTGTACGAGTCGAGGAACAAAATTTCGAACAGCTATGTGCAAATTTTTTATAAATTTCATGTTTCTAATACCTAGTAATCAAGTAGCGCAATTCTTCAAAATTAGTGTAATAAAATTTTATTCATTTTAAAGACACGTAACTTTGGTCACATCTATCTATATTTCACTTTATTTTGAGGTAAAAACGCTGCAAAGCTTTTTTGCGCCGGGTGTCGATGTACTCTCAGAATTTTCGAAGTTTTTTTCGTGCTATATGTGACATCGCCAGTTTGCATTGTCAGTCCCAAGGTCACTCCATTACAGTGGACCAGTATCCAGCGGCGTGCAATTAAAAATTTTAAAATAGTTTTCAGAACGCGCCAAAATATTTTTTTTTTGCACTACCACATTTGTATGTATGTTGAACATCCCCAAATTTTATTATGGATAAGTTCTGAATAACCCTGTATGTATAAGTGGTATTTTTCATATTATTTATTTAGCGATTATTTTATAAAGTTTCAGTTTTTACTTTTCATTAAACCATAATATTTAAATATTTCATTGATAATATATATAAGTACTCTATATAAGTAGTGGTATTACATACAAGTGTCTTAAAGTCAAGACATAAGTTAAGCAGATTTGTTTAAGATCATTAAGACTCGCCTTAAACATTAGGCTTAAAAATAGTCTGTAATTTTGGTATAACTACATAATACCTGATAATACCAACATCTCCCAAAAATGTAAACATCAAGAATGAAATTAGAAGTGGGACGAATTTATATCGCAAATCGTGAGTTCTAGCCCTCTAGAAAAAGTACATAATACCACTACTGGTATATTTTTTGAATAAATGCCTAAATGTGGAGGTCATTTATTTGTGATCACAAGTTGTGATATTTAAATTTCTCAATCACCAGAATTTGCGCCAGACGGAGGGCGTTCTTGACCATTTGTGTTGTCCTTTACTACAAAAATCTCGTATCTTCAAGAATAGCTAATACAGTGAGATACAGAATGATTGACCGGATTCTGAACGTATCTTGTTCCAATTATTGCTATCAAAACTGATTTGCATTTGTTAATATAACTTTATTTTCTATTGTCAACTGGTCGATTTTTTTCGAAATCAAACAATTAACGATAAGAAAGAAAGACATTTTAGCAAACGGAAACCAGTTTTGATAGCAATTGGGACAAGGTGCGTTCAGAATCCGGTTAATCATTCTGGATCTCACTAGTTTTTTGTGGTAATAGGGAGATTTTGAACCCGTTAAATTTGATCTTATAGTAAAAACAGTGTCCTTTTTGGCACCATCTCTGCTCAGTATAACGATTACGATAACAATAAGGTAAAAGTTAAGGGGTTCAAAATATCCCTATTTCTGTAAGGATTTTTGTTATTTGTGGTGCTCCCATAGATCATATCTTTAAGAATAAAATGGTATAAATGCACACTTCATGAATAATAAATTGATACTGTTCAAGAATCCAAGAATCAGTGATGGGTTTTTAGCAGTGATGCACAATCTTAGTGTGCAGAAATTCTTGTATAGCTTTAGAAATGTCCTTAATTCAGATTAGAATACATGTTTTTATAATTCACATAATTTCTTTTTTAAGCATATATATTTTAGAAAAGGAGATAAGTACGTATCCTTACATACTTTTTTGTTGAATTATCCATAGAATATCCATACACAGTACCTATTACTAACTGTGCCGGATAATTATCCATTTATAATTAACCGTCTAAATATCGATAATTATCCGTCGGCTAAAAATCCTTTCAAAATTAGCAGGCTAAATATTATAGTGCCAGTGGAAAAAATGACCTCATTATTAGAGAGTTTTTGAACACCTTAAAATTTATGTTATCGTTATGGTTATAGTTATTCTGAGCATGCGCAGTGCCGAAAATGATACTATTTTTGGCACTGCGCATGCGCAGAATAACGATAACGATAACGACGTGCTAAAATTTAAGGGGTTCAAAAACTCTCTATTAAGGGGTTCAAAAACTCCCTAATATTAATAATAATTAATATTATCCATAGATATCTGCAGCTATTTGAATAAAGCGCTGAAGCGCTTCGGTTCCCTGAATGCGCCCATTGAAAAAGGATATAAATATGTCTTTTTCTATGGGTTGTGTTTCGTGTTCTATGATATCGTGGTTGATTGTTGTTGTTGTTGACATAGACTTAGTAACTATAGACCCCGTTTATCCTATTAACTCCATTATGTCGATCGGTCCGAGCAGTAGAAAGAGAATCCCGATCTAAAGGTAATTCCCTCTTTCTCTCACATAATAAGGAGAAGGGTGTTTCTGTTTTTGTTTTTACTTATTCTCTTCTCTCTCGACAATATGGCGCCGTCTCAAATTGACGTTTGTTCAGTTTGTTCTTGTTGTCCATAGAAAATATAGTACTACATTTTCTATGTTGTTGTCATTGGAATAATTTTCAATGATTCATTAATCGGAACACAACCTATAATTATTATTTAAAATACTTAAAATAGTTTTTGTACCTTTACTGGACAAAATGTAATTGTGTAGATCCTATTGATTATGGTGTATAAACATCAAAATTATTATAGTACAATTAAAAATGGAATTATTTTTAGATTATTCAACAGTTCACCTATAATTTCAAAATCTGCCTGTTAGCAAAATACTAGGAATTCGGATATATCTACTTATCAGAATTATCTCTTGAGTTATAAGGCTTGTATATAAAAAATGTGTTACTTATATTGATTTGCATTCTGTAATCTGTGATGTGATGTTGCCAATCAATGAAGGGATGTTAGTGGTCAAGACAAAACGAAACAGCATCAGTTCATGAAGGTTGCAAAGAAAGAATATGACTGTTTACGTATAATCTGTGGGTACAAAGTTATTCTTTTCGATGCCTATTGCCTACAGTATAGTGCAAAGCATGAAATTGTGTTGATCTGTGGAAAAACCAAATAAATTATGATGAATGGGATTAATTACCGCATACAATTTATTTTACGTCCAACTTAATATCTAAGGCTTTTTAATAGTGATCATTCTGTTATTTTAACCCCACATTTAAGAACAATTATAAGCTCAAATAAAAAAAACTATCTTGTGATGTGTCCATTGTCCTTTTAGAGCAAAACAGTAAAAAATCAGACTACTTTGAATGAAAGCTGGATAGACACTGTACCTAAGTGAAAACTGATTTGATTGATTTTTGTGAAAGTTGTAAAGGTTATACGAAGATATGCCGTTGTACTTCAATGTTGGTTGGTGCATGTTGCATGCAAAGTAATTGTTTGTGACATATCTTAAAAATAATAAGGTTATTCCTTTTCATACCTAGGATACTAGGTAACGAGGAAATATAAAACATTATTGTAACATAATATTTGATAATTTCATTAATAATTTATCTCTTAGTTAACTTTTTGGCTTAATTCGAAACTGTTCAGATATATGTATTTTTATATACTCTTATGTATGCCATATAATAATCTATATGTACTAACCTGTATGTCTAATATACAATGTAAATGCTAAAAGTAACTTCACTTTTTAAGTAAAAATATGCCTCTAAAGCATAATTTATGATATGAACAAAAACATGATTTATAATATCTAAATGCATTTGTGATAAAAGTTGAATACCAATACAGACATTCAAACATTTGTTGAACAAACAAGTGGAAGTATTAATAAATCTTATTAAGTTAAATAAGAAAACTAATAACAGTAAGTAATGAGATCTCATTTTCTTACATTAATTAAGGCTGTTTCAGCAAAACATCATATTAGGTTTTTTTGGGATTACACCACCTGTAAAATAACAAAAAACAGCAAACCAGAATCATACAAATTAAATATTCAAAGTGCAGTAGCAAACCAAACTTCTAAAGTTTGCCCCAAAAAAACACTGTATAATATGCAATAAAATAAATATTTAACAAAAAACCACTGATGTCATTTAGTTAATTTTTCAAACATATATTTTATTGCATATTACAGTGATTTTTTTTTTGGGCAAACTTTAGAATTTAGCCTTGATACTACACTTTGAATATTTATTTAATTTGAATACTTCTAGTTTCCTGTTTTTTATTATTTTACAGGTGGTGTAATCCCAAAAAAAAAAAATACTACAATGAACCATTTTAGCTTTTAGCTATTTTTATGCTGCCACATTTTTTTAATGGATTAAGAATTAAACTTTTATAAATTATTTTTACTTACCATACACAAGCGCTTAAAGCACAAAACCCTTAATTATTTTATTTAAAGCTTTTAAAATGCCAAGTACTTTTAAATAGTACCTAGTTGATCTCCATCTACCGCACCAGTCTCAAGGTTTAAAGAATCTGTAAATGTGATTAATTTACTGTAATAACACCGCAGCAATTAATTGAAATACAAATTTTTACAACGTTCAACGCTGTTAATAGAAGATGAATATTACACCTACTTATATAAGAAAATTTTATGTGAATAACAATTTAGTGTTATCATTTTAATTTATAAAATTACACAACATAATACTGTAGGTAATAGAGCCAAATATAAAATTTCTTTTATTCTCTGCTTTAGTAACAACAAAGTTTACGTATATTTGTTAGTTATTCACTACACTAGTGCAATATTACAGTATTAAACTATATGGACAACAAACTTTTTCGGCTATACAGTCCAAACGAGAAATTCTCAAACTATAATGCTCTGAATTCTGAGAGTTCTATAATTACATAATATGTCATATTATACCTACTCAATTTGTAACTGAGATTGTCAGATTTTAAATGTAATTGTCTAAGAATGTTTAGTTATAGTTATGGAATTTTTAAGATTGTCTATAAATTTTTGCATTGCACTTTATAAGCAAATCTGATTTGCTCATAACTTTTACTTGTAATCCGAACTGGCCAAAATTTAAGAATAATTTGGAATATAATAAAAAACCGGAAAACAAATCCTATAAGCTTTGTGGGTAAATCTAAGTCTTTGTAATATATGATAACATTAATTTGCAGATAAACAGTTGATGGGTGTACTGTTAAATCTCAAATTACTAAAAAAAAAACTTAATGGACATACATTTTTAATAAAAAATGTTTAAATATCTACTGTAACATTATGTTTTCAGTAGCTATGAGCGTCACAATCTATCACAGCTTCAAACATTTTCTTTAACTGATGGTTAATGCTTAGTAATATTAAAATATAAAATAAATATTTAATAAGAGATTGGTTTCTAACAGTTTATTCTTTTTTTTTTCTATAACAAGTTTTTGTTTAATTTCTAATCTTATCAATCATTAAAGGGAATTATTCGTTACTTTGTAGGTGCCCTTTTCCACTTTCTTTAATACAGGATTCTCTGGTGGTTCTTGTTCTGTGATCTCCAATTAATTTACGAACAATTCACTAGATAGGTAAACTAAAACAAGAAACAAAATAATATTTAATTACCTATTCTTTATGATTTTAAACTGAGCATTTTAATTATAATCATTTTTGCTTCTTCCTTATTTAAAATTTCTGATATACAGAGGTAAAACAGAGAATCGCTTATAAAAAAAAAAATAATATTACATAAGCAATTATTGAGTTTGCAGGAATTTGGAATTGGAATTTTGCAGTAATAGAAAATACTTATTAACATCACTATTTCTATAAAAAAAAAAAGTATAAAATAATAAACAACTAGCTCTATACTGTCATACTAGTGCTATTATAGGGGTAATAAAAATGTAGTTATATTGTCTGAAGTTGATCCATGTGCAACTTTTATAAATTACTAAATTAGAAAGGTAACCTACCTGACAAGACTGAGGTCAAATATTAATTTTTTAATACACCTATATTCATATAGAATATACTACCAAAAATTAGTAATTGTCTTTGATACTTGGGGTACCTAGAGGAAAAGTTTTTGTTAGATTTGCTCACAAGATTATTCAGGTGGATCATGACTATCTTGAGGCTTTAGGATATTTCTAGTATCCATAGTAAAGCAATCAGAAATTTGGTATATGGACTTTGGGTTCATTGGTGTTAATTTACAATTTATTTAGTTCATAGTTGATGCGATATAGGAGAATATATTTTAACTTTTAGCATCCCCAGTAGTATATGCAACTGCTTTGTATTGCAATACCATACTGGTAGGTAGATAGTCACTAAAAATCCTGCAAAACAAGTATAATAAAAAGTACAGAAGAGTATATAAACATTTTTGTTTAATTTTATAATTTAATATCAATATAATACTTACTGAAAAATAAATTAACTGATTTACAATCCATCCACTTTAATTTAGTAAAAAGGTCCCACTTTTCATAAAACTAATTATATTACCGTGTTAAATATTTTATTTTTTGACATGGCATTAACCTCAAAATGTCATATCTCGTTGCCATAGAGACCAAAAGGGGAAGATAAACGTTAAGGGGAATAGCTCCCACTGTTCTCTCAAAAAACTGCGATGGAATTACCTTTAGACATGTCTATCTCTTACCTTTGCTCGGTCAACAATTGATTCATGCCTGCCGTCTATGGATACTAAGTCTATGGTTGTTGATAAGTTAATCTATGGTTGATGTCTATGGTTGATATTTAATTCATTAATAATCTGTGATTTAATTATAAAAATTAACGATTTTGTTAATGAAAAATAATGGTATAAACTTAAAAGAAAAATAATAAATATACATATATATTATAAACATGAATACTTAAATTCTTTGATCTATAAATGTTAATTTAAAACTGATAAATTGAACTTGAGGCAACATGAGTGATCCAGGAAATGTAAGACAGTTTGTAGGTTATATTTAAATATTTCGTTAATTTACCACCTACCAAAGGATTTCTGCAATAAAAAATATTTAATAAGATAGCAAGTACTTACAACTTCAAATTGTACTAATTTTTAGCTGCCGCCGCCTCAAATGATTTTAAATCCAGATATTATGCAAATGCCTCCAGGTGGAATACCGGAAAATATGATGATGCAAGGACCTCCACCAGAATCAATGATGGGTACGCCACCACCAGGTTTTGGACCGCCAGGTACACAAGGATGGACAAATGATGAATTTGGTAAGTAGGATACACTTGAGAAGACATTGGGACATATTTATAAAATATACCCTTAAATAATACAATGTCATTTCTGTTATAAGTTTGGTTTGTAATTCAGTGCTTTTTCAATATGTATATTTTATCTACCTTAAAGTTTCTATTAACAACTCGAAAGACAAGTTTTCTTCAGATTCTGTCTATGATATTTGATGATGACATGGGATTATATGGGACACTATTACTATTATCTGATAAGTATGAGAACCTAATCATATTTAGAGACTTAGCTTTCAAGATTTAAAATGGCCTAATCCACAATATCCTAATACAGTAAATTGTAGTTACTTATTTCTAGAATGAATCAGGCTAACTTGTCTCAGCTACTTACAAAGTATTCTCGTTTTAGACAATAAAAACCCATCACAATTAGATGTTATTCCTGTCTCTAGTAAATCACTGTTAACTGACCCAAACTATTGTTGACCTATTAGGAAATCGGACCATGCCGTTATAACATGTAATCTCCAATTTATAAATGACGTGGAAATTAATAAGAAATATAACTATTTTACAAAAATTGACTTACCTGAGGTGAATCGGTACCTGAATGAAATCGATTGGCCGAGATACAGCACTTAAAAAATTGGCCATGTTTCCCAAAAAGTTCAAAATGGTTGTTTTAGCCGTCTTCCGAGCCGAATATTGGCTAAAATACTCAACCTTCGAGGAAAGTATTGGAAAATGAAGTTGTAGAACAGTTATTTAGCTTTAATTTAAGCATAAACGGAGCACTGTAGAGCCAATAGTTCCCTTGTTATCAGGAAATAACAAAAAATGAAGGAAAATGGGATTTTTCAAGAAATGGAGTCTGACGAATTGCAGGACTTTTATAAAGGATAAGAAAGACATAACTCAGTGGAAAATGGTTTTATATCATGCAAAATGAAATTGAGTTCAATTAATAATAACGTATAAATTTATCAAAATTGTATAAAAAATATTTTGGTAGTTTGGGGGACCTTGGACGTGAAATGTTGAACGTGAAGTGATGGTGGGACCTCAGCTGACTCCTGCGAGGGAAATACAGAACACAATGTAAATTAGTATTTATTGCGTAATCAATTTTATAATAAATTACAACGAAGGATATGTAATATTAGGCTTACCTTTTCCCACTTCGGTTTCCTAGAAACCGGTGCTCATTTTCTTCATCCGACTACATGGCTAAGGGAGGAGTATTCAGGCAGGTCTTCCCCTAACAAATTTTGGAGAGAAGACGAGTCTCTCCCCTCCCTGCGTTATGGGATATTTGTCCGATCTGCTGCCAACGCCAAAGTCCACCTCGCTCGTCTGCCCCCAACCGAAAAGGCTCCTGCCCAACATTCCTACAGAACCTACCACCAGGTGCAGACGTCGTTGGGATTAGAGAAAGAGCCCACCAACTGGGGGTGGACAAGAAGCCAGCAGGGGTTGACACCGGTGACCTCAACCAAGGAATAAGCGCCGCTAACCCTGCTGAAATTCCTGTCCTGCAGGTGACAGAAAGGGTACGAGGAGGGAGCGACTCCTGCCAGAGAGCAGGATTGAAATGCTCTGCTCTCTGCAAAATTTGTCAGGGGAAGACCTGCCTGAATACTCCTCCCTTAGCCATCCATGCCCGAGTCGGATGAAGATGACGTCGAAGACCCTTTACCACTAGTATCTAGTAGTAGATCTAATCAGACAACAGAGGAGTCTCCGGAACCCCAAGAAGAGCCTTCTAACGAACCTGAGCCTTCCAAAAGAACACGACTGTCTCGCTAAAGCTTCGGTTTCCTAGGAAGCGGTGCCGTCTTTTAACGGCCTTCAAAATACGGTGGGTAACGTCACAAAAAACCGTTTTATGATAAGGAAAATAGTTTTAAAATTATAAAACTACTTCACCGCTATACAAAAGACACCGTAAAAAAACATTGATGAACTGATTCGTACCGTATGACCCACCGCTTCAAATGAGACGGCAGCGCTCTGTTACGTTACGGTGTGCGCTACCGCTCTCTTGGGAAACACTTCCCTTATTATACGCGACACCGTTTTTTATGATGTTACCCAACGTATTTTGATGGCCGTTAAAAGACGGCACCGCTTTCTAGCAAACCGGAGCTTAAGTGGAAAAAGGTAAGCCTAATATTATATATCCTTCGTTGTAATTTATTATAAAATTGATTACGCAATAAATACTAATTTACATTGTGCTCTGTATTTCTGTCGCAGAAGTCAGTTGAGGTCCCGCTTTCACTTCACGTTTAAAATTTCACGTCCAAGGTCTCCCAAACTACCAAAATATTTTTTTATACAATTTTGATAAATTTATTATTAAAACCATTTTTCACAGTCTCCATTTCTTGAAAAATCCCATTTTCCTTAATTTTTTGTAATTTTCTGATAACAAGGGAACTATTGGTCCTACAGTGTTCCTCTTATGCTTAAATTAAACAGGGTTCGGAGCGACCTGGAAAACCTGCAAAACCTGGAAATGTCAGGGATTTTTTTTTGTACGCAAAAAGTCATGGAAAAGTCATGGAATTTTTTAAAAGTTGTGGTTAGTCAGGGAATTCTAGTTTGTGACCTGGAAACATGTATTTGAATTAGTGGAAATAAATCGTTTGCACGGAAAAAAATTAGGAATGCTTTTCTCAAAATATTTGTGAAATACATATTTTATTTTGAATACGGCTGTACATTCTTCAAACTTCAAATGACGTCACGCAGATGATTCTGATTGGCAAACCATAATAATAGAACACTATTGTAGAATTGTAGACAATTTTTTGCGAACCACTTAACATTAAGTTGCCTATCTTTGTTTATCCTATTGGTGAAAGAGGGGGTTATGATGATTGTTATTTGCCAAAAATTGCATTATGATTATGAATCTATGTCTGTGATTGTTTTCCGTGAGCCGTGAATTGACTTGACTTGACATTTATAAATGTTTCTCTGGTTGAAAATTGCACAATGCACAGATTACCATATAAATATAAATTGTAAGGTAGGACGAAAGCATAGATTTTACCTGGAAATTCAGGATATTTTAAACATGTCCTTTTTTGCAGTTGTTGCCCCTAGCTTTCGCGCCTCTTATTTGAATTCAAATACACCAAAAAGTTATAGTCTTTTTTAAATAAAAGTTACATGTCACATTAGTTATGTTGCTTACTCTTTGTAAATGTGCTGAGATATCTCGCACAATTCTACATCCAAGCCCATATTTGAACAAAACGTTTGTAACAATATATTTTCATCAATGTAACTATTCTCATATACCACATTATATTTGTTTTGATGGTTTGCCTATCCAAACAAATTGTTCTTAATAAAGCAAATAATGTTTATAAAAGAACCTGGAAAAAAATCATAAAAGTCATGGAAAATCTGAAAAAGTCATGGAATGTTTGATGCCCTATAAACTCCGAACCCTGTTAAAGCTAAATAACTGTTCTACAACTTCATTTCCCATGACTTTCCACGTAGGCTGAGTATTTTAGCTGATATTTGGCTTGGAAGACAGCTAAAACAACAATTTCAAACTTTTTGGGAAAAATGGCCTACTTTTGAAGTGCTGTATCTCGGGACCTTAGTGCTTAGACCTATGGAGCTGTGGTTACACTCAAATTGTAGTAAATTTTATCTATTTGAAAATTGTACAGGTCGACTTTTTCCGTAGGATGCACCATTTAGAAGTTATAAGCCAAAAACTGAAAAAAGTCCGAAAAAAAAAGGTTTTTCGAGCACCACGCAGTTAGCACAGGTCTTTCGAAGCTGCAAACTTGGTTTTACACTATTGGTACCTATCCTAACAACATTCCAAAAAATCAGAACTCTGCAATTTTTTGCGACCTACGATGTCTTAAATGACTGGCCTATAGACCAATGGAATAGATTCTGTACTACTTGTAAACATGCAATAATACTCTTTAAATAATCTGTAACTTACACAACTTACAAACTTAAGCCCTTGATAGATAGAAACCTAGAAAAGTAACTGTAGTTTAAAAGAACTATCTGGATACTGTATAAACGCTCTCAAAATCCTGATGATTTCTTTACAAAAAACCTCAATATGAGAACAAATGATTTCATATATATATATATATCAGAAATTCACTTTCTGCTACTATCCATACCCCAAAAATCCGTATGTAATATTCACTTTCCAAACTCACATAATACGATTCATTTCACTGAAAACTCTACCCTGGGAAAATTATCATCACTTAACATCACCTGGTGATCTACCACAGTGTAATATTCACTTTCCAAACTCACTTAATACGATTCATTTCACTGAAAACTCTACCCTGGAAAAATTATCATCACTTAACATATCACGTTCCCCAGGTCCTGATGCTCTAACATCGATATTTCTAGTTCTATAACTTCGATATTTCTAGTTCTAGACCAAGTTCTATAACTTCATCTACTTTACCCACTATTTGGCTTATTGCGTCTATTATTCCGATTTTTAAAAGAGGCAATAAATTATCAATATTATTATAAAATTATAGACGAATTAGCCTGACATCTATACCACTAAAGATAATGGAAAATATAATAGTGAACCAAATGTTACCTTTTCTTGACAAATAATATTATACCGTATCAACAGCACGGGTTTTTACCCGGACAATCTATCTACCAATATTTTGCAGTGTCTAAAGGAATAGTGCTTTTAACATCAAAGAACCCACTGATATGATTTATTTAGATTTCAGTAAAGTATTTGACAAAGTCAAATCGACTACTATTGAAACTTCAACACTTTGACATTTAAGTACATTTAAATCCCACAAAATGTGTAGCAATGTTTTTCAGTAAAAATTCAGAGAACGGGGTTGTTGCAAAATATGAAAATTAATATTAATAATGTGAATATTGTGGTAAATGATGAAGTTAAAGTATTAGGTTTAACTATTGATTGTGACCTTAGATTTAATAAGCATTTAATTAATATTAAATTTAATAAGAAGAGCTATTTTTAAACTAAAAAGGTTATACGAATCTAGACATATTTTAAACATAAAACTCAAAACAATGTTATGTCAAACTTTAATTCTATCAATTTTTAATTACGGTGACACAGTGTATGGACCTTGTTTAACAGCTGCAACAGCCCAACGAATTCAAAAAATTGAAAACTATTGTCTCAGATTTGTTTTCGGTATTAAAAAAGGGAATTCGGAAAATCATAAATTAAAAGAAATAAACTGGTTACATATGAAAAACACTCGCAGTCTTCATTGTGCTATTATTTACATGAAAATTATTATACGATAGAATCAGATTTCGGAGGACAGATGTCCATAGTTTAAATAAAGTATATACTTTTTTTCACTTGTACCCAAATAACATTGTTTGCAGAAAATTATTTTGAAAATTAGTAATGAAATTAAACTTAATATATGTGTACACCTTGTCAAGTTAAGTGGAAGAACAGTTGTATAACATGTTACATGTTGTGCAGCTGAATTTCGCCCTTTCACATATTAAATATCCTTTTGATTGTATATTTTTGTCTTATAAATATGAATAAAGTATATTATTATTATTTACTGAACGTGATAAGACAATATCTCTCCAATAGCACATTTAAACTGAAAATCGGCACTGACATTTCCTCTGATGTTGCTGTTCTGAGCGATGTTCCACAAGGTTCAGTTCTAGGACCTATTCTATTTCTACTTTACATGTCTGATATTCCTAGATTACTTCGCTGCAAGACCTCACAGTACAGAGAGGGCACGAAAGTATACTGCAATGCGAATGTAAAATACGCTGCTCTTCAAACAGATTTAAATAATTAATATTTCCTATTAGTATGATGATTGGCTCGTACTATTAAATATCTCTAAATGAGGTGTGCTTCACATGGGAAAGAAAAATCCAGAACTTGGTCTGATCATATACTGCATTCTCGTAAAAAGGCAAATATAAAGGCACTTTACGTATTTAGAAAAGTTTTTAATGATCCCTCGTGTAACAATAAACTCAGATAAGCTAGGGATGTGCAATTCCACTAGCTTAAGTTCATTGACATTAGCTCCGGTAGCTCAGGGAGATTTATGATCCTAGGGCGTAGTATTCGTAGGACTGCCTTGAATGTTGACAAGTTATTTGGGCACCAGGATAATTTTTAGATATAAGATAAAAGAAAACTATATAAAAGTTAGTTGAATACACTATAATCAAATAAGCAAATTGAATTGAAATTACAATTGAATAATAAAGTGACTATTTAATAATAATTCAAAAATGATTTAATATTGACTAAAAAATGGAAACAAAAAGGTGACAAATGAAATTTTAAAATTGGCTAACTTTACAAAAATTTTATGAGGTTCGGGGTCACTCTGACAATCTCGTTCCTTCTTTATGAGGTCAGTACTCTCACCCTTAACCTGTGCTGATGATTGGATCCAGGTGGACTTGCCGTGGCAAAGTGGGGAAGCTAGAGCTCTAGTCCAGATGACGGTCACGTACTGGCTAAGTCCAATCCTCTTATCTAGGGATCTGCAGGTGGTAAGCGTCCAGAGTTCTTCAGCAGGTTATAGATCTTGCAGTCAGGTTACAGCAGCCTCGTCTCAGAAGAGTACATACAAAGAATTGTTTGTGTTAAGGATGCCCCAAAATTTACAAATATATAGATGAACGTTGACGGCTAGTGTAGCCAACATTAAAAATTATAAATAAGTTCCTGAAGGGAATGTACCAGCAAATCTGGTTTGGTAAAATCCTCTGTGAATTTCACAGGGAAAGTAATTAACAAATGAAAACAAAACCTGGAAGGTCTCAACCTTTAGTGACCCTACCCAGAATGAAGCAAATAAAATTACCCAAAAAATTGCATTCAAATGAACTGACTACAGTTCAGCCACTCGACAATTATTCTTAATAAAAAACTCTAATCGTTAATATTTAAAGATACTATAGTTCAGAAGGAACAAAAATAAATTAAACAAAAAACCCTCTATCATCTGACCCAAAATTCCAAAAACAACGGTTTCATAACCGGTTAAACAAGGAAATATTACCACTCTAATTAGGTAAAAGAGAAAAATTATTTAATTAATATTTCAAAGACAGAGTGACAAGTTATAGAAATTCGTATTGTTTTATTGTACAAATTTGTTGTCAAAGAACAATAATCAATGAATTTACAAATGTTAGGAAACAGGTTCCAGTCTTCTAATCGGCGTGCATGTGAGTTATTAAAATCTCTACAAAGTAACAAATTACTTAACCTAGTGCAGAAATTACGATATCAGCAATTTTCTATAGCGTACATACAATATATGATAACGCTAAGATAAGAGAAGATAAGATAAAGATAAGATAAATGAACTTAATTCCCAAGGGGCACAACACGTGGTTTTGACTAGTAGCAATCCGATTCAAACAAAATGGAGGCAAGAAAACTCAAATTTATTGGTTTAAAAAAACTATATTTTCTATAATCTCCTGACTAGAACACAGCTTCACAAATTTATAAAAGAATATTGAAACTATATTCTATTGTTTCGAATCGTACTACTTCTAACCATATAGGGTGACAAAAAAATCTCACTGACCACGCCTAAATAATTTACCTAAAATCCAGGTAAATCCTGATTATATATGAAATATAATTACTTAATAATAACAACAAATCGCTATGATCGTATTTCTGTACTAATAATTATAATCGCAACCAATAATGAAAGTGAATAAATTATATATATCAAATAGGTAAATAACTCACATGTGCTTATTCTCGAAGACGGGAACTGTCCGTTTTGTCTATCCTAATTATACCCGATAGTCTGTTGGATTTTGGAGGGGCTACCGTTTATAGCCAATCAGCACCTTTCAGCGCGTTATTTCAAAAATCGAGAACTTAAGCCACAAGTCCCACAAGGTACAGTTTTAGGGCCTGTTCTATTTATAACGTATATTAACTCCCTACTCAGTTTAAATTCATCTGGTAAAATTCTCTCGTTTGCAGATGATACCGTAGTTGTATATATGGCTAAATCTTGGAATGAAGTTATCACTACCGCTAAGACTGACCTAAAAAATATTTTTAACTATTTTAAAGTTAATGTATTAACAGTTAATGTAGCTAAAACAAAAATAGTACCTTTTACGTCATATAAGAAATACTTGCCTGATGTAAATCTTATTAAGGTTGATGAAAATATAATCATAAACTTTACGTCTACTGTAAAATACCTCGGTATACATTTAGACTCCTTCCTGAGATGGGATGTTCACGTTAATTCGGTGGTTAAACGCCTTAGGGGCTTAATATACAGATTTTATAAATTTTCCAAGTTTTTGTCCATATGTCAGATCAAAACAATTTATTATGCTCTTGTTGAATCTGTACTACAGTACGGGATTATTGGCTGGGGAGGCATAAGAGAAAATTTTTTATTGCCTTTGGAGATACTACAAAAAAGATTTCTGAAAATAATTCTTAATAAACCATCAAGATATCCATCAAATCAATTGTACTCGGAATCTAAATTACTAGATCTGCGTCAGCTTTTCTTTAAGATTACAGTTGTATTTTTATACTCTAACCCACGCTACTTAGAAGTAATTAATCACGAATATGGCACCAGAAGCAGATTGGATGCTAAGGTTTTCTTACCAAGATCAAATAAATCAATAGGTCAACGATGTTTTACCTATTTAGGGCCTAGAATGCGAAACAAATTGCCAAACTTTCTGATAAAACTGAATTCTTTGAATCTATTTAAAAAAAAGTTGAAACAATGGCTGATGTCTGAAGAAAGAAGTAAAATACATTCTATTATAGTATAATTGTTTTTTTTCTGATTAATATCTATATTTCTACATTGTGTAATTATTATTTGTTGAAATTTGTTGTTTTCTTTTTTATTTTTATTTTGGTTTAAATATGTACTACAGACTTATTATGTGTCTTAATGGTATGTGCCACATATAATTTGTAAAATTAATTATCTATACCTACTTATGCAATCTCATTTCTGATTTTTAAAATAAATGGTGTAAAGTTGTATACCCATAGACAGGTTCTTCATTGAACCTAAATGGGTCATGTCTCTAGTCTGAGAGATTACTCTCTGACACCCTGTTTATTATTATTATTATTATATTTGATTTTGTGTAAACATTTTAAGGTTATATGTAATGATTTAATAATAATAAAGATTATCATATCATATCATAACAATTAGGTTGGGTGTTTTACGGGATGCATAATAGTCACCCTCATGAAACGACATTAAAATGTACGTTACACTCGCCAGATACTGCCTATACTGTGTATAAAACGTATATCAGGCCTACTCTCAAAGTTGGCTCCGCTGTCTGGTTATTGATCATAAATACCAATTGAAAATGTTTAAAACGAAGAGCCTCACACTTACCTTACGGACTCCAAAGGCTATCTTATCCCGAAAGACTTAATACATTTGGATTGCCCACAGTTATTGAGAGATACCTCGAGGAGATGTTATTACAACCTATAGTCTTAAATAACACGTCTTAGATATAACAAGTATGTTTTCGTTAAATAATGATGAAAGACTTTGAGGCCACCATCATAAACTTCAGCATGCAAATTGCAGAACACTAAATGCAGAGAATTCTTCATCAGTAACCGAGTTTTCCATGGAATTCTTTTCCCTTGATGCTTACAATAGTAGAAGACAGTAAAATTTGAAAAAAATTCACAATTGTTTTGTGTAAAATTTTGTGTCCAATTTTAGACACAAAATTGTCTTTTGTGTCCAAAGAACAATTTGGGCACAAAATATTAGTACATGATAATAATAATAATAATAATAATAATGCCTTTATTGCCCAACAGATAAAATCCATTTACAGGACAAATTATAATATATAAATTACAGAGGAAAAAAAAAAGAAAAATAAATAAAAGATAGCAAAATAAACAAACAGAAATAATAGATAGTGATACATAGTAATAAGTTACATAAACTATAATAATTTAATCATTGAAATGCTGGTATGCTAATCTTATAAGATCAGATGATGAACAACAAAAAATATCACAAAACTGACTTAAAGAATTAAAATTATTACACATAATATGTATCGGTGATCTTAATAACAAGTTAGAATTAGGCGTCTTACAACTGAAAGTTACATTTTGCCTTGAATTCAACCTGGGTACATAGAAGTCGATAGCAGAAAGCAGAGAGTCACAGTCAATATTATTGTGAAGCAGTTTAAATAAAAATATTAAGGATGAGCATTTTCTCCTTGCCTCAAGACCCAGACCAGAGTTACTCTATTTTTTCTGCTCAATTGAGCAAGTGCCTGCTGGCAGCTCCATACCGTTTTTGAGTTGCAACGGTAGGAACCAAGAGCTTTAAGAGCTGCTTGGCTGTCTGAGAAGATTTTTATCGATTTGCGTGTAAGTTGCCTTTGTTCCAGCCTCTGTACACACAATTCAATGGCATAAATTTCTGCCTGAAATATAGTTGCATAAATGCCAAGGGATGAGGATATTTTCACCGTTGAGTTGCAACTATATACTCCGGCTCCAACTCCCATGGGTGTTTTGGATCCGTCTGTAAACCAACAACTATCTGCCCTTAATAGGTCAGCCTTATTCCGATCCCATTCATCTCTTCCTGGGAAGAGAATATGAAAGGGCAGTTCAAGGTTGGTCTTTGCAGGCATGACATCTGAAATCATCTCCAGGATACTGTGACTTTCCATGTCATCCAGCAGCCTATTGCGCTCCATGTTGTCAGACTGCGGCATGTTAAAAGCTGCCTGCTTTAGTCTGTATGTTGCCCATCTGGCCTCTCTCTCCAAATATATATGAAGAGGAGGTAGGTCCAGTAGGATTTCCAGAGCTGCTGACGGTGTGGAGCTAATTGCTCCAGTTATGGCCAGGCAGGCTTGTCTCTGTAAACCAGATAGTTTGATTTTGGTCCTTTGTTGTAGTCCTTTGGACCACCAAACTATGGAGCCGTATGCCATCATGGGTCGTATGACCGTCACATACAGCCAATATATTTGTTTGGGTCCAGTGCCCCAAGATTTCCCACAAATTCTTCGACAAGTCCATAAGGACAGTCGTGCCTTGTGGATCATTTTTTCCAGATGGGAGTTCCAATTAAGCGACTTATCCAGTACTACACCCAGATACTTTGCTTCCTCCGCAAATGGAATTATTTCACCAAGTAAGGAGGGAGGTCTTAAGTTGTCCAGCTTTCTTTTCTTGGTAAACGGTACAATTACCGTTTTGTGAGGGTTTACAGACATCTGCTCCCTCTTACATCAACTCAGTACTGTCTCTAGTACCCCTTGGAGGGTGAGGGAAATTCCCTCTTCAGAGTTTCCTCTGATTAAAATGACTAGATCGTCCGCATATGCTTGAACCTCAACCTCCCACACAGAAAGTATGGCCAGCAGGTCATCCACAAGCAGTGACCAAAGTAGGGGGGAAAGAACCCCCCCTTGTGGACACCCTCTTGCAGCCCTAAATCTGACCGTTTCTTCCTGAAGGGACGTCGTTATAGTTCTATTTTCTAACATAGCCCGAATCCAGCCACTTATGGTTGGGTCGACTCCCCTAGCAGTGACAACTGTATATAGGGAGTCAGGCAGTGCATTGTTAAACGCTCCCTCAATGTCAAGAAAGGCCGCCACTGCAATTTGCCTACTCTGCAGGGATTGGGTGATTTTAGCGACTAAGTTGTTGAGGGCTAGTTCTGTTGACTTGCCGGTTTGATAGGCATACTGGTGGGTATTAAGAGGATGAATGCTTAACACACTCGTCCTAATGTGTCCGTCCAGTACCTTTTCCAGACTTTTCAACAGAAATGATGTCAGGCTAATAGTTCTGAGCGATTTGGGGCATGGGTCTATTCGACCTATTTTAGGTATGTATACCACCCTCACTGCGGACCAACTGGATGGTATATAGCTCCATGCCAGACTAGCTCTGAATAGTCTAATAAGAAACGGTATGATGATTTCCAGTCCGTTTTGGAGCAGAGCTGGAAACACACCATCCTCACCGGGTGATTTGAATGGCTGAAAAGATTTGATAGTCCACTCAATAGCTGGTCTTGTGATAACCTTCCTGGCCACCATCCAGTCATTTTGGTTAGGTCGTTTAAATCGGCCTTCTGGTAGTGGTAGTTGCTGGTTATCCAAAATCGAACTACCTGGGAAGTGGTTTTGTAACAAAAGCTCCAAGGTTTCCCTTCCAGAGTTCGTGAAGGTTCCATCAGATCGTTTTATCGACCCAAATTCCCTTGCCGGATCTCTAGAAAGGATCTTGTGGATTCTCGTACTGCTAGGTAAATCAGATATACTCTCGCAGAACTTCCTCCAAGATTCCCTTTTTGCCCTTCTTATTTCTTTATTATAGTCCGTTAATGCGGATCTATATGGAGCCCAGGCGCCCGAAACTTTAGCTCGATTAAAGAGGCGTCGAACTTCTTTCCTCATTTTTTCCAGTTTTTTGTTCCACCAAGATGTGCCTCTATTATCTTTTTTGGTCTTAAGTGGACAGTTTTCGTGATAAGCTGCTATAAGAGCGTTCCGAATTTGTTCCGTCGCAATCTCTATCTCGTCACGATTATTTATAGTGGTCAGGGTACCTTGAAGTCGTGACTGGACCGATCGTTTGTACTCGCCCCAGTCTGTGCTTCTCGGGTCCCTATATTTCACCATGAGCCTAGGCCCCGTTTCTATATTAAATAGAATGTGTTTATGGTCTGAACATGATGGTTCAGAAGATACCTTCCAGTCAGTTATCTTATTGCTCAAAAGATTTGAGCTGATGGTGAGATCTAGTACCTCTCTCCTATTTCTAGTGATAAAGGTTGGTTCTGAACCAATGTTGTTTACCATTAGCCCTTCACCTAATATATAATCAAATAGTGGCTCACCTCTTTGGTTAATGTCTGTGCTGCCCCAAGCCGTGTGGTGGGAATTCGCATCACATCCGATGACCAGGTGAACATTGTTTCTCCTACTGAAAAGGCGACTATCTCCCGCACTGCAGATGGAGGAGGTTGACCAGCATCCCTATCGCCCGGAAAGTAAGCCGAGCAGAGGATTATATTCCCCCTGCTCTCCCCCATTCGGATCGATAGTTGGGATGGCTACGACATCCGGGGTGCAGTAACCTGTAAGTACAAAATAGTTAATATTGTTTCTGATGCAGATACAAGCTCTGGGTCTGGCTTCAGATCCCATCACTATTACCTTTCCAGAGGTGTTACCTAGTCCGGTTACTCGGCCTGTATTACTGGTCCAGGGTTCTTGAATGAGAGCAATGTCAATTTGCTCGTCCTGGAATCTTTTTCCAAGGACATACGTCGCAGCCTTGGCATGTTGAATGTTCGCCTGTAGGCACCTGATGTATGTAGCAGTAGTAGACATCAGAGGGAGGGGATGGGTTATTGGGTGGAAAGAAGATTATAAAGAGGGGAAACTAGGATAGGAGACGGGGTTTAGGTGCTTGGTTTGGGTTTGGGGGAGGGCGGTTTACCCTTGTTTCCGGATGGCGGTTTTGATCCACTCTTCCAAAGAGGAGGTTTGTTTGGGATGGATTTTCCTTTCCCAAGTGGTTTGAGTCGGGGAAATTTTCCACCAGTGGAGTGCATTTTAGATTTGCCCCTCGAGGTTGGTGGATCATCCTCCGACCTTTTAGTTGTTGGGGCGGGTTCTTTCCCCTTTACCCCTTTGATTTTGTTGATTTTTGGGCGGAATTGCACCTGCCCAAAACCAAAGTAGGGCTGATTGTTCAGCCCTTCCAGAGCTGCCTTAGACCCCTCGTTAGTCGAGAATGTCCAGATCTGCCCTGGGCCAGACTCTTCCCGGTGTAGTATTTTCCACTCCCGGGTATTCAAGCCATGGTTCATTTTTCTCAGCCTGCTGAGAACTATGTCCGATGTGAGCCGTTTGTCGGCTTCATCCGGTATATAGGCCACATATATATGTGGTTTAGGTAAATCCTCACCCTGTACGGTTTGAAGACGAGCTCCTTCCCACGGCTGAAGATGCTTTATTGTGCTCTCCAACCACGAGACGCTCGTCTGATCCACACAGGTGGTGAGAAGCCATCCAGGTCGATGTGTACAGCTCTGGAATCTCACCTGAGGTCCATCATCTGGTAGTTCATCTACAGCTGACATTATCGCCCTCTGCAGAGTTCCTAATTGGTTGTTGGTCAAGGCCGTTTCGGGGTACGCAGGGTGGATAATTCCCACCCTAATTCCCTCTGTTACAGCCTTGAATGATTGTTTGGTATATTCACCTTCCCGGGCTCTCTTAGCTCCCAGATCCGGTGAACTACCATCTGAACGCATGCGTTTGCTCGTTCCCACTGGCAGAGAGGAGGACTGGTTACCTACCTCCTGCTGAGGATCAAGTTTCGGCTGGTTCAGCACATTACTTAAGGCGGTTTGGTAAGGCACTCCGCTCTTAAGCAAACGACTTAGGCGCTTCCTTGCGGCTCCTCCTAGTCGTCTTCTTTTAAGGGAGAGTTTGTCTACAGATGTAGATGTCTCATCCCCTAGATTGCCTTCTCCTCCAGTCTCAGGTGTCGGAGACTGTAGCAGCCTCCTCTCCTGATCCGATGGGATCGGGCTATCAATGGGAGTCGGATTAATCCCGATCTCCATAGGTTCCCCAGTTGCCTGGGGAGGGTCGAGGGTTTGACCTCCCTCGTTAGGTTGTTTTTGGTTTGTTACTACGTCTTCCATAAAAGTCCCACGAGTAGCAAGGGATATTCAAGTCCACCACAGCAGAGCCCCGCATTGCTGTGGCAAGGCAAGGATACTCTAGAAGGTTGCCCGGTATTCTAGAGGCCCCGTTAGAGACACCTATCACCCCGGTGCCATTCGGCCACGGACACGGGTCGCATACATCCTGACTTGGGGGAATTTATCGACCTTCCTCGTCTAGATCCGCCGTCGGCAGGTCAGCAGGGCCACCTCGAGCAGGATGTGGCTCTTCACCACGCACGGACGGTCTTGAGAAAAGCTTCCTAGTGGGATTGCCACAGCCCACTCAGCTATTCTCCTGGAGTCAGTGGCTTGTAACTGGCCTCCTTGACCCCCGGGGGATAGATGGATAATTACATTATCCATCTATGAATTAATTTTAAATATATTGTTCTAGGAAATATGAATACCAGTCAGATGATGCAGCAGCCACCACCTATTAATGAAAAACTATTACCCTCCTTATTATCATTAAAAGTGGACCCTCCAGAACAATTGGTTGAAGGAGGTAATGCTGAAGTGGTGTTACCTCAAGCATTAGAAGAGGTTCTTGCTCTAAAAAATCAAAGAGCATTAGAACTTGGTACTGAAATTGATGGAGGAAGTGAAAATTCACAACTACAGAAAGAGTCTGATAGGGAGCCATTATGGGAAAAAGATGATAATGTAGTAAGTTTATTTTCAAATCAGTATTACTCTAAAATTCTATATTAAATCCAAGATCAAAATTAACCAATGATAGTGTCTGTTTTGTGTTGTTATTGTTTATATATATTTTTGCAGAATTATGATGTTATAATTTTTTCTACTTTACAAATCTTTACTTGGACATATTTCTGTTTAATAAAATATACATTGAATTTTAAAGGAAGCAGTAATAGATGCTGAAGTGGAAGACTTAAACCAAAAAGAGAAAGAATCTAAAGTTAGTAAAAACAAAAAGAAAAAAAAAAGGAAGAAAAACAAGAAAAACAGAGAAAATGAAGAAAAACAAAAGGAAACAGTGAAAGAAAAAGAACAAGTTGAAGAATTAGATGGAGTAAAAGAGGATGTTGAAATCGAGTAAGTTATTATCTGTCCAATTATCTAAAGAACTATTTCATTTTACATCTCTTAGGTATGTTCAAGAAACAATAGGATTACATGAACTTGCACCACAATATAGACAGTTTTATAGCATTTTTGAGTCATTTAAAATATCAGATCAAAAAGCAGACATAGCACCACCTATGCTTGCTACTCCTACCTCACTATCAAGTAAAGCTATTTTAGCTACGGATGATCTATTGGAGGACATTGAAGATGCAGATGATGTAAGGTAAAAACTATTTTTATATATTTATTTTCTGAATGATCTTTTAGAGGAAACAAGAAGACAAATCAAAACTGTCAAAAAGGAAAATGAAGAAATTAACTAGACTAAGTGTAGCTGAGTTGAAGCAGTTAGTACATAGGCCGGATGTGGTTGAAATGCATGATGTTACTGCTAGAGATCCAAAACTGCTCGTACAACTAAAAGCTCATAGAAATACTGTTCAGGTAAAGTTTTTCAAGAAATTTAGAATATCTTTTTTTAATGAGATAAAATTGTAGGTTCCCAGGCATTGGTGCTTTAAACGTAAATATTTACAAGGTAAAAGGGGGATTGAAAAACCGCCATTTAATCTTCCAGATTTTATTAAAAAGACTGGCATAATGGAAATGCGGGCATCCCTTCAAGATAAAGATGAATCTAAAACATTGAAAGCAAAAATGAGGGAAAGAGCAAGACCTAAACTGGGAAAAATTGATATCGATTATCAAAAATTACATGACGCCTTTTTCAAGTATGTTCCAATAATTTAATTACCTAAAGTATTAATTAGTCTTAAAATTCTGTACAATGCACCTGAAAGAATTCTTTTTGTATCTTTGGGGCAACGAAATAGTACATAGACTAAAAATTTTTGTTCATACAATTATTGAACATTTATTATTTTTATAATCAGTGAAATAATTCAAACCATAAAACCCCTTGACTATGCCACTGAATGTAATTCTGACCAGGTTCTCGGGTCATTCTAGCCTTGAAGGGAATGACGCAACCGATTATCCAGGATGACTAATCCAAAATGTTGAGATGCAGAGCAACACAATAAAGCTATTAATCGGCATAATCCCAGAGATTATTTTATCCCATCTTAATGAAAGGCAATTTATTAATATGTTTCGATTATCATAAGACTTTGTTCGGTATCTGGTGGATATCTTGTGATACGAATTAATAATTAACAAAAAAAACCCAAAAAACAGAATGACCACATATCAGTTAATGCAGACTAGATCTAGATTTAAGAAATGAATCAAGTTTTTAAGACATTCTTTCCAAAACTAAAATTTTTTTCTCTTTCAGCTTTTCCATATTTTTCATGTGGTTCATTTTTTGGTTATAATATTCTCGCTTGAAATCTAATTTTGCTTTTAAACTATTTTCAAACGTAGTACCTAGCTGCCATAGCGAGTTCATTAAATTATCTAATTTTTTGAGAAACTTCTTTAATATTGTCTTTGGGGTAAATGTTTCCAACGGGTTAATTGATCCTGGATGAGGCGATGGCACCAAATCACATACATTGAGTATCAACACTTCTTTCTGGAAATCTATTGCATATTGCATAGTTTTCACTATTATATAAATGTTCGTGCATTAATGGTTTTGAAAAGTCATTATTTGTATGTTCTCCGCCATTGAAATTAAACTGCACTGAAGATTCTTGAACCTCGTGCCCTTCCAGTGACACTTTTTTAATAAAACCCCAAGGATTTCCTCAAATGTAGCGCCTACTCTTTGATTCCTTGCATTTAGTTCTGCATCTAAGACCATGCCAAGTCTACAACCAAATAATAATGTACATGCTAAACAATAAATAAGTAATGAGTGGTAAAGTAAACAATAGCACTTGGTTTATGCCAGCCTTTCCAGTATTAGTTAGCACCTGGGATACTATTTAGAATGTTGGCAATGTTTTGCCAGTCTTTGGTCATGTCTTTTAACGAATAGTTATTAGTTTGTTTGCCCCAAATTAAGTGCGACCTCTTTTTCACAAACTTCACCAATAACTGCTTTTGTTTTTCTGTGACATTTGCGCCGCATTTTTTGCTCTCACTCATCTCTATGTAATACCTCCAAGTAAAAATTAAACTATCCAGAATAGTATAAAATAGAAAAGTAACAAAACTTGCGAGAAATTCCCTAGATGACAATTATGAAGTTATGATGACGAGAAAGTGCTACAATTAGTTAATTTGTTCCACGAACGCTACATTGGCAAATGTAGCATACGCATAGTTGAGAGTATTTTTAAATCATTTATGTAGACCCTTCAAAAATAAACATTTCCAAACGTATATGTTTCATTTCATTGGCATCTATTCGTATACACTCAAACGTATATCAAAAATTTAGCCTCAGTACTGATGAAATCCTTATGGCTATACAGGGTGTCCCACTAGTTGCCGGAAGTCCAATATCTAGGCTCACAGGAAGGGAAGGATATGGATTTTTCTTATTATGGTGTTGCCAGAATTATGAAAATCTTTAGATTAAAAATATTTTCAGTTTAATTTTTCTGGCCAGATACCAACTTCAGTTTTTTTAATTTAACCATATGTTTTTTTATGCTCATTTTACTACAATGGTGGCTGGCATCCCAACTGATTTCAGGCGAAGCAATGCGTCAACGCTTGCCCTCTCTCTCTTCTGTTCATGAAAATAAAAGATAGGGTATGTGCCTAGTGTATAGGACATACAAGGTCACGTCAGCAGGTGTTCTCACTGCTCTTATTCTCACGTAAAGAGAAATAACACACTCTGAGACATCTGCGTACCTTGCATCAGTCAGGATGCCAGCCGCCGCTGTTCTGCTAATAAAATTGGTTTGTGTATAATAGTCATATACAATACTTTTTGAGATATTTAACTTCAACATTTTTTCGTCGGTATACGTTGCTTACAAAGTTTGAAATTTTCAGGTTTTGTTATCAACTACTGAACTCTAATTTAAGACAAACATTGAGCAAAAATGACTTTTTATATCCTGTAGCAAAAATTGGCCTAGGTTCTACAGGATGAAAATAAAGTCATGGCAAAAATTTCAATAAAAAATTGAAAAATCTAAAAAAAAATAAATGCAACGTTCTGTATATTTTTATACCATAAGACGTAGAATTAAATTATCCTCAACTTTCACGAAGTTTTCCTTATACTCATTATTTCCATGTAGAGGAACTCCAGGGGTTAGGGTATCTAAAAGTTTATTAGAAAGATTTTCAAGAACAGGAATTGTTAATTATCCCAAACATAAATGAGAAAAAACTGTACAAAACGAAGAGAGAATGAATTTTTAGTGATGAGTGCTGTTATTGAAAATCTACAATGAACCAAAGACATAAGTAGATAATTTGAATTAAGCAGAAAGACAACTAGGAAAATTCTAAAAAAAAATAGATTTCATATGACCTATACGATCTTTGATCTATGTGTCTTATGAGAAAATGTAAGTTATATCTCTTTTAAATGGAGAGCTACGATAATGTGAATTAGTGACCTTTTTCATTGAAAACTTGTAATAACGTAGCCACATCTAAATTTAAATATATTAAGTGGTATATTAAATTATTTAGAAAAGCTAGCTTAATTCAAAAGTCCAAAAATAGATAGTGTTCAATTTGAAAAAAATATGTTTAGTTTTGCATTTTAATATTAAACACCTTGTATGTGCCAAAATAACTTTAAAATGTGCAGGCCACTGGCATCTATTTTCATACCAAAAATTATTATTTTAATTTTAATGGTATAGGTGGTATACTCCGCATACGCATCAATAGCCCACCCTGTATACAGGGTGCTTCAAATTCGATGCAATACATGAGGATCTCAGAAACGGTAAGAGATGCGAAGTCTGTTAAATGGAGGCAAAGTTGCATATTCAGGGGGGCAACATAATGGTGAAAAGAAATAAGGCTAACTTGATTAATTTTCGAAATATTTTGAAAAAACCGAAAATTTCGATTTTCGTTTTTATTTTTTTGCGGGCCTATTTGATGAGGTATTCAAAAATAAAGAGCACTTTTCTATAGCAACTTTTTGCCCTTTATCGAATGGTGTTAGCGAATTTTTCGCAAAACGTTTCGTTCCCCAGAATCCAACATCAACTTAATTTTTTTAAATACGGCCCTGGAATTTTTTTTCAATTTTTTGGAAGCATTTTTGTAACTTATAGAATGCCACCATAAAAGGAACCAGATTTAAACGTTTTGTCTAAGAAAAATCCATCATTAGTATTTCTGTTTCGACTTTTGTTAATTCTAGATATTGAATAATATTTTTGAGGTTTCATTTTTATTTACGTAAATAAACAAAAGCTAATAATAAATCAACCCATTAACAACTATAAACTTTGATGTAATTGAATAAACAATGAATAAAACAACAAAATTTGTTAAAACTATAAAAACCCTAAAGCAGATGTTGAAATAATCCTCCGTCATTATTCATGCAGAGGCGTATTCTTCTTTTTATGTTTTGAATAGATCTTTCGATTTCCCTTGCAGCTATTGCATTCAGAACACGAATAGTGGCATTTCTCAAATCCTCAATGTTATTTATTGATTCTTATATAAAACATTTTTAGTTCTTCCCCATAAGAAATAATCTAATGGGGATAAATCAGGAGCTCCTGCTGGCCATTCTATAACACCATGATTTCCAATCCATCTGTTTGGAAATGTTTCATTTAAGTAGTTGCTCACAATTCCTGAATTATGAGGAAATTTTAATAAAATTAAAAAACTCTAGATTGCTAAAAGCCATTTTTAAGTACCGATAGTAGTGCTTGACACAACATTGAAATGTGTTTGTCATAGAAACGTCAAAATGACAATGAATTCAAAGCACACTCAGTTGCCTAGTTAAAACTAAATTTAAGAAGTCCACGGGAAATTATTAATGATGGACTTTTCTTAGACAAAACGTTTAAATCGGGTTTATTTTAAGATGGCATTCTATCAAGTTACAAAAATGCTTCCAAAAAATTGAAAAAAAATTCCAGGTCCGTATTTAAAAAAATTAAGTTGATGTTGGTTTCCGGGAAACTAAACGTTTTGTGGAAAATTCACTAACACCATTAGATAAAGGGCAAAAAGTTGCTATAGAAAAATGCTCTTTATTTTTGAATACCTCATCAAATAGGCTCGCAAAAAAATCAAGTTAGCCTTGATTTCGTTTCACCATTATGTAGCCCCTCTGAATACGCCACTTTGCCTCCATTTAACCGACTTGGCATCTCTTACCGTTTCCGAGATCCCCATGTATTGCATCGAATTTGAAGTACCCTGTATATATTCGCTGCATTGTCCAAAAAAACGTTTTACGAAATTTTTCAAAACACCCAGTAAAAAAAATGTGCTTAGATGATGCAACTGCAGAACACATTTTATATACCTGGCCTACAAGGAAAAAGATCAGATACTCAATATTTGCAAAGGACAACTTCTGTTAAGGGATCTGAATAAGTTCTCACGCAATAAAGTGATCAACTTCATTAAAAGGTTGGCCTTGTTGAGTGAAATATAATTATGTGTGAGCCACAATAGACTACATGGTCACGGCTAGGGGTCCGTTTTTTGGCTCACTCACTTTTGAATCTAACCTAATGCCACGAAATGCCGCAAGTTTTCTGCAGTGTAGGTTAAGCAGTAATGAAACTCCTCACATAGGAACCGAAATGGGTAATACTGATACTTTTTCAAAAAGTAGTTGTATAATGTGCATTTAACACTTTGTGTTTGTCAACTATTCTTGGAATTAAGTACAATAGTCCTGATCATCTGAGGTAATGCAGGTAACTGAGGTAACTGCCATTTTTGCACAACTTCATATTAATAAAATAACATTCCAAGAAATGTTTGTTTCCAGATTCAGAATTTCAGAATAACTTTTACTTTTGGGACCTTGAGATCACATAATTCTGTACTACTAATTTTACTATAATAGTTAATGGTTTTACTCATATTTTGATCTTCTAACAAAAATACTCAAAGCATCCTGCAAGCGTTTCACCTGTGACACACTTAATAAATTATTATTACGCCAATATAAACAAATCCGGAATACAGAATTCTCTGTTGCTGGATATACATGTATATTTGTATACGATTACCACATACCAGTGGCAACCGAAAAATGTATTTAAAAGATTGCTTTATCATAGAATATCAATAAAATTATTATATATTATATAAGTAATTTGATAGCCTCTATATACCGGGTGTCAACGGATCTATTAGACAAGCCATAACTTCTAGAGTATTGGATGTATCAAAATGAGATTTGGTATAGGTAAATGGTAGAGGAAGAGGAAAGTTTTTGCATATTTTTCACGTTTAGGTTACTTCCGGTTTCACCGGAAATGGCTTAAATTTTGAATTTTTAAATGGAACACCCTGTATATTTTTACATATTTGAATTTCTGAGACAATTTTGGACTAGAAAATGACATTAAAACTTTGAAAGTATAATACTCGTATACAAATTTATTAAAAACTTCACTGAAGTAGATGTATTTTATGAGCTTATTTTTAATCCAATCACAATGAATTTAGTATCGTTGGATTCGCCAAAAAAATCCCTTTTTGAAAAGTGCTTGTCTAAAAAGTGTTGCCATTTGAAAAAAAATAGTTAGATATAAAAAAGTAATTTTGCCAACTTGTCTCATTCCTATCTATCATACTAATCACTAAAACTTTGCGATTACATTTTTCTGACATCATCTAAGGCCTTCAGATTAGTTTGCGCTCAATCATGGCCACCTAGATGCAATATTAAAAATGGCTCTAAAAAAATCAAGTAGGCGAAAAAACTTTTTAAAATGTCATTTTCTAGTCCAAAATTGTCTCAGAAATTCAAATATGTAAAAATATACAGGGTGTTCTATTTAAAAATTCAAAATGGAAGCCATTTCCGGTGAAACCGGAAGTAACCTAAACGTGAAAAATATGCAAAAACTTTCCTCTTCCTCTACCATTTACCTATACCAAATCTCATTTTAATACATCCAATACTCTAGAAGTTATGGCTTGTCTAATAGATCCGTTGACACCCGGTATAGCCATAATAGGCCACTATACAAAATGTATTGAAAGTAATATTATTCAATAAATTAACCAAGTATTGATTTTTTAATATACCACAAATATTTGAATATTATAAATTAAATTTAGAAATGTGATTACAAAAATTATACAAAATAAAAAATTGAAAATTAGTAAACAATAAGGAAAGACTGTGTAGGTAACCACATGAAATGCTAACAACCTACACCACTCTGTATTCATCAATCTACTACATATTTGACCAGCTGGATAGATATTTGTCTTATTACCCAACTAGATGGTCAAATAGCCGCTCTTTAAAAGTATAGGTTTTATTAAGAATTTAACAGATAATATTTTTTTGTCACTTTTGGTAATTTTTTGGTCAAAAATATTGATAAATTGATACAAGAACTTATTGTTAGGTGGCAGACAAAACCTAAGATGACCATCCATGGTGATCTCTACTATGAAGGCAAAGAATTTGAAACAAGGCTAAAGGAAAAAAAACCTGGAGATTTGTCTGAAGAACTACGCACAGCACTCGGTATGCCTGTAGGACCAAATGCTAATAAAGTTCCTCCCCCATGGTTGATTGCCATGCAGAGGTATGGTCCTCCTCCAAGTTATCCTAATCTGAAGATTCCAGGATTGAATGCTCCTATTCCTGAGGGATGTTCATTTGGTTATCATGCGGGAGGTTGGGGCAAACCTCCTGTAGATGAAAACGGAAAGCCTCTGTATGGTGATGTCTTTGGAACAAATACCAGTAATATTGATGTAAGTCCATATAATTTATTATACATATACATATTTCAATATTAATCAGCAATTATTTTTTCTAATGAAAATCAGGGTTAAAATCTGTAATGTTCACATATTCACAAAATATATTATCATTCATTTCATATACATAATTTTATTGTGCAAAACATTACTAAACAACCGTACCCACTTCGGGTCATATTTCACCACACCGAGTGATGGCCCAAGAATTACAAACAGCAATAAAACTAAACAAACAGAAATAAAAAATTTCTGTCTGTGATCCTCGTCACCAGATAGAACAGCATCAGTGTAATTGTGTTTATCATTATTTAATCTAAAGTAGTATTTCTGTAAATTTTTTATATTTAATAAATTAAGTTGGCAGAAGAACATGTAGGATTTTGGACCTCATTTTTTTCGTATATGACATACAGATCATAAAAAATATATTGCAATACATCTAATGTTTATCTTAATAATTAAAAATGATCTTAATTTTTTTATTTTTGGCTAAGAGTGATATCTATATAATTATTCTATTTATGTTTTTTTTTAACAATCATAAATAATATGATGTTTTTAAATATCATTCCTATACACTTCCTTACCATACCTTCTTTACCTTGTATAGTATCTAAGGCAGGGTTGGGAAATAGTACATATCTTATGTACTTGCAACATAATTTTTATTGTAGTATATTAAAACACCACATAAATTAGACCACCCCCAAATCCAAAGCTAAAGGCTGTCTGGCATGGGCTTTTACACATTGAAATTGCAGACAAACATCCCATACCCACCGACATGGCCAGTGCCGGAGCTTAGGGTCGAACCCAGACCATAATAGGCAGTGTGACCGAGAAATGCTGCCACAACAAGATCTAGCCCACTGCGCTACTGAGGCGGTATATATAAGTACTTACATATTTTTTTATAGAAATATGCAACAACTTTGACAGCCGATGCTCAGACGAATCTTCAAAAATGAAACCTTATTTCTATTCCATTCTTTGAATGAGCCTAAGTTTAATTCATTAGTTCACTTAATATTCTTATATTCATCGTCAAAAAACATATTTTAAAAATGTATCTTTTTTTGAAAATTACATTATTAGTGGTTAGAATAAAATAATTAAAGGATACGTAATCCTTTAATTATTTTATTCTAGCCACTAACTTCAAAGAAATATACATTCTTAAATTTTTTTTTTTTTTTTTGAAACCTTATGAAACAATGGTTTTGATGAAAATTTGCATATTTTAATTCTTGACCTTCTGAACAAGACTCCACATAGACATATCAAAAACACACAAAAGTCTTTTAAAAAATTATACCTTATAATACCCTAAACTAGATAATTTGTTGACGATTCCTTCTACTGTCGCTATTCAAGTTGCTTGGGTTTTGTTAAACTTTTGATTTTAAGCAACATGAATATTGTCTGTTAGTAGTGGTGAGAAACACACCGTAGTGCCCTCTTTGGGCGTTTGCTACTATCTGTCTGACAATTATTGTCAAATTGACATTAGACATAACGACCTGTCCGCAGGCGCCATTATAGCAGTGACCTTTATTATCTTTGAGGAAAACAATCCTACTTATTTATTTGAAGGAGATGCCGAAAACAACGGGCAATGTGACCCGACTGTGTTACATTACTTCGGCATCTCGATCTCATCGGGGCACATTGCCCATGGAACGTGCTTATATTTTTCAATCAAACTGGACCAACAACTAGAAAGAATTTATTCAATAAAATAAGAAACGTAATTTTTAGCATTTCTAGGGGCGAAATTGAAATTACTGTATATTCTACATGGAATAGACTTTTAGTGAATTGAAAGGATGGCAAACAATTTGAGCATTTAGGAATGCAGTAGGTCATGTTGCTTTTATAATAATAAACGAGTATCATAAGGCGTCCAAGTTTAGAGCTGCAAAGCGGCGAGTTTTCTAAAGGACAAGTACAATAAACACCTTATGAAAAACGTTTATCCTATTTTTTCTATTTTGCACGTTTTATACATATTCTGTGACAGTTGGTATCATTTACATTTAACAACTTTTCTTTGCTTGAAAATTTAGTTAGATTATAATTATAATTTATATACCATTACCATATACATTACTATAAGCACACCATACAAAACAAATCATGTAAATTTGTTGCTACCAACATTTAAAAACAAAAAGTTAAGTGTCAAAAAGGTTTTTGATATCCTATTATGTTTCATAATGACTTGTTTACAGATGCAAAATAGAAAAAATTCTTTAAATTTATAGAATTTTTTTTCTTCCGGAAATATTTGTGTTGAAACCTTTGTTGTTTGGTTAATTACAGATTTTCTTCAATCGCGATTGCCCAGTTCTTTCTCCTCTATTTATATTTCTACTCAAATTTTTTTCCATATAATTGGTTACAAGGAAAATATAAACTTTGCGTTTTTACTTATACCCGATATTCCCCTCCTTACTCCTTTACTGGCTGTAAACTTAAACAACCCCACAGCCAGTAATCCGCTGGGTTAAGATCAGGCGATCTTGGAGACCATGAATTTACAAAATGTGAACAATTCTCTAAATCGCAATGATTACATTTGACACTTATATCAGCAGTTGACACGATAACTCTTTGTTTTCCATAGATATAGTAAAATCCAATTATTGAAGCAACTAGATTCCATTTACTTTTTGCTACTAGCTTGATTTCTTAAAATTATATAAGACTAAAGTATACCCTTTACTTTATGATGACCCCATACTTAGTAATATTTACTTGTATTTCTCACCTTTACAGGATTTTATTTTAGATTCCCTGCAAATAAACTTTTTTATGTAAATAATTGGTTCATGTGTTCGTTTTAGGACATAGGAGAGGACCCTAATGTCGACAGGTCACTTTGGGGTGAACTGGAATCAGAATCTGAAGAAGAAAGTGAAGAAGAGGAGGATGAGGAAGAAAAAGATAATCAGAATATTCCAGATGACTCAGGACTAGTAACTCCAGCAGAAGGGCTTGTAACACCAAGTGGTCTCACTAGTATTCCTGCTGGTATGGAGACGCCAGAGGCCATTGAACTGAGGAAGAAAAAAATTGAAAATGAAATGGATGGGTAAGTCTTTGGTCAACTTCAGTTATAATATAGAACTCAAGAATCTCAATTTAACATAGACCTCAAATGAAATAAGAATATTTTTATGTCTAGGGGAGAAACTCCTGTGTTATACCACATTATTCCAGAAAAGAGAAATGAAAGAATTAGCAATGCCATGATGGCTAGTAGCCACGTTTATGATATGAGTAATGTGGGAGGAGCGGGACCACCACCCGTGATTTCTAGAAGAACAGATCGTGAAGGAATGGTTGAGTTGGCTCTAGATCCCTCCGAACTTGATATGGACAGTGATGCAATGGCTGTTAGGTATGAGCAACAAATGAGAGAGAATCAGTCACAGTTACAGAAAGAAGACCTCAGCGATATGTTAGCTGAACACGTTGCTAAACAAAAGGCAAGTTATTTATTAAGTGATTTCTCAAAACCAAGAATAAATAAAATTCATGTATTAGAAATGAAAATAATTTAGAAATTTAAATTAAAGGTAGTCTAAATTAGTTCTACTAAAAATATCCATTAAAAGTAATATGTATATTATATTACAAGTCTTTTACAACCATTTTTTCTTTTTTTTTTGCATTTTTACCATTCAGATGTTTTAGTTGATAGTTCTATAATGAATTCTAAATGTAATATTTGGGTATCTCATATCCATAATGTATGTATGAAGATGTAAACTTATATGTCAGTGGCGGCCCGTGACCATTTTTACTAGGTGTGTTACACGGTAGGTCTTCAGAATAGGCAAATTTTCTTTTACATTTGTGGCCGAAACAAAGATGTCAATCAGCCTCCCCCCAAATCAAGTTGGGCCTAAATATTGAGACGTTGCCAAATAATGTGAATCGCATTTGATTACCAATATGAGTTTTACTATTTTCATGTTTATTTATCTTCTCATGTTTATTTATCTCCTCACTTAAATTCACTAAATCCCTTATCCCCCATTTCCCACCAGATTTTCTTGTTGTGATCAGTGGTGAATAACTCACGGAAAACAAAACAAAGCATAGTTTTCAGAACAGCCACAAATCCACTCGTTTCGTAAATATACTGAGTGTCTCAGGTTTTAATCAGAAAAATGTAATAGGCGATAGAACTCTCAAAAATAAAAAGAAACGTTCATATGAACTTGTATGTTTTAAAACTTCATTTTCGAGATACAGAGTATTAAAATTAATAAAAAGAACTTCTAGTTTCAAATATAATATAAATATTTGATAAAACTTGGCACGTTTTTAGTAATAAATAAAGGGCTTAATTTTATATAATATGATTTAATTTTATTCCAATGGCGGTGCTAGGGCAAAATAAAAATTTGAATATGTCACTGCTTTTTTATACATCTCTACAAAATTTGATAATAACTTTATAGACTTTGAAAATAAAAGGGGACAAGAGATATCCAAACCAGAGGCTATTATACAGTACAATAAGTATATGATTGTCTGGAATTGATCTTCAAGATTAGATGCAAGCATATTACTCATGCAAATGAAAAACCATTTGTTGGTAGAAAAAATTATTTATTCATATCCTCCAACTACAGTCTATGCCAGAATTAATCAAAGTGGAATGACCTCGCCGATCTGGTAAAATGCGGTGATGCATGGGTGTGCGGATTCTGTTTTACCATTGGGCACATTTCAGTTAATATATACTCGTATACTATTCTATAGAATACTTCTAGTATATGCACTTCCATTTTTTTAACTAACACAAATAAGTATAAACACTGACACAAAGAATAAGTACACTGATAATTTTACCACAAATTTTTACCGTTAAGAAACGCGCGTGAAATAATCCAACATCACGCCACTGTTTCCTTACTATCTCGAGCGCAGTTGCTTGTTGGTTCCTGATTCGACCAGATTCGACCAATGAACGTCGTTGAGGCTCAGAAAAAGAAAGCGTAAATGGAAGAATAAGTATGTTAAATAAGGATGAACAGCTTGTCGTCAACTTTACGACTTTCGCAGTTGTCACATATTGCAAAATTCCTTGATATTATTAAGTAAAAAACAAATTAAACAGTTTGTTTGCTTTAATAAAGTACCATAGAAAATATAGTAGTACTATATTTTCTATGATAATGTACAATAGGGATAAGGGACTTTAAAGACAAGTAAAAAAATGGGTAAATAAGGTAATTAATACGTTTCCTCTTTTAAATAAGAATACTTTAGAAATAAATGTGACAACACCGATCTACTCTTTTTCCGGTCATTGCACTTTGATTAATTCTGGCGTCAAGTATACTTTTGATTAATTTCCATTAATTGTACCATTGATATTCTACTGTTAGGAAAATGTCATTTTCTGATTTCAAGCTCACTATAATCAGTAGATTATCAGATAAAATACCTATGTCTTTACGCAAACACAATATTAGACTGATATTAGAAAAATGTAAAGGTCACACACTCGAAGAGTGAAGCGTACAATGTGCTGGATGTGTACAAAAAAGGGTAGAAGAAGAAAACAAACAATTTATCGCTGTAAGGACTGCGAAGATAAACCTGGACTTTGTGTTAAATATGACTTATGAATATCACAAATTACTATAAATTTCAGCTCCATTTCATCTACTAATATTAATTATATACTTATATAGCTATATATACTAGCTATAACTGATTATAACTTTACTAGTTATAATCTTCCCAGAATTGAACAAATTATAATTTGGCTCTTGGGTCGGGCTAATCCCAAGAGGGTCGGCAGCGAAAGTGTAAATATCTGCGAATTATTAACGTATCTACAGCCAGATTTCATAATGACTAATAAAGGCCCTCTAGCTAATATTACCTTTCAATACTTTTGATACTATTATTGAAAGAGATATAACCAAGGAATTAAAAAGGCTACAAAAGCTAAAATTGATTATGAAACTGACCCTAATTAATTAGCAATTATAAAATTAACTAAATGGTCATGTGGTGGAAGTTGACTAATAAAATCTTTTTATTTTTCAGAGTAAACGTAAACGTCAACAACAGGACACGAAACAAACGAAGAAATATAAGGAATTTAAATTCTAAGAATTTTCAGTTTTTCATAATTATTTCTATATAAAAAATATATATTTAATGTACTATTTTCCATTTGTGTGGTGTTTTATATGTATTGTATCTAGTTATTAAAGTTGAAAATATGGTATTAAAATAAGTAAAACCATATAATTTTAAATTTCTTTGTTGAATATTTTAATTATTTCCAGTCAAGAAAAACCCCAATGCCTGCATCAGGAAATAGAGAATTTAATTTTACATTACCTGGAGTGAAAAAATACAGTATGATCCATTTGAATTTAAAAAGTTTTTGCGTCTTGAGTCTCAAAATGTAATGGGAAAAATTGAATGCTTAGTATTTTATCTTTGTGTTTATTTTAATTATGAAAAGTACTCCATCTATTGTTCTTTCAGCATAGCAAAGGGCAAATAAAAATCTATACGAAAAAAATACAAAGTGTCTCCCATGTCCTTGCAGTTGTCAAAATGTTCATAAAATGTCAAATATTTTGGAACCGTTTGGGTTTAGGTATAGTGTGTGCTACTGTTTTCTTCCTAAAATCTCATGGACTTTCCAGGAATGTAAAAATATACAGGGGGTCTCATTTAAAACAAGAGTTAGTTGCCATACAGAGTAATCTGAAGACCCTGTATATTGCCCAATATTTTTAGATAATGCAGAACCAAATAATAATAACAGGTATAAAAATGTGTTTTATATCTTCACAGATAACAACTGTAGTAGAGAGACACTAATACCACAACCTGTGTATATTCTCCACATGGCGCGATTCACCATAGATACGCTTACCGCTGCGAAAAGCTTAATTTTAAATAAAATTTAAAAATACACACTATTAAATTAAATATAAATATAAACAAAATAAAATAAATTGGTTTTACACTTCTATCACAGATTACAAAAATGACTAGATAATTATAAACAAAATGTGTCTAAATGAGACTCGTTATTTCAGAAAACCAGAGATTTATTGGATATATTATGCTTGCAACATGTTACATGTTTCATTTCATTAAATAAAGTTCCTCCGTGATTTTATCATGAAAACTTTTCAAGGGATCCTATATATTGTTACTCCTTCCAGGGTTCTAAAGATAAGTGAGACTTATACAACAGTAAAAATATTTATTTAACACTTTGTACAATATCTAATTAAATACACTCCGAAAGCACTTCTAAAATTACAGTTAGTTCACTAAGTAGTTTCTTTGCTCTTGATCGCTGTCCTATTAAGACTGACTCTTTCGTGGACATGCTGCTGCCTATATATAGGTGAACTAGGCTTCTAGATCCTTATAGAAATTTCCATCGAATAATCCACATACCAAGGCAGTTCAATAAAATAATCAACAACCATGTTATACGAGGAGTACCGGTGGTGACGTCCAGGAAATGTGAACAAAAGGGCCTATCACCTCCCTTATTTGAAGGCCTAGAGGGTTGAGACTTCACCCTTGGGGGGGGGTTGTCCCTGGCACCCACAGAGGTGGTGTTGCCATATTGTGCACAATTTCCCTAGGGCTCTTGGGGAAAGTAGATTGGGCAACACTTCACTCGGACACTGTCGGTGATTTTGTAACAATGCCCCTCTCCTTCGAGCTATTCATGTTAATGTGTCATTTCCTTTGTAGATGTTCCATCAGATGTTTCTGGTGTTCATTCCATCCATTAATTGCTGCTGCTTCAAACTGCGTCTTATACATCGTCCATGGAGTTTCTCCATCGAATCTTGTTCGTTTTAAATGATATTGGACAGCAGATGCCGTTGGTACATTAATTCTTTTACTATCCAGGTTGATAGTCTCATTCTGTATTTTTTTTAGAATACGCTGTTCTTTGTTGGCTTGACGAACATCTTCTCTAACAGTGGAAACTTTTTCTCAAACAATGCTAACTTCTCAAACAATGTTGACTTCCTCTGGAACAGTGTTAACTTCTTGACGAACTCCTTCGATTTCATCTTTAGTATTATTCTGTAACTGTTCTAGAATGTTTATCCATTGTTCTTTGTCTTGTCTTTTTCTTTAATCTTCTTGTCGTCTTAGTAATTCTTCTTTTTCTTCTTGTCTTCTTCTTTCATCTTCGTGTACTTCCGACTTATAACTCGGAATTTTAAAATTTCGAGATATATCTGAAAATATTAATGTAAAATTCCGAGTTATAATTCGGAATTTTATGTCAAAATTTCGAGTTTTAATACGGAATTTTTAAATTTCGTGTTATATCTAGGAATTTTACGTCAAAATTTCGAGTTATAATACGGAATTTTAGAAAGAGAAATTATTTTATTTTAGGTGTCCCTTCCAGAGCTTCGTAGGAACATAACTTTAATAGATTATATGAATTTGAAAAATATGCAACAAAATCATCGAAGAAGAAACATCGCACAATTATTCATAAGTATTGAAAACAAGAATGTAGACACTCACCGAACATCAAAATACACTCATTTTTTAATGCATAACTACACAATAAACGACACCAAATGTTCAAAATGTCCACTGTTTTCAATACATGCACGACATCTCCGAATCCAATTTTCACAATTCCTCACAAATTATTACCATATCGCGACACTCGTGTGCTAAACATTTTAATAATGAGTTTTTAGAACGACAAACGAAATAGTGGTAAGACAAACACGTTCCGACTACTAACAGATACGAATTTCAAACACCAACTTGTTTAATCACTGGTGTCCGGCAGCTAGTTAAATGCTAGTTACGATTTATTTGCACTGTTGTCATATTGCGCGATATTTATTTATTTATTTATTTATTTATTTGTTTATTTATTTTAAATTCATCCAACGGGAAGAACCCAGTAACAGGATAAATTCAGAACTAGTACAATAGTAGTACAATCACAAAAATAACAGTAAAAATACTCAATAACATTGACAAATTAATAAGATTAAGGTTGCGGTAAGAGAAACACAGCTATACAAAAACTGATAATACGAAAAACAGATATGTAATTTATCAAATTTTATTGATCAAGAAAAGTTATTCTACTAAAACTAAGAATAAATAAATTCATAGAAGTTATAAAAATTCAATTTCATAATATTTTACGCAGACAATTACGTACAGATTCCGTAAATAACTGAAGTTTTGCACGTTAAATCGGATATTTTGATAATTTTTTTCTCCAAAATGGTTGAGTTTTGGACCCATGATAACATGGGTCCAAATAGGTTTTTTTTTGTTTATTTTGATGTATACTATCGCGTGTTAAAATAATGGCAGTCAAACTTCTAACAGCCTGTATAATTAAAACGAGCGGGTGGCTCAGTGTCAACGCGTTTGACACATAAACGATAGATCGGGAGATCAACCCCACAGACGGAATTTTTTTTTTAAATAGGTAAGTTTACGACAAATTTTGAATGATACATTTGTTAAAAGTGATTTTATTTTATTTGTGGGGTTGCTACGCTCGTTCCACAATATTTGAAATACTTGCAGTAAAGTACTTTTGAAGGAAGGGCTTGCTTAAGATAAACAATATTTTTGAGATTCTACAATTTTCAGACATATTGACCGTCTAATCGATAATTTATTTAATTTTTTACCACATCCAATGTGTATTTTATTTCAACAAAATATTGGTCAAAATTTGGTAGAAAAATAAAATGCTAAAAACTCACTATTAAACATTTATATTTTTACTGTACAATACATTTTTAGAGCCTAACATTAGAAAATACAGGTATAAATATTCAGTTCAAAGGTTGGACTCGTTATAAAGTTAAATATTCACTCATATCACAATAATTAAGTGCCAATAACTGTCTTTAAAAAAATTTATCATATATTATGGAAGCAAGGTTAGAATACCTTTAACATAATTTTTCAAAAAAATAATGTTTGATCCTAACCAGAATTATTAATAGCAGATGGCACAAATACAATATATTATATAAAAAATTAATAATATTAAATAGAAAATTAGTTATACTCTATATATTCAGACAATAATAGAGTCCTTAAATACAAAAAAAATATGTTACACTATGCTTACCTATTGTCTTTTAAAGGTTCCACTAAAATTTACTTTCTCTAGCTCATAATATGAAAATATATTTGTTCTATACAATTTATTTTAATGGTAAAATGTCACACATACATATTAGAAGTAGGTATATACAAACAACTGTTAAATAGATAATTTTTATGTGTAAATAAATTTAATGTAATTTAAATGAGCTTTTTAATTTTACTTTCCCTTTTTCTCGCTGTTACACATAAAATGTTCTATGTTAAACTTTGAGTTACGATATTGTATTGTAAATCATGTAATTGCAATCATATATCACTGTTTAATTAATGTCACAAAATCAAAATTATTACGAGTATACTTTTAATTAGATTGAAATTGGGATTTTTTGCCCTATTATATATAAAATTTTAATTTTATTGGATTTAAGTGTTAACCCTAAACAGCCATTCATTATTGTTACCATTATTTATGTTTTCTTTCTCAGATTTGATTTTAAGACAAAATATTAATAACCTTTATTATTACATTCTAAATAAATAGTGAAGTGATATGTTTAACATACTATATACAATTTAAAAAAGGGTATGTATATTTACAAATAAGTTGTTCCAACATATTCCTAGAAGACTTTTAAAGTATGTTTTTAAATAATACATGAATTTATACAAAAAAAGGAAACTATATACATGTAATATCTACAATATTCTTGTAGAGCTGTTAATTGCACATTTTCTATACTTTAAAGCTAATTAAATCTTTCACATAATATGATTATTTTCTTCTCGTCAATACTGATGTTTAATTTTAGAATTCAAATTATGCTGGCTCGAAATTTAAAAAACTATAAATTAGTTTTTAATATTGAACATAATATTTTTTACAGATTTATACATTTCCGCGTGTAAATTTTTGAATTTATATTTGTGTGGTATTTACGTAAATTTTAAGAACTATCAATTTTCTTGATGGTTTTACTTCTACATTTCTACAGGAAGGCACATTTCGTTTCATCCAGAATGTTTAGAAAGATTTAGAGGCATATCTGAAAAAAAAAAACAAAAAATCTTCAATATTAGAAGAAATTACATACATATGGTACATTTTATGTTATAATTTATTTTAAAACAAAATATGTTAACTTAAATACATAGGGAGAATATGAAAATAATTTGAGGTATAAACCAAAGCAGTTGAGCATGATATACATGGAAAGGTAAATATTAGGTAATTCAATTTGTTTGTTATTTCAGACGAAAAATTTGCAAAAGTTCATACATTACAATCGTGTTTTATCTCCAGCAAATATTTAGCAAATAAAAATATGGATTTTTCACCCATTTACAATGTAGTCTTCATATTATGTACACTGAGATTCCTCACACAGTTGACAATTTTGCCATTCACCATTGGACAGGAAATATAGTAAAGCATTACACTGTATATTGTACGGATGTTGTATGAGATTAGGTTGTTATGTTGTATTAAGGCAACAATTACCCCCAAGCGGATCTTAGTAATTTACCTTTTAACAAACACATAGGCCACTTCACCCAATACCTATACCTCCAGACACTTAAAACATAATTTATTCCAACCTTTATTTTCATTTTCAACTGAATATGTCTTACCTATCAACTCTAGTAAAAGAATCAATATAACAATTAGTACCAGTACATATCAGGAATCTAAGATATTGGATGATGTTCCGTTTACAGAAACATCAATCAAGATAGCAACATTTTGATTATTAAAATCCTGCTATACTGAGAATTTCGAGAAATTTGTATGAAATCATAACTGAATGATTAATTAGAGTATTATCCACCCTATACAGGGTGGATTTTTGACTTGTACATATATTTCATATATTTTGACATAAATAACATTAATAAGGCAGTTTCCTTTGAAAAAATATGAAATGAATAAACTTTTGATCCACATTTTGACTGCCACGGACAGGTATTTGATATCATCCGTCAAGCAGCATTGACGATTCTACTATGTGAGAAAGATCATCTACTATTACTTTGTTTTCTTCTTACTAGCAAATGGTAGTGAGTACAGTGACAAAAAATATCCGCGCCAACTGGGTGCTCAAATTTCCATAGGGAACATTTGATTATCGTATGACCGTTATATTGAATGTTGATACCATTAAAAAGAGCAAAAAATTTTGATCTCAACCAAGTGTAAGACATAGATAATGAATATTTAATTTTTTTTTTTTTTAATATCACATTAACAAAATATATAAATGATAATAATATCAATAACACATAATAATAATAACAATAATACTTGTAACACATTTACTCCATTAACACTTTCAATTGCATTACGAACTCTCCGATTATGAAATGTAATATACTGATTGATGTGATTGGACGAACCCCGAAAACTGGTTGAATCTGGCTGTTTTACATAAAGATTGTATATGCCAATTCTTTCATGTTGAAAAAAATATATTTTTATATTTATATAAATATAAAATATAATAAGTTTGTCGTGTATAGAGTGCAATAAAGTATATTTTCCTCAACATGAAAACATTGACGTGTACAATCTTCATGTAAGAAATCACAGCAATACGGCAGTCACAGCCAGACTTTATGGTGAATTGTATCCAGAAAGAAGACAGCTAAATACTACACTATACGACTACGAGATACAACTTTTTCGGCGTTTGTGAAATCATGTCAAACAGTATGATACATTTAAAAATCAAAGAGGTCACTAGCAATTGAAAGTGTTAGCGAAGCAAATGTGTTAGCATAAATACATATTAATCCAGAAGTGTCGCAATGAGAGATAGGTCTAGAATGCAATCTATGAATGAAAAATCAGAAACTTTAAATACTTTCAGCAAGATGGGGGGCTCCCCATAACACCGGAATTGTGAAAGAATATCGGATAGGTGCTTTGCAGATTCGTGGATTGGGAGGAATGGTTCAATGCCTTGATCACCACGTTCTCCCTGCCTTAATTCTCTTGATTATTTTTTGTGGAGTTTTGCAAAAAATAAAATTTACAAATATGCCAGTCAAAGATACTGAACAACTCGAAAGGAGAATTGTCGAAGTATTTCTGTTAATCACACCAGCAACCATTCAAAACGGAACAGCAAACATGAATCGTAGAACATATCTATGTATTGATCATAAGTAAGGCCACTTTGCACAATATTTGTAAATATTACAAACGTTATATGCACTGACGACTTCTGTATAAGTGCTGCTGATACGCCAATTTTTTTTTTTATTATTATTTAATGACGGGTAACTCCTTTACATTACAAGAATTACAAATTTTCAATAATTAATTCAGTTAAAATGTATACATACGAAAACAATGCATTCAACAACTGACAGGAATTTCAAAAACATTTTAAAAACTACAACTTCCCTACAGGAATTTCTTGATACAAATCCAATACAGTCCTTGTAACACTTAGCATATCACAACAGAATATATAATGGAAATTAAAATTTATATGAACAAGGTACTTTAATCATCCAAAAATACGAGTGGCTATTGAACATGAAACAAATTAAAACGTCAGGAATAAATAAAATAAAGTCAACAATCACAGTTGCAAGAAATTAAAGAGCTGTCTTTTTGTAACATCAACAGAAGAATTAAATCCAAGCAGTTGTGAGTGTGATTTACCTGTCGAGTCCTGATGTTTACTGTAAGTAACCTATGTATATTGATATAGGCAATAAGACTGAGTGAATTTAATTTTTTTATACACTGTTTTAATTTTGCACTCAACATGTAATGTTTGATAATATCTTGAAGGAGGTTGAAACCTTTGGTGTAAAGATATGAATGACGTAGTTTTCCACATAACACCAAAATACTATACTATACTCGACGCGCGTTTCGCCAACCAAGTCAGCATCATCTGACGATGATTAAAACTGATTTAAAACAGTTTTAATCATCTCCAGATAATGCCAACTTGGTTGGTGAAACGCGCGTTGATTGCAGTATAGTGTTTTGGTGTTACGTGGAAAACTATATCAGAGATAATTGAATTGTAATCTCGCATTCAGAGCCAAAACACTGATTTGCCAGTTTAGGATGTCATCATGCAGACCAACCAACCGACCAATCGTACATTCATCACAAATTGATGCTATGAAATAGTTTCCCTTCTGAAAGCGGCTAAGTCAAAATTCACATCCTATACAAATATAATGCAATGACAGACTACCTCTTAGCATTGGATTGTGGTTTAAACCGCAATGCCACAGTAATATCTCCGATTAATCCTTAATATGTCATTATATACAATGGTGATTTAATTTGTTTAAAAAGACACCATTTGAGAGTTTAGAATTACGTAGCATCTTATCACGTTAAAACATGATTTGGGCGTAACTTCCAGCTCTTTAAAAGTGAGTATTTCTGCAGCCTCCAACTATCTTTACTTAAATGACAAAGACGTTTACAAGGTGTTTACTGTTTTAATTATAAATGGAATATTTTATAAAGGAAAACCTGTTCACCCCTGTTAATGGCATCATGTTGGCCATGATCTCTGGGACTTAATCATCTCATAATATTTTAAGCTACCTACCCTGTTCATCTTGTCTAATTTTCTACTACCTACTCCTACCAAATGTTACATTGTAAAGGGGTTCTCCAATTTATTTCAATAATTGAATACCTTTTACTTTTAACATAATGCTATGTGTGTTACTTACCACACGGTTTAATAATTCATTCATTAATTTTGAACAAGGTACCTAGAACTTATTATTATAAAAAGTGTTGGAGCTATCCCATGATACTGTTTTATCTGCCATGCTGATGTAGTTTTTTGGTTAGGTTGTTGTAAGGGTGGCAGTCTCAATGTTGCCATGTGCTAATTATTAACGCAAGAGTAAACTGTATGCCGCCCAATAATTTATTTTACCTATGTCGGTGTCATTATTGACACATAATGACATTATATTTGAGTGCTGTTAAGAACGTCATAACAGCACCCTTTTTTCATAACAACACCCTTTTTTTCATAACAGCACTGTTGCTATTTTACATTATATTTGAGTGCTGTTAAGAACGTCATAACAGCACCCTTTTTTCATAACAACACCCTTTTTTTCATAACAGCACTGTTGCTATTTTACATTATATTTGAGTGCTGTTAAGAAGCTCATTACAGCACCCTTTTTTTCATAACACCCTTTTTTCATAACAGCACTGTTGCTATTTTAAATTAGAAATGAAAGTTAACAACATAAATTCAAACTTATATTCACGGGCATAGGTAAAATATTGAACAATACACCCAAAGGGATGTTTAACTCAACTCGTTAAACAAACAAACTCGTTGCATTAAACATCCCATAAACAAACTTGTGCCTTTAATATCTATAAACAGCTCAATCATGTGTACAACACTAAAAAAAGAAAAATGTTTCAACAGAAAGGTGATGGATTGAACTCACTCACATCCACACTAAGTTAAATGTGAAAAAGCTGCACCTGCTTTTGGGTTATGTTTGTTTTTATGGTTTATTGCCACAATTACATCAAAGTAAATAGTATCTAGAACTATTTCTAATTTATATCTAAAAATATTATCCTATAAAACGTAGTTTTTTTCTGTGAATTATACGCAAACTCTATAAAATACATATACAAATGTATATACAAACCTGTAATTGTTTCTTCTCTATGATCTACATCTCTAGGTTCCACAGACCAAGAGCAAGAAGGGGTTTCTTGCCTTATGGGAACATGTAGTGGAGATGTATGATAGACAGCAGGCACCGTGTATCCTCGACTATAAATTCCAGCACCATAGTAAGGAGGCATCGGTGGAAAAGGGTACATGTATGGCCCAAGGTAAGACTGCGGTGGATATGGCGGATAACCTCCACACTTTTCAACTTGCTGAGGGAAAAAATATTATAATAATTTTAATTTTATTAAACTTAATTCCTTATAATAAAAATTACAAATTATCTTCAGAGGCTCACTCTGAGAATAAAAACTGGACAATAAAGAACAATTGATAAATTTGCTCAGTTTTAGTCAAAATATATTCATGTACCTAATGCTACTCCAGCTTTTATAGCCCACTCCAAAAAAAACTCCACGGGAATTTTTTACACTTTATAATTACAATTTATTACAGCAGGCCGCGATTTTTTTACAGCTGTTGTTTTCCCGGAAATAGGGTGTGGTGCAGAGTGAACCTAAAGCTGCACCACACTCTCGTATCTCTGAAAGTAAGTAAGATATGGGAACGAAATTGGTATCAGATATTTTTAAACTTTAATTACAATTTATTACAGCAAACTACATTTTTACAACAGTTACCGTTTTCCCGGAAATGCGGCATGGTGCAACATTAATCTAAAGCTACAAAGGACCACACTCTCGTATATCTGAAAGTAAGATACGGGAATGAAATTGGTATTAGATTTTTTACTTTTTACTTACAATTTATTACAGCAAACTGCACGTTAGTGTTTTCTCGAAAATGCGGCATTCTAAAGCTACACCACACACACTCGTATCTTTCAAGGTAGATACGTGAATGAAATTTCTATCCGATTTTGTACACTTTAATTACAACAAACAGTTTACATTTTAAACGCCCACTTCCATCTTTATAGGCTATTTTTGAAACAAAAAGAAATTTAAGAATATATTTTTGGGTAAAAGGTTGTAAATGCATTTAAGGTCGTCCTAATTCGTAGCCTAAAATGTTGATATATAGAGGTAATTTCAAATATTTAAAACAGTGTTAAAGTTATATTAAATACTAACCCATAATTGGGAAGTTGAAGCTTTTAACTTGGGTAATGCTAGTACATATTTATATTACAAATGTGTTAAATATATAAAACAAATTATTAAACATGAAACTTTATATGGAAATCCAACATTAAGACTTCAACTATTAAATTCTCATATTTAAAATTGAATATATATAAAATGAATATACTTACCTAGGTTAATTTTTTACCAATATATCGGTGCAATCAAGTATTATAGAGAAGAAACTAAACAAAGTACCTACTACTGTTTGAAGTTTAATATTATATCATTTTACTCCATTATTCATAACTATCATCTTCATACCTGGTAACTAGATTTTGTATATATTGAAAAATTGCGGCCTGTAGCTAAACAAAAACATACATACTGTGTTCTTGGAAGGGGATTACAGAAATTAAGTTGTGTGATAATATTCTTGGAAGTGGTGAGTTCCGAAAATTATCAGCTGCCAATTGTTTTTGTTTTCTCCGAGTATAAAATATCTATGCCACTTTGGTGTTTATTTTTACATTATTCTGATAATGCAAATAGTGTACAGGGTGTTCCACAAGCAAGTGATCTCTTCGTAGTTTTTATGATATTTTTAGTTTTCAACTATTTAGGTAATGCCTTTTTCCCATAGCTTTCAAGTGCATTAACATAATGCAATGCATAACAATTTTATTCAGGGCTGATGAAACAATTAACTTTTTTTATGAAATCTTCTTATATTTTTACAATACATTGTTAGACCCCTTCTTTTTGATTTTAAAATATAACATTCCATAAGATATAGATATTCCATAAGAAAAATGTTTTATTCACTCTGTATATAGTTGATAATGGAAACATTTCAATATATATATTTGAAAATTATGAAAAAACTTGTCGTGATTTGAAATCAGATGTTGTTTTTGAAAAGTGGTTTGTTAACAAATTTCCAACCATCACCAAACCAAAAATAATATCTACCTATTTAATTTTACTACAAATAAATGGTGCCACAAACCGGCGAATTTTAGAATTTGTGATTCGCCCTACAATAGACTCTAAAATGTCATACAGGTTGTTCAAAATGGAATCTGCACCATTGTTATATTTAGGAAAACGGCAGCTGTGAAAAAATCGCGGTCTGTTGGAATACATTTTAATGAAAGTGTAAAAAAATCTGATACCAATTCCGTTCCTGTATCTTACTTACTTTCAGAGATACGAGAGTGTGGTGCAGCTTTAGATTCGCGCTACACCACACCCTATTTCCGGGAAAACGGTAGCTGTAAAAAAATCACGATCTGCTGTAATAAATTGTAATTAAAGTGTAAAAAATACTGATATCAATTTCATTCCTGTATCTTACTTACTTTCAGAGATATGAGAGTGTGGTGCATCTTTAGATTCATGCTACACCACACCCTGTTTCCGGGAAAATGGTAGCTATAAAAAATAACGATATGCTTTAATAAAGTGTAATTAAAGTGTAAAAAAAACTTATATCAATTTCATTCCCGTATCTTACTTACATTTAGAGATACCTACAAAAGTATGGAGTAGCGTTAGATTCATGCTGCATCACACCGCATTTCGGGAAAACGGTAACTGTCATAAAAACGTGGTTTGATGTAATAAATTGTAATTAACGTGTAAAGAACATGTCTAAAATACATCAAATAATTCACAATTTATTTAAGTTAATACAAACAATGTTATTAACACAGTATGTTAACTAATTATGTGCTACTTTCAGTGCAATGTGTTTTTTTAATTTTTCAGGGTATCCCAGGTTACTAACTACTAAAATTAATTTATTCATGGTTTATGCATTATAATTACTCACAGACAACTCTATCGAACGAAGTCTGTCTACACTTTCTGTGTACCATCTGTCCTCAGATGATGGAGAGCAATATTGGGGCTGTGCCACAGGAGAAAAGTGGCTAGGAGAGTTACTGGGAGAACGTTTTATATTGCGGTCCTCAGCCAACAAAGACGTGATGCTATAGCTACAATTACGTGGTGGTTTAGTATCTTCTATGCCATTTGCTAAACCTGGACTGCCCGCTTTAATAGACTGCGGAGGTGACAGAGGAATTGTCTGGGTTGGTTGAGGTTTGCTTCTACTTCTCTTTTGGCAATTACTGTCCTCAACTTGAACTTTGTCTTTTTCCATTTCACGGAGAAAACGTTTTCTAGGGGATACAACAGTTTCTGTTCGAGGTGAGGTGCTGTAAAAAATAATGTAAGTTTATGAACAGTGCAATATTTTATTTATATGTTAAAAAGAAAGGAGTTTCATTGAATTGGAACACTTAGTGACAACCTGATGATTTAGACCTTTATATAATTGTTATTACTCTTACATAATTTGTAATAAACATGAGGTGTGTCCCTATACTAACACTGACTACTTGCTACACAAGTTAATGCTTACATTGATGTTTACAGTATCATCATACCTTTATATTTGTATTATAAATTAAGAAATAGCTTTCATTTTCATTCAAAATTAATTATATTATATACGGTACCATATAAGTAAAAATATTTAAGAATAGCTACACAAAAATAAAACAATTTTAAATAATTACCTATATTAATCAAACTTTTATTTTAGCAATTAATTATTAGGTATTTAAAAAAAGCAATAAGACTCGCCTGGTTCTAAAGTTTTTGTCAATGAGATTTTGTACAATGATCAGAAGGCAACGTTTGCGATTTTTCTTTTTATCTTTTACGGAAGTCCTTTCACTGCACATAACACTATTACTTTCTGACTCTGGAGTAAGAGAATATGGAGCCCTTCGCTTTCTACTTCTCTTGGTCAACCTCCTATTCTTCGGTCTCCAAAAATATACCATCATTTCTTTTGATATGTTACGACATGGGTTGGTTTGTTTCCATGAATGATCCCTTTGCCAAGGAGATGATTGTATGGAACTGTTATCATCTGAAACTTTAAGAACATTGCACAGTATGAAAAAATTACCGTAAATATTTCAGCTAGTACTGATTTTTGAAACAACTTGCTCTACCCGTCAATTTATTAAAATTTTTAATCTCAGTATTTTGAGTAACTAACTCTATTCTTCATTGGTTTCTTTATCATTGTCATGTAAATTTTCCTTTAAACTGTTTAAGAAATTATTGCAAAAATGGTTCAAGTATCCTTCCAAAAGAATATAAAGCCACTCGTTTGTGAACAGCTAATTACTATATTTAAAGGGATTTTGTTGATACATCAAATTTTGTTTTTGATTCAATAAAGCCACAAATTCTCTGTTGCCTGTTGCTTAATTTGCTTTGCACAATCATTAAAAAATTATGTTAAGAAATTAGATGAAGACATAGCAATCTCTCGTTAGCATATTATTTGTATAGGGAAGACTTTAATTAAAAACAGATTTTATTTTATCGAACTCGATCAATAATAGGACCGCTGAGCTGATGCCAAGCAATGCCTCAATAAGCTGAGCGACCATCAAGATATTTATTATTAAGAAATTATTAGAAATAAAAATAAATAAATAAACAAATTAGCAGTTAGCATACTGTTAATTCAACAGTCTTAGCAACTTTCCTGAATGCAATCAATTTCTTGTTCCAAGCTTTCAAGTTTTTGTCTATACAAGTAAATGATGATTCACATTATTAGGCAAAAAAATTGTTTTACACTAACCTCGCTTAGTGGTAAGACAAGTGGTAAGTAGTTGCTTAATGTTCAGGAAATCATGGAAGTATTTACATTTATTTAAAATACATCTCAACTTTTTAATTATGTAAGTAATGTGTGCATTCCACTTCAGATGATTGTCAATCAATCAATTAAACCAAGATGATTGGATAAATCGTTTTCTATTGTAATTTTTAGTTGACACCAGGAGTCTGCTTTGTAGAAAATAGTTGTATCATCTGCAAAGCTAATGACTTCCCCACTGCTCTAGGCAGAAAATAATTCATTCACGTATATTGTAAATAATATGGGCCCTAGAACCATACCCTGAGGTATTCTGTAATCCATTACTTCATAATCACTAGTACTGTTGTCAATTTTCTGGTGTCGAAAGTCTTTGCTAGATCTATAGACACATAGTGATTTGCTACCCCTATCCAAAGCAATGTAAACCTCATTAGTTATTCCTAAAATTACATCTTGGGTGGCGAGAAAATCATACTGTGAAGAGGATAGTAGGTTATATTTTTTGATAAATTTGACCAATCTCTTAACAATTTTCTCAAACACTTTATTAAAGTTTGTAATAATAGAAATTGGTCTGTAATTTATTATTTCACCTCTGTCTTCGTTCCTCTTATAAACTGGTATTATCACTGTTTTGAATACAGAAGGGCATTATCCAGACTCAAGAATTGTATTGATAATATAGCATAATGGATAACTTAAAATGTCTGGAAACTTTTTTAACTCTGCTGCCTTCAAACCATTAATTCCGGATGACTTTGTTTATTTAAACCAAGTATTTCTTTTTTAACTTCGCCAACATTAGTGGGAAGCAAAACTATTGCATTTAAATGTTTTTTCCATTTTTCTGTATGCTTTTTAACTATTACTATTTTTTGGGCAAGATTATAATCCATTTCAGCAAAACTGTTATTAAATAAAGACACAATGTCACTGTTCTTATTAATTAAATTTATTAATAATCTGCCATACATTTTTAGTACAATTTTGCTGATTCTAATTTATCTTTATAGTAATTATTTTTTATTAATTTATTATACCTGTTGTACCTTTCCTGCATTTCTATATTATTTGTATAATATATTTTTGTTTCTAACAATAATCCGTTTTTTTTTTTTCATTTATGGAATTAATTACTCCACTAGTAATCCATTCTGATTTTTTTGTTTTTTGGTTTTTTTTTAATATTGATATGAACCGTGCAATATTTAAATACATCTGTGATGACTTTAACAAAAATGTCTCTGTTGCAAATTCTTCGGTGGCACTCGTGTACAGGGTGATTGATTTAACTGGAGAAATGACTTTTTCTGGGAAATGACCGAGAAAAACAAATAATTTTAAAAAGTATTGCATTTTTACTTACTTGTACAAGACGGTAGGGTAGAAATACAAAAAAAAAATTCGACGCTTTAAAAAATTTTTCAACCAGCAACATACATTTTTTTCTTGTCACTCCAAAGATCCCTTGATTTTGAATATTTTTGCTGTATAACATTTTCTTATATTTCCATTATTTAGAAACTGAACAATTCCTATATTGTTACGTTACTTTGTTAATAAGCCATCATCTTAAAAAAAACATAAACCTATTAAATGACACCTATAATTTAAAAGCTTTGCGGTAGGCCTCCAATGCAACTAAGAAATGAAAAACAATTATCTAGAAACAAACTAGAACGAGGAAAGAGAAACTTTTGAAGCGCCGTAATGCTATTTTTTGTATTTCCGCCCTCAAGTAACAATGCAATACTTCTAAAATAATTAGTTTTTCTCAGCCGTTTCCCAGAAAAACTCATTCCTCCAGTTAAATCAATCACCCTGTACACTGTGTCCCAACCCAAGTTGTTCATAGTACTTAGAAATGTTTCATTAAGTCGATCAAAAGATTTAGAAAATTTAGAGAAATCGGTGTAGATATCTACCCGATTACCTGATTACCCGATTCAGCAATAAATTGAGTTTTTTCATCAAGATTTCAAGTAGTTGAGTGCCCAGCCATAAATCCATGCTGGTGTGGTGATGCTAGAAATGATATCTCAAACAAAAATTGCTGATGATAGCAATGGGTCTATAGATACCAATCAAAGTTCTCTCTCCTTTCTTGAAGACAGAACATATTGAATTATTCCATAACTGTGGGAAAGTGCAAGACTTAATAAAGTCGAATATAATCTTCAAAGGTATAACAAAAATGTTTCCAGTCTTTTGACTGCAGTAGTCATTGATACTCTTAGAGCTTTTATATTGTTTCAATGATTTATTTTTTAATTTTATTTTATTAATGATTTTATCAAACCAGATCGGGTATTGTTTATCTGTACATATTTTTTCAGGAATATACTTGTGGAGCAATGTTTTTAAAATATTGTAATATTCATGCACCATACAATCAATCTCTTTAAACTTAGAGAGAGATAACCAGTAAGTTTTGAAATTTCCATAGAGTAAATTAAAATTGTATTTCTTATAGTTTAGACTAGCTGTTCGATTACCGTTGTTCTTGAAACATGACATTACGGTAAGTGCAGGATGATGAGCATCCAAGAGCAGTTATACAGGTTCATCTACTCGAGATACATCACATTCTGAATAATTGATATATGATCCAGAATTATGTTACTATGATTTAAAATATGATTATTTTGCATCAAGTTATAGAATTGGGCAAAATTATTCAATGAGTTGGTTAAAGTCACCCATAATTAAAATGTTACCATCAAAAATACAATATAAGTCAATAGCATCAAAAATAAGATCATATGTATCACAGGTCATTCCAGGAGGAATAAATAAAAGAACCACGTAGAGTACGTTGCCCAAGAATGTAACCCTTATAAAATATCTAAAGAGACGAGATTATAAAGTATATCACAGATGGAGTAAATGTGGACTAGAATGGATTCTAATAATGTATTCATAGCCAAAATAACCCCGCTACACCTTTTCGTGTTAGTGGAGAAATAATGCCGATCGGAACGAAAAACATCACTGCTCTAAACGGATAATTTAACCATGATTCAGTACCATAACATACTCTGCAGTAGCAGATGAAGCTAGAAACAAATTTTTCGTTTTATTGCGAAATCCGCGAAGGTTTTGGTAATAGCAATCAAGGTAGAGTCCACTATCATGAACATTAGAAATGCAATCTGAAGTTACAGAATATTTATTAGAAATTGATTGCTATTCAATTTCTAACATACTGGACCTAAATATGTCTAAATTTTGCTTTTAAGCGAACACCCCACTGACTATCCCAAACAGCGTGATTAGTATCAATATTGGTGTATTTAGAGTCATTTTTCTTTTTTAAATTGTTGAGAACCAATTTTACATTCTTTAACTGTGTGAATTTGGGCACATCATGGACAAACATATTCCTTTGACTTACACTTATCTGCAAAAAGATGGAATCCGCTGCATCTGAATAAGTGAATTCTATGGTATCAAACATCAAAAAATACAAATTAATACTTCTAGAACACACAAATAATGACTATAACAGACAGAACATGTGAGGGAGCAACCATCGCATCTCATATACAAAATGTACAAATGGCAGAGCAAAAATACAAACATTTTAATTTAATGGTCTATGTGTGTAAATGTCAAAACTTAAAACAACTGTAGTTCCTATTAAATAAATTTGATACTGTTTAAAGATACCATTTTTTCAGGAAAAAAAGCTACATCCGTCGATATTCACTAAGTCGTATATGATATGGATTATTTTGTTTAAAAGTTAACACTTAATATCAGTGACTTCCTAGCAATTCCTAATACAGTAGACTCTCGATTATCAGACATAATGTGGACCGGACCGATTTCGGATAATCGAAATTTCGGATAATGCGGAGATTGTGGAAAATCATTAACATGGTGTACATATTATATTTGTTTAAGGACCATTTATTAAATTTCATTTTAAATACATACTTATATATTAAACGACAAAACAAATATATAAATATGTATTTAAATATGTACATACATAGGAAAAAGTAACTACATATACTTTTATAGATGTATGTAATAAATCCTAACAATACATCATGCGTAAGACATGCATATGTTCAGGATAAATAATACATAATAAAATAATACATAATCTGCATTCTATATTGGTAGTACATATTCATATTCATAAATTCAAGAAAGAGGTAATTGGTAATATATATTTACATACATATTTCATAAATTTCGGATAATGCGGAGGCATAACGAAAATCATTTCGGATAATCCGGTTCATGTGTCGTTTCGGATAATGCGGAGTTCGGATAATCGGGTTTCGGATAATCGGGAGTCTACTGTAGTTGAAAATATATTGTTTTATATTAATACTAAAGTTGTTTTTTGTTTATTTCATTTTCTTTTCCGGTCCTTTCTGTGGGATTTTAGGTTGTACAAAATCACCAGCACAATTAATAAACTTGACTATTTATTTGACGATAAACAACAATAAGGTTGGCTGACAATGATCGTTACACTCGCAGGTCCAGGGAAGGACTGCACTTTTACAAATATTTGGCTAACACTATCAAGAGGTTTATTGCCTGCTTTATTTACTGGAATTTACCCTAAGCTGGGTAGGTAATTGGACTGTCCCGAAATCACTTTCTAATCTCAGGCCTGAAAATATTCTAAGGTTTGTTGTCTATAATAAAATAATTTAATTTGCCTCTACATCACCCCCTTGCTAGTGTTAACATTAATGATAAAATTTACAAAATTATAATGAAAAATTAATTATCTGACTTCAACTAAATTACTTAGGTATCTCTATTATACAAAATATACTTATATGTGTATCTATCTCACTGGTTTGACCGTCCATCCAAAACGTGTAACTTTTATTGTTTTTGAATTTACTGCGATGTCTTCTTCACCTCTGGGACCCGTTGACTGTTGTGACGAATTCTGCCATCTTCGTTGAGCACATACGCTGGTTTCAACCTATCAATTGACACATTGATGATCTTGCCTCCTATGTAAATTGCATAGAATTTTTTCTTCTGATCGCGCACTTGAAATGGTCCATCGTAGGTGGGTTGTAATCCACTTTTCGTCACGTGTCTGACGAAAACGTAGGGCGTAGTATTCAAGTCTTTAAATATAAAGGTTTGGCGGCTTCCATGAAACCGTCGCTCTTGCACAAAATTGCGAAATATATTGTCCATACACCTTTGAAATATCTGTGCTGCATTTTGCAGTCCGAAGGACATTGCACGAAATTCGAATAAACCGAAAGTTTATTCGAATAAGTTTATTATGGTAGTTACAGCAGCCTTCGGAATATCAGCGGGCTCCACCGGGATTTGATGGAATGCTCTCACTAAGTCTAAGGTACTGAATACGGTTTTGCCTGCTAAGTCCTGAGAAAAATATTCGATGTCAGGTAATGGATACCTGTCGGGAATTGTACACGCATTTAAAGAACGATAGTCTCCGCAGGGACAAAATCATTTTTCTTAGGAGCCAGATGCAGCGGTGATGCCCATTGACAGGTATAGTTGCACTATACCTTATTGCAGCATTAGTTGAAATTCCTCCTTTGCAACTTTTAGACGGTCCAGTGACAAACGACGGAGTTTGCTGTGCATGGGGGGTCCGGGTGTTGCCTCTATGTGATGAGTTACAGTGTTTGACTTCTCTGCATGTTCGAGCAGGTCGTGTGATATCGAGATATTCAGCTAAAAGCTGATGATATCTTGATGAACCGGAGATTGTTTTTATAGTATGAATGTCACATTGCTCAATCCGACCTTTTGTATTGAGAGAAGTGGTCCCATCTTTAAAGCACTTATTTCTGATGTCCACCAATAAACTGTAAAAATCTAGGAAGTCTGCTCCTATTATCGGTTTACTTACAACTGCGATTATGAAATGTCATGGAAAATCGCGCCGTAGACCAATACTAAGATTGATTGTCCTGACTCGGTAAAAAAAGAAGCTTTCGGAACTCTAGGAATAATTTACCTTATGATAGCAATTAGTATCTTAGGATTATGTTGCTATGGCAGTCCCGTTTGCTGCGGAAAGTTCATAGGTCCTTTTTTGTAGCCAGCTTTTCACCAATCTGCGCGGATAAACACTCACATCTTCACCTGTATCGATAAGGTAGGAGACCCTGGTTACTTTATCTGTAATGAAAAGGCGGCGCGACGTAACACCGTCATTTATTGTCGCTGTAAATGACGGTCGTCGTTTCCCGCATATTTGCACGGTGGCGAGCACTTGGTTGCGCGGACTCCAAACCGGCGGTGGTACCAACACGCCACGACTCCCTGATATTGCACATGATTTCTATGTTCACTTTTTGAACGTCCGCGGTTCCGCGAATGATGTCGCGTTCTACCTCGCGCACTTTGCCTTGTTAGTTCTGCAATTTGTAGTTTTAACTCATGTAACTCGTTAGCTAACTCCATGTACTGGGTGTTTTCGGAGACTTTTGCGATCTGCCCACCGAGATTTGCTTCTTTAATTTTGTCGGCTAACTCCGCGATACTGTTTAACTCCAATGATACTTGTGTGGCTAATATTGCCTGCATTGAACAGGGTAAGCGACTTAGCCATATGGTTTTTAAGAGGTTGTCCGGCACTGCACTTGCATTTCCTGCCAAGTTTCTGAGGTGCCTCAGGAATTGTGAATGTTTGCGATCGCCTATTTCCTCACCTTCAAGCAGTTGCTTGATACGGTGCTGCTCCTGCGAGATAGAGAGTCTTTTGCAGAGCTCTTCTTTGATTTTGTCGTATTTTTCTGTGGCTGGCTGGTTGTTTATGACATCTTTCACTTCAAGCATAACCCTGTTGTCCAAGTGTGATAGCACATGGTAAAATTTGGTGCTATCTGCCGTAATTTTTAATAACTCAAACTGACCTTCAAGTTGGGCAAACCACAGCATTGGTTCTTCTGGCCAGAATGGTGGTACTTTGACTGAAACGGCGTTAACTTGTTGATCAGTTTCCGATTGTTCGTTAGGCATTTTTAACAATTTTAATGCGATAAAAACTATTTGTATATTCCTTAGGTATGTATATCACGTCGGAGTCACCACTGTGGGATTTTAGGTTATACCAAATCACCAACACAATTAATAAACTTAACTATTTATTTGATGATGAACAACAGTAAGGTTGGCTGATAATGATCGTTACATTCGCCAGTCCAGGGAAGAACTGCACTTTTACAAAATAAATATTTGGCTAAGGGTATCAAAAGGTTTATTGCCCGTTTTATTTACTGGGATTTACCCTAAGCTGGGTAGGTAATTGGATTGTCCCCAAATCACTTTCTAATCTCAGGCCTGAAAAAATTCTAAGAAGGTTTATTCCCTATAATAAAATAATTTTATTTATGTCTACATTTCATATAATTATTATGAAGAGCAGTAATTTTTTTTTATTATTCCATTACTATGGTTATCAGTAGTAGAATTGAGAATCAACAGATAAAGAGTTTCTGCTAGGGAGAGGATGAGAGAAAAACAAGTAAAGTACAATAAAGAACCATGCAATCATTTAATAAGAATAAACCCAATGATCCCATACAAATGAGATTGTTCGCTTGTTTCATCCTTACTGTTTGTGAACTTTTACAAATGTAAAAGTTAAACATGTTTTATATAAAGAAAGTAAGCAACAATGTACTCCATTGTTCAAAAATTACTAGAGCACTGCAATCATTTATTTCCTCTTAATATTAGGAAATGCCTAATTTATATAAAACTGTTTCAAAAGGTATTGTTCTTTTAAGGTTAAAAAATGTCAAATTATTGCAATAGAATATTTACTAAAAGGCATTCAAAAAAATTTGCATTATTTGGGCGACATTCAACTGTCGGAAATAATAAAACGATGGTTCTAATTGGTTGTAGAATTTAAAATAACCAATAACAGTGCGGTAACTAATTACTTCCAAAACTTCCAACAGTTGAATTGCAGACAACATTTATATAAATACCAAAAATTTGAGTTTACTGCAATAGAATATTAAGACATTTAAAAATCAAACCCCATCAGACTTTAAAAGTATGCCGAAGTATGTAAACCAAGATTTTTAACAACATCCAAATTATACTGGGTGGCCCAACAAAAAGTTCCCACCAAATAACTTGGTATAGAAGTTTTTTCACACAAATTCCAGATGTCGATTATTATTTCAAGGGGGACATATTTTCATATTATTGACATTTATACAGTGTGTCCTTAAAAAGAGAGGTTTACCACAACTTCATATAATTCACAGATGGGCGCATAGATAAAATGAATTTTATTTGCTTGAATGTGAATGTGATATGAAGTAATTTCTTAAATTTATAGGTCCAGTTACTGAATAAATGGTAATTGATAAAATACGAGTAATTGGAAAGGTGTCCGAGGATTGGACAAGTCAGTAAACAGTCCAAAAAAAAAAATCTTAATATAGAACTAACCAAAAATATATCCAACCATTGGATTAGGTAGCCATTAATTTTTTTCTTAAAATGTTTTTAAATGTCTCCGAGGTGAAGAATTACTTTATGATTTTAGTTTATTTCAGACATAAAAAAAAACTGAAGGTGGAATAATATTTCGCCAGTTCGATGAAAATAGCTTAAAGAAAGCAGTTTAAGCTATCATGTTTCTATTTTTAGTCACTGCTTTATGTCTGTATTTTTATTCTGAAGGTAAAAAACTCCTTGATAAAAAATATACTTACATGTAAATGTACACTCCTTCAAAATCTGTATTACTACCACACATTGTAAAGTACATGTAATGTCACGTAAAGTACATTAATTTATGTATGTATCGTATAATGTAGAGATAATGTGTTACATTACCGAGTAGGTAATGGCAGTACTTAAGGGATGACTTTTTGTAATACATATAAGTAATTTGAGCAAATATAAAGTTGTGTATTTTTTGATACAATTAGCGACAAAATAATATCTCTACTATTTTAAAATTCATTTTAGACATCATTTAAGCTTTTAATATTTTGCAAAAAAATATTATTAAAAAAATAAAAATAAAATAAGATTTAAGTACATACTTAATATGAATTTTTATGTTTTCATGTAATACTTACGTCTGTAAATATTTTATGAAGTTTTGTGTCAATTTGGCTAAAAGGTATATGTAATAAGAACAAATTCATTTAGCTAATGCACAAACGAAGAGAGTGCATATAACGCTGTGGCGCATACCACTGTGCTTTAACCTCGGCTTTCACAGCTTTGTATTCGAAAATTGATAATTTGTTTTTGATTTATTTCAAAACTTTAAGTTATTTCTTAAAATCATGTTTTTAATATTCTCAAGAATTGCTGGACAATATTAAATTTTCTAATATAATATTTTGAAATTCTTAGGAGCAGTAGTGTTTGTGTGGCAAATCTGCCGAGTCACGAATTACGGAAAATTACATGTATAAAACATATTACTTTGTCTTCAATAGTGCAAATATATTTAACGAAACCAGTTACGAATTAAAGCTGTTTTAACCATCATTGTAATCGCCTAAATCGTAGCTCTTAGGAAATATATAAAATTATACTAAAATAGTAAACATACATTTACTTCCCACAATAACCATTTAGGAAATGTCTACCCACTATAACACACTAAACAGTCTGAGATAAAATATTTTTACATAAAAAAATATCAGAATATGCTTTGAAAAACTTACTGTAACATATATAATGCAGTATACCGTGTATTTTATTATGTCTAATTTACTCAATGTACCTATAAATTTGTGTTAAGTAGTTAGTAATTTATGATTCTAGCTGAACATTACATACATTTGTTCCAATGACAACAGAATCGCTTTCACACAGGACTGATTATTTTTATTTAATAAAACATAATACATCAAATTTTGCATAGGTACATTTGTTTCCTTGCTTTCGCGCAGGACTGATTATTTTTATTTAATAAATCTAAAACACATTAAATTTCCCTCAAACACGGTAATGAACAGTAATGAATTGACATTAAAAAAATTAAAAATTTACTCAAATACAAATCTGTTGTAAACCAACCACTGACTGTTGACATCTACTGTCTGGTAGACCACTGTTATGTACTGCCCCATCATCAATTAAGTAGTAGCGCAATGATTTCACATAAAACTGAATCCAAACTATTTAATCTTAAATTTTTATTTTTTACTTTAATTTAATTTTGGTTCAAACTGCCTGATCTCTGGCCATCCTAAATATCTATAACCAAAGTATATCTTTTTATTAATATTAATAAAATAGATATTTTCATTTCCCTACATTATTGGCTCTTCACACTGTAGTTACTAACATAAATATTCAACCAATTGAGTCATCAATATCCATACTTTCAGTGATTATGAGAAATATCAGAGTAAATAGGTACTTTTGATATTGAAATCAGTTGGAAATTGTTGCTTGAATATACCATACTTCTATAATGTATGTACCTAGGTAGGTATCTACCACTTTCTCATTGGCTCCATGTTATTATAATGTGATTATTAAAAAACTGTTTAATTTAACTACAGCATTACAATTAATAATGGTTTCCAGATCAATATTAAGAATTTACAGACAAATTTTAATTCGATAAGCTAATAGGTACTTACCACTAAGAGATGTACTACTCTCCTGGCGATAAGCTGGAGTTGAAGAAGCTGTACCTTGTGGTGGCCAAAAAGTCTTTCGGGGAACAGACACCCAAGAAACTCTTTCACCTTCACGGGCTCTTTCAAGTTCCAAAATAAATTTTCCATCTAAAATTAAGTACTTTTTTTAGAAAAATGTTCTTACTAGATGCAATATATGTTCCTAATTACCTTTAAAGAATTTAAGACGTCCTCCTTGTCCGTAATTAGTCTTCTGGCACTCCTCCTTAATGTTTCTGTCAGCATTCCCATTCATTCCATATAGTCTGTGCCCTTCTTCTGTCATTTTGGAACATTTTGTCAAGATGTTTGAGGGAAGCTGATATTCTGATATATGCATTTCATAGCACTCCCAAAAGGGCTGAAGCCCATTTCGTACAAGAAATCATGTTTAAATGCTTCACTGAAGATGTTTCATACTAATCCACCTGCTGACACTACCACAATCCGTCGCGGTATTTTAACATCCACTACACTAAACAATGAACGGTTTTTATTACATTTTATCCACAAATATAATATACACATAATTGAAACATCGTTAAATAACTCACTTGCAATGTTTATTATTAACCGACTTTTCAACTAATTTAACGTAGTCAGCCTCTCAGCACTACGTCCCGTGGTCAAAATTTGATGATGTTGACGGTGGCTCAGTCGGTCGGTCGGTTTCATAATAAGTTCATTCACATTTCTATTCAATGATTTTTGCGGGACTTTGAAAGCTTTGATATCTTTAAAGAAAATGAAATATTACATATCTTACTACACACGTCTATCTTTATATTTTTATTTATTTACATTTTTGACAATACAACAATTTAAACTAGGGATATAATTTAATCTAAAATAATTTAATGTTTGCGCTTTTTTCATATTTTTCATTCTTATTATTAGCCGATAAAGTAGAAAACTCCATGTCATACCGTGACAGAATAATTACCTCCTCAGATAAGCTTACCTCATTGTTCTCTAATCTTTATCTATGGCTTTGCCGTTGATTGCACCCAAGAACCCTAAACAAAGAATCCAAAAAATTAACCGGTTCCTGGAATTGGTTTCAGGATTGTGGTCAACGAAATTTTAAGTTTTATGTGTTGCAACAGAAAAGAAAACTGAAAGGTGTTCAGATTTTTTCATTTCAGCTCAGAAAACAGAAAAAAAAAGAATAATTCGGTAAGCTCAAATAACGTAAGATCATCTTTATTCTTCAAAAATGTTATAATTTCGTCGTCACTGTCATCACTACTACTACTCATATTTTTAACCCACAGATATATATAAAGAAATTTTTTAATTAATATTTGAGGTTAACAAGACACAAAAACCTATCTAAAACTGAAAAATCTATTTTGGCGTTTGGTTAAGAAGTGCCTGTCATGACTTGACCAGACAATGACCGTTAATGACCAAAACCTTGTGACCAGGTCAACGCCAAAAAATGTCTAATATGTCAGCTTCCGTAACCTTAGATATCGACAAAATCTGCGCATGCACAAATCGAACAAAGGGTCTTTGGAACAGTATAGCACTACATCTTTTGTCCTTTAATGTTTTCGGAGAAACCGCTTATGGGATAACATAGGAAATAGGCGATATAGTAGTATTATATATATATGTATATTTCCATATATACAGGGTTATTCAGAACTTATCCATAATAAAATTTGGGGATGTTCAACATACATGTACAAATGTGGTAGCGCCAAAAATTTTTTGGCGGGGTCTTAAAACTATTTAAAAATTTTTCATTGCACGCCGCTGGATACTGGTCCACTGTAATGGAGTGACCTTGGGACTGACAATGCAAACTGGCTAGCACAAAAAAAAGTTCTTTATTCGGTCGGTTTTAACCAGACGTTCCAGACAAAAACGTGTTTACTTTTTTTATCATATTCTTAGGAATGTGGTAGAAAAGTATCAGATGTGTTGAAGTACAGTTGCCCAGCTACGTAGTCCTTTATAATGGTATAACTTTAAACATTGTTTACGGGAAATCCTAAGCCTTTTATTATAAATTTTTTTGGTGATATCGATTTCTTATTTAAGGATGCACATATCCTCAAAGTTTTAGAGATAAATTCTGAATAAGGCTGTATATTTCACGTGTCACGTGTCGGATGTCTCTCTTGCGCGGTATACTTCTTTTATAAGTGTTTTCTTTTCAAGATCGCCACGCCCCAGGGCGTCAAACTCGTGGCGGACCATAAAGAGCTCTTGAAAAGAACATAAATTTAGGGGATATTTGCCAGTTTGTTTACTTAACCTAAATACAAAATGAAAATACTAAAATAGTAAATACGTTTTTACTCTATATGTCTGAAATTCTGATACCTATTGTGATTATTTTACATTTTCAGCATAATTCTGTAATTTGTTGATGTTTCTACGTCTCTACTTATCTCTACCGATCTAATCTAACCTCACTAATATTTTGGAGTCACCAAACCCCAGCAAAAATGGTAGTGTAGTGCTCGAGGGGAAAGTGGAAAACAGTGGAGGGCGTCGCGCATGCTGCGGAATAGCTCCGAGTTTCTCTACGCTGCCCAAGCCATTGAAAAGAATGCATTATGGGTGTGTTTCTAAATGTTTCACCGATGGCACCGATGTCATCGTAGTTTTTATCACCGGTGGCAGTCTGGTGATATCACTTTAGAAACAACTTGTTAAAAGGTTGAAGTCACGTAGTATTTATTTCACTGGTCAATGCTATGGATCTATGGTAAAATCCACAGAACATAAAATCCATAAAAACCAATAGATGCTAAAATTAGCATTTTCTTATTAAACTCCATTCTTTTTCTATACAAACAAAAACAACCACAACCCAGAGATATGCAAAGAGAGGTGGAATAGAATAGAGATTGCTTCCCTATACTTTAACATTACACGTGTTTTGTTCCTGTATCTGCATGAGTTTTTTGGCAAGGTGAGGAAGTGGGGTGACCTTGTATCACGGGTTCATTGACGGGGAATTTTAATTGTTAATTTATCGGAGAAGAGTTCATTGTCGTCGAATTTCTGTGGCAAAAAAGGCCTAAATCAATAGAAAAATTCATTAACAGATGTAGGATGTAGTACATGTTTGAGATATATTTTATGTGTTTGAGCATGTAAAAATTAATGAAAGATAGGTATTTATATGACATTTTAAGATTATTTAAGGACAATTAATTGAAATAATTTCAATTTATTATAAAGAAAAGTAGATATATGCAAGTACATACCTACTTACTTATACCTTTTACAATGCAAGAAGATTTGAGTGCAAAATTTTTGATTTAGTGGTTATGGTAAGATTAGTTATAACTTTTAACTATTCTGTATCACTTTAAACCGTTAACATAGGTACCTGATATTGAAAATAAAACCTCACACTATATTACAAATTACTCAAGTAATTATAAAGATGCTGATGTAACCCCTGTGAAAATCATCCACATGAATAATGCTACATTTTAGTCACAGAAAATTAAATCTATTACTTTCTTCTGAATTGAACTTCACGAAAACCTACTGGGTTATTAGGTAACATCCAACACAAAATACAATACAATAAGATGACAATAAGTTACGTGTTGAAAACTAAACAACTTAGGTAGGTACAATTATCTTCAATAAGGTAGGTAATGTCAATAATCCTGCATTTTAGTCATAGAAAATTAAATCTATTACTTTCTGAATTGAAGACAACAAAAACTTACATGCGGTTAGCTATAACTCAAAATATATAATAAGTTACGTGTTGCAAACTGAATAACTTGGGTGTAATTATCTTTAATAAGGTAGGTAGTAAAACAAATTAAAACATGCATATTTAATACTTATATCATAGTTTAAAAGGAATTTTAAACTGTGCTTATATTAGGTAAAATATCTACTTGCATAGTTTATACTTAGGTAGGTACTGTGCCGTTGATTTGATTTAACCTTTATTAATCTGGTGAGTGGGGCCAACCCCCACATATTATTCGAAATAATAGAAAGAAACATATTTACAACATATAAAGTATGTTCAACCTTTTCAATTCAACGAAGAAGTTCAACCTTTTCTAGCAGCAGCTAGGTAATTTTGTGAGAAATATCAGGAAATGGGTAGTAGTTTTAGCAATTATATTAAAATAATTCTAGTTTAATGAAAGTAAATTATAAATGACATTGCGATACACTAACCTTTTTGTAACTAAAGTAGTTGGATATACTTTCACTGAAACCCCATATATCAGGCATTATGTAGGGGTAAGGTTATTTCTTAAACTTGATCTCAAATAAATAGTTAACTGTTAGCTGGGCAGACTGAATAACAAACAATTCCTAGATAAGGTAATTGAAAAATAGAACTTTCATATTAAATCAAGTACATACAAATACTTCGGAGTGAAACGATGCATATTGAAATTAATCATAAATCAGAGTTGAATCATAGTACATATATTTGACAAATTGTCTTTTCTTTCCACTATTTCCATAAGAAATAAAAGCTCAAAGTAAAGAAAGGTTTGAGAGAGAACCTTTCTGAGAACTATCCAAATTTCTTACTTAAATAAGTAGGTAATTTAGTACATTTAATCTCTTACATCTGCAAAGGATCTGAAACAAAACAAATTTTATTGAAGCTGGTATTGAGGAAATTGTTAATCAGCATTTCTGATGAATTACATTTTGAACAAAAAGGAATTTTTAAATTATCATTATACTTTCTTGTAATAATTACTTTATCTTTTTTTTGACTTGTGTAAACACTTTGTCTACTTATTACCAATAAATAAATGAAATACGTTAAAAATATCGTTTACAAAATTATAAACAAGTAATATGTTTCCACTTCCAATGAATTAGTCATTATTTCACACTAAGATATTACTATTCTAGCTTGCTCAAACATAAATGGCATAATATATGATCATAAAATAACTGAAGCACACTTTTAGTGTTGATCTACCATATTACCTAATACGGAAAACCATAAACTGCAAAATTTAAGATAACTTTAATTAAATACGTAATTAAAACTATATTATTTGTATGAACACAAATAGTTTATTAGAATTTGATATAAATACAATTAAGTTTTAATGTTAAAAATAATGAGAAAATTTCAACCATTCTTAAGTTAGTGTTAACCCAACATACTTAGTAGTTTTCAGGCTGGATTTTTCTTTCTTCTATGTGTTTCATTATCCCTGGAACAAAAGAAAATTTAGGACGCTTATTAGAATCCAATACAATAATGAGATATAGAAACATGTTCTACTACTTGACAGATGAGATGTACATGACTACAAAAAGTACGAATTTACGTTATATCCACCATCTGTAAATGCCTTATTTAAATAAGGACGAAAACAACAATCCAATACAATTGTATGTGATTCTCATACGATTAGTTTGGTTTGGATTGTGTTACGAGAACTACCAAGAGATGGTGCTCTGGTATAGGGTTTGCGTACGCACAATGTACCTGTTGTCAAATACTTGGGTCTTCCATCTTTATGTAAGATCACTTATATTGCACTGACGAGACGATAAAAAGATCGAAACCGGTCTGCAGTTAGTGACATCCTATGATGTGAGGTCCAAGTATTTCCTCGTAGCTTTGGTTTTCTCATTCTATGTTAGACAAAATGCAGCAAATTTTTTATTTGTAATTTAGCGCTCAGCGAGGCATAAAACCAGGAGAATAACTTTTTTGGATTAATTTGTTTTATTCCTTATTTAAATGAGATATTTACAGATGGTAGATATAAAGTAGATTCGTACTATTCGTAGTCAACATGTTATGTACCGGGTGACTTCGTATAAACTAGCACTCCTCGTAACTTTAAAATATGTTATCGTACGGGAAAAATAAAAAACTGACATACAGGGGACATTTTTTCCTTTCCAAATCTGCAGTGTAATTTCCGGTAACTTTGCATATATATGGGGAGCAGCAAAAAGTATATCTTTTAATGGAATGCACTATATTTTTGGCTAAAATGAAAGATCTTTTTTTCTGATCTAAAATATACCATACAAGTTAACATTTGGTTCAGCCGTGTTTGCGTTATGTAAGTTTAACGTTGCATTGAATTTATATTTTCTTGATAATAATAGTAACGAATGTTTCTGAATTGACATTGTCATTTAAATAACTGTTAGTGGAACTAAATCGAATCCTTCTAATAATTTCTTTTTCTACAATGGCGTTTTCTGTGGCAGAAAATGTAGAAATCGGACCATCGGGATATTTTGTATATAGTATATTTTAAATCAGAAAAAAAGATCTTTCATTTTAGCCAAAAATATATAGGGCATTCCATTAAAAAAATATATACTTTTTGTCGCCTCCCGTATATATGCAAAGTTATTGACAATTACGCTGTAGATTTGGAAACAAAAAAATTTTCCCTGTATGTCAGTTTTTTATTTTTCCCGTACAATAAAAAATTAAAAAGTTACGGATGGGGTGCTAGTTTATACGAAGTCACCCGGTACATCCCATCTGTCAAGTAGTGGAACTTCTCGTTATTGTATTAAATTCAAATTACACAAATTAGCAAGCACATTCTACGTAACATGTTATATACGTCTTACTCATATATTGATTGTAGGTGATTGTGAACATAGATGTTCTAATAAAAATGTCAGCAGTAGGAAAAAAGTACATGATAACTTTTAACCAATGTTAGCTTGTAACCAATAAGAGTTCAAATTTTGAAATTATTCAAATTAAAGAATTTAGCATAAGGATTATCATGCAATATTATTAATTACATACATACCTGTACAAATATTGCATAAACCTTTCTCTTTACTAAGTGCTTTACCTGTAAATTTGAAGTAGTTTTTTATACTGTATTATTATACCTATGAACTAAATGCATTTAGGAGGTACTATGTGATACAAGTAGATGGATAATAATTTTACCATTTCTAATAGAATAGAACAAAGGTACTACAAATTTGTATGTATAAAACACACCTCTAACTCGTCAAATATTAATTGGAAACTACTATAAATTTGGAAGATTTTAACCCGCTGTTTGAAATATAGTTCTGCATTGGGATGGTTGAAGAGAGAATTTAAAGAAACTAGTTTGAATTTTGGTGCAATAAGCACTATTCTGTGATAAGCACTGTGCAGTGCTTAATGAAGGTTGAACATCCTGCAAACCATAGGACTAACTTGAGTCTCCCACCAATGTGTTTAAATATTGAAAAGTTTTTTTTGCCTTCCTATAAAATGAATTGGACTGCATTGTCAATATATAAGCACTTACAATGTTACTGTAGATCGAGCTAAAGGGACATACCGATTCTTCGAAGAATATTGTATAGGTATTGAAGCAAAGTGCAGATATAGAAGCATGTAATGCAGCTGATTTTATGTACCTACCTATTACCTATCTGTTTTTTGTAGTTGTGCTTACCTGAATCTTTTTTTCGTATATTCATCAAAATGTATTCTGCAATTCCAAAGAGCACAATATTGTTACATTCGCAAAATATCAGGAGAACTTACTGTAAATCACAGAATATCTGTAAATGTTCTAATGTGCTGTAAACCAGGTATATTATTTGAACGTAATATGCTGCCTAACTCAACACATTCAGCTAAACCAACTGTAGAAGAATATGTGTGATTGTGTGTCCCAGATGATGATAAATTATTTTTAATAATTTTGGGGTTTTAGCATTTATTGTCGCTATAACCTCGACCTAATTCACACCTAGTATTAGAAGTATATCCACAATAATTAAAAAGATTTTGCAGCAAAACCCATAAACTGGTTAAAAAATGTATATAAACAATTATTATTGTGAATGTGATTCATATTTATTTGAACATCTGTCAAAAGCATCTATCAATACAAGATGATTCGGAATATTTACGATTGATACATCACACGATAGAGTACGGGCACGGTTCACATTTGTCACCTGAAAGTGGTGATACAAACAATTTAGATGTTGGAGCCAGTAGCACGTCAAACATTCACTCTCTATTCTATTCCACCTCTCTTGATATGCACAACCTCAAAGTCAAAACATCTGCAACCTGCAATCACAGATTATTAATAAAGAAACCCTAGAGAAGGAAGGAAACATCAATTCATCAAACTTACACCATTTTCACCGGCAAAAATTGACGGTGAGACCGGTGAGTCACCGATGAACCATCGATGAGTTTAAAAACAGTTTGTTGGTGCACATCGGAAGCATTGAGATTTGAGATTCATTTAAAAACAGTTTGATGCCACCGATGCTCATCGGTGAGTATTTAGAAACGCACCCTATATGTTATACGGGCTTTCGTAAATCCATCATTTCTCAAAAAGATGGAATCATTTCCATCACAACACAGCAAAAGCCGTTCATAAATTTAGCGATTGCTTTATGATAGGCTATCAATCTTGTTCGTAAATTAAGCACAAAATTGTATGATGATCCATCAGAAAACGCACTTTCGTAAATTCAGCACAGTTTTATGATGGATGACGTAACTGATGGATGTGATGGATTTACAAGAACCTTAAACAAAGAAGGACTGATCAATTCATTCATAAAACTTTGAAGGTCATTTTCAACAGATTTCTCGCAACACGTCAGTGGATCCCCTATTGCCAAATTTGCCTCTAATATGCAATTTCAAAAATTTTCAGTCAAAATATCCAACCCAATATTATTTCAGAGACTGTATTAATGCAATCAAATGTGATTTTAAAGTACTTATATGTGTTTTACGATATATATCTTACGATTTGAAGTGCGTTGTGCAAAAATCGTTTGTCGATTTGACAACTGTGATAACTTATGTTTTGTTAATCAGTGCACAGATTACTATGATATGATACAGAAATACTTTGATATCATGACATGACTGATGACAGTGATGACATTCCAAAGACAACCGAGACATTCTACATGACAATGTGACATATATAGGTTATGTTAAAAGGTTAAAGCTGTCAAATTAAAACAGAGGATAATTAAATTTCAATATTTTAAATCTCCCGCTAAAGGGATTCCACTGACGTCACATTAGTGATAAACACGGATTTCTTAAAATAAACTGGATCGCTGATTCCTAACTATCATTTTGTCAGTTGTAAGGTGGTCGCCACACTGTGCTAACATTCCATTGGCTAGTTTTCAGCTAATGATGTTGAGGTATTGACAGAGGGAAATTTTGAAAATAGTTTGGTGAGATATGGGCATATGACTAACTAAATATTACTTATATAGATGGATATGGGTATAAAATATGTACACTGTTGTAATAAAAATACTTTAGCAGCGGGTCTAAAAAGTTAACTTAATATAGGGTTATATCAAAGATTAAATTGTATTATTTGTGCATTAGATATGACGAGTAATTGACAGGACTGGACTCAAGAGTTATATTTGTGCAGCAAAGGTACACATAATTTTTTTCTATTTATAGTGCATTTCAAATAATTGGAATCATCTCTTTTTAATTTGACTTGAAATGATTTTCGACAAAGTCGAAATTTATGTGCTTGTAAAGACACTCCCTACATGTACAAATCTTCCAATGGTATGTCTGGTAGGTACCTATGTATATTAAATTCATTGACGACACTCTTTATTTCTCCTGTTACAACTTCATTTTTTAAATAAATTATACATTAGCCGGAATTATAACTGGTTCATAATAGTTACTTGTCTAAACATAATTTAGTAACTAACCCAAAAAACTTTAAAGTAACATGGTTTGTCAAGCAAGTATTTGAACCTTGTCTGATTGCATTATAAAAATTAGTTAGGATCAGTTTTGTATATTGTTTTGAGGAATTCTAATATCGATACCTTTTTGCCAAATTATCGTAAGTCACTCACTAAATTTTACCTTAGGCTACTTACGACAATTCTGCCACTCTGCCTATTACAGTTCTGTTACGATAAAATGTATGCAGTTATTTAACCGTGAAACATTTAAATACGCTTACATATTTATGGATCTATCTACCTCTGCCAAGATGTATATTTGCATATTATACTTACGATAGATCCATAGTCATTTTCATGGAAAATGTCACTTACGATAGTTTGGCAAAAAGGTATCGATATAAGGTAGGTATTTATCGAAGAATTGTACATATGTTTGTAGTTATTTTAATTGTGGCAGGAACTGCATATATAAAAAGCCACGATGAAAGTAGCTGCACGTCTTATCAGTAAAAACGGCACTAAAAAAATATTTTTTAACTGAATGACATCATACAATTAGTAATGTCAAGTAGTTATTAGTCAAATTTATACTTTACACTGTTAAGATATATTAAATATTGTGAATGAATTGGGATAGGTTAATCAGTTATTTTGTTATGAAATTACATGAAGTTTATAATACACAATATGGTAATAACTGCTTTTCTAAAAGATAACATTAACAACTTCAAAACTCAAAATTATTATGATTATGGTAGGAATTTAATAAAAACATATTTAAAATATAATTTATACACACAATCACATTATAATAGGAGTTTTATCCACACTTATAAAGCATAAAGTAACCTATTATCCACTACTGAAATAATAAAAAAATATAAACTTAAATCAACCAAATTTAATTTACTTATTAAAATTAACATTAACATTTATATTAATAGACATTTCGTTCTTCGCTTTTTCATATTTCACTTCGTTTTCGTTAATAGGAAGCTTGTAGTTGCTTCTTGGAACAAATTTTGGATGTCTCCTCTCCTGAGGAATGACTTGAGCGAGAAGAACCTTGGATTTTCCTTGCAATACCAAGTTTGTTAGATACGGAGTCTTCAATATAGCTCTCTGCCACAGCAGGGCTCTTCCACCCACCATGCCGCTTGATAGGTGTAAAGTCGGCACCTTTATTTCCCAATAAAGTTATTGAAGTGCACCCTCATATAGTGGCCAATATAAACTTCCGCGTTTGCCAAGTTCAGAAACGATACAACTTTTGCAGGAACTTTTGCCAATGTGTTGATTCCAACAGGCTGAGAAGTACATTTTTGATTCTTATAATGTAAAAAGAATCTGTTTTGTGATAAGTTCTTTGGTCTTAGGGAAATACATTTTCTACACATCTCTACGTCGTTGATAGAAAATCCTTCATTTATAATTTTAAACTTTCGTGAAATGCCGGTCTTGGTATCTGGTATCGAAACAACTAGATATGCGCCAGTGTCCTATACATTAGTGATTTTCAAATTCGTCAATTCGTAGCATCGACAAGCACCAGAGACTCCTATTACTAGCGCAACCTAAAATGATTCAAAGTATTATTAATACATATTGTCTAAAAAGTTAAGAGTTATTACCTTAATCATAAAATATTCTTTATCACAAGATTTAGTCAAAAATTCTTCAATTTGCAGTTGCACTCTTTCCAAAACTGCAGCCTTTTTCACCTTATATCCTTGCGATTGACTCTTCAGATAACAGATATCTACGTTTTTATACTTTTATCGCAACCTTCAACATTGAATACTTCGACCAAATGGATGAAATGATGAAATTGCATGTTTTTTCTTCAGATTAAGAAATAAATAACTTGCACCTTTCACACAGAACTTAATTTATAAATCACAAAACAAAAAGAAAATATAAAAGCAGTGCTGGTAACTCAACAGTGTTACCATCATTTAGTTCATAAAATACCTAGAAGTTAGCACAGTATGGCGGCCGCCTATCAGTTGTTATTATTAGCTACTCCCACCAGTATGTATTAGCGATCCAGTTTATTTTAAGAAATCCGTGGTGATAAACAAATGTGATTGGCTGTTACTGATTGATCAGTCCTTCTTTGCTTAGGGTTCTTGATGGATTTATGCTAGACATGTGATTCCATCAGAACAATTGACAGTTAGGATTAATTTACGAACTGAAATTAGGTTTAATGATAGATGGAGACAACGCGCATAAACGTCCATTTCATAAATCTCTGTGAGTAAGAATTTTGTCTTCCCCAACCAAAATATCCACTGGAATTTGTTTACCCTCCATTGTGACTAACAAATCTACTAGGTACTTTGTGCTTACTTTTATGCTTTTATCAAAATTGCATCCCTTAAACCAAACAAAAAACAACATACTAACCTCAAAATTAATGACATGACAGTTCCCCCTCTTTTTTCCATCACAAAATTTGAAATCCATCATAACTATTTAATGATGGAAGTGATGGTTTTCTGATGGAACATCATACAATTTTGTGCTGAATTTATGAACAAGATTGACAGCCAATCATAAAGCAATTGCTGAATTTACGAACGGCTTTTACTGTTTTGTGATGGAAATGATTCCATCTTTTTGAGAAATGATGGATTTACGAAAGCGCGTATAACCATCACTTCCATCATTAAATAATTATGTGGATTTCAAATTTTGTGATGGAAAAAAGAGGGGGAACTGTCATGTCATTAATTTTGAGGTTAGTATGTTGTTTTTTGTTTGGTTCAAGGGATACAATTTTGATAAAAGCATAAAAGTAAGCACAAAGTACCTAGTAGATTTGTTAGTCACAATGGAGGGTGAACAAATTCCAGTGGATATTTTGGTTGGGGAGACAAAATTCTTACTCACAGAGATTCATGAAATGGACGTTTATGCGCATGTCTCCATCTATCATTAAACCTAACTTCAGTTCGTAAATTAATCCTAACTGTCAATTGTTCTGATGGAATCACATGTCCAGCATAAATTCATTACATCCATCAGTTACGTCATTCATCATAAATCTGTGCTGAATTTACGAAAGTGCGTTTGTGGTTGATTGACATATTTGCAGGGTTGCCAATATGCGGGTAACTACCTGAAAACCGGGTAATCGCAGTTCGTCTTCGGGTAACATTTTTGAACAGGTAAAACCGGGTAATTTTAAAAAATCAAACAAAAGATCAAAACGAAGTTTTTTTATTTCTTGGTCTACATGTGAACATGATACAAGATTCAACTACACTGATATGCTCATAACTTGACCAAATTTCGTTTGTTCTGCGTATGACGTCATTCGTGAGGGAAAATGGCGAAAATTCAAATACCTTACAGCTCGTACATAAAAGAAGTATACTGCTTAAAGTCAACTGCGCATCCGTATTGCGCTTGCAATAGGAGATAAAAATAATCGCCATTTTGATGTACTACGTCACACATACGTACGTACAATAAATGTTGTTCTTGTATCAATCACAAGAAATTTTAAGTATTCAAAAACTTAGAACACTATTTTGAAACAAATTATTCAATTAAAACGCGAAAATAATTTATTATTATCAGTGTAAGATATGTAACCACCATTACACATTCGTGTATATAATGTTGCAACATTTCCTAAAGGTTCAGATGATGCTATGTATGTGGATGATGCACGGTGAGTATACGTCAAAATGGCGACGCACTGTATTTCACGTGTCCGATGTCTCTCTTGCGCGGTACTTATACTTCTTTTATGTATATGCCTTACAGTCAGTGATATAATTATTTTCTTGTTTGTCAATTGTATTCCCGTATTATTATAATTGTGAGGCCCGAGGGTTATCAAGTTGTCATTTTTATATTATAGAGTGGTATTTACTTACAGTAGTGCTTCTTATTATCTCTTCAAATTGTAAAATTTAGGTTAGAATTATATTCGGTAAGTAAATAGTACACAGAATGCGGTTTGAATTAAAATAAGGAAGATTGATATTTAATAAACTATTATTTTAGTTTTCCTGTATGAATCGTGTATTAATTCCATAATCAACGTTTATTTTATTTTGTTACCTTTGTTTACAAGTATTTTATTTAATTTTTCCTTATAACTGATGTCACGCTTAACGCTCAATCGATAGACCACGCCTCCGTGCGCATTGACATATCAGTGTAGTTGTATCCATGATACAACTACACTGATATGCCATTGCCATGCGCCCCCGTGCGCATTGACATATCAGTGTAGTTGTAACCATGATACAACTACACTGATATGCCAATGCGCATGGGGGCGTGGTCTATCGATTGAGCGTGACGTCAGTTATGATACAAAATTAAATAAAATACTTGTTAACAAAGATAACACAATAAAATAAACGTTGATTATGGAATTATAATACACGATTCATACAGAAAAACTAAAATAATAGTTGATTAATATCAATCTTTCTTATTTTAATTCAAACCGCATTCTGTGTACATATATCTACCTACCGAATATAATTCTAACTTAAATTTTACAATTTGAAGAGATAATAAGAAGCACTACTGTAAGTAAATACCACTCTATAATATAAAAATGACAACTTGATAACCCTCGGACCTCACAATTATAATAATACGGGAATACAATTGACAAACACGAAAATAATTATATCACTGCCTTTAAGGTAATAATAATAATAATAATAATAATAAAGGTATTTGAATTTTCGCCATTTTTGCATCAAGAATGACGTCATGCGCAGAACAAACAAAATTTGGTCAAGTTATGAGCATGATACAACTACACAGATATGCTGATAACTTTCGTTTGTTTGCGCATGACGTGATTCGTGAGGGAAAAATGGCGATGTGATGCGAAATTTCTTAAGGCCAGTGATATCATTATTTTCGTGTTTTCAATTGTTTTTTCTCGTAACTGACGTCACTATGCGCATTGGCATATCTGTGTAGTTGTATCATGGTTATGAGCATATCAGTGAGTGAAGTTGTATCATGGTTGTATCATGCATGTGACGAACTAACGTGATATGTTGCGAGCTAGCGCCTTATCGCCTTAATCCTAATCCATGGTATATCGGTTTTTTTGTTGACAAATACTGCCGGAGTTAGTCTGTTTCCAAATTTGAAAATTGTTATAAATTGCCTATTAATATTACCGTTTTCAAATGCTTCAGTAGAACGACTTTTTAGCATATCTCATAATATTAAAGATTAAAGCTGACAACCGCAATAAATTACCATATATATAATAATAGTACTATATCGCAGGTAGAGCAAGCAATTTATATCTATATGGAACTTTGGGTTGTGATACTAGACATATAATACTTAGGGGAGACAAAACATTCCATTCAAAAAACACCATTTGTTTACAATCATACATACCTCCACACTTTTGTACATGAGTTGGAGGGAGATAGCTTTATAAAATGGCAATACTGTAACCTAGGCGTCCTCGTCCGATATTATCTTTACCAGTGGTGTGCAGTTTTTTAGGGATCATTAAAATAAGTTATAATTTAAATGTTTATTTATATTAGAACTTAGGTTTGTGTGCGAGCAAATAAGATACGTATTTATTACTGGTTGGACCTATATATTCTTAGTGCTCTAGAAAATCATTATTAAAATCTCAGCAGAATGTTATATAAACTATTCAAAACACTTTCATTCAGCTTCATTCAGATTATCCCTGGACTTGACCCAGCTGGTTTTAATATTCGGCCTTCCTGTGTTTCTATCGTCCCAACGAAAATTTTGCCCATGCCTAAACGGATGATACCTGTAACATTTTAAAAGACATAGGTATGAATGATTTTTAAGAAACTATTCTGCATAGTAGCACTATGCACGCATTTCTCTAATGCAGGTTTCCCTTTTGTTTATTGTTTGCCAGTCGAGCGCTATTCACGCATTTCTCGACTGCAAAGCTTATGAATGCAAATCATTCATTATCAATACCTATAATTTATTATTTAATTTCCTTATTATTATTATTATTCAACAGCCTCAAATTTCCAAGCTTATAAACACTAACCTTTATAGATTATTGCCTCGGTAGTTCTACAAAAATATATTTGGATAATGCAACTATAAAAAAAAATTATTATTAATTTTTTTGGGCGCTATTCACGCATTCCCACTCGTATTTATTTTTATAAACTTTTACCTAATACATACATCCTTATGCATTTAAAGAAATATATTGGCATTATCCAGCTTTGAATTATTAAAATAAACAATTAGATAAAATATTTTTGTATAGCCTATATAATTAATTGTAATAATAGCTGAAAATAAAATAATTAGTTAATAAATAGGTTATTTTTACTTTAGCACTATCAGAACTAACGTCTAAATTATTTATATATTTTTTTAAACTATCTTCTGCTACTTACATCCATAAACCTTTTGTAATCTTTAAAGGATCCCCCAAACCAACGCAGAGAACCCCACACCAAAGCGAATATAATCGCATCATATGCGTCATATTTTTCAGTATCGAAATGGTTGATTGCTATTGCTGAAAACGAAAAATAAACAATTTGTACTTGTACTTACATACTTACCTATCATACAAAAATATGTATACTTCATCGGATGAAGAAGAAGCATTTGTGTTGCTTGCATTGGAAGAAGACAATTTAAGGTAAAATTATTATTATTCTTTAAAAATAAATGTGTTGATCATATTATGTATCTAACCTTAAGAAGAAAAGAAAATGGGTTCAGGATATTCATAAAAAAAGACGACAATATATTGAATTTCATACATTAATGCCGCAATTACGAAAAGACGAGAATCTATGTTATATTTTTGTTATTTTTTCGAATATTTTTGTAATCGTCATGAGGAAGGTCGTCTAATATAGGATACTTTCGCACTAATTCAATGATTTTTTCCATTTTATTAATTACTTTCTTAGTTAAGAGACTGCGAAACTACTACGGATCCGAGAAAAAATACAGCCGATTGCGAAAAAAAACTCCGTACGAAATAAACCAGACAATTCGCGCAGTCTAAACGAAAAAAATCGTGTTGGTGTGAACGTACATATTTAACGCAATGGAAACAATATGATGCGAATCGCAAGCGGTGCGAACTTCCGCAGGTGCTGCGATTATCCGCGTTGGTTTGGTGGACCCTTTATACCTTTTAACGGAATGATTTCGTAACTATTACTTCCCAGTAGCTGTAGCACAAGTATAAAGAAATATACAGTAATTTCACTCTTTAAATTTTTTGTACAAAACTTTTTAATGCGCATGTCTGCTCTTGGGTAGTATGCGCGTTGGTAGATATGTAGAAAGGGAAGAATGGGCCGGTGTATGCTATTTTATGGGCGCACATACAGGTAATCAGCATACGTTTGTGTGTCTAGGCGTTTGTGTTTGTGATTTCGATAAGTGTTTTGTATTATGCGTAACATAGCTATAAAATATTGTTTCATTTGTAAACGAAATTCTGACATAACTTAACTTTTTGTTATAGGCCACCCTTTTGACTCTTCAAAAAATAATAGTCCGGACCTGTACGTATCTACCAAAAACGGTCACTAATGCGCATGATTGTGCTTGGGTAGTATGCGCAGTGGTCTTTTTGGGGGGTTAAAAAACAAAACTTATGGACACCAACATCAAAGAGATTTTGCCGAGTGAAATTACTGTATATATCTTTATACTTGTGGCTGTAGTTACCTTGTACAGCCCGCCGTATTTTATTTTTCTAGTTACCTCTTTGTCGTCTGTAACTACACCAGCCTAAAGACAAGATCACCTTTTTCCTAACTAACACTTTTTTTTCTTATCAAACCTTTTCTTCATTTGGTCAGATACATGATCAAGTTTTCTCTTTACTTTATCTCTCAGCTTGAATTTCTGTATTATCTTGGATTTGTTCACCATTCTGATTGTATTGTAATCAAACATCAGTTAATGAGCTGATGATGTACACCCTGTGCTAGCATTTACAGTATTATTTATATCCCAAACTCCATCAAAAAGCTTTTCCAACCACTGAAAAATCCACATTTGTCTAGGCTGGGGATTTACAGGAAAGTTACGACAATAATATTCTGTATTAAAATATAACATCTAGGTTTATTTTCCTGCATTTCAAATAGGTGCAACTAAATTATTTACTGTTGAAATATTGGAAACCCAGCCTGGAATTGTACAATAGTTTTATTACAAGGCTATTATAATTTTTCGGTCTAAATTGCTTTAATACCAAAAATTAGATACAATACAACAATAAAACAGGTAAATATTTATTTAGTCCTTCATTCAAGGAATTTTCCTATGTAGGTTTCGAAGAAATTGGTATATAAAAAACTTGCAATAATTTACTTTAAATATAGTTAACAACACCACTGCTTACGCTAAAAAAACATAACCTCACTTACAGTCGAAATACCAGTCGGGAGTAGAATAGTCAACTTTTTTACGACCACGCACTGTTGAACCATTGTAGATTGGTTATAAAAGGTTCTATTGCCAAAAAAACACTGAAAATAAATAGAAAATCGCAAAAGATCACAAACACTGTAACGTAATTTTTTGACGTAAGAAACAAAATTTCCCGAAATTCCGTCAGTCGGCGTCACTTGGTCGCAAAACATCCGTACAGCATTGCCACAGTATTTCCCTAATACGATATAATTTTATGTTATTAGAAAACTATAAATAATTTTAAACGTAGAGATTATGTATTTTAATTAAAAAACACAGATAAATATTTAGTCTATTATTTTTTCTTAATTACACATAAAAAAATCATATAATTATAATTAATATATAGGTACTCTTTGTTTTCAAACACAGGCGGTAGATCTAGGGCAATCCGCATAAGTTTTACAACGTTGATTTCTGTTGAAAACGATGTCTGATCGGCGTAAAATTCGGCATGATCAATGTCTGATCGGCATGATCTCCTTTATTATTATGTCTATGATTGTGATAGTGTCACGGTGTATGTACAAGTAATTAACACTTTATTATTAGTAACTGTAACTGAACGCAGAATTGATATGAACACGTGAGATTTACTTGTCCAGTGGATCTAACCAAATAAAGTAATGATGTGGATTTGCCGGCTAAAAATATTTTTAGCTTTCTTTGCCAATTTTTAGCCGACAAAAAATTCAGCTAAAAATGGCAAAAATAATATTTCATTTTAATGAATATTATTGAATTTGTTGCATTCTCCTGGTTGATTTGATACCAAATACATATGTGTTGTTCAAGTTATTATTTAAGTATTATTAAATAATAATTTTCTCATGAAAATTCTCAAGGTCACTTAGCGCATAGTCAATATATCTCCATTCTCCATCCTGTATTATCTTCTGTAATAATAAAGTATGGAGCTATTCTTGAGCACAGAGTGCAAAAGTGAAAAGTATAAGAGAGTCGAAAGGGGCATTTGTTTATATTTATATTAATTTAGTTTTTATTTTATTTTAGTTATATGAACTAAGTTGTGAGCGTTTAATTTTTAATATTTCAGATAGTAATTATTATATCTGCTATTACGTTTATGATGTAATATCAAATTTTTTCATTTGTTTGGAATTTTATTTTTTCTTATGTAATAGAAACTATCAATTAACGTGAATAAACACAGTTATCAACCAAAAATAAAATTTTATTAGAAACAATATTCTTCACAGAAACAAAATATATATTGTTTTTAATATTCTTCTGCAAACAACAGTTTGCAATAGTTAGGTTTGCATCACAGATCACCGCCGCTTGATGGTACTATAAGGATATCTATCTAGGCGGTTTTTTCTTTCAATAAAAATTTACAATTTTTACCATTGACAAAATAAGATTCAAACATAAATACCTAGGTACCTTTTGTTTTTGAATAAAATGACATAATTTTGATTGTTTGCATTTAAATTTAACATGAAAACAAAAAATAAATCCCTATTATGTTAGACTATACCTACTAAATATTAGGAAAACACTTCAATTTGACATTTTTGTGACTTAGATTTTTGCTTTAGGCTAAAAAGGAAATACATTTTCTAATTTAAACTTATCCGTGACGAAAAGACACTTTATCACCTATTAATACAATATATAACACTCATACCTTATTTAAAGTTATCCGTCATGAAAAGACACTTTATCACCTCTGTTAATCCAATATATATGATAACAGATGGATAACAGTCATACCTTAGAAAATTTTCAAACAAATTTTTTAAAAACAATAATATTGAATTCAGAGATACCTACTGTAATCTCTGATTAAATTTAGTAACTTTAGGTTATTAATTGTACACGGTCAAGTTTTGGCGGGAATTTGGGCTAAAAAACAATTTTTAGCCGGCAAAAATGTACTTTTCTTAGCTGGCTAATAGCTAAGAATGGAAAAATATCCAGTGGAAAAAAATCCGACTCACATAATATCTCTAAAATAAAGTGAAACACTCTCTGTCTTTGGTGGATGTTCCGTCATGCTTTTTATAGGCAAGGGCTCTGATCCTTTCTTACCTGAGCAATTTATTAGGTTAAATCTGGGAAAATTCCTGTCCTTACTGAATAATAATAAATATTATTAAAGGATTAAAGAATCATCTTACCCTGTCGCCAACTAACCTAATTGCAGGTCAATTTGCCGGAAGGGTGTAATATAACAATTAGGATAAATGCTATGTACAATTATAATACTAGGTACTTACAAAATAGGAAAAACCAGATAGTTATTACTTATGAGAATTGAGACAATTACCTATTTACAAACTAACCTGTATACACAATACTATATTAATATTTAAATCTTACCAAGAGCCGCTTCAGCTAGAAAGCACTAAAAACAACTGTACAAACAAGTTAAACTTTTGAGGCAACGAATAATTATTCTAAATAGATATAAAAGAAATGTTCAATAGTTTATAAATTGAAATTAGTGACATAAAAATTTAGATTTGTACTATTTTTGTCTAAGAGATATCAAAACAAGTAAGATATATACCTATCATAAATCAAAATATAACATTGATTGAAAAAACAACTTATTTTATATACCTACCTGATTGTTCTCTTTATTTGTTTAAAGGTGTAGTTGTATCATGGTTTAAAGTAGGTCCGTTTGAAACTTAGCTATTTAAAATTAATTATGATTGGAATTAAAATTTTGAAGACTTTTGTATTGTGTGAATGTTCACAGTTATCGTAACATAATATAGCTATAGGAGCTATGATGGTATGTCTCATAGGACTTTTGAATTATTAAGTTTGTGACATTTAATTCAAGTTTTAATAATTTACTTTAATGATCCGTTCATCTAAACACTGTTGCACAACATTTTTATAATGAATTTGAATACATTTTCTAAAGTTTATATAATTCCTTATAGTTTTCTACAGTTGCAATATTTTAGGTTTTGTAAATGAATACCTATTATACTTAATAAATTGAATTTAAAGTAAAAAAGTACATTGAAAAATTAATATCCTTATATAGCAATTTTCTTTTTATCAGACGTTTAAAACCTTTCCATAGTTTCTCGTTGGTGTTGATCACAATAAAATAAATCATTGAAACTAAAAATACACTACTATTGCTCATAGACTAGCTGTTGCTGTTTTAGTTATATATTTTTAAATAAGTTGTTTTAGTTTCTTTATATTGTTGCCGTCGTTATAGGAATATTCTGAACTTTTAGTTTAAGTGGAGTTAGAAAGTAAAAAGTAAATGACACTACAAAATTACAAGAGAACAACCACAGAAATGAATAAAGCACTTAATATTTCCCTAGAAGGGAATAGGATCTTGGCCAGGTGTAAGAAAATGTACAAGTTTGGAGCAGTGTGACATCAAAATGGCGCCTTCCACGTTTTTTCATAAAAATTGGATGCGCAGTCTTCTATAATCGTTCCATATTCTGTACAACAATATTATACCTAATAAACTCCTTGGGGTAGAGACCCAAAAATTCCGAAAACACCACGGCGCCAACATACTATCTCTATCCTTATCAAAATATCCAGAGTACCTTAGGTTGTGTTCCGATATTAAACTTGGTTAACCAAAATCCCGGTTAAGTGTTCCATTAAATAAAAATTCCTGAAAATTGTTTAATTTTGGAACTGTGGTCACCTGAAAAAGGTTAACCAAACGTCAAAATATTGACCGTGCTCTGGGAGCGGTACATTGGTCAACCGAAGAGTTAGCAGGTTAGGTTTTAGCGTTGAGAGAAGAAAAATCAATTCTCTCAACGATTTTAATTATATTTTGTTTATATGGTGAAGGCAGATGGGGTGGTGTTCTTGCGTTAAGAGTTATAATAAATATTTATAAATTCTACTTTTCTGTATTGTATTCTGTAGTCCACTTGATCAAGTCGACTGAAAGCTACACTTATATCTACTTATAAACTACTTATATCTTACTATAATATACAAAATTATCTGCTGTTTCATTTATTTTTTGACTGAAGACTAGAGTAATAGTTAAGCACGGAATATGAAGGTATTTAAGGTTGAATGAATCCCAATAAAAACAATTCATCATCCATGTTGATTAACCAGCCAGTTCCTAATTACACATTTTTCAGGTTTACCAATATTTCGGTTAACCGAAATCCTGGTTGGTCGCGGATAATATCGGAACACAACCTTAGTCAAACATGCACATGCGCACGAATATCGCAAACACCAATAAGCATGCAGCATAAATTCTACATCTCTATCTACCGACTTCTTTACAGAAAAAATTGAAAGTTGGGAAGTCTGTCCATATATATAATACTACTATATCGCGGGTAGAGGCCCTAATGCTTGCTATTATAGGACAACTCGAGAACTAAGACAGATACAAAAAAATTAACCGCCCTTTCTCGAGCTCATTTTCTGAGACAAACTTAATGCCGAAATGCAAAATGGCCCATCTACTTTTGTTTTTGAGATATTAGCGAATATTCGATTTTTCAAATTTTCTGTGCCTGCGCATATCTTGGTTATTTTAGATATTAGAAAAAAACAACTTATATGTTCTTCAGACACTTTTTTAAAAGGAATGCAGTGGTGTAGCCAATATTTTAATAAGTTACAACGTAAGTCGTTCCTGAGGCGAAAATGCGGCCCGCGGAATAATAATATGCCGCACCTTCTCCCACACAAGTCTCAGACTTTCGGGCTAATCCTTGTGACTAGAATGAGGGGTAGAGATATTATTATTATTATTATTATTATTATAAATAAAGAAATAAAAATTTATCTTTTTCTGTAGTTGTCATTTATTTATTGACGGGAAAACATTGGGTCATTTTTATTGAATGTTCGGGTAAGACTGTAAAACCCAACAAAAATGAGTAATTTTCAATTTCTCACCGGATAATTTAAGAAATCACGTTGGCAACCCTGCATATTTGCCTAGTTCTAATTTCTACCACAGGACATCTCAGTATATATATATCTATATTATCTATGGAACAGTCAGTCAGTTCAGTCGTCATCGTCAGTCGTCAGTCGTCAGTCAGACAATCGTCATCGGTGAGAAGACGTGCACTAGTGTTAACTGATTCTTTTTAGTGTTTATTTGTATTATAATAAAACCAAAACTATTGGTTGTGTAAGAATAACTACTTATCTGATAATAACGATATAACTGAGGTTCGTAATTTTTCCTATATTAGAGTTATTAATTTGAATTAATAGGAGTTATTTATTGTTTTGTGTGCGGATTTTACATTAACTGAAATGGCTAGTAAAACTCCTGGCCGTGGGGCCTCAGTCTTTGAAGACCTATCAAATGTAGAATTTGAAACTAGTGAAGATGTGGAAGTTATCGATAAGTTTAAAAATATGTCTCTAAAAGAAGAACTCCTTCGAGGAATTTTTGCATATGGTAAGAGAACTAATATTTTATTTGGGTCAAGTGAAATCTGTAACTTTTATTTATTTTAGGTTTTGAGAAACCTTCAGCAATTCAACAAAGATCTATTAAGCCTATTATGAAGGGAAGAGATGTTATAGCACAAGCACAATCGGGCACAGGAAAAACTGCAACATTTTCTATTGCAATTTTACAGTCTATAGATTTAACAATGAGAGAAACTCAAGTATTATGTTTATCCCCTACAAGAGAATTAGCTGTACAGATACAAAAAGTAATTTTGGCCCTAGGAGACTTTATGAATGTACAATGTCATGCTTGCATAGGCGGTACAAACCTAGGGGAGGATATTAGAAAACTTGATTATGGTCAGCATGTTGTGAGTGGGACTCCTGGTAGGGTGTATGGTAGGTATAATTATTTATTAGTCTTAGTTTTTAGTTCAACAAAATTTACTTTATATGTTCAGCATTTACTAAGTCATAATCGGCTAGATCAAGTCGCCTAGTCTCTGCTCCTTATATTAGTCTGTTTCACTGTACGGTACTCAATTGTTTGTATTGAAATGAGAGTTGTCATTCAGAGAGAGACAGCCTGACAGCTGTCAAACTTAACTGCTACTGTTTTCACGATTTTTTGATGCTTTCTGAATTAACTTTGTTATTTTTAATTATTCTGTTGTGTATATAAATTTTAAAGTTTTAGTTACTTCTATGAGTCTTGTATGTTGTAATGCCATAAAGTGCAACTGCTGTCACTAGTGTCACTGTCAACTTTTGATAGATAGTAGAGCTGGGTCGCTCATGAACAACTTGCATGAATGTGCATATCACTGTACCGTGAATGAACGATTCGCGACGAAAGAGCTCATCGTTTATTCTGCTATTTATACAGCGTACAAACGACCTTTTTAAGAGCGCTATTTCTTTTTACTGTGTCTCACTTGACTCGGCTCACTACACAATACACATGCAAAGTGTGATGAATGCTACATCACCAGATGGTGAATGAATGCTACAGTGACAGTGCTAAGGACACGTTCAAATGAACGACTCGCTCTGAATGACTCATTTCAATGGGCTGTGCCGTACGTGTCGACACACCAAAAATGAACGAGCGACCCAGCTCTAATAGATTGAGCATGCCATATTGACGCTTTGTAGTTCTCAGCCTCACAGTGTGAGGCCGACAGTTACCAAATCTCCACGGCAACCACAAAATTAATTGCAGACCCCTGTACCCAAATTAAGCCGAATCAACAAATTAGAAATAGGAGTAGGCGACGTGATTTAGCCGATTATGACTAAGTAAATACATATTGCTTATGAGGAAAATGGCAACTGAGTTGTAGAATTAGGTACTTTTACTACGTTTTATTTAAATACATATGTCACAATCTTTGGGCATATCAGAGAAATTAATATGATAAAGAAGCCCATAATAATATGATACGATAAACCATAATAATATGGTTTATACATAAACTCTGAAATAGTTACTGATTACAATAATAGTAGTAGTCATTTATAATGACACAATTATTAGACATTTATTGTAAATTGCCTGACTTACCAGTAACCAGTACTATTGTAATTGTTTTTTGAATACCTATGCTCTTCAAATACAGAGTAAATTTTGTAATATCCTTGATCATATACATTAACCCTCTTGAAAGGGGTTGAAACCTTTGGTGTGAAGATAACATTATACTGCATTCGACGCGCGTTTCGTCAACCAAGTTAGCATCATCTGGAAATGATTAAAACTAAACCTACGCTAACACTGTCCTATTTACACCTAAACTATTCCTACGGTTCAGTGATCCGTTGCGACGGCTCAGTGAACCGCTCTCACGACTCGGTGAACCATTGCGACAGATCAGTGAACCGTGATTTACTAACCAATAAAGAGGGCGGTATGGGATTGGCCCTCTGTCACCTTTCATACTATTTTTACACTTTGCAGTTTCCAAACTCTTAAATGCATCCAACTGCCTGGAATTTGTTACATTTCTAATAAGTCTTAAATTGCTACTATCTAGTTATTTTATGGTTGTTCTCAAAGGCATCATGCTGGGCGACACTAGACTTATCTGTTCTGCCATATTTGAGATGAGCCATATGTTCCTTGAATCTAGTTTGAATTAACCTTCTAGTTTGTCCAACATACTTTTGATTAGCCTTTACAGCTAATTTCGTAAATCCTCGACTTTTCCTTAGTTTCTATTTTGTCTTTTGGATTGCCTAACGGTTGTTGTAGTTTATTTCCCGATAAATAAACCACTGACATATTGAATCTTTAAAAACATTACCAAAACCACGGGTGAAACGAGGATCGTTAGGAATGGATATGAATTTTAGATTTTCATTTTGAAAAGTTGAGGAATTTCGATGTGTTTTTAAATTTACTTTTCCTAATTATTTTATCAATTAAACTTACAGAATTAATCCATCCATTAAGCTATATCCCTAATCAATGACTTTTATTTTTCAATCCTCTCTTTATTTACACTTAATAGGTGATAAATTGAAACTCGCCATTTTGTGTTGAGCACAATGGTGAGAGCCCTTAGGGATATATCTTAACGTACTGGTATCTTTTCTGTAGGTATATGTCAAAAAAGTTGACAATATCAAATATTAGACATTAACAATTATTAGACAATTATGTAACAAAGTTGTCAATATCAATGACTTATTTATCAAACACCGCAAAGATATCATCCACATATCTAAACCAAACCCTGGGGAAATACTCGAATTCTTCTTTGCTTTTGATTCAATGGTAATTTTTTCGAACAATATGAGGGTACAGCAATGGATACATCTTTGTCGCCATTCATTGCCATTCTCTTCAGGAACAGATTCGAACCAGAGACAAAAGAAGAATCCAAGTATTTCTCAGGGTTTGGTTTAGATAATTGGATGATATCTTTGCGGTGTTTGATACAAACGTCACTGATATTGACAATTTTTTTTCTAAATTAAACAGTCGTTTCGCGTCAGTTCAATTTACATGTTAAATTGAAAACTTTGGACAACTACCATTCTTAGATTTATTAATAATTAGAAATAGCGAAAATAAGTTAGAATTTGACATAACAGAAAAGGTACCAGTACTTTAGGATATATTCTTAAGGACTCTCATCATTGTGATCTACACATAATGGCAACTTTCATTTCACCTATTAAGCTTCATTCTAAATAAGGAGAGGTTTGAAAAAGAAAAGGCACTGATTAGAGATATAGCTGCGAGTAATGGATATTCTGTAAGTTTAATTGATAAAATAATTAGGAAACGTAAATTTAAAGAGACACTTCGAAATTCCTCGACTTTTCAAAATGAAAGAGAAAATCCAAATTTATATCTATTCCTTACTATCCTCGTTTCACCCGTGGTTTTGGTAAGGTTTTTAAAGATCTAGTATGTCAATGGTTTATTTATCGGGAAATAAACTTCAACAACTTTTAGGCAATCAAAAAGACAAAATAGAAACTAAAGAAAAGGAGGAATTTACTAAATTAGCTGTAAAGACTAATCAAAAGTACGTTAGACAAACTAGAAGGTCAATTCAGTCTAGATTCAAGAAACATATGGCTCATCTCAAATATGGCAGAACAGATAATTCTAGTGTCACACAGCATGCGTTTGAGAACAACCATAAAATAGATAGTAGCAATTTAAGACTAATTAGGAATGTAAAAAATTCCAGACCGGTGGATGCCTTTTTGAGAGTTGCAAAAGAGAAATTGCAAAGTGTAAAAATAGTATGAATGGTGACAGGCAAAATCCCATACAGCCCGCTTTATTGGTTAGTAAATCATAGTTCACTGAGCCATAGCAATAGTTTAGGCGTAAACAGGACACAGTGTTAGCATAGGTTTAATTTTAATAATCTCCAGATGATGCCAACTTGGTTGGCGAAACGCACATCGAGTGCAGATAGTGTTTTGGAGTTATGTGGAAAACTATGTCAGTGTTATATACATTTACAACAAATAGTATGTCCTACATAGTCTAATCACCTCCATAAATGTGACGTGTTAGAGGTTCAATAAAAAAAAGATATATTTTGACATAAATTAATTAACCTCACGAGTGAATTATTCATAATATTGAATTTACATGGTATTTATTTGGTATTACATATGGATAATTGATAACGAAGAAAAAAATTTTGATTTCCTGAAAAAGATTTGACTGACTGAAATCAAACTTCTAGTGATTAGGGAATTTAATTTTTTATTTTTATTTTATTAATCAACTGTATTGAAGGGAATTCTAAAAGACTTCACAACTTCTAATAGGAATAAACAAAAAGACATTATTTTTTTAATTTAATATTCATAGTAAAGGAAACATATTGTGACATTTACAGAAACAAACACAGTATGACTAGCAGAATATCACTGAAAACCAATGATGACAGGCGCTAATGAACAAAGCACAAAGGTCATATGTTGGCATCAATTGTAATGGTTTGTTTACAGTAAACAGTAACAGCGACATTCCCTTCATAGACGCTGGAGATAATATGATCGCTAACTGACTGCTTTAAATGCCAAAATGACCAATTACACATTAATGCCAATAGCGTAGCATAATATGTAACCTTGCATTGCATATGTAATCTTCACCTTATTGTTTAGTTTCTTTAAAAGTTCATTCAGATGCCAAAAAAATGAAAATAAATTTACTGCTACAAAAATAGTTACTGGTCATGTGGTTTGTGAATATTTATGAAAACATGGTATACCTATAATGAATATTTATGAAGACATGGTATATTTCAGAGAACTTTGTCCTATAATTCAACTATTTTTCTGTAAATTGAAATACCTATTAATTAAAATTGGATTTATTATAGTACTCATTTACCTGAAGTCAAAGATCTTCCATAAATATTTTCTCGACTTTAAAATTATCCTTGAAAAATAAATATTTTAATTTACTATGTATTTCTCTATTTATAAATTTATTAAAATCGTTATAAATGTTTTTGAGAAAAATCATTAGCAAATTTCATTGTTTTTTCAAATAAAAAAGTTGGCATAGGTATACAAACCAGTGGTCTGCCTGTCATGTTAAATTATGCATAATAATTATGATTAATTATGGTCCGCTAGCCTGAGCAGTAATAAAAATGAATTTGATACGGTAAATCATATTAATGGTTGAAACATGGACATTTCTTCAATGAATATATATCTTATAATAAACAACAATAAATAAATCAACTTCAATCTTTTATTGTAGATATGATCCGTAGAAGAGCACTACGGACTAGATCGGTGAAAATGTTGGTATTGGATGAAGCTGATGAAATGCTAAATAAAGGATTCAAAGAACAAATCTATGATGTGTACCGATTTCTACCTCCTTCTACACAAGTGGTTTTAATATCAGCCACTTTACCACATGAAATTTTAGAAATAACGTCAAAGTTTATGACAGATCCAATTCGTATTTTAGTAAAACGGTGAGTATTATAAAAATAATGTTTGTTTTGATCTAATTAGTTTTTCATTTTTAGTGATGAATTGACACTTGAAGGCATAAAGCAATTCTTTGTTGCTGTTGAAAGAGAAGAATGGAAATTTGACACTCTTTGTGATCTTTATGATACCCTGACAATAACACAAGCTGTTATTTTTTGTAATACTAAAAGAAAGGTAGATTGGTTAACTGAAAAAATGCGTGAAAACAATTTTACTGTAAGTGCTATGCATGGTGATATGCCACAAAAAGAGCGTGATAACATCATGAAAGAATTTAGATCTGGTCAGAGTAGAGTTCTTATTACCACCGATGTGTGGGCTAGAGGAATAGATGTTCAACAAGTTAGTTTGGTCATAAATTATGATCTTCCAAATAATCGTGAGTTGTACATTCACCGCATAGGTAGATCCGGTCGTTTTGGTCGGAAAGGTGTAGCTATTAATTTTGTAAAATCTGATGATATCAGGATTTTAAGAGATATTGAACAATATTATTCTACACAGATAGATGAAATGCCTATGAATGTTGCCGATTTAATTTAATTCTGAATAAATGTATCCTATTTTAATTAAAACCAATTAAAATGTATTCATTTGTCACACTACTCTTACTATGAATGTACAGAATGGAATTTCTATTAAATTTATTTATAACAAGTTTAGATGGGAATGTACGTTGCCAAAATTGCATCGCTGGATTCACTTATTTCCAATAAACTGTAAGATTTCCTCTGTCTGCTGTAATTTACAATAAATTTGTTATTTATAACTATGTCTAGACTATCATTTTTTGTTAAAGAAAATCTAGTATATTGGCTAGAGAATGCATTGAGGTGACATGACAATTGTTCAACCCACCAAAACTAAATCATGACACCAGTAACAAGAACAAACACTGTAACCTTCATGAATATAAACAAGACAATATTTTTAAGAATCAAAACTGGGTCAAATTTAATTTTCTTTCTTTGATTTTCTTGGAAGAAATATTTTAAGAACTTTTAGGTATCATTTACTATGCAGAATGTATGTTAGAATATATAGGTAGAAGTAAATACTTACTTACCTATATGACGTTATCGAAATTTTGATATAAAAAAATGTCAAATTGAAACCCACAAAAATGTGGCTTCTATTTTCATTATGAAATGAGTTAAGTTTTAGTGTTTTAAATAAGCGACTTATTTGAAATTTGTTTCCATCTTTAGTTTTGTTAACGGTATTGGGTAGGTAACACATTTTGTACCATTGTTTTCCAAGGCACAAAATCGGAGTGTTTCATAAAAGGTTAAGATGGAATCCTAGCATTGTGTATTAATTAGTATTAGTACTTAAAGTCAAAGCCAGAATTAAGCAAAGTGCAATGACCGGAAAAAGAGTAGATCTATGTTGTCACATTTATTTCTAAAGTATTCTTATTTAAAACAGGAAACGTATTAATTACCTTATTTACCCATTTTTTTTTTCTTGTCTTTAACGTCCCTTATCCTTATTGTACTTTATTAAAGCAAACACAATGTTTAATTTGTGTTTTACTTAATAATATCAACGAATTTCTGAATATTCTGGCAACTGCGAAAGTCGTAAAGTTGACGACAAGCTGTTTATCCTTATTTAACGTACATATTCTTGCATTTACGCTTTCTTTTCTCTGAGCTTCAACGACGTTGATTGGTCGAATCAGGAACCAACAAGCGACTGCGCTCGAGGTAGTAGGGAAACAGTGGCGTGATGTTGGGTTATTTCGCGCGCGTTTCTTAACGGTAAAAATTTGTGGTAAAATTATCAGTGTATTTGTTCTTTGTGTTAGTTAAAAAAGTGGAAGTGCATATACTAGAAGTATTCTATACGCGATTCGTTTTAAGATCGAAGCGCCAAAATGGCAGTAACCTATACTAACCTATGTTCACTGACACTGACGTTTGAAATTTTATTCGTCAAAGATTTGTTGTCGAGAACTTTAAACCAGGTAAAAAGTTTGTAAAACTATTATTTTGAAAGGGCGAAGTAGTGATATAAAATTAAAATAGATTTCAATATTTTTCGAGCGTTTAATCTGAAAATTAAACTTAACCTCAAAATATGTCAAATTCTTTATTGGGCATACGGCATACATACCTTTATGGAAATAGTCATCCTTAGAAAAAGGTAAAGAGCACACTCTATCTACTCTGCGTTCTTTAGCTTCTTTATCCATACTTGTCTCCTGTAACTCTGTAATGCTCTACTTATAGTTTCCGCGATAGCTCCAGATTTTCCCGCTTTTGGAAAAGTATGAAACTGATCTCGGGGTCTTTCTTGTCTTTCTTTGTACAAGAGGAACAATGACGCTCACAACAATAATGATTCATATCTAATCAAAGCAATTAACTAATATAACAACGGATATTTCAAAATTCACAATAGACATACATACACAAAACTGAACCAATACCACATGCGTTAGTTGTGCGTGCCTCCAGTAGGTAGCGTATTGCTTAGCAAGAATCGCGTATAGAATAGTATACGAGTATATATTAACTGAAATCTGCCAAATGGTAAAACAGAATACGCACGCCCATGCATCACCGCATTTTACCAGATCGGCGAGGTCATTCCACTTTGCTTAATTCTGGTTTTTACTACAACTGGTGAAAAATGTGAGAAAGACACCGTAGTGCAAGGATTGTTAACTGTTTAGGATTGCTCGATCGCTCAATTTTGTCATCCGCCTTTGTGACGTCATCGAAGATACATGTAATCGAACTGTCAAAATTTGTATTTTGTGTTTGTTATATTTCACATTTGCAAGAGAATTTTCGTATTTGAATGATTATTATTTATTAAATTTTGTAATAACAGTATAAATTGTACCTATTATTCTACAATTACCAGATACGAGATCACAAATTGGCCTCTGTGCATTAGGTATATAGTATACCTGCGAACGGTATACATGTTGCTTATTGTAAATAAGCAGTTTTAACATTATTAATTATATATAAAACTATTCATCCTTGTATATAAGTATCTTTTAACTAAGTATTAAGAAGATGGTAAAGATAAGCACTAACAAATTTACGTAAATATACACTAAAAACCGAAAAATACATATATCTTGAACATTACAGCATAACCCAACATCACACTTTTTCCGTTCATATTTCTCTACAGAATCTCTGCTTCCTTCCGAATATGTTCATAATTAAAAAAGTATGCATATGCTTACCTATTTTAATAATATACTCGGATAGTTTGTATCAAAATGTGCATATAATTTCAATTTGTTAGTAGACACAGAATTAAAGAACATAAAGAAACCAAGGGAAAATATTATGCAATTACTTATGTATGGAACAGGTACACATTACTTAGGTATGTACAGAAACTATTACCAAAGAGGAAACTAATTCCTCTTTGCTATTACCCACAAACAACAAAGGCATGATACAATAATTATACCATGCAACAAAGGTATTATCCTTGTTTATAGAGATATATAGTTATTCAACCACATTAGTACGAGTGGATGGCGTACAGATGTCATGGTGGATAATGTGTGCACCTGACCAATGAAATTCGTGTATTTATAGAAATAACCAATCAAATTCAACGACCTTGGTAGTAATAGATTCTTCCAGAAGGTGTCACTATTGCGGTTGATTAACTATATTTTATATAAACAAGGGTATTATATAAGAATAATTATAACTATTGATTTGAGAATTTTAAATTCAAATTCCGCTTTCGCGCTTGCAGTTTGACTTTGACAGATTGCTTTATTGGATCTTTGATGACGTCACAATTATGGATTACATTGTAGTATAGGGATCGAGCAGTCCTGTAAACAGTTAACAATCCTTGACCCATATATATAATACTACTATATTGAGCTATTCGAGCTTTTCTTGAAGCCGGTTTATGAGATGGAGTTATATATTTCGTTCTCTTTCATGGACAAATGTTCCTGTGCATATGCCCAAGTGTTGTCCAATCCAATCCAAGAATTTCAATGTGGCGCAAAAGTAAAGAAAGACCGGGCTTTTGTTTTGTCATATACAGGGTGTCCCAGTATGAGCGTACAAAATTTACCAGTGGGTAGGCCAGACCAAAATAAGAATAAAATTCTTATGAAAAAATTTCTCTGATGCTCGCCTAACGAGTTACAGGGTGTTATTTTGTAAAAAAAACAATTTTCCGTAATAACTTAACTTAAATAACTTTAACAACTTAAAAACCGTTTCGTAGATTTAGGTAATTTTTGGGTAACGTGTACATCCATTAAAGGTCATTAAAACTATATGGTGTTTGTTTAACTTTGACACTTGTGGTGGCCTAGGTCTACTCTTCCTTATGGTTTTGTCTTCATAACTCTTGTATATCCTACTTTTTCGTGAATTAACTAAGTTTTCCTTAATCGGCTATCAATTCTGAACAAAAAAGGTGCTCTTGTTACACAGCTCTAAAACAACCATTTTCGAGTAAATTGAGTGTAAAGTACCAACTGTATTCCTTTATGCAGAAAAATATATGCAATGATTTTAAAGTTTAGAGTTAAACAAACACCATATAGTTTTAATGACCTTTAATAGATCCGTACACGTCATCCAAATATTACCTAAATCTACGAAACGAGTTTTGAAGTTATCTCGGAAAATTGTTTTTTTTTTTAAATAACACCCTGGAACTCGTTAGGCGTGCAGCGAAGAATTTTTTTTTATAAGAATTTTATTCTTATTTTGGTCTGGCCTACACACTGGTAAATTTTTGTTCGCTCACACTGGGACACCCTGTATGTGTTTTGTCATATATGTGTTTTGTGGTGTGGTTATGTCACAGTTTATCTTTTGTATTTCAGGTATGTTTGTGTTTCACAGAAAATAAATTTGTGTTTTTCGTAGAGCCGGCAGTTTTAGAAGTGTTTTATTTATGTGTAACTTGTAGTTTTAGTTTTGTTCATATACCTATTAGAATTATTAGTGATTAGAGACATTTGCTCATCAAATTATTTCGACGGTATTTTTACAGTCGCAACTGCAAGTTTAGGTATATAAGAACATTTTGTAAATTTAAATATGTAGTGAATTAGGTATATGAATTATACTGTACCTCACTTTCTTTAATTTAATTCCACAGATATCGCAAAATGCCGAAACGAAAAACTCAGTCGAGATTTTGTCTTTTGTGCGAAGGAAATATTCCATATGAAGTCGCATAGGTACCTGAAGTATGTATTTTTAAAATTTTCTTTTCAAATACAAACTGCATCCACTCTTTTGGTAAACTTGATAAATACGGGAACATCCCAATAACAAGATTGAAAAACCGTTAATATGTAGATAAAATACAATATAAAATAAAGTTAATTTATTGTATTCTACAGTATATAGAACAAAATTCCCGCGGTTTGCTGCGCATGAGTATTTGGTATTTTCTCCGTGAAAGACAATAGATATGATTCTGGACTACTCTAATTTGGCTTCACTTGAGAAACATGGTAAAGATTACATAGGCTCCATATAGTAGTATTATATATATGCCTTGACCGTAGTGCCCATAGATAAAATATATATATATATATATATATACTGAAAACCACAAAACAGAAAAAGACTGAAAACTGAAAGTAGTGCCCTGTGCCCTATTTGGGTCTGTGCTACCTTGCTACTATCTGTCTGACAATTTTTGTCAAATTGCAGACAGATAACCATAGAAAACAGATAAGGAAGGACTAAACAAAGAAGGACTGATCAATCAGTAACAGCCAATCACATTTCTTTATCACTTATGTGACGTCAGTGGATTCCCTTTAGCGGGAGATTTGAAATTTAAATATCTTCTTTGTTTTAATTTGACAGCTTTAACCTTTTAACATAACCTATATATGTCACATTGTCATGTAGAATGTCTCGGTTGTCTTTGGAATGTCATCACTGTCATCAGTCATGTCATCATATCAAAGTATTTTTGTATCATATCATAATAATCTGTGTACTGATTAACAAAACACAAGTTACCACAGTTGTCAAATCGACAACGATTTTTGCACAACGCACTTCAAATCGTAAGATATATATCGTAAAACACATATATAAGTACTTTAAAATCACATTTGATTGCATTAATACAGTCTCTGAAATAATATTGGGTTGGATATTTTGACTGAAAATTTTTGAAATTGCAATTAGAGGCAAATTTGGCAATAGGGGATCCACTAACGTGTTACGAGAAATCTGTTGAAAATGACCTTCAAATTTTTATGAATGAATTGATCAGTCCTTCTTTGTTTAGGGTTCTTGGCTTTTCCGCAGGTGCCATTACAGCAGTGACCGCTATTGTCTTTATGGAAGACAATCCTACTTATTTATTTGAAGGAGATACCGAAAGCAACTACTCCACGGAACATAATATACCCCGACTGGCGTTGTATTACATCTGCATCTCTACCCAGATAGCACAAACCTATTCCTAGAATATACCTAAATTATTCTGAAGGAAGATTGGAATATTATATAGATAAATTTTGGGAATATTTGTAGAATATCGAAAAGTACACACTTTTCTATATCTAGAGAATATTCCTAAACTTATTCCAAGAATAATCCACAAGATAATACAAGAATAATTATAAAATATTCAAATAATAATCGCAGAATAGTCCCAGAATAAGGGAACAAATATTCCAAGATCACCAAAAATGACACAAAGAATAATCTATAAATATATTATATAGATAATTATAGATTATAAGTATATTATATAGATTATTTTTAGATTCATTTTTGGTTAGGACGTATTTAATCCTGCAATATTTTTTTTGGCGAAAGATATTCAAAGAAAAACTTCGCCGAAACTTCCATTTAACCAGACAATTTTTTGTCTGGGTCGTGGGCTCGTGGCTTGAGGTGTATTGCCACCTCAACCTGACCTGCCTATTAAGCTTCGTCAGTACGAGATAAGCACAATGACACACAGGCAGCAAAGACACTTAGAGAAATACTTCAGCATTCTGCTGGTAGGACATAAGTGTCTCCATCCAGCGGCATAATCACAAACTATAAAAGCCCGGCTAGGATGGACTACTTGAAAACAAGTGTGTTTCTGAAGGCGGAACATTCAAAAAGAAAAACTTCGCCGAAACCTCCATTTAACCAGACAACAATTTTTTGTCTGGGTCGTGCTTGAGGTGGTGAGTAGCATGATGACACCGGGGGCAGCACCGCTGTCCAGTGGTAGAGTCGCAAACGACAGTGCTTTTCGTAGGTGACAAAACACCTCAATACACCTTGGCTACGTTTCATAATATTTTACAAAAAATATTACAAAAATCAAACGCATAATATATTCTCCTAGAAATATTAAACGCATATTTCTTCTGTATATATTGCTGGTTAGCTGTAATAGACATTACTCGAATATTATTTTCAGAATGTTTTATAACACAACCGCAAGTCTTGGTGCAATTTCACAAAAAAATATTTTGCGAAAATATTTAATGCATATTTTTTGTGCATTACTAGTGCCAGCTTTAATATATATTACTCGAATATTTTTCTCATAATATTTTATAACGAATATTACGAGAATATTCTATAAAAGAACGCAATATATTAACTCTATAGTAAATATTACTGGAATATTAGATTCATAATATTCTATAACTAATATTACAAGAATATTCTTTAAAGAATACAATATATTAACTCTATAATAAATATTACTGGAATATTAGATTCATAATATTCTATAACTAATATTACAAGAATATTCTTTAAAGAATACAATATATTAACTCTATAATAAATATTACTGGAATATTCTATTCATAATATTCTAAAATGAATATTTTAAGAATATTATATAAAGTGTATATTTATTATAAGCATATTACTGGAATATTGGCAATGAATAATCATTTTAGAAGATTTACAGATTATTCCATAAATAATTTGTGCTATCTGGGTATAGGAGTCGCCAGTCGCCACGTCTTTCATCGAGACCAAATACCAGACACTGACCGGTTTATTGTTTAAGGATTGTCTTCCTTAAAGACAATAGAGGTCACTGCTGTAATGGCAGATGCGGAAAAGCAGGTCGTTATCTGTCTGTCAATTTGACAATAATTGTCAGACAGATAGTAGCACAGACTCAAAGAGTGCACTGCGGTGTGTTTCTCGCCACTACTAACATTCACGATGCCCATTAGGCAATCACGTCGCAACATCTTTCATCCATGATGAAAATGGCGATGCGATGCAAAAATTCAAATACCTTAAAGGGCAGTGATATAATTATTTTCGTGTTTATCAATTGTTTTTTCTCGCAACTGACGTCACGATCCACGGTCAATCGATAGACCACGCCCCCATGCGCATTGGCATATCTGTGTAGTTGTATCATGCGTTCATCGAGTCCATTATCTATGGCACTCTGAGCCGCTTTCCAGCTCTGCTCCTGTGGGTGTTTGGAGCTTTATGTGTTTCAAACACCGACAGTACTGAGAAGGAACGGTTCAAAACTGAAATGACTTTTTTAATTTTGAGGTTATGTATTGATTGAGTATCTTGTCACTCAAATTTCAAATTCGTTTATTTGACCACAAAGTACTGTGAAATTTTGACCTGTCGAAGTTTACAAATTTTGCTTATCAATCAAATTAAACTTTGTGACGTGACCATAGCTTTGTTTAAAACAAAGGCATTAGTCGAAGCCACAACCAAATAAGTACCCAATGAACAGAATTATAAATAAAGAACTAATGGCAAGTACTGTTTTAATAATAGAGAGTTTTTGAACCCCTTAAATTTTAGCACGTCGTTATCGTTATCGTTATTCTGCGCATTAAGATGGACCTATTGGGTCAAATATAAGTAGGTGTGAGCCAAGAACCCTAAACAAAGAAGGACTGATCAATTCATTCATAAAAATTTGAAGGTCATTTTCAACAGATTTCTCGTAACACGTCAGTGGATCCCCTATTGCCAAATTGGCCTCTAATTGCAATTTCAAAAATTTTCAGTTAAAATATCCAACCCAATATTATTTCAGAGACTGTATTAATGCAATCAAATGTGATTTTAAAGTACTTATATATGTGTTTTACGATATATATCTTACGATTTGAAGTGCGTTGTGCAAAAATCGTTGTCGATTTGACAACTGTGATAACTTGTGTTTTGTTAATCAGTGCACAGATTACTATGATATGATACAGAAATACTTTGATATGATGACATGACTGATGACAGTGATGACATTCCAAAGACAACCGAGACATTCTACATGACAATGTGACATATATAGGTTATGTTAAAAGGTTAAAGCTGTCAAATTAAAACAAAGAAGATATTTAAATTTCAAATCTCCCGCTAAAGGGAATCCACTGACGTCACATAAGTGATAAACAAATGTGATTGGCTGTTACTGATTGATCAGTCCTTCTTTGTTTAAGGTTCTTGGGTGTGAGCCACAATGGACCACATGGTCGCGGTGGAGGGTCTGGTTTTCGGTCCACTCAATTTTGAACCTAACCTAATCTAACCTGCTACTTAATTTAATAACAAAAAAATACCTTCATGTGCTCGAACATAATCCGCTTCAGACACCGCAAAATCATATGTAATATTTGTTTCTGAATCCACTATGATCAATATTTTATTATCCATAATAAAGGTACCTAATGAAAAATACGGTGTCTAATACAATAAATACAATAATTATTAAGTTTAATTAAATCTTGAAACTTGACATCTCAACTGACAATTTTCATACATATAACCTTACAATATTTGAAAAGAGTTTGAAACACCGAAAAATTTGTTAGTGCTTGAGGGGGCAGGGGAATGAAAAATTGGTACTGTTCAGGTACATCAAACTTTTCAACGTGGAACGCTGAAGTACACTTCAAGAGCTCTGCAGAGCGCTCCAGGAGCAGAGCTGGAAAGCGGCTCTGATAAGCGCAAAATAAGCGCGAAACCGGACAGTGTCTAGTATTTGGTCTCGATGCATGATACAAACAACTACACTGATATGCTCATAACTTGACCAAATTTCGTTTGTTCTGCGCACGACGTCATTCTCGATGCAAAAATGGCGAAAATTCAAGTACCTTAAAGGCAGTGATATAATTATTTTCGTGTTTGTCAATTGTATTCCCGTATATTATAATTGTGAGGCCTGAGGGTTATCAAGTTGTCATTTTTATATTATAAGGTTGTATTTATTTACAGTAGTGCTTCTTATTATCTCTTCAAATTGTAAAATTTAGGTTAGAATTATATTCGGTAGGTAGGTATAGGTCTATAGGTACACAGAATGCGGTTTGAATTAAAACAAGAAAGATTGATATTAATCAATTATTATTTTAGTTTTCCTGTATGAATCGTGTATTATAATTCCATAATCGTGGTTTATTTTATTTTGTTATCAAGTATTTTATTTAATTTTGTATCATAACTGATGTCACGCTCAAGCTCAATCGATATACCACGCCCCCATGCGCGTTGGCATATCAGTGTAGTGTGTAGTTGTATCATGGTCATAGATTACATAGATTATCATGGTCTCGATGAAAGATGTGGCGACTCCTATAGAGATGCCGATGTAATGCAACGCCAGTCGGGGCATATTGTCCGTGGAGTACTTGTTTTCGGGATCTCCTTCAAATAAATGTTGCCAATGCCAATGCCAATCCGATGGCGCCCACACAATTCGTCTTTTTATGAATCATCAATTGTAGCGTGGACTGCATCCACAGGCATATAGTATGTCCAGGAAGAAGAAAGGTTATTTTAATGTAGCAAATATGTTAATGTTTAGAACTCACCATTGTCCAGTGCATCTATACGCGATTCATTTTAAGATCGAAGCGCCAAAATGGCAGTAACCTATACTAACCTACGTTCACTGACACTGACGTTTGAAATTTTATTCATCAAAGATTTGTTGTCGAGAACTTTAAACCAGGTAAAAAGCTTGTAAAACTATTTTGAAAGGGGTATAAAATTTAAATAGATTTCAATATTTTTCGAGCGTTCAATCTGAAAATTAAACTTAACCTCAAAATATGTCAAATTCTTTATTAGGCATACGGCATACATACCGTTATGGAACTAGTCATCCTTAGAGAAAGGTAAAGAGCACACTCTCTACTCTGAGTTCTTTAGCTTCTTTATCCATACTTGTCTCTTGTAACTCCAGTGATGTGCCGGATAATTATGTATTTATAATTAACCGGCTAATTATCGATAATTATCCGTCGGATAAAAATTCTTTCAAAATTAGCAGGCTAAATATTATAGTGCCAGTGGGAAAAATGGCCTCATAGGAAGATATATTGGAACTTTTATTTATTTTTTAATTTAATTTAGTTTGTTTCATATTTTTATTTTTTAATTTGTACGATTATTTTTATTTTTGATGCACTTAGGGCCGGATTATCAGTGCACGGTTAAATGTGTCAGTCAGACAGCTGTCAGTCAACTATAACAGTCAGTCAAAGTGCCTGTTACAGTAACAAATGTTTATCTTGTCTTCAATTAGCTAGCAGTTACAAAGTCGCCAGCTACATAAAATGACAGTTTGGCAACATAGGTTCAGTCAGATGCTTGTCAGATAAAAGTGACCAGTGTTGCAGGAGCTACAAATTTGTAGCAAATTTAGAGAATATGTCTCAGTTTCCATATCCTGCGACTTGTTTTTCTCTAATAAAATTATCTCAAAAGTAAAAAAATAATATTGTGTAAATTATTTCGTGACCGGAAAAACATTTTTGAATTAAGGTAAGTAAATAAAAAATAAAGTGAGGACGTGAAATGCACCAAAGCAAATATACGTTGGAAAGGTAGGCAACGCTGCAAATTCATAAATACTAATACTAACTAAAGATACCGGGATATCAAAAATTATCTTGGTCAAGGGTGGTTGTGGAATGTAAAACGTGTCTTACTTTAAATTTTTGAATATGTTTTGTTGTGTCAGAATCTGTCAAGTCATTGTGCTGAAATTTTCTAATCCAGTTTTTGAATCATGCCTCTTACCACACAGCACAAAATTTTCATGATTGAAGCCTATTTTCGAACGGGTGCGCTAGTTAATGGAATTTGGCAATACAGTCAACGTTTGTGTTTGGACAATTTTCGAGAACACTTCCCAAACGTGGCAATATTACCGGACAATTTTTATGCGTGCCTTACAAATTGTGTTGAAGTGTTTCGCGAAACTGGTTGTGTGACTCATAAAAAAGGTGCTGGTAGACCAAGAGTTCGTACAGAAGTTGTCAATGACGTTCGTCAACGTATAGAAGAGGAGCCTGCAAAACACTTTTCACAGCATGAGGAGGCGCGTCAACTTGTGCATCGAACAAAACGGGGGACATTTCCAACAATTACTGTAATTTAGTTTTTCTTGTTACTAAAACCGTTATTTCATAATTTGTAGTTCATTATTGTTTTACAACTGAAATAAATAGGTATGAAATTTGTAGGTTATTATGATGATGTCTCTCATCACTAATGTCGATTTCTTCAAAATACATTATAATTTTATTATTACAAACCCAGGAAATGATGTTTATAACCTTACTTTCAGTTGTCTGCCATTATGACCATCAGCTATTTCCTTAACAGGCAAATAAAGCGTCTGCTAAAATAGCCAAGACTTTAGCTTACAGTTTGTGTTAACCAGGATACTAATAAACAGTTTGACGTTATTTTGACCGACAGCTTTTATACTTAACCAACAGTTAAAGTACATAACCGTGCACTGATAAACCGGCCTTTAATTAAATGATGAGATTAGCTAACGGCTAATTATAATATTTTTAGCCGGCTAAATGCTAATTATATAATTAGCATTGGCTAAATATATAATTAGCAGTTAAAAACCCATCACTGTAACTCTGTAATGCTCAACTTATAGTTTCCGCGATAGCTTCAGATTTTCCCGCTTTTGGAAAAGTATGAAACTGATCTCGGGGTTTTTCTTTGTACAAGAGGAACAATGACGCTCACAACAATAATGATTCGTATCTAATCAAAGCAATTAACTAATATAACAACGGATATTTCAAAATTCACAATAGACATACATACGCAAAACTGAACCAATAATCCAAGCGTTAGTTGTGCGCGTATCACAATAGTAGTGATACAGTTTGTCAGCATATATATGGTTTTCATAAATATATAATTAGCGGCTAAAAACCATCGCTGATTATAATTAGCCGTTAACAGAATTTTTATATTGTTATATATTTATATTGAATACATTGTTTTTTTAATTTTTGACACATCAGCATAGTATATCATCATATTATAAGTTATAGCAGTACTTTGATAAGGAAAAATCACGGATTTCTTAAAATAATAAGAAATCCGTGGGAAAAATTAAATCTAGAGGTAGCGATTATTTTGTGTTTTATTTTATAATACCGCAATCCTCATCATTCACTTATCACCAGTACAACAAAATAAAAATAATCATACAAATTAAAAAATAAAACAAACTGAAAATTAAATTAAAAAAATAAATAAAAGTTCCAATATATATCGCTCTATGGGGCCATTATTATCACTGGCACTATAATATTTAGCCTGCTAATTTTGAAGGGATTTTTAGCCGACAGATAATTATCGATAATTATCCGGTTAATTCATGATACAACTACACTGATATGCTCATAACTTTCGTTTGTTCTGCGCATGACGTATTTCGGGATGCAAAAATGGCGATGCGATGCGAAAATTCAAATATCTTAAGGGCAGTAATATAATAATTTTCGTGTTTATCAATTGTTTTTGCTCATGACTGACGTCACGATCAATCGATAGACCACGCCCCCATGCGCATTGGCATATTTGTGTAGTTGTATCATGCGGTTAATTATAAAAGGATAATTATCCGGCACATCACTGGTTGTCAGAACACAATAATAAATTCTTATAATACGCGATTCATTTGAAGATCGAAGCGCCAAAACGGCAGTAACCTATACTAATCTACGGTCCCTAACACTAACGTTTGAAATTGTATTCATCAAAGATTTGTTGTCGAGAACTTGAAACCAGGTAAAAAGCTTGTAAAACTATTTTGAAAAAGGTAAGGAGTGATATAAAATTAAAATATATTTCAATATTTTTCGAGTGTTCAATCTGAAAATGAAATTTCCTCAAAATATGTCAAATTCTTTATTGGACATACGGCATACATACCTTTATGGAAATAGTCATTCTTAGAGAAAGGTAAAGAGCACACTCTCTACTCTGCGTTCTTTAGTTTCTTTATCCATACTTGTCTCCTGTAACTCTTTAATGCCCAACTTAGTTTCCACGATACCTTTCAGATTTTCCCGCTTTTGGAAAAGTATGAAACTGATCTCGGCGTTTTTTTTTGTCCAAGAGGAACAATGACGCTCACGACAATAATGATTCATATCTAATCAAAGCAATTAACTAATATAACAACGGATATTTCAAAATTCACAATAGACATACATACGCAAAACTGAACCAATGTCCCCCGGGATAGTTGTGCGTGCCGCCAGTGGGTAGCGTATTGCTTAGCGAGAATCGCGTATTATGAGGTCACCTCATAGTTTAATGATTTTCTAAATCGAGTCAACTGAATTCGTTTTAGATCGGTATCTATTAAATTTACGAACGAATGAACTAGTTATTCTGTCGAACCGATTAACCGGTTCGCCAATTCCTAAAACGTTATAATTTCACGTGGTTTCACCATCTTAATACTCTATTCTCTGTTTATCATTTTCATGTAGTGACATCTATTGTAGAAAAATAGTTAGATTTTCTGGAGCTGACAGCTTTTGACAGTTATAAATCGTAATGGCGGAGATAAGTCGGACAATAACATTAATTTGCTTAAAATTACAAGAATATTGTGTACAATAATTTGTTTCTGTCACAGAATACTTTTTACTCTGTATCATTTAAAAATTGGTCTCATTAATCTAGTTTACCTGCAGTCTGTAAAGTGGGATTGTTTCAGTGTAAAATAATGTTATTTGTATTTTTTGTCCTTTTAATTTAAATACGGATTTAGTGAAAAAACTTATTAGGTTTAAAAGAACTTTTTATTTTCGTTATGCTTAAAAGTGGCGTGCCTCACACTAGCTAGTTATGGCAAATTTGAACTTTACAAGAAATATTGGAGGTAACAGCCTCGGAAGAACTAGTGTTAGTTTTGGAAGTAATTCTATGTCTGGTCATGTTACCCCTGTTTTTGGACAAAGGACACCTTCTGAAAGAAGAGCCCTACCTTCTATGGGGTAAATATTTACATTATTTTAAAATTCAAAAATAACATATTTTGAAAAATATTAAATGCCAATTGATTCAGTATAGGTAAACGTAGACCTTAATGCCAGACATAATTCACTACTCTAAGTGTTTTTAACTTTATATACTGTTTATATCTTGACAGTGCCGTCTTTCAAGATTTAACATATTAGGTATAACCTAATTTAACGTTTTACATTCCGAAGAGCGAATTGTGGGCTTTGTAAAATATTGAAATACATTTTTACCAAAAGGTACTACTAGATACTTGAATGATAATTTCATAAAAACCTGAATATAATTTCAAATACCTTATATGTTGTAGGTCTACTTACACAAGAGAAGTATTGTAGATCGTAATCAAGCACTTGGAAAACGTATGCTTTGTTGAATGATCATAGAACTGAAACCTTTTTAGAATAAACTAAACCAGCTATCTATATATTTACGGGGGTTGGTGGGAATTTTAAATCTGTCTGAAAATATAAGAATTTAGTTTGTGTTGATGGTACCTACCTATTTTGACAAAAAGGCATAAGAGGTGCTTACTAAATTTTTGTTAGTGTCCTATACTTCTAAAACTATGTAACTTTACTAATCATTATGAAATTTAGGAATGCAGCCACTAATATGTTTTTGTACCGAATAACATTTACCGATATATCTAAAAAATTGTTGCTTATATAGGTTAGCATTCTAGTCGCATTTAGCAAAAATAAGGCAATAGATAGGTATGATAATAACATTCATGCATTAACTAAAAAGCAATATAAAACTAGCTAACAATTGGTTTAGATCACGAGACCTTTTTAAAGCTTTGCAAACTTTAAACTTAGGGTGTCCAATTCTAATTGCCCAAATTTTATAGTTAAAAATTGTTTAAAAACTATAGTTTTACATTACATATACAAGTTAGAACTACTTACCTCCAAATTATTATTCATTGGAAGACACTGAAGTATAATATTCTTTTAATCCTTTTCGTAGCTTTGTAAGTGTTTTTACAGTTATTGGGAATACAACAATAAAACATTAAATTTCTAGAAACACTGGCTCTTTAATTTATACGACTAACATCAAAACCAAAGAGAAATAATAATTCTGCCATGTCATACACATGATATGGATTACCATAATATGAACCTACAATTATGGCATAAGTACTCAAAAATCACAAAAACAGGAATCTGCAAGATATTCAAGTAGTTCATCATAAAAATGTGTAGGACGCTACAAACACTCCAATAGGTATCCAGTTACTTAATTGTCTATTGTTCACGTGTGTATGAATTTAGGTCATCAAGGAGTTCTCAAGAACTGTGATTCGAAAAGTGTGAGATTTTTCAAAATTCTCGCTAATCTTGGAGACGAATACTTTTCGGTTCTTATATCATTGCCACAGGTGTAAAATTTGAATGGCAAAAGTTCCGATTTTAGCCTCAGTTCTCAGTAAGCTTCTATTAGTTTCATATTTCAGACAGAGTCACAAGCAGTAATAAATTGGATTATAAAAATTATCGAAAATAAAACCATGAAGATATATGTCTAAAAATATTTAAAACTACTTCAGACGGTGAACACGGCGGATAATTATTTTCATGGGACTAAATATGATGAATTTGTTGTAATGTATTTCCAAAAAATGTAAACAACATATTTCTCCTTTTTTCTCTAAATTTTTCCCACACACGAGTTTTTTATACCTGGCCACATGTAATCATGTGGCCATTAAAATGAAAAATAAAACATTATATGTCTGTATCTGAAAGAGAAATTAACATTGCCTACAGCACCAATCGAATTTTGGTATAATACTATGCCAAAGTGTGTATATTATTATTATATTTGGTATAATAATAATATGTACTCAATTATTTCTATTAAAGGAAGGAATTTACCGTCATGGTAGCGCAGTAGGCTGGAGTTGTTTGGTATTTGTTAATGGTATTTTCATTGAGTAACTTCCTTCCGGACAGCCTTTGGCATTGGCGGTTGTCTAATTTATGTTGGTGTTTTAATTTAATTTAATAAATTTCATCTGACCCGAAACCGAGATTGTCTAGAGCTACACAGAAACAGGCTAATAGGTGGAAACGGAGAATGAAAACTAAGAGTGGACTTGAATACAAAGACCTCGGTATCGTTCTCAGTTATCAAATAAATATTAGATTACACATAACTACGGATACCCTGGAGGAGCTGGCCAGAGGAAAAAAGGTAAAATTGGTATGGGTACCAGGTCATAGGGCCATCCCAGGGAACGAAAGGGCCGATGAACTGGCCCGACTCGGATCTCAGGGACCCAGCCAGGGACCAGAATCGATTTTAGGCATTACACAAAGGCAGGTCAACATGGCTTTTAATGATTGGGCTCATGAGACACTTAAGTAAACACTGGAGAAGGAGTGGGAGCTGTAGACAAACTCGCAACTTTATAGTGGAGCCAAGCAAGACTAAGACGACCCGGCTGTTAAGTCTTAGGTGGAAGGCTCTAAACCAGTTGGTGGAAGTTTTAATGGGTCACTGCAGGCTTAGAAGACATCTATCATTGATGTGTGTTGAGGGAGACCCTATTTGCGCAAGGTGCGGGGAGAGCCGCGAAACGCCTTTCCACTTCTTGGCAGGATGCGCGACTTTCGGCAGACTGAGACACGACGTCTAGGGGGCCAGGGAGCTGTAAGGGGAAGAGGTTAAACATTTCCTGGCTGTATGCCACGCCGAGCGCTGATTTATAAAGCAAAAATTTGCCGTATTTTGTCTAACGCAGAGTCGAAATACAAGTATTCAGATTGCAACGAAAACTATGAAGAAATACTTGGACCTCTCATCTCTCGTCATTCGATTATCTCGCCAGTGCAATATAAGTGACCATACCTAAAGCGCTATAGAGCTCGGCATGGCATATAGCAGGAGAATAGCTGTTTTGGTTTAATTTGTTTTAGTTCTTATTTATATAAGGTGTTTACAGATGGTGGATATAAAGTAGATTCGTACCACCTATTTGTAGTTATGTGTTATGTACATCCCATCTGTCAAGTAGTAGGACTTGACTTCTACATTTCATTATTGTATTGGATTGTCATACGATTAGTTTGGTTTGGTTAGTGTTGTTGCGAGAACTACCAGAAGGTGGCGGTGTCAAGTACTCGGGTCTTCGTATCTTTAGGTATGATCACTTATATTGCACTGACGAGATCATAAAAAGGTTGAAACCGGTCTGCAGTTAGTAACATCCTACAATGTGAGGTCCAAATATTTCCTCGTAGTTTTCATTGCAATTTGCATTGCATCTGAATTTTTGTATTTTGATTCTAATTGTGTTAGAGAAAATACGGCAAGTTTTTGCTTTGTAAAAAAATTACAAATTTTTGCTCGGCGTGGCATATAGACAGGAGAATAGCTGTTTTGGTTTAATTTGTTTTAGTCCTTATTTAAATAAGGCTTTTACAGATGGTGGATATAAAGTAGATTCGTACTATTCGTAGTTATATGTTATGTACACCCCATCTGTCAAGTTAGAACTTGTTTCTACATTTCGTTATTGTATTGAAATATTAGATTCTTAAAAGTTATTGAGTTTCACCCAACACTAGATATAGGTATTGTAGGTATTCACTATAAAATGTAGTTCATCTTGTATTGTTTTAAAATACAGTCTGTACAGTTATTGGTCCAATGTGCACAAAATCTTATTTAATTTATTCTGTAATTGAATAATATCAAATCAATCCAATGATAGGTAAATGTATGGGTAAATATATTCAAATATCATTGATTCTTGTTATATGTTGTGTCTATTGGTTATTCTTACTAGTATCGTGTTTATGGGAAACTAGAAAAAACAATGAAAAATTAATCAAGGTTCTTTAGAGAGCAAGATAATATGTAAAATACAAAGAAATACTATAAAACGAAAGTAAGTATACAACAAAATGTAGATAAATTTAAAGTGAAATACAGAATATTGATGGATAATCTACTTCTACTTACTATTAGATACTTTAGAGGACGAAAAGTTTATTATTTTTTCCTCGCATTTGATCATCAAATGCTTAATAGAGCAATATAGAAGTTTCACTATTGTTGTGGGGGTAGGAGTAGGAATCTTTTACTTGCCTATCGTCGTATAAAAATAAGGTATTTGCAGTTTTACATCCTATCCGAGGGACGGTACCTCTTCTACACTCACTTAAGTCATGGCCGGCATAATAGATTGATTGATTTTTTATTTACTTTTGGTTTATTTCTTATGCTTTGTGTCTGAAATGAGGTCTTACTACATATTTAGTAGTGTACCTGCACGAAAGCTGTAAAGCTCTACCAACTGTTTTTTGTGGGAATACTGTGCATGGTACATCCTCGGGTACCTATATCCTTTTGACTATATCTCCCTTACTTTACTATTAGAGTTAAATGTAGCAAACCTTACAATCACCATCCAAATATGCAATAATATACAGGTAGTTCCATTTAAAATAAGAAAGATTGAATCAGTTTTTGAAATAACGGGAAGTGGACCATCTTTAAGTATATTTTTATGGGATAGAGAAACTTTATAAATCTACAAAGCTTTAAAACTATAATTTATATTAGAAAAATGCATCCATTGGAAGTGCCACAGCCAGTATAAAAAAACTACACACATACTAAGAAAGCAAAAAATGTGAAAAAAACTGAGATTAGGTGCAAAGTAAATAATGGTAGCTACGTCTAATTTTTGCTTGATACAAGGAAATAAACTAATAGTATAGGTTTTATCTTTAACCTTGTATATTCATTTAATTCAATATATATATATATATATATATGCTCAATTCAGGGTGGTCACAGTGATTGTTTATTTTTTAGATGTATCTTTGAAAGTAATTCCAGTATCAATTTAATATTCTGACAATATAAACTGTCACCATCTACCTTTTAAAAATACCTTCATATATCTTCCGGGAGTGACACAAACTTCTTTATTAAATATTACACATAATAATCTAGTCTCTGAAAGTACAAAAATTGAAAAAGAATTAAACGCATGTATAAAAAACAAAAACGTCAAATAAAGTAATGTGGATACTGTTGGCCTTGGAATAATTCTGTCAGATACTATTGGGCCAGAAAAATAGTATTTCAATAAAAATAGGTAATGTTGAAAACCTATTCGACCAGGCAGGTTTATCTAAGCAGAAACTATTTGCCTCTTCACATATACATTGTCGTAAATAAATGGCTTTAAGAGTATAAATGAAAAATAAATAAGTTCATGGTCTTGATGCTTACTAAAAAAAAATATTTTCATTGCTGTGAATAATGATTTTGTTGATAATTAGAGTTGTGTTAAGGTAGATTATCTGATTATCAAATTTTGTAAACCTACCTTACTTAAATGAATTTAAATATTTTTTTATTTATATTTCGTTAAAAACATTGTTTCATTTGTTTATATGTATTTGCAAAATGTTCACAAATTAATTTTTCTTTTAATATGTAATTGGGATTGAGAAGTGAATGTTTTACCTTTTATTAAGTAGTTTGCCATACTTCTCCAAGTACAAAGAAATATTAGAAACTGAGCCATCTGAATGTCTGTTAGATTGAAATGATTGAAATATGTTACATTATTAGCTATTTATGTGACTTAATAATTAAAACTTAAATAACCTATAGGTACTCTTATTATTTTTTGCAATATACAAAGCTATAAAGTAAGCGATATATTTCAGCTTATTATATATTTTTAACAAAATAAGTTAATAACAGGATGTGAAAGAAATTCGATTGCTTAAACAATGGGATTTCTTATGTCCAACAGTGGTTAACGCAAATGTTCGATATCTCGTTCATTTTGCTGCTGTACAATCACCAACCGTTCCTCCAAATTGTACACAGCATTATTCAGCATTTCTGGTTGAATTGTAGCAGTTTGCTCCCTAATAGCTTTTTAATTCTTCTAGCGCTGTTGGTAGTGTTCTAAACACCAAATTTTTTAAATAACCTCACACCCAGTGATCCGCTGGGTTACAGAGACAAGGTTACAGGTCATGTGCATAAGACAATAGAACTGAATATGAGTTTTGAAATATTAATAACTTGGCAGTTAATGATTTTTCTTATATAAACAACGTCATCTGTACCTTAATATTTATTATTAATGTACCTATCACTTTACATTTCAGAAATAGTAACCAAATGGGTAACATGAACACTTTGGGTGGTTACAGTTCCTTTAACTCTGTTTTTGGGTCTGGAGACACTAACACACCTTCTTTATTAGACCTCAGTGAGTTTCCATCTTTAACGAATCGAAGTTCAGGTGATAATGTCCCCCAACCAAGTCCCATGCCTGGTGCAAAGCCTTATGTTGGTATGGTTAAACAGCCAACATCTGAGTCTAGTGAGTTCACCATGTCATCTGAAGACTTTCCTGCCTTACCTGGAACGCATAATAGAGATGGATCATCCCCTGGTAGTACTACATCTGGTGACAAAAATGTCTCTGGAGGAGGAGATGGTGGAATGAGTTCAAGGGAAAGTGATAAAAATAGTTCTAAGACAGGTAAGAAACTATACCGCACATCACACTTGAATGGCTCAAAAGAAATTGAAAATTGTTAGATAATTCAAAAAATCACTCACATTTCTCACACATCACGTACATCACTCATTATTAACAGTGCTCATCTCTTGATTTTTTTTATTGAAGTGCCGATTGTTATTAATTTTCCTATTAATGTTGAAAAACATGTTCACCGATCCAAGTCCTTTTAAATAAATGCCTGAAAATATTTACTAAAAATATATTTTTGTATTATTTTTTTTTTTATGTTAGGTAATATTAAGTTTTAGAGTACCTAATTTGAATATTTAGAATATGTTATGTTATATTTACTTACAATAAAACTGATATTCTGTACCTAAAAACTCTGTGCAATGTCTTTTTTTTAATGTTCTGTATGGTCATCTTAATGACAGATAGGTGAGAGACTGTTAAAATGTCAGACATAAATAAAAATGCTGGTCAGTGATTGTCTGTTTTGTACACAGGAATTCAAACATCTCCAGATGGAAGAGTAACGAACATCCCAGCTAGCATGGTGAACGATCAATTTGGCATTGTTGGTCTTTTAACATTTATAAGAGCAGCCGAGACTGATCCCAATCTAGTGTCCTTGGCCTTGGGACAAGATTTGACTGCACTTGGATTGAATCTCAATTCACCTGACAACCTGTATCCTACATTTGCCGGACCATGGGCTGAACATCCATGCAGGCCTCAAGATATAGATTTCCATGTTCCTCCAGAGTATCTCATTAATCACGCCATCAGGTATATAGCTCTGTATAGTAAAATATTACTAGACATAAGGAGCTTTGGCTTGTGTAAAGTAGATTCAGAATTATCTAATGCAAGTTTTCTTATTTTTAACTGACTGCTATATAATAATTTTAATAAATGGACATATACATTCTTTCTAGACCAAGGAAAGAGCCCTCTAAAATTCAAGATCATGGTACACTTAGTAGTATCTATTTCTTAAAATTTCTTATGAAATAAAACCTTAAATTATGAGAAAATAGATATACGATCTTTTGACAGTCTTTCTAAGGGTAAAAAGTAAATATAGTAGTTGAGCTAACTATGGGTTTTGTTCTACTACATTACCATGATGGTAGCTCAGTTAATTAGGCTTACAGGGTGAGAGCTTGTGAATAGCGGATGGGTTATTGTTGTGAAAGTTCAAGTTTCACCAAGGGTGGGTTGGTACCTCTTTCAGAGAATGATTGTCTCTGCATTTTTTGTTGTGTACCCTTCCTTTACACAAGTCTGAAGGTTTCAGAAAAGAGGTTATCTATCTGTGTGGCATATTTACGTATATTTAATGTTTATTAGTACTGCGTCTATATTTTCGATTTGATTCTACACAAAAATTTTATCAAAATATACGTACATTGACCAAATAGAAGCAATTTTAAGGTTAAATTTTTAGGTTTAGGTGAAGGTAATAAGATTTTCTTTGATTTTTATACTCAAATCACGAAATAGTTTGTTGTTTCTTGGTGCTTTCAAAACTATTTTAATGAAAAATGTAAGCCAAAACAGTTTTCACCGTTTTTATGGTATATTTATCGAGTTGTTCTGGTGTAGCTTAGATTAGAAATTTTGATAGAAAACCATGAAAGTAGAAATAAAACCGAAAATTAAAAGATGAATGTCGACAGTCAGTTTTGACAACAAACTAATTAACATATTATATTAAATGGTAACGTTCACATATTTGTATATGTTGAAATGTTCTCTATAAAAGTCTTGTTACACCTGTTACACAAGCATTGCAAATTCTTCAAATTCTTTAAATAAATTTGTTTGACTTAGGTATATGGAATTTTAAAATGTTACTGAAAATAGTGATTTTTTAATTAAGAAGGCCTTAATATAAACCGAAGAGTAATACAACAAATATATTTATAAATCATCTATAAGGTTCACCTAAAATAACAAAAATAAAAAAAAATACAAAGACAAGTTCGAAGCTATATTTTATCTATGCTATGTTTACATCCTCGTTCATACTCATATAATCTAATTTATTGATTTATTTTGTATATTTATCATAAGAAACAGGGCAACAGTAGCTTTTATTTGTTAACCTATATCGAGTTTTTTGTTTTAGGGATAAACTTGCATCAATGAAGTTAAGTCGATATAAAGATGACCTCCTCTTCTTTATGTTTTATAATAATGTTGGTGATGTACTTCAAATAGCAGCAGCTTCTGAATTGTAAGTAACCACAATCACATCAAAATAATTATTAATGCATTTATTTATTATAGATATAGCAGAGAATGGAGGTACCATACTGAAGAAAAAGTATGGATTACGCAAGTACCAGGAATGGTTTTAATGGAAAAGACATCTACATATGAACGAGGAACTTACTACTTCTTTGATGCACAGAATTGGAGAAAGGTAGCGAAGGAATTTTATCTGGATTACAGCAAACTTGAAGGGAGGCCTGTAATGAACCAAAACCTGCACCACAATTCATGAAAGTCTTCATCCATGACTTTTCCCGACTATAAATAAATGAAAAGTGTATACATTATATATGAATTGTTAATTTTAAGAATAATTACTTCTAATACATAAGTGCACACAAGACACTTATTTATCAGAATTGAATAAGTATTAATTTGAAAAGATTAAAGTTATATATCTATACAGTTTTCATTTTATTTGTATATTTACTGTACAATATTAATAAATAATGATTATTATGAATACCTTAATAAATTTGTAGTTGTGTTTTTAACGTCGTGAAAAACGTATCTCTTAAAATTAGATTTACCAGAAAAATCTATATGGAAAACATTAGATCTGATTTTATTATTCAATTAAGATATGTTAATAGATATTCGAGTAGTGGGGCAATTGGAGATCAATCTCCCCATTATTCACTGTTTTTCCAATGATTAAAAATAATTCTTAAAATTATGCAAGTAAAATATTTACCATTTTATTCATTCATCATCATTTTCAACATATAAAATTAGGACAGCACTTCACAATGTCTGTCTTCAGTTTTTTACGGACTATTTTAAATGTTAAATGACAATAATTAGGATAAGCTTATTAGGTAAGTATATGTTTTCAATGGAATTTGGAATTTGATGTTTTTATGTGGAACACATTTAGGGTTTCCACATCTCCGGTTTTCAACTGAATTTTCTGGTTTTTAGATTTAATATGGCCTCCAGGTAACAAGGTTAATTCGAACACAAACGATAGCCGATTTCAATGCTTTTGTATTATTTTAAGTATATGCCATATTTTTGGATTTGTTAAATTAAAAAAAAGCAATAGTTATTTGGATATAATGTAAAATTCTTTATTACCTTATTTACGGTTGACCTGGGGGCCACATGTTGACAAAATTATTCAAAAGTCAACGGCCACCTTCTGGCAACTAAGGCGAACAGTAGGCAGGAATTGGGGTCTCAGTCCTAGGATGCTATACTGGCTATACGCTACGGTAATTAGACCGAGGATCCAATATGGTGCCCTGGTCTGGTGGCCAAGCGTCGGCCGGGTAACGGTGTCCAAGAAACTGACAAAGGTCCAAAGACTTGCCTGCATAGGAATTACAGGTGCTATGAGGACGACACCTACAGCTGCCCTGGAAGTCCTGCTAGGGCTGCCAAGCCTATCCACATGGATAATGAGGGAGGCAATGGCGGCCTACTTAAGAATGCGGGACTCAGAAAGCTGGCAGGCGGAAGGAAGAAATACCGGTCACGCGGCAGTTGCACAGATGGCGGAGAGGGAAAAACCCATATCTGCCATCAGAGTAACTCAGGCAAAAGACCGTCTCAGATTAAAGAGGAAATATGCCGTCATATTTCCAGAGAGGGAGGATTGGAAGCAGGATCAGTTTAAATTCCCCCCCGATTCTCTGGTCTGCTACACAGATGATTCTTGTGTGGCGGACAGGTTCTCGGGGGCAGGAATTTATGTGGAGGACAGGGGCGTGCAGCAAAGTTTCGCACTGGGTTCGTATGCCACAGTCTTCCAGGCTGAAGTCTTTGCTATCTTAATGGCAGCAAACAAGGAGGAAGTAAGGAACTGTCCGGAGCAAAATATTTACTTCTGCTCCGACAGTCAGGCAGCCTTAAAGGCTTTAGCATCTCCAAGGACAAGATCCGCCCTTGTCCAAGAGTGCGGAGATACCCTCGAGGAGCTGGCCAGAGGAAAAGAGGTCAAATTGGTATGGGTACCAGGTCATAGTGGAATCTCGGGGAACGAAAGGGCCGATGAACTGGCTCGACTCGGATCTCGGGGACCCGGCCAGGGACCAAAACCGATTTTAGGCATTACACGGAGGCAGGTCAACATAGCTCTTAACGATTGGGCTCATGAGACACTGAGTAAATAGTGGAGAAGGAGTGGGAGCTGTAGACAGGCTCGCAACTTTATAGTGGAGCCAAGCAAGACCAAGACGGCCTGGCTGTTAAGTCGTAGCCGGAAGGCTCTAAACCAGTTGGTGGGAGTTTTAACGGGTCATTGCAGGCTTAGAAGACATCTATCATTGATGGGTGTTGACGGAGACCCTATCTGCCCAAAGTGTGGGGAGGGCGATGAAACGCCTTCCCACTTCTTGGCAGAGTGCGCGGCTTTCGGCAGACTGAGACACGACGTCTGGGGGGCCGGGGAGTTGCAAGGGGAAGAGGTTAGTTCCCTTGAATGGACCGACATTCTGACCTACATTAGAAGGTCGGGTAGGTTCGATGAGGGAAGAGGTGATGAAGCTAGATAGGGATGACAGGGGTAGGCAAAAAGGGCCCGCTTGCGGCCTACTTGCCAGGTCTTAGCCGCCCCACTGCTACTACTACTACTACTACGGTGAGGCTTTAAAAAGTCTCTCGGCTTTGAACCAAAGAAGTTAGAGCCTTGTGACAAAAAGTCACATGGCTTTAAGTTTACTACTTTTTAATGTAACATTAAACCAGGACATTAAAAAATTAATGGTGCTGGGAGCGGTATCAACCGTAAATGGCAATACAGTTAATTCACTATAAATTTGGCTGTTTCTGATTGTCCCAAAATTTGCTCAAAAAGTGGAATATTTAAGGAAATTACTAAAAATTATTAATAATAATAATGGAATAAACAAATAAGATAGGTAAAGATAATATTCTAACTTAAACAATTTTTTAATTCATTTCAACTATCAATAACTGTTATAATACAGACTGATTCAAATTCCGTGTATGCTTGTGGATCTCGGAAATGGTAAGAGAGACTAAGTCAGTTAAATGGGGGCAAAGTTGCGTAATCATGGGACCAACGTAATGGCTGAAAAATGTCAAAGCTAACTTGGTTGGTTTTTGAAATATTTGAAATTTTGGAAATTCCTTTTTATTTTATTGCAATTTTATTTGAATACATATTGAAAAAAGAACAACATTTCTTCACAGCAACTTTTTGTGCTCTATGAAATGGCATCATTATATTTTTCATGAAACATTTTGTCTTTCCACGACTATCATCAATTCAAATTTTTTTAAATATGGCCCTGGAAGTTTTATTACATTTTTTTGAAATTGCTCTGTCTCCTGACACTATGCTGCCATCGCCCAAAGCAAATTCAGACGTTTCGTCCCGAAAAATCCACCTTCAATATTTCCATTTTTATAGCAAATTAAAAATGCATTTTAAATAATTCAACAAAATTTAATTTTAGTAAACAACAATAAAAACTACAAAATAACTTAAATTTAATAATAAATGTTCAAATTGGTGCCCCCCCCTGTTCGATATGTATCGAACAGGGGGGGGGCAACAACCTATTAATATTAATAAAATAATAAATGTTTATTATTTTATTAATATTAATAGAGCACACAAGGTCCCTCTTCCTAACCGGAACTAACACATTGAGAAAAAGCATTGCTTAACTTTTTGAGAAATACTCTGGAAGAATATTTGGACAATATACTCTTAGTGGAGCGTAATAAAATATGGCTCCAACATGACAGAGCACAAGGGAAGTATCTCAATACTTAAATGCGTATTTTCCGAGGTGATGGATCGGAAATTCCACATTACCGAAGCTTCTTTATAATTTGTTATGACACACCATAAGAAATAATCTCATACTGTAAGATCAGGAGACCTTGGTGATCGCTTTACAGTACCTTTATTCCCGATCCGTCGCCTCGAAAATTCCACATTTAAGTATTCAGATACCTCCTTTGAATTATGAGGGGGCGCTCTATAATGTTGGAGCCATATTCTATTATATTCCGCTAATAGTAGCTCCGGTTAGGCAGAGAGATCTTGAGCGCTCTATTAATAATACTAACTTAAATTAAATGTTGTTGAATTTAAAATGCATTTTTAATTTGCTATAAAAATGTAGCATGAAAATTATTTGTTTTTGTTTTTTGTATTTCGACATATTGAACGAAAGAAAACCCTGAAAAACGAGAGTGTTAATAAAACAAATTGATGTATCGAAATAGAAATATTGTAGATAGATTTTTCGGGACAAAACATCTCAATTTGCTTTGGGTGATGACAGTATAGTGTCAGTAGACACAGAAATTTCAAAAAAATGTAATAAAACTTCCAGGGCCATATTTAAAAAATTTGAATTGATGGCCCTGGAATGACGAATCGTTTTATGAAAAATATGATTATGCCATTTGATCGAGCCCAAAAAGCTGCTGTGAAGAAGTCTTGTTTGTTCTTTTTTCAATACCTACTCAAGTAAAGTTGGAATAAAATAAAAATGAATTTCCAAAATTTCAATTTTTTTCAAATATTTGAAAAACCTATCAAGTTAGCTTTGACATTTTTCAGCCATTATGTTACTCTCCTGATTATGCAACTTTGTCCTCATTTAAGCCACTTTGTATCTTTTACCATTTGCGAGATCCCCATACATAGACCCGAATTTGAATTGGCCTGTAATATATTTTTTTGAAAATAGTTAATAATCAATGCCTACACAAGTTTTATTATATTGAAAGTTATTCTAAACTCATTGTAGTTTGTTTTGCTATTAAACAGAGCTGGGCACTATTTGTACTTACAAATACTTATAAGTATTTAAATACTCCTCAGTATTTAAATATATTTATAGAACAAGTATTTGTGTTTATACTTACAAATACTTTGCTAGAAATATTTATACTTAATATTTAAGTAACTGACGTTAAAAGTATTTAAATACTTTAGCAATATTTAAATACTATCAAAGTATTTAAATAATCAAAAAGTATTTAAATACTCTAAGTTTTTAAATACTTTTTGATTATTTAAATGATTTGAAAAGTATTAAATTACTTTTCTAATAGGAGAAATATTTCCGAATATAATATGAATGATGCAGATTCACAAGTTCACTTGTCAAGACCTGCTTGCCCACAGAGCTAGCGCAAAGGTGTGTGTTGTGTAATGCTGCTACAATCGTCATTTTGCCAAAATATTTAGATTGTATTTAAATATTTGGGAAATATTTAAATACTTAGAAAATATTTAAATATTTTTTACAGAATTAAATACCTGACGTATTGAACTGCTCGATGTCAGTATTTAGTATTTAAATACATTTCCCTTTTTAAAAATATTTAATATTTAAACACTTTTAGATTTCTAAAGTATTTATTATTTAATATTTAAATATTTTTTTCAGAGTATTTGCCCAGCTCTGCTATTAAACCATGCACCTGTAAAATAAAAAAAAACAAGTATTCAAAATAAAGATTGAAAGTGTAGTATCAGTGGAAACTAAAATTTGCCCAAAAAAATACACGGTGTTACATTTAATTTTCGCCACCATTGGTATCTCGGAAACAGTAAGAGATACAGGGTGGTTTAAATTAGAAAAAAGTTAAAGAAAAAATGGAAATGGAAAAAATGGAGGTATGTTATCTGCCATATATGCATCCGTTTGTGAGTTGTGGGGGGTATCTGACTATTTACAAATTTTCTAATTTAAGCCACCCTGTATCTCTTACCGTTTCAGAGATCCTAATGGTAGCCAAAATTAAATGTAACACCGTGTATAACATAATAGTATAAATATATAACAAACTAACAATATTGACGTCATGAGCCACGTATAGATAACTACTTGGTAAACAAGTTGCAGCCGGCAACTGCAAGTGGTAGTGATGGAATTTAGTCCAAAAATTTTTTTTTTTTTTTTGGACTTTTGAATTCAAAAAGAGCAACTGACAGTTTTTTATCATATAAACTTCTACTGGAAGTACTGACCGGAAACGATTAGAACAAAGCTAGTTAAGTGTTTAATTTCTTATAAATTTTATTATAATTTTTTTGTTTAGACAATTCGAAATACCATTTGTAATATTACAGAATTTTATATCAAACTAAAACAACACTGACGTAATTTATTTAATTTGTCATATATATTTATTTATTTTTATTATTTATTATATAATAATTTTTTGAGGCTAACTTTAGCAATTTGCCTTCATATTACACTTTCAATCTTTATTTTAAATACTTCTGCCTTACTGTTTTTTATTATTTTACAGGTCTGCCCCCCTTCAACAAGAAAGTCGTAAGTGCAATTTTTGGCAAAAGGAGTTTTTTTTGTTTTTAATAACCCTGGGGTGTCTAATATCGAATAAAATAGGAATTTTATCAATATTCGTATTTTAAATATAAAAAAAATATGTTTAAAAAATTGTCGTATTGTACATTCTAAGAGTAATTATGCATAATACATAACATAATCAACGCATGTGCACTGTTTTACCGTATGTACATTTTGATATAAAAAACATAATATAAACAACGTAAGTATGCACTTGCGTTGTTCTTGTCTAGCAATTTGGCATTATTTATCTCGATGAGACGAGAGCACCCCGTAACTATAAAATACGCTTATAATACTTAAAAGCGATTAAAAACATGTTTCTTTAAGTATTATTTTATTTCCGGTATTCTAGTTTTATTTTGAATACAGTGTGTTCAGGTGGAAACTAGTAATGTATAAAAAATAAGGTATTTAGTTTAAAAATACAAAATTTTATAGCCACTTACCTTTTTTATTCCTAGTATAATACAAGAATTACTTAATCAAATTAACGTAAGTGCACCTGTTTTATTAGAAAACGATTTTATTTACAAAGTAAACTACGTTTAACCTACGGTATAATAACGCAATTAAAGTTCTAGAAAAATATTATCCTGTTATGTGTAAAAGAAATAGTTATTGTAATTCTTTTATGTCCAGTTCTTTAAACGCCATTTTCTCATAACTAAGCTAAATGCACTTACGACTTTCTTGTTAAGGACGGCAGAGGTGGTGTACCAAATCTCAAAAGAACCTTTAATGAATCATACACCACCACCACAAATAAGTTACGGACATTATTCTAGAGATTTTGGATGTAAATATTTCATAGGTATCTGAATATAACTTTTGACAAAATAAAGCACACAAGTCTATTTACATTTAACTCTTAATCTGCCCGAATCAATTTCTGACGTAGAAAAACATATTGATTAGAACAGCCAGCTGGCGAGGTTTATAAATCCTCAACACTAGCCTATATAGCCGTACTACTCTATGCAACCTGTATGTCTAACATTCTTTTCAGCATCAAATAATACATACATTTTTAAATTTCTAAAATATATAAAAACTTGTACAAATAAGTACCTACCTGCAAGTTAAATCTATGATTGGCATAAATAAGCTATCTCTATTGTTAAGAACTTGTATTGTGAGATACCCCACTTTATATCTATAATCTACCAATAACTATTATTTGCATTCAATTTGATCTATAGATAACACAAGAAAAACCAGGATAAAACATGTAATGATCAAAGCCAAGTCAGTATAAGAGAAGAAAGAAGTGGGTTTTACTAGTATCTATATTTTAGTCTGGCTATTGTTTAACTTAATAGCATAGAGTTGGTGAAGCTTGTAGCTATAAAAAAAGCAACAATAAAGAAGTAGTAACAAATATTACCTTGAAAGTTAGACGAATACCCCAGATTAATTTGTGGTATTTTTTTGATGCTAGGTAACATTAAATCATTTTTTATATACCCAACCAGTCATTTTGGTTAACAGTATGACTCAATGGGAACAAAATTTTTCAAAAAAATTACTTACCCTCCAATTGCCATATTTCAGAGAAGAAAAACTATTATAAATATATCCAAATTATTTTTAAATAGCTTCCCTCCATATACATACATACGTAATTTATTAAAGTTTGGATTCGTACTCCTTACATTAAAATTAACGGTACTTAGAAAGAAAATTGCTACCATTAATAGATCCCTCAGACCATCGTCTATATTTTCATAGATTCTAGTTTCCCCCACCTCGTTTTCCTTACGATTATCTACGGCCAAATGAATTTTGGTTAACCAAAAAGATATAGAAATAGTAAGATACAACACAGTGTAATTGGCAATAATAAACTTGGGATATTGCCCCATAATAATAATTAAAACTGTTCATAATTCACTAAAATCTATACTAATAACAATATTATTAATTAACTGCACAAATGCATAATCTTCATAGTTTTGTATTTGTAAAAACTCTCTCCGCGTCTAGATTGATTGATTTTGTCTTCAAGTTAATCACCAATACTTAGGGATATAATTTTAGCAACTAGTATATTTTACATAATCATTAAATAGTTAACACAAAATACACTTTTTATTTTGCCATTGATGTTGATAATTTTACTGAAAAAATCCATATAAACAATTTGTTCTATTAAAAAAAAAATTAAAGCTATGAATATACTAAAATCCATAAAATAAGTGTAAGACATATTAAGCCTTTTAAATAGTCTTAATTTTGGTATAATTATAATTACTTTACTTTTCGTAAACATTTGCTTTCATTATAAATCAAAAATTTGTTATTACTTCACAAAAATATCAGGTTAAATATTACAAAATCTCTTGTCACTTCCATATTAATTGTAGTACATATAGTGTGGAAACTGATTTTGATTACTATTGGAATGAAGGGAATAATAAATAGTTATATTGAAATCAGAAAAAGTTGCATTATTAAACTGTTTTCTTGTGCTAAAAATGTCTAATTGTACATACAAGGTGGATTGTTCCCATGTTGTTTTTTTTTTGAGATGAGAATACCTATTGCATCAAAAAAACTATTTGATTTAGTGGTATCAGAGGCCACAGAGGAGAGGAGATGTAGATGTATGTCTCTGATGACATGTAAAAAATTTTTGGGGGACTGAAACTCAATATAATTGGGGGAAGTAATGAATCATTACATGTATGTACACCTCACTTTACAGTACCTTTTATTTTTATACATAAAATTACTTTTTAAATTAGAACACATTATTTTGCAAATAATCTATTTCCCGTTACACTATTTGAAATCTACCATTTATTCAATATATATTGTCTCGTTAACACGTTCATAACATTCACATACACTTTTCTCAAGACTTAGGTATTTTCCAAGGTGTTTCCAATAATAGCAAACACAGACATTATAAAGATTAATTGTGGCGACAAGTGTCTTTCTGTGGCTAGTTCGAAATCTTAGAGGAGGTATTAGAGATAATAATGCAGTAAAATACAACTCAAATGACTATCCATAGTTAAATGTTACCTCCTTATGTACTGTGGTATGTAGGTACTTCATAATAATACACAATGTCCTATAAGCCGCATATCTTTATTTCCATTTGTTATATATTAAATTATTTATATTATTGATCAACTGAAATATTGTCTTTGATTTGTTGTAAAAATTAATAAACAAAATCAGTAAATACTATAGCATGAAATGGGCATGAGAGTGGTTGCTACTAAAGCCCATATACCAAACACGTTCCTTTTAAGCAACATGGACAAATTTTCCATATGAAAAAGGCATTTTACCCTAGCAAAATTTTATTTTATAATAAAACACTATTATTGATATCACAAGAAATCAAATCTGCTATCTAATAGAATCTTGTGTACTCCATTTTTACTATATCATATACAATAGTGAAGTACAGGGTCATTAGTTATATTTTAGCCACCCACCTAGAGATTCTCACTTTAATCTGAGGGGAAAAAGTTAAATACAAAAGTTGTAGGAAATCTAGTGTACTTTATTCCAGAATGTAAAAATTAGTGACATGCCAAACTTGCATTTTCTTAAATGGAATACCCTGTATATTATTAAGTTTTCCGATTCCACGCAAAATTCTACGACTTTTTTATATACCATACCCTATGTCTAAAGTTAACTGTTTTTTAATAAATGATGGTTAAGACCATAATTTACCTACCATAATTTGGTAATAATTTAATTGATCTGAGATACGCCTGATTACTATTCCTATATACCTATTAGCCATGAAAACAAAAAACTGATACCTGTCATATGCATTGTCAAACATTTTGGTTTTCCGATTCCGAATTAGTTTATCATTCCTTTATCTTTATATTTTATATCTTTAACCATCATTTATTAAATAACTGTTAACTTTAGACATAAGGTATGGTATATGGAAAAGTCGTAGAATTTAGCGTGGAATCGGAAAACTTAATAATATACAGGGTATTCCATTTAAGAAAATGCAAGTTTGGCATGTCACGCGTTTTTGAAACACCCTGCATAAATATTTTACATTCTGGAATAAAGTACACTTTATTTCCTACAAGTTTTGTATTTAACTTTTTTTCCTCAGTTTAAAGAGAGAACCTCTAGGTGGGTGGCTAAAATATAACCAATGACCCTATACATGTAGGTACTACTATCTCATTGATTGTGTCATCTAATATGTTAAATGTTACATTGAATATTAAATGAACATTTAATATTGTTTGTATTGCCTAATATTGTTAGGGGCATCTCAATCGCTATATTTGTTAAACATCAAATTATGAACACAAGAAATAAAACACGATTTTATTCATTAAGCTCATTTAGTCATAATTGTGGAAGCAGTACATATGACTAAGGAATCCCAAAACAGGATGAGCAAGTTGGCTCTGTGTTTAGAATATGGCATGTGACATGGCAAAACACTTATACTGTGTACAAACAAAGTCTTAATTTTTATACATTACATAAAAATGCATACTTAAATCATGCAGATTTGAAAATAATTATTTACAATATGACACATTTAATGAATAATAAATTACTAAACTAGACCGACTCAGTAAAATTGTGCATATGTATCATATTGCAATTTTACAGAGGAGCAGTACCTATAAGAAGTATAATATAAAATCTACTAAAAAAATATATCTAGAGCAATTATATATCCAATGATCAGCATTTAAATTTATTTTCAACCTTCATTTCCATCACCTACAATTTTTTTCTTGTTAAAATAAAATCGGGTTGCATAAATAATTTCAAAAGAAAATTTAACAGCATTTATTCATTGGAGCGCCCCTACAGTTGCTATTAATCGGGATGTCATATATTCATCCTCACATTCCTATCGAACTAATAACTACATATCTAAACATCAGCTATCATAAATGCAAAATGTCATCAAAAGCATCATTATTGTCACTTATCTTAAATAATCCGGTAAGTTCATCGATATGAATTAAATATTCAAAGTTTTTTTAATTTGAAGATAGGAATACATGGCAGGAAGACAATTTTATAAATAAGTAAATCTTAGCAGGTACTAATCCAGTAATATTATTATTTGAAGTTAATTTTGAAAATAAACAATGGGCCACCTATGGGCAATGGATTAATAAGAGGTTCAAAGGAAGAATGAAAATATGGAAGATGTAATTATTGAAGGAGAGGAAAGCAATGAAAATTTGAATTTGTCTTTTGAAAATACTAAAAAAAGTCGATATGAAAACCACAAAGATGTCAATGAATAATATCTTCAAGAGGCTTACTGTTACTGTTTAACTTTTTTTATTTCAATGAAATAATAATTTAGAATGTTGTATTATATAGAATGAATATAATTTGTGTTTATTAGGGTTTAACTTTTCATTTCAATAGAATAATTTACAAAAAAAAAAATTATAGAAGTAAGAATATAGAAAGTAAAATTGTTAGAGAAAAAAAAAACAAAAAGGAAGGCCTTAGGAATAAATCAGACTTTCCGGTTAGTTAGTTAGTTAATTAGTGAGCCACAATAGATAACAGATCGCGGTGGAGGGTTTGGTTTTCGGCCCACTCACTTTTGAAGCTAACCTAGTTGATTAGTAAATATGCTACCAAAATGATTGACTTGTGCCAGTGGAAAAAGCTCCAGAAAAAAAAAAAAACACAAGAATAGCATGCAACATCAACACTTATGTAAGCGCCTAGTTTTAAGTTGTTATGGTTATGTTTTCCTTTATAAACATTTTGATTTCTTTAATGATAACTGGTAATATTATTTTCATGTATTAGTTTAATATGGTGGTGGTATCGATATTTAGATTCCAATTGTATTGGGATGGTATATAAACATAAGTACAACACGCTCTAATGAACAGAACAGACCTTTGTCGGGGCACCCCAGTGATGAAACATTGCCAAATTTAATCAAAGTACCTACCCCTTTATTCAAAAATTGAATACTGAAGAATAAGTACTGAATACTGGATATCTAACTTCTCCAATATAATTTTATCATCTACTTACATAATTTGAAATATTTGAAGATTGTAGTTTTTCAATGACTGGGAGAAAACACATACCATGTAAACAATTAACATTTAACTTGACAAATAACATGTAGTAGGATGATCCATTCTGTTAAATTGCTAATAACGTCTTCAAGAATATTTATGAACTGACAGGTAAGCCACTACTTATTACACTTATCTATACCTACACATTTAAATATTAGAAATCGTACTAAATTACCCTCTGTAGAATTTGTTAGACTCTGATGTTTAAAATCGCTCTCAGTTAAGAGAAATTAGCAAATTTGGTACCGTTGATATTTAACCCTATAAGTGGTACAAACAAAATACCCTATATGAATGATTGTCTTAAATTTTAATATATCAAATTCAACCAAAAGGACGAGCCATGTTCCACCATTTAGGAAAGTAATACATTTTCTTTAGAGGTTTACAAAAAATATATGTAACAGTCCTGCAGAAGATAAAAATAGAATAGAACACGCGAAAATCAAGTTTAAAATTCAAACCTATTTTGCTCCTCTTTCACCAGACAACTAAAATTTCTATTAAATCCTCTATGCACCCACATAAATACCTAAATTGAAGCAGGCACTATAATTAATTACTACAATGTTACCTTATTTCTCAATTATATCTCGAAACTAATATAACAATTTTTATAAATACTAATTCAATTGTTAAGAATACAATTATGAAAAACTGTATTGAATGTATATTAATTAAATAACTTAACATGACGGGTTTTATATTTTAGATTTTTAATGGATAAAGGCCCTTTAATTAATTAGTTTTCTTTTGTTAAGTAAATTATTGATCATTTGTAAAATCATATTCAAATAAATGCAAACAAATAAAATAAATTTATACTATGTTCTGCATTACAATTTAAAACTGTGTAAGCAAATCAAAGCAGTGTTCCTGCTGGCCTTAAAATACAACAAACTAGTTCCTACTGTTAAAAATTTAATTTTTTAATTTACCAAGTAAGGTTATATAATCCAAAGTATACAGATTAACTGGTGAATTTCCTCTTAATTTTTCAGCATTTTAAATATTTTCAAGTTGATATACAACATACTTATGCAAACCTTTTTCCATACAGCAGATCCTCTCATTGGAATTCTTGGAAAATCAAGTTTATTTTTAATAAATCAGTTAATTTAATATAGTGTGCTAATGACTCCATACTTAAAATTGTTAATATTTAACCACATGTAAAACACATTTCAAAGTAGTGTTTATTAGTTGCCTCAGGGTTACAAATACACTGCATTCTGCAATTAAGTTTTTTGCCATTATATATATTAAATGTATTTTTGAGTTAAAATTTTAAATTAAAGCTTGTGCAGCTTAATATCGTGAAAGGGGTTGGAACCTTTGGTGTGAAGATAACAGACGTAGTTTTCCACATAACACCAAAACACCACTATAGGTACTGCACTGGCCAACCAAGTTGGTGAAACGTGCATAGAGTGAAGTTTAGTGTTTTGGTGTTATGTGGAAAACTACGTGAGTGTTAGCTTAATATCTATTCATTTTTTATAATACATGAAAATTATTACAGGCACACGTTTCCAAATTAGTATAGTACTAGAAATACCCCAGTAGTTGTTTTAAAAGTAATTCAACAACTTAAAATACTGATTTTTTTTATAAATAGGTATCACACATTAATATTTGTCCAACTTGATACAAACTCAATTAATAGGTTTTTGCTAACATTTGATTTTACGTTCCATTTTATAAACCACCGGGTTCATGTAAACGGTTTTTCAAGCAAAATCTATATTTCAATATTAGTTAGTGTCGTATAATTTTAAATTAACATTTTAATTCCTTATGATCTTTTTAAATTTTTTATTCACACTTTTTGTATGAAAATCATATTCTATATCTATACCCCGGAGCTAAGCTATGTCAAGTCCAAAATTTACAAAAATCAGATAAATATGCCAAGTCACAAGATTTACATTACAATGAATTGCTCTCTTTTGTGTTTAAATCAGACTTCTCGTTTAGAACTTCGCTCATTATAAACTGCGACAAGTCTTATCATGGCAATAAGCAAAACTAGATCAAGTCCAGTGACATTGTTTGGCTCTGGATTTCCCACATATTCATAGATGTCAAGCGAGATGTCAAGTCCACTTGCCTGTTAACTCATGCAACGCATTCGGAGTGGTCAAAGTAAAAATTAATTTTGTGAAACAATTTCAGTGCTTGAATGTTTTTTTTTTAAATTTATTTTGAGATTTAGTCATGTTGATCTGAACAAGAAAAAATATTAAGATTACCAAAAAACAAAGAAATTAGTGATATATGCTCCTTCATAGTAACAACTTGTACAGGTAAGTTTAAACATTATATTATTTTAAATGAAATAATCATAATTATTTATCTTTATGAGCTCTCATGAGCTGGTAATATTTTTCTATTTCAACTGTTTTTATATTTACAAGTGTGTACTACTAATAAAACAGCATATTTAGGTTCTATATAATGTATGGACTTAGCGTATTTATTATAATTATTGCACCAAAGCTTTTATTTTCATTTTAAAACTCTCAGAAATGGGCCACATTTACCAAAAATAAAACTGTACCTGCCAGTAATATTGAGGTAATCCTTTTTTGAAAGTATTTAAGTAATGAAATTATAGGGCGGTTTTTCAATGCTTGGTTAATACGGTTTAACCAGTAGTTAGGCTAGCTATAAGTTTAGAATGTGATTTACCTCGAACATTTTATGAATAACTATTCACATTCTAAACTTGTAGTTAGTTAACTCTATACTAAATTATGTTAACCAAGCATTAAAAAATCGACTCTAAAGGACTTAAGATAGTTTAGTTCTTGTTAATGTACGAACTTAGCATATTCATTATAAAGTCATACACGCTTTTGTCTATTTAAAAATGTAAAAACCACAGAAAAAAGATAACTGCAAATAAATGAAGTTTGAAAATATGATTGATTTCAAATACTTTTACATTTTTTTTTTAATTACAGAAGAATTTGGTAAAAAATGTAGCCCGAAGTCAACAGCTCATGGGAGCGGTACTTTCAAATAATTCTCATAGTGATGTAACTTATTGGATTAAATTAAAAAATAAGTAAGTATTTCGCATGAAACTGTCGACACTGCTATAAACGAGAAAAAAGGAGGGATTATTAAGCCTGATAAGAGGGAAACACACGTCTGTTAATATAGTAATAGATACAAAAGAAAAGATGAAAATGAAAAAGATTAAGAACAAATAATTATGAAAATGTGGTTATATTGAACTACAGAAATGTTTCCCAATGCCAGATCCCCATAACTCTCAAAGCTTTTATTCCTTAAAGTTGTGGACTTACTATTTAACGATACATAATGCAACTTTATAAAATTGCTACCGTATGATGTGGGATGAAAGTGTTTTCTGAAGGGGGGGAAATGTGGTTGCATCTTATCAGTGACTATAGAAATCTATAGTCAGTGATCTTATATAACCAAATGGGTCCAAACTCAAGTTGATGATAACATTCAAGAACTAACTTTATGGTCTGATAATTGTCCTAGACAAACTAGGAATATGTTAAGGTAATGTGTTACTATTGGATTGTGAAACTTAAACCTTAAATTAACCTAGCGACTCATACATTTTTAGCCATTGATAGGTGTGAAGAGGCACACCCGTCTCAAAGCCGATGCAGACCATTCTATAATTGAGAGAGAGAGTTTAATGTCATAAACATGGATGTGGAAGATTTTAAAGGTTTTCAGTAATTGTATGAAGGGTAAAACGCTGCTTATGTTGCTAGAAAAAAATCTGGAAATGGTGGCGATTTTCTTATTTCTAATGTTGTATTTTTTCAAGTAAGATCCAGGAATTCTCTTTTATAAAACAGATTTTGATGAGTTTTTTTTCTATTGGCCTAATCCGAAAAACTAGGTGATCAAGTCAGATTCCCAATGATATACCACCAATTCGATACCAACAATATTTCCAATGATATACCAATCAATTACCTAAGTTACAAACATTAACAACCAAATTCACCAGATTCCACGATTTTTACACGAATCTAAAGCACGGGAGTGAAAATTCAGAAGATTAAACTTTGTTCAGAATCCTCATTATCCTATTATTTTTTTGTAAAAACGATATTTTAATACACATCCGTTAAAATAAATATATTTTTTTTCAACCATATGAATAAGAAATTATAACATTAAATTATTTTGTATAAAAAGAGGGCCATTTCGGGGCTGTTTGAGATCGCCTTAGCAACTGTACAAAAAAGAAATTATTGTACAGTTGTGCAGTACCAAAAAGTAATTTGACATTGACATTGCATGTCACATAATATATTGAAATTTAATTAAATAGAAAAATAGAAACAGATAGTGACTTCGATGAATCGGTAAACTGGAGGTGCTAATTAGAAGCGGTTGGAAAAAAATATTATGTGAAACTCGTACAAAAAATACATTTTCGAGACTCGTAAAATTGACGGGAAAAAACCCTTTCCCTCATCCTGAAAACGTGTATTTTTTGTACTAGTTAAACAAATAACTATTATTAAATTTTTATATTGCACATTATTTATGTGAAGGGTACAATCACACTTGTCCCAGCACATCAGGTTTTCTTGCACACGTTACAAATTATTGTAGCACCATTATAAAATAAATCCGGGAATTCACCAATAAATTTATTTACTTTGTAGGCATATAACCATTTTGTACACTTGCGCACGTTTGACATACTTTATTGTTAAATTACTATCAAATACGAACACACCTTCAGAAATAACAATGAACTAATTGGGAAGGGAAGCATGTGATGCTATCGTTTCCGAAGCAATAGGTGGCGGCTCGAGGAGGTATGCCGGTCATTGTCACAGCGCTGTCGGCGCCCTTGGATCGCTGGACACTTTGCCAGCTTTACTGATTAAAGCCCATAATATTTAATTAGTTTATTGGCAGGCTTGTAATTTTTGTAAGCCAACTAATTTATTACATTGAATCTAAATTCCTTGGAGTTGTACACTTACTTCTTTCTACACACTACAAAATCTTTTATTTATTCATCCTTTCATCTTTCTGTTCATTAATTTAACAAAAAATACTGCGATTAAAACCAGTTTATTTTAGATAACACCATTACTTTATCAATTTCCCGCCAAATTTTTTAATATAATATATTAAAATAACATTAGTTGTTGGCTAACCAATAACGTTATTAGCAGGTAGATTGCTAGCGCTTATTATAGTTATTTACCTGGGTGGATTATTAATCCACCCATCACTAATAAATATAAAAAAATATTTGATTGAACAAGTTAATATTGGCTAAATTTATATGTAAATTGACAAAGATACTAAAACATTTAAAATCACAATTTTTTGTGTCAAGTATCCTCACCGTTTTAAATAGTTAAAATACATGATCAATATTGGAAATAACAATTTCCATCAAAATTTATATCAATACGTACATACTGCTGTTTACAAGTATCATGTTCACCATGTTCAAAGACGTTACCACTCTAGTACTTACTACAACTTCTAAAATAAAAAATTACCAGTAAAATATTTCGAGACAACTAATATTGAACCAGCACTCACCATATTCACTTCTTTAAGAAATTGGATTAAGTTGGACAAAAATTAGTTTTCAAAATATCTTGAATCAGACTAATTTGAAAATTTCTAATGTACCATATAGACTTCTTATTAAATAAAAGTAAATGTCTAACAAACCCTACATATAACAAAAGTATAACTGTATACCTTAACTACATTAAATGACCTCTCACCTGAACTATGTGATATGTGTAACTATAACATGTTGCAGTGACAGGATTATCATAGAGAATAAAATGAAAATTACTGCACTAAACTATAGCTCTTGAAAAGTTCAAACATTGAACATTTACTGTTTACAGTATTGTCGAATAAACAAATAATGCTCTAATTTTCATTTTGTCTCCATAACTCTATATAGTTTTTCAATCAATAATACACAAACTTTTTGGACTTGAAAATAAGTTGCTCTTCTTAATATCTTGTAAATTCCAATTTGTTAAATATTAGTATTTTTGATCAGCCTTACATATAGTCTAAAAGAAATTTAGAATTTTAAACAAAGGTTTCAACATATTGTTACTTTAAAATTTAAACTTTAAATATGACAAATTATAGCTTGGTTCAATCAATTATTTTGTAGTATAATAGGGACATTTAAAAGAATCAATTTATTACATTAATAAAACACGTTTAGTAACAACATTGGAGCACTTATGCAAAATTGAAATACTTCCTTAAACTAAAAAAAAACAACAACAAAAGATTTGTACATAAGTAAAAATAACAACAAAAATTAGGAGATTCATTTTACAATTTCATGAAACACTATAAATTTGCAGTAGAACCTGTTCTGGTATGTATAGAAAAGAGTGAATATACAGAGCTATTTTAAATATTTGCACATATTTAATACCAATATTGAGATTCGATAAGACTAGAATCTATTATAAAAAATAATACATATACCACAATACTGTACATTTTGACCTAAATACTCAATACTTGATGTTTTGATTTTAAAAATCTTTAATTTTTGTTTACTGGTTGCCTATGAGCAATATTTTTTTTATTTTTACCAACATCTTAAGTAGAATCATTAATTTAAATCATAGTTGCAGAAGTTCATTAAAATTTCATCTAAGGGTTTTTTTTTCATTCTTCAGTGACATTTGCTACAGTATTTTTTAAAATAAAAAGTTAGACTTTCATTGTACTAGCGAACAAGATGTGGATAATAAACTTGTTTATATCTATATAGATGGACCTCATCAATAAAAAAGTGAAGATTAAAGGTGAAGTGAAAAGTGAAACATAGTCAATTAACTAAGATTAAAAACAACTAACAATATTAGATCTTTTGTAGAAATAAATCTAAAGTCTTCTAATCTCCATATTAAATTAAATCTGACATTAAAATTTACTTATTATACTTAAGACTAGTTTGATTACATATTAGCCAGATAAGGTACGGTTTCCGATTCATACACGAGTGCTTGTGGAGATATATTATTAATTTTGTAGTACCCGATAAACATTTTAGGCTAATTAGCCGGATTATTAACAGAAGTATAATTTATCAAGTTGAATTTAAATTTCATGCAGTGGAAGCAATGTAACATTTAAGTAGTCCAGACCATAGAATTTATATTTTTACCGTTAAGGGATTTTTTGGCTTTTTAACATGATAAAATACTTCAACATTATAAAATCTTTCATTGTCAATTTTATTTAATAAAAAATACTGAGAATAAAACAAGTTGATTTTAGATGACTTCTTTTGTTCATCCTATGAAATACACCGAACTTACAAGTGTATTTTTATTATTATTATAGATGTATTACAATTATAAAGTAGACTTTAAACTTTAAAGATAACCTATATTATTACATGTATTTAAATAGGTGTAACCGTTGGGCTAGATTAAAAAAAAAACATGCATACCAAGTATGAATTACATTTTTGAAAGATAATTATATAAAATTTGTTCAATATCATTTTTATGTTCAAAGATAAAAAGGGATGCACATAAGTTGTTTTTATGCAAAAAACAAATCGCACATATTTCAGATTTTCAATTTCATTTTCATATTTCAGATTTTGAATTTCATATTTGATTTTGAAATTGGTATCAATATATTATAGAATCAATATGATTAAGTACCATTTATTCCACACTTCTTGCCATTTTCAAAAATTGTTAAAAAACCTGGACTGATAGTCACTAGTAGCTCTAGTTATTTTGTCGTGGCATTTCTTATTTGCAGTAAGGTGATTACATTAGTTATTTATGTATAACATTGGTAAAACCGAATAGATTTAAATTATTTAGTGATTTAAAAATGTTATGTTAATTTACGATTCAATGAAATAAATTTTTATCGACTATTGGCGGTAACTTTTACCGAGAGAATTTTTAAAACCATTGGATTAATCACTTTTTGGAGTTTGACAGAAAAAGTTGTAAATTTTAAAACATGGTCTATTAAGGTAGAATGGTAGTGAACGAATTTGGAAGAGTAGGTGGCATGAGGAAGTAACAGTGGGTCTTAAAGTGGCGGTGAAGTGGCATCAACATTGTTTAATGTACAACAAAATAGCAATCAACATTATTATATGGCGTTTGTGCAGTTAAATGTCCTCATCAGGGTGAGAATGTCATAGTTATGAATGAGAATGTTCTTGCATTTGCCAAATAAATGGTTAATCTTTATGATAAAGTGCCAATTTCATATATGGAAAAGTGTAATGTATTTATCAGTAGGTATAGCAGAATATTTAATTTGGAAATACCTATTTGTAAAAAATTTAAACGTTGATAATACAAAGAGAAGCCGCTTTTTGAAAATTACTGGAAAAGCCATGTCTAATGTATCCCACTCTTTATACAAATATATAAGGCAATATGTCAAGATCACTGCATCACTATTCCAACATGGAAACGTGTTGCCACATTTCTTGCAAGGATTAAAATAATTTCATCTACCACTTATCAACACTCTGCTACCAAGCCATTTGTCTCCCTTTAGTATCTATATGTCCAAACAGACAGCACTATCCAAATCTGTAAAACTATAATGTATCATTTAAAATCACATATATGGTTGAACTAGAAGTCCATCTTAAATGAGAATATGCTCATTGTTTCTTAAAATGAATATTTAGTTAGAAGTTTCTTACCTTTATTTGCCAGAAACAAATATTCACTAAAATATGTTCCAGAATTATGGAAATGAAGTTAGTATAACATAAATTTAAATAATCGTAAAATGGTTAATTAACTAACCTAAAAAATAGAATAAAATAAAATTTCTTCAACTTTTCCTTCAAACAATGTTACAATTTCATAATTAACATTACTAGTAAATTACCGCGATGAAGTCAAATAACTCAAGTTTATAATAAAGAAAATTAATTTAGAACTAAATGAGAACTTATATAATTTAATACTTCTATAAGTTACATAATTAGAAATATATTTTTATTTCAATAAACTTTGTATTACAAAACAACTTACTTAATTCAGAAAAAATACATTAACAATGTGCATTTATATTTACTCTGTATAATCACTCGGAAGAAACAAATGAAGAAATTAGCTGCAGTATATAATAAATAGATTAAATCATAACGTACAGACGATGGGATGGTTGTTGGAAAAACGGGTGGTTCCACAGGTTCTCTGACCAGCAGATCACCAGTACCTATATTGAACAATAAAGCACAGGGTCTCGTCGCGAAGACTCGTAACATTAAATATATTTATATATATACACATGACTAGTAGACTGTTCAGCTTCCCACCACACTAAACACGAATGTCGTGTAGTGCAGTAAACCTTTGGTTTACTACTTAGCATAATTAAAAATTAATATAAGGGGGGGGGGGGGGGGGGGGGTTGGGCTATCGTCAAAGAAGGTAGAAACTAAGCTCACTTCATCGGATATCTTTCATATTTTGCTTTGAGCCAAATATCTTGAGCATTTGTTCTTCATAATCATTTATGTTCCGTTTCATTATTTCCATACATGGTCCTAATAGACGTTCAAAAGCTTCTACATCCAAAACTACAAAAATATAAATAATTTAAAAGTTTCTAAGGCCAGTGAAATTAAAATCTTTGGAGTCTTAAAAATATTTGGAAATCTTTGGAAAAACAGAAACATAAGCAATAATTTTTATAAAACCATTATTTTTACGTAAACAATAAAAAAGAAATTGATTTAAAAATTACTTACATGCACACTTTACATTACCATCACAAAAAGCAGATGCAGCTCTTGGACGATGAGTAACTAAAGCCAACTCTCCGAAATAGCCTCCTTTTCCAATTCGATTAATTTCCACTTCCTTACCGCTATCATCTAACACACTGATAACAACTTCTCCCTGTTCAACAAAGTACATTCCATCAGCAGCATCTCCCTGCTTAATAATTCTTTCCCCATCATTGAAATTCCTAGGAACTAGTGCATCAGCTAGATTCATTCTTTCATAGGGCTGGAGAGTTTTTAACATTGGCACACTTTCTATCAGGCTTTCGTACATCTTCCTTTTTTTGAATGCTGATTTTAGAAGAATACGTCTAAATGTTTGCCTGTCCATAGCCCACAAGGATCCTTCAGTCACAGCTTTAATTGTCGCAGCACGAGGCATATTGTACAAGAGTGCTAGTTCTCCAAAGCTTCCACTATTTTCATAGGTATGTATGTGTTTAGGTTCTTCTGAAAGATCACTTGCTACTAGTGCATGGAAAACACCACTGAAATGTAAAAATTTCAATTGAAATTATACAATAGTCCACTACTATAACTTCTTGAACAAACAATTTTAGAAATATACAGCTAGAGTGGCCAATAGATCTGCCAAGTATTATCATACAATAACTTCGATTAACAGATTATAACAGACTGGTTACTAATAATCAAAGAAAATTTGCCAACTACATATTCTTATACTTTTAACAACCCACTCACATCCCACCATACAGTCTCGATGTTCTTCCGTGTTCTGATGGACTTTTGTGGACCCGGGCGCTTGCAGTTTTCCACAGAACCAGTTTTTCAAAATCGTTTAACTCATAATTTCAATAAGATAGAGGATGGTGGATTATTTACTCAGTGAATGTTGAAATTATTACAGAAATGTCATGTAGCCACAACGTAAGTATCGTTTGATTTAAAAAAAGCATCATAAACGTGCGTTGCCTCCCGAACACATCTCCATGTTTACTAACAATCCGCATGTATTAGGTACGTATTGACGCTAGTACGCCATCTATAACTTTTATAATATTTATAGCAGGAAAACTGAATTTTACTCTGAGTCACCCTGTATAAAAATATATAGTGTTAAATTTAAGAAAAAAAGATTTTTTATGACACTTGATTGTAATCTCTGTATATATATTATTTATTATATTATGAAGCTTGGCATGTGTATATGGAAAGATGTAATTTTAGGGATAAAACAAGTAAAAGCTGAAAAAAAAAAAGCTTACTTACCACGAAAGTTTAAGACCGACCTAAAAAATTTTAGAGGGTGCAAATATAATTGTCCCAAAATTATAAATAATTTTCATCTTATTAATTTATTACCATTTACCTTTGGTTTTAGAAAAGATAGTATATAAACAGGTAGTGTATAATAGTATATTAAACGAACCTCAAGGCGGCGAGTTTTCTAAAGGAGAAGTGCAATAAACGCCTGATGAAACACGTTGTCTATACTATTTTTACTATTTTGTATCTTTGTCACCTACGAAAGCAAAAAGAATCAGTAGAAAATTGAATTCCCGTACAGGGCTTTTTATACATATTCTGTGACAGTTGATATAATTTACATTTATCAACTTTTCTTTGCTTGAAAATTTAGTTAGGTTATAAATTATATACCTTTTGTATACATTACTATAGCACACCATACAAAACAAATGATGTAAGTTTGTTGCTACCAACATTTAAAAACAAAAATTGAGTGACAAAAAGGAATATTTAAAATATTTCTGCAAGTGTCAAAAAGTTAGATAATTTTGCAAAAATATTTTAATTTTATTTAACAGCCACTTTTACTCCATATACCGAATTTTCAAAATAATTCTGATAGGAAGTTTATGTCATCTGGTTACAAGAAAAATAGTGATATCATATTTGAATTATTTGCCCCATTGATTTACGTCTCTAAAGAGGGTATATTTTTCTTCATCATTATTCATTATTTTTTGTTTAGGACACTTATGAACATTTATGATATAGGCCGTAGACTATTTTATACTTAAATAGGTTTCTAATAAAATACAAATATACTAAACATCTAAATAAAGCCCAAAAATGATCTCAGTGCAGTATTTACTTTATTTCTAATTTATCAAACACCAAGATATAGATTCGAGAAAAATTATAGGCACCATTTATATGATATGCACTTTATATGAAAAACAAGTCGCTGGTATGGCGGGGTACAAGTACTTTTACATATGGATTGTGTTCAATACGAGTCCCTGGTCTGCCTAATAATAGAAAGTACAACCGACAGCATCAAATTAAGTTGATATGATTTTCTTTAGAAATTAATGATTTTCACTATATACATAATATGGAAAATACGCCACTGGTACACATTTACATATGCATATGATTTTGCATGTACACTTTTACATATGGATTGTGTTCAGTGTGAGTACCTAGTCTCCCTAATAAAAAAAAGTTCAACCAACAACCTCAAATTAAGGAACCATGAGTTTGAATTTTTTTATGTTTACTATAGGGCAAACACATCACTGGTAGAGGATACAAATATTTTTACATATAGAATGTACTCAGAGCAAGTTGCTGATCTTCCCAACATAGAAAGCTCAACTGACAATGTTAAATTAAGTATATACAATTCATTTTTAAATATTCATAATTTTCTCTGTTATACGTTGAAAATATGTAACCAACATTACTGCGTATTTTTTACACACTGCTGTTATTGTGTGACAGTGAACAGAACTTTATTGAAGTGGTAGATTATCAACATGTTGCTGGCTATAAATGTTGCCAGCTGCATACCAGTTGAAATTACTAGTTTTTTGAAAATATTGAAATATCTCAACCATTTTAGTTACACCATTACTTTGATGAAAAGTCCCCCTAAAAAGATGAGTAGTATCAAAAAATCAGAAAATATACAGGCTATCTCATCTAAAATAACAAAGTTGGAGGCAACTTCAGGTATAACTGAAAGTGTCACAAGGAAATCAATATTTTATTTGGAACAAGCATATTCGAAAACTCTATTATCCAAATTTATACTTATTAAATCAATGTAAGCTCCGAAATATTCTAATGGGTGGGTCACCGTGAGACACCCTGTATAATTCATAAGGGTAATTTCTTATAGAAAATTTCATATATTTTACACCGCATGTAAGATGATAATTTATATGCCGATAAAAATGTGTATTTGTAATACAAATTATTTGTTAATATACCAAGCAATCCATCTTATATGTTAACTTATAATGTACATTCCCTTTGGCCCATCCCTTAGTTTTATAATTATCCATTAACTTACTTCTGAATGACATAGAAGTTATCACCATCATCACCCTGCTTAATAACCAACTCATCTTTTTGAACTTTTCTTTCAAACATTGCATCAATCACTTCTTGCATTTGTTCTTTATCTAAAGATCTAAACAATAATATATTCCTAACAGCTTCAGCAAGCTGCTGGCGTTGTTCATCTGATTTAGGAAATATAACTCTTGTACCATCATCATCCTCATCTTCTTCTGGATTATAGGTTTCCGCAAAAACTGACTTACGACGGCCAGCGAATCTACCTATAGGTGGTTCTATAACAGACAGAAAACATGAAATGTTATATTAGCTTTTAAATTTATTTTTAATATTAATACTTCTATTAAAGGAAAATAAAGCTGTAGGAAATAGCTACTTAGTACTATATTCATAACTATGGCAATCCATTTGAATTACGAGTTGGCTAGGAGACCCATATTGGCTGGCAATATTAATAATAGAGAGTTTTTGAACCCCTTAAATTCTAGCACTTCGTTATCGTTATCGTTATTCTGCGCATGCGCAGTGCCAAAAATAGTATCATTTTCAGCACTGCGCATGCTCAGAATAACCATAACCACAACGATAACGTAAATTTTAAGGGGTTCAAAAACTCTCTATTACTAGCCAACAGTGGGAAGGCATAATATTAATTAGTGGCAAAACATAAAAAAAGGAAAAATAAATACAGAACAAATAAATAGCTTCCGAGTAAATGTATAAATTTATTTTCAAATAATTATAGTTATAGACAGATGTAACTAACTATCAGATAATTAGTAAACACTACTCTACACCTGTTTTCTTCATGTAAGTAAGGTACCTATGATATGATAGGGTCTAATTTGAACAAACTTGTAAATAGGTATAACTATAAACAGCAATATATTTGTTATACTTATGTCAGTTATCAAAACTTATAGAAAGTCTAAATTTGGAACGTTTTTTCCCGGATTGAATAAAAAAGAAATAGTCCAATCAACATCTACATACACTGTTGCCAAATATAGGGAGCTGGAATTTCTGGTGGAAATGAAGGGGTCGCCCGTGTTTCAATCTAAATTCGAGTGTGTCTGTTGCTGCATATTGAAAATGAAAGTAAGTTGCATTATTGCAAAATAACTCACTTCCAATTAATCCTATGAAAAAAATGGATATCAATTGTGTAGCAAGTTTAATTCAAACTCTTTTCAGTAATAGGAATATTTTCCGAGTTATAGCAGGGTAGGTAAGTAACAATCAGAGGTGATTCAGCACAACGAGGTCTAACCCTCAATTTCCAGGCAATTTGAGAAGCTATAAAGGAGTGGGATTGACACCAATCCCACTCCTATTGAAAGCTGAATCTTATTGGGGTAGGAAAAGAGGCTCTTAAAGTCTCTATCATTTAAGCTTGAGAAAGCAGTGTAGCAGATGAGGCATCTTCTAATGAGATGACGAATTAAACAACTGTCAGGAGTGGCTACAAGAAAGTAACAGATTCGTCTATTTAAGACCGAGATACTTTACACGAATGGTGTTACACAAGTGATGAATTAACAGAAACTTAATCACCAGCAGATGGGTAACCAAAGTTCTTCTGAGCCAGGGGGAACAGGCAAATGCTTATGTTTTAATAGAACAGAGAGTAAAAGAGTCTCTAAAATAAAAATAAATGTACGTCTTTCAAGGCTGCCCGGGTTTATCCATCCTGAATATCCCAAGACAGTCTTGACACACCGATGCCTTTTCTTATTCTTATACTCCAGCGCTGGCAAGAACTAACAAAATTAGTTAATTTAAAGGTGTTTATAAAAACTCTTGGGAAGTAAGAAAAGCTTTTAGGGCCTAATTAACCTATATACTGGTACTGTTTTTATGTATCTATTTTTATGTGTTCTCACCCAATAATGTAATCAGTTTCATTAAGAGATTACAATAGAAATAAACTTACAATAGTCACAATATAGCATAATTATCCGCCTTGGTTTAACAGGGTTATTATAAGAATATCAAAAGAAAATTCTTGCTTTGGAAACGTTTTAAAGGAACAGGTGATTTAAATACGTATGAGGAGTTTAAAAGATTAAGAAACCAAATAAAAAATGAAATCAAACTAGCGCAAAAATCTTATTGGGAACGCATTCAAAATAATATAAAAACTGATGTTAAATCTTTTTGGGAATATATTAATTCAATGAGGCCTACTTCTGTTATACCTAGTAATTTAAATTATAATGGTGAATCACTAAAAACTACAGAAGAAGTGGTCAATGGTTTTGCCAACTTTTTCGGCACTACTTTTAATAAAGTTCTTTATAATATTCGAAGTGTTTCTGAAGACAGCAGTCGGTATTTACACTTTGATCAATTTACTGATAATGATGTTCTACAGGCTCTGCTAAAATTAAAACCGAAATTTACTAAAGGTCCTGACGGTATTCCTGCATTCATTATTCGTGACTGCGCTCATGCTTTAATTACTCCTCTCAAAATTTTGTTCACCTTATCTCTGCATACGTGTTCTCTTCCGAATGTTTGGAAACGATCCAGAATTTGCCCGGTCTTTAAAAAGGGTGACAAAAATAATGTTGAAAATTATAGGCCTATAACTATAATAAATAATTTTGCGAAAGTTATGGAAACAGCATTACATAGCAGGTTATACCCACATATCCAAGGACAAATTTCTATCCATCAGCACGGATTTATGGCAAATAGGTCCACAACTACCAACTTATTCCATCACTCAATTTATCGCTGAAAATATGGACAATAACAATCAAGTCGATGTGATATACACGGACTTCTCTAAGGCCTTTGATCAGTTGGATCATGATATTTTGCTTAACAAATTGAGTGGTGCAGGTTTGTCTCATAATTTGGTAAATTTCTTCCAATCATATCTGTCCAACAGAACACAATATGTTGAATACCATGGTTTTAAATCAAAAGAAATAAATGTAATATCTGGAGTACCGCAGGGCTCCATTCTTGGGCCGCTGCTGTTTGTCATTTTCATTAATGACATTACTGAAGATTTAGAGGTGTCCTACTTGCTGTATGCTGATGATGTCAAGATTTTCTGTGCAATAAAAGCCCTTTCTGATTGTATTAGGTTGCAACAATCTTTGAATAACATAAACTCATGGTGTGTTGCCAATAAACTTCATCTAAATGCCGCAAAATGTAACTCTGTAACGTTTACAAAAAAAATGTATCCTATTGTTTATAACTATAATATAAATGGAACTACCCTAAATCGACCTGACGCAGTTAAAGATCTAGGTGTCACTTTTGATAATAAACTGACGTTTAATATACATGTAAATTTAATAATTAAGGAGTGTTATAAAAACTTAGGATTTGTTATTCGTAATTCAAAGGGTTTTACGGACATTCCTACTTTGATGTTGCTTTTTAACAGTTTTGTAAAATCTAAGCTTGAGTACGCTTCCTTAGTGTGGCAACCTGGATACACCCTGTACACAGAGAGCTTGGAAAGTGTTCGGAGACGATTTTTGAAATTCTTATGTTTTAAATTAGATAATCGGTACCCTGAAATTGGAACGCCACATTCTGACTTGCTCAACAGATTTTCTCTTTTAAGTCTTGATCAACGCAGGCAAACACAGTCGCTGATATTTTTGAAAAAAATTATAGATAACAAGATTGATTGCCCTCAAATTCTTGAACAACTTTGTTTTCGTGTTCCATCTGTTCCTACGCGTCATTACAGTACTTTCTATGTTCCCACACCGCGAACTAATGTGTTGAAATTTTCACCTTTATTTTTTATGTGTAATAATTGTAACTGCCTGCAGAACAGAATTGATATATTTGAGTGTTCTTATACATCGTTGAAAAGAGTATTTTCCAGTGGCGGCTCGTTAGGGGAGGCAGTGGCTCCCCTGTAAAAATTACAAAGAATTACAATTTTTAAATACATAATATTTACTAACTAATAAATATATTAATAATATCCACTAATATAATAATAATAGTGTAAAATATAAATGCTTGTGTTCCCGTACTTTTATTTGAAATTATTTCCAAACACAAACGACCCAACGCCATCTATGGTCATTCTTAGGCGCCTCAGTAATAATTACCACGGTCTGCTAACTATTTGGTTTGTAGCGCGGGTATCGCTGGTAAGCCGACGACTCACAACATCCGTCTTTCGTCTTTAAGACGGCTGCGACCGAGTGTGGCCGACCGGAGGCATAAGTATGAGATGCCTCCTTTGAACCGATGTTTTCGGATAAATGAATTATTTGCGCATGCGTGTAAGATCTGAACACGTGCTTTTTGAATAAAGCTAGAGGCAAGTGGAGGCAACGGCCCACTACTCCCATCCTTTCCCTCTTAGAAATTTGCGGAAAAATAAGCATGTACGGAGGAAGATTGAAGACGTTTGCATACTATGTATAAGTTTTTGATAATCAAATAGGTATTAAATATTACTTATTATTTGCTATTATCTATTTTAATATTATATATATAATATTATATATATTATATATAAATAATTTTTGTCGAGATTTCTGGCAATCGCATCAAAAAAAGGATATTTGTCTAACAAAACCTATTTCTTTAAGCAAATATTTTTCCTCTGGGAATTTCTAATTTCTAATTTTAGGACGTTTGACCTTGAAAAATGAAGAATTTTCGCCTGCGGCGCTTTTTTTTTATCGCCCCTCGTACCCACCCGAATCTCACCAGCCACCACTGATTTATCTATGCTTCCTCTAAAGAAAAATTCACGAGCCGCCACTGGTATTTTCTTAGTTTGTATCGGGCTTTTGTATGCTATCGTAAATATAGTTCCTGCTATGTGTTTTTTTTTTGTTTTCTTTTTTTTTAAGATAATAGGCATTGAATTATTTATACTTATTGTGTATTTCTTTGTCTCCTTATGTATGTGTTTATTTCTTTTTTGTATTATGTTGTATTTAATTCTACTGTTTTTTCCACCCTTTAATTGGTTTTGTACTGTTGGGTGGCGTAATAAATAAAATAAAAAAATAAAAAATATATCACAAGGTCGTAGTGGAGAGTCTGTTTTTCAGCCCATTAAATTTAATAACCTAAGTAGATAGGTTGAAGTGATCGCAAATGTGAATATTCCAAATAATAGTGTTTAGTATATTATACCGAATAATACACATAACATAAAATAGTTGTCTAGGGTCAAGTTAATGATACCCATACGTCATAACCAATGAATCCGAATAGGTATCTAGTACTTATTAAATTGCAAAATCTTGGTGTTTATTTCTTTATAGTCATTTAGTTATTTGAAAATTACCAAGAGCATTAGCAAAATTCGGTTTTGGGTGACATGTCGCAGTAAAATCAAAATTCCGGAAAATTTGTTTATAAAATATTTCAACAAATTCACATGTCAATCTATCTAAATTTAACTTAAATTAACATTAATGTCAAATTAAAGACAGACACTGCTGTACTGTAATATCTAAATTTATCAAAATAACTATGCCGAATATTATGTTGTTGGAAAAGATCAAAAAAATTACATTAACTCACATCAACATAACATCATAACATAAAAAATTACTCATAACTCAAAAATTACGTTTGACATAAAACTTTACAAACCAATATCATTAAAATTAGAAATTATATTTAAAATATATATTTTACTTGGAATTTGTAGTTTTCAATGTCTGAACATGGTTGCACCACTTAGGAACATTCCAAGAAATCGAAGTAAATAATTACAGACCCTTGTATGGAAATTTATTTAATTCGACAGACAAGTATAACCATAGATTAGGTTAGGGATAGATAGGAATCTGCCATGTTAATAAAAAACGACGCGGAAAGCGTCATCTGTAGAGATGTAGTGGAACTTTTTTAAAAATTTTCTACAGAATCGCCCTACCTTTGTAAAATATTTAACTTTTTTAATGTACATAGAAACAAATAAAACTACAATAAGTATATTTTTGCATATTTTGTATTACAATATTTACAATATATTCGCAAATTATCAAATTTATCAATTTTATAAAATACCTATAATGATTGAAAACCATAATATATTTGTGCTGTTGTTCCAATTAAACAACAATCGCTATACTACACTTGATATCTATTCGATTTTCTCTTCTTGTTTTATTCAGACACATCTAGAAAAATTATTTGTTTTCACACAATACGGACTCCATACTTTTGAAAATGTATATTATCCTACAAAATTTAAAATTAATAAAACACATCACATTAACTAATTTTTCTTTTACCTTCTTAAACCATGAGAACAATTATTTATCTTCATACAATCTGCACACTTAACTGCATTTTAATGTTAATCTGTTTGCTTTGAATTCCGAAGAAATGTCACTAAATATATTGAGACACAATTAACTACAATTCAAGCTAATACACATTAGCTACACACGTCCTGTTAATACAGGATAAATAAAAAATAAAAATTAAGACACCGTGTCCACTTCATAGTTTTAAAACATAAACTGACAATTGTCTTTGACATCTACGTAAATGATTATTAGCATATTTTATTTTCTTATGATTGGCAGATGTTCAATTTTTTTGTGAAACGCTCTCTGGTGAGATGTAGTGAAACTAATCAATTTGTCTACAAAACTCCCATAAGAGTTCCCAGGCCCTGAGTATAACACAGCCAACTGTACCGTGATTTAGCAGAAGGGTTGTCTAAATACAATAGTTATTTCTCTATTCAAAGTCTGGTTTAATTTAGAAATACATATGGATATTTTCATGTGGCATAAATTTAACGTGAAAGTAGAAGACATTCACATCAAGTCTGAATAGTGTACTCTCGTCATTACCCAGATAGACATTAACCTTCAATTAAAACCTTTTTTAAACTTACTCAATAATTTAATCCATTTGCAGACCTTGAGTTTCCAAACAAAATTGTACAAACCAATAAAAAATTATTACAATAGTGTAGAGGTTTTGCCAAGAGTTAATAATTCAGATAATCTACAAAGAATTCAAAGGGAAGTTGGTAATAAATGTCTCTTTACTAAGCTATTACAGTCTTCTTAGGTTCCATCCTAGTACAAATTATTACAATAGTGTAGAGGTTTTGCCAAGAGTTAATAATTCAGATAATCTACAAAGAATTCAAAGGGAAGTTGGTAATAAATGTCTCTTTACTAAGCTATTACAGTCTTCTTAGGTTCCATCCTAGTACATTATTGTTAACATTAAATTATTGTATAATCTAGAGAAATGGTCCCAAGAACTATTTATGTCGGTTTTGTACGCAGACATCAACTTCAAACAGACAAATCATTGAAACTGATCATTCATTGCATAATATCGGTACCAAAAACTTTCTTTATTTAAAGACTACCAAGTTCCTAATCCTAGCTACTATTCTGTTCATTAATATATTAATTTCAAACTGTATCGCGGAAAGTTTTCGAGCAGCAAAATCCCCATGGGTATTTTTATTTTGCAACCATCCTAAAATTAGACAGATTAAAACAGGATATATCACTCTGACCATCTATTAGAATATTTCGGAAACCACTTTAATTGAAACAATGAAAATGTGGGAATCATGGTTTTTGGGTAGGCTCTTAAAAAAAAAAACATTCATAATGATGTCCCTGTAATATTTCCGATTAGACCGGCACCAGAAGGTACCATAAAATTTATTATTTTGAGGAAACTTTCTTGAGGTTTCCATACACCTAAACCTAATAACTTTCATCAATTTCATCTCAATTAATACTTCAATTATTTCAAAAGGCATATTATTTTCCCTACATATCAATAATGTTCCCTATACTACGAAAGCTAAAAGGACAATATTTGCAAGATGGACAAAGTTAAGACCCCTTAACTTTATAATCATACTTTAAAAGTTGTTTGATCTCAAGAAAAAATTGAATGCCGAGTTGGATTAACTGCAAGACATCAAAACTTGATTCATAGTTCTTTTGGGATTACACCACCTGTAAAATAACAAAAACCTGGAAAACGCACTACAAATAAGTTACAGACATTATCCAAATTTGTATGCAGGTTATGCTCTGTTGATCGGTAATATGGTTCCCTATATCTATATCTTCCTTCTAGTTTTTAAGTGTCTACAGTTATTAGTACAAATCAACTAAAATCATTTAACTTATTGTGAGAATGGATGTGAAATTCTTCGTGGAACTTTAAAGGAAATAACTAAACTGTCACTAGTTATTTGTTGTTTGTCTATCCGGTGTCAACTAAATCACTCTACCCATAAAAATTTTACATCCAACTGTTTTGCAATCTAGCACATTATGGTTTGTCCATAATCTACAAGATTACAGTCCAATTGGCTGTTTTACTTGTCTGTTGAATCAAGCGAACTTGCGCAGGGTGTGTAATTATTTACTTCATTGCCTTAGAAGGCTCTTTAAGTATCGGCACCATGTTCTACTTCAAATTCAAATTTCAAAAGTCAAGACTGTAAAAGTTGTCACAAGAAATGTCAATACGTTATTTCCGTTTTCTTTTTTTTTAAGATATGGAATGTTGTTAGAAAATTTGCTTATATCTACACCTTCTTTTAAACTTATTGTAGATCGTAGCATGGAATACTTAGTCCACGAGGAAAAACTTTTATAGCTAGCCAACTTACTATTAAAGTATGCGAGGATACTCTCATCGGTATAGAATACTAAAATACTATGATCGGATACTACCATTTTCTGTATAAATTATATTCATCTTCGTATAGTTGCCTTGACTTCTTTGGCAATAGAAGTTCTCTTGCATTTGAAGCAATTTCTTTAATATCATTTGGTGCATATTCCAAACCTTCATTAGTCATTTCAAATAAATTTGATAATTTAATAAATTTAAATGTCATTAGTCAAAACTTCTTCAGGCATTTCTAATCGGGTAGTTTTATCAACACATTTTAAGAAAGAAATCCTCCTCAACCAAGCCAATCGAACATAAAGTTTTGTATGCAACTCGCACATAATCGGACTTTTTAGACTCGCTTTGTTTTTATCTGACTTGCTCACTTACGTTCGCTCGTCCATAAACTAAGGCTTATAATAAAGTCCTACATTATGTATTTGTTACATAAAGAGCTAGTTATAAGTGGAAGAGGGTTTGGAAACTTATACGTTTGTAAACAACAAGGATTTAGAGTAATTTGATTAAAGGTCACAATTATATCCTATCACACTGATCTATTATGTTCACAATGCGTACCCATAACCATTTTTAAGGGAAATTTTACATTCCAAATAAAAATTGATCAAATTTAGTTCTACCCTCTGGTAATAAAGATTTCAAATTATAATATTTGGGCTTCTGATATTAACTCAACAATTTCAGTTTCAATTTTTTGTTTGTATGTTCCAAATACTATGCTTCTAAACATGTTATCAGAACTAATTCATAGGGATTTAAGGATTGAACTTGTAAATTTTCATTATCATTATTTTACGATAGATATTTTATTATAATAATATGTCATAAGTAGAATATATGCAAGTATCACATTTTTATATTTTATTACTTCAGTGGGACAGCGACAGCAAACATATATTACACTAGCACAGTGACTATGGGACCCACCAAAAAAAAATTATTCCACAATTTGTTGCTATTTTGTGCCACAAAAATAAATTTTGTAACTATGCCATTTTTGAGAAAAATGCTGGTTGCTGGCATAAGTTTACCCTAGCATTCCGTTTTGTTGCTCGTTACCTAAAAACGCTCAGTCAAAAATTCTTGCACCTGATTTTGTTGCTTTTCAAGTATTTTCGAATAACATATTGGCTTGTTAAAAAAATAATTTTCCAATTTCCTTCCTTTAAGGAAGATCCCATATTTATGTTACAGCTGTGTAAAATAAAATTTTCTTTCACTTATAAAATTTGTTGCCATTGTGCCCAAGACCTTGAGTTACTACCTTTAAATAATAAGGTAAAATGATGACCTAACAGTTTCAAATATCTACACATGTGCAAATTGAAAAACATGGCCTTATAAAGAAAATATTATGTTTAATCATTTTAAGGCTCTTTTCTCCTTTTTGCATTTTTCCTTTTACACATCTGTAGATATTTGAAACTGTTAGGTCATGATTTTACCCCGTTATACGATGGCAACAAATTTTATACGCAAAAAAATGTAAATATATTATTTTTAGCCTTTATAAGGACATGTTTTTCATTTTGCACATCTGTAGATATTTGACACTATTACGTCATCATTTTATCTTGTTATTAAAAGGTAGTAGCTCAAGTTCCGGGAAGAGCAAGATGGCAAAATAGGTACTAAAATAAGTTGCTACAAAGTACTTTACTTAAATAAAACTACAGAAAAACACTTACCCTCCTCTCTAGAGATGGTTGACTCATCGGGAGAGACAGTTTCAGCAACTTCTTGATCGTACAGAATAGCTGTAGTTCGAGATTCTCTTAGTCTTGTAAAATAGTCTGATGCGTATGCTACAACGTCACCTGGTTGTTCTAAAAGATAACTTATGGTAAATTCAAGTAAAACTTCACGCAGCTCATCAGGGACTTGAATACGTGTTCCAACTTGTCCTCGACTCATGTCTCACTTTTAATAAAGCTAATTACAAGAATTTATCTGCTTAAATTCTTAATTATATTTTTAGTTGATGATACCTAATGTATGAGGAAAGCTGTTATTTACAATGAATTTAAACGCAACTAATGAACGAAATTATCTAGGGCTTAAGCACACAGCCAATCTCATTAGTAGTATGCCAAACTTAAAGAGATTTTTTAAACATCACAACTTGTCGAAATTGTGTCAAATTTAGTAGCACCATCAATTGTCTAGTCACAGGATCTTTACGATCTTGATAATCCAGTAGGTATCAGTATTATTATATTTAATACCGTTTGTCAAATCCAAGGCGAGCCCTTCCTAAAAATGGAGGTTGACTAAAATATCGAACCTTAGGTCGTAATATGTAACAAAATTAATTTATTGGGAGTTGATTCTCTAAATACTACTTTTTCACTGCATATTTTGTCGTTTAAGCGTCACTTATAAAAGCTTAAGCTGTCCACCACTATTATAATCAATGATTAATGATCGACTGACTGACAATTCTGTCACTTTTCAAATGACAGTTGACTGTTGACTACTGACATACTACTGAATAACTGAAAAACCTTGAAAATTGACCCCAGCTCAGTGTTGCCACCATTAAATGTGGAATTATGGTACAGCGACTTAAAAGGCGATTTTTGCTAAGTAATTTTTTGCCACCTACTGGCGGCACGCACAATAAACGCATGGGCTATTCATTGGTTTAGTTTTGCGTATGTATTTCTATTGTGAATTTTGAAATATCAGGTATAGGTATAGGTACGCTATTTTATGCACATTGGAAAAATAATTAGAGGAAAAACAAAAAAACACATTATTAAAATCCATCCAAAATCTTGGTGTGTTTTGATTTTGATACGTTCTAAAAGCTATGACCATAGATAAAGACAGAATAATGACTAGGGATGGCCAATAATATAAAAAGAACCGATTCACTTAAATCGATTCGATTCTCTTATATCGATTCGATTCGATCTAATAATCATGTAAAATGAATCGATTCAAGAAAAAAATCTAGTCATATCTGGTCAAAAATGACCACTTTTATTTTCACAAAAACAAATATACAAACATAACAATTTATGCATTTCGTTATTTAATTTTAAAATATTCAACAAAACTGGTATAAACTATAAAAATAATAAATTCTTTAGACTTAAACACAAAAAATAAAATTCACTTTCTAATGACAGTTATATTACAGCTAAAAAAGTAATCTGTGTAAATACTCTTGGTGCCCAGCTCCCGCTGTAAAACGGAATCTACTCATTGCCTGCTGTTTTAGTTGATTTAATAAATAATAGGTGGCGAGGCGAAGCTTAAGACTCAAAAGCCTGTATTAGATAAAATAATGACTTTATTAGATAAAATAATTGAAAAACTAATGTTAATTGTCGACAGTTTCAGTTTATATAAGTTTTTGCTATTTATTAAATTGTTAACAATTAATTTTTCAGTGTAAACGATTCTTAGCAGTTAAGAATCGGAAACTTAAATCGATTTATGAAAATGAATCGATTCGATTCTTCCGATATATCGTGTTAAAAGTATCGATTCGATTCTAAATCGAATCGATTCTGGCCATCCCTAATAATGACCAGCCAGTTAAAAATGAGCACTTGACCACAGTATAATGCTTAGCATTATAGGCAGTGTTGCCACCTTGAGGGATATAACCCGATTTGAGGGATTTTTGAGACCCGCTCGGGACAAAGAGATATTCACGTATTTCCGAGGGATTTTTTAAAATCTACATTAAATAAATTAATAACGTTTCCTTCTTGTCATTCGTACCGTATCTGATTTTGTATTATTTTCCTGATCCCCAATCCCCGCGCCACCCTGCCATCTTGTAGTTATAAAGCTAATCAACAACAGATATTGCATCGCCTCCGCGATTATAGTAAATCTAGGCGGCGGTGAGATATTGTATTACTGTAATTGGATTGACTGATTTCTTTGATTTATTCGGGCGTCATCTAAAACACTGAATAACACTAAAAGACACATTAATCAAGATATTTATTGATTTAACCTAAAATTTCCTTTATTATTAATATTCATCGTTTTTCTTTATATATATTTTCTGTTTAAATGTACCTATTCATTGTTGTTTTTATATCCTTTTATTTAGTTCATTGTTTATTATGAATATATATTTTTTGTTTAAATATTTATTAAAAGTTTTTCAAATAGTCTGATTATTTTATATTTTATTAGGTAGGAGCTAGGTAAGTACGTATTTATTTTAAACTAATTGGATTGAAAGAGAATTTAAAGTTGGCGGGATTTTTTATGAAAATAAGGGATATGCGTTCACGTGGAACAGTTTGTTATACTAAGGTGGCAACACTGATTATAGGGCACTATTCAATATTCACCTATAAATGCACCGGTGGATACTACCGGTAAATGCCAAAAAAATCCGGTAAATGTGCGGTTGCATTTGGTTTTTGGTTTTAAGTGAAACGCTTCTGGTGAATCTGGTTATAATTTTAGTCACTGTCAAACGAAGCAGTATTTTTTATTTTTGATTTTGAGTTTAAAAATATTGGATTTTTAAGTAGATATTTTGTTCTTTTTAAATATTATTTAAGTACTTTCCTTTCAATATGCTCAAATACAATATTATTGCCATTAATAAATAGTTTTCCAGCTTCCATTAAAACGGGCCTCCAACTATCCATTTTATTTATTATTTTTTTACCTATATACCTACTACATACCTATAAACTGATTAGGATATACTTACTATCTTCAGAAATAAAAAAATATTTAAATCTAAATTAATATTAGGTTATGGTCACCTAATAAACCGAAATTCCACCTTCAAAACCCGGTGAGTATGGTGCTGTACCGGTGCGATCAGCTGATTCCACCGGTTAATTTAGAAACATAGAATTTTGCGTAACCGGTGAATATTGAAACGCTTCGGCGGATTTTATTTTCCACCGGTAGCTCACCGGATATTGAAAAGTGCCCATATTGTGACTTGACGTTGACGTTAACAAATTTGAAATTTGTTTGTCAAAAATCTGTCACTGCAATAACTGTAAGCCGGTTGTTAATTTTCTATTTCAGTGCTTTATTTGAAAGATTATTCTGTAATATACTGTACTAAATAAATAAATAAATAATTGTGGTCCATAAATCAATAATTTTACTTTTGTATGTGACTTTGTTAAAACAATGTTACAAATTCTTTAGAGTTTTTATTATACCGACAAGGGAGACAGACGAGCGATTACATACTATGGTCCTGTTTTCTAATTTAGCTCTTTTGTCGATCCCCTGATTCACAATTCACAAGCCCTGCGTGGGTGAACGCTAGCTTTAGGTGCCTAAGAATAGCCCGGCATATTTCCACAAAAGAAAAATTTCAATATCACCTATTGCTCATAAATGGTAAAATATAAAATTTTTTCTCGAAATTTATAAAAACAACTTTCATAAACAGTCAATGAATATTAATTTTGTTGCCATTAAAAACTAAACTGTATAGGATGACAATGATGGATGACAATTGGTCCTATTATACAGGGTAACGCATTTTCATTGGAATTATAAGATAGGTATCTCGGTTCCCCGTCAGGTTTAGGAAAATAAATAATTTTTTTAAAGAAATTTAGAAGCCAAATATTGCCATTTTGACTCGTTTTAAATGCTTAAATAAGTATATTTTCAGACTCATACACTCATTGATTTAATAACATACAGAACAAACAAATTAGAGTTTTTTTCAACAACACAGAATGCAATGGTGATACCTACCTTAAAATTAGTATATCGTGGATGATGCCATAGACATAATAAGGGGGATGATACCTACTTTTTTAACACACCAATAATTTATTTTAACGCATAGTGATAGTACGCTTTAGCATCATGTATGTAGCTGTTTCAAAATGTGAGATAAAGGAACGCAATCTGATTCTGTATTTACTCAAATTGGTCACACCTTTAACATAGTCCACTCCATATTTATCGCTATTAGCACTTATATGTAAATTGTATGGAAATGTATAATTAATTACACAGACTAAGACCAGGTATATAGTGTAAACCTAACTGATATACCTATTTTAAATGTATTCTGCACTAAAGACAATACACATTTGGTTGACCATGGTCGATTCAATCGGGATGCAGACAGTTATTTCAACAAGTCCCCTACTTACTAAAATTCACTGGAATATACTGAAATTTATTGTATACTGACATATTACATTAGGTATGCTGAAACAAATGTCAATATAGAAAATTATTCAAATTCAACAGTTTTAATTTGAAATGTAATAATTGTTTAACCATTTATATTTATCTATATTTGAAAATGAAATGTCATACAGATGTATATACGACTGATTTTCTGGTCTTTTTAAAATGTATAAACAATAATCTCACATTTAAAGAACATAAGTAACCTATATATTGCCCTTATTGTTTACTTAATGCAAAAAAGGAAACATGAAATAATAAAAAATATATTAAGTAATGATTACCATTAATTTCTTAAACTAATATAGCATAAATGACTATTATGGGATTATATATTATAACCTATGACATACAATTTCAAAATGGAAAAAATTATATAGCTAAACCATAAACAGAGACAATGCAAAACATAGTTTTATTCTCCCAGCGCACTGTACAACTACCATCTGTATTATTATCCCAATAACAAGAACTTGCAGTGTGTAAACCAGCTCCATTTTTTTGCATAATCGTGCATGTAACAATGTACTTATACGGTTTCATTAATTTAGTTAATTCGGCTGTACATGCTTCTACAACCGCCGTTGTCCAATTATTTACTTTATTCTGTTGATAACCATTTCCTCCTATTACAGTTTCTATAGCATCCTTAATAATCTTACTCACATCATCTACAACAAACTGTCCTTCCTCCTGTAGATCTTGCTCTACTACCTCCTGTACGGTTTTTTCCATAATTCTAAAATGTAAAGCAGTAAGACAATTCTTTAACAAAATAATTTAATTAAGTACTTCTATTTCTCTGAACTTGTGGGTTTTCCTAAATAAAATCCAGAAATCGATTCCTGTCTTTCAAAGCAAAGGACATATCAGACATCTGACAGATATAACGATGACAATACAATATTGACAGTTGACGACACGTTGACAGTAGATCACAGAACACAGGATACTACATAATCAATACATAATACCACTGAATTATACATACAACCGGAACAACTGCACGATGTTCGATACTCGAGCCGAGGTGATGAACGGGCGCGCTGCCAATCGTGGACAGGCGTCCTTGTTCTACACATTTGCCAGAATGAGATCATTGGGAGTTCGCATTTCGCAAGTCAAAAGTTATTTTTTTGTTTGATTTAAATGTTTTGTCGACTTCTTACTATACTTCGGCCTTAATAAATGATATATAATACATTTTTTTACATTTATTTATTTAATATATTCACAATTACCTATTATAAATCCCTTTTATTTGAACACATACCTATTTTTTTAATACCATATAGGACTTAGTTGTAAGGATACAATTTTTGAAATAGGTAAAATTTGAAATACATTTATGAGTTTGAAAATATTTATAGTATCTATAAGTGATTTTTAAGAGTTATAGATATATGATATTTTATTAATTTCATTTGATATTACATTATAAAAGGACCTTTCACCAATGAAAGGTGTAGGAATAGAACACAAAGGATAAAAATAAAACTAGATGCTCAATGATAAAAGATTTTTATTTTTTTTATGTACCAATATCAAACTATATCTATAACTAATTATTTACCTCCATCCCTACTTTCACCTCAGCCTCATGAGGCCGTTGGTTGAAAAAAAAAATCATATAGTAGGCTGAGAATTAGTAGCTGGTAATAGGTTCAACAAGTACATCTAGGAGACTAATATATATATAAAAAAATTCATTGGAATCGCACTTACAAAAAATTTTTTAGAAGGGTGTCCTGGTTCTTAATGGGCCACCCTGTATTTGTTTTGTCATATATGTGTTTTGTGGTGTGGTTATGTCCACAGATTATCTTTTGTATTTCATGTATATTTGTGTTTCCAGAAAATAAATTTGTGTTTTTCGTAGTGCCGGCAATTTAGAAGTGTTTTATTTAAGTGTATCTTGTAGTTTTAGTTTTGTTCATATATTAGACTTATTAGTGATTACGAGACATTTGCTCATCAAATTATTTCGAGGGTATTTTTACAGTCGCAACTGCAAGTGTAGGTACATAAGAACATTTTGTAAATTTAAATATGTAGTGAACTATATGAATTAATTACAGGTACTGTACCTCATTTTCATTAATTTAATTCCACAGATATCGCAAAATGCCGAAACGAAAAACTCAGTCGAGGGTTTGACTTTTGTGCGAAGGAAATATTCCATATGAAGTCGCATATACCTTCAGTTTGTATTTTTAAAATTTTCTTTTCAAATACAAACTGCATCGACTATTTTGGTAAACTTGATAAATACGGGAACATCCCAATAACAAGATTGAAAAGTTAATTTATTGTATTCTACGGTATATGGAGCAAAATTCCCGCGGTTTGCTGCGCATGCGTATTTGGTATTTTCTCCGTGAAAGAGACAATAGATATGATTCTGGACTATTCTAATTTGGCTTCACATGTGAAGCATGGTAAAGATTACATACGCTCCATATACGCGATTGATTTTAAGATCGAAGCACCAAAATGGCAGTAACCTATACTAACTTATGAGGTCCCTGACACTGACGTTTGAAATTTTATTCATCAAAGATTTGTTGTCGAGAACTTTAAACCAGGTAAAAAGCTTGTAAAACTATTTTGAAAGGGGTAAGTAGTGATATAAAATTAAAATATATTTCAATATTTTTCGAGCGTTCAATCTGAAAATGAAACTTAACCTCAAAATATGTCAAATTCTTTATTGGACATACGGCATACATACCTTTATGTAAATAGTCATTCTTGGAGAAAGGTAAAGAGCACACACTCTACTTTACGTTCTTTAGCTTCTTTATCCATACTTGTCTCCTGTAACTCTTTAATGCCCAACTTATAATTTCCGCGATAGCTTCAGATTTACCCACTTTTGGAAAAGTATGAAACTGATCTCGGGGTTTTTCTTTGTACAAAAGGAACAATGACGCTCACAACAATAATGATTCATATCTAATCAAAGCAATTCACTAATATAACAACGGATATTTCAAAATTCACAATAGACATACATACGCAAAACTGAACCAATTCCCCATTCGTTAGTTGTGGGTACCGCCAGTAGGTAGCGTATTGCTTAGCAAGTATCGCGTATAGTAGTATTATATATATGGTTTGAGCGATCGTTCCAGTTATATATATATATACACTGTTGGCCATTCTACGATTACAAAGTACAGTGCACTGCACAAGACAAGAATAGAGCTATTTTTAGTAATGTTAGATAGAGAAGTAACATATCCGCAAATGCCACTGGTAAGGGTCAGCTGCCTGCTGCTTAAGTAAATTTCTATATCCACGTGCTGTCTAATTGTTTTTGTTTATCTTCAACGATTTGTATTATCCATCTCTTTTTTCTATTACAACAAGCTTTGTAATTGTGACATGGCCAACTCTGTATATATATATATATAATTCAGTGCATAATACTCAAGAAAAAACACTAGACAGACAGGATAGCTTATTTCCTATATCCGCGATTCTTGCTAGGCAATACGCTACCTACTGGCGGCACCCACAACTAACGCATGTGGTATTGGTTCAGTTTTGCGTATGTAGGTATGTCTATTGTGAATTTTGAAATATCCGTTGTTATATTAGTTAATTGCTTCGATTAGATATGAATCATTATTGTTGTGAGCGTCATTGTTCCTCTTGGACAAAGAAAAACCCCGAGATCAGTTTCATACTTTTCCAAAAGCAGGAAAATCTGGAGCTATCGCGGAAACTATAAGTTGAGCATTACAGACTTACAGGAGACAAGTATGGATAAAGAAGAAGCTAAAGAACGCAGAGTAGAGAGTGTGCTCTTTATACCTTTCTCTAAGAATGACTATTTCCATAAAGGTATGTATGCCGTATGCCCAATAAAAAATCTGACATATTTTGAGGTTAAGTTTCATTTTCAGATTGCACGCTCGAAAAATATTGAAATCTATTTTAATTTTATATCACTACTTACCACTTTCAAAATAGTTTTACAAGCTTTTTACCTGGTTTAAAGTTCTCGACAACAAATCTTTGATGAATAAAATTTCAAACGTCAGTGTCAGTGAACGTAGGTTAGTATAGTTTACTGCCATTTTGGCGCTTCAATCTTAAAATGAATCGCGTATAATACTACTATATCGCGGGTAGAGGCCCAAAAATTCCGAAAACATCACGGCGCCGACATACAATCTCTATCCTTATCGAGAGTACCTCATGGCGATTTCGATTCATTGCTCTAGAGCACTCTGAGAGCACTCTCAAAGCGCTCTTTTATGGAATCGGTTGTTCGATTGACAAATGGGAGTGCTCTGTTGAAGAACTTCGTTTTCGATTTGTTCATAAATATCTCGACTGGAGCGCTCTTATCTGCTCCCTGAAAATTGTCAGAGCAGTTATATGCTCCGTTTGTGCTCCAGATTTCCTAACCTCGTAAATAAAATTGATTAGTGTCAAGTGTCAACAGACACGGTAAACATCAGAGACAACAATAGGGAGTTTTTGAACCCCTTAAAATTTACGTTATCGTTATGGTTATGGTTATTCTGAGCATGCGCAGTACCGAAAATGAAACTATTTTTGGCACTGCGCATGCGCAGAATAACGATAACGATAACGACGTGCTAAAATTTAAGGGGTTCAAAAACTCTCTATTTTCATTGTGACATGTGTTTACCGTTATCGTTATAATATATTATATATATAATTATAATATTATATTATAGGCATTGGCAAAAAAAAATGGAATTGGATGCTAACAAAATTTTGCAAATAGTAGACTTTCTTTCATCTTCAGATGATACTTCTGATGATGAATTACAACTAGTTGAAAATTATATTTGCTCCCAAACACAATGGAAAATAGAAAACTACGTAAAAAATTTAGTGGACAAATATACAGATACTCAGGTACCTTTTCATTTATCAATTTTGGTGTAACATAACAGTCTTCTGTGACATAACCAAGAATCGTTTCCTTGTTTACACAGTCACAGAACACCTATCTTTTGTTTGATTCCGGATTGCACTGTTCCCCCTTGGAACAGAAGATTAAGTTTGGAGTGCTCCATGCCCGATTTCTGACGTCACTGCTTCGTTTCGGAGTGGAACTGGAGCAAGTGAATCGAAATCGGCATTAGTCAAATATCCCAGATAGCACAAATTATTTATGGAATAATCTGTAAATCTTCTAAAATGATTATTCATTGTCAATATTCCAGTAATATGCTTATAATAAATATACACTTTATATAATATTCTTAAAATATTCATTTTAGAATATTATGAATAGAATATTCCAGTAATATTTATTATAGAGTTAATATATTGTATTCTTTAAAGAATATTCTTGTAATATTAGTTATAGAATATTATGAATCTAATATTCCAGTAATATTTACTATAGAGTTAATATATTGCGTTCTTTTATAGAATATTCTCGTAATATTCGTTATAAAATATTATGAGAAAAATATTCGAGTCATATATATTAAAGCTGGCACTAGTAATATGCACAAAAAATATGCATTAAATATTCTCGCAAAATATTTTTTTGTGAAATTGCACCAAGACTTGCGGTTGTGTTATAAAACATTCTGAAAATAATATTCGAGTAATGTCTATTGCAGCTAACCAGCAATATATACAGAAGAAACATGCGTTTAATATTTCTAGGAGAATATATTATGCGTTTGATTTTTGTAATATTTTTTGTAAAATATTATGAAACGTAGCAAGGTGTATTGAGGTGTATTGTCACCTACGAAAAGCACTGTCGTTTGCGACTCTACCACTGGACAGCGGTGCTGCCCCCGGTGTCATCATGCTACTCACCACCTCAAGCACGACCCTGACAAAAAATTGTTGTCTGGTTAAATGGAGGTTTCGGCGAAGTTTTTCTTTTTGAATATGTTCCGCCTTCAGAAACACACTTGTTTTCAAGTAGAGCATCCTAGCCGGGCTTTTATAGTTTGTGATTATGCCGCTGGATGGAGACACTTATGTCCTACCAGCAGAATGCTGACGTACTTCTCTAAGTGTCTTTGCTGCCTGTGTGTCATTGTGCATATCAGCATATCTCGCATTGACGAAGCTTAATAGGCAGGTCAGGTTGAGGTGGCAATACACCTCAAGCCGCGAGCCACGACCCAGACAAAAAATTGTCTAGTTAAATGTTAAATGGAGGTTTCGGCGAAGTTTTTCTTTTTTCTTTTTTAATATCTTATCTTCTGCCAAAAAAAATATTCCAGGATTAAATACGTCCTAAGTCCTAACCAAAAATGAATCTAAAAATAATAGAGAGTTTTTGAACCCCTTAAATAGAGAGTTTTTGAACCCCTTAAAATTTACGTTATCGTTATGGTTATGGTTATTCTGAGCATGCGCAGTGCTGAAAATGATACTATTTTTGGCACTGCGCATGCGCAGAATAACGATAACGATAACGACGTGCTAGAATTTAAGGGGTTCAAAAACTCTCTAATTTTAGCACGTCGTTATCGTTATCGTTATTCTGCGCATGCGCAGTGCCAAAAATAGTATCATTTTCGGCACTGCGCATGCTCAGAATAACCATAACCATAACGATAACGTAAATTTTAAGGGGTTCAAAAACTCTCTAATGTATGTAATATATTTATAATCTATAATTATTATCTATATAATATATTTATAGATTATTCTTTGTGCCATTTTTGGTGATCTCGGAATATTTGTTCCCTTATTCTGGGACTATTCTGCGAGTATTATTTGAATATTTTATAATTATTCTTGTATTATCTTGTGGATTATTCTTGGAATAAGTTTAGGAATATTCTCTAGATATAGAAAAGTGTGTACTTTTCGATATTCTACAAATATTCCCAAAATTTATCTATATAATATTCCAATCTTCCTTCAGAATAATTTATGTATATATTAGGAATAGGTTTGTGCTATCTGGGATGTGCATGCGCACGAATTTCGCGACATCCAATAAGCATGCAGTATAAATACTGCATCTCTGTCTACCGACTTCTTTTTAAAAAAAGTTGAAAATTGGAAAGTCTGTCAACAGTTTCCGTAACCATGGATATCGACAAAATCTGCGCATGCGCAAATCGAACAAAGGGTCTCTGGAACAGTATAGCACTATATTTTTTGTCCTTTAATGTTTTCGGAGAAACCGCTTATGGGCTAACATAGGAAATACGCGATATAGTAGTATTATATATATGATTTCCTATGCTGCAACGTTAGCGGGACCGCCGAAATGTCAATGACGTCAGTACACATACTGACATTGTCAGTTCTCCGTAAGAAACAGTGTATTTGCTCCAGCTTTTAAAGGTTTTCGATTATCTGCTTTGTGTGTGATTATCTCCTTGGTTTTTAATCGGCGTGTTTATAAAAGTAGGGTATTGACAAGGATTTTTAAATTATATTAAAAATCCTTGGGGTATTGAGAAATAAATATTTTTGTAGCGTTTCTTAATGTGAAGTAGCATTCTTTTTTTTTTAGATTTAGAAACTTGGGCTAAAACCCATCACTGGTTTTAATATATATGGATTTGAATTAATCGGAATATCTCAATATTTGAACTCGATGGATATTTTAATATGCAATCTTGGGTGCATTCCAAATCGTACATGAAACGCATCTGCTGCAATGACACATAAAAGCGTTCCGTTTAGCAGTTGCGTGTGATGCGCTCATGCATTTCGGAACGGCTTTTGACACTTTGACAGTTATTTTTGTGAACAATTTATAATTTATTTAAATTCGTGATGGAGAAACTAGCAAAATTTCGGGCAATCTTGTTCTTGCAAAAGAATTGATTGAAACTAGCAACACCACACCACAGAATCAGTTCCCTTCCCTCCAAAAGTTTAAAAAATGAGGTTAAGTTGCCCGCAATGCATAAACGCATCACCTCGTACACGATGCAGCTCCTGCGTGCTACGAAGCTAAAAGTAGGAGGAGCTATGGATGCTACGACGTGCAGAATGCGTGAATTGGAACGAACGTAGGAAGCAAAATGTGCATAATGCGCGATTCGAAACGCACCCCTTACATCGCTATAGTACAGCAGGTACAGCATATAAAATAAGAGAGATGGAATAGAAATGCTGACTTAAGCATTATATCTTTTTCTGTTTTGTGGCATTTGCATTTAGTCATAAGTCTTTGTACTTTGTATTTTGTGGTGGGCATTATTCCCATATATATAATACTACTATATCTCGTATTTCCTATGTTAGCCCATAAGTGGTTTCTCAGAAAACATTAAAGGACAAAAGATATAGTGCTATACTGTTTCAGAGACTTGCGCATGTTCGATTTGCGCATGCGCAGATTTTGTCGATATCCATGGTTACGGAAGCTCACACATTGTTTATAGGCTGACAGACTTTCTAATTTTCAACTTTTTTTAAAAAAAAGTCGGTAGACAGAGATGCAGTATTTATGCTGCATGCTTATTGGATGTCGCGAAATTCGTGCGCATGCGCATATTTGACTAAGGTACTCTCGATAAGGATAGAGATTGTATGTCGGCGCCGTGATGTTTTCGGAATTTTTGGGCCTCTACCCGCGATCGCGATATAGTAGTATTATATCTTAGATTATATATATGATTAGTCCAGCAAGCCTTTTTTTTATGCCACGCCACCACAGAGAATGTCACTTTCAAATTTCGGAAATTTTTCAAAATGTTTACATAACCTATGATAAAGTTTAATGTTTTGATTTAGTTTTGAGATTAAAGTCACATTAAAGTTGTTAGCTGTTGATGAGGTTTTTAATAATGATTACAAGAATACTATATGGAAGATTTAATTATTGGTCAAAAACATTAACGAAATGTGAAAAAGTCTTTATTCATAATCATGCCAATAAATTTTATAATGATAAGGAATATAGAAATTTAAGGTATCCTCTATTTGTTGCTACTAAGAACTCGTGAACTTCCTTGGTTAAATTTAAAATAACATTGTAAAATGAAATATTTTATTTTAACAAATTATAATTTAAATAAATAAATATCTAGGTACATGTAGTTACCCATGTACCTACCTACCATAAATGTTAAAAAATGTTCCATATTAACCACAGATTATTAAAGAGATTATATTAACAAAAATTACTTTTTTGGAAAAAATAAAATTATAGGATATAAATACTTAACAGTAGAGGCAAACTGGTAAACACCAATGTAAACACTTGCTAAATAGGTACACAACACCACTATTTATTACATATTATGCAAGTACAAATATTTAAAAATCCTACAAACTTTCCATATCCAGTAAAATCACAAGAGTTGGTAAATGGTAATTTTTCCTTGACCTTTATAGAAAATCAATATTCTATATCCCTGATAACCAAGAGAGCTGTGGCCTAGAAAATATAAGTAACAAATATTCTGACATTTATTTAGCTATTTAAAATCAAAGTTTATAATTTTAATCTAAAAATAGTTCCAAGACCATTTATATTTTAACATGGTGTAGTTTAAATATAGAACATTGTTGTCTACCACTTCAAACACAGTTGAATTATTAAAAACTGTTAATTTGCTGTATTATAATAATTTATTTCTAATATGAAATTAATAAAACTGTCTAGTGGAAATAATATGCCAATTGTTGGTCTTGGTACCTGGAGAGCGCAACCTCATGAAGTTGAAAATGCTGTTGCAGTTGCTCTAGAAGAAGGATATCGACATATCGGTAATTATTCCTTATAATCAGTACTTATATGTTGGGGAAGTGGTTGTTATTTCATTTGTATAGAGGTATAACATTACTAGTGGGTAATTATACCGTTAACAAAAAAATGTGTGGTCATCTTAAAGTAAGGGGTATACTTTAAAGTCTTATATAATTAATTATAAGAAATCAAGCTAGTAGCAAAAAGTAAATGGAAAACACTAGTTGCTTCAATAATTGGACTTTACTATATCTATGGAAAACAAGGCGAGTTGTGTCAACTGCTGATACAAGTGTCAAATGTAATTATTGCGATTTAGAGAATTGTTCTCAAAATAAAACTCACACAAACGTAAATTGAAACGATTTAAACTTTAATAACATGGATCTACAAACAAGAATTGGTTTAGTAAAAAATTTGGTGTTTAGAACACAACCAACAATGCTGGAAGAATTGAAAGACTCTATTAGGGAGCAAATTGCTGCGATTCAACCAGACATGCTGAAAAATGCTGTGTACAATTTGGAGGAACGGTTGGTGATTGTACAGCAATAAAATGGATGACATATCGAACATTTGCGTTAATCACTGTTGGACATAAGAAATCCCATTGTTTAAGCAATCGAATTTCTTTCACATCCTGTTATTAACTTAATTTGTTAAAAATACAAAATAAGCTGAAATATATCCCTTACTTTATGATAACCTTGTACCTATATCTTGTGTTAATGAATGCGCACCCTACTTATATGTACCCAATATCTGATGGAAAAATCTATGGAATCAATCAAATCTATGGAATAACTAGCACTCTAGGTAACTACATAAATACTTAAGTACATGTGATTGCAACGTAAGATTAAATTTAAATTAAATATATTAACTAATCTAATTTCCAATCATATTTTGTTGATGGAAGTTCTTGTTTTCTCTGTTTCTCTTCCCTTTTTATATAAAAACAAAAAGTCAATTGCTGATCTATTATATTATATCTTTTTTTAAGATTATATTTTTGTAATGTATCTAGGTAATATTTTGTGATAAATGAAAATTATACCTACACAATTATAGGTACACAATGAAATTTGCCTGAAATGTAGGTACTACACTTTACTTTTTTAATAGCAAATAAGGGTCTATTTCACCATTAAAAATGTAAATGTAAGTAGGTACATTTGTTTGATGCTTCACAAATAATAATAGGTATCTACATAAACTATATATATAAATAATGGCAATGTGATTCCAGATAATTGCAATGTGTGTCCCACCCCTGTAACTTCTGAATTGGTGATGTGTTTGATTTTGGAAAAAACATTAATTTCTGCAGTAATCGATAGCAGTGGGCTGTCGTGTCTCACTCTCACTTCACTTAAAAAAATAAAATTTGTTATAAGAACAAATATTTTCTGAGAAGATTTTTAAAAGTCCAAACGTTTAAACGAAATAAGTCTAATTGTCAACATGACAATTCGTTATAAGAGTCAACGCATCTTATAAATGGAGAGTTTAACAAAAAATGTGTATTATAGTGTCTAGGAACAAAAGTTAATCTATTTCTTGCAATATGGGGATTGCAATTAAAATTTATATAATTATGCAATAGTATGAATCTACCATATTTTAAGTACGTTATTGACAGATTGAAGGGGTACAAAGTTAAGTTACTCGTTACTCTCATACGAAAAAAAAATTTCTTGCCTATTGAATTTATAATTTAGTATATTGATAAACATCTTCTGAACACCTTTAATTCTTGATTATTTATTATACATAGAGTTCCATGAAAGGATATTCGATAATGGGCAGAACTGTAGACCTATACAAAGAAGTGATCAACAATACACTTCTAAATCCAGTGGTCACTGTTGAAATAAAGCCAAGATTGTTTGCATTGCTTTTTTACGATATTGTCTACATAATTTTCGAAGGATAATTTCAAATCCAGCAGAATTCCAAGGTCTCTGACAACATCAACGGAGTTAATAGAAACATTATCCAAATGTAAAATGGACTCGGGCAGTCTCAGACATCACAATTTGTTCTGAATGCACTAATTAAAAAAATTTGTTTAAGTGTTACTAAAGACCTATAGGTAATCTGTATTTTATCTGAACTGAATACTTTTATATATTTTAAAATCAGCCGCATAAATAATATACTTAGAAGATAAGAAACACGTGTCAATGTCATTCAAAAAGATATTAAAAAGGAGAGGTCCTAGATGGGAACTCTGAGAGAGAGATTCCTGGAGTCACCTTTATATTTCGAGATTTAAAATTGTTTATCGCCACATATTGTAATATATCACTTATATAAGAGATGGGCAAACCCAGTAACTGGCCGTGCACACCAAAATTTCTAAGATTTATTACTAATGTTACATGATCGACTTTATCAAATACTTTAGAAAAATCGGTGTACACAGCATACCCTGGAGCTCCATCCTCCATGAATTCATAAATGCTATGAACATAAGATGTTAAATTTGTTAAAATAGATTTTGGCTGTAAAACCCATGTTGATTGTTATTTATAAAATTTTTCACCATAAAAAAAACTTGGAAATTATAGGTTCAAAAATTTTGCCGAAATTATCAAGTAATGAGATAGGCATGTAGTTGATAATATTGTCTTTATCACCAGATTTATAAATTGGAAAGACTTGTGCAACTTTCCATTTATCTGGATAAATAGCTGCTTGTTAACATTTTATATAGATTATATGCAACGACGCCACCAAGGTTCCACAGCAAGATTTTATAAAAATTGTAGGTATTTCGTCTGAAGCTGGCCTCTTTCTAATATCTAATTGTTTTATATTATCTATAATTTGCTTTTTACTAATATGTGTAATATTAAATGGATAATTTAAATCAACTTCACTTATATAAACATTAGGAGGGTCCGTGTTAGTGTTCGTTTGTTTGTACATACTGCCAAAATAATTTATAAATAAATTACAAATGGACTGATTATCTGGTAGCTCGTCGCTGTCATAATATATCTCTTGGGGAAGCATTTTACTGAATTTTTTATTTGAAACAAGTACAAAAATACGTCATATTTGTCTGAAAACTGGAATATTTTAATTAACTTTTAAATTAGAAAATGACAATCTCTACAAAATACTCGCTTATGGAGTCAGTCGCAACCGATGGGAGTAAGAACCAATGTTTACATCAAACATTCATTTTAGAGTTGGAATATTGAAATCCCCAATTATAATAAATTCATATTTACAGTAATATAAAATTATTTAATACTGCGTGTGGGGGGCATGAACACAATATATAAATAATTTCTTACCCCCATCGAGAGTTACTAACACCCACAAATCCTAAATAATATCCTATTGCACAACCAGATGTACACCTATTGCACAATCCTATTAAAAGGCCACCACCATCACGTTTTGTTCCATAGTAATTTAAACAAGAATCATATATGACCCGTTTTATTTTAACACACCGTATATAAGTATATGAATTTTTTTATGAACAACTCATATCCAAGTAATGCATTAGTGTTTTCCAGTATAGTTTTACTGTTATAGTTAGGTTAGGTTAGGTTCAAAAGTGAGTGGGCCGAAAACCAGACCACCGCGACCATGTGGTCTATTGTGGCTCACACCTACTTATATTTCACCCAACAGGTCCAGCTTCTTAATGTAGCTGATCACCTTATTGGGTGAGAATTTGTTCAGATCCTCTGGCAGAAGTTGTCCTTTGCCAAATAATGAGTATCTGATCCTTTCCCCAGCGGGGCAGGTGCACAATATGTGTTCTGCCGTTTCATCATCTTCTAAGCATAGGCGGCACTCAGCATCTTCTGCTAGGCCGAATTTGCACAGATGATATTTTAAACGGCAGTAGCCCGTATATAGGCCAATTAGAGTTCGTAGGTGAAACCTGCTTAACTCTAGAAGTTTTTTAGTTCTTGTTTTTGAAGGGTTTATTATAAACGCCTTCGAATGAACTAATCGTGGTAGTTCCTGCCAGTACTGGAGGATTTGCTCCTCAGCCCGGGTCAAGAGCGTTGCTTTGGCAGTACTCGAGGATATGCCAAGCACCGGTTCTGGTCCGACAAATTCAGAAGCAGCACCCTCCCTAGCTAGAGAGTCGGCTGCCTCATTCCCTTCATGGCCAGAATGGCCTGGGACCCAGACCAGAGTTATTCTATTTTTCCCTGCTCAATTGAGCAAGTGCCTGCTGGCAGCTCCATACCGTTTTTGAGTTGCAACGGTAGGAACCAAGAGCTTTAAGAGCTGCTTGGCTATCTGAGAAGATTTTTATCGATTTGCGTGTAAGTTGCCTTTGTTCCAGCCTCTGTACACACAATTCGATGGCATAAATTTCTGCCTGAAATATAGTTGCATAACTGCCAAGGGATGAGGATATTTTCACCGTTGGGTTGCAACTATATACTCCGGCTCCAACTCCCATGGGTGTTTTGGATCTGTCTGTAAACCAACAACTATCTGCCCTTAATAGGTCAGCCTTATTCCGATCCCATTCATCTCTTCCTGGGAAGAGAATATGAAAGGGCAGTTCAAGGTTGGTCTTTGCAGGCATGACATCTGAAATCATCTCCAGGATACTGTGACTTTCCATGTCATCCAGCAGCCTATTGCGCTCCATGATGTCAGACTGCGGCATGTTAAAAGCTGCCTGCTTTAGTCTGTATGTTGCCCATCTGGCCTCTCTCTCCAAATATATATGAAGAGGAGGTAGGTCCAGTAGGATTTCCAGAGCTGCTGACGGTGTGGAGCTAATTGCTCCAGTTATGGCCAGGCAGGCTTGTCTCTGTAAACCAGAGAGTTTGATTTTGGTCCTTTGTTGTAGTCCTTTGGACCACCAAACTATGGAGCCGTATGCGATCATGGGTCGTATGACCGTCATATACAGCCAATATATTTGTTTGGGTCCAGTGCCCCAAGATTTCCCACAAATTCTTCGACAAGTCCATAAGGACAGTCGTGCCTTGTGGATCATTTTTTCCAGATGGGAGTTCCAATTAAGCGACTTATCCAGTACTACACCCAGATACTTTGCTTCCTCCGCAAATGGAATTATTTCACCAAGTAAGGAGGGAGGTCTTAAGTTGTCCAGCTTTCTTTTCTTGGTAAACGGTACAATTACCGTTTTGTGAGGGTTTACAGACATCTGCTCCCTCTTACACCAACTCAGTACTGTCTCTAGTACCTCTTGGAGGGTAAGGGAAATTCCCTCTTCAGAGTTTCCTCTGATTAAAATGACTAGATCGTCCGCATATGCTTGAACCTCAACCTCCCACACAGAAGGGCGGAAAGAACCCCCCCCCTTGTGGACACCCTCTTGCGGCCCTAAATCTGACCGTTTCTTCCTGAAGGGACGTCGTTATAGTTCTATTTTCTAACATAGCCCGAATCCAGCCACTTATGGTTGGGTCGACTCCCCTAGCAGTGACAGCTGTATATAGGGAGTCAGGCAGTGCATTGTTAAACGCTCCCTCAATGTCAAGAAAGGCCACCACTGCAATTTGCCTACTCTGCAGAGATTGGGTGATTTTAGCGACTAAGTTGTTGAGGGCTAGTTCTGTTGACTTGCCGGTTTGATAGGCATACTGGTGGGTATTAAGAGGATGAATGCTTAACACACTCGTCCTAATGTGTCCGTCCAGTACCTTTTCCAGACTTTTCAACAGAAATGATGTCAGGCTAATGGGTCTGAGCGATTTGGGGCATAGGTCAGACTAGCTCTGAATAGTCTAATAAGAAACGGTATGATGATTTCCAGTCCGTTTTGGAGCAGAGCTGGCAACACACCATCCTCACCGGGTGATTTGAATGGCTGAAAAGATTTGATAGCCCATTCAATAGCTGGTCTTGTGATAACCTTCCTGGCCACAATCCAGTCATTTTGGTTAGGTCGTTTAAATCGGCCTTCTGGTAGTGGTAGTTGCTGGTTATCCAAAATCGAACTACCTGGGAAGTGGTTTTGTAACAAAAGCTCCAAGGTTTCCCTTCCAGAGTTCGTGAAGGTTCCATCAGGTCGTTTTATCGACCCAAATTCCCTTGCCGGATCTCTAGAAAGGATCTTGTGGATTCTCATACTGCTAGGTAAATCAGATATACTCTCGCAGAACTTCCTCCAAGATTCCCTTTTTGCCTTTCTTATTTCTTTATTATAGTCTGTTAATGCGGATCTATATGGAGCCCAGGCGCCCGAAACTTTAGCTTGATTAAAGAGGCGTCGAACTTCTTTCCTCATTTTTTCCAGTTTTTTGTTCCACCAAGATGTGCCTCTATTATCTTTTTTGGTCTTAAGTGGACAGTTTTCGTGATAAGCTGCTATAAGAGCGTTCCGAATTTGTTCCGTCGCAATCTCTATCTCGTCACGATTATTTATAGTGGTCAGGGTACCTTGAAGTCGTGACTGGACCGATTGTTTGTACTCGCCCCAGTCTGTGCTTCTTGGGTCCCTATATTTCACCATGGGCCTAGGCCCCGTTTCTATATTAAATAGAATGTGTTTATGGTCTGAACATGATGGTTCAGAAGATACCTTCCAGTCAGTTATCTTATTGCTCAAAAGATTTGAGCTGATGGTGAGATCTAGTACCTCTCTCCTATTTCTAGTGATAAAGGTTGGTTCTGAACCAATGTTGTTTACGATTAGCCCTTCACCTAATATATAATCAAATAGTGACTCACCTCTTTGGTTAATGTCTGTGCTGCCCCAAGCCGTGTGGTGGGAATTCGCATCACATCCGATGACCAGGTGGACATTTGTTTCTCCTACTGAAGGCGACTAAATCCCGCACTGCAGATGGAGGAGGTTGACCAGCATCCCTATCGCCCGGAAAGTAAGCCGAGCAGAGGATTATATTCCCCCTGCTCTCCCCCATTCGGATCGATAGTTGGATGGCTACGACATCCGGGGTGCAGTAACCTGTAAGTACAAAATAGTTAATATTGTTTCTGATCTAGATACAAGCTCTGGGTCTGGCTTCAGATCCCATCACTATTACCTTTCCAGAAGTGTTACCTAGTCCGGTTACTCGGCCTGTATTACTGGTCCAGGGTTCTTGAATGAGAGCAATGTCAATTTGCTCGTCCTGGAATCTTTTTCCAAGGACATACGTCGCAGCCTTGGCATGTTGAATGTTCGCCTGTAGGCACCTGATGTTTGTAGTAGTAGTAGACATCAGGGGGAGGGGATGGGTTATTGGATGGAAAGAAGGTTATAAAGAGGGGAAACTAGGATAGGAAACGGGGTTTAGGTTCTTGGTTTGGGTTTGGGGGAGGGCGGTTTACCCTTCTTTCCGGATGGCGGTTTTGATCCATTCTTCCGAAGAGGAGGTTTGTTTGGGATGGATTTTTTTTTCCCAAGTGGTTTGAGTCGGGGAAATTTTCCACCAGTGGAGTGCATTTTAGATTTGCCCCTCGAGGTTGGTGGTTCATCCTCCGACCTTTTAGTTGTTGGGGCGGGTTCTTTCCCCTTTACCCCTTTGATTTTGTTGATTTTTGGGCGGAATTGCACCTGCCCAAAACCAAAGTAGGGCTGATTGTTGAGCCCTTCCAGAGCTGCCTTAGACCCCTCGTCAGTCGAGAATGTCCAGACCTGCCCTGGGCCAGACTCTTCCCGGTGTAGTACTTTCCACTCCCGGGTATTCAAGCCATGGTTCATTTTTCTCAGCCTGCTGAGAACTATGTCCGATGTGAGCCGTTTGTCGGCTTCATCCGGTATATAGGCCACATATACACATATGGCAATGGTAGACTTACAAAGCTGTTTGTAATGTGTAAGACGAAAAAGATATGTGAATTGTTAAAGTTAGAGGGAGATATAGATAATCGCGCTGTTGTCAATTTGATGAGATTGATGACTGTTGAAAAAGTCACTACCGCCCCGTGTACAATAGTGGGGGCAATCGAGAGGGAGGACCGAGCGAGAGGTCCATGTAACATCTAACATCGAACAGGCTGTGGGGGCTGGGTATCGATGCGCGCGCAACTGTTGCCCGCTTTAAGGGATTGCTGGTAGGGATGTCTTTCTAAGAGGCACATGAGTGTGGCATCAATGTAATATATTGCACTCTCTTTAACATTCTTAAAAATATAAGTTACTTTATCTTGCCCACGGGTTTTACGCTTGTAAGTCTACCATTGCCATATCTGTATATGTGGTTTAGGTAAATCCTCACCCTGTACGGTTTGAAGACGAGCTCCTTCCCACGGCTGAAGATGCTTTATTGTGCTCTCCAACCACGAGACGCTCGTCTGATCCACACAGGTGGTGAGAAGCCATCCAGGTTGATGTGTACAGCCCTGGAATCTCACCTGAGGTCCATCATCTGGTAGTTCATCTGCAGCTGACATTATCGCCCTCTGCAGAGTTCCTAATTGGTTGTTGGTCAAGGCCGTTTCGGGGTACGCAGGGTGGATAATTCCTACCCTAATTCCCTCTGTTACAGCCTTGAATGATGGTTTGGTATATTCACCTTCCCGGGCTCTCTTGGCTCCCAGATCCGGTGAACTACCATCCGAACGCATGCGTTTGCTCGTTCCCACTGGCAGAGAGGAGGACTGGTTACCTACCTCCTGCTGAGGATCAAGTTTCGGCTGGTTCAGCACATTACTTAAGGCGGTTTGGTAAGGCACTCCGCTCTTAAGCAAACGACTTAGGCGCTTCCCTGCAGCTCCTCCTAGCCGTCTTCTTTTAAGGGAGAGTTTGTCTACAGATGTAGATGTCTTATCCCCTAAATTGCCTTCTCCTCCAATCTCAGGTGTCGGAGACTGTAGCAGCCTCCTTTCCTGATCCGGTGGGATCGGGCTTTCAATGGGAGTCGGATTAATCCCGATCTCCATAAGTTCCCCAGTTGCCTGGGGAGGGTCGAGGGTTTGACCTCCCTCGTTAGGCTAGTTAGGCTGTTTTTTGTTGGCTACTATGTTTTCCATAAAAGTCCCACGAGTAGCAAGGGATTCGAGTCCACCACAGCAGAGCCCCGCATTGCTGTGGCAAGGCAAGGATACTCTAGAAGGTTGCCCGGTATTCTAGAGGCCCCGTTAGAGACACCTATCAACCCGGTGCCATTCGGCCACGGACACGGGTCGCATACATCCTGACTTGGGGGAATTTATCGACCTTCCTCGTCTAGATCCGCCGTGTTTAGTCGTCAGCAGGGCCACCTCGAGCAGGATGTGGCTCTTCACCACGCACGGACGGTCTTGAGAAAAGCTTCCTAGTGGGATTGCCACAGCCCACTCGGCTATTCTCCTGGAGTCAGTGGCTTGTAACTGGCCTCCTTGACCCCTACTGTTATAGTATATCTGTTAATAGATAAGACCATAAATAATATACATTTATTTTATTAAAACCGCCTGATATCCGGTTCCAAAGGCTGTTTTTATACCGCTCTGCCGTTTTTCTTCCTAACAAAATACATCAATATTGACGAGTTGTAGGTACCCTAAAATTTAATGTATTGGAACTGGATAATATTTGATTCATTTCATATTTAAAAATACTTAACCGATACTTGGAATTTGTTAAAGTCATAATATAATATATCTATTAATGTACTTTATTTATTTATTTATTTATGGTTACACTACCAACAGGGAAACCCAATTACAGGGTAGGAGAGTACGCATACATGAACATATATCAGAGTACAATAGAAAACAATAAATAATACAATACAAATTAACAAAAAAAAAACAAAATGAAGTTAAAACATGAGGAAAAAACATAAGAGCAATTTTTAAACTAATATACTACTTTAGTCACTTAATTAACCTGGATTGAATATCACCAATCTTACAATTAAATAAATCAACATCACTGAGCACAATTACTACACATTTCGTACAAAGGAGAGTATTTAAGTAAGTTAGTTCGTAGAGTATTTAAGTAAAATAAATTAAATTTAAAGACCTAGTATGTAATGAGGGTACATGAAATTTTACCATTTCTAATATTTGAGGACAGTCAATGCCTTACGCAGTAATTTGTATAAAAACGCACGAGTAATATTTTCTTCTGCAGTCCAGGTCAGTTACACCAAACATATTAAGTAATTCCTCTTGAATAAAACCTCTGGGGGGATAAACCCCTAATTCTTTAAAATATAAAAATTTTAAAAATCTTCTTTGAACACCTTCAATTTCACCCTTATGTACATCATAACGTGGGTTCCATATAATGGAAGCATATTTTCATTTAGATCTTACAAATGCATTGAATAATAAAATCAAAGTATTTGCACTAACAATGCCTTTAGAGTTCCTTAAAATGAAACCCAGCTGCCTATAACCAGTTGCCGCTATTTCAGATATGTGGTCAGCGAAAGAAAGTTTGGAGTCAAAGGAATACCTAGATCCTCAAATCAAATCTTTGTAATACCTGGCCATAAAGTATACAGGGCGCCCTATTTCTTGACCCGTTGCATGGGTAACTTTTTTATTAGTAGAGATACAAAAACGCTTAAATGAGCAAATTAGTGCAGTTTCGTATTAGTAATTCTACGGTAAGGCGAAAAATTATATACGGGGGAAGGTTGAAAAGTTATTGACAAAAAACGAAAAATCCAACTTTTCTATTATCCCTCGTAGCTCGTTCATTTGAAGAGTTAGAGAAAAATGCTTCACATGTTTTTTGCAGTATTTTTCATGTAAAATGACACGCACTTGCTACTTTTTATATATCTCTTAAAATGGTTGAGAATCACAGTAAAATATATTTTTTTTAAATGTAATGGATAGGTGGCTGTGACATTAACCGAAAGTCCCCTTTTTTCTCTTTCAGATGATATAACATAGTCCATATTTTATCCTTACAAAAGTAATAATAATTGTTGTTTTTAAAGAAAGTTTATTGTCACATCAAGAATGCTATGGAAATAAAACAAAAAATAAGATTCCTGATATTTTTAAAAACGTCTAGTTGGCATTTAATTATTGACAGATCATAAGTGACATTTTTAGTTTTTGTTAAGTAGTTTATTGTTTATTATTAATACTGCATACAAAATAATAGTGTTGCAAATATGTACACCAACGAAGAGAAAAATGATATGCTATTTTGTTATTATAACCAAAATCGAGATGCACAAGCTGCAGCGAATCTTTATTTTGAAACTTACATGGAACGAAGACAACCCCATCATAGAATATTTAGACAGCTGGAAAATAATATACGATTATACGGTTCTTTTTCAAAGCCCAAGGATGAAAGAAACTTCAATGAAGACACTGAAATAAATGTTTTGGCTTATGTAAATTTTAAACCTGATTCTTCAACTGCAGAAATTGCACATCACTGCAACACTTCCAAGGAAACTGTAAGAGCTATTTTAAAAGGTAACAATTTAAAGCCTTATCATTATTCCATATGCAATACTTTATATCCAGCTGATAATCAAAGAAGGATGACATTTTGTCGATGGTACATTTCAAAATGCGAAGAGGATCTAGACTTCTGGAAAAAGATTTTATTCAGTGATGAAAGTAGATTTACCAACAATGGTATTTTTAACCACCATAATAACATAATGTGATGCCGAGAAAATCCACATCTTGTTTCTGAAAGAAGAAATCAACGTCAATTTGGGATAAATGTGTGGTGTGGAATTTTTTGTGGCAAAATTATTGGCCCATATTTTTACGAAGATAATTTGAATGCGAATAATTACCTTCATTTTCTAAGGAATACTCTAACAGAGGAATATTTAAATGAATTACCACTTCATATTTTTAGAAATCTTAAATACTTCCAACACGATGGAGCACCTGCGCATAATTCCCGCGAGGTAAAACAATATTTACATGAACAGTTTGATAATGTTATAGGAAATAGAATGGATATCGACTGGCCAGCGCGAACACCTGATTTGACCCCCTTAGATTTCTTTCTTTGGGGGTTATTGAAAGATAAAGTTTATGTGACAGCTCCTCTAGATATAGAGGATCTAAAAGTCAGGATTCAAGATGCAATTAGAAGCATACATGGACATACAATAAATAATGTTTTAAGAAGTATCCAGAAACGTTGCTTACTATGTATCCAACAGGATGGTGGTCATTTCGAACATTTACTTCAATATAATTAATTAATTAATAATTTCTGTTCTCAAAACATTCTTTTGTTCCATAATCCATAGCATTCTTGATGTGACAATAAACTTTCTTTAAAAACAACGATTATTATTACTTTTGTAAGGATAAAATATGGACTATGTTATATCATCTGAAAGAGAAAAAAGGGGACTTTCGGTTAATGTCACAGCCACCTATCCATTACATTTAAAAAAAATATATTTTACTGTGATTCTCAACCATTTTAAGAGATATATAAAAAGTAGCAAGTACATGTCATTTTACATGAAAAATACTGCAAAAAACATGTGAAGCATTTTTCTCTAACTCTTCAAATGAACGAGCTACGAGGGATAATAGAAAAGTTGGATTTTTCGTTTTTTGTCAATAACTTTTCAACCTTCCCCCGTATATAATTTTTCGCCTTACCGTAGAATTACTAATACGAAACTGCACTAATTTGCTCATTTAAGCGTTTTTGTATCTCTACTAATAAAAAAGTTACCCATGCAACGGGTCAAGAAATAGGGCACCCTGTATAGTCTGTTATTATAGAGCAATGTTGTCGGGTAAAAATCATAGCATTGCATTTGCTAATATTGAGCAGAAGTTCATTAACTTCACACGAAGAGAACAAAAACACTAAATTATTTTGTAGATTAACAATGTCATCTCTGTTGTGAATATGACTGAATATTTTTAAGTCATCTGCATGTAGTAGCAACTCACAGCTCAACTTACAAGTGCTATCATTAATATAAATATTAAACAGAAACGGACCCAAGACAGAGGCCTGAGGTACACCAGATGTTGCTACTATACTGTTAGATGTAAACCCACGATAAGATACAAATTGGCATCTATCACGCAGATATGACTTTACAAACTGTATAGCAGAAGGTACAAAACCAATGCTAGAAAGTTTCAGCAACAGACCATTGTGGTTAAGACAATCAAAGGCCTTGGAAAAGTCCATATAAATAACGTCAACTTGTCCGCCAGAGTCAAGTACCTCGGATATATATTGTGTAAGACAGAATAGGTTCGTTAAAGTAGAACATCCTAATTCAAAAGGCATTATTTTACTAATATAGTCCTTGCGCAACAAAAAAGTCGCTTCATTCTTGAAAAATAAATTTATAAAGTTTTTATTTATATTTAATTTATTTTATATATAGTTTTCAAAATAACTCAAAAGTCGATTAGTATCATTTCAAATTTCAGTACATATTATTACTAATGACCACCAAAGTAAATCTTTTCCCATTTAAGCAAATCTCTATCTTTGATAATAACAAAGTTACTCGTATTAACCTCCCTAAGTGAGACACGAACATGGATTTCCATTGGAAAATGTCCTAAATACCCATTTGTGATAGCAAATAATACAATATTATTAATGAAAATTACATACACACTTACATACATATACATATATACCTATATATATATCAAAGTATTAGATTATTTCACTAGAATTATTACAGTTAACTAGTAAAATAAATGGTCAACTATACGATTGTAATTGTGTCGGTGGATCAGTTTAGTATGTCAATCGCTCGTGGGTTCGAATCCCCATTCTGCCGGACAATTTTTAACTAAATTGTTTACTCCTATATTAAGACCTGTTTGCAGAGATGGGTTGGTAATCATCCTGGCTAGGATGGAAAGAATATCAGCTTGGTACTAATGTGAAAGATTAACCAAGATCAGTTGATGTTTGACTGCCACTCTAAGTAATGAGGTTTTGAGCTAACAAATTATAAATAAGATTGAGAGCTGTGATAAGAAATTATGAAAAACTAATAATAATTGTTAACTAAAGATGAGCATCTTCGCGATTAATGAATTAAACCCATAATTAATATGATGTGTTAATATACCTAGTTCCTCATGATAGATCAAAGATCAATTTTGTGAAAGTTTCCTATGTACAGTAAATGGTAAGACATTACTAGGCATTTTGTAATGAAAATCGTTTTTGATATGCAAATCATAAATTTGTAATGGACTTGTTCCAATCTCGAAATATGGTATTCATAATTTTGAAAATCAAACAGTGGACATATATTTGACATTGGTGTGTGACAATAGGAGATTGGTGTATGACAAGGACATTGGTGTATCATACACTAGTGTAAGATAATTTAAAAGAATTAACATGAGAGTTTTATTCCAGAAATAAGATTTAAAAAATAAATTTGCAAAGAAATTCTCGAAAAAACTGATAATTACATTTTCCACTATAGAAGTGAAAAATTAGATTAAAAAGTTAGTACCAGGTTAAATCGTAATTAGTATCTTTCAAATATGTGGAGTTGGATGTTCATCAAAAAACAATATTTAATTCCATATCTTTCTGTTTCAGATACAGCTTTCAATTACAACAATGAAGAATATATTGGTAATGCCTTACAAAAATGGTTTAATTCCGGAAAAGGAAAAAGAGAAGAGTTATTTATTACTACTAAGGTAAAATAAAAATATTTTAGTAATAAAAATTATTCCTATAATAAATACACTGTAGTTCAATTAAATTATAGACCTCCGATATTTTTATAACTAATCAAGTCAAAGGTATGGTTTGTAAGTAAAATTATATCATCTTTAATGCTCTGTAATACTACTTAAAGGTTGCGTAAATTATCAGTTTCAGATTAGTTAAAAGTCTAAAATGAAATTGCACAATAATAATAAAATGTTTTTTTTTAATTTGAGAAACATTGAATCAGCACTTTCTGGAATATAGTCTGCAATGGAACAAATGAAAAATTATGTGTATTCTGTCAGACTATTCTAGGCAACTATGTAAAATATATTGGTTGCTATATTTCAATATGCGGGAGTCATACCATATTATAATATTATAGATCATTCAACAAAAATAATTTTCTCAATAATCAGACTGCTATATTGATATCACGTATACCATTTAAGTACCACATACTGCTATACACAGGTGAAATATACAAGTTATATCATTTATACAAATCAGGGCACATTTGTGGATATACCATCTCGTACTGATTCGGTTTGTATTTCATTGTGTTATACAACCATATTGTTGATGTAAGATTCTAAATTTGTTTTACTGATCTTTCCACCAGGTTAATGAAGTGTTCACTATACATATGACAGGAAACCTCATGAATCTGCAGGAAATCTGCATGAATCTATGGAAAATAATTATTAATTAATTTTAAAATATTACAATTTATACATATATAATTTTACAGACTTGCATAATGAATATACAGAGCATTTCAATGGAAATGAGCCACCCTGAATAACTTCGTTACTGTTCAGGTTCAGGTGTTACAGGTCGATTTTTGCTTGGAGGGACATATTTTGCTACCAAATTTGACTTGGCAACATGTATCTCCTCCCCCCCTCAATAGGGAATAGGGGTCAAGTGACCCCTCATGAAAGGTCTTTCAATTCTCTTTTCAACCATATAAATATATTTGATATTCATTGGTCATTTCGCGACAAAATCCATCAATAACTTTTTTTTTGAAAATAATTTGCCATTTTTTTTTTTCTATTTTCATAACAACAGCCAGTAATAATACCTGAATGTAATAACCAATAATAATAACACCTGAAGTTCTGCACAATGTAAAGAAAGCAGCAGAATCTCGTTTTTATGATTGATTAGAAGTTTTTGTATTTTTATTTTAACTTGTATCTTTTAAATACGTTATTAACAATCAACAAATCAATATCTTCTGGTGTATCAATGACGCTATAAAATAATTTAAATAATAAAATGTCATTTGGAAGTCTCTTTTATTTGAAGTTCAGGAGTTTTATGCCGAATCATTCTTAAATACTGTGATCTATAGTACATTAAAAAAAAAGGTATTGATGGATTTTGTCGCGAAATGACAAATGAATATCAAACATATTTATATAGTTGAAAAAATAATTGAAAGACCTTTCATATGAGAGGTCACTTGACTCCTATTCCCTATTTAAAACTTTGACATTTGGTGCTGAGGGGGGGAGGGGGTACATGTTGCAACGTCAAATTTGGTAGCAAAATATGTCCCCCTCCAAGCAAAAATCGACCTGTCTCGGGATTTCTCTGGAAACAAAACAGTAACGGAGTTATTCAAGGTGGACTCTGTATGTATAGTGAAAACTTCTATGTCCTCGGTTATAAATATCAACCCCATTAACTTTATTTTTGATATAAAATATAATGTTACCCTGTACAGGGTCATTTGTTATATTTTAGCCACCCACCTAGAGGTTCTCCCTTTAATCTGAGGAAAAAAGTTCAATACAAAAATTGTAGAAAATCAAATGTAGTTTATTCTAGAATGTAAAATCTTTATATAGGGTGTTTCGAAAATGCGTGACATGCCAACCTTGCATTTTCTTAAATGGAATACCCTGTATATTATTACGTTTTCCGATTCCACGCAAAATTCTACGACTTTTTTATATACCATACCCTATATCTAAAGTTAACCGTTTTTTAATAAATAATAGTTAAAGATATACCTACCATAATTTTGTAATAATTTAATTGATCTGAGCGACGCGTGCTTACTATTCCTAGTTAGCCATGAAAACAAAAAACCGATACCTTGTCATATGCATTATCAAACATTTTCGTTTTCCGATTTCGAATTATTTTATTTGTCATTTCCTTTATTTTTAGGCAGATATTTTATATCTTTAACCGTCACTTAACTTTAGACACAAGGTATGGTATATGAAAAAGTCGTAGAATTTTGCGTGGAATCGGTAAACTTTACAATGTACAGGGTATTGCATTTAAAAAAAAAATGCCAATTTGACATGTCACACGTTTTTGAAACACTCTGAATAAAGATTTTACAGTCTGGTATAAACTACACCTGATTTTCTACTACTTTTGTATTTAACTTTTTTTTCTTCAGAGTAAAGGGAGACCCTCTAGGTGGGTGGATAAAATATAACCAATGACCCTGTACATTGATGTAGGGATTGATACTTTCCATAATAAAAGAGATATGTTTCAGAGTTCTATAACAGCAATGTGTTAGCATTGAAAAATTGCATTCCAAGAATATTTTTTGTTTTTAGTTACCCAATTTTGGAAATCGGCCAAAAGATGTACAAAGATTTCTGAAAATGTCTCTTGAAAGACTAAAGCTTAATTATGTAGATTTATATTTAATACACATGCCCTTTAGCTTTTACTGTAATGAGACTAATTTAACCCCATTAGCTAATGAAGATGGATCGTTTAGTCTGGATACGCAGAATGATATGATTGGAACTTGGAAGGTTAGTATTTTGTGGTATTTTCCTACTAACTAATAACCCCTAATTTACCCTTAGTACCTTATTAGAAACAAATCTCTTATTATTTCTTGGAACTATACAGGGTGAGTTTTTAAGAATGGAATCCACCATTATTTTGTAAATATTTTATAAAACAAAACAAAAATGATACCCTATACCTACGATTTCTGTGCAGAACTGGACCTTTTCTTTATTTAAAACAGTAACATAAAATAAAACTTAGTAGAGTTTGAAAACGTAACCAGAAAGCCACCCACTTTTAAACAATTTTCAAGCAACATTGCTTCAACAATGCCTGTACAATAAAACAATTTATCGAAATTAATTAATATTGGTTACTCCATTATTGGTTGGTTCAATATTGGTTAAATAGATAATTGAGACTAAGTAACCTTTCTTTAACCATATATTAATTACATCGCAAAAACACTTCGAAAATTGCAGTCCCTTTACTTAGGTATTCTGCAAAGACCAACCTTGAACTGCCCTTTCACATTCTCTTCCCAGGAAGAGATGAATGGGATCGGAATAAGGCTGACCTATTAAGGGCAGATAGTTGTTGGTTTACAGACGGATCCAAAACACCCATGGGAGTTGGAGCCGGAGTATATAGTTGCAACCCAACGGTGAAAATATCCCCATCCCTTGGCAGTTATGCAACTATATTTCAGGCAGAAATTTATGCCATCGAATTGTGTGTACAGAGGCTGGAACAAAGGCAACTTACACGCAAATCGATAAAAATCTTCTCAGACAGCCAAGCAGCTCTTAAAGCTCTTGGTTCCTACCGTTGCAACTCAAAAACGGTATGGAGCTGCCAGCAGGCACTTGCTCAATTGAGCAGAAAAAATAGAATAACTCTGGTCTGGGTCCCAGGCCATTCTGGCCATGAAGGGAATAAGGCAGCCGACTCTCTAGCTAGGGAGGGTGCTGCTTCTGAATTTGTCGGACCAGAACCGGTGCTTGGCATATCTTCGAGTACTGCCAAAGCAACGCTCTTGACCCGGGCTGAGGAGCAAATCCTCCAGTACTGGCAGGAAATACCACGATTAGTTCATTCGAAGGCGTTTATAATAAACCCTTCAAAAACAAGAACTAAAAAACTTGTAGAGTTAAGCAGGTTTCACCTACGAACTCTAATTGGCCTATATACGAGCCACTGCCGTTTAAAATATCATCTGTGCAAATTCGGCCTAGCAGAAGATGCTGAGTGCCGCCTATGCTTAGAAGATGATGAAACGACAGAACACATATTGTGCACCTGCCCCGCTGGGGAAAGGATCAGATACTCATTATTTGGCAAAGGACAACTTCTGCCAGAGGATCTGAACAAATTCTCGCCCAATAAGGTGATCAGCTACATTAAGAAGCTGGACCTGTTGGGTGAAATATAAGTAGGTGTGAGCCACAATAGACCACATGGTCGCGGTGGAGGGTCTGGTTTTCGGCCCACTCACTTTTGAACCTAACCTAACCTAACCTACTTAGGTATTGCCCTTTGCTCTCGATTGGTGTCGGCAAAAAATCTGATTAAGAGTTACTTTTCTCACGTTGCATGCTTTAGCGCTTTAGGCTTTCTATAGGTTAACTAGGATTCTAAATCCTTGGGGAAACTTTCATGAATGATTCATATACCAGGGCAGTTCAGTAAATAATCTACATCCAAGTATATAAGGGGAATTTGATAAAAACCGGTGGCGAAGTCTGGGAAACGTGGACAAAACTACTATCCCCCAAATTTTATGGCACACTGGATTGAGACTTCACCCATGCGAAGCTGTCCTTAGCACTCCCAGAGGTGGTGTTGCCATGTAGAATTTTCATAGGGTTGGGGGAAAAAATTATTATCTATAATATTATCTTATACGACGAGAGCTAGCTCCTTATGCAACCGCAACCTGATATACCAAATGGGTGCACAGTGAACAATTAGATGCGTCCTTTGTTTTTATTGGCTAATCAGGCACGTGACCCAGTACACGAATATACGGGATTATGTGGCTGCAACAACAACAGCCACAGCAGTAAATTCAGTAATATTTCATATAGGACGTGGTATGCGGTCGTTTATTTCTGTGAGCGGCACAGGTAAATATTTTCGTTTAGGCGCCCACGGATATTATACCTAGTTACTAAAATGAATAGCGTTTCTATGATATAGCGTTTCTGTGATATAAAAAATGCACTCTTTTGTTTTCCGTACTTACTTTTCGGTGGGGATAAAGCATGGACAATATACGGCGTGACAGATTTCAGTCATTTAAGTCAGCATCAAGAGACATGAAATAACAAAAAATCATTTGTCAAATGAGGTGAACTTGGCCCTATTAGGTAAAATAAAGATAAGTCAGTTACATTCACGCGCCACCACTGAGTAGTAGTGATGTGTTATTTAATTTTGATTAAAAAAATTTGTTTTAATGTTTTTATTTACCTTATCCATTTTAATTATCATAAAAGCCAATTTGTTGACACTATGATATGTTCGTTTACTGAAATCACATTAGATCATACGCATGTGTGACATGAATGCCAAGAATGCCGACATATATAAGTATTTGTTGGTAGTGGTGAGAAACACACCGTAGTGCCCTCTCTGGGTCTTTGCTTTGCTGGGTCTGACAATTATTGTCAAATTGACAGACAGATAACGACCTGCTTTTCCGCAGGTGCCATTACAGCAGTGACCTCTATTATCTTTAAGGAAGACAATCCTACTTATTTATTTAAAGGAGATGCCGAAAAACAACTACTCCACGGGCAATGTCCCCGACTGGCATTGCATTACATCGACATCTCCATAGGAGTCACCATTACTAACATTCACAATGCCCATTAGGAAATCACGTCGTAGCATCGTTCATCGAGTCCACTACCTATGGCACTCTGATGAGCGCAAAATAAGTGCGAAACCAGTCAGTGTCTGGTAGTTGGTCTCGATGAACGATGTGGCGACTCCTATGGAGATGTCGATGTAATGCAATGCCAGTCGGGGCACATTGCACATGGAGTAGTTGTTTTCGGCATCTCCTTCAAATAAATATATAAGTATTTGGTCAGAGTCAGTACATTGACATCACCGGAATATTCAATAGTTAACGATCTGATTTCTACTTCAAATCAAAACTAACAAATAGGCACATTTGAGTGATGTTTCTTTAAAACACAAACTGCTGTCTGAATGATTGTCCTAACATGTTAATCAAACAATACTTCCCATTTTAAATTTCAAACTGGCATAATAAGTACCAATAAATTGTCGACCCTAACTTAAAATTATATTGTACAGGTTATGGAACAACAAGTTAAAGATGGATTAACCAGAGCTATTGGTCTGTCAAATTTTAATACTGAACAAGTAGAAAGAATTTGTAATAATGCTGAAATTAAACCAGCAGTTCTACAAGTTGAACTACATGCCTATTTGCAACAAAAAGCATTAAGGGAGACTTGCAAAAAACTAAACATTGCCGTAACCGCCTACTCACCTTTAGGCAGTCCTGGAGCAAATACTCATTTTAATACAAAATATAATTATTCGTAAGTATACTCAAGATAAGAATTAATAATTAATTGAATGTGTGTGTGCATCATCTATCGCCCTAATGTTAAAATTACTAGTTTTTTTTTGTCCACTGTTCTGGACACACAAATGTTGATAAATATTTTAATTTAAAATTGAAACAAATTCATTTGATTTTCTATTAGAAATCATGTTTATCATATAATTAACTAAAAAAATATTTTAATATTAAAATAGAATATTCTTTTATATACTCTGCCACATGAATAAAAAAAAACATGCCAAAAGAATCCGTCTTTGAATTTATTTTTGCTTAACGAAAATAAAAGGACTAAAAGGTATACAGGCTGTTAAAAAAATATTGTCAAACTTTATAGGGGGAACCTTCCAAAAAATTAGGTATAATTTTTTTATACCTTTGGTATCAATATATATTTCAATTTAGTTGGTATGGAGTGTACCCAGATAAGTTGTCCTAATGTGTAATGATATTAAAATATTACGTAGAGCTCAGCAAGGTGTAAGGTCTGGATTTTTTGTGGTAAGTTTAAGTACCCCCAGGTCAATAGTGGCAGAGATTATCCATATCTCTGCCATCAATATCATTAAACCAATAAAAAAATAGTTGATCTTGTATAAAAGTAATTGTAGCATATTTACAATTTAATAATTTACTGTGAGCAAAATTTATCTTGTAGATTTTTTCAGTATTTCGTACTATTTCTTGGCATATTGACTTTACTTATTACATCCCTGAAATAAGCACCCCTGAAATGTACAAAATTATTTATCAATGAAGTGCAAACCTGAACTTTATTGATGGATTCTACATCAAAAAAATAAGAAACCAAATCTGGTTCAAATATTTCCATTGGTTTACCCAAATTATTTTGTTGACACCCTATACTCAGAATATGTCCCGTAGGAAAAACAAAATAGTATATTTTGACAATAGTTCTGGTTTTGTTTATACATACATAAACATTATTTTCAGCTTGGACAATTTTCCTGATATTCTAGGTCACCCTACTGTAAAGGAACTTGCTGAAAAGTATCAGAAAACTCCTGGACAAGTTCTCTTAAAGCATCTAGTGCAGCAGGATGTTATAGTCATTCCAAAAAGTGGAAGCCCAGAAAGAATCAAGGCTAACATTGATCTTTTTAAGTTTGAGTTAAGTGAAGAAGATTTAAAAAAACTTGATGCTTTGGATAGGGGTGAAGATGGAAGAATTTTTAATTTTCTGTTTTTCAAAGGAGTAGAAAAACACCCAGATTATCCATTTAAAGTTAACATGTAATATTACCCTTATACATTCAGATTGTAAAGAATATTTCACTGATGTTACAAATTAGAAATGGATATAAACCTTTGTTATTAAAAAATTGTACATTATTAATTAAAATATAAATTATTTTCGCTTAATTTTTTAACTGATACGATATAGCATCTTCCTTTGCATCCTGTGTTGCAATTGGCCACGCCTGATCATAGCATATATAACTTTTAAAACTGCTCTCTCAGGATATTGTTGCTGAGTAAAGTCTTGAAGAATATTTTGCTGGGAAACCTGTGTTCCAATAGCAAATCTTCTTTTCAATTGTTTTTCTATGCGTGACAACATTTCATGCTCTTCTTCAGTAGTAAACCCCTCTGCTCCTGTAATGCAATAAAAATACAGATTTTTTTATATTATCTTAAAAAAGTGATTATTACATATTGTCTATAACTTATTTATGGTACAGCTTCCCGAATCATTTAAAAAAAAATTCTTTTAGGAATATGTCACTAGTAAAATAAAAACAAGAAAATAGATGGTGTTCAAAATCCATCAGGTGCTCAATTCTGGAAGTCAGTGGAAAATATTCTCATGGGAAAGCTTTTCCCATGGTCGAATTTCAACAGGATTGACATTGGTATTCTTTTGGGAATACTTTTCGGATTCTCACGGGAATAAGAATAAACGTAGGTCGTAACTACAGATAGATAGATTTATTTGTGATAATGCACATAGTACTTACACGTCAACTATTGTCTAGCATAATGAAGTATGAATAAAAAAACAAAAAAAAAACAATACAGCATAAATAATAGTGTGTGCTCATATATGACGGCACAAAGAACGAGAAGGAGAAAAAACATCTGCAATACATAAACTACCTAATTGATTACACACAACATTTTAAAATTATACAAAAAAACTCATTTATCGTATAACAGTTTTGGTGCAATAAATACTCCTTTAAGTTTTTTCTTAAAAATGTACTGATTTGACCTCGTTAGGTAGGAAATTGAATAACTTGCAGCCATTGTATAAAATGCCTTTCTGGTATAAAGAGGTATTATGGGGGTCAGGTTGAACTTGAGATTTAGCCCTAGTACCATGGTCATGAGGAGTTATATTATGTGTGAATAAAGATCTATTTTTCAAGACAAACAAGATAAGCAAATTTCATAAATATAACTACCAACCACAGTTAGTATTCCAAGTTGTTGGAACCCATGTTAGGTATTTTAACAACAAAGTTGCCAATGTAGAACATCTAGGAACAAGTCACGAATTTAGTCGAAGTACTATTTAAAATTGTTAAAATTTATGAATTATTAGATACTCTATTAAGTTAGGACATATTTATATATGATATTTCCATATGTTTAAAATTATGGCGTAGAAAAACACTTTTTTAGGTATTTTTTTTTTGTAGAGAAGATTTATGTTGCGGTTTTTTATATATTGGCAATACGGCTTTATTGATTTGCAGATTTGTAGGTTAAAGGATCCCTCAAACCAGAGCGGTACGGCGGGAGCAGGAGCGACTGCAACGTGGGACCAAAGTATGTGGCGGGATATCTAAGCACCTACACCTAAGCGACGTGCTGCTTAGATATCCCGCCACATACTTTGGTCCCGCGTTGCAGTCGCTCCCGATCCCGCTCCCGCCGTACCGCTCTGGTTTGAGGGATCCTTAAGAATGTAACTTTACAATTATTGCAGAATTTCTCAATATAAGAGAAAACAAATTTAAAATGTGTTAGTAGTAGTAACAAACATACTCAAAGAGGGCATCAAAGTGTGCTTCTCACCACTACTAACATTCACGATGCCCATTAGGCAATCACGTTGCAACATCGTTCATCGAGTCCACTACCTATGGCACTCTGATGAGTGTATAATAAACGCGAAACCGGTCAGTGTCTGGTGGTTTGTCTCGTGAAGGATGTGGCAACTCTTATGGAGATGCCGATGTAATCTAATGCCAGTCGGGGCACATTGACCGTGGAGTAGCTGTTTTCGGTATCTCCTTCAAATGTAGAGATCACATACATAATAATAAATAAGTACCTGCAAGACTTCCACTCATTGCGGCATCTAAAGTAGATACTTGGAATAAACGTAAAGCTTCATCTACATGAGTTTCGGTTGCAAATGGTTGCAACTGCATTTTTGCCAAACTTTCAGAAATGCGAATAACTGCCTCAAGTTGACGTACAGTAATTGGAATAGAACTTTTTTTATCAATCTCTTTCTCATGCTGGCTTGCCCCTGTTCTCATTAACACATATCGTCTTTTTAATTTTTCAGCTGCTTCATAGTTTAAACGTGGTCCACACCGCCTGTATAAAAATAATAATAAATAAAGATTATAGTTTAAAAATGATTTGAAGAGAAATTAAATTAATGAGATAGTCATAATTTCCATCTACTAGATAAACTATACACTTATATGCAAACATTTTTCTTACGTTCGACAATAGTTGATATATTTTTTAATGAACTCCAGTGACAATTCCCCGTCTTTCGGTTCCTGAGTAATTTGACCAGCATTCATATGTACTCCCATTATATGACGAGCTAATGTCTAAAAAAACCAGAGGATTGAAATTAGTCACTTTTAAAGATTTCGTGATAGCAATTACTATATTAGATTTTTTTTAGTCAGAACTGTAAGTTCATTAAATTTATGATATGCATCAAGCAGAGAAAAATAATGTTTCATATGTAAGATTACAACCGAATTTGCTAACTGCATTACCTCTACGAAGAGTGTGATCTTTTTTTGAACTTACCATATCCCTTTGTTTATCATGTTCATCTTTTACAATAAAGATCATATCAAAACGAGATAAAATTGTTGGCAAAAAATCAATGTTTTCTTCACCCTGAAAAAAAAAAAATATATATATATATATATGTAAAGGTTTAAGGTTAACTCAAGCTTTACGAATTTTACGAATATTTATGAAATGTAAGAATCTTTATCTATAAGAGCTATAAGACAGCTCATTCAAAGCAAACACGACTTATACAGTTGCTGAAGGTTCTGTTCTGTAACAAAAGCCCACATGGTGAACGTCAAGTGGCCCTTTTGTGTGTAAATTAAATATCTTTAGAAAGTAACATCTCGCTCAAACAGATAGAGTTCGTAGAACCATTGCTGGTTCTTTAGCAAAGATGTCATTTTGGGTCATAAATACTATTCAGAATTATTTTGGCTTAACAGATTTATTAGAACATTTTATGGATGTCTAGATCCGTGCGTTCCTGGAGACGGATCAGTGTTTAGTAGACAAAGCGCCAAATGTGCCTAACTAAATAAGTCCAGTAGAATCTAATGAATTATGGTGGTACTTAGAGGTTCTCTGAAATAAGATCTTTTGTATGTTTAGAATATTGCAAAGGTACAGGTCAACCTGGTTTTTGCAGGGAGTTTTTCCAGGAATAATATCAGTAGAGTAAGCCGTAATTCCCCCTCACTTGGAGACAAGGATAATATCTAAGGGTTATAGGTCACCAGTTAATAAGTACTATTTTGATTGAACAGTGTGGGAGAAACATGTCATGGTTCGCGGTACACGACCTCTGTCGTGGACAGAGGGGAGGAATATACTTTAACAAGCAATGGGATTTGTGTATTTGAATTTTAAAGAAACGAAACTTTACTTTGAAAGTTTCGACTTAAGAGAATTTGTCTCGATCAGAACGGCTTCAGAAGTTGTGGTTGGTATTTATTAGGGGTCCCCCCCAATAGTATGACAGCAAACCACCAAGGGCGGGTAAACTACGTTTCTTGGACTCGAATTAAATGACGTTAGTTGTTTTAATATAGTCATTCAGATTTAGGGTTCATTAGTCTTGTATACATTCGTTTTCATAGGTCAAATAGTAATCCAGTACTTTGTATTTCCACTTTTGTTTACGTTTTTAAATTCTATTTATTCGTTACTAAAAACCTCTGCCTAAAGGTGCCGTGTTTTCATGCAAATCCACCTAACTATCCTCTCAGTGTCATAACATAGGGAGTGTCCCAGAACTAACTACATACATCGAGGCTCAGGTTAAGATAACCCAAGGTAAGTCAAGAAACCTCTTTTATACGTAAATCAAAGCATATTTTGAACCCAGCGACAGAGAAATTGATTGATGAGATAAAAAATATTATTCTAAATTTTGAAATCTGACACTGGCGCCATGCATGTCATAATATCCACACCTCAAATCTTGTGTACCAAATCTCTTTGGTACACATCTTCATTAAACGTGAAAAATTAATGGCCGCGAAAATAATTATTTTAGCCAATTCTGTTCCTTGTCTTTATTTCGGCATTTTTAGTCTTTTTAAAAATCGTTTACACAAATTTGTGTGTAGGAGATGAAATGACAAATTTTGGTAAAGATCTGGTGATGTAAAATTTTCATTTGTTATTGTTTTTTCAGCCTTTGTAGCTTTAATATACCGTATTTGAATAATAAAATTCTCACAGGTAACAAATATCAACTTTATAATTTTTTAAATGAAAAAAATTGGGCGAAGGGACATATCATTATAGTCCTCTTAATATTAAATCCTTCAAGAATCTGGTAAGTTGTAGGAAAAACAACATTTTTACATTAACTAAAAAAATTTTCTATATACGTAATTGTTTGTCGCTCTTATCTGCTTTGTCTGTTTTGTTTGTGTATTGAGAAATATTTTTAGTACGTTGACTGGTCCGATAAGTTTTTGTATTTGTATAAAAATTTTATGTGATGAATAATGTTCAAAGTAAGTAATTTCATATTTTAGTTCAACTCATACACTTTTACTGCAGAGCAAAAGTGAAACTAAAAATGAACATGGGTCATGGACATACTCCTTGCAATCATGCATTGAGCAATTTATAACCGAATATCTAGAGGTAAACATTGCCTAGGAGACCTTAAACGACAGATTTCAAAAAAAAAAAACACCTATATTCAAAATTATAAGACTTGTACTGCAGAAAATCCATACACATTATTTGTAGAAACTAGCTTACATTCCATAAAAAATTGCTTTTGAGTAGCGATATCAAGAATGTAGAGGTAGGTCCTATATTTTTTCATAAGACAATAAATTGTGAAAGATATCGAAAACTTATTATTTTACACAACTATATGATGAGTTACTCTTAATAACTCAACGAGTGTTGCTTTCAGCAAGATGGGGCAACCGCACATACCAAGAGGACAATGCACAAGAGCAACAATTAAGTTTTTAGAGAAGCTGTAACTCCTCTTTTTCTAGTCTCTAGTATTAAAACGTAGCTTGAGCCCTGTATTAAAACGAGGGGGTGATTTATCTTTAGGGGTGACAACCAAGGATACAGCGTTGGTCGATTCACCTTCAGTGTATAGGGGTTGACTGCTAGCTGCTGTGGAGATGGTGATAACCAGCAGTGCCACCCATTTTCAACCCCGGATGAAAGTGCAATCACTGAAATAGTGAAGAGCGAGATAATTAACTTCAGTTATACTAAACAAACAAATGTAACGAAGGAAAAAGGCAATAACAAAAATATCTTTACTAACACTACGTGTGTGTATTATTATTAATCTCAATCTATCGTACAGAGTACACCCCTTGACTAGTAATCTAAATGACCGAAGTGATCCACTCAGTTTCCAAACATAAGCTTACGTATCTTCCATTATTCAATTATTCTATGGGTCAATGGCCCATGTCACGACTATCAACTATGGTGTTTTGTTTTGATTAATGTCACATCTAATTAACGCACTTTTGTAAATTCAGCTCAGTTTTATGATGGATGACGTAACTGATGGATGTGATGAATTTATGCTGGACATGGATTCCATCAGAACAATTGACAGTTAGGATTAATTTACGAACAGAAGGTAGGTTTAATGATAGATGGAGACATGCACATAAACGTCCATTTCATGAATCTCTGTGAGTAAGAATTTTGTCTCTCCAACCCAAATATCCACTGGAATTTGTTCACCCTCCATTACTTTACTTTACTTTATTGATGTCACATACAAAACAAATTTGTTTACACAGGTCAAGTCAATAGAATACACTACAAGATCATTAAAAATACATAGCATAAAACACACAACAGATTAAAATACCTTCATACATATCCAAGAAGGCGATATACACACCACCTAGACGGCAGCAAAAATCACACAATACGCACTTCAAATCAAGAAATCACTATAATCATTATTATAATAATCATCTATCGAGAAAAAACATTTTGCAACAAGATAACGTTTTACAACTTTTCCGAACACGCTTATTGGAAGTTGTTTTAGACTCATAGGCAGAAGATTAGGTTTTTGGTCCATAGTAACTAGTTCCTGTTCTTGTTTTTTAAGCCTAGAAAAACTGATAATTATGAATATCACTATGTTGGCTGTAACTACTTTCACGGTTTTTGACATAAACAAGACATTCAAATAAATACATACTAGGTACTGTCAGTACATTTAACTTGATAAAACTGCAACGACAATCATCACAGTATTTTAAACCATCTATTATTCTCAAATACTTTGTGCTTACTTTTATGCAATTATCAAAATTGCATCCCTTGAACCAAACAAAAAACAACATACTAACCTCAAAATTAATGACCTGACAATTCCCCCTCTTTTTTCCATCACAAAATTTGAAATCATAACTATTTAATGATGGAAGTGATGGTTTTCTGATGAGACATCATACAATTTTGTGCTAAATTTACGAACAAGATTGATAGCCCATCATAAAGCAATTTCTGAATTTACGAACGGCTTTTACTGTTTTTGTGATAGAAATGATTCCATCTTTTTGAGAAATGATGGATTTACGAAAGTGCGTTTACATATATTATTATTGTGTAATAATTACCAGAAATAATAGACAATATGTGTAAACTGTTTACTTAAAGGAAAATCTGAAGAATTACTTATTATACATCACGAGAAATCCCAGCCAGAAGCGCTATTGGTTGGTTTACACTTGATTCATTTAACTTGTTTAACTTGCTTAATTATGTAAGTATTTACTATTTATAGAATGCCTGATTTACTTTACGACTTATAACAAATGTTATTAAATTCTTTCTTTTAGAGAGGCATGTAAGGTGGCATAAGTATTAAAGTTACTGAGTATAAGTCTATATAAGTAAAATGATATGGAGAGATTAAGAGAGACAGTTCATACATAAGCGGACAAAGAGGCTGTTAAAATTGAAGTTAATGGAATAACTAGACTATAACGCTTTAAAGTTAGTGCAAGAAGAACACAATAGCCAATAGCTGCTGATCTATGAAACTATGAGTAATGTGATAATGCAAGCTAGATTTAACCCATGCACAGGCAGATTCTGCCTGCCTTGGTGGTACTATGTTGTTCAAAGGGTTCTTACTAGTCGTTATTCCGATGGAATCTCTCGGAGCAGTAGCAATAGGTCTTTCTAGGCAACACTGACGTTTTCCACATAACACCAAAACACTATACTGCACTCGACGCGTGTTTCGCCAACCAAGTTGGCCTTATCTGGAGATCATTAAAACTGTAATCAGTTTTAATCATTAAAACTCAATAATCAAAACTGTATCAACTGTAATACTGTGGAATTTTCCTCATTGTGCATTTCCTCTCACAGATAATATAATGAAACCTTTCAAGCAAAGAAATTTAAGAAGAGATGAAGTCATCTTTAGTTACAGATTATCCTGAACTTGCTGCATAGCTGAAAATGTATTTGGAATATGCCAATCGTTTGAAAATTTTGGTTAAGGGAAATAAATGTTTGTCTGGAGAAAGCTGCAGTTAACATGCTGCTACTTGCACAAATTTTTACGAAAAAAGAAAGTAGAAATCTATTATCAAGGTGGTTTTGATGTTGAAAATACGGATACTGAAGAAATCACAAAAGCGGATTGGCAATCAGATCAAGCACTTATTTTATTACAAACAATTCAAGGAAAAAACTCAAAGCAATTAGCCAAAGATATACAACTGAATTTCCTGAATTACTTTAAACAGAACTGGAACCGTTCCATGGCTAGCAATAATATTTTAATTTTGAACTGATGTATTTCAAGTTAAAGTTGATTAACAACCAAACATTTTGAAAGTGATAACTTCTTGTCTTATTTCATCATTTTCACAACTATCATCATTCATAGTAGAAGTATCAGAAACCTCAAATTCTTGTTCTTGAAAAAAATCAATTTCATTAAAGTAGGCACCACAATGATGGAATATATAAATCATCCTTCTTGCGCCAGATTTCGACTGTCGGTATTTTTTTTTGGTGCACTACAATATGTAGTACGAAGACCATTAATTTTTTTCTTACCATGTCTCTGTCCACATTTTGATCTATGTTTTCTGCTAATTTATCATAACCTGTACTTTTTAAATGTCCATTTTTATAAACCCCACTTTTAACTTTCCACAGTTCGGGTAAATTGTGATACATCTGTATAAATTCTTACGAAAATTCTTTATTCCCAGTCGTGAATAATGCAATTTTCTTTCTTTTTTAACAAAAATGAAACCACTTTAGCAAACGGTGTGAGATACTGTACAACAGCTTCAAGCATCCACATACACGTGCAAACCTGTTACATAAAGGCATGTGTTGCAAAAATAATTTCAGGTGCGTTTGAATTTACTCAAGCTGTTCTCACAACGCTCTTTGTTGCGCAAATTGTTTGATCATCTATGGGCACCATATAAATTGATGAATAAAATTGTATGAAAATTTAATATTAACAGTTAGGTTAATTGTCAAATTCAAAATATTTTTATTTAATTGTCCCTATAACCGTGTCGGGAGGATTTTTTAGTTAATTGATGTGAATGGTTGCCAATACTCGGTGGTCACGTAGCTTGCGAATAGTTATGAAGTCCCAGTATAACCCTTATAAGTATAGGTATATTAAATTCAGAGATTAAAGCAATGCAAAATATTCAAATAAAAAAGCTAACCTTAGTTTCGTCCCAACGGCCAAAAATACTGTTGGCGGCAGCTAAAACAGAACACCTAGAATTCAATGTTGTTGTAATGCCAGCTTTAGCAATTGATATAGTTTGTTGCTCCATAGCTTCATGAATAGCAACTCTGTCGTCTTCTCTCATTTTGTCAAACTCGTCTATACAAACAACACCGCCATCTGCCAGCACCATAGCTCCACCTTCCATTACAAAATTACGCTAATAAACATCATTTAATTAATATAAATATAATACCTAATCACTTAATTACTAAAACACTAACAGTACTGAAGTAATGAACATATATTTTAAAAAATTTCCTTAATGAATAGACAAATTCAGTCTAATAATTGAAAAATTCATTCTTTCTAGGAATATGCAAGCTAAAGAATAATAACAAGAAAACGAAAATTATCCAAGGCCACAAGTGCAGTCTCAATGCAAATGTCTGAAATAAAAAAAACTATATAAGACATATTGGATGCAATTATTAAATAAGTTTTTTTTCCATTTGTGTTAAACTAAAAAACACTTATTAAATAATTGCATTAAATATTCATAGTGATTTTTTTACAAAATGTTTTATGATTCATAGATGTTTTAGTTTTATTTAGTCTTATATAGAGACTAATTACTATTTTAATAAATGACTACTAATTATTCAAAACTTGAATAGCAGTTATGTATTACATATTTCGTGTTTCAAATTAATTTTATAAGATAGATACTACAGGAACTATAAATTTTACTTCAATATTTGTATCAACTTACAGTAGCAGGATCTCTCATAACAGATGCAGTCAAGCCTGCAGCCGAGCTTCCTTTGCCTGAAGTATAAACTGCTATAGGAGCCACCCGTTCTACAAATTTTAACAATTGCGATTTAGCAGTTCCAGGATCTCCAAGCAACAAAAGGTTAATATCACCTCTTCTAGTTAACCCATCTGGCAATTTTTTACGAGAACCACCGAAAAGTAGACAAGCAATAGCTTTTTTAATATCAGTAGCTCCATAAATTGAAGGAGCTATGCTGGCAGCCAATTTCTCATAAATATTAGGCATTGCTGACATTCTGCGGAAAAGATTTTCTTCCTCTGCTGTAACTGTAGTACCACCTGATGCTCCAATACCTTCTGTATCTAATTGTATTCCCACAACTCTCATATAAGCTGCTCGAACACCAGTTATTGCTTTTTCACGACCATCTCTCTACAAAATAAAAATGTTCTTGGCAACCAGAAAAAAAATTAATGAGTAAAAACTTACTCTTGATGGTTTACTCATTTTCTTTATAGAATATATTCCTAGTATGAATACCCTATTACCAGGAACCACTTTTTCACACAAGTACCTATCACAATATAAATGCATATGTCTAGGAATTTCTCCTTGAGGTATACCATCTGGTAATTCTTGAAGTTTTAGAACTTGAAAATCTACGCAGTGACACTTATCAGGCATTATAAAATACGGATCTAAGGGACACTTGGGTCTACCAGCTTGTTCTCTGTAATAATAATGAACATTAGAAAACAAAAACGTTAAATGAAAAAAAAAAGTGTTAAAATTCTATACCTATATTAAAATACACCACTTAACTATAATACACTAAAATACTTAATACAATACAATACAATACAATACAATACAATACAATACTTAATACAATACTTAACTACAATACAATATATCTACAATACAGTGTATTGGCAACTATCGTACAACATATTGGGACATTTTGTATTGCTCTGTTATTATTGACAAAACTATAAATGTGGAGTCACAAAAAAAAAGGTTTTCACTCCTCCGACAGCATATTTAAATTTAATGTCTCGTATCTTTCTAAATTAATAACTGATGGCATTTCATTAAATTTAAAAAAAAATCATTAAAAGCATTTTAATGAAATAACGTCCCTTAAAAATTTAATTACATACTATAAAATATATTTCTGTTAACGAAAGGAACAGTATTTGTTACATAATATTCTTCCAAAATTTGTATATTTTCTGGTAATACAATTTTTTTTTTAAATGCACTCAAGGATAGATACCCACAGCACCAAAATCTGGAGACAAGGCTGACCATGGAATTATTTGTCCAAGGTCTTTAACCTTGTTAATTTAGAAGATGTAACGTCAACGAACGAATATAACATAATTTGATGAAGTGACAGGCTTGCAATGTAGACCTGCATGGGGATCATAAAACTCGAGTCGATTTAATCGAGATAATCGAGAATCGAGTCGATTGATTCATTCATGAGTCTCGATCGAATAGACAGTTGGGAAATTCGATTGCGGCTAACTTCTGTATGTACATTTCTCATTTAAAAAAATAATAAATAATTAAGTATTTATTATAAATGTTATAAATTACTTGTGTACTTCAAACATTCTTTGCTTCAAACTGTGATTAACTGTTTTTTTTTTTGTTACAGCAACATGTCATTGAGGCTTAGTGCGAAGCAATGGGAAACTATGCTGAAATAATCCAGAGCTTGTTACAGGCAGAGCAAATGGGCCTAATGCCAAACATATTATAAAGGAAAAATGGGAACAATTAACAAACATTTTGAATAGCTCTCTTATTAATAATAATTACTTGCACACTGATTTTGTTACAGTACTGTTGTTATTTTTTATTTTAATCACAGAATATTCGTCAAAACTTGTCAAAACAATGAACATAACCTATTACGATAACTATGTCGTTGTCGACAAATTTTAATCGAATCGAGACGATTCATCGAGGGTCATGAACGTATTTTCTCGATTTTCGAATAAATATGGCGGCTTTTGATCGAGAATCGAGTGTTGTGATCCCACTGCTGACCTTGTGAGATTCAATCTATGCTATTATTTTGAACTACTGAGACTCTTAAGCGACAATAATCTTTATTAACAAAAGCTATGAAGAGATGATGTGGATGATACATATTTGTGCCCACGCAGCCTTGCGAGGTTGGATCTGCACTATTACTAGGAGATTCTGGGTCTGATGTCTGATTCATTTGGTTGGACAACAACTCCTAGCTAAAACAGCCCAAATTTTATACCTTAAAACATAAAATATGTGATAGTGTGAAGAATGAATAAAAAGGTGTCATTTATTTCAAAAGCCTGTATGTTTAAAATAAGATAATTATTTTCCAATTTTTAAAAATAAAGTTTTCATTAAGTCAAATTCCATATAACCACTTGTAATTGTTATCACCGCAAGATTGTCTATTGACATTCTACTTTGTGACAGTAGTTCTTGTAATTTATTTTATGATTTTGGTTTAACACATTTACTGTATTTCATGAGAAACACCTTGGTTTCATGGAAGAGAAGAACATCCAGAACTTTCAATTCCACCATTAGACAAGGACAAGGACAAAGTTGCTGATATCCAACTTAGTAGAGCCTTATCAACCAGAAGCTAGCTGGCACTTCGATCTTATTGCAGACTGCAGAAGGTGCATGGTTGCTGCACTTTGGCTAAGTCCCACTCCTAACTACATTTCCTGTTTTTGTTGTGTAAACCAAATCATTGCCAGTAAAAAATTTTTTTGTAAAGTGAATTTTGTGTGGTAACAACTACAAATCTTGAGTCATTTAATATAAAATCACCTATCATTTATGCTAAATTATTAATTAATTTGTACATATTAATTCATGGTTAATGATTGTTTTAAATTGTAATATACAATCATTTTTTATTGTCTTGTTTAATTTCAACAAACATTCACTATTTTGCTGCAACAATTATGACAGCAATATATTTTTGGTCCCATTGGTAAAATTGATAAAAATGTTTACTGAAAAATAAATTCTACTTTCAGCACTTAAAAAATTATGATTTTTACCATCAAAAATAAAGTACCCTTACAATTCATCAAAATATTAAGAAAAATCGTTTAGTATAATTACATCATCATTCTAAATACAAAATTTCTTTAATATATGAATTTTCTTAAAAATAATATTATTCTAGATACTTTTGTCACCCGAACGGTGACCCCTGCGCTAGAAATGGGAACAAAAATCGGGATAGCGATTTTCTCCCATTTCTTGTTAGTATTAATTTAGAACACTGTTATGATCTAATTAGATTTCGCCTACCTGCAAGTTGAGGTGTCAAATCGATTTAATTTCAGTTTTCCCACTTTTCCAGTGAGAATTATAGATAAATGGATATGGGTAAAATTTTTTTTTAATGGGTACAAATTAGTTTAAATTATAGGATAAGTGGATTTTAAATTCATTGAAGTGGGGGTGCCACATTTATTGACCTAATTTTTGCTACTATTGCACGAGATTTTTCTTAAATGTAGGGTAGTACAATGTAGTAAACAATCTATTACCTTGCAATACTACTGAGTAACTGGTCAGCATTAGGGAGGCCAGGTACCCATTACTAGGGATGTGGACGGGTTCCCGGGTACCCAATAACAACTCGCTACCCGGTTCCCATTTTAGTATCCAATTATCTGTTACCCTATACCTAAAGCCACAATAGACCACATGGTCGCGGTGGAGGGTCTGGTTTTCGGCCCACTCACTTTTGAACCTAACCTAACATAACCTACCCTATACCTATATCATCTAATACCCGATAACCCTCTAACCACCTGCATTTGGTCCGGCCTCCGTGTGACCCATATGACACTTGTTTTTTGTGATTTTAAGTTGGTGGCGTTGTTAATAAGTTTGGCGATATAAAATATGATCTGAATGGGGGAGGGAGCAGGAAACATGAGGGGAAAATAACGGTTAACGGGTACTGGGTAATTAACGGGTACTGGGTAATTAACGGGTACTGGGTAATCAACGAATACTGGGTAATTAACGGGTAGCGGGTAAATACCGGGCATTGAAGACGGGTACCCGGGTAGTAAAATTAACGGGTATCGATATCCCTACCCATTGCATGATAAATTTATATACAATATGTACCAAGATTCACTGTCGGGAATACCTGATATTGCTTTAACACTATTTTTGTATTGTTTAAGCAACTGTCCTCTAGCTAGACAAAAGCTTTTTTAAATTAAAAATAATTGAAAATTAATTTCGGTTAAGTATGGTGCTCAAAAATGTCGCTATTGTTTGACACTGATATCCACAGAGTACGAGAGGAGGCTGTTAGTTATTTGAACTGATGAACTTATTTATTCCTTTGCAGAAAAAGAAACTGGAAAATATTTTGTTAGATTTATTATATACAGTATATCTCAGCTCTAGGCTACACACCGTCGTATCTGCCTCATTTATTTTCTAACTTTAAAATTTTGGACTCACAAAAATGAATGTTTTAATGAATATGTAAACAAGCTTTGTTTTATTGAAATATGTCTTTAAGAAAAAAATGTTCAGTATTAAAAACTTAGCCTATATGTACATTTTAAGGAAAAAAATATAAATTTTTAATTATTTCATCTTATTTCAAGAAGTTACGCTAGTATTTATTCATTGTTACAAATACATTATATTATTAGTATAAATAATAATCAACATTATATTCATTTTTGTTGATGCACAACTGACAAAAATTTGAACTTAATTCAAATATGAATGAAAAAGATACGGGGATGTGTAGGAAAGTGGTGCGATACACTGTAAGTATGTAATATTAAGTTTCAGTGTAACCAAATTTTGCATCTAATAATTATTATCTATAATAAACGTTTCAACAAATTGTTTATAATGCCATAATTAATGGTGCCTCTTGTGGGGAAGACAACCATTTTATAGTTTGCCCATAGTGACCGAAAAGATCAACCTGTAGACCCCTATTATTTTAAACATGCTCCTGCAGTACCTACATGATTTTTTATACTTACGTATTGCATTTTCGGGGCATCACATATCCTTCTAAACCTGGTTTAACGTGCAGATTGGGAATAATGTTACTGCATGACCTACACTGAATTGCAATCTTAGTAGCTTTTGCTTTAATTCCAGAAGAGCTGATGATTATTCCAGGAATCTTAACAAGTCGGGAGACAACGTCTGACTATAAATGTATAAATATACACCAGTATTAAGAGTTGTTAATAAGTATAAATCATATTAATAACAGATATCTTTTAGGAATTTAATAATCCATTCTTTATAAGTTTTTAGTTCAACATTTGTTAAAATGCTTGTGATAGTCTTTCTACGGGTCTGGTAAAAAATGGTAAAAAATACCACGCTATGAAATGAAACATTTTCCAATGTACTAATGAATGTAGACTAAATTTAAAGTAGTTTTATGAAAAAAAAAATGCAGATGAGGGGCAATTAAAATTTTTTTTAAAGAAATTTGCAGTATACGATAGCGAATTAAGCAGGGTACTGGATGGGTAGAAAAATACGAAAAAAAAAGTAATTGAGAAGTAGCATAACAAAAAAGTAATTGAAAAGTAACAGAGTACAAAAAGAGAGTATGAAAATAGAAAAAGTATAATATTAACAAAAAAAAGTCTGAACCAGGTGCTAAGCTTAAAGAAAAATTTTCCGATGTAGGTACTTATTAATAAAAGTAGATTAAATTTGAATTAGTTTTATGAAGAAAAAATGTGAGGTATAAAAATAGAAAAAGTATAATATTAAACAAAAAGTCTGAACCAGGTGCTAACCTTAAGCATATAGTGAAGACAGTAAAAAAATTAACATAAATAATTGGAATTGGTACATAAATCTACATAACTAACGTGTACTTTCTATCGCCATCTCAGCCAACTAGTACAGATCAATACAAAGTGTAGTATCAGTTTCAGTTACCTATATCTAATAAAGAATAAAATGTAAAAGAAAAACGTGTTTTATTACTGTAAAAATAGTATATAATTACATGGTTATAACCTGTTTTCTTTCGTTCTGACGATAGAGAATAGAATGTATAAGCAACCAATAGAAATAAAGAATTTAAAAAATATTTCATCACTAATGGTTGTTTAGTGGTTGCAATCCGAAAATGTTAGGGGAATTCTCCATATAGAGACGGGAGACTTCAGCAAAACTGTATCCCGGCATGACAAAACGAAAATAAGGATTGTTTTATATTTTGCTTCTTACTACACGACAAGGGAAAATATTATATTATTACTATATTATTATCGAATATATTTTATTACCTGTACATTACACTTTTCAGAACGGGAGTGACAAGAGTTCGGAGCAGTCGGAACCGGTACAAAATGACAAGTGATCCAAACGGGCAGAACTGTGTATTCATTAATACAGTTTCCGAACCCGCATGCGCTATGACAGACGGTTCTTGCGCTTTGAAAGACAGACTATGAGGCAAAATTATCAACATTTAACAGCATATAAAAAAATAACAAAAACCGATAGTGATTTGCAGCTTTCAACGTTTTATAAAGAAATATATCCTTTACAGGTCAGATCAAGAATCGTATTGATATCATATCGCATTATTTTTTTATCGATGTTTTTATATGCGTTATTTAATGAAAAAAGGTTAGGCAATAGTTTATCATGAGCAATTTAAAATTACACGACATGTTTAAAAGTTTCGAAGCGGTAAATAATTTTGTTCTCAACAGTTTAGCGACGAAAATTTGGTTTCATTTTATATAAAAGACTCTAAAACACTCTCCAAAGTGTTGCAAAAATGAAACGTCTTACAGTGAGGAATGCTAATCCTGATTTGAAATACTACTGATTCAATATTGTATTGTGTATTCATGGCGGAAAGGATTTTACATCAAGAGGAAATAATTTGAAATGGACATAGTGAGTACACAAATATTTATATTTTATAAGACGCAATTTTAACCATTAACCATTAATATTTTGTAGTACAATGAAGGATGGATGTCCCGCAAAATTGTTGTTTTTCTTATCGAATGACCAGAACAGTCTGATTTTAGTACAAATGGACACAAATCACAATCATACAGTTACTAAAGATATTTATAATAGTTTACCGAAGAAAAGGAAAGTATCAGAGAAGGATGAAACAGAAGTTTGCCATTTACTCTCTATGCACTGCAATAATAAAATTATTGTAAAGAATTATATTAAAAAAAATACCGTTAAAGAAATTATTTTACGAGATATAACAGGTTTAAAATATAAAACGGAAAAACAAAAATCAAAATCAGCCGGTTCGGGTGTATCTGATTTGGAAAGTTTGATTAATTTGTTAAAAACCCTAATTCAATAGTTGAGGTTGTAACAAATAGTGAAAATGAATTGATAGGTATTTTTTTACCAAGACTTTTATATGATGCAATATTATGCCAAGTACCCAGAAATTTTATTCTGTAATGCAATTTACAAGCTAAATAACTTAAGAATGCCGTTGTATTTACTTGTAGTTATAGATGGTAACAGGCACTGTGAAATTGTTGGTTCTTTTTTGCTAGCAGATGAAGGGGTGGAGGCTATTAAAAAAATGATAATGATTTTTAAAAGTAATAATCCTTCGTAGAAATTAATACATTCAATTTTAACTAACAAAGATTTTGGCGAGAGGCTTGTTTTAAAAGATGAATTCCCAAATTAGAATTTGTTACTTTGCTTGTGGCATGTGTTAAAAACTTTTAAAATGAAAATTACAGTTGAAACTATGAACATTACTTCCAATCAGACTGCTTGTTCTGGAAATTCTCCAGAACATTAATAGCTTATTCGGAAAACGAAACCCAGTACAACACTAATTGTAAAACATTAAAAGAACTAGGTTTTCCTAAGGTTCTTAAATATTATGAGGAAAGTTCCCATACCATTCGTCACGAGTGCTTCATTTTAACACTAGTACTACGAACAAGTTAGAACATTTTAATAAAAAAAGTTCAAACAAGTAGCAAGTATGTCTTAAGATATAGCAATATACATCGTTTTCACCAAGATTTTTTAACTGAAACAGAATAAGACATGAACAAAATCATATCCGGCGAGCGGTATCTATTCGAAGGCCGTTTACAAATTATAAAAATGGTTCAGTTTTAGATTTTTACTCCAGATACGTCACATCAACAGCATTTAAGGCCATTGAAACTCAATATTTAAGTTCCGAAGCAATTCAGTTTTTGGATACAATTTTCCCAACTACTTACTTTGAATTTAAATTACTTGGAGAAACTATTAAAACAAAATTAGATGAGTGTGGCTGTACTTTTTATACAGACAGAAAGGTGCCATGAAAGCACATTTTTGCTTATTGAAAAATCAGGAAAATGACACTCTTTGATGAAACGCTTGTAGGTACATCAGAAATACTCAAAAAGTTATTATACAAACAATACCTTGAATACATAATGTATTTTTTGACATAAATAATTTTTGTGCCGTCGATTCAAATTATGTAGAAATGTCTGTGACAAATACCAATGGTGCCATTTATACACAAAACAAAAATTCAATGAGATGCAGAATATTTTTTGTCGTTTAGCAACTGTCATTTCTGAGCAAGGTACTAACCAGTACCACAAAACAAGGGAACAAATTAAATTTCCTGAAATAATTAACAACCATAAAGAATTTCTAATAGTAGAAAATATTATGCAAAACGTAGATAAAGTCATAAAAAGTGAATGGAATTCTAACACTGAAGACTGTGCTAACCATGAAGATGAAGAGAATAAAGAAAATATTGAAGCGGATGATGATAGTCATCATAATAATACAAAGGAATTGGAAGAAACCAAAGGTAACTATACTTCAGGAGCTGCTACAGAAATAGAATGTGTAGACGTTAAATATGGCACGATAGTGGCAGTATCTCGTAAAGAAATAAATGAAAATATGTGTATAGAAGGGGAGGACGATGTCAGTCAAAATAATAAAGACGCATTGGGAGAAACCAAAAGTAAAAATAACATATCAAATGATACGTGCGCTACAGTAGTGAGAGTTTCATAAATAACATAATCATGATATAATAGATAGGGATATTAATGTAACTGCTATTGGTATAAAGAAAATTAAAAAATAAAAGAAACCCGAATTATTTGTTAGTAAACGTTTATTTCAAAGACAGTAATTAATGTTGGAATGCTCCCTTCAAAAGGATAAAATAAAAGAAATACTGTATAATAATGAATTAGTCACAGAAAGCTATATTTCCAGTTTGTTACCTGACAAAATAAATTGTATGATGTTTGAAGACGGAGTCAATGGACCTAAACGAAATTCAACAATTTTTTACATTGAAAGCTTTTAAACAGTTTCAACAATTGCTTGAAGTACGGAAAACTATTAAGAACTACTTTTGTCCTATTTATAGCAAAGAAATAATAGATGACATGCATAATTCCATGTTGTGATAGTTGTCTGAAATCATTGCATTTTGAATGCTCTGCAGCAAGACAAGGACAAAAAAAATAATTATTTTTGTTGTTATTGTTATTATGTATGTTTTTTTTGTTGAATGTTGTAGAATGTAGAACATGTTGAATATTGTAGATTTGTTGTCTTATTTTTTTATATGTTTTTACGTTGATGTAAAACAAATACCGACCTTTGTTGCAATACTTACACAGATTTTATTTTTTGTTTTATATTTGGATCCAAAAACTTAGATTTGAATATGTTCTCTTGTGTAATAGGTATCGATGCAATACCTACTGAATTACTTTTGTACTGAATATTTTTAATCTGCATATGGCTTCACTTTATTTTTGGTCAATTATATTTGTATGTGACCAGTGCTATTTTTTATTGGCCACTCTCACTTATTAATCTTGCAACGGGGGCCCGAGATTTCGAATCTGGCTTCAAAATTGTAGAATGCCGTGATTTTTTTAACCTCAGGAGTTCCGAATTCGGCGTCAACATTTCTACCCTCGGCCATGGCGCCGCAACTGTTTTGCAACATTGTGGCGGCGCCGGTGCCCCACTCGTTTGAAGAATTAAAATGCTGCTTTACAAAGTTATACTAGGGTCCAAAATATAATTTATTCCTGGTCCTAAATTACTCTGTAGGGTATTCGTACGGTCATTATTCTATTAAGTACCTACCTACCTCGTAATATGACCGTTCGGAACTCCTATAATACTGCATGGGTTATGACTGTTTGGAACTCTTTGTCATGTTGTACCGGTCCCAACTGTTCGGAACTCTAGTCGCTCTCTTTCAAAATTTATCCGTACCTAAATAACCGTGAGTAAATTTAAATTAGGTATTATAAAAGCAAATTGAAGTCCGTATAAACATTTTCTCGTGGAGTGGTATATTTTACAATCACTTTTTTTACTTATACTTATTCAAGGTAGTTGCAATTTATAAAATAAAAACTTACTTTTAATGTTCTTAGTCCAGATGGACTTGCATCGGATGAAAGCATAATCTGAATATCCTCAACTTCTATTTCATCTTCAGGTCGAGGTGCAGTTAACTCATCGGCTATTTCTTTAGCAGCCTCTTCAAAAATTGGTAAATGTTCAGCAGGTTGCTTATATATTTTATCTGCCAAATTTTCATCAAAACTTCCAACATCTTCAATGTTAACCTCTAAATAGTATTGTCTTAAATTATAATTCCGTTTCAGAGTATCCCTAGACAAAAATAAAAAATGTTAACGGTTCTAAAACCATCACATTTACAAAACACACCTATATTTGTAATTAAAATTATCTGTATGGTACTGGCGAATGAATTCCTTAAACTTATTTTTAACTGCTTGTAAATTCACTTGTAAATCACTTTGATTGTCGTCTACAGAAAAATTATCACTAAAAAATACACCTGGATTATCGAAACCTTCCATTTTTATACCGAAGATATGGATATTAGTAAAAATAAAGTCACAAAATAATTAAATGAAAGAAAAGGCTACAACAGTCGACAGTCTTTTGGCGGGATTCTCATAGGGAATTACGCGCTTTCGCCGCTTTCGTAAGGTTGTGTTCCGATATTAAACTTGGTTAACCAAAATCCCGGTTAAGCGTTCCATTAAATAAAAATTCCTGAAAATTGTTTAATTTTGGAACTGTCATCACCTGAAAAAGGTTAACCCAACGTCAAAATATTGACCGTGCTCTGGGAGCGGTGCATTGGTCAACCGAAGAGTTAGCAGGTTAGGTTTTAGCGTTGAGAGAAGAAAAATCAATTCTCTCAACGATTTTAATTATATTTTGTTTAGATGGTGAAGGCAGATGGGGTGGTGTTCTTGCGTTAAGTGTTATAATAAATATTTATAAATTCTACTTTTCTGTATTGTATTCTGTAGTCCACTTGACCAAGTCGACTGAAAGCTACACTTATATCTACTTATAAACTACTTATATCTTACTATAATATACCAAATTATCTGCTGTTTCATTTATTTTTTGACTGAAGACTAGAGTAATAGTTAAGCACGGAATATGAAGGTATTTAAGGTTGAATGAATCCCAATAAAAACAATTCATCATCCATGTTGATTAACCAGCCAGTTCCTTAATTACACATTTTTCAGGTTTACCAATATTTCGGTTAACCGAAATCCTGGTTGGTCGCAGATAATATCGGAACACAACCTAAATTCAACATTAAGGTTGTGTTCCGATATTAAACTTGGTTAACCAAAATCCCGGTTAAGCGTTCCATTAAATAAAAATTCCTGAAAATTGTTTAATTTTGGAACTGTCGTCACCTGAAAAAGGTTAACCAAACGTCAAAATATTGACCGTGCTCTGGTAGCTGTGCATTGGTCAACCGAGGAGTTAGCAGGTTAGGTTTTAGCGTTGAGAGAAGAAAAATCAATTCTCTCAACGATTTTAATTATATTTTGTTTAGATCATTGAATTTAAAATAAATTCAATGGTTTAGATGGTGAAGGCAGATGGGGGTGTTCTTGCTTTAAGTGTTATAATAAATATTTATAAATTCTACTTTTCTGTATTGTATTCTGTAGTCCACTTGACCAAGTCGACTGAAAGCTACACTTATATCCATAGATTAATTACAAGAGAACTTATATCTACTTATAAACTACTTATATCTTACTATAATATACCAAATTATCTGCTGTTTCATTTATTTTTTGACAGAAGACTAGAGTAATAGTTAAGCACGGAATATGAAGGTATTTAAGGTTGAATGAATCCCAATAAAAACAATTCATCATCCATGTTGATTAACCAGCCCTTAATTACACATTTTTCAGGTTTACCAATATTTCGGTTAACCGAAATCCTGGTTGGTCGCGGATAATATCGGAACACAACCTAAGATGTGATGGATCCTGTAGGACCAATCAAAAAACAGAATTTTTCAAATCAACTAATCAGAACTCGTTTTTTGGATCCATCACATCTAATGTTGAATTTACGAAAGCGCGTATTGCAATTATATGATTGGGAATGGAAATGGATTTATTTCTTTGAATGGCTAACCAATGAAATCTCTCCTGAATCTCTCTATTTCAACATTTAATCATCATACATAGACTTAAAATAAGTCTATGGATTTAATAAGGTTGTCTCATTTGTTCCATACTACGAAGTATACGCGATTCTTGCTAAGCAATACGCTACCTACTGGCGGCACGCACAACTAACGCATGTGGTATTGGCAAGGATTGTTAACTGTTTACAGGATTGCTCGATCGCTCAATTTTGTCATCCGCCTTTGTGATGTCATCGAAGATCCATGTAATCGAACTGTCAAAATATTTTATATATTTCAAATATGTATATTTCACATTTGCAAGAGAATTTTCGTATTTGAATGATTATTATTTATTAAAGTTTGTAATAACAGTATAAATTGTAAGATTTAATAACTAATAAACATATTTCCCAAATTTAACAGGTAAGGATTGTGTATCCAATATATTTATTAACAAATTATCTTTGCTGGAAATCTTAACCCAATTTTTGATATTAACTTTACTAGTGATGCCTACGTTTTTTTTGCTACAGTAAGCTTAAAATTCATTTTAATTATTTTAGCCTTATTGGCAAATTATATAGGAATTTCAATTTAATTTTGGCTAGATTAGATTAGATTTATATAGGAGTCGACCCCCTGGCCTGGTCCACCGCGACCTAGAAGATCTATTGTGGCACTCCCAACCTATTTAGAGCACTCTGTCCAGCCCTGTCCTGTGCATTATATATGTATAGTATAACTGCGAACAGTATACATGTTGCTTATTGTAAAAAAGCAGTTAACATTATTAATTATATATAAAACTAATCATCCTTGTATATAAGTATCTTATTTTAACTATTAAGAAGATGGTAAAGATAAGCACTAACAAATTTACGTAATAAACACTTAAAACCGCAAAATATATCTTGAACATTACAGCATAACCCTACATTACACTTTTTCCGTTCATATTTCTCTACAGAATCTCTGTTTCCGAATATGATCATAATTAAAAAAGTATGCATATGCTTACCTATTTTAATATTATACTCGGATAGTTTTGTATCAAAATGTGCATATAATTTCAGTTTGTTGGTAGACACAGAATTAAAGAACATAAAGAAACCAAGGAAAATATTATGCAATTACATATTATAGGTATGTACAGAAACTATTACCAAAGAGGATAAACTAATTCCTCTTTGCTATTACCCACAAACACAAACAACAAAGGTATTATATAAGAATAATTAACTATTGATTTGAGAATTTTAAATGCAAGTTCCGCTTTCGCGCTTGCAGTTTGACTTTGACATATTGGTTTATAGGATCTTTGATGACGTCACAATTATGGATTACATTGTAGTATAGGGATCGAGCAATCCTGTAAACAGTCAACAATCCTTGGGTATTGGTTCCGTTTTGCGTATGTATGTCTATTGTGAATTTTGAAATATCCGTTGTTTTATTAGTTAATTGCTTTGATTAGATATGAATCATTATTGTTGTGAGCGTCATTGTTCCTCTTGTACAAAGAAAAACCCCGAGATCAGTTTCATACTTTTCCAAAAGCGGGAAAATCTGGAGCCATCGCGGAAACTATAAGTTGAGCATTACAGAGTTACAGGAGACAAGTATGGATAAGTTCTCGACAACAAATCTTTGATGAATAAAATTTCAAACGTCAGTGTCAGTCATATATATAATACTACTATATTGAGCTATTCGAGCTTTTCTTGAAGCCGGTTTATGAGATGGAGTTATATATTTCGGTCTCTTTCACGGACAAATGTTCCTGTGCACATGCCCAAGTGTTGTCCAATCCAATCCAAGAATTTCAATGTGGCGCGAAAGTAAAGACAGACCGGGCTTTTGTTTTGTCATATACAGGGTGTCCCAAGTATGAGCGTACAAAAATTTACCACTGGGTAGGCCAGACCAAAATAAGAATAAAATTCTTATAAAAAATTTCTCTGTTGCTCGCCTAACGAGTTACAGGGTGTTATTTTGTAAAAAAACAACAATTTTCCGTAATAACTTAACTTAAATAACTTTAACAACTTAAAAACCGTTTCGTAGATTTAGGTAATTTTTGGGTAACGTGTACATCTATTAAAGGTCATTAAAACTATATGGTGTTTGTTTAACTTTGACACTTGTGGTGGCCTAGGTCTACTCTTCCTTATGGTTTTGTCTTCATAACTCTTGTATATCCTACTTTTTCGTGAATTAACTAAGTTTTCCTTAATCGGCTATCAATTCTGAACAAAAAAGGTGCTCTTGTTACACAGCTCTAAAATCAACCATTTTCGAGTAAATTGAGTGTAAAGTACCGACTGTATTCCTTTATGCAGAAAAATATATGCAAAGTTTAGAGTTAAACAAACACCATATAGTTTTAATGACCTTTAATAGATGTACACGTCATCCAAATATTACCTAAATCTACGAAACGAGTTTTTAAGTTATCTCGGAAAATTGTTGTTTTTTTTTAAATAACACCCTGGAACTCGTTAGGCGTGCAGCGAAGAATTTTTTTTATAAGAATTTTATTCTTATTTTGGTCTGGCCTACACACTGGTAAATTTTTGTTCGCTCACACTGGGACACCCTGTATAAGTGTTTTGTCATATATGCGTTTTGTGGTGTGGTTATGTCACAGTTTATCTTTTGTATTTCAGGTATGTTTGTGTTTCACAGAAAATAAATTTGTGTTTTTCGTAGAGCCGGCAGTTTTAGAAGTGTTTTATTTATGTGTAACTTGTAGTTTTAGTTTTGTTCATATACCTATTAGACTTATTAGTGATTAGAGACATTTGCTCATCAAATTATTTCGACGGTATTTTTACAGTCGCAACTGCAAGTTTAGGTATATAAGAACATTTTGTAAATTTAAATATGTAGTGAATTAGGTATATGAATTATACTGTACCTCATTTTTATTAATTTCATTCCACAGATATCGCAAAATGCCGAAACGAAAAACTCAGTCGAGGTTTTGTCTTTTGTGCGAAGGAAATATTCCATATGAAGTCGCATAGGTACCTGAAGTATGTATTTTTAAAATTTTCTTTTCAAATACAAACTGCATCCACTCTTTTGGTAAACTTGATAAATACGGGAACATCCCAATAACAAGATTGAGAAACCGTTATATGTAGATAAAATACAATATAAAATAAAGTTAATTTATTGTATTCTACAGTACCTATATGGAGCAAAATTCCCGCGGTTTGCTGCGCATGAGTATTTGGTATTTTGTCCGTGAAAGAGACAATAGATATGATTCTGGACTACTCTAATTTGGCTTCACTTGAGAAACATGGTAAAGATTACATAGGCTCCATATAGTAGTATTATATATATGGTGTCAGTGAACGTAGATTAGTATAGGTTACTGCCATTTTGGCGCTTCGATCTTAAAATTAGAGATGGGTCGGTATTTTAATACCGCGATTTTGTCGCGGTATTTTTTAGGAACGGAACGTCGCGCTCCAGAACCGCCAAGTAACCGGTTACTAAGGAGCGGCGGTTCTATCAAATCGCGTTGAGAAACCGCCATCCAGCGAATATCAAAAAGCAAAAATCTCTGCCCGATTACCGGTATACGCGGATATCATGATATAATAAATTGTATCATGCGCATGATATAATAAATTGTATCATGCGCATGATATAATAAATTGTATCATGCGCGGATATCGCGCCGTGTAGCGTCTCTACGTGCCGGGCCGGAACTGCCAGTTGCCAGATACCAGATAGCCAAATCGCGAAGTCGGCGAAGTGTCCATACTGTCCGCCCATCATTGCCAGTACTAAATCGCAGTATTTAGTCGCGGTATTTTTCTGGAGCTGTCGCGAAAGTAACGCGACAGGAGAGGAACCGGTATTCCCATCTCTACTTAAAATGAATCGCGTATAAGGAGATAGAAAAATAGAAGTTAAAGAAGCGACTTGTTGGTCACCGGTGAGTCGCTACTAGTGATAAGTCGCGGTGAGTTTTAGTAGCGACCGATATCACTGTTTAGGCAGTGTACCAGAGCCGGATGCTCCCGGTGTTTAGTTTTCGTCCGCTGCGCGCAGCCGTCACTCTCAGAGTGCTTTTCATTACGGGGATGCGCATTTTGTGTTTCTTATCTGTAACGTGATAATTTTTACAGTTACAAAAAATCTCAAATAAAAGATGTTCGTTACGGTTCGTTTTAAAACTTAAAAATATAAAATGCCTCAATTTCGCGAAGGTGAGCTATTAAACATATTATTCTTACTGCGAATATACTACAAGAAAGACTATGGGAGGGTATTATATGCCCAAAGATAAACACAACATCTATGCACAGATCAACAATTATATGCCCAAGAGTGACGTCACTCGTCATATTAAGGACCGCCCACTTCGGCGCAACATCCTATCTTCTGTGTGTATATCGTGCAGTGTACAGCCTACATTAAGCACTCAAATCAAATCATACATCTACAGAAGGGCGATCTGTAGATATCGTGTGAGGTTAGAATATTCAGTCATGATTCACTGGTCACTGCTTTACGAAATAAAAGTCACCGGTAGCAGAGACTTATACATGTAGATGTATAAGTCTCTGCCGGTAGCTACCAGCAACCATTAGGTATTAGTGACTGAATCACTGGTACAGATATATTATAGGCTGACAGACTTCCTCAACTTTCAATTTTTTTTTTAAGAAGTCGGTAGACAGAGACAGTGTTGCCAATGGTAAATAGTTAAATTACCCATAGCTCTAACTCAAATTACCCCTTTTTACCCGTTGGATTATTTAAAATACCCGATTTTTATCAGCACGACACGAAATTTGTTTTTATTCTAAATTTTCTTGTTTATATTTTGTATTACATAATTGTGTGTGACAAATATAGATTATAAATCAAAACCTAAGCCTTCAGTACGAGAGTACATCATTAGATGTGAGTTTTTAAGGCTTCTTTTGAAAAAACTTTTTCTGGTGACGTAAAATTTGAATATAATGGCCGCGTTCGGCAGACAGCAAACGGTTTATAACATGTTTACGCTTTAAACGCAAAACGTTTATTCAGCGATTACAGTCTGCTGAACGATCTTATTTTATTTTCCGTTGGTTTGAAATTCGAATATGGTGGTGTAAAATTCTACACCATTATGGATATATTTGGCTTCAAAATATTCTTTCTCCATATTATTTTCGTTTTACGACAGCTCATAACCGTCAACAAAAGCTGCAAACATAACTTTTTTATCCTTTTTTCTATGCTTTCAACATGTTGAGAAAATTAAGCGTTAATATTTTACGCTTGCAAAAATGGCTACCGCTCATAAAACATGTTGACATTCAACATAATTTTCTACTATCGTTCAGCAGAACAATCACAAATTGTTTGTCAACGTTTGTATCTGCTGAACGCGGCCAATGTTACCACCAATAGAAATGCAAATAGTAAAAATTCCTTGTCTACTAGAGCCCTTAACTCATAAATAATTGACTTTACCTATCCACAAAATACAAATTTGAAATTTACTAGAATCGGATTAGGGTTAGGCACAGATTAAATAATTGTGAATGAGTAGCAACAAATTACAGTTAAAATATAAAATTGTAATAACAAAATACCACACAGATAAAAAATATGTAACTAATACATAACAACAATATAATACTTCAGTCGACAATAGAGAGTTTTTGAACCCCTTAAAATTTACGTTATTTTTATGGTTATCGTTATTCTGCGCATGCGCAGTGCCAAAAATAGTATCATTTTCGGTACTGCGCATGCTCAGAATAACCATAACCATAACGATAACGTAAATTTTAAGGGGTTCAAAAACTCTCTAACATCTACATCTATTACTACATCTATCAAATAGGAGGGAGAGAGGATTACAAATTACCCGAAAATTATCCGCCCAAACGGCGTGTTAGAAAATTACCCCCACAATATCGAAATTACCCGCAAATCGGGTAATTACCCGCTTATTGATAACACTGGACAGAGATGTAGTATTTATGCTACATTTGGATTCTGCACACGGATTTCTTAAAATAAACTAAGAAATCCGTGATTATGCAATATATTCGTACCCATGCGCATAAGCGCATATTTGACATACTTTCGATAAGGATAGATAGTATGTCGGCGCCGTGGTGTTTTCGGAATTTTTGGGCCTCTACCCGTACCCGCGATATTGTAGCATGATAGAATTGTATCATGATATAATAGTGTATTCATAGAGAAACTAGAATTAGGTATATAAGTATATATGTGTGGCCTGCCCCTGCCCGTAATTGCATAGAAATGAACTTATACCTATAAAATAACAAATCTTTTTCACGAGGGTCGTCAATTGATGATCCTCGTGAAAAAGATTTGTTAAGTCCGTTTGACACTATTGCAAATTATCACAAAAATTATTTACAAAAATCTGTTGATAATTCTGTGTAAATAAATGTGAAATTTTAGTTAATTCATGTATGCCACTTCCTCAAAAATAAAATAATATTTCTGTGCATGCGCATCAAGTGCTGTTTGTCACATAATAATATGGCGATTTTTATTTGATTTTTAATCTAGGATTTTTATATTGTAGGCTTTTAACATTATATAGATTTAGTCATTTCTTTCAAACAATATATAAAAATAACAAATATCACAGGTTATTGCTTTGATATCCCTTTTCACGGGTTTTGTTTGGTTATGTTTGGGCAAATTTGGAGCCCTGCGCAGTTTCTCGCGTCGATTTTGTTAAAATTTAGAATCTAAAAATTTCTCAACAAAATTCTTTTGCAAATTCGTAATTTATTTTCATGTATGCAACTATGAAATGTAGATAAAATAAAATTCTTTTGAAAATTTTGTAGAGAATTATTGATAGTGTCAAACGGCTCTTACTTTATATACTGTCAATTTATATTTGCATTTAGTGGCAAAATTAACTTATATTTTGAGTTGCTGCTTTCTATTGTCACTTATAATTGCACAAGAGGTTTGTATTTTACCATATAAATTTGGATTGTTTAATAAGAAACTATTGCCTAGCAATTAGACAGAAAAACTTTCAACTATTAAAATGTTGACAGTTTTTCGAGTCAAATTGCTAAAGGAAACAGTTTAGAATTTAAACAACACAAATTTATCCGGTATCAATACAAACATCGAGTGTAATTTAATAACAATTTAATGAATAAATTGTGGCCACATTGATGATTTAGTCGCAACTGTATTAGCAGCCATACAAGTATGACTAATTTCGTTGTTCGTAAACTCACCGAATCGACTCATTAGTAATTCAACTAGAAATGGGGGAAAATCGCTTTCGCAATTTTCGTTCCCATGGGGGGTCCAGGCCTGCGGTCTGGGGCCATCCTTCGGGTGACAAAAGCATCTAGAATAATATTATTTTTAAGAAAATACATACCTACATATTAAAGAAATATTGTATCCAGTGGCGGCTGGTAAGATTTGGAAATGGGGGACGCAGAAATAAAAAAATGCGCCGCAGGCGAAGATTTTGCATATTTTTCAAATAATATCCTCCTTTTTAATACGATTGACGGAAATCTCGACAAAAATTGTTTAAAACAATATTTAAATAGGTAATTAATATTTAGATATCAAAAATTTACATATACGATGTTACCTGCTGCTTCAAAAAGCTGAAAACGAAACTATTAAAAACGCGACACCGAAGGTGGAGCATTTTTAAGGTAGACAGTTTTTCGAGACAAATTGCTAAAGGAAACAGTTTAGAATTTAAACAACACAAATTTACCCGGTATCAATACAAGCATCGAGTGTAATTCGGTAGGACAATTTAATGAATAAGAAATTTAGAAATATATGAATGCAAACTTTACAGGTATTAACAATTTAATAATAATAATAATAATAATAATAATAATAATAATTTATTTTCCTTTAGACATTAATATGTATCGGAATTGTCAAAACTTACACTACTGGCTTATAAAAAATTCACTTAAACTATAAAAACATTTATCAATTAAAAATCGTTTTAATTGTCGTTTAAAACAAACCAAGTTTTCAGCTGCCTTTATGTCATCAGATAGATGATTATAAACTTTTAAACACAAACAAATGGGTGAATTTGTGGCCACCTTATATCTATAAAAAGGAACATGAAAATTTTCATTCCTTCTAGTATTTACATTATGAAATTTATAATTTGTCTTAAAACTTCGTTTGTTATTATAAACAAATACACCTAACTCTAGAATAAAAACACTTACCAAAGTTAAAATATTAAAACTTTTAAAAAATGGTCTACAAGAACTAGTACTTGACAATCCTGCAAGGCTTCTTAAAATACGTTTTTGTGTTATGAAAACGTCAGCAGATGAAGTGGAACCACCCCAGAAACAAACGCCATACCTCAATCTAGATTCCACTTGACAATTATAAAAGTTTATCAGTTGTTCTATGGTAAGAAAATGTTTAAAATTTTTTATTAAATATATCATTGAGTTTAATTTTTTTACTAACTGATTGCAATGCGGTTTCCACGTTAGGCACTCATCAAAAACAATTCCTAAAAACTTTACAGTTTCAGTATGTGACAACCTATTATCCCCTATTTTCACGACTAAATTAGAGCAGATTTTTTGCCGATTGTGAAAACGAATCAAATATGTTTTATTTATGTTTAAATGTTGGTTATGCTCCCTATACCAATTATCTAATTTGTTTAAATTGTTATTGCACTTGGATTGCAAATGTATATCAGATTTGGCAGATACCAGTAGTGATTGGTCATCAGCATACAAAACTAGCAGGGCATCAGACACCAATGAATCTAATTCATTTGTATATAATAAAAACATTATAGGTCCCAAAATAGACCCCTGTGGGACTCCCATCTCAACAATTTTACATTCCGAACTGATCCTGGTTGCAAAGTCTTTTTGTGCATGCATCATGCGGCAGACTTACATATTGCTGTCGATTTTTTAAAAACGAAGCAATCCAGTTTAATGGTATACCACGTATACCATAGGCGTATAGTTTATTTAATAATTTGCTGTGATCTACACAATCAAACGCCTTGCTTATATCACAGAAAATTCCTACCGGGCATTCTCCCGCCTCAACGTGTTCAATAATCCCTTCATAAAACAAGTGTATCGCTGTATATGTTGACTTATTAGTACGAAATCCGTGTTGGTTATCTGTAAAAATATTGTTATTATGTAGAAATTTGAGGAGACGATTTAAATAAGCATATTTAAAAATTTTTGCAAATCCGCATAACACATTCACAGGCCTGTAATTCTCCATGACTTCCGGGTCATTTTTCTTATAGATAGATACGACTTTACTGACCTTTAAAAAGTCTGGAAACTTTCCAGTTGTAAAAGACAAATTTACCAAGAACGTTAAAAGTTTTATAATTGTATCAACAACTTTTTTTATAACAAACACCGGAACTTCATCCGGACCTGCAGAATGCTTATTCTTTAGTTCATCCTTCAATAAAGTCAACAGTTCTTCATCAACGAAGGGTTCAAGAAAAAATGAATGTTGAAGGTTTACAATATCAGGAATATGCGTACAATTTTTTTGGGTTGTTTGGTTAAATGCATCTATAGGAGCATTTATGAAAAAATCATTCAACATCGAGGATACGAGTACTGGATCTTCGTATTTTTCCTCTCCACACTTGATTGCAATATTTTTGTTATGTTTAGTTTTCCCAGATATTTGGTTTATAATACTCCAAGCAGTTTTAGATGGATTATCAGATTTTATTATTTTGTCTTGATAATATTGTTTTTTTATATTTTGAATCAATAACCTATGCTCTTTTTTGCTTTATTATAGATCTGAGTCAGATCCGGATATACTACCCTTAATGCATGTAGGTCTCTAAGTTGCATGCTAGAGGCCCTTATATACTTTATCATTCACCCACTGCTTATTACGCTTATTTTTATTCTTATTACTACCATATTTGTGAAGAGGAAAATTTATATTAAAATAATACAAGAAAATATTATGAAAATATTCGTATGCCCCATCTATATCACAAGAATTATAAACCTCACACCAATTTTCAGATAACAAAGATAAATAGAAATTATTAATTGTGCTCTCACTGAAGCTTCTTATATAATACTGGGATTTAAATGACACGACATCTATTAACTCTGAACACGGATTTCTTAAAATAAATCCGTGACTCTGAATTAACTTCTAACAGCACAGTTCTATGATCAGAGATAATGTTATCCTCCACCCAAACGAAATTGTGGTCACAATTATTAGTGAAAATCTGATCAATAATCGTAGAGGTACTGCTGGTTACTCTGGTTGGCCACCTTACTAACGGTTTCATATTAAAACTAGATAATATTTCATATAACGTAATAAAATCATCATAATTCCTAGAACCTAGAGTAGCATCTAAATTAAAATCACCATTTAATATAATATTTACATTGACATCAAACAACATATGTAATACATTATATATATTATCAAAAAAAGTTTTTAAGTCTCCGCTAGGCGATCTATAGCAGGTTATAATTATAGTAGTAATATTTTCCACTTTATATTTAATACCACAAATTTCAATATCTTTTTCAATACAAAATCTGTGGAGATCAATTTTCTTTGCATTAACATCATCCCTGGAGAAAATTGCAACCCCTCCCTTTTCTCGGACAGTTCTACAATACGAGCTAGTTACCGAAGATGTTTTTAAATATTTATAATTTATATTTTCAACCTTGGCGTGGGTTTCGGTCAAACACAGAAATTTTACTTTAGGATAATAATTATAGATATCTTTTTCTAAGAAAGCAATTGCTTGAGCATTCAAGCTTTGAACATTTAATAACAAAATATCCGAATCCAACGTCAGTGTCCCGGGGTCATTTTCTTCCGAAGGTGAAAAAACCTACTGACACAAGCACCCTGTGGCCAAACATCAGGATCCATTGCTTTTTTGAAGTTCTCCTCGTATATATTTACCTTGAACGATGAATACAAATGCAGATTTTTTGGTGTAATGGCCTCACATGTAACCTCTGGAAAATTTATCTTCAGCAAATCTTCGAGCTCCGACGGCGTTGTGCCAACATCTACCCTATACACATGCAAAGCTGCGAATTTGGGAACCCCTTTTATCGGGGCTTCTACATTTTTTCCAACAATCATTGTTTTCTTGCGACTACGTTTAGGAGCTACTTTCTGCCACTCAGAATCCTTATTTTTTTGATGAGTTTTAGTGGAACTTTGTGCTATAATATTCGGTTCTCCCTCGTTGGTTAAGTTAATTATATCATTGCATTTCAGTTGTGTTTGTATTTTCATTAAATCAGCTGACACTTGTTTTGGTGATACATAAACATTATTTTCATTTTTATTATTATCATTATTCTTGGTTGTACTTTCTTGTACTTTTTGTTCTAGTGCCATTTTTTACCACACCTGACTCATGACTCACTTTAACGGTATCGCTTTTTAAAGAAACATTCCATTTTTGTTTTTGTTCACTTTCGATTTTTATCGATAACTCACTAAATAAGTCGATTTGTTTATTTAACAATAAAATTTTCTCTTGAAGTTCATTTATTATAATGTCTTTTTGTTTAATTATGTATGAAAATAGACGCGAGTCCAATGTTATCTGACGTTGTCATTCCGTCAATAGCATCAAAGAATGCTGAATCTACGTCCACTTTAGCTACAACATATTCACTTTCACAACAAAAAATTGAAGTTTTGTCCTCAGAAAACTTTGCACATAGTTTTGCACAGCTTATGTGAAAGTAATTCGCACAATTTTGGCATTTAATACCATTTATAACCTTAGATTTACAGCGTTTACACAGCGGACTATTTCCGATACTACTTGAACCGGCCGCCATAGTCTCTATTATTGACTAATTGACTAATTTGACTAATACCACAGCTTAAAGAGCTGTGCTAATACCGTTGTTCGTAGACTCACCGAATCGACTCATTGTTAGTGTTTAATAATTAAATAAGTGGTTAACAAAAATTTCAAACTAGTTATTTTGGCAACGGACACCGCGATACTTAATTGACTAAAAAATGAGTAAGGGAAAAAACCACTAGTGCAATTATTGTCACTGTAAAAGTTGCAGGTAACTTTTATCGCTGTCAAAAGTGACAATTGCAATGTGGCATTTGCGATTTTTTATATATAAATTAAATTGTCACTTATAATTGCACAAGAGGTTTGTAGTTTACCGGATAAATTTGGATTGTTTAATGAGAAACTATTGCCAAGCAATTAGACGAGAAAAACTGTTAACTATTAAAAACGCGACACCGAAGGTGGAGCGTTTTTAGGTTGACAGTTTTTCGAGTCAAATTGCTAAAGGAAACAGTTTAGAATTTAAACATCACAAATTTATCTGGTATCAGTACAAACATCTAGTGTAATTTGGCAGGACAATTTAATGAATTCTTATTCATTAAATAATTCACTAATAAAAAGTGAATAAGTGAAAAAACCGCTAGTGCATTTGTCACTGTAAAAGTTGCAGGTAACTTTTGTCGCTGTCAAAGTGACAATGCACTGTGGCATATGCGATTTTTTATATATAAATTAAATTGTCATAGGAAAATAGGTCGTATTGCAAGGACATAAATGTCCTTGATCTGAAGTTTAATTAATTTGACAGTTTTCGTGGGAGGTGCTTGTCTCGTTAGTGCAATCTCACATCGGCGGACAAAATGAGAAAGAAGTTGAGACGGAAGCGACTCGAGATTTTCGAAGACGAAATAGACGTAGAAGGACTCGACGTACGGTCTCGAAAAAAAATCTCAAAGGATTAGAGAAAGGACGGAACTTTCGCGTGAAGCGGTTCTCGAAGCCGTAAAAATTAAAAAAGGGGCGAGGGGGTTCCGCGAAAAGTCGGGATTTTGGCAGGCGTGACGGGACTATTAGGCGTGAGAACAAACGTTTGTGCTAGCCGCATATCTCTCTCGCCGAATGGCGATCGACGAAATTTTTGCAGAGGTTGAAAAAGCGTTTAAATTGGGAAAATGCGTAGGAAACGGGACGAAAATGCTCCTACGCATAGGAGAAAGGCTTATTTGGCTGCTCCACATTCAATTTAGAAACTTTTTCGTCTTTTGCATTTTTATCCTAGCTTTAACAGTTGTCGAGTAATTTGAAAATGTCTCTGAAAGAATATTTTATTAAAAAAAATATTTTCATCAAAATTTTCACTAAAAACAATTATTGTCAAACGAAAGTTCATTAATCTAAATTATCAAAGGTTCAAAAATCAACATATTTGGGCAGAGCAAAATCCACGTGCTATTAGGCCAAGAAAATTCCAAAATGAGTTTAGTATTAACGTATGGGTAGGAATTTTTGAAAATCGTTTGTTTGGACCATATTGCCAGAAACGGTCAATTCGCAAAACTTGTTGAGTTTCTAGAAACCGACCATCTTAATATGTGGGAAGATATTCCTCTAAATTTAAGGCAGCAAGCTTGATTCCAGTTGGATGGCTGTCCTGCTCAATTTGGAAGAAATGTAAGGGCTTGGTTAGACGTCAATTATCCAGAGAGGTAGGAGGAGTGTGTTAGAAAGAGATTGTCAATTCTTTGCTAGGGTACAACGTCTTCATCTAACACATTGGTCTTATGGTAAACTTTTTTGGCCATATCTTCCTTATTATTAGAGACGCGCCAATATCCTTGGCTGTAGTCGTGACCTCGGATGGTACAGGGCCGAGCGAGATCACCGCTCTTTACCCATACCATCGCTGTAGGCCGGGACGCCTCGTAGAGCTTGACCTCGCGCTTTGCGTATCCCACCAATTGACGGTGGGCGGGGCTAACGCGAGGCCTTCTCCTGTCCTGGCAGGGTCTGCTGGCAAGACCTTATTCTTCTTGTTCTCCTGACGCTTTTCTTACTTCTTTGTTTTTCGCCAGCGTCTAACCTACCGGGGGTAGTCAGGTTTTGGGATTTTGTCGGGTTATAGGTTAGGTAGGAATTGCTATATAGCATAGGGAGGGAGTACCACCAAGACGAGCCCGAAGGCTCAAGGTTGGTACGAGGGTATGGTAAGGTATTTGCGGTGAGAGTTTGCCCGGGCCTGGCGCGCTGCCGTGTATAAGTCCACGGAGCTGCTAAGCCGTGGGCCTCTCGTTACCCGCGTGTCGTGGGAGTTTGTTTATTGTCTCTTCTGTGCTGCGTGGCTGCCTAGCTGAAACATAAATTATTTTATTAGCACATACTTACCCGAGATGGGAGTTGCCGAAGAGTGTTCCCATTACTGCGAACTGCTTCTGCATCTGCTCCATCATCTTGGTCATCTTCGCAAAGTCCAGGCCCTGCATTGGTGTTGGTGGCGAGGGTGGCGAGGGTGCCGCCGTCTTTGCCTTTGCCGCCTCGGCAAAGGTCTTCTGGCTTTTGGGCTTGGGGAACCTCGGGCATCCCCTATAGCTGGCCGGGTGGTCCCCTCCGCAGTTGGCGTACTTTGCCGGCTCCTCCCTGGACTTCTCGCATGTTGTTGTGGGGTGGTCTTGGCCGCACTTCACGCACTTCGGGGCCGTGCAGTTGACTGCCCGTGGCCGAAACGCTGGCAGGGGTGGCACTGCGTCGCTCCCGTGGGTCTTCTCTGGGCCTCTGCTCTTACCACCAGGTAACAACATCTCCTGATGTTCAGGATACCAGTCTCCGCCGTTGGTACTTGGATCAGTACCAGGGGCATCTCCTTCTTTGTTCTCCTGGAGACCATCCTGCTTAGGGATATAGGATTATACCCCTGGGCTTTCAGGTCCTCCTCTATGTCGGTCAGATGGACTTCTATTGAGTACTACCCTCTGGTTCCTTTCCTCCGCCAGAGTGAATGTGTGATACCCTTGGTTGGTATCACGAAGGTAGGCGGTTAGCTTCCGGTGGTCATTGACCGTCTCCGGAGTTACTGCCACCCCGTCGCTGGTTAACTTCGCCTTCGTATATTGGATCTGCCTGGTTTTCAGCTCTTTCGAGACCCTGGTCCAGCTCCCGGCTTCACGGAGGATCACCGGTAGTATCTTGTTTTTGGCGGTGGCGGTGGGGGTGGCCTGTGTGGTAGCAGGGGCGGTCGGCTTCTTTTTGGGTTGACTCGCTGGCTTGGCCGAGTCAGAATCTGAAACAGAAAGAGGTCTTTTAGTATTCTTTCTTACCCGTTGGCCTACGACTTGCCACTCCTCCTCGGGGCTCGAGGAGGAGGTGGAAGCCGCCGCCGGTGTGCCGGTGGTTGGCTTGGTTGGCCGGTGGTTGGGTGCCGGGTATATACTACTGCTGCAAGTCTCTCTTCCCATTTTTTGTTAAGGTTGGCAAGTTCTTGATCAAAGCCCTTGCACAGGACCTGGTTGTCCTTTACTGTTTCATCCAGCTCGCTCTGAAGGCTCATCACGGCTTCTTTAAGTCTAACATTTTCGTCTCTCAGTTTTTCCATCTCGGTCGGTTCTTTACTGCCACTACTCCTTGTAGGGCTTTTGATCACTCCTGTGGTACTATCGATACTCACGTCGTCGTCCTCGCTGTCGTCGTAGTCGTCATAGACCGACTCTTCTAATTTAGGGCGCATGGCCAGCTGTTTTTGCAGGTTTAACGCGAACTCACTGCGTAATTTCTTTATGCTGGCGTCGTGTTTCCGCTGGGTGTCAATCAGCGCTTTCTTTCGCAATCGCTCTTTTTCAGCATCGCTGCCCAAGTTATTACTCTGCCTCGAAGAAGGCATTTTGTTGGGTTCGCCTATCGCTAGACAAATCCTGTGGGGCTTCCACTTCACTGTGTACGCACTATTACACTATCTCGCTTTGTTTCGCTCCCTACCTACGTGTTGCCACTTCGGATGCTCGATCGGGATCTATGTATTATTAGAGATAGCCCCATCAAACCTTATATCACTGTATTCGTCAGACAATGTTCTCTCCAAGTATGCAATAATATACAGGGCGTTCCATTTAAAATACGAAGTTGAGCTGCGCCCAGCCAACACTAAACACCCTATACATATACCTACCTATCTAGTGTTTTATTTGTAGGTAGAGTACATAGGTGTGTATTTTAATGTGTTGTATTTTTACGATAGGTAGCTAAAAAAATATTGACAAATAGGTAGGTACCTATCTCAAGTGAACAATTCTTTATTAGAAAATTCGGAATATTTTTATATGATAAGCGAAAATACTCCGCCGAAATAAGTAAGTTAATAGGTAGGTACCATAGAAAGTAGGTACCATAGTGTGGGCTGAGCTGCGCCCAGGAAACACTAAACACCCTATACATATACCTACCTATCTAGTGTTTTATTTGTAGGTAGAGTACCTAGGTGTGTATTTTAATGTGTTGTATTTTTACGATAGGTAGCTAAAAAAATATTGACAAATAGGTACCTATCTCAAGTGAACAATTCTTTATTAGAAAATTCGAAATATTTTTATATGATAAGCGAAAATACTCCGCCGAAATAAGTAAGTTAATAAGTTAATAGGTAGGTACCATAATTCCTCATATTTTTTATATTCTGTAATAAGTAGGTATGTCAGGGGTTACATAGGTACTTACATAGGTAATTAGTAATTACACTCGTCGGATAAAATAATAGGCAGTGACGTATTACCGCGTGACGTAATAAATTGTGGTGGGGACTGTAATTCCATAGGCGTACGCAAAAATCATTGGAAAGGTGCTAATAATGTCAAATAAATATAAAAAATATCAGAACAGGAACGGTGTTATAGAAATTGTGAATTGTTTTTTAAACTCACATTACAGATTAGTTGTACATCGAACGAAATTGATGAATATTGCCACAGATATTAAAAGAACGCTTTTAAGTGTTGATGGTCCACCACCAACCCACAGCCGCCACCGAAAACGCGATTAATCACATTCCGGAGCAATTTTACTACTGAACACTTCACTTTGTACTGCACCTGTCAACCCTACTAGTTAAGTTCGTTTTTATTGTAGTATAGGAATGTTAGTGCGGGGAGAAGAACCGGTTAGTGGCGGGGGAAGAGAGCCTGCGGCGATCGGAAGCAGTGCCGATGGTACTGTCAAGCGAGTGTGTTGTGTGTATTAAAAAAGGCGACCCGATTAAGGGCAGAGAACGTGTACAATTGCTGGCGTATATAGTTAAACAGCAGTGCTAAGATAATTGTCTGAAGAAGATAACCCAAGGTGGTCATCTTCGGTGCTTAGTGAAGGTAGTGAGCTGTGTGTGGCTCAGGGAAACTGAGGAACTCCTCGGTGTCTGCAGTGGTCGACAAAGGGACGGCGCACGAAAAGGACAGGTACCTGCTGCAGTGCTGCAGGCGGTGAGCGGTGAGCCAGTTACCGGTGAAGCGGTGAAGCATCATCCAGGAAGACGCAGAGCTCTCCGTAAATTCCCGCATAACAGGTTAGGTTAGACAACAGTTCTCCGTTATACTTCCACAGATAAACGACGTGTTTGTGTGTGTTTATTTGTCTGTATCTTATTGTTCTTGTATGTAAATGGTTACCAATAGATTGTATTTATCTAAAAATTGGTAGTATATGCATTTAAAAATTAGACCTGTACCCACCCCCTTTTAAATAAAATAAGATTTATTCTTTAACCTAAGAAGGAAAGAGAAAACTACAACTTCACTTCATTTCACTACACTACACTACACTACACAACACAACACAACACATGTCTACACATCCTTCATTTAACCATGTTTCATCCATATAATATATTTTTCTATTTAAAGCGCGAAATTCTCTTATTTTCTTCAAATATTCTCGTCTCCATGTCACAATCTCATTTTTCTCTATAAGCATACTCTTCCGATTCCGTTTGCAATATTTGAAATTCATTTCATGTATTGTCCTTATAAGCAATTTATACGAGAGTTTGGGCAAATCGCTGTCTTGTGCCAGGGCAGCCTGAATTTTACTTACTGTTGGGATTTCATTTTTGAAAAAGAAACCATGAATTTTTCGCCGAATAGCATATTTCACATTTTCATTGACAGTAATTTTTTTTCTTCCCCGTATTTCCATTTTCTTCTTCTTTGCGTCTGTGTCTCCATATTTTATTGCACGAAATACACTACGAACGGAGACCTTTGTTAATTCACTACACAGTTCCGCCGCATCCACTACACTTAAATTTTTATCACACGCTTTTAATCACTCATAGACATTTTTTATCATACGAATTTCCTCGCTTGTCAGATGAGATCGTTTACGCGTTTCTAATCCACTACTCCCCGCGATCGCTTCCATAATAAAATACTTTTTTTCGAACACTAAATAAACTAAGTAACACATAACCAAGTTCACCAATTAATATATGCAGTCCAGACACAAATTACAGCATTTCCCGCGTACTACGCTTATGTCAGGCTGCGATGAACTACTTGGATGTGTGTGAAATGCGCATGTCTGATCTTTCAGACACTCTTGACTTTTGTTGCATAGGTTGCATATCTCGCTCTTCGTTTTTTAACCCGTTAAACAAAGACGGAACTATATCCGACGTAAAGAATTGTGGTGGGATCACGGATTTCTTAAAATAAACTGGATCGCTAATACATACTGGTGGGGGTAGCTAAAAATAACAAGTGATAGGCGGCCGCCATACTGTGCTAACTTCTAGGTATTTTATGAACTAAATGATGGTAACACTGTTGAATTACCAGCACTCACGGATTTCTTAAAATAAACTGGATCGCTAATACATACTGGTGGGGGTAGCTAAAAATAACAACTGATAGGCGGCCGCCTTACTGTGCTAACTTCTAGGTATTTTATGAACTAAATGATGGTAACACTGTTGAGTTACCAGCACTGCTTTTATATTTTCTTTTTGTTTTGTGGTTTATACACAGATTATAAGGTTAAATAAATGAAGTTTTGTATCAGAGTAATAAATAAAGGGGAGACCGCATTCCCTATTTCAAAGCATAATGTAAACATGTAACCTCAACCTACTGGATGTTGATAAACAAACAATACATAATGAACACACGATGGTCCCTGATCGTATCAGCGTAGTGGCGTATCAAGCTATATCACGGAAATGCTTACAATATACATAATTATATACAAAAGTTAAGTTCAAAAACACAGTTTAAGAACACATAAAACACTCGGCTTCACCAATTTTTGATTTCAAAATAATGGCGTTACTTGCTATATTAGGTTAATACCAGGCAATGTTGCCACTTCCGGCGCTTAATATCGCTAGAAATTTCAATAATGTATTGATGGATATGGAGAGCCTATTATTATAACACAAGTCACAAAAAAATAGTGGGTAGCCTTAAACATATTACAATGTAACTAATTTGTAAATTGATTGAGGTCAAGAATGTGGTAAATCTTTACATGTTAATCAATGAAAATGATGACGGCTGTACCTAGCTATAAAAATAAAAAAGTAACTTCGGCATCAATGTCAAGGACGTTGCAGGGACCGATGTTTGTAAATACATTTACCTCAAGGCTTCACTTTAGAATGTAAATAACGGTCTCCCCTTTATTTATTACTCTGATAGTTTTGTATGCAAGGTGCAAGTTATTTATTTCTTAATCTGAAGAAAAAACATGCAATTTCATCATTTCATCCATTTGGTCGAAGTATTCAATGTTGAAGGTTGCGATAAAAGTCTAAAAACGTAGATATCTTTTATCTGAAGAGTCAATCGAAAGGATACAAGGTGAAAAAGGCTGCAGTTTTGGAAAGAGTGCAAATTGAAGAATTTTTGACTAAATCTTGTGATAAAGAATATTTTATGATTAAGGTAATAACTCTTAACTTTTTAGACAATATGTATTAATAATACTTTGAATCATTTTAGGTTGCGTTAGTAATAGGAGTCTCTGGTGCTTGTCGATGCTACGAATTGAGAAATTTGAAAATCACTAATGTATAGGACACTGGCGCGTATCTAGTTGTTTCGATACCAGATACCAAGACCGGCATTTCACGAAAGTTTAAAATTATAAATGAAGGATTTTCTATCAACGACGTAGAGATGTGTAGAAAATGTATTTCCCTAAGACCAAAGAACTTATCACAAAACAGATTCTTTTTACATTATAAGAATCAAAAATGTACTTCTCAGCCTGTTGGAATCAACACATTGGCAAAAGTTCCTTCAAAAGTTGCATCGTTTCTGAACTTGGCAAACGCGGAAGCTTATATTGGCCACTATATGAGGGTGCACTTCAATAACTTTATTGGCAAATAAAGGTGCCGACTTTACAACCATCAAGCGGCATGGTGGGTGGAAAAGCTCTGCTGTGACCAAGAGCTATATTGAAGGCTCCGTATCTAACAAACTTGGTATTGCAAGGAAAATCCAAAGTTCTTCTAGTTCAAGTAATTCCTCAGGAGAGGAGACATCCAAAATTTGTTCCAAGAAGCAACTACAAGGTTCCTATTAACGGAAACGAAGTGAAATATGAAAAAGCGAAGAACGAAATGTCTATTAATATAAATGTTAATGTTAATTTTAATAAGTAAATTAAATTTGGTTGATTTAAGTTTATATTTTTTTATTATTTCAGTAGTGGATAATAGGTTACTTTATATGCTTTATAATGGATAAAACTCCTATTATAATGTGATTGTGTGTATAAATTATATTTTAAATGTGTTTTTATTAAATTCCTACCATAATCATAATGATTTTGAGTTTTGAAGTTGTTAATGTTATCTTCTAGAAAAGCAGTTATTACCATATTGTGTATTATAAACTTCATGTAATTTTATAACAAAATAACTGATTAACCTATCCCAATTCATTCACAATATTTAATATATCTTAACAGTGTAAAGTATAAATTTGACTAATAACTACCTACTTGATATTACTAATTGTATAATGTCATTCAGTTAAAAAATATTTTTTTAGTGCCGTTTTTACTGATAAGACGTGCAGCTACTTTCCTCGTGGCTTTTTATATATGCAGCTCCTGCCAAAATTAAAATAACTACAAACATATGTCTAATTCTTCGATAAATACCTACCTTATATCGATACCTTTTTGCCAAACTATCGTAAGTGACATTTTCCATGAAAATGACTATGAATCTATCGTAAGTATAGTATGCAAATACACCTCTTGGCAGAGGTAGATAGATCCATAAATATGTAAGCGTATTTAAATGTTTCACGGTTAAATAACTGCATACATTTTATCGTAAGTAACAGAACTGTAATAGGCAGAGTGGCAGAATTGTCGTAAGTAGCCTAAGGTAAAATTTAGTGAGTGACTTACGATATTTTGGCAAAAAGGTATTGATATTAGAATTCCTCAAAACAATATACAAAACTGATCCTAACTAATTTTTATACCGCAATCAGACAAGGTTCAAATATTTGGTTGACAAACCATGTTACTTTAAAGTTTTTTGGGTTAGTTACTAAATTATGTTTATAGACAAGTAACTATTATGAACCAGTTATAATTCCGGCTAATGTAAAATTTATTTAAAAAATGAAGTTGTAACAGGAGAAATAAAGAGTGTCGTCAATGAATTTAATATACAAAGGTACCTACCAGACATACCATTGGAAGATTTGTACATGTAGGGAGTGTCTTTACAAGCACATAAATTTCGACTTTGTCGAAAATCATTTCAAGTCAAATTAAAAAGAGATGATTCCAATCATTTGAAATGCACTATAAATAGAAAAAAATTATGTGTACCTTTGCTGCACAAATATAACTCTCGAGTCCAGACCTGTCAATTGTCATATCTAATGCACAAATAATACAATTTAATCTTTGATATAACCCTATATTAAGTTAACTTTTTAGATCCGCTGCTAAAGTATTTTTATAACAACAGTGTACATATTTTATACCCATATCCATCCATATAAGTAATATTTAGTTAGTCATATGCCCATATCTCACCAAACTATTTTCAAAATTTCCCTCTGTAAATACCTCAACATCATTAGCTGAAAACTAGCCAATGGAATGTTAGCACAGTATGCCGACCACCTTACAACTGACAAAATGATAGTTAGGAATCAGCGATCCAGTTTATTTTAAGAAATCCGTGGGTGGGATGGAATAGAGAAGCATGGAACCACCATGGAACAGACAATTTATAGTTCTGTTCAATAGTAATGCGTAAGCGGCATCACCTTTCTATGTGCAAACGTTTGTGCCACTATGTATTAAGTATTTACACTTCGTCCCTATTCTGTATCGAATTATATCATGAGTCACTGCCTATTATTTTAGCCGACAAGTATAGTTTAAGTTAAGAGGTAAGTAAATACCTACCTAGTAGCTAGTATGTTACTACCTGCCTACTTATTATTATTATTATTATTATTATTATTATTATTATTAATATTATATTCTATCTTCTTTTTTAATACCTCTCTAGGGTGTGTCATTAGTGGGTAATTGTTCGATTACTCACAAACGGTACATTATATCAAAAAACTTTTTCTATGAAAGTTTTTTGGCACTAAAAGTGCATATTGTGAAAATATTTTCAATTACATAGGGTGTTCCAAAAAGTCGGAACAAGGTGCAAGTTGGTTATTTTAAATGCAACACCCTATATGTTATTATATTTTTGAAATCTAGGGATCACTAGGAACATATTTGTATTGAGGTTCCCTATAGCTATATCTTTTCGTTTTCGATATATTTAAGAGTTAATGGAAAAAACCTCGTAACACTGCATTGGAAAATAAATAAAATTTCCTCTATGAGACAATGTGAAAAGGAAAAAAATGTAATGTCAGTTAGCACAAGGGATACCTTAAATATTGCACTTGAAATTATTTGACCATTTTATACAGGGTGATTTTTATCGTGATTTATATTTCACAATGTTAAATTGCCTAAATCTCATTTTTTTTAAATGGTACACCCTGATTTTTTTATGGCATTAGATGTAGAATTTAATTACCTTTCAAATGGTATTAGAATGTCCTATACGAAAAGTTGATCGGTTTAAAGATATTCACGATTTTTTGAAAATTTAGCTTCTATTACTGATAATTACAAATTATAGTCACGTAAGTTATGAAAACAATTTATTTTGTTGTGGAACTTATTTAACTGTCAAATAAATATTCGATTTTGGGTAATTTGTACATTTTATATGCAAGATGCACTATTCCAAAATGCTCTCAAGAGCACCACGAATTCCGTTTGTCATGTTTTCTCGTGTGGTTGATGGTTTGCGGTAAACTAAATCTTTTGTGTATCCCCATAAAAAAAATCTAATGTTGTAAGGGCCGGGTACCGAGGAGACCATAAGATAGGTCCACCCTTCCTAACCACCTATTAGTGTAGGCAACCGTCATGCTGCAACCGCATCCCTGCTAAAATGTTCAGAGGAATATCCTCAAAATAATTTAAAAGTTGATTTTCCAAAAAATGCAAATAAATTTCTCCATTGACAGTCGCTTCAAAAAAATATGGTCCAATCACCTTGTCGCCTAGAATCCCCCGCATACATTTAATGTCCACCTATGCTGCATGTCTACCGTCCTAAATACTGTCAATGGAGAAATTTATTTACATTTTTTGGAAAATTAACTTAAATTAGGTATCTTAAAGATATTCCTCTGAACATTTTAGCAGGGATGGGGTTGCAGCATGACGGTTGCCCTACACATTACAGCGGTTCAGTAAGGAGATTTTTAAACAGGGAGTACCTACACTAATAGGTGGATAGGAAGGGTGGACCTATCTCATGGTCTCCTCGGTACCCGGATCTTACAAAATTATTTTTTTTATGGGGATATACAAAATATTTAGTTTCCATACCATACCATACCATCAACCATACGAGAAAACATGAACAGAATTCGTGGTGCTTTTGAGAGCATTTTGGAATAGTGCATCTTGCATATAATTTATTTGACAGCTAAATAACTTCTACAACAAAATAAATTGTTTTCATAATCTACTTGACTATAATTTGTAATTATCTGTTATGGAAGCTAAATTTAAAAAAAAATCGTGAATTTTTCGAAACGGGTCAACTTTTCGTAGAGGACATCCTAATACCATTTGAAAGATAATTAAATTCTACATCTAATGCCATAAAAAAATTCAGGGTGTTCCATTTAAAAAAAATGAGATTTAGGCAATTTAACATTGTGAAATATAAATCACGATAAAAATCACCCTGTATGAAATGGCCAAATAATTTCAAGTGCAATATTTAAGGTATCCCTTGTGCTAACTGACATTACATTTTTTTCCTTTTCACATTGTGTCTTAGAGGAAATTTTATTTATTTTCCAATGCAGTGTTACGAGGTTTTTTTCCATTAACTCTTAAATATCTCGAAAACGAAAAGAGATAGCTATAGGGAACCTTAATACAAATATGTTCCTAGTGATCCCTAGATTTGAAAAATATAATAATATATAGGGTATTGGATTTGAAATAACCGACTTGCACCTTGTTCCGACTTTTTGGAACACCCTGTGTAATTGAAAATATTTTTACAATATGCACTTTTAGTGCCAAAAAACTTTCATAGAAAAAGTTTTTTGATGTAATGTACCGTTTGTGAGTAATCGAACAATTACCCACTAATGACACACCCTGTATGTGCAATATCCATGCCTACTAAACTAACTACAAAGAGCAGAGACAAGTCTAAACTCGTAGGATTTCGCTTTCCGATGATCCGACTTGTTTGACTCATATCGGCATCTATCCAATGGGTAAGTTATACGGTCGGATTTGCAGAATGTTTTCTTTCTCTTACATCATTTCGCGCCGACTGTCTTCTGGCGCGGCGGACTAGTTGAAACTTCTCATATCTTGAAAATGTGGTGCTCAACTTTATAAACTAACGAAATAAGTATTGTAAAGACAAGATTTAACACGAAAATTTAAAATGGAATCCCCGCCAGTGGTATTCAAGAACACATCAACGTTTACACATTTAGTCAGTTTATTATTATCAATCTATAAACAATGTCTAAAAGAAAAATGTGTCCTGTTAAAGTGTGTGCAAGTGCTATAGTAAATAATAGGGAAATCGAATTATCTTTCAGCAAATTAAAACAAATTATGATTAAGATGAGAAAACTGTAAGTATCTAAAGTAGGTACCTACTTACCTACTTTCTTAAATGTTTGTTTTAGTGTTTAGGAAATTGCTACTTACTAAGTAGTATTTTGTTTTTTCTTTTCATGTAACCTTGTAATTTCAAATGCGTCACTACTCCCAAAAATTATTTATTCATCTAAGTATTTGTAATTTTGATACAAATTGAAAACTGGAGAAGGTACATAAGTACCTATCTAGTTTTTCTAAATAAGTACCCCACTAAATAAAAGGTATTGGCTTTTCCGAACTAAGAAAGGGGAAATTACATAGGTACCTACTTTTATTGTTTCCATTTTTAACTCGTCCATTACTGTTACCTAAGCAAGATATCCATTAGTATATATTCTTAGTTTAATATTATTTTACTAATTTAAACACATTAAAATGATTTTTAAATTTACAGGATGTTCCATATAAACCTGGCAATACAAAGTTTGTTTTGTGTGTAATTTTGATTCCTTTTACAATAATCTAGTGCCACTTTTCCCTACAACTAACTAAGAATATGATGACCAAAAGTATGTTCAAAAAGGATTAAATTTAATAATAAAAATATTAATATCATATGTATGTACCTATGCGCTAATTCCTAACATTTTTTGCTTTTTTATTATGTCATTACAATTTTACTTTCTTGAAATATCAGTTGGTTTCATTTTTCAATAAAACGAGAATAATTAAGTAGGTATTCTCTAAACAAAATTCCACCATCAAACGCCTTTTTACTTGATTTTGTTGACGGTTGTGAAATTAGTTACTTCGATCGACGCTGCCAAAGGGTGCTATGTCGAGTAATTCATACTTTTTTCATGCTGTGCTGGATCTTCAAAGTTTCAAGCACTTAATTGTGTCACAACATAATTATGTAGGTAGAGGTACTTTGGAATGGAATATTCTCGTGAAGATTTAGTTCAAATGGTTTTTATTATAAGGGAAATGGGGAGAGGGAGAAGAACCTTCTTTTTAATAGTAGAATTTACAATAAATCTTTCTTATCGTTATTTCTTATTTCATTTTAAATGTAGCGAACAGGGTGGCCAGTAGTGCGATAAAGAAAAATAAATAAGAATTACAAAAAATATTAAACATATGTGTTACACAGGATATTGACCAGACATATTTTTTAAATCAGTTTGAGATGTACAGGGTATTCGCGTATATTTTGACCCCTACCTACAGGGGTTATTAAGAAAGTTAGAAAAAAGTTGAAATACAAAAGTTGTTTGGTTTTTCACTTATTATCTTTTGGTTAGGTCGAAACAAAAATTGCATGTCGTAAATTTGAGGAAACCAATTAACATAATATTTTTAAATGGGACACCCTGTATAATTTTAGACGCTTGGGAAAAAAATTTTTCTCTGATTCCAAAAATATATATTTTATTGACATTTGTACTGACAGTTTTCAAAATATTTAATATTTAATGTGTACAATATATTATAAAAAAACAATAAAAAATGAAAATATTAGAAAATGTTTAAATAACTAAGAAGGTTACATCGAAAATCGTTAAATATTTTGTATTACTGTTGGTTTCTAGTGTTAAATATTTTTAATTCTTTGTATTTTTTGTATTTTTTTATGGTACTCGCTGTCGAATATTTCGAAAACTGTAAGTGCAAATGTCAACAAAATATATATTTTTGAAATCGGGAAAAAAATATTTTACCAAGCGTGTAAAATTATACAGGGTGTCCCATTTAAAAATATTGTATTCAATTGGTTTTCCCAAATTTACGACATGCAATATTTTTTTCGACCTAGCTAAAAGATACGTGAAAAACCAAACAACTTTTGTATTTAATTTTTTTTTCTAACTTTCTTAATAACCCCTGTAGGTATAGGGGTCAAAATATACGCGAATACCCTGTACATGGGGTTTTGTTCAATAATGGCAGTAGAGATTCTTTTTTTTTTAAATGGCAACGGCCCTGAATATTTTCAGATTTTATAAAAGAGCGTTAATGCTTAAATGTCAGCCGTTAGTCAGCGGAGATATTTGACATTTTATAAAAAAAATTGACAGATTCAAGAGCTTGTAACTTTTACGCATAAGAAATAATCATTTGGTCTTTAGTACAACTACAAAAAAGGGCATAATATATAAGGTGTGTGCTTCCTTTTATATTAGAGAGTTTTTGAACCCCTTAAAATTTACGTTATCGTTATGGTTATGATTATTCTGAGCATGCGCAGTGCCGAAAATGATACTATTTTTGGCGCTGCGCATGCGCAGAATAACGATAACGATAACGACGTGGTAAAATTTAAGGGGTTCAAAAACTCTCTATTATTATATGTATGTATGTATGTAGGTATCGAATTATAAAAAAATCGAGTAGTTTCTCCGAGTAGCACAATAAGTGTTCCAGTTTTCATGTTACATTTTAGTTATTTTAAACTGGGACAACTTTTTAATTTAAATTGGAAATGGAATTTATATTTTACATAGACATATGAAAACTTAAATTCTCTTATAATATGATTGGGCGCTGTAGGGGTCGAGGTAAGGGTTGAGCGAGGGGGGTGACACGAGGAAATAAGACGCACACCTAATTAAATTACATGAAATTACTTATCTACTTTTAGATAATTTTGTATTTTTTCTGGTAATTTCGGTACTTTATACTCTTTTTCATATAATTTTGAAACTTTATAGACTTCTTCAGGCACTTTTTATAATTCTTAGACTTTCGCGGGTAATTTTTGTAATTTATTCTTATAATTTTCGTAGTTTTATAGTTACTAAGTAACTAACTAAACTATCGAACTACTCTATTAACGAAATTATGAAAATTCCATAATAGACTTGACTCAAGAATATTTTTAGCAATTATTTCTTCATATTTGTTAACTGATTAAGTCTTCGTTGCAAATTTTAAATAATTTTAAAAAATTTTGCGTGTGCTACAAATTTATTTTGATAGAACTAAACGCGGTAAATAACAAAAAAATGAATGAAATGAAAAAATGAAATTTTTACATTTCATAGGCACTCCCTAGACTCTTTTTCTAATTTTACGGCTTCGAGAACCACTTCATGCGGAAGTTCCGTCCTTTCTCTAATCCTTTGAGATTTTTTCTCGAGACCGTACGTCGAGTCCTTCTACGTCTATTTCGTCTTCGAAAATCTCGAGTCGCGTCCGTCTCAACTTCTTTCTCATTTTATCTGCCGATGTGAGATTGAACTAAGGAGACAAGTGCCTCCCACGAAAACTGTCAAATTAATTAAACTTCAGGTAGGTTATTTTCCTACGAGCAATATTGCTAACGGAATCGATAGTACCGACTGCCAAACACTTCTGATTACCAAAATATTGAAGCGGAATGCTTTTCCAATTAGAAAATCGGTAAAAATTATTTTTTTAAGTTGTCACGTACAGTTTACATACTTAAACGTGTCAGGGTAAACTTTTTGACAACAGGCGCGGTAGCGCAATGGGAAAGTCGTACGATTCAAAACGCGATAATGCTTATTTTGCGAGTTCGAGTCATGCTGAAGGTACATTTTTTTTTACTTTTTTATTCCAATTATTTATTAGTATTAATGTTTAGTTATTCTGTTTCATTATCCGTAGCTTTTATTCTTTCTGCACGTAAAGTTTGGAATTAATTCGTCGTTCATTTTGGCAGTCTGTTAAATTCATCATTTTAGCTTACAAAAGTAAATATCTACAATATTTTTGGTCCCATTGATAAATTTGATAATAATGTTTACTGAAAAATAAATTCTACTTTCAGCACTTAAAGAATTACGATGTTTTAATATGTGTTTTCTTAAAAATAATATTATTCTGGATGCTTATGTCACCCGAAGGATAATCCCAGGCCGCAGGCCTGGACTCCCCGGTAGGGCTAGAAATGGGAAAGAAAATCGCGAAAGCGATTTTCTCCCATTTCTAGTTATATTTTAATTTGTTGGAAGTATTTTTTAATTTATTTTTGTACTGTATTTTGAGCAGGTGAGAATTTGATCAGGTTTTATAAATAAACGGGAATAATTATTTTGCACTCTTTTTGAAATTTCTCAAATACCTATGCATTCTAACTCCATCTAAAAATTTATAGTAGAAAATTCTTTCTTCTACACATATTCAATAACAAAAATCTATTTTTGTTACTTTAAAGAACAGAGTTATGTTTAAGCTTTTTATGAAATAAATAATTGAAATAAATCGATGCCGTTTTTAAAAATGTGAAAATTTATAGTGTTAAAAAATAACGCACTGTTTGCAATCTACTATGTATAAATAAGCCAAAACATACATTTCGTAAAAAAATTTAACATTTCTGGAAAAAATACTTGGAACAAGATCTCGGTCAATATCTTGAAATTTTTTGAAATGTCAACAATGATTAAAATAAAAGGACTGGACATTTAATTATGTGTCGCACCCCGTACCTTCCGTCCAATTTACTGAAGTTTTCATTCAACAACATTATTTTAATGCAATCAGTGTGAGATTCAATTGAAAGATTCTAAAAAAAAAAAAAAGAGTAAACATGGCTGACGGTTGAGAACACAAAAAATTCTGAATAATAGAATACATTTAATACGTATACATTTTTAGGTATGTAGGTAGGTACCTCCTTCATCAAATTTTCATAAAATAGCGCACGATCAAACAACGTGTTTCTTTGTCAGATTCGCGAGAACTGAGTGAAATAAACGAAATTATTATGTCAACAAGACCCTTTACATTAATATTTGAAGTAAGTTTAAATAAGAGACTGTATGTAATTTGAAAAGTCATTTTCTTGACCGACAAATGTTTTCAATAGGTCGACTTGAGTGGACCTTTGCGGTTGGATTTACGCTTGAAAATTTAACCGACAAGCTCAACTGTGGCTTTGGTGATTTTTTCCATTTATTTTGAATTTCTCTTAGTTACGCCACCGGTACGGACCGACAAATGTTTTCACTATATAGGTCGACTTGACTGGACCTTTGCGGTTGGATTTACGCTTGAAAATTTGACCGACAAGCTTAACTGTGATTTTGGTGAATTTTTTCATTTATTTTGAATTTCTCTTAGTTCCGCCACTGGTACGGACCGACAAATGTTTTCACCATATAGGTCGATTTGAGTGGACCTTTGTAGTTGGATTTACGCTTGAAAATTTAACCGACTTCCACCATCAAAATGATTTGTCCGGCCCAAGGATGGAAGCGATGGCGTATTAACACTTAGCCACCAATTTCTCGTGAAACGGCCATTTGACCCGGACAAGACAAACTAATTACAGGAATCGGTTAAGGAGACGTTGTTTAACGTATTTCCACCATCAAAATGATATGTCCGGCCCAAGGGTGGAAGCGGCGGCGTATTAAGACTTAGCCCCCAATTTACCGGGAAACGGTCATTTGACCCGGACAAGAGAAACTAATTATACGAATCGGTTAAGGAGACGTTGATTAACGTATTTCCACCATCAAAATGATTGACAGTTATATTGGTGGTAAAAATTAATTATGGAATAACAGTGGGTACCTACCTACCTTTACACGTGTTTAAAACATGTTTTTTTTTTAATCAGATATTGGGGGCTAACTTTGGGGGCTAACTTTGAGGGCTAACTTCACTCAAGTCTAAACTTTTGCTATGTGGCAACGTCGCATTTCTCCGGCTTCAAATCGATGTAAAAGCCATCCATGGTCGTTCTAGCCACGGTTACGGTATAGTAATCTATCAATGTGGACCTTAACAAACATCAGCCACACTGGTCAACGTTTATAAAAGGGAATCTCCTTTTATAAACGTTGCACACTGGTAGTGTTGTAAATTCAGAACTACGACGCGACGTGTAGAAAAATATGTTATTTTCGCATTTATTAATTTCTTCCAATAAATCAAAACAGAGTGTTGTAGATATCAATAACAGAGGAGCCAAAGTATGGAACTAGTTAATATCTAAAATTCCTCAAACTAGTCAATCTCAATAATTATAAATACTATAGATTGTGCGACCACATTACTATGATCTCATTTTATAAATAGTTCTAAGTTTTAACAGCGAGTATTTTTGAAACATAAGAAATACCCGTCGAACCTGAAACGAATATAACGTGCCTGACAGTCAATGAAGCTGTCTTGCAGGACATGTAGATTTGTAACATATCTTACCAGAGACGTCGCTTCAAATGAATGAAAAAAATCAGCAAAACCAGGAATGATCTGTTAAATTTTGAAGCATAAATCCAACTACAAAGGTCCATTGAAGTCGATCTATTATTACCAAAATCACAGTTGAACTTGTCAGTTAAATTTTTAATCGTAAATCAACCGCAAAGGTCCACTGAAGCCGACCTTAATGGTGAAAACATTTGTCGGTTTGTACCAGTGGCGTAGCTCAAATAAATGAAAAAAATCACAAAAATAACAGTTGAATTTGTCGGTTAAATTTTTAATCGTAAATCCAACTGCAAAGGTCCACTGAGGTCGACCTCTATGGTGAAAACATTTGTCGGTCCGTACCAGTGGCGTAGCTCAAATAAATAAAAAATTAATGAAAAAAGTCACCCAAGTCACAGTTGAGCTTATCGGTTAAATTTTCAAGGGTGAATCCAACCGCAAAGGTCCAGTCAAGTCGACCTATATAGTGAAAACATTTGTCGGTCCGTACCGGTGGCGTAACTAAGAGAAATTCAAAATAAACGAAAAAAAATCACCAAAATCACAGTTGAACTTGTCGGTTAAATTTTCCACCGTAAATCCAACCGTAAAGGTCCACTGAAGTCGACCTATATGGTTAAAACATTTGTCGTTCCGTAGCAGTGGCGTAGCTAAAATAAATGAAAAAATCACCCAGGCCACAGTTGAGCTTGTCGGTTAAATTTTCAAGGGTGAATCCATAGCCAAGAGAAATCCAACATAAATGAAAAAATCACCAAAGCGCAGTGGCGGCTCCTTCTTAAGGCCGCATGGCCGCGCGGCCCTCCAAAAATACCAAAGGAATTATTATTATCATTATTGTAAATTAAATGCATATGTTAAAACATGTTTATTGTGGTTCAAAACTATTATTAGGAAGGGCTCGAGCGCTTGAACTATAATACTCATAACGCTACAGTCCGCATCACTGGATCACAACACACTGCCACGCCACTGCACAGTGACAGTGAGCAAAGGATCACAGCCTGGTGGCCGCACTTTGAGTCGCGGCCCAGGTAACTATGGCAACCGACCCGATCTTATTTTCGACAACACTCGTTAGATACTTTCCATATGCTTATATTATGCAGATTTGGCCGCAATTATTTCGCGGCCCTACGGGAACATTATTAAACATTATAACGTATTTTTAATACATTACATATTTTTAACATTTTAAGGGTCGATTCTGTATCACTCCTTTAAATTTTAAAGACCTGTTACAATTTTAACGACAGTTAAAATTAAAATAGTATTCAGTACCATGCAAGTCATTTAAAAATTGACATATTTCCGTTAGTTTTCCCTTCTGGCTGTTAAATTTTAAACCCTGCTGTTGACTACCTGTTAAATTTTAAAAGGATGTTTAACTTTAATATCTCTCACACAGTTTGGTCTAGAAATTAAATATATCGCAAAAAATAGGTAGAAATATTAGGATTATCCATATTAGGCAGCTACACACGGACGTAAATGATTTAATACATGCACGTGCGTTCACTAACGCGCATGCAATAACGACAGTATAGATGCTCTATAACGTCACGTTGTTGACTGCACACTCCTTTATGCACGTCATGCAAAATTTCTGTCTCGGTTAGAAATTATGCACGCACATTCACTAACGCGCGTACATGTCTCAACGTGTAGAGACAAATATAGCAACATCGCACGTTAGTTTATCAGCTGCGTCGGTAGTGTGTAAAATTATAACATAAAATATACTTTTAAATAAAGAAAATGTCGGATTTTAGAACTCTCACCCGAGAGTTTACGCGTGAGTTCATTGAACTATATAGACAACAGCCATGTCTTTGGAAAACCAAGTGCAAAGAAGTTCTTTTTCTTTATTTTTTCATTAATTGCAAAAACGCACGCCACTGTCAATAAACCTAGTTCAACGTGGTCTACCGACATCTTCAAAAATACTGCAGGAACACAGACAAAGTTCTGGAATAAGTTCGTGCGTCTGTAGACAAATTGAATACGCGTTATTGTATGCACGTTAGTGAACGCACGTGCATGTATTAAATCATTTACGTCCGTGTGTAGCCGCCTAATGTCAATTAAATGTCCATTTGTGTTTTATTTTAATAAGATCCAAATTACTAGGTTTTACTTCCAACAAATCTCTGTTGTTTCCTACACAATCAGTTTTTCTTTTTGTTTCTTTGTCTAGCCAGATGACCTACATGTCGACATGTTTTACCACTGTTAGCATTGATTACATTCACATAACACTAAGGTTTAGTTCTTTTTTACTTTAAGTACGTAGGTACTACTAATAAAGCAGTAAACAAATATTGACAAGAGTGACAAGACAAGTACATACAAATTACTACCTACCTATTTATATTATTATAAATTATATTATATTATATACCTATTAATATTATTTTAAACAATTTTTGTGGAGATTTCCGTCAATCGTATTAAAAAGGAGAATATTTGTGTAACGAAAGTTATTTTTTCAAGCAAATATTTTTGCTCTGCGAATTTCTAATTTATAATTTGAAGGGGTTTGACCTTGAAATATGCAAAATTTTCGTCTGCGGCACATTTTTTTATTTCTGCGCCCCCCCATATTCAAATGTCACCAGCCGCCACTGTAATACATACTAAGTATTTTACTTTTGCTAAAGTCTCTAATGTATTTTACGTTAATATACTCAATATTGGATTAATTCGTTTGTTATTCGAGACCTACACACATCTGTTTCACAATATATAATAAATTGTATTTTATTTAAAAATAAAATATTACTTTTACTTGTAGCATTCATATTTTTTCCTATTTCTTTCCACTGTTTCTCCAAAATAAATCTATTTTGGTAATCAGAGTGGGCCTGCTTTCCACAACGATTCTCTAATAAACACTTCTCCAATTAATTTTTCGGCATCCATACTCCTACTTCAGCTCGCAGAAGAATTGAACTGACTATTCCGCAAAATATAATCGAGTATAAACCACTCGTGTATCATGTATTCCCTGCTAGTATCACATATCTGTACTGAACGACTGCATTGAAATACATTGTACATTTTATCAGCGCTGGTAAAAGTTACTCTATCATTAGGGTGACCAGTTTCCTTGAACAACAAAAGAGGACAAAGATGCTGCGGGAAATATTTTATAAAAAATACAGTCATTATTTCGTCAAAACTATTGGTCTTTATTTATAAACATATAAGTACATATATAATTACACATATACAATTACTTTGTAATTTTGTAATATTCGGCTTAAATTTGTAAAAGGACGGCGGCTTTTGTGGGATTCGTCAACCAAGTTTGTTCCCGTCGTCGTCTTTATTAAGTATAAAGATATATATTAGAGGTCTAGGATGAATTTCAAACAATTTATGATTCCCAATTCAGCTGTTTATTGTACTTGCATTGTTTGGAAATACTTCAGATTTTCAGTGTATTTTTTTTGTATGGTAAAAAAGAGGACATTTAGCATAAAATGTGTATATATATATATATATATATACCGGACATAAATTTGAACCTTAAAAAGAGGACTTGTCCGGTTAAAAGAGGACGTCTGGTCACCCTATCTATCATCCAGTCTATGATCTATCATCCAAGCTCCGTACTGAACGTACCTTTAGTCTATGTAGAACAGTGATTCCCAAAGTCCAGAAAAGGTTGGGATTTCTGGACCATCGCCCCCTTCATAAGAGAACAAAAATTTCAACGCCCCCCTAGACCATAATAGTTAATTTTATATGTAACAATATTAAAATATTGTTGCATATTATCTGTATCTAACCACTATATAAAGGTACGTTCAGTACGGAGCTTGGATGATAGATCATAGATGATAGATGAATGATGATCGAATAATAGTGAAAAATATAAGCGCTGATAGGCGTTCACAACGGAGATGTGCATAAACGCTTTTAACAGCTAGTATACTTCAAAATGTCTAGCAAAGAAGGTTACTTGTATTCGGCAAGAACGAAATACTACATTGTCACGAAAAGGAAACAAAAATTAAGAAAGTATCATGTGCATCCCATAAACAGGGAAAGGCACCGACTGGGAGAATTTCACCATTTATATCCTCAACTACGGAAATATTCCCAGGGGTTTTACGCATATTTCGGATACAGCGAAATTTGTACAGTTTTTTGTAGATACAGCAAAATTTGTTAGATACCTACATTTAAAAGTTATGTTTGTATAAATCGCTTACAATATTGTTAAAATGATAAAAATAAATTAAAATGAATACTATAGAAACTCATCATAGATCCGATGAATAGAAACCACTAGTTGAAGTGAACGAACGGTTTTCCTAATACTAAGTATTTTACTTTTGTTAAAGTCTCTAATATATTTTACGTTAATATACTCAATATTGGATTAATTCGTTTGTTATTAGAGACCTACATACATCTCTTTCACAATATATAATAAATTGCATTTTATTTAAAAATAAAATATTACTTTTACTTGTAGCATTCATATTTTTTCCTATTTCTTTCCACTGTTTCTCCAAAATAAATCTATTTTGGTAATCAGAGTGGGCCTGCTTTCCACAACGATTCTCTAATAAACACTTCTCTAATTAGTTTTTCGGCATCCATACTCCTACTTCAGCTCGCAGAAGAATTCAACTGACTATTCCGCAAAATATAATCGAGTATAAACCACTCGTGTATCATGTATTCCCTGCTAGTATCACATCTCCGTACTGAACGGCTCCATTGAAATACATTGAACATTTTAGCAGCGCTGGTAAAAGTTACTCTATCATCCAGTCTATGATCTATCATCCAAGCTCCGTACTGAACGTACCTTAAGAAAGGTATACGTCTGTTTTTCGTGGATTAAGGCTGTTTGTAACTTCACGATATTTATCAGATAATTTCACAGAAAATTTCTTGGTGCATTTTTAAAAACATTATTTTGAAAATTGTAAATTGCCTGTTTGCAATGTTAATTAAATTATTTTCCATTTTTCATTTATACGCAATCGCAGTAAGCTTCTTGTTTCAGCACCATCTGTTGTTATTTTTCATAAGTTTAAGAATATAGGTCACGATCCTGAGATTTTTTGATCCTGAGATCAGAATAATAAGGTACATTACAAACAAAACACATGCACGCACATAGATAAAGTTAATTTAAGTTGAGGTTTGAGGTTATTTCCTATTCGTTATCGTTAATCGTCAAGTCAAACTCAAACAGCTGACTATAATTGAAAGTTGTGCAATGCGCAGATATCCGCGTCGATTTCGGCGAGAAAATAGATCATGTTGAAAATAATTTCTTAAAAAATTTCTTGAAAAATTTATACATAAATTTACGTTTGCAATTGATGGATATTCATTATGAAATTTTTTTAGTAATTATTTTAAGAATTATTGGAAAAATATCATAAAGTAACAAACGGCCTTAGATGCCTTCTGCGTATTAGAAGGAATAATTATAAAAGAAATACCCATTAAGTATAATATAATATATTGTTATATTAGGATTAAAAATGTCACTTTTTTTGGCTAGCAAATTTTGTATTTGCGAGGCGAAGCGTAGCGTAGCCGAGCGGGTGTAAAATTGCGAGACAAAAAAGATCCTTTTAATCCGAATATAACGGATTAAATCGGAGTTATTTTTTCTCCAACCGGAATCCCCCATTTAATTATTAATTTGTGCTTTGAAATTATCGAATTATTTCATCGTTGTCAGGATCAAAAGTGTCAACTTTAGCTCCTAGGATTGAAAGTGACTACTTTTTATAATTTTTTTTTTCTAGTAAGGAAATTGTCAACCTTGCAGACTCCTGACAGTAAAAAAAATGTCATAGTTTTGTGACGGTTGGAGAAAAAATTTATATTATTTATTTATTTATTTCACCGCCCCTCATGACTGCCTCAACGCCCCCCATTTGCCTCTGGATCTGCCATCGCCCCCATGGAAGGCTCCACCGCCCACTGGGGGGGCGCTATCGCCTCCGTTGGGAATCACTGATCTAGAAGGTGCTGAGCTGGGAATCTCGCATCTCGCTCTCGCACATACACATGATACAACTACACGCACATACATAAATCTTTTATGTATCTACTGAAAAAAATATTGTATCTTAAGGCCGTTTGTTACTTTATGATATTTTTCCAATAATTCTTAAAATAATTACTAAAAAAATTTCATAATGAATATCCATCAATTGCAAACAGTAAATTTATGTATAAATGTTTCAAGAATTTTTTTAAGAAATTATTTTCAACATGTTCTATTTTCTCGCCGAAATCGACGCGGATATCTGCGCATTGCACGACTTTCAATTATAGTCAGCTGTTTGAGTTTGACTTGACGATTAACGATAACGAATAGGAAATAACCTCAAACCTCAACTTAAATTAACTTTATCTATGTGCGTGTATGTGTTTTGTTTGTAATATACCATTATTCTCATCTCAGGATCAAAAAATCTCAGGATCGTGACCTATATTCTTAAACTTATGAAAAATAACAACAGATGGTGCTGAAACAAAAAGCTTACTGCGATTGCGTATAAATGAAAAATGGAAAATAATTTAGTTAAGGCCGTTTGTAACTTCACGATATTTATCAGATAATTTGACAGAAAATTTCTTGGTGCATTTTTAAAAACTTTATTTTGAAAATTGTAAATTACCTGTTTGTAATGTTAACTAAATTATTTTCCATTTTTCATTTATACGCAATCGCAGTAAGCTTCTTATTTCAGCACCATCTGTTGTTATTTTTTATAAGTTTAAGAATATAGGTCACGATCCTGAGATTTTTTGATCCTGAGATGAGAATAATAAGGTACATTACAAATAAAACACATGCACGCACATAGATAAAGTTAATTTTAGTTGAAGTTTGAGTTTATTTCCTATTCGTTATCGTTAATCGTCAAGTCAAACTCAAACAGCTGACTATAATAGAAAGTTGTGCAATGCGCAGATATCCGCGTCGATTTTAGCGAGAAAATAGAACATGTTGAAAATAATTTTTTAAAAAATTTCTTGAAAAATTTATGTATAAATTTACTGTTTGCAATTGATGGATATTCATTATGAAATTTTTTTAGTAATTATTTTAAGAATTATTGGAAAAATATCATATAGTAACAAACGGCCTTTAACATTGCAAACAGGCAATTTACAATTTTCAAAATAATGTTTTTAAAAATGCACCAAGAAATTTTCTGTGAAATTATCTGATAAATATCGTGAAGTTACAAACGGCCTTTTTATGTAGATGTAGATCATGTAGTAGTAGTTTTTTTAAGTACAAAGATACTTTGTTAAAGAATACAGTCCATTTAACAGATTCCGTCTAGAAAGTGCCGGGTCATAAACTACAAGTTTTATCCCTGCTCGACAGATGTCGGTATAGTTGGGTAGAGAAATTACCTCAAAGTCATCCCCCACGAACCGACAGGGACAGGCGCCAGCGCCATTGTTGTTGAGTAAATCTACAGTGTGTATTTTAATTGTAATTAATTTCATATAAAAGTATCGTATCATATAGCTGTAAGAGGCGTACCTACTTACTCTTTTTCTAATTATTCTAACACAGTGGATTTTTAAATTAGTCGCATTAAACTTACATTAATGTTGTCTTCAATTTTACATGATCTTCGATCATAAAGTCTACGATAATTATTGTGTTTGTGATAGTGTTAAATCTTTATAATGTCTAAACAAGTTTTCATACCGTGTGTTAGTAATTCTATTAAAGGTAATTAGTGACATTTTCAGTGTTTTTCATTATTATTCAAACTGTTTAAAACGGCTGCAGATATGGTTAAGAGGTTAGTATAATTTTTATCTGCCTAATGTTATAGGTATTCTCCAAACATGTTTCTAATCTAATTGTGTTTTGATACCTACTATGTGGTTGCAAAGTATTTTAACAAACCACAAATAAATTATGTTAGTAGTACCTATAGTTTAATTAAAATTTTAAAATGCCCAGATAAAATTATAAAATGAACAGTACGTGGTAAATACCTACCTACCTACTTACTTTCCAATTCAGTAGGAAGGTGGGTACCATATTGATTTGTGAAAACATTTGATATTTGTGAATGGTAAAAATTAAAAGGATAATCTTTTGTTGTAAATAACCAAAAAACTAGTGAGTGGATAATAGTCAGTAAAATAGGTCCTTTACTATAATCTTTCAATTTTCCTAGCACTTATTCTAAATAAAGGGTCCATAGCCTTTTTTTGTTGAGTACCTCTTAATTAAACTCCTAAGGTCTCCAGGGGCACTGAAGAGTAAATTATTTGATAGGAACCCATGATATCTAGATAGGATACCCACGGTCTTTAAACTACAATTTTAAACTAATAGTTTAAAGGCCGTGTAGGATACCTACCTAGGTATCCTACCCATTGAGGAATAAGAACATATTTTTATAATGTAAGTAAACGATTCTTTTTTGTGTATAATTGCGTGCGGGACGTTGACAATATGATAACAAGATGTTTTTCTATTGAAATTGGTTGAGACAGGTGGAGCCAGGGTTATGAGAGGACATGACATTTCTGATGTCACAATTTTTCTTGGAGAATAAATATAAGCTCTTTTTATTGAAATTTGAAATAGGTACCTACTTCCACGTTTTAATATTCCTTGTAATGGTGAGGTGTTGGATCCAGTCCCAGTCAAATATCCATGTCTTCCATGTATAGCCTATATGATATACCTATATGAGGGGCTAGAACATAGACAAGGGATTGGCGAATGTTAGGTTAGTTAGGTATATTCGGCTAGAAAACAGACAAGATCAGATTGCTGAATTCGTGAAATGTGAGACATCTGAATTCTGAATTCTCGATGGCTACGGAGGGGTTTATGCTAAAATACTTAAACAAACGAGGGGCGAACCGCGATGAAATTATGGTATATATACAGGGTGTTCCTTAATGTCACGTCCATACTGTAGGAGCTAATTCCTTTTCCAATTTTTTGACTCGAAATAAATGGTTGTCCTAAATTGCCTCGTTTTCGAGATAAAGGGTGTCAAGGGAAACTAGCTAATAGCTATTCGATTTTAAAAATATTTGGGAATGTTCCCATTGAAAGAAGAATATCTTAGCCAAACACGTACTTTCAATAATTCGTTTGAGGTTCAAAGGCCCGTTAAAATTTATCTGGCTAGTAATTACGTAAAACTTTTTACGTAAAACGTTTTAATGGGTTCATTTTAACCTCAATAACACAAAATTAAGAGTGTTAGATTTTTCGCATGGGGGTAGGAGGAGAATTTATGGATTTTTTGTGAAAAATGTACCATTTTAGCCATATTTGCATTTTAGGAAAAAGTGCCCTAATGTCAATATCTGTACTTTTGAAATACATAGATATATTACTCGTACCTCCACGAACATAAATCAAGTATGTAGGTAGAGACTTAATGGTTCGGAAAAAACAAGAAAAACTGGAAAAAATTTGTTGTTTCCGTTTTCTCCCTTATCAGAAAAAAATGAAAAAAACATGAATATTGAAAGAATTGTTGACTCTATTAGTTGTCTTGAAAAATAAAACAACTCGTCTATCGTACAAAATGCTCTTTTTAATACATCAGTACTCAGTATAGTACACATTCATATATTAATACATTAATTGTGGCATTATTTAGGTATAAAACAATATTTCGAGTCCCCGCCCGGAGTCAAGGATTGTTAACGTAAACAGTTAACAATCCTTGGCCCGGAGTTGGGTCCAGGGGAACTGTTAGTGCTTTTCGTAAAGGCCAAGGTCGCCGAAATACCGGGTGGCCCAATTATGATGTGCCATCAGAATATCGAATTAAAATCGGAAACTTGAAAATATATCAATATAATGTGATATATTATTTTCACAGTATCTTTTTAAGTTTAAATAAAAAATAAAGCTAAATAATGTTAATGCGCCTAATATTTTATTTTCAAATATTAAAAAAACAAAATCTTAACTCTTTTTAAACAAAATTACAGAAATGAAAACAGAATTTGTAACCAAAAACGTAAGTAAAAACATTGCCACTTCATTTCGTCAGTGTCGTAACCGTAACATGTATGTGGTAAAGTGGAACCCTCTATCAAATCCAAGATTATTATGAGGATAAGTTAATATTTATTACTACAAGGTAGAAATACCTAGATATGTTTAGACTTGATCAATGCGCATTTGGGTCAACGATTTTTATTGAAACGCTCCGGAGTACAGGGAGGTCAGTGAAATAAATTGGCCGGACATACTTGTAAATAATTTTTTATTAATTCAAACCCATCCTAGCTATCGGTATAGCTTTAACCTCAGTTGTAAAAGAACTTAAGACTGAATTCAATTATATTGCTGTAAATAAATATTGATAATTTTTTTTTAATACAGGTTCATGTCAAAAGTTGCACTAAATGTAGCATTAAAGCTGCGTCCATTGCGCTACGGTTGCCGCGTCAGTCTATGCTGCTGCGCAGGAGCGCGCCAAGGGTAGCTGCCGCCGCCCTAGCAGCATTCTAGGTTAGTCACCAAATAATGGAGCGATAATTCGATAAAATAAATATGGAAATATAAATAAACATTAATAATAATAAAAATAAATCTATTTTTCCTCAACAATTAACAAAAAACAAACAATATTTAAAACAACAATTACCGAAAAACGCCGAAAAACCAACAATATTAAAAAAAACAAAAAAGAGCGAAGAACAGGAACTTAAATAGTCTTTTTATTTAAATACTTAGTTTCTTAAGTTTTGATTCAAAAAATAATTTTTCGGGCCTTTCTTCCAAATTCGTCAACCAAATCGGATATATCTAGGTTTTTTGAAATTACCTCGGGACCCGAGGTAATATAGTTTTTAATTTTTGTAGGAACCGCAATCGCCTAACTACCTAACACAACAGCTCTTTGTTTGTAATGTAATGTAATGGTAATGGAATTAAACACGCCTAAAGTAAAGATCAGATTTAAGCAAAGTGGAATGACCTCGTCGATCTGGTAAAATGCGGTGATGTATGGGCGTGCGTATTCTGTTTTACCATTGGGCACATTTCAGTTAATATATACTCGTATACTATTCTATAGAATACTTCTAGTATATATAACTGAAATATGCCCAGTGGTAAAAAAAATACAAATCTAAAGTTATTTTTTGTGTACAAATGTAGTTTTTGAGGAAAAAAAACAGCATTTACGAAAATGGTGGTAGACAATATTTCAGAAAATTTTGATAGTTTTACGCTAAAGTAAATAATTACCGAAAAATTTCAGTGGAAAACTGTAAAAACTAATGTATACATGTAAAAATGTAATATAGGTACCTATTATCAATTTATATACAATTTATATTATCATTATCAAGCTAATTTCCACACCACTCATGAAGTATTGCTTACGGCGCGTTACCATTTGGCTTCTGCACCTCTCCATATATTTTTTCTTCCCTCAAAACTTTATAAACACCATATTTTGTAGTACCTGTATACTCGCACATATTTCGACTAATTCATGTTTTGAGCACGGACGATCCCTTGCAAGGCACTTAAAAACTTGGTTATAATTTTCTTTTCTCCAACGGATAACGGCCATCTTCTTTTAACTCTCGCTGGTCCCGGTATATTTTCCATTATTCAATGTCACTATGAAAACACGATATATCAGAATAAATTATAATAACAAATAAAGTAATACACACTTAATGCACTTCCACTTTTTTAACTAACACAAATAAGTATAAACACTGACACAAAGAATAAATACACTGATAATTTTACCACAAATTTTTACCGTTAAGAAACGCGCGCGAAATCACCCAACATCACGCCACTGTTTCCCTACTAGCTCGAGCGCATTCGCTTGTTGGTTCCTGATTCGACCAATCAACGTCGTTGAAGCTCAGAGAAAAGAAAGCGTATATGCAAGAATGTGTGTTAAATAAGGATGAACAGCTTGTCAACTTTACGACTTTCGCAGTTGCCACATATTCGGAAACTCCTTGATATTATTAAGTAAAAGACAAATTAAACATTGTGTTTGCTTTAATAAAGTACAATAGGGATAAGGGACGTTAAAGACAAGTAAAAAAATGGGCAAATAAGTTAATTAATACGTTTCCTGTTTTAAATAACAATACTTTAGAAATAAATGTGACAACACAGATCTCTTCTTTTTCCGGTCATTCCACTACTTTGCTTAATTCTGGTCTTCACTTTAGTCAGCTGAGTGACCCCCCCCGTCAGTCGCGCACGGGTCGCCCCTTTAATCGAGTAGGAAAAACGGTGTTTCGTTGCTACTCATCACAAATGTGATGACTAATAGACCGTGAAGAAAACATTTTAACTTGGCTAAAACTGTAAATTATAACAAGTCAACTGAGATCTTACTTAGAAAGTACTTATTTACTAAGGGGATCTGATCTAACTAACAGACAAAAATACAATGTCAAAAAAAGGGGAAAAGCTATATTTAACACGGAAAGTGCAGTTTAGCTTGACTGACGTCTGCTACTAACCAACGGTGTCTTTTGCCGCCCCCTGGAACGTGGCGCCCGGGTGCCACGCACCCCTTGCACTCCCGGGTTGGCGCGGCCCTCTGCGGGAATAGACATCTAACCGCCGTGCGCGGCCAGATGCCTCCGTCGACCATTGTTTAAAGCGCCTCAATTTTTGAATTTTTGTCGGTTTCTGATTGTACATCAAAGTAAATTCTGTGCGATTGCCTGGCGAAATGTGGACAAGTATTGTTCCTTTACTATTCTGTTCATTTACATTCTTATGGTGTCTGTCTTCTATTACTTCGAATTTTATGTCATACATAAGTGAAGCATCTTTTATACCCACCACTGTTTTCATTTATCTTTTTTTCTTTTATGAATGTTGTGAATCAAAATGAAGGCAGTAGCGGTACGTCCGTTTTTCGTTTTTAGAACTGTCTCAATTACAACCATGTCTCGAACTCAATTGACAAAGTGGTTCGAGTTTCCGCGCGAATTGTTCGGCCGTCTTCCACTCAGAATACAGCGCGGCAGCTGGGTGAGCCAAATAAGTGACAATGGATACGCAGCTTAAAGTTTTCCATTTTGAAAGTATGATGCCATAGAGTTTTTGGCCATACATTACGAAATTACACGTTTTGAGTTAAAATTTCGAGGCAGTTAAGTCATTGCATTTGTGTATTTTTTTATTTCGGTTATTTAACGACGTTCTACTTCCGCGACTAAGGCCAATTACCGATGCCAGGAGACGAGCAACCCCCAACCTGGAAATTTTGTCGAACCCTCATTTTTCCAACAGGGTAGGGATCTTTTTTACTTGCCTATATTTCATAGACAAGGGATTTCCGGCTTTCCATCCTATCCAAGGGATGGTACGGCTATCTACACCACCTCGCCCAAATTTGCATAACTTCTGTGAATTCAACGCGGGTTTACTCTGCATAGTCGTCCATCCAAGTACTAGGTTAGGTTAGGTTAGGTTCAAAAGTGAGTGGGCCGAAAACCAGACCCTCCACCTCGACCATGTGGTCTATTGTGGCTCACACCTACTTATATTTCACCCTGCAGGTCCAGCCTCTTAATGAAGCTGAACTCCTTATTGGGTGCGAACGAACTTATTCAGATCCTCTGGCAGAAGTTGTCCTTTGCCAAATAATGAGTATCTGATCCTTTCCCTAGCGGGGCAGGTGCATAATATAATCCAAGTACTAACCGCGGCCAACGTTGCTTGGTGTTCATATCGATAATATGAAAGCCAAGTCGCTACCACGGCTTGCTACCCTATTGCATTTATTGTACCTACAGAATATACATATTAGGGTTAATTATAAAATAATATAATGGATTTTCTTGATCGAAGATGATTTGACTTCAAATAAAATTATGACAATGCAAAAGTTAATTGCCAAAAATGCTGATAAGCGAATAGTTTTGTAAATTTATTAGGTTCAGATAAGACTACCCAAATATGTACCTTTAACCGCTATGTTATTCCTGGAGTGTCCACATGAGTGAGTGTGTTAGTATGTACACATGGGTCGATAACCTCCTATCTCCACAAGACCCGATCTATTCATTTATTGAGGTATAAAAGAAGTGAAACAGAATGAGCTCTTCTTTTCTTTACTTCAATTAAGTTTAATTATAACTTTCATGCCACATATATGCACTTGTGACTTTCTTTGCATTGCAGAAGGTTTGAGAGAGATATGAACATGGATATTTTACAAGGAATGTTAATGATAAACAATTTAATTTCTATATTAGTTGCATTTTCCTGACAACCAGAATCAGGTCTATTCTGTTCATATAAGTGAAGTGATAATATCATAAATGTGTGCATGTCAAATGCTTAAATGCAAATGTGTTAGTCATAAGAAGCAAAGCTATTATGTTTTAAAACAACGAATTTTCTTTTATGTACTAAATTTTATCCAGTTTTTCGGAGATTTTATATTACGTTTTATAGATAGATAGATAGATAGATAGATAGCATTTATTTGTATATAAGCTAATCAGCTATTACAAAGGTTGGTACAACTTATTATAGATACAATAGTAAGTATTCAATAAAATAAAATATAAGAAAAAAAAAACAAAATAACAGTATATTCTTTGAATCAACTGTTCATAAAAACAATAACAGTAGTAACAGTAATAGTTGTATGAAACGATAAGACATAACAGAATACCAAATCCCTTCTGTTATGTTATGTATAGAAATCCAAACTGCACGAGTACATCATTCGTTAAGGCAAAATGCTCTTAACCGCAAAGTTTCTTGGATGAACAAATAAACGTCATCTAATTGGTGCGTGTTGGCAATATTTAGTATGATCTTGCTGAAATTATCGGGATCAACTGTTGTAATAGGTGCTAGGTATTTATTTATGTAGTGACTACGTAGACTACTATAAAAAGGGCATTGTATAAAAATATGAAATAGTGACTCTAATGATTGCAAATTACAAGTAGTGCAATTTACGTTAGGATTTATTTTATAACTATTACCATCAGCATAAAACACATCATACGGCTATTTACAGTTCTGACTTGATACACCATTCTCAATTTTCTAATAGGTGCCGGGAGACTTAGTAAATACTGTTGGTTAAAATTTATCTGACAGTATATGGGCACATATCTTGACTCAGAAATGTGTTCATTATCTTTAGTATTAAAATATGTTCCTAAATTTTTTGTCAGTAAATTCATTTTTGTTTTAATAAGGGATACATTCTGATTAGACCACAGCGCGTCTTCCTCTAAAGTAAAAAAGATATCTCTTATCTGAGAAACCCAGTTATATTTCACAACCTCACCTGTGGTGTGGCTGAGGCTTAATAGTCTATTGTAACATATGCGAGGTAACCTACTAGATGGCATATTCAATATTTTGCAAAGCCAATTTAACGCTCTTCGCTCTTCCAAAGACATACATGGAAAGTTTGCTTAGACGGAATTCCCCACGAATAATGTAACCAGGCGTGGAGTTACTCAGAAAAAACAATGACTTAAAGAATTTCACTTGTGTCTTTTCAATAACGTCTGTATACCTCAATCCCCAAATTTCTGAAGCATATAGCAGGACACTTAATATTGTAGATTCGTATAACCGAAAGCGTGAACAATGTAAGTTCAATTTGGATTTTATTATAACCGATTTAATATTAGCTAGAGCAGCATTTGCTTTTGTCATCATTTTATTTGCTGTATTTAAAAAAAGCCCCGATGAACTAAACGTTACACCTAAGTAATTGAATTCATTAACAATTTCTATATTTTGAGATTTATACTTAAAGGTAAAGTCTTTATCTGTTTTTCCCGTGCGTTTAAATATGATTATTTTTGTTTTATTTGTATTGACCTCTAGATTATTATTATTGCAGTAATATTCTAATGCATTTAACGTATTTTGAAGTTTATATGGCTTATCTGCAAACAATACTAAATCATCGGCATATAACAGTGCTGGTAGATCAGTATAGCCGTCAATATTAATACCTGTGATACCTCTATTTGATAGAAACATTGATAAATCAGTAATGAATAGTGAAAACAGTAGAGGACTAAGTGTGTCATCCTGTAAAACACCTTTAGTCACATTTATTTCCTCGGAGTTTTCGCCATTGACTTGCAAAACAATGTTTGCGTTGTGATAAAAGCTTTTTATAACATTAATTACCTTACAGGATAATCCCAGCTGATATAGTTTATTCCACAAAATTGTATGGTTCACAGTATCGAAGGCACCTTTAAAATCTACAAAAGCGCAATAAAATTTTTCGCTTTTTTAACCTCAAGTGGCAGCCTATTATAGATGACAGAATAAATAAATTATCAACACATCCGCGACCTTTGCGAAACCCTGATTGTTCTTCAGGTAATTTGTTGTTAGCTTCTGCCCATCGCCCAAGTAGTAATTCTGTCAGTCAGTATTTGTGTAAATATTTTAGTAATGCTGTTTATCAGTGATATACCTCTGTAATTTTCGACGCAATTGGAATCTCCTTTTTTGAAAAGCAAAAACAATTTTATTTTCGACCATGACTGTGGAAACATTTCAGTTAGCAATATCTCATTGAACGTCGATGTGTTTGTAAACACATCGACGGCGACACCTAAAACGGTCAGATCACTGCTCAAATCATCGAGCAAATGTACATATAAAAATAAAATAAAACCACAATGTAGTAGGTAGTTAAAATAGAAAGATTCTAGTAGTATTTAAGTAACCTATGAAGAAGTCCGAAAACTCGGACGAAACGTCGGAGAAGGTATCAATGTAAAAAAATGAGCTGAAAGTCCTCCAAAAATAAAAAAAAATAAAAAGATTTTCTTTTGGTTTTTTTATTGAAGAAATAAATTCAACTATAACAGCCAACAACTTGTCTAGTATCACCCAAATGCATTATATTTATTTAAAATTATTTCTTTACAAACTGGAAATTGAAGGAGCCATGTTTCATAAAGGCAGACAATGTCAAAGTTTATTAAAAGATCAATATTTTCTGTGCATAAAAAATGAATAAAATTGGAGTATCCCTGACAGTTCCAAAATATTATTTTTAATCCCCTCTCGAATATTGTAGTGTTAGTCAGTTTTTTAAAACTTTATTTGGTATTGGGTTCAACTTTTCTGAACTTGTGGACTGGGTCGGTCGACTCTTCAATTTTTTCGAACTCTGTTCAATTTTGTCTTCGGCCACCTTTTCTTCGAAGGAGTGTTGTAATAAACGTTTTCTATCATTATTCATCCTGCGCCCAAGTCGGCGCTCCTTTGCCTTATTTCTAAATTCTAAAGGAAGATCTTCATTTATAAATATCCCTGTACCTCTCAAATCTTTTTTCTTCTGGAAGACAGATGATTTTACTTGGAAAGATGAGAAACAAATCTTAACTGGTCTGCAAATATCGGCATTGTTCATCTTACCCAGTCTATATACTTGGTCAATGTCTGTACTATTTATGCTCAGACTTAGCTTTTCACTAAAGAGATTGATAACATATTGCTGTAAATCTTTATTGTTGAATTCGTTTTCTTTTAAGCCATGTAGTATTAAGTTGTTTTTGTTTATTTGTTTATCATATTCTGTTGTTCTTGCACTGTGGATTCTAGTTTTGTGTATTTTTCCTGTGTGCTAAGGCAAATACACTTTAAGTCATTTATTTTTTCATTCAGGTTATATTCAACAGCACTAATGCGTTCCAATATTTTATCCAGCTTTTCTTCCATTATAAGTTCAATAAAAACTATTGTAGGTTCTATAAGTTTTTATTTCTCAAGTAAATATTTAACTATCGAGGTTTTATTTTTATTTTTATCGCACACAGGTTTTTCCTTATCAGGACACTTTTTCATTAAATGGTTCTTTAGCACTTTTTTTTTCTTGTACACAAGAATATAATAATAACTTAATGCAGTTGTTTTACATAGTATATAGTCTGCATAGCATTATCTCGGACAACTATTTATCACTGTTGTAATCAGCAGTAGTTTATACACCACACAATGACACCACTTTTAAAGTTTATAACTAAATATTTCCCACAAAAAATTAGGTAGTTTGGAGGAGCCTAAATGAAACGTCTACACACTTTTAAACTCTTTGTACCAATTTTACGTTTTATAGTAAAACGTGAGATCCTATTTAAAAAAAAAAATAAGGTAAGGACGGTAGGAGATAAAGAAATGAGTTCTATATCATCTCTCAGGTTGGCTTTCGTCATTTAGGCGAATAGTAGTACGTAGTTTGCTTTAGAAAGCAAAAAACATCTTTCAAGAAATAATCCAAGAACATATAAAAACATGATATTAGTATTTAAAACGATTTTTCTTCCCCCGGCCACAGTATATAAATCAATCAGTAGGGAAATTCCCTACTGATATTTATTTTACTGCACGTTATTTGACTAGGTATATTATAATGCTTTATATTGCGTTTAAGTACTGTTATTTAATTTGTTTAATTCACATTTTTAATTCATAATTTAATCGTATGTAATCATTAAAAAATAAAATTGGTAATAGGTATTTATATTTATTGCATTAAATAGTTTAACAACAATTCAGAAGTATGGTCTGTCCGAGAGAAGGTGTATCTTAAAATTTAACCAACACAATTCATTCATAATTTGACCGAATTTCCTTAGTGATTGATTTATATTTATATACTGTGGTCCCGGCATAAAGTTTCTTCTGCATTCGAGGAGCGAGAGATGAGGTACAATATTTCCTCTTTTGGAAACTCCGATGTCATTACTAATTTTCCTTACATTAATATTTGGATTTTCAATAACAGACGCTACAATATTGAATTGATTTTCCTCGTTGCTTCTTTCATATCTCCGGGTAGTTTTCTCATAATTTGCATTTCCTGTTCTTTCAAATCTTTCCTTCAAACTTACAAAACAGTCAGTACGAGGGAATCATTGTAAATCTGGATGATTTCCCGTGGAACACGACTTGCCAGCAAACAATTGCCATGAGCTTGTCCTAGAGTACACCATATTTACCAACTCTTTGAATAATTCATTATTTTTAATTACTGTAGTTTTGTACGTGAATTGTTTGTTGTAGAAGAAATGACATGTAAATTTACTTTGACAAGACTGGTAAAACTATTATGAAAGTCGGTCATCTTGACAGGCGCTTACTATGTTTATTTCGATGAAGAAACGCGGGCAATTCCGTTTATGTTTTCCATAAAAATACGTTTTTTTGCAAAAACTACACAACTTAGGTATAGGAAAAGCTTTTGCAAAATTGTAGGGTCTGTCGAAGTGCATTTCATGGGTTAATAAAATATAGCGTGTTCCATTTGAAATTTTCGTTTGTCATATTTGACACAATTTTTTTTGCACTTTGTATATTGCAGTTCAACTTTTGATACATCTTTCGAAAGAGCCATCCTCCCTCTACAGTATTCCAAAAAAAATTGTTTATAGCTGCTCACATAACCAAAATGTTTCATATGTAAAAAGTGACTAATTTTAAGAAAAAAAATTCAAGTCAGATATCTCAAACACTCAATATTTTGATAGGAGTGCATTAGACAAACTGTCCTTAATTTATCACGTAGAATTCGATAAAATAATAAAAACATAGGTTGCTATTTAAAATAACAAAGTGAGTGCCTATACATAATAAACTGAACACCCTGTACATCCGAGTTTATTTTTATTTTGTGGAGCTCGAGAAATTAGGCAACGCTGTAGAAAAAAATTTAAAATATCTCCTTTGCTAACCTAGATATTGGACTTCCGCGCACTAGGAAGACACCTCGGAAGACACCCTGTACGTAAAAAGATTTTCTATACTAAAGATATCAGCTTCATATAGCCGTGAAGTTGAATACAATCTTTGCTTTTTCAATATTATTTTTAATAACCTATTCTGTATTACTTGTACGGCTTCCAGATTGTTGGTGTATAGGCCACCCCAAATAATAATACAGTATTTCAGAATCAATTCAACTAAGGATTTGCAGATAATTATTAAATTATTTTTAGCTAATACCTACCTACCTCAGTGCATAAAATCTATGCATTAATAACCAAAGTTTTTTTGTTATGTAACTCATGTGTTCATCCGTTCTTATGTGTTGATCAATCATTACTCCTATTATAGGTAGGTATTTAATATGACTGAATTTTTCTATATTAGGGCAATTACACTTTGTAGGTTGCAAGCAGTTGTTTTTATGGAGACTAATATTATCCCATTAATTATTTTTTAGGATGAATTATTTTTTAAACTATTTATAATTTCTATAATTTAATTGTTACCGGATTAAGGTATAATGTTGATTGGATACTAGTATTTTTGTTATAGGTGAAACCCTTACTTTATCAATTTTTTGTAGTATTTCGGTGCCAATACCTACTTATAAAATAATTATTTAAAAATATTTGCTTTTTCTCTATCCTCAGAAACTTCAATTCCGTCTTTATTATGTGTAGAGTAGATTATAATAATCTCTATAGTTTGTTTTATGTTGATTAGAGTTGCATCATTTTTATATAATCGTAAGTTAAGCTATTGTTTATAATAAATTGTAAGAGTACCTACTTAATAGATACATTTTTACGGAACATTGATCTTATTTGTAACGGTAGATTTATTGAAAATAAAAAAATCTGACATTCTTTATAAAAGGTGAACAGCACAGCATAATAGAAAGAAATCTTATAAAACTTGTATTTTAATATTTTAACTCTAGTTACTTTCTCTTCAATGTAGTTTGTAGATAATATCAGTGGTCTCAATTTTAAGTAACGGTATTTCACTGCTGTTATTAAAAAATAATGAAATTATAAATTTAAAGCTACTATAGATGATGGCAGATCTACCACATTCCTACCATTAACTAACATAGTCTACATTTTTTCATTCAGCAATAGCACACATATATTTAATTTTCTGGAGTGGTCTAATAAAACTTCAAGAGATGAAACATCTTCCATTCTATTCAGCCAGCGTCTTTTAAATTCATGTCTAAAACAATCCAAACTTTAGACACAGATATAAGAACTAACTCGTATGTCTGTGGTTAGACATGCCATCTTTAATAATAGAAGCTTTGTCCACAGCATACCATGGTAAACTGTGCTTTGTCTATATAATACTTTATTATTTTCAAAGATCAAGGAAATGTACTTAGAAGTGCTTAATAATTAATATTAGGTACAGTTTACAACATATTATAGTTTTTTGGGGTTAGGGTACTATTTTTTCTTTTTTATAAAATTATCTGTACCTTACCTTCATAAGGGAATGTTTATTAAGTATCTAAGATATAGGTATCACTATCAGAGATGCGTACTCTTTGTTTAGCTGCGTTCAAAGAGTGTAAATGTGTGTTTATAACTTCATTTTATGAAGTTATTAGCTTTTACCTTCACATACCATTTTAAATAAAATATTTGTACTAAATAATAAAAAATGTATTCAGGATATCACGTTATCGTTATCACTATTACGTATCATCACATTATTCTTTCGGGTACCACAGTATTGTCCAGCTATTAGAGCATTCTAGAATTCATATGATTAATAAGCTTGGTGCGTTTTTTAATATTAATTTCATGTAATATTTCGGATGGATATTACTTCTACTTGCTATGAATGGCTCAAGCTTTTATTAGCTTTGTTGGGTTCTCTAATTTACGAATGTACTGAACCTGCGCAGAACTGTTAACGCATTAACAAAAATCCAAAACTTTTCAGAACTGGCGCGTATAGAAAACTAAAACGCGCTTGTAACATACTCTATTGTCGTAGTAGTAAGCAGATAACAAATCATGTCCTAAAATATCGATAAGACTTTTGGAGGTTATTTTTCATGAACTCCAAACTCATTTTGAAAATGAAGATTTTTTGAAAATACAATGAGTTTGATAACTGACAAGGAGCCTTTATATTGAAAGAAAGAAAGAAGAAAAAAACGAAAGCGTCCTATTATTACTGGAAACAGCGATGTGACTACCGGCACAGTTAAAGGAGTTCCGAGGATGTTGGCGCTCCATGTATACAGGGTAACTCCTAATACTACGGGAGGGGATCTGGAGGAACTTCTGCAAAGCAATTTTCCGGAGATATCTTGTGAAGCTATCATCTTTAAACATCCGAATGTGTATTCCTCTTTCAAGGTAAACATTTTTGAAAGCAATTTTAAGGCAGCTATGAACTCTATACTACGGCCATATGGCACATGTATTCAACGGTTTTTCGAGATGCCCAGGAAAGACCATCTACCGAAATAATTAATCCAAATATTTTGTTGCTGATTGTTGGCACCATACATTTTGACAACATTGGCGAATTGCAAATTAACTACAGTAATTTAAATTTTTTATGTTTTACTGAGCTTAATAAAAGAAGTAGCAATATTGATTTTGTACATATAAATAATTATGTTCTTTGTAGTAATTACTGTAGTCCGACACTAAAAAAAGTCGGTGTTGGTATTTGTACTAAGCCTAACTTAACTGTTAAATATTTAAATCTTAGTAATTTTTGTATAGAAAGGCATGTGGAGCTTTGCGGTATTGTGTGGAACGATAGGAATACCAGTTATTTAATTGTAACTTGTTATCGGTCGCCTTCGGGAGATTTGAAAATTTTATGCGAGAAACTTAATGATGCCTTAAATAGCGTTTACAAAAGGGATCTGAAACTTACTGTCTGTGGGGATTTTAATTGTGATGCGTATAACAACAGCAGGGGATTTAATGTTCTTGCTAAAATGTTTTCTGGCTTCAATATGCATCACGTGGTTGAGTGGTCTACCAGAGTACGGGGGGGGGGGGAGGGTGCTCCCCTCTCCTCTCTCGACTATAGATAATATCTTTGTAAATTTTGCCAATGACGGAATGGTTGGTGTTTTTGACAATGTAATCTCTGATCATATCCAGGCGCATATTTATTGAAGATGCTACGTCTGACTTTGTGGTGGCGCTTGGATAATGTTGACTGGAGCTACTTTTATTTAATTGGGGATACTGATGAAGCCTTTCAATATTTTATAACTCAATTAATATGATTTTTTATGTTTGCTTTCCTCTCAAGCAATGCCGGGTTAATAGTTCTAGAAGGGGCTGGATAGACAGCGAGGTAGTAAAATCCAGTAGAAACCTAAAAGACTTGTATTTATTAGAAAGCGCATACTCGTGCTTGTCGTCTGCATACAAACTTGCTAAGAAAAAACATTTTCTTTTAATTAACAAAAAAAAAAAAGAAAGTATATTTCCAAAAAAAGATTGATGTGTCAAATAATCCCAATAAAACATCCTGGAATATTTTAGCGGGGTTAACGGGACGTCGTAAGCTCTGTAATAATAATTTCACTAAACGGATTAATGATGAAGAGAGTAATACCAATGTGTAGTGTTGTAAATGAGGGAGCGTTCTCGATTGTGCTTGGAGAACATTCGCGAAGCTTCAAATGAATTTGCGCGCACTTTCCCGGCCGAGCATTTTGGAGCACATATTGAGACCTTTCCCTTGAATATGCTCGAAAATTCTCGGCAAAATGCTCAATAATTTATTTGAAACTTCGCGAATGTTCTCCAAGCACAATCGAGACACATTGCCACTAAGAGGAAATTGCCACTAAGAGGAAAAAGTAGCAATATTGTGACTTGCGACCTATTTCCCGAGAATCACCGCTGCACCATAGAATTTATCTCTTTCTGTTGTACTAATCTGAAATGTAGAGTAAACAAAGACGACGATTGGCGATATGTTACCGTGAAGGTACTTACTTTGTTTCTACCGATTACAAACTTTTCCTCTTGTATCGAGCTTTATTTGTATTTACTCTTTTTTATAACCATTTAACATACAATAGTTTTTTTTTTAATAAAGATGAAAATATTGAGAAAACTAGTAATCTTCTCGAGAACATTGAGAAGATTGGGAATATTCTTGAGATTATTGAGAAAAATCAGAATATTTACGAGAATAAAAGAGAAAAATGAAAAACATTGACGAAAAAGGTTAAATAGCCTAATTCGGCTATGCTGATGATAAATTCTCGGGAATTTCTAGTTTATGCTCGTATTTTCTCGTTTATTCTGGTTTGTGCTCAATTTGCTTTCTCCAAAAATAAATGCTCGAGCATTTTCCATCACTACCAATGTGGTTGCTTCACTGTTCAGTGATTACTTTAAGGATGCACCTCTGAGGATCAAATCCCAGTTACAAACGAGGGGTGTACAGAAAAATCCATTAAATATAATTCAAATACGTTATTTTTACTACCCCTTACTTGCCCCTGACGAATTATATAATTTACTAACTCGCAGATTAAAAACTAAAAAATCTGCGGGACATGATTAACATCCCCTTATTTATCATAAAAAACAATTTGAGACTGATATTAGAACCTATAACTTACATTGTTAACCTTTCATTTTCGGAGGGTACCTTCTCTTCTATTCTGAAGACTGGAAAGGTTATTCTAGTTTTTAAGAAGGGTGATCCTAACCTTTTGAGTAATTAAAGGCCAATCACTATTTGTGGATTTTCAAAGATATTTGAATATGCCTTCTTAAATAGATTGTTGAGTTTCACCAGTGGTTGCAATATTCTGGTAGAAAACCAGCACGAATTTTGCAGTAAGAAATCTACTTCTACCGCAATCCACAGAACTGATGAACTCATCAAATTTATTGATGCAGGCGAGTGCCCTGTTGGGGTGTTTTGTGACCTCAGCAGAGCGTTCGACTGTGTCGAGCACGACATTTTAATTGCTAAGTTATATGATTGTGGCATTAGGGGGATTTCTCGGAAATGGGTGTTATCTTTCTTGTAGCAACCTAAACCATATGTGAGCATAAATCATTTAAGCAATGGCAATGTTCACACGCTCAACTCAGATTTAGTAGACTTGGATATGGGTGTACCCCAAGGCTCTCTACTGGGCCCTGCCCTCTTTCTTTTATATATTAATGATATAACTAACTCATTTCACGAGACACACTTTACTCTATATGCGGATGACACATCACTTATAATATCTGATAAATCTTGTAGTGCCCTAAAGCAGAAATGTGAACAGACAATCTTAAATTTAATTGAATGGTTTCAAAATATATCATTATTCTTTAATTCTGACAAAACACAAATACATAGATTCCATACGCCTCAGAAACAAATTGATAACCTCAGGTTTACTGTTGAAAATGATGTGGAATTCCTAGTTTCTGATGTCCACTCCTGTAAATTTTTGGGCTTCTCGTTCTTGAATTGAAAGGCACATTGCTAGTTTGTGTCACCTAAATTGGGCTCTGTTTATTTTCTTTTTTCTGGTATAAAGGGTTTCTGGTATACTTAGTAATGACCATTTAATCAAATTATACTATGCTCAAGTGGAAAGTCGACTGAGATATGGGATCGCCCTCTGGGGTGATTCTGCTCCTTCTCGTAACGTCTTTGTTGCCCAGAAGCGAATACTGCATTGCATTGCTAATCTCTCCGGCGCACATTCATGTGTGGATATATTCAGGAAATTTTAAAATTCTCACTATATGTATAGCTTTTACGTTTCTGAGATCTCTGTATTTGTTTTCAAGAACAAATTGCAATTTATGACCAATTTTAACACCCACAATAAAAATACTAGGGTTTTTAAATAAAATTTTCATAACAATACAGAACTCCTACTACATTAACTAACTGTTTCGAGCAGGAAAACAATTGAACATCGTATTTTGGAGATATTAACAAGTGGAATACTGTATATTCTTGCAGATTTGAGATGTTTATCTCAGGGATACGCTGATACGAGGTTTGATGGAGTATTTGTAATAGTAAAAGAGTGGGTAGAACAGAGCCTAAAAAACTAGCTTAGCAATGAGCTTCTCTCAAATACATAATAATGTGCCTTTATTGACACTAAAATAATTATTACAAATCATTAAATTAACATGGGTGGCGAAATCTAACATTGTTGTTAAGTACAACCACCCTATTTGAAATAAAATTTGAATAATAATATAAAAATACACAGGGTGTTCCTTTAATAACTGTACATAGCATAATGGGAGATAGAGGACATCGAGCTAATACCAAAACACCCCCATGTGTACCGCCTGGAGCCCCTAGCTAATGATGTACAGGGGATTTACAAATTTTTGAGCCGCCATATTTTTTTAATCGTTTTATCAAATGCATTCAAATTTAGGGCATATGTATGTAGTTGGAAGATCTATGCGTAGCAATACTCAGTTCTAAAAAATTCAGGGTCGGACTGGGGAAAAAGTTTTCCGTTAAGTTATCAAAAATCGCCCTGTATATAAAAAATTAATGGTTTCAATGAATACGTCAACTACATAAGTCAATAACAAATAATAAACAAAAATATTTTTGGAGTATTCTTTATTCTTACGACAAAGCTTTCTTTTTGAACAAGTATCAAAATGTTGAGTAAAATCAAAGGAAAATTGCACGCTTTTATTTTAAACAAGTACGTACGGATTCATGAAAGGGGCGTAAGGCGTTGGTCGGACTAACCAACTTTGCACCGCCGACTACACCTTTTATTTTAACACGCGCATAAACGGCGCAAATTTTTCGCGTAACCTTCGCTAGTCGGACTAACGTTACGCCTCGTTGATGAATCCTTACGTTAATGTTTATAATTTAAGACTTAGAAAAAAATTAGGCTTATTAAAAAAAAAGATTTTTATTTTTATAATTTTTTAAAGTTTTTTTTCTTCATTTTTTTCGACCTGCTTCCAAAACAGGTCGATGCCCTCTATCTCCCATTATGCTATGTGCAGTTACTCACGGAACATTCAGGGGTTCTATGGGTAACTGTACATGGTGTACTTAGTGATCAAAAATATTTAACAAATGATCAAAAAATAATAACATGAGCAGATAATGGTGTCCAAAAATGTTTTTGTTTATTATTTGCCACTGACTTACGTAGTTTTCATATCCATTAAAAAAAAAAGATTTTTTTATACAGGACGATTTTTGTTCACTAAGTACACTATCACTTCAGTTACCCACAGAACCACCAAATGTTCCTTGAGTAACTGCACATAGCATAATGAGAGATAGAGGACATCGACCTGTTTCCAAAACACCAAAGAAAAAAATAAAAACAGATATTGTTTTGAAATTTTTTTTCGACCCGTTTTGAAGACAGGCCGGAAAAAAGAAGAAAAAACTAAAAAAAAATTTTAATTAAATCTTTATTTTTTTTATAAGCCTAATTTTTTTAAGTCTTAAATTATTAACATTACCTACTTGTTTAAAATAAAAGCGTGCAATTTTTCTTTGATTTGGCTCAACATTTTGATATCTGTTGAAAAAGAAAGCTTTGTTGCAAGAACAAAGTAATGGTGCCAAAAAATGTTTTTGTTTATTATTTGTTATTGACTCATGTAGTTTACGTATCCAATAAAAAAAATATTTTTTTTATATACAGGGCGATTTTTTATCACAACGGAAAACATATTTTTTCCCAGTCCGACCCTGTATTTTTTAGAACTGAGTATTGCTACGCATAGATCTTCCAACTACAGATATGTGCGCTAAAGTTGAATGTTTTTGATAAAACGATTAAAAAAATATGGCGGCTCAAAAATTTTGCAAAAATCCCCTGTTTATCATTAACGAAGGGCTCCAGGGGGTACATATGAGGGGTGTTTTGGATTCAGCTCGATGTCCTCTATCTCTCATTATGCTATGTACAGTTACTCACGGAACACCCTGTATATATATTAACGATAAATAAACACAATTAATTGTGGACACAAAAGAATAACTACTACTACTATTATGTATTGTCGCGTCTTATTATAAAGTTTTTCACCCTTCTCTGAAATAGAGGGAAGCTTATATATAACCTGATGTCCACTGATTATTTTAACAGAGTTATAGCTAAAACTGCCCTGGACGTAGCTAAATTACTGAAACGTCATACTTTTCTGAACATATTTCTCTTATTATTAAAGATATACCCCTCAAATGTATCAGTACATGTGTTCTATGTTTATGTTCAAGGACACTATACATAAATCTAAAAAAATAAATACAGGTAAGAAACATACACTTGTTAATCATCTTCAAAAATTCATTTTCAGTTTTTCTGTTTTTACCATTAAAATCAGCATAAAAATTACACCACTTTGCTAACTTAACCTATTTCCTATCTTTAGAGTTTCGGAGATAACAATAGTGGTATCACTTAAAATAAAAATAAACAAAAATATATAAAATAGATCATAATCTGTACCAAAATATGATGGCAGTAATTAACTGCAGGGGGTATATTAAACACAAAAATTGTTTTTTTCAAAACTGCTATTAGCCATTTAGATGTTATGGGAAGATATTTTTTGGTCATCGCAGTATCTCGCTGTATGTCTGTCAGTATGGCTCATCGCCGCGCGTGGTTAACTTATTGTTTATTATTATTACTTTGTTTATAAAAGTTCCTGTACTCTCAAATATGTGTGGGTATTATCTCGCCTTTGTTCACTTTTGTACACATTGTGATAAATAAACTTCACACAAAACAACGTAATTAACAACTGATGTCATTTATTAGTGTTCTGAAAAAAAAATATATAAATCGTATTTATTTTACTTTGAAAACAGCGCGCGTATACATTCAGTGAGTATGAGGTGTTTATGTTTAATACATCGACCTAGAGTTATAAATTACCGGTAAGTTTATTCCAGTAATATTTTTTTTGGGAATTCGTTAATTATTTATGCGAGTAAAACTAACCTACCATGTGATTATTAGAACAAATATATTATGTATCCTATATAAAATAAAACTAGCTCAGAAGACATACATTTATGTTAATATGTTTACCAATGTTAATATTAACATTGGTAATATATTGTTTATGTTAATATGCATAGTGTTTGTTCTCTTTTAACTACAGTTTGAAATAAATAGCTTTGTTCTCTTTGACCTTTTAAGTTTATGTGATATGCTTAGAATTAGCGCAGTTCTTAGTTAACCATTTTTTCCATACCTACGTATTTTTACGATTAAATTTGAATCATATTTTCACATGTGTTGAAAATATATTTGTTTCAAAGTAAATTTGAGTATACAATAATTAATATTCAATCATTAATAGCAGTCATACTACATGACAATTTTAAGTTAATTGTTCTTTATTATATAAAAGAAAGTTTCTTGTACACATGTGCACGAATTTTAATCCGGAGCGTACTGCGATTAAATAGAGGTTTGTGTATTGAAATAGAGGTTGACATCCCTCCTAGGCTAGGAGCCCTAAGGGTAGAAAGGCTACATACCACTAAAATTCCTAATTTTTTCCCCGGCTACTAAAAAGTTATACTTACCCCAGGATCTAGTTATAGTCCAGAATTATAGTCGGGCGCTGTATATAATTTTTGATATTCATTTGTAACAAATGTTAAAATACGCTATATTGGAATAACTTTATTGTTAGCACCTATTTTTCTTAATCCAACGACTCATGATGATTCTCAATAGTTTAGGCTATTATAACAGCTAACAGGCTGACCAACAACTACTATAATTGACACGAACAGGTCTCATCAACTAAAAAATTTCGAACCTAAAGTGACCATTGGGCCGACCTTAATTTTTTTAATAAGAGATTGCGCTACTGTAATTTTAGAACTGGTTAAATTGATCGTTGTTAATTTTTAAAATAACATTTCCCACAACCACTAACCAAGCAGTTAGCATAACCAAGCAGTTAGCATCAATTAAATCTAACTTCTCTTAGGCTAATTCCGCTAAGATCGAAAATGTAAAATTCAATACCTCACCCATAAGAAAAAATAAAGATTCTGTTATTTTTTGGGAATCCATCTACTAAAAAGAATGACTAAGTACACTACGGAAAAGTCCTTACAAAACCAAGGTTTTTTAAAAACCTTTCAAAGTTTTGTAAAAATCGGTTAAAGTTTTGTACAAACCGTTCAAGGTTTTTTCGGTCGGACTACATATAAATGATCGTTACAGCTGATCTTCAAATATGATTTTAATTTTTTTCAAAATTAAATAGAAATTAAACAGAATTCATTAATTGTGATCTCAGCGAAATGTTGATTATCTTCCAAAAGTGTGCAATATTAACATTATTTTTTTGAAAAAAAGGACTGCTGTCTAGTGTAGTGAACATTAATTAGTCATCTAAAACTTACTTCATACAAATAGGAAGTTCCAATGCCTAGGCGTGAACCTCTGCAAATCGCTCTGCGAAATTGTGTACATTGCAGCCTTAAATTCTGCACTACTTTCCCCATTTAAGCTTTTTTGCACCTCTAACAGTTTCCGAGATCTCTGTAGTGGTAATCAAATTTGATTCTTATTATATATTGTTCGTTCCCGTCTGGAATATGCTTCCACAGTCTAGCTACTGGTATAAATGTTTTATTTGCTGCGGCAGTGGTTTTCAGTTTGTCACTTATAGAATATAAGAGTGACGACTGACAATCACATTTTGACATTTTGTATTTTAGGCGTCCAGACCATGTCCAGACGCACGTTCAGCAAAGTCATCATTAATAATTTTATTCTATAATTATTTAATTAGTTATTATTTATTTTTCTACGGGCGTGTGGAAAGTTACAATTTTCTGCACGCATTTGAGTGTAGAAAATTGCACTTTTCCGCACTAGTGCGGAAAATAAATACCTATGTATTACTTGCAATGTGATCATAATATTATCTTAATTCCAAAAAATCATGTTGTCACTGTTCAGATTTTGACATAAAGAAAAAGGAATGCTTGACACTTCTAATTATTAGACAGCATTGTGTGCTGTTCAATTAAAATATTTATTTTTCTTATGTCAATTTTCTTCACGCCCGTAGAAAAAACGTTTTTCCTAACATGTGGAAGGTGTCTTTTCCGCACTCACTGCTTGTCCGAACTCCGCTTCGCGTCGTTCGGACAACTGCAGTCCCTTGCGGAAAAGTATCACCTTCCACACTTGTTAGGAAAATAACTATTAATAATTATTATTGGTTTCAAAGTTGTGCACTAAAATACCAACAATAATAGATGATCTGATCTGATGACTTTTATACATACATTTCGTTATTGATAAACTGGAAACTAAATTGTATCAATATCAATATCCCTGTAAGTTTTTGAGAGACAGAGCTTCCTGACTCTTTGTAAAATAGTTCGTTACTATTCAGTATTTATGGAAATATTAAGATTTACACATTAATATACTTTTTTAAATCATTTGGAACAAAGGTAATCTGTATAAAATCTGTATCTGCGTTCTGTATAAAATACTATCTACACGGAAGTGGAACGAAAACGTAAGATAATTATTGGCATCATATATATCCATTTATAATGTATTGAGATAAAAATCGTCGACCTATAAGGAAAATGATTACTCCTGACCTCGGAAGATAAAACCTGACAAATCGTATTTAAATTTTATCTTGTAAATCATTGTTTATTGCAACAAGGAAAAATTAAAAATAAATTTATTATTGATAATTATTTCATTCGTAAAATAAGTTTCACGATAATATTAGTATTTATTTAGATTTGAATAGTTCGCTGATTAGTTATTTATATTATTATGAATTATAGTTATAGTATCATTCATATCCAGTTATTAACGTAGCAGAAATTAACGTAAGAATATAATTTAGAAACTGAAATCACAATAAAAATTAACGTGGTGTACATACGTAACGTAATATTACATGAAGTTGGCCGAACTCCTTGTGGATTTCTAATTTGCGTTGGTTAATTGCTCCAATGAGCTGCCTCTAGAAATGATGTAGCTATTTAGCAATACACGTTCTCTCCACAGAAATAAAGGTTATAGAATTGAAATAGTATATGCATGTATTTGTTTATACCGAATTAACAGCATTTTGTCCCTCTAATATGGATTCGATTTTCCGTTTGCGCAGTTGACCCTTGTAACGTCATCTAAAATTAAAATTAAGTAACGCTTTTGGTACTTTCTTCAAATTTATCGGCCCCTGATTGATTCCTCATAAACTGCTGACTTAGCTACTTAACCAATATATGAGGGGTATAGATGCAAAACGCGACATGTCCAATTAACTTAAATTTGAGTAAAGCGACAAAAACGTATTCTGTCTCAACAGATAGATATTATTATAATATTTTATTATCGATTTGTTACAACAGGCCCATGAAAGATTTTCTGCAATTTGGACAGAATTGTGATTTCCAGATCTCCTGAAAAATAAAAAAAAAGATTGGACATGTCGTGTTTTGCATTTGAAAGTAGGAATTGTAGCAGTTTGCACCTAATCAATGGACATGTCGGTTTTTATAAAAATAACTATTTTGGTTTATTTTACTGAAGTTACAAAATACTGTGTATTTTTAGAACTTATTTATTAGAAAATAGTAGAGACTAGATAGATATATATTTATTTGTACTGACAAACCTAAACATGTTTTTACATAAATAATAATAAACGCTTAAACTATTAGGAACTAGGAATACAATATTAATAAAAAAAGAAAAAACTAAACACAATTTGAAAAAATAACTATATTTGTAGCTCTACATCTTCTTCATATTCCTTTATTTTATTTAATAATATTTATTTAAAAATTTTAAAAATTTATCTAAAAATATTTATTTAAATCTAGTTATTTATTTAACCGTACAATAATTGTCTTTGCGTAGAAATAATTTACTGTTTTATGACGAGCCCATATCGAAAAAAATGTATGCAATAGCCGTTTTACATTGACAATTTATTTCTTCATGAATAAATAAATTCACGAATAAGGTCTTAAATTTATTTGACGTACAACTTTCGGTATTACATTCACCCAAGTTGTACTTGAAACGATTTCATGAACTTATTCATGAAGAGGTGATCGATGCAAAACGGTTATTATAGGCGCCACAAAGCTGAAGCATTATTTTAAAACACAATGGTAGGTATAACAAACTATTAAAATAACTATATAGCTAAACATACCTTGCAATTTTGGCTTTCTCCCTTTTCCATTCTAGTGGCTGCCTTCTTCTTTTTCTAGCTCGGTTTTGTGAGTCTGGTAAAATTTTAACCTCTTCTGCCATGCTTATAATACGACTATTAAGTAAGTACTAACAGAAACGGATTCGCGCGAACCAAAAGTTTCAAATAAAAAAAACATCACCTGTTTCGAATTCTAGCGTCTGATTGGTTAAATTGAACTTGTCGCATTTTGAATTTCAAATGTTGGTGCGTGAGTCGCATTTTGCACTTGAACGGGAAATTGTACCACAGATTTCTAACATCAAATGTCGAATTTTGAATCTGACGATTTATTGACATTATAAAGAATTTAATGCTGAATTACGTCATACCAAAAGGTCTACTTTGATGAAAATTGGACATGTCGCGTTTTGCATCTATACCCCTCATATGACAAGAAGCGTATAAAAATAGGAATGTCAAAACTAGTTAATATAAAATTTAATAATACGGCTTAACTTAACAAGGGCGGATTTAGTTTGGAGGGGGTATCTCGAAGAAACAAAAATGTTGTCAAATTACCTGTACATTTAGATAGGTACGTTTTTCTTTAAACAAAAATGAAATAGTAAAAGAGGGGTTTAATAAAATATCTTTAAATGAGGTACGTTTATGTTTTTTAACTAATTACGCTTTTGCTTTGAATTTATGGGGGGGGGGGTAATTACCCTATTACCCCCCCCCCCCCCCCCCCCCCCCCGTAAATCCACCCTTATAGTAGAAATTTGTACATATGTAATATTGGTTCCACTTATACTTTAATCTCTCCTTGATTGTTCTATTATACTGTAAGGGGTAGAAAAATGAACACTAAGGCTAAATTATAACTATATTAAACTGCAAGACAGAGCTTCCGATACGTATGGTATGTTAACTCTACCACAGAGGACACAGACCAGAGGCGAAAGCTTGCGGCGGTGTCTTTGATGTTTAATGGCCCATTTTCGATACCAGTTACGTCTACACTGAGAGAAATAATTGCTTAATTCTAACAATACCACCTTACTATAGGTACTCTGAAAGAAGTGTTTAATGATTATCGTTAACGGCTTTTGTAGATTAAGTATATCAATACAATAATTCACCTTATGTAATGTAACTAAACCACAGAGACTAAGGCTAGTGGCGGCGTCTTTGATGTTTAATGGCCCATTTTCTGTACCAGTTACATCTACACTAAGAGAAATAATTGCTTAATTCTAACAATACTACCTTACTATACTCTGAAAGAAGTGTTTAATGATACTTGTGGTTGTGACTGATATGTTATATTACTTATATTACTAATGTCATTCAGTTTTTTGTTTTATGTATTTTTAATAAATATTTCATGTCATTTATTGCAAATAAAAGATTTATTATTATCCATATGTGATCTTGTATTTTTTATTATTCCCAGAAAATAACCCGAATAAGTTGCAGATCATTATTAGAATTAGGAAAATTATCAAAATTTTGCTTATAAATGTACCTATGCTTTTATTAATAACTGAAGTAGTAATACAATAATTATTATTTTCCGACTGACATTTTTTACACTGGTTTTGTAAAATCAGATGCATTTTTAATAACAATCACCAGTATACAACATATTTTTAAGCAAGTTCTAACAAAAAAAGCCATAAATTTGAACACAGCGCAAACTTTACATGTAGACCAAGATACCTCCAAGCTTCGTAAGATTATTTCCTGTATTAGAATAATTTAGAGGTACATCTCGATGATAAAGCACATGGACTATTTATTTATGTCCATCTATATTAAATAATTTAATATTTAATTCATTTATTCTTATTCTGAATTTTGTTCGTGTGCACTGCAAATTTTTTGCACTTGCAACTACAATAATTTGCTACTAATATACTTATGTATTAGTACAGTCTAAACAGCAGACTTAAAGAAAACACAAATATTGGTAATGTAGCTTAGTTACATTACATAAGGTGAATTATTGTATTGATATACTTAATTTACAATAGCCCTTAAATATAATCATTAAACACTTTTTTCAGAGTATAGTAAGGTAGTATTGTTAGAATTAAGCAATTATTTCTCTTAGTGTAGACGTAACTAGTACAGAAAATGAGCCATTAAACATCACTAGCCTTCGCCTCTGGTCTGTGTCGTCTGTGACTCTACTACGAGTAATCGTCAATGTCAATGAATTAATGATCCCAACTACGTCCAATCGTGAGTACGTCTCTATCGAAATGGTTATTCAGTCCCGGCCTTCCTTGTGTCGCTGCCCCGGCTAGTACCATTTCCACAAGATGTATCAGGGCCGGCACAGACTTACGAACAGCATAGCGTGTTCCTCCAAAATTCGGCGTTCCTGACAGCATTCCGTCCTGGAGATGTACTTTTCGTAATCTATAAATCACATCAAAAACTTTAGAATCAAACACGTAATAAGCATTAGATGTTTTCTTGTTCATTTAGATATTAGCCTTTAGTTAATCTTAGCGCTAACCTTAGTGTGTGTGGTAGGTGGATATACATCATCACATTTAAAACTTAGTAAGTTGAGACATTTACGATGAACAGATTCAATACTGTCGATGTGCACATTGTAGTGTGGATACCATACAAACGAGGCGTACTCAAGCTTAGGCTTTATAAAACAGTTAAATAACAGTTTTATTATATATGGGTTAATAAAGTCTTGACTACAAAGAGCAATGAATCCATGTCTTATATCGGAGATGATAGATTCTATGTGATTATTAAGAGCAGGAAAATAAGACCGTTATTATTTGAAATGAGCGTAGTTCTAGCTTATTTCTGTCAAGCGCTAGCTGTCCGTGAAACGAATATTTATTATAGATATAAACCTATCTGGGAAGGCAGGTTTATAAAATAAAATATGAACCAGTTCGTAGTTCGGTTCGTAAGTACTGCTTTTCCCGTACAGATGGCGCGGATATCGAATGCTTTCAGGTGCACTAGCAATTTTTTATATTCAAAATTCCCGACTGTTTTTAATGTGGTGATTGTTTTATATTACTTGTGTTATTTGTGTCGTGCTTGTGTTAATTTTTATAATGGGACGTTTTAAAAGTAAAACACTAAAAAGGACAAATAGATCTAAACTGCAGAAAATAATTTGGACTGATGGTGGAAGGTAAGTTTATAATTAATTCCTATAGGTAGGTAATGAATTTTTAGTAAAATATTTGGAAATGATTTTAGAAAAAGATTTTCCTACAACGAATGCAATAAAAATGGACCACTTCTAGAAGATAATCAGGATATTTCTTGTCCTAGTTGTACAACGTAAGTTTTAAAATCAGCTAAATGTGAAAAATATTATTCTCGCTTAAAAATATGCCTCTATTTTTTTCTGTCAAACGAAAGGTTCTACAGTTTAGAAGCTTGATAATGGGACTAACTTTTCCAAATCTATATACTTCGGAAAATTTTAACTATGTACATACCTATTATAAAATTTTAGCCGCGGTTAAGTAACATTTGTTTTTAATTCAATTTTAAAAGTTGCTGTTTTCATATCTTTCAGAACTTCTTCAACGGCGACAATAAGTTCTAAAATAGTAGAAAAACAGTACGATTGTGAAGAGATGGATGAGACACATTCTGAGGGGATTATACAACATATTTTAGAAAGGTAAAATTGGTAAAATTGTCCCTATTAAAAAAGCTGACACTGGTAGTAAATAACTGTAAACAACAATCTGAAAAAAATTGTGAAAATAATACAGTTATAAAGGCTACTGTTTTATATACCTTGCATTTAGTAGTTATCCGGTCATTTTATCCGATATTTTAAAAATATCATATTTATGACTGTATTATTTTAACAATATTTTCAGATTGTTGTTTACAGTTACTTACTACTTGTGTCAGTTTTTTCGCAATATTTACGGAGATAGCACTGCCTTCTGTTTTGCTTAAAAATAAAAAAACGAAGAGCTTTTGAGACAAATGACCTTCAGTGTGTTAAATACAGTAGTTCGACTTATCGTCAGTAAAAATTTGATTTTTTTTTATTTAAAAAATAATTACGAGTTAAAATGACAGGTATCAATTTTGTAGGCAGAAAACCGTGATTTTTTCTACATTTTCAGTAATAACTAAAAAATGGAATAACAAAAATAATTGAAATTTTAGCACACAATAGGGTGATGGGGGTCAATATATGGTCCAAATTTCAAATTCTTTCCCCCTGCGTTTTCTTAATATCGGTTTCCAAACTCAGGGGTCTATTCCATTTATTTCGATAGTAGATATTTATAAAAAAAAATACCAACATAAAAACATGTATAAAACTAGGTATAAAGTACATATTTAATTAAAACAAAATAATATACAAAAAATTTGTTTTCAAAATAAAACGTTTCAACATTGTCATTTTACGCCATATAGGATACAAATAATGATATTTGAATGGTAAATGACAGGTTTATATTTAGTCGATTTATCGTATAAAATATTAAATCCGCTTTTTTTAACAGTTCTTAAATGGAATTAATATTTGAGGGAGGAGGGCTCACACAGTTTATTCTTTAGTCACTTTTGGATCAATTATTTTCCTCAGGTATTGGGTTGTATCGTATATTTTGTAAAAGGCTCTTATTCTGTTATACAGGGTGATTCATTAAGAATGGGAAATCACTAAACTGGAGATACTACATACCAAAATATGATGATTGAGCTCAACATGCCTTATACAAATGTTGCAGGTTTACGAGATACAGGGTGTTCAAAGTTGGAATTTTTATTGGAAAATTCTCAATAGGTTTGGAATTTTTAGCAGTATCAACTCAAAAATTGGTAGCTTTATATTGTTTGGTTCGAGAATTATAAATTTGATGCTGAATTTAGCACTGTCTGTACAGGGCGTTAGTTACACCCTGTTACTTTATGTTAATCACAACATATTTTTTTATCTAATGAACTATAGGTAAAATTAGTTGGAAATCTAAAAGGCAGTTCAATTATACGTAGAAAAGGTGCTCTTGTTTAATTCATCTGACTCTATCGGTTTTTGAGTTATTTGAATTTTAAAAGTTCAATGTATGTTGCTTTTGTACAGGGTTTCCCAAAATTAATGGAATACAGAGCAACATTAGATTTCCGATACTAAAATATTGCTATTGGACCCAACTTACCTTAATCCAAAAGCTTATAGTTAAAAAGATACAGGGCGTTAAAATTTAAATATTATTGTCGATATTTTTTAAATTTCAACTTTATGATGTATCTTTTTAAGTTTTAAGTAAGCAGTATCAGCTTTTGGACTAAGGTAAGTTGGGTTCAATCGTAATATTTTAGTATCGGAAATGTAATGTAGATCTTAATGAATCACCCTGTATACACAGGGTTTTTCGGGGTCCTCATTCTGAATGTTTTAACAGCATATAACATGGAACAAACTGAGTCCTAAGGGCGCCAGAGCGCATAATAATAAATAAATAAAAATAAATTAGAATAAATCAGATAAATTGGTTACTAAGAGATCTTGACTTTTAAATTTTCCTTTGCGAGTTGTGGATGTGCATCATGATCTTTGAATGCATTTTTCTCGGAAATGGTTGAAAATTTAGTTTACCGTTAAAAGTTCTCCAGATCTCCAGAATCTCTCCCTTTCTCCAGAAAGAAAGTCTACTTTCAGGGATAACTTTGAAGGGCTTAGAAACTATTTCAGGACCTTTTTAGCATGTAATGCTAAGTTATTACATGAAGTTTTTGACTTATTTTGTTCCGTACACAAGTTACAATTCTGAATGGGGATAATGAAACACCCTGTATAAAATATTAGTGCTAGGACTATTAAAAGTACATAATAGGGAGCAATATAATCGTATATTTGTTTAACAGTAATTGTATTCATTTTAGAAACCCAGCTTGGTGCAAAACCAAGTATTCTGGACCTTGACGTTTAGAACCTTGGAATTGGACAGCAAGATCCCCAGATCTCCCACCGCTAGATTTTTACCTGTTTAGGGTGCAATAAAACCAAAAGCATATTCCACACCAATTAATTCAAAAGAAGATCTAGTTGCTCGAATAAGATCATTTGAAATTTTGCCTGCAGCCCAAATATCAGAAAATGTGATAGATGAATTTATCGGAAGGATAAACAATTGTTTAAGGCTAGGTGGGGATCATATCGAACATAGGATTATTCCTAATGCGATGATGACGATGATTGCCTTTTTGTCACTTTTAAACGTTATTTATTAATACCTAATTAATAAACAACGTGTAACAGTGACAAGAATGAGAATAATAGGTAATCATCGTCATCATTCAATATCTTTCATTATATACGTTAGTTTTATGTCTTTACCGATTATTGTAACATTTATAACATAATTTTAAAAAACTAATATCTCCCCACACATTGTTGGCAAATTAGGGGATGTCTCATTAAAAATTCTGCAAGTTCTATTCATTATCTTGTTACATTCCCCGTGAATAAATTATAATGTCACCATTGGAATTACGTGTTTTCATTTTCAATTTTTTTATTTTAAACCACACTTAATTAAACAGCCTATATGGGGACTGACAAAAAATAACTTGTGACAGATTAGTTTTGTTTTGAAGTTCGGCTAAGAATTTTATAGCCATCCTCGCAAGAAATTAAATGATTTTAGGTGATTAGACAAAAAGAGTTAACTTAGAATAGACAAAGAGAGATAACTTAAAAACTAGAAGAGATTGGTATAGGGACCCATGATATACCGTTCGAAAATAAAACCGAAACACTTATAGGGTGTTCCATTTGAAAAAATCAACTGATGATGGACTTAATAACTCGGCATTAAGTTTCTACCACCCTGTATGCAATATGCAATTAAGCCACCTTGAAAGTATGAAAGGGAAGCTTAAGGGTATAGGATATCCCTCCTATAAATATTGTCGCTTTATCTCTTACTGTAAAATACACAACTGGTTTCCAGTTGGTTACTGTTTCTTTTTATTTTTTTTTAATGTCTCGAAAACAGTTAATTTTAGGAATAGGGAAACTTGATCAAAGTCCACCTAAACTTTTACGTAGAAATCGAAATTGTAATAATATATAGGGTGTTCCATTTAAAATAAACAAATTGGTAGCGATTTCCGGTATAACCGGAAGTGCTACATGGATGCCATTATTTTATTTGAGGAGCACATGCCTGAAAATCCCATGTCCTAAATTTTCAAAATTCAAATCGAAGTAGTCTCTGAAATATCGTAATGGTGGTCACCGTGAGACACCCTGTGTTATAAGAATAAATATTTGATATTTAGTGTTTTCGGCAAATAATATCCATTTGAACTGATCTTACTAGTTTGCAACTTCCATACCTAAGTCAAAATATTAGAGAATAACTAAGAATAAAGGTCAAAAATATATTATTACTATCTACTATCCACTATTACTATCGAAATAAATGAAATTTATCTCTGAGCGGATACAGAAAGATCAGATAACTATAACTACTAAACTTAAGGTATATAGACAGTCTTTAAATCTATATTATTTTAAACGTTTTTCAGATTGTTGTTTACAGTTATTTACTTCTGTGTTAGTTTTTTCGTTTTTAAAAAAACGCGCAATACCTATTTACGCGTGTCGCGTAAATACGAGAGATAGCACTCCCTTCTGTGCTATAAAAAAACGAAGAGCTTTTGAGACAAATGACCTTCACAGTGTTGAATACAATAGTTCGACTTATCGTCAGTAAAAATTTGAATTATTTTTTATCAATTAACAAAATATTTACGACGATTTAAACTGACAGGTATAAATTTTGTAGACAGAAAACCGTGATTTTTTCTACATTTTCAGTAATAACTAAAAAATGGGATAACGAAACTAACTGAAATTTTAGCACACAATAGAGTAATAGTGGGACAATATATGGTCCAAATTTAAATTTTTTTCGCCTGTACGTTATCTTAATATCGGTTTCCAAACTCAGGTGTCTATTCCATTTATTTCGATAGTAAGAAGAAATATCTAAAATATCCACTACTCTATTCCACCAGACCAGACTCTATCTCTCTCTCCCTCTAATACAGTTGATCCTTACATATCCATACCTAAAATATATGTTTCTGTATTACCTACATAGCTATACGAAAAGAAAACTGTTTCCTACTGCCTAAATATTATATGCGGCCTCTATTTGGCGGACGCTAAAACTGCAAAATAGCCAGTAGCTGCAAGTGGGTGTTTGTTATTGCTTGTTGTACATTGAGACGCATGGCGGTAAACTATCTACGAAACATAAATATTTGTTGGATGACCAGCTTCGTAATTAGATAATGTTCGTAATTGAAATTTTACAGTGTGTTTGAAAAATGATTATACCAGGGAATGACATATTTGGAATTTAATAAAATGCTCTGGTTGTCACATAAAATAAATATTTAGATTTACAATCAATAACGTTTTTTTCAAAAAGTTCGCATATTAGAAAAAATAAAAATATGTCAAGACCTAATTCATTGCTTTGCACATATGACTGTGATTCTGTTTTTGTGATTACTCAACTATTGGCGTCGCTGGACATCCAACAAAATCATGGAAAATCACAATGTCGTCCTCTTAAACGAGAGTTTACTCTCAAAGATAACGCCAAGGTCACGAAACGTCATAGGACGGTCTTGTGAAGCGCCGTCTAGTTTAAAGTCACATGGTAGAACCGAAGATTTCAATGTTAGAGAGAGAAAGTTACACTTTTGATTTTGAACATTAAGTGGTAAATTATTTAACAGACACCAGTTGGCAACTTTATTTAAATTGTGCGGAATGCGTTCACAATCAATAACGTTTTTTACTGTGGTAAATAATTCCTTATCATTTGCATAAAGGAGATAATTTACATCCAAGTCATCGCCGATATCATTTATAAAAATATTAAATAACAAAGGCCCAAGTACAGTCCCATGATACACCTGAGGATGCAAGATATTCCACAGACTTAAAACCATTGAAAATAACAAACTGCTTTCTGTTCGCTAAATATGATTTGAACAGATTTAAAAGTGAATAGAAAGTCCAAACAAAGTTTCTGAAGCAAAATTACATGGTCAAGTCTGTCGAATGCCTTGGGGAAGTCTGTATAGACTGTCGGTTGTCAATAGACTCTGAAATGAATGGTGTAAGGCAGACTAAATTTGTTGTAGTTGACCGTCCTTTCATGAAGCCTTGTTGAAATACTGTATTAAAACTACTGACATTGTGATAAATGTATTATTAGGTAAAAATTTAAAAGTTTTGGAAAAATTGCAGAGTATTGAGACAGGACGAATGTTCTTGATATCGCATTTATCTTATTTTTTATGAATAGGGCACACTTTGGATAATTTCCAGATATTAGGAAACGTGTATGTTTTCAAGCATAAATTAAATAGACTTCACGTGAAATGCAAGTACCAGAGCACATTCCCTGAGAATAAATGCTGGCACAGCATCAGGTCCAGTTGTCATTTTTGATCTAGTTCCCGTTAGGGCAGTAAGAACTTAATTTTACTTCACTCATTTATATTAACTGATCAATGGGTGTCAGTACAGCACTATATGCATATCTGCATGCATGCTGGAAGACTGAGTTAAGGATTTACTGAAAAAATCTGCATAGGAATTTGAAATAGCATTGGGATTGTTAATATTTTGTCCGTTGAAATGCATGTTATTAGAACTGCTAGTAGGACCACCTGCTCTGCTTTTAACAAATGTCCAAAATTTATGTGGATCGTTGCTAATACTGCTTTCAATAGATTGCAAGTTTTGTGGGCTTTATTAATATCCCGCTTTACGTTATCTCTAAGTCTTATACATTCTTGAAACGCTATTCAATTTTGTTATTTTTATATGGGTGTAACATTTTGGATTTGATCTCTTATTATAATTTGAGAGTTAAACCATGGAAGATAATAATTATTCCTATGATTAGAGGCAAACTTAGGAACACAAATGTCAAATGTATTGTAAAGTTTCCCATAAAAATAAGTGTAGTTATCCTTAACGTTGGTAAATAAAGGTAAATATAAAAAATTTTGAGATACGATTGCCTCGAATGCATAATCTCTAGTCCCGTATTTGAATGACGTAATATTGCCAATATTTACCAATAATTTATTTATTTACCATTAATTTTAATAATACTACAATTACTTCTAATAAAACCATAAGTCTACAAATATTTTCAATAATTCTAAATACTACCAATGTGTTACACCATATTTCCACGGTGGTTTGCCCCTCGGCTACTTACGATTAGATCAGAATTACATTTTATTATATACTTAAGCAGTTGATCATCTTGATACTTCTCCGAGATACCAAGACGGATCCTAGGCGCGATACCATTCACTTGCCTAACCTCATAGGAGTCAGACATGATAGAATGTTTTATTGTATCATGGGAGTCAGTTTGTCCTATTTATCTGGTCACTGTAGTTTGCCCTTCACCACAGTTTTGAGCTTCTCGTTGCCTCCTAGATTTTTGCTCCTACGCCGAACACCATTTTTGATATATGTTGTATGTCCGCCAGCAGAGCCTGCTGCGATTTTTATACTATTGAAATTCAATATAACCATTTAGAGATTTTTTTATTTAAAATCTGACATGATAGCGCTAATCAGGACAGGAAAATGGCATTTTAACAGTTTTCTCTTTATACATTTTAAATTGCGTAACGTATACAAAATCAAATTTAGAAAAATCCCCGAAGAGAAGTGATCTGAATCCCTACCCCTAGTGTTGAGGAACTCCGGTAAGCTACACATACCATACTGTCGAACTACTCAGGTCTCCAAATCGTCTGCAATGATGTCGCTCAAGTTATATACAGGGTCCTGCACCAGAGCTCCCTTCTTTTGTAGCTCATGAACTGGTGCCTTTATAAATTTCGTTCGAATTTGACTGCAAACTATTCGTAGAGAGGCACATTTTGAAAATATTTTCAAATATAGAGGATGCTCCAAAAACATGTACCATACTAAAGTTATATTTTTTTAAATGGAACACACTATATATTTTTGCATTTTTGGATTCTGCATGCAAATTTGGTGTCACTTTGTGTTATATTCCCTATAGCAAAACTTAGCCGTTTCGAAGATATTCGACATTTTATAGAAAAAATTACAGTTGTTAGAACTATTTCAAAGTTACATATCTTATACAATTGAACAGCGTTTATTTTAATTTTTATATGTCAGATAGTTTAGGCATTGGTCTTTCTGAAAATAGCTCACAGAAGTCTGTAATACATACAGAGTGTTTAATATTTACTGAGCAACACGTCAATTTTGAAACGTGGAAAACTAATTTTTTTCAAATGGCACACCCAGTATATTATTCTACAGTTGAAAGTACCATTCAATTCTGCATTGAATGATATAGCATTGTCCTATACCTATCTCTTAAGGTACTCAAGATATAATCAATTTTATAATAAAGTGCTCGAAAATTTAAGTTACCCCGTTTCTAAGTGGTCTTCGAATAAAATAAAACAACTAGAAAGTTGCTTTGAATATAATTATGGCTATGATTAAACACAAAATGTAAAAAATTATCAACAATCATCAAAAACATCAATATTAAATAATTATTCACAGTCTACAATCTTATAATAAATTTTCAAAAACTTTGACGGTTAAATTCTATTCGCTAAGAGACAGTTGTTTCGTTCAGACTCAAATAATATAGAAATCATGTCAGCTAGCTCTTCTTTACTATACTTCATTATAAAAATAAATTGAAACAACTAACTAAACTAAGTACTTAACTAACTATAACAACTAAACTAACAACAAAATTATTGAAATAAGTATAAATATTTGTAATTAACTTAAATTGTCGACACCAAGTTTGATAGCAAACAAATTAGACAAGTTGTTTTGTTGTCTTTACCAGGTGACCCGATTTCTTAAAGCATAATTTGATGTACAAAATTAGACTTCTTCTTATAGGGTTACGTAACAATTAAATCTGTAAACAATTATTTAACATCGATGTAATTTTTTACATTTTGTGCTTAATCATAGCCATAATAAGACTCAAAGCAACTGACAATAAATTTGAAATGTTTCTAGTTGTTTTATTTGATTCGAAGCCACTTAGAAACGGGGTAACTTAAATTTTCGAGCACTTTATTATAAAATTGATTATATCTTGAGCACCTTAAGAGATAGGTATAAGACAATGCCATATCATTCAATTCAGAATTGAATGGTAATTTCAACTGTAGAATAATATACTGGGTGTGCTATTTGAAAAAAAATAGTTTTGCACGTTTCAAAATTGACGTGTTGCTCAGTAAATATTAAACACTCTGTATGTATTACAGACTTCTGTTAGCTATTTTCAGAAAGGCCAATGCCTAAACTATCTGACATATAGAAATTAAAATAAACGCTGTTCAATTGTGTAAGATATGTAACTTTGAAATAGTTGTAACAAATGTAATTTTTTCTATAAAATGTCGAATATCTTCGAAACGGCTAAGTTTTGCTATAGGGAATATCACATAATCTGACACCAAATTTGCATGCAGAATCCAAAAATGCAAAAATATATAGTATGTTCCATTTAAAAAAACATAACTTTAGTATGGTACATGTTTTTAGAGCACCCTGTATATTTGAAAATATTTTTAAAATATACCTCTCTACGAATAGTTTGAAGTCAAATTTGAACGAAATTTATAAAGGCACCAGTTCATGAGCTACAAAAGAAGGGAGCTGTGGTGCAGGACCCTGTATAGTCATCTGCCTCGTGATATCCAAGACAGCCCAAATATTATATCTTTTAAATGCAGGGCAAAGAAATTGTTAGAATGCTATTCCTTTTATAATGTACAGGAATACCTAGCTGAAACTGATGAATCCTGAAATATGACCATGCATTCTCAAAATACTGTTAAAGCAACTTCTGATATCATTTTCATTGCCGTACGTGAATTAGGAGCCGAGATATCGCGGAGTCTGTTAACTTGAAATTCCAGTTAGCAGGCTGCAAATTTTTCGGAAATTGGTGGAGGTACAAAATTTATTTCAGGGTAAGAAATTTCTGTAGATAAAGAAACAAAATCTGCCACGGTTTTTTTCACAATTTTTTTACTTGACCTATTTTACTTCAATATTTCACGAATTTTAAGATTAGAAACAGTTCAAATCAAAAATATGACAATGGATTCTGAAATTACTGTTAAAGTAACAAATTCTGATACCATTTTCATTGGCGTACGTGAATTAGGAGCCGAGATATCGGGGAGTCTGCTAACTTGAGATTCAAGTTAGAAAACTAGATTTTTCGGAAATGGGTCGAGGTACAAAATTGTTTTCAGTGTAACAAAATAGCAAAAAAAAGGTAACAAAATCTCCAAGAGTTTTTTTTGCAGTCTTCTAAAAGTGGTTTGTTAACTTGATATACGTAATACTAATGGGATTAGAGAAAAATTACAATCAAGTAAGTGCCGTACGTGTTTCCAACTTAGGTCATTTTATCTTAGAAAAAACAATGGGCAAAAGTGTGTACCAGTCTAATAAGCAATTGGTGTCTAATAAGATTTTTATGTTATTTTCTTGATTTTCTTAGTAACAGAGCTATTACACAAGTGATTTTTAGGAAGTCCATATTGACATTAATTGTAGCAATGATACCACAAGTCCGCCCACCATGTGCATTTTTAGCGATTAAGATTTTTCTGTCGCAGGTACAGAAATAACAGAAAAAAAAATCGCATGTGCGCGACTAGCCTAACATTCCTTTAAGGTAGACTTTTGTAACAAGCGACAGCGACAGGAGACCGAGACAGACGACAGCAACACTACCGATACAATGGAATTGAATGCGATTCCGTTGGAAGCATGCGACAGCGACACGCAGCTCCGTGGTTGTCGTGCCTTGTCTCTTGCAGCCTGTCTCACGTCTGCTTCTAGACCAGGAGTGTCGCTGTCGCCACGCGGATGCAAGTGTATTTTGGCTCTGCAAACAATGGCTTCTACATCGAAAAAAGCTAAAATTATTTTATCACAGTCTACGTCGATTGCTTTTTCATCTGAATAAGATGAAATTCTAATAGACCTAGTTGTCTATTAAACTAATAGAGTAATGAATAGTTTTTCCACAGTTAAAATCATTGCTCCAGTTCTTTTTGGTTCCATTTCCTTCTCAATTAAACTTAAAACAAAATAAAATTGTTGTTTATTTAACCTACAATATTTTCTAAACATATCTTCATAACATATCTTCATCATTAAATGTTGCGATATTAATAGGTTAAAAGATCCCTCATCTTTTCGTTTTGTAAATAAAGTATTTATTGGCGCTATTTCGCATTTTTTATAAAAGTAATATAAAATCAGATCTTCATCTTCTTCCTCTAATAGTATTTGTTTTAAAATAATTTCCTTATTTGCGGACATTATAATCTAAATACTGCACACGCGTTAGTTTCCAGCAAAAGGTGTTAATGCACTCGCCTGTCGTGCGTTGCGAACGAGCTCTTTGGTCTCTTGACTCGGTCGCTGTCGTCCGTCTCTGTCGCCCGTCTCGGTCTCCTGTCGCTGTCGCTTGTTACGAAAGTCTACCTTTAAACCACGAAGCTCTAATTTTAATGTACTTTACATCTTCAAATAAGTAAAAATTGGTGGACTTTTATATATAAATTGCTTTATTAATATAAAAAATGTTTTTTGCAGATCGGATGGCACCGAGTCTCCCATTTTAGAGGAACAAGAGAGTGCCAACTCAGAGAAACCTAAACAACTAATTAAATACGGTGAACTAGTCATTTTAGGGTAAGTATGTTTGTTTTTTTTTCTCTCATTAGAATATACAACACACTCGTGCTTCTCTGCTACTTATAATTTACTGCGTACTTTACGGAAGAATAGATTTAATTAACAAGGAAATATAATTTTGCAACAATAATGTGCAAAAAATAAGTTAAATTAAAACATTACAGGGCTGTGTTGTGTAAAACTGTTCCGGTGAATGCTAGATTAAGTAATCTGTCTGATTCAAATTTGGTCTATGCATGGGGATCTCGGAAATGAATACGATGTCGGTTAAATTGAGGCAAAGTTGCGCAATCAGAGAACCAACATAATGGCTGAAAAAATATCAAGGCTAACTTGATTGGTTTCTGAAATGTTTGAAAAAATTTTTAGAAATTCGTTTTTATTTTATTCCAACTTTATTTCGGTAGATAATGAAAAAAGAACAACACTTCTTCACAGTAAATTTCTGTGCTCTATCGAATGGGATAATCATATTTTTCATAAAACTTTTTGTCTTTCCAGGGCCGTCTTCAATTCAATTTTTTTAAATACGACCCTGGAAGTTTTATTACATTTTTTGAAATCTCTGTGTCTCCTGACACTATACTGCAATCGTCCAAAGCAAATTTAGACGTTTTGTCACTAAAAATCCCACTTTCAATATTTCAATTTCAATACATCAATTTTTTTTAAATTCAGACTCACGTTTTTCGCGGTTTTCTTTCGTTCGGTGTGTTCAGAAAAGTCCAAAAGATTATCAAGCCCTTCTACCTACCTAAACTCAGCCCTTTCGCAGATATTTGACATTCTATAAAAAAATTGACAGTTTCAAGCGTTTGTAAGAATCTTCATAACTTTTTTCGTATAGGAGGAGATCCTTATTTGCCTTTGATAACGTACAAAAAGCACAAACTGTGCTACCTTCTACATTTTAAATAAATTCAAAAATATTATACTAAGTGTTTCTTTTTTCAAGTTACATTCTGACAATTTTAAACGGCAAAAACTTTTTAATTCAAACGGAACAGCGTGTATTTTTTTACACCAGGTAGTGTAAAATTAAATTATCTTTTGTCTTGTATAGGCATTGTAGAGGTTCATATATTTTTTTGCGATATTCGCGATTTTCTCCTATTTACAAGAATATAGCAGAAAAGTTTATTAAACATTGATTTCAAAATTAGGCAGGCTATGAAAAGATTATTTTAGCATAATTTACCTTATTGTTTATAGTTTCAGTTAGAAACTATCTAAATGTCCAATCGCGTTTTAAAGTTAGTGTTTTACATATACATATCTTTCGTCCATTTGGGGGATTATGGGGTTTTGTTGATGAAAATATCGAAAATATAATGTATTCTACATATTCGAAAGTACAAAATTGTTAATCGTGTACCTATATGGTGATCTTATATTCTGACGGTATATAAAATTATGTTTTCGCTGTCTAAAAATGTCTCAGGCGTTTTTCTATCTCGATTATGAGAAGAGTACAGGGGGATATTTCCGGCGAAAATGGTAAAATAATTCAAAGTTTCGTATATCGCTCCCTTCTTCGTTCTATAAAGTTCGTATCGGATGGTTTTCTTAATCGTGGATTTTTTTCTTAATAATAGATGAATTTATCTTTCGAATGAATCAAACTAGAAGTGTGTACGACCTCTTGTTCGGATTTTATGATTTTTCAAAGTCGGATTTTGTAGCGAAAACGTCGAAATATTGGACTTTTCGTACATAGCTCCTACAGATCTTGTTTAAAAAATAATTGAACAAATGAAAAATAATTAAATTCCTATGAAGGACGGCTCTTCACGCATTCATTTTTGCTTGAGAATATTGAAAAATATGTTTTAAACTGTGAAAAAAAATTGGTGGGGTACACGTGGGTGTTTAAGAAAAAACAAGATCTATTGGATGTACTAACAAACCGAAGACAATCCACACAAATAAAAAATAATTTTATTTCCTATAAAGGACGGCTCCTCACGCATTAGTTTTTGCTTGAGAACATTGATATATAATATGTTGTTAAACTGAGAAAAAAAAATTGGTGAGGGTACACGTCGGCGTTTAAGAAAAAACAAGATCCATTGGATGTACTAACTAACAGAAGACAGTCCACATAAATAAAAAATAATATAATTTCCTATGAAGCACGGCTCCTTCGGCGATTAAGAAAAAACAAGATCTACTGGCGTACTAACAAACCGAAGGCAATCCACAGAAATGAAAAATAATTAAATTTTCTATGAAGTTCGGCTGCTTAGGCATTTATATTTGCTTACAAATAGTGATATAAATATGTTGTAGAGAGACATATACATATGTTGTAGAGAGACATATACATATGTTGTAGAAATTTTGGAATGTTGGCAAAAGATTCCAGGAAGAGCAAATTGACATTGCGCTCTCATTGAAGAACCCTGGACTAGTAATACAGACCTAGTAACCAGACTAGGTAATACTTCTGGAAAGGTAATAGTAATGGGATTTGAAGTAAGACCCAGAGCTTGTATCTGGATCAGAAACAATATTAACTATTTTGTACTTACAGGTTACTGCACCTCGGATGTCGTAGCCATCCAACTATCTATCCGAATGGAGGAGAGCAGGGTGAATATAATCATCTGTTCGGCTTAGTTTCCGGGTGATAGGGATGCTGGTTAACCTCCATCTACAGTACGGGATTTAGTCGCCTTCAGTAAGATAAACAATGTCCACCTGGTTATTGGATGTGATGCGAATTCCCACCATACGGCTTGGGGTAGCACAGACATTAACCAAAGATGCGAGTTACTATTTGATTATATATTAGGTAAAGGGCTAATTGTGAACAACATTGGTTCAGAACCAACCTTTATCACTAGAAATAGGAGAGAGGTACTAGATCTTACCATTAGCTCAAATCTTTTGAGCAATAAGATAACTGACTGGAAGGTATCTTCTGAGCCATTAGGTTCAGATCATAAACATATTCTATTTAATATAGAAACCGGGCCTAGGCCTATGGTGAAATATAGGGACCCGAGAAGCACAGACTGGAGCGACAACTTCAAGGCATCCTTACTACTATAAATAATCGTGATGAGGTGGAGATTGCGACGGAACAAATTCGGAACAAATTCTTATAGCAGCTTATCACGAAAATTGTCCACTTAAGACCAAAAAGATAATAGAGGCACATCTTGGTGGAACAAAAAAACTGGAAAAAATGAGGAAAGAAGTTCAACGCCTCTTTAATCGAGCTAATGTTTCGGGCGCCTGGGCTCTATATTTATCCGCATTAACGGACTATAATAAAGAAATAAGAAGAGCAAAAAGGGAATCTTGGAGGAAGTTCTGTAAGAGAATATCTGATTTAGCTAGCAGCACTAAAATCCACAAGATCCTTTCTAGAGATCCGGCAAGGGAATTTGGGTCGATAAAACGACCTGATGGCACCTTTACGAACTCTGGAAGGGAAACCTTGGAGCTTTTGTTACAAAACCACTTCCCAGCTAGTTCGATTTTAGATAACCAACTACTACCTCTACCAGGAGGCCGATCTAAACGACCTAACAAAACCGTCTGGTTGGTGGCTAGGAAGGGTATCACAAGACCAGCCATTGAGTGTGCTATTAAATCTTTTCAGCCATTGAAATCACCTGGTGAGGATGGTGTGTTTCCAGCTCTGCTCCAAAACGGACTGGAAATTATCATATCGTTTCTCATCAGACTGTTCAGAGCTAGTCTGCCATGGTGTTATATACTAACCAGTTGGTCCGCAGTTAGGGTGGTATACATACCTAAAATAGGTCGACTAGACCTATGCCCTAAATTGCTTATATAGCCTGACATCATTTCTGTTGAAAAGTCTGGAAAAGGTACTGGACGGACACATTAGGAGGAGTGTGTTAAGCATTCACCCTCTTAATACCCACCAGTATGCTTATCAAACTGGCAAATCAACAGAACAAGCGCTCAATAACCTAGTCGGGGAAATCACTCAATCCCTGCAGAGTAGGTAAATTGCAGTGGTGGCTTTCCTTGACATTGAAGGAGCATTTAACAATGCACTGCATGACTCCCTATACACAGCTGCTGCTGCTAGGGGAGTCGACCCAACCATAAGTGACTGGATTCGGGCTATATTAGAAAACAAAACTATAACGACGTCCCTTCAAGAAGAAAAGGTCAGATTTAGGGCCGCAAGAGGGTGTCCACAAGGTGGGGTTCTTTCCTCCCTACTGTGTCAGTGGATGACAGAAAGTCATCCACTGCTTCTGGATGACTTTCTGTGTGGGAATATATGCGGACGATCTTGTCATTTTAGTCAGAGGAAACTCTGAAGAGGAAATTTCCCTCACCCTCCAAGAGGTACTAGAGATAGTACTGAGTTGGTGTAAGAGGGAGCAGATGTCTGTAAACCCCCACAAAACGGTAATCGTACCATTCGCGGAGGGAGCGAAGTATCTGGGTGTAGTACTGGCTGAGTCGCTTAATTGGAACTCCCATCTGGAGAAAATGATCCACAAGGCAGGACTGTCCTTATGAACATGTCGACGAATCTGTGGGAAATTTTGGGGCATTGGCCCCAAACAAATATATTGGCTGTATGTGACGGTCATACCTATGATGATAGCGTATGGCTCTATAATTTGGTGGTCCAAAGGACTACAACAAAGGACCAAAATCAAACTTTCTGGTCTCCAGATACAAGCCTGCCTGGCCATAACTGAAGCAATTAGCTTTACACCGTCAGCAGCTCTGGAAATCCTACTGGACCTACCTCGCCTTCACATATATTTGGAGAGAGAGGCCAGATGGGCAACATACAGACTAAAGTAGGCAGCTATTAACATGCCGCAGTCTGACATTATGCAGCACAATAGGCTGCTGGATGACATGGAAAGTCGCAGCATCCTGGAGATGATTTCAGATGTCATGCCTGCAGCGATCAACCATGAACTGCCCTTTAACATTCTCTTCCAGAAAGAGATGAATAGGTTCGGAATAAAGCCGACCTATTGAGAGCAGATAGTGGTTGGTTTACAGATGGCTCCGAAACATTCATGGGTATTGGAGCCGGAGTATATAGTTGCAACGTTGCAACCCAAGGGTAAAAATATCCTCATCTCTTGGCAGTTATGCAACTATATTTCATGCAGAAATCTATGCCATCGAATTGTGTGTACAGAGGCTGGAACAAACGCAACTTACGCGCAAATCGATAAAAATTGTCTCAAGACAGCCAAGCAGCTCTTAAAGCTCTTGGTTCCTACCGTTGCAACTCAAAAACGGTATGGAGTTGTCAGCAGGCTTTCGCTCATTTGAGCAGGAAAAATAGAGTAATAGGTCTGGGTCCCATGCCATTCTGGCCATGAAGGGAATAAGGCAGTCGACTCTGGCCAGGGAGGGTGCTGCTTCTGAATTTGTCAGACCAGAACCGGTGCTTGGCATATCCTCAAGTACTGCCAAAGCAACGCTCTTGACCTGGGCTGAAGGGCAAATCCTCCAGTACTGGCAAGAACTACCAAGATTAGTTCATTCGAAGGCGTTCATAATAAACCCTTCAAAAACAAGAACTAAAAAACTTTTAGAGTTAAGCAGGTTCCATCTACGAACTTTAATTGGCCTATATACTGGTCACTGCCGTTTAAAATATCATCTGTGCAAATTCGGCCTAGCAGAATATGCTAAGGGCCGCTTGTGCATAGAAGATGATGAAACGGCAGAACACATATTATGCACCTGCCTCGCTGGGGAAAGGATCAGGTACTCATTATTTGGCAAAGGACAACTTCTGCCAGAGGAATGGGTGTTAGGTGAAATATAAGTAGGTGTGAGCCATAATAGACCACATGGTCGCGGTGGAGGGTCTGGTTTTGGCCCACTCACTTTTGAACCTAACTTAACCTAACATGACCTATCTATACGCATAGTGTTCAAGAATTGCAACCCTCATTACCAATATCATAAATGTGTATTTTTGGAGGAGGTCACTTCAGGCAAATTTAAATGTTTATGCTTACTCTCTACAAAGGCTGACTTTTATTATTTTTGGTACTACAAAATAGTTCAAGTCACACTTCTTTCATAATTTTTTTTCTAGAATATAAATTTGGTCTCCAATAAATAACCAAACATTGTATTTGCGATATTCAGTAGTTTTTGAATTTTTTACATGGAACACTCAGTATTTTCTTACTTTACTAGAAATAATTGATGTTTCTAATTGCATCGATGTCTTCTGAAATCGACAAGTAAATAAAAGAGTCATATCCAGTCACAACACCCTAATATTATTTAATCTAATCATAGGCAGCCAATAAGAAATCCGATTACATTTTTTGTAACTTTCTACTGAAGTAACTTTTTTATTTACTTGCGAATTTTAGAAAAAGGTACATCGTTGTAATCAGAATAATTAATTATTTGGAGTAATGTGTTTACGTGAACCAAGTTTTATAAGTGTGGCGGTGTTAACTTCAGACGGAAGCTAGCGCCTCCACCAATGAACTCTTGGAGGTGACTGGAAAAATTAATAATAGGGTCCCAAAACAGCCCGTTAATTCTCCGTGAAGTCCCATCCCAAAATTCGAATTTTTGTATAGACATATAAATTGTATCCTATGAGGGGTCTCCCAATTTCTGGGTGGGGTGGTCTGATTCAGTTGTAATATAGCCCGATCTAGAGCCTTTAAATAGCCGTTAAATGATGCATAAAAATATACGAATAGTTTACGCGAACCATGTTCTACAAGTGTGGTGGAGCTAACTTCAGGCGGAAGCTAGCACCTCCACAAACAAATTCGGACAAATTTAGAGGCAAGCGGAAAAATGTATAATAGGATACCAAGAGAGCCTGAAAATAGCCATTGTTAATTCTCCATGAAGTTCCATCTCATAATTCGAATTTTTGTGAAGACCTATAAATTGTACCCTATGAGGGGATCTCCCAATCTCTGGGTGGGGTGGTCCGATTCAGTAAGTAATAAGGCACTTTCTAGAGCCTTTAAATAGCCGTTAAATCCGATGCATCAAAATATGCGAATAGTTTACGTGAACCATGTTTTACAAACTAACCCATTTGGACTTGGAGCGAGCGGAAAAATGTAGGTATAGTGGGGTATCAAAAGAGCCTAAAAATAGCCGTTAATTTTCCATAAAGTCCCATCTCAAAATTCGAATGTTTGTGAAGACCTATACACGGTGTCCCACCGGGAACCGCCTCGATTTATATATGGCAAACTATAAGTAGGAAAAAATTGAAAATTGGGCAGTGTACCAAAGTCACTGGGGGGCAAGTAATCTAAAATATTTTCAAGATGGCCGCACCTTCTGTTATACCGCAAGTAGGTGCCAACTTGCTTATTTCAAATGGCACACCCTGAATATTATTAGATTTTTGAATTCTACTCAAAATTTTAAATATATTTCGTGTATAATGGCGTAGTTAGAGAAACTACTTAAGTCTAGCCGTTTTTGACATATTTCAAATTTTATGTCAAAAATGACGTTTGCAGACCGAAAAATACTTATCAATTTTTCCTACACGGAAGCTTTTGTTATTCAATTTGGGTTGGATTCCTTGTAGAAGGGGACCTATTTTAGAAGTCTGTGTATGATATTTTGATAATTATTAATACAGGTTGTTCAAAAAAGAAGAATGAAAATTGAATTGAGAAAAATGTCAAAAGTCTATTTTTTCAAATGGAATCCACCTGTTTTTATTATTTCATCTTATTAAGCATTAAAAATTAGGGTAAGTTTGTATAAGGTTGTCTATTCCGAAAACTTGTAGTTTTCGAGATATTGGCAATTTAAATTTTTATATGGCGATTTTGCTGCGGATTTTAAGTGCAGCCACTCTTACTTGGCCATGACGAAAATGGCCATGTTGAAAACAATCAAATGCTATGTTTGTTTACACCTGTCACTTACCTTTTGAAAATCATTAATAAGCATGCCGGGGCGCTTAAATTATACAAACGAAGATTATTTAAACTTATTTATTATTTATGGAGAATGTGATAAAGTTATATCAAGAACATGTGACACATTTGCCATTCGATATCCGCAAAAACCGAAGCCCTCACGATGTGCTATTAAACAAATTATAGAAAATTTCAAGAATTTTGGATCCGTTTAAAATAACAATGCATGTTTTGTTTCCGTGAAATAATTATTATTATTGTAGGGAGAAACATATGCAAACTCTTCACCTGAACTATCAGATGGAGATAACATTTCCAAAGATTGCAACATTTTCTGGTTCAGTTAAAAAATTATCTATGCGCGCAAAATAATTCAAACACGGCACCAAATTACAAATCGAGGATATTGAAAATGTAATTTTAAGCCAAATTCAAATATGCGTGTTGAGGGTGATTCATTAAAAAAATTATCTTAATATGCTCCACTATAATGAGCCACCCTGTTTATTTCAAAATATTTTTCAAATCGTTGAAATACGGCTGATACCTACTGAACACGATAATTGGGACAGCCTTTATACCTACTATTTCATATTCTTGTATGGTTTTTTGACTTTAGTTTGACTCAAAGATTATTGAGCACTATATATTTTTAATACTTCTGATACTACCAAACTTAATTTTGAATATACTTCCGATTTGAATAGAACATTCTTACGAGAGTTCATTGATACGGGGGTGAATAAGTATATCTCTAAAATAAGGGAAATATGTCCAAAAGTGTGCACGTGTAAAAGTAACGTGTTAAAGAGTGAGGTTGATATTATCCTCTTGTTACTGGGTTACAGTTATTATTGTGTTATTGTGTTAGTCAAACACATTACTCTTACAAGTGTTTAGTCCATTATATTGTTATTATTATTATGCTGTTTTGGCGCATTGTGCACTTCTCAGTTTTTCGCCGGTTTATATTTCTTGTAAACGAGTTAGTACCAAGTCTATCAAGAAATTATTTTTGGTTTAGGAATAATCTTGTTATATTCCCTGCATGACTGCTTTTTCTAAGTGGGTTTGTACGCTTTCTTCAAGATTAAGTTGAGTGAGCTACTTTATGATAGAGTATGGTGATTCGTGTCATCAACATAATAAATGAGACAATGTGTACCTATTTCTGTTTCCATATTCTTTCAGCTTCTATTGCTAGTTGTCATTCTATTACTAGTTATTATTATTTTTGACCAGTGCTTTGTAGACCCCTCGGGTTTTGCCCTCGTACTACAAACGCACCTCGAGAAAAAATTACGCATTTTACTCCTTTGGTGTATAATCTACTATTTTGGCAATTTTGACATGTTTCTTTTTATATTTGTAACTTTTCTTGAGACACACTAATTAACCCCAATATTAAGTACTTTTTAGGCATTACATATAACAATATACAAGATATATTTTCAATTTTATCTTTGTCATTTTAATTAACATTGAATATTTCGATGGTCGACTGTAACTGGCCGTGACAATTCATCTGTCTTATGTACCACACCTACTAGGTGTGGTTTTCATCGACATGACATTTTTTTTAAAAAAAGGTACAACAAATTTGAATTTGGGTAAACATATATTCATTTTCTTAATTCAGACCTCACAAGATTAAAGCAAATTGGCAACTATTATTATTTGTGTTTTTGTGCACTTGCACTTTTCAGTTCTTCTCAGGTTTCTTGTTTTCTTATCTCTTCTTTTAATTTTTAATTTTTTTTTGTAGATAGGTTAATACTAAGTCTATGGAAATAATTTTTGATTTAGGTGCAATCATACCATATTGCATGTATGAAGGTACCTATAACTGTTTTTTGTGATTGGTTATATATGTAAATATTTAGCAAAGGATTGGTTTTTTTTTAAATAAAAAAATATAGAAAAGATGTTGGAAGAATTTTATTCAGGTTTTCCTGGTCATTTAAATTAATCAGAAAAAAGTAAAGAAAGAATAAAAGAAAAGTAGTGAGAAAGCAAATTATAAAATATTTATGTCCCAAATATGTTTAAATGAAAAATATATTGTGATTACATACGTACTTATACACCTAAACTACTAACTACTAAATAAATTATTTCTATTTTATGTAAAGTAAATATAAATTTTTAGGTACAATGGTTTCTTACCTCAAGGAGATCGAGGGCGAAAAAGAAGTAAATTTATGTTATATAAAAGGCCAGTTTCCAATGGTGTTAAACGGTCTAGGCATTACGTAGTTAAAACACCACACTCTTCACAAGCCATTCTAGATGCTAATCAACATTCAATATCATACACTTTATCAAGAAATCATGCAGTTATTGTAGAATACACAAATGATGAAGATACGGACATGTTCCAGGTAAAATATATGTAATAGGGTTCGGTTAGATCAAAGTTTTAAGTAGTGACATCATCTTATACATTTTTTTAATTGAACTCGTCAAAATACTTTGTACTATTATTTATTAAACCTAAATTTGTCTTTGAAGACAAAATAGTAATAAGTTTCGAAAGTCTAAATGGTGTTTTATATCTAACAGTAAATAATTTTCACTGTGGTGTAACATACATTAATTTAAACCATAAGTCAGTATAAGTATAAACCATTATAATATACAAATAATGAAATTCATAATTCGATCAGATTAAATTTAATGGTACCAACGAATTCCTACCACGGTGGTACCATCAAATTTGCAGTTAATAATTTTCTTTTTATTTGTACCTAGTTAAATTCATCCTGTATGAGGGAGGCTGAAAGCAGTCATAACTTATTTTTTCACATATTTTTAAACCACTCTGCGAGTAATACATGCAATTACGAAGGAACCATTTACCCTTTCTTAGGAAAACCACTTTTTAATAAATATTACTTTTTTGCTCAGTTTCTATCTCTCATACTTTCTGAGATGCTGAGGTCGCAGTCTTTGAAGATAAAAGCTTGGAACTTGATTGTTATTTTTTTTTTACATAATTATCTCTATACACAATATATATTTTAGAACTTTTCTCAGATATTTTGTAGATATTTCAACACAAAAGATTTAGGCAAGATGTTTAAAATGATTGCTATAACGTGGTACATTTTCTCCAACCTTTAACTTATTACTTCTCATTAGTTATAGTCACAATGTTATCTAAGCTTCATCTCAATTTTGTGTAAATCTGGATTCATGCTGTATGGCATTTCAGCAAAAAAAAAATTACATTTTTATAGTGATTGTTATTACCTACTATTCTTACAGCTGCATAAATCCACCTTTAACTGATAAAGCTACTGTAACGATTCAGTAGTGATCCTTTTAATGTAGTAGGTAATAATAATAAAATCTAAACAATATTTTGTATATAATTTTGTGCCACAAAGCACTGTCAACAGATATAAAATATAAGATATAATCTTTTCTACAGATTTTGGTATTGATAGATATAATTGTAGTGGAAAATATATAACATATTTACATTCACAATTTATTTTTAGATAGGCAGGTCGTCTGAATCTCCAATAGATTTTGTAGTTATGGATACTATACCTGGGGATAAAACGGGAGAAATAAAAGTAAATCAGAGTACGATATCAAGGTTTGCCTGTAGAATATTATGTGACCGGACTAATCCAAAAATTGCTAGAATATATGCAGCTGGATTTGATACATCTAGAAATATATTTTTAGGGGTACGTTTGAAGCCATTATTTATATACTTAATTTTATAATTTAAAAACAAATTTAGGAGAAAGCAACAAAATGGCAAGAAAACGGAAGGGAAATAGATGGGCTTACAACTAATGGTGTTCTAATTATGCATCCAAGGGGAAGTTTTTGTGGAGGAGAAGCTAAGTGTGGCTATTGGCTAGAAACATCAGTTGGTGGTGGTGTGTTTTCCCTTAGAGAATCTAGATCTGCACAACAGAAAGGTCAAGTGGTAAGTTAAATAGAATATTGGTAATAGTATCTCTATTAGTATTTTATTAAATTTCTAATGGTACACTATTGAATTTTACATATTTTGTCCTTCATATCCTTTCATATCTTGTTTTAGATTTTTATGTATATTATTAAAATGTTAAATATATCTTTAAAATTGTACGACTTATTAAAGGTTTATTCAGTTTCTATCTAAAGTGCCAAGCTGTCATTAAGTTATGTATGTACAATGAGTTTCTAGGCATGCCCACCTAGTTTTTTTAGGTCCTACTTAATAAAATTCATCTAAATTCGTATAGGGGGATGTGTTTTATACAGAATATCAGACATTCCATTTTTACCATTTTTAAAAAGTATGCTTCACTGCATAATGCAGTGCTTCTTAACTACGCTCGCGTGTTTTTGTATGCTCAAAGGAGTGCATAAAAAATAAAGCCTTAGCTCTAAGTGAAAAATCTAATAATTGAGAGATGAGAGATTAAAAAATGCATAATTTCTAAAGTATCTACCAAATCATTTTTACTTGCACCGATGAAAAAGTACGTTTAACAGGCTCAGATACATTATATTACAGAATTGGATGAAATTTTATACCTAGCTTTCAAATGTTTTTTACTAGTATATTTTTTAAACATTAAATTACTAAAAAGTTCTCTATAATACTATACCCACTAAAAATAGTGGGTATACATTTTTTTTTATGTATACTGAACAGCAAGAGGTAATTTTTTTATTCGATAGACATACCCCAGGGTTAAATTTGCATACTTTGCAACAGTAAATACCAATAAGTGGATAGGGAACATTACATATAATTAATTAGTAATTGACATATAAATTATTAGTATAAAGATTAAGACATTGAATAAATGATAGCATTGAGATAGTATAAATTAGTCTATACGTTGAGGAATGCTCTTTTAATCTTAGTTATACTAGTGTCAAATATATCGATACTATCATCAACTTCCAAATAATTGTGACACATAGTATTAACTAGAGAGGATTTTAGTAGGCACGTACGAGGTGTAGGTTGGTTAAAAGTCTGACCGTGTCTCGAATTAATCCGAGATACATGACGAACTGTTTAATGCTTCAGTATAATCAATAGTAGAATTAAAAATTTTGAATAAAAAAATTATTGAATTAGCTTGTAATGATAGCATTTTAAACTCTGATAGGAGTAGCTCATTCCAGTAGTCAATAGGTGCCCAACCATTCTTTCTAAAAACAGATATTTTAAAAATTTCCTTTGTAATCCTAGCAAGTGAATATGAATGTTATAAGTTTGGCACCAAATAAGTGAAGCGTATTCTAAGTGAGTACGGACAAATGTGTAATGAAGGGCTTTGATTATATTTAAGGAACGAAACTCTTTCGAATTGGGTATAACAAATCCTAAATTTTTATGAGCTTTAGCAATAACTGCATATATATGTATATATGCAGAAAACTTTAATGTGGATCGAATGTCACACCTAAATCTTTAAAAATACAAGTGTACTGAAGACGGGACTGTTCCAAATTATAAGGAAAGAGAATCGAGTATTGTTTTCTGGAAAAAGACATGACATTATATTTATCAATGTTGAATTGAAGAATGCGACAATCTTCAATACTTGACATCGAAAACAAAATCTTCAAATCATCTGCATATAATAAGTATTTAATGTTCACATCATGAGTGATATTAATGTAGAGATTAAATCTGATGTCACACGAATAGTTTTAGATTTGAAACCTTTATGTTGTACAAACTGAACTAACTCTTGTTTCTAAATAAGACTCAAATAATCTACTAAAGAATCTGAAAATTCTATAGCGTTAAGTTTGGATATTAAGGTCTTATGATCTAAGGTATCGAAGGCTTTGAGAAGTTAATGAAAACATCAACCTGACCAAGGTTATCAAGTGTTTCCGAAATATATTGTGTGAACACATAGAAGATTCTTTGACATGGATCGACCTTTCATAAAACCATGCTGATGGAGCTAATAATATTTTTTCAAGCACGGAAATAATATAAGCTGAACTGATATTCCAAATACCTTGGCGAAATTAGAAATGATTGTTATAGGTCTATAATTTTTAACATTAGGTTTGAGTTGTTTTTTTAAAGACTGGGCATAGGAATTCTTTCAAGTTTTAGGAAATGTTGAATATTTTATTAGTAAGTTAAAAATATGCTTAAGGGTATTTACAAATGATAAGGCACAATCCCTTTCAAGAAACTTTGGAATTTTGTCAGGACCTGTAGTCATATTTGGTTTAAGGCATTTTAAGGCCGTTAATACTTCAGTATCAGATATATTATTAATATAGATAATATTCATATTAGAACCAAGTTGTGTCTGAAAGTTTAGATTCACAGGGTGTCACGAATGCTAGCAAAATATTTACAGGAACCAACTGCAATTCAACCGTGAAGTTGCATAATATCGGGGATAAATGAATTACCTTTTTTACCATTAACAAATGACCAAAATACCCTAGGATCAAAATAAATACGTGATTACGTTTGGTTAATAAAGGAGGCATAAGAAAGACAAATATCAGCCTTAATGATAACCGTTAATTCTTTAAATTTGCTGTGTGCTATTTGACATCCAGTTCTCCTAAAAATATGCCAATGTATATTTTTATCACACAGTTTCCTTTTAATAGCTTATATGAACCATGGGGAATATTTATTAATGTATGGCGCAGTCTTAGGTACATAGCTATGGATAACCAAATACAGATTATCATAAAAGAGCTGACAATATTGCTCTACATACTTAGTCATATATAGCTGTGATCAGTCAATATTACCTATGTGCTCATATAATATTCTCAGATCAGCCCTGCGAAAGATATAACTGTAGTTGTTAGTGTTAACAGAATAATCGACAAATTTTATCTTAATATCAACATGGATAAATAACGAGATCATGAGGGTCGACCGATAGTAGAGGTAGATCACATTTAGATAGATCACAAAAGAGATAAATTATTAATGAAATTATCAAAGATTATGGTTCAATAAAGTTTTAATTTTCCTCGTTACCTATAACCTAGGCACACAAAGGAATAACCTTATTATTTTTAAGATATGTCGAAAACAACTACTTCGCAAGCCATATTGGGGCTATCCAATGGGGGGACTACGCCCCCCATCATTGAATTACAACGGCATGTCTTGATATAATCTCAACTTATTGTCTTTAATACATTTTTCTTTTAATAGTGTTTTCTACATCTTTTAAATAATGAAATATTAAACAAGCATCTGCAATACATTAAAAATAATTATGGTCACATACCTTTTGTATTGAATTTTAATAAAAAAAATTATTTTTTACTGACAAAACTGAAATTGTAGCATTTTTTTTAGCCTAATGTACGATATGTGTTTCTGCTTTCGGCATCTTCAGGCACATGTGTGGTAGGAGGTTTAACATAGGTAAGGAGGAAAATTAAAACTATTGAATCATAATAGTTGATCATTTCATTAAAAATTTATCTCTTAGTTAACTTTTTTTGGTTTAATTCCTGTATAAAGAAAGATGTAAACAGCTGATGTAAACAAGATGTAAGATGTAAACAACATGTAAATGTTTGTAAGTTGTGAATTTTTGAGATAGGTACTTACTTTTACATTGGCTTGACCTCTTTGTTGCTGATCTGGCATTCTAATGTTATGTTTATTCTTGTTAGACATTAATTTAATTAATTAATTAATTCATTATGTTCTAGAATACAATTATTGTCTTACTATTTTGTCCTGTAATTGATATTGTATACGTTGGACAAAAATGATTTATTAGTATTAGTATTATCTTGAGATCTTCTCCAGGCAAATTATGCTAACATTCACATTGCCATTGTGACTGATCTTCACGGAGCATCCCAACTACTTGATTTAAATGTTCAATGGATAGTCTTGGCATATTTTAAGTTAATTAACAGTTGTAAATTTAAGAATTATTATTTAAATAAAAGTAAACCTATGTTGCTCATTCAGTGCTTTGGCCTATATCGTTTCAAATTTTCGAAACTAAAAGTAATATAGACATAGAGGTCTTTTTAGAGGTCACTTTTAAGGTGTAACTGAAAATTATTTTAGATGTGTACCATATTTTATTTGCGTTGAACTTATAAATTAAATATTAATGGCACAGTTAACTAATCTTATTCATTATATTTTTCAGGTTGAAGATGCAACAAATGTGCTCCAAGATGGCACATTAATTGACCTTTGTGGTGCTACATTATTATGGCGGTCAGCAGAAGGATTAGCAAAATCACCAGTAAGTATTTTTATATTAATCCAGTATATTTTAATAGAAGAAAAGAGTAACAGAAGGTAGTTTTGAATTATTTAAATATAAAATATAACATACAAAACAAGTAAATAAACCCAAAAATTCAGTTTTTAAAAATAACTGTAATAAACATTATAACACCACATAAATTAGACAACCCCCAAATCCAAAGGAAAAAGCGGTCCAAAAGGGGATTACACATTGAAAAACCCAGACAAACACTCCATACCCACCAACATTGCCAGTGGCGGAGCTGGGCATCAAACCCAGAACTTAATAGGCCATGTGACGGAGAAATGCTGCTACAACACGCTCTAGCCCACTGCGCTATCGAAGCGGTTTAAGTCATTATATGTACCTAAAAAGACAAAAATTGATGTGTACATCACGATAGCTATATGAATTTAGTTAAAGAGAAGGTAGTACAAGGAATATAAAACTACTATTAAACCAATAACGGGACGGGAATAAAATAAAAAAACAGTAATGGGAAAGTTGCATTTAGTCATGTAGGTACATACCTAGATAGGGCAGAAAAATATGTTACATAACTTTTATTCAAGTGTAATGCTTTATTAGAATCCATTAGTAAATATTTATACAGTGAGTGGTAAAAACAGCGCATAAATTCATTATTTCATAAATACCCAATTTTTAAAAAAATTACTCGGACCCGTCGATTTTCTTTAATTCTTATTTTACTTATATACCTAGGTATATTTAATTTTTACAGGGTAACTTAATGAAACTGCACGAATGTAAACTTTATTTTTTTTTAAATAGCATTTGGATGGAAGTTTTTTACGAACAAAAGCAATAAACGGTTACAATTTATAAAAATGTATACAACATTTACCCTCTTACTCAGTACCAGGTAGGCCAGTCACTGTAGACACAAAAATCGCGCTAGGTCGCAAAAAATTGCAGAGTTCTGATTTTTTGGAATGTTATTAGGATAGGTATCAATAGTGTAAAACCAAGTTTGTAGCTTTGAAAAACCTGTGCTAACTGCGTGGTGCTCGAAAAACAATTTTTTTTTCGGACTTTTTTCAGTTTTTGGTTTATAACTTCCAAATGGTGCATCCTACGGAAAAAGTTGCCCTGTACAATTTTAAAGTAGACAAAATTTTCTACAATTTGAGTGCACCCGCAGCTCCATAGGTCTAATAGGTCCCGAGATAAAGCACTTAAAAAATTGGCGATTTTTCCCAAAAAGTTCGAGATTGTTGTTTTAGCCGTCTTCCGAGCCGAATATCGGCTAAAATACTCACCCTACGAGGAAAGTAATAGGAAATGAAGTTGTAGAGTAGTTATTTAGCTTTAATTCAAGCATGAGCGGAGCACTGTAGGGCCAATAGTTCCCTTACTATCAGGAAATAACAAAAAATGAAGGAAAATGGGATTTTTCAAGAAATGAAGTCTGACGAATTGCAGAACTTTTGTAAAGGATAAGAAAGAAACAACAAGTGCATGCTTTACACAAGGTGTAAAGCATGCACTTTACACGTAACATTTACTAATTTACACCTGTGTTCGAGAGACGGTTTACTAAACGCATTGTCACAGCACCATCAGTCATCAAGATTAACACCTGCCTTGTTGACAGTTCAAATTTTTGTAACGTCTCTAGTATTACCCGCGAAATTGTTTCGCCTGTACATTTGGTACAGGCAGGTATTTTTTAATACACATTTGATCTTATTTATAACGTCAAACCGTATGGTGGTAACATTAATAATAAATCGAATATAAATTGTGTTGCTGCAACCACACCACTTTTTTAATTTTTATGACGTGCACTATTTACATGACGTTTACCAGCTTATTTGTCACAGCACATCAGGTCTATCTCACACTCCTTAGAACGTATTGTAACACCATTATAAAATAAATCTGAGAATTCACTGAAGAATTTACAAACCGTGTCGGTGTAAAAAAAAAATTCCATCGAAATGTCAATGCATACTAGGTGTGCTATTTACAAAATTGAAGTTTACATTAATGCAGCTTTATTAAGCTAACCTGTAAAAAAAAAGAGGGCAAAAATAAATGAAAACCCGACTGGGCTGAAGAATCATTAAAAGTTATTTATATACAAATATTTTTTATTTTGAATATCCTACCTAGTGTTTTCCAATGGTTTTCTATCAAAATATCCAACAGAGTGTAAGAGCAATAAATTAGAAAAATGGCTACTTAATTTGTTAGTAAGCAATGAAATCATGGGGTATGTACCCTATATCTTGGGAATATCACCCTAATTATTAGAGATACATCCAGTAAACCCAGAATGGATTTGTAAGGGAAGACGCATCCAAAAATTAACTGTACCGTGTATGATGGTAGTTGTCAGGGACGGATGGAATGGCCGAGGATTCAGCCAAATGCCTGAACAGCTGGTTGGGGTTGAGCCGCCATTCGGCAAGAATTCGTATACAATGTGTCCCAAATTGGTGGTGAATGTATTGAGATGTATTGATTGTAGTTTTAGAGAATTCTGTGGGTAACTTAATGGCACTTAAGGAGCAGTTCTAGTTTTTAGGTGTTTGAACTATTTTGAAAACATCCAAATGTTGCAGTTTGGAGAACCTATTGTAACTTCTTTATTTATGAAAGTTTTTAAAATCTGTAAAAACATGTTAATAGCAACTTTTTACCCTGAATATCTGTCTAGCTGAATTTCAGCTCGTTTCAGCATTGTTTCAGTTTTCTGAAAAAATCATTTCAATTTTTTCTTATGGTGGCCATATTGGATTTTTCACTCATTAAAAAGAGTATTTTTATACCTTTAATAATAATATATTACAAAAAAAAATAAGAAAAAATGAATACCATTTTTGCAAAATCAATTTTTTTTTATTAATATCTACTACAGAGAGTTCATAAATGTCCACAAGCCACGTGACCTGTAACTATTTTAAAAATAGTAAACTTATTTTCTTCACGTTGTGGTCAGAATGCCACATGTTACTTTTAATGGAACTAAAACATAAGGTGAAGATTACATTAAAACGCAAGTTCCCGTGTCATGGCACACGATTGGTATTATTTGTCATTTTGACATTGAAAATAGCCCATTAGCGGTCGTATTATTTTGACCGTCGACGAACGGAATGTCGATGTTTACTGTACACGAACCATTACAATTGATGCCAATATTTGACATTTGTGCTTTATTCATTAGTGCCCATCATCATTTGTTTTCGCTACGATTTTCTGCTAGCCTTTCTGTATTTCCTTTTGCTTCAATATTATATCCTACTTATTTGAAATTAATCAGTTCTTTGTAGAGCTAAATTACAAGTAAAAACAAAATTTTAAGATTAACTAAAAAAGTTTCATATTTCAGTTCAGCACATTATGCCTTTTAGTGCAGAACAAGACACCTTTATTTTAATGGCTCATTTTTGCCAACTAAAAATGAAGATGATTATATTATATGACTGATGATTATATGATGACATACTCCCTGCATTGAGCAATTTTTTACCTAATTTCCAGAGGATAACATTGACTATAACCGTTGACTGAATAAATAGGGAAGACGGTTTACGCTGTATAATATTTTTCGGTAAAATAGTGGATGCCATCTATGCGCCACGAAATGAACTATTTTAGGTTGGTTTGCGTAAGAGAAACCTACTACTTCACATACGGCGTGTGATTCATGTCTCAGGCGAGTGCGACCAGCAAAATTTTTTTTGAGTACATGCGGCCAATGTCTACACATAAAATAAGTCTGCTCACTCGCCCGATCCGTCCGAAAGTCCCTCCCCTGCATGCTCTTGCTCCTTGTCCATCGTGTTTCTATCAATCCCCGGCTCAGTAGGGAGAATAGTCCTCGTAAGTGGTGCCAACATGTGTAAAATGATTTATGACTGGTAGCAAAAAATTAGCGGTGCTTGGAGGGGATCAAAGAAGTGCACGAACTTATTAGGATATTTGTAGACTTTGATGCGGCTGGTGAATGCATTCGCGTTTTTTTAACAGTAAACAAGCGGCGATTTTTTCTCTATTGTATACTTGTAACTTGTGAATTGCAATTTAATAAAACAATAATGATGTTTAAATTTATTTAAAGTAATATATTTTTTTTAATGTTCTCTAATGGTTCTAAGATAAGTAGATCTCCTCAAATACTACAACTAAAATAAAAAATGCAAGTTATCCCAGTTGATCTCTTTGCAACGTCCGAGCACGGTGATTTCGGAGAGAAAATTTCACGCCAACATACGTTAACCAATAAAATGGGAGCATTTTTAACATTGCCATGACAATCTATCTATTCAGAAATTTTCTCCTGATTGACCCTGGAAAATATTACAGTGGAAATTTTTTGACAGGATAATTTTTGGACAACTTTTTTTTGAAGTTTTCCTATATTATAAGCTATTAAAGCATTCCGCTATGAAAAGATATACCTATACCTTACATTATAAATCTGTTTTTATTTCAAGGCAAATAAAACTGGTTTATCATTATAATTTTCAAAAACTCATCCTGTTTAAGAAACGTATAAGTATACCTATACCTTACATTATAAATCTGTTTTTATTTCAAGGCAAATAAAACTGGTTTATCATTATAATTTTCAAAAACTCATCCTGTTTAAGAAACGTATAAGTACCTACACCTACCTACATAATAATTATATAATGTATAATTATTTCTATTCAAATATAATCTAACCTACAATTTTTCATGTTTCTTTGACACAAACCACTTTTACAAATTGACATCACTTTTAATTCTTAATATCATTCATATCCTGAAAATATTTTCATATTTCTGAACATAATTCAGGTTAGCATCGTCCTGTAAACATTTGTTACAATATTTTCTCCAGTTCAATATTTTATTGGTTTCTGCTTGTACGGTTCCGTACTTACGCTACGCGCTAATGGATATAAAGCTAATTGCCGTCAGAACTCTTTCTAATATTTCCCTCAACGCTATAATACCTCCTTAAACCATAAATGTGCAATTGTTAAGAGGTTTCAAACCAAACACTGCATTTGCAAAGGTAAATCGAAGGTTTCTACGTTGCTTCCGCTTGATTACATTATTTAGAATTACGATTACAAAGTCAATTACGTTTTGTGTATGGTTTGTTGAAAACATGACTAATATGTCCTTAAATTTGACATTTTTTACCGGTGAAACATGGTTCTACTTATCAGGTTATGTAAATAGCCAAAATTATAGTACTTGGGCTGCAAAAAATTACATATTTGTAGAAACTGGCTACTACTACTATGATTTGTAGAAGGCTACTATGATTTCTTTTACAAGGTTATGTTCTTCCCCATATTTTTAGAAAAACCGAAATAACTTGGCAAACCCGCATACAAGACCGGCAAGCGGGGCACCAATGTATGGGAAATTTTAAGCTTAATCAAAGTCTACCTAATCTTGTACAAAATGCAGGGTGTTCCATATAAAAAACAAATGTTGGATGCTGAAGCTGTTGAACAGTGAACCTTATATATCTAAAAATAATTTTGGATTGTAGAAAAAATTAATGGAACAACTTCCTTTTCAACATTTTGCTCTATCTCCTTTATTTAAGGGGCTACTAAAGAATTTATTCTTATTAACTCACGCTGTATAAAACAAATTAAAAAACATTGCAGTCATAAATTCAAGTGCAACTAGAAAAATAAGAATTTTAAATTTCGTCTTTCGGAGCCAAGATTGTCGATCACAACTGGAGATAATGTCTTGCTTTTCTTTTTCAACTAATTTTCGATGCACACTGATCATACATGTCCAGAGAGTCTATCCTCAGTCATGGCAGATCCTCATATAAGACACTGATGCCGGTTGCATTTATTTTTACTGAACATCAGGAATCCAGGGGAACACTGCCCTTTCTTGCCCCTGATAAATGGCTTCCCTGACCACAGGTAGTGGTGTTAACATTCAAATTAAAACTAATCGGGTCCAATTGGAAGCTCCACTTATCAATAAGTCATGATATTGAGAATTCAAACGGGAATCGAAAAAACAATTGCAAATCACAAACTGTTGCTTTATGATTTGAAGTCTTATTAGTATGACTTATTAAACCTCATGATTTATCTGATGAACAAGGGTATTGCGTTGAGTTATATGAAATGAGATGAATGTGCCTCTACTGTATGTGCTTGCGTAACCAGTAAATAAATTCAAGTGATTATTCGATTATTGACACCATTTAAGAGTATCTATAATTAAATGTATAATCATATTAATAAATTTGACAATTTGTGCTTTGTAGTGGACAATTAAAGTACAAAATGTCTAAATTCTCAGAAGTGATTGTTTACATTTCAGCAGCTATTTCTTGAGTTTATTATTAATATAAAACTAAAAATACTTATTTATATACAACAAACAAAATACATCACATAATTAGAAAACCTCTTTTCTGGAAGCTTGTATAAAAAAAACGCAGACACTCCATTCTCTGAAAGAGGCTCTAACTCCCTTCTGACAGGACCCTAACCCACTGATCATTGATCAGTCGCAGGCTCTTAGCCTGCGCTTAACCAAATGACCATCCATCACGGTTAAATAATTAAATATTGCAATATTCCAATTAAAACTTATTATTTATTTTAGTTTGTACAATTCAGTATTTCCTGTTTTTACCATTTATATTAATATATTCAATTTATTATCTTTACAGAGTAAAAGAGATTTAGAAAAAGAAATTGATGAAATAAATGCAGGACGACCACAGTGTCCAGTTGGTTTGAACACATTAGTAATACCAAGAAGGGTATCACCAAATGAAAATCAACAGCAACCCTATGTTTATCTTAATTGCGGACATGTCCAGGGACTACATGATTGGGGTCAAGATAAAGATACTGGATCGAGAAAATGCCCTATTTGTTTAGAGGTATGTTTAATCGTTTTAAAAGTGTACTAACACATACTATCGACACTTTACACATCTGTGGTCTTGCTTGTTCAATTTGTTTAAAATTAGCAAGAAATAGTGCCTATGACGTGGAATGTTTGAATACATACCATTAGAATAATATATTGATAAATATTAAATGCACTCAAATGTATGTACAGTGGTATTCTGCTTTATTTGTATTGATATCTGAAAGAGATTTGTGTACAGTGCGTCTAGGTGGTTATAATGTACTGGTGTCATGTGCTACTTTCTTATAATGTCTAACAAAGTGTGCAAATTTACTGTGTAGCTTATCTTTAAAAACAATTGTTTACTTTGGATTTATATACTTTGATACCCTGTTCCATTTTCTAGCTTGGTCCAGTTGTAAAGGTATTTATGGGACTTGAACCATCATTTTATGTTGATTCGGGACCACCAACATTTGCATTTAATCCTTGTGGACATATGGCTACTGAGAAAACTGTTAAGTAAGTTACAATTTACCCGTGAGATTAATTTTTTGTCTAATATAAAATTTTGACAGAGTAAGAGTACTATTTTAATAAGTCATGAAATATCTTTTACAAAATAATTTAAGGAAATGAAGTATTGTCAGTATGAAAAAATGTTGCATGATCTAATGAATACCATGATCTAATGAATAATTTTTCCATTTAAATTTTTTTTTTAGATATTTCGTAACTTCTGGATTTTGTGAGATTTTTAGGTACCTATTTAATATACTTTATGTTCACACTGATGAAGGCAATATGTTTTTATATATTTTCTTCTCAGTATAAGGGATGTTTTAATAATTAAGTAATATTCATTTAAACAATTACATTAAACACCTACATAGTAATAATTGATGTAATAAAAGATTAAATTTTTGCACCAATTTTATTTGTTGATTATAGTACACTAATAAACAATATTATTGATACAGATATTGGGCAAATGTGGCTATTCCTCATGGTACTAATGGATTTCACGCAGTATGTCCGTTTTGTGCTTATCCTCTTTCTGGTTCACCTGGTTATGTACGACTAATTTTTCAGGATAATGTGGATTAGTTTTGTTAGGTATAGAACTGTGTGTTATTGTTGTTATGTGGATGTGCGTATGATTACTTTTTTTTTAGAATAGTTTACCAAAGCTTTATTTATATCGCTAGGGTTAAATTATACTCCTTCATTTATACTTTTTTTTTCTGTAAATAATAGAAGCTACTGGCCATATTTATTATGAATCATAGGGAACATTGATGAAAGCAAATGATGAAGTATTTTTTACACTTAGATGTTGGAGAAAAATGACTATTATTTTTTATAAGTATATCTTCTTTTGTACTATTCAAAAGGAAATGAAAGTAGAATTGTAATTATTGTATATAATAATTGCTCTTGAATTATTGATAATTGTATGAGGATTGAGATTTTTTTTGTTATATTTTTTGTCTTGTTACAGTTTTGTATTTTGAGTAATTTATATTGTTAAGTGCAAATGTGTGAATTGTTAAGACTGGTTAGGATTTAGATCATTTTAAGACTTATTATAATAATCTACTATTGTTACATTGAAATATACAGAAAATATAGGTACTGGATCATCTTAAAATTTATGTTACTGATTTTGTAATTTTTTGTATAATAATGCATCTGTGGCTAAGTGAAAACAAATTTTAAGTTTAATGATACAGCCTGTTTTTACTGTTACCAGCAGTTTGGTTTGATATAATTGTGAATAGAATATTTATTGTATTCATAATTTGTATTCACAATTTATTTACACATTTACTCAGAAAATACTATTAAAACTCTTTTGGCATTAAAAATCGGTTATTTACACTGATTGTGTGTAAATGATTTTTTGTTAATGTATTTCTAATATTTTATTCCATTGTTAACGATAATCAATGTATTGAAATTTTTATCTGTTTTGATTATTTTATAAATGCATAAAATGTTGATCACATCAGTAAACACTATGACTGTTACACAGAATAACACTCCGAGAATTACTTAACTGCTTGTAATCATTACTAAACTGTATAACTGCTGCAAACCTTTGAATATATCAAAACTTATTTTATGACCTGATACAGAAATTTACTCTATAATTAAAATTATTATCTCGGCTTTTCTATGAATAACCAGTTCTAATATAAAAAGATAAAATCATACCTACTATATGTTTTTTTATTAACGCAGGTAGACAATTATAAAGTTTCTTCCGTGTACATTCTAAAACAGTTATTGAAATGCAAGCTGTGATTTAGAAACATGTACTTACTTGAAGAAAAAAAGCTGTGCATGATCACGATACAACAACTACACTGATATGCCAATGCGCATGGGGGCGTGGTCTATCGATTGAGCGTGTCGTCAGTTACGAGGAAAAATTAAATAAATACTTGTAAACAAAATGAAATAAACGTTGATTATGGAATTGTAATACAGGATTCATACAGGAAAACTAAAATAGTTGATTAAATATCGATCTTTCTTATTTTAATTCAAACCGGCATTCTACCTACCCAATATAATTCTAACCTAAATTTTTCTAAGTCTGTGTTCTTTGTATTTTCTGATTCTTTGTTATGATTGATCAATTAATAACATAATAGGTATGTATTTATTTTAATCAATGTGTAGGTGCAACAAAATCTTTCATCTGACATTAAAAGTGTAAAAGTATAAAGTCTAATACAATAGTGGACAAACAAGCTGACTAAACCGACCATTATTTATATTACTTACCATGCTTTAAATTTATTTTATCAACCCGCCGATAAGTCACAATCCACTGTTTCGCAAGTTCTTCGGTTTTTGGAAAATGAGTTCCTATAGTAGTTCGATTATAATTTCCACAACCAGCAGCACAAGGTGGCATTTTATATTTTACAATTTGAAGAGATAATATCTCTACCCCTCATTCTAATCACAAGGATTAGCCCGAAAGTCTGAGACGTGTGTGGGAGAGGGGGCAGCATATTATTATTTCGCGGGCCGCAATTGCGCCTCAGGAACGACTTACGTTGGTAGGCCCTAACCACCATTCAGTGCTGGAATGAGGGAAACCTGGAAAACCTCATTAGTTAGGGGGACAAGTCAAACATCAACTGATTTTAATCTCTCACATTAACACCAAGTTGACATTCTTCCCATCCTAGGCCATCGCCAGGATGGTTGCCAAGCCACCCCTCCGAATAAGCTTTGATCTACGAGTAAACAACTTAATGAAAAATTGTTTGGTGGAATGGGAATTAGAACCCACGATCTCTGGGTTAAGCGATCGAGACGCTAAGTCCTGAGGGACCGGCTTGCCCTACTATAAGAACCTATATGGCTATAAGAAGCACTACTGTAAATAAATACCACTCTTAATATAAAAATAACAACTTGATAACCTCAGACCTCACAATTATAATAATACGGGAATACAATTGACAAACACAAAAATAATTATATCACTGCCTGTAAGGTATTTGAATTTTCGCCATTTTTCCATCGCGAATGACGTCATGCGCAGAACAACGAAATTTGGTCAAGTTATGAGCATATCAGTGCAGTTGTATCATGTGCATGCTTACATCTTTCCATAGCACCTGCTATTTTTGCAAAAATGTATGACTAAATTATTTATATTTTTACTTTACATGCAAACAAAAACTTTATCACAGTTTTGTTGGCTACTGAAAATGCATTTGAAATGTTAAGAAGTGTTTTTCCAATCTAGCATCTAAAGCATTCCCTATTAATCCCAAAGGAATGTCAACTTTGCTTAGTTTTGATAATTTTTTCTGACAGAGCTATTTCCAAAATAAATTTTTAACTACGCAACTGGTAAATAGAACTTGAATACTACATACATGCAGCTGCAGAATGCTGCATGTATGTAGCATTCAAGTTCTATTCATCTATAGATGAGAAGAGATGTCCTATAGAGAAGGAAAAAAATTACTTGTATCTTTTTACACATTAAATTTTTTGTATCTGAACAATGAAACATTTCATGTTGACATTTTCATATTATTTTCATCATAGCTACAACAATATGAATGAAAGAATATTTTATTCTGCCTTTATAACTGTTAAAACTTACAATTATATCAACTATACATATTGTCCTACTGAATGACATCCGATAAAGAATGCATTTCAAACTTCTATCAACTCCCACAATTCTCATCCTCAGAAATCGATATATTTATTACATTCAGATAGCCATGGACATATCCAGACTAGGATATAAAATGATTAAATGAAGCATTACAGATTTGTCTGAAAACTTTATATATGTGATCACATAATTATAAACATTTTTATAGGTTTTATGCCAATTTAAAAACATTTTATTAAATATTCAAACTTCATTGTTTTATGACTTATTGGTATTATCCTTTAATCACTTTGATTTGTGTTGAAACAATGATTTATTTGTCCAGTTTATAATAAATGTATTTGTATATATCTAGCAATAAGTTTTAATGCAGTAGTTGATAGTATTTAAGCTATTATAGTTCTCACAAAAAGAATTTATCTGTGCCTGGATTCACTAATAAAAAGTCAAACCATATCATTTGTTTTATTTAATACATTTGGTTTAATTCTTTCAAAGAGTGAAGCTACCTTAGAAATTTCATTACACACATCGTTTAAAAAAATAAAATACAAGAGTGGGTAGAATTTCAAGTGTCCTGCAATTTTCTATGATGGCTCTACCAATTCTATACGTAAACATATGCGCGACGTTCACAATATCGGCAATGAAAGTTTGAATGCCTACGGGAGTTCACAAAAAAAAAATGACAGACTGTTTTAAGAAAAAATGTACGATTACACAAGTGTGTATAACTGAATTAATAATCGATGTCACGTCAGAAAACGCCTTGCCACTACATTTTACTGAAAGCCAGTCTTTTAGAAAGTTCATGGTTTATTTAGAGCCAAATTATAAAATGCCATGCTACGAAACAATCAGTAGTATAGTAACTTTAAAAAAGAGGAGACCAGAGGAATTATTTATGCTGATATAAATAAAGCAAAGTATGTGTCTTTGACGACAGACGTGTGGACGGCAAATAACAATGAGTCTTATTTGGCTTTGACATCATCCGATATAAACGAAAATTGGAAAATCAAAACACCTGTCCTAAATACGATACCTTTGGATCAAAGGCATACCGCGGATTATTTGACCAATGAATTAAAGAGTGAGATTAACAAGTGGGACATTAATGAAAAAATAGTTGCTATAGTGCATGATAATGCATCAAATATTTGCAACGTAGCTTCTAAAATTAACGATAATTGGATAGACATTCCCTGTGCAGCACATACATTACAATTATGTGTCAACGCTGCAACCGGACTAAACAATAATGCAAGCCAAAATCCCATTGCTAGGTGTATTACAGCTGCAGACTAGTTGGACATTTTAATCATAGCGTTTTGGCGACAAACGAATTAAACCAGAAACAAGAATGTATGTCGAAGGTAAGTCAGATATTATTATGTACACTATGTTTAAAATATTAAAAAATTGAAAATTATGAATTCATTTTAATTAATAATTAGCTGTATCTAATTTAGCAAAAATAAGCAAGAAGTAGCATTTATTTGAGCTTTTAGATGAAGAAAATGAAGCTCCAGTTTTATGTGATGCCAAAAGTGGAGATGAGGGTTCTTCTACACCATCGTTTCTCAACCTGGGGGTCGCAATCTGTCAAAAAATAGGCATTCATACGAAAAATCCTTTTATTAAATAATATACCTTAAGTTATAATCATCGTACTAACTACATCATGTAAAATAAACTAATAACTAAATATATGTTCATTTATTAATTAATGTGGAGTTGCGTTTGTTTTTCATTTAAAAGTTTTTCTATATGTGGATTAAAATCGGAAACACACTGTAGATTTCACACCGGAAGTAAGTAAATTATTTTCAAGTGATAATAGCCGATTTCTATATTTAGTTTTTAAAGACACCATTGAGGAAAACCCTTTTTCGCACAAGTAAGAAGTAGCAAATGAAATTAATGTTTTTAAAGCTTCTATTACTAAGCTTCCGTATTCACATCGTCGCGCAAGCCAAAACTTATCTAAATCTTGAGACAAAAATTCTAATTGTAAAGTTTTGTCTGCCGATATTGTCTGTGAGGGGGTCGTAAGGCTTTTTACTTTATTTTTTTGGGGGTCGCGACTCTAAAAAGGTTGAGAAACGATGTTCTACACTAATAAAAAAACCGAGAAAATGTAAGCCCAGTTTAAGGCTGATTCAACATTGTAAAACTCGTCGAGATTCGACTTATAATATGTTGAAGCGGTTGAATGTTCTAAGATGGTGTGGTTGTGCTGTATTAAGTGATTCGAAAGTAACGAAGCACAGTGATGCCAGAACATTAGATTTAAAGGATGAGCAGTGGCAACTTATAGTAGATATTCTGCCTATTTTAAATTTATTAAAAATAGTAAATAAAGTTTTTTGCTGAGAAAAATACAGTACTGTATTTGATGTTTTCTTTGTATTACATAAATTAATTTCTAAATTAAAAACTACTAATGATGATGAATCAGTACTTTTAAAAAAATTTAAAAACGATTTGCTGGAAAACATAAATATTCGCTCTTTTACCAATTTGATTTCCAAAAATCTCCATTTATGAAATCAATGGCCCTAGATCCAAGATATAAACATTTAAATATGTTGCCTTTGAATCACTTCCAATTGTTGTCTTTAAATAATTTCCAAAAATCTCCATTTATGAAATCAATGGCCCTAGATCCAAGATATAAGCATTTAAATATGTTGCCTTTGAATCACTTAGAAAATTTCGATCGAGAAAAAATATATAATGAGATAGAAAAAGAATTAGTAAACTTGGTTGCAAAGTCGACTGAACAAAATGATAATGATAATAACAGTGGGAATGAGGAGGAGCAAACAAGTTCAGATAGTCGTTTATTTGGAGATAATAACAGCAATTTGGGTGATATATCCGAATTTAAAAAGTTTTTAAATAAGTGGTACTGAGAAATACAAACAATATTGTGGCGGAAAGAAAACGAAGAAAAGTAAACAAATGTCGCACAACTTGCAAAAAAATATCTGCCCTCAACATCTGTGGCAAGTAAGAGACATTTTTCAGCCGTGGAAAGACACATTACAAATACAAGAAATAGACTAAATCCAGACATAAATCAGATTGTTTGTTAATAGAAATAGGAACATAACATAACTATGTAACATGTATCAAATAATTTATTATAATATACACTTACTCTTACAAATTAGCCAAATTACAATAAAGGTTAATTTTCAATATATTTTTTTATTATTCAGTTATTATTAAAAATTAAAATTGAATATTGGTTAATACTAATTATTACCCCAAAATAATACTATTTGCTATGTTGAATGCTATGGGTTGAAATCGCGTAATAGGGAAATAATGGGTAACGGGTAATTAACAGGTATACCGGGTTATTAACAGGTAGAGGGTAATTAACGGGTAGCAGGTAATTAACGGGTAGGTATCGGTATCCCTAGTCCCAAGGCACTGCGGCCATAGCTGTTTCTGTCCATCCTCCTGATGCTCTACTTAGTGAGCATCTTCTTTCTATATACAGGGTTATTCAGAACTTATCTCTAAAACTTTGAAGATATGTGCATCCTTAAATAAGAAATCGATATCACCAAAAAATTTATAATAAAAGTCTTAGGATTTCCCGTAAAAAATGTTTAAAGTTATACCATTATAAAGGACTACGTAGATGGGCAACTGTACTTCACTTCAACGACATCTGATATACCACAGTAAAAAACAGTAAACAATTTTTTTTGTTCCTGGAATGCCTGATTAAGACCGAGCGAATCGAGTTGGAGTGGGGATAATATCTCTATTGTCTATTCAGTCATCAGTCTATGTGTGTACTCTCTGTGTGCCGGTGTTTTATTTATCGTAGGAGTGTAAACTGTAAAATTTTCAAAATGGCTCATGTGTACAGTAATGCTGAGTTAATCGACATGATTCTTATTTATGGCGAAGTTGAACAAAATTCATTGGCAGCTTCGCGTTTGTATGCGGAACGATTTCCCAATCGACACACCGACACATCGACAGTTAGGTTTTGTGAGTGGTTGTTGCAGCAAAATGCTGAAAATCCCCAATTTACTGCTGATGTACTAGTTACAGATGAAGCTTTGTTTACTCGAAATGGAATACAGAACATTCACAATACATACGTTTGGGCACTCGAAAATCCGCACGCAATTCAACGAAATCACTTCCAACACCGTTTTACGAACAGCTTTTGTAACAAGGTATGTGCAAATTTTTTATAAATTTCATGTTTCTAATACCTAGTAATCAAGTAGCGCAATTCTTCAAAATTAGTGTAACAAAATTCTATTAATTTTAAAGACACGTCACTTTGGTCAGATCTATCTATCTTTAAGTTTATTTCAAAGTAAAAATGCTGCAAATCTTTTTTGCGCCGGGTGTCGGTATACTCTCAGAACTTCCGAAGTTTTTTTCGTGCTAGCCAGTTTGCATTGTCAGTCCCAAGGTCATTCGATTACAGTGGACCAGTATCCAGCGGCGTGCAATGAAAAATTTTTAAATAGTTTTCAGAAGCCGTCAAAAATTTTTTTTTGCACTACCACATTTGTACATGTAAGTATGTTGAACATCCCCAAATTTTATTATGGATAAGTTCTGAATAACACTGTATAATGTAGAAAAGTCTACTCGCTAAAATTTTTTTTAGCTCAACATTACAAGCACAGGAGCTTTAACCTCATATGATCCTGTACCACTCATATTCACCCAGAATGTGCAGTGTAGTAAAGTATACATCATCACGGACCTGGCACTCTAATTAGAAATATCATTGTAAAGTAACCAAGCCGCTTATTAACTCTATAATACTGATCACATTGATATCCAATATATGAATCCCTAAATTACAATCGTTCCATATGATTTCTGATAAAAATGTTACAATTTCTTTGTCGTTTTATTAATGTCAGTGCGACATGAACATGATTGACAGCAGCAACATTGAGAAATAAATTACTGAAATTATTTCACACAATTGTGTTGGCTCTATTATTCAGGAAAATGTTTTTTTGTCCATTTTATGTAACCAGTTTTAGGATGTCAATTGTGTAAAATATTATTTGACATTGAACAATACAAAAAAATTGGTCAAGTATGTTTTATTGAGCATGCCTAGCCCAATTAGTTATATCGTTTTGCTATAAAAAACCTTGTTTTTGTCGGTGACAAAACGGAATGTGGCAGTGACAACGATAATACCGTCTTAACTTTAAAATTAAAATTTTCTGTGATAGTAGTATTATCTAATCATACCAACATTGAATTAGGTTTTGGCAAATACTGAATTATACGAATGATTTTTTTTGAAATTTTATATGATTTTATTGAATGTTCTAATATTAGAGATGTTTGGCTTCTTTCACAATATTACATCTGAGTCATAGAAATTATTAAAAATATAGAATGCCAATATCCATTATATGACACATCCAAAAATGGCCACTCTATGCAGAACAGGAGAAAACGTAACTTTAGGGAATTTTTACACCACACCATGGGATACAACCCTGTATCAGCATTTGTCAGCTGTCAGCCTGTGTTAATTGTTCGTGTATTTGTTGTTCTTATCGTTTTTTTTTTTTTTTTTTTGATAAATATTACCTTACTTTACATTTTATTGTGTTCCCTGAGCAACTGTTTTGTTTTAGTTTATAGTGAGATAAATGGCCTTTGGCTAATAAAACAATTCTATGCAAATTTCGGCTTTAAGAGTTCAATTTGTCCAAAATTTTAGTAAGGATTTTTCTATTAATAAATGCAATGTAACCTGTCATTTGGTATTTACTTAGCATGTTACTAGCTAAAAATTACAAATGCGTCAATATTATGACAAAAATTCCAAGTGGTTGCAAATAATCTAGGTCATATGTAAAATTCATTAATTTTTTAATTTCCCACCTGGTGACTAATGCAAAGCTAGATGCTAGTGTGACCAGAGCTACCGATACAGAAAACCAAAGTTGCTAGTTATGTTTTCTCCATAGGATGGCTATTTTTAGTCTTCATGAAAACATTCTATATTTTTTATAATTTCTATGATCTGAGTATGAAATATTTTCAGTAATTGTAAATTTCAGAAATTTATTACAGGAATAAAAAGAAACCGGAAAAATTTTGGTCTTTGTAGTTAGTTGTGCTGAAATGGTAAAGGGTCATGTCCTCCTAAGCATATAAAATGACTAGACTTGACTTATATTAAGGTTAAAAATGTGCGCTTTCATTCAAAAAGCTGATCTTTCTCTAATTTTACATAGAAGTACGGTACAAGTTGAAGTTTCCTCCTTTTCTTATTCCCTCTTAATAATCATTATATTTAGAAAGTATGTTACTTTTTCTATGCAGAAAATTGTCATTCCACCTCTGAAAATGCAAACTTCATAAAATGCTTTGTATTTGAACAAAAGAAAAATGGTTGTTTCCTCTTAATCCATAACCAGTTAAAAATTGAAGTAATCTATAAATTTGAAACTTTTGTTTACTAAAATAGAGTAAAATATGTAATCATAGCTCAACCAATTATTACTAATTTAGTATGAATATGTACATCGTTATTAAAAAAATATATATATAATATCTAATAATAATATCTCTATCCCTCATTCTCATCTTAGTGATGAGCCCGGAAGTCAGAGACTTGTGTGGGAGAGGGAGCGGCATATTATTATTTTGCGGGCCGCGAGTGCGCCCAGGAACGACTTACGATGTTATAACTTTAATTACCATTTAGTACGAGAATAAGGGAAACCTGGAAAACCTTTTTAATTAAAGTGTACAGTAGGTTGTTAGCCATTTATGCAGTGATATTGTAGTACTAGTTGCATATTAAGAACGCTACCAGCCTTATACACACAGATTTAATATTGGAGCAATTAGAAAAAGTTGACCACGGTGAGATTCGAACCGCCGTCAACCGCGGAGAACGATTGAAAACCAGACGTCTTAACCGCTCGGACACCGAGCTCCTTTGAACAAATATAAATATAAAAGAACAAATTTTTGATAATTTGTAACTCTAAACAACTTTTGATAATTTTTGGGCAAACAATTAGAAATATAATTACATTTCGCTGGTTTAAAATAAGAAATAAGTATATGTTTATTTGAAAGAGTGCTTATGACTATGTGACCCGACGACTAACATTGTATTACTTCGGCATCTCCACAAAAGTCACTAGATCTTTCATTGAGACCAACCACCAAAACTGACCGGCTTCGCAACTTATGAGCTCGTCATAGTGCCAAATAATTTAAATAATAAATCATTTTCACTACCTATTGCAGTCTTAACGAGCACATAATAAGTGCGAAATCGGTCTGTGTCTGGTATTTGGTGTTAATAAAAGATGTGGTGACTTTCCTGGAGATGCTGGAGTAATGTAATGGCAGTCGGAGCACCTAGTCCGTGGGGTAGTTGTTTTCGGCATATCATACAACATATTATGTTAATAAGATATTAACATAATATCTTATTAACATAATATAGAATCTGGCTTTTTTTCTGGTAACAGCGTCTTATTTACATAAAAATGTACATACTTTTAGAATCGTTTCAAATATTCTACCATATATTTATTATGTATAAATAATACATAAAATACAAGTATTTAACATAATAAATAATAATAATGTTACACACGTTTGTTTGAAAAATAGTATGTTTTCCTAAAATAGTTATTGTAAAATTTTGTCTGTATCACTTAAAATATGTTTATTCGAGAAACTTCTTTCAACATTGTTGATGTTAATGGACAATATTTTAGAAATAGCACAAAATTTGTAGTTATATCTGAAATATTGGTGTACTGTAACCAGTTGTTTATGGTTTTCTAAATCAGGATTTTTCCAACACTATTTTCAGCATTTGTTTAATATTTTCACCAGTTTGACAGCGCAAATTATTTATAGTACCGGGATATCAAAAATTATCTTGGTCAAGGGTGGTTGTGGAATGTAAAACGTGTGTCTTACTTTATATTTTTGAATATGTTTTGTTGTGTCAGAATCTGTCAAGTCATTGTGCTGAAATTTTCTAATCCAGTTTTTGAATCATGCCTGTTACCACACAGCACAAAATTTTCATGATTGAAGCCTATTTTCGAACGGGTGCGCTAGTTAATGGAAATTGGCAATACAGTCAACGTTTGTGTTTGAACAATTTTCGAGAGCACTTCCCAAACGTGGCAGTATTACCGGACAATTTTTATGCGTGCCTTACAAATTGTGTTGAAGTGTTTCGCGAAACTGGTTGTGTGACTCATAAAAAAGGTGCTGATAGACCAAGAGTTCGTACAGAAGAAGTTGTCAATGACGTTCGTCAACGTATGGAAGAAGAGCCTACAAAACCTTTGAAACGTCTTTCTCAGGAAATTGGACTTTCTTATGGAACATGTCATAAGATTTTAAAGAAAGACTTGAACATGCATCCATATAAGATGCAAGCACATCAAGCTCTTCTGCCCCCAGACCACCCCAGACGCCTTGATTACTGCCATTGGTTTGTCAATAATTTAATGAATGACTATCTTCTGGACTTAACTTTTTTTCTGACGAAGCGTGGTTCCACCTTTCGGGATACATCAATTCTCAAAATATGCGAATGTGGAGCAATGATAACCCTCATGTTTGTACTGAATCGCCACTACATGCTCAAAAAATTGGTGTTTGGATGGCAGTTTCTCGCAGAAGAATAATTGGGCCAATTTTTTTCAATTTCACCGTCAACGCAGAAAGGTACAGACACAACTTTTTGGCTGAATTTGTGCAACAGTTAAACGATGATGAACTTCGGTACGGTTATTTCCAGCATGACGGTGCAACAGCACATACTACACGAGAAAATATTGCTTTCCTCCGCGAGTTTTTTGATGACCAGCTGATGACCAGCAGTTTGCATACAGAAGTTGAGTTTCCTCCGAGATCACCTTGTTTGACAATTATGGACTATTTTATATTTCCTTACTTAAAAAACAAGATTTTCGCAACTCCGGTAAATAATTTGGAAGAATTGTTCAGGAATGTGCAACCATAACGCCAGAAATCCTGCAAAACGCTTTTCACAGCATGAGGAGGCGCGTCAACTTGTGCATCGAACAAAACGGGGGACATTTCCAACAATTACTGTAATTTAGTTTTTCTTGTTACTAAAACCGTTATTTCATAATTTGTAGTTCATTATTGTTTTACAACTGAAATAAATAGGTATGAAATTTGTAGGTTATTGATGATGTCAGTGTGACAGTGACATAATTATTTCAAATTTAAAGTAAGACACACGTTTTACATTCCACAACCACCCTTGACCAAGATAATTTTTGATATCCCGGTATCTGCTATCCTATTTAAGCTTTGAAATGATTGAGTAAGCGGCAAATGTATCTTAATCACAGTCTACACTTTTCTAGTAGTTTTATTTGTTCTAGTAATTTCATCTGAACGAAATAGTAAATAAATATAAAATAACAATTTACCTGTTTACCTTGAACATAAAATTGCTGAGTGGGGCTTTGCAAAGAAAATAAATACCATACCAATTCTTATGTAGAGGGTATTTGAAAAATATAACTTACCAAAAAATAGACTTTCTATACAACATTATAAATTATAATTTTAAATGCATCTATCTTAAAAGAACATATTTTGAGTTGTTACATTATTGTAGTCAGGTAACCATATGATAGTATGTACTATAAACTCTGACTTAATCAATTTTATATTCTAAATCCATCCTTATTAGTAGTATGGAAACGCCAGACACTATTCATAAATGACATAATAACTACCAATAAGGTTTATTGATAATGTAAGAACTCTTACATTCACAGTCAGTCTTACTAACACAGAACATGTATCACTCTTAAACATAGCGAATAAATCCTAGAATTTAATTTAACATGTTAAGCACTATGTGATTTCCTATACTAGTACTTATCCTTCCAGAACAAGTTTATATTTTATATTACTTTGGTCTTAAAAAACAACAAAAAAATTAATGCAGTGAAATGATAACCGATTAAGCCTAGGTTCCTCTTAGAATGCGTACCCTCCTGCCTCAATCACCAAATTTGCCCAGTGAAGACCCATATTCCGCAACTGTTGATCACCAAAGCTCCTCATTGCATTATCTAGGTTCCAAATTAGGTTTCATTACAGCCCGCTGGTGTATATACCAATAAAAATAAATTCAGTACATACTGCATGGTCTATAAGAACCATTATGGTGTGGGAAACATTTCTTCAAGAAGCGCCAAGGACCAACTTGATGTTTAATGTGTTAAATATTGTTTGTTGAACTTATACCAAGAAACTAGTTTCCTGGTAAAAGGAACCAGATAAAGTAGAACTGGACGTAGCACAATGTCAGGTTATCTAGAATGTTTATCTTCATCTCTATTTTATTAGTTCTATGGTACTTATTGTGAGCAAGTGAAATTTGAAATTTATAAGCTTTATAAAATATATGAAATTTATGACATTTTTGAAATTATTGAAACCTTTAAATACATATGAAAAATTTGAGTAAATTTTCATAAACTTTCCATCTTCTAACTTAATCGCCAGAAAGTCTGGTATCACCTGCTGTTCGATTCATAGATTACTATTTGATTTAAACTTAAAAGAAGACAAAATCAGAGATTTGGAAAAATGTTCAGTTTTAAATAATTTTCCTCAATGCAAATCAAAATGAAAATTTATATTAAAAACTACAAGAAATGCTCTTCTCAAATACAAGAAAACTACAGCACAGACTGTAGCAACTCAACAAAAAGCATTGAATCTAATTCAATAAATTCTTCTTGTGTGTCACAGTACAAACACTGCTATTTTATTACGTTTTTATAATAAATTTTGAATTTTGCAAATTCCAAAAATGATTTTTTTATGAGAAAAATATAGTTATTAGCATGTGTAATTTATACAAGAGGTCTTAAATATTATGCTATTACTGCATAAAAAATAAAAAAATATTTTGAAATTCTTAAAAAGAATTAAATTATAAACCGTTTCATTAACTATCTATTTGAGGCGTTCGTAAAAAATTTCAAAAATTCATAAATTTCCTATATTTCAATTTCTCAATCTTATATATTTCATGGAATTAAACACTTGGTGCATAAAGTTTGAATAATTAAATTTTTATCTCTGCTATGTCTGGTAATGTCAGTTTCTGTATTTTTGTCTCCAAAACTCTTCGTATGTAGGTAAAATCATACTGCAACAATTAAAAAACAGAAAAAAATATATTAAAAACCTTATTTCACTATTATATAATTTAATTTAATACAAAATATCTAAATCAACATTTCACATTGCGTTGTGCATAATTAGACTATTTTCACCCCCGGTTCTTGGGGTGTGACAATGATAGGAGAAGTAATCAATCACATGGGTTTTTCATGAGGGATGTGTTTATCAAAATCAGATAATCCATTAATAATATGTTATAGATTATTACAATTATACCAAAAGTTTAATCACTACAGGTCTTGGGGATGAAAATGACATAAATAAGAGTTTTCACTGTATTTGCATTACAGCTTTTATCTTCTAAACCAAGATATATACAGGGTGTCTGATATTTATGCTGAAAAATATTATTCGTGAACATGTAGAGCCAGCAAAAATAATGAGACTTTGCTATATAAACTTATTTTCAAATCTGTACCGTTTCTGAGATACAAGGTGTTGAAGTTGATAAAAAAAATATTTTTTTATTTATATCTGGCAGGAATAGTCTTGCACACTACTGGCGGCTTCATGCTCATGTTTTTGGAAGGGATGCCATGCTCATACATTTCAAAATACTTGCTTACTGAGACAGACTTTCGCAAAATAGGTAAGTGTCTACACTTATTATGTATGTGTGCTGATTACCACGGTGGTCCCCAAAAACTGTACTGGTACTTACCAGTAACATAACAACAATATTAGCATCTACAATTCTAAAATATTAACCGATATACTCTTACGCCAATATACTCAAGATTGGATGATGCTTTGTAAATAGATATATTACCAGATAACAATAATATATTACATAACGATCATGGAAAGTAGCATATAACATACGAATAAAATCTCATGCACGAGACGTCTCAAGAGCGCAAATCACACAAGTAGGTATGTTAGTGCTCTTTTCAGCGAGTTGTGCACAATATTTTTCCCAAAACCAAACTAATTACTACTTGTAACTGTTTATTACTATTTTCAAAAAACATAAATTAATAACAGTTCTAAAAGAAAATTATTTTTTACACAGTGAAACAGTTTATTTAGATTTTTCTCCAGTAAAAACATTTATGGTTATTGTATTATTGTTCCCATTAAAAAAATTTATAGGGTGCGAAAATGAACTTATGTGTGTTTAAACTGTGGGGAGAACAATTGTTCTTGAATCAACTGTATACAGTGATATCTACATTATGGTAAATACTAAGGGTACTTCGTAGCATAAAATAGTGGGACGATAAGTCGTTTTGTTTAATTTTATCAGATATTCATCGATTCACTACACTCCTTTGATACATACATTCACTATGCCCCTTAGGCAATCACGTTGCTAGATCATTCATCGATTCCGATACCTATGGCAATCTGACGAGATCATAACAAGATCAAAACCGGTCATTGTCTGGTATTTGGTCTCGATGAAGGATGTGGCGACATCCATGGAGATGCTGATGTAATGCAACGCCAGTCGGGGCATATTGACCGTGGAGTAGTTGTTTTCGGCATCTCCAAATAAATTAATAATGTCTTAATAATTTATGATAATGGAATTGCTATTCTTGAGAGTATTAATGCAAATGTTCTTTTGTTACGAAGTAGTGTAATAAGCCATGTATATAATTGTTATTAAAAAAAAAGAATAAATTGGCAATCTTCTATGCTGTGCGTTATTCTAACACACACATGATACTTGGAAAAACAACATACGTGTGTGTTGGCAGTTGTTTTTGTCAATTGTTATGTGTACTTTCTTAACGGGTTGTGTTGAAAAAATATTTAATATTAATAATTAATTAATTAAGTCTATTAATTAAAAATGTCTTATTTTAATTTATATTCAATTTTTTTACCTGTAAAACATATACTCCTTTCATTCCCAAAACTACAAGTTCTCTCACACCATCTCCACTTATATCGATGTATTTAATTCCAAGAACTGGTGTTGCAATCTTTTTAATGTCTTCCAAACACCACCCTTTTTGTTTATCATGCTTTAGCAGCATTATTTCCTAAATAGATATAAAAGATTAATTATAGGACACCTATATCAGAAACGCGGATTTCGTTTCATGACCGAAGATGGTCTCAAATTTTATATATTTAGCGGAATTTTTACTTAAATTTAAATTAAAATATCAGTAAATAACCAATATTAATCCAATGTGTAATTCAAGGGCGGATTTAGCTTTTAAACATGGGGGGGTTATCTCAAAGAACCACATTTTTAAAAAATGTTGTCAAATTACCTGTACATTTAGATAGGTAGGTACGTTTTTCTTTGAAAAAAAAAGGAAATAGCAAATAGAAGCGTTTAATAAAACATCCTCCTTAAGGGAAGTACATTTATGTTTTTTTAACTAATTACGTTTTTGCTTTTTGCTAATGTAAAATTTGAATTCATGGAGGGGGTAATTACCCTATTATCCCCCCCGTAAATCCGCCCTTGGTGTAATTAGAACCTATTTTAATTATTTTTCGAAAAGCATTTTGATCTATGCCTTACTGCATCAACCTGTATTTAAATATCGATTTATAACAAAATAACATATTTAAATATTTTTGTTAAACAAAGCTCTATAGAGTATACAGAAATAATAAATTTAATAATTAAAAAATCTCACAATCACATAACTTAACTTAACACATCTCGCATAACTTAATTTAATTTAACCTAATTCGGAAAAAAATTACAAATAAGGTTTATTAATAAATCAAACATATCTCAGATATATTCCCCTTAGTAACTTAAACAAGTTCGGTAAACATTTATTACTGGAAAGTGCATAAACACATTAATTGTCATAACATGGTTGTACAGCTATTTATTCCAAACTTTGTCATAATACATTGAAGGAAGTTGGAACCTTTGGTGTGAAGATAGCACCGACGTAGTTTTCAGTTTTAATCATCTTCAGATGATGCCAACTTGGTTGGCGAAACTCGCGTCAAGTGCAGTATAGTGTTTTGGTGTTATGTGTAAAACTACGTCAATATTATAAAATATATTAATAGATATATTACATAAGAACTTAACAAGTTTCAAGTAGCGGTTTGCATAAGAATTTTTAAATAGTAAATGAATCAAATATTATCCAGCTCTAATGCATTAAATAAATATTTTAGGGTACCTATAACTCGTCAATCTTCATTTAGTGTTTATTCATCGTTTAACGATATTACTTAAAATGCCTTTACTTTTTTTTAGTTCACTCAAAGCTGGAATATTGCAGTCTTATTTGGGATTCTCAATATCTGATTTATATTAACTATCTGGAGAGAATTCAACGTCACTTTCTTAAGCTTTTATCATTTCGCATTGACAACCAGTATCCAGTTAGAAGTTGTGATGATAGGTTACCGTTACAAATATTTGGTATTCAGTCGATGTTAGTCAGTGCTTGTTAACCTGTCATTTTTAGTTAAACTGTTTCATGTTTTATTGCCGGAATGTTAGAATATACTCATGAAATTCGTGAAATCTGCAGTGGATATAATTTGTATATTTTTCTGAAAATTAGCAAATACGTGGATTAATTATAATAATTTGTAAAAGAATTGTTATGAAAATGACATTAACATGTGAATATTTTATAGTAAATCAATAGTAAAGCTATCACTTTACTATTTACAAGATGTAATAATTGGAATTGCTAATTTATTTTAATATCATCATATATAATCTATCATAATCATCTCCACAGTTTAAAGTTTAAGTAGTTTTACAAAAAAAAAAAATGCTCCAATTTAATTAAGAGGGGAAAAATTACTTAGATAAGCCTAACGTCAAATTTTTAAGAAGCCACTTCAGTAACTTTATTCCTCCACTTATACTTTAGATGAGCGGAATGTAGACAATTATTGCTCTGAGGCTAATTTTGCCCTCACTCTTAAGTTTGACTGACTTAAGTCAGTGTTATGGTTTGTTCATTGTACTTATTTATTTATTTATTTCAATAATTTATCAAACGGGTTAAACCCAATTACAACACAAGTAGAAAAAAGAAACAACAAGAAAGAACAGTTAGCAAACAGTTAACAAAACAGCATATAACAGCAAATATTCAGAGCATTGATTTGCAATGGTATTTCACACATAAATATTTGTATGTTAAATAATAATAACAATAATATGACACAATACACCCAAGTAAACAAAACTTACAACAGAAAATAAATATATAAAAGGCTATGAAAAGAAATTGTTAAGCGGGAATTAATATATCTGATCTGATTTTTATATCAGCAATTGTACAATGAAAGATATCCAGCCTTTGTTCTATGTTGTTATAATTTAAAGAGATTTGATGCAGTGGGGATCAAAACAAGATGTTAGTTCCAGCAGCAGGTACATTAAGTATATTATTTGTACGAGCAACTAGTCTAGGCACTCTGTATTTGATAAGTGAGGTAATAGGGGGGACAGTTGATTTTATTATTAATAATTTTATCTAAGAAAATTATTGTAAACATTACTCGTCTTCTAGAGGAAGACTGCTCATATTAAATCTATTCAAAAACAACTCCTGAGGTCTACCTCGTGTTGGAGATAGTTAACCTCCAAGATAAATGTGGCAGAATTAAATAAACGTCTCTGTACTTTCTCAAGTAGTGAAATATTGGCATTATAATTTGGATGCCAAACAATGGAGGCGTATTCTAATTTAGATCTAACAAATGTTGAAAATAGTAAGCGAAGTACTTATATTGTTAAAGATTGATAAAAATTACTACAAAATAAGATTAAATTCAATTCAATATTTTTTTATTACAGGGTTTTGATTGATTATGTTCCTCATTTCGGATAGTGACATAAGGTCAGTATCCGAAATATATAAGGTTGCATTTGCTATTCAGCTTTCCATGACCAAGATGAGTTTCCTGTGATGTAGGAAAAATATATTTTTAACACACATGACCATTTTCATTTACGCAATTTGATGAAAAAAGTAGATGTTTGCCTTACAGTGATGAAAGTAAACCACTATCATCACAACTGCATGCACATGTTAAGTCTTATTCTAAATGGGATTCAATTTATTTATAGAAATATTATCCCCCATGGTTTGGAAAGGAAATAATTAGGAACATTAAATAAAAACATAATTTTTTCATCATTTTCATCCATATTTAATCATCTAGATTTAGTAATAATTAATTTTAATGTACCTAGAACTATATCATGTCAAACAAACTTATATTACCTGTTGGCATTTCAAATTAATATTAGAAACTATTCCCCGCTGTATAACACGTGCAATTTGAGTTGTCCAATTACTTATTATATTTGTAATTTGTTGATCAATACTTTGTGAAATTTTTATTATGTAATTGTGCTTTGCCTGTTGAATAGTGCCTAATACAAAAAAATGTTTGCTTTGCAAGTGACAAAAGTAAACCTCTATTGCCAAAAGTGGCGAAAGTAAAAAACCAATGATCAAAAAATTAACAAAACATTAAAAAATATAATTATAAGAATATAAAACTTACTTCAGCGCTATTTCCAATTAATATCTCCTTTTGTCCGTCGAAATCGATATCAGCAATTTCACAGCATGTCATAACACTTGTACTATCATGTCGTGGAAGAGTGGCATAATCAGTTAAACCAAATTCAAGCACATTGCTGTAATTCATAATAACATAATTTATTGCAAATATAATTTCAGTATTTTATTATTAGATCAAAATTTCAATATTATTCATCAAATTTAAGAAAGTGATAAAGCAGTTGCAAAAAAATAAGAAAAAGTACATTAGAATTTGCACTGAACCTTGGGAATATTAACTTATCCCAAAATATTAGAGATGTAGATCCAGTTCACTCTGGGCTCAGGGCGTGGGCTTTACGGGTGCCTAATTTTATAAATTAGCGTGCTGGGTAATTTTTAAACAATAATAATAAGAAAAATAATAAAAATTGGTGTATGCTGTGAGAAGATCATATAAAATCCACAATTAGGGTAAAAAGATATCCAAATAGCGGAACTCCGTGAATGTAGAAGGCAGACCAGGTGTAGAATTTCCTAGAGCTCCATCTAACTAGACCTGCTCGTCGTTGATGTAGATCTGATAAATCCAACTGGTGAAAATCCCCGAGGTGAAGCTAATGTCTTGTCTCAGTGGTTCTGAACAGCTATCGGGAAATGACTTACATGCAAGATAATGGCGGCAGCTAATAAGTAAGATAGTAAGAAGCCCAATTACAGAGTTTTACAAAAGCTGATCCAGAAATTCAAACTTTCTGACAGTATGTAACAGTAATAACAGCTAATCAAAAATACAATAATGTAATGTTGTTGTTGTTGGAAAGTGGTGCAGTTACCTACCCGCAGCACTCAGGTCTTTCAACCCACTGGCCTGTCACTAGTCAAGAGTTATCGGAAGAGACCCGTGCTATGCCTATAGACCAACACTACTGCCTCTCTAATGTCCTGGAGCAAGATAAACTCTGCACCCGACACAGCGACAGAGGCTGTGTATATCCACAAAACCTACACTTTCTAGTGTCACTAAGGCTAATAGTATTAAGGTGCGTGTTGAGATGTCCATGACTTATTAATAGTCCTGTGATAATCCTTATGCTGTTACGACTTAACATAAGTATTGATTGAGTTGTGTTCGACTAGAGCCCTTCAATTAAGAACCTGGCTTGTAGCACTGACAACACACACACACAACACACAATAATGTGATACACAAGTTATAGAAAAACGGTCAAGAAAACTAAGCAAGTTAAGCAGAACTAAAATTTGTGGATTTATGTTCCGTAATAATCAGCAACAAAAAAAAAAAAATGCTTAAGAGGTAGTTATGTTCAGTGCTAAAAATAATAACATTTACTATGTACTATGTAACAATAATTCATATGATACAGGGCTCGGGGATTTTGGGATAAATATGTAGGTACCTAAGTGGTCAGTTTTTACCTACAAAGAATGAACAACTATCTTGTTACTAGAAGGTCGTGTTACTCATATAAAGAACATGACTTCGTAGTAATACTAAATATATGTATGTGCCAAATTCAGAAATTACATGGTGTCTTAGTATAGCTTACTAATCTAATAACATTGACTTCTTGATAAATATTTGTGGAAATTGGCAAGTGTTTGCAGCAAGTATTATGCAAGTTTTAGTAGCTGGATTATAGTGGGTACCTATAAATATTTAATTGCCGGTGCTTACATTCCACCTAGTTTTGATGTTGACATGTATATCAAGAACATGCTGAAGGTATTTTTGAAGTTTCGTGGAACTGTTATATTGACTATGAATTAGTCATTTTTGGTAACTATAACATGCCAAATACAATTTGGGTACCTGGTGGTAATGGACTGATAATGATAGTACAATATATCCCAACTTGTCAACTGGAAAATACATCAGTGATCCTTCAGTGCTTTGGGTCTCTATCAAGTTAACAGTTGTCCAATCCAGGAACCTTATATATACAGGAATCAAGTGAGAGGCTTAAGACAGTTCCGGCTATAAATTGATAGTCGGAAAAGAAGGAGGAAACAAGGATGCACTTCCAAGAACCTGTGTACTAGCAACCAGAGATGTCCAGGTATCAAGGATAAGGTAGGTGGAACTAGGTGTAAGGTAGTAGCATATACCTCCTATATGATAACAATAGACTACCGCCCATTAGGGAATTAAAAATATTAGATGTGTATTCAACCAAAATGACCAAAGTACTTCCCCAAGGCAGCTAGATGAAGAGGTAGAGAGTCTACGTAGAGGTATTGTTTCAACATATGAGAAAGCCTGTCCTCTCAAGAAAATGAGGGGAGCGCAGGGTTCGCTGGTGGAATAAGTCCTTAGAGACATTTCGGTGAGCGACCAGATGCTCTCTTAACCGGGCTGTCAAAGAAAAAGAGGTACCTCCTGGGACTAGAAGACGAGGAAAAATTTTAAAGAAAAGCCGAGGTGCCGCAAAAGGTCTAGCTGGAAGGTATAATGTAGCGAGCTGGAGACTGCCTGAATCAGCTATATTAATAATAATAATAATAATAATAATAATAATAATAATAATAATAATAATAATATCTCTATCCCTCATTCTCATCTTAATGATGAGCCTGGAAGTCACAGACTTGTATGGGAGAGGGAGCGGCATATTATTATTTTGCGGGCCGCGAGTACGCTCAGGAACGACTTACGATGTTATAACTTTAACTACCATTTAGTACGAGAATAAGGGAAACCTGGAAAACCTTATTAATTAAAGTATCAGTAGGTTGTTAGTCATTTATACAGTGATATTTCAGTACTAGTTGCATATTAAAAACACTACCAGCCGTATGCACACAGAATTAATGTTGGAGCAATTAGAAAAAGTTGACCACGCTGAGATTCAAACTGTCGTCAACCGCGGGGAATGATTAAAAACCTGACGTCTTTAACCGCTCGGCCACCAAGTTCCCATTTAATGAAGATATTAAGCTGTGAAACAAGATCAGAAATATGTGCATTGAAATGTGAAGATGAAACTTGGACTACTTCTAGGGAGAAGTGCTTAAACCTATTGCTGAAAACGGACTTCCAGGTGGACTGGCCCTTAGCCGAGGAGGAAGTAGTGGGTGAGTTGGAATCCTATAAAGCAGCAGGACCAGATGATGTATTTCTGGAGCTATTACAGGCAGGCTAAACCTAAGACAATCTATGACTCCCTCCAGGCCAGAGGCACACCGTCGATAATAGTCAGTTGGGTGAAGTGATCACTAGAAGAAACAAAAGTTAGCACGGCTCTAGGGGACTGCAAGCTAGACATAAGGGTGAGGATAGAGGCAACTGTCCTCAAGACAGCTGCCTCTCCCCTCAACTGTGGTGTCTGATGATGGATGCCTTAATAGATCACCTAACTTCTGAGGGTTATAAAGACGTGCACGTGCTTTCTAAATGTGGTCTGCGACAGAATGCAAAGAGCCTGCAGGATAATAGAGAGGTGGGGCAGGAAAACAGGCACTCGGTAAACTCCAGAAAGACAGAGATGATTCTTTCATGAGAAGAAGGAAAATAGAGGGCTTTAGAGCACTAGTTATGTATGGAAGATTTTTAACCTTGGTGGAGGAAGTAAAGTACTTGAGGTTGACCCTAGATAATAAGTTGACATGGGGGCCACATATTAATAGTCAATTCAAAAGTCATTGGCCATCTTTTGACACCTGAGAATAGAAGCCGAAGCTCCAATCCAAACCGTGATCTGGTGGCAGAGTGTCAACCGGGCTCTGGTATCCAGAAGGCTGAATTAGGGTCCAAAGACTTTTCTGTTTAGGAATTACAGGTGCGATGGCGCAACCCTCACAGCAGCCTTAAAGATTTTTTTGATGCTGCCGACGCCTTCCACTTGGATTATAAGGGAGGCGATGGCGGGATACTTAAGAATAAAAATACAGAAGCTGACAGGCAGTAGGAATAACAAGCAGTCATGTACCCATTGTCATCACGACGGAGAGGGAAATACCGATATCTGTCATGAGGGTAACAAAAGCAGAAGACCGTTGAGGAATGACACCTCCATCTTTCCTACAAGGGAGAATGAAGTCAGGAGAAGATAATATTCTCCTCAGGTCCCTGGTATGTTGCACGGATGATTCCCATGTGGGGGACAAGGTTTCTTCCATGATTCCCATCTGGGAATCATGGAAAGTTCTTATGAATGCCTTTGCCTTCCAGATATATATCTGGATGGCAAAGGCGTTCATAAGAACTTTGCATTGGGTTCATTCGCCAGTCTTTCAGACAGAGGTCTTTGTAATTTTAATGGTTGGAAGTAAGGGAGAAATAAGGAACAGCACAAAGTAGAAGTTTTTCATCTGCTTCCCAAGAATCTGCACTTGTTAAGGAGTGTAGCGATGCTTTGAATCAGCTGACTAGACAGAAAAAGTTTACAGTAGTATGGGTACCCGGCCACATTTGAGTCTCAGGGAATGAGAAAGTTGACGAACTAGCTTCGCCTGGATCTGAGGGGCTCTGTGAGGGGGTCTGAATCATATATAGAAATTACTAGAAGGCATATCAACGAACCCTTTAACAAATGGGCTCATGAGATGTTGAGAAAAAACTGCAGGAATAGAATTTGTAGACATGCCTATGACCTTTTAAAGGCGCCTGACAAAGGCTACTGAACCACAGACGAAGGGTTTTAAACAAACTGGTGGGAATATTAATTGGACACTGCAGGCTTAGGAAACATATATCTCTGATAGGGGTAGAGGAGGACCTGATGTGTCTGGAATGTGTGGAGGAGCAAGACACACTCCTCCACTTTTTGGGACAATTTGGGGCATTCTGGAGACTGAGACATGAGGTCTTTGGCGCCAGGAGCAGCACAGAGAAGAGGTAGATTCCCTCAGATTAACCCAAATTGTGTCATTTATCAGGTCAGGTAGGTTCGAGGAGGATCAAGGTGACGGGACGATAGGTGTAGGCAAAACGGACCACTAGCAGCATACTTGCCACGCATCAGCTGCCCCATACAATACTACTACTACTAACAGTTATCCAAAAAGTCATGGAGTATTTTAGACTTACTATTCTCTCATAGATCGTATATTGATGTCAGTGAAGCCAATGATGTACTAAAATTAAAACATCATTATAACGTTTATAGTTTTACATTGCCCTTATGTGAAGTTACTAATTCTGTCTTATGATACTGTACTTGATATTAAGAACGTAAATATGTATTAATAAGGTATTAATAATTTACTTAGCATTGGTTGACTGGTTCTTACTGTATAATATTAAAAATATTAATTTAGCCATGCAATTTTTTTTTATGATATTGTAACGTTTGTCTAACCTCCAAACAGATTAAACCAGCTTGTTCGACAAAACAACACAAATCTTTATTGTCACTAGGTACAAACTTCAACTCTTTTTCACAACTGTCAACACAAATTCCTTAGTTTGACGTTTCGATTTAACGCGCTCACGCTTTCGACTAAAAACTCCCCGTCCTGTTGAAATCACGAGTATTTATATATTTTTCAAGCTTCTGGAATATTCGGGAGCCCCTTTTTGGATTCCGGAACATAATGGAACGATTCTATGACTTAAACGAAAATTCTAGATTAGAAACGTCAACCTAAAGATTTAACAAATGTTAATTTATAAACAATAAGAAATGAATTAACAAAACAGGCAGATTCACTAGCAAGGTAGGTGAGCTTCCGTAACACTGCTCCCCTCTCAGAACTGATCGTCTCAATCAGGTTACTCCATTGTCCGCATGGTGTTCTTGATAAGGCGTCAGTCGATCTATGTGAACAATCTTCATTTTGGATTGAGGATTTCTTTGGATCCTATACACGACATCGTTTAACCTAGTCACAATCGAATAAGGGCCTTCCCAAGATCTCTGTAATTTAGGTGATTTGCCCTTAGTCCTCTTTGGGTTGTACAGCCAAACTTTATCATTTTCATGAAACCCACTACTGTTGGCACGTAAGTCGTAACAGGTCTTCATTCTGTCACTTTCTATTCTCAGCTTTTCTCGTACCTCCTCATGTACCAACTTTATTCGATCTTTCAGGTGGCGGAGATAGTCACTGATATTTTCCTGATGTTCTGGTCTATTTGAAATGAGGTCTATCGGTAGACGTAATTCGTTGCCAAAAATCACACTGGCTGGTGTTTTACCAGTGGTTTCGTGAACTGCCGCTCTATATGCTAAGAGAAATGGAGGAAGGCAGGTGTCCCAGTTGGTCTGCTTTTCATTCACGGCAGTTTTCAGGAAATTTTCCATGGTTCGATTGAATCTCTCGACCATTCCATCTGATTGTGGATGAAGAGGTGTTGTTCTAGTTTTCGAGATACCTAGTAGTTGGCAAACATTCTGAAATACCTCAGATTCGAAGTTCCGTCCTTGGTCAGAATGGATTTCCCTCGGAACTCCATAACGGCATATCCAGTTTTCAAATAGGACCTCTGCTACGGTGACTGCTTCCTGATTAGGTATAGGATATATTTCTGGCCACTTGCTGAAGTAGTCCATAGCTACCAAGATATAACGATTGCCAGAGTCACTTCGAGGAAATGGGCCAGCTATGTCAATAGCTATTCTTTCAAATGGAGCACCGACATTGTACTGCTTCATCTGTCCGCGACTTCGAGTCATTGGTCCCTTACTAGAGGCGCAGGTTTCACAACGCCGGCACCATTCTTCCACATCGGAACGACTCCCAAGCCAGTAGAATCGCTCTCTGACTTTGTTCAAAGTCTTATTGATTCCAAAATGTCCACCACCAACGCCACGCCACTATGAACCGCTTGAAGAACTTCTGGAACTCTTGTCCTGGGTAATACAGTCTGGTAGTTCCTTTCTTTGCCGTCCGGACTCTCCCATACTCTTTTTAGTAGGCCATTTTCTACAACTAGGGAGTCCCATAATGCCCAGTAACTTTTCAGAGATGGAGATTTATTGGAAATATCCTGCCAATTAGGTCTATCCATTTTATTTATTTTCCATTGGAAAATTGGGCCAAACTCTGGATCTTCACTCTGTTCTTTAGCAAGGCTTCTACTATCCCAATGTTCTGGGCCTTGGATGCTAATTCTTCGGCAATGAAAATCGTCCTGTTCCCTTGCTTCCTGTCGCAAGCAATATCTACAATCAGGAAGGCATGGCCTTCTGGATAAAGCGTCAGCGTTGCGATGGCTCTGTCCTCTTCGGTGTTCAATTTTGAAGTCGTACTCTTGCAAACGTTGAAGCCATCTTGCCACTTGGCCTTCCGGGTTCTTGAATTGCAGGAGCCACTTCAATGAAGCATGGTCGGTTCTCAAAATGAACGGCTGACCATAGAGATACTTGTGAAAATGCTCCACTGTTTTGACAATAGCAAGTAACTCTCTCCTAGTCACACAGTAGTTCATCTCTTGCTTGGAATGGACTTTGCTAAAGTAGGCAATCACTTTCTCTTGTCCTTCCTCTACTTGCGATAGTACCCCTCCAATTCCAGTATTGCTGGCGTCAGTGTCTACGATGAACTTCTTTCCAGGAATTGGATATAACAGGATCGGGGGAGAACACAGGGCGCCTTTAAGCTTCTGAAAAGCTTCCTGACACTGTTCCGTCCACATAAATGGTTGGCTGTTTCCGGTAAGTCGATGCAGAGGTTTGGCGATATCGGCAAAATTTTTCACAAACTTTCGATAGTATGTGCAAAGTCCCAGAAAACTCCTTAATTCATGTTTGTCTTTCGGCACTGGCCATTTCCAAATGGTTTCAGTTTTTTCTGGATCAGTCTTGACTCCATCTGTAGAAATAATGTGTCCTAAATACCTGACTTTTTTTTGGAAGAGCATGCATTTCTTGGGATTTAGCTTCAGTTGGGCTTCTCTTAACTTTTGCAAGACTTCCTGGACATTCTTTAAATGATCTTCAAAGTTTTTGCCAAGTATTATCACATCGTCAAGATAGACTAGACAGGTTTTCCACGTCATCCCACGGAGAATTGTTTCCATCAGTCTTTCAAACGTGGCTGGCGCGTTACAAAGCCCAAACGGCATAACGTTGAATTGCCACAAACCTGTCCCAATGGAAAAAGCTGTCTTTTCTTTGTCGTCCGCATGAAGTTGGACTTGCCAGTAGCCACTTTTCAGGTCTAAAGTAGAAAACCATTGAGATCCAGATAGTGTGTTCAGAGTGTCGTCTATTCTTGGCAACGGATAACTGTCCTTCTTGGTGACATCATTTCATCTTCGGTAGTCAACACAAAATCTAGTAGAGCCGTCTTTCTTCCTCACCAAAACTACTGGAGAGGTCCATGGACTTTGCGATGGTTCAATGACTCCCTGTTGTTGCATCTCGCACAACAATTTCGATACTTCTTCTTGTTTGGCCAATGGAATTCTTCGTGGGGCTTGCTTAATTGGAGCGGTGCCGCTGGTATTTATGCGGTGTTGAACTAGGTCAGTTCTTCCTACATCGTTCTCAGTTAGTGAGAACATCTTGGTACTGTCTTAATAATTCTTCTACTTTATGAACGTCCTCCGATGGCAATGATGACGTGGATCGGTTAACAAGGTTTTGCAGAATTTCCGGCAGTATTCGAGGATCACTGCGTGCTGTTGATGATTCTACATTCTTGAAAACCACATCGACTATCTGACAAACTCCCAAGGATTCTCCTTTCCTCACTTCCTGTGGGTAGTCTTTCAGATTTAACATTCTCACCAACACTGAGTCGTTCTTCTTTTGTGTTAGTCTTTCCTATTAAAATTCCTCTTTTGAAAAGATTGCTCTCCGGTTCTGGTTCAACAATTACTGTTTCTTCAAAAGCCGCCGAACTGTTACAAATTGCCTCAATAGTTACTTCTGATGCCGCCGGTAGAATAATGTCTTCTAATGCTTTAACGGTTTTAATCGGTAGATTTCTCACTTCAGGATAATGCATTAAAATTTCTTCACCTTTGGTCTTTAGTAGTCTCTGAGGAAGATCGAGGATAAAATTATGCTCAGTCATGACATTCAGACCAAGAATGACGTCATAGGTGATGTCGGCTACAAGGATGTCTTGTTGGAATGTATTTGTTCCTAAACAGATGTTTGCCACATGGATGCCTTTTACTGGTATGACTTCCCCATTTGCTGTTTCCAAAATGAAGTTTCTGTCTGGCTTCTGAATTCTACAATGGGCTACGATGTCTGGCCTTACTATGGTGTGACTTGAGCCAGTATCAAGGACTATTTCGCATTCCCGGCCGCATATTCGCCCTGGTACTACCAAGCTGTTGCTGTTGTTGTGCAGCCGGGTAACCTTGATCTTCATGGTTGGTGGGGCTTGGTAGCACCTCACCAGCTTTTGCCCCTCAAAGCTGGCTAATTGGCGTTTCCCTGGTCCTGTTCCGATGTGTTTTTAGGGCATCGATTCCTGAGATGCCCTTCGTCCCCGCAATTCCAGCATCGTATGGATCTACGTCTGCTAAATGTAGCAGACTCGATATGATTCCGTTTGGTTTGGAAATTGTTCAATAAATCTTGAACATTTTTCAGCAATACCTCCACATTTTTGTCATTACTTCGATAGTCGGTTGGCTGATATTTAATTAGCCTTGCTCTGCCTTGACCCCGTCTAGATGCTTGTTGAGCAGCTTCAATTTCTAACGCCTGCGCCAAAGCTTCGGAAATGGTTTTATTTCTGGCTAACCTCAACGCCTGACTGATTTCAGGGTCTCGCAGTCCATCTATGAAGCTACTTACAGCTAATTGCTCTTGGAACTCTACAGGGGCAGTGGGGTAAGCTAGCTTCACCATCCGGGCTATATCGGCCTCATATTGCTGAATATTTTCTCCGAATCATTGTCTTCTACCCTTTAATTGAGCCTGGTAAACATGTTGCATGTGGGCTTCACCATACCTCATTTCGAGAGCAATTTTCAGCATTTCATAATCGGTTTTGTTCTGCTCAGGCATCGTTCTTAAGATTTCCATAGCCTCACCTCTTAGAGCTACAGTTAACGATATGGCCTTTTCACCTTCGGACCAGTTATTTGCCATGCCTCAAATTGCTTAAAGTATGTGCTCCATGGTACCTTTCCATCAAATGTTGGTGGCTTGACCCTCGAAGATGCAGAATTACCTTCAGCTTTTATAACTCCTGTCGTGGACAGCTCTGTGAATTTTCGGATGACTTCTTTCTGCATCTCTTCGACTTCACACCTCAGCGTACTCACACTTTCTTTTACAATTTGGACTTCTTCTTGCATACTATTCCTCAATTGACTTATTTCCTCTTCTACAGTTTCTTCAAAATCTTTGAATTTTTCTTTCATTAGCTCTTCTAACTTTTTATTACTTTCTTCTAAACTGTTCTTTAGTTCTTCTTGGCTGTTCTTCAGTTCTTCTTTACTGTTCTTCAGTTCTTCTTGGTTGTTCTTCACTTCATTCTTGATCTCCTTCATCATTTCCATTAATTGTGTCAAGGTCTCATCCATTTTTATCGATTTCGATCTGGTAACTGGCATACACTTACTATTTGATCCCTTTTTTTTTTTTAATCCTCGAAGGTTTCACGTCGTGGAACGTCGCACTTCTGACACCAAATGTAACGTTTGTCTAACCTCCAAACAGATTAAACCAGCTTGTTCGACAAAACAACACAAATCTTTATTGTCACTAGATACAAACTTCAACTCTTTTTCACAACTGTCAACACAAATTCCTTAGTTTGACGTTTCGATTTAACGCGCTCACGCTTTCGACTAAAAACTCCCCGTTCTGTTGAAATCACGAGTATTTATATATTTTTCAAGCTTCTGGAATATTCGGGAGCCTCTTTTTGGATTCCGGAACATAATGGAACGATTCTATGACTTAAACGAAAATTCTAGATTAGAAACGTCAACCTAAAGATTTTACAAATGTTAATTTATAAACAATAAGAAATGAATTAACAAAACAGGCAGATTCACTAGCAAGGTAGGTGAGCTTCCGTAACAATATATTATATATCAAGTAACTGCTCGTTCGTACCCGTTAAGAGATTCAAATGATCAATACTCATTTCCAATATGGTTTTCCTCTGAGCTTAAGGGTCTTGTAATCTCAAAAAAAATAGCACATAAATTGTGCGATCAAATAGGTATCGATTTGGATTATTTAAAATTTTCTGAACTATGAACCAAATACAAAATGTTAATGATACTTGTTATAAAAGATATCTTAAAAATACCGAGGATATTTGAGAATATTCAAATAATTCTGGAGGCGTATAAACAATTTTATTATCCAATTCCAATTCTACTGGTGTAGAATTACACCAATTCTAACACCAATTTTAATGTGCCAATGCTTTTACAGGAAAACTTTGTAGATGTTGTTAGAATGAGTCTATGAAGAATTAGTGAATTTGAGGGTTAGTTCCATCGATCTTATATACACTAGATACGGCATTAATCCAATTTGTTTTGTTCAAGGGGGGTATCTAGATCCTTTACTTTTAATTGGCTCTTTATTCAAGCATGCTACGGGATTGGCTCTTTGCTTTGTACTTTACTCTAAACTCATACCGCAGAGCTCCAAGTCCGTATTTTACATTAACAAAACAATCTCAATGCTGTTAAATACCCTATGCCATATATAATGTATATAAGATCAATGGTTAGTTTGATCATCCTTAGATTATGCCTGTATCGTCTCCTTATTATAAATGTGATATATATCTCATCGAAGAGATGAAAATAAGGTTTGCAAAGCTTATTTCATTTAATAAGGACTATAATACAGGAATTAATTATCATACCACTCTTAATGATCTATATATGTCAACTCTGTCAACAAATTGTTTCCGAATAGAATCTACAGCTGTGTTTAAAATTTTAAATGGTAAATTTGACTGTTTTAAAGTATTTGAACAAGTAAAATTTAATATCTATAACTATAATACCAGAAATTCAGCCTTATTTGTAGTTAGATTTCATAGTACAAATTATAGTTACACAGCCCAATGTCTTGTACATACTGAAATTTTAATATGTATAATATTGATCCTGTCTCTAAATCGTTAGAGTTTATTTGGGTGATTTATTAATAGTATATTATCGGTTTTAATGTTATTATTAGATGCATCATGCACACACTTAGTTCATGTTTACATTTTTTTTTCTGTAATGATACCGTGGATATCATATTTTAATACCTACTGAATTAATGTCTAAAAAGATATTTACAGTTTCTTCCATATTGTTCAGCTTATGCTCCATATAGTATGTGACATGTATATGCCAAGAATTTGAAACATTTAAACGTTAGAAATCACTTGCCAGTTGTCTGCCTCTCTAACCCAATTACTGTATTTAACGAGTTAAGATTTAAGTTCCATTTATTTTTTTTAGATTTTATCTCTGTTTATGTCGTGTAGACTAATATCTAAAAGTGTTTTTAAGGCGGTATTTAGACGGTATAGTGTAATTAAATACATTTTAAAATTTGTACATATTAATTTGATATTTGAATGATGATTTGAATATATTTGAATATATGTTTGCACGTTGGATACCAACAATTCACTGTTCTATCAAAGAATTGTATGTATGCTCCTGTATGCTGAAGAGGTTTAATCTTATCACTTCGGGGGGTCGTAGCAATAAATAACGTTGCACATGATAGTTGCCCATTCCAGAATAAAAGAAATGTTGAAAACTCTATACTTTTGTACACTCTCTCAATTTTTATTCATAATCCACAAGCTATATGTGGTCACATTTCACCAATATTACATCATATACTGAATCAGAAGAGTGACATGAACACTACATTTTCTTAGCGGCGACTAGTGGTTCAAGGTGTCGATGTTTCTGATTTTAAGAATCTCACGGACGTTCTTTGGACAAACCCTACTAGTGTTGAATTTTTTGAAATCACTAAAAAACACATTCACCATTTTGTCAAGGTGATGGAGAAAACCCTATAAGGACAATCCTGGGAACTATGAAAGTACATCAGCTGTCTATTCTACATTGTGCAACAAACCATGACTGTGACAACTTTCTTGTTTCGAATGCAGTGAATTCTATAAACTTTTTCATATAGGACAAATTGAACGTAAAACAGAAAAATTTAAATATTGTCATCTGAAAAGTAGTGAGAAGGCTGGAAAGCTCAGATACACAGATGTATACAGTGACACAGATGAAGCCTCCGAAGAGACAGAATCACAGTTTACTCTAAAACCGAGTGAATTTAATAGTTTGTAAAATAGAAATGGAATTTTATGTATTTGTTGAAATTAGAGAATTTAATAAGAAAGATGCAAGGAAAACAGTTACACAAAAGTATAAGTACGTGGCTGTCTGTCAGTTGGATGTAGAAGAACATGAGGGAAGTAAAAGTAAAGTTTTTAAAAATATGTGATTTAAGCTGATCAAATGTTTAAACATGATGAATTATCTCATACATCGTTGTAATCACATTTTGCAAATACTTCCGGAAACCGTCACTAATACTCAAAAAGCAAATAGAGTGTACTATAAGTTTTAGTAAGTACTATAGTAGTACTATAGTTTAGTATAAGTACTATAATAATATAAATATGTATTTGGTTCATCACAAAACTAACACTTCGGAACACATCAATAGGCACAAAACATAACACATCCTATAAATACAACTTAAAAAAGTTACAAGGTACAAGTATGTCGGGCGAATCTGTTCTGTGTTTGTCGAAATATATAATCAAAAACTCATCAATACTATAAAAATGATGTGTCTACAAGTATTCATCTTATGCACTATTTAAATTTATACAAATTCAGCAGACGTACATTTAGGCAATGCATTATACAGTTTAATATCAATAATGCTATCCATCCTTGTTAGTCATTATTGTGGCACTAGTAGGTTCTTTCTATTTCTTGTATTGTGTATATCAGCCACTAATGGATACTTGTTAATGTTTTGCTTATTATGAGTTAGTTTTCTAAATGTTATTAATGAGAAAAGTAATAATTTTTAGTCATTTTAATATTGACACACAAGACTCCCCTGACTGAGCACATACAATCGCTCTCACTGCACTTTTTTGTATAACAAAAATGTTAATTAAATATACTCGAATATTATTGACCTGTTCAAATGTCAATTCATTACATTATCCCTATGCACTTAGAACGCATTCCAGAGGACTGATTTATTTTTAACTTTGTACTTAAATTCATTATTAAACTGAAAAAAGTCATTTGTTTATTTTTATATAAACATATATTTTTTCTAGCAAATTGGTGATGTTTTTGTAAATTAGTTGAAATTAATCATTTGCATACCACTTGCGGAATCAATTTAAGAAAAATCATAAAAATAGTTTTTTGCCCGTTTATGATGTTTATGTTAAATGTTTGCTCAGAAAATATCTTTAAACGCAAAATCACCTGAATTTACAACTTTACGATACCTATATGCACAAAAAATTTGAAAATTGACAGAATTTTCAGAACCGCTCCCTCTTGTTGAAGCAAATTTTCCTCATTTATCATAACTTGTGCAGCCTGTATACAGGCTGCACAAAGGCTGTGGCATCTTGTGCTACATTCGCTTGCACATTGTGTATTGTAAAATATATAGTAAATAGGAATTGAACAAAAGTTCGAACGTACATTATGTGCTATGGATAAAAATATTTTATTTTATGAAAACTATGACGAAATTATGAAATAAATATGCAATACAGCAAAAATATGAGTTTTTCTTAAAATATGCAGTGAGTACAGGCCCTGGAAAAAAGAATTAACTAAATTAAAGATACTTACTGAAATATCACGGCAGGTAAAATGGTATTTATGACGACTAAGTTAATTTTGTTCAGTGTACATTTATTTCTATTTAGTTCTTCAACTGCGCCCAAATGTTTGGTATCACCATCCACATTCAATGTAAAATTATATATATTATCATTTTCGGAAAAAATTTGCACCTTTGAAATGTAATTGCCTAATCTTGTTGAAAAATTGTAAATAACTTGATTTTTCTTTGTATTAATCCTTATTAACTTGATATATCCACATTCACAGGCAAACGAAGTTATTCTTCTAAAAAACCAAAGATAATTATTTTATTATAACAAAATCAGGTATTACTCTGTATAATCTTCAGAATAATAAACGTCTATCCATATAATGGGACTGGGGGCTTTTGTAAATTCAGGAAAATAATCTTTATTATCAATCTCCTTATAAATATGTTCTGATGTATGTTCCCGGTATACATGTACCTGATGATCACTACCAGATAAAATAAATACAAACTGAAATAAAAGTGTTACGAAATTAATATATTACCTACTGCTCTAAGTAACAAAATACACAAGCACTACTTAATACAAACTTGAAGCAAATAAAAACAAATAATATTTATTTAGCAATTTATTACCTATCATAAACGTAAATTATGCAATTAATATGACAAGCTAAAACACATATATTGAAGATGAAGAAGTAGAAGCCAACATTTTCTAAAAATATTGAGACCTGTAGTGTAGAAATGGCAAATTTTTAGATATATCTTATAGATGTTAGACTAGTAGATATTAGATGTAGGAAGAAAATATGTAGTGTAATATAGCAACTATAATAAGAGCTGGATCATCAAGTGAGAAGTTTTGTCATTACAAGGAATGAGGCCAATAGATCAATTAGTCGGTAGATCAAAACAGTGAGTGTTAAAGTGATAAGTGGCAGGTTGTTTATTTTGCTAAATGTATGAATACAAGACAAATTTATTTACAATGGGACCTCACCAAGGGTTTTTTCCATTTGTATATATAATTTCTGCATACCTTTAAATGTTTTCCTTAACATATTAGGAGTTTATTAGTTGCTAACAAATTTGAAACCAGTCAATGTCTGATGGTGATACTGGCAATGGTTTAGTTACTTTCTACGATATGCTAGAATAATTTCATGCTGGTCAATTCCAAAAAATCTAGATTTCAGTTTGAATTTTTTGCATCTTTATTGATACTGCACTCTGTATATCTGCACAAAGCACATACTGCGCCTAGTTGTGGGATAGCTAATATTGATTTTTCTGGTAAAATATACAACTAAGTAATTTCTTAACAGTGGCATGAAAAAAGTTTATGAATCCAGCCACTTAATCTTTAATTCCAGCATATCCAAGTTATTGTACTGAATCATTACGCTAATATGCAATGTTTTATTAAACCAAATCCATGTATTCAACAATAAGGAAAAAAACAATAAAAACAATTAAATAAATAAAATTACTTACTTCTTTACTCATAGATCCATCATCTTGCCATTTTACTAAAAACGAATGTAATAGTTTGTAAGGTATAAAATTTAATTCTACATTTAGACAGTTTTGAGCTATATTCTCTATATTAAAGTCCTCATTCTCCTCCCATTCCGAATATATATTTAAATACGCTTCAAGAGAATCCGATTCATTGCTGTTCTGAAAAAAAAAAAAGAAAATTTAGTGATATTGAAATTTAATTTTACATCAACCAAACCTTTATTATCGTAATTCCAATAACGAATTCGTTAGCCTTAGAAGATTTATTAAATGCATCTAAGGATATTATTTCAGCACCATCTATGAAAAATATTTTATAATATACTTTGTAAGGAAATAACTAACCAAATTTAAAAAACTAGGTGTATTTTAGTAAACTTACTAGGTATATATGTAAAAGAAATTTCTTTAGTGGTAGGCACCAGACTGCCTGTTGGGGATTCTTGATATTCAAAACAAAATATTTCTCTTTTCAAAGAAGCTACTAACAGTTTTGTAGAACCATTAGCTAATTTTAATTCTGCTATTGTATAAACGTTTCCTTGAGAAGGTATATAAAAATAATGTGCATCTCTAAAAGGCTCCATAGGAAATACAAATATATATTTCAATTCAATAAATAGAAATATTATACCATTATTTCGTACGATTGTTAGGTATATATACTTATTATACCTAACAATTTAAAAATTATTGCTCTAATTTATAACTTCAATATTTTCTTTATTTTTAGGTTGACGGCAAAGATAAAAAATATATAAATGTTTACGGTTGACAACCTAACCAACCTATAATATAACCATAGACTTAAAGTCTATGAATATAACAATCCTTGAACCAACCTAACGCCTAACACCTAACCACAGAGGACCTAGACCAGAGGCGAAGGCTTGCCTTCCAGCCAGTACCCAATTTTAATGCGCATGTGCGAAATCCACCATGTTTTAACTGGTATATTAATCAACCTCTCTTTTCCGTCGTACGTCGTGTTTACTTATTGCAATATTATAGTTTTGAGGATTTTAAATTTGACTATTTTTTTCTGTGTGTGTGTGTGTGTGTGTGTGCGGTGAATTAAAAAAAACAGTGTATATAGTAGTTAATCTGTATGACGGTATATACTTTCAACAAAATGTCTCGAAAGGGGGGCAGAACTGGTGGCAGCATTTCACTATTTTCGTTCCCAAAAGATCCTGCCAGGGACGTAATAAAGTAAATACCTAGTTCCTTGCGAGGAAATTGACATATTAATATAACGCATAGACAAGCTTACACCGTCGGCTTAGCTTACGCCGGCCAATTCTTCTCCTTCCACATCTCTACCAACATGCATACCTGAACTTATGGTAAGCTGTGCGCAATGCGCATACTATCCAGGAGCAGAGATGCACATTAAAAACTTTTATACAAAAAATTTAAAGAGTGAAATTACTGTATATATCTTTATACTTGTGGTTGTGACTGATATGTTATATTACTTATATTACTAATGGTATTCAGTTTTTTGTTTTATGTATTTTTAATAAATGTTTTATATAATTTATTGCAAATAAAAGATTTATTATTATCCATATGTGATTTTGTATTTTTTATTATTCCCAGAAAATGACCCGAATAAGTTGCAGATCATTATTAGAATTAGAAAAATTATCAAAATTTTGCTTATAAATGTACCTATGCTTTCATTAATAACTGAAGTAGTAATACAATAATTATTATTTTCCGACTGATATTTTTTACACTTGTTTTGTAAAATCTGATGCATTTTTAATAACAATCACCAGTATACAACATATTTTTAAGCAAGTTAAAAAAAAAGCCATAAATTTGAACATAGCGCAAACTTTACATGTAGACCAAGATACATTCAAGCTTTGTAATATTATTTCTGTATTAGAATAATTTAGAGGTACATCTCGATGATAAAGCACATGAACTATTTATTTATGTCCATATTAAATAATTTAATATTTCATTCATTCTTTCTTATCCTGAATTTTGTTGGTGTGCACTGCAAATTTTTTGCACTTGCAATTGCACAATAATTTGCTATTAATATACTTATGTATTAGTACAGTCTAAACAGCAGACTTAAAGGAAACACAAATATTGGTAATGTAGGTTAGTTACATTACATAAGGTGAATTATTGTATTCATACGAGTATACTTAATTTACAATAGGTGTTAACTATAATCTGTATTTGATGCAGTTGTGGTTCGACGTTGCTATAAATGCAGCGGACTCAATCACTTATCTAAACAATGTGTATCAAAAATTAACATTTGCCCACGTTGCGCTGGACATCATTCAGTAACTGATTGCAAATCTGAGGAGTTATGTTGTGTTAATTGTACTAACTTTAACAGAAATAGTAAGAATGACAATATTGACGTTCAGCATGCTTCTTGGGATAATTCCTGCTATGTGTATAATCTAGCTCTCCAGAAACATAAGAGCAATATGTTGGATTTGCAGTAGCAATTAGTTCATGACCGTCAGGTTTCTCACCTTCAATGTTATTACCAGAATTGCCGCGGTGTTTGTACAAAAACTAATGATTTATTTACAGCTATCACTTGTAATGATTATGATATAATTGCCATAAGTGAAACTTGGCTCCATGGAGGGATAGACAGTGCGGAAATTTTTGATTCTCGCGCGTACAATGTCTATCGTAAAGATCGTAACTTTAAATTATGTAACAAAAAAAGAGGTGGTGGTGTCCTGCTGGCCATAAATAAAAATCTTGAGTCTAGTTATTTCGATATCAATACCATATGTGACACTTTCTTGGACATAGATTATATAGATGTTGTTGCTGTTAAATTGAAAGTAAATGCAAATAGTTTATTTTTTATTTTTGTTGTTTATATTCCTCCAGGTATAGGGTCTGCTGAATATAATAGCTTATTTGATGCTTTTGAGTCCCTATATCCGATTTACGGCTCCAATGTACTTATAATGGGTGATTTCAATATTCCAGAATATTCTTCTAGCTCTCTACATCCCGATGTCACCTCGTTAAATAATTTCATGAGCTACCTTAATCTACAGCAGTTTAATTATATTCACAATGAAAATAACAGGATTCTTGACTTAGTATTGTGTAATGAAACTTGTACTGTCGTTTCTCCTCCTGAGATACTATTACCTGAAGATAGGCATCATCCTGCTTTCGTTGTGGAAGTCTATTGCAGTTGCGTAGACGTTAGTGCACCCTTTCCATTGAATGATTTTGCTGATGAGGAACCACTCTTAAATTTCAAAGAAGCCAATTTTAATTGCTTATATTTAGAATTGGCTTCGACTGACTGGTCGTGCTTGTCCACAACTTCGGAGATAAATAATTCTGTTGCGCTATTCTATAATATGCTAAACGATATTCTAAAAAAACATGTCCCTGTAAAAAAATCTGTAAAAATTAGCAGACAGTTCCCCAGATGGTTTTCCAAAGAGATTATTCAACTATGGAAGTTGAAAAATAAAGCATGTAAGAAATTTAAATCATCAAAGTCTCCTCAGGACTATGATGCGTTCAGAGTTCTAAGATCAACACTTAAAATAAAAGTCAAGGATGGTTACGCTAACTTTGTGTCTGTAGCCGAAAACTCCGTAAAAACAAATCCAAATCATTTTTGGACATTTATAAATTCTAAAAAAAGCTCTACGGCCATTCCATCTGCTATGGTAAAGGATGATCAAGAGATAGTTGACCCACAGGAAATAGTTAATAATTTTGCAAATATTTTCTCTCACGCATTTGTACCCTCTGGCCATGGCGATAACAACTCTTACTACTTCCCAAATGTAAATGTGTTGCACTTAATGACTATTTCAGAGTCAGACGTTTTAATAGCAATTAAAAAATTGAAGAACAACATGTGCATGGGTCCAGATTTAATACCGTCTTTCCTAGTCAGGGACTGTGCGATCATTTTTTGTAAACCTTTGGTCATTCTGTTTAATCTAATAATCACCTCGGGGACATTTCCTGACATTTGGAAATTATCTAGAATTACACCGGTTCACAAAAAAGATGCGCGAAATGATTTTGCTAATTACCGACCCATAGCTATTTTAAATAATTTTTGTAAAGTCTTTGAACGTGTTATGCATAGCTTTATTTCACATCACGTCTCTAATATAGTAATACCTGAACAACATGGTTTTATACAAGGTCGGTCCACAATTTCTAACCTTACTTCTAAAACCCAATTTATCTCTGAAGTTTTGGATGGGGGAGGTCAGGTGGATGTTATCTACACAGACTTCTCTAAAGCATTCGACAGGCTAGATCATGCTATTATTTTAAAAAAACTTAATGAGTTTGGATTATGTCCTATTTTACTTAAATTATGTGAATCTTACCTTACGGGTCGAACTCAATTTGTGCAATATCGCGGCTTCAAATCCAACATGTTCGTTCAAACATCTGGGGTACCTCAGGGTTCAGTTCTGGGTCCTCTCTTTTTTATAATATTTATTAACGACATTGCTAATGCTATGAACGTCTATTATCTGTTATACGCAGATGACCTCAAATTATTTTCCAAAATTACTTCTCTCTCTGACTGCCAGAATATCCAGAATAACCTTCTCGCACTTGATAGTTGGTGTAATGATAATGGACTTCCACTAAATGCAAGCAAATGTAATGTCATGTCGTTTCACAGGAAAAAGAATGCAGTTTTATTTGATTATACACTTAGTAATGACATTCTCAAGAGGCCTGCTCTGGTTAAAGATTTAGGTGTATACTTTGATCCGGAACTTAGTTTTTGTCGTCACATTGAATCCTGTGTAGCTGGGGCGTATAAGAGTCTTGGTTTTATAACGCGGAATTCTAAGGATTTTACTAATTTATCGACATTACAACTGTTGTTTAATACGTTTGTGAGATCAAGACTTGAATACGGGTCAGTTATATGGAGTCCTATTTATGCAATTCATGTTACTTTATTAGAACGCGTTCAGCGCAGATTTTTTAAAACTGCAGTATTTATGCTTGATGGGATTTATCCTACAAGGGGTACCCCGCAATGTTTATTTTATGATCGCTTCAATATGCAAAGTCTATTAGTGAGACGAAAAATTCAAAATTCATTCTGTGATTTTTATCTTTAAAGCTATTCACTATGTAATAAAATGTGAGTCAATTGTGTCACGTATTAAGTATAGAGTGCCTAGACTAAACACCCGATATAGTAGTTTATTTGTATTACCACAGGCTCACACTAACATTTTGATTAAATCACCTATATATCAAATGATAAGTAATTATCATGATGTTGAGTTAACCGTGGACATTTTATCATGCTCTCTTAGGGACATTAAGAACTTGTTTATATGATCGGATATATACTTCTTCTACCTTTTACCTTTTACCTATTTGTTTTGTTTTGAATTTTTTGTAATTGTGTAACTTATCCTGTAAGTGGGTTTTTGACCCGTTGGATATTTTATTGAAATAAATAAATAAATAAATAAAAAATAAATAATCATTAAACACTTCTTTCAGAGTATAGTAACGTAGTATTGTTAGAATTAAGCAATTATTTCTCTCAGTGTAGACGTAACTGGTACCAAAAATGGGCCATTAAACATCAAAGACGCCGCCGCCAGCCTTCGCCTCTGTTCTAGGTCCTCTGTGACCTAACATCGCCAATACGCCAATCCCTTGTCTATGACGGTTGACCCATATATATAATACTACTATATCGCGGGTAGAGGCCCAAAAATTCCGAAAACAACACGGCGCCGACATACAATCTCTATCCTTATCGAGAGTACCTTAGTCATATATGCGCATGCGCACGAATTTCGCGACATCCAATAAGCATGCAGCATAAATACTGCATCTCTGTCTACCGACTTCCTTTAAAAAAAGTTGACAGTTGGGAAATCTGTCAGCCTATAAACAGTGTGTCAGCTTCCGTAACCATGGAGATTGCGCATGCGCAAATCGAACAAAGGGTCTCTGGAACAGTATAGCACTATATCTTTTGTCCTTCAATGTTTTCGGAGAAACCGCTTATGGGCTAACATAGGAAATACGCGATATAGTAGTATTATATAATATGGGTTGACCTCATATATCCATTATCTTTGGTTGACCCATCCCATAGTTCACTATAGTCTGTGCCATTGATTAATACGAAAAACACGGAGAGACAAGAGAGTTGGAATACCCGACTGACCATGAGCAACCAGTTTTGCTATCAATTATAATAGCCCGTTTTACCAGATTATGAAACTTAAAATGCCAGAATATTACTAGATTTTTAATGCTACTATCCTAAAAATAGGGAGATTTTGAAACCCTTCAATTTTACCTTATCGTTATACTGAGCATGGTCCAAAATGATCCTTTTTTTTGGGCACTGCGGTATTTAGGTATGACGGGCCCATGTAGTATTATATGAACGGACCCTAGATAAATTAGAGGACGGACCTCGTGAAATTTAGATGATATGGCAACATTTATCATGAAATTAGAAGCAAATGCTTCTTTTTCATATACACTCTGCTCATTATTTATCGGTTACTAACTAGGGATATTTGATGTTTATTGTTTGACCGTTTTCATTAAATGACAGCTGCACTTCCAGAAAATAAAAGTTGGCCAGTTTTTGTCATCAATTCGTTATCAAAGTATTGACGGAGATAGTGAAAATATTAGCAATTTTATACACGACAATAAAAAAAATCTCTTTATGTGCAATAAAGTTAATATTAACACACGCTGAAAGTTCGGTATCGTTTTATAGTGCCGGCGTCACCATGTCGGACGAGAGTCATCCAAAAACATTGTATGTAGGCAATCTGGACGTGTCAGTGTCAGAAGACCTGTTGTGTACATTATTTTCACAAATAGGTCCAGTAAAAGGATGTAAAATTATTAGAGAACCTGGAAATGATCCATATGCTTTTGTTGAATTTACAAATCATCAATCAGCGTCAACGGCGTTGGCGGCTATGAATAAACGTTTGTTTTTGGATAAGGAAATGAAAGTAAATTGGGCTACTAGTCCTGGCAATCAACCTAAGCAAGATACTTCTAACCACCACCACATCTTTGTAGGCGATTTATCGCCAGAAATAGAGACTGAAACGTTAAGAGAGGCCTTTGCTCCATTTGGAGAAATATCAAACTGTCGAATTGTAAGGGACCCACAGACACTGAAGTCGAAAGGATATGCTTTTGTATCATTTGTAAAAAAAGCAGAAGCTGAAAATGCAATTCAGGCAATGAATGGACAATGGCTAGGTTCTCGTTCTATTCGTACAAACTGGTCAACAAGAAAACCTCCACCACCAAGAACCGAAAAACCATCACAAAGGGCAAAGCAACCAACTTTTGATGAAGTGTATAACCAGAGTTCACCAACTAATACAACTGTTTATTGTGGAGGTTTTACAAATGGTTTAACTGACGAATTAGTACACAAAACTTTTGCTCCATTTGGGACAATACAGGATATCCGTGTATTTAAAGATAAAGGTTATGCATTTATCAAATTTGCTACAAAAGAAAGTGCAACTCATGCTATTGAGAGTATCCATAATACGGAAATAAATGGTCAAAACGTAAAATGTTTTTGGGGAAAAGAAAATGGCGGCCTAGGACCCGATCCGAGTGTCATGCCTTCTGGTGCTGCCGTACCTCAAAATGCAGCACCCCCTTACTCTTATTATGGAGGATATTGGTATCCTCAGACATATGGAGGAGGAGGGTATATGCAGAATTATCCTTACCAGCAATATCAACAATATCCTGGAAGTCAACAATACTGTGTAATGCCCCAACAAGGACAATGGTCAGGTCAACCAGGTCAACAACCCAATGTGCCGGTGATGTACACTTCTGTACAGAAATACCCTTCGCAGTGAACTTCCCTACAGACAAGTCTAGTTATTACTATGCTGCAACTTAAAATTGTGCTACATTCGAAATTGCAGCATCCTTTGTAGCATAATTATATTAAGGGACATTTATCAAATAAATTACATATTATGTGTAGTTTTTAGTTACCATCCTCACACTTACACGTTTTTAAGACTGTCTTTGTATATGTTTTATCACTTGCAATTTTTACTAAATAATTCAAGTGATATTAACAATATAATAATGGACATGAATATTTTAGTGAATAACTTTACTTTGAAATAAGTTCAAAAAATAACAAAATATTTTTTTTTAAATAATTACTTGGACCCCCTTATTTTTGAACATTTAGTTAATGAAATAATAATATTGGTAAAAGTTTACTTCAGGCATAAAGTGTGGATGGTACTTAAACATTTAAAGAGCGTGATATATTACAATTATTTTTTGTCAATACATTGTAAAGAATGAATGCTGATGTAAATGTATGACAGGCTACATGCTATGTCCACGACTGGTTGACATTAGATTTTATCAAAGACTCTGGTAAAAATTGTGACAGTCAAGGAAGTTACTGTAGGTATGATATTTAAAATCTAGGGTAGTTGATCACTGTAATTATTAAGTAATATCACGGCTATCAGTTGTTTACAGACAACAAGTTAAGTTAAAGAAGGTCTCAGTCAAATAAGACAGATTTTATAACAAAAAATGTATATGCTAGTTGTTAATAAAAACTTCAGGTCTGGGATATAATTTTTTTATTTATTACAATGATTTTAAGTGTTTGTTTTGTCTAAAATTTTTATTTTGTATATATAGCTTGTCTTCGATATTAATCGACTATTACCATTCCCTTAAATAACATTGTATGTGTTATAATAATTTTTTAGATAAACAAAAAACTTAAAATGCAATACTGAAATTTACTTTATACACACCTCAAAAATCAAGATTGAAAAATGTTGAAATAAAAGTTAAAAGCTTATTAAGAAGGTAGGTAGATAACAAGCTTGTTATGAGAGTTGTAAATAGGGATGATGAACCATTTTGTATTATACTTTGTACTATTTGCCTAAAAAGACAAATTTTCGATTTTTTTATTTTTGATGCTATTTAATGCAGGCATGGATATTTCGAAATATGTTGTATCTTCTATTTCTAAATCCTTTGTTATACTGCAGAATATCAGTACAATCATTTTACATGTGTTTTTTTTAAGTAATGGATTATTTGCCCAATAGGGGGAATCTCATTTATAACAATAAAATACAGTTGTCATATTCAGTGGAGTAAAACTCGCCTGGAATTATGCATTTAGGTGACCCTTTGGGTAGAACCAGGTAAAACCTATACCATCTTGTAGAGCAGTTTTGGGGTATGTGGTATGATCTACAACTTTTTAAAATTTTTTTTAAATAGCCTTAGAGTGCGTTATCTGCACAACTCGAAAACATGTGTTTTTGAGTACACATTGTGATTAAAAAAAAAAACCGGTTAGACTTACCGCACTAAAATTTTCACCACTTACGCACAAACCTGATATATTACTAAAAAAATTACGTACTTAAAACTTCCAAAATTATACATAAAATGTAGGTAGTCTAGATATTGAAAAAGTTTAAAAAAAAAAGTTTGGGTTGATATCTTTAATCGTTTTTAAATTATTGAATTTTTAAAAAGCGTTTATTCAGAATGTATTAGGGGATGCTCAGGCTATGGCCCGAATACTGGTGTGTCTATATGTGTAGACTCGTAGCATATTAGTCAATATTATTGTAATGAATGACGATTATGACCAAGTTGGCATCATCTGGAGATGATTCAAACTGAGTTGAATTTTAATCATCTTCAGATGAAGCCAACTTGGTTGGCAGAACGGGCATCGGGAGCAGTATAGTGTTCTGGTGTTATGTGGAAAACTACGTCAGTGATATCTTCACACCAAAGGTTCCAACCCCGTTCAAGATATATATACATATATATATATAGCAACTAGAATTTTGCTGATCTGATATACCTATATATTATATATCAGATCAGCAAAATTCTAGTTTATTTTCCTTGTCGCTTACAGGGCAAATACATTTTTCTAATTTCAAACACATCTTTCCTACTGCGACTTCAACACTTTTTTAAAAGATTCCTTTGTGTAGATAGATTTATTGATATTGCACTGCTGCCTTTGTTATACACAACACATGATCCACTATTTTAATATAGGTATATATTTATCTAATATATACTGTTTACACATTTAGTTATACTAATATATTTATTATTTACTTAAATATATCTTACTATTAAAAATCAAATTATACCTAAATATATTCTTGAGAGACCGTTATGTACAAATGTGTTAAAATATAGTTTTTTTTTTGTTGAATCATACATTACTCCATGAAAGTTTGTGTTATGTCAGATGACCAATGTCTTTTATATGTTAGATCAACACCTCCTAAACGATAAAGGTCGTATTGGTTAGATAAAAAAAACAATAAGTACCTATTATAAGTAGAGACTCTGATCACACTAGCATTTTAAAAAATTTAAATCGGTGTAAGTTAATTCAATTCAATAATTATTCAAGTTAATATTCAGAAGATTTACTTTTCTCCTGGGGGCACCCTGTGTGATATGAAAAAAACTGAACTGAAAAAATAAATTTTCACATTCTATAGGTACCTGCTACGTAATTTTTTCAAATAAGCTTGATTTTGCAAAACTAGTTTTGCTCCTATCATCCTGTTTCTTAAAGAGATAATTTTATTATCTAGATATGCATGAGTAGGTATGATTTTTATTAGTCTTTAAAATGTACCATACCTATTTAAATTTTATATTTTCAGATTACTCATAACATTGTAACTGTTATTACTTATAAAACTTTTTGGTAAAGTTTACAAATTATAATCTTTTTGTAATTTTTTGTTTTACTAACTTGTTCTAGTAGTGGTTTATTAGTTACCATTATTTCAATACAAACTGAAACAGTATTTTTTTCTATGTTTTTGCTGTGAAAATACTACTTATATATTATTTTAATCTGTACCACAACATATTTATCGAACCTATAAAGAAATATTTATTCACACTATATATTGTCTTTTTAGAAGTAGTATCTTTATATGCTAAATTTAGCCTATCTAAAATATAATGCAAATATATACAGAATAATTACTGTAGTGTAGTGTATAGTATTATATCTGTCCTCCATATCAGTCTAAAAGATTACGAATGAATAACAATATAATACTTTTAAAAGGGGTTGGTACCTTGTAGTTTTAAAAAGTCTTGGTGTGAATATAACACTGACATAGTTTTCCACATAACACCAAAACACTATACTGCGCTCGACGCAGTTTTAGTCTCAAAAACTAGTTTTAATCATCTCCAGATGATGCCAACTTGGTTGGCGAAATGCGCGTCGAGTGCAGTATAGTGTTTTGGTGTTATGTGGAAAACTACGTCAGTGGTCAGTGTTAACAACATAATACCTTTATGTAAACAAGAAAATATAAACAATGATAAGGATATATACGGTAAAATTACCACCACAGTAGAGCAGTGGGCTAGATCATATTGTGACAGCATTTCTTCTTATGGTCTAAGTTCAATCCCCAGCTCCGGAAACTGGAAATGTCAATGTGTATGGATTGTTTGTCTGTCTTTTAATGTGTAACCGCATTCTAGACGACCTTTCACTTTAGATCAGGGGTCGCCTAATTTAAGTGGTGTTTTAATATTTTATAAAGAAAGTATAGGAAGTAAATGAAAAATGTCTTGTTAAAATTGTAATTTTCATTTGTTATTACCATTATCTAGTTTTCATATACAGACAGGTTAAAAGGTATTCGATCATAGGAAACGATTTTTTTTCTTTCTAATTTATTCATAGTGAATGTTTGGTACCTATATATTTCAAAAAGGCTCACTTTACTTATACTTATGTAAGTTAAGAACCAAACTATCTCCCAAATTTTTTTCAAAGAAGTGCTAGTTGAACTACCTTTGGTATTGGTTTTTCTAATGGTGTTTATAAGTATTATTTGTTTTTTGACTATTTGACATTTTTCTTAGGTACCTTTTGAATAAACCTTGCTGTTTTTATCATTCAAGGTAAATACACAGTGTGTCCACGTTAAGGACTTTTTTTACTTTTTTGTTTTGACGGGTTTTGATAAACGGTTTTTTTTTGTTAGGTATTTGGTACGATATGGTTTGAATGATATTCAAAATGTGCATTAAATGAGTGGGTAACTTTATTTTTGTGCTGTAATCATGGCCAGCCACGACCGCTTATTTTATTGGCTCAAATTTCTGAAAGTATTATTAGGGATTTGTTTAGGAAAAAACTGATGATGGATTCTTATTTAGAAAAACTTAAAACCTACCTGTACCGATTTTCAGTGTTTTAAAATACAGAGTGTAAAATATATTACTTGGCATTTAAAAATAATTGTAATAATTTGTTTTTTTAATAAACATATAATGATATAAAGCATTATTAAAATAAATAAATTGTCGCGTTGATTATGATTGTCAATTGGAACGTTGATTCAATCAAACGATTTCCACTTTTCCTTGCATTATATCATTTGATTACTGGTTGGTGAAAGGGCTTAGTGTGCTGTGAAAACAAAACAATCAATCTAATAACTAAGTAGTTTGTAGTAGGTATTGTTCAAGAACGGTATTATTATTATTACAAATAAACATAATCCAAATTGGGCAATTGAGTGTGAGAGACAATATTCCTCAAAGGTGTTAAAAATATTTTTTTTCTTACACCCTGTATTTTAGAATACTGAAAATCGGTCCTACAGGTAGGTTTTAAGTTTTTGTAAATAAGAATCCGTCATAAGTTCATTCCTAACAAATTCCCTAATAATACTTTCTGAAATTTAATTCAATAAATGTACGTACTTTTTGTCTTGGACACCCTGTATTTTAAAACACTGAAAATGGGTACAGGTAGATTTTAGTTATTCTAAATAAGAATCCATTATCAGTTTTTTCCTAAAAAATTCCCTAATAATACTTTCTGAAATTCAATCCAATAAGAGTAGCTGTAACTGGCAATGATTAGAGCCTAAAAATAAAGTTACTCACATGTTGAATGCATGTATTGAACACCATCCTAACAAAAAAAAAAAAAAAGTACAAGGGTGGTAAGTCCTTAACGTGGACATACTGTATATAACGCTACATTGGGAAATTTAAAATGCCTTGTATTCGCATGCTCTTATGATAGAAAACGTTTTAACTTCTCTGTATGTAGATTTTTAGTATTCGATTAATTAAACCGAAATCAAATACAATTACATTTATCACTTGTATAAACAGACGATAACGCAGTCAGTAACTCGTTGAAATCGGTCTGACTCGCAGTCAGTATTTATGGGTCAAATGCCCATGCCTAACAATTATACATATAGAAAATGGTTGTACACAAACAGAAATTACATCTTAACACCACTAATTAAATCACATAACAGGCTAACCGTAAATTAACACAACAGTATAGAAATAGACAACAAATAACACTAAATATACAGTCATCACCTATAAAAATTTTATATATATAAATATAAAATACCTACATAAAAATTTAGAAAATAAACAAATGAAAGCTGTGGTAAAAAACAGGAAAGGAGCTAAAATGGTCAAGATGATTTGAAAAATCACTTGCCAAACAAGAACATCTAATAATAAAAGCAAATTTTGATAAGTAGGTCAGGGCACCCTAAGTTAGAGCAGAGACTTATACATCTATATAAGTCTCTGGTTAGAGTAAATAATATTGTAAAATAATTTAAGATCCCTGTGCTTCCTACAAACAGTGAGTGACAAGATATTAATATGATCGAGCAATTCACTAGTGCCATTAAAATGAAAATTGTCTTTAACGCTAAATACCCTAAAAATTGATGTTGTACCTACTTGTTTTAATCTTGAAATATGCTAACCATAGTTTGGTGACCATACAGTGGATGCATATTCAAGGTGAAGACGCACCAGAGTGTATAAAATATAAATTTAATGGTATTAACATTAGAAAAGTCCTTGGTGCATCTTTTTACAAATCCTAACATTTTTAAGGAATTCCATTTCTACAGCATTCTCATGCACAATTTTGTTGTGGACATGTTGAATTTTAGTCGAGATAATTCTATGTCGATATCTTCACCATAATTATCCGGAAGTTTTATGATATGACCCACTCCCGCCTAAGACTTGTGCATCTTTCCAACATATCATCTTAATCTCAGGTCATCGCCATGCATCAGTTTCATGCAACCGCGTGAAATATGCAATTATCTTCTTATTCAAGCTAACGTCCCAGCGTACTTCGATGTTTTTTTGAGTTTGGGACTCCTTGAGACGTTTGTCATAATCAGAATAAGAGGCAGGTACTTATCAGTATATTATAACTTAACTTAGAAAATGACTTTAAATCATCGGCAAATAGTAAAAATTGGCAATGAAAAACATTCATGAATATCATCAATACATAGGTATATTGAAGAATAAAGATTCCAAATATGAACTTGTGGAATGTGTATTACTGAGATAACTATTGATCCAACACCATAAAGAGTGACTAGAATCTCATTGATCTCATGACTCAGGATATCATGATTCACTTTATTAAATGCCTTCGAGAAGTCTGTATATATATATATATATATATATAATCAACCTAAAATGTTCACTAGTCACTGTATGTCACAGTAACGTGGACTGTGGCATTATGAGTACGATAGCTCAAGCGCCCTTCCTAATAATACTTTTGTACCACAATAAACATGTTTTAACATTTGCATTTAATTTACAATAATGATAATAACAAGGATTTCTCTGGTATTTTGGAGGAGGGGCGCGCGGCCATGCGGCCTTAAGGAGAAGCCGCCACTGATTATGATACATCCTTTTTGATGTTGAAGTTATTTAAAAACTGTACCAGTTAATTACGGAATCCGATTATTTACTAACTGATTTCTTAAAATTCTTCTTAGTATCTCTCTACTCACTGTTGGTAAATTAGGGTATTTATCATTAAATACTCTGCAAGTTCTATTCATTGTTTTGTTACATTCGCCATGAATAAATAGTAAATTTAGAATACATGTTTTCATTTTCCATTTTTAAAATATAAACAATACTTAATTAAACCGCCTCTATGTGTGTTAGACTGACAACAAACAACTGGTGACAGATTAGTTGTTTGTTTTGAAGTTCAGCGAAGAATTTCATAGCCATCCTTGCGAGAAATTAAATGATTTTAGGTGATTATACAAAAAAGAGTAGATAACATAAAAACTAGAAGAGATAGATATGGGGAACCATAATACCGTTCAAAAGAAAATAATATTGTGCACCAGACTATGTAAAAACATACAGAGTGTTCCATTTGAAGAAACCAACTTGTGATGGTTTGAAGTTAACTTAACTCGGCATGAAATTTCCAACACCCTGTATGCCATTAAGTCACCTTGAAAATATGGATGGGAAGTGGAAGCTTAGGAGTCTAAATAGCTATCCCTCCTATAAATATTGTCGCTTTATCTTACTTACTGTAAAATACACATAGTTTTAAGTTAGTTACTATTTCTCTTCACTTTTATGAAAAAAATTAAATACTTATCTCGAAAAGGGTAATTTTCGGAATAGGGAAACTTTAATACTTAATTTTACTCAACTTAATTTTACGTAGAATCCAAAATTGCAATAATATATAGGGTATTTAAAATATGAAAGTTGATGAAAGTGCTACATGGGCGCCATTATTTTATTTGAGGAGGACATGCCCGAAAACCCAAAATCTCAAATTTTCAAAATTCAAGTCAAAGAAGTCTCTGAAATATTCTAATAGGTAGTCACCGTGAGACACCCCTGGGTGTTTAAAATAATGGCGTCCTCGTGACACTTCCGGTTATACCGGAATTTAACATCAACTTTGTTATTTTAAATGGAACACCCCATATATTATTGCATTTTTGGATTCTACGCCTTATTTTAAGAGGACTTTCCCTATACCAATTTTCAACCGATTTTGAAAAAATTAAATTTTTAAAAAATATTCGATAAATTCCTTACCTTACTTAAAATTAAATATTTCTCTAAAAAATTAATATTTAACAAAGATATTCACATCGGAAGTTGTTAAATATCTAAGCTTTCTAGCTGTACCTTAACACTTGTTTAAATGTATACAGGGTGCTGAAAATTTAGTATCAAGTATCTTTAATTCCAAGAAAAGTAGATTTTTTTAAATAGAACACGCTGTATATTATAGCATATTATGATGTAAAATTTCATTACAGTAATCTTATTATATTTTTTTTACAAATTTATTGTAATTAAGAGTCTTAATAACATAAAAACAAAAAGAGATAGGTATAGGGAAGTGTAATACGGATTGGTGGAGAATAAAATTCTACATCATAATATGCTATATTATTTAAAACAAAATCTACTTTTCTTGGAGTTAATGAAACTTGATACTAAATTTTCACCACTCTGTATACATTTAAACAACTGTTAAGGTACAGTTAGAAAGCTTATTCAACTTCCCATATGAATATTTTTGTTAAATATTTACTTTTTTAGAAAAATATTTAATTTTAAGTTAGTTAAGGAATTTATCGAATATTCATATTCATATTATCATAAAATTCCAGACAATGGAATGGTTTCTTACTGCACAAAAGTCATTAGTTGGCAACTGGCCTAGCAATTTAGTTTCCTAATAAAAGGGGGATATACTTTGAACCAATAGTGAAAGTTATGTCAGTCGAAAGATCTATTTGTAAATTTAGATTTATCAGTCCAAACATCTTCTAAGAAATCTTCATCTTTTTGGTATTTTATTAAAATGAATTCACAGAAACTGGTATTTCTTTAACATGGCCTACTTAGAATGAATTAAATAAGGAAACATACAACATTTGGTTGGATTTATATAATTTCTGTTAATAACTTAAAAACCGTTACGATTAAGTATAGGGAAATGAATACAAACTAACCATATTTTTGGGCGCAGTATTCATTAAAATAAGAAAAAATAAAGTGTTTCCATTTAAAACATTCTAGATATTTTATTTTCATTAGTTGAATATTTTCATTGCCACTGTACTCACCCTGTATAGAACTAAATATTTTTTAATCACCCTATCATTACCTATTGCCTTCCTTATAATGGCCACAGTCAAATACATTCAATTTCAAATTTAATGTAGGATCTAAATATGGATAAATATACCAGTGTTCCATTTAAATTAAGCAAGTTTTTAACTACTTTTGGTACAACCAGGAGTCACAGAACTGTCAAAATATTTCACTTGCTGAGAACCCTGTACTTACTACATGCACAAAATTTTATAAAAATCACATCAGTAAAATGTAACAATAAATATTTATGATATGAGAAATAGAAAATGTTACTAAAAGATTGCACTGTTAAAAAAAGTAGAGTAGATTGTATGTTAGAGAATCATACTCTAAGGATTCTTAATTTACAGGAAAATTAGTAATAGTATGAATTCGATAATAATTATGATATAGCAATTTCCAGTAAAAAACAATAAATAAAAATTGCAACCAGAGATTAATAAAGATATAGAAATACAAACTATAGGTACAGCCGGTATACTATAACAGCTTTCGAACGGAAATACAGTAACTTGAGACTTCACCTTAACTTTTAATTACTTTCTGCCTACAGTAATATCTCAACAGAAATGGTAAAAGTACCGCACAGTGCAATAAAATATGCACTAGGCACTGGAAGATGCACTAAAAATTGTCCAATGCACTAAAACTAAGATATACAAAAATACTATTCAAAGTAGATTATGAAAAAGGTGAAATACAATGACTTACATAGTTGGAGGATGGCTTCATAGTGACTTAAGCTACAAATAGCTTGGATGGTGTAAAAGATTATTACATCAATCAGCTATGCAGATGCAATAAAATCCAGCAATACAGCTGAAATTGTGGACAGTCAGTAATGTTTCACAACAGTGCGGACACAATTATAATGCAATATATCTAAAACATACCACAGGAACACTTTAGGGTATTAAAACTTAAAAAATTGTGTACAAAAAATGTACATCTGCCCTACTATTCCAAAGCAACATAACTGATACTCTTCGCTGCTCGCAGGATTCTAACAAAAATGCAGTCTACAAGAATTTGAAAAACTACAGCAATAATTATTGTTAGAATAGATTTGCATTGTATGAACTAAAGTAATTAGAATTTATAAGTAATAATTTATGTTAATAGATAAAAATGTACGAATAAAAAGGTACTCAAATAGTGACTTCTGATTGCCTTCAATGTTATAAAACTCAATCACACATATCTAGTTGCCTATTAACAATTATTTATGGTTTTAAGCGGAAAAGAGTGGCATTCAAATAAATGACTAAAATTATGGGCTTAACTAAATTTAAACGTTACATCTCTTTTGTTTTTAAGTTCCTTTTGTGTGGCCTTTTATGTTATAAGCTAGTTAGGTACATTTTCTACAGTAATGTAGAATTAGTTATGGCAGGTGCATCAAGAAATAAAATATATTTTAATGTAATATTTATTGCAATAAAACCTACATAGTAATAATTAAAAGTAAACTGATGACAGACAATAAGAATCTTTGCCAATACATCAGAATTGCTGTCTTGGTGGCAATAAGATCCTCATAACTTCGGTTTTGTAGCACTGGTGAAGTAATTTGCATATTTAAAGATATTTCACTATTCTAGTAAGAATCTGTACGAAATGCCATTGGTTTCATAGCTATTCCACTGGGCCGGCAAAAATTCTTGTTGGGTGTCATCAGCATAACAGTGAAAACAAAGTTAAATTTATGTAACAATAAAGTAACATTGCAAAAAAAAATAAACAATTTCCTTAAAAAAAAAAAAAAAAATAAAATTTAATTTTTAACTTATAAAAAAAACTTATAACAGCAATTTTAAGATATTTTAAGTATATGGTAGGTACTTTCATCCTATTATACTTCATTTAACTTTTTATACAAAACATTTTGAATGTATCCGATCCTGTTTTCATCAAAAAAATAATATTAAAAAAATAAAATAAAATAAATAAATGGATGCACTTTTTTACATATTTAAGTACATTAACTAATATTCACAGAATAAAATGTAGTAAATTCTAAGGTAAAATATTTCGAATTAACGTAGATAAATAAAATATACAATTATACATACAATCAACAGCTAAGTAAACCTGAATTTTTGATTCTACATAATATATGAAAAATAAATAATGAAAATAATACCTTTGATAAAATGTTCAGATAGTAGAAACTTATTTTTCATGTATTATATTAACGACAATTTTTAGTACTATAGAAGTAAATGAACTTACACTAACATTCTACTGAGAAAGTAACAATTTATTTTTCCAAGCTTTAAAAATGTTGGTTCTTATTAAACAAATGAAAAAATCATCACTTATGCAAGTGCAATATATTGGTGTATGGTCTTATAATTTACAACATAAAACAACAATTTTATTAAAGATAAAAAAATAGAAGTTTATTATAAATTAATAATAGCAACTAAAACTCCATACAATAAAAATCAGTTTAAGGTTTATAAACTTGTACTTGGTACAATGTTTCAGACAATAGAAAACATAAAAACATAAGTACATAAATACATAACATTTGTTATCAATTTACTATTATTGGTTTTGAAAATATATAATGGCGACTGAAAATTTATGATGAAAACCATAATCAAAAAATAAAAATATGAATACAACTTTTGAAATATTTTTAGTGGCATAATGCTCAATATATTTTTAGGTATTTAGAAAAAAAAAAAAAAAAAATATATATATATAATAAAAGAAAGTATTTAGAGAATACAAACTATTTATGAGAAAAAAAAAATGTTTAAAGGTGCCGAATAAGCTTTCACCTTTGAATCAATATAGATTTATCAGATAGATGTTAAAAATTTCAGTGATCCAAAATAAAAAATATCAGTTCCTAGTGATGAGGCTCCTTGCAGTAATTTCCATAATCACTAGTTACTCATAATCTGAAATTAGTTGATTTCTATACAGCTTCAGTTTTAGTTTCAGTTAACATAAAATTGACAGAATACTTACTACCCGCCACCAGGCCAGATGCTCCCGGCGTTCAGTTTTCGACTGCCGCACGCGTGACGCCACTCACAGTCAATCACAAACAAAAGATGTTCGTTATGATTTGTTTTATAACTTGAAAATATAAAATGTCTCAAATTCACGAAGCTGACCTGTTAAACACATTATTCTTACTGCGAAATTTGTTCCTCTAAGGTTTTGGTCACATAAGTAAATAAAATTGCACATACACTATTTTGTAGAACACAAAATATACTACAAGAAAGACTATGGAAAGGTATTATATGCACAAAGATAAATACAACACAAGGTTTAAAAATGTGGGGTTTTATTAATGCAGTAAAAATTTTATTCTTTTTTTTCTTAACCAGTTTAATTTATTTACTTTTTATATATCAGAAAATCAAACAATCTCCAAGTAAAAAGTATCCTACCCCAAACCAAAACCTTATGTTTAAAGGATTGGAAAGTAACAACCATACATCAAATATGCCAAAATGATGGTTTACCCAAATTTTAAAAAATATTTAGGTATGGTAGCTTATTATTGTCCATAGTATTCTGACTTTTATATTTAAAAAACCTCATAATCTTAAATTTACCAATATTTAATTTTAAATAATTTAAATTAAACCAGTTGATCAATTTAATAACATTTTTCTGGATTGTTACACCGTGGTTGACAGTATTTACAAAACACACAATTTAAAGTATACAATACACATAAAAATATAACACATAATTAGAAAGTATGATGATACAATCTTAATCAGCCATTTATACATATTTTTAAATCAGAACTTTAAAAAACTTACGTGTCTTCTCAGTATTTCTCTAACCAATTAAGCCCTTTACCTTTCTTTATATAAAAGTTTTCGATTCTCCCCAGATGTGTCGATGGTAATGAAACAGTAGTACCTTGCGATTGCAATAAATTTTACATAGGAATAGCGTCATCTTTCAGTCCACGATAGCTTTTAGGAATGTAATTCAATAGGTTATGTTTTAAATTCACTTTATAATCACTCTCACAGATATATTTGGAACAAATAACAGCATTTTTACACTAAGGTGGTCTCTCCTCTTCGTAAGGTGCAACCATTTCTTGATTAAATTAGAGCCTTTAGGAAAACGAAAAAACTTGATGTTTGGGCAGGGATTCCTTTTAGACTGGTTGTTGGAATCGCATCCAACAACAGCACACCGCATTTTCAACAATTTTCTAACAAGTTTTTAATCAAATATCGCCAAAAAACTAATTAAAATCGCTCAAATCACTTTAAAAACACGAAAACACACTACGATAGCACAGTAAACAACACAAATTACTCTGTGAGTGACGTCACACGTCATATCGTGACCCATCACTTCAATAAATCTGACAATTGCATCAACTACTGAGCTGGAATACATAAGATTGGAATACTGTATTGTTTGAATTTATTTATTTGTGCTAAAATGTGTAAATAAATAAAAATAACCTTGTCTCGTTTTGACAACTTTGATAATATTTTTAAGTTTTACTTATTATTGGTTTTTAAAATAATTTTATAATAGTGCTACAGTCGTCAAAGACTATCTAAAGATACAAATTCATAATGCCAATTTTTAAGTTAAGACTCAAAAATGTGTAGATATGGATAACTTAAAGTTCAACTTTGTAATATTATTTTCGACTGATTTCTAAAGAGTCTGAATAATCTTATCTAGATGTTAACTGTAGCCAGAAAAAAAAAAACAATTGACAATATATTCAGTGGACAAAGGCAAAAGAAGTATGTATTGCTGACTTTTTCAATGTTTTTTTATATATATTTTTTCAAGAAATGCTATTAAACCAGATAGTAAATCTATCTCATTAAAAAAATATTGAAAAAATAAAAAATTAAAACACGTAAGATTTAAACTGTAAATTTGAGCTGCTGTAAATTATTTTACTTGATGTTTAAATAGTGTTATAAATATATTAAATTAACAACACAAATTTGTTTCTATCCACTGACTGTCACAAGGCAAATGCATACAAAAACTAAAATTGATTCTAAAAATCAGCATTGGTTTCCACTTGATAATCCCCAATCACCACCTAGTGATAACTAACAGTTATCACTAGGCACCAGGTATTATGAATTCATATATAATATAATGGCGACAACATGTTACATAGCAGTTTCATGTAATTGTTCTATTATACAGGTAAAAGTTATCAGTTATCAAGTGAATTAAAATATAAAAACTAAATGTTTCTTTAAATTCTGTTTAAATACCTAAAAAAATATATACACAAATATTGCAATAAAATCTCCATTTGTTATTTTTCTATTTATTAAAAAATAGGGAGATTTTGAACCTCTTAATTTTTACCTTATCGTTATCATTATACTGAGCATGCGCAATGCCAAAAAGGATACTTTTTTTCGTACTGCGCATGCTCAGTATAACGATAACGATAATAATGTGTCAAAATTTAAGGGGTTCAAAATCTTCCTAATGTTTTGATTCAGTTAAATTGATTATGGAGAGTTCTCAGAAAATTACAAATATATGACTGTAAATAATAAAAAGTGAAGAGATTTAGTGACAAGGAGGCAACTGACTCAATTATACCATAACTCTTCCTCATCGTCTGGATAAAATACTGTCAGGGAACTGTACAAATAAAATAAATACCTACTTTCTTTTTAAAATTGTTGTTTATATGGGAATGGGGGCAAACAAAAATAATAAAAATTACATACAATGTTTACGTATAAAAGTTCTTATACTTATCAAAAACAAAAAAAAATCAATCAATTATAAAGTTTCTATTATTGAATAATAAAGATATTCATAAAATATAAAACATTACAACATGGAGATATAATACTTATGCATAGGATTATAAAATATAACAAACAACAAATAAAATACTTTTTGTGCATAGTATTGCATCTATTCTATGGTTCTATTTTTATGGCAAGAAGTCTAAAACTCTAATTTTGTTCCCCTATATACATTTCAATAAAACTTTTTCACTTCTAAATATATACGTATCGACAACTCTTTAAAATACTGACCAACAATGTACAATATTTTTAGTTGCCTAGCTGCACATGAACCCATATAAATAAATTTCTCTCATCACGTAAAATTACAATTATTGCACTAGAATTTAATAATTGCTAATGTTTAATTTTTTTTTTTTGAACAGATAATAAATTAATTTTAAAATACGAAAACATTCCAAAAAAGGCACCTCAGTTGCATAATTTAGATTAATACTGAAATAAAAGATTACGTTAGTCAGTACTTTAACGCAATAAACTTTTAATAAAACAGAGTATTTTTATATTTATGTGAGATTGTCTATGCAGATCTATTCCTAGTCTGGAGGTAGATAGCTAAAAAGCTTGAATTTATTCCGGATGTGAGGCCTAACATCTTCTTTCTGCAAAAAAAGTGCTTATATTAATATGATGTTACACTTTTCCCGAAATATTAAATACATATTCTATAACAATGAAGTTATATGGTCTGGGATAGTTGTTACATGAGATACTCCGATTTTTCTATGTATGAGTGATGGGTTATTAGTCTCAAAGTTTATTAGCAATTAATATTAAAAATCATATTAGAACCCTTAATTAGTTTGTTTCTGACTCACAAAATGGAACTAATATCAGCATGGTAACACAGCTAACTACTTTGGAAATCATAGTAAACTTTTATGTGCAATGACACATAGATGATTAGCCTGCTCAATGGAATTTAAAATATGCAGCGCCACCAGCTTTGAACACGTTTACAATTCAAATCTTTTAACGTGATAGGTAAAAGGCATCAATGCATCAAAATAAGAATATGGTAACTACTAATAGATACTTGTGTTTATTGTGGAATTTAGGTCCTGTGTGACAGCTTACATATAAAGCCAAATCTGAAGAAAATATACAAACTTTTCAATTTGGGAAATTTCCAAAATGGAAATATTTTGGGAAGTAATCAATGCAGGGAAAACTGAAAATTTTCTTGGGATAATGACAAGGAATATTAATTTGGCACCAAGCATATATGTATAAAACCTAAACCATCATTTTCCAAATTCATGATGAAGTTGCGGCACATTCTTACATCTTCATTCGGCATGTACATCGCTGATATGCTCTTGCTCAAACATCTCCCTTAAACGCTCTTAATATTTTCGTTATAGTTTTTCTCATGAATTTGTTATTAGTGCAGTGATAATATAATTATTATCTAATAATTATATTATCTATTATTATTAGATAATATAATTATCTAAAAATTATATTACCATACCAACTGAATAAGACATGTATTAAATATTTTACTTTCAATTGCAGCTTTGTGAAAAACACAGGAATAAGTATGCTTTAAAACAAAGTTACTTATATAATATGCTGATATTTACATTGGCGATAATATATGAATAACACCTGTCATAACACTAAAAACATAAAAATACCTTTGCCCACTGATACTCATATTGATCGATCAATATTTAATTGCAAATTTTACTTTACACTTTTATTCATATCTTGTTTGGTTGGCACTTGATTTGTTTCCCCGTATTACTGCTCTCAGTATAAAATCATTCTAGTGTCCTTGTAAAGCTCTCTAGCACTTCAAATGTGTACAAAAATGTTTAGGTAGCGACACAAGAAAGCTCGTCACAAATTCGTATTAGGTTTGTGTTAAAATTACTCAGACTGTAGTTTAAACACAGAATTTGACTTCTGGTTAAACTAACCTCAATTCAGACACTATACATCACCATTCATTTGCATTTTATTCAATAATTGAAAATTACAATTTGTTTCGCCAATTTTTAGCATCATCAAAAAATGGAAAATATTTACACCCTCCTTAACCTCCTAAACCTTTAAAGAAATATTATAAAAATATGTTTATTCATGCCCTAGGAAGCACTGCTTAAACTAAAAATGAAAGCATTAAAAATCAGACAAAAATAAAAATATTTTTATATTTGAATGGTAATGGTTTATGGTTTTTTTGTTAAATACTTATTTTTATGTTAAAATATATCTTTAGAAGATTAATATTAGGAAAGTATAGGCCCTGCAACAAAGTGGTTATATTGTAAATAAACCTTGTCCCTGTTATTAAATTAAGTACATGCTTTTTAAGTGAAAATGACTGAGGAACTTTTTCTCATACTAGGGCCAAACTTCTATCTTAAACTATTAGCACTTTTTTCTGCATCAGTTTGTGTTGTGCTGGTTTGTTTTGGATGCCATTTTAAAATATGTAAAAATAAAGATGTATAAATACTACCCACTTCATATTTAATTTAGCAATATCAAACAGTTACAAGCACCACTAAATTAGTACGTTAAATAAACCCAAATATATTTCTGAATATGTGGATATTCAGAAAACTCTCAAGAGTTCTGCAAAAAAATGCTATTTAAAAATGTAAACCTATACAGAGTGCGAACAAGACATAGCCACAGTTGATTCTTGGAGTTATAATAAGTAGATTTAGCCTTACTTACTTACCTCTATTTGATGTTGCTACGTTTGGACACTAGAGAACATCAAACTTGACAAAAAATTGAACTGTGGAATAATATAATTTAAAATCCTTTGCAGAATTTGCATAATGAACAGATCTTGAGAAGAGAGCTATTTCATTCTTTTTTGTAGCATTGATTTAAGCAGTGCAGAAAAAGGAGGCCACATTGAACATTTACTGTGAGGTAGCAGTATGATGATTATCAAATAAACTAACTTTTGAAATAAAACTTATTCTTATCTGGATCGAAAACGAAGTAGAAACTATTAACAATAAAAAAGTTGGCAAAAAAGTTGCATAAATATTTGTCTTCTTGATAAAACCTACAGCATTATGTATTTGGGGTTTTTTCTATTTTTATGCTGATAATATGAAAAGAAATTAGATCTACTGCTGATTATTTTGGATGACCCCAAAAAAGGAAAATTTGTAATGCTAGACAGTTCTAATCAAAACATTCAGATTTTTTGTTTTTCAAGAAATCTTAATACGATATTATTTTTTGTCATGGGCCTCATATTGGATTTTTGCACATTTGTATCAAGTTTGTTTTTCTGATTACCATAAGGTATCACACTCAGTGGCGGTGCGTGAACATTAATTGTATGTGTTCTGCTTAGGATTGTCACATTAGTCGAATTCAATTCCGGGATATTAAGTCTGGCCGGAGCCGCTAAATTTTTAAAATTTTTAAGGTCACGCGTTTTCCTGGCACTTCTGAACTTCAACCGGGAATTTCAATCGGGACCGTACAGCTAATTCCCTGTACAACAATCACAGAAAATCCCCCATGCCCATGTGCATGGGGGATTTCTAAAAGAGTGCATTTCTTATATCACACTCGCACATCCACTCTCTTTTTGTGTACCTATACATTATCGTTAAATTGTCTTTTGTAACTTTTACTTCGGCTTGTTCCACTAACTTCAATATTTAATTGTGGTGCAGGCCTACCCAATTCTTTTATTTTCAGTTTATCCTCATAAGGCAGAGAACCAAATAAATTTTTTTGTAAAAACGAAACGCTATTTATTTTAGTAACTAGGTATAATATCCGTGGACGCCTAAACGAAAATATTTACCCGTGCCGTTCACAGAAATAAACGACCACGTACCACGTTCTATTACGAAATATTACCGAATTTACCATAGATTAAAAGACTGGAATTTACTGCAGTGCCTGTTGTTGTTGCAGCCACATAAGCCCATATATTCGTGTACTGGATCACATGCCTGATTAGCCAATAAAAACAAAGGACGCATCTAACTGTTCGCTGTGCACACATTTTGTATATCAGGTTGCGGTTGCATAAGGGACTAACTCGCGTCGTAATAAATAATAATATAAGCTCCTAGATTTATTTTAGCGCGAGAACATTTGGATTCTTTAAATTTTAAATATTTTGTATTTTGTTGATATTTAATATGCTTAAAACCTTAAATACATAAAATTTTATGTGTTCTGCAGCTCCACAGCTCTTATGGTAAAACCGCCACTGATCACACTTAATATTTTGTCTTATATTTTTGCCAAAATTGATTATTTTTAATTTTGAGAAATGTCCTTTCAAAACAACGAGGGAATTTTGTTAACCAAGAATATTTTGACAGTTCAAATAGTGTGAAGCCTTCTACTTATGTTAATTTACCGAAACAAATGGGATTTTCAAAAGAAGACAAGTGAAATACCTTGATCAAAAAATGTACTCAAGGAATAAATTTTACAAGAAACCAAATAAAATCTAAAAATTATAACATATGTGAAATGGTTCACCTCCGATCTCTAAATATAATTGAATCTCTTTTGTCAACTTGTCTTTTGCCTAATGATATTTCTCAGACAGATATTATGTCTTAAGGTGTGCTTAATTTTTCGCTATAGATAGTTTCATATAAAATTCAGCTAAATTTCTAAGAAGTTTTAAGAAACATGTCTAGTCGCTGCCTTTCTGGATAATCCTGCAAAGTGTCTGAACTTATTTCTATACTTCATTGCAATGCATAATAAATTTAGAGCATGTTCTGCTTTTTCCTTTGTAAATGCCATTTTTTCAGTAGAATTAACAGAAACACAAACAAAAACTATACACATTATATTTGAACGTCAAAAATTTTTGATAAACAAAATGGCCCTTTTGTTTTCAAAGCATAATTCATAGAATTTAAAAATTTAGAATTTTTGACACAAATGTAAGTAAACAAAAATGTGAAACAAACTTTAAACTCTTCAAATATGCCAAAATCCAATTTTGCGCCCATAAGAGTAGGATAATTTGGCATTTGTTGTTCCGCTATCTTGAATGTCGTTGACAAAAAAATATCATATTCAAATTCCTTGTAAAAATGTGCCTGAAAAATGTTTGAATTATAACTGTTTAGTATTTAAATGGCTTTCAATCAAAAATCAATAAAAACAAAAATCAAAATTTTCAGTGTTTTCTCCAAAACCATCAGACGTAGATTCAATCTATTTTCAGAGTCTTGTTTTGCTTATAAATACGCAACGTTGCCCTAATTTAACCATCTTCATATATCTTAAGATAAACGTATCTCGCTTATCTTAAGATACATGAAAATGGTTAAATTAGGGCAACGTGGCGTATTTGTAAGCAAAACAATAATCTGATAATAGATTGAAAGCCTTGTATTGAAATTGACATACAGAGGGAAATATTTGCATACCTAATTTCAAACAAATTGTATAGTGTTTTTATACAAAGCAATTATTTGAAAAAAAAAAAATGTAATTATTGATTGTCAACTTTGATGCCTTTTAGCGACCAAACAAAGGAAATTCGAATTGAGGTAAGTACAGCTGAATCTACTTATTTTTACTCCAGGAATCTAATGTGGTGCCATCTTCACATAATATTGGGACTTGAGACACCCTGTATATTTGTTATAATTGCATGTTTTCTTTAATTTCATTTCTCAACCTTGATGAGTTAAGAATTATTTATTATTATTTATAAATTTATTATTTATTATGTTATTTATAAACCTAACTTTATTCACAATTATGTATCCACCCAACCGCCGCACCAAGCTTACAAAATGATACACTCCTTTCAAACTTAGGACGTAGACTGAACTAACACTTATGAATATTTGTATACAATAAAATAAAAATACTGAAGTATTAGACCTTAGGATGGTGTTTATAACCATGCTAGGGTGCTTAGAAAGCCCAAATGTTCATTTGGGGACCTTAAAGCAAAGCCCAAAGTTTATTTGGAGACTTTAAGCCTGCATTACTACTCAAGGACCTTTAATATCCCAGACGTTTATTTTGGCGACCTTAAAATCAAAGACCAAAGTTTATTTGGAGATCTTAAAAGCCTGAATTGCTATTCAGGTGCCTTTAATAGCACAATGTTTATTTTTGGAGACCTTAAAATCAAAGCCCAAAGTTTATTTGGGGACCTTAAGCCTGAGTTAATATTCATGGAACTAATCAAAGCCCAAAATTTATTTGGGGACCTTAAACCTGAATTACTATTCAAGGACCTTTAATAGCCCGATGTTTTTGGGAACCTAATAAGCCTGTAAACATTTACAGGGACCTTATAAAATAATGGGTTTGTACGCTGAGGTACTAGTCGGACAACAAATTTAACATAAATACAAGACATACCTTCCAAGCATTTATCGATACGCTATAATGCATACCTTTTAGTTTCCCAATAATAAATCACCTCGAAACGGCCATTAAATTTCGGTTTGAGTTTGCCTCCTGAAGCTAACTGAGTATTTTGTATGGCGATACTTGACTAAACTTGTCGTTAACTGTCGAGTGATTGATTTCACCCGTTGAATGACCTTCTCAAGTGCTAACTCAGCAGCCTTAACCAACAGCTTTTCAACAGTTTAGGGTGTTTGTAACCAGGCCGTCTGAGGAATTTCTTATAATTCAGCCCTTATTCACTCGTCCAATCTTGGCATGTCTATTTCATTTTCGTTGCATTTTTGTATACTTAGAATAAGTGTAAGAAGTGGGTTATAAACTATATAAGCTCCACCTGCTTCAATTTCTACTCAAAATCCTTTTCGTTTTAACACATCAAGTCCAATAATAACATCGATATATGTTATTAGATTAGATGTTAGATTGTTAGATCTCCAGGGATAGATTCCACGAAACAACAGTGAAATCAATTTCAAATGTTATAAAAGGTGTAAACAAAACTGGTGTATACTGCCCAATGCCTCGGGTTATATCATTTTCCAGTCTAGTTAAAATTTGAGTGCTTGGTTTAATATCCAAATTTAGACTATGCGGTACTTTATAGTGTATAGAGTGAGAGAGCGCGTAAAGTTCGGAGAAGGACCCAGCTAGTGTCAATTCTCCACATCTGGATAATTTACGGCTGCATCCAACACCTGTCCCGCCTCGTTTACACTGTTAAAAATTGAATTTATAATAAAATAAATGTATTTGATTACTTATAAAAGCCTAATTATGGTTTTGCCGATTTTATAAAGAATTTTATTTTTCCTTACAAATTTGCAAATATAAATTTTTATTTTTTTATGTTTGATCTTTAGTAGGATTAGTAAGTATATGAAATATACTAATGAGCAATCAATCAAAGAATAGCTATTGAAATACTAAATTGTGTTTAATAATTAATTAGTGTTAGCACTTTATTATTCTTATTATTGCGATGATCCAATAGAAATACTCAGTAGCTTAGCGGCGTCGCTACATTAAAAATTAGCAAAAATAAAATTCTGGTAATATTTCACGAGTAATGGATAAATCGTCAAAAAATTCAATTTCGTTACAACACGTTTCTACAATAAGGGGTTCGTTGTACTTTTCAGAAAGTAAATGAGATGTCTTATGAAAAAGTTATAAATATTCTTAGGAATATTTTGCACCAGTAATTTTTTTTATGTAAGTATATGGTGAATGCCAAATTTTCGGTTCAGAATTTTGTCTTTTTTCCGATGTCAGATTGAATATCTATTTACAGCTGTATTTTCGAATACGATAGACGTATATATGATATGATATGCTGTCAGTTATGATAATATATATAATCTGATCACCTTATACAGGGTGAATCACGAGTCCTGCTATGTATTGGTATCTTTGTTATTTGAAGAGATAAGAAGAAAAGAGCAATTACTAGCACTAAATAGTGATCCCGGAAAATTGTTGAAAAAAACCAGCGGTTCTCAAAATAATTAGCAAAATAATAAATTTCCAAAAAACTTAAATTAGTTCTAGCTCCGTTAGTTATACAAATTTTCAAATAAAAATGTTTGTTCTAATGCCACCAGAATTTACTTTCGCCAACTAGATTCTAATATATGAATATCATCTTTTGTTTTTCTTATGAACTCCATATTAGAATTTGACGTAGTTAGATAGAGAAAAAATTAAGGAATCCGGCGATGTGTCACACTTAAGAGTTTTGAATATAATTAAGGTCTTTAATTAGTTGTTTAATTTTTATTAATCATAACATTGAACAACAATAAACAAAATAACATAAATTAATAAAACAATTGAATGGAGCGTAACAAACTGACAAATAACTTTAAATTAATTTAAATATTCAAATTGTCTACTATTATTTTGTAGACAACTGTTGCAGCGACTGGAGACAACATCAACAGCCCTCCTAATTTGTCTCAGTGGCAATGATGTAATTACCCAACGAACTGCCTCTTCCAATTCCTCTATTGTCTCGTAAACTGTGTTGCAGATTTTTCTTTTAGATACCCCCATAGGAAAAAATCGAGAGGTGTGAGGTTGGGTGATCCTACTGGCCACAACAATGGACCATAGTTGCCCATCCATCTCCCTGGAAATCTTTGCTTTAGATGTTCTCTTACAACCTGAGTGTTGTGGGCGGGAGCACCATCTTGTTGGAACCATCGTATCTTCCTCAGTTGTGCTAGAGGTAACTCGTCAAGTGCATCTTCAATGTCATTTCAGTCTAACTGACAATCAATTTATTGGTCCAATTATTTTTAATCATAATTTGAATGGACAGGGATATTTACACGTCCTTCAAAATGACATCGAAGATGCACTTGACGAGTTACCTCTAGCACAACTGAGGAAGATACAATGGTTCCAACAAGATGGTGCTCCCGCCCACAACACTCAGGTTGTAAGAGAACATCTAAAGCAAAGATTTCCAGGGAGATGGATAGGCAACAATGGTCCAGTGTTGTGGCCAGCAAGATCACCCGACCTCACACCTCTCGATTTTTTCCTGTGGAGATATCTAAAAGAAAAAATCTACAATACAGTTTATGAGACAATAGAGGAATTGGAAGAGGCAGTTCGTTGGGAAATTAGATCATTGCCACTGAGACAAATTAGGAGGGATGGTGCCTCCAGCCGCTGCAACAACTGTCTGTAAAATAATGGTAAACAATTTGAATATTTAAATTAATTTAAAGTTATTTGTCAGTTTGTTACACTCTATTCAATTGTTTTATTCATTTGTTATTTTGTTTATTGTTGTTCAATGTTATGATTAATAAAAATTAAACAACTAGTTATAGACCTTAATTACATTCAATTTAAGTTTGACACACCTCCAGATTCTTTGATTTTTTCTCTATCTAACCACATCAAATTCTAATATGGCGTCCATAAAAAAAAACAAAAGATGATATTCAAGACGATTACCAAAAAAATTGTGGTTATATTAAAACAAAGATAATTGTGGATGTATGTACGAAATAAATTTTTATTTGACAATTTAATTTATATATAAAAAATCGCATATGCCACAGTGAAATTGTCACTTTGACAGCGACAAAAATTACCTGCAACTTTTACAGTGACAAATGCACTAGTGGTTTTTTCACTTATTCATTTTTTATCAATTATCGCGGTGTCCGTTGCCAAAATAAATAGTTTGACATTTTTGTCAACAACTTATTGAATTATTAAACACTAACAATGAGTCGATTCGGTGAGTCTACGAACAACGAAGTTAGTCAAATTGTTAATACTTGTGTGCCTGCTAATACAGTTGCGACCCAATCATCAATCTGGCGACAATTTTCTACTTTTTGCGATGCAAAAGGATATAAATTTGAGCCATATAGTTCTATCGAGAAATTGAATATAATATTGCAAAATTGGGCTTTTAATATGCGAAAATGTGACGGAAAAGACTACAAAGAAGCGGTAGTTAAAACAATTTGGAATACCACCGCTAAAATGCTACAAAATAAATATTATACAAATAATTCAATATTGTATTTCACCCTTTCACAGACGTACAGTTTAATTCAACACGAGCTGCACGTAATGTTAAACGTAAGATCCTTCAAGCGCCACCCGAAAAGAGAAAATCCAGTGCATCAGCTCTTAATAAACGTGAAGTATTTGCAATGGCCAGATTATATGACGATAATGAACCGAAAGGACTTCAAAAGAAATTATACCACATTTTGGCGTTTAAATTAGCTTGGCGCAGAGGAAAAGCAACTTACTGCAAAACTACTTATTTCGTATCTGAAATTGAAAATAATGGAAAAGAAACTGAAAAATGAAATTGAAAATAATGGATAATTGAGTATAATCCTCTATTTTCGGAAACCAGAAAAGGCATTGACAATAAATTATGTGACAGCAAATGAATTACACCTAATAGTTTAGAGGAAGATATTTACCCAGTACGCTTATTTAAAAAGTTGATGGAAAAACGAGGCACTTCTATAACATTGGACAGAGTATTTCTTACACCAAATCCCTTTTGGAAGAAGAAAAATTCTAAAGGTTGGTATAAAAATGTGCCGATTGGAATTAATGAAATTTTCAAATGGACTAAATGCTCAGCACAATGCATTGGTTGCAATGCAGATGTCAAATATGTCAAAATTACAAATGACTCAAAGTGAGCGGCAGCAGTTAGCGAATTAAGTAAAAGCGGAATTTAAGAACAAGCTCTAATAAAAATAACAGGACACAGCAATTCATCATCAATAAAACCATACTTACACAAGTTGACAAAGAGTATCATTCGAACATTATTCAATCGATTCGTTTGGAAAAAGAACCAACTTCAACATCTACTACAGAAACGATTAGCTGTGGCACCCGTAGCGACATTAGTATTCCTCGTATGAATTTCAATAACTGTGTGTTTAATAATTATATGCTCAAATAAAAATATGTTTATTTTTAGTGTTTCATAAATAATGCTTGCATTCATATGTTTCTAAATTTCTTATTCATTAAATTGTCCTGCCGAATTACACTTGATGTTTGTATTGATACCGAATAAATTTGTGTTGTTTAAATTCTAAACTGTTTCCTTTAGCAACATGACTCGAAAAACTGTCAACCTAAAAACGCTCCACCTTCGGTGTCGCGTTTTTAATAGTTGACAGTTTTTCTCGTCTAATTGCTGGGCAACAATTTCTCATTAAATAATCCAAATTTATCCGGTAAAATACAAACCTCTTGCGCAATTATAAGTGAAAATTTCTAAAACTATTGGAGTTAGAGCTAATTTAAAATTTTTGGAAATTTATTGTTTTACTAAATATTTTGAAAACCGCTGGTTCTTTCAACAATTTTCCGGGACCACTATTTAGCGCTAGTAATGGCTCAAGTTTTCTCTAATTTAACCAACTTCGTATCTCTTCAAATAACAAAGATACTAATACATAGCAGGACTCGTGATTCACCCTATATATACCAATATATTGAAGTACCTAATGCGAAAAGATAATAATCTCGTTAAAAAATATTTTTTTTTAGTGCTGATACCTACTCCACGTTCTCATCGGGAAAAGACATTATATCCAAATCTGTAAAAATACACAAGATGTTCTAATTAAAAAATATAAATTTTGGTAAACCTCTCCTTTTTAGGACACCCTGTTTAAATATCAGTAATAGAAAAATATGTCCCCCTTCAAATAAAAATCAACCTGTCCGAGCATTTTTCCTGGAAACTAATCCATTGACGGATAATCGAGGATGAAACTTTTAATTGACGCGATTTTTTTCTGATCTTTTCAGATATTTCATAACTTAAAAATAGAAGAATTTTATTTCAAATGTTTAATCCCTAAGATAATCAGTGCACAACATGTTCAAAATCGATTGACTAAAAAGCTAAGGAAAAGTTAAAAAATGCTGAATGCTTTTATACTTTCACCGAAGTTATAGAAATTTAAATAAACAAAGTTTATTGATTTTTACCTCTGTATTGTATTTTTATATTTTTCAGTGCTAAGGATAATACCTAATCATCTATTTAACAAATTTTACATTGTAGCTATGCATGAGAGATTTTTTTACAGTGTAGTTTATAACTCCGCCTACTAACTGTGACGTCAAATTTCGAGTTTTGCGCCTGTAAGTTAGGTAACTGTATACAGACATTTGTAAAAACATGCCTTCTTAATTCACAGATTTAGTCACTATAAAAACAAAAAATTTAAATTTAAAATATATTTTAGTTACATAAAGACTTGCTTCATGTGACCTCAGTCGTATTTTTTTTAAATATTGTATAATAATGTTACATCAATCTTCCAAAAGTGTGCAATATTAACATAACATTTTTTTACATATTTAAGATTTTTTTGTAAAAAAGAGCCCTGCTGTCTAGTGTAGTGAACATTAATTAGTCATCTAAAACTTACTTCGTACAAATAGGAACTTCCATTAAAGAGAAAAATGTCTGGGCGTGAACCTCTGCAAATCGCCCTGCGAAATTGTGTACATTGCAGCCTTAAACATTATTTATATTTGCACAAGTGTTCATTTTGAAAATAAATTCAGCAAAAGTGGAGGACCAGTAACTGACACCAGATCTGCACTCAATACTGGACAAAGGAAACAACTAATTTTCCTTTCCCTAAACAGACACAGTTATAGTTTATTTTTTAACAGAAATTAAAATTATTTAGTTTTTAGTACAGTGTTATTTGACTTTTTGTTATTTAATATTTTGTTATAGTTATTTTCTGAAATGGTTTTCTTTTCTTTTATTTCACTGTTATCAGTAAAAAGGCACCAAATCTATCGACACTATGAATAATCTGGCTCTAACTTTCAACAGTTCGAATAGAAATGAGCAGGTCATATATGAACTATCACAAACTGAAATATTCAATATTTATTGAATGGACTCTGTGCTTATTTTGTATTCTGTACCTCGGGTTGAAGTGACTGCGAATAATAAAAAGAGATTTCTATTTAATGCAGTTGCAAAGAAACGATATTCAGCCCTATTCTCTGATTTCGTCGAAATCTTTTCAAATCGAAATGTCCAACGTTGATTGCGTTATTTTCTGATATTCTGTAACTCACATCGACATCGGGGTAAATCGAAATCAGGCTATTCAATGTGACGCGCCTAAAACAAACTGGCAACAATGTTGTGCTAAGCGAATATTGGCTTTAATAACCAACTGACGTTTCTTTGCGAACCAAAACAATTTAACTCAACTTTATAAATTTTATAGATATTCTGTGCTTATAAATTTATAAACCAATAAAAATAGGGATAGGGAAACTCAGAAATACCTATTACAATTGTGCTATCATTATGTTATTTGGAATTCCCAAATTGTGACCGATAGTGTAGTGTGGGCTGTGGCAGATAAAATTTTTCATGTACATTTAGCCCCTAGACTTACTAAATCATTTGTATTAAGTACATTGGCGAGAACAAACTACTTATACAGGACCTACCACTCTACCAGTGACCAGTTGTAGTACATACTTTAATCTTTAGCATCTTTAGTTATGTCTGGAGCAACCCCAAATAAGAAAAAAAACGTCCAACGAACAGCTAAATTTTATGGTAGATTTTATTTCTGTCCATAAAATAATGCTTCACGGAAAAACAAAAGGTTCTAGCGATGAGATTAACTAGCGATCTAGTGATCAGATATTTGAAAAGGGTTACTCGTATCCCGTAAAACATGTCGTTGATAATTAAATAATCGCCTGAAACAAAATAAAAAATAAACGAGTTATAGAAATATCCAACTTTCCAATATAAAAGACACCTTACCTTTGCAGATCTTCTTCTATTGCGGCTCCAAGAAAGACATCTGCTTGTATCATTTGCCGATTCATGTTAATTCAAATGTTAAATGTTAAAATAACAAAGAAAATAAAGAATTATCAAGAATTAACCTAACTTTATAGATTTTACTGCCTTCGCTTTACATTCAAGTCCCTCCTCTTTGCTTGTATGCATGCGTCAACTACGGATTTTGATGTCGAAATCCAACTAGGCAGCTCTTACTTCAGTCGAGATAAAATGAGTACATTTCGACTAGAACATTTCGATTTCATATGTCAAACAACCTTACAAAATAATAAATCCGAGGATTTTGATTCGTACCGTACATTTCGATTCAATTTGATACATTTCAACTCGATTTGCGCTTATAGACTAGGATTGATTTTCTCCAAGAACTAACCTAATACAATACTTTAAATGCTCCTTCAGGAATTTCAGAAAGTTGTCATTAATAAATAACTAATACCAAAAGTCCATGAGACTTGATGGAGTAGGTTAGTGGAAAGTGTGTGTGTGTTGGTGAAAATTTTATTTCCTAAGATAATGTTCATTCAACAATAAAATCGGTTTATATTTTATTTTGAAATATATCAAACTAAAAAATTATTTTTAAATCCGAATTGGATTACTTCAACCTATTTTAGTGGGTCTAGATAATTTTTTGTAATAAAATTCTGTAATATTTGTTTGGTAGGTATGTAACCTTGCCATATTACATATAGATATATTGCTGTTTTTATAATTTCTCGCATTTGTTTTAGATAGTCTCTTTGATATTACGAATAATTTAACTCTTTAATTTTTTCTTTTCAGTTGTAAGGTTATCTAGTTTTAATTTATGTATTTCAAAACCCTTTTGCACAGTGGCGGTTTTACCATAAGAGCTGCGGAGCTCCAGAACATATAAAATTTTATGTATTTAAGCTTTTAAGCATATTAAATATCAACAAAATACAAAATATTCTCGCGCAAAAATAAATCAAGGAGTTTATATTATTATTTATTACGACGCAAGCTAGCCCCTTAATATATGTAACCGCAACCTGATATACAAAATGTGTGCACAGCGAACAGTTAGATGCGTCCTTTGTTTTTATTAGCTAATCAGGCACGTGAGCTAGTACACGAACATACGGGCTTATGTGGCTGCAACAACAACAGCCACTGCAGTAAATTCAGTAATATTTCGTAATAGGACGTGGTACGTGGTCGTTTATTTCTGTGAACGACACGGGTAAATATTTTCGTTTAGGCTTTCTCGGATATTATACCTAGTTACTAAAATGAATAGCGTTTCGTTTTTACAAAAAACTTTATTTGGTTCTCTGCCTTATGAGGATAAACTAAAAATAAAAGAATTAGGTAGGCCAGCACCACAATTAAATATTGAAGTTAGTGGAACAAGCCGAAGTAAAAATTACAAAAGACAATTTAACAATAATGTATACACAAAAACAGAGTGGATGTGCGGGTGTGATATAAAAAAGGCACTCTTTTGTTTTCGGTACTTACTTTTCGGTGGGGATAAAGCATGGACAATATACGGCGTGACAGAATTAAGTCATTTAAGTCAGAGCATCAAGAGACATGAAATAACAAAAAATCATTTGTCAAATGAGGTTAACTTGGCCCTATTAGGTAAAATAAACATAAGAAGTCAGTTAGATTCTGCATATTGGGATAATATAAGGAAACACAATGAACAAATAACGAAAAATGTATTAAAATTTAGCGGCTCTGGTCAGACTTAATATCCCGGAATTGAATTCAACCAATGTGACAACGCTAAGCAGAACACATACAATTAATGTTCACGCGCCGCCACTCTGCTTTTGCATGTTGAAACTAAAATAATAATTTCCCAATTATAAAAAATGAAAGCTCCAAAGAAAATTTGTTCATCTATTATTTAGTTATCTATATTTTATCTAGTTTTACAGGGTACCACCATACTAGGTTGTGTACGCACCTTTCAGACACCCCTATTTAGAAACAATAAGGATGTGAAGGTAAGAAGTGAAATATTTAGGTTGGGTACATATCTGGTTTATTTAAATTAAAAATATAACCATCCTAAAATACAAACGAATACAGGAATATTTTAATCAAAACAAAATAAACATGTAAAAACGTTATTTAAACAATATTTATTAAAGCGACACAGAAAATGAGGTTTCCATTACAAGTATCGCCACAACATATAGTAACTTGGTGCATCTTTTTTTTTTGCCGATCATATTTTATTTTCATTATAATTTATCACAGTACAATGTATCAATGCTTATCAAATCAAGTATAATTAGAAAGAGCAAATGGGAGAGTTAACGGGGCTGTTATGACTTGTGTGGCACATTATTCCTATCTAGTCACAGCAGCCCCTAGAGACTGCTAAAACAAAAACAAAAAAAAAGAACATATTTTTTGGTAACTATTTTTAGTTGACAATTTTTGGTTAACACACCATAATCATAGAAAATATAAACATGGAAAAAATAGAATATAATATAAACATAGAAAATAGCATCACTTACCACTTCCACAAGGTTTTGAAGAAATGGTAACAACTTGATAAGTTCAGAATCACTTCTATCCTCAAACCAACTCTCTATTGGAATACCATTATTAAGCTGCAAAAAAATTTGAAAGTTGTATAAATCAGCTGTATTTTTATGAAGCATTATAAATAACCAAGATATTACGACTGATGTGAACCAAGATTAACTGAAATGAATATTACTCACATGATAACCAAAAGCTTGAGGTGAATTGTCTACAATAATAGTTTTGGAAAGATCTCTTCCAAGAATAGATAAATCTTTTATGTAATTCCCATTAACACAGACACAGTGTTCGCGGAAAAGCCTGTATTTAATCCATTTTCGATCAGGATCAAGCAAGTTTAGAAGCTTATCTGCGTATACTCTCTTTGATGCCGTGAATAAAATAACTTCAAACATTTGTGATACCTTCTCCATAAATTCCCTAAAAAATGGTCTAGTTCGAACGTAAACTGTGTAGGAACAATCTTGAAAAAGTACAGGAAAATGAAAGCTTGCATCTGTCAGTTCCTGAAGACTGCAGTGGACCAATGTTTCATCTAAATCCAGAACCTACAAACAAAATTTTTATAATGGACATTTTTTATTTAAAACATTTAGCTTAAGTTTTGTATAATGATATATTTATTATTTATGTATTTTCAGGATTAGCAAGATCACAAATCGTTTAGCTTACCAATTTATTTAAATTGAATTAGATCAATTCAGAGGTTCATTAAAAAATATATACTAAGCAAAACATGATGTATATTGGAAAAAAAACCAAAATATATTGCAATAAAAGAACGGTTTTAATAAATTTAAACCAAAGCGAATAGTTTGTGGTTAATAATTTCAAAGAAGTAAAAGATAGGAAAAGAAATGCTGGGGAAAATTGAAGGGAAGATTTTGAAGTACAAGGAGAAGTTGAAATTTAGTGTAAGGAAAACATAATAGCTACGTCTATTCACTAGTTTTATGATTTCAAATGTGTTGTGAATGCTGTGCCGTGAAGGTATCTGCCAACAAGTTATAATTTATTGTTGTCTGTATTTATCACCACCAGTAAGGTAGTGATGATATTCCTGTCTCAACTAAATAAAGTATTAGGTACCTACATTATTTTAGAAACAAGTTAAATTTACTGATCATTTTAACTTAAAAATATGTTTGATTTTTCTAAATACTCTACATAATCTGTAAATTTATTATACTACTGTGCCAAAATTATAGCCGTATAGATATATAAATTATAGAGTGCATATTATGAATAGTATCAGAGCGCTTTTACTATTCACCATAACAGATAAAATACTTGTGTATAGAAATTTAATGTTAGCCTCTCTATGCACAGTGATCCAAGACTATAATTTCATCGACATATAGCCATCACCCAAATACTTTCGGCTAAATATCATTCCATTTGCATTTAAGTTGTTCCATTTGTGTTAAAATGACGATAGCCAAATAGACATAGTTAACCTGTAAATACAGCATCAGATGAAATAACCGGATCATGTGCAATTAACATCTAAGTTTGTGTGTAAGTGGCTCATAATGCGTGTTTTACTAGGTAACTTACGTTATTGTTTTTTTCACCTCCAACCAAATGTTTTGATTGGATGCTTTAAAGCCTTTTTTTAATAAAGGCAAATGTGGAAACTACTGGACTTTCTAGTATACTTAACAATCCTAACATTCTCCATTAAAAAAAAATTGGTATTTCGGTATTTTTTTTTAAATTCAGTCCTCTCTTACTAAATGCACCGTGCTGATGGAATCGTGATCCCTAAACAATTTATTCATCGAATGGCTCTATTTGCTGACAATGAAGTCACTCTCTATAATTTACTATAGACTACAGACTATAGTTTGTACTTATTATAGAGAAATGATTTCTGTAATAAGTATTTTAGTGCAATAAATTTTATTATTATTATTATAAGTGCAGCAGAAATTTCAGTCCTCACATCGGCAGTCAACACATGCAGCAATATGAGCAATATCAATAAACAATATCACAAGGTAAGTCTAGTCAATTAATTATACAATGGAGAAAAAAATACATATTCTAGTGCAATGCATTGAATTTTGCTGATTATCTCTATTAAACTAAAAGAAGAATCATCGACAATTTGCACAAAAGTTATGCATTTGATTTTTTGGCATTTGGCATTTATAGTTACATAACGAGATACAATATAGTTACATACATTTAAAAATGTCACATATTGAGAATTTACTTTATTAATCAAACTTCTTAAACTGTCATTCTTTTGTAACAATAAAAGAATGAGTTTAGAATAAGCCTTAACAATTTTGAAATATTTCTTATTTTTATTTCATCAATCTTGTATCTCTTTCAATTTAAAATGACATCAGCTGCAGTTAAAATTATTAGGGACATACTAGATCAACATAAAAAGAAAAACTTACCAAACTGAATTCAGGACTTGATCGTGTTTTCAATGGCAGTGCTGGGCATTTAGACCTCATTTCAAATGTAAGAGGTGGTAAATGTTTAATAAATAAATATGGATCAAACGCTTCCCAGGTATCTTCCACTTCAACATGCTCCGGTTGTCTATCTAAACGTTCTACATCAGGTGAAGCTATGCTACTAATCATATGAGTGTCAGGAATACTAGGTGGATATAATGTAGTATAGTCGTACACAACATTTCCCATATTAATATTTTTTGACATTTCTTCGTCAAGCATGTTTGTAAATTCTTGGGTATTAACATTATTTAAGTCATTTATGTCTATTTGTAGATCCTGATATTCATTTTTTAGTGGTGGGTACTCATAATACATGCTTTCACAAATTTTTTCAGCGAAAATGCTATAAGTATATTTATCTTTTTGGTATTCACAGGACTTCTTTTCCGTTACGTGAAACTGCATCTTGGCAGAATAATTCACATTATCTAGAGTTTGAGAACTGTTTACAGTTAAATTTGTGTTCAATTCGATAGTTGAATATTCTATTTCTTTAGGAAGATCAGGATTTATTAGTAATTCTGATCTCTCATAAGAGCTGCCAGAACCAGTATTAGCATAATATTCGTAACATTTATTTGGTGTTGACATATCACTAATAGGGACATTATTCAATGTTTCGACCAAGTTTTTATTAATACTAGTTTCTTCATAAATTTCAGGAACTACTTGGGCTTGATAATTTTCTTTACAATCATCGGTTAGCTTCTCTCCTTTTTGTATCTTCTGTTTTCCAAATTTTCTTTTTGTGTTTTTTATACAACTTTTATACAGCGAAACTGTCCTGGCTTTAGGTATCAACCCAGATTTTCTAAGCCCTTTCCTGACTTTTTTATTTGTGCATAATGAGAATTTGTGAATGCTTTTATTGCGTTTCTCACTACGGAGCCACATTGTTCACATCCATTTAAGGATTCTACAAAACATATATTTGACAAGACAATTTTTGTAGTTTAGTGCTCCTCCTCAATATAAGATAATTGAAATAAATCATAAGTAAGTAATTCATCTCTTAATTAAATTAATAAATATACATTTAATATAATACCTAAATTTAATATAATTTTTAACAGAAATTACGATGAAATTACATTTCACAATAAAATATATTTACAAGGTAAGGTAATTTTTTTCAGAGCCTAGATGTAATTTGATGGTATTTTTTCAAATAATTTTTAATTTATATTTTGTAAATATAAATCTGCTAATAAACCAACATGATTTTAACAACTTCTATTTTCACCTTATTTTAGGTAGCTCCATGACATTTCATTTCATAAAGCAAACAATTTTTAAGATCACATATTTCGGACATTTTTTTTTTCAGACAAATAAATATACTTCGATATGAAATTATATATTTTTGAAAGTTCAATTTGCCTCATTCACTTTGAACTTTTTATTAACAAAAACAAAAAGGTAAAACATTTGTACCTATCATCTTTGATATGGTAGATAAGTATGTATAGTCGATATAATAGTGTAATATCGATAACACAAGAAAAGATCAGTGCAAGAGGGTCAGACAAAATGCTGCCTGTTTTAATGAATCTATGGGAGAGTTTATTCCTCTCCAATTATGATTTTCTTGATTACGGGAAATAAAGAAACTTAAAACCTACCTACATAGCAATTTTTTACTCAGAATGAATTTCTAGCTAGGTATTAGGTAAATTCTCTAATGCATAAAAGCATATACTTAGGTACCACTTAGTCTTTCAAATTGGATAATCTGTTCAATTGTTCTTAAGCATCTACTATATAGATGCTGTGAATATTAAAAGGGTTTTCTTTAGGTTTTCACAAGCAAATTTTCTGGCAAAGTAAAGAAACCAGCATATAAAATGAGTAAAAACAGTCCTCTGTCATCACAACATGAACACTTTTTCAATTTAAATTTGAGTACCTAGGTACCTAACTAATTTCCTAGATGGTTTGAAAAATAAAACAGGAGACTTCTATCTAGGTAGATATAACAATTTTTTATAAATTAACATAACATAGTTAAGTACACCTGCAACCAAAATATCGATTTTGTTTTAATGAGTAATGATGTAATTCAGGTAGTAGGTATAATTCGAACCAACATTTTCATAGGTAGGTAAGTTACTTAAGTATCTACGAAATAAAAGAAAATTTTATTTGTCAAAAATAAAACAAATCTATCGTTCCTGAAAAGTTGCAGTAGGTATGCCAAATTGAACCTTATCGATTTTGTTAATGAGGTAAATAATACCGTATCAAAAGTGAGCGTCTAAATTATTCCCGCCTTGTCAAAAATCAAAATAAACTATTTTCTACATGTTAATGGAAAACGATTAATATGGAAATTCAATATTAGATCCTTAAGATTTTAAGATTATAAATCGGCGTTTCATAATTGCCAAATATTGTTTACAAACATTGGCACAAAGCGGCTTAGAAAATTGTGAACTTTCTGTTTTTTTTTGCTATTTAATAAATTTGTAAGTACTAAATGCTTAAATAATTAATATCTATTCACTTACCTCGAATAATCCTAAGATATTTGTAGATTATTTATGTTTCCTCTGGTAAATTAATCATTGCCGTAATTTATAACTTACGATGCTATTAAACACAACACAAAGCAGTTCATCAAAATGGCGTCCCACGCGATTCTGATTGATATTTTTTGATTTGCACATGCGCCAAGATCTTTATCCGAGAAATGCAGCAAAATACAGGTTTGCAGGTGAGAAGGTGAGACAAAAAAATTACAGTCCAAATTCCCAATTCTCAACCCCCAACTAATAAATGAAAATTAAAAAGTAATAATAATTAATTTGTTACAGAGGATTATAAATTATAAGTAAGTACATAACATAATGTAATTAAATTTTATACACGTCTTTCGATTTTTGTGGGTCCTAGGTACCTGTGTATATCGTGGGTCCTACTCAAAGAATTTTACGTAAAATCCTTTGTCCCTGCTTCCTACATCTGACCAAATATATAGAGCCATATTACCTCCTATCCTATGACTAACTAAATAACTCATATGTATAGAGCCATGTAGAGCTTCACTTATTAGAAACAATTAGAAAATAGGTATCTAGTCTAGGTAGGTACGTAAGAAGCTACTTATCTATTTAGTTTAGTACCCACCTAAGTAGGTACCTACCTATTTTATAAAAGCATCAGATAATCAGATACCTTTTAGATTAGGTAGATTTTTTACTTTTTAGACAGGTAGGTACTAGTGGTATTTATTTCTCTATATTTGGGCGGGCACAAAGTTTATTTTTCATATTTTGTTAAATTTACCTGCATTTCTAGGGCAGGGGTACTAGGTACTAGTTATAATATATTATCTAATTAATGTAATATCATTTGTATCACTTTGTGGTTGGATAGAAAATCAGGTAAGTAACTAGATGTTTAAATCGTATTTTTATATTTGTTCTTATAGTTAGCATCGTATACATAATAAATATATACATATTCGAATTGGGATCGAGACGATCTGTTATCCTGGGAGATTACCTATAATATGTTATCAATGACAATCACAATTACATAGGTACCTCCTTGTATTGTGTGGTTCACATATCATAATATAAGGTATATTATCATGGGTATAAAATATATACCTACTTAATATTACTAATTCATTAAAAATGTATCAACACATCTGACCAAATATTATATTACATACTCCAATCAAATATTACATATTTGATCGGAGATCAACACCAATGCATTTAGTAAAAAAGTGTGTAAAAGTGTGTTGCCAAAAATTGCAAAATTGTTTTATATAGGTACAAGCCTTGAAAATAAAGTTTACACAAACACAAATTACTTACTTAGAAATAAAAATATTGAGAACCTATAGGTGATTTTTCTGTCCCTTTTATACAATTGAATACAATTAAAAATATGGAAGTTAATTGTTTATAAATTATTAATACACCTAATAAATGACAATTGTAATTTTTTTGAAATAATTACAGGTTAATCTCCAGTAATTCTGTGATTTGAAGATGTTTCAATAGTTTAAAAATTTGGGATCAAGAATTTGATAAGCACCAAATCATACTATAATTTCCATTATCAGCAAGAACAGTTCTTGAACAGTACAGAAACAGCTATATCAAGCTCTTGGGTGCAACACTATAACTTCAAAGCAATTAAATTCACTACAGCACACTTCTAGAAAATATAAAATCTTGGAGGTTGTTCATGGTATCTTTGCAATTTTAAAAAGCAACAGAAAAGCTTAGGGAAGTTGAAATATATTGTTTCGTTTAACCTTTTTCTTTGTTTATGAAGTTACAGTCCTACCTCATATTATTAAATGAATTGATCATATCCATGTAGTATTCAATTCAGTATCAATTTCTTGATAAGCTTGGCCACGACTCCCAAGTAGACAAACTTTAACCCATATTTTAATGTCATCATAAGTTCTTTACAATTCAATGTTCACAAAATTCAATGATAAACATGCCCGTGGATGTGTAACATTGATATTTATAAAACTATTAACTTATTTCAGAATCATAATAAACAATGATTTATAGATTTTAGAATATAGTGACTATAAATCGACTAAACACACTTGTTTGTCTGCTTAACAGTATATCACATATTAACCTGCTAAAACGTTAAAACACTCAATCCTCAAACTTGATTGTTTTAAGATACTTATTTACTATTAGGTATTAGGTAAGTAGGTACCATTAGGTAGATACTTTTTTAAATAAATTTTAAATGCTGTTACTTTCATGCCACTAATTTCACTTCATCATTACCAATATGCGGTGAACTGTCCTCATAAGTAATAAATGTTACAGTAATATTAATAAAGTAACAGTGGTAAATGTAGTGGCAATACATAACAAACTCCAGATGATGAAAGTAAACTAGCAATACTGAAAGAAATTCATTTTGTTCTTGTTGATTAAGATCAGTTGCAGGCTGCAGGTGTTTCATTCTGGTACAATATGCACGGCGGTTTAAATAACTCGCTATTGGCAAAGATGCGAGTGCGAGTTCCGGAAAATTTCTTTATATTTGCAACTCCTGATACATTTTTCAAATCCTTTCATATTTTTTTCTGTTGATACGTTAATGCAATGCAGTCACTTTTGGTCTAATGAAAATTCTCATGACTAGAGAATGCTATTTTCAAAACTGCTGGAGTTTCAATATATTCGGCGCAGTGAAAGACAAGGAATTTTAGCAAAAAAATGTATGTCGAAAACTTAACAGGTACTAAATTCTACTCCAGTATTAGATATTTTATAGTATATTATGACTGATACTTTTTTATTAAGCTTTCGTTGCATTTTCCTTGACTTGCTATAATTAAATTTGGAAATATGAGATCTGTTGTTACATAATAGACACATGTATCATAATCTTTCTCATTCTTTTTGTGATCAGAATTAGTTTAATAAAATTACATCAAATAACTAATTTCAATATAACAGGTACTAACACTACTAACTACTAACAGGTACTGGGTATTTCAATATTCTACGACAAGCGATAATAGTGGCAATGAACAACTTGTATCCGGATGAAGCTGCTGAAGTTTGGTATCAACAGGATGGAGCTCCACCTCACAACTCGAGCATAGTAAGCAAAGGTCCATGAGACCTTTGAAAACAAATGGATAGCTAACAATGCTGGACTGCTCGCTCACCAGACTTAATTTCATTAGATGCTTCAAAGCTGATGAAGTTTGGTATCAACAGGGTGGAGCTCCTCCTGACAACTTTATGGTTTAACTGTGTTTTAGTTACATACGCTCCGCAACAGAACAATTTTGGTTGGATGAAATGAAACATGCCACCATGTCAAACTTTTCTTTTCTTACTAAGAAGTAAACCAGGACAATAGCCGTTTTCTTTTGCACCTGATTTCTGAATCATGATTACAATATCTGCAATGCTATTCTTGGATTTAAAAAATAAGGGAGCGTGATTGGCTCATATCAAATCATGATCTCGAAATCAGGTGCAAAAGAAAACGGCTCATATGTTTGGTATTTCCAGCAGTACTTTGTTATAAATTATAGTCTTATTCGAGTTTATTTTCACACAATTAGAATAATAGTATGGCGCTTAATTTTTCAAACGAAGAAATTATGCACATGGTAATTTATGTATAGGTGACTACAGTGGCGGCGCGTGAACATTAATTGAATGTGTTCTGCTTAGGGTTGTCACATTGGTCGAATTCAATTCCGGGATATTAAGTCTGGCCGAAGCCGCTAAATTTTTGCGTTTTCTTGGCACTTCTGAACTTAAACTGGGAATTTCAATCGGGACCGTACAGCTAATTCCCGGTACAACAATCACAGAAAATCCCGGCCATGTCCATGTAGCAATCCTATATAGTTCTAATCTAACTGATTTCTTATGTTTATTTTACCTAATAGGGCCAAATTAACTTCATTTGACAAATGATTTTTTGTTATTTCATGTCTCTTGATGCTCTGACTTAAATGACTGAAATCTGTCACCCCATATATTGTCCATGCTTTATCCCCACCGAAAAGTAAGCATGGAAAACAAAAGAGTGCATTTTTTATATCACACCCGCACATCCACTCTGTTTTTGTGTATACATTATTGTTAAATTATCTTTTGTAACTTTTACTTCGGCTTGTTCCACTAACTTTGCTGTGCACACATTTTGTATATCAGGTTGCGGTTGCATAAGGGGCTAGCTCGCGTCGTAATAAATAATAATAGTTATATAAGCTATATAGATTTATTTTAGCGCGAGAACATTTGGATTCTTTAAATTTTAAATATTTTGTATTTTGTTGATATTTAATATGCTTAAAAGCTTAAATACATAAAATTTTATGTGTTCTTCAGCTCCGCAGCTCTTATGGTAAAACCGCCACTGGGTGACTATAACTTTAAGAAGGGATTACAGGGGCAGGGGAACTGGAGTTGGTTTTTACATACGCAAAAACATTAGATACAAACATATTAATACATCCAACAATATAGAAAATATTTGTTTTTCAGTAAATATAAATTCCATTAAAATTGTTTTATGAATATAGAAACCATGATGAGGCGAGCCAGTGGCTCAGGGCTTAGCCTTTCGATTGCTCAACCCAGAGGTCGTGGGTTCTAATTCTTATTCCACTAACCAATTTTTAATTAAATTATTTACTCTTAGATCAAGGCTTATTCACAGGGATGGCTTGGCAACCATCCTGGTGATGGCCTAGGATGGGAAGAATGTCAGCTTGGTGTTAATGTAAGAGATTAAAATCAGTTGATGTTTGACTTGTCCCCATAACTAATGAGGTTTTCCAGGTTTCCCTTATTCCAGCACTGAATGGTGGTTAGGGCCTACCAACGTAAGTCGTTCCTGAGGCGCAAACGCGGCCCGCGAAATAATATGCCGCCCCTCTCCCACACAAGTCTCAGACTTTCGGGCTAATCCTTGTGATTAGAATGAGGGATAGAGATATTATTATTATTATTATTATATGATATAGATTATGAGACATATATCTAGATCAATTTGAAACTATTGTAGGAGAGTGTCTGCTAATATCTGAATATTTTGTTGTGTTGGGTGATACCAGAGATGTAATACCAATATTGTTTTGCTCTGTAATAAATCACTTATAACCAAAACATATTTGGATGTAATTAAATCACTTAATATAACTGAAATTATCATTAAGGCTACTAAAATCACTCCAACATCTCACTTTTTAATAGATCACATCTTAGTATCTGATGAGGAGTGTGTGTTGAATCTTTCAACTGATTCCTTAGATCATGATAGTGTTTGTTATTTTAAATATTAAAAAACCTAAAATGGAACCATAAATTTATACCGGTAGAATATTTAAAAATTTTGAGGACAGCTATATGAGTGATTTAATGAATAGTAATCTCGATATCATATATATTACATTAATGATATAGATGAAAAATGAAATTTTTTTAATGAATCCATAATGGCCTTATTTAACAAACACGATCCTAATAAAATCTAAAAATTTCTAAAGCATATATTTACCATGGATAATAGCAGATGTAAAATTATTAATCTCACTGAGAAATAAAACTAAATCAAAATATAGGAGAACAAAATTAAGCAGAGACTGGCAATATTACAAAATGCTTGCAAATTTCACAACAATGGATTGCTTGTTGTTGAGAAGCGGCGCGATTGCCCGCTGCACTCCGGGTCCATCGACTCATTCTGCCTGCCGCTAGTCGAGAGTTATTGGAAGAGACTCGTGCTATACGCATAAGCCAACTTCAGTTCTACTGGAAGCTATTTAGATTTTACTTTCATCTCGATATGCCATGACATTTTATATAAAATAGTTAACAACGTTGGATTTTGTGAGCCAGGTCCAAACCTATTAAAAAATGAGTTATTTAACTGATAGAAAACAGTAAATTTGAGACAAATATCAGACTCCACAGGGGTCAATACTGGGTCCCCTGTTCACTATCCACTATGTAGATGATACTCAGCTTTACCTATCCTTCTCTGAAAATAATGTAGGTAATGCTTTGTCTTAAATACAAAGACCATGAAACTATTTTTAATTTATCAAACCAACATAATTGTATTCTGAATGCTTCAAAATCATGGGTTCTTCTTTTTTGTAGTTTACCCTCATGTAATAAAGTAAAACTACTTGTTAATATACCTACATGTAAATAATGCCTTTATTTCTATTATAGAATCAGATAAGAATTTAGGTTTAATAATGAATGAATACATTTAGATACACAAACCATTTGAACAATTGTCTTCGAAGGGGACATAGTAACCTTCAAATGTTATATCCACATAGGTCTTACTTGACTAGATTAAATTGATCCAATTGTTGGTACCATCTCAGGTAAACTATTGTTCACAAGTGTTTTCAATTTGCCTGACATCTGAGGTTTTATATAGAGTCCAAAAATTTGTTACACATTTGCATGTGTATTGATTTATAATCAATGCATAGAAGTGTGTAAACAGTCAGGAGCTGGAATAGTAACACTCGACAATATTATTTCACTGTATTTGAAAAAACATCAAATAACTCAAAAACCAGAAAAGTTAGGTATAATAACTTAAATAGAAATTACTAGACAATTAAAAAAATGTTAAAATATACAGGGTATTCTCTATATATTTATGCCCCTGTAAAAATCATGCTTGTTTCATGATTTGAAACAAACATGATGTTCATTTGTTCATTTGGCGAACACCTTGTATGGAATATCTGACTTGGTTAAATATAATATTGGCCGATACCCTAGAGCAAGGCTAATGAAAATGGTTAATAATGTACTACAGGGTGTTACATTTAAAAAAAATATATTTTGTGGCACTCTGACGTATGAACACCCTGTATACATAAAAATAATTTTAGAAAAGGGTCTTATAGTGGGTGCTCTGTTGACTATAGGTACTAAAGGACAATTGTTTTTATTGCTAATAGCAACGGAACTATGCTCCGATCATGTTTAATAAAAAACAAATTGGAAATACATGTTAATATTTATTACTGATACAAGATAAATATTTCAGTGAGCGAAATCAAAATAATAATAATATAGTAATGGTAATGAAATGAAGAATCAACATCTTCATTACCATCACTATATTATTATTTTGATTTCGTTCATTGATTAAAATACGCATATATATTAAAACGCGTCGATTCTGTCTCGCTCTAAATTCCATCGCCGAATCGACGAAGTTTCTAAGCTATCTCTTCCAAGGGGGGATCGCGAAGCGATTCCCGCGAGCAACTGAAGGTCACCAGAACCTTTCTCCTATGCGTAGGCGTATTTTCGTCCCGTTTCCTACGCCTTTTCAAAAAACCTCTGCAAAATTTTCGTCGATCACCATTCGGCGAGAGAGATGCGACTAGCACCCTGGGCTTTATCTATGCTACCACCCAAGGATTTTTAACTTATTAAACATCCTTGACTAGCACCGACGTTTGTCCTCGCGTCTAATGGTCCCGTCACGCCTGCCGAAATCCCGACTTTTCGCGGGACACCCTAGACCCTTTTTCTAATTTTTACGGCTTCGAGAACCGTTTCACACGAAAGTTCCGTCCTTTCTCTAATCCTTTGAGTTTTTTTTTTTCGAAACCGTACATCGAGTCCCTCTACGTCTATTTGGTCTTCGACAATCTCAAGTCGCATCCGTGTCAACTTATTCTTTCTCATTTTATCTGCCGATGTGAGATTGCACTAACGAGACAAGTACCTCCCACGAAAACTGTCAAATTAATTAAACTTCAGATAGGTTATTTTGCTATGAGAAATATTGCTAACGCAATCGATAGTGCCGACTGCCAAACATTTCTGATTACCAAAATACTGATGCGAAATGCTTTTTCAATTAGAATATCGGTAAAAATTAATTGCTCAGGTACATTCTTCAATGTCTCAGGGTCAACTTTTGACGAATGGCGCGGTGGTGCAATGGGATAGTCATCGTAGAATTCCAAACGTCGTAATGCTGATTTCGCGAGTTCGAGTCACGTTGGAGGCATTTTTTTTACTTTTTCCCATTATTAGTATTAGTGTTTAGTTATTATCTTTCATTGTCCGTAGTTTTTATTCTTTCTGCAGGTAAAGTTTGGAATTAATTCGCTCATTTTGGCAGTATATAAAATCCATCATTTTGGCTTACAAAAGTAAATATCTACTATATTAATTTGCTGCAACAATTCGGTATGACGGCAATATATTCTTAGTCCCATTGATAAAATTGATAAAAATGTTTACTGAAAAATAAATTCGTATACTTTCAGCACTTAAAAAATTATGATGTTTTACCATCAAGAATAGCAGACTACCCTTACAATTCATCAAAATATTAAGAAGAATCGTTTAGTATAATTACGTCATCATTCCAGATACAAAATTTATTTAATATGTATTTTCTTAAAAATAATATTATTCTAGATGCTTTTGTCACTCGAAGGCTAACCCCAGGTCGCAGAGGTCTAATCTGCACCCCCGGTAGGGCTAGAAATGGAATCGAAAATCGCGAAAGCGATTTTCTCCCATTTCTACTATTTAATATTTTTGTTGAATGAAGAACTTGTCCAAACTTGTTTCTAAACAGTAATAGCGAATTCGGTTGTCTCGCACTTTTGCATTTAGTGCGCACTGAGAATGCTCCATCCTTTTGTTGTTGAAGTTGATGTTGATAATAAAGCCTGCATGTTCTGTGTAATGAAGGATAGAAGTATTCCCAGTGAGCACTAGGGCGGTCAGCCAAATTTGATGTTAAGGGTCCATTCACTAGTCCGAAATAAGCCCAAAATCGGCGTTCGTCTCGTGTCTAATTATAAAAAATAGCGACTTTCAGTAAAAAAGTATTGAAAGATAAGACTTTAATCTAAAATCTAAATCCCTATAGTAGTAATTTTTGGTAATTCTTTTTATTTTTATAATTCCAGGCAAACAATATCTTGTACTAAAATAACGTTAGGTATTCTCAAAAATTATTTTTTCGAAAATAAGTACATGAATTAAACAAAAATTTGCTACTATAGGGATCTAGTTTATCTTTTGATCTTTCCGGTGATATATATAATTTATAACATTAAAAAGAATTTTTGTTGCAATTATAAGACAAATCCGGTACCCTTGCAATGAGGGCTAACTTTATGTCCATGTGCCTTTTTACTTCGGCTTTACGTGCACCTCTGAAATCTTAATAATTCGGTAGTGGAAATATGTAAGTCTCCGCCCTTCGGCTACCCAACCTTTCAACCCGACCCCGTACAAGGATTTTTAATAAAAATTCTTGGACCCCGTATATTCATGCCTGTCAAATCTAAAATGAACCATGGAAAACGTTACATGTGTGGCACATATGTCTAACTTACTTTAATAATGACGAAAACTTAAATTTACCTTCAGTAGATTGGCATAATAAATGTAAAATTTCAAATCCTAAGGAAAAAAATTTAGGTTTCACAAATTTATTTTAAGAAATCCGTGGTTGCCACAGAACTATATTTTTTCGAGCGGTTCTGTAAAAAACGAGCGAGATTTTTTTTAGGTTCAAATAATTAACTTGCATTACTGAGAAATTAAAATTAAAATGTTGGAATAAAATTACAAGAAAGATAGTAATTCTCATGTAGGTAACTACGTAAACATTGAAAGTGGTGCCACCTAAACTAGAATAATAGCCTAACTCTTCACTAAATTACAGCTACAGCTTCAGCTTATGCACCTTGGCTGATAAAACCGATAAAACATCCGACCAAATATTTATATAGACAAATTATAGCAATACAGTTTTGTGACCAACGATATTTAAAACAAAAGCTTTTTGTCTACATTAGTACCCACAAGAACCCTAAACAAAGAAGGGCTGATCAATTCATTCATAAAAATTTGAAGGTCATTTTCAACAGATTTCTCGTAACACGTCAGTGGATCCCCTATTGCCAAATTTGCCTCTAATTGCAATTTCAAATATTTTCAGTCAAAATATCCAACCCAATATTATTTCAGAGACTGTATTAATGCAATCAAATGTGATTTTAAAGTACTTATATATGTGTTTTACGATATATATCTTACGATTTGAAGTGCGTTGTGCAAAAATCGTTGTCGATTTGACAACTGTGATAACTTGTGTTTTGTTAATCAGTGTACAGATTACTATGATATGATACAGAAATACTTTGATATGATGACATGACTGATGACAGTGATGACATTCCAAAGACAACCGAGACATTCTACATGACAATGTGACATATATAGGTTATGTTAAAAGGTTAAAGCTGTCAAATTAAAACAAAGAAGATATTTAAATTTCAAATCTCCCGCCAAAGGGAATCCACTGACGTCACATAAGTGATAAACAAATGTGATTGGCTGTTACTGATTGATCAGTCCTTCTTTGTTTAGGGTTCTTGTAGTACCCAAGCATTTGGTCCAATCAAAAAATGCCATTTGAATTTACCGCCTAAATTGTTAGGGATTTTGTGACTGTCACCAATGGGCGTGGTTTACACAGGTAAGTAGCCATTCATAAACGTAGAATCGGCGATTGCGAAAGGGATCGTCAATGATTTTACAATTGTTTTTTAATAGTAAATATTAAATATTATTATACATAATGTAGTAAATATTATACACATATGTGTATAAATTGTTGTTCTTGAATATGTAAATCTTAAACTTTGTATTTACTAAAATAAAATATTCTAATTTGTATTTTTAGTTTTATAATTATTATTTTCACCCCTTAAAACTTAGCCGCCCATGCCGTTGGGCACTGTGACAGGAAACTTCTTTAAATTGAGGTTGTGTTTTTTGATATGGGCGCATTCAGGGAAACGCAGCGCTTTATTAAAATAGCTGCAGCGCTTTATTAAAGCGGTAAAGCATAATTTTTTTCCGCTGGACCGCTGAATAGTTCCATCAAGCGATAAAATTAATATAGGTTAGGTTTAAGTCTATGTGTTTACGAGCAAAATTTCTATGGATAATATTAATTATTATTAATATTAATTACAAAATACTAATTACTGAAAATGACGTCACTTTAAACTTGCGTTTAAAATGTCGATTCAGCTTACGTGAAGCGGTACAGCTCTTAAGCGCTGGAGTGCTATGCTTCCCTGAATGCAGCGAGGAAACGATTATTTTATATACTGACAAATAGGCAATTACTTATCTACACGCGATTCTTGCTAAGCAATACGCTACCTACTGACGCACAACTAACGCATGTGATTTTGGCTCAGTTTTGCGTATGTATGTCTATTGTGAATTTTGAAATATCCGTAGTTATATTAGTTAATTGCTTTTATTAGATATGAATCATTATTGTTGTGAGCGTCATTGTTCCTCTTGGACAAAGAAAAACCCCGAGATCAGTTTCATACTTTTCCAAACGCGGGAAATTCTGGAGCTATCGTGGAAACTATAAGTTGGGTATTAAACAGTTACAGGAGGCAAGTATGGATAAAGAAGCTAAAGAACGCAAAGTAGAGTGTGTGCTCTTTACTTTTCTCTAAGAATAACTATTTCCATAAAGGTAATTATCAGTGATGGGTTTTTAGCCACTAATTATATATTTACCCAATGCTAATTATATAATTAGCATTTAGCCGGCTAAAAATATTATAATTAGCCGTTAGCAGAATATACAGTCTTTTAATTTTTCACACATTAGAATAATTTTTTCGCAATTACCAATAAAATATATCTATATATTTATTCTTAAGGTAAGCATATAGGTATTATTATGGTCATCATATTATAAGTCATCGATAAGGAGAAATTAAATATAGAGATATAGCGATTATTTTGTATTTTATTTTATAATACCGCAATCTTCATCATTTAATTAAGTGCATCAAAAATAAAAATAATCGTACAAATTAAAAAATAAAATTTTAAAACAAACTAAATTAAATTAAAAAATAAATAAAAGTTCCAATATATCTCCCTATGAGGCCATTTTTTTCCAATGGCAATATAATATTTAGCCTGCTAATTTTGAAAGGATTTTTAGTCGACGGATAATTATCGATAATTAGCCGGTTAATTATAAATGGATAATTATCCGGCACATCACTGGTAAGTATGCCGTATCGAATAAAGAATTTGACATATTTTGAGGTTAAGTTTCATTTTCAGATTGAACGCTCGAAAAATATTGAAATATATTTTAATTTTATATCACTACTTACCCCTTTCAAAATAGTTTTACAAGCTTTTTACCTGGTTTAAGTTTAAAGTTCTCGACAACATATCTTTGATGAATACAATTTCAAACGTCAGTGTCAGGGAACGTAGGTTAGTATAGGTTACTGCCGTTTTGGGGCTACGATCTTAAAATGAATCGCGTATACATAATATTTGATCGGAGGATAAAACCATATGTCATATGTCTATACGCGATTCATTTTAAGATCGTAGCGCTAAAATGGCAGTAACCTATACTAACCTATGTTCACTGACACTGATGTTTGAAATTTTATTCATCAAAGATTTGTTGTCGAGAACTTTAAACCAGGTAAAAAGCTTGTAAAATAGGTAAGTAGTGATATAAAATTAAAATAGATTTCAATATTTTTCAAGCGTTCAATCTGAAAATGCAACTTAACCTCTAAATATGTCAAATTCTTTGTTGGGCATACGGCATACATACCTTTATGGAAATAGTCATCCTTAGAGAAAGGTAAAGAGCACACTCTCTACTCTGCGTTCTTTAGCTTCTTTATCCATACTTGTCTCCTGTAACTCTGTAATGCTCAACTTATAGTTTCCGCGATAGCTCCGGATTTTCCCGCTTTTGGAAAAGTATGAAACAAACTGATTTCGGGGTTTTTCTTTGTACAAGAGGAACAATGACGCTCACAACAATAATGATTCATATCTAATAAAAGCAATTAAATAATATAACAACGGATATTTCAAAATTCACAATAGACATACATATGCAAAACTGAACCAATAACCCAAGCGTTAGTTGTGCGTGCCGCCAGTAGGTAGCGTATTACTTAGCAAGAATCGTGTATCACGGATGGTTTGGTGTGGTGTAATCACAGTTTAAAACTGTGGTGTAATGGTGTATGGTGTTTTCGCTAGCTATCTATAATCTGTGGTTTTCTCTTTTTTAATTTATTATGTGATTTTCATCAAATTAAAAGTTGAAAGTTGAAAGACAACATTTTTAAATTTTTAAATTCGCGTTCGTAAAAAAATCTGCTTATTGTGGTTCTTCCAGCAAAATAAAGAGTTAATGTATGTTTCCTGATTTAAATCAACATTAAAGTGCAGTGTGACGGGACAGCACCGGTTTTATTTATTTTATTTACCTTTATTTGTTTTTGTTGTGTTCTATAATTATCATTATTTAATATTTCATTTATGTTTGGAAAATAAGTCATCATGGTAAAATTGTATACGAATAAAAGCAATCCTGCTGCATTGAAGTTAATAATTGCAAACAATTTTTCTTCACTCAATGTAAAAATTGACGTTATAATAGTTAACCTGCAAGGTGAGTTTTATCCACGTGTAAAATGATGAAATTCAACTTCATTGTTACCTACCTTTCTTTCTGTAGATTATAAAATATCGGATCCAAAACATTTACCTATCCTAGAAGTAAATAATGTCCAGAGTATTTTTATGTCAAATGAAGCAGCTTCTTACCTCCTGCCTCCTCCAGATAATAATCTGTTTATTATTAATGAACTACTAGAATGGGAAGCAACAGTTTTATCACCGTATTTAGCATTCACATGTGGAAGCTCTGTAAAGAATGATAAAATTAAAAACAAGTTACTAATTGCACTTAAGAAGCTAAACACAACATTGGAAACTAATAATAATAATCTAATTGATGTAAGTCAGTGGAATCATCTATTTTAACTCTTATAGCCTAATATTATTTCCAGAATTCAATAACTGTTGCTGATATTGTAATATGGAGTTCCTTATATCCATTATTTAAATGTATCAAACTTTCTAAGGATTATCTCGCAGATTTAACAAATATTAGAGATTGGTTCTTTAAGTTGGAAAACGAGGTGGAATTTAAGGTAGGTAGATATTTGCGATAATACATTTTTTCCTGATTGTTGTTGACCTACTTATCACATATAATTGGTATTACGTACCAATGTACGTATTGTTTACTTCATCAGATATAATTGGCTTAATTAGGATTTCCCATAATATAAATTAGTTTAGTCAGTGTTATCGTCTTTACGATAACTTTCCAATGACGTTATCTTTAGTAATAAGTTGTCTCAATATTATACTAGTAACCCAAAGTTCCTATTCAGCTGTCGGAATACACTTCCTAATTATTTTATCAATAAAATAAATAATAATAAATAGGAAATATAAAATATAGGAAAATAATGCCTTGAAATAAATGTTATTTTTTATATTTTCTCGATTTTTTTGAGTTTTATTTTGTAACTAGTGTTGTTACTACCTGGCAACGAACCTGGTGGTTAGATAATTAGTAATGGTTAGTAGACCATTTTGACATTCTGTCAGTTTCAAAAATTATTACATTATTAGGTACATAAAAATTTATTTTCTGTTTCCATTATTTAAATTAATTTAATAATCATAATTTGTAGTAGTGGGTTGCAAGGATCTTAGTGAATATCTTTACTGTACAATAAAATTAGCTTAAATATAGTAAAAATTTTCACAACTTAGCTATACTTTATCACTTTGTTAGCGTGATGTCACTGATGTCATTGCAGAGTTATACAAATCCTGTATAATTAAATAATAAAAGGGTTTGAATCTATAGGTAGCATCCACATTTAGTTAACACTTAAAATATAATATATCAAATAAAGAGACTTGGGCATGCATATTTGATATTTGTATTCCTTTTGAATCCTAGGTGCTGTGCGGCTTCTTAAACCCTAGGCACTTAAATAAGCTGTCACTGGCAAAGTGATTACTTCCAACTTTTTGAAAAATTTCATTGCTTTAGTCAAGACACAGGGAAGTTTTGAAAACTTCAGATCTCTCATCTCTATTTTTTTTTGTCAAAATTTTAAATTTTAAGTAAATTTTTTTAAACTATAGAAGTTGAACAGCGTTATGTAATATGTGCATATAGAGAGCATGTTCCAGTAGTGCACGGAAGTCCAATATCTAGGTGAAAAAGGGGGATATATAAATGTTTTTTTTACGACGTTGCCAGACGTTGTTCAGGGGCTACAAACTAAAAATATTTTCAAATATATGGAGTGTTCTACTTCTTGTGACCAGACACGAACTTTGATTTTTTAAATGGAAATATATTTTTTATATTGTTTTTAGATTCTACCTGAAAAATAAAGGGTACTTAGTGTAAAATAGTTCTATCCTAATATTTATAGTTATCAAGATATTTAGTTTGAAAGATTTTTTTTTGGTCGATATTGGCCACTTACATTTCTGAAATTGTCATGTTATCCTAACATCTACTGAACTAATTTTTTTGAAAAAATTATTAGAAAAGGTGACTCTTTACAATCCTATTTCAAAAAGTGACTTTGGTTGTACAGGGTGTACAAAAAGTAACGACCAATTTATCAATATGAAGAATGAAAACATGGACAATTTGCAAATACCTAACTTATTTATCTGTAAAAAAACGTATTTGGCACGTGTCAAAGGACTATTTGTCACTTTCTATTCAAATAGAGTTTAGTAGTAACAGTTAAGTGAAAAATAAATTACTCCAAAGAAGAATTAGTGAATATGGTGCACACTATTTATAGGGAAAGCTCATGGTATGGATTAAAGGTAGAAGTCACAATTTTGGCATCTAACGGATACTACTGTGCAAAATTAAAATATTGGGAATATTACTGATAGTTTCATATTTATCTTCTTTTTAGCCAGAACTGCCACCTCTGGAGTATTTTCAATTTAGCAGTATTCCCTGCAACCCTGTGACATGAACTACTCATATTCAAATAGGGCATCCTGTATATTTTTACAGATTTATATAGTGTTTTTTTATTAATACATTTTTATAGGGGTTGATGTATGATGTAGGGTATGATGTATATCTCTAATATGATGAATACATTTAAAAGTACTTACCTACTATAAAAGCCAAATAATTATCATTTTTTAATTATCGTTGCCATTCCTTGGACATTTAATTTTTTCTAACTTATCAACTTTTATAAGTTGATAACTTCAAAAAAGTACGAACTACACAGAAATAATAACTACATGCTACATAGAAATAATATGCAAATTTATGTTTGAAAAGTAGAAGAAAACACTAAAGGCACTGCAGTGTATAGTAACTGGATAACCATTTAAATTTTTGGCAGCTGAAGAATGCAGGTATAATTTTATTGGGTCGGTGGTTCAGAGTTTAGTGTGTCAATCGCTTAACCCAGAGATTGTAGGTTCAAATCACCATTCTGTCAGAAAATTTTTATTTAAATTGTGTACTTGAATATTAAGGTCTATTCGCAGGGATGGGTTGGCCACAATTCTGGCATGCATGTGCAGTATGGGAAGAATGTCAGTTTTGTGTTAGTGTGGGATATTAACATCAGTTGATGTTTAATTATCCTCCTAAAAGAGATTTTCCAAGTTTCTCTCATTCCAGCACTGAATGATGGTTAGGGCTTAGCAATGTAAGTCGTTCCTGATGCGCAAATGTGGTCTTCTGAATAATAGTATGCCACCCCTTTTCCCACACAAGTCTCAGACTTTCTGGCCAACCCTTGTGATTAGAATGACAGGTGGAGATATTATTATTATTATCATCATTATTATTAATTAAAATTTATTATCATTAGAGGTTGAGAGGTTATCAGAGTTATCACATCTGGTCGACTGTGGTTCGCAGATGGATATTCAATTTTGTCTTTGTGAATCGTGTCGTCTTCTTGTTCACAGCCATTGGAAAGGGTTGGTTCTCTTATCCTCATATTATGATGTTCTCCTAATTGACAAAGTCCGGTATGAATGCCTGTTAGAAGTCGTAGGTTTCTTCTAGACATTGCCAGGTAGTTTATAGTTGTATCTCTGTCAGAGGTAGTGTATTAGAAAGGCGTGATCTACAGATTTTAAGACTGGCCGCCCTCTGAGCCAGCCTGTTTTCTTGTTCCACTGCAGGCATAAGAGAAAATTTTTTATTGCCTTTGGAGATACTACAAAAAAGATTTCTGAAAATAATTCTTAATAAACCATCAAGATATCCATCAAATCAATTGTACTCAGAATCTAAATTACTAGATCTGCGTCAGCTTTTCTTTAAGATTACAGTTGTATTTTTATACTTTAACCCACGCTACTTAGAAGTAATTAATCACGAATATGGCACCAGAAGCAGATTGGATGCTAAGGTTTTCTTACCAAGATCAAATAAATCAATAGGTCAAAGATGTTTTACCTATTTAGGGCCTAGAATGCGAAACAAATTGCCAAACTTTCTGATAAAACTGAATTCTTTGAATCTATTTAAAAAAAAGTTGAAACAGTGACTGATTTCTGAAGAAAGAAGTAAAATACATTCTATTATAGTATAATTGTTTTTTTTCTGATTAATACCTATATTTCTATATTGTGTAATTATTATTTGTTGAAGTTTGTTGTTTTCTTTTTTATTTTTATTTTAGTTTAAATATGTACTACAGACTTATTATGTGTTTTAATAGTATGTGCTACATATAATTTGTAAAATTAATTATCTATACCTACTTATGCAATCTCATTTCTGATTTTTAAAATAAATGGTGTAAAGTTGTATACCCATAGACAGGTTCTTTATTGAACCTAAATGGGCCATGTCTCTAGTCTGAGAGATTACTCTCTGACACCCTGTTTATTATTATTATTATTATATTTGATTTTGTGTAAACATTTTAAGGTTATATGTAATGATTTAATAATAATAAAGATTAAAGATAAAGATGTTTTTTGAACCAATATACAGACATTTTATCATCATGTTGGCGAAGTCTGTAAATGTTTAATGACATTCCCATATTTACTCAGATATTATTTTTTAGTTTCATAGTTCTATACCATTCAAATTTATTTCACACTTCTGAAATCAAATTTCAAAATAATGAGGATAACAAACTCATTGGGGAAAACTAAATTCACAATATGAAAACAAATATCATGGTAATGAAAACAGATTTAACATTTAAATAAACTATTTTCTCCGTTATGAAACTTTATTTCATAATTAAGAAAACAGTTTTCGAAATATGTTTAAAAATATTCATTTTATTTCTTAAACTTTCTTAAGTTTATTACTTGAATTTTTTTTAACATATTTTCTGAACCACATTTAATACATATTTAACAATTTTAAATATATTGGATTTACATTTAAACTAAATCCTATCTCAATAGTGCTGCATAATATCTTTTTACATGATTGGCAAATCTTAAGAGATACTATTGTTGAACATTATTTGTGATCACATCTTCGACAATACTCTCCAAGATACATAATCGATGATGGGACATTATTAATGCTTAATTATTTACACGGACATCTGGCCAACCTCTCCTAAGTTGAAATGACATAATTTGTATTGAAGACATTGCTCCAATACAGTGTAAATTGTTACCTCATCCTAGAGATTCATCTATCTAAATAAGAGATCTGCCGTTTGTTTCACTTTGTAAAATTTTTTCAACGTATTACCTGCATTTACTTTATCATTGGTTGCTATTTGTATTAGCAATTTGAGTTCTAATAGTCTTTTTAATAGTAATTTTCTTTCTGACCAATTTTTGATGGTATTATGATAACTACGAACTTTGAATTGACTGTAAAAACGACCGACACAACTACCTAGCCAAATTTACAAGCGTTACGGTAGTCTTTTTCTATTCTAATCTCCTTTAGGTTTGGGAAATGAGAAATTTAGTTTTTATCCATTTATATGCGGTTTACATATTTATGCCTAAGGCATTTGCACATTTTCATGAACTTTTATCATCTTCATATGCTTTTAAAATTCATGATCTTTATTGAAACTGAAACATTTATTGTTCATTTAAAGCTACTATTATTATTTATTTAAAAGTCATGTAGAAAAATATGCCACAGTATTGATAGAGGAATATTTAGTTGAATTCTAAATACAATATATTATACTCGTATATACCCCGATTCAGAATAGCAAAGTGGAATGACCTCGCCGATCTGGTAAAATGCGGTGAAGCATGGGCGTGCGTATTCTGTTTTACCATTGGGCACATTTCAGTTAATATATACTCGTATACTATTCTATAGAATACTTCTAGTATATGCACTTCCACTTTTTTAACTAACACAAATAAGTATAAACACTGACACAAAGAATAAATACACTGATAATTATACCACAAATTTTTACCGTTAAGAAACGCGCGCGAAATAACCCAACATCACGCCACTGTTTCGAGCGCAGTCGCTTGTTGGTTCCCATTGGTTCCTAATTCGACCAATCAACGTCGTTGAGGCTCAGAAAAAAGAAAGGGAAAATGCAAGAATATGTATGTTAAATAAGGATAAACAGCTTGTCGTCAACTTTACGGCTTTCATAGTTGTCAGATATTCCAAAATTCCTTGATATTATCACAAGTATAAAGATATATTATGTCTTTATACTTGTGATATTATTAAGTAAAAGCAAATTAAACATTGTGTTTGCTTTAATAAAGTACAATAGGAATAAGGGACGTTAAAGACAAGTAAAAAAATGGGTAAATAAGGTAATTAATACGTTTCCTGTTTTAAATAAGAATACTTTAGAAATAAATGTGACAACACAGATCTACTCTTTTTCCGGTCATTGCACTTTGCTTAATTCTGAATCGGGGTATAGGTAAAGTTATTGTTAAATATTTATAGATAATTCTGTTCCAAAAATTTACATAATACTTGTTGAAAATTGAGAACGTATATATTTTGAAATCTGTTATCTTAAGTATGAAATAAAGTTTGATAGTTAAAAATTGTTTTTGTAAATGTTAAACCTGTTTTTCTACGGGCGTGCGGAAAGTTACAATTTTCTGCACGCATTTGAGTGTAGAAAATTGCACTTTTCCGCACTAGTGCGGAAAATAAATACCTATGTATTACTTGCAATGTGATCATAATATTATCTTAATTCCAAAAAATCATGTTGTCACTGTTCAGATTTTGACATAAAGAAAAAGGAATGCTTGACACTTCTAATTATTAGACAGCATTGTGTGCTGTTCAATTAAAATATTTATTTTTCTTATGTCAATTTTCTTCACGCCCGTAGAAAAAACGTTGTTCCTAACACATGTGGAAGGTGTGTTTTCCGCACTCACTGCTTGTCCGAACTCCACTTCGCGTCGTTCGGACAACTGCAGTCGCGTGCGGAAAAGTATCACCTTCCACACTTGTTAGGAAAATAACTATTTCATTACGGTGAAATTTGTTTTGATAACTGCCAATTTAGTTTTCCTTAATGTGAAGTTTGTTTTCGATCATTTGAAATTTGATTTCAGAAGTATGAACTATAGTTGGAAATAGTATAGTGGTGATTGTGTAATGTCATTGTGGATTTTAATAGTTTATGGGTTTTGCGCATAAGGTTTCTGCGGAGAATTTCATTAGCAGGTATAGTTATGCCTATAGTATACCAGCTGGTATAGTACTATAGGTATAGTACTAGCTGAAAGTTCTTGTCAATCAACAAAAATTATTGTCACGATGGCCTCTTTTTGGTCAACCATAAGATACAAATAAGATACAATTTTGCTTAAAGAATCATTTCTGCCTAATTAAAGAAATTTAAGGACATTATTTAAATGGACCACTATGTACCGGGATATCAAAAATTATCTTGGTCAAGGGTGGTTGTGGAATGTAAAACGTGTGTCTTACTTTAAATTTGAAATAATTATGTCACTGTCACACTGACATCATCAATAACCTACAAATTTCATACCTATTTATTTCAGCTGTAAAACAATAATGAACTACAAATTATGAAATAACGGTTTTAGTAACAAGAAAAACTAAATTACAGTAATTGTTGGAAATGTCCCCCGTTTTGTTCGATGCACAAGTTGACACACCTCCTCATGCTGTGAAAAGCGTTTTGCAGCATTTCTGGCGTTATGCTTGCACATTGCTGAAGAATTCTTTGTTGCAGTTTTTGCAAATTATTTACCGGAGTTGCGAAAATCTTGTTTTTTAAGTAAGGAAATATAAAATAGTCCATAATTGTCAAACAAGGTGATCTCGGAGGAAACTCAACTTCTGTATGCAAACTTATCAGCCGGTCATCAAAAAACTCGCGGAGAAAAATATGCTGTTGCACCGTCATGCTGGAAATAACCGTACCGAAGTTCATCATCGTTTAACTGTTGCACAAATTCAGCCAAAAAGTTGTGTCTGTAACTTTCTGCGTTGACGGTGAAATCGAAAAAAATTGGCCCAATTATTCTTCTGCGAGAAACTGCCATCCAAACACCAATTTTTTGAGTATGTAGTGGCGATTCAGTAAAAACATGAGGGTTATCATTGCTCCACATTCGCATATTTTGAGAATTGATGTATCCCGAAAGGTGGAACCACGCTTCCTCAGAAAAAAAAGTTAAGTCCAGAAGATTGTCATTCATTAAATTATTGACAAACCAACGGCAGTAAGCAAGGCGTCTGGGGTGGTCTGCGGGCAGAAGAGCTTGATGTGCTTGCATCTTATATGGATGCATGTTCAAGTCTTTTATGACATGTTCCATAAGAAAGTCCAATTTCCTGAGAAATACGTGTCAAAGGTTTTGCAGGCTCTTCTTTCATACGTTGACGAACGTCATTGACAACTTCTTCTGTACGAACTCTTGGTCTATCAGCACCTTTTTTATGAGTCACACAACCAGTTTCGCGAAACACTTCAACACAATTTGTAAGGCACGCATAAAAATTGTCCGGTAATATTGCCACGTTTGGGAAGTGCTCTCGAAAATTGTTCAAACACAAACGTTGACTGTATTGCCAATTTCCATTAACTAGCGCACCCGTTCGAAAATAGGCTTCAATCATGAAAATTTTGTGCTGTGTGGTAAGAGGCATGATTCAAAAACTGGATTAGAAAATTTCAGCACAATGACTTGACAGATTCTGACACAACAAAACATATTCAAAAATTTAAAGTAAGACATACGTTTTACATTCCACAACCACCCTTGACCAAGATAATTTTTGATATCCCGGTATATCCACAACTAACAGTTCTTAATACTTTTAGAACTTTGTATTGAATATTGTTTGAATTGTACTGTACTCTGTCTATTACGGTGTTAACCTGAAAAACATACTTTTTTAGAATGCTCTTGCTGATTTTACAGTGGAAAGTGGTGAAATAGCATATAATGCTCTTTTAATTGGGGCAAGATATTTAACACCATCATTGACAAGTGATATTCCTATTAAAGAAAAGGAATCACCCCAACATCAGTTTGAAGCAATAACCAGTGATGAGCTTTCAGCTGCCAAAAAAGCATGGGAAAAGGATTTAACTAAATTGCCAAAATTGAAAGAAAAGAAAAGCGTTGTGTAAGTATTTTTTTTTTCAGTGTGCATGTTCCTGTATGAATAAGTGTTTCACTTAGTTCCCATGTCAACGTTATATATTACCAATAAATGTTTTAAAAACATACAGATACATTGCAAATTAAAAGTTAGTTTTCAGTATCAACATAATTACTCTATTATTGAGTATAGGTACTGTACAGTTCATCCAGCTAAAAAATTGCCTGCAAACAAAAACTGCAGAAAGTGTTGAAGCAATCACAATATTATTGACATTCCAGAAAATAAATGTTATACAGGGTGTCTCTTTATGACCACCCATTAGAATAATTCAGACACTGCTTCGATTTGAATTTCGAAAATTTGGGATATCGGGTTTTAGGGCATGTCCTCCTCAAGTAAAATAATGGCGCCCAAGTCACCATCAACTTGCTTATTTTAAATGGGACACCCTATATATTATTGCAATTTTGGATTCTACGTAAAATTTTAGATGGACTTTCATCAAGTTTCCCTCTTCTTAGCTACAGGGTATTCCATTTAAAAAATGGAATGCACTGTACATGTCGCTGCGCTTTTGTTTTTTTAATGAGAGCGTTTTTTAATCAGAGAGTTGAAAAGAGCACAAAAAAACATTTAGAAGTACTTTTTGAAAAATTTTGATATCTTGACATTTACGAAGTTACTGATTTCCCATTAATATTACATAACAATTTGTAATTTTTCTTATACTTTTCACTAATGTTAATGAACATAATTTAATTTGCTTTGGATCATAAAATCAAGGTTGATTATTGTTCTATTCACTAACTGGGTTACAACATATTTCTTTTTTAGTTTACCAGTTCCTGGAGAGAAGAATATATTTATTACTTCAGCTTTACCATATGTTAATAATGTGCCCCACCTCGGCAATATAATTGGTTGCGTTTTATCAGCAGATGTTTTTGCAAGATTCTCTCGTCTCTGCAATTACAATATATTATATGTTTGTGGTACAGATGAATATGGTACTGCAACTGAAACAAAGGCTTTGGAAGAAGGTCTCTCATGTCAAGCTATCTGTGACAAATATTTCAATATTCATCATGAAATTTACAAATGGTTTAATATAAGCTTTGATAAGTTTGGTAGAACTTCAACTCCCGAACAAACAGAGTAAGTTTAGCAATTTTATGTATTTTTTTTTAAACTGTTAAGCAATGAAGTATATATAATAGACTTCATCCTTTTGAAATTATTTTACTTCCAAGAATCAACTTTATTATTTTATTTTTAACATGTAATCTTGTTAAATGTTTTGTTATACACGACTGGCAACTATACTGAGTACTATAATTAGCCACTATTTATAAAAATTACAAGTATAGTTGGTTGCACCTAGGGCCAGTTTTTCAATGCATGGTTAAAGATTGATAATTATCAGTTGAGAACTAGCTGACAGTTAAAGCGTTTTTCAAAGTACTGTGAGCTGCTAACTGCCAGTTAAACTGCCGGTCAATTTAACAAATACTTCAAAGCACCTGTTTGCATACTAACTTCCAGTTAAGAAAATAATTTTATTTTTTTATTGTCAAAAGTGACAGTGATTTGTAATTGCTATACATTTTGTTATTATGATATTAAAAGATAATATTCAATTTGAAAATAGAAGTTTTTAATATTTAATTGCCAATTTAATTAACAATAACAGCAAAGTATTTAAAAGTTACTCTTACCAACCCTAGACAATATTTTGCTAACAGACAGTTACTTAGCTACCAGATAAATTTGGATTGGAAAAACGCTTCTAGAATTAACAGATATTTTGAGTGTTAGTTAGCCTTAACTGCTAGTTACTTAGCAGACAGTTTTAACTGCAGATTGAGAAACCAGCCCGTAAACATTATATTATCATGTGTACTCATTTCAATTTATTTACCTATCACTGTGTCACTTATTTATCATGTCACTATGGTATATCAAAATATTGTGTGTCAAGAAGTTGATATTCTCAGGGCCCGTTTTTCAATGTGCAATTATGACTGTCTGCTAAGTAACTAGCAGTTAAGGCTAACTGAAAGTCAAAATCCCTCTTAATTTTAGAAGCGTTTTTTTTAAATACATTGTTGTTATTGGCTAACTTTTATCTGACTTACACTCTATACAAAAATTATTCAATTCTCATTAATTATCAACAATCTGTAACTTAGCTTATATTATTAATTATAGCATTTTATGTATGTACGCTGATTAAATTTTAACGATTGTTTTGTATAATAAGTGGAGTAAATAGGTACGCACCTATGTAAAATGTATGGTTTCAGTTTGGTTCTCAATTTGTTCCAAAATTCGGAGAAATGTTTCCTTTTTCAAGCAAAATCTAATAAACAAATCCAAGTCATCATATTTTTTAAAAGGATTTCTTCTTTCCCTTAACTATGTAGGGTCTTTTTTCACAATTTTAGAACTCCATAAATTCATCCTCATCTCCCAAAAGATTAAAAATTTCGATTTTCAAATTGAATATTATCTTTTGAGAGTATTCATAACAAAATTTTCGATTTTTCATGTGACATTTAATTTTGGCTGTCTAGTTACCAAACACCCTGTATATATAAATTGGAGTAACAAAACAGATAAACAGTTAATAAATAACAAAATACATATTTTCTTTTCTTTAATTTCCAAATTACCTTTTTTTTTAATTTTGACATAAACATTGCAAATTTGATATTGATGTTTTGATGTAGGTGAAGTTTAATGTAAATAATTTACTATATATAAAAATCGCAATTTTTGCTATATAAAAAATATAGATAATAAACAAGTTCATATTTATTTTGAATAAGTACCTACTAAAACCTAATAGTAATCCTATTGTATATTGTTTTTAGACTCTGTCAGGATCTGTTTATTCAATTAAATAGTAATGGATTTATGTTTACTCAGTCTATCGAACAATTACATTGTGAGAAATGTGACAGATACTTGGCCGATCGTTTTGTAGAAGGAGGATGTCCTAATATTGGCTGTAATTATGAAGATGCTAGAGGTGATCAATGTGATGGTTGTGGCAAACTTGTTAATGCTGTTGAATTAAAAAATCCTCGTTGTAAAATTTGTAGTAGCACACCTAAATTGAAAACATCAAATCAATTTTTCATAGATTTGCCAAAGGTAAGTAGATAAATGTATGTAGACGTATATCATCTATGTGTAGTGGTTCTCTTAATCTTACAAAATACTTCATTATTTATCATTTCTGATAGTGTTGGCCACTTTATGTTCTCTATTTAGTCTCTTTACCAGTCACTACAGAAGCCTAACCAAAAAATAAATAAATAAATAAATAAATAAATAAATAAAAAATATCTTCCATTACTAAAATAAAGCGTTGTTCATGATATAATATTTTTTTTATATATTCCCCTTGCAAGTGGCATTTTTGGCATAAAAGTGAAAATGGCTGGCCAATGGTTCTGTATAAAAGAAATTTTAAATTTTATGCAGATTTCTTAAATGAAGAGTAAATTGGGAGTGCTATTAAAAAAAATAAAGTTAAAATGCTTTTATGGGGCATCCTGAAAACTTGAAAATATTTTTACCAGATGCAACTCAAAAAATGAAGGCAACATGGTATTTTCAGTTTTCGTCTACCTCTAAATCATTTAGACGTAATCAAACTATTTCATACTAATGGGATACCTTGTATATAAAAAATGTGCATTATTTACAATAACAAAACCTAAAATGAGGGGTATCAAGGTTTATATTTATAACAATGCTTTGTACATATAACTGATTAGTGTATACTAATAGAAAATTCACAAATAGGGAAACATGGCCTTTAATATGAATCTTAATAATGACGAACAAAAAAATTGCATAATTAATTCAAATTAAATAATATAACTTATATATTAAAAAAACTTACATAAAGTATTGGTTCTCATCTTTAGTTGAGGTCTATATTATATTACATTTTTTTATGGAAATTAATAGACAGAAATAGTAGTTTGTCTGTTTGTAAACAAAAACAAACAAAAATAAAAAATATCCTGTTCCAAAAGAAGCAGTTAGAAGTTGGATTGGAAAATTATTTTGGTTTAACAAAAAATTAACACTGAAAAAGGCCGATAAATATCACTGAATAAAAACATCAGTTTGGTGATATTGTGATAAAGCCAATAGACATTTTCTTGTCAACCTTTAACCAACTACATGTTTTTGTTGTGATTTTCATATGTAATTTCTTTTTTTTAGTATGATAATGTTATCTTTTTTGGTGAAGTATAAATAATTAGAATGCAATAACTAGAGTCATTAGACCTAATGGGTTACTTTCTTAGTTTTTTTTTTCAATTTTTATTGAACTGATGAAATACTAAAAGAAAAAATATTAGGAATGATCTGCTAAAAAGGACTTAAAATTTCCCTTATAATTTCAGACAGAAGTTTGGCTATAGGCTAAGCAGGTTAGCCGATACAGTGTACTACTCATCTAATATATTTGATTGATTACAAATGGAAATTTAATTATAGAAGGTTGCACAATTAGGTATATTATTTAAAAAACAAATGGTGATTATTAATATTCTTACATACACATAATGTCTGTAACTTATTTGTGGTGTATTTTGACGATTCATAGATTGTTTCTTTTGGGATTACACCACCTGTAAAATAACAAAAGGCAGAAAACCAGAAGTATACAAATTAATTATTCAAAGTGTAGTAACAAGGCAAACTTCTAAAGTTTGCCCCAAAAAACCACTGCCCCACTGTATTAACGTGTGATAAATTAATATTTGATATATTGACTAAATTTTATCAGTGGTTTTTCAGTTTTATACAAAATTTTATAATATTACATGTCATATTCTAAAATAAAATAACTATTTTATTTGGACATATTTTAGAATATGACATGTAATATTATAAAATTTTGTATAAAACTGAAAAACCACTGATAAAATTTAGTCAATATATCAAATATTAATTTATCACACGTTAATACAGTGGTTTTTTGGGGCAAACTTTAGAAGTTTGCCTTGTTACTACACTTTGAATAATTAATTTGTATACTTCTGGTTACAAACAAACTATGAATTCTTACATACCTTTCACTCTTGCAGAGTTTTTATTATAATCAAATATCTCTGCAACAGTTTCTCAACATTTTACAACATTTTAAGTTTGAAGGATATACAGACAACTCCCTATATTAATCCAGAATGCTATATAGATAGGTAACTTTCATAATCTAATTAAATGTATGTTTTGGAACAGGGCAGCCGTATAATATTTGGTACATAGCTGGCTAATGGTCTAGGCAGGCTTCTAATTTTCAAAGTTATGATAATCAATACTTCATTTATTTTTTAGATTAAAAAACTGTTAAATTATTTTTACTTTTTGATACATTTTTAATTGTGTTGTTAAAAGGTTTTATTTATAAAAATTCTGATGTCTCCTCCTTTCATTCAAAGTAAGGTAATTGTTTAATAGGTTATTAATAAAATTTGTCATAATATTTCTTGATCATTATATAGATTTTATAAATTTTAGTGAACAAATACAAGAATTTTTGAGGCTGTATGGAACTGTTAATAAAACAATTTTGTACAAGAATATTTTCATTTGGATTTTGAGGTACTTTCCAATATAATAAACATTTTATTTAACTCATATTAATAACCATATAGAAAAAATGCTATTTTGTTGGACAGACGTTTTTATAATTTCATGTATTAAATGAGAAAATATGTAGAATAAACTGATAAATGGCCAGCATCACAATGCTGAGAAGATATATTCTGTATGGCTTGTCCACCTAAAAATTAAACCTCTCTATGCTTTGTAAATTTACACAGATAACATTTTTTAAACTGCTCGCTTGTGTCATTGTATAATCTACATATAGGAATTTGTTGCATTATTATTAATTTTTCATTATGTGTTTATGATATACAACCAAATGTTTATAACGTACTAAATAAAAAGTCCCGGTCGTTATTATGAACATTCAATAGAAAAATGATTTTTATTACGTCCTTTTAAAAAGTACCAAATTGCTGGGTCCAAAAAGGCCAAATATAAAGTGCTTTTTATCAATAATCTTTTTTTATATCTGCATTGGCAATTTGTGTGTATTGCACAGCATGGCAGCAAGAGACAAAAAGGCGGCTGCCTTTTAATCCGTAAACGTTGCTGCTGCTTTTAGTTGAAACTAGTATTTAATTTCAAAATTCTTTATAATAATAAATACCGTCTATTTCCGATAATTTTATTTTCACAATTCTTGATTTAGTTTTCTTGTTGGGGGCATGTAGTAATGTTCGTGCTGTAGTGAAGTGAATTTTTGAGCTATGTTCAATCAACTTAAGTTATTATGTTCATATAAAATAATACATATGTATACTTTAAGAGTTACCTATGTGTTTTAAACACAGGTAACTATTTGAAATATTTGTTGCCTTCGTTACATTTATTTACTGATATATGTATAATATACATATATCAGTATATTATACATATATTAACTTATAACGTACACTCTTATTACGAGCCCACGGTTATAACGTACCGAATAAAATGTCCGGGCCAAATAATTTTTATAACATACTTTGTTATTACGTACTTCTGATAAAAAGTTCCAAATTGCCGGGCCCGAAAAGAGCAAATATAAAGTAGGTACTTCTTATCAATAATCTTTTTTATCTTTTTGTACCGCTCGTAAAATTTCAATTTCATTCTTATTTTGTCTACCTCCATATCTTAGTCTAGGTTTACAAAATGAACCATATTCGCTTACATTTCTATGAAGCGATAAAAAATAACTTTGAGCTGTTTGTTCCCTTTCTGGGTACCGCTGTAGGTTCAGAAGTAATTTGCACATTTTGATACGAAGCATAATACATTTCCAGCATATGCTGTTTTTCTTCACTGGAAAATAAAAAAATTATTTGCGTTAATTATCGAAATTTAACTGAACTGTCAAGATTTTGATAAACAAAATTGTTATAGATAATGTTGCTTCGTTGTTTCGAAAGCACTCTGCGCAAAAATTTATTTTTTTTAATTTCGCTCAAAATGTAAGAGTTGATCATATCATATGATATATCTTCGTATTCAGAAAAAAAACTATTCAAAAATGTAAAAATCCAATATGGCGTCCATACGAAAAAACAGTTAACATACAATGACATATTTAGATTCCCTGTAAAAAAATTGCCTTCACTATGTTTCAGCTTCGTCAGTTTTCACTCAAAAAAATAGAAATGAAAATCTGGATTTTTAATTTTTTGTCAAATTTTCTAAATTTCAGTTGTCCACATTTAATCAAAATACTGTACTGCACTCGACGCGCGTTTCGCTAACCAAATTGGCATCATCTGGAGATGGTTAAAATTCACCCAGTTTTAATCATCTCCACTTGGGACTTGGTTGGCCAAACGCGCGTCGAGTGAAGTATAGTGTTTTGGTGTTATGTGGAAAACTACGTCAGTTTTATCTTCACACCAAAGTTCCAACCCCCTTCAAAAAAGTACCATAATGTATATGGACAACTTGGGACTTGTGTGTAAAATGTTTCGGATATTAGAGTGAACAAAATCCACATTGAGAGATGAGAGAGGGATACGTAATACCCTAAAAAACTTAATGTCTGGGCTGGAATTTTAAATGATTATATCATCGGCCCATTTTTATTTTTGTGAAAAATAAATATATGTAAAAACACTTTTCACTGTCGTATTCTAAATAAAAATACTTTTAGTTTGTTGTACCACAAAGGGTGGCTTAAAAAAAGTTTTCGCTGGGACACATTGTATGTGTCCACTATATATATTGTCACTATACATCCTAATAGCCACCCACTATGGGTGTCTTGGAAATGGCAAGAGATACAAATTTGGTTAAATGAAAAAAAGGTGTATAAATAGCCAATAATATGGGACTTAAAGATATTTCGATTTTGCATGCCATGTTAAAGCATATTAAAATGCAATGACAATGAACAAGCGCTCTTCTTTTCTCTAATATTGATAATAACGCTAGAAAAAAATGCAATTTTTTGCCATTCAACCGAATTTATATATATCTCTTATCATTTTCGAGAATAGTTTCCAATAACCCAAGAAGACTACAAAAGTATTGTAGCTTCTCCATTTCTCAACCAAATACGATTGGCGTGTTTCTATTCTTATAATTAAGATTGGTGGTCTCGTTTAACCACTTTATTATCTGCATTACACAATAAAAGAAAAGTTGCAGAAAAATAGCATGTTGGTAAAAGAAAGTTTATATTTTAGAATTCTAGTAAACTTCCTACAGGATATAAATGAATAATTTTAATAATTTTTTGCTTTAATTATGTTACCTGGGTTAGATTATTACGTTAGAAAGTTATTTTTCGAATATTTTTTGTAAATTTTCATCTTGTTTCATATATTTGTGTAATATGAATAAATATTACTTGATATTAAAAACCAAATTTGTAACAGTGTTTATACACCAATAGTCAGAAAAATGACGAGGGTTCAAAGTTGACAACTCTATAGAGGCAAATATAGCTCATCTCAGGTTAGTAGACTTACAGGCGTTTTGAATATTCTTGATTATACAGTGTGTCCAGTCAGGAGTTTACACGTTCTATATCTCAAAAACTACTGACGCAATTTTTTGTGAAAATTTATCATCAACTAAATTAAAAATATTTGACTGGGCGTTATAAGGAAGGGAGTAGATAGTTAACAGGTGATAAAAAATATTTTGTTGTGTATAGGGGGAATATCTTCCAATTTTTTAAAGGGAAACGCCAAATTTTTTTTCATTTTAATGAATTCTACTTTTGTTTGAATCTTAATTTGATAGTAGTAGAAACTATACATTTTTATTAAAAAAAAACCTGAAAAGTAATTAATTATAATAAGCTACAAAAAATGAAATATGTTTTCTAATTCACAGCAACCCGCCAAGTAATGACTTTGATAATCTTTTATGCCACCGCCTAGCAGTGGTGGCTGCTCCATAGAGGCTCAGAGGCTCGAACCTCCCAAACTAGTCCAGGCCTACGACCTGGGGTCACCCTTTGGGTGACAAAAGCATCTAGAATAATATTATTTTTAAGAAAACACATTAAAGAAATTTTGTATCTGGAATGATGATGTAATTATACTAAACGATTTTTGTTAATATTTTGATGAATTGTAAGGGTATTTACTCTATTCTTGAGGATAGAACATCATAACATAAGTGCTGAAAGTGGAATTTATTTTTCAGTAAACATTTTTATCAATTTTATCAATGGGGCCAAAATATATTGCTGTCATAATTGTTGCAGCAAATTAATATTGTAGATAGGTTCCAAACTTCACCTACAGAAAGAATAAAAACTACGGATAATGAAACAGAATAATTAAACACTAATACTAATAAATAATTGGAATTAAAAAGTAAAAAAAAAATTGTCTCCAGCGTGACTCAAACTCGCGAAATCAACATTACGACTTCTGGAATCCTACGACTATCCCGAGGACTATCCCATTGCGCTACCGTGTCTCTTCTCAGAAGTTGACCCTGAGACATTTAAGTATGTAAACTGTACGTGTCAACCTGAAAAATTAATTTTTACCGATATTCTAATTGGAAAAGCATTTTGCTTCAGTATTTTAGTAATCAGAAGTGCTTGGCAGTCGGTACTATCGATTCTGTTGGCAATATTTCTCATAGGAAAATAATCTATCTGAAGTTTAATTAATTTGACAGTTTTCGTGGGAGGAGCTTGTCTCGTTATTGCAATCTCACATTGGCAGATAAAATGTGAAAGAAGTTGAGATGGATACGACTCGATATTTTCAAAGACGAAATAGACGTAGAAGGACTCGACGTACGGTCTCGAAAAAAAATTTCAAAGGATTAGAGAAAGGACGGAACTTTCGCGGGAAGCGGTTCTCGAAGCCGTAGAAATTAGAAGAAAGGTCTAGGGGGTCCCGCGAAAAGTCGGGATTTCGGCGGGCGTGACGGGACCATTAGGCGCGAGAACAAACGCCGGTGCTAGCCGCATCTCTCTCGCCGAACGGCTACCGACGAAAAGCAGAGGTTTTTTGAAAAGGCGTTTAAATTGGGAAAACGCGTAGGAAGCGGGACGAAAATACCTCTACGCATTGGAGAAAGGCCGGGGGCGACCTCCGGTCGCCCGCGGGGATCGCTCCGCGAACCCCCCTCGGAGGAGATAGCTTTGAAACTTTGTGGAATCGGCGACGGAATTTAGAGCGACACAGAATCGACGGGTTTATATATATTGATTTTTTCAGTTTTTTGATAATTAATTAAATTAATATTTTTTTAACATACATATTACCCATTTATTTGAAGGAGATGCTGAAAACAACTACTCCACCCGACGGGAATTGCATTACATCGGCATCTCCATAGGAGTCGTCGTCACATTGTTCATCGAGACCTACCAGACACTGGCCGGTTTCGCTCTTATTTTGTGCTAATCAGAGGTAGTGGACTCGATGAACGATGCTGCGACGTGATTGCCTAGTGGGCGTCGTGAATGTTAGTAGTGGTGAGAAACACACCGTAGTGCCCTCTTTGGGTCTTTGCTACTACCTGTCTGACATTAATTGTCAAATTGACAGACAGATAACGACCTGTTTTTCCGCAAGTGCCATTACAGCAGTGACGTCTATTGTCTTTAAAGAAGACAATCCTACTTATTTATTTGAAAGAAATGCCGAAAACAACTACTCCTGTGCAAAGCAGGTCGTTATCTGTCTGTCAATTTGACAGATAACGACGAGTGGTAGTCTTCATTTAACAAGGGATCTTCTTTAATATCAAAAAGTCATTAACTGGAGAGCTCTTCTGGTCGAGAGATCAGGTCAAATAATGAGATTGAATTGTTTAGGATTATACATAGCTTAACATTAGGCAGTACAGCAGGCAATGATAGCATCTTGCGTGTCTTTATTAATGGTATAAAACCTTGAAAATCGTTTCTTAGATCGTCGGCAATTGCCTCTAATATAGTCTTCATGTTTTTTAAAGTGATATCTTCACGCAATTTTTCTAATTTTACTTTTAAAGAAAGTATACTGGGTAATAAGTATCCATAATATGTATTATGCTCACCCTGCAAAAAGTTTATGTTTCTGCACTGTAAGTAATGTAATTTTGAAAAGTTATTAGTCCTGGTAATGAATTACTTTAGTATAGAAAACTACAATTACTAATACAGAAAAATTTTAATTACCAATTACCAATTACTGGTTTTAAAAAAGTAATTTAATTACAATTACTTTTACTAGAAATGTAATTTAATTAGTAATTAAATTACTAAGTAATTAATTACTAAGTTTACCATTGAATGGTGATGTGTTTGAACAATTGTTATATTTTTTTTTTGTAAATTTAGTTGCATGCGTCCAAACAAACAACTTCTAAGAAATCTTCATCGTGGTATTTTATTAAAATAAATTCATGGAAACTATTTTTTTCTTTAACATAGCCTACTTAGAATTAATTAAATAATGAAATCATGGAAACTATTTTTTTCTTTAACATAGCCTACTTAGAATTAATTAAATAATGAAATCATATACAGGGTTATTCACGCAAAGCGGGTATTAGACGTTCTTGGGGTTCGGTTAACGATAAAAATCTGATTTTTTTTATGGGAGAGGTTTACGATTATTTCCGATTCAATGAAAATATTTTCAGGTTTGCATCACTTCCGGTTATACCGAAAGTAGACCACAACTTCGTTATTTCAAATAGAACACCCTGTATATTATTGCAATTTTGAACTCTACGTGATATTCTAAACACATTTCATGTAGGATGTCCTATACCTATCTTCAACTGTTTTTGAAATATTGACAGGTGAATATTGACATTTTGCAACTTTGACACCCTATAAAATCTAAACGGTTAGAGATCAAGCAAAACGGTTTGCACATTCCTATCTTAACTTTTCAAAAGCTATCGTTTGATACTAATATCAGATTTATTCAGAAATAAAAAATTTACGATTAAATTTAATCTTTTGGTTAAATCTGAAATTAGTGTCAAACAATAGCTTATGAAAAGTTGAGATAGGAATGTGCAAACCGTTTTGCTTGATCTCTAACCGTTTAGATTTTACAGGGTGTCAAAGTTGCAAAATGTCAATATTCACCTGTCAATATTTCAAAAACAGTTGAAGAATAGGACATCCTACATGAAATGTGTTTAGAATATCACGTAGAGTTCAAAATTGCAATAATATACAGGGTGTTCCATTTGAAATAACGAAGTTGTGGTCTACTTCCGGTATAACCGGAAGTGATGTAAACCTGAAAATATTTTCATTGAATCGGAAATAATGGAAAACCTCCCCCATAAAAAAATCAGATTTTTATCATTAACAGAACCCTAAAAACGTCTAATACCCGCTTTGCGTGAATAACCCTGTATATAATTACTACTATTTCGCGTATTTCCCATGTTAGCCCATAAGCGGTTTCTCCGAAAACACCAAAGGACAAAAGATATAGTGCTATACTGTTCCAGAGACCCTTTGTTCGATTTGCGCATGCGCAAATTTTGTCGATATCCATGGTTACGGAAGCTGACACATTGTTTATAGGTTGACAGAGTTTCCAACTTTCAACTTTTTTTTAAAGGAAGTCGGTAGACAAAGATGCAGTATTTATGCTGCATGCTTATTGGATGTTGCGAAATTCGTGCCATGCGCATATTTGCCTCAGGTATTCTCGATAAGGATAGAGATTGTATGTCGGCGCCGTGGTGTTTTCGGAATTTTTGGGCCTCTACCCGCGATATAGCAGTATTATATATATGAAGGAAATATAAAAACATTTTATTGGATTTATAGAATTTCTGTTAACAACTAAAAACCGTTATGATTAGGTATAGGGAAGTGAATACAAATTAACACATTTTTAGGCGTAGAATTCATTAAAATTAGGTGTTTCCATTTAAAAAATTAAAAATATTCGATTTTTTTTAGTCAATTATTTCCATTACTACTGTACTTATCCTGTATACAACTAAATAATTTTTAATCACTCGTTAATTATAATTGTTTTGAAAAAAACATTGATTTGTTTGGAACATCTAAATGAGATCAATGTTTTTTTCAAAACAATTATTTTCACGATGTTTCATAAAGAACCATCCGCTTCGAGTATCCACTTTATTAAAACTCGTTAATTACCTACGGCCTTCCTTATATCACCCACAGCCAAATATTTTCAATTTAGTTGACGGGTTATTCACATATAAATTTTCTTCACAAGTGTGCATCCGTCAAATTTTTGTTAAAATAATTAATATCTCGAAAACTATATTTTAGGAATAAGGTTTATTACACAAAGTGACCCTAAAATTCAATGTAGAATCCAAATATGGAGGAATATACAGGGTGTTCCATTTAAATTAAGCAAGTTGTTATCTACTTCCGGTACAACCGAAAGTCACAGAACTGTCAAAATATTTTATTTGCCGACAACACCCTGTATTTGATACACGTTCAAAATTTTAGAAAAATCGTGTCAGTTTCTGAGATATGGATTGTTTAAGCTCCTGACTGGACACACTATACTGTAGATCTTGCCTATTACATATACCTCTGCATACCTACATTTCCTCATACATACATACATACATATATTATGAATGTGCACTTTCATAAATGGCATCACAATATGATGGTATACTCTTTTCAATATATATCTTATGCTGTTAAAGCTGATCTCTATATTAAAAATGGTTATAAATACCATACAAATCAAACACATGAAATTAATACAAATTTAGCTCAACCATTCATGCTATTTACTCTATAGGCTCAACAATTTGCTGTCATTATTTGTCAAAATCACACAGATTGTGGTTTACGACTGTAAACAAACATCAAACATGAAAATGGTATGAGAGAAACAAGTAAGAAAACATATGGATGATGAACCAATGAATAACAATACCAATAGTGTTTTTTTTGTATATTTTTTATCAGGCAAGCCCTATGAATTTTGGACTCCTCTTTATACTTCATGAGAGACCCATCAAATAATGTATTTGCAAGAGTTGTATCAAATCATGTAAAATTATGGCAAGAGAGTATACGTTTTATGGTACTCAGTCCATAGTAGTATTAGTAGATAAAAAATAATACCATAGTTACATGCTGCTGATATTTTAAAGAATTCAAATTGATGAGACTTGAACCAAAAAATGGCTACCATAATGTAAACATTTTTTTTAATAGAACCAGAGACTTATATAAGTCTCTGATAGAACACTTAAATCATTTTCGCTATGGATAATCAAAAAAATCTTGGATACAAATTAATTCTATTGTCCACTCTCAAAGTTATAGTATTAAATTGGATTACATAGCCAAAAAGAGGTGGTTTTAAGGTTTTTGGTGAATCACATTCAGTGGCACACCCAGAAAAAATCTTGGATAATTGGAGATTCATATAATAAACACCAAATCAGATAGCGAACAGTGAAACACCCGTCTCCCGTCCTAAACAACAATGGGTGAAGAGATACAAACTGCAACGCCCATTTTTTTGCCTGCACTTGTATTATAGGAATACGGCCTGGGAGCGGAAAATTAATTGATACCTTCATTAATAAATTACCACTCGATAAATTATTATGGTTTTGTACACTTTACCATATTGTATAGTATAGGTACCTACATACAATGGACATAATTCTTAAAATATAAAAAAAAACATTTTCCAAAGAAGATTTAATGATATGCATTATAATATTTTAAAACTATACATTTTAACTTTAAATTAAATATTATTTAAGTATCAGTACCTAATGTTTATTGTTGTAGGCATTTGAAAGCCATTCTTAGCAATCAGTCTTTCTAAATCTGTTTTTTAAAGATCTTGGAGGGGCAATATGTAAAACTAGTAATTATTACCTCACAGTGAGCAATAATGAATTAGATCGACCCAATATAGCTATATATTTTTTAACAGCTAACATATTGGTTTAAGTATAATTTTGTTGTAAAAACATGTAAAAGTTTCAATAGCTTCAATAAGGTTTATTTATTTTCTCTTAAAGTGTCTCATGTTTTTGTTAAAAGTAAAAATATTAGTGCATTTAAAAAAGATTAATGTGTAATTTCTATATGGTTATGTAAGGAAATAAAATAATGTTAGAAAAATTCATTACTAATAGCATGGAATGGTAATATTTGATTTTATGCTAACTATAATAGTCTGAATGTAAAGTCTGGAAATCTTAATATTTATCTTGATAGTTAGTTTAAGTGGCTACTATATAACTATATAAATGTCTACCCATGGGGCATAAGAAAAATTCATACGTAGATGAAATATATTATTTACACCAAGATCACCTGGTGTGCCAAAATTTTGTTGGCAAATTTACAATAAAACCACCAACCAATTACACCAACCTGATAATAAGGTGTAAGATACAAGATTTATACTTGTACCATAGTGTGATAATTTTAAAGTTTTAAGATAATTTGTTCTGGTCACAGCATCTGGTCACATGTCCCAGGTAGAGGGTCCCATGTACCTATATTGTCGGATTAAAACATGTGAATTTATATATTATCTATTGTATTATGTATTGATGTGTTCATGTATGTATGTGTATTATTTATGTATGTGATGTATTATCTATTCATGTGTTAATATATTTAAATTACTTTGAGCTCACAAACTGAACAGTAGTTAGGTATAAGTTTGGTATATTTACTACCTATGACATAAAGTTATATAAGCAATGGTGTACCTCGATGTAAGCTTTGGAGGGAATGAAATGGATGAAAATATGAAAGTATAAGTAGAAGTAAAGAAATCAAAAGTCAGCTATTCACTAAGCAGGGAATGTTCTTAAATTGTAAGATTTTGAGTCAAAACAAACCTGTTAGTGTAGAATCAATCTCATCAAATATACAAACAAAAAGTTTTATTTTTGTTTTATATTTGATGTTTGACAGTCAGTGAAACGAAATGTTTAAAATGTGTGGTGTAGAGTCAAGAGGAGACAGTCAGGCTGCGGACAATTAATCACATTAATCAATAGAAAATAAAATATTCTATTTATAATAGACAGATAATCAGCCCAACCGCGTATCACTTATGTTACCGTAACGTGCATGTTAAAGTTCGTCTGGGAGAATCTCTTATGTTATATTCAAATTTCATACTACGTAACGTCAGAAAACAGACATTTGTTTAACATGCATGTTATTATCTATACGTTATGTTATGATAACAGTGACAAATTTCAATTGCTTATAAGGTGTGGCTAAATGCATAACGTGTGTGATCTGACAAATGGCTTTTGATGGGATATTAAATTTAGTTTTAATGCAAGAAATACATGAGTGGCAACAAAGGTATTGCAATATACAACACCTTTCGTATTTTTTAATGGAAGTTATGTTTATTTAAGGTACAATCAAAAAGTACAGAGACGTATTTTTTATAAGTTATTTCGATTGTCTAAAGAATTTCTTCCATAGAACTTTTATAGTCCCCCTCTCAGACGGGTTTGTTTTACCGGTGATCAATAACTTATTTTCTTGAATAAATTGTACCTAGTAGTTGTTCATATTGGGCCGTTGTTGTTTTCTTTTGCCTTTTTCCTTCCATAATTTGAACTATTCACACAAATACACAAATTAGGCCTTAACCTGATTAAACGTCAAATACAAATATGTCACTCTAACCAGAGAACTCCCACCACAAGTTCTCTGCTCTAACTCTAAACTTTAGTCTGTTATGGTTCTGTAACAACTCGGCGGATTATCCTTGTCTTGCACAAGAAGCACATATTAAGCTATTTCACTTTACACGAACATACACGACTTTGTGCCTGTTATGAAAAAGTCATAACATGCAGGATAACGGCCCACGTTATTTGGAGATATCCGGTACGACTTTTGCACTGCCACGTTATGAAACATGTTATTTTCATATGTTATCATAACATAACAGGCGTACGTTAAATTTATTGAATATGATACACGGTTGGGCTGAATAATTAGTCATCATTGTTATCAGTATTTAGTATATTCTATGCTTAATAATAGGAAATAACTATCATCAAATGCAGAAAATATTACAGAACAAAACCTTTTTCCAATATTTTCTTATTTCTACTAAAAATCTCAGACTGTCAAATAGCTTGCCTATTTGACAGATAATAATTACTTATCCGCATAGTTGTTATCATCAGTCTTTAGTATATTTTTTTGTTAAATAACAGAAATTAACTACCCCCATTAAATGCGAAAATATTACAAAACGATTCCTTAAATACTTTATTATTTTAGCTATATTGACAATGATTAGTAGGTATTTATTATCGGCTAAATGGGCAGGCTACTATTCAACACCGAATTATTTGATTAAGAGTAGAGTATATAAGGAGAAACGTAAATAATTGAGAAACTATGCATTTTAGGTATAGAAACATACATGAATAGATAGGGAATTTTATTATTATTATTATTATTATTATTATTATTATTATTCATTTTATTTATTCATTTATTACTCAGTACACTACATCCAACCAAATGTGTACCTATATAACTTAAAAGTACCTAACTTGATATAAATGACATCAAAACTAAACAAATAAAAGACATCCCTAAACTCTAGAGAGAGAAACTATCGTTAATTTCTAAGTATTAAAACTAATATCAAAAATATCAAGTGACTACCAAGCTTCAGAGATTTATATAAAGCAAGTACCTACTTTCTTCTATAGGTAGTATTAATATATTATCAAAGTGAACGTGATAATTTTTGTAAAATATGAGTTGCAGTATATTATGAAAAGTGGTTTCCCAACTGTTTGCAGCCAACTAAATTCAGGCAGGCCTTGATATTCACAAAGAAGAGGTGTAAGCTTGATAATGCCATGATTATGTTTATACTTGATGGGTAGATTGACATTATAAAACCACAGATTTTATGTACACAGGCAGACCAAATTATATTAATACTGTAAAAATATCTCATTATGGTGTAAGTTTTAAATCTTGTACCTACCTTATAAGTAGTTAAACAACCACACATCTACAACGGAAATAATGGATTTATTGGAAAATCTTTTTCAGCAAATTTAAATGGGATTTCAAGTTCTAATGGTAAAGGGTAAAAAGAAAAAGTTTAGCTTCAGAATTTTAACAACTTTTTTATTATTACATTTGTGGTGTATTTCGTTTCATATTTAGATAAATGATATTCAAATGTTACATTAATAGATTTTGAGGAGAAATACAACAAGAATTATTAAGTTGGCTTTAGTCGTGGGTTGTCAATCTATTTTGTATACAATGAATGTCAAATTGCGTTTATAATGGCAGATCTAAAACTGAACGGTTACTAAACAACTATTCTGATTGGTTATTTTGAATCTGACAACCAATTAGGGAGCAGTTCTTTGGTAACCTTTTAGATAATGTTCTGGCTTTTATGAAGATGACTAACAATGGGTCTTAAAATAAAAGATTTAATTTATTAATTTTTCATCTAAAATTCAAAAAATATATATTGGAATAAAATTTTAAGTAAATTGTACTGTTTTTCTTATTATTTCCGAAAGATTTGGAAGAAATGCTTTCAGGTTTTTTTTAAATAAAAATGTGAGTACATCGCCAACATTTGGAGATTTTGGTGATATACACAAATGCTGAAGATGTTCAAGAATGGAGCCATAAAATGATGGCCATTTTCCCATTTTTTTTTTTGTTTCTAGAATAGCTAGTATTTTTCCACTATACCACACTTCACACCACAAGTAATTAAAAATTTACAAATACCTACATTAGAACTAAAGTAGGAAAAATGAGTTTTCTGCACAAAAAAACTAGATTTTTTGTTTTCTTTTGATCTTTTAAAATTTGTCTTTATGAATTGTCAACTCTTCGTCATATGGCACAGTAGTTTATTAGATGAGTTTTGCAGTTTTTCCAAAATGAAAGTTCAAAGTGCTGTGTGTAACTAAAAAAATTTAACACATATTTAGTTCTAAAATTTAGGGAAAGTGTCAATAATTCAACTTCAAAATAAAAATAAAACTAAAATTCATTTGAAAATATGCTTATAAAAAATATGATTTATAAATTAGTAGTATCACCAGTAGTAGTTTTTAGTTTATTAGTAGTTATAATAGTTAGTATATATATTAGTATATAATTAGTAGTAGTTAATTTCTACAAATATTTTCTCAAGAAAATATCTCTTATCATTTTATTTTAATATTTCCAGATGTTCCATTTACACTATATGTAGTACCCATATACAGTGTCTTTCGGAAAATTGGGTAGCTAGATTATCACTTATGAAATTTTTAACCAATGTTATTTCAAGATTGTTGCATTTTCGATTATATCGGAATTCTACTTGTTGATTTAATGGGAGTTTTATAAGTATTCTCTATACCTAAAGGTAACCTTTTCCAAGATATTTTGATTTTAATAGAAAAGAAAATTTTAGCACTCCGTTCTCTCCTCCTCTGTATCCTCATATTACATGAGATACTGTAAACATATACAGGGGATTATATTTGAAAAAAAAAAAACAGTTTTGAGGATTTCAAGTTTACCAATGTCGGTATTAAATTTTAAGTACCCTGTATTAGGTGCCTTTCTATATATGCCTGGTCCATTAAAATCAAAATATCTTGGAAAATATTACATTTAGATATGGGAAATTTTTATGAAATCAACTAGCAAATTTGAATGCAATAAAAAGTGCACCCTTCTGTTGAAAATAGAAAAGTTGACAGCTATTTTTGGTATAACCAGAAGTGCAACGACCTTACATATTACATATACATATATTATATATATTGTGGTTAAAAAGTTTATCAGTGATAATCTAGATAGTCACCAAGAATGTAGTACCTACTTTACAAATGATATTTTATAACTTTTCTGTATAATAGATCTGAATAGATAGAATCTGCATCAGAAGGGATGAAAAAATTAGTTACATGAGTTTTTATGTACATGTTTGTACTTACAATTTTAGCTTGAACCATTGTTGCATCATTGGATGAAAATTTCATCTCCTGGATGGTCAAATAATGCTCAAGTTATTGCAAGGTCTTGGATTAAAGAAGGTTTAAAACCTCGATGTATTACTAGAGATTTAAAATGGGGTGTGCCCGTACCAATAGATGGCTTCAGAAATAAAGTATTTTATGTGTGGTTTGATGCTCCAATTGGTTACATGTCTATTAGTAAAGGATATACAAGTGAATTTAAAAAATGGTGGAGACCGGCAAAAGGTACAGAGGTTACTCTTTATCAGTTCATGGCTAAGGACAATGTACCATTCCATTCGGTCCTTTTTCCAGCTATGCTTCTAGGTGCAAATCGAGGTTATACTACTGTTTCACATATTATGGCCACAGGTAAGTTCAGCAGTGTAAAACATTCAGAGTGTAACTCATTGTATTGAATGCAGATTTAAGGTTTAATATAAAAGGTATATATTATACTAGTACTATTAAAGTATTTTTTCAATATGTCTACCTACTGTAGACTCAAATTATGCCACCCTATAATTAGGTGAAATGAAAAAATCCATTAAAACAAATATTGAGGCTAATTTCAAGACATTACATTTTCACAACCGTCAATTTGTGTGATGTAATAGATGAAATGCTACTATGAATATGATTTAATGACAAAGTAACCATTTTAATTATTTTTTTTATTTTCCATACCACAGAATTATACACCCAACAGAAACGACAGTGTCGGCGGTCTCTTTGATGTTGGATGGTCTGAAATATTTATCCTTGAAACAGACTTGAAGTTGGATAATACAACATGTTACACTGTGAGAAATATTTAAAAAATAAATAGCACACTTAAGTACACGTAAAGAAGTAATATTTACGTTTTCATATATTTTTTAAATTATGAGAATGCAACAGTATCTAACAGAAATATTGTAGAAATGTTTAGTATCTAAATAACAAATGAGCTCTACTTTTGCAAACGGTAAAAGTAAATTGTCTAAATGTATTTATTTGACACATTTGTAAAACTCCACATTCGCTTGTGTACAAAGTCACTGAAAAACTTAGTACGAATTTAATTTTTTCAGTGACTTAATACCCAAATAAACATGGAGTACAGTGGCAGCTCCCAGCTTTCTTGATTGGGTGGGCAAATTCAAAATTTTCTTTTCCTTATGACTAAACACCTAACTATACTTATATTTTGTACCCTAGTTAGTCTAATTACTTTTGGAATTAAAAATAATTTTAATAAAAACCTTGGCTAATCGTGAAAAATATAGCAGTGCTGCGAGACTGACTAGCCGAAGTACTAAAGTACAAATATGTCCGATGGGTAAGCCCAAGATAAAGGTGCCAATCGAAAGCACCAATGGTCACTTCTAAATTTTTCATCTTATTTTATTAAATAAATTATCAAATAATCCCCTTACACTTCTTGATTAATTTGAAATCAGTGGTGTAAAGTAACTGTTCTAGACTACTCTTAATGTCAGAAATACACTACGTGTTTATATTTGTACAAAAAAAGAAATTATTGCCGAGTTTATTTTCAACGCTGGCAGAAATTTTCTGCTCTACTCGTGTTGATACGCCAGATGAAGCACATTCTTACGGGCTTGTCCACCTTGGGATTATATTAATGAAGTTAGTTACGCTCTACGTTCATACTTTTCGTACTACTTTTAGATTAACTTTTAAGTATAAAGCATATGGAACATATAAGACGATGTGATACAGAAGCTTTAGGCTAGCCCATTTGAATTATTGATACACACTCTACGATCCCAGTATCTTATTAACAATTCTAATTTGTAGAAATGTATGATATGAATATGACAGCTCAACAAAAACGGGTTCGCTCACCCTGTAAACTGTAATCTCTATCACTTGAATAAAGGGTGGACTACCTATTCGCTAATAATTCAGATTGGTTCATTATTTTTTTTTAACTATAAATAAGTATTTCTAAATATCTCTATTTATAGGGAAGAATAAAGTTATATAGTATTGGTATTATTCAAGGGATGTAGATTTTGCCTCGGATTTTGCAAGTTGAATTTTAAACGAGGTTTTTGCCCACCACGCCCACCCCGACGAGCCACTGGTGGAGTATAGTAAAAGTAAATTCTGAGCAAATTCATAGTGTATAAAATCTGCGGATGGATTTAGAGTGGTTAGTAAGATATCTTTAATTCAGTGATGTGCTAAATAATTATCCATTCATAATTAACCGGCTAATTATCGGTAATTATCCGTCGGCTAAAAATCCTTTCAAAATTAGCAGGCTAAATATTATAGTGCCAGTGGAAAAAATGGCCTCATAGGGAGATATATTGGAACTTTTATTTATTTTTTAATTTAATTTAGTTTGTTTTATATTTTTATTTTTTAATTTATACGATTATTTTTAATTTTGATGCACTTAATTAAATGATGAGATTAGCTAACGTCTAATTATAATATGTTTAGCCGGCTAAATGCTAATTATATAATTAGCATTGGCTAAATATATAATTAGCGGCTAAAAACCCATCACAGCTTTAATTTAAGAATTTAACAGGAACTGTGACCTACCCCTAAAAATAATTTATAAAAAATATTCCTTAGGCCTATACACATTATTTTATGTTTACCTTAGCACTAATGAATTATAATCACAGAATATCTACAAAGTCCAAAAAACACAAATACAGCAATAAACACAATATAAAATCCCTATTATTAAACCTCAAATAAACCGAACAAATGGCAAACACAATCTATTCACAAATCACAAATGACAATAAAATCTCTTTAATAATATGTGACAATAACGCTATGATATAAGAATCCCCCATGATTGTTTTATTCTATCATGAGAATCACCGTAACATCAACAATCGTAAAGTTAGGTGTTCAATTTGATTAGAATACAACTTGTACGCGCATGCGTATTAAAGTTTGGTCTTGGTGGGGACTTCAACCTTCGCTTCTGTATAGTGTATAATTCTGTGACCATACTATATCATTACTGTTTACATCTTTCTTTATATAGGAATTAAGCCAAAAAGTAACTTAAAGAAATTATTTGGCTTAATTCCTATATAAAGAAAGATGTAAATAGTTAAATAAGCCAATAAATAATATTAAAAATATACTTTAAAAAATATATCATTACTATTAGACTTACCTATATAAATATATAATTTTATATAAAAAAGCACATATTTGAAAGTTAGTCAGTTATGGATATTCAACATACCTAAAAGTTGTGAAATTAATATTTTCTTAATGTTAGATGATATCAGAACAGTATGAAAGTTAAAACATCAAGAATAAGATGAAAAAAATTATTTTTTTACGAAAAAAAAAACATCGTATTCATTCTATTGAATATTAATAAGTTTTATGGAGATTCAAGCATAAAAATGAGTAAAGTGAAACGAAAAGTACCAAAAAAGTTATTAAGAGTTAAACAGGTTATGCCTGCTAACTTTAATTCACCTGTATACTGGACACTGCCGTTTAAAATATTATTTGCAGAAATTTGCAACGGTGAAATGTACTAAGTGCCGCTTGTGCATAGAAGATGATAAAATGATATAATACATTTTATAAACCTGCCGCGCTGAGGAAAGGTCAAATACTCAATATTTGGCAAAGGGCAACTTCTGCCAGAGAATTTGAAGAAGTTGTCACCCAATAAGGTGATCATCTTATAACTCCATGCCAGGCTAGCTCTGACGAGTCTGATGAGAAACGGTATGATAATTTCCAGTCCATTTTGGAGCAGACCTGGAAACATACCATCCTCACTAGGTGATTTGAATGGCTGAAAGGATTAGTCTGGAATGGCTGGTCTTGTGATAACCTTCCTAGCTACCAACTTGTCGTTTTTGTTAGGCCCTTTAGATCGGTCTCCTGGTGGTGGTTGTTTATCCAAACCTCGAACTACCTTTTTTTTTTTGTGAGGGGAAAACCTTTTATAGGCACCAAGTTGATCTCAGTCTACCAACTAAAAACCCTTCGTTTTTCCCCTTACGTACCGGAAACCATCCGCAGTACATCAGCGCCCAGGTGTCCGTTTCAATCCCACCGTTACACTATCAGTCTATGTCTCTCCCACTGTTCCCTTTCCTTTCGGGACATGATTGTCTTTATGGTTGCCTCTGTTATGCCCCAGTTCCTCTGTCCTCTGATTTTGGGCATCAGCTTCGTTAGAGCAGCCAGCCTACTATCTGCCTTCTTGACCGCATATTTCACGTGGGGCCCAAAGCTCTTTCTGTCATCCACGATTACTCCTAGGTACCTCATCTCGTAAAAGACCCTATGATATTTCCTTTAACTCGGAAGCTTGTTGTAACTGTTCTTGAAAATAAAGATTATTATTATTATTATTATTTGGCTTTCCAATTCAGCCATCTCAGGGAACCTTTCCCTAGTTTGTTGCTGTAGTCCTGTATCTTTTTTCTCATCCTCTGCCCATACTATCAAGTCCCACCTTAGAGGAGTCCCTTCTATTAGCTTTGTTCTTTGGTGTGCATCATCCTCCCAATACTCCTCCGCTATTTCCTTATACCCATCATATCCTCCAGCTTTTAACATCTCCTCACGGTGAATGCTTATTCTTTCCCTGCCTTTTCCTCTATGGGCGTCCATTGTCTGGATACAAATATTCGCCTTATCCGCCCCATCTTCCTGGTTTCCGATTTATCCCTTCAACTTTTCAAGTTTTTCCTGTGCTACTCTATGTCTCTTGTTGTCAAATATATACCCATTTTTGGTCCTTCTCATAATGTCCATAAGTTGTACTGCCATACTTTTATCCTCTTTGTGTAGGTTTTTATTCTCTTTAGAGAATACAGAGCTTCATGAGTTTAGATTCAAGCACAGCTAAGTACCTGTTGGTCTGCTCTTCCGGGCTATTTGCTTTTTTCCTCTTACTAGGGCGTCCACTCTCCTTCCTCTGCATGCTGTTTCTCCTTCCACCAGATTCTGTACTCCCTCCGTGGTCCCTTTGGATGGTGAGTGCCCTCTTCTAGGTTTTTTCATAAAGACATTCTGTTCTCCATCCTGGCCCATATCGGTTTTTAACTCGATATGGTCGGTGTTTGCCAGTGCAGAGCGGTCTCCACCTCTTTTTTCTAGTGCCCCCACTATTCCTAGGCAGTCCTCTATCTTGTGGCTCCTTGCTGCTCTCTAGTTTGGTTTCCGTCATCGACTTTGCCCTCTCCCTCAACGGGGGTGTTCTGGCCAGCGCCGACCTTCTTAATGCCAAAATCGAACTACCTAGGAAGTGGTTTTGTAACAAAAGCTCCAAGATTTCCCTTCCAAAGTCTGTAAAGTTACCATCAGGTCATTTTATCGAGCCAAATATCCTTGCCGGATCTGTAGAAAGGGTCTGGTGGATTCTAGTGCTGCTAGGTAAACCAGATATACTCTCACAGAACTTCCTCCAAGATTACCTTTTTGCTTTTCTTGTTTCTTTATTATAGTCTTTTAGTGCAGATCTATAGGTATAGAGCCCAGTTATCCGAAACTTTAGCTCGATGAAAGAGGCGTCAAACTTCTTTCCTTATTTTTTCCAGTTTTTTATTCCACCAAGACGTGTCTGTATTATCTTTCTTGATCTTGAGTGGACAATTTAAGCTGTTATGAGAGTGTTCCGAATTTGTTCCGTCGGAATCTCTTATCTCATCACGATTATTTATGGTGGTAAGGGTGCTTTGAAGTTGCAACTGGACCAATTGTTTGTACCCACTCCAGTCTGCTTCTCAGGTCCCTATATTTCACCAAAGGCCTAAACCATCTTCTATATTAATAGAATATGTTTATGATCTGAACATGGTGGCTTAGAAGATACCTTCCAGTCAGTTATCTTATTGCTCAACAAGTTTGAGCTGATGGTTAAATCTTGAACCTCTCTCCTATTTCTATTGATAAAGGTTGCTTCTTAACCAATGTTGTTCACAATTAGCCCTTAACCTAATATATAATCAAATAGTGATTCACCTCTATGGTTAATGTCTGTGCTAGTTAATGGGCTGTGCCCAAGTTATATGGTGGGAATTTGCATCACATCCAATAACCAGGTGGACATTGTTTCTCTTACTGAAGGTGACTAAATCATGCACTGCAGATGGAGGAGGTTGACCAGCATCCCTATCATTCGGAAAGTAGGCTGAGCAGATGATTATATTCACCTCTCCTCCACCCGGACGGATAGTTGGATGGCTACAACATCCGGAGTGTAGTAACCAGTAAGTACAAAATAGTTAATATTTTTCCTGATTCAGATACAAGCTCTAGGTCTCGTTTCAGAGCCCATTACTATTACCTTTCCAGAAGTACTTATTACCTAGTCCAGTTACTCTGCCTGAATTATTAGTCCAGGGTTCTTGAATGAGAGCAATGTAAATTTGCTCTGCCAAGAACATAAGTTGCAGCCATAGCATATTGAATGTTCACCTATAGGCACCTGATGTATGTGGTCATCAGGGGGAAGGGATGGGTTGTTAAAAAGGAAGGAGGATTATAGAGAGATACTAGGATGTGGGGTTTAGGAAGTGCTTAGGAAGGAATTTTTTGTTGTTGGGGCAGGCTCTTTCCCCTTTACCCCTTTGAATTTTGGGTGGAATTGCATCTGCCCAAACCCAAAGTAGGGCCGATTGTTCAGCTCCTCCAGAGCTGCCTTAGGCACCTTGTCAATAGAGAATGTCTAGACCTGCTCTGTGCCAGACTCTTCCTGGTGTAGTACATTCCACTCCGGGGTATTGAAGCCATGGTTCATTCAACCAGGGCCACCTCGAGCAGGGTGTGGCTCTTCATCATGCACAGACCATCTTGAGAGAAGCTTCCTCATGGGCACTCAGCTATTTATTTGGAGTCAGTGGCTAGGTACTACACTCGTTAACCCCTCAATTATATAACTACCTTTCTGGCTTCGATTGGCATTAAGAAATTCCTAGCACTCTCTCTAATTTAATTATTTTGGTTGGTATAGAAACCAGTATGGATTCATATCCCGCCCATAAAACTATTCCGAAACTTTATGGTTGCATGGTTTTGACATCACTTTACACTTACAAATATACACTTTACACACACTTTATAAATACACTTTATAATTGTTAAGTTATAGAAGTTAGAATATCGTGAAAATAAAGTGCATAGCAGTACCAAATTTTATATCAGTGAACAGCCAACGACAAGCGCAATCTAAATCTAAAAAAATATATTGAATATAATTTCTGATTATAGATACTGCAATTTTTCAGTGATGTCAGTAGGTTATCTTATTCGTCATATCATAAATCATCCTTATATATATTTTAACCGTCATCCTATTATAAGAACATTTCTGTAAATCCCATTTTAGTTGAGACATAGCTGTATGTTTTATTTTACATCCTTTAATATTAATGAACATGTTTTTTATTTTGAATCTCATTATGTATTTTATTATGCATTTTACGATTCTTTTAGAGTACTTAAATTATGAAGATGGCAAATTTTCTAAGTCACGTGGGGTTGGAGTATTTGGTACAGATGCTCAGAACACAGGAATTCCAAGTGATGTATGGAGATTTTATTTATTGTATATTAGACCCGAATCCCAAGATTCTAGTTTCAGCTGGACTGATTTAGCGACCAAGAATAATTCTGAATTACTTAATAACCTGGGAAATTTCATAAATAGGTAATTTACAAAATATAGTTTGTAAAATTCATTATACTCATTATTTCATTGTTTTTAGAGCAGATATTGGTATCAAAACATTTAATTAAATTTTAATTTTTAATATGTCAGTGATTTAGGACAAAATGAGTATATAATATAATTGTTCATATATCATCTGTTACATGGTTTAGTCGGGGTTCATGGTTCAGTATAAATTTAATTAAGCACTTAAATAATGAGTGTGACAATGATATAAGTTACTAACTCAGATCTATGCAAGAATTGCAGCTAATTGTAAAATTTTAAATACAGGATGCAAATATTAATTGTAGTCTTTTTTGGGATTACACTACCTGTAAAATAATAAAAAACAGGAAACGAGAAGTATTCAAATTAAATATTTAAAGTATACTATCAAGGCAAACTTCTATAATTTAAGGAAAACTTCTAAAGTTTGCCCCAAAAAACCACTGTATAATATGCAATAAAATGAATATTTGATAAATTAACTAAATTTCATCAGTGGTTTTTCAGTTTTATACAAAATTGTGTAATATTACAAATCATATTTTGAATTATGTCTAAATAAAATAATTATTATAATAAAATTTAAATGAAATTAACTAGCTTTTTTCTAAACGTTTCAAGTCTTATCTTATCTTATTACCCCCTAATAAGATGCCATAAGTTAAGTGACAGTGGAATAATTAGTTGGAGTTTATTAGGACATTACATCTAATAATTATTATATACTATGTATAGCAAGATGTCAAATTTGAATATATAAATTGTTCTAGAAAAAATGGTATAAAAGTAGCTGACAAGTGCATAGGAAAATTAGAATATGGATAGGCAGAGGCGGCTCATGATGAAATAAAACAGGTGTCTGCAAATCTAAAAAGTTAATTCGATTCTACATCCTTTGCGTAATGTCCTCTCAACATCAATTCAAAAGCTCCGCAAAATTTTATGAAATTTCTAATCTTGGATAAAACATCTATTTTTTATTACATTATCATTATATTTTTGTAAATGATTTATTTAATAAGCTGAATCTAACTAAGCTATAATATTAGTAATTCTCATTAAAGCTAATTCTATTGTGTTATGAAAATAGCTTTTAGAGTTGTCGCGTTTTTTTATTTTTTCCATCAGGTGTACTTACTATGTCACCTCTACTTCCGGCCTGCTATATCGCCGCCAAAAAGTACACAGGCAATGCAAAACAATACATTTTTGTATTCATCCCATAAATCCAATTTTTTCTTAAATAAATTTCTTTGTCCAACTGACGTTTGGATGTTTTTCCCGGTTTAACACCTGCTGTTTCAATAATAATGCTCGGAATACTCGTAAGTGCATTTAAAGAATCTCTTTATATGAATCAAATTGTGAATTAAATCCATTGTCAATATAAGTAATAAGTTTATACCAAACAATTTTATGTACACATACAAAAACACACTCGTATTAAATACAAATTGACTGTAAGTACTGTGACCGATGCAGCTCACTAAGCAGTCTAAAATTTGCATTGTAAAAAAGCAATGCCTGGGCTGTTAGAGAGTAGGTGAGGGAAAGAATGCGGGTGTCGAAAGCAGCACACAGAACTGCCTCATGAGGACCAATTAAACAATGTAAAGAATACCGCGGCAGCGATTAGAGAATTCATCTGGTCTATTGTATTGGCTTTGCCGCTATTGTAAGTTGTAAACTGTCGGAGGCTTTCGCTTTACACGATAATAAACACGTCACGCTGCTAATTCAAAGATAATGATAGTAAAAGAATATATTATTGTAAATAATTAACTAAATATAAAAAATGTTTGGTCGCTCTGCAGCACCTATGTACCAGCCGCCCCTGTCGATAGGATATATAATATTAATTATAAGTTAAAACAGATTGACCTTAAAAACCCCAAATTTATGGTTTATTATAACAATGCGCACTCATAACTTACATATTCAATAAGTTGATTGAAAACCCATTTCTATTTTGACCATTCCACCAGCCTGTCCAAATTTCAAATGCACTATAAATTTTCTACCTACTGAGAAAAGTTCACTTTACACTAGTGAAGTTATATAAACGAAACGACTAATCTAATCTAACCAAAAATATTTTAGGGCATTGGTATTTGCAAAAAATAACTTCAATAGCACAGTTCCTCAAATGAAACCCATAGAAGATGATTATACATTATTGGCTTTGTGTACAAGAGAATTTAGAGGTTATGTGATGGCATTAGAAAAAGCAAAACTAAGAGATGGTATTAGACATATTTTATCAATTTCAAGACATGGTAATCAGTACATGCAAGCCAATCAACCTTGGGTTTTACTTAAAGGAACAGATGAAGAGAAGTAAGTGTTCATATTTTTTATTTATCTGGATGCTTGGAATCAGTTGAGAATTTTCTATAGGGTTTTCAGGATTTGAATTATTTTCAATTCAGTTAGAGTCCATTCAAGTTCACAGTTATAGCAATTATTTAGTCTTATAAAATTATTCTAGAATTTTTTTACATGGCTAATAGACACAATTATTTGAAATTTTCATGCACAGTTAAACGAGAGAAAGATCAATCAGTCAAACTAGTAAAATTTTGCTGGAGCATTCAAATGCTATTCTAATAGCACTGAGGAATGCATTGGTTGCCACACTGGGACACAAAACCTTTATAAAAATTAACATAATATTTGTGAATATATATCTTATTCTTATTACCAATGCATTTCTTCAAATCTGTGTTAAAACTTCACACTCTCAATAGAGTAATAGATCAATTATGAATATTCATAAAGAGTGCAATAAAAAAGAAAACATTTTCTTTTGCGTTATTGAAAAATAAAATAAATTTTTATTTTTGCAGGATACGGGCTGGTACTGTTATTGGATTTTGTTGTAATTTAGCTTGCCTATTAGCAACATTGCTCCAACCATATCTGCCTGATACTAGTGAATGTCTTAAAAAGCAGTTGAATACCTCCAATGTGGTTATAACTCCTAGGTAAGTTTATATAGGATCATAGTTTGTCATTCATTATTCATAAAGTTTAAAAATTTCAGTAATTTGGAGATAGTCACTCTTCTGCCTGCTGGTCATAAGTTAGGTGATCCGTTTCCTCTGTTTGCTAAAATTGAACTTGTACAAGTTGAAGAATTAAAGAAAAAATTTGCTGGTCAACAAGAAGAGAAAAAAAATTTGAAAATCGATTTGAAGTTGATTGAAGCAGAAGTAGCAAAACAGGTTAGTCCTATCAAGTATTAGTATAGTGTCTTAATTGCTTGAATTTTCTGGGACAGTTGTGATTTTTTGTTTGTTTTTAAGTTCATATTTTCACCTTATTCTTTAATTTGTTTTACTATAGTTTCTAAAAGCACAGTAATAACTTAAACTTAATAGTTGTGACGGTTTAGCTATTTCAGGCAAAAACAAAGCTCTACATTTCATCTTTAGTGTGTACACATTAGGTCTAATAGCAGGAATAAAATTATTTTAAAGAATCTGTGATTAATAGACCCTGTGGATTTGGTTTCAGTGCTGAAGATGCCCTTCAAGCCTTATACTATATACCTAGATGTTACTGATTAATATTTGCATGTTAAAATGGCACCAGTGACAAGTTGTCAATCACCCAAATTATCTCTATTACCTATTCATTAAACTTTGGGGCTAGGTTAGGTTAGGTTCGAAAGTGAGTGGGCCAAAAACCAGACTCTCCACTGCGACCATGTGGTCCATTGTGGCTCACACCTACTTATATTTTACCCAACAGGTCCAGCCTCTTAATGAAGCTGATCATCTTATTGGGTAAGAACCTATTCAGATCCTCTGGCAGAAGTTACCCTTTGCCAAATAATGAGTATCTGATCTTTTCCTCAGCAGGGCAGGTGCATAATATGTGTTCTACCGTTTCATCATCTTTTAAGCACAAGCAGCACTCAGCATCTTCTGCTAGGCCGAATTTGTACAGATGATATTTTAAACGGCAATAACCAGTATATAGACCAATTAAAGTTCACAGCTACTTAACTCTAAAAGTTTTTTAGTTCTTGTCTTTGAAGGGTTTATTATGAACGCCTTCGAATGAACTAATCTGGGTAGTTCTTGCTAGTACTGGAGGATTTGCCAACTGAGGGGCTAACCACAGTTTAAATTCTTGTACACTAATTCCAAATAATACCACTAATACCACTACTAATTCCACTAATTTCATAACTAATTATCATGTCATGTCCTATTTAATGAAAGTATTTTAAAAATTACTGCACTTTTTGTTATTCCGGAAGTCGACACTAACTTCGTTATTTTAAATAAAATAGTTGTTCTTTTTATTGCATATTTGGGTTCTACTAATTATTTTAGAGGGACTTTAATCAAGGATTCCTATACTTTAATTCAACCATTTTTGAGATGAATTAAATAGACAGATTTTAATTATGACATTAACTGCAACGTATAATTAATTTTAGGTCCAGCAAAAACATTCCATAAATGCAAAGGAATAGAAGGTTTGTATAATGTTATTACAGGTCGATGCAGACATTTAATTCTGCATCACTATGAAAAGAAATATGGGAATTGTATTTAAAAAAATCTAGTTTTGACAGTGTAAATTTATGTTGAAAACAAAATTATATTTTGGACACCCTCTACATAAATTAGCAATGTTGAAAGTCCCTTTATAATATAATAATGTCACATAATGACATGAAGGTGATGGTGACATAATGTCACCTTCTCCATTTTCAAAATGTTCCAAAATGTTCAAAAATTCAAAGTTTCTGAGTGTAAACTAAAAAATAATTTAAAAAAATTAATTGTCAAAAATAGTTGAATTTAAGTATAAGTAAGGATGATATTCGATCTATTGATTTTATAGAAAAATCATACGGTACTCAATTATAAACAATTTTCTCTAGTATTTTTTAGTTGTCTAGCATATACATTTACTTTTGTCTTAAATGATACAAAGAAGGGATATTTCTTATTGATGTTTGTTTTGTGTAATTCTTAGGCAGACAAAGTTAGAGCACTGAAAGCAAAAACTAATGACAAAGCTGTGTGGCAGCCAGAAGTGGCACTTTTATTAGATTTAAAAAACAAACTAGCCATGGTACAAAAAAATGGATCAATAGAAAATACCAGTCAGTCTCCTGTTCAGAAAAATGGAATCAATTTGGAAGAAGTCAAAAGACTTGAAGAAGAAATAGCAAAGCAAGTAAGTACTTTTAAAGTAATATTAAAAATATTTGTCCCACTTCTTAAAATTGTCCAAATATTCCTGTTAAGAGATTTACATGCGTTTGAAACCAATTTTGTCAATTTCTTTATATGCACTTTATTGTTGTATTTATATACAGTAGACTCTCGATTATCCGAAACCCGATTATGCGAACTCCGCATTATCCGAAACGACACATGAACCGGATTATCTGAAATGATTCTTGCTATGCCTCCGCATTATCCGAAATTTATGAAATATGTATGTAAATATTTTGATTAAAATCGAAACACTTTAAAATTGAAACAATGACCAATTACCTCTTTCTTGAATTCATGAATATTGAATATATATTACCATTATAGAATGCAGATTATGTTTTATTTTATTATATACCTATTATTTATCCCGTACATATGTATTACTTATGATGTATTGTTACGATTTATTACATACATCTATAAAAGTATATGTAGTTACTTTTTCCAAAGTATGTACATATTTAAATACATATTTATATATTTGTTTTGTTGTTTAGCATGTATGTATTTATAGTGAAATTTAATAAATGTGCCTTAAACAGACACAATATGTACATCATATTAATGATTTTCCTCAATCTCCGCATTATCCGAAATTTCGATTATCCGAAATCGGTCCGGTCCACATTATTTCGGATAATCGAGAGTCTACTGTAGTTATATTAATATAAAGGAACGAAAAGGGCAAATATCTAAACATATTCTTAATATTTTTTTGTGGTTCACTTTTTTGTTAATCTAACTACCATCTAAAACACATCAACTACTGGCCTAATAACGCGGCTACTAGGTTGGAACACACTAACCTGTCTAATCTTGTATTGTCCATATGATGCAAATTTATGGTGTCACACCAGTTAGAACCAATTTTAATTTACAGGACCAAACATTTATAGTAATTTTTGGGCATTTCAAGTCGTTTATGTAACTTAATAATATGTATAATGTATAATTCTAATAATAATGTAAATTTCCCTTCATTAATTGATAGACTTGCTTTGTACATAACCTATACAAACTTACCTATGCGAGATCTAATACTTTTATCTAAACATTAAAAAGTTATATCTAAACATAAGTTTTTAAGAATCAAGAGTATCAAAAGAATCAAGCGTTTTATGATTAGTGTTATGTTTTCTATTAAGAATTTGTTTTAGAAATATATCCTTGTTTGAAATAATCGTTTCAGTACGGAAATTATTTCTATAAACTTTCCAAATGATTAGTGAGATTACTATCGTGTTACTAAGTTGCTGTATGCTATCCCAACTAATATAGTTGCTGTATGCTTGTCCAACGATTGTGTCTTCTAAGGTAGTTTTTCATTTTTGAGAAAAATCATGATTGCTAATTTTTAAAGATTATAGTAGTACACATTTGGTATGATTTTAAAAATATCTTTAAAATTAATCTAATAGCATCTTCCAATTAATCTAATTTCATTGAAATTGAAAAATGGTTATAAATTGTCGAGCATTTATGGTTACTTTTTATTATAAAAGTGAAAGCTCAAGGGTAGTAATTAAAACACCTTATTTGAAAATAATAAAATATAATGATCTGGAAACGAATTGTAAGCATTTGTGGTACAAAGTAGACTGGCCCTCTTCTGGTCGGCCAGCTCAACATTCTCTCTACTCCAATATTATTGTAAACATTCAAATAGCTACATCAGCAACATGTACTAGAAGCATGATATCACCATCAAGGTCTGAACTTATATACAGGGTGCTAACAGAAATCATGTCAGGGTGCTTACAAAAGATATAATAAGAACTATAAATGTACATTCATTTACCATTTATACATTTAAATATATCCTCAGAGAAATGGACCCTTATTTCTCGTTTTATAATTTTATTAAATATAACTTTATTTCATATTGTACAGCATGATATGTCAAAATGAGAAATCACTGATCGCCTTGTATTAGAAAATTATGTTTTTGTATATTTTTCCAATAATTAATCCTACATATACAGTGTGTCCAAGATAAAGATGGGATAGCATTGGGATCTTGGAAACGGTAAGAGCTACAAAGTTGGTTAAATTATGAAAAAGTTGAGCAGTTTGAATACCTTTTACATGGACTTTGCAAAAATAAGTTATCTTTTTTTGATTTCGAAATATTTGGAAAAACATTTTTTTTGCGATATTGGTTTTTATTTATTTCTGGCGTTATTTTAACAGCTATCAAAAAATAAAAAATACTTTTTCATTGTCACTTTTTGAGCTTAACAAGATGGCATTTATCAAGTTTTTGTCCGACGTTTCGTTTCCGAGAAACCATCATTAACTTCTTTTTTTTAAATACGGCCCTGTATTTTTAAACAGAAATTTTGATACCATTTTTTATTCTCAATTCAATGATGCATCACAAGTAATGGTTTAATTACGTTTTTAGCTTGTTTTTGCCACCATTAAAAATTAACGAGGAAACGCCTCCTGAGTCTATAACAAATAAACAAGTAAAATAATTATTTATCTTAATTATTTATTAGCATGTTAATTACAAAAGATGTTCGAACAAAAGACCATTATTTTCTAAGCATAGGTAACATCGTTTAACTGTAGCTTTGTGACGTTCCCTTCTCGAAGGCGGCAATTTGTGACCTTCCCTGCTCGAGGGTGCCAACTTGTGACACTCTTAATTCGGTTTCGGATTTATCCTCAGGTTTTTGCCATCGGGCGCCACACATCCATAGGTTTCACGTGGTGAATGGTCCACGCGGACTCTACTCGCTTATGAGTAAAGGCGGGGTAGCTACAGTGAAGAAGGTGTACACACACATACACTTGCCAGAGGGCCAAACGTTTCTCAAATCTAGGTAATAAAAGTCGGTTTCGGAAGTTACTACAAGATTTTATTAAAATAAAATTAAATAGCCAAGCGGCGACATAAGGCGGGTAGCAAAATAAATAAATTAGCAAAAGTAGCAAATCAGCAAAATATAAAAACGGTAGTAAGCAACAATATTACATACATATATGCAATGTATTAAACCCAGGTTATTAGCAGTAGTGCATTATTCAAGCATTAAAGCGGCAGTAAAGTTTCAATCACAGTTTAAGAGAAGAAGCGGTGCAAATATTAAACAAGTTATTTTACAATAAATCAGACGGCTTTGTAGGGATGCGGAATAAAGGAACGGGTTGTAGAAGTCTTCCTGAGGGTCGAACACACGCTACAGGTTATTCATCAACTCTTATATAACGGGTTTGGGACGGGTATAGCTGTAGAAGTCTTTCCTGAGGGTCGAACACACACTACAGGTTTATTCATCAGCTTTTACCTAAGGGGTCGGGGTATATATAGCTGTAGAAATCTTTCCTGAGGGTCGAACACGCTCTACAGGTTTATTCATCAGCTTACATATAGGGTTCGGGATAGATATGGCTATAGAAATCTGTCCTGAGGGTCGAACACACTCTACAGGTTATTCATTAGCTCGTATCTAAGGGTGCAATATATATATATAGCTGTAGAAATCTTTCCTGAGGGTCGAACACACACTACAGGTTTATTCATCAGCTCATATATAGGGTTCGGGATAGATATGGCTATAGAAATCTGTCCTGAGGGTCGAACACACTCTACAGGTTATTCATTAGCTCGTATCTAAGGGTGCAATATATATTGAGATAAACGAGTTTTAATTAAAGTCTAAATCTAAAGTTTAAATTAAATGAGAGGAATTTCATGTGGTGGAAAGAAAGGACATAGAATCAGTACATATTTAAAATCAATCCATTTAAATTCAGGTAGTCAAAAATTAATAGTAACAGAAATAAATAGTAAATAGATGTCAATTAATGTGAAAGTTTAAAAGGTAACAGAATTAAATTGGTAAAATATTTGGAATTAAATTTAGAATTAATATAAATAATAAATAGATAAGTAATTATTTAATTTAAGAAAGTACGTCAAAATTGTTTAATGTAGTTAAGGAAATGTGTAAAAAAATTTTAAAATGAAGCAATAATTTAAAGAATAAAATAGAAAGGCTGTGAAGGGAAAAAAAAGTATGGTATCCAAGGAAACGAGGACAATAAAAAAATTTTTTGTAAAAACGACGCCAGGAAAAATTTAAAAGAAAAGGATGCTAAGGGAATTTAAAATGAAATTAAAGAACAAATTAAAAGTAAATGTGAACCAAGAGTAAGAGATCAAGGACAGGGAAGGTCAGACACTTCAAAGCAAATCCCGGAACGTAAGCAACAAATTTAAATTAATCATAAAAGCTATGCATAGTATTCAAGGCTGAATTAATATTAAAAAAAATTTATTGATCAATAGTACATAAATGCATTTATAAGATAAAATACAAAGGTGATTTTCATAAATATTATAAAAAGGGAGATTACCCATTAATAAAATAAGTATGTACATACCTGAAAAGACAAATCCAATATTCCTTACAAGAAGAATCAAATACCAGCTGAATCCAATCATAGTCATAATAACTAACAACAATCATTGTTGATAAACTTTCTTAAATAATTAAAACAGTGACACATAAAAACTTTTGTGTATTACAAATGATATTTGACAGACTTAAATTTAGTATAAGTTAGGACATACGTGTCATTAGAATAGTCACAGATATGTGTAGGGTAGTATTAAGAAGTTGGAATAGTTTCTTATAATATAGGCAACAAGCAATACATCTCAAATCAATTGAGAATTATCTACTTGTAAAGTTATAATTATTTGATACATTTAAATAAACCAATTTGTTAAGTTGACATAAATTTTAATTCTAAATATTTTTAAAGATAAATAATCATTACAAAACCTCATATTAGTTTGCAATACTATAAAATAACATAAAGAAAAAAAAAACAAATACTTTCATTTTAATTGCACATACATTATAATCAAAAAGATATCTATTAGAGATACAAAAAAATAAGTACAGTGTGACCTTTTGAACCGACTACTGAGAAAGAATCTCATGTTCACCGAAAGAGCTAAGTAAATAAGTAAGTAACAATTAAAAATAAAATAAAACATATGTAGAAATCATTACATTAGACAGGGCATATTCAAACATAATTAAAAACAAAAATACAACAGAAAATAATCATAATAATCATTAAAAATAAAAATAAAAAAAATAAATATCATAATATATAGCTGTAGAAATCTTTCCTGAGGGTCGAACACACACTACAGGTTTATTCATCAGCTCATATATAGGGTTCGGGATAGGTACAGCTATAGAAATCTGTTCTGAGGGTCGAACACACACTACAGTTTATTCATTAGCTTTTACCTAAGGGAATCGGACAGGAGGTCTACCTATTAGAACTTACTCTAACTGATAATCGGTGATAATTATATTTTGGTCGGTATTTCGGAGATTGAGCAGGTACTTGTCTCTTCGGAGACCGGTAAAATACTGCCTTTTCAACGAAAATCGGCCGGTCTTTTATAGTCCTCGGCCGCTGGCTCGACCAATCAGAACGGCGGATTTCACTTCATGACCAAATATGGTCTCAAATTTTATTAAATTTGCGGAATGCTTACTTGGAATTAATTTATAATATCGGCAAATGATTAATATGAATCTAATGTGTAATTAGAACATATTTTAATCAGATTTAGTAACGTACTTTGACTTTTATGCCTTACTGTATCAACCTGCATTTAAATATCGGTTCCTAACAAAATAACATATTTAAATACTTATCATTAACAAAACTATATACAGGGTATAACGGAAATCATATCTTTAATAATTAAACAATATTAAATTCAACATAACTTAATTTAATTTAAGTTAATTCGGTAACAATAGGCAAATACGGTATAGTAATAAATCAAACATGTCTCAGGTATATTCCCCTTAATAACTTTAACAAGTTCGGTAAACATTTATTGCCGGAAAGTGCATAAACATTAATAAATAAATTAATTGTCATAACATGACTATACGGAGAGCTATGTATTCCAAACTTTGTCATAAAATACTTTAATAGATATATTATAATATGACTTTATCAAATTTCAAGTGGCGGTTGCATAAGTATTTTTAAATAGCATATGAATCAAATATTATCCAGTTCCAATGCATTAAATAAATATTTTAGGGTACCTACAACACGAAAATATTCATGTATTTAGCTAGGAACAAAAACTGCGGGCGGCGTAAAAACAACGTTTGGAATTTCTTGAATCTCGGCCGGTTTCCACCGAATAAATGTATATTGTTTATAGTCTTATCTATTAACAAATGTACTATAATAATAAAACTATACTGGAAAACATTAATGCAATACTTGGATATGAGTTGTTCATAAAAATATTTACAAACTTATATACGGTGTGTTCAAATAAAACGGTTCATATTTAATTCTTGTTTAAATTACTACGGGCTAAAAAAGTAACTTCGTTACACCTTCCAAAACATTGTTAAGTCCATCTGGCGTAATAGTTTGAAACGCTTCTAGTACCAATTTGCGTAATTCTTCCTCTGTTTGAAAATTACGTTGGTACACATAGTTTTTTATGTAGCCCAAAGATAAAAGAATGCGGCTCTGAATGTTTGAAGGAAATTTTTTTAGTTAAGTTTAGATGCGGGAATATACATGTACAGTAAAAACAGTACGATTTTTCTATGCACCTACCACAACAACAGTAATAGGTTTTGAAAACAAAACATCCGTGAAAATGTCATTGTTGACAATTTGGTAGAGTTACAATACGGTTAATAATAAACATAGTTTTATAATTTGCTTAAAAATGAATAGAAATTATTCTTTTGAAGAAAAATTCGACATATTAAAATGTTACATAGAAAATAATGGTCTTTTGTTCGAACATCTTTTGTAATTAACATGCTAATAAATAATTAAGATAAATAATTATTTTACTTGTTTATTTGTTATAGACTCAGGAGGCGTTTCCTCGTTAATTTTTAATGGTGGCAAAAACAAGCTAAAAACGTAATTAAACCATTACTTGTGATGCATCATTGAATTGAGAATAAAAAATGGTATCAAAATTTCTATTTTAAAATACAGGGTTGTATTTAAAAAAAAGAAGTTGATGATGGTTTCTCGGAAACGAAACGTCGGACAAAAACTTGATGAATGCCATCTTGTTAAGCTCAAAAAGTGACAATGGAAAAGTATTTTTTATTTTTTGATAGCTGTTAAAATAAGCCAGAAATAAATAAAACCCAATATCCCAAAAAAAATGTTTTTCCAAATATTTCGAAATCAAAAAAGTTAACTTATTTTTGCAAAGTCCATGTAAAAGGTATTCAAACTGCTCAACTTTTTCATAATTTAACCAACTTTGTAGCTCTTACCGTTTCTAAGATCCCAATGCTATCCCATCTTTATCTTGGACACACTGTATAGTGCTTTCGAAAAGTAACAAATAAATTCATTATTTTAGAAATTGAAAAGTTTTCAAAAAAATCTTCTGACACCTCGATTTTGTTTTTAAAAAAGGCACTTTTTGACATACGACCCATATTTGTGATGTCATCGTTGTTCGAGATATGACGTCATCGACAATTTTTTTAAATAGCAACTCCCAATTTTGACCACGCCATTTGAAAGAGCGTATTATTCTACATACACATCGTCAAAAATCATGGTTGCCTGACAGTAGCCTTAGCGACCGAGAATGTTTTTTGTTGCTGTCAGATAAAAACTTGAAATCGTACTTTATTAAATAGTTTTTTCTGTTTTTTGAGTTATTTCTTTAGTTCTTATCTTTTGTTTGGCAAAAGCACTGCGTTTGAAGTGTTTATTGAGTAGTAACTTTGTCATTTTATAAAAAAAATGGTTAAATTAACTGAACGAGAACAAATTGAAATTCTTTGCATGATCAGATTTGGAGACAGGATGCGCACCCAAAGAGAAGTAGTTGAATTGTTCAATGAAACTCATCCCGATCGACATCCCATTAGCCAAAGCATGGTAAGCAATATTGAGTATAAATACCATAACTTTGGACATGTTCGTAATCTTCCTAAATCTGGTCGACCGTCAAAATCAATAGATGATGAGGTTAATGTTTTGTTGGCAATACAAGAAAATCATCACTCAACACTTAACCAATTGGCTTCTGATTTCAATATGGCAGCGTCCACAGTTCACAAAATTATGAAAAAAGCAAAGTATAATCCTTGTAAGGTATGCCTTGTTCATGAGCTATCTGAAGACGACTTTGATCGGCGAAATAAAAAACGTAATTTTTTCTGACGAGGCTACGTTTGTTTTGAACGGCCATGTCAATAGGCAAAACAGCCGTTATTGGGCTACCGAGAATCCCCGATGGATGATAGAGTATCACACTCAAAGTCCCCAGAAAGTAAATGTGTGGTGCAACATAGTCGACGGAAGAATTCTGGGTCCCTATTTCTTTGACGTCAACCTAACTGGTGCAAGATATTTGGATTTTCTTCGAGACAACCTCATTCCTGCACTAATAACTTTATATCCAGATATAGAGGGACGTGATCTTCCAAGAAATGACATGTTCTTTCAACAAGATGGTGCACCTCCCTATGCAGCATCTGTCCGTGTTTATTTAGATTAGCTGTTCCCGAATCGTTGGATAGGGAGAAGGGGGCCGATTGAGTGGCCAGCCAGATCGCCTGATTTGACACCCCTAGATTATTTCTTGTGGGGATACTTAAAAAGCAAAGTATACGTTACTAGACCGGTTAATTTAGAAGATTTAAAAGCAAGAATTCGCACGAGATACATCGTATACCTCCTGAAGTTATAGATAATGTCCAAAAAGAATTTATTAATCGTCTTAGCTACTGTCAGGCAGCCAACGGTGCACAATTTGAACATTTAATTTAGTCGATTTTTTACATAATCATTATCATTGTCAGTATTGTGAAAATTAAATTTTAAGATCTTCAAACATTATTTTCTTGAAATTTTTGTTATGTAACACCATAATTTTTCATGATGCGTATGTAGAATGATACGCTCTTTCAAATGGCGCGGTCAAAATTGGGGGTTGCTACTTAAAAAAATTGTCGATGACATCACATTTCGAACAACGATGACGTCAGAAATATGGGTCGTATGTCAAAAAGTGCCTTTTTTAAAAACAAAATCGACGTGTCAGGGGATTTTTTCGAAAACTTCTCAATTTCTAAAATAATGAATTTATTCGTTACTTTTCGAAAACACTGTATACCAAATCAGTGTCTTTTGTAACCTATTTTATGAAAACAATGCTAAATTTACAAATTACTCCAAATTGGGCTAGTTATAGATTGAAGGGGACTAATCAATAGTTTTAATTTGCAATCCCTAAAATAGTTAATATATGTAAGCTTTTTTAAACTGTTTGGTAAACAATTGATCAAACTCTGCAATTTTTTGACTTTCGATAATATTTATAGGTATTAAAGATGTTTTCTAGATTGCAACAAAAAATATTTTTTCAATTTTTTTTTTAAGGAGGCGATATCTATTGTCTAAAATAGTGACATAGATAAAATGTTTACCTGGATATAATTAATATAAATAGTATGTACCTGGCCCGCTCAGGAGAGGATACTCAATATTTGACAAAGGGCAACTTCTGTCAAAGCACAGTTGGGTGAAATATAATTAGTCGTGAACCTAACCTAACCTAAGTAATGTTAGATGATTACACATAAATGAGAAGTGCTTCAACTTAAGTATTGTTAGTGCCAAAAGACAATAATTTCATAGTTAGGTTAGGATCAAAAGTTACTGGCCCGAGAATCAGACCCTCTACTGCGATGGTATGGTCTATTGTATCACATCTAATTATATTTCACTTATTAGATGAGAACTTATTCAGATAGTCTTCTTAGACTAGGCGTTTCATCATTTTATAAGCACAAGCAGAACACAGCATTTTTCATTTGGCCAAATTTGTGTAGATATTTTAAACAGTATTGCCCAGTACATAAGCTAATTAAAGTTTGCAGGTGTAACCTGTTATGCCAATAAAAGAAATATACACTTATGGGAAGGAAAAATAATAAATATATGAAAAATAATACTGAATATACACTGCCCTCCTTAACAAGAAAGTCGTAAGTGCAATTTTTGGCAAAATGAGGTTTTTGGTTTTTTAATAATCCTGGGGTGTCTAATATCGAATAAAATAGGAATTTTATCGAAATTCGTATTTTAAATATAAAAAAAATTGTCGTATTGTACATTCTAAGAGTAATTATGCATAATACATAACATAATCAATGCACTGTTTTACCGTATGTACAAAAGTTTGATATAAAAAACATAATATAAACAACGTAAGTATGCACTTGCGTTGTTCTCGTCTATCAATTTGGCATTATTTATCTCGACGAGACGAGAGCACACCGTAACTATAAAATACGCTTATAATACTTAAAGGCGATTAAAAACATGTTTCTTTAAGTATGATTTTATTTCCGGTATTCTAGTTTTATTTTGAATACAGTGTGTTCAGGTGGAAACTAGTAATGTATAAAAAATAAGGTATTTTTTTTACGTTTTTTATTCCTAGTATAATACAAGAATTACTTAATCAAAATAACGTAAGTGCACCTGTTTTATTAGAAAACGATTTTATTTACAAAGTAAACTACGTTTAACCTACGGTATAATATCGCAGTTAAAGTTCTAGAAAAATATTATCCCGTTTTGTGTAAAAGAAATAAAGTTATTGTAATTCTTTTATGTCCAGTTCTTTAAACGCCATTTTCTCATAACTAAGCTAAATGCAGTTACGACTTTCTTGTTAAGGACGGCAGTACAGTTGTTAATAAAAAATTGACCAACAAAAAAAAAATAGTAATCCAATAGTACTAGTAAAACAATTATATTATTGCAACCCAGTATTATCTGACAACACTGTAAATACTTGCTTAGTTATTGTCAAATATTAAAAAAAAAACTTCTGTCACTTATCTCAAAAAGCGTCATAGTTGTAGAGGGAACATATAGTAAAGATTCACCTGGTATAGTGTTTTTACACTAAACTGTTTAATTTAAAATTTACAAAAATTGTTTTTAAAACACTACAGCCTTTATTTTTATTTTTCATATGTTAACTTATGAAACTCAATGTTACTCAATATGTTCATTATTTATGGATAAACCTATAATCAAATAATGATGAGATGCAGTGGATATTCAGCATAGAATAGATAAGAGCATAATGAACATGTTACTATGAATTCTTATGTCTATCGTGAATTTTAAAACTACAGTTGCAGCATATTCAGTATGTGAAGCAGACCGTTTAAAAATGAAAATGTCCGTAATATAATATATACACATTTTTTACAAACCAATGAAGCTGTAGCTCTTTTGAATATGATACAAGCAAATAATTTACAGGAATACTTTAGGTAAACTGTTAAATTGATGGAAATAATAACAATCCCAATGTCAATGGCACAGGCGGAAAGTTCTTTCTTTAAAATAGGTAAAAAACGTTTTACGAAATTTGTGGTCGGATATAAGTTATCAGCAGCGCCTTTGTATTCATCACCATTGAAAACTATTTAACATTATTAAAAGTGACGTTAATTTCATTGAAAATGTAAATAAGTATTATGAAAAAAGTTAGTTAAACAGTAACTATCACATTAACAAAAAATTCAGTGAAATGTTTGCCAATGTGAAACAAGTATATAAAAATAACATATTGATTGATTGATAGTGTCTATTCGGCACCATACATTGATGGTGATTATTGACTACTCCATTAAATTTTTCTGCTTGTACCTAAGAAAACACTTTGGAAATAATCTATATCTCAATAATCTCAAACTATAGTTGTTGGTTAATTAATACAATAAAGATCAATATTCACGTGCTGCCACTAGTAAGTGTACTAATATAAAATGCAATAAGTTATTTTGTTTTGTTGTTAAAATGTAAAAACATGTTAAAGATTAGATTAATTAAATATAAAGAAAGTTATTTTTTTAGAAGGTATATTAACTAAGCAATTTCTTGCAAGTAGTGCAGAAAATATTAGGAATAAGGGAAGGTTAAAAAACAGCAATGGTAAACCTGTTTAAGATTGCACTCATTACAGTGTTTAATAAATATTGGAAACAATACCGGATGGCTTAAAGTGGATGGCCTATTAGACTTATCTCAAGAATGAATATATGCATTTTTCTGAAATTTTGGCTGTGGACATAACCTCGAAAGTTCTATAAAAGTATAATATTTTCAAGGGTGTAGCACTTCCGGTTATACCGGAAGTCGACATCAACTTGCTTATTTTAAATGGAACATCCTATATTTTATTTCATTTCTGGATTCTACGTAAAATTCTAAACACATTTCATATAGGATGTCCTATACCTATATTCAACTGTTTTTGAAATATTGACAGGTGAATATTGACATTTTGCAAGTTTGACACCCTGTAAAATCTAAACGGTTTGGGATCAAGCAAAACGGTTTGCACATTCCTATCTTAACTTTTCATAAGCTATCGCTTGACACTAATTTTAGATTCGAAAATCAGAAATCCCAGAAAATCCAGAATCCCAGAAAAGCCAGAAATCTAAAATTTTCGCTTAAATTTAATCTCTTGGATAAATCTGAAATTAGTGTCCAACTATACGCGATTCTTGCTAAGTAATACGCTACCTACTGGGGGCACGCACAACTAACGGGTGGGACTTTGGTTCATGTTTGCGTATGTATGTCTATTGTGAATTTTGAAATATCCGTTGTTATATTAGTTAATTTATTTATTTATTTAGCGTATGGCAATAGTATACATGGTATGATAATAATACACATGGTATGTAAAATTAAAACTAAAAACATTAACAACACACAACAATAAGTGTAAGAATACATAGAGGAAAAGATAAAAGCAAAGCAATTGTAAATAACAAGTCCACAAACATCCATCACAAACTAACAGGTAAGTTCATTATCCATTCAATCGCTGTCGGAGGGAGAGAATATATATCCGTAATTGGTCCCTGGTAAGCCGTAAGTGTGCAGTCTTGATATATATGTTTTATTGTTTGATAGGTTGCTCCACATTCACAGTTGCGCGAGGGTTGTTTATTCCACCTATACAGCATATCTGCGCAGACACCGTGTCCCGTTCTAATTCTGTTTGCCGTCCTCCATACATTGCGAGGTAAGTCGAATCCCGCAGGCTTTTTTTGGATGTTTATATAATCGAGTGCATCTGGGGGGGCATCCTCCCTCCAGCCTGCTTCCCATTCCTGGAGACCCCTGAAATCACTTACATGCAGTGCCTGAGCGGTCTTGATTGGCGGGTGTCTGGATTTTAATCTGGTTAGGCAAGCAGTGGGTATATAGTCATGGATAGGCAGCTCTGGGTTATCCATTATTTTCTTGTATTCTCGTAGAAGAGCCTCTCTTCGGCGGATATGTGGCGGCATAATGTGACTGAGAGTTGGGAGCCAATAAGTTGGAGTAGATTTTATGCATCCCGTTATGATTCGCATGCTCCTGTTGAGTTGCACATCCACTTTAGGAACATGGTGGCTGCTCATCCAAACCGGAGCCCCATATTCAGCCGCGCTAAAGACGAGACCCATTGCCGAGCATCACAGAGTTTCGGCAGTTGCCCCCCATGAAGTTCCACATAACTTTTCCAGAATATTATTCCTCGTTTGAATTTTCGCAGCCGTGTTCTCTAGGTGTTTTTTAAAAGAGAGCGTTCTATCCAATGTAATACCCAGGTATTTTGGATTCGGGTTATACCTAAGGCGTTCACTTTTCCAGAATATTTCAGGCTCATGGTTGGCCTGTTTATTATTTAAGTGGAAGAAAGAACACTCTGTTTTGCTGGGACTTGGAACTAGTCTCCATTTTCTATAATAGATATCCAGAGCTTCGAGATCTCTTTCCAATATTCTCTCTGCTATATCATGAGATTTAAGTTTCACAGCTATAGCCAGATCATCGGCGTACGCAAATTTATGAGCAGTTGTTGCGGGAAGATCAGCAATGTACAGATTAAATAGGGCAGGAGCAATTACGGAGCCCTGAGGAAGGCCATTATTTAGAATTCTCTGTCTGCTGGCTTTGCTATTCATGATCACTTGGAATTTTCGATCAGAGAGCATGTTGTTCAAGAGACCGCCAAGCTTTCTACTGGGGATCACACTCAGGAATTTATAGAGCAGACCTTCTCTCCAGACTGTATCATAGGCAGCTGTTAAGTCTATGAACACAGCCGTGGTTTTGAGGCATTACTGGTATCCTGATTCAATGAATGTTGTCAGACTCATCACTTGATCCGTGCAGCTTCTGCCTGGTCTAAATCCAGCTTGTTCGATTGGGGTGTTCGCAAGTAATTTGTCTTGGATTCTATTCAGTATAAGTCTTTCCAAGAATTTGTAGCAGGAGCTAAGAATAGAGATTGGTCTATAGCTGTCGGCTTGAGAATTTGGCTTTCCAGGTTTTAGTACGGCAATTATTTTTGCTCTTTTAAATTCATTAGGCAGTCTACTAGTGTTTAGAATGTCAGTGAAAAATTTTGTTAACCACTGTCTAGCATAGGGGCCACAGTTGATGAGAAACTCATTGTGGACTCCATCAAATCCCGGAGCTTTTCCTACTTTTAGACTGAGAGTCGCTGCACACACCTCATCAACAGTAAATTCTCCAGAGAGCTCGGGTAACTCTGAGCTTGACTGTTTTAACGCCTTTAGTTCGCGTTTTATTATTTTTGTATGCTGGCGGTCTTGAGGAGCTTTTGACAGGTCAACTATTCGGGTAGCTACGTTGTCCGCTGTGACTGGAGATTGGTTTTGGGTGATCGGTTGACTGGCACCAAGCTTTTTTAGAAGATTCCAGGCTTTACGGCTCGAGTGCTTAAAGTCAATATTTGTGGTGGTCTCTATCCATTTTAGTCTTCGAGCCGCGTCAAGAGAACTCAGAAGATCATCAGCTATCTCTGGGTCACCACTATCAACGAAATCCTGATAAAGTTGTTCGCTTTGCTCAGACCATCCCGGTATATACTCTTTGCGGAAGCCCCTCGGGATGTGTTTCTTAGCAGTAGAAATAATTGCACCAACGAATCTGTTATAATTGGCGGCTACAGGTGGGATCCAACCAAGGCACTTGTCTAGGTCTGCTTTGAAAGAGTTCCAGTCTGCTTTTTGAAAGTTCCATCTAGGTTTTGGGAACGATTTAATTATGGGGATCTGTATGCCCATTTCAAGAATAACTGGGCGGTGCTGGCTCTTAGGAAACTCTTTTAGAACACATCTGGATATTGGGAGAGGTTGACATTTCTCGTTAGTAGATACAAAAGCCAAATCAGGATTTGACTCTGTGTTCCAGATACGAGATTTAAATGTGTTCCTTTCTTTAGCATCAAACACTAGATGGAGGTTGTGCTGTTCTGCCCATCCAAGAAGATGTTCGCCGTTATTATCGGTTTCTCGATATCTCCAATTACTGTGGTGACTATTGAAGTCTCCTGCATATATCGATGGGTGAGGGTATGCTTGGAGGATTTCATTGCACCAGGGGATTGCAGGGGGTTTGTAGATATTGACAACGTGGACTTCTCCAACACTTACAACGATCTTATGGGTGTTCTCAAATATGCAAGTATCTAGTAGCTTTGATTAGATATGAATCATTATTGTTGTGAGCGTCATTGTTTCTCTTGGACAAAGAAAAACCCCGAGATCGGTTTCATACTTTTCCAAAAGCGGGAAAATCTGAAGCTATCGTGGAAACTATAAGTTGGGCATTAAAGAGTTACAGGAGACAAGTATGGATAAAGAAGCTAAAGAACACAAAGTAGAGTGTGTGCTCTTTACTCTTCTTTAAGAATTACTATTTCCATAAAGTTATATATGCCGTATGTCCAATAAAGAATTTGACATATTTTGAGGTTAAATTTCATTTTCAGATTGAACGCTCGCTAAATACTGAAATATATTTTTATTTTATATCGCTACTTACCCCTTTCTAAATAGTTTTACAAGCTTTTTACCTGGTTTAAAGTTCTCAACAACAAATCTTTGATGAATACAATTTCAAACGTCAGTGTCAGGGACCGTAGGTTAGTATTGGTTACTGCCGTTTTGGCGATTCGATCTTAAAATGAATCGCGTATAGCTTATGAAAAGTTAAGATAGGAACGTGCAAACCGTTTTGCTTTATTTCAAACCGTTTAGATTTTACAGGGTGTCAAAGTAGCAAAATGTCAATATTCACCTGTCAATAGAGTTGAAGATAGGATATCCTACTTTCATGAAATATGTTTAGAATTTTATGTAGAATCCAGAAATGAAATAACATATAGGGTGTTCCATTTAAAGTAAGCAAGTTGATCTCCACTTCCGGTATAACCGGAAGTGCCACACTCTTGAAAATATTTTGCTTTTATAGAACTTTTGAGGTTATGTCCACAGCAAAAATTTCAGAAAGATGCATATATTCATTCTCAAGATACGTTTAATAATAGGCTATCCACTTTAAGCTACCCGGTATGTCTTAAATTCATAACTAGTTAAAATCTTTAGCAGTTTGTAGATTTAGTATTTTGTACTAGTCCATCCATAAGTATACCATACATTTGTTCTCATATTCGGAGGTTACCTTAGTTTCAGGATGCAGAAGCCAACTGTGAAATCAGTCAGTCTTAACTTTATTGATGTTGTAAACTTGACACTATATATAATTTATTTTTTAGGCTTTAATTGTACGAAAATTAAAAGAAGGTGGATCAGAAAAATCAGTGTGGCAACCAGAAGTGCAGAAACTGTTGGTCTTAAAAAATCAGTTGCAATTAGCATCAGGTGAATTGTTATCTTCCAGTCAAAAAAATAAAAAGGGGAAAAAATAGTATTAATTTGTCTCATTATTCATTATTCAAACATTAATTATTTTAATCTTCACGTTTTTTTATGTATTCATCATACATATTAGCTTACTTAATTTGGTTTCTTTTATCTAAAGTAGGTATTTATTTTATGGTAGTTATTTATTGATGTTATTTGTTAATTTAAATTTTATAAAATTTCTGTATTCAAGTGATTAAATAAATATGCTCTATTTATTCTATACTAACCATTTCTAATATTTATTGCTACCTTTAATCCATTACTATGAAGTGTAAATTTAATAAGGAAGACCCCATGTACAGAGTATGTTCAGTTTTTCCGAAACAGATACCAACTTTGGTTTTTCAAATGGAATGCTCTATATAATTGACATTTTTTGATCTTACATAAATCAGTTTTATCTAAGGTATTAACTGTCAAAAATTTATAGTTTTCGAGATATATCCGATTTTTGTAAAATATTGACAGATGTAGACTTTTTAACCGGATTTATTATGTAACAATACCTTATATATTGTTGAAATTTGGTGATTGTGAACACAAAACAGTGCAGTTTGACCTGCATACATCAAATTTAAAATTATTTAATACATGGTAACCGTAATCCTAGAACCAATATCAGACTTTTGAATTACATTTTTCATAAAAATTTCAAATGATATCTCGTATATATTTTGATACTAATCAATGCATAAATATGTTTACTTCCAAAGTTATTAAGGTTTTCTATACCTAAAGTCAACACTTTTTGCATAATGTGACATCATTTCCAAATGTTCTCTTTCGTTTTTTATGCTGATATGATGATTCAAATTATATGTATTATTATAATAGTAGTCAAATATGTATAAATAGTGAAAATTTATAAAATATACAGAATACATAAATTCACATTTTAAATACTATACTACTAACAAAACCACATTTTATGTTCACTATTTCACTAAATAACTCTAAAAGTCAGAAAATAAAATAACAACTAATAATAAATACATTTTCTAAATTATGTGTTCCACATTCAGGTACCTATAATCACATTATAAGTGATGAAATCTCATCAGTTTGTTTCTGTCAACATTGTTGGTAATGGATATTGCAGTATTGGCGATTAAAATTACCGATGAGGGCGCTGCAAATTGTAAACAAATATGTAGGAAGACAAGTAAAAATTTTGCATTTCATATCACATCATCTAGCAATTTAGCATTCAACTGTCATAAATATAATGACTTCATGTGCTAGTTAGGGTGAAATAAAGGATAAAAAGAGTGGTAAAAGTAGTCAAACGCCCTATAAGTGCTTCATTGCTAATTATATGAATTTTTTGGGACGATACAACGCACCCTTAGTGATAAACTGTATGGTGATGCCTTATTAGTGCTTGTTTTTTGTTAAATAATATTTAAATTAAAATATATTATGCTTTTATGAGACTAATAATAGAAAAGTATAGACAAACTGCAACAAAGTGGTTATGTTGTGTAATTAAAGGTATTCTGTTATTAAATTGTTACATGGCTTTCGGAGAAATGAATGAGAAACAGTTTCTTATATTAGGGCCAAACATCTACCTATCTCCAATCTTAAACACTTCTATTGACACATTTTGTGGAATGACACCTATAAACACTGCAGTTTGTGTTGTGCTGATTTCTTTTGAATGCCATTGTAAATTGTAAAAATAAAGATGTACAAATACTAACCACGTCGTTTTTAACTTTGTAATACCAAAAAATCACAAGCATCACTAAATTATTACGTTAAACAAACCCAAATATGTGTTATTTATCATTATATCAGCAATAAGCCTCCAAAAATTACCTTTTAAGTAGGTTCAAATATTTTCATGCAGAGGGCGCATGCATTTTTGGAATTGCCAATATGACATGTGAACAGTATGTTGTAGAAAATGTATAGTTTGTAACTTGCACAAAATTTCAATTTTGGAATTGTATGAATTTCAGCACTTGGCTTGTTGGCTTGTACTGCTAACATTCATACTCGTGCAAAATGTGCAAGTTTTATGCTTGTTGCAAAACTATTTTGTTATTTAGAATATTATTATATGATTATTTTTATATCCTCTGTAAGAGGGTTAATTAACTACTTAATGTATATTCCAAAAAATTACCCTTTTTAAGAAAAACGCCTAAAATATTTGGTTTGTATTACAGTTTTAAGTTTTCTCTTATATTGATTTATATTTACATATAAATCTATATCTTAATTACAAAATCATACCAATATTTTTTTATGTTAATTAGAACTGCTGACAAGGATTTAATGAGACTTGCAACTGAGTGAAATTCAGTTTTCTTGATAGGTACCCTATATTATTGAAGAGAGTATTACTGGAGAAATTCAGATACCTCAAATCTCAATTTCACATAGTTGCTCGTCTTATTAGATGCTTTAGTCAATGTAAGAACCCAGTAGCTAAGTCTATTGTAGTTAGCATTCAATTTTAACATCAATAATACATTCTATAAAAATGTAAAATATTAAATATTGTCTTTTTTGCAAAATCAATTCAGCAATAGAAATGCATATATAAAAACTATTAAGTATTATTTTATTGTATTTGATTAGATTTAATAAAACTAAATTGTAACACTGAGTTTTTGTTCCTTTTAACTTTAAATTAATATAATTCGCAGTTTAATACTAGCAAAGTTGTTTGTTCTTTTTAATATTCAAATTTCAAATAAGTGAAAATGTTAAGAGTGGATATTAAATGTCATCTCTTTGCCTAAAACATGTAGTTTTATTTCTGACAAATTACAAAAAGCCTGGTTTTGAAACAAATGAAATAGTTTTATTAACATTTAGTGAATTCTAAATATTAATAAAACCCTTTTACTTGTTTCTAAATCAATCTTTAACTTTTTTGAAATAAAATTACAGGTTTTGGTGAAAGTGGTGACATCTTGTGCCCGCTCTTACAAGTACAAAAAGTTATCTAGCTGTTTTACCTACTGAGTGTTGATCATCTTGTTTACGCCCTGTGTTATCGGCTGGTCTTTTTTATAAATGCGTGTATTTTTAAAAATTTTAGTTCTACGAAGGCGCACTGATGGCGTTTTTTCTGTCATTTATCTGTCATTGCTGTTCCGATGTTTTTATAAAGTAAATGGTCTTTCTATATCACATACATAAAAGAAGTATACTGCTTAAAGTCAACTGCGCACCTGTTTGCGCTTGCAATACAAGGAGATAAAAATAATCGCCATTTTGACGTACCTACGTACGTACAATAAATGTAAAACCATAATGTTCTTGTATCAATCACAAGAAATTTAAAGTATTCAATAACTTTGAGCACTATTTTGAAATAAATTATTCAATTAAAACTCGAAAATAATGTATCATTATCAGTGTAGGATATGTAACCACCATTACACATTCGTGTATATTATGTTGCAACTTCATTTCCTATATGTTGTATGTATGATGCACAAGGAATATAAGTTAAAAATCCTTGGATGATGCACGGTCAACGGGCGCATTCAGGGAAACAGCACTCCAGCGCTTCAGCGCTTTATGCTTCACGTTCGCTGAATCGACATTTTAAACGCAAGCTTAAAGTGACATAATTTTCAGTAATTCATATTTTGTAATTAATATTAATAATAATTAATATTATCCATAGATATTTTGTGCGTAAACCCATAGACGTAAACCTAAACTATATTAATTTTATCGCTTGATGGAACTATTCAGCGATCCAGCGGGAAAAATATATGCTTTACCGCTTTAATAAAGCGCTGCAGCGCTTTAATACATACATACAATACGCTGCAGCTATTTGAATAAAGCGCTGCGGTTCCCTGAATGCGCCCAGTGTTACAGTACTAGCTAGTGGGCTAGTGCTATAGTCAGTGTCAGTACGTCAAAATGGCGATGCACGATATATTTCACGTGTCAGATGTCTCTCTTGCGCGGTATATTTCTTTTATGTATGTGCCCTATATACATCGATCTTATATACACTAGATACGGTCATAGAAGAATCCTATGCTAGCACTATCAAAGAGCTGCAAAGGAAAAGAAATGAAGCGCTAAGTAAATATAAAAATCACAAAGTATTCAGGATTGGACCTATTATAAAGGGTTACGCAATTATACTGTCAGAGCAATTAGGCGAGAGAAGAAAGCATAATATCTTGATACCCAAATGACTAACTCTGACAGAAAATTATTGTGGAAATCTTTAAATTTGCTAAACTTAAAGAAAAATCAAAATGTATATATTCCAACAAATCTTTGCAATCCTGATGACATAAATAATTACTTTTTGTCAGTCTTTACATCAATTAATAACTGTTCCAATACTTGCACTTGGTTTAAAAACAGAAAATACAATTCGGATATTTCCTTTTCACTCAAATTGGCATCCACAGCTGAAGTTCATGATATTCTATTTAACTTAAAATCTTTGGCCAAGTTTGGCCAGGTTATAGCAATTTTTTGCTATAACCTGGGACGTGATTAATATAACTATAGGTGCCTTCTTTTTTCCGAATATTGTAAAACTCCCGACGAATTAATTTCCTCCTTTTGTTTTTTAGCATGCTATCTATTAGTTTTTCTTTATATCCGTTGTTTCTTGCAATTTGTTTGATTATAGCGAAAAAATAGCTCGCAGAATAGAACGAAACGGGTGTAAAACGATTAGTGTCAACAAGCGTGCTATTGGGATGATTTTGATAAACAACAAAGAAAGGGTTAATAAATTAAAACAATCGGGGGTAGGTATACCAAATTAACTGCGCGGATTGTATGCCGTGTATGTGGGTCAAACCGGTAGAAGTATTGAAACTAGAGTAAAAGAACATAAAAAATCCATATTAAATAACGCAAAAAATTCAGGATTTTCCACGCATTGCATAGAAAACAATCATTTTATGGATCAGAAAAATGTAAAGGTACTGCATGAAACTCGTGAAAAGAAAGGAAAGCGCTTAGATCTGTTAGAACAATTAGAAATTAAAAAATCTTTAATTATAAATCCGTGTACTACTAAAGATCAGATAGATTTTACACCCTCGCCCTTCTTAGAAAATGTAATAAAAACTCGAGCTTTAACAGATGGTAGGATCGATCGGGGGTAGGTAGACTTGTAAACAAATAAATAACGAAAACACGCTTGGAAATGTTTAGTAATAGACATTTACTCTATTGAAAAAGGCCTAACAAGCCGAAATACTAGTATATAGAGTGTTTCTATATATTTCTTGGAACATCTAAATGAGATCAATGTTTTTTTCGAAACAAAACAAAAACAATTAAACTTTCTCTGCCAAAATTTTGTTCAGCCATGTTTACTAGATCTTTCACTTATAATGCTTGCATTATACAGGGTGGGCCATTAGTGCGTATGGAGACCATACCACCTATACCGTTAAAGCTATAATAATAATTTTTGGTACGAAGTTAGATGCCAGTGGCGTGCATATTTTAAAATTATTTTGGCATATACAAGGTGTTTAATATTAAAATGCCAAACCAAACATACCTTTTTTTAAACGGAACACCCTATATATTTTTACATTTTTGAATTAAGCGTACTACTTTTCTGAACAATATATATAGTTTATATATATATATATATATATATATATATATTAGCACTTAATATATCTAAATTTACACGTGGCCACGTTGTTGCAAGTTTTCTATGAAAAAGGTCGTTACTTCGAATTATTGTAGCTCTCCATTTAAATGAGATATAATTTCCATTTCCTCATAAGATAAATTAAAAATATGCCTTTATTCAAGAAAATATAACGATTTAACAAAAAGTTACATTTGCTATACAGGGTGATACATACCTATGGCATATAGTAATTTTACTTCAAAATTTTAAATGGAACACCCTGTATATTATCATGTCGCTTTAAAGAGCTCCTTTTCAGCTTTCTAACGATACCATACCTACTTGGTGGGCTTAAATAAAATTTATTTTTCTAACTGTAACGGTATAGGTGGTGTCAGAGACAATAAAAAGACTCTTCAATGATATAGGCAGAATGGAAATTTCTCATCTTCCAACTTGGAGGGCGCTGGAAGCATGGATACCGTGCAGTCCTATATAAAGATACCGGATTTTGAGTGTATTCTGTGGTATTGTGGTGCCGTGCCATGATACGTGTAGTTTGTAGTTTTATTTTTTATGGTCCTGTTTATAATCACTATTCGATACGACCTACTTTTCTGCAAGTGCTGCATTACTCAATTATTTCTTTACATTTTTAAAAAGTAAATAATATAGAATATAAGTACAACCTAATAAGTGTGCTAATAAGTAGTGTATATTTCAGTTGATTTTTAAATGTTCCATTTAAATCGAGGGAATATACCCTTGATTTTAATTCGTTTTTTAATTGTGTAATGTAATATGGTTTTGCAACTATTATTTTTTTATTTAAGGAATGTTTCATGTAATCTATATGCAGAATAATAGGTCTCATTGAATACATATTTTCTGAAATCGATCCAATGGTTATCGAATCAACCAACAGACCAACCTGACGTCGCATTAGAATAACAAAGTTCTATCTGAACATTCAACCATATTGAGAAATCAAAGGCTAAAGTTTGAATAACTTATAATCTACACTGAACTCCATTTGAAGTGGACCAACGAAATTTAGGGTCAAATTTAAGCTTCGGTAAATTTCGAACCCAGAGGCGTAGAACTATGAATTTTTTTTTATTGTACAGGTCTATCGTTCTAGCAAAATCATATATGTTGTGTACGTCTCCAGCTTGTTTATTTTAAGAGATACAGCGGATTTAATGGAACTATGTTTTTTCCGTAAATTTCAAATGCATACACAACCTGTACTAATAGAACGAGAATGATGGGAGTTCTTTCCTTTTATAGCCTAATTCATGGGCTTCATTTCCGTTTTTGATTTGTTATTTTAAACCCAGTATTTTAAGAGATATGGAGGTTTTCGTAAACCACTGTTTTTGAAGTAAAAAAATCTCTTAAAATTTTGTTGAAAAAATGTAGGGTGGCTTTGGAAAAATTGCTTTATTGGAAACTGTCAAATTTAACAAAATAGACTAGTTTTCTAATTGTCACACTAAATAGCGAAATAATGGCACGTTTATCAATAGATCAATTCAATCAGGCAGTTGGTATGTTACTTAGTGGAAGCACTCAACTCAAAGAAATGTGGCAGCATTTTTTGGTGTCAGTCATAGTGTTATAAGTCGTGCATGGGAAAGACATCAATTAAATTCCGTTCATTTTCGCCATGGTGGAGGTCGTGTTCGAAAAACTACTGCTAGAACTGATAGATTAATACGTTTCATTACCAGAAGAAGGAGAACTGTTGTGGCTGCAGAATTAGTAGAACATGTTCGAGAAGTGAATAATGTAAACATATCCCAAAATACAGTTCGGAGGCGATTACATGAAGTAAATTTGAGGGCAAGACGACCAGCTAGACATCCCACATTATTAATTGAACACAAGAGGAATCGTCTATATTTTTGTAGAGAATATTTGAACTGGAATTTAAATCAGTGGAGCAACTGTCTATTTACGGATGAATCGAGGTTCAAATTAAAAGGAGCTGATGGCCGTACTAGGATATGGCGAGAAAAAGGTGAACGTTACCAAGAAAACTGTATGATCACAGTGGATCCCTATGGAGGGGGGTCAGTTACAGTATGGGCTGGTATATTCACAGGTGGAAGGACCGAGCTAGTCGTCTTAATTAACCAAACTATGAATGCAGAAAGGTATCTAAATCAGGTTTTATGACCTATTGTGTTACCCTTTGTAATTCAGAGAAGACCTAACTTTAGTTATGTAGATGATAACGCAAGACCACATCGAGCTAGAATTATAAATAATTTTTTTGAAGAAAATGAAATTCATAGATTAATATGGCCTTCCCGATCACCGGACGTCAATCCAATTGAACATGTGTGGGATGTTCTTGGAAGACGTTTAAGGAATCGTCGTAGACAGCCAGTCAATCTTAACGAATTGGCTAACGCCGTTATGGAAGAGTGGCCCCTGGTGAGTCAAGATGTTATAGACAATTGCATAAATAGCATGACGAGGCGTTGCCAGGCTGTAATAACGGCAAGAGGAGGTGCAACAAGATATTAATAAATAGTAGTTGTTAATGTTGTTATTTCATTCTCGTTTCCTGTTTATCTGTTTTGGTTTGTTTTTTATTTCTATAGAATTAATTTAAGTTACTAGGTGTTTCACATCCTTAAAAATGTATAACCTAATATGACACATGCAGTTATTAAAAATTTAATAAATTTCATAAATTTTTTCAACAAAATTTTAAGAGATTTTTTTACTTCAAACAGTGGTTTACGAAAACCTCAATATCTCTTAAAATACTGGGTTTAAAAAAACAAATCGAAAACGGAAATGAAGCCCATGAATTAGGCTACAAAAGGAAAGAACTCCCATCATTCTCGTTCTATTAGTACAGGTTGTGTATGCATTTGAAATTTACGAAAAAAACATAGTTCCACTAAATCCACTGTATCTCTTAAAATAAACAAGCTGGAGCCGTAAGCAACATATATGATTTTGCTAGAACGATAGATCTGTACAATAAAAAAAAATTCATAGTTCTACGCCACTGGGTTCGAAATTTACCGAAGCTTAAATTTGACCCTAAATTTCGTTGGTCCACTTCAAAGTGGATTTTATAATCCACTTTAAATGGATTATAAAATTAATGATATTCAATTGGGATAAATATTATGCAATATTGGGGTAATCTAATGCGACGCAATACGAATCATTAAATAAAAGTAAATAAATCTCAAAACTCCCGCGGTTTTTAATATTTCGGGGTTCTGATTTGGAGGGCGCCACAGAGCTTCTTATTGCCAACCGTATAACAGGGTTTTGACTGGTCTTTATTGTCTCTGGGTGGTGTGGTCCGCATACGCACTAATGGCCCACCCTGTATATAATGAAATTAATAATAAATTTAGAATAGATTCAGTTACTGGCTTTCGTAAAAAGGTCCTTTCTTTTATCAACACAATGACCCGTCACCACTTAAAATATTTGAATGATATTGTTTTGTGATGTGTTCTGTTTATTTATAAATACATATGTGTAGGCATGTTAATGTTATTGCAAGTCTTTATATGCGTGGTATTATTGTCAACACTATTTCAATTATATTATATTTACTCTATTGCTGTGTATATCTGTATTTATATTGCTTTATATTTCCGTCCTTTTGCAAAGTTTTTTTTGTTTGTTGTTTTTACCTCACTTTATTGAGATATCTACTTTTCATCAGGGTTAAGTGAGTATAGCTATAGCTAGACTTCGTCCTTGGCAAATAGTATATTGTAGGTACTATATAATTATAGTACCCTAATAAAGACATTTTATTATTATTATTATTATTATTATTATTATTATTATTATTATTATTATTAGTATTATTATTATTTTTAATATTATTATTATTATTATTATTATTATTATTATTATTATTATTATTATTATTATTTTTTTTTTTTTCAAGTGCAGCATTTCTCTGCAGTGTCCTAATCGCTGCAATTTTTTGATTTTGAGTTTTTTGACCGGCATAGTTTTATAGGGGCGGTATTTATATTTATGTAACGCTCTAATAATTTTCCTTTGGCTTATTTCTAACTGTCTTAAAGCATTTACTGTGGACTCTTGTGGCATTTCTACAATAATTTAATATTTGAATTTACTATAATAGACCTCGAATAAATATTTGCTTACCTTGAAAATATAGTAATATAGATAGTTCTAATTCTTCATTTGGAATAATTCTTCTTTTCTATCTCCCAAGAGATTTTGTTTCTCTAAAGTGTCGCTCAATGTCGTAAAATGCAGCTCACGTTGTAATTGGAAACCCGGGATGCAAACGAGCATACTCGGCGCGCGCTGCATGCACATTATTATTATTCTTGTGAAATAAACGGATAACTTCAAATTTTTCGTTCTCACTAAACATTATTTCTTTGTTAAAATAGTTTGTTATTGGCGATAATTTGTAGTTTATAGCTGGATACCCACGTAAAGATTTATCGAGCGATTTGAACAATTTATCGTTAAATTTACAGAATTGCACAAACAAAACTGCTGCAAGGGAAAAAACTAATTTAAGAAATTTGCACGATAAATCTACGTAAATAATTTTGAGCGATAGTTTGTAGTCACAATATATTAACATAACGATTAATTGGGCAGACAAATGTCACGGTCGACATTTGGCAATTTGACAATTAGTTGTCGACTCGTGCAGGCCACATATATTTTTTATTAAACGTATTTATACACAGAATGGCAAATAAAGAATTCATCAGTTAATTGCACTATATAGAGATAAAACAAAGCAACCATGCACTGACTATTTACATTACACCTCATATTGCAAGCGAACGATCGGTTATATTTTTCGAAATTACGAAAGATCCCCGACCCCGATCCCCGATAAATTGAACAAATTTAATCAAATTTAAGATATATCGCTCCAATAAAACTTTGCGTTAGTAACTTGAGCGAGATTTATCTGCCAGAAATTTCTTAGCGATTTATCTAACGATTATTTGGTACAATTTATCGAAGCGATAAATCTTTACGTGCGTGTATCCAGCTATTGGAAATAAATTAATGATGATAAATAAACTTCTGTCAAAGTCATTTGTTTGTTTCGCGTCACTCGTTCATAGACTGCGATCCGTCAGACATAAGTAAATTTCCCTCCTGTTTTTCAAAAATAGTTTTAAACTGACATGTGGAAAAGTCCCGAATCAAACAGCAACATATATATTATATATTTTTGAAAAGAGAAAAACTTAACGAAGCTAAGTATAGCTCACTGATTAGGGTGTTCCATTTAAAAAAAAATCTTGAATTTTAGTCATTTCCGTTATTCAATTGTTTTTTGTAATGCAGTATTATAAAAATTCATAAAAAAAGCTAAAACTTTTGTTTTAAAACCTTTTTTGTAATTTCAATAATAAAATCGTAATAAGTTGTCAGATTATAGTAACCAACCCTGTACTTATAGCCACATCGCGGAACATACTAGGCCAATAGTATCGCTGCAAATGCGGGCTATGGTTTTGGCGATCCCAGAGAAATGGAGATATATATCTCCCCCTCTATATCTCTGGGCGATCCCCATGTGTCCAATGGACGGTACATCCATGATACAACTACACAGATATGCCAATGCGCATGGGGGCGTGGTCTATCGATTGATCGTGACGTCAGTTACGAGGAAAAACAATTGATAAACACGAAAATAATTATAGGTATAGCTGGATACACACGTAAAGATTTATCGAGCGATTTGAACAATTTATCGTTAGATTTACAGAATTGCACAAATAAAACTGCTAGTTAAGGGAAAAAACTAATTTAAGAAATTTGCACGATAAATCTACGTAAATAATTTTGAGCAATAGTTTGTAGTCACAATATTAACATAACGATTAATTGGGCAGACAAATGTCACGGTCGCCATTTTGCAATTTGACAATTAGTTGTCGACTCGTGCATGCCACATATATTTTTTATCAAACGTATTTATACACAGAATGGCAAATAAACAATTCATCAGACGCTTAATAGCACTATATAGAGATAAAACAAAGCAACCATGCACTGACTATTTACATTACACCTCATATTGCAAGCGAACGATCGGTTATATTTTTCGAAATTACGAAAGATCCCCGATCCCCGATAAATTGAACAAATTTAACCAAATTCAAGATATATCGCTCCAATAAAACTTTGCGTTATCTGCCTGAAATTTCTTAGCGATTTATCTAACGATTATTTGGTACAATTTATCGAAGCGATAAATCTTTACGTGTGTATCCAGCTAATCACTGCCCTTAAGATATTTGAATTTTCGCATCGCATCGCCATTTTTCCCTCACGAATGACGTCATGCGCGGAACAAACGAAAGTTATGAGCATATCAGTGTAGTTGTATAATGGGTAGGTACATCATGGTTTTCGTGCAGGATGGAGCGGCGAAGATAGGAGGGAACACGCAGTTTCCATGGATCGGACAGGTCCGGTTCCGTTAAGTCACTGGAATCCCAAAAATTACGAAATAGCTGGTGTTATTTCGTATACAGAATTCGGAGAAAGTCTCGGGAATTTGTTCGATTTCGAGCTTCTTCCGCTGATACCAGGGGCAATCTGCTAGGGCGGTTATGATACATAGTTTTCCGGTGTTGGTGGTGGTTGGTGGCGGATATAGTTCACTCGATCACGGTATTTTATTTCGAAGTCGTATTATAGCAGGAATATGCTCCACCTCGACAGACGGCCGGTTAGACACTTAATGGAATATAATCATCTGAGCGATTGGTGGTTGGTCAGGACTGTGAAGTGGTAGCCTTCCAAGTAGGGGCGCATCTTCTCGTTCCCGCAGACGATGGCTAGGCTTCTCGTTTCATCACTGAGCAGTTCCTTTCCGCTGGAGACAGGGTACGGGTGACATTAGCGATTACCCTATCGCATCTCTCGATGTTCTGGGTCAGGGCTGCACCAAAGTCCTTGATCGGAGGCTTCGGTCTGGAGTATGAATAGCTTCTCAAAGTCGGGACAGATCAGTATCGGAGTTTCGGTGAGACAGAGTTTCAATTCCGAGAAAGCTTCCTCTTGTTCGTGTCTCCACTGGAAACGATGTTTCTTGCGTAATAGACGAGTCAGTGGGGCCACTACTTGGGAGAAAGTGGGCGGCACGGATCGTCTATACCAAGAACATATACCCAGGAACCCGACGTCTCGTACGTTTCGAGGGTCTGGAAACTTGCAATAGACTCCACCTTTTCCGGATCGGTGTTAATTCCTTCGGATATATAACCACATGTCTTAAGTAGCGTCACGATTTCCGGCAGAATTTACATTTCTTTTTTGCATGAATATAGTGGTTTAATATTTAATTTATTTTTCTCCAATTCATTAATTTTCATATTAACAATTTTGCGACAATGGTGCATGCTTTGTAAAGTTCAGTTGGCATGTTTTCCACAACAAACTGTGGACACTTTAGAAGAACCTTCCTGTATAAGGCGATATACTAATTAAACTGGCGGTGCTACCCATTTCTGTTTTAAGAGTTTAACGTGTAAACCTCTACTGGCGTGGTCATTATGGCGCCAATAAATCCATGCATATGTAAACTCGCCATTAATCTAGTAAACACTGTTTTAATAGTTTAGTGTTTAATATTAATTAATTTAGTACCTAACAGAACATTTGTTCTGAGAGACTGAAAATTTGACAAGAAGTTAGGGAATAGCATGAAAGGCAGTACTGGGTGATAAGCACTTTAGAATTTAAAAATAGGAATAAACAGTCGGACAAAAAATTATAGTATACAAATATATATTTACAGCTATTTATTCACAAGTATCCAGGTATATACTTATTTTATTGTTCAATCCACTTTTTTCTCAATTACTATAAATATATACATATAGATATTTACATATACAAATAGTAATATAATATAAGTATATTACACAATTATATTATGATTTTCAAACACAATTTTTTTTATTTTACTTTAGAGGTGGAGAAATATGTTTGTTTCATTAACTTTATGTTCCAAACACCCTCAATAATGTTAACATCATTTGACTGGTGTAAGGACAATACTTATACATTTTCATACACTGATTTGGTTCTTTAACTTTTTCTCCATTATTTATTGCTTCTTGAAGTTGTTTGCTGGCCCAGGACCCCTTCTCTGATGTAGATCTGAAATTATATCAATCATGGAAAATAATGGGTGGTTCTTATTTTTTTTTTTATGAAAATAGAAATGTTTATAGATATAATTTCCAAACTGGACCTTTTTTTAGCAAATTCGATTTATTATTTTTTTTAATAATTATAGTTATGCAGTTCCACGCTGTCAGGTAATCACTTCAGAAATCTCAAATCTTATATGAGTAATACGGGACACCAGAGTTAAGCGTGCAGTCCTATGTAGATTCATAACTAAATTAATAACTAATAAATTGAAAGCTAAATAATTCATTTCATCATGAATTAGGTATATGACTTCTATCTAAATTTTGAAAGAAAAGTAGATACTTAATTTCTCATAAACATTGTTTGAAAAAATAAAAAAGGTAATTAATTTGTGTAGATATAGTACATTACAAAGTATCAAGTGTATACCACATTAATAATTTAGTTTTATTGAATTAATTTCTAGATTTGTCAATTATTAGATAGAATAATTATACCTGCTTAATTCCAACATTAACAGTTCTTCTTTAGTCAAATATTTTGTATCTGATGCAGCCAGCTGACAAAGGAAACTTCTGGCACAACTTGCTGGGTCTTTTGATAAGACTGTCTCCCAATTAATTTGATAATTTTCATCTTGTGGAACAGATCTTTTAAAAATCCTAGTATCACCTCCGCTGGACTGTATTCTGTTGTAATCTTGGGCTAGTGTGTGCACCATCCACAGACCCGCTAAACCAAGACCGGCTAGAATTACTAGTCTTATAAAGTGATGAGCCTTTGCAAATCCTATTATAGTTGTAATGAGAATATATTTAAACCAATGCTTCATCTGAAATTAATTAATTAATGAAAAAATGTAAATAGCCAAAAAATAGATGTGCTACATTTTAAGTAGAATTGAATTATAAGTTAATAATTTTATTCTAAAATTATTTGAGCACAGATATTTGCTTTCTCTCTAAAATGTATACATTTTAACTGGTAAGGCTGATGGGTAGATCTTGGATTATATGCTCATCAAAAATTAAAAAATATGCATTAAAGATTATCAAAACATGCAGTTAAATATGCAGTTACGCTATTACATGTGTGAACATGTTTTTATAATAGGAATTATGGATTATTTGGAAAACATACTTGAGTATAAAGTGATAAATATAGTAATTGGATTTAATACATATTCTCGTGCCATACAATGCAATTTTGCATAAAATAATACATTTTTTACTAATTATATCTAATGGAACTGGCTAATCCAATATAATGAGACTGTGTTGGCATAAAGACATTGAAGTAAAGTCATTTATAGTTCGTTTTTTATTCATATTTTTGACAATAAATAATACTTACTTAAATACCTAATTATGTAATATTGAAATCTAGCTTTACATATCTGAATTCATATGTGCATGACTCTCACATTTTAGATGAAAACAGTAGGAAACTAAATACATTTTTAAATTACTAATCATTCAATTTGGCACGACTTATTGGGACAATTTGCAAATTTGCTTCACAATTTCTCTTTATGCATCGTTAATTTGGATTTTTGTAAATTTTTGAAACTCTTCGTGTTTGTTTATCACCTTTTTATTTAACAGATACCATAATAACATTTTTATTTATCAAAAAAAAACAAGAATTTCTGATAACGAACATTAAGTAGGTACCTATTTAAAAGAAATAAAAATAACAAACATGCAGTTTGCATATTTTCCAAGCTCTTATGTTGATAACTACAAACCGCTTATAAGTTTTGTGATGATGACCAAAGTTTATATAGACCAGATACTTTGTGATGACTTATAGATACAGAGAAACCTGTGAAAGAGAAGTGCTTTAAATTTGATTCTAATGCTTATGCATACATTACATCCTTACTGTCAACGATTAATTGCATTACAGAATCATGAAAATTACTCACTAGGTAATTTTCTTATATCAAATATATTCAAACTATCAGTTTTTCATTAACCTCCGTATTATTTCACTAAATAGGTTGGTATTTATATCGTTTTGTCTATACACTTAGGATACTTTATATTATTACATTCTAGTTGTAGGAACATCAGACTTCTGTAATATAAAAATATCATTGTTTAACCTATTTATATTTTCTACCATGTTTGTATTATTATACCTATACATTTTTATCATTTTCCAAAGGATCATTTGTGGTACCAACTTAAGTAGACTGTGTTCTACATGCTCTTTAGCGCTTACTGATTTAAAAAAAAAACATGAACAGCTAAATGAGTATCTAAGAAATGTATTATACCTAGTTGTACCATTTTCGTGATTCTCTTCTATATTCCTGGTTTATTTCGACGTCCGTTTCGACGTTCGACGACCGAACAAACCATATAACTGGTTTGTTCGGTTTTTTTTAGAGATTACTTTGTTTTTTTGTTACATTACATTACTCTATTGAAAAAGGCCTAATAAGCCGAAATACTAGTATATAGTGTTTTCTATATATTTCTTGGAACATCTAAATGAGATCAATGTTTTTTTCAAAACAATTATTTTCACGATGTTTCACAAAGAACCATCCGCTTCGAGTATCCACTTTATTATGAGATTACTTTGTTTTAGTCAACGCAATATGTGTTTCCTAATTTTTGTTCTATTACTATTTATGTCCATCGTCTAATAATTAACTTTTCTATAATCTCTCCACCTTTTCAATAATCTTTTCTTGTTTTCAAATTGTTTTCATGAAATATTCGTCGATCCTTGAGCCTACTTTTATAGCAACCTCATCTTTCTTCTTTCTAGTTTTCTTCCCAGTCTATAGTGATGCGCGAATAGGTAATTGCATAAACCGTTTATTTAAAAGGACGTCATCATTAAATTGTTTAATATATAGTCCGGAATTTTCCCTCAAAGCGTCCTCGATTGTATTGATTGTATTGAATGCACACCGTATAATATGTTCTAAAGAAGCATCGTGCTTACGACAGCCACGCGTAACATTACCAAAATTGTTAAATCCCTCCTTATCCCACACGCCTAATTTTTTTACACCCACAATTAAACAGGGCATACAAAAAAGTTTTTTTTTAATAAATACTTCCACACAACCACTTATACTCCGAATACCACTCATTCCGAAACTTCCGAACGAACATTTTGTCTTTTGACTTTACCTTTTTTTCGAAATCGAGAGAAAGCACAGGTCTCTCGCAATTTAAAAATCTTTTTTGTTCTTATTTTTCCATCTAGAAAATGGTGTTTCTAATTTCTAATAAAACACAAACTGGATCATACATAGGAAACATTTCTACGATTGATAGAAAACAATGATTATTTATTATTATAAGAATTGCTTTTTAACCGGCGCGGGGTCACGTATAGAGGCAAACTGGTCAGGACGGTAGGAGTGATGTGATGCGCTATCGAAATCTGCGGCACTCATTCGCCCATAGGACAGTTTAGTCACGGATCGGCGTGGATCGGCCGCATTGTTGCCATGGCAACCGCCGTTCCGACTATCGCAGAAATACCACCTGATGGCGATCTGCGTCACTTGTCACTTGCTTATTATAAGAAGGGAACGGTATGGGGTTTAATGTTCGCTCTCAACGAAAGCGAAGTTGTTTTAGAAGGCGTTCAGCGCGCAACGTTTTATAATAATTATTCTGTTAATTAACTATATATCTATTATCTATATAAATGTAAATATATCTAAATTACAAAATTTATATGAAATTAAAAATAATTTTAAATGATACAACCAAACACGGAAATTTTAGGTGAAGCGGCGTGTCACTTGCGTCACCTGGCGAGCCGCCATTGAAACCAAATCATTACTAGCGAATAAATCTCGTAATATCTTTTATAATAGATTTCCTCTGCCGTCATGTTTGTTCATTATTAATACTTCTGGCCACTTTGTCCAAACATTTATGAAATCTAGAGATCCTGTACTTCTCTATCCATCCCATCCATCCTTTGTCATGACTTTGTAACCGCAGGTCATGATGTAAAAATTGCTTTCGACGAGTCAGCCTGATTCTTGAGACAACCTACGAAACGAACCTATACATGATTTTATCGTATTATCTACCTGTTGTGGCTCATTTCTGGTATTACCGGAAATGTACAAAGTTGTCAATATTTCAGAATAATAGAACGCGCTCAAATTTTCAGAATACCTTAAAATATTCTAATGAACGGGTTACGTAAATGGTCCTGTGTATGTTTATTAGGCAATTATTTTATGTAATATATACTTATTACATATTTTTACAAATTTGACTAGCACTTTGCGTTTTGGATATTTACTGAAATAGATTAATGATGGATCTTCCTCTATACTCTTCTAACTAATACGATGCAGGAACACGATGTATTTTGTCATTTTAAATGTGTAACGTGTCAAGTTACTTGTATGTGTATTCTCATTTACGTTAATAACAATGTCAATAATTTATCTATATCTGAAGCGAGCATTACAGAGTCAGTCACTTGTATGTATCACTGACAAATAAGTAGGTATTAATTTTTTGTCTGTGTGGGTACGTATTATTACGGTAGGCACCTATAAAAAAATACATGTATCATGTATGGGTACATAATAATTATATATATGATAATAACATAGGTACTGCTACTATTAACTTAACTCATCGTACTTACTGCAAATTGAAACAGGAAGTGTTGCATTTAAAACCTGTGGGTAAACAATTTGACTGCACTTTTTCTAGACTACCTAGATTAGTAAATTATTTTAAAAATTTTCTTTTTTTATATCATATAGGTAGTTTGTCGATAAATTGAAGTATATAGGTACTACACTGATGGAAATGGATCAAATAAAATGTTTTGCTAAGACGATCTGCTTTATGATAGCACTTTTTCATATTACCGTTATATTATAAGACACTAACCATAAGAATAATCGTTTTGCTAATATGCTTTTACTACCTTAAATAGTCATTTTGCTGTTCCCATATAGTGCGTTTTCGAATTATTTTTCCTAGCATTTATTTTCCTAAAGGTAAGTAAATAAACTTTTATAGTAAGTGTGTGCACCAATTTGAGACTTACTTAGTTGGGGTTACTGTATCTTAGTTTATGACAAGTCGGTCCTGACTTACCGCAACTAAGTTATTATTTGAAAGTCATGTAATGCGCAGTCGCAATAGAGATCACTACAGATTTCCGGCTAATCGGTTAATAGCCGCACGCCATTTTACGCACATTTTACGTGTGTTCACTGTGTTGACTGGATGCGTACGTACTGCTTGGAGTAAACGTTATTTGGTTAGTTTATGGTAAATTTAATTTGGTCAAAGAACGTGTTAGAGGCTTGAGTAATTAGTCTTTCAAATTCTTGTATAGATTACGAAAGATAAATAAATAATTTTAAAAGGGTGTATTTATTATCTAAAACACTATAACTTCACCAAAGTAGATATGCATAGATAAAACAAAGGTGCTTCAGTTATTTGGCAGTGTATTACATGACCTTACATCAGTTATTATGGTACTTTACAAGAAAATTGGTATAGGAATAAGGACACTACCTATGTAAGAAATGTCTATGCTTTGAAAACTATTAGAGATTAAGTTTGGTAGATACTTTGCTGGAAAACTATTAATTTTATGTAGGTATAAGATAGTCGACCAAAATTATGTATGTGGGTGTGTTAAGCTTAACACCATACAGGTCCTATATATATATATATTAACATGTTTTATCTTGATATATCCTGTATGCATCTGGAAACATTATTTTTCTTTTCCTATATACTAAACTAATACTAAATACATATTCTAATAACAATAGTGTCATTTTCCTAGAACCACAGTATATCACTCTATGCTAATAAAGTGAAGTTATTAGGACAAATACAAGTACTTACTGTAATGAACCAGTAATTATAATTGTTACTAAAATATACTGTATAATGGCTCAAAAATAATTTACTAGTAGTAAAAAAAAGTTTTTTTGTGGCAACAAAATATTAATACTGCATTAGAGAAGTATCTGCTATCCCCAAAAAAACACTTATTAAACATAAAATGGGCCTTCATTACTGACAGCAAAAAATATCGATTTACAGTAATAATAAAAAGTTAACAAAAAGTTTTTTTAATGGTAAGTAGACAAATTCAACAAAACCGTTTATGCTGTAGTAACTATGCTGTCTATTTGGAGCCTATTTAATGCAGATATTTTGTTGGGGATATGCGATTTCTATTTGCAGTTACTTGAAATTTCTTTCAGTGTAGGTACGTATGTCTTAACAAACCCAAGAACATGTTCCTGAGTTCTGTACATAATATATGAAAGTGATTAATTAATAATTTAAAATAATAGAAGGATTAAGAGCAAGTTTACAAATAATTTCCAATGAGAAAGGTATTTTATTTTTTTACTAAATATCTCTAGGAAAGTGCCGATAACAATCCATAAGTAATTATTATACTGGTGTATCAATCACCACACATCGCAACTAATAATAAATAATTGTAATAATTCATCTTTTCTTATAGATGAAGAATAATAATAATTCTGCTTTTTAGCAAAAAAGAAGAAAAATGAGAAAATAGAACAAACTGAAAACGACGAGGAAACTATTAGATACAAATTAAATTGCATTTTCATTATTTGTTCATATAAATTAGGTTCCATGTTTTGAACCAGAAGTACCTACCTAAGTAGCTAGGTACACACGAATTCAAAAAATGTACCTACTAATTTTAGAGGATTTTCTAAAATTTTGAAACTTACCTTGAAGGTAACCGCTATAAATATTGATTTTATATTGTTTCTTTCTCTGTAGATACTATAATATTAATTATGATGTCATCATAATTGTTACCTACTAGTTTAGAAGTACCTAGGTACAGGTATTTTAATTAATCTGTGGTACAGGAGGTAAGTACCTTCATATGAAAATAAAAAATAAAGTTTCACTATATACTTACTTTATAAATCATATTTTTGAATGCATTTAGAACAGTTATAACTAACTACTGCATTCTATAAATAATTATATAATTAGCTCAAGACATAAAATCAAACCAACCAAGATTATATTGGTGAATTTCCTCATCTAACAGTTCCTGTTATTACAAGTTGATTTATTTATTATTTTTAACTAGGCCAGGCCAGACTTTCATTGCATATTACTCTGAATATAAGAATGCATGTCGGGCATTTACTTATAGCTCTAGTTTTTAGTTTTTACAAGTAGTTTTGTATGAACAAATTCTAGTAGGTATAATTCTTGATAATTTCAATTATTAGAAAATTAATAAATTGTGTATTTCAATTTGGATATGACGTAAAATTTAATAATTAAAGACCAGCAATTGTTGTTAATAGTTCAAGACCAACAAAAGTTATTTATGCAAGTAGCGGCAGGGCAAAGACTTCTACTTTGACAGTCGATCATGACAAAGGTCATAAGCACCTTCGGTTAACGTAAAAATAAAGCTATATAGGAGTGAGCCATATTCATGTTCCACTCGGTACCTATGTTACAACTCGGTATATAATAAAAACTTGTAAAAAGACTGATATTTTATTTAGTAGTAGTATTTATTTAAATAGGTACCTACCTATACCTACCTACGCTACATGTTTATTAACTTTGTCTAACTCGGAGAAATAAAAAAGGAAATATTAATAATTACTTTATAAGAAATTTGGAATTAGTGCTAAATCAATTAATACTATATACAGGGTGGGCCATTAGTGCGTATGCGGACCATACCACCTATACCGTTAAAGTTATAATAATAATTTTTGGTACGAACTTAGATACCAGTGGCGTGCATATTTTAAAATTATTTTGGGACATATAAGGTGTTTAATATTAAAATGCCAAACCAAACATACATTTTTTTAAATGGAACACCCTATATATTTTTAGATTTTTGAATTAAGCGTACTTTTCTGAACAATTTAATATAGCACTTAATATATATAAATTTACACGTGGCGACGTTGTTGCAAGTTTTCTATGAAAAAGGTCGTTACTTCGCATTATTGTAGCTCTCCATTTAAGTGAGATATAACTTCCATTTTCTCATAAGATAAATTAAGAACATGTCTTTATTCAAGAAAATACAACGATTTAACAAAAAGTTACATTTGCTATACAGGGTGATACATTTTGCATATCGTAATTTTACTTCAAAATTTTAAATGGAACACCCTGTATATTATCATGTTGCCTTAAAGAGCTCCTTTTCAGCTTTCTAACGATATCATACTTGGTGGGCTTAAATAAAATGAATTTTTCTGACTGTAACGGTATAGGTGGTGTGGTCCGCATACGCATTATAATGGCCCACCCTGTATATCTGTGCAATGATTCAATCGAGTCTGATTTATGCGCTCTGAATATCAGCTTCATACTTAAAGAAAAATAATTTACTTAGAATTATATTAAAAAAGATGCAAACTATCAAACTGTAGATATTTTTTATAAAAAAAAAGGAATTACATAGGTATATCTAATTTAAAGAGTAATGAATTTTTTAGAGCAGAAAAATAAGATAAACAGTTTTTGGAGTTAAAATAAATATTTTAAGATGCTAATACAATTGCTATCGAAACGCTTAAGAATAACTTCAAATTGAATTTGAAGTTATTCTTCAGGGTTTCGAAATAACATGTTTTAAACGTGAAACTTGGTAAATCTATGAAAAATACTTCCTATTTTAATAAAATATTCTATACATGGTCTGTTTTAAACTCTCAACATTAAAACTTTTTTCGAGATGGAAAATTGAAGGTTAAATTCCTCTTCCTATATAAATAATAATAATAATAATAATAATAATAATAATAATAATTTTATTTGTCCAACAGTGTAAACACCAATTACAGAACAAAGTATAATATAAAAGAACATGAAAAGATCAAAAGTGAAAAAAAAAATACGTGTATGCAAACCTACAGTGTGACTTAAACAACAACAAAAAAAAACATGTTTAATTAAAATATCAAAATTTAAAGTTGACTAACGCTTCTAAAAACATTATGTAAACTTTTTACATTACAGTTAAAGACATCACAGCAGGAGTTACAAATGCCATTATAGCTACGTGTCATAACACTAATGGGAGACTTTAATCCAACATTAGTGTCGACAGCAGAACAATAAAATGTTAGTGGAGCACGACTGGCTGATCTAACTGCTAGAAAATTTAACTGGCTTAATATATCAGGACAGTCGATATGGTTATGCAAGAGTGCGTGTAAAAATTTCAGACTGTGGAAGTATCTTCTAAATTGTAGTGAGTCAAAATTAAAACGAGTTAACAAAAGTTTATAGTCGCAGCCTCTTGCAGGATATCTTCTGTCTGAACGAAACGTGAGGAATTTTAAAAACCTTTTTTGAACCGACTCGATGAGATTGACATGAACATTATACATAGGATTCCAAACAAGTGAACAATACTCTAACTTGGAGCGGACATATGCATAAAATAACTTGAACAGTACATTATTACCGAGGAAATCACGACCTTGCCTTATCACAAAACCTAACATCCTAAGAGAAGAAGAAACTATACGTTGTATGTGCTCCGAAAATATTAACCTATCGTCAAAGTAAACACCCTAATCCTTGATGGACTTTGCACGTATCAAGAAGTCTGAGTTAATTTCATAGTTGAAAAGTATAGGATTCAATTTACGTGTAAAAGAAATTACTTTACACTTCGACATATTTAAATGTAAGTTATTCAGATCACACCATCTCGCAACCGCATTCAAATTATTTTGAAGAAAAGCACAATCATCTATACTCGATATAGAAAAATACAGTTTTAAGTCGTCCGCATAGATTAACTGATTGCAATTGAGAAGAGTAGTAATGTCGTTAATAAAAATAGAGAATAGTAGAGGACCCAAATTAGAGCCCTGAGGTACTCCAGAAGTAATAAGGTAGTGACTCGAGTTGTATCCACTATATGTGACATAATGGAAACGACATGATAAATAAGACGAAAAGAGCTTTAGTAAGTTATCGGAAAATCCGTAATTCTTAAGTTTATGCAAAAGTATGTTATGATCGAGAAATCGGTATACAATACATCCACCTGACGGTGATGATCAATGACATTAGAAATAAACTGGTTAAAGCAAACAAGATTTGTGTTGGTTGATCTTTTTTCCATGAAACCATGCCGTACAGGTGATATAATATTTTTAAAAAGAGGATAAATTCGACTGTATAGGGACATCTCAAAAACCTTCGCAAAATTGCACAATAAAGTGATGGGTCTATAGTTAGTTATATCAACTGGATCACCATTCTTAAGAATGGGACAGGCTCTTGCTACTTTCCAAACATCAGGAAAACTGCCCTGTTTAAGTAGCAGATTAAACAATGTGGCTAATGGTTGCGCTAACACGTGACAACAATCCTTAACAAATAAACTAGGAATCAAGTCCGGACCGCAAGTTAATTTGTCCTTGAGTTTCTTTGCTGATGTTATTATTTCATCACAAGATAAATAGTTGATATTTACTGAGGGCAAGTTAACATCCATGTGTTTGCTAATATTTTCAAAATCTGTGGCACCTGATCGAATCAGAACACTCTCAAAATAATGCTTAAAGGACTCGACGATGTCAGCGGGGTTATTGAGTGGAATGTTATCAGTGTAGTGCATTATCCTACTAGTGCCTTTTTTGTTGTTGATAAAACTCCAGAATTGTTTTGGATCTGCTTTTATATTACCTTCTGTAGTCAGTAAATAATTTTTATAATCTATGTTGGCGAGTGTTTTTGCTCTGGCTTTTAACTCCTTGAAATTATTAAAATAAAACGAGTTTTTATGTTTTTTATGCTGTCTGAAGAAATGTTCTTTTTGCCGAATTGTTTGTTTAAGATCATAGCTGTACCAAATCGGATATTTATGCGTCTTTGTAGCATATTGTGGTACATATTCGTCGATTATGGAATATAATTTTGTATAAAAGGCATCGCACGCCAAATCGACATTATGAAATGCATTCAAGAAAGACCAGTCAACATGCGTCATTGTATTATAAAGCTCGGGGAAGTTTGCTTTCCTAAAATTATATGATTTATGAAGTGGATTAAATGGAAACTTTTGAAGATGTTGAGCGCGTAATTCAGTCGTAAAAAAAAGAGCGGGGTGATGACAATCTTCAGTGACGAAAGGAACATTTTCGCGAGCAACTTCACAACTGGATTTTGACAAGACAAGGTCTAGTATTTTATCATTAACATTAGTGACATTATTATACTGATCAATTGACAGGAAATTACAAAAACTCTTAAGAACTCTACATTTAAGGATCATCCAAAGATGCCGTAAAACCAGGTACATTGAAATCACCGACAATAACAATATTGTCAAAGTTATATACATATTGCTCGAATTGATCAATGAACATTTCCAGTCTATAAGCAGCGGTGTTCGGAGGAATATATAACACAAATATATAAAGAGAGTACATTGACGGAAGCCGCACTTAATGCCGACAATGTCAATCGCGGGAAAACTTACTCTAAATTCAGACAGGTCGATAGCACTGGCAGAGAAATTGGTTCTACTTGCAATCAGGACTCCCCCTCCACATGACAGGCCCGTTGATTCAAAATTTCTGTCACATCTGGCGACATTAAAACTGTCGGGGAAGAGTTCGGAACTAGACACACCATTAGATAGCCATGTTTCAGTTAAGCAAATAAAGTCAGACAAATCAACACTGGAGCTGCGATAGAATTGACTCAACTTGATATTTAAGCCACGCACATTCTGGTATCTAAAAGTTAAATTAATAGCACTGCTGGACTGTTTTAGTTTAAAGCCGTAATTCTTGGAACACCACGAATATACTGTATCTTCAAATTATCTTCGCCGTTATCCTGTCGCTGCTTCAGTTCCGCTTACACGCGTTTAAGATAGTCCAATTGCCTAGGCGTTCTATCGAAAGAGATGGATATCTGATGAAGCTCATTATTATTAGATTTAGCAGATTTAAAATTCCGGACGGTGGCGTGGACCAGCTTCTCCATTTCAAGATTAACACGAATTGGACGAGGTCGCCCATTGGAAGGATTAAACTTTCCGAGACGCAAGATCTTCAACTCCACTGGAAGCCCCACATCAGGCTGAATTAGGGTTAACAAATTAGAAACCTTTGATTTTTCGTTATCAAGTCTAGAGACCCTATCAAGACTAGAATCTTGCTCAGGAACTCCAAATATAATGATATTAGGCTTTCTAGACTGCCTCTCCTCATAAAGAATGAAAAGTCTTAAAATTAGGTATACAGATTATCAAATGCTTTTAAATCCAGCTAGTCTTTTCTATATGGAAACTAAAAAAATATGTTTTCTATCTTAAAAGTGTAGTAATAGGATTAGACACATATCTGATTTGTTATATATTGGTTGTAAATAATTGGTTAATGCAGTTATTATATTATTGTAGTTATATATAAGCTACACATAATCAACAATGTCTTTGTAAATTAGATAAGAATTTACAAATACAAATTTTAACTTTAACGCCGGTCGGGGTCGGGGTATGTCAGTAAGGAATATGAACCATTTTGTCTAACTTATTTCTGCTCTAGTAGTATATTAATTATTTTTCGGAACATCCTATATAAAATTATAACAGCAACTTTTTCTAATTAAGTACCTATACGGGTTCTATTCCAATTCAAAGCGATCTACCCATGTATAATAAAATATTTTTTTAGTAGGCATCAGTAGTAGGTACATCATATTATGTTAATAGATTGACATGAAAAGTTTACTTATGACTTACTCAAGGTTAATTAGGTTTACTTACCTCCATTATTTTTTAAAGAAAACATGGTAAGTGTAAAAATTATAAATAAGCTTTTAAACTTTTAATTGTTTTTAAAAATTAGGCATTTGAATAGTTAATGTTTAGTTAACCAGGTTTGGCACATAGGTACTTCATAGACTTTTTCAAATATATATCTTATATATTTTGACAGATTTGTTCTATTTCGACTTTATAACTTGCCATAAAAAGAGTTAATGCGTTTATCCAGAATTCGTAGCATTTCGTTTTTTTAAAGTATTTCTATTACTGTAGTAAGATTTATAACAAAGTATATATGCATGATAGAACGCTTAATCTAAATATGTTAAAATATACAGGGTGTTCCATAAAAACCAATTACGAGTTATAGCTTGTTAACATAATGTTAAATTTTTTTTACAACATTAAACATTTTTGAAAAATACCTGCTTATTTTTTTTCCTTGAAAGAAAAACAGCTGAACTAACCCATACTCAAAATATAAATAAATTACTATACATTCATAGTAGCCATCTAGTTAAATTCAGGTTATATATTGGATAGGGGATGGGTTATAAATTTCCTCAAAATTAGATAGACTCAAGGTAGAGGAAAAATTAAAATAGGGCAGACCAGAACTTCGATTAGAATTAGAGTTTTTGAAAAGGATTAGGATATCATCATGCAGGAAATACTTAGGTACTATTTGTTAAGTAAAAAATATTAATTAAAAAAATAATTTAGCGCTTTAGCAGTACTTTATAAAGATTTATCTTCATAAAGGAAAGTATCCACCTGGCTTTTTGAAATAGTGAAGTGGATATTGTAATTTTTTTTTAAGAGCTCTAAAAATAAACCTTAATAAAATATTTAAAAAAGTCTGTCGTATTTCCATAATAAATAAATATTCTTACCTCTTTAATAGTAGGTAATATATATAATCACTAAATTGGTGCACACAAGATAAACCAAGAATAGTAGATACTTATTAGAATTTCTCAGATGTAAGTATATATAAACTCGGTCTGAATTAAGGGAGAGATGGGAAAGTAGCGAAAGTACATTTCCATGTAATAATGTAAAACAGGATTGTGTGCTGCATGTGTTGTATTACGTTACTAGTTCGTTTTATTGAAACAAACAGTTAAAAAGTAAAGTTGAAGTTTATATGATTAGGTACGATCATCGTAGGTAAAATACAGGAAAGCCCGATAAAATTATTTACGATTTTCAGATTACGCATATGGAACTTTCGAAATCGGTACCTATCTCTAAATGCACAGTTGCACTTGAAAATTTTATAAACGGTACTTACTACCTGAAGATTGATGTAGTAACACACATAATGTTTACAACATAGATATATCAAAACATTTTTAAGAAATTAGCTAAAATTATTCCGCTGTTGACCTCTGTATTTATCCCATGTTTCTAAAATAACTCTCTTTAAACTCAAGAAAAATGCTAGTTATGAAGGTAATTAAATGCAAAAATGTAAATTTGGTTTCAGATAAAACTTATTTTCTTCTTCTTCACTTAGATTTTATGTTTTATAGTAAAATATATCACTTTTATAGTAAAATATGTATACTTATTATGTTTGAGTCGTAATTTTTTGAGACACACTGTATAATCCAAAATAATTTAAAACTGTTCCTTATATTGAACCCAATTGTATCCGACACCAAAATTTGCACACATTTCTTCTGTTTGGCTATAAAGCTTCCACAATCCCTAAACTTCCCCTTATCGTTCATCCTGTATATTGCCTGTACCTATATACATGTTTCTTGTTTACCTGCGCTAAGATTTGATTTTCTGAGAAATACTAGCATTTCTGATTAATGCTCTTATATTACTGGTATACCACACTGTGCCTTGTGTTATAATACGTATAAGAGTTACTTAACTAAGCAGATGTAAAATATTAAAAATTATTTTCTCTTTGGAGTTTCGTACAGTGATTTATTATAGGTTGTTAAATTTATCATTTTATGAATTTGCATGTAATTGTCTACAGCTTTGGTTATCATCGTCTGGAGCAAATATGTAGAACTATTTGAATATTATCTCTGTTAAATTTTATTAAACGTTGCAATGGCGATACCTACTTAGGTAGGTACCCTTTTGGCATTAAAATTTTATTGAACTAAACCAGACAAAATACGAAATAATCCAGCAAAACTAAACAAGAGGCACCATTAACAAAATTTTATCCGTATATAAAACAGCACAAACTCAATTTTTTTATTTTGGAATAATGATTTTGGGGGACTAACGTTGTGACCAGCTAAACAATGCTAATCTGGGTAATTTTTCAGTTTGACTACTACTGGATTTTTGCATTTTTTTTGTATGTAGTGTTAGTATAGAGAGTATATAAGTAGGTAGTTGTTTTCTAGTGAAGAAATGTTGTGCAAATGAGTAATAATGAAACTATATATAATTATATGGCAAGGAAAATCACTGGTGCATAATCAATTTGTGTATAATGAAAAACAAAAAATCCCAAAAATTAGTAGGTATGTTTGTGTAACGGTTTTTTAGGGCAAGGTAAATCACTGTTGAATTAGAAAAAAATCGGGAGAAAATACGTCACAAATGTAGTAAATAGGTGTATAGGTATACCGAAAATAAATTAAACGTAGCAACGTCGGCTCATTGATTGAAAGTGACCTAAAGAAGAGAAAATGATGGAATCTAGGTAAACATTTACAAGATTTGAATGATTTCTTATTAACATTTTGAAGCATATGCACAAGAAAAAATATAGTGGAATGCGGAATGACACCCATAGGTTATGTCATGTAGAATTATCATGTAGAGCACGTGAGTAATTTTAGTTTCCTTGTAGCAAAGAAGTACCTAGTCAAACTGAAAAATGAACCTAATCTGAAACAAACGTAGCGCAAACGATGGAAAAGTTTTTTTAGGCTAGCGTGATTCTGTTCCCTCCCCGAATTATTTAAAAAAATATCACATACGAGGGCAATGGCACAAATGAAATGAAATATTGTTTTGCACAGTACAAACCTAAGCCATAAAACTCATATTATGATATTTTCTAAAATAGGGTACGGGGACTTCACGGACTTGGCTAGAATAAAACATATATACGTAATATAAATTTATGTGTTTTATAGCAAGCCTAAATTAGCGTATTTTCATGGGCGGAGAACTTTTTATTGATAGTGGGTACTGCAAAAAGTAAACCTCAACCTAGGCTTTGTTGTAGGTACCTACCACCTACCTATTGAAAAGGAAAACTTGCTAAAATATGTTTAAGCAAATCATGTCCATCTTCATGAGCACTAAAGATTATAAATTGTATAATAGGTATATTTTCTAAAATTGTATCTATATAATCGTAAATTACACGACCTAAATAAGCGGGGATAGATCATTTCCAAGTACCTAGGTAAATCACAAGAGTAATAAAATTACAATTAAAACTAAACTACACTGTACTTATAACTACTACAACAACTATAACAGCTACCACAAAAACAATAACAACTGCAATACAAAGTGCTAGCTGTTCATAGATTCTTTCTTCTGCCCATTGGGTTTGGTTGTTCTTTTCTTCGAAAGCCAAAGCCTATATCTACACTCTCTCAATACGATTTTAGCTTAGCCGACTCTTACATATTTGATTATCACATATACTTACCTACATTTTTTACTTCTGTATTCGTTTTAATTGCCATTTGTAATACTTATACGGGTCCCTTTTCCAGAGGCAGCCGAGCCTCTGACAACTCAATTTTACAATCAAAAGTTGGTTAAGAGCAATTTTTTCTTTAATTTTAATTTACTTATTAGCATCTGAGATACATAATGGGTAGTCCAAAATGTAAGAAAAATGAATATCACCCTGATCAAGGGAACAAATGAAGTTACAATAGGTATATCAAAAACCAGTTGAAGTTAATTTGAAAAAAAAACCGGGTTTGAGGACGAGCTATTCATTTTTCCCGATCTCTAGATTTCTGAGATATCCTGGATTTATATATAAATTATGAGATAGTCTGGTATAGGTATAGGTACATACAATGAAAATAAGATATGACCACTTTCATATCACTTTCCTTGAGATTCATGCATATTTATTATGAACTGAATTCCAGCAATTATAATGTGGAACAATAAAAACTTATATAATTTGAATAAATGTGTATTATGTATACTACCTATATAATCCAATTTTTATTTAAAAACGTATTTTTTATTATTTAATAATTATTTCATTAATTGAGGGAATTATGAAATCATTATTAAATAGTTAGTGAACCGTGAACTATATAAAATGATTAATTGAAACCGTTCGTAGAAGTATTGGTGCACTTGTAACATGAAACAGAATCAGGGGACGAAGAAATTAACACAGCATCCAAGAAGTCGGTAAAAGAATATGAATGACGACATGACGAGCGGATAAATAGGGAAAAATGAAGAAGAAAAAGAAGCCTTGAAAAGAATAGAAAATAAATATCTAAATCTACTGTTAGGTGAGAAAATAAGAGCAGGTAGATACACTCACTCGATGAACGACGACTAAATTTGTAACCCAAATTTCAGCTCCTGGGATAAAGGTACACTGAGAAAAACCGTCCAAATAAACTATGTTGCTAAAAAAAATACAATTACTCCAAGTAATATTTTAATTGTTGCAGGTACCTTAAATATTACCCACAAATAGAAAAAGATTTCCAAATCTAAGCTACTAGCATAAATGAATACATCACTTGTCATTAAAGAAGTGTTTAGCTGAATTTTAATGATCACTTATAGTAAGTGATCAGGTCAATTGTCGTTGACATACTACTAACAGTGGTAGTTAAATAAGGTTGCTAAAAGAAATGTTTTTGTCAGAAGTGAACACATCATTTCGTGTAGAAATATAGGCACTTACAGCAATATCTCTGGGCACCTGTCACAAGTGAAGGCATTTTGTTTTCGGGCAAATTTATATTGCCAGTTCACACGAAAAGTCTCGAAGAAGGTAACGAAGATTCTGCAGACCGCCGACATTTTCATTTAACGTGGTGTTGTAGAAAAGTGAGGTTGTTACACAGAGTTTGTTCCATGTAGTTCATCTAACTAATAAAAATAATAAGAAATACCCAATGAAAAAACTCCGATAACAACAAAATATTGTTGTTATGTGAAGTATATTGTTTAAAACGAACAATATTTTTTTCATAAAAATAGTGCGATAGAAGTAATTGGATAACACTCTTGGAATTGTCTTGCGGATTGAAACATCAAGATTTAGACAGTGAAGGTTTTATTTAAACTATACTAACAATATTGATTACTTGTGAAAGAATTTACAGTAATTTACTTTTTATAAAATACTTATAATTTAATGTACAGTGTGCTTTAGCAGGTTCTATATCAATGTTTTATAGTATATACAAAGTGGATGTAAATACGTAAGTGTTCTTAGTGGTTGTAAGATACATTTAGTCTTAGTTACAAATAAAAAGTTTTAAGTTCCTTCAGAACAAAATAGACTACATGATGGACGCATACTTATAAAACTATAATATGCCTCATAAAATTGAATAACATTGTATCTTTATAAATGCTAAGAATAATATATTTTTTTAAATAGTGTGTATGTATCATGACTTACAATATTTGTAATTTCTGTCAAAATACACTGTATTATATTTCTTTTGGTATTTTTTTAACCTGTGCTAAATATAAGTAAGCTAAAAGGTAAGTATAAAATTCTATACCTATAGCAACACTATTCACGTGCCATTAATGTACCATCCCAAATTAATCGCTGCATACAAACAAGGAGTCAACTTACTATAGTAACATAATTCAGTTGCAACTAAATGCACTGTCCAAAATAATCTATTCGTTACACCTGAACAGTTAAATTACAACAGTAATACAGCTCACTTGCCTTTAATGTACTATCTAGAAAAGTCCATTCTTCAGAGCTGACAAGTTCAATAATTGCAGCAATACAGTTCACTTACCTTTAATATTTTATGCCGAACCGTACATTACTCCCAGCTAAAGAGTTTAATAACCACAGAAATACAATACTATTAAAAGCAGCAACCTGTTTCACTTAGGTACCGTTAGTGACTATAGTTCAAATGAGTTGTTCACCTGACACAAGTGACAGAGGTTTAGAAAACTATATTTACCTAGTATAACTGACTTGTTTATTTGTCCCATATAGTATACAATTTTTTTGCTGGGGCACGTGAATTTTCACTTGCCACTAGCGAATTTTTTTCTCATTGTAGGTACCTCGGTAAAAATTTGAAATCCTTTCTGATTCGCAAACAGGGCCGGCTCCAGGACCCGTTTAACCCGTGCCAATACACGGGGCGGCAAAGGTCGGGAAGTGGCAAGAGGAGTAGGAACAAACAAGCAAAGGGAGATGGACAAGACAACTGATACATGAAATAGAGCCGTGGATGAACAGGAGACATGGTGAAACAATTTCAATTATTGTTACCAATTATCATGTAGTACAATTCCTGACAGGGCATGGAAATTTTAGAACATATACAAAAAAAAATAGGTAAAACAGCGGAAGACAAATGTATATACTGCGAAGAGGTGGATTAAGTATCCACCGTAAGGTGGACCGAATAAGCATTTTTGAGTAGAGGTAAGCTTGGTTAAATCCTATTTTTATCTCCAGAAAGTGTGTACTACCGTATTGTACAGGCCTTTTAAAGACACCCTGTATAATTTAATGAAAACTACAACGGTTAGAAGCTATAGAAATAACTATCTGGATACATAATAAACATTATATAATAATAGTTCGGGTACACTATTTGAATATTCCCAACCATAGGCAGTGCTAGACCTTTTGTTTTGGGGGGGGGGCTTAAGCCCTTGGTAGATATATAGCATATAGACTCATATAGCAGATGTTCCCCCCTATACAGTGTACGGAATAATGAATATTAAATATTAATGAATTTGTGATTAAAACTGTGATTGTATGATGTGATTAAACCTGTGATTGTGTGATTGGATGCTGCGGTGACATACAGCTTGCAAAATTGCACATTATGCGTAAATCACATTGGGTGCTAAATTAAAAATAATAATCGTTCTTAGTTGTGTTAGTAGAGGTTTGGTAGCGAAGAAAAGAAAGCTTTGTATGAAATAATTAAATAAAACTAATAAATTAGTGAAATTACTGAAATTATGTAGTCAAGCCCCTCCACGCTACAACCGCCTATGTCCCTAGCTCTGATTAAAAATACTTCTTATTGATAGTTATTTTTTGCAGTTTATTCTCACAAAGTTAATATTAATTTGAATGGAATTCAAAGCTGACCCTTTTAAAAACAGAATAAAACCTGATTTATACATATGTTGTAAACTAGGGTTATCTTAGAGTATTTTAGTTAAACGTGACAACGACGCCTTTGTCTTAAAGGTGATGCGGTTGCAAAAAATTTAAGACAGATGGAGAGCGCGAATGCTATGTGCTGACTAGTTGTTTTTTATGTAGTCAAGCCCCGAGACAAGTACTCGTATTTTTTATATAGATAGAGATTGCCTTTTCAAAAAGTTGCATTAAGTATTAAGTAGGGACATTGTTACGTCCATTCCATAGAATTGTTTATTGTTTTACACCTTTGCATGCCGTTTGTGCCGTTTAGTGGAGGAAATAGAACTGAATTAGAAAACGTGTTTTGTTTTTCCTTCTCCGCTTGTTATATATTCGAACCGAGTCTAGGCCGGAATAAACGGGTAGTTTATTCAAAGGTAAGACTTCAGTGACTTGACATAGTTTGTGGCGACCGTGACAGGACTTTTGTTCAGGTGGTGACAAGTCGGCGAAAGCGGTGTAAAACGTTAGACAGAATCAGTCGCGAGTAAATTGTGTATTATGGCCGATTCAATGGAATCTAAGAAAAGGCATAGGAAAGTGCTTCGGTCTTTTGTTACAAAATCGTTGAACGAATTAGACACTCTGTTAACGAAAAGTCCTATCGTGCTGGAGGACGTCGAGGTTGCCTGGGAATGCGTAAAGCCTAAGTTTGAGGAACTCTGCGCGATAAACTTAGAAGTGTATAATTTGTTATTGGAGACACAGGCGACCGAAGAACAACTGTTATTAGACATGGAGCAATGTGAGGGCTATACGAAGAGGTTCACTACACTTAAGTTGAAAGTTGAAAAGCTGCTGGAACCTGTAGAGGATGCTGCGTCAGTTCGAGGGTCAGTACAAACTTCTAGTAGTCAAGTAGGTTTTGATGACATCGTACGAGGTAAGAGAAAGTTTAAGTTACCTGCTATTCAGTTTAAACAGTATGATGGAAATATTAGAGACTGGTTACCGTTCTGGTCTCAGTTCAGGAAAATTCATGCCGATACTCAGTTGGACAATTGCGATAAGATAGACTATTTGGTACGGGCTACGGTCGCGGGAAGTCGTGCGCGGCAAATTGTAGATAGTTTTCCTGTGATCGATGAGAATTATGAAAAAATTATTGATTGTCTGACTACGAGATTCGGGCGCGAGGATCTGCAAATTGAGGTATACGTGCGCGAATTGCTAAAATTGGTTTTAAATAACGCTGTATCTAAAGAAAAGCAGGATTTGTCGAAATTGTACGATATGATTGAGACTCAGTTAAGGGCGCTAGACACGTTAGGGATCACATCAGACAAGTATGCTGCACTCTTGTTTCCATTGATTGAATCTTGTTTGCCACAAGAGCTTTTACGAATATGGCAAAGGTCGGCTTTCAATTCGAGTGGTCCGGGTACAAATAATAGCGCGAGTAGTGTTAACGAGGAATCCGAAGTACCTAGTGGTGACTCTACATTAGAGGTTAGGCCTAGGGAAGTACCTAGTGGTGACTCTACATTAGAGATTAGGCTTAGGAATCTCTTAAGTTTTCTACGCGCTGAAGTCGAAAATGAACAAAGAATAGACTTAGCAAGTGAGGGTTTCGGTTTAGCTGACAATTTTAAAAGAAATCCCGGTACGGCTAACCAATCTGGTAAAAGAAACGTATCAAATTTACCAAAGAATTCGATGTTTACTTCAGCGGGTTTAGTAAATGTTGACGTTGCCAAATGTATATTTTGTAGCGGCGTTCACGAGAGTGACAAATGTTTTAAGGCACAAAATATGACACTAGACGAACGAAAAAATGTTGTATTAGAAAAAAGAGTTTGTTTTAAGTGTTTAAAGTCGGGGCATGTGTCAAAAAGATGCCGGTCTCGTTTGAAATGCATCGTTTGCGGATATTCGCATGTACCATTAATGTGTTTGGGTTTAGCTGAAAAGAAAACACCTCCACAGCAAAAGGAGAGTTCAAACGAGCAAGATAATGTTAAAAGGGACCAGGTGATGCCAAATCAAACAAGCTCATACGTTTTTCTACAAATTGTAAATTTTAAAGTGCAAGGTCAAGCAAGCATGAAAAGTGTGCGAGCGCTTATAGATACAGGTTCACAGCGCTCTTACATTTTGAAGTCCACTGCATCGTCACTTGGTTTGAGACCCAAGAGAGCAGAAAAATTGGTACATTGCCTATTTGGAGGAACGGAGATGGAACAAGTGCATTATTGTTATGACGTTACAATTTCCAATGGTAAATACAGGAAGACAATTGAAGTTTTAGAACAAGCTCAAATTTGTAATGAGGTTTCTCCAGTATTTTATGGACCTTGGATACAAGAACTGAAGGCACTTAATGTGGAGGTTTCCGATTACAAAAGTCAGGGTCCGATTGAGATGTTGTTAGGAGCAGATATAATTGGCTCTTTGTACACTGGGAAAAGAGACATCTGTTAAAATGTGGACTGGTGGCAAATGAAACTTATGTTGGTTGGACTGTCGTAGGTAAAGTTCCTGCACAGAATTCGACAACGATGACTGTGACATCGATGTTCACGAATCCTTCGATAGCAGAACTGTGGCAACTTGATGTGTTAGGGATAGAAGAACCTACAGAGAGAAAAACGAAAAATGAAAAGGCCCTAGCTGCAAAAGAGTTGTTTTGTGAAACAGTAATAGTGAATGAAGAGAGTAGGTATGAGGTCAGGTTGCCATGGTTAGAGGGGCACCCTCCCTTACCTACAAACTACCACGTATCCAAACGAAGACTTCAAACCGCAGTGAAGCGACTAGAGGAAAATAATTTGATGTCTAGGTATGAAGCAGTTTTCGAAGAATGGCAGCGATTAAATATAATTGAGGCAACTACGAGTGGTGATGTTGGACATTTTCTGCCACATAGACCAGTTCTTAAAGAAGGTTCTACCACTGCGGTTAGACCTGTGTTTGATGCCTCTTCTCGTGAAAAAGATAAACCATCGTTGAACCAATGTTTAGAGAAGGGCGAAAACTTGATAGAGCTGATACCTGCGTTATTGGTCAGATTTAGAGAACATAAGATAGGTGTCATATCTGATATAAAACAGGCGTTTCTGCAAATAAGTGTGAATCCCAGGGACCGTCAGTTTTTAAAATTCCTGTGGATTAATGAGAAAGGCGGAGAAACAGTTTACATACACAATAGAGTGGTCTTTGGAGTAAACTCGAGTCCGTTTTTGTTGGGTGCCACGATTAAATATCACCTAGACAAGAGTAAAGAAAATTGTTTGTTACCAGGGTGCGATTATACGGAACAAACTATAGAAAAGCTCGCCCGTAGTTTCTACGTAGATAATAGCGTAGCAAGTGTGCCGAATTTGGAAACTTTGAACCAGTTTATTAATGAAGCGACCTTGATCATGGCTGAGGCACAATTTGACCTTAGAGGGTGGGAGTTTTCTGGCCACTCAAACAATGCGGCTGGTGTTTCAGTTTTGGGTCTAAAGTGGTTTCCGGATAAAGATGTTTTAACGATAAACCCAGATTTACTTACTTGTGACATTGCAAGTGTAGTCGTAACAAAACGAAAGCTGTTGTCAATGGCACAAAAGATCTTCGACCCCATAGGATTTACGTCACCTGTAACATTGTTGCCCAAGTTATGGTTACAAGTTTTGTGGGAGAAAAAGATATCCTGGGACACGGAAGTAGATGGTGATGTAGCTATACAGTTTAGAAAATGGGTAATAGGACTGCCAGAAATTCTGCAGATAGAAATTCCTCGTTGGTGCGAAGTTGGTGGAGCAAATCCCGAAGAAGTCAGTGTACATACCTTCGTAGATGCTTCTAGAAATGCATATGCAGCGGTTGTTTTCATTAGAGTGGAAAAGTCTGATAATGTTTCAATTCATCTGATGGCAGCTAAGTCTAGGGTGGCCCCTATAGAAAAAAGAAAAGGAAGTTTGACGATCCCACGCCTAGAATTATTGGCAGCGACGATAGGTGCAAGGCTTTACACTCAGGTAAAAGAAAATTTGACAGGTACCTATGATAGTTTCTTCTGGAGCGACTCGACTACTGTGATTTCGTGGTTGCAGCGCAGTGAAGAGTGGGGTACATTTGTACATAACAGGGTGATGGAAATACGTAAGCTAACACCGGTTCTTCAGTGGCGTCACATTCCAGGGGAATATAATCCGGCAGACTTACCGTCTCGTGGGTGTTCACCCAAACAGTTAGTCGAATCGAGATGGTGGGAGGGACCAAAGTGGCTGTACAATGATGTCCAGAGCTGGCTATCTAGAGATTTAATTGTTAATGAAGAAGAGGTCAACAAGGAAAAGAAAAATAAGGTTACAACGTCTATCAACTTAGGAAAGGAAAAGGTAATACGCAAAGAATTTTGTGGCGCTTTAAACCCGCTAGTGCGTCGTGGTGGGGAGGATTTTTTGAAAGGTTAATCGGTATAGTGAAGCGGCTACTGCGTAAAGTTTTAGGCAAAGCGAGTTTATGTTATGAGGACTTAATGACTTTGTTATGTGACTGTGAAGCAGTGGTAAATGCTCGACCACTGACTTATATTTCGAACGAGCTGAATGATCCTGTGACCTTGTCACCAGCTATGTTCCTTCGGGAGCAGGTTGACTGTAGCGTTGCCGATTGTGATTTGGTCGAAAAAACATGTCTTACGAGTAGTATAAGATATAAGCAGAGACTGCGTGAACATTTGAAATGTAGATTTAGACTAGAATATTTAGGACAGCTTAAACCGTTTGGTAAAATAACGTCGAACGCCTCAATTAAAATCGGGGATGTAGTTCTTATTGGTAATGATTTTAGCAAGCGCGTTGAATGGCCTATGGGACAAGTAATTGACGTTGTACCGGGTAAAGATGGTCGGATTAGATTGGTTAGGGTTCGAACGTCGCATGGAGAGTTGCTAAGGCCTGTACAACGGTTGTACCTATTAGAGTGCGTTGGTGATTCGGTTGAGAGTCAGGACGATCGACGAAATGTAACTGTTCCCAGAGGAGAAATTCCGGAGGTCCATCCTGAGTCCTCTGAAAAGGAAGATCAAGATGTTGCTAATTCTGCAAGTGTTCGCGGTAGTGTGCGGGATAGTGCGTGGGTGAGAGAATCCGCCGATAACACAGATCACCCAGGTGATCTTAAAGTAAGCCGTAGCGGGCGTAAGATAAAGTGCCCTAGAAGATATATGTAGTTTAAGAACCTTAATTTGTAATTTAGTTTTATTTTTTATTGAGAAATAGTTTGTATAACTGTTTCTCAGGTGGGAGGATGTTGTAAACTAGGGTTATCTTAGAGTATTTTAGTTAAACGTGACAACGCCGCCTTTGTTTTAAAGGTGATGCGAATAAGCATTTTTGAGTAGAGGTAAGCTTGGTTAAATCCTATTTTTATCTCCAGAAAGTGTGTACTACCGTATTGTACAGGCCTTTTAAAGACACCCTGTATAATTTAATGAAAACTACAACGGTTAGAAGCTATAGAAATAACTATCTGGATACATAATAAACATTATATAATAATAGTTCGGGTACACTATTTGAATATTCCCAACCATAGGCAGTGCTAGACCTTTTGTTTTGGGGGGGGGGGGCTTAAGCCCTTGGTAGATATATAGCATATAGACTCATATAGCAGATGTTCCCCCCTATACAGTGTACGGAATAATGAATATTAAATATTAATGAATTTGTGATTAAAACTGTGATTGTATGATGTGATTAAACCTGTGATTGTGTGATTGGATGCTGCGGTGACATACAGCTTGCAAAATTGCACATTATGCGTAAATCACATTGGGTGCTAAATTAAAAATAATAATCGTTCTTAGTTGTGTTAGTAGAGGTTTGGTAGCGAAGAAAAGAAAGCTTTGTATGAAATAATTAAATAAAACTAATAAATTAGTGAAATTACTGAAATTATGTAGTCAAGCCCCTCCACGCTACAACCGCCTATGTCCCTAGCTCTGATTAAAAATACTTCTTATTGATAGTTATTTTTTGCAGTTTATTCTCACAAAGTTAATATTAATTTGAATGGAATTCAAAGCTGACCCTTTTAAAAACAGAATAAAACCTGATTTATACAACATACCTAGTTTACAACATATGTATACATATGTTGTAAACTAGGGTTATCTTAGAGTATTTTAGTTAAACGTGACAACGCCGCCTTTGTCTTAAAGGTGATGCGGTTGCAAAAAATTTAAGACAGATGGAGAGCGCGAATGCTATGTGCTGACTAGTTGTTTTTTATGTAGTCAAGCCCCGAGACAAGTACTCGTATTTTTTATATAGATAGAGATTGCCTTTTCAAAAAGTTGCATTAAGTATTAAGTAGGGACATTGTTACGTCCATTCCATAGAATTGTTTATTGTTTTACACCTTTGCATGCCGTTTGTGCCGTTTAGTGGAGGAAATAGAACTGAATTAGAAAACGTGTTTTGTTTTTCCTTCTCCGCTTGTTATATATTCGAACCGAGTCTAGGCCGGAATAAACGGGTAGTTTATTCAAAGGTAAGACTTCAGTGACTTGACACATATTTACTTAAGTACTTACACTCAATTAGAATTCTCTTATTACGTTAACAAATAGTGTTACAACTTTTTCACTGATAAACGTAATCACCAACGCAAAATAATATAGTTTTAAGTTTTTGCGACGTTTTTGAAAAGAAACGGCTACTAAAACACAACAAACCATGCAGTGATGTGCCGGATAATTATCCGTTTATAATTAACCGGAAAATTTATTGACGCAACATCAATCCAATTAGATTTCGTCTATTTGTAATCATGTGTGCAAAAGCAACCAATAATAGTCTCATTACACTGAAAATTTTTTGGCACAACAACAATCCAATTAGATTTCGTCTATTTGTAATCACGTGTGCAAAAGCAACCAATAATAGTAACATTACACTGATAACAGCCCATGGGTAGTTATCACTTATGTCATATCATACGTTGACAGCGAACAAAATTTTTTTGACACTTCTATAATTGTAACAATTTAAAATATCTATCACTTTCGTCACGATTTGGTTAACAAACTAGCATTTCAATGGACAAAATTATAGAAGAAAATACACCAAAAAAATACTGTAAACAGTAAAAAGTACCTATACTTGGAAAATATTTATGAACTTTTGCAGCACGCGGAATTTTTTTGATACTTCTATAATTGTAACAATTTAAAATGTCATCATTTTCGTCATGATTTGGTGAACAAAGTAGTGTTTCAATCGACAAAATTATAGAAGAAAATACACCAAAAAATACTGTTAACAGTAAAAGTATACTTGGAAAATATTTATGAACGTTTGCAAAACCCGGAAATATACCTAAAATAGATGGAAATCATATACAGTTGATGGACTGGCGTTGATACTTAAGGATTGGGCGGCTAATATGAGAAAAAGGGATGGTACCGAGTTTAAGGAGGCTACAGTTAAAACTATGTGGAATGTAACAAGTAAATTATTGCAAGAATAATTGTATTTTTAATAAATAATTTTGAATGACATTTTCATAAAAATTGCAAAAAATTTTCTCGCCGAATACCCCTCGAGCATTGATAAATAACTCAAAATTTTCTCACAACTTTCTCAAGCATGTTACTTTTTGACAATAGCCCTTCGCCTACGGCGTCGGGCTGTTGTCAAGTAACGTGTGCTTACGAAATCTGTGATACAATTATCTCGTAGTTATCAACGCTCTTGGGCCATTATAGGCGAACATTTTTTTGACTCAAAAACAATTCAATTAGATTCTCTATTTGTAATCACGTGTACAAAACCAACCAATAATAGTCACAATACACTGATAACAGCCCATGGGTAGTTATCACTTATGTCATCTTACGTGTACATCGAATAAATTTTTTTTGACACTTCTATAATTGTAGTAATTTAAAATATCATTTTCGTCACGTTTTGGTGAACAAATTAGTGCTTCAATCGACAAAATTATAGAAGAAAATATATTAAAAAATACTGTTAACAGTAAACAGTATACTTGGAAAATATTTATGAACTTTTGCAGCACTCAGAAATATACATTAGATGGAAAACGTACAGTTGAAGGACTGGAATTGATGCTTAAGGATTGGGTGGCTAATATGAGAAAAAGAGATGGTAGGTACCCATGATAGAGTAGGTACCGAGTTTAAGGAGGCTACAGTTAAAACTATGTGGAATGTAACAAGTAAATTATTATACAAGAATAATTATATTTTCAATAAATAATTTTAAATGACATTTTCATAAAAATTGCAAAAAATTTTCTCGCCGAATACTCCTCGAGCATAGATAAATAACTCAAAATTTTTTCACAACTTTCTCAAGCACGTTACTTTTTGACAACAGCCCTCCGCCTACGACGTCCGACTGTTGTCAAATAACGTGCTTTCGAAATCTGTGATAAAATTATCTATCAATGCTCGTGGGGTGACATCGATCTTATAGTACTAGATACGGCATAGCATGATACAATAAAGGAAGGTATGATATTGCGCATATCCCTCCCACATCCGTGTCGTCACCGAGAGCGCAAATTTGACATTTTACACAGTGTTTACATATGTAAAGGTGTGAAGTTTCGTGGTTTTTACTACATTTTGTCCTCTAAATTCATTTTTTTTGGCAGAGTATTTGTATAATTCTAGTGTATACTAATTATAATCATATGTGAGTATAGTTAAAGTTAATTTTATATTAACACGTACCTAAACTAAAAGTGCAATAAAAATGCGTTGTGCTGTGTGCTTGTATAATAGTGATAATCGCAACCAAGAGCCCAATAATTTAAATAATATTAAGTAATTATATTGCTATGTAAACAAAACATATTCAAAAATTTAAAGTAAGACACACGTTTTACATTCCACAACCACCCTTGACCAAGATAATTTTTGATATCCCGGTATGATGACCTAATAATACCTATCATGCATATGAATAAATATTTCATGGCTAAATATATAATTAGCGGCTTGAAACTCATCACTGCAACAAATAATATAAAAGTTACAACAGAAATACATAGGACTCCGTAGATTTGCGGTATTTTGTGACGTCACTGGGCGCATTCAGGGAACCGCAGCGCTTCAGCGCTTTATTCAAATAGCTGCAGCGCTGTATTAAAGCGCTGCAGCGCTTTATTACAGCGGTAAAGCATATATTTTTCCCGCTGGATCGCTGAATAGTTCCATCAAGCGATAAAATTAATATAGTTTAGGTTTACGTCTATGGGTTTACGCACAAAATATCTATGGATAATATTAATTATTATTAATATTAATTACAAAATATGAATTACTGAAAATTATGTCACTTTAAGCTTGCGTTTAAAATGTCGATTCAGCGAAAGTGAAGCGGTAAAGCGCTGAAGCGCTGGAGTGCTATGTTTCCCTGAATGCGCCCATTATGAATGTTCTATCTAAATTTGACGAGATGCGGCAATCGTATTGTTTTTGTTTGTTTAGCAACTTGACTCTAAATACGCGATTCTTGCTAAGCAATACGCTACCTACTGGCGGCACGCACAACTAACGCTTGGGTTATTGGTTCCGTTTTGCGTATGTATGTCTATTGTGAATTTTGAAATATCCGTTGTTATATTAGTTAATTGCTTTGATTAGATATGAATCATTATTGTTGTGAGCGTCATTGTTCCTCTTGTACAAAGAAAAACCCCGAGAGTTTCATACTTTTCCAAAAGCGAGAAAATCTGGAGCTATCGCGGAAACTATAAGTTGAGCATTACAGAGTTACAGGAGACAAGTATGGATAAAGAAGCTAAAGAACGCAGAGTAGAGAGTGTGCTCTTTAACCTTTCTCTAAGGATGACTATTTCCATAAAGGTATGTATGCCGTATGCCCAATAAAGAATTTGACATATTTTGAGGTTAAGTTTCATTTTCAGATTGAACGCTCCAAAATATTGAAATCTATTTTAATTTTATATCACTACTTACCCCTTTCAAAATAGTTTTACAAGCTTTTTACCTGGTTTAAAGTTCTCGACAATAAATCTTTGATGAATAAAATTTCAAACGTCAGTGTCAGTGAACGTCGGTTAGTATAGGTTACTGCCATTTTGGCGCTTCGATCTTAAAATGAATAGCGTATAGCTGTGAACAGGCTGTGATTTGTGGTGTGGTAGAATTATATAATATATATGCCTGTGGTGGCTATCCTGTTTCGGTTGCCAATATACGCTCCATTAGCGATGACGTAGCGCCAGCCATTTTGTTCTGGTAGGTCGCGGTTCACTATCCAAACAAAGCCCGATTAACAAGGCAAATTTACAGAAAAGTGCTATTCTGACGTTATTTGAAGATTTTAAGGGGAAAAAACATCGAAAACGGTAAGAGTGCAGTAAATGTACCCTATAAACGCATTCATGCAAGACAGATGGGTAATAATAACTGAAATATTAATAAAATCTAAATTTAACATAACCTCACTTTATATAGTTTATTGTAAAAATAACATTATTTAATGATTTTTACAGTACCAATCTTTCATTCGCCATGGTTATGTGCTGGGCTCTGGATTGCAAGTACTACAATCAACGAGAAACTTGTAGATTTTTTATATTTCCGAAGGACCCTAAGGAACGCAACCGTTGGAATAACTTGTGAGGTAGGTTTGAAATATACCTTTTAATTTTGGATAGGTAACTGTTTAAATGTTTAATATAAATATATTGTATATTATGACACGTAGCGACGAACCTGGACCTGGTGCATTTTTATGCAGTTGTCATTTCCGTGATGGTAAAAGGGAAAATGAGCCTGAAATCTTCTTGCACAATGTAACAAAGAAATTCACTTATATAAGTCCTGAAAAGAGAAAAAGAAGAGAGCAGAGAGTGGTAGTTCAGGAGCATCTGGAAGGCCTACCAGCAAAGCATCGACAAGAAGGTTATTTTGAACCAGATGTATCATCTCCACCATCTGAAATGAAAATGTGAGTGATATTTATGTCAAATATGTATACGTTATACAGATTTCATTGCGTTGACTGCTAAATAAATACAGTGCAATAATAATTACTTGTCATAACGAACGATCAAAAACTAGGTTTGTCGATTAAACGGTTTGTTCGTTATGACAAGTGATTATTATTGCACTGTATTTATTTAGCAGTCAGCGCAATCAAATCTGTATAACGTATACATTTTTGACATAAATATCACTCACATTTCCATTTCAGATGGTGGAGATAATACATCTGGTTCAAAATAACCTTGTCGATGCTTTGCTGGTAGGCCTTCCAGATGCTCCTGAACTACCACTCTCTGATCTCTTCTTTTTCTCTTTTCAGGACTTGTATACGTGAATTTCTTTGTCACATTGTGCAAGAAGATTTCAGGCTCATTTTCCCTTTTACCATCACGGAAATGACAACTGCATAAAAATGCACCAGGTCCAGGTTCGTCGCTACGTGTCATAATATACAATATATTTGTATTAAACATTTAAACAGTTACCTATCCAAAATTAAAAGGTATATTTCAAATCTACCTCACAAGTTTTTCCAACGGTTGCGTTCCTTAGGGTCCTTCGGAAATATAAAAAATCTACAAGTTTATCGTTGATTGTAGTGCTTGCAATCCGGAGCCCAGCACATAACCATGGTGAATGTAAGATTGGTACTGTAAAAATCATTAAATAAAGTTATTTTTACAATAAACTATATAAAGTGAGGTTATGTTAAATTTAGATTTTATTAATATTTCAGTTATTATTACCCATCAGTCTTGCATGAATGCGTTTATAGGGTACATTTACTACAGTTTTACCGTTTTCGATGTTTTTTCCCCTTAAAATCTTCAAATAACGTCAAAATAGCACTTTTCTGTAAATTTGTCTTGTTAATCGGGCTTTGTTTGGATAGTGAACCGCGACCTACCAGAACAAAATGGCTGAAGCTACGTCACACTAATGGAGCGTATTGCCTCTTATATATTTTATTGTTGCCATTATGTTGCCATTCCACGGATTTCTTAAAATAAACTGGATCGCTGATTCCTAACTATCATTATGTCAGTTGTAAGGTGGTCGCCGTACTGTGCTAACATTCCATTGGCTAGTTTTCAGCTAATGATGTTGAGGTATTTACAGAGGGAAATTTTGAAAATAGTTTGGTGAGATATGGGCATATGACTAACTAAATATTACTTATATGGATGGATATGGGTATAAAATATGTACACTGTTGTAATAAAAATACTTTAGCAGCGGGTCTAAAAAGTTAACTTAATATAGGGTTATATCAAAGATTAAACTGTATTATTTGTGCATTAGATATGACGAGTAATTGACAGGACTGGAGTCAAGAGTTATATTTGTGCAGCAAAGGTACACATAATTTTTTTCTATTTATAGTGCATTTCAAATAATTGGAATCATCTCTTTTTAATTTGACTTGAAATGATTTTCGACAAAGTCGAAATTTATGTGCTTGTAAAGACACTCCCTACATGTACAAATCTTCCAATGGTATGTCTGGTAGGTACCTATGTATATTAAATTCATTGACGACACTATTTCTCCTGTTACAACTTCATTTTTTAAATAAATTATACATTAGCCGGAATTATAAGTGGTTCATAATAGTTACTTGTCTAAACATAATTTAGTAACTAACCCAAAAAACTTTAAAGTAACATGGTTTGTCAACCAAGTATCTGAACCTTGTCTGATTGCAGTATAAAAATTAGTTAGGATCAGTTTTGTATATTGTTTTGAGGAATTCTAATATCGATACCTTTTTGCCAAAATATCGTAAGTCACTCACTAAATTTTACCTTGGGCTACTTACGACAATTCTGCCACTCTGCCTATTACAGTTCTGTTACTTACGATAAAATGTATGCAGTTATTTAACCGTGAAACATTTAAATATGCTTACATATTTATGGATCTATCTACCACTGCCAAGATGTGTATTTGCATATTATACTTACGATAGATGTGTAGTTGTATCATGCGATAGATCCATAGTCATTTTCATGGAAAATGTCACTTACGATAGTTTGGCAAAAAGGTATCGATATAAGGTAGGTATTTATCGAAGAATTAGACATATGTTTGTAGTTATTTTAATTGTGGCAGGAGCTGCATAATATAAAAAGCCACGATGAAAGTAGCTGCACGTCTTATCAGTAAAAACGGCACTAAAAAAATATTTTTTAACTGAATGACATCATACAATTAGTAAGGTCAAGTAGTTATTAGCCAAATTTATACTTTACACTGTTAAGATATATTAAATATTGTGAATGAATTGGGATAGGTTAATCAGTTATTTTGTTATAAAATTACATGAAGTTTATAATACACAATATGGTAATAACTGCTTTTCTAGAAGATAACATTAACAACTTCAAAACTCAAAATCATGATTATGGTAGAAATTTAATAAAAACACATTTAAAATATAATTTATACACACAATCACATTATAATAGGAGTTTTATCCACACTTATAAAGCATATAAAGTAACCTATTATCCATTACTGAAATAATAAAAAAATATAAACTTAAATCAACCAAATTTAATTTACTTATTAAAATTAACATTAACATTTATATTAATAGACATTTCGTTCTTCGCTTTTTCATATTTCACTTCGTTTCCGTTAATAGGAAGCTTGTAGTTGCTTCTTGGAACAAATTTTGGATGTCTCCTCTCCTGAGAAATGACTTGAACGAGAAGAACCTTGGATTTTCCTTGCAATACCAAGTTTGTTAGATACGGAGTCTTCAATATAGCTCTCTTCCACCCACCATGCCGCTTGATGGGTGTAAAACGTTGGCACCTTCATTTCCCAATAAAGTTATTGAAGTGCACCATCATATAGTGGCCAATATAAGCTTGCGCGTTTGCCAAGTTCAGAAACGATGCAACTGTTGATGGAACTTTTGCCAATGTGTTGATTCCAACAGGCTGAGAAGTACATTTTTGATTCTTATAATGTAAAAAGAATCTGTTTTGTGATAAGTTCTTTGGTCTTAGGGAAATACATTTTCTACACATCTCTACGTCGTTGATAGAAAATCCTTCATTTATAATTTTAAACTATCGTGAAATGCCGGTCTTGGTATCTGGTATCGAAACAACTAGATACGCGCCAGTGTCCTATACATTAGTGATTTTCAAATTCGTCAATTCGTAGCATCGACAAGCACCAGAGACTCCTATTACTAGCGCAACCTAAAATGATTCATGGCCATTTGTACCGACTGTCACTTAAGTAAGGCTTAGCTAAACGGAGCTTAAATTTTAAGAAACTCTTAAATTACTTTAGCTTGCACCACGCAATCATATGTTTGGCTTTGTTAAGCTAAAGGGCCCTTGTACAGAGGCTACTTTATTTAGGAAATTTTAACTTTTAAGGTTATTATACCTAGTGTCTTTTACTTTTATTAACCACCAACCTTCTTACCCATATATAATACTACTATATCGCGGGTAGAGGCCCAAAAATTCCGAAAACAACACGGCGCTGACATACAATCTCTATCCTTATCGAGAGTACCTTAGTCAAATATGCGCATGCGCACGAATTTCGCGACTTCCAATAAGCATGCAGCATAAATACTGCATCTCTGTCTACCGACTTCTTTTAAAAAAAAGTTGAAAGTTGGAAAGTCTGTCAACCTATAAGCAATGTGTCAGTTTCCGTAACCATGGATATCGACAAAATCTGCGCATGCGCAAATCGAACAAAGGGTCTCTGGAACAGTATAGCACTATATCTTTTGTCCTTTGATGTTTTCGGAGAAACCGCTTATGGACTAACATAGGAAATACGCGATATAGTAGTATTATATATATGTTCTTACCGACGTAACGTAACCTATATTTTTTTTAATTTTCTACATCTAATTCGCTTTTGTGTTTTTGGTTTTTCAAAGAAATATTTTTGTTCGAACTAGGACTTCGTACTTGGAAATTATTGCAAAAAAAACCATGTAGAATAATAAAAAAGCAAAACATTGTAAGATCTGCCAATTTTTGTGAAGAAGAAAAATCTTTGCTTTTAAGAATAATTTCGAAATATAAAGATGTAATTGAATACCAAAAAAACTGATGGAGTTTCGTAAAAAGGCTTTTAAGGCACAACTATAAAAGTAAATTTATAAATACTGTAGATATTTTGGCATTAACAATGTATATTTTGTGTAAGTATAGGTACTTACTTGTCAGTAGCATACTCCAAATCTTCCTCAATTAGGTTCAATAACTAAATAACAGTTTGTTTAAACAGTTGGAACCTACTGAAAAACGTTAAATGGTAATCTTCAAAAGGACATGCAGGTACATATACTTTTCTAGAATAACCATTATCGATTATTTCTAATACGAGTATATCCATATCATCTTCAAAAATCCATGTCCATGTTTCAATTTACAAATTTATTGAAAATTTTAGAATATATTCATAGAATTTATAGGTTAGGTTACATCGCTTAAATTTAAGTTTACTTTAAGCCTGCAAATTTGGGGGCTTAGTTAAGTAGAATTTAAGGAACCGATAAGCCTTGCTTAAATATTGGTGCAAAAAAAATTTCATTTTTAAGAAGTCCTTAGGCCTAAGCTCTCCATAAAATCGTCGGTGCAAACGGGCATCAAAGTATTATTAATACATAATAGGGACTTAAAGCATGCTACAAATTTCATTCGTATCCGTATCCGTATCGAACTGCGCATGTGCAGAATCGATACGGCCGTCGAGATACGTTACGTACTTCGTATCGTTACGGCTTCTGTATCTTAACTTTATTCGTATCGTATTAAGTAAACAGATATTCTGTGAAGCAAACTGTCAACGTTTTCAGTGAACATAACTTAAGAAAGTTACGTTTAAATCGTCTAAATCGTCGTCCTCCTCGTCAATAAGAAGGGGATTATTGATAATACCCTCAATTTTAGATACTTATATTTTATGATAAAATAAGCACAAACATATATTCGAAAGCAACAGCAAAACAAAATTCGAGGTTAGAAAATATGACACAACAAGATACAGATAGGTACGTAGAGAACAGCTTTAACTTATTTTTCCTCAGTAACGTAAACCGATACGATACGGATACGGATAAGGATAAGTACCAATTTTTAAGGATCTGCTTTAAGTCCCTATTGTCTAAAAAGTTAAGAGTTATTACCTTAATCATAAAATATTCTTTATCACAAGATTTAGTCAAAAATTCTTCAATTTGCACTCTTTCCAAAACTGCAGCCTTTTTCACCTTGTATCCTTTCGATTGACTCTTCAGATAACAGATATCTACGTTTTTAGACTTTTATCGCAACCTTCAACATTGAATACTTCGACCAAATGGATGAAATAATGATGAAATTGCATGTTTTTTCTTCAGATTAAGAAATAAATAACTTGCACCTTGCACACAGAACTTCATTTATAAACCACAAAACAAAAAAAAATATAAAAGCAGTGCTGGTAACTCAACAGTGTTACCATCATTTAGTTCATAAAATACCTAGAAGTTAGCACAGTATGGCGGCCGCCTATCAGTTGTTATTTTTAGCTACCCCCACCAGTATGTATTAGCTATCCAGTTTATTTTAAGAAATGCGTGTGCCATTCCTATCCTATACGCGATTGATTTTAAGATCGAAGCGCCAAAATGGCAGTAACCTATACTAACCCAAGGATTTTTAACTTATATAGGATTGCTCGATCCCTATTCCTCAATGTTGTCCGTTTTAGTGACGTCACTACGAGACCCGGATGCTCTTTCTCTCTCTGTATTGTACGATTCCTTATCTATGACGCGTTGACAAATCACTGTCACTATCTAACTCATATATTTTGTATATCAATCCGATGACGTAGCCGCAAGACCCAATCACGTGATACGGCTTATAAATTCTATGGATCGAGCAATCCTATATAAGTTAAAAATCCTTGATACTAACCTACGTTCACTGACACTGACGTTTGAAATTTTATTCATCAAAGATTTGTTGTCGAGAACTTTAAACCAGTGATGGGTTTTTAGCCGCTAATTATATATTTAGCCAATGCTAATTATATAATTAGCATTTAGCCTGCTAAAAATATTATAATTAGCCGTTAGCAGAATAGTCTTTTAATTTTTCACACATTAGAATAATTTTTTCGCAATTATCAATAAAATATCTATATATTTATTCTTACCTACTAGGTAGGTAAGCATAATAGATATTATTAGGTCATCATATTATAAGTCACCGATAAGAAGAAATTAAATCTAGAGATAGCGACTATTTTGTATTTTATTTTATAATACCTACAGCAATCTTCATCATTTAATTAAGTGCATCAAAAATAAAAACAATCGTACAAATTAAAAAATAAAAATATAAAGCAAACTAAATTAAATTAAAAAATAAATAAAAGTTCCAATATATCTCCCTATGAGGCCATTTTTTCCACTGGCACTATAATATTTAGCCTGCTAATTTTGAAAGGATTTTTAGCCGACGGATAATTATCGATAATTAGCCGGCTAATTATAAATGGATAATTATCCGGCACATCACTGCTTTAAATCAGGTAAAAAGCTTGTAAAACTATTTTGAAAGGGGTAAGTAGTGATATAAAATTAAAATAGATTATAGATTTCAATATTTTTCGAGCGTTCAATCTGAAAATGAAACAACCTCAAAATATGTCAAATTCTTTATTGGGCATACAGCATACATACCCTTATGGAAATAGTCATCCTAAGAGAATGGTAAAGAGCACACTCTCTACTCTGCGTTCTTTAGCTTCTTTATCCATACTTGTCTCCTGTAACTCTGTAATGCTCAACTTATAGTTTCCGCGATAGCTTCAGATTTTTCCGCTTTTGGAAAAGTATGAAACTGATCTCGGGGTTTTTCTTTGTACAAGAGGAACAATGACGCTCACAACAATAATGATTCATATCTAATCAAAGCAATTAACTAATATAACAACGGATATTTCAAAATTCACAATAGACATACATACGCAAAACTGAACCAATAACCCATGCGTTAGTTGTGCGTGCCGCCAGTAGGTAGCGTATTGCTTAGCAAGAATCGCGTATTGCTATTCTGTGGCTGCTATAATCTATGTAATCTGTAATCTGTGGTTGCCATTATCAATTCAATGATACATAGATAATGCCAGAATTCAATAAAATGAAATGACGCCAAACCGCCAAAAAACACCATTTAGAAAATTCTGGTGATCTGACTGATCTGGTGTCATTTTCGATAATTTCGATTTTAGTGAGTGCTTGGTGTTAAATGTTTGTGATTATCGTTAATGTACTTGAAATTATGTGATTTCTAGAATTTTTTAAATTATTCTATTAACTCGTAATAAATATACTTCTGTTTTGTATCTAATATTTCATATTTTGCAATACTTTTGTGGTTAAAAAGTACCAAACATGAAAACGAATTTTAAAGTAGGGGACAAAGTATTTGCCAAAGTTAAAGGATATCCTCCGTGGCCAGCCCGTGTATGACTTAAAATACATAATTATATTGTGTGTTTGCTGATTATTGTATTTTCAGGTTATAGCTGAAAATGGGAAAAAATACAATGTTGAATTTTATGGAACCGGAGAAACGTAAGTAAATGTAAACCTTTTATGTCTTATATGGGCCAACCCTTGTTAAAGCGTTGATTATAACTTTTAACAAAACAGGACGTAAGCCCTATAATGTAAAAGGAATTAGCCGACAAACTTCTGTTGAGTAAAAGAAGATTGTGCGATAATTCCTGACAGAATAATTTTAATTATATGTTCAGTTATGGTTCTTCATCAATAGTATGTTTTTAATTCATTGTATTAAATGCTTATGTACCATTTTATAGCTTGCATTGAGCAGTGATTTTCAAATATTAAATAAGGAACAACCCCAATAAAAGTTACACTACCACCATAGTAATCCTTAACTATTAGGTACTTTTTAAGTATACTGATTTGATTATACATTACAATAAACGAATAATAACAAAAATAGACAAAAATAATGTGCATGGAGAATTTTTCTTCATATAAACATGGATCGAAAAATGCTTCCTAGTTCTATCCTAGTTTTTTTCTAAATAATTCTGACACCAGTTGAGATAAATTTATCAAATTTGGTATATCACATATAATATTCCAAAAAGGGGGGAGGGGGGAAGGTGAGGTAAATATTACCCCAACTTTTTTGTGCTTTGGATTTTCCAACTTTTGAATGGAAAATATGAAATTTTAATATTTTTTACTGAAAAAAGGTACTTACACTTTTGTTGGTACTCATAGGATGATAGATCGATTGTTTTCAAGCAAATTCGCTTTGATTATTTGCATATTCACATGCAATAACACGAGATGTAACTTTTTTTGTATGTAACTTTTCCCCGGCTATATCATTAATATATGAAATTTTAGAGTTTTCTACGTAAAAAAGGTACTCTTGTTGAAATCGATAAAATGCACAGTTTTGATATAAAATGGATTTTCAAATTTTAAGGAAGCATTTTTCAACCCATGTTGAAATCAATCTATAACATGAGAAGTACACATTTGTTAAGAATTGAATTATTAAAATTATAATGTATATTATATAAAAGAGAACTTAATATACTATACAACGATAAAAACTATTTATGTGGAATAAAATTAACTTTATCAATGAGGCATAGTTAATTGTAGAATAAGTATATAAAAATGCTTTTTAAACTAAATCAGATGTTAATTACTGGAAGTTATGACTAATGACTCAATTTACTACAAATATCAGATTGCCTCAGTATTTTTACACTGTCACATTATTTTATATGATTGTAGAATGGTAGAACCATTTTACCACGGTGGAACTCATGTAACCTTAAAGTTACTGAAACAAATTATTTAAAATATTTTTAGTAGACCTAGGTTATGAGTAAGCAGATCAACAAATGTAAATAAAGTTATCTTGAAATTGGCCAGAACACATCAGTAGGTAATGTAATTATTACCGAGCTACAACAACCCACCATATGTTTTATCGAGAAGTAGATACCTAGATAAAAAATAAACCAATTATCGATTTTTATATGGAATACCTTGTATATCATAATATTTTTGGAATCTACATCATTTTCTGAATCTAATAAAATAAACATAAGTGACATTTCAGCTGTCAAATTACTTCTTGGACTATTCTACTTTTGAATTTAGGGTGCCTTCTATCTCTCAACTCTAATTTCAGTTCTGTTGATCCCATAGATAAAATAAGCGTATGCGTAGATTGCTTATTAATTATTATACTTTCTAATGGTATTTTAGTACCATTATAGTACTATTTAAAAAAAACTAGTTTCGGCTCTATACCCACTTTGAAAAACTTTAACGCCCTGTAAGTAGAGAAATTGAATTTTTTTAATACAAACTCAATTTTTCTGTGGTTGCTATGCTCCATTAGAATTAATCAAAATAGAGTCAAAATAGCAATTTGACAGCCGAAATGTCACTTATGTTATACCATTGGATTCAGAAAATGACGTAGATTCCGAGGTAGATTCCAAAAATATAATAATATACAAGCTGTTCTATATAAATATCGAGAGTTGGTATTAGTTCTGGTAAAAGCGAAAGTGGCAAAAATGTAATTTTATGTCAAAGGGTGATCTTTAATAAGGACTTCCGCCTTCCGCTATGCCAAATTTGAAAATTGTATCTGAAAAATAACGGGGAAAAGAGGGGTATACTGAATCTGTGTTACACTGTATACAATTTTGCCAACCAAATTGTTTTATTTTATGTTTAATGGTTATTTACCGAAAACATGGAACTGAAGACCTTAGCATTTGAGGGTTCTTTTCTTATGTCAGTTTGAAGCACTTGAACATCTTCAAAAAGCAAAGAAGCAATATTAAAATTTTAATGTAATGATTTTTTCAGTGGAATAATTAAAGTAGAAGATCTTTCATACTATTTAAGAAATAAAGAAAAGTTTCTAAAACCTTTAAAGCGTAAAGATTATGTGGACGCTTTTGAACAAATAGAACAGGCCATAAAGGAAGATGGAGGAGATGGTGATGACGGCACATCAGTCAGTGCGGAAAATTCTACAAGCCTTGTAAGAATAATTCTTAGGTTATAAATCACTATTTTCAATTTAAATTGTATCTTAATTATAGTGTGGTTTAAATGTGTGTTTTCAATGGTTCCTGAAAATCAGTTAAGAGATAGAACAAATCTGATATAGTCTAATGGTCTTTTTGTTTTAAAAATAAGAGCGTAATCTGCATTCTTGTATCGTTTTCCAGTTAGTTTTTACATTTTTTCCCCATTTTTGAAAATAAGAAACCGGGCTGTTGCATATAAAAAAAAACTAGTTGTGGTTGTATCTCAACAAAGTGTCTGTAGAGTGTTAAGTTTTTTATGATAGTTATTATGAAAAGCGGGAAATAAAGGGCCTGTTGAAAACACATAAATTTGAATTTCATGGTTCTATTAAGATGTTTGTTTAGGTGTCCTCCAATAGCTCAAATAATTCTTTAAATTCATCTACAAAAGGGACTAGAAAGACAGTTAAGAGAAAACGATCTGTTTCTGAAAAATCTTCTCCCGAAGTACTTCAGAGAAAAAAGTTCCAGAAACCTGAAGAAGGTAAGTAAACTATCATTTCATTCCTATTCTTATTATATTACCTGTGTAACCTGTGCTTTAATTTTTTTCCGCACAATAAAATCAGAGTTATACTAGGTTATCATAAAGTAAGGGATATATTTGAGCTTATTATGTATTTTTAACAAATTAAGTTAATAACAGGATGTGAAATAAATTCGATTGCTTAAACAATGGGATTTCGTAGTCCAACAGTGGTTAACGCAAATGTTCGATATGTTGTCCATTTTGCTGCTGTACAATCACCTCTAAATTGTACACAGCATTATTCAGCATTTCTGGTTGAATTGCAGCAATTTGCTCCCTAATAGAGCCTTTTAATTCTTCCAGCGTTGTTGGTTGTGTTCTAAGCACCAAATTTTTTAAATAACCACACAGCCAGTAATCTGCTGGGTTAAGATCGGGCGATCTTGGAGGCCATTAATTTACAAAATATCGGCTTATAACACGATTTTGAAAAACCTCCATCTGCTCCATCCTGCATAAAAATCAGGTTTTCAATTCCTTGGTGCTTGTTTTGTATCCCTGGAATGGCATAATCTCATAACATATGGTATTGTTCACCAGTAACAGTTACAGATACGGCCTCTCCATTCTGTATTTCCACAAAAAAGTATGGTCCAATGATAAAATGAGATGTGAAACCGCACCAAACGGTGGTCTTCTTGTCATGAAGACGTTCCTGAACGATTTTCTTTTGGATTATCTGTTGACTATATTCTACAGTTTTGAGTATTGACTCCACCGTTTTTAGAGAAATGGGCCTCATCTGTTCATAAAATAAGGGATAACCATTCGGGTTCAATTTCCATCTGAACCTATATTTGTAAAGAAAATCATACCTGTTAGGAAAATCTGCATCATTTAATTCAAACAGCAGTTTAAGTTTATAGGGATACATTTTTAGGATTTTTGCGTAAAATTTTGTAAACCGTGGTGTATGGCATTTGGAATCGTTTTGATATCGAATTCACACTACTGATTGCTAACGGATTAGTGTTGGCTATGTTTTGATTTTCTCGAAGAACTTCTGCCACTTGGACATCACTAATCCTTGGTCTTTCTGATTTCGGTAGGTCAGTTACAGACCCCGATCTTTAAAATTTGCTGATCAAATTATGGTAAGCTTTTATTTGACAGGGCCCTGCTCTCAAACCCATTTTCGTACGAAATCTTCGTAATCCGTGTAATTTCTGCCGCATTCGTAATAACATTATATTAAACCAATTCTTGTTTGTAGATTCATGTTATTAAAGTTTAAATCGTTTCAATTTACGTTGTTGTTGTTGTTATTGATAGGCGGCGCGGTTACCCGCAGCACTCAGGTCTTTCGACCCATTGTGCCTGCCGCTAGTTGGGAGTTATTGGAAGAGACCCGTGCTGTGCGCATAGGCCAACACCCGTTGTAGGGGAAGCTCCCTAATGTCCTGAGGCAGAAGAAATGCTGCGCCCAGGTGTTTGTGTCTCTTGACCATGAGGCAGGCACAGCGACAGAGGATGTGAATGGAGTCCTCGTCATCGTGTCCGCAAAACCTGCACCTTGTAGTGTCACTAAGACCGATAGTGTTAAGGTGCTTGTTAAGATGTCCGTGACCTGTCAACAGTCCTGTGACAATCCTTATGCTGTTACGACTTAGCGCAAGTATTGATTGAGTTGCGTTCGACCAAGGCCCTTCAATTAAGAGCCTGGCTTGTCGCAGCCCAGTCACGTTTGACCATTCTTCCTTTGATCTTACCTTGATCCAGTTTCCACTGGACCTTGCTACATAACTAGGCGGAAGCCCCAGCACTGGTTCGGGCCCTGTAAACTGTATACTTGAGCCTCTCTTAGCCAGTGTATCGGCCTCCTCATTTCCTGTTATATTATGATGACCCGGTACCCAGGTCAATTTTACCTGGTTGTTCTGTCCCAATTGGGTCAGACCATTAACACACTCTAGGACCGTCCTGGAGGTGATCCTATAGGAGATCAAGGCACGTAAAGCCGCCTGACTGTCGGTGCATATCTGGATATGCTGATTAGAATATCTCCTTTTGAGATTTTCCTGAACACATGCAGAGATAGCAAACATTTCCGCCTGAAAGACCGTGGCATACTTTCCCAAGGAGAAGGATAGTCTCGCCCTCGGGCGCACGCCCCGGACTCCCGCCCCGGACTCCCGCCCCTGAGCCCTGGTCTGTCTTGGACCCATCCGTAAACCAGACGAGCCCATTCGAGACCTGAGCATCAGGATTTTCGAGCCAAGCTTCCCTGTCCGGTATCTCTACTGTGTAAGGTTTGAGAAACATATAGGTGAGAGATATCCTGTCACTGGGTGCGTCCAGTAGACTGTCTCCTCCCACAAGTTCCCCAAGAATACTTGTATGTCCACCATCGTGGCTTTTACCTAGCCACCGCCCCCACTGCTTGACCCTATAAGAGGCCCTCCTTGCCTCTCCCTCAACCACTATATGCAGTTTAGGGAGAGACAGGAGAGCCTCCAGAGCCTCTGTGGGAGCCGTGCGTATCGCTCCTGTCGTGCTTACACACGCCAGGCGTTGTAGTTGAATTCAATTTACGTTTATGTCAGTTTTATTTTGACAATTCTTTAAATCGCAATGATTACGTTTGACACTTGTATCAGCAGTTGACATTTGACATGACACCTCTTTGGTTTTCCATAGATAGAGCAAAAATCTTATTGAAGCAACTAGATTCCATTTATTTTTTGATGCAAGCTTGATTTTTTAAAGTTATATATGACTTTAAAGTATACCCCTTACTTTATGATGACCCCATACTTTTGCATACAATTATGATACATTTTTGAGCAAAAATATAGGTATTTAATGTTGAAGTTATTAATTATTGCAAATTCTAGATTAAGAATTCAAATTAATAATACATCAGCACCAAAGTGGCAATAGCCAACTAGTTTTCCACTTCATATATTAGTCCAATTTGTTACTACCTACTTAAAAAATTGGCTGTTGCATGCCTTCAACCCTGTCATTGCACATTGCATGTGATCCTTAAGGTAGTGGTATCTTCTACCACTTACCAACATATTTGTTTAAAGGTCTGAATATTTAGCTTTATGTAAAAAACGTACTATTGTATCACAAATACTGGTAGTACTTAGATGGTAAAATACTTTACGAAGCTTAAAATCGACCAGTATATATATATATATCATGATTCATTACTTACTATTCAAGATAATGTGATTAAATTTACTGGAGTAGAGTAGCCTGATCCAATTTTGGAATCATTTACAACAGAAGCATTGTCATTAACAGCAAAAATTAGTTCCACAGTTTACTGTCAAGCGACATAGTGCTATTTTCAATTCCAACAAGCTTACCATAGTCTGAGAAGTACTGATATTGACAGTTTATTTCCATTAAAGATGGATATAAAAGATTGCTGTATAGATATAGAATACAGATATTAGTATCAAGACTGCTAAAACTTTAAAAGAAAAGAGTTTTATCAGAATCAGTATATTATATTTAAATAATAACTAATGGACAATTTTACAATTCAGAACCTATATATTTTTTGCAATTTTCTCAAACTAAAACTGAATTTTTAGGTCTGGCTGCTGGCAGTGGCATTTTAAACCAATCCAAACCACCCATTAAGGATTCTCCATCTAAAGCTTCACCTGTAGAAGGGTCTAAAGAGTGAGTATAATATTAAATTGCAACTGTCCAATAGGAAATTTGATAAATTCATGTGTAGAATGTATTCAAAAAAGCACTGCTGTTAAACTACGAACTATGTTAATGTCCAATTAGTGTATTCCATCTTATAGGATTGTTTTTGTTGAAATCATTGGTCTATGCATTTATCGAGTACCTATATTTATTCAGTATTCAGTTCGAGACATTTTTACCATAAATTAATGTGTATTTCTTTGTCATACAAACCATTTAATTACTGGAAAAAATCAATATTTGTCTGGAAAAGCTGGAAAAGTCGGGGGATTTTGTATAGGCATTATGCTGGACACCTTGATGAATTAAATTCAAAATATTGCAAAAAGAAAGCATATATGTAGCTTTACATTGATTAATTGCAACATTCCAATTTGGAATGTAATGACCTGGAGAAAAGCCGCACTTGCCCGACACCATGACGAGTATGTTATCGAGTCTGCTATATTCCGTGTTCCAACATTATTATATATTATTATTATTTATTATATATTATTTCCAACTCTTGACGGGTTCATGATTTAAAGAAAGATATTTAGATAGCCGTTTCTGTTAAACATGAGTTACAAAAAGTACTGAAATCCCCACAAAAAAACATTATCTGTAAAAAAAAGGTGGCAAGTTCACTCTGCACAAAAAATAGTTTTATTCCCCCCCAAAAACATTAAATAAAAATAAAATGTTATCTCTCCAAAAAATATTTGAAATTAATTAGATTCGCCAAGTCCGGTCTATAAAAAAAAAAATAAAAGAATTTTACTATAAATTTTTTTTATATAGAAATCAAAAAAAACTTGGCACGTTTTTATCTTTAAAATAATGTGAGAAATACGGATCTATAAAATAATGAGAGAAACATGGAAAGTCAAACACACAGTTTTTTTAAGATTAAAAAAAATATATTTTTTTTTTATGAATTTATACCAGACTTGACGATTTTAATTGATTTTAAAATATTTTTGTAGAGATAACCCTTTATTTTTATTTAATGTTTTTGTGGGGAATAAAAATATTTTTTGTGCAGAGGGAATTTTGCACCTTTTTTACAAAGAATATATTTTTTGTGGAGATTGTTATTACAGGTCCCATACATACAGAAATAAAGTAGCACAATGGATAGACAAAAAAATATATTTAAAACCCTCCTCTTAGTTTTTAGGTTATTTTATTTTAGACTTAATAGGGTTTGTTCTAGCAGCAATCTCAAACGGTTCCCAATCGTACGGAGTTTGCGCATAGTAATCCACGCGTTGTAGCAAACAGATCTCGGATTTTCGACTATTAGTCAGATGTTCTAGCGACAGCAAAACCCCGTTTACAAACCAGTCGAAAACCGTCAAAGTAGTCCACAGAAATTCCTTTGGATTTTCAGTTTGTGACATGCGCAGAAGTTCGGGATATCTGCCGCCACGTGAGGATAAATTTATGTTATTCAGTTAACCTATATTTTTAATTTTTTTGTTCTCTTGTTAATTTTTGGGTTGTTGCAAACTCTGGGGCAGTGGACTAGATTCACCCGTAATATTTAAAAAAACGAACAATACATTTATATCGAACATCAAAAATTATAACCTATACATTTATACCGATATTTGACATTTGACGCATTTAAGTTCACCGGTTCATCACAGAACATTGCAAGAGTCACGGAATTAGCTTCAAAGCGTTCTAGAAAATCTCAAACCGTTTGTAACCAAGTTTTAGGATGAACATGCACAGTTGGTCAATCCAATAACTGGCTTCAAACCGTCCGAAATTTCGTGCTAGAACAAAGGTAATACTAACTTACTACAAGTTAACAGTTTTTAATAAATTATATACTTTGGACATATCAATTTTGCAATCAATGTAGGTATGGTAAAATAAGTTAAAACTATCCATGTACAAGTTTTTCTCTTGTGGATTATTAATTTATTTGTTGATTACTCAATTAGTAAATTGGTTACTGAACTTGTTTAACTAGCATATATTTTATATAGCATTTTCTTTACAATTACTACATATACTTTAAAACTAATACTAGAAATAAAGTTCATTATTATTTATATTATTATTACTTGATAAATTACTTCACTAAGAATGCACCTATTGAATATATTATTTTTTATAAATTTTATACAAAACAACTAACGAAAATATAATTTTAGGATTGAATTCATTCCAGTAGATGGTGTAGAAAACACATCAGAAGAAATTGAAACTATTGACAAACAAAACGATAGAGAAAAATCTGAAACATTAGATTTTAAAATTGAAATAGTCCCAGAAAAATCTTTAAAAAACAACATAGCATATGTAAGTTTCTACATGTTTAGTTGTTATGTTTACATGCACTTTTTTATTAATATTTTTTAGGCTAACTATGTTAAAGAAAAAGAATCAATTTATAAAGGTAAGAAACTATCTTATGTAATATTTGTGTTTATTATTTATTTATTGTCTATTAAGGATCTATATTTTGTTAATGACAATATCCAAATATGGGCATGCATCTAGTTGAACCTGAGCATTTTTGTTGCTTTAATTATGTATTATCCATAATTGTAAAAAAATTGAGGTACACTTATCAGTATAGTCTGGTCCTAAAATAGTAAGCAGTAAGTTAAAGACATATAAATATACAAACAAACCAAACCACTATTTTTACTAGTTCTTAATCCAATAAAATAATTATGTCTATGTGCCACACACTGGGTACTATGACTATGATGATACTCTATTCTGCCGGACGTAATTTTTTGCGTGCGCTTCTTGTATATCTATCTTCCTTTATCGTGTACAAAAAGATAGATGGTTATCTTCGGCAATTGTATTGTAATGAATGTGTCAATTTCAGGTCATTTCGATAGATGGGATTATTTCTTATAAGAGTCATAAGTGGTTTTAAAGATTTTTAGATTGTTTTTACATTTTACACATTTACATTGTTTGAATAACTATTTTAAAAATGTAATCAATCATGAGTGTTAGTGACCAACTTATATAAAAAGCAGGGTAGTCGTAAATAACCAAATTTAACAGATCAAGAACGTTGCATGATAATAAAAGTGTATGATGGAATTCGAGTATGAAACAGATATGTCTGTCAGTCATGCCATGAAAAAGAATGATTCTGTTAGAAGTGTTTATAGTGCAATTAAAAGTAGTGAAATGTAAGGAAGTGAAATATCAAAACACGTGGAAGGAACAAAATTGTATTTGACAACAATGTTAAGTATGCAATTCGTTCATGGAAATTCGTAAATTCATGGATTTTATTTCAAAAATGAAATTACGTTTATGAAAATTAAAACTGCAATGCAGAAAACGAAAATTTGCCTAAGTTGTCACAAAGAGTTAATATGTACTATGCAAGAAATGAATTTTTGTTACTTAAAAGGAAATCAAAAGAGTATCCTAATAGAAAAGGAAGAAATTGTATTATGGTGGAGAGTATTTAGAAAAAGTAAAAAAAGTTTTGTGCTTTGAAAACAAAAATTTATTATCTCGACGAAACATGGATATGTGAAGGACATAGTCTCCAAGTTTGGCAAGATTGAAATAATACCATAAGGAGGTGTAAAGCATTTTTATGGGATTAAAAGCATCACTGGAAAGAATGGCGATTAATAATTACACATATATGAAGGTTCAAGGTGTCTCAAGGTGTCTTATTGGTGATGCCTGTCAATTTTTGGTGATGTTTGAATTTTTAGTAGTTTCAGTGTTTTCACTAGTTTTGTATCACATAAGTGTTAGCTCAGTTCAAAAATAGAAATTTCGCAGGGGCCATTTGTCCTGTTAGCAAAAGCACTGGCTACGTCCCATAAAAAAATGTTCTACCTACAATATGAATCAGTTTTGTAAAAGTGTAAAGTGTTCAGTGGGCATGCCTAAAAAAGACGTTAGATGTTAACCTATCTTCCTTGTTGATTACGGTGGGTAGGTACTTGTCTAAACACAAAAAACAGTAATTCATTGTTACCTGTAGAATTGAATAAAATGAGAAAAGCCTAATGTAAAATAACGTATACGATTTTCGGTGTAAACATGCTTATGCTTTGTTCTACACTGCACATTGTAGGCACCCGCTAGATCAGATGTTTTGTAGGTAGTAAAGCTAAAGCTACGTATCTTGTTATATTCTGTCAATAAACGATTTCATGTAGAAAAATTATTATTTTACCTAATAAAGAGGGATAAAATACCAAAAATAATGTAGTGAGATGTTCCTTATTTATGATGCTTATTGACTTATATATTATAAACAGGATTTTGTACCTCAACATTAATTAACCCATTTTCTTAGTCGTATTGGTGGTGGGGTACAAAACAATTAAGAGGCAACACTGCTCAGCGTACCAACACAACTGACCGGTGAATGTCGGAGTTGAATGTCGGTTTCGGACAATGGCGCCGAAATAAGATTTTAACAGCAAAATTTTACAAAAATTATGACAGGGTTATTTTCGACGATATCAAAAAAATAAATTCAGATTAGTATTCTTGACGACTAGGACTATTACCCCTGTAAATATGGCCCAAGCTTAAAGTTACACCTTGTATATTAAGTTTTATTTATTTAATATTGTTCAAAAATTCGTCTTACTACAGCACCAAGGTTACTACAGACCTCCAACTAAAAATCCAAATAAAGTTTTGTAAAAATAAAATTACCGGAAATAGACAGCATTACAAAGAATATTAAATTTAAATACGGGGCTGCTAGTTCCAACTAAAAACAGCGGCAATGTTTACAGATTCCAAGGCGGCCGCCTTGTATCTCTTGCCGGTCGGCCATGCAATACACACAAATTGCCAATGCCGAGATAAAAAAAAAGATTATTGATAAAAAGTACTTTACATTTTTGCTCTTTTCGGACCTGGCAATTTGGTTCATTTTATCAGAAGTTCGTAATAACAAACTACGTTATAAAAATTATAAGAAAATGGCAACAAAATTTTAAATAAAAATTGACCAAAAACGCCTTCAATAACAATCAACCGATAGGTACTGTCCTCTGTTTTGAATCTTTGAAATGCAAAATTTGAGAATTGAATTCTGCATTGACCTGTAATAGCATTCCCTATGTCTAGCTTCAGCTGTTTTACTATTAACGCTTTCGGTGCTGTAGACGAATATGGTCGCTGTGCGGTTAATTGCTGCATACGCATATATTCGCCTTGTAAATTAAATTGATTCTGAATGCTGTAGCTGTATAAAGTCACATCATATGGACAATACTAGATTAGACTCAGATTCTAACCCAGTAGCTGCGCCATTAGGTCAATAGTTACTGTGTTTTAGACAGTCGTTAGGCATAGTAAAAATGCCATAAAAATAAGGACTTTTAACTTTTTTAATAAAACTAATTAAATATAAAAAATTCAATGAATGAAATATACCACAATTAGTTGTAGAAATGGCATGAGTTGCTGTAGACGTATATACGTTTGCCCCAGTGAAAATGAATAAATTCAATGTTTGTCGTTAGTTTAATCTGTCGGTAACTAAAGACAGAATGTTAAGGAGTTATTGGTATTTTAAGTTTACCAGACTACAATATTAATAACAGATAATGTATACTTGTAGGTAAACCTGTTGAACCTAGAGAAGATTATATAAGTCAGGTCTTACCTGTTAAATTGCCTTCTGGAATAATGGGAGGAATTAAATTACATACTGACTGGCCCCTTAAATTTGAGTTTGAGTATGAACGTGCTCTCTACGATGAATCGGTGGCTTTACGTGTTTTAGAAGAGAAACAAAAAATTGAGTCTGGAAACTTGAGTATTATAAATAATCATCAGATATTTATTCCTAATATTGAAATGTCTTCTGATGATGTTACTGAAGTTCTGTACCAGAAAGATATTGAAACAAAAAAACAAAGGATAGATAGGTTAAAAGTGGAGTCTGAGCTTATGGGTTTTGATTCGAAAATTAAAAACAGTTTAGGACTTGATAAGGCAGATCCAAAACAGGCAATAGGTTATTTGGATTCTATATATAAAATTAAATTCGATGATCTCATGTTAATAAAGCACCCACATGTGGTAGAAATGGTTAGAAGATTGCGTAAATATGTAGGCAATACAAAAGAGTGGAATCTCTCTGAAGAATCTTTAAATGAGTTTTCCACACAAGCTGAGAAAATTAGAGCTAAAGCAGAACAAGTTTATACAAAATTTAAGGTAAGATTATATTATTTTTATTAACAATAATTCTGACTAACAAAAAATTAAAAATCAATGAAAACAAATTTTAACAACTAGTAACTTAAAAAAGGTGAAGTTCAGAAACTCATGTGTGAAGACAATGAGGTTCTGTTCTACCACTTAACCTTTTACCTAGCTTAGATTAATCTAAACGATATACATAAGTGACCAAGCAAATAAAACTTACAAGTTATAACACTATTCCAATATTTAACGTTTAAATAAGAAATTGGCCAGTTAGTAATAGTTTGGACAATTGCAACTGAAAAGTAAGAAATGATAATTTACTAAAGGGAATTGAATTTAGAATATAGCTAATATTATATGACAAATGATTTTTTAAATGACAAAATCGATGTCGAGATATTTGCAGTTTATGTTTATAAATAAATTGGGAGATTTAAAGAGCTATGGAGATAAGAGAGATGCGAACTGGCTGGCGCTCCGGTGCGGGGGTCCTGTGAAGTAGCGGCTGATCCTAATTAACTTGTTTTTTGGTTAAAAAATTGGTTAAAAATATGCATTTCCAATATATTGTTAAATTTCCGAAATTCGGACGGAGAGAATTAGATATCTGCCATAAGAGACAATACAATTCGTGATTTTTGATAAATCCATTTAATAAAAATTCTTTTAAAATTTTACATGAAAATATTGGTTATTTCATCTTGTATATTATGTCGTTGGTATTATCTCGTTTTGTGATAAGTAAGCTTCAATCAAGCAGTTCCCTACACAATAGGCTTATTTTAAAGCAGTTTACTCTCACTCAGACTCTAACGGAAGAATAGAACAAAACTATATTATCGCGCCACCTATATCTCCCGCGACGGGTCATTTTCAACGAATTTTTTATAGATGTTTTACTTTCATAGCGAGAAACTGGGACATTCTCTCTGACACTAGTGTACTAATATCTGGTATTAGACATGTATTTGGTAGATATTATAAGATTATCAGCCTTATTAATAATAAAACTTAGAATGTTCTAAGACCTGACTAGAATGATGTTAAATCACTAGTTATCAGTTTGGGTATGTTTTACCATAAGTTAAAGTTAACCTAAAAGTTTGACAAAAATGGCAGCACTTTTTCTTTTCCCTCCCAATTTACAGATCGAGAACGTTTTTCTGAAATCTTAAATAATTTAATGCGAATTTTTTCGTATTTATATGTCAGTAACCTCAATAATTATATAAAATTTAATTATGGCATGGTTACTTACTGAATTCATTAGGGAGTTTTTGAATCTCTTAAATTTTAGCATGTCGTTATCGTTATTCTGAGCATGTGCAGTTCCAAAAAGAGTATCATTTTTGGCACTGCGCATGCTCAGTATAACGATTGCGATAGCGATAAGGTAAAAATTGAAGGTGTTCAAAATCTCCCTATTATAAAAGGCAAAGTTAATGCTTATCCAGGGCGGATTTACCACAAATTCAAATTTTACATTAGCAAAAAGCAAAAACGTAATTAGTTAAAAAAAAAATATAAACGTACTTCACTTAAGGATGTTTTATTAACCGCTTCTATTTACTATTTCATGTATGTCCAAAGAAAAACGTACCTATCTCAATGCACAAATAATTTCTAATTTCACAACATTTTTAAAAATGTGGGTCTTTGAGATACTCCCCCATGTTGAAAAGCTAAATCCGCCCTTGATTGCTTATTAACCATACCATAAGTTCCATATTTACCATAAATTCAAATTTTACATAGCAAAAAGTAAAAACGTAATTAGTAAAAAAAATATAAACGTACTTCACTTAAGGATGTTTTATTAAACGCTTCTATTTGCTATTTTATGTTTGTCCAAAGAAAAACGTATCTATCTAAATGCACAGATAATTTATAATTTCACAACATTTTTTAAAAATGTGGTTCTTTGAGATACTCTCCATGTCGAAAAGCTAAATCTGCTGTTGATTGCTTATTAACACAAAACAGTCTTGACGCAAGACACTTGTAAGTCTTGTCACTTTGCAGATTAGATTTATTGAAGTGAAATTACCTCTATGTATAGAATGAGATGTTGTCACATTAACTTCTTATTTAGGATGCTGTTAGTTATTTGTCTATAAATATTTAATTATTAATATGAACTACTTAGATTGATTTAAGAATGTGGTTAGTGGTCATTAGTATACTTGATGTTATTGTGATTATTATTATTCTGGGTGTTTATTTTTTTGTAGGAAGTTGTTAAGCTACCTGAAGCGGCCACTAGTTTTTGGGAAGGATTTACTGACCTGGTAACTCAATTTAGAACAGAATGTAAAGATTTGACTGAGGGTCAAATTTATCTACTATGTTCTGAACCAAGTATGTATTTCCACTAAACAGTGGATATAAATCTGATAAACTAATAATTTTATAATTTTCAGCATCTCGTCAAACTTTTTTAAATAACCTTGAAGAAATAGAATCAGAGAAGGTAAATTAAACACTAAAATACAATTATTATACCCCAGATTTCATAGCCAACATATGTTCAGGAATACAAGGGACAAACTGAGACTTACCGTGATATAATAAAGAATGTCCAAAAATCTAAGATCACTAAATAGTGTAATTTCTCCATTAATTTTTCTTTTGCATGTAAAACCGGCATTGACGTCGGTTAGTTGGATGTCGGGATGAATACTTTAAGTTTATAAACATGAACAGATTCATAGTTAAAAAATAAAGTCATTAAAAAAATATATTTTAGTAAATACATTTTTTACTAAATAAATACAAAACTTATGCCTAGAATACAAAGGTATATTTTTATTGTTTATCTTTAAACTTATAAGAAAAAAATCCTTGCGGATATATACGTCATACACATCAGGTAAGGGCAACATTATTTACTATTTAACATTATTTTACCTAAAAATTATGTAAAATATTAAAAAATTTATTTTTATTGTTTACTATGATAAACACCGAAACATGGTGGTGGACATAGTCCTAATCCTACATCCAAACACCCGCATCTCAACTCTTTTCTTTTCTTATTATTATTTTTTTTTTTTCATAAGAAATGTGGCATCGTTTGGTTGGCTTTTCTTTATTTGGCGTAGGTAGAATTATAGATGGAAAATGTCGGTCTATAAAACGAGATACATTATGTGCTTTTGACCGTCTACGTTGCGGATCCACAGGCTGAGCATCAGATTTTCTGCGAGCTCTATAAAAAAGTTCAGTCTAGTTTTTTACCTCCACTTTGTTTATATGAAATGTAAGCATTTAGTATTGTAATATTCAATAAATGAAAATAATCTTTTTGTAATATTTAGTACTGTGTTCGATCAAGGTAATAAAAAGAAAGGCAGGAAATTATCCAATAAATCTACTCCACCCATATCCTTATTATATGAAAGAACCACGGCTGGTTTTTGTATTGTATTATCTCGTTTTTCAATTTCTACCATTGTGTTGTTATATATGGTACTAATCATTGTAATATATTTTTTATCTTTCCATTTGATTATCATCTGTTTTTTCCGAACATGGCTATAGATTCCCCTTTTACTAATTTTTTTGTTTTAATCTCTTCTTGAATTCCTTTTCGATTTATCCACATAGTTCCTATGCAGTCTATTATTTGTTTTACTAATTTTTCTGCCAAATCTGGACTGTCGTAGAAATTTTTCAAAAACAAACATTGTCGCCTTATTGAGAACAGTGTAAGACAGTGCCAATACTATTTGTGTTGCGAAGGGTTTCTAATTATATTTGAGGCCATAATTTGTGTCAGCCTCTGTATATAAATCAAAAGTTATAACATCCTGTAGTGATCTCAAAGTGATTGAGAATGTTTACAATAACTCTGTTATTCAGACCATCAAATATGCTGTCAGTCCTTAATTACCTGCTTTTAGAAATAAAGGCATCAAGGGTGACACCCAATACTAATTCTCTCCTTATCTCTTCAAACTACACGTACATACATACTGACAGGATAAAAATGATGAAAAACAAAATAAAACCACCCCCATACAATGAAATTAAAAGAGGAAATGTAAATAAGGTAAGAAAATACTTTTTTGAATATTTATTCTGTCAATCTAATTTAATACTTACGTAAAACATGATTTATATACACAATACATGATTTTTGTGTCATGTATAGCATGTAGTAGTTGATTCACTTCGTCCATGATTTGCAGTGACTCCGCTAACGACAACACACTGTTTCGCAATTTTTTTATTGCGCCATGTACTTGCTTATAGGTTCTTATGAACATTTCCTGGAAATGTTCCCTGTACAGGATTCTTTCCTTCCCGGAAAGTTTCCATTTTGGGAACTTTCTATAATGAATTGAACATCTCTATAATGAATTGAACATAAATTGTGTTGTTGCAGGCATACCACTTTATTTTTATGACGCGCACAATTTACATGACGTCTACAGGCATATTTGTCCTAGCACATCAGGTCCATCTAACACACTTTACAACATATTGTAGCACCATTATAAAACAAATCTGGGAATTCACTGATGAATTTATGAACCATGTCGGTGTATGGCCGTTTTTTACCCTTAGGCAGGTCTGACATACTTTGTGGTTAAGGTAATATCATCAACACAGACACAACTATCCACAATACAACAACCTACAATACAACGGAGAGGAATATATTTACACACAAACACCACGACAGCGGACAATGAACTAAAATGCACAGTAATAGTCTTGCGGTGTGGTGAGGTGTTTTTAATCAGCCCATCATTGGCCTGCAACACCAGCTGTCGTACTATGTATACACCGCTGGTTTCCCACATGGCGCGCCCAACCTATTTATCAAGCATTTATGCAAAGAAATATATTTTGCCATCAGGAATTTAGAAATTGTTTCTAAATAAACGTTAATGAATATGAAATGATCATTTTCATAATGGATGGATATTTTTCATTATAAAAAACCGTTTATCTGCATATAATTTTAATTATTTATTTTTTATTCTTACATAACAAAAAAATTATAAATAACGTAATTGGATATAATCGTTGACTGAATAAATAGGGAAGACGTTTTACGCTGTATAATTTTTATTTACATAATATTTTTCGGTAAAATAGTGCACGCCATCTATGCGCCACGAAATGAACTATTTTAGGTTGGTTTGCATAAGAGAAATCTACTACTTCACTCATCTTTTGTATTCCCTGTTGCTACCTTGCTTTTTAATGTTCTCTAATGGTTCTAAGATAAGTGGATCTTCTCAGATACTACAACTAAAAATAAAAAATAATAGTATACAGTGGAAATTTTTTGACATAATAAAAAGTAACAGCGAGATTTTATCAAATGATAATAACGACTAAATAAAATATAATAACTCCAATCACCAGAAATTTTTTTTTTATTTGAATAACTACAACTGCGGTCGTTTATATATTTACAACTGACATATTTTTCTCGAAATTTGACATTTAAGGTAAATCAAAGCCTTTTACATTTAACTACTACGAAGTAAACACAACAAAATATTGTAAATAGCATTTTTCTATTGTAAATCCATTTTGTTGTGAAATTTTCTTACTGAATACCACTCGAGATCAAATTATACCTGGAAATTTTTTCTCGCTCAAAATATTTTCAGAAAATTATCCCTCGTATAACGACTCAGATAATTTTTAAAATATTTGTGAGCTCTAAAAAATCCGGATATAATTTGACCTCTAGTGGTATTACATTTGCAATCCGAAGTGTGTAACTAATTCTCTAAAATTATTTTAAATGTTTAAATAAATATAGTCGACATATTCAGAAAGTAAGTATTCCATATTCAAAAAATATTTTGTTTTAATTTGAGGCATAGTTTCCGAGGAATACAGTGAGGAACATACTCATAAAAACATGGTAAAATGAGTTAAATTTTAACGAGGGACGAACCGTCGTGTGAAATATTTATTAATCAACAGTTGAACAGAGGTATAGGCTCCCAAAATTTTTTTCTGCAATGCTTTTTTGAAAATAGTGTATTTTTGCACTTGTATATGGTTCCAGAGGATAATGTAAAATTTTTATCAGAATAAAATTTAATCTGCTACCCAATACATTAAATAACTTGAAATTTAACACCCTTTGTGAATAATGTGAATTTTCTTTTGCAGAGAATAATTTTAGTACAACTTTTTTTTAAGTGTTCTTGTATTATAAGCTATTAAAGCATTCTGCTATTAAAAGATATACCGATATGTATGTAACATTATTAACCTGTTTTTCTTTCAAAGAAAATAAAACTGGTTTATTATTATAATTTTCGAAAATTCGTCCTGCTTAAGAAACGTATAAGTATCTACCTACCTACATAATAATTATATAATATATAATTATTTCTATTCGAATATAATCTAAACCTACAATTTTTCACGTTTCTTTGACACAAACTATTTTTACAAATTGACGGCACTACAAATATTATGGTGCTTTCTTTTAATTCTCAATATTATTCATATCCTGAAAATATTTTCATATTTCTGAGCACAATAATTAAAATTCAGGTTGGCATCGTCCTGTAAACATTTGTTAGAATATTTTCTACAGTTCAGTATTTTATTGGTTTCTGCTTGTACGGTCCTGTACTTATACTACGCACTATTGGATGGCGCTCAACTTGGAGACCAATATACCATATTCAACCGAAAATAAAACCAATTACTGTCAGGACTGTTTCTAATATTTCACTCAACGGTATAATGTTCTTAATGTTGTCTTCGCCCAGAGCACTGTCAAAACAGCTCTTGACTTGGGTTGAGGGACAAATGCACGAACTACCAAGATTAGTTCATTGGAAGGCGTTCATGATAAACCTTTCAGAAACAAGAACTACACCTCTAGCTCTACTTTTAGAGTTAAACAGGTTGGACCTGTAAACTTTAATTGGCCTATATGCTGGGTACTGCCATTTAAAATATTTTCTGCACATATTCGGTTTAGTGGAAGATGTGTTGTGTTTAGAAGATGATGAATTGTTGATGAAATTATACATTTTATGTGCGCCTGCCCCATCGGGGTGTATTATTTCTGTATACTGTGGCGAATCAAGGCGTTGTAAGTGAAAAGAATGTAATAATAAATTATAGCAAACGGAAATTTAGTAAATTTATGAATTTTGGGGTGCGCAATTTTTCGTTTGTATCTTCGATCAGGCAATTCCCAAAAGTCATTGTGCATCGCAAACGAAAAAAAAAAAAAAATTACTACCATTTATCTTCGTAAACTATTGTAATTAAAAATGTTATGACCTTTGGGGTGCCAACTCCATGGAGGTAGTTTATGTATTCAATGTGTATACTGTTAATTTTTTAGAGCAAATTTTTTAAAGGAAAATAACATATTTCCTTAGCTCGCCCCTAATAATTACGTCATGTTGACTATGAAATCCAAGCTTTTGCCATTATTTACCACTATATGGGAATATTTGGTTTTCAGGAAAATTCAAGTGGCATTGCCAATTCTGAACATGATATTGTAAATGGAGGTAGTGAAACACCTGCAACAGACAGTTAAAAATTATGAATGTATGACATGTAAATATGTTTTATTTTATTTTGTAAATGATATTCTAGATTATAATGGAACTCCTCAAGTAGGGAACTGTAATTTATTTTTAAATACCATTGTATGAAATGTACTTCTTTAAATACCTATTTTTTAGATAAAAAATATTTGTGTTTTATTATAGTATATTAAAATATTTGTATGCTATTTTTTTGTTTTAATTCTTATCTATTAATTCATCTATATCTTGATTTGATGCCTGTAATATTTGCATTGCAAACATATGTGAATATTATAAAGTAATTTATCAGAATTTCATTATTTAGTTCAAAAAGTTCAACTTTTTTAACCTACTGTTAGACGCACAGGAATCTGTTTCCTACAGTTAATTCTTTTGTGGCAAAGCGATGTAATGATTTTACCCTGGAAACATAATTCAACAATTGAATGTTTGCAGGAAATAAAATTGTGATATTCTGATGACCAAAATAAATTTTGAATTAACAGCGCATACAGTTAACACTTATTTTAAACCACAAACATATTTTAACCACAAATACATATTTTTGAAAATATCCTTTTGATCTATTTTACAACTTAACAACTTTGACTTGCGGGCTAACAAAGTATTCATCGGCAAAGATTTTTTAAAAATTAAGTATACTAAAAACAGAGACCAAATTTTTGCTTCTACTATACTAGCATTAAAGAAATTTGTTAAATAGAATCAATTTAGTCTTATAAGAGATGATAGAGGGCAAACCAATAACTTTTTCTTAATTAGCGTATAGTTTGTTAGTTTAATAATTGTTATTAACCCAGTCAAATATCATACGGAATATAAAATAAAACTTAAGGCAAATATTAAACAGACTAATGAAAAAGTGACAATGGTAAAGCGTTAAATAAAGTGGACATAATAGGCAAACTTGGAAGGTGACAACAACAAATAATGGAGGGTGACTTGTATGGAGAAATGGACTAAAGGAAAATAGGCTATTTTTATTTTTAAACTTCGTCTCTGTGAAGCAGACTATTAAAGGGAATGACAGATGCTATGCTTCTTTTTGCATTTACGTTTTAAGAATTCTTCTCTATTTAAACATAGTGTTTTAATAATTACTTTTATAGTCAAAAGCAAAATTTATGTCAATTTATAATGATTTTTTAAACAGTATTCAAACCCAGTTCATGTGATACTGAAACTATAATCACTACAGTCATTATGTGTGAGTTATTTGGCCTATTTTCTAGACCAGCGATCTTCAACCTTTTGTTATCCAAAGGCCAGATTTGCGTGTCCCTGTCGACCGACGGACCGCAAAATAAAGTATATAACATGTAACAAGTAAACGACATTTAAAATTTAAGGTAGCTTAAGACTTTTAAGGTTAGGTAAAAAATAAATTGTAAGACATGTTTTTTAAAGCCGTTTATTTAAAAAAAAAAAAACGCTTTTTAATAAAAGTCTCATATCTTTTTAAATTGTATTCTTTCATAACGGCAATCGTCTCACGACATACCATACACATGTGCTTTTCCCCGAATGTTTTCAAATAAATATATAAGTTTGTCCACCTTCGATTCATACTTATAGCCACGTTATAGTGCCGTCCAAATAATATGCGAAAGAATATTGTTACCTACGAATTCTGTAGATTCAAAAATTTAATATAAATAACTAATCACACTATAAAACTCTTCGTATTTGCTCTGTAATAATTCAAGTGCAACTGTCGACGGCGGCTCTTTATACCCCTGGCGCCCGCCTTTCAAAATCTTCTCGAACAAGCCGCAAAGTGTCCAGCAGAAAAGTGTAGGTTTTGCACGACCCCTCGCTTTTGGCTTGGAGCAGCGTGACAATAATAACAACTATTCTTTGCAAGTCGTTTTCTTCCCAGTTCTGAGTAACTTATTCTTTTACGTAGTTTGCTCGTTATAAAAGGTGTTTTTTTAAGGATGATAGAACTTTAAACTTAAAAAAAGTAATAAAGAAAATATTTTGTGATTAAAAATGTAATATTATTTAAAAAAATGATCTATTACATTAAACATTTAAAAATTATTTGCGGCATATGGCCACCGCGGCTGTCCGCAAGATATTATTGATCCGTATTCTTTTGATCCAATTTTGGGTGACTTTTTCGAGTACTTCTGGTCGTATATTGTGAATAACACGAACAATATTGGCTTCTAAGGCTTCAATTGTTGCTGGTTTATCAGCATAAACTAATTACTTGACATAGCCCCATAGAAAATAATGTGCGGGCGTCATATCACAGGACCTGGGTGGATAGTTAACAGGTCCATTTCCCGAAATTAATTTGTCACCAAACTTTGTTTGCAACCACACTTTCACGTACAGCGGTAATATTTCTTTCATTACGCACATTCCTTCGACGCATTGGTGTTTTCAAACCATGTAGAGTATGTGGCACGAAATTTATCCGCAGTACGACAAATACCTAAATAGCTCAGATGGATGATCATGTGGGCCATAAAATTCACGAAGTCTTCTATGCGTTTGGTGAACCGACGAATGATTTTCAAAGTAAATTTGAGGAATTTGGTAGCGTTGTTCAAGAGTGAATCTATTCAGGATGATTTGCCAAAGTATAGTGAAAATAAATTTTATAAACAGTGTCAGCTAACAGTTCAGTTTGATAGTAGTTGTCATGTAAAGTTCTATCAAACCTAAAAAAAAAACACCCTTTAGTTGCGGGCCGTAAAAAAATGAAAGGCGGGCCGCGGTTTGAAAACCCCTGTTCTAGACCCACATTTTGTCTTGTAGGTTAATAACAGAAATTATGACAATTAGAAAAATTATAACAATGTATTCCGTATAAATCACGACCCATTTACGATATATACAGGGTGAGTCAGTTTATACTAGCAGGACTCTGGTATTCGATAGAACACCTGATTTTAAGTTAAGTTTGTCATATAAACATATGTCGGGAATCGCTTCGTTTTTGAGATACAGGGTGTCAAAGTTTTGGTTTTTTTTTAGTAATTTCCTCACAGCTCCTATAGTTTTTAAGATAATTTATTCAAATTTTTACCATAGATTACTTATGATGGTTCACAAGTTTTGACATATGTAAACAATTTGAAAACGTACAGGGTGATATTTTTTCGGAGGTCTGGCCCCTTTTTTCCGTCCAGAACTTTTTTGTGGTACGCCACTGACTGCTTATTTTCCAAAATTTGGATTCCACGTTCAATTTAGAAAAATTTTCGTGTCTTGCATTTTTATCGTAGCTGTAAGAGTTGTCGAGTAAATTGAAGAAATCTCTGAAAGAATATGTTTAAAAAAAAAATAGTTTTATAAAAATTTTCACTAAAAACAAAAATTATTGTCAAACGAAAGTTCATTAATCTAAATTGTCAAAGGTTACATACTTACAGTACAACTTTTGCCACTAATTATTAATTTTTTTGTAGCATTTCAGAGACTTAATAACTAAGTAAAATAATTAAGAACTAATAATAAACCAAGGCATATACAAATAACTACAAATAACCCGAAATAATTTTATTTTCAAAATGTGATCCATTTTTTGTTGGATACATAATCGGCATCGCGTTTCAAGAGACCTTCTTGCTGAAACTAAGTGATGAACTCATATGTCTTCGCAAGCATGTCTTATACGCCCTCTAAGATCGTCAACATCTTGAACAGGAGGTGCATACACTTTTTCTTTAAGAAAGCCCCACACAAAAAATCCATTGGTGTTATATCTGGGGAACCTGGGGGCCGTGCGATTGGACCTCCACGTTTAATCCACCTCTCTGGATAATTGTTGTCTAACCAAGCTCATACATTTCTTCCAAAATGAGCTGGGCAGCAATCCAATTGGAACCAAGCTTGCTGTCTTAAATTTAGAGGGACATCTTCCCACATATTAAGATGCTCGGTTTCTAGAAACTAAGAAGTTTTGCGAACTGACCCTTTCTGGCAAAATATATGGTCCAAATAAACGATTTTCAAAAATTCCTACCCATACGTTAATGCTAAACTTATTTTGGATTTTTTTTGGCCTAATAGCACGTGGATTTTGCTCTGCCCAAATATGTTGATGTTTGAAATTTACTATCCCACGTCGGGTAAAGCAAGATTCATCAGTCCATAATACGTTGGATAAGAAAGTTCTATTATTTTCTAATGTGTTAAGGATCCAACGACAAAACTTCACTCTGCGTTGTTCGTCGCCAGGACGTAGACCTTGGTTTATTATTAATTCTTAATTATTTTACTTAGTTATTAAAAGTCTTTGAAATGCTACAAAAAAATAAATAATTAGTGGCAAAAGTTGTACTGTTATATGTAACCTTTGACAATTTAGATTAATGAACTTTCGTTTGACAATAATTGATTTTAGTGAAAATTTTGATGAAAATATATTTTTTTTAATAAAATATTCTTTCATAGACTTTTTCAAAGTACTCGACAACTGTTACAGCTACGATAAAAATGCAAGAGACAAAAAAGTTTCTAAATTGAACATGGAATCCAAATTTTGGCAAATTAGCAGTCAGTGGCGCACCACAAAAAAGTTCTGGACGATAAAAGGAGGCCTGACCCCCGAAAAAATATCACCCTGTACGTTTTCAAATTGTTTACATATGTTAAAATTTGTGGACCATCATAGGTAATCTACCGTAAAAATTTGAATAAATTATCTTAAAAACTATAGGAGCTATGTGGAAAATACTAAAAAAAAAACAAATTTTTGACACCCTGTATCTCAAAAACGAAGCGATTCCGGACATATGTTTATATGACAAACTTCACTTAAAATAAGGTGCTCTATCAAATGCCAGAGTCCTGCTAGTATAAACTGACTCACCCTGTATATTTTACATTGTACAAAATTTAACTTCTACTTCTTGGTGACCTATATCGTCTTCTACTGTGTTTGTCAGTTTCCCGATGTCGTCTCTCTCTTATCTTTCGTTCTTCTTCCTTTATTTCAAGGCTAATAGGTTTTCTAAATGGTCTATCTCTTCCTCCAAATCTTAATTGACCAGATTCTTTTTTTCCACCAAAACCACCACCTAAACGTCTAGGTTTCCAACCTTTTAATAAACGTTCACACTCAAAGTCAACAAAGATTACACTTCCATCAACATTAATTTTATTTGCCAGCCGGTAAGCTTCTTCCGCAGAACCTTCAGACTCATATTCTATAAACGCATATCCTTTTGGCATTCCAGTTACAATATCTTTAACCAGCCTAAATCTTCTTAATTTTCCATATTTAGAAAAAATATCTTTAATGGTGTCCTTTGTAGTTTTATAATTAAGCCGGCTAACAAATATCGTACATTCTGGTTTACCTTTGACGTGACGATTTGGTACATATTTTGAACATATTGCCCTTTCTATTGCTTTATCGTGAGGCTCTAAATCCGTGCCATCGATTGATCCTATTTTTATAGGATCATAGAGTTTTGCATATTTTGACCAAGTTTCTGGTTTCTACAAAAAATGCAAACGGGTACATTAAAACGGAAAAACAATATTAGGAGTGCTTACTTACTTCTTCCTGCATTGAGTATTAAATTATTTCGCTCACACAACAAGAATTATTTTTATTTTATAGTTGTTTTACTTTTAAGTATAAGATGTAATCAGAAACCGGACCCAACCTAACCTGACAAATTGATATGACTTCTATTTATTCCACAAAACAGAAAAAGAAGAAATGAGATTTCTGTAGAAAAGGAGGGCAACACAAACTGTCAGTGGCGCCCTCTTGTCTGGCACTTTTTGGCGAGCGGGAAATTTAAATATCTCAATTTACCTTAATATTCCATTAATAATAAACTCGGTACATAATTTTTTTGCTACATATCTAAATAAGTAGAAACTTATTTAGATATGTAGCAAAAAAATTATGTACCGAGTTTATTATTAATGGAATATTTAAATATTATGGGTTTTAATGAAAAGTAAAAACTGAAACTTCACAAAATTATAATATTTAAATAATTTTCAAGAATAATATCTCGTTACGTAATTTTTTTGACTTATCTAAATAAATATGTAAACATTTAAAAATATTAATAAATGATAAAAAATTATTGTACTTACCTACATAATTCTTATCCAAAAATAGATATACACATATATATGGGTTTTTACATTATTTAATATTGGATAATATTCACTGATATAGGTTTTTACATTTTTATACCGTATAATAATTAATCAAAGCAAACATTTTTTAAATATATTTATTAAACAAAGGGATGCAACAAAAAAGTACTATTTATAATATTCTAAATAAATTATATGAATGAATACATTTGTATGTACAAATATTGCTAATGGATGAGCTTGCTACTAACGAACAAAATATATCGATAATGTTGGAGTCAAAAATTTATCTCTGGAGAAGGCGATCAGCGAAATGTTCATGGGGAAATTCAGTCTCGACTGCTATCCATTTCATGAGAAGTACGTTAAACTCTGACATACAGTAATAAGTAGTTGTACATGAAACAAAAATGAGGGTTGGGTTTTCTTTTATAGTAATAGGGTTAATGTTTTCTACAAAACTAAATATAAAAATATTTTCCCTTGGTAGAACAGACAAAAGCAGGTACGGATTTATGTATTTCTATAGTAAATACGTGTATCTAGTATCTAATTATAATTATTTTACTTCCAGAACATAAAACCACTTTTTTTATGGGTTGGGTTCGGCCAACGGGAATTTCACTTACCGAGTAAAAATCAAAAATTTCAAAAACAGTTTATAGTTACGTTATAATGTAGGTACTCAAACGATTAGGTACTCACATACCTATTATTTAAGCTATAATCTGGTCTACTACCTACTGACTATAGTAATTTTTTCAAGTATAAATTGGGGTTATGATCTATATTTACAAGAATTGAAGAAAAAGATTACAAAAATATATAAAGTAAAAGATATAATACTTACAGTTACTTCAAATTTTGTAATTTTTATTCCAATTTTCTGTCTTTGAAGATATAGGTACATCACTCTTAAAAAACATAACTAAAAACTAAATCACCACCATTTTAAATTTTAACTGCCATCCAGCGTAGGGGGTAAGGCAGAGTCGTAGCGTCGTAGATCGTAACGTAACCGTCCGTAACAGCCCCGACCGGCTCCGGTGCCATACAAATATGCGAGGTTGCCATTTATAGCGAATTTTACATGTTTTCTTGGCTAAAATTGCCAAAAATGGCAACCTGGCATGTCTGGCACAGGTTGCGGACTTCATAATATTAGTTATATACCCCTGATTTATTCCACCATGATTCTTGTATCATGATCTATTTTATAATACTGGTATAGATGAAATCGTTGGCCTTGTCCAAGGATTGTTAACTGTTTACAGGATTGCTCGATCGCCCAATTTTGTCATCCGCCTTTCTGACGTCAACGAAGATCTATGTAATCGAATTGTCGAAATATACCTATTTTGTGTTTGTTATATTTCACATTTGCAAAAGAATTTTCGTATTTGAATGATTATTAATATTATTATTTATTAAAGTTTGTAATAATAGTATAAAGTGTACCTATTTCTACAAGTTCGAGATCTTTGGATCTTTGATGACGTCACAATTATGGATTACATTGTAGTATAGGGATCGAGCAATCCTGTAAACAGTTAACAATCCTTGGGCCTTGTCGACATTGGCAACGAAGTGAAAGAATTTTTACCTGCAAAAAATGTCCTCATAATAATGGCAAGGAGTTTATATACAAATTGGAAGCAACCTATTGCTTATTTTTTTGTTGATACCCAGTTAAATGCCAGAAATCTTCGCCCAGTTATTATTGAATGCATTTTGAAACTCGAAAACCTTGGTTTACATGTAGAGTGCATTGTAAGCGATATGGGTTCAAATTTTATAGAATTGGCAAATTCTTTTGGCATAACCTCAGAAAAACCGGAGTATAATCTTAATGGTAAAATAATTACATATTTATTTGACACATGTCATTTAATAAAAGCAACCAGGAATAATTTGATCACAAATTGTTTTCATTTTGATGAAAAGAAAACATCCTGGACGGACATTCATAGAATCTTTTTATAAAGGAAGATAAAAAAACGTTTTACAGATGTGCCCCCAAATTAACTAACTCATATTTATCCTACGAATTTCGAGAAAATGAGAGTTCGTCTTGCAGCTCAAGTTCTTAGCCATACTGTTGCAAGTGGCATGAATGTCTATATGACTTTAGGTGTACTTCCATCTGCATCTGAAGCCATAGGCACTATTGAGGCAAGAACCCTAAACAAACATGATACAACTACACTGATATGCCTATGCGCATGAGGGCGTGGTCTATCGATGAGCGTGGCGTCAGTTATCACACAAAATTAAATAAAATACTCGTAAACAAAGATAACAAAATAAAATAAACGTCGATTATGGAATTATAATACACGATTCATACAGGAAAACTAAAATAATAGTTGATTAATATCAATCTTTCTTATTTTAATTCAAACCGCATTCTGTGTACCGATCTACCTACCGAATATAATTCTAACCTAAATTTTACAATTTGAAGAGATAATAAGAAGCACTACTGTAAATAAATACCACCCTATAATATAAAAATAACAACTTGATAACCCCCGGGCCTCACAATTATAATAATACGGGAATACAATTAACAAACACGAAAATAATTATATCACTGACAGTCATACTGACAGTAAGGTATTTGAATTTTCGCCATTTTTGCATCAAGAATGACGTCGTGCGCAGAACAAACGAAATTTGGTCAAGTTATGAGCATATCAGTGTAGTTGTATCATGCTAAACAAAGAAGGACTGATCAATCAGTAACAGCCAATCACATTTGTTTATCACTTATGTGACGTCAGTGGATTCCCTTTAGCGGGAGATTTAAAATATTGAAATTTAAATATCTTCTTTGTTTTAATTTGACAGCTTTAACCTTTTAACATAACCTATATATATATGTCACATTGTCATGTAAAATGTCTCGGTTGTCTTTGGAATGTCATCACTGTCATCAGTCATGTCATCATATTAAAGTATTTCTGTATCATATCATAGTAATCTGTGCACTGATTAACACAACACAAGTTATCACAGTTGTCAAATCGACAAACGATTTTTACACAACGCACTTCAAATCGTAAGATATATATCGTAAAACACATATATAAATACTTTAAAATCACATTTGATTGCATTAATACAGTCTCTGAAATAATATTGGGCTGGATATTTTGACTGAAGATTTTTGAAATTGCATATTAAAGGCAAATTTGGCAATAGGGGATCCACTGACGTGTTACGAGAAATCTGTTGAAAATGACCTTAAAATTTTTATGAATGAATTGATCAGTCCTTTGTTTAGGGTTCTTGCTATTGAGGCGGTTGAAAAATTCAACTTTTTGACATAGTAAATTCCTTATGTCTAAAAAACAAAAATAAACAAAAAAATGTATATAAGGGGGCTGATTTTCAAGTTAGATATTTAAATGAAATTATATCATTTTTAGAATAATTAAAAATAGTTAATAAGAACGGACAGGATGTATAATCAAAATATAGATTTAGAAAGTGTTGGATAATTACCATAAATGGTATTAAAAACTTGTGGCCTAGATTGGCATCTGCTAGTTTGAAGTATTTAAAAACTAGACGATTAAATACAGACTGTCTCGAGAACTTCTTTGGCAGTATTAGGCAGCAGGGAGGTAACGCTATCAACCCTACCCTCTATTCAATTTGAACGGGCTTTTCGAAAGCTATTTTGCCAGAATTATCTTCATTCAAACGGCATGAACTGTAGTGATGACCTCGATGAATTATTAATTAAGTTAAATTCTAATATTTCTAGTGACGTTATTACAGAAATTATTGATATATCTGAACAGTGTCAAGCAATAACACTTCCAGATTATGAATACCGAAAAGAAAATGTAACAGTTCGAAATGCGTTCACATATGTATGTGGTTATTTATTAAAAAAGTCACTTAATATTCATACCTGTGATATATGTATAAAATTTTCAAAAGATTGTGAAGAACTGAATATAGAACACTTACTAATTTCTTTTAAAGCTTATGATACAGAAAAAAGTATTTACGGAGGTTTAAGAGCACCAAATGTAAAATTTATAAACTATGTATATATTTTTGAAAAAAACTTCACCTCAATGTTCGATGATGTATGTACTCGTAAAGGGGTTTCCCATTTGCTATTTGATAAACTGAAGAATGTACAATTTGTCCATCCCTGTCCCCAGTTTCCCTTCTTATATCTTTTAAAATTATTTATTAGGTTTAAGATATACTATTGCCTGAAATATGCAAATAAGGATCTTGTAAAATTTAAAAAACAAAAAATCAAAAAATAAATATATTATGTCATGTTTAATTAATATTTTATTGTAAACATTATTTATTTGTATTTGTAATAAACTGTATAGTCTACTACAAATGTCTTTATTTACTTCAAAGTTTAATGCAGGAAAATAAAAGTATTGTCATTTTAAAAACTCATTTAAGAAATTACAATATACCTATATTGAAATAAACCACAAAATGATTAAATCATAATGTATAAGGTGATAAAAATCATAGCTAAATTGAAATTAATAAGATAAAAGCTGCAGGGCGATGTAGGTAACTGTATGCAGCATAACATTTATTTTTGTCTTACACTACTCATTTTTATGGTTGTCACCATTACAGAAAACCATTCTTTATATTATATAGCTACAAGAAATTGGTAAATATAATACAAACATTTCTCTCAGTGTAGTAAGTGGTAGGCTAAGAGTGGGGGAATTTGGACAGTAGTTATGAATGAAATTCGCCACACTTTCGCTTCTGTAAGTGCTTATTATTCTGGGTTATGACCATGACCAATTATGGTCAATTGACAATTGATTACAGAACCATAGTATACGCGATTCTTGCTAAGCAATACGCTACCTACTGGCGGCACGCACAACTAACGCATGGTCATTTGGTTCAGTTTTGCGTATGTATGTCTATTGTGAATTTTGAAATATCCGTTGTTATATTAGTTAATTGCTTTGATTAGATATGAATCATTATTGTTGTGAGCGTCATTGTTCCTCTTGTACAAAGAAAAACTCCGAGATCAGTTTCATACTTTTCCAAAAGCGGGAAAATCTGGAGCTATCGCGGAAACTATAAGTTGAGCATTACAGAGTTACAGGAGACAAGTATGGATAAAGAAGCTAAAGAACGCAAAATAGAGAGTGTGGTCTTTACCTTTCTCTAAGGATGACTATTTCCATAAAGGCATGTATGCCCAATAAAGAATTTGACATATTTTGAGGTTAAGTTTCATTTTCAGATTGAACGCTCGAAAAATATTGAAATCTATTTTAATTTTATATCACTACTTACCCATTTCAAAATAGTTTTACAAGCTTTTTACCTGGTTTAAAGTTCTCGACAACAAATCTTTGATGAATAAAATTTCAAACGTCAGTGTCAGTGAACATAGGTTAGTATAGGTTACTGCAATTTTGGCGCTTCGATCTTAAAATGAATCGCGTATATTCTTTGACTATAGATAGATTTGCTCGAAAAGTGTAGCACTGAACTACACTAATTTTAGAATTCGTTTGTCGCTATTTAGAGCACTGTGTACTACACTTTTTTTGGGCAGGTGCACAATATGTGTTCTGCCGTTTCATCATCTTCTAAGCATAGGCGGCACTCAGCATCTTCTGCTAGGCCGAATTTACACAGATGATATTTTAAACGGCAGTGGCCCGTATATAGGCCAATTAGAGTTCGTAGGTGAAACCTGCTTAATTCTAGAAGTTTTTTAGTTCTTGTTTTTGAAGGGTTTATTATAAACGCCTTCGAATGAACTAATCGTGGTAGTTCCTGCCAGTACTGGAGGATTTGCTCCTCAGCCCGGGTCAGGAGCGTTGCTTTGGCAGTACTCGAGGATATGCCAAGCACCGGTTCTGGTCCGACAAATTCAGAAGCAGCACCCTCCCTAGCTAGAGAGTCGGCTGCCTCATTCCCTTCATGGCCTGGGACCCAGACCAGAGTTACTCTATTTTTTCTGCTCAATTGAGCAAGTGCCTGCTGGCAGCTCCATACCGTTTTTGAGTTGCAACGGTAGGAACCAAGAGCTTTAAGAGCTGCTTGGCTGTCTGAGAAGATTTTTATCGATTTGCGTGTAAGTTGCCTTTGTTCCAGCCTCTGTACACACAATTCGATGGCATAAATTTCTGCCTGAAATATAGTTGCATAACTGCCAAGGGATGAGGATATTTTCACCGTTGGGTTGCAACTATATACTCCGGCTCCAACTTCCATGGGTGTTTTGGATCCGTCTGTAAACCAACAACTATCTGCCCTTAATAGGTCAGCCTTATTCCGATCCCATTCATCTCTTGCTGGGAAGAGAATATGAAAGGGCAGTTCAAGGTTGGTCTTTGCAGGCATGACATCTGAAATCATCTCCAGGATACTGTGACTTTCCATGTCATCCAGCAGCCTATTGCGCTCCATGGTGTCAGACTGCGGCATGTTAAAAGCTGCCTGCTTTAGTCTGTATGTTGCCCATCTGGCCTCTCTCTCCAAATATATATGAAGAGGAGGTAGGTCCAGTAGGATTTTCAGAGCTGCTGACGGTGTGGAGCTAATTGCTCCAGTTATGGCCAGGCAGGCTTGTCTCTGTAAACCAGAGAGTTTGATTTTGGTCCTTTGTTGTAGTCCTTTGGACCACCAAACTATGGAGCCGTATGCAATCATGGGTCGTATGACCGTCACATACAGCCAATATATTTGTTTGGGTCCAGTGCCCCAAGATTTCCCACAAATTCTTCGACAAGTCCATAAGGACAGTCGTGCCTTGTGGATCATTTTTTCCAGATGGGAGTTCCAATTAAGCGACTTATCCAGTACTACACCCAGATACTTTGCTTCCTCCGCAAATGGAATTATTTCACCAAGTAAAGGAGGGAGGTCTTAAGTTGTCCAGCTTTCTTTTCTTGGTAAACGGTACAATTACCGTTTTGTGAGGGTTTACAGACATCTGCTCCCTCTTACACCAACTCAGTAATTAGTCTTAAGTTACTACTATCTATTTTATGGTTGTTCTCAAACGCATGTTGGGCGACACTAGACTTATCTGTTCTACCATATTTTAGATGAGCCATATGTTCCTTGAATCTAGTTTAAATAGACCTTCTAGTTTGTCGAACATATTTCTGATCGCAATCTTTACAGCTAATTTCGTAAATCCCCCACTTTTCCTTAGTTTCTATTTTATCTTTTGGATTGCCTAAAAGTTTTGTAGTTTATTTCCCGATGAATAAACCACTGGGTGACTACCTATATCTATATCTATACCTATATCTTATATCTACCTAGGTATATCTTTAAAATCCTACCTACCTATATCTTTAAAAATCTTACCACAACCACGGGTGAAACAAGGATCGTATTGAATAATATGAGTTTTGGATTTTCTCTTTCATTTTGAAATGTCGAGGAATTTCGAAGTGTCTCTTTAAATTTACGTTTCCTAATTATTGTATCAATTAAACTTACAGAATATTCATTACTCGCAGCTATATCCCTAAGCAGTGCCTTTTATTTTTTAAACCTCTCCTTATTTAGAGGGAAGCTTAATAGCCGACGAATTAAAAAATTAAAACTCGCCATTTTGTGTTGTGCACAATGGTAAGAGTCCGTAGGGATATATCATAAAGTACTGGTATCTTTTCTGTACCTATATCCTATATGTCAATTCCTATGTAAATTTAACTGACGCGAAACGACTATTCAATTTAGAAACAAAGTTGAAGATATTTTATCATCCACATATCTAAACCAAACCCTGGTAAAATACTCGAATTCTTCTTTTGCCTCCGTTTCGAATCTGTTCATGAAGAAATTGGCAATGAATGGTGACAAAGAGTGTACTGTGGGATTTCTCCGCGTTATTAACGAAAAGCGAGCTGCGGTAGCATCGCTGTTGATTGATTGAATTAAAACACTTGCATTGACTTACTAGGTATAGTATAATTAAATGGACTGTATATAATTTTTGTGATAGTGAACAAACTAGTCTGCTTGTGTGCAGAACAACGTCCTGCACCTTATGGTTGTAGTTTACAACTTAATACTTAATACTAAACTAGACTAAACTGATTCCTTCAAACGAAACATGCATACGTTACAGTTTTTAGGGTTTAAACCCCACTTGAGCGCCGAAGGAATGCAGGTCAAACTATTGACATAAAACAGACACATTTGCAGGCTATTAAGATACATGAAACCAATCTTAAACATCCCGCCCGCCTTGGAAGCTCCTAGCTTTCAAATAAAGCATAAAAGAAATCTATGAGTTATATGACACTAATTAATGCAAATAGTGACATTATACAATCTTGGGTCACTAGGTATTTAAATTAAACTAATATCGTTCAATAGTATATAGTAAATATCCCATTTCAGTTCTCTAAGCATTGCTGTCTATGGGCAGTTTATACACCTTAACTACACTACGTTTGACCACTCCACCGCGCACTAAAACACTCACAACGCGAGTGATTCCGTCCTTTCCTGGGTGAAGTGTAGTAATACGTCCTAACTTCCATTGAAGAGGAGCTGAGTCATCATCCTTGATTAATACCAAATCACCGACCATAAGTCCAGGAAATGATTTTTTCCATTTTCCGCGCTGCTGAAGTGACGTTAGATATTCAGCAGACCATCGCCTCCAAAAGTGCTGCACAATTTGCTGCAAACGAGCGTGTAACTTCAAGCGGTTCACTGGTATTTCCGAAACGTCTTCTTGAGGTATGGCCATGAGAGAGTCACCCACAAGGAAGTGTGCAGGGGTTAAAACAGAAAGATCCTCGGGATCATGGGTCATAGGTATAAGAGGTCGGGAATTGAGTACTGCTTCTATCTGACATAGAACTGTGTATAACCCTTCATAAGTTAGATGAGCATTTCCCACCACGCGAATTAAGTTAAATTTGGCTGAACGCACCGCAGATTCCCACAATCCACCTTGATGTGGAGAAAAAGGAGGTATAAAATGCCATGTTATAGAATTTTCTAGTAAAAAGTTACGAATTTCACTAGACTGTATAGAATTTCCTAGTGATTTAACTATGGATTTTAGCTCATTACATGCACCAACAAAGTTAGTGCCGTTATCGCTATAAATATCTCGACATAAGCTTCTGGATGTGAAGCGTTTTAGATAGTTTAAGAATACCTTAGATGATAGATCACCGGCCAACTCAATTTTTGTATATTTAGGTATGGTAACCTGTCTCGGTATTTTAATAGAATTTAAATCTACTAATGAATCATAAAATAGTTGGAACCAGGCGTGTAAGTCAAATGGGATTGACTCATCCCTAGAAATTTGTATTTGACATAATTTTTGCAATAAAAGCTTAGCCTGTACTATTACAGGCCCAATTAACCCTAAAGGGTCAAATATTTTAGCGACGGTAGATAGAATAAAACGTTTTGTAATAAAGTTCCCCCTTGATAAGTTTACCAAATACGAAAAGGTGTCGTAATTTGGATTCCAAACTAAACCTAAAGCCTTGATATTTTCATCCTTACTAATATAGTATTCTGGTAAATCCCCTAAGTTTTTGTTATCGAGTAACTCCGTACGATTAGAACACCATTTCCGCAGAGACAACTCTGCAGAACTAAGAATTTCTGGAATTTTTGTTTTTAGATTTACAGCCGCCCTTATGTTACCCGCACCACTAATTAAGTCATCCATATAAAAATCGTTTTTGATAGCAATGGAGTACAAGTCGTTTCGAATGGTTGGACCCACCTTCAGAACATCATTCAACGATAAACTCGAATTGGTTTTACATGATGCGCCAAATACTACCCTAAGCTTCGTGGTCTTGCTATGTTCCTTAATTACATCGTGGTGCGGTAAATAATATTCCAAAGAATTTGTCGTATCATTAGAAGTGTCAATAACCGACATGTGTTCGAGTGCTTCATATTCCGCCATAAAATTTGTATATTGTGTTTTTAGACTAATATCGCATTGCAATCGTTTTTCTAGCGATAAGAACCTGTTAATTGCAGTATTTTGAGATTCGCCTAGAGACTTTGTGTTCTCCCGAAAGGGCAAGCTAACCTCAAACCTCCCGCTCGCATCGCGTTTGAATGTCTTTGTGAAATACTGCTCACACTCTTGCTCCTCTTGAGAATAGCATTTTTTGTCACCTACTTCTTCAAGTGTCCAAAATGGTTTAACTTGTTCGTGTAAATATTGATCCGATGTAGATAAATTGCAAACAACAGGTCGTTTAATATTCTTTATAGATTGTAGATTGCCCGAAATAATCCAACCGAGTTTGGTTTTTTGAGCAACCGGCTTGTTTTCTCCTAGTTTGATTTGACCTACGCACAATATATCGAAGAACAAACTCGCGCCTAAAAGTAAATCAATAGGAGTAGCTTCATTAATGTTCTCGTCCGCTAACTGAATATCTTTAGGAAGATTTAATTCTGATATATCAAAGGATATTTGAGGCAATTTGTCTGTAATTCTATTAAGTACCAAAAAGTTTTCTTTCGTTTTGTATTTATTATCCAATGAGAATATAAATCCTTCCGTTTTTCTTGAAATATTACTCGATACATTATTTACACCTGCTACAGGTATATTTGTTTGTGTGGTTTTTAGCTTTAATTTTTGTACTAGAGACCCCGTGATAAAATTGGACTGTGAGCCGCTGTCTAATAGCGCGCGACAACATACCCTTTTTCCATTGGAATTGAGAATATTCACTGATGCTGTAGCTAACAACACCTGTGAAGTCTGTTTTGTTTCTGTAAGAAGGGTGGTATGTGTCAAAGCAGTGTCCTCTTGGGATCCCCATGGGTTGCTATTTTCAATAGGGTGGTCATTCCTATCATCATGAGATTTATTACCTTCAGCCATATGTAGCAAGGAGTGATGTTTTCCATTGCAATGTTTACAAGAACTAGCTTTACAATTTGCCACGAAATGGTTGGGTCTCAAACAGTTCGTGCATAATTTATTTTTCTTGACTTCTATTAGCTTATTAGAAGACGACATGTTAATAAATTTCTGACACTGATTATTGAAATGATTTTCCCTACAAAATGAGCATGTAATTTTGCCCACCGATAAATGAGTGTATGATTTTTGTTCGCGTGAGTTTTGAATATTTTTGTTTTTATATTCGACAGTTTCTAGTAACTGACACCGTTCTAATAAGAATTCAACTAATTTTGTTGTCGTAATTGAATCTATATCATCTTTGCGTATAACATATTCCCATTCCCTTTTTGTTTGAGAATCGAGTTTTGAAATGATCGTGCATATAATGGGTGTATCCCATTTATCCGTGGGTTGGCCTATAGCCTGCAACGCGCGGAAATTTCTGTTGAAATTGTTTAATAATTTTCGCAATTGACTACAAGATTCGTATTTTACTGGTGTCAAATCGAAAATAGCGTTCATATGTGTATATATTATACGTTTTTTGTTTTCGTAGCGTTCTTTCAACATACCCCATGCAATGTCATAATTGTTATTTGTCATTTTCATAGAGTGTATTACCTGAGCTGCCTCTCCCTTCAGACATGACCTTAAATAATAGAATTTTTGCACGTTTGATAATTTTTGATTTTCATGTATTAGTGTAGCGAAATTGTCATGAAAGCTTGTCCACTCGTCATATGATCCCTGAAACTCTGGCAAGTCAACATTTGGTAGTTTTACCTGACCTAATAAATTGTCTACATTTGTATTAACGGTTGCCGTTGTACCAGTAGGCGTATTTATTTCGCGAATAACTACATCGAGTTGGTTGCTTTGCGCATTATTTTGCTTGGACCGTAAGAACTCTCTAACTGTGGCACTAACCTTGTAAAAAGCACCCTCAAAGGCTTCTCGTTCATCGTTTTGAACGACTCCACCTGAGAGCACTTCGATGCTGTTTTGAATTTCCTCAAATTTATCTAAAATCCCATCAAGTCTAGTAAAACGCGTTTCAATTTCTAGTAGATCAGCGTTTTCTGCGTTAAAGGTATTTAGAAAATTTTGAAAACGTGTAACTTGTCCCTTAAATTGACCTCGTCTTAAAATCAAAGCGGGTAAGTCGCTTTCGTTGAGTTCAGTCATTTTGCTTAGATAAAAACCGTAGTATGTCAGATAACAAACAGAGATAATTACTTAAGACTAGGACGTATATAAAAGGAAGAGTGACTTACAGTATTGCTTGCTTATGTGTAGAGATACCTCTCGAGTGTGTATGTGTTGCTTCTTTGTGTACCTTTGTGTTGATTATTCGTTTAAGTAGTTGCTTCTTCGTGTTTGTTTGTATTGATTGCTTCGTTTAAGTAGCGTCTTATTTGTGTTTCTTTGCGTTAATTGCTTCGTTTGTGTAGCTTCTTATTTGTGTTTCTTTGCGTTGATTTGCGTTGTTGCTGATTTGTGTTTCTTTGTGTTGAATGCTTCGTTTGTGTAGAGCTTCTTTGAATCCAAACCTCTTGCGTATGATGAGACTATCGACGTTCACTATCACTGATTTTATTCACTATCAAACTCACTATGAACTAACTTAATCCAATTCGTCTTTCACGACGTGAACCAAACTTATTCCATGGGACTTGACAAGAATCCAATTATTCCATAGGGCACCACTAGAACCAGATTATTCCATCCAGATCGACTAGGATCTTGTACTTCGTATCGTAGAACCAAATTATCCAGATCGTAGAACCAAATTATCCGGATCGTAGGACCATGTACTTCGTATCGTAGAACCAAATTATCCAGATCGTAGAACCAAATTATCCGGATCGTAAGACCATGTACTGTGGGATTTCTCCGCGTTATTAACGAAAAGCGAGCTGCGGTAGCATCGCTGTTGATTGATTGAATTAAAACACTTGCATTGACTTACTAGGTATAGTATAATTAAATGGACTGTATATAATTTTTGTGATAGTGAACAAACTAGTCTGCTTGTGTGCAGAACAACGTCCTGCACCTTATGGTTGTAGTTTACAACTTAATACTTAATACTAAACTAGACTAAACTGATTCCTTCAAACGAAACATGCATACGTTACAGTTTTTAGGGTTTAAACCCCACTTGAGCGCCGAAGGAATGCAGGTCAAACTATTGACATAAAACAGACACATTTGCAGGCTATTAAGATACATGAAACCAAGCTTAAACAAAGAGTTACCCATTGCTGTACTTACCATTGACTCGAAAGCAATTATGTTTCATTCACTATTAACTTTCTTAATAAATTTAGTGTTAATTGATAAAAACATCTGCTACACAGATGGCCCTCTTGTGGCGGACAGGTTCTCGGGGGCAGGAATTTATGTGGAGGACAGGGGCGTGCAGCAACGCTTTACACTGGGTTCGTATGCCACAGTCTTCCAGGCTGAAGTCTTCGCTATCCTAATGGCGCGAAATATTTATTTCTGCTCCGACAGTCAGGCGGCCTTAAAGGCTTTAGCATCTCCAAGGACAAGATCCGCTCTTGTCCAAGAGTGCGGAGATACCCTGGAGGGCTCAACTCGGATCTCAGGGACCCAGCCAAAGACCAGAACCGATTTTAGGCATTCTACGGAGGCAGGTCAACATGGTTCTTAATGATTGGGCTCATGAAACACCAAGTAAAAACTGGAGGAGTGGAAGTTGTAGACGTTGTAGACAAGCTTGCAACTTTATAGTGGAACCAAGCAAGACCAAGACGGCCTGGCTGTTAAGTCGTAGCCGGAAGGCTCTAAACCAGTTGGTGGGAGTTTTAACGGGTCACTGCATGCTTAGAAGACATCTATCATTGATGGGTGTTGAGGGAGAGCCTATCTGCCCAAAGTGCGAGGAGGACGACGAAACGCCTTCCCGCTTCTTGGCAGAATGTGTGGCTTTCGGCAGACTAAGACACGACGTCTGGGGGGCCGGGGAGCTGTAAGGGGAAGAGGTAAGTTCCCTTGAATGGCATATTCTGACCTACATTAGAAGGTCGGGAAGGTTCGACGAGGAAAGTAGTGATGGAGTTAGGTAGGGGACGACAGGGGTAGGCAAAAAGGGCCCGCTTGTGGCCTACTTGCCAGGTCTTGGCCGCCCCATACACCACTACTACTAACTTTCTTAATAAATTTAGTGTTAATTGATAAAAACATGCTCGTCTGAAAGTCACACAATTTTTCATATTCTAAATTATTTAATTTATAAGTAAGCTTTTTGTAAAGTTCATACGCTTTTCGTAACTTAAGCGTACTTCGTTTGCTGTACAGATAGGTACGTAATTTCTAAATCTAGCCATTTCTGCTTTGCAAACGTGGTAACTTTGATTGATATGTGTGAAGATTTTGGAATTTTAACTTGAATAAAATTTGGAAAAACCGAACGATGTTTGCAGGTTTTTAGAAGCCAAATATATCTGACCCTGAACCTTTTCATACAGATTCAGTTCAGTTGACCGTGAAGCCATCGTAATATTGAAAGAGGTTGGAACCTTTGGTGTGAAGACTTCTTGCCTAAGAATCAGAAACCAGGAAACTCGGTGCGGCCTATTGTTTCATCAATTGGATCACCGACTTACCGCCTAGCAAAACGGTTAACACAGAAGTTCGAAAGTTTACCCATTGCACCTTATTTAATTAATAAGGTGAAAAATATCCAGTTGCAAGAAGGCATATATGTATAAAATCTATATTGAATCTTTTCGTAAGCGGCAATGAGTGGATTTCATGACGATCAAAATGAATATGTTTGTATTCTTCCGTCGCGGACATTGGTATTTCTGCGCATGCGTCGAACCTCGAACATGATTGGTTAAATGGTCAATCGAGCATCTAACTTGTCATTGGTAATTGATATCTTGATTGTCTTGATATGATCCACAGGTATGGAGTTATCTCTGAAATGACCTTTTCAAAAGTAGTTGACATTTGACACATTGGCATCTGTCATTTTATTTTATTTTGTGTTTTGTTATATTTTGCTCAATCACATTACAATGTTTGCGTATGCCAGTGATGGGTTTTTAGCCGCTAATTATATATTTAGCCAATGCTAATTATATAATTAGCATTTAATCGGCTAAAAATATTATAATTAGCCGTTAGCAGAATATATAGTTTTTTAATTTTTCACACATCAGAATAACTTTTTCGCAATTACCAAATAAAGTATCTATTTATTCTTACCTACTAGGTAGGCAAGCATAAATAGGATATTATTAGGCATCATATTATATAAGTCATAGATGAGGATAAATTAAATCTAGAGATAGGGATTATTTTGTATTTTATTTTATAATACCGCAATCCTCATCATTTAAGTAAGTCACCGAAGTAGGTAAGGCGTTACTTGAGGCAGACAGTGTGACGTCACATTGGCGCCAACTTCAGGGTGGTCGGTAAGTATACGATCTGCATTACCGGCCTAATACAGGTGTCAACTTCAGACCATGGAACACAGAATAGTATGAGACCATGGAACCACAGAACAGAATGAGACCATTGAACCACAGAACAGAATGAGACCATTGAACCACAGAACAGAATGAGACCCCCACGACGACACCCCAGAAATTTAGACTCCCGAAATTTAGAAAAGGACTACCCAAATTTAGAAGAGGACCCGGAAATTTAGAAAAGGACCCCCGAAATTCAAATTCATAGTAAACAGGGTGTCCGAAAAATGATAGTTATAGGGTGAGCCAAAATAAGAAGTAACCTGCCTATTAAAGAAAAATCATGCGTAGTAAATCCTCTACGATAACAGAAAAACATGCGCAGTAAATTCTAACAAAAAAAAACATGGCGGACAGTAAAATAAAAGAGGGAAATTCAATTGGTGTGATTCACGACGTAGAATAATAATGATAAGATATTAAAAAAGAACTTACAGCCATTTGAGGTTATGTAACTGAGGTGGAGCACACATGTCTGACCACTATTGCACCATCACTACACTGATACTATTATATCATATGGTAAGTAACACGTAATTTTATCATAAAGCTCTGACATCTGTTTTTCTAGTTCATTGACTTATTGTGATCATCGTTTATGGCTATTCAGCGATTATATATAGTAACACCTGCTAGCTACTTGATAAAATACCGAGGCTTTATGCATACGTAGATAATAGACAGGAAGTTACCAAGGTCGCGACATTATACTTTTACAGAAATTCAAATATGTAGCATACAGAGTGTCTCAAAAATTAATGATATAGGGTGAGGCAAATAAGAAAGTGGTCTAAAAAATCATGCGCGGTAGGTAACCCTTTGTTTATAGAAAAGATGAATGATGTAATAAGAGGAAAAATCATGCGCGTATGACTATCACTACTACTACTGGACAATAAAATACTAAGAGCTAAATTTTTCTATGAACAAGTCTAACGATCCCTTTTATTAGCAGTAGAAACGAGCAAACAGTTATATAGTACAACAAAGCAGCGTTGTACGCCACTTCACGACAACATCACAACGTGGCGCTAACTTCAGGATAACAAGGATAACGAGGATAACTTCAGGATAATCAGGATAATTTCAGGATAACACACCGGGATAGCGAGGATAACTGCAGGGTAATCAGGATAATTTCAGGATAAAGTAAGGGTCATCATCACCCACGTCATATCATATATTGTTGGGGTTGCAGATGTAATACTGAATTATATTACAATTATTATAATATATATATTTTAATTAGGGATAGCTAGAAAGGGAAGGGGATAGAATAACATAAATATTTGTCAAAAATTATTTTATTTAGGTAAACCAGCAAACAACCAGTTATAAAGACCCGTACAATTCCTTAAGCTACACATACTTGTAGATGTACAATGATAAAAGCAATATGAACTATTTTTACTAAAAACAGTTGGCGGACCAAAGGTTTCACCACCACAGTTTACATTCTCAACGTTAATTATAGTCGGCACTGATGATGTGGGATACAATTCACATAACCTTCGTCTGAGAAATTCCTCTTTTTGGTGTCCCTTTACGTATACCATACTGGTATTTCCATCCATCAGGTGAGTCTTTAATAGGCCATTTAGCATAGCATAATCGATGTATCCACTCGTGTATTTCAGTCCATGATGAGATTGTTCCAAATATTTAACCTGTCTCTTGGCAGCAGCGTCTAAGGCGTTGAATGGCATTGGCGGTTTCAATAGGTAATGCGCCGAACGCTGACCGCAGATAAAAGATATCTCTTTTGGATGAAAATCGGGTAGATTGAAACCCTGCATGTCTACATAATTAACGTTGAGAATGTAAACTGTGGTGGTGGAACCTTTGGTCCGCCACCTGTTTTTAGTAAAAATAGTTCATATTGCTTTTATCATTGTACATCTACAAGTATGTGTAGCTTAAGGAATTGTACGGGTCTTTATAACTGGTTGTTTGCTGGTTTACCTAAATAAAATAATTTTTGACAAATATTTATGTTATTCTATCCCCTTCCCTTTCTTGCTATCCCTAATTAAAATATATATATTATAATAATTGTAATATAATTCAGTATTACATCTGCAACCCCAACAATATATGATATGACGTGGGTGATGATGACCCTTACTTTATCTTGAAATTATCCTCATTACCCTGCAGTTAACCTCGCTATCCCGGTGTGTTATCCTGAAATTATCCTGATTATCCTGAAGTTATCCTCGTTATCCTTAAGTTAGCGCCACGTTGTGATGTTGTCGTGACGTGGCGTACAAACCTGCTTTGTTGTACTATATAACTGTTTGCTCGTTTCTACTGCTAATAAAAGGGATCGTTAGACTTGTTCATAGAAAAATTTAGCTCTTAGTATTTTATTGTCCAGTAGTAGTAGTGATAGTCATACGCGCATGATTTTTCCTCTTATTACATCATTCATCTTTTCTATAAACAAAGGGTTACCTACCGCGCATGATTTTTTAGACCACTTTCTTATTTGCCTCACCCTATATCATTAATTTTTGAGACACTCTGTATGCTACATATTTGAATTTCTGTAAAAGTATAATGTCGCGACCTTGGTAACTTCCTGTCTATTATCTACGTATGCATAAAGCCTCGGTATTTTATCAAGTAGCTAGCAGGTGTTACTATATATAATCGCTGAATAGCCATAAACGATGATCACAATAAGCCAATGAACTAGAAAAACAGATGTCAGAGCTTTATGATAAAATTACGTGTTACTTACCATATGATATAGTAGTATCAGTGTAGTGATGGTGCAATAGTGGTCAGACATGTGTGCTCCACCTCAGTTACATAGCCTCAAATGGCTGTAAGTTCTTTTTTAATATCTTATCATTATTATTCTACGTCGTGAATCACACCAATTGAATTTCCCTCTTTTATTTTACTGTCCGCCATGTTTTTTTTTGTTAGAATTTACTGCGCATGTTTTTCTGTAATCGTAGAGGATTTACTACGCATGATTTTTCTTTAATAGGCAGGTTACTTCTTATTTTGGCTCACCCTATAACTATCATTTTTCGGACACCCTGTTTACTATGAATTTGAATTTCGGGGGTCCTTTTCTAAATTTCCGGGTCCTCTTCTAAATTTGGGTAGTCCTTTTCTAAATTTCGGGGGTCTAAATTTCTGGGGTGTCGTCGTGGGGGTCTCATTCTGCTCTGTGGTTCAATGGTCTCATTCTGTTCTGTGGTTCCATGGTTTCATACTATTCTGTGGTTCCATGGTCTGAAGTTGACACCTGTGTTCGGCCGGTAATGCAGATCGTATACTTACCGACCACCCTGAAGTTGGCGCCAGTGTGACGTCACACTGTCTGCCTTAAGTAACGCCTTACCTACTCACCGGAATTAAGTACATCAAAAGTAAAAATAATCATACAAATTAATAAATAAAACAAAACCAACTAAATTAAATTAAAAAATAAATGAAAGCTCCAATAATATACCTCCCTTTATGAGGCCATTTTTACCACTGACACTATAATAATTAACCTGCTAATTTTGAAAGGATTTTTAGCCGACGGATAATTATCGATAATTATCCGGTTAATTATAAATGGATAATTATCCGGCACATCACTGGTTTTTAGCCGTTAATTATATATTTAGCCAATGTTAATTATATAACTAGCATTTAGCCGGCTAAAAATATTATAATTAACCGTTAACAGAATATACATTGACACATCAGAATAACTTTTTCGCAATTACCAATAAAATATATACCTACCTACTATATGTAAGCATAATAGGTATTATTAGGTCATCATATAAGTCATAGATAAGGAGAAATTAAATCTAGAGGTAGGAATTATTTTGTGTTTTATTTTGTAATATCGCAATCCTCATAATTTAATTAAGTACATCAAAAACAAAAATAATCATACAAATTAAAAATAAAAAATAAAACAAAATAAAGTAAATTAAAAAATATATAAAAGTTGTCCAATATATCCCTATGAGTCAATGATTGCCACTGACACTGTAATATTTAGCCTGCTACTTTTGAAAGGATGTTTAGCCAACGGATAAATATCGATAATTATCCAGTTAATTATAAACGGCACGTCACTGGCGCATGCGCATATAAGACAAGAACCCTAAACAAAGAAGGACTGATCAATTCATTCATAAAAATTTGAAGGTCATTTTCAACAGATTTCTCGTAACACGTCAGTGGATCCCCTATTGCCAAATTGGCCTCTAATTGCAATTTCAAAAATTTTCAGTCAAAGTATCCAACCCAATATTATTTCAGAGATTGTATTAATGCAATCAAATGTGATTTTAAAGTACTTATATATGTGTTTTACGATATATATCTTACGATTTGAAGTGCGTTGTGTAAAAATCGTTGTCGATTTGAGAACTGTGATAACTTGTGTTTTGTTAATCAGTGCACAGATTACTATGATATGATACAGAAATACTTTGATATGATGACATGACTGATGACAGTGATGACATTCCAAAGACAACCGAGACATTCTACATGACAATGTGACATATATAGGTTATGTTAAAAGGTTAAAGCTGTCAAATTAAAACAAAGAGGATATTTAAATTTCAAATCTCCCGCTAAAGGGAATCCACTGACGTCACATAAGTGATAAACAAATGTGATTGGCTGTTACTGATTGATCAGTCCTTCTTTGTTTAGGGTTCTTGCATATAAGAGGCGTTTTCTGGCGTTGTATACGTTTTGTTTTTCCACACAAAATTGGATGCGCAGTCGTCTACAATCGTTCCATGTATATAAATTCCTTGCTCTTCCCGCGATTATTATAATTGTAGTATTATATATATATATGCCCTTTATGTCCAGAGGAGGATTGGTTAGGGGATGAGCCATGTGGCGAAATAGGAGAATTCCCGGTGGGCCGGTGGAAAAAATTTCATACCTATGGGCCGCAGGTTTTGATAGTGGTACGATTTAGTCTTATGAATTTATAAACAAAAAAATATATAACAGCGCACGTTAAGTGAATCCTATAATCCTAGTCAAATTAGTTCGAAAACTTGTATTCCAGAATCCAGCTCCCCGGTCTCCATTACAGAGACGTTCATTACAGGTCGTCATGTGACCGCGTCGTATCGTTACGGACGATACGAGTATGGTCTGAATATTCTTGGATATGATTAGAGTTGTAGGAAGACGATTTTAGCGACTTCTTATGGGATGGGATGATTAATTCAATGATGACAATTATTTAATTGATGACAATTCAATGCTTGTGGTTGTAGGTACTGGTTGCGGACTACGGTGAATTTAAGGATTTAGTTATTATTTATTGCCGCGCGTATGACATGGTAATTAGCAATGGGGTGTTTTCCTATTTTTTTTTACATCGGCAATGGAAAGTTGTTGGAAAAAGAAGAGATACGTATTTATGGAATTTTAATATTGGGTTTAGTTAGGTCCGTAAATTATTTTTTTATTGTGCACAATATCTATGTGCCTATGACGTCACTAAGCGAAAATTCAAAATTTGCGCCATTTTTTAGTGATTTCTTTACTTTTGTTTATTTGAATTGTTTGGTTAGGGTAAACATCATGGTAAACATGAGACATTGTTTTTAGTTTATATTTTTACTTGTGAATTGTTGTCTCTGCCTGTGACAACAAGTGTGTGATTACAAGTGTATTTATTAGTCGGACATAGCCTCTACAAAACCTTGTTCCATGTTTAATAAAAGTTTACTTCACAAGAAAACAACAATACAACACGTCAAGCTGTCAAGCCAAACACAAACAGGAAATTTCAAATGTCAATTGTCGAAATGTCGACTGTCGTTTGTTGTCGTTACAAACTGAATTTAGCCACATATTATCAGTGTTGCCTTTTTATAGATACATATTCCCTAGTTTTCGCTTAGTGACGTCACGAATATAGAATAAAATTTCAAAATTGAATTAAAAATTTTCTACCGATTCAATCTTAATAATTTTTATCCTAATAAATATAAAAAATATATTTTATAAAAATACAGGTTTCCACTTTCATTTCGATTGAAGGAAAATACCCCATTATGTACCTACCTGATTACAAAACTATAATCCTAATCAACTTTTAAACACATCCATAATACAGCAAACGTAATAAACACACGATAAATGACCTTATATACAGTGTGCCCACAATTGGTGATGCATGTATTGGGATCTTGGAAACTATAAGAGATAGAAAAACGGTCAAACGGGGAAAGTTTTAGACAATTTTGTTTGTAATCGAATGCCGTTTTTTTTGCGATTTTATCTCTTTTGGTTTTTGAGATATTTTGAAAAAACTAAAATGATGCATTTTCGAAAATACCCTGTAATTTCTTTATTTAAAATAATTTTTAAATTCTGTAAAAACTTTCTTAGGGCAACTTTTTACGTAGAAAACGCCTGTGTAGTCAAATTTTACTTGCAACGTTTCGGTTTTTTGGAACCATCATCAACTTTGTTTTTTCATATGGGCGCCATATTGAATTTTTACGGTTTTGGAAAGCCTCTTTTCTTAGCTTTCTAATGATGTCAATTAGTAAAAAAAAGTTAGATTATGGTTAAAAATCAAAAATTTATATTAGTTTATAAATTTGGCAACGCAGTAAAACACTGAAATTCTAGGTCATATTAAATTTAATCTCTATCACAATAAAACATTAAAATATTTGTTGAAAGTTTTTACCATGTAACAAAAAATAAATTTACAAAAGCCATAAGTTTGGATAAATACATCAACTAATAGTTTTCAGAACACCTGTCACCTAAAAAATCATTTAATTATTATGTATAAACGGAAATTCAGTACATAATTTAACGCAATAAATTTTTTGCTAATACATCAGTTCCCTAGTAGATCATTTTCGGTTTAAACTGTAAGCTACAAATAATAACAAAATATCAACACAAATTAATACATAACTAAACTGTAAAGACTAATAACCGAAATAAAATATCTAAAGTTCAAAGTGTCGCCCATTTGCTTCCATACATTTTTAACATTTTTTTATTATGGATCTGAATTTCTGTTTATACATAATAATTAAATGATTTTTAGGTGACAGGTGTTCTGAAAACTATTAGTTGATGTATTTATCCAAACTTATGGCTTTTGTAAATTTATTTTTTGTTACATGGTAAAAACTTTCAACAAATATTTTAATGTTTTATTGTGATAGAGATTAAATTAATATGACCTAGAATTTCAGTGTTTTACTGTGCGACGTTGCCAAATTTATAACAAAATATTAATTTTTGATTTTTTAACCATAACCTAACTTTTTTTTTACTAATTGTGATACATCATTAGAAAGCTAAGAAAAGAGGCTTTCCCAAACCGTAAAAATCCAATATGGCGCCCATATGAAAAAACAAAGTTGATGATGGTTCCGAAAAACCGAAACATTGCAAATAAAATCGGACTAGACAGGCGTTTTCTACGTAAAAAGTTCCCCTAAGAAAGTTTTTACAGAATCTAAAAATTGTTTGAAATAAAGAAATTGCAGGGTATTTTCGAAAATGCATCATTTTAGTTTTTTCAAAATATCTCAAAAACCAAAAGAGATAAAATCGATAAGAAAACGGCATTCGATTACAAACAAAATTGTCTAAAACTTTCCCCCTTTGACCGTTTTTCTATCTCTTATAGTTTCCGAGATCCCAATACATGCATCACCAATTGTGGGCACACTGTATGCGCACCGAAGTATAAGGTTTATTTCCGGCTGGCCTTGCCACGGAAAAATCGACCTTCTCCGTGTCATCGTCGTCGGCTTCGGTCGGCAAGACATGCTCTTGCTATTTTAAAATTTTCAACGAAATTATGCGTCAGAAAGAAATTTTAGAAAGAATTTCAGGAAATAAAACATCAAAGCTATACAACACTTCTTTTATCGTATATATTTATAAAATATTTCATAAAGTTACATAAAAATACCTGTTTAATGGATTTGCTGATAAAATTACAATATATTAAGAAAAAATGTACATAGTTACAAAAATAAATAACTTTCAATTTTTTTAAATAAATACCTAGTATGACTAATAACTACTTATAATTACCTTTATATCACAATGATTACACAGGTGGATTATGTAGCAGAGTCAGAAATGTATGAAAGTACAGGGTGCATCATAACTTTCTTTTGATTGAAATTGTCACTTGTTTGGATATTTTAATGTGGTAAAAAATATATAAGACAGTCTTCTAAAACTCTGTAAGTTATACCAAAAGTTTGTTAAAAAAATTAAATACATATGTTTACATTTTCTTTGTATCTATTAATTCTTTAGAAGAAGACATAAATATAACGAAAGCAACAACAAAATACCAAAATATTTAGTTTTTAAAACAAAAACACATAACTCCTACAATATACATATGTATTATTTTTTATATACATATAATAACTTGGGTTGACTGAACATAGCTCAAAAAATCTCCTCACTACAGCACGAACGTTACTCCATGCATCCAACAAGAAAACTAAATCAAGAATTGTAAATATAAAATAATCGGAAGTAAACGGCATTTATTATAAAGAATTTTGAAATTAAATACGGGGCTGCTAGTTCTAACTACCGAGGCAACATTTCAAGGTTTCAAGGGCGGCCGCCTTTTATCTCTTGCCGCCGTGCCGTTCAATACACACATATTACTAATGCCGAGATTAAAAAAAAGATTATTGATAAGTACTTTATATTTGCTTTTTTAGGACCCGGCAATTTGGTACTTTTATCAGAAGTATGTAATAACAAAGTACATTATAAAAATCATTTTTCTATTGAATGTTTATAATAAGTGTGTACGTTATGAGTTTTACTATAATAATAAAAAAAATGAAAATAAGTAGGTATGTATCTAGTTATAAAAATGTACTGAAACCTATTTGCCAGAAAAAAATCACCAGATATATGTAAGTATATATCATAATTATAATACTAATTTATCATGGATTTTTAAACCTACTTAAATATTCAGTTGAACATTTTTCTTCCCATCTGACTGGATATGGGTGTTGTTATGACTGTTATACATACCAAATTTCTTATAAAGTTTCCGGTTTCTTACTCTTTGTTGATCTAAGAGCGTTCTGAGAGTATCTCCGTCATCTTTTACTATATAATAAAGCATATTAGCATATACAGCTAATATTACATATTAGCAAAAGAAAATAATACTCCGGGAGCATCAGAGAGCAGGTAATCAAAAACGGTATTAGTTTTATATATTTCTGATATCTTTAATTTCAATTATAATATTTAACTTAGTTCCTTCGATCTAGCGACACCTATCAATACAGCAAAACAGCTTTATGGAGACAATTTATTGAGGTAATCGACAATTGAGACTATTGCATTTAGACACTATTGAGACACCTGCATCCCCGTAATGCCGTATTCTAAAATATGTATCCAAATAAAAGTCAAGAGAACTTGAGCATGAGCAGAAATAGAAACTCGCATTAGATTCATATTTTCATAAATTTATGAACTGAATAACCAGACATATTATTTCTAGCAAATATCTGCTTTGAAAAAACAATTTGAAATAAAAATTTATTCAATAAAAGTGCTAATGATAAATTCGAATTTGTTATAACTCCCATATTGAGATATGTAGTTAAGGTATTAATACATCACATTAGTCCATATACTGAGCGAATATTCATAAAATATAAATTAAAATAACAAAAATAAACTTTGTAATAGCAGCACATAATCAAATTTTATGTCTTATATGTCCTTTGCACTTATCAAATATCTGTAAAAGTGCAAATATCGGTAAAACAAAAGTTATGGGACACTGTTTAATACATCTACTCTAGCTATATATACTAGAGAGATCCAGAATGATTGTAGCTACATTACCATAATGACTTTTTTGAGTACTATGGGTGCAGTGAGGTATGTTATTGGTATGCAAGAAATGTGGTCTGTAATATGGCTGAACTTAAAATATCAATTTTTGTTGTTTCTTTTAAGCTTTAATTATTTTGGATCTCTCTATGCTAACTTTTTCGGTAATTGCTTCTGCATCTCTAATAACCTTAAAATTAATCTTAACATCTGTCACAAGATAGTGGCATATTGTCAAGAGTTAATAATTTTTGGAATATCTGCGACCCAACTAAATATTTTTTTATAAGGACAAAGAAGAACTATCTTCATATTCAACATTAAACATAGTGTTTCCTTCCTGCTGAATATATACACAAGCGCTTGCAATAAGGTCAGTTTTCAGAAGAGTCATGAACTAGATCAAACTGCTTAAAGCAGTTGTACAGTTATGTTATACTTATTGAAAATATATTATTAACATAATGGTCCAATAAATATAGAAAAAAGTCAAAAATTGCTATGTGAACAAAACTATTATAAAAATAATGGAATACAAAAATCTCCCTAACAAATAAATGCTTTAGAATTATTGAGAATACATTTGAAACAACTTTATTGCACTATATTAATTCATTATTTTTTTTCTGCTCTATACAATTTTATTTGGTCTGTATTTGTGTAAGAAATACATTAAACAAACATTTTTTCATATGGAATTACTAATTTGAATTATTTTTCTTTAATTCAACATTAATTTACTTAACTTTCAGCTAACTTTCATAACTATACATCACATCACAGCAAAACAGATAGGTACCTACTCGAACAAATAACATTTTCATTTTTGGGTGTGATTGAATTCTGAAAAAAATCTCTGAAAATGTTAACATAGTAAAATTAATATAATTGAATTAACTATAAATAATAACATGACATTTTTTTTGACAAAAGTTATATTTGCAAAACATATTGTCTATTTCAGAAGACAAAAAAAGAAAAAATGGAAAATAATGATTAAAGGATACTTAATATTTCAAGATAAGACTGATCAAAATTCATATATTTTGTTTTTTCATAATATTATCATTATAATTAAGCGCAAGACTTCCTATAAGTGCAACTAAAGTTCGATCTAGCCAGGTTACTGGATTGGGGTATATAAGGCCACCTTCATAAAAGCCCAAATGTCCTCCGTGTGCTACTTCTATATAAACAGTATTTTTCTTCTCAGCTGAAATGTAATAATGTTGAGTAAATCCCAATTAATAAATAAAGTAAAAAATAGATTTTTTTCCCAATAAGAATGCACACTAAGTCACTAAGTATAACATTAAATTATTTTGTATAAAAAGAGGGCCATTTCGGGACTGTTTGAGATCGTCATAGCAACTGGACAAAAAAGAGATTATTGTACAGTTCTACAGTCCCAAAAAGTAATTTGACATTGACATAGCAATGACTCGTAAAATTGCCGGACTTCGCTACGCGTCGTCCGGCAACCCTTTCCCTCGTTCCGAAAACGTGTATTTTTTGTACTAGTTAAACAAATAACTATCAGCCTTATTAATAATAAAACTTAGAATGTTCTAAGACCTGACTAGAACGTGATTAGTGAAAACTGTATTAATAATACCATTTAAATGCGTGTTAACGCTAGAATGATGTTAAATCACTAGTTATCAGTTTGGGTATGTTTTACAATAAGTTAAAGTTAACCTAAAAGTTTGACAGAAATGTCAGCAGTTTTTCTTTTCCCTCCCAATTAACAGATCAAGAACGTTTTTCTGAAATATTAAATAATTCAATGCGAAATTTTCCGTATTTATGTCAGTAACCTCAATAATTATATAAAATTTTATTATGGCATGGTTACTTATCCAATTCATTAGGGGGTTTTTGAACCCCTTAAATTTTGACACGTCGCGTCGTTATCGTTATTCTGAGCATGTGCAGTTCCAAAAAGAGTATCATTTTTGGTACTACGCGTGCTCAGTATAACGTTTGCGATAACGATAAAGTAAAAATTTAAGGCGTTCCAAATCTCCCTATTATAAAAAGCAAAGTTAATGCTTATCAAGGGCGGATTTACCATGAATTCAAATTTTACATTAGCAAAAAGCAAAATCGTAATTATAGTTAAAAAAAATATAAACATACTTCACTAGGATATTTTATTAAACACTTCTATTTGCTATTTCATGTTTGTCCAAAGAAAAACGTACCTATCTAAATGCACAGATAATTTTTAATTTCACAACATTTTTTAAAAATGAGGTTCTTTGAGATACTTCCCCATGTTGAAAAGCTAAATCCGCCCTTGATTAATTATTAGCACAAAACAATTTTGACACAAGACACTTGTCAGTCTTGTCACTTTGGGTAAATATTTGTAAATGCAGGTTAGATTTATTGCAGTGAAATTAGCTCTATCTATAAAATGAGATGTTGTCACATTAACTTCTTATTTAGCATGCTGTTAGTTATTTGTCTATAAATATTTAATTATTAATATGAACTACTTAGATTGATTTAAGAATGCGGTTAGTTGTCATTAGTAAACATGATGTTATTGTGATTATTATTAATATGGGTGTATATGTTTACAGTTAATTATTCATCTGTAAATTTTGTAAACGAAAGAAACAACCATTTAAATTCTATTATATTTTGATCGAACTGTAGAGTTCACAATCCATTGAGTGAACAGAACATTTTTTCAATTTTGATAAATATAGAAATTAATACTGGTGCATGTTGGTACTTGGTGTTAAATTTTAGGATGGCCTTAAACATTAATCAGACTCATTGTAAAACTACTAAAACTTTAATTTGATTCTTACAGCAAATGGAAAATGGTGTATAGTTCAAATATTTATTCATCGATCTTATAGTACTAGATACGGCTTTGGGGCGATTTATTTTGTTCAAGGGGGGGAGGGGTACTAGGTCCTCTATTTTTGATACTTTTGATTGGCTTTTTATTCGAGCATACTACGAGATTGGCTCTTTGCAGAGTACCTTACTTCCCGCTCATACCGCAGAGCTCCAAGTCCGCGACTTTACGTTAACAAAACAATCTCAATGCTGTTAAATACCCTATGCCGTATCTAGTACTATAAGATCGATGTATTTATCCATCATCCTTTTTTTACTGATTTTAGGAGACTGTCATTTTCTGTGGTGCATAGCAAACATCGTAGGCAACATAGTCAATAACAACACAAACAACCATGTTGAAAAAGGTAAAAGTGACACTGACATTCATTTTGTTTATAAACAGTGAGCTCATCTGTTTAACCAAGATATGAGTACATATATCCCAAACAAAATAAATAAACATAGGAGAACAATTTTAATCAGGAATATCTTTGCCCTTGTATACAAAAACAATTTAAATTAAAAAACTCTACCATTGTGTGTGTAAGTTTGAAAAATTTCTCTAATGATTTAAAAAAGATACTGTCCATTATGTCAGATTTCAAATTGGAATTTTTAAGCAGCAAGAGCACCAATCAAAAATTTGCTACCATTTATGTCAAGTGGTCCCTATGAGATGTCCTTCCAAGGATTCCAATGATATCTAGATAGAAAAATATCCCAAAAATTTACTTACCTACCAATTTTTCAGAATTGGCTAAAAACATGAAATGGTCTTCTTTATGGTACTATTATTCTATGATAAAATCAACACTGACGTAGTTTTCCACATAACACTATACTGCACTCGACGCACGTTTCGCCAACCAAGTTGGCATCATCTGGAGATGATTAAAACTGATGCAGATGATGATGTAAACTAAATCCAACGTGAGAATGGACTCTTCCGCTCGGGCGAAAATTCGTTTCAGTCAGATCTTCACCTATTCAACCCCTGCCTCGTCGTAATCGGCTCAGCAGTTGACCAGGGCCGGCACCTTGCCTTGACCCGATACCTACCTTTTTTAATGTTCTTACCTTTTCAATAATAAATGTCTTATTTTATTAATACTGAGAGTATATATTACATGGCGCTGATAAATTTATTTCACCTAATTAACGTACTACACTGAAGAAGCACCTATTTTTGAAGAAGTACTAGATTTTATGTATAAAGGTCCTGTGTAGCTTGCTATACACTCCTCCCACTCTAATCGCCAATGTGCAAAGCAAGTCCATTCTCTCGTTGGATTTAGTTTAATTTTAATCGTCTCCAGATGATGTCAACTTGGTTGGTGAAACGCGCGTCGAGTGCAGTATAGTGTTTTGGTGTTATATATCTGGAAAACTATGTCAGTATTATCTCACACAAAAGATTCCAACCCCTTTCAAGAATATGATAAATCATTGTTAAATCTCAAGCAGAATGTTGATGTTACAAAATATTTGAAGCTGCAAATGTTCTTAAAGAAGCAAATCAATAGTTATAAACTCATGAAAACAAGGTTTTAACAACAGTTTTATAGATTCATGTTTGATGTTCCAAAAGACAAGTATAGGGAGACAAAGGTAAATATTACTATGCTACTTTTGAATTTATTTTCAGATTGTTTTGATATTTGGTATTTTCCGAGTATGTCGCCCACAAACAGTCAAAAATGAAAATTACTTATAGATATTGAAGATTTTGGATCACTACTAGTAATACTTGGTAATGCAGCAAAAGAGGTGGCACATCCGACCAAATATTATATAGACAAATAATAGCAAGACAGTTTTGTGACCAACAATATTTAAAACAATGGCTTTTTGTTTACATTAGTGCCCAAGCATTTGGTCAAATCAAAAAATGCCATTTTAATTTACCGCCTAAATTGTTAGGGATTTTGTGACTGTCACCAATGGGCGTGGTTTACACAGGTAAGTAGCCATGCATAAACGTAGAATCGGCGATCGCGAGAGGGATCGTCAATGATTTTACAATTGTTTTTTAATAGTAAATATTAAATAATATTATAAATAGTGTAGTAAATATTATACACATATGTGAATAAATTGTTGTTCTTGAATATGTAAATCTTAAACTTTGTATTTACTAAAATAAAATATTCTAATTTGTACTTTTAGTTTTATAATTATTATTTTCACCCCTTAAAACATAGCCGCCCATGCCGTTGGGCACTGTGACAGGTAATTTCATGAAATTGAGGTTATGTTTTTTGTTATTCTTGGTCACATTATTTTATTATACTGACAAATAGGCAATTACTTATCTATACATATTTGATCGGAGGGTGGCACCATAATTAAATCTCCTAAATTTGAAGGAGTACATGGAATATTCTTTAAGGACCTCAGCGACATTGCTTGTGGACAGCGGAGTAAATAGAACAATCTATTATATGGAAAATAAAAGAGGTCAGCAAGACTCTTCAGCTAAATAATCCAATCCAATTAAATAGTGAACCCAGTATGAATAGATGTGCTATGAAATCTGTTAGTTTAGCAGCAAACATGTAGGTGCAAACAAGTGGTTTTGTTTGATATCTTGTATTTTATATGATTCGCCATATAAAGAAATACTTTATACAGGGTGTCCCTCGGTGACGAGACATTAGACATATTTCAGAGACTACTTCGATTTTGATTTTGAAAATTTGGGTTTTGAAAATAGGGTTTTCGAGCATGCCCTTCTCACCTAAAATAATGCTGTCCATCTAACGCTTCCGTTTATACCGGAAGTTGATGTCATCTTCGTTATTTGAAATAGAACACTCATTATTGCAATTTTGAACCCTACAAGAAATTTTAAACATATTTCATGTACCCTGTACCTATCTTCAACTGTTTTTGAAATATTGAGAGGTGAGTAGACATTTTGCAACTTTGACATCCTGTAAAATCTAAACGGTTTGAGATTAAGCAAAACGGTTTGCATATTCCTATCTTAACTTTTCATAAGCTATCGTTTGATACTTATATCAGATTTATCCAGAAATAAAAAAAATTTAATTAAATTTAATCTCTTGGTTAAATCTGAAATTAGTATCAAACGATAGCTTATGAAAAGTTAAGACAGGAATATGCAAATCGTTTTGCTTGATCTCAAACCGTTTAGAATTTACAGGGTGTCAAAGTTGAAAAATGTCAATATTCACCTGTCAATATTTCAAAAACAGTTGAAGATAGGTATAGGAAGGACATCCTACATGAAATGTGTTTAGAACATCACATGGAGTTGAAAATTGTAATAATATACAGGGTGTTTCATTTAAAATAACGAAGATGACATCAACTTCCGGTATAACCGGAAGCGTTAGGTGGACGTCATTATTTTAGTTGAGAAGGGGATGCCCGAAAACACTATCGCCCAAATTTTCAAAATTAAAATCGAAGTAGTCTCTGAAATATGTCTAATGTCTCGTCACCGTGGTGTACCCCTGGAATACCCTGTATTCTTTTGCGACATTTGAATAAAAAAGTACCTAATTTATTAAGTACTTACTTGCTAATTTTTTCACTGGTTCTAATAAAGGTTCAGGAACAATAGGATCATCCTTAGCATTAATAAACAACATAGGAAGATCAATTTGATCTATATAATTAATACTTGAACTCCATTTGTATAATTCTGATATTGAATTAAATTCATGTACATGTCTTGTATAGGCTTCGTCTAATTCAGGAAGGGTGGCAGCTGAAATTATTTCATGTTCATTTAAATTGTAACGTTTCTTCACTTCTTCAGATAGTAATATGCTTCTGTGCCTTAAAATAATGTTCTTCAAATTTTCAGTCATTATGTACAAATAAAATCTTCTGAAGTTTTGCCAATTAAGTAACCATTTCGTCCCTCTGCAAACAATAGAAAAATTCAGTTAGGTTTTATGTTTCTCATTAGGATGTTTTTAATGATTGGTATTTGATTTTGTCCGCCTGGCAGTTGGCAAGTTTTTTGTTGATTTTATAAACTATCTGACAACAACTTTTGCAACTTTTTTGATGTTGATATATAATCATATTGATATATTTATTAACTTTTGAAAGTTAAATAATATATTTTCCTTACTTTTTTTTTTAATATGGATAACATACATCGGCGCACTGATATTTCATTTAATTTTTCAAAGCACACTCTTAATATTAATCAATCAAAGAGACAGAAAATAATTTTTTTTTTAGAACACTACGTATTAGAATTAGGTAATTTTGAATTTTAAAAGAATATTTTATCGAAGATGTATGTTATGAAGTACATGTGGTAAAATGTTATACATATTCAAAATTGAAATGAGACTATGCAGAAACACAATTTTTATCTCTTACAATTATATTCCATTAAATTTGTCTGCCAAACAAGGTATTTATTTGCAGATACGACGTAATGCAATTCAGGAAAACATACAACAAATTTATTAAGTTGATGCAAAGATAATATGTTATGATCTAGTGAAGGATTAATATTTTTCCACTTGATCGACTAATATGTGTGCCATATTCATTTTATGAGCTCCAATACATTAATAATAGCTCAGGTCATGGTCAAAACAAGAATCCAAGCGATTTATGTCATCAGTTATAAAATTATTTAGGTACATGACTTTAAAAGGGCTAAAAACGTTTATTTCGTTGTAATTTTGTAATCACAGTAAGTCACATTAGTGTAAGCTATGCTGAGGTACATCAAAATTAAAAAAAACATATATTTCTGGAAAATAACATTGTGGATCCTTTATGACGTGCATCGCTTCGATTCTTGATTTGGAGATTACCTCCTTTATGCATCACATATTACACAAACAAATATTTTAAGATACTATAAAGTTTTCTTTCATTATTTAATATCTTACTTTACTTTAACTTTACATAAACTTTACTTTACTTTACATTTTTTAAGTAAGGGTCTCAAATATTTATACACTTACTCTAAAGCACAGTATCCTTGGCATATGGAGATTCCACCTATGATGTTGGATGACTTCTTTTTTGCAGACTCTCCTAAATATTTTGTTATTATATTTCCTCCTAAACTGAAACCTACACACACTATTTTTGAGTTGGGATGTCTGGACATTACACTTTTCAATATTGCCTCATAGTCATCTGTATTACCTAAAATTTTAAAATGTTCTATATAGGAATTAAGAGCAAAACATCTTTAGCAGAATAATCATGGCAGTAAGTAAAAATTTATTATTCTAAAATTTGTATTCCAATGTAAATAAAATGTGAATGATAAAGTATTGCTTATTTAAATCCTGCCACTCACGATCTAATGCCCTGTTCATACTGTGCTGCAGTGTGATCACATAATTGGACACAGCTGTACAGCTAAAACGTTGTACCCTGAGTGGCCGAATTTATAAATAACTTATATCTAAGATTTACTGTTTAAATAACTTACCATAACTAAATATCCGAGGCGTAGTCACGGGTACATTTTGTAATGCACCTACATGATTCAGGACAGCGCATCTGTAACCATGATATTGGGCCCAATGGACGAATGTACGAATGTAAACACTTTCAGAAGTATTGCATATCCCAGGACAGATGCCTATTGTTATATCATCTAAAAACAGCAATTGGAGAAAATTGTACTACAAAACTGTGTGCTAAGAATTTTTGTAACTTATGGAGTATTTAACATTATTATAAAACCTTTCACACTTATTTGAATATGTAAAAAAATATTTTTTACTATTTATTTAAAGTACTAATATTTAAAAAAATTACCATTGATTGAACACAATATGCGCAACTTTACACCAAACAACGTGATCCAAAACGGAACGGAGATTGACAGATTCTAACTTCCTGGCAGAAGGTTCAGTAAAACCCAAAACTTGTGAAATTTAGTAAAAACCCTTTGGTGAAACCATCCAAATCTCAGCGGGATATTATTTTACATTAATTAGTAGGCCTTAACGTCCTATTAACTTCTAAAGTAAATTGTCTCAATTTTGACTGGATATTCTGCGAGAATATTACCTCACATTACTTATCCTTCACGTTAATTATCCTGCGTTCTTACGTATTATTTAAATATGTTGAAGAAGTTGTTAGTTTAATTAATTAAATTTTGATATGAAGGCAATGGAGTTTTGTCAAATTATTAATGCAAATTAAAACATAAGAGAAGTAAGTACCTATGTCCCTATAACATTTGTTTTGATTTTGTAAGATATTATTTTATTTTAAAAACATGTTTATTTTACTTATAGAGTTTTAATGTTCTTCTGGATTCTTGGTTATGTATTATTTCTTATGGTTTTCTTATATGGCTGAAGTAGGAATATACAGGTTTCTTTTGTCTTAAACCGTTGAGTGACGAAGAAAAACTTCGTCACTCAACGATTAAAACCTAATAATCAGAAAACATACCTATGAAATAAGTTATGACTTATGAGACATAATCACTGTGTTCGTTTTATGCGCGTTTTTGAGCTTCAAACACAACCGCTGCGTGGTGGGCATCAGTGGCAAGGAGGGAACAGCCCGTGAGCAGCACATGTGCAAGAAGCCCAATGAAATAAGTAAAAGTTGACAAACTGCCACGAGCTGCTAATAGCAGCTCATACATGTGAACACAGTGATTGTTTTAAAGAAATAATTGTTAATGCGTTTTGAATGTTTTGGTAAAGGAAGTATCAATTCCGAATGTCAACTATAACTACCTATTGATTTTTGTTTGCTAACACTTATCTGATTTTTCTGTTATTTTTTTTGTTATGTAAAATAAGTTTTAAAAATCTTTTTATGTGGAATATCTATGGATTTTTTCTAGTTCAATCTTTCAAAATCTAGTAAAAATAAATAATGTAACTTATTGCATTGTTTCACGTGATCGCATCTGGCGGAGTCAGTGGGTATTGGGAAATAGCTTATGTTTATGTTGTACCTAGGTATTACATATTACCGAAACATCAAAATAAAGTTTTCTTTTCACATACCACAATAGGTGAGCATGTTCTAGGAGAACACTGTTGTTTCCTTACAATTTATACTGTTTTGTATGAAATGTAAGATGTATAAATTTAAAAAACAAGAAAGTAAATATAGCTTGTGGTCATGATACAATTTGTGGTGTAACCGCTGAAATGTGATCAGTTAGTATGTAATGCAAATGTAGAAAATATCTCGCAATTATTTACTTTTCTATGTAGAATCATGTAGATACTTTGCTAACTGTTAAGACTGCTCTATCTTGTGTTAAAATTTATTAACAATCTACAACCCAAGTCAAACTCAAAGAATTTATATTATATATCATTCAATAAAAGAGGGTGCCCTTCGAGACGTTGCGCTCGTTTTCGCGCGAAGTTTTTCGTTTTCCTATGTTTTCACGTTGTCACAAGTATCAATGTAATTATTCTGTTTTGAGTTAGGGTGTATACAGTTATGTGCGTAATAATAATAAGAAAAACAATATCGTTATTATGAGTTTATAAACTGTACACGGTGATTCACTTTCGAGTGTGTAACATGGGTATCTCGCTTATTATAAAAGATAGACTGTAGGTTTAAATTCAGCAAAGTTGCGGAATTTCGTGCTCAATAAGTTGGCGCAAAGAAAACCCCCATACTGCTTTTGTTTTTGAGTAAGAGGCAAAAAACAATTTTTTCCGGTTTTCGTTTTCTGGCCATAACTTCTATATTTTTGAAAATATTGACGTATCGTTTTCACATTATTAGGACACTTTCTTGAGACAAATACGATGCCGTAAACCGTTTTTTAAAAAAATGTCACTTCTATTGTAAATCATCGTCAACTTTATTTTTTCTTATGGGCGCCATATTAGTTTTTCTCATATTTGAATAAACCGATTTTTTCTGAATACAACAATATAATATATGTTAATATTTGCCTAAAAAATAAGGGCATTATGAAGGAAAATAAGTATTTTTTTTAAATCTCTAGTTAGCCATGGCTATGACAGTCAATTCTCATTGTCATTGTGATTTGTCAATTCTTGACAAACCACAAATGTCACTTATAATTGTTATAAACTGCATCTGTGGAGTACTTTTTACATTGACTAACGATGTAGGTATACAACCGAAGAGAAACAAGATATTATAGATATTTATTACAGATGTAACAAAAATTTAAACAGAACAGTTGAAGAATATTTAAAACATATCCTGAAAGACGAAAACCATGCAAGAGGTATATTACTAAACTGGACTGTAATTTAAGAAATTATACGTCCATACCTATTTCATGGTTTAGAAAAACTGCCATAGTTTCTTAAATTACAGTGCAGTTTAGTAATATATCTCTTGCATGGTTGTCGTCTTTCAGGATATGTGTTTAAATATTCTTCAACTATTCTGTTTAAATTTTTGTTACATCTGTAATAAATATCTATAATATCTTGTTTCTTCTCGGTTGAATACATCGTTAGTCAATGTAAAAAGTACTCCACAGATGCAGTTTATAGCAATTATAAGTGACATTTGTGGTTTGTCAAGAATTGACTGTCATGGCCATGGCTAACTAGACATTTTAAAAAAAAATTCTTATTTTCCTTGATAATACCCTTATTTTTTAGGCAAATAATTACATATATTATATTGTTGTATTCAGAAAAAATCGGTTTATTCAAATATGAGAAAAATTAATATGGCGCCCATAAGAAAAAATAAAGTTGACGATGATTTACAATAGAAGTGACATTTTTTTAAAAAACGGTTTACGTCATCGTATTTGTCTCAAGAAAGTGTCCTATTAATGTGAAAACGATACGCCAATATTTTCAAAAATATAGAAGTTATGGCCAGAAAACGAAAACCGGAAAAAATTGTTTTTTGCCTCTTACTCAAAAACAAAAGCAGATATGGGGGTTTTCTTTGCGCCAACTTATTGAGCACAAAATTCCGCAACTTTGCCGAATTTAAACCTACAGTCTATCTTTTATAATAAGCGAGATACCCATGTTACACACTCGAAAGTGAATCACTCTGTACATGTTTGTCAAAAAACAATCCAGATTGGAAAATATATTCATTTCCAATCATACAGTCTGCTATATTAAAGCAATAGCTACCTATGGATTACTAATTCAGGTAGACTCACTTATAAAACTATTTAGTTAATTTAATATATTGAATAATGAATACATTAATATCTATTTAAAATATTAATTAATTTGTAAAATTATTATTAATTTTTATTAATATGTAAAATGATCTAATACCAAATTTCCGTTGTCAGATATTCATGGCTTTTTCATGGCGGTTATTTAATACAATACCTACATAATATGATTAAAACACGTTTATTTTGATTATTTTTCAGTACAATTCAGGTATCACTGGTTGTTAGATAGATTCAGAAAAATAAAAAAGTGTAAAATGAACCATGGCTTAATAGCAATTTGAAAAATTATTAATATAGCGATATTATACAGGGTACTTGTAAGTATTTTCTTCAATAGCGTTAAACAGTTCGAATAAGGAAAAAATATACTGGATGTTCAGGAAAATGGCGCCCCTCTGTTTATGTGAATTTTTCTTAATTATAAGTTTAAAACATGTACTTTATGCTCTACGTACTTATGGCTTAAAACAAATGTTTTCGGATGTATTTGATATTTTACAAAAAATGTGATTATATTTATTCGAGTGTCGTATGAGATCTTCATTTGTTTTTGGGAATGTACAATTAAAAATAATTCTCTGCATTAAGTATTTTAGTCCAAATAAAATTAAATCTTTTTTATTATATAAATGTTGTAAAAAAAAGAATTTAAAAACTACTGACTACTTTATTATTAGAGTCTACTTTTAAATTAGCGGATCTTTGTTATATTTGTATGTATCATAAAGAAGTTTGATTATGATTGTGCTTAGTTTGATTCTTGATTTTGAGATTTTAATCAGTTATTTAACAATACTCTCTGCTTCTAGTCGCCGTTCATACTGATTATTCTCATTTGTTGAATTAATTTATTACATACAGGGTGATTCTAAAAGTAAGTATATGCGAAATATTTGAAAAGGTGGTTCCTTAGTGAAAATTAAGAGTACCTAGTTATATTCCGTCAAAAAATAGGGTTGAAATTGAGTTTTTTTTTCGCAAATTCAGGAAAATATATCAAAGTTGAATTTGGAGAACATATACATTGGAATTCCTAATTCTTTAAATTGTTTTTTACTTCTCACTTTTTGCTAAAGTTAACGTCAATCATAGTATATTAAAAAAGTGCCCTAACCATGTACGTTTATTAAAATGTAACTGGTCCTCGAATTAAAAATGATAACGCAATTTTAGTTTTTATTTACTCATGTACGTTACACATACTCATGTACGTAAGTACTCATGTATGTTAAATATGATGTATTTAGTGGATATTTTTTATATATACTGCCTTTAGATACCTACTTTCTTTAGAGACCTGTATTTATATCTATTTTCTTGTTACTATGATAAAAACTTTAAGATAGATAGGCAGAATTTAAGATTTCTCGATTTAATAAAATCCTTATTTTGCGTAAATTAGAAAAATTATATTGAGGCTACAATATTAAAAAAGTGTAATTTACTTTCCATACAAAAATTTCCCATTTTAGTACCTATATGATAATTCAGTTGGAAGTTGAAAAGCAAATTAAAGGGCACATTTTTAAATAATATACCTACTTACACATAATATATTATTATTATCTGCTTGTTTAATATCTATGTCTAATGTATAGGTAGGTAGTCATTAAAACTTTAAATTTTTAGCCAAAATAATTTTACTTTCAATCAGATTTGAGCGTACGCAAATTACATATTTAGTCATATTGTATTTGACTTTAACGTGTATTTCAAATAAAAAAAAAGTCTGAGCCTACTACTTCACTCATATGAATGTGATATTTATGATTTATTTAATTTCTATTAATTGTTATGGTTATGATGAATTCATGGTACGTAGATAACGAGTAATCCGCAATTGACAGCCAGAGCACAACAGGACAGCTCCTGTTAAATCGTTTTGCGAATCATAATCATATATTTATTTGCGATGGAAGTTTCCGTGCCGACGTGCTGAGCTTATGATGTTTATCTCGGTGACACTAGTAGCAAACGTTCATCTAAATAACTATCAATATTTAACGGAGCATTATAAATGTTTCTTCTATGGTAGAATAAAAACATCGGGAAACATGAAACGGTATTAATTATTATTAATTATTATTATGAAGATATGAGATTTTGCAGAAATTTCATTACCTTCAAAACTGGTATCTAAAGGTTGATACATGTCATAAGTTAAAGTGGTACCATCTTCTAGCTTAAGGAAAACTCTTTCGCCAATAGGCCAAGGGCATTTTACTCTCCCAATGACACTGTGGAGAATAGTCTGAACGTGGCCACTAAACCCCCAAAGTCGTGTGGGAATATATCTGAAACAAAAATGAATAAAAGAACCTGTACATTTCATACACAGGTAAATACAAAAACTTTTGTAAAAATTAAATATGAACTACAATTTATATACAGTGTGTCCCAAAGTGATGGAATAAAATTAATTTTTTTCTAGTTGGGATTAAAAAAGCAGGTCAATTAGTATATAGAAATTGCCACTTTTTTGCAATATTTTCTATTTTCTTGAGCCATGTTCTTATAAATAGGACCCTCTATATTTCATAGTATAAACAGATAGCCCTTTTAAGATGAATTCAGCAATAAAGGGTTATACCCACTTTTTTTGTCATAGCTGCTAAAAAAATGTAAAAAATTGAATAAGAAAAATTAAATGAAAACAATAGTTTTTTGTACTAGTACTACGTTTATTTCTTATTAGAGCAGATGTTCAAAGTGATCCCATTAACCATTGCACAATGCCGTGTTCGGTGCCCAAATTCAACAATTAAGTACATTTTGTATAATATCTGGTGTTATGTTTCAAACCTCCTCTCTGATACGATCTTTCAGTCCTTCGATAGTGTCTGCTCTGTTTACATACACTTTGGTTTTTAGATAACCCCATAAAAAAATTAGTGAAGGTAAGTTAGCGGAGTGTGGTGGTCATTCAAGCGGCCCTCTTCTGCCTATTCATTGATTTGGGAAAACTTCATTAAGGTAATTTCTTATATCGAGGCGAAAATGTGGAGGGGCACCATCTTGTTGGAACCAGACATCACCAGCAGGAATATCGTGTTCATTAGGGTTAGGAAGCTCCTGCTCGAGGTGGCCCTGCTTACGACTAAACACGGCGGATCTAGACAAGAAAAGTCGATAAATTCGACCCGTGTCCATGGCTGAATGGCACCGGGGTGATAGGTGTCCCTAACGGGGCCTCTGGAATACCGGGCAACCTTCCAGAGTATGCTTGCCTTGCCAGAGTAATGCTGGGCTCTGCTGTGGTGGACTTGAATTTCTTGCTACTCGTGGGACTTATATGGACACAGTAATAAAAAAACAACCTAACGAGAGAGGTCAAACCCTCGATCCCCAGGGAACTGGGGAACCTATGGAGATCGGGATCAATCTTAATCCTATTGAAAGCCCGATCCCATCGGATCAGAAGAGGAGGCTGCTGAAGTTTCCGATACCTGAGGCTGCAGGACAAGGCAATTTAGGGGATGCGGAATTTACATCTTTAGACAACCTCTCCCTTAAAAGGAGACGACTAGGAGGAGCTGCAAAGAAGCGCCTAAGTTATTTGCTTAAGAGCGGAGTGTCGTACCAGACCGCCTTAAGTAAAGTGCTGAACCAGCCGAAACTTGATCCCCAGCAGGAGAGAGGTAACCAATCCTCCTCTTTGCTAGCGAGCAAATGCATGCGTTCAGGCGGTAGTTCATCGGATCTGGGAGCGAAAAGAGCCAGGGAAGGTGAATATACCAAACCTTCATTCAAGCCTGTAATAGAGGGGATTAGGGTGGGAATTATCCACCCTGAGTATCCCGAAACGGCTTTGATCACCAAATAACGAAGGACTCTGCATAGGGCGATAATGTCACAGAGCTGCACATATTGGCCTGGATGGCTTCTCATCACCTGTGTGGATCAGATGAGCGTCTCGTGGTTGGAGGGTGCAATAAAGCACCTCCAGCCATGGGAAGGACCTCGTCTTCAATCCGTGCAGGATGAGGATTTACCCAAACCACATGTATATGTGGCCTATATATCGGATGCAGCCGACAAACGGCTTACATCGGACTTAGTTCTCAACAGGCTGAGAAAAATGAACCACGCCTTGAATACCCCGGAGTGGAAACTTTTACACCGGGGTCTGGACATTCTCTATTGACGAGGTGTCTAAGGCAGCTCTGGAGGGGCTGAACAATCGGCCCTACTTTGGTTTTGGGCAGGTGCAATTTCGCCCAAAAATCAAAGGGGTAAAGGAGAAAAAACCTGCCCCAACAACTAAAAGGTCCGAGGCTAAACCACAAACCTCGATGGGCAAATCCAAAACGCCCTCGATTGGGGGAAAATTGCCCCGAAGTAAACCATTTGCGAAAGGAAAATCCTTCTCAAAAACAAAACTCTTCGGAAGAGCGGATCTAAACTGCCTTCTGGAAAGAACGATAAACCGCCCTCCCCCAAACCCAAACCAAACACCTAAACCCCGCACCCTAATTTCCCTTTTTTATAACCCTCTTTCCTTTTAATAGCCTATCCCCTCCCCCTGATGTCCACATACATCAGGTGCCTACAGGCGAACGTTCAACAGGCCAAGGCTGCAACTTATGTTCTTGGTGAAAGATTTCAGGAAGGACAAATTGACATTGCTCTCATTTAAGAACCCTGGACTAGTAATACAGGCCGAGTAACCGGACTAGGTAATACTTCTGGAAAGGTAATAGTAATGGGATCTGAAGCAAGACCCAGATCTTGTATCTGGATCGGAAACAATATTAACTATTTTGTATTTACAGGTTACTACACCCCAGATGTCGTAGCCATCCAACTATCTATCCGAATGGGGGAGAGCAGGGTGAATATAATCATCTGCTCGGCTTACTTTCCGGGCGATAGGGATGCTGGTCAACCTCCTCCATCTGCAGTGCGGAATTTAGTCGCCTTCAGTAAGAGAAACAATGTCGACCTGGTTATTGGATGTGATGCCAATTCCCACCATACGACTTGGGGTAGCACAGACATTAACCAAAGAGGCGAGTCACCATTGGTTCAGAACCAATCTTTAACACTAGAAATAGGAGAGAGGTACTAGATCTTACCATCAGCTCAAATCTTTTGAACAATAAGATAACTGACTGGAAGGTATCTTCTGAACCATCATGTTCAGATTATAAACATATTCTGTTTAATATAGAAGCCAGGCTTAGGCCTATAATGAAATATAGAGAGCCGAGAAGAACAGATCGGAGCGGGTACAAACGATCGGTCCAGTCAACGCACCCTTACCACTATAAATAATCGTGGTGAGATAGATATTGCGACGGAACAAATTCGAAACGGTCTTATAGCAGCTTATCACGAAAATTGTCCACTTAAGACCAAAAAAGATAATAGAGGCACGTCTTGGTTGAACAAAATGAACAAAAAACTGGAAAAAATGAGGAAAGAAGTTCGATGCCTCTTTAATCGAGCTAAAGTTTCGGGCGCCTGGCCTCCGTATAGATCCGCACTAACAGACTATAATAAAAAAATAAGAAGAGCAAAAAGGGAATCTTGAAGGAAGTTCTGCGAGAGTATATCTGATTTACCTAGGAGTACTAGAATCCACAAGATCCTTTCTAGCGATCCGGAAAGGGAATTTGGGTCGATAAAACGACCTGATGGCACCCTTACAGACTTTGGAAGGGAAATCTTGGAGCTTTTGTTACAAAACCACTTCCCAGGTAGTTCGATTTTGGATAACCAACAACTACCACTACCAGGAGGCCGATCTAAACGACCTAACAAAAATGACTGGTTGGTGGGTAGGAAGGTTATCACAAGACCAGCCATTGAGTGTGTTATTAAATTTTTTCAGCCATTCAAATCACCCGGTGAGGATGGTGTATTTCCAGCCCTGCTCCAAAACGGACTGGGAATTATCATACCGTTTCTCATCAGACTGTTCAGAGCTACTCTGGCATGGAGTTATATATCAACCAGTTGGTCTGCAGTTAGGGTGGTATACGGTGATACGGTAAAATAGGTCGAATAGACCTATGACCTAAATCGCTTAGACCTATTAGCCTGACATCGTTTCTGTTGAAAAGTCTGGAAAAGGTACTGGACGGATACATTAGGAGTGTGTTAAGCATTCACCCTCAATACCCACCAGTATGCCTATTAAACTGGCAAATGAACAGAACTGGCGCTCAATAACCTAGTCGGGAAAATCATCCAATCCCTGCAGAGTAGGCAAATTGCAGTGGCGGCTTTCCTTGACACTGAAGGAGCTTTTAACCATGCACTGCCTGACTCCCTATATACAGCTGCAGCTGCTAGGGGAGTCGACCCAACCATAAGTGACTGGATTTGGGCTATGTTAGAAAACAGAACTACTCGTATAACGACGTCCCTTCAGGAAGAAACGGTCGAATTTAGGGCCGTAAGAGGGTGTCCACAAGGTGGGGTTCTTTCGCCCTTACTTTGGCCACTGCTTGTGGATGACCTGGTGGCCTTACTTTCTGTGTGGGAGGTTGAGGTTCAAGCATATGCGGACGATCTAGTCATTTTAGTCAGAGGAAACTCTGAAGAGGGAATTTCCCTTACCCTCCAAGAGGTACTTGATATAGTACTAAGTTGGTGTGAGAGGGAGCAGATGTCTGTAAACCCCAAAAAAACGGTAATTGTACCATTTACCAAGAAAAGGAAGCTGGACAATCTAAGACCTCCCTCCTTACTTGGTGAAATAATTCCATTTGCGGAGCAAGCGAAGTATCTGGGTATAGTACTGGATTAGTCGCTTAATTGGAACTATCATCTGGACAAAATGATCCATAGGCACGACTGTCCTTATGGACATATCGACGGTGGGAAATCTTGGGGCATTGGTCTCAAACCAATATATTGGCTGTATGTGACAGTCATACTATGCTACGTATGATAGCGTACGGCTCCATAGTTTGGTGGTCCAAAGGACCACAACAAAGGACCAAAATCAAACTTTCTGGTTTACAGAGACAAGCCTGCCTGGCCATAACTGGAGCAATTAGCTCTGCACCGTCAGCAGCTCTGGAGATCCTACTGGACCTACCTCCTCGTCACATATATTTCGAAAGAAAGGCCAGATGGGCAACATACAGACTAAAGCAGACAGCTATCAACATGCCGCAGTCTGACATTATGGAGCACAATAGGCTGCTGGATGACATGGAAAGTGGCAGCATCCTGTAGATGATTTCAGATGTTATGCCTGCAAGGACCAACCATGAACTGCCCTTTAACATTCTCTTCCCAGGAGGAGATGAATGGGATCGGAATAAAGCTGACCTATTGAGGGCAGATTTACAGATGGGTCCAAAACACTCATGGGTGTTGGAGCAGGAGTGTATAGTTGCAACCCAACGGTAAAAATATCTTCATCTCTTGGCAGTTATGCAACTATATTTCAGCAATGCTCTTGACCTGGGCTGAGGGGCAAACCCTACAGTACTGGGACCAGAACCGGTGCTTGGCATATCCTCGAGTACTGCCAAAGCAATGCTCTTGACCTGGGCTGAGAGGCTTACCCTACAGTACTGGTAAGAACTATCAAGATTAGTTAATTCGAAGGCGTTCATAATAAACCCTTCAAAAACAAGAACTAAAAAGCTTTTAGAGTTAGCAGGTTGCACTTACGAACTTTAATTGGCCTATATACTGGTCACTGCCGTTTAAAATATCATCTGTACAAATTCGGACTACCAGAAGGAGTGCCGCCTGTGCTTAGAAGATGATGAAACGGCAGAACACATATTATGCACCTGCCCCGCTGGGGAAAGGATCAGATACTCATTATTTGGCAAAGGACAACTTCTGCCAGAGGATCTGAATAAGTTCTCACCCAATAAGGTGAACAACTTCATTAAGAGGCTGGACCTGTTGGGTGAAATATAAGTAGGTGTGAGCCACAATAGACCACATGGTCGCGGAGGCGGGTCTGGTTTTCGGCCCATTCACTTTTGAACCTAACCTAACCTAAGGTTAGGAAAAATTAATTCCAGGGCTGGAACCCTGGACAATAATAAACGATAACCAGAGTTTGACATAAATGACCTATTTGCTGATTTTGCAAATATTTCTTTGCTGTTACTATCTCTATACAGGGGAAAAGATCGGGTCAACCCTAAATATTTATGGCAGTCATAATTTCTTTAGACCGTTTAATAAAATTGTTTCTGGTTGGTACTTTACAACACGAGTAGAATGGTCAATGATAGAAATTAAAATGGGTTCTACATCGGATAGCACCAGTAATAGTTTACTTGAAGTAGATACACCAAAATACTTCTTATTTACTTGGTTTTACAAAAGGTTTGTGGGAACTCCATGGATTGGATTAAAGTGTTTTTAAAACATTTATTTTATTTAGAATTAATGGCATTCTTAATTAAAAAAAAACATCAAATAGAGACCTTAAAGCAATTTTAATTTTTAATTACTTTAATTTAATTCCCTGCTATTATATTGTACTAGCTCAGAGTTTCCTTTTCAACTCTTGAAAAGCACAATAGATTCTAAAGTATATTATAGGATCTGGATATCAATAATAGGATAATGAATAGGATATCAATAATAAGATGCATTTTCGTAAATGGAACGAAAATGTATCACTTTTTCATGACTTTTAGATCCTGTAATATATTTAAAATCCTATTGTGATTTTCAAGAGTCGTAATGGAAGTCTGGTAAAAATAAGAAGCATAAGGTCGGGTTTCATAATAAAAAATAAAGGACATTTAGCTAAAGTTTACCTTTAAATACCTTGGACACTATTATTAAGACAATTGTCTTGAAGGTATTAAAAACTAACTTCATCTAAAGTTCCTTTAAATTTTATTATGAAACCTGCCCTTCTAATTATTTTTTGTGTTTTAATTTCGTGCTAATAAATAACATGTTATATTTTCGTAGTGGTGAGAAACACATTGTAGTGCCCTCTTTGGGTCTTTGCCACTATGTGCCTGTAATTATTGTCAAACTGACAGACAGATAACGACTTGCTTTTCCGCAGGTCCTATTACAGCAGTGACCTCTATTGTCTTTAAGGAAGATAATCCCACTTGTTTATTTGAAGGAGATACCGAAAACAACTACTAATATTATAATATAATACCAGTCGGGGCATATTGCCCGTGGAGTAGTTGTTTTCGGTATCTCCTTCAAATAAATGTTATATTTTCATAGAAAATAATTAATAAATGGTTATATGATAATGTGGACAACTTTTTTTTATATATGTGCCTATCTACGTTATGGATGCAAAACTAACTAAAACGATAATTTATTTTAGTATAAAATTTTAGGAACGATAAAAAGTATGTAATGCGGTAATGCTATGTAACATAAGTACGTTTAAAATTATCGTTAAATAAATATGATTCACGGTCAACAATGATGTCATTTCCTTTCAAATATGTATATTCAGGTATGATTCATAGGTAATGGGAGATATAGGTATACAATATTTATTATAGAAACTAATTTAGTTATTTAGTAAGTGCTACATAATACAAAATTAAAAAAAAAGGATTGTAAAGAATTAGATAAATGTTACGTATTAAACATTGCCAGTTACAAATTTGTCTTCATTTTCTTGGCCTTATTTTTAATTAATAATCTTGGCTTTTATTAGTGTCGTCAGAGGGAGTGTCGAAACAAATTAGATTAATATTAATACTATTATAGTGTATATAAGCACAATTGAAAACTAAAAGCCGGCAAAAACAGTCGGCATTTCTTTATTCTACATGAGCGGAGGTAGAAATGTTTGCTATGAAGAAAATGTTATAGAGATCGTATTATTTTGTGTTTATTAGTACCTATTATTTGTAGCCAATGTAACCAATAACATATTTTATTATTGTTAAGTATTGTTTATGTTTATTATTGTTATTTTTATTGTTTATTTAATAAAACTAAAGAACGCTTGGTTATTGGTATTTACGCCCTGCACTGGAAAACTATTGATGATATTTCAGCACTCGGCACGGGAAAAAATTATTTACATCCAGCAGACCAGTCTGTTTATTCTCTTTACACCACCGCACAGTTGTAGATGGTTCATCGGGCTGATTAGGTGTCCAGTGTAGAACTCACATGTACAGTTGTTTTAGTTACTAATCGAATCACGATACCATTGCTAAATACATAGGACGAACTATGAGGACGGTACTGTAATCCAGATTTCAAGGTGACGCGAACATTTAATTTATCCAGATTTTCTTACCAATTAAGCTAAGAACCATTCCAAATAGAATTGAAAAATTGTTTTCGTGTCAAAGTGGCTCAATTAAGATAATGAGTTGTCAGCAGATCGTTTCTGTAAAATATAATAATAAATTCTCAAAACTCTAAAGACAATTTGCTTTAACCCTTGAGCAGGCGCGCCGGTGCACAGAGTGCGCCGACGTGACTAATTTGTTTACAAAACTATTATGGTGCATTATTCATCGCTTCCGCTTTAAGTATTCCTTCAATAGACCTCTGTGCTTAGAAGAGAGTGGTTGTGAGATTTTACAAAATAAACGTACCTGTGTAACTGAACAATATTTGAGTACTTGCATCAATTGGCGCACAAAGTGCACCACGCGCTCGGTTATGTAAGTACGGTCCTGTGCGCACGGTCCTGTGCCTTAACACTGGCCAGTTTCAATTGTCCGTATATACACTATACTAGCGAAGTGCAGCAATATATCATTTTTAAACTAAGAATTTCTCATATTTTGCATTAGGTATATTTGAAATTTTGTGAAATGATGATTACAGTCTACACAGGAAAAAGGTTTTCATTTTACAATTCCAGGTTTCTCTTTTGGTTACAAACCAATGAACAAATGAGATGGACTGCTCCTGTTTGGTGGTGTTACCTACTTAATTAATTTTTCATTTCCTTTGCAGTTTTTTATGCGAATTACCTTCATTTAAGCTGACAAACGCAGATAGGGTTGCAACTAAGCTACTTCTTGACAGGGTGAAAACTTAAGAGTGTTACACATAGTTATTACTACTGATACTAACTCAGTGCAACAAAAATAGTCTATTGAGAAAAAGAATATTGTTCGAAATGTCCGCCGAAATTATATGAACCTAAGCCCATATAAAGTATCTGGAAAATGCTTAGTTTTTCGTTTGTTTGAATGGGTACTTTACTTATCCTATCAGTTTTTATTAGAATTCTTAAGAAGGAAATAATAAAAAGCGCTTAAACATATACAATATTTTTCCCATAATTTTGTATCTAAATACGTTACTGTATAGTGTCCAGTTTTCGTTGTCCATTAAGGGGTGTCCCGCTTATTAATAAAGATACAGGGATGGGGTTTTCCCGATGAGCAGATGATCTTTACCTATCTAGTTTATATTATTTAAAGAAACTAAAATGTAGCCATAAAATAAAAAAATGCATTGGTATTGGAACTCGATAGAATCACTTTCTTATCAATTATATCTTGAAGCACTAAGTAGTTAACAAATAATTATTGCTAGCACCAACCTTTCACTTTTTTATTTATTTTATTAATTCCTAGTGTAAAAAACTTTCCTTTTGCGTATAGGTATGGGGAGAAGGAAAACTCAATATTCGTTTGTTGTTAGAAATTAAATTAGAAATTTAAGAATAATAAAATTAATCGGTTGGTTTTTTCATTTAATCTTTACATTGTAGTAGCTTACTTCAACAAATTCCGAATATGTATAAGTTTAATGATTGAAAGTCTTTACAGGCGAAATAAGATTGAAGTATGCCATCGGCTTGCAAACAAAGAGGTTATTTGCTAAGATCTGCTTTCGACACTTGAAACTGATTTTAGTTTTAATTGGTGATCAGAGAAATCTACTAAGAGTAGGTTGAACAGGAAATAGTTTTTAAATTATAGGAGCTTTTAATTTTGGATTATAAAAATTCTTGTAAAAGTTCACTGGTCGGGACTTTCATGAATTTGAACTTATATTGATTGCCGATAACTTTCCAGTAATGTTTTTCTATTCTGGGAACAGATTTATCTCTTATCGGAAATGAAAAAATTTTGGATAGTAAGAAAAAAATCCATAGAAAGATTGCCGTCAATGGCTATTCAATGCAATTCTACAAATTATCATCAAGCCGAACCATTAAATAACAAAAAAATATCGGTGTTAGTATTAACAACACATCAACCTAATTATAGAAATATAAACATATGCATGCAAGCTAGAGCACATTTAAAAAAAAAAAAATTCGCGCGTTACGGTCGTGCCGTTTCTGTGAAACGGTGGAAGAACAGAGATGAGAATTTGCCAAACCTGTACCATTTATAAAGAGGGAAACATGAATAATAATTCTACTCAATACAAAGGGTATGCACATCTGGACATTTCATGATTTCTTGATTAAAAACATACCAGTATTAAACAGATACATTTGGAAAATAAATGGTTCCAATGGCTGATTGTATTATTAGATCTTCGAAAGATTCCATGAAACGAGAGGATAGATGATCCTTGCTTTCTCTTGAAATAATAATATGTATAATAACGTTTACTTTAAGTCGGAATTTTTGAATAATCATCTTACATTTAAATTTAACATCGTGTTATGCAGGCAGTAGGTACTGTACTAATTTATTATATCTACTTGTATGTGTAATAGTATGTATAAGTTCAGCCTATTAATTCTCTCAATATTCTTACGTTCCTCCTTCCCATTAATTTTATTATAATATAATTTAATATTTAATTTTAGTAAACGCGGTGATATATATTATATAATTTAAATGTACAACATTGTTGGTATGTTGGAAATAAAATAAATTAATTAGGTACTAGGTATATTTTTATATGGAGATAATCTTTCTATAAGTTGATATAAAATCAAATACTCCCACTCCCTGTTTTAAATACTGACAAAAGTTTCTTAATAAACTTTTGGTTTTATCTTCCTTATTATTATTATTATTATATATAGACCCATCAACTTCTCTATCAATGTATTCGTGAGAGAACGCTCTACAAAAAACGCAAAAATACAGAGGGCGTTCTGTTAAAAAACAGTAGATGATGGTTTGTTTTTTTATGTAAGTGGACTGTCACTTACTTTTCATTTTTGGATATACCTATAGCGTACGTATCTGTCGAGTGTGGAGTATTATTCGTCATACTGTCTCCGACGTTCTTGCTCATACGCAATAGTGTTTGTTTTAATTTTAAGTCTTTGGTTGTGTCCATACACTTACATATGAAATAAATGGCGGCACGTTTTTTATAGTTTGAATCGCCAACAATGATATCATAACTGAAGCAGCAATGAAGTCATTGTTAAAAAAAAATAGTCAAAAGAGGCGCAATTAAAATGAAAAATCGATCTGTCCCTGGAATATCTTAATATATTTTTGTATTATGAAATAAAGAATTTATTACACACTTCTTATCCATACTGTATATGTATTAATGCGGATACATACTATACAGGGTGTTACTTAATGTCATGTTCATACTGTAGGAGCTAATTCATTGTCTAATTTTATGATTAGGAGTCCAAATAAACGTGTGTCCTAAATTGTCTCGTTTTTGAGATACAGGGTGTCAAGGTTTTTATAAAAAATAGTTTTTTTATTAATATCTTGGAAACTCTTTCGCCTATTTGGATGAAACTTGGTACGTTGGTTTGAAGTAATAAGGGGCTTATTTTAATGTGAAAAGATTAAAATTGTTGGCTCCTGTGGCGGCCAGGAGGGTAACTAACCTATTTGAAATTTATGAGAAGAAACATTGGACGCCACTGGTTTTTTACAAGTTTTGGATTTTTTGTAGTTGAAACAATTTTAAATGCAACTTTTTTGTTTGCATTTTTTCGTTTTCGAGAAAAAATACAGTACATGTCTAAAATGTTTATTATGTTAAAAGTAAAAAAAACTGGGATGCCCCCATTTTTATAGCAGGAATTTAATATCTACAAACACTAGAAAAAATACAAGATGCAAACCTAAATAATAACTAGAAATGACTACAGACCTTGACACTTTGTATCTCGAAAACGAGGCAATTTAGGACACGCCTTTATTTGGACTCTTAGTCATAAAATTGGACAAGGAGTTAGCTCCTACAGTATGGACATGACATTAAGGAACACCCTCTATTGAGAGTTTAAAAAGTTTGTATCCTCGTGCGACAAAAATTTGGACAAATTTAAATCAGATGTAGCAAAAGTCAAAACATTTCAAACTTTCATTATAAATTGTTAAATTTTTAAGAATGCGTCCATTACCTATCGGAGTTTAAAAGAATAGTGATAAGATAAGTAAGAAAGTGCTTTGAAGCTACACCAGCCATTTCGGCCCACCACCAAAATTTCTATACCATCATTTATTACACTTTTATTACAAATTTATTCCACCAAAATTAATTTTATTACCCTTGCCGTAAATTAGTTATAAGCGAACAACCTAGGTTTAATTTAAACCTACACCAGCCACTGGTAACTTTTGAACTAAATAAGATATGGAGATGGTTCTTTCGCTAGAATTTATTACAAATTTATTACATTCGACCCCGCCTAGTTTAAACTCCCTACAGTGAAATCCAAGGGGTGAAAACAACCCCAAAGAGGTATTTTCAATTTTAATGAATCTAAAACGTGCAAATTCATCCGAGATATATTTTAATTTATCTCTTAGAAATATTAAATAAACATTTCATACCCGGGGGTGAAAACCACCCCATCTACCCCAAGTACGTCCAAACACCGATAATCGAAATTTAAATTAAATTAAATTTTAAAATATTGCAAATACAAGAAGAATGAAACCTGCTTCGTATTTTCTTCCATTTAAATTATAATCGATTAGAGCAAACCGCGATTTTATTACACTTGCCATTTTCGAGAAATAGGAGTGGTCGGCGTGAATCTTAAGCTAGCCCGCCCTCTCGTATCTCCGAAACTAAAAAACGTACTGCAATAAAAGCTACATCATATTTTATTACATTTTAATTATAATTGAATAGAGCAAACCGCGATTTTATTGCACCTGCCATTTTCGAGAAATCGGGAGTTGTCGGCGTGAATCATAAGCTAGCCCGCCCACTCGTATCTCCGAAACTACATACCGGATTGCAATGAAACTTGCATCATATTTTATACATTTTAATCATAATTGAATAGAGCAAACCGCGATTTTATTACGCTTGCCATTTTCGAGAAATCGAGAGTGGTCGGGCGTCAATCAAAGCTAGCCCGCCCTCTAGTTTCTCCGAAACTAAAAAACGTACTACAATGAAACTTACATCATATTTTATTACATTTTAATTATAATTGAATAGAGCAAACCGCGATTTTATTACACCTGCCATTTTCGAGAAATCGGGAGTTGTAGGCGTGAATCATAAGCTAGCCCGCCCACTCGTATCTCCGAAAGTACATAACGTATTGCAATGAAACTTGCATCATATTTTATTACATTTTAATCATAACTGAATAGAGCAAACCGCGATTTTATTACACTTGCTATTTTCGAGAAATCGGGAGTGGTCAAAATTGAATGGTAAGCTAGCCCGCCCTCTCGTATCTCCGAAACTAAAAAACCCACTGCAATGAAACCTACATCATATTTTATTAAATTTTAATTATAATTGAATAGAGCAAACCGCGATTTTATTACACCTGTCATTTTCGAGAAATCGGGAGTAGTCCGCCGTGGTTTGAAGCTAGCCCGCCCTCTCGTATCTCCGAAACTAAAAAACATACTGCAATGAAACCTACATCATATTTTATTACATTTTAATTATAATTGAATAGAGCAAACCGCGATTTTATTACACTTGCCATTTTCGAGAAATCTGATGTGGTCCAAATTGAATGGTAAGCTAGCCCGCCCTCTCGTATCTCCGAAACTAAAAAACCCACTGCAATGAAACCTACATCATATTTTATTACATTTTAATTATAATTGAATAGAGCAAACCACGATTTTATTACACCTTCCATTTTCGAGAAATAGGGAGTAGTCCGGCGTGGTTTGAAGCTAGCCCGCCCTCTCGTATCTCCGAAACTAAAAAACGTATTGCAATGAAACTTACATCATATTTTATTACATTTGAATTATGATTGTATAGAGCAAACCGCGATTTTATTACACCTGCCATTTTCGAGAAATCGGGAGATGTCGGCGTGAATCATAAGTATAGCAATGACCACATCATGGTCAATGGCCACTTGTCATTTCTCGAAAATGGCAAGTGTAATAAAATCGCGGTTTGCTCTATTCAATTATAATTCAAATGTAATAAAATATGATGTAGGTTTAATTGCAGTACGTTTTTTAGTTTCGGATACACGAGAGGGCGGGCTAGCTTACCATTCAATTTGGACCACATCAGATTTCTCGAAAATGGCAAGTGTAATAAAATCGCGGTTTGCTCTATTCAATTATAATTAAAATTTAATAAAATATGATGTAGGTTTCATTGCAGTACGTTTTTTAGTTTCGGATACACGAGAGGGCGGGCTAGCTTACCATTCAATTTGGACCACATCAGATTTCTCGAAAATGGCAAGTGTAATAAAATCACGGTTGGCTCTATTCAATTATGATTAAAATCTAATAAAATATGATGCAAGTTTTATTGCAATCCGGTATGTAGTTTCGGAGATACGAGTGGGCGGGCTAGCTTATGATTCACGCCGACAACTCTCGATTTCTCGAAAATGGCAGGTGTAATAAAATCGCGGTTTGCTATATTCAATTATAATTAAAATGTAATAAAATATGATGTAGGTTTCATTGCAGTATGTTTTTTAGTTTCGGAGATACGAGAGGGCGGGCTAGCTTCAAACCACGCCGGACTACTCCCGATTTCTCGAAAATGGCAGGTGTAATAAAATCGCGGTTTGCTCTATTCAATTATAATTAAAATGTAATAAAATATGATGTAGGTTTCATTACAGTGGGTTTTTTAGTTTCGGAGATACGAGAGGGCGGGCTAGCTTACCATTCAATTTTGATCACTCCCGATTTCTCGAAATTAGCAAGTGTAATAAAATCGCGGTTTGCTCTATTCAGTTATGATTAAAATGTAATAAAATATGATGCAAGTTTCATTGCAATACGTTATGCAGTTTCGGAAATACGAGTGGGCGGGCTAGCTTATGATTCACGTCCACAACTCTCGATTTCTCGAAAATGGCAGGTGTAATAAAATCGCGGTTTGCTCTATTCAATTATAATTAAAATGTAATAAAATATGATGTAAGTTTCATTGTAGTACGTTTTTTAGTTTCGGAGACACGAGAGTGGCGGGCTAGCTTTGAGTGACGCCCGACCACCCCCGATTTCTCGAAAATACCAAGTGTAATAAAATCGCGGTTTGTTCTATTCAATTATGATTAAAATGTAATAAAATATGATGCAAGTTTCATTGCAATACGTTATGTAGTTTCGGAGATACGAGTGGGCGGGCTAGGTTAAGATTCACGTCGACCACTCCCGATTTCTCGAAAATGGCAAGTGTAATAAAATCGCGGTTTGCTCTATTCAATTATGATTAAAATGTAATAAAATATGATGCAAGTTTTATTGCAATCCGGTATGTAGTTTCGGAGATACGAGAGGGCGGGCTAGCTTTGATTGACGCCCGACCACTCCCGATTTCTCGAAAATGGCAAGTGTAATAAAATCACGGTTTGCTCTATCCAATTATGATTAAAATGTAATAAAATATGATGCAAGTTTCATTGTAATCCGGTATGTAGTTTCGGAGATACGAGAGGGCGGGCTAGCTTATGATTCACGCCGATCACTCCCGATTTCTCGAAAATGGCAGGCGTAATAAAATCGCGGTTTGCTCTATTCAATTGTAATTCAAATGTAATAAAATATGATGTAGGTTTCATTGCAGTGGGTTTTTTAGTTTCGGAGATACGAGAGGGCGGGCTAGCTTATCATTAAATTTTGACCACTCCCGATTTCTCGAAAATAGCAAGTGTAATAAAATCGCGGTTTGCTCTATTCAGTTATGATTAAAATGTAATAAAATATGATGCAAGTTTCATTGCAATACGTTATGTAGTTTCGGAGATACGAGTGGGCGGGCTAGCTTATGATTCACGCCTACAACTCCCGATTTCTCGAAAACACCAAGTGTAATAAAATCGCGGTTTGCTCTATTCAGTTATGATTAAAATGTAATAAAATATGATGCAAGTTTCATTGCAATACGTTATGTATTTTCGGAGATACGAGTGGGCGGGCTAGCTTATGATTCACGCCTACAACTCCCGATTTCTCGAAAATGGAAGGTGTAATAAAATCGCGGTTTGCTCTATTCAATTATGATTAAAATGTAATAATAATGATGCAAGTTTCATTGCAATCCGGTATGTAGTTTCGGAGATACGAGTGGGCGGGCTAGCTTATGATTGACGCCCGACCACTCCCGATTTCTCGAAAATGGCAAGTGTAATAAAATCGCGGTTTGCTCTATTCAATTATAATTAAAATGTAATAAAATATAATGTAGCTTTCATTGCAGTACGTTTTTTAGTTTCGGAGATACGAGAGAGCGGACTAGCTTCAAACCACGCCGGACTACTCCCGATTTCTCGAAAATGGCAGGTGTAATAAAATCGCGGTTTGCTCTATTCAATTATAATAAAATGTAATAAAATATGATGCAAGTTTCATTGCAATACGTTATGTAGTTTCGGAGATACGAGTGGGCGGGCTAGCTTAAGATTCACGTCGACCACTCCCATTTCTCGAAAATGGCAAGTGCAATAAAATCGCGGTTTACTCTAATCGATTATAATTTAAATGGAAGAAAATACGAAGCAGGTTTCATTCTTCTTGTATTTGCAATATTTTAAAATTTAATTTAATTTAAATTTCGATTATCGGTGTTTGGTACGTCCAAACACCGATACCACCTTGGGGTGGTTTTCACCCCCGGGTATGAAATGTTATTTAATATTTCTAAGAGATAAATTAAAATATATATGGGATGAATTTGCACGTTTTAGGTTCATTAAAATTGAAAATACCTCTTTGGGGTTGTTTTCACCCCTTGGATATCACTGTAGGGAGTTTAAACTAGGCGGGGTCGAATGTAATAAATTTGTAATAAATTCTAGCGAAAGAACCATCTCCATATCTTATTTAGTTCAAAAGTTACCAGTGGCTGGTGTAGGTTTAAATTAAACCTAGGTTGTTCGCTTATAACTAATTTACGGCAAGGGTAATAAAATTAATTTTGGTGGAATAAATTTGTAATAAATTATGGTATAGAAATTTTGGTGGTGGGCCGAAATGGCTGGTGTAGCTTCAAAGCACTAAGTAAGAATTCAACTTTTATTGTTTTCTATCATCATGCAATTCTCAAAACCAAATGAAGGAAACGAATTTTTATCTGTTCCCAAAGCGATAAAAACGTAAAGTTGATTGCAAATAATCTGTAATTGGTGAATATAATATCCAGGAACCTAGTGGTTTAAATTGGAGGTTGTTTGTCAGATAACTAGTAATTTTAAAATTAGGTAGGTAGGTTACTTATTTATCTAATTACTTTATAAATGTGCACTTCTAACAGAATATTATGATAGTAAACGAATTATTCAGCTTTATCAAAACATGTTTTGGGGTTAGAATATTTGTTAGTAAAACATGATAATATTTGTTGGTACATTATTGTAAAGAATTACACAAGTTTTAATAAATTGCATTTTCTATTATTGCATTTTAATTTTTTAACTTATTTTTCAGATACAGAATAGGTATGTAAAATGGAAAGCAGGAATTTTCATCGATTTACTTCGGTTATTCAAATTTTCGAAAGCCTCTAAATGATCTTCCACAGCGGTACCTTACCTATATAGCAACAAATAGCTAGTCTATAGAAAGTGAAATCTTCCCTGCAAATTGAGAAACTTTGAGAGTGTTGATATTTAAAATTTTCTTAAGTTTTTTGCTTTTTATATATTTTTTTTGTTAAGACTTCCTGTTCTAGTTTTGAAATTATAAAGTTTTTACTCAAAAAGTGTAAAAGCTACGGACAAATGATTTGTACAGTCTCTGCACAATAGAATATGATATAACATAGTCTATTATTTAAAAACTTTGAGAAAAATGTTATAATATGAAGAGCTGGTAGGTGATGTGAGCGTCGCAAATTTAGACTTTCAATATTCATTGGAAAACGGCTTAAGTTAGGTTTAGGGAATGCTAATGAGTGATAGTGGCCGTAGAACTTCAAGAGGAATTAAAAAATGTAAAAACATACGGAGTGCCATTAAGAAAACATTAGGTATTTTGTATTGGTGCGTTCATGTTGTGCCCAGAGGGCACAACATGAACATTGATCTAACATAGTCTAAAATAATTTTTTTGTAAAAAACATTGATTTCATTTAGATGTTTCAAGAGTTTGAAGGAATTCTTTCTTGAAACATCTAAATGAGATCAATGTTTTTTTCAAAACAATTATTTTCACGATGTTTCATAAGTTCATTGTATTCAACCAACTGCGTGTCTTTAGTTTTTACATACATATATTTATTTGATGTCCCCCTGATGTTTATTACTTTACCGGTGGTGTATTCCCAAATGATTTTTTGATGCAAACTATTTTACAGCATACCTACCTCTAAAACATGTCGCCTGAAATTCGGTGTCGTGGGGATTCGAACGCGTAACATGCTCCGGCCTGAAAGAATGACATTGCTCCCTATCACCAAATATGTAGTGTCAAATGGACTAATAGAAAACCGATGTCTAGGAAATATTGGAGTAATGATTTATAACACAGTAGGGTTAATACGATCGATACTCTTCTACTGCCCTAGCGGTTATATTTGTCAAACTCATTATAAATATCAGAAGATATTTCGGCATCTGCTAGTAAGTACTTCCTCTCTTCTTGAGTTGAATTCAGTAAAGTACGCTTGTTGGATGATGAAGCTGCAATAAGTCAAATGATGAGCAAACAGAAATTTAGAGAAGTTTGAGGTTTTGTATATTTTTGATAATTTTTATTTATATTATACATATGCGACTGTAATATTATTATTAATTATTCATAGTTTCTTTTGGGATTACACCACCTATAAAACAATTATTTTGTAGGTGGTATATTCCCAAAAGAAACTATGAATTATGAAAACCCATCACAAATAAGGTACAGACATTATCATTATTTATTCTTCGTACTTTGACATCTGAAACTTATTCAATCGTTAATCGCCAACGATACAATCATGTCCCGATTGTGAAAAAAAATATTGTGAATATTACTCAAGGGGTTTAGAAATAACCAACCTTGTTGAGTAGTAAAGTATACAAAAACGTAATAAAGGCGAAGCCGAAGGAGAAACTATTACTTGACGAAGAATGGGGCCCTGCTTCTGCCATTACTAGTGCCTCTGATAACTCTCACCCGCTTGATTGTCATTTTGATGGTGTTATTACATTAGTTTCCTGCCGTGTGCACAGAGATAGTGCGAACAAAAAGAAAACATAAGATATTTCGCAGGACACTGTAAACATGATAAGAATAGTGGTAGTAACAAATATATAGATGTCTGAAACTCGTGTATGTTTCCAGTATTATTCTTGATTTGTGATCAATTTATGATTAAATTTATTTTCAAATGACCTTTGGATAGGTTAGAGTAAACTAATTTGATAGATAAAATTATTTATGATAATGATATGAAGAGTAGGCGAAAGTTGTAGGTCAAATAAGAAAATAGAATAATATATTGCACGCAAACTTTCTTCTATATTATGATCAACTAAATTTTTTTATAACGTGAATATAAGATGCTAAGTTATGATACTTATTGGTAAGAACAGAAATATTGCAATTGAATAATCAATTTTTCACTACAAATTGTGGAAACTCACGATTTATAGTAAAACTGCTTTAGATTCGCTCGAATATTTGGCATGCAATCATTCGTTGGATAAAATGTGGGAAATAAATGATATTAACAAATCTATACAAAGAAACTGAATAAAAAAAAAATGTGAAAAATATACACTCCTATAGGAAATAAAGATCAATTATAGTACTCCATGCTTATAAATTTGAGACCATACAAATAGAAAATTTGTGTATGATTTAATCGTTTTATTAAAAGTGAAGATAAATGCAGACTGCATACTTGACTTAACTTTCTTTTATAAACATACTTGACTTAACTTTCTTTTATAAACATATTAATATTTTTACTGATGTTCTACATGTACCTAGATGAAGATGTAAACTTGTTTACTCGAGGTGTATTTAAGATGAGGGATCAACATCTCAGACATGTAGATAATAATTAGAAAAAAGTAATTCAATCAATGGATTAACTATTCGGAAAAATAATAATAAATCTTACTTACATTACTTACTTACTTATAGGTTTCGGGAAAAAAATACGAGGTCGCAAGAATCAGCCGAAAGAAGACAGAAATTCAGCTCTCTTGTTTAAATTGCAAACAAAGACATTGAAGAACTGATTGAACCAAACATTTTTATGCCAAGAAATCTTCAAAAAAATCTTGTTATATTAGGTATATTATAGTGGTAGTAACTTATGTAAGATATATGTTTAGAAAATGAAAGTAAAAGACTATAGTCTAAAAATGTACCGAGGCATATTGGCGATTGAAATTGCTGATGAGGATGCTGAAAATTGTAAACATATATGGATAAAAATTTTGTAATTCATATTACATAATTTAGCAATTAACATTCAACTAGGGATGCCGACGGGTACCCGGGTACCCGGGTACCCGATAACGACTCGCCACTCGGTTCCCATTTTAGGACCCGATAACCCGTTAAAAACCCGATAATCCGTTAAATACCCGATAACCCTTTAAGCACCTGCACTCGGTCGCCCTCTATGTCACTCATATTCATATGACAACTTGTTTTTTTTGCGGTTTTGCGTTGGCGCAGGTTTGGCGATATAAAATATGATATGAATCGGAAAATATTTGCTATGTTGAATGCTATGGGTTGATATCGTGTAATAGATAAATAGCGGGTAAAGGGTAAATAACGGGTAACGGGTAATTAACGGGTATACCGGGTTATTAACGAGTAACGGGTAATTAACGGGTAGCGGGTAAATACCGGGTATTGAAAACGGGTACCCGGGTAGTAAAATTAACGGGTATCGGTATCCCTACATTCAACTGCTATAAATATAGTGACTTTCTGCGCTAGTTAGGTGAAATAAACAATAAACATAGTGGTAAAAGCAGTCATATGTCCCATAAGCCATAAGTGCATCTTTGTTATTAATCATATGAATTTTTTGGGTTGAAACATGTTGTAGATTTTTTTACCTACATTTTGGGTTAATACGAGGGTTAAAATATGTGTGACGAACAGTAGAAAAAGTGTATGGTAATAACATATTAGCGTTTGTAGTTTTTTGTTTAAAAAGTTGTTATTTTTACATTAAAATATATTCTGTTTTCATAAGACTAATAATAGGAAAGTATATTATATACTGCAATAAAGTGGTTACCTATATTGTAAATAAACGTGTTTCCTGTTATTAAATTGTTACATGCTCTTTAGGTGAAAATGAACTCTTTCTCATAGATACTAGGACCTAACATCTATCTTAACCACTTCTATTAGCACTTTTTCTGAAATGACACCCATAAACGCATCAGTTTGTTTTGGATGCTATTTTAAAATATAAAATACTGGGGGATTTCGTTTTTAACTTTGCAATATCAAAAATCCAAATATGTGTTATTAATCATTCATTATATAACCAATCAACCCCTTTCAAGAGGACTACAAAAGCTTAAAAATTAATAAAATAACACTAACAAGGAACTATCAAAACGACAACAATAGAAAACTTAAAGAATAAGAGATGAATAATAATTATAATATCTCTAACCCTCATTCTAATCACAAGGATTAGCCCGAAAGTCTGAGACTTGTGTGGGAGAAGGGGCGGCACATTATTATTTCGCGGGCCGCATTTGCGGCTCAGGAACGACTTACGTTGGTAGGCCCTAACCACCATTCAGTGCTGGAATGCGGGAAACCTGGAAAACCTCATTAGTTAGGGGGACAGTTAAACATCAACTAATTTTAATCTCTCACATTAACACCAAGTTGACATTCTTCTCATTCTAAGCCATCGCCAGGATAGTTGCCAAGCCATCCCTGCGAATAAGCCTTGATCTACGAATATACAATTTAATTAAAAATTGTTTGGTGGAATGGGAATTAGAACCCACGACCTCTAGGTTGAGCGATCGAGACGCTAAGCCCTGAGCCACCGGCCCGATGAATCAGTTAAGACACACCGAAACACGCAAACCCTTCGACTAAACTTAAATCGGAAATACTTTTGACAGTTGTCACTTCAGAAAAGTCAATTTACTAAAAACAAACAATTGATTCATTAAGTAATTGACTAGAAATGGGAGAAAATCGCTATCGCGATTTTCGTTCCCATTTCTAGCACTACCGGGGGTCCAGGCCTGAGGCCTGGGGTCACCCTTCGGGCGACAAATGCATCTAGAATAATATTATTTAGAAAATAGGTACAAAGAAATTTTGTATCTGGAATGATGTACTCCATTGTTGATGGTAAAACATCATAATTTTTTAAGTACCTACCTACTGAAAGTAGAATTTATTTTTAAGTAAACGTTATTATCAATTTTATCAATGGGACCAAAAATATTATAGATATTTACTTTTGTAAGCTAAAATGAAGAATTTAACAGACTGCCAAAATGAACGAATTAATTCCAAACTTTACGTGCAGAAAGAATAAAAGCTACGGATAATGAAACAGAATAACTAAACACTAATACTAATAAATAATTGGAATTAAAAAGTAAAAGAAAAAGTTTGCCTCTAGCGTGACTCGAACACGCGAAATCAGTATTATGAAGTTTTGAACCTCCGACTTTCCCGTTGCGCTACCACGCCTGTTGTCAAATGTTTACCTTGAGACGTTTAAGTATGTAAACTGTACCTACGTGTCAACCTGAAAAAATAATTTTTACCGATTTTCTAATTGGAAAAGCATTTCGCTTCAGTATTTTGGTAATCAGACGTGTTTGGCAGTTAGTACTATTGATTCCGTTAGCAATATTTCTCGTAGGAAAATAACCTATCTGAAGTTTAATTAATTTGATTAAGTTTTCGTGGGAGGTGCTTGTCTCGTTAGGGCAATCTCACATCGGTAGATAAAATGAGAAAGAAGTTGAGATGGACGCGACTCGAGATTTTCGAAGACGAAATAGACGTAGATGGAGTCGACGTACGGTCTCGAAAAAAAATCTCAAAGGATTAGAGAAAGGACTGAACTTTCGCGTGCAGCCCTTCTCGAAGCCGTAAAAATTAGAAGAGGGGCGAGGGGGTGCCGCGAAAAGTCGGGATTTCGGCGGGCGCGACGGGACCATTAGGCGCGAGGACAAACGCCGGTGCTAGCCGCATCTCTCTCGCCGAAAATTTTGCAGAGGTTTTTTGAAAAGGCGTTAAATTGGGAAAACGCGTAGGAAACGGGACGAAAATACACCTACGCATTGGAGAAAGGCCGGGGGCGACCAGTGGTCACCCTCGGAGGAGAACTTTGTGGATTCGGCGACAGAATTTAGAGCGAGACCAAATCGACGCGTTTTAATATATATGGATTAAGTAAGTGCTACCCAATGTCGGTAATCGGAGTGAAGTACTGAAACAGGTCAATGAAAAGGATAAGAATTTTCGCCAGTCAATTATTAAATCTAAGAAAAGCTCGAAGAAAAGTAACTAAAACAATATATTTTTTGTTTGGTGTTCTCAGTGAAAATTACACCGTAACCAAAATAGAATAGAAGTTTTAATGATATTATATAATAATTGATCTGAGACTAACTAAGAAAAGTCCAAATAACATGAACAAACAAGTAGGTATCTAGTCGACTCTGATAGGAGGTAAGATTCTCGTAAAACAATATTCGTAACGTACCTAATATTACCCTTACCGGTAATATTATCAGAAAGCCTTGATACGATGAGCTAGTGTTTCTGTTAATAAAGGCACGTTGCCTCCAATTTTTATCCGAATATTTAACGATATCGCATGATGACTTCACTTTTTCAGTAAATTTTATTATTTTGGTCATTTCGTGTATTTTCAATAGAAAATTAGCCTCCATCAGGTTTAAAGTCGGTAGAACGTTAAACTCCATTCAAGTAACAAATAATGTATTGCTTTTATCCCTATTGCTAGAAATAAGATGCGTGGTTATCGGATATGAAATTTGATGTTATTCTGGCTTAACAAGGATTCATCCGGTGTTGCCAGATCGAAGTAAGCCAGATTGGTGAAATTTCATTTTGCCCCCCGAAAACCTTATTTTCGTCAATAAAACTTCACAAACATGTATCGCAGTACATGACATGCGGTATCACGCAGGCTTGATTCCTCCAAGCTTTGCTTGATACTATCGATTACTATAAGTGATATGACACCGATTTTGTATATTAGATTGTGACAGGATTATTTAAAAAAATTAAAACAATTTTGTGTTCAACCAAATTTTTCCTTATATCTTCCGAGAATATAAGTTTGTACACTTTGGCGCTCGAACTGAACTCGACTGGAAATAATATTTGTATGTGTTAAAATTAGAGTAACTCTACTAGAATGAGATGAAACTGCCTGCGTTCAGCAACCGCCAGAGGTTAAGTAATCGGCATTGATTGGTCTTCAAAATGGAATAAAGCAGAAATTATAATAATTATTCTGCTCAGCCGATGAATTTACCATGCTCTACTAGGGCACAGTAGAGCATAGCCCTTCGCATAACCCATTTTAAAGATATCTAAAATAGCTTTTTTGAACAATTTATTTAAAGCAAAAGTTTATTTTGACTTAACTTCATATCATTATTATTGACTAGAAAATCTAAAAAGTTTTCTTATATCTGGCAACACTCGACTCTTTCCCTTTTTAGATATTTTTATATGAAATGCGAAGTCGAACAAACAATAATTATGATGGATATTTCAAAGGGACGCGAGATCACAAATATTCGAGCGGTAGGCACCTTGCATTCGATTTATCAAGCAAATTTAATACTCAAATATTTTACCGCTGAGGTTTTGTTGATCCGGTTAAAGAATACAGCAACCGCGAGATATATTCATCTCCTTTCCTTCCAATGAAAGACTCTTACTTCCACTCTTATTAACGCTCACACCTGCAGAGAGGTGATTCGCCAGTCGTATCGTAAACAAAAACACTGAATTAATTTAGAAAATACTAATTTGAAGCAATGATACTTTAGGTACCTACGTAATTAGTAACAAATGAGACTCGGACGTTTTGAGATATTGGGCGCATTTAGGGAAACGCGCCTCAGCGCTTTACCGCTTCACGTTCCCTAAATCGACATTTTAAACGCAAGCTTAAAGTGACATAATTTTCAGTAATTCATATTTCGTAATTAATATTAATAATAATTAATATTATCCATAGATATTTTGTGCGTAAACCCATAAACGTAAACCTAACCTAAATTAATTTTATCGCTTGATGGAACTATTCAGCCATCCAGCGGAAAAAATATATACTTTACCGCTTTAATAAAGCGCTGCAGCGCTTTAATACAGCGCTGCAGCTTTTTCATAAAGCGCTGAAGCGCTGGGGTTCCCTGAATGCGCCCAATGTTGGATAAATTAAAATCAATAAAAGAGAAATAGATATTGGATATTCTGATTAAGTTACATTTATGGTACCTGAGATGATACTTATTTTAACTTACCAATAAAATATGTGCTATCCCCATCTCATTTGTCAATTATGGGTACGTATATTTTGAGATTTTCCTGAATTTATCCTTTATGGTTCTTTTATTATCCGGGTACCCGTTTTCAGTACCCGGTATTTACCCGCTACCCGTTGATTACCCGCTACCCGTTAATAACCCGGTATACCCGTTAATTACCCGGTATACCCGTTAATTACCCGTTACCCGTTAATTAGCTATTACGCGATATTAACCCATAGCATTCAACATAGCAAATATTTTCCAATTCATATCATATTTTATATCGCCAAACCTGCGCCAACGCAAAACGGCAAAAAAATAAGTTGTCATATGAATATGAGTGACATAGAGGGCGACCGAGTGCAGGTACTTAGAGGGTTATTGGGTATTTAACGGATTATCGGGTTTTTAACGGGTTATCGGGTCCTAAAATGGGAACCGGGTAGCGAGTCGCTATCGGGTACCCGGGTACCCGTCGGCATCCCTAATGGTAATAGCCTGCTTTTTTCGATCCGAGAACTAGATTCTAGCCTATTATTTACAAATTCGTGTTACCTTGCAATATGCAAAATTATTAAACGTTGTGTTATTCCAGGTGGTATCTACAAGCCCTCGTTCAAGCCTATTGACCAGCCTTCTACAAATGCTTGACTAGAACTCTTTACATTTTTATCTTGCAAAATTTTAATACACATTTATTTAACCATCGCTGAACGTTTCCTTCAAATAAAATTTTTGCCTCTTTTGATCGCAAGCTGCTCTAGTCGAACGCATGTAATTTATTTGCCAAACAATAATTTGCCAAACAAACGATTATGATGATTGTGATTAGGCACAGTTTGGAAAACACTGGCGGGAATATAAATATTAATATAGATGTGTGGAAATATAGATGTGTGCTCTGCAAAGAAACTAATGAATCGCATCAGAAAGGTATATATACCTACCTGTATCGATTTACATGATTTTCAACGAGATTTTCAATGAAATGAAAAAACCTATTTAACAACTTATTTAACAAACAAGAAACAAACTATTTAACGTATACTTACATACATATTAATTACGTAAGTATCTAAAAATATCAAATTGATAAGAAATAATTCCTTTATCGATGACATAATATGACGCGACCTCAACTGGCTGATGATTCTCTCTACTCTCAAGACGCATCCTTCCTGGATTTGTGCAATATCTGCCTCCATCTTGCCAAAAAAATCTGGCATAATTTATGTATCTACTACTTATTGCAATTATCAAATATTGTAACACATTGTTTGTGCATTGTAACATTGTTTAAAAGGCCCAATTTATGTAGAAAAATTTTAGACAGCCTAAATTATATTATTTAAGTAGGTACCTACTCTACTTCATTAACAAATTTTTTCATAGAAAATAAATATTTTTGTATACGAATTTGGGGGTTCTTAATTCATAGTGTAATCGAGTTACGATCGCAATTAGTACTTTAATTCAATTTTCACAGATAATGGAAAAAGGGATAACCGAGGGGATAACCTTAGGTGTATCTAAAAAATTTAGTTTCTTAATAATTATGAATTCTTACATTATATTTCAGTTAAACGCAATAATTTGTATTTTATCTAAAGCTTTGCTCATAAAAAGATTATATTATGTATTTAGGTAGATTAAAAAAATAAACATCTGGGTGTATTTTATCTAAATAAACCAGGTACTTAGTATACATAAATTCTGTCTAGGACAATATTATAACAAGCCTTGTTTTAATTTAAGAATTTATTCCAAAAATAATAAATAAATAATTTTACCGATGAACAATTTAAGTGTAACAACTATAATGGTCCTTTACAAATAATTGTCAAAATTATTCTCGTTCTCGAATGTGAATACGTACGGTACTTTAGGGCTAGCGCTGTTTATGAATTTGTTCATATGCAATCAGCAATCTAGCTAAATCTAATTATGAAAAATTTTCTCCTTCTATTGAATCAGTAACTTCGACTATGGCATGACCATTGTTCTTGCCGGACAATGTTTTTCTCGAGGGTTTTGAAAAGTCTCAAGTCAAGAAGACGAATCTAGTTTAGGAAATTTTAATATTTTTCTATTTTTACGGAATCATCCCTTTTTGACCAGTCATCCCCGTCTGACAAATGAAGTGAAGGGCTGGGATTACTTATTTTGTTATTTTTAACAGATCCATGCCCACTTTGTTGCTGATGAAAAACTATTTTCGGAAGTTTTAATATTTTTTCCATTTTAATGGAATCATCCCCTTTGACGAAACCACTCCTGGCGAGTTTGACAAATAATGAAGTAAGAAGCTGGGATTGCTTATTTTACTATTTTTAACAAATCCATACCGATTATGTTGCCGGTCAAAAACTAGTTTAGGAAATTTTATAATTTTTTTATTTGTACAAGAATCATTCCCTTTCGACGACATGATCCCCTGTGATAAGGTTAGTGATTGAGATTAGTTTATTTAATTTTTAGTATACCAATTTTATTGGCGGCCAAATTGCGGGCAGTTGCAACTTCAATAAATATATTATTTCCTCTTTTTTTCAAATCATCCCCATCTTACCACCTGATGTATGACAAGTGATGTGAGATTAACCAATTACTTAATTTTATCGTTTATAATCACCCTGAAGCTAAATAGTTGATGGTTGAGTGATATTTTCGTAATTTCAAGAATTTATTTTGAGACCACGACTTTATCGATTATAGTCCTACCGAAATCTGTGGATGTGGATGTAGGGTGACCAGATTCCTTGAACAACAAAAGAGGACAAAGGTGCTGTGGGAAATATTTTATAAAAAATACAATAATTATTTCGTCAAAACATTATAAACTATTGGTCTTTATTTATAAAAACAAATAATTACTTTGTCATTTTGTAATATTGTTTACTTAAATTTATAAAATAAGGGCGGCTTTTGTGGGATTCTTCAACCATGTTTGTTTCCATCGCCCTCTTTATTCGATTTAAGTTAACACTCGAGTTAACAGAAAGAGAAAGAGTTACAATTAGAGGACTAGGATGAATTTCAAATAATTTATGATTTCCAATTTAGTTGTTTATTGTAACATGCATTGTTTTGAAATACTTCAGATTTTTTGTGTATTTTTTTTGTCTGATAAAAAAGAGGACATTTAGCATAAAATGTGTATATATATATATACCGGACATAAATTTGAACCTTAAAAAGAGGACTTGTCCGGTTAAAAGAGGACGTCTGGTCACCCTATGTGGATGTCTTCACACCGGTACATTTGATACAGTTTTTTTAATAAAATTTACTTCACATTTTTAAAACAGTTTAGTAAAATGTATTCAGTACTATACTCGGTATTATATACATCATTCGTGTTGTCCATCTATAACTATCAAACTATCTATAATCTGAATCTGTGGATTTACTCAACACCACGTTAGTCAAGGTCACGGCCTGGGAATTGTAATGGGAGTTATGTAGACAAATTACATTAGTTCATCTTACCAGAGAGCGTTTCACAAAAAAATTGAGCATCTGCCAATGTGCCAATCATAAGAAAATAAAATAATAATACTCATAGTATACCTACGTAGATATCAAAGACAACTGTCAATTTGTGTTAAAATTATGAAGTCGACGCGTTTGGAGTCACAAATTATTTAGGGTTTGTACCTACCTAGGTATTTCGAGATTAAAGGTTGAGGGTAGCTGAAAAACAAAATTTCTGTTTTTTATTTTAAGGTCATGCCGACTGGATATACCTAATATCTTAGTTCAAAATGGGATAACGGTCACCGAGTTGATTGGACACAGGCTAAAGTTTTTTCAGAAACTTGCTTTTATTAAACTTAATGTACCTAATAATTAAAAATGTCAATCTGACAAAAAAATACTTTTTATCAAACAGAGTTCTTATCGTACAAACATTCTACTGACGAAGAGTTAAGGATCAACTCGAAACGTTTAGGAAAAAGTTAGTTAAGTGTTTAATTTCTTTTAAATTTTATTATAATAATTATTTTATTTAGACATATTTTAATATATGACATGTACCTACTATTATACAATTTTGTATAAAACTGTAAAAATATTTTTTAATTTTTTGCTGCCATATAAGACATTTAGAACATAAGCTAAATAAACTTGAACTTATTATTTATTCACGAACTAAGACCGGCTATTATTCTATATGAATAATGTTACCTAACTAAATTTTTGATATTGCTCTCTTGTAAATGGACGAATTGTTTACATAGTTGCATTATTTCCTGTAAGTGTTACTTAGCTGTTAGTTTTAAAATGTATACTTAATGCCTAGGGTGACCAGATTTCTTGAACAACAAAAGAGGACAAAGATGCTACTGGAAATATTTTATAAAAAATACAATCATTATTTCGTCAAAACTATTGGTCTTTATTTATAAACATATACATATATAATTATACATATACAATTACTTTGTAATTTTGTAATATTCGGCTTAAATTTGTAAAAGGAGGGCGGCTTTTGTGGGATTCGTCAACCAAGTTTGTTCCCATCGTCGTCTTTATTCGATTTAAGTTAACAGCACAAGTATAAAGATATATATTAGAGGTCTAGGATGAATTTCAAACAATTTATGATTCCCAATTCAGCTGCTTATTGTACTTGCATTGTTTGGAAATATTTTTTCAGTGCATTTTTTTTTATGGTAAAAAAGAGGACTTGTCCGGTTAAAAGAGGACGTCTGGTCACCCTATTAATGCCCATGCATATGGTGATGCAATTGACCACGATTTCGCTCTACTATAAGTTAAGAAGTTAGTTAAGAATAAGTATGTTGAAAAATATTCTAGAAGGGATCAACCTCATGTCTATGACTGATAATTAAGTACCTACCTACCTACGTACTTACCCATTTTAAATTGAAAAAACATGAACATTTATTTGTCTGTAATTTCTTTTTATTTATTAAAACTAAAGGATATTCTTTTACATACCTATCGTGATGTAATTTACTTATATTGGCACTTCCGATTCTCTAGATTAGGTTCTTGATTAAATGAATTTACTAACTACCTACCATACCATACATCTACCTACATGAATTTATATACTTACGTAGTATACGTAGGTACGTAGGTTTTAGATTGATTTAGTCTAGGTTATGTTATAGTTTCATATTCAGATAATCTACCTTATTTCAATGAGTGCCCAAAATGTGGATTAAAAATATCATAGCATATTAACAGTACTTACTCTTCATTGAGGACCGGTGCGATTTTCAGTATGCTATCCAGGAATTTACTATCACAGCACCACACTGAAGGCTTTTGAGGTTGGCTGTTGACATTTAAAATTCTGAATAGAATGCACAAAATGACAGCAATAGCGGCCAGCAATGCCGTTGACATTGTGGGGAAAGGCTGCCCAAACTCCAAATTCAGCACAAACCACTAACACTTCCAGTTAATAACAAACTGAGATAAAACCGGTAATAATAAACTAATGAAATGTCAATTGAATTGAATCTAACATCTGTGAATATAACTTGTGGCATTGAATAGATTGGCCCAAGGTGTGCGCACGCAACACCAGTGTTGCCAACCTCGCGCGTCAAAAATATCGTACCAGTGGGGGTAAAATTATCGTACATTATCGTACATTTAGTGTTTTACATTTTTAAACTAAATTTGAGTAATTTGACAATTTTTAGGTTAGTTTAGGTTAGAAAATTTCAAGGATTGTTAACTGTTTACAGGATTGCTCGATCGCTCAATTTTGTCATCCGCCTTTGTGACGTCATGGAAGATATATGTAATCGAATTGTGAAAATATACCTATTTTGTGTTTGTTATATTTCACATTTGCAAGAGAATTTTCGTATTTGAATGATTATTAATATTATTATTTATTAAAGTTTGTAATAAGAGTATAAAGTGTACCTATTTCTACAAGTTCGAGATCTTTGGATCTTTGATGACGTTACAATTATGGATTACATTGTAGTATTGGGATCAAGCAATCCTGTAAACAGTTAATAATCCTTGAGAAAATTTGAAGAACGTAGATCGAATTTAAACTTTTGTTATATCAGCAGCTACTACTACTACTGATCAATCCCATTAAAGTATTGCAAAATATATCATTTTTCATTAAATTTACAAGACGTTTAAAAACCAGAGAATATTAATTAAATATTTTTTATTAAAATCTATTAGGTATCACATCCATTTTATTATTTATATATTTTAATTTATAATTTGATTATAATATTTATAATTGTTAATACGCTTAATTATGAGCGTATTAACAATCTTCAGTCCCACAGCGGAACTGAAGATTCCTCGCCTTCCTTCGTTTTTTATTATAATTATTGTATGTGGATGGATTGTGCACAAAATAGAATCACAAATCGAGCACCATTGAACCATAGAACTCAAAAGACCATTACTTTACACTTTACTTATGGTCAGTGCTCACAGACCTACATGGAATTACAGAATATGGAATATGTAATGTATATATGGATGCAGTACATGAATACGTGACTTTTAGGGCTTGGGAATGAACATGCTTTCATTCTATGTACTTTTCTAAAATGAAATATCGTTGACTATCACTATTTATTATTGAATGATTATCGGCAGACAAAATTATCGTATTTTTGCGTACGATACTCGGTTTAGTATCGTACATCGTACCCAGGGTAAAATTATCGTACCGGTACGATAATTATCGTACGGTTGGCAACACTGCGCAACACATCATACGGTGGCCTTTTCCGTCCGAGTTTTTATTGAAATTATAGATATCTGTTCTCTCTTTCTATGTTGCGCCTGAGCATGCTGGCCTGGCACTCCTGACTCCTGGCAGTAGTTTACTGTACTCGTACTCGTACTCGAAATCTCCGCATTTGGTTTATTTTATTGGACTATTAGAAAACTGAGGATTTTGTGTTATATTCCAATAATTATAATAAAATTGTATAATTAATAAACAAGAGAAGAGAGGTAGGTAGAATAAATAAATAATCTAAACACCTATTTCAATAGGAAATAGGACCAACAAATGTCACAGATATAATAGATGCATAAGGTCAAGGATTGTTAACTGTTTACAGGATTGCTCGATCCCTATACTACAATGTAATCCATAATTGTGACGTCATCAAAGATCCAAAGATCTCGAACTTGTAGAAATAGGTACACTTTATACTGTTATTACAAACTTTAATAAATAATAATATTAATAATCATTCAAATACGAAAATTCTCTTGCAAATGTGAAATATAACAAACACAAAATAGGTATATTTTGACAATATACCTATTTTTGTATTACTATCGATACTGTAATTATGTACTGTTATAATAGCTATGAAGCTAATAAAGTTCTATTCTATTCTAATTCGATTACATATATCTTCGATGACGTCACAAAGGCGGATGACAAAATTGAGCGATCGAGCAATCCTGTAAACAGTTCGCATTGCTTTAAAGCATCAATAAAAAGCTAATATCTTTGTTATAGGATGTCAAATTTGACAGATTAATGTTTTCAAAACTTCATTAACATATTTTTGGTTGCAGGTGGATGGTCTCTTTATGTATTTTTTTTTAAATGTCACTCACTACCTTGATTTCTTATTGGCTGCTTCTATGCTTGGTCGTACTTGTTCATGAGTTCTTATTGTTTCTTCAAGAAATTATGCCAATTTTCTTTGAACTCCTCTTCATACACCATTTCCTTATGTTTTTTAGACATTGTTTAAACAGTTCCACAGTTTCTTGTTTCACCATACTTTCTCATTCTTATATCGTCTTCTTTTCTCTTCCTCTTTCTCGAATATTCCATTTCTTTTCCTTTTGTCTTTTTCTTTCCATTAATATTTCGCAGCCATCATTTTGCTGTAGTTTGTTTAGTTCGTAGAACGAATTTTCACCAAAAAATTCCATATCGTTCACTACCGACATCAAAATGTTGCACGTCTGCGGGGTTGTTCTGCTAAACGATACCAATTTTAGTTACCTATCAATAGTATAAAAACTTTATTATAACTGTATTTTACAAATTGCGCCATAAAACCGAAAACCGAAATCAGCAACACAAATATAACATTTTCGTTTCAGATCTGAGCTTCTTCTGTCTGTTGCTGTATACTAGATATACGAGATATGTAGACTTTGACTAGACCTATAGAGGAAACAAATATGTACTTGACTAAAATGATGAGACTAACCGACAGACTAGATGTGCGATATAACGATTAGAGTGTTAAACCTTGTTAAACCTAATTTTGCAACAGGTTTTTTAGCAGGAGGAAAAATATCCTGACCTAGTTACGTTTTTCCTGTAAGTGTTCATGATTATAATATTGTTTCAGTATTAATATCTACTATAAGTTTCAACACTTTAACATAATCGCGTAGTAAATATGAAATTTGCTTATAAATATGAAGTGACTAACATATTCGTTAAAACAAATTTCCCAATACATTCTTTAATAGAAATATTATAATTTGACATTGCACAATATCTTTATCATCGTTCTGGCAAGTTCTGGTGAATATATGTATAGGGCTGTGAATCCTTTTTCATTTGCCTGCATCTTTACCTTATTAAGGTTAGGAAATTATGAGAATATTTTCTGTTTCGTTAATTCGACATGATGATCCATACATTTTTGGAACATTATAAACCATAAACTATAGGTCATAGGAACATCATAAATATGTACCAACACTACCAACTTGCACTTGCAATAATTTTTACTCTGATATTTCAGTTTATATTACAGAACAGTAAAGTTGTACTTATAGATTGATCAGTTGATAGATGTCAACATACTTGATAAATATGTGTATTATTATAGGGTGTTTTTTTAGGTTTGATACATAGACATATAATACTGAACTTTACATGACAACTACTATCAGACTGAACTGTTAGTCTGACACTGTTTATAAAATTTATTTTCAGTATACTTTGGCAAATCATCATGAATAGATTCACTCTTGAACAACGCTACCAAATTCCTCAAATTTACTTTGAAAATCATTCGTCGGTTCGCCAAACGCATAGAAGACTTTTATGGCCCACATGATCGTCCATCTGAGCTATTTATTCGTCGTATTGTGGATAGATTTCGTACCACATACTCTCTACATGATTTGAAAACACCAAAGGAATGTGCATAATGAAAAGAATATTACCGCTGTATGTGAAAGTGTGGTTGCAAACAAGGTTTGTGACAAATTAATTTCGAGAAATGGATCTGTTAACTATCCACCCAGATCCTGTGATATGATGCCCGTATATTATTTTCCGTGGGGCTATGTCAAGTCATTATGCTGATAAACCAGCAACAATTGAAGCCTTAGAAGCCAACATTGTTCGTGTTATTCATGACATACGACCAGAAGTGCTTGAAAAAGTCATCCAAAATTGGATCAAAAGAATACGCTATCTTGCGGATAGCCGCGGTGGCCACATGCCGTAAATAATTTTTAAATGTTTAATGTAATAGATTGTTTTTTTCAATAATATTACTTTTTTAATCACAAAATATTTTCTTTAATATTTTTTTAAAGTTTAAAGTTCTATCATCCTTAAAAAAACACCTTTTAGTAGTAGTGAGAAACACACAGTAGCATTCTCTTCAATATCTACTAATCGTGGTCATAACCTGGGATGGTTTGGGGCTGAGCGGGATTATCGCTCTTTATCCTCCCTAGCGCTGCAGACTTGGACTGCCTCGTAGAGATGGATACCATTCTTCAACACCCCCGATCATAAAAGTGATAGGAGTGGCCGATCGTGTGGTTTCCTCCTGTCCTGGCTTTACCCTGCAGGCTAGGTAGGATCTTCTGGTGCTCTTCTGCCTTGTCTCCTTTCTTCGCCTGCACATCTGCACGTCTAACCCACTGGAGGTAGACTGCTTCGAGCGGGGAAGGCAAGTGCCGCTCCCATCCTGAGTGGTGGTTTGTTGGGCTGGTGGGTGGTTTGGGTTCGCCAGGAATGGCTGTGTAGTCGGGGATGCACCCCTAAACGAGCCAACTGGCCCATTATCTTCGTGCAAGGCAAGGGATGGTACTCGATAAGTGAGCCTACGATCGCTGCGTAGGTGGTGGCCACTTCAAGGGGAGTCTGGGAGTCGTTTTTTAGTCGCTTCGTAGCCCTCTACGCCTAAGATCTTGTTCTCATCTTGGGTCGTACACGGCACACACGATGAACTTGACTCCGCGCCTTCTGATGACTTCTAGAATTGAAACGTAGTCGAGGTGCCGGTATATACCGACTATCTGCAGGTATCAGGGGGCACCTACAGCGGTCCTCGGCGCGATATTTTCGACGGCCTCGATATTCTTCATATACCCCTGATGTAGTTTTCCACAACACCAAAAGACTATCTGCACTATCTGCACTCGACCCACGTTTCGCCAACCAAGTTGGTACCATCTGGAGATGATTAAAACTAAACCTATGCTAACACTGTGTCCTATTTATACCTAAACTATTGCTACGGCTCAGTGAATTGTGATTTACTAACCAATAAAGCGCACTGTATGGGATTGGCCCTCTGTTACTATTCATACTAGTTTTACACTTTGCGATTTCAAAACTCTCAAATTCATCCGTGTCTGGAATCTGTTACATTCTTAATTAGTCTTAAATCTTTCTATCTATCTTAAGCCTATGTATTTTATGGTTGTTCTCAAACACATGTTGAGCGACACTAGACTTATCTGTTTTACCATATTGGAGAGGAGCCATATGTTCATCATATGTATGAATCTAGTTTGAATTGACCTTCTGGGTTGTCCAACATACTTTTGATTGCTGTCTTTACAGCCCATTTCGTAAATTCCCGCCTTTTCCTTAGTTTCTATTTTGTCTTTTAGATTGCCTAAAAGTTGCTGTAATTTATTTCCCGATGAATAAACCACTCACATACCTATATCTTTAAATACTTTACCAAAACCACGGGTGAAACGAAGATCGTATGAAATAAGATATGAATTTTGGATTTTCTCTTTCATTTTGAAAAGTCGAGGAATTTCTAAGTGTCTCTTTAAATTTGTTTCCTAATTATTTTTATCAATTAAACTTAAAGAATATCCATTACTCGCAGCTATATTCCTAAGCAATGCCTTTTCTTTTTCAAACCTCTTCTTATTTAGGGGGAAGCTTAATAGGCTATGAATAAAAAAAATGAAACTCCACATTTTGTGTTGAGCACAATGGTGAGAGTCCTTGGGGATATATCTTAAGGTACTGTTATCTTTTCTATGTCAGGTTTAATTTATTTTCAGTAGCTATTTATAATTATTATTAATACGGTCATCTAAGAACGGTCATAAAGAGATTGACAATGAATGGTGACAAAGAGTTACCCATTGCTTTACCCTCATATTGTTCGAAGAAATTACTATTGAATCGATAGCAATTTTGTTTCATGCAAAGTTTAGTGAGTTGAAGATATTATTTTACTACATCTTGACTGAGATTGTTTGATTCGAGTAGATCTTTAAGGTAGTCCAAGGTCTGTGGTCCAAACACTTGGAAATAATGAACAAACGTCAAAGGAGATCAAAACCTCACCTTCCTGCAACTGGATATTTTTCACCTTATTAATGAAATTATTAGAATTATTCACAGAAAAACTAGGTGGTGCAATGGGTAAACCTTCGAACTTCTCCATATTGATAGGTGGTAAGTCGGCGATTCAATTGATGAAAGAAAAGGACGCACCGACTTTCCTGGTTAATGAATCTTACGCAAGCAGTAGAATCTAGGTACACCTCGATTAGATACAAGTAACCTCCTATTTAAGCTGGAGTAATAACGTTGCTGCAGGATTTAAGTACATTTCTTACTTTCAATCAAACTGAAATTCTTATTAATTAAACTTACAGAATATCCATTACTCGCAGTCATATCCCGAATCAATGTTTTTTCTTTTTCAAACTTCTTATTTAGGGGGAAGCTTAATAGGCGATGAATAAGAAAATTGAAACTCGCCATTTTGTATTGAGCACAATGGTGAGAGACCTTAGGACACAACGAATAGATCTTAAAGTACTGGTATTTTTTCTGTATATGTCAAATTTTAACTTATTTTCAGTATAAAAATGTGCTCGTAACTTACCCAGTCCTAGGAAAAACATAAATTAAACAATTTTTCAATTCAAAAAGACTTTTTTAACTAAAACCGTCTCATATATTTTGTTTGTTGCCTTCTAATACCATTAGTTCAAACCCAATTTCATAACTACGCTAAGATCTTATGGAGACTTCTTCAAAGTAGGTACACATGGAGCTCACAAATACACCGCTTTTTTGTTTGTCATTGATCGGGTAAAAAAGATACATATGAGACCCAATTATTTTAGATGATTATTATTAGTTAGTGCCTATTATTAAACTCAATTAAACCAAGAAAATCTGCGGATGCTTTTTCCTTGCCCACTCGCCTCAATAATACACTGATCTATAAATAAAAGGATTTACTGCGCATGATTTTTCTTTACCTTCTTATTTGATTCAGGTTGTATAGTTTTAAATTTGATTCGCCCCGTACCTTCTGTAACAACCCCCTCTACCACACTTTAAATATTTTAATCTCTGTTATGTTTACTTGGTCTCACTAGTTTACTTGATGTGCAGTAAGTACCTTGCTAGATGAAACAAGAGTAACTCATGAGTAGTGCATTTGAACGCGAGGGGTCGTAATGACTATAAATAATTCTGGTTAGTCGTCTGAAGACCTGTGACGTTGTTGTTGTTGACTATGTACTTTGGTTCGCGTAAGTATCAACAGTCTAGAATTTGCTATCAATTTACAATTTTCAATATTACGTCAGTTGCCTTAACCGGTATGAAGTGCTTAGACTCAGATATTAGTCATATGCTTTACATATTAATTCAGATAGGCGATTCTTAAACCTTAATGTTGACCGTTATTGAAATTATACTTAATAAAAGTTGTGGGTGGGGGTGTACGGGGTTATGTTGTGTGTGTGAGAGAGCGAGAGTGTTTTATTTCTGTTGGTACATGGTGGTACACACAGATTATAGATAGTTAGTGAGAGAGAGAGAGAGAGAGAGAACAGCGCGCGCAGGAGGCAGGCGCCCTACCTTCTGTACGGCTCTATTCTCCCGATAACTACTGCGAATCTTATGCCCGAATGGCCCTCTCTAGCGCCGAGACAAAGCTTGCTCTAACATGGGGTCCGCTAATTAAATACCTCCTGTCTTTAGGCTTTTTTGCCATAGAGAACTACTTTTGTGAGGTTATGTTGGCAGCCGAGCGCTGATGGCGATGTTAAGTTCGCCCCGTGTATGCGTCCTGAGCCCTTACGCATTCTGATTTGTAGTTCTCTGGTAGGAGCCCTATTTTTGACAGCGGAGCCCTATGGGGAAGGTCTAAGGGGGCGTAGCCCTTTGGAAACTAGAAGAACAAGGGTGGGGCCCTGGGTGCAGCCCTAGGATGAGGCCTCGGACCCACTCACCTGCGCCATCAGGTCATTCACCTGTTCGGCGGCATCATCCTTTTGTCGGCACACATCAAAGAATGACAAGATAAGAAGATGTCACCTCAAGGTCGTTCACCTGGTCAAGGTTGTTCCCACAGTCATCAAAAAGTTCCCAGGCTCCAGTGGCGCAATACCTATTGTTTCCTCTACTTAAACTTAAACGTTTTAGAAATATTTGACATTTTATAAAAAAAATACACATACCTACAAGGTATAACTTTTCCAAAAAAGTATTTGCGTATTTGTATTTTGGCATGTAGAAAGACCATAAGCTGTTGTTACGTGATTTCTATATATTAGATTATTTCGAAGGACCACCCCGGTTTGGGGAAAACAAATATTATATTATAATAAGACGAGTTGTTACAATATCGAGAAATATATTACGTGATAATACAAATTTGTAGAATTTATTTTCTTTTTGACTTATTGATTAATATATTTTTAGTTACGGTTTCTAAGGAACTGAATCTCCTATGATAATATAAAAATTCAGTATCTATGGTGATACCATGAATGATTACATTGTTAAGTACTGAACAGCTCTATTATTTTCGATAAATTTACTAGTGTTAGTTGTTAGTCATGATATATACGATATATATAAGGAAAGTCACGAACATATTCAATTTAAAAATTTCAACAGTCATTGTTGACTATATAAATAAAAGCTTCCTATTCGTGAGTGGTTGCTACATACATGTATTATAGGAAACCTAGATCTCGCATGGTTTGTATTATGTTGTGCTTCATGCAACTTGTAAAAGTCCCAGGATCAATCGAGGTTTCTTATGTTTATGATACAAATGTATGGCAATTCTTCACTAGAAGTAAAGTATAGTCATATAGATATTTTTAAATTGTGAAGGTGAATGTTTCTATTTTAGTTTAACTCCTCAGTTTAACGGCTCTCTTTCTATATGTCAAAAACCAAACGCATACATATGTTTTCGACTCAGAAATTTGTGCTCTTAAGAAAATACCTACTTACATTTAAAAATAAGATATAAAACAAGAAAGATAGCTGATGTAAATAATTATCTGAGTACCATTTGTTGACACAAGGATGCTATATAGTAGAAATAAGCACTAAAGAGTCACTCTGTATGACTTTATGCGTTTGTACTGTTGACTATTATTAGTATTTTTAAATATCATTTAAGTGGTAATTGGTAGTAGTTTCTTCTTCCTATACTATGTCTAACTTACACCTGAAATTAAGCTAGGGATACTTAACGTCGCTAAGTAGAGGGAGTACAAACTGTTCTAAATTATTAATAATCACGAATGAAATTCAGTTTATATTGCCAACAATTACCTATGTCTTTCAGTCAGATTGAAGTTAGTGCAGAAATAGTAATTTTATACAAGATTTAGTAATTTTAAAATACATGTATTGATTTGCTATGTATAATACCTCTCACACCAGTCTGCACTAAATTCAGGTTTTTGCTGACATGAAATTGTCAGCAATGTAAAAAAAATAATTTCTTCTTGTCAGTTAATATTATGAATAATTTACGACAAAACTTTAAAAAATCTATATTTGAAGTTGGTTCGCTTGCAGTACATGCATGAGCCGCGCATGGCGCTAGTAAAACACGTTTAGTAGGAAACGAGAGACCTATCTATAAAAGTCAATAATCTGTGCGCTGGCACTCTCCGTTTCTGTTTGAGCGTCTGTATGTTATATATTCTAATCTGTATCACAGACTGTATGTTAGGTATCTTTTATAAAACACTAGTGAGGCCATCTAATAACTAAATTTAATATGTTTTTATAAATCCCGAAATTTCCTACTTACGTAGGAATCGTTTCTTGAAGTTAGGAGAATCAAATTCTCGGAATACAGACAGTAATTTCCTAAAGCTTGTAATAATCCAGTCTATAGGTGTAGCTACCAACATACAGATGGCAGCAATGAGAACTAAATAACATGTAATATGAGACATAGTGAGATAACTTGAAACGACAATATTCTAGGACGGTCGTCTAGTCTAAAGGATGATATATTTTCATCACTTTGTGGTAAATGAACTTGAATTTTACTGATTCTTGTAGCCAAGCATTCAATTTGTAAAAAAACATTAAAACAAAAAACGAAAGAGTTTTTCTAAATACCTAATCCTTTTTCTAAAAATAGCGGGAACTTGACGATTTAAATTTTTTGAATGCAGGCAGATATTTTTTCTTTAAAATAGCCTTTAATTTAAGATTAGAATTAGAATTAGATTAAGAAAAGTAACAGATAAACTACCATCCTTCCAATATTTTTATTTTATTTCTGGTTAAAAATTGAATGCATAGCTGTAAATTTCAGCATAAAATATAAAATGTTGTATACAAGAACAGAGAAATTTCTAAAAGAAATTAAAAGTACCTAGGTACCTACACGTTGATGCCTGGCGGTAGACCCCTCTTGACACGAAGGCAGTAGTACCAGTAAGGATCATTATTTGAAATTACAGCAGGAGTTGAATTCATTAAAATATAAGAAAACATGTTTTCTCTAGTACACTAGTAAATATATTCATTTAATTTAATTAATCAATGTCATAACCTATATTATGTTACAGTTCATGAAATCGAAGATTTTTTAAGTCTGTTTACGATTATAGTGTTTGACCAAAAGTATAGAGAGTAACTCATTAACACCATATGTATTATATTCGACGGGTAAAGAGGCAATGGATCGCAATTCCATAGGCGCGTCTGATAAGATAAAGACTAATTTTAAAAATATAAAGAAAATATACTAAAATATTTCTTTAATTAGGATTAGGTCTTCAAAAACAACAGTAGAAACAATGTCATAAATGACCTCGCAATTAATCGTTAAACATAAGTTTCTTACAAAAGTAGTAAATAATAAACAAAATAAAAATTGTGGTGAAATACGTCTCTGGCCTTTAAATACTCAAATTTATTTATCATCTCAGTATGATCAACAGTTTTACAAATTTGCATTGCATTGCAACATTCCATAAAAAGCCAAATAAATCATTGCATCCAAAATCTGAAAATTCTAAATTATTTTTGATCCAAAGCAGTTTCATTCGTACTTTCATATGAATATTGACGCTCGGTTTTTCTTTGTAGCACGAAGGGAAATTCTTGCTTTATATTGTTATTTTCAGCTTCCACTGCAGCTTCATTCATGAAATATTCGAAATCTTTGTCTGACCGTTTATGAATAAAATAACTATTAAGATTTTCTATTTCTTTGTGGCATTCATTTAAATAAAAAAATTGATTTTGGAGCATTTTACTAATTATATTAATTTTTGATAGCAAATCATACAATACAATTCTTCCAATAGAAGATTTTGAAAGTTTTGATTTTATCTAATAATGATTCTGCCGTATGTTTAGTATTCATATGTCTTGAATTATCAAATGATGTAGACTTTTACAAATTTAATATAATTGAAATCTTAAAGAGCGAATGGCATTTATTCTACTTTCCCATTTTCTCTCACTTATTGATTTTAATGTTTAATGCCGCACATTTTTTTTAAATGTCCCACATGTAAAGAGAAGCAGAAAAAAAATTAAAATCTCGTGAATGATAGAAAAATCCAACATTTTTATATGTAATTTTACAGCATCATTAACAGTTAAATTTAATGTGTGAACTGAACAAGGCACAAACATTGTTCTGCACTTAACATTTTGAACCTTTATCCTATCCCCGACCCCTCATATGTTGAATATTTATTTTAACTTTTGGTAATATTTTTTCGGCCAAAACTTTAGAAAGTTCTACCTGTGGAATTTGAAACTTGAAAAAACCTAAAAAATGTTCCTTAATTTCGACTTTATTTGTGGAACAATAAACGAATCTTATTACGAAAAAAAAGCTGCTCGACATGCCTAGCATAGGAAGTTTATGGAATAAAATTCCGTCTAAAATTATGGAATAATATTTTGGTGTTTTTAGGTAGTTTAAAAGTTTTTTACAACAAACTGATTAATTCATTTTGAAAATGATATCCTAAATAAAGAGGGGTAGGCATAGGGCCATAGAAGTAACACATTTATTGTTACATGAGGAAACAACTACAGTCTACCTCACAGATTACAACAACAGCCAGCTGTGGTGAGTTAGTTGAACTTTTATGAGCAACTATTTGTCTATGACTATGGTATATCATATAATTACGAAAGCGTAGAAAAGACATCGTGTGAAATAATTTTATAATTGCCAGTTTAAACTGGCAATTATACATAATTGCCAGATCAAACTGACAATTATCTATAATTGACAGTTTAAAATGACAATTATCTATAATTGACAGTTTAAAATGACAATTATCTATAATTGACAGTTTAAACTGTCAATTATGCATAATTGCTAGATCAAACTGACAATTATAAACTGTCAATTATACATAATTGACAGTTTAAACTGTTAATTATACATAATTGCCAGACCAAATTGACAATTATCTATAATTGACAGTTTAAACTGGCAATTATAAAATTATTTCACATGATGTCCTTTTATAATTGCCAGTTTAAACTGTCAATTATAGATAATTGTCAGTTTAAACTGGCAATTATGTATAATTGACAGTTTAAACTGGCAATTGTATATAATGGCCAGATGAAACTGTCAATTATACATAATTGCCAATTTAAACTGACAATTATCTATAATTGACAGTTTAAACTGGCAATTATAAAATTATTTCACATGATGTCCTTTCTACGCTTTCGTATATAACCAATCACCGCTGGCGATTTAAATTATTGTATATCACCGCTAATAAAATGTATGTCGCCTTTTTTATGGTCTGTCACGATTTTGCAATTTCAGTCGTAAAACTAAGTTTGAAGTTTCCCAAATTGCGACAAATCGCCCAATCTGGCAACTCTGTTTCGGAACTAATTTTATATTTACTTATTTTCCTACTATATCAAAAATTGTAGGTGATACATACATGTTTATACGGCGAAGTATAAAAATGTAATTATATTATATTGTAATAATAGCATTGTGATAATAATATTTTCGTTAGGCGACTTGATCAATTTTCCATACTTTTTTTTCTCTTGGACAATAAAACATTTTAAACTTATTTGTATGTGTATGTAAAAATAAATACTAAGTATAAAGACAGAAGTGTATTCACCATCACCACAAGACATGAGTTAGTCACTCCAAATATTACTATATTACTATTATTAAATAATTTAATATTTGGAGTGACATTCTGTCACTCCAAATATTAAACCATAGACAGCTCTTTCGATCTATTATTTATTATCTTATACACTATTTTATTAAATGAAAAATTATGTATGTTCTAAGTCACTGATTATGAAGACACAGAGGCAGAAAATTTAATAAAGCAAACTTTGCTTAAACAGAGATCTACATTTCCAGCAACGGTACACGGAAGACTGGTCTCGCTTAATTAATTAAACTTAATTAAAATTTAATTCAGAAGTTGTCGAGATCAGCATGGCATATGTGCCGACATATTTTAACATCTTTGGTTGTATATGAAATGAAATTACAACCTCATAGCTAACCTTTATCCTTAAAACTATAATACGGGGTGTCCCATCGAAAAGTATCACATTTCGCCGCCTTATATCTCGAAAACTAAAAGAGATATCGGGACGCGGTTTGGACAGAACGACTTTAGATTTTTGTAAGTTTTTTTTGGCACTGTTGCCAAATCTCCAAATATATTGGCAAATTATTTATTGAATACGCTCCTCTTTGGAGTAAAATTACTTGCTTATATTAAGTGGAACACCCTGTATGTTTTGCTATAATCAGAAAGCCTAATCACTTTACTTTTCAAAAAGGTATACATAGTTTACATTATCTTGAGAATTGGAGCCACAAAATTCAGTTTAATGGGAGCACCTCTTACTTGAACAGTTTGTGAAGCTGGTCTTCGTTTTCACAGTAGCCATGAAAAAGAAAAGTACAATAATAAACTGTATTGTCAGTTATGTCAAATACTTGAAGTATAGATATAAAAATGTTCACATTAGAAGGATCACACACTTTTGATCATTTACTACTAAGGATGCACAAATGTATATCGAAGTAAATGGTGGGCAGTTAAAACCAATTGTTTTCTAACTTATTCAAGTAGTTTTTATTTACAGTTATTTTGATTATTTTATCTGTTATTTTCATTACTGTCATTGTGCTTTGTTGTTATTGTTAACAAAACTCGTTCCTACCGATGATTAAAGAATTATTCTTTTCTCCCTATCTTTTTTCATTTATAAAGCAAATGCAGTCAAGTTCCACATCAAGTTTGATCAGAGATTTTAAAATTTTAAAATACGAGTATATAGGGTATTTTATTTAAAATAAGTGTACAAAAACTTAAAAATAACTTTACAAAGAAGAAGGTACCTATTTTTTTCATTCGTAATAACCCAAATAAGAGTACTTATAACAAATTTAATTTTATGGCTCCAATTCTCAAGATAATGTAAACAATGCATACCTTTTTGAAAAGTAGAGTGATTAGGCTTTCTGATTATGGCAAAATACACAGGGTGTTCCATTTTATATAAACAAGTAATTTTACTCCAAAGAGGAGCGTATTCCATAAAAAAATTACTAATATATTTGGAGATTTGGCAACAGTGCCAAAAAAAACTTACAAAAATCCTAAGTCGTTCCGTCCAAACCTCATCCCGATATCTCTTTGATATCGGGATGGCGGATGGGGTTTTCGAGATATAAGGCGACGAAATGTGATACTTTTCGATGGGACACCCAGTATACTAGTAAGCTTTACTCGGTTTTGCACTACTTCATATTTGTGGATTTCCTTCTCTTTAGCCCATTAAGTATAAAAATCTCTTTTCTATCGGTCCACTAATGATTGAGCCGCATTTCGCGTGGTATGCATGTCGATAAGAGTAGAAGTTGGCATATTGAATAGTAAGAAATACGCATTATGGAAGTACCAGAATTTTCTTGCTCACATTATTAATGTGGGCCAGCCACAGTAATATCAATTTTTGTGTGAGGGATATTACAAGTTTAGTCAGGTGACATCGCTACATACTTTTGAGTATGGTTTTTTCAATTATTGTAGGAATTTATACAATATTCTACAGTTTTTTCTATATGTGTTTGTCACAATATGTGTGGGGAGGCCACAATATAATAAAGGAAAACAGGCTGTGGGCTCTATCATACCTATTATTTCTAGTGCGAAAGGATAAAGTAATTTGAATCTTTGGCTCTTAGTATTATGTTTAATTGTGTGGCTGTTTGGGGACTTAGGTACATAGATTTATTAGAAAGAGTTCAGCTGATTTTTTTAAAAATAATTCTTTTTGTGCATATTAACACACCTGATGCTGTACTCCGCTTAGAGACAAGTAGGGTGGAATTTGCCTACCATATATTAACATTATATAATATTAACATTTTCAAGATGGCTCTTAACTGGTTGAGTAAGATTATGTCAATGGATAATGCCCGTTATTCCAAACTATGTTTTGTACAGCAACTGCGTGTCGCTAATTCAACAGATTTCAAATAATATAGTTGGGTATTGCAGATGAAGAAAATTTTTGTTGATATTGGTGCCTGGAACTATAGAACTATAGAATAATATAAATTCAATCTATATTACGGTTAATTCTTGCAGAAAAACTGTGCTAGATAAGTATTTTAGATATCTATATGAATCAGATATTTCATTAGTTACGCGCTACTCTTTTTTGTTTTTAAATGATACTCTCAATACGTCTTGTGGTCCAGGTACATATTTGGTTTTAAGGTTACCCATCCAGATTACCCGTACTCTGGCTCAATGGCGCATGGCCAATAAATTCAGAATTAAATTTACATTAAATGGTGTTGGGTATTTTATTGACCCCGATCAGATTTGTTCTATTTGTAATACAGACGAAAAAGAAACACTTCAACATATTCTTTTTGATTGCTCAATTTATACAGTTATGAAGTTAAATAAACCTTGCCTTCAGAACTTTAATTCATTGGTTACTAGTTTGAAAAACATAACTAATTCTGATGCTAAGATAATTTGTACAAGGTGGCCCGTTTAATATGGGCCTATACCTTATATCAGAAACTACAAGTCCCATGAAAAAAAAATTATATGAAATTGTTTTTTTCAAAGTTATCTTCAATTCTTTAATATTTTCAAATATATAACCTGTTTATATACAGGGCGATGAAATAAAGTTCCTTTTTTTTAAATAGCACACCTTATATATTATTACATTTTCAGCAAGCCCTCCTAAAGACAAGTTCAATGATATATGACATGATGGGTCTGACGCCCACCGTTTCGAAGTTATTGAGAATTATCTTCAGGAAATAGCCCATATTAAAATCGTGCTAGAAAAGTTAATAATTAAGTCTTTGAGCATCAACTTGCGCCAAGAGAATTCTAATTTTATTTACTTTTTGATGTAATTACTCAATATTCAGTTTATAAAAAATTTTTTACCGTGTTCTCACGGTAAAAATACCATAAATTCTCACGATTTTTTCCATTGGGACACCCTGTATATTGTTACATTTCTAGAAGGCCCTTCTATCGACAAATTCAGAGATATATGACATGATGGGTTTGTATCCCATCGTTTCTGAATAATTATTCTCAGAATATGGGATTTTAATACTGGCTATTTTTTTTAAAAAAACTTTTTCAATATCTACGCGACATTTTATTCGCTGCATATATATACAAATTTTGAATATTTCACATAGCTAACCGCATATAATAATAATAATAATAATGTTCTTTATTCATAAATTAAAATCTACAATACATCGTGTAATCCCTAAACATAATGCACCTAAGCTCACCAAGGAGCTTGTATTGTGCAGTATTATAAATGACTTATTATAAGCCTACACTTTCATTTATTCCAGCTAGCCATACTACATTTACCAAACAAATGCACAATATATTTTACAGTACACAAAGAATACATCATAATACCTAAGCAAAAAAGTAAAATAAGGAGAACAAGGTACAGTTTTCAGAACACATACAGACAATTGCAATTTTAATTACGTTAGAATTATATATATTTACATTAAATATACAGGGTACTTATAGATACACACATGTATATACATATATATATATATATATATATATATATATATATATATATATATATATATATATATTTTATATATTTATTTCTTTCAAATAGACTTAAATCTATCAATATTTTGACATATATACGCTTTAATTAGTTTTTTGTATTTCCTCTTGTTTGTTTCATTCTTAATATCTAAAGGTAAAAGGTTATATAGTTGTATGCCTCTATAGTCCACGAAATTTAAGAAAGCTGTGTTATATGGTTTTGGTGTAACATAATTGCAATTAGTTTTTGATCGTGTGGAGTGATTGTGCACTGTGATACTAGCTATATTTTTATTTTTCTTAATAAAGTTTAAAATTGACAAAATATATAGTGTATCGATATCTAGTAATTCGATTTCTTTAAATAATGTTTCAGTTGAATATAATTTAGGTTTGTTAAAAATTATTTTAATGATATGTTTCTGTACAATTTTCAAATGGTATAGTTTTGATTGGTACGCCCCACCCCATATTGCAATTGCATAATTTAATATAGATTCGACCAAAGCTTTGTATATAACAACTAATTGTTTGACACTCATGCATTGTTTCAGCTGATAAAATTTATAGATAAGGCATCTCATTTTACTGGTCAATAACCCTATATGTACCCCCCAATTTAAAAACTGATTAATTGTAATCCCTAAATATTTTATATTCTCTGAGAACTCAATGTAATTGAGACAACTCTCGCAATTTTCAAGTTTTGAACATTGATGCAGCACTAATTTTTTTCTATTTGATTTTCCACAGTTATTCAAAGAAAAGGATACAAATTTTGTTTTGCAGTATTTAACGTTGTAACAATATCCTATAAACATGCCTGCGTCGTACCGCATGTAGCCAAGCCTTAACCCAATAGGCGTGTGTTATTACCTTAATGTGCTTCCCGAGTAACCCGAGAGATGGCAGTAGTGAACCGAGTTGCTAGAAGAGACGATCAACTCCTCTCTGCTCTCTGTAGAATACAATAATATTTGTTTTGTACACTTACATGCTCACAGTTTTGTTAATTTCTATTTCGTAGCATCATTAAAAACCTATTAAAACTGTAGCGAATTCATTCTTGTTACATTTGTGGCGCCCAACGTGGGGCCGACGAAAAGGAAAATATAACCTGTTGGACATAGTAAAGAATCCCGCGTAAAAAAGGTTTTCAGTGCGTGATATAGGAAAAACTTGTGAATGTGTTCAAGTGTGGTGCTTTTGGATATTATACAGCTGCTGTTACATCGCTGCATAATTCATTTACACAGAGGTAAAAGGAAACAGGAGACTACAGTGTAAATAACTGGTAATACTGTTAGCTGCTGCAAACTGTAAGTACATAGCCTTTCTTTCTATGCAAGTTACGGTTGAAGATACCAAAGGATATTGTATTCGTTGTATTGTGCGGTATTCCAATACATACAGGAATCAATAGACACTTGTTTGTTGTATTGCGCGATAAATCCAATACATACATAATAAGCAAAAGACGTTTGTTCGTCGTGTTGTGCGTATTCCAACACAGGCAAAAAGACAATCGTGTTCGTGTAAAGATACTTTTGCAATTCATAGTACATTGACTTTCCTATTGGGTGGTACTTTTGCTTAGTTGGACAGTTTTCAGAGACAGTTTTTTCGAAAATGACTAAGCCAAAAGGTAAAAATACAGACAATAGCGCGGTGAGTGATACAAATTCGGAAGTGAATAACGCTCAATCTACGGCCACTGCTAATTCGTCCGGTAGTTCGAGTGGTTTAGTAACTTTAACAAACGAACAATTTCGTGAACTTTTAAGTGCGATACGAGTAAGCAACGATCAAGTAACTTCAAGTCGAGGTTCGCCGGCACCTGTTACTGAGAAACAAGGGAATTTCGCGAAATGCACAGCACGTTTCGACGCCAGTTCAGACTCTTCTATTGAAGCTTTTATTGACGCTGTTTCTACATATAAATCGTGTACCAATGTATCTGATGAGAATGCTTTAAAAGGTTTACCTATGCTTCTTACTGGTTTAGCTGCTAAATGGTATCAGGGTGTTAAGCATACAATTACAGATTGGAACTCTGCAATTACCTTACTGAAAGAAGTATATGGCCCTAAAGAGCCAGCTTTTAAAATATTTCGTAAATTATTTTCTGAAGAGCAAGGTGATGCAAAAACAGAAATTTTTATCTGCAATACGCGTGCGTTGTTAGCCAAACTACCATATACGTTAGATGAGGAAGTTTGTCTCGATATAGTGTATGGGTTGTTGAATCAAAATATCAGAAAACGAATTCCCCGTGATGATGTCAAAACATTTAATGAACTGCTTGTTCGAGTACGTTCGGTTGAAGCATCTTTTGAAGAGTTCGATGGAAAACGAAATGTTGCCAGCTCTAAGCCAAATTCCGGTAAAACTCGGAAAGATAGAGTAAAGTGCACGTTCTGCTTTCGTTTTGGACATGCTGCAGAGGACTGTCGCACTAAGCAAAGACAAAATTCTGTTTCTAATGAGGGTAATGCTGCTAATGTCTTGCCAAGCGGATCAGGAATGAAGTCAAATTCGACCTACTCGTGTTATGGTTGCGGTACCCCTGGAGTGGTACGATCCAAGTGTAGTAAATGCAGTGTAGCGAAACCTGTTGAAAGTAATGCAATCTCTAGTGAAGCTGCTACTACTCCATCATTTTTCGGAGTAAATATTCCTAATATTTCTTCGCTATCACATAGACCAATTTTGCCAATCGAAATTCTTAATGAAAATGGACTAGCTTATGCTGATACTGGTGCTTCCAGATCTATTGCTGGTCAGAGATTATTTTCCATGGTTGATGGTAGGATTCCTATTGTCATTGAGAGGTTGTCAATTAGTTTAGCTGACGGATCCCATTCTATTCAGGAAGTTCCGTGTTTTTCCGTTGATGTTGTTGTGAAACATAAAGTTATCAACACCTCTTTCATAGCTTTACCAAATGCTAAGTTTACTCTTCTTGGTGCAGATTTTCTGACTAAATCCGAAATTGTGCTGAACTTATCTACACAAATATGGTTCTTCAGTGATTCCCCAGATATAGTTTATCGATTTCCTGCTGAAGTACCCACTTGTTTAATTCAGGCAGATATGATGAGTTCTGTTACTCTCCGAGATATGGAAGGTACAATGTTAGATATGGAAGAACGTAATCAACTGAATTCAATCCTGACCGATAATTCTGATATTTTTGAGCCGAAAACTCAACCTGCAAATTTCGTAAAGCATCATATTCGAGTTTCCGCGGATCAAATACCTATTTCTGTTCCTCCTTTCTTCCTAACAAAGACGACATTTTACGAGAACAAATTGATAAGATGTTGTCTATGGACATAATCGAGGATTGCGAAAGCCCTTGGGCTGCGCCTGTGGTCTTGGTGCCCAAGAAGGATAACACGTATAGAGTTTGCGTCGATTACAGAGAACTGAATCGAGTAACTGTTAGCGATAAGTATCCCATGCCCCGCATCGATGACTTGCTACATTCGGCAAAGCAAACGAACATCATGAGCAGCATCGATTTGCAAAGTGGATATTGGCAGATTACTGTGGCTGAGGCGGATCGCGACAAGACAGCATTTGTGACCCCTTTTGGTCTGTACAGATTCAAGAGAATGCCGTTTGGGTTAAAGAACGGGCCTCCCACCTTTCAGAGAATGATCGATCATTTCAAGGCAGGTATCGAGGTAACAATTCTGGCATACCTTGACGATATTCTGATACTATCGGAATCATTCCAGAAGCATATTGAGGATCTCAAACTTGTGTTCCAACGCTTACGAGAATATAATTTGCAAGCGAATCGTGCAAAATGCGTCTTTGCAGCTGCGGAGATACGTTATCTCGGACACATATTAAGTTCTAAAGGTATTATGGCCGATCCAAACAAAATCTCTGCCATATCTAAATTACCAAGTCCGAAAAACCTGAAAGAGTTGCGAACCTTTATCCAAACATGTTCATGGTACAGAAAGTTCATTGAGAACTTTTCAGCAATTGCAAAACCGCTTACAGACTTAACAAGGAAAAACTCAACTTGGAAATGGCAAGAACAAGAGGAGAATGCTTTTCAACAATTGAAAGTGGTACTTACTACTGCACCGATTTTGAGGCAAGCCGACGAAAATCTACCCTATATCTTGCGAACTGATGCAAGCAACTATGCACTAGGAGCTTGTTTACTTCAGGGGGAGCCACCGAACGAAAGACCGATAGAATACGCTAGCAGACTGTTAACCTCGGCGGAAAGAAATTATAATACTAGCGAACGCGAGGCATTATCGGTTGTTTGGGCTGTAACAAAATTTAGAGGGTATATCGATTCATCTGAGGTGGTAGTAAGCACCGATCATCAACCCTTGCGCTGGCTAATGAGTCTGAAGACTCCATCAGGACGTCTTGCTCGATGGGCCCTGCAACTCCAGTCGTTTAACTTGAAGATAGACTACACTCCCGGAAAGGCAAACGTTGTAGCTGATACATTATCCCGTCCACCGATCCCTGATGGTGAAGAAACTGCTTGTCAAGTTACGGTCGAATTACCACGACACACACCCACCGAAATTCGAGAAAGTCAATTACAAGACCCCGAAATTTCCAAAATAATTCGTGACTTAGAATTTACTTCTGATGATTCCCGATCACGACGTTGGATGGAGCGAGGTTACTTAATCGAAAAGGGGGTACTCTATCGTTATGTACCTGAGAATGACACCGAAGAAGCTCAACTGGTTATCCCAGAACAGAAACGAACCTCTATTCTGGAAGAATATCATGATTCTCCCCATGCATGTCACGATGGTGTTGATAGAACATTGAATCGGATTAAGGCACATTTCTACTGGCCAGGTATGAGAAAGTATGTGACTGATTATGTTAAAAGCTGTATCGAGTGTCAGCGGTTCAAACCGACAAACTTGAAACCGTCTGAATTGTTAGAAACTCCAATTCAAGCAACTAGATTTGAGATTATATCAGTGGATTTTTTCGGACCTTTGCCAGAGACTGATCGAGGTAACCGATGGATAATTATAATAGAAGACACTGCGTCCAAGTGGATAGAGTTGTTTCCTCTTCCCGAAGCAACTGCTGTGGCAACAGCCAAGGTTCTAATTGAAGAAATATTCTTGCGATATGGTATTTCCCGGTCCATTATCAGTGATAACGGTAGTCAATTCATTAGTGATGTGGTACAACACATTTGTGCTTGTTTTCGTATAGAACAAAATTTCACTCCGTTCTATCATCCATCCTCAAATCCGGTCGAACGCAAGAATAGAGACGTTAAACCACGACTTGCAATTCTTGCACAGGAAGGTCATACCTCATGGGACCAATACTTACCTGGAATAAGATTTGCCTTAAACACCGCCATTTGTCAAAATACTGGTCAGACGCCCGCTTTCTTGACATTTGGTAGAAATCTTCGTTCTGCATGTGAAGTAGCTTACGATTTGCGAACTATATCCCAACAAGAGAACTTTGTACCAGCCATTACACCGTATTTACGTTCTCTTAGTAACTATTTAAGCGAAGCTCGAGACACCAACGAACAGCAACAGGATCGTCAGAAAGAATACGCCGATCGTCATCGTAGACGTACTCCAGACTTGAAGCCTGGTGACCTAGTGTTATTGAAATCGCATGTGTTAAGTCGAGCCAGCCAAAATGTTACGTCCAAGTTTATACCAAAGCGCGACGGACCATACGTCATACTAAAAGTGATATCTCCAGTGTCGTTCGAACTCGCGAACCCAACTAATCCTAATGTGTCGATAGGTAGATACCACGCTTCGGACCTGACTCTATATAGACAAACCGAAACGCGTGAACTCCCCGCCCCATCGCGACCAGTGCGTAAGCGAGGACGACCTAAACGTTACCAATAACTGTTTCTGAGGCTGTTTCCCATCCGAGGTCGGTTATGGAAAACAGAGGGGGAGTGTAACAATATCCTATAAACATGCCTGCGTCGTACCGCATGTAGCCAAGCCTTAACCCAATAGGCGTGTGTTATTACCTTAATGTGCTTCCCGAGTAACCCGAGAGATGGCAGTAGTGAACCGAGTTGCTAGAAGAGACGATCAACTTCTCTCTGCTCTCTGTAGAATACAATAATATTTGTTTTGTACACTTACATGCTCACAGTTTTGTTAATTTCTATTTCGTAGCATCATTAAAAACCTATTAAAACTGTAGCGAATTCATTCTTGTTACAACGTTAATTTATTTTCACTAAGCCACCTGTTCACTTTAAACAATGCAACTTCCGCTTTATTTTCAACATCTTCCCAACTCGCACCAGAAAAAAACAGCACTGTATCATCGGCATATGCTATAATCTGACCAGGGATATCTAAGTTTAGCATGTCATTTATATATAGTTCAAAGAGTATTGGTCCTATCACTGTACCTTGTGGGATGTTTGAATTTAAACACCCAATAGATGAACAAACTGCGAAACCTCTTCTCAATAGCACTCTCGAGTCGTGAAAATGTTTATAATAACTCGGTCGTTCGGACCATCAATATTAGGCTATCTGAACCACTAACATACGCACTTGACTTAATTAGGTACCTGCTTTCAAAAAGAAACACATCGACGGCGACACCTAAAACGGTCAGATCACTGCTCAAATCATCGAGCAAATGTACATATAAAAATAAAATAAAACCACAATGTAGTAGCTAGTTAAAATAGAAAGATTCTAGTAGGTAAGAAAACACTCTTTTGGATAAATATTCTGTCACTAATCTAATTTAATTATTCATGTAAAAACATTATTTTCAGTATTTAAGTAACCTATGAAGAAGTCCGAAAACTCGGACGAAACGTCGGAGAAGGTATCAATGTAAAAAAAATGAGCTGAAAGTCCTCCAAAAATAAAAAAAAAATAAAAGATTTTCTTTTGGTTTTTTTATTGAAGAAATAAAAACAAAACAACAAAGTTTTCACAGTAGTTAAAGTTAATAAAATAATCAGCCAAAGAAACGAAATGTATATGTACTACTCCTAGACTGATAAATCAAACACCGGAGCAGTATTAGTTACTGAAATAAAATTTTTATGAATTACTGAAAATAGTATAGTAAAAAAATTAAGATATCTATAAGAAGAAGAAAATATGAGATAAGCAGAGAACGTTCAATCTTTTCTTAACTCTTCGAACTATACGTACCCGCATTGCATTCTTTAAAAAAAAAAAAATAAAAATAAAATTCATTAAAATAGGAAGGGATGGGATATTTTTGTCCATGTATCTGACTGAAAGTCCTCTTTTTTGTTTTTTATTGAAAAAATAAATTGTAACAGCCAAACACTTTTCCAATACATAATATGGTTTATAAAAGTTATTATTACAATTATTGTTAAATTTATAATCGATTGGCAATATTATATGTATTTTTATCCCACACCACCACTAATTTTTAGATACCTACCTGCTGTAACCATGTACAGAAAAGTCCATTTTTAATGGGAATTCTGTGTAACTCAAAAATTGTAAAAGCTATTCTATTGTAACATGTTTTCGAATTATAGGGTGATTTCGAAATTTTGCCTATTTCAACAAGGTCCTGTATCTTTCTTATTTTGAGTTATAAAAAAATGTAAATGACGAATTTGTAAAAGTACTTCAGTGGAATGCAGTGGATTAGTAAAAATTTTTCTAGCCACTTTTGTTTTTAGGCTACGAAATGAAATTTTTTTAAATGTTTTTTAAATGGGACACTCTGTATAACTTTCTTTATTTAAAAATAGCTTTTCTTTCTGATTATAACAATATATAATAGTATTGGTATATTTAAATAGTTACTGCTTTAATCTTCCACTTTAAATAAACAACATTTGTATTTGTTTCTTAATATTTTCTTAACTTTTATTTATATTTATTAATATTGAGCCAAATGTGAGGCAATTTCAACATTCATTGAATTTTTCTTTATTTCATTCATTATTATTTATTTTACTATGCATCTAAATCTGTTTTCCGGAACTGTTGAAAATTACATGAAGTAGTGAGTTAAAAAAAAATATCTTTCCAACTAAATTGCTTTTTCATTAAGATGGTACGTTAAAATATTGAAACACGAAAAAAATTTTTTATATTCTTAGTTTAAAGTGGAAAATACTAGATTAAAGCCGTAAGTATTTAAATATACCTATAATATTATATATTGTTATAATCAGCAAAAAAGCTATTTTTAAGTAAGGAAAGAGATACAGAATATCAAATTTTAAAAAAATATGAGTTTATTCCGTAGCCCAAGAACAAAAGTGGATAGAAACTATTTTGCTACACCACGCTGGATTTTACTTAAGTACTTTAAAAATTTGTCATTTACACTTTTTCTATATCTCTCAAAATAAGAAAGGTACAGGGCCTAGTTGAAACGGGAAAAATTGCAAAATCACCCTGTGATTCGGAAACATGTGGCGATAGAATCGATCTGATAGTATCATCAACCTGGGTTTGAAAACGTAGGTCGATGCTCTGCCATTTATTTGTCTGAAGTTTTACAGTTTTTGAGTTACCCTGAATTCCCATAAAAAATGTACTGCTCTTACCATCTACGAAACTTACCTGGAACCTGTATATGGAAAAACTATTGATAAGGCGAGATGAACGCTTTTTCAGATGGATGTTGGCGCATGATAGGGAAACTTTGGGGACTGAAATCGAAGATACTACACTGGATTTAGGTACAGCTCATCAGTGAAAAACAGGATACTTTATGGGGGTCTGGTATGGTGACAGAAGGCCAACCAAATTACCGTAGAGCTGAACAAGATTCAGAGGTTGGTTGTGTAGGTATAATTGGAGCCATGGCTTCGGCTCCAGCCGAGGTCATAGCCGAAAGTCCAGCCGAAGTCATGTCAACTGCATTAGAAGTCCTGCTAGAAGCAAGAGTATAAAGAGAAGCAAGGATAGCAGCGTTCCGAATCGGTAATAATGATTGGACAGGTAGTCTTCAAGGAAGGGGGGAGATTTCACGATAAGATATACATTACAGCTTATCACAGAGATGATATCTGACCCAATAATTACAAAGGTTAATCCTCAAGCCGTTAAAGATTCAAACACAGAATCTAAGTGACTGGGAGTTGAAGGTAAATTATCAGGAGGCTTGGAGCCTCGTGTGGTTCACAGATTGAGCCAAAACAGACAGGAATTATTTGGATTATTTGGGCCGAGACATAAATTGTGTAAAAGCTGGGGACATATTCTCCAGTGTTCCTATCAGAAATTTGTTCACAATAATGACGTGTTTTGCGGATAATGTGAGCCGCCATAAAGACTTTAAACTGAAACAAGGTTAGTTAGAGGCTTGTTTGGGATTGCTTTCAATGGCTAATTGGAATGTCAAATACCAGTACATAAGGGGGTGTCAGGTCATAAAGGGACTGAAGGAAATGAACTTGCTCAAAAGGGATCTGAGAGGAGTCAGCTCGTGAAGTTGCTTATAGCGTTGCACGGCTCTGGGAAAATGGGTTGAACGAGAATAAAGAAATTACTGGGTCTTAAAACCAGGACAGAGTCCAGGACATGAGTAAACCTCGGCTCAGGACTATGACAGGGTTCATAATAGGTTTTGACAGCCTCACTGTATGATATGAACAATTTTCGGAAATAATTGTTAAATATGCACAGGTTGTCTCATATCTTTGTTCAGCAGTCAACAGTTTAGTAACGTGTTTTTCCAGCTTCTAGTTGTACAGTTGTATCACCATTTACCAGTAAAATGTCTCATCCTGTATATATTGAATGTCAACAAAAACTCCCGACATTAAATTGAAAGAAAGTGCCCTCTCTTATATTGCTCACAAATTTTTTCTAGGAATAAGCTGCTCTAGTTCGGGGAAGCTATTACATTTACATACGTGATGTAATAAAAGCCATTTCTTACTTTTTGTAAGTTATGTATTCGAGATAGGCACTGAATGAATGGCGAACAAACTTTCGCAATTTTATATGACAAGTTTACATTTTTAATGCAAATGTGTGTTTGCGAATTTCAAAGTGCTCTCAGGTGATAACTTTAATATATTGTATTTTAAACTTACACGATGTCAAAGCTAAGGAGTGACTTGTCATTCAGGCTTGATGTTTAAGCATCTGTCTTTAGGTGAACAATAAAAGCAGAATACAATGACTTTATAGAAGTTAAAATAAGTGTCGCTCAACTTTAAATAAATAAAAATACAATATTATACCAAGCAATGTCTAGCGTAGTAAAAGAAAAAAATTGGAATTGCAAACTTTTATAAAAATAAAACCGCTGGCTCATTTTTCACTAAATTTAGTATGCGGGGGTTCTAACACATGCTCAATAATGCTATACTATGTGATCAGATTTATAATAAAAAAACCCTATATGGTTTTCTGAAAGAACGCAATTTTAAAATCATAACTGGCCATGAAATAATCATATGTATGAAATAAAAACTATGTAAGTATGGAATATGCTTTCTTGTGCTTCTTATAAAAAAATATAGACTCCATATCTTAATGGCCCTTCCTATACTTCTAAGGTGCATACAGTAAAGGTGGTTGACACACACACACACAGACACACACACACACACGTACACGCACACACACATATACAGGCACACGCAGACAGACACACCGAGACATTTCCAGTATCTCCACTTTTAAGAAAAAAGTGACAGCTAAAGTACCATATTACAAATGTGGAATCTTGAACAGTGGGAGACCTCTAATTACAAAATTAGCAACCGTAATGGTTTAGGCATCGCTACATCTGAAAATTATTGCATAATGTCTGAGGAACATACAGGGCCCTCAAAATTTATAAGCCAATTTACCAATTGAAGAAGTTACAAAACTTAATTTTTTCAAATAGAACACCTAGTATATTATTTTACGGTCGAAAGAAGAATTAAATTCTGAATCGAATGATATAAATTTGTATCTACCTATCTTTTAAGGTTTCCCGGTTACAGCGAATTTTGTTATAAAAACGTGTAAAAACTGAAGTATTTCATTTTGCCAGGTAAATTGTGAAAAAATAAAACAATTTAGTTTGTTTCGATTGTCAAATTTGTTGTCAGAAATTTCGTCAGTATTGTTTGTGTCCACAAGTGGTAATAAAGATGCCATCACTATTAAATTAATTATACTTATTATTTAAATTTATTTGTAATTTATGGACAATGTGACAAAGTTATAACAAGAACTTACGATACATTTGCTGATTAGGGAACGAGGTATCCAAAGAAGAAATTTCGTAATACCAATATTTTTGAATTTCTCTAGGATGCGTCTTACAGCATGTAGAAAAAAATCATATTATTGAAACTGGATTTCAAGTCGTTGCACTATTTTCATTAATCTACACTGAAAATACAATGTATAAAAATGTGGCACATGATCATTATCGTCATTGAAACTAATCAATATTGCTTGACCGTAGACGACTAAGATAATTGACAGGTCTTGACACCTCTCCATGAAAACGATTGATGTAGAACAGACTGTGGAACTACAAGTGATACTCCCCTAAGGATGATCATGGGATAGTTCCTTTCCAATCTCCTTGCCGAATGGGAAATCGAAATGCTACGTAGTTTCCTAATCGCCTATTGAAACGGGTTAATTACTAAATTAGAATTTAGTTCAATCTCGGTTTCTATAAGTTTTTACAGGATGGAAGTTAATAATCCAACAAATAGACAATTTTTCAATATTGGAATGCGTTTACGGACTGTGATGTTTTTTATATTTTAAGAAAACTATAGGTTGTGAACGTATTCCGGTGATCAAGTAGATTATTCAAGCGATCCATTATATCAATACTGTATGTATGTACTGTATGTATCAACACTATATAAACATCAATATGTATTCAATACTTTATCTACCTACCTTGTCTCAATCTTACTGTTGGATAACATTTAATTAGAAAAAAAAAAAAAATTAATACTAAAAATTACGAAGACGTGCAACGGCTACAATAAATTTTTCGTTTCTATAATTACAGTTGTAACTGCGAATTTACAGTTATAACTGTAAATTTACAGTTCCAACTGGGAATTTACAGTTGCAACAGTACATTCACAGTTGGGAATTATACATAATTCAAAAATTGACACTTGGAACAGTAAATTTACAATTATGTTAAAATTTACGCCTGTCAATTATGTTGGTCTATTATTTTATATAAATAGTAATACAACCAGTTTGTATATATTAGCTTAACAATAAAGTCGAAGGCTAAATAATGTTCCAGTTAATTAAATTTTATTATACTCTGGGGCTTCAAAAAAACAGAAATAGTATCCTTTTTGGTCGTCAATCATGACATAAAAGTTAATAAGTTTGTGTGAAGTTATCCACGAAATCTCAGCCACGAATTCTGACGTAGAGCTAATAGCTTTGATGCACGATAGTTGTATTATCTCATGGAGTAATAATAACAAGGGGCCTTGTAGCTACTGGATTATATCGTCAATATATAATAATGACCTAAACGGCATTTCAATTACTAACACAATATGGATTACGATTGTGGTACCAACAGTTTTGTCAGTCCCCGTCTTTGGGGCTGAACATGACATACCTAAATATGAGTAATATAAGTTTATTAGTTTTTCACTGCACTTCAATTATACCCCGTATCTTCCAAACGAAGAGGGATGCTTTGATCAAATTTGAACCGTATATTATTAACATAATACCTATACATTACGACGGAAGTACCAAAAGTTTTGACACCCCCGTTTTAGGGTGAAAATAACAGAAACACCATTAGTATAAATTTAATAAGTTTTCACTTTATTTAATTTACATCCTGTATTTCCCGAACGAAGAGAGATGCGTTGATCAATATAATCTTGCAACTGTAAATTAGGAATTATACAAACGAAAAATTTATTGTGGCCGTTCCACGTCTTCGTAAAAAATACCTGCTTTTGAAGAGCTTTATTAAAAATAAAATTCTAATAAAAAAATTTGAAGTTGACGTTTGCACCATTTCAATAAAATTAAATTACAGGTATTATTACTAATATTTGTGGTTCGTATTAAAACACTTAGTTGATAATGGCCGGAAGAAATGAAAAGTTGGATCTAAAATCTCAGTACCTCTTGAGATAAAGACGAAGAAAGTGCCTTAAGGGTCCATTCTCTGTAGATTTGACAGGCATGAATGGTGGGTCGGATTGAGAGGATGGGTAGCCGATGGGTGGAGATTTATATATTCCAACTATCGAATTATTAAGATTTCGGAGGTGCACATAAAGCCGAAGTAAAAAGGCACATGGAAATAAAGTTAGCCCTCATTGCAAGGGTACCGGATTTGTCTTATAATTGCAACAAAATTTCTTTTTAGTATTATAAATTATATATCACCGGAAAGATCAAAAGATAAACTAGATCCCTATAGTAGCAAATTTTTGTTTAATACATGTATTTTAGAGAAAATAATTTTTGAAAATACGCTATTTTAGTACAAGATTGTTTGTCTGGAATTTTAAAAATAAAAAGAAATACCAAAAATTACTACTATAACTTACTTAAGAGACTTAGATTAAAGTCTTATCTTTCAATACTTTTTTACTAAAAGTCGCTATCTTTTATAGTTTTTTTATAATTAGACACGAGACGAACGCCGATTTAGGGCTTATTTCGACCTAGTGAATGGACTCAAGAAAGAACTTTCGTGTTCAATTATCTATTACAAAAACAACAAAAGGTAAAAGTATAATACAAAATTTGTTTTTCTGCGGATATATCTGAAAATACCTATTTGGTATATCTCAAGATTAATAAACTAGAAAAAAACAACTCAGGCAAATTTGCCTGAATTTAACCGTTTTTGTATCTTTTACAATTTTCGACAAATTAGAGGAGAGAAATTGTTCTAATTTTTGACTACTGCTTGATTTTACATAAAGTCAGTTATGATCACTTGGAACATTATTTTAAAGTATATAAAGTATATGACCGAGTACTGGCTAGCGTACTCAAATGCACTAGTCAGGTAATACGATCTATGGGCATAGGGTTGGGAACCCCTGGTGTATAATATTATAAACAGTAGATATATTATTTATAAAAGCTATACTACTTTGTAATACGTAAAATACAAAGTATATATACGAACAGATACATTTATTTACTTGCGAAGGGTCTCAATTTGTGGATATTTCCTAAAAAGGATTTCATATATAATGTATATGGAAAGGGTGCCAGGTAATAGCCAAACATTAAAACGTCCAAGGCTTTTAAGGAAAATGTTAACATCATCATGAATTATTATATTTTTTTCTGATCCTGAATTAATACATACTTAATAACAGAGTTGAACTATTTATATCTTTCTTTGTATACGAATCAAGCCAAAAAGTTAACTAAGAGATAAAAATAAAAAAACTTTATTGAACCATAATACTTGGTACCTAATTTCATTAATAATTTATATCTTATTTAACATTTTGGCTTAATTTATATATGAAGAAAGATATAAACAGTTAAATAAGCAAATAAATAATATTAAAAATATACTATAAAAAAGTACCAGACTTGAAGTACCTATTGCAGTAACGAACTGCTTCGTATTTTAGAACATAGTTTAAATAAGTACTCGAGTTTGAAGTATCAGTAAAATAATTCAACATGTAATACGTGAGTACGTGTGATAATAAAATATTAATAACAAGTAACTAATAGTAACAAGAAAATAATAAAAACAATATAAAATACTTTGGATAAAAATTTTACATAAAATATGTTATTAGGAAAATGATTGTTAGAATTGATCTGTAGAATGTTTCGGAATTATATAAATGGCTAGTGGAGTAAGTGGATGTAAGTGGACTTCGCATTTTTTCTCGAACAAGCAGGAAGGTGACTAGTTGATTCACGCTATATATTAACGGAAGTCACTAATATATGCAATTTGAATTTTATATGTTATTTTATTGTTATTTTGTGTGAAAGATGGTAAGTATATTCCATTGCAATATAAAAGGTAGGTAAGATTTAATCCATCACAAAGTTCTAAGTTTTATATTACTATGTAAGTAGTCTCTGTGTAGATACAATTGTTTTAATTCTACATAGGAACTTTTGATTAAGCAGTTAACGTGACTAGAAAAACTCATATCAACATCAAATCACAATAAAAACAATACTTTATAGTAAATAGACAAATGGTCTTTTGTCGACTTTTATGCAAATTTGTTACGGTCAGATTTGTTGTGTAGCATTAAGAGTCCATTCACTAGGTCGAAATAAGCCCTAAATCGGCGTTCGTCTCGTGTTTAGTTATAAAAAAACTATAAAAGATAGCGACTTTTAGTAAAAAAGTATTGAAAGATAAGACTTTAATCTAAGTCCCTATAGTAGTAATTTTTGGTATTTCTTTTTATTTTTAAAATTCCAGGCAAACAATCTTGTACTAAAATAGCGTATTTTCAAAAATTATTTTATCTAAAATACATGTATTAAACAAAAATTTGCTACTACACGGATCTAGTTTATCTTTTAATCTTTCCGGTGATATATAATTTATAACACTAAAAAGAAATTTTGTTGCAATTATAAGTCAAATCCGGTACCCTTGCAATGAGGGCTAACTTTATTTCCATGTGCCTTTTTACTTCGGCATTACGTGCACCTCAGAAATCTTAATAATTCGATAGTTGGAATATATAAGTCGCCACCCATCGGCCACCCATCCTCTCAATCCGACCCAGCATTCATGCCTGTCAAATGTACAGAGAATGGACCCTTAATAGTATTCCTTACCATCGTAAGTGTTATCGCGTAAAATACATATAGTTGTTTTCTGTTCTGACAATGTTAGTGTTATTAATGTTATTATATTATATTATGTTAGTTCTACGTAAGATTTATGTGCATCTTAGAACCTGATTTTATTACATTTTCTTATTTATTATTGACTTCTACTAAATAGGGTGCATAGACAGTGTTGTCCTTTATCTTTATCTACATTCTCCTATTACTTAAGATTCAGAGATGAGTTTTCATTGAGATAGTAACAAATTTTCTGGACGAAAAGAAATAGTGTTACGATATTTTTCCAGAGGACCCCAAATTACATTGAATTTGGAGCATTCTGGATATATTGTTTTATATGCGAACTAAGTTGAACCTACCGAAATATTTAGTTACTCTAGGATCTAGTCCAAGAGTTTGAGTCAGAAATGCTGTTACTTTGAAAAAATTAAGGCTGAACCTTTGCAGATGAATTTCTTTCAGTCCGTAGAATAACATAAAAAGTTTCCGAAAGTTCCATTTCGGTTTCTTAAAGTTTTGGATCAGAGAAATGACCTAAATTACCTAATTTTCCTTTTTTCATACAGTTCAACTCAATGGCTGCAATTTTCGTTCTATCGTTTTGAAGTGATGGAAGATGTGCAAAGAGAGTGAATGCGATGAATTAGGATGGGTGCTAGAAGAGCGTAACTCACTACACAGCTATAAGTGGGTAATACGAGTTAGAATGTCACAAAATGCGCAATCACTAGAGGGGTCAATTTGTCAAAATCATTTCAGCTTTTTAATAATACGTCTGTGATTGTTGTGTAGATCCATCGATACCTACAAAGACGTCGGAAGGCTTCTAGAACAACTTCAAAAACAAGACGAGGCTTATCAGAACGCTGCTCAATGTTTATCTAGCAGCTAGGTTTAGAGTACCACGCTGCAGCTGACGCAGATGCTCTGACAGCCCTCATTGCTTTGGAGAAGGAAGCCATGGGACATGACATGATAGTATTGTGGCCAACGACACAGATGTATGTCTTGCTGACTGTTCATGCCAGTGTAATATATCTGCAGTTTTTTCATTCCCATCCACTCAATCGCACGGCAAGAAATGATTGAAATCCATAATGTATAGGCGAGGTGAAGAACCCTAATCTCCTCTTTCCGCAGTATCGACTATATCACCGATTTTCGTGAACGATATTTAGCTTCTCATTGTAGTGGTTCAAGCATTACACCTTCCATCTGCTTGACTATAGACGGAAGAGTTCTGTATCTGGAAACACTGCATGAATTTTAAGTACACAAGTCAAATAGAGAGATTATTCTTCTACACCCAGACTCGAATACACTCAACCTCTACATTTTCCACCAGTGTCGCACTGATTCTGACCGAACCGCCCTGCGGTTACTATGACAAACAATTGTTTTTTCTGTGACGGGAAAAAAGTTGACATTTTATCTCTCTTGACAGGTAACAAAATGTCACTTTTCATGAACTAATTTTTTTCCCAGGTAAAAATATAATTTTGGGAAAAAAGTGAGTACTTTTTGTAATTTTATTAACTAATGAATATCTGGATCAGGTCAAAAACGTTGGTTGGATAGCGTAGCTGATATTTTGTCCTGAAGATAGATGTCCAAAAGCTCTATGTTGCTGCAAAATTTGAAGACGAAATTTTGATTTTCACGGCCTGCTACAAATTTTGTTTTAAGTGAAAAATCGCAAAATGTTGTTAGCGATTTTTTTATAAAAAATCTGCAATTATTGGTTGTTTTGTGTATACCTATTGGTTTTTATGGTTCTTATTAATAATTACACCAGTGTTTAAGTTGTTTAATTTTGTTTCTCTTTGGGTTCTATTCGATTTTTATAAAAGAATAGGTTCACCGACATAGGCAAACACTGGTGATGTCGATATTGTCATAACTTTTTTAGGAACAAACATTTTTTCGCAAAAATTGGTACAAATGCATTCGAGGGGATCCTAAATCCAGTGGTGTAGTCAGATTTTTATAAAAAAATCGCCAACAAGATTTCGCTATTTTTCACTTAAAAAATATTCTTAGTAGGCCTTGAAAATCAAAATTTCTTCTTCAAATTTTGCATCAACATCGATTGTTAATAAGTAAAAAAAATAGACTTGTATAGCAAACTTTAAATACCTAAGTACACAGATTAAGTTCAAGTAAGCTGCAATTACAATTTTTTCATTTAAAATGTCTGATACGACGTAAAGTGAATATTTTATTGTTTCACTGTCCACCTTTTCTCTACACGGAATATAGGCGATATTAGAATATACAACAACCCCTTTGCGTTTTTACATCATCATTTCATCGGTAGTTTTGTTATTTTATGGTCCTGTTGACGCCAGAACACTGAAAATAATATGACGCATAAAGGAAGTTCACTGAATACATCGGATAAATTTATTTCGTTCTGTGTTCTTTGAATATCGATCGTATACCTGCATGTCATTTAAATGCGATCATAACGTTTATGACCCTAGAATGACTGTAATAATATTGAAACAGTGAAATTGTAGCTGTACATCAGATAATAATATCCTTTTCAGGGTGGCCAGTTTAATTCAGGCCATTATTGGTATTTTTTAAATCTTAAGACCTACAAAAACAAATATTAAGTATTAATGTTTACTCATATTTTGTGTTCCTAAACGTTTACAAGATAAAGGTATCCAGATGAAAAACATTTAGTTGGTTGGGGATTGAACCAGTGATTTTGGCCTGAAAATACGCTTTCCCTGCACCCCACTTCCTTATATGAAAGTTAATAAAGCCAAAAGATGATGATCAGAAGCTCTACCAGGACACAGGAATAATAGGATGCTAAGTTTTATCATTTAAGAAAAATTTAACAGTGAAGAATTGATTATAAAAATAATACACTTCATTTTAATGCTAAAACTCTACCAGTTTCCTCCGTTGATCATGCCAAGTTAATTGATGAATATATTAATTCGAAGTTTACCCCAAAATTCTCATTTTCTTTTGTCAGTGCCTAATCAGGATGTTTTAAAACAGATACCTAAACCTACTTACTTAAAAACTATATCACCGGCATCAATATGATTTCCCATCTGTAGTGCAAAATGCATACTTTATTTTTCGTTCAGAATATACATATATAAAACGTATACTCGATATTTTGATTTCTAATTTACAGAAATAAAATGTATAATCTAAAAAAGCTCTAATAATAAACCGTCAAAATATAGATGAAGACGTGAAATAGATCACATCGACCTAATATGGACGTCTGTTAGATGATGTGTGGTTCTCTGGGGCGCGGGCGGTCGACTCAATGTTCGGGTCTAGTGATGGGTTGCTAAATAGCAGTTTGCTATTTTTTAACTGCTATATGATAACAACAGTAACAACTGGTATCAGCTCAAGAAAAATAGCTGCTATTTATGTAACAGCTTCGCTGTCGCTTCGTTGTCGCTTCACTGTCGATTCTCTGCTGGTAGATGCCCATGATCCAACTTGTATTATGGTAAATGTCCATACGTCAAATCGCCAATCGAACAGACTGCAGAGTTTCAGTATATATTATATATTTTATCTATGCTGCAGAGTGCAGAGTGCAAAGCAAGACCAAGGTAAACAAGCAGTGAGGCGTGCGATAGTGTTTTTATTGTAGTCACGTTTTAATTTTTGAATGCTTAAAACAAAAAAGCAGCTTCATTGCGACAAAGTCTCATATTATAACATAGAAATGACAATGCGTTTGAAATGAAAAAGTAGAAGAAACATTTTTGTTACGTAAGAATAAGAAAATAAAGTTGAAGTGCATAATATTTTGTTACCCTGTGAGTTTTGTAGTCCGCCTTATGTCTAACATATAACGAAACGATTATTAGATGCTGCATCTCGCAGGAAGCAGTAACCAAGCAAAAAGAAATAAAATAAAATTAGTGAAGTATCAGCTGTGTTTCTAGGAAGAGCGATATTATTGTTACATTTTCTATACAATGTGGTCTATCCGATAAACCTTCTCAGCTACGTTTGTTATTTTAGCTGTATCAATATATTTTTAAGTAATATGAAATAACACACAGAACGGTTTTGGAATTTTAGTGATCAATATTAATGTAAAATACAGAAGACAATAAAAATTTTGTGGCAGTGTAATTTGTAATTTGGACTATATGTATAAAAAAACCGGGACCGAGAAGATATTGTAGACATAAAAAAAGCTGATGGCTTTTATTGCTTCCAGTAAAAGATGATTTTGATAGGTTAGCAAATAAAAAATGTATTGTTACTCCTTCCGGAGTTCTAAAGATAAGTGATACTTTTAACAACAGTACAAATCTTTATTTAACACTTCAAACACAACCCAACACTCCTTGTACAATATCTAATTAAATTCACGCCGAAAACCCTTGCCTATCTCCCTTATTTGAGGGCCTAGGCCTAGAGGGTTGAGACTTCACCCTTGCGGGTTGTCCTTGGGACTCCTAGAGGCGGCTTTGTCAGATTGTGCACAATTTCCCTAGGGCTGAAGAAAAGTAGATTTGGTTACGCCGCACTCGGACACTGTGTCGGAAATTTTGTTACAGTATTTTCAAACTTCACTTATTTCATAATAACAGGTGTTTTGCATGTTGAGTTAGTAGAATAATGGAGAAATTTGCAAAATGGACAAATGAATTAACATATAAGTGTCTTTAACATATTGATTATCTTATTCGCAAATAACTACAAGAGTTACATTAGTGTCAGATGTGGATGTGAATAGATGTGTATAAATAAAAACAGTTTATAAAGAAGTTTATGGATTTCAAAGAGGGTGATCTTACGAAATTTCTAGAAGAAATATAGTTCTGCATATATGCCGCCGAATTCTATTTCTGTGTTGCACTAGGTACACAGAAATAGAATAGAAATATGAACTTTTTTATTTATTTTAGTTGTTTAACGCCGGTGTATTTTTTCAACTAAGGCCAATCATTGATGCCAAGAGACGAACAATCCCTAACCTGGAAATTTTGCTGAACCCCCACTTTGGTAGCAAGGTAGGAATATTAGATGAACGATATTGCGACATGATTGCCTAAGGGAGGTCGTGAATGTTAGGTGTGGTGAGAAACATACAATAGTGCACTCTTCCTATGGCACTCTGACGAGCGCATAATAAGCGCGACACCGGCCAGTGTCTCGTGGTTGGTCTCAATGGAAGGATGTGGCAACTTCCATGGAGATGCCGGAGTAATGCAACACCAGTCGGGGCATATTGCCCGTGGAGTAGTTGTTTTCGGCATCTCCTTCAAATAAGTTAAAGAGTTAAAGAGTTATTTTGACTCTGTCTTGGCCTGTGTGTTCCAGGTAGTAAAAATATCGATATTGGAAAGATCCATCATTTGTTAGTACATTTGAGAATAGAAGGGAAGGGTATGTATAAGATGACTTTCCACTTAATTAGGTGACTGCAGCCGTAAACAACCGTGTAAATAGGTTTGTTCTAGCAGTAATCCCAAACGGTTCCCAATCGTACGGAGTTTGCGCATAGTAATCCACGCGTTCTAGCAAACAAATCTCGGATTTTCGACTATTAGTCAGATGTTCTAGCGACAGCAAAACCCCGTTTACAAACCAGTCGAAAACCGTCAAAGTAGTCCACAGAAATTCCTTTGGATTTTAAATTTGTGACATGCGCAGAAGTTCGGGATATCTGCCGCCACGTGACGATAAATTTATGTTATTCAGTTAACCTATATTTTTATTTTTTTTGTTCCCTTGTTAATTTCTGGATTGCAGCACACTCTGGGGCAGTGGACTAGATTCACCCGTAATATTTAAAAAAACGAACAATACATTTATATCGAACATAAAAAATTATAACCTATACATTTATACCGATATTTGACATTTGACGCATTTAAGTTCACCGGTTCACCACAGAACATCGCAAGAGTCACGGAATTAGCTTCAAAGCGTTCTAGCAAATTAGAAATCCCAAACCGTTTGTAACCAAGTTTTAGGACGAACATGCGCAGTTGGCCAATCCAATAACTGGCTTCAAACCGTCCGAAATTTCGTGCTAGAGCAAAACTAATATAAATCGTTCATAATCATACGTTCGTACAATCGATTTGGTTATACAGTTAGGTTAGATATAGTGGAATAATAAATAATATTTATTAACTAATGATGTAATAAATTATAAACTATTAGTTTGCTACTATTATATTAGTGTTAAATATTGTTTGACATTAAAATGTTCTTGTTAAATAAGGACCCCTGTCCTAAGCATAATCCAGTTCCATAAGAAATCCTGATTTTTACAGTACCTTCAGGTGATTTCTGAAGGCCGTTTCAGTATCTGAGGTGGGGTCTTAATTTTTTTATCACCTCCTGAACAGTTTTCTATTTTCTGCATTGATAGAGCCATATATACTGTCTCTAGGTGGTGGTGGCTGTATGAATATAAATACAGGATAGGAAAATGATACAGACAAAAGTTATGTGTCTTATTAGAATATATTGATTATTTTATAAATACCTTTACCTTTCTGATACTAAATAAAGGTCAATTGTGGAATAAATAGTTGTGATTGAGCAATCTAATTACCTATTAGTAAGTCCTAATAAACAGGATTATGATTTACAATGTGCTTATGTGGAGATTTGCAAAGAGGATTACTATTGATGTGTTAATTAAACAGGATTCTCCTTTATTTTGCAATACTGAGCAGTAATGCGAAATAAGAATACGCTGTTTTCATAACCTAAAATAAAAATAATAGAAATTCTGATACATAGGCTATTTAACATTAAATTATTTACCGCCAAAAATGTTTCCAGAGAAATTACACTTATTGATGCTGCTCTCAATTTTAAGGGTGTTTGGGAACGCATTACTATTAAACATACAAGTTTTCTTAAACGTATTGGACCGTTATACCATTCACTTTGATATGCAGCATCTGCTATTGTAGTACTCTGGAAAGGATAAAGGTTGAATAAAAAGAATATAAAAACGAAAAAGTATTTTTTAAAGATATCTAAATGAAGTTTTATACGAGAAAATTTTGCGAGGAAAATGATTATAAATAGCAAAACAATAATTCATACTTTTGAACTTTTAACATTAGTCACTCATAGAATTTTAGTCAGCGTCGATTCCGGTTGATATAACACTGACAGAATAGATTTACATAGATATATTAGATAGACAATTTTGATTTCAAATCACAATTTTCTATATTTTTCGAATTTGATTATATTAGAATGCCTCTGTAAGCCTTATTCGTGGATAAGCAGACATGTTCACACTTGATACAATATAGAAAATTATAATAAAATAGAAAGGAATGTTTAAGGTATTTTTTAGTAAAGATTTCAACTGTTTATTTTTAGAATAACAATATTCCCACGGTTAAAACTATTTAACTATAATAATAATAATAATACAATAATATATTCTAAATATCTCTGATATATTTGTATTTAAAATTTACACTGGGTTATGTAGCTTTGTGGTTATTTTTTAAAATTATAGCATTGTGTACATATTTTGACATATGAATATTTAATGCATACATTATACAGTGAGGACATAAAGTCCGCCCCCCCCCTCTAATTTTTGAACCACTGGGTAGATTGTGATAAAATTTGGAACGATAATATATGACTAAATTCTGCATTTTTTGACACATCAATGACAGCTCTGAATGTCAAAGTGACAGCTGGGCGCGCAATAGGAACATTTTTTTAAATGGAAATGGGGGTCGAGAGGGGGTTTTTATTTGGAAATTACTGAACTAAATGTTCTCAAATTTGGGGGATATTTTGAGCATAAAAATAGCTTCAAAATGAGTCCCCACTCGACCCCCATTTTCATTTAAAAAAATGTTCCTATTGCGCGAACAGCTGTCACTTTGACATTCAGAGCTGTCATTAATGTGTCAAAAAATGCAGAATTTAGTCATATATTATCGTTCCAAATTACATCACAATCTACCCAGTGGTTCAAAAGTTAGAGGGGGGGGTTGCCTTTTTTCCCTTACGAATGACGTCATGCGCAAATAAACGAAAGTTATGAGCATATCTGTGTAGTTGTATCATGGGTAATAACTGGCCTATTGTGTTATTGGCAACTTCCCTTATTTCTGTTGGTGTACATTGTATTTCTTCGCTACTAGACATTTTTCTCTACAAATTGTTATTTAATTAATTTTATAAGTAATATTTATATTATTTATCTCAACTTACAGGTTTGAAAAACTACCAGACGCCTTTAAATAATGAAAAACTAAACACTTTGCACAAGTTGTTCTTTGTTTAAAACTTTAAAACGCCAAATGCGAAGCAACAAACAAATGTCTTATTTGTAGAGGTTGCCATAGCAACCGGACGAGATACTTGATTTAACGTCTTAATAAGCGGTGAAGTAGCCCGATCGAGGTACGAAGCGCGGCGGAAATATATAGTTATAGAACGTCTACTTTCTAAAATGGTGTTAGAGAAAGTAAGATATAATTATTAGTAGTGGTGAGAAACACACCGTAGTGTCCTCTTTGGGTTTGTGCTACTATCTGTCTGACAGTAATTGTTAAATTTTTGTATTTGGTCTCGATGAACGATGTGGCGACTCCTATGGAGATGCCGATGTAATGCAACGCCAGTCGGGGCATATTGCTGCCCGTGGAGTAGTTGTTTTCGGCATCTCCTTCAAATAAATAAGTAGGATTGTCTTCCTTTAAGATATAATTATTTTTTATTTTTTCCGAGAAATTGAAAAATTTGATTGGAATAGAAATTTATACCCCCGTGTCACATTTTTTATTAATAAAAGTATTTCACATACTATTAGGTTGATAAAGCTGCTTTAGAAATAATTCAGCGGAAGTTTTAAAGTCGAGGGAATATATCCACAAGTTATAGATCAAAAATTACTTTTGGATAATTCAATGTAGGTACAGTCATTATAATTCAGACGTAACAGATACGTGTTGTTAGTTGTATTCAATATTTTATGTAACCAAATAGACTCGCCTGATATTCTTCCTACGTTAAACTTTTCGGTTCCAATATTTTTTAGCTGTAAGGCGTCTCTATTTTACTGTCCTAAAGTACGAGGTAATATCATTTTAAAGTCGCCTATTTACACGATTTGTAATAAGTTTAATATAATCAGTTCGTCCTGTAATATCAATACCTGTTATAAGAAATAAAGTATCTAATATGTTAGAAGTCGTGAGAAACGCACAGCAGTGCCCTCTTCCGGTCTCTGGTATTATTCGTCTAACAATTAATGCCTAATTGACAGATAGATAGCGACTTGCTTTTCTGTAGGTTATAGCTTTGACCTACTTGGTCTTAGAAGAAGACTATCCTATTTATGTATTTGTATTCTGTACTCATCAGTGTGCCATAGGCAGTGGACTCGATGAACGATGTCGCGACATGAAATATTTTTGTGGAGATACCGAAGTAGTACAATGCCAGTCGGGGCATATAGTTCGAGGAGTAGGTAGTTGTTTTTGGCATCTTCAAATAAGTAAGCTATCTGTTGAATTATTTCACTGTTAGTGTTTTCCTATTCAGTAGGCACATATTTTGTATAGTGTTGTTTTACTTGTATTTTTCTAAGTATATTGTTATATAATTTTATAATTTGTGTTTTAGCGTATTATGCGCTTTTCAGTTCTTCGCTGGTTTATGTTTCTTGTATTGAATGAGTATGAAATGACACCCGCTACCGATATATTAAATGGAATGATATATGAACTTGTTTCCTTCAATTTCTATTGGTAGTTATTGATATTTTTCTTTTTTCTGTATATTTTAGTTTTGGTCATATTGGCCACATGGATGAGGTAGTGACTCTTTATTTTCAAGATGTCAGATGATTGCGGTTCACCTCCGCATCCCCACAGGTGCAAGAATCATAAAGAAGTAACTTTTCTGTTATTTATATTTCTATGTATTACAGATTTTTCCAGAAGGATTTAGATAGGTTTATTAGATGCTCTTCAAATCGAACTAGGAAATAAGGTGGAAATCGATAAATTGAAAGGTACAAAATACATATTAAATAAGTGCTGTAAGTATGTTCTTTGAAAACTCGTCTGTTTCTTTTACAGGGCAAATAATTAAATTACAAATGTCACTGTTTTAGCTATTGTATTGCCGACATAAAATTCGGTGCTACCTACCATTTTCCGTTCTGCTATATGTAATATGTCTTCCTACAAATTGTAGCTTATAACATAAAAAAGTATCTAAACATACCTACCTCATCTAAAAGCAACTGACCATGGAAACATGTTAAAAATAACACACCAACCCATCCCATAAGATGTAGAAAATATCTTAGCTTATCCATAAGTGAGTCAACCGATGTAATTTGGTAGCCAATTATGCCAAGTATCATAGAAGTAAGACATACATGAACTATTAACAATAGGTTAAAAGCTTCAAACACTTCACCGGTGTATCTGTAACAAATAAATAACTTTCTAGGTTCATGCTAACTAAACTGCACGTCAAAAAGAATGGGACAAGCAATTTTTCGTACCCTATTCAAATTGCTATTGTTTGAAAATGAGTCAACGAATTTCTATAAACTTTTCGGATTATGAAGGATCATTTCGTTTAGATTTAGTCCCACAAAGGTTTTTCGTATGGTGGTGGCACGTTCATATTTTACAGGATGGACAACAAGGTAATACAAAAATAGAAAAAGTTGAAGTGTCTTTCGTACCCATTTCGACTCATTTTCAAACCATGCCAATTTGAAAAGGGTGCTAAAAATTGTTTGTCCCGTTCTTTTTTATGAGAACAATCAAAGAACTATCAAAGAACTACATTTGCTTTGTCTATTTGGCAGTAACGAAAAAATCTAAAATAGATACCATACACAAATTAAAGATATTTTTTATAGAAATTTCCAGCCTTGAGATCGGGTTGTAACATTTACGTGACATAAACAACGTAAAACCGACCAAGTTTCCAATAAATACCAAAATGTTCATTAATAAATTTACTGTAGAATACTAAAAGCTATCTTAAAATTCATAATAAACATTTTAACATTGTGTTAGTGACCACTAAGTTTATTAATAAAGCTGCAAAATATTACGCTTCCTTGACGTATATTTATCTAAAGATGTTTATCGTACAAGTGATATAAATATAATTAAAATTCCCAATATGTATTTAGCATCATGTACCTACAACTGTTAGTAAAGTAGTTTGGTGTGCAAAACTGATGGTTTAATTTTTTTAAAGATATTGTTACTCCTTCGGGGGTCTAAAGATAAGTGAGATTTTTATACAACAATAAAAATCTTTATTCAACACCTCAAACACAACACAACACTTCTTGTACAATATCTAATTAAAAACACGCTGAAAAAACTTCGAAAATTGCAATTATTTCACTTAAAAATATTGCTTATTAGCTGGCTGGCTTATTAGATGGCTGCCTAATTAAGGCTGACTTCCTAGCCAGTACTCCGCGGTCTTTATATAGGTGAACTAGGCTTCTAGATCCTCATAGAAATTTGCATCGAATACTCCCGAATAATCCATATACCAGGGCAGTTCAATAAACGATCGACAGCCAAGTTATACAAGGGTTATTCGATAAGTATCACTGGTGACATCCAGGACAAAAGGGTCTATCTTCCCTATTTGAAGGCCTAGAGTGTTAAATGACAAAAGACACACACACACTAAAACAGATAATAAGATATACCTGGGTTTGGTATGAAGACATTGTTTGGGTTTGGCATGAGAATTCCATTATAATTTGACGATAAATTTCAAAAAACAAATTATATTAAAAGGCAACCATCTGTTCAATGCTGAAAACATTTCGGGTAAGAATAGAGCACAATAATTGGATTCTGCATTGTCAACAAAAGTTATTTTTTTATTTGAAGGAGATGCCGAAAAAATTGATAGATAATTGTCAGACAGATAGTAGCACAAACTCTAAGAGGGCACTACGGTGTGTTTCTCACCACTACTAAAAGTTATTTTTTAATAAAAAAAAATAAATAAATAAATAAAAATAAAATAAAATTAGTTCAATTTTAATAGTGAAATAGACATTTAAATTCTATGTACAGATAATTATTATTTCATGCACTTTTTCATATTATTCAGTTTTTCTTGTAAGTATTGGTTAAAGAAACAAGTTCTGAAGATTCTCTAGTGATTGGTTGTTGGGAATGTTTTCGCCTTGTAGGCTATAGGAAACAGAGACCGATACTTGCCTTATAATTGTAATGTGATATTTAACACAACATTTCAATTTCTCTTCTATTTTCTTTTCTAATGCCTTTGACTTGGATTCCGTTTCTTCAATTTGTGTATTAAATGCCTCCAAAATTTGTGTTTTAAGGTTTTTCATTTGAGCAGTTATATGGATAAGTAAACCTAAAAGTATATATGCAGGCTTTAGGTGACATATTATACAATATACAAGCATGCATACATATCGGCAGTTACTGAAGCTACTTAGTACATAATAATAGTAGGTTGAAAACTCTACGAATTATTTTATAGACAAGAGATAACGATTATACTACTACTACCTATTAGATTATGGATATCTTACCGACTAAAGTCATAGTAATTAATAAGATAGTGTAAGAAATCTGCACGCAGGCGTGAGTGTGCAAAATAAGCATAAAATAATATAGAGCTGATGTTTTGACTTCAAAGGGCACCCATGTTCTCGTAGGCATTCCACAAGGGTCATGCGTTCGATAATAATCCGAGAAGCGCCTCTCGTTGCAGTTCTTATAGTCCAGTAATGGGAGTAACGCATTTATAGTTAAGCCGAAGCTGAAGTAAACGATTAACCCTAAAAAGTTTTATACTTTTATATACATAATAATATATTTTAAATAGTTGATTAAATAGTCGATTATGTCTAGTTGACTCGGTCAAGAGAAACAAGAAAAATAGATTGATTTTCAAATCAGAAATCATTTTCAATGAATGCAACTTTCATTATTTCTGAGATGTGACTTTATGAGGGGGTACTGCATTTCCTACTTCCAAAAAAATACCTAGGTAGCTTGTTGGCTTGGAATTCACAATTATTTGTAAGTAGTTGATAGAAAGTATGAGATAACAATAATATATACAACGGCTTGTACTACACAGCGGTAGAATAGGCGTAAATTATAATAACGTAATACCTAGTAACAATAACATTAATTTAGTAAACAATTTACTAATTGGGCCGTTGTTTGATGAAAACCCATAATATACAGTTACAAAAAACAAATATAAAAAACTTTACTAGTTTTGTGATTTTCACTTTATTTCGTCAGATGAAAATTGTTTCACCAACGCAGTGAGTTTTGAACGCATGCAACAACATCTGAAGAAGCCACCACGCCCGCAAAATAATTGTCAAAACAAAGTGAAAATCACAAAACCAGTGAAGTTGGTTATTTATCAATTAAATTTACTACCGAACTTAAAAACGAGTACAAATAGCTCATTTTCCTAATTTTAAATATTACTATTTAAGTAATAAACATAATTTTGTCATCTATAAGGAACATATCCATACACATAATGTTATAGGAAACCTCCCCAAGAATCCCTACATATATAATACAAATATAGCTGCATTTAACAGTTATACTCATTAGTTTCTTAAAATACCACATTTAAATTATAGTTATAAGAAGCAAGTTGTTACTCCAAAACATATTATTAGGTTTGTTCCATCAAGAAGTCTGTGACGAATTACTGAAAAGTTTCCGACAATTTGCAATCTGTTAACAAAGCACATGCGTCAATTTTGACTGGTTTTGGATTGGTTGCTTTCTTGTAATGGAATAGGTGACTTAAAGCCATAGAAGAGCTGAGATGTTGCGAATAGTATTCTGTTCTTGAAGCGTGTAAAATCATGAACGGATGACATACGTGAAAAAGTTTAAACTTAAAATCTAAATGTTATTTGTTTTTGGCTTTTTGCTAGTGTTGTATGTATTGTTATATATATACCTATATTATTAGAAAATAGCTACTGTGTCAATTGGACGACGAATAACAAAAAAGTTCATTGAGCTATATGAAAAATAAAAAAAAAAAAGTTGAGGACCATGGGAATTAGAACTTTAGACAAGTTGTCTGGAATTATTGCTGCAGAACTCAATGCGATATTGAACAGTAACATTACTGCAAATAAATGCAAGAACAAATGGCGTGTGTTGGAATGAGCAGATGAAAAAATATATCGAGGATAAAATAAAACAGCACGCGGCAGGAAACTCTTCGAGTTTAGTGAATAAATGGATAGAGTGTTTCAAAAGAAATGAAATGTCAACCCAGTTATTCTTTTGGAATCAAAAAACCGCAACACCACCTGAAGAATTACAACAACGCATGAATCATATGTGTGATAATGCTAAATCCCCAGTAAAGGATTCACCATCCTTATCAATAATATATAGTTCATGAAAATAAAGGGACAGCCGCGGCGACATAAGGGAAAAAAATCGTATAAAGTCGACAATAATTAATCGCAATGAAATCATGAAACAAATGCAACAATAAAAACGGGAATATTATCATGAAAGAATAAAAATTGAGCAAGAAAAGTTACAAGTTGAAAAACAAAAATTAGCAGCAATGAGAGAGAAATTAGCTGATAAAACAACGAAACGAACTGCTACAAAAGTCATAAAATAGTGAATATCTGTGATATTCTATATACATTACATTTAATCATTTGTCATCATGCCAAAAAAGAAAAAACTGTGGCCATATTATAAACAAATTTTTATTATTACGGGTCCATTCTCTGTAGATTTGACAGGCATGTATGTTGGGTCGGATTTAAAGGATGGGTGGCCGATGGGTGGAGACTTATATATTCCAACTATCGAATTATTAAGATTTCGGAGGTGCACGTAAAGCCGAAGTAAAAAGGCACATGGAAATAAAGTTAGCCCTCATTGCAAGGGTACCGGATTTGTCTTATAATTGTAACAAAATTTCTTTTTAGTGTTATACATTACATATCACCGGAAAGATCAAAAGATAAAAGAGATCCCTATAGTAGCAAATTTTTGTTTAATACATGTATTTTAGAGAAAATAATTTTTGAAAATACGCTATTTTAGTACAAGATTGTTTGCCTGGAATTTTAAAAATAAAAAGAAATACCAAAAATTACTACTATAGGGACTTAGATTAAAGTCTTATCTTTCAAAACTTTTTTACTAAAAGTCGCTATCTTTTATAGTTTTTTTATAATTAGACACGAGACGAACGCCGATTTAGGGCTTATTTCGACCTTATATATATATATTAAATATATGAAATATATATTACGTTGTTACGTATTACGAAATAATGAGTCAATTAATTCTTTTTCACCTGCGATATGCTTAAGCGGTAAACACCTGATTAATCCGGTATACACTAACTAAATACAATACCTAACATGTATTGTAATATTAAACAGCTGCAGTGTCAGTCGAGTATTAACATATTTTGCACTGCGCAGGCGTGCGACAACCAGTTTCTGCATTTGTACAGAAACAATTTTGATAGTCCCGAAACTGGTTTTTTGAGATGATGGAATAGATCACGAACTGTCCGCGGAAATGATTGAACACAAAAATCGTAGCTCGCATGCTCCGGGCAAACTGTTACTGTTTGGTACTGCTGATGGAACAAACCTATTGCTAACACATAAACCTTTTGGACTTTGTCAACTTGGTAGATAGATTGAACAGCAAAATAATACACTGCTGTTTCTAACCAAATGCAATAAACATCTGGATCGATGATGAATATGTATTTAAAAAAATATTGTTCCGTGACGTATGTTGGATCTACCAGTGTGTTTCATAAATGATGTACAAATGGATTTAAAACCTCGATTAGAAGGTATATGGTTTTTATCCTGTTCTGGGTATTTGGTGTAAAAATAAATAAACATGGGGTCTTATGGAAGCCATTGTCGAGCTACAGGGCCCCAAAATAAAAAAAAAATCAGTTTTTAATTTTTAATTTATAAACCGTTTGAGACAGTTTAACCAAATTAGGTGTACATATTTAGTATGTCAGTGCGTATGAAACAAAAAAAAACATCGAAGATTATTTATACAAAAAAATAGATATCACCCTGTACAATATTACAAATAAAATAGGTGGTCATATGCACTATAGCATTATCTTAATTTTTTGTTTCTACACCTTTTTGTATTCCAAACCGATTAGTGACAAAATTGATTTATTTGACCAAGTGCATTTTTACGATACTTAAAAATATCTTAGGGAAGCCGTGCAAAACAAAAATAATCAGAAGCTGTCCCCTGGATTTTTGACCCCTGCATAGGAAACACCCTGTATAATATGGAATAATATTATTTGAATTTTTCTTAATGCGTCAATTTTTTTTTAAGCGGAATGATTTTTAACTGATTTTTAAAGGTTACTTTATATACTAGTATGAGTAGAAACCGGCATATCTTTATGAAAAATTAAAATTTTGGTGTAAGAGTTGTCTATGATACTAGATTTTTAAAATTAATATTTTTTTATTTTTAATATTATTTACAAATATTATTATACCTTTGGTATAAAATTGTACTTCATCCTCTGCTTCTTCTATAACACTTTGGTCGCAAAATTTTAGAAAATTAGATGATCTTCTTAGTATGCCCTTAATCTTCGGTATGTTTATTCGGAAACAGATATAAATGAAGATGAATCCAAAATAATCGCCACAACCAATAATAGATTCAATTATAATATTTATATCTTCAACACCAACTAACAGCTACAAATGACAGACTGAGTTTATAGTTTTTAATATCTACATATTTAAATATATATTTTTTCGAGATATCTCCAGTTTTAGGAAAAAAGTGACAGTACAGCATCATATTAAAAATGTTGAATCTTGAACAGTGGAATTTTAATTACAATAGGTATTTGCAACAGTAATGGTTTAGGCATTACTACATCTGAAAATGATTGCATAATGTCTGAGGAATATACAGGGGCCTCAACTGTCATTAACAGTTGATGAGATCAAAACAACTGTGATCAGTTTTAATCATCTCCAGAAGATGCCAACTTGGTTGGCGAAATGCGCATCAAGTGCAGTATAGTGTTTTGGTGTTCTGTAAAAAACTACGCGAGTGTTGTTAAAATTCTTTTATTATTTTATTATTTTTTAAATTATTTATTATTTATCGTAAAAAATTTAAAGGAACGAACATATTTATATCAGAGGATCTCACACGAAACAAGAGGGAACTATTAAACGAAGCCCGAAGTGCCTTTGGAGAAAAAAATTGCTGGAGTTCAAATGGAAACATCTATGCTAAAATTAAAGGGGACATTGTAAGGATAAGAGGCAGGAGCGAGATGGAAATGCTTAAGTGAATAAAAAAAAAATCTCTTGAAAATACTCATCATAAAATACAAATTTTCTATTTTTCACGATTGTTTAAAATGATCTTCACTTTTTGTACTTATGAATTTAATTTGCGGGAGCGGGGAAATTATTATTGTATTGTCTTTGTTTTAGAATTGTAAGCCTTTTACTTTCCATTTATATATGTACAAAACTGTTACGCGTTTGTGCGTTTTTGTATTTTTACTTTATTTATTTATTTTCGTATAAATTAAGATACCTACTTTATTTTTAAATTAATTATATTTGGATTAAATGAATCAATTTTTAGAAGTCTTAGATGCTGAGGAAATAAAAACGGAAGTATATGATAATATAAACAGTTATCTATTAAACAAAATAAAAGAGTTTGCAAATGAAAAACTAAATGTTGTACATTTTAACATTAGGAGTACTTATAAATAAAAATTTTGAAGAGCTGATGTTATACTTGGAAGGTTTTTGGTCATGATAATTTAGATGTGATTGTCTTGTCCGAGTCGTAAAATTTAGAAGGGGTAAGTAATTTTTCCATACCAAATTTTTCATGTTACTACAATGAATCTAAATTTAACCAAAATGATGGTGTTGTTGTATACATTAAAAATAATATTAATGCACACAGCACTATAGAAAAGCTAAGCCAAACAAATCTGATGAGATTTATATTTATTAAACATCATACCTCTTTCGGAATAACAGTTTCTTATAGACCACCACCAACAGATGCAAATATATACATACATGACCTGAATCAGTATTACTCTAATATAAATAAACAAAATATTGAAATGTTTGTTGGGGATATTAATATAAATACAGGAGACAAAAATGATAATATAGTAAATAATTATTTATGCATGCTTAGTGAACATGGTTTTTTACCTTATATTACTGTACCTACAAGAGTTACAGATACCTCCTCAACTACTATCGATCATGCTTTTTTTAGAATTGAACAAAAGAAAACAGATATAGTTCAAATAAATTCTTTAGTTTGTAGTGGCGAGATACAGTGAAATACACTGCAGTGCCCTCTTTGGGTCTTTGCTACTACCTGTCTGACAATTATTGTCTAATTGACAGACAGATAACGATCTGCAGAAAGCAGATGCCATTACAGCGACCTCTATTGTCTTTGAGGAAGACAATCCTACTTAATTATTGGAAGGAGATGCCGAAAATATTGCTCGTGGAGTAGTTGTTTTCGGCATCTCCTTCCAATAAATTCTTTAGTTATTTTAACTAATTTGACAGATCACTTTACTTTATTTGTGAATCTAGTTATTCAAAATAAAGCTAAAAATTATGAAAATAGCAATGATAATTTTAAACAACTACAGTCAATTAATTATAGGAAACTATTAAAGTCTTTGAAAGGGGAACAATGGTATGATGTGCTTGAGGAAGACGATGCAGAAAAAGGTTTTAACTTATTTATTAATAAATTTCAAAATCTAATAAAAACTTATACTAAAATTAAGATTATAAAAAATAACAAATTTCGTAAAATTAAACCATGGATCACTGATGGTCTAATTTGCTCAATAATACAACGTGATTTCTTAAAGAAAAATTTAAGGAAAAATTACTCGACTGTAAGATTATCAGAATATAAGAGATACAGATATTATTTAAATAATTTGATAAAAATAACAAAGAATGCATACTACAAAAACAAAATTAACGAAGTAAATAACAATTATAAAAAAATATGGCAAATTGTAAAAGAGGTATCGAATAGTGAAAAAAAATTTAGAGAACAGAAAATGAAAATGAATTAATCCTAAACATAAATAAACTAAAAAATAACTCGGCTTCGAGGCCTGATGGAATTTCTACAAAAACAATTAAAACATGTCATAGATATACACATTAACTAGAAAATCTTTAGCTCAAATCTAAAGAAAGACGAAGCGATGTAAACAAGCACAAGCGATGGTGGTGGGCAAAGTACGGTCGGCCCAGGCCACGCCTTTGTCTTCTGTTCCCTCCGGCGGGCGCGGTGGCCAACCGGCAGCTAGTACAACCACAGCTTGACCGACATTCGTTATCGCTCTCGCACTCAGAAGAGCTGTCAGAGTTGGACGTATAATATTTGTAGTTATCGTAAATGCGCGATAACAGTGCCGTATTAAAAACTCTTGAAAAATTTTATAAATAACTTTTGAAATAGACATGAATAAAACGGTGATGCCTAATTCAGAAATAAGTATTAATGGGATTCAGGTCTACCTATTTGGCAAAGTTTTAAAAAAGAAATTTGCGATAGTAATTATGTACAAGGTGGCCCGTTTAATATGGGCCTATACTTTATCTCAGAAACTATAAGTACCATGGAAAAAAAGTTATATGAAATTGTTTTTTTCAAAGTTATCTTCAATTTTTTAATATTTTCAAATTTATAACCTGTTTATATACAGGGCGATGAACTAAAGTTCCTTTTTTTTTAAATAGCACACCCTATATATTATTACATTTTCAGAAAGCCCTTCTAAAGAAAAGTTCAATGATATATGACATGATGGGTCTGACGCCCACCGTTTCGGAGTTATTGAGAATTATCTTCAAGAAATATCCCATATTAAAATCGTGCTAGAAAAGTTAATAATTAAGTCTTTGAGCATTAACTTGCGCGAAAAGATTTCTAATTTTATTGACTTTATTATGTAATTACTCAATATTCAGTTTATAAAAAAATTTTACCGTGTTGCCACATTTCGAAAACCATAAATTCTCACGATTTTTTCAAATGGAACACCCTGTATATTATTACATTTCTAGAAAGCCCTTCTATCGACAAATTCAGAGATATATGATATGATGGGTTTGTATCCTATCATTTCTGAATGATTATCTTCAGAATATGGGATTTTAATACTGGCTATTTCCCGAAGATAATACGTTTTTTTAAGTAGCGCACCCTATATATTATTATATTTTCAGAAAGCCCTTCTAAAGACAAGTTCAATGATATATAATATGATAGGTTTGATGCTCACCGTGGTAGGCCCATTTTGTACATATGTTTATTACACATTAATTATTTACAAAAATAAAAATAAACAATACTTCAATACAGTGATGCCTAATTTAGAAATAAGTATAATATTGGGATTCAGATCTACCTATTTGGGAAAGTTTTAAAAAAGAAATTTGAGATAGTAATTATGTACATATGTTTATTGCACATTCATTATTTAGAAAAATAAAAATAGACAATACTTTACAATGAGGTACATATAATAAATAATAATAATAAATCTTTATTGTGTTCTTAACGAAAAAAGAAAGAAAGAAACACAAACGGTAAGAATTCGGCATTGCCGTTCTTCCATTCCACCTATATAAAGTTTCAAAATTAAAGCTTGCCTTGGCTTTTATGAAGTGTGTCCAATTTGTCCAAAAGGTCTTCCCTATTGGCTTTCATTAGCCATATCCTTGCCCTTAAAAAAAATTAATATTTTCAAAAATTAGTTAAAATTATTTTTAAACACACCGAAAAACATTAGCAAAAAAATTTACACTCGACTACTTGGGCAGTTACCTACCTACCGACCTACTGTTCTATAATTTTGTTTTTCCTAAAACTAAAATATAACAGCTGGCCAACATTTAAACGAAATTCATTAAATCTTAAATTGAGTGATTGTGTAAACCATATTATTGGCTGTCTATGAATGAATTTCCTAATTTAAGTTAACTTAGATACTAAATTACATTTATGTATAATACATTTTTATCCACTTACCGATGGGGTTCCTTAGGAAAGGTAAAAAAGCTCTTATTACAATTATAGCTTTTATTATTGCAGTTTTTAGTTGCACATACGTTTCCTGTTTTTCTATTACTCATTATCACTAATAAAAAAAGGAACACTATAGAAAACAAAACAATAATAAAGCACAATAAATAAACACAAAACATTACACTCAAAATAAATTCGCAAGAATAACTACGTCGCTGGATTAATCGATAATCATAATCAACACGAAGTGATTTCCCTATTTCGGTTCGAAACTCTCGCTACTGTGCTGTTCTCTTCTCAAAGGCGGGCCTAAGAACTGGCGCGCGTGGATCGGCGCAAACCGTTCCTGTCAAGAGAGCGAGCGTACCCTTCCACTTAGCTGGGCGGTGACTCTACGTCTACCACAACATGCATGCCTTTCACCCATTCGCTGAGGACTCTGTTTATCACCTTGTTACCTACATCGCTTCGTCTCTCTTTAGATTTCGGCTAAATATTTTTTAGTTAATCTGTATACTAAAGCCCCTTACACATATAATAAATGTATCTTTTGCAACAGGTTTAATCCCTGAAGAGTTTACAAAATCAATAACTACCCCAATATATAAATCCGTTAATAAAGAATTACTCACAAATTATAGACCTATTACAGTTATAAATAACTTTTCAAAGATTTTTGAACACTGCATAAAAACTAGATTAGTAAATTTTTTAAATAGAAATAAGATTTTAAATAAAAACCAGTTCGGGTTTCAACAGAATATCAGTGCCGAAGATGCTACAGTTGAATTAATTAGTAATATAGTAACTAATATGAACAATAATACAAAATGTCTGTCAGTGTTCTTAGATCTGGCCAAGGCTTTTGACACTGTCAATCACGGTTTGTTATTGAAAAGACTCGAGGATATAGGTGTTCGTGGATTACCATTGCAAATTTTTAAAAATTATCTGAAGGATAGAATACAAGTTGTTAAAATTAATAAAACATTAAGCAACCCTTTAACAGGAACTATGGGTGTCCCTCAAGGGACAGTATTAGGGCCAATTCTATTTTTAATCTATATTAATAATTTAGGAAAAATTGATATTAATGGTAACATTTTTTCATATGCAGACGATACCGCAGTAGTATTTGTTTGAAATTCATGGGATGAAGCATATTCAAATGCAGCTAATGGCCTTCAAAAAATTCAGCTTTTTTTAAATTATAGTCTTTTAAGCCTAAATGTGGCAAAAACTAAGTTCATGACCTTTTCTTCTACAGCCGCCGATCAGCCAAATAGAAATAATATTTATATTCATAAAACAACCTGTAATACTTATGGTGAACTGCACTGCATGTCCACAGATAATTAGAACAGACTGTAAGTATAAAATATCTTGGCCTAATGGTTGACCAGCATTTGAAATGGTATAGTCAGGTGGATTATCTTACAAAAAAGCTTAGAATACTAGTGCATAAATTTTACCAAATACGTGATATTCTTAACAGACGACTTGTGCTAGCGGTGTATAATGCTTTGGCTGAATCAATTCTTAGGTATTGTATTGTCGTTTGGGGAGGGTTATATGGAAATTCTCTACATAAACTTTCTGTTGCGCAAAATACAATAATTAAAATTATTTACAAAAAATCGTATCTTCATAATACAGATAAATTATATGATGAGACTAGTTTATTTAAGGTAAGACAAATGTATGTTTTTCAATGCATTCTGTGGGTATTCAAAAATAACGATAAAATTGATATGTTCTACCATCAATATAATACGAGGGCCTTAAAAACCCAAGTCATTAATACTCCATTCTGTAGAAAGACACACACTCAAAGATTTAAACTGATTTTAGACTGATTTAGACTGATTTAAAAAATATCAAAAGATGTACAACATTTAAGAAAAAACTAAATAAACATATTCAATTACACGGTGTACCAAACATATTTTGACTGATTTTTTATGAAGGGTCGGTTACCAAATCCTCAGCATAGACAAATCAAAGTTAGGTAGGTACATTATAGTGTGCTTGTTATTTTTTTTGTACAATGCCTCTTTTTTTTTGTGAATTACTACTGAAATAGGTACTTTAAATACTTCCGTTTCTATGTCTTCTGGTTCCTTTTTGTTTATGTTCTACTTTGCTTTCGGGTCTGTCACAATCAAGCGTCGATGCTTAGGTGATAGCCTGGGAGACAGAGAAGTCTTTTAGAAGACATAGAATACTATTTATTATTGGAAGGAGATGCCGAAAACAACTACTCCACGGGCAGTATGCCCCGACTGGCGTTGCATTACATCAACATCTCCATGGACATGATGTAATGCAACGCCAGTCGGGGCATACTGGCCGTGGAGTAGTTGTTTTCGGCATCTCCTTCCAATAATTAAGTAGGATTGTCATCCTCAAAGACAATAGAGGTCGCTGTAATGGCATCTGCTTTCTGCAGATCGTTATCTGTCTGTCCATTAGACAATAATTGTCAGACAGGTAGTAGCAAAGATCCAAAGAGGGCACTGCAGTGTATTTCACTGTATCTCGCCACTACAAATACTATTTATTAGTTTATATCACTGCTTTTCATATTTAGCTTAAATTAAAATTAAGGCATGCCAAAATAAGTAAATGAAAATAGAAATAGGTGTATTTATTATATTTATTATTGGCAAAGTATATTTTTATTTTATTTTTGTGTTTACTTTTATGTATTATTTATACCTATATTCTGTATTTTATTCTTTACATCTTATATATATATATTAATGTTTTTATTGTAATTGTTGTAATTTATTGTCAATTGATTGATGTAGACAAATAAATTCATTCATTCATTCATTCATTATTTTTTCTATAAATAGATATCAAACTTGGCGATTCTAACTGATTTCAAATATTTTTGGAGCGATATCACTTTATTTTTATTTAATGTTTTTGTGGAGAATAAAAATATTTTTTGTGGAGAGTGAACTTGACGCCTCTTCTTTACAGAGAATCTGTGGAGGTAACTTGTACTTACAACCATTTTAAGGCGATAAACTATAAACTAGTAGTTTTCCGAAGTACCTATTTGTCATGTGTCATCATGTGTCAGTCACTAATTGTCACTGTGGCGTCGATAAAACGAGTTCACACGAGAGTGTTGCTTCTGTAACAGAATTTGCAGCAAATGCAGCTAATTGAATCATTGGTACCTGCCAAATCTGGAGATAGGTACGAAATCGAGTATAGACGATTTGAGGATTGGTCCAATTTATAGAAAATATAATGTAGTATCGGAAAAAGTTTTTGGTAGCTTACTTTCCTGTAAAGCTGAAAAAGATTAACCATCGTCATTGTAGACACACTATTTCATGCTAAGGATGACCATTTCCATGCGGAAAGATATTGGTGTAAGCAAATAATCCAACTGTTAGCATCTTGAAAGAGGAAAAGTGGAAGCTATAGGCCACTAAAATCCAATATTTTTTCAAAAGACATACAGTGATTCTTGAAGGAAGGTAATGATGATCGTTATTCGATGTTGAAGGTAACATTCTCTGGATGTAGTGTGAAGGCTCTTTACAATTGTATTATTGCTTATAGATGTCCTTAATTATTATCGTTTTTGGGGCTTGTCGTAGGGAGGAATTAATAAAATTAAAACTGACTGATATAGCTGATGAAAAATGATTTATTAAAATAAAAGAAGAAAGATCACAGTTTTGATTGTCAACATAGTTTTCGAAAATATTTTCGTCTTCGTCCAGAAACTTTAACGCATGACCGTTTTTTCGTATTCTATAAAAACGGAAAATGTAGTTCTTAACTAATTGGTATAAACACATTTAGCCGCATACCAAAAGAAATTTTTAAATTCTTAAATTGTCAAATCCGGAGCGATATACGGGTTACTGTTTCCTAAGATCTTCTGCTTCCCTGCTTGTTGATGTTGGTGCCGATATGAATACTTTAAACAGACACGGAGGATGGAAGTCGAGTAGCGTTGCTGAAGGTTATGTCGAAACATCTTTAGAACATAAATAATAATAGCTGCAAAAATTATGGGCCAGAACGAAACTGTTTCTAACATTGAAAATTGCGTGGAAAACATTAATAGTTCAGTTGCCTCTACGTGTGCAGGAATTAATATATCAAATTGCAAAGATGTCGTAGCAATGTTTACAATAAGTAAAGTCTAATTTTGTATTCTTTTCAATTAATAAATATTTAAAAGGTAAATTATTGTAGTAAATGAGTTTTTATTTAATTCCAACTTGAATTAGTGTCTAATTGCTGAGATTTTTTACATCTTTTTACAGCACTGATCCGGAAAAGTGATATTTTACCGAGCTAGTGTGGTAATTTATGTCATTATGGCATTTGAGCGCATATTGTAATGTTTCGCCTCGCCTAACGGCTCGTCTTGGAAGCCTTCGAGTCCAGTGAAAACACTTTCGGGGAAAGTTACGTACACTATTTTTCCTGCAACCGTTAATTATTTAAAAAAAATAAATACAACTTTTAATAGTTTCAACATTTAATTTGTTATGATATGAGTAAAGAAACAATAAACGTTCATGATAGAATAAAGGAAGATATGATATCACGCATGTGGGCGTGGCATATGTGACGTCAATTGGTGCGAATTTCCGCCATATTTGCCTATACTTTGTGTGTTTATTTTACCGTTCATAGCAAAGATCTTTTTAAAATAATAGTTTTAAAAGTGTTAAAGTGTTGATTTTTGTGAAAAATGAGGTGTACGATGTATGATTGTGCTGTTGATAATATGTGCAAGGGTTTTGTACGATGGCGGTACCATGTTTTTTAGATTTCCGAAAGACAAGGAAATGCAGGGTATTTGGAAACAGCTGTGTAAATGTAAAGACAGTTCTAATGTTAAATTTGCTCGTGTTTGCGATAAGCATTTTATTAAAAGCGATTATGAACGCAATTTAAAACATGAATTTCTGGGATATAGACCAGCAAGACATCGTCCCTTGACGCCCCTTATATTTTTTTAATTCCTTAATAATTGACAGAAATAGGTCTGATAATGTTTTCTCTTCAATATTGTTTTAAGATTTTTTGTTTAATCTTGCACAGCTTTCTAAAAAGAGTAAATACATGTATAATTATATAATGTAAAAATATTTGATATTCTTTGACGTCCAACATAAAATATTGCTTTACTTAACTTCATATGTAATTTATAAAATAAATACTTAAGTTCCATCAGCACATAGGTATATATGTTTCTGAATTATAAGTACCTATTATATATTGGGTATTAAAAAATAACCTGTGAAAATTCCACAGGTATTATACAGGGCGTCCCACGGTGACGATCCATTAAAATTATCTGGAGAACTAATTAAGCTATTTATTTGAAATTTGAGGTGAAGTCAAAGTGGGCCATGATCTACTTGATGAAAATATTTTGCAGTTTCTACCACTTGTGGTTATACCGGAAGTCGACATTAACTTCGTTATTTTAAATGGGACACCCTATATATTATTTCATTTCTGAATTCTACGTGAAATTCTAAACACATTTCATGTAGGATGTCCTATACCTATTTTCAACTGTTGAAATATTGACAAGTGAATATTAACATTTTTCAACTTTGACACCCTGAAAAATCTAAACGATTTGAAATGAAGCAAAACGGTTTGCACATTTCTATCTTAACTAGCTATCGTTTGACACTAATTTCAGATTTTCTAGAAATTAAAAATTTTCGATTAAATATAATCTCTTGGTTAGATCTGAAATTACTGTCAAACGAAAGCTTAAGAAAAATTAAGATAGATAGATAGATAGGTATAGCACATCCTACATGAAATGTGTTTAGAATTTCACGTAGAATCCAAAAATGAAATAATATACAGGGCGTTCCATTCAAAATAACGAAGTTAATGTCGACTTCCGGTATAACCGGAAGTAGTAGAAACTACAAAATATTTTCATCAAGTAGATCATGGCCCACTTTCACTTCACCTCAAATTTCAAATTAATAGCTTAATTGGTTTCCAGATACTTCTAATGGATCTTCACCGTGGGACACCCGGTAGAACTGTTGTATAATTACAATTAAACTTTTATTACATTATAGTTACTTTCATTATATGAATTTAAGTATTATATACGGAGCCTTTAAAAAATAACTAGAAAAAATGTTATGTATTTTATTACTTAGAATTTACTAGTTATTTTTGAAAGGCCCTGTATATAATACCTAAATTCATATAATGAAAGTAACGATAATGTAATACAAGGCTTAGTCTTTAACATAGGTACTTCAGATGTTTATTAAAAACAACATTTACTTATTCTGTTTCACTGTAACATGATAAAAGTACTTGGATTGTAACGTAACATGTTACTGTAATTACACAAATGTTGCGTCAATGCGAAGTTTTTTTTACATAAGAAATGTGTTCTAGGAAACTAAAGCCACCTAAAAGTATATTTCAAACAATAAATAAAACAATTATAATTAAACTTCGACGCTTTCCAACGATAAAGCGCGCTTTGCGCCATATACATTTTAAAATTCTAGGCACCAAGTGACGTCATGCGCGAAAGCAGACGAAATTAGGACGCGTTAATATCATATCTTGTTTTATTGTATCATGATAAACGTTGTTATACTTCGTTGTCATAGAAATACGTCAATATGAATTCTCACTAGATTCATGATTATTGTAAATTATTTTAATACGTCAATACGTCAATTAACGTCAACTAGTAGCTGTACGATAAGATTTGCCACTTTCGGGACTAGTCCCGAGTTTGACTGCGGGGCGGTACATCTGTCAAAGAATAACGCAGGTGTCTTAAGGCCAGCTCAGCGAGGACAGAAACCTCGCGTAGAGCAAAAGGGCAAAAGCTGGCTTGATCCCGATGTTCAGTACGCATAGGGATTGTGAAAGCACGGCCTATCGATCCTTTTGGCTTGAAGAGTTTTCAGCAAGAGGTGTCAGAAAAGTTACCACAGGGATAACTGGCTTGTGGCGGTCAAGCGTTCATAGCGACGTCGCTTTTTGATCTTTCGATGTCGGCTCTTCCTATCATTGCGAAGATTTTCGGGACTAGTACGGAAAAAAACTATTTTCGGTACAAAAAATTTACCGAAAATACTTATTTTCGGAACGGTTGCAGGAAATAGATATAATTATAATTTTTTTAATTTTATAACTGATGACGTGCATCGCTTGGATACTTGTTTCGACCAAATGAAAGAACTATTGAAAAAAAAACATAACTTCTATACCAATAATCGTGCATTAAATTTATCCCTGAACAGATTGTTCTATTACAAAAAAGACCATGCCACCTACATGATTTTTTGGGAGGTCTCTCACCTCCCAAAAAAATATTTCTTATTCTGAAAGAACTGTGGATGAAGCAACTATAGATAAAAAAATTATAACTTCTATACCAGTGATTGTGCGACTTAATTTATCACAGAACAGACATTTTCATTACAAAATAGACCTTGATACTCCCATAATTTGCCACCATGTCTGTCACCCCAAAAATTTACTTCCTACTATGAAAGAACCGTGAAAGAAAAAAATTGTCGCAAATGTCGAAAATAACTTTACTTAAATAATATAAAGCTACATTAAAATACTTATATTGATCTAAAGTAATGTTTGAATTAAACAAATGTACCTGATATATAACAGATGCAATCGTCTGGGTTGAACTTAATAATATTACGAACATACAAATAAGGCTGACGGTAATATTACCCAACAAACTCATTTTGTCACCAGGCCATAAAAGAAAACATTTTAAACTTTTGATATTAATACGTAAGATCTCCATTACTTACTAGCTCCACTTTATCAATCAATGTCATTTATAGTAAAACAGCTCAATATATCCAGGCTAGTCTACTTCCAACTAGGGTTTAAACCATCTATTGGGTAAGCAAAAAAATAATGGAGTATAATTAACTTAGCGTCTAATATTTTTATATTTTAGGTTGATGAAACTGTACGAAAAGTTTCAGTTGGATTGGATGTTAATTTAATTCCTGCATTCTAAGAATTTAGTTCAGCGGTTTTTTAACTTATTATCTACTTCCTAACCTCTAAATTTATTCGTAAATGTCGTTAACTTTAAATATCATTGTCCGCATGTGTGCCTTATATTATATACGGGCAATAATGAGAAAGAGAAAATTAAACATCAGAATTATATTTTGTTTGGAAGGTTAGGTAGTAGTTTCTGTCTAATGTATTTATCTATCGTCTTTTTTAGACTTTTAACTGAAATACTCGGTGATAAATCAAGCTGGTCTGATATTTCACTGCTTCTACGTTGGTTATCGTATATGGAATAATATATAATAGTAACTGTTTTACTGTTAGCAACATATGTTAGCATATGTTGTTAGCAACATATGTTAGCACCAACATATGTTAGGATATGTTGGTGGAGAACCTTTTAATAAATAGTTATGTGTCATCAGATTTGTGTGTCTAATTTATATCAAATTTTGTATCGATGCTGGTTATGCCAATATTTTTACGGTAAATCAACATTACAACTCTTTATATACCTTTTACATCGATACTTAGTAGAGCAATATTACCCTGAAATGATACAGCTGCGTCTTTAGCTGCAGTATCTGCATAATCATTACCTTGAATGCCAATGAGACTAAGAATAAAAATTCCCATTCCATTTCCCCATAGTTTCAAGCGTATATGTACAAATATCAGTACAAATTGTGTTAATACATTTTGCAGTGCAGTTATTGAATAGAGCTTGTACAGCGACTCACGTAAACACATACATGTGGGCAGAGACTTGTTTCCTGCTATCTAACTCTAGTTATCTTAAGTTCGATTTCCTCTGTTAATGTAAACAATAAACATCCATATCCGATATTTTTATATAAAAGTAAGATGAACATTATGTTCCATTTTATACCCAAACATGCTCCTGTACACATTAGTGAATAAAAGTCTTAAAGTTGGAAATTAGTTTTTAAAAACAGACTCCGTTTAGCAATAATTTATAGTCATTAAAACCGATTATTTCCCTATACCTTAAAACCTGATAAATTGCATCTGCATCTGTTTTCTCCACCTGGATCTGTAATTGTTCTGCTGTATCAATACTTACCATTTTTGGTATATTCGAAAATACGCTTCCAATGCCTTGATCTATTTCATATTTAGTTCTTATTGGGAGTCAATCACTAAATTGAATGTTATTTACAAAAGTTGTTTACTGTATTTGTATTAATCTTTTTTTATAAGAAGCACATTCCGGGTGAAATATATGTATTATTAATGTATTAATTAATAAGGGAAAATTTTGTTAACTTGTAGTTTGTAAACTGATGGGAGGCTTTTATCTATTACATTCAATAGATCTAAATATCTGGCTGGTTTTGCGATAGCAAAACATAAATAAGGTTGTGATTAAAAAGTTTGTAAACTGGGTGGTTACTGGGATGACAATAGAGGCCGGTTACGTCTTAAATATAAAAAAGGGATTCCTGATTCATAGAATAAAGCTATTCTTGCACTTGTATGATAAACTCCAACTGCCAATTTTAACTCGGTATAGTGAATGAGTATCTAACTTTTTCAGACAAGATTTTCGAGCAGATTGTGCTTCCATAATCCAATTTTAATTGTATAAAGCTTTGTATGTTCTTAATAGTAATTTATTATCAGAACAGTTAATTCCCGATAAACAATTAAAAAATTAACTGTTATAGAATTTGATTGCAAAATTTAAAATATGCGTGCACTCCAGTTGAATTTTACATGATATTTAACCCCTCAAAACCATTTTATACTTTAACATTAGATTTTACCTTGTGATTTCCGGATGATGATGTTCTGATCTCGATTGACAGAAATGCACAGTGTTTTAGATGTCGAAAACGCACCAAAATGAACAATTCATTGACCAAATAGGTACATAATTTTATATTTCTTCATAGGGGCCCGTCTGTAAATGACGATATTTTTTAGTCTCCCAGTGTATAACAAATGTCTGTCATATAACTAAATAAAATACAATTTTAATATAGAGAATTTCTAATGAGACATATTCAGTAATTATTACGTTGTTATGCATATGATGTTTTGACGTAAATTGCAGATTGTAAGGGATATAATTTGGGACGTACATATTCTTTGACATATGTCTGAATTATTAATAGTTAGTCCTTTTTCACTCCAATTTTTCAGTAAGTACCTATCTGACTACATTTGTACTTAAAAATAATGTAGTTAGTACCAAAGAGGTAATTTTACGTAAGAAATGGAACAGTTCACTGTTTCATTCCTTGTGAAGAGCATTTCTTAAATCTGTTGCTGTCTTCAACTTCCGACCTGAAACTAAATGGCACCACGAACTATTCAGTTTTTTTTGTACCATCTTTTGTCACAAACAAATAATTCCTGTTATTATTTTCAAATATGACTACATTTCCAACATTCTGATAAGTTACATTATTTAAAATTATGAGTAATTTTAAATAATGCACATTTCTTCATGGTTAGTCTAAGGATTAATAATATTCTTTTATATGAAAGCAAACTCACAATTTCTATAAATATTTTTCCTGATTTTGTTTTCCCAAGGTGCATACAAAGACAATTTTATTATTTTAACTTTAATTTTGTGCAGCTATAAATATATGTTGTGTCGACTTCATTATATTTCTGACATAAATATTTTATCAACCATTTTACTGCCAATACTTATTTAAATTTTATAGTCATATACATTATTTTCCTTTGCGGAATACTTTAGTTTAGAGCATCGCTATCCGCATTATTTTTGTGCCTTGAATAATGCACCGTTCCGTAAATTCTTGAATTTACGGTTTGCCTATATAAGTATGCATAGAACTTTTATACTCAAAGAACCAGAAAATCCGTGAAAGTGAAGAAGTGTAGAAAACTATTACCTATAGTACTTATGAAATATTGCTAAATTTAATAAAATATAACCTCTGTGACATATGGGCCATTAACAATCTATGTATCATATACTATGGATATGGTGCTAATTTGTGTTGATTAGGGTGTATTGACTTATACCGTTGAGTGACGAAGTTTTTACTTCGTCACTCAACGCTTATACTTTATTGTGGCGACAGAAAGAGATGGTTTGTGGAAAATAGCAGTTAAAACGGTTTTAAATCTACAATAGTTGATAATTTATTGCGCAAAAAGCAATATAATAGTGATATTGAACTACTTTTTCCAATCCTCAAAGACAGTGTAGTCATAATGAATTTAACATTTAATTCTTTTACTTACTTTGGACGCCCAGTAGAAAAAATGACGAAATGTTGAGGCGGGGATTAAAATTGACTAAAATCACCTAAAATACATTGAAAAAATGTATACCTATTATATAATTTTCGGCTTTTTGAAAGAGAATTGGAACGTTAAGCTATGATCAGCGCATTACAGTAAGGTTGTATATGTTGAAGTTATTTTTTGAAGTAAAACTGCTATTTTACTATACAAAATTTATACCTGAAAGTTGCCTAAAATATGCACATATTTAAGCAACTTTGATGTATAATTTTTATATAAAGTTTAAAGTATATTTAGTTGAGTATATTTAGCAAATGAGATAATTGGCGCAAAAATTTTAATCGCCACCTTAAAAAAGAGTTGCCTGAATATATTTTATATAACTAATAATACATTAGTTATTAGTTTAGGTTCGGTTAATAAAAAATAATAAAGACAAAAACAATAAAGATAAGTCAGGTGTACACAGTATGTAACAGAAATAAAGAAATAAGTGCAATAATTGTAATCAATGATAGAACTCTCCAGTATCAACTTTTGCAAATAACTTTTTTTATAAATGCATTATAAATTACTTTATCGTATAGGTAGTAAGTGACAAAAATATTTTCTAAAAACCGTATTACTCAGTCAATAAATGCAAATAAACGTAAACTCGACAGACACTAATTTATGAGATGGACAAATATTACTGAAAAACTTTGGAATTTTGGAATTTCGAAGAAATGCGATTGGTTTTGATGAGTTCTATCATATCATATCCCATATCTTAGGATATATATATATATATATATATATATATATACACGTGCGTCCATGATGAAAGAAACGGATTTTTTGACATAAGAAAATTGTATACAGGGTGTCTCAAGAAGAACCATGCAGTCATCATTGATTCTTTTAAATGGAACACACTAGGCTGAATGGGATGAATGGAAAAAAAATAATGTTTAACAATAACAATTAATAAATAACAATTGATTTATAATAAATGTTCAATGTTTTGTTTTAAAATGAACCGTAAAACTGACAAAATGACATTGACAAACTAAACGCCGGTGATAGTTTGGTTTTTATTGTCACAAAATACTACATCAAAATGGTCTAGAGGTAACGATTAATACGAAGAAATTGTTTGTTTATGATAAAATTTGCCATACCAGGTAGCGTTTGTTGGTTTTTAAAAAAATGTTCAAGGTTGTTCAATTTAAACATTTTATTTAATTACTTTGTGTGTATTTCAAAATATAAATTTTCAAACGTCATTATTACGAAAACCGCTGATTTTAGAGATATGGTATGTTATACAAAAAGTGTTCAGAATTTACCGTGCAATTAAAAAATGACATTACTTCATTAAAAAAAATCAATGTTTCTTCTTCCCTGTATACAATTTTCTTATGTCAAAAAATCCGCAACTAAAAATACTAATCGACGTGTCCGAGCGATTTTCCAGAAAATAATTACCTAAATTTTAAACAAATTTGTTCGTTTCATCATGGACGCACTGTATATATATATTGAGAAATACTATGTCTTTAATGCTTAGAGGTAAAAATTAAATAATACTAGCATTTCGCCATCACTAGACTTTATTTGATAGTAATAGTAGTCAGGATCATGGGGGTTTATGACTATTAGAGTCGGCTAATCAGAACTAGAATCGAAACTTTGCAACAGGTCCGATAGATTAGACTAGTGGAACTGATTTCAACTGATAAGTGTAAACCTATATGCTATAAATACTCGGATTAGCCATCCCTAAAGACTATGCAGTTTATGGACTATGGACTATGCAGGACTATGTTCGATAGATTAGATTAGTGGAACTATCTTAACTGATAAGTCTTCACTAAACTATAAATATTCGGATTACCCATCTCTAAAGACTATGCAGTTTAGTAGAATATATCTTGGCCATTCCATCTTCTACTTGAGATTTATTTTTTCCAGCAGTCCATATATTCCAAGATATTTGCTTTGGAATCATTATTCGAATTTATGAAATCTTTTGTAAGCGACAATAACTATTATACCTTAAGTGCAGAAGATGTATTTCAGTATTTCATCAAGCGTGCAACATTATGCAGATGCTCATAAATGGAGGATTCTGTAGCCCATTCTAATGAGGTCTATAATCCACAATTATTGGATTCAGTAACCTCCTTAAAAACTTCCATCGTTATTAATATATTATGGATTAGAATTAATCCCCCTTGTGATTATTATTATAAATAAATTAAATGGAACGTAGATGTTTGTTTAATACTTCATTATTTAGAAGAAGTAGATAACACTACTCGTAACACTATTAAAAAGAAACATGTATTATAGATAGTGATGGGCATTCCAGTTCACTTTGGAGAATAGTACGGACCGAAACAGTTCACCTAAGTGAATAGTTCTTTTTTACAGTTCAAAACGAACTACAGTTCGTCTCGTATTTGATTTCCTTGCGGACCGAATATAATAATTGCAGTAGTAGGTAGTAGGTATACTCTTCACGACAATCAAATAATGGTATATAAAATATTAGAAATTGTCCCAAGTAATATTTTTAAACTATAATCTATACATTTTTTATCTATATAAAAGTATGTACAGTACCCTACTATAATTTTACTGATATGTTGAACTTTCTTTTTTTTGTTCGTATTATTTTTTTACATAGAAATATATTTTACGTTTATTATCAGCTTTTGAAGTAAATTATTTTATTAGTTCATAAAATATACCTACATAAATGGTTCAGAATTTCAGATAACAAAAACGCTAAATGTATTTCAGTGCTCAGTATTCATTTAAATTACTAAACTAAAAAGTTTTCTTTTTCGGTTTTAAGTTTCATGTTTCATGTCCGACATGTTGAATCACGAAGTACTAAGAACTAAACTGACTCGAACGAGGGAACGAAAACGAGAATGAACAATACAATTTCACACACAGTTCAAAATAAACTATTCAGTGGCAACTATATGAAACAGTTCGTTCAGTTCACATCAAGTGAATAGTTCATGCGAACTATTCGGTCTTGAACTGCACATCACTAATTATAGACATTAAGTTGAGGTTTGGGGGTGCATATTGCACGCAAAGTAGTTGTTTTCGACATATCTTAACAATAATAAATCTATTCCTTTGCGTACCTAGCTTATAGGTAAGAAAATTAAAACTTTATTTTTGGCTTAATTCTTATATAAAGAAATATATATATATATATATATATATATATATATATATATATATATATATATATATATATATATATATGTATATTAAAATTATTTCAATATTTGAATACATTACTTGCACAGTTCCAAAATTTATTTTGTTACTTAAAAACTCATAGCCATACTAAAAAGTTTAACAGAAAAAAAAATTGGGTTGGATAGGACTATCAGAAAAATATTTATTATTAATTATTATGAAAAGTTTTGATAAAAAGAATGAAAGGGGTTATTTATTTAAGTCATCTGCCCTAACAGGGATAAGTGTAATAATGTATAATAATGATACTATGTAAGTACTACCTCAAGTTAGTACGAAGTTAGTAGTAGTCATTTAAAAAAGTTATTTCTATAGCACCCTGTAAAGTCGCATCATAAGATGAAAAGTTCATTTTGTGACTGTTGCTAGGAAGATAGCACAATCTATTAGAAGTCAGATTTTGCTCACTAAATATTCAAATTTATTAATATCTCTGTTGATGCTGGACTCTTTGAAAGAACATCTTGAATATAACATAATTAAGAAATCAAGAAATTAAGAAATCTTAATTTGAACGAATAGATACCTGAATACCTTATTTAATTGGCGTAATATATACCCTAATATTATTTAAATCAAATATGTATTACTTCCTGAAGTTCTTTCGCATATATTGTGTGTGAACAGGGTGACGTCGTGCGGTCACGGTCATTGTACCTACACCGACAAGTACTTACTCATTATAAATGCCAATTGTTTTTCAAAATAAATTTTCGAGGAATGCCAATATAACAATCAACAAATGGCGATTTGATAATGTACGATTTAAGGAGGACAGGGTATACTAATTTAGGTGCATGCTCTAATATCAAATAAAACAGCAATATGGAATATTTCCTCAGAATTCAGATGAAGTTTGGTTACCATAATATTTTGGTTGTTTAGCAAAATACCTGTACTAAGTCTGGGTATACCAACTACTTTCTATTTGCAAAGTTATCGCTGTATCTAATTTATACGTATGAAATTGTATTGTCTATTTGCGATATTTTTGTATTGTCGATAGTTTAGGGTTAAAGGGGGTGAATTTCTGTTTGCCTGTAGGGCTGGTTTCTGTGCCACAGGAGGCTAGGCCCAGTTGGTGAGGTTAGAGGTTTCACTGGTGATACAAAAAACGATCAGTCGTGATACAAAAAAATAACAAGACCTTTGAACTACAGTCCTGCAGCAGACGTCCTGAAGGTAAATACTCTCGGCGTTATGAGGAAAATGCCTTAAGGTAGCGAGGGTGGCTATGAGTAACTTGACTAAATCCTCCAAAGAGATTTTCACAAGTTTGTTTCACATAAACAAACATAAAACAAGAACTTCGTGATAAATTATATCGGCTAATTTATCCCAAACAATTGGATATACTCGTATATTTCCAATTGGATTTTTGTGTATTTCCAAAAAATGAAAATTTTGCACCGTTGCGACCTTATATTCTCATTGACAGTGGCAAGTATATAAGAACAGATCTTTCTAATTAGAAGGTATGTTTTTTTTGTTAGTTCCTTGTTTTTTGAAGTACCTAGCAATAAAGTTAATATTTTGTATATACGTTATTTTTCTGTAGCTTAGCCAGCCTTATTTACTTTCCTTACTCCACTTGTGTAAAACGAAACACACGAAGCTGTTCTACTCATTACGCAATATCTTGAACCGATGTCCATTTGACAATAATTTTTTCTGTGCTGTATTCTTCTGCCATTCCGCAACCGGTATCTTATGTAATATCGCTTAAAATGATGGCAAGGTATACCCTCTCCGAATTTTTACTCACCTTGGCATCTATCTAAATTTGTGGAACTCGATCTCTGTTTAACCACTTTGATAGGAGGTAAGTCGGTGATCCAATTATAGGAGGTAAGTCGGTGATCCAATTGATAAAACAATGGGACGCACCGACTCTTCTGGTTTATGAATCTTAGGCAAGCAGTACAATCTAAGTACGCCTGGGTTAGATACATGTAACCTCCTATTTAAAGCCGGAGTAATAAAATTGTTGCAGGATTTAAGTATATTTCTTACATCAGTAATCATTTTTGGTAATGGATTAAGTTTATTATAAGGGTCATGCTAATCTTTTTTACGCAGCCGTTTGATTATTTTTCTATCCTTAGTGGATTATGTCCACTGAACCGTAGAAATAGTTTAGGTATAAATAGGACACAATGTTAGCATAGGTTTAGGTTTTATCATCTCCAGATGATGCCAACTTGATTGGAGAAACGCCCGTCGAGTGCAGTATAGTGTTTTGGTGTTATGTGGAAAACTACGTCAGTGTTAGCTTCACACCAAAGGATCCAACCCCCTTAAAGATTACAAATTACATTGTTTTATGGATCGCATATGTTTATTTTTATAATTTCTTGGTTTGATAACAGAGAACCAATTAAAGTAAATGGCGCTCTTATATAATTAATAAAAAGTAATACATAATGATTTAGACATTTTACAAATAACAGTCCTACTTATCCCCAATTTTTACCGACAGAGAGTTGCCGCTTCCCAAGTGTAATTTTCCCTAAGATATAGATATAGGTATAGGAAAATATTAAAAGCTTTTCACAAATTAATGTACCTAATTAAAAAAATTATAATATACCGGGTCTTCCAATTAAAATAAACGAAGAGCAGTTTTACGTTTTACGTGCTGTAGAAAATATTTTTGGTGGATAGAGCATACTTGATTACCGCGGTAGACAAATTGTCAAAAGATTAGTTAACTTGTTCTCCAGATACTTAAGGTCGATACTTACTAAATACATCTTCATCCAACGTGAATCACCCATATATACATTTATTTGATAAATTCGTGAGCGAAATTGTTTAAAATAAGTAACTAACACTAAAGCTAGTTGAAATGTTTATATTAGGTACAGACTTTACAAGTTCATAGAGACTTATTAGACTAGTAACATTATTAGATGACTTATTAAAATATGTAGTTTATTTGCACAGTTGGTCAATGTAAAAAAAATCTTGCCTGTCTGCAATGTAGGTAAATAAAAATGGTTTTATCGATCTGGAAACACATAAAAAAGTAAAAATTATTGTCGACAACAAAGTCTTTATTTTTTTGTTTAAATATTACATTAATATAATACATGATAAAAACAATGACACTTATATGCAACTCTCTTGTATTCGATTCGAGGTAGTCACCACCTCGGGTCCCCTGTATTTGTGCGAGAGGGTGTGAGTTCCGGGAATGGTTGGAATACCGGGGTTGCGACTAGGCCTCTGCAGACTTCTGTAGACCTGTAAAGTAAATAAAGACGGTAAATATAAAGTTTCGAAATATCAAAGTAAAGAGAAATATATACAACGCAGCAGATTTTCCGCGAAAGGCTAAGAAGTAATTCAAACTATTTCGGAGATTTGACTCAATTTAAGACGCTGAGTGTAATGTATTTTGCCTCAAGGAATACATTAAATATTCCAAATAACATGGTCTGCAATTTATTTTCTACGTATTTATAATTCATCAAAAAATCTTATATACCTAATAAAAAGTCTGGAAGTAATAAAGTCTACAAAGAAAAAGTATTTGACGTAAAGTCTGTAGGCGTATTTTTTTATTTCTGAATAAAATAGAGATCTTGGTTGCAGAGATACATTTTTATTGAAACTAACGTTATAATAAAAGTTTGAAATATTAATTGATAAGAATAATTGATGTTATATTTTCGAGTATGGTCCGTACACCCATTAGAGAGTTTATATTTAACGTATTTTGCTTCTGGGAGATCAGAAGACGCAGTGCCATAGAGTGGCCGGTCCAGCCGGTTTTGTAAACTTCTAGATTAAAGCCGTAACTATTTAACCGTATACCCATATTGTTATCATTAGGAAGAAAAGCTACTTTTAAATAAGGACATATATACAGGGTGTCCCATTAAAAAACGTAGCACCCCCAAAAACAAAAGTAGATAGAAAGAATTTTTATACTACATTGCATTCCACTTACATACTCTTAAAAATTCAGCATTAACACTTTTTCAATATCTCTCAAAATAAGAAAGATACAGGGACTTGTTGAAATAGGCAAAATTTCAAAATCATAATGTATGAAAGTATCTATTTGTGGCATTGTTTAGTTACTCTTATTTATTTGGGTATTACGCCACCATAATATTTATGCTATTTGGCCTTATAACATTGAAAAATTAAATAATCTTCTGAACTATATCAATTGCAAAGATCCATCAATGCAATTTACAATAGAAATAGAAAAAGATAACACTTTAACTTTCTTAGATATTTCAATTAAAAAGGTCAGTAACACATATGAAATAAGTGTTTTTAGAAAACCTACTCGTACAAATAGATATTTACATTTTAATTCAAATCATAATATTGCCATAAAGAAAGGTCTTATTAAGTGTTTATATGATAGGGTTAAATTAATATCTTCAAAAGATATTTTAACAAACGAATTAGGATTCATTAAAAATATGTTATTTAATAATCAGTATCCCGAAAGTTTTGTTGATGGCACATTTGAAAACATTGAAAATAGGACAAAAAACCAAATACAACAACGTAAAACTTCGTATACCTACCTTAGAAATTCGATTACGAATTCGATTACGATTACGAAAAGAAAGATTACGAAGAACTGGTAATATGTTCGAATATGTATGACAATTTTATCAAAGACTCGGCCAATAAATAATTTACAACCATGTGAGTGTAATAAACATTATGTGGGTGAAACATCAAGACCTCTAAATGTTCGGATCGGAGAACACGAAGATTATATTAAAAAGAGAGAATTTGAAAAGTCAAAAATTTGTGGACACGCTTGGGAAAATGGCCATAGGATACAATGGTAGTCAGTTACAATTTTAGATAAAGAACAAAACGATATAAAAAGAAAACTTAAAGAATCCTCGACAATTTTATTAAATAGAGACAAATGTATATCCAATATTTCTGTAAATTTTAATAGCTCTTGGTTATCAATTCTGAAAGACGAGATACCTAAGTCAAAATAGAATGAAAATCGACTAATATCTAATATGCCCATGGAAGTAGATAAACAAAATAAATTACAAACCGTCATACTAATCTGTACTTCAGTTATACTCAAAGTTTTGATCATAGAATATTATATTATATACCTAGGTAGAGAAGTGAGCTATTATTGACAGAGAAATTTTATATTAAAGGCGCTACGCGCCTCAGGATGTAATTTTCGATGTAAATAATGGCCTTCTCAACCGAAGTTGTATTTTTTTTACTACTAATAGCCGAATTAACACCAGAAGATCTTATTTTTATTTTAAAATCAGACATTTCCCCTATTACTCAAACATATCGAAATATCAAGTAGGTGAAATGTCAAACTGATGCGTGAAATGTCAAACTGATGGGTTTCTAAACACGTCATTATTAACCTAGGTAAATAATGAAATCATTACTATATAAAGTTTTGATCATAGAATATTATATTATATACCTAGGTAGAGAAGTGAGCTATTATTGACAGAGAAATTTTATATTAAAGGCGCTACGCGCCTCAGGATGTAATTTTCGATGTAAATAATGGCCTTCTCAACCGAAGTTGTATTTTTTTTACTACTAATAGCCGAATTAACACCAGAAGATCTTATTTTTATTTTAAAATCAGACATTTCCCCTATTACTCAAACATATCGAAATATCAAGTAGGTGAAATGTCAAACTGATGCGTGAAATGTCAAACTGATGGGTTTCTAAACACGTCATTATTAACCTAGGTAAATAATGAAATCATTATTTACCTAATTAATAATGAACTACTTCTCATTACACAAATGAGTTAAGTAATAAGGTTTTCTCATGTTAGTAGTAAAAAAAATATATTATCAGGCATCAGGAAAGAAATCAGGCATTGCCAAATAAAACTGTCATGGGACCGAAACTTTTCTCCTAAACCGATAGATGGCGCTCAAATTATAATTTGCATACATACAGTCACTATCTAGTGACTAAATTTGCAAATAGTGCTTACGCATATATTCATGCGGCCAAGGTGGCTCCGCGCTTCGCTCATTGTTTGAATTTGACATTTGAGATCAGCTGTTTATTTGGTTACAAAATTTGTTCAATTTTCCGTATGTGATTTGAGTTTACTGATTGTTACGTCATCATATTTTTATTCTGTACAAATTTGTTGTTTTTTCCATGCTTTCTTTAAATTTGTGTACGTGTTATATTCTCCAGAACCCTTGTGTAGTCTGTGTGTTGGCGCCTGTTATTTTCCTAACTCCATTTCGCTTTTTCGTAATTAATTGATACTAATACCGAATAGATAATTAAACCTATTTAAATGTACAAAAACATAGTTTTCCATTGCAACAAAAAATTATATCGACGATACCTATATCATGAAAAAGATTGATAATGGCACATTATTTGTAATTCAAAATTAAACCAAATCTCCTTTATGACGAATTCCTGCGATTTTTAAGATAAATTAGATACTGATATCTTTTCCTGATAATACAGGCGGTGGCTTTTGTTGATATTTTTAGTACCAAAACACTCTTATAAAGTACTAAAACAATCTTATAAGACGGTTATACCTGTTAATAGTGCCTATATATCTCTCATAATAAAACACTTCTTGATGTCGAGTGATGCAATGTGAAATACCTACACCACATACCGAAATATATCGCCTATTCAAGTGCTTATCTCGATTAATTTTGGGAAGTGGTATGTATAATTTAAGGTTCGATCCCGAAATACTAAAAAAATCTACTTTTCAGTATAACCTTTAGCATACTGAATAAGAAACGGTGTATCTGAAAGAGGTTCTATAAATTTTACGACTGAATTTTACGTCAGGAATTTGCTGAATAACTTATTCGGCATTATTTCGGAACGGTGTGTAGTTGATTTTAGCAGGTATTCCTTGCACAATATAAAAAAGTTGAATAACCAATATTTCAAGGTAGTATAAAAAAAGTGTCTCAATACCGTCTGACTGGGGTTGAGGGTTTCTTTGGCAACGTGTCTGAAGTCGTACTCGTCTCCCTCGTCCTCGAGGTCGTCCTCCTCTCTGGACCCAGGCGGTTCGTACATTTTCATAAATCCGTGGGTGGGACGCCGCTCTGAAATACAAAAAAAAACCTGTGATTTGTATGCACTCGAGAACAGTAAACATATAAGTACAGTGTGTCCATCTAGTACGCAGGTTTTATATCTGGTTATATCTGGTAAGGTATTAGGGGTGGTGGTGAATAGGTGTTGCAGAATTGCCAAAAATAGTTATTTAATTAGTTATACATATACACCCGGATTCATGAAAGGGGCGTAAGGCGTTAGTTGGACTAACCAACTTTGCGCCGCCAACTACACCTTTTATTTTAACCCGCACAACAACGGCGCAAACCTTTCGCGTAACCTTCGCTAGTCGGACTAACATTAGGCCTCGTTGATGAATCTGTACGTTAATGTATTATTTTTATAATAATATATTATTTTACTATCACTATCTTTGAATTAGCGGAATGACGTGTTTATTATTGTGTAAAGCAAATGCTTCCGACCAGCAATTCCATAACTTACAATTTATATTGGCGAAGCCAATACAATAGACCAGATGAACTCCCTAATCGCTGTCGGGGTATCTTTTACATTGTTTTACTGGTTCGCATGAGGCAGTTCTGTGCACTGCTTAATAATATGCCGCCCGTCTCCCACACAACTATCGGACTTTTCGATTAATCCTTGAAAGGTAGAGATATATTATTATTATTATCCATGGTGGTACCAGGTGTGCTGAATCCATACTGATCCATACTAGCCAAATTTGGAGATCTAGCAGGCTAGTTAATTAATCCTACGCGACCTATCTATTTTTGTTAAAAATTGTGTTCAATATGGACTCGTACTTCTTTATGGAAGTGTACAAGAGTACCATCTAACTACTGAACCACATAATATTTTGTTTAATTTTAGCTGGGACATGTTGTAGTAAATCTGGCATATTTTTTTTTGTGAAAACTGTAAAAACCTTTCTCCAGCCAGGAGCTTATCATAAAACTAGATATGGTCCAATAATGTAATGATAAATTGTGCCTTCCAAACATTGAGTGACCACTTATGTTGAAAATTGAACATGAGAGTATAAAAGTGGAAATAATCGTTTTTCATTTGTTTTGTGCTCATCGACAAAACGTTACTCGTGTTTTAAAAATAATTTTCAGTAAATTCTTGATGGAATTGAATATGATAAGGATGAAATATGTTTTTCTTGGGTGATTTTGATATTAATCTTTTTTGTTAGATTTTTATTCATTTCCCTAACTCTTAATTGCGGATCCTTCGTCACTGATAACGCGATCGAGAACTCATTTTCTTCAGTTGAAATAGTTTTTGTTCTTGTTGATTTCTCGTAATTAACAGTACCTGTCCCATCAAATATTTCTATTAATATGTTAAAATATATTTTCAGGGGGTGTCTTTCCCCCTGAAAGTATATTCGTGAAGTATTTTCGTGTGGCTAAGAAACAGTTTCCATAGATTTCTCTATCTTGCTAATCAATTTTTCTTGCGAATAATTTATTTTACAAAACATCAACTAGTTCAACCATAATACTTCATAATTAATTTTTATAATGTAAAAGTCACGTATTTAACAACTGTTGACAATACAAAGATACTATAAATATTTTAAGGATTTTAGAAATAGTTTCTAGCAATATTTGCTTCCTGCTAGTAACCAGGTGCTTCTCAATAGATTTTCTAAACTTCGGGGGCGGTGCCACACGACACCTTTAAATGTACATTTTATTTATCCTAGGTGTAACTCATAATAATTTTTCCGGCCGTCAGGGGGCGGCGATTCTTCTAGCAATATTTTTAACCGAATTTCAAGCTGTAACTCTGTTGTTATGCTTTATGCTACCTACGGTGCTGGGTAAGTGTGTAAAGTCTTTGTGTAAGTCCCGGATCCAGCTCCGGGACTTATACAGATACGGTGAATAATACGTCTATGTGTTCAGAATAACTTTTCTGCCCGTCAGGTGGCGGTGATTCATCTAGCAAATATTTTTAATCATATTTCAAGCTGTAACTCTGTTCTTATGCTTTGTGTCACCCTCATCTCCTGTATATCTTTCACATAGACTGTACCTCCATGTGTTCAGAATAATTTTTAATAATTTTTCCGACCTTCAGGGGGCGGAGATACATTCAGCAATATTTTCAATTTAATTTCAAGCTGTAACTCTGTTGTTATGCTTTGTACCACCTTCATCTCTTGGACATTTCTCACATAAACTGTAAGTAAGTAAGTAACACCTCCATATATTCAGAATAATGTTTCTGGCAGTCAGAGGGCGGCGATACCTCCGGCAATATTTTTAATTCAATTTCAAGCTGTAACTTTGTAGTTATCCTGTGCTACCTTCATCTCCTGGACATCCTTCACTGAACACATGGACATCTTACTTACCTCAAAGGTGTATCCTGTAGGGAGCCACCCAATATGTTTCAAAGTATTTTTATAATATGTTTCTCCACATTGCATCATTTCTGTGAAAGCCTTTTTGTCGAAAATCTTACAATAGGGCCGATATTTGACATTGACGCACTATTGGAACTTGGAACACCCTGTGAATTGCTTATTTGAAAATATGCTGAGGGAATGTGAAAGCGTTTAACAACTTTTGGACGTAGTGATATCAAATGTGGATATCTGTTTTACCGACCCGTTATCGTGCAACAAACAAATTTATAATGCTTTCAATACAAACTATAGTAGGTTTCGGCGTCGTTGAAAATCACCTACTTTTAAAACTTTATAAGAACTTAACATTTAATTAACTCTATTGAAACATGTTGTCATTAGTAGATTTTATTAAACTCCAGTACAGTTGACATTCAATTAACAAAACGTTTCAATTTAGTTTCATTATGGAACCACTAAACAAAAAAATTGTCAGTGTTATTTCAACTGGGATCGGAGCCCGAGCTGAATAAAATTCGCAAATTATGTAGACATGTATATAAGTGCCCTAGTTAAATAAATGGTTTATTTTACCATGTGGTTTACTATTTTATGCTGTTCAGCTGCTTTAAATTTAACTTGTATTTTAAGATTCTCTTGTTAACAGCCTATGATTTCTGATTGTTTCTTTTATTTACTCTTTCGTATGCTTATTATGATTATAAGATTATTTTAGTTGATATCTCACAAGATGGTAGGATTTTTAAACTAAAATTCTGGGGTCAAATATGGGATTCCTATCTAGGGAATTTCACCAATATTCAAAATTAGGGGTGGACCGCATTGCCACCAAAAAACCACTGACATCTCATAAGATAGTAGCATTTTGATAGTTTTAGTCTTTGGTCATGGGCCCCCCCTAGCTTTAAATATTGTTTTCGGCAACTTATATTGGTGAGGTGAGCGGAAGGGGAAGCCAGTACACGCGATTTACACTACTGCGCTTTAAAGTAATAGAAAATACCGGACCATGTGGGTTATTCTACAATAGGCACAGAAATAAATTATTTCATAGTCCCATACATACTACATACATACATAGTTCATAGTATTATACATAGTAATTAAATCTAAAAGTAAGAATACAAGTACTAAATACATACGACATAGAAAAATAAATGACAATTATATTACTGGTAAAATAGACAGTTGGAAATTTTAATAGCAGTAAAACTGAAACCTAAAAAAAATTTAATGTGATACTGGTATTACTACCAAAATGTTGTTAAAGGAATACTGTGTATAGAAACACTTAATGTTTTTATATAAATCATTGGATTTTTACGAGAAAGTGAAAGTGAGTGGTATTCTTGGTGAGGCTCTAGTGGATTTATCAAATAATGGAAAAGTTACGTATTAAAAGCGACAGTTATTTATTACTTTACAATAGAAAAACCTCCATTCATCTTGCTACAAACTCTAAAAATTCTATATAAATCATAAAAGGATTTCGGCAAATGATTGTGGTGAGAGTAGATAAAGTGGAAATCATTTTTTGGTATATAAGACCGTCGATTTAAGTTTCCGTCTGACAGTCTCAGTTCGACTGTAAATCTATGGTTTTAAGTAGCTTTTTCTAAGAAAATAAATATAGCCTGTATTTTTACTCGTCAATAAATATAAGCTTTTATTTTTGTTGAAAGGTAACTATAAATTGTAACTTATATTCAATGTACATTAAGAAGCTACAAACAAGTAATAGTATTTTGATTGCAGGAAAGCATTTATAAAAATAATGCATTTGTTATACAGTCCGTCCCTAAAGTAAATCTCCCACCTTAACTTTTAAACGAGTTGAGATATCGACCTCAAACAAAATGCAGGATGAATGGTATGGTATGGAATGGTAAACAAAAAGTACTACTTTCTGCCTACAAACGGAATTTTGACAACTGATAGATGGCGCCAGATGACTATGCTATTTTTAGAAAATGGCATAGTAGGCCGTATCGCACATCGTAGGTAAAGGTATCTCAATTTCCTTTACACCAATTGTTTAAAAATTAAAATGGAGTCATCCGTTTTCGAGTTACAAGCGTTTCTCTGTCTCATTCGGCGAGCGAAAAGACCATAATTCACTCTAAATGTTTAGCATTTTATTAAAACAGTTAAATGTTTTAATCGAAAAATGTTAATGTAATCTTAGAGGTTTGCAATCTCAAAAAAATGTATCGTTAGGTGTTAAATCGGACGATGTGTTGACTTTCAATTAATTTCTAACAGCAAAAATACGTTCTTCAATAGTACGGATTTTAAATCGAAAACCACGAAAAATAAATAAACAAATAAATACAATAATCAATAAATGGTAACAAATAAACGATAGAACAATAACTAAGCAAACGATAATAGATGATAAACACTTACTAAATATCGATAATTATAAAGAAACTCAAGAACCGTAACACGCAAAATAACTTAAATGTCAAACTAGCGACTTCTCGATGACAATTTATAAATAAAATAATCAATTGTACTTATGTTTAGAATATGAACCACTCGATTTTTATTTACCAAATACGACTACGTAGATAATTGATTAAAATAATTGAAAGCCAACACATTCCCCCTATTTAACACCTATAGATACATCTTTTTTGAGAATGCAAACCTCTTAGATTAGGTATATTATATTCGGATAACCTGACAAATGTTAGGTCATCCTGGTCCATCAAATGTTGCTTAGGCTGATGTTGGATACAGTACTATACAGTGTATTCCAAACACATCACCATTGTTTATTGTTAACTATAACTTATAAGAAATAGGAATACAGTTTAAATTATGTAAATTTTGCAGAATTTTACGGAGATTTCAAATATCAATTCAAATTGATGAATTTCTTAACGTTTTGGAGATATCTGAGAAAAATCACAATTTACAACATTATATTTTCTTCCAAAGCTCGACAAATATACACTTGGACCATTTTTAAATTATTGATATTTTCTGAACAAGAATTGTTTGATGCTATTGAGGACTTCCTGTCGTCTTTTGTTTTTCAGTTAGAATAAATAAAAAATCGGTTAGGTACTGTTGAACAATTTGCAGGCCATAACCACTTTGTAATAAGTTATAAATTTTAAAATAAACCAACTTTTGACTAACAATTTCGCACAAGCATGTAAATAAAAATGTGGTTCCAAAAAAAAATGAGGGTTCCTACGCCATATATTCAGACCCTTCCAGTTTAGAAAAAACACCCTGTATAAGTAGATAAATTTAAGATGATACCGGTTTATAGTACAAGGGTTTGATTATCTAAATACCGAATCTCAACCTTTAATTATTAGAAACAGGGCTACTATGATTTTTTACAAGGTTATGTTTTTCCCCAAATTTTTAGAAAAACCGAAATAACTTGGCAACCCCGTATACAAGACAGGCAAGCGGGGCACCAATCTATGGAGAATTTTAAGCTTAACCAAAATCTCGTAGAAAATACAGGGTGTTCCATATAAAAAACAAATGTCGGATGCTGTAACCGCTGAACGGTGCACCCTGAATATCCAAAAATAATTTTGCTTAATGCTTCTACTTATAGATAAAAAAAATAGTTCTGAATTGTATTTGACAAAAAGCATCTATCAAGCATCATCTAACTTTGCTTTTCTTAATTCAGAAAAATGAAAAATTGTATCACTATTTTAAGAAGTAACACAAATATAAAACACAGCGGAAATTTGTCAGAACAAATACATTGTTTTCAACTTGGGAATGAGTGAAATATTAATTAGGTATTGCTTCTAACTTAGCCTCAAATGCATAATTTAGGGTAGTTTGAAATTATAAATTCGTAACGCTGCAATTAGATTACTAATAATTGTTTAGTCTGTATAACTGGGCGTTTGAATAAACCATATAAAAATTTTATTTTACAGGAAACAATCTGGGGAAATGACTTGCATCCTTGAGTGATAAAGCTTACCGTACTGATTCCGTATGATATCTGGATCGCCGGAACCTTCCACTGAGTTGCAATTCCTGACTGGTTCGGCGACCATGGCTTGCTCTGGCGTGAGCGGGCTGCGCACCCCCGTGACGGACCCGTCTACCATGAGGTCGTCGGCGACGATAACCGCTTCCATGGGCACATGTTTGGATCCGCTACCGTCGGGGCCGCGATGGCAGGGCCGTGAGTAGTGTCGTCGACACAGGGCGGCCAGCACTAGGCAGACCCCAGTGGCCAGAATGCCGGCCGTGCCAAGTAGGCCCATGATCAGCGGGCTCACCGGCATGCTGCCGGACGTAGAACCTGGAATCAAACAAAAGAAAGACTATTATTTTATGGAAACTTCATTTACCTATTATTGTAATGAAGTACATTATATTTCCCCGTTATAATAATATTTTATCTCTATATAAGTCACCCACACAACGCCGTAAATAAAAGAACTATACCCGACACAAAATGTATTATTTCGACGTCTGAAGTAGAAGCCAAAGGCGCGCGCATCTTTTGCTCTCCACGCGGACACAGCCTATTTGGTAAGCTGTGATGCGGACATAGGAAATTTCACGCGCAAAGAGTTCAGTTGCTGAGCCGCCGTCCGAGAATCCAGCCGCACTAAGACATCACCACGAGTTCCTGTATACAGATTTGTACCACCAGTAAGTAAGAAATATTTTGCAAGTCAGTAAAATCAACATAGTGAAATTTTCCTAAGTATCAAAACAGATTGGGACTTGTGTATTTTTCGCCGTCTGTCTACCTGATCAAATATTTTCAGAGTCCGTAAATTGGAAATAGTGAAATTCTTATAAGGTTAAAAATAAATTGTGACTTAGACGATTTATCAATTTAAACCGAATATTCTGCAGAGTCCACAAGAACGTGGGGACTTGTGATTATTTCCAATTTAGTAGTGTATAAGTATAAAATATATAAAGTCCGAGATTTCACTTATGCGCATGTCCCAGGTATTTGTAGAGTCATATCCAGCTAACAGCGATTCAGACATTCAGTCTGTGACCACGCTGCATCGAAGTAAGACCTGTCCGCCTGCACCGCTGCTACCAGAAAGTGAGTAAACAATTACAAGTCAGTAAATTCGACAATGTGAAATTTTTCTAAGTATAAAAATCATTTTATACTTTAACAAATTTTGTCGACGAACCCGAATATTTCTTCAGAGTCCACAAGACCGTGGGGACTTGTGATTATTTCAGATTTAGTAGTGTACAAGCATAAAATAGCCAAAGTCCGAAATTTCACTTCTGCGCATGTCCGAGGTTTTCATAGAACCATATCCAGCTAGCAGCAACTCAGACATTCAGTCTACCACCGTCCAGCACACGAAGCAGTCCTGTCTACCACCGCTACCAGCACCAGCTAGAAGTAAGTACCGCGCAGGTCTGAACACTTGGTAAAAATTCATCACCTGCTGTCTAGATATCCAAAATTATTCTAAGTCGATTAGAATAAGGTAGCTAAAGTTTTCTAAGTGGAATAATTTGGTAAATGTTCAAAGTCGATAATTTCACTTCTGCGCCTGTCCGAGTTCTCTCTGGTACCTTACCCAGCTGAGAACGACTCCGTTATTCAGTTGGCAGCCGTCCAGCCTACGAGGAAGTCCTGTCTACCACCGCTGCTACTACCAGAGAAGAAGTGAGTAAATCTGTCAGAGTCTTCACCGACCACCCGGAAGCAGCAGACGTGCCCAGGACTAAGGAAGTAAGGAATTAAGAGTAGATTTTATGGTATAGTTTTATGGTCAATATATGTATAAAAGGTTTATTGGTGTCTTATTATTATCTGTTGTGTGAAGTCTAATTTTCCCTATCGACCGACCTGGCGTACCGTATCTTCACTGAAGCTACCTGAGTAGTGGTGTTCCTACACTGTAACCAGGAACTGGCGCCCGAGGCAAAATAAAAGAGAAACCGAACCTCGGGCACTAACGTGACACTTCCTACCTGTGCAAATCGGGAAGTATCCGTCACATTATATTTTGAGTTTGGAGATTTTCGGTTATTTTTTCTTCAAGAAAGACATAGTAAATGCAAAAGTTGCAAGTTCTTCGATGCTTTCGAAAAAGTTAATAAACAAATCAAATCATTACACATAATGTTAAGAAGGTATGACTTAAACTTTTTTACTATAGATAGAACACGAAGTACCTATATTAACAGATTTAGATAAGGTTTTTTCTCGAAATATTGATGTAGGTGTTGATACTGTTAATAAAAGTGTACCATAACCATTTGTCAAACACGTTTTTCCTGTGGAACACTTATTTGGTTACAGTTTTTTTCTAGCAGATATAGATCTATTACATCCTTGATCAAAATATTCATAAGAGAATGGTTTACATCAAATCTATCGAAATCTACAGGGAGTTCCATTTAAAAAATACAAGTTTGGATCACATTTCTTTAAGATGGTGTATATATTTCCACTTATCTCCTAGAATTTCATTACAGGGTCCTGATTCCTTTCTTTCATTCTCTCACTATTTACAATATGCCCTCGCTCTCAAGAATTTTCCCTCTGATATTCTATACAGGGTGTAAATTTAGTGGAGAATTGTTCCATAACTCGGCAGGCACGAACCCTGGAGGAATTTTACGTAACACCATCATACTGTACCATTTGGAGCGCCTTTTAAAAATATTTTGGATCCTACGGGGTGTTTCATATTAAGGTGGCAGACCCAACTTATATTTTTTTAAATGGAACGACCTGTATATTTTTGCATATTCAAAATCTACGTAAAATTCTTAACTCATAGATAGCAATATGTATGTCCTTTAATGCAGTCGTTTTTAAGATATTTAGTATTTTGTAAAAAAAAAAATCAGAAGCAGACTTCAGTTTCAGCTACAATTACGATTAAGTTTTTTGGAATTTCAAAAAGATTTTTCGTGCACAAATAGTCAACATAACTGTGTATACTTCTATGATTAAAGCATTTGATTAAATTATACAGGGTGTTAATAAAACAGAAATGAATCTCGTAAACTTAGAACGCACGTAACTCGATTTTTTTTAATGGCACGACTCATATTTGATTCCATATCTGAAAAGCCATCAAAAAATACCTTTCTCTACATGTATCACAATGTGTGCTTAAACTTAACAGTTTTCGAATAATTTGATATTTTTATTATTTCACGTGATAATTATTATTCGATCCGATTACAACTTTTCCTAATCTAATTAATTTGCGAAGAAGGCTGGCTTCAGACAATTATTTTGACAATTCAAAACGTCAATGAATTAGTAATTTTGTTAATCCGTACACCTAACTTGGTAATTATTGTTCCTCCAGAAGTTTAAAAAAATGAAGTTTACTAAGAAACAATTCCGAAATTGTCATACGTCAGTAAATAAAATTCTAAGGCAACAAAAATGTCACCGGAATCATATCCAATTATTGCAAGAATTTAGTGAATACGATTTCAATAATCGAATACGATTTTGTCAGTGAGCACTTAATTCGACGAAGAAGAACCAGATTTTTTCAACAATGTTTTATTCACTGATGAGGCTACATTTCATAAAAATGGTTGTGTTAATAGGCACAATTTTCATTAATAAGCTACGGAATACGCTTACATTGTTTCAACAAATTGTCTAATAAATGTTTTGGGGTGAATTATTGGATTATTATAAGAAATATTTTTTAAAAGAGGATATAAAAAATAATAAATAATAAGTAGTGAATGTTAACAAATAGTCTAGAAAAAAATTATATTTTTAAACTAAATTAAAGCAAATGTTCAAAATGGTTTGTTATTTTTTATATCCTCTTTTAAAAACTATTTCTTATAATAATCCAATACTAGTCCACTAAATAATTATTGCAGTGTCAAAATTATTATGCTTTCTAAGTCTAATTTAAATACATTTTCCGTCGTTCGTTTACTTCAGCGTTGTCCACAGCTCTACTGCTTCTCAACACCAGTGCTTTGAATAGAATTGTTTAACTATAGAGGAAAGGCCTGCATATTTGAGTGAATGTCACTACAATGACAAACCACTGTCACTATTTTTGGGTAGTGTATAGAAAATAAGATAAATTTACATAATGTCATAAACTCACATTAGTGTGAAACTTATACTGTTTATACTGTATGCTTATAAGCTTATATAAACTTATAATGTTTGTATAATCTTTAGCTCTATAAACTTGTAATGTTTCTGTCTTCTTCAGAATCCACTATGTAAACCATTAAGTATAATTTTTTTTAATCCGTACAAATTTTATACAAAATGCAGGGTGACAAGGTAAATAAAGGTATATCTTCAAATAAATTCTTTTTCTTGCGGCAAATTAACTTTCTATTCCAATCGAAAAGGATTTTTGAAACATTGGCATCCAATCGAAATACAATTTTTTAAGCACCAATCCAGTGATGTGCTTTTTAAACTAAGTCTTAGAAAATCAATCTTTATCTAAGGGCAAACATTTTTATTTTGTATTTTTCTTTTTTCGCGATGTATTCGCGAGTAGGTACTCTAGTAAGAAACCTATTTTGAGAAAAGTATGCCTAAAGTGTAATGTACTATGGCGCGGTATAATCTTTTCTTTAAATTTCATTATGAAACTGACCCTTAGCCTTTATAATGAAAATGCCATTCAATGACAATTAAAGTATTACGAATAATAGTACAACCGCTAATTAATCAATTTTTGTTCAGTGTTCCCAATTTAATTGTTTTTATAGTTTTACTCTTCACTTAGACAATACATTAATCAAACAATTTTGAATTTTTAGTCTAAGTCAATATCAGCTATTTAATTTTTATACATATAGGCGTGCTGAAACTTAGACAGCAATCGTCTGAAAAACATCATCAATTTGTGATGACTACAGGTTTTTCATTTATGTTTTTACCTCCAATCGAACTTTTGTAGCTAAATTGTACAATTATTTTATATCAAGTAGATACACATTGTACTTCTTTAAGGACGTACATCTATGGCATTACTTGTAGTTTATTTCTATAAAATTTTCTGAAGTAACGACCTAAAAAACTGTTTGGTCGAAAACTTCACAACTATCATTTATTTGACCAATCTGAACTGAAATTCAAATTGAATGTCAAATTCTTAATTGCAATTAAGATGGCTCATTGAGAAAATAAGATTTCAAATGAATATTTTTGTTCTTGAGTAAACATCGCACAAATGGTATTGTGCCATTTAAATTAAATTTAATATTGAAATTGTAATAACGAAACGGAAAGAAATCTATATATATTAAAACGGGTCGATTATGTCTCGTCTCGCTCTAAATTTCGTCGCCGAATCGACAAACTTTCTACGCTATCTCCTCCGAGAGGGGGTCGCGGAGCGACCTTTCTCCTATGCGTAGGGGTATTTTCGTCCCGTTTCCTACGCGTTTTCCCAATTTAAACGCCCTTTCAAAAAACCTCTGCAAAATTTTCGTCGATCGCCGTTCGGCGAGAGAGATACGGCTAGCACCGGCTTTTATCCTCGCGCCTAATGGCCCTGTCACACCTGCCGAAATCCCGACTTCCGGGACTCCCTCGACCCTTTTTCTAACTTTAGGCCTTCGAGAACCGCTTCCCGTGAAAGTTCCGTCCTTTCTCTAATCCTTTGAAATTTTTTTTCGAGACCGTACGTCGAGTCCTTCTATGTCTATTTCGTCTTCGAAAATCTCGAGTCGCGTCCGTCTCAACTTCTTTCTCATTTTATCTGCCGATGTGAGATTGCACTAAAGAGACAAGCACCTTCCACTAAAACTGTCAAATTAATTAAACTTCAGATAGGTTATTTTACTACGAGAAATATTGCTAACGGAATCGATAGTACCGACTGCCAAACACTTCTGATTACCAAAATACTGAAGCGAAATGCTTTTTAAATTAGAAAATCGGTAAAAATTATTTTTTCAGGTTGACACGTACAGTTTACATACTTAAACGTGTCACGGTAAACTTTTGACAACAGGCGCGGTAGCGCAATAGAAAAGTCGTAAGTCGTTCAAAACGTGATAATGCCGATATCGCGAGTTCGAATCACGTTGGAGGCAAATTCTTTTTTACTTTTTAATTCCAATTATTTATTAGTATTAGTGTTTAGTTATTCTGTTTCATTATCGGTAGCTTTTATTCTTTCTGCACGTAGAGTTCATTTTGGCAGTCTGTTAAATTCATCATTTTAGCTTACAAAAGTAAATATCTGCAATATTTTTGGTGCCATTGATAAAATTGATAATAATGTTTACTGAAAAATAAATTCAAGTTTCAACACTTAAAAAATTATAATGTTTTACCATCAAGAATAGAGTACCCTTACAATTCATAAAAACATTAAGAAAAATCGTTTAGTATAATTACATCATCATTATAGATACAAAATTTCTTTAATATATATTTTCTTTAAAATAATATTCTTCTAGATGCTTTTGTCACCCAAAGGGTGACCCCAGGCCGCAGGCCTGGTCCCCCAGTAGGGCTAGAAATGGGAACGAAAATCGCAAGAGCGATTTTCTCCCATTTCTAGTAAGCATTATTAAATTACGTATAATACGCTATGGTTATATGATAATATAAACGCTATGGTTTCACCAAAAATATTTTTTGCAAACTATAAATGAAATATATTTTCTATTTCTAAGTGGACTTTAAGAAAAAACCAGAAGATCAAATAGCATATTTTAATTTACTTATATTTATATAGGGTGCCTCATAAAACAGAGGCTTAGCATTTTTTTTTTAAATGTAATGCACTACGTTTTCATTCTCCAGCCAATACATTAATATGGTGCTTGATGAATGTGCCTCTAATAGTAAGATATATCTAAAATAGTCGACAATAAGTGCAACGTATTAGAAAAAGAATACAAGTTTATTTGTATGTTACAGGCACTACAAACTCTTTATCTGGAATAAAATGGACTCAATATGGTTCGTATTTTCCTTTAAAAAGCCACAAACCGGGTTGGACTCTTCGTTGAAGTACTAAGTATATAACTTAATTTTACAGCTCACTCAATTTCAATTCTTATAAACATGCAGTAAAGTTAGTAATTACACGGATATGATGTCATTTCATACATATTAATTGTAATTAATGTAGTGGTAAGCCCTGCCGACAGTCACTGGGAATGCGATCGTAGATTCTGAAAATTTATGAAGTGTGGCATTTCAGTGAGAGTAATGCAAGAGACTTTGTAATCACAATATTAGATTTCAAACTACTGTAATTGGTTATGTTTGTGAAGTTAATTTGGTGCACTCATGGGGAATATTTTGTGATTAATTCTATGTTCTAGACGAGATGTTAGTATGCATGCTAACAACGTTATATATAAGTATTTAAATTTCAAATTTGCATATATGTAGTTATACCGTAACCAGTGAAGTTACAGCCTACTTTATAAACGATTTACACACCTAATACTGAGATGAATGGCTTCTTATATGAATATATAAATCTAGCAGTATCAAAAATAATGAGCGGTTTAAAGCCATATCTGCTAAAGGACTAAAGAACACATAACCCCACTAGTTTTCGATTGTTTTCAAACATTTTTTTGTATATAGGTGTGTGACTTGTGTGTGAAATATTTTATATTATCAAGGGCATGTTCTTCTTTTAAGGGTAGAAACTGTAGGCTGGTGTTTCATTAAATACTGCATGGAATAGTACATAAAATTGGTAATTATTTACTATACCATGTGACTTATTTACTACCAATATTTTACTTTACTTTAGGTACTTTATTGAACACATTAGGTATATGCAAAAAGGTATTATTATTATTATTATTATTATTATTGTTATTACTATTATCATTATTATTTTATATTTAGGTCATTTCTTTAACAAGAAAAATAAACCAGAGAACTTCGTAGTGCATAATGAGCAAAACACGAACAAAAATAATCTATAATAATAATAATAATAATAATAATAATAATAATAATAATAATAATAATAAAGTAAGTAAAGCAGGGAGGTCATCCAACATCTAAGACTTTGGTAAGCAGCGGCACCACTTACCTCAGCTAAGGATCTCTACAATCAACCTCGTCGGATGAGGGGTCATGGGCAAGGTGGAGGGGTCCAACCGGACGATTTGCCTGTTGACGACAATGGCCATGTACACGGACACTTTGAGTGGACAGATGAGTTTCTTTTTGCAGTTTTACGAAAGAAGTGAACCTGCGTGGAGAGCATGCATGGCACGGATGAATGCCCTGTGGTGTGAAGTTCATCCAGAGCATCGTGTCTTCACAAAACAACTTCGTGATAATGTATCCCATCTTCGTCGCAGAGAATATGTGAGAGCCGCTCCTTAGCTGGGGAAAAACGAGACCGAAAGGCCTCTGATGAACCGGTGATGGAGGAGGTGATCATCGCTCCACTAGCACCGGTGTAGCCTCAGTATCCGACAGGGGCTGCACCGTCAGAAACTCCCGAAGCCACAAAACTGGGTAGAGCGGATGCAGGGCCTCGTGGAGGACTACCAGAAGAGGCCGACATCTGACACATCAATTGTGTCTTGTTGAAGGGCTCTTTCGAGTGGAAAGGCGACGTGAGAACACGTTTTATCCCCACATGAGAGAGCATAGTGGCGTATACACAAGATGGAGGCTAAGATTCGGTCGGCGAGACAACACGCATCACGTATCCAATGTGTGACGGACTACATCGAGGTCAATAGGCCTTTACCTAGAGGCCTTATCAATAGACCTTTACGCTTAAAGTGTGGCGCATAACCGCTACGCTAAGACGTACCCATCACACGCTTAATCGAATGGTGCTGCAAACCATCTAACAGCACTGTGTCGATACGATACGGATGATAGTGACTGTAAAAAAGTCACTAGGGAAGCGGGCGAGAGGACTGACGGAGAATGAGCAATTCCATCAAAAACCATCTCGTCCGTTCCAGTCGCCTCAGCGTATTGCTGAAAACCCGCCGACTGTTGATGAGTTAGATACCTTCTGGAAAAGTCTCTACGAGGCTTAATAAAGACACTTCAGCCCTGACACACTTTGCAGCTTTCTGCCGAAGGCTTCAGCAGGATCAAGAGGTGTGCCCACAGATAACCCCGGAAGAAGTTCAAAGGACCGTCAAAGGCTTTAAGAAGTCTGCTGCTGCTGGTCGCGATGGGATCAATAACTTTTGGTGGAAAAAATTACCAAGTACCCACCACCATTTGACCAGAATATTCACCTCCTGGCTTAATTATTATTATTATTATTATTAATGGAGAGCAGCATGTTCCGGCATGGTTTGTTGAAGGAAGGACAGTGCTAATCCCTAAGAACGGAGATTTGTCTAGCCCGAAAAACTACCGACCAATAACCTGCCTGAGCGCATACGCATACATACGGGTGCTCCACGCAGTTGACCCGGTTTATGAAAGGATATATGAGCAGCGTGGGTTCAAGAGGGGTGTAGCTGGGTGCAAGGAGAACCTGGTGATTGACAGATGTGTCATGCAGACCGACTGCCGCAAGGCGTTTGATATGACAACTCATGAACTTATTGTCTACTTGCTCCAGCGCTTTACTAGATGCTATAGTGAGATGCATTGAAGAACTGATGCAGCTCTGATCTGCTAATGTCAAGATCGAAACAGAGCTGGTATCGTTCAGGAAATGAGTTTTCCAGGGAGATTCCTTCAGTCCTCTCCTCTTCGCCATCTCGTTGCTGCCATTATTCGGTGAACTCCGCAAAACTCGTGGATACAACTGCGGTGCCCTAGGTAACAGGAGGCATAAGGTCATCCATTTGTTTTATCTGGATGACCTTAAACTTTATGCCTTCGGAGAGAGGGATTTAGATCAGTCTCTCCGGGTGATACGGGAGTACACCCAGGCGGTTGGGATAGAATTTGGGTTAGATAAATGCGCACTACTAGTTCTCAAGAGAGGACGATAGGAGTTGGTATTCTAGGTCGTTCGATCCACGTCCGAAGTGCCGAATTTATTGGATCTACTCATTTTTCAATGTCAGGCATATTCGAGCTAATAACCCTGATGTAGTCCTCCTGGACCACCAGCTCAAGACAATGTTTGTCATTGAGTTCTCGGCTCCTGCCGAGACCAACATTGTCTTGAAAGAGGAGGAGAAACGGACGAAATATCGAGACCTTCTCTTTGAACTCCGCAAACTACACCCAGAACATACTGTGAAGCTTGTGGTACTACTGACTATAGGAGCTCTCGGTGGAGCAAGAGATACACTGCTTTCGGAACTGAAGATCATATCGCCATGCGGAAGTTCGGTAGATCTTCTAGCCGGAAGAATGCAGAAGGCGGTCATTCTGGGTTCACTACGGCTACTCAGGTAACACAATTCCCGGACTCAGTAGTTATTCACCCCACGGACGTGGAGAATAGTTACTGATCACCACCAACGCCCGACCCTGAGAATCGGAGCCAGGGAATCGGTCGGCTGGATAAAAAATAATAATAATAATAACAACAATAATAATAATAAAAATAGATCTTCTGGTCGGAAGAATCAGAAGGCCGTCATTCTGGGTTCAATAAGTCTACTCAGGGCTCATCATTCCCGGACCCAGTAGTCATTCACTTCACGGATGTGGGGAATAGCTACTGGTAACCACCAGCGCCCAACCTTAAGAATCGGAGCCAGGAAACCGGTCGACTAGATTTTAACAAAAATAAAAAAATAATGATAATAATAATAATAATAATAATAATATACTCGTCTGGGTCTGGTCGCTAGGGCATCCTTGAAGCCACTGCTAAGGGTGACATGCATGCCACGCAAGTAAGCATGCGGGATAATGGCGGTAGAGTGTTGAACAGGACATCTGCCGATAAAATTATTGCAGCCTATCCTAAGTCCGCCTTTAATACTTTTATTAGGTCCAGTGTAATTGGAGACGGAAGTTGCCTTTTCAGAAGCGTTAGTTTACACTTACCTAGAAACCAATATCAACACCAGAAATTACGTGAGAACTTACTTCAATACATAAAACAAAATTGGCAAGACCTCCAAATGTATGTGCTGGTGGAAAAACAATAATTTGAGAAATGCTGAAGACTACTACATATGATTAAACCTGAAAACTATATTTTTAACACTAGCACCTATGGAAGAACGTTGAGATATTTGCTTTCTCTCTCTTTATATGAAATCCATAAAAATAACTACCTACTATAATCGATAAAATCCATAACAATTACTATCAAGCCATACATCTAGAAACAATATCAACTAGATATAGATATGATTTTTGGCTCTATAACCAGAACTAAATAAAATAGTAACAGAGTAAAACCTAATTGAAGAATAACAATGTTGTGCTGGTGTTAATTGTGCTGGTGTTACTGATTATTGTATCAGTGGAGCGACAGACATTGCTTTCTGAACTAACAGAAAAATCATAGAGGGTAGAATGCGGAAGGCCGTCATTCTCGGTTCATTGCGTTTCGCTTGGCCTGAATACGTGAAATGGGTGGTCAATTGAATACACCTAGAATCTTTCATGTTTATGAATGTTAAGGTGGAGGGTAGTGTTAGCTAGCAGGCAAAAAGTGTCCTATTGAGGCCCAAAGTTTCCTACCTTTATCTTTTACGTCTACTATCGGTAGTATGTAGTACCTATTTCAATCAACACTAGTAAGAAGCAATTGGTTTTCTCTTTCTTAAGTGCTAGAATGATTAGCTATTTTAGTGAACTGGTGTTTATTTTGTTTGGAGATTAAAATGGACATTTATTGTAGGAAGTCTTTTTTGGGATTACACCACCTGTAACCTTCTACACCACCTCTGCAGGAAACCAGAGGTATTCAAATTAAACATTCAGTATCAGTGTAGTATTAAGGCATACTACTAAAGTTTGTTCCAGAAAACCATTGTATAATATGCAATAAAATAAAAATAAAAATTAGAAAAAAAATCAATATGACAATTTTTTATCATACAAACTTACTACTGACGATGAGTCGAGGATCGGGCTGAAAACTGTTAGAAAAAAGCTAGTTAAGTTTTTAATTTCTTTTAAATTTTATAATAATAATTATTTTATTTCGACATAATTCAAAATGACGAATGAAATTTAGTTAATTTATCAAATATTTATTTTATTGCATATTATACAGTGGTATTTTGGGGCAAACTTTAGAAGTTTGTCTTGATACCACACTTTCATTATTTAATTTGAACACTTCTGATTCTGATTCTGATTGTTCTTCATTATCTTACAGGTGGTGTAATCCCAATAAAGACTTCAATGAATCATAAAGCTGAATATATTTTAAATAATAATTAACTACAAAATAAATTTACCAATGGGAATGACCTACAGATATAAAATTTGAATATTAAAACAATGTAAACATTGAAAATATTAAAATTTATAAGTATATAATAGCACTTTAGAAACTTACGCGAATACATTTAATAAATTATAGGCATTTTGTTTAAGGCAAAGACATATTATTCAGTAGAAGTTAATAAGGTGGAAAATTCAACGAACTGAGTTCTGGAACTAATTTAGGAAGCAGAGTAGAATCATTTAAATAAGAAATGGGTTTGAAAGAGAACAGATAACCCTTGGCTGCGTGAAAAATACATACAATAGAGTTATTAAATAATAAAAATTTTCAGAAGAATACGAGAGAAATAGTATTTTCCGCCAATTTGAGTCACACAGTAGCTTTGTCGGAGTTGGTATTCAGAAAAAGTTTTAAATAATGTGTCCTATTAGAAATATCACCGTATATCGTGGAAAATAATCTTATAATATACCTAAAATAGGTTAGAAGAACTCACCTGCGTGGAAATCCCAAGTACTAAAACACCTGTTTCCTAAATTTTTAATTAAATATTTGAAAATTGAATTTCGGGGGACGTAGGTTTTAATTTATTTCTCATTTAGAGGGAGATCAGAGGTCACCTCGTCTCCATTTTATATTTTAGGCGTGCGAATGCTTCCAGGGTGCACCACTCAGAAATTCCTCTTACGTTCATGAAGCGACCATTTTAGAAATGACCAGTTGATGATTAGTTAATTTTTTTAGTTGCTCTGTCCACTTCTGTCTTACTTTTTTCATCAACACATATCGTTAAATCAGAAATTTTACTTATAAATACAAAAATTTGGGTATATAAAATTATCATTAGACTTGTTATAGAATATGCTGAGGAGAAAATACTACCAGGAAGAACTATAAATAGCAGAATAATGATAAATGCCAGTGCTAGTGAAGGTAGACCTTAAAAAAAAAGATGAGAAGAAGGGTCTTGGGATTAAGTCTTCACCAACAGGGTGAAGACCCAATAAATATATGAAAAGTTTGCAATTGAAAATATAAAGAAAGCTGAAAACTGAGATTGAAGATGACCAATATAGGAATTGGGCCTAAAACCCAAAGAGCAGTAAGCTTTTCCTGCTGGTTGGTCTATGACTTTCATATTAGATCAACTATACTTCTGTTATTCATCTAGAAGATTTTGATTTGCACTAGTACTTGTTTTTATGGCAGGTTTATTTGTAGACTGTAGGTATTTTTCATGGGATTTCTGCATATTATGTGATATAGGTGTTTCCTAATATCTAAGAGGACTTCTTGTATATTGTTAAACTAAGTAAACAGAACAGAAGGGTGAAAGGTTTAGTCGAAGTGTTGCTGACGTTTTTCCACGATTGACGTTTAGTTATACTAATGTACCTAGTCTATATCCATCGATGTTTCAGGCTTGATATTTTCAGCGTTGTAAAAGTTGACGACCGTCTACGAAACGTCCTCGAAATAAAGCAAATGTTTTTAACAGTCAGCAGTGAGTCAGCATGTCAGCAATGTTTCTAATAGAACATATACTATAATCCCAAGAACAGCTAAGTAAAATCACTTGTAAATAATGCATATTGGATTAATTCAGGTCGTGGTTGTATATCCAGCATATGCATGAGTAACGTCAAGATCAAGATTGCGCGCAGTCTATAATGTTTACCTTCACCTTCACCTGTTAACTATTTCACCTTCATTTTAATACACATGTATTTTAATTTAAGAGGCATGGTTAGATATTTTAAAATACTTTTAATAAAATTGGATTTTGCCAGTGTCCACAACTAATAAAGTTTATATGCGGAATAGACATTTCAATACGTATTACAAGAAAATACATTACCGTATTCTATACTTTCTCAACCCGCTTAATAAAAAGGAAGGAAGGGTTAGAAGAGCTTATTAAGTTTTTATTCCGACGAACGCGAACATGACACAGGAAATGGAAATACGAGTGAAATGGAAGAGTTTAGCATTATAGAACTTCAGACTTGGTACGGCAGTAAAATTTAAAGGAATATATAATGGTGTTATTATCACGTTTAATCAGAGCCGAGTCTCTTATTACTTTTGCGTTAGGTATTTACAACAATAGTTTTAACACTTCTTGTAACTTTATTCTTTAAGAAAGTTATAAAATACAGTAAAGGAAACAAAAATATACAGTATATAAGAAGTTGGTTTGGTACAAAATTTGGATTTATGCATTTTGGTAAATTTAACTAAATAGATACGTACTGTATGTACGGAATTACTTTACGTGGAGACAAGAAGGTAGTTCCGAAACCAATTGCCACTTTACACTATTCTTGTTTTAGGTAGATAGTGTCATAACTAGAGGGACTGATAAGTCATAACCACATTACTTGTTTGTATTACTATATCTATAGATTAATAAGGATAACATCAATAAATTTGTTTCATCGTCCCAAAATAATCGCTTGGAGCATTACTGGTCCTTTTGTCCTTTCAAGCTTCGCTTTCCTGTAACGGTAACAAAAGTATGGCCGTCGCAGCGGCAGTGAGTAGTGTAAAGTCCAAAAACGAAATGTCACCGTGGATTTTGACGTCGCACTAGTATTTATTTATTTATTTAGTAATTTATTTAATAACGAAAACAAGTTTAGATAGTATAACTTATTTAAATATCGAATATAAGAAAGAGCGTTCCAATGATAATGAAAATAGTTTTAAAATTATAAAACTACTTCACCACTCTACACAAGACATCGCAGAAAAACGTTGATGAACTGATTCGTACCGTATGGTCCACCGCTTCAAATGAGATGGCACCACTCTGTTACGTTATGGTGTGCGCTACCGCTCTCTTGAAAAACATTCCCTAACCTAATTATACCCGACACTGTTTTTTGAGATGACACAAACATACTCCTCGACTGGAAACACTGTTTGGAGTAATATCGGTAATATTTATAATTAATACATGTATTTCTTCGGAAAGAACATGTGGCTCCCGATGAGTAATAATATTGTTTTCCGGCGTTGTCTTATAGACAGGTATCAGTTGGAGCATAAATGCAGCAGCATAGAGTATGCGACCAGTTGATGGAGAAAACAGATGTGAATACTATAAAACAGATGAAATCTGAAAACTTTGTTCTCTGCTTTGCATTCGTTCATTGTGTTTCAGAATATCCAATTATTTAGGACAAATATCTTTACCTGTAACCTCTAAAATATTAAAAATGATTCAATAACTTTTCTTTAGATTAGTTACAATATAGGTATATAATAGATGATATAAGTGAAGTAAAGAAAGTTAACTATAACATATATCTACAAAAAGATGCCCTATCAATCTTCCCTATACTATAATCACATTATAATGTCATGTAATATCACTTTAAACTGTAACTGTAGGCACATGTGTGGCAGGACGTTTAATATCTAAGAATTGATAAAAATTACAAGAAATATATGACAATTGAACTAATGTCAAGGCAAATAATTGCAGTGCCAAATTGTCAGTTTGTAGATATCCATATATTTTCTATATATAGGTTATAATATGAAGATATGCCTTTGTAATATAATATTGGTCGGTGCATATTGCAAGCAAAGTAGTTGTTTGCGACATATCTTAAAAAGGATAAGGTTATTCCTTTGCATACCTAGGATAATAGGTAACGAGGAAATATAAAACTTTATTGAACTATAATATTTGATAATTTCATTAACAATTTGACAAACAGTTTAACAGTTTAACTTACTTTTTGACTTAATTCCTACATAAAGAAAGATAAGTTATGTAGGATAAGATAGTCCTACATAACTGTTAAATAAGCCAATAAATAATATTAAAAATATACTATAAAAAAGAATAACTCTACCTCTCATTCTAATTAGTTAGCAATAAAGTCTGATACTTGTGTGGGAGAGGGAGTGGCATATTATTATTTAGTAGGCGGCAATTGCGTTAGAAAAGAACGACATACGTTGGTAAACCCTAACCACCATTTAGTGCTGGAATGAGGAAACCTGGAAAACCTCATTAGTTAGGGAGACAGTGAAACAATAGCTGATGTTACTCTTTTACAATAACACCAAGACCTGACGTTCTTTCCATCCTCGACATGCCATGGTTGCCATGGATGGTTGTCAACCCATCCCCGCGAACAGGCCTGGATCTCTATCCTAGTAAAATCAGAGTTGGCACCTTTGAGACTCTCATTCAGGAAGGTGAGGAGATATAATTATTATGCTAATATTTTATCAAAATTGGCCGTGTACCAGAAACTCATAGAAAATGCGCGGAGCTGTTTATGTGTTGTTTACAGAGTTATGCTTACATTAAATTTCTGACGTATAACCATTTACTAAATTTGTATTATGTACTTGCATAATATAAAATGGCTAACAATTCTTGAGAATTAAATTTTCGTACAAGAGTTATATTTAATAAATGGAAGTTGCTTTAGAATAAATGCGGATAATTATTTACAGTGGATATCATAAACATATTGTACAGTCTGTCCATAAAGTAACCACTCCCCTGCTAACTTTTGAACGAATCGAGTTAGAGAGTTTTAACAAAATACAGGGTGAATCACGTAAAATGAAGTTGATTCTGACGAAAAATTCGATTCTTCAAATTCAAAGATGGCGCCACGGGCGCTGCCAATTGTCAACTCAATTTTTTTAAATGGCAAAGTGTGCCGTGTTGCACCTCATTTAAAAGATAATTCAATTCTCTACTTTCTCGTTTTTGAAAAATGACAATCGACTTAGCCGTTCTCTAGTTACAAGCGTTTCTGTTTCTAATCCGATCTATGAATAAAATGTTAATTAATATTTTAATACAACAAATTTTGAACAAATATTTATTAAAACAAAAAATAAAAGAATTAAATAAGTTGTTCACAATGTTGTCCCTTGACTTCTTGGCGCATAAAAAGTCTACTTTGAAATTCTTGCCTGATATTTCTTAAAATTTCTGCAGGGATATTTCCACACATAGGTATGTGTTAGACGTTGCTGTAGTTCGTCAATATTTACTGGAGGAGTTTTGTAGACTTTTGACTTCAAATATCCCCATAAGAAAAAATCAAGAGGAGTTAAGTCCGGGGAACGAGCCGGCCACTCTATCGGGCCTCTTCTGCTAATCCATCTGCCCGGGAAATGGTTATTTAAAAAATTGGTAACAGGTCCATAGAAATGAGGCAGGGCCCCATCTTCTTGAAATACAACACTTTGAATGTTTATTGCCTGCTATTCTTTCTATCTTTGGAAAAATTTCCTCCCGCAGCATTCTTAAAAGGACAGGACATCTATCAAATCGAATAACTTAAAAAAATAAGAGAAAACCTAATGAAACTTTCAAACACTCTTAAATTGAACGCTAAACTATTTTCTCGAACCTTATTGACGTTTCAGTGACAGTGGCAAGCAAAGGCAAAGAGACTTGATAAAAGCAACATTTTTAAATATCGTTAATACAAACGCTTGTAACTAGAGAACGGGTAATTCGATTGTCATTTTTCAAAAACGAGAATGTAGAGAATTGAATTACCTTTTAAATGAGGTGCAAAACGGCATACTTTGTCATTTAAAAAAATTGAGTTGACAGCGCCCGTGGCGCCCTTTGAATTTGAAGAATTGGATTTATCGTCAGAATCAACTTCATTCTACATATTCACCCTGTATTTTGTTGAAACTCTCTAACTCGATTCGTTCAAAAGTTAGCAGGGGGGGGGTTACTTTATGGACAGATTGTATATTAATTACTACATTAATTACATTTCCAATATATTTTTTATGTAATTGTTTGTTCTATTTTTTTTTTAATATATTTCACACAAGTCGTAAATCGCTGTTGAAAATTATTTAAAATACAATAAATTTTACATATCTATTTATTATAAAGACTTCATGTTGCTTTAGGTACATTTTTAATTTTGTGACGTCGCATCGTTAGAATCGGGTCTAGAGCACTATAAAGCTATCAATAGCAGGACCAAGACATAAACCTAATAAAAAAATTAAGGCGCATTTATTTTGTTTTTAGTTTAGTCGACTATGGGAATTGCAGATTATAACGAATATTTAACATGCATAAATTAATACATTGATATCGAATATCGATATGGGTCAATTTGTTCAATAGGCTAGGGTATTAATTATTTATTACACATCTTGATAGTCGTTGCTAAATACCCTCTACCCAAATATTTGTTTTGTAACAGTTACGGCTTTCTGTTGATGTATTGATAATTATCTGTAATGATAATTTGTATATTTCTCTCTGTTCTCTCTATTTGTTCCGTAGTCAATTTATGGCGCTGCACTATGTAACTGTAGTGCACTAATTAACTGTATGTCTATGAAATCATTACAGCTAAAGCTTTTAGGTGTCTTATTGGGTTACTTCTACATTTATATGAATTTGTATCTTGAATTTTTTTTTTCGGTTATTTAACGACGGTCTATTTTCATGACTCAAACCAATCACCGAGTAATTTCATTGGTGTTGTAACACCAACAAAAGAACTTAAATAAGGCATATCCTTATTTTATTCTAATTTATTCTACTAAATTTAAAATCCTGAAAAATAATGCCAACTAGATTTTTTATCACTGACGTAGATTTCCACATAACACCAAAACACTATACTGCACTCGACGCGCCAACCAAGTTGGCATCATCTGAAGATGATTATCTAAAACTAAACCTATGCTATCGCCACGACTGCTCAGTGAACCGTCTCGACTGATGCTAGTTACGTTCAACGATCTTACGTTATCTGCCAGCTAGCAAATAAAACGCTGTCGCTGCAATTAAGCAGTGCATTGCCATATATCTAATACTTGATTTTATAGTTAGTTAATAAATTAGCATTGCATCGAGCAGTTGTAATTTTATTTTCTCATTTTGTAACGAATTAGAAATCTTTTTAAAAAGCCAAGTTTTTGGCCCTAATTCGTAACTGGCGCAGTCGAGTTTGGAACGGGTGGAGTGTATCGAGTGAATATCGATTTCACGTCCGGATCAGCGGTTTATCACCCGAAAATACCTTCTTCCCAGAAGAAAACCACGAGACCGAAAGGACAAACATCGCCGATTGGTCACGGGAGTAGAGGACAACATCGCCGAAGCTCATTTTAGGATAAGAAAATTTTCAACCTAGGATAAGAACATTTTCAAGATAAAATAAGCAGATTTATTTTCTTCAGTTTGTGCCGTGTGTTGTGAAGTGTAGCTACAACACATAAATTGTGAAGTAGAGTGTATTTTGTGAGCATATAAAGGATTAACATCATGAAAGTCTGGTGAGTAAAATTGCTCAATTTTCTTTTTGTTCCTTTATGTCCTACCCTTCAGACATTAACGAAATTATAAATATAATTGACAATCTTACAATAATATCAGACATCGCTAACACACAAGAAAATACCACAATGGCAACATTCAAAGACCACATTGATTCAATACCTATCTTCAATGGAGACCAAAGAACCGTAGGTATTTTTCTGAAAGCAGCCCAGTCAACAATCGACAGACTGAAAAAACCTACAGACGAAGTCTTCAATGCTACTTTATTTCAAGTAATAAGAAATAAGTTAGTCGGACCAGCCCAAGCAATTATAGCTACAAACCTCGACATAACATGGGAGCAAATTAAAGAAGAAATTAGAAGACGATTCGGAGATCAACGCTCTGAAAACACTTTGACAACAGAATTATTAACATTAACGCAGTACCGTAATGAAAAACCATTAGAATTTGGAGAAAGGTGCAAGGATCTTAGAGACCTAATATTAGCAAAGATCGCAGCTATAGAAACACCTACTGTATTACTTTACAAGACCACTATGTACAATGATATAGCTCTCCAAGCATTCCTCAAAGGAACAGACCCTGAATTAAGCAGAATACTGAGATGCAAAACGCCTTTAACGTTAGAAGATGCACTCAAAATGACCATCGAAGAAGAAAATTATCTATATGTGAAGAACCATTTTACAACAATGAACAGAAATATACAAAAACCAATACCAAGACCACCCCCACTACAAAATGTGAGACAGCAGGTACAGGCGACCCCACAAATTTTATTTAATCAACCCCCACGTCAACCAAGCAACTTACCATATCGTTTACCAAATTACTTTCAACCAAACCAACCTACCCCTTCAGTACCTTGGAATTATAGAAGTCCTAACCAACCTATAAACCAAAATAATCAAAATTTCCGACCACAGTTTAATCCTAGAAATACCAATGTATTTAAACCAAACCCAAATATAGTTTTACCAAAGCCCACGCCAATGGACACCTCATCGTACAATTCAAAAAGGATGAACAATTCTTCAAATTCAAGACGAATGCCCCAACCAAGACCTACGTTTACATCGGAAGAACTTTATTATCAAGAAAATGAAACCTACCCCTATCATCAATACGAAGAAGCAAACCCAGAAAATTATTACGAAAACGACTATTATGACGGTTACTACCAGGACTCATATGAAAACTTAGGTAGACAAGCTTTGGAACCAATTGATCAAGAGATCTACTGTGAACAAGAAAATGAACAAAATTTTCGGAAACCCAGCCAAACACAAGAGGTAACGTAGAATTAAATAATATTGATAATAACAACAACCTCCCAGTCATATATATACCAGAAATAAAAGCAAATTTTCTAGTAGACACAGGTTCAACCAAAACTTTAATTAAACCGACTCTTGCCCAAAATATTTATAAGGAATTTATTGAAGAGACCCCTTTTGTAATAAATACAGCTCATCAACAAAGTTTGCATAAACATACCATAACCATACCTATTTGGGACGTTTTCAAGATTGAAGGTCAACAAAAATTTCATTTATTTGACTTTAATCCTAAATACGATGGCTTGATAGGCATAGATTTTTTACAAAAACTTCAAGCAAGCATTGACATTTCTAAAAATAAATTTATTACTCCGTACGTAACAATTCCCCTAAAGAATTTGCAGGAAATCACTTCTACAAAAAGTAACCTCTTCCAATATAAGATTCCACTAAAGTGCGAACAAATTATAAAAGTTCCGTCTAATATAGATACGGAAAAAGGGTTTTTACACCACATACAATTAGAAAATGGATTAGAAATTCCTTCTTGCCTTATCACAGCAAAAAATAATGATAATAATGATTTCGATAATACATATAAAAAAGGTTCACAAAATGTGATAGCAGATGCTCAATCACGAATAAACACAAACCCCATAACTATACAAGGAACTAGTAAAGACATTGACAACGTATCGATAATGCCACAAGTAGACGACAACGAACTTGAAAACGCTTTACGAGAGATCACAGACGATTCAGTTGTACCAACAGATAACGAAGAAATTAACAGAATAATTCAAACAGCTCATCCCAGTGCAAGCGACGAACTTTCTAAGAATATAGAAATCGTCGAAAGTATAATAAACTCAAAGCCTTGTCAAATAATAGTAAATACAGGGTATGGAAAACGAGGCCGTACTAAAAGAAATAAAATTGAAGGCAAAGAATACATAGAAACGCAAATACCCAAAGACGAGAATTACGATTTTATTCTGAATTTTCTAAAAGAATATACCACCGGAAAGAAAACATATTATCTATGGTTTGATGAAGAAAAGATGTATCAAGATTTTACGAAAGTATATGTCGATAATTTTTCAGACACTGGACCGACACTCATCAGATGTACAAAAAAGGTTACGAATGTACCGATGGAAGATCGTTTGGAAGTTATAAGAAATTTACATGAAGGCAAGACAAACCACAGAGGAACAACGGAGATGCAACAAGAAAAAACAAAAAGAAGTGAGAAACAAAGAAAAGAAATTACCCCTTTTAAAATTAACGACATAATTTATACAAGGGTGTACAATAGAAATCAATCAGTACGACGATTTATAGGACCTTGGAAAATATTACGAGTACTAGACCATAATAAATCTGAAATAGAACATGTAAAAACCAATAGAAACAAAATACTACACTTAGCTGACATTTCGTCCTGTTTCAGGGTCATCGCCCTAGCCGTCGCTACAGCAACAGCAATAGTAGACATCCAGGAAATAAAAGAGAATATAGGGCTGTTACCAATAAAATTAGGAAATGCCAAAATTATCGAAAACACATGGACCTTAATCCAAGTATATAATACGTCAGCTATAATAAAAGAATACGAGAAAATTGTCACAAGCTTTAATCAAATTGAAACTGCTGCTAACTCAACTATAAAGAATTATCAAGACGAAACTCAAAACTTCAGATCCATAATTAAACATCTAATTCAAGAAGTAAAGGAAATAATAGAAGAACTGATACCAACGAGAAGCAGGGAAAAACGTGGTCTATTAAATGCTGTGGGTAGTGCAATAAAATTAATTACTGGTAACATGGATGCAGAAGATGCAAAAAATATACATACGCAGATGGAAAAACTTGCAAAAAATCAAAAGAGGATAATAAAGTCAGAAAAACAAACCTTCTCCTTGGCTCTAAACACAATAAGAAAATTTAACAGGACAGTTGATGGACTAATACGCAATCAACATACACTCGGAAAACAAATTGAACAAATTATAAAATATATAAACAACCAAAGTTACATTATGGAAGAAATGCAACAAGTGCACATCACCCTAATTCAAATGATTAACTCCTTAAATGAAATCATTAGAATTCTGTCAAATTTGCAAATAGCTACATCTTTTGCAAAAATGAACTTCATGCACTCAAATATACTAACACCAAGCGAACTCAGAAACGAACTGCTTGAAATTAGACAAGACATCCATCCATATAAATTTCCCTTAGACCCCGAACTACAAAACATATTAAAATTCGAAGATTTGATATCCATAAAAGCCTACTCCACTGAATTTCAAATTGTATTTCTCATTGACATTCCATTAGTCAACTACGTTGTATACAGTTTCATTAAAGTATATTCATTACCGATATCCCAAGCCAATACAAACATATACCAAACGGTAGTCCCTATATACAACTCCCTCCTAATATCCGAGCAATTTTACACAATACCGAAAAACTGCAAAAGCATAGAACCCGAAAGTTTTCTCTGCGAAGAAAATAATTTATTACCCAGAAATCAAGAATCACCCTGTATATTCAATTTATTAAATGCACATAGAAACGTAACATCCTGCAAGCCTACAAGATTCCAGCTAATGAAAAACATTGTCATGAAGATCAACCAAAACACGTGGATCTTAGTTCTTGTTAATAAAACTAAAATTCAAATTAGTTGCATGCATGATTTTCACAGTCAAAATATTGAAGGAACATTTATTGTTTCTATTTCAAATAGTTGCTCTTTAAGATTTGATGATACTGTATTAAAAGGTCAAGAAATATCAAAAAAGATAAAAATTTTGAGTACTCCTAGTTTTCAATTTAATTCAAATAAAAAATCTAAAGCCCTTCAGGCAATTAATTTAGAAAACGTATTTTTGGATAATAATCAAGACGTCAAAAGAAGCCTACTGAAGCTTGAAGAAGACCTTCCAGATGAAGACTCCTCAATCTTCGAAGTACCGAACATTTGGACTATTAATTTGTATCTAATTATTTTCATAATTTTTGTTTTATTCATTTGCAGAATCCTCCATGAATATAAAAAAGTTAGATCAGCAAGGCAGCAGCAAACTACTGACAACATTGTGACTTTTCAAGAACAACAACCTCAGGTGAACCTGAATCTACCCTAACGTCCACTCAGGCGATGGAGGAGTTACGTTCAACGATCTTACGTTATCTGCCAGCTAGCAAATAAAACGCTGTCGCTGCAATTAAGCAGTGCATTGCCATATATCTAATACTTGATTTTATAGTTAGTTAATAAATTAGCATTGCATCGAGCAGTTGTAATTTTATTTTCTCATTTTGTAACGAATTAGAAATCTTTTTAAAAAGCCAAGTTTTTGGCCCTAATTCGTAACTTGCTCAGTGAACCATCGCGACTGCTCAGTGAACCATCGCGACTGCTCAGTGAGCCGCCGCGACACATCAGTGAACCGTGACTTACTAACTAATAAAGCGGGCTATATGGGATTGGCCTTCTGTCACCCTTCATACTATTTTTACATTTAGCAATTTCCAAACTCTCAAAAGTATCCAGCTATCTGGAATTTGTCACATTCCTAAGTAGTCTCAAATTGCTACTATCTATTTTATGCTTGTTCACAAACGCATGTTAGGCGACACTAGACTTATCTGTTCCTTATCTGAACAGATAAGGAACTAGACTTATTTGAACAGAACAGATTTATAGTTTAAAAATATTTATGGCTGGTTATACTTTTGATCTTCAGAATTGGCATTTGAGAATGGCTTCCTGTTATAAATCATTTTTGTGTTATAATAATAATAATAATAATATCTCTACCCCTCATTCTAATCACAAGGATTAGCCCGAAAGTCTGAGACTTGTGTGGGAGAGGAGGCGGCATATTATTATTTCGCGGGCCGCATTTGCGCCTCAGGAACGACTTACGTTGGTAGGCCCTAACCACCATTCAGTGCTAGAATGAGGGAAACCTGGAAAACCTCATTAGTTAGGGGGACAAGTCAAACATCAACTGATTTTAATCTCTCACATTAACACCAAGTTGATATTCTTCCCATCCTAGGCCATCGCCAGGATGGTTGCCAAGCCAACCCTGCGAATAAGCCTTGATCTACGAGTAAACAATTTAATGAAAAATTGTTTGGCGGAATGGGGATTAGAACCCACGACCTCTGGGTTGAGCGATCGAGACGCTAAGCCCTGAGCCACCTGCTCGGGTTTAATAGCAGATATTTTAAAATAATTAAACTGTTTAGGTGATTGCTATAAAATACTTAAGTATAGAATAATACACCTTAGAGATGAAAATCTTGGGACAGAGCCGTACTGTAGTTAACATTTAACAAATAACTAAGTACTTTCAAGTATCTAAAAAATGTTTATCCACAAAATGAGCAAGTTAAAGTGACCGAGAATTGTAAGTTTGGAGGTATTTACCTAAAACTTTGTAGGAGGATTTGATTTGAAGTGTGGTGAATTATAGAGAACAGGTGTTGCTCATGTTACCAGGAATGACGTCTTTGAAGATACAGAATTAAGGGGATTGCCGCATCTTACTTCCCAATCTTATGAAATTATAATTATCAAAACTGATAACCACTCCAGGGTAATATCATGTCTAAACGCACAAATCCTTGTTAAAAAACGAACAAGAATTTTTACGGTTAAATAAACTATTTGGTTTTATAATGGCTTGGTGACTATTTCCATATTGCACCAAATTGTAATGCTATATGATAATTATATAACGGACTTAGAAATTACAACTTCTTTCAAAAGCAAAATCGCCTCAAACAATTTTCTAACATAATTATTTTGTAGATAATATAGGGAACAGTTACAAAATAATCTTAATATGTTCTTATAACAGTACTAAAACTGCCACAGTATGTTTCTAAGTATGCATTACAAAACAGTTTGATATTATAAACGTTCATAAAGTAATTTTTTTAATTGATTTATAAGCAATCTTATAATTTCGTTGCAAAAACGTTTTAACGATAAATTTACAAAAGTTTAGTTGCAGACAACAAAATAGTGTTTTCTACAAGTCTAATATACTATATTAACATTTTGGAAGTAGTAAAACAAATTTGCTGGTTGTTACATGTTAAATCGACGACTTGAAATAATTTCCGATTGGCTGATTTGGTTAAACCAAAAAGTTTTCAGGTTTAGGAGTCCAAGGCATTAGGAGCATTTAGTCATTTTGGGGAATTTAATTTTAGGGAGACTAAGTTTTCCCTTATTAACTAAATTGGTAAATAAGTAGGAAATTAAGTACGAATACCTTATAGCATTGCAGAGTTCAGATTGCCGCAGTGGCAGTATTACAATGACTTTAAATGGATTTAAACAAAATAATTCTAAATCCGAGAAAACATTTATATTCCGGGCAAGTCCTGTTTATTTTCCAACATCTGGACACCTAAGAGATAATAATGAGGCAGTGGTATACATATAACAGTTTCATACTATTGTTCTAATACTTGGCCAGTTATTTATTTCTGTCAGTGTTGACTTTTCGGAAAAATAATGTTTTTTAATATATCCTATTTTACTTTATTATAGTAATATCAGTTTGTTAGACTTATCAATAACGTATAACCATTGAGGTAGCGTGGTAACTACCTCAATTCGTATAACATATGAAATATTTTGGAAAAATATAAGTGGTCTATTATACAATACAATCCGTGACTAAAGTAAAAAAAATTGTTACTCATTCTTCATTATCATTAAATATTGGTGAGAAAAAGAGCAATATTCTTTTATACATATAATGATTTGTAAATCATGTATTAAATACATTGGGTAAATGTATTATTGTGTTTCTTTAAAAGTTCTAAGATTGATATCTTAACATATAGAAGATTTTTTAATAAACAAACGTAATCTCATGGATTTTCGCATTTTACAACGTATTATTTATTTTTCTTAAGCACTAGTTAAGTCCAGGATAAAAATCTAAAATATATAAAGTTTTATATATTGTTTTTGTATATACCTACTTGTAAGACGTAATTGTATGGGGTTGCTTAGCTGCCCTAAATATTGGCTGATGTTTGGAAATTAACAGAAACTGGGAATCACAGTATAATGCTAATTAGCATTATACTGTGGTATAATATAATTTACACCGTAGTTTTAGACTATGGTCTAGACCTTGACAGGTAAAATACCTGCGGGTGAATACCTAGTTGACAGGAGGTGGTAAGAGCTAGTAACAGAGCAACTATCCACATGGTCTAGTGACAAATAATAATTATTAAAAACTGTAGTATTTGCGGACTTTTTGTGAAACTCTCTGTGAGAGAGTGAGACTCTGGAGTTTGTAATTAAAATTTGTCTTTAGGTTATATACATACATTTTTAAAAGAGCAATTATAATCATTTTTTATTTACAAGGCACAAAGAAAATACTAGACTTGTATTTTTAGACTAGTCTATATGCTGTATAGCGCGGGGCAGTTATTATTAGAAAAAAAATAAAAGACAAATCGGAGATCAAACACAATAATTCGGAGTAAACAAAGTCTTGCTTTACAAACAGGTTATTTTGTATATTAGAAGTGGCCCTAAGGGTCCTGATGACCCAGAAATAAACTGTCAAGACCAAAAAGCAAACAGAATAGGTGTCGCTATTTCACGTATATATAATCGTGGAGACCCAATTTTCGTAGTTCCTCCAGTATATAAAAAAATCTTCTAAACTGATACATTATGTTGGTGCTTCGAATGAATATCACCGTATTTTTTTTATTTTATTAATGCAAAGATAAGTTAATTAATAAAATAAGCATTAATAAAATAAAAAAAAATCGTTTACGGTTTACCATCAGTGAACTATAAGTGCAATGTGTCATGTTTAGAATGAAATAATTGATGATTGAATTTATTCGTCAAAATGAATTAATGTGTACAGCACAGTAGGTATTACATTAATTGACCAAATAAACTGACATAAATTGATATAAACTTTAACATTGGTTGTGATGAAATAATAAGTAACAATAATAATAAAATATACTATGAATTGATATACTATTTAAGGATGTTTATTTATGTTTATTAAAGGATTTTGATACTATTTAGGGATATTACAATTCTGTACCCTAGAGCCAAAGTGTCTTAAGTCCATTTTGGAATTTGATTTAAATCTGTCTATCAATGACAACATTTTTCTCATCTGTTCTACCAGATGCTAACCAAAAATGACAAATATACAGAAAAAAATACCAGTAAGAATTATAATAATAACTATAATACAACAATATTCGAGCAATAGTATTTTAACAATCATGAATATAATATGTTAATATGTTAGTAAATATTATTTTAAGTAAGTACTACTGAACTAAGTAATGGAAAAAATGCATGTTACTTCTTATTACAGAATATTAAATTTGTAAAATTAATACGAAATAGACTAGTAAACTAATAGTAGTAATATTATGTCATAGAGGATAATCTGTCTAGTTTTGCAGCGTGCTGCTAGATTTTTAGCAGCATTTATAATATTTAGAAAAGTTTTTATTGTTACGTCTTCACAATGCTGCCATATTTCTGTTCAATTCATATGTTTTAATGCATTTGTAATTCCATGAGCCACACCTTCTAAAAAAAGAAAACTTCTGTTTAGTACCTATTATTTTTTATAAAACATGTAGTACTCAATTCAGCTTATTATAAAGTAGTTAAAGAGTCCATTCACTAATCCGAAATAAGCCCAAAATCGGCGTTCGTCTCGTGTCTAATTATAAAAAAACTATAAAAGATAGCGACTTTTAGTAAAAAAGTATTGAAAGATAAGAGTTTAATCTAAATTCCTATAGTAGTAATTTTTTGTAATTCTTTTTATTTTTAAAATTCCAGGCAAACAATATTGTACTAAAATAGCGTATTTTCAAAAATTATTTTCTCTGAAATACATGTATTAAACAAAAATTTTCTACTATAGGGATCTAGTTTATCTTTTGATCTTTCCGGTGATATATAATTTATAACATTAAAAAGAAATTTGGTTGCAATTATAAGATAAATCCGGTACCCTTGCAATGAGGGCTAACTTTATTTCCATGTGCCTTTTTACTTCGGTTTTCCTTCACCTAAATCTAAATAATTCGGTACTGGAAATATGTAAGTCTTCACGTATCGGCTACCCAACCTCTCAACCCGACCCCGAATTCATTTCTGTCAAGTCTACAGTGAATGGACCCTTAAATATATATATGTCTTAATATTTATTGCTATTAATGTCTGTAACTTATTTGTGGTGCGTTTTCATAATTCATAGTTTCTTTTGGGATTACATCACCCGTATAATAATAAAAAAAATCATTTATTACTATTGTTTACTTTCTAAAAACAATTTTTATTATTCGGGTTTAACAAATAAATATTTCGCAGATTAAGTAAACAGAACTGTGAAAAGATTTTTCTGCGATGAATTATACTTTTTCTTTTACGAATAAGTTACGTGTTTTGTGTGAATATAATATATAAGTAATGTTCACTGTTCACCCTTTATTCGAGATTCTTTATGGCAGCTGCTATATATTTTCTTAATCCTGTATTGAGGGTGAGGTCGTCAACTTAAAGTATATGTGGGTGAGAGAAGGGATAGGATAAATTTATCCCTTTTCGTATACCAAAATATTCAGAAATAATGAGGTTTCTGAAGAGACTGTCCTTTTGAAATACGTGGTGTGCCAAAGTGTTTATTTTTTTTATATTTAAATTTATCGTTATAACTGTACCTATATTTCAAAGTACACTTTTGGAAAAACATAATAAATTTCATGAGTCAATATACGAAAGAGCTATCTGTAATTCGATATTCTCTAACTGTCTAATTTCTACAGAAATATCAATTTTCTAAATTTAACTTAGTCTCTAACTGAAAACCAATTTGGAGTTAACTGCATTAACATACTGTTTGTCAATTGTTATATCTTAATATTAATCTCATACAAAGGTTTTGCAGTAACTGAAGTTTACTTAAGAGTCCATTCACTAGGTCGAAATAAGCCCTAAATCGGCGTTCGTCTCGTGTCTAATTATAAGAAAACTATAAGAGATAACGACTTTTAGTAAAAAAGTATTGAAAGATAAGACTTTAATCTAAGTCCCTATAGTAGTAATTTTTTGTATTACTTTTTATTCCAGGCAAACAATCTTGTACTAAAATAGCGTATTTTCAAAAATTATTTTCTCTAAAATACATGTATTAAACAAAAATTTGCTACTATAGGGATCTAGTTTATCTTTCGATCTTTCCGGTGATATATAACTTATAACATTAAAAAGAAATTTTGTTGCAATTATAAGACAAATCCGGTACCCTTGCAATGAGGGCTAACTTTATTTCCATGTGCCTTTTTACTTCGGCTTTACGTGCACCTCCGAAATCTTAATAATTCGATAGTTGGAATATAATATATAAGTCTCCACCCATCGGCCACCCATCCTCTCAATCCGACCAAACATTCATGCCTGTCAAATCTACAGAGAATGGACCCTTAAATCAATCTGATTACACATACAGTGCTTTCATAAAGTAGTGGATAAATTCGTTATTTTATAAACATCTAATTATTTTTGATAATCGCTGGGTCCCATCGATTTTTTCTGTCAATACTACTGGCAATAAGATATTTAATAATTTATACAGAAATATCAATGTTCTAAATTTAACTTAGTCATTCTGTGTCAATTTAACATATTGTTTGTCAATTGTTATATCTTAATATTAATCTCATACAACGGTTTTGCAGTAACTGAAGCTTATATAAATCCGTCTGATTACCTTTGCTGATTACACATGCAGTGCTTTCAGAAAGTAGTGGATAAATTCGTTATTTTATACATAGCAAATTTTTTTGTTGCCCTTATTTTACATACATTTATTTTTTTACAGAATGACTCAATGAAACTATGTCGATATAAATTTTAATATTTTAAAAGGAACACCCTGTATTTTTTTACGTATATATTGAAATAGCTCTTTTTACCTTTTTTAAATTTTCTTACATATACAGTCAACATGCTTTGAAAATGTTTATACTTGTTCAATAACTAGACCAAAATACTTCGTGCTTTCTATTTTTTCAAAATTTATTCTTCCAAATTTTCATTACGATGCACCTCTAAATACTTTTTACTACCAAGTATTATAAATTTTGATTTATTTGGATTTACAAGGAGGTTTTTACTTTTCATCCGGTCCTTAATTTTTAACAAGACTCGATTCAATTTTTGAATAGCAGTATCAATACAAGTATCAGAAACATAAAATTGTCTCATCGGCAAAAATTAGCATTTTACACGTTTCTATTTTCTCTGTTCCTTATAAATTGGGTCTAACTAACAGTACCTACAACGCAGTACATTATTGATAAACTAAGGTGCATAAACAAATTAGTTAGGTACGAAACTCGTTTTAGTACGTACAGGAAAACAATAATATGACATTTCTGCACAATTAAAATGAATGACGCAAAAATTTGTAACATTCACAGATCAGAGTCAGCAGGACCCAACTAGGTCTTACGCCAGTTTCACATTTATAAAAGAAGCGGCTTGTAAGACCGCTTTTCGTAAACTCCATTTCTGTAAAGGGTTGGTTCTTTATACAGAATGTGTTTGACTTGTTTTCATCTGCTGACATTATATCTGCGACACTTTGTATAGGATGGATTTGTCTGCAGCTGCATTTTGCTGATATAAAGGATCACCAACGACAGAATGTCACTTACGAAGTGGCACTTTGATAAAGTGATTTCATGCTCCTTGCCATATAACTATCGATTCTCAATTCAGTTTCATATTTTAAACACATAAATTAAAACTCATGGTATTTTTTACTTATGTCTCTTGCCTCTTCCCTCTATTACTTCTGTTACTACTATTTAGAAGTATTGTACACTAGAGGCATTAAGGTGAAGGTGGAGGTGGAGGCATTTCTTTCACCAATACTGTGAAAAAATAGTGGTAGGTATGAAATATTGTAAAACTACTCATATACAGATTACAGATATATTACAAATAAATAATATATTGGTGTTTGGATCTTCTGTGGAAGGGAATTATATTCAACTCTTAGCATGCTTCAGAAATGATTTCCTTCTTTCAGATACTGAAGTAGAGATACTTACAGAAAAAAGTAACAGAGAAATGTAAATGAGAATAGTTAGAAATTTAACATTTGCTTATTTTTTTATGAAACGATCAGTTTTAACCAATGATGTGGGTGTACACTTAAATAAGTAGTATCGTGTAAGAAGTATCGATAATTGTAGTATTACTCTTGGGATTTAAATTAAGTAGTATATTGCTTCACAAATTAGAGGTTCTCGTGTACAAATTAATTATATGAAAGAAATATCGCACAGATTTAGATTTCTAAAACTATTAGTGCGGAGATTACAGAATAGATTGCAGTTTTGGATATACCTATGAGTTGTATCCACGCATTCAATACTGTGAAACTTGCTCTACATTTAGAGGGGTGTTACTGTGGTTTGAAAATCAATACACTTAGAAAATTATCCTTGACATTTCGTACCACATTGTTGTGTTTATTTAAATATGAGTTCAGAAGAAACCCAGTATGCAATTTCTGTCAATATGAATCTAAAATATATAGACAATTTATGTATATTAGAGGACGAAAGTTTTAGTAAATACCCTTATACGGACCCGATTTCAAACGGGGATTTGCAGCCGAGACTTTTTCCTCGTTAAAGTGATGCCGGTCAACTGCAGATTGTCGCTGGGCATTAGCATAAGGCGGACATCCGATAAAAACAGGCCGATAGTTAGCGAGTTTGTCGTAAACACGACGGACAGCAGCGGCGTAACGATACAGCCATATGCTCAATGGATAAACCGGGGACATAAGTACAAAACCAGCATATATCTTCATTTACGAGTAGAAAAAACTTATTATATTGTATTCTAATTTGTAAATATTGGGAAGAAATGTTTATGTTCGTATATCGGGACCAAGTTAGGAGTTTTTGTTTCAAGGCCAAAAGATAGCGGTGTTACTATCGAATGACGTAATACATATAGGGAAGCAGATGAAATCTATACCATATTGTAGCGCATGTTTTGGGGAATATCTGGTGTGATCTACAACTTTTTTTAGTAAGTCGATTTTTTTAAATGGTCATAAAGAAAACGGTTAGACTTACCGCCTTCAAATGTTAACCACTTATGTACAAAACCTAAGCACTTCGAATGATATAAACCTTTTTTTTGGTATTACACCTATATATTACCAAAAAAATGACGTAGAGTTAAAATTTCTAAAATTATGCATGACAAACTTCGATATGGGGTTGGCTATATGAAATATTCAAAATTTGTATATATATGCAGCAAAGGAAATGTAGCCTAGATAATGAAAAAGCTTTTTAAAAAAAGTTTGGGTTGATAGCATCTCATTTTATAGATCGATCGGCGCGCTTATAATGATAAGCGCACATATGGTGTTATCAATTCCAATATCTCCGATGGTTACAAGGATTGCGAAATCTGAGATTTTTTAAAACTAACTTTAGGGATTATTGCTATTTAGAAAAACAGAACACATCTGTCTTCTTTTACTGCAGTGAAGTTTCTTTAGTGGCGATTAATAACTTACTGTTTATAACTGGTTCGGTCTAGAGTCGGTCTGACATCAAAAAGTGATGCAATCGAAGAGATAATAAAATGGGACGGGAAGCAACCAATAGATAATTTCGGGGAACACTGTTTGGTGATATATTATTTGAAACGAATGGATCAAGTTGAGAGCTTCAAGTTTTGCTTTTTTAAAGAGACGACAGAAACAACGGGACATAAGCTTTAGTCCAACGAAGAGCTTGATCACCAGTAGTGGCTCGACTATTCATGTATTTGCAATATTGGTGAGTCATTTAATTCTAAGGAATTTATTAGCCTTCGCCACAAGCCTTAAACAAAACTAGTTTACATAGACTTAAGAGTAATCACAATAGGTATATATTTTAGGAAGAGATGATTCGATGTCTAAACAATATATCTGGTAATCTGTCTTATTATAATGTAAAGCAAATTTAAAGCATTATTAATATGACGCTATAACTATTCACTAAATTGTCAAGTAGTTCATGAAATAATTGAAAACGCTTCGCTTTCCAAAACGCATCATAAATTAATAGTTTGTTGGTAAGGCTGATATCTTCAGTATTTCAGTATCTTCATATCTAAGTATTCAAATTGTTTTTAATTATGAATAAGTTACGTATAAAGTCATAAAAACTATATTGAAGAGTAGAATAAATTTTACCTATTACACCTATAATATCTATTGCAAAACGATATTGAATATGAAATCGTGCCTAAATATTCTTCTTGAATATTCTGTTATCTTCTGGCTCTTTCAAGTGAGTTTCATAATTTGATAGGACATCTAGAAATTAAGCATTTCCATTAAGATAGTTTTCGGTATGACAGGGCTTCATGGGTTTTGCAACTGCACGACACAGGTAGCTACGCCACTGACGGCCAGTGTCTGGTGCTCGGGGACTAACCGAGATAGGAAACTAACAGGCAAAAGCTCCGGGCCAAACGGGACCTTATATATCTGGATTCCCGGGCGGTTTTCTAAGGCTATAGGAATGGAGAAGACACCCGTGACGTCCTTTACTTTAAGGCCGGAATGTGAACAATATTGTAATACCGGTGGCGTGATTGTCGGAAACTATTAGAGCAGAATGTAGGTCTGTTTAAGGTAGTATAGGTGGGTTTAATATTAGAACTAACTTTAAAATGAGTTTTAAGTCTGTCAAATTGAAGGATAATTTTAAAACTGGGTTTGAATTAAATTTACCCTGTTACCATTCAAATTGTTGTAACACAAATGCAAGATAACTTTGAATATCTTGTCACTTACTGTTCCATCGGAAATAATTTAAAATTTTTCTTTTAAGACTTCCTGTACTCGTATACATACCTCTAGAATTATACGGCATATTTGGAATAGTTGTTTATATGTACCTATTTGGTTTCGATATAATGGTATAATATGGTTTTATTCAGTAAGAATATATTCTTGAAAAATTTCAAGTGTTGTATCTAATCAATGAGCAAAACGTTTATATAAAGTGTCCCTTTAAAATAGTGCAGTTTGAAAATTTGATATTGTATAACATTTAATGAAATAATCTTTTAATTAATTTTCAAGAGTTATTTCAAGTGAAACTGGAGTATAGAAATAATTAGATAGGGATGTTGAAAATCTATTTTCTTTTCAAAAGTAACGGACGAGACAGCTTCGATTAAGATGCATACCATCGTAAATCCAAGATTTTAAGCAAGATTCTGTTTTTTTGTGAACTAAGTGTATTAATATACAGCTTTTGCAGTTCTTTAGTTAGTCTTTCATATTTGATCAAGTAAATCTGTTTGAATTGACATTCTAGTTTGTCCAGACTAGACTAGTTTGGATAAACTAGTCAATTCAAACTAAATTCAAGGGACATTGGCTCACCTCAAATATGGTAGAACAGATAAGTCTATAGTGTCGCCCAACATGCGTTTGAGAACAACCATAGAATAGATAGTAGCAATTTATGATTAATTAGGAACGTGACAAATTCCAGACAGCTGGATGCTTTTGAGAGTTTGGAAATTGCTAAATCTAAAAATAGTATGAATGGTGACAGAGGGCCAATCCCATATAGCCCGCTTTATTGGTTAGTAAATCACGGTCCTCAGATCTGTCGCGGCGGTTTACTGATCAGTTGCGATGGTTCACTGAGCTGTCGCGACGGTTGAACCGTGGAAATAGTTTAGGTATAAATAGGATACAATATTAGCATAGGTTTAGTTTTAATCATCTCCAGATGATGCCAACTTGGTTGGCGAGACCCGCGTCGAGCGCAGTGTAGTGTTATGTGGAAAACTACGTCAGTGTTAACAATTATTTAGGAGTTTTTGTGTTCATTAAGTGGTTAAACTTCGACGAAAAAGATATACGTGGTATATGTGAAGCGCATATTATTATGTAGAAATACTTGTTTGCCTTGACATGATTGGCTGGCCGTTGGATATACTTAACGCAGCAATAGCAGCGCAAGTTAAAATTTGGTTAACATTCGGCGATATGAATCTCTGCGATCATCTATAAATGCGCTGCATTCACTGTATTCAAGAACCTTTGCCATTACCGCTACTGATGCGCCTCAATCTATAAACTGACGTTTAATATCAACAGCAACTTATCCATCTAAAATTTTTCGTTGTATCACCCATTTTGTGTTTTTATTAAATCTTGTACGTATGCTATATATTTATTAGATGAATTCACATAGTTCATAAATTCGATAAACGTATTCATTGCTTCATATACGATGACCTGTCAATACAATAGTTAATATATAGTGAAAAATGAATCTGTAAAGTGTTGATTGTCCCAATAAATATATATATATATATATATGTATTTAATGAAGCACATTTTATTTAGTATAAAATTTAATAGATACGGCACCTATAATTATTTATATTCGAACTATTGCGCACCGATACCGCGTACCGATAGTTCTCCACCGCCAGCGAGAAAGATTCCTGAGACCTAGGAACAAGCCCGACCATTGCCCTGACATAGAAGTGCACAGGACCGCTAAGGAAATAATCTCAATGGTCACAGAAAATTTATAGTAGGTAGTAGCTTGCTCATAATTTGCTAATTCTTTTTTGATTAATCATTGCTTCCTCACGGTATCATAGCAGACCACCGCTTCATAGCTCACCTACTTGCTTGTTAATCGCTGTAGACGATCTCACTTAGCTTGTTGCCACCTCGTTTGTAAATTAACCCCGCTTGTGCTTATTTTCGCTTGCTTACACCACATGGTTGCTTTTCGATTAGTTAAGGATTCCCTTTAACATTGTATATAGCAGGATTATTGCGAATAAATATATATAAGGTTTATTAGTGTATTTTTCGTAGCTCTATGTGAAGTCTAATTTTCCCTGACAATCGCTTGGAATACCGAATCTTCATTGTAGTTACCTGAGTAGTGGTGTTTCTGCACTATAAACAGGACCTGGCGCCCGAGGCAAATCAAAAGAGAAACTCAGGTGTCAAAGTGACTCTTCGTATCTATAAGCTGAAGTATACTTCACACGTTATATAATCGACCCACAACATCGTTAATAAACAGCTAACAGTTAATCGTTAATAAACAGCTTTTCATATTATTAATCGTAACTATTACTTTGCGTAGGACAAACGGACAACGAAAGTTTCATTAAAATAAAAAAAACATAAAACACACCACAGAAATGGACAACCTCCCTTCTGAAAGCCTCAGGATTGTATAGAGGGTGGGTACACATGAAAAAAAAAACGCAGACACACAACCATTCCCTGGGAGAGGTGCCATTTCTCCCCTGGCGAGATTCGAACTCGCGCCGCGATGTACCATTCTGTTAGTCACAAGCTACCACCCAGTACCTAACAGACTGAGCTATCGCCGCGGCGATATTGGCATTGGAGCAATACACTTTTTTATATTTACGCACTCAGTTTAAGTGACGCAAGATGTAATACATTTTTAAGTAAACAAGTTTCGTAGATAAAAGAAGTATCTGAACGTCCATTATATCTGTCAACCAATATTTTCCTATACTACTTATTTCATATTTGAGCATTTAGTATATGTGTACAAGTGAACGAGTGACGTCCGATTGGGAATAAGAAATTTTAATATAATAATAATAATAATATTAATATATAATAATTATAATTAATTGTTATTGATTTGAATTTTATACCATAGAAGAATATTCATTATCTAATTAACTTTGTACACGATACCTAAAATAAAAACTAGGCAACTTGCAAAACCATACGTACGCTGGCACATACGACGATATGACTGGGTGCGAATATTTCTAAAAATCATAATATAAAATTTATTCCGAGAGCGGCCGAACGGAGCCTATAATCTACGAACTCTTTAAAATTCGTGCGCACTACCGTCCATTATTAGATCGGCATGGCGGTGCGGCGCAGCGTGACCCCGATATCTGATTCTTTTGAGAGAATTCCACTGACGCTCCGACCAAGTGGCTCCGTCCGACCGCCCTAATAAACGGATCATCATTCATTCATGTGTATTTAATATCAGAGAGGATATTCTTCTCGCCGCGCCGCGTTGCTCCACTGACCTAATGGACGCTCAGCTTTACAGAAATTTAATATTAATTTTATTATTTAGATATGTATTAATAAAAAAAAATTATAAACTTGTATATTATTGAATTTCTCTGAATAATAAAATTAATATTAAAAAATTGTTAGTTACATTTTCTCACTATAATTTCTATAAAGTTTTACTTTATGAAATCGTTCCTATACTGTAACAATATATGAACATTTTAAGAGCATATGAAACCTATATAATGAAATATTTGAGCTATATTGAAATCAGAATCATCGGATGTTATTACAATATGGCAATCTCTGTTTAGCTACGTTAAAGCCAGACAGAAAGGTTGCTATGGACGATCCCAAGCCAAGACGCAGTCGTCGGCAAAAATGAATTATACATGAAATAGAATAAAGTATGGAAATGAGGATGACAGTGGAGAACAAACTAGCACGAAAAAATGTCGAAGAGGGAAGAAAACGTTGCGGAAAAACGATACAGAAATAATAAAAATTAAACATTAAAATTTATTCCCAGTGGCGCTTATAAAAATATCTTTCTATATAATAGAACTTGTTGGACAATCGAGAGAACAAACAATTTATTTGCTGCAGATGATACAAAATTAATTTATATCTCTTCTAGCTAGGGGTGAATATTAACAATCTTTTGAGATATTTAAAGTTTTCTCGTTAAAAAAAATCATAAAACTTCTAAGTAATCATTAAAGATAAAAATTTAAAAAAGTAAAATTAACTACAATTGACAGTCCAGAACGGTCTTCCTATCTCTTCTATATCTTTGCCTCATATTTTGCCTTTATACATATATGTCTCATGTAACTAATATCAATTATTACGGTCTCTAATGAATAAAATTTATATAAAAAATAAAATAAAACTTATATAAAATTAACGTTATACTTTTATACCTAACGTGATAATTTTCTTGATACGAGTATATCGAATGTTAATTTGTGAATAAATAATATGAATTGTGCCTGACAGGGGAGAAAAGTGGAATATAAAAAATAATTCTAGTCTAACACACTGTATACAAGATCTAGCTTTTTCATGAAAAAATAGTCAATAGTAATTAAATTGAATTTGTTTATATGATTATGTGTAGTTTCTTGTAGTTGTAGACTAATTTGATGAAATATTTTTTAAAATTATTGAAGAAACTAAAGTATTTAATATGGTGCATCGATACTCTCCATACAGGGTGTCCCACCTGGAAGGCCCGCAATCGATACACGGAAAAGTACGTACAGGGTGATTTTGAAAATTTGGTTATTTACAAAGGTCAGTGGGGCCTACCTTTTTAAAATATTTTCACGTTTCTGGCACTACCGGTATAAGCAACTTGCTTATTTTAAATGGAACACCCTGTAAGTTTTTGCAGTATTGGATTCTACGTTCAATTTTAAGTCAACTTTGTGTAAAGTTGTCTATATCTAAATTCAGTTATTTTCGAGATATCTCCAGTTATAAGAAAAAAGTGACAGTTACAGCACCATATTAAAAATGTTATAAATTTGTTATAAAAACGTGTTAAAACTGAAATATTGTATTTTGTAAAGTAGACTTAAAAATAAAAGAATTTAGTTTGTCTCGAGTGTCAAATTGTCAGAAGTTTCGTCAGTATTGTTTGTGTAAAGTGTTAATAAAGATGCCATCATTATTAAATTAAGTATACCATAGACTAACAGTTAGTCTATGCGAATACAGTGTTAATTTAACATGAAATTTTCAGTCTGCTTTATGCAGGTCACTTTTGAACTTTTATATTTTAATTCGCTTTTAAACACAATTTCTCATATGACAGGAGATATATCCAATTATAACTCTTGAAAAGTAAAGGCATCCCAAGGGTACCTAATTTTATTTTAAATTTACCTACGCTTTTATTACTCTGTATTCCGTATTTTACTCCAGAAGTATATTATGTTATTTCAGACTCGGCATTTCAAATATACAGGGCGCCCCAAAAGTGTGTCAAACTATGCACATACAACAGGAGCCTGTTGGGCTAAAATAATAAAGCGTGATAGGAATAGAAAAAGAGTGAAGAAGCATGTTTTAAAAGTGTGATAAGTGAAAAGTGTACAGGGAGGCGCCATTAAGGTAATTTTTTGAATCATGTATGTTCTAAAACATTTTAGTTTGACTTTTGATGTGGCGGTACCGGCTAGTTTCTCAAATTAATTTGCTATGTGGGTGAGAAGATACAGTTTGCTGTTGATTTAATATCTTTCCCGAAAACGATATACGAAAAATGTAGATAATGTTGTTTTTATATTGAGTTGAACTAATATCTTTATATCCTTGCAAATTCTCATATGGAAATAAGAAGCTAGTTATTATTAAATATAAAAGGCACCATGTGGTTGACGATATAGATAATACTATTAAAAATATATATACTTATTTAAAAAACATTAAGTTGAGGTTATATAGAATATACCGTTGTAGTTCAATTGTGTGGGTGTATATAGCATGCAGAGTAGTTCTTTACGACATATTTGTTTAAATAATGAGGTTATTCCTTTGCGTATATTATAGGCAACAAGGAAAATTTAAACCTCCTTGAATAATAATTTTTGTAAAATATCCATTGGTTAATTTTTGGCCTTAAACCATATAAATAAATGTGTGAATCGATATTAATCTTTGGGAACATTCAACTCTTTTGATATAATTCCATGACATGCTTGACTCGTTTAGTGTCTTTCAAATTCGATATTTTGCTCAACTTCGAGATCATGTAGAAAGAAACACCCTGTATAGTTTTGTTCAAATTTCGTATCTGGGGTTTTTTGAGGGGTTCTGATTAATGCTATGGCGTCAGAGTTTAAATAAAAAAAATCGCTAAATGATCATATTGATTTTCAGGGTACACAAAAAAATTGTAATAGGCCTTGGATGTCTATCTTAAAAGCGGTAGCAGGATCAACAGAGGCAGTTCAGTAAATTATATTGAACAAAGTATATTAAAGAACGAGTATCATAAGGCCTACTGTTATCTCAAGTGTCCAAGTTTAGAAAGGACCAAGTTTCTAAAAGACAATTGCGATAAACGCCTTATGAAACATGTTGTTCATACTACTTTTTCTATTTTGCATGTTTTACATCTACGAAAAAAAATCAGAAGAAAATTGAATTCCCGTGTAGGGATTTTTATGCATAGTCTGCGACAGTTGGTACCATTTATATTTATCAATTTTTCTTTGCTGGGAAATTTAGTTAGGTTATAATTTATATACCATTTGTATAGAATCTTATTATAGTACACCATACAAAACAAAGGATGTACATTTGTTGCTACCAACATTTGAGTGTCCAAAAGGGTATGTTTTCGATACGCAGTTGTGTTTCATAAGGACTTGTTTACAGACGCTATATAGAAAAAGGTTTTAAGGACTTTTACACAAATCAACTGTTGTTATAACACTAAATTACATCTAATTATACACTTCGCATCAAAATTAACGCACCACTTAGAAAAATCGAAAAAGTCAATGTATCTCCTTTATTAATAGAGATAACAGGTTCAAAAAAAAGAACGAAAAGGTTCGAAAAAATGGGGCTACAGTCTAACATCAGTACACACCGACCGTTTTACTCACAGGATTCCATAGGGTGTTGCAAAGTCCATGAAAAAAATTTTACTTCATTGTAACACTCTGTGTATGTTTTTAGTGGCGAGATACGGTGAAATACACCGTAGTGCCCTCTTTGGGTCTTTGCTACTACCTGCCTGACAATTACTGTCTAATTGACAGACAGATAACGATATGTATGATCAAAATTGAAATTCGAATAAGAGATACTACCATAGTGCCCTTGATGAAGAAGTAGGCTACAATTAAAAAAAAAAGAATAATCGGGTTGACGGTGCGCCAGGAAATTCAGTTTGACCTTTTCGGTTTTTCTAAGTGGTGCGTTAATTTTGATGCGAAGTGTATATTTTAATATATGTATTTTGAATTTATTACTAAAAACTAGTAATAAGTAAATATAGATTTTACAGAAAATTTTACATAATTATAATTATTTTTTATAGTATATTTTTATAGTTATTTATGCAACAAGTGCAAAAAGTAAGTGTTTATTGCACGCGACGTGAAATTGTCCAACGAGGCCGTCAGGCCGAGTTGGACAAAACGTCAAGTTCAATAAACACTTTTTGTACGAGTTGCATACACTATTTTTTCTACGTTCATACAAAAACCAAATGACGTTTATGTTTGTCATGATCACAATACGCTGTAGTAGAATGACAGATGAGTGCAATAAAATGTTTATTTCACTAGTGCAATAAAGAACCAGTTTTTTCACTAAATATAGTTCAATAAAGTTTTGTTCTTTGCATGAACGTAGAAATATATTATTTATTGGCTTATTTAACTGTTTACATCTTTTCTTAATATAGGAATTAAGCCAAAAAGTTAACTAAGAGATAAATTATTAATGAAATTATCAAATATTATGGCTCATTAAAGTTTTATGCTTGCTCGTTACCTATTATCCTAGATATGCAAAGGAATACCCTTATTATTATATAAGGAATAACCTTATTATCTCCAAGATATGTCGCAGATCAACAACAAAGTACTTAGCATGCAACATGCACCGATCAACATTGAATCACAACAGCATATCTTTATAGGTACCTATAATTATAATTATTGTATTATTAACAATACCTACAACTTTTTATATAAAAATATACACCATATTTACCAAATAAAAATAAAATGTCAAAATTCTCTTTTAAACTATAGCTATTTCTTTGTGAAAATTTCATATGAGATATTATGTACAATTTACAGTATTGCATTTACAATATAGGGTTCTTCAGGGTTACATTTGTAACCCTGAAGAAGAAAATAAAATATTTACGAAAGCTCGGCAAAGAATAATTATATACTTTTTACATTAAAAAGAAATGAAAGTCGATACACCTTTCTTCACATTTATATTATTATAAATTTCTGTTTCAATAAAAATTAATTTCTTTTTTTTAATTAATAACGCCGCTCCGCATGGTAGATAAATAATAAATCGGATATCATCTAATAGAGAATTTTAAGACGATTTCAAGCACTCAAAGATATACTGGGTGACCAATTTAAAAAAATCGCCTTGAAAATATCCCGCAACAGTGAATCACCCTTTATGTTTCAAAATATTTTTTCAAATATGGGCCTTTTCCCACTGCATTACTTCCATAAAAGAGTTTTTACAAAACTCTATATTGGAGACGATATTGGACTTTGACGCATCATACCTTGTATGTATAAATCGATACATTTATGAGTTTGCCCCACATTAATACATGATAGTGGTCGAAGTTTACATTTAACAGGAAGCAATAATATCCGGCAAGTGACAAATTCCCTAAACAATCCGAAGTTTCAGACGTCCAAGTTTCAAGTCGAGAGGCTGCTGAATCCTTTAGAAAGTAAGTTTGGACTTTCCGGAATAATCTCGGTTTCACAGCAGTTGGCGTATAATCCAGAAGTGGCCCTCCCCCTGTCCGAAGTTATGTTCCATAAATTATTTGAATTGGGTCACCAATACAATAGTAAGAATGAGAACTTGACTAAGAAAAAATACAAGATACTCGTATATCATTTCAGCAGTATTGTAACTGTAACAAACTAGAATAATTTAATATTTAGGTAAACTGGGTGAATGATGAATCACATTTGATGATATTTAGAGGTTTCTCGAAAACTATAAATAACAGAAAGAAATTGATGAAGGCTTCCCGAACACAATTTTAGAGACCTTTTATTTCTGAATTACAGGGATTTTTAAAGAATGTCACTTTTAGAATTACGTACTTTACTTACTATATGTTCTTTTAGATGTATGTTGTTTAAATATTGAACTCAGCAAGCTACCTCCGTTTTATCTTTCGTATTTTTCTAGATATCCACACATTTCTCGAATTTGACTTAGGTACTCTGTATATTGTGTTCAAGATACAATTCGCGCAGCGGAACCACAACCATTACTTCAAAAAACATATTGTATAACTAGAATTTTTACATAATCTTAGATCCTACACATAGTGTAGGATCTAAGATAAAGGATTTAATTTAATTATATAAAAAATATAGAAGCGGCACAACTAAATGAGATTATCAATAATATCATCTTCTTATTACAAGTAATAGTAAATAAATGTAATAAATAATTATAATTAAATTAAAATAAAAATAAGTAATAAATACATAAATAGTTTGCACCAATTCGTTAGTAGATATCGTTGACCTATGTTTTATTGAAATCCTCTACAGGCGTGAAAGCACACTGCGCTGATTAATAAATTTACTGAAACATTACTAATAATTTTTTATTTGAGCCCTATAATCAATTTGCAAGTAATAACTAGATATGAACTACTAATCTTATGTCATATATAAGCAGATTACATATGATAAAAAATTAAAGCTAGGTTCTCATATGAACAAGTACATGACTCAAATGCTCCACTGCTTCTTTAAAGGGATACAATAATTGTATCCCGCTCTTAGGGAATAATTATTATTCCCTAAGAGAGCTGTCAACTGTCCCGTAGCAGGCGGAGATCAAACCCGGTCGAAATAGAACCGGTAAACTGGCCCGATGTGCGATCCATCGCCTAAACTAGCTGAGCTATCGTGGGAATCGCGTAAATGGATATCAAAATTAATATGTAGTGAATCATAGCTATGACTAAAAGTATTCATTAAATTCATTAAAAAACTTAGTAAGAGTCCACAGTAAAAAATGAAAATATCTATTTTATATCTATATATTTTTGACAATAATATAAATTAGTGGTTTTTTTCATCAACCTTTATCATGACTTAAGAATGTCAATTCTGAAAAATTGACTTTCTTGAATTCAGATTTATTCAAATCTGAATAAACGACTAACGTCGTCATATCGAGCCAAATGTGTAGGTGATTTTGTGTCGAAACAATTTGTTGCTAAAAAAAATTCCTCTCAAGATGTCCCCTTTTTCATGCTCTCGACCTAACAAACTTATTTTTAACAAGACGTTTTATTTATTAGTTATGTCAGTCCTCACTCAGGTTTGTCATTTCTCTGTCATAATTTCATACTAAACGAATATACCAATCCACGTTTAATGCTTTTTATTATTCCGTCCTTTTTTTTTCAGGTATTGTACTCACCTACAAGTTTTCTCGGTCCTTTCTCATTATTTTGATCTATTTTATTTATCACTACAGGTATAGGTCATTAAGCAGAAGGCACTTATATGCTTTTGTTACTATGTAATAAACTGTGAATAATATTATTTAACAATTTATTCTTTTATAATCAGTAGTAATATCACTACTCGCATTAGCACCAAATATCTAGTATGGAAGTAAGGACGGTATATTGTTATCTGCAATCCTATGACCTCGACATGTTCAGTGATACATAAACAGCATATTAATTTTAATATCCATTTACGCGATACCCACGATATACAGTAGTATAAATTGTGTGTTGAAAAAGTCAAGAAAAGGGGAAACTTAAAGGAAAGGAAGAAAAGTACATCAGCAATGGCAGCAACAATGGCAGAAGAAGAGAAAGCCACAATATGCGTTTACTGTCACGAGATATATGGAGAAACTTGTCACGAAGAATGGATAATGCGTATAAAATGTAGTGCCTGGATGCACGAGGAGTGTTCAGATAACGAACCAAGTACCAATAATTATGTTTGTGACAACTGCCGGTACTAATATGTATAAGTACTCACTTGCCCCCTACAGGTGATTCACTTACCTCATACCTTGGTGCAAGTGGGTCATTTGACACATTTTTTTAAAAGTCTTACGTTTCATAAAGAGTTAATATTTTGTACGTTTTTAACGTTAAGTTGTTTCTTAAAGAATTAAAGTTTTCCTTTATTCAATATGCGTTGTTTAATTTTTAAAAGTAAAAAAGTTATAGATCGTCAAACCATAAGGTGTCTCACTTACCCCACCCTATATAGGAGAAATGCGCACTAAAATGGAAAGTAAATGGCACAGCAAGGAGACCAAGTGACAAATGGAACTATTTAAACCCATGGTGCGATGTTTTGCGATCACTGTGATATATAATTTGCGATATCCGACCCTCTTCACGCAACAAAATGTTTCTGTGGTCGAAGTTGAAACCATTTTTATAAATATTACAAATTCCAAATTTTGTCACCTTGCACCTTATTATAGAGCTCAGAAATTTGACAAACGCAGGAACATCCTCAAAGTACAACGAAGATATTTACACTAAATTAATGATGTGCTAATCGGACTTGCAATAATCTTGAATGCAATTGTATTTATTCATTCCGTCAAAACGTCGTTCACACACAACGTTTCTACCTCTCTCAGGTCATATACCACTCCAAATTCATATAAAACCACAATACTGCGCGATCAAGAACCTAACTAACATATTTATTTTGTTATAATATAGAATGTATAGGTATATACCGGGTGTTCCACATAAAAGTCGTCAGCCTCGTATCTCGGCAACGGAAAGATATATTTTGATTTTGAAAAAAAACAGATGATAGAGCTCATCTATGGCTTCGACACGGAGTTCAACTTGATTTTTTTCAGAGCAAATTGTAGATGGCGTTGAAGTCGAAAAAAATTTTTCATTGGCAAGAACTTTGTAACGAGGTTTATCCGATACTTTGTTCAATTCTAAACAATTTTTGTCAAATGACAAAATAAAATATTTTTCATAAACTTAATAGTTTCAGAGATATCGAGCTCTTTATTTGGTGATGCCCAAACTCAAGCATATTTTAGAGTTTCGAATTATTACGTTGCCGAGATACGATGCTGAGGACTTTTATGTAGAACACCCGGTATATCTGTACACAAAAATAAAGTAATTAAGTACCACTGACTAAACTACACAGATTAAAGGGGTAGACTACTAATTTTCTACATATACATAGGGTGTTCCACCGGGAACTCTATCGATCGATTATTGGAAAATTATAATTAAGAGAAATCTAAAAAGTTGGTAGGATACCAACATCAATGGGGCTCAATCGGCTAAATATTTTCAAGCACGTCCGGTTATACCAGAAGTAGGTGTTGTTAACTTGATTATTTTAAATAGAACAGACACTCTAGGTATATATTATTTCATTTTAAATTCTATGCTATATTCAAAAAACACATTTCGTAGATAATTTTAATAATTATCAACAGACGGTGCTTAAAATAGAAGAATGAGAATGAAATTGAAAAAACTATCAAAAGTCATTTTTTCAAACGGAAACTCCCTTTTTTTAAAATTTTATCTTATTCAGCATTTAAAAATAAGGTCAACTTAACATAAATGTCTATTCCGAACATTTTTATTTTCGAAAGATTGTCAATTTAACATTTTTCTGTTGCAAAAATGTTACGAATTTTAAGTTCAGTTACTCTTAGGTGGTCATGTCGGCGTTAAAAAGTTTTGAATAAGATAAAATTATAGAAACATGGAATTTCCATCGGAAAATAATTGAGTTTTGACAATTTTTTCAATTTTCTTTTTATTCTTCTTTTTGAGCACCTTGTGTTAATAATTATCAAAATATTATACGAAGTCTAGTAGAGAAGGTCCCTTTCTACATAATAACCAACCCAAATTAAATAATAAAGGCACCCATACAGTAAAAATTCGTAATTATTTTTAGGTTTTTTGCAAACGTTAATTTTACATAAAATTTTAAATATGTCAAAAACGGTTAGACTTAGGTATATAACATTATATAAGAAAAATTTTTGGAAATATACGTAGAATCTAAAAATGAAATAATATATAGGGTGTTCTATTTAAAATAACCAAATTCACATCTACTTCTATAGTATAACTGGAAGTGTCACCATCTTAGAAATATTTTAGCCCAATCACCCTCATCGACGTTGGTGTGCTACCAAATTTTCAGATTTTTATTGTTTTTCCCGGTGGGACATCCTGTATATATATTTGAAGGAGATGCCGAAAACAACTACTCCACGGCCAATGTGCCCCAACTGGCATTGCATTACTTTGGCATCTCCACAAAAGTCAGTCCTTATAGGCAATCCTGTATATATATATATATATATATATATATATATATATATATATATATATATATATATATATATATATATATATATATATATATATATATATATATATATTTGCACCATAATATACATCAATGTATCCATATAGTCGGAGAAGAGAAATTAATCTATGTGCGGAAGTAAATATTTTAAATGTTGGAGAAATTAGTAGCTATTTAGAGATTCTAAAAATACTGAAATTTATATTTGTATCCATTTTCAAATGTTTATATCTTTAAATAATTTAAGACATTTGTTATTGAGGTTTCGGGTAATTTTATCATTTATTATTAAAGTGTTCTAGTGTAACTCTAATTTCTCTAGCACTTTGGAATTAACTATGGACATTTTCAGGGACCCTGCATACATTTGGATATCAAGCAAATTTGAAGTCAATCCTCCCCTTTCAATTTTATCAATGTTTATTGTACAGAGAGATGCTCTTATAAATACAGCTGCGTCGATACAAATAAATTATTGTTAAATATTGTTGATATTTTACCTTAGTGATTTGATAAATTTAGTACTAAACTGAACTGAAACTTTTAACTGAAAAACTGTTTTAGTTTTTCAGTTAAAAGTGGCTTTAGAAGTGGGAAAAGATTAAGTGGGTTTAACTTATGCGGATTTAAAAAAAATGTAATAATTTTAAACACAAATAAACCATTATAATAGCCAATATAGTCCTAAATTTCTGGAATCAGTAAAGTGAACTTTCAAATACTCAAGAATGTATTAGTGTCATATTTAAAAAAATACAAGTCTGGTCTGGTACAAATTTTTATGGCACACTCTATATTTGAGATTTTTTCAGAAATTATTCCCTTCCTGAGGAAAGGAAGGATTCATAATGCTGTTGGTACGTAATCTTTCAAAATAAACCTTAAAATCAACAGAGAAAGGGAGTTGCGACACAGGACCTTGGAATCCTTGTATAATAGAGGAATATAATTAATACCTTCGCTACTGATACAGAAATTTGGCGATAAGTGAAAGGAATAGTTACTATTTATCCGTATATAGCCGGGGATGAAATTAATATACATATTTCTCCTTACCCTGTAATTTGGCGACACCTTTGAAAGTGACGGGATCTATAATGGTTGGTTCGCTCCTTCCCTTCGCATTCACAGCATAGAGCATAATTCGGTAAGTTATGCCGGGATCCAATCCGTTGGCCGTGAAAGAGGGCGGTGTCCTATAAGTAGTAAGGTTAAGTCTCGTTCGCAAACTAGGCAGTTCGAGCACTTCCATGAGGAAACTTTGTGGAAGTCCTCCGTCAAACCCCTCCATGCAATCCACTTGGAGCGAGTTCGAAGTTTGGTTTGTCAGCGTGCAGTTCTGCAGCTGCGACGGTCGTCCTGGAATGCAAATTTTATTTAGATTATAGAATGTGTGAAATATCTTAGTTTAGGGAATTTCAGCATAAACACGGTATAATCTAGTTATCGAAAAATTGTTTCAGTTTTGAACAGTGTTTTAGCTATTTTAGAAGGCACCTTATAAGAACTTTCTTATTGTTTGATTAGAGATAGTATCAATTATTTCACGTGTAAAGTGTATATACTATAATCACTATTACTATCATTCTATATAATTATTTCTGTTTAGAAAATATAGAATATATCTTAAAGACGATACCTTAAAGAGAATCATAACTAGAAGCTGAAAGTAGGGCAGTAACAAATTAAAAAAAAAACATGCTAAAGAAACACTGATCAAAAAATAACGACACAAGACTTTACCATTAAATTTACTGTCTTACCACCTGTATGGTTGATAATTAGTATTAAGGTAGGGATAAGCTCGTCATTAAAAACATCATCCGTACCGCTATATTGATATGGCACGTACATCAAAACTGACAAACAGCTGTTGCGTATAAATAAACTTAAGTTAAGTGGTTTAGTGAATGTGTGTTCCGGAGGTTTCAATACTTATAGTTATATAATCGTTTTGTGAGTTCAACGTAGCTGTAATAGTAGAGACGGTGTCTATTGATGGACTCTTAGTCATAAAATTGGACAAGGAATTAGCTTCTACAGTATGGACATGATATTAAGGAATATATGGAACTAATTCAATGGGATTGCAGTTAAATAATTTGTCTTACAGTTGCAGATGCAGTTATTTGACTGCAATCCCGTTGAATTAGTGTCTTAACTTAACCGGTCAGGTTAACGTCTCTACCAATATTTATTTATTGGAAACGAATAATAAATATCTGATCAATTCCATCAATAAACAGTTGTAGGAAAGAAAAATTATTATTGGTTTGGTTCAACGAATATAGATGTAAAATACTGTGAATTGACGATTTATTTCTAGAAAATAAATTACCATTTGGCCTATTAAGCAGAAATATTCCGTTACTTGTATTGATTTTATACGTAATTATTACCTGCTGTACGTTAAAAATGATAGGGTAAAATAGGAGAAACCAACACCAAAATCCAGCATGCAAACACGAACAGTAAATTAGCAATTTACGTTTACTAGTTGGTCTGAAATAAAAGCCTTGATGTGTCAGTCATAAATCATTCTGAAATATTTGTATAAAAAATATTATGCAAGATTCATATGATTCGCGGAAACTATTTAGTTTAGTAGTATAGCACTAATAACATTTTTTATCTACATCTCAAAAAAATCTAAAAAACTAATTATCTATTTTTTTTAAATATGTACTGTTTAGTGAATAATTAATTGGAAAGGATTTAAAAACAATAGAACCCTGATATTGCATAATATACCAATGAAAGATATTAATTAGGTACTAAAGAATTAACTATTCTAAGAAAGTCCAGTAAATGGTTATTTATAGAGATTATCACGTGATCCATTCATTAAAAGTCTCAAAACTTTCATAAAAACATAATAATTGTGATAATAATTTGGTACTGCTAGGCGAACTATAAAAAAGTGTCCTCTAGATAACTTTTCACAGAACTTACTAATATTATAAAACTCAGAAATATTCCGTTGACGAGAGTTTATTACAAAACTACAGAGACGAATGGAAAGATTAAAAAAATTATCGGTAGGCTATTTATTCCTAAATCTGTTTTTTTTACCAATTCTCATAGCAACAGTTAACTTTAACCCACAAGGCTTTTTTAATTTATAAAAGATACTCTTGAGATAAACGTAATTGTAAAATGAAGAGTTAGGTTTAAGTCAGAATCAATAAAATTTATTTTTGTTCAGTTATTTTATAAGCAAAGAATATTGAAAGTAAGAAAATAAATTTAAAATTCATTTTTTATTAGAAATATGACAAGGAATTAAAATGCATCTATTGATTTGTCTGAAAAGTCAATGGTGTAGATGATCCGAGGTTTCCAATGAGAAGGCTTCTCCGAATCTTCGCCACTGGTTGACACATTTATATGAATATATACAGGGTGTTAGTTAAACATGCGGCAAAAATTCAAGAGGTTATTCCTTGCACTATTCTAAGGATATTTTATCCTTTGATGATTTTTGAAAAAGCGCTTTGTTGCGAAGATATAGGCCCAAAAAAATTTTCAACAAATAACAATTTATTACTAAAAATTACATGTAACATTTCTGAACCTACAAGAATTCTTCAAAATGGCTACCTCCAGCTCAGATGTAACCATCCAATCTTCTCCTCATAGACTCCCGAACTCTTTCAAAAACACCAGGGTCGTTTCTTATTGAGTTACACTCAGCAATTATCCGATCTCTTAAATCGTCCACATCTTCCACTGGCCTAGTATAAACTAATGACTTTAGATGACCCCATAGGAAATAATCCAGGGGGTTTAAGTCCGGGGATCGAGCAGGCTATACGTGAGGTCCACCTCGACCAATCCAGCGATCTCCGTATGTTGCTGTTAAATAATTTTAAATTTACATTTACATTTAAAGTTAATTATCTCTCTTCTTCTTCTATCATGTCCAGCACATTCTCTTCTACGTCTACCGTTCTTACAGTCCTTGGCCTTTCTGGTCCTCCACTTCGCTTCAATGTTCCCGTTTCTCGAAGACGTTGATGTAGTGTAGTACGCCATACTTTTATTTCACCTACATTAATAATGTGAAAAATACCAAAATTGGATTTGTTGGAAATATTTTTTCGCCCTATATCTTTGCAACAAAGCGCTTTTTCAAAAATCATCAAAGGATAAAATATCCTTAGAATAGTCCAAGGAATAACCTCTTGAATTTTTGCCGCATGTTTAACTAACACCCTGTATATCCAACAATTTCCTTTAACAAACTATATCATTTCTCCAAGTTTAGTTAATCTATGTCAATAGTTTTAGAGATAATTGAAAAATGCGTCATTTTTCAATAACATTAACACATTAACGCTTTCTATCGTAGAAACGAGTAGGTAAGCTCAGGTTTGAGATTTCTTAAGGCTTGGCAGGCTAATTTTTGGACACCCTCTATATATATATAGATATATATATATATGAAAAACCCTATTATACCTAAAAAACCTTATAAAACCCTATATATATATATATATATATATATATATATAGGGTTTTATAAGGTTTTTTAGGTATAATAGGGTTTTTCATATATATATATATATATATGAAAAAAAAACCCTATTATACCTAAAAAACCTTATAAAACCCTATATATATATATATATATATATATATATATATATATATATATATATATATATATAATGAAAAACCCTATATACAGGGTGGGAAAAATTTTAATGTGCAGCATTGGTATCTTGGAAACGGTAAAAGATACAACGTGGCTCAAATTAGGAAAAAGTTGCTCAATTTTATGCTGATTCAAAATATGTGAACAAGTTTAATATATTCCGGGCCGTTTGGGAGTTATGCCGGAAAAATCAAAATTTGCCAATTTCTTTTAAGTCAAATCACTTCTCTTGAAATAACTGTAGACTTTTGAAATTTGGTACGTTTACATAGTTTGATGAGAGCTTTAGATTGCCATACTAAAACATGTTCTAGGCCTACTCGTTTTTCCGCAACAATATTCAACTTTTGAATTTCTTATGGGCGCCATATTGGATTTTTACTTCACTAAATACAGAAAGAAATTACAAGCACGGTGATATATCACACTTGATACTTTCTTCAATAAATATGGATAGGACACGCGAATAACGATAAATATTATTTATTTATAAATAATAAACAATCATTCATTTATAGCTAATTGTTACAAAGTGTGTTTTTAGCTTTTTAGAGGAACTAATTATTATAATAAGAAAAACAACTTATTTATACTGCTCGAATTGGCTGCCGTTACTCTGAATACAAAGTTGAGTCCTTACAGACATGTCATCCACTGCACGTCTTACTGTTCCACCATCTATTGAATTTATGTATTCATTAATTCTTTCCAATATTTCATCCTCTGTCGATGGCATTGGATTATTGTAGATATAATTTTTAACAGCTCCCCAGAAATAATAATCTAAGGGGTTTAGACACGGTGATCGCGGTGGCCATAGAATGGGACCATTTGTACCCATCCACGAATTCGGAAAACGTTGATCTAGGTACTGGGTTACAATCCTAGCATTGTGTGAAGGGTATCCATTTTATTGAAACAACTGTAAATTTTGTATATTTTGCATAGGAAGGTCATAAGGTCATCCAGCATTTCCTCCAAATCATTTTGTAAGAAGTGTAAATAATTCCGAGAAGTTAATTTATCAATAATACGATAAGGCCCTAATACCTTGTTATCTAAAATTCCACACCAAATATTTACTGAAAATCTAATTTGAGGTCTCGTTTCTCTAATCAGGTGAGGATTTCGTTGTGCGTAATGGTGCTCATTTTTTCTATTGAATATCCCACAATTAATTACTTAACGTTGACTCATCACTCCATAATATCTTTCTACAAAAACCATTGTCATTATTCATTAACCTTTGCATCCAGTGACAAAATTGCAACCTCCGATCATTGTCTCCAGGATGTAGTAAATATTTGGTGTGGAATTTTAGATAACAAGGTATTAGGGCCTTATGGAATTCGCGTGTATTATCCATATTTATTGAAGAAAGTATCAAGTGTGATATATCACCGTGCTTGTAATTTCTTTCTGTATTTAGTGAAGTAAAAATCCAATATGGCGCCCATAAGAAATTCAAAAGTTGAATATTGTTGCGGAAAAACGAGTAGGCCTAGAACATGTTTTAGTATGGCAATCGAAAGCTCTCATCAAACTATGTAAACGTACCAAATTTCAAAAGTCTACAGTTATTTAAAGAGAAGTGATTTGACTTAAAAGAAATTGGCAAATTTTTATTTTTCCGGCATAACTTCCGAACAGCTCGGAATATATTAAACTTGCTCACATATTTTGAATCAGCATAAAATTGAGCAACTTTTTCCTAATTTGAGCCACGTTGTATCTTTTACCGTTTCTGAAATACCAATGCTGCACATTAAAATTTTTCCCACCCTGTATATATATATATATATATATATATATATATATATATATATATATATATATATATATATATATATATAAGTAGTTATCATACACCGATTTAAACCCAATCCAAGGTCATCCATCACTAGGTGCCATCAGGAGCTAACTTCAGGCTAGAATCTCAGGATAGAACATGAGGGTAAGAGGTTATGGGGATGATGTCCACGTATGGGGTCCGTGGGTGTATGTTGGAGGCCAGTGGTGGTGCAAGAATCATGTGGGGAGCTGGGGGTTGTGAAGTTAGCTACGGGGATGGTGTCCATCATCAGCAGGTGTCATTCAGAGGGTGGTGCGGGTGAAGGAGGGTGGTGCTGGTGAAGGAGGGTGGATGTGGATGTTGTGTGCGCGCGCTGAAGAATAAAGATGGCGTCTAGCAGTTGTTAGGTAATAATGAATAATTAAAAATATTATTTATAATTAAGAATGATAGGTATGTACCTGCTTCTCGCGAGTTGATTTCGGGTGGTGATTAATGATATGTAATTAAGATATTAATATGATTGATGTAATTTAATATTGGAAAAGTATGTAGAAAAAATAAAGCTGATTGGTGGAATTCATAAAAAAATAGGAATGGATGTCTTCGGGGAGCTGTAGGGGGATGTTGTACTTTGATTTATGTGAAAAAATTGGTCGCTTGATATTTGTGTGTGAGGAATAAACGTTTAGCATATATGTACCTATATATAAAATTTGTCGAGACAGGCATTACGCATCCGACGAAAAACATTGCACAACGCATTTCCTTCTATTGAATTTTTAACTACCTAGAATAGCGGTTTGAATCGAATGTCAGATTCTAAATACAGTAATAAATTAATACATAAATGGGTCGGCATTGTCCTCTGTCGGCAATGATACAAAGGAAATTTTTGTTGATATAAATAAATATACTGATTTCCGTCAATGATTACTCATATTATTTTAAAGCATATTGCACATTTCTTTAGATAAACATTTTTGATTTCTGTGAATAAATAGTGATGTAGTCACGTACGCTGCTAAATGTGTGAGAAAGTAATTTTTGCATAGTAAGCTGTGCCAGACATTATAAAATAAGAGATCAGTCCGTCTGGTAATCATTCCACTTCTAAATTTCGAATAGTGAACATCAAACAAATTACAATGGCATTTAATAAAATCAATAAAGAAGCTTTTGTAAAACCATTTATTAAAATCTACTATATGGAAGTAGATAAAAAGTATAAAATTGAAGATATTGAAATTTATCAAAGCCAGTTTGGCCCAAGAGTGTTAGTTACACTGGATGAGGGTAAAGTAAGTTTACCTGAAAGATATATAAGAATAATTTCCGAGGCTGATATTTTGGAAATAAAGAAGATTATTCTGGAGAAACCGATATATCTGGTTAGCAAGGGTGCTGTAGGAACCACTACTAATCTAGAATTCGTAGAGTGAATAATATTATGGATTCTACCACATGTTATATGAAGAGGTTAAATAAATTTATTTTAAATATACAAAAGTTGAAGCAAGATCTTCAGTATATTGAAGTATTAAGAAAAATACAGAATGTTAACATTTGTGATGGATCCAGTTCAAGCTTGCAGAAAAAAAGTTAGTTTCAACGAACAGGTTAGAGTCCATTATATCAACCATTGGACTTATGCTCACCGAACTGCTAGAAATGGAAGTTGCTGGATGCAGGATGCTGTAGATCGAGCTCGGTTTAAGTGTAAAATATTAAATTTTAATTCAATATTGGAACCCATACTTATACATAAATGTAATTTAATTTCAGAAAAATAACCTCTTCTTATATACCAATATGTTTTTATATACCAATATGTTTTTATATATGATATGATAAAATAAAATAATTATTAAATAATCTTCTTTATTTCTTTACCCTTATTCCCAATTAATTAATATAAAAAATAATTAAAAACAAATTTCAGATATATAATATTTTTATTTAACAAAATAATTACAGTGATATATTAATAATAATAATAATAATAATACATAATAGTACTTATAAAATATATTAAGCAATATGACTTTTATCAATCCAACTGTTGTGAGAACTGTCAAATCCAAGCCATTTTACGAAAACCTTGTCCCCCTTCCTTCTCAACACCTTTTCCACGAGATATACATCTGGATGTTTGACTTTCTGTAGCTCTTCAGTGTAGAAGCCACCTTTTATGTCTTGACCTTGAGCATCTTTCAGTAAGTATGTGGGAGGATCTGTATATTTGACTTTAGATATGGTGAATATTTCATTGGACCAATTAGGAGTATATCCCTTATCAAATACACCTCTGTATTTACTAATGCGAACTCGATCTCCTATTCTAAATTTAGACATGTGTGAGAAAGAAACAGTAGGATAGCTGTATGAGGCTTTTAATATTCTCTTTTCATTACTCTTATTTACATTTATAGGTTTCATACCTATAGTACGATGTTTACGATTATTATATTTTTCCACAATATTTTGTAGTAAATCATGCCATCGAAAAGTACCGTTAAGACTGAACTGCTTATATAACATATTCTTTAATGTTCTATTTACACGCTCAGCAATCGAGCATTTTTTAATGCTATATGCAGAGTAGTGATTAATATTATATTTTTTCATTAATTGTTGAAATTTGAGGTTGTAAAATTCACGTCCCATATCAGTTTGTAAGTGTACAGGGATACGTCTATCTTTATTTAGAATCCTTTCCATAGCACTCGTAACCGCCTCCCCTGATTTATCCTTAAGAGGCTCCGCCCACACGTACTTTGAGAAGGTATCAATCACCACGAGAATATATCGATAATTTTTATTTAAACTAGCGTATGGAATCATTTCTACTAAATCAGCTTGAAATAATTCATCTAAAGCCCTAATGACAACTTTTCTTCTATTGAAATTAATACGAGCTGATTTGTGAAGTTCATTCACGATATCTTTCTTTACAGCAGACATGTTTACACTTAGTCGGACGTATCTATACTAAACAATTAATCACGTGGTTCGATTATTTTAGCCTCGATGAGTTCCTCTATAATACTGTTAATCTCATTCGTATGATTTGTATTTCCTGCATTCTGAGAAGCTATTAAAAGCCTAAGCCGATCAACAAGTTCGTTTGGGTCATCCCAGTACATGTAATCGATAGCATTATTATTGACTTGCATCATCATACCGCGACCCACGTTCCCATGAGAATATTTAACTCGAGGACCTCGAGCAATGTGTTTAATTATATATTTATATTTCCAGCTCCTATTACCGGAAACTTGATTATCTGGATTGTACATTTTCTTATGAGCACTGGTACTTTTTACTATATCAATATAATTCTTTTTATCATCTTCATTATAATTGCGAGAATATTTTTTAAATAATAATTCATAGAGACCCGTGGTACCCTCGTACTCATTATCATTTATTATCAAATTATTACCGTTAAATTGGATTGAGGAATTCCCCACATAGAACTTGTCCTCATCAGGGTTATACCTAACCCCATATTTTAAATCATATTTGTTTTTAGTGTCATGTATCAATCCCTCGATATATGTTTTAGGTAATTCGCTAAATTTAGATAAATAAGCATCATCAGGTCTCTCACTAATATTAGAATCAGTATCATAATTATCATTATCATAGTCATTATTGGAGAAAGTATCGTTTTCACCCTGTTTAATCACCCCGAGCTCATCTTTTGGTTTGATTTTTCGCTCAAATTTTACATTTCTCTTTTTATCAACGAAATCATCATCATCATCATCGTCATCATTTACTTTTCGATTAATACGTTTAGCTATCGAACGCAGAGGTGTCGTAATAGGTGCAAAGGACTTTTCTATAAACAGATCTTTCCGCTTAAGAGACTCCAACTTGCGTTTGATGGCTTTTCGAGCCTCGATAATTTTACTAGTGGTTTTATTATCAGCGTTCATAGTAAAAAACTAGAGGTGTATTTTTTGCGGACGTTAAGCACAAACGGCTAATTGACAACTGACAGGTAACTGTTCAATTCACAGGTATATATATTCATCGAACCCCTTTCTATAACGGCCGTCTGTAATATCACTGTCCTTGTCTATCACTAAGAACCCATATCTGTCTTTCCAGCACTGAGAGCACATGAACTTGAATGTATTAAAATCCATATCGGTGTTGACGTGATCAGAATAAACATGTCTGAGATTCATGTCATCTTGCTTGAATAAAATCAATAGGTTAGCGTTATCTCTGATTAAATGCTTCGGAATGTGACTGTAAGTCTGACAGAGATAGAAACTATCCACTTGTTTATGTCTTCCCATGCTGAAGTATTCACGTATCGGGCTCTGGTTATCGCAAGCCACATCATCGAAAATAAATACTGAATTGGTTTTAGCGTTGGCAGGAGGTATTACTTTATCGCTATCCTTGAACTGATAGTATCCTACGAGTGAGTCAAGCACTTTTCTCAGATACTCATATTTCGGCTGGTACAAAGACTTTGAATATACATAAACATTCATGAAACGTAAACCATTAGGATGAGTCAGCAGGCCTATCATTATGTTTGTTTTGCCACAGTTCGAGGGACCACAAATAATACATCTTATAGTGGTTGGTAATAATGAGCCGTGACGATGTTCCACTTTAGCACTAGCGTCATGGAAATCAATATTTTCGATTTTCAAACCCTCTCCTGCTCTTACAAACTTCATCTTGATACTGTAACAGAGACGGATAGATGTGCTGTATTTATACCTCTCAATCAGTTTAATGGAACTGGTACACATTGCTGGATACGTTTGGTGGATACAGAGCGGTTTTTTAAAACCGGTCAAACCGGTATCTGAGAACCGCTCGAACCGCTAAAACCGCTCACGAAAAACCGCTCGAAAACCGCTTTAAACCGCTTTTTAAACCGCTATAACCGCTCTAACCGGTTAGAGCGGTTAAAGCGGTTTAAAAAGCGGTTTAAAGCGGTTTTCGAGCGGTTCTGCGATACCGGTTTGAGCGGTTCTACCGGTTTTCGAGCGGTTCTCAGATACCGGTTTGAGCGGTTCTACCGGTTTTCGAGCGGTTCTCAGATACCGGTTTGAGCGGTTCTACCGGTTTTCGAGCGGTTCTCAGATACCGGTTTGAGCGGTTCTATCGGTTTTCGAGCGGTTCTCAGATACCGGTTTGAGCGGTTCTACCGGTTTTCGAGCGGTTCTCAGATACCGGTTTGAGCGGTTCTACCGGTTTTCGAGCGGTTCTCAGATACCGGTTTGAGCGGTTGCACCGGATATATCCGATGTCTCTGGTATCCAGGACAATCACCTATAAATAGACCTCTCGAAGATTACACCCTTCAGTCGTCTTCAGGGCACCGTAGGGGTAACATGGCTCTAAACTCTCTGATTAATAAGTTACCGTTTGAAGCTCATATCCCAGGTTATCGTTTCTGCGGACCGGGTACGAAATTATCCAAGAGATTAGCCAGAGGTGATCGTGGAATTAATGCTTTAGACGAAGCTTGTAAAAATCACGACATCAAATACAGTAGCGTCTAGTACTGGTACTAGACGCGACTTCAAGACACGTGGCAGATAACGAATTGGCTCACAAAGCTCTTCAACGAGTATTCGCGAAGGATTCATCATTGTCTGAGAGAGCTGCTGCAGCCGGTATAGCTGGCATTATGAAGGCTAAAGTTAAATTGGGTTTGGGATGCTCAAAATCAAATAAGAGCTCCAATAGAAAGAGTAAAAAGAAGGGTGGATCGTTAACGTTCCGTAATATATCCAGTAAAATTCGTAAAGTGGTCAAGAGGGCTCCTACAGTCGACGAAGCCATCAAAAGAGCCGTTCGTGTGGCGGATCGAGTGAAGCGTGATAAAAAATCCATTTCACCTCCCAAAGCTCGCATTATACCCATTCCGAAGACAGGAGGCATCCTTCCTCTAATACCGATATTCGCGGGACTTAGCGCGCTCGGTGCTCTGACCGGAGGAGCTGCAGCTATCGCGAGGGCAGTTAACAATTCTAGGGATGCCGCCACTCAACTCAAAGAATCCCAGCGTCATAATCAAACTATGGAATCCATAGCGCTCGGTAAAGGACTCTACCTCCGTCCGTACAGAAAGGGACTCGGACTCTATTTACACAACCACAATCAACATAATAAAAGCAAAAAATGACTAACAGTGGATTTACCTAATCGAGCACTCACCGATCAAGATCTACATAAATATGCTGTTGATGTGTTGAAAATACCTAATTTCCGGGGAATTTTTATGCGCGATCGTCTACCTAAACGTGTACATAAAAACGAATGTGGAATCGTGAACTTGGACAGTGACTCTGGTAGTGGAACTCATTGGACAGCTTATTGTAAAAAGGGCTCGAATGCCATCTATTATGACAGTTTCGGTAATTTAAGACCACCTACAGAACTGATAAAGTATTTAAATTGTTCCATTAAGTACAATCATACTCAATATCAGACTTTTGATACGGTAAATTGTGGTCATCTGTGTTTGAAATTCCTATATAATCAGACTGCACGCAGTTAGTCACATTCATTCTGCGAACTGATTGTGTAAAGTAAACATGTCGTATACATTCACTTTGTCTGAACGATCATCCGTTCTAAACGCGCATTTCTGCCCACCCATTGATCTTGAACCGTCAGCTGATTACTCACTCGGTCTGATAAATTTCGATGCTTACAATTCCATACCTAACATTGACTCTTCTAATAATCGATTTTATTATGATGACGATGATAAATTTATAGAGATTCCAGAAGGTTCATATGAAATTGAAGATATAAATAAATATATAAAAGACTATTTTCTTGCCTCTCACATTAATGACACATACATCTCCATAATATCTAATAAAAACACTTTAAAGTGTGAGGTTAAATCAAATAAACGGATTAATTTCAGTCCACCCGATAGTATCGGTAGCTTGTTGGGATTTACAAGTCGAGAACTGAAACCTCTAGCGCGTCACATATCAGACTCTCCCGCTAGAATTCAAAAAGTAAACTCCATATGTATCGAGTGTAATCTTGTGACAGGTAGCTACATGAATCATAGACAGGTTCACATAATTCACGAATTTTTCCCGACTGTGTCTCCGGGCTATAAAATAGTGGAATCTCCTGCTAACGTGATTTATTTGCCTGTCAACAAGCGTAGCATAGACAGCCTAACAGTTAAAATAGTGGATCAGGACGGTGATCTGGTCAATTTCCGTGGAGAAGTCGTGACGATAAGACTACACCTGAAGAGAAATGGTTCTTAGATTTAACAAAAAGTATATAAAGGGTGCAGGAGTCCGTCATCCCCTCAGTTCATCTGTAACCTTCAAACCGTTAACAGCGCAAAATCGTAAATTTCTCTTGAATCTCGGTTATAAATTGCATAGCAGTCAACTTCGTAGTAGTAATGAATTCTAATGGTATTTTGAACGTGTTGGAGAAGCCTCAGTCAGATATCTCCATAGTCAATTTCGAGAAACATACTCACAACCCGTATGCAGCATCAAATTTAGGAAATAACGATGAAATTAGGATCCCTATTCAACAGCAGAACGCGTATACGGCGCCTTATTTCAGTACGTTATATATTCGAGGTCGATTATGTAAAGCTGATGGTACAGTGTCGGAGACGGCTGTCTTCGATAAAATGGGTGTTTTGCTTTTGTTCGACGAGATACGATACGAACTGAATGGTATAACAGTGGACCGATCTAGAAATCCTGGACTCACTACTCTTATGAAGGGATATGTGTCATTTAATAAAAATGAAGTCACCCGCTTGGAGAATGCCGGTTGGACTGATGAACATATGGTTAATCAAAACGGTTACTTTGACGTGTGCATACCTTTGAAAATTTGTTTGGGGTTCGCTGAGGACTTTCAAAAAATAGTAGTAAATTTACGTCAAGAATTGGTTCTTATTCGAAGTAGTACTGATTTAAACGCTATTGTAAATAACGCAGCTGATAATGAAGTCGTTAAAGTAGAACTGGAGTCGGTACAATGGAGGGTACCGCACGTGACTGTAGCCGATGTCGAGCGTCTAAAATTAATGAAATACTTGGAAAAAAATATGGAATTAGCAGTACCGTTTAGGAGCTGGGAACTACACGAGTTTCCATTGTTACCCGAAACTCAGACGCATGCGTGGACTATTAAGACCTCGTCACAACTGGAGAAACCGCGATTTATTATTTTCGGGTTCCACGTGGACCGTAAAAATAAAGCATCCAAACGCATGAGCGAATTCGATCACTGTAATCTGACTAATTTCAGAGTTTTTCTAAATTCCGAGTCGTATCCCTACGATAACCTAAATGTTAATTTTGATAAGAATTTTTATGCCAACCTGTATGATATGTACGTTCAATTTCAAGAATCTTATTATCAGAAATTAAGTGAGCCCTTGATTTCCCCTTATAATTTCAAAACGAGCGTGCCCCTAGTAGTAGTTGACTGCTCTTTTCAGAATGAGGTTGTGAAATCCGGAGCAGTTGACATTAGATTGGAATTTAGTACTAATAAATCTATTCCAAAAGATACTGCAGCCTATTGTCTTATAATTCACGACCGCATAATTTACTATAATGCTCTAACTAGCATCGTTCGGCCATTCTAATTTCACTAATCAGTATGTACATAATAGACATTCAGGGTTTCCAGTACAAAAAAGAACTAAATTTCATATGTAAAGAAATTTCTATTTTCAATATTGATGAGAAGTCTTGCGTACACAAGATTGTCTACCCTCCTACGCAATACGTGTACAAGCTGTTTAATAAAAATATTAAGCAACAAATCAGGTGGACCACTAAAAATTTGCATGGTCTGCTATGGGAAACCTCCTATGATGCTATCTCTTACAAGGATCTGGGTCAGTTTATACGAGATCACGTGACATATGAGGATGAAGATGTCCTCGTCAAGGGTGTGGAGAAGCAGCAATGGCTCCAATCATATTTACCAAATAATAATATTATAGATTTACATTCATATGGCTGTTGCAGTGTTAAAGATTTAATGTTAGCCAATAATGAATTCCACTGTGGGAAACATATGTATAATAACTTACGTTGCACTAAGCAAATTGTTTATTCCATATATAAATGGTTCTTTATCAATAGAGATAAGTTTTAAATGTATGTTTATTTTTTCTTATATTCAATAAACGAAGTTATGCTGAATACGAGTGTTTCATTTCATGGTTGCGAGGTGGGAGAGAGGTGAGTAGTGGGGCGATTGTGTGCGCGATGAGAGAGCTGCGGAACTGTTTAGTTCCAGTCACTTGTTATTTGATTTCTGACTGCAAAGATGCATAGAATCATAACTCTAGAAGAACTTAAACGAGGGGAACTGTGTACATGCAAAATGTGCACGGTTCCCCAATGGGTTTGGGAGAAACTAAATATCAAAACAGAAGAGCTCCCATCCCTGATCCCTATTATCGATATAAAAAGAGGTAATTTTATTTAATTTTTACATTAATAACAGTAATTATATGGATTTGTCTCTCATTGTTACAGATAGGAATCTTTATGAGCAATTTATAATTGCTCATAAATCAAGGACAAATGATGATGATGACATAAAATAAATTGTATATATGTATATATATTTTTTATAATAAAATTTTGTTATATATTGTATATAATTTTTTAATAAAATATTAAAAAGAAAAAACAATAAAATTTAAAAAATAACACTCAATAAACACTCTGTTCTATTAACATTGACAGAGATGGGCGCTACCATTACATTAATTTAGTAATGTGTTGGCAGCCCTGATTTTATTTACTATGGTAGAATCGTACACTGATTCACTATAATGTCATCTGTCATTTTTTAATATTGGTAACACTGGTAACCTTAATCACTAGTTGTGTGTGAGTAATATCATATATCTTTATTATTTTTTGATAACAGTATTTCAGTCTAGAGCTGAATAATGATAAATTACTAATATATCAAACACACAATAATTTTAAGCACTGATATATTTTATTTTATTTTTATAGTGGGATGTGGGAAAAGGAAATAAAAACACATAATTAAGTTTAATTAATTTTATTAATAATAATATATTTAATATTACAATAATTATATACATATATATATTTTACAAAAAATGTCTATTTACAATTTCTAATGTTTTACGATAGTCTTCGAGAGTGGTGCTAGGCCATTTGCCACTGTCTGGACCCTCTGTCCAACCAACTCGTAGACCAGATTGACCTTTGGATATATTATCATCTATCCAATTAATTAGCTGTCTATGCGTTTCGTTTAATTTTATATCTAATTTGAATGATAAATTGTTCCGATTCATTACTCTATACAAAATTTCTAGAAACTCATTCTGAGTAAAATAAATAGCCTCACAAACGGCTTTCTCTATTGACCAATAAATATCATGATAATTAATAAAAATATTATTACCCGGAAACCACTTTGTATAGCGATCTATTAAAGAGGGATCTTCCCCATTTACAAGTAATTTTTCTAGAAAATGTTTATAATAAGAGTTTATCAGCGGAAAATGATCTTTAATATATTGACTTAACATGTCCAGACTAAGTGTGAAAACATATTCCTTTTGAAAAATATCTTGCAACTGTTCGATAAATATGTCACATTGAAGTTTTTTATTAAAAATTTGCTTCATCAGTTCGAAATTGTGTTTATTCCTTAAAGCCAACCAGTATATGATTTTATTAGGTATAACAATTTTTTCCAAAATTTTGTTAATTAACGGATAATCATTGGCATCGATTGCTTTTATTAGGAAATCTACATATATTTCTTGAGTACCGTTTAGAAGCTTATAATTCAATTTTCGTTCAAGAGAGCACATTTTACCGATTCTATGACCGAAAAGAGAATGAAGTCAAGCAGATATTGAGCGGTTATTTATTCTGAACTGGATGATGACATCATCTGACTAGTTGAAACTTGTTGGAAGTTGTATCCCCACGGCTTGGTGTCTGTGTTTACATAATTAATTATTCGCTTATCATCGTACGGACTCAAGGCTAACTTATTCTGTTTGATGGTATAAATAGTGTGTTTTTTAGATCTTATAAGGCGCTGTTCTTTAGTTAACGTATTTTGATTGAATAAGCAGTTTTTAAAATCATTAAAAGTTATTTGTTTCACTGCAGACCGAGTTAGACCTTTGACACGTTTAGTATCCGGTTTACTGTCGACTTTATACGTGTACATCTTTGCTCGTAGGCCTACGAATTCCGTAACAATTTTACCATTATTTTCATCTTTCATAAGACCTAAAACCTTTTTGTTTACGCGAGGCATACCATAGATATTATCTTCAGGATAGTCCGAAGTGTCGAACAGATGGATATCCTTTTTCATGAATTCATAAATATCAATATCGGAGATCTGGTATATTAAACTGTCAGTGTCAGTATAGAGTAACTTAGCATTTTCACCTAGCTGACTTTTAATGTAATCATAATGAAAGTCGTAAAGAATGTTTTTCGAAAGGTCCAGTATAGAAAAGCCTACATAAATGGGTTTATTGAATTTAATTTTTAATCTATCCATTTCGATGATTACCATGTCCTCATCAAAAATAGTTAAACTGTGAAAATTAGGTTTAGCTATAAGAGCTCTAGCGCCAAATCTGCCTGTCCAAGATGTCGAAAGTATGATGTCTTTATGTTTGCGTACATTCTCCAATGTCTTACCGTACACAGCGTTGTTCATTAGTTTGTAAAAGTTTTTCTCAAATTCGTTAGTAGCCAATTGTCGTAAATTTGTGTTTAAGTCAATGTATTTTTTCAACCAGGCAGATTGATTGAATTTTAAAATTTTGTGAACCGCGGTAATTTTGAGACCCCTTTCCAAACACTTTTTCAAATTTCTATAGTGAATAACGTAGTTTGATTTCGGGAATAAAGTTGTCATTAATTTTGAATGTTTACCGCCGGGAGGAACCATCTGTTCTGGACACATCGGAAGATCCATAATGTAAAGTATGCAGCTCGGTGGGATATAAAATGTTAAGTTCAAATATATAACCTATATCGGAATCATCCGGGATATTTTGTACATCTAAATGGTAAAATTGTTCTGGAGGTACCCATTCGAAGCCGTGGGTGGGTAGGTGAAAAGACATAGCAGTCCCGTACAAGTTGTTTACGTCAAAATATATAATATATTGATCTCTTTCGTCGGGATTGTATGCCTCGCCCATGTACTTATTATTGGCCTTTGAATACCGATTAGACACTTGTGCCACTCCGCCTCTGATACCTTTTTCGATCAGTAGAATTTTGTCGATATCGGTGAGAAGTTCTAAAGACTGGTTTGTTAGCTTTAACATGGCATCGAAAGCCAAACCCGGTGACGTGTAATAGTGGAGGGGATCTAAACCATATGTATTTATGCAATTTTCACGGAAACTTTCGAAAATATCAGCCAAAAGTAAAACGTCCGTTTTCAAATACAAGTCAGAATATTGCCCGAGTGTTTCAATGTTAAATTTATTCCAAACTTGACATGCGCGCGCATAGTCCTCATCAGAAATGTGTTCGTCAGTCAGTTTACTGTAAAAGTCGTCTTTAGTCGGTAGAGTAGTGTCGTTTAGTTTGTCCCAAGAATTTAGATAGTCGTAAGGGAAAACACCTTTCCTTGTCAATAAATGAAATTCCTCATCGTTAGTGCATTGGGATTTAGTGATTCGTTTCTGACTATCGTCGAGATATGAGGCCAATTTCTCGATTTTATCTGTCATGAATCGAAACGAATCAATAAATCGTAGTTTAATTTTGGTATCTTTAACTTGCTTGGTGAAGGAAATGTATTTTTCCTTATTTATCGGTAACAATGAAATTTTGCCCTCGAATAACGTGGCTAAATTACGTAATACTATGTGCCCGTCGTACCCTGATAAGCAATGAAAAACAACCGGAATCACGTGACTATCCGTATAATTTATGTTACAATTTTGATGCGCGGCCCCTCTATAATACCCGGTTAAATGATCATGGTCCGCCACCTTAATGTCCGTCTCGGAAAATACCTTCTCACATATATGACAAACCGGCGCGTGTTCAAATTCATATTTCTGCGGAGCAGTGAAAGGTTCCATAGATTTAGGTTGCGCGATAATTTGGTTAACTTCGTCGGAAATATGTTCAAGTTCGCGTACAAACCATTCCACACAATCTTTACCCCGATATAGTTTAAAACGCGAGAGTGTATCATTATACGAACATTTCAAATAAAATGCCACACTAAAAGCAATATGTTTCTGTAAATTTTGAGTATTTAAATTTAGCTTATTTTCATCCTGACAGTCTTCCAAAATACATTCGAAATCAGCATAGACGGCGAATGGTACGCGTTCCTTAAATCTGTAATTTTTAAATTTCAACCACTTTTCGTCCTCACCCGGTAACTCAATTTTACACGTATTTGTTTCAGAATTACAATATGTAGCATGTTTATCTAAAAGTTCCTGTTTACCGAAATGATTAAGGCAACGATTGCAAATAAAATTTTTATGCCCATACGATGATAACTGTTTTGATAATAAACGTGACATATCTTTTATCCAAGCGAAGTGGTACAGTTGTTGTGTATCGGTATCCATAGGCGTATCACCGTTACCTACCGCGTTGGAATTCGTAGGCACCATTAAAAGGTTCACGACACGTTCATATTTACTTTTACTTAAACATACCGGAAGAACTTCTTTTTTATCAACTGTGTACACGTTTATGGAAATTTCATTTAACCGTTCAAATTTTTTAATACTTTTTAGTTTTATTGGATACTCTATTCCGCAATCAAATTTTAAAACATCGCTAAAGTGAGGATATGAATAAATTCTATCTGGATGTTTCTCAACAGGATATAAACAACTCACTATTGCCCATAGAAAACAATATTCGTCATTATTTTTAACGTTAACTACACATCTTTTGGCTTTAATAAATTTTGGCATATCAGTGTAAGTTGACAGACCGACGGTTATAGGCGAATAATTATTTATGTTTACTCGAATACCTATAATTTCCAACAATGTCCAACCCGAATCCTTTTGTTCGAAATCTTCAAGATTTTGTAATATCTGCTCCACAACATTTTCTTTCCACCACTTTTTTAAATTTGTATTTAAATCGATCTCTTTATTTTTAGTAGCAAACGATTTTATTTCAACTTGCCTGTCTTGAGGTTTCATGAAATTACCCTCGAAAATAACGTTTACTTTAATTAATGTTTTCTGTAAAATTTTATTAACTTTAATGGAGAAGCTTCTAAACGATTTTTCAAGAAATATTTTCGGGTCTTTAAAATGAATATTCAATATCACCCCAGAACGTACCCTTTTTGAAAAGCAGGATTCCAAATCTTGCCAAATTAAATGTTTGCGTTTGATTGGCTTTAAGGAACCACCCGATACTTTATTTAATAATTTTAATTGTTTTAATTGTTCGCGATAATATTTTAATATTGCCAAATTATTCTCCAAACGGAATATATTTTCACTTTTATTATTAGTATGAATTTTATTTTTTATTGCCCGGTTTAATAATTTAATATTTTTATTAATTATTTTTATATGTTTATCACATTCATCATCTGTTTTTAGTAACGTTAAAGATTTTTTGGTTAGAGCAATGATATCAGAACTAATTTTAGAAACGGTCTCGGAGAGCGACATTATTTCAAATTAAAATAGATACACTCTGCGATCACGAGACACACACACGATAAAATAGATGCGTTTACTACGAGAGCAAAGACAGCTAATGAGATTTTAATGTCAGCTTCTTCCTTTTATAGCCTCGGATTCCTAGAGTCAACTATAATGATCAGGCTACTGGAAATTGACCAATCACGTGAGAGCATCTGCAATCAGGCTACCGTAATTGACCAATCACGTGAGAGCATCTTGTCGGTGTGTAATTCCGTGAGAAAGGAAACGGCGTCTAACAGTTTTTAAAATTAATAACATAAACATATTTCATTATATCAACAAAAATTTCCTTTGAACCAATGCCGCCTCATATAAAATTCCTGGAAATTAAATAACTAAGAAATTATGATACCGGAAATCTAAACATCAATGAGGAAGCGAGAAATGACTCATAATGTAAACAATTATTCATCATGGATCCTCTCATGAACTTCCTGGAATCGAACTATCTAAAAAATTATGATGGTAGAAAGGCCTCGTGAATTATACAATTTGTTCGTGTTTTCCATTTAAACCAATGCATATTATACATTTCCTGCTGGGTGGCTACATTTTCCCATATAAAACCATACAAAACGAAACACAACTAATAATACCTACTCCTTATGAAATACTGTCCACTTAAAATATATCGCTCTGTATGTAATAAGTTATTTTAATATACTACATTCATATGGTAAAAACAAAACGTACGTTTTTATCTCCCATAAATATATATAAGCATTGCATGAAAGAGAATGCATAATCAGCATAAATTAGATTATATTTTATTTTATAAACAAACAAGGTATTTTATCATTGCCGACAGAGGACAATGCCGACAAATTTATGTATTAATTTATTACTGTATTTAGAATATGACATTCGATTGAAACCGCTATTCTAGGTAGTTAAATTCAATAGAAGGAAATGTGTGTTGTGCAATATGTTTTTCGTTGGATGCGTAATGCCTGTCTCGACAAGTTTGATATAGGTACCTATATATGCTAAACGTTTATTCCTCGCACACAAATATCAAGCGACCAATTTTTTCACATAAATCAAAGTACAACATCCCCCCTACAGCTCCCCGAAGACATCCATTCCTATTTTTTTATGAATTCCACCAATCAGCTTTATTTTTTCTACATACTTTTCCAATATTAAATTACATCAATCATATTAATATCTTAATTACATATCATTAATCACCACCCGAAATCAACTCGCGAGAAGCAGGTACATACCTATCATTCTTAATTATAAATAATATTTTTAATTATTCATTATTACCTAACAACTGCTAGACGCCATCTTTATTCTTCAGCGCGCGCACACAACATCCACATCCACCCTCCTTCACCAGCACCACCCTCCTTCACCCGCACCACCCTCTGAATGACACCTGCTGATGATGGACACCATCCCCGTAGCTAACTTCACAACCCCCAGCTCCCCACATGATTCTTGCACCACCACTGGCCTCCAACATACACCCACGGACCCCATACGTGGACATCATCCCCATAACCTCTTACCCTCATGTTCTATCCTGAGATTCTAGCCTGAAGTTAGCTCCTGATGGCACCTAGTGATGGATGACCTTGGATTGGGTTTAAATCGGTGTATGATAACTACTTATATATATATATATATATATATATATATATATATATAGGGTTTTTCATTATGGGTGGCGAGTTACCATAATATACCAGGAACTAAAAGTCGTACAACTTTGGGGAAACATTTTCCTAATAAAAGTGACCAAGAGAAATTACTGGAAAAGTTCCTAACTCTACGACAAGGGGGCATAACTGCTAGGGTTACATTAAAAATGGCAATTTTAATGTCCTCATGTATGGTGTCAAAAAAATACCACCAAGGTAATATTCCAGTTTTTTTAACCTTCTTGTTGAAAACTTATAACTTTATTTCGTCCAACCAAATTTTGTAAACTAGACCTTGTCTAAGAAAGTTTAAAGTGAAAATATCAAATATTCAATATCATATTGAATTTTACAACCCTCGCTAGAGCGCGCTACTTCAAAGAATCGCAATTTCTTCAGTTTCTCGCCGAAAATTCAAATATAATGATATAGGTAATTTTTATGGCATTATCGTATAGTAGATAATATTTGCAAGAAGAAACATGAAAACCACAGTTTGATATCTTCATCCGTTTTGGAGTTACCGGCCAAAATTATAGTTAATATCATATTATAATCTTTAAAATCTCATTTGAAATAGTATAAAAAATTCCGACAAACGACACAAGTGCATAAACAAAGAGGCCGCCGTCGAAGTACAGGCGTTTCTTTTTTCAGATTTTTTTACAGTCTCAATTTAAATTATAAAGACTATAATCGATGATCTAATTATGTTCAAACTTCAGACGTCCAGCTTGCCACGACAAACAAACTTAACTCTATTTTTTTTAAATATTGTTTAAGTCTGTGCCTCCCCTCACACTTCATCTAGGATCAGGTGTGGTCCAAATCATGTAAACACGAAATTTGGAGTGATTAAAATAAAATAAAAACAATAATTAATCGACCCGTCGATTTTCTTTTATTTTTACCTTATCTAGCACATGGGTCTTATAAGACTCACTTTTTGGCATATCTCCCTTATAATTGCAGATAGGCCCGTTAAATCTTATATGACCGAATTTCCAAAAAATAGATAATTCCAAATATGTAAAAAAATACAGGATGCTCCATTTAAAATATTAAAGTTTATATTAACTAAGAATCATTGGATCACCCTGTAAAAAATTAAATATGGATCTGAAAAATAAGAGTAAAAATAAAAGAAAATCGACGGGTCTGAGCGATTAAAAAAAATCGGGTATTTATAAAATAACGAAATACGAAAGCACTGCATACCTATTTGAATATTGAGTTATCGATGCAATAAAATGGCGAATGCGCCGTTGGTATTATTTAGTTCTTTTCAATCACACTCGACTTACGTCAACTTCACGGTGGAACTTTTTTATAGTTTTTTGTATAATCCTGTAACGTAAAAAATTATGTGGGAAGGTGTTGAAGGTGTCAGTGAATTAAAATTTGATAAACGCCTGTTATCAGAGGAAATATTTAAAATTTTTCTTTACGGAATTGTCAATTTTATTTTGTGGATGAATGTCGCCAAATTTGCCGAATTAGTTATTAACAGAAAAAATAAAACGATGCATGGACGGAAAAATGAATAGTGAATATGAAAATTTAATAGCAAAAGTTTAAAATTCATTAGTTTCTTTCCAGAAAAACTTTGATATAAATTTTAAAGTATACAGATACACAATTTATAATAATTTTGTACCGATTGAGATTTCTTTACTGTTAACAGTTCACAAAAGGACTAAATATTAAATTTATGAAAATATGGTTTGATTTCTTTTAAAAACTTTAGAAATTTTCAGAAACTGATGCATATACACATAACAGAATATTCTATGCTATTCAGTTTTTTAATTTTGAATTATATCTAATTGTATAATATACCTACTATAATAATTGGTAGAACACCATTCGTAATATGAGTATGTCTGTAACTTATTTGTGGTGCAGCTATATGATTCATTGTTCTTTCTTTTGGGATTACACCACATAAACTAATAAAAAACAGGAAACCAAAAGTATTGAAAATGTATTGAATTTTAATGAAAACATTTATTTTATTTTTTACTGACAAAACTGAAATTGTAGCAATCCTCCTTAGCCTAATGTACGAAACGAATTTCTACTTCCGGCATATTCATGCATATGTGTGGCAGGAAGTTTAACATCTAAGAATTGTTAAAGAATTACAAGAAATATATTATGACAACTGAACTGATTACAATGTCAAAATTGTCAGTTTGTAGATAGCTTAATGTGTTTTAATAAAATATTCCTAATTTCCTATATACCTGTCTAACCTATAATCTATCCTAATAATGTTTGAGTCCTATAACTTCGGTAGTTTTTTACAGTGTATTTTTAATATTATTTATTGGCTTATTTAATTGGTTATAACTTTCTTTATATAGGAATTAAGCCAAGAAGTTAACTAAAAGATAAATTATTAATGAAATTATCAAATATTATGATTCAATCAAGTTTTATATTTCCTCCTTACCTATAATCCTAGGTATGCAAAGGAATACCCTTATTATTTTTAAGATATGTCGCAAACAACTATTTTGCGTGCAACATGCACTGACCAACATTGAATTAGAAGGGTATATTAATAATTATGTCTAAATGAAACCGTTATAATAAAATTTAAAAGAAGTTAAACACTTATTGTACTTTAAATACTTATAATGTACGAAATAATAATTTATTTTAAAATTACTGCTGTAACTGTAAAGCTGTTCACACAAAAAATTTAAAATCACACCGGTTTGTAAATATTATTAATTTGTGAAAAATGAAATTTTAAATAAGTATTTAGTTAAATACAATAAAGAAATATAAAAATTACAAGTAAACGCTACTGAACAAAAAATGTACTCATTTGCATTACTGAGGTACTACATTATAAGGAAATATTGGTTATAAAAGACAGGTAATATGAACAAAGGCACGTTCAGATGTTCCTGTATTTAAGTAGTGTTTAATATATTTTATAGAATTTAATCCGACCCAACAGTTCTCGATAACTGAGCAAACATGTTTATGATACTTCCCTCTAATCTCAGAAATATTATACTATAAAAGATGTCACCAGTAAACTATTGCGGTAGACCAGATTACAGGTTAATAAGATATTTTTGTTAAAACGATACTAATATTAAATGAAATTAATTCATCTCATTCATATAATATTTTTTCCATGGATCGAAAATATTTGTATTTTTTCCACTAGTTCCATCACCAATAAATACATAAATAAATAAATAAATAAATCGTTGGTCTTATAACAGGAGGTTTTTCCCTTCGACAAACAAATTTTAGTAGTAGGTAGGTATCTAACCACTAAATAATAATAACAATTACTACTTAATAACTAATACCTATCATACTTCCTACATGTGGGCACAGCCTTCTTTAGTACTAGCCATGAACTGAGAAAATTGCAACACTGCATCCCGTCCTAATTTCAGACCGAGCGATACTGTTTTAGTAAATGGTGCGCCTTGTAAGTGTATTAAATCATCCTATATATTTGTGATAAATAGCGTTTAATTATAAGAGATAATTATTTCAGACCGTTGTATATTAAAGTATAATCAATGTAGATAGTGCCGTGTATTACCAATTTGATATGTAATATCATTTTCCCGAGTTTTTACATGTTCTATTATTTATCAGTTGGGGTGAAGTGAACTTAACCTTGAATAGTGAAAATGCCGGCACGGTGCTGTGTACCAGGGTGTAAATCTAATTACGATTCCTCTGTAAAAAGTGAAGGAGTAAAAAGTGTTTTTGGATTCCCTAAGGACGACACATTTAAACAAAAATGGCTCAAACGTATCCCTAGGAAAGAATGGTCACCTACAAAATATTCCGTTGTTTGTGAGTTACATTTTGATCCTAATGATGTCGTTAAACTAGACAGACATCTTTGACCAGACGGTACATTAACAATGATTGCTTGCAAAGCAAAATTAAAAGCGGATGCTATCCCATCTATTTTCCCAAATTTGCCTAAATATATGTCAAAGGAAAAGTCGATTGTTCGAAAAGATCTTGAATGTAGGCGCCAACAGCAAGTTCGGCAACATGAAATGTTGATACAAAATTTTGAAAAGTCAGATCTTATTGCAAATTACAATGATTTTATAAATAATTTTTCGAAAAAAGTTAATCTTGGAGAAAGTTGGAATATAAAAGTCTTGACATCTAAAATAATTTTTTATACAATAAATTTCGATGGTGAAATAGTTAAAATTGAAAATCAGATATCAATAAATAACGACCTAACAGTTAAAATATTTGTAAATCGCAGTGAATTGTATTTTAATGAATTAAAGTGGATTTTAGATTTTGATATGAAAATTAAGAGATGGTCTCAACTCCAAAATTTATTAGATAGATTTAAATATACCTATTATTCAAGTAACTTAGAAACAAGCAATACTCAAAATGCATTGCAACAGGCGTTGATGTATTTAAAACAAGCTTTAGATTTTTGCGATATCGAGACTTTTTATATTCTAAACAATTAAACATTATTGTAGATCAAATTAACCAAATGACAAAGTTAAAAAGGAAATACTTTGCCTCCACTATAATAATGGCATTTATGATTTATATTCAGTCTCCTACTACATACAATATGTTACAGACTTTTTTTATTTTACCTTCTAAGCATTATCTGCAGTATCTTTCATCTGGAATGGACATTTCTCCAAATAAAGAAAATAAGAATGAGCACTATTTAGTTAATATATCGTCTTCACTTACACAGACTGACAAGATAGTAGTAATTCTAATTGATGAAATATATATTAATTGCAGATTAGATTATCGTGCAAAAAACATAATCGGTACAGCTTGTAACAAAGAGAATGTAGAATTCGCGAAGACAATATTATCTTTTATGATTTGTTCAGCATTTGGAAACTTTTGTGAAATTGTAAAATTACTACCCGTATTAAATATCACAGGCAAAGAAATGGTTCCAATAACACAAAATGTTGTTAATATGGTTCAGAATGTGGTTTTGAAGTTTTATGTATAATAACAGATAATCATAGAATCAACAGGACAATGTTTAACAGTTTACTTTCAGAATCAAATGCGAAATTAAATGTTCAATCAAATCAAGTAAACACAACAAAATGTAATAGCTTTATTCCAAATCCTGCCAACTCGAATAAAAAAATATTTTTAACTTTTGACTTTGTACATATATTTAAAAATATTAAATCAAATTGGTTAAATTTAAAAAATCTTGACAACACATTTGTATATCTCGATTTTAATACCTACGAAGTTAAGTATGCTAAATTTAAAGATATTCGTGATGTCTATTCCAAAGAGAAAGATATGCTTGCCAAGAAAGCCTACAAATTAAACTTTAAAACTGTTTTTCCTACAAATCTTGAAAGGCAAAAGGTTTTCTTAGTGGACAATATTTTCCATCATTCAACAATAGCCGCCATAAGAGATTATAATTATAATGGTACTGCAAATTTTTTGGACATAATTAAGAAATGGTGGGATATTGTTAATTGTACCAGTATAGTAGTAGGAGATATGAAAATAAATGAATGGGCAAAACCTATTTACTCTGCCACAGATTTCAGATTAAACTTTCTTCAAAAGTTCATCATTTGGTTAGACAAATGGCAAGAATTAAATTTTAATGGCCATCTAACAACTGAAACATATTCAGCTCTTCGACAGAGTACATTGGTTTTAATTGACATAATAGAGTATTCATTTAAAAACTTCTCAATATCATACATTCTTCCTGGAAAATTCTGTACTGATAAGCTGGAAAAAAGATTTGGCATATATAGGCAATTGTGTGGATCTAATTATAATGTATCGTTCGATGAAGTTGTTAGCGCTGAGAAAAAAATTAGACTAAAACATATTTTTAAAAAAACTGGAGCTAGTTCACATCAAATGTCGTTTAATGAAATAAAATCAAATTTTGAGATTGCAGAAAATTCTGAAGTTGGTTTTCATTGTTTAGAAAAAGTAAATAAACAGACGATGCAACAGGATTTAGATAAATTCTCCAAAATATTTTGTTCAAACTATTTATCAGATTGTGATGTTGATGATGCAGTGAGAATATATATTTCTGGATATGCATCTCATGTATTAACCAAAAGAATTTCCTGTAACATTTGCCTTTCACATGTCGTTGAAAATAAGGGAAACTTGATCGGAAATCAATATTTTGATTGTTTGCAACGAGGTGGTCTATCGATACCGACAACTAACGTAACAATTTTGTTTTTTCATATGTATGCCATATTAGAATACATTATAAACAACGACTCTTTAGAAATTGACTTCCTTAAAACTGAAAACCAAAAAGATTTGCTTGCAAGTTTAACTTTACAAAGTATAGCTTCGGATAACTTTTACTTAGACTTTTTAGACACCTGTGTCTGTGGAAATAATGTAAATTATATTTTAGGAATAATTTGTTCAATCTTTGCAAACGTTCTCTTAAATAACTATGTCAAAACACAAAATAATAGAATTCTAGAAGAAACACGATTAAAATCGCAGTTAAAAGCAAATAAAAAACGATGTGAAATAGCACCAGAAGATAAAATAAAGAAACGGAAATTAGATACTTTCAAAAAAGCAATATAAATAATTTGTCATTCGTCAATAATTTGGTCAATTTGTCAATAATTCGTTTGAGTCATTTCATTAAAACCCATTATGTATATTAGATATTAAATAAGTACCAACCAAAATTCATTATTTATTATTAATCTAATCTAGGTATGTCTTTGCTCTTTCACTTTGTTAATTCTTTCCTGTTAATTTTATTTTGGTTAATTTTATTTTTTGTCATTTGTTTTTTCTACATAGATATATTTGTTATATTATGTGCCTATCATCTTCCCTTTATTCCTGTCCTAATATGAATCATTTCCTATATCCTATCCTTCATCTGTTTTTCTTTCCCTTTTTTTCCACTCCCGGCAAAAATACGCATGCTAGATGAATAATCTGAGAAATATATTATTATTTATTATTGTAGTACTACCTGATACACATACTGTGAGCAATAATATTATTTTTTGAATTATTTTAAAAGCTTGTGTAACTCTGCACCTTCACGTTGGTTTTGCTGAACAATCAAATATCACATGTTTTCATGTAAAATAAGGTATATATTGTTTTACATAAAATATTGTAATATTTAATTGACCAAGCAGAGAACGTATACATATTATTTAATATTTACTTAAGTAGCTTATTACAAACAAAATTGGGAATGCACGTCAAATACGATCGGCCACAGCCTTCTCTACTAGAGAGGCTGTGGCTGTGGGTCGGGAATCGGACTAGAAGATCGGCGTGGAGCGGTGTTGCCAATTTCAGTTCATGGCTAGTACTAAAGAAGGCTGTGATGTGGGCATTGGTAAAAAATATCAGTGGATATAATTAATACTTTTTTTGCAGTATAAATACAAATATTATATTATTTAAGTTGAAGGTTTTACTTTTCAATTTATGGAGTGTTATAATGTATCATTAACATTATTTAAAATGTATAATCTTTAAACAGTTTAACATTTTAGATTACGAATTTTGCACGTTGAAATGGAAAAGTTTGCTAAAATTTAGGGTTATATTCGATAAATGATAAATAAATATACATATTTTTTACTTTCCCTGAACTTCTGATATTATTTATTAGATATTATCTAATAAATACAAGCAATTTATCTAATAAATACAATCTAATAAATACAAGCACCAACTCCTTACATTTATTAGATAATATAAATTCGCCATTAATATATTCGTAAAAGGTGCTTTATTTAGAATAAAAATGTCGATAATCTATAATAATTGTGTAAACTTAACACATATCATTTATTTCTTAGAAAATATGAGTAGTATCTGCAAAAGTCTGTGAATTCATTATTTTATCGTGTTCATAAGTTTCTAAAATGAACTCACTTGATGACATGACTGACATGATTAAATCCATTAAGTTTGTAATTTACCTCAGGTAGATATTGGTATGAAATATATCTGTATTTTTCTAATAGTGGTCCAAGAAGATAGGTAGTAATAAGTCTAGGCTAGGCTGATAGCATGTATTTAGTAATTTAAAAAATAAATATGAAATACCTTCATCCTTATCATCCTTCATCATTTTACCTTATATTACCTTAAAATTCTCATTTGTGTACGATATTAGTTTTTAATAAGTAAATAAAATATTACAAAAAGTTACAATGTCACTATTTAAAAACTTTGTTAATTACTAACGTGAAAGTATCTTTTATGATTGATATTTCAAACATAAATTTAAGATTCAATAAAGGAAACCGACTGAAGTTCTTATATTTCTATTAAATTTTGTTTTCAAAGCCTTTATATGTTTGCTGAAATGGCGTCTGCACTGTGTATTCGATTTCAGTAAACCAAGTTTCTACCCGTAATTTCCAGTTTGTGTATTGTGCTAGACAGTTAGTGGTGTCTAGGTTCATTTTTACTCTTGGAATTGATATTTAGTTCACATCCTCGTAAGTAACAAACATTTAAAATGCAGAATTGATATGATTCATTGTGTAAGAAGTTGTATTCGAAAGAACATGAATATGTAATTACAATATCAACACCTAAAAAACTATTATGACCATTCCTAACATGTATCAAAGAGTCAGTAGAAAAGATAATACTTTTTAGAGCATATTTCCTGGATAAATTTTTAAACGTATAATCTTATTTAAATATGTTAAATATACCCTGTATCTGACACGTTTAATGATGGGCGTTGGCCTATAAAATTCACCCTTTTTATGTTCGCTCTTTGAAACAACTAACTGAAATAAAAAAAAACATATACTTACAGTTTTTTTCTATATTATTTAAACCATTTCGAAAATATACTGGAAAATTAAAAGGAAGGAAAATGTATACTTATTTTTTAGATAGAATAAGAAATATTTTAGCTAAATAAATTGAAAGCCTTTAAGGTCTCTATCAGTTAAATAGAGAAAAAGTTGGTAATTTATCAAAATCCTGAGTTATAAAATCTGTTTCATTAGGTATATACGAATTGGGTGAATACAAAAATATGTGTCATCTATGATTTACGCACCCATACTTACTTTTCGATTTTCATATAAGCTACATTGGACACTTGCATATTTGGAAACTTTATAGAAAAAAACACTATTCATAAGTTTACTTTAGAAGAAAAAAGAAAAAGTATAAAATTAATGTTTACTTAAACAGTGATTACTTAAAAAAGGCCTGCAACTTTTCTGTAAAATTACAAGTAATGTTGCTATTTCATATTATCAATATGCCATCTCTATCCCTCACAAATCTCAGAATCTTGGTGTTTAATGGATTACCATTATTATTATTATTTTTTTTTATTACTATTTTTGTTTATTTTTTTTGTTGAAAGCCAGTCGACTGGTTCCCTGGCTCCGATTCTCAGGATCTGCCGTTGGTAGTTATCAGTAGTTACTCCCCACAGCGTGGGGTGAATAACTGCCACGTCCGGCAATCGTGTGCCCTAAGTAGACGTAATGAGCCCAGAATGACCGCCTTCTGTATTCTTCCGGCTAGAAGATCTGCCGACCCGCTTATGGTAAAGCGGGTTTTCCAAAGCTGCATCAGTTCTTTAATGCATCTCACTATAGGATCTCACACGGCAAGGCGCTGGGACAAGTAGACAATACGCTCATGAGATGTTATATTAAACTCCTTGCGGTAGTCGATTCAGGCCATAGAGAGGCTCCGCTTATTCTGCACGGAGTCTTGCGTGACACATCTGTCGATCAGCAGGTTTTCCTTGCAGCCAGCTACACATCTGTTGGACCCACGTTGCTCATATATCCTTTCATAAACCGGGTCAACTGAGTGGAGAACCCACATGTACAAGATGCGTGTTCAGGCAGGTTATTGGTCAGCAGTTTTTCGGGCTAGACAAATCTCCGTTCTTAGAGATTAGCACTGGCCTTGGCTATACTGATTTACCACCACCTGGCAATGGTGGTGGGTACTTGGTAGTTTTTTCCACCAAAAGCTGTTGATCCTATCGGTACTAGGAGCAGCAAAGTTCTGAGAGCCTTTGACGGCCCTTCGAACTTCTTCCTGGGTTATCAGTGTGCACACCTTTTGAGGCTACTGAAGCCTTCGGCAGAAAACTTCAAATTGTGCCAGGGCTGGCACAATTATTTGTTGTTGAAATCCAGCCGACCGGTTCCCTGGCTCCGATTCTCAGGGTCGGCCGCTGGTGGTTAACAGTAGCTACTTCCCATGTCCGTGGGGGTGAGTAACTACTGAGTCCGGGAATCGTGTGCCCTGAGTAGACGCCTAGCCCAGACTGACCGCCTTCTGCATTGCTCCGGCTACAAGATCTGGTGAATTTCGGCATGCCGGTATGATCTTCAGTTCTGAAAGCAGTGTATCTCTTGCTCCACCGAGGGCTCTTATTATCAGTACCACAAGCATCACAGTATGTTCTGGATGGATTCTGCGGAGTTCGAAGAGAAGGTCTCGATATTTCGGACTACATCAGGCTTACTGGCTTGAATCTGTCTGCGAACGTGGAAAATGAATTGTTTCAATAAATTCGGCACCTTTCGTTCCCCACGGACTCAATATCTCCCGGAGCGTATGGCGCATTGGTGCGCCATACGACCTGGGGTCGATCTCGTATGAGTGCCGTAGGAAGTAGTAACGCACTCGTAAAGCCGTATTGTGTTTATGGATATAGGCCGACTGAATATGCCGGACAAGCGGAGAGCGATACATAATTGTCTCTGGCGCCCTATGGTAGGCATTGCAGTTGACATAAGGGACCTCCATACCCATGACAGGGCTTCGATAGACGAGGGTGTTAAATACAACATCCTGGCAAGCCATTATGAATCCCTTGGTCTCCCATTTAAGCCCCGCTGACTTTATAAAAGCAAAAGTCAGCCTTTCGGATAAGCCATGGTCTTCAATACTCTTATAGAAAACTCCGTGCATGGTGTTACAAGTTCCTTATGCAACTGCAGAAGATTACGGCCTTCTGCAGATTTAACTTGGGCTCTCAACTGAACGGGTCCCAGCTCGGGGACAGAGTCTGGGTTTCTCCGTTCATCGTCGAAGATGAGATCGAGTTCATCAGCTACTTTTCGTGCTGCCTTAAATAGAAATGCTCCGATCATTTTCATGGTCTTGGACCATGCAGAGGAGGAGATCTGAACTCTTGATTACCTTGCAGGCTTCATCCAATACCATTCTGTTAAATAGATACTCTAAACTCAAGAGTCCACGGCCTCCCCGATGTCTTGGGAAGTACAACCGGTAGAACGGACGACCTATGATGCAAACTCCTATTGAAACTCGTTATTATTATTATTATTATTATTATTATTATTATTATTATTATTATTATTATTTTTTTTTTTTTGTTAAAATCCAGTCGGCCGGTTCCCTGGCTCCGATTCTCAGGGTCGGCCGCTGGTGGTAATCAGTAGCTACTCCCCACGTCCGTGGGGTAAGTAACTACTGAGTCCGGGAATCGTGTGCCCTAAGTAGACGTAATGAGCCCAGAATGACCGCCTTCTGCATTCTTCCGGCTAAAAGATCTGCCGAGTTTCGGCATGCCGGTATGATCTTCAGTTCCGAAAGCAGTGTATCTCTTGCTCCACCGAGGGCTCCTATTATCAGCACCACAAGCTTCACATTATGTTCTGGATGGAGTCTGCGGAGTTCGAAGAGAAGGTCTCGATATTTCGTCCGTTTCTCCTCCTCTTTCAAGACAACGTTGTTTTTGGCAGGAGCCGAGAACTCGATGACAAACATTGTCTTGAGCTGGTGGTCGAGGAGGACTACATCAGGCTTATTGGCTCGAATCTGCCTGAGTGTGGGAAATGAGTAGTTCCAATCTATTATTATTATTACTATTATTATTATTATTATTATTATTATTATTATTATTATTATTATTATTATTATTATTATTATTATTATTATTATTATTATTATTATTATTATTATTATTATTATTATTATTATTATTATTATTATTAGTATTATTATTACTAATATTATTATAACTATTATTCGTGTTTTGCACATTATGCACTTCTCAGTTCTTCGCTGGTTTATTTTTCTTGTAGGCAGATATAATAAATGGAATGATATGTTTCTTGTAACCTACTTCTTGTTACTTGATATGTAACTTGTTTCTGTTTCTATATTTTTCCAACTTCTATTGCTAGTTGTTGAAATTTTTCTCTCTTTTCTACATATTTTTTAGCTAAGTTTTGTCACATGGAATTGCCACATAAAGAGCGCAGATACATTATTTATTTTAACTTGATGTGTTAAATATGGTCTATTATGATAAACGAGCCCATTTTTAAAATGGTAAAACCGAATAATTGTAGTCGAAGTGTAGCCGAATAATCTACTTGTATATGACGTTCCAAAGAACAGATTTTACTACTTCTTAGTAGTAAAATGTAGTCGACCTTAACTTTAGTGGGTTAACTAATAAATACCCTCAGCATATTCAAGAAGACTTAACGTAAATTAAACATTATGTATTTTAAATTGTGATGTGGACAATATGAATATAATTTTAGCAGAACAGCGATAAGTTTTTTTATAATTCCCTAATTATTCCGCTTCATATTCCTTGAATATTTTAATATAAAATTTTAGGTTATACATATTCATTAGGGCTTGCCTTTTCACCCTTTAATTTGGGTGAAACGATGTGCAATTATACAACTCTGCATGTTCTGTAGGCTCTGCAAGCCCTGCATGAAATGGCGCTAATATTAAGTTTAAGAAACCTAAATTACTGCTATTAAGAAAACAGGACAAGTGTTTTAGGTAAATTACCACTTTGTGTCGAGAGTAAAACTTATCCAAGACATTACATTTATTAAAATAAGACATATTATTATGACTGTTTAAGACTATATAAAATTTTATAAAGCAGATGTAGGCGTGTAATAATGACGTGGGTAAAGGTAGGTTACATTAACAGGTTGCGCAAAGTTACGCAATCAGGGGACCAATATAGTGGCTGAAAAATGTCAACTAACTTGATTCATTTTTGAAATATTTCAAAAAAATTGACATTTTGGAAATTCGTTTTTATTCCAACTTTATTTGAGTAGATATTGAAAAAAGAACAACACTTGTGCACAGCAACTTTTTGGGATTTATCGAATGGCATAATCATATTTTCCATAAAAGGTTTTGTCTTTCCAGGGCCATCATCAATTCAAATGTTTTAAATACGGCCCTGGAAGTTTTCATTACATTTGTTGAAATTTCAGTGTCTCCTGAGATTATACTGTGATCGACCAAAACAAATTCAAACGTTTTGTCACGAAGAATCCATCTACAATATCACCATTTCATATCATTTCACAATATTACCATATATCAATTTTTTTATCGACTAGTTTTTCGGGTTTTTCTTCGTTAAATGTGTCACATTGCCCAAAAAAGTTCAAAAGATTATCAAAGAATACTTATTTTTATGCTACATTTTTATAGTCAATTAAAAATGTATTTTAAATTCAACAAAATTTAATTGAAGTAAATAACAGTAAAAACATAACAAAAAACTTATAATAGGTGTTCAAACTGATGCCCCCTTGTTCGATACATTTGGTGGATCGGATCGAAAATAAAGGTCCTGTAAGGTGGTCAGCCACCTACGTCTGCTGATCTTACAGTACGGGATTATTTCTTATGGGGTGTCATAAAAAATTGTAGATAGAGAATATTTGGTTAGGCATAGACACCTTGAGCGCTCTATTAATAATATGAACAAAATAATTAAAAAATGTATCGAACAAAAGGTCATTATTATAAGCTTTTGTCATCTTTTTATTGTTATTTACTTAAATTAAATTTTGTTGAATTTATAATGCATTTTTATTTGACTATAAAAATGTAGCATGAAAATTAGTGTTTTTTGATAATCTTTTGGCCTTTTTTGTGCAATATTACACATTGCACGAAAAAAAGCCTCGAAAAACGAGAGACAATAAAAAAACTTGATGCGAAATTTTTATTATATTTTCTATTCCTAGGCGGAACACGTTTTACTCCTTTCGACAATGGAACATAATAAAATCGATATCTGTTCCTGGTCATACACAAATTCTTTTAAGATCATTGTCATATGCAGATGCCAAAGATAACAGTATTGAGAGTGCATCAAATATGAAACATTGTATCGAGCCATTAATTTACAATTGTAGGCGTTTAATTTGAGCTAATTGACAAAAGGAACTTCCAGCAGTAAATTTGAATCCCGGCGAAATTATATCGATCGGAGAACCTGAGAAAATTTCATCTTGAGCTATTTAAGTTAACGAGCTTGATATTTCTTGTTTCCAATCAGCTAAGTGGGAAGGGCGCACAAAAGAATGTCGAATTTTAATTGCTGCTCATTTTCCACCCTTTCTTATAAAAGTTATTTCGCATCAGAAATTAAATTCTTGTAATTTTCATGTTTTTACTCTTGCCCGCTTAAGATCATTAAAAAATTAAGATTATATTATTACGCTTGAAGAATCTCTGATGAAAATTGTTTCGTACCGGTTTTTATTGTGTAAGAAATGAAAGTGACTACAACTTTGTTCTCATTCAACTTATAGTACGAGGCAGGTGTATGAGGTTCAGTGTTATATGCTGATAGGTATTAGCAAGTATACCAACCGAATTGCATTTTTGAGGGCATTTTTTAAAGGCACTCCGACGTCTATAAAGCCACGGAATGTAAATTATTGCATGCCCAAAGAGAATACGTGTCTTCTCAACAAAATATGATAATGGAACATTTTTGACGATGAAGGTATGTCTAAATTTGTAAATAGTTTATTTATGTATCTTATTTTTTAAAGTTGCGCTAATAATTGAAATTGCAGTGACTTGTAGTAGATATGCACCGAGTCGTATATTAGATTTAATGTTAATCGTGCAAGTCGATAAGTGCATCCGAAGGATATGTGGAGAATAACTACAAGAACAGAAGTAAAAACCTTGTGTTTGTTTTATGATTTCAATAAAGTTTGATTTGATTAGTAATATTATGTAGTTCTTTTTACAGTACTGCCTTAAAGTAAAGGCTTTAACTTTCAAATGACTGAAACATGTGACTATTCTATATATACATATATTTATAATGAAATCTTCATAGGTCCATTTGTATTACCTATATCTATTGTATTAATCTATTATACTTCTTAACATATTATGAAAGTTATCTTCTATTCATTTCATTTCTCCAATAAGTCAATATTAATAATCCCCCAAAAAACTTATTATCATACTTGTTCTATGCATAATTTATTGAAGATTGGTGTAAAATAAATGAAGATGGAACTCATGGCCATGGAAAGAGAAGTATTATTATTTTCATTGAAATAACACGAAATATTATACTGATTTATACCTTGCATGGGAAAATAATACACCTACATATCAGTATATAAACAAAAATACCGATAATTTTATATCACATAATATCGTCTAATTATATTGTTACAAAATCACCGACACAGTGCCCTAGTGTGACGGTGCCAAATATACTTTTTCCCCAGCTCTAGGGAAATTTTGCACAATCTGGCAACACCGGCTCTGGGGGTGCCAAGGACAATCCCCCAAGGGCGAAGTCTCAACCCTCTAGGCCTTCAAATAAGGGAGATATGTTCTTTTGCCCACATTTCCTGGATGTCACCAGCGGTACTCATCGAATATCCCTCGTATAACTTGGCTGTCGATTAGTTATTGAACTGCCCTGGTATCCGGATTATTCGTGCGTATTCGATGGTAATTTCTACGAAGATCTAGAAGCGTAGTTTACCTATATAAAGACCGTGGCGTGCCGGCGATGGAAGTCTTAATGAGGCAGCGATCAAGAGACGAAGTAATACTTAAGTGAAATAAATGCGATTTTCGGTGTGTAATTATTTAGATATTGTACAAGAAGTGTTGTATTGTGTCTGAAGTGTTGAATACAGATTTGTACTGTTGTATAAAAGTCTTACTTTTCTTTAGAACACAGCAAGGCATAACAATATATAAGATATATGTTTAGTATAACTTTCTTGAATCTTTTTCTATATAATTGTAATTGGCTGTTCTTACTTATACATTATGTTCAAAACACTATTGATTGTACATTTACTTTATTTTGAGGATATTTCGCAGACGGTTGTCAGCTTTTTTAACTTTGAAAAATATAATAATCAATAATATTACATTTTCATATCAGATCAATTATGGTTGCGTTATGAAAACTAAAAGCATTTGACTTTCACCAGTATTTGTTTTCATGGTAAAGTTTCAGTCCGCAGAAACTTCGCCATGAAAACAAATAATGGTTCAAGTCAAAGCTTTCAGTTTTAATAATACAGCTATAGTTGATCTGATGAAAGTTTAATATTCTTGATTATTATATCGTTCAGAATTGAAAAAGCTGACGACCATCTGCGAAACGTCCTCAAAATAAAGTAAACGTAAAATCAGTGCGTAAAAACCCAAGAACAGCCAAATAAAAAATATTAAGTATATATTATATTACAAAATAACAGTTATCATTCATAAACTTTTTTATATTTTTCAATAATTTTCTTACTACTAAACCATTTAGGAAACACCGTAATGATGGTCCGATACGGCAACTTTGAAGCAATATACTCAATATAATCAAAATAGCTTTGGCCTTAGTGATAAAATAAACCTCTGGACTGTAAATTTCAGTTTCACTATAAGAATAATGAAAACACTATTTTGGTAGGTACTTTAGGTTATTTTATCTGTGTACTGAGGTGAGCAATCTAGTGGTTAAGATATAGAGGAAAAATATATGGGCCACCGGATGGCGCCAGCAGTATTTTACAACATCCTTAAGATCCCAATGTGCTTTTCAGGAATTGTTTGAGGAAAAGCGTGTACATGATAGCAAGGAATTAGAATTTAAACTTACCTATAGTTCTTTATTTCATGTTATATGTTTTTAAGTTAAAAATGCATTATTTCGGAATTAAATAATATGCATATAATACAAAAACGCATCATTATTACCCTGGAATGCCCACAAAACATTTCTGAGAGCAGTTTTTGTAATAACAATTCAGTGTATACTTAAATCAAAATACTGCTGACACCACCTGGTGACAGGATTTCCCATCTTAAGGTATGTTCCTATGGTTTATAGAGAAAACATATTCAGAGCAGTCTGCATAGATATCATGGAGCTTGCAAAGGTGCCTAATAATATAATTCAATAAACAGTGGCTACCTTCCAACTTCTGCCAAGTAGAGCTCGGACACAATTAAACTGTGGTCCCGGAGCGGCTTATATACAAATGTCTGGCAGGCAAAAGCAACTGGTGCAGCTTTATTATGCCATTATTGCCATTGAAGTGTAGTTCTATCACAGTCAATGCAAATGGTCGTTGGCAAACTCCATGCGGACGTCGTAAGGCCCCTTCACTGTTTAGTATGCACTGCCGCATAGGGCGGCTGTTGGGGAACCGACTAAATGAGCTAATCGATCACAATTAAATGTGTGGGACACAGTGCTGTTTTTACAAATCCAGACACAAATCTTCGCCGGGCTGTGGGTTTTGCAATAATCGTGAACGGAATATAAAATACTGTTTTACGTATTAGTATTTAACATTGGAAAATATACGCAATATTGAATTTCTCTAGGAAATCAACAAGCACATTTTCCATATATACGGTCCCTTCTCAAGTAGTGTAGCTACTTTTCTATACGTATTTATTTGCGGAATTAACGAGATATTTTTTCGTATTATTGGACATCTTGGTACACCTTTAAAAATATGTATATAAAACGTTCAACATAAAAAGTTGCTCCAGATCATTGTTAGTTTTTTTTAAACTTTTGCTTACGTAACCCAATAAATAAATATTCGACGTAATAAACATGACTTTTCATAGCAAAAAATGTATCTAACGCTGTTATCATTTTTTATATTTGTAGTATATTTATATTATTTATATTATGAACTAAGATTCATTATATATTTTATTTTTATAAATTTGTGAAATGTAAGTTTAATAATTTTTTATTTACCCGCTTTTATATCTGCCCTAAACATTTTATAAGAAATACATTTTTTTAAAGATTTTATTTTTATTTTTTTAAAGGCGTAACTCCTTAGCTTAGCTAGCTTAAAAAGTAACTGATCGATCCTCCTGTCACACGGGTGTTACAAAATACTTAATAGATTTCCTTATTTGCTTAAATTCAAGGAGGTTATATATAAACAGAATGCTTTGAACAATGTTTAAATTTAGTCAACATGTTTTGTTTTTAAGGGAGTAAATTAAAAGATAAAGAAAATAGTGAGTCGATCTTTACCTAAATTTTATAAATTCGCTTTAGACAAAAGTCGATCGAATGATACGCAAAAGTACATCATTTTCATTCTAAGTCTCATTAGAGGCAATCACTACTACTTCTAGGGGGCAACTAATGAAAATGTATTTCAACTACTGTGTTTATCTTTATTGGCTTTAGAATAAAAAGCTAAATACAAAAGTGGTGGTAAATACAGGCTGGGTTTAGCGTACAAGTAATGAGAAAATTAAAAAAAAAATGCGAGTTTCCCCTCCGGCTCCAAGTGGATGATACATATTTTTATGGGTAAAAAAGGATCTCATAGTTTTAGAAAAACTGGAAACAGATTTAGCATCTATGTAGAATGCTGGTTAAAAGTAAAAAATAATATAACTTTATCCTACGAAACCCCAAAAGTAAATTGCTTTAAGTAATGTAAATGTAAAGTAATAATATAAATAAAACATTTTGGTGAAATGGTGTCTTCTGGCGACTGGGGAATGGGGGCGGCGCGCGTCGACCGACCGAAAAACGTAGCGGATCGCGGCGCGGGAGAGGAAGTCCTGCGAGTGAGCAACCCAAGCGTGGTTAGATGAGTGAGGATAGACGTCGTTGTTGGTGGTCCTTCTGAATGCAATTTTTAAGTCATAAGATATGATGAGAGTTGATTATCAAGCAGAGTTCATACGGTTTAATAAATAATGCCTGAAAAAGAAAAGATCATCCTAGAAAAAGAATTGAAATCCCACCAAAAACATTGCTTGTAAAGATAAGACCAAGTCTCGAGATCGCGTTACATAAAACGTTATCAGATCTAATAGAGCCAAGTATAATTAACTGTAAGTATTCATAGCGTCTTCAGAGAAAAACAGTTTTCTCTCAGTACCAATACAATATCATCGGTGTGGATAGCGGAATACCTGATATTGGGACACGACCTGAGGAAGATCTTTGCCCAGGAGAGGAATGAAAAATACTGATGTTAATGATACAATATCAATTATTAGAGAGATGTTAAAGGTGACAGAACTCGAGGCTTGTGAAATACAACTTCCATTTTCTAGATTTGAATAAAATAAAACATACGTAGTAATTGAAACAAACTGAAAATAATTTAGACTAAAATATATCGCTGATTAACTCTATTGAATAGTTTTGCGTAAGCCCAGTTAAGCGTAAGGTCCAAAGGGAAGATGACGCTTATTTACAAAGGTTGTTATACTTGAACTGACATTTTGATCTTGATATATGTGTATAGTCCTTCACATGATCGTTGATTTTTCTATAAATATCAAATTTAAATAGTTTAGCAACATACTTATGAATAGTAATTATTACATATACATTTATTTATAAATACAACCGCTATATACCAGCAGTACATTTCTTATGGATTACCTACATTTTTGGCTGCCGTAACTGATGAACAAATTTTATTACTGAGCATACTGTATAATACCTTTCTTATATGTATTTTACATATTTTTTCTTGATTTTTTTTCTCTATATTTTTCTAAAATACATCTGACGTTTCTACAAATACCATTTCTACATAATGCAGTTAAAAAATTTTATTTCCCATAAATATTCTGTTTAAATGTAGTAATACTTTTTGTAAAATTGCTTCGTAGAGAGAGAGATAGAGCTATGTAGTAATACTTTTTGTAAAATTGCTCCGTAGAGAGAGATAGAGCTAGAGGTAGAAAGAGAACTTTTCGTTAGTTTCTATTTTGTCGGGAAAAGTCGGGGATTTACGAAATTAGCTGTAAAGACTGCAATCGAAAGTACGTTGGACAAACTAGAAGGTCAATTCAAACTAGATACAAGGAACATATGGCTCATCCCAAATATGGTAGAACAGATAAGTCTTGTGTCGCCCAACATGCGTTTGAGAACAACCATGAAATAGATAGTAGCAATTTAAGACTAATTATTAGGAATGTAACAAATTTTAGACAGCTGGATTCATTTAAGACTTAAATGAATCCAGCTGTTTCCAAACACTTAAATTTTAAGTGTTTAGAAATTGCTAAATGTAAAAATAGTTTGAATGGTGACAGAGGGCCGCTCTCATATAGTCCGCTTTAATAATTAGTAAATCACGGTTCAGTGATCCGTCGCGATGGTTCACTGAGCCGTCGCAACGGTTCACTAAACCGTAGCAATAGTTTAGGTGTAAATAGAATACAGTGTTAGCATAGGTTTAATTTTAATTATTTCCAGATGATGCCAACTTGACTGACGAAACGCGCGTCGAGTGCAGTATAGCGTTTTAGTTTAATGTAGAAAACTACGTTAGTGTTAGTAAATGTATTAAGTATTATAAAGTGCTTTCGCGCCAAGTCTGACATTAAAGCTGCTAGCCCTGCTGTTAAATCATACTACAATTATTATTAAGTAGCGGCTGCAAGTTACTTTAAATTCTTAGTAAACGAAACATTTAATAAAACTGTAACACGTTGCTTTTATGTAGGATCCACACGAAAATATTCTAAATACTACGAAAATGCAACTTAAAACGAAAGAGACATACCTAGTGCATGTTATTTAAGAATTGTAATAAACGTGAATTGTTTATTTACAGAAATGAAACTTGTGATTTTGTTACAGTATCTAATTTTCAGAATGTAATATGGTGCAAATAAAATACACAAACTGAAAAGTAAAGGAATTTTCCTCGCAGAGTTCCAAGTAATTGTACGGCATTGAAGAAGTTTTCCTGAAAGTTATTATTTTTTTATTAGTGGCTGCAAGTTCTATAGTCGTATCCATTTAGGTAGGTACTGAAATTCTTAAGAACTACTGAATAAGATTACTCCACAAAATATTGTTTGGGAAGCGCATAATGGGAGGTATTTTCTGCAGCATGATTTTTAAATTCTTTTCTAAGTTTTTGTTTAAAACTTCCGACACTTCCCTTTAGTATAAACGACTGTTTCAGAACTCCGGTTCGGCCATCCGACAATGCCATTTATAATGTCATGAAAAGGTAGACAAATAAACATTTAAAAACTCAAAACTTTTTACAAAATTATAAATTATTGTAGAGAATTTTTAAGCTTTAAGTTGCTTGTATGTACTGAACTATTATAAATAAATTAATGTTATAGCTCATTAAAAATGAGGGACACGGCAAAATATTTATTTTGTAGCCTCTGCAGAGCGTAGTTCACGTTTATTTATATTTTCCTGTTGCATTTTTTAACGGCACCTGCATATTTAAGCTATTTTGTGCACTGGCGATAAACACACTTTCCAAATTGTTAAGATTTCGAATGTCGTTGTGGTAATCCAAACAGGAGCAAATACATATTGTCTAAGAAAACATAAATCGCAATAAGCGTCCACATAAATTTTCATAACTCGTCATGAATTTTCAGAAATATAATAAAATTCTGTGGCTAGCAGTTTTCTGTCGCCGTTCTTGGCAAAACATAGATTTCACATTCATACATAATGCATTAGGCATTGTCTAGAGCTTTTCCTACTTTCCTTTGATACTTTAACGAGCTATCAATGTCAAAATAATAGGTTTATGTTCACGTTGCGTGTATGTAAGTGAAAAATAAATCTAGTTTCCATTATTTCTAACAGAAAGCATTAGACTAATATGTATTAAAAATTAGCTTTTAAATTTGTTAGAAACAAAATATCTAGCAATAATTATTAATTCAAAATTAAAATGGAGAAAAATATTAATCTACATTTGTTTGTGGTTAATAAACACTTCTGCATTATTGTAATTTGGTCACATTTCTGAAAAATAGTAATGAAAAAGTCATTGAATCGAAACCATGTGGTAACAATGAATAAATAACTTATAGTTTTCAGATTCATGCATTACTTCTTGTTGCTGTTTCTAAAACTATCTCTGCTCCGTTTATTATAAAAAATAACACAATATGAATTATCTTTCACAAATATGCAGTCGTTTAATTTATATATACCATTTACGGAGGTACAATAAGGACTTATGAACTGCCACTGCATACAAAACAGTATGACTGTAACAGCGATGTCTACGTCGACTTGTTTCTATAATAAATTGCTTTTCGTGATTAAGGAAACCATACTGACCTGCAATGACAACCTGGAAGACACATGGGTCCTTTTGCCGGCCCACCTCGTTGACTCCATAGCAGAGTAGGGTGCCGTAATCGAGGTCTGACACCGGCGTGTAGTTGAGACGGGACGAGGTGACCTCGTTAGTGAACCTGTTGGCCGGAACGTCGGTCTGGTCCCCCGAGTTGTTGAACGTCCAGTGGAAGGTCACCACAGCGGGGTTCGCGTCGACCTGGCACCGGAGAGTCACGGTCTCCTGCTTCAGCGCTCCATATAGTTCTTCCCGTTCCTGTATGCACACGGGTATATCTGGAAATGGAGGCCGATATCAGGGAATGTCATTGGTAATGCAAGCTGTAAAAGTGTGGAAACGACGGGAGTAGAAAAAATCGTATCTAGCGTTAAAGAACGATCTGAGATATTTTATACCCCAGACTGATTTTAGATGGAATATTTTATATAACCATTGATGTCGCTATTTATTAAGATATTTGTTTAGCTCTAAAACGCGATAAGTCGTAATATTTTAAAATATAAGTTCTATGTTTGTGGTACTAAAATATACAGTGCTTTCATTTCAAAACGAGTATATTTTGAATTTGAGAATATTAAAAAATACAAAAAACAAGTCAGTTGAGATATTAATGAAGTTTAATTACACAGTGGATTTAATTTTAGCTGCCACTCCTTCACAGCAACCCTCATTTTGAAATTTCTATGGAAACCCCTATCGAGTGATACATCGATAAAAAGCGCATACAATTCTTTATCCAACCATACCAAAAACAACTGTTAAATCGGTTGATTGGTCTGCGAGTTAGTAGAAAAAATATGCACCAATTCTATCATGTATTTATTTGCGGTGTTTTTTTCTGGATACTTTTCGGACCACTGTATCGTTAATAAAAAAAAAACAAGCAATATCCTTGAATATCAAGTTATATTAAAAAAAAACACTCTGTTTTACGTGCTTTTTTATGAGACCTTATTTAATGCTACTTCTCATTTTTGTCGATTTCCTTCGTAATTTAAGCCAGCTTAATATTTAATATAATAACCTTATTTAAAATGGGCTATACTTTGGCAGAACGAATCGTAATGATCTTCATTTACGGGTTCGAAAGTCTCTGTGCGCGTAGAACTGCCAGAGTATTCAATACGAGGTATGCAGACAAAACGTTACGTGATTTTTCTTCTAGTTCGCAAACCAACCAGCCGATTTAACGTTTTTTGTTATGGTTAGATAGAGAATTGTGTGCTCTTTCCAACGATGTATCACTCAATGGAGGTTTCTATTTGAAATTTCAAAGTGATGGCGACAGTGGACAAGGGAGTGACAGCTAAATTCAAATCCAATGTGTAATTAAACTTCCCTTCCATGTATCAATTGACACGTTTCTTGTATTTTTTAAATTTCCTCAATTGCAAAAGATATTTCTGGTGGTTCATGTTCAAATGAAAGCACTCTATACTTCTTACTTGTCGGTTGTGCTAATATCAATTTGGCTTGAAATAGACGAAGAATGATGAGAGTGTTTTTTAATATAATTTGATATTCAAGGATACTGAATGTTTTTGAATGAATGATTCATCAATGAATGAATCATGAATTAAGATCAATTCAATTAATGATATATAGGTATCGTTTATATTTTACTTTCTCTGTTTTGTTTAAACTCAGCTACATATATTTTCTAAACATTTTTTAAAATATAAATCAGCTTTAATTATAATAGACCAGTCAAATTTTAAAGAAATATACGTTAAGTGTGAAGTTTTTGCGGACATTATTTTTTTTGTTGAAAACGATAGCTTTCTTATAGAATGCAAATCTAAAAATCCCAAAAAATCGGAAGTGAGCTAAAGTCAGCATTTAAAAAAACATGGCCGCTCGCGTTATTTTTAAGGTGTTTAAGAAGTATGCATTCATGTATGACAGATTGTTAGTCTTCAGTGATAAGAATGCCACTCCTTCGATCCGGATCTAGATGAACTACTAAACGTTGGTTATAAATTTGTCTCCTTTATGTACGGATTAGACGGATCCCGAGACATTATAGAAGAACGATATAGGGGATATAGGACGCTCGAAAAATCTTTTGATTTGGACGTTCTTCCCCCAACGAAGGTTGCACTAAAGCAACATATTTTAAGGTAGTTTCAAATGGTGATTACATTAATAGCAAATAATTTTTTTTTATATTTTCAGGACCTATCTTCAAATACAGTAATGGATAGGAAATTTCCTAGCCCCGGATAAAGGTATTATAGGCACAAAAATAAATACAACAAAAGGTTTAAAAATGTAGGGTTTTATTAATACAGTAAAAATTTTATTCTCTTTTTTTCTTAACCACTTTAATTTATTTACTCTTTATATATCAATACCTAATGCTTGCATAAAATCAAACAATCTCCAAGTAAAAAGTATCCTTATCTAACCAAAACCTTAAGTTTAAAGGATTGGAATTGGATCATCATACTTTCGATCATCGAATTATGTGTTGTATTTTTATGTATATTGTATACTTTAAATTGCGTGTTTAAATACCGTCAAGGTGCAACAATCCAGGAAAATATTAATAAATAAATATATGGGTGAACTTGTCTAATTTAAATTATTTAAAATTTAATATTGGTAAATTTAAGATTATGAGGTAATTTAAATATAAAAGTCCGAATGCTATGGACAGTAATAAACTAGCATATGTAAATATTTTTGAAATTTGGGTAAGCCATCATTTTGGCATTTTCCAATCCTTTAAACGTAAAAGGTTTTGGTTAGATAAGGATACTTTTTACTTGGAGATTGTTTGATTTTATGCAAGCATTAGATATTGATATACACAAAGTAATTAAATTAAACTGGTTAAGAAAAAAAAGAATAAAATTTTGACTGTATTAATAAAACCCCACATTTTTAAAACTTGTGTTGGGTTTATATTTGTGCATATAATACCCTCCCATAGTCTTTCTTGTAGTATATTTTGTGCTCTACAAAATAGTGTATGTACAATTTTACTCTTCAGTTCTGTACAGAGAAATACAGTTCTCCCGAAATTCGTGGCGAAAACCTTAGAGGAACAAATTTTGCAGTACCTAAGAATAATGTGTTTAACAGCTCAGCTTCGCGAAATTGAGACATTTTATATTTTTAAGTTATAAAACGAACCATAACAAACATATTTTGCGAAAAACGCACAAAATGCGTATCCCCGTAACGAAAAGCACTCTCTGAGTGACACAACATCCTATCTTCTGTGTGTATATCGTTGTAACAAAGTCACTATTTTCCAATGATAATATTAGCCAGATTTAGGTTAATTTGTTTATTTTTATTATGTGACCGTTACCAGCCAAGAGAACCATAATGATAAGTTATTTTATTGTTATAAGCCGTCTATTTAGTTTAGAATAATTTCAGTCGAATTTAATTATTGCAGTGTCATGTATTTATTTTGAGGTTCACCCTGTATATAAAAATAGATTTAAGTTCTCCGGTAAAGTTTAAATATTTCATAGTTGCAGTTAGCAATAAACAATACATATATTCATTTATTAAATAAGCCTATCTACCGAAATTCCAGACCGCTGTTTTTATAGTTTCACCGACTTTTTGTCACCGCCGCTAAATGTGTAAAACGCCGAGTTCTAGGTACCTTAAAATTATGTTTAATGTATTGGAGATTTAAAATATTTTATTTAAATAGCAATTAAAAATACTTATGCAATCGATATGTATTATTGGCTGTACTTTTGAGATAGCACATTTAATAATGAATGGTATGGTAAAGTTTGAGCTAGCTAACTCTTCCCGAAACTGCACAAAGTGCACTTATTTGATTCACCGCCTGTTGGCGTTTGTAGCGTTAAATATTTATTTCCACTAAAGGAAATATGTTTATAAAAGGTTGTTATTTTACTTTTGATCCGTGTTAACCAGTATTGGTGGTATTTATGTTATGTATAGAATTGTAGTTATGAGAATAACAATAGGATGCAACCGGATTTAAGTTATTGAATTGTTATTTGATAGTTGGGTATTAGAAACTACCCTGTATATGGTTTTATGTTCATATTGTAAATTAATTAATTAATTATTATATTAATTTTTACTGTTTTCGAGAAAATATATTAAGCAGATGACTTAAATCCGCCACTGTGATTGGCTAAGCCAGGCTCGATCAGGACATAAAAGCCATGGTATCACTAGTTTAGTTCTCTTTTGTGCTCCGATTTTCCTGGCCGCCGGGATAAATAAATTTAGTGAATTATTGTGAAAGTGGGCGATACCTACAGCAGGAGTAAGTTACATTGTTTTACCGCCTTGCTTATTGCCTATTGTTGCTATTAACCGTTAGTATTAACTGCTTGGTAATAAATTAGCTACCGAATATAATTACTTTGATTAATTAGATTGATAATTTATTCACTAACAGTTTTATTAGTAATATTTGATACCGAATATAATTACTTTGATTAATTAGATTGATACTCTATTCATCAACCGTTTTATTAGTAATATTTGATACCGACTATAATTACTTTGATAATTAGATTGATAATTTATTCACCACCCGTTTTATTAGTAATATTTGATACCGAATATAATTACTTTGATTAATTAGATTGATAATTTATTCATCAACCGTTTTGTTATTACCTTTTTAGTAATAATAGCTACCGAATCTAATTGATTATTGTTTAAGTTTGTGGTTAGTTGACTGGTTCACTGTTAGTTGCTTAATAATAATTTGATTGCCTGTACATCTACCGCTGAATTATTACCTGCTCAAAATAATTATTAGTACCTATTTGTATTTCCGTCTGTATATTAATATTTAATTGCTTTGACTATTTACCTCTGCTGCCTCCCCTGCTTAACAAATATATGGCTATTGATATTTCATACTGGTTTATTTTTTATGCTGTGTTATTTACCGACCGATTTATTTAAAGTACAAATAAATAGTTTAGGCCTTGAAAGTGTGCGACTTTTATTACTTAGGTTAGGAAACATTGACCCTCTGGCACGTGCAGTTATGCACCTTCTCCATTGAAGCTACCCCGCCTTTACTCATAAGCGAGTAGAGTCCGTGTGGACCTTCCACCACACAAAACCAGTGGACGGTGGCGCCCGAAGGCAGAAACCCGAGAATAAAAACCGAAACCGAATTAAGAGCGTCACATCGTGACTGTAAATATAGAAATGGCTGCAAAAAAAGTTAACTAGATTTTAAAGTTAGTTAGTGGTATTAAAAAGTTAAATGTAGGAAGTCAAAAAAATTTAAAGAAAATCGTTTCCTTTTTCGTTTTTTTGTTAGGAAATTTATATTCTTGGTTATATCTAAATTAAAATATAATTTTTTTCTAATTTTTAATCTTAAAATCCTGTAAATATAAAAAAAATGTTAAAATTGCTCCAAGGGATAAGAAGATATTTCATTTTCAAAAATTTAAAGGGGCCGCCATGTTTTTTCAAAATGATGTTTTTAGCTCACAACGGATTTTTTGGGATTTTTATATATTTGTTCCTGAACATAAAATCTATCGATTCCCATTGGAAAATAAATGTCCCCTTAAACTTCATTAAAAAAATAAGATTTGCCTGTCTATAAATATTACAATAGTGAACCACATAAAATCGCCTACTAAACTATCCCTGCAAATAAAAAAAGTGTCTATAAAACACAAAATGACCGACAGAATTTCATCCAACAAAAGAAAAAAGAAAAACAAGCCTCACAAAATTCTGCTACCCCAACCAGCATACACCTCCGAAGACAACCAAGGGGTAAGTAGCAATAGTGATACTTTAAATACCAACTCATCTGAAAAGGTATCCTACTATTGTATAATTAAATAAATGATGAATGGTCTGCCAATAATGAAAATTATTCATGATCACTGTGTTAAATATAAATTTTGCAGCAAATCAATTAAAGTCGGCCATAATTCTTAAAATTGTCGCTGTCCTAGCTAATTCAAAATGATGCGTCATAAATTCGGTTGATTCTCTGTGAACAATTGCATGACGAGATAACGAACGGAAAGAACTTTGTAGAGAACATAAACTAGGTAGGTACATTGTTGTTACAAATAGCCGTGCACCATCACAAATTAAGAAATTATAGTCTTTCCGTTTCAGTATACTCAGTTGTGCATGTATGTGCGAGCTACGTTTTACGAGGTAAACGTTTATATAAAACTGTATATTTTATATATAAATGCTGATAGCTTATCGTTTAATTTTGTACCGTCTGTTTCATCAACAAATCGTAAAATATCTTTAGATAAAAACCACTATCGCATGTGTAGACCGTATAATTACTGTTGATGATTCTTACAATTGTAAAAGTAATCCTTTCACTTTACAATACACTACTACAAATTGTAAATAATCAGCAGGTGCATTAGCAGGACATTATTGTTCATTTAAGATGTTAATTTATCTTTGGATTATTAATAATTTAGAGGTCAATGTTAAAAATAAATTGAGAATTAAAAAACTATACTTATTTCCCATTATAACTCAACTGATAGTTGGGGGTAATATGAAGTTTTTAGGTTCAAGTCCAATTAAAGATGTCACTGTTTATACCATAAGGAAAATGTAAGCGCTTATATACAGGGTATCTCACGCTGACGAGACATTAGATATATTTCAGAGACTACTTCGATTTTAATTTTGAAAATTGGGGCAATAGTGTTTTCGGGCATGCCCTTTTCAACTAAAATACTGGCGTCTACCTAACGCTTCCGGTTATACCGGAAGTTGATGTCATCCTCGCTATTTTAAATGGAATAACCTGTATATTATTGCAATTTTGAACTTTACGTGATATTCTAAACACATTTCATGTAGGATGTCCTATACCTATCTTCAACTGTTTTTGAAATATTGACAGGTGAATATTGACATTTTTCAACTTTGACACCCTGTAAAATCTAAATGGTTTGAGATCAGGCAAAACAGTTTCCACATTCCTATCTTAACTTTTCATAAGCTATCGTTTGATACTAATTTCGGATTTAACCAAGAGATTAAATTTAATCGAAAATTTTTTATTTCTGGATAAATCAAATATTAGTATCAAGAGATAGCTTATGAACTGTTAAGATTAGGAATGTGCAAACCGTTTTGCTTGATCTCAAACCGTTAAGATTTTACAGGGTGTCAAAGTTGCAAAATGTCAATATTCACCTCTCAATATTTCAAAATCAGTTGAAGATAGGTATAGGACATCCTACATGAAATGTATTTAAAATTTCACGTAGAGTTAAAAATTGCAATAATATAGAGGGTGTTCCATTTAAAATAAGGAAGATGACATCAACTTCCGGCATAACTGGAAGCGTTAGGTGGACGCCAATATTTTAGGTGAGAAGGGTATGGCCGAAAACACTATCGCCCAAATTTTCAAAATCAAAATCTCTGTATTAGACATATTTCAGAGACTACTGAAAGTAGTCTCTGAAATATATCTAATATCTCGTCACCGTGGGGCATACCTATAGACACTCTATAGACACCCTGTATATACACTCTGGCTTTCACTTCTCACCTTATTGGATCGTCAGACTTTCTTTTAGTTTTTATGGAGACTCACTTTGGTCGGGTAAACTGAGGTGTTATTTGTTTCGGACGTAAAGATATGTAATAAATACGTAAAATACAGAATGAGGGTGTTTTGACGATACATTTATAATGGGATCTCAGATCTCGGAACTACAAGTGATAGGAAAATGATTCAAATCGGGAGTGTTAGACAATTTTGTGATGAACTTCAAGTCGTTCGCGGAATAGTTTCTATCTATTAGTTTCTCTATCGATTTTCAAAAACATGAAATATGAAATTTTTATAATGAAAATTTTTAAAAATTTTTCAATTTATTTTACATTTATAAAAACATATTGAAATAAGCTTCTTTGCAAACTTTAATTGTTTATTCAGATTCTATAATCAATTCTTTATTTAATCGATTATTTAATACCATCAGTAATTTATCACTGTTGATGTGCATCCCTTGGATTCTTGTATAACCTTATTAACCATATTAAGATTTTCGCATACCATTGGCGCATTCGCCATTTTATATTCAAATGTTATGGGACTCTAGGACTATTATACACGCCGATTTAACTGCTTTGGCCAAGTACATATGAGGTGGCTTGAACTGGCTGCTACCTCCACATTATTCAGACTTTTGTTCTTGTTGAATATCTACACATTTATTAAGTATGCTTCAAAATTTATTAACGTTTGTATTATTAATAATTATCGCTTAAGTGCTTCAAAATTTATTAACATTTGTATTATTAATTATTATCGCTAATAATTTTAACTTTCACAGCTAATAATGTGCCCGATGTAATTAATAATGGGTCCATGCTCAACCAGCTTTTCATCTACACCGATGAAAGTATTCGTAGTAATTTTCTCTATAAAAATATATAACATAGATTCGTACTTTTCGTAGTTATGTGTTATGTGCATCTCATCTGTCAAGTAGTAGAACTTATTTCTACATCCCGTTATTGTATTGGATTTCCATACGATTTATTTGGATTGTGTTCGGTTGTGACGCTAATTTTAGATTTATCCAGAAATCTAATATTTTCGATTAAATTTAATTTCTTGCTTAAATCTGAAATTAGTGTCAAACTATAGCTTATGAAAAGTTAAGATAGGAATGTGCAAACCGTTTTGCTTGATCTCAAACCGTTTAGATTTTACAGGGTGTCAAAGTTGCAAAATGTCAATATTCACCTGTCAATATTTCAAAAATAGTTGAAGATAGGTATAGGACATGGTACATGAAATGTGTTTAGAATTTCACGTACAATCCAGAAATTAAATAACAACTAGGGTGTTCCATTTAAAATAAGCAAGTTGATGTCGATTTCCGGTATAACCGGAAGTGCCACTCCATTGAAAATATAGAACTTTCGAGGTTTTGTCCACAGCGAAAATTTCAGAAAAATGCAAATATTCATTCTTGAGATACGTAGAACATCCACTTTAACCCACCCGGTATTATATTTCTATATAGAAAATTACTAAGAAAAATGTACTTCGGTAATGTGTTACGTTATTAATATGATACATGATATATGTAAAATTACAATACTTTCATCAGTGTAGATCAAAAACAGGCTTAGCACAGACGCATTATTACAACAGTCATCTTATTAGCTGTGAAAGTTAAAATTATTAGCGATAATAATACAGATGTTAATACATTTTGAAGAACCAGCGGTTGCATACTTAATAATGTGTAGATACTCAACAAGATCAAAACTCTGTATAATGTGGAGGTAACAGCCAGTTCAAGCCAACTCATATGTACTTGGCCAAAGCTGTTAAACCGGAGCGCGTATAAGAGTCCTAGTGCCCCATAACATTTTAATATAAAATGGCGAATGCGCCAATGCTCTCAGAAAATCTTAATATGGTTAATAATACAAGAATCCAAGGGATGTACGTCAACAGTGATAAATTAATTACATGACGTTAAAGGGCCAAAAATATTCGTTTCTTCATAATAATGTAATTACAGTTAGCAGGCACATTGTCCGTGGAGTAGTTGTTTCGGCATCTCCTTCAAATAAATAAGTAGGTCATTGTCTGCCAATTTGAAAATAATTGTCAGAATGATAGTAGGAAAGACCCACAGAGGGCACTACGGTGTGTTTCTCACCACCACTATTATAACCTACACTTCTAAAATGTTATAAACAAAATTCTATTTCTGCCTTCGTCAAATTATTATTTCCTTATTATTCGTAATATGATAATGTAGGAAGTTTTTTGCTCACTCTAAAATCTGTTCTGATTGTAGAATTTGGTTTTTCTAAACTAGGAAATTATATAATTATTTAATTTTAATTATTACGATTTGGAACATACCTACCAGTACATCTAGCGGTGAATAGGCAAGATATTAATAATAATAATAATAATAATAATAATAATAATAATAATAATAATAATAATAATAATAATAATAATAATAATAATAATAATAATAATAATAAGCAATTTATTTCCAACAGGGTAAGTCCCCAATTACAGGAAATGTATACACAATCAATAATAAATAATAAATACCATATGCTACAATAACATCAACATTAAACTTTACAAATTAACAATCAAGCTATGCACTTATATAGTATAATACTATAAGACGCAATATGTATGCAGACAGAAACAAAGGTATAAGAAACAATAAATAACAAATCAATCAGAATGTAACAACCATATTAAGTACAATTGCATGTTATCAAGAATAATACTTTTTATGCGATCTATAGATGAATAGTTGATATCACATTGATTAGATATGTTGTTAAATTTACTACACGCATTATGTATAGGAGCTCGTAGTAATATATTAGTTCTTGGCGCATCACAATAAAAAGTTTGACCTTGTCTGATACTAATTCGTGGTATTAAAAAATTAACTTTAGTAAGGAGATAATCACAGTCAATACTGTTATGAAGCAACTTATATAAAAAAATAACAATACATATTCATCGAGTTGGCGGAATTTATAGATTTCCTTTTTTAATTCCAATCGATTTTGTAGATCACACTGATCATAAAGTTATGTTTTGTAGGTATTTCATAAGTTTTGTTCTTTGGAATGGGATGATGATTCCATGATCATTTTTGATTTTCCGTGAATTAGTAGTTCTGTTATTCTATTGATTTGATAAAGAAAAGTTTCTTTATCAAAGTTTCTTTTTTAAATTCAGATGGGCAAGTAGCAAGTTGGTATTTGAGAGCAAATTTCTATCCGCTAAGGGTCTTTATACCCTTAATTGGATTTTAGAACAATATAGGTACTACTTATACTACCTATACTAGGTATACTAGTACCCGTTTATTATGATTTATAAAATGACATCTCCTCCGGATTTATCTATGTAAATTTCTGCCAGGTATGTCTATATAAAAAATACATATTTATACGTGGTTCTACCGTTTAATTTTTTATTTCAGCTGACGCATTGCTATCTGTGATGCCCCGCTTCTCGTATATCATGTTTATTTAAATAAAACCCTCTTTATGTAAGAGGTGAGTTAACGTTAACTTTTGTTATTTTAATTAAATTAGTTTAATGGAATTTCTATTCCAGGATTTAAGATATTTTAGGTTAGTTACAGTTTTATAGAACTCCATACCGATGATTGTTTTATAAATTCAATAGGTTACTGAACATATTTAGAAGAACATTCAGTTATTAGTTTTTTGTCGAATGTCTATCAGTGTTAGTTACCACTGCTGACCGCTGTCTGAATCCTATGTTGTCATCCCTAACAGTGAGTATTAAATAGACCATATAATTTGTTGTTTTATTTGTCGAAAGAGTATATTTTCATTGAGCTAGCTAGCATTATATTCTAATTGGTTTAATATAATCAAGAGGTTCTTCACTTACCTTTACCAATTTAACAAAGGTGAAGTGGCGTGCGGCAATAAAAGATACATTGTTTCTTATAATAAATACATGACTGACAAAATTGTATACCGCTTCAACTGTAAAAGTTTCCTGTACAACTGTTGAATATAAATAGTGCACAATTTTTTAGATATTGTTGAAATAAAAAGAAATATGTGTCATTTTCATTTGAAAAGTACGATATCAGAAATACCAGATATTAAACGTGATTTTAGTGTTAAGGGACGCGCGAAATTTTTAATATTATCAGAACCGGGACTCAGGAAATGCTACTAAAATAATTTAAAGTCAAACAAAATGCATAGTATAAAGTGTGTAGTGAAATATAAAATCATATACCTAACATTAGGATAGTTAGAATTCGCAGTATTGTATTTAAATCTATTCAGGTACTGCGCATTCGCTATTTTATAGATATTTTAATATAACGCGTGTCCTACTTTCTAATTGTAATTCTAATTCTAAATATATACGGTGTCCCACCGGGAAGGGCCTCGATCGATATATGGAAAAGTACGTATAGGGTGATTTTGAAAATTTGGTTATTTACAAAGGTCAGTGGAGCCTACCTTTTCAAAATATCGTTGAAAATCACGTTTCTGGCACTTCCGGTATAACCGGAAGTCGACACCAACTTGCTTATTTTAAATGGAACACCCTATATATTATATCAGTTCCGGATTCTACATAAAATTCTAAACACATTTCATGTAGGATGTCCTATACCTATCTTCAACTGTGTTTGAAATATTGACAGGTGAATATTGACATTTTCCAACTTTGACATCCTGTAAAATCCAAACGGTTTGAGATCAAGCAAACCGGTTTGCATATTCCTATCTTAACTTTTTATAAGTTGTCATTTGACACTAATTTCAGATTAAGGGCCGGTCTTTTCACCTCCTTTTAAGTTCCTGATAACTATTTGGCAGATTAGAATGTGACATTTCAGTATTTCAGTTTTCACTGTCTAATCTGCCAAATAGTTATCAGGAACTTAAAAAGAGGTGGAAAGACCGGCCCTTAGCCAGAAATTAAAAATTTTCACTTATAATATCCCTAGTGCTTAAGTTATTTCGGGAAATTTTTTCGAGGTCATGAATATTTGGAAAATTATATTATTTTCTTATTATATTATATTATATTATTATATAATTTTTTAAAATATTCATGAACGAGGAAAAATTTCCGGTTTTTAATTTAAGCTTGTGGGATATTCGGTAAGAAAATTTCACACCATTACTTTATAAATATTATACCAAAATAAATATGAAATAAAATGCCATTTTCTAACATTAGTTACATAAATATTCTATAAATAACTTAAAGACATCTTATATACCGGGTGTCAACGGATCTATTAGACAAGCCATAACTTCTAGAGTATTAGATGTATCAAAATGAGATTTGGTATAGGTAAATGGTAGAGGAAGAGGAAAGTTTTTGCATATTTTTCACGTTTAGGTTACTTCCGGTTTCACCGGAAATGGCTTCAATTTTGAATTTTTAAATGGAATACCCTGTATATTTTTACATATTTGAATTTCTGAGACAATTTTGGACTAGAAAATGACATTAAAACTTTTAAAGTATAATACTCGTATACGAATTTATTAAAAACTTCACTGAAGTAAATGTATTTTATGAGCTTATTTTTAATCCAATCACAATGAATTTAGTATCGTTGGATTCGCAAAAAAAATCCCTTTTTGAAAAGTGCTTGTCTAAAAAGTGTTGCCATTTGAAAAAAAATAGTTAGATATAAAAAAGTAATTTTGCCAACTTGTCTCATTCCTATCTACCATACTAATCACTAAAACTTTGCGATTACATTTTTCTGACATCATCTAAGACCTTCAGATTAGTTTGCGCTCAATCATGGCCACCTAGATGCAATATTAAAAATGGCTCTAAAAAAATCAAGTAGGCGAAAAAACTTTTTAAAATATCATTTTCTAGTCCAAAATTGTCTCAGAAATTCAAATATGTAAAAATATACAGGGTGTTCCATTTAAAAATTCAAAATTGAAATTTCCGGTGAAACCGGAAGTAACCTAAACGTGAAAAATATGCAAAAACTTTCCTCTTCCTATACCATTTACCTATACCAAATCTCATTTTGATACATCCAATATTCTAGAAGTTATGACTTGTCTAATAGATCCGTTGACACCGGTATATTTTTTTTATTAACTTGAATCTACTAATATTAGTGGAACATCATTTATTTTTGATAATTATTCTGAAGTATCTACTTTAAAATTTATATGTTTAATAAAATGCGAAATCTCTTAGTGAAATAACATACCATTTTCCAAGTTTAGTTACATGAACTTTTTACAAATAACTTAAAAACGTATTATATTTTTGTTTCTTATTAACTTTGATCTACTAATATTGATGGAAAAATTTAATTCTAAAAGCACTCCAACTGCCGCATCTTTATTTTGACATTTTAAATGACAGAAAAATTTCCACTTATTAATTTCACACAACGTTAAAAATCTCCGGAATTTTTTTGGGTTGGCATGGTAACTGAACAAAAAACAAGCCTCTAATTGGTTAAAAAATGGCGGTGTGAAATTTTCACTTATAATATCCCTAGTGCTTAAATTATTTCCGGAAATTTTTTCGAGGTCATGAATATTTTGAAAATTATCCCGAGCCGCAGGCGAGGGATAATTTTCTTAAAATATTCATGAACGAGGAAAAATTTCCGGTTTTTAATTTAAGCTCGTGGGATATTCGGTAAGAAAATTTCACACCATTACTTTATAAATATTATGTCAAAATTCAACATTTTAATTACGAATGACAAACATTTATTCCTCATAGTGAGCCATGAGCAATAACAAACATTTTTTACGACTGTCAAGTACGGTACCTTGGTCAAGTTCCACCACTTGTCATCATGTCATTGTGTTTGTGCAATTTGCTGATTTATTAGATTGTGTTTTTGAAAATGTTCCGCTTTGGAAAGGAAACATCATTTATTTCTGATAATTATTTTGAAGTACTTCGAGCATTGAAAATATTATGTTTAATAAAATGTGAGTTTTCTTAGTGAAATAAAATGCCATATTCTAACATTAGCTACATACATATTTTACAAATAACTTAAAAACATATTATATTTTTGTTTCTTATTAACATTGATCTACTAATAGTGGTGGAACATAATTTAATTTTGAGAATATTACTTAAATTCGAGCATAGGAAATGTATTGAATCATTCAACTCCCGCGTCTTTATTTTGACATTTTAAGTGACAGAAAAATTTCCACTTATTAATTTCACACAACGCTAAAAATTTCCGGAAATTTTTTGGGTTGGCATGGTAATTGAATAAAGAAACAAGCCTCCGATTGGTTAAAAAATGGCGGTGTGAAATTTTCTATTAAATTTAATTTCTCGGTTAAATCTGAAATCAGAGTGAAACGATAGCTTATGAAAAGTTAAGATAGGAATGTGCAAACCGTTTTGCTTGACCTTTGACTGACTGACTTTACTAAATAACCAAATTTTCAAACCCACATCTGAACGTACTTTTCCATATATTGATCGCGGCCCTTCCCGGTGGGACACCGTGTATAGTAAAATTCATTTATTTAGATATTTGCGTTTGCCTCACAAGTAAGGAGGTACATTAGTAGGTAGATTGCACTCTAGAATTAAATCTAATGTTCATACTCGTATCTGACAATTATTATTCGTTGCTGTCGTGATGCAAAGTTGATTTTTTTTAAGTTTTTTATAACGTAATAAATTTAATTCCTCAACGAATTTTGGCAGCTCTACATCCCCGCTATAATATAGCCTCCCCTCTTTATCAAATTACTGTTAACTATCAAATGTATGAAGATCGACTTGATATATTTTTTCATTCAACTGAATATATTAAAAATTTATTTGCATAGTCGTCTGTATATTATATTGATAATATATCTTTGTATTTCTTATTTGTTGTTTTGTATTTTTACTCATGTTGTCTATTTTATGATTTTATATTATGTATTTTTAATGTTGTTTTTCAAACCTTGTTCTGTAACTGGGATTTGTCCCGTTGGACATTGTACTCTAAAATAAATAAATAAATAAATAAATAAATAAATAAATAAATAAATAAATAAATAAATAAATAAATAATACTGTATTATTTTCATTCTGTTTTATTTATAAACTTTTATATTTTTTCTAAACATAACATAATAAAAGGATAGTTACCTATTTCCGTTTCAGGCAAGTACATATAAGTACTTGGGAATATTATTAACACTATGTAATGCTTCTGTGGATACTGAATAAGCCACGCGTATGAAACACGAGTTCAGAAATTATTTGATAAAAGTTATACTTAGGTTTGCCTTTTGTAACATACATATTCAAATGGAACTTCTGTCGCAGACAATTATAATTTTGTTAAAGTTAAATACATGTGGTGTGAGTTGACCTAGTTCCTCATTTATCTGGAATAATGCTACTACCAGAGCCATAGTTAACGTGGCGAACATCTGACAGTTAAAGTCTTTGGTTTTCTATGTAACCTCAAATTAAAGTTTATAAACCCATCTAATATTTACCTACAGTTCATTCTTCAATCATTAAATCTATATCTATAATGTTGATATACTGTTTACATCGTTACGTTAAAAATTAAAAAAGTAAACAAAAGCTTGGTTCGATTAGCTGATACTATTTGAGACTTTAAAATATAAAGACTTTTTAAATTTTACTATATTTTATTTTATGCCTGATACATTAAAGGGAATTAATTTTTCGTGTATATGACCTGCAATGGACTAAATACAAAAATCTGGTAGGATTTCTTACCTCACCATATTACACCATGTTATTACAAACAACATACAACAACATAATCCTATAGGTATATTACAGAATGGGGACTATATAAATGTTTACATAAAAAAATATGTCGTAAACAATGTGCTATATGCATCCTGGTACCCCCAATTATTCAATTACATTCGTATATCCTGATTAATCTTAACTTATTGTTTTATTTTAGTGATGAATGTATCATTGTCCAATTTTTTTTAATTATGGAATACCTGACACATTGTTAGTGTGGGGACTATTCGTTAGTATCATAATGACGAGATAGCATAGAACGAGATGTATCAATCACATGATAAGATGGAGGATTAGATAAAACTATTGCTGAACTGTTTCATCCCCAGGAGCCTGCGTATCCATAATGAAAATAGCTTGTCAAAAATATAATTAATATACTTGAATCTGTTATCAAACTTTATTGACAGATTGCTAATTGAAATAACATAATTGACATTATAGTTCTACCGGATCTCCCACATAATCTTACCAATGAGAATGAACATGGGTTATTATATCATCGAATTTTATATTCGTATGGCATATTATGAGAAATATTGCTATAGGAGGTTGAGAGGTGTAGCGGTCTCTAAAATTGAAATGCAAAATATCACCAGTTCAAGCTCTACTAGAAGCAACTTTTTTATTTTATTTCTTAATTAATTATAATTATTAGTGTATTAATTATTAATTACTATTATAATAGACAATGAAACATATCTCTTCGAATAAGTAAACACTAATAACTGTAATTAATAAAAAAATTGCCGCTAGTAGAGCTTGAACTTACCAATGAGAATTAACATGGGTTATTATATCGTCGAATTTTATATTCGTATGTCATATTATGAGAAATATTGCTATAGGAGGTTGAGGGGTGTAGCACTTCCTACAGGAGTAACTGAAATGCAAAATATCACCAGTTCAAGCTCTACTAGAAGCAACTTCTTTACTTTATACTTTTTATATTAATTATTAATTACTATTATAATAGACAATGAAACATATCTCTTCGAATAAGTAATCAATAATAACTGTAATTAATAAAACAAAATCCCCTAGCATAGAGCTTGAACTAAAGATATTTTGTATCTCAGTTTGAGAGCCGCTACTCACAACCCTCGTCCACACGCCACTTATCTCCGCGTTGTTTCTTTTAAGCTGAAATGAATTTTTACTTATATTTTAATTAAAAGAGCTTTTCACTTCAGTATTTTCGTTATCAGAAGAAGACAATCAGTTCTATTTGTCTCTCATATCATCTGACTTATGAGACTAAACGCGGATTATTATATTTTACAGAATTTTATACCGGGTTTCCCATTTCATTTGACTAATGGCAATTAACATGGGTTTAACAATGGCAATAACATTACATTTCATTGAATTTTATATTCCTAGAGCACACTATGAGAAATATTGCTAAAGGAATCGATAGTACTGACTGTCAAACACTTCTGATTACCAAAATACTAAAGCGAAATGTTTTTTTAATTAAAATATCAATAAAAATTCGTTTTAAGTTAATAGGTGTAGTTTACATAACCGTTTTAGAAACATAATTAAACGTCATCCGATGGACTAGTTGGTTGAGCGGCAGTGTTTCAAACTAAACCGCGAAATTTTGCAGGTTCAAATCCCGCCAGAGACAACTTTTTTTTTACTTTTTCAATAATTACAAATTATTAGTGTTTACTTATTCGAATAAATATGGTTTATTGTCAGTACCTAGTTATTATTTTTGAAAGTCACAATATTTGCTTATCAAAAAAAAAAAAAATAAATAAAACATGTTTTACTTGGTTCGTTTCCTTTATCTTTAGCTAAAGCTACTATCTTATAAAATAAGTAATCAACAAGCAACATATTTTTTATTTATTACATGCACTGTGCTTTTACTAATAGTGTACTTATCTCTGCTAATAGTTACTACATATTATACCCCAATCTGGATATTGAGTTAAACAGTATTACAGAGGAACTGTCGTGAATTAGTAATAGGTTTTTTTTTAATAAAAACTATAATTCTAAAATTATGAGTTTTTTAAAATAAGAATATATTTAAAAAAACTCCTCAAAAAAAAGGTTCAGTGTTCAGTTTGAAACACTGCCGCTCAACCAACTAGCCCACCGGATGACGTTTAATAATTTCTCTAAAACGGTTATGTAAACTACACCTATTAACTAAAACGAATTTTTATTGATATTTTAATTAAAAAAGCATTTCGCTTTAGCATGTTGGTAATCAGAAGTGTTTGACAGTCAGTACTATCGATTCCGTTAGCAATATTTCTCATAGTATGCCCTGGGAATATAAAATTCAATGAAATGTAATAGCCCATGTTAATTGCCATTAGTCAAATAAAATGGGAAACCCGGTATATGAATATTGTACACGACATTTTTTACTATCTATCCCTAGATATCGCGCATTTGAGTTTTAAGAATAATATTCGTATAACTGTGTAATTATTTACAAACTGTAGGTACACAGAAACGATTAAAAAATTTATTAGGAAAAATAATATAGAGTAAATACGTAAAATTACATTTTACGTATTTACATTTGATAATAATTGTCAGACGGATAGTAGTAAAGACCCAAAAAGGGTACTGCTACAACTACAACTACTAACATTCATGATGCCCCTTAGGCAACCATGTCGCAACATCGTTCATCGATTCCACTACCTATGGCATTCTGCCGAGCGCATAATAAGTGAGAAACCGGTCAGTGTCTGGTGGTTGGTCTTGATGAAGGATGTGGCGACTTCCATGGACATGCCTGAGTAATATAACGCGTCGGGGCACATTGCCCGTGGAGTAATTGTTTTCGACGTCTCCTTCAAATAAATAAGTAGGATTGTCTTCCTTAAAGACAATAGAGGTCACTGCTGTAATGGCCCCTGCGAAAAAGCAGGTCGCTATCCGTCTGTCAATTTGACAATAATTATTAGACGGATAGTAGCAAAAACCCGAAGAGGGCATTACGGTGTGTGTTCAATACTACAAACATGATTGCTTATTGTTAACTAGTTACTACATTAAGTAGCGAAGCCATTCAGATGTAAAAACTGTACAATTTCTTTAATAAATAGAGTTTATAATAGTTATTATATAAATTATTTATAAATATAATAAAACATATCTGTCTTAGTTTTGAAACCACACCCAATTTTGCTTAAATTCTGTTTTATTATGTATTTTACACTATTACAGTTCCTAAACATAAAACTTCCATAGTTCGTTCTGGATTTTCATATTGTATAACATCTTTTTATAATGCCATTCCTAGCGTTCTCAAGGATCTGCCAAGCCAAAAATTTAAAAATCAGTTAAAAAAAAATATTTCTGCAATAAATATTTAGCAAGTGTTACATGTCTTCCTTTTTCTTTTTCTTATTGTTCCTTCAATGTTTTGATTCCAGTCATATATTTATATTTTGTTGGCGTTACCGTTACATGATTATTTTGTTCTTTCTCGTTGTGGGTTGAGTGGAAGAGCAGGGGTTTTTTTCTTAAAAACACTGAACTCTGCCCTTTATAACATAACTCTATTAACTGTAAATGTATTTCTTTAGAAAAATGGTTGTAATAAAAGCATTTATTATTATTATTATTATTATTATTATTTAAAATACCTAGCAAAATCTAAGTTTTCTAGTAAACATCTTTGCGCATCATCTGAAGATGCTAAAACTCATTAAAAGAATATGATAGGAATTACTAAAACTTAGTTTTAATTATCTCAAGATATCAGAAACGAAGGTGGCGGCGAGAGAAGTAAAGTTCATTAGAAAATGTTTCTGCGATTATGCCTTCAGTAAAAAATGAAAATAGATTGCAAATATAGTATGAATATATATTTTTAAATTATGCCTGAAAACTACTATATATACTTCGCAATCGGTACTATTTTGGTCTAGGACGAAAAATAGAAAAACTAAGAGTTAAAAGCAACAATCTTTCGTGAACAATCCTGTACAAAATGTAATGACATTTATCATTGGATTTAGTCGGCTCTTCTAATTTGTTTAAGTACTTAGAGTAATCATCAAATCCTGTGTGTTTTAGTTCATTGTGGAGCAGTATAGTTTTATAGTATATTTTTAATATTATTTATTGGCTCATTTAACTGTTTATTATTTTTTTATATAGGAACTAAACCCAAAAATTTATTAAGAGATAAATTATTAATGAAATTATCAAATATAATGCTTCAATAAAGTTTTAAATTTTCCTCGTTACCTATAATCTTCGAAATACGCAAATATAACAATAAGATTATAGGTAACGAGGAAAATTAAAAACTTTATTGAACCATAATATTTGATAATTTCATTAATAATTTATCTCTTAGTTAATTTTTTTGCTTAATTCCTATATAAAAAAGATATATGTTTCTCATCAAATGTTCTAAAAAAGTTTAGAGAAAGTTAATTCCATAAAATATTCCCACAGTATAAATTTCGAGTGCCGTCCAGTGTTTTTGTAGTCTTTTTACTTTCTAGTAAGTTTCAAGAACCTATGTAGCAGATTACTGTGAAGACTATGCTATTGCTTTGCTACTTCCGAATCTATTACATATTATCATGTAATGTAAAACTTAGTGGTAGGTATAAATAAGGGCTTTTAGACATCTAAAATTATAATGTTGGTTAGTTTATTCATTAGGTTTTATTTACCTATATTTTATTTTTTATTAAGACATTATTTTCTGTTCCACATAATTTTTAAAATGTGTAGATGGACAGATTTTTGCCTTGTATTTAAGGCCTTTCATAAAACATATAACGTAAGTAAAATGTGAAATCTTATTTTCTACTTTATTTAAACCCTAAAGCTTAATTTAAAACAAACAGAAAATTTTTAAAATACTGTTTTGACTAGATATGTTTTATATATAAAGCCGATATTTTTAATAAAACAAATTATAGCCTTCGGTAATTTTAAAATAAATCTCTCGCAGCAATTAATTAGGTCTATACAGTACAACGTTTTAAAAGAAGAAACTTTTTTATTATTTCAGTAATTTGGTACGCAACGGGCACAATAAAAACTTTCATTAAGCTGACGTTAAAGTGGAAAAATGCTGGAATTAAACAAAGGTTAAATGCCATCTGATTGCGTTCCCGTTGAGTCGGACATAAGCTAGTCAAATTAAAAACCCGGGAAAATGTTATTACTGACCGTGTATGACAGAGACCGAGCATTATGGGTAGCCAGCATGTTCGGTAAATTAAATTTCGCTATTCAGCTCTTGCCTCTTTGACTTACCAGATAGTCCTATTAGTGTATCATTTGTCAGATGCATAAGCATATTATCAGCCATAGCTGTGTTAGAAATGTCTGAAGCTGAAGCCAAATGTGCGACTAGCCATCTCTTAATATAGAATTCTTAACTAAGCATTAACATTACGAACATTTTTTAAACACATGTGAATAAAATTTTTTTTAAATGAAACAAGACCGTAATGTCACATACTGTCTTTTCTGTTGCTGGTGAATGCAAATTGCGCGCCTCGAAATTACGTAAGCGACATGCTTATATAATTTTGACATGGAAATAAATAAAAGTTGAATATTTAGAATGTTATATTAAATCAACAATTAAGACAAATTTGACTGACTATGTTTATGTGCAAGAGCAAGATTAAGTACAATCACAAACAAAACCAGAAGAAAAAGTACGCGTGTAAATAATACCAAAAAAAAAAAAAAAGAACAAAAAAAGAACAAAAAATGTGTTATAGGTGTATAGGTATTATAGGAAAGCAATATAACGAAAACCGTAGAAGCTGTATATGGACCCATACAAATTCAGTTTTAAAAAGATATACGTATAACAGCCAATATTCTTTCACAATTTCATGATATCTTATTTCTGAAGAAAACTCATCAATGACCATCAACTTCAACATTTGATTTTATAGAATCAAATATTCAAGTTGATAGGTAGTCATTTTTATTTCTACAATTCTCTAAACACTCAATGATTTCATTTTGTACATTGATGACATTATAAGATGCAGATCGTTTCAACCATTTAAGTAACGAATTGTTCCACTCCCGCTGTATATTTTAATTATACGTATGTAAAATTTTAGTGTTTTTGGTTTTATAGCAGTTCAGAATGTTATTTAAAAATGCAAAATTAATATTAAAAAAGATTGGTTATCGTCTAAAAAATAATGTAAAATGATGACAGCTACAGTTAAAATCAAATTAGTGTTTTTAAATAAATAGACAAAAAAAACTTCAAGATTTTTAAAAAAATCTGAGTTCATGAAATAATAGGTAACTATGGTATACTACTCCAAATTGGGTGCGTGATCGCAATACTGAAGCATGTTATTAATAATATTGTGACTAAATATTGATCAGGTGAAAACGGTAGTGGGCCAAACGCCTTCGGCTATATTGAAGATCAGGTGAATCCCATGTAGGCGGCCGCTTGTTGTTCGCGCGCTCTTTACTCCAGCAAAGACCAAATTCACTCAATAGAGCTATTAACCGAGTAGGTATTACTTTATAGATAATCAAGAGTCTAGTAGCCAACAGCATAACAATATTATCTAATCCAAATGAATTTCGTAGAGAATTTGACAAACATTAACGCCAAGCCATCTGTGCTCCATGTTAAACAGTGTACCTAAGTAAAATTAAATTTCTCTGTTAATTTCAAGCTAAAATTCACGGAACTCTTGTATTTTTAATTAAAGATAATCGGTTAGGTTTTTAACTTTATACTATATAATTATAACTTTGTTATAATGACACATGTAGGTATATTTTTAGAAATGTGAATATAAGTTCTCTTATGCTAATATTGATACCTATAAAGTGGTGAGTCTCTAATAAAAAAACAAGTTAAAAACACCACATAAATTAGACCCAAAGGCAATCAAGAGAGGGATCACCTATTGAAAAATCGCAAATAAACATCCCATACCCATCGACATTGTCAGTGCGGGAGCTGGGGATCAACCCCATACCATGATACGCAGAGCAACCGAGAAATGTTGTTACAATACACTCTAGCCCACTGCGCTACATATACAGGGTTATTCAGAACCTATCCAAAATAAAATTTGGGGATGTTCAACATACATGTAGAAATGTGGTAGTGCAACAAGAAATTTTTTTGGCGGGGTTTGAAAACTATTTAAAAATGTTTCATTGCACGCCGCTGGATACTGGTCCACTGTAATGGAGTGACCTTGGGACTGACAATGCAAACTAGCTAGCACGAAAGAAACCGGCGCGCCCGGCGCAAAAAAGATTTGCAGCGTTTTTACTTTAAAATAAACTTAAAGATAGATAGATCTGACCAAAGTGACTGTCTTTAAAATAAATAAAATTTTGTTACACTAATTTTTAGAATTGCGCTATGTACTTGATTACTAGGTATTAGAAACATGAAATTTATAAAAAATTTGCACATACCTTGTCACAAAAACTGTTCGAAATAATATTCCTTGACCTGTACACACTTTTGGGCACGCCTTATCCAATTTTGCCGCACTAAACCGAATGTTCCTCCTGGTTGCTGATCTTGTAAACGCAAATTATTAAGTAAATTGGAGATTTTCAGCATTTTGCTGCAACAACCACTCACAAAACCTAAGTGTCGATGTGTCGGTGTGTCGATTGGGAAATCGTTCCGCATACAAGCGCAAAGCTGCCAATGAATTTTGTCCAACTTCGCCATAAATAAGAATCATGTCCATTAACTCAGCATTACTGTACACATGAGCCATTTTTAAAATTTTACAGTTTCACACTCCTAAGATAAATAACCCACCCGTGACAGCGACACACAAACTGACGACTCATCATAGACAATACAGATATTATCCCCGCTCCAGTTCTATTCTCTCAGTCGTCCTTCGAGGTACAAGAAACGTGTTTACCTTTTTTACCACATTCTTAAGAATGTGGTAGGTATATCAAATGTTGAAGTACAGTTGCCCAGCTACGTAGTCCTTTATAATGGTATAACTTTAAACATTGTTTACGGGAAATCCTAATTACTTTTATTACAATTTTTTTGGTGATATCGATTTCTTATTTAAGGATGCACATATCCTCAAAGTTTTTTAGATGAGTTCTGAATAACCCTGTATAATTATATAATATTTCTATCACTCATTCTCATCTTGATCATGAGCCCGGAAGTCAGAGACGTGTGTGGTAGAGGGAGCAGCATATTATTATTTTGCAGGCCGCAAGTGCGCCAAGAACGACTTACGATGTTTTAACTTTAACTACAATTTAGTAAGAGAATAAGAGAAACCTGGAAGACTTTATTAATTAAAACCTAATATAAGTCATATGTTCGGAAGAGTGTATAAAAAGAGTAACGAAATACATCAGAATTTTGCAGCATAGTAACACATTACTATGATGACTTATTTAGAATATCGTATCCTTACTATTAGAGGTAGTTGACCAAACATTAATACACCGAAGAGAGTTTCATTGAAATATGTGAAAATATTTTCATGGCTTGTGAAAAAGTTCTATTTAAAAATTTCTCGCTAAAGCTGTATGAGAATGAAGCAGTTAAGATAAGGATGATGCCATTATTCAAGTAGTAGAATATGGTGTACCTCAAGGCACTGTTTTGGGTCCCATTCTCTTTAATTTGTACATAAATGGCTTGTTTTCATTACAGTGTAAAGGTGAAGTGTATGGTTTTGCTGATGACACTGCCATTTTCTATACTGGCGATACGTGGGAAGAACTTAAGGCTACTGTAATAGAAGATTTTGCTTATATTAAAGATTGGTTTGATTACAAAATATTAACAATAAATTTTGAGAAAACATATTTTATACCGTTCTCATGTCAAAAAGCAAATCTTCCATCTTTTGAAGACATACAAATTATAAGTCAAGGAAATCATTATACTATTGCATCAAAAAAAAGTATTAAATATTTGGGAGTTGTAATAGATTCTCATTTAAAATGGGACTCTCACATCAATTATGTTATACGGAAATTGCAGTGTTTACTGTATAGATTCAAATACTTAAAAAATGTTTTAAAATTACAGCAACTAATGGTAATTTATTATGCGCTAGTTGAATCTCACTTGAGATATGGAATATTGGCATGGGGGTCATCTTTAAAAACCCATATTTATTTTCTGGAAGTTCTGCAAAAGAGATTTCTCAAGTTAATACTTGATAAGGATGTTCGATACTCCACTGACTTATTGTTTTCCGAAGCTTCAGTATTTGATTTAAGGCAGTTGTATTATTATTGTGTAAATGCGAGACACCATCTTTTTAAACACCACTCCTCACTACCTTCACACTATTATAACACACGTCAAAGAAGTAACTATATAGTGCCTCGTGTCACAAAATCAATTGGACAAAGGTCTTTTGCTTTTCTAGCACCAAAGTTGTACAATACAGTTCCTAAAAATGTACAAAATATAGGGAGACTATCTCTGTTTAAAAAAAGATTGAAGGATTTTATTCTATCTACCCTAAGATCTATAATAACTAATTACGTAGAACTGAATACTGTATGAGATAGGTAGGATATGCAATGCCATCAACTTACTACGAGATCAGATGTATGGATGCATGTGTATGTTCTTTTTTGATCATCACATATACAAGGACTGTAAAATGTATAGTGTTTATATTATTATTTTATGTATGTGTATTTGTGATATGTGGAAATGCACAAAATTTTATATTAAATTGTATATCTTAAATGTTTTTCAAAACAAGTGTTTTACACTTATTGAATACCATTTTATTTACTTGTATTTATTTATATTTTTAATTATTGTAAAGTTTACTTACCTGTAAATAAATATTATTATTATTATTATTATTATTATTATTAGGATAAATTAAGTCGAATATAAATTTAGGTGTTTCATAATTTTGGGCTGGAATGAACGGGGAAATTTATATTTAGGGCCTTCCATGACATATTCGCACAATATGTGACCATAGCAAATCCATTCAAACAAAAATTAGGTACAAATCAGTATTTACAAGCATGAGACATATTTTTTTCTTCCTGAGAACTGTAACGAAATATTAAAATAAGCAAGTCCCAAAAGTATTGTTATTACTAAAATAGATTTAAACCCGCAACCAAGGTAATGAATGGATATAAAACTTTTATATTCAAGAGAAAAATCATCAATTAAGCCATCGCTTTGGACTTTGAAATGAAATTGCGGTAATTGTTTTTGCTGTTGGTCCCCTTTATTCTGCGGGAAGTCTTAAATTACTTAAGAACGGAAATTGTAAATTATGAAAAACTCTTTAAGCGTGAACCGCGTTGGTTAGCGAAGTTGCAGTTTTAAACGAAATTAATAATTTAATTAGCTCTCCTTCTTACCCCTAAATTTCCAAATTATGTTGTTTATAATTTCTCTGGCAAGAAGTGCTTTAGACCATTTTGAAAGTAATGGCATTCACTTACCCTCGCCTTAGTGTTGCCACTGATTTTTATTAGTTGTGGAAACGTTTGAAACTTTGAATAGTTGCCAGAAAAACCAGAAAAAAAAACACTTTAACAATTTTTGGTGGTATATTTTTTTGTATAACTTGTTTGTTCTCAAACGCACGTTGGGCGACACTAGACTTATCTGTTCTACCATATTAGAGTCATAAAACTGATGAGTCATACGTTCCTTGAACCTAGTTTGAATTGACCTTTTAGTTCGTCCAACATACTTTTGATTACAGTTTTTAAAGCTAATTTCATAAATCCCGGACTTTTCGTTAGTTTCTATTTTGTTTTTTGGATTGCCTAAAAGTTGTTGTAGTTTACTTTCCGTTGAATAAACCACTGACATACACTGACATACACTGACATACACATACACTATATATTTAAAAACCTTACCAAAACCACGGGTGAAAGGAGGATCGTATGGAATAGATATGAATTTTGAATTTTCTTTTTAATTTTGAAAAATCGAGGAATTTCGAAGTGTATTTAACTTTATATTTCCTAATTATTTTATCAATTTAAGTTACAGAATATCCATTACTCGCAGCTATATCCCTCATCATTCTTTTTCTTTTTCAAACCTAGAGGTTATTTAGAGGGAAGCTTGATAGGCGATGAATTAAAAAATTGAAACTCGTTATTTTGTGTTTAGCATAATGGTGAGAGTCCTTAGGGATATATCTTAAAGTACTGGTTTCTTTTCTGTATATACGTGAAAACCATGTCGCCCCTCTATTTTGATAGAAGCAAAAGGTTTAGAGGTTGACGCTGATCCTAATAGGATTGATTTCTCAAATATAGGACTTGTCTAGTAGTAGACTTCCATTGACAATTTAATTTATATATAAAAAATCGCATATGCCATAGTGTAATTTTCACTTTGACAGCGACAACAGTTACCTGCAACTTTTACAGTGATAAATTAACTCCTATATAAAATAGTCTATTTGGCAGTGACATTTTTGTCACTTTGACAGCGATAAAAAAGGTGCATCGTTTTTTATCACCGATAAAAATGCCTGTTCCTCAAAAGCAGAGTACATCTAGTAGTCGCACGTCACTTTAAAATCTGTCCTGTCAGCTATAATTTTTAAGTATTGTGGAAAGTGGAAACTATACTGTACAATATGAGTCGTTTTGGGAAAATTTCCACTAAACAAATTACAGAAAACATAGAAAAATCAATTTTGTCGTTAATTTATCTTGCCAAAAAACACTCGAGCTTTATTTTTATGGATAAATTTCTTTTTAACTCAAAATTTTTCCATTCAGTAATTTTGCTCGAAAAACTGACATTTGACAAAATCGCTCGACCTCCGGTCTCGCGATATAAAATAGTCTATTTGGCAGTGACATTTTTGTCACTTTGACAGCGATAAAAAAGGTGCATCGTTTTTTATCACCGATAAAAATGCCTGTTCCTCAAAAGCAGAGTACATCTAGTATTCTACATTCAGCATGTGTGGAAACTAGAGAAGAAAATATTGAAATTAGTACACCCAATCAAACAATTTATAACAACTGTATTTTTAATAACTGTTGCTTCAAATAATTGTACAAATGAAGATAAATATTATTGTTGTTCTTTGTTTACATATTTTGTCGTTAATTTATCTTGCCAAAAAACACTCGAGCTTTATTTTTATGGATAAATTTCTTTTTAACTCAAAATTTTTCCATTCAGTAATTTTGCTCGAAAAACTGACATTTGACAAAATCGCTCGACCTCCGGTCTCGCGATTTTTTCATGTCACTTTTTCTCATAAAATAACTGATTGGCAAAATTATTTCGTTACAAAGAGAAATTTATCCGATAAAAAAAAAGCTCTTGTGGTTTTACTGTTGATAAATTAACTCCTATATAAAATAGTCTATTTGGCAGTGACATTTTTGTCACTTTGACAGCGATAAAAAAGGTGCATCGTTTTTTATCACCGATAAAAATGCCTGTTCCTCAAAAGCAGAGTACATCTAGTATTCTACATTCAGCATGTGTGGAAACTAGAGAAGAAAATATTGAAATTAGTACACCCAATCAAACAATTTATAACAACTGTATTTTTAATAACTGTTGCTTCAAATAATTGTACAAATGAAGATAAATATTATTGTTGTTCTTTGTTTACATATTTTGTCGTTAATTTATCTTGCCAAAAAACACTCGAGCTTTATTTTTATGGATAAATTTCTTTTTAACTCAAAATTTTTCCATTCAGTAATTTTGCTCGAAAAACTGACATTTGACAAAATCGCTCGACCTCCGGTCTCGCGATTTTTTCATGTCAGTTTTTCTCATAAAATAACTGATTGGCAAAATTATTTCGTTACAAAGAGAAATTTATCCGATAAAAAAAAAGCTCTTGTGGTTTTACTGTTGACAAATGTACTAGTGGTTTTTTCTATCGATCTTAGATCGATGGTTTTTTCACTTATTCATTTTTTAATCAATTATCGCGGTGTCCGTTGCCAAAATAAATAGTTTGACATTTTTGTCAACAACTTATTGAATTATTAACCAGGGCCTAGGAACTCTTATGGGAATTTTGTAGACAAATTGATTAGTTTCACTACATCTCACCAGAGAGCGTTTCACAAAAAATTTGAGCATCTGCCAATCATAAGAAAATAAAATATGCTAATAATCATATACCTAAATGTCAAAGACAACTGTCAGTTTATATTTTAAAATTATGAAGGGGAATCTCAATTTTTATTTTTTATTTATCCTGAATTAGGTATGTGTATTAGCTTGAATTGCAGTGAATTGTGTCTCAGTATATTTAGTGACATTTCTTCGGAATTCAATGAAAACAGATTAACAGTAAAATGCAGTTAAGTGTGCAGATTGTATGAAGATAAATAATTGTTCTCATGGTTTAAGAAGGTAAAAGAAAAATTAATTAATGTGATGTGTTTTATTAATTTTGAATTTCGTAGGATAATATACACTTTCAAAGGTATGGAGTCTGTATTGTGTGAAAACAAATAATTTTTTCTAGATGTCTGAATAAAACAGGAAGAGAAAATCGAATAGATATCAAGTGTAGTTAGCGATTGTTGTTTAATTGAAACTACAAAATTGGGCAAATATATTATGGTCTTCTATCATTATAGTATTTTTATCAAATTGATAAATTTGATAATTTGCGAATATATTGTAAATATTGTAATACAAAATATGCAAAAATATACTTATTGTAGTTTTATTTGTTTCTATCTTCATTAAAAAAGTTAAATATGTTACAAAGGTAGGGCGATTTTGTACAAAATTTTAAAAAAAGTTCCACTACATCTCTACAGATGTCGTTTTCCGCGTCGTTTTTTATCAACATTGCAGATTCCTATCTACCCCTAACCTAATCTATGATTATTAAACACTAACAATGAGTCGATTGGGTGAGTCTAATACGAACAACGAAATTAGTCAAATTTTTAATACTTACCTGTCCTTGTTATACAGTTGTGACTCAATTATCAATCTGGCGACAATTTTCTATTTTTTGCGATGCGAAAGGATATAAATTTGAGCCAGATACTTCCATCGAGAAATTGAATACAAGATTGCAAGATTGGGCTTTTAATATGCGAAAATGTGACGGAAAAGACTACAAAGAAGCGGTAGTTAAAACAATTTGGAATACCACCGCTAAAATGCTACAAAGTAAATATTACAAAGAATTCAATATTGTATTTAACCTTTTCACCGACGTACAGTTTAATTCATCACGAGCTGCATATAAAAATGTGTTTATTTTTAGTGTTTCATAAATAAAGTTTGCATTTATACGTTTCTAAATTTCTTATTAATTAAATTGTCCTGTCGGATTACACTCGATGTTTGTATTGATACCGGGTAAATTTGTGTTGTTTAAATTCTAAACTGTTTCCTTTAGCAATTTGATTAAAAAAACTGTCACCTAAAAACGCGACACCATTTTTTCTTGTCTAATTGCTAGGCAACAGTTTTTCATTAAACAATCCAAATTTATCCGGTAAAATACAAACCTCTTGTGAAATTATAAGTGAAAATTTTCCGAGAGAGAGAGAGAGAGAGAGAGAGAGGGAGAGAGAGAGAGAGAGAGAGAGAGAGAGAGAGAGAGAGAGAGAGAGAGAGAGAGAGAGTAATGAAATAATTTTTTTTGGCAATTCAAATGGATGAACAACAGAACGTTTCGCTTTGAAAATAATTAGATGGGAGAAAGTCCATTCTCATTTTTGAGAAAAATTTCAAGATTATTAGAGGAAGCGGGTGTACCTTCGAATAGAAAAGTGCGTTTTCCTATAAACAGTTTACGAGGGTGGACTTTGAGTGGGCAGAAAATAAAGAAAAGCTTTGGTTAACATTTGAGCAGTTTATAGAAGTTTTTAAAAGTCGTTTTTGGGCGCGTAAGCAGGAGAAAGACCTTTACTACGAGGTTAGGTATGTAAAATATAAATCTGGTGATGGGCGCCGATTATTTTTTCACTCCATATAGGCAGGCGGAAAATTTACCTGAGAAAATACTTGAAAATAATAATCACCAATATTAGAGGCAACCATTAAAACCAAAAAGTAAATGTTCTAATAGACTCAGTTAAACATTTGCAATTTCAGAAACATTTTTCAATGAGTTGCGTAGACAAAACATAGAGTTATCGGTTCTTGCGGTAAATAATAATAATGTTTGATACTAGTTGGGAATAGAATTCAGAGAATTTGATAACAAGTATTGCTATCAGTAGACATAGAGGGTAACGTATAATATTAACCTTTAGTGATTTTCCAACGAAAATACAAATTTTTCTTGAAATACTAAACCGAAATATTTTGTCAATAAATTATCTAGCTAGTGGAGCTAAGCAATCGTATACGCAGGAAGAGTTACGCTAAGCGACTAATTCATCAGAATTATTCGGTTCGCCAGAAAAAGAACAGCTTTATGAATCATTAAACAAGTATTCTGACTTATGTTGAGAATCTCCAGGTAGAATGACTTTCGAACATAAGATTGAATTGCATGATTATACGCCTTTTTTAAACATTCTTATCCAATTCCTTTCTCGAAATTGTTAAATTAGATGTCATCTAACCTGCACAAACTGAGCACATGCCTCCGCCGGTAACTGTAGTAAAAATGGTAAATCGGTACGCGTTTACTTAGATGCGACATTTATTAATAAAATAATGGTACAATATTACGCGGTTCCACCGAAATCAGAAGATTTATTATTTAAATTTAAAAGCATTCAATATATTTCCTTGGATATGACAACCATATATTGGCGAGTACCCATTCGGAAGGAAGACCGGAAATATACGGAATTTACGTGATGAACTACCTATTGAAAAATTCTAGATGGACGCGGTGGGTGTTATATCCATGCATATATGCAAGAGTTTAATTTTGAGATAGAGTATTGCAGGGGTTAAACCAACATTATTGCTGGTTCGTTGTTCGTTAAAAACAAGAAGTTCGATTAAACCGGATAATATTTTATCTGTTGATACTACAATGTTAACGGAATGCAGGTTAATAAAAAATTATACATACCAGATAAAAAATACATAATATAAAATTAACCATTCGCGAATCAAAATAATGATCCTTGGACAACACTGACGTAGTTTTCCTCATGACACCAAAACAATATACTGCACTAGACGTTTTTTCGTCAACCAAATTGGCGTCATCTGGAGTAGTTTCAATCACCTCCAGATGCCAAATTCGTTGTCGAAATTTGCCCGTCGAGTGCAGAATAGTGTTTTGGTGTTATAAGGAAAACTATTCGTCAGTGTTATCATCACACCAAAGGTTCCCCCTTTCACGATCCTTGGACAGGCAAAATTATTCAGTATCGATGAAGATATACAATGACATCGTATTTCTGGAGGCAAAAGTTGATAATCCGAATATAAATTATGCATGCCAAAAAAAAAAGCATCGGAGCAAGCGCATGAGGGAAAAGTTTTGTTTGGCTTCTGTCAAGAAAACAGAGTGGTGAAAACGGAACAATATTTTTAGTTTTAAAGTATGTATACATCTAAAATGACAAAAAATGTGTTGAATAGTAGAGAATAAATGTGTTGAGATTAAGAAATGAAATTCAGCGAGTAGTTATACTTATTCAAATATTTATTCACCGTCAAACCTACGACCCATTAAGATAGATATACTCACAGTTTCTTTAGTGAATTACAAATTTATATATCTAGGCTAACTTATTGCACAGTAACTCGTTTTGACCTTTTAGACGGGCTGCAAATAATGCATACTAAATAAAAATATGCCTTTGAATATGATAATGTGTAGGCAAATAACAGTAATCTACAATCTTAAAGTTTGCGAAATATGCACTTCTTAGATAGATGCAAGCTTCACCATCTTTATGGGCATCGTTTGTCTGATCTAAATAGAGTTGTAACACGGAATATTGGGTCATTGAGAGTTGTTGGAAGTAACTAGGTTTCAGTTATTGGAATAGAATCTGGTTGCTCTTGTTGTATAAATATAAAAAGGAAATGCAGGTTAATGGGCAACTAATCGAGGTTAGTATTAATTAATGAGTTTTCTATTGGGGGCCTTAGTTTTTTAAATAAATTATAGTAGCTATACCTTTAATACATTTGATGGTCAGATCAGTCTTACTCCACCTCTTCTGTGTGCCTCCTAAGTACATTACGGATGAATTTTACGTATCTCTGTCGTTTGAACGTTTTATAATAATTGTGATAGAATAAGTAGACAAACCGGCTAAGCATTTTTTGTAACGAAGTATTTGATATGGTTCTTCTTGACTACTAAATGAAATTTTAAAAATTCGTGGTCTACAGTTGGTAGTTCTACCAGATCAGAGGAAACCATATCAGAGATTTCTACAGTATCAGTGATTTCTTTCTAGAGGTCTTTTGCACGTGAATTCAGTTACTTCAGGGGCGTTAAATTCTTTCCATAGTTTCGTTTACAATTGACACGTACAGGTCTGACTTTATATGGGATACCTCACTGGAAAATTCTAGTTTTTCATCTTTAGTCGCAGCTCAGTTATTATGGATACCAACCTGTATTGCCATTTAGCATACGTAGAAATTCAACATTATTTGCACATGGCGTGCAATAATTGTAGGTGATCAGGTTTTAGATCGATTCAGCCTCGAGGCATCATCACTGGTATCATCATCATCGGTACTGGTTACCGGTTTATTACAACAAGGATAAATTAAATTCATTTCTCTTCATATTTTTTGACTGACGTGTGTATATTTTATACACTATGGAACGCCGATAATTCCGACAAAAGCAGGACTGATAAAAGTTAGGAATATTGTATGCACTTATATTTCAACTTCAGTATCAAATTGTTTATATAATTTAAATAATAATATATATTATAAATATATATATATATATATATATATATATATATATATATATATATATATATATATATATAATATATATTATTATTTAAATTATCCAAATCGATTATAATTTAATGAATTTTGTTTCACTATTACCTATGACCTATAACCTAAGCACATAAATGACTAACCTAATTATTTAAAAAAATATGTTTTAAACTGCTGATTCATATTTTAAATTCACTTCTGAAGATAGAAAGCTCGATGTCAGTTAGTACAGTTTTGGTTTGAACCTCACGAGAAAACTAAACGTTTCAAAATGTTCTTATAAAATATGTGGTATTAATTTAGAACGAACCAACACATTTAAAGTCTTTTGATTCATAGCTTTCTTTTAGGTAAAATATCAATATTATAGTTTCTTAGTCTTATAAAATGCTTGGATTCACAATATTGTGAAACTCGCAAGAATTTGGTAAAATATAACTTAATTATTGCTATTATTTTTAAAATCGATTTTTATGTTATGCCTGTAAGTACCTAAAGAAATATTTACTGTGTCCAGTTTAAGACGAACTGTATGGGCATCTCTGAAACTATTAGATATACAGAGTTGGTTAAATTCGAAAAAAGATGGTCAATGTATGGAGCGAGTTCAATAGGTTCATGAAGAATCCAAGGTTATTTTTCCAAGAATTCCTTCCTTTAAGTAGACACAGGGTGAAAATAAAAAGTATTAATTTTCTGCTAACGAGCATAGCTCGTTTATTGTAAAAGATACATTCATCAAATTTTCAGGATAGGGATAGCAGTCAGCAAGGACAAGTCAGCTAGCATACTCAACTTTTGTTTTTCTCATGGACCCCATATTGGACTTTCGCATTTTTGAAAACTCAATCGTTGAAAACCCTTTTCAACCATGTATAATATGTTTATGTTCAAAAACAAAAAAATATATGAAACGTGTTTGGAGTTATTCCAATTACTGCGTAGTTAACCGCTCGACGTAATTCCTCTGCAGTTTCTTACAATCGTGTATACACTTGTTTTTTAGATAAACCCACATAAAAATGTCTAGTGAAGTGTGGTTCCGTGACCATCTTATTGGTTCTCGGTTTTGAACATATGCATATACTCGTATTATACATGGTTGAAAAGCAAATAGTCAACCGAAAATCCAATATGGCGCCAATAAAAAAAACAAAAGTTGAATATGCTAGCGTAAAATCTAGCAGACCTAAATTTTTAGGGATCAGTCCCTTACTGACTGCTATCCCTGTCCTGAAAATTTGATGAATGTATCTTTTACAATAAACGAGCTATGGACGTTTCCACCAAATGTAGGTACATTTTTTGTTTTTATCCTGTATCTATTTAAGGGAAGGAATTCTTGGAAATATAACCTTGGATTCTTCTTGGACCTAAAATTACTCAACTTTTTCGCAATTTAACCAACTCTGTAGATTTAATGGTTTCCGAGATGGCCATACACTTCATCTTAAACTGGACACAGTGTATAAGTCCTCAGTTTCAAATTAATAATAAACCATTTCCAGTATGTTATAATAACCAATTAAGAATAGGGTATTCTTTGAAATTCAAAATAATCAATTTCAAATCAAAACTAACTAGTTTTTTTTACAATATCCAACAGACAAAGGTCCAATTATAGCATAAGAAGATGCATGAAGTATATAATAAAAATAAATGAGAAATGAATAAGAGAGATGAGGGTGTATGTATAAAAGTTATTAACAAGAGAAGGACACAATAAAATATAAGATACCTATACTGACTATATAAAATATAAGATACCTATACTGACTATAAAAACTATAAAAAATACAGAAAAGACAAATAACAAAAAAGAAAAGAACAATAATATAGGGGTACATATAACATACATAATTACATAAGTATACACGGCTCTGAAGTTAATCGAGCAATGGCATGTATATTGGTGTGGAAAATATCCACTAGGTTATTAATATAAAATTCATAAACATCTGAAAGAAGGGAGATTTGATTAAGATATTCGTTTTTGGTGTGGCAACTGAGAAAGTTTCAGGATTTCTGGACCTATAATGCACCTTATTACAAAGAGTTTCACATTTGATGTGATTATGATTAATTTTATAGAGAAAGATCACAGACTGAGTGTGTCATCTAATGAGAAGGCTAACAACTTGAAATATTTGCAAAAGAATGTCGTGCGGAAAACCTCTGAAAGGATAATTACCGAATGTTTTGAGATACATGTTTTTCAAAAAGCGTCTCTGAATATTTTCAAGTACATTTATATGACAGGCATATATAGGATTGCAGACAACCGATGTGTACTCTAGTTTGGATCGTACCAGACTGTTAAATATTGATCTGAATGTATCAGCATTATTAATACCCTAATGTTCCTTAAAATAAAGCCTAAAGTTTAAAACTGATAACTATCAACTAAAATTGAGGCAGGTAAACTTGCAACACAAATAATACAATAAACTTGCTCTAAGAGACTCAGCTGTTTAGATACCACACATTTTGAATGATCAGAAGTATAAAAGAGGTTACGACTACAAAATGTTGGAGAAAATATACAGGGTTTTTCAACGAAAAGTAGCCACCCTTAATAACTCAGAAACGGAGGGTAGCAGAAAAATTTCCAAAAACAGGTCGATTTTTAATTTAAGGGGGACAACTTTTGGCGTCAAGTTCTTGATGACATCGCTTCCCCCCTTCCCCCCACTGCAACTACGACAAAAAATTTAAATGGCAATACGGGCCAAATAATACTTCATTTGACAGATATTTTAAATCTCTATTCAGTGATGTGCTACATTTGAAATTCGGGCTATTAGTGTTTTAGAAATAGTCGATTAACGTTTAAGAATAAACTTAGGAAGTTTACCGTGGTGGAACAAACTTTGTAAACATTTTCTTGATCATCACAGTTTTTTGGTAATTTTTTGTCGCAGTGATGGCTTTTCAGTAACAGAAACACGTATCTTGCAATAAATTCATGAAATTGTATTTATTTTAAGCATTTATAATAATTGTAAATAATGGCAGTTACCGTTAAAGTAAGTTTTCAAAGTGACCTCCGTTAATTTCCATACAATAATACAGACGACTTTGAAAGAGTTCACGAACATTTGCGAGAACATGTGGTGTCACTTGTCGGCATTCTTCTATTATTCTTTGCCTAAGATCTTCAATGTCGGCTGGCTGTGTTGCATACACCTTGGATTTCAAATGCCCCCATAAGAAATAATCCAACGGAGACAGGTCTGGTGATCTAGCCGGCCATTCGATTGGACCACGTCTGCCAATCCATCGCCCAGGAAAGCGATCGTTCAAATATTCTCGAACAGGAACCGCATAGTGGGGAGGTGCCCCATCTTGCTGGAAAACTAATTCATTTTCAAGCAAATTTTCATTATTTTCCAGTAGTTCTGTTATGCGCGGATCAATGGTGGTATCAAGAAGTTCAAGATAACTAACGCCAGTCAAATTACCGTCAATGAAATACGGGCCAACGATGTGATCACCTAGAATACCTGCCCAAACATTCAGTCTCTGGGGATATTGGGTATGGGTTTCCCTAAACCAATGCGGATTCGTATCTGACCAATACCTACAGTTATGCCTGTTGACTTGTCCATTCAAAAAAAACATACACTCATCACTGAAGCAAATATTGTACAACAAGTGCACGGTATTCAATAGATTATTAGACATAACTTCGCAAAACTGTAGTCTTCGATCATTGTCGTCTTCGTTTAGTTCTTGAAGAAGTTTTATCTTGTAAGGGTGAAATTTGTGCTTTTTTAAAATTCTCCATATACTGCTTGTTGAAACCCCTGATGCCCGGGAAAGTTGATTTAAAGACTGATTGTTATCCATTGCGACGTGTCCCAAAACAGCAATTTCAACAGGTTCATTAATAATTCGTCCTTCTGGTTAATGTTTTTTGTTTGCCACTGATCCAGTTTCCATAAATTTTTGCATCAACTTTAAAACATATTGATGACCAATGAATTTATCGGGATGCATTTCATTGAAAACACGCGCTGTAGCTCGTGCGCAGTCGTTATTTCTGAAATACAAACGCACAATCTCAATTCTTTCGGCAGTCGTGTAAACCATCTTGACACTTTTAATTCAAAATGAAGTACTGACAGGTATTTCATTGATGGTAATTTTACTGGCGCTACCTATCTTATCACTGCGACAAAAAAATGACCAAAAAACTATGATGATCAAGAAAATGTTTACAAACTTTGTTCCACCACGGTAAACTTCCTAAGTTTATTCTTAAACGTTAATCGACTATTTCTAAAACACTAATAGCCCGAATTTCAAATGTAGTACATCACTGAATAGAGATTTAAAATATCTGTCAAATGAAGTATTATTTGGCCCGTATTGCCATTTAAATTTTTTGTGGTAGTTGGAGTGGGGGGAAAGGGGGAAGCGATGTCATCAAGAACTTGACGCCAAAAGTTGTCCCCCTTCAATTAAAAATCGACCTGTTTTTGGAAATTTTTCTGCTACCCTCCGTTTCTGAGTTATTAAGGGTGGCTACTTTTCGTTGAAAAACCCGTATATTAGTAATAAATCTACTGCTGCTAAGTGAACGAAATGGTTAGTAATCAGATTCACACCCAATGCGTTAAATATGATTGATATGACATAAACTCATTAGAATTCCTAATTACTTTAGCTAAAATATTTGTGCAATCATAAATTGGCCTCTCTAATATGAATGAACACAAAACATGCTTATTTATTTGTGTAGTCTTCTTCAATTTGAAATTAATATTTCTTAGCAAGAATCTGATTACCTAATCTCAATTTGAACTTAATTATACAGAATTTCAAGAACTTATCCTTAATTTTAAACTGATTATTTTCAACTTGATGTTAACAAAGCTAAAGCTTTAATTCTTGAATGTATACCATGATCTTGAATTTATTTGACAAAAACCTTTTCTGAAAGTAAAACATCTGAAAGATACGTGATGTCTTTATTGCTACATTATTGACACCTTTCTTAGAGTACCAATTCCTATATATTTGAGAACTTTTATCGCACCGTTTTTTGCTTTTTTCGGGTAACAAATATTCTTCGGCTTTTTCTGCGGCATGTTTAACCTCAAGCGGAATACATTATTCGACATCAGAATCCGATATTGTAACTTCAAATCTTACTATAAATACTAAAAAAATAATCAACTGTCAGTGTGACAGTAAACAATTTGTGCCGCCTTTATTAAATAATAATGTCAGTGTCATAGAAACGGACTTTCACTGTCATCTAAATTGAAAAGTAGTATGAAAATATATGAATGAATAAATGGAGATATTCTTGTTTTCTCGGTTTTTTAGAGATGGTTGTGAATAATAGTATATTACATACTGAGGCGGAAAATGTTTCATTACTGTCGAGCGCTGTTTAGATAACCGAGGTGCGCAGCATCGAGGTAAGCTATAGCGCGAGACAGGAATGAAACCTTCCGCCGAGGTATGTATACGATTTTATTCACAACCATCTCTAAAAAACCGAGAAAACGAGAATATCTCCAATTATTCATTCATATATTTTCATACTACTTTTCAATTTAGATGACAGTGAAAATCTGTTTCTATGACACTGACATTATTATTTAATAAAGGGGGTATAAATTGTTTACTGTCACACTGACAGTTTATTATTTTTTTAGTATTTATAGTAAGATTTGAAGTTACAATATCGGACTCTGATGTCGAATAATGTATTCCGGTTGAGGTTAAACATGCCGCAGAAAAAGCCGAAGAGTATTTGTTACCCGAAAAAAGCAAAAAACGGTGCGATAAAAGTTATCAAATATATAGGAATTGGTACTCTAAAAAATGTGTCAATAATGTAGCAATAAAAACATCACGTATCTTTCAGATGTTTTACTTTCCACCCTTGGGTGGAAAGTGATCACTTCCCGTCCTGGACAGTAGCAAAAGTTAGTAATGACCAGTTTTCAAACTTCTAAAAAGTCAGTAATAACTTTATTACATATATGGTTGTGAATAAAATCGTATACATATCTCGGCGGAAGGTTTCATTCCTGTCTCGCGCTATAGCTTACCTCGGTGCTGCGCACCTCGGTTATCTAAACAGCGCTCGACAGTAATGAAACATTTTCCGCCTCAGTATGTAATATGCTATTATTCACAACCATATATGTAATAAGGTTATTACTGACTTTTTAGAAGTTTGAAAATTAGTCATTACTAACTGTTGCTACTGTCCAGGTCGGGAAGTGATCACTTTCCACCCATGATGCAACTACACAGATATGCCAATCCGCATAGTGACGTCAGTTACGAGGAAAAAACAATTGATAAACACGAAAATAATTATATCACTCATTATATCATAAAGTTATGAGCATATCTGTGTAGTTGTATCATGTTTCCATCCAAGGGTGGAAAGTAAAACATATGAAAGATATGTGATGTTTGTATTTTGAGTGACGTTAATTTTGACAAGGGCATCAGTCATCAGAAAAACCCTTATATTTTATATTTATTTATACAGAATCAGTTTACAATAACAATAATTTTGGATTTTAGTTTTTTAGCAAATACTAAAAAAATAATCAACTGCTGTCAGTGTGACAGTCAACAATTTATGCCCCCTTTATTAAATAATAATGTCAGCGTCATAGAAACGGATTTTCAATGTCTTCTAAATAATTGAAAAGTAGTATGAAAAAATATGAATGAATAAATGGAGATATTCCCGTTTTCTCGTTTTTTTAGAGATGGTTGTGAATAAAATCGTATACGTATGTATACGATTTTACGGAAGGTTTCATTCCTGTCTCGCGCTATAGCTTACCTCGGTGCTACGCACCTCGGTTATCTAAACAGCGCTCGACAGTAATGAAACATTTTCCGCCTCAGTATGTAATATACTAATTTCTCATGTTAGCAGTAAAAAAAATTATTATTAATGTAGGTTAATAATGAACTACTTCTCATTACACAAATGAGGTAAATAATAAGGTTTTCTCATGTTAGTAGTAAAAAAAATTATTAATTCTCGTTATTAATAAATATATTTCAAAATTGTGTTTGTCGTTGAACCTAGTCTTATTTGAAAATATTAAATGAGTTCTACCTTCTCGTTACTTCACTTCAATTCCATCACTTATATAGTTAGTTACCTACCCTCAACATTTTAAACGACAACGAGAAAGCTACTTTTTAATTTTCGTTATTTATTTTATTTCTGTTTCCTCATTTACTCGAGATGCATTCCTGAAGCACTTTCTCATGTTGCTCACTTTATTCGCCGAGGTTTAGCAATTTACCGAGAGCGTAAAAAGAGTCTCTCAAGCAGTAAGGAAAAGGAGGAAGTAACAAGTTATTTACCAAGTCGTTTAGTAGTTAGAATAAGTAATTACATAACCGCAACGGATGCTTGCTGTTGGAACTTCGTTTTGGCATGACTAGTTCCCAACATCGGAGTTTATAATCTGCTCAGATAAGACTGCTATAATGCGACATTTCTGTTGGTGTTTGTCCTTATTCTTGTTTAAGTTATGGAAAACCGCAGTCTGAAACTGCAAATAGGTATACACGCCCGAAAGCAAGGCATGAATATTGAATATATTTTCTAATTCAAAGTCTCAGCTAAGGTCTTGTTATTAATAAATCTATATTTGAACAGCGTAGTATACGTGATATTTTTACTGTGTTTTACTGTACATTTAAAATTATTTAGAACTTTCATTACATTGACGGAAAAGATTAGTAATTATAATGAAAACCACTTGATTGTGCACAGTTTACTTTATATAAAACAACCATAGATTTTACGTAAATTATACCTAAATTATAAATTTTAGATGTAAATAATCATTTGGAAGGCATTTTTTCTTTGTGTGTGTGTATAATAAATAAACCTTTATTTCAATTAAGATTTGGAAATTATAAATTATATGTTTCGTAATGATACTAAACCTTAATTAAAAGGACGAATAACGGCAACATTGCATTAAGAAAACTGACCTGATTCGCGCAACTTAGTCATTATTTGTGTAAACGTTATATTTGGTAGTAATAACTAACACTTTATTTTATAATAAACTTGGTCTTATTTGGCACAAACTCACGAAGTTGTTGGTACAGCAAAACATTTCATGAATGAACCAAATGAGAATCCATAATCGTCAAGCGTGATATAGTGAAGAACGAATCATTTTAGAGCTCTATAATTATTGTTGGTATGGGCACATATAATGTGGTTCAGTATCAGTTCTTCAACGCATTTGCAGGTAACTAACACGTATAACACGTATTTATGTATGTCCACTTACTTCAACGTAGTTTTATAAATTAGTTCAATCTAATAATGAACTATGTGTAGTGAGATTGGGACTGTGAATATATGAGATTAACATTTTGTAATTTTTATATATAAATCAAGCACTTGCTTTTACAACATAACAACAGTTGCTATTGCCCTTAATTTAATTCTACTTTAAGAATAGGTTAGTTTATATAGACAGGATATTAGGTAACTCATATCAAATATCAAATCAGGTGAACTAAATTCAATTTTGCTCTTAATAAAAGTTAGGGTAGAGTTACAAAATAAAATATTAAAGTAAATAGTGATTAGGCCATGGTTAACTAAATGAAAACATTGGAGAATTATAATACATTGGTTATAACAGCGAAATAACAAAATTAGAATTCCCTGAGTCTGTCTAATTTAGATAGAAAAAATTACATTTATTTACAACCATGTGTATAATGTTGATATTTCAAACTTAAATTAACTTTGAAAGAAACATATTTCTGACGTTGACATATCCAGATGGAAAGTGCAATATGCCAGCACCTCCGATCAAATATGTATAGATAAGTAATTGCCTATTTGTCAGTATATAAAATAATGTGACCAAGAATAACAAAAAACATAACCTCAATTTCATGAAATTACCTGTCACAGTGCCCAACGGTATGGACGGCTATGTTTTAAGGGGTGAAAATGATAATTATAAAACTAAAAGTACAAATTAGAATATTTTATTTTAGTAAATACAAAGTTTAAGATTTACATATTCAAGAACAACAATTTATACACATATGTGTATAATATTTACTACACTATTTATAATAGTATTTAATAGTTACTATTAAAAAACAATTGTAAAATCATAGACGATCTCTCTCGCCATCGCCGATTCTACGTTTATGCGTGGCTACATACCGGTGTAAACCACGCCCATTGGTGACAGCCACAAAATCCCTAACAATTTAGGCGGTAAATTCAAATGGCATTTTTTGATTGGACCAAATGCTTGGGCACTAATGTAAACAAAAAGCTTTTGTTTTAAATATTGTTGGTCACAAAACTGTGTTGCTATAATTTGTCTATATAATATTTGGTCGGATGCCAGCACCCAGACAAATGTCACTTTCAACCCAGGTAAATTTTATTCATATTAAGTACTTATTAACCGTTACTTGAATTTATGCCAGCTGTGATATATCGAGTGTTACCGACTTGCTATAAAATAATAAAATAATTAAAAAAATAGTGCTTCGAAAAATTGGCAAAACATGTCAATTTTTATTTAGTATCACATTTTGACATAAAATGTAAAGATGACACATGTGCCACTAATCTTAATAGCCCTCGCTCCATGATACAACTACACTGATATGCCTATGCGCATGGGGGCGTGGTCTATCGATGAGCGTGACGTCAGTTTTGATACAAAATAAATAAAATACTTGTAAACAAAGATAACAATATAAAAGAAACGTCGATTATGGAATTATAATACACGATTGATACAGGAAAACTAAAATAATAGTTGATTAATATCAATCTTTCTTATTTTAATTCAAACCGCATTCTGTGTACCGATCTACCTACCGAATATAATTCTAACCTAAATTTTATAATTTGAAGCGATAATAAGATGCACTACTGTAAAACACCACCCTATAATATAAAAATGACAACTTGATAACCCTCAGACCTCACAATTATAATAATACGGGAATACAATTGACAAACACGAAAATAATTATATCACTGACAGTCACGTTGACAGTAACGCAATTGAATTTTCGCCATTTTAGCATCAAGAATGACGTCGTGCGCAGAACAAACGAAATTTGGTCAAGTTATGAGCATATCAGTGTAGTTGTATCATGCCCTCGCTCGAAACATTGTATTAAAAATTTGCAACAACTTATATTTCATTTTATTATTATATTTCGATATGTCACTTTCCTATGAATACATAAGTTGACATTTTAAATTGTCACAAAGGAACTTACGGTCATTATTTCCATTATTATTAGAGCTAATATGTATATGCCAATAAAATCGTATCCTGTATATACGAATTTTCCTGTAGTGCATAATTTTAATATTGAAAATAAATAAATTAAGAATTTCGAAAGTTCTTTATTTAATATGACAATGGTTCTGTTAAGGGTCCGTTCACTGTAGACTTGACAGACATGAATTCAGGATCGGGTTGAGAGGTTGGGTAGCTGATGGGTGAAGACTTGCATATTTCCACTACGTAATTATTTAGATTTTGGAGGTGCACGTAAAGCGGAAGTAAAAAGGCACATAGAAATAAAGTTAGCCCTTATTGCAAGGGTACCGGATTTGTCTTATAATTGCAACAAAATTTCTTTTTAATGTTATAAGTTATATGTCACCGGAAAAATCAAAAGATAAACTAGATCCCTATAGTAGCAAATTTTTGTTTAATTCATGTATTCTAGAAAAAATAATTTTTGAAAATACGCTATTTTAGTACAAGATTGTTTGCCTGGAATTTTAAAAATAACAAGAATTACCAAAAATTACTACTATATGGATTTAGAATAAAGTCTTATCTTTCAATACTTTTGTACTGAAAGTCGCTATCTTTTATAATTTTTTTATAATTAGACACGAGACGAACGCCGATTTTGGGCTTATTTCGGACTAGTGAATGGACTCTTAAGCTTTTGAAATTAAGATAACGTCCTATTAGAATAACAAAGTTCTATCTGAACATTCAACCATATTGAGAAATCAAAGGCTAAAGTTTGAATAACTTATAATCTATTATAAAATTAATGATATTCAATTGGTATAAATATTATGCAATATTGGGGTAATATTTATCTCAATTGAATATCATTAATATTCTAATAGGTTATAAGTTATTCAAACTTTAGCCTTTGATTTCTCAATATGGTTGAATGTTCAGATAGAACTTTGTTATCTAATACGACGATAAGTTAACATATTAACGACAAGGACGAAACTTAATCGTATATTTTCGAGAGGTGTACATCCCTAAAGAGGTATTTTAAATTGTCAGGAGGCAAATCTCTATTTAAGAGCAATTTAATCAGTCATTAAAATATTTTATTGTTACAGGCTGTAAAAAACAAATATTTTCTGTGTAAACTATCGTCATTCTCAGTATTGACTCTTTGAATTCAATTCTAAGTTTTCTCAACAGGTAATAATAAAGTTCTCTTGAATAATATGGAGAATTCAAATGACCATTAATATTTTTTTAGAAAGAATGATTAATGTTCAGTATATCCATCTCGTATTAAAGTAGGACGCAGAAATGGAATGGCCACCATCCATTATGCATTCATCTAAATTAAAAATCTGTGATTCGTAAACATTTATCTCTTGAGTTAGAATTTATGAGGATTCTTCACCGTATTGGATAATCCATCCTGTCTTATCCTAATTTTCTCGAGAAGTAGTGGTACCTTTTATTTGTTTTATAGGGTTAACATTACAGGTGAAAATAATTTTTAATACTAACTGAAGTTATGTACAGGTTATTCGCGTATATTTTGACCCCTACCTACAGAGGTTATTAAGAAAGTTAGAAAAAAAATTTAAATACAAAAGTTGTTTGGTTTATCATGTATTATCTTTTAGCTAGGTCGAAACAAAAATTGCATGTCGTAAACTTAGGAAAACCAATTGAACATAATATTTTTAAATGGGACATCCTGTATAATTTTACACGCTTGGGTAAACATTCTTTTCCTGATCACAAAAATATATATTTTGTTGACATTTGCACTGACAGTTTTCGAAATATTTAATATTTAACGTTTACAATAAATCATAAAAAAATATAAAAAAATGAAAATATTGGAAAATGTTTAAATAACTAAGGAGGTTACATCGAAAATCGTTAAATAGTTTTTAAAATATTGGTTTCTACTGTTAAATATTTTTTGTTCTTTGTAGTTTTTGTATTTTTTATGGTACTCGCTGTCGAATATTTCGAACACAGAGATAAGAGATTAAACACAGAAACTTAAAATTTGTCATTAATTGTTATTTATTATATGACTTTATAATTTTGACTTTTAATTTTAAACTACAAGATAGAATTTGTAAAAAGTATATTACAATAGTAAATTATTTTTTACCTTATTTCCAAAGGAAATTATGATGCAGCTACAAGCATCGATGTTTTGGAGTTTTTGCTTAACTCCACGTAGCTGCGTTATTGTTTCCGTTGGGAACTAAGGAAAACAACTTGTTAATATTAATTTTAAAGTTGGCTTAAACAAGAATTTATATACCTAATAAAATAAACTTTTTTTATTAGTCTGTGTTAGTTTTTTACCAGAGTAAACGTGTGATACATTTGTGAAAATTCTCTGATATTTCTTGATATACCAGATAGAGCTGCAGTTGTCGATCAGTCTCTAAGTCTTTAACTAAAATTAGTTAAATTGAAATAACTTAATACAGAAATATTTATCTGCAACTTGAATATTTGTAAAAAGCGAGGGAAATTATCTCTGAATAAGTTTAAGCATATACAAGCATATTTCCAACAAAAATCCAAAGTATAGATGAGCTCCACATTCTGTAGCATTTACTCAATATTGAGGACAAAATTGTCAATGAAAAAATATCTACATAAAGAGTTTCGAAAGGTTAATACCATTTCTTCAACGATATTCAGTAAGAAAATTAACAGGGTTCAAGACATACAAGACTTACAAGAAATACAGAGCTTTAACAAAGTAGAAAGTAAAATCTTGAAATGATTAGCTTGTCACCAGTTGAACATATTGAATACTTCGAAAACTGAATCAAAACATGAACGAAACATTAAATTATGAATGTTACTATTGATGTGTGATTCTCACATATATTTTGAATTGTATCCCTCTTTAGATTGAGTACGTATGAAATTAGCTACACAAAGTAACGTATAGTAAAATTTTTGCATTTTTTGTATTTTTTATATTTTTAAAGTAACTAGGTATTTGATTATTATGGTCGAACCTTACACATATTTCTTGTTTACCTTTATTCATTTTATATCTATTTATTTAAAATATGAAAATATTAATGGAATTATTAAGAGTTATCGACATACCGTTATTCTATAAAATTATTAAGTGAGAATTTTATTTAAAGTCTAATTTTTATTCTATTAGGCAGGTACTGGTAAGGTAATCACTGTACCAACCTTTCTAAACTTAATCTTAATACTCCAGATATTTCTATTTTGATTTCGTCAAATGCATATGACCTATACCAAATTTGTATTGTAAAAACTATATTATAGCTATTAAAAAAATTTTACAAGAAAGTACAAGAACATTGCTAGTAAATGCATGTAAATCACCTGTAAAAAATCACAAGTATGCTTTAAAAATGTCGCAGATTCACAATATTTTTTAATGTTTCTGTTAATCAAAATTTTGTAAAAAATTGAAATAACTCAAAAACGGTAAATTTTAGGCATAAGAGAACCTAGAAGAGACTTACCAGAAATCACGCGCACACGCGACTTCTCAGACTCGCGAAGTTGTGACTCACTTCCGGTATTACCGGAATTAGAATAGGGAAGGTAATATTTCAGGACGCGTGGACTTTATGCTAACCTCAAATTTCAAATAAAGTAGAGTCTTAAAATCTTCTACTGAACGAGTTACATGAATAACCCTGTATATATATATAGGGTGAATCACTAGTAGTCCTGTGATTGGAATTGGAAGATGCAGTTCGTCGTGAAATTAGAGCATTACCACTGAGACATTCCAGATTTGAAAATAAATGTTTATATTTACCAGATTTAAACGTAATTATTCAAAACAAATTTAATAATAGATTAGTACTAGAGTTGGTACTAATTTCAGTCCTAGGTTCCCCTCCAATTTCTTTGGAGTTAGGTGTATGAATATGTCTGATTTATTTGGATTAAAAATTAAAACTGACTATAAATATCTCTAATTAATCTAAATGAATATAAAAATAGAATTTATATTATGCTTTTTTATGTTTACTCTATTTATAAAATATTCGCATTAGTAATAATAGTAAAATTTATTCCGCATATACTTTTTGAAATTTTTCCATGTATCGAATATTTTTTTATACCTCTGAATATAGGAAAAAAGCCGTTTTCCGTATACCTCCGAAAAAGAAGCATTGCACTTAGTTTATTGCGAAATTATGGTTTCATTCCAAAGTCAAAGCCAAATCAGGCGATGGTTTTGTGTCCAGTGCATGTTATACAGGGTTTTTCAACGAACAGTAGCCACCCTTAATAACTCAGAAACGGAGGGTAGCAGAAAAATTTCCAAAAACAGGTCGATTTTTATTTCAAGGGGCACACATTTCCATATTACTGAAATTTTTACAGGGTGTCCCAAAAAAGAGATATTTACCACAACTTAGATTTTTTAAATGGAACACCCTGTGCATTTTTACAGATTTGGATAGAACGTTGTCTAACGAATACGTTGATATAGGGTTTGATGGATCTATCTCTAATAGTGAGGGAGATATATCTTAAAGAATGTTCCATAAGCATAATGGGTTAGAAAGAGAATATCGATTCATTGCTTTAGGCTACAGCCGTTACAAAGTCTTTCTCTAACACATTGCTCTTATGGAACACTATTTGAGGTATATCTCACTCACTATTAGAGCTAGATCCATCAAACCCTATATCAACGTATTCGTTAGAGAACGTTCTATCCAAATCTGTAAAAATGCACAGGGTGTTCCATTTAAAAAATCTAAGTTGTGGTAAATATCTCTTTTTTGGGACACCCTGTAAAAATTTCAGTAATATGAAAATGTGTCCCCCTTGAAATAAAAATCGACCTGTTTTTGGAAATTTTTCTGCTACCCTCCAATTCTGAGTTATTAAGGGTGGCTACTTTTCGTTGAAAAACCCTGTATAACTTTTCAGTCAATTAGAGTTTCGTTCATAATTTGTAGTCTTATGTAGTAGGTACTGTACCATTCGCAGATGGTCGATTGTAAACCGCCTAACGGCCGGTATAAATTCTAACCATGACATTTCGCCTATACTTAGATATCTTACAGAATTATAATAACTATATTGATGGTAATAGTCTCAAATTTAGTTCTTTTCAAACATATATTGATATGGGGGTAGGGAATGTTAACAAAAGTGTCCTCATAATTTTTGGAGAAATTAAAAAATGTAAAAATATACACGGTGTGCCATTTAAAAACATAACTTTGTATAGTCGAGTTTATGTGGGCCATCCTGTAGAATTTAAAATAATTTTAAAATATGTCCCACGTAAATTCTACACATTATGTGTCCCAAGAAATTCTATATATTACATATACTAGGAGGGCTGTTGATGGTGTTCCTAGCCGCTGCAACAGCCGTCTACAAAATAATGGTAGGCAATTTGAATATTTAAATTAATTTATTTCAATTATTAATTAAGTTATTTGTTTGTTTGTTAAACTTTGCTTGTTTGTTTGTCTTTTTTGGGATTGCACTACCTATAAAATAATAAAAAACAGGAAATCGGTATATTCAAATTAAATATTCAAGTGTAGTATCAAGGCAAACTGCTAAAGTTTGTCTCCCAACATCTCAAAAATCCCATATAGGCCCATAAATACCATAAAGTAAATAACACAGCTTTGATTGAACATATATAACAAACAGAACATATAGCTACAGACAGGCACACCAAAAGAAGAGAAGTGTAGGACTTCTGGACTGAATTGGATCGGAAGATTGAAATTAGAATAAATCCCAACACAATAAACAATAAAACTGACATACAAAATCTGAGTAAAAGTTGAAAGCAAATTGAAGTCAAAGTTAAAAAGAACCATATACCAAAGAAAAATATATATAAAAATATATAAAAATAAAGGTTCAATAAAAAGAAGACTGTCAAGTGCGTGTGTAGATTTGCAAAAATTCCCCAATTCCAATATTGCTTCTTTTGAATATTTCCTTATATCTAGTAGTTAGTTTAGGTTATGTAGTTAAACTTCATATTCCACTTTGCATATATAATTTTCTGATAGTTGGTTTCCACCTCGATGAACTTTGAGTTTTTGTTTGTCTTGACTCAAGTTCGATTGTAGTGGTAGTGGATATGTACCAGGCTACGAAGTTACACAATTATGCTAATGTACTGCAGCTCAGGTTTACTTTTACATGTTTCAGTAACTAAACCAAACTTGTATACTCATTTGACAACCTACCGTGTATTTGTGAAGTCGCTAATTAGCAGCTGTTCATTTTATACCTATTTCATGTCAACATTCCTTTGGCATGTGAAATTTGACCATTTGGTTAATTGGTGGAATTAAGGCAGGTAGATTTTGGTTGCGACTTCCTCTGTTTATGATGCTTTTAGTTACAAGTTATTAACAGAAATTACTACTAGACTGCAGATTCTTTTATCCAATGTGTTTAACGTGGTAACTTCGAGAAGAGGCACTATTGATATTTCCTAAATAGTAAAATATATTGGGCAGCCATTAAATTTTACGCAATAATAAAAACAAACTTTCATATTTAAGTATACAATAATCTATTCAGGATGTTTCCATCAGTACTGAAGTACTGATACCCTTTCTGAATACTGAGGTGCATAATATACTTAATCGAAAAGATGATTTTTTGAGTCATTTCAAGAAAAATAGATATAAATTAACATATCATTTATTTTGAGATTTTTTTGCTTTAATTTTTCTTTTCTAAATATTTTTTAATTTTTTTACTTTTAATTTTTTTCTTTATAAGTTTTTACCTGTGTGATTTGACTTAAATGATATGTAATCATGTAAATTAGTTTGCCTTCGAACCTTAAAAATATTGTACCATTTTTATGAAATATAGTGTAGAAGGTAAAAAGTCTTTATATCAAATTGGAGAGCAATAAGGAAATTTTTTCGATTCTAACATTTTGACATCTGCAATGATTTACAGTTTCAGTTTCAGCGTCATATGTTACTCGTGGTGTCAATGAACTGTTTTAGGTACAGAGTTTTTTAATAATATGATTATATCAATATAAAAATGTACAGGTGTGTTCTTTTCGCCAAAATTAGAAAATAATTGCTGTGAATATAGCTTTGCAAATCTTGTCTCGGGTATATTTTTTATTATTGTTAATACGCCTGCAACAATTTTTATTATTACCTTGTGGAAAAGTGGCTAGTTTATACAGGGTGGTTACTTTTACGAATCCCACCATTGGCATCTTGGAAAGGGTAAAATATACAGAGTGGCTCAAATTAGAAAAAAGTTGCGCATTTTTATGCTTTTCAATTAGCTGAAAAGAAATCCGGGATATTTTGGGTAGTTCCTGAATTATCGCTGAAAAACTGAAAACGTGCATTTTCTTTTTCCTTTTATAACTTTTTTAGTTTCCAAGGAAACATTGTGAAACTTTGCAGTGTTATATTTTTCGACATGAGCTTTTTAATGGAAGTGACAAAAATTTTCCATGCCAACAAGATCTCCAAATTTTCGTAGTTAACTTTTCATTTTCTTATAGCCGCCATATTGAATTTTTGTACCGTTGAAAAGAACGAAAAATTTCGATCTCGACCATGTGTAATACATAGGTAATCTAAAGTTTTTTCCCGCCAAAAATCAATAATTTATTATTTTTTTTTTAAATCAAGTTGTCTCCGAATAAAACAATTAACTACTGATTTTAAACTTTTCTGGAAATATCACTTTAAGAAAAAATGTCAAGTCTCTTAATACACATGACATTTTGGAAAAGTGAGAAAGTTGTGAAACTTTCAAAGTAAATTGTAGATAACGTTTTTATTAACAATCATAGTAAAATTAATTATAAATTTTAAATATTACACTCCTAAGCTGATTAACATTTATAAATACTGTTCAAAGTGACCTCCTTCACGATCAATACATAGATATGTTCTACGATCCATGTTTGCTGTTGCGTTTTGAATAGTTGCTGGTGTGAGTAATTCAAATACTTCAACAATTCTCCTTCTGAGGTGTTCAACATCTTGGACTGGCATATTATAAACTTTATTTTTTGCAAACCCCCACAAAAAATAATCAAGAGGATTAAGACAGGGAGATCGTGGTGGCCAAGCTATTGGACCATATCTCCCAATCCACGAATCTGCAAAGCGCCTATCCAAGTATTCTCTCACAATTCTAGCGTTATGGGGAGGTGCCCCATCTTGCTGGACGTATTTAAGGTTTCTGATTGTCTCTAAAGGTAAATTATCAAGCATTTCTTCAAGTTGGTTTTGCAAAAATTCGAGATATGAATTACCTGTTAAGGAACCACGTAAAAAGATTGGGCCAAGTAATTTGTCTCCTACAAGACCACACCAAATATTAATCGAAAATTCTCGAACTACATGTGGATTTTCAGTTGCATAGTAATGCTTATTTCTCCGGTTGAACATACCACTATTCGTAAATATGGTTTTATCAGACCACAGTATTTTGCTGCAAAAATCAGGATCCACACCGAGTTCATTGCGAAACCATCTACAGAAGTCTGATCTTCTTTGTTCGTCTCCTACGTTTAGTGTTTGTACTGGTTTGAACTTGAAATCGTGTACTTTATATGTTTTTTTAGTATTTTCTGAACACCAGATTTAGATAGGTTGCATTCTACACCTATCTTTCGTTGTGACACTTCGCGATCAAATGTACTTGTGCTAACACATTTATTTCACTAACCGTTTCCATTGCATTGCGGATTCTCCGATTTTGAAATGTACCATACTGATTGGCGTCATTCCACAAACGCCGAAAAGTAGTCGGATTTGGCTGTCTTCTTTCGGGATACAATTCACCATAAACTCTGGCTGTGACTGTCGCATTTCTGCGCTTTTACTTAGATAAAGATTGTACATGTCAATTTTCTCATGTTGAGGAAAATATCTTGCCATTTTCACAAATGAAAGAGACGATGATATCCTTTTTTCACTGTGTACACAACTAATTTGCTCAGCTACTTTGAAAGCATGATGAAATGTCAAATTGGTCATTTGTTTTTCATGACAATTTGATTTTTAGATTAGTCTATGTATAAACTTGTCAATTTTCAAGATATCAGTTAGTAGTAGGTAGTTAAAAGTTTTATTGGGTGGCAACTTGATTTAAAAAATAATTATGTAAATTAGGTATTGACTTTTGGCGGGAAAACACTTTGATTACCTTTGTATTATACATGGTTGTATGTTAATACATACTATGACTGTTAATAAAAACGTTATGTATAATTTACTTTGAAAGTTAAACAACTTTCTCACTTTTCCAAAATGTCATGTGTATTAACAGATTTAACAGGCGGTCTTCTTACATTATTTCTTAAAGTGATATTTCCAGAAAAGTTTAAAATCAGTAGTTAATTGATTTATTCCGAGACAACTTGATTAAAAAAAAAAAAAAATAATAAATTATTGATTTTTGGCGGGAAAATACTTTAGATTACCTATGTATTACACATGGTCGAGATCGAAATTTTTTGTTCTTTTCAACGGTACCAAAATTCAATATGGCGGCTATAAGAAAATCAAAAGTTGACTACGAAAATTTGGACATCTAGTTGGCGTGGAAAATTTTTGTCAGTTCCATTAGAAAGCTCATGTCGAAAAATCTAACACTGCAAAGTTTCACAATGTTTCCTTGGAAACTAAAAAAGTTATAAAAGGAAAAAGAAAATGCACGTTTTCAGTTTTTCAGCGATAATTCAGGAACTACCCAAAATATCCCGGATTTCTTTTCAGCTAATTGAAAAGCATAAAAATGCGCAACTTTTTTCTAATTTGAGCCACTCTGTATATTTTACCCTTTCCAAGATGCCAATGAATGGTGGGCTTCGTAAAAGTGACCACCCTGTATATTCGATAAATAAAAAATATTTATAAAAGTCCTCGTTACCACGTTATATCTAAGGTATAGTTAACAAATACATCTGATATGATATCATGAATTTGGTGGTCCTTGTGGAAGGGAACTATTAAAAAATAAATGAAAAATAATTTTTATCTTTTATCCTATGTACAAAAATTCATACATCCCGTACTTAAAATCTTGGTATACTTTGTACTTTGAGTAAACGGGAAAGAAAAACAAAACAAAAATTGTTTTAATTTGATTTTCTTAAAAAAGTATAGCGGGTTAAACTTATGATTTTTTAAGACAAATCGCAATGTTTTTTGAGTAAGTATATATAAACGACATAACGCAACATATCCCTAGATTCCTAAATTGATAAACGTGAGCTTATTTCTTTTTATTGTTCCTCCTGGGTGATTGTAGAGTAGAATGTACAATTATTCTTTCTTGTCATTTTTTTCTTATTATATGTTAAATTTAAAGTACGATCAAAATAAACTGTTTGATGCTGCTTGATGATGATGATGATGATGACAAACTGCAGAATAAAAAATTAGTAAATGAGGCTGCACTGCAAATATTTTTGAATACGCTATGAGAATATAAAAAAAATAATTCCATTTCTATTTAAAATTTTCCAGAAAAATGATAGTTTGCAAAATACCATCGTCCAATAAAAAAGTAAAGAGTTTCACAAGGAACAATGAAGGCAACTGATATTCCAGAACTTTAAAATTATATGGGCATAATAAAACAGTTGAAAATATCAGAAAGTACAAATCTTTATATTACTGCACTTATGTGGGCCACCCTGTATAATTGAAAATATTAAGTGTGTGTCTTGTAATTTTATAAAAATTTTTTGATTAACATTTTTTTCTAACTTTTTAAATAACCCAGTTGTGACTCGTCTATGTATTAATGACACATCCTGTATAATATGCAAAATATTAGCTACTAAAGAACTTATAGTAAGGCTACCTTATCTCAAAATTTAATCGGCGTTATGTCCATAATATACGGTTTATGTAAATGTATTATGTGCCGGCAGTTGCTACTTTTCAAAAAAATCTTTTATGTTAGTAGTAACAAAGTTTGCAGATTTATATAATATATGTAGTTACATTCTGTAAACTTTGGTAGTAGTATTAAATTTGAAATAATTAATATATCCTGAAATTAAAAATGTGCAAATTCATTTAATAGAATTATAGATAGTATGAGCAACAAGAATTTTGGAACTAATAAAACGTCTGCAATCTCCCAATTTAAGTTATCCAATTTATTTCACAGAATCGTGACTTTTTTCTTTCATCTTCAATGTATCATTCACTACTTCCACTGTATTCTTAATTCATTTGTACATATTATTTTTCTTTGAATTTACGTTTCATTTCATAATGTCCATTATGTATGTATGCTTAATATTCTCTTAGGGCTATTACTTTCACACCCGGTTAACGTACTAATCGCGGGTTAAAATCGCACATCGTACAATACATTTCAATATTATATATTCTTATATAAGTACGTTTTCTTTCTAAAATTGAGCATGTGAACTACTAAAAAAGAGAGGTGTTGGGAAGTGTATATTCAACATAAAAGAAGATATTATCAACAGATCATCGAATCGTAAAAAGCCGTATGACACTTTCTTTTAAGAGAGGAAAATAATAAATGTATAGGTTTCGGGATCCGAATACATTCTTTGAGCCCTCTTCTACTAAGACATTTATGGGGATTAGCATAAAATATTTGGCAAATAACAATAGGATTCGAGGAAAGCGCTTTCACACTAGATGTGTGAATGCCTCGAAGCATTATGCTGCTTAGATCATGCATCGATTTTCTAGCGTTTGCAATATAGGCGGATTTTGGGTTTCTACGACAGTATGAAAATAAATCCTTACAAATGTAGAGAAAATAAAGGATCTCCGTGATGTAAAATGGAAAGAGATAAAAGTAGATCATTTTCCTTGTTTGCCGAATCTTGTCTTTATCGTCAATTTTTTTGTAACCTAAAAGTAAAGTAGTGATGATTGTAAAAAGTAAAGTAGTAAAAGTAAAAGTAAAATAGTGATCTGAAGATGTGTAAAGCGGTAATTAACTTATTCCACAGTAAGATCCAGAGTACCTAATACTGATGTAAAAAGGATACATAAAACGAAATTATTTAAAATTATTTTGATAACAGAACTAAAACACAAAACATAAACATATCGTTACATAAAAACAATAATAATGGATTGGTTACAATTTTTCTGTATCTACTTCGAATAATTAGTACCTACCTACGTTTTGTATAATCTTGAGCAGAAATCTCGTTAAGCTCAAGGGTTGTAAACAAATCTTGATGCTAACCAACCAGTTAGGTTACTGGCCTATTAACTCTGTATTGATTAGTGATTATACTGATTATTAATATGTTGCATATTGTAACGAACTGAATTTTAAATAGAAATATTTCTTATTGATATAAGCTTCAATTATTATTACCTGCTTGTTTCTATATTGTATTAATGCAGTGTGTCATTATACTATGTTTTATACATACTATTTGTAAGTCTGGTTGTCTAAATCTAAATGATTTGGTTTTGTTTTATGAAAACATGAGAAATTTACGAGTTATAGTGGTGTGCAAGCATCGAAAAAGGACAGGGAGAAGATGGCTAGACCAGGGATAGACAAACAAAGTGTATAAAGTAGATAGTGTGAGAATTAATTAATTAGTTATTGGAAGGAGATGCCGAAAACATCTATTCCACGGGCAATATGCCCCGACTGGCGTTGCATTACATCAACATCTCCATGGATGTCGCCACATCCTTCATCAAGACCAAATACCAGACAATGACCGGTTTCGATCTTGTTATGATCTCATCAGATTGCCATAGGTATCGGAATCGATGAATGATCTGGCGACATTGATTGCCTAAGGGGCATATGTAAATGTTTATAGTGGCGAGATACAGTGAAATACACTGCAGTGCCTCTTTGGGCCTTTGCTACTACCTGTCTGACAATTATTGTCTAATTGACAGACAGATAACGATCTGCAGAAAAGCAGATGCCATTACAGCGACCTCTATTGTCTTTGAGGAAGACAATCCTACTTAATTATTATTAGGGCACTGCAGTGTATTTCACTGTATCTCGCCACTACAAACATTCACATATGCCCCTTAGGCAATCAATGTCGCCAGATCATTCATCGATTCCGATACCTATGGCAATCTGATGAGATCATAACAAGATCGAAACCGGTCATTGTCTGGTATTTGGTCTTGATGAAGGATGTGGCGACATCCATGGAGATGTTGATGTAATGCAACGCCAGTTGGGGCATATTGCCCGTGGAATAGTTGTTTTCGGCGTCTCCTTCCAATAATTAAGTAGGATTGTCTTCCTCAAAGACAATAGAGGTCGCTGTAATGGCATCTGCTTTTCTGCAGATCGTTATCTGTCTGTCAATTAGACAATAATTGTCAGACAGGTAGTAGCAAAGACCCAAAGAGGGCACTGCAGTGTATTTCACTGTATCTCGCCACTAAAAACATTTAATTAATTACTGTTGTAAAAATAATTTACCAGCAAGCTGGCTATTCTAACTAATTCTAATTGTGAAATTCATTATGTTGTACTACTGTTATCTTCAGGTATCGTATTTTTACCTTAGTTTGCCATCTAATGGACTTAGATACCTTTTACTGTGACCATTTTCTCCAATAATTAATGTTTCCTGCAGCTAAATTTGGAGAGATATTGCCTATTTTGTATTCTTATTATTGAAGCTAGATATGTACTGTATTTGTATTTGGTTACTTGACGTACCTGAATAATATCTGTATCAAGATTTTATCGTTTATACCGGTATAATTTAGGAACAGTATAATTATGGTTGTAAGATTTTACAACCGTAAATTTGTCGTAAATTGTTCTCTTAAAAGGGGTTGGAACTTTTGGTGTGAAGGTAACACTGATGTAGTTTTCCACGTAACACCAAAACGCTATACTGCACTCGACGCGCGTTTCGCCAATCAAATTGGCGAAAAGCATGTCGAGTACAGTATAGTGTTTTGGTGTTATGTCAAAAACTATGTCAGTGCTGTAAATTGTCCTTTTTATCTACAATTTTGTAATACAAAATATATTTTCTGGTTTGTCTGTGTGCTAATAAAATCAAACCAGTGGCGCCCTTTGTTCAAGTTAAGCAGAGAAGTCTATCCTCTACCCATGGTTAGATAAGAGTTTCATAAGTATGTATTGTTTTGTATTAATATTGTACAGAACCTTACCATATGTAACCTTTAAAATTGGAACTGTGGTAAGTTAGAATAGAGTATCAATTTCGATCAAACCAAACATACAAAATGCAGCAATCATATTCTACTATCAATTTCCCACCCCTAGCTGAGATTAAATAGTGATTGTCAGGGTTGATTTGTACCACATGGTCTTTAAAGTTACTTTAAATTTGTAAAATCACCTGTAAGACAAAAGATTTTTACTTCGAATAGTATTTAAACTGCATTTATTTTTTATAATTATATTGCCGTCATACCATTATCTATCGTGTCAAATATACAATTTTCTTTGTAAAGTTAGTGTAGTATTTAATTTCTCTGAACATCGAATTTAGCATATTTATTTTTATTATTTTTCAATATATGTTAACCAGATTTAAGAAACTACATTTAAAGGCGTTAGGTTAGAGAGGAGGTTAGCATAGGATCTAAAAGAGAGTAGCTTAGGATGATCTAGAATAAAGGCTGTCTAGATTCGTATTTGACTATGTGAAAATAATAATTTAATAATCAATTATTATGAGCCAAGTAGTTTCCTTAAGTTTCTTAAAATACCGCTAATATTGAACATTTTTATTAAGTATCAATATGTGTAAGTTTCAAAGTCAGTTAGTAGTGGTGGGAAACATACAGTAGTAGCCTCTTATGGTCTTTGCTACTATCTGTCTGACAATCATTTTCTAATTGACAAACAGAGAGCGATCGCATGTGCCACTATAACAGTGACCTCTATTGTTTTTGAAGAAGACAATCCTACTTATTTATTTGAAGGAGATGTCGAAAATACCTACTCTACGGGCTGTGCCCCTACTAGCACTGCATTGGCCAGTTATGGTAAACCTCACCTTTTTGAGACACCCTGTATAAATGCCAATACGATAATACCATTTGACTGACAATCGGGATGAAACTTTTCGTTGACTCACTCTGTGAGACAAACTCATCAAACAGTATCAAGATATTCGTGTTGGAATGTTTTATCGAATTTGTAAAGAATATGCAGGAAGTTTTATTTAAAATGAGGAAGTTGATGTCCACTTCTGGCAGAAGTGGAAGTAATACAATATGGCTTTTATTATAGATTGATCGAATGTGACATCAAATGGACAAAACCAATATTTCAGTTAAGTGTTATTCTTTTAACAGTTACGTACACTGCATATTTTAATAGTTTAGAAGTGCTCTTCAGTAACATTATATGAATAACAATAAAAAAGTTGCAACTTTCTACATTTTCAAGAAAATATCTCCTTCCATAATAAAATGCAAAAGTATATTCTATGAAACCGAGCGTTTATTGGTGTATAAAATTGTATTCCCATTGTTGTTTTATTCACATATACATAAAATTTTAACAAGATAAAATTTCACAACCCTTAAAAATGAAAACCAAATTTAATTTAAAAAAATGTAGGAAGTAAATGTATTCGTTTGCATATTCGAAGATTAGAAATTTGCGAGAACCAAAACAAAGACCGATAGACAAATCAAAAAGAGATAGCGTTGATTAAACGACAGCCAATATGCCTACTTATTTTAGTATGCAAAGAGTGCTACTTTTTCCTCCGCAGATATGAATACCTATGCCAAATAACCATTTCAGTATTCAACAGTGTTCCACTTTTCAGTTAACATTTTTATTCAACGCATGTAAAATGAAAGCTTTCCAATATATAAAAGTACGTCGAGGACCAGTGATTGTTAAACTAATGGAAAATAACTTCCCATTAATTACGCAGCCGTAAAAATGTGCAAGCTAATTGAAAACCATATTACAGCCGAAACTGAACCTTGATATCAACTGACTGAAATGTTAACCGTAAACAACAATGGTAATCCTTTAAGCGAGTTGTACTCATTAGTGCTTATCAGTCAAATGAAAATGAGTACTTAGTGATCATGTAACAAGAGATGTAAAATTGACAGGCCCAAGGGAAGAGTTTTAAGGAGAAGATTTTTATATATTATATCTTAGGTAGATACAGTGTCTCAATATAATCCATCGTCCTTTCGATGATTGATAGTTCCTGCCTTCCACTAAATTCCTACAATATGCGGTATTTTCTGAGATACCATGCAATCATATCTAATTGCGGTACCTAGTACAATAATATGACATAACACAACATTAATTACATACATATAAATTACAAAGTTTTCCATTTGTGAAGTACGTAATCAATCGTTTAGTTTTTTCTTTCGATTTGCATAAATATACTGGGTGAAACAAAAACATGCCTTGCACCTTCGCCTCTTTCATTCGCTAAGATACGTAAATAAAATTTGGAGAGTGCCTTTGTAACCAAAAATTCTATGTAAAAGGCTATAAAAAAATTCGCTGACTTTTGAAAATAAACTGAGACTGTGCTTCTAATATATTTGTATAAAGCAGTATCTCATGAATATATACAGAGGTTAAAAGGCCTAGTAGTAGTAAAGTTATCTCTAGTAGAAATGATAAAAACAATGTACGACTAAAATAATCCAAAGCTCTTCGTTTTACACTTCATCTATGATACATTGTTTTGGTGAGATCTTCCTTACTATCAGATATAAATTTATTAATTCCTATATTAGTGTATACGCAATACATTAAAATGTCAAAATAAACATTTAATTTTATTTTCAATGTCGAGAGGCTTTTTTTATAGCGTCTTTAAATTCAGTTTCTTTGCTACATAGCTAGTCTTCATCTTTGATGTAAGTAACTTAGCAAATGTAAAAATATAGTGTTTGAGGTGAGTATGATACTTATATGAGACTTATAAAACTATGGGCACTGCATTATCAAAAACATATTGTGCATTAAGGATTCATAAAATGAATTGGTAATTCATGTGTTAAAATATACCCTGACAAAGAAAGGATAATGTACAGATCGTTTTGATTTTAAAAATCGAAATGGATCAAAAAATTACTTGAATAAGTATTTAAAAAAACTTGGATCTAAAATGGATCATAAATTTAAAAAGGATGGAGACACGAAATATTGGATCCAAAAAGTGTTTAGTTCTAGTGTAAGTTTTTCCAAACCTATTAAAATAAACCCATATAAGGAAAAAATATATAGACTTTTTTTGCAAGTATCTTCTCAAGTATTTGGAATTATTAATTTAATTAAGATTCATAATTTAATATTTAACAAAGATCAGAACCTAGACAAGAGGTAGTCCAAAATATAAGGACTTACGTAGGGCTAGTAGACCTACCCTTGCTAGTAATACCAAATTTTCGTAATTATCTGAAAATTTGCTTTCGTCCCAGTGACAGCAGCCATTGAAACGGAGGATGTGAGCAACATTTATAAATTATACTATAAATTTGTGATGTCAAATTTTTTTTAGAAATGGCACAGCAAAGACTATTATTGGCGCACTCTCTACTTTGTTGAGTTATAAATTTTCATACATTTTATGCTGGGCCAGTTGTCCAGTAAGATACTACATATTATTCGACATCAAATAAATGAGTATTAAAATACCAATGAAACACATAAATTTAATGTAATTCTTACTGTTTAGAAGATTACTTATAGATTTATAGAATAAATAGATATAGGAAATACACATTTTAATTAATTAACTGATTGTACGCATTGTTATAAAACTAGCAGCGTTTTCGGATTATTTATAAATTTGTCCCATAAATACATATGCCCTATTTTCTTAGACAGTCTATGGAAATTTTTGTTATGGCAGAAATATAATTTTTTCGCAGTAAGTTGCTGACACTTCTTGCTTATTTTTTATTTTTCCGTAGTAATTGTGAGTTGCTTTGAATTGAATTTAAAAACAAATTAGTATTTATAAAATTACTCCAGATTCGTATAAATATTGTAACTTCTTACTAAATGTTCTACAAATTTTGCTTATATTCATATCATACTTTGTTTCACGGCCTACACCCTATGAGAGAATAAGGCATATGTATTTCTAGGGCAAATTTATAAATAAATCGAAAACGCTGCTAGCTAGGTACAGACAGTATACACAAGATGAATAGGGAAACGTGTCAGCTTTTTGAGTCAGTAATAATATAGAGGTTATTTTATTAAAAAAATTCACAGCTTTCGCAATCCTTGCAACCATCGGATATATTGGATATGATAACACCATATTATTATATGAAACATAATTATAAACGCGCCGATCGTCCTATTAAATGAGACGTTACACCATTAAGCGAGTACGGTATTATAACTGAACACTCCGCGCTACTCTTCACGTCGCTCGCCGGTGGAACGCTGCACTATCTATATTAGTGGAATAAAATCGCTGGTCTCACTCGTTTCTTTCTAGGGGTAGATATTCATAGATGTGCCTTAATACTTCACTCTGATAAACGCGAGTGGTTTTTAAAAATTTGATAATTCGAAAATGGTTACAGATATCAACTCAAACTTTTTCTTTAAATTTTTTCAATATCTAGGCTATATTTCATTCGCTGCATATATATAGCTAACAATCCGTTTGTATCGAAGTTTGTCATTACATAAAGTTTTAACTTTACGTAATTTTTTGGTAATATGTAGGTGTACTACCAAGAAAAGGTTTATTCCATTCGAAGCGCTTAGATTTTAGCCGTTTTTTTAATGGCGATACTCAGAAACATATGTTTCCGAATTGTGCAGATAACGCACTATAAGGCCATTTAAAAAAAAGTAGTAAGATAACACCATATATGCCTCAAAATATGTTCTACAAGATGGTATAGGTTTCATCTGCACCACTATATATGTATATTGCGAGACTCGATCGCGAAACCGTTGTCTTTTGCCCTTGAACGAAAACCCTTAATCGGCCCCATATACGAACATAAACGTTTCAAATGTTAAAATTACATTCGGCCACTTTTATAAGAGAATAAGTAGCTAATAATACAGTGAAAAAGGTGGAATCACAAAATAAGTATGTACAACATTAATATATGATCTCCTTTATCCGTTTGAATAATCCGTCTTTAATTGAAAAAGCAAATGGAGCATCCTCAAAAAGCTCAAGTGTCAGTGTCAAAGCAGAGTGTCAATAGGAACGGGTTTTGGTATATGAGCCATCTTATTGCAAAACTGAACTGGGCTTATAAACTGATATACATATATCCGGTTATGGAAAATCTTTTTCCACCTTGTATACCTGTTGTTACTTAGTATGTAGCAATTTTCTACACAACTGGATATACGAGCGTGCCCCCATAAGCATATTCGTTAATATATCGAGCTTTACTAAAAACCGTACCTATTAATACGGACAAAACACAGCAGACGACCCGTCGCATGCAAAACACCAGCCCTTCTATTTCTGGCTCAAGATTTAATAATCTCGCTTCAGAAATTTGTCTTCATTTTTATTTTTACATAATAATTAGTGAATTAAGTTCCATTTTCTTAAGAGGAGGAACATAATACTTTTTATACTTACACCTCACCACAAGTTTAACTGGGTTGCTTGTCCCCCTTCCTTCAAGATTGACAGCGACGCAGGTGTATTCTCCTGCCGTGGAGCGCACCACATTTTGGAGAACCAAACTCTGGTCACTCATTATGATGCCGGCTGTGACGTTTTGAAATATCTCCACCCCCTAAAACATTTACTGATATAAATAATTTTATAGAGGTTAACTTAATTTTCTATAAACTGTTTTCTCTAAATAATATAAACTTCCTACTCACAGGAAGATTAAACCACAATATCTATTTCTCTAATAACTAGGTATTTTTTTAAGTTCTACATGTCTCTTTGGGTAGAGTTACAATTTTAATTCACCTATAATATCACTTTTGAGATATAGGTATATCTCTTTAATTGTTAGATATAGAATATCATTTATATTACATCTTGCGTACATGAATATTCGTGAAAATAATGCTTTATGCAATATGCAATTATTCAAAAATATGTAATTTGTTCTTTTAAAACATAATGTATATCATTATACCTTATATTTCTTCGTGTTTCAGAGATAATATCTCTTAAATACTGTTTTCTTTTTGAAGAACATCTTTTTCACTTCTTCGAGAAATATCCCAGTTATTTCAGAGAATTTTTCAGTATAATATATTTGTCTTTATGATAAATGAAAACTAGACAGTGATACTAGGTGGGTATCATTATTATTAGTCTAAAATTGTGAAAGAGGGATAGAATTTCAAATGTAAAATCTTTTGCTAACCAGAAATATAATTTTTTATAGTATATTTTTAATATTATTTATTGGCTTATTTAAGTGTCTGCATCTTTATTTATATAGGAATTAAGCCAAAAGCAACTAAGAGATAAATTATTAATGAAATTGTGAAATATTATGGCTGACAATTTTTACATTGCAATTATTTTTATTTAATCAGTTGTCATATATTTCTTGTAATTTTTTAACAATTCTTAGATCTTAAACCTCCTGCCACGTATGTGCCTGAAGACGCTGGAAGCAGAAATACGTATCGTATATTAGGCTACGGAGGATTATTAAAATTTCAGTTTTGTCAGTAAAAAATAAAAAACAAATGTTTTTTTCATTAAAATTTAACACAAAAGGTACGTAACCAAAAATAATTATTTTTAATGTAATGTTGATGCTTGTTTAATATTTCATTATTTAAAAAATGTAGATAATACTATTAAATAGAAAAGTGTATTGAAGACAATAAGTTGAGATTATATGAAGATACCTATGCCGTTGTAATTTAATGTTGGTCGGTGCCTGTTGTACGCAAAGTAGTTGTTTTCGACATATCTTAAAAATAATAAGGTTATTCCTTTGAATACCTAGGATAATAGGTAACAAGGAAATATAAAACTTTATTGAACCATCACATTTGATAATTTCATTAATAATGTATAGTTTTTTGGCTTAATTCCTATATAAAGAAAGATGTAAACAGAAATATAATATAATAATAATTTTACTCTATTAATTTTCTAATAATTATATTAAATTAACCTTGAACACTTTAAATTTTATTAGAATATTGGAACGTATTTAGAAATGGGAAAGCTAAATGCAATAAAAAGACATAGAAACCTAAATGTCAGCATAGTATAAATTAATTGGGTGAATATAGCTCTAAACATTTGCAAATGAAATCGGCTTATCTGCGCCAGTGAAACCGTATGTAATTTAACCACATACAATGGGTTTTCTGCTTTGTTTTGTGAGGTATTTATCTGATTTACTGCTCTCACATTAAAATAATGAGACATATTATTCTCATTGTTCCACCTACAGCAGTGGGGAGGAGAAGTTAACTATTTATTTATATAATTTCAGAAGAAACATATTTTCCTATTGGACTCTACGTGAGACTGAAACGTGTGTTCTTATATTAAATTTTAAGAAAACAGTTTAATAACAGTCTCATTTAGATATATAGAGAGTCCAATGCCGCCTCCACACTCTCGCCGATACAATCCGAGACCAATCGAATACGAGAGTGTGGAGGAAAGACTCGTCTCGCCTCGGGATGTCTCATACTTTCTCGTCAGCGCTCGCTTCGATGTCGGTATTTGGGATACGAGTCAAACGATTATTTCAGCGAGACGCAGCAAGGCCGGAGACATGTCTAAACTCCATAGATTTATAAGACAAGGGAGATGTAATTGTTTACATTTTAAAGCAATCAAAGAACCCCTTGTTTACTCTTTATCTGGTCAACTGCAAGGTCTACTTTATGATTGTACGAAAAACTGTTGCCAAACTGTCAATTGTGTAATTTATATTTTCACATTTAAACTACCATGATTATGGGTTAAAGTTAAAATATTACATAAAAATATTTTTCCGTTTCCTAGTTAAGTAGATAAATCATATTTTGTTAGAAACGTTGCGATAAAAACTAACTTCATAACGCAAAAATGGAATGAACAGGCATCATTGCTCCCTACTCAAATCCGCATGTTCATTGATACCGGTAACAATGCACGTGAATCGTAGTATTTTATAGCATTTCTTCTGTGCGGTGTTGCTGGCAGTCGGAATTTTGCTTTTGTGAATTTTTCAGTGTTTTTCGTAAGGATTTTATTACTATTCTTCAGAAAATGCTGCGTCAGTGTCAAGTGTATGGAAAAGTGAATTCTTTATATTCAAAACTGTCTTTCCACAGGTAAATTTTGCCAAGTTTTGTTTTGTTATTCGGTTGCTATATTTGTGACGCCATAATTACGAATTTTCAGGGGCGTGCTGGCTCGCTTCCTTATCATTTTACGGAATATAGTATGTAGATATAAACTATATTATATTATGGAATTGCTTTTGTTATTTTTTAAAATATGGTTGATGTGTTAGTTTTTGGAGTTACCTACACACATACTTAAATATGGTCAAAACAAGAATCTAAGCAAGAAGCTAAGACATCACTCAGCGCTTTGCTGCATAACAAATTAAAATACCTATAATGTTTGGTAAGTGTGAAGCCAACATGCAACGTTTGCCCACAAAAATTAAAATCAGTTGCGTAACCAAGGTAATTTTTAAAGGTATCCTTTATACTAATCTAAGAGAAAATCACCATTATCAGGCTTTTAAGAGTTACTTTGAAAACAGTAAGTCAATATTTAACAACTTTAAACAAAAAGTTGAATAAAAACTAACACCATGTACATCTTTCTTATTTTAAATTATATTTCACTTTTAAATGTAATTGAACCCTGTATACGGAGCTTGGGTATCTTTGAAAAACTGAAAAATACTTTTTTACACTACTGTATATATAAGTTTTTGTAATGTAGTAGGTATACCACCTTTACTTAATTCAGAATTTTAAGTGTTCAAGTTTCAATTCATATTCCCTACATTAAAACTCCGATACTAATTTAATTTCTAATCTCACAAGCTTTTGCTGTTGCAATGTATAGTAGTGATTTTCTTAAAATTCCTTTTTTGATGTTTTATTATCATACCCAACCCTTCCAAAAACAGTACGCCTTTGGCGTCGGAAGCAAGTTCTCCCAAAACTTTTGCAACGCCGCACGGAGTCGGAATGTTGCCGTTCTTTGTCTCGGTAATCTTTGTCATACACATTGCAAATGATTGATACAAAACAAAAGGTTATTTATGAATGAACCGTGAGGTCTCCTCTTATTAAGTCTATGCTAAACTCTTATTTGCTCTCGTAGTGGCTGTTTAGCTGTGCACAACGTACAACGTAATTTTGTGGTTAAACATGGAGTGGACTAATGATACAGAACTTTATCTTTTGGAACATTATCAAATGTAACCTGTTAAGACCACCCACCATCTTTTTGTTCTATAAAGTTTTTGATTCCACATCAGATCATTCATTTATGTGACTATTATAAATATAACAGTAATTATAACTTATAATGCAAAGAGAAGTAGCAGCTGCAATTTAAATGGCATCCATCTTGCCGTATTTACAAAGTAAACGCTACAACATAAGAGTAGGTATGTTTGTTGTATGGTACAATTTCAAACAAGAATGTATTTGTCTATGTAGAAAAACATAACGAAGGGGTTTTATACAATGTGTGAAACGAAGAAAATATTGAATGAAGCCTATTCAAATAAAACCAATGGCTTCAATACTTTGGATTACCTACTTCTAAGTGAATCTGAACATCTTATATTGTCCACTACTCTTTATTACAAATATGATTAGAGCACAATGTACCAGAAGCCTTAAGAGACAAGATTTATGAAACAATAAAGGCTAAGGTTGGCAAATATATTCGCTTTCAGCTCATAAAAATCTAGGTAGGTACTTGTAAACATCTATGAATTCTACTAATAACACGGTTTTGTCAAAACGTGCAATAGGATTTTCATCTCATCATGGCTTAAGTGGTACCTACACATTATGCAATTTACAAGTTTACCGTCGTGTGATGTGAAATAAGTAATTAATTATAAATTGTAAAATAGGCACCCAACTTCAGCCTTAATGAAATAATTAAGTGAAAGTGAAAACGAAAAATTTACCTCCGGTTTTTTAAAGAATAAAAGTGGGTTGAATAAAAAGTTACTTTTAAATTATTTAGCTTTATCTTATTGCAATGTTATTTTTTTAGTGGTAGATATATATTAAAACTCGTTGAATGAATTTTCACTGCGAGAAAAATACATAAAATGTTGTTAACAGCAAAAAGAGCTATTTTTCAACAGGCAAACATAAATGCAAACAGATATTTCAAATTTTATAGCAAGTTAAAAGGACAGAATTATACGATTCACATGTGACTAAATGTATGTCAATGTAAAACAAAATTTATATGTTTAATCAGCGCACTTGTTTAGCAGATGCATGTATTCGCTTTTTTGTTTTATCCTGTCTATTGATAAATTCATTCATCAGTTGCTATTTGATATTATCCTACTATCGTCAATCGTTTTATTTAATTCAGTTGGAACAGGTTTTTAACTGAGTAGCCGGGGGAGTAATAGGAAACGTTTTATTTATTTCTTTTTTGCCTATATATAGGATGTCCTAAAATTGTTCTGATATTTAATAGAAGTGTAGTGGATTCTGTTATTTTACCGAGAAAATTGAGCTACCAAAAATTTTATTCTTCAAAGAATTGAAAACAACCACAAAAATGAAAACAAATGCAAGAAACAGTACTTATTTTAACTACCACAAGTGAATGAAGACAAACTTTTAAAATTGTTCAAAAAACTATATGAAATGTAAATAATAACAATCAAAATGAATGTATATATATAATTAACAACATTTTCTCTGAGGATTTTGAAAAAATGAAGGAATTAATAATAATTCCACTTTTCTTCTTCCCAAAGTTTCAATAAATAAATATTTGCTGTATTTTCTGTAAATTATTTTTTGACTTTGAAGTATACATTTATTCATTTAATTATTTTTAAATATATTATAGGATATCTGAAGTTGTTTTTGAAATATTTGAAAAAAACTGAAATTTTGAAAAATATAATTTATTTTCTCTAGCCTTATTTGAAACTATATGGAAAATCTGTAAAAACGTCTACATTGCCACTTTTTGTAGTCAAGTAGCTTGGATTTTTCCTAGATTACTTGACTTGAAATAATCAAGAATTTTAAAAATTCAATACTTGACTTGGCTTGATTTTCTGTCGTTACCACTTGACTTGACGTCAAGGAATTTTAAGCTATTTGATACTTGATAACCGACCCATAATGTACGAAAACGCGCAAATATTCCTACAAGCTCATGGATGTATGCGCATAGAAAGAAGTTAGGTACACGATACACTAATAGTGTATCTGAAACAGAACCGTTTCAGATTAGCGGGTCAGAATACGTATTGGAAGATATAATATCCAAATAAGGAAATCAGATCTTGGATGGCAAAAGATGAGAGTAAGGAAGAAGAGAACGCGTATATTGGAGAATCGCTTATTTTTTAAGGAAATTGGACAATAATATGTATATTTCGTTGTTATGCACTATAAACAGTTTATTGTATTCTTTTGTTTTTATATATTATTTTTTTGGTAATACAAGTTTTGTAAATGAAGGTATTTATTGGGCAATGTTCATTACATTGTAATTTCTTGATTTCAATTAAGCATACAAAAATCAAATAGTGTTGAACAACTACTTGATTTCAACAAGTACTTGAAATATAACTACTTGACTTGACTTGGCATTCGACTAACCAGTATGATCTGAACACTTATTATGTTTTTATCACAAAGAAATTCAGGCAATGCTGCAAACATGTATTTTGAACATTATCCCGAATGTCGTCAACCCCATGAAACCTTGTTTCGCAGAATCGAACAAAATTTAAAGATGTATGGATATTTTATAATACCAAGTCGTGCGCCTAGACAAGTAAATCATAGAGTAGAAAACATTGTGTTAAGACGTTAGAGTAGAAAACGTGTGAGTGGCGCTGAAGATGTGTTTGCAGATTTTCGATAGTGTTTCAAATAAGGCTAGAAAAAAGTACCTAAATTAGATTTTTCAAAATTTCAATTTCATCCAAATCCAACTTCAGATATCCTTGACTTTTTGATACTATATCTTGGGCTTCCTAATTACGCAACTATTTTCTAATTTAACCAAATTTGTATCTCTTATAATAAGCGAGATACCAATGGTAAGCCTTTTAAGTGGCTCGTCCTGTAATGTTATTCAAACAATCGCGGAAAAAATTTTGTTAATTAATAAATATCTAGATGATGACTCATTTCATTTCGTATAAGTTATATTTTTTGGGAAAGCTCTAAAAGTTTATACCTTTATACTACAGAAGTATAGTAGAACCACTTGATTGTAACAAGTGGTTTTCAGAAAAATTGGTTTTCTTGTACGTATTCATTTTACAGGTGGTGGTACATTCATATATATTTGATGAATTTGATGAGCTGTGCCACAAAGAAGTCATATACAGTAAAAATGTATGTTGATAACACAAGTGTTCAATCAATCCAAAATCCAGAAGGAACTAATTGATTACAAAATGCAGTAACATTAAATTGGAAATTTAGTGTGCACTAAAATCCATTTTAAACTATACAGGGTGTCCACCTAGTGCGCGTAAGTCCAATATCTGGGTTAATAAAAGAGATAACTTAATTTTTTTTTCTACAGGGTTGTCTAATATCCCGAGCTGCACAAAATGAAAATATATTTACATATTCAGGGTGTTCAGTTTTTCCTGGACAGGTACCAACTTCGTTTTTCTAAATGGAAATATATATTTTTTATTGCTTTTTCGAACTAAACCCTTGATTTTAGTAGGACTTTCATCAGCCTTCCCTATACCTAACTTAAATTTTTTTTGAAATATTGACGGGTGAATATTGACATTTTTGCAACTTTGACACCCTGTAAAATCTAAACGGTTTGAGATCAAGCAAAACGGTTTGCACATTCCTATCTTAACTTTTCAAAAGCTATCGTTTGGTACTAATTTCAGAATTATCCAAAAATTTTAAATTTTCTGAAAATTTTGAAAATTTTTTATTCCTGTATAAATTTGAAATTAGTACCAAACGATAGCTTTTGAAAAGTTAAGATAGGAATGTGCAAACCGTTTTGCTTGATCTCAAACCGTTTAGATTTTACAGGGTGTCAAAGTTGCAAAAATGTCAATATTCACCCGTCAATATTTCAAAAAAAATTTAAGTTAGGTATAGGGAAGGCTGATGAAAGTCCTACTAAAATCAAGGGTTTAATTCTAAAAAGCAATAAAAAATATATATTTCCATTTAGAAAAACGAAGTTGGTACCTGTCCAGGAAAAACTGAACACCCTGAATATGTAAATATATTTTCATTTTGTGCAGCTCGGGATATTAGACAACCCTGTAGAAAAAAAATGAAGTTATCTCTTTTATTAACCCAGATATTGGACTTACGCGCACTAGGTGGACACCCTGTATAGAGTCTGACAATTGCTCTATATATTTGAGGAAATAAATGACCTGTATAATTCACTGTTCACAACTTTTCGTTACTACATTTCAGGTTGCATATTAATCGATGAAAATGTGTTCAAAATTTCAGTTGTTGAATTTTAGCACAGTATAGTTAATTATGAACTTTTTTTATTTTTAGCTATCTTCTCTACTTTTCCACTAACTAATAGTATTTAAAAAAATAACAAAAATTTTGACAATACACAACCGGTTTTATGCAACTTTATTCTAATGCTATAATTATGCAACTTTATTTTAATATTAACAGTACTAAATCTTCTATCCTTTATAAGCTTTTTTGCAAATGATGCCGAGCATGCAAATATCCTATATAATAATAGGTATTACATTTTCCCTCATAATTATACTTACATTATGATACCATGAGAGTTTGTGAGATTTAGGGTTAGCCCGAACATTACATTCAAAATATACATCATCACCTTCTTTAATATCATCTGGATTAAGCGTTGATCCCATTTTCAAAGTAACGACGGGGATATCTGAAAAAAACATATTACGTTTTAGTATTAATGCACTGTCAGAAATATGAGAAATTTCGTTGTAGTCATGTTCAGGTTCAGCCTTGCTCGAATATTGCAACAGATATTAGCATAATATAAAAAATATTACCCATCTCACTCTGCAGTGCAGAAATATTTTTTATTTCTATACAGTATTTTTCACAAAAAATATCTACAATTCTGTCAATTGTAGGTATACGGATAAATGTATAATATGGAAAAATATATTTTTATATTATCTCGATGAAATATTGTTTATGTACCGGGATATCAAAAATTATCTTGGTCAAGGGTGGTTGTGGAATGTAAAACGTGTGTCTTACTTTAAATTTTTGAATATGTTTTGTTGTGTCAGAATCTGTCAATTCATTGTGCTGAAATTTTCTAATCCAGTTTTTGAATCATGCCTCTTACCACACAGCACAAAATTTTCATGATTGAAGCCTATTTTCGAACGGGTGCGCTAGTTAATGGAAATTGGCAATACAGTCAACGTTTGTGTTTGGACAATTTTCGAGAGCACTTCCCAAACGTGGCAATATTACCGGACAATTTTTATGCGTGCCTTACAAATTGTGTTAAAGTGTTTCGCGAAACTGGTTGTGTGACTCATAAAAAAGGTGCTGGTAGACCAAGAGTTCGTACAGAAGAAGTTGTCAATGACGTTCGTCAACGTATGGAAGAGGAGCCTGCAAAACCTTTGAAACGTCTTTCTCAGGAAATTGGATTTTCTTATGGAACATGTCATAAGATTTTAAAGAAAGACTTGAACATGCATCCATATAAGATGCAAGCACATCAAGCTCTTCTGCCCGCAGACCACCCCAGACGCCTTGCTTACTGCCATTGGTTTGTCAATAATTTAATGAATGACGATCTTTTGGACTTAATTTTTTTTTGTGACGAAGCGTGGTTCCACCTTTCGGGATACATCAATTCTCAAAATATGCGAATGTGGAGCAATGATAACCCTCATGTTTGTACTGAATCGCCACTACATGCTCAAAAAATTGGTGTTTGGATGGCAGTTTCTCGCAGAAGAATAATTGGGCCAATTTTTTTCGATTTCACCGACAACGCAGAAAGGTACAGACACAACTTTTTGGCTGAATTTGTGCAACAGTTAAACGATGATGAACTTCGGTACGGTTATTTCCAGCATGACGGCGCAACAGCACATACTACACGAGAAAATACTGCTTTCCTCCGCGAGTTTTTTGATGACCGGCTGATAAGTTTGCATACAGAAGTTGAGTTTCCTCCGAGATCACCTGGTTTGATAATTATGGACTATTTTATATTTCCTTACCTAAAAAACAAGATTTTCGCAACTCCGGTAAATAATTTGCAAGAACTGCAACAAAGAATTGTTCAGCAATGTGCAACCATAACGCCAGAAATGCTGCTAAACTCTTTTCACAGCATGAGGAGGCGCGTCAACTTGTGCATCGAACAAAACGGGGGACATTTCCAACAATTACTGTAATTTAGTTTTTCTTGTTACTAAAACCGTTATTTCATAATTTGTAGTTCATTATTGTTTTACAACTGAAATAAATAGGTATGAAATTTGTAGGTTATTGATGATGTCAGTGTGACAGTGACATAATTATTTCAAATTTAAAGTAACACACACGTTTTACATTCCACAACCACCCTTGACCAAGATAATTTTTGATATCCCGGTACAACTATGTGTGCAATATGGATATTTCAAACTTAAGAAACATATTTCTGACTTTAACATATCCAGATGGAAAGTGGCGTATACCAGGGTGGAAGGTGATTACTTTCCATCCAGACAAATGTCACTTTCAACCCAGGTACATTTTATTCATATTAAGTGACGGGTAATAACCCGTCACTTGCATTTAAAAGATATGGTTGTAAATAAAATAGTATAAAAACCTCAGTGAAAAGTTTCATTCTTGTCTTGAGAAATGGTTCATATTTAGATTTATGATATATTTAAGATATATTTAAGGAATAATTTTTGAATAATTTCCTGCAGTTAATGAGAGTAGTTATTTGTCATTTATAAACAAAAAATATACTGAACATTGATGACAATGACTAGTAATTATTATCTATCAAATGGATCAATTAGTAATTATTATCTATCAAATGGCTGTTATGGATTACAAAACCGAATTTTTTGCCGTCCTTTCCCAAATCATTTGAGATTTTTTTTTCGAGACCGTAGTCGAGTCCTTATACGTTTATTTCGTCTTTGAAATTCTCGAGTCGCGTCCGCCTTAACTTCTTTCTCATGTTATCGAAAGATGAATTAACAACAAGCACCGCCTACGAAAACTGTCAAATTAATTAAACTTCAGAGGTAATTTTCCTATGAGAAATATTGCTTACGGAATCAATAGTACTAACTGCCAGGCACTTCTGATTACCAAAATAGTGAAGCGAAATGCTTTTCCAATTAGAATATCTGTAAAAATTAATTTTTCAGGTTAACACGTATAGTTTATATACTTAACTGTCTTAGCGTCAAATAATAACGAGTGACGCGGTGGCGTGATGGTATAAGTCGCAGGATTACAAACATCGTAAATGCTGAATTTCGCAAGTTCGAATTACGCTGGAGGCAATTTTTTATTTTATTTTTTAATTTCAATTATTTATTATTAGTACTATGAGTGTTTAGTTATTCTGTTTCATTGTCCATAGTTTTTATTCTTTCTGCAGGTAAAGTTTGGAATTAATTCGTTCATTTTGGCAGTCTGTAAAATTCATCATTTTATCTTACAAAAGTAAATATCTTCTACGATATTAATTTGTTGCAACAATTATGGCAGCAATATATTTTTTAACGCCGCCGTTACACCTTTTCGAAGGGCGGGCGGGGTTCCGAACCGTAGCGGAGGGCCCCATTGATAAAATTAATAAAAATGTTTATATTAAAAAATTAATTGTACTTTCAGCACTTAAAAAATGATAATGTTTTACCATCAAGAATAGAGTACCCTTACAATTCATCAAAATATTATTAAGAAAAATCGTTTAGTATAATTACATCATCATTCCAGATATACAATTTCAGCTTTCTGTCTCTAAACTTATTATTTCATGTACAAGGGATTATCTCAAATTTCTTTAATATGTATTTTTCTTTACATAATATTATTCTTGATGCTTTTGTCACCCGAAAGGTGACGCCAGGCTGTACGTCTGGACCCCCGGTAGGGCTAGAAATGGGAACGAAAATCGCGACAGCGATTTTCTCCCATTTCTAGTAGTACATTAAACAACGAGTATCATAAGGCGTACTTTTATCGCACGCGTCCTATTTTAGAAAACGAGCCGGAAGGCGGCGAGTTTTCTAAAGGACAAGTGCGATAAACGCCTTATGAAACGCGTTGTTTATACTAGTTTTTCTATTTTGCACGTTTTACACCTATGAAAGCAAAGAAAACTCATCAAAAAATTGCCTCAGATCTCAGAAGGAAAGATGCTGTCGAGTGACTTAAAAATATTAATGGGGCCGTATTAGACAAAATGAAGTTGATGATGATTCTGAAGAGACGAAACGTTACTTTAAAAAAAATTACGCTATTCGATAAAGCGTAAAAAGTTGCTATGAGAAAGTATCGTTTTTATTTCAATAACCCTTGAAACAAGCCTGAAATTTTACAAAATCGAATTTTCAAAATTTCGATTTCTTTCCAAGTATTTCAAAAGCAAATCATGTTAGCCTAGATTTTTTTGAGGCATATTGTTGGTCACCAAATTACGCAACTTTGCCCAATTTAACCTAGTCTCTATTTCTAACGGTTTCCAAAATACCAATGTTATTGCAGCCAAATTGAAATACACTGTTTTAATATAAGCGTTTTACAATAATTAAACAATTGCGAACTTATGATAAGATATCTTTAACACTATACATTCTTGGCAAAACTAATATCCAAAACTAATACTTTATTTTAACTGATTTTTATATAAACAAATTCTCGAATGTTCTGATTTTACCATAATCTAAAGTTCAATTGGATACTGCTCTTATTTGGAATTTAATACAAAAATAAAAATATTAAAACTAATAAAATGTAAGTTATTACATGAAATTGATTGAAGTTATTACTGAGAATAATAAGAATATTGGAAATTTCTAGTAAAACCTTAAGAAATGCTTTATAAGAAGATTTTCATAATTACTGAAACTTTGTCGTAACATAATAGTGTGTTCGAGATATAAAGTTAAGATTTGGGACAAACTAGAGAACCTTTCAGCGTACGTACAGACGGCATAAACTTTTGTTCGAGAGCTCAGCAAATTGTGTTAACTCTCCTTCCGTATTATAAAGTTTGTAAACAATGTCACTGAATGGGCTCTATAAATAAATTATGACAATGGATAAAAAAGAGCTTAGGTATTTAAATTTAAAACTTAGTCTTTTAGAAATAAATCAATTATATAATTTATAACCACATAATACAAGACAGAAACACAAGTATAAAGGGAATAGGAAAGAGTTTTCATACTCAGGGAGAAAGACTAGGTTATTGTACCTAGTGTTTAGTTCATTTTACGCTGTTATAATCATAGTGTTATTAAGAGCAGAACTGTCAAATATTGGTAGGTATCCTGCCACCTGTAAAATGTAAATTATCACGCCGCGCCGTCTCGACCTGAAGGCATGCGACCACACTCGAATCCTGGCCTCCTATGCTGGCAATACCAAAGAATATAAACTAATAAGAATTTTCACATTCATTCATGATTAGTTTATTGTCTTTGGCTATATTAAGTGACGCACAAGATTTCCAGTCAGTCCGAATCCTGCACCAGTGAAGACGAGTTCAGCCGATCACCTCCATCTCTACTATCAAGAAATAGTAAGTAAAATTTGCGAAGTCCACCAAACCGACTCAAGTGGAAATTTGTATAAATATCAAAAATAAATATTTGTGATAAAATTCTTAAGTCCCTGATTCCGCTACAGCGCCTGTCCAAGTTCCCACTAACCTTGCATCCAGCTGTGAACAACTCAGATACTCAGTCGCCTGCCGATCATCGCCAGGACCAGTCCAGTGTGTCCCGAAACTGTTACCAGTAGTGAAGAGTAGTAAGTAAAATTATGTAAGTCCACATTTTTTTGGTTGATACTTATACAATTTCGCTGGCTACTGTCTACTACCTTGAAAACATACCAAGTCCGATTTCGACATTGCCCATGTCCGAGGTTCCGCTGGTCCTCAAGTTAATAGGGGTCAACTCGAACATTTAGTCGATCGCCGTCCAGGAACGAGAGCAGTTCTGCCCGTTACCACCACTGCTACTTGTACGACAAGCTTGGGAGTAACAAAATAATTCTAAGCCAGAAAGCAGCACAATTCGCAATAGTTCTCCCATCGATCGTTTTACCAGCTTATACTAGCTGGTGAAGAAGTACAGGAGTATCCGCCAACCGCCCGAACCAGAGAAACGTGCCCAGGACTTGTTGCGGAAGTGAGAAAATCACCGAATAGGGAATACTAACTTGACTATTGTATTGTGCTAATCATAACTTTATCCCAGCTTTCTTGTCGCCGGTCCACGAGCTTAGGAAAGGTACGGCTTGTCCCACTACAGGCGTATCGGAATTAAGTGTTGTGGTTAATCATACCTTTATTTCAGCTTTCTTGGTCCACGAGCTTAGGAAAGGTACGACCTGTCCCACTTCAGGCGTGTGAGCACTAATTTTTTCCTAGCTTGTTAATCATAACTTATTTTCCAGCCTGAATTTTCATTACAACAGAGTTAACTTGTAGTCAATAGCCAACGGGCAGATTATTTTAGTAGTAGTTTGTTAATCACTTTGCTTAATGATTCCTTCCTCACTTGGTATCCACGCACGATCACCGCCCCCCGTAGCTGACACAGTTGCTTGTTAACCCGCTGTGTAGTGGTGTTTTTGCACTGTAAACAGAAACTGGCGCCCGAGACAAAATAAGACATAAATCGATACTCAGGCGTTAAATTGACACTTCCTGGTATATGTTACACAAAAATCTAAATTTTAATATCGGTTAATAGTTCAAATCAATATGACATTAAGCGAAACCAAAACGCTGTAAAAACCATGGTTCCATTGTATATAATAATACAAAATTTTGTTCTCATCTATTCACTAAAGATTCACAGACCCAGTCTTTCTGCAAATAATTCATTGCTAGAATGAATTAATGTATTAGGCTGCAATAAGTGGACATATATAAATACATATTATACGTGTTAGTAATATCAGATACATATACCTACATGTAGATGTAATATGTCTCTGGTAATATGTAAACCCATCGAAGAACTGATATACCGAATCATATCACATGTGCCAACGCCAACAATTCTAGATCTCTAAAATGATTCGCTCTTCCACTTAACTTTTGCTACACTAACAACTTGAGCCTGAGTTTATAATAAAAGTGTTAGTTATTATTACCTAAATCTAACGTTTACACAAATAATGACTAGATTACGCGGATCAGGTCAGTTTTCTTTGCAATGTTGGTATTATTCTTTCTTTTAGTTAAGTATAAATATTCAGTTAATTATGTATCTTAATTATGAAACGTAAAAGTTAATTATGAAACTTCTGATTTATTATTGCCAAAATATAAGTTTATAAGATATAAAAAAATAAAGTCTTCCAAATCACTTATTTTTATCTAAAATAAATGATGAGTTATTGTTTTGCTAAAAATGTTATAAGAACTGTTGGTGTTAACAGCAATAATTATATTAAATTACAACAACTAGATTCATAGGTATATGAAAAAATGGACGTAGGATTCGGGTTATAATTTTGTAAGAACAGACAGATAAGTTATGAATTAATAGTAAATTTTGTTTCTTGACCCCAGGTATAAATTTAGACTTGCTGGCAGTGTGAATCTGGGAAATTACAGTTCAAACTCAGAATATAGGATTTTCATTTTCCACTTTTTTCCATACAAATTTAAATTTCAACACGTCAGCATCGACATCTTAGGTATTCTAAGAAATATAAGAATAATTAAATTTCGCTAATTTAAATATGTTTTGCAATAGATTCTATCTATGCAATTTCTTATTTTTGTTCCGCCTATAATAAATTAAACTATTTACCCCTTACTATAAAATACTGATTTAATTTATCAACATAATGAATATAATGAATTTAAAAAAACATTTTTCTATTTTATTTAAATATAAATTTAAACTTGTTATCCAACTAAAATTATAAAGGATTCATTTCGAATATTGAAATGTGTTCGAATGTTGTTCAAATGATAATTCATTTGATCTTCTCATTTGGGCATTTATTCTAAAAAATGTATAATTATAAAAGATACATAACTACATTATTTATTGATCTTATCTAAATATTGGGATCAAATGAAGATCCTGTTTTTTAATTACCCATAACCTAGATATGCAATAGAAATGACCTTATTACTCAAAGGTAATGTCGGAAATAACTACTTTGCAGGCAGGCTCAATCAGTATCGTTCTGGCGTATCCTGAACTAGTCTCATAGTAATTTATTTATGAAATTTCTTTATTTCGTTTTTAGTATCATTATTATCATTATTTTCAATCCGAAAATATTAAGTTGATCTCTATTTTCTATAAAAAATTTATTCGGAGTTTTACATATCTACTCATTGCATGATCCTTTGAAGTAGAACTCTTCTGTTTACCCACCGTTTACGAAATTTCTATTTCTATTTTTTTCCTGACAACTGAAATTGTACTAATACTCTTTGGCCTAATGTGTTGGTATTTAATATGATGAGATAATAGTTCTATTAAAAATAGTACATTATATTGCTAGAAGCTAAAGGCGAACATGACTTGTTGAGCCTAGAACTTTACAAAGCCGAGACGTTAGCCAAGGATGTGTAAATTGGGCGAAACACATAAAGAGTTTTATACTCCGAGTGACATATGCTATTTTTTCTTCAAGCGTCAAAATTAAAACTATATTTTTCACATATTTATGCTTGTATAAAAAGTGATCTCACGGGACGTTTAATTTCAGTCTGACAGTTCTGAGAAATCATGGCTACATGACTCTGTTTTTTAATCCGTTGTTATGGTTACACTTTTACTTTCTTGTACTAGTAAAAAATGAGAATATTTCTTTACTAGCAAAACAATACGCCTTTTCAATAATACATCGTACATAAAATATTATTATACGCTTGAAGAAAAAATATATTATTTATCTTAAAAGAGAATATAGCGGTACTATTTAGTACTGGACGATACTTTCGTCCGCAGAGTTGGATATGACATTTCCTTTGCATATCACCTATGTCAGCATATAATCTAATGATATGTTAATTTAAATGATAGCACTTATATTCCAGTAGTTACCCTTTTTCTTTTGGCATTAAATGTAGGTATAATAAATGTAACGAACTAATAACATTTCAACAACATAAATCCTGAGAGTCTTTATTTAAAAGACATTTAAAATATCGAGAGCGAACCAGAATAGAAAACTAATCTGGAAATAATTCGACTAAACGGGAATCTAAGCATATGCAAAGTACTTACTAGTGCATAGTAACAATATTCTGGAAATAGCTTATTACCTCAAATATTTGAAGAAAAAAATGCAAGGACGCTTATGACATTTCTGTTTTACTTATAAATGACATTAAGGATTCTGTCGTATTTCCTCTTCCGAACTTCATAAACATATGTTTATCCAAAACTATTTTCCTGACTAAAAATTGCGAAAGTAGTTCCGATTTTTAACAAAAGTTATATAAGTGATCCCTAGAATCACCAATATCGGTGATTCCTTGTTTCGAAAAAATTTATGAAATAATTCTAAAAAATCAATTAATAGTACATTTAGAAATAAACGACCTTTTTAATAGTAACCAATGTGTGTTTATAAACAAACTATCAGCCACCCTTGGAATAGACTAACTAACGTCCATAATAAATACCAGATTCGAAGAAAGAAAGTATAATTGCTCCATGTGTGCCTTATAAAGGCATTTTATTGTGTATCTCATACAAAATATCGATTGATATTATAGATACTACATGACAAAATGTCCAATAAGTCTTCCACGCTGCTACAATAATAATTATACAGGGTTTTTCAACGAAAAGTAGCCAACCTTAATAACTCAGAAACGGAGGGTAGCAGAAAAATTTCCAAAAACAGGTCGATTTTTAATTCAAGGGGGACAACTTTTGGCGTCAAGTTCTTGATGACATCGCTTCCCCCCTTCCCCCCACTCCAACTACCACAAAAAATTTAAATGGCAATACGGGCCAAATAATACTTCATTTGACAGATATTTTAAATCTCTATTCAGTGATGTGCTACATTTGAAATTCGGGCTATTAGTGTTTTAGAAATAGTCGATTAACGTTTAAGAATAAACTTAGGAAGTTTACCGTGGTGGAACAAACTTTGTAAACATTTTCTTGATCATCATAGTTTTTTGGTCATTTTTTGTCGCAGTGATAAGATAGGTAGCGCCAGTAAAATTACCGTCAATGAAATACCTGTCAGTTGATGTTCACTTCATTTTGAATTAAAAGTGTCAAGATGGTTTACACGACTGCCGAAGGAATTGAGATTGTGCGTTTGTATTTCAGAAATAACGACTGCGCACGAGCTACAGCGCGTGTTTTCAATGAAATGCATTCCGATAAATTCATTGGTCATCAATATGTTTTAAAGTTGATGCAAAAATTTATGGAAACTGGATCAGTGGCAAACAAAAAACATCAACCAGAAGGACGAATTATTAATGAACCTGTTGAAATTGCTGTTTTGGGACACGTCGCAATGGATAACAATCAGTCTTTAAATCAACTTTCCCGGGCATCAGGGGTTTCAACAAGCAGTATATGGAGAATTTTAAAAACGCACAAATTTCACCCTTACAAGATAAACTTCTTCAAGAACTAAACGAAGACGACAATGATCGAAGACTACAGTTTTGCGAAGTTATGTCTAATAATCTATTGAATACCGTGCACTTGTTGTACAATATTTGCTTCAGTGATGAGTGTATGTTTTTTTTTAATGAACAAGTCAACAGGCATAACTGTAGGTATTGGTCAGATACGAATCCGCATTGGTTTAGGGAAACCCATACCCAATATCCCCAGAGACTGAATGTTTGGGCAGGTATTCTAGGTGATCACATCGTTGGCCCGTATTTCATTGACGGTAATTTGACTGGCGCTACTTATCTTGAACTTCTTGATACCACCATTGATCCGCGCATAACAGAACTACTGGAAAATGATGAAAATTTGCTTGAAAATGAATTACTTTTCCAGCAAGATGGGGCACCTCCCCACTATGCGGTTCCTGTTCAAGAATATTTGAACGAAAGCTTTCCTGGGCGATGGATTAGCAGATGTGGTCCAATCGAATGGCCGGTTAGATCACCAGACCTGTCTCCGTTGGATTATTTCTTATGGGGGCATTTGAAATCCAAGGTGTATGAAACACAGCCAGCCGACATTGAAGATCTTAGGCAAAGAATAATAGAAGAATGCCGACAAGTGACACCACAAGTTCTCGCAAATGTTCATGAACTCTTTCAAAGTCGTCTGTATTATTGTATGGAAATTAACGGAGGTCACTTTGAAAACTTACTTTAACGGTAACTGCCATTATTTATAATTATTATAAATGCTTAAAATAAATACAATTTCATGAATTTATTGCAAGATACGTGTTTCTATTACTGAAAAACCATCACTGCGACAAAAAATGACCAAAAAACTATGATGATCAAGAAAATGTTTACAAAGTTTGTTCCACCACGATAAACTTCCTAAGTTTATTCTTAAACGTTAATCGACTATTTCTAAAACACTAATAGCCCGAATTTCAAATGTAGCACATCACTGAATAGAGATTTAAAATATCTGTCAAATGAAGTATTATTTGGCCCGTATTGCCATTTAAATTTTTTGAGTTAGTTGGAGTGGGGGGAAGGGGGGAAGCGATGTCATCAAGAACTTGACGCCAAAAGTTGTCCCCCTTGAATTAAAAATCGACCTGTTTTTGGAAATTTTTCTGCTACCCTCCGTTTCTGAGTTATTAAGGGTGGCTACTTTTCGTTGAAAAACCCTGTATATCATTTAGTACAGTGGTGAATTTGTTAATAAATTTGTGCGGGTTAGGGTGTAATAAATAGATTTCGCTGTCTACTATTCATTCTAGGTACCCTCTATGTTATGGCTGTAGTTATTGATCTTGTTGTGTAGTACCTTATAAAGCAACTGATTGCATTTTGCGTCTTGTCATAAGACTATAAGTTGAAACGTCCACAAAATATATATTGAGGTGTACCTCTAGCGGGATAAAAACCGTACAGCAAGTAAGTTTCAGATTTAAAAATCTTCTCTGGACTTTTCCAGTGATGTTACCACATATTGGACACCATATAAGTGAACCATATTCCAATTTAGATCATATATACATTGTGTATAATACTTACAGTAAATTGCTCAGTGAAATCTTTCGAATTGCGTAGAATAAAGTTAAGGTCCTTGTATGCGTTTGCAATACAATTTTCAATATGTTGCGAAAAATTCAGCTCTGAGTCAAACACAACATCTAAATCCTTGATGACGACTAGAGTTTGTTATCAAGTACACCATCAGTGTAAAATCACCAGATTGTCCTGCAAATTTTCACGGTCTACCTGAGAGGCTACTTTGCAAAACAATTTAAGATCATCTGCATACGATAGGTAGTGTACATTTAAGGTTGCAGCGATATCATTGATAAGAATTATAAAAAGGAGTGGTCCAAGTACCGACCCCTGTGGTACACTAGAAGTCTGCCTGAAAGTTTTAGATTTGAATCCACGAAATTGCACAAATTGACCTGTTAGATATGATTCAATCATTTTATTTTAATTGTACCTGTGCAAAGCCCAACTCCATCAAGTTTATTCAAAATTAAGCTATGATCAAGTCTATCAAAGGCTTTGGAGAAGAGACTTCCCTCATCAAGGACATTAGAAATAAATTGAGTTTTGCACGCAAAATTAGACACCGTGGATCTACCCTGAATAAAACCATGCTGTTCAGGTATGATTACATTAGCAACGTGACTAGAAATATAGTTCTGTACTGTAATTTCAAATAGTTATTATTTAGAATAGTAATAGGCCAATAATTACCAAAATTGTTCTTCGCATCCTTTTTATGAATTGTTATACTTAATTCTGGATAATTTTCTTATATTCTGGAATGTACCTGTGATAAGTATCAAATTAAATAAGATAACTAATGGCTTACAAAAAATGATAGCACAATCTCTAATAAGAAATGCCGGTATTAAAGCCGGGACCATGTACATATTATTTTTTAATCTTTTTAGTCGCATATAAGATATCAGTTTCAGATATTTTTATTATATTCAGAACATTTGCGTTATTAAAATTATCTATATTACTGAAAATACTTGATTTTTATAAATGATTCAGAAAAAAGTAGCAAATGTGTTGACAATAATTGTTTGAGAATCCTCCGTTTCTTGACCGTTATTTACCATGGCACATGGAATTGTAGTGGTGTTCTTTTTAGAATTTATGAAAGAAATTGAAGAAATTTGTATTGCAGACAAGTAGGTATAATAAAAATTATTTTGATTTGAATTTCGATTTAATGAAGTAATATGTTTAAAGAGACATTCTTTAACGGAGATTAAACTTGGATTGTAATTATAGATAAAAGAAAAATGATACGGTTGGAATAAGTATCCCCAGATACTTCACAAACACATAATAAACAGCTTTATTCTGCGCCAATTTATAGCACCAGAATACACCCCATTGTATACGTTTAACCAATAGAATTTAAGTGACATTATTACTTATTAAAGTTAACGACGTCATTACCAAATTGTATCTCTTGGGGGTGAGACAGTAATTGGCATAATCAAGTTTAATAGGTGCTGTTACTGTCGCCTCCGTCACAAATGGTGCTATAAAAGAATACACTTTGTTTTATTTATATTTATAATTAGGTATTACATGGGGAAGAGCAGTAATGAGGCCGCTGAAAAATGTATTAACTGATGTCGAACTAAACCGTGTGGGCAGCATTAAAAGCATAACTTATGCATTTAAAAATTGTTGTTCGAAAATGTTTAGTTCATATTGTATCGATTATTGTTGGTTTTGTATTGTAATTGAAATAAATACTATATAGATTATCTTAATCAACCTATTTTAATGCTTTTTGGTGTAATGTGGAAAACTACGTCAGTATTGTAGGTTATGCTGCTGTTTCAGAAGCATCTTTCCGAATGAAATACTCGTTAAGTGTAAATAATACAGTTTGTTTAATTTAAGCACACCTAAATATAGTCTCCATTATTTATATGTCAAAATAACAAATATCGCGGACTGGTTTTTCTACTTATACGAATTCCTAAATAGCTGAAAAAATTGGAGAATTCCAGCTCTTGATACATAATGTTTATTGAATATTTCCTGACGTGCAGGCATTTACAATTTGTTGTGACCCTTTTCTGCAGTAAAAAGTTCTTATTTTTACTGAGAGAGGTATTAAAGGGGACTATCCCTTTGAAGTATAATACGTATTTACAAATAAAAAATCACACTCGCTTTTGTACGTCTCTGCTAATACCCGATGTGTACGAGATAGGAAAGGGTTCCTTCAGCCGGGATTTCTCTCGTCGAATAATTCCTAAGAGAATAAATATAACTTACAATGGACATTTAATCTCCACTTGTCCTCGAGTGCGCTATCAGGAATGGACGGGTTCTCTGCTCGACAGGTCAAGTATTTGCCATCGTCATCGATCACAGGCACAAACGTCAAAATGCTTAGACTCTGATTGTTCTGTTCTGAGAACTGAAACAAAATTTATTTTTAAGTAATCGTTCACAATGGAGTTGTTAGTGAAATGAATATATCTAGTGATACAATTACGTTTAATTTATTATTACAAGCTTTTATTTAAGTTCACAAGTACGGGTGTATATTTAATTTTAGATACAGAGTGACCCATTTGAAAGCGGGACACCCCTCGAAAAGTTTGATTTGTTGGCCGATTTAAACGTTTTTTTTTTAACGATAAAACTTCAATAACTCCACTATAGTGCCAATTTCCGAATTAAATTTAAAATTTCAAGGCCGATATCGAATTTTTATCAAGGTCAAAAATTAACAAAAAAGGTTAACAATTTTTTATTTCTAATCTGACTGCGCCACTAGATTGGTGATGATATTCTCAAGTGGGTGTGATCGATATATAATTATATTCTCCATCACACAGAACAATAAAATCCAGGGTGTTTCAATTAAAAAAGTGTCTCGGGCATTTGAAATTAGTCAGAATCAAATTACTTTTTTGAACACCCTGTAAATAATAAAATATGAAATTACACATAATCAGAAAGCTTGATAGCCTGCCTAACCATAGCGCAAAACTTGTTACTATAACTATCCTTGTTAATCGATGGCAAGCATTTCAATAAGGCATTACAAAATCAATTTTTTCTTTAAATTAAAATATGTAAAAAACTATTAATTTTTCGTAAAATTTACCGTAGAAATAAAAAATGTAAAAAATATAGGCTATTCTATTTAAAATAAGAAAAGTAATAGCCATATCGAATTTTAATAGCTTATGCTTTATATACTTATTTCTGTTAGAATATTTTTTTTTTTAATTTCGGTCAGACCCATTTGAATTATTCATAAATCCAGTAAGCCTGTATCCAGTAGCACAGTGACATTAGAAATGAAAAAAATTACAATTTTTTTTTTGGATTTGAAAAAATTTGATTTTAATTATGCTATATTTCTGTTAGAAATCAATATACATTTTTTAATTTTCGGTCACACCTATTTAAGAGTATCCTAAATCCAGTGACGTAGTTATATCTGAAATAAAAAAAATTGCTAACCTTTTTTTTTAATTTGAAATTTTAAATATGGCACCATAGTTGTTATTGAAGCTCTAGTCTTTAAAAAAATTGTTTAAATCGACTAATAAATAAACATTTGGTGCTCCGTTTTCAAATGGATCACTTTGTAGACGTAAACATATGTTTATACCGCCACTTTCATCTATTTCTTGTTGAACTATAGCGTCAAAATTTAGTATACTTATAGATATATTAAACAGTAATATATTTTTATACTTCTATATAGCAAAAATTCAAGGTGGCGGATATAAGTAAGGGTTTTTGGGATCGCTATTCCTACGAATTCTTGTAAACTAATCTAATATGTATTCTTGTTTGAAACATATCTAAAAATTAGAAATCAAAGATGAAGGTACTAATGTGGCGATATTTTTGGTCGTTCTAGATATCGGTACTACTTTGGCGGACAATCAGTGCTTGGGAGTTTTCAGGGTTGCGATTCTGAATTTTTGGTAAAATACTAGGAATTCAACATGATTAATCAGCAATAGATGTGTATAGGATGCCACTTCCATAGAACCAAACTGTGTTGTTAGAATTTTTTAAAAACTAAAGTAAAATGTATAATAAAATTTTATTTTAAAAGGATACGAAACTATTTGAATTTTTAATTGCAGAAAAAAATTTGAATAAAATATTTATACTAAAACAATATTTTGAGCTAGTATAGAGTGTGTTTTTGTAACCAAAGTATTGTCCAGCCATTAGATTATTCTAGAATCTATATGACGATTCAAAATTTGGTACATTAATTTAATATTTTAAGTAATTATAATACTAACACATAGAAATTGAAAGTTAAGTAAATTAGAAAAGGTTTTCATCCGAAATTTTACATTGATAAATTAACTCCTATATAAAATAGTCTATTTGACAGTGACATTTTTGTCACTTTGACAGCGATAAAAAAGGTGCATCGTTTTTTATCACCGATAAAAGTGCCTGTTCCTCAAAAGCAGAGTACATCTAGTAGTCGCACGTCACTTTAAAATCTGTCCTGTCAGCTATAATTTTTAAGTATTGTGGAAATTACATATTATTATTACATATTTTGTCGTTAATTTATCTTGCCAAAAAACACTCGAGCTTTATTTTTATGGATAAATTTCTTTTTAACTCAAAATTTTTCCATTCAGTAATTTTGCTCGAAAAACTGACATTTGACAAAATCGCTCGACCTCCGGTCTCCCGATTTTTTCATGTCAGTTTTTCTCATAAAATAACTGATTGGCAAAATTATTTCGTTACAAAGAGAAATTTATCCGATAAAAAAAAAGCTCTTGTGGTTTTACTGTTGACAAAAATATTACAATAATTCGGTCATATGCGAATTCTAGAATACTCTGACAACTGGAAAATACTGTGTTAGCAGAAACAACACCATGAAAATTATTTTTTCCTTTTTATTACAAATACTTAATTTATAATGATCTTTAAATAAAAGCTTTAATATATTTGAAGGAGATGCCGAAAACAACTACTCCACGGGCAATATGCCCCGACTGGCATTGCATTACATAGGAGTCGCCACATCGTTCATCGAGACCTTCTACCAGACACTGACCGGTTTCGCGCTTATTTTGGGCTCATCACAGCGACACTTATGGAGATACCTCGGGAGATGCCGATGTTATGGACTGCCAGTCGGGGCATATTGCCCGTGGAGTAGTTGTTTTCGGCATCTCCTTGAAATAAATATGTAGGATTATCTTCCTTAAAGACAATAGAGGTCACTGCTGTAATGGCACCTGCAGAAAAGCAAGTCGTTATCTGTCTGTCAATTTGACAATAATTGTCAGACAGATAGTAGCAAAGACCCAAAGAGAGCATACGGTGTGTTTCTCACCACTAATAGCTTTAATATATTTTTGAACATTGGATGACGCGTTGGAAATTATTAATGTCTAATTAAAATTTAAAAAACTACAGTTTTTTTAACTTTTCTGTGATATTATGATTCTGTGATCTCAGAGGTACAACATTCTTTTACTAACCATGAAAAATTAATAAAATTTAAATATAAATGGATATATCATAAAAACTAGAAAAAATATATGGATATATTAGTACAATTCATAAACATAGAATTAATGATTAACTTCTGTGTCTAGTTGATGATATATTTGGAAGGTGTTTCATTTAAAAAACTTGGGTTTCTTTGGTTCAAAGTTGGACAAACTGATAAAATGTATAGAGGACAACTTGTATAATAAGTCAAATGTGAGTGTTGCTACAAACAGCAGATTAGGTACTGTTCATAACAGGGAAATAACAATTTCACATATTTCATCGAAACAATTTCATAGTTTTCAGACAGTAGACGAAGCAGACAATGTTCTACAAAATAGGCATTTGTAAAGAAAATAGGCCTTTTCTTTCACCCTAGCAGAAACTTTAACTTCCGGTACATTAGTTTTAAAAACCCCTAGCCAAATTGTTTAACAACTTTTCCGATAAATAGTAGGCGGCTTAAGACGCTCCTTGGAATTTTATAACAAAGGAGAATCAAATGGGTCAATTTTCCATCAACTTTAAAGCTGTTCCGAAAGTAAAATTTAATAATGACTGCTCTATGAAATGTATTAACATTGATTTTCATTTTTGTAATATTTCTAATTCGTAAAAAGACTTACATCTAATTTTTATTTGATCAATATTTAATGAATCTAGTAATGATGCGACTTTTTAATCCACCGCCAGTTGTAGACATGTTAATATATCAAGAGATTTCTCTTGATATATTAATTACTACTCCATTTTAATAAATTTAACTTATTAGTTGTGTTTTAATAGCAAAAAATAAGTTTTATGACCGTACATCGTTAATGTATGCAATGTTAATTGCGTGGTGTAACTTTTAAATACTTAAATTAATATGCATTCCCTAATTGCGTCTAACAACATTGTCAAAACAAAAATAAAATTAATTTTATTACTTATAAAATTAATTTTATTTTTATATTATCTAGAGTTGTTCTGATCTATTAAAACTCTGCGTTGTGTTGTGTTTGGCCAAATGTATGTATTTGCTAACCAATTTATGCCAGGAGAACGTGTGTTGCATATAAATGTACGAAAAATTTCTGCTCTAGATATTCAACTCATGGGATCCATTTATTGTCTGTTTCCTTTGAACATCAAAAAAAGTTGGCGCCGCAATGATTTAGATAAAAGATAAATTAAAATATAATTTGTAATATTATAGAATTTTATATGAAATTAAAAAACCACTAATGATCTGTTGAAATTTAGTTAATTTGTCATATATTTATTTTTATTGCATATTATACAGTAGTTTTTTGGGGCAAACTTTAAAAGTTTGCTTTCATACTAATCTTTCGATATTTATTTTGAATACTTCTGGTTTTTTGTTTTTTATTATTTTACAGGTGGTGGAATCTCAAATGAAAATAAAATGATTTACGCAATATATTTTATTAGATACTTTGTCAAAAATTAACTAAATACTTATATTTTAGATTAGTTTACTTTCTTACTAACCATTACATTAATAATATCATATATTTTGAGAACAAATCTAAAACCTTTTATTGAATGGGTTACACGAAAAATGTTGTATAATCATAATTAATGGAGCTGGAGCATAATTAAAATAATGGAGCTCCGTGGCCGAGCTGTTAAAGACGTCAAGTTTTTAATCATTCTCCGCGATTGAAGGCGGTTCAACTTTTTCTAATTGCTCCTATACTAAATCTGTGTGCATAAAACTGACACCGTTCTTAACCTTGCAGTAGTGGCACCCTATACTTTAACATGGGCGGTGGCGCCGAGCCTCATAGACCCTAAATAAACAACAAAACAAATTCAGCAAATGTAACTTTTTTTTGTATATGATTATATTTTCTTTAACACTGGTTTATATTGTTTGTAAAAAGCAATTTGGCTTTTAAGAATATCTTATACAGTTTAAGTATATGGGGAACATAAACAGTTACTTCGTTTTGTGACGAAATAATAGTAATGTAAAAAAAATAAATTACCAAAAAGAAAAGGTAAAAAAAAACTAATAAATCTAAAGTTACAAAACAAGATACCTTATTAATCGTGGTTTTGAAATTGTCGCACACAATTACGACAGATAATTTTGGCATGGGTCATACACAAAAATCTTTGACAGTAATATATGGTTTTGATCTCTGCGGCATTCTGCGCATTTTTTTCTGGTCCCAGGAGGAATTAATTATTGTTGTTCATAAAGGTCTGTAGAAGTTCCAGCTACGTCTTGCTGCCTTTCGGCGAACTTCAATTGGCAATTTTTTTGACAAAGAACGGCGTTTCAGATTTCAAGATTCAGCAATTTTGAATCTGGATTACTATATATTCTGGAATTCTGGAATCTTGATATATTCTTGAAATTAATATATATTTCAGTCCAAATACTTACAACTTTAATGAAATTCAGCAGGAAAATATACGACACAGAATTATTCCACTAAATAGTTATGTAACGTACACGATGGCGCCGGGTGTATCAAGCCCTTTCAAGCGATAAATTTTTTGCTGAACTGTAAATAACTCTATATTACACCGCACGTTACTAATCCAGAAAGTGGGAAGGTACTGAGAAGTACGCAACTGTTGCATAATTAGTTTGAAAAGAAGAAAATTGAAAAGAAATAATTATTGTACTTTGGAACCAGATTTATTTAAACTGCCCTCCCAACGATGTACAAAATATAATTAAATAAAATGTAACGTATTCTGAGATTTTTCTGTATTATATTTTACATATAGGAGGGAAATTTATATAAATCTGGTTTTAAACTATTACTGACAGTAATTTAAAGTTATATGAGGCACGATGGACCAATTGCATTTCAAACTGATTGATTTCAATAGGTAACAAATGAATAGTCAAAAAGTAAGGTAGAGGGGGCACATTCAATCACCCACCGTAAATTACTTGGCTATGTTTCAATGTTGTTTGAATTAGGGATTTAGTTACATTTTGTTTTTTGTGAATGATTTCTATAACTTGTCTTATATCATATGTGTGATCTCTTCTATTAATAAATGTATTCTATTCTGTTCTATTCTATTCTATTTTACAGTCATATTACAGTCCTTCAGTAATTTATAGAAAAAATAAATCCTCGCTTTTTAATTGAAAACGTTTAAGATTCTTCTATTATATGAATGTATAATATTGTCTGCTTTTAGAACAGTGATTTTTACTTTTTTTTTCATGTGTCAGACTACCCAAAAAGAAAAGAGAATATCAAGAGTGCCATAAATAGTTACAGATGGCATGCACATGAATAATTCGAACACATTCAATATACATTAAGACAATGTTGGCATCATTCTGGCGAGAAGAAAGTAATGGTAGGTATACTTACAGACGTGTTTAGAAGTTGTATTACCATTAGAGTTGTGTTCTGTTGAGTCACTTCAAATATCAAATAGCAAATATATAATAAAAGAATTTTGAAAATTCTGACAAATGTAATGGAGTGGATAATATTGTTCATATGTTATCGGAATAGCCAATGTTTACTGAAAATAATAGAAAATTAAAATTCCTTTGCTTATTATCAGCATTAAACTTAAAAAGAAGATTTATTATCATGATTTACGGCCAGTAACAGGCAGTATCCTGTTTAATAACACAAAGTGTAAAAACTACTTGTGATTCTGAAGAAGATAAATTAAACTTGAGTAAAATTGTAAAAAAAAACGAGGGGAATTTCCCGAAACTAATTTCTTAAATGGGTATGAAAAGTGGCCTATACATTTCCTTAATTTAATGTAATAAGAACAGTATTTCAAGGCTCATTAACTTTTAAAAAATTCTCTGTTTAAAATCGTTTGTTGCGCGCACTCTCCTGATGGCGTCCTTTTGAGTTAGGTTAGAAATTCTTTACAAATCCCTTGCTTTCATTCAGTATTGAATGGGACGCTCTTAACAAAAGGAAGCAGGCTGGTGATTAGGGTAATTTCTTATACAAATACACAAAAAGTAGATTCCGCACATCCAAACGGAATAGCAATTTAACCCTCTCCCATAGTCATTATTTTTAAATTACTGTAGGGCATTTGTTTGGTACCTACATATATTACATTCACTACATTAGATAAGTTCACTACCTATATTTTCTGTTGCTAGCAAGAAAAGGAGCTTTGTGATTTTTGCACGGCTAGGAATTTGTTTTCAAATCGTAAATCTTAATGCAAATATATATTCTCTGCAGTTGGTGTAGATTCTTTTAGTACATAAATTAAGTTTAACATAAATTTATTTATATTTGAATTGAAAACTTAATACTTAATAAAATTTTACTTGCAATAATAACTTCAGTCAAATACAATAATTTTATATCTTAGTTACTACCTATTATCTTTGTCAAATTGTAGTTTATAACCTACAGCTACAATGCATTTCGCAACAGTTTATATTCATTTATGTTTTGAACCTCTTTACCAAATTTAAGCGGTCAGCCTAATATTAATAGTAAATAATAAAAGTAAAATTTTTCTTTAGAATTGGCTACTGCCCTCTCAAAGAAGATTTTCTTATTTTTATCACAAAATAATAAAAAGTGAATATGTTTTAATACAGCATTTAAGAATGCAGCAAAAAATTAAACTGAGAGATATACTACCTACTAATGAAATTATCCACATAATTATGATCCAATAATTTTTTTATTTTCCTTAACCACCTATAACTTAGGTATGAAAAGGAATAACTCAGTATTTAAAATAATGTTGTAATAAGCAACCACTGATCGAGCTCGTGACAACTTATAGAAGGCGCAGTAGTTTCAACATCTTCCAATGGTCATGTATTTGGTTAATGAACTACACTGCAAGAAAATGTTTGTGTCTTGATGATTTGTGGCGAAGTCAGCAGCTTTGCTACAAAAAGTTATTGTAAACTTTCTTAAATTACATTTAACATCTTGAAAACAAAATAAAAGAAATTTGTTTATACGCGTGCTCTCCATAATTACCAAATGCATAATGCTTTGAAGACTATTTGAAGAACTTGTTTTTATTGGAGAATACTGCTACTTACTGGTACAACCGATTTTAAGAAAAAACTGACTTGTATTTTTTATATTTGGAACTGTTATTATCTAATATATAACATTAGAAATTGATCATCAAAAATAATGTCGCTATTAAATCATAAATTGATTCAATTCAAATAGAATTAATTCAGCAGCAATAATTTGCGCTCGGGAAACACTACAATAATGTGTCACATTTGATAATGAAATGCATCAGGCACTTTTAACTTTTATCGAGTGACACAACGTTTTAAAATCATCTATGAGCAATTTCAAATGTTAATATGGGATAAACACGAACGAGGTATATATCGGATGATGCACGAAGCTGCTTCACTTCATCATTTGTTAAATTTTAAAAAACACACGCATATATACACATGGTATATTACGTATCTATTTATTTACTTATTTATTGGTACACTTGCCCACACACAAAAACCCAATTACAGGACAGGTAATTACAAATTATAATATGAAAATAAAATATGACAACAAAATGTATCTGATACATTTGAGAGCTTTGGATTTCATCCAGTTAGAATAGATTTAAGCTCATTAAATCAACAATTAAGCATATCAACATATATTACCGAGCAGGTGGCTCAGGGCGTAGCGTCTCGATCGCTCAACCCAGAGGTCGTGGGTTCTAATCCCCACTCCGCCAAACAATTTTTCATTAAATTGTTTACTCGTAGATCAAGGCTTATTCGCAGGGATGGCTTGGCAACCATCCTGGCGATGGCCTAGGATGGGAAGAATGTCAACTTGGTCTTAATGTGAGAGATTAAAATCAGTTGATGTTTGACTTGTCCCCCTAACTAATGAGGTTTTCCAGGTTTCCCTCATTCCAGCACTGAATGGTGGTTAGGGCCTACCAACGTAAGTCGTTCCTGAGGCGCAAATGCGGCCCGCGAAATAATAATATGCCGCCCCCTCTCCCACACAAGTCTCAGACTTTCGGGCTAATCCTTGAGATTAGAATGAGGGGTAGAGATATTATTATTATTATTATTATTATTATTAAAATATTAATAAAATGTTAAATCGCATTTAAACACATTCCATACATAGGGGAGTAATTGAATAAATTTGTATGTGAAGTACTTAAATTAAACAAATTTGAAGCTTGAGTATACAGTACCTACATGGTATAATTGTTGAATATAGTATTGAGTATAGTTGTACACGTATAGTAGTATGTTGAGGTACATGGAATTTTACCATTTCCAGTATGTCAGGGCAATCAATTTTAATATTTACCAATTTACATATCACTCCTGAGTAATATTTCTTTCTCAGATCAAGATCAGAGATCACAAAAAATGTGCTAAAGTAGCTGCTCTTGAAGAAAACAAATTACTAACGATAGTGTTAACGAGTGTGTTAGAGGTAACGTTAGTGTTAATGAAAGTGTTAGTGGTGACGCTAGTGCTAACGTTTGTGGTGACGTTAGTGTTAATGAAAGTAAAGTTAGTACTTAAGTTAGTGGTAGTAGATAGTCTTGAAGAGGGTTGGAACCTTTGGTGTGAAGATATCACTGACGTAGTTTTCCACATGACACCAAAACACCATACTGCACTCGACGCGCGTTTCGCCAACCAAGTTGGCATCATATGGAGGTGATTAAAACTGGTATTTTGGAGTTTGGAGTTTTAATCATCTCCAGATGATGCCAACTTGGTTGCCGAAACACGCGTCGAGTGCAGTATAGTGTTTTGATGTTTGTGGAAAACTAAATCATTGATGTAGTAGATAGTGTTTAAGTTAGCAACAAGCCGATGTTAGTTTAAATATAATACGTTCCATAAAAGAGAGCTTGGGATAAAAAATTACCCTTAAATATTTCAGGTTATCACAACTTGGAATTCAAGATATGTTAATATAGTTGGTATTGCTATACGTCAATAAGGTAGGCGCTATTTGTTATTTCATCTTAAAGTGTTCTGGTTTATTACAGACTACCATTTTCTTAGTGTGTATGGTTAAATCTCATGATCTTGATGGAGTTATGTCGATTGGCTATTGCCTGGTAAATGATTCCACTGCCACTTTATTATGTCTTGGTATATTGCCCATCTACTAGTAGTTTACTCAGGTGATATATACTTTATTGTTTCAGAGAATTGGCCACATATTTTCTCCATTTATCGCTATTAATTGAATTTTCTTTTAAAGTATACTTTTTATAGTTTTAGTAGCTATAACTTATATCTAAGTTAAATCCCTTTGTTTGTGGTCAGGATTGGAATGTTTCTAAGAGCTTATGTGAAAGTTATCTGTTTATCTGTCGTTGACACAATTAGAAGATCTGTCATGTAATGCTTTAGTCGATCATACATTTTGCTTTTGTACAAGGGCATCATTTTGTAAGCATCCTGAGTCTTATATCGATAGGATTAAGGATGTGGGACATTTATTAATTTATCTATTGCCCTAAGTAACGGATGGTTTGGTTTTGGAAGTATATTTTTAGTAAATTTATCTGTTTAGAGTGTTGCTGTTGTAGCCTATAATTACCTTTCTTGATTCTATTCTTTGTTAATTGTGTTCTTGTCAGTATATTTATGTTTTGTAGATCGATTTCGGCCTACACCGAATGAATAAAGAGATTTTGAACCCCTTAAGTTTTAGATTATCGTTATCGTAATCGTTATACTGAGCAGGCGTAGTACCAAAAAGGATACTCTTTTTGGCACTGCGCATGCTAACGATTACGATAACTATAAGCTAAAAGTTAAGGGGTTCAAAATCTTCCTAATATGTTGGTACAGAATCCACAAAATAATAGCTTTAAAGAGGTTTCCAGAATGAAGCTTTGACTTAAGTAGTAGGTTAAATCATTCCTTGAATATTTTTATGTAGGACTTGCTTTAGTTTTGAATGGCCTATTCTTTGTTCTGTTTATGAAACAATATACTCGTATAAAAAGAAATAATATGCAATATGTTTTGAAAGTAAGGAATATTGTGTTAAAGAAATTAATTTTTTAGTCCTCCAGGTGAAAAGTTGCTGTATAAATAACAAAGGTCCCAGATAGAAACCTTGAGGAATACTGGATGTAGTTACACAAAAAGAACTTTTATAACCATTAATAGCCACGATTTGCGACCTATTGAACAAATATGAGATTAACCATCGAAGCAGGTTTCCATGCACACCGATTGTCAGCAATTTTGTTATAAGTATGTCATGATTTATTTTGTCAAAAGCTTTACTAAAAGTCGACCTGCATTTGACATTCCAGTGATTTAAAAATTGGTCGCCAATTATTTTAATTATTTAATATTATGAACACAGTATTTTGTAAAACGATATCTTTTAATAAAGCTGTCAAATATAATTTTTATTTGTGAGTCGATAAATACTCGAGCGTGGAAAGTATTCCTGTATTTTGTCCTTCAAGCATTGCAGAATGTTTGTCTATGAATTTAACCTGATTCTTAAGATCAACTTGTACTTAAGTTCTACTTAGATAAGAATAACTTAAGGAGTATATCATCGCCTTGACTGAATATGGACCTTAGAAATAAGCTGAGAATAAGGACACCTTTTTCTAAAAGAACGTACTATGATATAAAAGTTTATCTTGAGGCATACGTAAGTAAAAGTTACACTTAGGGAATGACTATGAATACAACTCTTACTTACTTACTAACAAAAAAATAAAAGAACAAGTATCTACGTAGCTAATACTTTGCTGTAGAGTAATTTACGTCCGATAGTGATAATACCTTAGAAAATAAATCAGCTTATGTATCTAATTCTTATTGCGATTTCCAGTTTAAAATATGACCAGGAACTTATTGGAGGAAAAACATATTTTTTTTTTATATTATAATTGTTGTACTGACACATTGATTTGATTTTTAAAAGCTTGCTTCATCAGGAAACTGACTATTAGTAAAACATAATTTTTCAATTTAGATAGATATTTTTGTTTAAATATTATTCAAAGCTTATTCACAAATATTTCTTCCGTAAATAAAGAAAACATTTTCTAGATCCTTAGTCTAAATACATTTACTTTTTAAAGTTTAGTTCTTCCGGCTAGAATCTTAAGACTCTTTGGGCCCTCACCAAAACGAAGTTAATTTCAATAAAATAAACATATATATATATTGAGAAAATAAAAGATAGCTATACAGGGTGTTAGTTAAACATGCGGCGAAAATTCAAGAGGTTATTCCTTGGACCATTCTAAGGATATTTTATCCTTTGATGATTATTGAAAAAGCGCTTTGTTGCGAATATATAGGGCAAAAAAAATTTTCAACAAATCCAATTTTGGTATTTTTCACATTATTAATGTAGGTGAAATAAAAGTATGGCGTACTACACTGGACGTATCAAGTAAAAGACATATAAGAAAAAGGAGTTGTTTTTTCTTACCAACATCCCGTGATACTTCGGAGTGATTATTTTGTATGTTTGATTATTTCCCTTATTATTCCTCCCAATAAATTCCCTTCCCCTTAACTTTTCGAAATGTAACACAATGACATTTACTAGAAGCAATAACCCCATCGATTTTAACTATAGTATTGACGTTAACATGATTAAGAAATGCACGACCATTAAAGATCTTGGAGTAACACTTGATAGTAAATTAAGTTTTGTGGAGCACATTAATAACATCCTACGGGAAGCTTCTAGAAATCTTGGTTTTGTCTTGAGGAACTCAAGACAATTTAGAGAAATTAAAACGGTGTCCTTACTTTTTAATGCATTGGTACTCCCAAAATTAGAATATGCCTCTCTTGTGTGGGACCCAGGTTATCAAATTCACATCAGAAAATTGGAACATATACACAGGAAATATGTTAAATACTTATGGTTCAAATCTGATGATATTTATCCACCCCGAGGAATTCCTCAAGAAAATTTACTCCAACGATTTCAACTTAATGATTTGGCCACTCGTCGTATGTGTAATTCGTTGGTGACTCTTCACAAAATTGTAAACAACAGAATTGACTGTCCGGATTTGTTATACTCTCTATGTCTTCGTGTTCCCCACCTTACCACTCGGTTTTCATCATTGTTTTACTTTCCGACACCCAAGACCAACCTATTAAAATTCTCTCCGCTGTACAGAATGGACTATTATCATTGCAAGGTGCAGAATTCTGTTGACATCTTTCATGATACTATACCATTTATTAAAAAGAAAATTTCTGCTACTTAGTATCCGACATCCAATTTTATATCCTTAGAATCTTATTATTATATTTTGTGTCCTGTTTCTACACTTTATTCACTATCTATGTTAATTTAATTTGTTATCTATGTTACTTATCTAGTGTAACAACTAACTTTGTTGAATGTGAAGAGAATATGCGTAATATTCTTTTTTATTAGTATTGTATGTTTTTATTCCTTCATCTTATTGTTCTTTTTTTAATATTATTATATCTTTTTGTAATTTTTACACTACTCCCACCCATTAATTGGCATTGCTGTCGGGTGGTGTACGCTAAATAAATAAATAAATAAATAAATAAATAAATAAATGTTTTGTATGTTGTGTTTTTGTAGTTTGTATGTGTCGCATTTGTTAAGATTGATTGACGTTTGGCTAGTTGACGTATAAACGGTTGTTAGTGAAGTCCTCTATCATGGCTCGCTATACGATATACGAATGCCTAGATGGCTGACATGCATTTTATTTATGGACTTGCTGATGGAAATGTATTAGAAGCTAGGCGACTGTACATTGAACGATTTCCTAACCACATTGCTCCCGATAGAAAAATCTTTCAAAGTATTCATCAACGTCTTCGAGAAACGGGAACATTGAAGCGAAGTGGACGACCAGGAAGGCCAAGGACTGTAAGAACAGTAGACGTAGAAGAGAATGTGCTGGACATGATAGAAGAAGATCCAGGTACTTCTACGCGAAGAATTGCAAATACTTTGAATGTAAGTAATTGGACTGTTTGGAAAATTCTGAGAGATAATTTGTTGTACCCATACCACATTCAACGCGTTCAGGCACTTCTTCCTGCGGATTTGGTCCACGTATTGCATTTTGTCCACGTAGGTCCACGTGTCCACGGTTGGAATTGTGGGTGACTAGCTAATTGGACCGGTATTTCTACCAGGAAGACTTACCGGCGAAGTATACCGCAACTTTTTGGAACAAACGCTACCTCAGTTTTTGGAGGATGTACACCTCATTTTAGTGTAGTTGCTCGAGAGTTTTTAACAGCAACATACGGAGATCGCTGGATTGGTCGAGGTGGACCTCACGTATGGCCTGCTCGATCCCCGGACTTAAACCTCCTGGATTATTTCCTATGGGGCCATCTAAAGTCATTAGTTTATACTAGGCCAGTGGAAGATGTGGACGATTTAAGAGATCGGATAATTGCTGGGTGTAACTCAATAAGAAACGACCCAGGTGTTTTTGAAAGAGTTCGGGAGTCTATGAGGAGAAGATTGGATGGTTGCATCCGAGCTGGAGGTAGCCATTTTGAACAATTCTTGTAGGTTCGGAAATGTTACATGTAATTTTTCGCAATAATTGTTATTTGTTGAAAATTTTTTTCGCCCTATATCTTCGCAACAAAGCGCTTTTTCAAAAATCATTAAAGGATAAAATATCCTTAGAATAGTCCAAGGAATAACCTTTTCAATTTTTGCCGCATGTTTAACTAACACTGTGTATAGCGAGTCATATTTGCAGAAATAAAAAGTTTATTTTACACACATTTTTGTAAGGCAACTATGATTTTAATGCGTATGCTTAAAATGATTGAGATTAATAATTTATCTATTCTACGATTTCTTATGTCACTTAAAAGTAAAGTTAAAAATTACTTGATTAATAATGGGCATTTTTATTTTCATCTAAAATAAAATCAAAAACAATCGAATGAATGTTATAAGGACGCAAAGATTGACAATCAGCTATCAATTTGCTGGTTCAGGAACAATTGTTCGTCTGGTTTTCGGGGCGATATATCACGAATTCAATTACGATAAAAGTTCCGTCTTGACCTTAGATAAAGAATTTCATATTGCCACAAGAGTCGGATCGAAATGTGTTTAAAGTAACTTACAAGGCTAATATTGGAGGATATTTCCAGAACTTAACATATTATGGATGATATTTTATGTACATAAGAGACAACCATTTTCGCTGTATTCCATCAATGATCAAAAAACTTAGAGAAAATAATGTTGTTGACTACTTCCAGAAAATCACTATTTAAATATACAATCTGCAATATAGAATCCAAAATTAGAATTATATAGGTAAATAAATAAAATCTATCCATCTATATTAGCTAAAGGTATGTATAATAAATATATTTTTCAAATATCTATTTTATTGCATATTATACAGTGGTTTTTGCGTCAAACTTCAGAAGTTTGCCGTGATACTGCACTTTGAATATTTAATTTGTATGCTTCTGGTTTTTTGTTATTTTACAGGTGGTGTAATCCCAAAGGAGACTACAATGAATCATGAAAACGCACCACAAATAAGTTACAAACATTACAGGGTGTCCACCTAGTGCGCGTAAGTCCAATATCTGGGTTAATAAAAGAGATAACTTAATTTTTTTTTCAACAGGGTTGTCTAATATCCCGAGCTGCACAAAATGAAAATACATATTCAGGGTGTTCAGTTTTTCCTGGATAGGTACCAACTTCATTTTTTTAAATGGAAACTTATATTTTTTATGGCATTATCGAATTCTACGTAAAAAATTAGTGGGACTTTGTGCATAACACTGCTATTGAAATATTGATAGTTCTCGAGATATTTGACTTTTAATTTTTTTTTCTTATGTTTCGTCACTTCTAATAGTTGACATAATTATAGTTGTATGACAGATAGAAATTATTTTTTTTCAGAAACTGAAGAGTGAAGATGGCTCCTTCGAAAAACGTATCAAAAGTTGACCTGCGATATACAGGGGGCAACAGAAATCGTGCCAAACCTGATGGTTTAAAATTTAAAAAATCTCGACTTTTTCAAATGGAACACCCTGTGTTTTATGATTTCATTAGATGCCTTTCTGTAGACTCTACAATTTTATAATAGCTTTCCCTATACCTAAGTTGCGTAGTTTTTGCAAAAAACCCACTTTTATGAAAAATACCCGATTTGCGCACTCCTTTGACGGAAAAAATATTGTAAGGCTATTTATTTTTATAAAATGTATTAGTTTACACTTCTTAAAATAAAAATAACTGAAAAATTTAGATAATTTCAGTTTAATAAACAAGTCTTTATGGAAAGTTACCATTTATTTGTAAATAAAAAAAAAATCATAAAAGCTCTACATGTAATTAAGAATTAGCAAAACTGGCGTATGCTTTAGAAGAAGTTCATGGGAATTATTTGCTAGCAGCACGTATTTATAGAGATTCCCACGTGCTGACTGTTTTGAAAATGTGAAAGAAAGATTTGAAAGAACAGCAAATGGGAATTATGAGAAAACTACCAGGAGACATGGGAGTAACAACGATAATATTTAGTTTAATGTTGTGGTTTCTGCTGTTGAAAATCCAAAAATATTAGTATCAGAAAATCAGTAGAAATCTTGGAGTTTTCAAAAGCTCGACAAATAAGATATTGAAGAAGAAGTTTCATACGTATCATATTGAAAACCAAACGGTGTTACCGTAGTTAGAAAAATTATTAGTGAAATGGATGAATATACATAGAGTATGGAAAAAAGAACACGCAATACTCATACAAGCAAGCTAACCTAAAGTAAATGCTCAAAATGTCCACCGTTGTTTTCAACACAAAGCATTAATCTACGACGAAAATGAATGTGAACATTTCTTAACATTTCGGGCGTTATGGTTAGAAACTCATTTTGGATCTTTTCTTTCAAGTCTTGCATATCCGTTGGTGGTACTTCGTATACTCGCTCCTTGATATAACCCCACAAGAAAACGTCCAGAATATTTAAATCAGGCGAACGTGCAGGCCAAGGAATTGGACCACCACGACCTAACCACTTATTTGGATATACGTGGTTTAGGTGTTCTCTAATCTGAAATATGAATAGATAATAGGAAAAGTACTACAACAATAAAATAATCACAGTACCGCCACAGTGGAATGTGGAGGGGCACCATCATGCTGAAACCATTGTTGAACCAAATAATCAGCGGGCATATTCTGTAGCTGTAGAAGGGGAAGTTCGTTTTGCAAAAAATGCAAATACACATTGGCATTTAAATTGCCTTCAAGAAAGTACGGTCCAACAATATGTTCTCCACAAATTCCAGCCCACACGTTCACTTTGAAACGATGCTGATTATCTAGTACCCTCAATAATCTTGGATTATTGTCAGCGTAGTGATGAAAGTAGCGACGATTGGGTAAGCATGTGTTTGAAAATGTTGATTCGTCAGTAAACAAGACATTCATAAAAAAGTTTGGACTTTCCTGAATTTTATCCAATGCCCAGTGGCAAAATTGCAGGCGGTTTAGGTGATCCTGAGGTAACAGTGCTTGATGGTTTTTAATATGATACGGATGAAAATTATTCTTCTTCAGTATCTTGTTTGTCAAGCTTTTGGAAACTCCAAGATTATTACTGATTTTCCTGACACTAATATTTGGATTTTCAACAGCAGACGCCACAACATTAAACTGAATATCGTCATTGTTACCGTCATGTCTCCTGGTAGTTTTCTCATAATTTGCATTTGCTGTTCTTTCAAATCTTTCTTTCACATTTTCAAAACAGTCAGCACGTGGAAATCTCTGTAAATCTGGATTATTTGCTTTGTAAATACGTGCTGCTAGCAAACAATTTCCATGAGCTTCTCCTAAGGCATAAACCATTTTCACTAATTCTTCTTTTGAATAGTTCATTGTATGCACGCTTAGTACTTACTCTAAACTCGTACGTGAATATTCAGTAAAAGAAGAAATGACATGTAAACTGATTGTCACAAGTTTTATTGCGTGACAGACGCTCACTGCGTTTTTCCCGAGAAAGGAACGTGCGCAAATCGGGTATTTTTCATAAAAGTGGGTTTTTTGCAAAAACTACGCAACTTAGGTATAGGGAAAGCTATTATAAAATTGTAGAGTCTACAGAAAGGCATCTAATGAAATCATAAAACACAGGGTGTTCCATTTGAAAAAGTCGAGATTTTTTAAATTTATACCATCAGGTTTCGCACGATTTCTGTTGCCCCCTGTATATCGCAGGTCAACTTTTGATACGTTTTTCGAAAGAGCCATCTTCACTCTACAGTTTCTGAAAAAAAAATAATTTCTAGCTGTCATACAACCATAATTATGTCAACTATTAGAAGTGACGAAACATAAGAAAAAAAAATTAAAAGTCAAATATCTCGAAAACTATCAATATTTCAATAGCAGTGTTAAGCACAAAGTCCCACTAATTTTTTACGTAGAATTCGATAATGCCATAAAAATATAGGTTTCCATTTAAAAAAATGAAGTTGGTACCTGTCCAGGAAAAACTGAAAACCCTGAATATGTAAATATATTTTCATTTTGTGCAGCTCGGGATATTAGACAACCCTGTAGAAAAAAAAATTAAGTTATCTCTTTTATTAACCCAGATATTGGACTTACGCGCACTAGGTGGACACCCTGTATATTATACGAATAAAGTAGGCACCTATGTAGCATAGGAACATTGTACTCAGAACTCAAAAGTTTTATTTTTTCCGGGAAACGGAAACATTGAATGTTTTTTCCAAGGTTTCGTAGGTAACGTTCATATCTACATAAGAATATAAAATCCTAAATTTATGTTCGCTAGGAACATTCTTCATGAGCAATATACCTATAAGCTTTTAGGAAACGGAAAATAATAAGAACATATTTCAATTGGTTAATATAATGAAGACAACAAGACTAACTACCAAACTATAACCCAAAGTTGCGAAGAAGAACAATTAATAGTACAACTAGCAGTAGCTAATTAGGAATTAACAAAACATAAGAAACAAGGATACAAAATGAAAATAATTAAAACGACGGCTCTGTTATGGAAGGTCTGTTCCCTTATTGTTTTGTAACAGAAATACGGGTTTTGCCATACATTATCTTAAAGATCTAATGCATTACATTAATTTAATGTACCTAGAAATTTCGTTATCCTTCTCACTCAGAACAAAATAGCAAAAATGCTAAAATTTATGTAAGTCGGTTGAAAGTACCTTACACTTTCGATTTAAAATATATTCAAAATGAGTACCATTATACTTCAGGCCAGTAAAACAATATATTAGATATGTCATCTTGCACATTATGAAAAACAGTATTTTTAATATTTCAGCGTTAATAAAAAATTACATATTAATAATGCCAGGATAACGCAGTAGCATAGAGCCTATTGAGGAATTATTTCTCGGCCACACTGTGTATTATGATATGGGTTCAATCCCCAGCTCCAGCACTGGCAATGTCGGTGAGTTTTAGGTGTTTGTCTGCATTTTTCAATGTATAATCACCACCCGAACAGCCTATGGCGTTAAATTTGGGGGTTGTCTAATTAATGTGCTGTTTTAATTTAATTAATTAAAAAAGAAATCCAATTTACTTTAGAAATTTAATAATGATTTGGTCTGATAATGTTTTTCGTTATTATCAAGAGCGTATTTTCGAAACGTCAACAAAGAGCTTAAGCGATATTTATTAGGATTTATTTCAAGCTTTGTCCTTATCATATACCACCATTTTGTTCTGAGTGAACATAAGAACACAATATTAAAGTATTCGTAAAGATAATACTAACGTAAAGGTAATAAAGTATTCAGTGAATCCTTTAAAATGATGTATGATAAGAAATACAAGATATACCTTCTCATAAAAAAAGAATATCACCCAGTCACTATCTTGAATTTTCCAACACATAAGGGTAGTATTTCTACTAATTAACCTAGACCACGTGTCCATAGTTTAAATTTACCGGTTCAAACATAAAAGGGTGCACTAAAGACCACACTGTATTATGAATACCACATGTATTATCAAAATGTTAATAATCATAAAACATGTAGTGGAAAATATATACTAAACTAAAATAGATGTAAGTAACAGTAAAATCGTGACTCTCGACAAACGAAAGTCTCTGACTTTCATGCTCATCATTGTGAAAAGAATAAGGGAGAGAGATATTATTTATTATTAAATTTGATAATAAAATTTGATATGATATGACCACTTAATCGTCTTTTCCAAGGAAAAGGATAAGGAAAAAATTGTCAAGTTCCTTCAGAAATGTTTTTCCTGTAAAAATACAATCTCGATAGATTAGAATCTCATAAGATCTTGACACTTGTGAATGTTTAACTTGTAACCATTTAACGACTTGACACTTGCGAATGTTTATATATCTTGACAACCATTTAACGACAAGTCAGTTTGTTTGTAAACAATGCTTTTAAGTAAAATTTTTTGCTGGTATTTAACCAAGATGAGTGTTACGGATAGCTTGCTGTCAGATACAGAAGACATTGCGACCAGTGCCGTTTCTTCTATATTGCCTCAAAAACACCAATGTAAATTACAACAAACAAACTTACGACCGTTACGATGACAATACGATCGCTAAATGGTGTGATGAAAAGGGATTGAAAAATGTCATTAGTGAGTATTATTGGATTATTTCCAGCAGTTATTAAAGAATTACAAGTCTTCTATTATTTGATACCATCCAATGTTGAGGTCAGTTATAAATTTAAAGAAAAATGTAGACATCAGGAAATGTAAACAGTTATTTGTAACAGTTACTGTACCAACTGCATATTTAAATATGCAGTTGGTACAGTACAAACCAAAGAAATCTAAAGTACTGACCAAGAACGTAATATAGGAAGGAAGTCGTAACATTTCTAAAGAAAGCTGAGAAACAAAAATATTAGCTGAGTAAAGTACGTTTTTCAAATGTTTTTAAAATGTGTTGTTTTTAGAAAATATTAAGGATGAATACCGAGTTTTCCATATACAAATTCCTGACACAAAAACTAGAATATCACGGGAATTTTTCATAACTTCTGGAGGAATCGAGGGATTCAGTATGATCGAAATTGTTCGAAAATATCTGCAGTTACGTCCTCATCATACCAACCATGAACGATTTTTCGTTGGATTTAGGAATGGTTCATGAATAAAACAGTCTGTTGGCATAAACACTTTCGGTGCTATGTCAAAAAGTGTCGCGTTGTTTTTAAAATTACTTGAAACAGTGTAAAATTACATTGTTTACATTTATAAACGATAGTTTTTGTATTGTAGTGTTTCTGGATCGCTTTGTAAGTTTTTTGTTAGAATAAAATGTTTATAAGTTCTATGGTTTTTGAATTTATCTCTGATAAAAAAACGTTACATAATAATTCACAATGATTGCTATAATAGCTTCAAAATGAAGCAGTCGTAGATAAGAAAATATAAAAACGCGCAATCTTTCCATAGGTTATGTCAAAGTGCAACATTGTCCTGAAAAAGTGTAACGTTTACCAGATATATCCGACACTGAAGTATCGAGTGATTGCAATCGGAAGTATATCGGATGGGGGTGTCTATCAACTTACATTTTTCGCCAATCGCTTGACAGGCCTGCTGCCTTTCCACCATGTGATAACGGCATCTGGTCGTGACCCTGACGTTCGGCATTCTACCTCGTATCTTTTGTCCGCAGATACGTATTTTTCTTGCGTAATTATATTCACAGATTTGGGTTTCACTGAAACAAATAGGATTGATAAAATCAGAAACTTAGGAATTGTGACTAAACCAAAGTGGCAGAATAAATATGGAAATTGGAAAGTAAATGATTAATGACCTAACTTAATACGAACTTTGAGCATAAGACAACATAATTAAAGAAATAACTACAAATCGTATGTGTCGTATGTTACATTACAATAGAACACTACATTTTTATTGCATTTTTTAATTTCCTGATAAATTTGAGAATTACCTTGTGCAGGATTCTCTATACCGTTTTATATACCCTACAAATTGTACCGTTTTTGAGATATTTAATTTATTTCAAAAGTCTCAAGATTTGCATGATTTTACCATCAATTTAAAATTTTTAAAATCAAGTCACCAAGAACAAAAGTGAATTACAGGCTTAATGTAAAATGTCAAAGGTACCTAAAATTGATGAAACCAGATTGAAAATGTTATACGGGGTATTTAAAATAATTGTTATTGGCTAATTTCACCAAAGTTCAAAAAGTCGATTTTTTACTTTGTCATACTTAAAGTCCCATCCTCTTTGAGTTACGGCCAAAGACCGTAATTTTCTTGTATATATAAACAAATCACATATTATCTAGTTGCTTTTGATGTGATAGTGGTTAAAGGGGCATTTACGTTTTCTGTTGGACATCCAGATAGACTAAAGCCTTTCTGTGATACTATTAGGTGCTTGAATAAGAACTGTAACTAGATAATATCAGATTTGCTTATAAATACAAAAAATCAGTTATCCGTATCGAGTTACAAAGTTATTAATCGAGCGTGTTCTGATATCACAGAAAGGTTTTGATATATCTGGATATCTAGGATTTGCTTTTCCCTCCTATAGGAGGAGATTTTCGCCAATAACTCAAAAGGGGTTCACTTTAGGAATAGCAAATTTTACACATAATTCCATTATTTTTTTTGCGAGGAACTGAATGGAAGTTAAAAAATACATTATTATTGTAGATACTCATTATAATTTAAAAAAAAATCGAGTTTTTGATTTTGTGTGAAACTAGTTGTCAATTGAATTTTTTAAATAGCTTATATAACATTATGGGCCTGTTTCATTAATTTTTCATGTTTTCATCATTTTTTTATAATTTTCTTGAAATTTTATATTAAAAACTATAATTAATAATTTGGTATAATTATGTAATCTAAAATAATTTAGCTGTAATACAAATGTTTATGTTGGCGATTTGTTCTTGAAAATTATAAATATGTCGTAAAATCATGCAAATCTCAAAAATGAAAAAATAAAGATCTCAAAAAATATACATTTCGGGTATCCTTAATCCTGAATCCTGAAAAGATGATCCTTAATTATATATGAATTAAAAAACGCAACAAAAAATGTAGTCATCCATTTAAAATAAGAAGTTGGCAATGACTTCCCGTATAACAGAAAGCAACAGGAAGTCAACAAATTTTTAAAACCCTATATCTACTGGTTCTCAATGTACATATTAAACTAGTCGTGACAAGCTTTACGTGTCAGAACACTATAACCTTGAACCTTCCTCTATTCGATGAATATTCTTCAACTTCATGAAAGTCAAACATTTCTATGATAAATTGATGGACAGCTGTTTTGACATGTTTGATCTTATCACCGCCACCTATGTCGTTATTCGAAACGAAGACAATCCATGAAGTTGCTGAGAGTTCAAACACACATTTTACTGGCCGTATGGCTTCTATTATGGTATACATATATTATAAGTATGACGTATTATGCATGCGTCAAGAATTATGGACCACAGTTTAACCAACAGTATGAGTTGACTTAGCTCCAGATGACTTGATTTATAGTAGGGGTCCATGCCCACGCATTCCTTCTATGTTAATTTTTAATTTATAAAAAGGGCTAATTTAATTGAATTGAATTGTGAATAATTCTATTTAATTTAACAAAAGTGTTCACAGGTTTTAAACAGCTTATTTGGAGCTCGGTGAAGACGTCTGGTTTTCAATCGTTCTCCGCGGTTGACGGCGGTTCGAATCTTGCCGTGGTCAACTTTTTCTAATTGCTCCAATATTAAATCTGTGTGTATAAGGCTGGTAGCGTTCTTAATATGCAACTAGTACTACAATATCACTGTATAAATGGCTAACAACCTACTGTACACTTTAATTAATAAGGTTTTCCAGGTTTCCCTTATTCTCGTACTAAATGGTAATTAAAGTTATAACATCGTAAGTCGTTCCTGGGCGCACTCGCGGCCCGCAAAATAATAATATGCCGCTCCCTCTCCCACACAAGTCTCTGACTTCCGGGCTCATCACTAAGATGAGAATGAGGGATAAAGATATTATTATATACAGGGTTATTCAGAACCTATCCATAATAAAATTTGGGGATGTTCAACATACATGTAGAAATGTGGTAGTGCAAAAAAAATTTTTTTTGGCGGGGTCTGAAAACTATTTAAAAATTTTTCATTGCACGCCGCTGGATACTGGTCCACTGTAATGGCGTGACCTTGGGACTGACAATGCAAACTAGCTAGCACGAAAAAAACCGGCGCACCCGGCGCAAAAAAGATTTGCAGCGTTTTTACTTTAAAATAAACTTAAAGATAGATAGGCGTTCCAGGTACAAAAAACTTGTTTACTGTTTTTTGTCGGAATGTGGTATATCCGATGTTGTTGAAGTACAGTTGCCCATCTACATAGTCCTTTATAATGGTATAACTTTAAACATTGTTTACGGGAAATCCTAAGCCTTTTATTATAATTTTTTTTGGTGATATCGATTTCTTATTTAAGGATATCCTCAAAGTTTTAGAGATGAGTTCTGAAGAATAACCCTGTATAAAGTAATACAAAATGTCAATTATCAATTCTGTCAATTGCTACGATTTTGTTATAGTACACCCGTGGTTGCATGGAGAGAAGTCCTGTTTAATGGTTAATACAGTTGAATGCAATAAAAAGAGAAAAATTTATAAAGAAAAAACAGTCGGTTGTCAAACAAAGTATTCAAATTATTGTGTAGCCATGGTAGCAAAAATATAATCCGCATGTAGTCAATTTGCATTTTTCAATAAAAAACATTTTATTGTCCACACCGTAGTGACAAATACTTGACCTCTAATGCTAGCAGAAGAATACTTGGGAATAAACACTGCCTTTTTTTTAAGAGTAGGAGGTATTCGAAGCGCCGTGTTAAACGAAGTACCGCGCTTAAATAATTCGTAACTTTTAGTTAAGGTCAGGAAATCCCTAGATAAATAAATAAGAGCTGTTTTAAGAAATTCCTCTTCAAACTATAACAGAATCTCCATTAACCTCGTTTGGTTGTCCGATTATCCTTAGTGTCTGTCCCAACGGTTAATAAAATATAGACTTATCCGTCGTGAACAAAATAAGTTTGCAGTCTTCAAAGGTTTAAGTCTGGATTATCTCTGGAAAATAGTAGTTTAGCTCTACTATAATCTATATTTAAAATGCATCCTGCTGCTAATGCCTCTATATATAAATCCTGTTATACAAGATGTCTCATTACAGTATCAACACTTGTTGGAACGTTATATATTCCTCTAACTTGCAGCTGAAGGTTTTGTACCGTTGTAAATCCTTCCCTTATAACATGTTATTCAATTAAATGATTCAGAACTACTACAGTTGAACACCAATCACCTTTTATAAAAATATTGTTGTTTTAGACATCTATAAATCTTTTGTAATAACAAAGATATTTAAATAAATTAAAAGGAGAATACAAAAAAAAACTAAGCTGGAGAAAGATTAAAATTTATAAAGATTAAGTACATCAGCACGGATATAGCACATTTATGTTGCAAATAAAGTAGATACTGGAAGCGGATAGTTCTTTATGAAACATTGTGAAAATAAACGTTTTTGAAAAAACAAAGTTCTCATTTAGATGTTTCAAGAAATATATAGAAAACACTCTATATACTAGTATATAGAGTGTTTTCTGTATATTTTTTGAGACATCTGAATGAGAACTGTGATTTTTTCAAAACAATTATTTATGTTGCAAAGTTCAAATTTGTTACACATTTTATATATAAGTAAAACCGAATGTCGAAAAAACTGAGTTGCACTGATTTCTAAGAAATCAATTTATAATGCAAAAACAATATCACTAAGGCTGTATTGGTAGTTCAGAAAGACAATTTTACCAGATAGTGTAGTATATACTTATTTATTATTTTGCAGGAAATTTTGTGTGCGAATAGTATTTTATTTATGACCGATTTCCAGATAGATGTAGGTATATAAGGTACACGTGAGAGCTACAATAGATCACGTGGTCGTAGTGTAGCAATTGTTTTTCAGCCCTCTCACGTTCGAATCTACCCTAACATGTGCACCTTTGATAAAATTGCGCATGCTTATGTTGCAGTGCTTTATGAGAGTGTTACGCCATAATTATGAAACATTTCCAATTTCAGCTTTTATTGACCGTATGGTATGCCCGTAATAGGGTAAACTGGGGATATATGCCTCTACCAACATTTATTGTTTTTAAAAATAGTATTGTAATATTTCTTTAATTAATTGGTTCTGTATTGATTGACCAATCATTAATTTATAGTAATTTTGCAAAAAACGACATATTTTATATAGGTACTTAATAGTTGAACGAATTTGAAGCAAAATCTAAGATCTTGCACTTTTGGGATAGATGACCATTTGATGGGATAATGTAGTATAGATACACAATGCGGAATAAATTATTAGATTTTACTTTATTTATCACTTTTACTATAAAACAAAAAAAAAAAACTATTTTAACAACTTTGTTGATACTTAAGGATTTATAGTGAATTTGCCTTATAGCTGCTTTTAAATTATCCTCGGTCCAAGATACTAGGTTGAATATGCGGTGTAATGAATATTGTGTAATCTAAAAATTTTACTTTTCGTACTATCACTTGTATTTAAAAATCCCGGAATTTATGCTCTATTCCCATTGATTACAAAACTGGCATCTATCCTCCATTGCATAGACATCACTGTCAGCTCATCTTGGGCTTCGCACTGGGTCAAAAACTGGCATGTTTCGTCGGAGGTGTCCATGTCTGACCATCGCCACATCTGCTTTAGTCTAGAGATAGACACAATCCCTACGACACAAGAGTATAGAAACCCAAAACTCACAGATTGGGGTATCTACAAAGAAAGTCTGTCGGCTAATGTGAGACCTCATTCTAGGCCTCGCACAAACTATCAGATAGAGGAAAGCAATGATATTCTTAGCCGGGCCATGATCCGAGCATATGAACAGAGTTGCCCGCTAAAAGTTACTAGGAGTAAACATACAGTCCCATGGTGGAACTCTGAGCTCCAAGAAATAAGGAAAGAAGCACGCAGGCTCTTTAACAGGGCCATGAACACAAAATCGAACTTTGATTGGGACCAATATATGTAGAAGGGCTCAACGTCGATTTAAGAGCTGTACTCGGAGAAGTAAGAGACAGGCATGGAAAGATTTCTGCGAAAGCATTGAAGACGCCCCTGCCACATCTAGGATTTATAAAATCATGAAATATAACCACGAATCCAGGATCGAAGTTCTTAGGCTTCCTAATGGTACATATACGTGCACCACCAAGGAGGCGTTGGAGCACCTCGTGGATTTCCACTTTCCTGGTTCTACCAAAAGTTCCAGCTCTATCCAACACAAGAGGACTCCCCACATAGAGGTTGCAGCTATGGATTGGAGGATGGCCTCGAATGTTGCCACGGTGGAGCGAATTAGATGGGCCATAAACACTTTTGCCCCATATAAGAGTGCGGGTATGGATGGAATATTTCCGGCTCTTTTTCAACAAGGGTCAGAATACATCATCCTCGTAGTAAGTATATCGTTCCATTTAAAATTTCCAAGAAAAATTAAAAAATAGGTTAGGTTTCAACATATCGTCATTTTGTACCTTTATTAATCAACTTTTTGCAATCACTAAAACATTTATGCTCCCACCCATTTATTTAGCGAGGAAATGAAAAATATCACTGAACAAGTTTTAGGAAATGGACTAACGATTAAAACTGATAAAAAATATATCCAGGTTAATAAGACATTTTTTCATTTAAATTCAATTTTAAAAATTTCATGATCAGTTACGCTCCCTTGCGGAGATTTACGGAAGATAAAAATATTTTTAATAAAATTTTCATGGCCACTTTTCTTATGAAAATTTTTTTCCCGAACCTGTAGGACCAATAGTTTCCCATATACAGCCGGTGGCCGGCCTTAATCAATCACCCTGTATAGTGGTCGAGGGAGAGGCAAGGAGGGCCTCTTATAGGGTCAAGCAGTGGGGGCGGTGGCTAGGTAAAAGCCACGATGGTGGACATACAAGCGTTCTTGGGGAACTTGTGGGAGGAGACAGTCTGCTGGACGCACCCAGTGACAGGATATCTCCGACTTAGGTGTTTCTCAAACCTTACACAGTAGAGATACCGGACAGGAACGCTTGGCTCGCAAATCCTGACGCTCAGGTCTCGAACGGGCTCGTCTGGTTTACGGATGGGTCCAAGACAGACCAGGGATCAGGGGCGGGAGTCCGGGGCGTGCGCCTGGCGACGAGACTATCCTTCTCCCTGGGGAAGTATGCCACGGTTTTTCAGGCGGAAGTGTTTGCTATCTCTGCATGTGTGCAGGAAAATCTCAAAAGGAGATATTCTAATCAGCATATCCAGATATGCACCGACAGTCAGGCGGCTTTACGTGCCTTGATCTCCTACAGGATCACCTCCAGGGCGGTCCTAGAGTGTATTAATGGTCTGGCCCAATTGGGACAGAACAACCAGGTAAAATTGACTTGGGTACCGAGTCATCACAACATAACAAGTAATGAGGAGGCCGATGCACTGGCTAAGAGAGGCTCAAGTATACAGTTTACAGGGCCCGAACCAGTGCTGGGGCTTCCGCCTAGTTATGTAGCAAGGTCCATTGAGAACTGGATCAAGGTAAGATCAGAGGAAGAAAGGTCAAACGGGACGGGACTGCGACAAGCCAGGCTCTTAATTGAAGGGCCTTGGTCGTGCGCAACTCGATCAATACTTGCGCTAAGTCGTAACAGTATAAGGATTGTCACAGGACTGTTGACAGGTCACGGACATCTTAACAAGCACCTTAACACTATCGGTCTTAGTGACACTAGAAGGTGCAGGTTTTGCGGACACGATGACGAGGACTCCATTCACATCCTGTCGTTGTGCCTGCCTCATGGTCAAGAGACACAAGCATCTGGGCGCAGCGTTTCTCCTGCCTCAGGACATTAGGGAGCTTCCCCTACAACGAGTGTTGGCCTATGCTCATAGCACGGGTCTCTTCCAATAGCTCCCAACTAGCGGCATGCACAATGGGTCGAAAGACCTGAGTGCTGCGGGTGACCGCGCCGCCTATGAACAACAACTACATCCTCCATTGCATATATGCTTCTATCCCCTAATGTAATTAAAGCGCGGGATAGACGCCTACCTACGAATTCATTAAAAAAGTACGTTCTGGAGGGAAATTCTTGGTTTTGACATAACTCTACATTCCCAATTAACAATATATATTCAAATTTATATATGTCATTATCACATAAAACTCTTTTTTCTCCGGGTGGTTACATACATTAAAGTTATTAATGAGTATTAATGAATAAACTATTATTATGTAGAATTGTGTACACACATTGGTAACTATAAACTATAGACTGATTTAAGCCCATAAGCGCAGTGTGGCATAAGAGCAATGTGCTAGAAAGAGAATATCGAAAGAGATATTCGTAGAAAAGAGTTTTTTACAAATATGTAAAACAGTACTGGGTGTTCCATTTAAAATATAAAAGTTTATATCGACCTAGCATCATTAAGTCGCCTTGTAAAAAATTTAATACATGTAAAACATCTATTGTAATCTATTGCAAAAGGAAACAAAATCAACGGGTCCGTGCGATTTTTCAAAAACTTTACAATTTTCAAAATAATGAATTTATGCGGGATATTATGGACACACTGTATATATTTATTGAACAAGTGTGACGTTATATTATTAGAAGCACTAATTCTCAGCTATTCAAGTTATGATGGTATAGTTTATCGACTTTTCCTTACGTAAGTGATGTTAATCGTGTTCAGATGATACAGAATCCTTTTATATCAGAATTCTTTCATATTTTTGGCTTATTACGATATCCTTATACCTCTTCAAAGCTAAGCGAAATCAAATATGATGGAATACATATATTTTCATTGTGCTTGCCTATATTATAAAATTGAAAATTTTAAATCTCCAATTCATTTAAGTAACAAGATTGAATACCGAAGGGATATACACGAAGCAAATACTCTAGGGAAATATAAACTGCAAATACCCCGACATAAGACTTCGTCATTTCAATACTCATTGTCATATAATATTAGCCACATTCTAAATACAATTTTCTTAGAATTAGTAAATATCATTTCTTAATTTTAAATTACATTAATTATAACTGGCCAATTTGTGTTTTAAATGTTAATAAATTAGTTGCAGAGGTTAGTATTATTACTCTTATTCAGTATTCAGTTACTATAATTTTCTTTTTTATATCTATACGTTTATATGGGTTTGTGTGCAGGGTGTCCCAGTTTTATGATGAAAAAATTCGAAACATGTAGAACCAGCAAAAATAATGGGACTTTGCTATATAAACTTATTTCCAAATCTGTACCGTTTTCGAGAGTTGAATTTGAAAAAAAAAATCTGGTTTTATTTATTTCTTTGACAGTAATAAACCAATTGCTTTCAAATTTTATTTGGTAGATGCTACTATGAATATTTACTTCCACAGAAAATTTCAGCTCGATGGGAATAGTCAGTGGCGTGCAACTCTTGGAACACATTTTTTCCGAAAAATATATGTTACGTCACTGACTACCGTTTAAAGTAATACGATATTTGGATGTTTTACTCATTTCTCTACAAAAAAGTATAAACACATTGTTTTCACAAAACACACCGTTACGAAGTAAATCGATATGTTATGAAGCGATGTCATGCCCTTTCCTAAGAAAATGGTACCTTAAAATAAAATTATACCTACATACCTGTTATACGTATTATTTTATTTTAAGGTATTATTTTGTTAGGAAAGGACATGATATAGTTTCATAAAATATCAGTTTACTCTGTTACGGTGTATTTTGTGAAAATATGTAAGCATACTTTCTTGTAGCGAAATGAGTGGAACATCGAAATATTGCATTATTTTAAACGTTAGTCAATGGTGTAAAATTGCTTCCATGAAGACTAGAGCTGTAACAGTGTGTAGGTATAGAAAATATTGTCATGGAACAATTTTGAACAGTCTTATATTTAGTATTTCGTAGTTAAGTAACTTACCTACTCCTATGTACAATTTTTTGTCAATTCGAATTACATTTTTTGGGTTTATTTATTAATCTCAAAATTATACAACTACATTCGCTTTCTCTTGCTTATTTTACTCTTCTAATTGTAAAAATTAGCGAACCGATCGAAAGCGGGATGTATATCCCACTCCTAAAGTGTTGAAAGTAGGATTACGGCAACTGCAGCGGGACTCTTGAAATGTCGATATCTGAATATCGACATCGAAATTATTTCGATATCGATGTCGATAGATACTAATCGAAATATACTTTGGAACTCTTGAAAGGGATCGACATTACGCTCGGGCAACTTCGTCAAAATGACAGGGTTGCCAACGAAAGATAGCTAATTTCATCCTTTTTCTTACTCTATTGTTATATTCTTTCTCTTTCTTAATCATAAGTGTACACAAACTCTTATAAAAGAATTTAAGCATGTACATGTTTTTGATAGTATTTACAGAAATAAATAGCTTTATTAAGTGAAAAAGTGACTTAAAAAATCACCAGAAGTATGGTACCTATATACTGAATTATTGAGTGCGAAGTTTGAAAGTTAAAATTTATATATAAATGATAATATACAATATTGCCTGTAAATTTAACATAGTGCAACAATAATTAGAAGAGAAAACGTTCAAAGATGACAATTACGAAACACAAATGATGTATTAACTTTACTAAATATAAGGTTTGTTGAATTATTTTGAATATATAAGGCCATGATTTATTATTCACTATGAACAAGCCTCAGGAGTAATTCACTGCCGAATCTTCTATTAGAATCACTTAAAAATTAATAAACACGAGCCAAGAGGTACCTAGGTATATTTAATTGACACTTAATATTAAACACTCGATGATTATTTATATTCCCAGTGACAGTTTTGACACTGAACCTAGAGGTTATGTTATATCTCGTAAACAAAACCAAACATTTCGATGGTTAAACAGAAATAGCATATTCTGCCGTGTGTTAGAAGGAAACAGTAAATCATTTCGGGCAGGATATCCTCGTCGACATTATTTCGATACGAACGCTGGATTTTTCGTAACTATTTCGATAGTGACATTTTCGGGAGTACCAATTGTTCGATATAATATCGATATCGATCGGTTGACATCGAAACGACATTTCGGGAGTCCCTATGCAGGTTTCTATCCGGTTGCAAATGTTTATAAGTTATTTACATCAGGGTAGGCCGGACCTAAATAGCACTTAAGCCCATTTTTAATTTATATAGGAATCGATTTCTAAGACACAAGTGTAAAAACATGGAGTACTTTATTATTACTCGCTGTGTAAGATACATTCAAGCATTTTTGCCTGGCACTTTTTTGTATTTTTATTGAATTAGAACGAAATTCATTATTTAAATAAATCTAAATACCTGAATTTTAATGCGATGTATTTTTAATTTAAGCTTGCAAATTTCTTTTAACTAGATCCGGAAAATTATGTCGGCCAAATGTACAATTCATTTCTTTTCACAGTATTTTTCATAACTTCTTCTAAAATCTTTGTCGCTATCTGGTCTATTACTTGTCGAATGTTTTCCTTCAAAGTCTTATGAGTTAGTGGGTTGTTTATATAAACCAGCAAATTCAGATAGCCCCAGAGGAACAAGTCTGGAATGTCATATCAGACGACTTTGCTGGCCACAGCAAGTCACCAAAACGGGAGATTAATCGACCAGGGAAACTGTTTGTCAATAAATTGATGATCTCACGAGCTGTGTGTGCGGTCATACCATTTTTCTGGATCCACATGTTTTCCAAGTTGCAACCCTAATTTGTCTAACTAGGGTATTAAAAAGTTAAGTGCCATGGCTCCGTAATGATCGCCAGTCACAGTTACTGCGTTTCCGTCAGCTTCTTCGGACAATTAGAGCCCAATTACTTATTCAGAATAAACACCGCACCAAACGGTTTGTGTTTGTCAAGGTTTCTGTTAAAACTGTCAAGGTGAATTAGGTTTTCGCTGTACTGCAGGAATACTTGGAGATCTCTAGGAAGCAACTGTTGGAGTATCTGAACTTTATAGGGGAACATATTATGCAGATCTTTCACTAAAATGCATTGCAGAGACCGTCTCGAAATTCGCAATTGCATATCTTGTCTTCTCATTGATGTTCTTGGATCTTCTTCAACACTTCGCCTTACTAGCTAAATAAATATTGGTGTTTCCAGAAATGATTGCGTCCTCTGCATGAAAACAATTGAACCTATTAAAAAGATAGTTTTTGATGGCTGATTGTTAATATCATCATAAATAATACGTATTTGGATTTGTTTAATGTAATAATTTAGTGGTGCTTGTGACTTTTTGGTATTGCAAAGTTAAAATACATGTATACAAGCACTCTCTAAAGAATATTTTAAACGTATTTCTGAGAAGTACTTTTTATAATTGATGCATAATAAACATTGCTCGGACATACGTTTCTTATTAATTAAAGTGTTACTTTATCTGTGTGATAATTTAGTTAAATAAAATATGTAAAAAATACGCACCTGAAAAAGCTGCAATATTAATATGTTGAAAAACGAACATTAGCGTACGTATATTACTGATGTGAAAGCTTCTAACAGGACATCAATGTATTTTGTACCTAGTACACTTTTTATAAAGAATTTTATTGATTATTAATTCCAAAGGCATTAGAAATATATTTTTATCTCGATTACCCATCGAATAGTACATTTTGAGATTAAAAACTAATGGCCTTAAAACATTTGATGTGATTGACTTAAACAACAACTCAGAGTAAGTATCTATAATGGTAATTTTTGTTATACTTCAAGTAACACTCAAAATATGCCTGAAAGATAACTGAAAGATGCTTGAATAACTACGCTACTGTTTTGTTTCCAGAGAAATCCCGAGACAGGTTGATTTTTGCTTGGAAGGGGATATATTTTGCTATCAAATTTGACGTGGCAACATGTACCCCCTTTCCCCTCAGCACAAATGTAAAAATTTTAAATAGGGAATAGGGGACAAGTGACCCCTCATATGAAAGGTCTTTCAATTCTCTTCTTAACCATGTAAATATGTTTGATATTCATTTGTTATTTCGCGTCAAAATCCATCAATAACTTTTTTTGAAAAGAAATCGCATTTTTTTTTATTTCCATAACAGCCAGTAATAATTTTATTAATCATTATTTTAACAACTGCCAGAGTATAAATCATTTAATCATTAGAGTATTAGTACTCACAGAGTATCACCAGAGTAAACACCATGGTCTATACTCTTTAAGAACGAATTGAATTACTATGTTGGAAAAATACCTATTTGGAGTTCATATACATATTTTAAAATGTTATCAGAGAACTTATAATAATATATAAAAAATTATAATAATCGATGTACTAACATTGATATATTTCTTCCCTTACAGAAGTGATCATTTTGTATAGAGTGAGTTTTCCAAATAATAGTATTACGAGAGTAATCCGTAGAAAATTACCAATAACATGCAATTCCACCAGTTCTAAATCTTCTTAGAGATTATCATTTGCAGTAGCAAGACTTATGTTCTATCTTTATTTCAATCTGTTTCAGAGTAATTTCAAAAGGAGTTTAATATTAAATGTGTGCTACAATCTGGAGTATACTCTATATAAGGAGACAATCAATTTGTATATACAATTTTGTAAATGTTGGTGTTCATAATTTTTCTATAATATAAGGTAAGTGGCCCAAATTCAGACACTTTTAGGACTACACGTTACAGTTTATTCAGTGTAATTAATAATGATTCAGTAACGTTGATCAGTTTTGATTTTCTTGAATTAATAATTATTTCTAAGGAGATCTGACCAGTTATTTACAGTAAAACTTTGATAAACTAATTTTATTTATATATTTATTATAACCATCCCAAAATCACCTAAATCCGACACTAAAAGTGCAGTTTGTTCCAAAATCAGACATGTCAGTGAACCTAATTCTGACAGTGACCCTAAATCAGACAATAGAGGAACATTATTCCGACAAAAAATAAAATCATTTATTCAAATCATTAAAAGGTTAGTACAAAAATAGCATAAATGAATTCAACATTAGATATGGTTTTCTAACTCTTTAACAGCAAAAAATCCTCTTTTATTTATTTCCATAGGAGGGGTGATCTTCCTGACGACTTCATGATTATCATACCAAATTTCATCCTTAATATTTGGCCATTTCCACCATCCACCAGCCTTAGCCATTGCATTAGCTAAAACCTTTTTAGTGTTTTTATTTGTAACTTGTGCTGGATAATACTCTCCAAAATAGCTGACAATTACAAAATCACCAATTCTTATTTCGTCAACAAATGTGGGTTTTATTTCTCCAATACCTGTTAAATAATTGTATATTAAAATTAAGATAACTACTTAGTAAGTAAAATTGTTTCTCACTCTCATTTTGAGTTTGATCACTTTCTGTTTCATCATTATCCTGAATTGAGACTTCTTCACTTTCTGACCCATCTTCTCCCTCTGTGATCTTTTGTTTATTTTGCCGAATAATTTTTTTTCTAGGTTTTTTTACTTTTTCTTGGCGCAATTTGTTTTCTTCCCGTTCCACTTCTCCATTACCTGCTAAATAGTTGTTGTATAGTAAAATTAAGCTAAATACCTTACTTAATTAAAATTGTTTCTTACCTTCATTTTCAATTTGAGCATTTTCTGTTTCATCACTATCCTGAATTGAGACTTCTTCACTGTCCGAGCCATGTTCTTCCTCTGTGTTTCTTTGTTTATTTTGCCGATTAATCTTCTTTCTAGGTTTTTTTACATTTTCTTGGCGTAATTTCTTGTTTTCTTCCCTTTTTCTCTTTCTATCCTCTTTTTCTTGAATTGCTTTTTTCTGTTCTTCCTCTTTTTTCAGAAAATATTCTCTCCAAGCATCGGAAGTGCCTACAGAAGGAACTTTAACTCGACTCTTCCTTGAAGTTACTTTTTTGATTGGTTCAGGCCAGAATAAAGATTTTTTAAACGGAGATGGTATAAGCACACCTGGCAGAACCCGAGAATGTTTAGTATTACTGCAAGTATCAACATTTTCTTTATTGACCGATTCCTCTCTTAGTTGCTCGTCTTCAATGACATCAGTTTGTTTTTCTGGGGTCAATTGATTGTTTTTTAATATTTCTTCTATATTATTTTCTATTTTATTGACAGATTTATCTCTTAATTGGTCGTCTTCAATGGCATCAGTTGGTTTTTCTGGGGTCAATTGAATGTTTTTTAATATTTCTTTTATATTCTTTTCTACTTTATTGACAGATTTCTCTCTTAATTGGTCGTCTTCAATGACATCAATTGGTTTTGCTGGGGTCAATTGAATGTTTTCTAATATTTTTACTATATTCTTTTCTACCACATTAGTTTTTATTGTTTCGTCAGTTTCTTTATTAATTGTTTCGTCCATGCTTTTATGTTTTTCTATTACATTTTCTTTATCAGCATTTTCCTTGAGACCAACGAGTTCTACTTCGGTGTCAGTATTTTCAATTGTGGGTTCTATTTCAAAAATATCTTCAGGTAATGTATCATTAGATTCAAATACAATTGAATTTTCCCATCCATCTTCTAGAATTAGGCCTTCTTCTATATCTATTATAATTTTTGGGGTTCTTTCTTTATCCTGAGATAATCCAGATTTCTGGTACATTTTGTACCAAATGCCATACAAACTCTTATCTTTAATTTCACCTGTCCAGTCTGCACCCATTAGTTCATAACATTTACTCAAAAAATTTGGTTGAACATAAGATTCAAGATATCGCAAATGACCTACTACTTCAGGATCTACTGCTTCTTTAGTTTTGTTTAACTCATTGTTATCTTCAGTAAGAAGTTTGTGATAGTCAATATTATCAGCATTAAAAGGAAAAAGACCACATACTTTAAAAGAATGTTTGAAAATATTTTCCAAATTTGATACTGATTTTAGAGTATTTTGAAGAACAGGGGCAAAGGTCTCTTTGCCTAAATGTTTATAATTGTTTTGGGTTTTAAAATTTTGTACTTCATTTTTCCATTTCATTTTTAAAGATTTGAACAACCCTACATCCAGAGGTTGTACAATATGTGTGGAATTTGGTAACAAGCTTATAACGATTATTTGTTTTTCTCTGCAAAATTCTGTCAGAGGTAAAGTTACATGTGATTTATGCCCGTCCAAGTATAATATTACTGGAAACTGAATCTTTTCAGATACAAGCCATGGGTAAAAAATGTTTGTTATAAATTCGAAGAAAGATTCGGAAGTCATCCATCCGCTGGTTGACTTGCCAACCCCCCAACCTTTAGGCACCTGTGAAACTATATGCTTTGGTATTCTTTCATATGCATACATCACCATGGGTGGAGCTAGTTGACCAGCAGCATTACCAGTAACAAGAACAGTCAGGCATTCTTTGTCATCACCGGATCTATCATGAAGTGACTTACTTCCTTTCTTAGCAAGTATCTTACGGCCTTTTGGCGATAGAAAAAAAGCAGATTCATCCGTGTTGAATATTCTTTTTGGATCAGTAATATTAATGTTCGATGAAGTAAAGTATTCTTCAATTTCCTTATGCCAGTTTCTGATTTTGATTTCAGTTATGGCTGATCGAGATGTGCATAAGTTTTGTGTTATTCGTTCACTAATTTCGGGGTGCCTTTTAGTAAATAATTTATACCAATGACGACCTGGCCTCCCATTTGTAAAATTGTTAGAACGCTTTAAATTTTTTAACAGAAGACAGACACTGTCGAGCAATTGATCTTTGGTTACAGGAAACCCCATGCGCCCCATATTAATGATCCACTGAACTAATAGGTTTTCTTCATTTACAGTTAGCACTGAAGGTGCTCCGCTACGACATTCTTCTGGGTAAATGCCCTGAATCTTCCCAATAAGGGTAGTTCTAGGAATGTTATATTGTTTCGCCGCAGCTAAACAAGGTGTGCCATTTTTTATGGCATCCAAAGCACGTCTTACATCATCCTTGCTATATTTGCAATTTTTTTTCGTCGACATTCTGTAAGTAAAGCAAAGATTGCAATGATAAATAATAATTATTAATGGTACTGATATCTAAATGTAAAAATAACAGAGATACCCATCTACATCAATTGAACATAATTCAGACAATTGAGGTCCCTAACTCCGACACCTGTGTCGGAATTTGGATACAAGTTCTAAAAAGAACTATGCTATTTAAAACGGTATAGACTTATGTTAATCTAAGCAAAAAGAAAGAAATAGAACCATATCCACTACATATCTCATGTACACAATTCCGACACCCAGTGTCTGATTTACGTAACACACGAGTTTGCTTGTACCTAATTCCGACACCATTAAAATTTTTTACTTCTGTAATTACACTGACAGAAAACCCTGTTAAAATGAAAAATTAAAGCCTTTATATTCAACTACAACAAAGTTTATTCTCATTTTCTCAATTAGTGGTGTCTTATGGTACAGAACATAATAGTCAGAATCTGCTTACCTTATTAGAAATTCTGTGTAGATGAACACAACACGCAACTTTCAACGAACACCCAACTATTAGGTTATGCACTGAGTACTAGAGTGTCGATAAAACAGGAAACGAATTTTGACTGAAAGAATCAATGTTAAATTGTACCAACAGATGTCTTAACATATATCTGAATATTGTAAATTTCTTATTTTAACTGAATAACCAGAAATATGTCTGAATTTAGAACACTGTCTGAATTTGGGTCATCTACCTTACTGTGCTTGTCTATAGAAAACACTTAACTGTATTCTTTATTCTTTGGATATATTTTTCCCACAATATGTATATGTTGGCTTATGTTGGACAGGGTGTCCCAATTAACTGTTCTCCCCTTTGGGATATCAGAAATTATAGAAGATACAAATTCTGTCAAATGATACAAAAGTTGAAAAACTCTTTTTTGTCGAATAAAGTCGAAATTTGAGTATCTTGCGTAGAACCACGTTCCGGAACGGAGAGCGGCGTTAGAAATAAAGCGCATCTGCTACTTGATTTCCAGGTCAACTTTGATTAGAGTCGCTAAACACGTTTGAAGCCATAATTTCTGATACAATTGAAAAATTATTATTATTATTATTATTAAACTAAAGAGAAGAGCAGAGGTCGAAACCTATTATGCTCCTAAAAATAAACAATAGATTGACAAGAATGGCAATAGTAAATTGTTACAGTACAGCTAATCCTTATAGGTAACAGTATATGTACATATTTATAAGTAAAAGTAATTGAATAAAAATTACAAAGTACTACTTAAATAATATAACTGTATAAAAAGATACAAACAAGCATATATGTTCTGTGAAGTTAATTTGCAGACACAATACAGGATACCCAACTAAATGTCTTGTCTTTACATCAAAGCGTTTCACCATTTTTAAAAATGAAAAAGAAAGCTATTGTGTTCATAATATTTACGTGTATACGTCCATAGCACAATACAATGTGGCTGTCATAAGAAAGTTAAATATCGATTTAAATAAATGAAACGTCGCATGATATTTCTAACGGTGTCCGATTAGGAACGTAGCATTAAGAACGTAAGACACTCTGAAATTTGAGTATCTTCGTAGGTCAGACACTCAAAATTCAGATCATTTAAAGAAGACAGCACCACCGAGTTATTTAACAAAAGAAAAAACAAATATTTTTCGTTTTTGTTTTAAATACCTCGAAATGTAAACGGTTTCTTGAATTTTGACATTTAGTACGCCTGACATAGTCACTATGTAGGACATCATTCATGTCATTTGACCGAATTCGTATCTTATATGATTTTCGAGATCCCAATGGTGAGAACAGTTAAGTGAGACACCCTGTATATATGCCATATTAATTCGTTAATAAATAATTTTTGTTAATGTTGCTTATTGGCGATTCAAAATATCGAGGAAGACGAGTAAAAATTTTGCATTTCAAATCACATCATTTAGCAATTAGCATTCAATTGCCATAAATATACTGACTTCATGTGCTAGTTACGATGAAATAAAGAATAAAAAGAGTGGTAAAAGCAGTATATGTCCCATAAGTGATTAATTGCAATCATCATATGATTTTTTTTTATTGAAACAGACACTAAATTAATGCGAGAAATGGTAGAAAAGGTGTATGGTGGTACCATATTAGTGTTCGCGTTTTTTTTTTTGTTAAATAATTGTTATATTTAAATTAAAATATATTCTGTTTTATAAGACTAATAATAAAAAAGTATAGACGTACATACATATATGCAACAAAGAGGTTATATTGTATAAGTAAATGTGTTATCTGTTATTAAATTGTTAGATGCTTTTTGGTGAAATGAGAGGATGAGGAACTGTTTCTTATAATCTTGCAAACTTCTGTTTTCTATCTTAAACACACATTTTGTGTAATGACATCCATAAACAAGGCAGTTTGTATTGGTCTGGTTTGCTTGTATGCAATTTTAAAATGCAAAAATAAAGATGTACAAATACTAACCATGTCGTTTTTAACTTTTCAATACCGAAAAGTCACAAGCACCACTAAATTGTTATGTTAAACCCAAATTCGTGTTAGTTATCATTATTTCATCAATAAGCTTCAAAACATTATCTTTTAAATACGTTCAAATATTTTCATGCAGAGGGCGCATTCATTTTCGGAATCTAATATTAATACATATTATTAAACTAAAGCTCTTGTATACGGAAGCAGCTTCTTTCAGTTCTATACTGTAACTTAACAGTGTTTCATAAAACTGTTTTTAATATTAAATCATATACTTTCCATAATTAATTTAGAAACTTGACGTACTCAAATGTACATTTTTCGACTAATTGGTTTCCTTTTCACTAAATACCTAAATCGGATATTACTCCATATCGTACAATTAATTTTCTGGAAAACGTGTTTGTAATGGAAAGGCAGCTGGTATTTCCCATAGGGAGTTTCAATCTGCAGAGTACAGCCGAGGATTTGCAGCTGATCGAACAAATAATTACTTCAAAGGACCTCCCAGATTCATTATCGGCTGTACTTTGTATCAATCTTCAACAGCTATTATTTTCACAAATGCGATATATAGTGTATTCCAATAAAGTGTTCAAAGTACAATAACGATCTTAATATATGGATTTGAAACAAAATACCTTATAGGTGTCATAGTAAAGAAGGGCACACCGTTTTAAAAATATCTCGGCATACACAGCTTTCTTTACAGTTTTTTTTCTTTATAGCTAGTGGCTCTTTTCTTCTTAATCTGAATTCAGTTAAATATGCTGTTATATTTTAGTCTGAAAATAATAGTATAATAGTAATTAAAAATATTGTCATAATTTTAATATTTTTTATTAGGTACTATTATACTATTATTAATATGAACATAGAAGAGGGAAGTGACTAGTTTTCTTCCTGCCGGCACCCTCGAAAACGTAATATAAACATAGAGTATGTAAACACATCTTCCGGTAACTTTTGAAGGAACTTTGCACTTTCGCTTTCCGGCAGTGGCATACGTAAATGTGTTTCCATAACTTGAAACTTTATAATAAATATTTACGGATTCCCAGACTTCACCAAAATCAAAATATTTTTACATGCACTTACGTTTAATGACTGTTGATTCGAATTTTTTTTAGTATACATATATTCATAACATTTTGAAAATGATTAAAAGTTGGATTTATAAAGAGTTAACTTAAAAAACTAACACCTTAAAAAACAACATTCTAATTAGAATAAATTGGAGTTGATGTAGTCTAGATACTTCATTGAGTTAGCTTAATTCAATGAGATATTTTGTATGGAAAATATTAGAGGCAGTTTTCTAAATATTTATAAGAAACTGATGTATGTTTTGTTTAAGAATATTTTATCAGCATTTTTTGATAATTATTTTAAATTAGGTAAAACTTACTATTCCCTAACCTCACCTTATACCGCAAGAATTTATTCTATATTTTATTTATTCAGTAAAAGGAAGTAAAAAGAAGAATACTGACGTCTTCGCAGCTAACAATCTTTTGTTATTCACTTGTTTCTAACACGTTTCGTTTTCCGATATAAGTGGTTATAGTTTTCATAACAGAAGCAAGTTTTTTTATGACATTAATGATACAAAATTTGTTTTCCATTAATTACTTAGTACTGTCTTAATTATGAGTAGTAATTGTATTTAGTACCCCGTCAATCTAGTAGAAGTACTATGCCATTTTACTGCCCTCCTAGTAGAATAAACATAATGTTAAAGTCCCCAATTTACAATATGACACACAATTTCAATTTAATATCAGATAGATGTGATATTCATAATTCTAGTTTAAGTCAACTGTTAGCAGCTGCCAATAATTATTGTTAATTAATTTTTTTTATATTCTCTTATGTCATTTTTCTATTTTATGTTATACATGTATCACTCTAATAATTATTGTTTTAACTGTTATTGCTACATTAGTCTTCTCATAATTCTTCTAATCTATGATTCTGTATTTCTATGTTTATGTTTTTATTTTTCATCTTTGAGTTTTGTATTACTTTTTTAAGTTTGATTTTTGTCACATTATTTACTTATTTACTTTTGAACAATTTTCTATTATAGTCCTGTAAGTGGGTATTCCTGTTGGATTAATAAAGTTATTATTATTATTATTATTATTATTATTACGATTTTTATTATTATTATCATTATTATTATTACTATTATTATGGAAACACATCGGTGGCTAAGAGTATAGTGTGTCGATCACTTAACCCAGAAGTCGTGGGTTCGAATCCCCATTCTGTCGTACAATTTTAAATTAAATTGTTTACATTAAAGTCTGTAGGAAGGGGTGGGTTGGCAACCATCTTGGCGTGTGTACTCTAAAGCACGCTGCCTCTCTCCCACACAGAATGCGCATGAGAATGATATTGATAATGATAATAATAATAGAATACAATATTATTAACAATAATAATAATTATTATTATTATTGTTATTAATATTGTATTCTCAGTTTGTCACTGGTTTATTTTTCTTGTAGACGGCTTAATACGAAGTCTAACAAGAAATTATTTTTGATTTAGGAACGATCTTACTATATTGCAGGTATGAAGTATGGCTGCTTTTTGTGATTGAGTATATATACGCTCTCTTCCAGCCTAAGTTGAGTGAGGTGATATATGAATGAATGTGGAGTGACATCCGTCACCGATGTAATGAATGGAATGATGTGAACTTGTTTCTGTTTCCATATTCTTTCAACTTCTATTGCTAATTGTTGATATTTTTCTTTCTTTTCTGTATATTTGTTTACTATGTTTTGGTAGATGGTATCGCCACATCTATAAGATAGGTGACACCTTTTTATTTTGCCTTGAAGTGTTATATCTGGTCTATTATGGGATGGGCTACTGTTTTGTCAGTTTGTATGGTTATGTCCCAGTATAATTTATAATATTTGGTTTCTATTATAGTTGCTGGTGAATTTTGGTAGTACGCTTCAGTCTGATGAGTACTTTTTTCCACTACATTATGTCTATTGGTATATTACATATCTGTATGTTTACATCAGGATGTTGTATGTTCTAATGTTTCAGGGAATTAGTGGCGTTTTCTGCACCTATTACTCTTAATTGAAGTATGTTTTAAAACATATTACACACATATTTATATGTGTGCGCGGCACATTACAAAGGGCAGCATTAATCATAAATATTCAAATTAGTTAACTTAAAGCTAGGGTGTAAAAGTGATATGATCTCTCATAATTTAACTCTAAATAGCATAATACGAGTTCGTGATCATGACATTCAGAAAATTATTCAAGGTACGTATGTTAATTGTATTGTTAATATGGAGAAGCAAAGTAACCCATTGTTCGAACTTGACTGAAGGGAAGTTAATCCACTGTTATAAAAGTGTATTTGAATACGTCGGAGCGAAGGTAGCGTTCGCGCCAAAGAAACAAAATTAATTTATATTCACAACTGGTTTCATTTTTGAAATGATAATGAAAAATTACATTAGTAATTAAAATTAATAAATCTTATAATCATAGGCAGACCAAAGTGAAAATTAAAACGGCTTAGTCTTCAATTTAACTTTAATATATCGCATATGTATAATAGTACCGCATGCAGGGTGTTTTTGGAACGATTGTCAGTAGGCCGTATCTAGAAGGGTATTTCAGCGTACATCGTGAAAATTTCTATACAGTAGCTTCAATAAATTCTGAATAATAAAATAAAATACTGAAATTATTTTTAGCAGTGTTCTACTTTCGACCGGTTATCAACTAACCACGGTGATTTTTTTTATTTCAAATTGGTAACGTCTTAAATAAGAACTTAATTTATACTACAAATGGAGGTGGCATCGTCAGACTGTTATTTATTTTAAAATATATAAGTACTTATGTATATCAATAAATTAATGTTAATTAACTTAGTCAAATGTTTTTTTGATAACCCAACCAGTTGTCTACTCAAATAATTAATAAAAACAAGTAGGTATCTTTTATACTTAAAAATAAAATAGAAGTTCCTTATTTCTGTAAGAATATAATTACAATTTAAAAATTTTTGCTACAAATTTTAAAATACATACTTACTGTTAACTTTTGCATCTTTCCAAAACATGTTTTCTGCATAATCATGTGTATCCTTGCATAAACATATTTTGATGAACACCTGCGTTCAAACGCAAATCTGCATTGTTGCCATATGTTAAAAGTTGGTGGTGGTCCAGCTCTCCTATACGATTTCCTTCGCTCCATCCTTCCCAAACATGCCTCACTTTACATGCCCATTTATGCATTCACTTTTGAATTATTTCAGTGATCATGGAATGGAGCTCCGTAGCCGAGCGCTTAAAGACGTCAAGTTTTTAATGGTTCTTCGCGATTAACGACGGTTCGAATCTCACCGCCGCGCCGGCAACTTTTTGTAATTGCTTCTATATTAAATTTGTGTCTATAAAATTGGTAGCATTCTTAATATGCAATTAATATTGCAATATCACTGTATAAATAACTAACAATCTTCTGTTCACTTTCATTAATAAGGTTTTTCAGGTTTCCCTTATTCTCGTTCTAAATGGTAGTTAAAGTTATAACATCGTAAGCCGAATCTGGGCGCATTCACGGCCCGCAAAATAATAATATGCCGCTCCCTCTCCCACACAAGTCTCTGACTTCCGGGCTCATCATTAAGATGAGAATGAGATAATAGAGATATTACTGCTATTATTATTATTATTATTATTATTATTATTATTATTATTATTATTATTATCATGTTATATACTTTATAACCCTTACTCAAAATTTAGTTAATTTGTGTAAATAATAATTATTATATAAGGTAGGTATATTAGAACTTTAGAACACCTATAACTTTAATACTGACAGAAATATTATAAATATATACAAATTATAGCTACCTATTTTGTATAGCTATATATTTTTAAATAATTTGGCATTTTCTTAGAACGTTAAATGAACTTGAACGTAGAACTTTACCTTCAATTTTAAGACAACACGTATCGCTATAACTCCAAATGGTTGAAAGCTAGCGTCTTTCGCATATCTTATATCTCAGCCGCGTAAATAGCTTCTGAAAACTACACAATAAAATTAATTAAGCACATACTAGATAATATGCTATTAAAACTAAAGTACTACAATAGTTTCCTTCTATATACTTAATACAAAATTGCTTAAAACAATTTTAAGGATTTTATATAAGCATAAGCTGTAGGTACCGATTTAATATATTAAAATTTGGATTGTAATTATTGTTATTATTATATTGATTTCTTTGTGTATTGTTATCACGATTAAAATTTCTATTATTATTATTATTATATCTATTGTTCAAATTGTTATTGTCTTGATATCTGTTGTGTGAATTGCTATTATTGTTGTAACGTGCATTATTATTATAGTTATTATTTCCACTATTAGAATTAAAATTATTTTGGTTGTTTCGATTGCTAAAATTGTTGTTATTAGACCTAAAATTATTGTTTTGCCGAAAATTATTATATTGCTGTTGATTTGATTCATTTTGTCTATGAAAATTTTGAGAACTATTGTTAATATTATTATTACTTGAATTTTGATAATTTGTACGTACATTGTTACTATTATTTTGACTTTGTCTTGGCATATTACGTTCTATCCTTTATAAATAAGCATACAATTGTTCCATGTTACCTATATTATGTATAGCTATTGTCTCTGCCACCTCAGGTTTAAATTGTCTTGCTATATATAAAACTAATTCCTGCTCAGTGATCTTTGGTGTTAAATACTGTGCTGAAGAATAAAGTTTTAGAGCATAATTTGTCATGTTATTTGATAGTTTAGGATTAAATTTACCAAAATATAGTTTTTCTCGGACCAATGCTTGTGCATTATCTTCCCAAAAATGTGTAATAAGTCTATTTTTAAATTGTTCAAAGCTACTTATATCATTTTCTATACCATTGAACCAAATTAAAGCTTCAGTTTCTACGCTATCTCTTATTAGTTCCTTTATCTTTTCTAATTGTCCTTCTTGATCTAAATTTCTTCCTTCAATTTCATTTATTTTCCTTGTAATAGATTTTATGAATACTGTAGGATGTAGTTTATGTATGTTTCCTGTGAATTTGTGTATTTTATTTTCTGCATGACATACTATTCTTGTTACAGATTCAATTCCTTTATCTCTAGATTCTTTTACTATCTGTATTTCCTTTTGTAGCTCCTTTATCTTCTCCTGGGTAAATGTTCTTTCTATTTCCATCACATCTTTGTTTCCCATTACGCATGTCTGTACCTGATTTCTTACTTGCTCTATCTCTTGACTATTTTTCATTACTTTTCTGTCAATTTTCTTAATTTCCTGCTCTTGGTTATCCAATTTCTCTTCTACAGCTATGGTTTTCATAACTACAGTAGCCAATTCTTGTTCATTCTTGTCTATATCTCTTCATAACTCCTCTCTCCATGTTTGTGAGTCTTTCTTTATCTCGTCTTTTATGTCTTGCACCTTTTCGTTTAATATTTTAACCATGTTCTCCATGTCTTCTTTTCGTTCTTTCTCCATCTGTCGTAATTCATCTCCTATTTGTTTTAAGTCTTCTTTTCTTCCTAATTCAAGTTTTTCCAGGTCTTCTTTTCTTCCTAATTCAAGTTTTTCCAAGTCTTCTCTTCTTCCTTGTTTGATTGTTTCTTCCAACCTTCTTCTGTCTTCTCGTTGCTGTTTCATGTCTTCTTTTTGTTGTTGCCTGTCGTCTTGTATGGTCTTCATCATATCTTGTAGCATTGCTTGCCATGCTGGTATTTCTCTGCTCTCTTGACTTGTTACTGTTTCTTCTTCTGATGCTGGTTCTTCTCCTACCTGTTTTCCACTACGTAGATCCATTTTTTTTATTTTTAACTTAAGTAACCTTGTTCAATTTAAATTTATTTATTACTTTTATATCCTGCTTTTTCAAGTCTTACACGTTGGTCTCTTAATAAAAATGGCCACGCGTTGGGCGCCAAATTAAAATGGATTGTAATTATTTTGTTTGTTGTTAATTTTATTTATGTTAATTTTATTTTTGAATTGTTAGAATTGTTTTTATTTATTATTGGAATAATGATATTTTAATTTTTATATTTATTTGGGTGCCAATATCTAAGATTTTCTATATTTTTATTTTATTTTATATGCTTATCTGTTTATGTTTACCCTTGCTTGCTCAGTTTTTTCATTTAAGTATGAGAATCTCACCTCAGTAGTCGGTTCAGCAGGAAACAGCTTTATTCAATGCAAACAATAACTAGGCAGGTTTTTTAAATGTTTGACAAGAAATATTTATTTTTATAAACATGCAAATATTTAAACAAATTCCCACAAATATGGTCAAATGATATCTCTATCTATGAAACAATGAAATCAGTTTAAACCAATATCCTTAATAATCTAATAAGAACAAAATTTTCTAAGTATACTACCTTAATTGCAAACTAATTTATGTATAGATATTTTAAATTTGAATCGTTATATTTAGGCAAACTCTTTTACTTTTTAGATGCAATAAAAGTTGCATACCTAATCCCTTTGCTTTCCTTTATCATCTCATAACCTTATTATGTCATTCTTTCAAAATGGTGACTAAAAATTGTACAACTAATGTCTCTAGTGATACTTAAAGTGAAATAAAGTTAATAATAATGGATATTTATTATTTTACTGGCCAAGTAAGTATTAAATTGTTGAAGACTCTTTGAGTATAATTTTTATTACGATATATCGGTTTATTATTTGAACTAGCTAGTTTTCAATTTGTGCCAAATACCTGTTGCTGATGTTATGTTGCTTTTAGGGCAAATTTTATGGTATTATGCCTCTAACTTCGGCTGATAATATGAATAATCAGGCTCACTGGAACACTGGATATTTGAAATTACTTGTATTTGCTGAATTCTGGTTGTTGAACTCTGGATTCTGTTTTCCCTCGATCAGGTTAGTTAATATGCACTACTATATGTAACTCTTGATGAAAATATCTACATAAATATTTAAATTTCTACTTTTAAATTCTCTTCTTATCCAAAACGACGCTACTCTCTTCTAAAATTTCTAGAATTCTCCTCGTTGCTAACACAAATTTTATTGTTTTTCCTATAGTCCATTATTTTAAAGTACTTGATTTTATGTAATTGTTTATGATAAAGGTTCCATACACTGTGGTTATGTTTTGCACTTACTTTTATTATTTCACAAATCACTATTTATTCCTTCTTTCACTTTTAAAACTACTACAAATATTGTCTTTACTTAATGCTAAACTATTTACAAAGTCATAATCTGGTTTAAAGTCTTAATAAAGTTATATTTTGTCCATATTTGTATTTAAAATTTATCTCATGTATGTGTCACTTTATCTAATGTTCTAATGTCAAATTTCTGTAATAAATTTTTTAATTTTGAATTTCAGATGGATATTTCTCTCTGGATTTTGCATGTTGGATGGAATAAATGGTTTTATTAGAATCTCTGGAGTTTTATCTTTCTGTTGATATGCCTTGCACTGGGTTTTGTGTTCTAATAAATGATTTCTGTGTCAAATTTGGTAACCAAGTATACCTATTTGGATATGGATATGTTTTGGTATGATTTTATATTTATTTTATTTCTAAACATTATTTGAGCCAATAGATATGATTGAATATCTATGCCTGTCTATTCATGATTACTATAATTAATTTTGCATGCTTTGCAATTCACAAAGAATTCAATATTTTTGTTCGCTTGGTAGCGTTTTCATGCGATAACTTAAATAATAATTCTATATAAAGTTCATTCTATTGCAATATATATTTAAACTAAAGTTGTCGAAAATGTTGAATCATAATTTCAAAACCTACGAAAATTGCGTATGAGTATATAATCAAAAAAGGCCCCTTGGTACACTAGGGGAGAAATTTCAAATTAACTCAAACTGTAAAGTACAACTTTATCCCTCAAAGTATAAAAGATAATGCCATTATAAATACCTTATCAGAACGCAGCTTTTGCGTAAAGTTGCTATATTATTAAAGCATATGATATGTTAGAATATGACATTATTTGCCTATAAGGATATAGTTTATCTAAACAAAATAGTATATTAAACAATGAGTATCATAAGGCATACTTTTATCGCACGCATCCAAGTTTAGAGCCGCAAAGAGGTGAGTTTTATGTTGTTATGTTGTTTTATGTTGTTATGTTGTTTATACTATTTTTTCTATTTTGCACGTTTTATATCTATGAAAGTAACGAAAAATCATCAAAACATTGAATTCTCGTATAGGATTTTTTATAGATATTCTGGAACAGTTGGTATCATTGACGTTTATCAACTCTTTTTGACATGAAAATATAGTTGGTTTATGATTTATGTACCATTTTGTATGTCATTACCATGGCAACTACAGCACACCATACAAAATAAAGGATGTAAATCTGTTGCTACCAACATTTAAAAGCAAAAAGTTGAGTGTCCAAATGGGTTTATTTGCGATACGAAATTGCATTTCATAATGACTTGTTTATAGACAAAATAGAAAAATTATGTTTTGTCATCTTATCTTTGGCTTTTATTAAGTAAAAGTACCCGCGCATTCGCCATTTTATAGAATATTTTTACTCCGTAATAATTATTGTATCCTACCGTGTACATACCCACCGTGCTAGGTATGTATTAGGTATTATCGTGATCGTAATTGGGAAGATTCGAAACGAAACACTTATTAAAGTTACCGGAATTTTCTATTATTTTATAAATATTAAAAAAGGCCCAGCCCTTCAATTTTTTAATTCGGCTGACTAGTGGAAGCTGTTTCGATTGTCGTTTATCGTGAAATAATTTTACGATATACGAATAATAATTAAATTAATCTTAAAACTGGTTCAGATTCTGAAGTAACAGAGATATATGAGAAGGCGGTAAGAATCAACCAACCAACTCAAGTCAAACAAAATAATCCTTTGGTCTCATAGAATGGTTAGAAAAAGCACCAATTTTTTTTAATTTTCAAAATTGGTTATACTGGAAATGTTGAAATTATTATTATTATTAAATAATATTAATACTTTACTGACTTTATTTTTTTGATTTCTCTATTATATGAATGAATTTAAATATAGAACAAATTTTAAGAAATATTACTATTTTATTTTCAATTAATTTTCTAGATTTTAACAATAATATTTAACTAATGCTCCCCTTAAGTTATGCAACTCACATTAATTTTAATATTTCAGAAAATTGGGTTATAATTTTTCACTCTTACATACTAAATTAATATTTTTAGTGATAATTTAAATGTTTTTATGCGCTCTAGTTTTAAATTTTATTGTAAATTGTTTATTACACGTTCTTCTGGTGATTTTCTTTGGATGATGTTTTTGGATAATATCTGGCAACTAGTTGTTTATATCTTTTGAATCCTATCTTATAAAGCTTTATAAATTTGTTGTTATTTTAAATATATGAATTTTGAATTATGAATGAATAAATTATGAAATATGTATTTTTACATTGGAATTCTAACCTCTATTTCTTTTAGCTGGCTTCTGGACTAATTTGTCATTGAAGTTCTCCATTATCCATGGGACTTTTCGTTTTCTTTTAATTTATAAATTTTATACTGCTCGAAAAATTGCCTCTTTTCTCTTCCCAAACTTTTTCTGGATTTTTCTCGGTGTCTATTTATTTCTCTTTTTTTGTTTTAATTTATGTCTATTACTTAATATTAAATAACTTATCATCTATATCTAATAATTTATTTTACATATTTTTTTAATTTAATTATTCTAATCTATTATTCTTATATTTAATTTGAAATCTATATTTAGTTATTTTATTGTAATGATTTCCATATTCAATAGGTGATTTGATATATCTCTTTGATAAATTGGAATATTATAATATTTAGGTCATATAATAACGAAATAATATAATTGCAACAGTCAAAGTGAGTAAACAAACCATATAGGTGATTGATTTTCAGAATGTTATAGATTTATGTCTTCGTATTTTGTAAATCCCTTCTTCTAATAAAGTAATAAGAGTAGAAAATCATTTTCAATAAGTTTACAATAGTAATCTTGAAGGGGGTTGGAGACTTTTGTGTGAAGATATCACTGACGTAGTTGTCCATATAACACCACAACGCTATACTCCACTAGACGCGCGTTTCACCAACCAAGTTGGCATCATCTGGAGATGATTAAAACTGATTTTGACTAATTAAAACTCAGTTTTAATCATCTCCGGATGATGCCACCTTGGTTGGCGAAACGCGTGTTGAGTCCAGTATAGTATTTTGGTATTATGTGGAAAACTCCGTCAGTGATAAGTTTGCAATAATTATAAAATATTATAGTTTTACCTTATTTTTTACAAAACAGCATTTTCGAGTATTCCGGGAACAAATGGCTAGTCATCAACTGGCTATATATCAACTGTACGTCTTAAGAAAACATATTAACATACATAAAAATATCATCTTCGGATAAATATGCTGAAATTTTATCCATTTTACAAACGCCTAAAAATTCTTGTCAATGTATGTGAAGAGACAAGAGGATCAAATTAATGTTCGAGTTTTTTACGGGGGTATATACCAAACTGAATCCGATTACTGTGGTGCGTCACTGACATTGTAATGAATGTACATTACCTTACCGTATGATAAATTCCCTCGTCTTCACTCTTTATGTTCCTATTAACTTCAATTATGACTAAAATAGTGTATTTGTTTATTTTAACAAGGTGTATCTAAGTATGTATAATTGCTGTCAAATTATCCGATTAAATAACACAGTAATGACAAATAGTTGTTATCTGTTCACTTTAGTTGTATGTCCATTAAGCGACATTCGAACCAAGTGATTAATCCTCATGATACAGACATATTGAGAAGTAAATTAATAGATACCATCTTAATTGTATCAAGCAATTATCGACGTTAATTAATAATTGAAGGATTATCACTCTAGCAATACATTAAATACTAATACATAATCTGACTTTATAAATGTATCCGGGTTCCCATCCAATTTGATGAGTAGGAATTCATAAGGGATTTTAGTTTCCATTGATTATTACCTTGCTAATGCCTGGGCATATTATCGAACTGAAAATTTGGCAGTAGTTTTGAAAATTAAAATATTAATATTAAATGTCTTTTGGAAAATATGAGAATCAATAGATTAATGACTCAAACTTATGCTCGCATACACCGAGAATATAAACGTTGTGGATTAAATGTTTAATTAAAACTTATCCTAATGTGCTTGATATATACTAAGAGTATATTTAAATATGTTACCTATTCTATTAAGTCGTAAACAGTTAGGGATTTCCAATTGTAAATAGGTGTATATTTCCTGAGAATTCGGTTACTTGGTCTTGATTTAATTATACTTAAGGATAACGTTTAGTGAAACAATTGCTATGTTTATTATATAAAGTTTTTGTGAAAATTTATTAAAATATTTATGTTTTACTGAACATACAGTATGTAATAAAATGAGATTTCACTATTTAATTGTTTTAAAGATATTTCAAGATTATCTTATTGAATGTTTGTCTAAAAACTTACAATGTATCTTAATGATTGACAAACGTTCTTATTGATGTAAAATCAGATAAATTTGTCAAAAATATCATGCACTTATGAATTCATGAATTTATGGTTACGAATATGAATTTAGGCAAATTATACACATTGTCATATAAACTGTGCCAACCAGTATGCGAATAACAAGGGTTTGAATAATATGCAGTTGAGGCAAATACTTACAATTAATATCTAAAACAGCCACTTTCGTTTGAGGCAGGGTGAGGTTATTGTTACTGGCCTGGCAAATCAGTCTTGCCCGCAAATGTTGTCTACCAACACTCGCAAAAGTGAGATGATTGACGACGGTTCCATCGTTACGTATCTCGTAGGAATCGTCGATTACGGTATTCTCTAGGAACCAAATTACCCTCGGTCGAGGCCGACCTGAAACAACCATACTCAAATTAAGGATCTGCAAAGTCGGTTTAACCTTTAAATTTTTATTGTTGGGCTATTTATTCAATCTAACAGACTACTACCAATTAAGTGTTACGTAGTGTCTCAATACATATAATACTGAGTAGGCATTATTTGAATTTGAATGTGAATATATAACAAAATCTCAGCTTTATACCAAATTACTTTGAACAATATATGCAACTTTCATTTAGTACAAAAAAGATATTTTGGAAAGTATTGATATTGTTTTATATGTATTGGTATTCGTTATTCGAGTTACTGCAGACAGAATATTTCTTGAAAACTAAATTTTGTAATTTTTAATATAGTTGTTTAACTAATTTCGCGTTTTCATTTTTATTTCTTTCTCTTCTGGAAATCCGATAATTAAAAAATATTACGACTTTTCCACTGTGTACATGAAAGCAAACTATTTCAATATTTCGCTTGTTGTTTCTGCCTCTTGATCTCTCTGCCAAATTCGCTATTATTTTTTATAGTCCAAAACTACGATTTACAAAATGCACATTTTACAGTTGGCCGTGGAAACAAAATATCATTAACGACATAATAGATTATCACTCTGAAACAATCAAATTATTATAAAATTCCATTCGTTAATGCATTAAGTATAAATTTTGTATTTTTTAGGATATGTGCATAAACTTGATATGTTGTTATCAATATTTTGTTTCCACGGCCAACTACTGTGTTCGGCAACAGGATTGAACGGTTTTGAAAAGCTTGTCATGGAAAAACAAATGAAGGAACATTACTACATTTGTCAATGTGCGATTTCCTGGTTCTATCAATTTGGCAATTAAGTGTATTATGACTAATTGGGAAATAAACCACCCGTTCTGCGGTAAAGTATTTTATTACTACGCAATCTGTAGTACAGACACAAAGGTGCTTTCGCAATGAATTTCATTTGCCACGACGCGGACGCATTCCACAAAGAAACACGATTTTAAGATGGGTAAGATGTTTTGATGAAACAGGCAGCGTCGTATCAAAATTTCTTGATGGTACTCGTACAATTCGTACTCCAAAAAATATTGAAAAGACGAGGCAATCAGTTTAGCGAAGTCCATTGCATTCTGCCGTCAGGCACGCCATTGCTTTGAATATTATGGATCGAAGCTTAAGACGAATTTGGCATGAAGACTTACATTACTATTTCTTGTTGGATGCGTCCGCGGTGTGGCACATGAAATTCATTGCGAAAGCACCTTTGTGTCTGTACTGCAGATTGCATAGTAATAAAACACTTTACCGCAAAACGCGATGGTTTATTTCCCAATAAGCCAAAACACACTTAATTGTCAAACTGACAGAATCAGGAAATCGCACTTTGACAAACATGACTTCATTTGTTTTTCCATGACAAGCTCTTAAAAACCGTTCAATCCTGTTGCCGGACCTTGTATAAAATGTAGATTGTTTATTGATTTCTCCTCATTTTCAAAATTTTAATATGGCATATAGTACATCGTTGTAAAGAGAATAAAACGCTTCATCTGGTGACAAAAAATTCAATATGGAGCTCATAAGAAATAAATAAACTAAAAACCATACCGCATACCTATTAAAATTTGGAGCGCTTAGAAAAAATCTAACTGAATTTTTGAACTAGTCATTATTAATAATGTATAAGTTTCAAATTTGAAGTTTCTATCTTTTTTTATAGTGATATTTAGCAATTTATAGAGATATTTAGCATTTTGTAAATCGCCAGTTTTAGTTTTTTCCCAGGTAACTCACGAATGGGTGCACATATGGCTGATAACGCACCGCCATTTTATTCAGCATAAAATTGTACAAATTACAGGGTTTATAATTATAATTATAATAATTTTAATTTTAACCCTTCATTCCTACAAGTCTTTTCTACTTTAAGCCATCCTGTATCTCTTACCGTTTGATCATTTATTTATTATTTTTAAAAATGATAATAGAAGCGAAACTGAAAATAATGTAGTTTTTAGGAAATATTTGTTTACTTTCCCTAGCAACTCCGATACAAATAATAATTTACTCTGGATTTTTTGAGAAATATTACGTTCATATAAATTTAACGAAATTGGTTAACTAACTTTCCGACTCTTACTGTTTCTGATGGTAAACATCGAATTAGGCTTACACTGTATCTTAATTACTTGTCCTATATTAAACAATTGGTTAACTAAAGTAAGACGAGTGACTGTTCTTGGCATTCTTTCTTTGAAATATCGGCCACCGAAAATTCGACTTGGGATTTAATACGTTAATTGCGGTTCCAAAATTAGTCACTTTGCACTAGACTGCGTTATACAATATTCTTGTATGTAATGTAGAGAATATAAACGTACTAAATTTGTGATAAACAGTTAGAGATAAGCAACATTGCAGAAATTGAATATAATCACTGACAATACTCATTGACTCATGACTGACCAAAACCACTACGCTTATAATATTTGCATATTAATATTAAATATTTGCAAATATTGAAAAACTTGCATGATTTTTATCTTTAATTTAATTATCTTGTCATTTTGAAGCAACTATTTTGTATTTTAATTTTTATCAAGTTCGTGATCAGTGACAAGAATTGTCAGAAGTTTTTATTATAATCTTATCAATACAATGTTCAATAATAAAGACCTTGTTTAGTGTAAAAATCCTAAAAAAAACTTAGCAGGCAGAAGACACTGGATAAAATATTCTATTAAGTTTTTATACAAATTCATTCAGATCGGCATCATCTCTTAATATCTTACGTCTTTCGCCTAATAGTAGTTCATTTAATAAAATATGAGAGTTGTTATAAGGAACAAACCGTTGTATTATACAGTGCGCGTCTAAAGTTCGCCCTCCCTGCTAACTTTTGAACTAATTGATTGGGCTAGGGACTCCGGGCGAAATATATGGTGAGTTATGTAAAATGTACTATTTTTTTACGATAATCTGTGACGGATACTTTCCGATTTGCCGGTAGGAAGTGTCACGTTAGTGCCCGAGGATCGGTTTCTCTTTTATTTTGCCTCGGGCGCCAGTTCCTGTTTACAGTGCAGAAACACCACTACACAGGTAGCTTTAGTAAAGATACGGTTCGCCAGGCGGTCGATAGGGAAAATTAGACTTCACAGGACAAATAACAATAATACACCAATAAACCTTAATACATTTATTGACCTAACACCGCAAAACCTACTCCTAATCTTACTTCCTTACTAGTCCTGGGCACGTCTGCTGCTTCCGGGTGGTCGCTGAAGACTGAACACTTGTGCACCGGCTAGTAGCAGGTACTGGAATGGCTGGTGGAAGAGCTTTTCATATCTGCGCAATAGCTCCCTATTTTGACTTGTAATATTCTCGGCGTAGTCCACACAAGCCGATGAAATTATACCAAGTCCCAATGCCCTTTGGGGATTTGTACTAATTTACTTACTCTTCTCTGGATACTGGTAGGCAGCGGTGAAGATGGACAGGTCTTGCTCGTATGCGGTACGGTCACAGACTTAATGTCTGAGTCGTTCTCAGCTGTATAAGAGGTTTTCTGAAACCCTCGGACATGCGCAGTAGTGAAAATCTCGGACTTGGTATCTTTCGTCCTCGTACACCACAAATCGGTAAAATTTATAAGTACACACGTTCTTGTGGACTCTGTCGAATTTCACTTACTCTGCCCGGTGTACTGGTAGCAGCGGTGTAGATGGACAGGTCTTGCTTGGATGCGGTGCGGCCACAGACAGAATGTCTGAATTGTTCGCAGCTGTATAAGAGGTTCCATGAAAACTTTGGTCAAGCGCAGAAGTGAAGATCTCGGACTTTGTATATTTTATACCTATTCTCCTGGAGTACTAGTAGCAGCGGAGGCACAGGCAGGACTCGTCGTCGTGGTGTACAGCAACGAACTCACTATTGAAATCGGTCTCAGCTCGGTGTAGAGTCGGTAAGTACGTGGACCGGCGCAGTAGTGGAAACAGGAACTTAAGAAATTATACCTTATCTATTTTACGGACTCTGAAGAATATCCTAGCAGGTAGACCAATTACTTACAAAATGTTCAAGTATCAATTTCTTTTGATACTCAGAAAAGTTTCACTCTGTCTATTATACGGAGTTAGCCAACATTCGGTCAACTAGACAGACGGCGAAAAATATGTCTCAATATATTTTGACACTTAAAAATTCCACTATGCCGGTTTTCGGACTTGTCAAATATTTCTCACTTACTCTGCGGAGATGTCGGTGGCAGTTGCGGGACAGGCAAAACTCGTTGTGCTCGTAGACAGCCAGCTACTGACTATAGAAATCGTTCTCAGCCCGGAGACGGGTCAGTGAGAACGCGGACCGGCGCAGTAGTGAAACCAGGGACTTAAGAAGAACCCCATTTAACGGCAAAATAAAATGTGCTTCATTACAAATCTCATTTTCATAAAATGTAAGATGGCGATGCAGGCGCCGTCAATAAACGGTAAAGTATGACGTGTTGCATATCATTTAATAAGTCTCTTAATTCGCTGCATACTAGCCTTTGAAAAATTGAAATCGGTCCATCCGTTCTCATGTTATAAGCGTTTCTGGGAGAAGGTTATAAATGAATAAAAAGCAGTTAAATTCTACTAAAGCTAGCTACTAAATTGATTCAAAATGAGCACCTTGGACCTACTGACAGTAGAAGAACCTATCGCACATTTCCTGGTGCGCCGTCCTCTTGATATGTTAAGCCTTTGAAACTCATGGACAGTATTCTAGGAGATCACATCATAGGACACTTTTTCATTGGAGAAAATTAAACAGGTTATGTATATGTATCTTGACTTTTAGAAAATAATTCAGTCTGCGATAGTCGAAATAGTACAGAATAATGTCCATGAGTTTGAAGGGCTTAAACATACCTAGCGTTTCAAAAGGCCAGTGCGCCAGCACTTTATTTTAATGAAATCAGAAATTTCCTTGATAAGTTTTATCCTAACAGTTAGAGTGGACGTCGAGGACGTTCCTCGGATTTGGGTCCATTGGATTTTTTTATGGGGTTACCTTAAATCTAATGTGTTCATTAAGTGTCCCTAATCTAATTAGTTCAAAAGTTACCAGGGGAGGGTGGTCTTTAGACGCGCACTCCATCCAGACAATATTTTGGATATGTGGCAGAGAATCGCCAACGAGTATGTATCTATCTCCAAGCAAAAATTTCACAACGTGGTCTAGGAAATGTCTGATAGATTCCTCTACTATCAGTAGATGCAAGGTGCACATTTTGAACAAAATATTTTTTTATTTCTATCAGAATATTGTTTTCCTTTATTAAACTGTTGAATTTGACTGCTTTTTACTCATTTATAACTTTACTCACAGAAACGCTTATAATTTGAGAATGGATGAATCGATTTCAGATGCATAGAATTAAGATACCTTTTAAATAATAAGGCGCCTGTGGCGCCATTTTAGATATTAGGAAAATAAATTTATTGTCAAAACATATATTTAACATGATTCACACTGTATTTTGTTCGGAGCCCCTAACCCAATTAGTTCAAAAGTTAGCAGGGGGTTGGGCGGACTTTAGACGAGCACTGTATATAGTTTGCCATGTACGTCATATATGTGTTTAGTTGTACAGTAATATATGTAAAAACTTACCTCCTTTAACTTCGCATAAAAGATTTACGTCAGTTCCCTCATTATATGGGCCTAGCAATAATGACTTATCAATACGATGATCATCGAATATACGAATTGATTCTGGAGGCACTGAAACAAAAAAATATTTATAGTAGTTAATCATTAGAGAACCAGAGTATTATATGTTAGAGTTTGTCATAGCCTCATAAGATACTTTTGTTTCCGGTTCACTTGTTACAGGAAGATATATTTAAAATTATTGTATAATAAACTCCTCCGCAAGCGTGATATTCGGGATTTCTAATAGATTTCTAAGCGGAAATGATATCTGTTTTTACATGACTTACAACATAAAAAAAATGAACATTGAAATTAATACATTACTGGTTTTAAAATAAGATATAGTTAGCTGTTAATGTATACTGTCTTTCTTTGTAGTCTACACCAACTCTAGAGTAATTCTTTTCGGAACTAGCAAACTGTTAACTGTCTTTTTTCTAGCTGCAAAACAAAGTGTGGGGTTTATACTTTTTTAAACAGCAGAATAGATTATCTCTTGAAAATACAACATCGCCATTAACTTAAAAAAAAATGCAAGCTGATGGCTTCCTAAATAGAACCTTTACATTTTGTCTCTATAAACAAACGTAGTGTTACAAAATCGCCGACACAGCGCCAGGGTGCTGCGTTGCCAAATCTACTTTTTCCTCAGCCTTAGGGAAATTGTGCACAATCTGGCAACACCGCTGATGGGGGTGCCAGGTACAACCCCCCAAGAGCGAAGTCTCAATTCTCCAGGCCTTCTAATAGTTCTGCAGATTTTGTATAAACAGTATACAGTACTAGTTGCTGTACGTAAAATGTGACTTTTTTAAAATTATTCGTAAAATTATTCCACGCTTCTCATTTAATTTGAAGGCAATTGTTGGTTTCTGAATGAATTAGTTCATTCGAATATTACTTGAGACACCTTGTCTCAAGAGATATTTGATAGATACTGTAGATATTTTAAGTATTTATTTTAGATACGGTAGATATTTTAACTATTTCGACAAAAACGTTTATGGATACTTTATCGTTAACTTTGATGACATGAATCAATTCGGCAGATATTACAGTATGAATCTCCCTAATGTATAGCTACTATTAAATTTCCCCTTTTCATTTAATTCAATGTTATTTAATAAACAGCAATGCAATATCTCTAGTTGCTAAATCATATATCTCAATGTAGCATGACAATAAAGGAGCTTTTACATGTTTTTTCTTTGTTATCATTAAGAAATAATTTACTTACTTAACGCGTTTCGTTTGCTTTTTACGATTCGTTAGGCCACCTTTGTAACCTGCTTGCGAGTAATATAATCCTTATTACATTGTTACTCCCTTATGGCATTCAAAAATGAATTTATGTTGTAAATTCCCTTGATAAAATAAGATACGACAGCCTTTTATGCTGTTTTATGATATTCTTTGTGTCCTTAAGCGAAATTGTCACAAGATATCCAGCTGCTTTCGTTCGTATCTTTTAAAGTTGGCAGACGTGAAAGCCATATAGTTGTATAGGTGCAATATTTCAGCTTTTAGTTTTATGCTCCATATAATTCAGCTGAACTATAGATAAAAAATTCAAGGTGTAATGAAATTTATTTCATCTATGCAGTGGGGCAAAGAGATTTGTGTCATGCAAAATATTCAAGGAAACGTATTAATATGAAAGAAAAATATTAGCTGTATATCAAGAATAAATGTGTGCAGCCATGTAAAAGATTTTACATCCGCGGACTCATTTTATAAGATTTATACGGAGATATTGGTTGTCAACCTAATCTGCATATATGGTCCAATCATATTAGGGAAAAATAACCACTTGCTTGGAAATAATTCCCCTAAATGGGAAACTTTCCATATGCACCATACTATAGTGTCACATGTACTAGTGCCATATGTGTATAGATCATATGTACTAGTACATAGTAACAACATACAAAAAATCAATATTCGTTTATGCCGTGCTATGGTGGCCATCTTGAAAAAATGACGGTTGTTTTTTAGTTTTTTTTTGTCTTATCCCATTAACGGATGGGAATATCGAAAAATATTTTGGATAAAAGTTGAAGAGTGTTAAAAGATACACATTTCATTCATAAGAATTTTTTTTCATATCTGTAACGGTTACCAAGTTGATTGGCAGACAGTTATAATAAAAAATATTTTGATTTGAATTTCGATTTATTGAAGTGTATGTATAATAATATAATAATAATATCTCTACCTCTCATTCTAATCACAAGGATTAGCCCGAAAGTCTGAGACTTGTGTGGGAGAGGGGGCGGCATATTATTATTTCGCGGACCGTATTTGCGCCTTAGGAACGACTTACGTTGGTAGGCCCCTACCACCATTCAGAGCTGGAATAAGGGAAACCTGGAAAACCTCATTAGTTAGGGGGACAGTCAAACATCAACTGATTTTAATCTCTCACATTAACACCAAGTTGACATTCTTCCCATCCTAGGCCATCGCCAGGATGGTTGCCAAGCCATCCCTGCGAATAAGCCTTGATCTACGAGTAAACAATTTACTTAAAAATTGTTTGGTGGAATGGGAATTAGAACCCACGACCTCTGGGTTGAGCGATTGAGACGCTAAGTCCTGCGCCACCGGCCCAAGATACTTTCCTTATTTCAGTTTGCATTTCATGTGGTTTATATTTTTTTAATGAATGAAAAATTAAATATCAGCTGTCATATTCAAAAATGAAGCAATAGCACCGGAGAATAATAGCATTATGCGTAAATATGGAATCTTTTCTTTAAAATTTACAAATTGCTTTGCTCTAAAATTGCTTTTTCGCACCTCTAAATTTGAGCTGCAAAGAATGCACTTATTCTCCTCCATGTTACTTATTTAAAATTATCTTTTAGCAAAATCTGAATTAATAGATGAATACAACAAAAGATTGGTCAGGAGTATGTTTAAAATAAATCTAAAATAATCTAATTCTATTCAAGTGTTACCCCCGCCATCTTACAAAATGACTACCAATTTTCAGTTTTTATAAATAAGGGAAGTACGTGACATGTATCTACAGTAAAAAAAAGAAAAAAAGATCAAATCAAATTAATTATTTTGTATTATTGTGCGCCCTTAACTTAGAACCATTGCAGATTGGAGAAAAGTTGTTTATATATTTTCCAATGCTCTTTAAGTTTTATCTAAAATATGTTCCGATATTTCCATCCGTTGATGGTAGGACTAAAAAACTGCCGCCATTTTTCAAGATGGTGGTTGCAGAACAGCATGCACCAATGTTGATTCTTGGTATGTTGTTATTGATCACTACTATTAAGCATATGCAAAGTTTCTAGTTTAGGCGAATTATTTCTAGGTAAATAAATAATTTTGGACTGTTCAGTCATCCTGAATAATATGAATAAATGTACAAGACATCCAGATTTGATAATATAAGAAGACAAAGAAGTTTTAATTATAATCAACTGGAGATCTGAATACCTGTTTCCTTACATTACTTGAAAATAAAATATTGTTGCTTATATACACATCAAGTATCAGTTTTCTAACCATTAAGCCATGGTAACTGATTAAAGCCTCTATATATGTATATTTTTTTTAGTATCTACAATATATTCCTTGACATATTCTCACATTGCGAAACTACTCGTAGATACAATAATTATTTATTACAATAGTTAAACTATCTACATCAGAATAAACATTTTATTATGTGTATTCTCATTTAAAAATACTTAAGTTTTGATCGAAATATGTATTTGCAAGATTATACACGTAAATATATCACTATATATTTAATACCTCATTTGCAAACTTTATGTTTGAATATTTCTTGTTTTCCATTTATTCATTTTACAGGTGGTATAGGTATTTCCAAAAGAATTTTTTGATGAATCATAGAGTTACGGCATATCTAAGTTATAATTATTTACCTAATCAACCCATGTTCTGTGCATTGTGAGTATGATGTATTGTGTTTGTCCGAGACTTGGTTACATGGGGATATATTTGATGGTGAGATTTTTGATACTGATATTTACAATTTATATAGATGTGATAGAAATTCATTAGGTAACCGCTCAAGGGGTGGGGGTGTATGTTTGGCAATAAAAAAAATAGACTGTTTGAAAGTTATGAAAATTTGTAAAAAGCAAGATTGTTATGAAATTTTAATGGTGGAGTTTAAGCTCAAAACAACTCTATTCACCTTTTTTGTGTTATATATTCCACCTAATGCTACTGCTGAACAGTATCGCAATATGTATAATTTTGTTGAAGGGAACGTGAATCATTCAAATGTCTATATATTTGGAGATTTTAATATACCTGAGATATCAAAAAATATTAACAATAAGAAAACTTTGGATTATTATAATTTTATTAACTTTTTGTCAGTTGCTAATATGAATGATGTTTGTAACAGTAATAAGGTTGTATTAGATTTTGTTCTAACTTCCACTGAAAGTGAGAACTGTAGTATATGTAAAGCAGATGATCCATTATTGTCTGAGGACTCACACCACCCTGCACTACAAGTAAACATTAATTTGGACTATTTCTATTATTTTATTGAGCAGGTTAATGGCACGTCGAAATTCAACTTTGGTAAAGCGGATTTTCTTGCTCTAAGTCGTGCTATGCAGAATGCAAACTGGTCAGCAGTATATGAACAGATGAATGTTAATATAGTATTAAATAAACTTTACGAAATTTTGAATGCAATTTTTGAAGAATGTGTGCCAAAACTAAATATTTCCAGAGCTAGGAAAACTAAATATCCTTCTTATTTCACACATGAGATAAGGAAGCAAATTGAAATTAAAAACCAATTAAGAAAATTAAAAGTTCTCTCTGAAGAGTACAAAAAGCAATATGTAAATGTAAGAAAAAATTTAAAAACAGATATTCGTAAAGCCCACCAATTATATCTACAAGAGGTAGAAAATAGTATATCTTGCGATATAAATTATTTTTATAACTATATAAAAAGTAAGAAATCGTCATGTTCAAATTCTGTGCCATTCTAGGATAAAAATAATGTAATACCAATTGATAATGTGCCTGAATCCTTTGCAAAATATTTTTCTTCTGTATATGCGAAATCTCCTGCACAATATAATTTAAATGTCTCGAATGATTTTAACAACATTCAATCTCTAAGTGTTAATTGTATAACTGAAAATGACTACCATATGGCTGTAAAAAAACTTAAACCAAAGCGTTCTGCAGGAAGTGATGAAATACCACCTTATGTCGTGAAGGCATGCGCTGAGTTTCTTAGAGCACCTCTTATATATATATACAACCTTTCTTTAAAAACTAGTATATTTCCTGATTTATGGAAATTGTCTGTGATTACTCCGATTTTTAAATCTGGAAGTAAAGTACATATTGAAAATTATCGACCTATAGCGGTATTACCGGCATTTGGTAAATTGTTCGAACAAATTCTTTATTCTTTTGCATGGTCTAACTTCAGTACCTTAATTAGTGAGAGTCAACATGGTTTCGTGTCAAAAAAGTCCATGACAACTAATTTATTTGTATACTCTAACTATATATTAAACTCTTTCGAAGATGGGCTGCAAGTTGATACAGTGTATACCGACTTTCAAAAGGCTTTTGACAAGGTTGACCATGATGTACTTATTAAGAAATTAAATTACTATGGTTTGTCTGGAAAACTCTTTAATTTATTAGTTTCATATTTAAAAAATCGCTCTTTCTTTGTCAAGTATAATGGATTTGAATCTAATGAATATAAAGCTTACTCAGGTGTCCCTCAGGGTTCCAATTTAGAACCTCTATTATTTCTTTATTTTATAAATGATCTTTCACTTAGCCTGGCACATTCACGTAGTCTGTTGTTTGCGGACGATTTAAAAATATTTAGGACCATCAAGAATTCAAATGACTGCTCATTATTGCAAAGTGACATTAATCGTATATATGCTTGGAGTAAAGTGAACAAATTGAGTTTTAATATAAAAAAATGTTTTGTTATGAGCCTTACCAGAAATACGAATGTTTTAAATTTTGCATATCAAATGAATAACGAACAGCTGTCAAGAATCACAGAACTTAAAGACTTAGGTATAACTTATAACAGTAAACTATCTTATGGTCAGCATATCGATAATTTGGTAAAGTCTTCATACAAAAGTTTAGGATTTATAATTCGGCAATCAAAAAATTTTAAAAATCGTAATACACTTATAAAACTTTATAATACTCTCGTTAGACCAAAACTCGAGTATGGGTCTGTGTTATGGCACTCACAACCCTATAGGCATATTGAAAAAATAGAAAAAGTACAGAAAAATTTTTTAAGATTTTTATATTTCAAAAAATATAGTAGACCTCCGGACTACAATGTCACTAGAAGTGAAGACCTATGCGCGGAATTTAAGGTAGACACTTTGGAGAGTCGTAGAAAAGTAGCTTTAGTAATGTTTTTTTATAAAATAGTTAATAACATGATTAATGAACCTATTATTTTGTCCTTGTTTTCATTTAGAGTTCCAAGTAGAGGAACTAGAGTCCATGAATGTTTATTTCTACCTACTGTTAGAACTACTACCCACTCACCTCTCTATGTTATATCCCGTTTAATTAACCAGGTTTCGGCTGATCACAATATTGATTTTTCTTGGAGGTTTAATCAATTTCGCAAGTTTGTAAAAAATATATTTTTTTCCCGTTGAGAACAAAAATTATATGTACTTATTGGCTATTGTGCTCCCTTTGTATTCTTTATATGTGTATGTAGCTGTGTACATTTGTGTATGTAGGTAGCATTTTTATATCAAATGTATCTTTAAAGTATGTATGTTATCATGTCTGCTTCATTATCATAATTATTTATTGTTATTGATCTTTCCTTGTAATTAGGCATTTATGCCTGTTGGGGAATAAATAAATAAATAAATAAATAAATAAATAAACGCTTTGAAAATAGGTACCTATTATGAGTATTATGATATTACGTATTTACTTCGGTGATTGTTTGATGGCAATTTTTTTACTTATTTTATCGCTAAAATAGTAAATATGTTACATATTCATTTCGATTAATTTAAATTTATATTGTGTAGGTATGTAGGTACATGGTTAGACCAAAGTTTAACAGAATATTATAATTCTGCAAACTTTGGTTATACATGCATAGATAAGTAGATATCTGTTATCTACTTATATATGCATATAACAGAGGTACCTGCAGATTTGCACATACCTTACTAAAAATGATTTCTTAAATTTTCAGCTAAAGAAAAATTTTCTCTGGGTCACTACGAAAAATTAATTTTGAAAGACAGATGGGAATGAACTTGATGAATATATTCTGACAGAGTTTATAACTTGGTGCAGGCGTTAATACCTCATATCTTTATATAATAAAATAGTACATTAAGTCCCTTACTAAACTACAAATTCTCAGAAAACAAAATTTGTATCAAAGTTATTAATGGTATATGCGTTTATATGGTAAATTAATAAAATATATATGTATGTTTTGTACAAATTTTACATAAAACGTACACCTCACCGTGTAATTCTTAAGGAATGTACCTAGTTTTAAAATATACCCCATAATATAGTAATTTATTTACTTGCAACGAAATTCTACCAAATTTTTGGTTAAATAATGTATACAAATGTCTGCAAAATTTACCAAATTCCCGTGGGGCAAATTTTACTCCATGCGGACTTCTTTGTACCAAAAACCAGGTAAATTTCCTGTAAAATTTTACACCTCTTTTTTTGCTGTGTACATACATATACATTATATACAAAAATTGCGGTACACAAGAGTTTTTCTGAAGGATTGGGCTATTATATGAGTATAGTTACATTTCTTTTCATATTCCATCTACCCAAATCTTAACGATATTGGCCAACCTTGTACATTAAAATAAAAATTAAGGGTAGGTATATGCACTTTTATCGCGAAGGCTTATGTTTATTAGAATATTATCCTCTTAGTTTGTCAAAACCCAAGTAAACAAATGTCTATTAAAAAACTACTTAAATGGAATTTAAACTCATGTCAATAATTCAGAGGCGTATGTGCTGAAATAAAACAAGTACTGACTTATAAGCTTTTGGTGTAGGTTGCTTTACTCGTCGAGTAATTAATTAAGAGGCGAAAAATGTGGTTTGCAAAATAAATAATTTCTCTGGTAAAATTATATTTTAATAAAATGTTAAATAAAAGACCGAGCATTCCTAAATGTTCTCTAAAACAAGTGGTCGTTGTTTTATTTGGTTGAAGTTGGAGGTTAAAATAATGGAGTTTTTCATTAGAATGATTTGCAAAGGGCAATGTTTGAAAATAAAAAGATATTAATCGAAACATTTAAAATATTTTGTGAGTAACGCTGTTTTCTGTTACAATATCTATCTCAGCTAATAAATAAAAATTCACAGATCTTGCATCTTACGCAAATATCATAGGCGTATTGAAAATACCAGCCACAACTATTTTTGTTACGCACTGTATACATTTCATAGTCCATTATATTTATAATTTATACAGAGTGTGATACTGTAAGGAATTAATTAAACTCACACAATTCCAAAAACTAAGAACTTTATGTAAAAGAAAAGGGAAAACGATTACATGCGATTGAACAGTATCTAATGCGAATTCGTGAATGAATCCCAATCATATCCACTTGTCAGCAGCTTTCACCAGAGCTCCGAGTATGTTTATACAAGGGCCACGTTCCTTGGTTGTGGCCACACTCAAGGTGATGTCTTGAATGAGTGTATGGACGTTTTGAAAAACACACACTTTAACAGCTTCAAAGTCAAGCTAGCTTCTTTCAGAGACTCTAGAACCGCTTCAAGACGTTGCAGACCCTCCTTTACAGTCTCTGATGGAATAACAATGTCATCAACATTTTGAGTATTCCCTGTACATTGGATTGAAGGTACTTCTTGAATGCCCCTTGTATATATAGAGGGTGACACGTTTTATCAGTACCCAAGATCATCAGGTAAAACAATAATTCGGACTGTATTAACAACATCCTGTATTTTTATTATTACAAACTCATTATGTTTCCCATAAAACATTTTACAAACGGCGAATTGTTAATTTCAACATTAATTGTTAGTTTATTTAAAACAGATTTCTTATCATAGTACAACTGCTGCCAGTATCTAAAAGACAAGGCACTTCAATTCCATTTATAATGGCCCTGTTTATATAAACAATAAACAGTTTGAGTCGCCTTCGCCGGTTCGATATTCAAAGACATAGGAACCATGTAACCCAAGCATAAACAATAAACATAGACTGCTTATTATAACAACACAGCTAGGCAAGGTCGTCTCCATATGAGGACGTGCCCATGTCGAGGTCGCTTCCTTTTGCATGCCCCTAAGCGTTAATATTTTAAGAGACAGCTTCCATAAATACAATCCCATAAGTATTTTCAATACTAAAATATGACTCGATAAATAACTCATAGAAATTGAAATTAAAAATTAGTTTATTGGTTACTGAAATGTATAGGTCTGTTTTTGCCAGTATGTAATGAAAATTCAACTACAGAGTAGACATGGTTTGGCTATTTTGTACAATTTCAGTGGATTTTTTGGAAAACCATTATTTCAAAGTAGTACTAATTTCAGGAAAATATTGCAGGAATTTCCGCTAGATTCATAAAATGTGAAAATATCATGTATGCCTAAAAGATTTAAAATGACATATACTATTTGTTCTTAGTTTCTCGTATTAATAACTTATATTCATATATGTATGTAATATGGATATTAATATTTTTTAAATAACTAACCGACATACGAAATATGTATGACTTCAAGGAACAAAGTCTGTACACCTTATTTTCTTCAACATTATCAATCATTTTATTAATATTACCAATATTTTCTATGACATTTTTTAGTGTCGAATCTTCATTATACAAGAGCTGAGCGTTTTATATCAGTAACAAGAATTAGTGTGAACTATCAAAACAGATGGCAATAAAAGTCATAGAATTTGTTGAAAATGTTTTTACCTAAAAGTTATGATGATATATGATGTTTAAAATTAATAATGGTGTATTATTAACATTCTGTTTATAAAATACTGATTTCTGATTAATTCCCTGCAACTTCTTTAGAATGAATGTTACCAGTAGCAATCAAGATAGAGTCTTGGTTTTTATAATACCATTATGCAGCCTCTTCAATCCTTAGGAAATTAGGCTGTTCTTCCTTCGAGAAGAAGAGTCCTGTTCTTCCAAATCCTTAAACGCGTTTAATTCTTTCAATAAAAATGAACGCAGATACCACTTTCCCCAGAACCTGTAGTGACTTGATGGAACACATGGCTGGAGACAGCTTTTTATTATGTTAGTAATTATTGTCTGGAAACTTGATGCCCACGATTCCCGTTTATATACAGGCTACACAAGATACCTCTTGAAATAAGTATATTTAAAAAGTAAAATTGACTTTAACAAAACCAATTTATTAGTGCTACATGATACCATAACAAGACTTAAAACTATGAATTTGCCGATCACTCAATCATTTCAAAGTTCAAGGAGGAGTGTTGTAGTATTCTATAAATAATTCGTAGTTTCCAAGAGATGAGAATGTTAAATAAAAGCTGAAAGTAGTGTTGGATAAAATTCCGATTAAAAAACACAAAACTATAAGCAACCATTTAAAGACACCAATATTCTAGATACCTAAATAAAAATGTTGTGTTAAGGGTCCCCCAAACCAACGCGGATAATCGCAGCACCTGCGGAAGTTCGCACCGCTTGCGATTCGCATCATATTATTTCCATTGCGTTAAATATGTACGTTCACACCAACACGATTTTTTTCGTTTAGACTGCGAATTGTCTGCGTTTATTTCGTACGGAGTTTTTGTTCGCAATCGGCTGCGTTTTTTCTCGGATCCGTAGTAGTTTCGCAGTTTCTTAACTAAGAAAGTAATTAATAAAATGGAAAAAATCATTGAATTAGTGCGAAAGTATCCTATATTAGACGACCTTTCTCATGACGATTACAAAAATGTCCGAAAAAAGTAACAAAAATATAACATAGATTCTCGTCTTTTCGTAATTGCGGCATTAATGTATGAAATTCCCTATATTGTTGTCTTTTTTTTATTAATATCGTGAACCCATTTTCTTTTCTTCTTAAGGTTAGATACATAATATGATCAACACATTTATTTTTAAAGAATAATAATAATTTTACCTTAAATTGTCTTCTTCCAATGCAAGCAACACAAATGCTTCTTCTTCATCCGATGATGTATACATATTTTTGTATGATAGGTGAGTATGTAAGTACAAGTACAAATTGTTTATTTTTCGTTTTCAGCAATAGCAATCAACCTTTTCGATACTGAAAATATGACGCATATGATGCGATTATATTCGCTTTGGTGTGGGGTTCTCTGCGGATTCCGCCACGAATTTCGTTGCGAACTTTCCGTCACGAATCCGTTGCGAATAATTTGCGTTGGTTTGGGGGAGCCTTTATTTCTAAAATATTGTCCATAAACATCAACACCCGTTGAAAGAGTTTCTAATTACATAAACATAATTTTGATGTAAATAACTTTTCAACAAATATTATGCCTATTGTATTGTATTCATTCGGATCGTCCTGAATAGGGTCCTGTTACCACAATAAAAAACTTCGTCATTATTTACGAGTTGATTTAAACAATATGGAGAATCTGTGTACAGGGATTTTGTAGTATACATACTGCATTGCCATACATTAAAAAATACTCTAAACAGAAAAATGAAAAGTCATGCAGAATTATAAAAAATCATATTAAAACCGTTTCTGTCAGTTACACTTTCTCAAAGTCGTAACAGGGTTTTGAAAGTTATGAAGAGCCGCCAAGAAATTGACTTTGATTTATTCGCCTACATCTAGGTGGCTATTAAAACCCCTAGCTTTCTCTGTTGCTGAAAGTTTTGTAATTAATGTAAATTTATTACATAAATATTACTAAATTTATAAGAGAATATAAAATTAATTAAAGAAATATTTGAAATGAAATAATTTGATTGAATGATTATAATTTGATTCTTAAAGAAAGCAACGTTTACACCCTACCTTAACATACCAAAAAAGTATAGGTAAATACTAAGCAATATAAGAAAGCTCCCTGCTGTCAAATATACTTTTCATTTTTAGGAAACTCAATATATTGAGATTATTCTCAATATATTGACTTCTTTCTCAATATAAAGAGGAGAATCTCAATATTTTGATTTTTTTCTCAGTTTCATGTGATTATTCTCAATATCTTGTCTTTGATTTATTGATTTTTTCTCAATATATTGAGAATATACTTCTCAATATATTCTCAAATCTCGTCTATTCTCAAGACGAGATTTTTGTGAATTCATCACTTATACTCTCTAAAACCACTAAAATAAGCCAAACTGATACGGAGTTATCAATTTTCATTACGATTTAGATGTGAACATATTTTTTTCTGTATCGATTCAGTCCTCGTGAAATAAGATTTATACTATAAACGATAGATGAAAAAAATATATTATAAACTAGAGATTAAACTACATACAAATTAAAATTTTCTTTAAATATGTAATTTTTTGAATGCATATTTACTATAATACATTTATTATTATATTATATTTATTTATATTGATATTCATTATATTCTGTTCACTGTTTTTTTTGGCGAAAACTTTAAAACGCTACCTTAATACTACATATAAAGTCATTAATTTAATTATGTTAGTTTTTCTGTTTTATAATATTTCACAGGCGGTAAATTCACAAACGAATTTTTATTAATTTTGGTTACTATATTCATTAGAAAATTTTTTAATATTGTAAGTATCTTTTTTTTTCCAAAAATACACTATTTATACATTTCTTTAACTGCTTTATTAGAATTTTATAACTTAATTTTATATGAATAATAATTTGGACAATATTTTAAACGAACAAACTGAAATTTGCTTATCCTACTGATATCCTTATTTCCTAATTTTGAAAATTAACTTTTTATCATTTGAAAATTTTCGTTTTATAAGATTTCTATAAATTTTGTAATTGTAGTAGTACATTATATTACAGCCATACAAATATACAGTTATGTTTCTTTTTAAATGTATATGTTATATACTTATTTTATTGTTTTGTCTTATAAATTTTTCATACTTATTTCATATTTCATAATTATTTTCATATTTACATATAATAACAAGTATACCATTTGTTATATGTATATGTATAGGTTTTGTTGATTATTTTATCAAATCTTAATAGTATTGCCTATATTACATATACAGGGTCGCTGATATGTATGGAAAGGGTCGATTATTTCCTAAAGTAAGACAGCTAGCAAAAAATGTTAAACAAAAAAAATTTAAGATTTTTTAAGATCTGTTATAATAAAGCCAAATTAGGTATTCAGGGTCAGTCAAAGGTCATGGAAAAACAAAGTTGCCATTTTTTAATGGAACACCCTATATATTTTTTTAATGGAACACCCTATATGTTTTCTTTTAATTTTTAGTTAAAACGTTCCTTTACGAATATACTGATATAGAAGTTGATGGATTTAATTACAATAATAAGGAAGGTATGACCAAAAGAGTGTATCATAAGCCTAGTGTGTTGGAGAGAGAACATAAATTGGTTGCTAGGGTACACGGACTAAATAGCCTTTGTTCAACACATGACTCTTATGGCATACTCTTTTGATGATATGTTCCTTATTAGTACAGATAGGCCCATCAACTCCTATATCAGTGTACTCGTAAAGGAACATCCTAACAAAAAATGAAAAAATATTCAGGGTGTTCCATTAAAGAAGAGCAACTTGTTTTTTTCATGATATGGTAATATGTAATTAATTACTTATTATACAACTACAGATTGTGAAGAATGAGAACAAGCACAAGAAGTCCAGTGTGTTCTTTTTATTTTTTCTGCCCGCTAATAAACTTACCGTTTTTATTAAGGAAAAAGTCGAGATATTGAGATTTTTCTCATTATATTGAGAACAATGTCAAGATATTGAGAATAATCTAAATGTATTGAGTTTTCTAAAAATAAAAAGTATGTTAGTAGTGGTGAGAAATACACCGTAGTGCCCTCTTTGGGTCTTTGCTATTATCCGCCTGACAATTATTGTCAAATTGATGGACAAATAACGACCTGTTTTTCCGCAGGTGCCATTACATCAGTGACTTCTATTGTCATTGAGGAATACAATCCTACTTATTTATTTGAAGAAGATGCCGAAAATAACTGCTCCACAGATAATGTGTCTGTGGTAATGTGTCAGCCATCAAACACTGACCAGTTTCGCGCTTATTATGCGCTCGTCAGAGTGCCATAGGTAGTGGAATCGATGATTGATCGATTGCGATTGCGACCACCACTAACATTCGTGATGCCTCTCAGGCAATCATGTCCCATCATCATTTACCGATTCCACAATTTTAAATACAAGTTTAGATATTTAAAATAACAGTGCATAGAACTTCGACTACTCTGCGCAGTCGCAGTTGCTTCCGGCACAAAAACAATTATGCTAAAGTTTATTTATAATCACGGTCTAAATATTTAAATATGCCATAAAGTATTAAATTATACCATCTCTTGTATAATTTGAAAAAATGATTATATTGACTGAAGTTTTGACAGGAACATCAATCACAAGAAGGATAAAATCAGCACTTCTCATTTAGTTTACTATATTTCTGAATTTGATGAGTGTATGAGTGATTTATACATACCCGTGAGCTATATAAAACATATTATTCGAGTAATTAATGCATCAAATCTATATCCACAAGTCTTAATACATCCGGTTCATAGGAATTAAATGGTAAATCCAGACAACCATAATACGAGTATATAATATTAATTTATTATTAACTTGTTTTTGCCCAACGATGCCTCACAGGCATCAACGCGATGGCCCCTTACAGCGATAACTTCAAAGGGAATATTTAATTCTTAAGATCTTATTTTTATTCAAAGCAGCTCATAAATCGAATGAACCGTTTTTACCTGTCTGTTTCCAGCATATATTATAAACAAGCAAATGCAATAAAGTCAACTCCCAAAGCAAATCCGCATACATTTAAGATTTGCTCGTTGATTTCTGTCGTTCTTTGTCAAATTCTGTTTATAACTTGGTTATATTTCAGAATTTTCACACGGATGTTTCCATAAGAGGAGAAATTTAAGTATCGGTTGACGTTGAACAATAACTGGATGTTTAAATTGAAGAATGACGACACTAGAAATTGCAGGATAAAGGATGCCAAGAAGAACCGCACGGGAAGCGACCGATATATACAAGTTAGCTCGTTTACTTCCTGCCTCCATCCGCTTTATATCACCCTTAAAATCCCGGGTCGCTCTGCGAATTATTAATGCCGATATTATCAAATTATTCTAATATGAGAATTTCAGGGAAAATGCTATACCCGTGTACGCATTGTTTTGCCAAAGGGTGAATAAATAAAAAGAAACAGCCCACCCTTTATAGATAGATAACAATGGAATATAGCTATGTTTTACGTGACTAATACAGTTTCCGTTTTGGAAAGCAAATTTACACAATGAAAATTGTTACCCTTGTCAAAATAATATAATAAGGTGCTCCCGATTAATAGTTTCACAATATTGTTATTAGTGTACACATTTTTTTGTGTAACATTTTTTGTGTAAACTTGTGTAACATTACATAAGTATGTTGATACAGGCAAAGTAACAAACGTTAATATTATCAGGTACTTGCTGGTTGGATATAAGTTCGTTATGTGTATAGGGCGAACCAAATTGTAATAAATCAAAATACTGAATGAATGTGGTTGAACTTTTACATGTGTGGCAAATCCAAAGATCTCCAGTATATCGTATCGGTAGTATCACAAAAAATAATTACAGGGTGAGTTAACGAAAAGATACATCTTCGATTGTCTGTCAAAGGATTGGGTACCATGGAAAATGCTCGGACATTTCGATTTTGATTTGAACGGGGACACATTTTTGTATTATTGACATTTATACAGGGTATCCCAAAAAGGAGAGGTTCACCTCAACTTATATTATTTAAATAGAACACTCTATGAATATTTACTTATTTGGATAGAACGTACTCTCACGAATACATTGATATAGGCTTTGATGCGTATAACACCCCTAACTAATGACGTTTTCCAGGTTTCCCTCATTCCAGCACTAAATGGTGGTTAGGGCCTACCAACGGAAGTGGTTCCTGAGGCGTAAATGCGGTATGCAAAAAAATAAGATGCCGCCCCCTCTCCCACTCAAGCCTCAGACTTTCGGGTTAATCTTTGTGATTAGAATGAGGGGGAGGGATTATTATTATTATTATTTTTTTTTGTCGAAATCCAGTCGACAGGTTTCCTGGCTCCGATTCTTAGGGTCGGCCGCTGGTGGTTAACAATAGCTGGTTAACACATTTAAATGTGAACTTTTTAGTAAATAATATAGAAATTTAATAAATTCCAAACTATTATTGTTTTATAGTACTTAGTAGGTAATAATAAAAATAAATGAAGAAACTAGAATACTAGAAAATTTTAAAAAGAACATAGGAAAATCACATTAGCATTAATGCATTAATAAAACCATTATACACGAACTCTAATGTAATTTACCGTTATCTGTAAGGTTTATATTTTGCTCAACTTTGCTTTCGTTTGACATTTGGGGTATTGCCCCCCGACCTGCTGTAACTTACGACATCAGAATTATAATTGTGTCTTGAGTGGGTGTTCCTGAACAAGAGCGCTGACTTACAATGCTGTGCGTCTTATTCAGTTTGCTGATCAGAAATTCATAGTTCTAATAATATAGGTGTTTGTAGAATATCGTACAGGGTGGGGGAAACTTGATGGTATTGCAAAATATATCTCATGTAAAAAAAATGTATTGGAAAAGCAACTTATTTTGAACAGGTAAAAATAGAAGCACATAATAAATTAAGTAACATTTACTTAAATGAATATTAACCTTTTTAACTCAACTTTTCCGAGCGACAGTAATAAGTACCTATTTAAATGAATTTTTAATCCATGTTCACAACTTATCTGTGGTGCAGCTGTATAATTCATTGTAGTTCTCAATCTTTACGTTGAATACTTCTGGTTTCCTGTTTTTTATTATTTTACAGGTGGTGCAATCTCAAAAGAAACTATAATGAATGATTGATATGCTTCTTCTATGAAAGAAGTTCCATTTTAATTTTCATTTATCCGTGCAGAATGTTCTAAAATTAGTTGATAAAAATAAATGGCGGACTCTGTGACCGATGGCTTCGCATGATTTGGTCCTTGTTTTAAAAACCAGTAATTCCTATGTTCTAGTTCGACCCATTTTCCCAGAGTAGTTCTGGCAGCACTATAAGCGACTCGACAAGCTGGCTCCAGTCCGATGAAAGCCATTTCAGATCCTTTTCTAGCAATTTCATCTGCCCGTTCATTCCTTCAATGCCTTTATGACCTGGCACCCAACAGAATATTACCGTATTGGTATTTGACAGTTCCACCAGCAATTACAAATAGTCCCAAGCAAGCCTCGAACTGATCTGGTTTGAGTTCAGAGCTTTTATTGCGGCCTGACTATCAGAGAATATGTAGATGAATTTACGTGTGTACCCTTTCCTCACATTCTCCGCCACACATGCCATTATTTCAAAAATTTCTGCTTGGAATACCGTGGGATAAGTACCCAGCCTGTAGCTTGTAGGCCATCTAGGTCTTAGCGCAAATATTCCAGCTTCTGTTTCTCTGTCTGTTTTGGAGCCATCTGTGAGCTATACAAGGCTCCAAGCCTCCAGAGAATTTATCTTCAACTTTCAGTCACTGAGATCCTATATTTAAACCTCGAGTGGCTTACAGAAGTTAAACCTTGCAATCATTCTGTCATTTATCATCTCTAGGATAAGCTTATCTTGGAGTGTCCCCTTTCTTGGGAACTACCTATCCAATTATTATTGTTCCTGATTCAATATACTCCTATCCTTGCTTCTCTTTCTAACATCACGTAAGGTGGTGGTAGATGTAGCAGAATTTCTAGCACAGCTGCAACTTTTGAATCTTGTTCAGCTTTTCCATTACAGTGGCATGCGTGGGCTTATGCCACCACACCAGAGCACTATAGGTCTATCTATCCTAGGTCTTACTATTGAGGTGTACATCCAATGTAGCATCCTCGGTTTCAGTCCCCACGTTTAATTAGTTTTTAAGTAAAAAGTAAATTTTTGGGACTCTTAATTTAGGAACATTCAATTATCGAAACCATTTAATAGATTTTTATCATAGCAACACTTTGTATACCGGGACTTTATCCGTGATATATAACAAAATTTAAGAAAATAAATAAAACAGAATAACCTAAAGTGGGAATCCAAACTATAATTATTTGAAAATAATTTATCTACTTTCTGCGAGAGCGGGTTTATTTGAGTACCCTTATAATGTTGACGAAAGGTTATCATGAACTCAGTAGTAACTGGAAAATCAGATATTAAAATCGCTTTCGTCGAAGAAAACTTTACTTAATATTCCATTCCCTTCTTTAAAGGAAAGATCAAAAAGAAATATTTCATAGATTAAACAACTTTCATTTAAATAACTAATGACTTTTTTGAATTCATGTTTCCGGAACGGCGCTTAATTAAGGAAATTTTAACACTTCTTTCCAGTTATTACTTTACTTGGCTAAGAAGGGACTTGCAAAGTTATTATTGCGCTTTATAAAGAAGAGACATGAAATAGTAATTAACCCTAAGAGACATGTAAATTGCGACCTTTCCTTTTTAATAAAATAAAAACTTAGGAGAAATCCTCAAAAACATTTTTAATTAATTCGTGTTATTAATATTTCCACATAAATTTCAATCAGAATGCTGGATAAATACCTCAATTTGTAACCTTGATCAATAGGTAAATTGAATTTACTGAAACAGTAGTACGCAAACTCATAACCTCATTGTTTCAAAGAAAAACTTATAAACAACAACGCACATCTTAATCAAATTTGTCGAGTAAAAAATAGTTATTTGTTTGACTAGTACAAAAAATGGACGTTTGCGGGACGAGGGATAGGGTTGGAAAAAACGTGTATTTTTTGTACTACGAGTAGTTAAATAAATAACTATTTGATGCCACTATCAAAATAATTTTAATATAAAAATATTAAATAAGTACCTAGGTATAGAAGAATGGTGCAGATTCATCAGTTAATAATTTAAAGTAAGAACTACTGATACTTCTTTAATACTTTTAAAGAAAAATATATTGAAAAACAATGGGTAGAGGCTATATCAAAATACCTATGCTCTTGTAATTATTATTCTAATGATTATTCTTTTGTTATAGGTAACAAGGGAAATAAAACTTCATTGAATCCTAAAATGTAGATTTAAATAATTTGATTAATAATATACACATTAGTTTAAGTTTTTTTATTGAATACCTATAAATACATAGGTAAATAATTTATTGGTCCTCGCTAGACAATATTTTGTTACACTTGTAGCTGTAGTATAAATAGAAATATGGAAAACTTGTTAAAACTAGCATAGATTCCTTTCTAGAAGAAACATAAAATTTCTTTACTGTTAACCTCATTTACATAAAGAGGAAAGTAATAAAATTGTGTAGTATTAACTTTTCAAGTTAGTATAGCCCAAACTCCTGATATAGCAGGCTTATGAATTACTAAAGCTTAAAGTGAGATATTACTCCTTGGGGTATAACCAGAGATAGTTCAGAAACATTTTCAACGTATGCCTTTCTAGAACTTAAATACAATTCCAATTCCAAGTTTAAAATTTGTTTAGTGAGAAATATCTTCGCATTACAACTAGATTAAAAAGATACGTGAGTTTGTAAATTTTATCCGCAAACGTACGTAAGTATGTACATACATTTTAGTTACAAAGCTAAACATGAAATTAAATGAAAATAATGCAGAGAGGGCATATATGGATTTAAAAATTGAAATTTCTGTTTAAATTTCTGATAAGTGTAATTTTCTATTTTGCAAATTACGGAAACAATATTTTTCATATTAAAGTATCAAACAAGATGAAGCATACACACTGAATTAAAAGAAATCTGAGCAGGAGTACCACAGGGAAGCGTCCTAGGGCCTATCTTGTACCTGATCAACACCATCGACATACCACAGTTAGAGCAAAACACAATAGGTAGGTTTGCAGATGATACTGCCATTCTAGCGACAGGCAAGGGCTATGAAGAAGCTGCAAATAAACTGCAAACATCAGTTAACCAAAGCAATAATTGGATCAGAAGATGGCGTATCAAGCTGAATGAAACCAAATCAGTGCAGATTAATTTCATAAATAAAAGAGAACAACAAATAGCTATTAACATGAACAATGCCCAGATTCCATATGGAAACTTAGCAAAATATCTAGGCATCACATTAGACGCAAGACTTCGCTGGAAAGTCCATGTTAAAAAGAAATGAGAAGAGCTAGACAGCAGATATAAAAAAATGTACTGGCTACTTGGTAGACACTCCTTCTTATCAACTTACAACAAAATACTGTTGTATAAATAAATCCTCAAGCCAGTGTGGACCTATGGAATACAGCTCTGGGGTTGTCCCAGTAAGAATTATATATTAACCATTCAAAGATTCCAGAATAAAGTACTGCAGAACATCGTTAAAGCGGCTTGGTACATTAGAAACAGTGACCTTCATCGAGATCTTCAGATAGACACTGTAGAGCAGGCAATTACCAAATTTGCAAGAACTTACGAACAACGACTCCGCCAACATGTGAACATCGAGGCCATTCAGCTCCTCGATAACACTAACATAGTAAGAAGGCTCAAGAGGGTTAAGTTCTTTGAGTTAGTGAATTGATTATATCAGTATAAAACCAGAGTATTGTGCGGTTAGTGTTACACGTTAGTTTTAGTGTAATTAAGTAACCAGGCGCTATGGTATATTAGTGAGTAAGACCTTAGCTCTAAGATTTTCAGCTTTAGTTAAATTAGGATAGAACCAAATTACTCATTGATCTCTCTTTGATCAGATTGTAATAACAGCAAAATACCCTTCAAGGGGTATTTTCTATATATAAAAATAAAATATTGAAGTATGTTGATCTGTGAATTATAACAGTGGCCTACAAATTTTAACTGCTTTTCAGAAATATAACCTCATCCCATAACCCCACTTTTCTTTTAATATTTATTTCGTTTCAAAGCTTTCCTAAAATTGTAGATTATCATTTTCGAGGAGCCAGCTATTCACCATCAAACAATTCTCTTGACGGTTGAGCTAATACGTTATGACAATAAACAAAATGTGTTTACTTGACACCTTAACCAGGAATATCCGTAAATGGAATAAGCTAACTGCAATTGAGCTGCAAATAATCTGGTATTTGTTTACCAAAGGGGCTGTTTATATACGCCTGCGGCCGCTGATACAAAAATTTGCAATGTGCATGCTGTGAATGCAATGCAAAATATTTAAATATAAATGCCTATAGTTTGATTTATTGACATTATTTTAGTGCTGTACCTTGCTTATACCGTTAACTCCTCCTGTTAAGATACTTAAAATATACCAACTTATTCCTTTTTCAATTAATTTATTTTTTAGTTTTTTAATCCAACGCTTAACTATATCCCCTCACAATTAGAGCTAGATCCATTAAATCCTATATCGATGTATTCGTGAGAGGATGTTTTGTCCACATCTGTAAAAATACACAGGATGTTCGATTTAAAAAATACAAGTTGTAGTAAACCTCTATTTTTTAGGGTACTCTGTATATATGTCAATAATATAAAAATGTCCTCTTTAAATAAAAATCACCCTATCCGTGCATTTTCCATAAAACAAACGCACCTACACAGCAAAAAAGAGCAGGTAGTACAATTTTAAACGAAGTTTACCCAGTTTTTTTGTTCAGAGATCTGCACGCATATGTGGTAAAATTTACCCCATGTGTATTTGGTAAATTTTACAAAGACATTTGTGTACATTATTTGTTTTGTACAAACATGGTTATGTATATGTATGTATGCATAATTAATTTAGTAGAATTGAGTTGCAAGCGTGTAAATAAATTACTATATTATGGGGAATATTTTAAAACTACATTTTTTAATAACTACACGGCGTGGTGTAAGTTTTATTCAAAAATTTTACACAAAATGCTGTGGACAAATGGTATAAAAACGGTTTCCAATTATATAGTTGATTATGAAATTATTTTTCTTGTCCCTTCTATCTAGAAAATGTCAGTTTTCCACGAAATTAATGAATTTGATTTTTTAAGAGTCCATTCACTAGTCCAAAATAAGCCCAAAATCGGCGTTCGTCTAGTGTCTAATTATAAAAAACTATAAAAGACAGCGACTTTTAGTAAGAAAGTATTGAAAGATAAGACTTTAATCTAAATCCCTATAGTAGTCGTTTTTGGTAATTCTTTTTATTTTTAAAACTCCTGGCAAACAATCTTGTACTAAAATAGCGTATTTTCAAAAACTATTTTCTCTAAAATACATGTATTAAACAAAAATTTGCTACTAGAGGGATCTAGTTTATTTTTTTATCTTTCCGGTGTTATATAATTTATAATATTAAAAAGAAATTTTGTTGCAATTATAAGACAAATTCGGTACCGTTGCAACAAGGGCAACAATTAATTTTCATGTGCCTTCTTACTTCGGCTTTACGTGCACCTCCGAAATCTAAATAATTCGGTAGTGGGAATATGTGTCTTCGCCCATCGGCTACACAACCTCTCAACTCGACTCGGTATTCATGTTTGTCAAGTCTACAGTGAATAGACTCTTGGCAAGTACTTATTACCTATAACAAGTTACTCAGCCATGAAAAATAATTCCATATACAGTCATTAATAATTAATTAATACATTGGGACAAATAATTGATAAATTGAAGCAAATTTTGTTTTCTGAGAATTTGTAGTTTTATTAAGAGACGTAATGTACTATTTTATTATATAAAAATATGAGGTATTGACGCGCCTGCACCAAGTGATAAACTCTGCCAGAATATCTTCATCAAGTTTATTCCCATCTCTGTCATGCAAAATGAATTCTTCATAGAGACCCAGATAAAATTTTTCTGTAGCTGAAAATTTAAGAAATTTAAGAAATTTACTATTTTAGCGACGATAAAAGAAGTAAAAAAATGTTATATGTTAATTCTTATTTGGTAAATTATAGTATTGGTGTAAATTTTATTTAATAAATCGAATTTATTTTTATTAAATTGAGTGACATCGTAGGATTTTCTGATAGCATTGGCGCATTCGCCATTTTATGTTAAAATGTTTTGGGACACTAGGGCGATTATCATACGGCTCCGGTTTAACTGCTTTGGCCAAGTCTTTGACTATATTACTAAGACTAGCCAAAGTAATGCGGGACTAGGTTGGTCGGTTTGGGAGACCATTTCTCGGCTGATGGGAGACCAACTCAAATAGTTGCGGTAAGCTTGGACCTCGCGCTAACAGATGGCATAATCACAGCATGCTGTGGCATAATGTTGCACAGAAATTCTGGTTCATAAAATCTAGGTTCCGCCTTTAAAATATGATTGGTTTGAAGCACAACATATATTTTATAGCTCTATTTTATTACTTATTTACCCTAAAACCCCTAAATATTTTCCTAATTATAATTTGCGTTATCGTTGTGTTACCGTTGTCAGTGTGACAGTGTGTGATACCTGTTGGCATATTATTCGTTTTATATTATTCTTTAACTCGAGTGCTATTGTTAGTTATTTACTTACCATGTCTAGGCAATCGGGAAATAAATGTGTATATTTAAATTGCAATAAAACCAAGAGAAGCTCTCCAAGACTCAGACTTTTCCGTTTTCCATATAAAGATGAAAATCGATTAAGACAATGGGTTTTTGTACTAGGTATACAATATCTACATAATATCATATTTAAGTACCTAGGTATTTAATTATTTAATCAGATCGATATAAAATACATCAACCCTTTAGAATATTGTCCCATTACGCATTTTGGAAAAAGTAATGTAATTGTAGTATATTTCATTTGTGCATATTTTACACAAATTTGTATTATATAAATTTATCAAAATTATTTCTTTATTACCTATACAAAACTACCTATATTTTTAAAAATTATGTAATCGCTGAAATCAGTTGGTTATAATTTTTAAACAAATTTTAACATAAATTAATCAATAGAGAAATTTCCAGTTAAACATCTCCTTTTTAATCGAAACAAAAATTCAAATAACAGTATTATTTAATGTACCTATAATAGATAATAATTTGTCATACTATTTAAAACAGTAAAAATCTGTTACTGTTACTTAGTAGGTAATGCAATATTTATTAACAGATAATAGTATGTAAGTACTTATCTGAGTAGGTACCTATAATTATATTTTTGAATTGAAAATATTAAATTAACAATGCATTCAGTACCTACTTCATTAAACATAATAATAAAATTGCTAAATTTTTTCTTTACACGCAAATCATTATTTTGTTCATTAGTATAACTTATTTTACTTATTACTAACAATGAACAAATTTTATTTTAGCTGAAATAGTTGCACATACATCTATATCTGTAATTTGTTTTAAGAATGTGGCGACGGCAACCTGAAGTAGGGTCAGTTTATTAGAAAAACAATAATTCCAATAGGTTTCAGGAAAAACAATAGGTTCCAACCCCTTTCAAGAAAAACAATGAAAGCATCATCAGTTTTGATGATAATTTAATGGTACCAAAGAATATCTACCAATAATTATGTAATATGTAATATGTATCTCGAACACAGAATTGGTGGTAGTAATCTGATATCCTCAACATGATTCTAATAAAAATTTTTGATAAAGGCACTAGGTACCTACCTATAATAAAATATTTCAGATATTTAGACCAAGTATAAACCAAATAGACTTTATTGCACTAACCACCCTGTGCATTTACGATAGGATGGTCAGTGAAACTTGGGAATTGTATGTGGCTGAAGACAGACACAGAATCAGATTCGAAAAACGGCAAATTAAAGCGGACCAGTTCGTTATTGGAAGTAATGCGAAATTATTTAAAAAACCAGTTATTTCCCATATGAGGACTTATTAAATAATTAGTACTTTACTAGCCACGTTTACTTAGATTACAAAAAATGTTTTTCAACCTCCAAAAGCAATTTAAATAGCTTATACTTATATAACTATATAAAGATTAGAAAACTAATTACCAGTTAGGTAGGTATACCTACCCATAGATTAAGGGTATACCTACTTACTTCCTTTAACAATTATCTCATTGACTCTCACTTCTTCAACATCGCAGGTTAAAGACGTACAGGCCTAGTGTTCTAAATAATAACAGTTAGGTAAAAACACCGAGTTTTTAGGAAGCGAGTGAAAATCATTTTTCAATGACAAGTCAAAAATCGTGGATTTTACAAATAAAGTTATACGGTGTTACACATTTTCATTTACACGTTATCATTATAGACTTTCTACCATCAAGCTGGTAGACGGAAATTAGAAAATTCAGAGTTTAAGGGGATTAAAATAATTGTTCAATGAGAAATCATGAAAAAATCGCGGATTCCACAAATAAGGGTATTACAAAATGTGTAACAGCCTTATTTGTGGAGTCCGCGATTTTTTCATGATTTATCATTGAAAAATTATTTTCATCCCTTTAAACTCTAAATTTTCTAATTTCCGTCTAGCAACATTATTGTAGAATGTTTATAATGATAACCTGTAAACGAAAATGTGTTACACCCTTTTTTGTAGAATCCGCGATTTTTTTATTATTTCAGATTGAATAATGAATTTCATCCCCTTAAACTCTGAATTTTCTAATTTCCGTCTACCAGTACGATTGTAGAACGTCTATAATGATAACTTGTAAACTAAAATCTGTAACACCTTTATTTGTAAAATCCACGATTTTTTTTTTTTACTTCTCATTGAAAAATGCTTTTCACTGCTTTAATTAAAATTATATCCCTTAAAATCTCGGTGTTTTTACCTAACTGTTATTATTTAGAACACCAGGCCTGTATGTCTGTAACCTGTGGTGTTGAAGAAGTGAGAGTCAATGAGAAAATTACATAGAAATAAGTAGGTATACCTACCTAACTGGTAATTAGTTTTCTGATCTTTATATATTTATATATAGGATATTTAAATTGGTTTTTGGGGGTTGAAAAACATTTTTAGGAATCTAAGTAAACGTGACTAGTAAAATACTAATTGTTTAATAAGTTCTCATATGGGAAATAACGTGTTTTAAATAATTTCGCATTATTTCCAACAATGAACTCTTCCGCTGTAATTTGCCGTTTTTCGAATCTGATTCTGTGTCTGTCTTCAGCCACATGGGAATCGTACATATTTATTATATTATACCTAAAATATATTGTTTGTTTAATACATTATTTTCACACCGTTTTGAATTGTTATAACTAACCTTTAATTTTATAAAGGTGCCTAAATAATTACATACCTATACCTATTATTTTTGCTCAATTAAATGAAAGCTACTAAAAGGAGGTACTTACTATATAAAATGAGAAATAGGTAATTTACAAATTATTATTGTAAAATATAAGGCACTTATTTTACAACATGTATCGAAAAAATATTTCTTCAACCCATAGAAATAAATTAAACAAAACATACCAAGAATCACTTATATTATATTATTTAATTAATTATTATTTAGAAAAAATTAATCATCCAAAATTCTTCTATAGAAATATTCCACAAAATAATAAAAAGAAAATAAAATATTATTATTCTGTTACAAATTCTAATAAAATTTTTGAGGCCCCATGAGATGATTCTATTCTATAAGAAACTGCAAATATAAATTTCTATATTTGATTGACATGGAGAGATGGCTGGACGCTGAGCCTTGGTGGGATATCGACTCCGCCTTTCAGATCTCCTTATTAGTTTTTTGCCGGGCACAAGTTTTTTGTTTACTGGCGGAGGCTTGCAATTAATTTCTTTCGTTCAAATAAATTCGTAAATTGTACACAGGGAGACATCTGACCGATTTTATGTCAACTATAAGTACATTTCTTAAGGACTCTCTCTCTTGGTTTATAAACTCAATGGCCAAGTACATATGAGTTGACTTGCACTGGCTGCTACCTCCAGTCACAGAGTTTTGTTCTTGTTGAGTATCTACACATTTATTAAGTACGCAGCCGCTAATGCTTCAAAATTTATTAACATATGTATTATTATGGCTAATAATTTTAACTTTCACAGCTAATAAGATGACTGATGTAATAATGGGTCTATGCTCAACCTGTTTTTTATCTACACTGATAAAAGTATTGTAATTTTACATAATATATTATGTACCATATAAATAACATAACACATTACCAAAATACATTTTTCGTAGTTATTTGCTATATAAAAATATATAACATGTTACAGTTTTCGTCTAATAAAATATTAGTAGTTAATATATAATACTAATATATAATATACAATAATTATATACAGAATTATTATGTATATATAGTTTCTAATGTAAGTAGAATTCGTTTTTATAACATAGGTTGTGTAATATTTTCACTACACACAATTTTAGTACCGTAAAATGACACCCTTCTGCATATCTAAAGAGTTCTCTATTATATAATAATATTCTTAGTAAATTATAAAATCCCTAAAGCGCTTGAATAAATATTTATTTCGTTTATAACGCAAGTCATTTCTGTACCTATGTAGAATTGCCCGTGCTGAATTTTACATAAATATACTTTCATTTGTCTTATCTCATCTCTCTCTGTGTCAGTATGTGACCACATAATCATAGACCAAACTTTATTAACAGGTTGTCAAATGTCAGAACCATTTGATGACTAATATCGTAACAAACAGTATAACAATTACAATTATTATTACTACGCATAACTACGAATAGTAGTAATCTACTTTATATCCACCATCTGTAGACGCCGTATTTAAATAAGGACTAAAACAAATTAACCAAAAACAGCTATTCTACTGGCTATATGCCACGACCAGCGCTGAATTACAAAGCAGCCGTATTTTGTTTCGGTCGAAACCGGTCAGACCGGTTTCGACCTTTTTATGATCTCGTTAGTGCAATATAAGTAGCAGAACTGTCAACCACTGGAACTTGTTTCTACATCTCGTTATTGTATTAGTTTCTCATACGATTAGTTTGATTTGGATTGTGTTGCGAGAACTACCAAGAAGTGGCGCTATGATATAGAGTTTGCGTACGCAAAACGTACCTATTGTTTTAAGTACTTGGGTCTTCACATATTAGGTATGATTACTTATATTGCACTGACGAGATCATAAAAACATCGAAACCTGTCTAAAGTTAGTGACATCCTACGATGCAAGGTCCAAGTATTTCTTCGTAGTTTTCGTTGCAATCCTTGTATCTTGATTTTAACTGTTAGACAAAGTACGGCAAATTTTTGCTTTATAATTCAGCGCTCGGCGAGGCTTATAGCCAGGACGATAGCTATTTTGGGTGTTGGGTTGTTTTAGTCTTTATTTAAATAAGGCGTTTACCGATGGTGGATATAAAGTAGATTCGTAGTTATGTCTTATGGACATCCCATCTGTCAAGTAGTAGAACTTGTTTCTACATCTCGTTATTGTATTAAATGAAAAACATGTTGTATACATACAACATGTTTTTCAGTTCTACTAATTCTTTGTCAGCAGCATCTTGTTATAAAAGTAGTTTGTCGTGCATAAATATAAATAACACATTCAGTAAGTGCTGTAAATACTCTACTCGGATCATAAATTTAACTTTATCTAACTCAGTAAATCAAATATTTCATAAGCTGAAACGTGATACTTCCGAGGTATCAAAGCTTCAATAACTTATTAATATTTAAAGTATGTTTGTGTCGTATATTGTCGCGAATTTCATTTTGCCTCTATAATAAATAAAATTTAATATCGCTGCCAGCAAGCAAAAGCTGTATAGTTGAGAATAACAAAAGTTCACCTCTTCATGTGTTGATTAATCCAGATGGTACATTTCTCCATTTTGAAACCACACTTTCGTCATCTGCTCAACACGTAAATGTAATCATGTAAATTAGATATGCAAATACAGCTCATTGCGTTCTCGAGACGGTGTTGAACGTTTTTGAATTTGAGATGTTTAACCTACTATGCTATATAAAGTTTTGTCTTGCGATTTTACTTTTTGCCGTATTTACTTTTTCGTTATGGACTGGAATAGGAACAGGCAGAGGTTAAATGAGGGGGAACGAAATTACCATACCCTACATGGAGGTCTGAAACTTTAATTTCATTATTTGGTTTGTCTTTCTGCTTCGGTTCCTTTTTACTACATGTATTCCTAAAGATAACCACATATCCGCAGGAATAAAATTAAACCAAGGATTTGTGCTTCCAATCTTCTTTAAAAAATACTCAGCTTAATAGGAACTGTAGCTTTTTTAGGTAATTAGAGGGGAAATCTTACTAAACATTATTGATCGTTAATGTCTGCTGAAAATAATAATATATACCCGGAAACAGTAATTACTTTTGATGCCTTTGTTTTCTTTTTTGACTGTAGTCATCAATTTTTGAAATGAACACATTTATTACAAGATTTACATCATACCTATTACCTACACATCTATTAATTTATTTCTCTATGAGGGCAACCGAGGGGACACAGAGCCTCTCTGCCTAAGGTAAATGGTTATAATGAAAGGCATTATTAATGTTAATACCTCTACGTCTCATTCTAATCACAGAGATTAACCTGGAAGTCTGAGGATAGCAACAACAGAAGTATGTTATATAACAGTTTCATGTTATTGCTCCGCCATATACCATTCTCTTTTTGAAAACACGACTTGTTTATTCACCATACGCGAAGCACTGAAGATGCCATCTGTTAAGAAAGACGAAACGTCTGCAGTAACCACCGACCACTACAAAATAACCCAGAAGATCCACATACTTCAGATTATAATAATAATAATAATAATAATAATGATAATAATATCTCTACCCCTCATTCTAATCGCAAGGATTAGCCCGAAAGTATGAAACTTCTGTGGGAGAGGGGGCGGCATATTATTATTTCGCGGACCGCATTTGCGCCTCAGGAACGACTTACGTTGGTAGGCCCTAACCACCATTTAGTACTGGAATGAGGGAAACCTGGAAAACCTTATTAGTTAGGGGGATAAGTCAAACATCAACTGATTTTAATCTATCACATTAACACCAAGTTGACATTCTTCCCATCCTAGGCCATCGCCAGGATGGTTGCTAAGCCATCCCTGCGAATTAGCCTTGATCTACGAGTAAACAATTTAATTAAAAATAGTTTGGTGGAATGGGAATTAGAACCCACGACCCCTGGGTTGAGTGATTGAGACGCTAAGCCCTGAGCCACCGGCTCGCATTAAATTGTATATTTCGAAGTTATGTGTATTATGTGAAAAACAAATTTTTAATAAATGTGAAATAGAATGCATTAAGTTGACTCTTGAAAATCCTGTAAAAAATATCAACAGTATTTCTCAAGCTAAAAAGTAAAACTTTTCTTCGTATTTTGTCTACTATCTGGAAATAAAAAGGATTTTGCTGTTGGATTTTCGTTCTAGATGTTGTTTTAACATCCTACTTGAGCGTTATTTTCATAGCCCCAAGCATTATATCAAAGTTTTCAATTATTAATCTTGTTTTTGAAATCCAAAATGCTTGTTTCTAGGGGTTACATTATATTGCATCATTTTACTATGTTTATAAAACAAGGAACGTGTATGCTTTTAAGACTGAGATTAAAAGTTTGAATATAGAGTCTAATGGAAAACAGAAATTATTATTTTTATCTCATGTTCCTGCTTCTTTGTCTTAAAGATTTACTTCTTTAAATCTGTAACTATTGCTTTCATATATCTATTTGTTTATGATAATATTATTATTCTAAAAAGTGGCCTGTTTTTTGCATATTACCTACTGAACAAAAATGAATTTTACTTTTATAGTGAATATAATGTATAGTGTGTATAGTAGTTTTATACCATAGGTATCTGTTTAAAAATGTAAATATTATCATATCAATATTAATGATTTTATATATCACAGGTGAAAGAATGGTTTCGACTATAGTTAAAGAGTTTATCAAAATTTATTGGGGGTATCTATATATTGGATGTGTATAAATTAAAATTATAGATAATGTCTTGCTTGATTCATTTTATTATCTTTTGGGATTAAACCACCTGTAAAATAATAAAATATAGAAAACCAGAAGTATTGAGAATAAAGATCGAAAATGTAATATCAATACAACATTGTCTTGATACTACTACTAATGCAGAGCACTTTGTGTAATTGAAATAGCTTTATTACCTATCATTTCTGAATAAATAAACCTTTCATTCAACATAATAATTCTTATTTTAGTTTTCTGCAGTGTTGTATCCTTAATATATGTTTACCTTTTATTTTTTAATTTGTTTAAAATATAATTATGAATACATTTTTCCACTGGGATGGTTAGGTGGAAGAGTTGCTGGATCATTCCTGTACAATAATTATACTGTAAATGTATTTTCCTTTTTCAAATAAAGGCAATTGTTATTATTATTTTTTTTTTGTTAAAATGCAGTTGACCGATTTCCTGGCTCCGATTCTCCCCACGTCCGTGGGTATTGGGTCCGAGAATTGTGTGCTCTGAGTAGACGTAATGAGCCCAGAATCACCACCATCTGTATTCTTCCGGTTAGAACATCTTCAGTATTTCGGCATGCCGGTATGATCTTCAGTTCCGAAAGCAGTGTATCTCTTGCTCTACCGAGGGCTCCTATAATCAGTACCACAAGCTTCACAGTATGTTCTGGATGGAGTCTGCGGAGTTAGAAGAGAAGGTCTTGATATTTCATGCAATTATCTCTAATAATATGAGATATGTAACATAAGCGTACTGTGTTAAACAAAGACCTCAGAGCAATGGACCGATATTCCTTTTCTAACACATTACGGTTCACATCTTTCCTTATATAGGAATTAAACCAAAAAGTTAACTGAGGCGTAAATTATTCCTGAAATTATCAAATATTATGGTTCAATAAAGTTTTGTATTTCCTCATTTCCTCATTTCCTGAAAGATTTTGACCAGTACAGAAACATTAATATCTCTCTGGATCGTACTCCAAGGCAAATAGAATATTATAAATCTGTAAAAAAACGCTGGATGAACGTATCTTAGCTGGTGAGACTAACTTAAAAATTAAATATGTGCGTGGTATACCGACAATAATTTCGTTAAACTAAGCAAGCCCAACAGTTAAAAAATTGTAGATACAGAAGTTTTGTGTTATTTTCCAAATGTGCGTGGGTTGAACAGTAAGGTAAATGAATTCTATTCCTCGATTAGCATGAGTGAGTTTCACATAATTGGTCTAGCTGAAACCTGGTTAAAAAATGATGTAGCTAATGAAGAATATTTCCCGCATACGTATAATGTATTCAGATCAGATAGGAAGCTGGAATTGACTGGTCACTCTTGTGGAGGAGGGGTTCTTCTTGCTGTAAGTGAAGTATTCCAGGTGGTTAGTTTGAATTTAGCTTCAGTGACTATTAATACTCCTACTATTGATTTGGTGGGTTGCAAATGTATACTAGGTTCACATACTTTATGTAATTTACATATATACGTATATGTAATTTACATACCCCCTGATACCTCAATTTTGGATTATGAACGTTTTATGGAATTGCTTGAGCAGATGATAGGTTATAATAACAATGTAATTATATTAGGGGATTTTAATGTTACCAACTTTAACAGTAATACTGTGACTGATCAGAAGTCTCAAATTGTACTAAATTTTATGGCATTTACTGAGCTCGTGCAAGCTAATAGTATTGTAAATATAAATGGGAGACTCTTAGATTTAGTATTTTCAAATTTAGATTGCGAAATTGTTTGTGACTGTTCACCACTAGTTAGAGAAGACCCACATCACCCTCCATTAATTGTGACTATACTGCAAAAAAATAACAGGGTTATTAACTTTGATAACAATCTTACTAATAAGGCATATAATTTCCGTAGAGCCAATTTTCCCCAGCTATACAACGCACTTTTAAGTATAAATTGGAATTTTTTGTCTAGTATTACTGACGTGAATGATGCTTGCGATGTTTTTTATGCTACTCTATATTCAATATTTGATCAGTATGTACCCACTTATAAAAAGCGTAATAGTAAAAAGTATCCTCTATGGTACACTACAGAAATTATTCATAACCTAGAGTTGAAGGAAAAATATCACAAAAAATATATAAAGGAAAAAAATAACTTCTTTTACGAAGAATCTAAACGTGTCAGGTCTTTAGTGAAGAAACAAATCAATACTGCTTATAAAACTTATTTAAATATGGTAGAGCAATCAATACATACAGATTCTTCAAGATTTTGGTCATATGTCGATTCAAAGAAACGTAGCACAAGAATTCCTGGATTGATGACGTATGATGGTCAATTTTATGATAACCCTAATAATATAGTAAATGGTTTTGCTAGTTTTTTTGAGGGTGTATACTTACCTTCTACCTTGGATGAACCTGTTGAGATGAATAATAATGTATGTAGCTTTGATATTCAAAATATAACTGAAAGCGAAATTTTAATTGCCATACGCAAACTTAAAGATAAATTTACATCGGGACATGATAAAATTCCGTCATTTCTTGTAAAGGATTGCGCGAATGCGTTTGTGCAGCCTTTGAGTTTCATTATAAATCTTTAATTAAAATCAGCTAAATTTACAGAAATTTGGAAATTAACTAGACTATGTCCGATTTTGAAAAGTGGAAATATTGCCGACATTGGCAATTACAGGGCCATAGCTATTTTGTGCAATTTTGCTAAGGTGTTCGAAATATCACTGTATAATCGTATTTATTCTTCTGTCAAGGGTATGATTTCACCGTCGCAACATGGTTTTATGGAACAACGATCGACATACACTGATTTGTGTGTGGTAACGCAATTTATCTCAGAAGCACTGGATTCTCATGGTCAGGTCGACGTGATCTATACTGATTTTTCGAAGGCCTTTGATCGCATTGACCATAGAATTTTAGTTAATAAACTGAGTCTGTTCGGAGTTAGCTATCATCTGCTTCAATTTTTCAAAGCATATCTCACTAACAGGGCATGCGTCTAAATCTTTTATAGCAACATCTGGTGTTCCACAAGGATCAAATCTTGGCCCACTTCTCTTTTTACTCTTCATTAATGATATTACTGACAATCTGTGTTGTCAATCTCTCTTATTTGCCGATGACCTTAAAATTTTTGCTAATATAGTTACTATTGAGGATTGCGAGAGCATACAGATACAACTACACGCTCTTGAACAGTGGTGCAACATTAACAATCTCCATTTGAATATAAGCAAGTGCAAAGTGCTTTCTTATACTCGTACATATAATCCCATAGTGTATGACTATATGTTAAATTCAGTATTACTTGAGCGATCTCAGTGTGTCAAGGATTTAGGAATTTATTTCGACTCTAAATTAAATTTTATCGGCCACATTAGACAAGTCACATCTGATGCCTTGAAAATGTTAGGATTTATTGTTAGGAATTGTAGGCAATTCTCAAGTGAATTTGCTTTGAAACAACTATACTATGCTTATGTTCGGTCAAAGCTTGAATATTGTTCTGTAATTTGGTATCCCTACTATATCTATCAGAAAAACTTGGTAGAAAGTGTTCAAAGAAAGTTTTTAAAATTTGTATTTTTTAAAGTTGACGGATTTTATCTAGAACGAGGTTATGACCGTTCCACACTACTCAGTAGATTTAATATGCTACCGCTTGAACTGCGTCGTATTATAAACAGTTTGAGAATACTTTACAATATATTAAACAATAAGTTAGACTGTTCATCTTTGTTATCTATGATTGAATTCAAGATACCTCATATAGATACACGTCAGAATCTTACATTTCACTGCCGAACTGTTAACACCAATATTCTTTTAAAATCACCTGTTTACAGTATGTGTCTAAATTTTAATCAAATTTCCGATATGTGTGACATAAATTATAGTCGAGATTATAGTAAGTTTTTAGACATAGTTCAAGCTGCTAAAAATAAATATATGGAATTAACGTAGAGTTGAATATAAGTGAGACTGATTATTTTTTGTATTACCTATATATAGAAGGACATATATCTGCTATTGAAGGTTTTTCTATTCATTCCTATTTGCTTTTGTTCTATTTTATGCTTTCTTTTATTGCTTTGTTTTGCATTTTTCATTAGATTTAAACAGTAATAAGTATATACCTAATATATTGCAGTGGAAAATGATTTGTTATTATTATTTAGTTTACTTTAGTCAATCATCTTTTTGATATTGCTAGTAAATATTACTTATTTTGTTCTTTCATTATTGTAAATCATCATTATTTTTGTAAATTTGTCCTATTATTGGATATTTGTATCTGTTGGGCAATAAATCTATTATTATTATTATTATTATTAGCTCGTTCCTAGGTATGCAAAGGACCTTATTATTTTTAAGGTATGTCGGAAACAACTAATTTGCTTACAACTCGCACCGATCAATATTGAGTTACAACGGTTATATCTTCATATATATTGTCCTATTATTGGATATTTGTATCTGTTGGGCAATAAATCTATTATTATTATTATTATTATTATTATTATTATTATTATTATTAGCTCGTTCCTAGGTATGCAAAGGACATTATTATTTTTAAGGTATGTCGGAAACAACTACATACTTTGCTTACAACTCGCACCGATCAATATTGAGTTACCACTGTTATATCTTCATATAACCTCTAGTTATTATCTCTAATACATTTTTCTTTTTTAATAGTGTTTAATACTGGTCTAACCTATAATCTATCCTAACAATATTTGAGTCCTATAACTCTGGTAGTTTTTTATAGTATATTTTTGATATTATTTATTAGCTTATTTAACTGTTTACATCTTTCTTTATATAGAAATTAAGCCACACATTTAACTAAGAGATAAATTATTAATGAAATTATCAAATATTATCTTATATCCTACAGATATATAAAGAAAGATGTAAACAGTTAAATAAGCCAATAAGTCATACTAAAAGTATACTATAAAAACATCACGGTTGTTGTATATCCTTTCGGTTAGCCCTTATTATTAGAAATATATGCATCAAACCTATCACTGTGTTTGTGACAAAACGCTTTATTCAAATATGGACTAATATCAAAGTTTACAGAATTATATAAGTTACCCTACTCCCTATCATGTGTCGCGCTACCTATTCTGCCCCCCTCACCCGTCTCAGGTGGTATCCAGACATTTACAAAATAATGTATCTATCTTTTTGTGTTTTTTGAAATATTTGAAATATTTATTGCTAAGATAAGACAGAATATAATAAGAAAGAATAGGACAGAATTTCAAAGATGTTCGGTATAACGGGAAATCGGCCAACTCTGAGTATATTTTTATTTGATAGAGAAACTTATTAAACTTAAGTCTACAAACTTTTAAAATTTTATCATTAACATTAAAAGTATTACAGAATAATCCATCTTAACTGCCACACCCAGTATATTACTCTTCAGCAAACATCGCCTTAATGAACACAAGACATAAATACTAACCGCTCTAACTTTTAGAGTACTTCAATAAACCTTTATTAATGCAACAAGTTTTCATGTTGAACTCTTACTTAAAAGTGGTTGCTTTAAAGATGGTCTAAGGGCTAAGGAAGAGATATAAACTTCGTTTTACTAGTTGTATGATCCCCAACGCTACTAATAAGAGTCTTCGCAAGGGGTAAATTAATTCGTGTAGCAAAATAGTTTCATGACACTCGGTAATAAATTTTGTGTATATGGTATAAAGGAAACATTTCTGTAATGGAAGCAGCTTCACGATTATTATTTTTTTTAAATTGAGGTTTGTTTTTGACTCGGTGTATAGTTAGACAAACAGGAAATAAAGGAATGTAATTATTTATTTTTCGAGATGCAAACTGGATACGAAACATAATTACATTGTTAAAATAAATACAAATATTATCCAAACCATTCGAGGGAACAACATGGGGTGTTTCAAATTCGAAAGTAAGTATATTATGGTAAAACAACCATGTGTTTTGGTATTAATCAGTAGCCATTAAAAAAACAGCTACCTTTACCAATAAATCAATTTTTAGTGTTTCGTTTTTTCTGACAAAATCGATTATTTGACAATTCACTTTAGAAATAATTTGTTTTTTGCCCTAAATTTCGTATGCTTGTTCCTTAAGTCTAGTTAGAAAATGAACCTGCGTGATCTATAATGCTAAGACGTTTTGAATAATTATAAGCCAAGGAGTATTTTTTGAAGTTGCTTTGGCTGCCATCTTAAAAAATGGCTGTTGGAGGAAAGTAAAGCAGATCGAAGATATTGTAATTTGTCCCGAATTATTAATCTTATTAATTGCTTGATTTGACTTACCTACAAAACGAAAAGCAAAATGAACTTCATTACACTGAGTAGAAAAGCGAGTTGGAATAAATTCAATAATTCTTTTTCTTCTAAAAATGTGGGTACTTATAGATTGAATGTGATTTTTAAAGGCTCTTTATTTGCTTCTTTAATATATTTCCTGATGTTATCGTAATTCCGAATATAACTTCGTAGACACCTTTTTAAATTCAACATCTTTAGTAATTGTACAGATTTGGAAAAAATGTTTTATTACTAAAACGTTGACATATGGATTCATGGGGCTGTCTCATCCAGAGAGATAAGAGCAAAAAAGTCTAATAGCCTTTCCTTTGACATTAACATATTCTTATAGTAATAGTACAATCTTTTGGGCATACCTAGCTTACTATTAGAGGCAGGCCCATCAAATCAATGGTCAATTACTTCTAACAGGATGATTTATACAAATCTCGACAATATATAGAGTACTACCTCTAGGAACATTAGTCAATGACTACTGTAATGTATTAAGATTAGCGAATGATGACTAATAAAGGAACTCGAGCATACGCTTGACGATGCGTGGATCATTCGATACCTAGCAACGAAGCAGGTTGGTGCTAGCGAGTGTAGTGAGAAGTGAAAGTGTTTTATTTATTAATATATAGTGCCCTGTTGTTACCTATAAGAGAGAATACTACAACTACTATAGTAAATATAATAGAAAATAGCCAAATGATGAATGGATGAAAATAAGTTATATTTAGAACACCGACGAATGATGTCACGAAAATAATTCATGATGCAAGAAGTCAGCAACTAAAAAATATATAATATATATATTCGTATATACTTAGGCCACTGACTTAATTTCGAGCTAGTAAAATAGAAAATACTCTGACAGATAAACAAAATATTTCCATTTTAGATAAAGTTATTTAGGTAAATAAGTAAGTAAAAGTAAGATTTTAATTATTATTCTAATGGGATTAATTTATAGTTATATTATATTCGAGCTATTATTCGAGCTATTATTCGAGCTATTATTTCTCGACTGGTTACATGGGTAACTTTTTATTTGTAGAAATACAAAAATGCTTAAACGAGCAAATTTGTGCAGTATTCTATTAATAATTTTACGGTAAGCCGAAAAATGAGATACATGGGAAGGTTGAAAAGTTGCTGAGGAAAAACGATAAATTTAACTTTTCTATTGTCCCTCGTAGCTCGTTCCTTTGAAGAGTTAGAGAAAAATGCTTCAGATGCTTTTTGCAGTATTTTCATTTCAGGATTTCATGTAAAATGACATGAACTTGTTCCTTTTTATATGTCTCTTAAAAGGGTTGAGAATTACAATAAAATATATTTTATTTAAATGATAGGTGGCTGTAACATTTATCGAAAGTTCCCTTTTTTCTCTTTCAGCTGATATAACACAGTCCATATTGTACCCTAACGAAAGCAATAATAATCGTTGTTTTTTTTTTTAAATTAGTGTCACGTCAAGAATGCTATGGAACTAGAACAAAAAATAAGATTTCCCTCACATTTCCTGATATTTTTAAAAACATTTTCGCATGCTAATTTATGTTTCGAATTGCATATTGAACCCAAACTATTAAGTTCATGTTGATGTACAATGATTTGAGAAAAAAAGTAAACGAGATAATAGATATAATGAATATTATATTAAATGAAAATCCTACTCAGTTAAAAGAACAACGAAGTAGCAAACTAAATATTGTCAATAAGTGATTAGTGGTGTAAACTGATATGTATAGGTTATTTTGTACATAACTAAATGAAAAATAAATTGGTAATTACTTTTCATTAATGAAATGGTTGCTTTCAGTATACATAACATATAAGCAGCTAAAGTAATTTCTTTAATATTGTGATATGTCGGACAGAACGATACGCCGTTTGGGAAATATCGAGATGGATAAGAGAGATAGGCGCAGTCTCACAGGAAGTATTTGACTGGATATTAAATATTAAAAAACCTGAAGTTCCTTGCCGCTTCAACTGTCTTAATATAAACGTATATCGGTATCACTTTTCAAATCACAGTAATGTTTTTATATGTTACAAAACCTTTCAAGTTATATCTGAATGGTGGGATTAAAAAACTTGTTTCAAACAGAACATTTCCTATTTTTCTGTCACTACATACACCAAAAAATAGTTGTAACTATTACTTTAAATATGTAAGGTTTTGTTCTTATTGTAATTGGTATATTTCTTAAAAAGAGTTTCTGGAATTAAATACAAAAGATGCTTCTATCGATCGTTTAAAAATTTGTACATTTCTGCCAAAATTTCTTAGAGAAAAAACTAAATACTATAATTACAAAACAACTCTAGTAGTTTCTAACTCTAGTAGTATAACTGTTGGGAATATTCAATAATAATATTATTATATTCTTATTCTGTAATAAATATTATTTTGTTACAGTTGTTACGTTTTGTATTGTAGTGCAAAAGTTATTAAGAAACAGCGAAACAATATATGAACGAGTAGTACCTACATACAAGTTTTAAAATTCTCTTCCCTCTTTTGAACAATCGACGGAAAAAGGCTAATATAATTTTGTTCTCCATTGTAGAAAAGCGTACGGAAAAGAATAAAGTGGACCTTTAGGTAATAAAGTAGTTTTGATTATGTTAAGCAGATAGCAATAGTTATATTTTTTATTTCAATAATGAGTTACAATTTTCTTTGTCACCTAAAAGAGCAGAGGTATCGTGCTAAGGGCACCGTAAGAGAAAATAGAATGGCTAAATGCTTTATAAAATTATTAAAAGATCTAGAAAGAAGAGCCCGAGATTCATACGATTGGCTTTGGCAATAAAGTACTTATTTGTAAATGGAATGATAGCAAATTTGTTTCCGTTGCTACACCAATTATGATAAGATATTTCCAACAAATCAAGTTTAAATATAAAATAAGAAGGAGCGAAAAAAAGTGTCACAGCCATTCATTATCTCTAATTATAACAAACATGAATGGAGTGGATCACTAGGACTGGTTATCAGAAAAACACCACACATCTGCAAGAGGAAAAATGGTATTGATGTATTTTTACGCGAATGATAGATATGACTATCGTAAATAGGTTTGTACTTTATAATATGATACATCAACGCCAGCAATAAAGATCTATAAAATAATTTCGTAGGCAAGTAGCTTATCCATATCTAGAAAGTGGCCATGGGGTAAGAACAACAGAGGACGTCTGCTTATTATTCCAAGCACAACAAGGGTTCGATATCATCGAAGATGTCAGATATGACTATAAAAACCGCAATTTGGAAAAACAGCGAAGATGTCAAAATCAAGATTGTACAGGATGGTTCAAATTAGCCGGTTTTCAAGGGTTACTGCAAATCTGACAAGATATCTTAAAACGGTTTGAACATTCTACAGGCACCTTTTAGACATACCTACATTCGATTGCATAAAAATAAATGTGACAATATTTTTAGTTTTCGTGATATGACCACAACTTGTGTTTCTTTTATATGGAATTATGTATTATATTTGAAAAACGAAAAGAGGGCTAAAAATGCATTCCAGAAATATATACTTTACTTATTATTTTTTGCGTAGATTTGCGAAAATATGAAAATTTTCAAAATACTCGTACCAACGATATTTAAGTTTTCTGACTGAGAAGGCTTTGAAAACAAACAAGTTTGATGTTTAACATTATTAGATTAGATTATTATTAAATTATTAGATTATTTTGTTTTATTAGATTACTATTATTAGATTATTATTATTAGATTATTATTATTAACCGTCGGTTTAGCCAAAAATCGAGAAACACCCTGTAGCTCGAAAACGGTAACAGATAGAGGCTTGCAGTTTGCGCCATTGTTATTTTCTCGAAAAAAAAAGAGGTCGTTTACCAGATTTGCTCTATCTATGACATGACAGATTCGCAGTAACCCTTGACAACCGACCAATTTGAACCACCCTGTACATCAAAGGACATTTTTCCAGAATGTAACGTAATATTTTGTACACTTGCCTGTTTCAACGAATTTCATCAGAAAAAATAAGCGCTTCGCTAAACCATGTTCTTATGATTTAATTTTATTAGGTACTATTTGTGTATAAAAGTTGGAACAAATTTATTTTATTCAAGATATTTGTTTCTCGTAATTTTTATAGTGATTTGTTTGAGCGTCCTCAAATGAGGACAACTTTCTTGTTTTCAAAAATGTTTAAAAAATAAGCATAAATTCTGATAGTTATTTCTATATTTTCTACTTCAAATAATTATACTTATAATAAAAAAATAAATTTAAAGAAATATAATTTCGGCCGTAAGGGGTTTATAAAGTTTGCATGAAAGTTGTATAAAGTAATATAGAAATGGTATATTGGCTTCGGTTATTGTAATATATCAGCCAAAATTCAGTAGAGCACTCACCATTTAATTTAGTAATTATTAGTAGTGGTGAGAAACACCCAGTGGTGCCCTCTTTGGGTCTTTGCTACTATCCGTTTGACAATTACTGTCCAATTGACAGGTAGTTAGCGACCTGCTTTTCCGCAGGGTCCATTACAGCAGTGACTTCTATTGTCTTTAAGGAAAACAATCCTTCTTATTTATTTCAAGGAGATGCCGAAAAGAACTATTCTACAGGCAATATGAATTTGATTGCTTAAATTTCAAATTTATTGAAGATAAGCTCTTTAATTTGGGATTCCGTGGAATATTTCTTGACTGGATAGTTAATTATCTTTCTTATAGAAAAATGTTTGTTAAAGTATGCGGGTACAACTCTGATCTTCATGAAGTGAACACCGGAGTTCCTCAGGGATCTGTGCTGGGACCGCTAATTTTTATATTATTTATAAATGATTTACCTGCAAATATTAATAATGCAAATGTAATCACACTCTTTGCTGATGACACATCCTTAGCGGTCTCAGCTAGAACGCATGATGAGCTCCGGTTGCTAACTAAAGCGCTGGTTGAGTCTTTCATAGATTGGTGTGAGAAAAATGGCCTAATTGTAAATATTGAAAAAACTGAGTGCATTTATTTTCGAAATATAAATGCAGCTCGCGATCTTTCGTTAAATGTCACTGTAAACAATACAAATATAACTTCTAAAGAATGCACAAAATTTTTGGGAGTGTATATTGATCGCAACCTAAGGTGGTGTGAACATATTAATATATTAGTCAAAAAACTCAACCAGCTTTATTATGCTATATCTAAAATAAGGCAAGTAATGCCTTTAAATTCATTGCTTAATGTCTACTACAGCCCCGTCTATTCTCAATTGATATACAATGTTGTACTTTGGGGTAATGCTTCCGATAGTGAAAGAGTCTTTATATCTCAGAAGAAAATTATAAGGACCATATTTAACATCAGCTCTAGGGAGTCATGTAAGCCTATATTTGCTGATAATAAAATTATGACTTTTCCATGTATTTTCATTTTTCGTAGTCTGCTGTATATCAGAGAAAATATTCATAAATATGCTGTAAGTTCATTACACCACAATTATGAAACAAGATATTCTAATTTATTTGTATTGCATAAACATAGAACCTCTAAATTTGAATATTGTCCTTCATACCTAGGATTGAAATTGTTTAATCATCTTCCTCTGCCTTTAAGGGAGCTAAATATTGGTATGTTCAAAAAAACACTTAAAAATATATTATTGTCTAAATGTTATTATTGCCTCAGCGAGTATTATGAGGATAGAGATTTTTGACTGTTTGGATATTTTGTTAAATGTATAACTAATATTTTACATGAATGTTTTACTTAATATGTCTCCTATATGTACGTTGTTTATTGTTTGTATATTATATGGACCTGTGTAGTTTTACCTTAATGTATGTTTTATACTTCTGTATAGTTTTGTCTTAATGTATGTTTATACTTCTATTTTTGACTTGTCCTATACATTGTACAATGTCTAAAAGGATAAATAAATACTATTACTATTACTATTACTATTACTATGCCCCGACTGGCGTTATTACTTCATGGAAATATTAATTTACTTAATATTTCCATGAAGTTTTATTAATTTATAAATTATTTAGTAATTTCACTTTCTAACAAATTATGAGAATACTGGAAATAAAGTCTTCAAAACGATTCATGTAACTTATTTCTAACATAGAAATATACTTTTTACTGATTTTTGATGATGAAGAGGCATTCAAATATTCAAGTCATTTTTGATAATTTAAATGCGGAAATTTAGAGGGTATTTATTTTAGTTAAAAACGTAGAGCTTTGTTCATAGATATTTTTAAATATTTATAATACACGAACAACCTATTATATCAGTTTTTTTTACATTTGAAACAGGAACTTAATTAGGCTAACGCTGAATAAACTTTATCAAACGAAATGTTTCCATAACCTTTTCCCAGGAAGCTCTTGCAGGTTGGGAAATGTGTTGCAACTTTGTTTAGATAGGTTTCTCTTTATAATTTCAACCATATGTTGAACTTGAGAAATGGCTACATATTCTCTTTTAATAAGTACCTCAGTTAAGTGTGCACCAAAATTAAAGAGAAGACCTTTTTCGAGAAATAGTCAATTAACGTCAAGTTCAGTAGTTGATCATCTTTACTATTCACAACTTTGAAAAAAGTTCATACCTGCAAAAAATGTCAATTTATTTTTTGATGGTGTAGGTACTGAATTTTCTTAATTGTAGTATTATTATCCCTATCACTTTTGACTGGATCTTCGGGAAAATAACTTTGTTACCGTTATAATAAGTATATCAAAAGACTGACGTAGTTTTCCACATAACACCAAACCACTATGTTGTACACGACGCGCGTTTCGCCAACCAAGTTGGCATCATTTGAAAACTCAGTTCTAATTATCTCCAGATGATGCCTATTTACCAATTTGGTTGGCCAAATGTGCGTCGAGTGCAGTGCAGTGTTTTGATGTCATGTGAAAAACTACGTCAGTGTTATCTTCACACCAAAGGTTCAAAACCTTTTCAAGTATATCAGCAGTAATTTAAAATATTAGGTAAATTAAATGTTAATAATATTACAAGGGTTATGGGAGGTACCATCTTATTATAAGCTTCATTTTGAAAAATAATATATCAATACTTTTTTTACAGTAAATTGCACCAGCGTGGGCATTTCAAAAGATATTTCACCAGCGGACTTTAATTAAAACTAGATATTTTCTTCCGTCGACGTAAACGCTTCCAGGGGATTTTAATAATAAATTCAGAATGTCTGTATGTGCAGTTCCATCTTCCAGTTTATTTCAGGGGAACAAAGACCGTATGAGAAAAACTGCAACAAAAGCATTTGATTTATGACCATCCTGCTGTAATAAAAGTTACTAGGTATATGTTTTATTACATCGTACTCGAAGTGGCCCTCGCTGGCCGGCCGGCGTTCTTAACATGAAGATTGTAATCAATTTGTTGAATGAATGTAAAGAACACTCCTTTCTTGTTCTTTTGCTGACAATTATTTCGCCGTTAGTGTTAATTTCAATATCTTTGTATTGCGATTTTTGACGTCCATGAAGTGGGTCTCGAAATTTCGAAAATTGTTTTTTCTTAGTGGCGCCCTTACGGTTTGTCCGACCACTATTATAGTTGATTTTGTAGAAAAATAGTTGACGGGATATCGAGTATTTCTGATTGCTATTTGGTATCCAAAATATTAGCTTTAAATTTACTGAGAATCAGTAAGGTTTATTGTTTCAAGAATCAGGCCCATGTGATTTTTCCTGCAAAATTTAATTCCAATTTCAAAATTTGAATTACTAAAAAATATACGGATGTACCAAAAACTAAAATCTTTTTCTTATTCTAATCATTTACAACTCTTTGGAGTTATCTTTACTAGTTTTCGAAATATGACAGTTGTAAAATCTTGTTATAAAAAATATTAACTACATAAACAATAATTAAATTGTTTATGAAAAAGTGATATTATTAAAATGTGCAAAATTTGTATGGCAAAATCGATTATATAAAGAATTCTTAGAAAGTGCCTGTTACGAGTTTCCTTCTCCATATGATTAAACATTTCTAATATTAATACTCATTCACCTACATTAGCTAATAACACACTTTATAACACTTTTTACTCTACAGAGACATTTCATGCTATTCCACGTAACATGTTGAAATGTTAACTACATTGAACTAACACATAAACCACGTCTCAACAGGCTTACTGACGTGTTCCTACGATTGTTTACGACTGTAAGTGTCACTAAACCTGACATTTATTTAGCCACAGAATTACTGATCTTTAAACTACTCTATAGCTTGCAAACATAACATCTCATAGTAGCCAAATCATAGTAACGTCCCAGTTTTCTTTAAAAAATGTCTGACAGCTATTGTAAAACACTTTTGTCATTTAACTAATTTGTTGTTTTAGACTGGGACTTTTTCAGACTATTTAAAAATTGGGAAATTCGTACCTACCCATATCTAGAAAATATGATTGTAGAAAATTATAAACCAGTCTCCGTACCTTCATGTTTTTCCAAAATGTTTCAACGCTCTCAAGATATATTAATAAAACTCAATATATTCATATTCATGATATTATTATCGGTTTAAAAATGGGTTCTCTAGAGGTAAATGAGCACTTAGGAGAGTGATAACTCTGTGGTAAATAAGATATAGAGGTGAGTGTTTTGGCTCTGTTTAATGTTAATCCAAGAGTGTTAAAAATTGTAGCCGATGAGTAAAATAGTTCTTTTGGACTTTAGGTATCTCAAACTTATGAACAGGCCTTAAAAATAAGGCTTGTAAATAAAAAAAGGTATGTTTAAAATTTCTATGAAGGAGATAATGAAAAGCACTTGGGATATTTCTGCTTCTTATTAACAAAATTTCCACCAAGTTAATTTAGGCTTCCGCAAACAGGGCCGTAACGAAATAAATATGATGGTTGTTGAAAGTACACCAAAACTTAACTAATCGCAATGTGCGACACATGGGTGTGAATTAGGGATGGAAATATCACCCAGATATCGCATAAAAAAATTCAAGGCCGTATTAAAAAAAAACTAATTGTTGGTGGATCCGCAAAAACGTTGGAGATGGAAACTAATAATACGCATTATAGCCCACTAAAAGTTGCAATGAAGAAGTGCTCTTAATTTTCCTATATCTAGATAAATAAGACCACACAAAAATAGAAACAATTTTTAAGATCTGGTTATGCTATTATTATTATTTTTATATTTTTTTTTATTTTTCTTTGCATCTTTTCTACGATTAATGTAAACATGCATCATTTGGGATTTCCTGTAGATTCAAATTACGTACATAAATAAATAAATAAATAATCTATTTAAAGTAATTCTCTCTCCCATATTTAGAAATTTGATAAGGACATTTCAATGATCTAATATATCAGGCGATTTCAGAAAACCACACATCGTTGCAATCCGAATTACCTACAAATTATGTCAAAGAGATTGATAGAAGCAAGATGATTCATCACAAATTAAAATAAAAACAATACAATATCTATTTCATTCATTTTTAGAAAATACCCGTAGGACCAAAAATAGAAAAATTAGCCTATATAGACAATAAGTGTGAAAATTTAAATTTACCCAATTACATTATTGTTAATTTTGATCTACTATAATCATTTTATTTTTATGCAACATCCGATTTTCGAAAACGATAGATCGTTGCCATCAGAATTATTAATTATATTTTATTGAATAAAACAATAAAATATACCCTGTTCCATTAAATTAATAAAAACAATTTAATCTCTCCCAGAAACGACGTTCCATTAATTGTTTCCAGAGCAGATTTAAATTGTAGAGAAAAAATTTCTAGTCATTATAAGTGAATTCACTGTATATGCTCTTTTATTCTGTTCTGAGATAAGATCCAGATTTAAAAAAAAAAGTGTTATTTAAACTATCAAAAATCAGGATCGTGGATCAAAAATAAAAAGTTAGTCTTTGTGCAATTATAAGTAATTTATTATCTAAGATTTACCTAAATAATATAAAAAAATCAATGCCCTACTACGATGATATAATTTTCGAATATACTTATGTGGGATGGTTGATAATAAGACAATAGAGTAAAGGCAAGGATTGGCAGGAAAAAGAAATTCTGTTATTAAACCACACAATTGTGTTTAAGGGCCAATTCATATTAGGCCAGAATGCAATTGTAGCAGCGTAAACGATGTGCCTTGAAATGGGTAAATTTTCCTTTGCGGAAAGCACTTGTATTTTTCTAGAGTTTTATATGTCACGAATGTACAATGGACCAATATTTCTGAGTGCTTCCATTCTCAAGATATCTTAATCTACGGCTGAGGCGTGCAATACTATGCGGTATTTATGGTTTCTATAGCTCCCAAAAGAAACTATTAAGTATATTCTGTTAATATAAATATAAATAACTTTAATAGCTTCAATAATACAATAATAATAACTTTTCTATACCATTAATAACATAATTTTAACTTTGCTGTTGTAACTAACCTGTTTATTCAGTTAAGTATTTTAATACACTCGGCAACATACCTGGCTAATAAATCATTCTGACATTGTTATTATTTGCAGTATTTTTTATTACACTAGATTATTTCAAAGTTGAAACTTTTCTCCTAAAGGTTAAATTTTCTTAAAATATACTTAAATTTTCAAAAATATCATAATAATTGTTTGATTAGAAAAAACCAACACGAAAAATTACGTTTCAGAAAACTTGGTACTACATAGTTAATTTTAATATAGAGTTTCATAAATGCATTAGCGTACAGGATAAATTTAAAAGATGTATGACAATGCAATTAGTAAGTATCGAATTTGAAATAAAGTAATATTTAAAGCTTTTTGATACTATACCAAAAATAACAGGACTTGTGGTATAGCAATTTACTAGCTTCTTTTATTTAAATGATTTAAAATTGGTAGAAATCAAAAAAGGAACAAACTCTGAACTAGAATTTTTTGTTTGCAATTGAAATTATGACACTTCAAATTAATGACACTCGGCGTTAATCTTGCTGAAAATGAGTAAACCGTAGGAGACTCTATTAGTGGCCTCTGGCCAAACCAACGACAAGAGATTAGTTATTTTTTAGTCAGGAGGGTAGCCACTTATAATAATTTTGAACTAAATTTAATACTATATTGTTTGCTTTTTACATTTGGATCAATTTTCGTTGATTTACTCAGGAGTAATTTGATGGTCCCGAGGTATGGTTAACCGACTGCTTTTTTTTTTACTTTTTCCAATCCCTTTTCCACTTTTGTAACATGTTTGCATTAATGATTCCCAATTACTATTCTGTATGAGTAGGTATCAAGTAGTAACTAAATAAAAATAGTGTCAACTAGAACACGCGTGTCTTATATCTTAGATATTCTAAGACATATTATTTTAAAGGCATTCTACTACAATGTTCTCACGCGAACATTTCGACCCCACTTATTTATATATCTTAAAGAAATGAGAAAGAGAAAAAATGTTAAGGAGGGTCTTTTAATGGACCTTCATATACTTGTATTAAAAAATATTTAGAACGTTCCATAAACGAGGGATGGTATAAATATACAGTAACTGGAAGATTCCGAATATTTAATTGATACCATAAAAGAGCAATTTTTTCTGATTTCAATGATGTATAATAAGTTTTATTGTTTCTTGTCGTTTTTTAATATAAGAACTTTTACATGTAGGACAAAAATTCGATTTCCGAACGAAGCGACGGTTAAATGAAATAGAGAATTACTTATCAATATAGGAAATAGCAAAGGGCGGGACAATTAGCTAGCCTAGAGGTTAGGTAACCCATACAAAAGGGTATCGATGTTGTTTAAATAACGTAAGTGGACATTTTCAGCACCTGTTGTAATTCAATATAAATTAGATTTTGTTGTTTTCAACCACCTGTTTCATTTAACTTCCTACTTCGTTCAGAAATCCGATTTTTTGTCATTTTTTTTGTCCTACATGTAAAAGTGTTTATATTAAAAAAACGGCAAGAAAAAATATAACTTATTATTAGGGCTGGCCGAAATGTGTCGTGGGACCTAGGCATGCATCATAATAAGCGTAACAGTATATTATATAATAAGTGTGGTAGGTCGGTTATTAACGCACGGGGGTGAAAATTACAAACCTAGCCAGTGACGCGAGGTTTGCAACTTTCACTCGCATGCGTTAATAACCCAGAACCACACGCATTATATTCGATACTTTATCTACAAGTATGCGGTCGCCACATATGTCTTTTAAAAATCAACAAAACTAATAATTAAATCAGTATTAACGTTTCACCTTTAAAATGATATTATATCAGTAACGTTTCAACAATACTTGCAACTGATATCAAGTAATCATCGTTGTGTTGTATTGAATGGCAATGGCGTGCGGCAAAATATTATAGCACGGCGTGCGGTAAGTATAACTGTACCGCAAGGTTGTAGATAAAAAAGATTAAGTACCTAGTAACAAAAGCAATAAACAATTATTTTATAATTTATAAAAAGTAAGCTCGTTCAAGATATCACTAAATATACAGGGTATTCCATTTAAAAAAATGTATGTTTATATTGTTCCTCGTTTATGGGACGTTCTGTATAATTTTTAATATAAGTATAGTAAAGTCTTTAAAAAATCGCTACAAGTTCTTTACTTAGTCTCTTTATTTAGTATCTCCAAAAATAAAAAAACGGGGTGAGGTTCAAAAGGCGAAGGGCGTAAAGGTAGGGAGGTTACCGAGAATTTGTAATAGATACAGCAAATTTGATGGACGAGTTCAGTGATTTTTTTTTAAATAACAAAAACCAGTGTTGACGTGGCTCAAACCACATCTCTCTATCTCTTACCGTTTTCGAGCTACAGGGCATTTCTCGAATTTTGGCAAAACCGATTGATGCCCTTTTCTCGTTTTCCTTTGATACCTCAAACCAAAAGGTACCTCAAAATGGTTTGAATAATTTGCAGTCACTTTTTAGACTTACTTTCGATGTTATAAAAATAAATTTGATCTAATTGTTCGTTTTCTTGTTCTGACTTGTGTTTTTTAAATCGAACACCCTGTATTTTATTTCTAAATGGAAAGTGAACTGAAAATACATTCCAAATATGTATGGTTTATATATTATTCTTCGAACAATTTCTGGAAAAAGCTCTTTCTGTAGCTCGAAAACGGTAAGAGATAGAGAAGTATGGTTTGCGCTATTGTTATTTTTTCGAAAAATGAGCATATGACTCGTGCATCAGATTTGCTCTCTCTATTATAGATTCTCGGTAACCCTCGAAAATATATCAATTTGAATCATCCTGCGCTTACTGCATCCAAAATAGCTGCACTCGATAAAAATAACACAGAAAGGACTAGACTTTTTTGAAAATTTCAGTAAAATTTTCAATAGAAAATCTATCTTTTAGAAAACATATTTTTGCACCTATTTGTATAAAATGGACCTACTATCCAAATATTTTAACGTGCTGGAGAATTTAACTTGCATAAGTATTGATATTAAAAATCACATTTCGAAAACACTCTTACGGCACATTTTATGGCAACATATTTTTGTTCGCTTTTAGAGCTGGCTAATGAAATTTGTAAAAGTCACTAGTCAGTTTTTGCGGTGCCATGGCCCGCACCAGCAGACAAAGAAGTATTATATTACATTATCCCGGGCCCATTCTCGGAACCATTCCAGCCCAGAAAGCGTCGTCACAGATCTTACACAAAGTTAGCGTAATCTATTTTGTGAAATTGCATTTAATCCGAATTCAGAGGAGCGAATCATAAGATAACTATATAATTTATGCGAACAGGTTAAGTTTGTTATGAGAGTCCGCCAGCTATTGAGGCAATTAATTAGATTAATTGAATTATTTCCGATCAATGAGCTTAGAAGCGGTTTGTACGATGGAAACAAGAAGCAGGTGGGGTAAGGGTAGAGTAACGAGGCCCATAACGCGAGATAAGCCCGCCATTGTAAAGGAGAATATATGTTAGTTCGGATGATTGCATTAGAACCAAGATATTGAATATATGTGTTCGCGATATTATATTAGCAAATATGTTTAGTAAATGTAGATAATGTAACATGTAAGTATATATTGTATTAACTAAATAATTAATTTTAGATTACAAATTAATTGTTTACAATAGGAATACTTTATATATGGGAATTATTATATAGTTACAGGACTCAAAACATTGTTAGGATAAATTATGGGTTAGACAAGTATGTAGGAAATTAGGAAAATTTTAATAAAGAACATTAAATTATCTACAAACTGACTGCAATTATTTTTATTTAATCAGTTCAATTGTCATATATCGTAACTTTTTAATAATTTTTAGATGCCACACATGTGCCTGAAGACGCCGGAAACAGAAATACGTATCGTATATTAGGCTAGGAGGATTGCTACAATTTCAGTTTTGTCAGTAAAAAATAAATACATTTTTTCATTAAAATTCAATACAAAAGGTACGTAACCAAAAATAATTATTTTTAATGTAATGTAGATACTTGTTTAATAAATATTTCATTATTTAAAAATTAGATAACGCTATTGAAAAGAAAAATGCATTAAAGACAATAAATTGAGGTTATGCCATTGTAATTTAATGTGGGGGGGGGGGTGCATGTCGCACGCAAATTAGTTGCTTGAGACATATCTTAAAAATAATAAGGTTATTCCAAAGTCTAATGTAGTTTTTGGTTATTCCTTTGGTTATCCTGGCATACCTAGGATAATAGGTAACGAGGAAATACAAAACTTTATTGAACCCTATAATATTTGATAATTTCATTAATAATTTGTAAAAGAAAGATGCAAATAGTTAAATAAGGCAATAAATAATATTAAAAATATACTATAAAAATACTAATTAATTGTTACTTACTAATGATTAAATAGATGCGGTAACTGCATATTATATGAATGTGAATCGAATTTTCTAATTATTTATTTTATATTTGGCTTCTGTAAAGGAACAGTCTTAAATCAGCGTAAATTACACTGGTCGAAGCAGTTACAAATATCCTATATCCTACATGTAGTTTGTCCGTACACTAGTACCTACTGTTTGTACTATCAGACTAAATGTATTCCGTGGAACAAGAATATACAGAGTCGACGTATATTTTACAATCTACCTATTTGCGTTTAACTAACAACGTCGCTGTATTAATGAATTATAATAGGAATATCGAATATTTGGATCAAATAGCGATGATCTTAAGAAACATTTAAGTACAGGCAAAAAGGATGACTTAGGGTATCCACCAACATAAAAATGTAAAAAAAGAAGGTATACTACAGCGCTTCAAAGGTATTTTATTAGATTTTGAAATTGCATATACTCATTTTCGCATTATTATCTTTTGAATCTCGTTTCATAGGCACAAGGAAACTAATATGTTACTCTTTCTTTACTTTAATTTTGAAAAAGAAAAACACAACATATTCTAAACTGCACACCGGCTCAGCATAAATACGAATAGTTTCAGTGTTTTCTTCTAATAGATGAAATCAAACTATATATTTTTCCAATTCAAAATTGTAGTTAAAGAAAGCAAGACAAGTGGTAGCATCTGTAATGATAATTGTAATCCAATTTACATTATTTTATTTATTGCCTCATTTTATAAATCAATCGCAATTAATCATATGCCTTACAAGTCTAATCAATTCTGTCAAGTACTGTCATGAGGCCATAACTTATTCAACATGCCTGAAAAACGACACTCAAAATGATGATAATTCCGGAATAAATTGATGGAAATTAAAAATCAGGCCACTGTTGAATAAAAAATATTGTTTTTTCAAACGATGTCACATAACACATCTTTCCATTTATAATATCAAAGTTGATACGTCTTCCAGTGATATATCTTAAGACTTCTATCTTAAGTCAGAATCTCTAAACTTAATTAGAAATAATACTTGATTCAGTTTTTCTTTCATATCTTTATACTGAATGATGGAAAAATTAGCAGGGTAAACTATTTACATATAAATTGTATAAGATAATGTGATTCATAAAACCCAAATACAGACAGAGCAGATAATATTATATAACAGAACATTACTTTACGTTCTTTTGTCTAGAAAAGACAAGAACATAGGTATATACATAATTGCAAATAAAATAAACCAAGGCAAAACGACATTGTCCTAACATCTTTATATATGAAATTTAAAAATTTTTTTATATGGCTTATATAAAAAAAATCATATAAACATGTGTGTTCAAGATAAAGGATGATAAATTTTAATGAAAAAAATATACGGTCTATTTTAAATTGCAAAAACAGCAGAAGCGCTTTATTAGAATTTGGTATGCAGCTTATATAGGGCAGCTATATTTGAATGTAGACAAACATCTTGGCATACTATAGATTTTTAGATTTTTTTTATAAGTATACTTGAGAGGTTGAACTTACTGATATTCGCCGCCAATTTTTCATTAAATACGAGTATATACCAAATCTGGCTCATAATAATTATGATAGAGCGCTCAAAGCTTTATACATTTGTGTTGTATGTTGTTTGAGCGCACTATTTTGGAAATAAATGGTAAAATATCATAATATGTACTTATCCCAAACAATTCATAATTAGTCAGTTATGAAATAATACCAATAATAATGTAAATACTCGTGTTAGGCAGCGGTGATAGTGGATGCAAATTCGTACGAAAATAATTCGTAGGGATTCGCAAGAATTTCGTTCGTACGAATACATCCGAAAAAGTGGTTGCAGTGGACGCGGGTACGAATCGTACGAATATGTAGGGGCAGAGCAATAAAAGTACGTACAATGGATCCAATTATATTTGTTAGAGACGCCTTTAACAAAATTACTTTTATTAGAAAATACTAGAAGCTGCGAGGTATCCGACTGCTTTTCGTCAAGAGAAAGAAATGGAGAATATGGAAGATCATTTAAGGAACTAATTAAAAATGATAAAAAATTTTTTGAGTATACGAGAATGACGGTATTTACTGCCACAACTTTTTGTTTACTTCCCTATTATGGTATCCTTAGCATTTTTGATCCCACAGAGACCGTCTTTCCTCTACAAGGGCAATTAATATTTCACAATCCATGTCTGTTTTCAGTGTTTTCGTACGAATAACCTATAAAAAAACAAAATATTTTGTTTGAATTCAACTGATTGTACGACGTCGTAAGAATACGTACGAATTAGCCGTGAGCACTGTAAACGCACACATATGGATGTATGTATTTGTTTCATTCTGATGACTTCGTACGAACTCGTACGAATTCTTACGAATGAATTTTCGTACGAATTCGCATCCACTATCACCGTTGCCTTACCTATGAAGGAAATAAAATATCGTTTGCATATTAGGTACCTTGAAACAGTTTTAAATTTGTGTTTTTACCATAATATCTATAATTAATTTTTAACATCCTGTATCTCGAAAATAAAGCCCTTGCGGACACATGCTTATACAGGGTGTCCCACGGTGACGTGACATTAGACATATTTCAGATACTACTTCGATTTTGATTTTGAAAATTTGGGCAAGAGTGTTTTCGGGTATACCCTTCTCACTTAAAATAATGGCGTCCACCTATCGCTTCCGGTTATACCGGAAGTTGACGTCATTTTCGTTATTTTAAATGGAACACCCTGTATATTATTGCAATTCTGAACTCAACGTGAAATTTTAAACACACTTCATGTAGGATGTCCTATACCTATCTTCAACTGTTTTTGAAATATTGAGAGGTGAATATTGACATTTTGGAACTTCGACATTCTGTAAAATCTAAACAGTTTGAGAACAAGCAAAACGGTTTGCACATTCCTATCTTAACTTTTCATGAGATATCGTTTGATACTAATATCAGATTTATCCAGAAATAAAAAAATTTCGATTAAATTTAATCTCTTGGTTAAATCTTAAATTAGAGCCAAACGATAGCTTATGAAAAGTTAAGATAAGAATGTGCAAACCGTTTTGCTTAATCTCACACCGTTTAGATTTTACAGGGTGTCAAAGTTGAAAAATGTCAATATTCACCTCTCAATATTTCAAAAACAGTTGAAGATAGGCATAGGACATCCTACATGAAATTTGTTTAGAATATCACGTAGAGTTCAAAATTGTAATAATATACAAGGCGTTCCATTTAAAATAACGAAGGTGACATCAACTTCCGGTATAACAGGAAGCGATAGGTGGACGCCATTATTTTAGTTAGAAGGACAAGCTCGAAAACACTATTGCCCAAATTTTGTTATAGTCTCTGAAATATGTCTAATATCCCGTCAGCGTGAGACACCCTCATTAACATTCATATAAAGAAAATAATAACAGTTATTGCCCAAGGAATCTAGAAAAATATATAATTTAGACAAGCCTGAAAATTATATATTTGCCCTCCAAATTTTATACCTATTTAATTATATTGTTACAGGCACAAAGTATGTTGCAGCGACCTGAATCGTCAATAAAAGGATTTAGTAACACGCTCCACTGAGTGAATTCAAGGTTTTAGGTAGCCAACTGAATTTTTTCGATAGTATCCTAGATATCCGAACGAAATTTGGTGTTACTCGACTTTTCCCTCAAAAATACAGTCAATCAATAGATTTTGATTTCATCAAATTTCGAATCATATTTAAATACCTCGGGTCAGCCTATATAATAAGAATTGGTTAAAGACGTATGTATTCTAAATAAATTACAAGGGAGTTTATATACAGTATGAACCAAATTTGATTACCACTACAGATATCGCGAAAATTATTAGAACTATAAGAAGGTTTAAATGGAGAAAGTATGCAGAATTTAATCTGGATCAACATTTCGCTGAGCAGACAATTGAATTTTGTTTCGTTTCGCTTATAGATAAGCATTATACATAAACAGATACTGATATATAAAAAAATATGTCACTAAAGTCTTAAATAAATGAAGTCGAATAAATGTCTCTACTTTAACATACAGTTGAAAGAGCTTCTCTGAAAAAGTAGTTTAATGAAGTGATGTTGGGAAAAATATGACCTCTACCGTAATAATAAAATACCCATTTTTTATCCAAACACACGAGCTATAACGGCGAACCCTAGTTTGGATAAATGATGACTTCATCTTGGAAGTGCACCGTCACATTTACAGTTCGGGGCACACCCGCTTCGAGTGACATCTAGCAAGTTTTCCATCACAACAGTTTATGGCTACCTAATCTGCTCTCAAATCACCTTAATGATTACACCGTCTGGACTGTAATATCATATAATTAATTGTGTGGTTGTGTGAACTGCTACTTTATGTAATTCTAGCAGTCTATTCCTTTTTAAACTTAATTTAAGTAGGTTTCATTTCATTACGCTAATCACGTACGCAATATCAACGCGTCATACATAAACAAGCACGAAATACTTTTCTGCTTCAATAATTCTCTCTGTTTTCGATATAAAAACCGTGGATGAAAATTTATCTATCAACAAGTTCAATTAATACAATAAAACCGATTTTCTTAAGAAGTACTTAAGAAAATAGTGGATACTAGTGAATAGTGAATAGTAGATATATATTGTTTTATTATAGTTTATTAAAAGTCTATAGAATAAGAAGTTGTTGAATTTTTAAGTAAAATCAATTTATTTGAAAGAGTTCAAAAGTGCCTGCCGGATAGCATATCTGTTTATTTTTGTACCTTACTTTGAAAGCGCATAGGTAATTATGAACAGTATGATACGGAGAACTATAATTTATATTTCTACTAATAATAATATCATTTGCGGTTCCCATACTAACATATTCATTTGTTGTAATAAAATGGTCAGGAACGGATATAGAAAACATAAATATACTAACAAAACACAATAAACACAGAATATAATGCTGCACCCAAGTTCATGTAAGGAAAGAATAAATATAAGCAGAAAAGAAGGGGGAAATGGAATGATACACATACAACAGTTACACTCTAGGCAGATAAATCAATTAAAAACGCACTTTCAAAACAAAGACATAGGGCAATAGTAGAAATTGATAACGGTTGACACCTTTAAAGCTATCATTGAAAGAAGCAGAATGCTTACAAAATAATGCCCTTGTATAAAAGCAAAATATATGGTCGTCTAAAGTCATTACACGACAGATATTGATATATGGTAAACCAAGAACAATAAAAACACAAAACTTTCATATAAGTTCTTATAAACAGGCCAATTATACCCGGAAACAGATGAATTTATACTTGCAAGTTATAGGGACAAATATCTATCAAAAATATGTTTTAAACGATTCTTCAATTAAAAGCAATAGATGCAGAAAATGCCACCAATTCCCTGAAACAATAGAACATATAATATCCGGATGCAAACTACTAGCAGGTGTGCAATATACCATATAGACATAAAACAATGGCAGAAATTATTCATCGGCAATAGCCCTGCGACAATATGCAATCGGAGCTTCAAGCGTACTACCAATATTCACCACCAACTGTATCAGAGAACAAATATTATAAACTATACTGGTATCTAACCATACAAACTGATAAACGGTAGCCCATAATAGACCAGATATAACACTTCAAGATAAAATAAAAAGGTTCACCTTCATTATCGATGTGGAAATACCATCTGATCAAAACATAGTAAAAAATATACAGAAAAGAAAGAAAAATATCAACAATCAGAAATAGAATTTGAACGAATATGGAAACAGAAACAAGTCGATATCATTACAATGGGTGTGGAGTAACATCCGTCACCGATAATGCTGGGTGTTATTCCACACTCATTCACAAATCACCTCACTCAACTTAGCCTAGATGAAAATGTATATACCCATATACAAAAAGCATTCAGACTTCATACATGCAATATAGTAAGATCGTTTCTAAACCAAAAATAATTTCTTGGTAGACTTGGTAATAGGCGGGCCGGTATATGCTGTATAAGCTCCATCAACCCTAATCATCATTCAGTTCTGGAATGAGGAAACGTGGAAAACCTCATTAGTGAGGGGGACAGTCAAAGATCAACCAAAGTTAATCACATTAACATCAACCTGACAATCTTCCCATCCTGGCTACGCACGGAGCGATGGCTGCCAGCCCAGCTCCGTGAACAAGCCTTAATATGCGATTAGCCAATTTAATAAAAATGTTACTGCGGAATGGATTCCAACCCATGACCTCTGGATTGATCGATACAGACTTAGGTAATTTGTTATCCATTTTGAAAGTGAGGGGCCAGAAATTTTGACAAGGATCAGTAAGTAAGTAATTAAGCTGTCTCAGAGAAAACCAAAAATATTTTGATAGTAATAATTCTTAGTGCCTTTTTTAATATTTTAGTTTTTCACATGAAACTGGTGTAAATGCTGACCCGGTTGTACCCTAGAAAGGGCTACGGTACCAAACACATTATTTGACTAAGTGAACCTATTAAAATATGGCAGCTCACTATATGCGCCATCCGAAGTTTCCTTAAAAATCGGCAAGTGCCAGACGCACAGCAAACCGCGTGTATTATTATAGTTTATGTAAATGAATTAGACTTAAAATTATTTCATTTGTTAACAAAACATATGCCAATAAGTTTGTTTCGAAACCTTTACAGTTTTTGTCGCTATTGTAAATAATTCATGAATTTAAATTAACAATGCAGATGCATATTTTACAATTTGTTAAAAATAAGTATTATTTTCAACTAAATGAGTAATAATCCTAATCGTTTGACTGCTTACGGCAGCACCTGAGTTTTGGTCTTATGGAACGTAGCCTTTTATTAAATTTGCCTTATTGGCACTTAACCTTATTTTAAAAGTTGCCTTATTGGCATTTAGCCATTTCTAGTTTGCAACTATTTTAAAGATTTTTTTCAAGAGAATGATATAAGGTGGATTGCTCATTTTTTGTCAGGCTATTTCAAAACGGAGTAAGTATGGAGGAAAAAATAGAACCTTAATAATTTTTATAAAGATTTTTATAAAAGGTTTTTTCGATAGCTCAAAACTATGTTTTTGGTACTTAGCCGACTTATTGATTCCACTCTTCAATTACTTTTAACACTCATTGGATCATGCAAACCGTGATTAGTCTGATGCTGATTTAATATGGTACATCAGTGCATCATGTTGTGCAACTAAGAACTGAAATTTAATAAACACACTATTTCATTACAATATATCTAAATGACCATAAAATACCTTATAAGCCTTAGTGATAAATATATTCGTAATATTGGTATTAATACAAGAGTTATACAAGAGTAATTAATATGAGAGTTATTGTAAATGCAATAACATAATAATGTAACTGTTCGACGAAATTCCTCTGCAGTTTCATACGATCTGGCATACACTTTGTTGTTTAGATAACCTCACACACAAGAAAGTCCAGCAAAGTGAGGTCCGATGACCTAGTAGGTCATCTTGTTTGTCCTCGGTTTCCTATCCAACTGCCAGGAAATTCTGTGTTTAGAAAGTCTGAAACAATTTGGACATTGTGAGTAGGTGCACCATACGTATTTGTGTCACATTTGTTTGTAGAAGGTCTAGTTAGGTGATAGTAATACCAATTCAAACATTAAATCCCCATCTTACTTGTTGTCGAACTACATGGAATAATTGTAAATTAACGTCAGACCAATAATGAATGTTTCTTCCATTAGATAATCTATAATTTGTAAACAGGCTAACATCACTCCTAAATGTTGTCTTTGTAAAGTTTGAGAAACTTCATTGTGTTTTATAATGAGTCACTGGCAAAATTAGATAGTTGTTAATAAATTAATTGATTGCAAACTCCCTTCTCAGTTATGTATTACTGAATTTTTTAGTTGTTTTTCCATTTCTCTGATATGATCACCATTTTGTAGTCCGTGACAAGGTCGTTCATGATGAGGATGATAGTTAAATCGTTTTGAATTACACTGGCCGTTGATCGAGAAACAGTATTTTCAATATCACTTATGGATGTACGAGGATTCTTGACTATGTCTTGAAACACTGTATTTTGTTTATTTTTGCCTATGTGCAGGTTCCTCTCGGATTTAATAAAACTACCATGATTTCTTAATTTTTTACGTAATCGCCTTAATATGGTACTTCCTGAATGACGTCTGAATGAAGTATTTATTAAAATACATATCAGCAGCCCAGTTACTATGTCTCCTGCAAAGGATGAAACATTCCAACAAATCATACTTTTCAATATTGCAAGAAGAGGACGTTCTATCTAAATCTGTAAAAATACACAATGTGTTCCATTTAAAAAATACAAGTTGTGGTAAATATCTCTTTTTTGCGATACCCTGTATAAATGTCAATAATATGGAAATGTGCCCCCCTTGATATAAAAATTGACCTGTCTGAAAATGGAATTTAAGAACCTATAATAGTAGATTCTTAATGGATATCGTATACCTACTTACGAATGAAATACGACACAGCTGACAAGTTTTCATTGGATTTTATTTGAACTAAGTCAATAAAAATAGTGTTCGCCTGGTGATTGAGAAAGAAAATAAATTGCCTTTTTCACAGATGAAACATATAGTGTTTACGGGTCAACAATTTTTCGAAGGAAACCTTATATTCCAACACATGGGAAGCCGGCGGTATTTTGTTTTATCTGAAACCCTCAGAAGAGACTAGACTTCAATATCAATGAGCCAAGAAAAACAAATTGTCATTTTAGACGTAACATCCATTCGACATGTGATAAATGGTGTTTGCTTTTTCCTTTCCCGGAAAAAATCTCTCGCGCTCCTTGATGAAGTTCCAATATCGGCTTTAAGGAAAATGTTAAATTATCTTCATTGATAAACATTTTGACGGGTCCGTGATTGATTATTTCCTCAAATTATTATATGAATAAAATGATCATTATATTTGCGAATTTCTGTAACTTTTTTACATTTCAATAGGTGCATATTATGTTTACTAGTAAATTGTGATATATTCTTTAAATAATTAGGAAAAACTGTTAAATTCAGTATATCAATCGCTGAAAGTTTTTTAAAGAATATATACAGTAAATCATTAGTGTGAGGACGGAGAATTGGAAAAGACATCGAATGAAATTTGGTACCGAAGGGATGCATATTTCAAAATTATTTCTGCTTTTTAGCAAAACTCTTTTTACTCTGCAAAACTTTTACTCATATTAAATGATTAAAGAAAAGTAGAATTGATATGGCGGAAAATCGTGACATATTACAAATTAGTAGTCGCGCATTATCTACTATTCAGAGATGGTATCTCTAAGAAAAGAGTACATATATTCGTCTTCTTCTTCTAAGATTGAGAACAAGAAAATGAAATATGAAATTGATTTGTTTATGTCGTAGATTCTTAATCATGTGTGGTTTTATGATTTATGGTTTATTACTTTATCAGGGTTTATTGTATTTATTGTTATTTGTAAGTGTACGTTTTGTGTGTGACTGACAGGATTTATTTGTTTTAATTAAAGTTTTAACATTACAGAAGAAACAGGTAAATTACACAGGGCAATTATTTTTAATATACCTTTCCAATAGCAACATAACTTGATAACATGAACAGTCCAGAAGAAGAAGAAGAAGAAGAAGAAGAACAGGAGTCAAAACTAAACATAGATGTGATTAATATAATAGAGATGGAAAATAAATTTACATACGTCATCAATTTTGTCTGTAATGGAGGGTTTTTCAATTTTAACATTTAACTTCTATTATAAAAAATGTATCTGTATCAAAAAAATAAATTAAATTACTAAAATAAAGGTAAACTTCAATACTAATTAAATATCACAGATGAAAAAAAATATTTGTATAGGATGGAAACACGCCATTGTCAGAGGGATAGTAGCAAAGACCCAAAGAGGGCACTACGGTGTGTTTCTCACCACTACTAACATTCACGATGCCCCTTAGGCAATTATGTCGCAACATCGTTGATCAATTCCACTACCTATGGCACTCTCACGAGCACATAACTAGCGCGAAACTGGTCAGTGTCTGATGGTTGGTTTCGATGAACGATGTGACGACTTCCATGGGATGCCGAAGTAATGCAATTCCAGTCGGGGCATATTGACCGTAAAGTAGTTGTTTTCGACATTTCCTTCCAATAAATAAGTAGGATTGTCTTCCTCCAAGACAATAGAGGTCACTGCCTGTAATGACGTCCGCGAAAAAGCAGGTCGCTATCTGTCTGTAAATTTGACAATAATGTTAGACGGATAGTAGTAAAGACCAAAAGAGGGCACTACTGTGTGTTTCTCACCACTACTAACACTTAATATTTGTTGAAGAAGGAATATGAAAAAATTCATTAGTAAACTAAAAATTGTTCAATACTATCCATTTCTACTTCACATGAGTAGGTAAGTATAAAAACACTTATCTATACATATACGCATTTTCCTAAAGTATCAGACAATAAATTATAAGGGTGTTACTTTTTTACACAATTTTAAATCAATATAGTTTGTTTTCTCTCAGTTACATACCGATCACAGCGACTTTGCTGTTTTCTCGTTGGCCAATTTTTGACATCGACCCGACATCAAAAGATACCTTTTCCTCTAATCGAACATCGTGTTGAAATTAGATTTAGTAAGTAAACAAGTAAGTACATATTTGCAAACAAATTTGCGCAAATATTGTTTATTTTTTAAACATTAATTTCACTTTAATTTTATATCCGCCGGTGTAAACATATTTTTAACTTAAAGTCTTAACATAGATTAAATCTTCGTAAATGATTAAAAAAGACCAGTCACATGCAAGAAAATGTAACAATAATTCTAAGATCATTGTAGGTATATAGGTACTTAATACTTAATACAAATTGTAGAACCGTTAACGTAGTTTATCGCTGCCCCCATGTGTGGGACATATTTCAAAATTATCCATCACCATTGTCAGCTGCATATGTAAATAAATCTTTATATGTAGGTACAAGGTGGCCCGTTTAATATGGGCCTATACCTTATCTCAGAAACTACAAGTCCCATGGAAAAAAAAATTATATGGAATTTTTTTTTTCAAAGTTATCTCCAATTTTTTAATATTTTCAAATTTATAACCTGTTTATATACAGGGCGATGAACTAAAGTTCCTTTTTTTTAAATAGCACACCCTGTATATTATTACATTTTCAGAAAGCCCTTCTAAAGACAACTTCAATGATATATGACACAATGGGTCTGACGCCCACCGTTTCGGAGTTATTGAGAATTATCTTCAGGAAATAGCCTATATTAAAATGGTGGTAGAGATGTTAATAATAAAGTTTTTGAGCATTAACTTGCGCCAAGAGATTTCTAATTTTATTGACTTATTATGTAATTACTCAATATTCAGTTTATAAAAAATTTTTACCGTGTTGCTACATTTCGAAAACCATAAATTCTCACGATTTTTTCAAATGGAACACCCAGTATATTGTTACATTTCTAGAAAGCCCTTCTATCGACAAATTCAGAAATATATGATATAATGGATTTGTATCCCATCGTTTCTGAATGATTAGGTATCCTCAGAATATGGGATTTTAATACTGGCTATTTCCCGAAGATAATACTTTTTTTTAAATAGCACGCCCTGTATATTATTATATTTTTAGAAAGCCCTTCTAAAGACAAGTTCAATGATATATAATATGGTTTGATGCTCACCGTTTCGGAGTTATTGAGTATTATCTTCGGGAAATAGGCAATATTAAAATCCCATATTCTGAGGATAATCATTCAGAAACGATGGGATACAAACCCATCATATCATATATCTATGAGTAGGTTATTATAGCCGGAATTGAGACTCCCCCCACCCCTTTTGACCTTGAATGACCTTGAATGACCTTTGGACGACCTTTACGTGACCTTGAATGACCTTTGGATGACCTTGAAGTGACCTTTGGATGACCTTTGAATGACCTTGGCGTGACCTTTACATGACCTTGAAGTGACCTTTGGATGACCTTTGTATAACTTTGAATTGACCTTTGGATGACCTTAGAGTGACGTCATTTAGTAAACAGACACGACTCCTCCCCCACTCCCCAATTCCATATTTAAAAGGAGGGAATGGGCAAGCTGAAATCATTTTGAAGTAAATTCTCGTGAGGAACGTGTAATACAACAAAAAAATGCATTTGTGTAGTAATTGTGGTAAAACGTTTACGCGCAGTGACAATTTACGTCGTCATGAGATAATGTCTTGCAAATCGAAAATGACTAGTGATGATGGACCCAGTGCTAAACGTGCTAGAATGGATTCCTCAAGTACTCAAACCATTATTTGTTGTAACAAAAATATACCTGCTAATCAAATAAATTCGCATCGCAGAACCCTCGAGCATAGATCAATGTCTTGTACTCCTAAATGCGATGGCGTACAAATTATTAACAGTGCCTTCAAATGTAGAATTATTAGTTATCGAGTGCATAGTCAAAATCAGCATATAGATTACAATTTGTTTTTCGACGAAGTAAAGGAGAAGATATTGAAATTGTTGGAAGAAATTGTAAAAGTCCACAAATCTGCAAAAATGAATATGGAAACATTTGCTAAATACACATTACCGAAACAAGAAACAACGGATGTTAAGACTTTCAATAGTTCTAACAAGATTATAGACGAATCCAAAGATCTGAATAATATTTATCAAGAATTTGTCGATAAAATGATATCTCAAACATCTGAATTTGAAGAAAAAGATTCTGGTATGTAATTCATAAAATACAATTAATTAGTTTTATACATGTATGTATTCAATGTTTCAGGTTGGGCTATCGTTGAAGTTTTATATGTGGAAGTAAATATAAATAAAAATAGTCCTCTGTGCGCATCGTCATACATGAAGTTACCAAAGTTTATAGAAAATAAGAAAGCTGTAGTGAACATAAGAAACGATGATCAGAACTGTTTTGCATGGGCCATTACTTCAGCACTATATCCACCTAGAGGACCAGTTCAGGAGGTCTCTTCGTATCCACATTATTCTACAGTTTTAAATGTGACGGGTATGGAATTTCCAATTAAATTAAAAGATATTACGAAATTTGAAGTGATGAATAATATATCAGTTAGCGTTTACGGTTTAGAAAAGGAATTTGTTGATAATAAAATGAAATACGAAATAGTAGGACCGCTGCGCTATGCATCAAAGAAATTACGTTATCATGTAAATTTGTTACTTATTACAGAGGACTGTGGAGAGAACCATCATTGTAGAAAGGAATGTATAAAAAGTCACTACTGCTGGATAAAAAATTTTTCAAAATTAGTTTCCAGTCAAGTTTCACTTCACGAACACAGAAAATATTTTTGTGACGGTTGTTTAATGTATTTCAGTAGTGAAAAAGCGTTATTACAACATCAAAGTAATGATTGCAATCATGTTTATACGACGACGCCTTCAAATAAACTTCGTATAGATAAGTTTGGAAATAGCGTTCCCGAAAACATATTAAAATTTGAAAATTTCGAAAAGCAATTGAAAGTACCTTTCGTAGTTTATGCCGATTTCGAATCAGTTCTAAAACCACACGACACTTGTGAACCCGATCCTACAAAATCTTTTAGTAACAAAACGTTCAGTCACGAACCGTTCTCATTTGCATACATAATAAAATGTTCATTTGACGATTCTTTATCTAAATTTGTATTATACAGAGGGGAAAATGCCGGTAAAGAATTTATAAAGCGCATCGAGGCGGATTTAACTGATATCTATAATAAACATTTGAAAGAGTTCGTTCCAATGAATCCTTTATCTGCGGAGGAAGAACAGGACTTTTCGAATGCAACCGTTTGTGGTATATGTGAAAAACCGTTTCTTGAAGGGGAGGTAAAAGTCAGAGACCATTGTCATTTGACGGGCAAGAAAAGGTTCGGAGCTGCTCATTCTGTTTGTAATTTAAATTATAAATTACCTAATTTTGTTCCAATTATATTACACAGTATGAGTTCTTACGATTCCCACCTTTTTATTAAAGAGTTGTGTTCTAATAAAGATAGAATAGAAGTAATAGCTCAGAGCAAAGAAAAATACATATCTTTTACTAAAAACCTGTATTTGCATGATTATACGGACAAAGAGGGAAAAGTAAAGAAAAAATATTTGAAGATGAGATTTATCGATAGTTTTAAATTTTTATCCACTTCACTAGAAAATTTAGCGCAAAACTTGAGCGATAATCAATTTCAAGAAACGGTTAAACATTTTCCAGATTACGAACAATTTAATTTAATTAGACAAAAGGGCGTTTTTCCTTATAGTTTCTTAACGACATTGGACAAACTAAACAATAAAAATTTACCCGCGAAAGAAGAATTTTATGACAATTTATCAGAAGAACATATATCAGATGCCGATTATCGTAGGGCGCAAAAAACTTGGAATATATTTAAGTGTCAAAATTTGGGGGAGTATTCGGATACTTACTTAAAATCAGACGTAGTTATATTATGCGACGTATTTGAAAACTTTCGAAACATTTCATTAGATAAATATCATTTGGATCCCGCACAATATTTTACTGCCCCGGGATTAGCTTGGGATGCTATGTTAAGACTCACGCAAGTAAAATTAGAATTACTGACAGATATTTCAATGATTCATTTTATTAAGAAAGGAATTCGTGGCGGTATTAGTCAGTGTTCGGAGCGAAAACACATCGCAAATAATATTTTTGTTCCAAATTATAACCCACAAGAACGTTCATCTTTTATCACATATTTGGATGCAACAAATCTATACGGCCATAGTATGTCACAGTATTTACCAACCGGCGGATTCGAATGGTTAAACGATCAAGAAATCGGTAATTTCAACGTCATGAATATTCCAGATGAGAATCGTTACGGGTATATGTTAGAAGTTGATATTGAATATCCGCTGGAATTGCACGACGCACATAGAGATTTACCATTTTTAGCCGAAAGTATGATTCCACCCGGTTCAAGATCAAAAATTCCTAAATTGATACCCAACTTGAATAATAAAAGTAAATACATAATACACTTTAGAAATTTAAAACAAGCCATAAGAAACGGTTTAAAATTGAAAAAAATACATCGCATAATAAAATTCGAGCAGAGTTGTTGGTTAAAAGTATACATAGATTTAAATACCGAAATGAGGAACAAGGCAACAAATAAATTCGAACGGGATTTATACAAATTAATGAATAACGCAGTGTACGGAAAAACAATGGAGAACGTGGATAATAGAAGAGATATTAAACTGATAACTCATTGGGAAAGGAGGGGGAAATCCTTAGGGGCAAACACATTAATCGCTCGTCCTAATTTTAAAACTTGTACAGCATTTTCAGAAGACTTCGTGGCTATACATATGGGGAGAACAAGAACTCATTATAATAAACCGCTCTATCTGGGGTTTTCAATTTTAGAGTTATCCAAGACAGTGTTGTACGACTTTTACTATGACACCATAAAGAGAAACTATAAAGATGATGCCTCTTTGCTATATACGGATACCGATTCGTTAATTATAAAAGTGTATACAGATAATTTTTATGAATTTATCAAGTCAAATCCGAGCATATTCGATACGTCAAATTATAAAGAAGGTAATAAGTTCGGTATTCCCGTAACGGCATCCGTATTGGGAAATATGAAAGATGAATTCCCTTCGGATCCCATAATGGAATTTTATGGAACAGGTGCAAAAGCTTATTACGTAAAGTCGGTGAATACTGAAGTCAAAAAAGCTAAAGGCGTAAAGAAATCAGTAATAAAAAAGAATTTAACAGTCGAAGATTATAAGAAAATCGTAGAGCAAGGCGGTACCATATTCAGAAAAATGAGTTCGTTTCGGAGCGAATTACACAATATATACACAGAAATAAAAAATAAAGTGGCATTGTCTTACTTCGACGACAAAAGATTCATAATACCAAATACAACACGAAGCCTACCGTGGGGCCACAATGATATACAATATTATTTAACGGATGCGGAGAAAAATTTTGAATGGTTCGTAGCCGCTTTAAGTCAAACAGCTGGGTGCAATATCGATAATAGTCAAATTAGATTGAGATATTTGATAAACGCGCTAGAAGAATTAATATGATGATTGTACATAGAGACGAAACGAATATGTGTGTTTACTCGTACCATAAGTAATTAGAATAAAGTTAAATGTAAAAGTATGTATTATGACGTACAGTGAAGTAAGAAAAGATGTAATTATAATAAAAAAATATTATATAAAGTAACTGTAACATATCATAATATTCGAACGCATGTAATAGATGTATGTATAGATGTATATGTATGTAATCTCGCATGAGCTCGGTACAAAAAAAAGTATGATATTAGCATTAAAATAATTAGAAACGTAGTAAATGTTTAAGATTATAGAAAATAATTATATTATTAAGTACAATGTAATTATAGGCTATCGAAGAACAAATGTAATGATTATATGTAATGTAAGCAATGTCGTATTAACATGTGATTACTTGTACAATAATTAGAAATGTAACGAACGTTAAGGATTACAAAAAAAAAATAATTATAATTATTAAGTACAGCGTGACTATAGGCAATTGAAGAATAAACTTGTAACATTGGTAATGTACACAATGTCTCATTAACGCGTAACTATATGTACAGAAAAATAATTATACTTATTACATACAATGTAATTTGTATTTGTACAGAGAGTAATTATAATTATTACATACAATATAATTACATGTAATTGAAGAACAAACTTAATAATTATATATAACGTAAGTAACATAGGTAATGTACATGTAATGTTTTATTAACGGGTAACTATTTGTACAGAAAATAATTATAATTATTACATACAGAGTAATTATAGGTAATTGAGAAACAAACATAATAATTATATGTAACGTAAGTAATATACATGCAATGTCTTATTAACATGTAACTATTTGTACAATAATAATTAGGAATGAGAATAAAATAATTATTAAACAAGTACTCTTTCATTCGTACAATGTCATTCACGCTACCTCATCCACACTGAGCATCAGAACGTACTTTAAGGTATATATGATCTCTTCGTGGTAGAGTGGGGATGGTGGGGAGAAAGTCATATCCTATAGAACGTTAAGAAGGATAGGAGGAGCTAATACTCGTTCACTGTAGTACAGTGGGAGGGTGGGCGGAGCGAGTCGGATCCTATAAAAGCTGAAGTCGAATCGGAGGAGTTTGTCACTCCTTCAGTCGTCGTCGAGTGTAACAGTGCTAGTAACAGTTTGTCAAAGTACTAAGTTTAATACAATGGGTAATTGTAGAAACGTTAATCAAAAAGTACATGGAAGTCGAAAGCATCAATCCAAGGATAATTCAACATCACGCAGAGCACCGCAGAAGAACATAGAAACACTTAAAGTATTATCCAATATAATAATACCAGGGGTTAATATGCAAGACAACCAGTTGCATTCATTATTTACAAACCCAGGTAATGGACAACAACAAAACGCAACATACCCCACGGCTTCGACATCACAGCATCCGGGCTACTTCACAGAACCATATCAAAATGTATGGCGGCAAGCAGAATCGTTGAACGGTCAGGAGACATCCCACGGCGAGGCCTCAATTCCAGTGGATATCGTACACCAAGCTCTGGCCGAAGTAATCAATGAAGAGGGTCATGAGAACGTAAGCAATGCAGTGATAGCGGATATGATCCATCAAATGTCACCATGGAGCGAGGACGACTTTATAAAATCAGAAAAATCGACAAGTGAAAAAATTAAAGATAAAGGACGATCCACAAAAAAGTCCCGTCGCACCACCGAGAAAGATGGATCATCCAAAAAACCAAAAGTGAAGGAAGAAGAAGGAGCAAGTACACTAAAACACTTGCTAGGTGAAGTCTCTGCTATACCGATAGGGAACAGAAGAGAGCAAGAACAATCGGCAGCAACAGAGAACCCTATCACCATACCCGACGACGACGAGGAGAATCTCAACATGTTTTCTCAAGAAACAGACATGACAATAATTAGACAAGCGATAGCATTAAAAAATAAATTGCTAAAGGAAAAAATGGATGCGGATCGGGAGTTTACAAGTACCCAACAAGAAGCGAACGGGTTGGAGGAGGAAATCACTCGTTTAAACCATCTATTCACAGCCACGACTAGTCGACTGGAAGAGATAAGTAACCGTCGCGACAGACTCACACATAAAGTAAACTGGATAAGACAATCCTTAGGTTAACAATAGTATTAAATAAATGTATACATATAATTAATGTTAGAGCAGTAAGAATAGTGTAAGATAGAAAAATAAATAAAGGTTGAAAAAAATAAATTGAATCTTGAATGGAATGAAAGAACAGAATGTACAGAGACTGAAGTATGTAAAAGGGAGCAAGTAATAAAATTGAAAGTTGGTAACACTGGTAATAAAGAAAGATGGAATGAATAGAAAATGAGGTTGGTAACATTGGTGAGTTGGTAACAGTGACAAACGGGGCGCATAATCAAAGGTGGAGGGAGTCCAAATCTAACCCAAGCTGCGTAGAATCACTGCGCAAGTTGAGAGGGGGAGTGGAAGCCATGAACCACGCTAGAGACGTTTGTGAAATTCTTTCCCTTCCAGCCTCCGCCGGGTACAGACGTGTGTCTTCGTGAAGAGTCTGAGTAATTGTTGTTAAATTAGCTTCACTCGTTTTTCGCGTTTTCGTGTTTGTGTTGTCATTTATTTTCAAATATCTGCGTTAACGATGGTCGGCTTAAAACGTCCGAGAAAGCGTACCACCGCAAGGGCTGAACATCAAGCCCAACCGCTGGTGACGCCGGCCCAGCGGATCTTGCATCGCCAGTGGTTGCAGCCGGCAATTCCGCAATTGCCACCGCAGGTTCAGCTTCCCCAGGGCACCGAAATCGCCCTGGTGCCGGTGGCCAAGCGGCCAAAGACTTCCACGAAAACCGGGACTCGGAGTGAGCAGGCGGTGGTAGTTGCGGGAAAAGGCAGCGACGAAGAAAATACGGTGGTGCCGCCGCTATTGTCGCCGATGAGCAGCGTCACAGAAGACGAGATCGTGTGTGACGCCATTGTGGGGGAAGCAAGCACCAAGATGGCGTCTCCCTCGTCGATTAAGGCGGCCGATAACAACGCGGCAACTACGTCATCGGCGAGGGAGACGCCATCTGACGGGGCAAACCAACATCAGGCCCCCATAAGGTTGGTTACCAGCGCCGATGTTCACGTGTCGGCCGAGCCAAGACGTGAACAACCGGGCGGTAATCAACCTCAGCCCATCGGAGATGATAGCGGAGACGACCTGCGGCAAGTCTTCTCGCAGGAGTCCCAAATCCATATGCTTGATCTAGTCAAGCAATGGAAACGGGACAATAGCGAGGGGCTGATAGCAGCCAATCGCGAGGTCGATATGCACGCGCAAGTAGTGCAGAACATCCGCGATAGCTTGCGCGATGCGGAAGCGGCCTGGGAAGCTTCAAAGCGAAAGCGCGATCGACTGCTAGCGCAGCAGGAGCATATGAGGAGCATCGTTAACGAATAATGTTAAATTCGTGCGCGAAAACGGAGACACCGGAGGTTGTGACTATCGGAAATCCTCACCCCCTAACCCCACTCCACTCCCAATTTTCCCTCATCCTTCCCACATCTCAAAACCCATAAAAAAAACACATATACTCCCCCCCCACCCCCCTTTGGGGGCCCCCTCCCCCCTCCCCCCCCCCAAAAAAAAAAGATTGCTTGAGGAACTTACTGCGCAGGGATAACTAGAAAGGGAAAGGAGAGCGCACTGTTTTGGTCGATTTCAAGGAAGGGAAATAGCTAGAGATGCGCGAAAAATTTTTTGGGGGGAGGGAAGGGAGGGGGGTTTGGATGGATGGCTTTGGGGGAGGAGGGTGGTTAAAGACAAAACCAAAAATATTGTAAGTCCTTAGCCTTTTTTTTAGCCTAAATTTTTAAAATTCATTTTCTCGTCTTCTAAGAATACGTAGTACCCCGTGTAACGTATCAAATTACTCGTCTTGACATTTCCTATCGATTGATACCGCTTTTATTAGCATCCGAGAAAATTTCAGAAAAACCATATGTAAAATTTCTAAAAAAATTTGTACAATTACAAATTTGTAAAAGTTGATTTAAAAATGAGAAAAAAAATTTCTTTTTCAATTACGATATTACGGATACATGTATGACCTTTCCAATTATCCATCTTTACATTTTCTATCGATTGATACCAACATTCGTTCGCATCGGGAAAAAAATTCATAATTCGTGTCACCTTAAAAAAAATTAGAAGAAATTGTTAAAATATTATTCTATGCGATGGTGATTTCATAAATTACACTTGTATATATGACAATGTTACCCCCTCCACTCGATGATGTCACACACTATATTTAAACGGAGGAGGACCCTACCTTAACTCAGTTTCATTTGATCTGCGAATAGTAAAGTATTAAGTAATAGAAAATGGCTGTAGGGCAACCTCATATTGAATTCCTTACCTGGTTAGCTACCACGAATTTTCAAGAAAACAGCTATGAAGAGAGTGATGAGGTAAGTATTATAGTATGTAATTTTCCATTTTAATTGAAGGTAAATTATATATTTTTGTGTCATTTAGGCCGACCCCCTTAACGCTGCTAACGTTCCTCAAGCGAATTTGTCAATAAGACAATTGGTCGAGGCGGGATTGAATGTATTCCAAGAGAAAGATGATGAAGGTATGGAAGCTGATGCCGACCAATGGCTTGCTCGTGGGGTATATGTGGAAGCTATAGATATCTTTACAGGACAAAAACAGTATTGCAATACGGTGTCTTGCATCGTAGTGCCAGGTGATAGACTTTATTTCCTGTGTTATAGATGCTTTGAGTGGTTTACCGTTAACGTTACCCCCACCTCCAGATACCAATACATCGAATCACATAGGACAATCAGACTGGAGGATGCTGTATTACATACCTGCGACTCTTGTCAATTACCCCTTAATCAACTGAAACTAACAGACTGTTGTATACTTTGCAATAAATAGTGTTAAGTAGTTTTTGATAGATTAAACGATGCAATTTGTAAATAAACTGTATATGAAGAAACCTCATCATTGATTACGCGGTAATTGACATATAGAAAATACAAGCATAATGTTAATCATTACCCGTAATGTAACGTGTAACGTAAATGTTTAACGTGTAACTATTTGTACAGAAAAATAATTATAATTATTACATACAATGTAATTTGTATTTGTACAGAGAGTAATTATAATTATTACATACAATATAATTACATGTAATTGAAGAACAAACTTAATAATTATATATAACATAAGTAATACAGGTAATGTACATGTAATGTTTTATTAACGGCTAACTATTTGTACAGAAAATAATTATAGTTATTACATACAGAGTAATTATAGGTAATTGAGAAACAAACATAATAATTATATGTAACGTATGTAATATAGGTAATATATATGCAATGTCTTAATAACATGTAACTAGTTGTACAATAATAATTAGGAATGGGAATAAAAATAGTTATTAAACAAGTACTCTTTCATTCGTACAATGTCATTCACGCTACCTCATTCACACTGAGCATCAGAACGTACTTTATGGTATATGATGTCTTCGTGGTAGAGTGGGGATGTCTTATATTAAGTAGGAGGGGTTAGTGGCCAACTTTAAAACCTACCATTCAATAGTAAGTGGAAGGGAGGTTCAGATTATCTCTCTCATTCAAAATGCGAGAGGAGGGATGACTTTTGCCTATATATATCCGTAACTTGAATCTATTTGACAGTTAAGCTCAACAGTTCAGAGTTAAAGAAAATAAAAATGAATATCTTAGAATCTGAAAACTGGGATGGAGAATGTGTAGAACCTGGGATGCCAAACCCAGGGAAAACACTTATTAATCCACATATAGGACCAGAGCCGCAGCCAGCAATGGAGGAGAGCTGGGATAATGAATGCGTCCCAGGACGCACATACAACCCCAGGGAGGCGATCCAGGACCGGTTGGTAATCCGGAGCTGCCATCCGGTAGTCAACAAGACCAAGACGGAGAAGAAGGCATATAGATATGCCGAAAGAGCGCGATGGCTCCACCTGATGGGTCGCCGAGAGGAGGAGAAGAGCCAACAGTTCTTAAGTAGCAAGAAATAATTTTTCTTGCTACTTAAGAACAATTATATTTTTAATTGTATATTTTTTATTTTTTTAATTGTGTATTTTATTTTATTATTTGTATTATATTTTTAGTTGTATATTTTTTAGTTGTATTATTTTGTATTTTAATTTTTAAATATAGTGTGTTTTCTGTCCAAAGTGTGTTTCTTTTTATTCCAAGTTCTCCTCTTTTGTGCAATATGCATAAAAAACAAAAAAAAAATAATACTTGAAAAGTAATTTTATTGTGATAATAGAAAAAAAATATAACTATAAGTGTTACATACAACTGCAAATATACTAAATTAAGCATATATTTTACCATATCATTTTACAAAGCAAGATAATTACTATACATATATTAAACTATATCAGTCTTGTTGATCCAACCATTCTGATCTGGTGGTAGTCCGAGCCATTTGACAAACAATTTATTACCTCTTTTCTTTAAAATCTTTTCCACTAAGTATACATCGGGGTGTTTAGTCTTCTGAAGTTCATAATCATAAAAACATCCTTTAATAGGTTGACCTCTCACATCTTCTATCATGTATGTGACGGGATTTGTTACATTAACTTTAACAATTTTAAAAAGTTCCGTTGAATAGTTGGCTGTATACCCCTTTTCAAATATTCCTTTGTATTTGCTAATCCGAACCATGTCACCAACATGGAATTTTGATTTTAATGCGACTTTGGGATGATTATATACACTTAACTTTGTTGTATATTTTACATCTATGGGCTTCATCCCTATTGTACGATGGACTTTATTATTGTACAACTTTATAATATCAGGAAGTATATCAAACCATTTGTAATTGCCTCTGGCCGAGAATTCTTTATATAACCAATTTTTTAAAGTTTTAATTACACGTTCCACGATTGCTGCCTTTTTTGTACTGAATGTGGAATAATGATTTATGTCATATTCATGCATCACTGTGGAGAACTGGCGATTGTAAAACTCGAGTCCTTGATCGCTCTGTAAGTTTGTTGGGGAATAAACAGCTTCTTGAAGAATTTCTTTCATCGCAATAGAAACTTCCATAGCAGTTTTTTTCTTTAGCGGTTTGGCCCAAACATATTTAGAATAGCAATCAATTACTATGAGTATATAACGATAACCTTTATTTTCATTTGCAAAATTCTGCATTTCTGCCAAGTCAATCTGCCATAAGTCTGCCAAACCTTTTATTACGGTTCTTCTCCTTCTAAAATTTTTTCGTGCTGGTTTATGTAATTCATTGACAATTTGTCGTTTTGTGCCACTAATGAACATTATACCTTTTTTATTATTCAAGTTTATTAATAATAATAGTAATATACATTTAGATGTTCCACGTTCTGTTTGAAATGACTTATTGTGATGAGCTGCTCCTTGTTTTATTTATATAATGCATAAAATTTTTTACTCAACTTGTGATGATCTTAGAATCGGTTGGTCGTAATGAAATACCTGGCCATGCTAATCCTCCTGTGTCTCTCGGGGGATGATATTTCGCAATAAGTTGTTCAATTTTTTCTACATCAAGTATGAAACCAGTCATATTTTGCACCAACTTAGTATGAGCATCCGAGTTTCTCTCACTTGTATTTTTTAATTCATCTATTTCAGTTTTCATATCGCTTATCGTTGTATCTATTTTTAGTTGTAAATTTTGAAACGTTTTTGTTATTTCATCCACGATTTCGTTCCTTTCTCTCTTTATGTACTTTACTAAATTATCGGTTATAAGATTAGCTGATTTTTGTAGAGCGGAAAGGATATCTTTTTTGCAGGCATCCATAACTAAATTCACGTAGTTTAATGTTGCACCATCATTTTCATCTCTAGGATCTCCTATATTTTTTAATTGCTTTCCTTGGATGTCATACTGTTTTTCAGTAGTAAGTTTAAAACCGATGCCTTGCGGACCACGATGACCTTTACAATGAGGTCCTTTTCGGCGTCCAAATTTATCAATGGAGCCCATCGTTCTATTGCGTTCAAATTACAATTGACAAAATAAACTGATATCTGCTTTATATATGTATTTATGGTTGATGAAATAAAATGCGATAGTTATTTCTCTAATAGATGATTCCTTCTTCCCTTAATTCATCAATTAGGGATATTATTTCATTCTCATGACCTGAATGTCCAGCCATTTTAGAACTCCACAATAATCTTAAGCGGTCGATTAATTCTTTGGGCTTATTCCAGTATATGTAATCCACCTTTTTGCCTGTATATATTTTCTGAGATGACATTAGACCCGCACCTTTCTTGGATCGAGTTGACATTCCACGTTGTAAAAGTGGTTTTATAATTTCGACGTACTTTTTTGATTTACTAGGATTGTATCCCAATGTTACATTGTAATTTTTATATGCCGCATTCGTTATATTCAATATGTCTCCAAATATATTTTTATTTTCATCGGTGATTCCATAACCCGCACTGTTTAGATCTGGGGGAAATTTTAAAAACAGTAAATCGTATAACTGAGAATTTCCTTTATATGTTCCAATTTTCTTATTATTTTTCCAAAATGATATAAGGTCACCCTGAAATCGCACTTCGGAGTTGCCCATGGCTAACTTTCCAGTATCGACATCAACTCGCACCCCATACTTGTTATCGAACGTAGATTCGCCAGCTTTAACACCATTGATGTAGGTTGAAACGACATCAGTTAAATTTCGCAAATTACTACTAGACGTGGTAGAACTTGAAGGTGTCCCTACAGATGATGGTGGCGGCGTTTCCATATAAGAATTACTTTCCCTAATTGTTTCATCTGATTCGAATTTCGGTGTTTTGATTACTGCAGAGGGTTTTTTAGGCTGTGTTGTTAAATACTGCTGTGTGGTTTGAAATTTACGATTTGTTTCCTGCGTTGTTTCAGAAATAGTTTTTAATGGCTTCGTTAACGGTTCATATATTTTTTCCAAGGCCATTTGACTTTCTACATGTTTATTTTTTATGTAATTGAATTTTTTGCGAACAGCGTCCGTGGCTTCTATTAATTTACGTTTCAAATCTATTTCACTATCATTATTTTCGTCCTTATCAACTACTGATCTCTTCATTTTCTTTCGATGTGCACCCACCATCACTACCTTTACAATTGATATATATATTGGCATGCATTACGGATATATGTAACTGTCCAAACCTTTTCTGTATCTACCATCTTTTAGTTCTCTATCTTTATCGATTACTAAAAATCCATATTTATCTTCCCAGCATTTTGCACACATATCCAAGAACTCTTTGAAGGTAACGTCCGGTGATACATGATCTTGAAATATATGATGCAAATTCATTTCATCTTGCTTAAACATTATAATAAAATTCGAATTGTCTCTAATCAATTGTTTTGGTACTCGGGAATATGTTTGAGCCAGATAAAAACTATCTATGGATTTGTGTCGGCCCATACTAAAATATGACCTAATAATATCTTGTTTTTCACATATGATATCGTCGAAAATGAAAACGGAGTCCGGTTTTGCTTCAGATGGTTCCACAATTTCTACGTTATTATTAAATGTGTAAAATCCTAATCCATCAATGGGTTTTAAAATCTTCTGAAGATATTCATATTTGGGTTGGTACAGTGACTTGGAATATAGATAAATATTAGCAAAACGTAAACCGTGGGGATGTGTAATAAGGGAAATCATAACATTTGTTTTCCCACAGTTCGAAGGACCGATTAACAAACCCCGAATTGTTGAAGGCAACAAGGGTCCATGGCGTCTATTGTTGATATTTACACCACTTCCTACACGTTCATCGAAATTATCCACTACAAATGTTTGCTTTTGCTTTACAATCCGCATTGTTTGAGGGTTGGATACAATATAAATAGATATAAATAGATATAAACGGTGTATTCAATATTTTAATCGATAACTAGCGTTCCTAGTGTTACCATCGAAGTAATCGGTGTTATAAAGAAAGTTTTACTACGTTTTGTTTATTTTAATGCCGTTCGTCAGTCAGTCTAGACGTAAAGTGTCTAATTCGCGAACAGGAAGGGGATTTATAAATTCTTTAATAAATAAACTACCCTTTGAATTACATTTACCCGGTGGCTACCAGTACTGTGGACCGGGTACAAAATTTCAAAAAAGGATTGCCAGAGGTGATCCAGGCATTAATGGTCTGGACCAAGCTTGCAAAGTTCACGACGCTGCTTACGAAGATCATAAAGATTTACCAACACGCCATAAAGCAGACTACGAATTAGAACAGCGCGCCTGGGAAAGGGTTAAATCTAAAGACGCCAATTTTAGAGAAAAAGCATCCGCCTGGTTAGTTACAAATATCATGAAAGCAAAACGTCGTTTAGGTATGGGATGTAAATCTAAATCAGTTCCCAGAAGAAAGGCAAATAAAAAGAAGAATATTAAGAAAAAGAAGGTCAGCTTTGGTGGTAATATTGTTCATAAAGTACGAGATGAAATACGTAAAGCTGGCGGTAAACGATTCGTTTCTAATGATACAAAAAAAGCAACACATTTTGCTTTACAAGCAGCACGAAAATTTGTGAAAACATCAGGGGGTAAAAGGAATATTCGTACTCCGCGAATTATACCTATACCGAAAGTTGGTGGAATTTTACCATTAATTCCTATATTTGCGGGATTATCGGCGCTGGGAAGTTTAGCCGGCGGTGCTGCAGGTCTATATAAAACAATAAGTGATGTAAAAAATGCAAATCAGCGCATGGCTGAAGGGGTGCGTCATAATAAAAAAATTGAATCTATGCCTCTTGGAAAAAAAGGCGAAGGATTGTATTTAAAACCATATCGAACTGGATTAGGACTTTATCTGAAGCCGAACAATCCAAAAAACTTCTAAAGTCTCTACCTCGAAGAGCTCTCAGCGACATTGATATTAGTTATTATGCTAATATTTTTAAAATTCCATATTTTCGAGGTGTATTTATGCGAGACAATCTTCCTGAGAGTGGTGCCCTACATACTGAATCTGCAATTTTGAATTTAGACGGTATAAATGGTAGAGGAACACATTGGGTAGCCTACAAGAAAATTGGTAATATTATTAACTACTACGATAGTTTCGGAGATCTTCCCCCACCCAGGGAACTCTTAAAGTATTTCTACATTAAATCAAATCCGATAATCTATTACAACTACGACCGTCAGCAGAACTACAATACAGTGTGGTGTGGACATTTGTGTTTAAGATTTCTAACTAACAATGAATTTTCCAATGACTCCAAAAGAAGAACGTGAAAAAATTAAAAAGACGGCGGATTCGTTGCGAGCTTTCTCAAAGTATAGGACTCTTACAAAATTGACAAAGGAACAATTAGCTGATTTTCCTAAAGAAGTGATGATCACCTGTGCTTCAAATGAAATCGCATGGGTGTGGGATAAATTACCTGAGCATTTAAAAAGCGATATTGATGTAATGAAGTATCAATATTGTTTGGAACATTACAGTGACGATAATACATCACAATCTATTGATGTGAATGACGGACCTCCACCACGAAAATATTTGTGTTGCTATTGCAATATACGCGATGTTACTGTAGCGTCCGAAAATAAAGTTTCTGCAAGGTTTAATATGGTACCATCAAATTCAAGACAGGAAATGTGTCTCAACTGCTGCTGTAAGCAACAATAAAACGATGTGTTAACAAGTTATATGTGTTAGTCATGTCTCGTACATTCACGTTCTCAGGACAATCTAGTGTGTTAAGCGCTAACTTTTACCCTCCAATTGAACTCGATACAAGTTGTCGATATGGATTGGGACTACATGGATTCTATTCTTACAATTCAATATTAAATGTTGATGAGAAAAATAATATTATTGGATTCAAATTGAAGAATAAATCACCTACTACTTTCTTTCAAATTCCTCCAGGAGCATATGAGTTGAATGAAATCAATGGAGCAATTCAAAGTGCTTTGGAATCTATAATAAAACGCAGTGTTAAGGATGACAACTTCAATATTAATAAATATTTCACATTAAAAGCCAACAATAATACGCTGAAATGTGAAATAGTATCTAAATATGAGATCGACTTTACTCACAAGTATTCTATTGCAACTATATTAGGATTTGAAAACAAAGTATATTCTGCAAATAATTCACTTGAATCTACATTACCAGTTGACATAATGAAAGTTAGAATTATTCGTGTTGATTGCAATATCACTTCTGGAGCTTATATGAATGGCGAAGAAGCACATACTCTCTACGAATTTGATATAGATGTTGAACCTGGATTCAAACTCTCCAAGGAACCACAAAATATTATTTATATGTCTGTAAGACCTGAAGGACGTCAGTTTATCGAAAACATTACATTACGTATATTAGATGATAATGGTATTCTGGTAGACTTTCGTGGTGAGAAAATTATTGTGAAGCTAGAATTAAAAAAGCTATATTAAACTATCAGGATATAATGGGCTTTTGTTTTAATCAAAGAAAACATTTTCCATCTCTGTTACATACAAATAGTAATAAAGTTTTGAACAAGTGTGACAAGCCATTTATTATACGAAAGAACGTTAAACGGTCAACATCTAAATTGTCTGCTAGAGATCGTATCTTTCTTCAGTCAATTGGATTAAAGCTGAAACCTTAATATTTGTAATCATGACGTCAACTAGTGCAAAGTTGGATGTGTTTGATGAACCTTTCTTTGATAATTCACTTGTTAGTCTACATGAGCACACTTACAAACCATATGGATCACCGTACTATAGAAATTCGGATGAAATAAGAATTCCTATTCACTGCCAAGATCTTATTCTCGATATTGCTGAAAGTTATATATATATCGAAGGTAAATTTACCCCAAGTGATGCCACTAAAATGTGTTACCTATCCAATAATGCGTTAGCATTTCTTTTCGATGAAATTCGTTATGAAATGGGTGGAGAACAAGTAGCTGTTATTCGAAAACCTGGTATAACAACAACAATGAAAACCATGGTGTCATGGGGACAAACACATTTAAAATCATTACTATCTTGTGGATGGGGACTAACAGTGAAAAACCAGGACGTTTTGGATACCAACAGTCACTTTTTTAGTGGCAAATTGCCTCTAAAGTATCTTATGGGTTTCGCCGAAGATTATACAAGGGGCATTCTCAACACCAAACAAGAGCTTATACTAATAATAGCTCGATCATTTAAGAATTGTTACATTGGAGAAGTTGATGCAGATCTCGAAATTAATAAAATCGAATGGAGGCTAAGGCACATCATCCCTGAAGATACACAAAAACTGAAGTTGCTGAATCGCATTAAGAAAGGTGGTGTAAATGCTACGGTTAAAATGGCCTATCGCATGTGGGATTTATATGAATTACCGACTCTAAGAAAAACAGCTACTGATATATGGCCTATAAAAACCACAACAAGTTTAGAAAGACCTCGATATATTATTATCGGCTTTCAGAGTACTGACAGTTCTGATAATATAAGCAAGGACGTTACTCAATTCATTCATGCAGATGTAAGTAACATCCGACTATACTTAAACTCAGAAGTATATCCATATGAACGCTGGAATTTAGATTTTGGAAAGAAATTGTATTCTTCAGCTTACTATGCTTATGAAAAGTTTCAATCCAGCTTCTACGATAAAGATAATTATGAACCGATGATGGATATTGGTGAATTCCAAAAAAATCCATTATTTGTTATCGACTGTTCACATCAACAAGACGCCATGAAGTCATCCACTGTAGACATAAAACTGGAATTTGAAACTCGAAAGAAACATTTTCCTGAGAATACACGGGTTTATGCATTGATAATTCATGATTCTTATTTGGCTTATAATGCTTTGGATGGGTCTGTACATAATGGATTTAAGTAAACTGATGAACATTTTTTTACATCTTCCAATTTTTATATGTTAATGTACTCTATTTTATAAGTATAATCTATTTTTTAATACATTTTTTTTGTATTTACTTATTATATTTATATAGTGTGTTTTTTTTTTGTACTTATGTGACAAATAAATAGAAATAAAAGATTTAAAATTTTTTTTTTATTTATTTTTTATTTACACTACATCGTTTTTTTTTTTTTTTGTTTTACAACAAAATAAGAGAAATATTTAGTACAATACAATTTATTACTATAATATACAATGTATATAATAATGTAAAAATAATGAAAAAACTTATAAAAAAATTAATTATATTACTTTTGATCATCATTATCTTGATCATCACTACCATATTCTTGAGATGCTAACTTATATTTCACAACAATTGCATACGGTAGATAATCGAGCAAATTGGAATTGAGAAAACATTTTAGTCCTTTCTCCACCATTTTCTCACAAAAATTATTCAAAGTTAAAGTGTTATTTAAATAACTATCACACAACGAAGCACCAAGGCGATAGTTTTCAATATCTTCCTGCAATTGTTTAACCAATTCTTCGGAAAAGCAGTAATCCCTGTCATAATTACAAGCATGAAGTCTATCCATTACCAAGCAATCCAACTCACTCTTCATTCTTTTCACAGCTGACTGGATGTCGATAGCTTCAGTCCAGTGTTGGCTAGCATAATGCATCCACATTTTAATAGTTTTCTACAAAATAAACGTTATTGTTAAAACTGATAGTATAATATAGCAAATTATTCATTACCTTTTAGACTTATAAAACAAGAAAAGCAACCTTATATGAGATACTGCTAAATAGTGTAAATAGGTAAATATACTAAGATATGATCTACAAATTATATTTATTACTAATAGATATATGTTTTTAAATAAAATTAGTTGACAATACCAAATTTTATCAATGCTTTAGATCTAATATCTTTATATGTAGGCTCGCTTTGACCTAAATAAGTTATCGTGTACTGTTCCCAAGAAGAATTCATTTTATTCATAACGTCCTCTGTTATGTGTTCTATAACCCTCTTTGGTAAATAACACTTAAAGCTTACATTGCTCTTACTATCGAGCAGTATAGCCAAAACGCACTTTCCAAAACGTGTATTGACAAATGACATTTTTTTAATCAAATAAGGGGTATCAATTTCTAACGAGGAAATTGATCGTCGAGCAATATCAATAAAGTCTCTGTTAATGTTACTATTAATTTTGTTTAAATCAACACTTGGTAATGCCATTTCTTGTTTAAAGATAACTAGCTGTAATATCTAAATAGTAATAAATACAACAATTGTTCTCACTTGAAAATATTAATACAGGACAACACACAATTTGCACTATTGTAGACGTTGACTATAAGGTTGGCAGTGAACGAAGTGTGATTCCTTGATATAATCTCCTGTCACCGGTGGTGCTCCGGTGGCACAAACCCGCGGAATAACGCAGAATTCGCGAAATGTTTTGTTTATATAGTTCGCGGGTAGGGCGCCGAGCGCTCCCATTGGCCGAGAGTCGCCACGCCTGCTGAAACTTTCCTATAAATAGAATTCAGATTTTCAAGCAGTAGCGCATTACTAGATACTCATGACATGCTGCTGGATGTTTTGTACATTTTGGTATTCTAGTAATTAGTCAGTTTATGTATTGTGTATATGCATCTGTACACTGAAAAGTGCTCAAACATTGTAATAACCGCGTTAAAAGTAATATATGTGTGTTTTTGTGACTTCTAAACTATATTATTATTTCCAAACCTTACCTATTCCCAGCGTCGAACAAAGGACCAGGAGAAGGCAGCTTACCTACAAGAAATAAATACATATTAAAGGTGCCAGACACCCAACGATAGTCTTTTACTTTCCTATAGTATATACCTGTCTTTAAAACCAAGTGTAGTGTTCTTCGCCGGACTCTGTGGTAAGCTTGAACAAATTTTATTCTCTCAGTCATGCATGCGTGAAACCAGGGCACTGGGTACGCTTAAACCTTTAGTGAACATTAACTTTTTACCTCTTTTAAAGACCAGTGACTCTATTAGTGGACTGAATAGTAACTTAACTTTGAACTTGCTTAAATATAACTTTCTAGCTTTAGCGTGTGACTTAACTAGCTTTTGGCCGCCCTGGCAACCTAAGTTAGGTAATTGTTGTTAGATTCTACACTGAGAGAAAGTAACTTTGGACTTTGAATTCAATTAAATTGACTTTTAAGTGATAGCTAAGCAACTAAAACTAGTAGTGAAGGTTTAGATAGTAAACTTATTGGAAGTGGTTAGATATAACTAGATATTGTGTGTGTATTTGTCAATGTTTTCTGTTATATACATTTCTATGTTAATAACTTAATTAACTTGTGTTCTGTCTGTGAAACTATTACAACATTTTCTTGACAAATTATTATAAACATTATCTTGTGTTTGGGAACGTGGTAAGCGTTCTGTGTAGAGAGTCAGCTGTCTATTATATATATAGGTTGAACTACACTGAAAGAACTACTTCGTTTAAAACAACAATAAGAAGAGGATATCTACAGGAAAGGATCTGGATAATAAGGAATATACTACAGGTTTAGAGGAATATTATAAAGGGGATTTATACTCAGAAACTTACCGAATAACTTTACCTTAACGTCTTTAGGTTCTCAGAGTCATACTCTTATTAGTTAAAGCTGGTTATTTTGTGTCATATTTTTCCTTGTAGTGGTATACCATAGCCGTACCTAAAAGAAAAGGGGTTAATACTTGCACCATATTCCTATATTTCTTTAAATTAGTTTATTACTTACCTGTGTTGCTCCGATGCTTATCCAGTGGCGTACCTAAAAGGAAAAAATATAAATTATTATCAGTAAATACTTTCTGTCATTAACTTTACCTGTGCTAGGTGTACTTATTTTATTCCCATTATAAAATGTCGGATACTCAGGACATTCCTGGCCACGAAGGCTACAGTTTCGATTCACTATTGCCTCCAGTGGGAATACCTACTTTAGAGCCACGGATGGTAACTTCTCCACCTCCGTGCTCAACCCCAACTACAGATAGCATACATCATACCCCCTCACGAGTAGTAACGTCTACGACTATTCGCCCGCAACCTTTAAGGTCTCCGACACTACCCGATTTATCACGACAACGTCCGACCTATATATCTGAGACTCACATAGGACAATTGATGCCTGGTTTTCAAACATTAACCGGGAATAGGGAACGAGTAACGCAAACTGAGCATCCCTTGATCGTCGTGCGCGATTTAAGTACTCCTGAGATAGAGCTAGTCGGTCAGCAAGGTCATAGTGACCTCCCCGTTGAAGACGGATCCCCGCGACGACGACATGGCGACCATGAACGTGGGGCTCGAGATATCCTAAGTAAAGGACCCGAACCGACGAATCCAAGCAACCAAATTCCGAGGCAGGAATTAAGGCCTTCTCGGTGGCGCCCAACCAACGAAACAGATGTAAATCAAGTACTTAATGAGGCTATAACTAAATTAGCCATAGCAATAAAACAAACACCGAAAAAAGATGTTAGACTGTCCATTGCTTATAGCGGATCAGACTTTGAGGATCCCAAGGTCTTTTTGAAAGAAGTGGAGAGATACTGCTTAAGAGAGGGGGTTGAAGAGGCAGAGTGGACAAGAGTAGCAACGGATAGGTTCCGTGGAGCTGCCCACACATGGTACGAACCTTACCGCAGTTTAGACCTTGACTACTACTCTTTTAGGCAGAGATTTTTATCAAAATACGATAACCTTTTAGAGCATACTAGACTAAGAGCGAAACTATATGGAGAAAGGCAGTCCACAATAGAAGAGACAGCACTATTTATATCTAGGAAATGGGCTTTATTGCGTAGAGTTTCACCGGAGCTGGACGAACGAGAGGCTATTCTCCAAATACGGGAACTACTACATCCGGAAATAAGAGTAAACATTCGGTGCAATGCGTTTACAACTATCGACGAGTTGGTACAAATGGTTGACGCTGTCGAGAAGGACCTGAAGGACCATCGACCAGCAAGAACTGTTGCCAACGCCCCACCAAGAAATCCACCAAATTCACAAGTAGAAGTAGTTGCGAGAAATCCACCACCAAACCAAAACCGAGAAAATGGTCCACCATATCCGTGCAGATGGTGTGGTGGGAACCACTTTAATCGAGAATGCCCACGAGGGCCGAGACCTGGGACAAGTGGAAATGTATCCAGACCCTCTGAAGGGCAGGAACGGGATGAAGGTAACTCACGGAACAGACAGAGAGCGATCATGCCACCTACGACATCGACAAGGAATGCCAGCAGTCTTAATTTGGTAGAAGTGTTACCATTACCAAGAATACCAATAGAGATCCAAGGAAGGAAAGTATGGGCCCTGGTTGACACAGGGGCGACACACACTTTCCTGAGTAAGGAATTGACCTCAGAACAAGAAATTCCTGAAGGTCGAAGGAATGTACGACTGGCAAGTGGAAAACAAATAACCGCATTTGGACCACTATATAAAATAATTAAAATAGGACACCAAGAGTTGGAAGTTGAAATATATGTACTGTCGGAGATGGTGGAAGCCGTCATCTTGGGTCAAGAATGGCTTCAAGGTATGAAAGCAACGATCGACTACCAGAATAGATGTTTGTACGTTGGAAGCAAAGTAAGGAGTACTGTCTATTGGGATGGTCAGCGGAAGCAGGATACGATGATGGAACCTGTGACATTGACCGAAGAACATGTTCAGGAGGAACATCAAACGCGATACCAAGCAGTAGTCGATAACTTTGTAGACGTGTTCCAAGACGAGATGAGCCAGCCGACCACCCGACTAGCACAACATGTCATTAAGTTGAAAGATGATAAACCATTCAAAATAAGACGCTACCAGTATACGCCGGAAAAGAAAAAAGTGATTCAAGAAGAAGTGGCAAAAATGCTAGCTGCTGGTGTGATTCAACGTAGCCATTCGGCATTCAGTTCACCCATTGTATTGGTGAAAAAACGAGATGGAAAACATAGATTCTGTGTCGATTATCGACAATTAAATTCACAGACTGCAGACGAGGTATCACAGTTACCTGCAATTGGTGAAACTCTTAGGGACCTGGGAGGTGCAAGAGTATTTACCTCCCTCGATTTACGAAGTGGCTATTGGCAGGTTCCCATGGAGCCAAATAGTATTCAATACACCGCCTTCACAACACCAGATGGGGCTAGTTTTGAGTTCCGAGTTATGCCCTTTGGCCTGAAATGCGCGCCAACTACATTCCAACATATGATGATCGAGGTACTCGCTGGATACCTGGGAAAATTTGTAAAGGTGTATCTGGACGATATAATCATTTATTCGCAGGACCACGAAGAGCACGTGGAGCACATCAAATTAGTCCTGGAACGACTAAGGATACATGGGCTGAAGTGCTCACTGGAAAAATGTAGATTCGGTGCAGAAGCGCGGGACTATCTCGGACACAGAGTAACTGCACACGATAATCAACCACAGGCTAGACACGTGCTACAGATACAACAATTCGAAGAACCAAGGACCATGAAGGAGCTCCAAAGCTTCTTGGGAACAGCAAATTGGCTAAGGGAATATATCCCAGGGTTTGCTATCACCGCCGCTCCATTAACAGACCTCATAGGGAAAAAACGGTTCAAATGGACAGATTCGGCAAGGATAGCCTTCGAAGAGTTAAAAAATCGTCTTTCACAACCACTTGCTTTGGCTCGACCAGACTTTGAAAGACCATTCTGGTTGCAAACAGACGCTAGCCAGAATGGCATGGGAGCTGTTTTATTCCAAATGGGAGATAATAACGAACGACAGGTTATTAGCTGCGCAAGTGCCAAATTTTCACGGACTGAACGAAAATTACACGTAAATGAACAAGAAGTATTGGCGGTCGTTTGGGCGTGTAAGAAGTACAGACAGTATTTGGAGGATCGATGTTTTACTTTAGTCACGGATAGTAGGGCATTGCTATGGCTGAAAAAATATTCAGATGAAAGAGCAAAACTCACTAGGTGGGCCTTACTACTGCAAGAGTATAATTTTAAAGTCATACATTGCCCCGGACGCCTGAATCAACTGCCAGACTATTTGTCGAGAAATCCGATCGAGGAGGAAAACTTAGACCTGATCGTAGAAGACGAAAGACTATTGCCGCCTGAGGCGAGGCAATCTCTTCCGGAGGAAGGGCCTCAACTGACACAGACCAGATTGACAGTAGAACCAAATCCCGTATCAAGAAATCGTAATAGGCGTAAACGAAAAAGGGAACGAATTCCTCGTTGCTTCCATGACTCCTCACCACTAGTGCTGGCAATGTTGGAGCAAATAGAGGACCCAGCAACGCATGAAACCCTATTTGATTTAGTAGTACGAGCGCAAAGGACCAGTGACGAATATCAAGCTACTCGAGAGCGGTGGCAAAGATTAAAAGATGGAAGTGAAGAGGCAACTACATCATGGCAGCGCACGTTGCAGGCCGACTATACCGTCGAAGATGGTTTAATTTGGTTCACAAAAAACGACAGTCATGCATTGGTTGTACCACTTGAATTGTGGCCGCGAATCATTTATGAATACCATGATTCCCCAAGAGCAAAGCACCCGGGGCGAGATGAAACACTACGGGCAATGCAGCAATATTACTACTGGCCTGCCATGTCAAGGCAAGTAAAAACACATATTAAACATTGCTTGATATGCGCATCTACTAAGCGAGGAGGAGTATTGCAACCTAGCGCCCCGCTCCGACCCAGACCAATCACTCACCCTTGGCGAACAGTCAGTTTCGATATAATTGGACCATTGCCTGAAACAAGGAATAAAAATAAATACTTACTGGTTCTTACGGATATTTTCTCCAAATGGATTGAGATAGAAGCTACTCCTCATAGTAAAACCCGAGATATCACCAAATTCCTGGAAAAAACCTTTAATAGATGGGGCTATCCCGAAACTATAATCACGGATAATGGTACGCAATTTAGAGGTCGCATGTGGGACAACTATGTGGCAAAAAAGCACCTAAACCATTATTTAACGCCAGTGTATCACCAGAGATCGAATCCGGTTGAGCGGAGAAACCAAGAGATCAAGAAAATCTTGAGGGTTCAAGCGTTGGAAATGTCGACTGAAAATAAATGGGACACTAGACTAGACGATTTAACCTTTGTTTTGAATTCCAGATATAACTCGTCTACAGGTCAATCGCCGAGTCAATTGCTCCTAGGGACGTCATTAGCCAAACCAGGTGAATGGAGGCACCCAAACACCCAACAACCACCTGAAAATGGGGCCCACCAACGAAGACGACGAGTCAATAGGGCCAGAGAAAGGCAAGCCGTCTTTCAGAGAAGATGGTTTCCCGAGCCAAGGGAAGCAGCCAAGACTTACCAGCCAGGAGACCAGGTTCTAGTCAGAGCATTCACTGGAACTAACACGCAGTTAGGACCACCGTGGAACGGTCCGTTCCAAATAATATCTGCTAGGGGAAACGGAGTATACGAAATAGACCGGAATGGGTCCCAGTTCCGGGTACATGTGGACGACATTCGAGCTGCCCCTACTCCGATGCCAAATATCCAGGAGGAAGTCGATATTTTAGCTCGACCGCCAGAGGAAGTGGAACTGATACGGTTCCCTGAGGAAGATGACGATGCAGTAAATGGTCAAACTCCAGAAGGGTCTGATAATGTGAGGCCAAATCAGTCAAATAACTATCCCGAGGAGTCCAGGGAAGAATTCAGAGAGGAACCATGTCCTGGTCCCTCTAGATACCAACCGTCCTCTGTCATTTTAGAGGACGCAAGCGATAGTGAAGTCGAAGATGGAGAATGCCAGAGTCTAGGCATTCCAATTATTGGCCTATGGCCATAAGCAGGAGATGGCAGCATGTCCTGCCAGAGGATGGGCCACCCCCTGACCTCTGGCTCAAGCAAGGGCCAACAATGTCCTGTCACGGGATGGGCCGACCCCTGACCCGTGACGCAAGTAAGGGCCTACCATCCGGGGAAGGTATTTTAGACCCCCTGGCACCGTGGAAGCTACCACAACGAGGACAGGACAGAGGCGGGACCGGCAGCAACTCATCCCTGGTTAGTTAAGTGTTGTGTATGTGTGAAGTGTAGTGTTCGTAAACGTCTTAATCTTTGTACAAATTGTCATTTTTTAACTAATACCTTTTTTATAACTTGTTATATAACCAATGTGTCTAACCAATGTTCATATAACCTGATCTATTGTACCTATATCTGTGGGTTTTGTATATTGTTAGTTAAGCTATGTGTACGTACATGTATGAGTATAAGACAACATCTGTATGTATAGTGTTGTCATATATAAGTAATGCTTTATATGTTGTGTGTATCGATAGTTAAAGTATTTGTTTGGAGTATATGTTAAAAGTAGGATATGTATTGTTATGAAATAGGAATTGGATTACTTACCTGTTGTGTAGTATCATTGTGGGATTAGTCTTTGGATGTAGATTAGGTAATCAACACCCTATGTGTTTTGTTATTATATGTAGAGATGTGTAAAAAGCTTCAGCGAGCAGGCTATTTTCTAGATGTTCTGCCAGCCCAAGAGCCGGCATCCCATCTTCTGGGGGGGCCGTGTCACCGGTGGTGCTCCGGTGGCACAAACCCGCGGAATAACGCAGAATTCGCGAAATGTTTTGTTTATATAGTTCGCGGGTAGGGCGCCGAGCGCTCCCATTGGCCGAGAGTCGCCACGCCTGCTGAAACTTTCCTATAAATAGAATTCAGATTTTCAAGCAGTAGCGCATTACTAGATACTCATGACATGCTGCTGGATGTTTTGTACATTTTGGTATTCTAGTAATTAGTCAGTTTATGTATTGTGTATATGCATCTGTACACTGAAAAGTGCTCAAACATTGTAATAACCGCGTTAAAAGTAATATATGTGTGTTTTTGTGACTTCTAAACTATATTATTATTTCCAAACCTTACCTATTCCCAGCGTCGAACAAAGGACCAGGAGAAGGCAGCTTACCTACAAGAAATAAATACATATTAAAGGTGCCAGACACCCAACGATAGTCTTTTACTTTCCTATAGTATATACCTGTCTTTAAAACCAAGTGTAGTGTTCTTCGCCGGACTCTGTGGTAAGCTTGAACAAATTTTATTCTCTCAGTCATGCATGCGTGAAACCAGGGCACTGGGTACGCTTAAACCTTTAGTGAACATTAACTTTTTACCTCTTTTAAAGACCAGTGACTCTATTAGTGGACTGAATAGTAACTTAACTTTGAACTTGCTTAAATATAACTTTCTAGCTTTAGCGTGTGACTTAACTAGCTTTTGGCCGCCCTGGCAACCTAAGTTAGGTAATTGTTGTTAGATTCTACACTGAGAGAAAGTAACTTTGGACTTTGAATTCAATTAAATTGACTTTTAAGTGATAGCTAAGCAACTAAAACTAGTAGTGAAGGTTTAGATAGTAAACTTATTGGAAGTGGTTAGATATAACTAGATATTGTGTGTGTATTTGTCAATGTTTTCTGTTATATACATTTCTATGTTAATAACTTAATTAACTTGTGTTCTGTCTGTGAAACTATTACAACATTTTCTTGACAAATTATTATAAACATTATCTTGTGTTTGGGAACGTGGTAAGCGTTCTGTGTAGAGAGTCAGCTGTCTATTATATATATAGGTTGAACTACACTGAAAGAACTACTTCGTTTAAAACAACAATAAGAAGAGGATATCTACAGGAAAGGATCTGGATAATAAGGAATATACTACAGGTTTAGAGGAATATTATAAAGGGGATTTATACTCAGAAACTTACCGAATAACTTTACCTTAACGTCTTTAGGTTCTCAGAGTCATACTCTTATTAGTTAAAGCTGGTTATTTTGTGTCATATTTTTCCTTGTAGTGGTATACCATAGCCGTACCTAAAAGAAAAGGGGTTAATACTTGCACCATATTCCTATATTTCTTTAAATTAGTTTATTACTTACCTGTGTTGCTCCGATGCTTATCCAGTGGCGTACCTAAAAGGAAAAAATATAAATTATTATCAGTAAATACTTTCTGTCATTAACTTTACCTGTGCTAGGTGTACTTATTTTATTCCCATTATAAAATGTCGGATACTCAGGACATTCCTGGCCACGAAGGCTACAGTTTCGATTCACTATTGCCTCCAGTGGGAATACCTACTTTAGAGCCACGGATGGTAACTTCTCCACCTCCGTGCTCAACCCCAACTACAGATAGCATACATCATACCCCCTCACGAGTAGTAACGTCTACGACTATTCGCCCGCAACCTTTAAGGTCTCCGACACTACCCGATTTATCACGACAACGTCCGACCTATATATCTGAGACTCACATAGGACAATTGATGCCTGGTTTTCAAACATTAACCGGGAATAGGGAACGAGTAACGCAAACTGAGCATCCCTTGATCGTCGTGCGCGATTTAAGTACTCCTGAGATAGAGCTAGTCGGTCAGCAAGGTCATAGTGACCTCCCCGTTGAAGACGGATCCCCGCGACGACGACACTCCTCTCATATATACATATTATAGAATACCCCTTCCCTAAACATTCGATTACGTCATGTCTTGTGTTGATAATTACAGAGGTCAAACGAAGGTCAATTCAAGGTTATACAAAGGTCATCCAAAGGTCACTTTAAGGTCATGTAAAGGTCACGTAAAGGTCATCCAAAGGTCACTTTAAGGTCATATAAAGGTCACGTCAAGGTCATTCAAAGGTCATCCAAAGGTCACTTCAAGGTCATCCAAAGGTCACGTAAAGGTCATACAAAGGTCATTCAAGGTCATCCAAAGGTCACTTTAAGGTCATATAAAGGTCACGTCAAGGTCATTCAAAGGTCATCCAAAGGTCACTTCAAGGTCATCCAAAGGTCATTCAAGGTCATTCAAGGTCAAAAGGGGTGGGGGGAGTCTCAATTCCGGCTATAATAACCTACTTCTATGAATTTGTCGATAGAAGGGCTTTCTAGAAATTTAACAATATACAGGGTGTTCCATTTGAAAAAATCGTGAGAATTTATGGTTTTCGAAATGTGGCAACACGGTAAAAATTTTTTTATAAACTGAATATTGAGTAATTACATCAAAAAGTAAATAAAATTAGAATTCTCTTGGCGCAAGTTGATGCTCAAAGACTTAATTATTAACTTTTCTAGCACGATTTTAATATGGGCTATTTCCTGAAGATAATTCTCAATAACTCCGAAACGGTGGGCGTCAGACTCATCATGTCATATATCATTGAACTTGTCCTTTAAAGGGCTTTCTGTAAATGTAATAATATACAGGGTGTGCTATTTAAAAAAAAATAACTTTTGTTCATCGCCCTGTATATAAACAGGTTATAAATTTGAAAATATTAAAAAATTGAAGATAACTTTGAAAAAAACAATTTCATGTAATTTTTTTTCCATGAGACTTGTAGTATCTGAGATAAGGTATAGACCCATATTAAACGGGCCACCTTGTACAGTGTGATTCACTTTCGAGTGTGTAACATGGGTATCTCGCTTATTATAAAAGATAGACTGTAGGTTTAAATTTGGCAAAGTTGCGGAATTTTGTGCTCAATAAGTTGTCGCAAACAACACTCCCGTATCAGCTTTTGTTTTTGAGTAAGAGGCAAAAAAAATTTTTTCCGGTTTTCGTTTTTTGGCCATAACTTCTGTATTTTTGAAAATATTGGCTTATCGTTTTCACATTATTAGGACACTTTCTTGAGACAAATACGATGCCGTTAACCGTTTTTTACAAAAGTGTCACTTCTATTGTAAATCATCGTCAACTTTATTTTTTCTTATGGGCGCCATATTAGTTTTTCTCATATTTGAATAAATCGATTTTTTCTGAATACAACAATATAATATATGTTAATATTTGCCTAAAAAATAAGGGCATTATGAAGGAAAATAGGTATTTTTTTGAAAATGTCTAGTAAGCCATGGCCATGACAGTCAGTTCTTGACAAACCACAAATATCACTTATAATTTTTATAAACTGCATCTGTGAAGTACTTTTTACATTGACTAATGATCTATTCAACCGAAGAGAAACAAGATATTATAGATATTTATTACAGATGTAACAAAAATTTAAACAGAACAATTGAAGAATATTTAAACACATATCCTGAAGACGACAACCATGCAAGACATATATTACTAAACTGCACTGTAATTTAAGAAATTATGGCAGTCTTTCTAAACCAAGAAATAGGTATGGATCTGCCATAATGTCTTAAATTACACTGCAGTTTAGTAATATATGTCTTGCATGGTTGTCGTCTTTCAGGATATGTGTTTAAATATTCTTCAATTGTTCTGTTTAAATTTTTGTTACATGTGTAATAAATATCTATATCTTGTTTCTCTTCGGTTTGTATACATCGTTAGTCAATGTAAAAAGTACTCCACAGATGCAGTTTATAACAATTATCAGTGACATTTGTGGTTTGTCAAGAACTGACTGTCATGGCCATGGCTAACTAGACATTTTCAAAAAAATACCTATTTTCCTTCATAATGCCCTTATTTTTTAGGCAAATATTAACATATATTATATTGTTGTATTCAGAAAAAATCGGTTTATTCAAATATGAGAAAAACTAATATGGCGCCCATAAGAAAAAATAAAGTTGACGATGATTTACAATAGAAGTGACACTTTTTTAAAAACCGGTTTACAGCATCGTATTTGTCTCAAGAAAGTGTCCTAATAATGTGAAAACGATAAGCCAATATTTTGAAAAATATAGAAGTTATGGCCAGAAAACGAAAACCGGAAAAAATCTTTTTTTGCCTCTTACTCAAAAACAAAAGCAGATATGGGGGTTTTGTTTATGCCAACTTATTGACCACAAAATTCCGCAACTTTGCCGAATTTAAACCTACAGTCTATCTTTTATAATAAGCGAGATACCCATGTTACACACTCGAAAGTGAATCACCCTGTACAAATGCTTAAAATATTAATTTTTTAGACATACATCATTTTTTAAGCCGCTATTTTTTTTAAGATTTCGCATATAGGAACCGATACCATCTTGAGTATTACTTACGGTATGACTTATGACCAACTCCCAATAAATAAATAATAGTGAATTGAGAGATAAAAGTGATGATCTAGATTCTAGAGGAAGGTTACATGTATATATTCTGATTTTTATAAATTATAATGATGCTCCTTTACTATTTCAAATCAATTTCCCAAATGCGCTTGCCTATTATTATTATTATTTCCCAAATTACTTACCTATCACAGTGAAGTTGACTTTGCTGTTTCTGGTTGGGGAATTTTTGAAATCAACCCGACATCGATAGATGCCCTCATCCTCTAATCGAATATGGCTTATAACTAGAGTGGCCGGCGTCGTTGAATCCCGAAAATATGCCCGTGGCCCGAAAACACTCGGGGACGACCATTGCTTCGCCTCACTAAATTGCCTCCCTCGGACGTCAAAACTGAAAAACAAAAATAAGTTGTTTTAAAGAACTTACAAATTATTATTTAAAGAGACATTTTTTGTTTTCAAAAATTTCAGTGGTTTTTTCATAAATTGAGCAAACTAAGTTGTTTAATGTATATAAACTGTATCCAGTTTAAGATTAACTGTAATGGGCATCTCGAAAACCATGAGAGATATATAGAGATATGTATCCCGACTGACATTGCATTACTTCAGCATCTCCATGGAAGTCGCCACATGCTTCATCGAGACCAACCACCAGTAATCCAATGCCAGTCGGGGCACATTAGACGATAACAGCTTATATTACCACTGTTTCACATAAAAGCGCTGACAAGTACGGTATCGTTGAAAAGGTATTAGAAAGACGTTCCAAAAATTGTAATAACATATACGAGTGTTCTATTAAAACTTTAAAAGTTGATGTCACGTGATCGGAAATGTAAAGTTAGAATAAAGTCCTTTTTCAAATCACCAAATTTCAAAATCGTAGTTTAAATGGTTTTAGAGAAATTCACTTGTCGAAACTTCGTGGGACACCCTGTATATATACAGGGATGGGCACAAGTATCAAACATATTTTATATATTGAGTACTGATGATGGTATTTGGATAATTTATATAGGGACGTTGTAAGCATAGTATGTGGAATATGATGAACCTACTGAGAACAACGATCAATTTCCGGTTTATCCAAAAATGGAGACCACTGTTTTTCTAAATGAGATACCCTGTAATTTTTAAAATTTACATAGAGCTGTTCAGTAGTGATATAAAGTTTGGTACGTACCTTTACTTTCAGTTACTTTAGAGATATTTGTTAAAATTCTTTAAAGTATTTATTTATAAATTACCTCTGTTAACCTAACGAGTAAAGACGAAAATTTTGAAATACATACATGATTGAATTACAATTTTGAGAATTTAATAATACATTATTTAAAAAGTGTTTTCCTTTCGTTTTAAGGCAACGAGATGTAACGGTCACTTTAAAGAATTTTAACAAAATAGCTACTGAAAGTAACAGTACCAAACTTATATGATTGAACAGATAAAAGTTGCCATTAACTTATTAGCTCTGAAAAATAAATAAAATATAGACAACAATTTCTACAAGTAATATCGATACCTATTATATACCTGTATAATAATTTAAATGCAAAAGTACCTATGGTGTTTATCGGTATAAAAGTATAACAAATTTTCTATGATAAGATTTTGATTTAATTCTAAATCTTCGTTTGTATGTATCTCTTGAAAAGATTTAAAATTAAATTCTAAATTTTCGCTTATATGTAACTCTTGAAAAGATTTAAAGTTTAATAGAAATGTCCACGTAAGCATAAAAAATTGTTTTAATTTTATCCTCATACCGACAAAAAGCACATTTCTGTCTATTCTAACGATGCAATTACACAACTAAATATAACGTGCATTTAAATTCTATTTGGTCGGATTGAGATAATATTCCCGAAACCATGTTTTGCCATACCTATAGATAAGTCAAAGGAAAAAGATACGTTATTTTTCATAATTTTCGGGAGTATCTTCTAGCTCCCACAAGTTATGCGATACATATATTTCTTTCTTCGACAGCATATGATAACATGATAGTTGTATTTTAGTCGTAAATTCATCACATGTAAGTTACAGTAGTAGATAATATAAGTGCTTGTTAAATACTTTTTATACTATTTGTGTAAAACAAAAGCCTTCAAAAATATAATGCGTTTGATCTTGACCTAAAATCAAATAAGTCCGATAGAGCAAGTTAAAATAATGCAAAATCATTATGTACTGAAATAGGAATTAGTTTAAAATTAGTCTTAAAAGCAAATCGGTTTCAGCGCTTTTCCCTTCCAGTAATCTGATTATAGCTATTTGATACTAACCGCATCTATAGTTGAATGAAAACTTATGACTGAATACATTTCATATTTAGATTACTTTAATTTCTTTTACGTGTATTTGAACTTTAAGAAGAGATTTACTTCTGTTCGTACCTACGATGGAAATCACCAACCCAAATAATTAGCTGAAACGTTACAAAAATATATTGTAGTAATCTCAATTGATCGATGTAGCACATTTCAGATCTCCGCCTTCATCGGAATTTCACATCTAACAAAGTTGTAACCAATATAACTTCAGTCTGCTCCGGGAATCTGTCATTCTGCTATTATGGTTAAATGGATCCCGCTAAAGTAATAATAATAATAATAATAAGGTTTATTTGCATAAGTAAATATTTCAATACAATAAATATAATTGCTTCTAAGCAAACAAACAATAATCACAGAAGCAGTACTTATCTAGTACCGCTTGTACGTGATAGATGTGTATGTGCCAGAAACATCTTAAATCTTAATTCTACGAACAAAAAATAAACAACCAATCACAAATTATATCCGAACATTCACACAGGACAACTATATGAGTAGGTATACCAACATCGACAATGGATATATACATATATCCATGAACCACATGTATGGATATAAACGCGCACACACATTACATTATAATTTTTTAATATACATTACACATATATTTCAAGTCAGTGACACTGTTAAGGTGAGTTAATGTATAGACAATCTTTATTAAAATTATATTTTTCCTTTAAATCTAGAAGATTTTCAAGTTAATTAAATCATGGAAGCATATCCTTTCAGAGTCCAAAATCCACTTCCTTACTCTAGACTTATATAACCCAAAACTTTCTATATTCTTAATAGTAGCTGGTAGTGATCTATACAATTTAGGGCCAAGATAATTGCAACTACGTTGTCCTATATATTTTCCACACTTTGGCAAAATAATACCATCTGTTTTATTCCTAGTCTCATAATTGTGTTTTATCGGTTCTACATGTAATTTGTTCTTTTTAATATTAATTAACATATTTAGACAGAACAATTGTCTTATATCGTAAAATCTACTGTCTCTAAATAAACTGTCTGTAGGATATCTGAGATTTCGATTATATATTATTTTAATTATCCATTTTTGAAGTTTACATAAGTTTTCTAGATGACTATCGCTTACCCCTCCCCAACCCAGTATTCCATAAGACAATTGACTTTGTACTAATGCATAATAAATTGTTCTGAGATGAGGAATATCTATATATTCTCTTAGTTGTTTAAATCGCGGTAACAGACCTCTTACTTTTTTTACAACGTAGTTTACTTGCAAGTCCCATCTTAAATGTCTGTCGATTACTATGCCTAGATATTTTACGGACGCGGCTTCGGGTATTCGTGTTGTCGAGTCTATTGTTAGATCACCCATGGCTGGCAAATTTGAGGCGTAGGAAGTAAAAGGTAAGTATTTAGTCTTATCACAATTTAAAGTTAATTTATTGTACTGAAACCAGTGCATAATGTTTTTGAAATCTGCCTCAGTTGTGCTTTTTAATTTATGCCATGTATCAGCCTGGTACAAAATGGCAGTGTCGTCGGCAAAACTTAGAACTTCACCCACGGTATCTAGAGTAAGAAGGTTATTGATATATATAGTAAATAGTAAAGGGCCAAGTACTGTTCCCTGAGGAACACCATAGGTAATAGTTCTAAGACTACTGGAGACACCGTCAATTCTGACATATTGTTTTCTACCGGTCAAATAACTGTTGAGAATGTCATGAATCCTACCCCTCAATCCACAAAGCCTTATTTTCTCCATTAAGTTTTGGTGGCAAACAGTGTCGAAAGCTTTAGAAAGATCAACGAAGATGCATAAAGATGGTATTTGCTTATCTAGTGCGTTATACAAATATGAAGTCAAATGATAAATCGCATCTTCTGTTGATCTTCCCTCTCTAAAACCATATTGCTTATCTGATATTATCTTATATTTATTCAGAAAACTGACTATTCTTACTTTTAAAAGTTTTTCAAAAATCTTAGCTAGATTTGATATGAGAGAAATAGGTCGGTAATTTAAAATTTCTAATTTATTCCCTTGTTTATAAAGGGGTTTAATAACACCTGTTTTTAAAATGTCTGGAAAACATCCCGACTTAAAACCAGAGTTTACTATGTATGTCATAGGGGTGGTGATTTCATTACAAATTTCTTTTAAAGTTTCCGCTCGTATATGGTCACTCCCAGGCGACTTGTTTAACTTCAATTCTTTTATAACTTTGGCGACTTCATTTTCATTTGTAGGGTATAAGTACATGGTGTTTTCCAAACGGTTAATGTTATCCATGAAATCGTTAGGTGGAGCTATGATTTTACCGGCATATCTCTCTCCTAAATCACTATAATGGTTATTAAATTCATTTGCAATTTTCAGTTTGTCTGTAAGTACAGTTCCGTTTTCTAATGTAATTTTTTCTATTTCAGTTTTGTGCCTCTTTTTATTTACAATATCATTTACACATTCCCAAAGGGCCTTGGTCTCATTTTTATTTTTCTCAATAAGTGATTGAAAATATTCCTTTTTTGATTTTTGTATTAAGCGCGATAATTTATTTTTACATTTATTATACTGTTCCTTTATATCGGTAGTATGAGGACTTAATATAAGTTTTTTATATAGACCGTTTTTCTCGTTAATCGATTTTAATAAGCCAGGAGTTATCCATTGTTTTTTTATATAATTTTTTCTATTTAATTTTTTCGTTTTAGTATTTTTGTTAATATAAAAATTTAGTGTATTAATAAATCTTTCCGTAATCAAATCCACATTGTTATTATTATAAATACAATTCCACGATTCCAACCCCAAATCATGCCTCAAACCATTGTAATTTATATATTTTTTATATTGGTTATGGGTCTCTTGATTTTCAGCAAATTTCATGAAAGGGTTGAATACAATGCTTGTGGGTGAATGATCGGTGATATTATAGCGAAATATAAAGGAGTGTATATCATCAATACTTTGATGTTGACAACTTTTCACAAAAAAGTGATCCAAACAAGTCTTACTGATAGGACGTGTGTATGTATTAATGTAAGAGGTAAACCCGTGGGAACTTAATATATTTTTGTAGTCTTCTATGTAATCTAAATTATCTAGAAGATCTATATTTATATCACCAGTTATAATATGAAATTCTGCTTTTTGGCTTTTACTTAAATATTCTGCTAAACTTAAATTAAACGTTATTGGGCTTGTACTAGGAGATCTGTAAATACTGGTCACAATTATGCTCTTATTGTAGTTTGATACAACCCTAAGCTCTATGACTTTAATTTCATCAAAGTTAATAATTCTGTAGTGAAAATTAAGCTCGTCTTTTACAAATACTATGACACCATCATTTCTATTTAATTTGCCTTCATTATACAATGTGTTATATCCATCCAAAGCAAAAACATTAGGATCCTCTACTTGAAATGTTTCAGTTAAAATAATTATTTCGAACTTGCTCGTTATCTGACTTAGGAAGATTTTTAGTTCATCGAGGTTTTTGGATATGCTTCTTATATTAACTTGAAAAACTTTAAAATTACTTTTTATTCTCATACATTTTGTATTAAAATCCGATAATTGATAAATAATGTTAGCGTTAACAGAATTATTTTGGTAGTCCCTTACATATGGATTCATTTAATATTGTTGTAATTTATTTAATTTTTCAATATTAATAATAATAACGGTAAATAGAAAAATGTATTAAAATTAATCGCTATTCTACGTAGAAAATATTCTAATGGGACGACTTCACTGCTTGCTGTTTGTAGAACGAGTTATAACTTTTGACAGAAGTAGATATTAACAATACCTATTTAAAATGTTCGTGCACTTTTAGAAGTTATTATTATTATTACAAATTGTGTATGCTTACGGCATCGTCTCTTTTTTATATTTAGGTATAATACCTAAAATACTAATACCAAGAGAAAAAAATTGGAATAAAATTATTTGTGCCAAAAATAGGTCTCAAAATGAAATTGGTCTTAATGCATAATATATGTGACGAACGTAAAACATACGTGAACGCCCCATTGCAAAAATCGTACTGAATAACTGGCTATCACTGGTGATGCAATTTTCATACTAGTTCTGCAATTAATCCCTTACGTAGTCGCATTGCAACACATTAATTCGTGATGTATAATTCGCGAACAGAGGAATTTATAAATTTGTTTAAAATATAAATGGATTTCTGAATTCAAATTATGTTCATACTGAACGTTAATTCAACTTGAACTTAAGGCGTATTATGAAATGACGTATACGATTAGGTATAGCGAAATATAATGTTTAGTTTATTAATGACCAAAATATGATTCACGGGTGTCTTAAAATAATTATTACACTACACATAGTAAGTAGAAATAAGCGATCAATCAGTTCCTCTAGACCCCTTGATAGTTTAGCTCAGTTAAAAGTTAACGGAACTGTGGAAGGGAAATATTGACTGCTCCAACCATAAATGAAATATATTGGATATACGTTTTATGCAATTCCCATCGAGAGTAGCCTATAAACCAAATCAAATTCTTAAACATGATATCATCCCGAGTTAAATGCATTTTCATTCCATTCCACGTAATATTTTGTCAAAATTCCGCATACAAATCATCCTCATGTTTATCATTACGGACACAAATATGATATCTTTATGGGTAGGAAAGAATTATTATTATCAAGCCATTCAACAACAAGACAAGAATTTTGAGATAAAAAGTTGTATGAACTAATATGGCAGAAATAGTTTGTTTAAAATATTTTCAATTATCTAATTTCATTGTCAGGGGCATCACTTGTTACGGTGTTATAAAAAATCGTAAATTTATCCAAATATCTTATACACAACTTAGGTCGGAAATAAACTTTTTATGATCTTTGGTCAATTTACTACAAATTTTGTATAAGTAATTGTTTCTTACCACGACAACGACAGGATATAGAAAAACAACTTTAAATTTTTTAAATGATGAACTTGCGGTTGTTTTATTCGAATTTAATAAACGATGGCTCATTTTGAAGTATGTAGTATTTAATCCGATTTATTAAAACCTACTGCATTGCTCGTATGTGTTTACACTATTGTTTCTTTACGATTTGTTGTCGTGTTATGGTATGTTATGTATGGTATGATTATGTAGATCTTTTTAATAAGTGATTTTACTTCAGTTACTTGGAATACTGCTTTGAGGACTAATGTAAGTTTTTACTTTTCCATATCTATGTGGGAGGTAGTGAATTTTTAGGTGGATTGTAAACTTAACCTCTGTGACATACGCGAGGTGGACCCACTTACAAGTCAAGATTCACCGCACCAGTGATAGCAGCTGGCTGATAGGCGCTCATTGAGTGCAGATGTATAAATTCTTATAATTATGGCATCAAGCACAGTAACTTGTTCTTATTGCAGTAAATCATTTAAAGCTAATTTAATTATCAAATGTAGTGTATATAGTAAAGCTTTTAAGCATGCATGTGTTTATATTACCCTAGAGGAATGACGGATTCTGAATAATACCGCCAAAGGTTATGACTGGTGGTGCTTAAATTGTAGAAACCTCTGTCAATCATGACATTTTTGATAAGGTTGTAGCAGAGAAACAGTCACAAGTGTATCTCGTCTTTGGTGTGAACGAGCAGAGTTAGGACCAGCATACCATTGCTCGATTTAATAGTGATAAAGCAGAAGTTACGAACATCATCCGTGCTGTTGATCCTGATTTGGATGTCCAAATGGTTAAACCTCTTCCTCAGGGCAGTCAATAAAAATAGACTTATTAAGATATCACTTGGTGATGAATCTCAAGTATATAATATAATACATAAAGTCAATGTTCTTAGAAACAATAGATTATATAATAAGATATTCATTTCATATGAGCGCACTCTACGTCAGTTGGAACACTATAAAAGAGAAGGAGTTATTGGAACGTAAAGAAGCAGGTGAGACAGGCATAAGAATTAAATATATTAAAGGTGTTCCTTATATATCATGTAATATATTCCTAAAATCGTTGGTTTAAGCTAAACGTGCCCAACAAGTCTTGTGGGTTATCTGGTTATTACTAGAATGTATGTACGTAGTCTTAAAACAAAAGTTTTGGAACGTTTTCGGTGGCAAGTGAATATGTTATAGACAATATGAAGTATTACTATCTGTTTTTCATAGAAGCGTCTGAACATAAAAGCTTAGAGGTATTTGAAAATCAACAGTGCAAAAAATAAATTAATTTGTATTGACAAATCCATCAATTTTCTAAAAATCCTTGCATTTCAGGTAAAGAAATTGTTATTTATATAGTTGGCTTTGTGAGCTGTGCTCCCATCGCTAGGGGGCGCAGCGGTGCGGAACAGCAGGTTTTCGTGAGACCTCATACCCTCGTCCTTAAAGGATTGATTGATATCTTAATCCTGGAATATCCCACTTGGATTTTTATTGTGTTTCTTTATATAGGAAACACTTTACTCGTATCAGTTGTAATGAAGAAAAAAAAGGGAAATAATAAATTATGATCAGGCGGGTTCGAAAGGATTATTTGAATATTTCAAAACATAATCTCCGAAAACAAGAGTAAAAGGGTAATGCGAAGTAACGGAATTAGCAAACAACAAATACAGGAAATTCTATTTAATTTTTTTGTTCTCCTTTGAATAAATAAATACGGGACCCAGTCGATGGATAAAGTTTTGTATCGACAAAACCAGGTGGCTAAAGAAATTACTCTAAAGTCTAAAGAAAAGTATGTTTAAAACTTTTTGTACATTCATATTTGCTGTAGATATTTAATTCACTTTCATTTTTATTGCATTTATAATTTTAGCAGTGTGTATGAAAACTGTGAAATATTATACGTGTAAACACAGACCACTTCATTCTCAATTTACTATTATTTATTTGGGTATTATGCCACTACTGAAAAATACAAAAAATTAATTATCAACCTCTGCGCCGTCGGGTCAGTCAAAGTATTTTTTTTTTTTTTGGAAAAAAATGTTTGCCTAATCAAGACACTATATAAATTAACACTATATAACATTAAACACATCATTTGAAAACGTTTAGATACTTTCGAAAACTTATCCGTTTTCGTTATCAAAACATTAAGTTTGACTGACGCGCACAATAGTAGGACATAGTTTTAAATAATATAAAGATTTTACCTGCTGACAACGCAACGCTACGGTAATTTTAAATACAACTACTTATGATACAAAAATTGATAATTAATGAACGACATTACACAAAATCCAATAAAGATCCAACAAAGTTCATTGAAAGTAAAATTTATAGAACATTATTTAAACTTAAACAAGAATTCACTGAAATTGAAAGAAAATTGTTAAACACAGTACAGAAATTGTTAAGTACAGCAAACTTCCACATTTTTATGGGTTACCAAAGATTCATAAACCCGATATTTCTTCGAGACCAATAGTTAGCACAGCTTAATATGTAGTTAGTTCAATCAATTCACCTTGTAGTAAACTAGCAAAATACTTAAACCATTATCTGAGAATTCTGAGATATATATAAAAAATAGTAAATATTTAGTGGAAAAACTTTTAACACAAATCATTTAATGACAAGTTTTGACGTAGTCAGTTTTTTCACAAACGTTCCAGTAGATAAAACATTAAATATTGTAAAAAATAAATTATAATTTGATACCAATTTAAAAAACAGATCTAAGTTAAGTATAGACACAATAATGGAAATACTTAATTTTTGTATTAAAACTACATATTTTCAATTAAAAAATGACTTCTATCAATAAGATTTTGGTATGGGTATGGGTACTTCATTATCTCCTATTCTAAGTAATATATTTTATGAAATATTTTGAAGAAAATTATATTTCAGGTCCAGTCCTCGATATTACATAATTGTTTACATTGTAGTACATGCTTCTTCTACTTCCGAGCACAAGGTTCAAAGAAAGTTTCAAAGCTAGCCTTGTCCCGCATTGTCACCGCTCTGTCAGGCCGGTCTGTCATCATTGTGTTTCTTGTGCTCCGAGCAGTCACCACGCTCGTACATATCGTATCGATATAATGATTAGAAAAGCAACTCTGCTGTAATTTACAGCCGAGGAATTTGACTATCTTATGTAAGTAGACATTTACATTTATTTTTTAGTTGACATCTATCTGATTTCCTACGTAATCCAAAGAAGGAGATTGCCTTTTAAGGAAGGCAGTCTCTGTTTTATACTAACGTTCTTTTCAGTCCTTGAAATATGGGTAAATCCAAGAAGAACAGTCGTAAATTACGACTGTTCTTCTAACTAGGGTATACTAGTAATAGGTCAACTACGAGTAGTAGTAGTGAGTCAGAAAATACCAGGAAATTGGCAAAGCATTTAAAGAGATTAGAGAAAGAACTACTCAGCCGTCGTTCATTGTCATCATCTCGATCACGCAGTCGCAGTCGCCACGTGAGGAGACAGCAGGGACAATCTACCACGCGCACGGTCGACATTACCTGACAGCGTTCGATTGGATCGAGCGAGTGCTGATACGGGGTTGTCACTTGGAGTGGAAATTCCCTATTAACAGGATGCTGGAAACGATACTAGGAGTATTGCTTCTGAAAGTAATATAGATGCTTGCAGCGTCACAAATAACGGTTGTTGCTGACGGCCTGGTGATTCACAATGATGTGTCGCTGCCGGAAGGTATTCTGGAAATTCTAGGCGAAAATCCAGAAAAGAAATGTTTAAATGAAGTTACACTACATGACCAATTAGTGGTTAGATGGAATTTGTTGTTACAAAATGGATTTACAAGAGAGGGCTGGGTAAATCTTTTAAACAAGTTTGCTATTCCTAGCAATTTAGCAAATTTAGCCCCGCCGAAGTTTTTGCGGCCTCACAAAAACAAAATTTAACAATAGATGCCTCTCAATGTGAAGTTCAGAACCAATTAGGCAAAGGAATTTGCGCTTTAGGGAAAGGTTTAACAGATATTTTAACTAACATTGATAAAGTACCTGCAGACTTTAAAAATATTATGTTATCTAGTGTCTTAGATTCTGGCAGAAACCTGACGAATCTTTTCCACCGTATTTTGCATACTAGGAAAAACCTTATTATCCCTCACGTGAAGAATTTGAGGGAAGTGGCAGACAGATGTATTTCATCAGAATATCTGTTTGGGGCAGATTTACTGGATAGGCTAAAATCATTAAAGACCATTGAATCTATCAGCAAGGATCTAAAGGTCACTGCCAACAAACCGAAGGCTCCACTATATAGGGGACAAAATAGAGGAGGGGGAGAAGTTCAGATAAGGACATATAATCTGAACCTTCCTTCTTCCAGTCGTCCTTTAAACTCACAGAGACCGGTCCGTCACATGAGGGACTTGGTACCGGTCAGAAGCCAAACCTCGAGAAATTACCAATGGGAAAACATGAAGGATTCCCAGTGGAGGAACGGGGAAAAAAGGAAACGGAGAGAGTAAAGGTAAGTTTTTATGCTGGTCGCTTAAATACATTTTATGAACAATCGCTATCAATCACGTCCAATGCAATTGTATTGCGTTGGATACGAGGTTATTCATTACCTTTTTCTGAGGCACCCTTCCAACCAAGACCGCTTGCACCAACTAAATTTAATAATACCGAACAAAAAACCATTGAAACCGAAATTTCAAACTTAATTAAAATTGGCGCTATTCAAAGATGTTACCCTGCACGTAATCAGTTTGTTTCCAGAATATATTTGGTCGATAAACCCAACGGCAAGAAGCGATTCATCCTTAATTTAAAAAAAACTTGAATAGATACGTTTGTGCTCCACATTTCAAAATGGAGGATTAGAATTAGAAAAGATCACAGGAAGTATTTACGGTTTTGCTATAAAAACAAGTTGTATGCATTTACCTGCTTACCGTTTGGCTTGGCATCAGCGCCGTATGCTTTTACCAAACTTTTAAAACCAGTAGTACAGTCCTTGCACGCCAGGGGTGTACTCTGTGGCAATTAGCTTGACGACTTCTTGATTTTGGGTTTATCAGAGGAGGAATGTTCCAGAAACACTCTTCTGGCCACTTCACTATTACAATTTCTTAGGTTCCTAATTAATACTGAAAAGAGCGTGCTATCTCCTGGCACCAAATTTAAATATCTCGGTTTCATTTTTGATTCCAGAAATATGACAATGGAATTGCCTTCTGATAAGCGCAAAAAGACTCAAAAATGTATTCTAAAGACTATCAATAGCAAGAGCTGCAAAATTATAGAGTTTGCAAAACTTCTCGGTTTATTAACTTTCGCATGCCCAGCGGTCAAATACGGCTGGCTATATACGAAGCTTTTAGAGACAGCTAAATATCGTGCACTGCTTTCAAATCACCAAGATTATGAGGCAAAATGTACATTTCACATGACGTCAATTAAGATGCGGGCTTGAAAAAATTCCAATTGTAAAAAATGACCTCAAAAGGGATTTTTTTCAATTTATAAATTTTTAATGACGCAAGTTTATCTGGCTGAGGTGTTTATTGTAGGGGAGAAACCACTTTCGGATGGTGGACAATACGGGATACAGACAACCATATAAACTATTAGGAGTTGCAGGCTACGTACGTACGTACTGACTAAAATGCTTTGCAAAAAACTTGCTAAACTGCAACATTTTAATTCGTACAGATAACACCACGGCATTATCATACATAAATAGAATGGGAAGCGTCAAATTTCCTAAGTTAAACTCTTTAGCTAGGGAAATTTGGCAATGGTGCGAAGTCAAGAATATTTCAATTTTCGCATCATACATACCTTCCAGTGAAAACTGGCAGGCTGACCGGCCTTCTCGTGCTTTGCAAGCCGAGACGGAATGGTCCCTTAATGCGGATTTTTTCACAAATATAGGAGATCATTTTGGCCTTCCCGAAATTGACCTTTCGCTTATCTCCATAACCACAAATGTGAAAGATACTTTTCATGGGTCGTAGACACAGAGGCGGAGAATATAGACGCATTTACGGTCCATTGGGATGACCTAAACTTCTATGCCTTCCCCCTTTTTTCCCTTATTCTTTGCTTTCTACAAAAAATTGTAAATGACCAAGCAACAGGAATTTTAGTGGTACCATTTTGGGAGTCGCAATCCTGGTATCCACTGTTTTTAAAATTATTAGATAGTACTTTACTTTTTCTGGGCCCTTCTGATAATATGCTGTTTTGTCCTTTGAGCAAAAGGAAGCATCCCCTCTCCAACGAGCTTACCCTGACTGTCGCGAGGCTATCAGGGAAGCGTTCCGGCGCAATTTTTATTCCCGAAAAGGCAATAACCACTATGGAAAATTCTTTTCGTGACAATACAATAAAACAGTATAACACAACCTTAAAATACTGGTAGGAATACTGTAACCGCGCTGGAATTTCACCATTCGAAGGGGAAACAGTACATATAATATCTTTCCTCCGGGATATATTCGACAAAACTCGTAATATTTACGAATCATTTAATTCCCATAGATCGGCCCTTTCCATAATAACTTCAAGAAATTTGGGGGACGATTTACGTTTGAAGCGGTTTTTAAAAGCCATTTTTAGACGTCCACTTTCTACGCCAAAGTACAACTGTACGTTGGACGCCCAATCAGTCCTCACATACTTAAAAACCTCTGAGGATAGCAGTCTAAAGCTATTGTCCCAGAAATTAGTTATTCTGAAGGCCTTAGTTACAGGGCAGCGATTGCAAACCATTTCTTTGATAAACCTCCCAAATATACACTTTTCTAGTTCAGGGGCAAAGATTTTTGTCCCGGACTCCCAAAATCATTACGTGTTTAGACCTTCAATTTTTTGCTGACGATCCTTGGATCTGTGTAGCGTCAACTTTGAAAGATTATTTAGACAGGACTGAACCATTGAGGCAAACCCAATCGACTAGATTGTTCATATCTTACAAAAAACCGTACACTGCAGTAGGAAAACAAACCCTTAGCCGTTGGACGAAGGACATCCTTCAAGCAGCGAGTATCAATTCTAATGTCTCATGTCTCTAAACCTCATTCGGTCAGACATGTCTCCACCTCGGCCGCCGCGAGAAAAGGCCTTTCAATGGATGTAGTGAGAAAGTCCGCAGGATGGAGTTCAAAAGCCAGATACATTTGCAAGGTTTTATAATAGGCCTTTAATAAACACTGACAGTATTCTTATTACTGTATTAGACAACACGAATTAGTATAGAATATTATATAAGTCGTTTGTTGCATTTTTCAGTTTATATCACTTATCTTTGTTAACACGAGTATAGTGCACTATAGTGCTCTTTAATATAATATGTTTTTCGATCAGGTTGTTTTACGGCCCCCCTTTCTTCCTTTGAACATCTACAATGTAAACAATTATGTAATATCGAGGACTGGACCTGAAATATAATTAAGCGATCATATGAACTTACCTGTGAAGTTCGATCGTAATTATATGAAGGTCCAGTCCGAAGATATTACATCCCGGCCCATATCCCAGTCTGCCGTAAAATTTATAGTAGGTACTTTAAACAAAATGATGACAGACCGGCCTGACAGAGCGGTGACAATGCGGGACAAGGCTAGCTTTGAAACTTTCTTTGAACCTTGTGCTCGGAAGTAGAAGAAGCATGTACTACAATGTAAACAATTATGTAATATCTTCTGACTGGACCTTCATATAATTACGATCGAACTTCACAGGTAAGTTCATTTGATCGCTTAATTATATCAATAACTTAATTGAAAGGCATTATCCATTCCAGTGCCTGTGGCACTCTGACGAGCGCATAATAAGAGCGAAACCGGTCAGTGTCTGCTGGTTGGTCTCGATGAAAGATGTGGCGACTCCTATGGAGATGTCGGAGTAATGCAATGCTAGTCGGGGCACATTGCCCGTAGAGGAGTTAATTTCGGATCTCCTTCAAATAGACACCTAAATTACTTATTTCGCTAACAAAACAAGTATTGATGTCACAGAATGAACTAATTATATTAAAATTATTACAAATCCTGTAAATAGGTGACTTACATTACTTCATTGCATTACTTCGTGTATTAGGGCAGTAAAATAAAGACGGGTTACGACTAAAAATGTTGAAATGGAAAATTTTAACTTTGGAAGAATATCGGGCAAGTCTACTTGGTTACGCATAATCTTAAATACAAAAAACGGCGCATATTTAATATGTCTGAATATATAGCTTAATGACTGACTGAATTTTTGACCTATACCCCATTGCGGATATATTTCGTCTAGTTTAAGAGTAGAGAAGTATTTGACAAGCTTCCGCTGAATTCTTTCTTAGTGTTAAAGTAGCTCCACAGAGATTGGAAACCATATCCAAGACCCTTATTCTAATTTACTATGAACAAGCGAATAATACAAAATTTGTACAGTTTTTACGTCAATAAAAGGTCTGGTGTTTCTGATACCGAATCCCAACATAGAATAGACTGACCTTATAATCATGTTTATATGTTCAATAAAAGTAAGTTTTGAATGAAAAGTTCTTTGGTCCTTTGTAGATGCAACACGTCCTAATAAGATATTGCTAAGGGTATAATTAAATGCTATTGATTGTAACCTTCTACACTATGTCACATCTTAGCAGTTTGGTAGATTTAAATTGAGTTGATTTGCAGTGCTGGGGGTTCCATTTTATATATTTGCTCTTGTGAACATTTGCTGAAATAATCAATTTTAAAGAATAATTTTAAATCGTCAGCAAATAACATAAGATTATCTTATGCATCAATCGTAAATAATAAAAATAATAGGGGCCCCAGGTTAGTTTCCCGAGGTACCCCAGATGTTACTTTTCTAAATTTAGTTTAAACTCATTATAATATGCTGAATTTTGTTATTAGTATATGAAGAGAATAACAGGATTAGTGATTGTGAAAAAGATAGGCAAGATAGCTTATCAATCAAAATCAAATGATCTAATGCATCAATTGCTTCAGCTGTGTACTGAGTAAAAAATGTAAGATTAGTAATGATTGAATGCTATTCCGTGACGCCAAGCTGACAGTGAGATATGCAATTTTTTACTTTATTATATAGATAAGTAATTGAGTTTATAGAGAAATTAGATATATAATCGCGATGGGTCTGTAATTGTTTACAACTGAGGGATCTCCAGATTTTAAAATTGAGCAGACTGGCGATTTTTGTATCGATCCAGAAATACGTTAGTTTAAAGGGATAGATTATATAAAATGGAGAGGCGTAGCCAGAGTATGTGAACAATCTTTTAAAAAGAAACTGGAGATTTGATCATCACCAGCAGTTATTGTATTCTGTAATTTTTTAATAACCTACTACTAAATTAATCACGGGAACCATTAACAATATCCTGAGGTAATCACAGATATTCACCTGAAATATCAGTTACCTTACCAGCGATTGGGCTATGGTTCTTTTTGTTTTGGATAAAAGTCCAAAATTGCTTAGAATCGTTAGATATTCTGCGCTGCGGAGAAACATAATATTTATAGGCAATCTTTACGTGTGTTTAATAGATTTTCTTATGTTCAGAAATGCAGTAGTCTGCTTATATTTTTTATATGAGTAGTTTGCTTTTCAATTTATTGCTATTAATAATGTAGGAAGTATATCAAACAGGAAACCTAGTTACTGAACTTGACAAATGATTCCAAACAGGAACAAATCGGTCGAAAAGTTAATAAAATGGTTTTTTATAGAATCATCAACGTCAGAGTAATCAACCAAGAATGAAAGTATATCCAATTCAATCAGTAAGTATATGAAATGACTACATATAAAGTGGGGAATTGGTTTCTTAAAATTATAGAATTTGTTATTTAAATTATTCTGAAAATTCGTATATTGTGTATTGTTTAAATGACAACCGACAAGCAAGGACGGGTGACGGAAGGACGGTTAAGTCCATAAATCCAAGTGGTCACACGAGTATTTGGAACAACTGGTACAATGAGTCGGCCAAACCTCAAGGAAGGAGATATAGTTATCATAAAGGAAGATAACATTTCACCTTTACACTGGAAGATGGTAAGAGGTCAACATGTGTACGCAGGCAAGGATGGTCTTGAAAGAGTAGCCAGTTCAGGAGTGGTCAAGAGATGCATATCCAAACCATCTCCACTTCCCATGGAGTGCTAATTTTGAAACGTTGTTTCAATGGGGGGCGGCATATTTGAGAAGTATGATTGATCGAGTTGGACGACGAGGAGAAGAAGTAGGGAAGATGGCCAAGAACAGTGAGTCAGTGCCGGTTGAACTGCGATAGAGCGTGTATCATAAAACCAAATGACCAAATCAATGTTTAGTTTAGTTTAGTTAAAAATAAATAACGTCCCTTGTGTTTGTAATATTCAGCTATTGTTAGTAAACTGTGTTCAATAGTTCTTTTCGTAAACAAAGACGTCGACTTGTACACAGTTTTCGGCACGCCCTATCCAATTTTGCTGTACTAAAACGAATGCTCCTCCTGGTTGCTGATCTTGTAAACGCAAATTATTCGTCGCAGCTGTGATACGCTCGCACAAAACCTTAACTGTTTACACCTCGGTAAGGTATACCTCATTTTTTAAATGGCTTCTTCTTGTGGTATACCACAAAAAGAAGTCAAGAGGGTTTAAATCGGGAGACCGTAGAGGCCATGCTACCTATCCACCCCGTTCAATCCACCGTACTCCGTTCACTTGATAGAGATTATCTCGAACATCTAGCCGAAAGTGAGGATGTGCTCCATCATGTAAAAACCATAAGCGTTGTTGGACAGGTAGGAGTACAGCCTAAAAGGACGGGCAGGTCTTTCAAAGAAATTGGAGATATTGTAAACCATCATGACGATTCGGCAGTATGAACGGTCCAATCAACTCAAGGCACTCATCAACAATTCCTACCAAAAAATTCAATGAAAAACGTTGGAAGTGGTTTCGTTGAATTGTGTGCGAATTTTAGAGTGCCAAAACGTGTGCATTGTAAATTTGCTGTGTCTATTTCGAGTAAACAAAGCTTCAACTGTAACCAGCAGTAACTGTAATCAGCAGTAAATTGGAGATTTTCAGCATTTATTGCAACAACTAGTCAAAAAACCTAACTCGTAATGGATAATCCGCTGGTAACAGTATTTGAACACGCTGGATATGATACGGGTATAACTGAGTTTCGTGTAGTAAGCGCCACACCATTGATTTGGATACCTCAAGCACCAGTCTAGCGATCTGACTTGTACTTATTCGCGAATTTTCACGGACCAGATTCAACACTTGTTCTTCAGCTGCTAAAATCCGTTGTGGTCATCCGGTACCACCATCTCGTTCACGATTTGCACGTAAATTACTAGTATCAGGGTCATGTTGCACCACTGCCGTAAAAGCTGCATAATTTGGCGTGTGTCGATTAGGAAATCGATCCGCACACAAGCGCGAAGCTGCCAATACATTTTGTCCAACTTCACTATAAATAAAAATCATGTCCATTAACTCAGCATTACTGTACACATTAGGAATTTTGAAAATTTTAAAGTTTAAGACTCCCACGATAAATAAAACAACACTACTGATTTCTAGTTTCTAATGTAGGCTACTGACCTCGTTTTTGTTTACCTCCGGCACCGAAAGACACAGATAGACAATAGAGATATTCTAACTCCAACCCTATTCGCCAGGTCTTGACCAGGCTTCCAGGCGCGAAAACTTGTTTAATTTTTTTGTAAATATATCAGATGTCGTTGAAGTACAGTTGCCCACCTTCGTAGTACTTTATATTGTAGTATATTTTTTTATGCGAAATCTAAGACTTTTATTATTAATTTTTTTGGTGATATCGACTTCTTATTTAAGGATGCGCACATCCTCAAAGTTTTAGAGATTTTCTGAATGACCCAGTATATTATTAAAATTCTATAATCAATCCTTTCTTCAACAAAAGCTGCTATAATTGTTCTGTCGGAAAATTATGTCTTTATCTAGATATCATCATTATTTCACCAGCTTCTACAAGGCCGTGAACTGTTTTACCCCGCAGGTAAAGTCTCTTTTCTGATGTAGCATATTCATTATTCATGCATACTGATATTGCATACAAACTACTAATCAGTACTTAGGTACTTAATTAAAGTATTTAGGTTGTTTACGATATATTTCTTTAAATAATGAGGTTATTCCTTTGTTAAGGTAACAAGAAAAAGTAAACTATTGAATTATACTGCTCCCTTAACAAGAAAGTCGTAAGTGCAATTATTGGCAAAATGAGGTTTTTGGTGTTTTTATAAGCCTGGGGTGTCTAATATCGAATAAAATAGGAATTTTATCGAAATTCGTATTTTAAATATAAAAAAAATGTTTAAAAAATTGTCGTATTGTACATTCTAAGAGTAATTATGCATAATACATAACATAATCAACGCATGTGCACTGTTTTACCGTATGTACATTTTAATATAAAAAACATAATATAAACAACGTAAGTATGCACTTGCGTTGTTTTTGTCTAGCAATTTGGCATGATTTATCTCGACGAGACGAGAGTACCCCGTAACTATAAATACGCTTATAATATTTAAAGGCGATTAAAAACATGTTTCTTTAAATATGATTTTATTTCCGGTATTCTAGTTTTATTTTGAATACAGTGTGTTCAGGTGGAAACTAGTAATGTATAAAAAATAAGGTATTTAGTTTAAAAATACAAAATTTTATAGCCATACTTACGTTTTTTATTCCTAGTATAATACAAGAATTACTTAATCAAAATAACGTAAGTGTACCTGTTTTATTAGAAAACGATTTTATTTACAAAGTAAACTACGTTTAACCTACTGTAAAATATCGCAGTTAAAGTTCTAGAAAAATATTATCCCGTTTTGTGTAAAAGAAATAAAGTTATTGTAATTCTTTTATGTCCAGTTCTTTAAACGCCATTTTCTCATAACTAAGCTAACTGCACTTACGACTTTCTTGTTAAGGACGGCAGTATAATATTTGTATAATTTTATTAATAGTTAAGTTCTGCCTTAATCCCTATACCCAACTGTGTAAAATTGATATTAAAATTTAATAAGTAAAAACAGTTTATCTATCTAATATTTAATTTTGGAATTTTCTGGGACTAATCTTCTATATAAAAGAATTAATATCGCTCTTTCCTTTCCCTTAAATATCTGGCAAGATCCTGAAATGTTTCCAGGTTTATATCTTTGAAGGGTACCTACCGTAAACATTACTGTATATTAAGCTAAATTATATTTTTTCAATGATAAACTTGAAGGTTATACCAGCATTGAAATTAGTGACTGTAGATGTAATATTACATTTGAATAAATAATAAAGAAGTTTGTCAATACTAAGGCGGAAGCCACGTCGAGTCGTGTATATCCATTTTCATTTTACGTTGAAGGTTTCAGCGTTAGTAAATACGAATGGTATTTTACCTCGCTATGCATCCTTCATAAAAAGTATAGGAATACTTACCCAAGTCATCCCACATTAAATAGCAGAGTTTTACGGTGAAATCTGGCATCCAAAATGAAGCCAGGCATTGTTCTAATTCTACGACCTCGTGAGCTTTATTCTGTTCGTAGAATATTTAGCGCTTGACTTATGTGTTTTGGCTTTTAATAAATTACTCTATTGTTTTAATGCTCACCTTTACTATAACCTAGGACGCAGATTTGTGTACAACTATTAATTTAAATAAATATACGTAATTTGGGTATATGAGGTAATACTGGAGGTTTTTTTTTAAACCAAAGAAGAATATGCAGAAAATAGTCTGTGGCTCTCATTTTCTTTCATGCATAATACTTTCTGGTAAATAAAAGTTGGAACAGCGCAGCGTATGGAATAAAGAATACAAAAATTTAAGGTAGGATATTATTGGTAAAACATTAATACTTCGAAAGTTAAAATATGATTATAATATGCGTGTTTCATAAGTATATTGTTTCATATATTTTATTGTTTATAAGTAAAATTTAATATAGTGTCTTCTCAGGAATCTCTGATACTTGGAAGGTATTAATTAAATTATATAAGCAATTTAAAAACAATAGTTCGTTGATATATTTCTGCTTTGGTTTGTATTACTCCAGGTATTTACCTTATAATTTCATATTAACTATATTTATTTAGATTAATATTTATATTCAACTTTAAATTTGATTCCTAGTTATACTAAAAGTGCCTAGCAGTGTTAACATTCTGTACTGCTAGAGTACTAAAGCAATTAAATATTTAGATGCAATGTTTCCCGAGTATCTATATTTATTGTCACGATTTGAAGATTGCATATCATTCAAAACCTTATCAAGTTGTAAGATATGAACAATTTTCGCTACATACGAAGTGTTGTTAGTGGTGGTGAGAAACACACCGTAGTGCCCTCTTTGGGTCTTTGCTACTGACAGTTATTGTCAAATTGACAGACAGATAACTACCTGCTTTTCCGTAGGTAATATACATATAAGTAATGCAATGCCAGTCGGGGCATATTTCCCGTGGAGTAGGTAGTTGTTTTCGGTATCTCCTTCAAATATACCAAGTGTTATTGAATCTAAGATCATATAAAAATGAGGCGTTCTTTCTGTGTTCTTTCGAGATTTTCTCTGTAGTTTCGATATATACAGTGTTATTCAGAACTTATTCATAATACAATTTGGGGATGTTCAACATACATGTAGAAATGTGGTAGTGCAAAAAAAATTTTTTGGCGGCTTCTGAAAACTATTTAAAAATTTTTCATTGCACGCCGCTGGATACTGGTCCACTCTAATGGAGTGACCTTGGGACTGACAATGCAAACTGGCTAGCACGAAAAAAACTTCGGAAGTTCTGAGTATACCGACACCCGGCGCAAAAAAGATTTGCAGCGTTTTTACTTTAAAATAAACGTAAAGATAGATAGATGTGACCAAAGTGACGTGTCTTTAAAATGAATAAAATTTTGTTACACTAATTTTGATGAATTGCGCTACTTGATTACTAAGTATTAGAAACATGAGATTTATAAAAAATTTGCACATACCTTGTTACAAAAGCTATTCGAAATAATATTTCTCGACTTGTACACACTTTTGGGCACGCCTTATCCAATTTTGCCGCACTAAACCGAATGTTCCTCCTGGTTACTGATCTTGTAAACGCAAATTATTAAGTAAATTGGGAATTTTCAGCATTTTCCTGCAACAACCACTCACAAAACCTAACTCGTAATTAATAATCCACTGGTAACAGTCCATTAACTCAACATTACTGTACACATGAGCCATTTTGAAAATTTTACAGTTTAACACTCCTGCGATAAATAAAACACCGGCACACAGAGAGTACACACATAGACTGATGACTGAATAGACAATAGAGATATTATCCCCAGTAGGTTATTATAGCCGGAATTGAGACTCCCCCAACCCCTTTTGACCTTGAATGACCTTGAATGACCTTTGGATGACCTTGAAGTGACCTTTGAATGACCTTTGCGTGACCTTTGAATGACCTTTGGATGACCTTTATATAACTTTGAATTGACCTTTGGATGACCTTAGAGTGACGTCATTTAGTAAACAGACACGACTCCTCCCCCACTCCCCAATTCCATATTTAAAAGGAGGGAATGGGCAAGCTGAAATCATTTTGAAGTAAATTCTCGTGAGGAACGTGTAATACAACAAAAAATGCATTTGTGTAGTAATTGCGGTAAAACGTTTACGCGCAGTGACAATTTACGTCGTCATGAAATAATGTCTTGCAAATCGAAAATTACTAGTGATGATGGACCCAGTGCTAAACGTGCTAGAATGGATTCCTCAAGTACTCAAACCATTATTTGTTGTAACAAAAATATACCTGCTAATCAAATAAATTCGCATCGCAGAACCCTCGAGCATAGATCAATGTCTTGTACTCCTAAATGCGATGGCGTACAAATTATTAACAGTGCCTTCAAATGTAGAATTATTAGTTATCGAGTGCATAGTCAAAATCAGCATATAGATTACAATTTGTTTTTCGATGAAGTAAAGGAGAAGATATTGAAATTGTTGGAAGAAATTGTAAAAGTCCACAAATCTGCAAAAATGAATATGGAAACATTTGCTAAATACACATTACCGAAACAAGAAACAACGGATGTTAAGACTTTCAATAGTTCTAACAAGATTATAGATGAATCCAAAGATCTGAATAATATTTATCAAGAATTTGTCGATAAAATGATATCTCAAACATCTGAATTTGAAGAAAAAGATTCTGGTATGTAATTCATAAAATACAATTAATTAGTTTTATACATGTATGTATTCAATGTTTCAGGTTGGGCTATCGTTGAAGTTTTATATGTGGAAGTAAATATAAATAAAAATAGTCCTCTGTGCGCATCATCATACATGAAGTTACCAAAGTTTATCGAAAATAAGAAAGCTGTAGTGAACATAAGAAACGATGATCAGAACTGTTTTGCATGGGCCATTACTTCAGCACTATATCCACCTAGAGGACCAGTTCAGGAGGTCTCTTCGTATCCACATTATTCTACAGTTTTAAATGTGACGGGTATGGAATTTCCAATTAAATTAAAAGATATTACGAAATTTGAAGTGATGAATAATATATCAGTTAGCGTTTACGGTTTAGAAAAGGAATTTGTTGATAATAAAATGAAATACGAAATAGTAGGACCGCTGCGCTATGCATCAAAGAAATTACGTTATCATGTAAATTTGTTACTTATTACAGAGGACTGTGGAGAGAACCATCATTGTAGAAAGGAATGTATAAAAAGTCACTACTGCTGGATAAAAAATTTTTCAAAATTAGTTTCCAGTCAAGTTTCACTTCACGAACACAGAAAATATTTTTGTGACGGTTGTTTAATGTATTTCAGTAGTGAAAAAGCGTTATTACAACATCAAAGTAATGATTGCAATCATGTTTTTACGACGACGCCTTCAAATAAACTTCGTATAGATAAGTTTGGAAATAGCGTTCCCGAAAACATATTAAAATTTGAAAATTTCGAAAAGCAATTGAAAGTACCTTTCGTAGTTTATGCCGATTTCGAATCAGTTCTAAAACCACACGACACTTGTGAACCCGATCCTACAAAATCTTTTAGTAACAAAACGTTCAGTCACGAACCGTTCTCATTTGCATACATAATAAAATGTTCATTTGACGATTCTTTATCTAAATTTGTATTATACAGAGGAGAAAATGCCGGTAAAGAATTTATAAAGCGCATCGAGGCGGATTTAACTGATATCTATAATAAACATTTGAAAGAGTTCGTTCCAATGAATCTTTATCTGCGGAGGAAGAACAGGACTTTTCGAATGCAACCGTTTGTGGTATATGTGAAAAACCGTTTCTTGAAGGGGAGGTAAAAGTCAGAGACCATTGTCATTTGACGGGCAAGAAAAGGTTCGGAGCTGCTCATTCTGTTTGTAATTTAAATTATAAATTAACTAATTTTGTCCCAATTATATTACACAGTATGAGTTCTTACGATTCCCACCTTTTTATTAAAGAGTTGTGTTCTAATAAAGATAGAATAGAAGTAATAGCTCAGAGCAAAGAAAAATACATATCTTTTACTAAAAACCTGTATTTGCATGATTATACGGACAAAGAGGGAAAAGTAAAGAAAAAATATTTGAAGATGAGATTTATCGATAGTTTTAAATTTTTATCCACTTCACTAGAAAATTTAGCGCAAAACTTGAGCGATAATCAATTTCAAGAAACGGTTAAACATTTTCCAGATTACGAACAATTTAATTTAATTAGGCAAAAGGGCGTTTTTCCTTATAGTTTCTTAACGACATTGGACAAACTAAACAATAAAAATTTACCCGCGAAAGAAGAATTTTATGACAATTTATCAGAAGAGCATATATCAGATGCCGATTATCGTAGGGCGCAAAAAACTTGGAATATATTTAAGTGTCAAAATTTGGGGGAGTATTCGGATACTTACTTAAAATCAGACGTACTTATATTATGCGACGTATTTGAAAACTTTCGAAACATTTCATTAGATAAATATCATTTGGATCCCGCACAATATTTTACTGCCCCGGGATTAGCTTGGGATGCTATGTTAAGACTCACGCAAGTAAAATTAGAATTACTGACAGATATTTCAATGATTCATTTTATTAAAAAAGGAATTCGTGGGGGTATTAGTCAGTGTTCGGAGCGAAAACACATCGCAAATAATATTTTTGTTCCAAATTATAACCCACAAGAACGTTCATCTTTTATCACATATTTGGATGCAACAAATCTATACGGCCATAGTATGTCACAGTATTTACCAACCGGCGGATTCGAATGGTTAAACGATCAAGAAATCGGTAATTTCAACGTCATGAATATTCCAGATGAGAATCGTTACGGGTATATGTTAGAAGTTGATATTGAATATCCGCTGGAATTGCACGACGCACATAGAGATTTACCATTTTTAGCCGAAAGTATGATTCCACCCGGTTCAAGATCAAAAATTCCTAAATTGATACCCAACTTGAATAATAAAAGTAAATACATAATACACTTTAGAAATTTAAAACAAGCCATAAGAAACGGTTTAAAATTGAAAAAAATACATCGCATAATAAAATTCGAGCAGAGTTGTTGGTTAAAAGTATACATAGATTTAAATACCGAAATGAGGAACAAGGCAACAAATAAATTCGAACGGGATTTATACAATTTAATGAATAACGCAGTGTACGGAAAAACAATGGAGAACGTGGATAATAGAAGAGATATTAAACTGATAACTCATTGGGAAAGGAGGGGGAAATCCTTAGGGGCAAACACATTAATCGCTCGTCCTAATTTTAAAACTTGTACAGCATTTTCAGAAGACTTCGTGGCTATACATATGGGGAGAACAAGAACTCATTATAATAAACCGCTCTATCTGGGGTTTTCAATTTTAGAGTTATCCAAGACAGTGTTGTACGACTTTTACTATGACACCATAAAGAGAAACTATAAAGATGAGGCCTCTTTGCTATATACGGATACCGATTCGTTAATTATAAAAGTCTATACAGATAATTTTTATGAATTTATCAAGTCAAATCCGAGCATATTCGATACGTCAAATTATAAAGAAGGTAATAAGTTCGGTATTCCCGTAACGGCATCCGTATTGGGAAATATGAAAGATGAATTCCCTTCGGATCCCATAATGGAATTTTATGGAACAGGTGCAAAAGCTTATTACGTAAAGTCGGTGAATACTGAAGTCAAAAAGGTGAAGGCGTAAAGAAATCATTAATAAAAAAGAATTTAACAGTCGAAGATTATAAGAAAATCGTAGAGCAAGGCGGTACCATATTCAGAAAAATGAGTTCGTTTCGGAGCGAATTACACAATATATACACAGAAATAAAAAATAAAGTGGCATTGTCTTACTTCGACGACAAAAGATTCATAATACCAAATACAACACAAAGCCTACCGTGGGGCCACAATGATATACAATATTATTTAACGGATGCGGAGAAAAATTTTGAATGGTTCGTAGCCGCTTTAAGTCAAACAGCTGGGTGCAATATCGATAATAGTCAAATTAGATTGAGATATTTGATAAACGCGCTAGAAGAATTAATATGATGATTGTACATAGAGACGAAACGAATATGTGTGTTTACTTGTACCATAAGTAATTAGAATAAAGTTAAATGTAAAAGTATGTATTATGACGTACAGTGAAGTAAGAAAAGATGTAATTATAATAAAAAAATATTATATAAAGTAACTGTAACATATCATAATAATCAAACGCATGTAATAGATGTATGTATAGATGTATATGTATGTAATCTCGCATGAGCTCGGTACAAAAAAAAGTATGATATTAGCATTAAAATAATTAGAAAGGTAGTAAATGTTTAAGATTATAGAAAATAATTATATTATTAAGTACAATGTAATTATAGGCTATCGAAGAACAAATGTAATGATTATATGTAATGTAAGCAATGTCGTATTAACATGTGATTACTTGTACAATAATTAGAAATGTAACGAACGTTAAGGATTACAAAAAAAAAAAATAATTATAATTATTAAGTACAACGTGACTATAGGCAATTGAAGAATAAACTTGTAACATTGGTAATGTACACAATGTCTCATTAACGCGTAACTATATGTACAGAAAAATAATTATAATTATTACATACAATGTAATTTGTATTTGTACAGAGAGTAATTATAATTATTACATACAATATAATTACATGTAATTGAAGAACAAACTTAATAATTATATATAACGTAAGTAACATAGGTAATGTACATGCAATGTTTTATTAGCGGGTAACTATTTGTACAGAAAATAATTATAATTATTACATACAGAGTAATTATAGGTAATTGAGAAACAAACATAATAATTATATGTAACGTAAGTAATATACATGCAATGTCTTATTAACATGTAACTATTTGTACAATAATAATTAGGAATGGGAATAAAATAATTATTAAACAAGTACTCTTTCATTCGTACAATGTCATTCACGCTACCTCATCCACACTGAGCATCAGAACGTACTTTAAGGTATATATGATCTCTTAGTGGTAGAGTGGGGATGGTGGGGAGAAAGTCATATCCTATAGAACGTTAAGAAGGATAGGAGGAGCTAATACTCGTTCACTGTAGTACAGTGGGAGGGTGGGCGGAGCGAGTCGGATCCTATAAAAACTGAAGTCGAATCGGAGGAGTTATGACTCCTTCAGTCGTCGTCGAGTGTAACAGTGCTAGTAACAGTTTGTCAAAGTACTAAGTTTTATACAATGGGTAATTGTAGAAACGTTAATCAAAAAGTACATGGAAGTCGAAAGCAACAATCCAAGGATAATTCAACATCACGCAGAGCACCGCAGAAGAACATAGAAACACTTAAAGTATTATCCAATATAATAATACCAGGGGTTAATATGCAAGACAACCAGTTGCATTCATTATTTACAAACCCAGGTAATGGACAACAACAAAACGCATCATACCCCACGGCTTCGACATCACAGCATCCGGGTTACTTCACAGAACCATATCAAAATGTATGGCGGCAAGCAGAATCGTGTAACGGTCAGGAGACATCCCACGGCGAGGCCTCAATTCCAGTGGATATCGTACACCAAGCTCTGGCCGAAGTAATTAATGAAGAGGGTCATGAGAACGTAAGCAATGCAGTGATAGCGGATATGATCCATCAAATGTCACCATGGAGCGAGGACGACTTTATAAAATCAGAAAAATCGACAAGTGAAAAAATTAAAGATAAAGGACGATCCACAAAAAAGTCCCGTCGCACCGCCGAGAAAGATGGATCATCCAAGAAACCAAAAGTGAAGGAAGAAGAAGGAGCAAGTACACTAAAACACTTGCTAGGTGAAGTCTCTGCTATACCGACAGGGAACAGAAGAGAGCAAGAACAATCGGCAGCAACAGAGAACCCTATCACCATACCCGACGACGACGAGGAGAATCTCAACATGTTTTCTCAAGAAACAGACATGACAATAATTAGACAAGCGATAGCATTAAAAAATAAATTGCTAAAGGAAAAAATGGATGCGGATCGGGAGTTTACAAGTACCCAACAAGAAGCGAACGGGTTGGAGGAGGAAATCACCCGTTTAAACCATCTATTCACAGCCACGACTAGTCGACTGGAAGAGATAAGTAACCGTCGCGACAGACTCACAAATAAAGTAAACTGGATAAGACAATCCTTAGGTTAACAATAGTATTAAATAAATGTATACATATAATTAATGTTAGAGCAGTAAGAATAGTGTAAGATAGAAAAATAAATAAAGGTTGAAAAAAATAAATTGAATCTTGAATGGAATGAAAGAACAGAATGTACAGAGACTGAAGTATGTAAAAGGGAGCAAGTAATAAAATTGAAAGTTGGTAACACTGGTAATAAAGAAAGATGGAATAAATAGAAAAATGAGGTTGGTAACATTGGTGAGTTGGTAACACTGACAAACGGGGCGCATAATCAAAGGTGGAGGGAGTCAAAATCTAACCCAAGCTGCGTAGAATCACTGCGCAAGTTGAGAGGGGGAGTGGAAGCCATGAACCACGCTAGAGACGTTTGTGAAATTCTTTTCCTTCCAGCCTCCGCCGGGTACAGACGTGTGTCTTCGTGAAGAGTCTGAACAATTGTGTTAAAATTAGCTTCACTCGTGCATTAGCTTTCGTGTTTTCGTGTTTGTTTTTTTTTATTACATACAGTTAACGATGGTCGGTTTAAAACGTCCTAGAAAGCGTACCACCGCAAGGGCTGAACATCAAGCCCAACCGCTGGTGACGCCGGCCCAGCGGATCTTGCATCGCCAGTGGTTGCAGCCGGCAATTCCGCAATTGCCACCGCAGGTTCAGCTTCCCCAGGGCACCGAAATCGCCCTGGTGCCGGTGGCCAAACGAAAATAGGAAGAATTTTGGCTTAGCCTTTTTTTAGCCTAAATTTTTAAAATTCATTTTCTCGTCTTCTAAGAATATGTAGTACCCCGTGTAACGTATCAAATTACTCGTCTTGACATTTCCTATCGATTGATACCACTTTTATTAGCATCCGAGAAAATTTCAGAAAAACCATATGTAAAATTTCTAAGAAAAAGTTGATTTAAAATGAAAAAAAATTTCTTTTTAAATTACGATATTACGGATACATGTATGACCTTTCCAATTACCCATCTTTACATTTTCTATCGATTGATACCAACATTCGTTCGCATCGGAAAAAAAAATTCATAATTCGTGTCACCTTAAAAAATTATAAGAAATTGTTACAATATTATTCTATACGATGGTGACCTCATAAATTACACTTGTATATATGACGATGTTGCCCCCTCCACTCGATGATGTCACACACTATATTTAAACGGAGGAGGATCCTACCTCAACTCAGTTTCATTTGGTCTGTGAATAGTAAAGTATTAAGTAATAGAAAAATGACTGTAGGGCAACCTCATATTGAATTCCTTACCTGGTTAGCTACCACGAATTTTCAAGAAAACAGCTATGAAGAGAGTGATGAGGTAAGTATTATAGTATGTAATTTTCCATTTTAATTGAAGGTAAACTATATATTTTGTGTCATTTAGGTCGATCCCCTTAACGCTGCTAACGTTCCTCAAGCGAATTTGTCAATAAGACAATTGGTCGAGGCGGGATTGAATGTATTTCAAGAGAAAGATGATGAAGGTATGGAAGCTGATGCCGACCAAGGGCTTGCTCGTGGGATATATGTGGAAGCTATAGATATCTTTACAGGACAAAAACAGTATTGCAATACGGTGTCTTGCATCGTAGTGCCAGGTGATAGGCTTTATTTCCTATGTTATAGATGCTTTGAGTGGTTTACCGTTAACGTTACCCCCACCTCCAGATACCAATACATCGAATCACATAGGACAATTAGACTGGAGGATGCTGTATTACATACCTGCGACTCTTGTCAATTACCCCTTAATCAATTGAAACTAACAGACTGTTGTATACTTTGCAATAAATAGTGTTAAGTAGTTTTTGATAGATTAAACGATGCAATTTGTAAATAAACTGTATATGAAGAAACCTCATCATTAATTACGCGGTAATTGACATATAGAAAATACAAGCATAATGTTAATCATTACCCGTAATGTATGTAATGTCGCATTAGCTCAATACAAAAAAAAAGTATGATATTATCATTAAAATAAATAGAAACGTAAATGTTTAACGTGTAACTATTTGTACAGAAAAATAATTATAATTATTACATACAATGTAATTTGTATTTGTACAGAGAGTAATTATAATTATTACATACAATATAATTACATCTAATTGAAGAACAAACTTAATAATTATATATAACGTAAGTAACATAAGTAATGTACATACAATGTTTTATTAACGGCTAACTATTTGTACAGAATATAATTATAATTATTACATACAGAGTAATTATAGGTAATTGAGAAACAAACATAATAATTATATGTAACATATGTAATATAGGTAATATACATGCAATGTCTTAATAACATGTAACTAGTTGTACAATAATAATTAGGAATGGGAATAAAAATAGTTATTAAACAAGTACTCTTTCATTCGTACAATGTCATTCACGCTACCTCATTCACACTGAGCATCAGAACGTACTTTATGGTATATGATGTCTTCGTGGTAGAGTGGGGATGTCTTATATTAAGTAGGAGGGGTGAGTGGCCAACTTTAAAACCTACCATTCAATAGTAAGTGGAAGGGAGGTTCAGATTATCTCTCTCATTCAAAATGCGAGAGGAGGGATGACTTTTGCCTATATATATCCGTAACTTGAATCTATTTGACAGTTAAGCTCAACAGTTCAGAGTTAAAGAAAATAAAATGAATATCTTAGAATCTGAAAACTGGGATGGAGAATGTGTAGAACCTGGGATGCCAAACCCAGCGAAACACTTATTAATCCACATATAGGACCAGAGCCGCAGCCAGCAATGGAGGAGAGCTGGGATAATGAATGCGTCCCAGGACGCACATACAATCCCCGGGAGGCGATCAAAGACCGGATGGTAATCCGGAGCTGCCATCCGGTAATCAACAAGACCCAGATGGAGAAGAAGGCATATAGATTCTTGCTTCTTAAGAGCAATTCTATTTTTAATTGTATAATTTTTATTTTTTAATTGTGTATTTTATTTTATTATTTGTATTGTATTTTTAGTTGTATATTTTTTTATTTGTATTATTTTGTATTTTAATTTTTAAATATAGTGTGTTTTCTGTCCAAAGTGTGTTTCTTTTTATTCCAAGTTCTCCTCTTTTGTGCAATATGCATAAAAAAAAACAAAAAAAAAATAATACTTGAAAAGTAATTTTATTGTGATAATAGAAAAAAATATAACTATAAGTGTTACATACAACTGCAAATATACTAAATTAAGCATATATTTTACCATATCATTTTACAAAGCAAGATAATTACTATACATATATTAAACTATATCAGTCTTGTTGATCCAACCATTCTGATCTGGTGGTAGTCCGAGCCATTTGACAAACAATTTATTACCTCTTTTCTTTAAAATCTTTTCCACTAAGTATACATCGGGGTGTTTAGTCTTCTGAAGTTCATAATCATAAAAACATCCTTTAATAGGTTGACCTCTCACATCTTCTATCATGTATGTGACGGGATTTGTTACATTAACTTTAACAATTTTAAAAAGTTCCGTTGAATAGTTGGCTGTATACCCCTTTTCAAATATTCCTTTGTATTTGCTAATCCGAACCATGTCACCAACATGGAATTTTGATTTTAATGCGACTTTGGGATGATTATATACACTTAACTTTGTTGTATATTTTACATCTATGGGCTTCATCCCTATTGTACGATGGACTTTATTATTGTACAACTTTATAATATCAGGAAGTATATCAAACCATTTGTAATTGCCTCTGGCCGAGAATTCTTTATATAACCAATTTTTTAAAGTTTTAATTACACGTTCCACGATTGCTGCCTTTTTTGTACTGAATGTGGAATAATGATTTATGCCATATTCATGCATCACTGTGGAGAACTGGCGATTGTAAAACTCGAGTCCTTGATCGCTCTGTAAGTTTGTTGGGGAATAAACAGCTTCTTGAAGAATTTCTTTCATCGCAATAGAAACTTCCATAGCAGTTTTTTTCTTTAGCGGTTTGGCCCAAACATATTTAGAATAGCAATCAATTACTATGAGTATATAACGATAACCTTTATTTTCATTTGCAAAATTCTGCATTTCTGCCAAGTCAATCTGCCATAAGTCTGCCAAACCTTTTATTACGGTTCTTCTCCTTCTAAAATTTTTTCGTGCTGGTTTATGTAAGTCATTGACAATTTGTCGTTTTGTGCCACTAATGAACATTATATTTTTTTTTATTATTCAAGTTTATTAATAATAATAGTAATATACATTTAGATGTTCCACGTTCTGTTTGAAATGACTTATTGTGATGAGCTGCTCCTTGTTTTATTTATATAATGCATAAAATTTTTTACTCAACTTGTGATGATCTTAGAATCGGTTTGTCGTAATGAAATACCTGGCCATGCTAATCCTCCTGTGTCTCTCGGGGGATGATATTTCGCAATAAGTTGTTCAATTTTTTCTACATCAAGTATGAAACCAGTCATATTTTGCACCAACTTAGTATGAGCATCCGAGTTTCTCTCACTTGTATTTTTTAATTCATCTATTTCAGTTTTCATATCGCTTATCGTTGTATCTATTTTTAGTTGTAAATTTTGAAACGTTTTTGTTATTTCATCCACGATTTCGTTCCTTTCTCTCTTTATGTAGTTTATTAAACTTACTAAATTATCGGTTATAAGATTAGCTGATTTTTGTAGAGCGGAAAGGATATCTTTTTTGCAGGCATCCATAACTAAATTCACGTAGTTTAATGTTGCACCATCATTTTCATCTCTAGGATCTCCTATATTTTTTAATTGCTTTCCTTGGATGTCATACTGTTTTTCAGTAGTAAGTTTAAAACCGATGCCTTGCGGACCACGATGACCTTTACAATTAGGTCCTTTTCGGCGTCCAAATTTATCAATGGAGCCCATCGTTCTATTGCGTTCAAATTACAATTGACAAAATAAACTGATATCTGCTTTATATATGTATTTATGGTTGATGAAATAAAATGCGATAGTTATTTCTCTAATAGATGATTCCTTCTTCCCTTAATTCATCAATTAGGGATATTATTTCATTCTCATGACCTGAATGTCCAGCCATTTTAGAACTCCACAATAATCTTAAGCGGTCGATTAATTCTTTGGGCTTATTCCAGTATATGTAATCCACCTTTTTGCCTGTATATATTTTCTGAGATGACATTAGACCCGCACCTTTCTTGGATCGAGTTGACATTCCACGTTGTAAAAGTGGTTTTATAATTTCGACGTACTTTTTTGATTTACTAGGATTGTATCCCAATGTTACATTGTAATTTTTATATGCCGCATTCATTATATTCAATATGTCTCCAAATATATTTTTATTTTCATCGGTGATTCCATAACCCGCACTGTTTAGATCTGGGGGAAATTTTAAAAACAGTAAATCGTATAACTGAGAATTTCCTTTATATGTTCCGAGTTTCTTATTATTTCTCCAAAATGATATAAGGTCACCCTGAAATCGCACTTCGTAGTTGCCCATGGCTAACTTTCCAGTGTCGACATCAACTCGCACCCCATACTTGTTATCGAACGTAGATTCACCAGCTTTAACACCATTGATGTAGGTTGAAACGACATCAGTTAAATTTCGCAAATTACTACTAGACGTGGTAGAACTTGAAGGTGTCCCTACAGATGATGGTGGCGGCGTTTCCATATAAGAATTACTTTCCCTAATTGTTTCATCTGATTCGAATTTCGGTGTTTTGATTACTGCAGAGGGTTTTTTAGGCTGTGTTGTTAAATACTGCTGTGTGGTTTGAAATTTACGATTTGTTTCCTGCGTTGTTTCAGAAATAGTTTTTAATGGCTTCGTTAACGGTTCATATATTTTTTCCAAGGCCATTTGACTTTCTACATGTTTATTTTTTATGTAATTGAATTTTTTGCGAACAGCGTCCGTGGCTTCTATTAATTTACGTTTCAAATCTATTTCACTATCATTATTTTCGTCCTTATCAACTACTGATCTCTTCATTTTCTTTCGATGTGCACCCACCATCACTACCTTTACAATTGATATATATATTGGCATGCATTACGGATATATGTAACTGTCCAAACCTTTTCTGTATCTACCATCTTTTAGTTCTCTATCTTTATCGATTACTAAAAATCCATATTTATCTTCCCAACATTTTGCACACATATCCAAGAACTCTTTGAAGGTAACGTCCGGTGATACATGATCTTGAAATATATGATGCAAATTCATTTCATCTTGCTTAAACATTATAATAAAATTCGAATTGTCTCTAATCAATTGTTTTGGTACTCGGGAATATGTTTGAGCCAGATAAAAACTATCTATGGATTTGTGTCGGCCCATACTAAAATATGACCTAATAATATCTTGTTTTTCACATATGATATCGTCGAAAATGAAAACGGAGTCCGGTTTTGCTTCAGATGGTTCCACAATTTCTACGTTATTATTAAATGTGTAAAATCCTAATCCATCAATGGGTTTTAAAATCTTCTGAAGATATTCATATTTTGGTTGATACAGTGACTTGGAATATAAATAAATATTAGCAAAACGTAAACCGTGGGGGTGTGTAATAAGGGAAATCATAACATTTGTTTTCCCACAGTTCGAAGGACCGATTAACAAACCCCGAATTGTTGAAGGCAACAAGGGTCCATGGCGTCTATTGTTGATATTTACACCACTTCCTACACGTTCATCGAAATTATCCACTACAAATGTTTGCTTTTGCTTTACAATCCGCATTGTTTGAGGGTTGGATACAATATAAATAGATATAAATAGATATAAACGGTGTATTCAATATTTTAATCGATAACTAGCGTTCCTAGTGTTACCATCGAAGTAATCGGTGTTATAAAGAAAGTTTTACTACGTTTTGTTTATTTTAATGCCGTTCGTCAGTCAGTCTAGACGTAAAGTGTCTAATTCGCGAACAGGAAGGGGATTTATAAATTCTTTAATAAATAAACTACCCTTTGAATTACATTTACCCGGTGGCTACCAGTACTGTGGACCGGGTACAAAATTTCAAAAAAGGATTGCCAGAGGTGATCCAGGCATTAATGGTTTGGATCAAGCTTGCAAAGTTCACGACGCTGCTTACGAAGATCATAAAGATTTACCAACACGCCATAAAGCAGACTACGAATTAGAACAGCGCGCCTGGGAAAGGGTTAAATCTAAAGACGCCAATTTTAGAGAAAAAGCATCCGCCTGGCTAGTTACAAATATCATGAAAGCAAAACGTCGTTTAGGTATGGGATGTAAATCTGAATCAGTTCCCAGAAGAAAGGCAAATAAAAAGAAGAATATTAAGAAAAAGAAGGTCAGCTTTGGTGGTAATATTGTTCATAAAGTACGAGATGAAATACGTAAAGCTGGCGGTAAACGATTCGTTTCTAATAATACAAAAAAAGCAACACATTTTGCTTTACAAGCAGCACGAAAATTTGTGAAAACATCAGGGGGTAAAAGGAATATTCGTACTCCGCGAATTATACCTATACCGAAAGTGGGTGGAATTTTACCATTAATTCCTATATTTGCGGGATTATCGGCGCTGGGAAGTTTAGCCGGCGGTGCTGCAGGTCTATATAAAACAATAAGTGATGTAAAAAATGCAAATCAGCGCATGGCTGAAGGGGTGCGTCATAATAAAAAAATTGAATCTATGCCTCTTGGAAAAAAAGGCGAAGGATTGTATTTAAAACCATATCGAACTGGATTAGGACTTTATCTGAAACCGAACAATCCAAAAAACTTCTAAAGTCTCTACCTCGAAGAGCTCTCAGCGACATTGATATTAGTTATTATGCTAATATTTTTAAAATTCCATATTTTCGAGGTGTATTTATGCGAGACAATCTTCCTGAGAGTGGTGCCCTACATACTGAATCTGCAATTTTGAATTTAGACGGTATAAATGGTAGAGGAACACATTGGGTAGCCTACAAGAAAATTGGTAATATTATTAACTACTACGATAGTTTCGGAGATCTTCCCCCACCCAGGGAACTCTTAAAGTATTTCTACATTAAATCAAAGCCGATAATCTATTACAACTACGACCGTCAGCAGAACTACAATACAGTGTGGTGTGGACATTTGTGTTTAAGATTTCTAACTAACAATGAATTTTCCAATGACTCCAAAAGAAGAACGTGAAAAAATTAAAAAGACGGCGGATTCGTTGCGAGCTTTCTCAAAGTATAGGACTCTTACAAAATTGACAAAGGAACAATTAGCTGATTTTCCTAAAGAAGTGATGATCACCTGTGCTTCAAATGAAATCGCATGGGTGTGGGATAAATTACCTGAGCATTTAAAAAGCGATATTGATGTAATGAAGTATCAATATTGTTTGGAACATTACAGTGACGATAATACATCCCAATCTATTGATGTGAATGACGGACCTCCACCACGAAAATATTTGTGTTGTTATTGCAATATACGCGATGTTACTGTAGCGTCCGAAAATAAAGTTTCTGCAAGGTTTAATATGGTACCATCAAATTCAAGACAGGAAATGTGCCTCAACTGCTGCTGTAAGCAGCAATAAAACGATGTGTTAACAAGTTATATGTGTTAGTCATGTCTCGTACATTCACGTTCTCAGGACAATCTAGTGTGTTAAGCGCTAACTTTTACCCTCCAATTGAACTCGATACAAGTTGTCGATATGGATTGGGACTACATGGGTTCTATTCTTACAATTCAATATTAAATGTTGATGAGAAAAATAATATTATTGGATTCAAATTGAAGAATAGATCACCTACTACCTTCTTTCAAATTCCTCCAGGAGCATATGAGTTGAATGAAATCAATGGAGCAATTCAAAGTGCTTTGGAATCTATAATAAAACGCAGTGTTAAGGATGACAACTTCAATATTAATAAATATTTCACATTAAAAGCCAACAATAATACGCTGAAATGTGAAATAGTATCTAAATATGAGATCGACTTTACTGACAAGTATTCTATTGCAACTATATTAGGATTTGAAAACAAAGTATATTCTGCAAATAATTCACTTGAATCTACATTACCAGTTGACATAATGAAAGTTAGAATTATTCGTGTTGATTGCAATATCACTTCTGGAGCTTATATGAATGGCGAAGAAGCACATACTCTCTACGAATTTGATATAGATGTTGAACCTGGATTCAAACTCTCCAAGGAACCACAAAATATTATTTATATGTCTGTAAGACCTGAAGGACGTCAGTTTATCGAAAACATTACATTACGTATATTAGATGATAATGGTATTCTGGTAGACTTTCGTGGTGAGAAAATTATTGTGAAGCTAGAATTAAAAAAAGCTATATTAAACTATCAGGATATAATGGGCTTTTGTTTTAATCAAAGAAAACATTTTCCATCTCTGTTACATACAAATAGTAATAAAGTTTTGAACAAGTGTGACAAGCCATTTATTATACGAAAGAACGTTAAACGGTCAACATCTAAATTGTCTGCTAGAGATCGTATCTTTCTTCAGTCAATTGGATTAAAGCTGAAACCTTAATATTTGTAATCATGGCGTCAACTAGTGCAAAGTTGGATGTGTTTGATGAACCTTTCTTTGATAATTCACTTGTTAGTCTACATGAGCACACTTACAAACCATATGGATCACCGTACTATAGAAATTCGGATGAAATAAGAATTCCTATTCACTGCCAAGATCTTATTCTCGATATTGCTGAAAGTTATATATATATCGAAGGTAAATTTACCCCAAGTGATGCCACTAAAATGTGTTACCTATCCAATAATGCGTTAGCATTTCTTTTCGATGAAATTCGTTATGAAATGGGTGGAGAACAAGTAGCTGTTATTCGAAAACCTGGTATAACAACAACAATGAAAACCATGGTGTCATGGGGACAAACACATTTAAAATCATTACTATCTTGTGGATGGGGACTAACAGTGAAAAACCAGGACGTTTTGGATACCAACAGTCACTTTTTTAGTGGCAAATTGCCTCTAAAGTATCTTATGGGTTTCGCCGAAGATTATACAAGGGGCATTCTCAACACCAAACAAGAGCTTATACTAATAATAGCTCGATCTTTTAAGAATTGTTACATTGGAGAAGTTGATGCAGATCTCGAAATTAATAAAATCGAATGGAGGCTAAGGCACATCATCCCTGAAGATACACAAAAACTGAAGTTGCTGAATCGCATTAAGAAAGGTGGTGTAAATGCTACGGTTAAAATGGCCTATCGCATGTGGGATTTATATGAATTACCGACTCTAAGAAAAACAGCTACTGATATATGGCCTATAAAAACCACAACAAGTTTAGAAAGACCTCGATATATTATTATCGGCTTTCAGAGTACTGACAGTTCTGATAATATAAGCAAGGACGTTACTCAATTCATTCATGCAGATGTAAGTAACATCCGACTATACTTAAACTCAGAAGTATATCCATATGAACGCTGGAATTTAGATTTTGGAAAGAAATTGTATTCTTCAGCTTACTATGCTTATGAAAAGTTTCAATCCAGCTTCTACGATAAAGATAATTATGAACCGATGATGGATATTGGTGAATTCCAAAAAAATCCATTATTTGTTATCGACTGTTCACATCAACAAGACGCCATGAAGTCATCCACTGTAGACATAAAACTGGAATTTGAAACTCGAAAGAAACATTTTCCTGAGAATACACGGGTTTATGCATTGATAATTCATGATTCTTATTTGGCTTATAATGCTTTGGATGGGTCTGTACATAATGGATTTAAGTAAACTGATGAACATTTTTTTTTACATCTTCCAATTTTTATATGTTAATGTACTCTATTTTATAAGTATAATCTATTTTTAATATATTTTTTTTGTATTTACTTAATATATTTATATAGTGTTTTTTTTTGTACTCATGTGACAAATAAATGGAAATAAAAGATTTAAATTTTTTTTTATTTATTTTTTATTTACACTACATCGTTTTTTTTTTGTTTTACAACAAAATAAGAGAAATATTTAGTACAATACAATTTATTACTATAATATACAATGTATATAATAATGTAAAAATAATGAAAAACTTATAAAAAATTAATTATATTACTTTTGATCATCATTATCTTGATCATCACTACCATATTCTTGAGATGCTAACTTATATTTCACAACAATTGCATACGGTAGATAATCGAGCAAATTGGAATTGAGAAAACATTTTAGTCCTTTCTCCACCATTTTCTCACAAAAATTATTCAAAGTTAAAGTGTTATTTAAATAACTATCACACAACGAAGCACCAAGGCGATAGTTTTCAATATCTTCCTGCAATTGTTTAACCAATTCTTCGGAAAAGCAGTAATCCCTGTCATAATTACAAGCATGAAGTCTATCCATTACCAAGCAATCCAACTCACTCTTCATTCTTTTCACAGCTGACTGGATGTCGATAGCTTCAGTCCAGTGTTGGCTAGCATAATGCATCCACATTTTAATAGTTTTCTACAAAATAAACGTTATTGTTAAAACTGATAGTATAATATAGCAAATTATTCATTACCTTTTAGACTTATAAAACAAGAAAAGCAACCTTATATGAGATACTGCTAAATAGTGTAAATAGGTAAATATACTAAGATATGATCTACAAATTATATTTATTACTAATAGATATATGTTTTTAAATAAAATTAGTTGACAATACCAAATTTTATCAATGCTTTAGATCTAATATCTTTATATGTAGGCTCGCTTTGACCTAAATAAGTTATCGTGTACTGTTCCCAAGAAGAATTCATTTTATTCATAACGTCCTCTGTTATGTGTTCTATAACCCTCTTTGGTAAATAACACTTAAAGCTTACATTGCTCTTACTATCGAGCAGTATAGCCAAAACGCACTTTCGAAAACGTGTATTGACAAATGACATTTTTTTAATCAAATAAGGGGTATCAATTTCTAACGAGGAAATTGATCGTCGAGCAATATCAATAAAGTCTCTGTTAATGTTACTATTAATTTTGTTTAAATCAACACTTGGTAATGCCATTTCTTGTTTAAAGATAACTAGCTGTAATATCTAAATAGTAATAAATACAACAATTGTTCTCACTTGAAAATATTAATACAGGACAACACACAATTTGCACTATTGTAGACGTTGACTATAAGGTTGGCAGTGAACGAAGTGTGATTCCTTGCTATAATCTCCTCTCTATATATACATATTATAGAATACCCCTTCCCTAAACATTCGATTACGTCATGTCTTGTGTTGACAATTACAGAGGTCAAACGAAGGTCACTTCAAGGTCACGCAAAGGTCATTTCAATGTTATCCAAAGGTCACTTCAAGGTCATCCAAAGGTCACGTAAAGGTCATCCAAAGGTCACCCAAAGGTCACTTCAAGGTCATCCAAAGGTCACGTAAAGGTCATCCAAAGGTCAAAAGGGGTGGGGGGAGTCTCAATTCCGGCTATAATAACCTACTATCCCCGCTCCAGTTCCATTCGCTCGGTCGTCGTTCGAGGTATAAAAACGTGTTTACTTTTTTTACCACATTCTTAGGAATGTGGTAGGTATATCAGATGTTGAACTACAGTTGCCCATCTACGTAGTGCTTTATAATGGTATAACTTTAAACATTGTTTACGGGAAATCCTAAGACTTTTATTATAAATTTTTTTGGTGATATCGATTTCTTATTTAAGGATGCACATATCCTCACAGTTTTAGAGATAAGTTCTGAATAACCCTGTATATGTATAGAAAATTTTTTATGCGTTCTATATTGATACCTCCTCAGAATTAAAGATACCAAAACATTTTTGCAAGAGGCAGTTAACTGTTATATTAATAATTATTATGTATATCAGGTATAGAAAATTTTTCCATAAAGTTTTAGTATTAAATACGATTATAACATGCGACATGTTAATGAAGCAATAAAAATCAAATCAGATTCGAAAAATCGAGATTCTTATCCTACATAAGGCCTCTTAATAATTCTATACTGTGTTTTATGTACAATTTTAACATATTTATGCTGGAGAAGTACATGCAATATTTTGATCAACTGATAGAGATATAATAGGCCAGCGATAAATACCAAGTATTTAAATCATTTTCATTAGTGTTAATACTTCACATATTGTAAGTGTTTAAACCATATATCCTGAGTCTACTCTATAGAATAAATATTGGACTATGTGCAAAAAAACAGTCGAAAACAACTTATCGAAATGGAATGAAAAAAATAACGAAAGAGGAAATGCAGAAAATGTTACAGATTTTATATTATTGTTTAAAACTAATAACTTCTTATTGTAATTCACTTCCGATTAACCAGATTTATCATGAGGAAAATCCTCATTATTTTATTCATGAGGAAAATCCTCATGAATAAAATAATTTTTGGTGTGACCTGCTTTATTTGATTTCTAAAAGAGGTAGCTGGTACCACCCAGTCATATTTTTTGTAACAACCAACAAAACTGTTTAATTTGCTCCTAAGTACATATACGTATAGAAGATTAAAATAATTTGTTTTTCGTTTCTGAGATCTTGATAAGAGCAATAGATATACAAAAGGTTAAATTGAGGAAGAGTTTTGTATTTCTGGGTCGGCTGTTTCATGCATAAAATGCCTGGAAAGGACCGAATTCGTAGGAAGTTAAAAAAAAACATTGTAAAGCCAATTTACCTGTTTTTATCATATAAGGTACTCAGATTTTAGACCAGATGTTTCGTTTCCTTTAGATCATCATCAACTCATTTTTGAAATAGGGAATTAACATATTTTTGCTTATTCTCGTTTTATCATTGCTCCGTTCTTTAAGCAATTTTTTTAAGTACTATTTATTAGTATTCTACCTTTTTATTAGTCAACAGTAACTGGAAGCAACTCTTGAAAGTAATTGTTATAAGTGGTGCAAAAAATATTGAGTGTCCAATTACAGAATTTTTAGAGTAAACCATGCGTTTTGTAGATAGATATTTGTAGATATTTTCTTTCTTAATTCTATCTTAATTGTATATCTAGATTATATATTAGATTATATTGATAAATGATTGCCAATTTACCAATGCCCCTTTTATCGATCTACTTTACCAGATCTTTCGTGAACATTTTAATTCTGTGTAAGTCAGTTTAGCCAGCGGCTTCTTATAAAGCCTGGGAATGTCTTATAGGTTATATGACTTGCTTCCAAAGTGGAACCTGTAAAAAAACCTCTTCTCAGTGTATAAGCCGGTGGCGGATAAGCACATCTCAGGAGTATAGTAGGTAGGTACATCTTACGCTGTTAAAGCTTTGTTCCTTTGTGGAAATTCACGTTTCTGTAGTCTTAGTTCGGGTTAGAGAAGCTTTTTTATGAGAAAAGTTAATTGTTACAGTGAAAAGTCATGAGAATGTTCATCTACGGTATGAGGATTTCTATTGATCCTCTCATTTTCCTCCTCCTATTGATCCTCATCTTTTCGAACTTCCTCCCTTGTAAGATTTTTTGCTATTCACAGAATGTGAATGTGTATCTTTTCGAGCAAAGCCGTCTGTAATATCATTCCCTTCTGTTTCTTCATACCTTGGTACCCTGATCAGTGGTTCTGCTTTCATCCAGTTGCAGACCCTTACAGATTATTTTAACTTCAAAATAGTAGGTAGTGCTGTCAGACTATCTGATAGAACCCAGATTCTTGCCCAGTAACTCTTTTTTAATGCACTCTCGAGCAAACACATCCGACCGTAGCATCGATTTCAGCTTGAAAGATGACGGGGTGTTACTTATGGCCCTTGATACCCTAAAGTTTCGGCGATAAATACCTATACCTACCTCATTTTACTCTTTTTCCATGTTCGACCATCTGCATGAGTGATCTATGTCGTCTAGTTGTGGTCTATGAAAGCTCCATGTGGAAACATAAATATGTTTACTCTTATTTATTTGGGTATTATGCCACCACTGAAAAATACAAAAAATTAATAATCAACCTCTGCGCCGACGGATCAGTCAAAGGTTGGTTTTTTGAAAAATATAATATAATACCCAAATAAATAAGTGTACCTAATTAAACAATGCTACAAATAAATACTTTCATACATTGAAAATATGTCCATTAGAGAAGAGTAATTTAACATTAAACCAAACGTCTAAAGTTTTCTAAATACAGAGGGTTAAGCTGGTTACCAAGATCTATGAAATCAATATTAGCCACCAGGTTTCAGATGATTTAAACAGTATCGCGGAGCTGACCTGTAAAATTAAGAAAATTAAGATTAAGAAAACATATGAACCAATTGCTCAGGTATTGCTGAATCAAGTCAATATGTAGAACACGCTTAAGATTTGCGCGAGCTAAAAGTGCAAATTGCTGAACTGCCTTATATAGGTGCATGAAACCAAATTCCACAATTATTCTTGAGTCATAGCCGCTCAAAAAGTGCTTGCAGAGATCGCAAGTTAGACTCCGAGACGGAATCTTGATACCACCGCATCATAATATTCGAAGTCGTACATATTTTATTTTATTTATTTAATATTGATATTTGTAATACAATCGAATATAAATAAGCAATTAGTAGAAAAATGTGAAATATTTTGAAAAACTGGAATGGTTAAAAAATGGTAAGTTGATAAATAATAAAAACATTAAGTACGTGAACCAATTGCAGATATTTTCGAAAATCGGCAAATATTTCTGATTCAAATATCTTAATTACAGCTCTTGACAAAGATCGATTTAAAAAATAATCTAATCTAAATACCCAAGTCCAGATAAACTTTTGCAGTAATATTTACAATACATAACAATAAAAACAATGGAGCATTCCACTGAAAATAAGAAAGTTAGTTCTACTTCTGGTATGATTGTAAGTTTAAAGTTAGACTTTTAGAAGTTAGAAGTTTAAGTTACATTTAAAGAGTATATTCACTGTAGATTTGACAGGCATGAATACGGGGTCGGGTTGAGAGGTTGGGTAGCCGAAGAGCGGAGACTTACATATGTCCACTACCGAATTATTAAGATTTCGGAGGTGCACGTAAAGCGGAAGTAAAAAGGCACAGGGACATAAAGTTAGCCCTTATTGTAACGGTACCGGATTTGTCTTATAATTGCAACAAAATTTCTTTTTAATGTTATAAATTATATATCACGGGAAAGATCAAAAGCTAAACTATATCCCTATAGTAGCAAATTTTTGTTTAATTCAGCTATTTTTGAAAATATGCTATTTTAGTACAAGATTGTTTGCCTGGAATTTTAAAAATAAAAAGAATTACCAAAAATTACTACTATAGGGATTTAGATTAATGTCTTATCTTTCAATACTTTTTTTACTGAAGGTCGCTATCTTTTATAGTTTTTTTATAATTAGACACGAGACGAACGTCGATTTTGGGCTTATTTCGGACTAGTGAATGGACCCTTAACTCAAATTACAATAAATGTTATTTTAATTTATACGACGCAGTCGTCCCGCGCACCATTTTCTTATATTATACTAGAAAGTTTTTGTTAGAACATTTACTGAACAAATCTCGTTAAAATACCTGTGTAATAATGTTGACATTTTATCATCCTGAATATCTATTTAGTAAAGACTTGGGTGGTTTTTTTATTTTGATTTCAGAAGTATACCCAATTTGTTATATTATTTTCCGAGTAGCTTGGAACATTATCCTATATAGGTACTTGACTTTATTGTCAAAGGTAAGCTCCATAATCTGTACATTGCTAGTTGAGTTTCAGGAAAGAAAGTATGATTTATTATCGAGTTAATTATAGCATCTGAAGAGTTCGTTGAGCTTAGAGAGATACTAGAGAATCAAAATAATATTATAACGAGATACTGCAGACATCACCTTGAGACATCATCATAATTGATGCTATATGAACAAGTTAAACTAAACACGTGTTTAAGTACATCAAAAATGTAACAGATACAAATATTTACATAGGATTATTCAATGAGGTAAACAATTATTTTTCTGTCACGTAGCAGGCAGATGAAAAATATATGTCTAACAAACGTTTTCATTATGACGTTAGCTGAACATTAAAGACTGAAAAAGCTTTTATTGTCTCACCAAGTCTGGCTGGAACGTAGTGATGAATATTCATCTTCCGCATAAAAGCCGATCTCAAGTTTTCGAGGGGTTAGTGGTTTTAATAAAACACTTAAATCAAGTTAAAAGACGAGAGACTCCGGTGACACAGGAATATGAACATTTGCGAGTTGCAGCCGGATTACATAATCATTACGTACAAGCTTTACAGTTACTCGTCCGCAGAGTTACGTGAGTCATTGTCGTTATTACTTCTCATTTAAACCACCTTCTCTCATTCATTATCGAGCACCATTATTGGACAAAATATTTTGACGTGTGTTTAGTTAGAATAAGGTCTTTAAGGAATTTAGAGTATAGAATGGGTTTAGAGTCAGTATTGGAGTTGTTTGCATAAATTAGTTTTACTAAAAAAATGGGAAAAACTTCTTGAAGACATTTTCTGAATGAAAGGATGAGGGCGCATCGCCAGGAATAATATAAAATTAATAAAATCCAGAGTATGACACACGAATAATTCCTTTAAGGGCTTGTTTGCACATTCTTGTCGACGAAACAGTAAAATTATGAACTAACAGAAGTATTAATTCTAAATTTGGGCAGTCGAAACATGTCTGCTTGAAAATACAATCAGCCAAATAAATTATAATATTTTTATCAAAAATAAATCTGGGCGCTGCTATTTAATGATTCTTATTTTGTACATCAATCTGATCAGTACTGCAGTGTTATTTAATTTGAAACTACTAGAGTATAATTCAGCCAGTTGCAGGAATAATTTTTACGTTAAATTTAATCGAAATTTTTAAAAGTGAACCGAGGTTGAATGAATCAGTATTAGAAATTCAGTAAAGGAAAATATTTTTCGACAGCTTATGACAAAGAAAAATTAAAATAGGAAGTAGCTACAAAATAATTATTTTTTTCAAAACCAGAATATTTAGCAAGACTAATAATTATTAGTCTTGCTAAATAAAAAAATCGGAAAAACTTCTTGAAGACATTTTCTTAATGAAAGCATAAGGGCTCATCGCCAGGAATAATATAAAATTAATAAAATCCAGAGTATGACAGACGAATGATTCCTTTAAGGACTTGTTTGCACATTCTTGTCGACGAAACAGTAAAATTATGAACTGAAGAACTAACAGAAGTATTCATACTAAATTTAGGCAACCGAAACATAGATGTCTGCTTGAAAATACAATCAGCCAAATAAATTATAATATTTTTATCAAAAATAAATCTGGGCGCTGCTATTTAGTGATTCTTATTTTGTACATGAATCATGCAGTGTTATTTAATTTGAAACTACTAAAGTATAATTCAGTCAGTGGCAGTAATAATTCTTACGTTAAATTTATTCGAAATTTTTAAAAGTGAAACGAGGTGGAATGAATCAGTATTAGAATTTCAGTAATAGAAAATATTTTTCGACAGCTTAAGACAAAGAAAAGTTAAGATAGGAAGTAGCTACAAAATAATTATTTTTTTCCAAAACCAGAGGAACATTATGTTATATTTTCATGAAGTATTTAGTACATAAATAGACAAATAATATACTAAATATCTTTCATGTTATTTTGAATAATAGATACATTAACACAAAAAACGAGACAAAATGCAAATTTTTCGCGGAAAAATTCTTTGCGTTGTCAGTAGTTAAGAATCATTCTTCGATTACTTTATTTCATTCAGCAGGTTCAGCCTCTTAATGAAGAATAGATAAGAACTTCTACACATACTTTGACAGAAACTGTTCTTTGCCATATATTCAGGATCTGACTTTTTCCCCAGAGGGTTAGCTATAAAAGGTATTATGCAGTTTCATCATCATCTAAGCACTAGCAGCACTTATAATACTTAATAATAATAATAATAATAATAATAATAATATCTCTATCCCTCATTCTAATCACAACGATTAGCCGAAAGTCTGAGACTTGTGTGGGAGAGGAAGAGGCATATTATTATTTCGCGGGCAGCAATTTGCGCCTCAGGAACGACTTACGTTGGTAGGCCCTAACCACCATTCAGTGCTGGAATGAGGGAAACCTGGAAAACCTCATTAGTTAGAGGGACAGTCAAACATCAACTGATTTTAATCTCTCACATTAACACCAAGTTGACACTCTTCCCATCCTAGGCTATCGCCAGGATGGTTGCCAACCCTGCGAACAAGCCTTGATCAACGAGTAAACAATTTAATTAAAAATTGTTTGGTGGAATGGGGATTCGAGCCTACGGACTCTGGGTCGAGCGATCAAGACACTAAACCCTGAGCCACCGGCTCGCTTACCTCATATAAATCCTTTTCACAAATTTTCAATTAGATTTTTATTGACATTTTTAAATATATATATTATTGTGTCCTTTTAATCAAACATTCTTTCCGTCATTATTAGTTACTCCTAAAGTTATTACCTAAATAGGAGTTTAAATTTACATATTATTTTTATTTAACTTATATAATAAATAACCATAAGGTAAATTTAAATAGCCATATAAATTAGACTTTAAAGAATTACACGCGGTGCGTTAAAATATTCATGTTTTCTGAATATTCATAGCAAGAAGAATAAACGAATTATATATTGTGTTTAAGAGGATTGCCGTAAATAGGGAAGGGTAACTAATTAAAGTAAATGTCAAAAATGATTTCGAATATGCCGTTTGTTGGTCGTAATATAAATACCACAATTGAATCACTGGCAGATACTGCTCAAGTAGCTTTATCGAATTAAGGATCACGTACGTTTAAAATTTTCTGAAACCTTTAAACAATGTAAATTATTTTTTAATATAACATTCCCATTGTGATACTGTTTAAAATAGTATCTAAAACTGAAAGCATTTTCTTGAAAGGGGTTGGAATCTTTGGCGTGAAGATAACACTGATGTAGTTTTCTACATAACACCAGAACACTGTACTGCACTCGACGCGCGTTTCGCTAACCAAGTTGGAATCATCTGGAGATGATTAAAACTGAATTGTTGAAAGCATTTTAATAATATGCAGCATCTCGTGTTACATGATAATTAAATCTACAGTGTATGTTGGCTATTGGTGATACATATATGGACATCTAGGATCTTGGAAACTATAAGAGATATAAAGTGCATAAATGGGGAAAATATTTTACAAATAATGTCACCGTTTCTAGAACGATTCTAGCTTTTTTATTTTGATATATCATGAAAAACAACAAATAATGATGTATTCTTAGAAATCTACTGTAATTTTTTTATATTTAATATTTTTATTTGGCAAAAACCATTTAAATTATTTTTATCGTAAAACTTTACTGCCAGATTTCAGTTTTAACTGGTCGACTATTTAAGACATCATCAGGTTCATTCTTTCTTATGGGCGTCATATAAGATTTCTTATTTATTAAAAATTAGCTTTTCAAGTTTGTAAATAAGTAAGGAACTAAAGAATAGGAAATTCTTTAGCAAAAACGGTAAAACTGACGATATCACGACAGTTACAGTTGGATAATATTCCGAATATTGTCAATACGTCTCCTGCTCTGTTAAAGTACTGCTACAGTCTCAGGAGGTTCAGACTCAAACATTGTTTATAACATACCTTCACAAGAAAAATCTAAGATTTTTCCCAATGTCCAATGTTTGGTTACTAAGCAGCCATTAACATTGTATTTGTTTTCTAGAAATAGATGTAGATGTTTATTTGATATGCAATTCCAATCGGGGCATAGTCCGTGGAGTAGTTGTTTTCGGAATCTCCTTCAAATAATTAAGTAGGGTTGTCTTCCTCAAAGAGAATAGAGGTAACTGCTATAATGGCTCTTGCGGAAAGTTCGCTATCTATCAATTAGACAATAATTGTCAGCCGAATAGTATAGCAAAGACAAAAGAGGGCAATGTAGATGTATTAGATATAAGATTTGTATAAACAATCTGTATTATTAATTTATGTATAATGCGATGCGAGGAGGTTGCTTATCTGTATCCTTCATCTTCTTCTCTGCCGCTCTCTGCCTTTGTAACTTTGCTGCGGAAAATATTAGATGTGGCATGGACTGCACCAATATGGTAGTGGGTTCGGCTACTTACCACAATCTTCTAATTATAGACTTCATATTTACTACAATTGTAAAAGTTCTCCACAGGTAAGTTTTTTTTAAGTCACAAGAAAAATGTTTCGAATAATTTGATATACAGCTCATACATACTTTCTTACGTACATGATTCATATAGATTTCCAGAAAGAAAAATATAGAGATATAGTAAGACTTTACTTTCCATCACTTTTTAAAACGGTCACTTCTGAAAACGACCAGTTTCCCCCATAACCATGTATAGAGGGATAGTGATAAGAATGACTCTCCTAATGGAGGCACCTCTGTAAAACGGTCACAACCTCTTCGACAAAATAATACCTGCAATTTTAGCTCTCATTACCGCTTACTGCCAAATTGTTTTGATAAAATATGTGATTTCAACAATTACTAAAGAGCATTTTCGAGATATGTAGAGTTTTAAAATGCTCATTAGTATTCCAAACCAAATCGATTAACATGCTTTGCTAAATCTACCAAAGTTTACGAAATACTATTATACAGGGTTATTCAGAACTTATCTCTAAAACTTTGAGGATATGTGCATCCTTAAATAAGAAATCGATATCACCAAAAAATTTATAATAAAAGTCTTAGGATTTCCCGTAAACAATGTTTAAAGTTATACCATTATAAAGGACTACGTAGATGGGCAACTGTACTTTAACATCTGATATATCTACCACATTCCTAAGAATGTGGTAATAAAAGTAAACACGTTTTTGTACCTAGAACGACGACCGAGCGAATAGAACTGGAGCGGGGACAATATCTCTATTGTCTATTCAGTCTTCAGTCTATGTGTGTACTCTCTGTGTGCCGGTGTTTTATTTATCGCAGGAGTGTTAAACTGTAAAATTTTAAAAATGGCTCATGTGTACAGTAATGCTGAGTTAATGGACTGTTACCAGTGGATTATTAATTACGAGTTAGGTTTTGTGAGTGGTTGTTGCAGCAAAATGCTGAAAATCTCCAATTTACTTAATAAATTGCATTTACAAGATCAGCAACCAGGAGGAACATTCGGTTTGGTGCGGCAAAATTGGATAAGGCGTGCCCAAAAGTGTGTAGAAGTCCATAAATATTATTTCGAACAGCTTTTGTAACAAGGTATGTGCAAATTTTTTATAAATTTCGTGTTTCTAATACCTAGTAATCAAGTAGCGCAATTCTTCAAAATTAGTGTAACAAAATTTTATTCATTTTAAAGACACGTCACTTTGGTCACATCTATCTATCTTTAAGTTTATTTTAAAGTAAAAACGCTGCAAATCTTTTTTGCGCCGGGTGTCGGTATACTCTCAGAACTTCCGAAGTTTTTTTCGTGCTAGTCAGTTTGCATTGTCAGTCCCAAGGTCACTCCATTACAGTGGACCAGTATCCAGCGGCGTACAATGAAAAATTTTTAAATAGTTTTCAGAAGCCGCCAAACATTTTTTTTTTGCACTTCCACATTTCTACATGTATGTTGAACATCCCCAAATTTTATTATGGATAAGTTCTGAATAACACTGTAAATAGTAATTTTGTAAACTACTATAGATTCATTTGTTTTTTCCGCATTATATAGTATAAGCCTAGAAAATTATGTATCTATTGATTGAATGTTTTAACCGGAAAAGCTTGGAATTCAAGAAGTAATCGATCAGTGAATTAATTAGCTATAATGACTTTGGTTGAAATAGTGAAAAAGATGTAGAAGAAGAATCTGAAGAAGATGTACAAAGTTCGTATTTTGTAATGATAAAAGTAAACAAGCTGTATATTATAGTTTTCAAATTTGAAACTTAAAATTTAAATTTAAACTTAAAACACACCTCAATTGAAAAATATATTTAAAAACATATTAATTGTGTCTTTTTTTTTAATGTAGGCAGTTTCTAATTTGATATTTCCTGTTATATATTTATATGTACTGCGGAAAAGAAAACGCAAACATTATCTTTTTGTATTTATTTTTTACCATTTCTATAAGAACCACCTCCATACACCGGACATCTTGAAAATATATTGTTATTTGTTTATTTATTTATTAAGTTACAAATGACTGCTATATAGAGGTTTTACTGTCCTTACTAATTTGATTAGACATTTTATTAATACAAAAGATTGTCAAAAGTTAAAAATTGATTTCATGAGTTCAAGAAGTTATTGTATTGTGCTCATCTATTAGTTTGGTTTACAAAGTAATTCGTTTTCCTTTGATTTGTTTACAACGATATTCGTTGGGAGTTTTAGTAGTAGAAATAGATAAATTACCTCTATCTGTAGTAGAAACTAATACCTTTTCTTATATTGGTGATTTGCCACTAGCAGCTGATATATTTTACTTTCTACGAAAAATTAATGGAACTCTAAATGCCGACTTATTTTCACATTTGTTACGACAAACGCCTGTTTTAGGAATCCCGCATTTGCCCCTAGCAATTGAAAGTATCTTAGATTCTGTCATAAGGAACAATTGCTGATTATTTTAAGAGTGAATTTAAATTAGATTAATTTTTTCTGGTCTCATAAGTAATGAATTAGTATGAAAATTAGAAGAGTGCTGGTGATTAGTAGAACCGGCAATTTTTTAAAACTTATTTAGTGTTTTAGTTATTATAATATGGTAACTCTTATCTTTTAAAGTTAATCCTGCGCTGATCTCACTATAATTTAGGGAACTCGCATGTAGCAACAGTAAATAAATATATTTTTCATTAAGCGCGCTCTCTCACGGGTCGACGTGACATCGGTACGGTAACGGCGCGGCAATTGTCGAAATGATGCTATGCCGCAATTCATTCTCACACAGGACTGTAAATTTATATCATAGATACCCAACGGCTCCAAAAAGATGTCGTCGATTTAAAAATTATAAGACGAAGAAAGAAAAAATATTGGATTCATCCTTATCTTGAAAGAAACATAAACTGCAGACTACATTATCTGCAGTAATTATAAAGGCACTCATACTTTTCGACCTCCAATACAAAATTTAGTTCTGTCGACATGATTATTTTGGACACTTCAATCACTTCACTGTCAATCACGCCGCGCGGTACTGTGCGTTTGCCGATAGAAAATATGCCGATACGCGGTATCCCGCAAGCATACAGAATCTAGACCGCGCCGCACCGCGCCGTGTGCGGTCGGCAATTTGAATACATGGAAGCGACATTGGCTCTGCATACCGAAAACATACCGAACCGATGTCGAGCCGACCCGTGAGAGAAGGGCCTAATAGAGGTTTTAAAGAATAAAGTCTGTCGAAGATAAGAAAGCTGATTTTCTTCGAAACGGCTGATATCCTATTTGAAATAATAAAACAAACTTCAGCCAATCTGAAATAAAACGTTCTGTATCGTGAGTATATGCAATAACTTTCATCGCATATATCATCAAATGTCTTAGAAAATATTATTGGCTGGAGAACAGATGTTTTCAACATTTTATATAAAGATTAAATGTCATGCAAATGGTGATTATCACACCTCTTTCATATGAGCTAATTTTGTGCCAGTGCAATGATACCAATTTGACAATGTACAAATTGAATAATCTGACCGAAACTTGGCTATCCACATATACCATTGACCATTAACAACCTAAGCCTAAAACTATTATTAGGCTTTGGTTATTAATGGTCAATGGTATATTTGTCAGACTCATTGAACGAGTGAAGTGAGTCCCTATGCTATACTTTCATTTTAATATCAACAATGAATACAGTATTTAGGGGTTAAGGTAAATAAATTTAGTGCTCCTAATGAGATTGGTCAGTGGTCATCTATTTCTATGGTTCATGGTAGGTCTGTGGTAATTCTATTCTCGAAAGTTTCTATTCATTGAACTTTGCCGCCAAAAATAAGGTCTCAAGTTTTTCTGATAAATTTTGCAGCCATTTCTCTGCTTGGGTGATCCACTTTTAGCTTTTGCGGATTTTGCTGCATATTTTCGGACAAATTTACTGCAAAGTACTTAGTTGCTAGAGCTGCTTCTTTTAGTCCCATCAACCATTTATGTTGGATTTGTGCCCATATTCAGAAATTTCATAAAGCACATACTTTCACTACGAGGCCGCTCTACAATCTAGGTAAAATGTTTATTACTTCTTTAATCTAGTACCTATTGTCTCTAAACTTTCTTGCTTCTATCAAACCGACATTTAACCGCTTTATTTTACTTTTAGGCCTTTTGTTCTCTCCTTTTTTAACGCAGAGTCTATCCCCGCTTCTATCTGCTTGTAAGATTTCCTCATGACGCATATACTGAGTGATTAGTGCATGGCCTTAAGACTCACCCACTGGCTAAGTGTGCATTGCATGTCGTACACCGACATATCGTACGAGAGAACTGTACAACTTATTATTTCCTCGTGCACCGCTGTCCGTTGTATAGTTGTCGACAGACCTCGACAACCACAACAGGTGTAAAAACTTTTCTGGAGTACTCCAATGCATCCTACCAAATAGGTAAGCTAATTTACCTAACATTGATGCTTAATAACATAGATAAGCTTCACAAAGTTCACTAACAGTTTAGTTCATTTTTAGTTTATTTAATTTATGCTGCATACTTACCATTGCTTACAAGTGCTTATTTTACTTTATCTTTCCTTTATTTTAGTAAATATCATATAAAATATCAATAACAAATATTTCTATTTACTTTATTTACAAACTACGTCACTGCTTCGTAATTTCGCTTGTATTGTATTGCTTCCAGCCTATAAAATAACACGTTAAATAATACTAATTACAAATTTATTATATGACTAAATCATCCGCTATCACAATATGAATATATTTATTTTATTTAGGAATATCATACTTACTTATCACTTATCACAATATATTACTGATTTAACTAATGACATTAATTTCAGTTTAACCAAGAGATTGAATTTAATTGAAAATTTTTAATTTCTGGCTAAATCTGATCTGAAGGTAAAAGTCTGACAAAATTATTAGGTTCTCACATCAAATTCTCACAAAACTAATTTCAAATTACGACATTGGCTACAATACTTATTTATTCAACTACAATATCTAAGGGGCACTAGCCCAACAACAGGATAAGGTTAGTACTAAAATAAAATGGATACAAAAAGCACGTACCTAAGTACCTCTTAAAAAGTAGTAAGTTAGAAAACTTAACCACAATAGATACAAAACAGATTAAAAAACGAGATTTAATATATTATAAAATCTTAAAAGTACAATATGCAAAATTGTCTAATAGAGATTAAAACTATATGTCATTTTAAGCGCTTAGAGATTGTCTAATTTTTCCTTGCCATTAATGGTAACTGAAAAGGATTTCCTTTCCTCTTCAATATTAATATTTCATGAAGCCGTATTTGCGTATTTTATGTATTTTTGTGAAATTTACTAGAGGAAATTTAACGGAGCTGATCAATGTTTTAAAAGTAATTTGAGATTTATAGAGTGTATAGTATGTTCTTCAAGAAAAATATTAAAGCTTCCCGGAAGACTTGCCTGTAATAATCCTTATAATAAAACAGTGTTGCGTGGCATCTCTCAACTTAAGATCTCACTGTAGTGTACTTTAGGGAAAGATTAAGTTTTAGATGAAGTTGTATGTATTTACAAGGTGAAAGAATATCTGGTCTTGTTTGAAACACTTTAGATGTATTCTTTTTATCGAAGTATATTATACACCGAATTTCTGACAACTTTAATGACCGGCAATTAAAGTAAAACGTATTAAAATTATGTTTATGCTTATATTTATAGCTTAAAATAAGTATTACGTACTTATAATATCTTATAACTTACAATTACTATACACGAAGTATATTATACACCGGATTTCTGGCCGGCAATTAAAGTAAAACGTATTAAAATTATGTATGTTTATATTTATGTTTGTAGCTGAAAATAAGTATTACGTACTTATAATATCTTATAACTTACAATTACTATAGAAAGGATAGGAATGTTACTTATCTGTTTATTTTTTCATACGTCTGAACACACTTTTTATACTTATTTACAGAGTGTCTAATAATAACCGGACCTATTTTCTTTCACTACTGATTACATTGGAGATTACCTTAACTCTTAACTGTAACATTTTAATGAGTCAACTCTAATTATAAGGGAGTATACACACACAGAAGTATCCATAAAAGTAATTTAATAGAAAAATAATTAGCAGTCTGATAAAGTTTTTTTCGAACATATACAAGGTATTCTTTAAAAATAATACAAAACAATACTTACTTATGAAACTCTTATCTAAGCGTGGGTGGTGATTTCGATAGACTTCTCTGCTTAACTTGAATAAAGGGCGCCACTGGTTTGATTTTATTAGCATATAAACAAACCAGAAAAAACTTTTTAGTACAAAATTCTAGATAAAAAGAACAATTTACAAAAAGCTAAATACTTTGCATTTATTATGTTAGTAAAACGTTACAACTTCCGATCAAATATGTATAGATAAGTAATTATTGCCTATTTGTCAGTATATAAAATAATCGTTTCCAAGAATAACAAAAAAACACAACCTGAATTAAAAGAAATTTCCTGTCACAGTGCCCAACGGCATGGGCGGCTATGTTTTAAGGGGTGAAAATAATAATTATAAAACTAAAAGTTCAAATTAGAATATTTTATTTTAGTAAATACAAAGTTTAAGATTTACATATTCAAAAACAACAATTTATACACATATGTGTATAATATTTACTACACTATTTATAATAGTATTTAATATTTACTATTAAAAAACAATAGTAAAATCATTGACGATCCCTCTCGCGATCGCCGATTATACGTTTATGCATGGACCTGTGTAAACCACGCCCATTGGTGACAGTCACAAAATCCCTAACAATTTAGGCGGTAAATTCAAATGGCATTTTTTGTTTTGACAAAATGCTTGGGCACCAATGTAAACAAAAAGCTATTGTTTTAAATATTGTTGGTCACAAAACTGTGTTGCTATAATTTGTCTATATAAAATTTGGCCGGATGTTACAACTATAATCGTACTGTTCATTAATAATTATAACGGTGTGGCGAATATGGGTGATCAACTTTAATATTTAGAATCTATACAAATAATTAAGTACTGTTATTAAACATATTGAAGAATTCAAATTTTAACTACGACGTTAAGGCAAACGATAACCAATGGCTCCCTGATATATGTATTGCATAATTATCACAAAATTATTTCTCATCTATTCACTAAGATTCACGTTCGAATCATTTCAAGCAATTCATTACTAAAATGGAATTTCTAAAATTAGGCTGAATAAGTGGACACATAAATATGTATTATACGTGTTAGTAACATATAAACGTGTTGAAGAGGATTGATATTAAACTACATTATATGTATATACTAGCACCAACAATTCTAGATTATTCAAGATGATTCGCTCTTAATGATATCACGCTTCAGAATTACTAATTCTGATTGGTTTTAAGCTCTCTACCTAACTAAGACGTTTTGCTACTGCAAGAACTCCGTGAACTTGTGTCACATAAGACGGAGTTCATAATAATAAAGTATTAGTTAATATTACAATACGTTTACACAAATGACAAGGTTAGCAGATCAGGTTAGTTTTTTCATGCAATCTTGACACTATTCACTTTTTTTAGTCAAAGTAACGTGACCAAGCATTTGATTTATAATTGCTTAATTAAAATTGAAATAAAGGTTTATTACATACAAGAAAATAATGTCTTCTAAATCACTTAATGATATCTAAAATATGTGTTTAGTTAAAGTTTACTTAAAAATATTATAATAACTATGGCTGCTTCATGTTTAGAAAACTGTGCACAACCAAAAATGGTTTTAATTACAATTATTAATTTTTCCCTCAGTGTACACAGTTATTTGTCACAACGTTTAATATTGAAATATTATTAGGACACAGTCTACAAGGGCTTCACCTTCCAATAATATTATATTCACTCGCCTGTTACGTATTAGCTTCCCTACCCTTGAGCTAAAATCCTGCTTCGCGAAAATAAATTTATCTTTCACGGTTGTATGGATATTAGGGCTTTATTAGTTTTTTCTACAGCAGTTCATTTCGCTTTATAAACATGCCCCACTCTCACAGGCGATGTTATTATAATAAACTGAGCCAGTGAAAGATAATTTTTAAAATTTTGTTAGTACTTGTTGTATACTACTGACCTTTTCCACTAAAATACAATTTCATTGAATATATCGGATTGATAGAATATTAGTTTATTGAACATAGTAAGTAATTAAGTTTGACAGTACGGAATGTTCTTTTTTGTTGTTGTTGGCAGGCGGCGCGGTTACCCGCAGTACACAGGACTTTCGACCCATTGTGCTTGCCGCTAGTCGAGAGCTATTGCAAGAGATCCATATTATGCGCATAGGCCAACACCTGCTCTAGTGGATGGCTCTCTAATGTTCTGAGGCAGAAGCAATGCCGCACCCAGATGTTTGTGTCTCTTGACCATGAGGCAGGCACAGCAACAGATGATGTGAATGTCTCGTCATCGTGTCCGCAAAACCTGTACCTTCTAATGGACTGTCCCTTACTACTACTCGTAAGACCCTCCACTTGCTAACACATTATGTAAATAGGGATTAAAAGAAAATACGTCAGAACTTTTTCTACGCTGAATTTGCCAATGAACATTTGCCACTTCTTGTCCAATACAGTAACAAAATCTGCATTCAGATTCTAGGCAAATTACAAAAAAATGTGATTAAATAACTAAAATGTGACTAACTTTCATGCAGAAAGTCTGTAACTATACTCGTAACTATAAGTGTAGCACAAATGATTGATGAGAGAGAACTAGTACTAGTAGAATAGCTACTTGGTGACTTCCCTGGATACTTTCGTGAAACATCCTGAATATATATAACCGAGAACCATTGTTAAACCTCAAAAATTCTACTAGTTAGACTTATTAGTAGCTTAGGTATAGAAATGTTTTTCTGAATTTAATCTGAAAAATTCTATGGTATTATTTATTTTTTTTGAGAAGCGACCAGATGTCCGTTGCGACTAACTTCTTAAAATTAATTTCCCTAGAACATCTACAATTGACATTAAAAATGAAGAGGAGGCCTCCTCCTTTTCCTAATGAAAAATAAAGTATATAGTTTTTAGTGGAAGTGTACAAGCTTTATTTGGTTTGTCTTTGGAAGAAGGCATTCCAAAGCATCTGCCAGTAACACAGCAGATTTTGATCATGCTTTTCGCCATAAGGTTATACATTTTGTACGACACCTTAAAACAACGAAAGTAAGAACTGAGCAAGTCTAGTTTCTTTGGCAACAAGGGAAATTTCTGGGTATTCTGGCTTCCAAAGTAGTCATATTTATCTATTTATTTCTTTACACCATCCCACAATACAAGACCAATTCACTGGTCTCTGGATGGGAGTTCACCGACTTAAAATACTAGAAACTAAACTAAAATATAGAAACAAATATAAAAACTAAGATAGCAGTTATACATATACGTTTTTAGTTCCATATAGAGGATGCATAAAAATTTTGCATAATTAGAATGCTAGAACAGTCAATAACATTTTGGATTGTCTTATGCAAAAATATTCTAGAATTAAGTTTCCGTCGATCAGAAAGACTAAGAAATGAAAGTCTACTTGATAATTTCCCTCTGAAAAGTCAACAGCTTGATACCAAATTTCAATACTTTCAATATTCGAACTGCATATCCTCAAAACTCCTAGAAAATCTAATTTTATGAAACCTAAACTTTTGTAAGCTGATAACTGATGCTTGTTAAACGATAATTTTCAATCGAAAATTACACACACGTCGAGAACTTCATTCAGTTTACATTGCACTGTTCAAATTCTAATTAAAAAGTATAGGAACAATCTTCCTGCTGTAGTCAAAACATTATATTTCGAAATTGTAATTAATATTATCAAGGCTTTTTGCAATACTTCACAATGGGAAAAGTCGTTAGTAACACAAAACAACTTCATATCGTAAGCACATAGAGTAAGCAGCCGACGTCCACACGAGCAACAGCAATATAATTATTAATAAACAGGTTAAAAGCAGTGGCCCCAAAACGGAAGCTTGGGGAACACCAGACGTTGCTTCAAAATTAGTAGACTTGAAACCACGACATTCCACATATAAGTTCCTATTCTTTAAACCAAAACCAAATTTACTTCGTAAACAATCGTGGTCAAGCCTGTCGAATGCTTTCGTAAAGTCCGTGTCAACTTGCTTGTCCTGATACAAAGCCTCATAAATACATTGTATAATATTGAACAAACTAATAACTGACGATGATTTCTTTGTGAAACCATTATTAAGATAAATTAAGTTATAATTTCAAAGAAATTTGACGGAAGCTCCCAACACAATTCCTATCGCCCTTTTTGAAAATTGGAGATATTCCTGATGTCTTCCAAATGTCAGAAAATATTCCAGTTTTTATACTTAGATTAAAAATGATAATTCGAGGATACACAAAGGCACAGACACACTCGTACTATAAATTACGAGGAATGATATCACGACCTTTGGTCAACTTAGGCTTCAAACCACGTAGTGGATTCAGAACTGTATTCTCAAGAAAAGCATGAATATGTATATTATTTGTAATCGAAAGAACGACAATACCACAATTCTGAGCACCTATAGAAATATTAAAAAAATATTTAAATAGTAGGCAAAAGCATTTACAATTTCTTGGGGTCGTCATATTCCACATCACAGAAATTTAAACACTGAGGTGTAGAAAAACTATTTGTACTGAAATTAATTTGATACCCAAATTGTTTATACTCCATATTTTCCATGTCCTTTAAGAAATACAACAATAAATATCAAACCATAGTTCATGATGATCCTTTGTGATTGTGTGATACTGTGATCCATACGATTGGGTGATACTGTAACTATGGATACACTAATTTAAACAAAATGAAATCTATATTCGTTAATATATCCCTAACTATTTGTGTATGAAACTATATAATAATTATATTCAACTTAGTTCTGTTACTTAAATAAAATATGATTTAAAAATTATTCAATATTATTAACTAAAACATATTAGCTCAAATGAATGGTCTAAACTAATAATAAGTGTAGCCTCTGCAACATTTTCTATAATAATTTCTCCTCTATTATGTTTGAAACTATTTAAAACTGCGATACAAAAATACTCAAAGATACGTGAGAAGCCAAGCACCTGTAGTTTTCTAAGAGATAAATGAGCGTATAACCGCAAGGGTAGTCTATTTTGATAAGGGGGAACGAAAGTCTAATGTTTTGTTTTATCGTTTAGCCATGTGTGAAGATTCGGATAATCTTTTGGGAGTCCTTTGTGTGTGAACAATATCAGTTAACTGAATATAAAAGTCTATACAGTGTGTTACGAAAATGTTAAATCACTTTATGATACTTACTAACATGATGTAGTTATACGATTCTACTTATATTTCTAACCTAAGGTTTCAAACTAATAAATATATGTATGCTGTTAACTTCTTGCTTTACTTTGAAGATATTTGAGAGTAATACACTAAGGGAAAAATCTTGATTAAAAACGCTGTTCAGGTATAGTTTTTGAAAATATTAACTATTATTTATTTTCACTTAATATTATTATAGATAAGTAATTATTTATCTACAAAATATTTAGTAGTAAATATACGCTCAGTACTTTTTATAAATTTAAACAAATATATTTATTTCAAATTAAGAATCCTAATAAAATTATTTAAGTCCAACGATTAATTCTAGAACTAAATAATATTTACTTTCAAGATATAAATTTATTTTAAATTAAATCAGACAACAATAATTAAATATTCAATTGCAAGCACTAAACGCACAGAGCGCTTGCGCGAACAGCTAATTTGTTGCGCCTTTACAGTGCCATAGCCATTATGGTAGCGTTACCATGTGAGGAAAACTACTTGTGTGCATTACTTTGCAAGTAATGTAAGAATTATTACCCATTCAGTGAATTATAATATAACAAACTAATTGTGTAATGTATAATTATTATAGATGTATAGTGTTGTATCTAACATATTATCATAGTATAAGTAAACTTATGCAGAATCACAAGGAGGTTGGAAAACCTGTCAAGACGTTTTATAGTAACAATGGAAGTGGCTTCTTAAGGAACTGCAAGAATTATATGCAAGATTTGATAATATTAAATCTGAATCAAATAACTACGAATAGTAAGGGACATCACTAAGTATCCTCCATCTGTAAACGCCTTATTTAAATAAGGACTAAAACAAATCAAGCTAAAACAGTTATTCTCCTGGCAATATGCCACGCCGAGCGCTTCTAACTGTGTTAGACAAAATACGGCAAATTTTGCTTTGTAATTCAGCGCTCGGCGCGGCATATTGCCAGGAGAATAGCTGTTTTAGCTTGATTTGTTTTAGTCCTTATTTAAATAAGGCGTTTACAGATGGAGGATACTTAGTGATGTCCCTTACTATTCGTAGTTATTTGCTATATGCGTGCCATCTGATAGTAGTAGAACTAGTTTCTACAACCCTTTATTGTATTGGATTTTTACCCCATTACGATTTGTTTGGATTGTGTTGCGAAAACTACACAGAGGTGGCGCCAATAGGCCTTGCGTAGGTCTTGCGTACGCAAGGTTTACCTATTGTGCCAAATACTCAGGTCTTCGCATTCGTCGGTATGCTCACTTATATTGCACTGATGAGATCATAAAAAGGTCGAAACCGGTCTGCAATTAGTGGCATCCTACGATGTGTGGTCTTAGTATTTCCTCGTAGTTTTCGTTGCAATCCGAATCCTTGTATTTTGATTAGACAAAATAGACAAAATTACTGTGTTAGACAAAATACGGCAAATTTTGCTTTGTAATTCAGCGCTCGGCGCGGCATATTGCCAGGAGAATAGCTGTTTTAGCTTGATTTGTTTTAGTCCTTATTTAAATAAGGCGTTTACAGATGGAGGATACTTAGTGATGTCCCTTACTATTCGTAGTTATTTGCTATATGCATGCCATCTGATAGTAGTAGAACTAGTTTCTACAACCCTTTATTGTATTGGATTTAAATCTTAATTATTAATGAACTGAACCTTAAATATTCGAAGCAGTATAACTTAACTTAATTAAATATTGCTTCAAATAATGAAAAAGTTATATAATTACTCAATAATGGCTAAAGATCTAAAAGTATGTACCAAAATATATAAATTTTATTGTTGACTTATTCGTATATGGACTAATTTGACCCATGGAAAATCACCTTTACAGCTGTTTTATTTTTAATAGATTTTGAACATTGCTTTTGTAACTTAATCTCTGAATAAAATGACCCTTAAAATAACTTTGAATATGTAGGTACTATACTTTTACATATCATTCTATGGCTGGGCTAGTTTACTGATAAAGGAAGTAAACGGTATAATACTAACTCGTTCTTTGTTATGATGATAGTTACAATACATTTTGAACAGAAAAATCGCGTAGCATATTATTCTGTAAGAGGCCGTTAATAACTTACAAAATAAGGACAAAACTCATTGTATAGATCATAAGATCAAAAAGATTTCAATAAATATGTAAAAATTTCGAGTATCTCAATATATTCGACAAGGCTGAGAAGGGAAAAATGTATTCAAAACAATAATTGCGCCGCATTAGCGCATCCGGCCAACTGTGGCTGCGTTGGGTAATTGGGTTTTAACTCCAAATATTTCTTTTAATAGTAATCTATCCACAATTAATGATTTCGTTCGAATTCAGTTGTACGTACATGATATTGCGAAAGCTAATATGTTAAAATTTATATATTAATATCACCTTATGTTAGGATAAAAGTTTTCACGATAAATACGTTTTCACACATTTGGTGAATTATTACTTTTTTCTTATTGTGAATGAGAAGAGTAAAAATAATCTATCACTGCCGACAAATTAGGAGAGCAATATAAAAACTCCAACCCTCCGCTTTTTCTAAAGAACCTTAATTCATGTCCATTATCTTCTCAATGGACCACCATTATTTCTGTTATTCTCAAACTTTACTTAACTGGTGTTTACATTATGCTCTAATTGATTGTTTTAATCTGATTGTGTCCCAGAAACAGAAATTACAGAGATATCGCGTTATAATAGGGCTGCGTTTGTCCAAAACAAAAATAATTGTTTTTTTCCACGGTCGGGAGTAGAAATCAGTTTCTATGACATCAAAATTGAAACAGAAGTAGTCGATTATTCCCAAGGGAGTATAATGCTCCCAAGGGAGTTTATATTATGGAGAACGTTTTTCATGCAAAAAAAGAGGTAACATTGAAATTATTTATTGACATTTAAATTAAATGTAACATTTGTACAATTTTCAAAATTAATATTAGAAGGAATATTACTTTCGCTTACATTTAAAGTTTTTGTGATTGCGCTAGTGGTGGTACCTACTAAAACGTGATTAGAAATTTTGGTCTTATTTTCAATGGAGTTCTCGACATAACCCTCAGCGACTGTCGTTGATTTCCAATCAGCATGACGCTTTATTGTCATGATATCCACACCAGCATCTGCCAGTAATGTCGCTGAAGATCTTCGTAAGCAGTGACCAGTATAACATGCAGCATCAGGTAATTTTAAATACGAAGCTACTACACTAGGAATTTTTCCGATGGTATTCTTGCCAACTGGCTGCGAACTACATTTTCCTGCTTTGCAGTACAAAAAAAGGCGCTTATGCTTGACGTGGGGAGAACGAAGGGACAGGTATTTTCGATACAATTCAAGCATATTTCCCACATCGGTAACCACAAAAGTTCGTGGAATCTTTGTCTTAGTGTTTTAAATTTTTACAATCAAGGATGAGCCTACATCCTCAATATCATCTACAGTTAAATTGACTAGTTCATCAGTTCGACAAGCTCCGGCAATCCCCAGAATTAATACAACCTATAAAAAATCAAAATACTAAATAATTGAAATACCTAACAACAAAAGTAATCTTACCTTAATCATTAAGAATTCTTTGTCATCTGCAGTTGATAGAAAACGGTCGATTTCACCCTTTGTCAATATTTTCGATTTTTTCGCTTGATATCCGTCACCGGTTCTTTTCAAAAATGCGATCAGTTTGGGGAATTTGCTTATATCTATGTTGTCGTAAATTATCAAGCATGACTTAACCATAGAATATTGCGCCCATAATGTGGAAGACTTGTAATTCTTTGCATTTTCACTGAAGTATGCCAACAAAACATTCTCGCTGTATACTTGAATATTTTTCTCGGCGCACCACGTTTTGAACCGATTGTAAGCTATATCGTATAAAGATCTTGACTTCGTAGGTAACAAATTGCTTATTGCAATATTTGCAGCCTCCACAATCTCTTCCGACTCACAATTATTCATTGTGCACTAAACAAACTGTAAACTAAACCAAACTAACATCTTAATTTGAAAATTCTTTTTGTTTGTTTATTTTGTAGTTATGACAATAACTCAACGACTACTAAATAAATTCTCAAATCCGAATACAATAATTCTGGTGCTACTTACTTCATAATAACAAAATATGTAACAAATAAAACATAATAATAAAATATAACATAATTGTAACATGTTGAATAAAAGTATTCTTCGAAGGCCGAAGACTATCCAATTTAAGGGTAAATTTTGATAGGCATTTATTTTAAATGTGTATATTGATGAAATCAATGCAAAATCCAATTGCATAGCTTTATATAGTACATAAAGCTATACCTACAGTTATGACTGGTCAGATCAAATCCAAAATATGCCTCAGTTGTTTGGAGTTTAATGTCAGGTCAAAGACACTTTACTATGAGTTTTTTTAAGTACCTATTTCTTTCGTCCCGTACAATTTTTGGCTGGGAGGACAATATCTACTTTTTAAACGAACAAAAGACAAGATGATGGTTACACAGTTTTAATTAAAACTATGCTTTAATAGACGTAAAATGTTCTATTCTATCGTAATCAAATTACTGATGTTTAGAAGAAAAATTATTTAGTGGACATAGTAATAGACCCGAACACAGTGAATATTTGTAGGTTACATTATACATAACGAATTTATATGTAGGTCATATCAAATATGCAGTTGCTGATATTATTAGTGATTACATCTTAATATTACTTTTTGTGTAAGAAGTAAAATATCGAGAAAAGTCATCAAAATGAAAATAAAAATATTTTTATTTAAAATGTTTCGTGAGAGTGGTCAAATTGGACAAAACTAATAATACATAATTCGTTCGCTTATTGCCTTAAATCCTTTTGCATATAATGGTTAAAAATTACCTTACAAGGAAACTCATTACCGCATTCAGCATTACAAAATCATAGTATTACATGAATGTGAATTGCTTATGTACCTATATCGTGAGTTATATGTATATCATAAGATAATGGTACACTGAAAGAAAAGATGTGGATTATAGTTAATAATTGTTTATTTGGGTGTCATTTATTTAAAATAAATAATACATATTTTAGGTTAAACAATATTTTTTACTATAAATATTCTTCTAAATATATTTTACTTATTAAAAATAAATACTTTGTTTGGTGTAAAAATGTTAATAGTTAATGAGAAATGTTTCATCTTAATAAATTCTTTGTTTGGTGATATTCCCAAAAAATTTATTTACTATTAATTTGGATTTTATTAATATTGAATAATCCAGACTAAGAATTAATATATGTTTGTTTCTTATTTACTCTATATTATTTATTATGAAGTAATACATTCTTTTGTTAAAAATCCTGAAGTAGTTTTTTAATTAATAGATACTTTATTGCGGCATTATAAAACTGTGCAGTTGGCAGTGTATAGGCTAGGTTGGCACGGTTGACAGTAAGCAGACGCGGCGCGAGTGTTTCGTTTTCGTTAATGTGTTTGTATTTATTACTTGACTACTTGATACTTGAGATGAGACGAGAGACGCTGCACTATGCTGTACGGTATACCTATATGACCCATATGTGTATGGTGCACAAGGTAGGGACGTTAAAACTTACCTTCGAAAACGTAACTTTGGAAAAGTACCGATTGTGCGATTTATTAAAAATCTTTTGAATTATTACCTGTTCAGTGGTGATTGCTGTGATATAATAAATAGATCTGGACTATAACCATACTAAATAAACGTAAAATAATTACTGGGGTGTGATAAATAAGACACTATTCATTATAAATAATCTTTGCTTTTTAAAATTAGAACAAATACTTTTTATAAACATTGTTCTCCAGATTCTAATAAAGTCGAAATTTTAATTAGTATGCTTTATTTATAATAAATAAGTAATGATACATTTACTCATAATAATATTTATTAAAACGGATCGTTATTAATAGAAAATAAAAGATATATTGATTATCAATAATCCCTTACTTGACGGTAATAAGGTATATTTAAAAAGATTTAATAAATTGTTTTTTTCTCATAAACAAAAATTTATTACGCCATTATTCGATAAAGCCTTTGTTAGGTATCAATCAGTATCATTAATTATGAATAAACTGTTCTTTCAGTGTAGTGAAAAGGTGGAATTTCCTACCTGCGTGTGCGATTACGATTGATGCATGCTACTAGATGCATAGAATGCGTCTGCGACGCATGCGATCCTCAATAGGTTGCTTCCAGACCAGTCTACGAGTAGACGTGAGTCTCATACAGTCCCGATACGTGAATCCATACAAATACGAAAAACATACGAATTTACACCATGTCTACAAAACTGAGTTTTAACACGGTAGAAGTTGAAAAACTTATTGAAACGTGTTGGAAACTGTCCTTTGAAAGCCCTTCACTGTGCAGTTATTTATACAAATTTCTTGTCACATTTCTCTTTTTTTCTTGATATTAATCATAACAAGATATTATCATCATCGTGCTCTTCTAAGACTATAAGAATGACAACATACTCATTTTGGATAGGTACCTATTCCACCATGAATCGCAGTGTATACTGATGTGTGACGCACCTGTTCGCCGCAGGTTGGAAAACATCTGCAATTTATAATCGTGACGTTCAGACGCATGCGTTTAATCGCATCCGTCAATCGTAATCGCAGATACAGCTAGGAAATTCCATCCGGTTAACTTCTTCACCTCGTGTCGCGTCTGCGTCTGTTTGGAACCTGTCAATATAACCTCATTTAATGATTTACTTGCGCTTAAGGTATAATTATAAATCAAATCATATAACATTTATACTTAAATCTAGAAATAAATCGGATTAGATTCAACTGAAGTAACTTTTACTAGTACGTATGTCTAAACCCCCACATTATAAAAGCGTGAAATCTGTCAGAATATTTGCATACACGATCAATCAAAATAATATATGATATACTTTTTGTCGTTCGTATTAAGCATAACATTCGTTATGTGTGTGTTTCGTTTTTTATTTGTTAAATTGATTTCGACATAATTTTTGTTTTATCTTGATATAAACAGTTACCAAATAATGTCCGGATATAATTCTTTAACTCGATGGTAGGTATTCCATATTATTAATATAAATATAGGTTTTCAGTGTGATTACTTGTTATTGATTTTGGTAGAGCGAAATACACACTGCTTTCGGAATTAAAGACCATATCGGGATGCCGAAATTCGGTATAAATCTTAGAGAGTAGAATGCAAAAAGATTATATCCTTGGTTCCTTAACATTTGTTCGGGACACACGAATCTCAGGCCCAGTAACTAACTGTTTTCATTGCTTGATTTTAATTTTGAAATTGGTTGGCCAAAGAAAACAATAGATGGCCAGGGGTTTTTAATGAAATTCTTTGAAAATAATTTTTCACAAAGCACTACAATATTGTCTCGTGTACTCATCTGGCAATAAGATGTAGTAGTAATAATATTAATTTTAATAATGACCCTTGTCTTGGTAGTTTGTGTTTCTTAAATATTTTAACTTTTGAGACTGTTTTTTTTTCTGACAATGCTTGCAATTTTTCTGTAGTAAGCCTCAAATTGGTGTGTATTGTTACATTTTTCTTTTCTTGCATTTTAACTAAAAATCTTTTTTCTAATTGCGGATGTCTTGAATAAGGAAATAAAGACATGTTTCCAATATGTAATAATAATATCTTCATCTCTCATTCTCATCGGTATGTCAAAGCCCGGAAGTCAAATACTTGTGTGGGAGAGTAAGTGGCATATCATAATTTTGAGGGCCGCAAGTGCGCCCTAGTGGAAGCTTTAACTGGGTATAGTCTTGTGGAAAGAAAAAAGTAATTTTTTTTTATTTCAGGCTTTTGAAGCTAATATAGCTTCTTATCATCAAACTTTAAAATTTTTAATACTTAAAAGAAATTACAAAAAATGCGGTCATTGAAGTAATTGGTTAAATTTTTCATACAACACATAAAAATGGATATCTAATATTAACATAAACATCAGCTCTATCTTTTTTATTCGATGAAAGTTTGTTTCCAATTAGAAATTGGTAATCACCATTTATTTGCATCTGATACTAGGTTAGGTTAGGTTAGGTTCAAAAGTGAGTGGGCCGAAAATCAGACCCTCCACTGCGACCATATTGGCCTATTGTGGCTATCTGATGCTAAGGTTGGCTCGACACTAAAAGTAAGCAATTTTATATTTTAGATTCCACATCAACTGTTTATATTCACTATCATCGTAGTAACATTCTAGCTTTCCACGCCTATGGTACTCCTTGGCATGTGGCACCTTATTCCTGTTGTAATTGACGCAAACTAACGAAATTGAGAATAAAAAGTATAACTTGCATCTCTATGTTTATCTGTGGAGTGAATTTAACTGTTATTTGCAATTAGCTAAGAAGCCAGCGTTTAACAATAGGGAAACACTGGCCTCATACTTTAAACCAAATCACCTGGAATGCCTCTGCAACAATTAATTACATTAAGTTCGACTACATTTTCCACGTCGTAAAGTAATTATTCTTAGTATGGTTCTGCATAACTGTTAAATGCTAAACTCGGTCCACATCTGCACCCGCTCTCCTGCCGAGAAACAATACAACACTGCAACACCAGCATCTGCAATCTAAACAACAGCTTCAGTAGTCAGCAAATAAATACATAATGACTACAGGAACACGGATTACATACATGCTGATGTTGACAGAAACCCTTATATGTTACTATAATTGTCAAGGTACGATTAACAACGATATGAGAAAGGAATTGAACAAAAACCAGCATGCAATTTAGCGTGATGAATGTTTATGCGCACTTGACAGTGTTAACGCATTAGTAATATACGATTACGAGTATATGTATTATATGCAAGCCATTTATTTTTCAGTGTCCCATATCAGGTACATTATATTAATGACTAAATGGATTTGACACCGTAAGGTTTTTTTAAACTTATTTTTCAGTTAATTAAACATAAAAGATTAGTTCATTTGAAAGAGATGCCGGAGATGTGCTCCGACTGGCATACTTCGGCATCTCCAACAACGTCGCCAGATCTTTCGTTGAGACCAACTACCAGACTGACACTTCGCACTTATTCTGTGCTCTGATTGAAGAATTCATTGATCTGACTAACTCGTACTATAATGCGTTCATCGTCATGCGAATTATGGTGATGCCATAATTTTAATACATTGGTAAATTTGAATATACGAAAATAAAAACTAGGGATATCTATAGCTGAATCGGCTGTATGGTTTGTTTACTCACCTTGACTGTTATAATTATGTTAACGCGCTATTATAAAACTAAAATTTGGTCATTTGGTAATTAAGCCTGACAAAATCACTATTTGCTTTAATATTTTATTTTATAGTTAATATAATAATAATATCTGGACCCCTCATTCCAATCTGACGTGGTTCGGAAGTCTGAGGCTTATGTGGGAGAGAGAGCGACATAATATCATATCGAGGGCCGAAGTTGCGCCTCATAAGAATTAGGTTGCAAGCCCTAACCACCATTCAGTGCTGGAATGAGGGAAACCTGAAAAACCTCATTCGTTATACCCAAACATTTACTGAGAGTCACATTGAAATTAGTTCTCCTGATTTGATATTTGATATCAATTACCAAATCTGCTGTTCATATAAACCAACCATAGTCTTAGCCTAAAATTAAATGAAGTGAACCACCAAACACCTATTGGTATATTAATGTATGTCATATTCAATATGTTGGTTCTTATTGTTTACTTACCTGAAAACTTAAAGGAACATTATTATTATTATGTTATGAACTATGTGACGATTATGGGTGACTTCCTTTCATATTTACAATGAATCCAAACAAGTAGTCATATTAAATATTATTTAATAATCCATAATTTAACATTTTATAATAGTTTATTTATTTATTTATTTATTTATTTACATTACTTGTCTTACAGGATTAAACCCAATTACAAGACAAGGTTACCACAAAAATATACTACTAGGTACTAAATTACATCTGAATATAAACTAAAACACTTAAACATGAAAAATAAACATAAAGGTAAATAATACAGAACAAAGAATACAGAACAGAAAAAAGTACGCCAGAATTTTACATCAGTGAGGTAACAATCTCCGAACCGCAGAACCCGAAATATTGAAGTAGTCAATAGTGATTTGCTTATTATACAAATAAAGCATTGAGTATAAAGGTGAGAACTTTAAAATATTTGTCCTGGGAGTTGAGAGATAAAAAGTAGTGAAGTTTCTGCTGTTATCACGGGGAATATGAAAATTTAATTTACATAATATATTGGGACAGTCAATGACATTATTCATGATATTGAAGAGTGTCGTTTGCAAAAGATATTCCCTTCGCTTCTTCAATAAACAAAACTTAAATTTATCAAGTAATTCATGATGGGGATACCCCTGTGGCGGGTACCATCCTTCCTTTCTCAAATTAATATATTTTAAAAATTTACGCTGTATATTTTCTAATTTATCACTGTAAACATTATAGCCTGGGTTCCAGACAACAGCACCATATTCAAGCCTGGATCTTACATAAGTGATGTATAGTGTCCTGATAACATCAATATCAACGAAGTCCCGAATGCATCGTAAAATAAAACCAAATATCTTTGAGGTCTCAGATATAATAGTGTCAATGTGAGTACTAAATGCGAGTTTCACATCAAATGTAACACCAAGATCTTTGAATGAGTGGACACGAGAGACTAGGCTGTTATTTAATTTATAGTGAAACGTCAGGGGCAGTGATTTTGATGTAAACGACATAATATTACATTTTTTAGGATTAAGTTAGAGATTATTTACTTCGCACCAATCAGATACTATATCCAAGTCCTCTTGAAGTGCAATGCAATAATCTATATTTACTATTTTCTTGTATATTTTTACGTCATCAGCATATAATAGAAATTTACCTTCAACTTTACATCCAATATCATTTATAAATAGGTTAAAAAGTAAGGGGCCAAGTACAGATCCTTGAGGAACACCTGATGTAGCAAGGTACTGACAAGATCTAGTTCCACTTAATTCGACATACTGAAATCGTTCCTTCAAATATGAATTAAACAAAGCGATTAATGCATTAGAAAATCCGAAATTTTCAAGTTTTATAAGTAATAACCGATGATCCAATCTGTCAAATGCCTTAGTGAAATCCAAGTAAATTACGTCACACTGATATCCACCATCCATTAATTCCGCAATTTCTTGAGTTATCACCAACAGATTAGTAGTAGTCGATCGGCCCTTATAAAATGCATGTTGAAAAGGCGTAATCAAATTCTTAGTAAGAAAAAATATACGATCATGAATAAGAAATTCGAATATCTTGAAAAAGTTGCATATTATTGACACTGGCCTGTAGTTACAGATATCAGATCTGTCACCCTTCTTATATACCGGACAAACTTTAGCTATTTTCCATAGTGGAAATTATGTAGTATAGCATCAAGGGAAACGAAAATTTGTTAAAGCCATGGCTCCTTAATTTATATATATAAAAATTATCAATTACATATAAAGAAAACAATGTCTTCCAATCATTTATTTCTATTTAAAATATGGGTTTAGTTATAGTTTAACTTAAAATATTATGATGAATTATGGTGATTTATATTAAGCAAGCTGTGCACAACCAAAAAGTTTTAATTATTATAATGAAATCCCTCACTGTAGATTAATAAAACTTACCAACGCAAATAAAAAAGAGCAGACGCTTTGAATGAGAGTATTAACTATGTGTTGAACTATGAATTGGACCAACTAAACTCATGGAAATACGTTATTCGTTTATCGTAGACCATGATTCGTTTATCGTAGACGATATTGCAAATTGAACTGAAAGCGTCGAACAGAACATTTTCCTTTGCTTGTCGGTCAATTATGAAACAAATTTTGTACCGAACGGCTCATTCCGCTCAAAATAAAATAATATCAAAGATAATATTAAATAATAAAGACTTTTTAATAAATCATTTCTTCGAAAAAGAAAAAATAATGGATAAATTATATACAGATAAAATAAGATTTTAAGAGTTATTACATGAGCAAAAAATCAAGTATCACTGATTGTGTGAGTGTGAGTCTAAAAAAATACCTAATCCTTTTTGGCAATGAGCGGTAATTGATGCTAATAATGTATCTAAAACAGAGATATGAATTTCGCCTAAGTTTGTCACACAACATTGTTCGCGCCTGCTCTAAAAATTAATGCATGCGGTTGGTTTATTTCGTGGTTTAATTTTCTCTCATCTCTTTATTATAACTACGAATTCCTGTAAATAATCTGGTTGGTTGAAACTGACGAATTAAATTACGCCCCCTACTCCTTGCCCAGTCGGACACAAGGCCGTTGTACGATAGACTTATGTGAAATTTATATACATCTATCTCATATTGTTAGCATCAGTTTCGGCTGAGAACACGTAATATATTCTTTATATACATGTGTTCCTTAATATCATGTCCATACCGTAGGAGCTAATTCCTTGTTCATTTTATCCTCGTTTTCGAGATACAGGGTCTCAAGGTTTGTAGTCGTTTGTGGTTATTATTTAGGTTTGTATTTTTTCTAGTGTTTGTAGATATTAAATTCCTGCTATAAAAATGAGGGCATCCCAGTGTTTTTACTTTTAACATAATAAACATTTAGACATGCACTGTGATAATTTTATTTTCTCGAAAACGAAGCAAAGTATGAAAAAAATGCAAGAAACAAAAAAGTTGTATTTGAAATTGTTTCAGTTAAAAAATCCGAAACTTGTAAAAAACCAGTGGCGTCCAATGTTTTTGCCCATATATTTCAAACAGGTTACCCTGCTGCACGCCACTGGAGCCAACAATTTTAATTTTTCACGTTAAAATAAGCCCCTTACTACTTCAAACCAATGTACCAAATTTCATCCAAATCGGCGAAACAGTTTTCAAGATATTAATAAAAAGAAAACGATTTTTTATAAAAACCTTGACACAATTATCTCGAAATCGCCAAATTTAGGACACACGTTTATTTGAACTCTTAGTCATAAAAATTAGCTCCTACAGTATGGCTATGACTTTAAGGAACACCCGTATATAAGGAGATTATATTCAAGCAATTTTTGAAAATAATAATTGCAAATATTTTAAACTCAGCATAAATTTTGTTTTACCAAATCATTATGGTTCATTTGCTTTGTGATGAAATAAATTATTTTAAGTTAACCTACCCTAAACCAGCTGTTACCGATATTATTTTTACAAATCATCATAATTTATTTTCACAATGGTTTATCTACCATTTTTAACAGCGATAAATGTTATGAAGTGGGTAAAACAAGGTATCAATCGTCCCATTTATGTTTGGTAAATAATAATAGATATATCATTTTGTCATAAAATAAATATCTTTATTTTATAACAAAATGATTTAGAATTAAATAAAAAATAATCTATAAATATAAAGCAATATTGATAATAGTTAATATAATAATACTTGATATGATATAGAAATACTTGGAATTGTCTGAAAGTGATACTCGTATAGCATGCTTAGTTCAAAAGATAGGAGAGCTGCACCTGATTAGCAACAGCTGGCACAATGTCCAGAAGATATATATGTAACCATGTATACATGATTGTTGAAATTAAAGTAAAGTGCGGGTAGGATCAAAATAATTTAATATGTTTTATGTAGATATTTAGGTACTTCCGAATCTGTAAAAATACAAAGGATATTCCATAAAAACAAAATAATAATAATAAGTTGTGGTAAACCGCTCTTTACAACGATACAAATGTGTATCACTGAACAAGAATGATACAAGTAATATGAAAATGTGTTCCCGTTAAAACAAAAATTGACCTGTTCGAGCATTTTCCATTATATCGGCTTTAAAACGCTACAAAATGTCCTGGACTCTTGGTGGGCTACACTGCACAAAATATTTTTTCAAAACCATTTTGGCTTCAAATTTATAAAAATAAATAAATGTAGGGACGCCAAAATTTCAAAAAGTAAGATTAAAAGGCATAGACTACGTAGCTCTATGATTTGAATATTTTAGAATCGCTCAGGTTATTTTGTAAGTAGTATGTTATGCATACGCTTGTATGAACTTATATATGTAGCAACAATTTCAACTGAATTAAATTAGATTATAGTAATCGACCAGGTAACGGACATAGCTCACTAAAAATTTCTAACTCAAATATATAAATACACAATTAGGCTTATTTTGGCATAATCATTAAATCACTTTTGCAGCTAGCCAATTTCTTCATAACAAGTTTTTACTGAAATTAGCACGCATCTAGCTGAAAATCAATAACTTAGCTTGGTGCTAGTACACACCGTTGAAATGCCTCGTTTTAAGTTGATCCCACCTTATCACGTCTCAAAGTACTTAAGACATCGTTAAATTTATAGCTGCGGTCGCGGTATTTTTAAATAATTGCCCCTATAAAAGTTTCGTTTTAACGAACATGTTTCATTGAGAGCATCATTTTGTTACCTAGTAGTAAGTTGTTACAGTAATTGACACATTTAGATCATTGATCGCGACTGTCTAACAAAAAGCAAAAATTATAAAATATATAGGTATAGTTTACAAAATTCATCATTGTCAGTGGGTACATTATAAAAATTATATTACTTACCTACTTATACATGCCATGCCATAAATCGAGCCATGACGATATATTCCAATCTTGAAATACTGAGCAGTTATCTATATAATAATAATAATAATAATAATATCTCTACCTCTCATTCTAATCATAAGGATTAGCCCGAAAGTCTGAGACTTATGTGGGAGAGGGGGCGGCATATTATTATTTCGCGGGCCGCATTTGCGCCTCACGAACGACCTGCGTTGGTAGGCCCCAACCACCATTCAGTGCTGGAATGAGGGAAACCTGGAAAACCTCATTAGTTAGGGGGACAAGTCAAACATCAACTGATTTTAAACTCTCACATTAACACCACGTTGACATTCTTCCCATCCTAGGCCATCGCCAGGAAGGTTGCCAAGCCATCCCTGCGAATAAGCCTTGATTTACGAGTAAACAATTTAATGAAAAATTGTTTGGTGGAATGGGAATTAGAACCCACGACCTCTGGGTTGAGCGATCGAGACGCTATGCCCTGAGCCACCGGCTCGCCATATGCAAAGACTATTAACCTAATTTAAAAATAGTTGTAAATTACAGTATACAGAAAACTATTTTTGTCTTTTTGCAACTTATACAACTTCGCCTTATACCCAACTTGATAATGAATTAATCGAGATATAAAAATTTGAATTTATAAAATATTTGGAAAACAACTTGTTACCATTTTGTCCCAGTGGAGATATAAGGAGAGACTGACTGATGAAGATGAGGAGACACTGGAATTACAACCAAAATACTCATACACATAGCTCTATATTAAAACTGTGGCTGTGATGATTCATATACTGGTAAAACGATTATTTTATGAAAAAGTTTTAGCGGTGCCGATTTTTAGGGAAGATGATACTGCACAGACTAAAGTAGTGTACATACTACATTTACTATTTATATTTCCTGTTCAGTTAAATACGAATTTTAAGTTATCCTCTATATTAAAACACCACCTAAAACACCGCCTATTGCAGCGACAATAGTTTGGTTAAAAATTATATTTTTAATCCAAAGCTACTATCGACTTTTCTATTAACAAGTTTAACTGAACGAAAAAGTTGCTGGTCCAAATGATTTAATTTCATAAAAGTTCAGTAGCAGTAGTGGTGAGAAGCACACCTTAGTGCCACTAGGTAGAAACACTACCTAGTACCATAAGTAGTACGTGTGTGCCATACTATACACTACGGTGTGTTTCTCACCACTACTACTTTCACTATGCTCATTAGGCATTAAGATGCCGGAGTAATGCAATGCCAGTCGGGGCACATTGCCCGTGGAGTAGTTGTTTTCGGCATCTCCTTTAAATAAATTTCATCTATAAATGAAAAACGGTGTAGATGATATAATCGATAATATCGTAATATTGAGAATTACGTCAATTATATTTGAAAATATATTGCAATACTCATGTTGCAAATTTCGATTAATAGTTTATTTTAACTACATATATATTTATTCCCTAACCATTTATTCATTAACCAATTAAAAGCTATTGGCGTGCCATATATTGTAATATCGGATTGAAGCAATAATGCCTTGTGCGCCGCTCTCGCAAAAGCTTTAGTGCTGTGCTTTAATTCATTTACTGTAGAATGTATTTACTACAGATAAAGTAAAAGGATAATTTGACGTTAGTGGGATGGGATTGCGCCTTGCATTAGAACGGTACTCATTTATGAAGGCATTAATGGATTTATCTTGAATTATTTACGAATAGACATAAACCTAGTAATCAAATGGTCTTAAAGAGTAACTTTAGTTTTCACCTAAGATCATTTACGATTATCCAGGTAAATACCTAATTTTCCAAAAACTTATAATTATTTACAATAATTATATGTTATTCCGTTTGTCAAAGATATACCTAACATATACCTACTCTGTCTTTCTTCTCGAACCAAACCTGATATAAATTTGCCTGATACTACTACCAATCCAAGGACAGTCTTTGATGTATCATAAAGCAAATTATAAATTTTAAATTAAACATTTCTTAAATATAAGTAGTGGTGAGAAATACAGTAGTGCCCTCTTGCGTCTGTGCTACTATCCGTCTGACAATTATTGTCTATGATAAAAGACCGGCCGATATACATACCGACTTACTTTTCTGCATGTACCATTATATAGCTCATATTAATTAACCTTTATAGTGTAGCATTTGGTTTTTCCAAACCACGAAATTGTACATTTTATTTATTTTTATATTTAACAGTTTAGTACACACCAGGACATCTAGCGGCGAATAGGCAGTGGTATTCATACTTGGCAAAAATTACAGATTTCTTTTTTTAAATTAATAGCACTCCATATAATACAGAAGTTTCGTACACGTTTCATAGTGTTGTTTTGTGATATTCTTTTGTTATTCCGTGAATTAGGGATTCTGTGATCATGTTCTGTGAGGGGGTTTTTTGAGAAGTTCACAGGGAACTCTGGCTTTTTGGTTCCTCTTTACAATCGAGATGAGCAAGTAGTCGGTTGTTTGCTAGAGCTATTTTACATCCGCAAGGGTTAGACTTCATGTATACTTTATTGGATTTTTATGCATAGTATTAGTCGACTATGACTACGAAGTATTATCCCAGTCCGATTTATTTGTCAGTGTAAATTCCTCACAGGTATGTCTATATTAAAAATGTCATATCTCCACGTGGTTCTATATACCTTTTAATTTTTTTAGCTGCCGCATTGCCGTTCCTGACGTACTTTCAGTATGTTTCTTAAGTTTTTAAAACCCTCTTTATGCAGAGGTGAGTTGAATTTAACTTTTCGTTATATTACATAACTATAATGGGATTTCTATTCCAGGGTTTTAGGGTTTAGGTTTTAGGTTATAGTATGAGTTTTAAGATTCAAGAGTCTTAGACTACCTGGTTTCCTGGGTATTATTTACGCAAGAGGATGATATCCTGTTTGCACTTTTAAATCTGGTTATTTAATTTTTTTTGGTCCTGGTTTAATTTTTTATGGATAACCTGAAGTCTGAATTTTGAATACTACCTGCCTTTTTGCCTGCTGGAGATGTTAGGATAAATCTCAGTTGGTTATCACCGCTGTCCGAAGCCCTGTTTTGATGGTTACGTTACCGGATGGTCAGATAAGCCTTACATATTAATTTGTTTCACATTTGTTTAGTAATTTAAGTATATGAGCTTCACTCTTTCAAATTTGATTAGTAATATAAGTACATGAGCTTCACTCTTTCAGAATTGGATAACCTTGTAAAAGGATCTAGATTCTTGATTTCCCTAGAGATCTCAATTGTAATTCTATACAGGTTAAACTGCCTGCTGTAATACTTGAATATTTTATAATCTACCAGTGGCTATAACCATTAAATAGATCATATCTCGGACCATATACTGTGTAGTTTTATTTGTCGAAAGAGGTACTATATTTTTATTTCAGCTAGCTAGCGTTAATTTCTAATTTGGTACATTTCACTCAGAGGTACTCCACTTGCCTACCAATTAAACCAAGGGTGGAGTGGCGCCCAAAATTGGGAGATTTGTTGACTCTTATTAGAAAACACGATTGACCAAGTCAACCTACGACTCATGCTCTAATAGGCGAACAGCTGCCGTCCGCTGTGTAACATAAGTATTATCTTCTCACAAAAGAACAGAGAGAAATACGTTGCAATATCTAGTTTATCTGTGATTATAGCTTTGACCTTTATCGTCTTTAAGGAAGACGATCCTATTTATTTATTTGAAGGAGACGCCGAAAACAACTACTACAAGGACTATGTGCCCCGACTGGTGTTGCATTACTCCGGTATCACCACGAAAGTTGTCACATCTTTCATTAAGATCAACCACCAGACACTGACCGGTTTCATATTCATATTTCTAACTATACTAGTATACAGCATCAGGTATCTCTAGATAGGATGTAGTATGGTTAGAAGCAGCTGAACGTGGGCAAACTAACTTCAATATATCTATTCTAGCCAATATCATTGCGGGCTTAGTTACCCATAAAAATTTATAATATAGTACAATTTTTTTTAGTACAAGCCTAGCTATCCCTCTTACCTATTTAACTAGACAATATTTTCGGGGGAATTCTTAAGGTACTTTTTAAAATGAATTCAACCGCATTAATAAAAATGTTTGCGTCTTTTATATTGAAAATTGCACTCACTTTTGTTTTTCATATTCCACCATCTTGAATTTTGCTACAAAATGGAAGCATTTTCAATTTCTTTCTCAACGAAATGTCATATAGTAATAAAAATGTTGGATATTGGCGCAAATTTTGGGTTTTCTTTTATTGACAAATCAGCCTTAAAAAATTTTTGAGAAACTTTATTGGGGAAACATTATGTACAATTCGCGTTAATGAAATTGATGTGCTTCTTTATTTACGTACATGTTGCACCTGTTTAAAACTGAGTTAGACATTCTCGTCAACGTGTTTCTATTTATTGAAAATATATCTTTTGACTTGTTCCTCAAGAGATGCAACATGTTCTGGTGGTTCAAAGGAGTATACTTCATTGTGCATGTCCCGCAAATAAAACCCTATAGGACTGATGTCAGGAGATCTCGCCGGTCATAATATATTACTGCTGTAAGTGATAACTTTGTTGTCAAAAATACCCTGTAAATATTCTGTTCTTCTACGTGTGTTATGGGCGGGGGTATTGAAAGCATATTTGGCTAGTATCCCCAATAGCTTCTGTTAGGGCTGGTATTATGGAATCTTGAAGGAATTAAATTATAATTTTATGATATCACTCCATACATTTAATCCATAACATATTTGAAATCCTCGCTAGCTACTTATTCGAGGATTTTCAACTGCTTAATAATGCGTATTATGTCTATTATAAACGTCACAATTTGTGAATCGATTTCAGTCCATAAAACTTTCGAACCAAAATTGGATACTTGCTGACACTTTCTTATAAACAAAATCACAAAATACCTACCATTCTCTGTACAAACTCATTTTCACTCAGCTTTTGAACAATTCTAGGTATTTTCATTACAATATTTAGAATAATGTTTTCTGCACAGTTGTTCTAGATACGAGTATATTTAACACAGTTAAAATTTATTTTGTTGAGGAGGTAAGGATTCTTATTTACACTGTTAATTACATTAATATTAATGTTGTAACTATAATTTCTTTTCAGTTATAATCATCCGCAGTCTATTAAAATAGTCCCAAGATATCTAAAATGATGAACATTGGGTTGTCCAAAAATCCAAAAGTGAGGACATATGAATATTGGTGTAATTTTTTCAAAAACAAAAGATTGAAATATTTTATTAATGTACTTAGCTGAAATCGTATTACAAATATATCTTAAAAATGTGCTCATAATAATGTTGCTTTCAGATCTTTAGTTAGATATAGGTATACAAGGGAAAGTTTAAAACTCACGATTTAAATTTTTCTCTAAAATTACCTAAATAGTTACTGTGAAGATAACACTGACGTAGTTTTCAGTAGTAAACACCAAAACCTGAGCCGTCACAACAGTTCACTGAACCGTAACAATAGTTTAGGTAAAAATAGGACAGTGTTAGCATTGTTTAGTTTTAATCATCTCTAGATGATGCCAGCTTGTTTAGCGAAACGCGCACCGAATGCAGTATAGTGTTTTGCTGTTATGTGGAAAACTACGTTAGTGTTATCTTCACACTAAAGTCTCCAATCCCCCCTTGAAAATTACTCATTAAATCAAATGTGAAAATACAATTGAAGTGCCCGTAGACACCTCCAAACCTTTCCTCATTTCAACGTTTTTGTATGTGTAATAATAACTGAGACGCAGCTCTATATCCAGTACTACTAACTTCAGTTTTTAATGCTAGAGGTACCTTTCAAATTTGAAGACATCTTCATATTGGCTAATCCCCTGAACCGACATCAAATAAGTTAACTTTTTGTTCACAGGGTATCAAATCAGTATTTATACACTTAACAAAAAAATTAAAACTAAATTATTTGAATTCTAACGGTGCTTGAAGTTATTCTCGGCTCTCTATACAGCTCAAGAGTATTTGTTCCATAATAGAGTAAAGACGGGTTAAAATTTGGATAAATACTAAAAAATGTACTGACCTGTAGAGAGGCTCTCCAATGGTTTCCTTGAACCACAACACCATAGCAACTGCATCATCTCTGTCTCTCGGCGTAATATCACAGGGTAGACCTTTCTCCAATTTCAGAACTCCATGAACTTCCTCCATTGGGACTGTAACAATTATTCGTGTTACTATTGTTTAAATGCCTCTTGTTAGGAAACTTTCATTTCGAAGACAGAGCGTTAGGCCAAACTTTGACTATTAAGCCTGCGATGAGGAGGTGAGGTTTTACCAGTAGGTACGAGTTAATCTCGGTTAAAAACTTTTGAAAACATTAGGTACATTCATCAGGGAAATCATATTAGATTTTTAAATTAAATGCTAGACAAATTATTATTTGGAGTTTAGTTTAAACCAGTGAAATTACATATAATATGTAAAATGTGTAGCAATGTCTTTTAGTAAAAAGTCAGAGAGAACGAGTTTGTTGCAATGTGTGAAAATTAATATTAATAATGTAATTATTATGGTAAGGGATGAAGTAAAAGTATTAGGTTTAACTATTGATTCTGATCTTAGATTTAATAAGCATATGTATATCTGATTGCATAAGAAAATATATTTTCAAACTAAAAATGTTTCGTAGACATATTTTAAATAAAAACTCAAAACAATGTTATGTCACTTTAATTATCAATTTTCAATTACAGGGACATAGTATATGGACCTTGTTTAACAGCTGCAACAGCTCAACGAATTCAAAAAATTCAAAACTATTGTCTTAGATTTGTTTTCGGTATTAAAAAGGGCAATTCAGTGAGTCTTAAATTAAAGGAAACCAATTGGTTAAATATGAAAAGCACTCGCAGTCTTCATTGAGCTGTTATTTACATGAAAATTATTCTAAATCGGACACCAGCTTACCTATACAATAGAATCAGATTTCGGACAGATGTTCATAATTCCCAATGTAAGATTTAAAGGTAATTTGACCCCACCTCTGCACAAAACTGTACTGTTTGAAAGGTCTTTCAGTTACAATATTGCTAAAATGTATCAGTCAAAATCAGCGTGAGACATACATTGCATGACGGGAATTTTGTTATAATTTATTTTTATTTATCTATTAAGTGTACTTTTTTTCACTTGTACCCAAATAACATTATTTGCAGGAAATTATTTTGAAAATTAGTAAGGAAAATAAACTTAATGTATGTGTACACCCTGTCGGGTTAAATAGAAGAACAGTTGTATAAATGTTACATGTTTTGCAGCTGAACTTCGCCGCTTTAAGTTATTGTTAAAAATTAAAATATCATTATATCAGCCCTAATGAACTGGTCCTGCCTACTGAATTTGAGATATTAGATGGCACAAGCACAGTCACACATATGGGATAAGTTTAGTGTAGAAATTTACCGCAGCTAGAAAAATCAAGTTTTAACAAATACATCTGCCTGTCCTTTTATACTTTACCAATGTTCAAAACTGTTTACCAATGTCATTTAAAGGAAATATTTATAAAATTGTTTATATGTATGCAAAATTTTTTATTTTACACTGTTTGAACTGAAAATCTAAACAGATAAATCTCGACATTGATATTTCCAGAGAGTAAAAAGTATATGAATAAAAATCCCATGAAAATCAGACATGCAAGATAATCTTCTAGTAAATATCCATTTTGCTAGTGGGTATTGAAATTCACAGGGTCATAGATATGAGCCCGTTAATTTGACTAACTTAAAAGACTTCCGTAACTAGCAGTAAAACTTTGGTTTTACTAAGTTTGATAAGAAAGAACTACAAAAAATTAATATTATATTCATTGTTTCCCAACCTCAAGCATCCTAATATTTAGTGATAGTAGTTTGTAACAGCTTATTTCCGTTTCTGACAAACTCTGAGAAAACTAACAGACAGATATGGCTGAAATTATATGATTTTGAAATCAGAAAAAATAGCTATTTGTGCAAATTTATAGTCAATCATGATTGTCGTAAAAAAATCTTTATTCTGAAAACAGAAGTGACCTGTTGTTATTACTGCTGAATTCTAAGTAAAAATATGCATTAAAAAATAGTTTTAGATCTACAGTTTCTGATATGGTCTCGGAGATAATTGAGAATGAAACTATAGAGTATATTTTTTTCAAAATATTTCAAACAATTGAAGACCGTTTTTAAAATTTGATGTTTATGATTACCCTGTGTAAATGCAAGCAGCACTGGAAACACTTTTTTATTTAGAAATATAAATGCTTTATTTTATCTTTGCCATGAAATTTAGAATAGTGCTTTTTATAAACTTGTGCAAAATTTCACATAAATCAATTATTTACAGATATTTTATATTTTGCAGTATAAATGGTTATATTATATATATTATAAGTTGTAATGGTTAGAGTATCTGATACTTATTAACTTAACTATTTAATGATTTTTATTCGTCGTTATTAAAGTGTTCTGTGCGTTTATAACAATTATAACGAGAATACAATTAGAGTAATCTCTAATTAGAGATTGTTATATATTAACAAATATAACCTTAATACAATTGTATTAACGTTATATTTGTTAATTATAAGTTTCAACTAAACTTACCTAACTCCTGTTTAATAAACGTTTTTTGCGGGTAGTAATAAATTGTTATTAGATATTATTATACTCTTGCTTCGTGTAGGTACGTAGTTAAACCATAAAAAAATATTAGAAAACTGAGAATAACTAAAATGCAAAGTAGTTAATAATTGTTAAAAAAATTCGAATGATGTCTATCCACCAATTTTTCCACCCAGGTATTGAATATATCTAATCGTATTTTAAAATAAGTAAAATACACACAAATATCGTTAAATATACTTAATTCTCCAGTTATTATATCCGATAACTTGGATGTCTGCATTAGTTTAAACTAGAACTTGGCGTGTTTCTCTGCTAGCATACGTCTATAATATTTATTCCGGAGCTTATCCTAGTAGTTTTATGTTATTTAATAATGTGTATACGCAAGGGTTATATGCCATAACAATTAGTTTTTGTCCTAATTCCGTATAGTCTATGTAACTATCTATGTCGCTGATCGTGTTTGGGTGTTTGCTCATCTCTTCAATTAGTACAGCAAATAAGCGTGGGATTGTACAAACATACATTATTTATCAATTTGACTAATTACGGCAATTCTAACATAATCTGAATGGAAACTGAATTAAATAATTTGCCGAATAGGAAAGTACTATTGCATGAAAAGACAAAATAGAAAATTACGAATTTTACAATGATTGCTTGCAGATTTCAATTATAGATCTATATTTTTATTATTACTGCAGATTTAATGTTAAAAAAAATGTTATCTGTAAGGCATCTGTATCTGTAAGGTATAATTATAATATAATATATAGGATATAAGGAAAGTAGCATTAATAAATGACTATATAATAAACCCAGTAAGAACTGTTACGTAGAAAAAACGTTTAATGTTCACAATAGTTACAATACAACATAATCAATAGTTAGTTAACCTTGATACTCTAATTTTTTAATACTATAACATTTTTTAAGCGTACAAATGTCCCGGAAAACGTCAATTGTAACGCAATTATTAACGTTATTAATACATATTATATTAATGAATTCTAACGTTTTTCTACGTCTAAATAACCTCAAAAAGACGTCAGTAGTAACACTCTTTTTAACGTTTAAGAAACATAGAAAAGTAAGCATTTAAACGACACATTTCTAGTTAGTAATCTCACTGTACAGAACTGGTATAGGGTAAAGGGAGGAGAGTTGGACCGGTAGGAGAGACGGACCAATAGTAATAAAATCCAAGATCCGGCAACAGTGGAGGGACGCGGTAGAGAGTAGTTTTATTCGAGCGTGTTCGTGTCGGCGTAAACAACAGATCACTTATTTTGATAATTTTTAATAAGTTATTGAAGAATGATAGTTTTAGCTAGTGTGCAAAATTTGTGCGAGGTGATTTGTGATAAAGTGTGCTGAAAATTTGGTAAGTTTAAACGTGATATTTGTATGTATTGTAGTTTATTAGGCCTTTATCTTTGTCCCTAACCTCAATGGCCGCCAATATAATGCATTGTTTCGGGGCAAACTCGTGGTCCATCTATCCTCCCATATGAGGATAGTTGGACCAGCGATATGGAGGAGAGATGGACCTAAGTATTTACGTCGTTTTTACGTTCTAGGAAATGCCAAACACGTATACTCGCAAAGCAAATACGAGACCAAGGGGGCTTTGGACCGAAAATAATTTGCAATCAGCAATAGGCGCAGTTTCTTCGCACCGTATGGATGTCAATGAAGCGGCTAGATATTACGGTATTCCCCAGTCCACGTTAAAACGTAGACTAAAAAGCAACAACACAGAGAAGAGCAAAAGACTAGGCCCAGATTCAATGCTCGGTGCAAATGCTGAAGAAAAATTGGCAAATCACATAAAGAAAATCCAAAGGAATGGTTTTTCGCCTACCAGAAGGGGAGAAGTTAGAGAAATGGCATTTAAAATGGCTGTCAAAATAGGAATAAACCATAAGTTTAATAATAATGAAGGTAAAAAAATAAATAAAAACTGTCTTTTGCAAATTTTAGTGTTATTCATTTTTAGGTAAAGCAGGGAAAAAATGGTTAGCTTCCTTTTTCAGAAGAAGATCTGATATCGCAGTGCGAAAATCTGAAAATATTTCTATAGCCCGTACCAAAGGAATATCCAGGGAGATTGTACAAAAGTATTTTGAGGAGCTTGACAATATTTTAACCGAACACTCGTTATTTGACAAACCTGGAAATGTATTCAACTGTGACGAAACCGGTCTTCAGATGAATACCAGGCCAGGTCAAGTTCTTGCCGAAAAAGGATCAAAATGTATTCCTAGCATTAGTCCTGGAGAAAAAGGAGAAACTATTAGCGTTTTGGCATGCTTCAATGCTGAAGGTGGATATTTACCTCCATACTGCATTTTTAAAGGGAAAACAGAAAAGATGAATGGTGCGATGGAATGCCTCCAGGATCACGCATAAGAATGTCGGAAAAATCCGCCTACGTAAACTCAGAAATATTCCTCGAGTGGCTGAAGACCCATTTTTTTCCAAAGAAACCGTCTGGAACTGTGTTGTTAATTTTAGATGGACACTCATCTCACACTACGAATATGGAGACTCTGCAATTTGCAGAACAACATGGAATAATACTTTTCTGTTTACCGGCACACATCACACACTTTCTACAGCCCTTAGATCGATGATTTTTTAAATCTTTAAAGGGTCATTATTATGATGCCTGTCGGCTGTTTATAAAAAATCAGGCAGATCGGAAACTGAATAGGTTGAATTTTGGAAAGCTGTTGGGCGACGCGTGGGGGAAATCTGCAACAGTGCAGAACGCAGTGTCAGGCTTTAGGTCGGCCGGGATAATGCCCTTTAATCCAAGTGCTATTCCTGAACATGCTTTCTTGATGGCAGATCCGGTCGAATCCGTTGTAGCAGATAATGAACAACAATTAGTACTCGAGCAACGAGCAGAATCGCCGCAACCTGGCCCATCTGGACTTCAAAATGAACAGAATAGAACTCCTGAAAAATCCACTACGATGCCTGATGTTACCCCAGGAAAAGCGTTAGATTTAGTTTCTCCAGTGCCGGTTGTTACTTGTGCGGTGAAGAAGGTTCGCCGACAAATAACTGGTGTTCTTTCTGTAGAAAAATGCATCGCCAATAAAAGAAAAATCCCAAAGAAGAAAGAAGCCAATAAAAACTCAAAGAAACAAAACTCCGCAAAGCGAAGTAGAAGGCCAAAGAGGACATCCGAATCATCAGAATCTGAAGAAGTGGTTCTAAATGATTCTGAAGAGGACGAAGAACGATTACGCGACTATGAAAATGAGTGCGTTGGATGTGGCGAGGACTACCGAAAGACTAACAAGAACGAGGACTGGCTACAATGTGTATTATGTAAACGATGGCTGCATGAAGGATGTACGAGTTACGAATCACTTTGCCAAGTCTGCGGAACGACCATCCAGAAGAAAAAGTAACATTCTGATCGTCAGATCCTCAGGTCCGACTCTCCTACCCAAGGCGGTCCAACTATCCTCCAGTGGGGAGGATAGTTGGACCAGTGCCACAGTTATTTGTTTTTTTTAATACATGTTACTATGTTTACTTACATGGCAAATATTACTTTTAAGTTCTAGTTTAAATGTTTCTCTATGTTTTTGTTATTTTTTTTTAATTTTACATTGTAAAATAAAGAGTTTGTATTGGGGTTTTTAAAAGGTGGTCCAACTCTCCTCCCTTTACCCTACATTGTATGTTATTATGTTTAAAATTAGTTAAACTGTAACATGTTTTGTTATTGTTATTATTGACAAGGTATTGTTTTTACTTTTAGTTATTTTAAATAATATTTCTAGGCCCCTCAGACGTTTAAAATGCAAATGTATCGTTTTATCGAAGTAATATTTAAATTAATCATAATTTTTAATAATTTTTCCATGTTTTTAGGACGTTTGATGCAAACGTTTGAAAAACCAAAAACTTAAACAATTTACCAAAGGATTATTTACACTTTTAGTTATTTCCAATAACATTTTCAGGTTTTTAAGACGTTTAATATAAGCATTAAAGACACCTGTACCTAAATTTAACGTTTTTTCCATGAATAATTTAAACCAATCGTTCTTACTAACAGCTTTTTTAAGTTTTTAGGATGTTTAATATTAATGTTTTCAAAACAAAAAACTTAACGTTTTAACAAAGTATTATTTACACCTTTAGTTATTTTAAATAATATTTCCAGGTCTTTAAGACGTTTAAAATAAACATTGAAGAAACCTGAAATTTTGACGTTTTAAATAAGAAATATTTAAACCAATCGTTATTTTAAACTGTTTAACCATATTCTTAGGACGTTTAAAGCTAACGTCTAAAAAACCAAAACTTAAACATTTTATCAAAGCGCTATTTACACGTTTAGTTATTTTAAATAATATTTTTAGGCATTTAAGACGTTTAATATATAAACATTGAACAAATATATAAATTTAACGTCATTCTCAAAAATAATATTTACACTTTTAGTTAATGAAAATAGTTACTTTAGCGTTAGTTCAACTTTTAGTTGAAATTTTGTTGAACAAACATGTCATCTTTTCTCTAACATTTTACGTTTAACCAACCAAAACAACATTATTTTAACGACTGTTCTCATTGGGAAACTGCTATTCGTGCAAATGCGTAATATGGTCGAGACTAGATAATTATTTCTGAAAATTATAATTAGTTAAGGTTTACGTATACCCCCCTTCATTTTAAACTGGAAGTTCAAAAATTATGAAAAAAATCAGGTACACTTGTTAATGCAAGATGAATAAAATAGCAAATAATGAAAAATATCTGTGGACTAGTTTTTGAAAAAAAGTGAAAAAACCTTGAAAAAAACTAGTTTTTATTTTTTTTCTCAAAAACTACTTGGCAGATGTTGATTAAAATTTTTGAGATTAATGTGATTTCTATTGCAAATCCGTCTAATTGTTTTGAAAATTTTTGAACTTACAGTTTTCGAAAAAAATGCATTTTTAGTAAAAAATTACTTAGCGCAATTAATATAAAGAAATTTTAGGATTTAAAAGTATATTATGATGCCATAGTCTTTTAGTGATGGACAGGACCAAAAATGTTTGAAGTTTTTAGAGATCTTTTTAAAATATTAAATAATAATTGATCAAAATCGCCTTCAACAATAATCAACCAGCACGTGCTGTCCTCTGTTAGTCATCTTTCCAACTTGAAGTCCGGAATTACATAGTTGCCAGATCGTGACGGCACTTTGAGATTGGTTACGGAGGTCAAATCATGAAACTTTAGAGTTTAGAGAATATAGTGGAAGCGATAATAATGCATTATATTATGCGGATATTTTTCAATAATTCACTGAATTAGCTATCATTTGAATATTTTTAAACTAAAATGTACTGTTAATGGAATGTTACAATATAAAATAAAATAAAAAAAGTGGTTCCGTCGGGGTTCGAACTCTTGCCGAACTGACAGACATATATATTTTAGATGGCTAAGTTTTATTAGGCTACCTATAACATTTTTAGCAGACTTTTATTACAATAGAAATTATTTAAAAAAATAATTGAACCAGAGAAATGGTTAGAAAAAATTTAAATGAGGAAGGAAATATGTACGTACTAGAACCAAAGAGTAAGTAAAGATAATCTAGAACTGCAACCTATAATATTTATGTTTGGAAAAAAGTTGATATTATAAACCTTCCACACTAATCACACTGTTATCTATTTATTGAGTGGACATTATAACGTTTAATGAAATATCTACAGACACATTTTTTTCGGTGGATATTCAAACAGTAACTAATCGATAATTATTTAATCTTAAAGTTTCATAATATCATTTTCTCATAAAAAATATAAAACTTTTTGGGCAATGATATGCATCATAGTCCGGGACCGGGGGCAGGACCAGAATTTTTTTTATTGTACCGATCAATGTAGTAATTTCTATGGCTAAGTCTGTAAACAATTATTTATGGGAAATTTTGAAAAAAAAAATATGCTGGTTGGTCCAGGGAAGTGCCCTTTGTCGTCCTATATAGTCAGAACGACTTGTCCGGGACCGGGGGCGGCACTAGAATTTTTTTTTATTTTACCGATCAATGTAGTTATGGCTAAGTCTGTAAACAATTATTATTTATGGGAAATTTTGAAAAAAAAATTATGCAGGGTGGTCAAGGGAAGTGCCCTTCGTCGTCCTATATAGTCAGAATGACTTGTCCGGGACCGGGAACGGCACTAGAATTATTTTTATTTCACCGCTACAGATAGTAATTTCTATGGCTAACTTTTATGGGCAACTTCACTCAAGTAATGTTTTATTGTATAATGCTATGCAAAAAATTTTTCCAATAGCTCAACGGAACAATGGTGCGAAATTAGCGTTAAAAATTTTGAACCACGTTTACTTACATTCTTATGTATTTACACACACATGTGAAGTATAAAAGCTTGTATAAGAAAATTCTATATAAAGTTTGTAATTTGATGAAATTTTAAATAAATAAAAGGTTAATTCGCGGAATGTTAAACATTTTTTTATATATTGGTATGTGAAAGAGTGTATCGATAATATGAAAGTGTTAAAAAATATCAAATTATGTTTGTAAAAAGTGATAATCGATAGAAATAATTAAGAAATCAGCCCAAATGAAAAATGTAGTAATTTCTGATAGCAAATACCTAATGTGAACAAAAATATGTTTGTTTTATTTGATTATACTTATTTCCGAATAAAAATGCAATGTGCATATAATTTATAATAATTATTCTCTTACTTCACCGATATTTCTTTATGCAAGCATCGCGTAGAATGTAGAACCCAGAATCCAAAAAAAAAAAAAGTATCAAAAGTTGTATAATATTTATGTATAAACAAGTTTTAATCATATTGAAATGTAAAACATAGATCCCTATTTATTTTTAAAAATTATGAATCCTCCTTGATTTTCTAATTAATATCGTAGGCATTTTGTAAAAAGAAAATACTGGCGGACGCTAAATTCTAGTTAAAACATAATATTAATAAGTATATTATTTTCTAAATTTTGTGGCCTACCTAAGGATTTTTAACTTATATAAACCGGTCCACTCATTTCATCTGACAGGTGAAGGACGAATATGTATTATGTATCTCATTTCATGCAAAGTGGTGGAGCGCACTCTCTCCCGTTTTTTGTTCCTCCGCTGTACTGCGTGCTCTCTTCTTCGTATGTGCATTTCACCAGCCTCATATACACATAAAATGATACGAGTTCTAAACGTGCTGAAAACCGGCAACGCTGCATGAAAGTTTGCTATGATTTCCAATTTTGATACCTGCTTTACCAACCTGACACTACTTCCATCTTGCGGATGAGAAACAAAGTAATTGGGGGTATACTTGTATCTTAATGCTGCTAAGAAAGATATAGGTACCCTATTATTGGTTATTATTAGGTAGTGTTAGTAATTAAACTGTACCTTTTTTATATTATCATACTGTGAAAAATATGATGGGGAAGTTCAAATTTGCACCTACAAATTACGGAAAACTTCAGAGTTAAAAAAAACTGGTTTATTTAAAAACGTAAACTGCATCTCTGATAATACACAGCCCTCGCAAATTAAAGTTTTTTAAAACCTCCAGATTTTATCATGATAAGATGAGAAGGTCCTCTTTCAAAATGTTTCGGATTTACTTTTTTGCGGATAAATAAGCAAGAAAAGGAGACTAAAAATAAGGTTATATCGTGCTATTCATATTCGAAAGATATTCAATTTAATTTAAGCTTCAAGGAACAACGAAAAGAAACATTCTACAGTAAAAACTTTGTCTTTTTGCCATAAGCTCGATAAAGTTTTCCTCGGAAAACTTCGCATTGCCTGATGGAATGAAACAAAGTGCTTGTCGGCTATACTGTATAAAAAATACGAACTGTAATGAAAGTACATAGCATTTTCAAAAGTTAATTATGCTCGGCGTAGCCTGAAGCGACTTATCGTAATTGAAATTAGCTTCCTAAGCTTTAAATCAGTCCGACCGCCCATTTTCCCGTTATAAAACATATCAAATTTCAACGAGCTCGATTTGCTTTATTGCTCCTCGTTAATTTACTGCCTTCATATTACAATTTAATAAAGCAAAATTTTAATTCTAATTTTGTGGTAGGTATATATGAACTATTTAATAGAAACGAAAGAAAAAAAATCTCAATTATTATTATTCTGTATATCAACATACTAGATGATTAAGTCCAATAAAATAATGTTTTAATAATTAAGACTAACAAACCATTGTCGAGGAATTATATTATCTATTGGACACATTTCATGACAAACTTTATTATAAAACACTTCATTGATTTCAGTGGAGTTCAGTGAACATTAGATGTACAAAATAGTAACTTGAAAATATATTTATGTGATAACATATTTATAAGAAAAATGTTCTTGTTACTAATGCTTCCTTGCGTTTTTTTAAATTATTTTTAACATATTTATTACCACATTAATAATGACCGTAATGTTATGGCCATTTATTTTTCAATTGTTGAGTTTAATTTCGATCGAATTGGATTTTTTTATAATGTTTCTCAATGCAGTGTTTGACCTTATGAGTATTCCACAAACAGATTATTAAATTATTATTATACAGTGAGGACATAAAGCCCCCCCCCCTCTAACTTTTGAATCACTGGGTAGATTGTGATGAAATTTGGAACGATAATATATGACTAAATTCTTCATTTTTTGACACATCAATGGCAGCTCTGAATGTCAAAGTGACAGTTAGGCGCGCAATAGGAATTTTTTTTTAAATGGAAATGGGGGTAGAGTGGGGACTCATTTTGAAACTATTTTTATGCTCAAAACATCCCTCAAATTTGAGAACATTTGGTTCAGTAATTTCCAAATAAAAACCAGTAATATCAGTTTATAACATAATCTTTTTACCACATAATCTTTATAATAGAACTTACCCATGGAACATTTATTTGTCAGGAGGTTAATGGAGGTCATTTTCAACATCTTTTGAAGTAACACGTGTTTTCTAAATTTGTTTCTGCCTCTAACTTTTTTTTTTTTTAGGTTTATTTTAAATTATTTCATAATTTTTTAATTTAGGTTATTTTAGGTTAGGGATGGTTTATTGTTATTTGTTTACTTTTAATTTTTGTTCTGCTTTGAACAATTTACAATAATTTGTAATATGTATGCAAAAAAATGATATAACAGAAATCGATATTACTGGTTTTTATTTGGAAATTACTGAACCAAATGTTCTCAAATTTGGGGGATGTTTTGAGCATAAAAATAGCTTCTAAATGAGTCCCCACTCGACCCCCATTTCCATTTAAAAAAATGTTCCTATTGCGCGCCCAGCTGTTACTTTGGCACTCAGAGCTGTCATTGATGTGTCAAAAAATGCAGAATTTAGTCATATATTATCGTTCCAAATTTCATCACAATCTACCCAGTGGTTCAAAAATTAGAGGGGGGGGGCGGACTTTATGTCCTCACTGTATATAAATTTACCAGTATTATCATAATAATAATAGTAAATAGTAAATAATAATAATAATAGTAATAGTAATAGTAATAGTAATAATGAAAATATAAGAATATAATGCTGCACCGAAACTCCTGTGAGAGAATAATTAGAAAGAAGAGGAATGAGGGAAAGAAGGATGAAGAAGAAGAATAATAGACATACAACAGTTACACTCTAAATAGATAAATTAATTAAAAAGATACTTCCAAAACAAAAACCATCCATTACATATGAAAAACATACATACCTACATATTGAATAAACAAACACAGTGTTTAGGTTAATTGCATAATCTCCTAAATATCATTCAATTACTCTATTAAATTATAAAGCTGAGTTTAGGATAAACTAGAACAGGAGATTTAAAACAGCTTCACGATTTCATCACTAAATAGAAAATAAATTTACGTAAGTTTGAAATTGCAATAATCAGAAGCTCTCGGGGGCGCAATAAAGCAGATATTCAATAGGTATAAGCCGAATCAAGTTTAAACATTCTCAATTCTCCATGATGAAATTTCATCGACTTCAAAGAAACAGTTTTGTTGATTTTTAAATTGCAGATGTTATTTACATAGAAAATATTTTATTAAATTTTAAAATAGTGTTATATTAGTCAAAGATTATTTGACGTAGTTCTAAAAATTTAAACTTAACAAAATGTCGGTATATTATTTTAATCAATAGTAGGCAGAAATGTGAGTTGTAAAAGCTACGGATTATAATGTTATTGATTGGAAAATGAGAAATGTGCTCTTAACCAAATGGTTATTTAATCTTAACTCTCATGTTTTGCAGTAATAGAGATAGAAAAAAGTAGCTTCAATAACATTACAGCAACCAAAAAACGGTGTATGTACTATAGTTGACAGAATCATGTAATAAGCAACTGAAAACAGATCTATGTATTATGTACATACCTAAAAATCTTGATTCTACTTAGTTACTCGTCCAATTAGATCCCTCAGTCAACGGTATCACTTAATTTTAAGGTTAGCCATAGGATGTGTTTTTAGCTGTAATGATGTCTTGTTTGCACATTTCATCCTTTATTCCATTAAGGCCTCTTCTTAATTCATCTGTTGGCAAATTCAGATGCCAAACCATCAAAATCCGTTATTAGTAGACGATACCAGAAAAGCTACCGTTTACCGATCTCAAGTCATACCCGGCTGAGTTAGTAGGAGCATTAATAGAAACTGTTGTCAGGGTGATGGTGGTCAGGTTGGACACAACAACGAGAACTAGATTCACATCCTCTGTCACTGTGCCTGCTTCATGGTCAAGAGACACAAACATCTGGGTGCAGAATTTCTCCTGCCTCAGGACATTAGAGAGCTTCCACTAGAACTAATGTTGGCCTATCCGCATAGCACGGGTTTCCTTCCAATAGCTCTCGACTAGAGGCAAGCAAAATGGGTCGAAAGGCCTGAGTGTTGCGAGTAACCGCGCCGCCTTCCAACAACAACAACAACAACAACAACAACAGGTGATGGTAAATGAATCTGCATTATCAGCCTAACTGCGCTTGTTACTGGTAGCTAGCGAATCTAGCGAATAGCTTCTTATAAGGTATAGTGATCTAAAAATATTTGATAGTGCTTTGACCAGCATATATCAACAAACATCGCACTCCATTGTTGTCATAGTTAATTCTCAAATTTCTCCATCTAATTCGACAATACTATATAAATGTTATTTATGTTATCTAGGATTATCATTAAAAAAAGTTATAATTTCGTTAGTTGAAATTAGAAGGGCGCACAGAAAGCTTTTTTATACACCACTCACATTCAACATCAGTGTTGTATATACTATTAGGACTATTACCATAGTTGTACTATATTATCATATATATTATTGTGGAACTTATTGTGTAAATTTTTTACTGACTAAATTTTATATTTCCTCATTTCTGGAACTGAACGATTTTTCTTAAAAAGTAGCAACGCCGCCCAACATGCCGGGAGTGTATGGAACGTGTCTCTGTTGAACTCATTGAACTCAAGTAGAGTTCATTGAGTAGAGTTCAGGTGCGTAGCACGGTTTTGGTACCAGAGCGCATTTTTTGTTCGTGTTTTTGTGCTCTCTGCTGTTTATTATCCCACCGGGTAGATAATCTAAAGTAAGGTTTACTAGGTACTACGTTTTATGTACTAGGTGTTATGTTTGTTCTTTGTATTAATAGTACAAATTCCAGTATTTTAAACTTCCATTCTTTTTTCACTAAAGATATGATTTCGATAAATGACAATAATTGGGAAATTAAAAAACATTATTCGTATAAGTTTCCCTATTAAAATGGTTCAAATAAAATAACCAGCAGTGACATCCACAATTGAAATTCCTTTATTATATAGTATGCATAATCGACAAAAGATGTGGAGAACTCTAATATTGTTCGGAATTGCAAAAAGTATTTGATGCCGATAGTAATATCCCTTGCGACTTGATTAAATTTTGCATTTATTCTGACGTTTCTGATGATTGATGTCTCTGATAAACAAACGTACCTAAGGGGAATGTAAATAAAAAATGTATTAGATGAGAAAGCAATAAAGAACAGAAATCTTTTATTAAAACTTTTTGTGGCCTTTACTTTTTTAATAAACGCTTTTTGTTGTGAAGTACGACGAGCTTGACGACACCTCATGACTAGTAATGAGGAATTTTCGTGGCTGACAACGGCATAATGACAGTTTAGTATAGGCGAGCTGTAGCCAAATCTTCCATTATTCGGTGAAATTAACGATGCTTTTTCTAAACACTTTCTTATGACTTTCATACACGCACTTGTGTACTTTGGAACTGCCCGAAATTAATTTCCTCCCTGAGGAAATCTTACAAAGGATTCAAAGAGCCTTTTCTTCCCAGAATTTTTTATACTATTTTAATTACACGCTGCAGATTACGTTTAAACAATGACACTTTGAGATGGAACCACGGCATTAGTAATTTATTAAGTTCTGGGCAACAAGAAAATATAATTTCTTGACAAAAGAATTTATCAAAGCTATTCTATTTTAACAATATTCATATACAGGGTGACCCATTCGTCTGGGATTCCTTTATTTCTCCACTATTATCAACTTTAGAAAAAAATATCTAATACAAAAGTTTTCAGAAATAATAAGGGCTATAATTTAAAATTAGTTACAGATTTACAGGGTGTTCGCATCCTTCCAAACCTATAAAAACTTTCTTATTTTAAATGGAACACCCTGTATATTATTAGCTCATTGGATTCCTCATCGCAAGTGCTTTCAGTCCATATAACATTTGTTATAGCTAAACTTTATAGTTTCGAAGATATTTAATATTTTGTGTAAAAAATGACAAATGCAGACTTTGGTGAAAATAATAGTATCTTCCTTAGTTTTTACATTTCGGTAATAAATATTGGTATTCGTTTAGTATAAGCCATGGCGAATATTTTGCTGTATATAAATGTTTTATAAATTTTACAGGGTGTTAATAATCTTGTAGCAAAATTGGAAAAATGTAAGGGCCATTATCTCGTTTATTTTAAATGGAACATCCTGTATATTTTTAACGGATCAGATTCAGAATTGAAAACTCTATCGATCCATATTAGTATGTTATATACCCAAAGATAATAGTTTTCGAGTTATTTTAAAATTTAAAATATTTTACTCTTTGGTTACAAGTGAACATCAATTATGAGCCTAGGCCTAGACATTAGTCAAACACAAGTTAGTAAGTGTTTAAAGGATAACAAATTTCATCCCTACAAGATTAAGTTACATCAAGCTCTACGTCCAAATTACTTTGAAAAACGACTACAATTTTGCGAACAGATGTTGGAAATAATAAACAATGAAGAAATATTTCTAAATTTTGTAATGTTCAGCGACGAAGCAACGTTTCATAAAAATGGAAATGTGAATCGTTGCAATTTTCTTTTTTATTCAACAGAATAACCAAATTTTTTAATAACCAAAGAGTTGTCAATAATCAAGGCTAATGGACTATAAATTGCTGGGGAGCAATTTTAGGAGAGCACATAATAGGTCCATATTTTTTTGAAAATCCACTTACAGGAGAGACATATTTAGATTTTTTACAAAATTATCTTTTGGAATATCTATCTATTTGATGATATTCCCTTAAATATCTTACCAAGACTATGGCTTCAGCAGGATAGTGCCCCCGCGCACTATAGCGTTAATGTAAGGAATTTTTTGAACGGACATTTTCCAAATAGATGAATTGGTCGAGGGGGTCCAGTAAATTGGCCTGCACGTTCTCTAGACCTTACATGTCTGGATTTTTTCTATGGGGATACGTGAAAGATAGAGTATACAGCATGTCTCTGACAGCGGACGATATGAAAGATAGAATTAGACATTGCTTCCGAAACATTACACCAGATATCCTAAGAAATGTGCGAGTTTCATTTCGAACAAGACTTGAACTGTGAATTCAGCAACAGGGTGGACTGTTTGAAATGAAATAAAATAAAATTTAACGAGACTGTTATTGTCTAAGCGTAGGTTAATCTTTAGAAGGGTTGAACAAAATCTCATTTATCTTAAAAAAATCAAAAATTTATTTTTATTACATTGTATTGATAACTTTTAAAAATATCATGTTACGTTAGTTATTTATTTGAATAAAAAAAAATATTACAAGAGTTTGATTTAAATCATGATTTTAATTATGATTTAAATTCACTTGATAAATTTTGTTTTCCAAGCCATCTAGGCTCATAATTTATGTTTACTTGTAACCAAAGAGTAAAATATTTTAAATTTCAAAATAACTCGAAAACTATTATCTTTGGGTATATAACATACTAATATGGATCCATAGAGTTTTCAATTCTGAATCTGATCCATTAAAAATATACAGGGTGTTCCATTTAAAATAAACGAGATATTGGCCCGTACAGTTTTCCAATTTTGCTACGAGATTATTAACACCCTGTATAATTTATAAAACATTTATATACAGCAAAATATTTGCCATGGCTTATACTAAACGAATACCAATATTTATTACCGAAATGTAAAAACTAAGGAAGATACTGTTATTTTCACCAAAGTCTGCATTTGTCATTTTTTTACACAAAATATTAAATATCTTCGAAACTATAAAGTTTAGCTATAACAAATGTTATATGGACTGAAAGGACTTGCGATGAGGGATACAGTGAGCTAATAATATACAGGGTGTTCCATTTAAAATAAGAAAATGTTTATAGGTTTGGAAGAATGTGAACACCCTGTATATCTGCAACTAATTTTAAATTGTAGCCCTTATTATTTCTGAAAACTTTTGTATTAGATATTTTTTTCTAAAGTTGGTAATAGAGGAGAAATAAAGGAATCCCAGACGAATGGGTCACCCTGTAGATATAGAGTGTTCTTTTTAAAACTTTTCCCTCCCACTCCATTCTCACCCTCATTTTCTCCTCGATATCTGTGTATTTCAAAAAATCCCGAAACACGTGTGAAAAATTTCATCGAGGGGAACAACTTTACATTCAAAAATTGACGCGCTCCCTTTTACTCCCTGCTAACAGGAGCTACACCCTTAAAAGTTTTAAAAGGGATAGGGCATCGAGTAATAACTCATTTTAGAGGTCTTTTTAACCCCTAATCAGAATTTTTTTCTTTTAATTTTAATTGTTTAATTAATCCGTTGTCCAGATATTTCGAAAAATCTTTTTACTCCTTCATACCTTTACAGTCCGTTCCTAAAGTAACCACTCCCCACTTTAACTTTTGAACGTATTGAGATATCGACCTCAAACAAAATGTAGGATGAATGGTATCAAGAATACCACTGTCTACCCGCCAACGGAATTTTGACAACTGATATATGGCGCCAGAGTAGCTGTCGGCATGCACATTTTTTTAAATAGCATAGTAGGGCTATCGCAGATCTTTTGAAATTTTTGATCTAAGAGGATTGTATTCTCAAAAAAAAATATATCTACAGGTGTTAAATTGGGGGCTTGGGGGTGTTGGCTTTTCATAATTTTAATATTTGAAAGGTAGGAGTATCAAAAACATTTCAATATTTAAAGTGAAAGTGATGGTCTTTCACTCGGCGAATGAGACAGAAATGGTTGTAACACGGATGACTCGATTTTAATTTTTCAACTGGTATGGAGAGAATTGAAATACCTTATTTTATGGACGGATTGTAGGAGTATGTTAAACACAACATTTTAGTCTAGTGTATTTCATTAAGGTAATACACTATACTAAATAGTAATATTATTCTCTGATGGTGCGGTACTCTGGACATAGGCATCAAAATGCAAGACATTAAGAGAATATCATATTTCACCTTATTTTCACTTTTCACCTTTTAACTTTTTACAAAAATTATATAAATCAACACTACCTCATATTAAATTTAAATCGATAATGAGTCATCAATCAATCATACTTAAATTTAAATTTAAATTTAAATTTAAATTACTCACTATTTATTTGAATGCATTAAATCTTGTCACAGCTTTCTCATTAAGTATGTAAGTATCTCATATAATGCTTATACCTATTTTTAACTACTTTAATAGTTTATTACTTAAAAAAATGTTAACGGCTTCAGATTAGTGTCACATGCAAACGCTGTTAAAAAAAAAGGTTTCTGCATCCCAAAAAAAATCTATATAATTTGTACAATAATGACATTTTACATAAGAGAAATAACCAAATACTGTGTGAATCGTTGATATTGTCACATTGAAATTACTGACGGTGTTAATATATAGACATGCCCCTCTTAAAAGATTAATACTTTCAACTGCAGCTTATTAAAAAATCTCAAGTCTCGTAATACATTTGAGACTTGTGTAGATATGACCATATTTTCGATAGTAAAGTTTATATGAATTTAATTAAAAATAGCTAATTATTGTAAAAATCATATATGCTTTAACTGAAAAAAAAAATGGCTCTTTTGTTAAAATTTGGTATGCAGCTTTTATCTTGAAGGGGGTTGGAACCTTTAGTGTGAAGATATCACTTACGTAGTTTTCCAAATAACATCAAAATACTATACTGCACTCGACGCGCGTTTCGCCAACCAAGTTGGGATCATTGGGAGATTATTAAAACTCAGTTTTAATCATCTCCAGTGTGTTAGTGTTTTGGTGTTATGTGGAAAACTACGTCAGTAGAGTTGGGATTTGAGGCCATAAGCCCAGCCAGGCCAGGCCAGGCCCGGCGAGGTCGGGAAAATCTGCATATTTTACTGGCCGGGCTGGACCTGGCCGGATGCTTTGTAATACCTGGCCGGGCCGGGCTGCAATTGAATTGGCCAGGCCCGACTGGCCGAGTCGGGCCAGGCCTGGCCGAATCGGGTCTGGGCTGGCCTGGCCGTTTCGGGCCGGATCGGACCGATTTCGACCTAACCTAGGCTAACCGGTTTGCTGTATAACAATTTTAAAATACTATATCTAAAATCACTATATCGTGTTCTTCCTATGAGGAATTCGATTTCATAATAACTTGAGGTGTTTCACCCATTTATCTCACTCATACTACTTAAAATTTAAGGTGTCCCAAAATGGAAAAATTATACTTAGCAATAAGTATTACTCTGATATTTAAGCACATCTAAAAATTCTTACACAGACTTAGAATTCGATGCAGAATTTAAAAATGAAATATTTGAAAAAATAAAGTTGATGGTCGTAACTTCTTTTTGGACTACCCTGTATACATGAATTGAGCATAAAAAATCGCATTAAAAAGAAAAATCCACAAGTCCGAGTGTTTTTCCAAAAAACACACCGCTGAATTTTAAATGAATTTAGACATCACTTCTGGGACAGAACTTTTCAGAATCTATCGTTTGGTACTAATTTCAGAATTATCCAAAAATTTAAAATTTTCCGAAAATTTTGAAAATTTTTAATTCCTGGATAAATTTGAAATTACCATCAAACGATAGCTTATGAAAAGTTAAGATAGAAATGTGCAAACCATTTTGCTTGATCTCAAACAGTTTAGATTTTACAGGGTGTTAAAGTTGCAAAATGGCAATATTCACCTGTCAATATTTCCAAAACAGTTTAAGATAGGTATAGGACATCCTACATAAAAAGTGTTTAGAATTTTACGTACAATCCAAAAATGTAATAATATACAGGATGTTGTATTTAAAATAAGAAAGTTAGTATTGGCCACTGTTACATGACACACCCTGTATGAAAAGTTTTTGTGGAAAAAGATGTGCAATTAAAAATAACAATCGACGGGTCTGAGCGATTTTTCAAAAAAACAATATTTTGGAAGTTATTTGGGGCGTTCCAGAGTTTTGAACCTCACTGTATATATATATATATATATATATATATATATATTATATATATTACAAGTGTTAAATGTAAAACATTATGTTTGTGTTTAAGTTGTTGAACAAATTTGTTTTCGGAGTTTGTATTTTATTTGATAATGAAATAAAAAATTATTCTATTAAGGTTGTTTTGTTCTATTTTGTGAGACATTTGAACGTTTCATTGAGACATAAAAGAGTTAATAAATTTATGAATTGTCATACCTATTGTCAATGTCAAGTAGGTAGGATTTCTGGTATGGCTGAATGTGGCTTAGGCAGACTGGGTTGAATTTGGGCGGACCGATTCTGGCTAAACTTGCCTTGATAGAGCCGGGCCGGATCAGATTCGATTTGAGCTTCGATTCGATTTGGTCAGGTCAGGCGTGGTCTGACGTAGCCGAGTCGCGCCTGGCCTGGTCTGGCCGGGCCGGACCGAATTCAATCTGGCTTGGTCGGGCCTGGCTCAAATCTGGCCTGGCCGGGCTATAATTGTCAAGAGGTCTGGCTTTAATTGGGCCAAACGTTCGGTGGGTTTATCTGGCCTGGCCTATACTCTGTCGGGCCGGGCCTGGCCTGGTCTGAATTTTTTTAAAAAGTCGCAACTCTATACGTCAGTGATATGCAGCTTTTACATTTGGGTTTTTTAATACTTGTGTGCTTTTCATAAATTTTTTAGAAGGAGGGGCGTATTTACGGGAGTGACTTAGAGATGTTCGCTTCTCCCCAATTTTTTACTTTCGAGCTATACCAAAGTTGCCTCAAGATTATGAGAGAGGGCTTATAGTTAAGAAGAGAAATAAAATTTTCGTGTTATATGTTGTTGGTACGCTTCGATCATTGAGATAAATATCACAGCATACTGAAAATAAATCATAGTGAGTTAATAATGGAATAATACTGATAATAATGTTAATAATCGCATCACCTTTGAAATGTTTTTGTTATACCTACCTTTCAAATATTAAATATTTGCGTAGGTAAGTACCTTAAAACAATTCGAAATTTCTTTTTTCCACAAGTCAATCTTTTAGATTATAACGATTTCTCGTTATTTTTTATTTAGGTGAAAGGTACACAATATACTTATAATTAACGGCACATTGGTCGCCAATTTTATAACGATACTTCTTTTCAATTATGTTATTAACTGAAAAGGTACTTACTACTGTGTTGAAACTCTCTACCAGGGGTGGGCAGGGTGAAGTACTGCAGGGCTATTTATTATCTGCCAAACTTGGGCGCCATCAATTGATCTTTTTTGATGGTATTGGTAAAGGTATAGTTCCGATCTAAGTGAAGACAATTGAAAAAAAAACACTTGACAAGAACTAAGTTAGTTTTACTATAATGATATTCAACTATACATTTACAAACACTCAATACATATAGAAATATATAATTTTACATATTTTAACAAGTACTCTCAAATTTATATACAGGAGAGAAAATTCGGCTATACTAAAATTTATATAGAAAGGTAAGTTTTAGCGATTTTCAGTTCGCGCGGTAACGGTAAGGGCCCAATTCTAGTGCACACGCGGCCTAGGCATAGTTAAGTTAATAAAGTAAGTCACGGTATACGCAAGGTGTTCAAGAAGCACTTCCAAAATAGATAGTTTATAAGGTACTCACAAATTTACAGGGATGGTAGACCTTAACGTTTTTCATACGTTGCTGTCCAAGCACCATGAAATAGTCATCACGACTACGCCATCAGTCAGACGAACGATCGTCTTTTCTCCTTTTTATTATAGACAGTCAAATTCAGGGTTCTGCTGTATCACACTCCTAATACTTTGTCTTATTTCTTTCCCTTTTTTCTATATTAAAATTCAGATTCACTTTTTCACCAACTAATCGGTACTACCATTTTTCGCCATCTTTTTTTCTCTTCCCCTCGTTCTCTCACGTCCTCCATCTCCTCCCGTTCTTAACACGAGATGGCGTCACTATACTGTCCCGAACCTCAGGTTATGCAAACCTAGGACGATGTATGAAGATATACGTAATGCACAACCACAAAGAGTGAAGTCGGGATTATACGCACTTAATATACACAGAATACATAGAGTACTTTAAATACAGGATTGGTGTTTAACAAGCAGGTAAAAACATAGAATAAGATAAGAATAATTAGTTTAAATCAACTAAGAAAGGTATTTTATTAGCTATTCAGAACTAGACCGTTACAAGATAGTCATCATTTTAAAATCATGCAATGTTTGAAATTTGGGAGGTAAATAAAATATTTAATGACATTTTAAATGATATATGGCGCACTCCTCCGGGCCACCAAATAAACAAACTGAAAATGGCGCCCAGCCATTATTTTGGAAAATAGAGTAATATTTTCAATTAGTGATACTTTACTTTTTATAATCTCCGTCTAATTTTTATATAAAATAACAATTATTTTAGAAGAGGAGGGGTACTTTTAGTTTTTCCTGAATAATAGATCATAAAAATATAGCTAAGAAAAATATTAAGGTGATTTTGTGAGAATTTTTAATATTGTTAATTGAGAATTTATTAATTGTGAATGCCTTTCTTGTTGAGTGTTCTACTTAACTAGAAATCTTTAATATTATCTAACATCTATTATGTTGTCTAATATTATTTTTGTTCTTTGTATGCAATCTGCATGCTATAAAATTCTTTAAATATGCAGTTAAGCTATGGTGCATAAGAAAATGCCTCAGAATATCTGAGATGCTATAAATTAACTAAGAAAGTATAAGAAAAGCCTGACACGTTTTTACAGTGGAGTATATATAAATATTTCAAATGGTAGCGATAAAAATTTACAACTTAATTTCTTTATAACTTTTCCAGAGGTAATGTTTCGGAGTTTTTGTGTTTCATGAACTCATATGGAGTTAATTTACCTAAATTTTTTTTTAAATGTTTTTATCCTATGTAGAAATATGATGATGTATGATTTATTTCAATAGAGATGCGCGCGTTCAAGTACCGCCTCATACATACCAGACCTTTCAAAAACCACTTACGTATACATAGCAAGCAATAATCCACAGTTCAGCTTCTCGAAATTCATAATTTAAATTCGTTTGGTTAAAGCAATCAAGCTCGCAATTTTAATTAACGCATTTTGCTTCCCTCGTCTGAAAACAAGGTACAAAAGAATGCTGCGGTATTTGCAGTTATGTGTACAACGACAACATCAAAGACAATAAGGTACTTTTGATATCAACTACTAATTATATGTTCTTGAGTTTCTTCTAAGAGACAAGGTATCTAAAGTAAATGCATATTTTGAAAAAATAATTAGAGACAAAAGAATGTAAGCTGAAAGCTTGCAGGCAGTTTCAGTAAACCTCACACAATGCCAACCAATTAATTAGGAGATATATAACAAAGCATTTAACAACAAAGCAGCCACAGTTAATTGGAGAAAACTAAATAGGAATTCGAAATTGTTTTCTCCTCAAACATTGTCATATTTATCTTAATAAACCGCTTTAAGGCAACTTTATTACTAGAACTGAAATACCTATATCAAAGAATAAGTAGGGGGTCAACCTTATTCCCCGCCATTTTGATCCTGGAAGTGGTGATAGACACAAAAAGTTAAATTAGGACAATTTGTGTAATTACTTGCTCAATCATAAACAAATTCAGGAACCAAGTTGGTGAAATTGGAACAATTTTGCGTAAATTAAGTAATTCATTAATTCCTATCTGCACAGAATGAAGTTAATATGTGATAAAAACGCTGTTAGATTTAATCCTATAAAATGTAAAAATATAATTATTGGTACTTATCAGAGAAATAGACAATTAGGTAATTTTAATGTTGTTATAAATAATGTCGAAAACCCTGTGGAAAATTGATCTTCGCTAAAACATTTAGGTCTGTCGTTGGACTGCGAATTAAAGTTATTTCAACATATTGTGACTCAATGAACGCTAATAAATTCAAGTTGTAAAAAATTCTGTATTGATGCATAAAATTAATTTGTTACTCACATATACTACCTTTTAATCATGTTAACCTACTCAACTGATTTACAAAAATAACACCTCATACGTATTACGTCTGTTCATCACGAGCTATTTAATCAATCAATTTTGGCAAAACTTCCCAATGACACCTTAACTCAATTCTGGTGTGTAATTAATGCATCATGAAAACATTCTTGTATTGATAAGTTTACAATTATTTTCATTTATTTTTCTATTTATTTCCGTTACACCTATCTTTAGTATATGAATTGTTGCGTTAGATTGGCGTAGAAAACAATGAAATTATAAAATTCTAATAAGTGAATTGTTTCCTGTTTCATACATTTATTTGGAAAAATTTAAAAACACATTTCAGCGCTAAGAGCAGAATCTTTGACAGCTTTTTTTGCTCAAGTTTCAAGAAAAACAACTAAATATAATACAATACACCCTATAAATGTCGTAGTACTCATAACAGGAGAGCCATAATACAATATACACATACTTATATAACAGAACAAAGATACATCCCATAAATACACTCGTGGAAATTGGAAACGATTCACCTAAAACTATAGTCATTTTTGTATGGTTATATTTGCTAAACGCCAGGGTAGGTCAATTGTCATATAACATGGTTAAAGAATATCTACAGGGTGATGTGTAGGAACGTGTTTTTTTACCAAAATGAAAGCAGATATCTGGGATGCACGCAAAGTGGGGAAATAATTTTTATGGTGTAAAAAGATAGTTTTATTTTTGCTAAAAAAAATGTTTTTTAAAAATCCTTTCTACCTAGATTGGTTTCCAAATTATAGCAGTTTTTGTAAACCATTGCATTTGTGACTGATCATGCACAGGTGCTGATTTTTTAAAATAAAACAAGTTGGCTTTGAAATGAAAATCGATCCTGCCACCTGTCAGGATGATGTTATGAAATTATAAGTGGAGTTCGTGGAGGCCCCACCAGATATTAGTCCTATTTTTTTTTATGTTTTTTGATTTTATTAATAAATAACGACTTAAATTTTGTATATGATTTTTTAATAATACTCAGATTATTGCTAGGTGACAAGTGACAGGATCGATTTTCATTTCAAAGCCAACTTATTTTATTTTCAAAAATCGGCACCTGTGATCAGTCACAAATGTAATGGTTTACAAAAACCACGATAATTTAGAAACCAATCTAGGTAGAAAGGATTTTCAAAAAACATTTTTTTTAGCACAGATAAAACTATCTTTTGACATAATAAAATTTATTTCCCCACTTTGCGTGCATCCCAGATACTTGCTTATATTTTGGTAAAAAAACAGATTCCTACACATCATCCTGTACATATTCTATAACTATGTTATGAAAACTGACCTACCCTACATTATAACCCAAGCTTGGCTTAATGAAATAGAAAGAAATTTGGTTAAATTGATAAAACCGTTTAGAAAATATAACCGTACAAAAATGACTATAGTTTTAGGTGAGTCGTTTCCAATTTCCACGAGTGTACTACGAATACTACAAGATGACCAAACTAAGCAGGTAAATTCATGAAAAGACAGTCTACTTTTAAATTTATTTAAAGAGTCTGAACCCTCTGTTGGGCAGAAAATTTTGCTTGCATCTGGTGTGAAATGTTTTTTTTTCAATTTTAGTTGATGTCCACGAAGACGGACTTTATTTAGCTGAAATATATCATCTGGACAGTAAATCTCGCCTTGAAGTAACTTAAAGATCACAATTAGGTTACCACGCGTTCTGTGTTTATCTAATGATGGTAACTTAAGGCGGGCCAGGCGGGTGTCATAAGGAATGTTATGAAAACCCACTGTGTAACTTAGTGGCTCATCTCTGTGTTCCTTCGAGAACTGTTTATATCTTTCTTTAATAAAGGAGACCAAACTGATACTGCAAATTCCAGGTGTGGCCGGATATACGCCTTGTAGATCTTCAGAAATGTTTCAATAGTAATATCCTGAAAGGATTTTCGAATCATGTAAATAAGTTGATTACATCTGTTGACAACATTCGTAACATGCGCACTCCAAGACCAGGAATCAATATTGTGTCCATCAATTTTATAAATTAGTTTCGGATTATTCTTGGATATATAAAGAACGCAACATTTGATATGGTTCAACGGTATTAGCCAACGGGAGCACCACTCAGCGATGAGGTCAACATCAGCTTGAATGGTCGCCGATGGCAGTGAGAAAAGTTTAAGGTCGTCTGCATAAGATACAATATTAGAAGAACAGTTTTTAGCAAGGTCAGGTACGTATACTAAGAAAAGAATCGGGCCCAGTACTGACCCCTGTGGTACGCCACTAATAACATTAAGCTATTTTGATACAGAGTCTATACCTATACGCACTGAAAATTGACGATCAGATTAAAACGAGGAGATCCATGTTAACAATTTTCCGCGCACACCGAAATAAGTTTAAGTAATAGTCTATTAAGCGGCACATTATCAAAGACACGATAGAAGTCCAAATAAATTATGTACATAGGCTGCTGCGTTCCGAAGCTGAAAGTCCACCTGTTGATTGCTTGTAGAAGGTTGGAGACGACAGATCGCCCAGGTAAAAAAACATGTTGATGAGAAGGAATATTTCGACGTTTAATAAAAATGGGATTAGTGCATCACAGATAATATGTTCCAACATAGCTAAAAGAATTCTTTATTAAAAACATACTATATATAATTTTATTTTTGGATTGAGATTTCTGTCTGGAATATATTAACATAGCGATTTATTGATGTTTTCAAAATAATAGTAGCCAGTACTATAGAACACTAGTATTACATTTTCTCACTTATAAATGGGACACCAAACTTAGCCCTTCAAAGTTTCAATAGCTTTTATAATTTGTACTTTATTTATATCTCAGAAATTTTTAATATCATAGTTGCCAATAATTATAGGTTTACCTTTCTTTTATGAGCAATAAAATTTAACATATACAATCTTTGATAATAGAGATACGCTTGAAGTAAGGTGCTAAGGTAGAATTATACGAATATTATATTATACTATACTATTATATATTATACTTACTACTATAGAATAATTACTTGTATTTGATTATAATTAATGATATTTATGGAGTTTTAGAAATCTTCAAATCTTCTTATTGGATATTACACAATACATCACAGGAAATTATTATTTAGCCACAGACCAGTAATTTTTCAACTCATTGCTGCCTCTCTTATGGCACATTGTCTATATTATCTATATCTATATTATCAAATAAATTTATTGGAGGGTTGTTTCATCCTCTCTTTAGCGTGGCCTGCATCATTTCTAGCTATCAATCCTACTACACGCACAATCATCCTGTTGAGTCACATGCGAGATGTGAGCCAACGAAGTCTGTCATGAACCCTGGAGCCGGAACCCTGGATAGAGAACAGACAACTCTATTGAGATTATCCCGGAAGTCTGAGATTTATATAGGAGAGGAGGTGGCATATTATTGTTCAGTAGACTGCAATTGTTGTTGATTGCGATAGAAACGACTTATGTTGGTAACCCTTAATAACCTTCAGTGCTGAAATGCGGGAACCTGGAGAACTTCGCCTGGAGAACTTCATTAATTAGGGGGACAGTTCCAACATCAACCGATGTTAATCCTATACACTAACACCAAGCTCAAACATAAATATGAAACAATACCAGTATTTTAAGAATATTCCGAGGAATATTCTAAAGATAATTAAATATATTTTTTTTATATTTTCTAAATAATAATAATAATGATATCTCTACCCCTCATTCTAATTACAAGGATTAGCCTGAAAGTCTGAGACTTGTGTGAGAGAGGGGCGGCATATTATTATTTCGCGGAAAACCTCATTCGTTAGAGGGACAGTCAAACATCAACTGTATTTAATCTTTCACATTAACACCAAGTTCACATTTTTCCCATCCTAGGCTTATCGCCATCCTGGTCATTGCCAGGGTGGTTGCCAACCCATCCGTGCGAACAAGCCTTGCTTTACCAGTAGATAATTTAATTAAAAAATTTCTGATGGAATGTGGATTCGAACCCATGACCTCTGGGTTGAGCGATTGAGACACTAAATCCTGACCCACCGACTCGGTATAACTCGGTACTCGGTGCTCCGACTCGGTACTCGGACTCGGTGCATAATATGTGCATAATTGTAAAATTTTGAAATTTTTTTCTCCGGCTATTAAAAAGTTACAGTATGGGGACATTTAGAGGATCACTCATAACTGCAACATGATATTTTCATTTATTTGAAGAGATGCCGAAAACAACTATTCTATGGGCAATGTGTCCCGACTGGCGTTGCATTACTCCGGCATCTCCATGGAAGTCGCCACATCCTTCATCGAGACCAACCACCAGACACTGACCGGTTTCACGCTTATTATGAGCGTAATAAGCGCGAAACCAGTAAGTGTCTGGTGGTTGGTCTCGATAAAGGATGTGGCGACTTCCATGGAGATGCACGAGTAATGTAACACCAGTCGGGACACATTGGCCGTAAAGTAGTTGTTTTCGGCATCTCCTTCAAATAAATACTTAAGTAGTAAATAAGTCTTCCTCAGAGGCAATGAAGGTCACTGCTGTAATGGCACCTGCGGAAAAGCAGGTCGCTATCTGTCTATCAATTTGACAGTAATGGGGTTTTTGCGACATATATAGATAAAGGCAGATAATAATTGTCAAATGGTTTCTCACCACTACTAATGGTATTTTCAGTTTCGGTATTGCTAGAATTCAGTATTGTTTTTTTGGTAGTTCTCAATTAAGCTAACAACAAATAATGAACTTTGTCAGGATATTAATTGAAAATAAACACGTGCATGTGATGCGATTGCTAGATGATGCGCTTATTAGAATTCGTAATTCCATCGATATCCCTATGTGATATTCAGTTAAAATTGTACATAAAATGTAAATATATTGGATAGAAGACATTTTTAGTCTAACGACACATATTTGTATACCGTTCACATATCTAGCGTTCTAACAACACATATTCATATACCGTTCACGTGGAAGCCCCTGAAAAAGTACAAAATAAAGATCAATGGTATTTCTGTTCTAAAAATATGGCATATTTTAATTTGACATACCATACATTATGTTTTTGGAATAATTTACCTTTTTCTACATTACAGAATAGGAGAAAAATATCTTGTCTTTTTATTTTACTTAAGATTTTAAATAATAAAATTCAGTGTAGTCAATTCCTAGTGAAGATAGGAATTTTAGCTCCGCTGTATTTAAATAGAAATTAGGATATACTTTTTGTTCCTAGAGCTTAACTTGGGTCAAAATTCGCCTTTGTATAAATTGTGCTCCCTGGGTAACTAATTGAATAATTTTGTGTTTTCATAAAATACCACGAATTTTTAAAAAAATTTTATTTGTTCAAAGTGGGCAAATTATTTCATTAATTATTTTATTTTTATTTTTTTTGTAATTATTGTTGACTGTTCTTTTTATACTAATGAATATCAATATATTCTTGTAATATTTAATTTTTAAATTTGTTTATTTACTTATTAAACTTATTAAACTTAATGTCTGCAAATTACTGCAATGAATAAATAAATAAATAAATATATAAATAAATATTTCTAAATCGATTTTTTAATATTATATGTACGGTTTATAACTTACCAGGTCTAAAACTACATACAAATTATTATAAAATTGCTACAGAAACATGTTACCTATTATATACCTTTATTTCTTTCATATACGACAAAAGTAAATATACTTTTAGGATGAAGTAATGTAATATTCAGAGTACCTTGTTGGCCATACCACATTTCTGTAAGAAGTTGCCCTATACAAAATAATTCATGTTATCGCAGCCGCAGCCGAGGAAGCCAGTGAGAAGCTCTATTCAAAACAAGAACTAACTTTTTCATTTTCTAGGAAAACACGGCACTGTATTCAGCACTAACAATGTATTTTCTAGGTTACTTTGTGCCAGAATGGCATTAGTCTTTATTTATATCCTGAATTTCTCAGAGGGGGAATTTACTAAAGTGAAAATCAATATTTCTGCATTTTAACCTCCGCAACAATAAATCTGCATCAAGTTGAATAATCCGGTGGTTATCTTATTTTATTAATCTGTTGCTGTAGGATTGAACATTACATTGAACATAACGGCGTTTGTTACGGAGCATAACTTTTCCAATTACAATGTTTACAAAGTAACCAATTTAGATAATCTGTTTACTGATCGATATTAAGGTTAGGTGCTGTTGGCTTTTCAGAATATTAAATTTCGTAATTACAAAGTTGAATTTTGAAACGAATTAACCGGATATTTGTTAATATCTAATCCTTCTAACACGTCATGTTAGGGAGGGTATCAATAATATGGCGTTTTTTAAATTCTGTCTGCATATCTAAAGGAGGCGGTAACTAAGCGACAACTTTTCAGCTTGGTTACTTCTTATTTTAGGAAGTTATTTCTTAGCCGTCAAGGAGCGGTAAAGATTCAAAGAATGTTGGAAACATTGTCTTGAAACATGAAACAAATGCGTCCATATCTCTTTAAAGTTGCATGACACGTATAAGTCAGCCAGGAGCCGTGCTAGTAGACAGTCTTGTGCCTACCATTGTATCTACCATACCAGCGCTGTATCAAGTGCCTTCAATATGTCTAACGTTTGTGTTTGCTGTAATAGTACAGTCGAATGACATCTTGCAATACTGTGTAGGGTTGTAAGAAGTCATTCAAGGGTTCCCGTGCCAGTCTAAGCTCTTCTGAGGTTAGGAAAATTAATGAGAAGAAATAAGCTTAAGCTGGAATTAAGCGCTAACTGCAGTACATTGGGAAGTGATATCAATTACCTTAAGGGTGTTATTTTTATTACTTTAGGGATGTTATAACTCCAAATTCGACTTCGAGGAGTACATGCTGGAGTTCGACGAGAGGCAGTCTAGAAATCCTAATATCATTATATTCGGAGTTCCCGAGCAAGATTCTAGTCTAGATAGGGTTTCTAGACTCGATAACGAAACATTTAAAGTTTCCAATTTGTTAACCCTAATTCAGTCTGATATGGTGCTTCCAGTTGGAAAGATCTTACGTCCCTGAAAGTTTAATCCTTCTAATGGGCGACCTCGTCCAATTCTGGTAATCTCGAAAAGGAGAAGCCAGTTCGTCCGTAATTTTAAATCTGCTAAATCTAATTGTAATGCGCTCCATCAGATATCCATCTAGAGATGCGCTCCATCTCTTCTGATAGAACCTCTCTTGCATCTTCCTTTGAGAAGAACTGCTGTGATGTGTTAGTTCAACCATTAACCTCATTATTTAATCTGTTATTGAAACAGGCTAGTTTTTCTGATGTTTGGGAATAATTCCCAAACATCAGAAATTTTTAAAAATAGTATAAATTCGACTGTATAAGGACATTTCAAAAACCTTCGCAAAATTGCATAATAACCATTTACCACCACCACTCACCATCACCATTCTAAAGAATGGTGATCCAGTTGATATAACGAAATATAGACTATCTAATAGCTCTAAACCATGTCTCGTTCTTGTATATTTTGTAACCCACTTGCTTTATCCAACTCTCAAAATCCACACTTGACATTCTAGCAAAATTTTGGAAACTTCCGTTGCATTGTAATTCACAACTAAGCGAAATAACGTCGTCGGCTCTCAAATCATCGAATTGAATCCAAAACATCATTTTTTCTTTTTTCTGCTAAGCATTATATAATTACGCAAACTGCAACCCCGATAAGCACATCATGTGTCCGTTTCGTTGGAATATTGTATTTTGCTTGCTACTAAAAATTCTGTTGTAATTCAGAAAATAATGCGGATGCTATAAAAAGTTGTCAACAGGTCAGAGACCGATGTTTCACCTACATGTTTCTTAACACGTCACTAAATGTACATGGGCCTTTAGACATTATGTTACTAAATGTAGATGGGCATTTAGACATTATGTTGGTGCTTTATGTGTGATATTTCGTATTCGAAATGAGACAAAATTTGTTTAAATTACAATATTTAGGTAATCACATGTGCTGTAGTATAGAGTTGCGACTTTTTAAAAAAATTCAGGCCAGGCCAGGCCCGGCCCGACAGAGTATAGGCCAGGCCCGGCCAGGCCAGATAAACCCACCGAACGTTTGGCCCAGTTAAAGCCAGACCTCTTGATAATTATGGCCCGGCCAGGCCAGATTTGAGCCAAGCCCGACCAAGCCAGATTGAATTCGGCCCGGCCCGGCCAGGCCAGACCCGGCCCGCCCAGACCAGGCCAGACCCTGCCCGCCCAGACCAGGTCAGGCGCGACTCTGCTACGTCAGACCAGGCCAGACCCGACCAAGCCAGTCGAATCGAAGCTCAAATCGAATCTGATCCGGCCCGGCTCTATCAAGGCAAGTTTAGGCAGAATCGGTCCGCCCAAATTCAACCCAGTCTGCCTAAGCCACATTCGGCGATACCAGAAATCCTGCCTACTTGACATTGACAATAGGTATGACAATTCATAAATTTATTAACTCTTATGTCTCAATGAAACGTTCAAATATCTCACAAAATAGAGCAAAACAACCTTCATAGAATAATTTTTTATTTCATTATCAAATAAAATACAAACTCCGAAAACAAATTTGTTCAACAACTTAAACACAAACATAATGTTTTACATTTAACAGTTGTAATATCTTATACTACATAGTAGTATAAGATATTATATTAGACAGTATGTACAGTGAGTCCCAGAAGTGATGTCTAAATTCATTTAAAATTCAGCGGTGTGTTTTTTGGAAAAACACTCGGACTTGTGGATTTTTATTTTTTAATGCGATTTTTTTATGCTCAATTCATGTATACAGGGTAGTCCAAAAAGAAGTTACGACCATCAACTTTATTTTTTCAAATATTTCATTTTCAAATTCAGCATCGAATTCTAAGTATGTGTAAGAATTTTTAGATGTGCTTAAATATCAGAGTAATACTAAGTATAATTTTTACATTTTGGGACACTTTAAATTTTAAGTAGTATGAGTGAGATTGGCCGTAAGTGGTCAGATAAATGGGCGAAACACCTCAAATTATTATGAAATCAAATTCCTCATAGGAAGAACAAGATATAGTATTTTAAAATTGTTATACAGCAAACCGGTTAGCCTAGGTTAAGTCGAAATCGGTCCAATCCGGCCCGAAACGGCCAGGCCAGCCCAGGCCCGATTCGGCCAGGCCAGGCCCGATCCGGCCAGGCTAGGCCCGATCCGGCCCGGCCCGGTCAGACCCGAGCCTGCCCGGCCAGACCCGAACCGGCCCGGCCAGGGCTGGCCCGACTCGGCCAGTCGGGCCTGGCCAATTCAATTTCAGCCCGGCCCGGCCAGGTATTACAAAGCATCCGGCCAGGTTCAGCCCGGCCAGTAAAATATGCAGATTTTTCCGGCCCGATTTCGGGCCGGGCCTGGCCTGGCCGGGCTTCTGGCCTCAAATCCCAACTCTACTGTAGTACCAAAAAAAAACTAACCTAAATTTATTTAATACAAATTAATTATACACCAATAATTGGTTTTTCTCATTTTCTAGTTCAGTGTGTAGGGCGTTAGATGTTTAGTTTCGGAGTTACTAACTATAGTTCGACTTTCACATCAGGCGCCATTCTAATTATTATAAATCTATAGGGTTTACCTAAAGTATTATGTATAAAGTTTCCAAAAATGAACATAACTCCGCAGGGCAAATGTTGTCTTGCACGATATGATATCATTCGATGGAGAAGGTAACTGTATACCTACAACGATGGCATAACTCTATTGAGGTTATGTTGCTACTTGTTTACTGACAACATTATGTCTACAACGTCTTTCTACGAAACTGGTGTAATAATTACCACGGCTACTTGTATACGAATTTATGTAAGCAAATCACGAAATATACGAAACCAAAAACATAGTGGAAATGAAATTAAATGAAATCTTGAACAAATTGAATAATGAATAACGGAAATACTAAGATAATGTATGAAAGTATTTATTAGTGGCATTGTTTAATTAATCTTACTTATTTGGGTATTATGCCACCACTGAAAAATACAAAAAATTAATAATCAACCTTTGCACCGATGGATCAGTCAAAGGTTGATTTTGGAAAAATATGTTTGCCTAATAAAGAAATCTAACAATAAAAATCAGATTAACAATGTATAAAATTAAACACATTACTTAAAAAACGTTTACGTTTCAAAAACTTTTGGTTATCAAAACTTTACGTGCACTGACGTAACAGAATAGTATGACAAACCAACTGTCATACTATTCTGTATGTCAGTCACACGTAAAGTTTTGATAACGAAAACGGAAAAATTTTTTAAACGTAACCTTTTTAAGTGATATGTTTAATGTTATATCCCAGCAAGAACATAAACGTTAAAATAACGTTAAAATTGACGGTAACCAACCGTTGAGTAACCTTTGTATTACGACGTTGAATCAACGGAAGAATGTCCCGCGGTTCAACGTATATTTCAACGTATGTTACAACATTTTAATAACGTTTATTATAACTTTATTTAAAACGTTATTTATAACTTAATATACTGTGTCTCTATAACAAGTTTATTAAACGTTGAATTTGATCGCAAAACAACTAGTATTTAACCGCTACTAAACGTTAATACAACGTGTGTTAGAAACGTGTTTCAGACACATTTCAAATATTTGTCAACGTTGATAGAACGTTTGAGATCAACGTTATAGAACGTTGAGCTTAACGTTATTATAACGTTGAGATCAACGTTACTAGAACGTTGAGATCAACGTAGTCATAATCGTATCCGTGAACATCGTATTCTAACTGTATCAATCTTCTATTAACGTTGATCTTAGCGTTCTATAACGTTGGTCTCAACGTTAATAGAACATTGATAGTTAGAATACGATGTTCACGAATACGATGATGACGAATTTTCACATGCAACACTTTTGGAAATCACTTATACAAATTCCACCACTTGGCACTGCTTGAAAACAATATATTATGTTTTAGGGCTTCTCCAGGAGACTAAAGTTATGAAATAGTAGTTTCTAAAAACATTTTTATTTTTGCTTTTAAGTTAGCTTCTAAATTCTAAATGAAAATTAATTATACCAATAATAATACCACTTCAGCTGACTAAACATTTATTTAAAATACCTAATATATATACAATATATCATATTTGGCCATGTACGTAGAACCTGAAAAGTAAAAGTATTTTAGTTTAGATAATAATCATTTTTACTGCAAATCAGAATTTATCACTTTACAATTGAGAAGTTCAGAATTTCAACATCATTTAACAGAAAATTTAGAACGACTAACGTAAACTGATCTACGAAAAGGCTGTATCATTTTTTCAACCTGGTAACTCAAAAAATAAATATTTTACAGTAATTTCAAAGCAGGGCAAAATTTAATTTACTTACCTCTTCGTAGACAAGCATCAAAGCAAACTTAAATTTAGCCGAGGTTGAAAAAGAGTTAAAACAATAAAAAAAGCATGAGCTTACAGCACCTGTGATGCCACGGCCATATTGAAATACACGAGTATGGGGACGTAACCTACCTACATACCTTTTCTGGACATGCACATGCAACGAAAACCATTAGTATGAAAATAAAACAGTAATGCATAAACTTGCAACTAAAGTACAACAATCCACTTAAAATGGTTTCATAAACTTACTTTTCACTAGTTATTCCCTGCCAATAGTGACAATTTTCCACTTCACCAGTACACCACACATCAGCACATTACACATCCATTACGTTTATACGAAGTACGAACGAACAAGTGGCGGGTGGCGGAAAAGGGAACTATATTGTTAATCTGCTTTTTACTGTGAGATTTCTTTATTACGCAAACATATTTTTTAAAAAAAACCAACCTTTGACTGATCCGTCGGCGCAGAGGTTGATTATTAATTTTTTGTATTTTTCAGTGGTGGCATAATACCCAAATAAATAAGAGTAACGGAAATATTCTCAATTAATACGTTGCATATTTTAATATAGATTATTGAAAACAATATATTGAGTTGGAATTGGAAATTTTGTGATTCTTAAAAGATGTGTATTTGCAATGCTCTGGAATTTCTAAATCTATTTTGAGGAAGTAAATGCTAAGGGAGGAACATGGTTTTCCTTTTTGTTTTATAAATATGTGCATATTTACCATGCGTACCCGTAATAATGCAATAGGGTCTGCCTATATTATGTTGAGAATCAATACAAACTTTTAAAGCCAGGTTTAGTGCAAAAAATCAAGGAGAAATGTATAGACTGTAGGTATATTGACAAATTTATAAAAAAGGATCCTTACAGCACAGGCATGGAAATGGGAAAATCTAAGGCGGGAATAATAAAAAGTAGAATCACCTTCTGAAGGTTACAAAAGATAACAGGAAATAATTACATTTTGATATAAACTCATTTGTGCAATAAAACAAAACGGAAGCAACCCACTTATAATATTTTCCAAGATAAGATAAAAAACATAAAGAAGCACTCGGGAAGAAACAGATAATGAACCATGTCTTAAAAATTTAATATTTGCTTTCCCATGGCACAAAGCCTACTTATTATTTGAAGTCATTAAGAAACATAAAATTCGCTAGACCCTAAACGATCGCATCCATTTTACCAGTATTTGAAGTAACATGTACGACTTAGACGGACTTGTTATTATTGCCTTAAGTTTATTATTATTGATAGCATTTTTATTTTTATGTATACGTTAGAGCCGTATTTTAAGAATTCTTTAAATTCCCCTTATAAATACAAGTTATAATGTAAGGGTGATTTCTATAAAATCTATAAAATTGTTTAAAAAACTATCTCCTTGTTAGGAAACCCTCTGAAAGTTGTTTTCTCACTTCATTTTATCAAGATGATTCTGATCATCAAGATGTTTATCATTTTTCAATGTAACTGCCAAGTAAAATTTGTATACCAAGATATTCACTTGCTCAATTAGGTCCGATTATATCGGATATTTTTAAAAATATTCATAACAGCAATAAAACTAAAAAAAAAATCAATAAATAAATCAGAGCCACTTCGATTACAGATCTTTGAGACACATTGAATGAATTTGACGGTTTTGTGTTTTTATTCTACAGAAAAGTAAAGATATTTCCACAAAGCCTGCATTTAAAAAGTAACTGCTTCTAGGTAGGCAATATTTCATACGGAACTCTATACGTCTTCTTAATGTGTTTTTTTTTTCACCAGAAACACAACATTCTAAAGGGTGTACAAAATTATAACTGTTTTAGGCAGCTCACTTTCATAGCCAGAGATTCAATCAGCATAATCCATTAAAACCGATCATTAAAGTTGGATGCTAAAACTTATAATTTTATACAATGTAGTTTTTCTAATGTAAAAAATGTATTAGAAATATCCATGGAGTTCTATATGAGATACTCTCTACGTAGAACTTGGTATTTTTCGATACCAATATATTTTTCGTGGACATTTCTAAGATGCAGTCTCTTAAATATGACGAAAAAATGACCTGTCTTGACTAATTACGGGAGCTGTTTGTATGTATCTACGTTGGATCTGGATACATTTACTTTTAAAATATGGATGACATCTATAGTAGAATTTTAGAACAAATTACTGCTCGATACTACCCGATATCCGATGCCAGCGACTCTACTCGAATTCTCACTTTTACCCGAATATTGCCAACAGCATCATCTCAATTACTCTAATGGATACCACAATTACTGAGCGACATTAGCATTTACCCTTAGAGCAGATAGCGGTCGCACATAAGTGGATTGAACTGCATTCAATTTAAACGTATTCTGGAGTAGGAAGAAAGGTGCATAATAAAAACAAAAACCTAAGTTATTCTTTAGAAAACGCTTGCTGTTTATATATTATCTATTTCTAATTTGTTCTAGACGAAACTTCAAATTCAAGTATACAAGTTTCGTATTTATATTACAAACAAAATGAAGTGGTTACATGAAATAAATTATAAATAGGAAAATTTCCAGTCAGATAATTCCTAAATTACGCAGTCCTTGTAGCTTTCTGTATGTGGATATGGACATATGATGTTGTTTCTTTAAATTGCAATAAACTGTTGTTCTCACGCGACGCACAGGGGGTAAAAATAGGCATTTTCCGGAAAAATCCTGTAAGTATCTGAAAGATGCTTCATTGTTTTAGTTTTGTTTGTTTCATAATTGTAATAGAAGTAATAAGTAATTTTAGCATAGGGGCGTAGATACGGGTCTTACCTGGGGGGGCCTATGGCTAGAAACGAAATCAAGGCGGTAATAAGTCACTTTAAAAATCGTTAATTTTTACAATTTCAGTTGGGTTAAAATAGGTTTGTTCCTACACAGCGCCAAATTATCAGCAAACTGTCAGGAGTCTGCGCAGATCATATTTACCCGTTCCAACACAATCATTCTCAAACTAGTCGTAATATTTTACCGTTCCAACAAAAAAGTGACTAGGTTTCAAACAGTTTGGTGACTGTCAAATTGATTTGAAGATTATTTAGAAACTACTAGTAAGACGCATACGTAGTGAATATTGGATATAATCATAGAAAATGAAACTACAAATCTTAACGAAACTAACCTAAATTTTTAGAGACAGTGGACTTAAATATTGTTAGAAGTGCTATAATTTTATTTTTAATATGAGTGATATTACAAGCGAAAGCGAAAGTAATCTCAATTATATCCCGAAATTAATTGCTACATTTTTTCAGATTTGGAATTTGCGGAAAAGTGTCACAGTTATTCTGTGTCGTCGCACCAGCGGTTACCCGACCTCCGACTTGCGGCATTTGCTGTAGGTAGTTCCAACACTGCTGGTACGGAGTGTGGAAGTGAGAATTCAACATTCTTGTAAATCCATGAATTCCAAAGAAAACATTAGAGTAAATGTTCAAACTTATTTCTTTTTATTATCTGTTACCTGGCATTTTTTAAGGTTAACTCGTGGAAAGTCGAAATCCACAAAATAAAACAACGCTTCTAGCGCTTCTACCGGATATTATGTGAACTAAAGATTGTGTTTCAACAAGAATAATTCAAATTAGTTTCCAACTGCAGGATGAATCGCACTTGCGCATTAAACCAGTGCTGCAAACTATCAGAAAGTATTGTGTAGGAACAAACCTAATATATTATTTGAGAAAAAAATACATTAATTATAATTATAAATAAGATATGAGAATAATTATTATAAAAGTTCAAACTGACCACTTCCAAAAAACAAACGATTTAGAGACAAATCGCCGATTTTTCGTAAAAATTACAAATTTAAACTATATTTTCACATAGAAGGCCATACAAAACACAAGAATTCTCGAATGACAACCAACCAACGAGTCTTATGGCAATATATTTTAAACGTATTATTAATATTTTTAGTCATTATTAAGTTTAAATCATTATTTATTAATTATTTAGTCACATCGAAAGGATCACCGCCAACTAAGTTTTATCCGCAGATAGATGATTTTTGCTTTATTACTTTGGCCAAAGTACAGACTAAAAAAATAAAATGATAAGAAGATGTGGGTACATGTAGCTAGTAGTTAAATTACTTAAAGTTTATGAAAACTTACAAAAAATTATTTCATGTTAATACTTTCAAGATTTAAGGATTAAAAATGTGACATAAAATTCAAAGAAATTAATGTTTATAAGAATTAAGGTCCCTGCTTGTGTAGTAAAAGAGTTGAAATCAAGCAAGTTATTTGTTATAACAAAAACTGATAGGTTGAATTTGTTCCTATTTTCGATGATTTTTTTTAAGTTCGATATTATTTGATTTAAAAAATATATTTCTATGTTATCTGGCATTAAATTCGGACATAGGAGCTGAAACTAATTAAAATAGTTATCTAAGAAGAGAAAAAGAAAAAGAATTAGCTTATATAATAAAAAGTAAAAATGCTCATTTTTTCCTCCTATAACCCACTGTGCGACGCGACGAACACTGAGAGACTGAGAGAACCTAGAACTCGCAAAGTAGGTAATTATACCTACTATTTGGTTCATTTTATCATCTCGTAAATTAGAATACAGGGAAATAAATATTTAGCCGAATTAGTTCTGTGACATGCTTAGTCATTCTGACTGTATAATTCTGTTATTTTACACATAGAATTATAATATTCCAATTCATTCATTTTGTAATTATCACCAAATCACTGTTGGTTTTAATATTTTATTTTTGTAATTGTAACCCAAACTTTTATTAGGAGCAAAATTGAAATTAGTTACCTGATTTGATATTTGATATCAGTTACCAAATCTGTTGTTTACATAATAAACCATCTTCCATTAAAATTAAATAAAATAAATGGTAAAATGGTATGTTAATATTACGTCATATTCAATGTTGTTTCTTATTTACTTATCTAAAAACTCATACATTATTATTAATTATTATAATATTATTTATGAAGACAAGTAGGTACTCGTACTAAACATATTCAAGAATCCAAATTTTAACATCTGTTAAGTTATAAAAACCATGGCTTCGTGATACAATAAATCACAAAATTATTTCTAATCTATTCTCCAAAAATTCAGTCCCAATCTTTTCACACATTATTAATTAGAATGAACTAATTTGTAAGACTAGACTGCAATAAGTGGATATAAAAACGTGTTATAAGTAATTCGTGTTAGTAACACTTTACATGTATCAACAGTGCCAACACCAACAATAATTCTATATATCAAAAATTATTCGCTCTTGATTATGTCACCCTTGACAATTACGGATTCGGATTGGTTAAAAGTTCTCTTACCGAGATAATTTGCTTCCTCAGCAACTTCGTCAACTTGTGTCACGTAAGACGAAGTTTATTATAATAAAACGTTTGTTATTATTACCAAATTTAATGTTTACAAAAATAACTACTTAGCACGGTCAGTTTTCTTAATTATTACTTAATTATTCGGTTTTTTTTGTCAAGATCAAATAACATTAAGAGGCATTTGATTTATACTTATTACATTAAAATTGAAATAAAGGTTTATTACATACAAAGAAAATAATATCTTTCACTTATCTTTACTTCTTATCTTTCACTTCTAATGTCAAATCACTTATTTGATTAATGATTAATATTTTCTTTCAGTGTAATAATGTATGACTATGCAAAGTACTAAGTAATACATGGCGACACTAGAATCATACAGGCCACTATGACTACAAGGAATGTTTTGAGTTTTATGCCTCCTTATATAACACCTCGACTGAAACAACTAAGAATGATCCATGGGAATATAATCCCGTTCTGCGCGCGAGCTTTTTTATAAGGTGGTCCATTTTTCATTTACCCCATTAGTGTCTCTAAACCTAACACTGATATCAAAGCTATATAACTTTAATGACCAAAACAGAAAAATTATTAAATCGCGCATCTCTGGAAGTTGAAAGTGTTATGTAGACTTTGGTGTTATAGTTGGAATATCTTGTATGTTTTTACAGATTTGAATAGGTCGTGCTCTCACAAGTACACCATTATTAGGATATAAGGATTCTAATAAATAATAAAAAGAGATAATAGTAGGCTATAAATGTAATGTGCTGGAACAGAGGACTTCAAACATCAGAAAATAGTCACATTAGAATACTAGTTTACCCTATCTCCCTTAGAAAATGAAATAGAGATATCAATTAGTATATAAGCGTGCTCATGTGAGAATGAGCTCTACTAATTTGTAAAAGGGGCCTTTTTGAGACGCCCATTATAAATTACCTTAAATTTTAAAATGTGTCGCCCTTCAAATAAAACTCGATCTGTTTTTTTTTTCATATTCCTCTCCTGACCTATCGACCTACTTTTTTCGTATTCCTCTAAGTTAGGTTATTTGAGGTGGATAGTTTTCATTCGAATGCACATATATTTACATATGTACCAAGTATTCCGATTGTTCTGTTCGTTGAGTTTCTATCTGAATATATTTAGTGCGCATTCTACTTTTTTATGAGATTTGTGATTCAGCGGTTCGGATAGATTTAATTCGTGTTGCTAATAATTATTATATTCTTATATATTGTATTGTGTTCTGGTTTACATGCTAATAAAATTGATTTGTATGTGTTTTATATTTTTTTTCTTTTTTGACACTGGGGTTTAGTTGATAGAATTGCAGTAAAATAACCCATGTATAAAATATCACATATTATTATAATATCATTTTGACTGTATAAACAGTTACGTTACAAGTTTCAACAAATAGGTGGGGATTTGGTTATACACATAAGTAGATAGAACAACTAATTTAAGGGAATACATTAAAAATTTATATGGGATACAATAGGTACCTGGTTTTTAAATCTTGTATGTCATAAAATAAATTAATTGCTCAATATTTTCCCAAACGAATATATTTATTTTAATTAGGCTACCAGGGCTACTAGCCCTTACAGCTTTGCAAAGGGCTTTGTCTGACTATGAAGTTACCTCCAATTTATGTAATTATTAATTGATACAAATATCTTTTTGATATTGATTCAAAGTATTGATGTTTGTTAAGGTTTTTAATACAAAGCAACACAATCTTAACAATAACTACCTTTATTTCGTCAATTTCAAATCTGCCTGAATCCAAGTGGGTTACAAAAAGGATTGAAAATGATGACTTAAATGCTTGGAATTGAGATTCCAAGCGGCTTAAAACGTTTAAGTCAATCCTAAAATATTGTAGGATTGGCTTGACTCAAGCTGTTTCAGATTGCGATATAAACGCGATTGGATTGCGATTGTATTTAATCAGATTTAATTGCAGAAGTTTATATGCTTCACGTACTGAAGAATCACATGTGATGAATGACAAACTTATTTAGTGATCCTCTGCCAATATCCATTGACCTTGGTCATGACCTGGGATGGTTTGGGGCCAAGTGGGATTATCGCTCTTTATCCTCCCCATCGCTGTAGGCCTGGACTGCCTCGTAGAGGTGAACCCCATCCTTCGCCAACCCCGATCACAAAAAGTGATGGTGTGGGCAATTCGTGGGGTCTCCTCCTGTCCTGGCTCTTTTAGTGATCCTGTGAAAACTAAAAAGTAAACTCAACGGTTATAATATATTATTAACACAACAAACAATAAAGCACGCAAACGCAGGCATGTGGCTTTAAGTAGGATTAAACAGGGGATTCGATCCCTTCGTTATTCCTACGAAATAAACAGTCAGGATTGAAATTCGGTTTTAAGCGGCTTTTATTTCAATCGTGCTTGAAATTGCCGAAATAAACGTAGTCAATAAGATTTTGCATAAAATTTTCAGGTAACAGCATAGTAAAATCAGCAGTACAGCTAAGTATTGTCAACGTTATACCAAAAACAGACTAAGAAGGTAGCCTCAAATATTAGCGCTGACTACAAGAAATCTATTTTAGTAGTTTCTTTCTCCAAACATTTTCCGTGGAGTTTTTCAGAAGAAATTATGAATTTTAGTTCAGATTCACTCTGCAAACTTTATCGGGTATTTATGTACGATAGCTCCTCTGTTATGTTAAGCTTGTAAGGTAGGTACGTCGTAAGTTTATTGAAAAACATTAGGTTTTTGTAAAAAAAAACTTACACATAGTCACTTATATTTATAGCGTATTTTCATATCTAAAGGATCTAAACGATACATATTATTACAAATATTTGATAAAAATAGAGTTAAAATTACGTCAAATTAGGTTCAATAAAATATTTATTGACATTAAGAAAAGTAAGGGGGATGGTATTCAACAGCGACATAGTATTATTTGAGTTCCTTAGTAGCAGAAAACTTTAAGATTACTGAATTGAATATAACGAAATACCTTTACAATTGAATTTGTGGAGGGCAATGGCGAACACCAAATGTGTAAATCGGATTAATTATTTCTTTGATCGGGGACCGAATTCTAGTCCCTTTACTCAAGTGTTGCGTGAATGGGTCACAGGGCCGCCTGCTTAGAATTACAAACGACTCTTTTTATTTATTTACGAATATATGCAAATTCAAAATAATCGGGACATACCTAATTTTGTCCCTATACAACTTACTTTCAAACTTTTTATTTTTTATAGAACTGCCACTAAAAAGGCTTTGCCATGCAAACTTACTAAAGGAATCTAGTAATGGTACGAGTAATAGTATTTCAAAAGTTACAGAGTAATGGTGCATCTAGTGTACTAAGTGAAATTAAGTTTACTTTTATTGTCTATAACCGATATAATTTATTTGAGGCACAGGCGTTTTATTTGTACAAGGTGTTTCACAATTTATCCGACAATTTTTAACATGTCTTTATGTTACACACATGCTTAATGTTTAACATGTTTAGCATGGTTTACTAAAGTAAACCCTGCATAAAAAACTCACAAAAAGAAGATGCAAAATTCGCAGTACACGGAATACAATAGATCTGACGAGATGGACAAGTACCTTGGCCTCCATGGTTTTCAGATCTGAATTTTTTAGATCTCTTTTTACGGAAGTATTAAAAAACCGGGGTATACCGAAACGAAATACAAAATATCCATGAATTATATAAACGGATCACAACGTCTGCCGATAATCTGCGTCTTTGGAAACAGCAGGAAGGAGGTTGAACTATCTAGTGCGATGAAATTGGATTCGACGGACCCAAGTTTGCTTGCCAGTCAATATAGACATCTCTGAGCAGCTTTTGTAGAAAGAAGTAAAGGTATGCTATAAACTTTAATAGTTTTTATCTCGTTTTTTGTTGGGCTTCTATTACTTTTTGTTAAGAAATGGATGTACTATTGAGAAGTTCATATATGTTAAAAAATATCAAATAAGTTGTGATACACCTTGTAGAGGAGTGGCAATTAAAAAACGAGATTTTTTAATTTACATACGTATATTGCACAGTACAATGTTATATGCCTTCACAATAAGTTCCCTTGAGAACACGCGTCGCGGAGCTTTGGATATCCTCAATACCTTCGACACAGGTCCCTTTGATCATTTTGCGGAAGAGGAAGAGGTCGCACTGGACGAGGTCAGTGTTGTACAGCGGGTGAGTGAGCACAGAAATGTCTTTCTTAGTCAAATACTGATGAATAGCCAACTCTGAATGTGACCGCGTGTTTTGTCGTGATGTAGCATCCATCCGTTCTTAACGAATTCCAGATGAATGCGAGCCACCATCGCCTTCAAATGCTTCAAGACTTTGTGGTAGAACGCAGAACTATCTGACTGACCGGCACAAATTCGTGATGGATTACACCTCGGATATCAAAGAAAGAAGCGAAAATCAAGAAGAGGATCGTCTTGATTTGTGGCTTTAGATATTCTGGCCTTTGTTGGTCGCAGTTCTTTCTCTTCACCTACTGATTGGTCTCAGTCTTTTGGTTTTTTGGTCTCAGGATCGTACTGAAAGACCTATGATTAATCTTCAGTCACGATAGTCCCCAACAAGTTTCGTCATTCCGCTTCAATACGTTGTAGCATTTCTTCACAAATTCTTAAACGATTTGCTTTTTGATCGTCTGTGGGATCAAATTTTTCTTTATCATGTAACATGATATGAGTGGTTTTCTTGTTGATTCCGAGTTCCGCCGACATGTAAAGTGGTAGCCGATGATCGCTGGTCACAGAAAACTTTCAATATTGCAGTCTGTGCGTGTTGTGTTCAGTGCACTCCCTCTCGCATCATTATTAACGGATTTTTGCCTGTTTTATGAGCAAACTTGATATTGATTCGTTCCTCTTTCTTCAAGCTATTAATTTTTGTACCGAAGATAGGCGACCTATCAACTAAAATTTATGTCTCGAAGACACGGAGCCTGATAATATCAATGAAGTGATATAGTTGACAATTCGCCAATATTGCCTATTTGGATGTTTCAACGAAAGTCTCGTTGTAATTGCCGGAAAATATGTCACCTGAAGAATAAAGACAAGAAGAATAATAGTTTTCAGCATCAGACTTTAAATTTTATTAAAAAGAACTGTATGAATACGGTATAATTAATGTGCACATTTCAACATCCAACTTTCTACTGGATTATTTTCACAGGATTACTGAACTTGCACTGGATTACTTTCTTTAATCCGTAGTTCTACTGAAAATTCCTTCATATACTCGTACAATGCTTTTATAATAAGTTCATTTTAACAATGTTGCCGCATTTTGCGAGATTGAGTTGTATTATAATGCATGGCTACAAGAATATGCATCTGCAGCTAATATTGCTGCACTTAGACAATATTTTTTGAGAGTTAAAATCAAAGAGAAAGTTTGTAACCTCAATGTTGGATTAATGTCAATGGTAGTGTATATTACATGTTTCTTCGATTGAATATGGCATAAGATATACGAAGAAAGGGCAAAAACGATTTTATAAATTATTATTCCAGATTGATTGAAATGTAACTAGAAATGTTTGGCAATCAGTTCTATTGGTTCCGTTAACAACATTTGTCATAATGTACCTTGGGAATATAAAATTCAGTGGAATGTAATAACCCATGTTAATTCTCATTAATCAGATGACATAAGAGACCCGATATATTTACTTACATGGTTCCGGAAAATAAGCGGAAACTCGTCACCTTAATCTGTCAATTAAGGATGTTAAGGCTTAAGGATTATCGTATTTTAATACTATTTTGATGTAGATAAATCAAAACTTGCTTTACTTGAAACTTGTATTTTACCATGGGTAAATAATGTATTTGATACGTACAGTAAAAAAACTTGTACTGTAATACCTCATCTATCGGATTTGCAACGTAAAAAACTATTGCCGTATTCAATACTTTACTCAATAATATAATAATAATCGATAAGGGTTTTCATTAGCAAATTCCTTTTCTAGTTGTGAGAAATTGTATAGGATATTGAAACATATTAATCTGTACTGGGTGGTATAAAATACGTATTTATGCTTTCGAATTATTAAAACTCGTATTTTTCACGAAGCGCGGATGCCGAACATAAACAATATGACAGATGATAGGAATAGAGGAAACCAGAAGATAACGAAATTACGCCATAATTCATCCGCCGAACGTGAATAAAAACGGATTGAAAACTGTAACTCAATTTAAACTTTAACAAATGCCAACGGCTAACGAGTATTTGTAAATCGTCGCGCGAGATAAAGGGGTAGAAAGCGTAATGGTTTTTGTGGGAGCAGGGGATTATGGAAGATGTTGGTTGACCGATGTATGAGGAGAGCAACCGTATCCGACGTTTATAGGTTCCAATCACGCACGTGGATCCAGGATTACCGTTTGGACCGGTAAACTGACCTCGTAGTTGGATCAATTCTCTTTCCTGCCATTCGACCAAAGCTAGGGATTTCCGCAACTTCCTGTTATGGTTTTGGTTACAGCACATTGATTTCGTCTAAATTATCGACTGAACTAATCTCTTTGTTTATAGTATTTTGAATATTCAGCTTGCTATTTCATTATAGAACTGTTATACGCCGTTTACAAACAAGGAGTTTATTTAAGAGACTTATACTCTTGATAGATATTTTCAATATAAATCATTTGGACATAAGTGACTAGAAAGTATTTCATTTTGAAATTTTATAAAAAATACATTTTAATGAAATGTTCTACTAAGTCGCTATGATTAATTAATTATAATTATTTTACATTTAGTAACATCGTTTCAATAATCCATGGCAAACTTGACCATCATAAAAATCGAAAAAAGTCAAAACTTTCAGACGCTGTAGAGAAAAACATCATATATATTTCTTCTTGCAATTTCGCCCATCAACACGTTGGGTGGCCCGGTTAATTCTTCAACTGTTTTGAAATAATTCCATGACACGCTTGACTCGCCAGGCCTTTGAAGATCTTATTTTGCTCAACTTTAATACGATGTAAAACCGAACACCCTCTATGTTTTTTGTTAAAACTTGATAAATAGGGGTTTTTACGGGTCCTGATTAGCGCTGTTGTATTAGATTAAAAAAAAACAAATCGCAAAATGGTTTTTGTGAAAATCGGGGGTGTAAAAAATCGTAGCCGTCCCTGGATTTGCATTTTGGCAAAAGTAATAACGTCAAAAGGAGGGTTTTTTGAAAATATTTCGAACAAAAAAAGATTTTTGAAAATCTCACAAAGTAAACTTTTTATCGATTTGTATACACTTAAAAGTAGACATATTGTGTATATAATAATAATAGTTTATTCGTGTTACTGCATCAAGTACTTACACAGTATATATATATATATATATATATATATATATATATATATATATATATATATATATATATATATATATTGATACAAAATAGAATTATAGTGATAGTTAAAGCAGATAGGAAACATATATCAACATTAAACAATTTTAAATACTGATTTATGTGATATGATTTACAAGAAACTGAATAAAATTGATAATACCATATGTTATTGTGATTATACATAGTTTAAATTGTAATTATTGGCAGAAAATCAGAAAAAATCAAATATTATTTTAAGATTTCAAAAAATAAATCCATAAGAAAGGCATGCATTGCACGAGTCAATTAAAAATTACAAATAAATAATCGAATCGAATTGCTTAATTTTAACAGATGTCAAAATGTTTGTCAGATAACGAACTCCAATATCATATAACAAAAACAACATTACGAGTAGACATTGAAATTATATTTATATTCAAAATTAAAATTTATTAAATTAAAATTTACCATGACAGAAAATGTCAAATGCCAGGTAAGGCTACAATTACAAGTAACAACCAGGACACCTACAAAATATAAGAAATAAAAGTTAAATTTAAGAGAAAATGTTTAATTTAAGTATTAAAATATTGTATAAAATCATTGGAACAAATGTAGTAGTTTAGGACAGTGCAGTGTAAGTGAAATGAAAAACTAATTAAGAAATTAAAATCATGTGGATAAACTTTTAGTCAAGGATTAAAACATTAAAAATCTTAGTGTACGGAAAAACAAGAAAATTATTTACTTGGTTACGAAAAAAATTTAGAAAAGATTGGCGTCGTTTATTGTTAGAGAAGAAAAATTAGTGATTTTGAGAGACAAAATTTGAAAAAAGGAATAATAATAGTACTTACGTTTGCAAGAAAGAGGTTAGAGGAGTTGCAGAGTAATTTGCCACGGTTTTCATTTATTAAATTAGGACCTAGAGCATTGGAAACCATCTACAAGGAGTTCCTGTTATCCAATGCAGGTTGCAGAAAAGAAAAAACTACAAACACAGGGAGGTAAAACCAGAAATTAAAAAGGTACCTTTAAAAACTTATAAAGTGATTTAAAAAATAAAAGCTAGCACAACATAATACTTCGAAAAGGCCAAAGTAAAAGAATATTTGAAAAATATATAATTTGATAATACTTACCAACGATAAGATCCGCTGTATAAGAACTTTAGACAAGAATTAATCACAAATTTAGATATAAACTTTGCATTAAAGTGAACTATTTTAGATTATAAAGTTATGTTATAGCAAAGCTTAGGTCTACATAAGCTTTGGTTATAGTTAAGTTGATAAGGTAGAAAACTGAATTGATCTATAAAGTTTAATTTTAAGAATTTATAGGACAAACAATAATTGTGCATGTAAAGAGTGTTGCATACAAACATAAATAAAAGGGGCGAATTTGGGAAGATAAATAAAAAGGCACATAATTATTTTTGGTCTTATATACATGTTTAAAGAAAGAATTTAAAATTTTAAAATTAGTCAATTAATTAGTAGTTATAAGTGTTTAAAATTTGAGTAACTTCTTATATTTTTAAAGGTGTGGAATTTAAATCAATACTTTGTTTTAAATTAAAGATTTATAAAATTTCAATATCTATTTGTTTTTTTGAGCTGAGATTGTCTTTTGAAAACTTCATTTGAACTGACTCCTGAGTTAAGAATCTTATGTTCTGATAGAAAATAAAAGAAAAGAGATTTAAAAGGTATAGTATATGAGCTGAGCTAGAAAAGAAATAAGTCATAAGAATCAGAAAGCTAGTTAAATAATTAAATTTATAAAACAACTATATATCTAAACAATTAAAATAATTAAATTAAAATAAAAAAATTAGAATAATAAATAAAATTCAAATTTATATATATATTCACCAGAAAACAAAAAATATATTAATATACATATATATAAGAATATATATATGTATATATATATATATATATATATATATATATATATATATATACAGTGTTTCTACTATTTTTTTTAGAACAATAATTACAATTGATGGTTATAGGAAAAATAGACATGCAGAGCTTTTTATGATTATATTTTGAATTGTGTGAATTATATTGAAGGAAAGAACTATAATATTGTGGAAAGATTGGCCATGTTTCCACCACCCTTGACATAAAGCTGTTGAAGCTCGACATAACCAATGGCTAGTATATATTTTAGGATTGATAATTTTAAAAACTCGGCTATGTTACAGACAAGATTTTCAGAAGTATGAATGCCTACGAGTTGGGATTTTTAATAAAATACTCTCAACCTTCGATGTGGTATGTGTGTGGCTAGACGAAAAGACAATTGTCTTCATACCTTATAATTCTTTCATTATTTCAATTTTTTGTGAAATAATCCACAGTGACATATTCATTATGTATATTTTTTTGTTGCTCCATTAACTTAACTATAAATACACCGTATTTTTGTTCCAAGCATCCCTCGTCTTCTCCGACATTAAAAAATAGTCGCAGTCGTCACATCGGTAATTTCATTTGGAAAATGTTCTATATCCCATTCAACACAATTTTCCATTTTTAGTTCACAATAATCACAATTTGCGCTTTCACCAATTTCTAAAGTCAACATGTTTTTTTACAATGAATATGAATATTTTGCTAAATATTAAATAATTAGTATTTGAGTTATATACTATTTTTTCTATTGCAAACAACCTCTGCTAAGTTATTGTCACCCCCTATTATTGAATTATAACAATATATTTTTAAATAACTTCAATTTATTGTTTTTTATATTATTCATTCTACTACCATCAACATTATTTTAAATATGAATATATTAAATAAACTTCTATTTTACAATAAAAACATATTGCGTATAGTTACATCCCTTTGAATTGAATTTTTGAATTATTATTATTATATCGATTTTTTCACTGACAAACCAGAAATACCTCTCCTCTTATACCAATAGGTCCTCTTTGACCTAATGGATAATAAACTTGTAATAAATATAACGCATTATATAAAGTTCCATTTCATTATTATAAAAACGCAAAAGTAATTTTGACAGCCCGTTATTATTTAGATACTTCATTGTGCGAAACGTCCCAAGAGCAGATGTGTTTGTGTATCATACATCTTTTCACTTCAATAAATTTTTGTAGATCTGTAGCGAAAAACACTAGATATAGCATATGTTTATAGGAAAATGCTTTTTTCATTTTCAAGAGTGTATCAGTTATCTAGAAAAATAATAAAGTTGAAGTATAGCGGATAACCTACTATAAATTCGAGCTCATTTATCAACTCAATAAATATAGAGATTTATAGGTGCATTTCTCAAATTCTTCCGCGTGACTGGAGATATAAACCATCTCGGTTGAAATACCTCGACATTATATGGTCTCGGTAGAACTTTAAACCACAGTTTAAACGTGAATCCTTTGCAGGATCTTTTCAAGTTCCCATACCCTCTTTTACGTTTATTGTACTTTGAAATTATGCCCTGCAAACTTTGTATTTTTCTTATACTGCGTCTATGTAGAAATTTAAATTTTAATAAGCGTCCATAGTAATTTATAAAAATCTACTAACAAAAATTAATTTTAGTAACACAATTCGGCCTTAACAGAAAAGCTTCGTTACAAATTTAAACCTTGTTTAGGTCGTTAAACAATATTTATTTTCATTTTCAAGTCCGTAGTTCAGAGTTTAGAACTTTGATCTTTAGATCCAGAAAGTAGCAGGTTCATTTCCATGAGAACCCAACAATTTTTAGTTAAATCGTGAAATTGTATAGAAGAATTTCACGGGGAAATGGCTTGGCAACCAACTCCGTGCGAGATAGAATGTAAACATGTTAGCCAGGTGTTAATGTAAGAGATTAACAAGGCGTGCAGGGTGTATTTTAGGTTTAGGCACCCTAACCAACCCAAGAAAAGTCGTTCCTACAGAAGTCGCAGGCTTTTGGGCTTATCCTTGTGTGATCCGCTTCTCCTAGGGCTCTAATAATCAGTATGACTCGTTTAACAGCCTGGTCCAGATTTGATATTTTGTCGGGTTTTCCTCCTCCGTCAATACTTTATTGTTATTCTCAGCAGATACCGAGGGCTCTATAACAAACATTGTTTTCAACTAGTAATCGAAGAGAACTATATTATGCTTATTAAAGTGTATATATTTGACTACGGGAAAAGAGTAATTCCAATAAATCAGGCACCTCTCGTTGTAAAAAAACTATTACTTCAAATTTAGTAACGATTTTCTTATATGTATATATATATATGAAATGTAACTGCGTATGGATGAATGAGTGTGGACGATATATTCATCCATTCGACTAATTAATAAAAACATATTTTTAAACACTTTTGCACCGTAACCGAACGGATTGATCCGTTTTGAAAGAAACGATTTCATTTAATTCCTATCTAGATCTAAATTCTAGATACGAAAATAATTAGGATCATTTTGATTAATTCTTAAGATGCACATAATTTGACTAAAGGACCAGTATTTAAAACTGACCCGTTTTCAAAACGTGTTTTAAGAATGCATAGCTTTACTGATAATATAATGAACGGAACTATATTTTTACTTCTCTTGCTAATTATTTATTTCTTTCTGTTCTGTATCTTTAGTTAATCAAATCTATAGTTTTATTAGTTGGGATATTTGTATCCTAGAATAATAATTGACAATACTTGTTTTCTATTATCGGTAAGAAAAACATAGGAATTGAAACATTCAGAAGAAAAAAGTAATGTAGTAGATAATGTTATTCACAAATACATTAAAATTAAAATCAAAGAGGAAAAACTTACTTAATTCAAGAGTAATCTTTTATGTCACTAAGTTCCAATCAAATGTAATAGCTTGTTGCTAATTGTTGCAATTCTGGCAAAATATATGCAAAGACGAGATCTTACGTACATTGGTACGTGGTGACGGAATGTGTAATGTGAAATTTATGCTACAAGTAATTCCTGGCACAGCAAAAGTTAATTTTGACAGAAGTTATGGCAGTCAGATTTAACAGTAAAAAAAATGTAAAAATCTACACGATCCTAATCTATTAATGTGTCAATCATTATAAGTACCAGACTAAACTAGAAAAGCATATTCAAGTTTAGATTTGACGAAGGAACTGCAAAGCAATGTTAACATCTAGTACAGTGGTGTCAATATGCGTGTTAACAGTTTATTGTCAAACGTGACACCAAGATCGAAAAATGCTGTTGGTCGCTTTAAAAGGAGACTATTAAACTTATAATAAAAAATAATCTTGGAATATAATAATATAATCTGTGACAGGCTTCGTCCCTTACATTACGTAACATTGCCGGTGTTCCTGTGTGCCCTTTCAGCTTATCAATGTTGTTTGTTTTTTGAATGTAAACCTTATTTTTGAGTTACTTACTACTCTGTTATTACGCGATGTCTATTTCCCGACGATGATCGACTTGGCTTTCTAAATCACAATATATTTTTCCAGCAAGATGGGGCTCCGCCGCATTATGGAATTAATGTTCACCAGTATCTGGATCAGGTATTTACGGGTCATTGGATTGATGACGAGGACCTATTGAGTGGCTAGCAAGGTCACCAGATCTGAATCCTCTGACTTTTTCTTGTGGGGTCATTTAAAACCCTAGTGTACGGATTCATCAACGAGGCCTAACGTTAGTCCGACTAGCGAAGGTTACGCGAAAAATTTGTGCCCTTGTTGCGCGGATTAAAATAAAAGTTGTAGTCGGCGGTGCAAAGTTGGTTAGTCCGATTAACGCCTTACGTCTCTTTCATGAATCCGGGTGTAGGTCTATAAAGGAAAACCCCCAGACTTATAAGTGCTCGAAGTCAGAATTAGGCATGAAATTTAGAGTATAGGTACCCGAGTGGCTTCAAAATGTCATACGTAATTTTTCTGAAAGGCTTGAGCACTATCAAGTTGCAAGTGGGGGCCAGTTTGAACATTTAGTTTAGATCGATATTGTATCTATTATTTAAATAGAGATTCTTTTCAAATTTAACAAATTATTTGCAGCATTTGAAAAAAAAATTATTTACAAACCCTGTGTGTACCCTGTATAAATTATTTACAAACCCAACCAATGTGTTCGTAAGAGAACGCCCTATCCAAATATGTAAAAGTATACACGGTGTTCCATTTAAAAAAATATTGGAATTTTTTAGGAAAAACTGGTAAACTTGGCAACATTGTCAATACTTTTACCGGAATGGGCGTTGTTTGTACACTATGTATACCAAATTCTGTTTCCGTATCTCTAGTAGTTTCCGAGTTATTTGACCCGTGCGCTACTTCTGACCAACCCTGTTGAGAGATACCCACGTTATAAATGTTGAAATTATTTTTGATGATCAAAACCGAGAACTAGCTTTTTTATCGAGATTTCTAAATGTTCGGAAATACTGATGTGTGTATTATTTTCAGTTTAATATATCCTGTATATACAGGGTTATTCACGCAAAACGGGTATTAGACGTTCTTGGGGTTCGGTTAACGATAAAAATCTGTTTTTTTATGGGGGAGGTTTTCTATTATTTCCGATTCAATGAAAATATTTTCAGGTTTGCATCACTTCCGGTTATACCGGAAGTAGACCACAACTTCGTTATTTCAAATAGAACACCCTGTATATTATTTCAATTTTGAACTCTACGTGATATTCTAAACACATTTCATGTAGGATGTCCTATATACCTATCTTCAACTGTTTTTGAAATATTGACAGGTGAATATTGATATTTTGCAACTTTGACACTCTGTAAAATCTAAACGGTTAGAGATCAAGCAAAACGGTTTGCACATTCCTATCTTAACTTTTCAAAATCTATCGTTTGATACTAACATCAGATTTATCCAAAAATAAAAATTTTCGATTAAATTTAATCTCTTGGTTAAATCTGAAATTAGTATCAAACGATAGCTTTTGAAATGTTAAGATTAGGAATGTGCAAACCGTTTTGTTTGATCTCAAACCGTTTAGATTTTACAGGGTGTCAAAGTTGCAAAATGTCAATATTCGCCTGTCAATATTTCAAAAACAGTTGAAGATAGGTATAGGACATCCTACATAAAATGTGTTTAGAATATCACGTAGAGTTCAAAATTGCAATAATATACAGGGTGTTCTATTTGAAATAACGAAGTTCTGGTCTACTTCCGATATAACCGGAAGTGATGCAAACCTGAAAATATTTTCATTGAATCGGAAATAATTGAAAACCTCCCCCATAAAAAAATCAGATTTTTATCGTTAACAGAACCCTAAAAATGTCTAGTACCCGCTTTGCGTGAATAACCCTGTATCTATCCTTTCTCCAAATTAACAAAGATACATTCATATTACGAACCAATATATCTACCGGTTACAATTTTGTAATTTTAAATAACACATTTTCGTATCATTTTCGACTACCAAAACATAAACCTTTATTTAGTCCTGTTATAATAAACCGAGCAGTAAATGAAGTCATTTGATGAACACCAGAAACACCTAGATTGTTTATAATGTGTAAAAGAATGCAGTCACAGAAAAATACATAAAGAAAAGCATACAAAGCAACGTAGTGGGACGACTTTGTTTACCTACCTACATATTTGTTTGTTTCTAGTTTAATTTGATTCACACATTTTAGTTTATCTTAAATGCAATAAAAAAGTTTTACTGTTTTATTTACATGGATTCATTTGTCTACCAGTTACCTGTACAGACAGTTGTACCTGTCTGAAGTAGCTATGAGTTCTAGAACTCATAGTTATTTATCAGCTGGTTTTGCCATTGTGGGCATATTATATTGACTATATTTTAATTTTCTTGAAAAATAAAACATTAATAATTTGCACATTTATGCTGAGGAAGAGGAAAAAATAAAGTCACTTAGGTTTTTTTTTGGCTTAATTCATATGAACAAATGTGTAAACAGTTAATTAAATAAGCTAACAATATTAAAAAAATTATTTTGAAAGCAATTTATTTTCGAAAATTGGATAATATATGAGGACTCCATTATAATAACATATTAAGAGTCTTAAAAACAGATATGTTTTTGGAATATTCTCGTTATTATTAAAGACATACAAACACACACATATACTATTTTATATATTTTTTGTATTTATCAAATAAATATATCATTATACAGTTTGAATCAACTTTAAAAGTACAATCAGATGTTGAGCCAACGATTTTTACAGTATCCAAAATAATAATATGTAATTTGAACGCTGTGCTACTGAAGTAGAATAAGAATGCATTTTCATGTCTAATAAGTTCAAACCTCTTAGCACCTATAGGAATATAAATTTTAAACTTGAATAATTTATGTCGTAAAAATAGAGACGGAAAGAAAACTTTCAGGTCCCTTTATTGTACCAGTAGTTGCTTGAGTTGGATCTGTTTCTTATTCTGGAGGGCATTTTATGAAAATATGCATCCTGCATTAAAAACGCGGAAAACAAATGAAAGGCATGTAATGACAGGAACAACTTAAGTTTAGTGGCGATATAAACCTACATAATTGCGAATAAAAGTTAAATTGGTGAAAATTATAATTAAATCCCAGGAGTTTCTACATCGGATTTCTGAAACCGATGCCTCGGGTATATTTTTGTGTGTTCGCATCTAAAAACCACCTGTCCTATAGCTTCTTGAAGTATTATATTTAAATTAATATGAAAGGACAAAAAAGCTAAAGTTTTAGTGGAACACGGATTTTTTTGTATAGAAAATTCAAGCGGGTACCAAACTGTCTAATTCTGTTTATAAAATACATTTTTGTTGAGCTGTCAGTTTTTTTAATAATTTTGATACTTTAAATAATTATATTATTTGTATATGGAAGGCTATGACAAATTATTCTTTATGAGGACGAGCAGATAAGTATAAGGGAAGAACAATGAGTGAAACTGCCCTTGGGGCAGATAAGGTGTGTGAATTAATTGATAGACAAATATTAAATGAAGGAAAATATATAGTAAAAGCAGGTTTTTAAAGCAACAGCGAACATGATTTTAGAGAAAAAGCATTGGAAACAGAAAATACAACAGATAAAATTATGTCAGTAGTGGTAAGAAACACATCGTAGTGCCCTCTTTGGGTCTTTGCTGCTATCCGTTTGACATTTATTGTCAAATTGACAGACAGATAGCGACCTGCTTTTCCGCAGGTGCTATTAGAGCAGTAACCTCTATTGTCTTTGAGGAAGATAATCTTACTTATTTATCTAAAGACACATGTACTTTTTATAGTTGCTATATTTTTGTATATTAAACAAAAAAATGTTTGTGACTTTTCTCCATTTTCTTTGATGTTGTCGTTTAATGTGGTATTATTAATGTTACCGGTAAAGAAAGAAATGCCCATCAATGCTAGCACTACTTGAATACTGAACTAAATAATTACAAATGATACTAAATAATTACAAAATATCTCACAAAATTAGAAATTAATTGATAGCCGCCATATATCAGAAGGTTGTGGCTGTAACCATTTCAAGATGAAATAAAAGTGAGAAAAACAGTGAGATATTTATTTCTATTAACGTAATACCTAAGGTAGTTTAGGTAGTTATTCTAAAAATCTGGAATGTTGACATTATTTTAAAGCAGAATATCCCCAGTTATGTTTAAACTGTTAATGCGTAAACTATTTTTCTTGAGTAATGTGTTATGTCCATTACAAAACAAAATGTTAAGTGTAGTAATATTTTAGAGCGGTAAAATAAACAGCCGAAGAGCCAATATCATGAAATCGTATGTCAAAGCCGCAAATAGCAAGAATTTAAAAATAAAGTCTCCCCAAACAGTCATAAGATAAATACGTAACAAGGAAACGCCGGCCATAACTTTGAGTCGTAAGCAAGTAATTGCATTTTCGATTTTAAAGATTCGTCGAAACCCCTTAATTTACTTTTATGGGACTCATGGGAACCTTTTTTCTCAAGCATGTATTCTCTTTACTGCCCTAATATTGTGTTTCTTTTAAACTATAAATCTTGCGTTGGTTTTAACGCAGAACGGCTAGTATTTCAACTTATAATTTATCCTATAGCTACTCCATTGACCCGCATGCTATATACATAAATATAAAATTATTATACTATTATACAAACACGGATTTTTCATTTTATTTATGTATGCATCAACGATTTCTAGGCAAAGGATGAATAAGAAGTTAAAAATTAGGCGTCTAGGTAAAATTCAGGACAATAACAGGATTCTGAGAATATGACAAACAGGAAAATGTCCTTTAAGTAGATTACTGACAAATAAATTATATGAAAAGTTTGTAGTGCAGTGTTTATAAAACCTATATTTGTTACGGTTTAAATATTTTAAATTCTGATTTTGTAAAACAGGTTCTGCACAAGATTGCATAGTGCTTTGTGAATTTTTAGAATATTTTAACGAATTTCATAGATGCAAGATATCGCGGTTACAAGAATAAAACGAAATGAAACGGGAAAACGGGAACGAAAATATAATGAAGCTTGAAAGATTAAAGTAAGAGAAAGAAAGATACCACAGAACAATATTTACCTACTATACCTAATCAACTGCATCTAAGCATAAACACGACAATGGTAAGGAAAAATTGATTAAATTTGGAATTAAGAACAATATATTTCTATATGCATTTGTAGGATGAGTAGGTTTATTATTATTTTTTATCAATTTTTACAGAAAACATAGGTTTTGTAGAAAGTTGAGTTGAAGCAAGGTTGGTACATTCTATAACATATTTACTAAATTAAAACAAAAAATAGAACAAAATTATAGATATTATATAGACATAGATATAATTATAGAGACTATAATTATAGAGATTATACTACTTACAATTAGCCAAGCAGCTTTTGACTCCTACCGTTGTAATTAAAACACTATATGAAACTGCCAAAAGTCATACGTTCAGTTAAACAGCAAAAACAGAGTAACCCTGGTCTGGATCCCGAGCCATTCCGACCTTGAAGGAAATAAAGCAGCTTTCTCAATCGTGGGGTACTACCAAAGCAGCTTCCTTGCCCTGGGTTTAGGGAAAAATACTTCAAAACTGGTAAAAACCACCAAGAGAAGTGCATTCCAAGGCGTTCATAGCAAATGCTTAGAAAACGAGAACTATAAAACTTTTCGAAACAAACATATTACATCTGTGAACTTTAGTTGGCCTATATACTGGGCACTGCCGTTTAAAATAGAGATGATAAAATGGGGACGATGCTTAGTGCCGCTGAGGATGACGAAACGACAGGACACATTTATATTCCAGCCTCGATGGGAAAAATATCAGATACTTAATATTTAGCAAAGGGTAACTTCTGATAGAGGATGTAAACAAATTCTCACCCAATTAGGTAATCGACCTTATTAAGTGGCTGGAGCTGTTGTGTGAAATATAATTAGGAGTGAGCCATAATTGACTAAATGGTTTCAATGGAGTGGCTGATTTTCAGAGCACTTATAGTTAAACCTAACCTAACCTACAAGTAAACCATCATTAACATCAGTTAATTGCTGAATATTAAACAATTAAAAAACTACTGGTAATATCTTGGTTGTTATTCGGTAGATATAATTGAGAATTGAGGGAGACAACATAATTATAAAAAAAGAACATCTGACGGAAAAGGCAAAAAAGACGATATCCAAAACAAAAGCAATATTACTCTCCTGATTACCCTCACTCTTTCATTCCTCTGCTGTCATACTAGATTGAGATTACTTCACAGATAACTTAAATATACTTATTGTTGATGATAAAACATATTAATTTGATTTATTTCCAATATATTCTTGGAAATCATTTTTACTGTGTCAATTAATGTGATCTGTAGTATACATATACTCGACAAATTATTCGAATTCTGTGAGTTCTAAGTTTGATATACAGGGCATTCAAATATTGTATGGAGAATGGTCTCAGGTTGACGTTTATTTCAAATAGTACAAATTTCATGGAGTTAATTCTGTATAAACTTCTAGTAATTTTCAAAAACAGATGTAATAATAAGTAACTACGGAAGTTTCTCAGTAGTAAAAAGATAGTAATAGAAGGCAATGCGGAACGTTGTACTGAAAAACAGTATATTCTAATTGTTGGAAATAATGGAAAGAAGTTATTTAATTTTTTTGAATTCTATAACCGAGAGGTAATCCTAAATTACCTGGGGATCAATAAAATCGTTTTTCAGTTCCTTTGCATATAGTGCTTTGTAGTGAATTAATTCAAGTTGCAGTTTAAAGTTGATTTCAACTCGTTGCATAAAATTTTGGCTCTACCAGTTTTTATTCTGAGCATGTAATTTGACCTACTTGAGTAAGCTGTGTTCAAGAAATGTGTTTGCACTTATTCTTCTTTATGTGTAGCTACGTCACTTTACAAATGTCAAAATTTGATGTGTTGCTTATGATAATGATGATAAATAAAACTTAATCATCATAACAAATTACACCTAATGAACAGAAAATAACATGTTGATAAAATAAAACAGAAAACAAGAGTAAATAAATAAATAAATTTATAAATACATATAAATAAATATAAATAAATATAAATAAATATAAATAAATATAAATAAATATAAATAAATATAAATAAATAAAGCTAACTAAATGCACAGATATGGAGAAGATTGGTACAATCATGAAGTATATCAGTTATGAACCATGGGGGTTCGTGCCAAATAAATATGAATTGATTATGGTATAATATATTGACAAACATATTATAACATTGTTTTTTATTTTATTTATATGAACATAGACATCAATCAATAGCTTTGCTTGTCAACATGACCATGAAAATAAGTTATATTATAAATAAGTCACTAAAAATAATTAATTAAACACTGGGAATTAATAATTATTTACATTACTACTCTACCACTAGACTTTGAGTTTTAAGAAAAATTTGGTATGTCAATCCAACATTATTTTTGTTAGCAATGTAAGATTCAGCGATCATTCTGTACCTCTATTAAAGTCAAGAAACGCGTGAGTCAAAGAACACTTCCTGACACTAACGGTTCTCTTCGTAAAGCCTCACAGTGACAAGCAGCAATTTCCAGCGTGAGGAAAAGCTAACCTAACACAGTCCTTCAAAGCGTGGAAGGATACATCAAAGCAATCGATTTACAACTTTCGTGAACCACGGGCCACGTATAAATCTATAAAAGAAAATTTACAACGTTGTACGACCACAACTCATTGTAGACGTATTTACGAATATATTGGCCTAAATCAATGGGATGGTTACATTATACAGTGGTTTTGTTTCACTAACTTGGTAATTTATGATGCAATGCAATTTGTATAAATTTGTATTAAATTAGTTATTTTCTTAATAATAGCTTTAGTTGATGTATATCGTTATTCTGTACTGACAATGTAAAAAAAATAAAATGCGATCTTCCAAACAAATTATGGTCTATTGAAAAGGGCTGCGGTAAATTGAAATAACTCCTTTATTTTTTGGTATAACTCTATCAAACTATAGATTTTTTAAAAGAGGAAAAGTGTCTCTATTGAAGAATAATATAATTTACAGGGTGTTCCATTTAAAAAATTATCACAATTTCGAATTAAAAAGTGGCCATTTTTTTTTCAAGCACCTGTTACCTGTCAAGCACCTCAAGTAAAACAAACTAGTATCAATGACAAAAAAACTTTTTATAAAATTAAGAGCACCAGTTAAAACCGTTCGTCGCTATCTCATTTTGCCTTGAAGTTATAAGCCAGTAAAGTGTGTCATATTATCTTGGAACACCCTGTATTATATTCTCTTGCAATATTTCGGCTATTACAAGCTGAATGTTATTTTCTAGAGGTCAAGGTATAGGTACATGTCCTGTAAAATTTTCTTTTAAAGTCCTTATTCTTATTAAGTCCTTTTGAAAAAGGACTTAATATAACGTAACAAGAAGACAGTACGCCACCGCATTATTTTAGAAAAGTCAGGAATTTCCTTGATAACTTTTACTCTAACAGGCGGATTGGGCGTCGAGGACCTCTTGACTGGCCTGCTCGTTCACCGGCTTTGAGTTAATTGGATTTTTTCTATGGGGTTTTACCTTAAATTTAAGGTATTCATTACTCAACCAGACAATCTTTTGGATTTGCGGTAGAGAATCACCAACGAATGTGCATCTATCCCCAGGCAAACATTTGACAACGTGCGCCAGGAAATGTCTGATGGGTTCTTCTACTGTCAGGAGGTCTAAGGTGCTGATTTTTAACAAAATCTTTAGTTATTCCTATTAAAATATTGTTTTCTTTATTAAACTGTTGAATTTGACTGCTTTTTATTCATATATATTGAAGATATAGATGGGTTATCTTATTAGGGTTTCTGTAAGTAAAGCTTACAGAAATCATAATAACTTGAAAACGGATGGACCGATTTAAATTTTTCAAAAACTAGTATGCAGGGTATTGAGAGAACTTTTAAATAATATGCAACACGTCCTACCTTATCATTAAAACAATTTATTTGACAGCGCGTGTGTATTTATCTTTTACTTTAGGAAAATAAATTTATCGTCCAAAAATAATACATTTTACATGATTTACCCTGTATTTTGTCCGAGGTCCCTAACCCAATTAGTTTAAAAGTTCAAAAGCAGGGGGGGGGACTTTAGACACGCACTGTATATTCAAATACAAAAACCATTTATTAAAGAACCTACGTGAACTGTGATAGTATAAAAACTTTCAATTATACACATAAGACGAATATACAATTAATATTAAGAACTGGCATTCAAAAATAAGACGTATAGCCTATTATGCATTAAAAACAAATCTGATGTCTTTGTTCAAAATTACTTTTATATTATATTATTTATTTTATAAATGTAAGTATAAATATCCCCAGATGACTTCAAGTAAATGCCCTTCTCAGTTGTAATACAAAAAAATGTATAAAGAAGACACCCATGGGGAATTCAAAAAGTTGTGGGCTGAAGGAGACAACGTCACTTGGCTTGAGAGCAAGCGTATGAAATATCCCAGCATAGACGTGGCCCCGTCATAGACTTTGCGATTCCTAGAAGGAACCTGATTTTTATATTATTTACGTTAGGAAATACGTGTTACGTTACGTTACGTTACGTTACGTTACGTTACGTTACGTTACGTGTTTGTTACGAAAACTTCTGTGAATATTTACATACAGAAAGATATAAATACATTTTTATAAATAAATCGTGGTTTCCTTTTATCAAAAAAGCCAATCGAAAATTAAAAATAAAATACTGATTTATACAAATCAAATTTGAGTGAAAAATGTCGAAGATTTAATGTAAAAATGAACCCTAAATCTTTACTGATGAAAAGCATAGTGTCGGTTGAAGTAATTTGAACAAAAAAAGCTAGTTGATTGTTCGACTAAATAATGACTTTCGTATGTTCCAATTTTCTATTTAAACAGTTTTTTAAATATATTGTATATAATATAAAACTACTGATAAATTTTACTTATAGAATCATTGCCTGGACTGGACTGAGAAATTTAATAGATGGAAACAGTTGTCTGTCGTTTGGTGGTAGTTGAAAAAAAAAATGTCGAATACCGGATATGATTTACGTTAATGTGTTGCTTGTTACAAGTTATTTCATATCATGTGATATGCGTAAGTACGCTCTATTACGCGTATATGCGATACGCGATAGGCGTACTAAAGATATTGTACCAAATTTTTATCAGCGTATTCCTGTGCAAATTAATGAAACATTTTTTAAAAAACATGGATTTACGACATGCATTCTAATATTACCTCCAGTTACCTCTGGTTTTTTTACTAACAATTTGATCGGTCTCAAAAAATTAAAATATATTTTTTTAAAGTTTCAGGATTTAGAAGATTTCGACATGTAAAATATGTACATGTAAGTATCGACTTGTCCATTTGAAATATGATAACATTTTATTTTGAAGCTGCATTTTCCTGCCATTGCCGTGTTTCAATGTGTCACAAAAATGCATTGTTCTTAATAACAAAATGATAAAATTCTTATTAAAATATATACCATAATTATTATAATTAATATATTATGTTCGTTCGGAAAGGCTTATGTGGTCGTAAAGGAGAAGATTAGGATGTTGTAGTTCGATTCCGTAGTTTCAATCTGCCTTATTCCTCGATCCTTACCACTGCTTGTCTCTAATGAATCTAATAAAAATGACCATCCTGGTCATACCTCTTTTTATATTAATTTTTTCTTCATATGAGAAGTTCCTATTTTACCACATATCAAACAGCTTTAGATGAACAAAGGAGAAAAGAATATCTTACTTGCAGAAAAGAAAGATATAACGAATTCTACTAATTAAATATACAATTTTAGTATACGTAGCTTATTTCTTTCTTATTTCAAATTTGCTATAATAATTTATTTTTATTTAAGACAACTAAAACTTTCCAAACAATGATTAGAAAAACTTTATTTTTGATTAAGTAGGTAAAACCCATAGACATTCCAAAATCTTAGTAATTCCATAATAGGATTTATGTTTAGGTTGGTGTATTGTCATTTTTTAATAATAATAATAATAACAATAATAATAATAATAATCTTTATTTTCTATAGATTTAAAAATTGTAAATATAATAAAATTGTCAAGTGTACATACAATGAACGTGCACAAAATATAATATAAATACAAATACAGACAGAACGCAACAACAAACAAGTCAACAGTATATATATGAAGGGCAAGTTGTACAGCAAAATGTACAATACATGTAAACAACTTAAGCTACACTACAACAGACTAAAAAGAAAAGAAGAAGGAAAAAAGTAATCCTCAACAATGCCAATCCAGAAATTCGTTTGTTAGGTATTCCTGCACATTATAAAAGGAATAACATTCTAACAATTTCTTTGCCCTGCGTTTAAAAGATATAATATTTGGGCTGTCTTGGATATCACGGGGCAGATGATTATATAGTTTGAGCGACATCATTGCAGACGATTTGGAGATCTGAGCAGTTCTACAGTATTCAATGTGTAGCTCACCCGAGTTCCTCAACACGTATGGATTCAGATCAACTCTAATCTTTTTTTAACAGTAGATAGCGTTTTATTTATCAACAGGAACATTTGTAAATGAACTTACTACATCGAAACTTACTAATAAATCATTAGAATTATGTTGGATGGTTTTTAATTTTTCTAGAAAATGAAGAGTATTTTTTATAAATGAGTCGGTATTACCTGATAAAGGATTTAAAATATTTCGTAAAAATTTTGCAAGGTTTTGGCATGGAGAACCAATAAAGCTAACTATAGGTCTAAGTGGATTGTTATGTTTATGTATTTTACGTAATCCATAAAAATGTGGAGGTTTACTATTATGTGGTGTAAGTAGTTTCCTTTCTCTGTCAGTAAAATTGTGTTTATGTTTAAAAAGTGTTTTATATATTTTAGTTTCAATTGATTTTGTTGGGTATTTCTTTAATTTTGTGTAATGGCCTTCATTTATAAGATTTAAAAGTTTATTATCATAATCTATTGTATCCTATATTTCTTTTAAGTTTTATTATAATAATTATTTTATTTAGACATAATTCAAAATATCTATGATTTGTAATATTACAGAATTTTGTATAAAACTGGAATTTAAAACACCTCATATCTAAAGTAGCAAATTTACCAGTAATGAAAAGTGTAAAAGTAAATGCTCAAAAACTTAAAACCGCGAATAAATGATGGGAGTATTTGCGTATAGTTAGTTTGTTACTAATTTGGCAACAGAAAATGTGTGTAAACCAAGTGATACTTTAATAAACCTTTTTCTGGTCAGAGCCGCGCATGATATTCATGTTAAAAACAACTCCTTATATCTAAAAAATTTAATTAAAACTGGATGGCCCTAATAAAATCGTTTAATTTAACTTAATGTCGATTTAAAATTCAAATTGGCCGTTAACGAAAAAATGGCTGAGCGTTGAATACTACCTTCCTTAAGAATCGACTTTCACATTACCATCAACTTAAATTACCGTACTCTAATTTAACGTTTAATCTGATGCATAGTTGGGTAAATAGTTGGATATCAGATGCACTTCACTTCCAAATGGTAATTGCAAGGTAAAGAATTTCGTAAGTACCTATATTAAGCTTAGGCAACACTAGCCCAACATTATTGGGAAAGTTTATATTGCACATTCACCAACGACGGGTAGTATTACAGAATGTAACAGGGTTGTTATACAGAATGATACGAACTGGATGTGAGACATAGAACCGGTTTTAAAAATTGGGAAAATTTGGAATTGGGCATCGTGAATGTTAGTAGTGGCGACTCCTATGGAGATGTTGGAGTAATGCAATGCTAGTCGGGACACATAGCCATGGAGTAGTTGTTTTCGGCCTCTACTTCAAATAAATAAGTAGGATTGTCTTCGTCAAAGACAATAGAGGTCACTGCTATAATGGCGTCTGCGGAAAAGCAGGTCGCTATCTGTATGTCAATTTGCCAATAATTGTCAAACGGAGAGTAGCAAATACCCAAAGGGGGCACTACGGTGTGTTTCTCACCACTACTAATATTCTCGATGCCTATAGTGGAAGTGGTATACGGGGTGCCGCAAGGCAGTGTGTTGGGACCTTTATTATTTGTTTTATACATAAATGACGTTAATTTGTATTTGCGCAATTCATTTGTCAATCTTTTTGCAGATGACACTGTAATATCGGTAGCTGGCACTGACTTTGATGATGTAACAGATATAATGAACCGAGAGTTATGTGTTCTTGCAGACTGGTTGAAATTTAATAAATTGAAACTTAATGTGGACAAAACTAGATGCATGATAATTGGTACTAAGAATAACTGTTGGAAATTTAAATCTGAGAATCACCTTATTGTTTTAGATAATGTTGCAGTAACTTTTTATAATGAAATAAAATATCTGGGTGTTATGCTGGATTCTCAGTTAAACTTTAATAATCATGTAGACTATGTATGTAAAAAACTGGGTAAAAAGGTAGGGTATTTTACTAGAATTGCAAAAAAGCTATCCCCATGGTGTAAGAGAGTTGTATATAACACTATTATTTACCCACACTTTAACTATTGCATGTCACTGTTAATATCTTGTTCTGTACAAAATATAGAAAGACTACAAAGGATTCAAAACAAAGCAATGCGTGCATTGCTTGGTTGCAACAAATATGCTTCTATAGCTCTTATGTTGTCATCACTAAAATTTTTAAACGTGCATCAATTGATTATTGAATCGAATTTAACCTTGATACACAAAATTGTAAATAAATGTGCACCTCAATACCTACAGAACTTTCTAACCAAACGGTGTGATATGATAAATTATAACTTGAGGTTTAATAACTTTTTATATACAACCATACAACACAGCATCAATGCAAAAAACCACCTTTGTTGAGGGTTTGAGTATTTATAATCAGTTACCAATGGCGATTAGAACCTGTACAAGGATAAATACATTTAGGAGTAGGTTAAGAAAATTTTATTTTTAGGAGGATATATTTCGATTTTGTATTACTATCGATACTGTAATTATGTACTGTTATAATAGCTATGAAGCTAATAAAGTTCTATTCTATTCTATTCTATTCTATTAGGCAATCATGTCCCAACATCGTTCATCGATTCCACTACTTATGGTACTCTACCAAGCGCAGAATAAGCGCGAAAGCGGTCAATGTCTGGTGGTTGGTCTAAATGAAAGATGTGGCGACTCCTATGGAGATTCCAAAGTAACATAATACCAGTTGGGGCACATTGCTCGTGGCATAGGTGTTTTCGGCATCTCCTTCAAATAAATAAGTAGGATTGTCTTCTCAAGGAAATAGAGGCCACTGCCATAATGGCGCCTGAGGTAAAGCCGGTCGTTATCTGTCTGTTAATTTGACAATAACTGTCAGACAGACAGTAGGAAAGACCCATAGAGGGCACTACGGTGTGTTTCTCACCACTGTAACAGGTTAGCCGATGTACTATACAGGCTTCGCGGAACTTACTTAATTATTCAGTTATCTCGAAAGGGAGTCTAAAGTTTTAATACTGAATCGATTTCTCTGTCGCTGGGTTCGAGATAAGCTGTGATTGACGTATAAAAAGAGTATTGACTTACCGTGGGTTATCTTATCCTGAATCTCGATGTAGCGACGTATTCCTGGGACACTTCTTATATACTGACACTGAGAGAGTTGGGCGGATTTGCACGAAAACACAGCACTTTTAGGCAAGGGTTTTTAATAACAAATAAATAGAATTTAGAAACGTAAACAAAATAGAAATGCAAAATACTGAAATAATATTTGACCTAAGAAAACGACTGAATACAATACTAATGAACTCTAAACTGAATGACTCTATATAAAACAACTAACGGCGTCTACTTCGAGCCCGAGAAATGTACTTTACCCTGCCTGGGTGGTGTGCCCTCATACTGTGGGGAGAAGCCCCAAATAAATACAAACAACCACCTATTCCGAAGTAGTATCGTGGGAGACTAACTTTTCTTCAGTCGAAACTTTCCAAGTAAAGTTTTTTTGCTATACAATTTAAATACACTAATCCCATTGGTTGTTAAAGTACGTTTCTTCTCTCTGTCTAGTACCGCGAACCATGACCTGTTTCTGTCACGGTGGCCAATCAAAATACTGTTTACTAGCTAGTGACCTAAAATCCTTAGATATTATCCTCGTCTCAAAGTGAGAGGGGGTTACGACTTACTCTACTGTTATTTTTCCTGGAAAACCCCCTAAAAAACCAGGTTGACTTATGCCTTTGCACTATTGTCTATATGAACATACAAAATATCTTATTTCGGAGACGTTACACGTACCACCATAATTCCTTACAATTTACTGGCTTTAATTAGTTACGCCCAATTGACGCTTTGTGTCCTCAACATTGTTCCGTGTCCAGGGATGCACGGAATTAGACATCCATAAAATGTTTTACTAAATCTGTTAAGCCCGAACAATTCTCAATACTATTTATGACTCAAAATGACATCTTTGCTACAGAACCAGAAATGGTTCTCAAAATCTATCTATTTGAGCCAGATGTTGCCTTCGAAATATATTTAACTTACAGACAAAAGGGCCACTTGACGTTTACCATGGGCTTTTGTTACACCACTATTAACATCCATATACAGTGAGGACATAAAGTCCGTCCCCCCCTCTAGTTTTTTGAACCACTGGATATATTGTGATGAAATTTGGAAGGATAATATATGACTAAATTCTGCATTTTTTGACACATCAATGACAGCTCTGAATGTCAAAGTGACAGCTGGGCGCGCAATAGGAATATTTTTTTAAATGGAAATGGGGGTCGAGTAATAACTCATTTTGAAGCTATTTTTATGCTCAAAACATCCTCCAATTTTGAGAACATTCGGTTCAGTAATTTCCAAATAAAAACCAGCAACATATTTAACAAGTCATTTAATTAGTTTGAAATTTAAAGCATTATTAGTTTGAAGATTTTCATACTCAACTAAGTATTAGATTTTTAGAATTTTAAATTCAATCGAAAGGAGTTTACCAATCAAGTGTAAAGGGAATTTTTCATATATTTGCGAATATGATTTACTTGTAATAAATGTGATGTAATACTTAACTGAAGAATAGATGTATTTGTGTAAATAGGAGCAACAAAGTAAAAAGGAGAAAAACCAGCTCATGGACCAAATTAAAAGAATGTTCAAATTCTTTCCGTAAGAAATAACTTTTTTGACAATGTAATTGGTTTACAAGGAACGAAATAACTCATTCGAAAAAAAGTAAAACCATCTGTTGCGCTTCAAATTATAGGCTCAAGGATATCAGCAAAAATGAAAAGCAAAATTAAATACGAAACGAAAAAACTAGAAACTATATATACGTCCTTTTTTCTTAGACTGTTCTGTTCTTTTCAATACTGACATCATTCGCAATTAGTACTAACGGACATTATTTAAAAACAAAATATTTATTCGGGCTTCTGGTCCCATCGGAAGTCTAATTTAAAAGTAAACATGCACATCCCATTCCTTACAAGTAATGAAGTTTACTTGAATGCCGAAAATACTAGGCACGAAAACGGCATCAGATATATACTTACATTATATAGAATATATCAGTATCTTTATTCGGAAAAAAATATATTTATATAAATCTGCATAGGTATCCATTAGCAAAATATGACTATGACGCAATATTATAAATAAATCGCAAGTAAGTGAAATAAAAGGATATAACAACCTAGACAGAAATAATTAGGATTTCCTTGAAACGTCACGCCGTAAAAAGTGCGGCCTACCAAATCAGTAAGACCCAGATTAAACCATTTCTGTACCCCCTACGTTATCTGCGGTGTGTAACGGTGTAGAAAGGCACTAGAAATAGAACACATTTTCATTACGTTTTCATCCACCCTTGGCCTTTTGCGGAAATTAAAGAGGTGTAAAAGGTCTCATTATGTTTTAAGTTAAATAATGGAAACCTTAGCTTTCTACGGTATTCAAAAGATATACTGTCATGAAATAAAGGACTATGTTTGTTAATTTATTACCGTGGATTACTTAGAAAGGAAAGCACTGGGAGAAATTCTGAAAATATATCAAGCTTGAATTAAATTAGTTATATTTAGTACCCATGTGTTTATATATTTATTTATATATAGTATTTTTCCATTAACGGTAAAATAAAATTGGCATGTGAAAGTATTCGAATACTTTGAAACTCATATATACATGGGCCGCTGGATATTTTCACACAGATAACTAATGTGTGGAATTATCAACGACAAAATACATGATTAACTGCTGATTAACATCCGCTGTTAGAAAAAAAAAAACAGATCATACGGTTCATGTGTTATGTACTGAAATTAGTGGTATTAGGTCTTCAAGATTAATTTATACAAACATGCATGATCACGTGTATGCAAAGATTTAATGGCCCAACTTTATATCATTAATGACAATTATTTTAACTTCAGATGATAGTTTTATGTGTGCACATGTGCACCAAAACTGTTAATTTCAATAATTTTAAAATAATGAGATTAAAATTATTTCAAAATGCTGCAATTACGTTTGTCTTTGGATACACATTGTGCTCATTGGTCTCTATAAAAACTTGTACAACATATATATTACTATGTGATAATGAATGATATGAACGTAAACTGAAACGAAAGTATGAACATGTTTATTCCTTCTACCTATTTATCTGTTATTATGTAGATATCCTTTGTTATTTTATATAGATGTACTTCGCTGATGCAAAGTGCCCACATACCCAGGATCCAATCAAAAAGAAGTTGATTGTGTACTGAAGCAACTTAAATCTAAAATAAATTAAATCAGGACGATACCAAATAAATTTAGTATGTCCAATGAACATACCAGTGCTTTAATATACAAACAATTTGGCACGAAAATGTATCTGAACGAGAGGACTCCACTACAAGTATTATTGTTTCTTAATAGGTAAACAGAATTCAGTAAAAAAACTTGGTCAAGGGATACCAGGTGGCGGTTATTTATGTGAATTCAGACAAGACCTTTGCTACACTTGACTATTGTAGTATACTGTAACTTGGTAAAATAGGTACTAATTAAAAAATAGTTAAACGATTTCCGCTAGTATCTTTATCTAAACAGACAGAAGAGTGCGAAATATCCCGCTTAATCTGGGATACGTCAAGGTCTTGTTCTAAGCTCTCTGAGTTTGTTCTAAGGTTGTGAGATCTTTGGAGTAATTTTACAATTTCGGCATTACCACACGGATAATATGTGCCTTCTCTTGTCAGATCTAGATTGCGGAATGTGTCCATTATCTCGATGCTGGATTTTTCAAGTCAGGTAATTATATAATATCTAAATTTTTCAACGAAAAGCGTCCTGCAACTTTTTGCATTGAGGCTGAGTTTGACCTTCCTCTCCCGTCCAGTAAATATTTTTATAACTTTTTTAATAATTAATTGGTAATAGAATGCCGATATTTTAGCAATTTTGAAATAAATTTGACACTTTTATATTTATCTACATCTATAATATGTATAGGTAATACTAAGGCCATACAGTATTTATAATAATGTATACAATCTCGTTAAAATTATAAGATTTCTATAATAATAAAAAAGTTATTGAATTGGCCTCTCATCTTGTTTCGTTAATTTTTCCAGATCGTCTCATTTCATTTTGAATGAATTTTATCACGTCTCGTCTTGAAAATCGATATGAAATTTAGTCGAGACGAGATAAAGTGCAGGCGCAACGGCATCTCTAGTTTTGTAGTATTAGAAAATATAATCCTATAATAAATCATGTTAAATATTATTTTACTTTATTTATTTTCCACATCCAATTCTATGCTTTCGCTTTTTTTTTTGCACTGCCATCGTCTAATGGTTTTCGAAAAAAGTATTCTTACGAGCTGCTGCCTTAAGATAATAATGCGTCTTTCACGAGCTAGTTTTTGTCCTATTGTTAACACGTCCGTATTGATAAGGACTCCAGTTTCATTAATCTTTGTAGATAACGCTGACTTCATTTTATGGATGTACTTACAAGTCACGTGCACACAATAAAAACTAGTAATTATAAAGAAAAACTTCAGATCTCGTACTCCATTAAGGGAGTGTGGCGCATTCTCGGGATTTAGCTAGGGTAGTTCTTTCAAGTTTTGGATTACATTTCAATTTGTTCGCTGTAAAATTTTAAACAAATTAAAAACATATATTGTTCATTTATTTATCATTGTATCAATTTTTTTAAGGTTTTTGAGATTTCCGTGAACAATCTTCCACCTGTAAAAAACATTGTCGTATTCAGCATTCTACCAGTACAAACCTTATATGTTTTACCTAATATGTGTCTAACGAAGTTGATAATAGGGGCAGTTTGATGTAGTGTATACGGACTTCAAAATGGCCTTTGATTGTATAGATCCTGACATTTTATTAGGTAACTAAATTAAGTCGTTCTGGTTTTTGCCAATCACTAATAAATTTATTCCGATCATACCTAGCAGAACACCTTTAGTATGTTACTTTAATGGATTCAAATCTAGTTTGTATTTTCATCCGGGGAACCACATGATGAACTCTTGGTCTGTTGCTGTTTTCTTTATTTGTTGATGATCTTAATGGTAGTATCCTATGCAAAAAAATATTTTTTACAGTTGATTTAAAGTTGTACTGTTCTATTAATGCTGTTTTGCACAACCAGGTTTACTGTTCTTCAATTCTGTCATTTGAATTTCACTGTATCAAGATTGTCATGTCGAGCTAATCTTACATTTTATTACTTTCATCCAGAACTAATACTCTAATGAAGTTACCAGAAATGATAGCAATGATTATTTAATATGTAACTACCTACTCTGACTTATTTACTTCAGCTAGATCGGTCCAAAAATATCAGTAATAAAATACAACACCACAAAATAATTCTTAAAAAGTTTACTTGCACTGATTTTTAAAGAAGACTACTTTGGGTAGACTAGTAAATTTAGCTGGGGTATAATTTAAAGCCCCACTGTATAAGACCAATAGAAAATTCTTGAAATATCAAATTTCTAGTTGTCTAGTCTAGTATCAACGTAGCATTTGATAAGAAATTTGGTTGGTACAATGATTTTATAACAGCAAAGGAATATATATATTACATACTAAGGCGGAAAATGGTATTATTGTCGAGGGCTGTTTAGATAACGAATGATAGGTCGAGGTGCGGCCAATCAAACTTTTTTCTGATAATTTTAAGAATTTTACTCATCAACTTCAGTATCGTTACCTAGTTTCATTTTTTTAGCCAAGTTACATCTTTTATGGATCTGTTTCGATACATAAGATAGAAAATATAGTAATTGGTGTTATTAATAGTACACTGTTTATATAAATTTTACTTGATATAATTTTAATTTTAAAAGATATAAATTCACATAAGTTCGTAAATGTTTAAAAGTAAAAGTAAAGTTGTTTGTTGATGGTTTAAATTAGAATAATGGGCACACATAAATTACAGTTTTATACATATATCCTTCAAACAATGTATCATATCATTATTAATAACTTTAATCAAAGTTCTTGACAAACTGTATAATATAAAAAGTGATAATTGAAAGTAATAATCCTTATTATGCATCCTAGTTTAGTTATTTTATATTCCTCACTTTTAGCGATCATTGGAGAAACAGAAAATCTATAAAAATACTTGTCCTAATTGAAAACCAAAAGCTTATGTCACTTCAGGTGGAACAGTGCAAAATTAACGACAAGAATTAACTTAATTCTGCTCTTATTTCAAACTAGTCGTTAAAAATTTAACATTCAATCATATACAGAAACAGCTTAAAGAAACAGCTTACTTTTAACTATATTTCTTTTAGGAAAATAAATTTTGTAAATAATACGTATATAAAAAAAAAACAAGAATAATTCTGAAAATAACAGATCACAATTTATTTATGAGGTTAAAAATAACCAGAATTACGTGACATTTTCAAAAGAAAAAAATACATGTAATTCAATTGCTTTCAAATGTAGTAATTCGTATATCACTAACAGAATTTACAACTACGTAAATATAATCTTAATACTCAACAAAATCGAGACTTTTTATAATATAAAAATATATTTGTGATGCACTTGCACATCTTAAGGAACATGTTTTAATATAAAAGTGATTTGGAGTGTTGAAAACCACATAAGGCATTATCTATGTGTTGTAAAAGCAATATTATTATATTCGTTTCACTAATTTCTAAAACTTACAAAAACATAAAACTAATAGATTTACCCATGAAATTATAAAATTTGGTATACTGAAATTGATATTTCAGTATACCAAACTTCACGATTTCCCAGACATTAAGGAAAATCCAAATTTGTTTGCAGTTTGTGTTTTTTTTTAAGATTGTAATTTAAGATGTTTTAAATAAAAAACAGTCAACAAAAGGTTGTCTATACATCTGTACATACTGTACATATTATATCATTTGTCTAAGGACATTCAGTATATTTATTATCTATTTTTAAAATTCTTGGAGAATAAATTTATTTCACTAATTAGGTGGGAAACATCTTAATTTGTGATAAAAAGTAGAGAAATAAAAGTAAGAAGTGACATAATATTTTTGTATTCTCTCCTCCTGTTACATTAAGTGTCCTCTGTAGACCCTGAGATGACACTCTCGCAAAACATGAACCTTATTAGGATGGTCGTTTTTCTCTCAAATGGATTCTGCCCTTCTGCTAAACTTTAACTAGCTGCCATGTTAAACATTTTCATTGACGTTGAGGTATTTAGTATTATTACATTATTGTGTGGGCACTTACTTTCTTAACATATATATTCTTTCGACTGCGACAACATACTTAATTTTTTATATAAAATATCTTCAATTCCTAACCGTGCATTTATAAATCTGTAAGATTACTAATTATTTACAATTCTTATTGTTCCTCTACTAGATTGAACAGATACTCAGATAATATGTTCTTTATAAAATCAAACCAAACAATGATAATTGGCACACACAGCTGCTTATTAACGTACAGAACACTTCATAAAAAAATTAGTTAAGTGCGGTTCAAATTTGGGAAAATCGATGACTCCTGTTTTTTAAATTAAGAATTGCCTCGAAGCCTTCTTTAATTAATATAAATAATTAATAATAAGAAAGGGATTTTTGTATGGATTTAAAATCTCCAAAATACGCTGTTCCAACTGAAAAGCTATATATTTGATCTGCTATTCTGTTGAAATGTCCTAGATAATCAAGAATCAATATCCTGCATCAAGTTGTATCATTAATAGTACCTATATCCCTTTGACTGAATACGTAAAAATGTGGATTCCGTAATCTACCTCTAAAATGTCAGCTTTGATATGTCAGACATTAAGAAATATTATATAGGTGGAAATCAAATGAAAGTATAAATAGGTAGGAATGTTAATATATTTTTTTTTAAATCTTGCAAATGTAATAAATATCTTTATGTAAGCAATAATATTATTTGTTATATGCATATTTTTTTATAGACCTTTTCTGCAAATCGTTTACAATCGTAAACATGAAAATGTAAAAGTTTCCTTCTGTTATTACCCTTCCGCTTCCCAAAACAATCTCCTTGATGCATAAATCAATTTATAAAAACAATTTAGCTATGATTGGAGTAAAGTAATCAATTATTGTGCCTACAAAATTATTTTTAGAAAGTCTGCTTACATACAATGCATTTCATTTTCATTTTTACTCTAGAGTTATATGACATTTATTGTACAGGATTTTGTATTTCTCTGTTGTTTTAGCTATCGAAATATTGACACAGCTCCTAATGGTGGATAAAAATGTTTCAGACAAGATAAGTTTATAGCTTCTCTAGGAAACTTCTTTCAATAAGAACAATGCGTACTTGCCATCACAGAAGCTTAAACATCTTAATGTTTAGAGCTCTAGAAAAGTTTCGTTCTAGTGTTTAACAGTTTCGAACTTTATTACTCACACATATTGGGCTCTAGCAAAGTGAATTGGATAATCAATGCAATAGTTGAAACTTATTTGTATTTGTTCTCCTAGATGAAATTATACTTGTAAATGTGTTCAGAATGCATACATTTCGTGGGTGTTGTACTAAACTTACACATAAAATTTATAAACTTCTTTTAGCAAAACATCAAAATCAATTTGATACATTTGTAAAATTTTAATTATTACTTAAAATAATTGCCATAAAAAAAACGACTATTATTCTTCTCCATTTTTCAACATATTTTGAATTAATTCTTATTATCGTGGAATAAAATTAAGAGAATGTCTGTAACTTATTTGTGGTACGTTTTCATGATTCATAGTTTTCTTTTGGGATTACATCATCTGTAAAATAACAAAAAGCAAGAAACCAAAAGCATACAAATTAAATATTCAAAGTGCAGTATCAAGGCAAACTTCTAAAGTTTCCCCCAAGAAACCACTGTATAATATGCAATAAAATAAATATTTGATAAATTAACTAAATTTCATCAGTGTTTTTTTAGTTTTATACAAAATTCTGTAATATTACAAAACATATTTTGAATTATATCTAAATAAATACATTTTTATAATAAAATTTAAAAGAAATTAAACTCTTAACTAGCTTTTCCTAAACTTTTCAAGTTTATCCTCAACTCGTGGTCAGTAGAAGATTTGTATAATAGGTACATTTTTTTTGTCAGATTGATATTTTTCGTCTGATTTTTCTTCTTTTTGTAAAATTTTAACCTGTGTCCAATCAACCCGGTGAACGTTATCCGATAAATGTTTTACTAATATAGACCTATCAACTTGGTAATCCTTAACATATTATGTTCGCGGACCCTTATTTGTAACGGTCTAGATGTTTCACCAATATAATATTTACCAGATTCACAAGGAACTTGGTATATAATCTACATCCGCATCAACGCACAAGCTTAGAAAAAACCTGGCATGCGCCTATTGCATAACAAAAACAAGGCAACTACCAGCTCGCTTCGTGCATTTTGCCAGGATCTTTCTAAGGAATGGTTTGATGCCAGTTTTTAGCTTAGTACAGGGGCTATCTTATGCATTTACGGGGTATTATTTTGCAAGTTTTATTCAATTATAAATAAAAAAATACGGGGTTCTTGATATTTACGGGCAACAAATAAACCACCAGAATACTATTTTTGCTAACAGCTCAATTTTTGAAAAAATTGTAGATACGAGCTTCTGACATAGGACGGGAGAGAGGGCCAATCCCATAAAGCACATTTTATTGGTTAGTAAATCACGGTTCACTGATCCGTCGAGATGGTTCACTGAGCAGTCGTGACGGTTCATCAGTGTTATCTTCCCACTAAAGGTTCCACCACCCTTTCAAGTGTACTTATCTTTAGAGCATATAAATTTATAAATTTCAATTATTATATTTGGCCTTTTATATGGTAATTATTACTATATTTCGCTTTTCATATGGCCATTATATAACCTTTCGCTTATCCGATTTGTTTATGTGATTGCTAAATAATATTTTCCACATACAATATAACTGAAGATATATATTTTTTAGTATTTATAAATAATAGAGCAGGTTCATTAATTTGTGTAAACTGAATAACCAATTTAAACCTAATTGTTAAGGTTAGACTACTACTGCATGACTTCTGGCTAAAATATTGATAATCAACTGGAGCATAAACCGAACCTATTCAAGTATTTATAGATTTAATTGTATTGAATTTTAATATTTTAATACTCCGCACTGGCAGTGCTTTCATGGGTATTCCTAATTTATATCATACTGCATCGACTGATTAATATATATATATTCTCTAATATACGCAGCTATATCTAAAAGTGGTTTACAAATCATTTATCAATGGAACATAAATTATAATCCTTTCTGTAATTCGCCACTACATTTTGCCCTAATTTAACTTGTTACAGTATGGTGTAATTTTTTCTCAATTTACACTGGCACAAATTTATAAAGTATATATGTATTATTATTATATTATTTTTTTGTTGAAATCCAGTCGACCGGTTCCCTGGCACCAACTCTCAAAGTCGGGCACCGGTGGTTATCAGTAGCTAATGGGGTGAATAATTACTGAGTCCGGGATTCGTGTGTCCTCAGTAGATATAGTGAACCCAGAATGATCGACTTATGTATTCTTCCGGCTAGAAGATATTGTCAACAATATGAGTATCCATATTTAAGAAATTAATATTCAAATAATTATTCAAAACTTATATTAGAAAATATTATTTCTGTTGGTAAGGTTAATTACACCCTGTATGTAGAAGTATTAAACATTCAGTACAAAACTACTTAAACCATTTATTTCTCATTCTAACAGAAAAATAATTCACACACTCTTCTGTTGACTAATGATTTTAATAACAGGATGTAACAGGTTCAATTACAAAATGCATGATTCAATGAACGGCAGATATATATGCATCTCAATCTAAAGTGAGATTTTAACATGCATTGAACTTCCACCACTCCCAATATGATTTCTGAAGTGTAAGCATCTATTGGCATAAAAATTAAAATTGTGGATGGTGGAAGGGGAGTTGTGGTTGGACTCTGAAGGGAGTCACTAATTGACTGGAAGATAATCAGCTGTGCAACAGCCCCTCTAGAAATGTTGTCTTATTTTATTATTCTGTATTTTTGTGCTTGGCATTTAGCCACATTTATTTGGGTGTTCTGAATAAAGAATAAAGTTGTTGTATTGTTCTCAGTTGCATTATTTTAAATTAGTATAAAACCCTCTTGCAGCCAAGCAAAGGGCTTGGTAGTTAGCCCTCTAGTCACAGACGTGACAATATGCTGAATTTTGGCATATCGATTTCATTTTCAGTTCCGAAAGCAGTATATTTCTTACTTCACAGAGGGTTCCTATTATCAGTACCACAAGCTTCACAGTATGTTCTGGATGGAATTTGCAGAGTTCGAAGAGAAGGTCTCGATATTTCGTCCGTTTCTCCTCCTCTTTCAAGACAATGTTAAACGTTGTCTTGAACTGGTGGTCGAGGAGAACTACGTCAGGCTTATTAGCTCGAATCTGCCTGAGAGTGGAAAATGAGTAGTTCCAATAAATTCGGCACTTCTCATTCCCCACAACGGACTCAACATCCCCTGGAGCGTATGGCAGCACTGGTGTTTCGTCTATCTCGTACGAGTACCGTAGAAAGTAGTAAAGCACTCGTAAAGCCGCATTACGTCTATGGATATAGGTCGAGATTGCATATGCGGGACAAGTGGAAAGCAGATGCATGATTGTCTCCGGCACTTTATGGCAGGTCATGCATTGACACTAGGGATCTCCATACCCATGACACAGCTTCGATAGACGAGGGTGCTAAATACACAATCCTGAGAAGTCATTATGAATCCCTCGGTCTCTGACTTTAGCCCCGTTGATCTTACAAACGCAAAGGTCAGGTCAAAAATTATAAAACTTTTGCATGAAAATTTTTTTTTAGCACAAAAATAAAAAAGATATAGGGGGTGAGTCATTTCGTTGGAAAACCCGGTACAAAGAATATTTTCTTGCAAGTGTCGGTACCGTTTTGGTCAGGCACGATAAGGTGTCGGGGGTGAAAACCTTTAAAAGGTAAAGGTAAGATAATATGCAAAATATTTTTTCTTGGTTTGTGCATGTCTTCATTTTGTTAATTGTAAGTTTAATTTATTGATAATATTGTATGTTACCTACTGTTTTAATATACGTTATACGTTTTAATATAAGTTACCTAACTTTTTGTAATGATATAATAAATCTATCTTACCACTCTATTCTAATAATAATAATAATAATAATAATAATAACAAAATACTGTATTATTAGAAATAATCGAAAAAATTATTGAAATTATTGAAATTATTAGAAATAATCGGACCTGCAAAATCTCGAGAGCTATTGAATTGAGAGCTAATTATTCTTTTTAAATCGGAATAAAATTTTATAGAAAAAAATATATGGATCTAACTTTTGAAACAAAATTAATTGTTGAAAATTAAGAATTAGTTTTACGTGGGTCACACTGTATATGAAATGGAATTATCTTCCCTCTTTAAACACTTTTTACGTTAATTTCCGCTTCCATTTTGTACGGGAGTTTAAAAAATGCTGAGTGAGAGAGAACATTATATATCTAAATGAGGTAATTAGGTATTAGTTAAAATATAAATAATTTAAATATTATATTCCCAAATTGAATTTATTGTATTTCAAAATGTCCAGATTTACCTTTTTGACAAGATGCCCTCGATAATGCGCGTTTGTTGACTTTGTCTACCATTGTTTTCAGTGACATAACAGATAATGACATCATTGTTCCCCATGTCTATATAATGAAATTACAATATCATCACTTTGCGTAATATCAGTTTCATACGAATCCACTGGTTTTCAGTCAAAGATTGTTATCTCAAAAATAAATTACTTCATATTGACCTTTTCGCTATGGAGGATAAAATTAAATAACGTCTGTTTCTACACAGTGTAGTATGTACGTAGCCTTAAATGGAAAATTCCATACGCGGCTTGCTATATTTTTATAGTTCAAAAGGCATTCCGCTTTCCTTAGAATATTTAAGAATTACAAGACTGGCTTATACACAAACTACACTGAGAGACAGACTACTACCCCGTTCACATAAATAAATTCATGTCATGAATCAAAGCGGATATACAGTTTCTGCTTTGATTTCAATTCACACGCATAATATATTTTACTAAATCTGGCTTTTACAGTTAACACCCACCCAGCTTAAGTAGCGTAAAAGTAGTAGTAAAACATTTTCTAATGGCGCTTAATTATACAATGCTGTGCCTGCAATAAAATTGTGCAACAACTAGGTTAGGTTTTAGGTTAGATTCAAAAGTGAGTGGGGCGAAAACTAGACCTTCCACCGCGACCATGTGGCGGTGGCGGTAATTCTGAAGCTGATCAACTTATTGGGAGAGAACTTATTCAGATCCTCTGGTAGAAGTTCTCCTTTGTTGACTTGTGTTATTTCTTGTTTTTCAAGGGTTTATTATAAACGCCTTACAATGAACTCATCTTGGTAGTTCTTGCCAGTACTGGAGGACTTGCCCCTCAGCCCCCTAGTCAAAAAAAAAAAAGGTCAAGAGAGTTGCTTTGGAAGTAGTGGAGGATATGCCAAGCACTGGTTCTGGTCCGAGAAATTTAGAAGCAGCACCATCCCTGGCTAGGGAGTCGGCTGCTTCATTCCCTTCATGGCCAGATTGGCCTGGGACCCAGACCAGAGTTACTCTATTTTTCCTGCTCAAATGAGCGAGCGCCTGCTGACTGTTTTTGAGTTACAACGGTAGGAACGAAGAGCTTTAAAAGCTGCTTGGCTGTCTGAGAAGATTTTATCGATTTGCGTATTTATCGAGTTGCATTTGTTCCAGCCTCTGTACACGCAATTCGATGGCATAGATTTCTGCCTGAAACATAGTTGCATATCTACCAAGGGATGAGGATCTTTTTACCGTTTAACTATACACTCCGGCTCCAACACCCATGGGTGTTTTGGAGTCATCTGTAAACCAACAACTATCTGTCCTCAATAGGTCAGCTTTATTCCGATCCCATTCATCTCTTCCTCAGAAGAGAATCTTAAATGGCAGTTCATAGTTGGTCGTGACATCTGAAATCATCTCCAGAATGCATGCAGCAACTAACTGAACCCCTAAGTTTTCTAACTACAAATTATATCTCATCACGCGTGTTCAATGAACCACTTGATTACTAATAGATGAAACGGGCAGAACATAATATCATTTTCAAAATTATAAGTTATTTAGTATAAAATGAAAAATGTAGTGCACAATAAGTTGAGGTTATATCAAGATATGCCGATGTAAATCAGTGTTGGGGTTGGGGGGTACATACAGCACGCAAAGTATTTGATAATTTCATGAATAATGTATTTCTTAGTTAACTTTTTGGCTTAATTCTATAAATATAATTTTATAAAGAAAGATATAAACATTTATATAGTATAATTTATCTTGAATAGTAATAAAAGAAGGTTGCATGAAAGATTATTGCAAATTATGTTTAAAAAAATGACTTTTATTCATAAAATAAAAAGCCAAAGTCAATAAAAATAGGTACATATTATACAAAATATTATATTATTATATTCTAGTGTCATATATTCTAGTGTCATCAAGTATAATTTTCTTTGCAATACTATTTTATAATTTGCATGAGTTACTGAAAAATGTGAAGGTACGTCTCATCATTGAGATGCTTATATCTGGTAAACCCAAGTATATGTTTAAATAGAAATGTTTGGTTACTCTTAAACAAGGTAGTTTTACCTACTTAATCTCAAGATATATTAATGAGCAAATATAAATTTATTTTAAAATCATTAACTACCGTCAGCAGTTTCATAGAGCATACAAATATAATGTTTGATTTGAAATATTTTTTGTATGTTTAATAATACTGATCTACGAGAATAGCTTTGTCGGGGAAATAATGTCAACAGTAGTTAGAGTTAGTTCGTTTACCAGTTTCCTTTGCAGCACTGAATCTACTGACTGATGACTGTAACCTTCGTTCAGATGTACGAAGAAGATTATTTGCATACAGAAATAGAAGTTAACATTTATACAGGGTGGTCCAATGAAAATTTTAAATCTTGAACCATTGGATACGCAGTTTAATCAAACAAATTTAAGAGGGTGATCGATTTTTATTTGAAGGACACATTTTCATATTATGGACACTGTATGTATATACAGTATTGTCCCAAAAGCGAGAGTGTTGTTTATCACCACTTATATTTTTTAACTAGAATACCCTGTGTATTTTTACATATTTGGATATCAAACGTAAGTTATGGTAGGTATATCCTTATTTTTTGGACAACCTGTATACACATGTAAAAATAGGAAAATATATTCTCATTCAAACAAAAGTCGATAAGTCTCTGGAAATTGTTTGGAGAAACATGGACACCAAGTTATTTAAGGTGGAAGCTTGTCATGGGACCATTCCGTATATTATTATCATATTTTGTACAGGGTGGCCCACATAAGATGACCCTATACCTTATCTCGGAAACTGTTAGAGATAGAAAAAAAAGTTTTATACAAAACTTGTTTGCAGTAAAGTAAATTTTTTATTTTTCGTACTTTTACATATACAGAGTGATTCAAAAGTAGTGAATCAAACCTAACTTATGGTTTTTTTTAATGGAACGCCCTATATTTTCTTAGGCCACTATATGTGTCTCTAGGAGAGCAGTCAAATGGTTTTTTGTTTATGAAAATCCGTTGCGGCGTTGCCAAGTTATCGTAATTAAAGTGAAAATGCAGATGTTGGAAGAACCATTTGTTTTTCTATAGCCGATTAAACTTTTCGAAAATGTTTATTATGTGACTATTACTAAAGGTCCCTCATGTAATATTGACCACACAAAGTTAACTTAACTTATATAGGGTGTTCAAATTTGACTTTTGCACCTTTGGATTTTGAAAACGCTTTATCTCAATTTTTTTAAATGGAATGCATATATTTTTTTTCCAAAAATCAATGAAGTGTTTCAATATCTACAATTCATAGAATCAATATCCTATATAAAAATTTTCCCATTTTCGAGATATTAGTCAATCACTATTTTTTGGTCGTCGTCAATTATTTACGGTCGGTTTCCTAGGCAGCTGTGCATAGTATTACTACTAATGCACGTATTTGAAAAACTAGTTAATATCTGGGAAAGTGTAGAATTAATGTAGTTTGTATTAACAACTATGTAAAACATTTAATTATAGGTGAAGAATTCGAGTGGTAATATTGTGGAGTAATTTAATTGTCATTCTGCAATTCTGCATACTGCATAATGCAAACAAAAATAACAATGGAATACATTTTTAAACAGATATATTTAAGAAGAATTAACAATTAACTAAACAAAACAATGAATACATAGGTATATGCAACAAATAATTTTTTGACAGCGAAAGATAATGTAATATACCTATTTTTTTTATTTTAAATATACATTAGACATAAACACATAAGTAAAAATTGGCATGATTAAATACGTTTAACTAATAATTTTGACATATAGAATGATCTAAGAAACAATGACATTTCTCATTGTTGGGCATAGCCTCCTCATTTATGAAGTCACAATAAATACCCAATTATTATGTTATATTAAGAGAATGTGACAACCTGTAAAGATCCAGATAAAAAGGAGAACTGATCGAAAACATATTTTCAAGAATAATACTTGACTTGGCAAATTTTGTAACAATTCATAATAATAAGAAACGTTAAAAACAATTTTATCAGAAAAAAGCAATTATACTTTGGAAGGTGATTGAAAATTGTCAAAGGAATGCCATCTTTCAAATATTCACTAAACTAGTAAATACTCAAAGAACACTGAAGATAAAAAGTACCATGCTTTTAAATTTTTTCAAGTAATGGAGTTGGATACTGCTACTGAATTTGAAAGTGAAATGTTTTATGTGAACATATTGGATCGATAATAATAGAAAATAATACGCTATAAAATGGATTTAATAGAAGAATCAGTCCAGGAATAGTGAGACAAATAATATCAACAGAATAATTTATAAATAGTAAATTAGTAGTAATACTATGCACAGGAAACCGACCGTAAATAATTGACGACGACCAAAAAATAGTGATTGACTAATATCTCGAAAATGGGAAAATTTTTAAATAGGATATTGATTCTATGAATTGTAGATATTGAAACACTTAATTGATTTTTGGAAAAAGAATATATGCATTCCCTTTAAAAAAATTGAGATAGAGCGTTTTCAAAATCCAGAAGTTCAAAGGTCAAATTTGAACACCCTATATAAGTTAAGTTAATTTTGTATGGTCAGTATTACATGAGGGACCATTAGTAATAGTCACATAATAAACATTTTCGAAAAGTTTAATCGGCTATAGAAAAACAAATGGTTCTTCCAACATCTGCATTTTCACTTTAATTACGATAACTTGGCAACGCCGCAACGGATTTTCATAAACAAAAAACCATTTGACTGCTCTCCTAGAGACACATATAATGGCCTAAGAAAATATAGGGAGTTCCATTAAAAAAACCATAAGTTAGGTTTGATTCACTACTTTTGAATCACTCTGTATATGTAAAAGTACCAAAAATAAAAAAATTACTTTACTGCAAACAAGTTTTGTATAAAACTTTTTTTCTATCTCTAACAGTTTCCGAGATAAGGTATAGGGTCATCTTATGTGGGCCACCCTGTACTTTCTGTTAATAAAATTAAATTGTATTGGTTCTCTTGCATGCATTATAATAGACTATTCATTTGTTAGGATATCTGTAACTTTAGTTTAATTTGTGAAAATATAATATGCAGTATGGAAATTCAGAATTTTATTTGATTTAAGCAGTCATCGAAGGAGTTATTAGAAATTAGTTGGTAGATATTAAGTATATGAAACAATAAATAAATTGCTGAAAATGTTTAATTAACAAAAAAGTACTTAAATGTTTTAATGTGACAACTTCGTAGATGTCTATAGGAAATTATTTTTAAATGGAAATATATTATTTATTTTTTACATTGATCATTATAATCAAGGGATGATATAGTTAGCCTGTCTATTCTTGAAAGGGGTTGGAACCTTTGGTGTGAAGATAACACTGACGTAGTTTTCTAATACACATATACTGATTGTAAAATTTAGTATTTTATTGGCTTAAATGTTAAATATGGATCAAATTAAAAGAATTTGCCACAATCAGGAACACAAGTCGAAGTTATTTTTTCATATAAAAAACGAAGATTAGTGTCTTCTTGAAGGAATTCATTACAATTTGTAAAGCTAGACGAATGATTGCTGTACATAGTTTCTTAAGATCACAGAAGCGTAGAAAAATGCTTGAAAATCCATATATAGAAACTGTTTTACAGAGGAATAATAAAGATAGATGGTAAAAAGTTTTTTCCATAGAGAATATTGGCAGTGGTAAAAACAATTAGAAAATAGAATACTGCTTGGCAATGGGGACGGCATATTCTTATTCTATAGACAGTGATATCAGTTTGAAACAGTAGGTGACATAGAAGTAGTAGTCACAGGTAGTGTTGGTGCTCTCCACAAGTGGAGGTGGTAGTTACCTAGTTGGCATTATCTAAATGATTTAATGTGTATCGAAATGGCAACTAACATTATTTAACAGGCCAAGAATGAAGGATATATCCAAGACCCCCATGAGTGAAATCAGGAGATAAACAGACGTCCACAAAAGCTAGCCTCTGATGCTATACGTTGAGGTGCTCTCTATCTAACCGGACCTGCTGTTGCTTTTTCTATGAATTGACAATACAATAAATGTAAGTCCAGGTGCTTTGGCTACTAAGCCACCGATCTCTATGATCAAATTGTAATTGTGTTAATCCACAAGATAGATTATATTTACACGCAAGAATAATGAAGAATTCCAAATGATGAATTATTAAATTTCTATAATAAGAATATTAAACAAGGGTGTTCAATATTTTGAATTTAGTTTCAGTTTTCTTCAACGAGGAAATTGAAAAGAAAATTAATATAATTTCTACAAATGCGACGGGAGCAGATGGTTTTAATTTGAAATTGATTTTATATTGTTGATCAGAAAACTGTTTTTTTATATTAGCTTACGTTAGTTGCTAGTCATGGATTATTTATTTATTTATTTATTATTATTTTTTTAAATATGTGGGGTGGATTATTGATAGAATATTTTGATTGGTAGAAAGGTTAAGTGGAAGACCAGGGTTTCGAATATACGTATATATACTTGATAAACCGAAGTTGTGTATTATATAACTACTATATTGTTTACTCAATAAAGACAATATTATTATTATTATTATTATTATTATTATTATTATTATTTTTATTATTATTATTATTAATATAAAATGTTACAAGTTTGGCTACAATTAATTACTAATATAATTTTTAAGGCAACCGAACCTAGAAAATTCAGTAGTATTTAATATTTCTAAATACTCACTAAAACTTAAAAACTTTATAGTTATTCAGTTATACCGATGACATTTTATGCATGTATCCATAATAGAAATAATATACAGTGAGTTGCAAAAGTAGTAATCCGTCAATTAATTATTTGTTGCTCGGACCCGTCGAGTTGATTTTATTTCTGCCCTTATTTTACATATATTCACCTTTTTTACAGGGTGACTGTAAGAAACTGTGTTACTGACAACTTAATAAAGCTGCACGAATGTAAATTTTATTTGCACCAGTTGAATTAAAAAAAAAAAGAAAATACGAAAAAATCAAATCATAATGCGTTACTTTATAGACACACTGTACCTTTGCAATTCTTGGTGTCAATACAACAACAAATAAACCAAATGAATTATGGTAGAAAAAAAATCAGGCTGGCATATTATCCGCAAATCAGACTTTAATACTGATATATTCAAATTTGACTATGTTATTATTATATTTATTATTATAATATACTAGTATTATATAATCTATTTTTTATTCAAACTATTTCACTGGAAATTGTTGCAAATAGCAAATATGTATCTCGTACGTATCAAATTAATCGCAATACCTACGTAACTAATTAAAGCTATATTGGATGTTTCTCAACGAATGCATGTATCTAGTTATATATGTGGTTAATTAGGATCGCTCAGTACATCCCCGCGTAGAAAAATAAATAAGTTTCCCTCTGAATAATGAGACGAAATTTTCCACGTTCGAAAGATATATGAAAATCCATCCGCTTAAAAAAGCCAGGCTAGAATTCAAGTGGAAGTGGATTTATTAGATCGATATCTCTTTCTCCAGGTTATCAGAGGTAAGTTGTTTGATAGGCACACATTGCCGATCTGCGGCGAAATGGGATCCCGGTCAGATATGCGATAGAACGGAAATTGGAGAGCGGCGTTCTCTATTATATTTATAGTTGAATTTATTTTGCCTGGGTACCCTGGAGTCCTTTCGACCTGACTCGTAAAATGTAAATAAGTGTTATATAAAACTAGTAAACTACTTTTGTGCAAATACCCCACCTATATCAATCTGACAAAATAGCTCTGTTTCAGAGTTTACCAGTACCTATCAGAGTTTTATTCTGTAATGTCATTTTTACAACTGAAAAGTAAAACATCAGCAGGGAGATGTGAGAGGTCACGTTAGTTTAAATCCAAATTGTTTTTCTTATTTATTTGTTTGTCTTCACTAAATGTGTCAGTTTTATAGTCGAAACATAATTGCCGTAAAAATTGTCCAAATGGGCTTGTTTAATTTTAAAAACTCGTGTCTTGTTTTGAATTGAATGTCTTAATTTGTACAACTTTGTAGATGTATATAGGAAATTATTTTTAAATGGAAAATATGTAAAATTTCCTTGCTAATTACAAGGCTGCTAATGAAAGTGGGATATGGGACGACCGTGCATTCTAATCGCTATTTGCCAGTAGGTTAAATACACTTCACTAACAGTTTCTACTAACTAGAATACGCAGATTCCACAACCATAATGTACCTTCTTGTTTTAAAAGAGATCAGTCTTTTAGGGACCAAAATATAATTTTTCCTTCTCCTACATGTATATTCACCGTTCTCTTTACAACTTGTTAAATGGATAGGGAGACGATATCAGTCTACGGAACTGATATATAATTCATATACACACTAGTGTGGATATGAAATCCATCAATTACAGTGACAGTGACAGTACAAATTAGAGCACTAGTTGTCAAATTAGCGTACATGTCTATGGTAGGTACCTACCTTCTTACATTTTACAATTTATCAAAGAAAATATATAAAATGAGTGAATAAATTGCATCCCACTTGACATTCGAGAAGCGGGAAATGTAATATACGAGGCATTATTATCCCAGAAATCAAATGGTACCTAAATATGTATTTTGTTACGATAAATTTATGACGTGGTCACTGACATGTGGTATAAAAAATATATCAGAGAATACTGTAACTGCCTATATGAAAAAATTATCAATTGAAATTAAACGGTCAACCCTTTGGACAAGATATTCAATGTTAAAAACCACGATAAATATTAAAAATAACATAGACATTTCTACATACTCTAAGTTGAGATCATTTCTGAAATTACAATCGACGGGATATATGAAATCAAAATCGATATCTGAACAAATACTAAAGTTTTTACTAGAGGCTCCAAATCGAGAATATTTATTTGCAAAGTGTCATTTGTTGTTTAGTAAAATTTAAATGACAACAGTAAAGCTTCTATATGCCTCATCTCAGAAGCTTTAAGAAAGTTTTAACTTCCCGTCGTTGGTCGAAGTAAATGCGTTTCCATCGACAACGAGTAAGTCCCGGGTTGGAAACCACTCGTCAGCGCAATTTTTTTTTAAATATTTATTAAATATGTAAAAATTTTGATAAAATTTTAGGTGGTAATTCTTTTCATTTCTGGGGTATGCCATCGCCAGGAATTAAAAAATTTGAAGATAAAACATATAAGGGATCTACAAAATGAACTGTAAGTAAAATTAATAGATACAGAAACACAAACAGAGCGATCATTTGTAATTCCTTAGTGAACTACCAAAAGGGTAAATGTACGAAACAAGTAATTGGGATCAACAAAATTGGTAATCAGCCCAAAGTAATTGTTAAATTTTTAAAGTTATCGAATGCAAATCTGTAGACAGGACATTGTTTCCGACGTTCGGGCGCCACAATCCTTGCAGATACTGGAGGTGACACCTCAGCAGTTAAAAATTTTGCTGTACCATCATACATCGTACAGTCCATTGATGCAACAAAAAGTCAAGTAAACCCATCAACATCGAAAATCAATATCCAAACTAACACATTCACGTCAACATCATCTACCTATAAAGAAAATTGAATAAAGAAGATAGCATTACTTATAATAATTGTAATTTCAATAACTGTTTTAAAATGCTGTTAGTTATTATTTTTCTTAAATTCTATTTTTGTTTTTGGTGTATCACAAGAGAAATACACTGTAGAACTCCAGCGGATTGTCCATATCGTACTGAAACATTGAGCACTTCAAACTTCGTCCTTTTGGGATATGGACATCGTATCCGTACTCTTCTCCATATTTGACAATAGGGTTTACTTTAAACAGATACAAGGAATGTTAGTAGTGGTGAAACCCTAGTATTATATGTCTATGGGTGAAACACACCGTAGTGCCCTCTTTGGGTCTTTGCTACTATCCATCTGACCATTATTGTCTAATTGACAGACAGATAGCGACCTGCTTTTCCGCAGGAGCCATTACAGCAGCTGTTGTCCTTGAGGAAGACTCACCTACTTATTTATTTGAAGGAGATGCCGAAAAAAACTACTCCACGTAAAGCAACGAGATGCCGGAGTTATGCAACCCTAGTCGGGGCGCATTGCCCGTGGAGTAGTTATTTTCGGCATCTTCTTCAATCAAATACAAGGAATTTTTTAATTAAATGATTATTATTATTTTCGTCAATTCTCTCATAGCTAAAAACAAAATATCACATTCGTATTAGGGACACGAATTTTTATATAAACTGAAGAGTTTTAAATAACACAAATACTTAAAAAATCTTATGATACTTAAAATATGCAAAATACAATGTAATAATTTAGTATATTCATTGAGTCAAAATATTTTTATATTATCCCTTATCTCGAGTGGCAGAGATATCAAATTCAATCCTTATATGGAGTTTCTTAAGGTTATACTGATTATTTTTCCTAACCCCAAGAGATAAGAAGGGCTATATTCTATGAACATGTTTTACTTCTTATTATATTCTTATTTTATGACAATATTAAATTAATATCGATGATAACAGGTTTATATATATGAACTTGTGATCATTGATATTATAAGTAGTAGCGAATTCGGCTCGCATGCATTTGTGCATTTAGTACGAGCTGAGAATATCTCCATCCTTTGCTGTTTAAGTTGATAATAAAGGCTGGAGATATACCCAGTGCGCACTAGGGCGGACAGTCGAATTCGCTATTAGATTATCTGAAAATGGGAATATACGGAAGTAAAACATGTTCATAGAATAGGGAATTTTTGAACCCCTTAAAATTTACATTATCGTTATGGTTATGGTTATTCTGAGCATGCGCAGTACCGAAAATGATACTATTTTTGGCACTGCGCATGCGCAGAATAACGATAACGATAACGACGTGCTAGAATTTAAGGGGTTCAAAAACTCTCTAATATTGAAGGCATTCTCATCCCTTGTGTTTAGGAAAAATATAACTAAGCTGAAGTTGTTTGTATCCCTCGATATATTATTTGAAAACATTGAGGGTTGTGCGAGATATCTATGTCGCAACTATTTTGCCGATCTTCCGGCCAAAGGAAACTTCCTGTACATTTTAGTATTAATGGAAGAAGCACAGCATTTTAATTTAAACATACTGTATACCCAATCGCAGTCGTTTTGAAGATACTTGACATTTCAAACAAATTGTGAGATTCAAGTGTTATATTCAAGTGTAGAAAACTCTTTCATATCATTAAATTATCATGAATAGTTTTTTGGTACGTTAAAAAATATATTTAAAGACAATATAACGAATGTTTCATTTTTCACATCGTATTTTCAAAGAAGATAAAATGGCAAACATTTTAATTACTTAAAATACTGGGGTAGAAAAATTATTTAATTAAAACGAGGGTACAAATTACTGGAGTAAATACTCCATAAGAGTATTCAATTTGACCTAAATAGGTTCTTTAAAGTTGTAAAATATATATATTTTCATTGCAGAAGGTAGCAAACTTTATTTGCCTTTATAAAGACAGAAAAATAATTGATCAATGCAAATACAAAAAAAAATAAATAAATATTTGCAACAAAAGCCAACCCTCGAGCCAACCTATTAAATATTTTTCTATCTAATTGAAAAAAAGTAGTTAAAAAAGAAACGGCACGAGAAACTCACCCTGTATATCAAGATTCCTAAATGTGTGTGTGCAAATTTACTTTCGCGTCAACTTCAAATCGCTTTTCTGAAATTCTCTTTACTGAAATACTTACGACTTCTGTTGCTTGTCAGATAAACAGAGAATATATATTTTTCATTTCTTATAGCTTGAATTGTTTATCATAAGCTTAAGTCCCTATAAACCACGGAAATCAGTTGGGGGCGAACGTTTCCAGTATTTCCTCGATTTTTCTTTTGAAACAGGAGTCAAATTAAACGCAATATTTTGTTTTATACCTTTCGTGTAAATATAATGAGTAGGTATACTCCTTTAAGTCTAGTAGTAAATAGTATTTAAAAAATATTTTCTAGTTAAATATAAAATTGTCTTAGATTGATTGTTACCATTCCTTTTAATACTTACATTATATTATTTAAGAACGTATTACTGAAAAGCCCCATTGTTTTACTAGTAAAGAAATATTTAAAATTTTTTAATAGTACAAAAAAGTAAAAGTATAACCATGATAACCGATTAAAAAAGAGTCATGTAGCCATGACTTCGCAGAACTGTCAATTTGAAATTAAACGTCACGTCAGATCGCTTTTAATACAGGCACAAATGTCTGACGAAGTATAGCTTTAATTTTTACACTACTTGAAGAAAAAATAGTATACCCCTATGTTATTCGGGGTATAAAGGCTCTTTACGTGTTTCGCCCAGTTTACACAGCCTTGGCTAACGCCTGGGCTGTGTAAGCTTCTGGGATCAACAATAACAAATATATTAAGCTTCTGGGTAACATAATACAGGGTGTCCCAAGATAGTGTTACACATTTTAAAAGCTTATAACTTCAAGGCTAAATGAGATAGCGACGAGGGATTTTCACTGGTGCTCTTAATGTTACAAAAAGTTTACTTTTATCATTAGTACTAGTTTGTTTTACTTCTACAGGTGTTTGAAAAAAAATTGAGTTGTTCCAAAAAATAAAAGAGTTATTTCAATTTACACACCAGCCCTTTTCAAAAGACCATAATCAGCACTTTTTATTTTTTTTTACATTCTCAGTACAGAATAACGGAATCCATCAAAGGATAGATAGGTAGAGCCGATCGGTGTGAAGTTATCCACGAAATTCTATCCACGAATGCTGACACGCAGAAACTTTTATTTGGAACAGCGTGTGTCGTACTAGTGGCCGCGCTGAATGTGCGGGTAGAGATGCGCGCGTTGTAATATACCGCCCACAAATTCTTATATAGCAGCTATCCCAATTTCTTGTAAATGTAAGATTCTATAGTAATTCTTAAATATGCAATAACATACTAACCTACACAAATTTTGGGAAAATGCTCTGTGATGGCGCCTTATCTTGAAAACACAGATATAAAAAAGCTTGTCACACCGCTGCGATTGTTCATAAATACTTAAACAATGGAAATTAGGCAAATAACAATTATTGAAAAATAAATAATTTAAAGAAAACGAAATTTTTTTAAAAATTGTGCAAAGTCCGTGAGACTGATTTAAATGAAAGCGCATAAAGGAAAGCTTTGCAGCTTCCTATTCCACGTAAAATACGATTGTCGTCTGCGATCATTGCAAAAAATTGGGGGAAAGTGAAAACTCTCAATTTTGCACATTTTAATATTTTTTCAGATATTCGTAAATTCTGTAAGTTTGATATACTATGCACTAACGCCAACAGCAGGGTATTTAATTTTCACAACTCTGATAACTGTGAGGTTGCCGAATATTGGGGTTAAACATGAAAATTTAATATTAATCTGTAGATTTCCATATTTTTTCGGAAAATCTCAAATTCTGCCAGGGTGTCCTAAGCAGGGGTAACAACAGGAAGGTCCTGACTGTCATGCCTCACAAGAGAAATGTCTGTCACCCCTATGAAATTCCCGTAAATTGTGACGAAACATGAAAATGGTATATTTTTAAAAGGTTTTCCAATTTTTTCGGAAAATCTCAAATTCTGCCAGGGTTTCCTAAGCAGGGGCAGCAACAGGAAGGTCCTGACTGTCACGCCTCACACGAGAAATGTCTGTCACCCCTATGAAATTCCCGTAAATTGTGACGAAACATGAAAATTTTATATTTTTTAAAGGTTTTTCTATTTTTTCGGAAAATCTCAAATTCTGCCAGGGTATCCTAAGCAGGGGCAGCAACAGGAAGGTCTTGACTGTCACGCCTCACACGAGAAATGTTTGTCACCTATATGAAATTTCCGTAAAATGTTATTAAACATGAAAATGTTATATTTTTAAAAGGTTTTCCTATTTTTTCGGGAAATCTCAAATTCTGCCAGGGTATCCTAAGCAGGGGCAGCAACAAGAAGGTCTTGACTGTCACGCCTCACACGAGAAATGTTTGTCACCTATATGAAATTCCCGTAAAATGTGATTAAACATAAAAATGTTATATTTTTAAAAGATTTTCCAATTTTTTCGGAAAATCTCAAATTCTGCCAGGGTATCCTAAGCAGGGGCAGCAACAGGAAGGTCTTGACTGTCACGCCTCACACGAGAAATGTTTGTCACCTTTATGAAATTCCCGTAAAATGTGATAAAACATGAAAATGTTATATTTTTAAAAGGTTTTCCTATTTTTTCGGAAAATCTCAAATTCTGCTAGGGTGTCCTAAGCAGGGGCAGCAACAGGAAGGTCTTGACTGTCACGCCTCACACGAGAAATGTTTGTCACCTTTATGAAATTCCCGTAAAATGTGATAAAACATGAAAATGTTATATTTTTAAAAGGTTTTCCTATTTTTTCGGAAAATCTCAAATTCTGCTAGGGTGTCCTAAGCAGGGGCAGCAACAGGAAGGTCTTGACTGTCACGCCTCACACGAGAAATGTTTGTCACCTATATGAAATTTCCGTAAAATGTTATTAAACATGAAAATGTTATATTTTTAAAAGGTTTTCCTATTTTTTCGGGAAATCTCAAATTCTGCCAGGGTATCCTAAGCAGGGGCAGCAACAAGAAGGTCTTGACTGTCACGCCTCACACGAGAAATGTTTGTCACCTATATGAAATTCCCGTAAAATGTGATTAAACATAAAAATGTTATATTTTTAAAAGATTTTCCAATTTTTTCGGAAAATCTCAAATTCTGCCAGGGTATCCTAAGCAGGGGCAGCAACAGGAAGGTCTTGACTGTCACGCCTCACACGAGAAATGTTTGTCACCTTTATGAAATTCCCGTAAAATGTGATAAAACATGAAAATGTTATATTTTTAAAAGGTTTTCCTATTTTTTCGGAAAATCTCAAATTCTGCCAGGGTGTCCTATGCAGGGGCAGCAACAGGAAGGTCTTGACTGTCCTGCCTCACACGAGAAATGTTTGTCACCTATATGAAATTCCCGTAAAATGTGATTAAACATGAAAATTTTATATTTTTAAAAGGTTTTCCCATTTTTTTCCCATAATTATCGATGTTGATGCTTCTATATTATGAGTAGAACTATTTTAAAATCGCTGTAGTTCATGGGAAAGAACGTAGGTACATTTCTTTTTTACGGAAATGTAACTATATGTCCAGGAGTGCTATTTTTTTATAATTAAAAAATATAGCCAGGGTGTGAGATTTTCCGAAAAAATTGGAAAATCTTTTAAAAATATAACATTTCCATGTTTAATCACATTTTACGGGAATTTCATATAGGTGACAAACATTTCTCGTGTGAGGCGTGACAGTCAATACCTTCCTGTTGCTGCCCCTGCTTAGGAAACCCTGGCAGAATTTGAGATTTTCCGAAAAAATTGGAAAATCTTTTAAAAATATAACATTTTCATGTTTTATCACATTTTACGGGAATTTCATAGGGGTGACAGACATTTCTCGTGTGAGGCAGGACAGTCAAGACCTTCCTGTTGCTGCCCCTGCATAGGACACCCTGGCAGAATTTGAGATTTTCCGAAAAAATAGGAAAACCTTTTAAAAATATAAGATTTTCATGTTTTATCACATTTTACGGGAATTTCATAAAGGTGACAAACATTTCTCGTGTGAGGCGTGACAGTCAAGACCTTCCTGTTGCTGCCCCTGCTTAGGATACCCTGGCAGAATTTGAGATTTCCCGAAAAAATAGGAAAACCTTTTAAAAATATAACATTTTTATGTTTAATCACATTTTACGGGAATTTCATATAGGTGACAAACATTTCTCGTGTGAGGCGTGACAGTCAAGACCTTCCTGTTGCTGCCCCTGCTTAGGACACCCTAGCAGAATTTGAGATTTTCCGAAAAAATAGGAAAACCTTTTAAAAATATAACATTTTCATGTTTTATCACATTTTACGGGAATTTCATAAAGGTGACAAACATTTCTCGTGTGAGGCGTGACAGTCAAGACCTTCCTGTTGCTGCCCCTGCTTAGGACACCCTAGCAGAATTTGAGATTTTCCGAAAAAATTGGAAAACCTTTTAAAAATATACCATTTTCATGTTTCGTCACAATTTACGGGAATTTCATAGGGGTGACAGACATTTCTCTTGTGAGGCATGACAGTCAGGACCTTCCTGTTGTTACCCCTGCTTAGGACACCCTGGCAGAATTTGAGATTTTCCGAAAAAATAGGAAAACCTTTTAAAAATATAACATTTTCATGTTTTATCACATTTTACGGGAATTTCATAAAGGTGACAAACATTTCTCGTGTGAGGCGTGACAGTCAAGACCTTCCTGTTGCTGCCCCTGCTTAGGACACCCTAGCAGAATTTGAGATTTTCCGAAAAAATAGGAAAACCTTTTAAAAATATAACATTTTCATGTTTTATCACATTTTACGGGAATTTCATAAAGGTGACAAACATTTCTCGTGTGAGGCGTGACAGTCAAGACCTTCCTGTTGCTGCCCCTGCTTAGGACACCCTAGCAGAATTTGAGATTTTCCGAAAAAATTGGAAAACCTTTTAAAAATATACCATTTTCATGTTTCGTCACAATTTACGGGAATTTCATAGGGGTGACAGACATTTCTCTTGTGAGGCATGACAGTCAGGACCTTCCTGTTGTTACCCCTGCTTAGGACACCCTGGCAGAATTTGAGATTTTCCGAAAAAATATGGAAATCTACAGATTAATATTAAATTTTCATGTTTAACCCCAATATTCGGCAACCTCACAGTTATCAGAGTTGTGAAAATTAAATACCCTGCTGTTGGCGTTAGTGCATAGTATATCAAACTTACAGAATTTACGAATATCTGAAAAAATATTAAAATGTGCAAAATTGAGAGTTTTCACTTTCCCCCAATTTTTTGCAATGATCGCAGACGACAATCGTATTTTACGTGGAATAGGAAGCTGCAAAGCTTTCCTTTATGCGCTTTCATTTAAATCAGTCTCACGGACTTTGCACAATTTTTAAAAAAATTTCGTTTTCTTTAAATTATTTATTTTTCAATAATTGTTATTTGCCTAATTTCCATTGTTTAAGTATTTATGAACAATCGCAGCGGTGTGACAAGCTTTTTTATATCTGTGTTTTCAAGATAAGGCGCCATCACAGAGCATTTTCCCAAAATTTGTGTAGGTTAGTATGTTATTGCATATTTAAGAATTACTATAGAATCTTACATTTACAAGAAATTGGGATAGCTGCTATATAAGAATTTGTGGGCGGTATATTACAACGCGCGCATCTCTACCCGCACATTCAGCGCGGCCACTAGTACGACACACGCTGTTCCAAATAAAAGTTTCTGCGTGTCAGCATTCGTGGATAACTTCACACCGATGTAGAGCCGGACCAATAGAATGGCCTGCACATTTTCCCGAACTAACGGTACCTGATTTTTTTATATGGGGTTACGTCATCTACCTATAAAGAAAATTGAATAAAGAAGATAGCATTACTTATAATAATTGTAATTTCAATAACTGTTTTAAAATGCTCTGTTAGTTATTATTTTTCTTAAATTCTATTTTTGTTTTTGGTGTATCACAAGAGAAATACACTGTAGAACTCCAGCGGATTGTCCATATCGTACTGAAACATTGAGCACTTCAAACTTCGTCCTTTTGGGATATGGACATCGTATCCGCTCTTGTTATACACCGTACTCTTCTCCATATTTGACAATAGGGTTTTAGATCGTTGTTATAGTCCTGTTGTACAAAATATAAAACAAATAAAACATAACTAATATTTTTCAGACCATAGCACCGGAAATGTTAGAACTTGCCTTCAACAATATGCAGTGTAGATTGCAAAAGTTTATTGAAGAAAACGATGGGTACATTCAGCAATTTAACCTCAAACATTAAAGATCCATGCCATCCATGCTATACATATGTGTGTTTATTAAAACTGAATTCTTCTTAATCGGTGTTTTTGTTTCAATAACTTTGTAATTTATGCTGTAATGTAATTTGTATAAATTTGTATTAAATTAGTTCTTTTTTTAATAATAGCTTTAGTGGATGCATACCGTTATTCTATACTGACAATGTAAAAAAAATAAAATGCGACCTTTCAAAAAAAATTATGGTATTTTGAAAAGGGCTGGTGTGTAAATTGAAATAAATCCTTTATTTTTTGGTATATCATACTTTACATTTTTGAAAAGAGGAAAAGTGTCTCTATCGAATAGTAATATAATCTATAGGGTGTTTCATTTAAAAAATCCCCCACCAAGGTACGTGACGTGGGGGGGGGGGTAAAATTACTCAAAAATGACTAAAATTTAGCCCCCTTTAACAATACACGCGTTTTTGGCGTAGAACGCCTACAGCCTATCTACTGGTAGAGATACGAGGCAGGAAGTGTAAACAAAACACACTGTATATTTCTGTAACAAAATGAGTTATACCCGTAGAAATGGAGACAAACATAACGTTGCGCCGAGGCTTCCCTCGAATGATAGGGAAAGTTATACCGATATAAAGGACATTCTGAAAGTATCTGGCAAATATGGAGTCACCGCTGCTGCCATCCTGGCGGAAAAATATGTTTATGTTAAATAAATAAAAAATTCAGTTAGAGAATTCAGAAATATCTTGAGATTATTAATATAAAAGTAAGTAAAATTTGATTTTATCTATAACGCTAAGTGGATAAACTTTTTAACTGAGGATTGAACCATATTATCAAATAACCCTCTATAAAATTTATCACATAATTCATCATTGTATTTTTACTAACAATTTCGGAACGTCCTGTTATTTTTTCTTAGATTAATCTTAAAAAAAATTAAATGGCAATGGGCGCTTACTTTTTTATTTGTTTTCTGGGTAGAGTTCAAAATAACTATAAGCCCCTTTGGATGTATATACAATTTTAGTTTTAATTACGTAAATTCACTATATTATCAAAAATCATATTAAAAGCCTTTTCCGTCCTGCCCCAAAAACGATTATCCCAAAATAATGTAAATCTAGCTAGGGTACCGATCTCAACTGAGGGTTTAATAAATCTAAGATAAATGAGGTATAATACAGGCTAATAGTTGCCGTGTAATTATGGTGACAGACTTAATTTATTTTTGTAGTAACTTCCCTAAGTAAGAATTTATGCGGAAAGATAATGTCAGTTAATATTAAACCAATTTATCATGAAATAAAAGAGGAATGAATTCCTAATGTTCCTCATATTTTAACAAAAATTGCCGGTTGCGAGAACGAAATTCATAGAAAAATTTTCAACAGGTGGTCGATAGCTTTGAACTGAATTATTATTGGGATGTTGGCTTAGGTTACTAATTACTGTCAATTATATTTTGCGGTGCTGGTTTGAAGATTATTTTAACGTAGATATTGTAAATATATTGCAAATATGAACAGTGTTGTGCATTATCTAGATTATTTTATCTAGATGAATGATCCAGATAAAATAGATCATCTTTTATCTCATCTAGATGACATTTCAATAAATTAACTTTCATCTTATTTTAGATTAAATTTCCATTTATCTTTCATCTAAAGTATGAATTTAGATAATAGACGATTTTACTGCCATAACTGACAAACCTTCTGCAGACATATCACAAATATCGAAATAACAAATAAATATCATAATAACAATACAAAAAAATCGAACGGCGAACGCAGAGAAACCACAGACATCTCTAATCTTTTGCCTTCTCTCTTACAACTGGATTTATTCTTAAATAACATTTTTCTGATAAAGGGGTTTTATTTTTTAAAATATTTAATTGATACTGCCTATTGCCCGTATTAATATTAATTATACAATAGATCTGTGGTCTGTGATTTTATAGCATAATACATTATCTAGAAAAAGTAAAATTTAAAAATCAATTAATTGTAATTACTAATTAATGGCAGTTAGGAACGTATAATTTTAATGTAGTATAGCACAATATGTTAAAATTGACAAAAAATAAATTTTAACCGAAGAGATCAGATAGCATTTGTTACCATAAAATTATCGAAATATTGTTTTAAATAATACAGACTACTACTACCAATTTTTTTATCTGGAATTTAACTAGATAATTTTAGATTATCTGTTATCTTAATCTAGATACTATTTTCAGGTTTGATCTGTTATCTAGATGAAATTATTATTGTCTTTGTACAAGACTGAATATGAATGTTAAGTATCAAACCCAGTTGTATACGGATAGATACGTAAAGAAACATTGTACAATGTGAATGCTTCACTGATATTTTCATAATATGTGTGTCTCATTGTCAAATCTCTCTCAGTGTGAAAATCATGTTTAATTTATAAACCATGGATTTGAAGAACATTACTGTGTACAAAATACGACTAAAATGTTGAACCTTCTGAAGAACACTATATTCTGGCACACCTAAATTCAAAAATCTCCATGAAAAGCCTGTAGGACATGAGTTCAACATGCATCCGTGCAGATTTTACAAAAATTATATTACTTTATTATAAAATTATATAATTTTCAATGCACTAGTACCTAATATTTTGTACTAATAGAATTTATTAACTTTCATAATGATTTTCTGCTATGTATTACAAGTATATCAAATGTTGTTTAACTAAACCCATGAGTTAGCACACTAACAAAAATTAAATGGTTTGAAAATGACACACTGAGGGAAAAATCTTGTGTAAAACCGCTAATAACCATAGTTTTTTGAAATTATCGCTTTGCGACCCCCGCGGGGGACCGAAAGTCGCCAAGTCTTTCTCCTATGCTTAGACGCATTTTCGTCCCGTTTCCTACGCGTTTCCCAATTTAAACGCCTTTTCAAAAAACCTCCGCGAAATTTTCGTCGATCGCCCTTGAGCGAAAGAGATGCGGCTAGCCCCGGCGTTTATAATGGTGCCTAATGGCCCCGTCACGCCTGCCGAAATCCCGACTTTTCGCGGGACCCCCTCAACCGTTTTTCTAATTTTTACGGCTTCGAGAACCGGTTCACACGAAAGTTCCGTCCTTTCTTCAATTCCTTGAGATTTTATTTCGAGACCGTACGACCACTTCTTCTACGTCTATTTCGTCTTCGAAAATATCGAGTCGCGTCCATCTCAACTTCTTTCTTATTTTATCTGCCGATGAGAGATTACACTATCGACAAGCACCTCCTACGAAAACAATAAATTAATTAAACTTCAGAGAGGTTACTTTCCTATGAGAAATATTGCTAACGGAATCGATAGTATCTACTGATTGCCAAACACTTCTGATTACCAAAATACTGAAGCGAAATGTTTTTCCAATTAGAATATCGGTAAAAATTATTTTCAGGTTAACACGTACAGTTTACATAGTTGTCTCAGCGTCAAACAATAACGAGTGACGCGGTGGCGTAATGGTATAAGTCGCAGGATCTCAAACATCCCTGTGTTTGAAGCTCGTGTAGAAGAAGTGTAGAAGCTCGAATCCCGCTGAATGCAACTTTTTTTTACTTTTACTTTTTAATTGCAATTACTGATTAGTATTAGCGTTTAGTTGTTTTGTTTCATTGTCCGTAGTTTTTTTCTTTCTGCAGGTAAAGCTTGAAATTAATTCGTTCATTTTGGCAGAAATAAACTAAAGACGAACAGAATTTTTGGCATACATTGACTACAAAATGTTTATATATTTTCGACGTACTTGGTACTACAGTTGTATTTTTTACAAATTACTACTACAGTTGTATTATATTTTTTTTTGGTTTGTTTGATTCCTAGATATAATTTATGTTGGCCGATGACAGCAGCCTACTTTCCAATTAAGAAATAAAATATAGTCCAATCAAATATTACCTACACATTTGAGTTTAGAAATATTGCAAAAATGTCAAAATTTCAAAAGTGTTGCTCTATTTTTGTTCAATAGTGTATCTATGTTGTACATAGCACTTTATAGCAGTAATTTCACATTGATCATAATAGATGGAGGATATTTTCAGAGAATATTATGTTAATCAACTATAACTGACTCGCCTAAGATTTATAGGAAAATATAAAATAGCACTATTAAATAAAAAAAATTGTTAAGCGACAAATGGCGAATTATAAAAACGGCACAAGAATACTTTTATAAATACGATAATTGTAGACCCATATCATTAAACCATTTCTTGTCTTTAGCTGTGCCCTTTGCGTGACTCTTCCAAATCATACAAGGAATTTATATATAAAATTAATTACACTTATAAAGTAGGATAACATAACTTATAACTCGCTAACACGGCTATACATCTGCGGGCAACGTGCCAAGGTTTTGATTTATGTCATGCTGTTAAAATATTCATCTGATAGCCTACACCCTAATTTCTAGGGAAATTAATGAATCGAGTATTAATTACATTTAAGAACTTCCTTTATACTTCCCACAAAATGGAACAATTTGAAAACCAATGAGCAGACCTCAATAATATAGGTAAGTATGAATAAAATAATTTGTGAGATTTAAGTACGGATGAATTTCAGTAATGGGCATTCAGGTTACACCACGAAGGAAATTCTATTATTTACATTGTGACAAATGTTTTTCTTAGTTACTTGCTTTTAGTTTATTTCTTTTACCACTACCTACGATTAGCTTACTGCTGTTCCGCATATAATTGGTGGATTTCACAAGAGTGAAGCGGGAGCCAGAAATTAGATATAATAACAGATTTACCAATAGAGAACAAGTACAAAGATATGAGAAATGAACATGATTATAAAAAATACAATACATTTTTTTAATTTTTATTTATTTTTATAATTTAAATCGCTGATATTCCTACTTCCATGGGTAATTAATTATAATGTATGTGGATATCAAATGATACTCGAATTTATTTTAATTTTCCATCAAATAATATGTTTATGAAAATCAATTAATATCTTTGGGACATAATCTTCATCTAAATTTAAATAAGTCAAGTGTCATCATTTTTTGAAATAACACGGTAATGTACTAAAGAATTAAATTTTCAACTTGATTGACAAATATTGTCTTTTGTTTACATTGCAATTTTCACACCTATTGATTCAGATTTAAGATTTAAAAAGTTATTCGTAAAAATATTATGTTAAAATTGTACAAAAAATACGTTTTCGAGATTCGTAAAATTAAATTCGTTAAACCAATAACTATTTTTGTACAGTTGCTATGGCGATCTCAAACAGTCCGGAAATGGCCCTCTTTTTATACAAAATAATTTAGTGTTATAGTGTCTTATGCGTATGGTTGCAAAAAAATAACTATTTTGTACAGTTTTACAGTACCGAAAAGTAATTTGACATTAACATTGCATGCATTGCATCAACACAACACATAATATATTGAAGTTTAATTAAATAGAAAAATCGAACCAGATAGTGACTCCGATGAATTGGTAAACTGGAGGTGCTAATTAGAAGCGGTTGGAAAAAAAGTTTTCGAGACTCGTAAAATTGCCGGACTCCGCTATGCGTGTCCGGCAACCCTTTCCCTCGTCCCGAAAACGTGAATTTTTTGTACTCGTTAAACAAATAACTATTTTTTACTTTTAGAAAAGATCATAAAAATACTCAAAAAAACAAAAAATTTGATTGCAAAACTTGACTTACAACAATTTTTTACTAACAAAGCACGAATATTGACGTAAGTGATACACAACACACGACTAATAATATTACTTATTAACATAGTAATTAACAGTAAACTTAGAACCATTACTCCCTATATTAAGTCCTTATTCATTTTTACTAATTCTTCGCGGCGGCAAGTACCACTTATACCAAAAATTAAAACGACCTAGAAAAAATAATATCGGGATAATAAAATAGCTTGAATAATTTTCTAGTAATATTGTAAATACCTTCATTAAAACATATATTTGATCATCCGCGTCTTTAATAAATCTCTCAACATCCTCCCTTGTTAAAACTTTAGACTTCTTCCCCCTAAGTATAACCAACGCATTTGCTTTTGAGATATGGCACTAATTTGGGAAATCGCCGCAGGTCAACATTTTCCTTTATGTTTAAGGTAGTTTTAAGCATGGAATGGGTGCTCCATCATAAGGTAGGTATAGCTTTAAAACTTTCGACTTTTCTTTCAAATAACACAGCAGAACATTTTCCGATACGTTTTTCGCCTTCTTGAAAATTGACGCACTGATGTACCATTAAACAACACGTATTTCGCGCATTTCATACAAAACTAACTATTATGCACTTGCATAAGGTTCCTTATGCAAGCTAATAGCTTTACTGTTACTCGACAAAAATCAGAGATGTTACGTGTATCACTTACTTTAGTATTCCGCATTCTCAATGATAAAAATTTAAAACCGAATTTAAGTATTTATAAAAACAGAAATCGTAATAAATCTGTACATCGTTTGTTTGAAATTATCCTTGCTATATAATAAAATGTTTTTAATAAATTAATAAATTTAAAAAGCTTACATTTTTTTAACCTGTCCCAGCACAAACGTACAATATTTAATTACCATCTTGTTCTTTTTGTCCTCACTTGTGTTGAAACAGGAGCTCGGATTCGAGAATATCTAGTGATACTGTCTAGTACATTATTTGTCACACACATTTCTCGCACAACTTTAGAATTGTATATGCTCGAGTATCCGTAGACAAAAAATCATCATTCGACAATTATATCGTGTGATGGAACGCGGCAACAGTGCAGTCTGCATGGTCAAATTGGACGCTGATTATGATGTGATGTAGTCTTTACGATTATTGAGGCTCTTCTATTATTTATTATAGTTATTTCTCTTATAGCAGGAACAGACCAGTTACATTAAAAGTTACAAGTAACCAATATACCGGGTGTTCCATATAAAAGTCCTCAGGCTCGTATCTCGGCAACGGAAAGATATATTTTGATTTTGGAAAAGACAGATGATAGAGCTCATCTATGCCTTCGTCACGGAGTTCACCTTGATTTTTTTCAGAGCAAATTGGAGATGGCGCTGAAGTCGAAAGAAATTTTTCGTTGGCAGGAACTTTGTACCTAACAAGGTTTTCCGATATTCTGTTCAATTCTAAACAATTTTTGTCAAATGACTATTTTTCAAAAAATTAATAGCTTCAGAGATATCGGGCTCTTCATTTGATTTGGGCCTAACTCAAACACCATTTTAGAGTTTCGAATTATTACCATATACAATGAAACAATAATTATCCAAGTCAATTTAATAGCTTTTTTCAAGGAACACTGAATATGTATTTCTGTAAAATATGGAAAGAATTTTTTAAATACCTAATTCATTTTGTATAATAATAAATAATTATTCGTACGCTTGTCTTAAAATAAATCCTGAATGTATAACATTAATTTCGAATAACGAAATTTCATCACAGTAGGCTTTGATTAGAAAGAAACAAAAATTTTATTTAATGTCACTCAGAAATACAAGTTGACCAAACAACTAAATGTATGTTATGACAACAGCTTGAAATTTGGCTAATTTAAGTGAAAATATAGTTCAATACAGGGTGCTTCAAATTCGATGCAATACATGGGGATCTCGGAAACGGTAAGAGATACGAAGTCGGTTAAATGGGGGCAAAGTTGGGTATTCAGGGGGGGCAACATAATGGTGAAAAGAGATCAAGGCTAACTTGATTAGTTTTCGAAATATTTTGAAAAAACCGAAAATTTCGATTTTCGTTTTTGTTTTTTTGCGGGCCTATTTGATGAGGTATTCAAAAATAAAGAGCACTTTTCTATAGCAACTTTTTGCCCTTTTTCGAATGGTGTTGGTGAATTCTCCGAAAAACGTTTCATTTCCCGGAAACCAACATCAACTTAATTTTTTTAAATACGGACCTGGAATTTTTTTCAATTTTTTGGAAGCATTTTTGAAACTTGATACAATGTCACCATAAAAGGAACCAGATTTAAACGTATTGTCTAAGAAAAATTCATCATCAATAATTTCCCGTGGTCCTCTTATAGATTTAGTTTTATCTAGGCAAACGTTTCTATGGCAAACACATTTCAATGTTTTGTTAAGCACTATCGGTACTTAAAAATGGCTTTCAGCAATCTAGAATTTTTTAATTTTATTTAAATTTCCTCATAATTAAGAAATTGTGCACAACTATTTAAATGAAACATTTCCAAACAGATGGATTGGAAATCATGGTGCTATAGAATGGCCAGCAAGAGCTCCTGATTTATCCCCATTAGATTATTTCTTATGGGGATGAACTAAAAATGTTTTATATAAGAATCAATATAATAACATTGAGGATATGAGAAATTCCACTATTCGTGTTCTGAATGCAATACCTGCAAGGGAAATCGATCTATTCAAAACTTAAAAAGACGAATACGCATCTGCATGAATAATGACGGAGGATTATTTCAACATCTGCTTTAGGGTTTTTATAGTTTTAACATGTTTTGTTGTTTTATTCATTGTTTATTCAATTACATCAAAGTTTATAGTTGTTAGTTCGTTGTTCTATTATTAGCTTTTGTTTATTTATCGTAAATAAAAATGAAACCTCAAAAATATTATTCAATATCTAGAATTAACAAAAGTCGAAACAAAAATACCAATGATGAATTTTTCTGAGACAAAACGTTTAAATCTGGTTCCTTTTATGATGGCATTCTATCAAGTTACAAAAATGATTCCAAAAAATTGAAAAAAAATTCCAGGTCCGTATTTAAAAAAATTAAGTTGATGTTGGTTTCCGGGAAACGAAACGTTTTGCGGAAAATTCGCTAACACCATTCGATAAAGGGCAAAAAGTTGCTATAGAAAAGTGCTCTTTATTTTTGAATACCTCATCAAATAGGCCCGCAAAAAAACAAAAACGAAAATCGAAATTATCGGTTTTTTCAAAATATTTCGAAAACTAATCAAGTTAGCCTTGATTTCTTTTCACCATTATGTTGCCCCCCTGAATACGCAACTTTGCCTCCATTTAACCGACTTCGAATCTCTTACCGTTTCCGAGATCCCCATGTATTGCATCGAATTTGAAGCACCCTGTATACTAATCAAGAAAAATATGATATGCTTGTTATTTGTGGTGAATGCAGAAAAAAATCCAGAGCTGCAGTGAGATTATATTCTGCATGGTTCCCTAACAGAAGATATCCAGATCAGAAAGCATTTTTAAAGTTGAAGAGAAATCTTCTGCAGTATGGAAGTTTTAATGTCAATAAACGTAAACGTTTAAATACGGTGACAAATGATCTAGCAACAGCTGAAGTTTTACCTGTAAAAAATAATCCTTGAACTTCAATTAGAAATATTTCACAGGCAACTAACATATCAATTACGTAATGTCATAGGATACTGTCCAGAAACAAATTCCATCCATACAAGACACATATTATTGTTCATCATTTACGACCCAAAGATCCCGAAAGACTATTAGATTTTCTATCTCGTTTCTCGGTTTTGTACCAAGATGTCAATAGTATCTTTAAAGAAATTTGTTGGACTGGCGAAAATCAATTTCATAATAATGGTCTCGTCAATAGACACAACTGTTCGATTACTGGTCCGACAACAATCCGAGATGGACAAAAGAAACTGACAGTCAAAATATATTTGGAGTAAATGTGTGGTGTGGCATATTATATCGATATCTCATTGGTTCTCTTTTATCTGAGGGACAATTCACCGGTGCACGGTATTTAAATTTTTTATAAAACTATATTTTACATTTATTAGAAAATATTCCTGTGGCAACAAGACGCCATATGGGGTGGCAACAAGATGGTGCTCTTACCATAATGCTCAGGTAGTTCCAGAGTACTTGAACAGATCCTACCCTGGAAGATGGATTGGTACAAATGGGCCATTTATATGGCCAGCAGAGGCGCCAGATCTAACGGCTCCTGATTTTTTTCTATGGCGGACATTAAAAGATATAGTGTATATTGAGGCAATAGAAGACTTAGCGGACTTAATAAATAAGATTTATGCTACCTGTGCAGCAATTACCCGTCGCTCTTTACTTTCTTCTTCCGATCAGTAATTTCAGCGTCGCTTTGAAATATTATTGGCGAAAATGGAAATGTTTTTGAACACTCATTGTAGTTTAACGTTTTTTAATTTGCATATTTTATTTCACTATTCCTTAAAAAAAGCTATTAAATTGATTTGGAAAATGATTGTTTCATTGTAAAAGGTAATAATTCGAAACTCGAAAATACCCTTGAGTTTGGGCCTCACCAAATGAAGAACCCGATATCTTTGAAAGTATTAAATTTTTGAAAAATATTTATCTGACAAAAATTGTTTAGAATTGAACAAACTATCGGATAAACCTTGTCACAAAGTTCCTGCCAACGAAAAATGTCTTTCGACTTCAGCGCCATCTCCAATTTGCTCTGCAATAATCAAGTTGAACCCCGTGGCGAAGCCATAGATGAGCTCTATCATCTGTTGTTTTTTCAAAATTAAAATATATCTTTCCGTTGCCGAGATACGAGGCTGAGGACTTTTATGTGGAATATTCGATATAGCTAGGCTGGGAAACAATTAAGCGGATTATAACTAGGGTGTCGATGTCGATATAATACTCTGGCTTTTACACTTCATGCTGAAGTACAAGATAGCCTCGCAGTAAAACGAGTAACAGTTTCTATTAGGTTATTTACCAAGTTTGCAGGTAATCTAAACATATATTTTCATAAATTGTCAATCATTGAATTGGAACAGATTTTATTGGCTCAATTATATACTATTGAGGACCGCTCGTTATGACGTATTCGTCTTTTCGCATGCTTCAATCAAACGATGAAACTACTGGATGCGAGTTCTACTAAAATTTGTAGAATATGAGATTACAGAATACAGTCGAGCAAGCTTCAATAGAGATTCAAGAATTAACGTTCTGATACAGGTCAAGTTGACTAGTAATATTGCCAGACTTCGTCTCTGTCTCGTCATCTAATCGAGTCAATAGTCAACTAATCGTCTGCGCACGTAATGTTCGCAATTTTTTACACATATTTTATATTATTAAATTGAAACTTTATTTGTATAATACCTCCCGATATTGTAATAATATCGGGAGGTATTATAACAATACCTCCCAAAAATTATAGCTATAGTCACAAATAAACTCATCTAAGAGTTTTCAAAATTTTTTTTTTTTAAATTAATATTCCTATATTAAAAGCCTATTTATTATTTTAATTTTTAATTTGAAATTTATTAGAAAGTTTCTATTATCATTTCAACTTTAGTGATGACAGAACTTTTGTTCTGTCATCACTATTGTCATGACTACGTTTTATAATAAATAAAGGACGCGATCATCTAAGTCAGTCATTTAATAATGTTAACCAATCAAGTGGGCGAGGTATTCAAATATTACAATGCTTAAAGGGAATAATTAATCAGATGGCAACTAGCTTTACCTTAGGAGAATACTCAAGATAGTATACTTTAAGAAATTATACTTTTATTTAAAATACATGGAATAACCTGATGTTGAGTTTGAGCCTTTTTATAGATGATTTTGTAAATCGATGAGATATATAATGTGCAGACATTTACTGAAAAGTAGCAACAAACCGTGAAAGTTTAATTATGATTTAATAAATAAACAATATTGGAACGTTAAATCTTAGATTTACGGTTATAACGTTCAAATAAAACGTAAAACTGAGAAGAGTCACGAATTATTGAAACTTAATAAGGTGATAAGGGGAATTGGATAGGGCATTGGGGAACAAATCTACCTTTATATTCACAACAGAACTGTTGAATTACATATTTATCACCTACAATGAGAAATGAATTAGGTGTTTTATAAATTTACGTTGTTTATTTTCATTCTTCTAACAGACCACATATATTTTTGGATCGCCTGTTATCAACGCAGCATTGAAAATCGTCGATTTTTATTTTTGACTTCAGTATTTCTGATGGTAAATTCAAGTACACAGGGTGGCCCAGAAATAAATTAGGATCATCAACTTCATTCTTTCAAATAAAAACACCTGTTTTTATTTCATACTTGAATTCTGCATCGAAATTTCTGTTTCATATACGCATGTCCTATACATAAATTCATATATCATAAAAATCGAAAAAAGTCAAAAATTTCAGACGCTGTAGAGAAAAACATACTGTATATTCCTTCTTGCAATTTCGTCCATCAACACTTTAGGTGGTCCTGTTAATTCTTCAACTGTTTTTAAATAATTCCATGACACGCTGGAGTCGCCAGGTGCCTTTGCAGTCCTTATTTTGCTCAAATTTAACAGGGTGTAGAACCGAACCGAATCTATTTTTTGTTCAAATTTGGTAAATGGGGCGTTTTTACGGGTCCTGATTAGCGCTGTTGCATTAAATTTTAAATAAAAAAATCGCTAAATCCGTTTGCGAAAATCTGGGGTATAAAAAATTGTAGCCGTCCCTGGATTTGCATTTTGACAAAAGTAATAACGTCAAAAGGAGCGTTTTTTGAAAACATTTCGAATAAAAAAAAGTTTTTGAAAATATCTTACAAAATAAACTTTTTATCGATTTGTATACACTTTAAAGTAGACACCCTGTAAATGTACATTCGCCGCTAAAGAATAATATGGTAAATAAGTGCCCGTTTTTAAAGACCTTTTTATGTGACAGAATTTATATTTAGCTGTCTAAACCAGGATCATATATTTTCAACAAGTTCCTTTGTTCTTTTCTCTATACACGGATTTACTGCCAGAAAGTTTTTTTCAATTATATTGAAAATATTGCGCAATATTTTTAGAACAAATATATGATAATTTCCTGCTCAGAAAATAAACACCAGAAAATTTTATATTTACAAAGTCTTTAGATGAAAAATGGTTTTTATAATTTAGGTGATATATTGCTGGAATTTTATTCCATCTTTTATCAAATTATTCAGAACTTTGGGAAGACTGAACTTTTTTCTTATGAATAGTTGAAAAAGCACCTGCCTATGACACTTTAAAATAAAATTTTCTATAGATACCAGTGCAGAAAAGATAAATGACCCAAGAGGAATAAATCGCTTGTTGGAGACAGCTTTTATTGTTTATATAATGCCTTATTGTCCGTCAGTTGTAGACGTTTGTGTAAAATTAATTGCAGCTGAGATATATTTTCAGCTTTTGATTCTTCTTAGGAAAACAGACTTGAATTTATATGATTAGGGATGCTAAAAATTTGAACCATATAATTTGTTTGCTGTTTTGTGAATTGTATTCTTAAATCTTATTATAATAGATTCTTTATATTGTTAGAAATTTTCAAGAGTTGTTTATGGTTTCAGGATTCCTGAGCTTGATTTTTTCAGATATCTATTCTACATAGCCGCCAATATGAATAACTAAATGATATTTTTTTTATATAGAAGCTACATTGAAATGTTTGCTTGTGTTGTACCCCATTAATCGGTATATCAACTTATACGGTATGTATTTATTATACAATAATGTAAGCATGATTCGGTCAAAAATGTAGTTTTTGTAAAATATTGAAATTTTGTTGTGAATTCAATTTCAGTACGTACTTTGAGTGCTCCACTTTTGAATACAATATTTATAATTAAACATATTAGTTTAAGGGCAGCATCCACGGTTAAAGCTATGTCCATTAATGTCTATTACGTTTATTGGTAAATCATCGGATTGTGCCGTTTTGGATAAACAGGTGCCAGTGTGCGCAATTACCGTCAATTGTGCAGCATTTGGCACAATTGTGCAGCCTGGACGTCCATTCTCTGATCTCTATTGGTCCATATCACATGGGACTTTCATGGAATGTCTATCGAAATTTGTTTGACAGTAATTCTGGCATTTCGAATTCTAAAATCTTTAGTAGAATTCGCATCGAGTGGTTTCAGACTCTCGTCTTTTGATTATCGGATGCAAGTAGACGTCAAATCATGGAATCCGATTCAAGAAGAAATTAATTTTATTTCTATAACAGAAAATTTTTAAAATCAATATTCAGCAGTTCGTAATATCGGATATGAACAAGAACTTATCCGTTCCAATTTATGGAATTGTTTGCTTAGGTTAACTAAAAACTTGGCAAATGACCTAATAGAAAGTATTACGTATTCCTTTTATTGCAGGCCATCTCGTACTTCAGCATTAAGTGTAAAAGCTAAAGTTGATCGACATCAACAATTAACAGCCTAGCTATAGGGTGCTTAATATATCAGTTACTTGAAACTTATAAAGTAACTGAACTATTCCTGCTATCAGACGAACAACAATAATAAATAGTAAAAGAACCTCAATAATTTTGAAGACCACATCCGATATCATATCACAATCAGCGTCCAATTTGACTATAGGCTATATCGTTCCTACGTTTCATCACATGATATAATTCTAGAACAATAACTGTGACTACGGGTACTCGACAATGCACATCTCCAAAGTTGTGTGAAAAATCTGTGACAAATATTCTCTGCAATATCAGTAGAGATTCGAGAATCGAGTTCGTAGGCCTGTTGCTCCTTTAACTAGGGAAGAGGCAGGGGTTAGTCAGATCGGCGCATTCAGTAATGAGGTAACTTACAGTATTTAGTAAACTTTGGTAGTACCTTAATATAGGACCTTAATACAGAGTACTCGAGATCTATTATCAATATTCGTATATATTTAATTACAAATCCATTGCATTAATTTAGGGCAGGTAGTTTATTAAGGTAAATCAGGGAGATGTTGGATTTTGAAACAATAATTCATATAAAACTAACTTGTGAATTATTTTTTAAATAATAACAGGAACCCATTTTCTTATTTTGTTTATTTATTACATTATAGGAACTGTTGATACAACAATAAAACGAAAGTACAAAGAAGCGGCACTTTATTATTTATATTTCACTTTACTAGAAAGATTTTATTTTATTTACATAATGAAATCATGTTGCAGCCTTTGTTTACCCAACCTGAATTCTCCTGACTTAGTTCATGTCAATAAAATTTGCTTCCCTTTGTTGAAGAAAAAATTATTCTTTAACTTGAAAGACATAAGATTCTTTGAGTTGTAAACCTTTGAACAAAGGGAATAATTTTCATTTGAATTCCTTCCCTTCGAGAAGATTTAAATATCAGATATTCTTGAATGGAAAATGTCGGAAAAATTATTATAGCTGTAATCGCTACGAAAATGGAAGGATATAAATTTTCAAATGAAATAAGGCCGGCACTTTTCATAAAATTATTGGCCTATTAAGGAAAATATTTGAACGCGATCACTTGAAGGTACAGAACCATCACTTAAATATTATTCTCTAAGATTTTAACTGATTTTATCGAGGATGAAATAGATATAAATATAATACATAGTCTTGAAATAATAATTTCTTGTAAGAATTACCTATATATTATGAAATCGAGTTTGATTAATTAAAAATCCATTAAGAACATGTCATAAAAAATATTTGGTCGTTAGAGCATGTGAAAAATTGTATAATAGGCAGACAAAGTAAGTCAGTTTAAATTAAGAACTGTTAAAATAAATGAATGGCTTTTTGCAAAATATTGATGAAAACTCAATTATGATTGCATTGCGGTTTTCTATAAAGGGTGATTCAGCTAACTCGTTCATTAAAAGTTTAAAGACTTCCCAATGGAATATTTTTTGGAAATTTGGATACGAGGGTGTTCGAGAAAGTTATATTCACCTGAATTATTTCTGTTTTTCTGGCACTTCCGGTTGTACTAAAAATGGCTAACAACTTTCTTATTTTAAACGGAAACCCTATCTTTCTACATTTTTGGTTTCTACGCTAAAATTTACGTTTTTTAATATATCACAACCTATAGACGAAATAAATAATTTATTAGATATTTTAATTAAAACAAAAAATGGATTTTGTAGTACATTATTGAGTCTTTCATCGATTGACAAGGAAAATTATGGTAACAAGTTTTGGGATGTGGTTAGCTGGGCCATAAAATTTTCAGATTATGTGTAATTCCATATTTTATTATTTACAGCGTGTTCAAAAAAATTATTTGATTCTGACTAGCTTCAACTATCGAAAAGTCATTTTTATTAATGGAACACCCTGTATTTTATTGCTCTATATGATGGAGAATAAAGTGATCTTTAATTTATATTAGGATTCCCTATATCTACTTGTCACTATTTTCTTTGTATCGATGTTTTTACTTTTGATACAATAATTTTCTATTTCCTTGAATTGCTTGTGATTAGTGGGCCATGAAAATTAATCGAAAATCACGTTTACGAAATTTATAAATAAGACACATTGATTTAATTTTAATGGCCCACTAATCACTAATCACAAGCAATTCAAGGAAATAGAAAATTATTGCATTGAAAGTGAATACGTCGATACCAAGGAAATGGTAACAAATAGGTATAGGGAATTTTAATACAGATTGAAGCATTACTTTATACTTCATCACATCGAGCAATAAAATACACGGTGTTCCATTAAAGAAAAATGACTGTTAGGCAGTTGATATTAGTCAGAATCAAATTATTTTTTGAACACCCTGTAAATAATAAAATACGAAATTACACATAATCTGAAAGCTTGATGACCCCCCAAAACTTGTTACCATAACTTTACTTGTCAATCGATGACAAGCATTTCAATAAACTACTACCAAATAATTTTTTTTTTTTTTTTAATTAAATATCTACAAAACTATTAATTTCTCGTATAGGTTGTGGTGCATTAAAAAACGTATATTTTAGCGTAGAAATCAAAAATGTAAAAAATATAGGGTATTCCATTAAAAATAAGAAAGTTGATAGCCATTTCTGGTATAACTGGAACTGCCAGAAAAATGGAAATACTTCAGATGAATAGAACTTTCTCGAAAACCCCCGTATCCAAATTTTCAAACAAATATTCCAATAGGAAATCCTTAAACTTTTAGTGAACGGGTTAGCTGAATCACTATATTATAATAATAATCATACCTATAATTAAGTTTGCAACCAAAGTGATCGTGTTGTCTTGTACCTTTTGTGTTTGACCGTAAGGAATAAAAGCTTGATTAAATGATCGTATTTTTAATGCCTCAGCAAAGTCTTAATTAATATTTTATTTTTACTTGGAAAAAACTTAAAGATATTTAAAAAATTTTGCAAACGATCAACTTTTTTAACATCAACAACTCATAATGACTCATTGTTACTTACATATCACAGACGAACTGAAGAGTCCAAAGCAAAAATGATGAAGGTCACTAAAAGTGTATTGTCTGTAAATTGAATTTTAAGTTTTGAAACCAAAATACACTTGGAGCATAAATATTAAGGAAAATAAGTTAGTAGCCATTTTGTGCAACATTTATTTGATAATGTTATGTGAAGAACCTCATATTTATAAGTTTTTAAATTTTTAACATAAAGAAAAAAATTATTCCAAAATACAAAAAATAAAAAGCAAAAACGTTGGTTGTCATGACAAACTTGTCAAAAACGATCATAGTTCAATAATCCATGCTATTTTAAAGGACTTTCACAAACATGTTAAACAACAAACTTTAAACATAACTTGAAAATTTTACAGAATAATAATAATTTTATGTATTTATTTATATTATTACATTATGTTACATTGCGATAATATTTTTATTTCTTTTTACCCTTGCCACCAGTTTCCATCTTTTTAATTATTGTCTTTTTACGCTTGCCAACAGTTTCCATCTTTTTAATTACAGCATTTCTCTTGTTTTTATGTAATCTATTTATAACATTTCTTCTTGTTCTTGTTCTTCTTCTTCACCATTCTCAGAGTCGGTCTCTATGACCTTATGCAACACATTTGTCTTTTTTGCTTTTGTTGTTGATTTGTGGGGTAGATTACCATAATACTCTGAAGCACCATCAGTTTCACAAAACGTTTTTAAATGCTGTAAGTTTTCCCATTTTTCCAAACTGATTGGAATGGGTTCTAAAAAAGAAAAACATTTCGATACAAAGAGTCTTAATATTTAATTTAGCCATTTATTACCTGTATACTTTCTATCTGGAAGAAAAAATTCATCAGGTCCTGGCATTTCCGTTTGGTTGATGGAAGTAGTACGAACTATTGCAGTCTCGAAGGCCCCATTATAGCTTGAACGATGTGACAGATATCTGGGGTGTACGGATTCTACTTGAATTTCCCGAAGTGGCTGTACTGCAAATGGACATTTTACTACATAATATGAGGCTAAATATTTATTCCATTGACGAAAAAAGCTCTGATCAAGATCAAAAACTTTAAATGCGGTTGGCTTAGCTCGTGCTCCTCTAATTTCATTAATCCAGTCAGCAATAGTCTCAGCTCTAGTATTCTGGTTGATAAGGCCCATATTCTTATCGTATTCGAGATAAGAATGCCCCCTTATAGGAAATGTAATTTTGATCCTGTCAAGTCTTCGAGTAGTTACAACAACGTAATGGATATATCTGAAAATATTATAATTTTTGTTTTGCCCCCCACATGAATCGCAAAATATTTCGAGCTGTTTTACTCTTTTATCTAATTGAGTAAATATGAAATGGTGAAGCATAGATATCACTTCTTCGGACCTTTTAGCAGCAACATTTTCCGAGTAGCAATAGAAGTTTGAATCGGCTGTAGAAAGAACATGAATATTAAATGAATAAAACGAAATCTGCCGTTTATAATAGACATCGTTAGTGGAAATATTAGGTAGTGGCAAATTTTTTTGAAAATCCATGGCAATGCTTTCGTAGTCTGTAAGTTTCATGCTTCTTTTTCTTGCTGCTCTCTTCCTTGCATAAAATACATCAGCCTTCTTTAAGTGTAATTCATTCTGAATTTCAAAATTTCTTAATTGTTGCATTAGATCTGCTTTACCTTCTGTTATTGATGTATTTTCCAGTTTCCTCTGTAAGCTCAATTTCTCCGCGTAAAATTTGTCACACGAACTACATGTGTCGCTTCGGGGGTATCCGAATTTAATATTAAAATTATTATTAAATATCCTGCGGTAATATTCGTAGGACACAGATCCAAGATTTAAATCTGTGTACATTTTATACATTTTCTTTAGATTTTATATTTTTTAGATAGATTAGATTCAGGCTCTCCGGTAGATAAACCACAGTAGACGTTTTACGGCTGTAATGACTCTGTCTGCCTTTAAAAGAACTTATGTGATTGTTTACAGCGTCCAAGGTAGCAGGAGATCTGGTGCAATGGGTGTGTGAGTACTTTCCCCTCATGTCTTTTGGCGACTTACCACATTTTTTTAAGGACTCCTGAATCGTTTGTAACCACCTTCCAGAAATTCCATGCAAGGACAAAAATGCCTTCCGACAGACCGGAACCTCAATAATATTATTCTCCTTCATCGTTCTTACTTTATAAGTATATGCCCTATCATGAAATTTTGCTAATTCCTCATTTTGTCTTGGGCGACGTTGTTTAATTGATAAGACGTTTATTAATCCTGTTAAATACGAACTTTGTTCATTTTTAGAAGACATTTCATTGAATTCTTTTATAATTTGTTTCCGTTGAAGAAAATCTACTATTTCAAAACATTTATACCTTGAGCGTTTACAGTCTGGGCCCGGCTCGTGAGAAGATAACCTCAGTTTTTTCATAACGTCTACTTCCCGTCCAAAAGATTTTCTTTTCCTAGATCCCATATTTAACTTTTCAATTGTATCCGAGTCACTGCTATTATTTTCTTCATTTACTCCTTGTTTATTCATTTTAACACCATAAAACTGCACAATTCAATAGGCAACAGATGTTGTTTTGCTTTAAAAAACACAACAATAACTGTCGCTGTTGCCGAATGCGCAACTAGCACGCGCACTGATCTCGGACCTTAACCGTTTTTGCTATGTTTGCCAGTGACATTCATCGTTTTTGCTGCATACACCATATTTTTTTTATGAAATAACTCCCTGACTATGAGCTCTATTGCCGTGTAGACCGGTTCAGCATATACTACAGACTATCAGCTATTTTATCGTGTATTTAACTCATTTCTAGAAATAAAGTGACTTTCATCGTTTTTGCTGTGTGCTCTTCAACTGTAGAAAGTACCAGATTTTTTAATGTAGCGTATCAAAAATGTGCCTGTATTTTAGTCATTCTTCCATTTCTAAAAAATAATATACGGTTGATGATATACAGACTGATTCAAATTCGGATCTATGCATGGGGATCTCGGAAATGGTAAGAGATACAAAGTCGGTTCAAAGGGGGGGAGGGGCAAGTTGCGTAATCAGGGGACCAACATAATGGCTGAAAAATATCAAGGCCAACTTGATTGGTTTTTGAAATATTTGAAAAAAATTAAAATTTTGGAAATTCTTTTTCATTTTATTGCAACTTTATTTAAGTAGAGCCAATTTGTCACAGCCACTTTTTGTGCTCTATCGAATGGCATAATCATATTTTCCATAAAACGTTTTGTCTTTTCAGGACCTGAATTAAATTTTGCTGAATTTAAATGCATGTTTAATTTGCTATAAAGATGTAGCATTAAAATGATTTGTTTTGTGTTTTTTGTGTTCTTGATGTGTGGGCAATACGACACACTGAATGAAAAAAAAAAACCGAAAAACGAGAGTCTGAATTAAACAAATTGATGTATTGAAATGGAAGTATTGAAGGTGGATTTTTTGGGATAAAACGTCTAAATTTACTTTGGGCGATGGCAGCATAGTATCAGGAGACACAGAGATTACAAGAAATGTAATATAACTTCCAAATTTAAGAAAATTTAATGGAAGACGGCCCTGGAAAGACAAAAAGTTTTATGAAAAATGTGATTATGCCACTCGATAGAGCACAAAAAGTTGCTGTGGATAAGTGTTGTTTTTTTTTTTCAATATCTACTCAAATAAAATTGGAATAACATAAAAATGAATTTCCAAAATTTAAATTTTTTTCAAACATTTCAAAATGTTTATTATTATTACATATAATTTTACATTATATAATGTAAAATTAATATTTTTCAGTTATTATGTTGGTCCCCTGATCGCACAACTTTGCCCTCATTTAATCGATATTGTATCTCTTACCATTTCCGAGATCCCAATGCATAGACCCGAATTTGAATCAGGAAAAGTGTGGAAACTGTAATGCGCCCTTCTGCCTCCTTATCCGTTTAATATATACATCATATACTCTACTAGGCATTTAGCACTTGTTCTTATTCTTGACAAGCTGTATGACAGTTATTGTTTAATTACATTTGTTACATCCATTGTCTCAGATGATTGAGTGATTAGAGTGATTGAGTCATTTTAGTTTAACGACTGAAATTCTGGAAATAGTTTTTTTCGAGAAGATGGATTTCGTAATATCTAAACCCACATTACAATGAAGGAAAGTTGAAATTCGGTCAAGTTAAGCCCCGTTGTGTCATTAACAAGTATAGTAAATAGAAAGAAACGTAGCTCTCTTAACTTACTATATAACCAACAACAGCTCTTATTAACTGGTAGTCAAGTGCATCGTATTACTTGACATTGATTGATACTCGATTTTATAGCTTTTCTTTCCCGCAACTAGGCTGATATTAACTTTCGCATGTCTTTTATATTTTATGGATCACACTATATAATCCATTGATTCATAGTTAAAATATGTTATGACAGCATAAAAAGCAACACTACCTAAGATGTACTCTAGGTATTGCAGGTTACAGAGCTACATAGTTCAACCTGTATCTCAAGCTATAAGTGCAATATATCACAAACTACAGATATTATGGGTTCAGCAATAACTGCTCTATATTATTTATGTTGCAGTAACTCCCGTGTCTTGTGGCAAATACACAGGTGACAATAATACTCTAGAAATAAGATCATGAACCTTCACTGGCCTGGGCAGAGACTATTGCTTCTGCAGCTGTGAATAGCATAGCTTTTAACCGTATCATAGGTATGAAGGGCCAAATTTAAATGCAGTGTATACATATTATCAAGGCTGGATTAACATTCTCCAGGGCCTCTATAGCTCAAATCAATGCTGGAGGCCCTAATATGAAATATACACCAACCCATCTTTTTTATGTAAAATAGCGGCAACTTATTTTAATTTTCAGTTGCTGAACAGCGACCACTTGGAATATGTTGCATCATGAAGACTGATTATTTTTTCCACAATAATTGAGTTTGTCGAATAGTTGTGTGATGTTCATAGGCATTCTAACATCACTTGTAGACATATTTTGTAAAGTATATTACCTATATCGAAATTAATGTCTGTAACTTATTTTCGGTGTAGCTATATGATTCATTGTTTCTTTTGGGATTGCACCACCTGTAAAATAATAAAAAAACAGAAAACCAGAAGCATTCAAAATATATATTGAAAGTGTAGGAGTATTAAGACGAATTACTAAAGTATGCACATAAAAAATTTTACATAAAAATGTCAATCTGACAAATTTTTATCTATAAACTTCTACTGACGACGAGTCGGGGATTTAGAGCAAAGCTAGTTAAGTGTTTAATTTATGTTAAGTATTAAATGTTTAAATATTATTATAATTTTTTGGTTTAGACATAATATCATTTGTAATTCCAGAATTTTGAATAAAACTAATAAACCACTGATGGAATTTAGTAAATTTCTCATATACAATGACATAATTATTTTTATTAAATATTATTATTTTGTGGCAAACTTTAGGAGTTTGCTTTGATACTAGACTTTTAATCTATATTTTGAATACTACTGGTTTCCTATATTTTTTATTATTTTACAATTAGTCCCAAAACAAACTGCAATGAATATTATACACTATTTATGTATTAATATATTTACTAATAGATCAGAGTCCTACCTATTATCCAAAATCTGATATACCACACTATTCAAATGCACTCTAGTATTTAGCTTTATTTAATGTAAATAAATGTACTATTAACTTTTTATCAGAGGTAGGTAGGATAGGTTTTAATTTTTACTTTACAATATTTTAATGTAATCAACCACTTACTTTTGATGTGACCATCATCAAAAGTAAGTTTGTATAGTAATAATTAAATATGTATTGTTAACTTTATATAAACAGACGTTCAGATCAGTTCTTGTTTCAAAGTGAACGTAAGTCGGTAAATAAATTATTATAGGGCAATTTGAAAATCAGATATACAATACAAGTGGATCAATACATATAATTTGGAAAAAGAATAAGCCTATTAGCTATTATTCATTACAGCGTATATATTAAGCCCATAGGTTTGGTCGAATTAGGAATAAAGGCAATAATTCATGGTTAGTATAAGCCGCTACTAAAGCGATATGACTAATTTGCTTCTAAACCAATGCATGGTCCTAACTTTATGATGATAACAAAATACCTAGTAGATACCGGACTTCCACAATTTGCTAAAATATAATCAATGACATTTTACTTTGGGTGCAGTAGTTATCTCTACCAAAATAGAATATTTATATACTATACTCTTTAAAAGAAGTTAAGTTTTTATTAAATACAAAAACACAAATATACATTTTTTTAATTACAATTACCTTAGGATTTTATATGGTTATTGATTTGGACAATACTTTAAACTAAAAAATGAAAAATTGATGTAGCCATCTTTTATTTTGAAAATTAAATATTTTCCAATTTTGACAATTCTGCATTCTATAAGGGTTTTATAAATTTTGTAATTATGGAATAATTGATACATTAGATTACAGCCATAAAACTAGGAGGAATAGTCTATAGTCCTATAGTCTATATGTCCTATAATTAAAGGAAATATGGCGTGACAATCCATGAATGACCCCATTAACCACTGCTATTCTATATGGTTTTAAGTTATATACCTAAAGAACATGCAAATGTGCAACTAGAACAAACGAATTATTAAATTCATTAATCAAGAAAAGATCGATTTTTTATTATATTACCTCCATCTCTGTAACTGTTTCCTTGATTTTAACTTAATACCTCGAGTTTTTCTTCTGAAAACTCCAGAGAGACTGATAGTAACGTTTTTCCTACCATGTAGGTAAATCTAGTTCTAAGTGACTCGTTAGTGCTAAGATAAATTTATTTTCAAGGTCACGTCTAAATGGCAAAAAGCCTAAGGATTTCCTCATACTTCAGACGCATTAAGAAGTAATTAAGAAAAAAGTCAAGATCTGGACATTTTTCTCAGTATATTAAGAAAAAGTAAACATTTTGAGAATATATTATTTCAACTCTTGGCTATAGCCAAACAAAATTAATTATAAATTAGTTCCGATAGCTTAATCGTTAGGTTGGGTTCGGAGAGGGCACTGTGTTAACTATCACCCTATAGATGGCGCCAGAGATTTTTTTATAGGAAAAAATTCAAAACTATTTTATATACTTTCCTAAATATAGGTCAGGTCAGAAATAAATGAATACAAAAAAAAATTTATACATAAGTATATTAATTAACAGGTTGAAATTTGAATTTGTATTACAAAAAAAAAATCAAATTTAACAGTACCTGAGCAATTAAGAATGAGAAAAAAATGATTTAAAAGTACAAACCTCCACCTTTTACAATATTTTAGACCAAATACTGAGCCGTACTGGTTTTGTGGCTACCTTTTATTGGCTTCGAACACTGTTACTTGGAGTCCAGAGGTTCTTAGAATATTCCTGCAGAAAGGTTGGTGCAGTTGTTATAACCGTCTAGCTAGAGGTCTGGAGTACTGTACAGAAACTCCAGGTCTCAAGAACTGGTAGCGAGACTTCAGTGTGGATGTTTGGACCACTAGGTAGTTGCAGCTCCAAGGGTAGTAGACTCAATATTTGTGGCTGGTCTTCAAGAGGTCATACATACAAAATGGAACAAAATGTCAGTAATTGAAATAAGAAAAATATAAGTTAAATGACTAGTAGAAATAAAGTTTATACGAATTAAATTTCCTAGTTGAGGCCAAATTGTGAAATCGTGCTATTAAAACAAAAATGAGGAGGGTACAAAACTCCCTTGAATAATAGATTACTAAAGGAACCAGAACTAACTGAAAGTACTTAACGTACTGAAAGTAAGAAATTAAATAATGTATTCTCAAGTTTGTCACGTTAATTTTGAAAGAAAATTTTGACTAACAACCCAATTCAGAATGAGAAATATATCCTACTAGCAACTAGCTGTGTTCATGTAAGACTGAAACATTACCCAAATTGGTATGTATCAGACGATCCTTTAGGAATGTTGTAAAGCTCCAAATCCTGCTTCAATTTTCACGTCTATCGTCTATGCCTTATTTACTTCTGGGACACACTGTATAGTCCAGAAAAATCGACAAACAGCAAAATTCTTTCCCAAAAGATAGAACGATAAATTAGGTACTTGGTTGACACCAAGAAGATAAATATGTATATATAACAAATAATGTAAGCTAATGTAAAGGTATCTGCCATCAGATAATCAAAATGAAAGCACACATTACAAACAAACCACAGAAATTAATTTTTATTTCTGTAAGAAAAACACGTAGCTATAAATAGGTTAAAATAATACCATGACTCTTATACTAAAAAATATTGCTATATAAAATCAAGCTAAATAAACTATAAACATCAATGAAAGGTAAAAAGCATTAATTATTCAATGATTCGTAAAATATGTCACAAGTTACGTTCCTTATCTCTGTTCGAAAAACCAAGCTTGGACCACGATCTCAAAAACAAATCGATCGCCCAAGAACTGAATGGAAAGAACAGAGCACGAAGGTGCGTTCACTAAAAGTATACCAGTGTATGGTTTTTCAAAGTATCGGTTGTACTCTGACATTTGTATTTAAATGTAAAGGTGTGATTTTTTAACACAATTAGTAAATATTAGATAAAAATAAAGTAGTAAAATTGTAATTGTTAAAAGGAACTAAAAGAAAATATTAAAAATGTAACGAAATTGTTAGAACTTGCGTTAGAGCCACCTGACACGGGTGTTAATTAAGCGCTGAAATCAGTACTCAAATTGCGCGCGCAGATTTAGTGGACTTGGATGCTAGAAATTAGAACATATTCTAATTTCTTGGACGAAATCATCATAGTATAAATGCTCTACTGTGCATCTATACTGCGCTGATTCGTCCAAGAAATTAGAACACGTTCTAATTTCTAGCATCCAAGTCCGCTAAATCTGCGCGCGCAATTTGAGTACTGAATTCAGCGCTAAATTAACTCTCGTGTCAGGTGGCTCTAACAGTTTTCCAAAAATTAATGTTAGTTTGACAGCAAGTAAGTGCTTTCATAGTTTTAAGTAACAGCAGATATGATAATAAATACGTGCACAAAATGCAGAGACTTAAAAAAATTGTCTCACTAGTTTTGTAATATAGTCACAATTTTACCAATAAATGGTTTAAGAGTAACGGTTACGTTTTAGTAATTTTACAATTCAAAACGAACCTCTAACGTAGTTGCAGGGTTTAATAAAATTTAATTAGTTGCTTTTCATTCATGTTCAATTAGTGAAATCAATATTTGTGTGTGTGAAACTAGCTTGCAGAATTTCAGATAATCGGTCACTCGGCCACGTCGCATATAGTTGTTCTATATGTATTGTCGTTAAATATAAATTGCTACCACCTAACCAATGAACGATGCATATTATATTTTTTCCTACGGTTGCTTAAAAAATAAGCACAAGCACACTAAAAACACAACTGTAAAACTGCATTTTACGCACGCTGTGTGCAAAACACCGTGGAGTAGTGATAGCGTTTCCTCTTAACATCCAGGCAACTCAAGTTTGATACTCGATGTAACAATAACATATCTATTGTAAAAAAATCGATCAACCAGCACAAAGAAATGCCAGGAATGTATTTAGAAAATTGCAGTAATTTTACTATTAATTACAGCTTCAAATAGAGATTGTTTGTAACTTAAGATTATTATTGCCTATTATTAAAAAAAAATATCATTAGCTGATAATTTTTGGCCTCTAATCACTTCTAGTTATACCGGAAATCAATACCTACTCCCTTGGAATACGACATTTTTTACATATAATATGATGTTTTTTTGACATTTGTTTTATTTTTAGTGAACAGATACTTGATGCTAGATACAGCTACTGCAGATAATTTTATTATTTTACCCTTAATTTTCATTATCCTATATTGACATAAATTTCTATTTCAAACTAAAACACAAACCTTGGAACAATACATTTATATGGTTTTCAGATATTACACAATATGGCGATGGCTTTCATGTTGATATGTACGCTTGTGAACAAACAAAATGTCGCTGATAAATCACACCAGCATTAAATTCGAATGTACAGTGAGGCGCAATACGATGAGGGAATTTTACGATTGGATGCTTTTTCATTCCAATTTGTAAATAATAGGTGCTTCAACCAGAGTTACTACAATGTATCTAAACTATTTTGGATAATAAGGATAAAACAATAGGTCGGATATATTTTATGTAACTAAATTTCGCATATAAATAGCAAGTGTAGATAATATGTACCGGGATATCTAAAATTATCTTGGTCAAGGGTGGTTGTGGAATGTAAAACGTGTGTCTTACTTTAAATTTTTGAATATGTTTTGTTGTGTCAGAATTTGTCAAGTCATTGTACTGAAATTTTCTGATCCAGTTTTTGAATCATGCTTCTTACCACACAGCACAAAATTTTCATGATTGAAGCCTATTTTCGAAAGGGTGCGCTAGTTAATGGAAACTGGGAATACAGTCAACGTTTGTGTTTGGACAATTTTCGAAAGCACTTCCCAAACGTGGCAATATTACCGGACAATTTTTATGCGTGCCTTACAAATTGTGTTGAAGTGTTTCGCGAAACTGGTTGTGTGACTCATAAAAAAGGTGCTAATAGACCAAGAGTTCGTATAGAAGAAGTTGTCAATGACGTTCGTCAACGTATGGAAGAGGAGTCTGCAAAACCTTTGAAACGCCTTTCTCGGGGAATTGGACTTTCTTATGGAACATGTCATAAGATTTTAAAGAAAGACTTGAACATGCATTGGTGTTTGGATGGCAGTTTCTCGCGGAAGAATAATTGGGCCAATTTTTTTCGATTTCACCTTCAACGCAGAAAGGTACAGACACAACTTTTTGGCTGAATTTGTGCAACAGTTAAACGATGATGAACTTCGGCACGATTATTTCCAGCATGACGGTGCAACAGCACATACTAAGTACACGAGAAAATATTGCTTTCCTCCGCGAGTTTTTTGATGACCGGCTGATAAGTTTGCATACAGAAGTTGAGTTTCCTCCGAGATCACCTGGTTTGACAATTATGGACTATTTTATATTTCCTTACCTAAAAAACAAGATTTTCGCAACTCCGGTAAATAATTTGCAAGAACTGCAACAAAGAGTTGTTCAGCAATGTGCAACCATAACGCCAGAAATGCTGCAAAACGCTTTTCACAGCATGAGGAGGCGCGTCAACTTGTGCATGGAGCAAAACGGGGAACATTTCCAACAATAACTGTAATTTAGTTTTTCTTGTTACTAAAACCGTTATTTTATAATTTGTAGTTCATTATTGTTTGACAACTGAAATAAATAGGTATGTATGAAATTTGTAGGTTATTGATGATGTCAGTGTGACAATGACATAATTATTTCAAATTTAAAGTAAGACACACGTTTTACATTCCACAACCACCCTTGACCAAGATAATTTTTGATATCCCGGTATTTGTTAGTATTGTGAAAAAATTGTTTTTAAGCGGACAAGTTCTCTATGGTTTCTTTATGGTTCAACACAATGCAAGTCAATGGAATATTAGCAAATATAAAAAAATAAAATATGATCTAGTGGTGGTATAATCAAAATCTTAATTATTCAGGTGGCGGATAGAGTTTCTAAAATTATGTGAAGGAAATTTAAATAATATTTTCTCTGGTCTATAAAAAGAGAAATAAAAGTGTGATATCCGTTATATTTAGTGATAATTACCCCCATTACTCCCCCCCCCCAATAGGACCGCGCTTGCAGTGGCGTAACATATATTTTTTCGATGGGAATAGCCACTGGCTATTCCTATCGAGCTGAAATTTTTTGTGGAAGTATTGATTCGTAGTAGAATCTACCCAATAAAATTTGAAAACAAGTGGTTCATTACTATCAGAGATATAAATAAAAAATCTATTTCTTTTTCAACTTCAATACCCGGTATCTCAGAAACTGTAAAGATTTTAAGATAAGTTTAAATAGCAAGGTCTCATTATTTTTACTGGTTCTACATGTCCCCTAATTTTTTCAGCATAAAACTGAGGCACCCTGTATATTAATGTATATATATATATATATATATATATATATATATATATATATATATATGTGTGTGTGTGTGTGTGTGTATGTGTGCGTACGTTTTGCATAACTTGTGGGGAAATGTGTGTGAATTAAACCAGACCTGCGGGGACGTACACGCGAAAATCATTATTGTGGGGACATACACCTGTCCCCACAAGAAAAAATCAGTTTCCTCATTTATTTTCTAAGTTATCATGGCCAAATTTTAACATTTCATCTACAACTAGTTTTTGTATCAAGAAATTGGGTTTAATATCTATTGAAGATTTGTTATATATATTTAGAGGGCAGTTTTTAAAGTCCCCGTAACTACATAAAAACTACTGGTGTGTCACTTCTTTTATAGATAAAATTCGTTATGGGGACTACAAAATCAACTGTACGGTGGCGCCATCTGCAAAATTAAATAAATCTTGCAATAATGATATATTTATTTCATAGTCGTCGTAGAAGTGTAACGGAAATATACATTGGAAGCTGTTCTGGGGACATGGCCCATACTTTTCAATTATTATGGTTTTAGGATAATGTAGTCAGCCGTGTTTTTGAACTTTTTAACAATAATTATGTATAAACATTCTGTTCTTTTTTTGTTGTTGTGAACTAGAGGGGGAGGTCCTACAGCTTTAATGCCTAGATCAGACATTAAAAATCTATGACAAACTAGAAATGGGAGAAAATACTCTATTCTTGATGGTAAAACATTCAGTTTTAAAATTTAAATACCTAGGTGAAACAATTTTATTCGCAATATCTGTTCGCGATGCATATCTATCTACAATGTTTCTGTTACCAAATATATTGCCGTCATAATTGTTGCAGCAAATTAATATAGTAGATACCTATTTACTTTTATAAGCTTAAATTATGAATTTTTACAGACTGCCAAAATTAACGAATTAATTCCAAACTTTACCTGCAGAAAGAATAAAAACTACGGACAATAAAACAGAATAACTAAACATTATAATTGGAATTAAAAAGTAAAATGAAAAACAAGTTGCATCGAGCGGGATTTGAACTCCGCACTTCCAAGTTTGAAATCAGACTACTTAAGAATTGCACTATCGATTCCGTTGGCAATATTTCTCGTAGGAAAATAACCTCTTGAAGTTTAATTAATTTGACAGTTCTCCTAGGGGAAGGGCTTGCCGTTAGTCCTATCTCATATAGGCAATTAAAAGAAGAAAAAAAGTGAGATGGAAGTCGCTCGAGATTTTCAAAGAGGAAATAGTCATAAAAGGAGCGGTCGTACGGTCCCGAGAAAAAACCCATAGGATTAGAGAAAGGACGGAACTTTCGTCTGAAGCGGTTCTCGAAGCCGTAAAAATTAGAGAAAGGGTCGAGGAGTCCCGCAAAAAGTCGGGATTTCGGCGGGCGTGACGGGACTATTAAGCGGGCGAACAAAGGACTGCGCTATCCGTGTCTCACTTGCCAAACGGCGATCGACGAAAATTTTGCAGAGGTTTACGGAAGAGGCGATTAAATTGGGAAAACGCGTAGGAAACGGAACGAAAATACGCCTAAGCAAAGGTTGCCTAAGTATTTTTTCTTTAAATGCTAATATTTTCGAAATTGTAACATTTAGGTATAGGTATAGGGTACCTACACCTATAGGCATAACAATGTCGACCTAAAATTTTAAGGGAAATTAAAAATCATAATTAAACATAGGATGTCCTATCAAAAAAAAAAAATTGATATCTGATACAAAAACACTGAACCACCTGTATATAAGAAAGTACTAAAAGTTAAACATTTATTTAAAAACAAAAGGCTTTTGTTTTTCATTATTTTCCGTATTTCGTATACTTTTTCAGAAAAATGTATATAGGATATTATTTAAGACGCCCTGTACATATAACAGGTTAGAAACGTCCATATTAATATATTACATTCGGATTAATTTAGGAATAGGTAAGTAGGTAGGTATACCTAATTTTCCATTACTACCTACCTCCTCTTACGACCATTATAATTTTGTGGGGACCTAATACACACACATGACGGTTACCTATTAAATTTAAATTTTAAAAAAAATGGTCTATTTTCTCGTATACTGTTTTGATATAGGTATAAATATAGGTAGTTATATGAGTGTTCTGGGAAAAATATTTACATGTTAACACTGTTATGATGATATTTCGTAGGTACTTCTTTAAAAATTTTAATCAGTAAGCAGGTGCCTTGCTATTAGTACACCAATAACCGATTAATATATTAAGATAAAAACCTATCTTTTATCTTTACTTACCTTCGGGACTTCTAACTGCCAGAAAAGTTCCCTTTTTTAAAAAGCTGTCATTATTCATTTTGAATTCCTATAAACTGCATTAGGTACCTACCACTAACTAAATTTTCCAGTTGCGCGACTATACTCTTTTAATTTTGGAATAACACTGACTTATGTCCTTACAACTTCTGGATAGTGAGTTTTTACACATTTTTTTATGCGATGAGAAGTCCCCACAGCTAAAGCAAGCTGTACCTCCTGCTACGTCACGTCAACTATTTAAAAATTGCGGGAGATTTGAATTTATTATATATGATTGAAGCAATTTATAAATTGTGTATTTGAATATTAATCATCTATTATTTAATTACAAAATTTTCAATAGGTACCTACTCATTTAAGAAAAAAATTAGACGTTACCTATTAGCATGTCCAGCAAAATATTCAAAATTAGTAACTGACGGGTACTGAATCAAAATAATTTATAGTATCCACTGTGTCCAATGTATTGATATCTCAGTTATTATAAGAGATACAGAAACGGTTAAATTAGAGAAGTTTTGTAGAATTTTATGTTGGTTTCAAATACCTATGTTTTTAATTTTACTCTATCTTTTTTAGTTTTCACGATATTTCGAAAAAACAAAAAACTGGTGATTTTTCTTTTCTTCAATAACACAGCAGGTGTTCATTTGACAAGTTATAGACTTGCACATTATCTAGTCACTTTTTTACAGAGAAACTTTTGTGGTCTCTTATGTGGTCTTTTAAAACTTTTATTTTGCAGTTATGTGTGTAACTTTTATTTTTCTTCTAGCGGCCATCTTGGATTTTTATTTCGTGTGATCGCCCTTGAAATAAGCTTTCCAACGATATGTCACATGTTTGATTTATATTTTATCTAAAGAACACTATTCAAGAAAAACTGTAATTTGAATAGAAAGGTAGGCTGTGAATAATTTTATTCTAATGAAAAGAATCTGTACTAGAAACAATGTTACGGTATAGTTTCATATCATTCGCGTATAGTAGATAAGACACTTCCAAATCATTCACAGTGTCATTAATATATAATACAAAAAGAAGGGTCCAAGAATAGAACCCTGGAGTTCTCCGGATGTTTCCGAAATCATTGACGATTTGTAACCACTACATTCAACGTATTGTATCCTCTCGCTAAAATATGACTGAAAAGATTCAGCAAAGGTACGGATAAGCCAAACCGCTTAAGTTTACATAGCAGTAATTTATGATTTATTTGGTCAAAAGCTTCACTATAATCTGTATATATCACGTCCACCTGACCATTTGAGTCTAAATAGTTGGAAATAAATTGTGTAATACAAAATAGATTAGAGACAGTTGATCTATTTTTTAGGAAACCATGCTGATGGTAGCTAATTTGGCCCTGGATATGAGGGTACAGTCCCTCATGCAAAACAATTTCGAATCTTTGGCAAACGTACATATTATCGTAATCTGCCTGTAGTTTTCGATAACATCTTTAGCACCTTTTTTATGGACAGGACAAATTCTTGATTTTTTCCAAACTAATGGAAATATGCCTGATTTTAATGACATGTTAAAGATGGTGCAAAGCGGTTCAACAAAAACAGGAGAACAATCACTAACCACAAATGCTGGAATCTCGTCCGGTCCTTTAGTGAATTAGGTTTAAATCTTTTTAAAGCCATCTGGACATCGCTAGGAGTAAATTTGTCGATATGTAAGTTACACTGCATGAAATTAACATCTAGTTCACTATCGGAAAAGTTGTTATCTATATCAAAATCATCAGCAAACGAGGATTTATATTTAATGTATTTAAATTTTTATCAGCAATTGATTCTGACCACAAAAGTTTCTCTGTAAAAAAAGTGACTTGATAATGAGCAAGTCTAAAACTTGTCAAATGAACGCCTGCAGTGTTGTTGAAGAAAAAAGAAATTGGCAGTTTTTGGTTTTTTCCAAATATCATGAAAACTAAAAAAGATTAAGAGTAAGAGTAAAATTAAAAAGATATATGAAATCAGCATACCCTAAATTCAACAAAACTTCTCTTTTCTGTATCTCTTATAATAACTGAGATAGCAATACATTGCTATCGAGTTTTGACCACAGTAATTGTATATATATTATATATATATTTTGTTTGTGAATGTTAGCCAGACTGGCTAAGTTAAGACAAGAAAGTTTTAACGGGGTATAGCAGTCTTATGGAAAGAAAAAAGTTCACTCTTTTTTTCTATTCAAGCTTTCGAAGCTAATATTGCTTCTTCATCAGGAAAAGAGAAGGAAAAGGAATATAGGGTGTGACGTTTATAATCAGCAAAATTGAAAATCTACGTTCCTGACAGTAAATGAATAAAAAATATATAAGGTCCTATAGGCCGATTGTGACATTAAAATTTATAAGCCCAATTAAAAAAAAATGGATATGGGCATATCAAACACATTCTCAGTATGTATATACAGTTTTCAGTATGTATGTACAACAGTAGCTAGATATATTATATTGTTGTGGGGACGTAATGGAAACTTTACACACCTAAATATATTATGCTACTGTTGTGGGGACCAACCAAACACAGATGGTATTAACATAAGTAAAGGGGACCAATAAACACATTTTAATTCAGATATCTTTATGAGGACCGTCCCCACAACTTAAATGGTGAATATCTGTAGTTAGAGCGAGTGTTTGAATAAGTTACAAGTACCTACAGAATGAGGAAGATGTGACCAATCCTTGTGTGTATGTAACTTCAAAGTCCCCACAACACTCTTAAAATGCAGGTAGCCTCACAACTTAAGGTAAACATGTATGTGTGTGTGTGGGTGTGTCACATTTGAAAACAAATAAAATTTTAGAATTTCTAGATATATTTTTATTTACCCCCACTGTAAATAGAAGAGTCCAAACGAATTACTCTTTACTAATAAGTAGGCTTCTTTTCTTATTCAATATTTGTTCCAAAATATTTAGTTAACGAAAGAAAAGAAGGAAATATATCTTCTCTCCATAAAATAATTTATCTCGCCTTTAAGCTCTTTGTCTCTTTGTCATTGCAGCAGATAAGCATTTTCTGATAAAACAAATACCTACCTAGAGCGTTTCTTTTCAAGAAAGTACAAACAAACTCACAAATATTTTTGTTTGACCATTGTTATGATAGCAAACAAGGCTATTTTGGTAGCTATAAGAAAATATTTGCCATCAGGATTATTTCTTGATGTTTACCGCTGAATTAGATTAATATTGTTCTTAACAATGAAAACAAAGATTATTTGATAAAATGTATTTGCCGTGAATAGATAATATTGAAGTCACGTTTTGCTTCGTCTTTTATACGTTCCACTTATACAGGGTGTCCACCTAGTGCGCGTAAGTCCAATATCTGGGTTAATAAAAGAGATAACTTAATTTTTTTTTCTACAGGGTTGTCTAATATCCCGAGCTGCACAAAATGAAAATATATTTACATATTCAGGGTGTTCAGTTTTTCCTGGACAGGTACCAACTTCGTTTTTCTAAATGGAAATATATATTTTTTATTGCTTTTTCGAACTAAACCCTTGATTTTAGTAGGACTTTCATCAGCCTTCCCTATACCTAACTTAAACTGTTTTTGAAATATTGACTGGTGAATATTGACATTTTTGCAACTTTGACACCCTGTAAAATCTAAACGGTTTGAGATCAAGCAAAACGGTTTGCACATTCCTATCTTAACTTTTTATAAGCTATCGTTTGATACTAATTTCAAATTTATCCAAGAATTAAAAATTTTCAAAATTTTCGGAAAATTTTTAATTCCTGGATACATTTGGTTTACTAAGAACTGGTAAGATGAAAAAAACATTCTGAAAGAACTTGCGGGCTGCCAAGAAGTTAGCCTTCATTTAATTTATTGGTTATAACTTTTTTATTAGTGACTTACAAATGTTGCAAGACGGCTTACAAATACTTACAAATGATTTACTAACAACTGGTAAGGTAAAAAAATTATTTTGAATGAACTTGGGGGCTACTAAGAAGTTAGCCGCCATTTATTAATTGGTTATAACTTTTTTATTAGAGACTTACAAATGTCGACAGTCAACTTACAAATACTTACAAATGACTTACTAATAGCTGATAACATAAAAACTACAATTATAAACAACTTGGGGGCTGCTAAGAAGTTAGCCGCTAAAAATTAATAACAAATAAATCGGTTACCCTTTACTTACAAATGTTACCAATGGGCTTACAAATACTTACTAACGACTTACTAACCGACTGTGGATTAGTGCCGTCCAACTCCAGGAGTTGGGGGCTAACTTCACGGACCCTTATATGTGATCTAATTAAAAAATACTCTTTAATAACATTGTAGAGCAGAGTTTCCCGAGTCTGTAGGATATTTCACTTTTTCATTTGGATGATTTGCAATTTTTTTACGAATTTTTATTCGAGCGCGCGCATGGGCCTGACTAAGGTCGAATATCGCTTGCGTTACCCAGAGTTGCAGCTCATTAAGGTCGAATGACGCTTATTTCTCTTTTGTGCAAAGATTAGGTCTGTTCTTGCAGAAGTTTCTGATGGTTGAAAACGGGTTTTTTACTTTTTTACATGCGGACAGTGGATTTTTTAATGTGTCATTTTAACGTCTGTGAACAGTTTTGTTGGGCGATTGTTTTTGACACTTTCTGACCATTCCGGACTGCTTGTATTGCAAGAACAGATCTATTAAAATTAAGTATATAATTGTTGAAATAGTATATGAAAAACTAACAGGTACCACAAATATAATTTTTAAATTTATATATTATAATATATAAATGTATTATATGTAACATGAAAATCATGAATAATAAGAATTAGGGGCACTTTAGAACATTTAATCGGATTTCAATTCCGCCGATATGTCCTGGCGTATCGGCGAGAGGACGACACTTCTGTGGTGTCCGGGAAAAAGGAGATAAGTCCAATTTTGGTCAAATTGGAATATGTTGAAATTTCGGCATTACACAATCAAATCTTTCTTCCGGGCGAAAGGGGATATCGCATTTGAAGTAAAAAATGTTACTAAACTTAGGTTCATTTCGAGCCTATATAGTCCCTTAAAAATGTTCCTGTAGAGGTAACTCACCTTATCCTTTCGTATAAAAACAAAAATTTTCTGTGATTGTCAAAAAAAGATAACATATCTCAAATCGTCCACAAAATTTTTCGGATATTAACGTAGTATTACATATTATATATACATATACAACGTTTGTATGACGTTTAATACATAGTATTAAATATTACAGTGTGTAAAATTAGTGTGTATAGGTAAATGGAATCCAGAGGAAAATAAAAATTTTCATTTGATAGGAATGTATTTTTCTATCTTAAAATCGCATCCAATACTTAAAGTAATAAATCACAAGTTTTCAATACCACTTATACTACTTATAATACACTTATTGAAAAGACAAGAAAACGTACGGATACACCAATTCACCATTCCCTAAAAAATAAACTTCAAATTAAGAAAAGACTGAAACTGGAAATCCATTTTAATGTTAGTCCAGTTCTAATTTCTGAAAAAAAAGAAAGAAAGCTAATCTAATGCAACTAATACCTTATATTTCAGATATATTTTGGGAATTCTACAAATCCTTACCAACCAACAATGACACATGTCCCGATATTTTCTGATGAAGATGATGATAAATTTGCTTTGATATACATTTTATCTTTTGTTTATTTAAATGAATATTAAATAATATAAAATTAATAAATTGTCTGGGTTTTAAATATTTTTCATTTTTGTTTAAAATAGTTGAAATGCAACTAATGAGAAAAGTACATTTTTTATTAGTCTATTTTAAGTCTATTTAAGTCTATCTATCTAAGATAAGTCTATTTTCTCCAAAATATTAGAAACATTGAGACATGATATTTAAATATAAAAAGGGAAAGTTCTTTTCATCTTATTCGGAAAATTGTAAATACATGTATGTATTTACAGTGCTGATAAAGACTATCGTCGATGGGAAGTAGTTTGATTATAGGTTTTGAAGAAGCCATAATGCTGCGTAAATGACTTATTCAACTGGTATCTGAAGTTGTATATAACGTGACAGCAAATTGAAGCATATTATGTTGTTTGAATATATATATATCTCCAATTAATTTCAAAGCCCCAATAGTACCTACTTAGCAAATCATGGTACAATAAATACATTTTCCAACATATTTTTCCGAAGGCCGACGAATTGACTTGTAGGTACCTAAATCGCACCTAGGGTGACCAGACGTCCTCTTTTAACCGGACAAGTCCTCTTTTTAAAGTTCAAATTTATATAAGGTATATATATATCTTATAACGAAAATCATTTCTAGAAGACTTTGATAGGCTCGTGGACTCCACTATAACGATACTTCTCTTCAATTATGTTATTAATCAAAAAGATACTTACTCCGGTGTTGAAACTCGCTATCAGGGGTGAGCAGAGTGAAGTACTGCAGGGTTGTTTATTATCTGCCAAACTTGGGCGTCATCAATTGATCTTCTTTTGATGGTATTGAGTAAAGGTATAGTTCCTATCTAAGTGAAGACAATTGCAAAAAAACACTTGACAAGAACAAAGTTAGTTTTAATGTAATGATATTCAACTATACTATATTGTAGCAATTGAAATTGCTTACTGCTGATATTAGATATTTATTAAATTAATTTATGTTGGAAGTCCCCCTAGATATTATAAAAATACAACCAGAAAGACTCAAATACTGTATTGTTGGTTGCATGGTTCAACTAAACAAATAAGGGTTGGTAAACAAAACGTTTCAAATATAAATTTTTTATTTTTAACTATTAACAAGCAATCATGCATAAAAAAAAAACTACTTAACATGCATTAGACATATTGGCATTACATTTCACAGAGACTAAATCACAATTTTCACTTAAAATTGTCCTTTTTGCAACACTTTCACTTCACTAAAACTTCAGTTTTCACCAGATCTCCCTGTTTGTGGTAAGTCACCTTACTCTCTCCATGTCTCCATGTAGTAGTTATTTTCTACAGTTTCCACATTTTTTAAACAATTAGTTGTCTAGTTAAAATAAATTTTATTTAAGATCACCATAAACCATAGATAAACTTTTGCAAGGTTTATAATCTGAAATGTCAAAAGGCAGTGCGAATAGGAAAATTCTTCTTCTTCCACAAGATTTATATTTTTGCCATTACCATGACCCATAGGCCTCGAACTCGTAAACAGACATGCGCTTCAGAATAGTTTTTTCAAAAATTGCTTTCTGGAAACGTTGGGTTCCGTTTAACTTTCTTTTACGTTGCAAGCATCGAGGAAGGCACACGTGTTGTACGTTTCAGCCTCCATTTTAAATCTTCTTCGTTAAAAGCACATGGCAAACCCTTTTTGAATTAAAGGGTAAGTTTCATCTAATTCAACTTTATTTGATAATTTTTTAACAATTTCACGTAATTGTAGGTTTGTGATGATATATATTCTTTATGGAATTTATCCATTTGAAGATAAAACCATACTTGTGATAGCATTTATTGGTTGTATCTATCCATTTGATGGTATATAATTTTTGTTGGAGTTAATCTGATTGGGTTGATCATCCATGGTTTATTTGAAGCATGATTTTGAATTGCGACTGCAGTATGCTGAAATTGCTGGATGACCCTACAACATTTTTTATTGGTTTTAATTGGATGCAGTAGACCTGAATTGCATTTCCCTTTCCCTTCCTATTTTGGAGGATTGAGCCTTTAGTTTTTGAAGTGGACCAGAACCGCAGTACCTATAGCAGTTATAAGTAGACAGCAAGTGGTATAATCCAGGTTGTATTTTTGGATGTTGTATCTTGTATGCTTGAAAGTTGTATATTGTATATTTACATCATTTTAATCACCAATCCTTAAAGGACAGGTATAAATTACTACAAAAAGATAAATTTTCAGGAATAAGGATTCCGAAATTCAATGTAAAATTTGGTGTAGCTTTTAAATTAATACTAAGTACTTTTCTATGTACACCAATGGTACCAGAGGTAGTTATCTAACAATTGATTTTTGTTACATGTGAATCAAGTTATTAGAAACTTTTTTATTATAATACATACTCAATTCAACCAATTGCTGTCTTGTTGTAATTAACATAATGATAAAAAATTAATCAACATCTTTATGAGATAAAAATCATTTACTCAAGTAACTGTTTGATTTTCCTCTCCGACAGATTTTTCAGGTGCATTTTTGGTGAGCTAATGTTACGTATTGTTTTCTGTATCTTTCACAATACACCTTAAATTTTCTTTACGATTAAAGTACAGTGGTGCCCCCGGTAAAGTCTTTTAGACAAATAAATAATGTGAATTTTAACAACTATAAACTTTTCAAATTTTACATATAAAAAAAAAAAAAAAAAAACAGGTAAATAAGAATATTGCAAATCAAGAATTCCGACCCAGCCAGACAACTGCTAGCCGGCAGAAAATTGTAAGTGTCCTTGGGTTAACTAAACTAAAACAATCTGGCAAATTACAACTATATAAAAATTTGACCAAGCACGCTATACAAAAGTGACGCACCAACGTCAAGGGCCCGATTTGCAATGGTATATTTATTGTTTTATTTAATCTTATTAAAATTTAAATAATTTATATATAGTAGCCACCACAGATTTACCTTACATCTGCGGAGAGAGAAATTAAAATTCATAATAACAGCCTGGATTCACTAGAACTTTGAATATATAGGTTTGAGCACATACCTTTTTCTTGCGTTTTTATTGTACTTGATTGTGCTGTTGCATGCTGGAATTCTTTAATTAATTTGGTTAAATCCTAGTAAAATGGAATCTAGTAATATGAAACCAGTTTATCTCCTGAGTGAGGAATTGAACTATGAATTACGTATAAGAGGTGTAAACGCGGGTAGAAAAGACGCTGCAGCTAAACGGAAAATATTAAATAGATTATTAGAGTCCGAACGTAAACGAGAGACGGAGTTAGTAGATTCTGAGTTTGATTTTAATGTTGAACAAAACTTAATTGTAGAAATTTTACAGTCAATAAAAAATCTCATTGATGAATTTGAGGGACCTGCTTCTGATTCTATGTATAAGCGTATTGAAACTCGTCTAATACATGTTTATAATAGAATTTTACGAATGCCATCTGGAGAAAATAAAGAAATAAAAGACTTTAAAGACGATTCTCATTCCACTTGTATATTATATGACGCAGATCTCAGAGAAAAAATTCAACAATCAGAAATTTCACCTCTCGTTGACATAAATGTAAGCACCTCTTATGTTCCTAAACAGATGCCTGGTTCATCCAACCAAAATAATAGAAAGTCAGTACCTGTTTATAAATGGGATTTAAAATATGATACACAAAATATGAGTGTACATACCTTTTTAGAGAGAGTACAAGAGTTATCGGTGACTCGTAATGTAAGTAATGTAGAGTTATTGGAGTCAGCAGCTGATCTTTTCGAAGGTCCAGCTAAACTTTGGTTTCGAAATATTCAACGTAAAAAACTAGCTACTGATTGGGAAGGTCTAGTACGTTTATTGAAGCGTGACTTTTTATCGGACGGTTTTGATGATGACCTGTGGGACGAAATCAAAAAACGAACACAGGGTAACAAAGAATCAATCCTTTTATATGTTGCTACGATGGAGTCATACTTCGATAGACTATCTCGTCCTCCAGCAGAAGTTACAAAACTTAAAATTATTAAAGAACGAATTTTACCACGCTATACGTCGAGAATAGCTTTAGTTGATGTAAAGAACACCGATGAGTTGTGTACTATTTGTAGAAAGTTGGATGAAGCAGATCGCATAAAAAATAATTATATTCCCCCTCCAAAAAGTACGAGTGTTTTACAAACTGATTTGGCATATTTAACGCAATCTAGTACTACATTAGCAAGCACATCTACGGGTAGAACATGTCAATTTCGTAGAAATTTTAATGTTTCCACTGTCACTTGTTGGAACTGCAATAAACCAAATCATAGATACCAGGTATGCAGAGAAAAACGTAAGATATTTTGTTTCAAGTGCGGAAATCCTGACGTCATATCTCGAAACTGCAGAAAGTGTTCAAAAAACTAATAATAAAGGCAAATAATTTTGGCCACTGTTTGCCACATGTAAATAAGGCCGTACGTTTTATTCCGTCTAAAATTGTTTTTAATTCTAAATTTAATCATTTAAATTCTCGTGGTAAAAATTTTGCTTTTCATCCCTATTTTAATAATTTTAAATCTAAGATTTTAACATCTCAAACCGAATGGCAATCATGGTTAAACAAAGTTAAAAATTTTTATTTAAATAGTCATGATAATTTTATTGTACAAGATGAGTATAATAAATTAAATAATACTGTACCAGAAACTTTACCAGTCTTTGTTGAGCGAGCTCACGATAATCGTCCATATATAGCTATTAATGTCTATGATAAGGAACTAGTAGCCTTACTTGATTCAGGAGCAAATAAATCGGTTATTGGATCCGAAGGTGTACACATTTTAAATAAATTCAAATTAAACATTCAACCAGTTCAAACGAAATTTGTAACTACAGCAGATGGTCAAAAACAAATCATATCCGGCTCAGTTTCATTACCAATTTGTTTAAATAAGGAGTGTAAATTGTTAGAGGTATTAGTAGTTCCATCACTAAACCATTCATTGATCCTAGGTAGTGATTTTTGCAGATTATTTAATCTTTGTCTAAATTTTAAAAACAACACTTGGGAAATTAGTGATCCAAGAACAAATATCAATGTAAATGTGATAGATGTTAAAACATTTAAAAATATTAGTGATCAAGGCCTTCGAAATACAGTTTCCTTCACCGAAGATAAAAGAATTCAAATAGAGAACATATTAGCTAAATTCAAACAATTGTCACCTGAAAATAAATTAGGTAGAACCAATAAACTAATTCAACATATTGACACAGGGGACGCGATACCTTGTAAACAAAGACAATATCAACTATCACCATATCTATTAAAAGAATTAAATTCACAGTTAGATGAAATGTTAAAGTTAAAGGTAATAGAACCATCTTTTAGTAGTTGGAGTTCACCTGTTTTATTAGTAAAAAAATCAGACGGGACATATCGCTTTTGTTTTGATGGTAGAAAATTGAATGCAGTCACTAAAAAAGATTCCTATCCACTTCCTAGAGTTGATCAAATACTGAATATGTTGAAAGGGGCCAAGTTTGTTTCGAGTATAGATTTGAAAAGTGCTTTCTGGCAAATACCTTTGTCAGAAGACAGTAAAGAAAAAACCGCTTTTAGTGTACCCGGAAGGGGCTTATTTCATTTTTGTGTAGTACCTTTTGGTTTATCTAATAGTGCCCAAGCACAACAGAGATTGATGGATAGAGTTCTAGGTCCAGAATTAGAGCCTTCAGCTTTTACTTATTTAGATGACGTTATTTTAGTATCAGAAACATTTGAAGACCACCTAAATTTGTTAAATGAGGTACTTTCTCGTCTTAAATCAGCTAATCTGACTATAAACTATGGCAAATGTAACTTTTTCCGTGAATCTTTAAATTATCTTGGTTTCGTTGTGGATAAGGATGGGTTAAGGACTAATCCAGATAAAGTTGAGGCTATGGTAAACTATCCCAGACCGCAAAATAGTTCTGAGGTCAAACGTTTTCTTGGCATGGCTTCATGGTACAGAAGATTTATAAAAGATTTTTCATCAACCGTTTCAGCTTTAAACGACCTATTAAAGGGTCGCGGTAAAAAACTTCCTATTAAATGGAATGATCAAGCCGAACAAGCTTTTCAAAACATCAAGCAAGCTTTAATTTCCGCTCCAATTTTAACATCTCCCGATTTTAATGAAAAATTTTCTATACAGTGCGATGCTAGTGCTACTGGTTTAGGCGCTGTACTTACACAAGTACAAAACGGAGAAGAAAAAGTAATTGCTTTTGCAAGCCGCAGTCTATCGCGTACTGAACGAAACTGGTCAACTTATCAGAGAGAGCTTGGCGCTGTTTATTTTGGAATAACTAAATTCAGACCGTTCATCGAAGGAATTCATTTTACTGTCATAACAGATCACTACAGTCTGTTGTGGTTTCAAAAATTAAAAGAACCAACTGGTGTACTCGCCAGATGGGCAGCTCAATTACAACAGTTTGACTTTGATATAATTCACCGTAAGGGTAAACTAAATGTTGTTCCAGATGCTTTGTCTAGGTCACCACTCCCTATGGAAGTAAATGTGTTAGGAGTTTTGCTTGATGATTTGGAACCTTGGTATTTAAAATTAAGAGATAAAATTAATAGCCACCCTGAAAATTATCCACACTGGACCGTAAAAGATAATTACATTTATAAATTTCTTCCTAAAAACATTCCTTTAAAATCTAATATATCAGAATGGAAATTAGTTGTTCCACTTTCACAACGTAAGTCAGTAATTAGTCAATGTCATGACATTCCCACATCGGGACATTTCGGTTTTTACAAAACCTTAAACAAAATAACTGAAGATTTTTATTGGCCTAAAATAAGAAAAGATGTTTTAAAGTATATTAGGAATTGTGATATTTGTCATAGTCAAAAAATGCCAAACTCCGCACCTATGGGATTAATGGGAACAGAAAGAAAAATTACCACACCTTTTCAATGTATTTTTATAGATTTTCTTGGTCCGTATCCACGTTCACCACGAGGCAATAGTTATGCAATAATCGTTACTGACTATTTCACAAAATATGTCTTGGTAAAGCCAATACGTGCTGCTACTGCTAAAGCGTTAGTTTCATATATAGAAAATGAAGTATTTTTAGTGTATGGAGTAAGTCAATTCTTAGTGTGTGACAACGGTTCTCAATTTACCGGAAAGGAATTTAAAGAACTAGCTAAAAAGTATAAAGTTCAAAAGATTTTATATAATGCTAGATATCATCCACAGCATAATGCAGCTGAACGTTCGATAAGAACTTTATTAACATCGATTCGTTGCTTCATCACCAATCATAAAAATTGGGACAAGGATATTTATGAAATAGCTCATGCTATGAGAGTATCTCATCATCACGTGGTTGGGTATAGCCCTGCATTCTTAAATTTTGGACGAAAAATTCCAATATCGGGTGATTTTTATGGTGAACATATAGATAACGTAGATTTTAATTTAGAACCTGGATACGCAGATCACTATGCAGAAAATCTAGCTAATTTTTCAGATTTGTATAAAAAAGTACAAGATATGTTGAATACAATGTATCAACGAAATTCTAAACAATATAATTTACGTAGGCGGAATATTATTTTTAATGTAGGTGATAAGGTCTGGAAACGGAATCATGTTCTATCAGATGCTACGAAGCAGTTTTCAGCCAAACTAGCACCTAGATATGTACTCTGTAAAGTACGTAACGTGAAATCTCGATTAGTATATGAACTCGACGACATACAAGGTAATGATGTAGGATCTTGGCACATTAGTCAATTAAAACCCTATCTAGGATCGAATTCTGATTTATCAGAGTAAAATTTTTCTGCTACCTAGATATCTACCTACTTAGTTTATTCTGTAAAACATTCTACTTTTACCAATAGAAAATGTAACATGGGTATAGTTCGTTTCATATTACTATGAGTTTCTCATATTTTTATGCAAGAGTATTGCAATAGTCACTTTAAAGTGTTATTTGTGTCGATATATAGTAGGAAACTATATTTTCGCATAGTTAGATGTACTACCCAGTACGTACCTATTTTTTTGGTTTCGAACCAAAAACTAATTGTTGCAACAAATTTTTCTTCGAACAATTTTTCTTTAAACACGTGTTCCTTGTGTTCATATATTCCCTGTAGTTATAATTAGTATGTAGTTCTAGTATAGTACATCGGTACTTCTCATATTTTAATTGTAAAGCCCTGTGGTAGTGGGTTATGAATTATGCCACCGTGGAATTAAACCTGCGTGAGGTAAAAATCCTCAAAAAGGACCCTTTGTTGTAGCAGAGGGGCTCGTTTGTGATTGGGACATGCTCGTCATCGGAGGGCTGCTTTTAATAGTAGGGTGTTTAAGAAGGGTAGGTGGTGCTGCAGATTGGTAATAGACTATTCAGTCGAGGCTGGATACTCTGGCTGGTTTGCATCCCACAATCTACCTCAGCTCTCATATACCTGCCGCTCCGAGAGATTGCATGTCGAGCCACATATGGGAACAACCCCGTCGCATGTTTTTTTTTCGCTCTTAGTAGTGTTTCAGTGTGTCAGCCACTTTATCGCTGGTGGGATAGTAAACCACTTCCCTGGAGTATTCCTAAATTTTATGGTTTCTTTTCCTTTTTCTTGACGGTTTACCTGTGTTTCTTTTCGGGGTACAGTCACCTATTATAAATTTCTGCTGAGATCTTGGACCATTTTGGTAGGTTCTTTGCACGAGGCACCTCAAGCGTCTTGAGGTAGCGCAACTTAGAACGTGACCTGTCGCTTAACATCTTCAGATAGTGTCACGAGCTCTTGGTTAGGTATGGACTAGTGGGTTATTGTCTTTCGTCAGGAAGGGCACGTGAATTTGTCAAGGTAAAAGTTTCTTCGTATCCTTCTCTTTTTGTCAGTATGAGTACGTTTAGTACGATGACATGTCTAATTTTGGTAGCAAGTTCGTTTACTTTCTTACCATTTTTGTATATAATAGATTTTGTACTTTCAGTACATCCCCTGTAACAAGCTGATGGCCTTTACATTATTATTGTGGAAGTGTTAATATCCATAGTTTTTGAGATTAAGCTAATTAAAATAGTTTAATTGAATTTTAGAAGTTTAAGAATACTGCAAATAATTGTAGTCAATTATGATACTTGTGAGTAAGTTTTGATAAAGTCAATTATAGAATTTAGATTATAAATTTTAGGATGGCTTAGATTAGGAAATTACTAACATTAGATTTAATATAGAAATTCTATAAAAGGAGTAATGATTTTTAAACTTTTCTCAAATTTAAATTTATCAAAAATATAACCTGAGGTCATATTTTTTTGGTTGGTGAAGGGTGTGTAGCAATTGAAATTGCTTACTGCTGATATTAGATATTTATTAAATTAATTTATGTTGGAAGTCCCCCTAGATATTATAAAAATACAACCAGAAAGACTCAAATACTGTATTGTTGGTTGCATGGTTCAACTAAACAAATAAGGGTTGGTAAACAAAACGTTTCAAATATAAATTTTTTATTTTTAACTATTAACAAGCAATCATGCATAAAAAAAAAACTACTTAACATGCATTAGACATATTGGCATTACATTTCACAGAGACTAAATCACAATTTTCACTTAAAATTGTCCTTTTTGCAACACTTTCACTTCACTAAAACTTCAGTTTTCACCAGATCTCCCTGTTTGTGGTAAGTCACCTTACTCTCTCCATGTCTCCATGTAGTAGTTATTTTCTACAGTTTCCACATTTTTTAAACAATTAGTTGTCTAGTTAAAATAAATTTTATTTAAGATCACCATAAACCATAGATAAACTTTTGCAAGGTTTATAATCTGAAATGTCAAAAGGCAGTGCGAATAGGAAAATTCTTCTTCTTCCACAAGATTTATATTTTTGCCATTACCATGACCCATAGGCCTCGAACTCGTAAACAGACATGCGCTTCAGAATAGTTTTTTCAAAAATTGCTTTCTGGAAACGTTGGGTTCCGTTTAACTTTCTTTTACGTTGCAAGCATCGAGGAAGGCACACGTGTTGTACGTTTCAGCCTCCATTTTAAATCTTCTTCGTTAAAAGCACATGGCAAACCCTTTTTGAATTAAAGGGTAAGTTTCATCTAATTCAACTTTATTTGATAATTTTTTAACAATTTCACGTAATTGTAGGTTTGTGATGATATATATTCTTTATGGAATTTATCCATTTGAAGATAAAACCATACTTGTGATAGCATTTATTGGTTGTATCTATCCATTTGATGGTATATAATTTTTGTTGGAGTTAATCTGATTGGGTTGATCATCCATGGTTTATTTGAAGCATGATTTTGAATTGCGACTGCAGTATGCTGAAATTGCTGGATGACCCTACAACATTTTTTATTGGTTTTAATTGGATGCAGTAGACCTGAATTGCATTTCCCTTTCCCTTCCTATTTTGGAGGATTGAGCCTTTAGTTTTTGAAGTGGACCAGAACCGCAGTACCTATAGCAGTTATAAGTAGACAGCAAGTGGTATAATCCAGGTTGTATTTTTGGATGTTGTATCTTGTATGCTTGAAAGTTGTATATTGTATATTTACATCATTTTAATCACCAATCCTTAAAGGACAGGTATAAATTACTACAAAAAGATAAATTTTCAGGAATAAGGATTCCGAAATTCAATGTAAAATTTGGTGTAGCTTTTAAATTAATACTAAGTACTTTTCTATGTACACCAATGGTACCAGAGGTAGTTATCTAACAATTGATTTTTGTTACATGTGAATCAAGTTATTAGAAACTTTTTTATTATAATACATACTCAATTCAACCAATTGCTATCTTGTTGTAATTAACATAATGATAAAAAATTAATCAACATCTTTATGAGATAAAAATCATTTACTCAAGTAACTGTTTGATTTTCCTCTCCGACAGATTTTTCAGGTGCATTTTTGGTGAGCTAATGTTACGTATTGTTTTCTGTATCTTTCACAATACACCTTAAATTTTCTTTACGATTAAAGTACAGTGGTGCCCCCGGTAAAGTCTTTTAGACAAATAAATAATGTGAATTTTAACAACTATAAACTTTTCAAATTTTACATATAAAAAAAAAAAAAAAAAAACAGGTAAATAAGAATATTGCAAATCAAGAATTCCGACCCAGCCAGACAACTGCTAGCCGGCAGAAAATTGTAAGTGTCCTTGGGTTAACTAAACTAAAACAATCTGGCAAATTACAACTATATAAAAATTTGACCAAGCACGCTATAATATATATATTAATGTAATGATATATCCCCTAACTAATGAGGTTTTCCAGGTTTCCCTCATTCCAGCACTGAATGGTGGTTAGGGCCTACCAACGCAAGTCGTTCCTGAGGCGCAAATGCGGCCCGCGAAATAATAATATGCCGCCCCCTCTCCCACACAAGTCTCAGACTTTCGGGCTAATCCTTGTGATTAGAATGAGGATTAGAGATATTATTATTATTATTATTATTATTATTATTATTATTATTATTATTATTATTATTATTATTATTATTATTATTATTATACATTTACGAACATTAAACACACACAGAAACATATAAAGTTACATATTTTAACAAGTACTCTCAAATTTATAGACAGAAGAGAGGATTCTGCTATACTAAACTCGACATAAAAAGGTAAGTTTTAGATATTTTCAGTCCGCGAGGTAACGGTAAGGGCCCTTAAATTCTTTCGGACACACGGCCTATGCATAGGTAAGTTAGTAAAATAAGGCACGGTATACGCAAGGTGTTCAAGAAGTACTTCCAAAATAGATAGATAGTAAGGTACTCACATCAACTACAGGTGTTGCAGAACTTAACGTTTTTCATACGTTTGTTGTCCAAACACAACTAACTCGAACTCAACGATCGTTTTTCTCCTAATCACTATAGAAATCCAAATTCGGGGTTGCTGCTGCATTACACTTGTAATCTTTTGTTGCATCACCTTTTTCTATCAAAAATTCAGACTCACTCCTTCACCAACTGCTCGGTAATCCGTCTCCTCGCCATTTTTTTCGCTCCTCCTCTCGTTCTCTTACGTCGCCCATCCACTCACGTTCTTAACACGAGATGGCGTCACTATATTGTGCTGAACTTCATATTATGCAAACCTAGGACTATGTATGGAGATAGACTTAACGCACAAACACAGAGAGTGAAGTTGGGATTATAATCACTGAATACACACCGAATACATATAATGCTTTAAATACAGGATTGGTGTTTAACAAGAAGGTAAAAACACAGAATGAGATAAGAATTATTAGTTTAAATCAACTAAGAAAGGTATTTTATTAGTTACTAAAAACGAGACCGTTATACGGTTATACCGGAAGTCGGCATGAATTTTGTTATTTTAAATGGGACACCCTGTATATTATTACCTTTTTGTATTCTACGGAAAATTTTAGGGTCAATTTATGTGACATTCCCTCTAGCTAGGAGTTACGCATTTTGAGATATTAATATTTAAAGAAAAAGTTGATGCTGTGGTACGCAAGAGTGTTCGCAACTTGTTCCAGGAAAGTGATATTAAGTAGATTTTTTGTATTTTTAGAGAACTTTAAGTGACGATAAATTATGGTGTATCCATATATTGAAAATTACTGTACCAAGTGTTTCATGTTCACTGTTACATTTTGGAAATTTCAAACTTTCAACTTTTTAAACTCAAATGGAACACCCTGTATTATTACAGTTTATCTTATGCACATTGAAATTCTTCTTCAAGCCGTATAAATATTTTTAGGGTTGTGATTATTAATTTGCAAGATATTTGCAAATTTCTACTATTTTGTCAGTTTTCATCATATCTAGAATGTTATCAAATTCGCCATGGACACAAACATTTCAGAATAACAATAAAATCGGTTTGGCATGTGTCAAATTCATATTGTTGTGTGTTGTGTGTGTATAATTTACACTCATTATTTATTTATTATTTTTGGAGAACGTGACAAAGTTTTAATAAGACCTTGTACATTTGCTCCTCGATATCCGCAAAAACGGAAGCCATCACCAAATATAGTGAAACAAATTATTGAAAAATTTTAAAACTTTGGATCCGTCAAGGCAAAAATTGAAAAAATGCAGGCTTTCCTATTTCAATTTTTGCTTTGATGGAACCAAAGTTTGATGGAACAGCAAAAGTACCGGACTAAAAGTACCTTCACTGAACCTTTTCTAACTGAATTGATTACATGCATTTTATTTTTCATCACTACATTAGGGCACTCTATAAATATGTGATTTAGTTGGAATAAAATTCACTATCAATCAAATCTAACTGAAAGCAAGACTTATTAGACAAATAGTTTTTACTTGAAATGTTAAATAATAATATGTTTCTGTTGAAACTTCTTGCATGTGTCCTTTAAATCACCCTTCCCTCCTCCATTAACTCCATTCTCTCCTTTCTTTACTTTTTCGGTTCATAAAAAAGCCCTAAGAAGTGGACCTAATTATCTGCTTTCTTTATCGTTGAGCCGTCGTTAAAGTAACAATGCAGGTGAAAAGTTGGTCTCAGCATCTCAAGTGTTAACAGTGACCCGTTCAGATTTAAACGCCATAAAGAGAGGTTCCGACTAAAACATATCTTCCTCGTAAGGAAGCTTGTTAAATTAATTGTTAGAATAGATCCTTCGAAGGAGGAACATAATGCTCATGCCTTAACTTGAAAGGAAAAGGGATTTATTAAGATGTAAAGGTTAATGTTTTAGGTGTAGGGCAACATGGATTAGTTAGTCATAATATAATACAGGCAAAACCAGTATTTAATTTCAACAATTCATTACCTTTTACTTAATAGAGTCAGATAATTTATAAGTATGGAAATGGCTACTACCTTCGACCAAATATTATATAGACAAATTGTAGCAATAAAGTTTTGTTCCCCCACATTATTCAAAACAATAGTTTTTTGTTTATACTGGTGCTCCAGCATTTGGTCCAATATAAAATATCTATTCAGGTGGCTCAGGGCTTAGCGTCTCGATCACTCAACCCAGAGGTCGTGGGTTCTAATTCCCATTCCACCAAACAATTTTTAATTAAATTGTTTACTCGTAGATCAAGGATTATTCGCAGGGATGGCTTGACAAACATCCTGGCGATGGCCTAGGATGGGAAGAATGTCAACTTGGTGTTAATGTGAGTGATTAAAATCAGTTGATGTTTGACTTATCCCCCTAACTAATGAGGTTTTCCAGGTTTCCCTCATTTCAGCACTGAATGGTGGTTAGGGCCTACCAACGTAAGTTGTTCCTGAAGCGCAAATTCGGGCCGCGAAATAATAATATGCCGCCCCCTCTCCCACACAAGTCTCAGACTTTCGGGCTAATCCTTGTAATTAGAATGAGGGGTAGAGATATTATTATTATTATTACTATTATTATTATTATTATTATTATTATTATTATTATTATTATTATTATTATTATTATTATTATTATTATTATTATTATTATTATTATTATTATTATTATTATTATTATTATTATTATTATTATTATTATTATTATTATTATTAGGAACAGTGAATAGTGACAGAGGTGAAACCACAAAACTGGATGAAAATATAAGGATGATCACTCCGGATGATTTCACTCTGGATGATTCACTTTGGATGTACCTATAGCAAAAGTGATACAGTGTAAATCACGCTTTAGTGACAAAAATAAAGCTTTTAAATTAAAATTTAAGGTTTTATGGCTTGTTCTTCTGGCTATTCCAAAATGAGTATTAAAAATAATAAATACCTACTAGAGGAATATAACTCTTAAAAGAAAAGAAAAAAATCCTATTAATGTTAGCAAAAAATGCCTGTTTTTTGCAAGATATATAAGTTATTGAAGGTTAGTAAAAATAAAAGATTTCCTGTTTAAAGTATGCAATGTCCAGACTATTTTCTCTAGACACTATTAACAATCTACCGAGGATGGCAAAATGCCATTGTTTTTAATAGTACAAATTCTTGTTCTTGAAATATGAAAATCTCACACTTTGTATTAACTACAATCAAATATTCTGTGTATTTTTAGTTTTCTTAATTATTCTCAACCCTTAAATCATACCCAGCTAGCGTTGGGCGCTGTAACAGGCGTATAGTGTTGGGCAATGTGACGCAATTTTATGAAATTTAGGTTATCTTTTGTTATTGTGGTGAATAAACATTTGATATGTGGACAAGTAGGCTATTACTCATCTACATTTGATCGGAGTCTACTACCATGAAAAATTATTATGCATTATCATAATATTATTGTTTACGTTATAAGAGCAGGTCATTAAAATTTGTCCAAGGTTGAATATTTATTATACAAGTTCAGTTTAGTCCCTAGACAAAAAAAGAAGTATGTAACTAGAAACCCTTATTGTGTTATATTATGTAAAAAAAATAATAATTCAAAGTTTTCTGCAACTCTAAGTGCGTTTCTAAATAGAATACAGTTGTGAAATGCTACGTATTTTATAGTTAGTGGAACATAAATCCCTTAAGGAAAACCGACCTCGTCCATGTATGATTTTTACAGGTTGCTTGATAAATGGAGCCAATTTGTTTAAAAACCGAAATCTGATTACAGTTCGCTCGCACCCGGACGGCAAGTAATATATCTCTCGCGATTTTGATGTTTCCCGTGGTTTACTAGGGGAGATTAAGTATGCAAATAAATGTGTTTAATTTAAGGTTAATTGCCGTAACCTAAATAGTAAATAAAATTGAGCGGGATCTCATATCATACTCGTATAACTAGATCCTAGTAATTTGCAGGGGACCAAAGCACAGAAACGTGATTCGAAGAGATAATTCCCAGTTTTGTGTCTGGCATATTCCCTAAGCTTAGGTAGTTCGATCTGGCACTAACGTCTTGACTTATAGGACAGGACATATAGAACGCTGCACCGTCAATGCAGGAAGAGGATCCCCAGCGCATGCCTTTTGGGAATTTGGCACGTTTCACCTGTCTGTATAATGCACACACGTTAAGAATCCAACGCGACTAGAATTCCCATGGGTATTTTAGCACCTGTATTAATACAATTTGCTTGAAAGGTTGTATTAAATGTATTAGAAATGTCATTACTGTTAAAAAGACGCAAGGGAATAATTAATACATTATTTAAATTAACTGATATCCTGACATCCTCCAGCTCGGCGCAATCTATAAAAGATATAGAGTTTTTCATTGATAAACTTTCTTTCAGTTTATGCTTTAGCAATATACTGTTGAAAATGCTTACAATATCTCTAAGGACTCTATCTAATATCTATCTATATCTAATAGGACTCTTTTATAGAGTTTTTCGAACTTGAAGTCTCATGGCAAAAGGAGATGTGGGAGAAATTAGGGTAATTTTTTTGTATAATTGCACTTAATTTTGTTGAAATATTTTTCCATAAAAGTCTTTATTTGTGTTTACTAGCTGAACAAGAGCAGTATAAATACGATCCAAATTTAAATGAAGTATGCTCAGGACTTATCTTCAACAAGTTTGAAGTATTTACCCTACGTTAAAAGGAAATATTTCATTTTATTCATATGGAATGAAGCTGCACTTTTCTGGATTTATAAAAGGTGCTTTTACTTTACGGAAAGCCTTGGACGTAAAGGATTTATCTACAGATTAATTTATTCCTATAAAATGGAAAAAAGAAAGCAATTTCTATAAGGCAAAATTGCATTAACGTCTTGTTAATAACCACTAATGCCGAGTTCCATTTTGTCACTTACAAAAATGCATTGCTCTTAAAGACAAAACTCTGAAATTGTTATTAGTCTCCGCGTTCTTCATGAAACAAACCTAAATATGTCGATAATTTTTCTTTGTTGTAAGTTTTCAAATAATATTTTCCAAAAATGACGGTTTATTCAACATGCACCACATTTTACACAACTTTACGGAATTCAACGTGTCCCTTTAGAGCAAATTGTTTAAGTTAATTTTTCCTAAACAATACGAAAAAGTCAATTAACAACGAAGAAGATTTCTTGCTTTGCAATTGCGTAATAGTTTCAGTAAGTTACTGCTAGATGATACTGCTGCCTAAAGGTAATTAAACGAGGATATATTTAAGGATAATATTATAAGGATAGATATTTAAATGATTTAAGAATATTTTGTGTTTGGTGCGTTACTGTAGAGGACAGAGCTTTAAGGACGGTAAAAACGTATTGGAAACTGGCCTAATTATTCTTTGGCAATTATAATTTAATAATGGGACACATTGACTATTCCATATAAGGCTACTAAATTTGTGACGTGAAACATAAAAATCCCTAAATTGCAGTCCACCAGTAGGTACGGTTCTTGATTAAAGTGTTTGTATTGGCCACAAAATGACAATTTGTTTGGCTGGCTGTATTTTCAGTGCGACATTTGTTTCGGTTGCCTAAGTTCACATTGAATACGTTTAATTCATCTGTTGACTGTTTCATGGACGAAAGAGTGGAAACGCGGCCTTAAACGAAATTCATGTTCATAATTGAGCACACTTGATCTTCTTTAGTAACACATTTTTTAATTTTCACATTAGCAAAACAAAATTTATAATGTTACGGTGGCGATAAGCTGATGAGTTTTGTACAAACCTTTTAATCGATAAATAAGTAAATGCTGAATTCGAATAGTTAAGTTATATTCGTTAAGTAGGTGCCTATACCTAACAAATACTTAAATATATGCATTATTTACCTACTGATTTATACGTTACTATTTACTATTCATAATAGATTAATATTCGCTGCCTAATTTTTTTTCCAAGCACTTCTTAAGTTTTAAATCTTAATAAATTGTGTACAAATCAAACGCAAGTGAGTGTGGTTCTGAAGTAATAACTGAACTGAAGTCTGAAATAGTTTCTACATTTTTAGAATCAAAGCAAGGGCTCTTCGATTAACAGATTTGTATGGAAAATTTGAAACTTCCTTAACGGAAGCTTTCGGAACGGAATTTATTTTAACGGTAGCTTTTAGTAAAAGCCTTAAAAAACGTTTTATGAAAAATGTACTTCTAAACCCACATAACATTTCATAAAATTTCAGGAGCTGCCCCTCTATAAAACACTGCTCATCATAATTTATATATTTCAATATTAATCAAACCTCAAATTTACAAACATTTTAGTATAGCCTTAAATTTGAATATTAAAAAGATTAGTTAAGTAGATAAGAAACTTTTATACAGATATTATAGAAATAGGTAAATACTAATTGATACTGTATCAATTATTATCTTCTATAAGCAATCACTAAATATACTTATTTAAAAAAAATAAATCATTAATTTTTTAAACCCATCATTTTGGAATCTAAACAACACTAAGCTACCATATAGACAAGCATAAAATACAATAATAAAATAGAACTTATGATGTAATATTCAGTGCGACAGACAAACTATGTTACATAAATAATTACAAACATTATTTACTTTAATTAAAAAAGTTTAGACCGTGTTAAAAAACTCTTTTATATATAGTAGATATATATACAGGGTGATTCTTTCTTAACCTATAAATACTCATAAACTAGGGAAATTATAGCCGAGGACAAATAATGATAAAACATTTTTAATATCGGAAATAATTTGAAAGAGATATTTACAAAAATTTATTAGATGAAATTTTTTGTTCACAAAAACTAAGAAGTAAACAAATCAGGATGATATGTTTAGTATATAGTATATAGTATATAGTATATAGTATATAGTATATAGTATATAGTATATAGTATATAGTATATAGTATATAGTATATAGTTTATTTTGGTCAGTTGTGGTCGTATTCGAGTTTATTTTCACACGATTAGAATAAATTAATCATCCTGTACACAGGATGATTTTCGATTTTGATTTTGAAAATTTGGGCAATAGTGTTTTCAGGCATGCCCTTCTCACCTAAAATAATGGCGTCCACCTAACGCGTCCGGTTATACCGGAAGTTGATATCATCTTCCTTATTTTAAATGGAACACCCTGTATATTATTGCAATTTTGAACTCTATGTGATATTCTAAACACATTTCATACAGGACGTCCTATATCTTTCTTCAACTGTTTTCGAAATAGTGACAGATGAATATTGACATTTTTCAGTTTTGACACCCTATAAAATCTAATCGTTTGATACTAATTTCAGATTTAACGAAGATATTAAATTTAATCCAACATTTTTTATTTCTGATATTAGTAGGTATCAAAGTCGTAAAATGTCAATATTCACCTCTCAATATTTCAAAAACAGTTGAAGATAGGTATAGGACATTCTACATGAAATGTGTTTAAAATTTTACGTGATGTTTAAAATTGCAAAAATCTACAGGGTGTTCCATTAAAAATAACGAACATGACAACAACTTCCGGTATAACCGGAAGCGTTAGGTAGACGCCATTCTTTTAGGTGAGAAGGACATGCCCGAAAACACTATTGCCCAAATTTTCAAAATCAAAATCGAAGTAGTCTCTGAAATATGTCAAATGTCTCGTCACCGTGGGACATCCTGTATGTGTATACGTTATAGCAGTACATTTCTTAAAAAAATATTAATTTTACAGTACTTTACAGTACTGGTCTTCCTTTATTATTCGAATATGTCACTGGAATCGCCACTATAGGCATTATATCGAGTTGAGTCAGTTCATTAACTTTTTTAAAAAGTAAATGCTTCTTCACTTGAAAAACTGCATAAATTTGACTATAGGGAAATGAAAGTATTCCGCAAATCACGTTGTTCATTCGCCGACTGCTTTGAAGCGAAGTTGTTGATTACATTGAAATTATAATAAGTGCTCCGACTCAGAAATTGTTTCTAATTTTGAATAAAACTTTTGTATAAAAGTTTACTAAGAAGCGATACAAGCTTTTAAACAGAAAGCTTAGTGAGATATAATAGCAGAATGGGAAATTTACTATTGTCACTAATCTAAAACAGTTATGAGAATTGTGTCCGTTTTTGGCTGGGATTTCATTACTTGACTCCATCGAAATAAAAAATAAATATAATGTGAATACCGATCATCAGTGAATGATTTTTCGTGTATGGAACATTGAAGACTGTTCCACTTTCTTTATTTGGGGAAATTGATTGATCCTGTGAAGAATCAATCAATCAAGGTACCTATTATTTTGTTAGGAAATCGATTTACTCCGTAACAGTGCGTTTTATGAAAAAAATTAAAGAATACTTTTTTGTAGAGAAATGAGTGTGACATCGAAATATCGTATTATTTTAAACGTTAGTCAGTGGCGTAACATTTATTTTTTAGAAAAGGGGTCCGAAAGTACATTTTGCACGCCACTGGCTATTCCCATTGAACTGAAACTGATTGTGGAAGTAAAGATTCACGTAATATTTACCAAATAATATTTGAAAACAATTGGTTTATTACTGTAAGAGACATAAATAAAATGTTTTTTTTTAATTTCAACACCCTGTATGCAAATGCAAAGTCCCATTATTTTTACTGACTCTACATGTTGCCGAATTTTTTCAGCATAAAAATGGGACACTGAATGTCGGAAAATATAACAAAATATAATGTGTGGTATACTACTGAAATCAGAAAAACTATGCTATCTACCGATTAAAAGTATATAGAGTGTTCTATTTAAAAAACACAAGTTATGTGTATCTTTTAAAACTGACAGTCTTTTGTCCCCACAAACTGGTTTATGGTTCGTTTTAATGCCTTAAAAAAATAAAAAAGTTATATTAAATCAAAATGTTATCAAGATAAATTGATAACGCTGTACACCATTAATATAATTTAATTTAAAAGGTAATGCAGTGTTACATCAAAGTCAGTTCAGATTAAAAGTATAAATAAAACATTCCAGTTTGTTAAAACAAAATAAAATAGAAAATCTGTCTATAGAAAATATCTATAATTCAAAATGTGCACTGGATTATGAGCCAATTAACGTTTGCTATGTCAACATCAAATTATTTTTATATACCTGTAAATTCCCCAATAAACGGCAGTATCTGACAATGATACGTTCATTTAAATTCGGCAGAGTTTTATGTAAAACAATAACCATTAATCTTTTTGACCCACCATCGAAGTATCGCAATGTTGTAGCTCTGATCAATGGCGTACATTTTATTTAAAAATAAATCTTTACAAAATTGGTCATTTACAAGACTTTCATACTACTTGTTGTTCAATTTAATTAAAAATAATGCCGATTTACTTTTAGTATAGATAATTTATTTATTGTAAATGTAAATACCACCAGCTGAATGGGACAAATGGTATAAATAAACCAAAATTGCAGTCTCGCATCACATTCTCCAAATGGAAACAGCGACGCAGCTTCGATACGATTGTGTAGATCTAGAACAAAATTTAGTGTAATGTAAAGACTATAGTTGTATAGTAGGTACTCCCATTGCCTCTTTCAGGCTGCATTGGCCCACCTAATAATCATAATTTGTATTACTCACGAAGTGTACAAGCGGAGAAACAGAAGACTAATAATTGCCTACAAAATAAAAACAACAAAATAAACAGCAGGAAAATTTCAACGAAAAATGTTAAGGAGAAGGTAGATACCAGGTTATAAAAAAATAAAGATTGAAGTGTTGCGGATTGAGAAAGAAGATGATCTAACTTTTGTGAATGCTTTTATAGATGATGCCCATACAACCCCGTTCCGTAATCAGTTTCAGGTTTCGATAGTTGGGGTCTATATGGCATAAATCAATTGGCTGCTCTAATATATCCCTCAACAAATACGAACAACAAATACGATTATTTAAATAAATTTTGTTATAAATAAATAAAGGTGTTGTTTTCGTTTATTATAAAAAATGAAATAAAACTGGGTATTCAACTTTATTAGCTATCTTTTTATTTTATTCACTGGGAAAATCTGACAGAAGAAAAGGAAAAAGGATGCTAATAAAAGATAAAAATGAGAAAATTAAGTAAAACATGTAATTAATCATGAAATCTTTAGAAGAAGAAGAATTAAATCTAGAATCCATAAATTGTACATACTCGTAAAAAAATATCAGTAAGTTAATATATGATTTCGGTAAAATAAGAGAACTAAAGAATAAAAAATAACGATAATAATAAGAAGAGTCTATAGAGAAAAAATAATAAAGCAGAAAACAGAGAGATCTCAAGGGAAAGTGGCAAGAGAAAATAGGGAAATTAATTAAAAAAAGAGAGTAGGAGAAGAACGACAGGTACACTAAATTCTAATCTATGCATTACCTTCGTAAAAGTAGTTGGAAGGAGTAACAAAGTAAAAGTTTCCATTGTGTCTGACATCAATACTCATATTTCCCTTTCCATTCAGTCTATTTTAGGGAAACGACTATACTCAGCGTCTAAGAAGTAACAAGAAATTTCTTTTATTTTTGTACCATCTAAGGAGATAACAGTATTTCGTAATATTTTAAGAAGAGATTCTCCTGATTTTATAATTTTTACGATTAAACTGGCCGTTTTCTTTCCATCTCCACTCTACTTCTTTGTTCCCTTTCTACTAGTTCCTTTAGAATGCCAAATTTATTCAACACGAACTTTTGCAATAACATCAAAGAAAATATCAGCTCAGATATTTTAAAAATTGGGTATGTATAATATGCGTTTTCCGACGCCCTGTATATTCGGATAGATGATTTAGTATTCTTGTAGAAGCCATACCCGTTTTTACCCTTTCAAACACGGATATGAAATGTTATCAAATACGCATGCTTAAACTTTAAGATAGAACATTTATATGAAATATTGTAATTAAAGTGGTTTTGCAAGAAACCTCTTTCACAGGTTAAAGTGCTGACATACCAAAAGTTTTTCAAAGGTAAGGGATTTAACCCTTAAGGATTCAGAGTTTCAAAATTTAAATTTTCTAGATTAAACCTGTGGGTGGCGCATTTCCAAGTTAATCATTGAGAACACTTGCTCCTATTTATAATAACTTAAAGGAATATATACATAATAAGTACTTTTGCATTTTTCCATTGCAGGAAAGTTCAAGACGTTCATGATACTAGATAACAGATATTTGGGTAGGTAATTAACAGAAGTTCTTATATAGCAAATTCGAAATTGAACTAATTGTAGGCTCTGTAATAAAGTTGTAGAACGCTGATCGACATTTGTCTTTCTACGAGTGCCATTGCCTTTTGCTAACGAATATTTTCAAATTAGGTGGGAAAACTTTAATTAAAATAAGAAAGCCAAAGAGAACCTGACTTCGTTGTCTCAAGCGAACTTTTAATTAGATAACTAAAGACTTTTAATTTACATTGTTTTGTCTAAGTGTGCTCGAATTCATTGGAAAGGTACGGTGAACTGCGTGTTTGAGTAATTGTAAATAGTACGCCCTAACCTTTAACTTTTGCTAATAGACTATACATTATTACCATTTATCTAAACGTTTCCATTTATCTAGTTAATGAATATATTCTCTTGCTTAGTGAAAAAGTCTGTCAAACATTCATTTGACACACAATTACGCAAAAAATCTGCATTACGCTGTATGTGTCATTTTAGGTATTATAGCAAACCACAAAATGTCCAAAAAGTAAAATCGAATTCTGCAATAAAACAGGTATACCATTTGATTTAAAATAAAGAAGTTAGTAATGACGTATTATCATCAAATAGTAGGGTTACCAACCATACTAAGAAAATGTACTCGTTTGAGTTTAGATATAACAAGTACTCTTACTTTTCGGCTTTAGTACCCAAATGTACTCTTTTCTGGGCAAAGGTAGCACCATCTTTATGAGTGAACTAATATCACTATTATCCAGACAAAATATTTATCGTTTCCTGTATTATCTACTTTATATTTTACTATCGGTCACCTCACTCATAGGTGGTGCTATACAGGGTGTTAGTTAAACATGTGGCAAAAATTCAAGAGGTTGGACTATTAAGGATATTTTATCCTTTGATGATTTTTGAAAAAGCGCTTTGTTGCGAAGATATAGGGCGAAAAAAATTTTCAACAAATCCAATTTTGGTATTTTTCACATCATTAATGTAGGTGAAATAAAAGTATGGCGTACTACACTGGACGTATCAAGTAAAAGACATGTAAGAAAAATAAGTTGTTTTTTCGTACCAACCATCCGTACCAGTTGTTTTTGTATGTTGTGTTTTTGTAGTTTGTTGTTAGTGTAGTTGCTCGAGAGTTTTTAACAGAAACATACGGAGATCGCTGGATTGGTCGAGGTGGACATCACGTATGGCCTGCTCGATCCCCGGACTTAAACCCCCTGGATTATTTCCTATGGGGCCATCTAAAGTCATTAGTTTATACTAGGCCAGTGGAAGATGTGGAGGATTTAAGAGATCGGATAATTGCTGGGTGTAACTCAATAAGAAACGACCCTGGTGTTTTTGAAAGAGTTCGGGAGTGCCAGGAAAATGCGTGATCTTGAAAATTTTCATAGTTTTGAAAAATTTTGAAGTTTTTCCTACCATTTTTTCCTACGGCTCCAGAAGTTTCGGCACTGGTTGTGAGTAATCCGGCATTTTATAGCTCTACCAGGGAATTTGTACTCTTTTTTGAATGGCATGAGTTGGTAACCCTATCAAAAACGATTTGAATGACTATGTTCATATTTGTAGAATAAGTAATCAGGCAGAAACCATAATACTTTCAATGAATAATTTTAATTAATCATCCGGTATGAACAAAGTATAGCCGACAAAATCCACTATTATATAGTGAATATTTAGATGTATAAAATTATATTATTTGCATACCTAGACTAACATCTCTGCAGCGTGCCAAAAACAATAGGTAGCCATATTTCAAATCTCTCAAATAGAAATGTATAAACATTCTTGTTGGTTCATTCTGTCTGATATTTTGATTGATGAAGAGTTAGGTTTCAATTGAAATTTGACAGTGATAAAAGGTAAACGATAAAATACTACTTAACGCAAATATGCATTTTAAATATATCCATCTTATATTTCAGAAAACATCTGATCCAGACCTCAAATGGAATCTTGAATTATATTACTTCTTTGCAACAATTTATCACTAAAATATTTGGGCTCCTGTTAAAATGCGGGAGATTTGGTTCGATATTACCCAGTTCTATCATTCTGATATTCTTATTATTCTACGCCCACCTCAATGCAGAAAATTTGTTTAGTTTGCAAACGAACGCGGATAAGATTTATGGTCCGATAACCACTCCACTCATTTCGTTTAACAAATTTCAAATGAAACTAATAACAAGCTGGATTCCAATTCACCAGTAACAAACTCGTATTTATCACATCTGAATTAAAACAGATTTCATACTGGAATAGACTACATCAAACAAATACCGGATGAATATGTAACATGGAAAATACCTCATTTTTAAGTAAATAAGTTAGATATTCTTTTAACTAGAAACGGTTTTAAAACAAAATGGTTCTCTTGTTTTCAAAATAATTATATATTTAACACTTCATGATAAGTTTTTTCCGTATGTATTTATTAATTAATATACCAACTGTTCAGCAAGTAAAGATGCAATTTCAGTAGAGGAGGTATTGAAATATACTCGTGAGAACTTAGTAATGTACTATGCACTATGTACTTAATATAAAAACCAAGATATATTTAATGGTTCTTTTAATATATTTTCATATCGCAAACACTACAATTAAGTCAGTATAATCAGAAATGAATATAACGAAAACGGAAACGGAAACGGAAAATATTTGTACATATTTTTATGTGTACCGAGATTACTTCTTATATAGCGATATGGGGAGGTGTTTTCTTTCCAGTTGAAGTACTTGTTGTGATGAGTTGTATAATTAGAGATTAAATAAATAAAAAACTGAAGAACATTAATATGCTATTCGTAAAGTAATAACGATTCTATGCAAATGCGTTAACTCCAAAAATTTGTTCATAAATAATCATTTTCAAAGGAAATATGAAGTCCGTCGTTAGCATACAATGAAAGCTATACATCTACATAATTTACTCTGAATAGTAACGTTTGTGAAGTTTTGATTTCAGATTAGTATATATTTATAAGTTATTTGAAATTACTCTACATGTGAATGATCAACGTGATGTATTTTTTCCTTATGTCCTGAACCACCAGAAGTAGCTAAGTAGGTACCGGTTTTTGAGGTGTACTTTCCAGCTTCATTGGTCTGAGGAATTTCTACAAAAATTACAAAAACAATTACAGTATACAAAACAGCATTCATTGTTCATAATATGCACATTGTACGGTTGGGTTTCTGACAGTTCAACCCTTCTTCCTTCATTTGCCCTTATTTCTCGACCAGTCTTGTCCATGTAAAACTTTCGAAACTTAAATTTACATGTCTTACTGACGGACTCCTCCAGTTCCTCTGGCCACAGATAGCAAATATAATAATCAACATTTTTCAATTTAGTACTATTTATTATTTATTATTACTTAATTATTATCTGCATAATAAATTCATACCATGCGCTCTCTGGCGGATTCCATTATTGGGGTAATTTTGATCTCTTCTTGAGAACTGAACTTGAGTCTATTACTGTTTAATTTTACCCTTCTTTTTAATTCACACTTTACTATTAAAAATAGATAAAATATTTTTTTACAACATGCTATTTTATATTCAACTTTCAGCTATCATTCCTTTTAAAATTTGATTTTAAATATAAATAGCAGAGGCAATATTCTGACAGAACGAATAATGGATGTTACTCATAAGTTAACACAATAAAATACTGATTAAAAGTCAGCTTTTCGGTAGGCTTGTGATTTCGATTTAACAAATAAATCATGGTTTCTTTAAAATGCTTTTAAGATCCTTTTAAAAATCCTTTTCAGGTTTTTTAACATCCTTACAGAATACCATTAATGACAAAATTCGTTCACTAAACCTCTACTTCATATGTATTGAAAATCGTTAAGATAACGAAATACAATACCTACATAATAAGACTGTAAGATATCTTATTTCATACTGTCAAGTAAATCTACTTCCCCTGCACTAATTTGCGGCCAGTAAGTGGAACATTACAAAACCTGATGCTGTAATGTTGTTTCCTAGCAATACTTTACCGGACTGTTATTAGAAAGCTATGTTTTTGAGTTTATATCAATGCTTGACATTTATCCGCTTTACCAACAAAACCAAAGAAATTATGATACTTCACAAAAAGAAGGAATGTCATATTAATATCACCTTGCATGTTAACGCTGTGAAGATAGCGATACAATTTGAATATTGTGAGATTTTAAAATTTACAGTAATTAATTTTTATTATAAAACGACGACAGTATGAGATAAAATATCATACGATGGAAGTCCGGTTGATATTTACAGTACTCGTTTAGACTTTCCGTAAAAAAACTCTGTACTGTAATACCTCACCTACAGGACTTGTAACATTCATAAAATACTATGTACTAACTGATGTGTGTAAAATTTTTGTAAAAACGATATATTATGTGGCTCGCTAACTTGCCGGTCTGTGAGGAGACACCTCAAAAACAAATCACATAACTAAGGCGCGACTCCACATTGGATATAGTGGAAGTCCAACTGCTGATCAACATTCAGTACTATCTGTAAACTGTTTAATTGGTATGAGGTTAAGTTTAGTTTAGAAATTATATTTCTAAATTATAGACATATTCATAGGTGGCGGTGGTGGCGGAGGTGGAGCCGCTTGGACCCCTACGGGTCCCGTTGGCGTCCCGTATACGAGCCAATTTAAAAATTTATCCTAGAAATTTTATAACGATTTTTAATGGTAACAATTATTGAATCATTAACTCTGAGAGATAGTGATTCATATTATTTCTGCCTGTTATAAAACTATAGAATTTGAGTATTTGATATAATATATATTAAGATTAATGTTTACTTTATTGTTTTATTTGTTGAAATAACAAGTAGTTGATTTGTTCAAAGAATCAAATAATATTTGCAACTATCACCCATTTCAAACTAAATTTTTATTGTTACTGGAATGTTTATTTGCCAACATAAAGACATCACTAAACTAACCAAGAATTGCAATTTCAAATGAAGGTAAAGGGATAAATATGTAGAGTTATATAAAAAGCAAAGTTGTCTATATTAAAATCATAGTCTAGTTTTTAAAAAAACAAATTTTTGTTGTCTAACAAAAGATGATACATGAAAAGATACATAGCTATCTCATTTTCTGATATGCCAATAACAAATATTGACTTATATTGACAACTTAGATTGTTGGTGTCGGCATCTTGAATCTATTCGTCAAAATAGTATACTATGTTACTAGGAGTAGAAGGTGAACATTATTTATTGAGATCCGAAGCTTACAAAGCCGAGGCATTAGCCAAGGCTGTGTAAACTGGGCGAAATACATAAAGAGCTTTATACTTCGAGTTACATACTATTTTCTTTTCAAGCGTCAAAATTAATACTATATTTCTTCAGACATTTATACTTACATAAAAAGCGATCTGACGTGACGTTTGATTTCAAACTGTAATACTCTTACTGTACTACTGTACTACTTTTTTATACTAGTAAAAAAATGAAAATATTTCTTTACTAGTAAAACAAAAGCCTTTTTGATAATACCTCTTAGATAATATAATGTAAGTATTATTATACGCTTGATAAAAAAGTAATTTGTCGATTTACAAAGGTAGGAGTCACTTTCAAGTATGGAAAAATCCATGAGTACAAGTATGAGAAAATCTATGCTATAAAAAAATCATTGCACGAATATTTATTGAAGATCGCATTTACTCTCAGCTAAGTTAAATTTACTTAGAGCTATTTATTAGCTTCGCTCGTGAAAATATCTAAATATTAGAAAATAAACTCTTCGCGAAAAGGATTTGTCTGTGGCTGATATTTTGAAAACTGATTTTGCCTTATCAAAAATAATATTTCTAAACCGAATAAAAACCCAAATACTTCTAAACGACTAAATTCCTTTTTTATTTATTTTTCAAATGTTTCCATTTGCACAGTTATTGATTATGAAAATAATTTAAAAATGTCTCAACTTTGACCGTTAATAATAAATAATATGAATAACGAAAATGAGCTGTAACTAATGACGTTCCATGAATTTGAACTAAATGGTGGTTATGATTTTCGGGATATACCTATATCTATAGATATTTTGGAATGTAACAATTTGTTTTATATTTCGATAAGTGAAACTAGGTTTAAAGAACGACTCCTTACTGAGTCTTCTGGCAGCGTAGAAATTTATTTTCTGAAATTTATAAAGTGTAAATTTGTAAAGTGTTCCTGAGTATAAAGTGACTGACAAAATAGACAACAGAAAGAATAATACCTAGATAATGCCTGATATAAACAGTACAGTGGTACAATGGAAATACGAGTATTAGTGGTACCTTTCCAAGTCTAAATAATAATTGGAGTCATATTACGCATTAGTTAATTTTAAATTGGAACATGTAGAGACGTGAAACGTCTACAATACACGATCCAAAATGTCTACAATTTTATTCATATCGAAAATTATAATGCATACGACATAACACATTGTAATACATAAAAAGCCCATTATTCTAAAAAATAATATCGCTTTCACATCAACAGTATCATTTTATGTGCTGTTGAAATATTGAATATTTCTCTAGAGATTTTTTTGTGTTTTTCCCGATGTACGTTGATAATTCTATCTTGGGAAAGTGTTTTCTTTCCAAACGTTGAAGGAAATCTCCTGGGAAGGATATATTACGTCGGATATAGGTATCACGTTTTAGTATTCATTTTTGGTGTCGTACCGCATATCGATTCAAAAAATGTATGGGAGTTTCTTCATTAAATATTTACTTTCCGTTTTATGTTAACATCCATGCTGAAGGAAAATGAATAAATTAAACTTTTATGTATGTTAATAAAATGGATAGTACTCTAGAGATTATACTTTATACACTTCCTTAAATTTCAATTGAGAAAGTTCAATAAGGCTTTTGGAATATAGAAAACCATTTATTAGTTATTGCTGCACCATCTTCTTCTAAGTTATATGTGAGAAATAATAATGTACTGGGATAAACCATGATAAAGTTAAGTTAGTGAATGGAAAAACCATACCTTGATAGTATCGCGAGATATATGTGGCCAATATAGAATTATTGCGGGCAGCATGGACTTACCTGTAACAAAAAAAAATTAAAAATAATTTTATAAAGAACTGTAGTAGAACTGAACTAAATTAGAAAGTCAAAAAATGCGTATTTAATTTCATTACAGATTGTTTCAGAATCTATTGCTTTGTTATTTATAACTTTTCATGTCATTTATTAATAGTTAGTAATACTAACTATACAGGGTGCCCCAGTATGAGCATACAAAAACTTACCAGTGGGTAGGCCAGAACAAAGTAAGAATAATATTCTTATAAAAAAAATTTCTCTGATGCACGCCGAACGAGTTACAGGGTGTTATTTTGTAAAAAAAAATAAAAATTTTCCGTAATAATATGAAAACCGTTTCGTAGATTTAGGTAATTTTTGGGTGACGTGTACACCTATTAAAGGTTATTAATACTATATGGTGTTTGTTTAACTCTGACACCCGTGGTGGCCTAGGCCTACTCTTCCTTATGATTTTGTCTTCATAACTCTTGCAAATCCTACTTTTTCGTGAATTAACTAAGTTTTCCTTAATCGGCTATCAATTGTGAACAAAAAAGGTGCTCTTGTTACACAGCTCTAAAATCAACCATTTTCGAGTAAATTGAGTGTAAAGTACCGACTGCATTCCTTTATGCAGAAAAATACATGCAAAGATTTTAAAGTTTAGAGTTAAACAAACACCATGTAGTTTTAATGACCTTTAATAGATGTACACGTCACCCAAAAATTACCTAAATCTACGAAACGAGTTTTTTTTTATAGATATATAAATGTTTTGTTACCGATTCATGCACCATATATGATTTTTCTATAAAATCGTATCACTGTTAACAACTTTTGCATGGCCAATATTTACACAGCAAAACAATTTCCACAATTTCCAATCTTAATATAGAACGTTTGTGATAAACTGAGTAAACAGAAGTATAGAGACTTTTTGTATACATATGAGTACATGTGGTTGCAAGACAAACAACTCAGGTCAATATTAAGGTAAAACTTAGCTTTTAGTACCAGTGGCGTATACACAAACTTGTGCAAAAGCGCAAGCGGCCATAAAATTTTGAAAAGTAACATTTTTTTTTCAATTTTATACTGTATCCGTCTTATCCTATTTTCGTATTTTGATTAAATCCGGCTAAAAACATATTTCAATTTGGGGGGTTATATAAGTATAAAAATAATATCGATAGTTCCCAGACATCGATCGTTATATAGGTCATCCTACTTTTTCACCCGAGTCATGTTGCGCGACATTGATTGACGTGTTCAAGTAAAAATTTATAGTCAAAATTGGGAGGGGAGTTAGTAGGTTAGATTAGATATATTTCACTCAATAGGTTCAGCCTTTAAATCAGTCTGGTTACCTTACTGGCAAGGGATACGTTCTGTCAGACGATCTGGAGATCTGGTATCTGGAGAGCATCTAGTATTTTACCCAATAAGATAATAGACTTCGTTAAGAGACTGCACCTGCTGGGTGAAATATTAATTTGTTGTGAGTTTGTGTAGTTGTGAATTAATTTTTGATTCACTGACCTTTGAAACTAACCTTACTGAAGGATACCTGACTCTGATCGTCTAGCAAAATTTGTCTTTTGGCAAATATTGATAAAATATATATTCTCAAAATATAAAGGGTAGGTACTTACTTTCTTTCTCCAGTAACTTCAACCTGTAACTACAAAAGTGCATTTAACCTTCGAATGGGTTTACTGAGGAACGCTTTCGAAGATATTTTGGAATAAACGTCTGTGGCCTTTCTATTAAATTGCATTTTTTTTATATCAGTCGATATCTCTCATTATAATAAAAATCTGGATACCTATATCATTTATGATAAATCTATCCTTTATGGTGGCTTACCCTATTATTTTATATTAGAATTAAAATGACGCTGTATTATAAATATATGCATCTACCACCACTACTACCATTTGGTTTTATCTCCACCATAAATAACCATTAATTCGTCTTCCCAAGTTATGACTTGCCGATTATCCATTGTATCTTTTGCATTGAACCATGAACAATGTTTTAAATTGAAGTTGGGCTTACGGCATCAAGGTCGGCATATTTAAACATTACTTACTTATACCCCAAGTACAAATATAAAACTGATTGTAAGACTTCAAGTGAGATGTCTTAGTCGGTACAGCTTTAAGATACCGTCATGGTTAAGTCCCAATTTAACTATGACGTATTGTAAGTTAGTTGAACTATTAGTATCTTGTCGAATTGTATGAATAAATAAATTAATTTACTATGGAGTATATTGGTTTTTGACTTTCTGTAGGTGTTTCGAATATACTAGCTTTTTCATTTGCTTGTATTTTGTTTTAAATCAAATTTTTAATCGTGACAAATGTATTTATCATTATAGGTCATTCGAAATTAGTAGCATTCTTTCTAGTTTTGTTTTATTTCCAATTTTTAAATGTGACATAACTTTACCTAGTAATGCATATATTGTCGATAAAGATAAAATAGAAAAATAAAGATAAATATTGTCTAACTATCTACTCCTATCTATCCGCTATCCGATTATCTATCGATAATCTATCTACTCCTCATCTATTTATCAATCTATCCTATCTACAGGGTGTCCACCTAGTGGGCGTAAGTCCAATATCTGGGTTAATAAAAGAGATAACTTAATTTTTTTTTCTACAGGGTTGTCTAATATCCCGAGCTGCACAAAATGAAAATATATTTACATATTCAGGGTGTTCAGTTTTTCCTGGACAGGTACCAACTTCGTTTTTCTAAATGGAAATATATATTTTTTATTGCTTTTTCGAACTAAACCCTTGATTTTAGTAGGACTTTCATCAGCCTTCCCTATACCTAACTTAAACTGTTTTTGAAATATTGACGGGTGAATATTGACATTTTTGCAACTTTGACACCCTGTAAAATCTAAACGGTTTGAGATCAAGCAAAACGGTTTGCACATTCCTATCTTAACTTTTCATAAGCTATCGTTTGATCCTAATTTCAAATTTATACAGGAATAAAAAATTTTAAAAATTTTCAGAAAATTTTAAATTTTTGGATAATTCTTGGACATTCATTTTTGGACATTGTAAATAAAACTATTTAAAACAGGTGAAAAGATGGAGTATTAAACCTATATTAAAACTATGAGTTATGAATAATGAATATGATGAATAATTACAATATCTACTGCAAAATCTAAGTCACTTAGCTATTTTAACCCTCTATAAAATGTGTATGTACAACAGATACGCCGGAAATATGCAAATTCAGTGTCTCTGTAATGTATTTAAAATTATATTCATCTAATTTATATGCTCTACACTTGGTCCATTCCAAAACGAAAATTTACGGCTAAATACAAAATACATACATAATACTATATATTACCTATATGCTGTCAAACGTCAAACACTTTGGTTAGTGTATGGTTATTTAATACGTGTCCCCTTTAAACAAATTCTACAGCGTATCTAAACTAAACTGTAGTTAAGAATACGTTCCGTTTTCCATAGTAGGTATGTAGTAACTATAATATTAGCGAGTTTTCAAATCAAAATCTGTGACAAATTGTAAATAAAACTATTTATATATTTATTTACTCACCTCGTCATGTATTCTCAATTTTGATTCAAAATTTGTTCAACAAGTTACACAACGAAATAAATCCCATTAGTCTATTATTTATACTTTACAAGTGATATTACTATTTTCACTCGTATTATATTTATTCATATTAAGTAAGTTTTAGCATAGTAAAAATTCAGTGCTTTTCAAATATATTTAAAATTACATTTGTTTAATTTAAATGTTCTACAATTGGTCCCTTCCAACACGAAAATATACTATGAAACACACAAAAATTACATACATACTATTATATGCCTTATGTTTTAGATTAGGATTGGATCTTTTCAATTGAATTAGGATTGGAGAATGTACTTTCCAATTTAAATGTTGATTTATACATTAACCTAAAAATTTAAAATGATGCCGCCATCAGTCGGCATGAGTTTACCAGTTAAAGTTAATCTCAAATCAGAACAAGGCTTTTAATTTACCAATGGAAGGTATTTGAATAATGCAGTGAATTTTACCCGAACCACTACCACTAACTTATTTTACATCTATAATTTATCATCTGATTGATTTGAGATTTAGATTCAGCCAGATTCAGTTCACTTTCCCTGCAGGAGAGTAAAGTACCTGTTCTTCCACCTACCCATAATATGTATTAGGAAAACATAAGCATATGCATAAAATATTTGTTTTGTAAGGGCCAACATCATTTAGAATTCGTTTAAAAAAATGGTATTTAAAAAACACGTTTTAATTACATATAAAATTAACTTAGCTTCCATTCTTTATATAAATAACTCAACAAGGTTTTAAATCAGTCGTCTGGATGGCGTATTCCCGCGCATTAAATGTCAACATTTAATTGGTCCAAAGTTACCAGCCAATCTACTCCTTTATAAACCATGGATTAGTGTAGAGGTATTTTATACTTATCTCTTTTAAACCAGTTGTATAGAGTACCTAAACTATAAATAATAATCTTTTCCATCTTCCATAGTAAGTATGTATAAACTATAATATAATTGAATTTTTAAATCAAAATTTTTGAGAAACTCTAAATAAAACTATTTAAATAATTATTTCCTCGTACCCTTCCTCGTCGTGTATTCTCAAACTTTATTAAAAATTTATTCATCAAGCTACGCAACGAAATAAATTCCATTAATGTATTGTTTAAACTTTACAAGTGGCATTACTATTTTCACTAATATCTTGAAAACAAACTAATCCACTGTGACGAATCGCCCCTGTGTCAACTTCTAAGTGAATCGGCGTTTCAACGTTTCGTCTCCGCTATTTGCCAAAGAAACCTTATCTGACCAAGCCATCCCTCGGCAATCATTCTGTCGTTATCACCAGCTTTGCGTTTGTAGCTTCACTTTGAGCGAAGTTAAATTTGGCTTTGGATAGAATCTACCTACATACGTATTCTCCATGCGTAGCGTTCTGTCCCCATTTTAAAGAGAAACCCTCCATGTCATACTGGTTTTAATGGCGCTGCCGATTCTCCCCACATTTCCAGGATATATATTATACGTTTTTTGTTTAGCTTCTTGGTGGAAAATGGAAAACAATTTTTGGCTTCGTTTTGTATAACGTATTCATGTACAGCACACAACTTTTATTTGCCTGTAATTTACATTTTATCGATTTTAAATTTTATATCACATGAATATTAATGTAACATTCATAAATGTTGAACTGGCTGTCGAATTTTACAGCATTTTTAACGACACGTACAAATGAATGCGGGTAAAATAAAACATCTCATGTTAGCTAATTATAAATCATTTTATTTACTGTACCTAAATGTTATTGGTCAGACGTAACTCTATTATTTTCAAGTACCTATGTAATATATAGAACTACATATATAATATACAGAGTGATCCATTTGAAAGCCAGGCACCTCTCTAAAAGTTTTATTTGTTGGCCAATTTAAACGTTTTTCTTAATCATAGCTTGAATAAATCTACTATGGTGACAAAGTTCAAATGACATTTAAAATTTCAAAGCCTACATATTCAAATTTTTTATTTCTAATTTAGGATATTCTAGTTTAGGAATTTAGGATAGATGTTCTCAAATCGATATGACGAAAGTTAAAAAATAATATACTGGTGCCTATCAAAAATATAACATAACTAAAATTTTTCAATAATTGTTCATTTCAAATTCTTCTGAGGGCAAAAATCAAAAAAAAAGTTAGCGATATTTGTTATGTCTATTCTGATGGCGCCACTGGATTTAGTATACTCTTCAGCTTGGAATCTCCTTTCAATCTGGATCAATTTCATTCTTTACGAGCAGCGATACTCCGCCTCCTGGTCTCCCTGCCCTGTCCTTTCTGTACATCTTCTCTCAACATTGTCTCCTGTAAAGCAATCACGTCTATTTTTAGGCGCAACAAGACTTCTTGTACTTCGTACTTTTTTGCATTGAAACCGTCGATGTTCTATGACGTAAGTCTAAGAGATTTGTCCCTCGTTAGCAGCAAAACAATTACTTTCCTGCACCTGGGCCATGCATCGTCCTGGTTCAGTTCACGCACTTGTGCTGAGCGGTACATCGGCTCTGTCCGTTGGCAAAATTCTGGTATTGGTGGCAGTGGGATACTCCCTGCTGTCGCCGCTGCCTTTCGACTTTTACAACCAAGTTGCAGCACCTCTTTACCTTGAGGATAGTCGTCTGGTCTGGGGGTACTTAAACAAGTACTAGGGGCATCAACTTCCTAATTCTTCGGTTGGTCATCCGGTGTGCGGACTTGTGAGGGAAGCCCTGCTTAGGGAAGCCTGCTTAGTGAAGCCTACCTTGATGTCCTGGTCAGGGACACCGGTGGGGATTCCTGTAATTACCACGCATAGTAGCCGGTTCTCGTGCACGGAGTACGTGTCATACTCTTTCTCTTCTTCGGTGAGGAGCCTCGTTAGCTTCCTGTGATCGCTCACAGTTGCCGGAGTGATCGTAAGGCCACTCGTTTGTTTTGCACTTGTTATCAAGATATTTTCACCTCGGCTGCTCGCTCGAAACTGACTTCCTACCTATATCTTCAAATACAATACTTATCAAGCAGTCGTATTTCACGCTATGAACATAAACAGAAAGCGATGCAATTAGGAGCGTTTTCCGTGGCTATTTGAAATTTAAGCATATTTGTCTTCAAATTTGCCAGTATATGAGATACCATCAAATGATGGACGAAGTACACATACTTAATTAATTATTAATAAAAAATAGTTAATAGCATCTGACGATATGTTTGAAATGGTTTAGGTAGGTGGTGAAACTCCCAAAGTCCAAATATACTTTCGTTAATTTTATGGACCTAAATAGGTATTTTCGTTTTTGAATCTGTTTTGCAGAAAAATATACTATTTTCCACGGTCGGGAGTAGAAATCAGTTTCTATGACATCAAAATTGAAACAGAAGTAGTCGATTATTCCCAAGGGAGTATAATGCTCCCAAGGGAGTTTACATTATGGAGAACGCTTTTCATGCAAAAAAAGAGGTAACATTGAAATTATTTATTGACATTTAAATTAAATGTAACACTTGTACAATTTTCAAAATTAATATTAGAAGGAATATTACTTTCGCTTACATTTAAAGTTTTTGTGATTGCGCTAGTGGTGGTACCCAAGGATTTTTAACTGTTTACAGGATTGCTCGATCCCTATACTACAATGTAATCCATAATTGTGATGTCATCAAAGATCCAAAGATCTAGAACTTGTAGAAATAGGTACACTTTATACTGTTATTACAAACTTTAATAAATAATAGTATTAATAATCATTTAAAATACGAAAATTCTCTTGCAAATGTGAAATATAACAAACACAAAATAGGTACCTATATTTTGACAATTCGATTACATATATCTTCGATGACGTCACAAAAGCGGCTGACAAAATTGAGCGATCGAGCAATCCTGTAAACAGTTAACAATCCTTGGGTGGTACCTACTAAAACGTGATTAGCAATTTTGGTCTTATTTTCAATGGAGTTCTCGACATAACCCTCAGCGACTGTCATTGATTTCCAACCAGCATGACGCTTTATTGTCGTGATATCCACACCAGCATCTGCCAGTAATGTCGCTGAAGATCTTCGTAAGCAGTGACCAGTATAACATGCAGCATCAGGTAATTTTAAATACGAAGCTACTACACTAGGAATTTTTCCGATGGTATTCTTGCCAACTGGCTGCGAACTACATTTTCCTGCTTTGTAGTACAAAAAAAGGCGCTTATGCTTGACGTGGGGAGAACGAAGGGACAGGTATTTTCGATACAATCCAAGCATATTTCCCACATCGGTAACCACAAAGGTTCGTGGAATCTTTGTCTTAGTGTTTGGAATTTTTACAATCAAGGATGAGCCTACATCCTCAATATCATCTACAGTTAAATTGACTAGTTCATTAGTTCGACAAGCTCCGGCAATCCCCAGAATTAATACAACCTATAAAAAATCAAAATACTAAATAATTGAAATACCTAACAACAAAAGTAATCTTACCTTAATCATTAAGAATTCTTTGTCATCTGCAGTTGATAGAAAACGGTCGATTTCACCCTTTGTCAATATTTTCGATCAGTTTGGGGAATTTGCTTATATCTATGTTGTCGTAAATTATCAAGCATGACTTAACCATAGAATATTGCGTCCATAATGTGGAAGACTTGTAATTCTTTGCATTTTCACTGAAGTATGCCAACAAAACATTCTCGCTGTATACTTGAATATTTTTCTCGGCGCACCACGTTTTGAACCGATTGTAAGCTATATCGTATAAAGATCTTGACTTCGTAGGTAACAAATTGCTTATTGCAATATTTGCAGCCTCCACAATCTCTTCCGACTCACAATTATTCATTGTGCACTAAACAAACTGTAAACTAAACCAAACTAACATCTTAATTTGACAATTCTTTTTGTTTGTTTATTTTGTAGTTATGACAATAACTCAACGACTACTAAATAAATGCTCAAATCCGAATACAATAATTCTGGTGCTACTTACTTCATAATAACAAAATATGTGTTTTTAAGTTAATGAGACCGTGGAAAAAATAGTATATACCATTCGGGAGAAATGCTATTTTGTCCTCGGTGCATTGTAGCCCTCTGGCTTCGCCCTCGGGCTTCAAATTGCACCTCTGCCAAAATAACGCATTTCTGTCCCTTATAGTATAATATACTATTACAATTTTCAACCAAAGAATCTTGGAACAACCAGACGAATACAACCTGGCTTTCCTCTAGGAAATCTTGAAGAAGTCTTGTTTATTATGACAGTTTAGACATGTAGCTTCATTCTTCTACGTGTTCTTCTGATATTATAAAAACTATTTCCAACCCTCTTTTTTATTAGCGAAATAAAATAAAAAATAATAATAATAAAACGACCAGTTAATAAAACCACAAGCCTATTATTTGTAATATACGTTAAACTAATCGTATTTTCGGAAAGAAAACATAGAGCGGTTCTAACTGTTTCTTATAGTGCTCTTATAGACTTTCTTGTGAGCGAGTTGTCTTTACTTTATCCACACCAATAAATCAGTATAATCACATGTGTCTGGTTATCATTTCTGGTTAAAAAGATAGTAAAAATTGTATTTCATAAATTGTACATTGTTTGGAACCATATCCATCTGCGATTACAAACGTTTCAAGCGTTTCAAACGATTCAACACGTTTCAAGGATACACAGAACTGCATCATCGGCCCTTATTGTATTTAATAATATATAACAAAGTTAACTTAAAAAGAAAATATGATACTCGTATATCCAAACGAAAACTTATATTATGACATATTTGAATAACACTTATATTTGAACTGTCAAAAATTATTGATACCGAAATACCGAATTCCCCATTTATTTTCAAAGCACACTTCATAAAATAAAAAATAATTGCACAAATGTAAGCAAATAATATTAAATGAAATTAAGTATGATACATCATTGTAACCAGAAAAAAAAACCTGATTGAAATACACAAAAATCCATTATGACGTCCATAAGAAAGAAATAAAGTTAACAGTTGTTTCTCCGCTATGATACACAGAACTGCGTGATCGGCCCTTATTGTATTTAATAATATATACCAAAGTTAACTTAAAAAGAAAATATGATACTCGTATATCCTTGAGTTAAATTAAAAGTAAACAAAGTAGGCATAAGAGTTTGGTGTTTTTTATTGTTATTTTAGTCCCAACTTAAAATTTCAGGACTCCATAACACTTATACAAAAATTTGTTCGAAGTTAACGTTGAACTAGTACATAGACGTTATCCATCATTATACAGGGTAACCGTTTTTAGAGGCCAACCATGGATATCTCATTTATCCTAAAAAGTACGAAGACAGTTAAATTAGGACAAATTTACGAATATCCAAGTTGATCATTCATGTGAAAAGAAATAGGACCTACGTCTGGTAGTTCCGGAAATAACTTGAAAAATTTATGTTTTTATTTTTTATTGGTACAAGTCAGCTCTAACCAAAACATTATTCAGACACTTTTTTATCGGATATCATATTCCTTTGTCAACGATATTCATGATGGCGGAGAAATAGCTGTCAAATTTCTTTTTTGTGATGAGCGCCATATTAGATTTTTGCATATTTGAATTAATTTCGTTTTTTTGACTACGAAAACTATCACATTGTGTTTGCAAACAAAAGGGACATTTTGTTAATCAACAGTTTTTGACAGTTCAAACATAATTGTGTTTGACATAAAAAAATTCATTTGCCATTTCTAAACGAAAAAAGTGAAATACAAAAATGAATGATGAAATTCAAAAATGCATTCAGTCAAGGAATAAAATTAAAAAATATAACATTGATCACGTGGTTCACCCTCTGACGGATATTATGCCTTAAGGTATGTGTTCAATCTTTTGCCGTAGATACGATAATATCGCAGATTCGTATCAAATCCCTCTAAATTTCTATGAAAAGATATACGACCGATCAGGTCGGTGCAATTCTGGATAACGTCGCAAATAAGTGACTTCATTTATTTCCGTATTTTGATGTCATGCCTAATAAATTTTAAACTTATCCCGCATCTCTTAAAAATGCCATTTTACAGGTAAAATTAACGGAAACACAAACGAAAACTTATATTATGATTTATATTTGAATAAGACTTATATTTGAACTGTCAAAAATTGTTGATACCAAAATACCGATTTCCCCACTTATTTTCAAAGTAGGTACACTTCATAAAATAAAAAAAAAATTGCACAAATGTAAGCAAATATTAAATTAAATTATTAAGTGTGATACATCATTGTAATCAGAAAAAGAAACTTGATTGAAATACACAAAAATCCAGTATGACGTCCACAAGAAAGAAAGAAAGTTAACTATTGGTAACGGAATATCATATTTTGATTCCTTGTAAAAAAGTGTCCGAATAATGTTTTGGTTAGAACTGTCTGGTATTAACAATTTTCAATTTAAACAGTAAAAATAAAAATAAAATTTGTGCGTTTTTTGGCGATATCTCCGAAACTATCAAACGGCAATCCAGTTTCTTTTCAGTTTATTGACCAACTTAAAAATGCACCACTTTGATCTAATTTAACCGTCTTCGTGTATCCTAAAATAAACGAGATACCCATTATGGGACTAAAAACGGACATCCTTTATCACTAAATAAAAGGATGATACGTTTCACTGGACGCTTATTAAAATATATTATATGCCTAATATGGCCTTGAAGACAAGCCATAATTTATAACTCTTGGAACTAAACATTCTGAAACGCCAGAAATTTTTTTATAACTAATTTAAATAAGCCAGGAAACCAACAAACTGTAATATATTTATTGACTACATGCAACTTTGACAGATTGTGCGAAACTTAGTTTACCTGTTATATATTTTAGAAATTATAGGTAATAGTGAAACATTATTGACAGGTCTCGGTTTTTTAATCCCAACAACCATTTTGTACAAACTCCAAAGAAAGGAGTTTTCAAGCATTGAATGTTTTCATAACTTTTCTAAATTCCTACAAGTGACTTACAATATTTTTCTCCAAGATAATATATACTACAACAACAAGCAGGAGAATGAATAAATATATCACTATTACAATATTTATTTTCACTATGAGTGAATATGCTATATACTGCTATATACACTATTTACTAAAATACTAGTACAAGTAAGTCTCCGAAACATTTGTTATGTTGTTTTTATTTTATAGGTAAGATATTCCTCGAAGAATATTTGAGAAATTATTTAATATAGAGCAATGTGGCGTCCCTACATGTCACATTCTTTCAAAAGCTGAAAGGATATCGAAAAAAATTATGGGCTATGTATATGAATTACGTATATTTTTTCTGCTGCTTATACTTATATATACTTACCATTCAATTAGTAAAATACGGTCATCCAATAATACCAATATGAGTATCAAGGATACTCTATTTGGATGGGCCGAATCCGTCAATAAATATGATGGCGGAAGACTCGAAGTCATCACGAGGTGCGGAGTCAAGTTCTCGCGCGTGCCGAGACGCACAGCAACCCGCTAATCCGGGAAGCCGTGGACTACGAAGCAGATGCGGCCGTTTTACACAAACAGCCAAGACTCCAACTGCTGGACCCAGGATGAGAGTAAGATCTTATGTTTCAGATTCCATCCAGAAAAAGCGTAGAGGGCTACGTAGCGACTAAAAAAACGACTCCCAGACCTCCCCTCGAAGCCGCGACCGCCGACAGCGGTCGCAGGCTCACTTCGAGTACCTTTCCCTTACCTCCCATAAAGCTAAAGGGCCAGTTGGCTCCTGTAGAGGTGCATCCCCGGCTACCTAACCACTCCTGACCTACCCCAAACCACCAACTAGGACCAGGGCGGCACTGTCGCCCTCGCTCGAGACCGACTATCCCCGGCGGGTCAGTTATGCAGACTAAGAAAGAAAACTAGACACAAAAGCGCCAGAAGATCCTACTCAGCCTGCAGGGTAGAGTCCAGACAGGAGGAGACCCCACGAATCGCCCACGCCTATCACTTTTTGTGATCGGGCTTGGTGAAGGATGGGGTCCACCTCTACGAGGCAGTCCAGACCTACAGCGATGGGGAGGATAAAAGAACGATAATTCCGCTCGGCCCTAAACCATCCTCGTCATGACCACAGTCAATGGATATTGGAGGCGGCGGAAGATTCGTGCTCGAGCATGTGGTACATGGTAAAGCAAGAGATAACTGCAACCTAAATAAATAACATATTTGAATAGTTTATTATCTAAGTTTATTATTATAAAAAGGGCTAACGATTCCAAATTACTCTAAATAAAGTGATAAGTGACATGCATTGAACTGTTTCCTATAAAACAAGGCGCCATAAGTCACTCAGTGGGAATTAAAACTCACTAGTCCAAATTATTTTAAATAAAATGACAAGTGCTAAATACATTACTTTAAAACAAAATAATAGGTCAGTTCTGAGTTAACAAGAAAAAATGTGTCTGGAGTGATTGTGCAGTGCTAAAATAAATCTTCAATTATCAGGAATATCTACAGAAACGTTATACTCGTACACTAAATATATAACAACAACACCCCCCAATACTAAACCACTAAATTCATCAGGCGTGGGTAGTTAACAGTAAGTCCATGCATGGCTTTTCAAGCTTTTGGTTCTATATATAGCTGTGTAAGTGAATCTTAAACAATTTGATCAATATTTCACCTGTGACCTTTGCCAACTTCGTTACTGCAGATTGTACTTCAATTAATTAATTGTTAGTCACAACAGGCACTGTCACAGTAAACGATTTGAAGCATTATTACTTTTAATGTTACTTTAAGTGCTTATAGTCTAAAATACTTTTCAATATCTATACAAAAGTATACATATATGGATACATTTTTGTTTAAAATTATTTTGTAAAACTCTGCTCTTTTAAAATATTCCGATAAAAGGCTGCTAAAGATTATGGGCACTGTTCAATATTTGGAAAGATTAAATGAGTTTTGTTTTTATGTTAATCTACCAGCTAATTGACGAAAAGTGTTACTAATATAGAAAATTGGAGGTAAAAAATAATTCCAAAACTTCGGCAATTAGTATCAAAGCGTAAGTAGAGAAGGAATTTCAACATTGGTCTTGTTGCAGGAATTCAGCGAAGATAATAAGGTAATAAGATAATAAGATACTACGATGATAAGATAATGATATAACGAAATCATAAAATAATAAGAATTCTCACTGAAGAATATAATTTTGCCAAATAATAATGAATAGAATAAATAATGCTAGTAATTTGATCAACCGAGTATTATTTTCATATGATTAAATTTGTGCTTGAATATACATATTAACTACCACACACATATAACCACCATAACCATCGTAAGTCACCACATCATAACACATTGATACAAATTTAATGAAAATTATCGGCAAACTTTAGTAAAACGATGACCCTGGAGTAGGACATATATATCTGTCCAATACATATTTAAATACAAAAGCTCATCAACCGAAAGAGTTACCTCTCTTTATATATCACATAAGCTAATACGTGTGCGAAACCTTTCTTGGTAAAAGAATAGGGCAAATAGGGGCAATTGAATTGTAACATAGGTCATTTAATGTGAATTAATTGACTTTCAACCAATTGAAACTGATAGATTCGTAGAACACTTAATATTGAGGAGTGGCTAGAATAAATAAGGAAAGTTCAGTTGACACTATCCCTCCCAATAATGTAATTGCTTACTTTGGTACAAAACTTTGCTCAATATAGGTATATATTATGCAGATGAAGTTCCAAGTAACGCGTGAGTACATGCGTACTTACTTGCTTGATCATTTACTCTATAATAATATTAAAGTAATTAAATTTACATTTTCAAGAATTTTAAATCAAAAGAAACCATTCGTAATAAAGACTAATTCCTTCTTATATTTCGCATGTTACTCGCCCAATTTCTTTCCATAGTGGAAGAACTAAAGTATTTGGTAAGTAATATGAGAAGAAAAGATAAAAATGTCTTATAAAGAATTTCTTATAGAAATAGTGAGGAATGTGATGGCTAAATTTATAGGTAAAAGAAAAATATGGTAATGAATTTGGAAATATTACGGATCCATTTAACCACATTAAATTTAAATCTACAAGGGCACTAGACGTGCTGCGCACCGAAATTTGCAGATGTATTCAGAAAGCAGAAACATTATTCTATTCTATTCAAAATTTCTATTTTTATTCAAAAAACTCTTGGAACATCGGATTGCAAAAGGAGTGATTTGCGGTAACAAAATCCTGTCTGAAGGAATCACATTTCCAAGTGGACCTAAAATAGAAAAAGCAGGTCTCGATCTAGCAAATTCAACATTATTAACCATTCACATAAAGCCCTTACAGTAAATCATTTTGCAAAGTTATAGGCAGGTGACCATTAACCGATTAAAATTACTGGTTATGGAGTTTCTATTCCATAAGTACCATTTATAGTTAGATGAAGACCTTTATGGAACAGTTGGCAATCTAAGGAAGAGGAAACATAGAATCTAGTACCGCATCAACATCAACTATTTTAGGACATACCTACTTCTAAATAAAAACTTTTTTCTGTATTTAAAAACTGTATTTTGGCTGCTAAATTTAAAAAATAACTATGTCAAACCTGTTAACAATTTAGGGTCCGGTTTCCAAAAAGAAGATCTGCTTCAGAAATTCGGGATATACAAAATAAACTGTAATAATTGTAACAAACTGTATATCAGAAAAAAAGAAATGAAATAACAAGATCTAAAGAGCATACATATCACACAAAAAACTTGAATGTAGATAAGTCGGCTCTAGCCTTACATAATTACGAAACGGGGCACAAATTCAGTATAAACAATACCTCCCTCATAAAAGCCAGTAATTCTCAGAACCTAAATACATTAGATTCAATAAATATGAGAAAATATTAAAATCACTTACTAAATTTCGATTTAAGCCCATTATCTAATGACCTTTTAAATTTAGTAACCAGTATATAAGAAAAATAAAATTAAAAATAGTCAACAATAGTAAATAAGTAATAATAGTAAATAACCAAGCAGAATTTTAAGAAAAGAGCACCCAGGCAGGCATCTGTAGTTTTCCTAAATATTTACCAGCCTCAACCTCTATAAATTGGGTGACTTTATTTATAAACTTAGTGTTTAAGCTACCGACGATGAGCACATACTACTAGTGTTTAAGCTACCGACGATGAGCACATACTACTCGAAATAAATACATTTAGCTGCCTTATTTAATTCGTTAAAAATAACAAATAAAATACTTAAATGATCAGTGTGTTCAGTTTAACTGAACATCCTGAAACTGAATGAAATTATTGTTATCGTAATTTTCATCATTCACATTCAATTGAGGACTTTTGAATTCCAATAATAGGTATATCATTATAATTACAATACAATGGCATGGTGCAATTTATATTCAATGACAATGTTAGAGGAATGATATTGCTTCGAAGGGTAGGTAAAATTTATTTCAAGAATTTTTTCTGATAATTTAGTAGGTCATGAATAAAATTCTCTGTGCAATATTAACAGGGGAAAACAAGTGGAAATCCTTGACATATGAGAAAGGGATAAATTTTTAAGACCCTTAAGTCAGTTGTTACGGGCATGTAGAGCTCGTAACTTCCGCTTCCGTTTTCATTAGAATGCGCCGATTCACGTTTCGCCTAGGGACTGTCAGATCTAGTCAGTGAATAGAGAATGCGGTAAAAATGTTGAAATTCTGCACGAGTAACGTATCACCACAAAGACAAGGGATTTCATTTTTATTCTTGTGACGCGAATATTACCAAACGAAAGATTGCGGATATTCCAGCAAGATTTGTTTCTGTCAACATGAGCGTGAAGCTGTACAACTGGAAAAGTGGAAATAATATACGAGAATGATAACACTTACGGGAAGAGGTCGATGTTCTGTGAGGGTAAACTTTTAATAGGTTTTCACTAAAAGCCATAATGTTTTCTATTAAGAGTAAAACGGTACATTAAATATTTATATATCTAATGACATGTTTAAAAACAAAGTAAGTTTATTTTTAAATAGTTCAATATTACTGCTTCAAATAAAATGCTAAATAAGTTTTCTTAAAAAGAAATAATGTGTTTACATAACATATACACAAACATATAACAAAAAATAAACTTCACTTTTTATTATTTTTTTTTAAGACGAATAAAAATAAAGTGATTTTAAAAGTAACATATCTGAAAAACGTATCGTTAATGTTTGTAGATACAACAGTGTTGGTGAAATAAAGTAGGTATGGTTCAGTCAAGATTTCAAGTCCTACACATCATGACTGAAGCTATGAAACCCTTGCCGTTGCCAACTTAATTTTAAATTATTTAATGGATTAAAAGTATACATTATGTGCACCAATTTAAATAACATTGCTTAAAAGTATATTCGGCTTTATATATTTTCATTATTCTTATAATTTATTTACAAATAGTCATGACGTGTAGGACTTGAAATCTGGAGTCTACTTTATACAGAAAGCATGAACGAAATAGGCATATGCAATAAACTAGGTACTAGTACCCAGGTACTAGATCTTTACACTTCTCAAATTATTTATTAGATATTACATATTATGACAATAATTTTTGTTTATTACTGTCAATATTTAGAAATAATATTCCTAGGCGGAGTTTATTTATAAAACATAAAATAGGAACAATTTATTAAACATGTACAGTGTGTCTCATTTTTGAGGTCTTCATGGGTCCTTATATCGGGGTTAGTACAAAAACGCAGTTTTCGTAAATCTTTGTAAATTTTTTTCAGAAAAACAAAATACTGTAATCAAGATTTCTCTAGCTTCTTTTGTTTCTGAGTTATGGTCAAAACCTAAGTTTTAGTCGTTTTGCCTTTTTGGCATAGAATTCAGTGGTATATTCAGTTTTTAATAGCACCTACGGTTTACGACTTATATATGAAAGTTACCTAATGATGACAACGAAAATGAGACACACTGTACAAGTTTATTCATATAAACAAAAGTTTCAATGGTTTTCGATCGTAGGGAAAGATTTTGGAAGAACGCAATTTGCGCATTTGTTTGCCTTCTTTTTGTTTGTAGGATTGCATCATCAAACATAATAAAAGTAGTACTCACTTTTCAACACTGACGTAGTTTTCCTCATAACACTAAAACACTATACTGCACTTGACTCACGTTTCGCCAACCAAGTTAGCATCATCTGGAGATTATTAAAACTGTGAATCATCTCCAGATGATGATGAGAAAAATTATTGTGGGTGCCTCAAGTGCAGTATAGTGTTTTGGTTTTATGAGAAAAACTACATCAGTGTTATCTTCACACCAAAGGTTCCAACCCCCTTCAAGATTAGCCCTTTTCATTCAAACTCCATAATGGACACATTCCTAAATCAAATTAATGTAAGTGTTAATATTTATGGAACTAGACTATCATTGTGTTACAAAAAATTACACAAATATAACAATTTATAACGAAAATTGAAAAAGTAAAGATGTTTTGAGTTTTGATTACATCTGATTTGATTTTAAGTTAAAATTTTTATCGCATGAGGGCGCATGCTACATTTTGGAAATTGTAAATTGGGCTGGCCTTCATTCTCCTATGAGCGCAAATTTTATGACCTCTCTGAATACGGAAGTGCTGCTACTGACCTATAGTAAATATTTAAAATCTATACACGTATTATACCAATAATAATAGGTATATTTTTATTTTAAGGTATTATTTTGCTACGAAAGGACATGACATGGTTTCATAAAATGTCAATTTACTTACTATAAATATATTTTTTAGAAAAGAGATCCCAAGAGTTCAGGTTACACGCCACTGGCTATTCTTATCGAGTTGAAATTTTTCGTTGAAGTGAAGATTCATAGTAGCATTTACCAAATAAAATTTTAAAATAATTGGTTTATTGTTGTCAGAGATATAAATGAAAACATTTTTTTTTAATTTCAATACCCAGTATCTCGAAAACAGTTGAGATTTGGAAATAAGTTTAGAAAGCAAAACCCCATAATTTTCACTGGTTCTACATGTTCTCGAATTTTTTCAGAATAAAACTGGGGCACCCTGTATATTAACTTCAACTTTTTACTTGATACAACTATGTATCTAGTCATACAGCGTCGGTTCCTATAATCTTCTTTGAATTTATCCTAATTCTGTCACCTTAAATATATTGATAACATGTTTATAGTACATTTGACTTTAAGTACAATAATAGCTGTATGGTATATTTGGCGTAAAAGTTTATTTCGTAATATCTTTAAATTTTTAGAAGTATTGAAACGCAAGAAAAAGGTCACTAAGATAATGGCCCTTAATTAAATAGTTAGAGACATCAAAAAGTTTGGAAAATATACAAATACACTACTACGAAGCGCGGCAAAGCAGTGTTTTCGTTCCCTCATTTGCAAACGCCTTATGCAAATAAGGACTGTGAGTAATTAAGTTAAAATAACTACTCTTGTGGCATACCACGACGAGCGCTGAATTATAAGGTAAAATTTACTGCATCTTATGAAACAAAGTTTCATCAGCATCAAAATACCAACATTCATGTTACCTATACGAAAATAGCAAATAAATACAAGAACCTCTTCACAGGATGCCTCTAAACCTAATGTCAGTTCAAATTTTATTTTCAGTGCAGCAGAATTAATAATAGCAGAACATCAATTTTTCCTAATTGTTAAACATTTTCAATAAAGGTTCTTTAAAATTGAAAAATTATAAATATTAGCAATTTGATATAAAATTACACTTTGATTAGCAATTTTTAATAAAATTTGTCGAAAAAACCACTCTCAGGCGTTTTTAATAACTTTCTTCTGAAACTGCAATATTTATTTTGAGTTTTTGTAATTTCCGAGTTTTTTTTAGAAGTAAGCAAAACTAAGTACATTTAACGAATTTTTGTTAAAATATTACAAGTATCTGAACCTTTTTCCATATGATGCCTTTTGAAATGCACCGTAAATGGAACATTTACCTTATCCAGTCAGCTCGTAAAACTACGATTGCCAATGACGCTTACATTTTAGCAAAGGGTCAACCATTTAGAACAACGTCAAGATCCTCTGGCGTGGAATACAAAATTAATGGGGCTAAATATTTTACTTCCCGTATGAGAAGGTACTATAGATGAATATTCAAATATATCACTATGACATGGGGTAGATTAGTAAAATGCGATAGGGTCAGACTGATTAAGGCTATCAATTATATAGAGGTTATATTAAATACCACAGTACTTTTTCATTAGACTTGTTAATCAGCTTTAAGATTTTAAATAAATTATCTACAACAGAAATGAATAAGAATAATATATTTAATTAGTCAACTTTTTCATAATCCACTCTAAATATATCAATAAATATATCAAGATATGCACACATTTTCTATTAGTTTTAAAGAAGCGAAAGTTATTTATTATTAAGTTAGTCGGGGCACATTGCCCGCGAGCAATGTGCCCCGTTGTTTTCGGCATCTTCTTCAAAGATATAAATATGATTGTCTTCCTCAAAGATAATAGAGGTCACTGCTATAACGGCGACTGCGGAAAAGCAGGTCGTTGTCTGTCTGTCAATTTAAGTATAATTGTCGGACAGATAGTAGCAAAGACCCAAAGAGGGCACTACGGTGTGTTTCTCACCCCTACTATTATTGGAAGAGTTGAGACGATATTTATCGAAAGCATACGACGAAAGCTGCTTTTGTAATTGGTTCATAATAGGGGTCCGTGAAGTTAGCCCCTAACTCCTGGAGTTGGACGGCACTAATCCACAGTCGGTTAGTAAGTGGTTAGTAAGTATTTGTAAGTCCACTGGTAACATTTGTAAGTAAACGGTAACCGTTATATTTGTTATTAATTTTTAGGGGCTAACTTCTTAGCAGCCCCCAAGTTGTTTATAATTGCAGTTTTTATGTTATCAGCTATTAGTAAGTCATTTGTAAGTTGACTGTCGACATTTGTAAGTCTCTAATAAAAAAGTTATAACCAATTAATAAATGGCGACTAACTTCTTAGCAGCCCCCAAGTTCTTTCAGAATGTTTTGTTTATCTTACCAGTTGTTAGTAAATCGTTTGTAAGTATTTGTAAGCCGTCTTGCAACATTTGTAAGTCGCTAATAAAAAAGTTATAACCAATCAATTAAATGAGGGCTAACTTCACACCAAGCCCCCAAATTCTTTCAGAAGATTTTGCTTACCTTACCAGTTGTTAAATCGTTTGTAAGTATTTGTAAGCTGTCTTGCAACATTTGCAAGTCGCTAATAAAACAGTTATAACCAATCAATTAAATCAGGGCTCACTTCTTAGCAACCCTCAAGGTCTTTCAAAATATTTTGTTTATCTTGCCAGTTGTTAGTAAGTCATTTGTAAATATTTGCAGGTGACTTTCAATATTTGTATGTCACTTATAAAGAAATTATAACCAATTAATTAAACGGTGGCTAACTTCTTAGCAACACCCAGGTTTTCTGTAAATGTCTTGTTTACATCATTTGCAAGTCCCTAATACAACAATTATTACTTATCATGTAGTTCTGTCGGGGAAACTTGTTTGCCCTGTTTGTTTTATTTACTGTTGTCGAAAATAAAAAAAACTATTTTGGAAGTTAAAGATTTTACTAACGTAAGATACAGATCTTGCGAGATCTACCTAACAGATTAAAATATGACAAAATCGAAATCTCGTTAAAAGTATCTAATTTAGTAGGTACCTATTTATCAAGTTTAATTCAATATATATTTTTTTAACTAATTCACAAAGGTTACTCAAATATTATTGCGCTGCAGTTGCTCAAAATAGATAGGTATGTAATAAATAATGGACCATGAATCCACGCTTATTTAAAAAAGGTGAGGACTTAATAAATTTAGATCTTATAGTATTTAAGTATGTTGTCTGGTTTCTAATGTGTGTAGTGTTTTCTAAAAAATTCGGTATACACAGCAGTAGAGCAAAGTTAAGTTAAGCAGAGAATCACGGGGACACCAAATACGGATCATTCTCTGCCTAACTCACACGTACCTACATTGATTGCATTCTTAAACAATAAAAAAGATGAAAAACAGAATAAAACCAACCCATACAATAAAATTAAAATAGGAAATTGATGTATTAGGTAAGAAAACACTTTTTGGATATTTATTCTGTCACTAATCTAATTTAATACTTATGTTAAATCATTATTTTTAGCTATTACGTAACCTTGAAAAAGTCGTATTTGTCGTAAGTTGTTAGTAAATCGTTTGTAGATATTTGCAAGCTGACTTTCAATATCATTTTTGTAAGGCTATAAGAAGTTAATCCAGTGAAGCAAACTTCATTGTTCTGTTTACCTTAACTATTGCTAATGGTATTTATTATAACATCATTTATTAGTATTTGTATGCTGACTTTTTTCATTTGTAAGTTGTTAATAAAAATGTTATTACTAAATAAATTCATATCAATTCCACAGAGGCTTACCTCTTATTAGTTCTAACTAAAAGTAAAATGTCATATGTCATATCTATAAGTCATATACTTAACGTATCTACAAGGCACTAAAAGCAGTTAGAAATCGCGGACATATTCATTTTAGTTGGGGATTCTTCTTATATTTGTAACTTTCAGTTACCTCACTCAGATATTATAAGATAATCGCCACTTCACTAAAAATACTTTAAGGTTCATATATAGTGGGGTAGGTTATCTACCAAATATAATATTAATATAAATATAAATCTATAAACATAATATTAATATCTACCAAACCAATACCAATATTAAATTAATTGTTGGTTGGGTACAATAATAGTTGTTTAAAATAAATATTTTAAAATTTTAGTATTCAAGGGAAATCTTTATATTAAAATCTTTATATAAAAAAAAAACCTAAATTTTTAATTTAAAGCTTTAGCCGCAAAGATGAAAAAGACCGTCTCAAAAATGTCCCGAATTGTGCTAGCGCTTATCATGCGCTATGGCACGTGGCCGTGCCATAGCACATGATAAGCGCGAAACTGGTCAGTGTCTGGTAGTTGGTCTCGATGAATGATGTGGCAACTCCTGCGGAGATGCCGAAGTAATGCATTTCCAGTCGGGGCACATTGGCCGTGGAGTAGATGTTTTCTGCATCTCCTTCAAATAAATTTAGTTTTCGTTAAATACTATTCACAATGAAATATTAATATATTTTCGTTTCATTATCAAAAAGTTGTCACATAAATGACTGTAATTGTATAAATTTTTTATATATACTGTTCTCAAATCAGTCTGTAACGGTACCTATTGCTGACTGTGATGAGTATTACAATCACTAATATTCTAAAATTTATTTGTTGAATAAATATCCTACGTTTCGTCCGGGTTTTCAGACTTTTTCAAGGTTACCTAATAGCTAAAAATAATGGTTTAACAAGTAGTAAATTAGATTAGTGACACAATAAATATCCAAAAAAGTTTTTTCTTAGGTACCTAATATCAATTTTCTATTTGAGTTTTATTGTATGGGTTGGTTTTATTTTGTTTTTCATGTTTTTTATTGTTTAATAATGCAATGCACGTGTGAGTTAGGCAGATAATGATTCGTATTTGGTGTCCCGTGATTCTCTGCTTAACTTAACTTTCGTACTGCTGTATATACCGAATTTTTTAGAAAACGCTACACCCATTAGAAAACAGACAACATACTTAACTACATAAGATCTAAATGTATTAAGTCCTCATTTTTTTAAATAAGCGTGGATTCATGGTCCATTATTTATTACATACCTATATATTTTGAACAACTGCAGCGCAGTAATATTTGAGTAACTTTTGCCAAATAGTTAAAAAATATATATTGAATTTTTAACGAGATTTTGATTTTGTCATATTTTAATCTGTTAGGTATATCTCGCAAGATCTGTATCTTACGTTAGTAACATCTTTAGCTTCCAAAATAAAACATTCATTTTCGGCAACCACAGTAAATAAAACAAACAGGACAAACAAGTTTCCCCTACAGAATTAATTGATAAGTAACTGTTGTATTAGGGACTTGCAAATGATTAGCTGTGATGTAAACAAAACATTTAGAGAAAACTTGCTAAGTTGTTGGAGTTGCTAAGAAGTTAGCCACCGTTTAATTAATTGATTATAATTTCTTTATTAGTGACATACAAATATTGAAAATCACTTACAAATATTTACAAACGACTTATTAACAGCTGGCAAGGTAAACAAAATATTTTGAAAAACATTGAGGGTTGCTAAGAAGTGAGCCCTGATTTAATTGATTGGTTATAACTTTTTTATTAGCGACTTGCAAATGTTGCAAGACAGCTTACAAATACTTACAAACGATTTAACAACTGGTAAGGTAAGCAAAACCTTCTGAAAGAATTTGGGGGCTTGCTGTGAAGTTAGCCCTCATTTAATTGATTGGTTATAACTTTTTTATTAGCGACTTACAAATGTTGCAAGACGGCTTACAAATACTTACAAACGATTTACTAACAACTGGTAAAATAAACAAAACATTCTGAAAGGACTTGGGGGCTGCTAAGAAGTTAGCCGCCATTTATTAATTGGTTATAACTTTTTTATTAGAGACTTACAAATGTCGACAGTCACCTTACAAATACTTACAAATGACTTACTAATAGCTGCTAACATAAAAACTGCAATTATAAACATCTTGGGGGCTGCTAAGAAGTTAGCCGCTAAAAATTAATAACAAATAAAACGGCTACCCTTTACTTACAAATGTTACCAATGGACTTACAAATACTTACTAATAACTTACTAACCGACTGTGGATTAGTGCCGTCCAACGCCAGGAGTTGGGGGCTAACTTCACGGACCCTCATAATAGGTTATGTAATAGGTGCAATTCGTCAAAATGATATCTATTGAAATAGTATACAAATTAGTATAAATTACACAAACATCGTCTTTTCCCTGTTCAATACAATCCTGGAAAGTGTAATGTTGTAGTGGTAGGAATTAATACAATAATTGCAAACAATACCCACAATTTATTACAACTGGCATTTAAAGCTACTCTGAGCAATATAGGGGGTGTCCATGCAATTATTTTGCAACCATGAGTATGTTTTTTGAGATGTGAACTCGTTTATCGATTTAATTTAAATCGAATAATCACCTAAATTTTCTTAAGCTAATAATGCCCTAAATTAGATGTCAAAGTTATAAAAACTTATATTTTATAATATATAACAGTTATTACATATTGTGTATATTTTATTAGAGGTGAGAGTTTACTAAAAAAAATTGGATAGCTTCTGGAGAAAAATATCATTTACGATTGACGTATGTCTTCGACAATAGAGTTAATCTATTAGACTTTAATTCAAAACAGTGGGGTTGTCTTGAAAAATAAAAGACATTAACAATATTTGACAGGTCAGATGTAGTTGTTTTTCATTTTGCCGATAAATTGACATTTTCAAATGAAGAAAAGCAGTAACCTAAATATTTATTAAGCATCGCAACGAAATACGTAAATAAGTGCAGTAACTTAGGTATCTGCTACCCCACCGGATGTATTTCTTAAAGCTTCATAGAAATTTAGCGGAATTTGACACGAAACTGACAATATTTGTGGCAAGAGATTCAGCCCACCTTAAGACATGATATCCGTCGGAGGAAATTCAGTAGGACAATAACCAATTTAAGACAGTTTCAGTTATATTTAGAGATAGGGGGTGAATCACTTGACCAATGCTATAATTTTTATATTTTCTTTTATTCCTTGGTATATTTTTGAATCAACGTATTTCTTTCTCTTTGCCTTTCCCTTTCTCGGTTTGAAAATGTAATTTTTTTCGGTAACATTAACACAAACATAAACGAAAATTGTTTGAATTATCAGAAATTGTTGAGAAACAGAATGCCCGTTTCGTTTTCAAAGTATACTGCGCAAAAGTAAAAAAAACGGAGTTTTGTCATAAATTTATAACAAATAAGAAACTGGTCGTAATAAGAAAAAGAAACTGGATTCAAATATGCAAAAATCGAATCGTAAGGGTAGGGTAGGGTGCTCGTAAAAAAAAAGAAAGTTGACAGTGGTTTTCTGCCATCTTGAATGCAGTTGACAAATGTTACTATCGAATTCCTTACAAGGAAATGTCTAAATAATGTTTTGACTAGAAACTAGACCTTACTAGACTTATTAGTTATTCATGGTTTTCAAATAAACAATAAAAACAGAAATCAAAATATTCCGTTTTTTGGGAATAATTATCTCCAAAACTATAAGACGTAGGTCCAATTTCTTTACCAATTATTCATCAGCTTAAAAATACTAAAATTTCCCAATTTAACCGCGTTACTATATCTTACCAAGAACGAGATAACTATGGTGGGACTTGAAAACCCGTCATTTATTTGTATTAATTATATAAGCATTTTTTGTATGTAGTTTATGCAAAATAAATTACTAAATTATTTTAAAAAATTATATAAATTTTAAATCTAAGTAAAACAATAAAAAATAGAATCAATAAAATTCCACACCCCACTGTATTACAATCTAATATAAATAAAATTTTCGATATATTTATTCAAAATTCATATCCAAAATCTTTACTAAATAAAATGTTACATAAGTCTTCTACAATCTATTCTGGCCTAGTAACAAACAATAACATAATCTAAAATAATAACCTTCGCTATAACGTCTTTTATATTGATAATCTTTCATCTGAACTGATAAATATTTTTAAAAATGAACCTAATAAAAAACTTGCAAACAAAAACTTTGAATCTATTAACAACCTGTATACTAAATTGAAAGACAAAGATCCTCCGCTTAAAAAATCCAATGTGATATATAATGTACCAACCATGTCCAATTATGGTTTAGACATCTGTCTAGACATCTAAATTCATCACATAACATAAAAATGATATTAGAAGTAATCCAGGAACCTGTGCATTAACTGAACATGCTGTTGATACAAATCACAAAATTGACTTTATCTCCGCAATAATTTTACTAACTGTAAATAATAACAGTAAGCGACTTTTCTGGATGGTTAAAAAATCAGATGTTCCCTAATGATTTAACATTTTTTACGATTATCCAGTATCTAAAAATAATATACCTACACTATTCAGGCAAAATTTAAAAATAATTTTGTAAGTAGCTTACATTAAGTTGTCTTGCAACATAATGTAGGCTATACCCGTCTTCGATTCTTCACTTTGGTGTCTCATGCATACAAGATTTTAGTATCAAACATTCTAACGACATATTGGCACATATACATAATCGATTTGACTTATTTTTTTGTGAATTAATCTATTAAATTTAAAAAGATGATTTTCTTCCTGAACTGTTTCCCATGTTGTTTGTTCTTTTTTGGGATGGTAAAGATGATTTACCAAAATTTCATTAATTCTTCGATAAATAAACGATAAAATAATCATTCTACTTTATTTCACTGGTTTCATAAAACTATAAAGAAAATTACAACTACTTTTCTTAGTGTTTCTCTAATTTATTGACGCAGTGTATACATATTAGTTCTGCAAATGTTTTCTGAACTTATTTTTTATTAAGGTTTTTTAAAAATAGCAAGGTAGAATATTTCTGTATACATATAACAACACATTTGTTTCTTACTCCTGCAGACCCTGTATGTAACTGCTTTTCATTCTGTGAATCAGCAAATTGAGTGATTTGCAGAAATAGCATAGTACCGAATGTAATCCTAGTTGTGTAAAGTGCATAGGCCGCAGACATTTAATTTAGGAAAACTAAGTCTAAACAGTACAGGTTGCAGCATGGAAATCGATTGTTCTGCAGATATTGCCCCGTCTGCAGCAGTTTGAGCAGTACAACACTGGTGTCCGGCGAACCTTTTATGATAACTTTCCTGAATATGCAGGGTATGTTCAATTGGCCGAATAGGAAGTCTAACACTCAGCTTTTATCCGGTTCACTCTTTATTTCCACAATAAAGCGATACGTTTTATTTTATATGGTTCTCTTTTATATCATTTGCATGCCACAGTGCTCCACAATATTTAATTAAATACATGTAAAACAAGTAGATTACGTCTGTAAAATTGTTAACAGCAGACGATTTTAAAGACAACTTACAAAAAAGGGCTTATGTGCATGATACATCAAAATTTAATAAGATATATTCACAGTAATTTTTAGTTTAAAACGAATACTTAATGTTTTCGTATTTAAAACTTGATGAAAATAATAATATTAGAAAACGAATTATTTACTCGTATGAGGTTATTTACGTTGCGGGGCTAGATTATAGGTAACAAGGTAAATTACGACAGCTAATGCAGCGGGTTGGAGCTCTATCTCTAAAGTTGTAAAGTTAAGGCAGTTTATAGTGTAAAATCTTCATAAATCGTGGAAATTATTCTCATATAACTTGTGCTAAATACTAAAATGATCAATGAGAAAACTGTTATGTCTTGTCAAGGTCATCCCGAGTGATTCTACTGATTCTGCATTATTTTATGTCATTAGTGCGATATTCGGAACTTCGTAAGGATATCCTTAATAAATCCTACGGTAGGATATCCTTAACAAGGATGTCCTACCTATAACAAATCATAATTGTAGGTTCAAAACAGAAATGTTGAAACTGAAATTAAAAAATTCTAAGCTATCCTCCGATTCTATTGTTTATAATAATTAATGCAAACAATAAATAGAACCTTTCCCTAACTATAGTCCGTGTTCATGATACAGAATAGGTATGCTTATAGGGTCTCCAACTCCATACCATTTTATCTCCTGTAAACAATTGTATTGTAAAGACTATTACGTTATATACTAGAATTATCTAGTTTACAGTTAAGTCGATCTGAATTTAGAAATATAATAATTTTTACTCTGATGTGACTATTATTTACACAATGTGTTAAATACACGGTGTTCTCGGCAAGTAAAATATTTCCACAGTCCAGTGATTTCCGGTTCTACCGGAAATAGATAACAACTTGCTTAATTTAAATGGAATACTCTATATATTTTTCCATATTTGGATTCTACATTAAATTTTAGGGCCACTTTGTGTAATAAACCCTATTGTAGTTTTCGAGATATTAAATTTTTTAACAAAAATTTGACGGATGCAGACTATATATATATATATTTCACATACCTACAAATATATGTAACATTTATTGTTAGTGATCTCGTCAAATTGTATCCATCTAGGACAATTTCTAAAATGTAAACAAGATTCCGTATCTAACTAAATAAATGCTTCTATTGTAAACGCTAACTTTGCATTCGAACAGAAAATCCATTATGAGTTGCAATGAAAAAGAACTATGTTTGTAAAGTGACTTGCAATCGACAGTTCTAAAAACTACACGATTTAACGATGAAATAACGGTGATTCTACAAACAAGTTAAAATAGAAGTTTACCGACTATATTGTAAGTTGTTCCTTAGTTAAAATACCTACGCACATTCATCATCTAAAAAAGGTAGTAGGTAGAGTTTTTTTTGAACACATTTATTCCATTGTTTATATTACCTATATTATATTATTATTATCCATGTACGCTTTCTTTTTTGTTTATACAATATATAAAATGTCAACATTTATTTTTTTAATTTTGTTACATATTTCATTGTTTAATAATCACCCATATTTAGGATGTCTCCTTTTATATTATCCTTTGATTTGAGATTAACATAAATATGAAAACATATCTGAATTAACGTTCCACTAAATTATTATTAAAACGAAAGCTTATCGATGATTATATTGACGACCTTATCGATTATATATTGATGACCTTAACTAAACTAGTAATATTAGACACAATAATTATAATTTCCCAATATATAGATTAAGCATGATTGAAAATGGTCCTTGTTATGCTGGCATGAGATATTTTAATATCCTACCAAACAAAATAAAAAATATAAAAAATTTAAAAAAATATAAGAGAGAAGTTTTCAATTTGTTAGTAGAAATTGAACCATATAATATTAGAGAATTTCTCGAGTATAAGAAAGCACGTTTATAATTACCTATTGTGAAGTATTGTTGCATTTTTTTTTTTAAATATTTTAAGTATACGTGTAGGTATATACAAGGTGTCCACCTAGTGCGCGTAAGTCCAATATCTGGGTTAATAAAAGAGATAACTTAATTTTTTTTTCTACAGGGTTGTCTAATATCCCGAGCTGCACAAAATGAAAATATATTTACATATTCAGGGTGTTCAGTTTTTCCTGGACAGGTACCAACTTCGTTTTTCTAAATGGAAATATATATTTTTTATTGCTTTTTCGAACTAAACCCTTGATTTTAGTAGGACTTTCATCAGCCTTCCCTATACCTAACTTAAACTGTTTTTGAAATATTGACTGGTGAATATTGACATTTTTGCAACTTTGACACCCTGTAAAATCTAAACGGTTTGAGATCAAGCAAAACGGTTTGCACATTCCTATCTTAACTTTTTATAAGCTATCGTTTGATACTAATTTCAAATGTATCCAGGAATTAAAAATTTTCCGAAAATTTTGAAAATTTTTAATTCTTGGATAAATTTGAAATTAGTATCAAACGATAGCTTATAAAAAGTTAAAATAGGAATGTGCAAACCGTTTTGCTTGATCTCAAACCGTTTAGATTTTACAGGGTGTCAAAGTTGCAAAAATGTCAATATTCACCAGTCAATATTTCAAAAACAGTTTAAGTTAGGTATAGGGAAGGCTGATGAAAGTCCTACTAAAATCAAGGGTTTAGTTCGAAAAAGCAATAAAAAATATATATTTCCATTTAGAAAAACGAAGTTGGTACCTGTCCAGGAAAAACTGAACACCCTGAATATGTAAATATATTTTCATTTTGTGCAGCTCGGGATATTAGACAACCCTGTAGAAAAAAAAATTAAGTTATCTCTTTTATTAACCCAGATATTGGACTTACGCGCACTAGGTGGACACCCTGTATACATATATGTTTATATCTTTTTCATGTATATTCTGTTTGTAAGTCAGTTCTTAAATTTTCTTTTGACGCTGTTCAACCCATTGTTGCGTGATTGTATCTTTGTAATGTGGCTGTTTGAAATAAAGTGATATTATTATTAATGTGAATGTATAAAATTGTTTCAAGTTTTAGTATTTTTATTTGCAAATATTTGTATACTAATTATTATGAACTGCATTTAAAAAGGCAACAACGGAAAAAGTATTAAGTAAATAGAAACGGAATTGCAGGGCGAAGCCCAATTGTTTTAACAAAAGCTGTGAAATATTCATTTCGGGGAAATGTATTAACATATTATATAACAAAATTCATAGCAGAATGTTGATTTTGGAGAAGGATAGGAATTATTTGAGGACAATATAGATATTTTTGTGGTCTATTTTATATGGTGTTTGATAATTTATGCAATAATAATTTGAGTTGTTATTAATATTAACTCCTGAAGAAGATGTTCATGCTATTTCCAAAGTTTTGATGCAATTAACGTTTAAAGATAAGGAACAACCAACACTGTCATTAGAAACTCTAAACATCGGAATATTAAATTTGTTCTCAATTATATCTTCTACATATTCTTACATTGATCCTACCTTCAGCCACCATGATTTAGCAATTTATTATCTGCTCCATTGTCATGCGTTCTTACAGTCTTGATATCTGAGAAAGAAATGGCTATTGGTATGTTGGTAAAAGGCTACTACGTATTTTCCGTAAATTCTAATAAATTCAAAATAATGAACCGTAACCGTTTGTAACATTTACCTCAATACGTAATTTTCATCACTAGCCTTCGTCAAAAAATATATTTACTTGTTTAACTAACTTACGTAGGAATTTTTCATTTTCATATGATACTAAAACTTGCTATACATCTAACCTACACAATGAAGACGTAGTGTTATTATAATAATAAAATTAATTAAATTAATTACATGTTTTTGGTGATGTGTATTGCTGTTTCGCAAAAAATGTGTACACTACACGCGGCTGCTAAATATGTTTAGTGCCCTCGAGATTTATTAGACTAGGTCTAATAAATCTCGAGAGCACTAAACACAATACTCTCTCTTCTGCGGTACTTGAACATTTGGTAGTCTCACCGCGTAGGTATACATCTAATAATAATAATAATATCTCTAGCCCTCATTCTAATCACGAGGAGGAAAGTTTGAAACTAGTGAGGGAGATGGGGCGACCTATTATTATGTCGCAGGCCGCATTTGCGCCTATAGAACGACTTACGTTGGTAGACCTTAACCACCATTCATTGCTGGAATGAGGGAAACCTGGAAAACCCCATTAGTTAGGGGGACAAGTCAAACATCAACTGATTTTAATCTCTCACATTAACACAAAGTTGACATTACTTCCAGCCTAGGCCATCGCAGGACGGTTGCCAACCAACCCTGCGAACAAGCCTTGATCTACGAGTAAACAGTTTAATTAAAAGTTGTCTGGTGTACGTGGATTCGAACCCACGACCTCTGGGTTGAGCAATCGAGACACTAGACCCTGAGCCACCGGCTCGCTACAATTAATATTACTATTAAGTTTCCAATCAGTTAATTAACGTACGATTTTAGTAGTTTCTGATACTAAAGGAGTAAATCACCTAATTATATTTATATATGTTACATATAGGTATCTGGTGGGCCAAAAAAACCGTACTTTCTATTTTTCTTTGCCAAACTTTTGTTTTTTAACCCATTTTAACAAACTAGGCGTTGACAGTTAGATAATTGAATAGACTACAAGGGCTAAATATTAATATGCTTGAAGTATCAAGAAACAAAATGGCAGACGCTGATGAAGATAGGCATTGCTTTTCGGCCGTTGTTTTGAAACTATGATTATCAAAATTACAGAGCTAATAAAATCTTTCGAAAAAACTGGCTTTCTCCTAAAATTTATAACTACGAAGAATTGGAGAATGTGGAAATCAAAACCGGAGTACTAACACTTTTAAATTTTGAACAAAAAAACAATCCTTGGTGTTTCGCTCGACAATCTTCGTTGCTCAAATAATAATAATAATAATAATAATAATAATAATAATAATAATAATAATAATAATCATAATAATAATAATAATAATAATAATAATAAAAATAATACTAATATCTCTACCCATCATTCTAATGACAAGGATTAGCCCGAAAGTCTGATAGTAGTGTGTGAGAGGGGGCGGCATATTATTATTTCACGGGCCGCATGTGCGCCTCAGGAATGACTTACATTGATAGACGCTAACCACCATTCAGTGCTGGAATAAGGGAAACCTGGAAAACCTCATTAGTTTTTTGTTCTAAGATATAAAAAATATTAGTAGGCCATTAGTATCCACCCTCTGTAATGAAGTACATTTTATTTCGCCGTTAAAAATAATATTTAACACCTGTAAATAAGTTTCCAATACAACGCCGTAAATAAACAACTATATCCGACATAAAATCTATTATTTCGACACCTAAAGTAAAAGCCAAATGCGCACGCATCCTTACTTTTGCTGTCCACGTGGACCTAGGAAATTTCAAGCGCTAAGAGTTGAGTTGCTGAGCCGCCGTTCGTGAAACTGGCCGTACTACCATATCACCGCGAGTCCCCAGATCTATACTCGCACCAGAAAGTAAGTAAGAAATATTTTACAAGTATAAAAATCGGCATCGTGAAATTTTTATAAGTATAAAAATAAATTGGGACTTGTGTATTTTTCGCCGTCTGTCTACTTGATCAAATATTTTCAGAGTCCATAAATTAGGCATAGTGAAATTTTTATAAGGATAAAAATAAATTGGGGCTTAAACGTTTTGTCGACTGAACCGAATCTTCTTTAGAGTCCACAAGAACGTGGGGACTTGTAATTATTTCCACTTTAGTGGTGTACAAGTACAAAATATACAAAAGTCCGAGATTTCACTTATGCGCATGTCGAGGTTTTCCTAGAACCATATCCAGCTGGCTGCGACTCAGACATTCAGTCTGTGGTCGCATGACATCGAAGCAAGACCTGTCCGTCTATACCGCTGCTACCAGGACCTAGAGAAGAGTAAGTTAAAATTTGGCAAAGTCCACAAGCCCGTGTGGACTTGTAAATTTCACCGGTTGTTGGGAAACGAGCATAAAATATACCAAGTCAGGTATTGCACTTCTGCGCATGTCCGAGGTCTTCATAGAACCTCTTATACTACTGGCACCTCTTCCACTACTGGCAGACATTCAGTCTGGGACCGCACCCCATACGAGCAAGACCTGTACATCTGCACCGCTGCCTACCAGTATCCAGAGAAGTAAGTAAACTAGTACAAGTCCCCAAAGGCATTGGGACTTGGTATAATTTCATCGACTTGTGGGAACGCGTCGAGAATATTACAAGTCGAAATAAGGAGCTACTGCGCAGGTATCAAAAGCTCTCCCACCAACCGTTCCAGTACTTGCTACTAGCTGGTGAAAAAGTATTCAGTCCTCATCGACCACCCGGAAGTAGCAGACGTGCCCAGGACTAGCAAGGGAGTGAGAATACGAGTAGTATTCTAAATAGTATGGTATTTGGTAAATAAATGTATTAAAGGTATTATTGGTGTATTATTACTATATGTTGTGTGAAGTCTAATTTTCCCTATCGACCGACCTGGCGTATCGTATCTTCACTGAAGCTATCTGAGTAGTGGTGTTTCTGCACTGTAAACAGGAACTGGCGCCCGAGGCAAAGTAAAAGAGAAACCGATCCTCGGGCACTAACGTGACACTTCCTACCTGTGCAAATCGGGAAGTATCCGTCATACCTCTCAAAAATATTCACTTATAGAAATAAAGTATTCAACCATTAGTTGTTTCAGAATACACTGGAGTAGTACACTACAACTTATAAAAGCGTTTTTGTTTCTGATATTTCATTGTAATGAGATGAGGTTACGTTATCTGTGCATACCTGATTATAAGTAACCAGTGGCGGTTTTACTGTAGGTGCATCTGTGCAGTGCACTTTCTTAAAAATTAGGTTAACTATATCAATAATAATGTATGAAAGTATTTATTTGTGGTATATAATAATAATAATAATCGAAACTAAAACTAATATCAATACTTCATTTATTATGTTATGACTAAACATATTAACTTATTGGTATTGAATCTGCAACCCAAAATACATAGCGAATTAAATTTTTGAATAGCACCCAACAGTGGTCCAGTTAATCATGCATAAAAAGACCACTCGGACACGTGATGTAGGAGATACGTGCTCGTATATTATGAAATTTGCGTGCAATGCACTTGCTCAGCTGAAAAGTAAATTAAGGGTTATATACAGTTGCTTGGGAATTTTGCAATTATTTATATATCGAAACCCTACGGACTGTTTTAGTAAAACTGTTTTATCATTAAAATAATTTGTACCAAACCGACGACAATTATAATTGTTGAAAGTGAACTCTGTTCTTCAACGCTTAAAAGAATTAAAAATTTTTGAGAAATACGTACAATGGCGCAGGTCAAACTAAATTAACTTTTCGTGATAAGTACCTTTTGAGAAAACACTAATTGCAGAGATTCCAGATTTTAACAATCGTGTAATTGATATTTTTGCGAATTACAAAAAATAGACGAATGGATTTTCTATACGAATAACCTCAAGCTTGGATATATCAAGGGTTTCTAGGGTAAGTTTACTTTTTATTTATTTATTTACTTCAATTCACTGTTCAACAGGTACAAGTCTTATGGCGAATTTACACGTGTAAAGTAGCTAATGCAAGTTACTAAATCAAGTAGATTAAAAAGTTGTTCTTTTTGTGAAGTGTGCGTCTACATTAATTTTATTATTTTCGTTTAGTATGTTAATTTAAACATGGCTACAAGTACATTTTTTCAAGCATTTTTTCAAGAAACTTATGGTCTTCTACGTTGCTCAGAGAACTTGTAAATGGAGATTCTTTAGAATGTAGAAATTGTATGCTGATGTCCAAAGAATAGTTTCATACTCTTCTAGATCAAATTTTCTGCTACTATCTCAAGGCCTGCAATTTCCAAATTTTCAGTTCCACGTCTCACCGTATCTGCACAAGTATACTAATACACTTTACTAAACTGGCCTGTCTAGACTTGTTTATTTGTCGTTTATTTGCTGCGAAACGGAGGTGAGGACTTACTCAAGTAAACCTTTGCTTGCTCAAGTAAATAGAAGTTGCTTATATTCACTTGACTAAACAGTTTACTGAATGCAGCACTTGTGCAAGTGCTAAATCAAGTTGTTTACACGATGCAAGTAACTAAATTTAGTTTCTTAATTTAATAACTTGCTTTAGCTACTTTACACGTGTAAATTCGCTTTAACAGTAAGGTACAGTCAACGGGTTTATCTTAGCAGTTGAAGATCTAAGAGCGTGTAGCTATAATTTTTTATATTTAAATATTAAATATCTATTTAAATATTATTTTAAATAATTCTTGTCGAGATTTCTGTCAATCGCATTAAAAAAGGGGATATATTTGTTTAACGAAACCTATTTCTTTAAGCAAATATTTTTGCTCTGCAAATTTACAATTATTTATAATTTTAGGGCGTTTGACCCTAAAAAATAATAAGGACAACAAAAACTTTATACGATTATTATATCTTAATCATTTCAATACTCTTCAAGATTCCTTTTTCAATAAATACCGATATAAAGAATAAAAATATTTACAATGGTTAATAAATAACTTTACACCAGATTTACTAATAAAATAATATTTAGTAAGTTTATGGAGTACCTGAATATGACGTTTAAAACACTTTTATTTTAAGTTTGTCTTACTGTATTTCTATAAGAACTTTTTTATGAATGTTCCGAAAATACGTTATAGACATTCTTAGTTTGGCGTGATTAATTTCTTACTTACCTATATAGAAGATCACCTATAAGAAAATGTATAAAAATACCATTGAAGCATAGTTCTGACAGTGAATAGCTTTAGGTTAGGCCAAAGTATATATTTGTAAATTGTCACCCTTTAGCAAATTAGCACATTATCTATAGGATTGTAATCGCGACTAATGAGAAAGCCGTAAAGCTCGTACATGGTTTTTATTTCACCGAAACAAATAGCAAACAGAAGCATTAAATAGCTTAAACCGGAACTTTATGCTGCTCTAAATACAATGTAAAACAAGGGATGAAATAATGTCTGTTTTATTGCTCTCTTCATAAATATCGGACTGATATATTTGTTGACTACAGCATTGATTTTTTAATAACGGCACATTTCAATTACAAAAAATAAAATTTCCATTTCCCCATCATTTTTGTTTTGTTTAATGATGCAACTAAAAGAGCAAAATGCACATGCACAGGTAGTAAATGTAGAAAGGTTAGTTTTAGTTTACACACAGAAACCGACTGATAGCCGGAGGAATGTGATACCAAAATTGTATACAGTAGGGAAAATAAGCTCGGATAATTCTTTCTTGCGTCGTCGACTTTTCGTTCGACGTTACGATGGCACCATTGTTGTCTAATCTAAAATATCAAATTCCGCGTTTCAAACTATTGTTTTCATTTTGTTTTGCTTAGCTTAGCGTCACAATATGTTTTTGAATTTGTGTCAGTTTTGCTGTCGTTTGTGCGTGATTTGTAGTAGGTAATCCAATTTAGTCTTTATATACACAGTGTGTCCCACATTGGTAGTGAATATATTGAGATCTCGCTCGGAAACTATAAGAAATAGAAAAACGGTTAATGAGGAAAGTTTTAGAGAATTATGTTGAAAATTTCACACCGCCATATTTTAACCAATCGAAGGCTTGTTTTTTGTTCAGTTACCATGCCAACCCAAAAAATTTCCGGAAATTTTTAACGTTGTGTCAAATTAATAAGTGGAAATTTTTCTGTCATTTAAAATGTCAAAATAAAGGCGCGGGAGTTGAATCAATACATTTCCTATGCTCGAATTTAAGTAATATTTTCAAAATTAAGTTATGTTCCAGCAATATTAGTAGATCAAAGAAAAATATAATATGTTTTTAAGTTAAGTATTTATAAAACGTTCATGTAACTAAATCGTTTGTTAAATCGTCGTAAATTATTTGGAAAATGGTATGTTATTTCACTAAGAGATTTCGCATTTTATTAAACATATAAATTTTGAAGTAGATACTTCAGAATAATTATCAAAAGTAAATGATGTTCTACCAATATTAGTAGATCAAAGTTAATAAGAAACAAAAATATATTATGTTTTTAAGTTATTTGTAAAATATGTATGTAACTAATGTTAGAAAATGACATTTTATTTCACTACGAAAACTCACATTTTATTAAGCATAATATTTGCAATGCTCGAAGTACTTCAGAATAATTATCAAAAATAAATGTTTCCTTTCCAAAGCGGAACATTTTCAAAAATACAATCTGAATCAGCAAATTGCACAAACACAATGACACGATGACAACTGGTGGAACTTGACCATACTTGACAGTCGTAAAAAATGTTTGTTATTGCTCATGGCTCACTATGAGGAATTAATGTTGGTCATTCGCAATTAAAATGTTCAATTTTGGCATAATATATTATAAAGTAATGGTGTGAAATTTTCTTGCAGAATATCCCACGTGCTTAAATTAAAAACCGGAAATTTTTCCTCGTTCATGAATATTTTAAGAAAATTATCCCTCGCCTGCGGCTCGGCATAATTTTCAAAATATTCATGCCCTCGAAAAAATTTCCGGAAATAATTTAAGCACTAGGGATATTATAAGTGAAAATTTAACCGAACTGATGCTTACGGAACTCTTTCAAAAAATGATATTTCTTTGGTTTTTAAAGACTAAATTATATATTTTTATGTTTGATACAATACTGAAAAGCTAAAAAAAATTGCTTTTCTATAAACGAAAAACTCAATATACACGCTGTTAAGAAAAATAAAGTTGATGATTCTTCCAGAAAACTGAAACGGTATAACTGCAATCAGACTAAACAAGCGTATTCAACGTAAAAAGTTGCTCTTGAAATGTTTTTGCGCATTTAAAAAATTCTCATAAATGAAGCAGTTGCAAATTGCAAGAGGTTGGAGAGTTTCTCCAAAATGCAACATTTCAATTTTTTCAAAATACCTCAAACGCCTATAACAGCTCCAAAAGCGCCATAAAGTAAGCAACCGAATTCTGTAAAACTTCCGCATTTAACCATTTATGTATCCCTTATAGTTTCTGAGATCTGAATACATTCACCACTAATTTGGGACACACTGAATAATAGTATGTTTCTTGTTCGTCAACCGATTAATTTTCAGATTGTCGTCTACAACTAAAATTAATATCTATAATTCGAACACACAGCTCTTTTCTGTGTCTTTATATTTTCTAAGGGCCTTTACATGAAGTGCTTCAAATAAATTTGTAAGAGGCTTAGTTGAAAAATAAGTTTTTTACTCTTTTGTCTTCACGAGCGGATAGAAGATTTTGAGGTATTGTCGGCAAAATTTGAAAATGTCCAGGTTAAACCATTTTGCTCTTATAACTTGGAAATGTCGATAAACAGAACAAATTCTCTATATCGCATTTATATATCATCTATATTCTCTCTATAAATGTGTTTAATAACATCATCGGCAGATTTATTAAATAGTATATTAAACAGATATCATACAGTGGTGTCTTTTATACTATTTATTTATTAGGGATTTACTGCTCTTCTTAATTAAGTCAAGAAACAAGATATAACATCTAAAACATCTTTATTAATGTAGCTACCTAATGCATAAGTTAAAAAAAAATAAAAATAATCAATAGCTTCATAATATATACGATGATAATAGAGGAACTCTATGTAAATATTAAATTATGAAATATGATGTAATAATTAGTTCTATTGAAAATAAAGTATAGAAATGCATAAATGTTAAAAACAGTTAATAAATTTTGGTGGATAAAATTTTTAAATCTTGGTGTAAGTAATAATTTTAAACTGAAAAATATAGAACAGAGCTCTATACACATTAATGATAGTAATCTGAAAATAAAAAATAAATAAATGATAGTATGGGCAAACTATAAATTGCAAAATATAGATTGAAATAATAGGAAGCTATTATATAGAAACAAAAATATTGAATAAATGAGATAAAATCTAATAATAATTAACTGAAATATAGGTAGATAGATCTATTTCTTTTACTACATTTTGTACAAAAGTATACAATTGTAGCATGTCACAGGTACAAACAAGAAATAACTTAAAATTGTCCAAAACATTATTGTTTAAATGCTACAAGTAAGACATAAAAATGTAATTCTAATGCAATTCTTATAGAATTTGTAAGTCGAAAACATGGTAAGCGCAAAAAATAGCAATTTGGTGTGTTATAATCAGAGGCCAGAAATGCATGGAAGAACTACACTCAAAAGTATATATTTTTTGCCCCAATATATTTCCACTTCACTCTCCAATGGTAATACATAAAAAGAGTTGGGAAACATATCACGCCCAATTTCTTAAAAAGCTATCGATAATGATCCAAATCATTTGCAGAATTCCAGAATTGCAGAAACTCCATAATAGACGTGGGAGTAAAATAACCAACATATGTAGTTAAGACCTAGATTAGTTATCTTTAGAGGGTTAGTTAGATATGTAAATACCTGTATAACTGGTGAAAAATCCAATAAAACTCCTACACCGTCTAATATAGCTAGTTGTGTGCATCTTGCTAAAATTTTGGTAAAATGCACTTTTATTAAGTCATTCTGGCAAACTCAGTGAAATGAAGTATTAAAAAAATTGTTGAAAATTAGTATAATTGAGTAAATCACAGCGTTAACTATAGATAGTAACTTATCTGCTTATATTTTTTATATGACTTGAAAAGAAAATTCTTTCACAATTTGAAGGAACTTGATTGAAACAATATTTGAATAATTTCTTTTTAATAATAATATATCCCTTAGTTAATTGTAATTCCTATAAAAAAATATGTAAGCAGTTATCTGCCTATTTTGTAATATCGACTTAAGTACCTGCGTAACGCTTTTACATTTTTTTTTATTTGTTCCTTTATGCAAGTAATTTATTAATTATCATCTACCACTAAGACCTATTATTTAAGTCTCTCATTTCCTACTTCCTTTACAGGATTTATAATACTCGACAGAACGGTTGCTGAAATTCAACGGTGATATACTTCAAAGAAAAACAGAAAAGATTGCTCATTCAAGTATTTCTTGGGATTATAACCTTTATTACTTTTTAAGTACCTTCAAAAGATAAAACGTATTGGTACAAATTCAGCATCGCTATAGAGTTATACACCGAATTTACTTTACTGTTAGAAAAATGTTTATTACCTGAAGGAAGTTTAAGCACATTTTATATTTCCGAAATAATATCAATGAAGTACCTAATAAACTAACAACAGAAAAGAATGTACAACATTCAATAATTACATATATACATGTATTTGGACTATACGACTTATATCTGCTAATTTCTCGATGAATTTTCCGAAATAAGTTTTATATATTAAATACAGAACTTGGCACTTTGACATAATGAAATTAAGGAATTTATTCATGAATTTCTTAAATTACTTGCTGAGTCAACTGAAATTATTATATGAAGATCTTAAACGAATGAACGGAGGATGAAAACGGGACCAGTCCGCAAATATATTTAAGTAATTAGCAGAAGTGCGTCAAAGATCATACGAGTTTATCAAAGTTTAGAGTCGTTTTACAAGTATTTCTCCACATAGAAACTACTACACATCTCCACATAGGTACTACAACTCCGCAGGCAAGAGAACATTAATTACCTCATTGATGGATTTAGAAGCTGTAACTTAATCGCATTGGTACGACTATATGCTGTTTTGGTCGCCGGGAATAATAGTAGATTACCGTTTGTCTTTTTTTTACTTTTTTTCTCCTTGTTTGTATTCTTTTTAGGAATACTTTTTATCTATGTAATTTAACTATTTTACATTGTTACTTCCATGTAATTATTTTTCTATCATAAGCAGGAGTACCACTTTATAATTGTTTCATTTTATTTGGTTAATTGGACACTTCACAAGATATCACTATTAGTTTTAAGTCATACCAAAAAATAATTTTTTAGTTTCACATTTAAATATACGTTCGATTGTAAATAAACTTCATGCTATTAGAGAAGTCCTAAATAAATATAAATATCATATCTTAGCTGTTTCAGAGACATGGCTTAATCCAGACATTCCAACGTATAATATAAGCATAGCTGGGTATCAATTCATAAGACAGGACCGTTTGACGAAAGGAGGCGGTGTGGGCATGTTTATTAGAAATGATTTAAAGTTTAAAGTTTTATCATCGACTTCCCACAACATAGAGCAACTTTGGGTAAACCTTACTATTTTAAATAAAGCATACTGTATTGGTGTTGTGTATCGTCCCCCTGATTTAAGCTATAATTTATTCTTAACCGAGCTAGAAAATACCTTTGCATATGATTTATTGCAAGCTAATGCCAATTGTTTGCTTTGTCTTGGTGATTTTAATATAGATATGTTAGAGTTTGAAAATAAACCTACCATAGCCATGAATGATTTTTTAGAAGTACTAGAACTAGATCAGCTTATAGAGCAGCCTACTAGATTTACTTCACTACTTGATCTTATTGTGATATCAGATAATCCTTAGTCTTAGATAAAGGCGTCATTAAAATAAACCGACTGGTATCAGATCATGACCTTATTTATGTTAAATTGGCACCACATGTAAGTTCGGCACCTAAACAAATAGTGTATAGGGATTACAAAAATCTGGATTATGAATTATTTATGTTAGATTTAATGACGCTCCCACTTTTTTACTTGATTGAGATTGATAATATAGACGGAAAATTGTTTTTTTTAAATAATAATCTAAATATCTTGTTTAACAAGCATATTCCAATTAAAACATGTACGCTACGTAAACCGTACGCCCCGTGGCTGACCGACAATTTGAAACTACTCATGTCAATTAGGGACAAAAAATTTAAAAAATTTAAATTGAATAATAATGCCATTCGTTGGCAGGAGTACAAAGCATGGCGCAATTATACTAATACAGCAGTAAAAAATGAAAAAAAGGCTTATTTCGAATAAAAATTTCGTACTTCCAATTTAAAAGATACCTGGAGAGAATTGAAACGTATGAATGTTATAAACAAAGTAATGACAACTGTCCCTGATGAGTTAGCAGATCCAGACTCTATTAATAATTTTCTTGTAACATCGATGCAACAGGTTGATAGCAACAGTAAACATGACTGGATCAGCTTTTATAACTCTAATACCAAAAATAATATACCTAACAGTTTTTCTTTTTCTAGAGTTAAGGACGATGAGGTTAGTAAAATAATTAATAATATATCAACTAAGGCGACAGGGTCTGACGGTTTCAGTATAACTTTTATAAAATTGTGTTGTCCGTATGTAATCCCCTTAGTAACGCATATAATTAATTTTTGTTTAGAAAATAGTGTGTATCCTTCATGCTGGAAAGAATCTTTAATAAAGCCAATCCCGAAGATTAATAATCCTGCCGAGTTTAAAGATCTTAGACCTATAGCTATACTCCCAGTCCTATCTAAGGTACTAGAAAAAATAATTGAAAATCAGTTTCGGGAATATCTTAATAATAATCAGTTACTGCCTATTCATCAATCTGGTTTTCGGAAACAACACAGTTGCTTATCTACCCTTTTAAACATTACTGATGATATTATTGGCCAAGCTGATACTGGTAAAATCAGCGCACTAGTTCTGTTAGACTTTAGTAAGGCCTTTGATACACTTAACCATGATATATTACTGGCTACATTACATTTTGTAGGTCTTACTGAACAATCTATACTGCTTTTCAGAAATTACTTGAATAATCGTGTGCAATCTGTGATTGTTAATAATAAAATATCCGGCAAGGTTAAGGTGTCAGCTGGAGTACCTCAAGGATCTATTTTGGGTCCACTTCTATATACCCTTTACACGTTACATTTTGAAACCTTTATTGACCAATGTAAATATCATTTCTATGCGGACGATACGCAACTGTATTATTCATTTCTACCATCTGAAGCTATCAACTCGTGCCAGAAAATTAATAGTGACTTATCAGCTTTGTTCACTATTGCGACAGATCACTCTCTAAAATTAAATAGCTCTAAGTCCTCCGTTTTACTTATTGGCCGGAATACTGTACTGGATGAAGTTACTCATTTAATGCATATATGTATAAACAATGAACCTCTCATTGTCACTAGAGAAGCTAAGAACCTAGGTGTAATCTTAGACTCTGATCTGAGGTTTAAGTCATTTGTAAATTTAATGTTAAAAAAATCGTTTCTAAATCTAAAACTTTTATACGGTAGCCGACATAATATGTTAAATAAGCAAATCAAGATTCTACTGTGTGAGTCGATGGTCTTGTCACAATTTAACTATTGCGACGTTCTTTATAATCCTTGTATAGACAGTAGGGATACATCCAGGATTCAGAGAATGCAAAATGCTTGTGTCCGATTTATATGTGGCATTAGGAAGTATGATCATATATCTAACGCTTTCAAAAGCCTGAAATGGTTATCAATGAAAACTAGGCGAAATTACCATGCATTTTGTTTTTATCACAAATTGATTTCTACGAAAACTCCTCCATATCTTTATAATAAAATAACATTCAGAACGGACGTGCACAACATTAATATAAGAAATAAAGGTTTATTATCCATGCCTCGACATAGAGTCACTTTTTTTGAACGATCCTTTTCCCATAATATAGTGAAATTGTTTAATGAACTAAGTGTTACCTCAATGCCCTCACTAGCAATGCCAATGTCAATGTCGCTTTATAGATTTAGGATATCTCTCAAATCTTACTTATTAAATAATCAATTTTAAAATATATTTCTCTTATGTATTTAAATTTGCCTGCTGTATATTCTTGTTTAAGTTCCAACACCTACTTTCAAATTTTTACTATCATTTTGAGTCGTCGATTTACTTTAGGATGCGCGGAAGAACAGTACTCTGCTGACGCAGTGAACTGAGCGTTATTCCTTTTTGTCTATATGCAATATTTTTTTTTCTTTTGTATTATATAAATGCTATTGTAGCCTATATAGATAAATAAAATTATTATTATTATTATTATTATTATTATAGGTGGTGTATAACTCGATCAAAGTTCTTGGTCCCGTCGTTCGAAAGGCCTGTATGCAGAAATTTACTAATTTTTTGCAGGATATACCTAGTTTAAAATTCTTTGACGAGTTCGCTTGCTGCACTCTATCTTGCATAACTCTATTACTGTGTATAAAGCAAATCAATTGGCTATAAGCTCTGCGTCTAAATATAGCAGGTTCGCATCATGCTAACCAGACTATTTTAATTAATTTACGGCTACGTATCGTATGTGTTTGCGATAGAAGTGTGCTGACAAACAACTCCATGGACGACCTAGGATAGAAAATACATAATAGGGTTTATTTAGAGCGATTAACATGTGTTTGCTTATTATTCAAACTATTGCTTTGTCAGATTTCCCTCAATTCTGTTATGTATTAAAATATCTTATTTATTCATTCTGAACATAGCCCCATAAAGAAAGTACATAAGTATTAATAATTGCAGTATAAAATTACAGAACAAATGTTGGATAGATAAAAAAATAGTGTAATTAAAAAACAGCAGATTAGCCATTCGACTAGGTGAAAAAATTGTAAAGGAAATTAGAGAGGAGTGAGAATAAAATTGAAGAATTTTAATAACAATAATAATTTATTTACTTAATTCTAACTTAAGGATTGACCCCATTTGCATGTACAAATCTACTATATTATTGAGGTGGATTAGCTAACATCTATAACTATTACAAGGAGGTACCGATAATAAGTACAGGATGTTCAAAATAAGATCCTCTATCTCCTTGTCTCAGAAAGTATAAGTGGTAGAGAAAAAATTAAATACAAGTTTTTGTTGTTACTTAAATTTTTATACTTGTTTGATCTATCTCTCAAAAATACTCTGTAATTTCTTAGTCTAATTGTCTACGAAATAGTACTTTATTTACAGTATTGTTCAGTATGAGATTTTTTTAGTTATCTAATTCGTTTTGGGAACATTTTTTGAGCAAGCCTGGTTTGAATATTTTATTTTTCAAATACTAATATTTTCACAACGGTAATAGATAGTATAGGGTACCTACACAGACGCCATATTTAAAATAAGAGAGTAGAGGCTTGGATCAGAAAAACCGTATAACTGTAAACAACCTGTATATAAACAGAAACATTTGGATTTAATTTTTTCTACCTCTTATATTTTCTGAGATAAGCGGAAAGAAGACCTTATTTTGGATACCTTCTACTATACTACAAAACTACTCTACAGACTATTACAAATTCACTTCTCACGATTGGGATCTCTGAAACTATAAGAGATACGAAGCAGCTTAAATGGGAGCAAACTTGCGTAACCAGGAAACCAACATAATGGCTCAAAAAAATCAAGGTTAACTTGATTAGGTTCTTAAATATCTGAAAATAACGTAAATTCTGGAAATTCGTTTTTATTTTCTTCAGCCTTATTTGAGCAGATATTGAAAAATGAAAACCACTTTCTCGAAGCAACTTTCTGCCCTCTATTAGCCAGGATATTTAGATTTTCAATGTAATGTTAACGTTTTTCCAGAACCTTCATCAACTTCATTTTTTTAAAAACGGACCTGCAATTTTGAAACCCTAATTTGTAAGCCTTCTTGACCCCTAAGAATATACTATCCCAGAGTAAATCATATTCGGACATTTCGAACAAAACAAATGAATTTTCAATGTTTCCATTTCGAATAGTACAATTTTTTTCTGAGTCTTCACTTTTTGTTCATTTATCGTGCACATAACTGTCACTGGATGTTACCAAATCCAATTAGGCCCTTAAATTTTGATGTGAGGCATTTTCTACACAACAGTTTCCTGAAAAACGATTGTGAAATGGAGGGTAGTCGAATGGCCTGCAAGAGTACCCAATATATCCTCACTGGATTGTTTTTTGTTGTGAACCATAAGAAAAATACATAGTATATAAAAATGTACCCAACAATGTAGAGAAGCTGAGGAGAGCGTAAACGCCTTTCATTCAATTAGAAGAAGGGATATTCATAGGACACTACAGAATATTTGGAGAAGAATCAATTTTTGTATACATACCTAGTTCAAAATGGAAATTCTTGAGCATTTAAAGTAAATTTTAAATGTTTCTTAATCATTGTTATTTTTAGAAACTTTTTATAATAAAATGGACCCATAATTTATTTGTAGTGTAAGTGTAGAATAGTTTTCATTTTTTAACGCAATTAAAAAATGTAATGGCCTAACTGAATTTGGTGATATTCACTGACATTTATGTGGTTATGTGTACGAAAAATAAACAAAAAGTGGATATGTAGATAAAAAATTGTACAATTTGGAACGGAAACATAGAAGATACATTTTTTGTACGAAACGTTAGAATATAATTTATTCTAGGGGTAGGCATGTTGTTAGGGGTAAAGAAGACTTTCAAATAAAGGTTTAGAAATATCAGGTCTGTATTTAAAAAAAATGAAATTGATGATGGTTCTGGTAAAACGAAACGTCACATTTAAAACCAATAGAGAGCACAAAGTTGATGGGAGAAAGTGTTCATCATTTTTCAATATCTGTCCGAATAAGACTGCAAAACAATAAAAACAAATTTTCAAAATTTCAGTTCTTTTCAAATATTTAAAAAACTAATCAAGTTACCCTTGATCTTTTTGAGGCATTATGTTGGTCCTCTGATTACTAAAATTTGCTCCCATCTGAGGTTTTTCGTATCTCTTACAGTTTCCGAGATACCAGTGGTAAGAAGCGAATTTGTAACAGCCTGTATAGTAGAACTATATAGTAAAAAATAATAGTGCAGGAATGGATACGCAATTTAATCCGGTACTATCATTTTATATGTAGGACATTTCGACTAAAAGCATTAAAAGTGTGTTTTATGTACCGTTGATTTAAATTTTTACTGAAATAAGAATAGATACAAAATAGTTTAGAATTGGCAATAAACATTTACATTGTATTGATTTTATTTCAATTTTAATGTCCTTTAATCAGTTGGGACGTATTCAACAGTAACGTCGTGGGTCCTTTAGAAAATCCCCGAACTTTAAATTTCAATTTGAATTTACCAATACCAAGCCTGTTACCATTCATTTAAAATGCTAAAGCGCTTTTGCAGATATCATTTGCACTTTTATACACCGCTTTAATGATATTCAGGAATATTTTGCATTTGTTTGCAAATCTGATTAAAAATTAAATCCGGACTTAACTTTCAACGGCTGCTGCAGCGTGCATGTTAACAGAGGAATTATAACTATCCATTCTGGTTTCTTAAGTTCCGTCAACATGACTCATAGTTGAGTTCGTGCTTGTCCTCCAATTTATAACTCTTTTGAATGTTGACAGAGTTCCCAGCGGCAACTGTCGCTGGAGTTCGAAAGTACCGGAGCGCAATGGATTGAGGAGTGGTCACTTGTCGCGGCGTCGATAACTTCGGTGATATAAAGGGAAAATTAGAAAACTGAGTATGTAGATACTTTTAAAAACCTAAAACTTTGAGTATTAAATAAAAAAAATTGGTCTTTTCATTTATTGATCTTTCAACTTTTAAATATATTTGTTTATTTAGTTTTCAGGTTTAATTTTTTGGTGTACTTACTGCAGTATATGAAACTAAGAAAACGGTGAGCGTTACATAAGATCTGATATTTAAAAATATGCTCTTTAATGTTTTGCTTGATTTTCCTATATTCATAAATATCTAGGAAATTTTAGCTTCCTCACCTGAAAAGGCATGAGCCGCTTATTGGTCTCATATGAAACAGAGCACCTTCAACATCTCGAAAGCAAGAATAGATATAAAAATTTGGTCACTTTTTGGTCCCCGTGGAAAAAATGAGGATAATAAATATAGAGATATTAACTATATAAACTACGTTAACTTTGTAAATGCGCGTACAAAAATGTTGTTTCTGAAGCAATACATTGATAAAAACCTAATACAAGATCAAGAACACAAGATATGCTAATAAATCTTTCGCGAAACTAGACCTCAACATACTTTTCTTTCATATTTCATGGGATTTCTCGCGTGCATTTTTCGCCCTCTGTACCATATATGACATAACTATATGGCTATATGATTTTAGTGTCTTTTTATTTTATTTTTGAAACGCATGCAGAAACTTGATAAACCCATTAAATCGTTCATATTGGAATTTTTGGTTGGCTCACTATCAGAGCTTCGGTGACCGTCGCCATATTATCTGTATTTTTTCACTAACAAATGTGAATTGATCAGTGTATCATGTGTGGTAATATACGACATGTTTTTTACCCTTCCCAGACGTTTTACGCATATGTACGGCTGAAATTACTGTTACCCAAAAAATGTCTTGGCTGAGAGAACTGAGGGTAAACACGTATCCATACATCAGATCAAGAAGAAAAATTTGGTAAAATTGGGAAATTTCAGATTTATTTTATTTATTTATTTATTTTGAAAGTACACTGTTCTACAGGCAAAGCCCAACTACAGAACAGGAGGGTAAGAAAAAAAAAAAAGAAAAAAATATATATACAATATAAGCAACACAATACACAAAGAAAACAAATATGAACAAAAAATGAAAAGCAGCCAATACACAAACAATTATTTTAAATAAACAGACTTAAGGTCACTAATGCTGCACGAGAAAATATCGACCTGATTTTTTACCTTATTATAGTTATTACACATTGCATGCACGGGTGAGAATTTTAGGACATTCGTACGAGGAGTGTTTAAGTAAAATGTCGCATTATCGCGGGAAGAAGTTCTAGGACAATGTAGACATAATTCCTCAAGTATCTGTATGCAATCAATTTTATTATGTAATACGTTAAAAAGAAATAATACAGAGTGATAAGTGCGTCGGTCCAACAGACTAGTTACAGAATGTGCCTTCAGAAGTTCACTCTGCGGATAACCTATCGGAGGGTAAACCCCATCCGATTTGAAAGTCAGTAACTTTAAAAATTTACGTTGTACAGACTCGATGCTGTTAATATGTACGTCGTAATGAGGACACCAAACAGTGGAAGCATATTCCAGCTTCGATCTTACGAAACTGTTAAAGAGCATTTTGATGGTTTTGGTCTCTGTAAAATCTCGACTACAGCGGGCAATAAAACCATATGTTTTAAATGCATCTGAAACAATAGACTCAACATGACTGGTAAATGAAAGCTTTTGATCAAAAATTACTCCAAGGTCACGAAACGTACCAGGCCTCTCTAGCGGAATTCCATCAATATTATAATTAAATGATGTTCTGGAAGTCTTCAGCGTAAAAGACATGATATTACATTTTTTAACATTTAAATGGAGATTGTTCACTTGACACCAACTAACTATTTTATTAAGGTTGTGTTGCAAACGTTCGCAATCGCTGGCACTTTTAACTGCAGCAAATAACTTTAGATCATCCGCATATAAGAGGTAGTTGACATCTAGATCGTCACCAATGTCGTTTACAAATATGTTAAATAATAGAGGGCCAAGAATAGAGCCTTGCGGAACCCCTGAGGTAGCCAGATATTCGACGGACTTGAAACCATTGAAAACAACATATTGTTTTCTATGCCGAAGATATGAATTTAGAAGAACTAGAAGTGGCTCTGACAAGCCAAAACCTTTAAGTTTACTTAGTAAAATGCTATGATCAAGTCTGTCGAACGCCTTGGAAAAGTCTGTATAAACTACATCGGTCTGAGTACAATTGTCTATGGATCGCGCAATGAACTGTGTCACCTGTACTAAATTTGATACAGTAGACCTACCCCTCATAAATCCATGCTGAAGCAATGAAATTCTGTTGCCAATGCTCTGATATAAAGTTTTATGAAGCAAATGTTCAAATACTTTGCAAAAGTTGCATATAAGAGAAATAGGACGGAAATTTTCAATATCCAATTTGTCACCTTTCTTATATACGGGACAGACTTTCGACATCTTCCAGATACTAGGAAAGTTTGACGTTCTAAGGCACAAATTGAAAAGAGCAGTTAGTGGTGAAGCGAGTACACAGGCACAGTCTTTAAGAAAAAAAGCAGGCACAGAATCAGGTCCAGATGTTAATTTTGACTTTGCAAGCCTCAAAGCTTCAAGAACATCTTCTTCCTCAAACTTATTGATATGCACATACTGACTGTAAAACGTATCAACATGGTCCACCGCACAGTCCGTGGAAGGCGAAAAAGAAGTACTAAAATATTCCGCATATGCGTTTAAGATATCTGAAGGATTATCCAACGTTTTGCCATTAAAATGCATGCGATTTGAGACACTAGTTAAACCAGTCTTACTTTTTATGAAAGCCCAGAATTTATTAGGATCGTTATGAATGTTATTTTCAGCAGACCGAATATAATTCTTGTACGCAACATCAATATCGAACTTAACTTTAGCTCTCAACCTACGGAACCCATCAAGAGCTATTAAATCAGCACTACTTTTATATTTGCGTAACAATCTCGATTTTTCCTTAATGTCCCTGATAATATGAGAGTTGAACCATGGAGGATATGTATTTTTATGGATAGATGAGTATTTAGGTACATACATGTCGAAATAGTTGAAAAGTTTACCATAGAAGTAAGTACAAGCGTCCTCCACATTAGAAAAAGCCGGCAATAAAGACCAATCAATATTAGCGATGCATTCGAAAAGACTTATCAGATCAGCTTTCTTAAAATTGTAGTTACAGTTACTATTAATAGGAAAATTATTTTTTAGATGTATATCTGATGCCACAATCAAAGTAATTTCTAAGGCAGGATGGTGATTATCTTCGTCAGTAATAGGTTCAAACGACCTTTCCACCAAACAATTATTATTATATATGACCAAGTCAAGTATGTTACCTAAGCAATTTCTAACAAGATTGTACTGAGACAAGTTAAATAAACTAAAAAAATTATTAAGAAGCCGTATTTGAGCGTTGGCCTGAAGATCGTCTAAATATGAAGCATATTTATTAATGTTCAAATCGCCTACAATAAAAACTTCACTGCCAAACAAGAAATCTAGTGATTCAAATGCTTCAAACAGACATTCATAATCACCTACTGCTGTATTCGGAGGCACATAAATATTAAAAACATAAATAGAACGTATGTGTGACATAATTTTAACTCCAACTACATCAATCAGAGGTATTCTGTTAAAATAAACGGTGTCTAGATTAACAGCTGCAGAGGAGTAAGCCTCATTCACCGCTAACAAAACTCCACCGCCCCTGCCGCAATTGTGCTGTAGGTAGTCTCTGTCAGCCCGGTAAACGCATGGATATTTAGTCGAGAAAAATTCTTGACTGTGAAATGACGGATCTAACCAAGTTTCAGTCAACGCAATAACTGAATGCTCGACTTGCGATACCTGCTTACAAATATTTGCCGCTTTACTTCTCAATCCACGAGTATTTTGGTAGTACACTACAAATTTGTGAGCATTAGAACAAGACCTATCGTTCACATGGAAACTGGAATAGGTCGGAGAGTGATAGACAGCGGAATGAAGAACGCCCGAGTACGACGAGTCAGTAACATCGAGAACTGTACTAGAGCGGTCTGATTTCTATATACAAAGAATATCGTTTCTAAGTTTATTACGCGCCTGAATGTAAGCCGTACATTTATCCATTTCCCATACGGCATGACTAGTGGACGCAGTCATATTGAGTGTATCGTTCAGCCTGGTACAATTAGAACAGCAGCGCGTCTGCGATTTACAATCTTTTAAGTTGTGACTCTCTCCGCAAAGCGGGCATGACACAGGCTTATTACACCTACCAGAGGAATGATGATATTCATTGCATTTGTAGCAGCGATAAATTTCCACAGCGTCGAAAATCCTACAACTATCATACCCTACAAACAGGTTACCAGCATTAATGGCCTTATCGTAAGAAAAACGATCTAACTGAACAATAGCCTGATAAATATTCACATTTCTTTTAGTAGGAAAGACTTTGATAATTTTACACTCTGGAGAGTTCAAAATATCTGAATTGCAGCTGGTGATATAGCGAAGCAATTGATCCTCCTCGTATTTCTCGGACAGACCAACCAGACGAATTCTAGGGGAGATTCCGCTAACCTCTCTCACCTCATAATTATCAGCAAGTTTATCATGAACTAAATTTCTCAGTTTTGTGTTGTCTTCCTTACTCTTGCACCCTACTAACACACCGCCATTTTTTATATGCTTCACTTTGGAAAGCTGAATGTTAGCCTCAGTTGGGTTTACACTGCGCATAATGTCGGACTTAGTCTGCGAGGTAGACTGCTCATTGTTCTTAGGCTGAATAATAACGGCTGGAAGAGTTTTATTTTTTAAAACATCAGAGTAATGAGGCTGGGCTACCGGGGCTACACATACTTTCGATGACTTCAACAACTCAGATTTTAAAGTGACTATCTTATCATTAAATGCCGATAACGCACTTTCAATTTTCTCATCCATTAACTTGCAAATATCATTCTGATTAAAAAAGCCACAGGTTTCCATACAATCAGCACATTTCCAAGTCAGACCTTTAATAGAGTTTAGCAGGTTGACTATATCTGTCGCGTCTGTGACGCAGGTGGCATGAACTTGCTTTTTGCACGCTGAACAAAAAATTCCTGGTTTATTTCTACTAATAGAACTACTACACAAACCATTTATTTATTTATCATTCATCATTTATTTATCAATAAATAATAAAAAATGGACGTATTAAAATGAGATTATTAATTTAAAAATTTAATATAAAGGATGCCCAACTTCTGCATATTATTTTTTAATAAAATACGATTTTTTTATATAGCTGTCATTAAAAATGACATTTTTTATAGCATATATAAGGACGCGTTTTAAAAGAAAATTTATTTAGTTTATCAAATTCAATCAAATCAGTATATCGTCAAGGAAAAGTTAAACCAAAATGTAAGATACATGGCTCTATAATTTAACTTTTCACTAGAAATTCAGAGTCCCAATTTCTTTACAAACGTAATATTACTAGGATTAATTGATTTATAAACCTAAGCTGCGACAAATGGATAATGTTAGTAGTAGTGTGAAACAGATCGTAGTGCCCTCTTTGGGTCGTGCTATCTGTCTGACAATTGTTGTCAAATTGACAGACAGATAACGACCTGCTTTTCCGCAGGTGCCATTACAGCAATGACCTCTATTGCCTTTAAGGAAGACCCTACGTATTTATTTGAAAGAAATGCCGAAAACAACTACTGAAACCTGCGGGAAAGCAGGTCGTTATCTGTCTGTCAATTTGACAATAATTGTCAGACAGATAGTAGCACAGACCCAAAGAGGACACTACGGTGTATTTGTCACCACCACTAACATTCACGATTCCCATTAGGCAATCACATTGCAACATCGTTCATTGAGTCCACTACCTATGGCACTCTGATGAGCGCAAAATCGCGAAACCGAGCAGTGTCTGGTATTTGGTCTCGATAAACGATGTGGTGATTCCTACGGAGATGTCGATGTAATGCAACGCCAGTTGGGGCGTATTGGCCGTGGAGTAGTTGTTTTCGGCATCTCCTTCAAATAAATGGACATACATGCATACATACATATATATGAATGCGTTGAAGGACTGAACGAGAACAACATTACTGGTACACGGGACAATACTAACAATTCTAAAATGATCGCTGGTCATCCAGGCTGCAGATTTTGATTGGATGAAAGTGTTTTATCAGCCAAAGATATTTTACTGCTTACTCTACTTTATAAGCTTATGTTACATAAGAAGGAGTTTATAATAATAAAGGTACAGTAATTTGTTAGTAATTTTTTAAAGGGGTTGGAACCTTTGGTGTGAAGACAACACCGACGTAGTTTTTCACATAACACCAAAACACTATACTGCATCGGCGCGCATTTCGTCAACCAAGTTGATATCATCTGTAGATGATTTAAAACTCTACTACTCAGTTTTAGTCATCTTTAGATGATGCCACCAACTTGGTTGGCAAAACGCACATCGAGTGCAGTATAGTGTTTTGATGTTATGTGGAAAACTACGTCAGTGTTGTTAGTTATTGTTACCAAATCTTACGTTTACAGAAATAATGACTAGGTTACGCGGATCAAGCTTTCTTAATGCAATGTTTAGCATTATTCGTTCTTCCAATCCAGGTTTACCAACATTACAAAGCAGTTGATTTATAATTACTAAATTAAAATTGAAATAATGGTTTATTATATACAAAGAAGTATTATATTAAAGTAGTTCATACACACATTCGGTTTTGTATTTCGGTACCTACAAGATTTACTGCAGACTAAATCAAAGTGCACACGTCGCTTAGAAGATTTATAGGGTCTGGGAATAAACGGTGAATGTATCGGATCCGTATCGGCGGTTACTTCCTTTAAGGCATTATACAAAGAAAATGTTATTATTTTCAAATAATCCTGTGGCGAATTTTTATGATTCATGGAAAAACTATTATTCCACAACCCACAATACATTATGAAAAAAAAACAGAAAAGCAAATCACTTAATATAAAAATTACAAGCCCAGAAACCACTTTACAAAAAATGATAAATTCAATTAATCAGTGAATTAACGAGAACTTAATGTTATCTAAAATTATTTTTATAATTCTTATCTGTTTGAAAGTCTTCTTTGTATAACTATTAGCTATTTTAACTATGGAATATATATAGGGTGCACCATTTAAGTTGGCAAACTTGAATATCTTGAAAATGAGACATTTGAGAGAAAAATGTTTCAGATAAAAGTATCATCGTTTTACAAGCGGGATTTAATGGTTATATGTTAGGTTTGTTTGGTTTAGAGTTTCAAGGTTATTTGAAGGGTAACTTTGATTTTTTAAATAGGAACCCCTATTTTTTTAATGATTCGTATTCTTCGTAAAAAACCTAACAACTTTAGTTCTGTGGCATTCCGTGTTTAACCTCAGCGTTTACGAGTAATTACGCATTTAATGTAGAAGTACAGAACACTTCTGAAAAATGGAGAAATATTTGATTGGATACTAAAGGTAAGTTGAACCCCCCCGGAAAACTAATGTTATTTATGAGAGTAACAGAATTTTTATTGCGTACCTACTAAGTTATTGCAAAAAGGAAGTATCATTTATTTGCGAGTTATTCCATCCGGAAATTAAAAGTTAATCAATTTAACAGATGTTCAAAGTGATGGCCTTCGACTGCAATACATCGTTCAATGCGTACTGCAAAATTGTCCACCGTTCTTACTAACATGCCTCTGTCAATGTCGCGGCAAGCATTTCTAATGCATTCTTGCATATTTTCCGGTGTGGTTGGTACATCTTGGTAAACTTGTTGTTTAAGATATCCCCACAAAAAAAAGTCTAGGGAAGTCAAATCAGGGGATCGGACGGGCCAATGTACTGGACCACCTCGTCCAATCCATCGCCCAGGATAATCCCGGTCCAATATTGCACGTGACGTCCGTGCATAATGTGGTGGACAAGCATCGTGCTGGTACCACATGTTCCTCCTGAGTTGTAGTGGTATGTCTTCAAGAAGCTGTGGTAATTGATGGTCCAAAAACTCAGTGTACATTGCCCCTGTCAAAACACCATCAATAAAGACAGGTCCTATTAATTTATCGCCAACTATGCCACACCAAACATTTACCGTCCATTGTCTTTGCATTTGTACTTCACGCAACCATCTTGGATTTTCTGAAGACCAATAATGCATGTTGTGCCTGTTCACTTCTCCATAACTCGTAAAATTTGAGATATTATCAATCAATTATGATATTATTGAGATCATCAGAAAATAGTACTGTGTGAAAAAAGTTTCCATCAGCTTGTAATTGTGCATGTGCCCATTGACAAAATGTGACTCGATTGTGAAAGTCATCGCCATGAAGGTCCTGATGGAGAGATACGTGGTAGGGATGAAATTTATGACGTTTCAGTATTCTAAGAATGCTTGTTTGTGAGATGCCAAGATCATGAGAAATTGCACGAGAACCTGTGTGTGGAGTCATATTGACCGTAGCTAATACTGCAATTTGATTTTCTTCTCCAGTTACTGTTCGTCGACGTTGTCTTTTCTTTGGTTGAATACTGCCATCTTCAGAAAACTGATGCACAACACGATAAAATGATCTACTGGATGGATGTCTTCTATGGGGAAAACGCTGTGCATACAATTCGCGCGCGTTCTCAATGTTGCGACCGGCTTCTCCATAAATGAAAATCATTTTAATTTTTTCTTCGACTGTTAAGGTTTCCATCGGTAACATACTCGTTAACATACAACGCTTTATTAGTAACACACAGCTAAATAATAACTTCGTGAAATTTGAATTGATGCGATCTCACGTGTAGCTCGGACTCAACTTAACTCTTTAAGTCTTCAAATTACAAATTTGCTTTATATTGATCAGCAACAAACATACGGCAAAAAATTCAAAATTCGCTCGTGGCCAACATACTTCTTTTTGGTCTAATAAAAACTTACAAGTTTGTAGTGATAGTAAATTTTTTGGAGCCTCTTCCCACTTTTTGTAATATCTGATGAATCAGTAGCCAAACTAATAGCCAACAGTAGTGTTCATTGCAGGGGTAACGGCTACTTTTACATTTTATTGTTACTGCTACGTTCAATGCTTAATTACTCGTAAACATTGAAAGTAAACTCGAAAAGTCAAAAAACAAAAGTTGTTAAGTTTTCTACGAAGAATACGAATCATTAAAAAAAATAGGGGTTCCTATTTAAAAAATCAAAGTTACCCTTCAAATAACCTTGAAACTCTAAACCAAACGAACCAAATATATAACCATTAAACCCCGCTTGTAAAATGATGATACTTTTGTCTGAAACATTTTTCTCTCAAATGTTTCATTTTCAAGATATTCAAGTTTGCCAACTTAAATGATGCACCCTGTATATGGACTATAATATACGTGGACTATAATATATGAACATTTATTTAAAAAAATTGTCCGCTGTTGAAAGTATCTTTGAGGAAGAGGAACTCTGATGCAAACATTTTAAATTTCTAAGAAACAAACGCTATCATGATAGCACAAGTTAAAGACATAGTTCAGTTACAGGTTAGTTAAATACATTTATGTATTTATGTTACGAGGTTTTTCTTATTTTTGGATAATATTAACTAATTTCTAATTGAATTTTGTATTTATTGAGTTCAATTTGTAATGATTTATGTTCCATGAATCCTACACTCAGAGAAAGGTTTGGTAATTATACCTAGTATTTCATTTATTTTACCAAATGGTAAACTTAAAGATAAGGTAATAAATATCTATATGAATCAATTGTATGGATTACCCATTATTATACCCAAAACATTATTTAGAGCAAATTGAAATAAATTCCTAACAAAATGAAAAGCAAGTCATTTTAGACCTCTAGAATTGTTCGTGTTGGCACATGTAATATGATTTAGCATCAGTCCTTCAACGCGTTCACATATGTTACTAACACGTATAACACTGTATGTTCACTTATTGGAGCCTAGTATTATGTGTTCATTCTAATAATGAATTATTTGTAAAAATATATTGTGACTGAGAGTGTATTTTTTTGTAATTTTTATATATAAAGTAAGGAGCCATTGTTTTTACAACTTTTCGTTTCTCTTGATGCCATATTGATTGATTTCAACTAAATATTATTGGATATTATAATTTAGATTATTTAAATATGCTTAATATGAGTTTACTAATAAGAGTAGGTGACTCACATTCGCCACATGGTTCATAACATAATAATAGTGTAGAATTTTCATATAAGTAAATGAGAAGCAACACTGAAAATGGTACAATATTAACATCAATATTTGATGGTTCACTTAATTTAATTTTACTCTAATATTAGGTGGATTGTTTTATATAACTGCAATTTTGGATAATTAATTTCAAATATCACATCAGATGAACTAATTTCAATTTTGCTCTTGTAAAAAGTGTTGGTATAATTACAATATAAAATATTCAAGCAAATAGTGGTTTGGTCTTAGTTACCAAATGACAAAAATTAGTATTACAGTAGTATTATAATACGTTGGTTACAATACAGAAATAAGAAAATTATAACACCCAAAGTAAGTAAACAAACGATACAGCTAATTCAGCTGGTGCTGGTGTTTTCCCGTATTCAGATTTACCATTCAGTAAAATTAACCAAATACTAGGTATAATTAGCAAATCTTTCTCTTAGTGTAAACAATCTTCTTCAAATTGGTGCTACTAGCCTATGCTAAAAATCACTTTGGCTGTGAACAAGAACGTAAATTGTTGCGAAAGTCAAGAAAGTCTTAAGTTGAATTTACACTTACCCTCGATGATCTCTTCTGAGGTACTCAGGATGCAGTGGCAATGCAGCAACTTGTTTTTCTGTGCGATACAGGTGCAGAATGCCCGGTTGCGGCCCGGGACAACAGTAAGTTTTTGTAAGTTCAACTGCTTTTGCATTGGCTCTGAGTGGCCAATGATAGCGCGAAAATAAAATGTTCATATGCCACTATTTGAATATGAGAATTTAATATAGGTATACAACCATCATTGCGAGAGGATCAAACATAAATATTGAAAAATATCCTAGACTAATAGCATTTCTTTAGAAGAAATCAGTTGGTTACAAGACTAAAAAATCCAGCGTGTTTCGTAGAGAAGACGTGAATAGATTTCTTATGGCAGCATCGGATGAAGATTTTTTTATGATGAGGGTAGGATTTGTTCTATTATTTGTTAAGATGTAACTTCATCCCAAACATAAGAAAATGCAAAAGGTTTTAATTGCTTTTTAATTATTGTTTCAGGTCCCTTTAGTCATAGGATTACCAGGAGCGTCTAGAAGAGTTTGTCAAAATTATGTTAAAGGACATCGAAGAACAACAGTATAACATTCTTGTTATTAACATTCTCGATTCAAAAACATACTTAAGTAGAAAGTTTGTAGTTTATGCTCAGGACAAGGTATATTTCACCAAATATATGCCGTTGAAGCCTTCGCACGTAACACAAAATCGTCTGTTTATAATATATGTTTACTATGTATTATATAAGAAAGAAAAGAGTACCAATCAAATTGTTTGAATGAATTCCATTGGAAAAATACTATGCCAGATAGCCTACCTAAAATTTCCAGGTTCTAAAAACTTATACAGGGAATTGTTTTGCTCCATGTATAGGTTGCATACATACGTATAAGTATGCATACGCATACGCATACGCCCTGCTGCAAACTACGTACGTATTCAACGCTACTGGCTGAGGCAGGAAGAGATCTCATGACTTTGAAATGCTATGGTGCATGCTAGTCGTTCGCTGTTGGAGAGTGATATGTAGCCGATTTGACAAAATTAGTGGGAAAATCAACAGCAGCAGGATGCTCGACAATATTCTCTACTAAGGTATGCATTAGCGAATCTGTACCATATATCAAAATAATGTGGAGACATAGACATTGTTATGTTTTAAGATTTTTTATTTTCGTTCATTTTCTTCAGTAAAAAAAATAATTTAGTTAATCCTTTTGCATTATTTTATTTATTTTTTTACATTACCATACTAAAAAAGTGCGTGAAAATTTACATATTCCACCGGGTGTTAACGAATACCAAAAAATAACAGGAAATGTTGTATGGTAAATATACGTACACAAATTGACAAAAGTGGTATTGTTATTTTTGTTTCACCTGATATTTTTATATATTAGATTATATAAGAGATTTATGTACAAAAACCGCTTCTCTGTCTAGAAATGCCATCCATTTCTGCCAAAGGGATATGTGTTAGTTCATCTTGATTTATTTCGTCCGTTGCATCTCTGACATTGTATGTCCAGATTTTATGTGACAGTGTAACCACTCACAGTGTTTTCGCTCTAGATGAAGCCACATTAATATTTCAGGCATTCGCTTTTTCTATTTTTGGGTATTAGGACTAACAAGCACTTAATTGCTAATATGTTAATTACGCTATTATTTCTTTACTAAGAGTTGTATAACAAATTCTTTTACTACCCATGGTAACTATTGCGTAATGTAGTAATGATTCACACCTTTCTCGAACTGTACGATAGGACCTGATATGCCGAATGCAAAGATTTGGCATAACTAGTATTTTGGCATTCAACGTGTTTTATATACTGAAACGCGAAATATAAAAAAATTATGTAAAAAAGTGTTAGTTAAATAGAGTTTAAAGATACGAGATAAGTGGAGGCATTGTTTTGTCTCGTCCCGTCTCGTCTCGTGGTTTATAGTTTCGTTTTTTTTTTAGTACAATCAAAACAAAAATGTATCGATACACAAGACAGAAAAGGTACAAGCCGATATGAGACAATAAAGGCCATATATTCTATCTCGATCTGCCTTGCTTAAAAGATGGCTAATAATTTGGGCAGTTTAACAACTACCTACTACAAAAACGTTTGCAGGTTTTGGTTACATGCACAAGAAATAAAATCAGACACCAAATTTTTGATCGACACAAGGTTTCTCTATTATAATATTACAAAATATTATATAATATGGCTTATTCCAAAATAATTCAAGTAGGTATGTTAATACCTAAGCTACATAAGTAGTAGGTAGCTAATGTAAGTATTCAAAGAAAATGTCGTCGGAAATCGAACTACCTTAAAATACTTTCTTTTAAAGTAATATATAAACGTACGTTATTTATTTGAAGGAGATGCCGAAAGAACTATTCCACGGCCAATATGCCCCGACTGCCGTTGCATTATATACATAAATAAGTAGGATTGTCTTCCTTAAAAACAGTAGAGGTCACTGCTGTAATGGCACCTGCGGAAAAGCAGGTTGTTATCTGTCTGTCAATTTGACAATAATTGTCAGACAGATAGTAGCACAGACCCAAAGAGGGCACTACGGTGTGTTTTTCACCACTACTAATATAAACGTAGTGTTATATGTGATTGAAAATATGTTTGGGGTTTGTGCTTTGTCTTTGTCCTTTAAACCCAGGCAAAATTTGGAAAATAGACAGTTTTCATAAGACAAAACAAAATTGTCATCATATTCGGAATAAAAGTGACATTAAGATCTTTAAAGGAGTTAGAGAATTTATTTGAATCTTTCTTCTGCCTGCAAGTTTTTTTTAAAACTTTGATTTATAAGTGTTCGATCATTAATTGCGAATAATACTTTTGAAATAAATTATAATATCGTTATTTATAATGCATTGACGAAATATAGAACACGCTATATGTGTGATGATCTGCCCCGTAAATATCAAACACGCTATATGATGATCTGCCCTGTAAATATCAAGACAAAATAAATGTTACAAATTATTGTTGAATCCTGAAAGTTATGTGAAATGTAAGGATACTGACGGGAAAAATATGTAATTACTACAGGGAGAAGAAACAACTGCATTATAAATTTTTTCCTAATTAAGGTAAAATTATAATTTATCTGCAACCACCAAAACTGACGTAAATAACAGTATATAAGCACCTGAACGTCATAAAATGTAGTTTAAAACTCGTTGTGTGTAACAGTACGTACTCCATTAAAATTTCAGATGAGTATTTTCCCGAGTAAAGCTTTTATTTATGTAATACATTTTTTTACAACCGAGGTTTATTTTTAGTAAAATGCTACCTCCGATAATAAAAACAATAAATAAGAATGTAGCATTTACGACAAACCAACTTTTATAGACACCGTTATCGCAACACGACATGCAAATTCTTTACACCCTAGACATATAAAACGGCTGCTATAACTCCATGATATATATAATTTTCTCAGTATCGAAGTTAAGAGTACAGTAAAAAGGATAGGTTAGTTCCCGGAAGGCGCAACTAACCTAGTTGCATACCTATTTGTAAGAAAATTGGAGGATATTTTGGATATTTTTATTGCAATTTGGATGTGTATATCTCCTACATACAATATGCATAATTTGCATATTGTATATAGGTCTATTGTATGTGCATATCATTGTAATATACAAATATATGTATAATTTGAATATATGCAACATTTTCAGTGTCTGCTTTCTGAATTAGCTAGCAATTAGTCTTAACTAGTTTTACGTATAAATATATTGGGCTAAAGTGGATGGCTTATTAGACGTATCTTGAGAATGAATACCTGAATTTTTCTGAAATTTTGGCTGTGAACACAACCTCGAAAGTTCTATAAAAATAAAATATTTTTAAGGGTGTGGAACTTCTGGTTATACCGGAAGTCGACATCAACTTGCTTATTTTAAATGGAGCACCCTATATGTATTTCATTTCTGATTCTACGTAAAATTCCAAACACATTTCATGTAGGATGTCCTATACCTATCTTCAATTGTTTTTTTAAATATTGACAGGTGAATACTGAATATTGACATTTTACAACTTTGACACCATGTAAAATCTATACGGTTTGAGATCAAGCAAAACGGTTTGCACATTTCTATTTTAACTTTCATAAGATTAGTGTTAAATGATAGCTTATGAAAAGTTAAGATTAGGAATGTGCAAACCGTTTTGCTTGATCTCAAACCGTTTAGGTTTTACAGGGTGTCAAAGTTGCAAAATGTCAATATTCACCTGTCAATGGCGAGTGGAAGGTTTTTAGTGGGTAAACAGCACTAGAACACAATGTGCTGGAGTCCCACAGTGCCAGGAATGGCCTGCGAAAAGCAAAAAAAAATTTATATAGATTAATAATAATAATAATAATATATTTCTACCCCTCATTCTAATCATAAGGATTAGCCCGAAAGCCTGAGACTTCTGTAGGAGAGGGGACGGCATATTATTATTTCGCGGCCCGCATTTGCGCCGCAGGAAGGTCTTATGTCGGTAGGCCCTAACCACCATTCAGTGGTGGAATGAGAGAAACCCGGAAAACCAAATTACTTAGGGGGACAGTCAAACATCAACTGATTTTAATCTCTTACATTAACACCAAGTTGACATTCTTCCCATCCAACAAGCCTTGATCTACGAGTGAACATTTTAATTAAAAATTGTTTGGTGGAATGGTGATTCGAACCCACGACCTCTGGATTGAGCGATCGACACACTAAACTCTGAGCCACCGGCTCGCTTGTTTGCAGGGATGGGTTGGTGTTAATGTGATAGATTAACATCGATTGTTTGACTGTCTCACAGCACTGAATCGTGGTTAGAGCTTACCAACTTAAGCTGTTTTTAAGCTTACTCGAGAACAACGCAATCACAAACATTATCCACAAAGTGTGATACTAATGTGGAAGAAGGGGAGGCATATTATTACTGCATTCAGTGCTGGAATTGGCACTTTTATTAAAAAATAACTAATTGGTTTTCAAAGACCTAGTTGTAAACTACATAATAATTATTCATCAAAATATCTGGAATTTAAACAAAAATAAAACATTGAAACACTTTTAATTCAAGTTCTCAGCTCAACTTAAAATTACTTAGCGTCACCTATTAAATATTTTCATATGAGTCACCCTCCGTAAAAAGAAAAATCCTCGTTTTGTTCTAGATATTGGACTTCCACGCACTAGTGGAACACCCTATATAATAACTTGTACTATTACTTGTATTTTAAATGTACGATAACAAAATTTACCATTCACAAAGATTGTCACAACCATATTGAAAATTTAAGTAATTATAATTCAAATAACACGTACATTGGTTATCCTTTGTAACGTGCTTCTTTCATATGCTCCAAACTAATGACACCCACGGACAACGCCAGCATGTACGGTTTGATAAACGGTCCGTTAATTTTGCAGCGTAAAGCAATTGACGATATCAATTTCCTATTATTCGACGGTTTGACTATATTATTCAAACAATTTGTTTACGTTTCATTTGGTAATAAATTTACCAAAAGCTGGCTATCGGCCGAATGTGTCCGCATCGTAAATTTTGCTGTAAATCGATATAAATATCCAAACCTAGGCCCAGATATCAACATGCCAGTCCTGCGGTCAGAAGTAATAGTATCTTCAGATTAACTCGTAATGACCCTCAATCACAGAGCCCATTAAGATGTACGCACCCATTTGTACTGATATTGTGAACACAATACCTATGTGACGCACATCAATCGTTCATTTGAAGATTTGCCGTCGACATTACCATAATAATTAGTACACTAGTGAATAATGTTCAAGTAACTGATGTGAGGTAATTAAAAATGACAAGCGCCATTCATTTGTGAACTAGTAACACGTACTTTGACCGTGTTGAAGTGTATTTAATAATCTGTGGTATTAATATCAAACAAGCAAACAATGAACATAACTTGTTCTAACAATTGAGATACGCTTGGAATCATAAAATATTTTTAATATATTGTGGTATAAGTGTAACTTTGTTATTATTTGAATTATACAACACTACTTAAAATAAAGTTGCAGGCTGCAGAAATATTTGATCAATAATTATTGAAGAAACATGTATAACATATTTTCTGAAGATTTAAATACAAATAAAATAAATTGCAATAACATTCAAATACTAGATAACAAAAATAAGCTATTTCTCACTGAACACGAAATTATTTTGGTAACATTTATTTTGTAAATATAGGTATTCACATGAATTCTCAAATAAAGGAATCATTTCTGAGATAAATAATATGTAAATTTCATGGTTTCGAATTCTGTTATTAGTGAAGAAGCTATAATACGTATACCTATGTTCTTTGAAATATAGTAGTCATCATGCAGATATTATATTACCAGTAGAAATATTTAAACATCATGTGTACATTTACCATTCTTTCAACAAAATTATATCCCATTATTTGTTATTGTTGAATAAATAAAGCAAAATAACAAATCTCATTTTAAATCCTGAAGTCCTATCTGAATTTATAATATCCATTATAACCCTCATTTAAAATAAAATTATATAGACCAATCAGTGTAAAGTATTTTTTTTTAATCTCAAAAAGAAAACAGATTGGCGGATTATCTAACATCAATTAATATAGAAATTACTTTGAATTTATCTAGGAAGTTAGTATAAGTTATTTTTCTTCAAGGTTAGTATAAGTTGGATCTTGTGGGATCTTGTGGTCATGGCTTATTTTGATACATGGAAATTGTGGTATTCTTATTATGGATTTCTAAGTACCTAATAGGAGCTCTCGATAAATAAAAAAATAAATAAATAAACAAAAGCACCATATAAACTATAGGTAACCCCCAAATCCAAAACCAAAGGCTATCCGGAAAGGACATCACAGGAAAAAAACGCAGAAAAATATCCTATTTCCGACGATATTGCCAGTGCTAGTGTTGAGAATAAACCCAGACGGACAATATGACAGAGGAGATTCTGCCAAAATACGCCCTAGATAATTATTGTGCTGTCGTACATACTATACTTTAGGAATTCATTCAAAGATAGATATTATACTATTATACTATTATATATTTACTGAATGTCCGATGTTTATACAATTTAGGCTATTTTTGGCAAGTCGGTGGCTCAGGGTTTACTGTCTCGATCGCTCAACTTAGAGTTTGTGGGTTCGAATCCTCGTTCCACTAGAAAATTTTTAATTAAAGCGTCTACTCGTAGATTAGGGCTTGTTCGCAGGGATGGTTTGGCAATCATTCCGGCGATGGCTTAAGATGGGAAGAATGTCAACTTGATGTTAATGTGAGAGATTAAAATCAGTTGATATTTGACTGTCCCCCAAGCTAATGAGGTTTTCCAAGTCTCCTCATTCTAGCACTAAATGGTGGTTAGGCCTTACCAACCTAAGTCGTTTCTGAGGTGCAAATGCGGCCCGCGAAATAATAATATGCCGCCCCTCGCCCACACAAGTCTCAGACTTTCCAGCCTTTTGACTAGAATGAGAGGTAGATTATTATACTGCCCCCCTTAACATGAAAGTCGTAAGTGCAATTTTTGGCAAAATGAGGTTTTTTGGTTTTTTAATAACCCTGGGGTGTCTAATATCGAATAAAATAGGAATTTTATCGAAATTCGTATTTTAAATATAAAAAAAATATGTTTAAAAATGTGTCGTATTGTACATTCTAAGAGTAACTATGCATAATACATAACATAATCAACGCATGTGCACTATTTTATCGTATGTACAACATTTTGATATAAAAAACATAATATAAACAACGTAAGTATGCACTTGCGTTGTTCTTGTATAGCAATTTGGCATTATTTATCTCGACGAGACGAGAGTACCCCGTAACTATAAAATACGCTTATAATACTTAAAAGCGATTAAAACATGTTTCTTTAAGTATGATTTTATTTCCAGTATTCTAGTTTTATTTTGAATACAGTGTGTTCAGGTGGAAACTAGTAATGTATAAAAAATAAGGTATTTAGTTTAAAAATACAAAATTTTATAGCCACTTACGTTTTTTATTCCTAGTATAATACAATAATTACTTAATCAAAATAACGTAAGTGCACCTATTTTATTAGAAAACGATTTTATTTACAAAGTAAACTACGTTTAACCTACGGTATAATATCGCAGTTAAAGTTCTAGAAAAATATTATCCCGTTTTGTGTAAAAGAAATAAAGTTATTGTAATTCTTTTAAGTCCAGTTCTTTAAACGCCATTTTCTCATAACTAAGCTAAATGCACTTACGACTTTCTTGTTAAGGACGGCAGTATATATTTTATTCCAAAATAAATATAAAAATTGTGTTAACAACTTTCATCAAGTAGGAAAAATGTAAATAGTACGATTGTTGCACCCTTCAGATTATGATGCAACTCTCGATGCAATATTTTTTAATTTCATTTTCGTATGCAGTTTGTAATGAAGTAGGTACATTTTATTTCGCCGTTAAAAATAATATTTTACCTGTAAATAAGTCACCCATACAACGCCGTAAAAAAACAACTATACCCGACATAAAATGTATTATTTCGACACCTGAAGTAGAAGCCAAAGGCGCGCGCATCTTACTTTTGTTGTCCACACGGACATAGGAAATTTCAAGAGCTAAGAGTTCAGAGTTCAGTTGCTGAGCCGCCGTCCGTGAAACCAGCCGCATTAACATAGCATCGCGAGTCCCTGGATACAGACTGGTACCAAAAGTCAGTAAGAAATATTTTACAAGTCAGTAAAATCAACATAGTGAAATTTTCAAAACAAATTGGGACTTGTGTGATTTCGCCGTCTGTCTACTTGGTCAAATATTTTCAGAGTCCGTAAATTAGAAATGTTTAAATTTTGTAGAGTATCAAACTAAATTGGAACTTGTGTAATTTTCGCCGTCTGTCTACTTGGTCAAATATTTTCAGAGTCCGTAAATTAGGCATAGTAAAATTATTATAAGTTTAAAAATAAATTGTGACTTAGACGATTTGTCGACTGAACCGAATATTCTTCAGAGTCCACAAGACCGTGGGGACTTGTGAGTATTTCCAATTTAGTAGTGTACAAGTATAAAATATACAAAGTCCGAGATTTCACTTCTGCGCATGTCCGAGGTGTTTGTAGAGCCATATCCAGCTAACAGCAATTCAGACATTCAGTCTGTGACCACTCTGCATCGAAGTAAGACCTGTCCGCCTACACCGCTGCCACCAGGACCTAGAGAAGAGTAAGTTAAAATTTGGCAAAGTCCACAAGCCCGTGTGGACTTGTACTTGGACTTCATAGAACCTCTTATACTTCTGGCACCGACTCAGACAGTCAGTCTGGGACCGCACCGGATACGAGCAAGACCTGTACATCTGCACCGCTGCCTACCAGTATCCAGAGAAGTAAGTAAACTAATACAAGTCCCCAAAGGCATTGGGACTTGGTATATTTTCATCGACTTGTGTGGACTACGCCGAAAATATTACAAGTCGAAATAAGGAGCTACTGCGCAGGTATCAAAAGCTCTCCCACCAGCCGTTCCAGTACCTGCTACTAGCTGGTGTCAAAGTAGTCAGTCTTCACCGACCACCCGGAAGCAGCAGACGTGCCCAGGAGTACTAGGACTACTAGGAGGAGGAGGACTAGTAGGGAACTAAGATTAATTGTAGGTTTTATGGTATTTGGTAAATAAATGTATTAAAGGTTTTATCGGTGTATTATTACTATCTGTTGTGTGAAGTCTAATTTTCCCTATCGACCGACCTGGCGTACCGTATCTTCACTGTAGCTACCTGAGTAGTGGTGTTCCTACCCAGTAACCAGGAACTGGCGCCCGAGGCAAAGTAAAAGAGAAACCGAACCTCGGGCACTAACGTGACACTTCCTACCTGTGCAAATCGGGAAGTATCCGTCACGAGTTTTGTTATTTTTTAATATTTTGTCTTCAAAATAACACCCTTTCCTTTCTTTAATTTTGCATTTTCAAATGTTTAATAAATATTTAAATAAACTATGGGAACAATAAAATGTATTATGTAAATTTGTATCTATAATATAATATGTTATGTTTTAATATAACTGTTCAATTCACCTAAGTGCATATTTAAAATGAATTATCTTATGCCGGTTCCACACATGCGGCCACACAAGGCGAAATACGGCATTCGCCGACTGGCTCTTTGTCATTGAACATAGATATAGCCCCGATAATTACATTAATTGGAACGGTAGCTTTTGTTATTATGCCCTGTGCGTTATGAAGATAAAAAAAAGATAAACCTACAAAATGTGTGTACCGATCAAATACGTCGCGCGCGGATCGTTTCATTCTCGCTAAACGAGAATGGCGAGGGACGAACGCCGATAGGCGGGCGTCAGGTACACATGCAGCTTTCGCCGCGTAACCGCTCGCTTTTAGCTGAAAGCTGCATATGTGACGCCGGCTTTACAATTTCGGTCACAGTTTTAGGGTCGATATACAACTCTAGCACCGGCAATGTCATTGTAAACCTCTTTCAAACAGTTTTTGCAAACATTTTGTTTTTAATAATATATAAGTTTTAATTGTATTTAAATTTGTAATTGTATTATTTCGTTATGCTGTTCCATTTGATCATAATCAGATGTTTAGTAAAATGCAAGTTTTAAACAATAAAGAGCATGCTTGAGTATTTTACACGTTTTAGTTGTTTCTATTATTTTCATATTTTTGTTTTTTACTTTATTCACAATTTGTACTTTAATATCTGTGGGAGGAACACAATAAGTACATATTCTGTGCTACACACAAGTAGTTTGCTCTTATTTTGTTCATAATTTTATTTATATTGTTACAGAATAAAACACTCTTTTATGACGTTAAAGCAAATTATATTTGCAGTGCCCAGTAAGAGTTTAATTTAGAAACAACACACCACCAAACAAGAGTTATTTTATTATTGCTGGATTTGGTATTACGGTTGGATTTAAATTCGAGGATTTAAATTTTTATCTATGAAAAAGCATTATTAACACTGTCATTTATTTTATTGTTTCGGTTGGAAATATAAATACCAAAATTTAAATTTACGTAAAAGAATGGCATTTTTCATTAAATAAATTATAGCTCACCATAACCGTGAGCTTATGGACCATAGGTTTTGGAATATTTTAATTAATTCACAAGTAGACAGAGACATTTCCGAGCAATGTAAATTAATTAATAAAAGTATCGAATAAGCACATCAAAAATATATAAACAAACATATTATAATTTTTGTAGGCCGAAAATGTGTATTAGCGATAGTGAAAGTCATACGCACATAATCAATTTGATTAAGATCAGCTTCTAAGTATTTAACCTGATTGGAATTTAGGGATTTTTGGGAAGGGTATCCACTAACTTTATTTACCGCTACGATAGTAAAGTCACTTACAGCATATTGTGTCTACTCTACATGCCTTAGTTACAGACAATATCGATAGATAATGAATAGGTGTTTGTTTATCTGTGTTTATTTCATTTAATATGTAACACTCGATCCAGACAGCTTTTGGGTTTCCACTATTAACACAAGTCGGACCAACTGCTATCGGAAAAAGAATAAACAGAAGATAAGTCACTTCTACTATGCCATCTGCCATTCAATTAATTTATTTCAGGTCATTAAAAATTATTTTGACCGTCATTGCTATGCTTTATTTTGCAGAACTTAATACACTTTTTAGCACAAGTATAAATAAGCCTATCTGCCTATCACTCTATTCCTTCCCGTAACCTCGATGCTCGGTTAACCTGAGATTCTATCCTGAAAGAGCCAGTGGTCTAGCGACTCGAGTGTTAGTAAGTTCTCAACGAATTGGTAATTATGCGTTGGGTTTAATAAGACAGTGATAATATCCTGTCAAAAGTGATTTCATTAATGAGGACAATATTATTGCTGCTGAAACTTTAGTTGAGCCCGGGCCACTTGAGGAAAAATTTTTAAAAAGTTGCATGTTAGAAACGAATTTTGTAAGGTATTTTGCAGGATACTTAATTCAATAAAAAAAATGTCTTATTGTCTTTGCTTGTTGCTATATACTTGTTAACAATATTCGAAAGCCCACCAAGATTTGGCTGAATCGGCTTTATTTTACTACTATAAGGCTTACGAAAATGCCAATTTGGATTTATTTTATTTGGAAATTTAAATATACCTCACAGTGATTTTGTAAGCTTTATAGCGTTGCTTAAGTTTTATTTCAATTAAACGTATTACACTTAAATCTATAAACAGAAGCATGAGAACGACAAAACACAAAATACTTATAATTTCGAAAAATCAATAAAAGTTAATTCTTTAGTTAAATAATACTTACTTGTTTTATATATTCAAAAAAATGTGATTGTTGATATTTCTATAAAAAAACGTTTAAAAATTTTTTTCAAAATAAACCCTTAAAAATATAAATTAAGTAGGTACGCCTATGGAAAAGCAATAAAATTTTCTCGAAAATTGTCTCCTTTTTCACGAATTCGTTGGTAACCACATCAAAGGTGCCGATTGAGAGATATTCTTCTGGTTATTTATCTATTCTTGTACTTTTTAGTACTACTTTATTTATGATGTGTATAAAACTATTGATTGCCTATACTTGAAGTGTCATAGTTTTTAATCAACAAGCATAGGAAAAATAACAGACATATTTTTTTATAATATTTGACTGAATTTTTAGGTACTTGATTAATATGAACTTAAAGCACATAATTTCTACATTACACCATTCTTGTTTATAGCTAACTTGCGAAATATTTGTTTTTTGTTTTGATATTGTAATTTGAGATTTTTCTAGGATATTTTTCCGAGCCATTATTTTATTTATTAGCAAATAACGCTATTATTTTTTTCTCATCTGCACGGTCTACTGTTAATAATATAATGCAGGGTTCCAACTATATAAATATATCGGAAAAATGTAGAAAGATAGGGGACTGTTTAGCTTATATTTCTTCATTATTTTAACATGTTTTCTCCATACTTCACGCCCACAAAAATTGTCAGAACATTTTTTAAGTATTTTGAACAATATTTTTTGTAACTTATTTGTAGAGTAGTCGACTTGTCCATCCTGTACCATAGGGGCGTACCATAGACATATAATACTATATGTCTATGGGGCGTACCAAGTAAAATAAAATAACATGAGTAATACTAAGTAGTAAGAGTAAGCACCTAGCTATCAGTTATAATTTAAAAAACATTGTGAAGTGTGAAAAACATTGTGAGTTATCAGATTAGCTTTATTAAACCTATACAGCATTAGATGTTTTCACGGTTTTTTCAACGGGTAATGTTCGCCGTCATGAAAAAATCTTGTTATATTAAGAGCAAAACTGTTCGACAGCTAATAATGTAATAATATATCCCTATAATATATTATAAAGTTTACTCTTTTGCATTCTGGTAACCTCTGAATTTTTGCTTAAGATACCACGAATTTCGCCACATAAAACGTCTAGCCATGTGTATGTGCGTTATCCAGTATTTGCAGTGACTCTACTAACGTCAACGTCAACCAGATTTGTAATTTTTCTATGGCTTCAACCATTTCTTTAATAATTATTGTTATGGTTGATTTTAGACACCAGAAAGGGACAAACACAAACAATAAAATGTAAGTACCTAGTTTTAATTTATTTTTAAAATAGTATAAATTAAGTGCTTTGCTGAGTAATAAGTAGAAATATTCATGGTTAATAAATATGCAAACTTGTTGTCAGAGAAACAATTGCATATAAAAAATGTATTGTAATTATTATAAGTAATATCGTCGCTGTAATTAATGGCTAAAGTTTCAAAACTGATTGTTCGAGAGTAATTACATATCCAGTTGATTTAATCAAATTAAGATCTAGGTGTATGCTCGATTTAATTAAGATTTTCAAAGAAATTCGTAGTTTGGCAGCAGTGAACATGCAATTTTGTGCCATATATTTTATGACACGTTGCCAAGTTTATTACCTTTTAACATTTAATCTCTTCGTATTACATTTTTAATTCAATGCTGATATACAGAATGAGGCAAATACAATGAGAAATAAATTAAAACAAATCTCGGAAAGAAACATGGTACGCATATTAAAGCCACTGAGCCAATGGTGTATTTTATGGTAGCATAAGGCCACTCAAAGCACTGTAAAAGAAAAACTAAATAAGCTTCAGAGGTTACACAGAGGTACAGAGGTATAACTGGGGCCATGGCTTCGGCTCCAACAGTTGGGCGAGAAGTCCTGCTAAATCTACCACCACCCCATGTGATGTTGGAAAGAGAAGCAAGGATAGCAGCGTACCGAATCAGGAATATTAATGATTGAACAGATACATGGGGACATGGACAAGGACAAGGACAAGGATGGGGACATTCCAAGATAAGATATATATTGATATCAGAGCCTATCCTAGAGATGATATCTGAGAGAATGACTAAAAGATTTAACTTCCGTAAGCCATTTGAGGTTCAAATACTGAATTTCAGTGACTGGGAAGAGAAGGCAAATTCTCTGGCTCCTCGGAGCGTCGGGTGGTTCATAAATGACTCCAAAACGCACAGTAGAACAGGAGCTGGAGTGTTTGGACTGAGACCCAGATGGTGTAGAAGCTATAGTCTAAGGACTTATCCGATATTTCAAGCAGATATTTTTGCAATAATGATGTGTTTGGCGGATAATCACAGGGAGTACACGCGTAAACTCATCTACATATTCTCTGATAGTCAAGCCGCTATAAATGCTTTGAACTCAAACAAAGCTCAAGGCTTATTTGGGATTGCCTCCAATTGCTAATGGATATGGCAAACACCAATACCGTGAGACTCTGCTGGGTGCCAGGGCATAAGGGAATTGAGGGAAATTGCAGATGAACTTGCTGGAAAGGGATCTGAAAGGGCATTCATAGGACCGGAGCCAGTCTGTGGAGTGCTGTCAGAACGGCTCTGGGAAAATGGATGGAACCAGATCATAGAAACTACTGGGTCTTAAAACCAGGACATATCTCGTCACGTCCAGGATACCAGGACAAGTCTTGCAAGGGCACATTTGGAAAGTTCTTCGCAGAAAAGCACTATATAGATGTTGACCATGGGTAAACCTAAGCTTAGGAGCATGATAAGGTTCATAACACGGCACTGCCATCTCAGGAACATCTCTATAACCTGAGATTGGCAGAGAACCCGGTATGCCGAGTCTGTGGTGATGCAGACTATACTGCACTGCACATTCTGGGTGAATGTGATAGCTATACGCGTATGAGGCTAACACTCCTGGATAAACCATTTTTGTAAACCTGTAAGTTGAGGAAAATTTCACCGAGGAGATTTTTAGATTTTATGAAAAGAACAAAGATGCTCACTGAATAGAAAATTAGTGAGATGCATAATAGGCCTAGCTGTGGCCGCAGTGTTTCGGGACTGGTTCACAGAAACCGACCCACATGGAGGAGAAGAAGAAGAAGAAAGCTATTGAGAGCATTATTCGAAGTAAATTACTCTTATGATGTTACAAATATTTTTTTATATAAGTTTGGATTAGCTCTAAGGAGCTAATCTCAACGTACGTAAATAGTACAAAAATTAATAGATGATCCATCAGTTCCTCTCTCAGTTGTTTATTTCTGAAATAAAATTTTAAGCACAAACGACAAATCACTCACGATTTAAATATAAATTTATTTGGTGCTTAAATAAAATCACACAAAAAATTTGGCAAGAAAATAAGTATTTAGCTATAAATTTCAATTTTAACATAAGGGAAGGAACTCAACTCAAAATATGACTAAAATAGCTCTTTTTATATTTTACACCTAGCTAGAAAGCGAAGTTACAAGTTTAAATAATATGGTTCTATATTATATTATCCTTTGATGCTATCAGCCCAAAAAGCAACTCTGAAAATTTAATTAGGTACAACTTCATAATTCTGCCCCTATATTAAGGGAAATACAATTCAGCCAGCTTGTAAAAGGATAATAGGTTAGGAGCAGATTATTATTTTGTTATCTACTTTGGAATGAAGTCTGTCTGAAACATTTCTCTTTTGGTAGAGAAACTTTTAAATATCAGATAGCTGTTTCGATCTATAAGATCTTATTAGTATAGTCAGTGCATCAAATTGTTAACTGTTCAGTTTATTGGTGGTCAATGCCATGGGACTTGTCACTTCATTGAGGGATTCTTGTAGATCGAAACAGAGATTTTTGCTATTTTTTGAAAGGAGTGTCTGACAGCTTGTGTGGTGAAAAATAGTATAATATACAGAATACTTTCTGGGAGTCACAGAATGATAATATAATTAATAATGCCAAGAACAAGTCTGAAAACATCTCTCCGAGTGTAGACGATGTCAGGCTTGATGACTCACCACAAGTAAATGAAGTTAGTAACAGAAAGACTAGGACTAGGAACAGTGACTTGAGGACTCTTCCACATTCCACAGGTTCTTACCAAGAAATGTTCATTATAGAGTAATGAAAATCTATAAGGTCTTCCGCTTGAATTTAAATCAATAGCAAGTTATAAAAAGTATTCACAACACTTTTTTACCTGTACCTAAATACTCTTAGTTATTTGGGTATTATGCCACCACTAAAAAATACAAAAAATTAATAATCAACCTCTGCGCCGACGGATCAGAGGTTGGTTTTTGAAAAATATGTTTGCCTAATAAAGTAATCTCACACCAAAAAGTAAATTAACAATATATAACATTAAACACACGTTTACGTTTCGAAAACTTTTCCGTTTTCGTTATCAAAACTTTACGTGTGCCTGACGTACAGAATGGTATGACAGTTTGTAATTTATTTTGTTTATCTACTTCCATGGGCATATTAGATATTAGTCGATTTTATTATATTTTGACTTACCTCGTCTTTTAAAATTGATAACCAGCAGTTATCAAAATTAATAGAAATATTGATAACTGCTGGTTATCAATTTTAAAAGACGAGGTAATTCAAAATAGAATGAAAATCGACTATCTAATATGCCCATGGAAATAGATAAACAAAATAAATTACAAACTGTCATACTATTCTGTCCGTCAGTTGCACGTAAAGTTTTGATAACGAAAACGGAAAAGTTTTCGAAACGTAAACGTTTTTAAGTGATGTGTTTAATGTTATATTATATTGTTAATCTGCTTTTTTAGTGTGAGATTTCTTTATTAGGCAAAGATATTTTTCAAAAAACCAACCTTTGGATGATTCGTGGGCGCAGAGGTTGATTATTAATTTTTTCAATTTTTCAGTGGTGGCATAGGTAATACCTAAATAAATAACAGTAATTAAACAATGCCACAAATAAATACTTTCAGACATTATCTTTACCTAAATACTTTTATGCATTTTTTGGTGAGTATGTAACCAATAACCCTCCCAGATAATTCATTGAAATTTATTTAAACCGATTTAAATATTTTAAGTTGATGTTGGTTCATTACCTGTTTTAATATTTTATTTGTGATATGTATATATTCACCATGATATTATTGTCCATTTAAGTATATATTTTTATTTTATTTATGTATTGCACCACTCAATATGTGTATGTGTATTATATGACAATGGCAGTGTTCACTTCTCTGTATTGAATTCATGACAATAATTACTATTACTTTTGTTCATATATATATTGTGTTTAAATATGAATGCATTACTTCATTCTAACTAATGAATACTGTTCTACATAATTTGTAAGGTAATAATGAAAGATGCCTTCTGCGCCTTCTAGTCTCTGTTCGTTTAATAAAGGAAAGGCAAAATTACACATTCGTAGTCACTATTTAAAACTAATATAATAAGAAACTGAATTTTCTTAAATACAAAATCTATTTTAATTTATGTGTGATGTTTTCGAAACATCTTACTTTTAAATTTTGTGTTATAATTGTGAACTAAAATTCACCGGTTCATAAATGTAAAAGAATACATTCGAAAAACATAATTATACTTTTCCTGTTATTTTGAGACTTCCTATTATTTACTTCTTCTAATACAAAGAACACATTTTTGTAACAAACAAAATACCGAAAAATGTTTAAATACATATTAACGATATACTCCTTTGATCCCGCAGAAATGCCGCCAATGACTTGGGCCATTTGAACATGATATTATACATTGCCAGATTGATTAGTAATTCACAATTAGAGAAGCAGTCACATGCTTCTAACCAAGGACTGCGTAAAAACAACGTGTATTATTTTATCAATAGAAATAAGTAGTTATTTTGTGACAAAACAATGTTAACTAAGTATTTTAATACCTACATATTGTTACAGTGTTACAAAAGCGCCCACACAGTGTCCGAGTGCGACGTTGCCAAATGTACTTTTTCCCGGACCTGGGTAAACTGTGCACAATCGGGCAACATCGCATTTGGGGTGCCAGGGACAACCCCTCAAGGGCGAAGTTTCAACCCTCTAGGCCTTCAAATAATAAGCCCTTTTGTTCACATTTTCTGGACATCATCGCCGGTCCTTATCGAATACCCCTCGTATAACTTGGCTGTCGATTATTTATTGAACTGCCCTGATATGTGGATTATTCCTGAGTATTGGATGTAAATTTATACAAGAATTAGAAGCTTAGTTCACGTATATAAAGGCCGCGGCCTGCCAGCGAAGAAGTCAGTCTTAATCAATCATCAATAAAGAGCAAATAAGCAATGGGTACTTAACTGAAATAACTGCAATTTTCGCAAGTGCAAGTGTTTTCGGCGTGTATTTATTTAGATATTATACAAGAAATATTGTTTTGTATCTAAAGTGTTAAATAAAGTTTTCTTTATATTGTTGTTAAAAGTCTCACTTATCTTTAGAACCCCGGAAGAAGTAACAATATTTAAATATTTTATTGAATTAAGTGTAAAGAACAAAATAATACTGCTACACACATTAAGAAACATATTGGTAATTTAATGAATATTTCTCTACAATATATTATTATTCAATTCAACACAGATCTTTATTTTACTCCAGCTTAATACTGAATGCTGTTCTAATACATTCATTAGCGTATTCCCTATATTTTTTTTATTATAATCACGTCCACAACTGGCGCACACTTAGGAGTTTTCCCATCCGTAATTTGGATTTATCAGTATGTTCATTCTAATATCACATAACCATGAAAACAATATCCTTTCTTCAATTATTCTAAGAACATGAAAATAATACTAAAAATATCTGAAGTTTTCTCTGGCATACCAGAAAATAAAACGAATTTCACTTTGTAACTGCTTCATTGAAACTTCTATTTCTTTACATATTTCCTTTTCTCTTTTACTACTATTCTGTTATTCATTAACTCAGTTAAGTAAACATTATTCTGTACAGGCCATGCCCGTCTGTAATTTAGCTGGTAATAGAACTAGGGCAAAGTTACTTTTAATGCTTGCCTCACGTATCAAGCAAAAAAACTTTCACGCTGGCTTCTCAAAAGGTGTCACAGTTCCTTTGAAAATGGTTCGTTCGGTGGTCGTAGGGCCGCCGACCTTTGTATAACATTTTTATTTTGCTGTTTTTGGAAATTTATAAGTCGAACAAATTTGTCAGAAATCAGACGACATACTGGCTTTATTTCTTAAGATAGATTTTGTTATGCATATAATAATTAAAGTCGCAACGGCGGATCTAAATATAAAGCAACTGCTGCAACAACAGCATCTACTTGTGTCAATTTGTCCAGTACTGATTCAAAGTTAACTACGTAGATTTCGGAAACGATTTCGACTGAGATTTGTAGTTGTTTCCATTCCATATTTTCCGTATTTATTATTACAAATAACACACTATTTATTTGAAGGAGATGGCGAAAACACCTGTGGCGCTCTGACGAGCGCACAATAAGCGCGAAACCGGTCAGTGTCTGGTGGTTGATCTCGATGAAGGATGTGGCGACTTCCATGGAGATGCCGGAGTAATCCAACGCCCGTGGAAATACTATCTATCTGACAGTGGACAACTACTCCTTTAAATAAATAAGTAGAGGTTGTCTTCCTCAAAGACAATAGAAGTCACTGCTCTAATAGCACCTGCGGAAAGGTATGTAGCTGCGGTAGGTCCCTATTAGACAATAATGGTCAGACGGATAGTAGCAAAGGCCCAAAGAGGGCACTACGGTGTGTTTCTTCTCACCACCTAATTTTATACCACTATATTGTGGGCATAGGTACCTATATACCAAAACTTATATGGGTGTATTACAACTGTCCATTATTTATTTAAGCGAAACAGGTCGATATGTTAAGTACGAACATAGATTTATAAGACAAGGTCTATGAGTACGAAAGCGTAGAAGGGCCATGTAAAGTATTTTTTTAAATTGACACAATATCTATCAATTAGGTCTAATTGACAGATATATCTGTCCTGGTATTAGGCCTGGTTTTCAATATGTATACTATCGTAATTTCTTATTCTATGCCCCTGTATTATGTTGTGAAATTATATTATAGTAATTTGTCTTCAGCAGAAACCAAATTATACAATTTAAAATAAAAAAAACCGGCGGAATATTTAGAACCTGCTACATCTAAAAAAAAAAAAAAACGCCTGACAGAAACGTTGTGTTTAACTTTTTTAATATTTCTTAAAGATCTGTTCATCTGATAATGTGCAGAGCTTATTTTTTAATAATACAATATAAATAAAAATGTTAAGTTATACAAAACATTTAAATTCTAATGTTACTACTTGCAGAGATAATAAGAGTAGTTTCACAATAGCTGTAATTTTATTGGGACATTAAATTTGAGAATCTGTATAGAGAGCCCTCTTAAATACTTTTCATTTGCGGATACTGACCCGGGTTCGCATTGTAGGAAATTTGATAATGTTTTCCCAGAGGGCGAGTAACATAAGATCTGATAACAAACTTTTCGAACTTAGGAACACTTTGTTCTACATCGATTTTAAGGAAAGGTCTTAAAGGTTTAATACTACACCCTTGTTACGGGTGCTACATTTTTTTTGTAGGAACTTGTAGTAATAATAATACCGAGAATAATACTAGTAATAATGTATTTATTTACAATAAAAATACAGTGTAGTATAGTATAGTAAAAAAGTACAGTCAAAAATTATATAACGCAACAAATAATACAATAGAGGTTATGCTGTTCAGGGGAGGGGGGGGGGGGGGGGCGAACAATTTAATAAGAATACTTAATGTAAGCGACTGTGTAAGCACGCAAAGAAAAACTTAGGGTTGTATGTAGGATATCATTCCGTGACCCAATAATATCCACATTATACTTGTGAGTTTAGGTTTTCACTAAAATATGCAATTAATATAAACAATAAAAATTATAATAATAATAATAATAATAATAATAATAATAATAATAATAAATAAAGATTAATGTATAAATTGAAGCTACTATTTTGTATATTTAAATAAGAACTAATTAGGCCTACATAATGATCTTGATTATTATGTAGGTTATTATTATTATTATTATTATTATTATTATTATTATTATTATTATTATTATTTTTATTATTATTATTATTATTATTATTACTATTATTATTATTATGATTTATCTCAAGCGAAATAAATTGGCGCTCTAGTCTGAAATTGAGATTTTTTATTATCTGAGACGGTCATTGTTTCTTAAAAAACAAAACTACAAAAGTCATATTAACAATGAAAACCCTTGTTAATAACGTTAATTTTATAATAAATATACTACCCCTAACTAATGAGGTTTTCCAGGTTTACCTCATTGTAGCACTGAATGGTGGTTAAGGCCTACCAACGTGAGTCGTTCCCGAGGCGCAAATGCGGCCCGCGAAATAATAATATGCCGCCCCCTCTCCCACACAAGTCTCAGACTTTCGGGCTAATCCTTGTGATTAGAATGAGGGGTAGAGATATTATTATTATACTACATTGTATCAACTCACGCTACACAAAATTAGAAACATTAATTTACCAATATTTTTTAATATTACTACACTAAAATAGCAGGTATTTTTTGTATCATAGTCCTTTTTTCATGATCTCCTAAGAAATGTAGTATTTCGTATGCTTCGTACTTTTTGTAAGTTGAAATAGCATATACATTACATTAATCAGAAAATCATTGAGTTCAAAAATGATATGGCGCCAATAAAAACCAATAGAGTTGCTGCTATTTTTTCCGAAACCATTTACAACTTAAAAAAATTACTACACCACTAAAAATATCCCTTACAAAATTACACAAAACCGGCCAAGAAAGTTACAGCTGATTTTCAAAAACGACTATTGTTTTCATTTTTGTTTAAATAGGTGTAAATGTTTACGTTTCTAAATAAAATAGAAAGTAAACAAATTCAATTGTTTTCTCAGTGGAATGTGAATGGGCATTAAATTCTGCACTACTTTCCCCATTTAAACTTTTTTGTACCTCCAACAGTTTCCGAGATCTCGGAAGTGTTAACTCAAATTTGGTTCAGCTTGTATATTACTACACAAAATATTATTTGCTATGCGCTCTCAGGTTTTCTATTATGTATTTTTTTTTATGGCAGCCAAAACATACAAGTACAGAGTAATATACTGAACGCTCTTAGGGCTCAGAAGCGTTTTGCAATTTTTTAAATCACACAATTATTAATATTGTTAACCATTTTATAACGATTGATTGTTTCATATATTTAAGAAATCAAAATCGTGTGACATTCATAGCCTTGCTATCGTATATAGATAGCTAGATAGGTATTTTTTCTTACCAAAAGCATTACGACATAAAGAGAAAAAAAAAATATATTTCTATATATCTTCGTCTCATTATTTTGGCAGTTAATTGGTTTATGTACATCTGAATACAAATAGACAACCAAATTTATTTTGTTTTTCTAATAACTTCCACTACAAACACAAGAAGGACCCTCGTAAACATAGCAATTTGACTAAAAGTCTAATAAATAACTAACAACTGACTTGCGTGGCAACGCGTGCTATATTATTCATGAAACTCTTCATATCTAGAAATGAAAAGTTAACACGAAGTTAATGGAATAGTAAGTACCGCGTTAACGACAATATGTATAATTTTTATACGTTAATTCAGATTAGATAAATGAAACATATTATTTTTTTATAGTATATTTTTAATACTATTTATTGGCTTATTTAACTGTTTATATCTTTCTTTATATAGGAATTAAGCCAAAAAGTTATCTAAGAGATAAATTATTAATGAAATTATCAAATATTATAGTTCAATAAAGTTTTTAACTTTCCTGGTTACGCAAAGTAATAACCTTATTATTTTTAAGATATGTCGAAAACAACTACTATGTGTGGAATATGCACCCCCCCCCCCCCCTACATTGAATTACAACGGCATATCTTATTGAGATTATATGAAGATATGCCGTCAATGTTGGGGGGTGCATATTGTACGCATAGTAGTTGTTTTCGACAAAACATAAAGATAATAAGGTTATTCCTTTGCGTACCTAGGATTATAGGCAACAAGGAAAATTAAAAACTTTATTGAACCACAATATTTGATAATTTCATTAATAATTTATCTCTTAGCTAACTTTATTCTTAATTCCTATATAAAGAATGGAATATATTGGTTGTGAATCAATTTGAACACTAATGAACACTAATTTTTTATGAACACTAATGTCCATATTTTTGAATGCAGTACGTTATGAAGGTGAGGTCGTTAATTTTATATAGGTTAGTGACAAAAATAGTAATATCAGGTTTTGTCAACAGGGGTATATCGATTTGATCCACTTCATGAAAAATATGTGAAATAGTAATGATAATAATAAAATAGTCTCAAATTTCTTTATTTTACACTGAATACAATACTTTCTGAAATATTCGCTGAACTGAAGATAAAATTCTGCCATTTACAGATATATAAACACGTTGGCACTTTAATTAGCAGAAAACATGTCTAACATTAGTCTCTTCCAAATTTACAAACACCCTCTGAATTAATATATTTTTAGATTCCTTCTAAAATTCTTCGGAAAAATTTTCATTAATTTTTAATCTAAATCCATTTAACATTGTATACAAATGATTAAATCATTTTTTTACAAGTAACTTCATGTATAGAGAATTTATATCGCGGAAAATCGTGCAATAAGAATATCGAAGTTTATCTTGAAACGATATGTAGCGTTAGAGGTAAGTTAGTTGGAATTATTTGGAAGATTTGGAATGCCTATAAAGTCCATCCTAGAGCTTTAGGTAAAATTCAAACATGCTGAGATGTATATAAGGTTGTTCCATTTAGAAAAATCAATCTGAAATAAATTACTTCCTACCAAGTATATATTTTCGATATACCTCCATCTACAGGTTTTCATATTTCTTTGCGAATACATTTCATATACAATTAATTACCCATTGTCGATATACGCACCTTACATTAGGTTATGTTTATTACGCTCATTGATTTATATCGTCCTTTATTTTTCTGTGTGGATTTTGGAAAGTCAATAATAAACAAGTCAACTAAAATTGGGTAATTTTCCCATATTTATTAACAGAGCTCCCTCAGATTACACATACATATCGAATAATAATATTAATGTGTAATGTTAAATGTAATGGTTCATTTCTGGTGTTTACAGAGTCCGCCAAAAATCCGAGGATACAAATTTTTAAAGGGCGGGTTCATAGTTTAATTTTTTGTAACATAGAGGATCAGAATCTTTCACTTTCGTTGGCAATAGACCCGAAAGGTAGCAATTAAAATATTTTTTAAGTAGAAAACCATATCGAGTTATATGACATTTAAAAGGTTATGAAAAAATAAATTATTTGATAGAAATCGGAGGCGTTACGGCGTCCTGTTGAAAAATAATTGAGATATATAACAGTTTCTGTGATTTTCATGATATTATTTATAACTTAACAATAGAGATTTAAATAGTCACCGTTCATCAATTTCGTAATATCACTAGCACTGATAAAAATAATTATTCTGTTGACTTCGTTATGCAACTAATTTTCCAATTTGTTAATGTATCTGATTCTGTTTTGTAGACTCAATTTTTCTAGAGCCACAAAAAAGAAAAAATCAACTGATATTAAATTTGATTTCGTCTCTCCTGCCGGTCTAATGGTTCGGAAAATTTTGATTTAAAAACTATCGGGCTGTTGGATACCATCCTGTGTTGCAACAAAAAATGCTATTGGAAAATTCACTTGGCTAGACAACGCACAGAATAGGAATAATTTGTTTTTGTGACGATTTCAAGATATTTTTATTCAAATTTCTTTGAATGTTAAATAGGTCAATTATATTCAGAACGATAATGCCAACCTTTCCTTTTTTTGATTTGGATTTTCTTGGACTTGAATTTTCGACACACCAATTTAAAAATTATGTCAGTTTCCCGTTTAATCTCCACCCTGCAGCGATGAATTTTTCCATTGAAATAAGAAAAAAATACTCTTTCGAAAATAAAACAACGTGATGATAAATATTAAATTATCCGCATTATCTCCCAGAATTTGAGTCTTAATGGTATTCTCTGAGAACTTCTGGACTAATTGACTTTTATACGAAAAGAAGTGACTCATTTTCAACAAATTGGTTTTATTACTTTTACACTGTTTTATTTACCTACAAAACAAAAGGAAAGTTGTATATTATCATTCATTTGATATTGTGACCTTTATGCAAGAAACAATATAATCGTTTTCAATATACATATAGGTACTTAAATTATTTGGATAGTTGGAAGTTAATGTGAAGTTTTAAAATGAAAATAGTCTAATGGACATTCATTTTATCATTTCGAGGAAATAAATTAATTTAAGGGTTAAAGAAAGGCATATATGCATGAGGAATGGTAATACTTTTTAAAGAATTGAAGAATTTATTTTGGCCCGATTTTTCAATATGGGATTAACTCACATGTTGCAGTGAACTCTGGATTACTTATAATAATTTGTTTTTCAAGTGCAAGTTACCTTCCAGCTTAAAGTTAGTCAAAGTTAAATTAACCCGTAAATAAAGGTAGAATTAACTAAAAATGTCAAAGTTAAATATAACCAAACAGGTCGCATGTTTTATGTTCAGTAATTCTGTGCAGCATTTTTTACATCAAATTATTATAATATATTATGAAATAAATGCATACAGTAATGATGAGAATGCTAGAATATTGGAAATATTTAAACATATATCAAGCTATTTTGAAGAATAGGCTCCATGGGATAGTTATGATTTTGTGTTCGCTTTTATATCGTCGAAAATTTTTGATACAAGATACAAGATACTGTCTTTATTGTACTATAAACATTTATTTATGTGAATAATTTCAATTTGTGATTAAAACTGGCTTCTTTTTGTTTCCATCATACCATTCCACGTTTTAAATTATACAGGGTTATACAGAACTCATCTCTAAAACTTTGAGGATATGTGCATCCTTAAATAAGAAATCGATATCACCAAAAAAATTTTAATAAAAGTAATTAGGATTTCCCGTAAACAATGTTTAAAGTTATACCATTATAAAGGACTACGTAGCTGGGAAACTGTACTTCAACACATCTGATACTTTTCTACCACAATCCTAAGAATGTGATAAAAAAGTAGACACGTTTTTGTTGGTTAAAACCGACCGAATAAAAACGCTGCAAATCTTTTTTGCGTCGGGTGTCGGTATACTCTCAGATCTTACCAAGCTTTTTTGTGCTAGCCTGTTTGCATTCTCAGTCCCAAGGTCACTCCATTACAGTGGACCAGTATCCGGCAGCGTGCAATGAAAAATTTTTAATTAGTTTTAAGACCCCGCCAAAAAAATTTTTTTTTGCACTACCACATTTGTACATGTATGTTGAACATCCCCAAATTTTATTATGGATGAGTTCTGAATAATCCTGTATAGGTAGTTTTCTTTCAGGTACCTAGTTTATTAATTGATTGTCTTGAAACATAAAATTTTCTCCAACGTTTTTTTTTTATCTACATACTTTATTCTTTTTTAGTTACAAATCATTAAATATCAAAATGTATTTATTAATACTTACCTTGCAATGAACTTTCGATAAGCTAGGGATGTGCAATTCCACTAGCTTAAGTTCACTGACATTACTCCGGTAGCTCAGGGAGATTTATGATACTAGGGCGTAGTATTCGTAGGACTGCTTTGAAGGTTGACAATTTATTTGGACACCAGGATAATTTTTAGATATAAGAGACAAAAAAAAACTATATAAAATGTAGTTGAATACACTATAATCAAATAAGCACAGAGGATTACAATTGAATAATGAAGTTACTATTGAACAATAATAATTTAAAAATGATGTATAGTTACTAGAAATGAAAAAAATATGTGAAATTGAAATTTTAAGCTGGGCTCACTTTACAAAAATTTTATGAGGTTCGGGGTCACTCTGACAATTTCGTTCCTTCTCTTTGAGATCAGTACTTTCACCCTTAACCTGTTGCTGATGATTGGATCCAGGTGGACTTGCCGTGGCCAAGTGGGGAAGCTAGAGCTCTAGTCCAGATGACGGTCACGTACTGGCTAACTCCAATCCTCTTATCTAGGGATCTGCAGGTGGTAAGCGTCCAGAGTTCTTTAGCTGGTTATAGATCTTGCAGTCAGGTTACAGCAGGCTCGTCTCAGAAGAGTACATACAACGAATTGTTTGTGTTAAGAGTGCCCCAAAAGTTACAAATATATAGATGAACGTTGACGGCTAGTGTAGCCAACATTAAAAAGTATAAATATTTTCCTGAAGGGAATGTACCAGAAAATCTGGTTGTTGTCAAATACTCTGTGAATTATCACAGGGAAAATTATAAACAAATGAAAACAAAACCTGGAAGGTGTCAACCTTTAGTGACCCTACCCAGAATTAAGCAAATAAAATTATCCAAAAATTTGCATTCAAATGAAACTGATTACAGTTCCGCCACTCAACAATTATTCTTAATAAAAGACTCTAATCATAACTATTTAAAGATACAATCGCTCAGAAGGAACAAAAAAAATAATAAATAAAAAACCCTCTATTATCTGACCCAAAATTCCAAAAACAACGGTTTCATAACCGGTTAAACAAGGAAATATTACCACTCTAATTAGGTAAAAGAGAAAAATTATTCCATTAATATTTCAAAGACTGAGTGACATGTTATAAAAATTCTTATTGATTTATTGTACAAATTTGTTGCCAAAGAACAATAATCAATGAATTTACAAATATTAGGAAACAGGTTCCAGTCAGTCTCGGCCATCGGCGTGCATGTGAGTTATTAAAATCTCTACGAAGTAACAAATTACTTAATCTAGTGCAGAAATTACGATATTAACAATTTTATATAGCTCACAATCATATATTATAACCCTAAGATAAGAGAAGATAAGATAAAGGAATTTAATTCCCAAACAACACGTGTTATTGAATAGTTGCAATCCGATTCAAACAAAATGGAGACAAGAAAACTGAAATTTATTAGTTTCAAAAACTATATTTTCTATAATCTCCTGACTAGAGCACAGCTTCACAAATTTATTAAAATAATATTGAAACTATATTCTATTGTTCTGACTCGTATTACTTCTCACCATATAGGGTGACAAAAAAATCTCACTGACCACGCCTAAATAATTTACCTAAAATCCAGGTAAATCCTGATTATATATGAAATGTAATTACTTAATAATAACAACAGATCGCTATGATCGTATTTCTGTACTAATAATGATAATCTCAAACCAATAATGAAAGTGAATAAATTATATATATCAAATAGGTAAAATAACTCACATGTGCCTACTGTAAAAGCCTGGAACGGTCTGTCCGTTCATTCCTAATTACACCGGCGTGTTCGTTTTATTTTTTGGTGGGCTACCGTTTACTAGCCAATCAGCACCTTCCAGCGCGTCATGTCAAAAATTATTGAGAACTCGGCAACCAAAAATTAGGTTGTGTGTTTTACGGGGTGCATAATAGTCAACCTCATGGAACGACTTAAAAAGTACGTTACAACCTGCACTAAGAAAATATTGAAGCTTATTCAAACAGAAAGTCATAGTGCTTTTAATTTAATACTTTTCTGCAAATGACAGATTGATGACAAACGTAAAAATCACAAGAGAATCCCGAAAACTCTAAAACTGACCAGTGTACATCTCAAGCACAGATTACGATTGAAAAATATATACAAATACACATTGTACTTAATCCAGGATTAACACATAGGTATGAATTACTTAAGTCTTCGTTTATTTTCCACTTAAAAAAACAGACCTTAGAGGTGAAGGTAATTTAGAAGAAAATGTAGGAATAAATTTAAGTTGAAAGGAAATAAACTAAAAAAAAAATTAAAGGGATTGAAGGAATTTATGAGGAATCCGAGGAATTTGAAAGGAATTAAATGCGTTTAAGGAGGAAAGATAAACTTATGTATGTACAAAATTAAATTCACGGATTACCCCTCGGGTTTGATTCACAAGCTGCGTCAGGAAGACTATAGCTAGAGGCGAGTTTATATCATCATCTGATGTAATCAGCAGAGTTTAATTCTGCTCTTTTTCCAAAGTAACACAGGAGACAGAAATCATGCATGAATCCAGGAATGGATTTAAAAGTTAATGAAACATGTGGGATTTTATAACTATAATTTTTTGTGTCATTGTATAATCAACACCAAGTTCTTTATATTCATAAAATACAAAACTAAAGGTAAATGGTAATAATGAGTATGTAAGTAGACATTAGGCAACATTATTCCGTGTCAACCCATCATGTGAAACTCACATGTCGTAAAAATTAATTAACTTAGTTAAAATTGAATATGAGTATGATCTATAATGTTAACATTTCAAGATAGGCATAGTCACACCAATTCCTATAGCAGTATATACTAAATATATTCATATTATTCCGATAAGTATAATTTTATGTTACACGGATGCAACACAGAAGTGTTAGTTAATAAATATGTTGCACAATAAATTTTACGTATTTCCCTCTAGAATTAAATAATAATAATTGACTATGATCGTGCATTTCTGAACACGTGTAATGGCTATATAGCCGTCGCGTGGGACCTGAAAAGTGACGTGCTGTGCCAAGGCGCTAGACATGAGATTTAGCCATTAAGGGCGAAGCAAGAAGCACGGCACTTGATTAAAACTGCTAGGTATAAGTACATCTATTACGGGAGCCATAACCGTAGCTCTATTTGAAAGTAGACGCCACCAAAACTGTATTTGATATAATTTTGGCGATGTGAGCAAGTCGAGAATTACGGTTAGATTTAAATCTAAAATTGCTCTTAAATTGCACGGTACGGTTTAATCAAAACGTATTTATTTTTTCTACTTTGATTAATCCATAAACTGGATGTGTATCATTTGCTAACATTTGCAGAAGATGAAAAATGTAGCCATTAAATGAAGTTTAATGTCACAAGCTGACCTGATTATATAATGATGTTTATTAAATACACATTACCGGAAACATTATTAGGCTATTAAACTGCATATACAGGGCGCCCTATTTCTTGACCCGTTGCATGGGTAACTTTTTTATTAGTAGAGATACAAAAACGCTTAAATGAGCAAATTAGTGCAGTTTCGTATTAGTAATTCTACGGTAAGGCGAAAAATTATATACGGGGGAAGGTTGAAAAGTTATTGACAAAAAACGAAAAATCCTACTTTTCTATTATCCCTCGTAGCTCGTTCATTTGAAGAGTTAGAGAAAAATGCTTCACATGTTTTTTGCAGTATTTTTCATGTAAAATGACATGCACTTGCTACTTTTTATATATCTCTTAAAATGGATGAGAATCACAGTAAAATATATTTTTTTTAAATGTAATGGATAGGTGGCTGTGACATTAACCGAAAGTCCCCTTTTTTCTCTTTCAGATGATATAACATAGTCCATATTTTATCCTTACAAAAGTAATAATAATCGTTGTTTTTAAAGAAAGTTTATTGTCACATCAAGAATGCTATGGAAATAAAACAAAAAATAAGATTCCTGATATTTTTAAAAACGTCTAGTTGGCATTTAATTATTGACAGATCATAAGTGACATTTTTAGTTTTTGTTAAGTAGTTTATTGTTTATTATTAATACTGCATACAAAATAATAGTGTTGCAAATATGTACACCAACGAAGAGAAAAATGATATGCTATTTTGTTATTATAACCAAAATCGAGATGCACAAGCTGCAGCGAATCTTTATTTTGAAACTTACATGGAACGAAGACAGCCCCATCATAGAATATTTAGACAGCTGGAAAATAATATACGATTATACGGTTCTTTTTCAAAGCCTAAGGATGAAAGAAACTTCAATGAAGACACTGAAATAAATGTTTTGGCTTATGTAAATTTTAAACCTGATTCTTCAACTGCAGAAATTGCACATCACTGCAACACTTCCAAGGAAACTGTAAGAGCTATTTTAAAAGGTAACAATTTAAAGCCTTATCATTATTCCATATGCAATACTTTATATCCAGCTGATAATCAAAGAAGGATGACATTTTGTCGATGGTACATTTCAAAATGCGAAGAGGATCTAGACTTCTGGAAAAAGATTTTATTCAGTGATGAAAGTAGATTTACCAACAATGGTATTTTTAACCGCCATAATAACATAATGTGGTGCCGAGAAAATCCACATCTTGTTTCTGAAAGAAGAAATCAACGTCAATTTGGGATAAATGTGTGGTGTGGAATTTTTGTGGCAAAATTATTGGCCCATATTTTTACGAAGATAATTTGAATGCGAATAATTACCTTCGTTTTCTAAGGAATACTCTAACAGAGGAATATTTAAATGAATTACCACTTCATATTTTTAGAAATCTTAAATACTTCCAACACGATGGAGCACCTGCGCATAATTCCCGCGAGGTAAAACAATATTTACATGAACAGTTTGATAATGTTATAGGAAATAGAATGGATATCGACTGGTCAGCGCGAACACCTGATTTGACCCCCTTAGATTTCTTTCTTTGAGGGTTATTGAAAGATAAAGTTTATGTTACAGCTCCTCTAGATATAGAGGATTTAAAAGTCAGGATTCCAGATGCAATTAGAAGCATACATGGACATACAATAAATAATGTTTTAAGAAGTATCCAGAAACGTTGCTTACTATGTATCCAACAGGATGGTGGTCATTTCGAACATTTACTTCAATATAATTAATTAATTAATAATTTCTGTTCTCAAAACATTCTTTTGTTCCATAATCCATAGCATTCTTGATGTGACACTAAACTTTCTTTAAAAACAACGATTATTATTACTTTTGTAAGGATAAAATATGGACTATGTTATATCATCTGAAAGAGAAAAAAGGGGACTTTCGGTTAATGTCACAGCCACCTATCCATTACATTTAAAAAAAATATATTTTACTGTGATTCTCAACCATTTTAAGAGATATATAAAAAGTAGCAAGTGCATGTCATTTTACATGAAAAATACTGCAAAAAACATGTGAAGCATTTTTCTCTAACTCTTCAAATGAACGAGCTACGAGGGATAATAGAAAAGTTGGATTTTTCGTTTTTTGTCAATAACTTTTCAACCTTCCCCCGTATATAATTTTTCGCCTTATCGTAGAATTACTAATACGAAACTGCACTAATTTGCTCATTTAAGCGTTTTTGTATCTCTACTAATAAAAAAGTTACCCATGCAACGGGTCAAGAAATAGGGCGCCCTGTATACACTCATACTTATATTTTCAACGAAACTTTACATAACATACCCTACTGTGTATAATCTGTTCATTAATTAATAGTATAAAGCAAAAGTTACCCTCGAAAAGTTTTCTGTCACAATTTCGTTACCTAAATACTTCCTTATTTACACATACACTATCACTGGTATAATTTATATTATAATAGAAAGCTCCCTAATCTTTAATCTTTTAAGCTCTTTAATCACCTATTTTGACTATTTGGCTACGTTTACTGATTAATCATTTTTTTTGCTCAGCTTCTCGGTTTGTTATAAAAACATAATATCGTTGGACAATAATGGATTCCAAGTGCAGTGATTCCTCATTCATTATTTCTTATATTAAATGTAGGAGAGAAGCCCAACAAGAGAAAAACTAGCAATAACTATGAATAATAAAACATAAAACGTAAATCATAAAAACTGTTTTAAATTAAATACAAATAATCCACACATCACAACAAATTACAGCTATACAGAAATTGTATATTTTATGGCTAATACGATTTATATTTATATATTTAACAAAAATTTGAAAAACCACGTATTCGAATATTTATTCCAAGAAACTACTTTATTTACTCTTCGTTTGTTTAGGTACAATATTTGCGAGGAGCCTCATCTTTAATTTAGAGCACTTGTATTTACTATATTAGGTATTCCACTATTTTAAAAAAGTAAATTATAAGTAGTAAATTATTTTATGTCTTATAAGTGTTTTAGATACAGATACCTGCTATTCAGAGGTAGATATGACTTCAAATAAAAAATATTGTATTTGCGGCAACCAAAGGCAAGTCATTCGTGTGGGTACGGCGTTTTATCTACGTGTTAAAATACTCAATATCAGTATATTTTTTTTGTTTAATTAATGGGCTCAAATTTACAGGATTTATTCATTTACCAGATTACTGATAGAAACGTTTGTAACTAGAGAACAGATCAATCGATTTTAATATTGCAAAACAAATATGAATATCATTCAAGCTGTATGCACCATGACATCCCTAGCCGTTAAAAACTATTAGTTAACCGTACTTTTAGTGTCACCATTGGTTTGAATGAAACGAATTTATAATAAAAAATGTAGTAAATTCTAATTATTTATCCAACGCAACTATTTAAAAAGTTAGGAGGGATTTATAACCAACAACCGGGAAAAAAGTGAATAAGCAGCTTAGACATTTTATATTATTTTTTAGTACCTACTGCTGAATCGGATGTTTCAAGTAGGGCTGGGGGATTAATAGGGGATTATGCCATTACAAATAATTGATTAATCGATTATTTGGTGCAATCGATTAATCGATGATTTGTTATTGCATTACAAATGATTGATTAACTTATTAGTTGACACAATCGGTTAATCGGTTTTGATTATGTAGTTGTACGTTATTGATAAATCAAGTTTATTAGCTGCTTTAACTGTTTCACTGTTTCACTCACAGTGTTAACCGATTATGTGAATCGGTTAACACATAATAATCGGTTTACATTCACTAATTGATGTTTTGGTTATGTCATTTTAAATTGTATATTATATTATTAATGAATATTTTGATTGTCACTACTATAGTTATTGATTCATTTGATTTTGATTGTTCCTTAATTTTTCTAATTATGTGCATTCAAATATCCCTAATGTTTGTTGCTTCTCATCTCAGAAAGTATAAAATGTAGGGACTACTAAGGTATAAAATATAGAGAAAAAATTATCTACAAACATATTTTGTCTTTACCTAACTTGTTCATTTTTATTACCTACTTTCTTGAATACAAGTTGTTCAGTTTTTCTGGTCCAGGCATTAACTTTCCTATTTTAAATAGAACAAACTATCTACCTGCCTAGTTATGTTTTTGAACTGCCCTTAAAATTCTAGCTCCACATTATTAAGGATGCCATATACCTATCTTTTACAATTATGAAGATGAGGATACCTATTAGTAGTGCGGAAGAAAAAATATTTAAAACGCTTCCAATGTTATTTTATTTAGTTTTCAAAATATTGACAAAAATGTGAGCTTTTTCATTTAAAATAAGCTAATATATTCATAATCGGACACAATCAATTAACAGAACACAGATCATCAATTGATTAACCAAAAACTTGATTTATCAATTAATTAATCGAATACGAATAATTCGAACATAATTGTTTAATCAGACACAAATCATGAATCGGAAATAATTCATTAATCGGCAGCAATCGATTATTCTTAATAATAATCGATTATTTTTAATAAACGATTATCGACTATATGAATACGTAATCGCCCAATACTAGTTAGAACTACTATACCTGTACGTAGCCTAAAGTACGTATTGTCGGGTTTTCCAACATTTTCTTATTATTACAGTAATTTATTGCGAGTAATTGGCCAACCATCTATACATTATTACTTGCATCACTAGAAAGAAACGAAGAAGATAAAAAATAGCTTTGCCAATAATATTCATGCATTAAAAATATTATAAATTAAAAGTTATTTCATAATTGCCATATATACAATATACAATAATAGCTGTATACAAAAGGTTTACTGACGAGAATTTTATATTTTTAAAACAGAAAGGCAATTACTACAAACATTAGAGTATTTCAAATATGGTATTATGCATCTAGCCTACTGCAGCTATAAGGAAATTGATCTACAAGTTGTAGTAGATAATAGCTGCTGCAGGAAACATAATATAGGGTATAAAGTTCAAATTTAAAGAACCTTCGACCAAACTTGTTAAACAACTCAAAGTAACTTGACAAGGGTTATTGTTATTATAAATCAGGCAGTTTTAAAATTCATGTCCGCAGGACCAGCATGAAAATAAATCTCCTGAGTGAGGCGCATGTAATGAGGGGTCAAATTGAAGAAACCAATACATGTATATTTTGTATTATTTAAGATTGGTATTAATGTTATTATTTGAGATTGATATATTTAAGATTATTTAAGATTGATTGATTGATATATTGAGATTATTGAAGATTGATATCAGTTTGCACCTAGTTTTTATAAGTGGTGAAATAAATTTACCTACTTTTGCCTCTAATATGCATGCAACCTCAGTAATTTTTCAGGTAATTTCCTTGCATACTATAGTAGGTATATGAGACCCTGAAAAATCTATACGTTATAGTTACAGCCAACTGCAGAGTGGCGTGTTCTTTAATTGTGTTATGTGCTCAATTTAGCATTAATCATTTTATATAATTTGCACCTATTTCGTGTTTTACATCACATTTTCAGCAAATTTCTTGGTTATTTAAATAAATAATAGCTCAATAATGGAAAGTGATAAAGAAAATGCGAAATGATTATTTTAAAATATGTTAAGTACCAATAATAAAGCTTGCCTTGATACTACGCTTCCGATATTTATTTTGAATACCTCTGGTTTTCTATTTTTTATTATTGTATAGTATGTACAGGAGGTATAATCCCAAAAGAAAAGAAAATTAATATATTCATTATTTTAAAAACATTGAGTAAGCTCTATATGCTTAAACTATATGTAAAATTTCCTGGAACCTATATTATTAAAACTTTTTATCGGATTAGGTTGAAAATACACTTTTTGGTAGACGTTATCCCAACAGTAGGGTACGCTTAAACGTACTCATAAAAAATGTACTATTGAAACTGTTCAATTTTATGTAGGCAACAGTTAGGATATTACAAATTATCCTTTTTTAAAACATTTATGGGAATACATTTTATTTTATGATATTTCGACTTTATAACATCGATTTTTTTTAGTCCCCCAATTTAATCCCAACAGTAGGGTACGTTCAAACGCTATAAAGGATACACCATAAAAACTGTTCAATTTTATTTAGGCAGCAGTTATGATATTACAAATTATCCTTTTTTAAAAGGTTTATGGGGATACATTTTATTTTATGATGATTCAACTTTACAACATTGAATTTTTTTTTATAAAACTTATTAAAAATAAAGTTCTTACTTCAATCGTATTTGATTATGATCTTTTTTTATGATAGCAATATATAAAAACAAGGATGTAGATTAATATTATTACCATATTCTTTTATAATTATAAAATATAATGGCACTATACAGCAAAATACGTATTTTTTGTGTGTCATACTGAGACAAGCAGTACTCAATCTATTTGGATTATTTCCCAGTGCTTAAATATATTTACTCGCCTTCAAAATATTTGATTCCAGCTACCTATACATAAAATCGTTTGATACTGATTTTATAAATTAATGGACTAACTTTTTTTTTCTTTCTGTCTCTGCTTCTGCCAATTTTTTTATTTCTATTCTTAGTGTTTCGTGCTAGACACATATCTAGCAAATTCTAACTAACTTATAAATTCGATAGGTACTTCATAAGCTACTTCAAAAGGATTAAAATATACATTGAAATATCGGCCAGGTTACCTTATAGACTTATTTCTTTTACACTCCTGATTTATCAGGAAAAAACTAGTGCAAAAATCCAGTTAATTTAAAGCGATACTAAATAATAATAGGTGTAGTAGCATCTGTAAAAACATCACAAAGTAGCTTTTTAGTCATTAGGACTTATTAAGGCTTAGGCACTAGTTAATTATTTATTAAATTTAATTGGTTCTAATTTCACGAAGCATTAGTAATATTGAATATAACTTATTGGTGCATTGTTTTAATTTGTAAGAAACAATATAAAGCCATGTTCAGTTGTACATACATCATGATGTAGCAAATCGTTGCACTGAAGCATACGCAGTTTTTGTACAACAAATATTTAATAGCTGGGAGCAATCAATTTAACGGTACCTTTTCTGGCGAGAGGAATGTTTTACTTATACATTCATAATCTATCTTACTCCTACATTTATAAAGACAATACAAGGATCATGCTGTTTTCTTAAAACATATGGTATCAATCATTGTATTTATATAGGTAGTTCAAGATACGGATCTGTAAATGTTAGATGCCGAGTCATAATTTCAATTTGCAAGATATTATAGCTACAAGTTTACTTGGTACATTATTATATGTTATTAGCAAGTTAATTTATATTCTTCGAGACAGCTGCATGGGTGTCGTATAAAAACATCTGGGCAATTATATAGGCGGCAGAACCTTTTGCAAAAATAAATCCCTTGTGTTATGAGTTTTCAGAAGCATCTACACTTTAATTATTCTTACGTATAGTTGAACCCCATCTCGTCGCAATAATTTCAGATCCCAGTCCAGTGCCATTAATACCTATGCACTTACATACACGCACACATACCCAAACACAGTGTTGGTAGGTATATTAATCTAGTTTCAAATAGGTATGAGAAACGCAGACAATTAGACTGAAACTCGAGAAAATAAAAGGAATCGAACATGCCAATAAAAAGAGTGTTTTTGTGTTTAGTGCATAAAAATTGTATAAAGTGAAATATTTCCTTGTCGAATATGCGAAACAACTCATCATACCTAATTCACTGACTATCTTTTTCAGATTTTAGCAATAAATTATAGCTTACTTTGATTGAATTGGAAACAGCATCTTGACAACAGATCTTTGTAGTCACCATTTAACAATTCTGATATTTTGCATTTTTACATTAGTCAATGTAAAACTCCCTTATAAGTGCTATAGCCTGAAACTCCTATTTTACTGCCAAGTAATCGAAGATCTTAATCTATCAATCGTTATTTCCTCAAAAGGATTATCCTTTCTAAAATTATTTGAGAAAACAGGATCTGATTTTTTATCGAATCGGATTTTAATTTCCTATTGATTTACCTATATTTATTTATTTATTTACTTATTTATTAACATACAACTCTTACATACAATCTTTCTCATTCACCCTATTTTCACTCGTTACTAATAGTAAACTAGTGCCATCATATAAATTATCCCAATGCTAAACAGTATCTGAGTAAAAATAGTAGGTAAACACAAATATTAGAAATTGTTCTTGTACAACTACAATAATTATTGTAACGATAATATAATATTAAAATTGTTAAATAGTCAAATAACTAATAACTATAATGTGTATTAATGTAAAATAACATAATTTTGTAGAATCCTATTAATAAAATTGAAACATGGATATGGTTTTTCTAATACATAGAGTAAAAATGAATAAGCATTTCATTAACATTCAGTTCAAAATATTTGCTTACTTCTTTGGAATGAGAATTTAGAAAGATATTAGAGTTTACGAGAAGTTACGACTTTTGTGTTACGAAGAACTTCGTTTATATGAAACAATAAAAAACATGCATATAAATCATATTCAACGCCTACTACTCGTATAAATTCCGCGCGATTTAGTTCTATAGAAGTCTACTTTAATTTTAAAGCTTCCTTCATTTTGACTTTATTTAAAAAAAAAAACGTCTACTTGTAAATATGTACAAATACATATTTAAAACTAAAGAGCTAAATCGATTTCCTCAAGCTCGGAAGTTGTTTTTGGTAAACCAGTTTATTGGAAAAGCGGCTTCTTCCTCTACGAATAATTTAACTGAGATGGTGATAAATGCAACAAACATTTAAATTTTACTTTCTGATGAAAATTATTGATTTGGAGCATTGCTTATTAATTTATTATTATTATTTAATTTTCGTCGTTCGGGATTGTAACGATTGAAATAATTTACAAACATTCTCCCTGTTACTGGATGTTTTACCACATATCAGTAAATATAAAACAGTAAATAATAAACCCCTGTGCGAAAAGGGATTGGTGTTTGACACCTATATAATACTATTAAGTAACCAAAAACCAAATTCTTATTTAGAAAATAGCCGATAAACGACTTGAAAACTTTTTAACCCATCATGTATTATGAATGGTCCGGGTTTCAGGATTTGTAAATCTTGCTGATAAATGACCAGTCATAAATATAAATAAGCGGAAGTCTGTTCTTTCACCCTTAAAACAACTTTTGAGTAATTCTATTCATTCTGTATCTGTAGCACGCGACAGAAATTCGTAAAGGATTTCGGTGTAACTTTTCATGCCTAACAACTTAATACGTTTAATAGCTTTCTACTTTAATTTAAAATATTTTGTTTGTTTTAGTAATACTACGAATGCATGAACATTACCGGAATGTTTTATTTACCAAATTGAATAATTATGAATACATTTTTATGAGGATATATGTAGTGTTAAACCCACTAATATAAGAAAATACTTTTTAACAAAAAATATATATATTTGGTCACTGTTGCTACATTCGATGTTAATATTGTTCTAACTGCTCTAACTCTCGCGTCGTTCCCCGGTCTACCGATGTTATACTTAATCGGCGACCGAGAGTCGGTCCCTAATATAAACAAATCTAAACGAACTTCACATGTTTAGTAAACTACTCTAACATTTAGCCTTCCTGACTTATCACGTCCTCGGGCCACCATGACCAAGACAACAAAAAACTTAGGCAATATTATTGTAAACTTGACAACATTTCTTACCTCTTTACTTACAACCTTATTAGGCAAACTACAATAAAATAAATATTCGATAAATAAATGGCAATGGAGATTTCTTTCAACCCCGAAGTTAACATAATAACTATCAAGCACGGCTATTCAGATTTCTTTCAATCAAATGAGGTTTCTTACAACCCCAAAGCCAACATATAACTAACATGCACTGGCCGTCGAGATTTCATCCAATCTCATGAGGTTTCTTGCAACCCCAAAGCCAACATAAAAACTAACAAACACGGCTATCGAGATTTCTTTCAACCTCATAAGGTTTCTTTCAACCCCAAAGCCAATATAATATTACCTAATAAGGATGTAGTGGTGAGAAACACATCGTAGTGCTGCCATAGTGCCTTCTTTGGGTCTTTGCTACTATCCGTCTGACAATTATTGTCAAATTAATAGACAAGCGACCTGCTTTTGAGCACGTGCCATTATAGTGCCACTACGTGCATGTGTCTTCTTTGAGGAAGACAATCCTACTTATTTATTTGAAGGAGATGCCGAAAACAAGTACTCCCCAGACAATATGCCCCACTGGCGTTGTATTACTCCGGCATCTCCATGGAACTCGTCACATCCTTCATCGAGATCAACCACCAGACACTGACCGACATTGCGCTTATTATGCCCTCGTCAGAGTGCCATACGTAGTGGAATCGATGAATGATGTTGCGACATGATTGCCAATGGGGCATCGTAAATGTTAGTAGTGGTTAGAAACACACCGTCGTGCCCTCTTTGGATCTGCTACTATCCGTCTAACAATTATTGTCAAATAAATTAGTAGGATTGCCTTCCTCAAAGACAATAGAGGTTACTGCTGTAATGGCACCTGCCGAAAAGCAGGTCGCTATCTGTCTATAAATTTGACAATAATTGTCAGATAGATAGTAACAAAGACCCAAAAGGGGCACTACGGTGTGTTTCTCACCGTATCTCAATAACCTCATTAGTTTGTTTCTCAACATTTACAAAGTCTTTTAATTTTAACGCAGTGCTACGCACAGATGAAAAAACTGAAGATAGTCTTTCTTTCCATCGTTGCCAGTCATTATTTACTTCAGCTTGATACTCATACCACGATTTTGCGTTTCCACTAAGGCGACTTATCATACAAAATGTTTTTTCTCGATCATCCCATCCGTACAGTTCACCTATTGAGTCTATTTTATGAGTTTCTGATTCTGTTCATATGATACTCTATTGTTGATGTGTTTTAGAAGTTAGTTTACGTTCTATTAAGTCCTCCGATTGTTTGAATCTGTTTTCGATTGACGGTGCAAAATCATTGAGGTTAGTTTCCTCACGATGACGCGTTTGTGAAGGTCTTTGTCAATCTTTCCGTGTATGAACGCGATTTCTACTAGTACGCTTCATGTTTTTGAAGTTTACAAAAATTCACAAAACACCAAAAGAAAATAATTCAATAGTCAGACAGACAGACAACTAGACTAAACGTTTCACTCACCGGTATTGGTCCTGATACCTGCTTTCATCACTTTGTCTTCAAATCACAACACTGTAATAATCACAAGTTTTGTCGTTGGTTTATTTTTTTTAGATTTACACGTGTTCTGTCCCACTTCTGATATGTTAGAGCTATTAATATAAGAAACTACTTTTTACAAAAAAAGATATATTAGGTCACTGTTTAATAAACTAACTCCAATAGTAGTTAATAGTTATATAGTTGAAATATAAAAATGTAAATCTAATGCTTTACGAGAAATGTGAATATACACATGGTGAGTTTAACAGTGCAAGTAACTATGCACGAATATTGATTTTAAGATGCGACAATAAAAATATTTGCTACAAATAAAAGAGATGAGAATCTGAAGCGAATTTTGCTTTACTTGAACGTTAATCAATCATCTTGACGTCACTGTATTGAGTCATACTAGGTTGTTGCCCGGTCAACGCAGAATATATTTGTAGTGACTGTAATTAGAAACATTTTTATTATTTTCTTTAAAATGCAAAACTACACATTAATCTTCATTATAAACTATGATTTACACATTTTAGAAATTACTATACTTACAGAACCTTTCAGTTTGAATAAAATGCTACTCCTAAATATATTTTAGATATATTTTGAATTAATACTTATTAATAATAAAATTTATGAATTCCAAAAGTATTTGTTGATAGAATACAGTAAAACTTAAAACTAATAATAATTATACGACTGAATATATTATATATATTATACTATTAGGTAGTATCAATATTTATTAATTACACCGAAATATTAAATCTTCTATAAATACTTAAAAATAGTTTCAGTAAAATATACGTCAGGGGTTGAAACAAATTCATTATTTTCGTTATAAAATTTATTTATTTATTTATTTAGATATATTAATTCAACAGATGTACGTCCATATAAACGATATTACAATAAGAGATATAAGTAGTACACATCATATATAAATATCAAATAAAATCACAAAACAACAAACAAGTACTAAACTAACAAACAGAAAACTAAAAATAAAATAAAAAAATTCTTAATGTACGGATAAGTTGATTAAAAGAGCAACTAATTTTCTTTTTGGTTCTAATTTTCATTCCACCAAACAATTTTTAATTAAATTGTTTACTCGTAGATCAAGGCTTATTCGCAGGGATGGCTTGGCAACCATCTTGGCGATGGCCTAGGATGGGAAGAATGTCAACTTGATGTTAGTGTGAGAGATTAAAATCAGTTGATGTTTGACTTGTCCCCTAACTAATGAGGTTTCCAGGTTTCCCTCATTCCAGCACTGAATGGTGGTTAGGGCCTACCAACGTAAGTCGTTCCTGATGCGCAAATGGGGCCCGCGGAATAGTAATATACCGCCCCCTCTCCCAAACAAGTCTCAGACTTTCGGGCTAATCCTTGCGGTTAGAATGAGGGGTAGAGATATTATACTATATTACTATGATATTATGGTTATAATCACGACACATAGAAATGAGTGGAAATGGCTCACTTATGGTGCAATATTTATACTCGTATTGTTCGATGTACTCACATTTAGAGAGGGTCTATTAAACGATTGGGTGTGAAGAGGAATTGAAACATTATTGAGTGCAATTTGAATGAAAGTGCTCTCTAAACTTTTGAACAAAAATATTTTTTAATAATTACATAACAATATTTTAAATATTATTTAAGTAAAAATAATCTTATTTAACTTTTATAACATTTGTTTTATTGCCTTTGTACAAAAAAGAAAATATATGGTCGTCTATTGTATTACACGGAAGATATTATATGTCAATGAAGAGCACTTGCACTAAGAACTTTCATGAGTTCTTGAAACAGACCAATTATACCCAGAAAGGGATTTGTACTTGTAATACAAGATCATGTTGTAACTACATATTAATTAAGTATAAATAGTTTACTTTAAAGCATAATACAATAAAAAAGGATAGATAGAGAAAATGCCACCAATTCCCTGAAAAAATAGAACATATATTATTATTACATCTAGGTGTAAGTGTAAAATACTAGCAGGTTATACCAATAGGCATAACGCAGTGGCTGGAAATATTCACCAGGCAATAGCCCTGCGATATAATCTATAAACGGAGCCTTAAGCGTCCTACCAATATTCATAACATAGCCAACTATAAATAGATAACAAATATTATAAATTATACTGGGAGCTAACCATGCACAAACTGATAAAACGGTAGCCTTTCACTTTAAAATAAAATAAGAAGAATTACCTATTCCTACCCTTTCCTATCTTAAGAATACCTATTCCTACAGAGAAGAATAACTACGTCTCTTCCTATTTCTATGTACACTGGGAATAATCGCTATGCCTATTTTCGACACATTATGTTATGTCATATAATTAAATAAATTATACATTCAATTTTTTATACTAGTTATTCACTTTTTTATAAATAAGTTTCTATTTTTGTATACGATATAATAATAAAAATATCCCTACCCGTCATTCTAATCAAAAGGATTAGCCCGAAAGTCGGAAGTCTACGACCATAATGAGGCGGTGAGGTAATATAATAGAGATGAAGAGGTGGGAGGTGTCTAGAGGTGAAAGTCGGTGCGCTTCACCATAGTGGGGTGTACGGTGGTACCGGTTGTCAACATGATACAAAGTTATGTTTCTTTCTCGTATGATGGGTCGTCACTGTCGTCAGTGAGTACCAAAATGTACTCGACGAAGGTTCGATTATTTTTGATAACAGAAAATAGTGCTCTTAAATTTAAATACCTACATCGTGACTTGATTCGGCGTAGACGACGATGGTCAATGTTTCCATTTTCGACGTAAAGAAATATAACAAAACACTTCAATCCGGCGTAAACAGGTCATGACACGGATGGACAACAATCGACGACACACGACTGAAGCCGAGGCCCGTGTCGAGCATACTCCACAGCGTGAGAAACAAAATATTTTAAATCTAGGCGGATAAAGCGTAGACCACCTCATGATACCTCTTAAATCACCGCTCTACCCATATTCATAAGCATATTCCATAAGCTGCCGTTTATTTGTTTGGTAGTAGGTCCACCTCGCGCTGCTCCTCTTATCTTACCTCTTAGCTCACCACCTCACTATAAGTCGCACCATAAGACATGTGCGGGAGAGAGGGTTGCATATAATTATGTAGCAGGCCATATTTGCACCTCAGGAACGACTTAGGTTGGTAAGCCCTAACCATCATTGGAAATCTGGAAAATCTCATAACCTAGACCTAGAGGGACTGTCAAACATCAGCCGATTTTAATCTGTCACATTAACAGCAAGCTGGTATTTGTTTCATCCTAGGCCACGAGTTAAAAATTTAATTAAAAATTGTCTGGTAAAATGGGGATGCGAACCCACGACTTCCGGGTTGAGAGATCGAGATACTAAACCCTGAGCCACCTGCTCGCCATATTATTATATATACTATTTATAAACACCAACAAATTAGTAAAAATGAACAATTTGCAAATGTTCGCATCACAAAATGTGTTTTTTTTTCTCAAGTGCGTAATTTAGTGCCTCTAAGTCCAGTAAGACAAAAGAGCCTGACTTAGACAAACCTGTTAGTTTTCTACTTTTTATCTTAATATAGAATTTTGGTTTCATTGTCCATAGGCCGTTCTAGGTGGGGGCTTGTGGGGGCTAAGCTCCCCCAAATCTTGAATTAGCACCCCCAAATTTACCCAGTCCGTCCCTGAATACAAAAATTATAACTACATTAATTTCAATAATTTCACTAATTTATTAGTTTTATTTAATTATATCATAAAAAGCTTTCTTTTCTTCGCTACCAAACCGCTACTAACACAACTTAGAACGATTATTATTTTTAATTTAGCACCCAATATGATTTACGCATAATTTGCAATTTTGCAAGCTGTTTATGTACATTTTTGATATCTAAATATGAATTACCTATTTAAATATTGTTTTAAACAATTTTTGTCGAGATTTCCGTCAATCGTATTAAAAAGGAAGATATTAATTTGTCCAGCAAAAGTTATTTTTTCAGGCAAATATTTTTCTCTGCGAATTTCTAATTTATAATTTTAAAGGGTTTGACCTTGAAATATGCAAAATTTTCGCCTGCGGCGCATTTTTTTATTTCTGCACCCTCTTCCATATCCCAATCTCACCAACCGCCACTGCTGTTCAGTACATTGTATACAGGGTTATTCACGCAAGGCGGGTATTAGACGTTCTTGGGGTTCAATGAATGATAAAAATCTGATTTTTTTATGGGGGAGATTTTCGATTATTTCCGATTCAATGAAAATATTTTCAGGTTTGCATCACATCCGGTTATACCGGAAGTAGACCACAACTTCGTTATTTCAAATAGAACACCCTGTATATTATTACAATTTTGAACTCTACATGATATTCTAAACACATTTCATGTAGGATATCCTATACCTATCTTCAACTGTTTTTGAAGTATTGACAGGTGAATATTGACATTTTGCAACTTTGACACCCTGTAAAATCTAAACGGTTAGAGATCAAGCAAAACGGTTTGCACATTCCTATCTTAACTTTTCAAAAGCTATCGTTTGATAATAATATCAGATTTATCCAGAAATAAAAAAATTTCTAAATTTAATCTCTTGGTTAAATCTGAAATTAGTATCAAACGATAGGTTTTGAAAAGTTAAGATAGGAATGTGCAAACCGTTTTGCTTGATCTCTAACCGTTTACATTTTACAGGGTGTCAAAGTTGCAAAATCTCAATATTCACCTGTCAATAATTCAAAAACAGTTGAAGATAGGTATAGGACATCCTACATGAAATGTGTTTAGAATATCACGTAGAGTTCAAAATTACAATAATATACAGGGTGTTCCATTTGAAATAACGAAGTTGTGGTCTACTTCCGGTATAACCGGAAGTGATGCCAACCTGAAAATATTTTCATTGAATCGGAAATAATGGAAAATCTCCCCCATAAAAAAATCAGATTTTTATCGTTAACAGAACCCTAAAAACGTCTAATACCCGCTTTGCGTGAATAACCCTGTATAGGGGGAGCATCTGCTATATATGAGTTTTTATATGCTATATCTGCCAAGGGCTTAAGCCCCTCCAAAACAAAAGGTCTAGAACCGCCTATGCCTATGTGATTGTCTAAGATTACATTTGTTAATTCTTGGTGCGCTGATTACCTGCCTTGGCTTGATAACTAACCCTAGTTGATATCTTAATAGAAATCTATTTGAAAATACAAATATTTGTGATAATTAATTTTTGAAGTAAAAAAATAACTTTTGCAGGAGGTAATATAAAATGTATTGAACAAGACGGTGGTTATGTTGAACAGTTAATATGCAGATTCTATTCTTATGCTTAGGTATTTGTTATTAATGTAATATAAATTAAAAAAGATGCTGTCAAAAGATATTATATTCTATTATTCACAAAATGTCCAGACCGACTGTTGTGTCGATAAATCAATATCTATTTCAAGGAATTAATATTTCGTGGAATATTTTTTATTTTCACAGAAAAAGTTCATTAGATTTAAGTTTATTTCTTCAATAAAAAAAACCAAAAGAAAATCTTTTTATTTTTTTTATTTTTGGAGGACTTTCAGCTCATTTTTTTTACATTGATACCTTCTCCGACGTTTCCTCCGAGTTTTCGGACTTCTTCATAGGTTACTTAAATACTGAAAATAATGTTTTTACATGAATAATTAAATTAGATTAGTGACAGAATATTTATCCAAAAGAGTGTTTTCTTACCTACTAGAATCTTTCTATTTTAACTACCTACTACATTATGGTTTTATTTTATTTTTATATGTACATTTGCTCCATGATTTGAGCAGTGATCTGACCGTTTTAGGTGTCGCCGTCGATGTGTTTCTTTTTGATTAGATTTAAGGTTTTTGTTTTCATTAGATTTACATTTTCCATGACCAAGATTTTTTGAAAAATAGTGTAACTTTAATGATCTGACACATCATTGGATGACTTATTTCAAGGGGAATCATATGACTGAAAAATGTAAGGTAACCGCCATAAGAAAAACAGAATTTGACACGCATAGAAAACAATCCTGTTACTAGAACGAGTTACCAGAGCGTATAGAAATAAGAACAATCGTTTGCAAATTCTGAAAAGATATCGAGTTATATGAAAAATACATATTTAGGCCTCTTTGCTTTTTTTTACATTTTTTATTTAAGTTAGGTGTTTTATTGCCGCATGCCCTATATTTGTTATTAAATATTCCAAACCGTACTTTTTCATTATATTGTCATTCTGAACATCACGAACTACCACTATTATAATATATCTGAAGGGGCCACTATTTACTCAAATAGTGTTGGTAATGATTAATGACCATATGACACGAACGCCTTGCATATATCCGAAGTAAGTAGTATAATAATATTGCCTGTAACTATTAATATTAGAATGATAGTAACTAAACGCCAATGTACTATTTTATCTAGAATTCAGATATCGAACAAAATAAAACAATTTTAAAGTTCCACACATCTTTTCAGGAGAAAGGAGAATGTACTAAAACTAAAATGAAACTGATGTATTTTCTATTTTATTTCTTTACTGTAATTTGTAGAAAATACTTAGTGATCGATAGGCCGTAAACAAAATCTATGTTTTTTGTGAAAATCTGTCAATGCGGATTGTACATTTTTAGTCGTAAGGAATTCCTGTATCCTTTTCTCGTTTTGGTGTGAAACTTTTCCTTCCTTAATCTGAATACATGGCCTCTCTGACTGAATTTGTGTTGACAGTGAACATGCAGATCATCAAGTAGACATCTGTAGCATGCAGATCATCATGTAGACATCATTGCAGCGGGATCTCCCTGCTCTCTGCGAGCTTCAAGTGTTTGTCGAGATTGAGTTTCGCGAAGCCCAGTGTGTTTTCGTTACTCGTCCCTGAAGGGCCAAGATCCTGAATAAATTTCTTGACCATATAGATAACTTCGTTATATATTTTAACTATTTTGAAAACATGAGAACTCCAAAACAGCAACTCGGTTAGTGATAAATTTTGTTCATCTATCTTGCGGATCTCTCTTGGAGACTTGTGTGGTAGATGGGCATGTTATTATTTAGTTGGCCGCAATTACACCTACTTATCGGAAGACTTGTGTTGGTGAGCCCTCACCACTATTCAGTGCTGAAATGAGAGAAGCCTGGAAAACTTCATTAGTTAGGGGGGCAGCCAAAAATCAACAGATGTTAATCTCTCATATTAACACCAAGATTCACCACATTCTTCCCATTCTAGGCATGCACGCAAAGTCAGGATGGTTCCCAACCTATCCTTGCGAACAAGTCATATGATACCAGTAGAGAATTTACTTAAACTTGTCCGGCGGAATGGGGATTCGAACCCACGATCTCCGGGTTAAACGATCGAAACACTAAGGTCTGAGCCACCGATTCGAGAATTATTCGATTATATGCAGTGTGACCTAACAGTTTTAATTTTCGTGCATTGCAATTTTGTAAAATTAAAATATTTACAATTGACAATAAGAATAGTATAAAAAACCATAAATTTGATCGGATAATTTAGACAAATAAAATACATGTTATATTGTTATTTGTTATTGTACATTTTCTACATGATTTTCAGGTACTTGTTCAAAATTTTATTGAAAAACATATTCGAAAGAACTTTATTAGAAAACACCTTACTGATTGCCGCATACATTTTTGCTTCAAAATATTTATAGATTTAGTTTACCAGCAAATACCAAAGATCCTTGAAAAACCTTTAACCGTAGAAATATATTGAAATAAAACAGCATAGTATGTCTTCGTAAAACTTCAGCTTAGTGCGTTAAACTTTTCCAACCTAAATGACTTTACTTATATTCTGTGCTTATCATGCAAACTTTTAGTTTATGCTACAACTTCCAGCCGCAATGTACGGTGCTGAAGAGATCAAATAGGTCAAAACAGCTGTCTGTTGTTTGGCGTTAGGGGTTGACACTCATTTCGTGACAATGCCATATATTTGTATCTAAATACTTATTTGGTTACGAATATTATCATTTTTATTTATTTATTTAACTATTAACTAATTTAATATCACTGAAATACGAGTCTTTATAAATAACATATTTGTGGTGCAGCTTTATGATTCATTGTAGTGTCTTTTGGGATTACACCACCTTTTAAATAATAAAAAACAGGAAACCGGAAATATTCAAAATAAACATTGAAAGTGTAGTATCAAGGCAAACTTCTAAAGTTTGGCCCAAAAACTACTGGATAATATGCAATAAAAATAAATATATTTCAAATTAACTAAATTTTATCAGTGGTTTTTTAGTTTGACATAAAATTCTGTAATATTATAATAATATATTATATACCGGGAGACTCAAGTAGTACTTTTAATCCTGAAGGTAAAGTTTATTGCCCGGTAATAGGGAGGGCCATAATTTACCTGAGGGATTAAAACTACTACTTCAGTCACAAGGTATATAGGATATTTTTCATACTTCCGAAATTGAAACGTATGCATAATATAAAAAAAGCACATAGAAAGCTTTATAGAAACATATAATTATTAACCATAAATCGAGGCACTCGCCAATGCGGCCGTGTTCTTTCGAGGAGTCACTGTTTGACAAGCTACCATAGAAATGTTGCGTTGTGACAATATTAATTTGAAGACATTGTTATTGCTAGTGTCATGAGCTCAATTATGAGTGAAGGTGTATCTGATATTGATAAAAGAACAGCCTAAGTAGGTGAAGAATTGTTACCAGAGAAATCGAAAAAACTATATGAGCAGCAGTGCGATGCATTTACGAAGTGGTGCCGCCTAAAAATGTGAAACAAACTACTGAAAATGCCTTGTTAGTTTACTTCGATGAAAAATCAAAAGTTGTTTGTGCCTCAACTCTCTGGGCACATTACTCAATGTTGAAATCGGTTATTAATATTAGAGAAAATATTTAATATTCATAATTTATGAAGGGAGTGAAGTTATTACTTCAGTCCCGGAAGTACGAAAATGATATTTTTAATTATTTCTAAATAAAACAAAATTATAATAAAATTTAAAAGAAATTAAACACCTAACCTAGCTTTGTTCTAAGCGTGTCCAGTCCAGATTGTCATTTTTTATTCAAAAGTTACATGCACTGAATAAATACTATATAGTAAAGAAATATAATAGAATTTGAACTCAAACTAAAAAACCACTTAGGTTAAATTTAGTTAATTTGTCATATATTTATTTTTACTGCATATTATAGTATTTTTTTGGGGAAAACATTAGAAGTTTGCCTTTGCTTTCCTGTTTTTTATTATTTTACAGGTGATATAATCCTAAAAGAAACTACAATGACTGAGTCTTTATAATTAAATAGTCATTTCTTTATTTATGCATTTTCTTTAAATAATGCATAAAGCATTCACATTTCCGGTGATGTCGCATACATAGACCGTTTTTGCTGTTTGAGTAACTTAGTGTAGACTACCAATGTAGACCGTTGTTTTTGTTACTTAATCAGAATTTCTGATGATACGTTGGTATACCTTTAGTAAGGTGCAGATTGTTACTTATACTCTGACAATAACAATAATTGTGAAAATGGCTTATTACTATTTGTAGATAGTCATTTCATAAATTTATTCATAGTTATTAGTCACTTGTAGATATACTATTTATACTTTGTGAAGTGTATTTGTGTATTTTAAATTAGATAATATAACAAAATCGAAAAACTGAAATTATCCACAATAGGTGAGACGATGTATGAACATTATATTTCATTTACGGTAGTTCCTTTTATATATGTTACAGGAAATATCCGATTTCAGGCTATTTCAGTTTGGCCTAGGACATACTAAAATTTCCTATCGTTGTTAGGAACTTTGTATTTTTCCTAGGACATACTAGTATTGCCTGATAGTTTTTAGAACAAACTAAAATAGCCTCATTAGTAGTAAAAAATATCCGATTTAAATTATTGAAATAAAAATGCATTATAGGTATTAGGAAAATTTATTCAGGGTAAAAGGATGAAGCAACTTTTCTTTAAAAGCTCCATATTTAAAAGAGATCAAAGTTACCTATAAACCTAAAATGGAACACATTTGTTAAAGACAAATATGATTTAAATAATATAACAAAAAATATAGTTTTTCATTAAATAGTAAATAAACAACAAAAGGATAACTACGTTATTTGTTTCTGTAAGAACCGCTTTTGCGACATTTTTAATTGCATAATAATTGGCGTTTTCTTCATAAACACGCATTTGTACCAGTGTCGTCTTGTGCAGTGATATCTAGTATATCCCTGGATTTTACGCGAAGAATTTGTAGTTGCAGAACTTAAAGAAGTTATTTTATCTTGGGGAACATCGTCTATTGAAATAAAATTTTGTTTACATAGGTCAAATTCGGATCGGGTGTAAAGTTGTTTTAAACATCCATCCTCTGTCCCTGGTATGTCAAATTATCATCAGTTTCCAATAAACTAGAGGTAGAGCGGTACGATTCCGATTAAGAAGCTAAAACACTAATATCACTCACCATGGAAGCTTCAGGATGCAAATTTTTATTCGGGTATTTCCTAATAATAATCAGGCCATTTTAGTTTGTCCTACAAACTATCAGGCAACACTAGTATGTCATAGGAAAAATGTAAAGTTCCTAACAACGATAGGAACTTCAGTATGTCCTAGGCCAAACTGAAATGGCTTGAAATCGGATATTTCCTGTAACATATACATGAGATTAAAGTTGAGGAGGTATTGAATTCTACTCCTGGACTTTCCTGCAATAGCTCTATTTTGGATCACATAAATATAGAAAAATAGGTAGACCCGCCAGAATTCAAAGTGGTGTTTATCTTGAGCATGCGTGTCAGTAAGGTCTATTTATATATGGATTACCAACCGTTAGAGACTGTAAAATTATGACAATACATCAACATTGTTTCGTACTGAACTATACGTCACCTGGTACTGAATGTTAACGTGTAATTTAAATTAGTCTAACCTCTAGCCTCTAACTCCTTAATCTTCTATTTTACAAAAAACTTTTTAATACGGATTTTAGGATCTTTTGAAGATTCAGAATATACTATAAGAAACACAATTGGGCATCTGAGACCAAAATTAGATAACAAAATTGATTTTTTTTAAATAACAACGTATATTTTCTTCTGTTTTAAAAGTATATAATTCTAATAAATTATCACTAAGCGTTTTCCAGATATATAATATTAAAAAGTATTCATTTATTATAACAGCAGGCCATGCAAAAACAATCATATTTTATGTTTTTGTTTATTTAATATGAGTAAGTTTAGAACAGATACTCGAACAAACAGAAAAATAAACGTGAAACCAAAAAAAAAATAGGGAAATAGTTCTAAATGATGATTTTAGTTGATTTTTGTTGAAAATATACGTGATGACATGGTATATAATAGAAAATATAAGAACAGAAGTGTTCAACATAAATGTTGGAAATACAGTACAGTATTAGGGCAAATTTTTTTGAATGTCTGAAACAGGTGGAGTATTAAAAACAGGCTTACGCGATAAAGAACTCATACAAATAGACATTTATATACATACGTTAGTTTGAAAATTTGTAACAATATCTGTAATTGACCTCAGCCAATATTGACAATAATAACGTGTCATAAAATCCAAAGATAAAATAAAAGAACTTTCACACACATGTATGTCACTCAAATAATCTGTGTGACGGCCTGTCGATGTGGCGACCGTGATTGTGCTCGTCATCGCAGATTACATTAAATCCTCTCGTAATGCCTTTATCGACAACACTAAACGGCACATTTTTGTTCAGTTAATTACTGAACGGATTCTACAGTAGTATAATATATGCAGGTAAATAATAGGACGTTTATTATACTCGTACTTGGTATGAATAAACAACTTTCCAAACAAAACCTCATCCAGGAGTATATGATATTAGCAAAGTTGTTGGCTGTTAAAATAGTATTTATTTTTTCAATGAAAAACAAAAAAGAGGATTCTCAGCCAGATACATGAAAAAATATCCTACGTTTCGTTCGAGTTTTCGGACTTTTTCAAAGTTAGGCTAGCTAATATCAATTTCCTATTTTAATGGGTTGGTCTTATTTTGTTGTTCATCTTTTTTGTTGTTCAATAATGCAATGTGTAATTTGAACACAGAATGATTAGTATTTGGTGTTCCCGTTGATGTGTCTATTTTCAAGCGCATGTAATTAAGCATAATAATTACTGCTTACTTATTACTTACTACAGGTACTAAGCAGGTAATTAAGCATAATTACTGCTTAATTACTTACTTAAGGCTCCCGTAGACTGAATGTGGATCATGTCCCCTGTCCCCTGTCCCCTGTCCAGCGGACAGGGGACCGACTGACCGGTGGGCGTGTGCAATTTAAATCACTGAACGCACCGCGCAGACTCCAACAATTTTTATTCACTTGCAATATTGCATAGGGTTGGACTCATTTCTATGTTTTATTACCAAGCTGTCTCCTATTTTATTTGATAAATTGTGTAGGTACTTTAAACAAATTGCAGACAAATTGTGTATTTGTGTGTGCTTAAACTGTGTTATTTCTTATTTGTGAACTGAACTGTGTTACGTTTGATTACTTTAAACAGAAGGTATGTATTTAAAAATTTAAATTTATAAACGCAACATCACAAGAAATATTATAATTCTCGTGCAGACTTGTGCCATGACCGGGTCTAATACTGAGTTATGTGCTTGTGATATACCTTTTTTATATACTAGTTTTAAAGCAATATACACTACTTGGTTATTTATGTCAGGTTCTTTATTAGGTAATTACCGAGGTAAAAGTAATGGATCCGAGGAAGGGCAATAAAACACGATTGCGCTTAAACGTCAATCGTAAAAAAGGACATCTTTCACCTGTTTTAAGAAGGTAGTAATTATTAAATAAATATTGAATAAATGTATGAAAAAGTAAAATCACTAAATATTAAATATTAAAAAAGGGCATACAGGGGAAATTATAACTCTCTCTCTGGAACTGCAGCTATAGTAGGATTCAAAACGAAGAAGGTTATATACATAGGGGTTAGGAATAAATATTGCCTTATATGCAATAAAAGTGAAAGTGCTGATATTACTGCCAAACCCCATAAGTGTTATAAAAATTGGACAGGATCATCTATAAGTATGGAAACTGACATTATTGCAGAAGGGTTTTCCAAAAGTATAGAGATGTACGGACTTATTTATGATAAAATGATTGCTGATGGAGATAGTAGCTGCTACAAGAAAATTTTGGAAATAAATCCTTACGACTCTATTACTGTAACCAAAATTGAATGTAGGAACCATCTCCTTAGAAATTATTCCAACAAAATAAGGGATCTAAAAAATGACACTCACGAACCTTTGATTTTAAGAAAGAAAATACAAGTTAGTATAGCACACATTTATATTTTTATATAACAAAATCATTCCTAAACCATAAATGGTTTAAACACGAGTAATAATAATAATAATAGTGATAATAATAGTAATAATATAATAATAATAATAATAATAATAAAATAATAATTCAATGGCATACAGTTTCTCTTTAAAATGGAAAATTTATGATAAAATAATTTATTTTATTTTATTTCTTTTGCAGTAATTTTTTGTCTCAAATAATATATTTTTATATTGCACATTATATGATATAATAGTTGGTCGTACCGTTTCTTACTAAATTTTTTATATTTCACAAGAATACTACATTTTAACTTATAACTAATATCATTTCTAGGAAAATGAGAAAAGATTACGATGTGCAGTCACAAAAGCCATACAACACAGAAAAAATTCGGACGATTCTATCGAGGAAAAATCTAGTCTTTTAAAAAAAGATATTTTAAATATTTTAAGACATGTTTTTGATGAACACAAACATTGTAAGGCTATTGGATATTTTTGTCAAAAAGATTTTGTTTCAGCAGGCACAGTGTTTCATGATTTAAAAGTAACAGGTAAAATTATATTATATCTACAAATAACTTTATTATAATAAATGAGTATATTTTTATTGATATAATAAATTTATTCTGAATAATGGGAAAGAAAAGTATGTCATCCATATTTTTGAACTATACTCATCTAGATTCTTATCCCTATAGCTTTATTCTGTAGTTACTTTCTAGGGTGATTTTATAGAAAATTACAAGTAACTAGTAGATTAAAATTCAAACAATTGTAGTAATCCCCTAGATATTTTTAATATTAGATTGTTATACAAAAATCAGTCAATATAAAGAATAATTTTGTTTGTAGGGCTGTCACAGAGAACCGCGATTCAATGGCGTGTGAAGCGGCTCAACACGGATATGCACGAGCCGCGACCTGAAAATGGATTTTCACTCTTGCATATGTTGTAGTTGAATGCGTTGTGATGAACTGTACTAGTTTATTGCTTCTGTTCCTACGTAATTTATTTTATTAATCTTATTATGAGGCGTACGCCCATGTCCAGCGGCTCAGTTGTAACAGCCCTATTTATGTTCAATTTGATTGCTCATAATAATAAAATGTATCACTTTGCGCTTTTATATTTTAGTAAATAGGTATGATATGACTATTTGCAAATTTTCAGGGTTGTATGAAAAATTAAATAATTATGTGAATTATTTGGCAAGACATGCTTCAAGCTTAATATACGATGTAGATAGCAATATTGTAGAACAATTTAATTTGATTATTGCCAAATTTATAGGTGGTAAGCGAATAAATTTTTCACAAAGAAGATCATACCAAGCCAGATGTTCTGCTGCTGTATTACAACATAATACAAAAACGCCTATATATATATATAATGAAAAAACATATGTCCGGTCGAAGCCCCGGTCAGTATTCAAAACTAATTGAAATACGAAATAAAACAGTTTTATTAAAGGCGAAAGAACGGATAAAACGGAAATCAGTCAAACGGAAGATCGATTTTAGCAAAAAAGACGGGGACTATGAAGAAAACTGCCAGAAACCAGACATGTCAGAGAACTTGCTTATAGCTACAGATACTTGCTTATATTTTGCAAGCTACTTAGCTTGCAAAAGCTAAGTTTCTAAAAGATTTGGTTCTGTCAGAAACAGAAGCTATAGAGCTAGAGGTGAATACCCGGGGCCAACGAGAATCATTAACATGGTACTCCGAAAGAAGAAAGAGGCTTACCGCTTCATTTTTTGGCAGTGTATGTAGAAGAAGGCCGACCACGAAATGCAAAAGTCTGGTGGAGTCCATATTATATCCTAAAGATTTTTTTGCCAAAAGTATCGACCATGGGATTAATAATGAGGAAAATGCACTCGTACAGTTGGAAAATGTCATTTCAAAAAAAGTAAAGCCTTGTGGTATGATTATTGATCGACACAATCAGTTTTTATCTGCCACACCAGGGATTGGTTGAAATAAAGTGTCCTTGGTCTGCCATAAATCTGACACCGGAGGAAGCTATTCAAAATAGGAAAATAACATTTTGGTCAAAAGATGGATCCATAAATACCAATCATAAGTGGTACTATCAAGTACAAGGACAACTGCATGTAACTAACTGTCAGTATTGTGTTTTTGCAAAATGGACGAATAAGGGATTAAAGATAGAAACCATAATGAGAGATGACAATTTTTGGAAGGAAAACATGGAGGAGAAACTAATAATGTTTTACATGAATTGTATTTTACCGGAACTAGTAGATAGTAGAAAGAACAGGAACATGGAAATAAGAGAACCGAACTATATATTAAATGAAATTAATAAAAAAAAGTCACATTGAGCATATCTATTAACATTGTTGTATTTCGTGTCAACTTAATAACAAACTAATTATCAAGTAAAATATTTATTTCACATACTTTGTTTGAATGTTAAGCTAAAAAGCCAATATAAGGATGAAGTATGGGGATCTCGGAAATTATAACAAAGGTCTTATGATTATCACGTGATAGATCATAAAAAGTGACAATGAAAAAGTTCTTTCAGCTTTCTCATATCTCCTTAACTACCTTGAAAAATAAAAATTGTTTCTCGATTTTTCCAAAAAATTCAAGCACTAATCAAGATAGCTATGATTTGCAAATGGGAGATTAATGGGCTATAGATTGCGCCAATTCTTTCTTATTTAACCCAATCTGTATATAATTTCCGAGATCCCCATATTTCTCACCCTTATCTTGGACACACTGTATAGCAGAGCTCAGCAGTAATATATTATTATTTATTAATGACAAATTTGTCAATTACTACTAATAAATATTACTAGGTATGGTAATAAGATATGATAATAACTGATATTACTAATAGTGGACTGAAAAACGGAGAAAAAGTCGCTTCCTTCTCGAAATATTTTTTTTACAATGTATAACGCTGGATAATAGTACAGCCGACTGCTACATACCTAGTATGCGGCACCACGCAGCGCGTCCGGGGAAACTTTCAAATTTAATTAAGGATAATTTCAAAACTATAAGGTGTCGAGTAGTGAAAGTTTTTCGCTTATTCAAAATTCTGCAGCAAAAAAATAAATGTTAAACTTTTACCTAGTTTTACAAAAAAGTGGCTATTCCATAACAACGAAATTAACATAGTACTCTTCGCTTACATATCCTCTATCGATAAAAAAAAGTTGGCTGTATCTGGATTCGTTTTGGAGATGTTACGATGTATGTGTTAAAAAATAAGAAAAATTAATTTTCACAGATTTATGAAATTTTTCGTAATAAAAAATATTGGACCTACCAAAGAATGTTGTAATTGCCCATTTGATATGACCAAGGCAGTTTATTGTTTATACGGTTTTTATGTTATTGTACTTATTAATTTACCTACCTAATTTTTTAAACATTTTTAATTTTTACCTTTTTCAGTCCACTATAAGTGTAAATTATACAAATAATTGTATCAATAAACAGTATCATTGTGATTTGTATTTTATTTTAATAATTTTGAGGGAGCAATAAATTAAAGCGGTATGGCAATATTAAAAGTTATGATCTAAGTTATAAATTTAAATCGAGGCGAATTCGGTAAGTAGAAATGTAAATGCATTTTTATAAGCAATAATAATTGAAAGTTTTTGTCTCAATATATTCTTTCATCAGAATTACGAAAATTGTAAAACATCAAATACCAAATATATAAATAAAAGGGCCCAAAAAAAGTTTAAGTACGTGCAGTATGTAAAACACGCCTTCACACAATATGCAGTCTCGATTCGCGATTGAGGGCGCCACAAATCGAGGACCGATTTTTCGAGAAATTCGCCTTGTAAGCGTTCAGTAGAAAGATTGTCAAAATGTTGTTTGTGGTTTTATTCATATTTTGTAAACGTGCGAGGAAAGAAAAATAATCAGTAGATGATTCTATGGAGCTAAATTTTCGACTACGGCTCCGGTAATGTTTGAGCAACTTGCTGATTTTCGTACATATGTAGTGTATAATAAAAAAAAAACAACGTAAAAAACAAAAAAAAACTAATTCCATAGAAGCATCGATTTATATTTTATCTACCAAACCATAAAATTTTGTTTCTTAATTTTCATAAATAACGGCGTGAGAATTTTTCTGCTTAATCACTTTTTCCGCTTTGAATCGAGGAGGTAGTCTGCTCTAATTACCTGCTCTCTAAAAGAGCCGCATCAACGGGGACACCGAATACTGATCATTCTCTGTTCAAACTACATAGCACGTACACATTCTTAAACAATAAAAAAAATGAAAAACAAAATAAAACCAACCCATACACTAAAATGAAAATAGGAAATTGATATTAGCTATTACGTAATCTTGGAAAAGTCCGGAAACTCTGACGAAATGTAGGATATTTTTCTATGTATCTGGCTGAAAGTCCTGTTTTCTTTTAGCATTGAAAATGCTTATAGGATCGCGAAGTTATATGGGTATGTTTCGATGAAAAGTGTAACGCGATGAGCATGTCACACCGACATGGTTAGGTAGTGGGGAACCGAGTAGAGCGGGCAGCGTGGACGCATAGTTTGGCATTCGCATTCATATATTGCAAATTGCAAGTCTGAGAATCTCAGCTCTCATGTGAATGTGAGGTGGCAAAGTCTGTAAGTCGCAAATGGTAAGTTCTTAAATTAGAAGGTAATTTTTGCAAGCTTTCTATAGTTCCAAATTTCCTTAATTCATTTTCAATGCACTCCGATGGTTGCAAAAATTGCGAAATCTGAAAATTTTTTCAGTGAGGAAAGAAAAGCTCTTCCAGAGGTTATCTAAAGGGTCTATATTTGACCAACGAACTCACCTTGGGGATACAGGGTAGCTATTACAATTTGTCTTTTATTTCTTACCCCGTATCTTCATATTCAGTTTCTTAGCAGCTCTATTGTTTATCTAATTTGGTTTAGGAACAACAAAACACGATTATTTTATGCCCAACTGATAAATTAAAATCTGTATAGTACATCGGAATTCGAGCTTCACTAGTCAGTTTCATGTTTTTTTAAGTTGTAATCTCCTACGTCCGGCTATATATGAAATAAACATTTAATTTTTAAATGCTGACTTACTTCCTTACTTGCAATCTATATTGAATTAATGTTTCGCCCATGTATCGAAAAATAAAAATATACTTTGAGGTGTTGTTCATCTCCAGAAGTTGAAATAATATGCCTGCGTAGATAACATGTCATATATGGAGTCGTACATAGCCTTTGCAGAGCTATATCTATTTTCATGATAGAGATAATATTTAAAACTGCTTGAGGTGATGCTCACACACCAACATTTCAGAACAATTTAAGACAATAAAGTTTTAAAAACATTTACTTAAGATTTTTCTGTAGTTTCATCTTGGCTTTCTTAAATGGTAGTAGAAGATTGTTTTAAAAAAACTTCAAAATAATTTACACAGAAATTTTTGTCTTGATGGACAAAAAAGTCACGTCCCGGCGAAACAACATGGTTTCAGTGGAGTTACAAAACTTACGTGACAGCGATAAAGGGAAAGTTGTTTCATATTTTAGCACTTTTGAAGTTTATTTAGTCCCTTCCAAGGCAATATGTCAACTTAACACCTACCACTCACCTCGAGCGTGTCGAAATAAGCTGAGAAGTGAGAATTGTATAAAGTAAGTATTAATTAAAGAGGACCAAAGAAATTATAAAGCATTTACTTTATAAGGGGTTGCAAAAATATCTTATACATCTCAATACATTTTAATTTAGTAAAACAATTTAAACAAAAAAAATAATTACTGTTGCATTGAACTATATTTATTAAACAGTTTATTTATATTTTTAATGAATACACAGTCCAAGGTAAATTATTAAAAAGAAAAGGTTTAGCAGAACCGTCTTAACCAAACCATAAATTAGTGAGTAACAAATTATATTCATAAATACATTAAAATTAATAAAAACTTTTAAAGGTGCAATAATTAACTTTCATATATATGCCTAGACTCTTTAATTAATAAAAGCTGCAGCAAAATATATCTACTGTAATATCATTGCAAAAGGTAGATAATGTCTATCCGAGACATTGCACCCGTACTACCACTACCACCCTACGTCGCAGAAGGGGGTCACCACAAGCAATTTTTGGGATGAAATTTTATAGAGAACTTACTGTTATTTTTGAGCTATTTTGGTACTCTAATATTAATTTTTCTATTCACCTTCTAATAGATTAGTTTGTGGTGGCGCTAGCTGAATATTTGCCTGAAAGTACCACCACTACGCTTGGAAAATATGGTTCGCGTAAACTATTCCCGCGTGAACTATATTTTTATGTACCAGATTTAATGGTTATTTAAAGGCTCTAGAAGGTGCTTTGTCGTGTATTGAGATCGAGGTTTATGTTAAAGAACAACAAACTATTTTGAAAACAAGTTAACATTTCGACATTTTTATCTAATCTTGAGGAAGATTGTTGATTGAGGTTAATATATTATAAAAAAAATTTGATAGCAACAAACGCTTTTAAATGTCCTGATGATGAAATAAAAAAATCGAAACGTCGATATTTAAAAAAAACAGTTTGTTGTTCTTTAACACTAGCCTCAATCCCTCCTAAATCTGACAGATATATAACGGGCTACCAACTAATCACATTTCTTTATAATTGCATTTATTATTGTAAGCACACCTTATAACACTTTTCACCCACTTCTAATTGTCGTATAGATTTGAAACTTTACAAGCTGAAGCGATTCTGGTGACAATATGGTACCTGCGCTACCCATAAAACCGTGTCGTTCAAATTATAGTTTGTTATGTATCATAGTTGCGAGATTTTCTGTAAACTCTTCAAATATGTAATCAGAGAAACCAATCGATCAAATTTGTGACATTTAAATACAATCTAAATTGAATTGTTTACATCTTATTTATATTTTTTTATAGATAGCCCATTTTCTCGCAAATACGTTTATATACGGTCTGATGGGTCTAAATTTAATACGAGCGAATATACGCTTCGTGCCATAAAAGCAATATGTTGGACACAAATTTGGAAGCAATTTGTAATTTAGGAATGAACTAATATTCTTTTTCTGACGCATCAGAAATTATACATTACATTTAATAATATTATACATTACATTTGCGCTACGGTAGCGCAAAGGGTTAGAACGTGTTGTGCGTTAGTCTGTTAGAACCATTTCTTGGTCATACTGCCTATTATGGTCTGCCTATTTGGGGGTTCTTTAATGTACGTGGTGTTTCAACTCTTTGTGCATATCTGCCATTTTATAGAGATATATCCATCAACTTTCTGTACTCAAGTATTCGCTAGATAATGCTTTATCCAAATTGGGAAACGCATATAGGACGTCCTATTAAAAAAGTTGAAGTTGAGAACTGTACATTAATTAGAAGGAAGGAAGAGTAGGAAGGTAGAATACCAAATCTATCTAGAAGTAATTCTTGGTACTTCGAAAGATAGATTCAACAAATGCTTATGGGAGTCAGTTCTATTATGAATACGTTTAATTATAATTATATACGGTCTTGCCTCAGAAACTCTTATTAAAAGTATTTCTAACAATTTCTGTTGTGTTTGAAATACTAATGTTTGGTTAAGAAACTATCTATCAAAATCTACATTGAATTCATTCCAATATAGAGAACATAGAGTAACTATAAAAGTATGCTCGTTGCTCATGTTACAAGTAATAAAACAGTATATTCTATTAGATTTTAGTATGTTGGTGCTAATATGTGTCAAATATTACTTCCGTGAAGAACGCAGAATCAAGGTCACAACAAGTTGTTGACATTTCAGTATAAGATTATGATGCTTATAATAAAAATTATCTCCATAGTAAATTTTTCTGAAAATCTAGCATTTCAGCATTCAAAGGTAGATTATTGTTCAAGCATCAAACACTAACTTTAATAAAATGTATTCTAAGGATAAAGACAGTCGCTGCATTACACCTAATTATCCTCTGCGTAGAGTTTAATTTCATCTAGATAGAGGGGACATTTTACATCTAAATGAGTCTAGATATCACTGACAAACATAACAAATAACAAGCACCCTAAAACATAAATCTGGGGGAACGCTAACCGTAGGCTTGTGTTACACAAAATACAATCATTATAGAATAATATTTTGAACTCATTACTAAAGTAAGATTTAAATAGGGATATTAGAGACAGTTAGATAAACGGAAGTCTGTCGAATGATTTTACAAAAGTCACTGTAAAGGCAGGATGTATATAAAAACTAGTTAAATATATGTATTTGAACGACATTATAAATAAAGCAAATCATAGTATAGTAAACAAAGGTGTGATATTTAGGAGTTCCATCTCTACATATATGTAGGAGCAGATGAGGAAAAAATATTTTTATCATTCTAGCTGACAATTTTCCTATTTTGTATTGACTGAATATTATACAGGGTTATGCAGAACTTATCCATAATAAAATTTGGGGATATTCAACATACATGTACAAATGTGGTAGTGCAAAAAAAAATTTTTTTGGCGGGGTCTTAAAACTATTTAAAAATTTTTCATTTCACGCCGCTGGATACTGGTCCACTGTAATGGAGTGACCTTGGGACTGACAATGCAAACAGACTAGCACAAAAAAACTTCGGAAGATCTGAGAGTATACCGACACCCGGCGCAAAAAAGATTTGCAGCGTTTTTACTTTAAAATAAACTTAAAGATAGATAGATCTGACCAAAGTGACGTGTCTTTAAAATGAATAAAATTTTGTTACACTAATTTTGAAGAATTGCGCTACTTGATTACTAGGTATTAGAAACGTGAAATTTAGGTATAAAAAATTTGCACATACCTTGTTACAAAAGCTTTTCGAAATAATATTCCTCGACTTGTACACAATTTTAGGCACGCCTTATCCAATTTTGCCGCACTAAACCGAATGTTTCTCCTGGTTGCTAATCTTGTAAACGCAAATTATTAAGTAAATTGGGGATTTAGATTGGCTGCAACAACCACTCACAAAACCTAACTGTCGATGTGTCGGTGTGTCGATTGGGAAAGCGTTCCGCATACAAGCGCGAAGCTGCCAATGAATTTTCTCCAACTTCGCCATAAATAAGAATCATGTCCATTAACTCAGCATTACTGTACACATAAGCCATTTTGAAAATTTTTACAGTTTAATACTCGATAAGTAAAACAGACCCCCACAGAGACAGCGACACAGAAAGACTGATGACTGCATAGACAATAAGAGATATTATCCCCACTCCAACTGTATTCGCCAGGTACAAAAACTGTTGCTTACTGTTTTTTGAAGGAATGTGATATATCACATGTGTTGAAGTACAGTTGCCCAGCTACGTAGTCCTTTATAATGGTATAACTTTAAACATTGTTTACGGGAAATCCTAAGCCTTTTATTATACATTTTTTTGGTGATATCTATTTCTTACTTAAGGATGCACATATCCTCAAAGTTTTAGAGTTGAGTTTTGAATAACCCTGTATTTACATATTGTAGAGTCTATCTCGACTTGGTCATGAATGTTCCTGGGTGTTCAGTTATTGTTGGAGATTGATAACCGGTTAAATCTGCAAAGTTCTTAAAGTTTTTTTAATTGAGCACATTTCGACATAATAAACAATCTAAAAGGTGCATTTTAAAAAATCTAGCGTACATCTGATTTCTATAAACCATAATATTTAAATAAGAATATTGTTAGGATACTTTCAGCAGGTTCTTTTTTGACAATACCAATTGCAATAATTATTATAAGATAAGCATTAACTGAAAAACAAATAACAACCGACATTGTTTGTTAGCGTCAACGAAAACTTCCTCAAATAGTTTCCATAAGAGTATTTATTAAAATTGAAAATATAAAATTTACTTCAGTGCCATTTTATTGCTGTGTTATCCCATATTTTCCGAGAGTTTCTAACTGCCACATGCAAATATGAAAATACAGTTAACGTGTAACGTGGAGGATAATTAATTTGAGACTTGTTTGTAGAAGTAACCTAAATAAGTAGATATCTGTTTATGTTGGCAGTAGGTAAAAAAGATGCTTCCTAGGGCAACTAGGAAGTATCTTTCGTGTAAGCAACTACAAATGAATGAGGAGAAAATGTTCCCTTTCATCAATATCTTGAAAATGTAGTGGTATCCTTACAATAAAAAAAATACATATATGAACTCTTTAGTTTTAGAGATACCAATGTTGCGAAACTAAAAATGGGCCACCGAGTCTATAATTTTGACTATTTGTTCTGAAAAATTTGTAAGTCACTTTGCAATTCTTTTATCAATAAGTAAATCATAGGTAATCCTTGCTTATATGCGACATTTTTTATTTTGTGGATATCGGATGGGGCTGATAAATTAATAGACGTTTAGTTTGGAACAATTATGCTTTTCTATTTCTGAGATAGGACATAAATTTACCAGAACAATAAGTTAAGTGATAATCTATTTCTATTCAATTCATTTTATCCTGAACTTGTATTTTCTTGATATATTGCTCTTTAAACAAACCCTTTTCAGCGAAAATAAAAGATACGTTTTACATAATAATTTAAGGGTCCATTCTCCGTAGATTTGACAGGCATGAATGCGGGGTCGAATTGAGAGGATGGGTGAAGACTTGCATATTTCCACTATCGAATTATTAATATTTCGGAGGTGCACGTAAAGCCGATGTAAAAAGGCACATGGAAATAAAGTTAGCCCTCATTGCAAGGGTACCGGATTTGTCTTATAATTGCAACAAAATTTCTTTTTAGTGTTATTAATTATATATTACCGGAAAGATCAAAAGATAAACTAGATCCCTATCGAAGCAAATTTTTGTTTAATACATGTATTTTAGAGAAAAAGTTTTTTGAAAATACGCTATTTTAGTACAAGATTGTTTGCCTGGAATTTTAAAAATAAAAAGAAATACCAAAAATTACCACTATAGGGACTTAGATTAAAGTCTTATCTTTCAATACTTTTTTACTAGAAGTCGCTATCTTTTATAGTTTTTTTATAATTAGACACGAGACGAACGCCGATTTAGGGCTTAATTCGACCTAGTGAATGGACTCTTAAGTTCAGTAGAAATGTATAACATTCTTTAGATTCGGTTTACTTCTGCTTTTGCATAATATAAGAGAAATACCGGTTGATAAATAGTAGAGTAAGGTTTATAATAACTAGCAACGATGCTGTTGATTCCAATAAAGTAAAATTCATAATAATTTTGCCAAAACAATTGTCGATCTTTCTGTCACTACATAGATACTTTCAAAAGTGATCTGTATATAGTGCAGATTTTAAAATTAGCCGATGATTGCTACGTGCATGGAGAGTTGGCACCAAAAATATTAAACTGTTAATAAGTATCAACCCTACTTATAACAGCAAATAACAAGCAACTCTACGTTTAAAGTATACTAGTGTTAATACTTCAATTCTTGTGGTCTTTGAATACTTTCTATTAATTGTTTTTAGATTACGGGTAATAAGTACATATAGTTACACACCGTAAAACAAATTGTTGATGAATCATTATTTTTTCTTTTCATCATTTTTAATTAGAAACATTTTTCCCACGTGAAATCAGTACGGCAAAGTTAAACCCCCCGAAACGAATTCGAACAAACTCATAACTTTATTTAGACTATTTGATATACAAATTACAATACATCAAAGATTCACTAATATGCTTTGCTCCGTCATTGTTTTAGAATTAAGGAAATTAAATCCGTTTTTACAAAGAAGTCAAGAGCCGTATAATTTTTCTTCTAGCATTACTAAAGTCGTTGTATGCTCTGATAATTCTCTGGAATGGGAATTATGTATGAGCAATAGTTGACAGGTCAAAGCAAATTGGAGAATTAAACAGGTGGCAGTGAACCTGAATTGATTATCCATATACAGACAATGATAGTGTTTGTTCTCTTGTACAATTCGGATGTATTTAGATAATGTTCGATGCAGACTCCTGCTAATAGAGAAGGCGGTAATTCGAAATTGTAACAGGAGGACGCTTGAACAATACTGTGTGGCCAACCATGAAGTGGCATAATTACTTCAAAACTAATTAACGCGGTTCGACTATTTTGTCGCATGTTATGAAACTGTACAAACATATGCTTAGAACTTGTTTTGATTACTAAGAGTATTCTGGTCACGTCTATAAACTTACTCCGAATTAATTGCAAATTACGTTCCACAAAACTTCGGGCCTCTTAATATGATAAATGGCTATTTATTATAGAGTCGTATGAGTACAATATGTTTTAGAGTGAATTTAGCCTGATTACCATATTGTAATTAATCTGTGGGCCTAGCAAAAGTTTTATGTGGAAACGTTGAATGTAATTGAATTAAAGATGAAAAGCAGATTATCAAAAATGGTTTACTTTAAGAAATACGTTGAATTGCGAATAAAATATAATAATTATAAAAAATGTAGTAGATTTTATATAGTTCTGTAACCTTCTAGATTATAAGAGGTGTAAGAATCATGAAATATGATCTAAATTTCCCATCCCAACGGCTTGCGCTGGGTATTTCGGTGTTTTAATTATTGTAAGGTATTTGTAAATTATTGTAGATATTTGTACTGTAACAGGGAGACTTCCGGATGCTCTTACATAAAATGATATATCACGAAATTCTCCTAACTATCTTGGTTTGAAGCTTTTCAATCATCTGCCACAGGAACTAAAGTGAGCCCAGGTTTTAAAAAGTTTTAAATGTAAGTTAAAGCTATTTTTAGTAGACAGGTATTTATTATGTATTTTATGAATTGAGGTTAGATATCTCGAGGTTAAATGAGGTTAAAAAATAGTGAAAACATTTTAAATTGGTATATTTACTTTTTATTTATTTGGTCTACATGGTTGCAGTATTTATGTATGTTAGAAAAGGTTTTTGTTTTAGTTACACTATTCAGAATAAATTAGTTTCCATATTTCCAAATATTAAAATATGACCACATTTCTAGGACCAAAATAATAATAATAAAAAAAACAATTTGTTTCACAGTTGTTTTTGTATACTAATGTCACAAAATATTTGGAATCATTCCACACCCCTATTACACTGTAAGAAATCAGTAATCCTGTCAAGGATTAAAATAAACCCTAGGTTATTAACCATCTGCTGTAAGTTATAATTTTTTATACCTTAACCCCAATGGCTTAGTAGCCCTTAACTTTCCCATGGCTTCATTAGCTATTGGCTTCTGATTTTGGTAACTAGGATTTCTGAACCTGAGAAGTCCTTATTTCGAGCACTATTTTGTATTTTTTTTTTGTTTATAGAGGTTAGTTCTAAAACTAACCTCTAAACCTCTCTAACCACTAAAAGAGAAAGTGAAGCCTAGGAATGTCACACTAAGTTATGGTGTATAATGGTACAAGTTTGTCGACATAAGCTGTATGTGAGTTTAGTTGCAAAGTCTATGATGTACTTAAGATAGAGTATCTGAGGACAGTCATAGTTGTGTGTGGATTCGTTATAGTGAGTAGAGTTACACGTGGTGTTGGAGGGTTGAGCAGTATGGATATGTCAATTATTATGATGCCTAGACTTATGGGAGTTGAGGGAATGGGTAAGGTAAGGCTGTGATTCGTCGGTAGGGAGAAACTATAAAACGACATTGTGTGGCGAGAAATGAAAAATGTCGATATCCTTTGACTAATGAGGTGTTCTAAGTTTCCCTCAGTTTTGCACTAAATGGTCGTTAAGGTTTACCAACTTAAGGGCGGTCCAATGTGGCTGCTCTCCCTTGTACTTCACAAGTCTATATTTAGCGACTAAATTGTCAATAGAATAAAAGGGTTATTAAGGTCACGTTATCACAATCAATTTGGCGTTTCATTTTGTCACTTACAAAAAAGCAAAAAGCATTGTTCTTAAAAACACAATGATGAAATTGTTATTTTTTTTTTTTTTAATAATAATAATAATTTATTTCCAGAACTTACATGTTCTTACCTATTACACTTACATTTCTTACATATTACATTTAATTCTAAGACAAGTAAATGGTACAGGAAATAGAAAAAAAAAGAGATACTCCACAGAAGCTACTATGTAGCTTGTATGTGGCAAGTAGGTCTAGCAATAACTATTCTTAGCAAATACCAAATTCAAAATCAAAAACTAAAAAAGGGAAAAGAGAAATAATAAAAAAAAACAAAAAAAAGATTTCAATCAATTCAATTTTGCGCATAAAAATAAGCAACAGAGCAAATCAAAGAGCAAAGAAAATGAAATGCAGAAGTAGCTATTTTCAGTGTGGTATAAACCTCGATGATTAAACAAGGAGGACAATAAGTCAGTCTCGTTGTTCTTAATGAAACACATATCTGACTATACCGATAATTTTTCTTTGTCGTAAGCTGTCGAATAATATATTCCAAAAATGTCATGCTTCATCCGCTTTATTCAACACGCACCACATTTTACACAATTTTACGAAATTAAATGAAATAAGAACTATGTCCCTTCAGAGCAAACTGTTTAAATTACATAAATTAGGAAAAAAAATTGAGTTTGATGTAAACTTTTCTTAAAGATTCGAAAAAGTCAATTCAGAAAGAAAAGAGATCTTATTTCTTTCTTTGGATATAATTGCGCAATAGTTTCTGTAAGTTACAGCTAGATGACACTGCTGTCAAAAGTAATTAAATTATTTAGGGACATTTTGTGTTTAGTGTGTTGCTGGAGAGAGTAGGGCCTAACTATTTTGAAAACAGTAAAAACGTATTGGAAACTGCTTTAATTATTCTTTGGCAATTATAAATTTAATAATGGGACATATTGACTGTTTCATATAAGGCTACTAAATTTGTGACGTGAAACATAAAAATCTCTAAATTGCAGTCGACCGGAATGATTTTTGCTTCAAATGTTACAATTTGTTTGACTGTATGTTCAGTGCGACATCTATGTTTCGCTTACCTAAGTTCACACTGAATTTGTTTAATTTATCTTTTGATTGCTTCATCGACAAAGGAGAGCATACGCGCCCTTAAGATATTACTTTTGGCTATTATTATTATGCAACCTATTATTATTATGCAGAAAAAATCATGAACCGTATAATTGAAACACTATTTTTCTTTATGTTACATTCAGTCTTAATTAGATAATAGGTAAATCAATAAAAAAGTATTTTTAAATACATGTGACCATTGTGGAAAATGGTCGCGAAATATTTTTCATTTTGTATTAGCTGCACCGCAACAAATAATATATTTTCCGTGTCTATTTATACCTATAAATAACGCATTTATAATTTGAAACAATAAGAGAATGTACAGTTTATGTACAATCAAGTTTTCCATTGAGCGCAACCGATTGTGGATTCCTAAAATTATAGATACAAGACATAGTCTTTACTTGCCTGGGTTTCGTGATGCAGAATTGCCAGACGTTTTGATAAATAACGATACCTTATTATTTTCCCTCCTTCTACAACTTACCTGAAAAAAAAAACAGTATAAGTACAAGGGAATAATAGTATATCACAAAATTATATTTGTAGTGTTTTAAGGTAACAAGTAGAAATGGGAGAAAATAGCTCTCGCGATTTTCGTTCCCATTTCTAGCCCTACCGGGGGTCCAGGGCGGTGGCCTGGGTCACCCTTCGGGTGACAAAAGCATCTAGAATAATATTATTTTAAGAAAATACATATTACAGAAATTTTGTATCTGGAATGATGATGTAATAACTTATACTAAACGATTTTTCTTAATATTTATGATGAATTGTAAGGGTACTCTATTCTTGATGGTAAAACATCATAATTTTTTAAGTGCTGAAAGTAGAATTTATTTTTCAGTAAGCATTTTTATCAATTTTATCAATGGGACCAAAAATATTGTAGATATTTACTTTTGTAAGCTAAAATGATGAATTTAACAGAACGCCAAAATGAACGAATTATTTCCAAACTTTACGTGCAGAAAGAATAATAGCTACGGGTAATGAAACAGAATAACTAAACAATACTAATAAATAATTGGAATTAAAAAGTAAAAAAAAAAAATTTTGCAGCCATCGTGTACTTGAACTAGCGAAATCAGCATTATCACGTTTTGAATCCTACGACTTTCTCATTGTGCTACCGCGTTTGTTGTCAAAAGTTTACTCTGAGACGGTTAAGTATGTAAACTGTACGTGTCAACCTGAAAAAATAATTTTTACCGATTTTCTAATTGGAAAAGCATTTGGCTTCAGTATTTTGGTAATCAGAAGTGTTTGGCAGTTAGTACAATCGATTCCGTTAGCAATATTTGTCGTAGGAAAATAACCTACCTGAAATTTAATTAATTTGACAGTTTTCGTGGGAGGTGCTTGTCTCGTTAGTGTCATCTCACATTGGCAGATAAAATGAGAAAGGAATTGAGACGGACGCTACTCGCGATTTTCGAAGACGAGATAGACGTAGAAGGACTCGACGTACGGTCTCGAAAAAAAATCTCAGAGGATTAGAGAAAGGACGGAACTTTCGCGTGAAGCGATTCTCGAAACCGTAAAATTAGAAAAAGGGTCTAGGGAGTCCCACGAAAATTCGGGATTTCGGCGGGCGTGACGGGAGCATTAGGGGCGAGAACAAACGCTGGTGCTATTCCCATCTCTCTCGCCGAACGGCGATCGACGAAAATTTTTTGTAAAGGTTTCTTGAAAAGGCGTTTAAACTGGGAAAAGGCGTAGGAAACGGGACAAAAATACCCCTACGCATTGGAGAAAGGTTGGCGGTGACCTTCGGTCGCCCGCGGGGAACGCTCGGTGATCCCCCCTCGGAGGAGATAGCTTAGAAAATTTGTAGATTCGGCGACGGAATTTAGAGCGAGACAGAATCGACGCGTTTTAATATATATGGATGTATTTTTTCGGATTTCAAAGGCTCAGCAGCAAACCCTGTAAACAACGGACGAGGGCAGTAAATTATTTTACAAATTTATATCTACAGGACATTTAGTTGGCTAATTACCTCCTTTAGTTTTAATTTTGTCTAATTAAAGCCACTGTTTAGTCAAATTTTCGTAATTCCCAAATGGGTAACTTACATTTAATTACAGTACCTACGTTTTATATGTTTAAAAAGTTTTGTTTCATGAAAGAATGTATGACTTAGTCAAACAACATTTTCTCACTTTGAAAATAATAATAATTTCAGCAGATTCGATCGAAAAATTACAAGCTAGTCGTTTATCGGATTTTTCTGAAATTGCCGATAATCCAAATATGGCATTATAGACGTTAAAAGATGCCACTGATGGTTTTATTTTTCTAAATTCGAAGATGTTTAATAAAAATAATCTGTATAATAAAACTAATTTTACATTAAGGAGTGCCTGAGTAATGGACGAAAAGTTTGAACACAACACTTAACGTGAACATTACTTGGGCGTAGAACTCTTTTCAAAATTTAAGTATGACGTTTTCTCTATTGCATTGTTTAAAATGTATTTTAATTTCTGAGTTCTTAAGATACATTTTTGGGAGATATCATGTACCTACCTGTTTACTGGATGTGTATACCTTTTGGTATTTTTTGTGAGTGATAAAATAATTTAGTTGACTGTTACAAACACGTTATAAATATTCCCATCAATTTGAATAAAAATATGGAATACCTAAAATATTTAATAAGCGAGCCGGTGGCTAAGGGTTCAGTGTCTCGATCGCTCAACCCAGAGGTCGTGGGTTCGAATCCCCAGTCCACCAGATAATTTTTAATTAAATTGTCTACTGGTAGACTAGGGTGTGTTCGCAGGGATGGGTTGACGATCATCCTGGCGATAGCCTAGGATGGGAAAAATATCAAGCTGACATTTTTCCCATCCTAGGCTTAGGTTAATGTGAGAGATAAAAATCGATTGGTGTTTGACTGTCTCTTAGCTAATAAGGTTTTCGAGGTTACCCTCATTTCAGCACTGAGCCACGTAACGTCCACCAGTAGGTCTCTTCCAATGAAGAGACCATTCCATTTTGCCTGCCGCTAGTCTCTCTCGACTAGCGGCAGGCAAAATGGATTGAATTACCTGAGTGCTGCGGGTAACCGTGCCGCCTTCCAACAACAACAACAACAACAACAACAACAACAGCAACAATGTCCACCAATGTAAGTCGTTCTCGAGGCGCAAATGCAATGCAAATGCGGAAATTTTTGGACCATAACTTTTTAGGGGAAAAGTTAATGTAATATGGAAATAATTAAATAAAAATAAAATGGCACAATAAATTTAATTTGTAAAATAATTATAAAACAAGTAACTTTTGATGTTTATTGAGGCTCCCCTAATTTTAACATAAAACGAAATAAATTTCCTGCCAAACAATATAAGAAACTTGTATTGTAATTGTACTGATTATAGAAGTTTTCGGTGGAGCAAAGATACACTGCTTTCGGAACTGAAGATCATACCGGTATGCGGAAGTTCGGCAGATCTTCTAGCCGGAAGAATGCAGAAGGCGGTCATTGTGGGTTCATTACGTCTACTCAGGGTACACGATTCCGGGCCCTGTGGTTATTTACCCCTTGGCGTGGGGATTAGCTATTGGTAACCGCCAGCGGCTGACCCTGAGAATTGGAGCCAGGAAACGGTCGACTGGATTTTAACAAGAGAAAATAAAAATAATAATATTAATATTAATAATCGTTGTAATAACTATAATGATAATAATAATATGTCTATCCCTCATTATCATCGTAATGATGACCCTGAAATTTAAAGACCTGTGTGGGAGACGGAGTGGGATATTATTATTTCGCGGGCCGCGAGTGTGTCCACGATTGACTGACGATGAGATAGATTTAAAATTTTGTACGCGAATAAGGCAAACCTGGAAAACCTTATTAATTAAAGTGAACAGTAGGTTATCACCCATTTATGCAGTGTGAATGCAGTACTGGTTGCATAACAATTTTATATGCAATGAATATACAAACGATTAGAAAAAATTATCCGACAGCTAGATTCGAGCCATCATCAAATGCGGAGAACATTTAAAACTTGCCTGTATTTGACGGAGCTCTTCCATATTCAAAGTAAAATTTAAAAATTAGGGTATTTCTATGCATCAAAAATACTTTAGTAACTTATTTTATTTCATATGTTTCTTATTTAGAGACGAATATTTGTTAACAATATTCTTACTGTTTAAGTTTCTATGCAGTTGTTTGCTGGAGTTTACTAAATAAAAAATTAAAACATCAGACAAATACTTGGCGTAATTATGTTTGATGTTAGACGGATTCTATTCTAGATTGTTGGTAAGATCCGCCGAATAAATATTTTATTAAAGTTGCACCGCAAAGTTCTGTTTTCAGCATAATCATTCTGTACGATTGCAGTTTAGCAGAATAAGTACTTCTTCGTTACCGAAAACTACGTTGCAAGAACTAAGAAGTTGCAACAACTAACCATGTATCTATAATGGAAATTAATCTTGTATTTTCTCTGTTCCCAACTAATATAAAAATGTTTGTATAGGATTAAACATTTCTATCTATCTTCTGTCAATTTTACGAAAACCGTAAAAATATTCAGTCAAGTATTCTAAACAAAAAACACTCTTAAAATAGCTATTTGTGCAATAAGTTAGGAAAAGTGACTTTTTTACGCCATATGCGGAAAATACACTTTTCCTACGAGTTGCACACATGGACTCTTTAATAGCGTTTTGAAAATAGCTCAAATAACTATATTTATCATAATTTTTTATTGAAAATTGTGAATTTAGAAAATGTGAATCAAGAATCCTGAGGGAATATTGATATAGGAATGATTCTGTATATTAGGTTTTCGTTTCGTTAATATTATTGTGTCAGTGATTTATGAAAAATTTCCGAATTTTCGGCTTCAAACGATAATATGGAATATGATATACCTACAAGAATCAGCAAAAATATCAATTCAATAATTATTACCCACAAAATCCAAAGATAGATATGAAAAAGCGTATCGCTTATATGAAGATTGGAGTCATCAAAAGGGAGTAACTGTTATCACCGAGGCAATTCTAGTAGTCTATTTTGAACAAAAATCCAGAGTATACCAAATTTCCACGCTGTGGAGTCTTTACTCAATAATAAGAACAAGATTGGCAGTGAAAAAGAATAGTGACAAAGAAATTTCCAAGTTTAACTGCTTTTCTTAAACTTAAATCGGTAGGACATAGATCCAGGAAGACTAGTGTATTAAGAAAATCAGAAGTTGAGAAATTTTGAGAGAAGCAGATAATAAAATCTACTTGATGATGAAGGTAATGTGTAATTTTCACATTTCTCTCGAAATATTGAAATCGTTTCTTATTTTAGATAGTGTTGATTGTCGATATCAGTGGAGCATGCCATCGAGAAGAACTAACATTTCTTGAACAAATAAAAGAAATGGGAAAATATATATAGATAGAGATTCCCAACACAAAGACGAACGTGAGAAAATAATTTACTATTTTTAGCGGGAACATCGAAGAAGTCAATCTTGTCGAAATGTTTTGAAAGTATTCATCTCTTAGTCTGTCACTAACTGAGCATTCAAGGTTCTTGTTAGGATATAGAAATAGAAAATGTACAAGACACTGTGTTGGTATAAATTCTATAGGTTTCCCTAAAAAATTGCAGAATTTTTGGAATTGCCGAATGCTGGAAATTACACCGGCCACTGTTTCCGGAGAACATCTGCTACAATACTGGTTGAAGCGGGAGCAGACATCACCACTCTTAAAAAGCATGGTGGATGGAAAGCAACGAACGTGTGGCAGAAGGATATATACACGATTCCGTTCAATAAAAACTTGAAGTAGCCTCAAAAATATTGGGTTAAAGAGAGATCAATATAAATACAAACTCTAGTTCATCGAATACATGGGCAGGACTTTCTATAACCAATTGTAAAAAAGTTATAGTTAAAATTTATAATAATGATAAGAAATGATTTAAGTTGGCAATAAATTAATAGTTAGTTCAAGAATTAGGATGTATTTTTTCCGTGCGGAAAAATAATTCCCGCACTAGTTAGGAAAAATCTAACTTTTCCTAACTCAAATTAGTTACTAAATCTACAACTTTTCAAAACAAACACTATTAAAAAAGTGATTTACAAATTTGTTTGGTAACAACTAAACTCAAAAATTTTTGGTGACGTACTTAAGACTTATTAGAATTTCTTGACATGGACTTATTAGACATAAACTTATATTTTTTTAATCAAGAGCAAACTATAAGTATTTATGTATCTATTTACTCATTTAGTGGGTATTTATGGTTGATTTTGAAATTTATATGTGAGTGAGCCTTTAAGAAAATAGACATTTTTGAAAATAACACGGGGGTGCAAGTGTCTCTTCCTGATAAATCAATAAATTAATCTCGTTAATAAATTAGAAACGAAGGCTACACAACTGCTGTCGATGAAGTACAAGCACCTATATAATTTTCTGTAGTGATATTTCACAAGATATGGTATCATTGCCAGTTTATGCCCAAGAATACTTGTTCACACAAGGAAATGGATTACAGCTTTGTAAATAACAGAAGTAGATTACTGGCCAAAGTAGAACCAGCATTACTCTCATACGTGTTTGAAATGCAATTTACATGAATACAAGTGCTAATTACAGCTCCAAGTAACTGAGATATAATCAGATGAAGGGGATCCAGTGGGTTATTAACGGAAACGGAACTGCAGCATCCGGATCAAGAATGCAATTCAGTCTGGAAACAGTAAGCATGTAAATCCCTCGTCAACACCCTTCAAACATTATTCAAACTTTGTTCAATGTTTGACATTGTCTTCATATAATTTATGTTTTAAATGCAGAACAAGATGAAAAGTGCCTTTATGTTGTTCGTCCACCCATATTTTTTTGTTATATGAAATGTCCACCCAATACGTAAAGTAAAATTTTGGAGGACCTTGTATAGAAGTGCATCAACCAGAGACCAGCATCTGCACTTTCAAACACTGTGACGACATTATTAAGGTTTCTCATGAATTCTTATGAATATATGGCAGAGAGAAGATCTACTAGGTCTTAGAGAAGAGAAAACATCTCGCTAATTTTGTCCAATATGTACATCTGCAGTATTATCAAAGAAACTGAATTCTCATTAAATTCTTGAGTCAACGCCTAATCTTTATGATTTATTAACGAGATCAAATTAAACAACCACTGCGTTATTCAATGTAAAAAGTTCATTGCGCTAAAAACTCTTTCAGGACATTAATAGTCTATAAATATAATTTCAATCTCTGCCTTTAGGTATGTTGCTACTTAATATCATGTTACTTATTCATAAAAAACGAATCAAAATAACTAATTACTTTCATAAAATTAAAAGTACTGTTTTCATCGACGTTAATAGATCATTTTGTAGCCGTTCTCTTTTGTGTGTTGATGGAATTTCAGTAGGACTCCTACACGCTACGCCAACACGTTAAATCCCTGTTTAATGTCAGAACAACCAGAAAAAGAGAAATGGCAAAAACGCAGAATACAAAGCTTAGCGAGCGCAAGTGCTCTGTTTTGAGGATCTATTAAACACTACCAACCTAAGCCAAATAGAAGACCGAATAATCTTGGATTACATTCCATCATGATTATTTCAGATCTTGAGTAAGGACAAACTAGTAAAATATAAAACACATTTTATTATGTATATGGCTTATAGTATACATCAATCTGCAAAATGAATTTTGAAACTTTCTATATAAATCGTATACAGGGTGATTCACGGTGTTCGCCTAGTTAACGTGTCACTGGGAATAATTACAGAATTAATGTTATATGCTCACAGATGATGTCATGATGATATATGATGTCACGATCTACCTTTGAGTAGTGTCTCTAGTGACTAGTGTCAAGAATTTAATGATTTCGTATCATGTCATGTTAATAAAGTGGATACTGGAAGCGGATGGTTCTTTATGAAACATCGTCAAAATAATTGTTTTGAAAACAGTTCTGTTTTGAATTGTTTTGAAATCAAAACAATTATGTCATGTTAATGTCATTTTTTGATAGTTCTTTTAAAGTCAGGCATCCATATGTAACATTATAGGTTTCAAGTTTACCTGTTTTGAAAAAATATACTTCTTTGAAATATTTTAGAGATTGAACGCTGCATATAAGTACTTCCATCATCAAAATTACAGTAGTCATACCACTGGCTTTTTGTGTATATATTAAATTCATATAAAGGTATTTCATTCATCAATATTTCAACAAAAGATTATACAGGATATTTAAAAAATGATTCCGAAAAAGTTACTAATGAAAGAACAAATAATTTCTCAATTCTTTTAAACGGCAACCTTCAGTTTCTATCGTTGTAGCAGATTCCTATAAAATAAAATTTAAAATTAAGATGCACTTAATTCCTGAACTCATATAAGGTTCATGAGAGGGTTTCATGTACGAGACTTTTTACTGTGGATTTGTAGTTGTGGAAGAATATTGTAGTAAAACAGTTTATCCACGTAAAACTAATTAGCTAGTACCTTTCTCTTCTGGATAACGTTACTTATATCTTACGTTTATAGTGCAAGAATTTAGTGTATGTCCCATCTCCAAACGTCTAGCACTTGTTTTCATTCTAATACCTGTACGGCACTAAGGAGTTTTTAATAAGTTAAACCACTGTTTATAGTTTAATGGTAGGGGTTATTGCCACTCACTTGGTGGCGATGCATATTATTTCTTTCTATACACCTTATTATATACATAAGTGATGTTCTCACGTACTTGTATCGTTTTAAAGTTGCCGATACTTGAAGAGGGTCAAAATACCTATAGCCAAGATAATATACTTATTTTGCAATGTTAAAAAAAAATCAGGAATACTACCCTGAGTAAACAAAGGGAATAACGTAATATTTTAACGCATAACAAAAGGAATGAATAAAATCACTTACCATATTACAGCTTTATAGACAGAAATCACAGACACACTAATTGAACTAAAGGAAAATGACAAATAAACTAGAAATGCATATATCTTTCCTTTCCTACCATGCAATTGGTACACAAGATATTTTCCACACCAATTGCTTAAATTACTAGAATCAACCAAAAAATGTTATTCATACTATTTTGTTAATAATTCATTAAACTGTTTTCGAATTATTTATTAAAAACTGAAAGCCTTGTTTAGGAAAGAAAAGAATCTCGCATTGCACTTAAAAGTTTTTTTTGTAATAAAAGAATAGCCACATATGTACTTTTCACTCACGCTGCTATACGGTACAGTACGACAGAAACAATATAACATACAAGAAATAAAAAGATATCGATTCTCAGCACAGAATTTTCAAGAATAAATATCCCGCTTTCTACAACTGTTACTGCAAAATTAGTATCTGTATGATTTATATGGTGGGTTAGATAACATTCATAGTAATTGCACCTTTGAGTTCAGAGTATGAATATCAAATGCAAATGTCTTGGAAGGTTATAAATCCCTCAGTTATCTTTGTCTAGAGTAATAATTGAGGAAGCAATTACACATACCAGTTGCTTTTATAATTGATAAAGAAAACATACAATTATCTGATTATCTCCTTCGCAAGAAAAGATAATGAGTACCTAATGCTGTATAGATCCATCACGAACTGAAAGTAGTACCTAATATTATAAAAACATGGTAGAAACTACTTAAAACAGGTTTTCCGAACATTCCTCTGATTGGATGAATACAGTCATCTATAAGAATAATGTTGTAGCATAGGTACTATTTTCAAGCATATTCATTAATAACCCACTAGATACTGTGATATTCATGTGTGTATACGAGGGGCGAATCACTGCGGTATTTTAGTGTACAAGCAGGTGGAATTTCGAGAAAAATTGAGGAATTTTGAGGAATTTCAAGGAATTGCAGGGAAATTCGGGGTATTTTGGTAAATTTCAGGATATTTGATATATATGTTGTTAAACCTGAGGCACGACCTGAGGTTATACTACTTAATCCTCGACATTTTCTAGTTATATTTTACGTTATATTTTGCTAGATTTCATTATAGTTCTTAAATTACGAAAACATTTTTTGTTGACAGGATTATACAGTCTTAAAAATGTTTTGTGATGGGTTTTATATTTTATATTATATTTTTGAGACAGTTTTTATATGAATGAATATATTTTTACCTTAGTTTAATTTTATTTTTACCAAAGAACGTTTTATGTTTTGTTGTTGGTATAAGCATAGTAAGTATAAATAAATATACTATGGTATATGTGAGTTTTATTTGTTTTTAATATGGCATAAATAAATGTTACAAAAGCTTAATTTGTGTCTGTCTTTCAGTAGCACATAATAATGGGTACATATTTTGTTGGGAATTTCAAATCGCTATGGGGAATTGCGGGGTACTTTGGAGAATTTCGGGGAATTGTGAATTTTAAACGTTTGGGGGTATTTCAGGGAATTTTTGGAGAATTTTGCGGATTTTTCACTGCAGGGGGTATTTCAGGGTACAATTTTTTTAAGTGATTTACCCCTCGTGTGTCTCTGTGTGTGAGATTATAACTTTGGATAGACCTAGAACAGCCAAAGTTTTTTTTCTTCTTAAAAATGGGTAAGTTTAACTAGTTACACTTGACCTAGTTTACAAATTACTAGACATTCGTAACAATGTTATACTCAAGATTTACATTTTATATACGGCTATAGATGCTTCCATAATGCATTTTAATATAGGTACAATGTTATCATAAAGTAAGGGATATATTTCAGTTTATTATGTATTTTTAACAAATTAAGTTAATAACAGGATTTACAAGAAATTCGATTGCTTAAACAATGGGATTTCTTATGTCTAACAATGGTTAACGCAAATGTTTTATATGTCGTCCATTTTGCTGCTATACAATCACTAACCGTTCCTCCAAATTGTTCACAGTATTATTCAGCATTTCTGGTTGAATTGCAAAAATTTGCTCCCTAATAGTCTTTTAATTCTTCCAGCGGTATTGGTCCTGTTCTAAATACCATTTTTTTTAAATAATCTCACAGCCAGTAATCCGCTGGGTTAAGATCAGGCGATCTTGGAAGCCATGAATTTACAAAATATCTGCTTATAACACAATTTTGAAAAACATCAGTTAAAAATTCTTTAACTGGTGGGTAAATATGCTGGGGTGCTTCATCCTGCACAAAATCATGTTTTCAATCCCTTCGTGCTCGTTTTGTATCCGTGGAATGGCATAATCTCGTAACATATGCAGGTATATCGTTCACCAGTGACAGTTACGGATACGGCCTCTCCATTCTGTATCTCCTCAGAAAAGTATGGTCCAATGATAAAATTAGATGTGCAACCGCACCAAATAGTGATTTTCTTGTCATGAAGACCTTCTTGAACGATTTCATGTGGATTATCTGTTGACCATATTCGACAGTTTTGAGTATTGACTCCACCATTTAGAGAGAAATGGGCCTCATCTGTCCATAAAATACGGGATAACCATTCGGATTCAATTCTCATCTGAGCCAATATTTGTAAAGAAAAGTCATACCTGATAGGAGAATCTGCATAATTTAACTCAAATAGCAGTTTAAGTTTATAGAGATACATTTTTTTGCTTAAAATTTTCCAAACCGTGGTGTATGGCATTTGCAATCGTTTTGATATCGAATTCACACTACTGATTGGTAACGGATTAGTTTTGGCCATGTTTTTATTTTCCCGAAGAACTTCACTGCAACTTGGACATCACTAATCCTTGGTCTTCCCGATCTCGGTAGGTGAGTTACAGACCCTGATCTTTTAAAGTTGTTAATCAAATTACGCTACGCCTTCATTTGACAGGGTCCTGCTCTCAAATCCATTTTCGTACGAAATATTCGTAATCCAGCATGTGTAAGTTCTGCCGCATTCGTAATAACTTTGTACTAAACCATTTCTTGTTTGTAGATACATGTTATTAAAGTTTAAATCCTTTGAATTAATATATGTTTGCGTTTGCTTATATATATGGTGGTTTATGGAATTGCTTCTTTTTTCTTAACTATTACTATTTACTAACTTATTTATTTATTTATTTTTTTAATAATTTTTTTCAGATTGTGTTAGTTTTACATAGTTTTTAATAGATATTGTTCGCCTTCACATCTTATCTATGACAATCTTATGACTAGTTAAGAAAATAATAGGATGACCTAGACCACCGGTCTCTAGATACCTGTGTGAGACTGTTTCATATATTTGAATATGCTATAATATATATTTGGATTTTTTGTAATAAGTATTTAGAATGATTGGACATTCTATTCCCAACTTTATCAGTTCCTGATACAATGTTTCTCGCTGAATGATATATTGCGGGCATTCAAGAATTATGTCCTGCAGATTTCTGATTTCATCACATATAGACAGTATGGATGATCGATTAAACCTATTTTGTGTTTGTACTCTGGACAGAGTGTGTGATTTGTTCTAACTCTAGTTAGCGTTCGTACGAAGTGTCTGTTGGCGACTAAATGATACCAAGCTTTTTCTTGAAGTGCTGGCTGCATTTGTTTATCTATATATATCCAATTGTTGATTTTTGACATTGGTTTGCCAATGTGATTTAAGATTTTCTGAATATATAGTATTCAAGTCTGACGGTAGAATATCAATATTAAGGTGAAGGTAGAATAGTAGAATGTAGAAGGTAGAAGGTGAAGTAGAATATCAATATTAATATTTGATCCTGAAATTGTCGCTGTTTTTGCATATTGGTCTACTATTTGATTTGATTTTATGCCGGAGTGGTCTGTTATGTGTTATTAGAATTTTGCCCAGAATGTTATCGACTTTGTTTAACATTTTTTTGCGAGTTTAACTACTGGAGTTTTACAGGCCGTAAATATTATCAATTTGTATTTTTGTATTGTGTTAGCATATTCTGTGGCTTTTTGGACTGCATATTGTTCTGTGGTATTTATTGAGGCTGAGCTAGGTAATTTAAATATTCTGAAAAATTTGGTAGTTTTAAATATTCTGTTGGAATGGTAGAAAGCACATCCGGTTTGACTATTTATTTTGGATCAATTTGTAAAAATGATGGATAATTTGGCCATCCGTTGTTGGTTTCCTCTTAAAAAACGTGGTTTGGAATTGTTGGAGGTTTATTCTAAGATAATGCGTTGTAATTTCATTTAGCAAGGCTAATTTGTGGAATAATAAGGATTTAGGTCGTCTTTATAGCAATGAGAACCATGTTCTAATAGTTTTGGTGTGAGTTCACCAGAACAGGAGATTGTTTAGAGACCCAGTAGCATAAGGTTAAGTTTAATATTGTAATGTTGTTAAAGTGTTCATGTTATCAATACATTGAGCGTTCCTTGCGAACAGTTTGGTTACAAATTTGTAGCTTAAGAATTGTCTTCTTAGATTGATAGGAGGTTCGCAGGTCTCAACTTCCATTACATTGACTGGTGTGCTTTTCAATAGATCTAAGCATACACGTATTTAATTGATGGATTTATAATCAGTCTCATATTTCTAAAAAATATATTATATTATACATTTTTACCAATAGATAAACATATCCAGCATTATTCTAAAACATACAAGAAATATATATTAGAAGCAATAGAAATCTATAAATATTGTAGACCCCAAATTGGACATATTAGCAAAGTTTACAGAATAAATATATTTATTTTGTAAACTTTGCTGTTAGATGTAGGATATTCCAATTTATTTTCTGCCTTGTTATAATTGATGTCTCTGCCTACCCTTCTGTAAATGTTTAGTTTATCCCATTACTAAACAGCTGACATAGTATAAATAAACCATATTTTGTTAATTCACTGTGACTTGAAAATTCGGATACTATGAAACTGCACTTCAGCCAGTTTTGTAGCTCAAGATATTATTTTTAAGTACCTATGAAAGTGTCTTTTCTCTACAAAATACCTAATAAATAAATTACTAAAGTAAAATATTTTAATTGCTATAAAGATGTAGTTGGTTAAGTTTATAAAACTTACTCTAAAAGACTGGGCGATAGTGTTCTGCACTTTTCATGGCAACTAGTAAAAATTACCCTCATAACATGTTTATAACTTCATCCAAAGCACATCCTCGAATTTATGGTATCTCATTGAGTGAACCATTAAACCCATTTTCTCTAGGACGTGCAAACAATAAATATCGTCATAAAATTGTATTCTACATCTCTTAAAAGAATGTTAAGAGTATTTTAGAACTAAAATAATTAGACGTAAACTTTACGGCTGGCTGAGAAAATTTAATTATGGTGAGATATAGACATAACAAAATAACGTTGCTTAGAATTTATTTATGTCATGTTGTTGTGTAAACTATAGTACTACATTAACTGCTAAGTAAACAATGTTTTCTAATAATAAAGGGAGAAATAGTGATATAAATTTTATTACTACTAGTGTAACAGTGAACATGCACTCATAAAAAGCGTAATGGCTTGTTCTGTGCATACCACAACGGATAGACTGTTATGCTATGCATTGAAACTGAGACATCTAGGACGTTAAAGAATGTCTTATGCACAGTACGGTAGTACACAGGGTATCCCATTTCCATTTTATGATTTTAACACACCGGTCATCTTTCAAGAGCTTTGAAAGTGCATACAATAGTACCATTTTTGGAATGAAGAGTTACATATAGTTAGTGATTCTTCAGTTTTTCTCCGTTTCCATTATTTTCGGTTTAATCGGAATCCATTTATAACATAGGTTGCTATAAACGGATAACGTTTTCATCACATATAACGTAACACATATACGTTTATAGGTCTACCTTTAGAAGGAAGAAAACGAATGGTAAAATTAATATACAAAATCATATATACCTACTAGGTTTTTTATTATGGAGTTTTCTCAGTTATTTTTTTAGGAGAAAAATATGTTTTAACTATAAACATAAACTGTAGGTATCTTTATACATTTTTTATATATTATATTTGGTTTAAACAACTGTGTTTACAAAAATACAAATGAACATCACGTTACGGAGATGTAATGCAATCTCAAGTTTAATTCTTTATCTTTTAGAATTATTACATTTGTATGATTAGTCAACATAAATACTTATAATTATACAAAGAACAATAAATCAATTAAAACTTGAGTAAAAGTAGTTTAAATTTGAGGAGGATCCTAAACTATAGGACCATCCCAAGATTTTATATTTTTTAATTTGTATTTTAATACACCTAAATTTTAAAATTAAAGTAAATTTCTTAAAATAGCCCAACAAAAAAACGTATGCATTATTAAATGCTCATAAGCAACATTATTGTATCTGTTACAGGAAATATCCGATTTTAGGCGATTTCAGTTTGGCCTAGGACATACTTAAACTTCCTATCGTTGTTATTGGCTGATAGTTTTTAGGACAAACTAAAATGGCCTGATTATTATTAGGAAATACCCGAATAAAAATTTGCATCCAAAAGTTTCGATGCTCAGTGATATTAGTGTTGTAGCTTCTTAATCGGAATCGATACCGAGTACAAATATTCTAAGGTATTATTGATATCTCTTATTGTATAAAGTACGGCCCAATTATGACTAAAGAGATCATTTTGAAATTATTGAATATTATGAGCATAAAAATTCCTCCTGCATTACCTGTTAGAGGCATTTGTATTTATGAATGCCTCGTTAAAATAACCGCAGTATAATAGAACATATCTCTGATCAGAAAAAAATTATTGGGTACAGACACAGTGACAAAAGAACCATTATAAAACAGTATATTATTTTATACAGAGGGAAAGTGATATTTTTCATGGCGGGCTCGTGTTTAGCAGCCGAACGAAGTGAGCGGCTGCTAATAGAGAGGAAGCCATGAAAAGTAACTTTTCCTCCAAATAAAATATGCTATTTTTTCTTCAAAATGTTGACAAATTTATGCAAGAATTTTTATAAGATTTATCTATTTTCAATTAAAGATAAGTGGGTTTTCAAGGAGGTTTGGACCGGTGAATATGTAGGTATAGGTTGTTTCTATAGTATTGCAACATAAAGCTGTCAACATTGAATTTTTTTTTTAAGATTACGTTGAAATGGGTGGTCTAGGGATATTGGTAAGCAATTATTGAGTAATTTCAAGAAAATAGCGACAACTTTGGTCCTAAATTAGTGATTTTTAGAAATGCAGTGCACGCCGCTCTTAATAAAGTTTGAATTGTTTATGCTTATGTGTTTGTATGTTTCTATAATAACACTTTTCCCTCCGGCGGAGAAAAATGAAACTTCGCGGCCGACTACCCAGTCGAGCAATGTCCGATTTACTGACGCTTGAAGAAAGAATAACATCTGGAATATTATCGCACCGAGTAGGGTCTTTTACTTTATTTGTCATGTTATAGGTTTCCAGAAGTTTGAACAATTTAATATGCCTATTAGGGTATTAATATGGATCCAAATTAAAATCTCTTACGTCATAATTAAATAGAAAAGTTATCTCTGCAGGAATAGTCCTCCCTTTTATTTTATTTTTGTGAGAATATTTTAAAATTGAAAAATGCAGCCTTATCAGGCATTTACTACATGCAGAATAACCTTATCTTAATATATACAGGGTTTCAGAAATGGTAATTTATTAAATGGGCATCCTGTATATTATTTCATTTTTAGACAGAGCATTCTCTCAAAAATACAATTATGTTCGGTTAGATGGATCTATTTGTAATCATAAGGAAGGGTATCCTTGTGCCATAAGAACAATAAATGAAAAAGATCTCGCAGATTTCGTAGCGTAGTAATGAGCGGAAATATTTGTCACACATTATGTTTATGGTACAATATAGCCTCATCAAACCCTATATCAATGTATTTGAGAGAATTTGTCTACTTTATCTAAATGTAAAAAAATATATATCAAAAAATAAAAAAATATATGCGTTTTATTAATTTATTTATTATTATTGATTTATTTATTTTTATTAAAGAAAAAATACGGTAGGATTTTTACACCTATCAAAATGCAAACATGCTAATTTATGTTAAAAAGTTTACTACTTATAGTGTTCACCTTGATACTAAAAAAAAATTGTTAAATTTAAATTCACGGTACCGATCTAGTATTCCATGAAATCGAAAACAAATGACAGTCAAACCAAGAAATAACATACCTACACAAAAATATCACTGTGATAATCTGTACACACAAACAAAATCATATTTAAATTTATTAACGCGTCCATGTATAATAGAAGACATAATATGTAAGATAATCTCATTAGATGGTAAGATGGTCTCAATCGGCATATACATTTTACCTCAAGGAACTCATGGTTTCTTCCGCTGATATAAAGTTTTCAGAGTTGTTTTGTATGAAAATATTTTCTCTGCGATTTATCCGTTCAGAAATTGCTCAGCGAGAATCGTTATCGAAATAAATTATCATCTTCCTATCGAAATCGAAATAATCGAATCCATACATTTTTATCAAAAGCCTTGTCTGCTCTATCTTTAATAAATAATAATTATTCACTAGGAATTGGAGAGAAAAATCATACGATTGCATTAAATAACCCCAGATTTTTTAAAAATTGAGCACGAAAGGTGTACTGTACATTTAGTAAGCAGCAATAATTATTGGTCAAACACTGATACCCAAGCTTTTCCTGCTTGTACAGTAAATGTGTTAATTGAACACGAACGTTAAATTTCACAAACCCGCATCCATTAATTTGCTATAAACATTTCTCTCTTTAACAACCTCTTAATAAGCATATTTATCACCGATTGCATAGTAAACAAGCAGTAAATAATTTATATTAGTAATAATGCAGCACTTCATTTTGCGAACGTGAAAATTAACCAACAGAGCTAAAACCGAAACACCAAGCAAAATTATCAGAATACAATGGCATTGCTGCAAGGGATTATAAATACATCCTATTTAGGGATGGAATTAAACGTATACACATAAACAAACTAGATATTCTATCATTTAATAAAATTTGCATAAATCATAACATATTTGCAACGCACTATGCATTTTCAATTCTATAAAAATATGTTAGGTACTAGAATTAACAAGCTGTTACACACTGTGTATATTGGAGGATGCATTTAGTCTAAATTTTAATATAATATCCTTTTTTCGGATTCGTTTCCGACAAGTTTCCGTTTAAGTCGCGGCGATAGCTCAGTCTGTTAGGTGCTGGGTGGTAGCTTGTGACTAAAAGAATGGTATATTGCGGCGCGAGTTCGAATCTCGCCAGGGGAGAAATGTTAGCTTTCCCAGGGAATGGTTGTTGTGTGTCTGCGTTTGTAACATAATGTGTACTTTTTCTCTACACAAGCCTGAGACTTTCAGAAGGAAGGTTGTCTATTTCTGTGATGTGTTTCACGTGTTCGTACTAAGAAACATAAAAATAAATCTACTATTGTACGAAGTTTGGAGAACCGCCGCGAGTACTCTAGAAGCTGAATCCAGAAGTTTTTAGATAATCTATAATAGGCCTATATACACAGTCAATTGCAGTCAAGGTAGGAGTATAGTGATGGCAGTGAAAGTGATAACAAAGTGATAAATAAGAAGTGAAGTGATAGCGATATTTAATTATTAGACGTGATAATAAATAATTAGTAATTAGTGTCAAGATATTTGTAGATGCAAAAATAAAGTTTTAAAAAATAAAGAAACTGTTACAGTGGTGTTAGAAGCGAGTCTGGATTTGAATTCTGCAAGAAGTTTTTGGATTGCCCGTGAGTTAGACTTATACCCAAGTGTGACGTATCAGGGTATTCGTCATGATGTAAGGAAACGAAAAACCGTGTTTCCAAAGAAGTTTTTGGAACTTTCTAGAAGCAACTAAAATGGAAAGAAGAGTTTGGAAAGAAGAGTATAACAAAATAATGCAGAGTTTAAAGAATTAATGCGGAGTATAAACAGAAAGCTCGAAGGACAGACTCGGAGTACATAGGTACCCAAAAAATAAAAGGCGAATAAATGTAAAGCATGAAGGAGGACTTCGCGGCACAACACAAACCATGAAGGAAGAATTGGAATCACAAATACAGAGCATTATTAAGGAAAAAATGGAAGAACTAACACAGAAAATGGAAGAAAAAACCCAGAAAATGAAAAAGAAACCCAGAGCCTGAAAGGGCATACATACGTCAGCAGACGTAGGAAACAAAGGAACCTCGATTACAAGGTGACAATTACAGAGTTATGAGAGTTTAAGAGAACATCTAGGGATAAGGTATGGTGGCAAACATTTGCAGCATGCGTACAAGGCACTGTAAAGGACCGTCATCAGCACAGAAGATCTACAACGTTTTGAGATCGATGTAACTCGACTTGTTCATTCCATCCAACTGCTTCATCAGAATTTCTGGTGCAGTTTTCAGTGCATGTCCTTATTTTCGGCTGAACTCTTTCTGTACCGGACATAACATGGGGATGCATGTTCCTAGGACCGGGTCATTTTGCATGCTACTAGGACCCTTGCCGAATATATACGCAGAAAATGAATTTATTTATAATAATATCTTATATTAAAGTATTTATAATGTATTAAGTTAAAAAGTTTATATTTAAAAGGTTTTATTTGTATGGTAAACTTCAAAACAAGGCTGTACACACAGACCAACATTACACTTTGCACACATCTACCTAGACTCACTTCTTTTTTTTGCCTGAAGCTTGCTTTGGCTGCAAACAGTATATCGTCGAACCTTATTATTAGCGGGAAAATGTCGGTCTATAAGCCTCTCAGGATTTTTGGTCACAGATTTTACTCGGCATTGGTTAGACTGTGCTGTAGATCCTATCAATATCGGGATCTTCATCGGAATATAAGCACGCTAAAATACTTTCATATCTATCTATTGTCTTTTTATCATTTATCATTTTTTCTTTTACGTCTAGAACCAACTGTAGAACTTGTAAAAGATACCGCACTCGAAGCCTAGCGTACACCTGTCTTATTTATACAGCAATTTACATAATACTACTACTACACTAAAAACATGTTTTATCTCGAGCATGAATATCCCCATTTATTTCAATCAGAATAATGAGATTCATGACATCGAGCAAATTTGCCATATTTATACGGCAGTGAACCAGGTGGTTCTGTCTTAGGTACCGTATTTCTTCGGAATTGGGCCAGCAGACACAATTGCAGCTGTGGCCCTACTAATGGGTATAAACTTAATAGGTTAAGAGATACTGAGGCGCAAGAAGTACTATACCTTGACTATATATATAAGACCGAATGTGGCTGTTGTTCATGCAATGGAATTTGAAGCAGCAAAATTGGCCTTCAAGGGATGCATCAAAGTGTATACTGTCACGACACAAGACACCGCGGAAAATGGATATCTAATTCATCAGAAGGAGATCCTTGATAAATTCAGTGGTAATAGCATAACAGAAGATGAATAATTTGACCGTCATAGAAGCTGTCTACACCAATACTGGAATTGTGAATGTAGAAACTTAAGAAACCAGCAGATGCATTCCTAAGATCTGGGAAGGTCGTGACTCTGGCCACTAATCAGAAAAACTAGGATCAGCCAGTTTTAGGGGGCGAAGGCTGGTAATAATTTCCAAAAGGTGGTCGTAACTGGAGCTGCAAAATCAATCGTCCATTTGGATTCCATAAAGAAACACAGCTCTCCATTACCGAGGATTGACGATACCCTAGATACCTTGACAGAAGTTAAATAGTTCTCTACTTTGGACTTAAAAGTGGATATTGGTAAGTTGAGGTCATATAAGGAAACGAAAGCGTCCACTAGTGACAATAGATTATGGTAGTTCAACATAATACCGTTTGGTTTGTGCAACACTACTGCCACATTCTAAAGTTTAATGGGAACCGTACCTGGTGGCCTGCATTGGGAGACGACCTGCTCTGGGGTGGTGCTGAGAAGGTTATTCAAAGAGCAACCTGATGCGAGTGCCTGAGGTATTTTGAGATGTTAAAGGCACCGAACCTCAAATTTAACCCAAAGTGCTGCCGGTTTCAGAAAGAAATCAAGTATTTAGGATATGTTATTGTCTCTGATAGGAGTGAAAGCAAACCCAGAGAAGACAGACTGTACCAAGAATTGGCGGCCAGATTCTGTCTGTGCACTTATTATCGACGTTCTGTGCGAGGATTTTTTAATATTGCCAAACCTTTTTACAAATAGACAGAATACAGCACATCATTCGAGTGGAGTTTACAATGGCAATAGTAGTTAAGGGGCTAACATATAGCCACTGTCACTGAAAAGCGAGAAAAAACTAAAATTTTACTATACTACTAAGACTACTAGAAGCGCTATTTATCGTGCCTTCTTTTGGAAATACACCACCTGCAAAAATCAGGTGGATACTCCTATAATAAATGACTACACATTTATGAAGCTAACGCAGATAAACGTACAGCTACAATACAAATAATTTAGATACATTATTATTAGAAGTAGTTATAGAAATTATAGTTTCCGACCACTGATAAACTTTAAGAATTACTTCTAAAAAACGACAAAAATTCTAATTTTTTTTTGATCTTGTATTATGTCATTTACAAATAAATACAATAGAAGTAAGATAAATGCTCCTTGAATAAACTAAGCAAGACTGGTTTTCTTTTAATAAACGATAAAGTGAACAATAGGTAAATTAATTCCAGTTATTTTATGTAAAAAATAAATGTTTCATTTATTCGAGTCAAATTAAAATAATATTGATAGATTCATCAACAAATCACATTATTTGATATCATATCAGTAAATAATATCATTTCAAACACTGCAGTTTTAAATTATATGAGTACGTTAGTTTTAATATGCATATTAATAACAATAACTCTTGGGGGGCTAACTGAATTATTTTTCTATAGGCAAATTTAATTAAACATTGGAGCAGGTTTCATTTACCTATTTGTCCAATATTGAGAACGAGCATTCAATCAGGTCATTTTTGGCTACATCAAAAGATAAAACCATTTTAAATTGGACCGACACAAGAGTTAATTAAAATCCTTTATGATTCGTTTTTTATTATTGATGGAAAATTATAAAATTATCGATAGTAATGAATGTTGTAGCAAGTGAATTAGTTGATCGGTAACCTGGGTATCGCTAATAGCCTTAAACTAATTGGTTAAATTAAAACTTGCTGCATAATTCGTTCCAAAACGAGCGCTTTATATTTCCGTTTAAAGCTTTCAATACAAATACAATATTCATTTATCAAGTGCACTGCAGGGTCTGGGATGAAGGTATTTTTAAATATGTTTGATACTAGATTTTTTAAGTAACCCTTACTCCAATGTTCTCGTTAGTGATACAGTAATTAATTTAATACACATAAATTAATTCGTTTAAGTATCAACATTATATTAGACTGAGCAAGTCTTTGCAATATTATTAATTTAAAAGCTTGTTACGGGTTAAATTTGAACCCCATAGAACTACGTATAGTTCGAAGATGTATCATAGTTTGCGTTTAGCGTAGCTAAGTATTGGTTTATTTCTCCATTGGGAGAATGGCATAGGTTTATTCCTGTTAGGTAACTCACTCTCTAGTAGCTAAGAGTAATAGTATATCTGAGATATGGTCAAGCTTAGATCTTGGGATTTTGTTCACGAAATGTATACCGAGTACAGAGGTTGGTTTTGTTCGCTAGGGTTATTTGCTAGCTTTTTAATTTCTAGGTATAATCAGGTTGGGTAGTAGCCCATAAACTAAAAGGAAACAATACGGATTCGTTACTTCCACTCACCTTGTTACAGTTAATCCATACACAAGAGAACAATATAGACAATTCACTGGATAGGCGGGGAGCCGCTAATTGACTTGTGGCGACCTACAAAATTTTTAGGATGAACTAACTAAATATTGCGCAGATTTCTGTTTTACCAATTGGTAGCGAAAGTGATTTTACTTGACTTTCTGTGTCAATTTTTATTTCTTGTTGACTATTTGTGTGTTAAAAATTCTGTTTTTTGTTAAAAATATTAAAATGTTTTACTGCTGTGTGCCTAATTGTAAGCACACGCAGAAAGATGCAATTCTTCGTTCTCTACCAATTCATTACATGGAGGTTAGTAAGATCTGTGTTGTAACTAATATATAGTAGTTTTTAATATTAAATATTTTAGATTTATCGAATTTGGGTTGACAGAATTATCATGCTATGTATTTAAATAAAAATCTAAAAAAATAAATTTTAATGCTCTATAAGTATTTTATAAATGAGATTTCTGAACTTGTGTAATATGAAGTTTTTTTCATAATATTTTAGGAATCCTCGCTGAAATATTTTAGACTAAGTACTTTGTAAACATTGTATTCAGTAGATATTATTGTTTTGTGTCAATTTTATGTGTGCATTTTTTGTGCATCACAAGTTATGTATGTACACGTATTAGTTTGGTTTGGATTATGTGACCACATATTGCCATTTCTGACTGTAGAGGTTTTACAGAACTTAAATAAAATTCTATCTTATTTGTTGTTTTGGTTTACTCAACTTTGCCGAATGTGATTTAAGTACATTGTTTAGTTAAACCGGAAAATGCAATCAATTGATACAATAAAGAATGTGTTGTGTAAATAAATACCTTGATGTTTTAATAAACAGCACTAAAATTAGAAAATATTGTCTTATTTCATGCTTTTGTCTTATAGACAATATATTACATGGATAGTGTTTTGACAAAAGAGATACTAAATAGCTTCATTAAAAAATATGATTTAAGTAGGTACCTATACCTTTTTTTTCCAAACGCCTACCGATGGGTGTAACATAAATGATGACTTTCATTTCAGAGGGTGATTCCTTGTCATATTTTACAAAAAAATGTTCAAATAGGTAAACATGTCTTAACTTGCTTTGTTTTCCAGAAACAGGATGTCAGGAGTTTTAATAAAAAGTCGGATTTTTTTGGTGTGTTAGCAGTAACAAGGAGCTTCTTTTGATGTAATTAGATTTAAAATAATAATAATCATGGTACTGTTTCTTTCTAAATTTGATATTTTAATCAGATTAAACATACAGCTTTCTTGTCCATTACTTACATTACATTACATTTTCTTGTATCTCCCTTAGTTTTCGAAAAAGAAGTGAGAAGCTCGACTTGAGATAAAAGCATCAAGTTTTCTCCTGATTCTAAATCTAATTTTATCAAAAGCAACACTTTATTGGTGCTAACAAATAGACTTTTCATCAAAGTCGGCGAAAAAAGTTATTACTGATTAATAAAAAAACAATTTTTTTTAATTAAAATTTTGATACCCTGTTTGTTGAAAACAAAGCAATTTCAGACACATTTTTATGAACATTTTTCCATAAAAATGAGAAGGAATCATTTCCTGAAATTAGTCATCATTTATGTTACACTTTGTAAACTAATTTTCAACCATTTTTGAAATTCCCGCCTACAGGACGTTCCCGCCCACTACCTTTTGTTCCCTGCTCATGACCTCCTAGATAATGTTACTTAATTCCAGCTAATACTAGTTCATCCTAAAATTGTTTCAGCGCTACAATCGCTCGATGTTCCCCCACTCCTAGAGATTCCAGTCTATGGTGTTCTCTTGTGTATGAGTTAATCATTTACAATGTATTATGTTTACTTCAAAGTTGTGTTTACTAGCAGATTTATAGATTTTATTATGTACCTGTAAATACTTTATTGATCTCCCATATTTGTCCAGTGATATTGATACTCAGAACAGTAATATTTGATCCTTTTCAAAATAAATAGTCAAATAGTAAATTCCAGTCATTGTTTTGTATTTATTTATCTGTCAAATAGGGGTTAGATGACATATGTGCGACAGTGGCTACGCGCCACGGCCGCATTGGCAACTTTAGGTGAGAGAATCTGAGAATCGCGATAGGCAGGGGCCGGACTAATGTCCGACTGACTTAAACAGGTGCAAATTTTTGACTGCATTCTTATCCTGGATGTGTTAGAGAGTATTTAAAGGTACAGGGTACTTGTATAATAGTTATACATGTTTACTGTGAGTCTAATTTCATCAGTAAAGGTTCCAAAAACAAGGTGAGAGTAACAAATCCATTCCAAGAAGTTGGATCCTGACCTGGACCCTCGTATCGTGTAACATTTCGTCGGACACTCTCTTGATTTAGGTACTTCCGACTTGTGCAGTAGGTAAATAATTATTATTTACCTAAATATCTTTTTTTGATTTCCACTCCTTGCCAGATTCCTAATGAAGAAAATTTAGTATTATTTCATTTTCTATAGAAAGTTCGTACGTGTAATGTATTTGCTATTTGACGGTTTTGGAGGACTCGTTACTTGATTAGAGGTGTACCTACCGACGTCACTTTAAAACTCCGTTTAGGATGTGCGGTAAAATTTGACCAGGAAGAAGGAAGCCGGTTTTTTTTTTGGTGTGCTTGGAAGAAAGTTTCCCAGCCATTGTACATGGGTGAATTTATATTGTTACCAAGATAGTTGGGATAATTCATGTGCGTTGGTGGTGATTTATTCTGGGTTGGTTTTGAGTTGTACCGCAGAATATCACATAACCCAAAAGGGGATTTTTGCAGAGAAACATTGAAGTCAAGCAAATAGAGCACGTGGAGACTTAGGGTCTCACTTTCATATAAAGCCGTCCTCCAACAAAGTAAGTTTATTACACGTACATAGAACATTCTGTAATGTAGGTTTCTTTTACAGGGCTTTTTATTGTTATTTTTATTTTTTTTCTATACGTCGTGTTACGTATTTTACGTTGTCACGTTTCTGGCTGGTTCTTAGTTTCGACGTTTGGTTACGTCCTACATGGTTCCTGGATTCGCTTCCCTCGGGTGGAATGCTTCACTAGGACCTTGAGATTTTGGAAGGTTCTCCGTTCCTGTTGTCCTACCTACTAGTACACCGTACCAGTCCACCTAGGAATGCCACCTTGAATCTGAACCCTACTACCGCAGGACATAAGGTCGTACACTGATTCATTGTTTATTGAAGTCAAATCCGCTGACCGTTTGTTCTTATAATTTTATTATACTGCACATTTTTATAAAGTACATTATATATAAGGTGATTGTAGCAGCCTTCTTTACAATTATTGTCACTATCAACTATACCATCGTATTTATTTTACTTAAAACTATATTTACGTGTGAACGACATGATCATGTTGAGTAGACCTATATGGGTCATATGTTAATAAGTACCTAGTTTGATAATTTTACTACTCATTTATATTTAGGTAAGCTGTTACAATCCATCGCCTTGAGTGACGATATATATGTATGTGCATATATTCATTCTGAATTTCATTATATGATATTTGTATGAAACCACATCAGTTTTTTTGTTTACTTACTTAAGAACCACCCCCCCCCCACTTTGCTAGCTGAGTGTGTGATTCCTACTTAAGACGAATTCGCACACTATAATAAATATTTGTTACCAGGGGAGTAGTTACGAACCTACACCGCTCCTACCCGAGAATACCGTGTGGGTTTTCCTTAACCCAGCTCGGTGGTTAAGTAAGTATAGCATTTTTTTTTATGCTTGTATGTATATGTTTCGGGTGAGGGTAGTAAGCTATAACGTATTGTTATTCAAGGCCTAATATATTTAAGAAAAACAATAAGGTATGCAACAAATGAATAAATAAAATGAAATCAAATGTAGGTAATGGTTATTTTTACGTATTTACGAGTAAATCGTTTAGTACGCGGTACAACGAATATTTAAAATATTTTTTCAAGTATCTAATAGTAATAACAAAGCAACTTTGCTAATCACTTTTTAGAAACAAATCACACATTTCCATCGACAGATAGACTTATATTATTGCCATTATTTACTGGCAACTAAAAGTTGCGACACTCAGCAATTGATGCCAATGGCGCATCATGGTACCAGGGATGTTCCAAATGTTTGATTGCGTAATAATCACGGTAGGGTTATGAATAAAAATGAACCAATAGATAATATAGTAAGTCTACTAGGAAAATGTACATATAAAGAAGAAACTCGATCTAAATAAGAATTATGTTTACCTGTGTTGAATATAAACCAATATTAACATAGATAATGTTTATTAATTTTATGAAAGTTTTAACTGGAAAAGCTAAGTAATAAAAAAGTTACTTGTTGATCTGCTCAGGAATAAGGTAGGAATTGCATTGTAATTAAGATTTTTCGTATGGGTTATAAAACTCTCGTCCGTAAAATGCAGCATACAAATTTTAATCCATTCCTAACATTGCCCTAGGGTAATATTTGAATATCTATGGTCTCCGGTACATTCAAATTGGGTTTGTCAACGGCATTTGTGACCAGAAGTTAATTTTCATATTTAATGTCACAAATTTTTAAAACATAAATATATTCCTGGCTTCATCTTTTCATCTTACACGGAATAAATACCAAGTCACTTTCATGCCTTGTAGTGCAACTATCAATTGAACAATATACGAAAGGTGCTTTAACTAAAACTAAACTGTTTTCGAATCCACGCTGTGCAGTGTTCACGTATACTCTGCACTAAAATGAAATAAAATGGTCAACATTTCGAACATAATCTTTATTTTTTTGTTTTCACGTTTATTTTGTTGTCTGTTTCTGTTTGTTCTTTACGAAATAATTATTAAATTACACATAAAAAAACATTGAATAAGATTGTTCTTGCATGACCTGCTATTATAGGTATAGAATAGATGAATATTTTTTAATATTAAATATCTCGAAAACTATTATAAATTATGTATTAAATTATATATTTTTGCAAACAGAACAAAAAGGTCTTTCCAGATATATGCAAATATAGAGTATGTTTTATTTAAAAAAAATTATTGTGCCATGTAATTTTGGTCTCAGATGCCCAATTCTGTTTCTACTAGCGTATTTTGAATCTTCAAAAGACTGCCTAAAATTCGTATGACGAACGTTTTTTTGTAAAATTAAAGAATAAAGAATTAAAAGCTAGTTCAAAACATACGTGACCATCCTGTATAAATAGCTGTCAGCTGTTCACAAATTAAATTACAAATTAAATAGAGCAAAAGCCACTATGTAGTGTGTACGGAATCATTCTGAGACCTGCTGCTCACGCTCAGAGAGAGAGAGAGAGAGAGAGAGAGAGAGGGGGGCTGTAAATAGATCGACGCACTCAGCAGGATTAAATAGTGATTAATAAAGTTTGCATTTGCCTTATTCCTCAAAATTCAAGAAATTAAATATATTAGAAGCAATAGGAATGTAATATTCCAATAATTCCAATAAATATTGGAAACCCATATTGTACTTTTCTTAACGATACGTGAGATGTAGGAAATTCATTTAAAAGATCATTGAATCTTTCTTTAAACAGCAAGAACATTCAGACTGAAATGACTTAACGAATATCATTGTTCAATATGTTTTAAGTCGTTATAAAAACGTGCAGTCATTTTTATAATGTCGCTCTCAGCTTGTATTTCACGACAATAAATTTTAAAATAATCAGCATAAAGTAGCTACCGAACATCAATAATATCAAGTACTTACGTCATTTATGAAGATATTGAACAATAATAATTTTTTTTTTCTTGTTCCCTTTCATTTATAAAAAGGTTAAATTTGTAACCGTTTCTTTTAATTCAATGTTGGCCTTATTTTATTTTCTTTCTCATTATTTGCTATACTTGTGTAATATTGTAATTTTATTTGATAGGTTTTGTTAATCTTTTGTTTTAGTGTTTTTATATTTCTTTGTGTATTATGTTGATTATGTTAATTATGTTCATTGTTTTGTTATATTACTGTAAACTTATTTTCCCATTCTAGTACTGGGCCGTTAGGCCTGTTGAATGGTGTATTACAATAAATAAATAAAAATAAATAAATAAATAAGAGCTCCAATTTGCTTCCTTGTGGAGCGCCCAAGCAAGGTAAGTATTCGACAGATCTGAACTCACTATTTCTACTTCTTATTTTAAATTATATCGTCAGTACACCAATAATCAGCTGATAAGCTAAGCATAATGTATTTAAATAATTGATCATTGATAATTGGTAACTTATTAGATGAATATGCCTTGAATGATAATGCTTTTCTAACAATTTAAATTAGTTTTTTGAAAATAAAAATATTTTGTTACACAGTTTTCGATGTAAAAATGCTATTAAAATTGTAACCTGTTCCATATAAAAAAAATGATATTCTCAAACAACTAAAGATATGTACATAATTTCGGAAACCAAATTTGGTAAATTTTTTAACTCCAGGCAAGTTGTTTTACTAAATATTTTGCAGAATAATGTTGATATAACCAAAAGTTAAAACTAGCCTAAAAGATTAACATTTTAGTATTACTTAAATTCATCGTGATACATTAAAATTACTTATGGATACCTAGGCAGATATTCCAAAAAGGAGAGGCTGCTCAAACCAAAATTTTTTTATTGGAACACTCCAGAATTGATGATTCTGGAGTATACCGATCATCCTTCCTCAAATTAATGTTCTCAAAAGAGATAGGGCGTGTACCTACTATAAGTATAGTGTGTTGTGTTGTTAGACTACTGTAAGTGCGACTATTAGAGACAGGCTCATCGAACCCTAGATGAACGTATCCGTGAGGAAACGTTCTATGAGCAAATATACTGAGTGCCATAAAATTATGACTCATGCCTACAACTTTTTTATTTCTCGAAGTATTAAAATTAAATTTGGCAATATGGCTACTCATAAAAATGCTTTTCCGCATGCAAAGAAACTTGGATTTTTAAATGGAATACCATGTATCCTAATCAAAATGTTGTTTTCAGGTCTAAATTCTGAGTATATTATCGTAGTTTCAGAAATTTTTAGAGATTGTCATTGTTTTATTTTTATCTTTAAATTTTTCTGAGTGTTTTAAAATGTCAATATTTTTTACTCACTTGTCATGGAAAAAATACAGAATACCTATCATAAAGTAATGCAAAGTTTATTTCACTATGAATTATTTTTGAGGATTCTAAATCTTTATATAATCGTTTTTATCAAAACCATTTTTTTTAAATATGGTGATAGTTGCTAATCTTATCTATTAAATTACAGTTTTTTTTCGAATTCATTGATATAATCAATCAAGATTCCCACCCAAATATTAATTTTTTGGGGAAACTGGGAATGTTCTTCACGAAACCAATGGAGATTTTCATTTCAGAGCAATATACTATAAAGAGAATATCGATTCGTTGCTAGGCTCAGAATCTTTCTCCAACACATCGCTTTTATGTCCCACTTTTTTGGACATATCTCCCTTGTTATTAGAGATAGACCCATAAAACCTTAAATCCCAACGTATGTAGCTTCATTGAGTCATCCTGTATCGACATCGGCGGATTCCAGCAATTTAAAGAAAATTGGGCATTTATAAAATAACGAATTTAATGTAAATACTGGATATTAGCTTAAGAATATATATTAAAGTATTAGGAATAATTAAATTACTAAGCCAGCAATAAACTACTCTCATATTTCAGTGTAAAGTTTTGGCTTCCATTTTATTTTGTTTCTATTAATTATATAAATTAGTCTAAAAGATAACTTAAGTGCGGTGTAATGTCATTTAGGTTTTATATCTCGCAAGGAGAAGACTCCCTTTTATGTAAATTTATGTAAATTTACAGTCTGAAATACGAAACAGCACCGTACAAAAGATTAATGGTATCTTATAAAGGAAATATACATTTTTTACCATAAACAACTAAGGTGTTACGCTTTGCTTATACGCTTTGCATCAAACTGTCAAATCTATAATGGAGACGAATATGCTAATACAAATAATTACTGTAGAGATGCCTGGATGTTATGTTTGCATTTCTCACATTCCAACAAGATATTCTTAATTAATATAGCTGTTGAAGTTTCTCAACATAATGACTGTGTGTACATTTAGTTCTTAAGTAAACAAAAATAACGAGCATCATAAACTCCCATAACTGCATATACAATATTTACATTTAGTTAATAATTAAATTATTATTGGCAATGCAGTGGAGAAGTGAAATAACAATTTTTAACTTGCAACTATGCATAAGTTTATGTGCATCTTAATTGGTACTTCATATAAAATATCCTGTCCGTTTAATTTTTCTAGTTTTTAGTTTTTTATTATGTTATTATTTTATTACACACTAAATTATTACTAAATTACATTCTTGAATGAGTTTAATTTCATGTTTACTTTCAATTTAATCAATATTTGCAGTAAATGAGAGAATGGAACCAGTACAGACAATTCTTTTGTCCTATATGGAAATGGCTATCAAATGTAGGGAGCGATCCCATTCAGTTAGCATCTTATTTCTGTCAACGCCAGAAATTAAAATTTTCGATTAAATTTAATCTCTTGGTTAAATCTGAAATTAGTGTTAACGATAGCTTACGAAAAGTTAAGATAGGAATGGGTAAACCGTCTTGCTTGATCTCAAACCTTTTAGATTTTACATGATGATATAATATATACGGAGTTCCATTTAAAATAAGCAAGTTGGTGTCGATTTCCGGTTATACCGGAAGTTCCAGAAATGTGAAAATATTTTAAAAAGAAAAACCCCACTGAAGTTCATCTTTGAGGTTAATTTTAAGGATTACCTCGTGTACTTCAGCTAGATTTGGAATTTCGAGTATAACGCCATCTCGTTTGCTTCATTACCAAGTTTACCATGATTATTCTATAACATTTGCAGATTTAATGACGTATTTAATGCATCAGGAAAATTTTTGTTCAACAAAATCAGCGCATCAAAGAAGGTGCATTTTCATCTCCAATAACAATAAAGAATCGACTCTCATATGTTTTTGTATACCACGATTTTCAGGGAACTGGTAAATATAAATTTAAACAAGGCATCTGAGATATTTGAAGAGGTAGTTTATTTACTTTCATTTCATAAATTTCATTTATGTTCATGTAATACACTTCTATGATACTAATTAAAATCAATAATACAATCCTGTTATTTCAGTATGAAGTAATTAAATCCTTAAAAGATATATTAATATATTGAAGATAAATACATCCCAGTGAGAACAGGTTGGTTGTTTTAACGTGTATATAACGTTGCTGTAGTTGAATAAACGTTACTCGTTGAAAAAACCAACGTTGTTTAATAACCTACTTTCAATCAAACGTTAATAACACGTCTATTCAACAATTGTTATCAACGTAAGGTGTAACTTAAACGTTATAAAAACGTGAATTTATTAGTAGAATTCAGTGGGTAACGTTAACGTTAGAGAAACGTAGATTTTATAATAAAAAGTAACAACTTGATTGCTTTGTAACGTTTTTGCAACGTAAATAATTAGGTTATATTTAACTATAACCTGCACGTTATATAAACGTTAAAAGAAACAATGTTTCAACTCTTTGTTTAATACTGGTAATATTTTCACGGAAAATTGACGTTGGTTAATCAAGTTAATTTGCGCTATGACTGTTAACGTTATTTAAACGTAAATATGCACGTAATTTTTAAGTGTAATTTGTACGTTAAAAGGACGTAAACTTTTTAATAAAAAGTAACCGCTTGCGTGGTTTTGAACGTTATTTAAACGTAAATAATAAGGTTATACTTAACTATAACCTGCACGTTATATAAACGTTAAAAGAAACAATGTTTCAATTCTTTGTTTAATACTGGTTATATTTTCATGGGAAATTGACGTTGATTAATAAAGTTAATTTACTCTATGACTGTTAACGTTAATTAAACGTAAATAGGCACGTAATTTTTAAGTGCAATTTGTACGTTAAAAGGACGTAAACTTTCTAATAAAAATTAACAGCTTAAGTGATTTTTGACGTTATTTCAACGTAAATAATAAGGTTATATTTAACTATTTTCTGCCCGACATATAAACGTTAAAAGGAACAATATTTCAACACTTTGTTTAGTATTGGTAATATTTTCATGGGAAATTGACGTTGGTTAGTCAAGTTAATTTGAGCTATGACTGTTAACATTATTTAAACGTAAATATGAACGTAATTTTTAGGTGTAATTTGTAGGTTAAAAGGACGTAAACTTTATAATAAAAAGTAATAGCTTGAGTGGTTTTGAGCATTATTCAACGTAAATAATAAGGTTATATTTAACTAGAATCTGCACGTTATATAAACGTGAAGAGAAACAATATTTCAACTCTTTTGAACACAATAATTTTACGAGTATCTTTAATTTTTTACCTATAGATAATTTTATTAAAACAACATGAAAATGGTGAATCATTATTGACATTAATTTCAAGATCATAAGACAATTTTACACATATCTATGATTTTATACACAAGATGAAATGTCAAATTTTTCGTATTATCTATCGCAATAATAGCTATTAAATATTGGTATAGGTAGTTTATGTTTATGGCGATCTTAGAAACACTTGGCATTTCTGCACAAAATAAATCAATATTATTTTTCAGTGTACCTAATATTTTATGCAGTTGAAGTGGAAAAATGTATTTAAAAAAATTGCTATAAAGGCAATTCCTCGTCCCCCGGCTACGAACGAAAAACGAAATACAAATTCAGTTCAATTCAAATTTTTACGGGGTCAACATCAACTTTTAACTTCACAATCCGAAAGGTTGCATCTAACCAATCAGCAAGCGGACATTTGATGGCTGATGTCAATTGTAATAACCGTGATTGGTCGTTGATACCGTTGGTAGTAAGCAAGCATGATGTCATTCGTTAGTTCCCTTTTCCGTTGTCCACGTTGGTCACAGTCACGTGTTATATCGCCCGCTAGTTCCGGCAACCGCCACTTGTTCGTTCGTACTTCGTATATCCAGTGATATGTGGTGTTCTGGTGCAGTTAAAAAATTCTCACTATTGGCAGGCAATAACTAATGAAAAGTAAGTTTATGAAACCATTTTTAGTGGATTGTTGTACTCTAGTTGCAAGTTTATGCATTACTGTTTTATTTTCATACTAATAGTTTTCGTTGCATGTCCAGAAAAGGTATGTAGGTTAGGTACCCATACTCGTTTATTTCAATATGGCCGTGGCATCACAGGTGCTGTAGCTCATGCTTTTTTTATTGTTTTAACTTCTTTTCAACCTCGGCTAAATTTAGGTTTGTTTTGACGCTTGTCTCCGAAGAGGTAAGTAAATTAAATTTTGTCCTGCTTTGAAATTACTGTAAAATATTTATTTTTTGAGTTACCAGGTTGAAAAAATGATACAGGCTTTTCGTAGATCAGTTTACGTTAGTCATTCTAAATTTTATGTTAAATGATGTTGAAATTACTGACTTACTTAGGGTATCTATTTATCTAATTTGTTTTTTTAGGGACCTACACATTGCATTAAAATAAAAAATATGCTATAAAAACTATAATAGGCGGGTGACATAATGTCGATGACTACGGATATACGTAACGATATAGGTGCCTACCTCCTGTACCTACCTAATTGATAGAAAAATGTTTTTAAGTAAATTATGTTACTTGGGTAACATAATTTACTACGTTATATTTACGTAACTAAGTAACTAGCTATAAGTAGGTACGTAAATAAGTACCTACTTATGATAGGTACTTATTTACTTCATTGTACAAAATGATTTACTTTTTCTGACGGATGTGTTTTCTGAATTTTCATTTTTAATTCAACATACACTTTTTTACATACTGCTTATACGTTATTTGAAAATCAATCGTGAAATATAAATTTTATTCTTTCTGGAACCCAAGATAATTATCTACTATTAAATAACTGGGTTTATATTTTAGGTAATAAGAATATAAAGTAAATAAATCTGTTCTCTAATTTAATTTTTTTAACTCGAGGTAATGCTCAGAAATACTTCAGAAAGAACAAAAAGAATAATTGGTAAGCGGAAATTCGACCGCAGAGTAAAAAGAACTTGCAATACCGTATTTTCTTGTTTAAATGAAACAGATTTACAACATAGCTCAGAAAATATACATGGGTCTCATAGATGGGTTCATTTCAATTCAATAAATAACTAACTGAGGTTTATCAGTGTTTTTTAATTTAATACCTACAAATCAGATAATCATTGTAACAGTGAAATACTAGGTGAAATGACTAACCATCACCTAGTAAGTAGAAAAGTTCCCTATTGAAAATTAACTTCTCAATTGTAAAGTGATAAATTCTGATTTGCAGTGAAAATGATTATTATCTAAACTAAAATACTTTTACTTTTCAGGTTCTTCGTACAAGACCAAATATGATATATTGTAGATATATTAAGTATTTTAAATAAATGTTTAGTCAGATGAAGTGGTATTATTATTGGTATAATTAATTTTCATTTAGCATTTAGAAGCTAACTTAAAAGCAAAAATAAAAATGTTTTTAGAAACTACTATTTCATAATTTTAGTCTGCTGGAGAGGCCCTAAAACATAATATATTTTTATATTCAAGCAGTGCCAAGTGGTGGAATTTGTATAAGTGTTGCATGTGAAAATTCGTCATCATCGTATCCGTGAACATCGTATTCTAACTATCAATGTTCTATTAACGTTGAGACCAACGTTACAGAACGCTTAGATCAACGTTAATAGAACATTGATACAGTTAGAATACGATGTTCACGGATACGATTATGACGACGTTGATCTCAACGTTACTATAACGTTAAGCTCAACGTTATATAACGTTGATCTCAAACGTTCTATCAACGTTGATCTCAAACGTTTTATCAACGTTGACAGATATTTGGAATGTGTCTGAAACACGTTTCTAACACACGTTGTATTAACGTTTAGTAGCGGTTAAATACTAGTTGTTTTGCGATCAAATTCAACGTTTAATAAACTTGTTATAGAGACGTAGTATATTAAGTTATAAATAACGTTTTAAATAAAGTTATAATAAACGTTATTAAAATGTTGTAACATGCGTTGAAATATACGTTGAACCGCGGGACATTCTTCCGTTGATTCAACGTGGTAATACAAAGGTTACTCAACGGTCGGTTACCGTCAATTTTAACGTTATTTTAACGTTTGTGTTCTTGCTGGGATTATGGCGTAAACAGGATTGTTCTGAAACACCCAACTACAAAATATCAACTGACACTAGTTTGGTTCTATAATTTCAGTGTTCCTTATTTGTTAACTTGATATCACATGTTCACTGCAGTTGCAATTATAACTCCTACGAATTCCTTGTATTCAAGAGTTCGTAAAGACCTGGAAATGCATGATGGTTTGCTAGTGTCGAGTATTACACTCTGCTTAATCACTGTTACCTCCTGTAATGAAGTTTTCGTAAAATATGACTGATATTTTAGCCAGATAATTTGATTTGAGTTGCAGCATAACAATTCAGACCTCGCATGTTGGCAAGGTGCTAACTCAGCTTCAAATAGTTTGCACAAAAATATTAAAATAAAATTGAGACGTGTAATAGAACGTGGCAGTTAGTTAAATAGATATGGAAACTTAATTACTAACTTATTAATGGTTGATGCTGATTGTTGAGCTTATTGATAGATTGAATTATGAATTAACTACATTTGTGAGAAAGTTGAATTGAATGAAAGTTAAAGGATTTAATTAAGATAAATAAAATTTATCAACGATTAAATTCTTTATTTGTATTTGACGAATTAAAGATCTAATTGGCAATATCAAATATTTAACGTTATCTAATAAATTTAATTTTTAATAAAGTTATTTAATCTGCTGAATGAAATGTTTAGTTTTCTCAGACATATTCATTTGGCATACTTAATTTAGAATTCCTATTGAAGAATAAACTTTAGTTTTCCAAAATGAGACAAGTAGGTATTTAAATGATAGTAGTGGTGAGAAACACACCGTACTGTCCTCTTTGGACTATGTGGCGACTCCTAAGGAGATGCTGATGTAATGCAACGTCGTCGGGGCATATTTTCCGTGGCGTAGTTGTTTTCGACATCTCCTTCAAATAAATAGATATTTAAAGTTACCAAATATTTAATAATATTGAAAGTTTGATAACGCTTGATATTGTAGAGATTATTACATTATAATATTACTAATATTTACTTTATTATTATTATTCATATGACCTGTAATAATTGTAGAAAATGCACATACAACTTTTCACTCAGTTTCCGCATCATTTAAATATTCTGTATGCGGTATCTATTATAACTACACCTAAGTAATAAAAAACTATTGTTAAAAAAATTTATTTTCGAATGAGCTATTATAAAAGTTAACAGTATTTATTTTAAAATATGTACCTAAAATGTTGAAATTGCAATTATATTCTGACTGAAATAAGAAATATTAATAAGTTATTTAATAAAAGAAACTAGGTACCTACATGTTCTTATAAATTATTTCAGTAGGTTGGGTGAGAAAAAAACGTTGCACTAAGTTAATTAACATTAGTTTATTGATTATACATTCTTATATATTATTATTTTGAAATAACTAAAAGTGTTTGACAAAGCCACCTCCATTATTACCTTAGAATATCTGGTGCAGGCTTTCCAACCTTACTGCGATTATAAATAACCCATAATACATATTATTGTTGTATTATTTGCATATTATTGGATCACAACACTACACAAAAACACTATACAATAATAATCATTATACACATATACTACACAATTAGTTCGTTATTTACTTGCAAACACGTAACACGATACAAAAATGGCTGTGCCATGACTGCTACAATGGCTACTTTAAGAGAAGCTGGAGAAAATAGTGTTCGCGCAAGCGCGGTTTCAATTAAATTTGTAACTGTGAGAAATTAATTATTGCTTAAAAATAAATATTCGGTTCTAGAATGAATGATTTAAACTAATTTTTATGGAATTATTATCAAATATTTATTTTCGACAATTACATACATTTGTTTAAATTTATACTGATCACTGATGGTATAAATATACTACTATATATTTTGTAAATAAGTAGGTCGTTATTTAATTTTAGAAAATAAATACTTTAAAAATACTTTCAAAATAGGAACAAACTATACAGTTCAGTGTAATATTTTTTGGAATTACATCACCTGCAAAATAATAAATAATAAATAATAATAATAAAACTTTAGAAGTTTGTCTTCATACTACATATTGAATATTTAATTTGAGTAGTTCTCGTTTAGCCATAATTTAATTACTACTCACAGTTATGGTCAAAACAAGAATCTAGGCGATGCACGGTATTAGCTTTAAAATTAATTATATGAGATTAAAGGGCCAAAAACATTTATTTTTTTTGTAATTATGTAGTCACACTAAACCATACTAGTGTAAGCTATGCTGAAGTAATCAAAATTAAAGGTATATTTCTGGAAAATATCAATGCAGATCCTTTATGACGAGAGATCTTGTTTCGAGTCTAGTTGTATCGTATAATGTAAAGGCTATATAGTTGTGAGTCTTTATTGTTCATTTAACCTTCTAGTATCACTAAAACGTCACCCCATATATATTTGCACACCCTTTGACATAAAAAATTACGAATGGAATATTTAGTAGAATAATTTAAAAAGGAGAAGCCAAAAATACTTCCTTGGGTACGATTTAGGGGAAAGATAAGAAAATTTTACTACGGGCAGGGAAGGAACACTGTAACACGAAATAAATCTAAATTATTATTAGTCTATAAATAGCAGCTATTAAATGCATGAAATATTATATAAACGGAGCACCCCTAGTAACATCAAGTGAGGATGCCGTAGTTGTAGTAGTAAAGAAGCATAACTTCTTTAATATATATCGCACATGTTATTTCAACATATTATTTTGCCGTACAATATTTTACTACTTTACCCATGATACAACTACACAGATATGCTCATAACTTTCGTATGTTTGCGCATGACGTCATTCGTAAGGGAAAAATGGCAATGCGATGCGAAAATTCTTAAGGGCAGTGATATAATTATTTTCGTGTTTATCAATTGTTTTTCCTCGTAACTGACGTCACTATGCGCATTGGCATATCTGTGTAGTTGTATCATGTACTTTACCTACTGTCAAAAAATTATACTTATACCAAATTATACTAAAACTAAAAAAAAAAAACAAGGACTTTACGCGATTTGTCTAACTTCGATGCAATAGTAAACAAATAACAATTCAAGTTACCAACTAAATATTAGCTTCGTTATTTGAAATATAAAGAACAGAAAAAAAATCTGAGGAACCACTATTCACCTATTCACTATTCATTGAATTCAAGTATATTTTAAACATGTTACTACAGTTAACAAAAAAAAACAACTACGAGTGTAGTAAGGATACCCCCATATTCTCCATCTGTAAACACGCCTTATGAAATAAGGACTGAATCAAATTAGGCCAAAACAGCTATTCTCCTGGCTAATGCCACGCCGAGCGCTGAATTACAAAACAAAATTTGCCGTATTTTGTCTAACAACGTTAGAACCAAAAATACGATGTTTTGGATTGCAACGGAAACTACGAGGAAATACTATAAACCTCATATCGTGGAATGTCACTAATAATTGTAGACCGATTTCGACCTTTTCATGATCTCATCAGTGCAATATAAGTGAGCATACCTACGAATGCAAAGACCCGAGTATTTCACGTATATTGCACTGATGAGATCATAAAAAGGTCAAAACCGGTCTGCAATTAGTAACATCCTACGATGTGAGGTCCAGAGTATTTCCTCGTAGTTTTCGTTGCAATCCAAAACATCGTATTTTTGGTTCTAACGTTGTTAGACAAAATACGCCAAATTTTGCTTTGTAATTCAGCGCTCGGCGTGGCATTAGTCAGGAGAATAGCTGTTTTGGCCTAATTTGGTTTAGTCCTTATTTTATAAGGCGTGTTTACAGATGGAGGATATGGGGGTATCCTTACTACACTCGTCGTTGTTTGTTTTTGTTAATTACATTAACCATCTGTTAAGCTGTTGTTGTTGTTGATCACGGTAATCCCTACGCCAGGTAAGTAGCACACGTAATACAAAATCAATATTTTTTAGTAGTAAAAATCTTGAAAAGTTGAGTTAGTTTTATCGTAAATAAATAAAAATCGAATGAAAATCAAGAGAAAAATAATACAATCACATTTAGTTGTTCTAACGTAAAACAAATGTAATGTAAAATATTTTTTTTATAAAATTTAGTTATCTGCCATTTTTAGAAATAATGTTAAACACTTAAACAGCCTTCAACAGTAGGTATTATTATTATGTACCTATCTATTAACTTTAGAAAAGTGTTTGGTTACTTGCATTATAACATTACATTACACTGAAAAAAAAATGTAATTAAGGAAAATAAAATGTATTACCACCACCAATTAAATTATTCATTGTATGCCCATTTCAAGACTAACTTCGTTTTATTTTTTAGAAGAAAAGAATATATATCAAAAAAGGTGCAGGGGTTTATTTTCTGATATTTTAAAATGTTTACAAAATGTAACAAAATATCTCACTAAAAATAGAATATCTACAAGATAGTCCTGCTGCAGTCACTATAATGACTGAAGTAATTAGTTATTAACCATATTTGCTTATGTTATCTATTGTAAAATGCCACTCAACTTCACAAAAAACACATGTTTCAGGTTTATATGTTTATTTAACCAAAAAAATTAGAGAAATTTTAAATTTTATAACCTGAGGAAATTTCCGTTATCTGTAATAACAAGTAATTATTTCCAACATTTTTTTTTAATAATACGTTATAGGTAACATCGAGTGTAACACTAAAACATCAGAAATATTCATTAAATCATAATATTTAAATAATTTCAACAACACTATAAATATCTACATCTCATAGGTACATAAATATTTTTAAAATATACTTTATTAAAAATGTCTAAATATATGTAAACAGTTACAAAGAATAAGAAAAATAAAACGATATATCACCGAAATTGGAATTTTCTTTCTTTTTAATTAATAATGTATAAACGTATAAATTAATAAAGTAATATATAAACCACTTTCATGTGTAAATTTAGGTAGTTTCAAGAAAAACACTTGTATAAAATATTTCGGAAGAATATGATTTATTGGTACTTCATCCAGTGAATCCCCTACAAATATTTTCAAAGTGGTTATTTTAGTTGAAGAAATGGGGATGTTAACCAATTATATAAAGAAAACACTTTGCGTCTTCGGATATACCTACATATTATTATGTCTCCCAATAGTTAAAATTCCTAGTACTGTGCATATGATTACAATAATTTTTTTCTTAGGGTGGCCGATGAGTTTTATTTTCTACAAATCCATTTGTTATACCTGTTAATACGTATCTAAAACTCGCAGTCAATATAGCATCAACATGACCCCATCATAATGTCAGTAAGGCTAAGCCTTAGGTTACAGTGCAAGCGATTTCGCGCGAAAATAGTATGGTTTCTTATACTATATATTTCGCTTCTACTATATATATATCCGCTTATACTATAACCACCTACATTTGTTTGTGCAGGTTTGTTAGTTCGCGCGAATTATGATTCGCGCGAAATCGCTTGCACTGTAACCTTAGCCTAAACAATATCTGCAACTTTTTTATAGTACATTTTTAAAATTATTTATTGGCTTATTTAACTGTTTACATCTTTCTTTATATAGGAATTAAGCCAAAAAGCGAACTAAGAGACATATTTATATTAAATTATCAAGTTTATGGTTCCATAAAGTTTTGTATTTCCTCGTTATCTATGATCTTAGGTAGGTACCTTATTATTTTGAAGATATGTCGTAAACAACTACTTTGCGTACAACAGGCATCGATCAACATTGAAATACAACGGGGCATATCTTCGTATAACCTCAACTTATTATATTTAATATATTTTTCTTTTTAATAGTTTTACACTTTTTAAATAATGAAATATTAAAAAAGCATCTACATAGCATTAAAAATAATTATTTTTGGTTAGGTACTTACCCTTTGTATTAAATTCTAATGATTTTTTTTATTTTTCACTGACAAAACTGTAATTGTAGTAATCCTCCTTAGCCTAATGTACGATACGTATTTCTGTTTCTTTACGTAGGTATAATTTAATACGTAAATATTTCAGAATTTTATTATTAATTTGTCTGTTAGTTAGCTTTTTGGCTCAATTCCTATATAAGGAGAGTCTGTAAATTGTTTGTGGCATACTTAGATATGTAATTCGACAAGGAATTCTTTTTGAAAATACGCCACCTATAAAATAATACAAAAATGGTTGAAAGTATGACATCAGTAGTTGTAAAAAATATATCAAAATAAAATACCTATTTATAATTAGCATTTTTCTTCATACTCATTTAAGGGATATATTTAAAAAAATCTAAATTCTTATTATAATATTTTTGTTCTCCTGATTGTTCTTATTTTACGAATTTCTGAATGAATCAATACCACAATATAGTCTTATGTTTAGATTATCTATGGTTTTTTCATATTTATACAGGGTGATTGATCGAAACCGTCCATTAACAGTATTGGGAATTCTGTTCATAATATTTTTCTGAAAATTTCAGCATCTAGGTAATGAATCATGCTCTTTTCAATGAAAATATTTTCAAGATGGCGGCACTTCCGGAAGTACCGGATATTGATATCAACTTTCTTATTTCAAATGGAATGGTATAGTTTTTTTTGCATTTTTGAATTCCGGATGTAATTTTAGGGGGACTTTGTGTAGCATTCCCTATACCTAACTTAAACTGTTTTTGAAATATTGACGGGTGAATATTGACATTTTTGCAACTTTGACACCCTGTAAAATCTAAACGGTTTGAGATCAAGCAAAACGGTTTGCACATTCCTGTCTTAACTTTTCATAAGCTATCGTTTGGTACTAATTTCAGAATTATCCAAAAATTTTAAATTTTCTGAAAATTTTGAAAATTTTTAATTCCTGGATACATTTGAAATTAGTATCAAACGATAGCTTATAAGAAGTTAAGATAGGAATGTGCAAACCGTTTTGCTTGATCTCAAACCGTTTAGATTTTACAGGGTGTCAAAGTTGCAAAAATGTCAATATTCACCCGTCAATATTTCAAAAACAGTTTAAGTTAGGTATAGGGAATGCTACACAAAGTCCCCCTAAAATTACATCCGGAATTCAAAAATGCAAAAAAAACTATACCATTCCATTTGAAATAAGAAAGTTGATATCAATATCCGGTACTTCCGGAAGTGCCGCCATCTTGAAAATATTTTCATTGAAAAGAGCATGATTCATTACCTAGATGCTGAAATTTTCAGAAAAATATTATGAACAGAATTCCCAATACTGTTAATGGACGGTTTCGATCAATCACCCTGTATAGGAAAACACTTTTTAGCTTAAACAATCATTGTAATAAAATTAGTATTAACTCTGACACTATTTACACTTTGATTTTGTGCCTTTCTGTTTTCCAGCAATTTTATATCAGATGGTGCAGTGTATTGTCAACTAAATAAATACCAAATCCAGTTAAAAGTTGAAATACTTTATCGATCACGAGTTATAATGGAAAAGCAAAAAGCATTGCTTCTGGGAAACATAATAATATATACTGACAATTTCCTCAGTAATACAATGTTCTTAGGTATATAACAGGGAAGACACATAACTTAGTAAACAATGATATCCAACAAAAAATAGGATACCCTCCATTGCCTTCATTTTACTTCCACAGAAACATTTTTTAAAAAACAAGTTTTACAGCAGCAATTATATAGATTCAACCACATAATTGCTCAACCACACGTGACTTAAGTTGCTAATTAATGGAGAAAGGAATATTATATTTAATCCTGAGATATATAGAAAAAAAATATACCAATTTTAATTGCAGATGTTTTCCATCATCATTGTTAATAAATAATACAAGATTCATTACAGTCTGGTTTACGTAAAACTGCCCTCTTTTTCGTATTGTCTTCTTAATTCTCAACATATTTTATTATTTCAAAAGTCAGGCCTGTATGAGTTATCTTGCAAAATGAAATTCCGATTTCAAAATTTGTTGTACTAAAAACTAACATTTTTAATGAAACACCCTATATGTTTTACAACACATCTCAATGGGATTATTTTTTGGAAAGAGTTCGTCGTAATATTATTAAAAGATGCAATGTTTGTATTGCAAATAACGGCGTACCTAATACTAAAAAAATATGGTTTTAATTTTTTCTTAGTTTAGTGATATATAATGGGCGAGTTACTTAACATGAAACTTTCAATTATCTCGAGAAATAAGCACTCTACGAAAAAATACCTATAATCAAAATTTAATCATTAACCCTTAACTGCCCGAATTTTTATTTTTTTTTGGCAAAATCTTTTTTCTTGTTGAAACTTGGTAAAAATTAGTTTACAAGCTTATTTCTAAAATCATTTTTCAAAAAATATTTTTATTTTTTGGAAAAAACAATGTTGCATATTTGCAACGCTAGGCACTTAAGGGGTCAAAAATGTAATAACTGTTTTAAACTGACTGTTTTAAAGCTTTTATTATTAGTAAAAGATGCGGTACAAACATTTATTTTTTGTGAAAATCTAAATTACAATCAACGCATAGACCTACACCCCATTTTTTACACATATGGTTCTAACTATGGAACGACATCCTTCATTTGAATACCTCCATATTTTTTTATTAGGAATATAGATCAAGAAATGATTCATACGATCATATCGCACATGGTTTATTCTGTTACTTGAATTTGGCAAACCTGAAGATGGGCGTCCTGGTCCTTTTGCTGCTGTTCCATACCTCATGAGATACGTCGTGGCAATTTCCCTACGATAGGCAAGTTGCAGAGTGGTATTTCCGGCTCTATTGTATATGTACTAGGTATTTTCTATGGACACCTCCACCATCCACTTTTTAGAGTGAATAGCAATCCTATATCTGGCTATGTTTTGATCCATAAGATCTGTCCCCCCCATGGATGTTTCTAGATGGTTTTTTTGTGAAGGATCCTCTTCTTCGTATACTTCAGCAATTTCATCAGATAACCCAATTCTTCGATTATTGCCCAATTTCTGTTCCAACTTGCGTCCGAAGTTGCCGACCGGAAAGATGATTTAGATCCCCATCGTCATCTTCATCCCCAGAGTCTTCATCAGTTAGGGCGCTGACTTCAGGGTTTCCACATAAATATTTTCAATGTCAATGGAATCATCGGCATAAGCCATCTCTAATGCTTCCTGGAGGGAAAAACTTTTTCTAAAACAAGAATCGAGAATTACTGATAAATAGTTAAAACTACAAAATACAGTAGTGTATTATCCTAGCGTTGCATATATGCAACACGCGTATTTATGCCAACGTCTTTTGAAATGTAATAAACCCAACCACAAAATCGTAGGTATGACATACTAATACATCCATAATAAACATGTAAATGCTAAAATGCCATCAAATTTGATATAATAAAATGTATAAATTTTACTTACTGAAACTGCACGTCCATATTTTCCTGATTTTTAAAACATTAGCTCACAAAACCACTATTTTGAAGAACACAGTCCAGTAAATTGTTACAAATCAATGAAGGTTTGTTTGTCAAAGCCTTCTATTAAGATATTGTAGCGCCATTTATCTGCCAAAGCGAAAAGTTTTTCCGTTACAGCCTTGTTTAGAACCCCTAATTTACGTGCATATATGCAACGCTAGGCGTTAAAGGGTTTTAAGCGGGGGAAATGCAATAGTACTAAAATTAGTCCACCTCCCCTCGACTACAATAAAAACCTATATTTTTTAATGCAGATTCGGATTCTACGGCTAAAAATACCTAGGATTTATCTGAAAAATTGTTTCGATTTCACAAATATAGGATCTTATTTAAGATTTCAAAGTTAACTCCCGTCCACCCACAGGGAGGAGAGAGATGGACTAATTTTAGTAAGTACTGTTGCATTTCCCCCGGTAAATGATTAAATTTTGATTATAGGTATTTTTTAGTAGAGTGCTTATTTATCCAGATATTTGAAAGTATCAGGTTAAAAAAATCACCAAGTAACTAACTATATTCTAAGGCAATAACGGAACTGTAATAACTGAAATTGTTAATATCTCCAAAACTTTTGAAGATAATCCCAAAGAGTTATATGTCGTTCGATTAAGAAAAAATAGGAGACTTTAGTTTTTGTAAAATATATAGGAAAAAGATTCCATCCATTCAGAAAAATTCCACGTTTACAGGAAAAATAACAGATGGGTAAAATATTTGAAACAATAAATATTTTGAGAATTAAGAATCCAAGGAGGAGGGGATCAGTTTTATATGGATTAAAGTGTATTGTTTCTATTGTGTATAATTTCTATCATTATTACAGTATTATAGCATATATAGCAGTATATGAAAGCAAATCTAATAATAATAATAATAATAATAATAATAATAATAATAACAATAATAATAATGAATTACTTTATTGTGTGTGAAGATAACACAAAGGAATATGGAAAACAAGGGAAAGATCACCCCAGAATCCTCTACCATTTAACCCTTGCAGTAACTAACTATAATGAACCTAATACAATCATTAGTGATAAAATATTAATAACATAAATGGGAAACATATTGAAAATGTATACTTATACAAAGATTACAAACTAAAGCGATGTAAATTGTAGGTAACATATTAATATTAGGCAGGTGAGATTTGTTCTTATCTAAGAAAAGTTACTGATGCAATTCTTGCTTGAACTTCTGACAGTTAAAAATGTAAAAGTTATAATTAGCTATAATTAATGGTTATAATAATTAATATAAGTTTAATTTAAATCTTATATCAAAACATGTAGTTTTATGCAAGGGGGGGGTTAAAGTTCCTCTAGTTAAATTGATGTTATGTGCATCACGTCTGAAAGAAGATATTTTATTGTCAAGGTTGTGTTTTGGTTGGAATCATTTTATAAAATAAAGGGAAAGCATAAACTTGGAATTAATGTTTCATGTTCAGCCATTTTAAATCAAGTAATTTATGGGAGACGTGGTCATATTTACGCATGGTCGCATATTTACGCCATACACCTGAGCACAGTAAGTAAACTGAGACAAGACCAGTATTTTACACAACTGTTTTTTATATTTATAATCTAATAGGATATTTTTTTGAAACATCATGGAATTTAACAGACTTGTACTAGCCTAAAATATCTAGTTAGTATTTTGCTAAACACTAGGTAGTTATAGTCAGTCATTATTACAATATAGTACAGTACAATATATTTAGTACAATATAGTTAGTCATTATTACAATATAGGTTTGCAAAACTACTAGCTATTACTCATTTTGGTTATGTTTAGTATTATATTTTTACTTTTTAAGCGAAAACACACCATGAAAGGAATATACCCAAATAATATTAAAAATTAATAGTTATAAATAATAGCTTTTGATAAATCCAACAACTATAAAGATAAAAAAATATCAACATAACATAACTCTCAACATAATTTCATTGTTAATAAATGCTCATATTTATATTCTTTATAAAATTTATTTATAATACTACATACTTAAAAATATGGAGTCATGAAAACTTTAAATAAATAAACAATTGGATTTAATTGGATTCGATTGGATTGGATTACTTAATTGGATATTTCTGAATAATGTGAAAGAAAGCAATTTAGTGCTTTCTTCATAGAAGGTTGCTACGAAGCCTGAAAACGGTTAAATATTTCGAAAAAGTAAAGTAAATATAATAGTAAATGTAGTGATTGATGCAATATGTAGTGACTTAGCATATCGCTAGCCGGTTAGGATGTGTTTCATTAAAAAAATGTTACTCTTTAGCATAACTACATTTTCTATACGCAATTAGTTAATACGTAATTTGTTTTTAAGAATTATGTAACACTTCACATGTATTCAATTTGTTTATTTACAAATGGTTACAATTAAATTCCATGATAAAATCAATGTTGGTAACAAGAAAATTTATAGGTATATATTAGAAACTTGATAGTTTACTTATATACACGTTCATTTAATATAAAGTCTTACATATTTCAAACGGATCAAATGAGTTCATAAGGAAATTCACTGCCGGGACATCCTCACCTGTGAGAATTTATTTAGTATTCCTGAAATGTAAGATTGTGGTCAAGAGTTAAAATAAAAGTCATGTTTTTATCCCACGGAGATAGATGTCAACATAGCTCGGATGGCTCAATCATTTTTAGTGTTATATCGTAACATAATAATAAAATAAAATATTGTGATCTATTCCAAAAAGATTTTATATCTGGTTGACTGGTAAATAATGTAAAAATTATTCTTCACATTCTATTACAACAGTTGTTAACCTTGGAGTTTTTTCAAAATACCGCTAAAATGGTATTGTTGATCCAATTATATCTTGAAAGGGGTTGGAACCTTTGGTGTGAAGATAACACTGACGTAGTTTTCCACATAACACCAAAACACTACACGCGTTTCGCCAACCAAGTTGGCATAATCTGGAGACGATTAAAACTTATCACCTCCAGATGATGCCAACTTGGTTGACGAAACGCGCTTCGAGTGCAGTATAGTGTTATGTGGAAAACTACGTCAGTGTGATCCACTTATAAATATTTTTACTTCCAGTAATATTGAGATATTACAATTATTATTTACCTTCTTATAACTAAAGTTTTTCACAAAATAGCAAATATGATACAGAGTGCTGCGAAACAATGACTAAATGATTCACAACATTATGCAAAGCAAAAAAAATATTTACTTTAGTAAAACTTTTAATTCAAATCTGGTAAATCATAATTAAACTAGCGTCTAAATTTGTTTTTCGAATTTTAGGTAATTAAAACAGCATGTGGCCATAGATGGAGATATACATTGTGATTGATTTATGCGATAAAGTCCCATATCTCATATACGCTTTGGAATATAAAATAGAAATTAAATGTGATACTAGCCACCCTTAAGCTTCACATTTTAAAATTAGTAACAAATATACAGGGTGTTCTATAATGGCGTACCAGACCAAACATATATTTTTTTAAATGGAACACCCTGTATTTGATTACAAATTTGAATTCCTCTTTTTGTCCTGATTACAAAAATATAAAGGTGTACTATGTTATACAGGGTATTTCAAAAGTTATGAACAATTTTCGATGAAAATCGTAATGGGTTCAACGCCCTGTACATTATAAAGGGAATGATATTCAAATGAGTTTTCACCGTCAAAAATTTTTGATTATGTTTAATTTTCATGAAAATATTCAATTTTGTCGATATCGCTAAAACTGTATACAGGGTGAGCCAAATCACAGACATTATTTTCCGATTTTTTTTAAATCGACCACCCTGTATTTTATGTCATTATCGGTAAGCCCTATTAGTATACTTTCATTTTTGTTAAGCATTCCCTATACCTAAACTCAATAGTTTTTGAGAAATTTTAATTTTTATAATAAAAATGCTGAATATCTCCTTAATTATAACATTTTGAAGCCAAATAACAGTCTTAATAAATAGTAGTAATAGTAAAATAGTAAGTAAATAGTAAATAGTAAGTAATAGTAAAATAGTTTAAAATAGTTTTAAGTGCAAAAAAATCTTTAGCGTAATCTGAAATACTTTTATGTAGGCTATTAAGTAGACGATGAACATGAAAATAATAAAAATCACACTAATAAATGAACTACAAAGTAGTATTGTAATAATTTTCAGTTTACAGTATTACAAAAGAACAAAAAGGCAATTTTTTTTCGAAAAATAGCTGATAATCTTAATTAAAAAGTTGCTCAAAATGATTTCCTGCGACATCCTGGCATGCTTGAACGCGCTGTTCAAAGGATCTACGTACATCAGCAAGCATGTTAACAGTAACTAATCGAAATGAATTTCTTATTCTATCCTTCATGTCATCCCGTGTTGTTGGAGGTGTTTCATAAACTTTATACTTAATATAGCCCCATTTTAGTCAAATCGGGTGACCTAGCTGACCAACGGTTGACCACTACGGTTGAACTGATCCATCAATTTTACGAAACTAATTTTAGTAGGTTGTCTTCTCTCAGAATGTCGTTCGTGATAAACTCTTACAGCAAGTAATGCGTTTTTATGACATTCGCATAGTATCCAGACCTATCCACCATTTCTTCACAAGTGAAATTCATATTCGCCAAAAACCAAATTTATCACAACAAAAACTGTATAGCAATATTGGATTAACTAACAATAATGATAAACTGTCAATTCTTGACAAATGCCTATTTCATCGCCAACTCATAAATAATGCACTCATTTGGGATAATTAAGGAGATATTCAGCATTTTTATTATAAAAATTAAAATTTCTCAAAAACTATTGAGTTTAGGTATAGGGAATGCTTAACAAAAATGAAAGTATACTAATAAGGCTTACCGATAATGACATAAAATACAGGGTGGTCCATTTTAAAAAAATCGGAAAATAATGTCTTTGTGATTTGGCTCACCCTGTATACAGTTTTAGTGATATCGACAAAATTGAATATTTTCATAAAAATCAAACATAATCAAAAATTTTTGACGGTGAAAACTCATTTGAATATCATTCCCTTTATAATGTACAGGGCGTTGAACCCATTACGATTTTCATCGAAAATTGTTTATAACTTTTGAAATACCCTGTATAACATAGTACACCTTTATATTTTTGTAATCAGGACAAAAAGAGGAATTCAAATTTGTAATCAAATACAGGGTGTTCCATTTAAAAAAATATATGTTTGGTCTGGTACGCCATTATAGAACACCCTGTATATTTGTTACTAATTTTAAAATGTGAAGCTTAAGGGTGGCTAGTATCATATTTAATTTCTTTTTTATATTCCAAAGCGTATAGGAGATATGGGACTTTATCGCATAAATCAATCACCCTGTATACCTCTCCGTACTTTTTTATTTTTAAAGTATTTAGTCTGCATATCTATTAAATAGCTCTAGTAATGGCTCCAAATTGTTATTGACTTTGTATTGTTATTGAATGCGGAACAAAAAAATACATAATCCAGTGTAGGTATCTTCTTAATGTTAATCTTAGGTGTAATTTTATATTCCATATATTCTCTTTGTTCTGATTTTCTAAGTTTTATAATATAACGAAACGTATAAATAGATTTACGCCACAGTCCCCAATAGGAAACAACAATTCAGCTACAGACATAGATGTTTTGGAGTTTTAGCGAAAGAAAATATCTAGGATAGTATAGATCTGGAACAAAATTCAATGAAAATGCGGAGAGTATGATACTATGGTACCTCAATTTTGCTCCTTCATACACAAGTCGATCACATATGGGACTTTCGGATACTGCTTTTCTCCACAATGGCAATCTAATGGAGTTTTTTCTTAGTCTTGCAATTGTGGAGACGACAGTACACGACAGCTCTTCGTACTGATTGCTCAATCGAGGCCCCACATGTGGTCCAGTTATGTATGAAGGTGCAACATGGGATACTGTATAGTAATGTACTCTTTGGATTTTCATTGAGTTTTTTCTCAGATCTATACCGTCCTACATTTTTTTTTTCTGTGCTACACTGATGAGAAGCAAAAACTCCGAAACATCGATGTCTGTAGCTACATTGTTGTTCCCTTATTCCAATCCTCATTCTAGTCTCATTCAATTATTATCTGAGATTTGTATGGAAGAGAGAACGGCATATTATTATTTAGTAGGCCGCAATTACTGTTTAGGAACGACTTACGTTGATAAGCTCGCACCATTCCGTATTTGAATGAGGGAAACCTGGAAAGCCTAATTAGTTAGAGGGACAGTCAAACATTAACCGATATTAATCTCGCACATTGAAACCAAGCTGACATTTTTTCAGTCTTAGATACGCACGCCAGGATGACTGCCCTCTTACGCAAAGAGGCTTTAATGTACGAGTAGACCATTTATGAATTATAAGGGTCTACCTTGTAAAGATTAAAAGTTCTGATATGTAAAATATGTGTGAAATATCTAATTTTATTTATACCTTTATATTTTAAAAAATATTAAAAGATTGTTGATAGTTAATTGAAAAGTTATTCTGGAATTTATTTTATATTAGAAAACCAGTTAATCAAAATCTTTTTGCAACTGTTAATACTATATCATTTTCAACATTGATATATTGCCATTATTAGATATTTCTGGTATCTACCATGAGGGTTGTACGTCACAATCATATTGATATCCCTTCAGAGGCTGTGATGACAGATGCGCCAAAGAAGTTTTATAGGCCATAATTCTCGATGAAGACAGAATGGTATAAACGTTTTTCTTTTCCTTTTCTCACTTAAAAAATATTGACGAGTATACGGGGTCTCCAGCGCCGGGATTCAGATTTTAAAGTATACGGTTAACTTAGATACGATTATAGTTTTCAATAGAGTTATGATCATTTCTGTTTAAAATGGTTCAGGTTCACTAGCTCTGTGGTTCCCAACTTTGTAAAATATTGAAACTATTAACACTCGATCTTTACTATAACGGTTTATTTTAGTTGATTAACGAATTGATTTACGAAATTAAGTAATTTCTCATACTTCATGCAATTACAACAAACATTAAGAAAGAAAAGTTAAAGAAGTTTGAGTAATATACGTTAATGTAAAAAATAAAAGTAACTTCTCTATACATGGATTAATTATGATATTTTTTCTATAAAATTGATAACAATTAGTGTATAAGTTGCCTATCAATTTTAAAGGCCATGTCCACAAAACCGTACTAATCTATTGTTTCTTAAACCCGATTTCAAACTAATAAAAACAGGAATACCTCCGTCGCTATTATATTCAAATACAAAATTAGTTAACGAGTAAATACGACGTACCATTATAGTTATAAAATATTTATCTTAGGTATAGCTGATACAATCAAGATATTGAAAGATAATATTTTCTGAACATCAGATAAAGATGTGCATATGTAATTTAGGCGACTTTTCTGCATGGTTTACGAAAACTTTTAGGTTTGGGTTTTAGGTTTTCAGTTAGTTTAGGTTAAAGAAATGTCAATTCCGTGTTCGTCCTAATTGTCAGTTTTTTTAAGCAGTAACAATTTTGATGATACGGATATTTTTCTCGTAATGTATGGAAAGTGCGTCCAAACTTTTTCAACAGTTCCGTGGCCCAAGTAATAATTTAATATTGCAGTGGAGAAAACAGAAAATAATTTCTAAATAGAGTCATGTTGGTTTAAATGCTTAGTGGCTTAACTACTAAATGCGCTTGATAAATCGTTGTCTGTCATTCTGACAATTAGTTGTTCCAGAGAATTTATTTTATCTGCCAGCTGTAACCTGTTGGTCCATCAGTAGCATGTATTTGTTTTTGTTTCTTCTGAAATAATTGAAATTTGCTGGAAAGTGAGAAAGTAAAAGCAATCCTCGACTATATAAAATGTCTTCTAATTTGAAAGCTTATAATGAAATTCTCGACATATTTTTTTGGACTGGAAATAAAAATCTTCAGTTGCAATTGACCTGCCAAATCGAAAACACAGCATTGATTGCACACGGAACTGACAACGTTAATTGGACATTACGTTATGTTATTAAAAATTATTTATTTTTTAAGAGCCAAATATGGAGGAAATTATTAACAGACAAATACAAACAGACAGATAGATCGGGAATGTTTAAAATATTGAAGACAATGGCATTACGAATACACAGCAGCAATGACAGAAAATAGATGGACTATTAATATTAAAAGACTACTTATGAAATGACTCCCTGTGAAAATGTAAGGAAAATGCAAATTTAATCCATACTTCATAAACTGAGGAAAAGATGGGTAGTTCAATTAGAGGAAAATTCGAGAATGAGTACTATATGGTATTCATTATATTTTTATGTTTTTTTTCTATTCTTTAGTCTTATATACCAATTTTTTTTTCAGAACCTCATCACTATCTTTCTGATGGCAAATTTTATTCTAGTTAACTTCCTGGAAGAGGAAAATGAAGCATTTTAAGTGCCTTTTACATTAGAAGGCGGTGAAGTTGTCATTCCTCAAATTGTTCTCTAACTGAAACCCCCACAGTTTCGTAAGTCGGCAAAGTTCCTTCTGTTTTCAGGAGGAATATTTTTTTACATCAGGAGCTCGAGTCGACTAAGTGATAGTGGGGGTAGTATTTTTGAAATTGGCTGATAATAATAAAAACCTCGACCTAGGTGAAGTAAAAATTCTGTTAGATTAGAAGATTAGTTACAAATTCTGTTAATTATTGTTATAGCTACGTTCAGTTTTTCGTTGATAATTTAGTTAATAATTAATTAATCGTTCATAAATAGATTTTTTTTATGTAAACGGCTGAAAAAACAAATCTGTTTATGTAGGAGACTGATTAAAAAAGAAACATTCGAATTATTTGAAGGAGATGGCGAAAACAACTACTCCACGTACAATGTGCAGACTGGAATTGCATATACTTGTGGCGTAGGAGTCACCACATCTTTCATCGAAACGGACCGCCAGACACTGACCGGTTTGGCGCTTATTACGAGATCATCAGAGTGCTGTATAGGTGATGGACTCGATGAACGATGTTGCGACGTGATTGCCTAATGGGCATCGCGAATGTTAGTAGTGGTGAGAAACACACCGCAGTGCCCTCTTTGGGTCTTTGCTACTATGTGTCTGACAAGTATTGTCAAATTGACAGACAGACAAAGAGGGCACACTACGGTGTATTTCTCACCACTATTAACATTCAGATTATGTTGGGAACGTATGTCTTAGTTTTAAAATTTACATAAACATGCATAATATATTTGGACGATGTAATTTTTGCTGCATTTTTTAATAAATTCTATGCCTTATTAAGTGAGGTCAATATTTTGAAACTTGAAATCCTTATATTTCTAAAATTAAACAAACATGAATTAGTCAAAAAATAGAATATGTTTTTAGAATTATTCAACAGTGAGACACAATCGAAATATAACTGTTAGAGAAATAATTTGGTGATGTATAGAAGTCGTTTAATCGGGCGATTCAAATTCGTGCAAAATGCAAATGCACAATATTTGCAAGATGTTTAAACATAAGGAAAAGTTTATAGATACAGCGAATTAATAGGTACCTGCTAGTAAATGTTTGCTCAACAGGTGTAGGTGCTGGTATTATAAACTGTGATAATGACAAAAAGATCCATTCAAGGGACGTTTATTTACAAGCATTATCTGGTTAGGTATGGATTTATCAGTAGGTATTCATAAAATATTTTTTCCACGGTCGGGAGTAGAAATCAGTTTCTATGACATCAAAATTGAAACAGAAGTAGTCCATTATTCCCAAGGGAGTATAATGCTCCCAAGGGAGTTTACATTATGGAGAACGTTTTTCATGCAAAAAAGAGGTAACATTGAAATTATTTATTGACATTTAAATTAAATGTAACATTTGTACAATTTTCAAAATTAATATTAGAAGGAATATTACTTTCGCTTACATTTAAAGTTTTTGTGATTGCGCTAGTGGTGGTACCTACTAAAACGTGATTAGCAATTTTGGTCTTATTTTCAATGGAGTTCTCGACATAACCCTCAGCGACTGTCGTTGATTTCCAACCAGCATGACGCTTTATTGTCGTGATATCCACACCAGCATCTGCCAGTAATGTCGCTGAAGATCTTCGTAAGCAGTGACCAGTATAACATGCAGCATCAGGTAATTTTAAATACGAAGCTACTACACTAGGATTTTTTCCGATGGTATTCTTGCCAACTGGCTGCGAACTACATTTTCCTGCTTTGTAGTACAAAAAAGGCGCTTATGCTTGACGTGGGGAGAACGAAGGGACAGGTATTTTCTATACAATTCAAGCATATTTCCCACATCGGTAACCACAAAGGTTCGTGGAATCTTTGTCTTAGTGTTTGGAATTTTTACAATCAAGGATGAGCCTACATCCTCAATATCGTCTACAGTTAAATTGACTGGTTCATCAGTTCGACAAGCTCCGGCAATCCCCAGAATTAATACAACCTATAAAAAATCAAAATAATAAATAATTGAAATACCTAACAACAAAAGTAATCTTACCTTAATCATTAAGAATTCTTTGTCATCTGCAGTTGATAGAAAACCGTCGATTTCACCCTTTGTCAATATTTTCGATTTTTTCGCTTGATATCCGTCACCGGTTCTTTTCAAAAATGCGATGAGTTCGGGGAATTTGCTTATATCTATGTTGTCGTAAATTATCAAGCATGACTTAACCATAGAATATTGCGACCATAATGTGGAAGACTTGTAATTCTTTGCATTTTCACTGAAGTATGCCAACAAAACATTCTCGCTGTATACTTGAATATTTTTCTCGGCGCACCACGTTTTGAACCGATTGTAAGCTATATCGTATAAAGATCTTGACTTCGTAGGTAACAAATTGCTTATTGCAATATTTGCAGCCTCCACAATCTCTTCCGACTCACAATTATTCATTGTGCACTAAACAAACTGTAAACTAAACCAAACTAACATCTTAATTTGACAATTCTTTTTGTTTGTTTATTTTGTAGTTATGACAATAACTCAACGACTACTAAATAAATGCACAAATCCGAATACAATAATTCTGGTGCTACTTACTTCATAATAACAAAATATGTGTTTTTAAGTTAATGAGACCGTGGAAAAAATAGTATATACCATTCGGGGAAATGCTATTTTGTCCTCGGTGCATTGTAGCCCTCTGGCTTCGCCCTCGGGGTTCAAATTGCACCTCTGCCAAAATAACGCATTTCTGTCCCTTATAGTATAATATACTATTTTCTGTGTTCGTCGATTTCTTTATCACAAAATGCAAAATACTTTTACTGTAATAATTGCCACCAGGTCTTTATTTATCTGTGAGGCTCTTTATTTCAAAAATAAAAAATATTAATTAAACAATAATTTATGCATCTTCACACACATTCGTGGAAACGACGTAATAGCTGCCAAACAAACTCCCATCTCAAGTTAATTCTAAAGGACCCCACCATCCAAGGTCAAAGACATTTTGCTTTTACGCATAAAAAAATATTCAAATATAGGTATACCTATATTATTCTATTGTTGGTGAAAAATTACCACTAATTGTGCACAAACTATATTAAAAAAAACTTTTACAGGTGCCAAGAAAGTCAATAAAAGGTCCTATTCTCAAAAGACAAAAGACGAGACCAAAGTTAGGTTGGTATATTGTATCTTCAGTAGGTATATTAAAGTATTCTATATAAAAAATAACACCAAATTATCTTTTGGAACAATTAATAAACTGCTTAAAATAAATAGTTACATTTACCGGGTGAAATCATCAATTTATTTAATTGTTAACCATATAAATATTTTGTTTAGACTACCTATATAAACTGAAAAATAATATATTTCAGAAATATTTGCTGTATAAGAATTTGGGTATTAGGTATTAGTAGAGGACTATATTGGTTGGATAATTTTTCTAGTTGCTTTGAATTTCTATACCTATATTACATCAAATAGTATATTTTATTATTTTTACTCTTGTACCTATAATTTCTAGATGTGATATTCCATGTGGTGATGCACATACAGGGTGTCCACCTAGTGCGCGTAAGTCCAATATCTGGGTTAATAAAAGAGATAACTTAATTTTTTTTTCTACAGGGTTGTCTAATATCCCGAGCTGCACAAAATGAAAATATATTTACATATTCAGGGTGTTCAGTTTTTCCTGGACAGGTACCAACTTCGTTTTTCTAAATGGAAATATATATTTTTTATTGCTTTTTCAAACTAAACCCTTGATTTTAGTAGGACTTTCATCAGCCTTCCCTATACCTAACTTAAACTGTTTTTGAAATATTGACGGGTGAATATTGACATTTTTGCAACTTTGACACCCTGTAAAATCTAAACGGTTTGAGATAAAGCAAAACGGTTTGCACATTCCTATCTTAACTTTTCATAAGCTATCGTTTGGTACTAATTTCAAATTTATACAGGAATAAAAAATTTTCAAAATTTTCAGAAAATTTTAAATTTTTGGATAAATCTGAAATTAGTATCAAACGATAGCTTATAAAAAGTTCAGATAGGAATGTGCAAACCGTTTTGCTTGATCTCAAACCGTTTAGATTTTACAGGGTGTCAAAGTTGCAAAAATGTCAATATTCACCCGTCAATATTTCAAAAACAGTTTAAGTTAGGTATAGGGAAGGCTGATGAAAGTCCTACTAAAATCAAGGGTTTAGTTCGAAAAAGCAATAAAAAATATATATTTCCATTTAGAAAAACGAAGTTGGTACCTGTCCAGGAAAAACTGAACACCCTGAATATGTAAATATATTTTCATTTTGTGCAGCTCGGGATATTAGACAACCCTGTAGAAAAAAAAATTAAGTTATCTCTTTTATTAACCCAGATATTGGACTTACGCGCACTAGGTGGACACCCTGTATATTGTGCATCATTCATACCACTGATGAGATACTAATTTAAAATTTTTGAGGATCAATATTTTCAAAATATTGATATTTCTGTGACGTTCAAAAGCCCCAGATACTAATTTTCAGTGGAATAGGATATTGAATAGGTAACAAAATTCGTCTGCACATTTGCGTCGCCATCTTGGGTGTACAATTTCAGACAAAAAAATCCAAATTCACATTTACTAATCAGTAAAACGTATAATTCGCGACTTTCAAAACTCGCGGATATCGATTTTCCGAAGAATTAGAAATGAAAATATTATACAGTTGGGAAGCCGGCGAATCATATGTGACCCATATTTTAACGTGGGTGAAATCAGCAGAATCAAGAAGCAGAAAGGTTTGAACCACGTTTACATATAATAGAGAGGAAATAAAAAAAAACTTAAAAATTGAATTTAAGACAGCTTAAATTAAGAAAATTATATTGTAGATACTTTTTACCCAGAAAGTTCTCTATTATGTACTAATAGTTAATTACTCTTTTCAACTGTTTAAAATTGTAGGCATATCACTGATATCATATGAGTTAAAATACTCTGTATTTATATATAAGTAGACAATAAGACAATAATAAATATAGAATTCTTAATGAGGTCGATACATTTTTTATATCTAAAATATAAAGAACAAATTAAATACAACAAAACTAAACCCGATAAAGTTTTAGATTTTCATGTAACAAAAATTGGGAGCTACAAAAAAAACGGAAAATAATCCATAATAATCCTAGTATAGGTAACCATTAATTAAATAATGCTTTTGGGCACTTATGTAAACATCTAAATTCAAATTACAGGAATGATTGACTCATGATACTTCTGTACCTAAATAGTGATATACAAGGCTGACATTTTTGAGTTTGATACGGGGCCCTATAAAGCTGGAGCTGTTTACTCTATATTATATTAGTAGTTGGTAGTGAGGAATAAAATTCCAGACGTGTAGGTACGGCGTAATTTCCGTTATTTGAGACGCTTTATAAATAAATAGGTACATATTATACTAGAACCACCATCATTTAATCTAAATAGTACTATAGTTACATGTGATTCATAATGTTTAGCTCATGTAATAATCTATATTAAATATTTTACAATTGATTATATTATTGATATTACAATTGAATTGATAACGTGAATGGGAAAAAATGCGGCCATTTGCAAAATCAAACTTTTGCAATACCGATCTTAACCTTTCGATCTGATGATGAGCTATTCCACTATAACGATAGGTAGATAGATATATGAACTTTATTGGAAAAATGATAAGAAAAATAAAGTCGAGGAACTTACGTAACCCCTATTACAAGACTAGAACGACCATTGCTTCTTCTAGTACAAGTCTTAGCACATAAAATTTGTTAATAAGCTTGAGTTAGTAATGTAACAACTATTCTTCAGTCTATTAAGACTTGAAATAATTCTAGCACTCCACTGCTTTCATTGGAAATTATGTCAACTTACAACTTTTAATAAAATAACTTTTAATAATACGTCGCGTATATTTCACTTCCAACTAAAAATAGTGATTCAAAAGATTAGTTTCGCTCAAATAGAATATATTTACCAAATATTTACTATTACTTTACCAACCAGTAGAAACATCTTAAATTATGGATTATCATGTGGAAACAGATTAATAATCTATTTTGTTTCAAGATTATAAAGTTTTCGTTCATTCTGTATTGTATTTGTAATATCGTTCAGATTTCATTTTAATTTGTATTATCTCTTCTATCAAGCAGTATCTATCAAAACCATGCACATTATTTATAAGAGACGGTGTTACTTACATCTGAATTTAAAAATACATGAGCATTCTGTTTCGTTTGTTTTTATTTTATCTCAGAACTCTGGAAGAGTAATACAGATGGAGAACTTTATACTAAACTTAAACATAATAATTATAGTTTTACGAAAACCCGGTTTTCCTAACTCAGACCATTTTCCTCATTTGCATATTTGCTAGATAACGTTGCTATACCTAAATACAAAATAAGAAACATAAAGAGGTAGGAAAACATAAAAACACTATTTTTCTAAGCACTTTTACGCAAGTATGAAATTCTACATACCTAGTTTCGGTGGGAAATTAAATTAAAATTTATAAAAGCTAAGCCATTAAATTCAAAGCTGTTGATCCTCGACAAGGAAGCTTCAATATTGTTGATAGTCAAAACATATGCTTTATATACAGGGTGTCCCACGGTGACGGCCTATTAGAAATATCTGGAGAACCATTGTAAAGCTATTAATTTGAAATTTTAGGTGGAGTCAAAGGGAGCCTGACGAAAATATTTTGAAGTTTCTAGCACTCCCAGTTATACCGAAAGTCGACATTAACTTCGTTATTTTTATCTATATCATTGCATTTTTGGATTCTCCATCCATTTCTGGATAAAATGAATTAAGAATAGTAAGTATTTATCTTAAACTGTTTTCGAGATATCGCTTATTTCATAAAAAAATTGCTGATTGGCACTATGTGATATACATGTAATTATGTGAAGATACTCTGACAGCGTATAATTAACCGAAATCGAACCTACGATATACAGGGTGTTCAGAAAATAAATTCAAATTAATGCATTGTTACGGAAGCTCACATACCTTGCTAGTGAATCTGCCTGTTTTGTTAATTCATTTCTTATTGTTTATAAATTAACATTTGTAAAATCTTTAGGTTGACGTTTCTAATCTAGAATTTTCCTTTAAGTCATAGAATCGTTCCATTATGTTCCGGAATCCAAAAAGAGGCTCCCGAATATTCCGGAAGCTTGAAAAATATGCAAGGTGTTTCAGAAATGAGTATTCAAAATTTCAGATAATGTAGAAGACGTTGAAAGATGACGAAAACCTTAGTACACTTTATGTCAGTGGCGGCTCCTAAGGGAGATACTGCCCCTTAAAGGGGTTATCTCAGAAACGGTTTTTGTTGCGTAACTTGATAACCGAATAACTAAGATGAATGAAATTTTGAGTGAGTATGTACATTTTTATTCCTAACGATTAGCATACATTACATTTTAAAATTTAAAACAGGGGCGTACGAAAATGGTGGGGGCGCGGGGTAAATTTATTCAAATCTTTTTTATGAGCAGTTTTTTTCTGTTTCTGATGGGAAAATATAAAAATTTAAAGTATTTTACATAAAAAAAGGTACTCTAGTTCAATATCGCTAGAACGCGCCGTTCTCCAGTAAAATCGATTTTAAAAATCCGTAACATGCTGAAAAATTCAAATTGCTTTAGGTGAAATAATAAATTAATCAAAGTGTGCCATGAAAAAAAAAAACACTAACTTGGCAGTGACAGTTATCATTAACAACGTCATTTATTATTGTGTTTTAACTTGTGCTGCAGCGTAGAGTATAAACATTCAAAATTATTGAACAGAATGCCACAGTATACATTTTCTGAATATGTAGATATGTTGTTGACATTAGACGAATGTCCTAGGAGCGCAAGAGCTGCTGCAAGAAGGTATGCTGCGAAGTTTCCAAATAGAAATGTACCGAACTATAAAACTTTTCTTTGTACGGAAAGGCGTTTACGAGAGCAGGGGACTTTAAAAGGAAACAATAATGAACGAGGAAGACATAGAAATGTAAAAAATGTTTTAAATGAAGAGAATATTTTGAACCTGGTTGAAATTAACCCTAGGGTCAATACAAGACGGCTAGCAGCACAAACCGATATGTCGTATGCGACAATATGGAGGATAATAAGGAAGCAACAATTGCATCCTTATCATTATAGGCAGGTCCAGGACATTTTACCTACAGACAGGCCCTTGCGTATCCAACTTTGTCAATTACTTTTAGACAGGCAAGCACACGATCCAATGTTTTTGTCTAATATTATTTTTAGCGATGAAGCTACGTTTACGCGAAGTGGGGTGTTTAATATGCATAATGAGCATGTTTGGGCCGAAGAAAATCCGAATGCTCGAAAGATAACTCATTATCAACATTCTTTTAAAATAAATGTATGGGCTGCCACATTAGGGAATAACATACTTGGTTATTATATCCTTCTTGGAAACTTAACAGGGGCCATGTACTAAGTATGAGTTTTTGTCTACCAGACTGCAAGAATTTTTAGAGGATATTCCTTTGGCAATAAGAAGATCCTTATGGTATATACATGACGGCGCGCCTCCTCATTTCGACCTTCGATGTCGTGAATGGTTAAACCAACACTTCCCCAATCATTGGATTGGTCGTGGAAATGATGCTACTATAAATTGGTCTCCACGTACACCAGATTTGAATCCTATGGATTTCAACGTGTGGGACCAAATGAAAGAGAAGGTATATTCACAAGTCATTGACAATGAGGAGCAGTTACGTCAGCGTGTGGAAGATGCGTTTACTGAACTCACCCTGGAGGGGAACCTATTTTCTTTGGAACGCAGATTACGCCCTTGTATTGCTGCAAATGGTGGACATTTTGAAATTTAAATAGCTTTAATACCACTGCAAATAGCGTAATATCACCTATTCCTATTTGAATTTTGTTCCTTTGTGTTCTTATTATTATGTTGTTGTTACTACTGTGTAAAGAATCGGTATTCTTATATTTATTATGTTGTCATTAAATTTGTTTTCAATTGATACTATGTTTGTATACAGGGTGGCCCAGATTTTAATAGACAAACTTCAGGAAAGTATAAAACAACAAAAATTAATATCACTTTGCTTAATGAACATGGGCGGAAAAAGGCACCATTTCTGAGACAATGGGCCTTGAAAATAATAAAAAAAACCAAATTCTTAAAATATGTGAAAAACGGCTTTACCAAATAAAACCAAATTCGGTACAGAATTTTCACTAAATATTCCTCGCAGTTATGGATCTACAAAACCCAAATTCAAATACCAGTGCCGGAGAATCAGGGGTACTATTTCCCTATTTAAAATTAACTTCTACGCCACTGGATTAATGGGCAATATGATTACATTTTATAATTTCTAGAGGTTTTCCAGATAAAAATCCATTTTTCCAGTGCAATGGATGATTAGCTGCTTATAAGACACTCATCATAAAAAACACTTGTAATAAAATAATTTGTTTCAGTCAGTCAAGAACTTCAACCAAGTTCAAAATATTCTCTTCATTTAAAACATTTCTATTCATGCAGTTTGGTAGACCAGAAGTCATATCTAATTTGGGAACTTTTCAGCATACCTTCTTGCGCTCCCATGACATTCGCCTAATGTCAACAACATATCTACATATTCAGAAAATGTATACTGTGGCATTCTGTTCAATAATTTTGAACGTTTATACTCTACGCTGCAGCACAAGTTAAAACACAATAATAAATGACGTTGTTAATGATAACTGTCACTGCCAAGCTAGTGTTTTTTTTCTCATGGCACACTTTGATTAATTTATTATTTCACCTAAAGCAATTTGAATTTTTCAGCATGTTACGGATTTTTAAAATCGATTTTACTGGAGAACGGCGCGTTCTAGCGAAATTGAACTAGAGTACCTTTTTTTTGTAAAATACTTTAAATTTTTATATTTTCCCATCAGAAACAGAAAAAAATTGCTCATAAAAAAGATTTGAATAAATTTACCCCGCGCCCCCACCATTTTCGTACGCCCCTGTTTTAAATTTTAAAATGTAATGTATGCTAATCGTTAGGAATAAAAATGTACATACTCACTCAAAATTTCATTCATCTTAGTTATTCGGTTATCAAGTTACGCAACAAAAACCGTTTCTGAGATAACCCCTTTAAGGGGCAGTATCTCCCTTAGGAGCCGCCACTGACATAAAGTGTACTAAGGTTTTCGTCATCTTTCAACGTCTTCTACATTATCTGAAATTTTGAATACTCATTTCTGAAACACCTTGTATAAATATTCGTGATTTCAAGGGGACGGGGAGTTTTTGAGTCGAAAGCGTGAGCGCGTTAAGTCGAAACGTCAAACTAAGGAATTTGTGTTGACAGTTGTGAAAAAGAGTTGAAGTTTGTATCTAGTGACAATAAAGATTTGTGTTGTTTTGTCGAACAAGCTGGTTTAATCAGTTGGAGGTTAGACAAACGTTACAGCATAATACAAATGATAAAAGCTAGCTTATCTCAAATAGAACACCCTGTATTTTATTACATCGTTGAATAGTCCTATAAATTATCTATCAAGTAGTACCACATTTCCCTATCTCTGAATCTTATAGTTTTCGAGTTATTTGCAATTATTTATTGCAATTTTCGAAAGTGCTAGAAACTTGAATAGATGTTCGTCAAGTAGATCATCTTCCACATAAAACCACCTAAAAATTTCAAATTAATAGCTTTATTGGTTCTTCAGATACTTATAATGGGCCATCATCGTAGGACACCCTGTATATATACAAAACATACTGAAAACCTTTAAGGAGTGGTAGAGGAGATGAAAACAATCATATGGTTAATAGACATGTTCGCAAATGAGCCATTTTAGCTGTAGAGCAATAAAATGTTTAAATCATACCCAAATAGGTAACAAAATTAATTCTTGATTGAGTTGGACACCACTGTATTTCGTTCAACATTTTTTGTTTCAACTACGATTTTTTATCAAAATAAACATTCCAAAGATGCCAATTTTAAGACCGTAGTATTATTTGTGACTTATTTAGTTGGCATCAGAATAAAATCAGTTGGCATCAGGCTTTGTTGGTTTTTAATTAAAAATAATTTTCTAATTCTTTAATTAAAAATTCCCAATCTCACGCTGTGGATTGGAAATATGAAGAAGAAAGTACAAGTGTGAAAATAAAATAAGATATTTTGCTGTAAGTATGATTTTACCACTAATCCTTTGGAGTAACATTGTATCTTGGTTTATTATCACATTACCGTTGATAACGGTAATTACATAATAACTTATAGGATTTATTGCTATAGTTTCTTTACAGATACCAGATATATTAAGAAATCCGTGACTATCTTTCATTTTAACAGTTAAATCCACAAAATATAAAAATTTCTTGAATCCATGTTTAATGTAGACTGCGCATGTCGAGTAACTTTTTCCATGCTCTCCGAGGAAGGAAACTTTTTTACCCGGTCTTTCTTTTAAATTTTTAAACGGCTCAAATGAAAGTCTTATGTTTATATACGTTTTGCGCACATCCGGACGCATCTATCCTCGATATCAAACGCAACCCTGATGTATGCTCTTTCACGGGACAACTGTGGAGACAACTTTTTAGTGTCGTTTTAGTACATGCCCTTTAGAATGTTCAACTGTCTAAAGTCTCTACTGCATTAAAATGCACTAAAACTGAAACTGTTATTGTTTCATGCACCAAATTCCCAGCCTTCTCCAAATAGCTGCATGCATCCTTCTTCCTCTAAAGAAGAAGAAAGAAATATTTTATATCTGCTTTATTTTGTAGGTTTTAACCCTGTAGAGATAAATCATAAATTAGTTTACAAGGTATTAACTATTTCATTAAAAACAGAGACAATTTTTTGAAACAGAATATATGCATCCCTCTATTAATATTCATTACTTTTTGAGATATGACTGTCACGAAATCGACATTTTATCAAAAACACACCTGTACCTATTTCTAATACAGTGAAGTGTTCTTTTCTTACTTCATATAATATTAATATATATTAAAAATCGAGGTTGAGGATTAGATCTTTCAATTCCGTAACTTATACACGTTCCGATATTTCTTAGATACTACTGTGGTTATCACCTAACATGACAATCTGTTTGTCAAAAAACTTTGGGTTTTTCAGTTTCATGTTAAAAATAAGCCCTCCATCAGGAATTACTGAAGCCATAAAAATGTATACAGCGGTTTCTTTGGAATAGATATTTAATTTATCGATCAAAAGAACTTATTTATAGTTTGATCGTAATTTTATGAAGGTCCAGTTCGAAAATATGTGAAGTAGAGCAAAACATAACTCACATTTATGTAATATCAGACTGGATCTGATATATAATATTATCTTCAGCAAAAACCTATAAGAAAATGCTACACCAATAAACCATTACCAATAATAATCGAGTTCGATGCACAAGAATAATGGGCATTTGTATCTTTTAATCTACCATGTAGCAGAAAATCAATGTTTCAGCAGTTATCTCAAACCTGTAAGATGAATAATTTTCAACCAACAAGTTAGCGTTACTAAAATGTAAATACTTTAGATACTGTGAATCATAATTTAACTATTAAAAACATTGCTTATACTTATTTTTAATATGGGTAGTTCAAAATCAAACTACATCCTCTCAGGAGAGTATTTCTGTTTTAAAAATATGACGCAAAGCATATATGAACATGGATCCTAAAATTATTAGTTTCCGAGTTACAGGGGATGCGAGTTAAATGTGCAACTAGAAAAGGGCATTATTTTATAACTTTGGAATGACTAATCTAATTCAAACAAAATTTCCTCTGTTATTTAAGTCAGCAGTTAGCCGTTTCCAGCAATTAGGTTTACGGGACTTTTTCAGACATTCCAGGCAATCTTTTCAGCATATATTTGAAAATACAGTAACACATTCTAAAAGAAATAATTTAAATACACAAAATGTATTACACAACAACAACTAAACTAATACACTAATAATACTAAATGCAAATTTACAAAAAATGGGGTGTATTTTGTACGTAAAATAGAAAGTAGTTTATAAAAAATATTCTTAATGCCCATCACTATCCATCACAAACAAAATGCTGGAGCGTTCCTTATCATTTTAAATTAATTTAGAATCCATACTCTTAGAATGTTTATAATATTTATTTGCTTAGAATAAACTAATCATTTAGGAGAGCCAAATAATTTACAGTATTCTTTAATATCTACGCCTATGGAGCCTCTAAAAGCAAATCCGATATACTTACTCCTTTAAAACGATTAGTTTATATAACACACCAAATTTTGTTTGCATACAAAAAAAATATAAAAATTGTTTCAAAGTTATAAACGAAAATATGGTTTTGAAGTTGCACAGTTAACCTTGTATCTGTAAACTAAACCTATTTGGTACTTACGTTGATATACATACTTTACAAAACATGTTTGGTACTACCGGCAAAATGCTATTTAATTTGGAATCACGCTATATTGCGTACCTCATAATTCTGAATAGAGAAATAAAAAACTGTGTGATGAAGGTGTTTCATAAAGAGTATACATATAATTATGACATCAATTAAATATCAAGTAAAATTCCAAAACACCTGGTACACAGATCTAATATAATAACACCATAAACTTGTGTATTTTATTCTCTATCATGTTACTGACACCGCCAGACATCGATATACGACATAGATTCTCATCTTTTTATACACAAATGATACTTATGCTACAAAGTAATACGTCTTACCATCGAGAAGGCGTATAAGAAGGCCGATATCCGATAAGCTGAGGAAATAAAACTCGAAACATTACTCCACGTACAATAATATAAAAAACAAAGCTATTTATCAAGCTGTATCGAGGCTGCGGCCAGTGCGGATAAAGAATGTTTGGATGTCTAAGAGAAGACGGCTGGCATTTCCGGGCAATCATTCCCTATCCCTTACCGGATCCGGCTCTTCGACTCACTTAATAACTCCTGGCCGTCGACTATTGCGATAAAACAGACGGCTGCTTCGATGTAGCTCTGTTTTAATCTTTTGGTATTTATTGAGTGGAGACAATAAAGCTGACATACTAAGTGAAGCTAACAACCCTCCATTGCTTCTGGAGAAGAAGCCACAGGGAAAAATAATTACTGGCAATGTCTCTATTATTGAACGGCAAATATACATTTGAAATATATTTTATTAATTCTTGAAAATCCAGTAATTTTATAAGCCATTACTTCGTTTAATTAGGAGTAGGTACATTAAAAAAATTACCTACTTTGAAAACTCTCTTTAGGATCCTTAGATTGAGGCCTTTTTCAAACAGCGTAATACAATTAGGAATATCATAGAGTATGATTGGAAACTACCACCTGTAAAATAATAAAAAACAGGAAACCAGAAGTTTGCCCCAAAAAATCACTGTATAATAGGTATGCAATAAAATAAATATGACAAATTAATTTATTTCATCGGTGGTTTTTTAGTTTGATATAAAATTCTGTAATATTACAAATGAAATATTTTAAATTATGTCTGCACAAAGAAATTACCATAAAATTTAAAAGAAATTGGACATTTAACAAAACCTTTTCAGTTTTATGAAACTAAAAAACCACTGATGAAATTTAGTTAATTTGTCATATATTTATGTATATTACATATTAATCAGTAGATTTCATACAGTGGTATACAGTTGTTTATCAACTTTTCCTTCATACTACACTTTCAATATTTATTTTCTGATAGTTCTGGTTTCCTGTTTTTAATATTTTACAGGTGGTGATTTCCCAAAACAACTACAAGAATTAGTAAATTAATAAATTTAAAACTAACAATCTTTGCTTCTTTTATACGTCGCCCCACTTTTGAACAATTGAAAAATATTAGAATAAACATGTGTTTCTAAGTAATAACACACAAATCAATAATTATAGACAATATATGACGTGCCGTACATCTTGAAGTCTTAAAGTCGTAAAGTTTTGGACTTTAGATGCAGGTATATAGCGGGTTCAATCCATGCAGATCTCACAATTTTTCTTTAAATACACTCGTGGAAATTGGAAACGATTCAACTAAAACTATAGTCATTTTTGTACGGTTATATTTTCTAAACGCTTTTATCAATTTGACCAAATTTTTTTGATTTCATTAAGCCATTCTTGGGCTGTAATGTAGGGTAGGTCAATTGTCATATAACACGGTTAAAGAATATGTACAGGATGATGTGTAGGAACGGGTTTTTTAACCAAAATGTAAGCAAGCCTCTGGGATGCACGCAAAGTGGGGAAATAATTTTTATTGTATCAAAAGATAATTTTATTTGTGCTAAAGAAAATGTTTTTTGAAAATTCTTTCTACCTAGATTGGTTTCCAAATTATAGCGGTTTTTGTAAACCATTGCATTTGTGACTGATCACAGGTGCCCATTTTTTAAAATAAAAAAAGTTGTCACTTGTCACCTAGCAATAATCTGATTATAATTAAAAAATCATATACAAAATTTAAGTTCTTATTTATTAATGAAATCAAAAAATATGAACTAGAAATATTACAAAAAAAAAATAATAGGACTAATATCTGGTGGGGCCTCCACGAACTCTTATAATTTCATGACATCATCCTAACAGGTGACAGGATCGATTTTCATTTCAAAGCCAACTTATTTTATTTTAAAAAATCTCCACCTGTGATCAGTCACAAATGTAATAATTTACAAAAACTGCTATAATTTGGAAACCAATCTAGGTAGAAAGGATTTTTAAAAAACATTTTTTTAGCACAAATAAAACTATCTTTTGACACAATAAAAATTATTTCCCCACTTTGCGTGCATTCCAGATACCTGCTTACATTTTGATAAAAAAAACGTTCCTACAGATATTCTTTAACAGTGTTATATGACAGTTGACCTACCCTACATTAGAATCCAATAATGGCTTAATGAAATAAAAAAAATTGGTCAAATTGATAAAAGCGTTTAGAAAATATAACCATACAAATATAACTATGGTTTTAGGTGAGTCGTTTCCAATTTCCACGAGTGTAGTCGACTTACATTGCTCGGAAGGGAGGGATGGAAACTTATTTTATGAATACACTGAGACGGGGAATACCTGATGGGAAACTGAATAGAAAATATAAATAATTTAATCTTATTCGAAAGAAATTTACGTTTTAAATAGAACCATGTACTTTAAGAAAAAGAAAAATAAGCAGTTCCAATAATTTACTTCACTTTTCTGCAAGGATTCAGGGATATACAGCATGGTTTTATTGGTTCAAACAATTGAATCCACAATTTATATGGTCAAATTTATATATCCGTTAAGATTTTTGTTAATCTCTTTATGTACTCAGAAAGCAGGAATTGTAATATTTCAATTAATTATAGCATAGAAAGTAAAGAAAGTAAGTATATGTATATATAGAAGTATACAAATGTATACTTCGTTTGAGCCACAACAGTCTGGAAGCACTTTCAGTTGTGTTAAAGCTTGCTCGTAATGGAACTTGGCTTTATTAAGAGTAGGTATTAGCACTTGTTGGCATTAGTTATTGGCATTAGCACTTAAATGGAAAGCAAATGTTGTCTCTGTAATTCGCTAAGCTGATTAGTCGTTCTAAAGATTTTCAGCAAGATGTATAGCATCTACATGATATCAAGACTGAAATATATTTCCTTGATATCATATCTATATTTTCAGATACATAATGGGGAGGATTCGGTAATATTTTACTAAATAGATTCCAGATTATTTACCACAACAAAGAATGATTTTTGAACTATTGGAATAGACTAATATACACTACAGGGTTGGCGACAATAATAGGAACGATATAATTAGGATAAAAAATTTTGATTTGCATGGTTATGTTAGTACAGGATAAAAATATATAGTCCCGTTCACAGATGGAGCTACTTTCCTTTGAAAATGGTCAATAAACTATTAATCGAACAAATCTGATGCTTATGTAAATCCAGTGTGAAGTTTATATTTCTTTATCAAATTCTTTTATATATATATATATTTTATATGGCAAGGATAATTTACTGTAAGTCTACTATTTTAGTATCCTGTTGATGATTTTTCTGATTTTTCTACTTTAAATCTGTATTTTATTTATTTATAATTACAAAAATAACTACAAAAATATCTACTAATAACAAGAAATATTTATTTTACTGCAATAGTAACAGTCTATGCCAAAAATCTTAAATAGTGTAAATAACTAGGGGATACTTAAAGATATGATAAAAACGAGTATTGTATTACTATACCATATTATACAATTTTGCAAAAATTATTAATTTGTGAATTTGTGTTGCAATTCATCTGCCATACACAAAACACAAAAAAAATTGTTACTATTCTAATTATGACAGACGCAAGAATATAGACATTGAGGTTGAAGTATAATAGAAACTAGTATGCCAGATTGAAAAATGTGCTGCTTATTTGAAATTAAAAACGAAAATAGACCTCCAAAGTCCAAAGTTAATCTTGAAGGGGGTTGGAACCTTTGGTGTGAAGATAACACTGACGTGGTTTTCCACATAACAGCAAAACACTATACTGCACTTGACGCGCGTTTCGCCAACCAAGTTGACATCATTTGGATATGATTAAACATTTTTAGTTTTAGTTTAGAGTTTCGATCATCTCCAGATGATGCCAACTTGGTTAGCAAAACGCAAGTCGAGTGCAATATAGTGTTTTGGTTCCACACAATACCAAAACACTATATTGCACTCGACTTGCGTTTTGCTAACCAAGTTGGCATCATCTGGAGATGATCGAAACTACTCCAAAGTTCAATTTGAGATGACCCGATTTACAATATTCAAGTGACCTAAGGATAGTAGAGTAGTAACTGATTAGTCACAAACATACTGATGGATGCAAAGCTGACGCAGAAACACTAGCAGAAATATGGGACTTAATTCGAAGGTATAATTACAGGTGCAATGTGCATCACTGAGGAGATATGCATGTCACTACCTTCAAAGTTGAAATTCATATTCAAATCTGGGGATAGAAGTAGAACAATGTTCAGATAGTAACGGAAGGAACTCTTGCGTTCCATAAGGTTAATTTAACTTTAGTCTGGAACTGCCTGTATGCTTCCTAATACTGGCGAAACCAAATGTTCGAATATTAGCTTTAGGGCATTAACTAAAGATGCCTGACAGTCATACTTACAATGGGGTATATAATGCGAAATCCATTGAAGACCTTATAAAGAAGGAGAGAGAAGAATATATAGAATATATAGTATAAGTTTTGCACAATTATATGCCTTACATCAGTAGGTCGTGGTTGAATTTTCCAGTTCAGAGCCTCAGTGTAAATAATTTAAGCTTCAGTTATTAATAGTTGTCTAGTATAATTCACTGTTTTTAATCAGTGCCATTACAGCAAAATTACCTTGGGAATTACTAACGACAAATAAAAACTGAAATTGTGAATGATCTATACCCTAAATGCTAATGAACAATATAAATTACCAAATCGATAAATCGACGTTGGTTCGACGTGCTTGAAATAAAGGACGTAAGATAATTTATAGAAGTAGGTAGGTACAATCTAATAAAACTGAGTCAAAGCACTTGCCCTCAACTCAAATTGATGGCCGTATTTCAACTAGTTCACTGAATTTGAACTTTCACGTCTCGTCGTAAAATAAAGTAGTCGATATAATAGTGTATTACGTGTAAGTGGCTAAATTTTAAATATAATAATGTTGCCCTGATGAAAATACAATCAAATTGAACTGAGTAGAAACTCTAGGGATTACTGAAACAGAATAACAAGATATTCTCAGTTTGAGAAATGTTCAAGGATATCTGCTTTTAAGATTATATGATTAAAACTTACCCCTTTGGCAGATTTAAGTTCTGAGAAACGTGAAGGAGATGTGTGATATATAAACAGGAATGATAAAGGTAACTACTATATTTGTAGTACCTAGTTATCTTATAAGGCAATTCTTTGGCAATCTCACCAAAGTGAAATTGCCAAAGTGTTATTAATTATTGGTGTTACTTAATTATTATTTTGCTCGAAGAAATGAACTATTTCTTAATTTCTTTAAAAAATAATTACTTTTTGCATACATCCGTCTAAGTTAATATCTCGACGTTTTACACATACTTGTTTAAAATAAATGTTTTCGGTGACTACTTATATTATACAGAAAACTATACCGTACACAAAATTCACTTGCAAGTTTATCCTTTGCAATAGCAAATATTGGTCAATTTATATAACCTATATCAACACCACATAGAGAGAAACAATATTGGAATATCTTTTTATGATGCATGAATAATTCTTCTCCAAATTTGCGCTGAAATTTGTTTATGAATTTAGTGATATCAGTGTGTACCAAATTAATAGTTTAGTATTTAATAACTTATTTAGTGTTAAATTCATTTAAGTAGCATTCCTAGTGCTGACTTTAAAGATCACAATAACTAAATAATTCGTAATTTAGGCAAGATGTTACTTGAATTCTATTTTCTCTTCTAATTCCGCAGACTCCATCCATAATATACTGTGAAACTTGTGGTACTGATAATAGGAGCCCCCGGTGGAGCAAGAGATACATTGCTTTCGGAACTGAAGATCATACTGGCATGGCGAAATTCGGCAGGTCTTCTTGCCGGAACAATGCAGAAGGCGGTCATTCTTGGCTCATTACGTCTACTTAGGGCAAACGATTCCCGGACTCAGTAGTTACCACCACCACCGGTCCAAAATCGAAGCCAGGGAACCGGTCGACTGGATTTTAACAAAAAAAAAAAATTAAATGATAATAATGATAATAATAATAACTCTAGTCCCTCATTCTAATCACAATTTGTTTGTAATTATGGTGTAATTATGTATATAGAAGAGGGTATAGCATATTATTATTATTACTATTCAGCAGGCAGAAATTGTGCCTCAGGAACGACTGAAGCTAGTAAGTCCTAATCACCATTCAATGCTGGAATGAGAAAAACCTGGAAAACCTCATTTATTACGGAGACAGTCAAACATCAACTAATGGTAATCTTTAGCATTAACACCAAGCTGACATTTTTTTCATCCCTCATCTCAATCCATCCCTGCGAACAAACTTTAATATACGAGTAGACAATTTAATTAAAAATGTCTGGCAGATGTGTTTTGATGTTATGTGGAAAACTACGTCGATGTTAGATAACATATTATTTTCATTTAATATTTTTGTGAACTTGGCGTCTTTTTTATAGATAATCTGTGTTTTTTTTGTGGAGATTTCGCTACTTTTTGTAATTTTTGTTCAACATAAAAATGTACATGGGACAGCAGCTGTAAATTTTTTGTTATTCACGAAATTAAAAGACCATCTACATAATTTATTTCTTTAAATAATGATCCGGTCAAGAATTGGAAATAATGTAATGTAGACTTAATGTTAAGGAAACTATCGTTTGAAATTTGAATATAGCTGAAGATTAAACGATTACTCGATTCAACAATCTTATTTATAGTATATATTTGGTACACACGGAATATACCAAGCTTTCGGAATAGAACAGGCTCTATAGAATACTCGTGTATGCTATATGTAAGTAAATAACCTCGGAAAACATTCACATCAGCTATTTTTTTTAGGAATTATAAATTTCATCTTGACAAACGTACGTACACCGAACATTCTTACAATCTTATCACTTTTATTACATATGCATTGAGTTTCATCAGCGATTATAAATTTCAACTTAGACAAGATTAAGACAACTTAAAATCACAGTGACAAAAAATATCCACATAAATACTATTTAATATATTTTGTTTTTTCATGTAGACTATGGGAGAACTAACGAAGGCTAGACCTGATGATGAATAAGTTAAAGAGTCACCTCGACGAAATGAAACTACTTGTAGCTAATATTACATGAATTGTACCCTGCAGACTGTAAAGATAAAATAAATAAATAATTTTATTTGAATTTATTCCTTTTATATCTCATTCAAGAAAACTAACCGGTCCTGTATAGTATGTAGATTAATCCGTAAAATAGCGTAACATATGTCACAAAAATAGAGACTATTCCAGAAGGAACCTTTGCGAATATTTTTTCTTATTATAACTTATACTTATACTTATATAAGACAAGGGTATTATCGTGATACGAAACGTCAGAGAATATCCTGGTAACCTTGTGCTTTCGTTGCCAAATTAGTTATTGAGATCGTTATTTGAGTTCGGTGAAGAATAGCAGAGTTTTATACAGTTGATACTAATAGCACTGACACTGACAGCAAACTTATTACCTTTTCGAAATTAAATTTAAATAAATTGATATTTCGCGCGTAGAAGACGAACAACAGTGGTATCACGACATTTCGATTAAATAAAAACATATATGATTAATATGGTCTCAATAGATAGAGAATAATTGATTTATATACGGTGACCATAGATAAAAGAACAAGAATGGTAACTAAGCACATTCTTTGTTAGTTAAATCCGTATTAATGAGAAATATATTATTAGAGTTAGTGATGCCGACACGACACGAAAAAACTGACTAAATAGCTGAAATTTGAAAAACATTGAAATGAAGGCGCAAAGAGCGCGACTTCTCGTTGATATCGACGTGTTTCCATTAATATGTAATTAGTATCATTGATAATGTCTAACTTATTTTTAGTGCGTAATCATGATTAATTGTAGTCCCTTTTAGGATTACACCACCTGTAAAATAACAAGAAAGAGGAAACCAGAATCATACAAATTAAATTTTCAAAATACAGTATTAAGGCAAACTTCTAAAGTTTGCCCAAAAAAACACTCTATAATTGCAATAAAACAAATGAACTAAATTTCATTGTCGAAATAAAAAAAATATAATAAAATTTAAAAGAAATTAAACACGTAAGTAGCTTTTTCCTAAACGTTTCAATAAGTTGATCCTCAACTCGTGGTTAGAAGAAGGTTTGTATGATATCTTTGATATATTGATATATTTATATTGGTCTCAATCAATAGAGAATTATCGATTTATATACGTTAACTAAGCAAATACCTAGTTAAATCGGTATATTAATTGAGAAAAATCAATGCAAAAATCAGGCGGTGGTGGAGGTAGATATTTTTCTCGTAAAGATGTATGGCTGTTGATGATGCAATAGTCAGTTTATTGTTAATATCATACTTTCTTGCTATTAGATGCAGTGAGAAACGGATGTATCCAAATAAAATAAAAATTATTTCACGTGGTTTAACAGTATTTGAGAAATAGCTACCTTACAGAAGAGGACATTTATGTACACCGTGTTCCACATAAAACGACCCACTATACTATCTGGAAATCTATAAAAGATGTGAAAAAAAGTTAAATACAAAAGTTTTTCAGATTTTCGAGTTCTTTTAAAATATAATACTTCCATGTATACAGGGTGTCCCAATTTTGCTGGGACGACATCAACTCTAAAAATTTAAATGGGACACCCTGTATTTTTGTCGATTTTTCGATTCTTTGTCAAAAATAAACTCGACTTACCTATTTAAACTATAGTCGAATTTTGCGTAGTTTTCGATATATTTGAGGTCATGTGTGTGTTTTTGAAAAATCAAGGTATTTTTCAACACGATATAAAAAAATTATCAAAAACTAAAATTAAGCGTTTGAGTGGTAATTTTCACTTACAAAGCGTCAATGCAGATACAGAATACAAAATTTTTGTTAACACTTATACAGGGTGGACATACTACGAAATCAATCTGGCAACTTTATAATCTGAAAAAGGTCGATTTTTTTAAATGAAACACCCATTATATAATTACTCTATGTTAAAGACAATGAAAATACCTATCATTTCATATATATATATGTCCTATACATAAATTCAATGGTTACAGAGAAAATCGCAATTTTATAGAAATTTACAATGATTTCTAGTATAATGATATTGTAATGCTGCATGCTCTCAAAAAACTAGGAGGCTATGGAATGAATAATATTGAAATTTGTTTTAATTTGACAGTTCTGCAATTTATTTGTGTTTATACGGATTAACATAAAGTCCGTCCCCCTCTCTCCAATTTTTGAACCGCTGGGTATATTGTAATGAAATTTGGAACGATAATATATGACTACTCAATTCTGCATTTTTTGACACATTAATGACAGCTCTGAATGTCAAAGTGACAGCTGGGCGCGCAATACGAATATTTTTTAAAATGGAAATGGGGGTCGAGTAATAACATATTTTGAAACTATTTTTCTGCTCAAAATATTCCCCAATTTTGAGAACATTTGGTTCAGTAATTTCCAAATAACAACCAGTAATATCGGTTTCCAAGTTATATCAGTTTTAAATTTTGAAATTAACTTTCGTAAACATTTTCTGCATATTTGACGTTCCGGATAGCATTCATTGAACATACAAACAGCATGGTAATTTCGGTTAGCTTCGCCAAAAATAATAACCGCTTCAAATTTATCTTGTAAGGAACGAGCCATTCTAGACAATTTCGAGCAAAAATTTACTGTGAAACGTGACAGCAACAATCAACAATGACACCTAATAGGTAGCAAGATTATGTTACAAACTGATATTACTATTACCGAGTTATTACTCTAGCCCCATTTCCATTTAAAAAAATATTCGAATTGCGCGCCCAGCTGTCACTTTGACATTCAGAGCTGTCATTGATGTGTCAAAAATTGCAGAGTTTAGTCATATATTATCGTTCCAAATTTCATCACAATATACTCAGCGGTTCAAAAATTAGAGAGGGGACGGACTTTATGTTAATCCGTATAAACACAAATAAATTGCAGAACTGTCAAATTAAAACAAATTTCAATATTATTAATTCCATAGCCTTCAAGTTTTTTGAGAGCATGCAGCATTACAATATCATTATCCTAGAAATCATTGTAAATTTCTATAAAAATGCGATTTTCTCTGTAACCATTGAATTTATGTATAGGACATATATATATGAAATGATAGGTATTTTCATTGTCTTTAACATAGAGTAATTATATAATGGGTGTTTCATTTAAAAAAATCGACTTTTTTCAGATTATAAAGTTGCCAGATTGATTTCGTAGTATGTCCACCCTGTATAAGTGTTAACAAAAATTTTGTATTCTGTATCTGCATTGACGCTTTGTAAGTGGAAATTACCACCCAAACGCTTAATTTTAGTTTTTGATAATTTTTTTATATCGTGTTGAAGAATACCTTGATTTTTCAAAAACGCACACATGACCTCAAATATTTGGAAAACTACGCAAAATTCGACTATAGTTTAAATAGGTAAGTTGAGTTTATTTTTGACAAAGAAACGAAAAATCGACAAAAATACAGGGTGTCCCATTTAAATTTTTAGAGTTGATGTCGTCCCAGCAAAATTGGGACACCCTGTATGCATGAAAGTATTATATTTTAAAAGAACTCGAAAATCTAAAAAACTTTTGTATTTAACTTTTTTTCACATCTTTTATAGATTTCCAGATAGTATAGTGGGTCGTTTTATATGGAACACGGTGTACCTGTTCCTACGTTATCACTAAACGTCTATAAATTAAAATATATATCGTGTGTATCTATATCAACAAATATATGTTTTCTTTATATCAGGAAAATACGATGCTTAGCAGTTTTTATATTTGCACAATTCAAAAACAGTACAAAAACTACACTATCATTGTGGGATTTCTATTCGGAACATTGTATAATCCTTTTAAATATTCCTTGTGTAATCATTTTAAATTTTAACATTTGATCTGACGTGGAATTGAATACTTTAGTGATATTATAATATTCAAGTTTTGTGATGGAGTGTCGTTTTGGCCTTTGACTTGATCAATGGGCATACAGAAAAACTTTATTTTTACTCTTTCCACCTAAGAAGTTTGGTACTAGTGCAAATACAGTGCATACATATGCACTGTATTCGTGAAAACATGTGCATAGTGAAACAATTGGTCAACGGTCAATAAAATAAGGCTAGTTGTTTATAATCTCACACGTAGCAAAAGTCAATTAAGGGGACAACAATGTTGTTTTAACCGTAAAGTATTTCTTTAATTATCTTTACTCCTGTAAACTCCGTAGAGTTTTACGTCATGCTGATAATCTTAAATATAATATTTATTATACTTATTAATTGTCAGTGTCATGGGGGGCACCCCGTACTAATAAAATTAACTATTACAGTCCTATTTAAATGTCCACTTTTGGCCTACCCTGTCCCTTATTTCTGCTGGTTGGTGAGATAGCAGCTGATAAACTGACACAATTTCTCCACGTTGCCTCCCTAATTACGCCGCGTTATTTAATTCAGAGTTACTTCCAAGCTATAAATCTTATTTCGTCTTTATGTGGCCACCTTTTCCATAACCAAGGTGAGCTGATTGTGTACCATCATTATCTCGGTAATGATTTACAACCGTATCTTTATAAGGTATAGATAGTTGACACTGATATACGTACTTGGTTCTTCATTCGAGTGATAATAATTGGTTTCATGATTAATGTTCAGCCATTTTCGACTTGTCATCGGCCATACAAGAACCGGAGTATTAGTAACAATTTTCAAATCTATTCTTACACGTACAAAATCGAGGTGTTATAAATGATGAAAAATATGTATTTCTGAAATGGATACGCAGTCGTTAGACGAGAGAAATGGATTGAACGTTTCAAATGATTATATCAGAAGAAAGAAATTATTAACGACAATAACTTATGCTCAACCGAGACGTATGAAAGTGGGTGATAAGTAAATACAGTTGGGAAATTAATACTGTAATAAATAACGTAAAATACATTTATTTTTCTTCATTCTTACAATCATTTGCATTTAGTTATTTACAACCAGAGGTATACAGAATCCTAGCTAGCCAACCGTACCGGTTAATGATGTACAGTATTATCTGTGTTTATAACACTGACGTAGTTTTCCACATAACACTATACTGCACTCGATGCGCGTTTTCCCAAACAACTTGGCATTTTCTGGAGATGATTAAAACGTTCTAATCATCTCCAGATTATGCCAACTTGATTGGCGAAACGCTCGTCGAATACAGTATAGTGTCTTGGTGTTGTGGAATACTACGTCAGTGTTATCTTCACACCATAGATTCCAACTCCTTTCAAGTTGCATTCATGTATCATAAATAATTATCTTCAACTGTTCTCTTTCTGTAATGTTTCCATTTGTTTTAGTAAGCTCATGGTACATTTGGCATTTACCTTCAAAGAAAATTAAATTGACACAGTAGTGGTTTGCGCAATATGATTGGAAAATAATTCGATATTAGAAGAATTTTGGGAAAGTAACTCTTTAATAACATATGAATACAGAGGATCTGTAATCCTGCAGTTCTTTTATTCAATATAGGTTCATAATACTTTTATAATTGATATGATGATAATAATATTAAAAAAACATTTTTTAATTGTTTCTTTTGGTTTTAGACTAGATTAGGTAATACACAAAATACTTTATTAAATAGTTTATACGTTAAATACTTTAAATAGTTTTTTACAAATATGTAAAAATATGGGTATTGTCATAGTGATATCTTTATTGACGTAGATGTATTAGCTATACTACAAAATTTATCAAATGCTTAACTCAGTTATTACCTTATAACGTCGGTTATAGCTTAACTGAGCTATAACTAAGAAGTAGGAGACAATAAAATAAATAAATCACTGGGAGGAAGAATTAATCTGGAGCTCTTACACTGACGAAGTAAATGAGGATACAAATTAATAACCAGCAAAGCATTCTTTCAGCTCTGAAAATGAACATACCAGAATTACTTCTCTTATTGCATGTTCTATTAAATTATGACGTGAGAATAATGATAATTCTGAAATAGATAGAGAAGAAGAATTATTGAAGCAACCCATAAGACAGATGTTGATGTGAACAAAGAACCAGTATTAAAACGTGAATTAACCAAAGATGTTTCAGGGTATTCGTACACAGTTTTACATCTTCTCTATTTAATGAAAAACCAATATTTCATTATCGTTATTTTATATTTTTGTATGGAAATAAACTTACATTCATTAAAATATAATGATGTAATGATTGAGTTTTTAAATTATAACTAATTTGACATTTTATGTTAAAAATTGTACGTTCAGACTTTTTCTTCATAAGAGATGACTTTCGCCTTGAATGGGGTAAGAGTGCCGTTGTGCAAAAAATTCACAAAATAATTTCCTTCAGGTTTAATTTCAAATATTAAGAAACAAGACATATTCTACTATAAAAAACAATATTTCATTAGATACACATTAAATCATCAAACAATTCAAGAGATTTTTTGCAAAATATATAGGGTGTTCAATTCATTCCGTTATCAAATAAAAAATCCATAAGTTTTTTGTAGAACCCGCATATGTTTGAAGTAATTAAAATGTTGAAATCTGAATTTAATTCTAACAATAAAATATGTTGAGAATTAAAACAATTAAATCGATAACAATTCAAGAGATCTTTTGCAAAATATATAGGGTGTTCAATTCATTCCGTCATTAAATAAAAAACCCATTAAAATAAAGTTAAGTTTTTGGTACAACCCGTATATGTTTGAAGTAATTAAAATGTTGAAATCTGAATTTAATTTTGCAGAACAAGTCACAAGGTCCTGGCTTTTGTAACAATAAAATGTGTTGAGAATTAAAATAATAAAGGGGGGTTAGTTTTATGTGTACCAGACTGTACACTATATAGGGCCTTGAATTTAAAATGTCACCTCAATCGAATATTTCAATTAATATAATAGTAACAACAGTATTAACAATAATTAGAATAATATCGCAACTATGTTTATAGAACAATTTAATTATTTGAAGAATGTTCGGAGTTTGAGGTAATGTTTTTCCCATAAAGCCATTAATGTCAAGGAAACTTCTAGAATATAAACAATTTCAGGAATTAACAATATTTGAAGATACATATTTTGAACTAGTAAATGTTTTTTAAATGATAAAAGGTTTTAGTAATTTAGTAGTACTTACTGCTTAAAATACTGAAGCTAACTATGCTAATGACTTTAAAAGTCTTAACCCTAGCTCCTTTATATATTTTATTCATACACGAGTCTTCCTTAGAGGGATTAATAGTAATACAGTATAATGTTGCTACCATAAAAATTACTTCATATTTTATTTGCGAAATTTGAATGTAGAAACTAATAACTGAAGTTAGTACCATGGGAACAGTACATAGATTATTTCAAAAGAATTAAGTAATTAGTTGCACTAAATAGAGTTTTAATTAACAATATAATGAACCGTGGCGGCTTTAAATTCATACCTGCAAAAAGCTAGTGTAGTAATTGTAAAAGTTACAAGTAATATGAATTACAGTGGAAAAAATTTGAATTATAACATTTTTTATTGTTACATAGAACTGAAAGCTGAATATTTAAGTAATTAATTTGTAAGTTCTCTGAATTTTTTCAAAGTGTACATCTACCATATGAGCAGAGACAATCATAAACAATGATAGTGATAATAGTCATGGATGGAATAAAGGTGCTGGCCCGGATGTTCCTCAAAGACAATATAGTTCACTGCTGTAATGGCGCTTGCGGAAAAGCAGGTCGTTATCTGTCTGTCAATTTAACAATAATTATCAGAGAGATAGTAGCAAAGACCCAAAGAGGGCACTGCGGTGTGTTTCTCACCACTACTAACATTCCCGATGCCCATTAGGCAATCACGTCGCAACATCGTTCATCGAGTTCACTACCTATGGCACTCTGATGAGCGCGTAATAAGCGCGAAACCGGTCAGTGCCTGGTGGTTGGTCTTGATGGGCGACTCCTATGGAGATATCAGTAATGCAATGCCAGTAGGGGCACATTGGCCGTGGAGTAGTTGTTTTCCGCATCTCCTTCAAATAAAAATCTACATTGATGTAATAGAGTTATTACAAAATACATTTTTCAAATTTTAATTTATTTTTACATTTTAAATACACTCATAATTATTACCAAACACTTTTAACATTTATTTCCTAATAAATAATAGTTTAGCGAAAACTCCGATGCAGGGTCCACCGAAGTCCTCTTAATAAATTCAAATCTAATTGCTTCAGATTAGTTGTCGCTGGTAAACAGGGACTCTAGTAGATTCGAACTATATGATGTCAATTAGTTTTCGGTTAAATGATTTAACTTTGCGTTCAATTTGAAATTAATTTTGAAATCCATAATACCCATTCAACCATCAGTTTGAGGCAGTAATATCATTATTTCACGTATTTTAATTTTCTTGTTACTATATTCGTAGAATACTGCATTATAAATGGCATATTTGCAATTATGCAATTATACAAAACAATGAAATGATACATTTTACCACTTTTGTATAAATATTATGTTAAAGAATTTTTTTTATGCTAACAAAATTTCTAGTGTATCTACGAAAATAAAAAGCTATTAACAGTATACTGGCTCACCACACATTTCATTATGATGAGAAAGGAGATCTGATAAGAATAAAGGTAGTCTCCCTTAGACAGATACAGATTTTATAGATGGCTCTAGAACTAGCTAACGATATTGGAGTAAGCAGACATAGTATCAGATACAAGCAGGTTAAAGCCTTTTTAAGTTATCAAACCTTTTATGCTAGGCTTTTATATTATCAAGGAATTTTCAGACAACCAACCATAAAAGGCATATACTGTCTTATTTACAAAATTTCTCTTGACCAACAAACAACTAAGCATAGTTCAAGTGCTGTTGAACATCATTGCCTGAATTCTTTAGTTGGCAACAAAAATACTAGGGTTTGTTTTAGAGAAACTATAGTACTTATTTACATATCAAATTTTACTGAATTTTACAATTACCTTAAACATTATTTACATAGCAATATAATTGCTATGTAAATAATGTTTACTTATGTGTCCTTATTTTTAGACAAGACTAATACTTAAATGATTAGTAGGACGTTTATTGGATAGGTAAAATTTGTTCATCATTACTGCATATTTTGGAACAAAAACATTTGACAACGTTTCTTCATTCAAATTCGTTAAGGCCCATGTTACATTGTGGCCCAGGCCCATTGTGGCCTTCGTGCTTAGTACTAAATAATGTTTGGTAGTTTTGTGTGTTTCAACTATTCTGTGAACTGCATATTATTTTTAGAAAATGATGAGGTAGCGTTGCATACATATCTAAGATATATAGTCACAAGGCATAAGGCGAAAATATGCTTTTTATCAGTAACTTTTTCTAACTTGAAAGGGGTTGGAACCTTTGGTGTGAAGATAACACTGGCGTAGTTTTTCACATAACACCAAAACACTATACTGCACTCGACGCGCGTTTCGCCAACTAAGTTGGCATCATCTGGAGATGATTAAAACTAAACCTATGCCAACACTATGTCCTATTTCAAAATGTCTACATTGTGTTGGCTATTCTCGAGCAAAGATGGAAGGTTATCGATCGCCCGTTTTAAAGTACATGCAGTAATTCCCAAAATAGGAAAACACCTCCAAAAATTAAGAAAAAATGTCAAGGTTAGACATCCTCAGAAAAATATATAGCGACAAAAATCAAATTTAAGCGAAACATCCGAAGATATATCTGAAAGTGTAGCTGCCATAAGTTATTTAGAAATAAAAAGTTTATTTAGTATTATCTGCATGATATACCAAATATTTGATGCGAGTATTTTTATTTGAATAACCTAACCTGTCTTATGCATTTTTTAAAACTACTTTATTCCTTAAAACAACTTAAAAATTCTATGTGATGTAAGTCTAGTCAAAAATGTGTCGCATTACCTTGCACTAACTACCACTATTTGGAATTAAGTACTTCGAATTACCGAGAATTACTTCGCATTACCGCGAATTACTTCAAATTACCGCGCATTACTTACTACTTCGCACTACTGAGAATTCCATCTCATTACCGCGAATTACTTCGCATTACCTTTCGAAACGTCGCATTTCTCCGTAGTATGTGGCGATACTCTGAAATTACCGTTTTTCCGAAATATATGTACACTATTTTTGTTACCCCTCGGTTTTGGAAAAGTTTGAAAAATTTTCAAATCCACCCATAACCACCTCCACCCTCCACCTCCTGGGAGATGCCAGCCCATAAGACGCCCGCATTGTGCTCACCATGTGTTACTCATAAACTCGCCGATACACGAATTCAATCCGGGCCTGGGATTAAAATATGCACTTTAGTCGCTTGCCATATAATACAGCTATTAATATTTTTTATCAGTAACTTATTAACATGTGTTTAATAGTCTAATATTCCATTTTGTATGGAACAAACAAATCCAGCAAAGTTTAAAAAGTTAAGATGTATTATGTTTATACTAGAATTTTGAAACTATATAGATTGTAGAAAAGTACAAGTTTCGATAATAAGTAGGTACAGTTGAAATATCACCTTCAAGATTTACCCACTGTTCTTATCTTTCAACTTCTTTTCAAATTACGTTTTAAAATATATGCTCAATGAAACGTAATAAAAGTGAACTTACCTTCTCCCTATAGAATAGAACTAACTACATTACACAGATAAGCTATTTTAGAGCATAAATTTTACTTATAACGTCATCCAAATTTTCATTTTTACTCCTTATTAAGAGAGAACATAAATTAATGTTATTATTAGGATTATATAGCGTAATCGGATTACTCACGTTGTTTACGACTTCTTTGCACGACTATTTACCATGAAAGAAATTAAAAGTATGTTTTGTTGTAGTGCACACATTTTTGAGCACTTTATTATAGGAACGACACCTCTAAACCATATGCCATCCCATGTATATTTTTGAACTTACAGATTTTATGGTAATATCATTATTATAATAATAATAATAATAATAATAATAATAATATATGTGTTTTATTTACCAAAACGGTGATACAATGAAATAATACAGAGAATATATTATTTTACTAAATTAATTATAATAACATTTACACAAATAATTAAGCGTAAGGCAAATTTAACACAAAGAAAGCCCACAAAGGAAGACCTGCACGTGGGCATATCATTTATGTGAATTGTTTAATACCTTTTAAATAATTTTTGGTGTACAAAAGCTAGTTATGAAAAGAAATCAAGAAGAAAGAAAGAAAGGAGGCAACTAAACAATACTGAGTGTGTCTATGAAGATATTACGTTATTACTTGATGAATTGCATGTCTAGGCATCTGGATGATCCATTGCTTTATTTTAACTTTAAAAAGTGCTAATGAGTGTAGACTTTTCATTTGTCTTGGCACTATATTATATATTTTTGGAGCAAGGTAAGTATATGATTTTTGGCCAATTGTTTTGACCATTCTAGGAACAAGGTTAGATTCAGCTTTATGCCTTGTTTCATGAACATGATCTATCCTAGTCGTTCTATTATTAATAATATTTTTACGTTGGTGTAAGACCAATGCTAAACCGAAAATTTGTCGGGCGTCCATTAATCCAGATTCCACAAATAATGCATCGCTCGAGTAGGTATAGCACTTGTTGAATATTATTTTTAGAATCCATTTTTGAGCCGTATCTAGTTTTTTGTAATAACAATTCGCTACACCCCCCCAGGCAATGATACCATAACTTATATGAGTCTGAACCAGCGCATAATACATTAGTTTTAGGTGGTATATTCCAAAGAATCTTTTCAGGTATTTGAATTTATATAGCATATATCTCAATTTACCGACTAATTTATTAATATGTTCATCCCATTTTAGGTGACTGTCAATGGTAATGCCCAGATATTTAACACTGGGGCTAGAGGATATTGAGAATACTTGATTATTAAAATGTATTTGCATTGTAGTGAAGTCAGGAAAATTTGACTTGTAACTACTATAAGGTGAGTACACAGTTTTTTCAAAATTAATAGTCAGCAGTTTATTATTAAAAAAATTTAATATAACAGGTAACTCATTTTGTATTTTTTGTTTCAGGGCTGTCCAGCTAACGTCTTTATAGAAAATAACGGTATCATCAGCAAAACTGGTTATGTTTCCAGATACAGGTAATTGAAAAAGATCATTTACATACAATGTGAACAGAATCGGTCCAAGTACAGTTCCTTGTGGAACCCCATAACTCACATTTCTTTTGGAACTTATGTTACCATTAATATTGACACATTGCTCTCTATTAGTTAAATAGCTTTTTAATAAACTGTGTACTTTACCTCTAATTCCATTTATTTCTAAAGTTCGCAATAAGTCCGGGTGGCTGACCGTATCAAATGCTTTTGCTAGATCTATGTAAATGCAAATTGCAGGTTTCGATTCGTCTAAACTTTTGTATATTTTTGCAGTTAGATCAGCAATCGCATCATGCGCTGACCGGCCTTCCTGAAATCCGAACTGATTTTGAGATATCAAATTATACTTTTGAATAAAACTGTTTAACCTTTTTTTTATTATTTTTTCCACGATCTTAGATAAGTTTGATACCAAGGATATTGGTCGATAATTTGCTACCTGCAATCTATTTCCAGACTTGTAGATCGGTTTTATTATAGCTATTTTTAACGATTGTGGATAGACTCCGCTTTCTAGAATTAGATTCACGACATACGTTATAGGTTCCACTAAATTTTCAATACATGCTTTTATTGTTTTTACACCAATCTCATCCATACCAGGTGCTTTGTTGGAGCTTAACTCTCTAATTATATCCTCAACTTCCTTTCTCTCTGCCCTCTCCAAGAATATAGAGTTTTCCACCCTCCTACCTTTATTTTCCTTGTTGGTCTTTGTAATTTTTTCTGCAAGTGTTGAACCTACACCACAGAAATAATTATTAAATCTCTCAGCGATATCAACTCCATTTGTGACTATTTCATTGTCAAATCTAATTTTTTTTATATCTGTAACATTCCCTTTCCCCTCGATACTTTTAACACATTGCCACATATGCTTAGGGCAATTTTTTGTTTTACTAATTTCTTGTTTAAAATATTCCGACTTTGTATTTTTTATTAAGTCACTAACTACATTTCTGTAAGTTCGGAACTCTGCACAGAGTGTTAGATTGTTTGGATTCTTTTGTAAATTTTTATACATTAAATTCTTTTTATTAATAGCATTCACTAAGCCTTTAGTTATCCAAGGATTTCGTTTAATATTATATCTCTTAATTTTAACTTTAGTGGTGCACAGATTAATTTTGCTTTTTAAATTATTAATGAAACTATCAGTGACATAGTCGACATCTCTGCTAGAATACATATCAATCCAGCTTTCTGTACTCAATTCAACATTTAATTTTACATGATGATGATACATTTTGTAGATCGAACCTAAGAAGAGTTGAAAAGTGGTCAGTAAGAGATGTTTGCCAAATCAGTGGAGTGAAGTTATCTAACGGTTCCTTTGTTCGCAGAAAAATATGATCTAAGCAAGTTCTACTTGCCCCTTGAACCCGAGTTTCTTTGTTTATGAGTGATATGTAACCATGTTCTTGTAGTATATTGAGATATTCTTGCTGCTCGTCAGCGCTATCATGAAGTATATTAATATTGATATCACCTAATATAATATTTATGTCACTATTACCCTTATTGTTACGTAAGTAATTATATAAGTCCATATTAAAACTTGAGGGTCTCGTTGCTGGCGACCTGTATATTGAGAGTATGGTTATACTTTTTTTTGCATAGCTGATATTCAGCTCAACCGCATTAATGTTTCCTAAAGATATTATATTATGATTATAATTTAATGTGCTCCGTACGTAAATCACCAAACCATCACACTTGTTTACATTTCCTTGATTATATATTATATCATACCCTTTAATATTTAGTATATCCAAATTGTATAAATTACGCGTCTCCGTCAAAATAATGCAATCAAATGGATAGTCTAAGCAATTCAGTGTTACCTCTAATTCATCGAAATGCTTTCCAAGCCCTCTTATATTATTGTGAAATAGATTTAAGGCCTTTTTATTGTTTTTATTAATATATGATTTTACTTCTGCTATACTTTCTGCCACAGCAGTATTTACCACTGGCACATCATAATCCCGAATATAAGCATCCATTCTTTTCTTTCTCCTTCCTTACCTTTAAATTAAAAATACAGTTATAGTTATGAAACAGGAGAATTTTAATACCTACGAGTTATCTACTTATTTCCTATATTTACTTATTATATATACTATTATACAAGAAGAACAAAATATTTAAGTAGAATATATACCTAAAAGACACACACACATCCAAAGTTTATAAATACCTAAGCTGTTATTGCATTAATTTTTTATGATTCCTCAGAATTTTACTTGCTTGGGCTGGTCCACCTTCTTTTTCTACTCCTTCCCCAAAAGGTTCCCGCGATTTGATTACCTTTCCAGTATTTCCCTTCTTCGTGGCTCCCGCTTGGTTTTCACTATCCTTGTTTCCCTGATTTCCAGCAGTTTTATTTTGGGTGTTTATACATTTTTTGTGTAAGTTAGACGGAGAACTTATGATTGGTGGTCCAATACTGTTCTGCTGGTCGTCCCCCTCCTGAAGCTCTTCTGGAGTATAAGACTTACCATTTATAAAAAGTTTATTATTCTTGATGAAACAGGTTCCACTTTCTTCATTCAATCTGGCCCGATTTAGATACTTCCTCAAAGTTTTGCCTGCTTCCCGTTGCTTAACACTAAGGTCATTTGCAATTGATATTTTTGTACCCTTAAGTTTTAAGCAATTTTTTAAAATAAGTACTTTCCTCATATAATTGCACAGCTCTACTTTTATTGGACTGGTTTCGCCTTTTCCTATTGGATAAATACTACTGATGTCCGCTTCACATAAATTGATACCCAGTAAGTTATTTAATTCTTGGCAAATGAATTTGGGGGATATTATGCCGGTTGGTCGCTCCAACCCAAATACTATTATATTCTTCCTTTTAGTTTCAATCTCAAGCTGTTCAATTTTTTCTTTTAATACACAATTTTCCCTCTCCAATTCACATATTTTACTATTTGCTAAGTCAATCAAAGACACAAGTCTCGTTTCACTAGCTTCAATACTATTTTTTACCTCTTCTCTAGATTTAATTATTTCCTCCAATAGTTGTTTGTTTGTTATTGCATTTTCGGTTTCTGGCATTATTTCTCTGGAAGTATACGGCCACCTTTAGATTACCTTTCCAGTCGATATAAATATACACCGATGATAAGCCCGACCTCTATTTACTTATTTATTTTACTTTATTTATTTTTTCCGTTCCTATTTCTTCTGTGCAGCAATAAACGAATTGAAGCTTATTATTATTATTAGATGATTTACTCTACTACTAGCGGTAATATATCAAAATAATTGTTGATTAATGACTTAGGATTTTGCATACTCCCTTTTGACAAATTTATTTCCGTTAATTTTGCACTTTATTCACATTTACAGCAGAGAGGTACACACAGCTTGTAACTAAGCTAAAGCACACCATCCTATATATACCTATTCATTAATATATACCTATATATACCTATATATACCTAGTCATTAACATATTTTGAGTTTTGATAACGGAACTATATACAGTTCCTATAAGGAAACGGAAGAGTCATGAAATGTATCACTTTTATATTGAATATTTTAATATTTTGTTCTTTGCAAGAATATTAGATAGATTATGTTATATATGTTTAAATTTCAGGAAGAAGGGCGTCAGATTATATTTATTTTAATACTATTTAGAGACAGAAGTGTATGGCACTCACAAATAATGTATCAACCATCCCTAACACCTTGTGTTGCTCTTCTCCATCAGAACTCATCCTCAGAACTCTATCTCTCTACTCTACTCAACTGGATTTAGAGTAGTCTCCTACTCTAAATCCTATCACTTATAATATGCCCTCCCGAAATCCAGTTTAAATTGTCATTCTGAGATTTTTATCGCATTGATGATATTTAGTAAGCCGAAACAGATGTCTGTCGTTTGATGTTAGAAGATTCACAGGGATGTTGTTGAGTGCATAGTTTTTCCATTCTCTATACACAGTATATGCATGATGGGATATCCTTAGGAATTAATATGCCTGTTTTAATTTAGTAGAAATAATCTTTCTAATTTCATAGATTTGGATCGAATGTCACCTTACGAATACATTAAACGTGATACTCAATAATGAAAATTTATCATGGAAGAATTTATTTGAAGCAAATCTTAATTTTCAAAATAATTGTCATTAACATATTTTGAGTTTTGATAACGGAACTATATACAGTTCCTATAAGGAAACGGAAGAGTCATGAAATGTATCACTTTTATATTGAATATTTTAATATTTTGTTCTTTGCAAGAATTTTAGATAAATAAATTGCAAATAGCCAATCCCTGATTGATCCTTTTGATGGAAATATTTATTTTTTGAAATTGTACTCAGTAGCAAGGGATATTTGCTCAATAACTTAAATTTTCAAACGATTTCTCTTTTTTTATGGCACATCGAGTTTCTAAGTTTAATGAAGATCAGTATTATTAGGAAACGTTTGTCAACCAACGAACAGTGATATTGAACAATGAAAAAAGGAAATAAATAAAAGAAATAATTTGGAGCAGTCCATCATGTATTCCTCGTATACAGGCGAAAATGACATGTAAAAACCGTTATATATCTTTAAGATTGCAGAAATGATAAAAATATTTATGTATCTAATATAGGTATACATTTTGCTGCTGCCAGAAAGACTTAAATTTTTGCTGCAAATTTTTAAGTTTAATCTCTATCGAATAGACGTTTGGTATTAATGTTTTAACCTTCGGCACTGAAGTATACGGCATGCGTATTCATCCAACCAACAAACGTCCAAGCCCAAACCTTACAGCTGTTAGTATTGTTAATTAGTTTCTAGATCTGAGTGAATTAACTTCGGATGTCACGGCGGTCCGGATATTTGTCATAAGCACATCAAATGAATGAATTTCCTAAACTTTATCTCGAATTATGTTACTAAGTATAAAATGGTAATACTGTGCCTTGCTTGCAATGCGAACTTGTTGGTTCAGAATTCAGTAACTATAGGCTGTTTACCATAAAAGTCGAGGGATGTCATTGTAGTAACTTAAGTCTTGCCAAATCTTTCAAAACAATTTTTTTAAATTGTTGCCCATTACATTGCACATTGTGCGTGGGTATAGGGTTTGCTTGGTCACAGTTTCCAACGTTTTAAATTTGTTCTCTCATTTCTGTTGTATCTTTTGTTAGTCCGTTTTCGTGTTTAGTGTTTGCATTTCATTTACGTTTCGATATTTTATGTTTTTTAAGGAACTGCTAACCCTTTTTTGTGACTATTTTTTAAATCAACGCAAGCCACAATGCCAAAACCCAGAAACCCCTGGGAAAACAGGCCCAGAAAATGATGATCTCCTTGATTCACTATTTTGAACAAGAACGGATTAATCAAGGGCCACTACTTCCTTTGACTGCTGTAAGAGATATAAGTACTCATACTCCAAATTGTTACGGTACAATTTACATGAAAACTTTTATTTTTGTAATTTGAGGTTATATTTATTATATTTTTCTGTGTTCCAGAGAATTTCAGCAGCATTAAATTTAAATGTGTCCACAGTACATGCTGTTCCAGCAAAACACAATAGAAGATGTATAAATATAACTAAGCTGTCTTAAAATGAAACGAACAGGTTCGAAACCTGTTGTTGACGTGGTTATTTGGAAACGGTTATTATATTGGTTCGGAAGCTGTGGTTATTTTCTATATTTTAATTTTCTGTACTGTAAAATTGTACTGATTTTATTTTAATTTGTAGCTTTATTTAGCCCAAAACCTGATGCAGGTATAATAAAAAATAGAGTATGATACCTACACGTCTATAAGTGCCTTTAAAGCACTTGTAACGTTATGGATACTCCGTTTCGCGCGTCGTGCCCATAAACTCGTGGCACGTACTTTAAGGCTTATAAACTTGTATTATAATAAACCTACTATTAAATAATATGAATATATTTTCGTTCTGGGGCACAACTACAATGCTTTATTACGTTACTAAATCTAAAGGATTTATTATAAAATATAGAGAACACTTTTTATAAGTCATATTAAAATTAATAGACGAATATATGAAAGTAGGTACCAATTAAATTAATCAGCCTTCACTTTTTGTTATAATATTTTGAATTACAGTATTTCTCCCACATATTCAGGCTGTTTCCTAAATATAGGTCAAAAATCCAGGAGCATATTCTGTGACCAAACATAACCTTTTTTTTTATATAAACTTGTATTCTTACAGTAGCCGTTGTTGAGTTAAAGGGTGTCAAAAATTTTAAAAAATCATTAAAAAATCTTTTTGATTAGTACCTAGTAAAAAGTAGTATCTAATTTAACCAAATCCGGTGTACGTATTTAGTATGTATGTATAAACCAAAAAATTACCAGCTTTAGAAACTAATCAGTGGCGGAGGTGTGGATATTATCGCTGATTATTTATCAAAAATATTATATCACCCGGTACAATATTGAAAATAAAATACTTACATCGTCAAATGTACTATTGCATTATCTTCATTCTTGTCATTTTACACTTTTTTGTATTTCAAACCGATTAGCGACAAAATTGATTTATTTGATCAAGTGCATTTTTACGATACTTAAAAATATCTTAGAGGCCATGCAAATCAAAAATAATAAGAAGCCGTCATATTATTTTATTACTTATCTTATTTTTATTACCTCAAACGACTTATAAAGGTAAATATTAAAAATAGATTTTTTTTTAATTCTTGACACCCTGTGGTTCGATAACGGCTACCGCAAGACCTTCAGGTTTATATAACAAAAACCTTATTTTTAACTACACGATGTGCCCCTGGATTTCTGAATTCTCTTTAGGAAACACCCTCTATTTTAACATAAAATAGGAATTACAGAATGCATATCATATATAAATATATTCATTTTCAGATAACAAACTGCTTTTCCAATATTTCTAAATCTCGAAAATTTGGCTTGTATCTTATACATTTTATACTAATATCTTAACCAAACTCTGGACATTATTGGCAGGCTTATTTTTTGAAAATACTAAAAGTATATAATAGCATAAATAGTTTGACAGGCAATAAGGGATTAAGTCAATATGCTGTATTATTCAGTAATATGCTCCTTCTAAATGTATAAACAAACATGTATTCCCTTTATGCACATAGTGCTGCCTTTATTGTGGCAGCATTTTTCAGTCACCTGCCTATCATGATCTGAGTTCCATCCCCAGCTCCGGCACTGGCAATGTCGGTGGGTATGGGGCACGGTTCGTTAACTATATATACGAACCGTGGGTATGGGGTGTTTGTTTGTGTTTGTTGAATGCATAACCCTCTTCCTGACAGCCTTTGGCTTTGAATTTGGTAGTTGCCTAATTCATGTGGTGTTTTTTAATACTTCAGCTATAAGCTATGGAGTGAGCTGAATAATGTTTATTTTATAAGAAATAAAATACATTTTTGAATGTGCAGTTATTCAGTAAAATCTCAAATATATTTTTTTAAATCATCCCTGCCACAGAACTTGTCAATATCAGGCATATTCTTTGTAGACAGGTAAACCACAAGAATGCTCTCTTATCATACAGTTATAAGCTGTATAAGTATATATAAGTTTTATTCAAGGCAGTTTTTGTTAAAGGGGATATGTTTTCTTTAATCCTTTTAGCGAATTTGTCAAGTAGATTTAGTTTAAATTCAGTGACTGCAGAAAGGAAACAGCTACTTGGGAATAATGCTACCTATATCTTTATAGTTGGTTGAAAACTTATTATCTATTACATCGTATCGCTTGTACAACGTGTATGATCCTATTTTGATCCTTTTAGTAGGTCATGCATACATTTAAATACCTAAATAATACCTATAATTCCTAAAAATATTAATTTAGCAATAAGTCGACTTATTCCCTTACTGAATGTAACCACAGCTGGTATTTCTGAAATGTGTTGAGTTATATCTGGCCAGGCAGGCATGGCCAGCCTAGCCTGAATAATTGATCTCAACATGTGCCTTAATGTAAAATACAATCTTGATATGACATTGTTCGTATAATACTGGTATAGATAATAAATTTACACAAAAGTTAGTGCTCATCGCACTAAGCATTTGTTTGTAAAACATGAGAAATAACTTTAATAATTAAATTTCTAATACGCACTATTCATTTCTAACTATATTTATAGTTAAATTTACCTAGATATTTGTGAAAATAAAAATTTACCGAAGAGAATTATATAATATATATTTTGTTATAAAATGTACTTATTTATATAATATGTATTCAATAATTGCTTTTATACGCGTCAATTTTTAACGTTTTTTGCATATTGGCCGTACGAATCTAAAGTCGTATTTCCAACTGATTTTCATCCACACTATTCATTTTTATAAGTTTTGTATTAATATTGAGTATGATGGAAGGTATTTATTTAGCAGTTTAGTTGTATACTGTGGAACAGTCCCACTTTCAAATACGATAATAAGCAATATGTAATTCCTATGACTTATGACCATTAATATGACTTGACCATGAGCTATTGATTGCCGTAAAGATAATTGTCTTTTGTAATTATATTGTTTAATGATGCCTTGTAGAAATTGAAATGAAATGAAATTAGCTTATAATCTTTGATACCTACTGCCAATAGTCGAGTCACGAACAGCTCATGTCGTATGCTACTTTTCCTGGAATGCCCATTGGAATTTATATGATTGTATTCTAGACTTTCATTCTACAATTTTTAGTAGAATTCTCATCGAGTGGCTTCGTCCTTCGTCTTTGATTGTTGCATGCGAGAACCCGTCGAATCGTGAATTCTTAGAGAAAAGTTAAAAATGGCGTTATGAAGCAATTAATTTTATTGTTAAAACAAACAATATAAAAAATCAAAAACCTGCCGTCCATGTCAGAGAGATGTATATGAGTGATCAATTCAATTCAGTGATAAACAAGTTATTAAAGTTCAATATAGTAAAATCAATAAGTACTACCCGTCAACTAATAAAAACGAGAAACCAAAAGTATTGAAAATAAAGATTGAATGTGTAGTATCAAGTCAAACTTCTAAAATTTGTTATAGAAACCAATCTATAATATACAATAAAAATAAATACATGACAAATTAACTAAATTTCATCACTGGTTTTTCAGTTTGATATAAAATAAAAGGAAATAAATTATTAAAATGTTTAGGTCAACTTAAGAGGAGACAAATAACATAATATGTACAAAGTGCCTACACCTTTTATTGCAAAGCAATCTCGTATTTCAGCATCAGGCAGCTACTGTCAGACATAACAAACAATAATAAATAATCAAATATTTTTACACATTCTCGTACTGTTGCTACGTTATACCACAGAAAAAAATTGTCGAAAGATTATTTTTTGTCTAAGGATGCTCGGGAATACGTCCAAAGTTCTACGAGAAATTTGTGTGACATTATGTAGAAGAAACAAAGGGAAAATTTTATGTATAATATTCTAAATTTTTGTTTTGATATTATACTAGGACATTTTAGACATTATTAAATATTTATTTTCCTATTACTGCAATGATTGACATCTACAGTATTTTTGATAAAATAATTATTTAGTTAAATTAATTCTCCAATAAGCTGCAATTTAAACAACATTAATCATATAAATTAGACATTTAAAATCAAGATATGTATACATACATTCATGCAAAGATACTCACGAACTTAGGTGCAAAATTGGTGAAACATACCTGTAAGAAAAAAAATATACTAATATATATCAATACAACTAGGTATAGTGTATATAAGAACAATTGAAACCGTATAAAAACTAGAAGCCGGCAAAAACAGTCGGCATCTCTTTATTGTACATGGACGGAGGTAGAAATGGTTGCTATTAAGAAAATGTTATAGAGATCGTTTTATGAGAATTGTATTAATTTTTATTACTTTTTGTTTATTAGATCCCTATTATTTGTTCATGTAGCCAATAACATATTTTATTATTGTTAAGTATTGTTTATGTTTATTATTGTTATTTTTATTGTTTATTTAACAAAACTAAACTAGGCTTGGTAATTGGTACCTAAGCGCTGCACTGGAAAACTATTGATGATATTTCAGCACTCGGCACGGGAAACAAAAAATGATTTTCAACCCAGCAGACCAGTCTGTTTATTCTCTTTACATCAGCGCGCAGTTGTAGATGGTTGATCGGGCTGATTAGATTTCCAGTGTAGGACTAACATGTACAGTTTTAGTTACTATTCTAATCGCGATACCATTGCTAAATACATAGGACGAAATATCAAGATAAGTGCGCACGGTCCTGTGCCTTAACACAGGACCGTGGTACTAATTTCAGAATTATCCAAAAATTTAAAATTTTCTGAAAATTTTGAAAATTTTTTATTCCTGTATAAATTTGAAATTAGTATCAAACGATAGCTTATGAAAAGTTAAGATAGGAATGTGCCAACCGTTTTGCTTGATCTCAAACCGTTTAGATTTTACAGGGTGTCAAAGTTGCAAAAATGTCAATATTCACCCGTCAATATTTCAAAAACAGTTTAAGTTAGGTATAGGGAAGGCTGATGAAAGTCCTACTAAAATCAAGGGTTTAGTTCGAAAAAGCAATAAAAAATATATATTTCCATTTAGAAAAACGAAGTTGGTACCTGTCCAGGAAAAACTGAACACCCTGAATATGTAAATATATTTTCATTTTGTGCAGCTCGGGATATTAGACAACCCTGTAGAAAAAAAAATTAAGTTATCTCTTTTATTAACCCAGATATTGGACTTACGCGCACTAGGTGGACACCCTGTATATGATATCAAATCATTATAAATGAGCAACAAATCAATAAATCCCTTTATTGACAAGTAATTAAAAAAATAACATAGTTTTTAAGATAGTCGAGATATTGATATAATATATGCAGATATGAATAACTGGATATGCAACAGCTTGGAATTAGGTTTAAAATAATTTTTACAAAATACATGCATTTCAGTAAACATTCAAGGAAAAACATATTTGGCAAAAAAAAAGGGAAATTTTACGAGATGATTTAGTATGTCGGTGCCTTCTTAATAAACACCGATGTTTTCAGTTTGTTATCACTTTATCCAATAAACAACATATTGAATTTAGGGCCAAACGGAATTCTACATATTCCGCAAAATTTATGAATGCCGCACCATATGTTATTCGTTCGGCACGCCTTCCTGCAGATATTGAAAAAAAAAATATGTCTAAAGCTTTATTCTATTTCATGATTTATGTAAGTCTTGTTTAGACAATTCAAAATTTCATAACCGTCATATTGATAAAATATCTACATTTTTAGCTATTTAAGAAACACTGTTTTATTTGTTGAAGATATTTCCAACTTCGCAACATTGTACTAAATTGTCCTCTCATATGCTTGAAGCGTCAGTCGAAGAGACCTGAGCAAGTAGGTATACAGAGTGGCCCATCGAAAATAAAACACGGCTAGTAGTAGCAAAGACGAAAAGCCACACTACGGTGTGTTTCTTTCTCACTACTACTAATCCATCAGAAGTAGGTACTAAAAATTCAGCAGAAGAACATTCACATTTTTTACAAAGGAATTTAATTTTTTCAGTTTGCATCAGTAATTTTCCTGATTACCTATACAGGGTGTCCACCTAGTGCGCGTAAGTCCAATATCTGGATTAATAAAAGAGATAACTTAATTTTTTTTTCTACAGGGTTGTCTAATATCCCGAGCTGCACAAAATGAAAATATATTTACATATTCAGGGTGTTCAGTTTTTCCTGGACAGGTACCAACTTCGTTTTTCTAAATGGAAATATATATTTTTTATTGCTTTTTCGAACTAAACCCTTGATTTTAGTAGGACTTTCATCAGCCTTCCCTATACATAACTTAAACTGTTTTTGAAATATTGACGGGTGAATATTGACATTTTTGCAACTTTGACACCCTGTAAAATCTAAACGGTTTGAGATCAAGCAAAACGGTTTGCACATTCCTATCTTAACTTTTCATAAGCTATCGTTTGGTACTAATTTCAGAATTATCCAAAAATTTTAAATTTTCTGAAAATTTTGAAAATTTTTAATTCCTGGATAAATTTGAAATTAGTACCAAACGATAGCTTATGAAAAGTTAAGATAGGAATGTGCAAACCGTTTTGCTTGATCTCAAACCGTTTAGATTTTACAGGGTGTCAAAGTTGCAAAAATGTCAATATTCACCCGTCAATATTTCAAAAACAGTTTAAGTTAGGTATAGGGAAGGCTGATGAAAGTCCTACTAAAATCAAGGGTTTAGTTCGAAAAAGCAATAAAAAATATATATTTCCATTTAGAAAAACGAAGTTGGTACCTGTCCAGGAAAAACTGAACACCCTGAATATGTAAATATATTTTCATTTTGTGCAGCTCGGGATATTAGACAACCCTATAGAAAAAAAAATTAAGTTATCTCTTTTATTAACCCAGATATTGGACTTACGCGCACTAGGTGGACACCCTGTATATACCTTACTAAAAAACAGAAAGTGAAGAAGGATTTGCATTGGTTAATAATTATATATGGTGTTTTTGATTTGAGAAAGAGGAAGAAAATGAGAAAAACAATTTTTAAATGAAACTTCGAGAATTTTGAAGTTTCTCACAAAACTTGTAAACAGTGATACAGTTTTAAATTACTATTTCCTCACAACTATTTCTATTTCTTATCGAGTTCCACATGCAGATCTTACATCATTTAAACAAAAGAACTAAGTAAAATGAAGAAATTAAGCCTGGAAAAAGACTTTCGTTTCACTTTCAGGATTTATTATATAGCAACAAATAATGTCAGGCAGGTAGGTACATACCAAAAATATTCTTAAAAGTTACGTAATAGGCTTCAGTGTAAAACTATAAATTTTTAACGTATTCTATTATATATCTCTATAATCTCTAATAATAATATCTCTATCACTCATTCTTATCACAATAATTTTCTCGATAGTCTGAGACGTTTGGGAGAAAAGGCGTATGTTGTTATTATGCACGCCGCATTAGCTTCCAGGCATCAAATTAATATTATGTTGGAAAACTTTAAACATTCGAACAAGATTGAGTCAAACCTGTAAAACGGCTGTTTAATAATAATAATTGCATTTCAGCGTTCTCATCAATAACAAGACTGAATTTCTCAAGTCTCAATTTTATATGAAGAATTATAACTTGGTACAATTACATTAATTTATCTACGAGCATACGAAAGTATTTATTTGTTCACTGCTTTTTGTTTAAAAAGTAAACTTTTACTGCACTAGTGCAGTAAAATTTGTATGACATCTTTCCATTATAATCTAAAATAAAAGAGAAAACTGTTCAACGTTCAATTAGCTATATGTTTTCCAATTCATATTATAACACTAAGTAAATTAGAATTCGTCATCGATACATGGCTTTTATAATTAGTAATTTTCTATCACTATATTCGATGTATAGAAGTTCTCTATTCTGCCCAATTTAATGTGTAAACTCAAGTTGCCAACAGTAGCACGTAGAAACACCTCCTTCTGTTCTTAAATTCCAAAACTCTGTTTTTTACATATATGTTTACATGGGATTCTACCACGATAGGTACTTCTCTAATCCCGATCCAGAATCTGCAAGCATGCTAGGATATTTTCACTTCAAAGACGAAATCTTTGGATGGAGTCTTCTACATCTTAATACTCTTTTCTTCTACACGCGCCGGAGATTAAAAACATTCTTAAGACGATTTTAAAAATACTAACATAAGTTATTCGAACTAATTACACTGAAATTTGGTCATGGCCTAAAAATCTTTGACCTTAAAGCCTGACAGGCAGCAACAGCCTGCATGATGACTGTCGCTTCAATGTCGTATTTAACTTGAAAAAAAACATTAAAATCCTATATTTTCTCCACCAATAGCAAGTGCAGGTGATAGGTATCTGCAAAAGGTACCATAAGGCAAAAGTCCTAGCAGCCCTAGTCCTATCAGAAAAATAGGCAAGGCACATTTTACTCGATATCGATACATTGTCCAATTTCTTTACAAAATACCGTTCTTTAAATCTGTTAAAGTAAATACTAACTCATGCAGTCACATGCGCAGTAAAGAATATTACTTGTAGGAGTATGTTAAATAACTATTAAGGCTTAAGTGCAATGTAGACCGTTAATGTTTTTCATTTTGATAAAAAAGACGGGAATTGTTGCCTATAGTATAGTATTACTATGAGCACATTTTCTTGATATGAAAATCTATATCAAAGCATTTACAGCAGATGAAGTACTATTAAGGTTAGAGAGTATATTGAATATAACTGGTAAGTGGCGCCACGCCTTGTCTATATTTAATTCAGATAAAGTCACTTTGTTCGCTTACAATTTATGTACCATTATACATGTAAGCTGTTACATTGTCAATGATGATATTCTACTAGAAAGCTTTAGCGTAAAAGCTTTAATTTCATTTAAATAAAATTATAGGACATTAAAACTAATTTATTATATTTTGTGAAATAAATTATTTTGTCGTTCGACCAGCATCATTGTTTGCATATTTATTTATTTACGTAATTTGTATCTACAGGAAAATCCCAAATGATGCATTTACTGAATACAGTATATTCTTGAACCGTCTTTGTATCATAAATAGATAACTTACTTTAACGAAATAAATTTATTTTCCTTCCATTGACGTTTCCCTCCTGATTAGGAACATTTTCAACAACTGCATTTTTTTATTATTTTTTTTTTTAATATGTTTTATGCTTCCCACTTATATAATGAATTTATCCCAAGCAAGTTTAACTTGCATAGTTAAACCTAGTTTAACAAATAAATTTGTAAAATTATTTTATTTTATAGATTATCTATCTAAAAAGCAGTCAAATAATTTTTTATGTAATAGTAATGATTTATGATTAAAATTTTTGATTCACTATTGTATTTATGAGGCGAGTAATTCTAATATTTCATAACAATTATTTGTTATGAAAAATATCTAAGTACAACAGGTGATCCACGAAAAACCAAAATAATTATGATATTTTTTGTTAATTACAACCCTTATCCTTTTAGTAAATAAAGAGACATCAATAAAGTACCTCTTTTATTTTAATATTTAGCTACATTATTAAAATACTTGCTTGTGATGGCTTCGGTTAGAAATGAAATGTTTTTAACAGAATGCTGGTCAAATTCATTATATTAAAAACTTTATTACGGCTACATATTTCAAGGTAATTTCAAGTTTAAGGCAATGACACGTTAAGTCGAAGTTTTTCAAAAATGTTGATTTTTTTAATGTGTACCTTCCTTCAAACCACCACTTATGGAATACAAGTTTTGATGCCCCCCCCGTACATATGCAAAGCTACCGGAAATTACACTACAGATTTGGAAAGAAAAAAATTTCCCTGTATGTCAATTTTTTTAATTTTTCCCGTACGATAAAAAATTTTAAACTTACGGGAGAGTGCTGGTTTATACGAAGTCACCCGGTAAGTGCAGGGTTAGTTTTATTAATGTGAACCCCATCTTAATATTTTAATTATTGACAGATAGAAAAAACTTGTAAACTGGTCTTATACAATTTTTTATGTAGATTCCAGTCATTCTAACACTTTTGCGGTGGCAAATTACGTATACAGGGTACACAAAAAAGTATGTTTTTTTATATGGAACACCCTGTATATTTTAATATTTTTGGATTCGGTACGTCATTCTGATAACAAATATATATACAATTTGTATAATTGGTTTGATATTCTTTGTTTCATTCTTCAAAAACTGTGGAAACTTTAAGGTAACAGAAATATATTATTATAGATTACAAAATATATTCGTATTAAAATAAATCACATAACATTTTCAACATATCCACCATTAACCTCAATGCATTTTAAACAACGTTTCATAAAGTTCGCGCGAATATTTTGAAAAAGTGCTGTATTCAAATTCAGGATATTTATGTTTTCCTCAATTTTATTTTGTTGTATATATACAGTCTGTCCATAAAGTAACCCCCCCTGCTAACTTTTGAACGAATCGAGTTAGAGAGTTGTAACAAAATACAGGGTGAATCACCTAAAATGAAGTTGATTTTGACGATAAATTCAATTCTTCAAATTCAAAGATGGCGCCACGGGCGCTGTCAACTCAATTTTTTTAAATAGCAAAGTGTGCCGTGTTGCACCTCATTTAAAAGGTAATTCAATTCTCTACATTCTCGTTTTTGAAAAATGACAATCGAGTTATCCGTTCTGTAGTTACAAGCGTTTGTATTAACGATATTTAAAAATTTTGCTTTTATCAAGTCTCCTTGCCTTTGCTTGCCACTGTCACTGAAACGTCAATAAGGTACGAGAAAGTAGTTTAGCGTTCAATTTAAGGTGTTTGAAAGTTTCTACAGGTTTTTTTCTTATTTTTTTAAGTTATTCGATTTGATAGATTTGATAGATTTAAGAGAAAATTTAAGAGGAGAACGGTACTTAAGAATGCTGCGGGAGGAAATTTTTCCAAAGATAGAAAGAATAGCAGGCAATAACATTCAAAGTATTGTATTTCAACAAGATGGGGCCCCGCCTCATTTCTATGGACCTGTTACCGATTTTTTAAATAACAATTTCCCGGGCTGATGGATTAGCAGAAGGGGCCCGATAGAATGGCCGGCTCGTTCCCCGGACTTAACTCCTCTTGATTTTTTCTTATGGAGATATTTAAAGTCAAAAGTCTACAGAACTCCTCCAGTAAATATCGACAAACTACAGCAACGTCTAACACATATGTGTAGAAATATCCCTGCAAAAATTTTAGGAAATATCAGGCAAGAATTTCAAAGTAGACTTTTTATGTGCCAAGAAGTCAATGGACAACATTTTGAACAACTTTTTAATTCTTTTATTTTTAGTTTTAATAAATATTTGTTCAAAATTTGTTGTATTAAAATAATAATTAACATTTTATTCATGGACCAGATTAGAATGGACTCGATTCGTTCAAAAGTTAGCAGGGGGGGGGGTTACTTTATGGACAGACTGTATATATTATGTATATATATTTGTTATCAGAATGACGTACCGAATTTGCCACCGCAAAAGTGTTTGAATTATTGGAATCTACATAAAAAATTGTATAAGACCAGTTTACAAGTTTTTTCTATCTGTCAATAATGAAAATATTAAGATGGGGTTTACATTAATAAAACTAACCCTGTACTTCTCTGGTTTTTCTCCGATTAAGCTAAACCGTTTTTTGAGAGAATTCATGTAAAGAGAGAATTCATGATATGAGTGAATTCATGTAAACCGACATATATCTACTATTAAATACATAATTTATTTGCAAGGTGCAGCTGGAGAAAAATCGTGTCACGAAATCAGATATGTAATACCTTTGCGCTGTACACGCATTCTGAAATCAATTTACTTTTATAATTGAATACAGAGAGAATTTTACCTTGACAGGTAATACAATTTTGCGGTTATCTAGAGAAAGGTTTCTAATAGCTACACTTGAGTGTAATAAGTTAAATCATTTATCTAACTCACGGTACTAATTACAGTATTAATAATACTTAAATTTACTTGGTAAGTAGTAAATATTAACGTTACTAAGAACCACCTACTAATCAGTAGATTGATTTTCAGTGATATATTTTTTAAAATTATTTATAAACTTTTGTATGTAATATCTACATATTATTATCTACCCATAGATAATAATATGTAGAGATTACATACAAAAGTTTATAAATAATTTTAAAAAATATATCACTTATATTTATTTTTATATATAATATAATATTATTTATAATATATCACTTATGTTTATTTTATCTTCATGAGTAATATAGTGCGTTTCTATTCGGCGTTTTTTGCTACTTTTTGCATCTTCAGTTATTTAAATTATTACTTCTCAAGCCTTTATTAAACAAATAAACAATGGAAATAACAAATACTTATAAATGCGTAAATCGGTATATATAATGAATAATAGCATATGTATCATATGTATCATGACAGAAATTAATGTTAGTAGTGGTGAGAAACACACCGTAATGCCCTCTTTGGGATGGATGGAGACGCCGATGTAATGCAATGCCAGTCGTGGCACATTGGCCGTAGAGTAGTTGTTTTCGGCATCTCCTTCAAATAGTCAAAGAAATGAATGTTATTACTAAAAGAGGTAACTGATGAATTATATGCAGATGACTTGAATATATGTTACCAAACGAGAAAGAAATATGACCATAAACAAAAAGAAAAACGTACAAACATCTGTGCTATATATTTATGTAATCCATTCCAAATTTTCATTAAAAATATAAAATGCATTAGTATCAATTATTAGTATCTATTGTAAAAATATTAAAGTACGTTTCCTTTAAATTGCGCCACGACGAACTGTAGGCGTCAAGCACAAAATAAAAGAAGAATTGGCCCCTTATGGGGGGTACCATTCATTATTCTTATTTATTTTGTTGCTACATTTATTGAAATTTATAGCAATATATGCCATTATACTATATGTAAACAAAAATTTTTGCACTAAATCTAGTACTTGTTATGCTGATTCTCAATGAAAAAAATAACTAAATGAAAGTTTTAATGAAAACTTTGTATATGTATGTATATTGAGTAATGCGCTGTCTCTATATAGGGATGATAAAATCAAAGGACTGTAACCCAAGATTGAAATATTAAAAGATACAGGAATCTAGTTAGAACGTATTACTTCTATAACAGATTAGTCCCATAAGATTTAGTTCTTACTATTAGAGATAGATCTATTATAGCTCCATCATTTAAATTCATTTGTAAGAAAGTTCCCCAAATCTGTCAAAATATACAGAAATTGCAATAGGTATTATAAAATAATAGTAACAAAGGTAGATTAAAAATAAGTATCATTTATTGTATTCAGCTTTATAGAAGGCAACTAATTATTTAGAGCAAAACGAACAAGTGTAGATTTATAGTGTGCAATTATTAAAAATTTAAGCAAAATAATGCTCCAGAGATAAACGCCGTGTCACGTTAAATGGAGTTCAAAACAACACATTTCACATTAGATTTAAATTACGATCCAGATTATAATATTAATAGATACTGCATTAATTAGGTTTAATTAAAACTTGTGCTATAAGCATTATTTATAATTACATAAAGTATAACTAGAATTAAATTGAGCAGCATCATTAATTTCAAATTCAAAATTACTCTTTCAAATTAAATAGCGCTATACAACCGAACATCAATAAATTGTCGCTTGACAGGAAGTAGTAACGCTGGCGTGTAAAATATATTATACACAATCGGAACAAATTTGTTACATCTTTTGGAAAATAAATGTTTCTTTTTATAATTCCCAATTAGACTGGGCATTACTTGCATTCGTATGCGATACATTAACTTGTGAATATCTTCGTGCACATAATGCAATAAGTTGTCATTGGATTTTCGTGTTACCCAATATTCATTTACGTATTCGCTCTATACCCTTCCCATCGCTATAGCCTATACTGCCGCGTAGAGGTGGACTCCATCTTTCACCAACCCCGATCACAAAAGTGGGCCTCCTCCTATCCTGGGCTCTACCCTGCAGGTTGGGTAGGATCTCCTGCGGCTCTTGTGTCTTGTCTTCTTTCTTCGCCTGCATATCTAACACACCGGAGGTAGTAGTCAGAAGTGGCTGCGTAGTTGGGGATGCATCTGTAAAGGAGCCAACTTGTAAGGGAAGCACTGGTAAGGGAAGGATACTCGAAGTGAACCCGCGACCATTGTCGGCGGTTGCGGTTTCGTGAGGTGGTCTCGGGGTCGTCTTTTAGTATCTTCATAGCCCTCTGCGCTTGTTCCGGGTGGAATCTGAAACAGGAGAAGATCTTACTCTCATTTTGGGTTCAGAAGTAGGAGTCTTGACCGTTTGTGTACAGCGGCCGCATCGGGCTCGTAGTCCACGGCATCCCGGATTAGTGGGTTGCTGTGCGTCTCAGCACGCGCGAAGAACTTTATTCACCGCCTCCTGATAACTTCTAGGACAGTGACCTAGTCGAGGTCTCGATATATATCGGCTGTTCTTAGGTACTCGGGGGCACCTACCGCGGTCCGCAGCGCGATATTTTCGATGTATATGAAGAAAATCCAGGCCGGGATCTTCTTCATATACATCTTTGCAGCAATCGCCTATGCTGTAGATGCATAATATATCAACTAGGGTTGGATGACTCTCTTGATCAAAATTAACTTATTCGTTAGGCTGAACTCGCTGATGCGGCAAAACATCGGGTATACCTAGGCCCAGCTACGCCTTTACTATGACTTCATCGATGTGGTGTTTCCACACCAGCCTCTTCCTCATCATTCTGGCCCGGGGAGACCGTGCAATGAATGCTGTGCCGTCTGCATACAGAGCGAGCGAAGTATTGTGCGTCCTAGGCAGGTCCGACGTAAAAATGGCGAACAAGTGGGGTGATAAGACGGTCGGACGATACATTGAATGATACACCGATAGGGCACCTTCTACCTTCTTCCTAAGCTCTCTTCTTCAAAGGTACGTCGTAATAATATATTATTTTTGTCCCTTGGGAACGACTTAGGTTAGTAAGCCCTAACCACCATTCAGAGCTGGAATGAGAGAAACCTGAAAAACCTCATTAGCTAGGAGGGACACTCAAACATCAACTGATTTTAATCCCTTACATTAACACCCTGGCATTCTTCCCATCCTAGGCCATCACCAGAATGGCTGCCAATCTATCCCTGCGAACAAGCCTTAATATGCAAGTAGACAATTTAATTAAAAATTGTCTGATGGAATGAGGATTCGAATTCATGACCTCTGGAATCGAGATACTAATCCCTCATCCACCAGCACGCCTAAATCAACCAACCCATTTAATATTGATTTCTACACACACGTTAGGATTGCAGTACTGATGAAGAGCAGTAATTCTGAAGCAGTGATGTCTGTAGCTGGTTGTTTCTCTTCTTATTTCTCTTGGCTACGGTACTATCCTACTGTAGATATGGAAATATTTTATGTTGTTAGAATTTGTGGCAAATGAAATATTATGCTTTGTTATCATTTTACGATTTCTATTCATATTATTTTCTGATAAATTACTAACGAAAAAAGCACATTTTTCAAGTAATTATTATTTAAAAAAGTTACACCTGTCGGGTGGTAGGTTTAAATTTTTTTATTATTTACGTTTATTTTGTCAATACCCTGTATATTTAAATTTTCTGCTAATTAAATTCTGAAAATGTTTACTTTAAACATTGTACTTTTCACTATTGCTTCTAGTTACGATGTTTCGACTTTTCGATCCAAGTCAATATCTTGTTTATTAGGATAGTAACGAAAAATAATTTATTTGATTTGCAGGCACTTTCTTCGGCAAAATTCAGAAGCGCTGGAAAAATATTTAATAACTGTGAAAGGAATGGTTATTTGATTTTGACGTTCGTCGTTGATATTTCTATTTGGACTGAGCACATTTACATTTGTTATATGGAGCCTATTACATCGTTCCTGCAATAATAGCTCATTTGCATATTCTTCATCTAAATTAATAAAAGTTTAATTAAATATTGTTTGGAAGAAACGGTATAAAAATATTTACCTACCTTTTTTAGCATATAATCTTCATAATTTCAATACAGAATTTAATTAAGTATAATTCATTTCATGTTTAGCATCATATATTTTTAATTAATACGTGCTTGCTAGCCTTTCTGATTCTACAGACATTTTTAACCGCCAAGAATCAAACGTACACAGAGATTACATAAGCTAAATGTCATTTTTGGGCACACCCCTTGCGGGGTGAGCATCAGGGGCATGGGGGAAGCACCCCGTGAGCAGCACATGCTCAGAAGCCCAATGAAAAGAACGGGGGAGAAACTACCACGAGCTGCTAATAGCAGCTCATGAATTCATCTATAGCAGCTCACACGTGTGAAGGGAACACAGTAACTGTCTTGATTCGTTTTATAAACAAAACGTCAGCAAATTTTCAATTTTTTTACTAGTAGTAGTCCTTTAGAATACTGTTCTGAAAGCCTCTGTCATTGAAGTACCACATATTCGTTTTAATTATTATATTTACTATTATTATTATTATTAATACTATTATTATATTTACATTACTTAGCCTGTAGCAGGTAAAGTAATTACAAATCTGGTATTGTATCCGAAATATTTCAATTGATATTCAGAAAGAAGGTACCTAACCTAATAAAAATATTTTCAAGGGATTAAAATAAATTTCATGAACAGGGTCCAATATGGACCTAAAATGGACCAATATGGTCCAATATGGACGGTAAAAATAAAAATGTTCAAAAAGGCATGGAGAATACATAATCACTTTTTGGTATCTCCTTAGGGTTATCGAGCTACCCTATAAAACACCCTTCGTTATCATTTGTGCAATTTAAGAAAACCTAATAATCTCTTCACAATTTTTTTTTGCAAGAAATGTGCAATTTTTAATTTTTATTTATAATAAGAAAATCTTCCTTTCTATGTTAATTATTAGATGTACAAACTATAATAATGTCAATAAAAAATATCTTCTTAGCATCTTTAAGGAGGGAGATGGAATGGAATATAAATCTTACACTAAATCATTCCGTTAGGATTCATCAAACCATCGATAGAAGAAATCAGTTGAAAATTAAATTAAATTCATACGTGACAAATGCAAAATTAGACATTTACTCTATTTATATGGAAATATCTAGACAATTAAATTTTAAAAGGCTCAAAGTCTGTTCTGTTTGTTGTTATCATCCTACCGTGAAGCAGATGAATTCCGCTCAAACACCTAAAGAGATGCACTGAAAATGACAAGTTGAGTGACGGGTTAAATGTGGCTGGAATCTTTGGAATCTTATACTCGTATCTCTATCCGCTATATTTAGAACCTCTTTGGATCTATACACATTTTTAATTTGTAGTAAGTGTGATGTGACGTTTACTGGAAGTAATGAACAGCAAATGTTTTTGCAATGCTACTGATGTCCCCGTCGTGTCAGCGTCAGTGTGGCTCATAGATTTGAGCACTCCCTAAAAAAAGAGTGATAAGACTTTGGTCTTCCCACTTCAAAAGTGAAGATTTCTGGTATCTGTTAACTTAAAAATATGTACCTACTGCCTGAGGTTGAAAAAATTGTGGCACTGCTTACGGAATAATAAAGTTATTGGTTAAGTTCTTACTACTTATAAACCAGATCAAGACATTTACCTTTATTTCAACTATAGGGTAAACAATATAAATGATAAATTTAATAAATATAATATAGGAATTTCTGCTAAATACAATTTTTTTTATTCAGTTGGGTACTTGTCATAAACTTGTCTAAATTTAATAACAGTTTGGAGGTAGAGCAAGTAAACACATAATTTTTTTTCAGTAAAATAAACATTAACAAAATTAGGTATTATTTAATTTTTTTCTAGCATTATCCATTGACTTTCGAGAAACTATAATGTTTCATGTGAATTTGTCTCAAGTAGAGAGGAGTTCCTTGAAAATCCACTGTTTTACTCCTATTGGACTTTCTCTTAAGATCAAAGTAGAAGCCGAAACGGCGAGACAATCGAGGTAAATATATATAATTAATATTTTCTTGACCCATCTAGCTTTTATGTTTAGGTTTTATAATTCTTGGGTATATTGGTTTGTCGGCGATAAAATAGAGACATGTTGCTACACTGGAATTTTTCAACATACATATAACTCATAACATACACATTAAGCAGTAATCTAAAAAAAAGTTAATATTTAACATAAATAACTGCAAGGATATGAAATATCTGATATGATGCGCAAGGATATGATGCGCATGTGCGCAGAGAAGGATATGAAAAAAATAAAAAATACAGTAACAAATCATAAAATGAATATGTGCATAACTTGACAGTCAGGAAAGGCGCAAGTGGATATTTCATTTTGAACAATATTTTTTCTTGAAGCCTTTTATATATATACAGGGTGGAAAAAATTTAATGTGCAGCATTGGTATCTCGGAAATGGTAAAAGATACAATTTGGCTCAATTTCATGCTGATTCAAAATATGTGAAAAAGTTTAATATATTCCGGGTCGTTCGGGAGTTATGCCGGAAAACACAAAATCTGCCAGTTTTTTTTATGTCAAATAACTTTTCTTGAAATAAATGTAGACCTTTGAAATTTGGTATGTTTACATAGTTTGATGAGAACTTTCGATTGTCATACTAAAACATGTTCTATAGGCCTACTAGTGTTTCGGCAACAATATTCAACTTTTACTGTTGACTGTTACTGTTCACTAAATACAGATAGAAATTAAAAGCACGGCCATATACCCACTGTACACTTTCTTCAATAAATATGGATAGGTAATATACGCGAATAACGATAAATAGTATTTATTCACAAATAATAGACAATCATTCATTTATAGTTAATTGTTACAATATGTATTTTTAGCTTTTGAAGAATTGATTTTATAATAAGAAAAACAATTATTTGCACTGCTCGAACTGGCTGCCGTTACTCGGAAAACGTCTCGTAATCCTCATTGAAAAATAAGTCGTAGCCACAGACATTTTTCAGCTTAAAACTGATGCGGAAATAATTATTTGGATATTCCTACTTGAAAAATGGAAGCTTTAGAAGTTTCTTATTATTTTGTAATCCAAGTTACTGTATTTGGTGTTTCTAAAGGTAAAATAGTAGAAAAATTTCAGCATCTGAATAAAAAAGCAATTCAGTAAAATCATTCTTAATTAAACAGGACTTCAGCGTTATTTTAATCATTGAAGAATTAAATGAAACCCTAACTCAGTGATATAAGCGCTTTAATTTAGGTGGCGCGCATTTAGAGGAATACGAAGGCTAAAACTACCATAATTCAGCACGAGTTCGTGGCGCTTTAGAAGCATCTGCTTGTTGACATCATGATATATGCATGTGTCACCGCTGCGAGATAATTGTTAAATTCAATGAAACAGAAAAGTGAAAAACCAAACCCAAGTGAAAACAATTTAAATCCCAGTAAATATGACCTGCAGCGCAAGTTATTAATTCATTTGTTTATCCTGAAATGTCACCGTGGAAAAATAATGGTTCGTTTTAATTTATTATAACTCTTTTGCATATTTAAAAATATTTCAATACTACAAAAAGTGGGCTACGGATCATGAAGTGATACACTTTTTTTATTTACTCAAATTCAGTATAGAAATTAATACTATATGTATATATAAAATGTAATAGTACTAAAATTAGTCCACCTCCCCCCTCCCTATAGGTGTGACGGGGGTTATTTGAAATCTTAAATAGGAACCTATATTTTTTATTGTAGATTCGGATTCTACGACTAAAAATACGTGAGATTTATCTGAAACATACTTTTCGATTTCGAAAATATAGGTTCCTATTTAAGACTTCAAAGTTTATCAGCCCAATCTACAGGGAGGGGGAAAATGGACTAATTTTAGTACTATTGCATTTCCCCCGCTAAATTATTAAATTTTGGTTATAGCTATTTTTTCGTAAAGTCCTTATTTCTGGAGATATTTGAAAATAGCAGGTTAAAAAACTCATCTGTTATATACAAGCGGCTTCCTAAATAGATGTCAGCAATACTCTGGTGTATTCTTGGCCAAAAATAAAGTATTTTGTTTTATAAACCTGAGGTGTTATGGCAGCCGTTGTCGAGCTACAGGGTGTCAATTAGTTTTTAATTTTTAATTTCTTAATCGTTTGAGGTAATTTAACCAAATTCGATATACGTATTTCGTATGTCAGTGGATATGAAATAAAAAATTACCAGCCTTAGAATCTCACTAGTAGCGGAGGTGTGGGTATCATCGATCACTATTTATAAAAATATATATATATATATATATATATATATATATATATATATATATATATATCACTCTGTACAATACTACAAATAAAATAAGTCGTCATATGCACTATATTATCTTAATTTTTTATCTCCTTACACTTTTTTACTTTATCAAACCGATTAGCTACAAAATTGATTTATTTGCCCTTAACTTCACCTTACGAAAGTACTGTAGTTTGCGACTCTACCATTGAACAGCAGTGTTGCCCTGGTGGTCATCAGACTATTCGCAGACCATGTAGTTTCTGGCTATTAGCCTTCGTCAGTACGAAATAAGCATAAGGACACTATTGGCAACGAAGACTCTTGGTGATTTCCGTCAACAATATGTTGGCGGAGTGGATAAACGGATAAATCACTATTACCCCAAACCACTGGAAGGATATTTAAGGGTTAGTGTGCTCCCACTACTGATATAAACAATAGGTAGGTATAATTATTAAATATGCTTTTAAATTTTACCTACAACGTTCTCACATTATGTACTTACAAAACGAAATGTCTTGGGTCATATGTATGTATAAATGTATGTTTTTATATCTCCTGTGAACTGCCAAAATAACATATATTGTACATACTACCATAAATAATGTACTATTATTATATTCGTGGGAAAATTTAATTCAATTGTCTACATGTTTACTTGATCAAGATATTATTGTAATATTTTCATATTTAGTATACACTGTGTCTAGTTTAAGATGAACTATATGGGCATCTCGGAAACCATTACAAATACAGACATGAGATATACATGCGAAAATCCAACATAGCACCCATAAGAAAAACAAAAGTTTAGTATGCTAGCGCAAAATCTAGTAGACCTAAATTTTGTAGGGACCAATTTTGAAATGCATGCTGTTATCTCTGACCTGAAAATTTGATGAATGTATATCTTTGTATCTAGATACCTATGTACCGTTTATTAAAACATCTTCAGTGTTGATTATATAGTAAATTGAATAATGTATGTCGAGTAATGTAAATTGAATAATGTCGAGTTTTTTATTGCTGCGTTGGCATGCAATTATTGTAATTAAATAATCTGTCTGACTGTCATCAATATTTCACTTTCAATTTTAAATTTATTCTTCAGTATTTCAGCTAGAAATAAAAATAATAAGAATTTCCAAACTTGGGTCTGGCTTTGAACTGTAGGTATAAATCAACATTGTGATTCACTGTGTTCTGTTACTATCATCTATTTAATGACGCCAATCAATAAGAATAATATCAATAATAAAACTCATAAATTAAACCTTAAGAATAATAAAATGAATGTAATACTATTACTATAACTTTAACAGTGAAAAGAACTTCCCTGATATATCAATATTTTTAACAGTTTAAATAATGAACCAAGAATTTATACTAGTGTTGACTTTTTTTCTATAGAAAAAAAAAACAGTACAAACGTGGGATCAAATCCACATTCAAATGGAGATATTTTTCTCGGTCATAAAATCTTTTTTTTGAGATAAAGTTTAGTAAAGTTATTATTACTAGGACAATGATGGTGTTTAAGATGAAGAGGTATAAAATTATTTTAATTATTTATACTAGATTTTAGATTTTTTGATTGGAAGTCAAATATAATATTTATATTATATAAATTATCTACCTCATCAGTAGACTGAAATATATAGAAATAATCATACAACGTCAACAAAGTGTGAATATCAGTGTCAATAACCTATAATACATAAGTATTCTCAAAATATATAAATAATTTAATTATAAATATAGCGCAAAGTGTAAGGTGTCGGGTAATACACTTATGAATATACCAATTTTTTCCTGGTTTTTTTATCTGCTGCCACATTACTTTTGCTTTATTCCAGGTCTTGCCCTTTCTAATAATGAAGTTTTTAATTATTTTATTCCATATGTCGGGCGGTCTTCCTCTTCTCCTCTGCTTTTGTGTCTTAGCTTCCCAAACTATTTTGACTTTTTTATCGCTTTTCATCCTTTGTAGATGCCCCCACCAATCCAACTCTCTTTTCTCAATGTTATCCAGTTGACTCTATTTGTAGCTCATCTATAATCTCATTATTTTTTATTCTGTCCATTCTCGTAACGCCTTTCATGAGTCTTAAGAATTTCTGCCGCTTGAATTTTACTTTTCATTTTCTGTATTAGCATCCAAAATTCACATCCATATGTAAGGACTGGTCTGTAGATGGTTTTAAATAGGTACACTAATTTTAGTTTGTTTCGTTATATTTTTGCTGTTGAAGAATTTATTATTCAATGCATAATATAATTTTCATGTTTTTTATATTCTTTTATTTATCTGTAGCTCTTGCTTTCCGGTGTTGTCTATAATTATCACTAAATTGTTAAAATGGCATGTCTGTTCAATCTTCATTCCTTCAATTTGGATCTTCAGTTGTTGGTCTCCTAAAGGCACAACATTTGTTTTACTATTATTAATTTAATTTTTTTATACCTTAATTCTTCGTTCCATATATGTATTTAAGTTGTCTTGAACTAATTTGCACTATCTGCTATTATGACGCTGCGAAAGCTTCATCTGATAGTTTCACAGTTTGTAAATTCTTATAACCAACCTTCATCATTCTACAACTTAGTCCACATTTTTTTATAACTTCATCTGTGTAAATACAAAATAATAACGCACTGAGTTCTTCAAAATAATGTAATACTTAATCTAATTACAACTGTTGATATGCTTATAAAAGAAACTGTTTAAAAGGATTTAGGAATGCGCAATAATGAACTTACTTCATTTGTTTACAAACGCCATAGATTGTTGAATAGGTATTTAAAAAGCAAATTACTTAAACATATATTTACTTACATATATACAGAATAATAATTAAACAATTTCTTGTTTAATGTAGTAGGTACTCGGAAATAATGCCTTAATGTAAATTAATAAATATGATTATAAGTAAACAATATATGCAGCACATAAACATAACGATAACCATAACTATGAGTTGTCATTGCTTAAATGCTAAAAGATAATGGCCCCGTTGTCCAATTATTATTTGAAATTAATCTGGCATGTATGAAAATGCAGGTTAATGATTTAATCTCATCTTTAAACTATCTTAATCACCATAATAAGTAAAACCGAGTGCTCGGGTTTCTGCTACCTAACGAGATTCATTTTCCATTCCACCATTTGACCATTCAAAACTTTCTAAAGTATTTCCAGGTACGCGCACGTATACATAAGACTGAGAAATCCAATTTTTGATCATGAGTATCTTTGCGTATATGCGTAAGTTGGCGTTCATTTTGCCGCGAGCGGTGTACAAGTGAAATCAAGGCAGTTAGCTATACTATATAATCATACTATTTTACAAGTGAAGTAAGGCAAGTTTTGTTAATTTAGTTGAATTCCACATCAGCTACAGCAGGGAGGGACAACTGAGCCCAAAGCTGATGTCGTTGATAAAAATGATAAAAAATAATGGCCCAAAGACGGATTCTTGGGGCACACCAGAATATGATGTGAAAGTGACAATAATAAAATGAGTGATAATAAAATCTTACATACGACATAACAAAAGAACATTAATAGATCATTGTTATCTGAACGTTAATATTATAGGTGCCAGGAAAATATTTAGAATATGGGGACGCGCTGACGAAAACCCCACAATATCATTTGTCACTGTATCTGTTTCAAGATTAAGGACCTAATAGGTTTGATGGTAATGTTTCTGGCATCTTAAAGGTAAGTACAAATCAGACAACAAAATGTTACCAACTGTTGGCAACATGTTGACGGATGTGGGCAACATATTTGTTGGACACAACAACTTGTATCCGGATACATGTGGTCAACAGTGTTGCTCGTCCAAACCAAAACCGGCTGCGCGTGCAAATCAAACGAAGTTTTTACAGTTGACATTTAAAAATGGACCTGTCTACTGCTGCTGAGGTTAGTGTTGCTTTCATCATTATAGCTTCCCAAGCCCAGAATCTAAAAAGAAGATGGTGGCAACGACAGTTTTTACAAAATGCAAAATGGAAATTACAAAATGCAAAAATATAAGTCCGTATAATTATATGAAGTTAATATTATTTAACGTACCTACTAGCTGTAGAAAATAAAATGAAGCAGCGAAAGGAAACCTCACTTTAGGTACTGTTTCGATGTTATTTGTTGACAACACCGTCCAGACTGAGTGATGTTTTCCATTTCAAATTGAAAACACGGATACATACAACACGCAACAAAACTCTTTGATGTCTTGCCGCCCAACATCGGCACTATATTACCGAGTAACTATCAACTTGTTAGGAGTTGATGGGATACATGTTGGCAACAGTGTTGACAACAAGTATCCGGACGATTGTTGGCTGGTCTGTACTTAGCTTGAGATATCATACAGCTTGCAACAAGGATACGTCTAATTTCATAATAACGATTTCAGAAAAGTGTTTATTCATCAATCGAAAGATGTTTAGTTTAGATATATAAAACTAATCGAATCGCAATAACTAAACCTTGCCTACAAACTTTATTCTTTTATTACAAAAATAACCAGATTGCATGCAAAAATCCTTTAAAACTAATAATTTTATATCCAAAATATCGCATAAATCATATTTGACATAGTTGTTCCTCTCAAAAAGCACGAAAAAAACTGCAAGTAAAACACGGTCGGCGAATTTCTCGTGTGGCGACGTGAATTTTTATTTCGTGCCAAGCAAGAAAATTAATTACTTCCACTTCCACACGACTGTGTAAAGAACATTTCACCTAAGAAAAATGTTTTAATTAACTTCTCTATTGTATTTTGTACTTTCGCAAAGTATACGAAAGATATACGAAATTCGTACATTGTTCTTTTAGTTTTTAAATAATAAAGAGTAGAAAACCCATCTTGCAGATATTTTTCATAGTATAATAAACCCTCTTTCATGTACCACTCTCTTTAATAATTCCACAACTTTTACTGTAAATTAAACAGTATTTACGAGATAAAGCTTTGCGGAAAGCCAATCAACTAAATACGGCATTGAATTTCAGGCATACATGACAGAAAAACATGAATATTATATCATTCGTTCCAAATGACCAACCAAGTGATGGTTTTTACTATTGAATAATTTTACACTGTAGAAAATCAGGCTAATTTGATTAAACAGAAAATAGATCAGTATATTGATTTCTTTCACATATGATATCAAATATGAAAGATTATATTGAGAGTGGAATATTGTTAATTTTTCAACAAACAGCAAAAATGTATCTGAATAAAACTGAAGTGCTGATAACTGATATATATTTATAATCATATACGTATTATACCTACCTATAATCACCATGTCTGTCGTAATTAATGTCGTTGAATAGGTATAATGACCGCTTGTTGACGTTTTTCAAGATTGGGTATACAACACCGTTTCCAGCGTTGTGTATTTATTGAATTAGTTTTATTTTTACAGTGAAAACCATATTTATCTAGAACTTTTAATCATTTTATGTATTGATTGCTTGATGTGTCTATTCTCTCCAATACCAGCTTTGTTACAATATTTCCATATTATAACTATGAGATTGTAATATATTGTTCTATTATACATCCCTATTATATACTTACTTTATTTGTAAGTTTTCGACTGATATTCGAAATTTCAGTATCAATATGAAATATACAAGAGCTTTATTGAAGTTAATGATAAACAAATCATAAAGTAGATTAACTATTTAACCTACAAAGGTATATAGCTACTATTAGAGTTACTCTCACCATTAGAGTTAGGATGGTTATGCAGTATCTCGCGGTAAGTATTTATAATAGAAATTTCTATTCATATCTACAAAAATAAGCAAATGTTCTGTTTATATAAATTTAAGGAAATATGGATGTTTTTCTATGGAAAGCAAACCAGAACTTTATTGTTTACTTTTGGGACTGTAAAATGGGATTCCCAAAATCTTAATTCGTTGACACATACATTTATTTGAAATTACTAATACAACAATACATTTTTTAGAAAATGTGACTAATAATAATAGTTTATTCAAAATCTGAAAGGTTAAGATAATGATTTTATTATGTCCACTCTCCATTAACTAACATCATTAAGAAAAGCATTTAAAATATACTATTCGGAATTACACTCAGAAAAATGTATACTAATCAGAGTCAATACTAAAATATTCTCGTAGCTATTTAAATACGTGCTGAGACACACACACACACATAACATAGAACATATTAAATTGATACGCATCTTGCATCCATCTACAAAATCAACAGTATTAAGTTATTAGTAGCAACTAGTGAATATCTCTTAAATTTAAAGAAAATGTATGATATACAGTGCGGTGCAGTACAGAGAATCGTGTAAATACTCATTTCGCATCAATTATGTTTCGCTCACAAAATAGCTATCTATTAGGTTGGTATAGTTCACTTTACATTCACAGAATTAAGTTATTAGTATCATATTCATGTTTGTTATCTTGACATCTTGTTACTTATACTTAGGTAGGTACCCTTTAATTTTTAATTTAATTTTGGCAGATCTTTTTTTGCACACTTACAAGCATCATATGATGCTTCTGTATTTTTATACTTCATTTGTTGTATTGATAATAATTATTGTATTATTGTCATATATACATATATAGAAATAAAGTTTATTATTATTAGAATATTGTCACATAATATCAAAATTCACATACAAAATTTCTCAAAAAGTATTTTTTTCTTCTAACAATAAGAAAGTATTATGATGATACCAGTCATTCCAACTTTTCATTCTGAACCATGTACTTAACATCGTTGTAACATCGTAACGTACAACTATGTACCGTTGACTTAAGGTTTTAAGAAGACGCACAACTAAGTGGAATCTGGATGTTACGTATCCGAATTTCTACGATAATAGTCCATATTTTGGTACTACATTTGGTATTACGTGATTATTTCATAGCCACTTCCATGTATAACAAATAACCAAACTCGCATTTTACTTAAAAAATATAGGCAATAAAAAATCTTGATTCCACTTTAATGCGCAACTACGCATCTTAAAAATACGCTCGTACATGATGTACCTAAAAATCAATAATGAATGTACCTAAACAAACTTAACTTAATATCTTCTCTAAACGATCTCCTCTGAAACTAATGCACAAAGATACTCTGCTAGTGTTATCATTCAAAATAATGCATATGCATGTGGCATAATATAATTATTGTATTATAACATCGAGATTCACGTTTTGCTTCCCCTTGTCTCGATTAATTTATCCCTCTTGTCGTTCCTGATGAATAATTATCATATCATTTCGATAATTAAAATAAAAGTTCGTCAATGCGAGACAAACTCGGAGATAAACAACAATCGAGACGCCAAATTAAACCTTGTATTTACAAACTTATATGTGACAAAGGACTTTGTCACTCAACGTATGAACTCAAATTAGATCTACTACTAATTATTAAATATGTTACAAACCAGACTAATTGCGTGGCTGTCGATACAATTTTTGTTGTATCGTAAAATTTAGAGTGCGAGTTATTGCGTCCTGTTTCTGTACCCCTTGTTTTGCTGTACTTCTATTAGTACGTTCAGTGGGAAATATACAGTAATAACGTTAAAATTACTAACACGGAACTGAAGTCTGGATACTCTATATACTGGTGCTACTGATTTTTAAAAACTTGATAGACTGGTATGGGGACTATATAGCAAATTTCGTTTCTTCTGGCCAAAATGTACTGCAGAAATATTATCTGCCAATGCAAAATATACTTACCTACTAAAAATGTATTGATTCTGTAAAATGACAACCAATACAAAGACTTAGTTCCAAAAGTTATGGAGTGTCTAAGAATGCAACTCACCGTGCCCGAACACGATTCCTAATATATTTTCATTTAGCAAGTCCAGATTTTCTTTACCACATACCTACAATTAAATAATGACTCGTAAAAGTATTTCCCGTATATTCTGACGGCAAAAATACTTCGCAGCCAGAAGTACACAGGACTAATATAAATATGCCTCACAACATGTTTTAGAATATTTAGGTAAGTCCATAAAATATAAAAATATTGCAGTTGAAGTAGTAATTGTTAGTAATTTTAATCATTGATTTAACTATCACAAATTATATTTTGATGAATGGAACAATCACATATCAATTGATGAATATTGGATTCGTATATTTGTTGTACCTACCTTGTAAACATGAAAGGTAAAAACAAATCACTTACTGTAGGCCTACCAGGCCTGACTATTAGGGTAAGTTGTACCGAACAACTTCTAAATTATTTACTACGAATCCATTTAATTGGATAAATATGTAGCTTACACGTGAATCACTCTAAATGCATATTTTATAACATAAATATGGACAATGAGTTGTGGTTAAACGTATTTCTCAACATATTTTAAGGTATTGCGTGTGTAAGAATTAAGCTTATATTTAGTAGATTCTGTTGTACAGAAAACATTATGGTATATGCTCTTCAAAATATAAACCATAATCACGCAAGGACGATAAATGAATTATATTTATGAAGTGGTATTTAGTGATATACCAAGATTATCCCTTGTAAAATTAAAAAGCACATGTTTCATAGCTGTAGATCTTTTGATATCTATGTTTTAGCACCAATGTGGCATAAAAAATATAATAAAATTGTAATTGTATTAATACAACGTGCAGCTAAATTAAGGAACAAATTCAATAAAACTGTAATAATTTATTTTTTGTAAAAATGCTGACAGGTCGATTTTATTTTGTTTTTGGCCTTTTTCGCGTGCATCTATCTGAATTTCCACAGGATGATTCTAAAAAGTGCACCACGAAAAAAAATGTTAATAATGGAAAACCCTGTATATTTCTGCAGATTTGGATAGAACGTTGTCTCACAAATACAGTAATATAGATATTGATGGGTCTATTGATGAACAGAAGGCTAGGGAAAAAGTTTATTACATTAAGAACGAATAAATAACAGTTGTAAATGAAATTAAATAGTATTCAACAAACAAAATTACAAATTATTGATTTAAACCAAATATTGGAAATGCCATCCATCAGCCACTTGGCAATAAGAAGCAAACCTATGAACACAATCTTCTTGTACATAGCGAATGACCTCTGGAGTAATTCTACTCATGACAATTATGCGGTCTGGTTACATAGACTTTTGATTTCAAATAACTCCACAAGAAAAAATCAAGGCCATTCGAGGTGTCCATTCCATCGGTCCTCGTCTACCAATCCACCTCCAAGCAAAACAGTTGTCTAAATACTCGCGAACATGTCACAGTTTCGTCGAAGAAGACCGGGCCAATGATTCTATCGTCAACCACAACCATCCATCCCATGTCCATGTCAACCATCCCGTTGAACGTTCAGTTTCTGAGGGTGTTGAATATGTCCCTCAAATATCCAGTGGGGATTTTCCCAACTCCAATACCTGAAATTTTGTCGATTTTCTGTGCCATGTAGGGAAAATGTGGATTCATCCGAAAAAAAATGCGCTGAAGAAACAGTAGTAATCTACGGTATCATAAATCATGTATAATTTCACAAAACTGCATGCGGCGATCGGGATCATCTTTGTTTAGTTTCTGCATGAGCCGTACTTTGTAAGGATAGTAATTTTCTGTATGAAGCACACGTAATAGCGAACGATGAGAAATTCCATTTTTTGCTGCGATCTCTCGAGAAGTGCTATGAAAATTCTCTTTCATACTTGAGAAAACGTTGGCAAAAAGTTTTACTTTTTGTTAATCGTTGGACGCCCAGCATTTCTCAAGTGTTTAACATGCCCAGTTTCTCTAAATTTATTCTTGATTTTACTAACTGTGGTTCGGTTAATATGCCTGCCTGGATACTTTGCGTTAAACAAATTACATACCTCTTGCTGAGTGCTCGTTTTATCTCCGCATCCAACAAGAATTAAAATTTCTATGCATTGGATTTCAGTTAAACCAGCCATAATCAACTATTCAAAGAGTATCTTTACTTAGAATAAGTTGTGGCTCGACCAGGACGAAATGTAGCAAACTGACAGTTTTTAAAGTCTGACATATCTATAAAAGCAGCAAAAAATGTACTTTTTCCTAGCTTTCTGTTCATTCAGCACTATTGTTTATATCTCCGTTATTATTGAAGATAGACCCAGCAATATCTATATTACTGTATTCGATAGGAAACGTTCTATCCAAATTTGTTCCATTATAAAAAAATATTTCGTGCAATTTTTTAGAATCACCCTATAGAAATTAAGATGCACGCGGATAATATATTTTTTTTTCCGAAGCAATGTTTGACAACTGAAACAGATTCCCAAGTGATGTGGTAACGGCACGTTGTATGAATGTATCTAAAAACAGGTGCGGCAACTACATTAATCATGCGGCTCATTTAATGTGGGTTAACATTGCATATATTGTGTACGTACTCAGTATATAAAGTTGTTTTGTAAAACTTTTAAATTTTAGTTTTTCTGTATTTTATGTTGTATAATCAATGCTAATTTGACAACCGGCCGACTGTTGATGAGATAGAGATCTTCTGGAAAACTGTCTACGAGAAGAAGCGACCGCTCAATAAGACACTCCAGCCCTGGTACGCTTTGAAGCTTTCTGCCGAAGGCTTCAGCAGCCTCAAGAAGTGTGCCCCGGATAAAGTTCGAAGGACCGTCAAAGACTCTAAGAACTTTGTTATTTCTGGTCCCAATGGGATCAAATAAAAGTCTATATAGAACATAATAGAGATATAGTCTATATAATGTCAATTGAAACTGTAAAAAATCCAACAAAAGAAACACCTGCACCTCGATGGCGCACTCTTTGTTTACGCACGTGTGTCGTTTGTCAAATTTTTTTATGCAGTTTCAATTGAGATTATAAAGACTATACCATTAAACACCCGAATTGAGAAACCAATGCGTACGCATATAAACCTTCGCCGTCCGCGCTGCCTAGAGATCGTTGCTGCGCCAGCCCGAGCTTCGTACCCCAGAAGTCTACTCTAGCCCGTTAATGAGAATATTTTCCAAGTCCGTAAAAATCAACATAGTGGGATTTTATAAGTATCAAAAGTTAGAAATATATTTTTAGTAGTTTGTCTACCTACTAGATATTTTTCTAAGTCCGCAAATTTGGAAAGAGTAAATCGGCTAAGTCAAAAGACAATATATTTTGGGATAATTTCTTAAGTCCCTGTTTTCACTACTGCGCTGGTCCAAGTTCTCACTGACCCTCCATCGAGTTGAGAACGATGTCAAGAGTCAGTCTCCGGCTGTACACCATGACAACGAGTTCCGTCTGTTCTGCAGCTGCCACTAGTGCACTAGACTTATAAATTTCACCGATTTTTGGTGTACAAGTATAAAATATACTAGGTCCGGTATTTTAAATCCTGGGCATGTCCGAGGTCCTCATAGAACCTCTTGTACAGCTGAGAACAACTGACGCATTCAGTCTGTGGCCGCATCGCACCCGAGCAAGACCTGTCCATCATCACCGCTGGTACCAGTATTAAGAGAGGGGTAAGTAAAATAGTACAAGTCCCGAAAGGCATTGGGACTTGGTATAATTTCATCGGCTCTTGTGGACTACTCTGAGAAAATAGTTCTAAGTTGAAATAGGGAGCTACTGCGTAGGTATCGATCGCTCTCTCACTAGCTATTCCAGTAGTTTTTTATGTATGTATAGGTTTTAGGTCAATAAATGTATTTAGGTTATGTATTGGTGTATTATTTCTATCTGTTGTGTGAAGTTTAATTTTCCCTATCGACCGCCTGGCGTACCGTACTTTCACTGTAGCTACCTGAGTAGTGGTGTTTCTGCACTGTAAACAGGAACTGGCGCCCGAGGCAAAATAAGATAGAAACTGACACTCGGACGTCAAAGTGACACTTCCTACTTGCCATCGGGATGGTATACGTCACAATAATAGTAATAATAATAATAATAATAATAATAATAGTAATAATTATAATAATAATAATAATAATAATAATAATAATAATAAAAATAATAATAATAACTATAATAAAAATAATAATAAAAGACAGAATACAGAAATATAAAACAATTTAAATAAGAGTGCAAGTAAGTATATAGAGCTACGTACACAAAAGGCATAGCAAGAATTCTTCTACTGTAAAAAACAATTTATCAATCAGAATTTTATGTAATGCACTTTTAATTTTATTAACATATTTATTAATAGCATTTATTTTAAAATAATTGGGTTTTATTATATAGCTTTAGCCCCATAAATTGAAAGCTATATATTAACAGCTTGTCATTATGTATAACGTTAAACAACATAAGTAAATTAACTGAATTTAACTGCAAAAAATATTTGAGATACATATAGTATTATCATGAATATCAAAGAAATATATTGACAAATTATTAGAAAAGAGGTGAGAAATCTTCCGTAGTCACTAAATATATAATTACTATTTCCGAGATGATAGCAATGGAAACATAAGAATGGTTCTCTTTTGTATATCAGCACTCAAGGCCCATTGTTTGTGAATTACAAAGCGAATTCGTTATCCTTTGCAAATATTTCTGAACGTACAGCTTCTTAGTGGAGATACTCATTTCGCACATCTATAATTCAAGATACAGGAAACCCGAGGTAACTTCTCTAGACTTAGAGAATAACTTAAACAAAGTTAATGTTAAGTTAGTTAATGTGTAAATGTAAATATTGGAAAGTACCTAAAACTTCATACATTTTATGTCCAATTACTATTAAGGCACATAACATATTTATTTGGTTCGAAATATAGTATAAAACTATACTATTAATTTAACGTTTCTCTGAATAAACACTGTGTTATTAAAAACTGGAATAAAGTTTTATGTATTTGCAATATCTGATGAGAATTTTATGGCCCAATCAGAAGATATACATTATACATATTTCTGTCCATTTCGTCTAAATAATATGTTTGATTGACTAATGACCAGCGGTAAACATAGTCAAACCATTATTACAATAAAGAAATAATACTATGGATGTATGAATAGTATGCCTTAAGACACAAAATTGCTACTTAATTATTTATTTATATAAAATAAAATGTATATAAACACAACCGTTCCGTGCGGTTGCAGCTATGAATTTAAATTGTATAAACATTATATGAAAGTAATTACAGTAACAACAATTTACTTCGCACCATATTTCACGAAAGTTATTCTGTTATATTTGCTCCTGGTGCAATAAAAGCAGGTGGATTGATTCAAGAACGGACAAATGTTCCCTAAACACTGGCAAGGGTAGGCCCATATTAGCTTTAGATAAAAATTTAATTATAACTATAATCAAAATTTTAAGTAGTTTATGGGATGAATATCATATTGGTACGCACTTGTAATCCAGTAATCCTGCTGAATTATCCAGTCAAATCCTCCTGCACTGACAAGAACTACCAAGATAAGTTCATTCGAAGGCGTTCATAATAAACCCTTCAAAAACAAGAATTAAAAAACTTTTAGAGTTAAACAGGCTATACCTACAAACTTTAATTTGTGCCTATGATGCTGACTGCCGCTTGTACTTAGAAGATGATGAAACGGCAGAACACATATTATGTACCTGAAGGGCTGGAGAGAGGATCAGATACTCGATATTGGGCAAAGGACACTTTCTGTCAGAGGATCTGAATAAGTTCTCACACAATAAGATGATCAGCTTCAATTAGAGGCTGTATCTGTTGAGTGAAATGTAAGTAGGCGTAAACCACAATGGACCATACGGTCGCAGTGGAGGATCTGGTTTTCGGCCCACTCACTTTTGAACCTAACCTAACCTACTGAATTAACTACAGTAAAATAACAGAGCTATAACCATCATATTTAGTGTCAAATTAACTTAGAGAAGCATATTCTGAAAACTGAAAATGCCTGATAGTCGTCGATATAGTGAAAAATTATTCACCATTCTAATCTGACAGAAGGAGCTATAAAAAGACCACCGTCAGAAAGACTTAGTTTGATCAAAATGCTACAAAATGTAGATATAACAAAGTCAGCAGAATGTTTTTGTAAATAACCCACTGAATGAGGAATAATCAGCGCAACTGTTAAAATTATTAAAATACTTCTACTACTAAACAAAAACTGTATGCAGATGGTGAAACAGATTTATGCGGACCTTTTCTTGTTTGCGATTTACTTAAAAGAATATAAAATGAGCGACAAACAATAATGGAGTAGCAATAAATGAAAAACGATACAGGAGCCACTTGTAGGTCCTAAAATTATAAATGATGGAAACGAGAGAATAATTTATCTTTACTATTAAAACATCATTTAACCTTAATACCTCAGATAAAGGATTACCACATCAGAAGAGCGTCAAACTAGGGCTTCCCTCAATAAAAATAAAATTAATTATTCATTACAATAATTACGATACCTTGATGTTATGCTAAACAATTATTAGATGCTTATCTTATTATTCTATCAGATTATTATGCTTCTGTTAGGTACGTATAACGATTCTAACGTAATAATTTTTAACAGCTGGCATCTTCAGTGCTTCTGATATCATATCAGATATGATTTAGCAGCATATTCTACAAGTGAAGTACTGAATGAAGGTGGTATCTATAAAAAATAGAGAAACGTTTGCTATTAAAAATCGATCTTGACACTATAATCTAACCTATAAAACTTACATAACTCATTTGACACCGGCCATGAATGTTTACAACCCAAAGTTTAGTAATTTTAATAAAGCTGAAACATGTGAATAAAATATGATGTGACGTTATTGAATAAAGTAAATTGGTCTGTATGTACATAGTCTGGAAAGTTACTCAATTTGATAAATTCCATGTAATGGTAGCCAAACGAAAGGAAATAAAGGAAATTATGTCCCTTTGTGGGAGACAAGAAAATTTAATTACTGTATGGAGGAGATCCAACAACAGTTTAAATGAATTCACATGAAGGCCCTCTTCCACTCATCACATCACAATGTCCATTAAGTTCATGCATCTAGTAATCGCACCCGAATGAGAGCACCAACGAACCGGTAAAATAAACAACTGGCCATATACCGTCAACCTTTTCGTCTGTAATTATGTGAAAAACTCTCACAAAATGTTTTTGTTTCCCAAATAGGCGAGGGATAGGAGGCTTTTTGATGTCAGACATGTAAATGTTCCCGTTTATGGTAATAAAACTTGAGTGGGAGGAGTTGAATGTTGCATGTGGTAAATTAGCAGTTTTTTGCGCCTAACGATCGATATTAATCGCAAGAAATGTGTTTGGATAGTGTAGATACAAACTATTTGCAGCAAAAACATGCAAATTTGGTTCCGTATAATTTTAGTTCCTAAGCATGACAAATATGGGAACTTGAGGCGAAAGCTCAACATATAAATTGGTATAATATATTCCTATTAATCATCACTGATGCTGGAGTTTTTATGAAATATGTTCAACCCAAATAAATCTGTACAAATAGCGTTATATCGAGTGACCTTCTTACATGAAAATACGCCTACATCAATATTTAATGGTTTTTGTATTTTAAACTTTTATATTTATTTATAGACGATCTAATAAACACCGGAAATAGTTTCCACCAAATGGGGTTCTAGTTGACGTGACTTTAAATTTAAAAATAATTTGAATGGTAGTCATTGAATATTTTTATAGAATACGTTTCTTTCGTCAATTTCTTTCTAGCCGGCTTAAAGCCAAGCGGTTTGAAAAAAGAATTGAAAAGATGACAAACACTTGGAATTGGGTTTCCAAGCGACTTATAATATTCAAGTCAATCCTAAAATATTGTAGGATTGGCTTGACTCAAGCTACTTCAGATTGCGATATAAAGGCGATTAGATTTAATCAGATCTAACTGCAGAATTTTATATACTTCAACCTACTGAAGATTCACATGTGACCAATGAAAAACTTCTTTAGTGATCCTGTGAAAAATAAAACGTAACCTCAACAGTTATAATATATTATTAATACAACAAACAATACTAAATTATGAGGTTAGGTCATTAGCTACGTATATAAAGTACGCAAGCGCAGGAATACGGTTTCAAGTAGGATTGAATAGGGGATTGAATCCCTTCTTTATTCCTACGAGATAAACACCCAGGATTGAGATTCGGTTTCAAGCAGCTTTACTTTCAATCGCCCTTGAAATTGACGAAATAAACGTAGTCATAGACATGAATAGAACATTCTACATACCTAAGATAATAGGTTTGAAGGGTATATGTCTAGCAATAAGGTAAATATATTCAAAAGAACGCCCTCTAATATTTCTCTAATCCTTTGAGATTTTTTTTCGAGACCGTAAGACCACTTCTTCTATGTCTATTTCGCGTCCGTTTTAACTTTTTCCCATTTTATCCACCGATGTGAGATTGCACTAACGACAAGCACCTCCTACAAAAACTGTCAAATTAATTAAACTTCAGAGAGGTTATTTTTCTATGAGAAATATTACTAACGGAATCGATAGTACTGACTGCCAAATAATTCTGATTGCCAAAATACTGAAGCCAAATGATTTTCCAATTAGAATATCGGTAAAAATTTATTTCAGGTTTACATAGTTGTCTCAGCGTCAAACAAAAACGAGTAATGCAGTGGCATAATAATGGTATAAGTCGCAGGATTTTAAACATCGAAATGCAGAATTTCGCAACTTTTTTTATTTTACTTTTTAATTCCAATTATTTATTAGTATTAGTGTTTAGAGATTATGTTCCATTGTCCGTAATTTTTATTCTTTCTGCAGGTAGTTTGGAATGAATTCGTTCATTTTGGCAGTCTGTAAAATTCATATAAGTAAAAGGGATTAAATCAAATTTCTTTAATATGTATTTTCTAAAAATAATATTATTCTAAGTGCTTTTGTCACCCGAAGGGTGACCCCAGGCCGCACGCCTGGACCTCCGGTAGGGCTAGAAATTGGAATGAAAATCGCGATAGCGATTTTTTCCCATTTCTAGTTAACAGAGTTAAATTAGAAATAATAAAAGATTTAATTCATATTAATAATGTTACAATCATATATAAATTACACAAATGACGATCTAAAGATCAACTAACACATCGCTGTCGCTCGGCATTGTTGATAAATACGGGGTGTCCCATCGAAAAGTACCACATTTGGCCGCCTTATATCTCGAAAACTAAAAGAGATATCGCGATGTGGTTTGAACAGAACGACTTAAGATTTTTGTAAGTTTTTTTTGGCATTGTGGCCAAACCTCCAAATATATTGGTAAATTTTTTATTGAATACGCTCCTCTTTGGAGTAAAATTCCTTGCTTATATTAAGTGGAACACCCTGTATATTTTGCCATAATCAGAAAGCCTAATCACTTTACTTTTTAAAAAGGTATACATTGTTTACATTATCTTGAGAATTGGAGCCACAAAATTCAGTTTAATGGGAGCACCTCTTACTTGAACAGTTTGTGAAGTTGGTCTTCGTTTTCACAGTAGCCATGAAAAACAAAAGTACAATAATAAACTGTATTGTCAGTTATGTCAAATATTTGAAGTATAGATATAAAAATGTTCACATTAGAAGTATCACACACTTTTGATCATTTACTACTAAGGATGATGCACAAATGTATATTGAAGTAAAAGGTGGGCAGTTAAAACAAATTGTTTTCTAACTTATTTAAGTAGTTTTTATTTATACAGTTATTTTGATTATTTTATCTGTTATTTTTATTACTGTCATTGTGCTTTGTTGTTATTGTTAACAAAACTCGTTCCTACCGATTATTAAAGAATTATTCTTTTCTCCCTATGTTTTTTCATTTAAAAAGCAAATGCAGTCAAGTTCCACATCAAGTTTGATCAGAGATTTTAAAATGATAAAATATATAGGGTTTTTTATTTAAAATAAGTGTACAAAAGCTTAAAAATAACTTTACAAAGAAGGAGGTATTTTTTTCATTCGTAATAACTCAAATAAGAGTACTTCTAACAAATTTAATTTTGTGGCTACAAATCTCAAGATAATGTAAACAATGCATACCTTTTTGAAAAGTAAAGCGATTAGGCTTTCTGATTATGGCAAAATACACAAGGTGTTCCATTTAATATAAGCAAGTAATTTTACTCCAAAGAAAAACGTGTTCCATAAAAAATTTACTAATATATTTGGAGATTTGGCAACAGTGCCAAAAAAAACTTTCAAAAATCCTAAGTCGTTCTGTCCAAACCGTATCCCGATATCTCTTTTAGTTTTCGAGATATAAGGCGACGAAATGTGATACTTTTCGATGGGACACCCTGTATATCGATCCCCACTCTCCTCTTATAAAGGAACTTTATTAGGATGTTGCAGCTCCACTTCTCATTATTAAACAATATATAACAAATATTATAACATAAAAAATAACAATCATAAGCCCACCATCGATTTTGTGCCATTCGGTATTAGTTGTTTATGTAAAAAATTATATTTTTGCAAATTTCAGGTAGGCGTATTTTCAGGTACATTGTATTTTAAGGGTAAGGAAGAAACGCAGTCAAGGTAGTAGTAAAGTAATTTACAAACTTAGGAAATAAGCGAGTACTCTCTTGTGGAAGACCCTGTATACATTTAATATATATTGTAAACTATAATATATACTATAGATAATAATGTTTAGGGAGAACTACTTTTAAGGCGCAAGGATCTATGATTTTAAATAAACAGCGCTACTAAAGTCTATTAAATATTTTTCTATATTTAGCTAACTTCCCAGAAATGATTGAGTGCATTATTTCGTGACCTGGCCTTGAGGTAACATGCGGTTTTACCTAAAAAAATAAATTTTAATATAACATGTGTCGTATAGAATGCTTTTTATTGCTTCTACAAGATTTCGTGCTTCAGAAAGTTTTATGTTTTGGATGAGATACGCAGAAAGCAAAGCACCAATTTTATTTAATGCTTTTGGGAGAATATGGTGCAAGCCATTCCACAAAAAATGGTTACAGAAAGAAATAAGTTCTTGTTTGATCATTACTTAACAAGAAAATTTACTTAAATCCGCATTTTCACATTATTTACAATATACATTATTTGTCTCTATATAGAGAGCAATATCTGCCATTCGTTCTTACTGTTTTTGAAATCTTTCAAGTATTTTCTTTTCATTTGATCTACGCGTGGTGACTTATTCCCTGCATATTATTTTAGGAAAGGGTTTGGTATATTTTACGCAGATCTAAAAATTGTATTCTATTAAAATAACACGCTTGTTCGCATTCAGACTATTTTAACGGAGATCCATATCTCACAAATTTAGGGTCAATTAAAATTCCATGAGAAGTTAACAGTCAGTAAATTCATTTCCCATAATAATTATTTGCAGCAATGTGGTGGTATGTCAGAGCAAAAGAAATAGCGATAAGGGACTTTTTTTAAATGAAACGCAGAAGATAACACTTCCAAGGATAAGTTTAACGATATAGAGAATATTAACATCAGTGTTTCGGAGTCATTCACAATTATCTTCAGGAACCTACTGCTGACCGATGTTAAACTCACATAACTAATTATCTAATTATATAACTAATCCAGTCTTTAGAAGATCTTCAGAGCGAAAAGTTTAGTAATAATCATTAAAATCATTTGTTGTTGTGTTTAGTTGTCGTTAATATAAAACAGCCAAAGTACTTACAACATTTATAGCTAAACTATACTAAAAATGCATATTTTAAATATAAGTAAATTATTTGGAAGACATTATTTTCTTTGTAGGTAACAAACCTCGTAACGTTACTACTTAAGCCTCGACTAAAAGAACGAATATCAACATAATTGCATTGCTTAATTGCACTCTTAATTGCATTAAGAAAACTGAACTTATAAAGATAACTTAGTCATTATTTGTGTAAACGTTAAATTTGATAACGATTATAATTAACACTTCATTATAATAAACTTCATCTTATCTGACACAAGTTCACGAAATTGTTACAGCAAAATAACTCATGGCTTAGTTAGGTGGATATCATCATGAAGAGCAAATCACGTTAGACCTCTGGAATTGTTAGTGTTTGCACATGCAATGCTGTTCAGTCAGTATCAGTCCTTAATGTTTGTTGGTATATTATTACAGAATAAAATACTATAGCAAATAGTGATTTGGATATAGTTACCAAATAAAAAAAATGGAGTATTAAGTATAATACTTTCATGATAATAGTGAAATAACAAAATTACCATTTGGTAAAGAAAAAGATACTAGGTATAATTACCCAACTTTTCTCTGTGAGTCCGTCGTGAAGCAGATGAAATTACAATTTTCTTAGAAAGAAGTTAATTAGTAGTGTTAACATGACTCCTCATTATATATCATGAAACATATCCTTAGAAGGATCGGCTGAAAATAATGATAGTAATGATACAGGGTGTTCTATAAAAAAGTAACTTTATTTCATCACCGCGTATATAAAGACGATAAAAAACATGACAATATTAAACAATTTCACCTAGCGTTGGTAAACACAAATGTATAATATAAAAAAATCATGGAAGATATAGTTTCGTAGATAAAGTATAGGTCCATAATAAACGGATCACCTTGTATAATGATTTTATTCGCTCTACGGTGATTCAATCGCGCTGTGGTCTAGAAAAGGTAAGTATCCTCAACAAAATCAGCAACTCTAACTGACTAACGTAGAAAATATATAAATTCAAGAAATTCCTGTGTAAAAGTAGTGGTATTATTACAATAAAATTTGTACAATTATGTTTTTGACATGTAACCATGCGATGCTATTCTCGCTATTTCAGGTGGTTTTGACTTTAATTTGCATTGTACGATTATCTACACGAAATCTAGCACGACTTTTGAATGGTCGTTATTTCTGGAATACGGTTCTAGGAAATACATGCTGATGTTCTACGTTACACAATAACACTAGATATAATTTATGGCGAGCACTTTTGTTTGATTTGGATTATTGCTTTTATTACAGGATAACTAAGAAATAATCTGTGTACTTATATATATCATAACATTAGTATTTATTTGGGCCATGAGTTTGTAGTAGTATAAAATAGAATATAATTATTGATTCATTAACAGCTTGAAATGGCAAGAGAAATGTTTGTAGGTACATATGTGTACAAACCTAGAATCAAGTAAAACACACAGCTGACTAAATTAAGACTCTAATACCTAACTAGATCTAGGAGCAGCACCAAATACACTGAGGGAATAGACTAGTGATTATAATTAAAATCACTTAGTTGAGTGCAGTTTACTTCACAGAAAATATCTATAGTTATAAAATTGTTAACAAAACTATAACTAAACCCATATTATATATACATAAATTATTTGGAAGACATTGTTTTATTTGTACCTATGTAATAAACCCTTGTTTCAATTTTAATTTAGTAATTATAAATCAAATACTTCGTAATGCTATTAAACCGTAATTAAAATAACGGAAAATGTCAAGCTCGATGTTTACATTTTATTAAGCAAACTGACCTAATTCGGGTAATTTAGTCATTATTTATGTAAACCTTACATTTGGTAATAATAACTGATAATTTATAACACTTATTACAATAAGCTTCACCTTTTCTGAAAGTTCACGAAGTTGTTGGTACAGCAAAACATCTCAGTTAAGTGGAGAGGTTTTGACCAATCAGAATCCGTAATGATCAATTGTGACACCATGTCACAATTTGTTATTGATGCACAATTGTTGTTACATCATGAAGAGCGAATCATTTTAGAGCTCTAGAATTGTTGGTGTTGGCACATGTAATGTGGTTCAGTAATAAACCTCCAACGCGTTTATATATTAACAAATCCAAAATCGCGTCTATAAATCCAGAAGCGATTGTAATCTGTCCGAATCTGGTTTTAAAGTTTATTCTCAACAGTATATTCAAATAAATTTATTGATCTTTTAGAATATTCACATTTATTCTCATTGAGTGTTAAACCATATTTTCTCGTGACATCGAGGAATTTTTGAATATTTGTATCATGTTCTCTTGGTTCTCTCCACAAATTGTTACGTCGTCAAGATATGCGAATATGTCTCTTAAATTTTCACTTTTAATGATCTAATCTATGGCTTTCTGAAAACAAGACACTCCGTTAGTAACTCCAAATGGAATACTTTCAAACTAATACAAGCAGCCAGCGGCTTAAAAAGCAGTAATAACAAACCATAGTTTGTTATTATCACAAATCGGTATTAAAGGGTAGGCAGATTTCAGCCAAGAGTGGGATTTCAGCCTAAAGTAGAGATATCCATAATACTAAATACTTTGTATTTTACAATTTTTGAGATAATATTCTCAATGTTTGGCAGAGGGTTACCATTAAGTAAATTTGTTAATAGTGTGCGAATAATCGACTACAATTCTCTTTTTGTGAGTCTCATTTTTAGTAATTAAAACTTGGACTCGTCAAGGTGAAATACTTTCTTCTATAATCTTCCTTCAATAGTTTGTTGACTTATTCAGTTCATAAAATTTTCATCACAATGTCTGCGGGATTTTGTATCTATGGGCTTACAGTTAGATTACCAAATAAAGATGATGGTTCTAGTTTTGCTGCTGTTAAGGAACAAATTGAAGATTTGGATCCCTCAAAAACTACTTCCACATTTGAATGTGGAATAGGAATGATAACATCATGACCTATAATTATGACGGTACATAAATTTGGAAGAACAGATATCTTCATATTATAATAAGTATTTCCGAGCAGTTCAAGTTTTACTATTAAGTATCCTTTGACATTGCCAGAAAAGGTCTTAAAAGCCATAAGCTACTTGAGTATTTGTTGGGTAGAGTTTAAATTAATTCCTCCAAGCATAATCGTAATTGGGGTAACTCTCAGAAATTTCTGTGCCTATAAGTAACTTAGCTGTATTATTATTTACTTTTGCTTCGATTAAAGCCTTGGATAAACAGTTAGATATTATAGGTGAGACAAATGCAATAATAGAAGCAGAATTTGATTTACCCCTTGTAGACTTTGATTTTAGGCATACTTTTCCAAAGTGACCCAACTTTTTGCAGTGGCTAAAGGTTTGATCTCTAGTAGGACAAACTGTACAACAATGCTTGATTTTTCGTTCTTGAACAACATTATTGTAATGTAGCCACGTCGAAAGATGTTTGTTCATTATTGGATACGGAGCTGATTTTATTGCCATTAGAAAACGATGCATTTGCTATAGAATTAGTACAGTAATGCTCAGCTCAGAATGTTTTTGAGCTTCTTCCAAAGCACGTGACTGAGTGACAGCATCAGTTAGGTTTAGAGTATTTTTTTCTAGTAACCTTTGTCTTATTTGTGACGGCAAAATATCATTAATAAAAGCATCTCCAATGCAGCCTTCTTTATTTTGTTTAGCGGTAAATGTCTTAAAGGTACAATTTTTGCTAAGAAGTTTGAGAATTTGAAAGAACTAATCAATAGTTTTACCATCTTGTTTTCTTATAGGAAATAGATGTCTGACAAATACTTCACTTTACGTAAATACTCTAGTGTTTTTACTCCCTCTTCATATTTATTACAGTCATTAATAAATTTGAACACTGAATGTGATACATAATTTTTAAACAACTTTAGTTAGTCTTCATCCTTGAGCTGTTCTTTGGTTCCAACTGTTCCTAAAAAATTTTGAAACGTTTTGAACCAATGCGTCCATTCCTTTGAAGCACTGTCTAAGTTAGGTTCCATATCAAACCTTTCAGGTCTTAAATATCTATCCATTACAAAAGTGCAGCCAGTAGTAACTTTTGAAATATTAGCTGAATAAATTGTAATAAACTACCTCTTCTGTAAGAGGGTTTATGCATCTAAACATTGGCAGACATTTGACAGTGACAATATAATTAACGAGAACTAGTAGTAATACAATATTAGCAGATAACAATAATAAACGAACATGTAAATAATATAACAGATATAACACAAAAAGAAGTAAAAAGAACAAGTAATGGTAGGAATAAATGGACGCGACTAGGAAACATGCTTACAGAGTGTACTTACTAGATTATATATGCAATTAAAACTCCGACAGCCAACCATACAGGTAAAATATTCAGGTAACACAATCCTACACTTGAAGCTCAACTTTTATTGGTCAAAAGATAGTATCGTTGTTGTTGGAACTATAGTTGATGTTCCCAGTATCTATTTCAGAAATCTGAAGATTTATTTCTGAAATGTATTTATCAAAAATGTATAATAAATTGGCTGAAGTAATTAAATAGATTTAAATAAATAAATACTGGTTCAAAATGTTATAAGAAATTTTTTACTGGATAAATGTTGTTACTCTTCTGTATCAGAATTTATGCCTATTGTTTATCTTAATTTCTAGATTTTGTGTGAGAATTCCTATACCTACATATAATGTCACTAAGGAAAATGAACGTTATTATTATTACTACAATGAACAGGTTGGAAGGCAAAATACTGTAACAATTGTATTAACAACATAGCTTTAAAAGCTAGATAAAATGCTATTTATTCGATACCAACTTATAAAATGCAGCAGTTAATGTAACGCTCACAAAAATATCTACTGGAGTTAGTAATATTTGTACTCGGGGCACTAAAATAGGAAAAAGATATTAAAGAAAATAAAGGACATACAGCTGCACTATAATCATAAAGTATACGTAACACTGCACAATTGTAAAAGTTTATCGCAAACATTAACACGGTTACTGTTGGTAGTACTTTAAAGCTTTTTGTGGTGTATTATGAGTTTCCTTATATTACAAAAGGGGCGACTATGATGAATTTTATGATGAAAGAACTACTGAAACATTTATTTTAGTTTCAGATTAAAATTTTTATTAGTAGCAATTAACACACAGCACCGATATTTTATACACATATGTTTACAAATAAAAGGGTAAAACTTGAAAATCTAAGTATGTGCATTGTTTTAACATTTCGTAGGTATAACAGCTTTGAGTTAATGTGTGCATGTAAAATGTATCCTAAAATATAATTCTGTGTAATTTAGTATGTATAAAATGGGCACACACACACTACTACTCGTATAAATGCACCATATTATTATTTGTAATTAAATCACGTATGTTTAATTTACAAAAATGAATAAATTCGTATAAAGAAATATTTCAATAAAGTATACCTACATACGATTTGCAGAAGATGGAATAACTTTTTTAGATTAAGATCCCTTAATTTAATTTTTAATTTTTAATTGAGGATTTAATGAGGATTAGTATTACTCTAATACCGACAATTGTGTCTATTCACTTCGCCATTCAACATAAATGAAAAACACGTATTGTAGAGAAGATTTGGTTTCAGTAGAAGTCGCTCACTAAAATATTGGCAAAATTGGGTACAACAATCAAAATCATCTTCATATAACTGTTAAACCAGCAATAGATCAAACTTGTATTTTTTCAAAGTTCGATAAAGACTTGAACTGGATACGCTAGAACCTTGAGACACCGCTTTGATCGACTAATTATTATCCGTCTGCCAAGTGACGCGAAACTGCCACTTCAGCTGCTTCATTTCGAACTGGTAGATTTTATTCACGTTTCTTGTTTAGAAGCGAACCCGTTGCAACCAACTTATATCCATCAGTTGTTTAACGTATTGATGGCTTCCATTTTTTTCTGGATGATTAGGATTAAAAATTCCTGCTGTAGTTTTAGCGCAATCTTAATGTCGATACCAAATTGCAACAATTTTTACTCTTTCTGCGATAGAGTAAACCATTTCCCAAACACGTTTACACTTGCAACAATAGACTGAAACTAACGATTTGGTGGTCACAAGTAAAAGACAGCAGTAACTTTTGTTATTTAAGAAGAGATAAGCTTTAAATTTGTCTAAAAAATTTATTTATGCCTGGAAAATATCATACATAGGACAATAAATACTCTTTAGAATACGCATAAAAAAAAAGTAATATGATAAAAAGCTTATTATTGGTGGGTATTTCTGTAGAAATTAGTACGCGAATGTCGGTTTGTCAACTTTTTGTTTTTAGCCAATAACTCTGTCAAATCTCAACCGATTCCCAAAAACGATGGTGGTATTCGCAATGGAAAAGGCTTTAAAATGATATATTAGAAGTAGGATTGTTCCATTTGAAATTTTAAACTTGAAATTGTTAGGGGTTAGGGGGATGAACATACCAAGTTTGCTTGATTGTCAAAAATGATCCCTCAAGAACAGAAATCGACGAGTCTCAGCGAATTCAAATTTTTGTTTTCGGTTTTAGAATTGTAGAGTGGGTCATGTTTTCGATGAAGACTCTGTATATTATGATAATATTCAAAAGTTCAATAAAAATTCAAAAGTTCATAAAAATATAGAAGATGAAAAAACAAATTCCAGTTATCTACTGATTTTATAATCATTAACAATTTTACAATAACATTGCTATTATTTTATCCCAGTCAATAACCATTGTTTATTTAAAGGAGATGCCAAGAGAAACAACTACTCCACGAGCAATGTACCCCGACTGGCATTGCATTACTCCGGCATCTCCATAGGAGTCGCCACATATTTCATCGAGGTCAACCAACAGACACTGACCGGTTTCGCGCTCATTATGGGCTTGTCAGAGTGCCATAGGTAGTAAAATCGATGAACGATGTTGTTACATGATTGCCTAATGGGTATTGTGAATGTTAGTAGTGGTGAGATAGACACTGTAGTGGGTAGATACACCCAAAGAGGGCACTACGGTGTGTATCTCACCATTACTAGCCATTGTTTAGTTTATCCTTCATACAGTTTATGAAGGTTACAACAATTAATGCTGTATATACTAAGCTACTCTTCTTTAATATAGAACCACAATTATATATTTACATTGGTTATGTTCCAGGTATACGAGTACGGCTTTTACTGATTTTTTGCGTCGTATAAAGTTCTAAGAAACTGGCTGAAAGAAGTTGGTTGAAGATGCAGAAAATAGAATTAATTTTCAAAGTTTTCATGTAGCATCCCGTATTCTAACAGTAATTGAAATACTGTAGCGAAAGCAAAGTTTTTGAATATTTTTCGTTTAAGCATTATTTACCCCGGAACGTTCAGCGATGAAACAATGTACGCTATTTTCAGCGGTAGACCTTATTTTGTAGCCTTACCCATAATATAATTATTAAATAATTTCATTACTATTATTGTTGATAGTTGATAGGTTATATTTTTTCTTCATCATTTTTATTGACAAAAATATTCACAAATAATGAGTGAATATAATATTGTCTAGGTATTAAACGTAACAAAGTAGTTTCGAATTTACAAGCCATTACGTTTCAGATTAAGCGAAAGATTGCTCTTTTAATACAGATGCAATTTATTATTTTCTTTGTATGCCAGGTCAAGGCTGAAATATGACTAGTGGTAATCTTATTTTAACAAATATAATAATAATATCACGATAATTCAAAGGCATTTTCTTATCTATTCAGTTATTTGCTCTTTCTATTTCCAATTTCCTAAATATTTGAGAGCTGTAAATTAATAAAAAAAATCCTTGATTTTCAAAGCTGAACAAGAATTATCAAAGTCTTCTTTCAGGAAGTACCACACCCTTGTCAAGAACATTACCCTGGTGGTCGGGAAATTATACACAGGCCATTTAAAGTAAAAGGCGTATCAGAGGATGTTGATGTATTAATAGCCTCCTTAAGCGAAAGTACCATTAAACAATACCTATAACAATAGTGAAATTTTTGTTTATATAAAAATTGCAATCCGTTAGAATATTCATCAAATAGACTTTTAGAATATTTTTTAAATATTCTAAAATATTTAGGCAGGGAAATATTCATTTCCCTGCCTTAATACACATAGGGCAGCATTATCCTTAATACTTGCCGTGGTAAGTGGTGACGAAACTATTTTTAAACGGATCTTTATAATTTGAAGCCACCACAGCCGCAACTAATACAAACGCAACTACATGGCAAACTAATATGGTACTCACCTACCTAGAAAAGTTACCTTCTCCAGAAAACCTCACGAATACCAATATTAGCTCTCAGATCATCTCAACGAATGCAGACCTTGTCTTACTTAATCTTGGAAAATATTAGAATAATCAGAAAGTCAGGAGAGTCAGGAGAGTCAGATATCAGGAGAATAATCATAATAAAAAATCAGTGCATAATATTGAAATTCGCATACCAGCTAGAATAAAGACTTCGGGTTATCAAAAACTGGAGCTGATAATATTTATACCAAACTTTGACAAGACATCTAGGTTATTGTGTGGTTAGAGCTCCAGATTTCTATATTCAAAAAACATCACCTATAAGACCTCCAAGGGAGACTAAACTTTTCACTACTTAAAAACATTATCGAGCTGCTAGTAAAAATACTCTAGTAGATGGGTTAAAACTATTTTGAGTAAAAGTGGTGTAGGTAGACATATTTAAATTCTCTACACGTAGTACAAGACATGCCACTACTTCGGCTGCGTTTAGGGTTGGGGTAAATATTGAAACCATTAGGAATACAGCCCGGCTGGACTAAAAAATCTCAAATAGACCTATAACTGATCATCTTGTTGAACTCGCTAGAATAATTCTATCAGAAAAAACAAAAAATAAAAGTATTTTTTGTCTATAAGTATTTAATTTACATACATTTGTATACGATTTAAATACAGTTTCTTTTTGTTGTTAATTTAGCATATATTCTTTTTTAATATGTAAGTAGGTACCTATCTAAATGTATATACAATTGTATTTTTTTGTATACACATTATACACAATTATAAAAATGTGTAAATTATAATTAGTATCATGATAATGCCTTTTCCTAACAAAGTTGGATCTTCCTCATCTGATCGCATCTTAGTCTTGGGACATATGCTGTAACAATTGCGTAGGACAACAGCATTGAATAATTAATAAATTGATCGACTTACCTGTAAGGATGATCGATCGAATTGATTCTAGCTGTTGTTCGGAACGATTGTTACAAACCCCCCAACCCATTGCAGCCCTATGCGATCCCAACTACCAAACAAATGTAATAACTTAGGCATCGATGTGTAGTGTTATAGAGGTAGGTTTTCCGTGTTGGTTTTTTTTTTTGGATATTATACTGAACTCGCATGGATTATGCCTACTATAAGGTGTAACAATCGTTCCGGATAACAGCTAGAATAATTTCTATCGATCATATTTAAAGGTAAGTCGATCAATCTGTTAATTATGTCACACTGATACGCTAAATAGAAGATTAATTTTTATATTTTCAAACAAATAATATATAATGCTTTTTGTTTTAAACATTTCACTGTAGACCTTATATTTTGTATTACTTCCAACACTATAATTTCTGTTACCTCTATCTTTGCTGTATCTCTAACCTTATCTGTTTAGCAGAAGTAATAAAATAAAATCACCTGAAACATCTGTATATTATATTTTATTGCAGAATATTTTATCAATCAGTTTCATGTGTTCAGCAAATATGTAAGTAATAGTAATAGTAATATTATTACATAATTTAATTCTATATTATGTACTTATGCTTATATAAGTAGGCCGAAGCAATCCGAAAGTGTAGTAAAAAATAAATGGTATCTCATTTAAAAGGAGGAAAGTTATTTTCGTTTTTCTGCTACACTCCTACATCAAATCCTTAAATATAAATCAATGTGGATTGAGAGTGAATTGGAAATGAATTAGTAAAGTAAGATAGACGGATAGGGAAAGGACAATATATATCTTCGCATTCCAAATTCTAGTTATTACCAATTCTGGGGCAGTATTTTATGTTGTTTTGTGCAACCATGCAAATCTATTCCACCATATTATTTTGTACAATAAGAAATATCAATAAATTAAACGTATAGGGTATTTTGCTCTGTACTTTCATACAACTTTGGAGGGTTTATTTTAAGATATAAAAAAAATAAATGAGGTAATTTCAGTATTTTATAGTAACATAGAATGTTGTATAGGCAACTAATTTCAATCAGAAATATTATAAACTTAATAATTTGTTATTAACTTTAAGAGTTGTCAAATTTATTTTTTAGCGCTTTTAAGCCAATCAACTAAATAAATTCGTTTAAAAACAAAGTTTCGTTTGTATAATACTTGTATTTAGTAGAACATTTTGTACGAAAAATAGAAAAGAAAAACAATATTTCCAGCTGCCACAGTATTATTCCAGTTACCAATAAAATCTAGGCACTTACTTAATATTTGATACAATAATTCGAATGGCTATTTGTTAGTTACTTTCAATTTTCATTTGTAAATTTACTTCAAATATTAAGTAAACATACAAGCTATTATTTATTAGCAGTCGAAATAACATTGTGATAGTTGGAAAAATATTGTTGTAGTTTTCAATACAAGTCAATAAAAATTAAATATTGTAGCGAAAATTTTAACAATTTACGCACAGTAGTATATTTGCTAGTCACTCATATGCAACCATGACTCCACCTCTGTATTACCAGTTGCGAATGATATTTTAAACAAGCATTGGTGTCACATTGTACTCTTGCAAAAGAGAAGGGGAACTCAATAAATTGGAAGGACGGACGAATGTCAGGGCTTTTTGGGTGTAAATTAGCAGGTGAGATACTTCTTTTATTGAATTTCATTTTCTATATATTGATTAATTAATTTATTATTTGCTATTATTATATTTGTGGTTTATTCAGGGCATAGTGTTACTCAGTAATTATATTTGGTATTTTTCTACTTTTACACAAGGATACGTGTAGGGTTTTTTATTAAGGCTCAAAGCCACGTGTTGGTTTCAGTTTTTTAGGGCGTCTGATTGATGCCTTCTATATATATTATATTAGTACTTTGAATAACTAAATATCGCTGTAATTTCGTTTTGAATTCATGTTTTTATGACTACCATTTTGTGTTAATTTTCGAGTTCAAATCAAGTTTAAGACTACAAGGCAGTTGACCTTTAAGTTCGATTTTTTTTATTAAGGTTATTTAACCAGCTTTGCAGGAAAATCTATAACTCGGGGCAATTGTTAGTCAATCTGTGATATTAAAGGGATTCAAAGTCATTTAGTTATATCTCTGATTGGAGATAGGTTATTTTTTTTACTGAGTATAGGCTAAGGTAATAAACCCCAAATAATTTCATGTTTAATATTTTTTTATTAACAAGTATCTCTCCTGATCAAGTTGCACAAAGCCATTAATTTGATTTGTATTTCTATTAATTCAAATTGCATAGATGTAAAATACATTTGTTTAAAGTTTAGCCAATTTTAATATTTATTTTTGTTAATATTTAACAATCTGTTAATATTCAATCATTTACAATATTTAATTTATAACCCAGCAGTTAGTGAATGTTTATATATTTCCTTTTCAACCAGCAAGGTAACTAATAGGTTTTTGTTCACATTGTAATTTTTTTCATAAGTAAAAGAAATAAGTCCTCATAAATTCTTTTAGGAACTAATTAACAGTTCCTGTATTTAATTAACTATTTACTATTATTAAACTAATATTATTTCATTTGCAAATTTTGGATGATTTTATTGCAAATTATACAGGGTGATTCCTGTTTGTCTTTTATTTCATTTAATTGTTTTCATTACCTAATTTAAATTTTAATACCATAGTTGTGTTTGTTATCACAGCAAGATTGTCTACTGAGATTCTACTTTGTTAAAGTAGAGTTTGTATTTATCCTATGATTTTGGTTTAACACATTTACTGTATTTCATGAGAACATCTTGGCTTACTGGAAGAGAGGAATCTTCAGAAATTTTTAACTCCACCACTAGGAACTGGAAAGGACAAAGTTGCTGACATCCAACGTCTCAGAACCTACCAACCAAACGCTAACTAGCCCATTTATTTTGGTTGCAGACTGCAGTAGGTGCATAACTGTTGCACTTTGGAGAGTCCTGGTCTACCATTGATAAGGATATATTTTGGTGAGAGTTAATCTGATTTCTTCGAGGCCAGAGGAATATATCTGTTCTTGTGTAAACCAAATCAATATCTGCTACCAGCAAGTTTTTGTAAAATCATTGTTGCGTGGTAACAACCACAAATATAGTAGTTTAATCAATATTTAATACATGATCATTATTCTTTAAACATTCATCACATTAATTGTAAATATCCTGCATCATTATTTTTTTAACTGTAATATACAATTATTTTAATCGACTTGTTTAATTTCGTCAAACATTCATTATTTTATATTAACTCATATTATTTATTATCGTCTATTTAAAATTATCCTGGCGCTCCAACAGGATAACTTAAAAATAACATTTCTTTTTCCTACGAACCGACACCTAACCGACCAGCTAAGCCGGAGTTAATGTCAATAGTTCCTGGTTGATTAAAGCCAATTAATTTCCACTAGGTTCATTGCAATATGTAAACTTTTCCGCAAACCTGCAAAAGTAAAAGTCATGTTTGATATATCAGGAACTGATGACGTCATTAAAAATGTATATTAGGGACATTTTCGCATATGATGACTATGATGAGTCTACTAACAACATTGATCAACTTCCGGTTAACCGAAATGAAGATAACCTTTTTTTATACAAATGAACAAATGTCTCCATAGTTACTGAAATTAAAGATATCAAAATGTACCTATAACGCTGACCAGCTGACGACAAGCTAAATCTAAAAAATAAACAGAAATGTCATTTACAATAACGTTCCTCTCAAACCCCATGACAAAAATGTTTTTCTATGCGACTCTGAAAACTGAGATTTAAAAATCCTGAGAAGGCCATTTACATATTGGCATATTTAACTCTTGACCTAAAATATATTACATGTTAAAAGAACATATTAAAAAAAAAACTGAAAAATTCATGAACTATTTCAAAGCACATAATGTATTTGTGTAAATCTCATGTAAATAACTTTTGTTTTCTATTTACTTCTGTTGATATGAACCAAAGTATCTAGAGATCCTTTGGTTTGTTCGGATCCATGCGGATCCATATACGATCTTGTTATATTGCAAGTATGGTAGTATAACTGCTTTTTGTGAGTGGGTATGTACGCTTTCCTCAAGGTTAAGCGAAGGGAGGTTCTTTTTTAATAAGTATGGGCGATAGTTATCACTGACCTAATGATTGTAACGATGTGAACTTGTTTCTGTTTTCATATTCTTTCAACTTCTATTGCTGGTAATTGATATTTCTCTTACTTTTCTGTCTATGTTTTAGCTCAATTTTGGTCGGATGGTTATATAAAAACTATAGAATGATTTCTATTATTTTCTTTCATTGATTACCTACTTAATATCTGAATAATACTTCAAACTATTATCTCCTTATATTGATAGATTTAAGGGTATGAATCCATTATCAATTTGTACTATTGCCCTATGTAATGGGTGGTTTTTATTTTGGATGATTTTAATTAATTGGATGATTTTAGCACTTGTCACTGCTTTAAGTGTAGCTGTTGTATCTATCATTCCTCCCATTCTCTCCTCTCTTCTACTTATATTGATTCTATATTTACATAAATTTGGATGTAGCACTCTATTTTGTGTTAACTGTGTTCTTGTTAATATATTTATGTTTTCTAGATCCGTTGCGGACCACCTTATCACAGCAAATCAATATGTTAGTACAGGAACAGCAAATGGATTAATATTTTTAAACAAAGTAGTAGATTCAATCGCTCCTTGTTATAGTTCCTGTAAGTCCCGTTTTATTATTGAATAGTCTATTATTTTATTTTGATAACATCCTAGTTATTTATAGGTATTATTGGGCGTCATCTTGGTATATTCCCTTTTTATATTGATAAAATCTATTACTATATCATTGATGTTCGTTTTGGTTAGTACAAAGTCTATCAAGAAATTATTTTTCATTTAGGAACGACTGTATATATTCTACTACATAAATGATGTATGACTTACTATTATTATTATTACTCCCTACTTATTATTAAGTATTATTTAGTATTAATATTATTACTATTAGTATGATTATTATTAACAATGTATGTAAACATTAAACACCCCGCTTAATTATACTGAAATCTTGGAGCCTTATACTAAAGTCCTTTTTAAATAACTAAATTTGTGCAGTGAGAAACCAACAGGATTATTGGCTCTATCCACAAACAAGTTACTGTAGATACCGCGGGTTTGTTAGACACACTATGATCAGCCTTTATGGGGAGCCGTTCCGTAGTTGTATCCCATGGACTTTAGGTCGTCACCTCCCTGTTATGTTTACGGTATTCGCGCCTTGTAATTTGAATGCCTTATTGTATACGCCCTTTTGTATTGACAAAGTAAGCTCGTCCAATTAATCTAGGATATGCTCCTTTGCATGTCAGCTTAATTACGTTGTTCCTTTTAGTGAAACTAATGTCAACAACTACAAACAACATGCTATATAAGAGGAATATTAATGCTCCGATGTAACCACGTTATCGATTTGATCAGACTGAGTACGCAACCGAGTTAAACGAAAAGACAATGGGAAGTAATTAGAGATCCAAAGAGAAAATTGTGGATTATGGATTATGGTGTAAATATATACCTATGGAATTGTGAAAACATATTTTATATAATATAGACTTTTAAACTGCCTGCAACTAGAGATAACCAATCCAGCTTTGTCTCTTAAAAAAATGCCACTATTTTTGTACTAAATATTTTATTTGATATAGATGGTAACCGATTGATAATCATTGGTATTCCATGTTTGGTGCTATAATTACTCATAATGAAATGAACCATTTCCAGTGTTGATCTCTGGTGATCGATATATTAATTTAAAAGAATTAGTTAATGAAAAATCTTCGACCACTGAGACATCGTATATAACACTACCTCTGTAGCTTATATAAATCTGACTGAGCTGATATATATATAGCGACATTATTTGAATGCAATAGATTTCAATATAGTGTGCCTAAATTACGTACCCCATAATTGCCATTTCGGTTTAAATCATTTTTCCATAATTTGTTATGGTTAAAAAACCGTTATAAAGATATTAAACCATTTTCAAACTTTTTAGCAATTTTTCTATATTGGCATATAGACACACATGGTTTAAATAGCTGCACCTGTAGGTGGACCAATGTTACTTCCTGCACCCTTCATTTTCGATTAATACTTTTCCAGGTCCTTACTATAATGTTAATACATTACTTCCAATTATGACAGCAGTCACAGTTTCTTAAATATCACCGTTTCCGGTAGATCTATTAGAGACATCAAATAAATTATTTAGTGTTAGCAGCTCATTTGATAGTTTCAATTTCATTTTTAGATTATTATATAAAACAGGATATTTAAATTAGCAGAGTTGCAGAACTTTAGAGAAGTTTCAAATTTGTGTTTTGCAATTTATTCCATTGAGCCAAAACCGCAATCTACTTTTTTTCGGTATGTAAAATACAAGGAAAAAGAAATGGCACCATAACTATTATTGTTCACGTGAGTTGTTCTGTATATTTATATTAGATAGGTATATTATTAAAATACGTAAAGAAAGGTTTTTGCGATATACCGGGTTTCCCATTTTATTTGACTAATGGCAATTAACATGGGCTATTACATTTCATTGAATTATATATTCCCAGGGCACACTATGAGAAATATTGCTAACGGAATCGATAGTACTGACTGTCAAACACTTCTGATTACCAAAATACTGAAGCGAAATGCTTTTTTAATTAAAATATCAATAAAAATTCGTTTTAAGTTAATAGGTGTAGTTTAAATGACTGTTTTAGAGACATTATTAAACGTCATCCGGTAGACTAGTTGGTTGAGCTGCAGTGTTTCAACCTGAACCGCAAAATTTTGCAGGTTCAAATCCCGCCAGGACAACTTTTTTTTTGCTTTTTCATGAATTACAAATTATTAGTGTTTACTTATTCAAATAAATATGGTTCATTGTCAGTATCTAGTTATTATTTTTGAAAGTCACAATATTTGCTTATCAAAAAAAAAAATAAATAAATAAAACATGTTTTAATTGGTTCGTGTCCGTTATCTTTAGCTAAAGCTACTATCTTATAAAATAAGTAATCAACAAGCAACATATTTTTTATTTATTACATGCACTGTGCTTTTAATAGTGTACTTATCTCTGCTAATAGTTAGTACATATTATACCTCAATCTGGATATTGAGTTAAACAGTTACAGAGGAACTGTCGTGAATTAGTAATAGGTTTTTTTTGAAGAGTTTTTTAAAATATATTCTTATTTTAAAAAACTCATAATTTTAGAATTATAGTTTTTTATTTAAAAAAAACCTATTACTAATTCACGACAGTTCCTCTGTAATACTGTTTAACTCAATATCCAGTTTGAGGTATAATATGTAGTAACTATTAGCAGAGATAAGTACCTACCGAGGTACCTACATTATTAGTAAAAGCACAGTGCATGTGATAAATAAAAAATATGTTGCTTGTTGATTACTTGCTTGTTGATTACTATTTTATAAGATACTAGCTTTAGCTAAAGATAAAGGAAACGAACCAATTAAAACATGTTTTATTTTTTTTTTGATAAGCAAATATTGTGACTTTCAAAAATAATAACTAGATACTGACAATGAACCATATTTATTCGAATAAGTAAACACTAATAATTTGTAATTAATGAAAAAGTAAAAAAAAAGTTGTCTCTGGCGGGATTTGAACCTGCAGAATTTTGCGGTTCAGTTTGAAACACTGCCGCTCAACCAACTAGTCCACCGGATAACGTTTAATAACGTCTCTAAAATGGTTATGTAAACTACGCCTATTAACTTAAAACGAATTTTTATTGATATTTTAATTAAAGAAGCATTTCGCTTTAGTATTTTGGTAATCAGAAGTGTTTGACTGTCAGTACTATCGATTCCGTTAGCAATATTTCTCATAGTGTGCCCTGGGAATATAAAATTCAATAAAATGTAATAGCCCATGTTAATTGCTATTAGTCAAATGAAATGGGACTTCCATTCGCGTCTTATTTCAGTGGTTCATACTATATTATATTTGATTGTTACTATCCTTAAAATTTTTCGGTAAATCACATAATTCTCTGACAGAGACGAGACTACATAAATTTTAATTTGACGGCACATTTCGTAGATTTGTTCTTTCGAGTAAGACCCGATAATGACTTAAACCAGGGTAAAATATGGAATTTTCCTATTTGTAAATTAAAATGTATTTATCCTTAAAATATTTTGAAAATTGGCTTTATTTTTCTTAATATAGTTCTTTTTTTCTAAGAAAAATACATAAATATTACCCCGACAACTTTACTGACCCAGATGTAATTCCTGTACGTGTGTGTATGTGTATCCTTCTGCATAAAATGACTTGTGGAATTAGGAAATAGTGACGCATTTCGCGCATTTCTCCAACCAAGTGTGAAACTGTCAGATTTAATCATCTCCAGATGATGCCAACTTGATTGGTGAAACGCGCGTCTAATGCAGTATATTGTTTTGGTATTATGTGGAAAACTACGTCAGTGTTATCTTCACACCAAAGGTTCCAACCCACTTCAAGATTATGGAATCAGATCTTTCAACAAGTTAGGTAATTTACTTAATTAAGTATATTGAATATCTCTGGCTTAGGTAGGTACATTCTGATAGTCTTTTAACGGAAAACATTCTTTATTTTACAAACACGAATTGTTTAACATGTACTTGACTCTGTAATCCCTTATCATACAACATTGTACACCTACGATGAAGGTGTGGTTAGTTAAGGGCAAGGTCAGTAAATATTCCACATATTTGAAATAATACAGATATGCTCTTAATTCAGGCAGAAACATGGAGTATTTTAGGTATTTGGAGATTCCTAAATTCTTTACAACGGTTAATTAGAACTGAAAATTATTACGTTAGGTAGAAGTGTGTTCAAACAATGAACAATGATAATGAACTTCTAGTATGTTAGCTGTTCTATTCAAGCTAGGTCGAACGCATGAAAAGTTGGGTAATAGTTCTGCTTTATGTGTTTATTATAATTAAAATTTAGTATGGTTTTTAGTCATTTCAGACGCTACATATAACAAGATATACATAACGCACTCAAGACTTTCTTTCTATATGTATATTCAATACCTATTATTAACTAAGATTTAAGTCTCATTTTGGTTTAGGTTTAGTGTAGTTTCCAGTTTTTTTTTTATATATTTATCATATTGTGAGTTACTGCAGTAACTGAGTGATTACAAACATCAACTGACAATGTTTAAATTTGTTGCCATATCCTATACCGATTCATGTATTAGTTAGATAGTTTATATTCTAATTTAGTTGAATTAATACTTGATTGAACTATTGTGAAAGATGAATTATACTGTATTACTTGTATGTTTTGATCTATCTATCAACAAAAAATAAGTTAGAATGGAATATTAACTGTTTAAAATATTCTCAATTAAAAATTTGTTCATCTATAAGTACACAGTTCAAATTATATCGAGTTTCCAATCGTTATTGTGCTGATAACATTGAATGAGATTACTTATAGGTTATTATTTATTTGTTGGATGTGTTAATATTATGAATAAATTCAATTAATATTCTATTACATCTAAAAGTATCCCCCTTCTGATGGACTATAAAACATAATACAAATTTGCTTGGTGGTGGTACAGCGTCTTAGACATAGTTCAATGTAGAAGTCATAAAAAATTAATTTTCTATAAATAGTAATTACCGACATTCCATAGCTTTATTAAATGCTCTTGCATACATTGTTCGCACTGGTATTGAAACGTATAATAGCAGGCCACTTTTAACAAATTACAAAAAACCCAGTGGGGATTTTATTACTCTTTTGTTACTATTTTTTACATTCATATCAATTTTGTACCTTAACTCATTTTAGAGCATAAAACTGACTAGATATTTACCTACTAAAACTAAATTTTATACGGTTTTCAGAAAGTCATGTAATAACCTCAGGCATTTTACTAAAGACGTGCTGTTGCTCTACACTATTTAATAACGGCAGGAGAATATATTTTACCAGTTGTGCAACTGTTCATAAAATAATTAAGATGCTATTTACTTCGATATATCCTGTGCAACATATGTTAAGGGAGAGTACAATGCTGATCAATTTATCTTTACATTTGTTGCAAATAGTCTACACTTTTAATATAAAAATTCTGGAATTCGTAAAAATACTTTTTCTATACAGGGTATCTCGAAATTACTGTGCAATATTTTACCAGAGTCTTATATGGTTAAAAAGGGGAATTTTTCTTCATATAAACATGGATAGAAAATGCTTCTTAAAATTTCATCATCGATTTTATATCAAAACGGTGCATTTTATCGATGTCCAACAAGAGTACCCTTTTTACGTAGAAAACTCTTAAATTTCATATTTTAATGACAAAACCAGGGAAAGTTACTTTATAAATTTTATTTACAACAGCGGATTCCGCATATAAGACTTGGGCAGGACACCAAATTTCATAAATTTATTTCAACTGGTTTCGGAGTTATTTAGATAAAATCGGCCCTAGGATGCCCCTTTGAAGGAGATGTAGACCCCTGTAGCTGTAGGAAACATTTTTCAATCAATGTTTATATGAAGAAAAAGTCATATTTTTAACCATAGAACACTAGTACACTGATATAATATTGCACACAATTTTTTTGGGCCACCCTATATAGTGGTTATTATGCTATTTTACAGTTAAAAAATATATTTACACAATCACAATTAATGAATATATATTACGCAATAGTTTATCCACACTTAACATACAATATTGCTGTATGGGGTTGTTCAACTACCTTAAATCGACTATTTCTTCTACAAAAAAGGGTATTAAGACTTATTTTTGGATTAAAAACCAGGGATTCGTGTAAACCTTATTTTCAAAATTACAACATCTTGACATTGCCATCGATATATATCTATAAGTGTTTACAGTTTATCAAAAAAAGATTAATTAACGTGCCCAAAAATTCTGACAACCATAGTTATCCAACTAGAAACGGTAATTTGCTTCAAGTTCCATATCATCGAACTGTTTTTTTCGAAAAATCACCTTCTTATGCTGGTATACAGTTTTACAACAAATTACATTGTAGTATTAAAGATGAACAAAATTTTATTTCCTTTAAAAAAAAACTAAAAGCCTACTTAATTACTAAGTGCTTTTACAGAATTGATGAATTTTATTATGTGTAAGATTGCTTCTAGATGTGCCGTAATTGTTGATTTTTATGTGATGTATAGTTCCTGTGTGTATATCTATATATGTTGTTATTTACATTGTGATTTGTGATCTATTTTGACGCTTCCAATATCATGTAAAAAATTATCTTACTGGAATAAATATATTATTATTATTATTATTATTATTATATATATATATATTAGCTATCGCTTCGTTAAAAAAATGTGTTTTATGTTCCTTAAGGTTAGAGGTGTAATAATAAGTTAATTAATTTTAAAAGGAAAAACCTTTCAAAATGAGTGAACAACCGCGTCTGTGCAGTAATCTGTTATTTTTGTAATCCCATTTATTCTTGATTTAAAGTAATAACAACACTTCTAATACTTCAGAACGAAGAAAAGGATATTCAGGCATTTTACAAATCACCTCGTCCCACAATCTTACAAATCTATTGGTAAGCTAGAGTCAAATATGTAATAATGAGAATAACTCAAATTAAAGACAAGTAACAATATGATGCTTTAGATTAGTTGTATTCTCTAGTACGTATATTCTAGTATATTTTAGTTGTAGGTTCTAAATTCAAACCATATGTCTTAACCGTCTTAATTATCTAAATTATATGCAACTAAAATATAGTATAAATACTTACACATGCCTCAAAAAGCAAACTTACCTGAAACAGAAAAAAAAATTAAAATACTATAAATAATTAGAAATACTCTAAATAGATTATGTATAATATATTTTTAAAGATATTTATAAGGTTACACAATAATTATAATAAAATGGTTTTGTTTTAAAATGTAAAATGTATGTTTTTTTTATACAAACATCTTTCGATTTTACTTCTTTTGAAAACCACATTGTACCGTAAGTTTTGGTTAAATCATTTTACTGCTAGTTAGCTTTTTAAAAGTGCTTGAAACATGGGCGATATAATTATACCCCAAAATCGTAACGCCGTTTTCTATCCGCTAGATATACAATATAGCATAATTTACGTAAGTCAATCTAAAATAAAAGTTTATTTGGAAATACTCGTACTAATCGAGTAGACGTCAATCAAAACAATCTTTTAATGACGACAAATTGATCGATTAGTAGGATGTAATACCTTTACCGTTTACATTAACCAGCTTACAACTAAAAATGTAATTAAAAGTATCAAGTTTCATTCACCAAATCCTTCACTACAATAAATCGTCAAATAAAAGTCAACATCATTAATCTTTCCTGGAAAGATCTTAAAGCTAATCTGTTGCTGCCCGGAACAAAAATATAAAGTTAGGCATCAAACCGGTAGAAGAAGCCTGTTTTTATTAATATTAATTATTCCACTTGAGCCTTGCACACACAGGATGATCCAAAAAACTGTTTAACTTTTATTGTACTAAGCTCATCTGCAACTCAAATGATATATGTGGTTTTAAAGACTATAGCTATCAAAAAACTCTTGAATAGATTTCCGAATGGAGGTTTTGTGTAAGTTATTATATATTATGTAGTTAGTGGAGGTTCGAATACAACCTCTACTGATGATGGGAAGGAAAAAATTATTATATTTGAAGATTTTAATAATTTTACTTTTTGCGAAGTATAGTAGTATTGGCACAAGTAATTTGATAAGTTTGGTAGTAACTTAGATAGTAATACACAAGTAAATATTAACAAAAATAACTATATTTATTTACAATTCTGCTGATATATTAAAACCAAATAACTGACAAAGATACATCTCTCATCTCACATCTAAGGACCAAAATATATGTTTCAGTAGTGACCATGGACCTATGGAATACAGCTCTGGGGCTGTGCCAGTAAGAGCAACATATTAATTATTCAAAGGTTTCAGAACAAAGTACTGCGGAACATCGTCAAAGCGCCTTGGTACATCAGAAACAGCGACCTTTATCGAGATCTTCAGATGGACACTGTAGAGCAGACAATTAATAAATTTGCACGGACTCATGAACAACGACTCCATCAACATGTGAACATCGAGGCCATCCAGCTCCTCGACAACACTAACATAGTAAGAAGGCTCAAGAAGGTTAAGCCCTTTGAGTTAGTGAACTGATTATATCAGTATAAAAGCAGAGTATTGTGCGGTTAGTGTTACACGTTAGTGTTATTAAGTTACCAGACTCTAAGGTACACTAATGAGTAAGACCTTAGCTCTAAGATTTTCAACTTTAGTTAAATTAGGATAGAACCAAATTAATCATTGATCTCCCTTTGATCAGATTGTAATAGCAGCAAAATACCCTTCAAGGGGTATTTTCTATATATATATATAAAAAAAAGTAGTGACCATAAAAATAAAGGATATGTAGTTCACAATAATTGAGGTATGCAATTTTTTTTTGTATTTTGTATTTTATTTCACACTTAATTTTAGAATTGTAGGTATGTCAAGTACTATTATTATTTTCGCATAATTCAGTCGCATAACTGTTTTCAAACTAACAATTTGTTATAACCGTATTTCTTATTGTAGTCCTGATGAAGGCGGGGATATCTGACAAAACGTTGATAAAATTAAAAAACAGCAATAAAGAATTTTTTGTTGAATTAACTTGTAATCCTTGCGTCATCAATAGTATCAACTAATAAGGATTTTAGAAGTAATTCAGAATCATCCTTGAAAGTTGTAGGTACCTATTATAAGAGAAAGTTTAATTAAGTTTCAAAAAATAACTAAATAACTTACTTTTATGTATGTTTTCAGTTGAATGTTAAAAGACCAACATAAATAACTTTATATTTACATTTACATCATTTTGAAAAATAAAATTTCCAATTTTCTCAATGTAAAAGATTAAATATTTCTTTGGATAAATTATTCTTATCAATAAAAACAGTTGAAAATAATAATTGACAACTACTCTAAACTAGAATGATCCATTGCACCTGAATTTCGTTGTTACTTTAACATCGCTGGCCAGTACCCCCATGGACTAACCTTCGATTGGTCCCCGGAACTTCCTTTACCGGGATTTTGAACATCACCGCAATGGATGCAGCATTTGAAATTCTATTCTAAAAAAGTCGCGAGTCATTCACTTAAACACTCTCACTTAAATTAGAGCGAATATTATCCATGACAAAAAGAACTTGCTTGGTGCTTACTCGTTTGTTTACCACCAAAACTGTTGAACCAGTATTTCTACAATATTTTATCAGGTTTACTATTCTATAACTATTCTATATTCTATAACAAATTCCTTATTCAACCTCCTTAGATTAAATTTGAATATTAAAAGTCATATATAAAACTACCTCGTCGGCGTCCTTACATTATCTCAATATCTCAAAAATTATAGTGGGTAGACATAGGGAATTCTTCACAAAGTGACCTTAAAATCACTTATAGAATCGATAAATGCAATAATATACATGGTGTTCCATTTAAAATAAGAATGTTTGTGTCAACTTCCGGTGTAACTGGAAGGCAGGTATGTTTAAAAATATTTTTTTCGATGGAGAAGGTACACAAACCTTTGCCCACAAAATTATCATCATATAATTCTTAGTGAAAAATGTAACATTCCCGGTTCACATAAACACGGGATTTCACAAAACCCCCATAGAAAAAAATTACAAGGGGCCAAATCGGGAGATCGGGCCGGCCACTCCAAATCGCCCCTAATTGAGATGAGGCGCTCTGGGAAGTGGTCCCACAAAACAGCCATCGATACTCATGAAGTGTGTGGCGTTGGTGTTTATGTGAACCGTCCAAGGATCCTACAAGATTTGAGGACCAACATCCAGGAAGAAATTGCCAATATAACGCCTGCTATGCTGGCAAGAGTCACGACAAACGCCAGAAATCGGTTTACTCAGTGTATGGAGAATGGGGGACGTCACCTATCTGATTTGATATTCAAAACTGTGTAAAACAAAACTTTAGGCATGCGCCTATATTGTAACAAAACAAATAAAAATGTTCTGATTCATCATCGGGTTTTATTAAGTTTTGAAAAAAGGAAGTTATGCTGCCGCATCCTGTGCTATAGATACTTTCTGTATTTATCTATATAAATGAGGTATATATGAAATATAATAAAATATGTGAAATAAACAAATATCCGCTTATATAAGGCGCCCGCCTATATTTTGATTCGACTGAAGTTATTCGCAGTGGGTTGGTTGTAACCATCCATAAAAGACCAAAGAATATCTAATTATAATGCAATAAAATTAATTATTTTCATGTCATCGTTCTTTAAGTAGTAACTCATCAACTTTTCGTTGTGCGTTCATAAAAATTTAGGGGTAGGTGGCATAGAGATAATGCATGATCATATACATTATATTGATTGTAAAACCTCCCTAAAAAACCGAAAAAAGTTAATATTTGTAATTCAATAATTATTTTTACGTCATCGTTCTTTATGTAATAAATTAGCAAACCTGTATTGTTAGCATAGTTGGGAGGTTACAATCAATTTTGATTAACCCACAACAAAGGGTTGATGAGTTATTATATAAATAACGATGACATTAAAATAATTGAATTATAATAATTATTTTTTTTTCTGTCTTTTAGGGAGGGTTACAATCAAGGCACGGTCATTATCTCTATATTATCTACCTCCTCTTAAATTTGGATGAACGCACAAGTAAGGATTAATATGAGTTATTACATAAAATACGAAGACAAGAATAGAATATATTATAATATTTTTTTTTTGGTCTTTTAAGGAGGATTACAAATAATATCAGCACTATATACCAATTACTGTATGATATCCTGTACCCATCCTTCGATTATTATGAAAGCATAAGGACGATCAGTCAGCCACAGATATTTAATTTTTTTTATTTAACTCCACATTATGATCTCTGGCTAGAAATCTGTGGATAGCTTCATTCGAATTACATTTTGGTGCATTGTAATTGCTTATATCTTATATATCTTAACTATACAAGATATTCAGATGCAGTTACCGGTCCTTTTATTTCACTTCAATATACTGAGGCATCTCTCATAATATACGAGTATAGCTATCATGTATATGATAACTATCACTATGATATATAGCTATCACTAGCTATCTGTTGTTTGGTGTTAAATTCGCTAAGGCTCATGTGGTCATGGTACATACCTACATCTATCTATATATTTAATAAGTACATATTTTACGAAATACAGTAGTTTGATCAAAGGATTCTAAGTTTAGTTTTTCTTCACATTTAAAAGAAATAATAAACTTATGTTAGTAAGTTCTAACCACCATTTAATGCTGGAATGAGGGAAATCTGGAAAACTTCATTCTAGGGATAGTCAAATATCAATTGATGTTAAACTCTGACATTAACACCAAGCTGATCTTTTTCTTATCCTAGGCAAGCACGTCATGATGATTGATGATTGCAAAGACACCCCTGCAAACAGGCCTTATTATACGAGTAGATAATTTAATGAAAAATTGCCCGCAGGAATGGGAATTACATGGAATGCAGAGAAGCGTTTAACTTTTAGATTTTTTCGCTGTTAAATTTGAGCTTTTTGATATTTATAATTTATTTTCTAATACTGATTGTAATCTATAGTTTTAACTGACCCTGACTTCCCCTACCAAAATGTTATTAAAAAAGGAACACAATGCGTCCTTTTTAGCTTACTCTACTTCTTCCTCGAAATAATAGTAGGTTATTAAAATTTTAAATAGAGTATTCGCATTACATTTTACGTTTACTACTTCTTATAAACTCTACTACTTCATTTACGTTTACGTTTTACTACTTCTTATAAATTGTATACACCAGTGATATAACATTTCAATTAAAACCGGCATTGAGAAAGTCAACTAAATTCGAATGTGCGGTTAATGAAAATATACTACTGTATTTTTTTTGAGCCACCTTGTAGTTTAAACATTGATCTGAAAATCAATTTTGTCAGGAAATAAAGTTTATCCTGCCAAACCTCAATCCATATATTGATTGGCTGTTTTTGCAAATGCTATTAATATAATACGAAAATTTCATTCACTCCGTTACACCTCGGCCAGCTAAAAGTGGCATCCATTATGGCTAATAGCCTCTAAATTGCTAGCAGAAACAGACTCAGTTTTACAGAAACGATATCGATACAATGAGAATTATAGTGCCTAACCGCTTCATAATATATGTTATAGGTACGTTCCCTTTTCCTTTATTTTTTTTATTACGGATCAATTTTAAATGTTTTACCGTGGCAGTCGAAAATACATGTTGAGATCTAACAGGTCGAAACAACCGTCCGTTATTTAATTATATGGATATTCGATCGACATTCATGTGGTTGAAAAGTGCTCATACATTTTTTTTTTAGTTTTTTGTTTTGTTTCATGTTCGTATTTATAGTGTGGTTGCATTAATCCTCCATAATGATGATTGATTAAACATCAATGCAATAATCATACCTAGTGCTTAACAGCTAACATAAAAGGTGCACGTAGACTTTCAATTAGCTGTTTCTACAATACTACGCGTACTGGAATTCTTTGTATATGGGGTTTCTCGTAATTTTCTATCGATTATAAATATTGAAAGCAATAGAACGGGAAAAATGCAACTATGTGTTTTTGAGAAATTCTTGAAAAAATCAAAATATCTCTATAAAACGATTAAGAATATTGATAGGGTATACTTATGAAACTTATCTTAAAATTTGACGTGGAATCCAAAATCGAAATAAAAAATAGCATATTGCACCTGAAATAGGCGAGTTGACATCAAATTCCAGTGGCAGCGGAAGTCGCACTTCTTAATCGATAGAAAATCGAAAGAAACCTCCGTATACAAATCTTCAGAATTTCATGCAGTACGCGTAGTATTCTGGAAACGGCAAATTGAAGCACTACGTGGTCTCTGTATATGGACGTGAGCTTTGTATAAACTACGATTTTGACAATATATCTAAGTTAAAACATTATAGCAAATTGGTATAGTGCGTAATTGAAGGAAGCCATCGAAGTGTGCCGATCTAAGTAAAGAACAACTGTTTTTGTTTAAAACTGACCACAAACCATACGATTGTACCACAACTGTACAAGTTGTACCGTTGTGGTAATTTTTTACCAGATCCATAGTGCGACATTTTCCAACATTTAATAAATATGTGATTTTATTGAATATTGTGAAAAACACTGCATAAATGTTAAAATACTGTTTTATTAAGAAAATAGTGTTCTCATATTGCCATTTTAAAAATATGGATTTTACAAATTTAGGAGACTAATTTTGATTTTACTGATTTATTGAAAAATATGCTTTTTCTCGGTATATTATCAAGCCCATTCGGAAGTTATAACACCGTATTCTTCGAGATTGGCAGATATTGATTTATTTTACATCGAGTTCGAATACAATCGAATACTTCGAGGACAAGTAAAAAAATACAGTGAAAAACACAGTAAAATAGCTAAAGGAAATTATCCAAGCACAATATTTTCAGTTAGAATATTTAGTGAGAGAGTTTGTTAACTTTCGCTTATTTAATATAAGATGACGTTTACAACTGTGGTGACTTGCTTTATCATTTTCAGCTAAATCACGCTAACCGCGTAAATTATTGTCTATTCCATTACCCTGTTTCAGTGCTCCACCGCAATTGCTAGGGTTTTGAAGGTAAATTGTCTTTCATGAGAACGGTGACATTTTAAATAGAAGTTTTAGTTCACAGTGTTAGAACATATGATTGAGATCACTAAAATACATTCCAAGAAAAGGAGGTAAGTAATATAGTCCTTGCAAAAATATTTTTTATATGTATAACATAAAAATGCCAGTAATTTCCTTCAAAATAAATAAGTGTCTACGTTGATTATATAAGGCATAATACATGAATCACAATAAAAGTCACTTAAAGAGTACCCCCCATAAGAATCATTTGTAAATAAAATTAGTTACTTATACTGCATCGGTAATTAACAAACGCAGTACAATTGGACCTCCTTACGCTTAGTAATTGTTAAATGTCCCGTTTTTATTTTTCAACTTCTTTAACTTTGCTAGTAAGCGAGGTCTACAAGAACTTTGATAATATTAAATAAATTAAATTAAGTCACAAGTCGAAATCGAATCGATTTTTTTTTTGACGTTTGAATTTTTTTGGACAAAATATACAGAAATGCGAACAACTTTCTTCTAAAGTTAACAGAAACCGAGAATTCCTACCATTCCAATGGATTCCGAACAGCCCATACTGTACTTCCAAATAGAGTTGCGACTTTTTAAAAAAATTCAGGCCAGGCCAAGCCCGGCCCGACAGAGTATAGGCCAGGCCCGGCCAGGCCAGATAAACCCACCGAACGTTTGGCCCAGTTAAAGCCAGACCTCTTGATAATTATGGCCCGGCCAGGCCAGATTTGAGCCAAGCCCGACCAAGCCAGATTGAATTCGGCCCGGCCCGGCCAGGCCAGACCCAGCCAGACCAGGCCAGGCCAGACCCGGCCCGGCCAGACCCGGTCCGGCCAGACCAGGTCAGACCAGGCCAGGCCAGACCAGGCCAGGCCAGACCCGGCCCGCCCAGACCAGGCCAGACCCGGCCCACCCAGACCAGGTCAGGCGCGACTCTGCTACGTCAGACCAGGCCAGACCCGACCAAGCCAGTCGAATCGAAGCTCAAATCGAATCTGATCCGGCCCGGCTCTATCAAGGCAAGTTTAGGCAGAATCGGTCCGCCCAAATTCAACCCAGTCTGCCTAAGCCACATTCGGCGATACCAGAAATCCTGCCTACTTGACATTGACAATAGGTATGACAATTCGTAAATTTATTAACTCTTATGTCTCAATGAAACGTTCAAATATCTCACAAAATAGAGCAAAACAACCTTCATAGAATAATTTTTTATTTCATTATCAAATAAAATACAAACTCCGAAAACAAATTTGTTCAACAACTTAAACACAAACATAATGTTTTACATTTAACACTTGTAATATATATATAGTAGTATAAGATATTATATCAGACAGTATGTACAGTAAGTCCCAGAAGTGATGTCTAAATTCATTTAAAATTCAGCGGTGTGTTTTTTGGAAAAACACTCGGACTTGTGGATTTTTATTTTTTAATGCGATTTTTTTATGCTCAATTCATGTATACAGGGTAGTCCAAAAAGAAGTTACGACCATCAACTTTATTTTTTCAAATATTTCATTTTTAAATTCAGCATCGAATTCTAAGTATGTGTAAGAATTTTTAGATGTGCTTAAATATCAGAGTAATACTAAGTTTAATTTTTACATTTTGGGACACTTTAAATTTGAAGTAGTATGAGTGAGATTGGCCGTAAGTGGTCAGATAAATGGGCGAAACACCTCAAATTATTATGAAATCAAATTCCTCATAGGAAGAACAAGATATAGTATTTTAAAATTGTTATACAGCAAACCGGTTAGCCTAGGTTAAGTCGAAATCGGTCCAATCCGGCCCGAAACGGCCAGGCCAGCCCAGGCCCGATTCGGCCAGGCCAGGCCCGATCCGGCCCGGTCAGACCCGAGCCTGCCCGGCCAGACCCGCACCGGCCCGGCCAGGCCCGATCCGGCCAGGCCAGGCCCGGCCCGACTCGGCCAGTCGGGCCTGGCCTATTCAATTTCAGCCCGGCCCGGCCAGGTATTACAAAGCAACCGGCCAGGTTCAGCCCGGCCAGTAAAATATGCAGATTTTTCCGGCCCGGCCAGGCCCGATTTCGGGAGGGGCCTGGCCTGGCCGGGCTTCTGGCCTCAAATCCTAACTCTACTTCCAAATTTGTATTTGTTACTTTTTGCTTTTTATTCAATTTCTATACTGAAGGAAATTGGCGTAATAAACTGTTTCACTAGAATAACATGATTATGGCATTTTGCACATTTTTGTAGTGCGTTTTATTGTTTTCAAAAGTAATTTTTCTACTCATTATTCAATCAATTTCACTGAAATAGGTTTCACTATTATACATTATACATGAGGTGATAGAGACTATATTTCATTTAAGTAACAACTTATATCTATTACATTTCAGCTGTAGAGCAGGTAGGATTTGTTGTATGAAGGCAGTCACCACAGATCTGTATGTAACAGCTGTACTAACAGTATTACACTTCTTCATAATTATTATATTTCGCCCTTTAATATGTAAAACTCGTTTTATAGTTAATCGATAATATATAGTTACACGCTCGGCATATATTTTATTTTTTAGTAAAAATTATAAATTTTAAAAACTATAAAATTAGCATATATTATGTTAATTTTGTTAAACAAGCAGTATAAAGCGAAGCTCATTACATTCATATTCTTATAGGTAGGTACGCAACGTGGTTGGCAATTTGAGACCTGTTCCTGTTGCCTGTGCACCTGTGCACGTTAAATATTTGTTAGAAAAACAAAAAAATTAGTAATGCTTTAAAGGTGAAAGGTGGTTAATTATATTTTTTATTCGGTGCAGTGTACTTTTTGTATATGTACAGTGTGTCCATTTGGTGCGTAACTCGACTATATCTGGTAAGCTATTACATAATATAAAGAATAACTTCAGTTACAAAAGTTACTTGGCCCATTTATCAAAACCCTTTACAATTGTAAAATGTTTTTTAATAAACAGGGTTGATGAACAACGGATGGGATAATCAGTTAAGTATACAAAATATAGGATGTCCCATTTAAAAAAGTTAAGTTTAAGTTTTCCCGATTCGGTGAAGATCACTAGTAGCAAACATTTGAAAAAATTATTTTATCATTGGCAACCGTGCAATTTTTGTATTTGAAGTTCTTCTATATATGTAATATGAAACGATTAGTAATTCATTTGACACAGGAATATAATGCTGATACATCTTTTAGAACTTAACGTCGTAAAAACATTAATTTCTATTTTCATGTTGTTAATAAAATAACTTAATTTATTACTAATTTCCTGCAATGTAGGTACACGTATCGATTTTATAGATGGTAAAAAGGAAAACGAGATTTTAAAAATAACTTGTGAAGCCCAGTTTGTCATAAATAAAATTATAATTCTTTTAGAATTATGCTGATGTAAACCAGAAACTCATCATAATAAAATTTTATTACCTTCTTAATGTGATTTTTAGAGAGCATTTCTTTGTATAGAACTCATACTTAGAGTTCTGAAATTCATCATCTAATTATCTTCTTGTAAAACTGCTTCAAAGAGAAGTTCCTAAGTTTCCGTGTTTCCATTAAAAGGAAATTTCAACTTCTTTTGCGGGTAATCCTGTTCTCTAAGATTTAAGCCATTATTAATTCAAAACCAATAAAGTCGATTTTTATTTTCGCAATATTATTTAAGCTCTTCTTAATATAAAAGAAAATAAAACTTTTTGCGAAATAATCACTCGATATCTAAAGATATATAAAAACCGATTTAAGGAATATATAAATTTATCTCGATTTAATAAAATAAATAAGGCAGTTATTGGAAATTACTGCCTTCCAACGAAAATCCAAATAAAAATGTAAAAATTTAAAAGTAAAGAGAATGTTTCCGTTTCCTTTGTGGCCTGATTACGTGCAGCGTCATATAAAGAAAATATGAGAGTTTTATCAGAAAAACAGGAAGGCTCTGAGAAGCTATTAGTTAATTAGTACATAAAAAATGTAATATTGATTAAATAAAAATTGAGCAATATGTATGTGTGTGTTTAATTTATTGTTCAAGATAATGGACTGAACTATTTAGCTTCAAAGAGAATTGATAACTGCTTCTATTGACTTTATTGCCACTTTTAAGATGGGCATCCAAGGCTTGTCCCGATTTTTATACTCTCCAAACTTAATATAATCATCTAACGATCTATGGTATACCTACATCTAAGTAATTTTTACAGTTTATATTTTAAATTTTATCGATTTACATGAAGAGAATAGACTAATAAAATTTACGCTATGCAGTAGACGTATATGTTCCTTTGAATATTCCTATTAGAAAAGCCCAAGCGGAACGGGATGTATTATGTTTAAGAACGCCATTAAAGTGAAAAATGAAATAAAATTTTTGTATTAAATCTTTAGATTTATTATGTTTTTGTGTCTATTAAATTATAAATAAATAAACATATCTTGTTCATATGTGACTAGTTCAAAATACGTAACATTCTTTATATTTATTCACGTACACATTCCTAGTTTCATGCAATTTGTTGAAAATTAGTAAAAAGTTAAAACAAAGGAAACTGTACACGCAAAATTCACAAATGTACAAGATGTATAGAAATAAATCATTATGTTACGTGCCCGACTGCCCACATCCCACAAATAGTGACAAACCACACTACCCGGCTGGAACAAAGAGGACATAGGTATACTCAGGGTCCGAACCAAATTAATCATGTTTTCATAAAATTCGGTACCATTAACTTTCTTTTGTAATATACTTGCTTCACTAGTATTACTTAAATTAAATTCATCAACTCAGAAAATGAAAATTGAAAGAATATATTTTTAAATAACTTTAAAACATTTATAAAATATATTCCTAGAGTGCATGGGTAGCAAATATATAATAATAATAATAATAATAATAATAATAATAATAATAATAAATGCTTTTATTACAACCATTTTTCTAAAGAAATACATTTACAGTTAATAGAGTTATGTTATAAAGGGCAGAGTTCAGTGTTTTTAAGAAAAAAACCTCTGCTCTTCCACTCAACCCACAACGAGAAAGAACAAAATAATCATGTAACGGCAACGCCAACAAAATGTAAATATATGACTGGAATCAAAACATTGAAGGAACAATAAGAAAAAGAAAAAGGAAGAACATGTAACACTTGCTAAATATTTATTGCAGAAGAATTTTTTTTAACTGATTTTTAAATTTTTGGCTTGGCAGATCCTTGAGAACGCTAGGAATGGCATTATAAAAAGATGCTATACAATATGAAAATCCAGAACGAAATATGGAAGTTTTATTTTTAGGAACTGTAATAGTGCTCTTGAATCTAATATTTAAGTTATGTACATCTGTCCTGTAAGTTATTTTTTCATACAAATAAGGAGGTGACCTATTTAGCAGAACATTGTGATAAAACAAGCAACTGTGGAGATGATTCCTATTTTTAATATTTAACCAACCAATTTGTTTCAGACTTGGAGAAATCGAATCATATTTCCTAACTCCACATATTAACCTTACACAACTATTTTGCAATCTTTGTAATCGAAGAACATCAACCTGTCTTAAGAAAGGGTAATATAGAACTGATGCATAATTCATGTGAGATAGTACAAGAGCTTCGCATAATAGAGTTTTGGCTTTTCTAGTTAATACGTCCTTGCTTGAATAAATTAATTTTAAATTTCCAAAAGATTTCCTAATAATATGATTGACATGTTCTGTAAATTTCAATCCAGAATCGATATATAGTCCAAGGCTTTTTGAAACATGCGTTAGGTCAAGAGGATTGTTATTGGTGGTGATATTAATCTTATCCTTACATCTGTTTCTCGCTTTTTCTCTACCAAATAACATAACCTTGGACTTTGTTGCGTTTATAGATAAACAAAATTAATTGGACATTTCTATAAGAGATGAAATATCCTGATTAATTAATCCACAAGCGTATTCTACATTAGTCTCCTTGAAAGAATGATGATACAACTGAGTATCGTCAGCATAGAAATGAACGTTACAAGTTTTAAGTACATTTTGAAACTCAGCTGTATACAAAGTGAATAAAAGAGGACCAAGTATTGACCCCTGTGGAACACCTTGCTCTATTGGTAACATGTCAGAGTTTTGATTATTATGTATAATGTAAGTTAATTAAATACAGATGTTCAGTCTTCCTTGCAACGGAGTTTATTCCAAAACTGAATAACAATGATCACTAGGGGAATTTATAAAGTTAGGTATACTGATAGCATTTTCAAGAATTACAGAAGGTAGTCGTAATATTGGCTGAAGCTTGGAAATATGCATAATTTCGAAAACGTCACAAACTTTTAGAAGAAGACTCCAGAACACTGGAGAATTAATCCAGGTGATTTAGATTATTACTTAACCTTCATATTTTGAACAGTGATGATTAACGAAGTATTCACGTGACATATGATAAAGAATTGTTTCTGACTTCCATTCAAAATGAATATTTTAATTATAAAATTATCATCATTATTTTTAGTTTCCATATTGGCCCAGCAGTGGACATGATAGAAAATAATAGTTTTGAAAAAACACAGTTCTCATTTACATGTTTCAAGAAATATAGAAAACACTCTATATACTAGCATTTCGGTTTATTAGGATTTTCTCAATAGAGTAAATGTCTATTGACGTTTCATAAAGAACCATCCAGAACCATCCAGAACCATCCAGAACCAGAAATGATGTTTCATAAAGAACCATCCGCTTCAGTATCCACTTTATTATAGAAAATCTTACATTTTCTTGACAATAGCAAACTGGAATGCAGAATATATTGCACAACAGAGAAATGCACAAAGAACAGTTATTAATCTAATAACTGTTATTAATCTAATAACTGTTATTAATCTAATAACTATTAGTCTAATTGTCTATTTCCAAACCAATAATATAAAAAAGTAACTTTTTTCGAAAAAAGCAAACAAATTGGTATATATCATCTTTTTGTTTGTTGTATATATAACTTTAATACGCGTCGCTAGTATTTATTCATAACTATAATTTATTAATTTTCATTGAAACATGACAAATTGTATTTTTTTGTTGAATAAAATACAATTTTGTCATTTTTTTAATCGAAAAATCTAACGGCTTTAACACTGAGATTAAAATTGAAGTTATGGCGTATGCTACTGTGAGAAACCCTTATTATAAGCATGTAGTATTAGCACATTATGAATTTAGGTTCATGAATGTTTGGTTCTTTACTTTCTTTTTTTTATTTTGGTTGATTGGTATACTAATTTGGTTAATCATTTTGTGTATTTATTAATGTTCAAGTAGTTACAGTTATTGTCTCGCTGGTACCAAAACACCTAATTAATTATTATACGATACAGTTTGGTTACAGTCGTCGAGATCTACATAATAGTAGAGCAGGCGAATAAAAGGAGAATTTGAGCAAGAGGGTCTGTATACTTAACTGATTAAGTTATGTGACTTTGTTACATGTAATTAATTTAATTTCAATTTGAAGTGTTACTATTTTCATTAAAGTCAGTTTACCTAGAAGACAAACCATTAACTATTTTATAGCAATGCAACTAATGTAATTGCCGGTAAGTGAATAATGAAACAAGGCAATAAAACAGACAGTACACAGTAAAAAATTTCAGGCAGAATTTTACACGAAAAGTGGTCTATATAAGGCCACACCAGCTCGTGTACATTTTACACCCAGGGTTTTGGTAAATTAGACGAGAATTAGTGTGTACAATTTACACAAAACAGTGTTAAACATAATACACCATATCGTGTAACTTTTACACTAACTTATGTTAAATATACACACAACAGTGTAACGTATTTTTAAACGTGCTTGTTAAAGTACACATATTCGTGTTAAATTTACACAAAACAGTGTTAAATAAAATACACCGTATCGTGTTAATATTTAAGTAGGTGGCCAAACTTCAAGGGGTGATTCTTTGAGTAATTCTAAGACGAAAAACTTATATAAACATAGGTCCGGAAATGCTTCGTTTTCAAGATACAGGGTGTGAAACTTAAAAAAAAATTGTTTTTTCGTAAATATCTTAATAATCCTTTAAGCGATTTCGTTGAAATTTGGCACCTACTTACCTTTATTGATGAAAATTTCGTAGGTATCGTCGCTGTTAAACGTTGCCCATTTTATTGTGTTATGTCACATATGTCACTTTGATTAGCAATCATTTTTGTAATAATTGTAGCCAACACGGGGATGAACCTATAGATTAGATTAGCTAATAGATAAACTATAAACGGAATCACAATTTCACAATATGACGGAATGAGCTGGAAAAATGAGCCAGACGCGGTGCGGAAAGCGGGGACAAGACAAGAACAAAACAGATCACATGACCAGCTTTTAGAGGACGCATGCGTACAAGAGAAAAGCAACACTATCGGGTGTTATAACTGTTCGTCTTAACGTGTAAAGTTTAATGTTTATGGTGTACTGGGTGTATATGTAATAAGAGTGGTGTAAAAAATTACCCATTGTCGTGTAGACTAACACGGAACCAGGACATAACCTTGATTTAACACTGTATTGTGTAAAATATAATTTTACCAAATTAAAGTTGGTTAAAAGGACGGCACTTTACGAATAATGGTGTACAATTTTTACACGCAACGCGTTTACCACTTTGTCGTGTAATTATACACGAGATATTTTTTTACTGTGTAATTTACTTGTGTAGCTCGATGTAATTGACAGCGGTCTGACACAATTCTGTGACAGTACGGATCAAATAAGATATAATTGATCCAGTATGACTATTAAATTTTGCTTGGGTGTTTCTGGGATTATATGTTGTGTTCAAAACACTGCTGATTTTATATTTATATTATTAAGAGGACGTTTCGCAGACGGTCGTTAATTTTTTGAGCTATGAACAATGTAATATAATAATCAAACTAGAAATGAGAGAAAATCGCTACCACGATTTTCGTTCCCATTTCTAGCCGTGCAGCCCTAGCCTGCAGCCTGGGGTTACCCTTCGGGTGACAAGAGTAACTAGAATAATATTATTTTTAAGAAAATACATATTAAAGAAATTTGAGATAATCCCTTGTATATGAAATAATAAATTTAGAGGTAGAAAGCTGAAATTTTGTTTCTGAAATGCATGATGTAATTATACTAAAGATTTTGATGAATTGTAAGGGAATTCTTGATGGTAAAACATAATTTTTTAAGTGCTGAAAGTATAATTAATTTTTTAGTAAACATTTTTATCAATTTTATTAATAGGGACTTCCGCTACGATTCGGAGCCCCGCCCGCCCTTCGAAAAGGTGTAACGACAGCGTTAAAAAATATATTGCTGTCATAATTGTTGCAGCAAATTAATATTCTAGATATATTTACTTTTATAAGCTAAAATGAACGAATTAATTCCAAACTTTACCTGCAGAAAGAATAAAAACTACGGACAATGAAACAGAATAACTAAACACTAATAAGACTAATACATATTTGGAATTAAAAAAGAAAAATAAAAAAAGGTGCCTCCAGAGTGATTAGAACTTGCGAAATTCAGCATTACGATGCTCAAATCCTGCGACTTTCACCATTACGTCACCGCGTCACTCGTTACTGTTTGACGCTGAAACAGTTAAGTTTGTAAACTGTATGTGTTAACCTGAAAAATTTATTTTTACCGATATTCTAAATGAAAACACATTTCGCTTCAGTATTTTGGTAATCAGAAGTGTTTAGCAGTTAGTACTATTGATTCTGTAAGCAATATTTCTCATAGGAAAATAACCTATCTGAAGTTTAATTAATTTGACAGTTTTCATAGGAGGTGCTTCTTGTTAGTTCAATCTCACATCGGCAGATAAAATGAGAAAGAAGTTGGGATGACGTATATTACGCTAGCACCCCGACTGTAGCACCCGCCCAAAAAAAACTATACCACAAATTGTTGCTAATTTGTTGCTATTTTGTGCCACAAAAAAAAATTGTAACTTGTGCTGCTCTTGAGAAAAATGGTGGTTGCTGGCGTAAGTTTACGCTAGCACCCCAATTTGTTGCTCCTGACCTAGAAACGCTAGGCCAAAAATTCCTGCGCTGGATTTTGTTGCTTTTCAAGTACTTTCGAATGGTATATTGGTTTAAAAAAAAATGAGTTTTCCGATTTTTTTCCTTTACGGAAGATACGATATTTGTTATAGCTGTGCAAAATAAAATTTTCTTGGGCTTACCCGGAAACTTGACCTACTACCTTTTGATAACAAGATAAAATCATGACCTAACATATTCAACTACCTATCTACTGAGGTGCAAAATAGGAAACTTGCCTTAAAAATACTAAAACGAAAATTATATCGTTTTGGTCACTTATAGAATTTGTTGCAACCATGCACTACTTGAAAACACGAGCTACCAACTTTTCACAACAAGGTAGAATGATGACCTAACAGTTTTCAATATCTGCAGATGTGCAAAATGGAAAACATGACCTAAAATTGCATAAACTGTATGTTGCATATGACTGTATAAATAACGTCGAATGGGTCGTTGTTTCGGTTGTGGTTCAATTTAGTGTGTTTTTTATGGAATTAGTGCCTTAATATTTTGGTTTTTCTTTTTGGAAGTTTTGTGCAGGTTGTACCTGCATAGTGACATTGGTCAGTTATTTTTAATGTGGATGCATCATTGGTTTTGTTATGATTTGAAATGAGTTCCTCATGTTTTAAGTGTGACAAAAACATTGAACGCAGAAAAACTCCTTGGTTATCGTGTAGTGGTTTTTGTAGTCATGTTTTTCATGCCGAGTGCGTTGGCCTTCCATCTGATGTTTACAAACATTTAAAAACCCCCGGGTTGTTCTGGTATTGTGAAATATGTAGCAAAGTAAGAAATGATTATGAATCTATTGTCAAGAATAATTTAGAAGATAAAATGAATAATGTTCTACACTATGTTGAGAATATTTTTAGGGATGCTAAGGATGAAATTATGAAGATTGCTAACGATAAATTCTCAAATGTATGCATACCTAAAAATCTGGATATACAGAGTCAATTAAACACTACCGATGGTAATCGATTGTTTTCGCAGGTGGTCAAGAACAAACCTTTGGTAGTCATTAAACCAAAAAATAATGAACAATCAAATGCCCGGACTAAAGCCGATATCATGGAAAATTTGAATCCAGTTGACTTGCAGTTGGAGTTTTCCAAAGTAAAGAACATTAGTAATGGAGGTATTCTAATCGGTTGCAACGATGCTGAAAGTGCTAATAGGTTCAACAAGGTAGCTAAGGAGAAGTTATCTGAAAATTATCAAATACAGGAATTGAAAAACCTGAAGCCCAAATTGAAACTTGTAGGAATGTCTTGCCTCTACTCTGAGGGTGATTTAATAAATTTTTTAAGGCACCAGAATAGTATGTTCCCTGAAAATAGTAGCATCAAAATTTTGAAAATATGGGCCACAAAAAATAATAAAAACATCTATCAAGCAGTCTTGGGAGTGGATGCACAGGCTTATCTCGATATTTTGAAAGTTGGTACTTTGAATGTTAACTATGATGTTTGCTCTGTATATGATGCAATTGACTTGAAAATTTGTTTCAAATGTTGTGGGTTTAGACACCATTCTCGCTCGTGTACATCTACCACTGTTGTTTGTCCTAAATGTACTTTATCTCATGATCTAAAATCATGTCCAACTAATTCGGAGCCTAAATGTATTAACTGCGTAAAAGCGAAGTTGCCTCAAGATAATCACTATGTTTGGGATTCCGAGAAGTGTGCTGTTTACAAATTAAAATTGCAACAATATAAATCATTAATTTTTTCACCTTGTGATATGTAGCAATTAAGTTTATCAAATATTCAACCTAATGTAACTAAAAATTCTGTTCATTTGTATTATCAAAATGTACGTAGTTTAAGAGGTAAGAAGTTTGACCTATTTAATGCCTCTCTTGTATGCGACTATGATGTGATTGCATTGAGTGAAACCTGGTTATGCCCTGGTATATTTAATAACGAATTATTTTGTAATGATTATATTGTCTTTAGAAAAGACCGTAATTTCGGTGAATTAGGTGTATCTAGAGGTGGCGGTGTTCTTTTTGCGATAAAAAATAAATACATGGTAGATTTACTGGATCTTGATTGTTTTGGAGAGTTGAGTACCCAAGTCGACATATTGGGAATTAAAATTTCTCTTACAAACAGTAGCGTCAAACATATTTATGCTATTATTTTATACATTCCACCAAACTTGAATACGCAGCTGTACGAGTGTGTATTCGATAATATTAGTAGTATTGTAAACTTGCAGAATGACGACGAGCTGATCATTTTGGGAGACTTTAACATTCCGAGTTACGCAAATTATGTTAATAATAAATATTATACTGATGCATTCGTTGAACGTCTTAATAATTTTAGTGAATTTCTGGGAATTAATCAATACAATTTTGTCTTAAATACCAACAATAGAATTTTAGACTTAGTATTTTCTAGATCAACTTTATCGGTTACACGATCAAGTTTTCGTCTCTTAGACGAGGATTTGCCACACCCAGCGCTTGATATCAGGTTATCTGTAAATATTAATATGCCGAAATTTAAAAACAACCCTGTGGCTCGTTACAATTTTAGGAAAGCTAACTTCCTAATTTTATATAATGATTTACTCGATGTTGACTGGTCTGTGCTGCTGTCTCACACTGATATAAATGAAGCTTGCAATTGCTTATATTCTGTACTTGATACTGTTTTTTCCAGATCTGTTCCGAAGACAATTCCGAAAAATGAAAATTATCCGTCATATTTCACCGGTAATATAATTAGGAATATAAAAAAGAAAGCCAAAGTGTGGAAGTTGTATAAAATAAATAGAAATGAAACTACATTTAATGAATACAAAATGCTGAGGACTCAAATAAAAAATGAAATACGCATCGCTCACAATGAACATCTTTTAATAATTGAGCAACAATTAAAAGTCAACCCCAATCAATTTTGGTCGTATATTAATAGCAAAAAAAAAGTGTCGAGTATTCCTAAATTAATGAAACACGGAGATATTTCATTAACTAATGAGAATGATATTTTAGATTCATTTGCTAGCTTTTTTCAGTCATCTTTCATTAAATCTAGTAACTTTCTCGGTGACAATATGGAACATCAGTCTACTTCAAACCATATTAATTGTCCCATCTTATCTGATAACGCGGTTTTGAATGCTTTGAAGAAAATTAAACCAAAAATGACGACAGGTCCAGATGGTATTCCAGCCTTTTTATTAAAGGATTGCGCGCATGTTTTAGTTAAACCTTTAACCTTTCTTTTTAATTTATCTTTAAAATCTACAACATTTCCAACACTTTGGAAGCAATCCAAAATCTGCCCGATTTTTAAGAAAGGTGACAAAACAGAGATTAATAATTACAGACCTGTAGCAATATTGTCCAACTTTAGTAAATTATTTGAGGTAGTCTTATATGATTATATGTATTTTAATTTGAAATCTCAAATATCTCCAAATCAGCATGGATTTATGGCAGGTAAATCAACTGTGACGAATTTAGTTTGTATAGATCAATTTATATCAGAAGTCTTGGACAAAGGAGGACAGGTAGATGTCATATATACTGACCTGTCTAAGGCTTTTGATAGACTCGACCATGGGAAGTTGTTAGATAAATTACTCTGTTACGGTTTGACTCTGAATTTTACGAACTTCTTTCAATCTTATTTATCCGATAGAAAATTACGTGTTCAATATTGTGGGTTCAGATCTGTTGAAATACTTGCAACATCAGGCGTTCCTCAGGGTTCAGTCCTAGGACCTCTATTGTTTAATTTATTTATAAACGATATTAATATAAATATTAGCAGCAATTCATTGATGTACGCTGATGATTTGAAATTGTACAGATCCATTAAAGATGTGTCTGACAGTTCGGAGTTACAATCTGATCTATCGAAGATTAATTTATGGTGTGAAACAAACTTACTGCCACTTAACATCGAGAAATGTTGTTTTATGTCATTCACCAAAAAGACCGTCCCTACTATAATTAACTTCTCATATAAATTAGGTGACACGTTTTTAATGAAGAGTGATCAATTCAGAGACTTGGGCGTTACCTTTGATTCTAAATTGACATTTACTGATCACATTAATAATATCATCAATGATGCTTACAGATTGCTCGGATTTGTTATACGTAATTCCACTCACTTCTCGGTGGACACTATTAAACTTTTGTATTACATGTTTATTCGTTCTAAGTTAGAGTACGCGAATATTGTGTGGAATCCGGGGTATGATGTTCACGTAAACAATATTGAAAAAATTCAAAGAAAATTCCTGAAATATTTAAGTTTTAGATCTGATAACGCTTATCCACCTCGGGGTATTTCGCACTTGGAACTACTTACCAGGTTTCATTTCAATGATCTAGCCCAGAGAAGAGTTTACTTCTCGGTTTTATTTTTATATAAAATTATTAATGGTAATATTGAATGTAAGGATTTATTGCATCTCTTAAATTTTAACATTTTACACGGCAGAACTCGTCATAATCACTTATTTTACTTAAAAACACCAAGAACAAATGTTCTTCAGTTTTCACCTTTAAATGTAATGTGTTCAAATTATCACAATTATGAAAATAGGCTTGACATCTTCTGTTCCAGTGTGCATGAAATTAAGAAGTGTATTCTATCCACAAATTAATAAATTTTTAGTATGTCCTATTTTAATACTTTTATAATATTTGTAATTAATTTTATATCTATTTCGTTTCCTTAGCTGTTAACTAAGGTAGCTCATTACTTTTGTATCTTTCCTGCCATATAATTGGGTAATCGCCTGTCTTGGCAGCTGTAAACAAATAAATAAATAAATAAATAAATAAATAAATAAATAAAATTGTACATGGTAAAAAGACATTATCTCATTTTTTTCGTTTATAAAATTTGTTGCCATCGTGCACTACCAGACAACTTAAGCTACTAGCTTCTAGTAACAAGGAGAAATTATGATCTAACATTTTCAAGTATCTATAGATGTGCAAAATGGAAAATATGGCTTAACAATGCTAAAAACACATTTTCTCATTTTTACGCTTATAAAATTTGTTGCCATCGTGCACTACCGTCAAACATAAGCTACTACCATGTAATAACAAGATAAAATCATGACCTAACATTTTCAAGTACCTATATATGTACAAAAGGGAAAACATGACTTTAAATTGGTAAAAAGACATTATATCAATTTTTCGCTTATAAAATTTGTTGCCATCGTGCACTACCAGAAAACTTAAGCTACCAGCTTCTAGTAACAAGGTGAAATTATGGTCTAACGTTTTCAAGTATCTATAGATGTGCAAAATGGAAAATATGGCTTAACAATGCTAAAAAAACATTTTCTCATTTTTTCGCTTATAAAATTTGTTGCCATCGTGCACTACCGCAAAACATAAGCTACTACCTTGTAATAACAAGATAAAATTATGACCTAACATTTTCAAGTACCTATATTTGTACAAAAGGGAAAACATGACTTCAAATTTGTAAAAAGACTTTATATCAATTTTTCGCTTATAAAATTTGTTGCCATCGTGCACTACCAGAAAACTTAAGCTACTAGCTTCTAGTAACAAGGTGAAATTATGATTTAACATTTTCAAGTATCTATAGATGTGCAAAATGGAAAATATGGCTTAACAATGCTAAAAAAACATTTTCTCATTTTTTTCGCTTATAAAATTTGTTGCCATCGTGCACTACCGTCAAATTTCAAGTACCTATATAATATGTACAAAAGGGAACACATGACTTTAAATTGGTAAAGAGACATTATATCAATTTTACGCTTATAAAATTTGTTGCCATCGTGCACTACCAGAAAACTTAAGCTACTAGGTTCTAGTAACAAGGTGAAATTATGATCTAACATTTTCAAGTATCTATAGATGTGCAAAATGGAAAATATGGCGTAACAATGAAAAAGAAACATTTTTTTTTTCGCTTATAAAATTTGTTGCCATCGTGCAGTTCCTGAAAACTTGAGCTACTATCTTCTAAAAACAAGGTAAAATAATGACGTAATATTTTCAAGTATCCATAGACGCGCAAAATGGAAAATATACCTAAAAATTGCTAAAAATATTATTTTCTCAATTTTTTCGCTTATGGAATTTGTTGCAACCATGCACTACCTGAAAACACAAGCTACCAGCTTTTCATAACAAGGTAGAATGATGACTTAACGGTTTCTAATATCTGCAGATGTGCAAAATGAAAGACATGACCTAAAATTGCTTAAAAAGTATTTTAATTTTTTTAGCTTATAAAATTTGTTGCCATCGTGCACTTCCTGAAAACTTGAGCTACTACCACAAGTATGAACATTATATATCTTTATACTTGTGCTACTACCTTCTAAAAACAAGGTAAAATCATGACCTAATATTTTCAAGTTTCCATAGATGCGCAAAATGGAAAATATATCTTAAAATTGCTAAAAATATTTTTGGCCATTTTTTTCGCTTATGGAATTTGTTGCAACCATGCACTACCTGAAAACACAAGCTACCAGCTTTTCATAACAAGGTAGAACGATGACCTAACGGTTTTTAATACCTGCAGATGTGTAAAATGAAAAACATGACCTAAAATAACTTAAAAAGTTTTTTTTAAGTTTTTTAGCTTATAGAATTTGTTGCCATCGTGCACTACCAGAGAACTTAAGCTACTATAGCTTCTAGTAACAAGGTGAAATTATGGTAACATTTTCAAGGAACCATAGATGTGCAATATGGAAAATATGACTTAACAATGCTAAAAAAACATTTTCTCATTTTTTCTCCCTTTTCTCTCATTTTTTTCTCATTTTGCACAGTTATAGATATTTGAAAATGTTAGACCATAATTTCACCTTGTCACTAGAAGCTAGTAGCTTAAGTTCTCTGGTAGTGCACAATGGCAACAAATTTTATAAACGAAAAAATGAGATAATGTCTTTTTACCAATTTAAAGTCATGTTTTCCCTTTTGTACATATTATATAGGTACTTGAAAATGTTAGGTCATGATTTTATCTTGTTATTACATGGTAGTAGCTTATATTTGACGGTAGTGCACGATGGCAACAAATTTTATAAGCGAAAAAAATGAGAAAATGGTTTTTTAGCATTGTTAAGCCATATTTTCCATTTTGCACATCTATAGATACTTGAAAATGTTAGATCATAATTTCACCTTGTTACTAGAAGCTAGTAGCTTAAGTTCTCTGGTAGTGCACGATGGCAACAAATTTTATAAACGAAAAAAATGAGATAATGTCTTTTTACCATGTACAATTTTATGCAATTTTAGGTCATGTTTTCCATTTTGCACATCTCCAGATATTGAAAACTGTTAGGTCATCATTCTACCTTGTTGTGAAAAGTTGGTAGCTCGTGTTTTCAAGTAGTGCATAGTTACAACAAATTCTATAAGTGAGCAAAATGATTTAATTTTCGTTTTAGTATTTTTAAGGCAAGTTTCCTATTTTGCACCTCAGTAGATAGGTACTTGAATATGTTAGGTCATGATTTTATCTTGTTATCAAAAGGTAGTAGGTCAAGATTCCGAGTAAACCCAAGAAAATTTTATTTTATACAGCTATAACAAATATCAGATCTTCCGTAAAGGAAAAAAATCGGAAAATTATTTTTTTTAAAACCAATATACCATTCGAAAGTACTTGAAAAGCAACAAAATCTAGCGCAAGAATTTTTGGCCTAGCGTTTCTAGGTGACGAGCAACAAATTGGGGTGCTAGCGTAAACTTACGCCAGCAACCACCATTTTGCTCAAGAACGGCATAAGTTACAAATTTTTTTTTTGTGTCACAAAATAGCAACAAATTAGCAACAATTTGTGGTATAGTTTTTTTTGGCGGGTGCTATAGTCGGTGTGCTAGCGTAATATACGTGTTGGGATGGACGCGACTCGCGATTCTCATAGACGAAATAGATGTGGTAGGACTCGACGTACGATCACGAAAAAAAATCTCAAAAGATTAGAGAAAGGACGAAAGTTTCGTGTGAAGCGGTTTTCGAATCTGTAAAAATTTGAAAAGAGGTCGAGAGGATCTCGCGAAAAGTAGGGATTTCGGCAGGCGTGACGGGGCTATTAGGCGCGAGAACAAAGGCCGTTGTTGTCTCATCTCTCTCGCCGAACGGCGATCTACGAAAATTTTGCAGAGGTTTTTTTAAAGGGTTTTAATTGGGAAAACGCGTAGGAAACGGGGCGAAAATACGCCTAGACAGGAGAAAGGCTTGGTGGGGCGACCCTCAGTCGCCCGCGGGGATCGCTTCGCCCCTTCGCAATCCTCGCTCGGAGGTGATAGCTTAGACACTCTGTCTATTTGGCGACGGAATTTAAAGCGAAACAGAATCGACGCGTTTTAATATATATGGATAATCATGACTGGACACTTATGGACTGTAGACTGTGCGATTATAATAATAATTATTCTTTCATATTAGATCAACTATTAAAATAACGGCTTTTGGCTTGAACCAGTAGATACTTGTTTTCATGGCGAAATTTATTTGTGAACTGTCATGATTATTTCATCATTTGATGATATTTAAGACAGTGAGATCCAGAATGATTTACCGTGTCGCTTCATTCTGGGTTTTTCTGTACGGCGTACTTATAATTTCTGATACCAATAGTAGAATCGTGAGCGCAGGTTGAGGGACTTTAATATTGAACAAATTATGACGTGCAAACGTCGCATAATATAATAATATTATTAGGTGTTGTAAAAATAGGAATTTACGATAAAATTATCAATTATTTAATACATATCAGGGATTTGTGAAAGTAAGGAAATATAATTGTGGTTATATATCATTTTGCACCCGATAAAACGGCTGATTACCCAATTAAATAATCAGTTAAAAGGGCGAACTAAAATTGTCTGTTTCAATTACAAGAACAGTTTACAATATTACTAATGTGCCTTGAAAGCATTTCATAATCAATATTCATCATTTGGAAATTCTTCTTGTGATTTAAATGACACGAGTTCATCGAATAACTCCAACCGCTTTTATTGCTTTGTACACTAAAGAAAACAGGCCTCGGGAAGAAAGATATCATGTTTTAATGAAAATGCCAAGTTCTTAGCTTAAAATAAAAAAAAACAAAATAGGTACATAAAAATAACATCCACTAAATTAATCCCTTACGTATAATTTACACCTTCTCTAACTGAAGCTATGAAAATAATTTTCATAAAGCGCAAAATCTATCAGACGCCAATTTAAGGAACTGGAAAATCCACAAAATAATATCCAAGTCAAACCCAACGAACAGAACGTCAAATACTGTCAAATTTCGAAATCAAACAATTGACAATAGAAAAGAAAGTAATTTTAGCAAACGAAAACCACTTTTGGTAGCAATAATTGGGACAGGGTGCGTTCAGAATCTGGTCAATCATTCTGAATCTCACTGTATTATATTTTTCAGAGTTGAAGAACCTGACAACCGTCTGTGAAACTTCCTCGTAATAAAAATTAAATGGAAGAAATGTTTTCGCAATAACGGGTTCATTGAAAATAAACAAACCTATTAAGGAATAGCGTAGATGTAAATGAAAATGTTTATCCATTTGGTCGCTTTTCAATTGTTCAGATACAAGTTCAGATTCAGGATACATTTTCAGTTTGAACGCAGTTTTCCAGCGCACACATTCATATAGATAATATTAATTGCTTATATTTTATTATGAAGTTGAGAATGCAGACAATAATTCTCTTTATGGGATCGATACGAGTAACACAAGAAGACTTATTTGTTGATTTTTTTAGCCTTAACATTTATTTCGCTTTAGGTTTTTAAGAAATGGCAAAAACGCCAGGACATGCAGAACTTAATAAAATTTGATACTCATCACTGATTTTATTGTATATATTTCATACCCAAAAACCACTAGTTAGGTAAAAAGTGTTGGTTCAAAAAACAAAATCCACTGATATAATTTAACTTTTTGTTTATAAGTTAATTATACCTATCTTGAAAAAACTAATCAGACATCTACAAAGGGAAAAGGAGATGAACCGTATACGAGAACAAAAACGCGAAAAGAGCGTAGTTTTGTTTTTGTTGTCCGGTGTTGGTAGTCATTAATATCTTCCTTCGCAGCAGTGATACAGGCACACAAATGATAGGTCATCTACTGCAGCCTTTTACATGTACAAGCAACAAATAAAAACAAGGAAAGCGGGTAAAAGGATTAGAGCGAAATTAAACAATACCGCTAATATTAACAAAATATGGCGTTTCTGGGTCAGAGTAGCAGAACGCGTATAGAAAATTATACCGATATAAAAGTGGCAAACAGCTTGGAAAAACGAAAAAAAAAAAGCATATGTTGGATATTAATCTCCTAAATGAAGTAACACACTTATTATGGTAACAGGCATGCCTGGCCAATGGCCATATTCAATCGTAAATTGTAAGGTCACGAACAGAACTACATTTATTATCGACTTATTTATATTTAATGTTTCTTTCTAAAATGTAAGCTTTATAATTTAACGTAGAATTTTTTTTGAAAAGCTTTATTTCTTTTAAGCGCGAACTGAAAACGTTGTCAGCCATAATTTTGCCTAAAGTCTACCTCAGTAAATATTTTACCATATACACTGTGTTCAGTTTAAGATGAACTGTATTGGCATTTCGAAGACCATTAACCTGCGGCCGCAGTGCAAGCGGTTTACTTGGACCGTAGTGGGTAGCAAACATCCAAGTAACCCGCGAGGTGAGTTTCCGTAACAAGTGATTTAACCGAATCAGCCGCACTGCGATCTCCCACCACCTTAACCAGTCTAGCAACCCGCTAAGCAAAACGCCTAGTAATTAGTCGTGTTTGATATTTCAGCTAGGCGCAAGGTATGGAAGAACAATTAATAATAAATTTTTAGACGTTCTTTCCAATTTGTCTTGTAGTCTTGTACTTTATTAAGCAGAAAATCAAAAGATTCTACATCCATACGTTCATAATTAAAAAAAATTTCAGAGTAATTTCGCATTTTGTAGTTATATTCATGCACCCACCTCCTCTTATTTGCCAGATTTACATATTTTAAACAAGAGTTGGTACAGAGGAGAAGTCTTCTGGCAAATTTTGAAAGGGACATGTTGAGCACTCGAACTACAGTCTACAGTGAACTTGATTTGGATTGGTATATTAATTTTTCGTCGACTAGTGCGGCCAAGGTATATCCACCCCCTACCCATTAACCTTCACCCTCTACCCACTAAGCTTCCCACCCTCCGCCTCCAGTGCGGCTTCGGGTTTACAGATGCAGAGTTGAGTAAATTGGCAAAAAATTGGGCCTGTTTTAGACCCAATAAGAATCCAAGGTTACAATTCCAAGAATTCCTTCCCTTAAGTATACATAAGATGAAAACAAAAAAATGTACATTGTCTGGAAACGTCCATAGTTTGATTATTATTGTGAAAGATACGTTCATCAAGTTTTTCTTATGAGCGCCATATTATTGGATTTTCGCATTTTTGAAAACTCCGTAAGAAGCGACTTTCAAAAATGTATAATAATTATATGTTCAAAAATCTACAAAAAGTATGAAGCATTAGGCAAAATATAGCAGAGAGCTAATTTATCAGTAGCCTATCATAAATAAGAAAATCGAATTTACTTTTAGTTATTTTATTTATGAGTATTATTTGATCAAATTTTATTAACGAGATCAAAATTTTAAATTTATAAATGTAAAGTGTTTTATATTTAACTGTAACATTGTACAAAAGCCTTCTGTCTAGCAAAGCTCAAAGGTTTTAGAATCAAAATTAACAAATCAGAAGGAACGCAATTATTGATTAGAAGAGATATATTTTTATGATGTACAAACTATTTAACATATTTATTTTAACTAAGTATCTAAAAATCATATTAGTGCATCACACAAAGTTTCTATAGGTTCTATTTGGCCAAGTTATATATATAATGTCTATTCCCTTCTTTATGTCGATAGTGTTGTTAAACATATGGCGTCTAATTACAATATCCTATAGTTGTACTGATAAAATAATTACAGTACATTCAATTAGGTACCTCTATCAATTCTTTAGAACAAGTGCGTACAATAGGAATATAATTTGAATACATTTCTTAAATGGACCTAGAACACCCTAAACATAATAATATATCAAACTACTATTCTGGTAAAGATGGGCTATTTGAAATTCGCAATTCCAAGTGGCAATTTGTATGGAAAGAAATATATATAGTGAGGCATCAAGGCTTACCCGTAACAGTCGCTTGTGGATATCAAAAGAATACAAGATGAAGTCTGTGAAATCACGTATGATACCGATACCTGTATTGATTATATAGGGTTCTGCATTGGAATCCTGCGAGCAATTTTGCATCTGATCAAATATTATATCTGATGATGACATTAAAACAGGCAGTATATTATTTGTAATATTATTTTTTATCAAACGTATTAATATTCCAATAAGGTTTCTTAGAAATTAAAGATCCTTTTCAACCACCCATTAAAATATTTCAGAGACTACTTCGATTTGAATTTTGAAAAATTGGGATATCGGGTTTTCGGGCATGTCCTCCTCAAATAAAATAATGGCGCCCAGTAGCACTTCCGGTTATATCGGAAGTCTCCAACAACTTGGTTATTTTAAAGGGAACACCCTATATATTATTGCAATTTTGGATTTTACCTAAAATTTCAGGTTGATTGTCCTCAAGTTTCCCTCTTTCTAAAATTATCGTTTTCAAAATATTAAATTTTTTTCAAAAGAATTAAGAGAAACAGTAACTAGCTTAAAACCATGTATATCTTACGATAAGAAAGATAAAACAACAATATTTCTAGCCCATCCCCCATCCCAATCCCCCCAGACCCCATCCGTACTTTTAAGGTGGCTTAATTGCCATGGATGGTGGAAATTTAATGCTCAGTTAAGTTAACTTCAAACCATCATAAGTTGTTTTTTCAAATGGAGCACCCCGTATGTTTTTACATCGTCTGGTGCATAATATTATTCTCATTCGAACGGTATCGTGGTTATCTCTTGTAGTCACTAAATGGTACCTTGTCTCCCAATCCACCTACCGGGGAAAATTCTGTCTAGATATTGGCGAACAATAACAGCGTGGTAAGTAACTCAAAAATAAGGTTTACATTCAAAAAACCAAACAACTGAAGCTGATGAATTGAAGGAAAGAATAAGAGATGAAACCAGTTCAATAACACCGGAAATGTTACGTAATGTAAGAGACGAATCCTATCACAGATTAGGATGTTGCCAACAAGTGAATGGTGCATTTTGAGCAATTGTTACGTTGAAAACTAATTAAACTTAACAATTACATTTTTATGTTATGCAACCCTCGACCTCTTCAAAAATATTAAATGTGATCAGTAGGTACCCTGGATTCGTCTTTCTATCACCTTTCCAATTAGGAGTCGCATGCCATGTTGTTGTTGTTGTTGGTAGGCGGCGCGGTTACCCGCAGCACTCAGGTCTTTCGACCCATTGTGCCTGCCGCTAGTCGGGAGGTATTGGAAGAGACCCGTGCTATGCGCATAGGCCAACACCCGTTCCAAAGGAAGCTCTCTAATATCCTGGGGCAGGAGAAATGCTGCACCCAGATGTTTGTGTCTCTTGACCATAAGGCAGGCACAGCGTCAGAGGATGTAAATGGAGTCCTCGTCATCGTGCCCGCAAAACCTGCACCTTCTAGTGTCACTAAGGCCGATAGTGTTAAGGTGCTTGTTAAGATGTATGTGACCCGTCAGCAGTCCTGTGACAATCCTTATGCTGTTACGACTTAGCGCAAGTATTGATCGAGTTGCGTTTGACCAAGGCCCTTTAATTAAGAGCCTGGCTTGTCGCAGCCCAGTCCCATTTGACCATTCTTCCTCTGATCTATCCTTGATCCAGTTACCAATAGACCTTGCTACATAACTAGGCGAAAACCCCAGCACTGGTTCGGGCCCTGTAAACTGTATACTTGAGCCTCTTTTAGCCAGTGCATCAGCCTCATCATTTCCTGTTATGTTGTGATGACCCGGTACCCAAGTCAATTTTACCTGGTTGTTCTGTCCCAATTGGGCCAGACCATTAATACACTCTAGGACCGCCCTGGAGGTGATCCTGTAGGAGATCAGGGCACGTAGAGCCGCCTGACTGTCGGTCCATATCTGGATATGCTGATTTGAATATCTCCTTTTGAGATTTTCCTGAACACATGCAGAGAAAGCAAACACTTCCGCCTGAAAGACCGTGGTATACTTTCATAAGGAAAAGGATAGTCTCGCCCTCGGGCGCACGCCTCGGACTCCCGCCCCCGAGCCCTGGTCTGTCTTGGACCCATCCGTAAACCAGACGAGCCCATTCGAGACCTGAGCATCAGGATTTTCGAGCCAAGCGTCCCTGTCCGGTATCTCTACTATGTAAGGTTTGAGAAACACATAAGTGGGAGATATCCTGTCACTGGGTGCGTCCAGCAGACTGTCTCCTCCCACAAGTTCCCCAAGAATACTTGTGTGTCCACCATCGTGGCTTTTACCTAGCCACCGCCCCCACTGCTTGACCCTATAAGAGGCCCTCCTTGCCTCCCCCTCGACCACTATATGCAGTTTAGGGAGATAGGAGAGCCTCCAGAGCCTCTGTGGGAGCCGTGCGTATCGCTCCTGTCGTGGAGCGACGGCGTGTCCTTCTACACGCCAGGCGTTGTAGTTGATTTAGCTGTTGCTTGATGGAAGGTCGCCGCACGGCTGGCCAGCATACAATCGACGCATATAGAAAGGAGGGTCTAATAACCGAGGTGTAGAGCCATAAGGTGGCTCTCGGATTAAGCCCCCACATTTTTCCAAAGAGCCTCTTACATGTCCAGAAGGACGCGGTGGCTCTCTGTATTTGTCTGTCTATGTGGGGTACCCACGACAGCTTTTCATCTAGGATAACTCCCAGAAATTTGACCATCTTTGTACGCTGAATGGTCCTATTGAAAATAATTGGTGCTTTAAAACCATCCAACTTCCTTTTCTTAGTGAAGATGGACTAGGTCGACCTTAGAGGGGTTAACTCTCAGTCCTTGTCCTATACACCATTTTCTATGCTTCTTAGGGCCCTTTGAGTGAGCTCACTAATTATGGTTGCAGATTTCCCTGCCATTAAGACCGTAAGGCCATCTGCATATGCTTGAGTCATAATCCCTTCCTCGTTAAGTCTGAGAAGAAGACCGTCGAGCACAAGGCTCCATAGCAAGGGGGAAAGCACCCCCCTGCGGGCACCCTCGGCCCGCAGTCACTCTAACTGTGACTTCATTGAGAGAGGTAGAAATTGAGCGGTTTGAAAGCATGGCGTAAATCCACCTAGCTATGGTAGGTGGGAATCCGTGATCCTCTGCCGCTATTAGAATTGAATTGTAGGAGGTATTATCAAATGCCCCAGCTATGTCCATAAAGGTCCCGATAGCGAGCTCCTTCTGGCTAATCGTTTTCTCTATTTTGTAGACCACGGAGTGCAGTGCTGTTTCCGTAGATCTACCTGTTTGGTAGGCGTGCTGTGAGCTATGTAATGGTATAGTCACTAGCGGGCCCTCTTTCAGAAATCTCTCTATGAGTCTTTCTTGTAGTTTCAATAAAAACGACGTTAGGCAGATCGGTCTAAAGGCCTTCGCTTCGTCAGAAGAAGCACGCTATAGTGTTGCATTTGAAAAAACCTAGTTGGAGGTGGTTTCCGCTCTCCCTGAAAAAGCTCTCGATTGTTTGGAAAAGATAGGTAAATACATTCAAACGTTGACGTATCTCGGGAATTTCTCGAAAAATTATTCAGCTCCCCGGTAGCGAATTTATTCCTGAATTAACTAACTTTCATCAGTGGCTTTTTAGTTTGATATAAAATTCTATAATATTACAAATGATATTTCGAATTGTGTCTAAACAAGAAATTATAATTAAGCATTTCATTTCTTTTAGTTTTTATTAGTTTTGTTCTAGGTATATGTTTCAAGTCGATTCTCAAATCGTCATCAGTAGAAGAATAGAATTTTGTATTATAGAAATTTTCAAATTGATATTTTTAATTAAAAATGTGAATCTGATAGTTTTTATTTGTATTTCTACATTTTTAACTACAAAGTTGCATGGTTGCATGTAAAGTTGCAGTAACATACGGGATGTTTAGTTACTTTATATACAAATTTATAGATGGATGGCTCCCCTCGTTCCTGAGGTGAAGTATGATCCATTTATTAATAATAATTATCAAGTAGATCTTGGTGATCTAAATGAAAAAAGTTGCGTAAATAGAGGGCTAATAAATGGTACTTAAAAATTTGTGATATGATTTTGGTTTTTTTTAACTATTTTGTAAAATAAAGTTTTTGAATTTTCGAATTTATGATAAGCTTAACATGTCTTAGCCAGTTTCTATTCGAATTTTCGTGTATAAGAAAATAAGTTGATGGTGGTCGTCAAGAGAGGAAGCATCGTTTAGAAAAACTGGCTATGCCATATACATTACAATATTACAGCCTTACAGCTTTTATTACACATTATTTACAACGTAATGTAATAGAGTTAGGTAGCTTATTATTCTTTACTGTTATACCAATAAATTGCTATTGGATTCGAATATAAAGGAATAATATATTCCAGTGTGTTAATTCAGTACCTCAAATAAATCTACTTTCAGGATATGAAAAAATTTATAAATATTATAAAGGCCTCAATCCAATTTCAGCTTCTTGACTTCAACTTAATAAGCTCTTCCTTCCGGCCTTTATGACACGCTAAATACGTTCAGCTGCTAAAGTATTTAAATTCCCTGAAATTTAAATTACACCTTTCAAAGGAAAATCGGGTTAATATTCTGATTGCAGATAATACTTGGGTTTACGGATTCGAGATGGGTTCTTAAATATTACATAAACATGTTAAAAAGCATGTGAAAAGCACCATATGAAAAATTCATAATCCGCAATTTCAGCACTGCTATCTGTATGGTAAGAGGCCTTGTCCATAAGGACCTGTCGGCAGCACACGACGCTTTCTCGAGACTTATTTAAGTCAAGAAATTTATATCATATAATATCATTCAGAATATTTTTAGTAGACCTCTAGAGAATAACATGTTATTTTGAAATTAAAATAAATTATCGAAGGCGTTCCCAAGGAAAACTAAGTAATTTAATAAATTAGGTATCTTTTCTTTTGAGAGAAATTAATTTACATCTATATGGCCAATCACACACAGAGTAAAGGTCAAAACTAACATGAAATATATCCGAGGATAGTTCAAAACTAGTAGTAGGTTCTATTATATCCCTCATTTGTTTTCGAGTTTGTTTTGCACTGATGAATGACATTAATTAATTTTAATTTAATGTCATTGAAACATGATAATGTGGTATTAATTCCCTGAAATGCATTTTTAGCATACCTTCTGTATAACTAGGCGAAAATTACATTAATAAAACCAGGTAAGGTTTTGAACAGTACTATATTTTCGTATTCTGTCAATTAAAAATCTTTGATGAATTTGCTTAAAAATGCAATTAAGAAATAACATCCAATGTGCGTATTCACATGGACTGCAATAATTATAAATAATCAGTTGCTGAAAAAAATTCTCCTGCATTTTTAGCTCTTATTTCTGTGAAAACAAGATTCACTCATGGAAGTTTTTCTTTTGAAAATATTTTACAGAATACTGCCAAAAGACACTTTAGGAAATACTAAAATTTCAGAAATCTACACTTTTCATTATCAAAGCAAAAAAATACTATAGTAGCAGAAAACTATAATAAATTCGAAACAAGAATCCAAGCGGTGCACGGCATAAAGGATCCACAACGTAATTTTCCAGAAATAAAAAAATATATACAATTTTGATGTACCTCAGCGTAGCTTATATTAGAGAGATTTAGTGTGATTATATAATTACAAGGAAAAAAATGTTTTTGACCCTTTAACGTCATATAACTAATTTTAAATCTGATGACGTGCACTCCTTGCCTTGTTTCGAGTACAACATAGGCAGCAGTGTAACTCGTTGCAGTAGCAGTAAAATTCATTATGCTGTCAAGACTTTACTGCTCCAGTAATCTTACTTTATAAAGATCTACATTTTAGTCCCCGTAAAGTAAAATTGCTATTATTGTAAAGTGGTTGTTGTTGCTGTTGAAAAGTGGCACTATTATCACTATAAAGTAACTTATAAGATGTGGAAAATGATTTCAGTGTTACAGAAATTACTATGCTATCATTCCAAAGTGGTTCTACAACTCATACAACTGATAAACTGCAACTCAGTGGTTTTTACACAGAGATATTTTTAAGAAGCCTTCTAAAGTAATCTTTACTCCCAATAACCATACTCTACAACTGCTATAAGGTAACTGCCAGAAAATATGTTTACTGTCGCCGTGAAGTATTTCCTAATCAGTTTAAAATGATTATTAGCTCTAAATTACATTACTGTTTCATTATGTAAAGTAATTTTATTATTATAGTAAAAGAGACTTGCTACTGTTTAAAAAAAAATAATTCACTACAGAAATATTAAGAGCACATCAATACACTTATAGTTCAGTTAATTAAGTACTGGGAAATAATTTTTTGTTCATAATAAACAAGATAAATACATTTATAGATTTATGTATATAGATATAAATTCCTAGAATGAAGATTTAAGAATTTTTGAGATTATTGTATACCGAATTCCACACGAAAAAGCAGTGTAAACTAGTACATTAACTTACGTGAACTAACCAAACTTATCAAAAGTTTAGTATTTTAATACGAAAAATCTCCAAGATCCCATTCAACTAATTTTTGTTTGTATATCGTCTTGTTGTCTGTCGATGATTCCAGCTCTAACGGCAGTAGTGGCGTATTTGGTGCCAATCTGCAGAAAAAATGTACTACATACAGTATCCACTTTTACGTTGTAGCTTCAGAAAAATAAAATATTTTACCTTCTTCCGACATTTTGTATAACGTAACTGGTTGTTCCGAGGTTATAGTTCATGAATCATGGCATGACCAACAAACATAAAACCGTATTATTATAATTAAATTTACCAGTTATAATAAAAATCAAATCACATAATAAGTAGATGTTTATATTACACAAAAAATCTTAGTTACCTTTTAAAGAAAAATTCTTGCAACCAATAACAGTAACTTTTCACCATCCACGTATAACAAAAAAAAAAAACAGATAAATGGCGAATGGCGACTGGCGGAGGTCGCGTCGGTATACGACAGGTAACTGAAAATATAAAATAAAATTTATAAATTTTTATTTTCTAGCGCAATATGCTATACTACTTTTCTGGTGGTAAGGAGTTTTGTAGTAGTTGAAATGTCAACTTTCAAAAAAATATTTGTGCTGCAATAAAATGTCTTTATGGTCATATGAAACAATGTTACTGTTGCAGCAACATCCACCACGATTGGACATGGAATATATGGGAAATGAATAAAGATGTTCACGGGGGGTTGTAACCTAAACACTTTGGAATGCCACCACCAAAATTCTTATGGACGAATATTATGAGTATAGGAAAAAAATTACCCACTTCAATCCGTAAATGGTAAAGTAAGTAAGTTCAATATTCGTATAGGATAATAATCACATACTATTACACTTCGTCCCTAAAGTAACCCCCACCTTAAATTTTGAACGGGTTGAGATATCGACCCCAAACAAAATGTAGGATGAATGGTATAAAACACACCTTATATTCAGTCTGCTGGATACACAGCATCATCTACATTAGCTAACGACAAAGACAAGACATTAGTTGAATCGGTCATTTCAAAAACAACCTAAGTCAGATAATTCACATTTTACAGGAAACGAAAAAAACTGAATATAACATATAATACTTTAACGGTAGTCTAGTCGTTTTTTTAAATATGCAGAACAATGATTGTTGAAGTAAATTAAATGCAATTAGACCTTAATACTTCTTAACCAGTTTCCAAAAAAAAAATTTTTCTTCTCCAGATTTATGTAGTTTTTGCAATGACATGTTTTTCTTCTAATTAAATTATCTAATTATTAGAGATAAGCGATTTCTTTTTTGTATTAAAATAAAACAGTAAGTTACAAATTAACACATAGTTTATTTTAAACATATAAACAACTGAAACTAACTAACTAATCAAGTATTCAACAAGTATTTGAACAAGAAATAACATAGTTTCTATGGTACATAGTCATATTCCTCGTCATTCTCAACATCATCATTTTCTTTAGATGCAATGAGCCAGTTGAAAATAACTACATAAAACGCCATATAGTTCTTATCAATACATTTTGCAACTTGTTTTATATTTTCAATTTTTTTTGGATTTATAGGTACTCCATTCCCAAAATACGGTCTTTCCGTGGGTAAAATAACTTTTGTTGTTGTATTTCTTGCTAAAGAAAATGTATGTTGGACTAGCCCATCTATATAATCATTTGTTATAACAACTCCCTTATTGCTTGAACTATACTTAAAACTCATGTAAGAAGAAGGGGAAAAAATTATTTTTTGTTCTTTAGGAACATGTCTACTAAATGTTTCCTCTGAGAGACAAGATTTTTTATAACAAGAAGGCCACCATTTTTTAAATTCAATAACCTGATGTGTCTTCATTATGAACACAGAAAAATTTTGGATTTCTAATAACATCTATCAGATGACTACATACATGTGCCCCCATCACACAAGAAAATCCGGGCAGGCGTGTAAAATCTTCATTGCAAAAACAACATAAGTGTATGACTAATGTAGTTTTTACAATGAATGTATACCTTGAAGTAAACTTCCCAGTTGAAGGATGTCCCAGACTTATGTTATTTTTACAGGGCACGTGTAGTTATCTATATGAAACACGTTGCCGTTTAAAACTCATTTTTGTAAATTCACTGACTTATGCTGTTTTTGAAATGACCGATTCAGTTAGAAGTATCTGCATCTATTTCTGAGACCCATGTTATTAACCATACAATTGTATATGCAATTGTAAGAACAGAAAGTGATTAGATTTTTGCTGTTTTTAAATTATGTTTTATTTGGTTTCTGTTTATTTAATGTATTGAATTCATTAAAATTGGTTGGTAATTAGCTTTTTGTCATTATATTTCAGTACCTATAACGAACCTCTCACAAATGGTTAATAGGTATTTGTAGTCCTTTTGAACATACCTAAAGTCCTTAATTTTACCCAAAATTGGTCATCAATATAATATATTTTAGTTGTTCAACTTATATTCCCTAACGCATGTGTGAGTACATGTTCTTAAATTTTAAAATAAGTTTTTACACTTAGTCTATAAAGTACATACATATATTTATGCTGATTAAGCTTTGCTCCTATAGACTTGTAGAGTAAAATTTAAAGCATTAAGCATAGGTATCGTAATACGATCCTATAAATGAAGCGGATTACTCTCTTACTTTTAAACTGTATAGTCTCCACAGTGTGAGAAAAATAAATTCGGTAATTTTAGAAATTACAAAAGACAAATGAACGAAATTCAAGTGTGCACACAAGAAAGCCATTAGTTTTTTGTTTATATACACACCTTAACTAATGGCTATAATTTCACACATAGACCAACCGGCACTGCAATCAATCAACATTTTAAAGGGTGGCTTTTATCTTGTGTAACGTGATTTCAGTTTCGTTTGGTCAGTTTATTTATGCTGACCAGTTTATTATACCTATGTTTGGTATTTATGCTAAAAATAACAAGACATCTAAGCACCATCCCAATAGTATGCACAGTCTGTTATGGCAACAATCCCGCACACGGTCTATTATGGTCTATAGGTTTGATTCCCAATTCAGTGACTGGCAATAACGGTGGATATGAGGCCTTTTCTATTACTTCCAGTGTGTAAATTCTCACTTTGTTTAGATATGAATTATGGGGGTTGTCTAATTATATAGTGTTTAACATTTACAAAAAACAGCTTTAGATTTCACTTCAATATTATAGTCTTTTAAATACTTTGAAAATATAGATTCTGTTACTATAGATTTTGCTGATTTTACTTGCAGTAAAATGAAGTAAAGTAAGGGCACATAAAGCTACTTTTCCTGCGGAGTTTAAGAATTGCGGCTGGAACTGCGGCAAGTTGCGGCTCCAACTGCGGCAAGTTTCGTATTGCAATTTTTCGTATTGTAGTTACTCATTAAAACTACAAGTGCAACAAAAGATTGCGACACTGCTCGTTCACATTCAATAGGCTGTTTTTGCATCGTGCAGTCAGACGGCAGCATTTTGAGTGCTAATATTTAGTTTTTCGTGTTCATACTGTTTTCAAACTGTGTTGGTACCGTTTATAGGTGCGGAAAAAACCAGTAGGTATGTTTTGCAATATGAGTGCTCGAGATCAAACAGTACTAGCGGTAACTTGTTTATTAACTGTACTATTAAAATGAAGAAAAAGACGCAAATGTCAGCCAAAAACGAGAATTTGTGTGAAAGAATGTATCAGACATCCTATGGGAGTGCTGCTCCCATTGGAGGGAGCTCCCCACATGCTCCCAACATGCGACTGCTACAATTTAACACTACTATGCCAGAGAATTCCTTGCAAAAACTCTATTATTATAATGTTTACAGATTTGAGTAACTTGGGAATAAATGAAATAAATAAAAAATAAAGTTTGTATCAGTTTTTATAAAAGTCTTATTATTACAAAAAAAACACGATTTATCCTTGCAAAAATGTATTGATTTTTTTTTAAAGGTGACTATCATGTTTAGGATTTGGCACTTTAGACGAAACACTACGTATACATGACACGTGGATATAATAATCAGCCGTGCCATAACTTTAAATAGTTAATATAATATCAATTTATTCTTTTAAATAAAATTACAGGTGAAAGATATAGTTCAGTAAAATCAGAACAATATTAATAAACCTACCTTTCAAAATATAATAACTCTGTAGGTATTTTGTACCGCCATAATTGCACATGCAACCAGTCGAAAAGTTTCAATCGTTTTGATATTAGTTGCAATGGTTGCAATTCCTAGAAATTTAATTTACACTAGGTTACATTTTTTGATACTGCCCGTAGGACGAAAATATTGCACGCAACCATGCTGCATGCGCTACTTTGCAGGTTGCATAGGTATTCACATGAAGATTCACTGGAGTTGCTCAGTTCTTTATGCTGCAGCGCAACTAAAGTAGCTGCGTCTGCCCGTTCCTTAAGGGTATTATATTAATATAAATAATATCTTTATATGAACGGGAATATTATAATATTTTACGGCTTGAAAACATGCAGTAAAATATTTACATGTGAGTTTATTCTCATGAGATTTAAAGGAGTAATGGAAAGTAAAGGCTTATATATACTTAATGTTACATCTAAATTTTTATCATCTCATACGGAGAGAGGAATTCTTTTAGTTAATACTAGGAAATGTAAGCTGACAAGAAATGTGAAATACCATTTTCTAGCACATATATTTTTCGTAATTGCAGTGTAAAATTAGTTGTATGCACCACGGGAATAAAGCGTGTTTTAGTTTTAGTGCCTTGCATAACTGTCCTTTACCTATCTTGGGGAAACATTCTCATACCGTGACTATACTCACTATGGTTTATAAATAAACACTAGAATCATGCAAATTAAAATCAGGTTGCAAAAACATTTATCAGGAATGATTTTTAATACCATAATAAATGTTTTTATATGTTTGAAATCTCCGACTTATGGGCTAAATATAACTATTCTGAAATACTTATAAAATAGGATAATAAAATATTTTTTATTATAACCATAAGCAAGCATCAGTATAGTTAAGGAGGTCTATTATTAGTAACGGAAAGAGTTGTTGGGCATATAAGAATGTTCATGTTATATGTGAAATGTTTATCAGGAGTTAGTGATTTTACAAGTCATAACTGTGTTACGCTATACATATGTGAGATTTGGTAAAGATCAGTTGGGATCAGTGAGGGTTCACTTATGATTTGCAAATGGTATAATGGAATGTTAGCTAAAATAGAATTTTTATTGCGCTTAATAGTATCTAACTGTTTCCCTATGTACACAAATCCAAATAAAAGTATCCGAGAAAGGTCTTAGTAATTTTAGATACGTATATCTGCATAGGTTTAATAGAAATAATTTTAAACTGAAAACAGAATTATTATTCTAAAATGATTATTCTAAATAAAATACCGAAGTACCCAACCAGCAAATTTGTTTTATAAATTAACTGTTATTTATTTATTGATGTTTTATTCACTAGTGACATTTTATTGATGTCTTATAACTACTTCCAAAATTCTAATGGAGTATATTAGACTTGTAGAAAACACTATTTTGTTGCCTGCAACTGAACTGTATTGTAAATTTATCGTTTATTATACAAAATTATAAAATTGCTTATGTCAATTAAAAAATTATTTTATAAACGTTTCTGTGACTAAGATATAAAACATTTAAGCTTATAAAATCAAACTGTTGTATAGCGTATTTAGTAACATACTTTGGTATTATTGGCACTGTTATAAAACATATTAAAATTATTTTGTAACTGTTCCCCATTAGCTTACAAAATTATGTTTGATAATTGTTTGAGACAATTTTCACTTTGAGCAAATGATAAATTGATATTGATGAATTGAGGAGCAATGATAAATATGAGATTTACCATTGAAATTGCTTTATAAAGGAAGGTGAACTACAAGAAACAACTGACAGTTAAAAATATCCGAAATCCAGTGTCAAAAATGTTATTTTCTGCAACAACATACATAACTAAATTTGTCTAGTTTTTGTAGAAGATTAACAAAAACTGCGCCTTGATAACTTTTTATTTTTTAGCATATAAAATTCTAATCCCTTTGAATTAACCCTATACAACTTTGATAAAGCTAGGTGTGAATGCTGCTGTCGTTAATCAGTACATATAAATATAAAAAAATGTGGACAGAATCAAGAGTTATTAATATGTACTAAGTGTGGTCCTTCGTTTTCTTTTACCACTTCAAAGATGATTCACAGAGAAATTTTACAAAGAAACAATTTAGTAATTTTTTTGTATCGCAGGAGGAAAATGAGTCGGTGAACCTCTAAATACAATCAATCACAGATTAAACACAGTAACTTTCTGTTCCGTAGATGTATGGATTCATCAAAAATGTATTTGATGGTACTCTTAGAATAGGTATCTAGGTATTTTGAAACTGCTCGTTTCGGTTTTTTATTATCTTACAGGCGGCATATAATTTTTTTTCTTCCGTTATATTAAATACCATTCAATGTACCTTAGATTTCAGAATCGAAGAAAAGTCAGTTTGGAAACTTCGATGAGCGAGGTGGATGTCGAGGTCACGATCGCTACATCGATGTCACATCTTTGTGAAACAAATATTTATGTTCTCACGAGACCATACCAGAGAACAGGTAACCTGTTCTCTGACCATACCTAGCACAGATGCATTCACCAATTCAACCTCGCCGCTTACCATCGATTACCTATGTTCTTCCGTTGAGTGAAATTCAGTCAGCGGTGGTACTACCAATTCAAAATAGTTGGTTATTTCATCGCCGTAGAACTTTAGACATCGCGGTAAATGCAAGTTTAATTGGTCCAGATTAATCACGTGGTACCTGCCATTCAAAACGAAGCGAATCGACCGTGAACGACGACTTGTGGTACCCGTCAGTCAACCAAGTGTATGGACGTACTATACTTTCAAATTTATTTAGATTTTAAATTGATGCAAAAAAGAAAATTGACAAGGAAGGGTTAATGGATTTAGTATTCAGAGCACCCTCTCTATTTGGGATAAAATGCATAGACACCACCATCACAGACATGTATTGGCAAGGGAATGGAGGAAATTAACTACAAAAATACAATTTTTAAGGTTTTTAAAATTCAATTTATTATATTATTTACTAATACCTACTACTATTATTATATAGTACCTGCCTATCTATATTCAATTGAGTATTGAAAACTATCACTAAAATGTTAGTGCAGTTATATTTTACTTTTTTACTTCTATAAATTCAAAAGGAATGGCAGGATTTTCTTTTACAAGAGTGGTTGGATTTTTTTGTATTGTCAAAAATATAATGAAATCTTTCAGGAGTCATTCTCATTTATACATAAAGCTAACTACCTATGCATAAAATCTATCTGAATGCCCCTTTAGCTGTTTAAACATATGATGGTATTCACAAGTATTGTCTTTTCCGATTTATCAGATACGCATGAAACCGGCTATTTGAAGACTTTTAAATAATCCACTATTTTACACTTGAAGACATAACGTCACTGATGTCGTAGCTATCAGTTTTATACACATCTCACTATTTTTATAAATCCACTATTCTACAGTTTCGAATATTTTAATAAAAAAACTTGCTTCGTTTACAGAACCGCAAAGAATACTGATAAGAAGGCTTTAGGCCGATGTAAAGTATGTAGCATGTCGATGTAATCAACAACCCCGACCTAGATAGCGACCTTAGCGACCATGATGTCGAGACATCTTTGGTATGTCCGTAAGGGTACGGACATACCAAAAAATACAACCCTTCCCTCCTCATGCTGCTTATTTTCGAATCTAAGCATTGTTGACTTTCCATTTAGATATGTAACCTATATGTTTAACGGAGATAAGTTCGATCGATTTCCCACGGACTTGCTATTTGTGAATAACTAAAAAAATTCACAGATTTCGCAATTCTTGCAACCATCGGAGTGCATTGAAAATGAATTAAGGAAATTTGGAACTATAGAAAGCTTGCAAAAGTTACCTTCTAATTTGAGAACTTACCATTTGCGACTTACAGACTTTGCCACCTTTGTATATCACATTCACATGAGAGCTTAGATTCTCAGACTTGCAATTTGCAATATACGAATACCAATGCCAACATTTTATAATTTAGTTACTTTCTAATTTGAGAACTTACCATTTGCGACTTACAGACTTTGTCACCTTGTATATCACATTCACATGAGAGCTCAGATTCTCAAACTTGCAATTTGCAATATACGAATACCAATGCCAAACTTTTATCCTTCTAATTTGAGAACTTACCATTTGCGACTTACAGACTTTGTCACCTTGTATATCACATTCACATGAGAGCTTATATTCTCAGACTTGCAATTTGCAATATACGAATACCAATGCCAAAATTTTATAATTTAGTTACTTTCTAATTTGAGAACTTACCATTTGCGACTTACAGACTTTGTCACCTTGTATATCACATTCACATGAGAGCTCAGATTCTCAAACTTGCAATTTGCAATATACGAATACCAATGCCAAACTTTTATCCTAATTTGAGAACTTACCATTTGCGACTTACAGACTTTGTCACCTTGTATATCACATTCACATGAGAGCTCAGATTCTCAAACTTGCAATTTGCAATATACGAATACGAATGCCAAACTGTGCGCCCACGCCGCCCGCTCTACTCGGTCCCCCACTACCTAACCATGTCGGTGTGACATGCTCATCGCGTTACACTTTTCATCGAAACATACCTATAGACGAGAACCTTCGCGATCCTATAAGCATTTTGAATGCTAAAAAGTCGTCATTTCAGTCTTTTTTTTTTTTGTAAATTCATAGTTAGGTATATTTAATATTCTGATGTGACGTAAACTAAAATAATTTTGATTTATTATGTATAATTACATCATTCATTTTTATAAGTATGCAAGTTTCTCTTAGCTCCTGTAAATTCAAAGAGAAATGCAACATAGACACAGATTTAGTTAATTTTAAATATCGAAAGTGCTTGCACATCGCCAGCGCTGTTGAGGTTTTTAGCTTATAACAGACAAATGAACGAAATTAAAGCCTGCACACAAGAAAGCCATTAATTTTTTGTTTTCTATACACACCTTAACTAATGGATATAATTTCAAACTGAAAACAGCATGTCATGTAATCAACATTGTAAATAGTCAGTTTTTGCTAGATTAGCCTCTGGTACCGAGAATGATTAGGGCGATTAATGAGAGTCCAAAGCAGTCCACTTGGGTGTTAGTAATTAGCGGGTGGTGACCGCTTCAAACGGCTTTTACTTAATTAATCACATACATCCGTCCTTGTTGGAGAGTATATAGGGAATAAATCCAACCATTTTATTATCTTCAAGGACCGTACTAGATACTGCCAGATGGTTTCAGCAAGCTTTGTTCATTAGAACATCTGCAAACTACAGCGGACAATTAGGTTACAGCCAGAACTTTCTGCTACTGATTATGCCATTTTGGAAGTTTAGACGTGATAACGGTGCTTCATTCAATTGTGCTTTCGTTACTGTAGCACGCAGTAACTACTTTAGTAGTTCTATTACATTTAAGGACACAATTATAAGCCAACACATTTTTAAAACTGGTGTTTAAAAACTTTTGTCGTCTCAATTGGAGTTGAACTAATAGAAGGTAATATAAAACCTTAAATGTGAAAGTTATGTTTGTATTTCTACAAATAATAAATATTCAAAATACTTATTAATTTGTTAATTATCTCTCTGAAAAGATATAGACTTACAGAAAACCCGATTTACGGAACAGTGAATGAGTCAATTTTGGATCATGCAATAACATTATATATTGGCTAATATTATCCGATTATTTTTTTATCAAATATCAAAATATATAAAAATGAGAAAAAAAACACGATTTTGCAAATTACCTCAAAAAATCCATAGATAAAGTACTGGGTACTTGTTTGAAACTTTTGAAAGAGACAGCAAGAGCTCTAGTTGAATTTAGCTGAATTATTGACTTCTGCTATACATACTAAGGTAAGTGGAAATGACTTTCATTAAAAACGCGACATAAGAATAAGTATAGCGAAAGCTAATGCAGGTCGATACAAAATTGACTCCTGCATTGAGAGATGCACTGACATACAGGGTGTTCCATTTGAGAAAATAGACTTCTACGTATTTTAAAAATAATTGTTGATTTTTTGAAAACGAAATTTTGGGTACTCTGTATAAAAATCAAATAATGTTTCTCTCTCTGGTAAAAAAGTTATAGATTTTTCTTAAAAAAGGTCATAGATACACTATAGTGAATATCACTATGTTAATTTTGCTAAATTAGCTATTTTTTTAATCGAAATATCTCAAAAACGGTCAATTTTTGGTATAGGGAAACCTAATAGGAATATATCTGAAACCAAGAGGAGAATTAAAAAATGCAAGAAAAAATATAGCATCTATTTAAAATAAGGAAGTTGTGGCTCACTTCCGGTATTATCGAAAGTAGTACAGGGTTGTCAATATTCCGAAATAAGGGAATGCGTGGATTTTACTCTAACCTCAAATTTTCAGAATTTGAATTAAACTGGAACTTTAAAATATTCTAATGAACGGGTTACGTGAATGATCCTATATTATTAGAAGTTTTGTTCACATATTTTCGATGGAAGGAAATCTTTTTCAGAGCTTTCCTCCGGAAATATTTCATAACATGTACATAGTCAGAGTGTGATTTAGGAATATAAGTAAATTAGATCTGATACATACAGCAACCTATTATAACTTACAGTTGATTATACAGTTGAGGGTACTGGAATTTTTTAAAAATAGTATTGATAATAAATTACCAAGATTTTGGTTAATAATATATTACTAACCAAGCGCTCAATCCAATAAATTTAAAATTATAATTAGAAGATATGCATGAAAATATTCTATTACATCAGAAACGGGAAAGTAGTTAATTAGCTGATAATAGTTATCTTAAAAACATAAAATATGTATTTACTCAATATACTACACTGAGAGTAAAGTTTTGTAATTATTACTATGTATTTGGTTTGTTGTTCATAGGCGGCGCGGTCACCCGCAGCACTCGGGACTTTCGCCCCATTGTGGCTGATGTATTTGGTTTACTTAAGTACGTAGTTAATTGAAATACAGATAAATAAAATATCTACGGGAATCAGCTATATGGTTTTATTATGTTCGGTAATTTTGTTTGTTATAATTTTATTATTTCGGTATTATAATACTCTATTTATCGTCTATATACGTACTTATTACTCAAGTATTATGCAGAATTAGTATAGTACGTAACAGTAAAAGACAGAAATACAATGCAATGCAATCAGTACATATACAAATTTCGTTTGTTTGGAGTATTTATACATAAACTTTCTAGCATAACCCTCTGATATTATTCTTTAGAGTGAAAACAACTCAATGTGGCTTGGAGATAACTTATACACTACAAGTTTATAAATATTTGCACTTTCTGTAAATAGTAAGTTAGTAGTAGTAAATAGTAGTTCTGTAGTAGTAGTTAAAGTATTATTTTATATCCCTATTCTCTGATACCTAATCGACATAAATATTTAGGATTTTTTACAACGTCACTGTTGTTACCGTTACCGTCATCATAACCTTAGCATCTTATCGTTGTCGCTATTCCTATTATAGTTAACGTCATGCGTCGTAGTCACTACTATATCTTCATCATAGCTATCACTGTACATCATTATTGTTTTTATTAGCTACACGGGCCTGATCATCTATTTGGTTCTTCGAGTAGGGGAGACCGGGGCTAGTTGGCACACATTTCATACTTAATTTTTTATTTAGCACTACAGACAATTGAACTGAATTACAAAATATGTAGAACAGATTTGCATAATTTCTCTACACTTTAGGATATTTAAAGTGTCTTTATAAAAAAAAGTTAAATAGTTACAATTTGTTAAAAACATCAGTGTAAGTGTGCCAACATACCCCAACTTGGGGGTAGGTTGGCACACTAACTGGGGATAGTTGGCATATGTAAGTTATATAGAGAAAAACAAGTGTTTTTATAGTTTTTAAAATTTATTACCTACTAAGAGAATACAAAATAAAATAGATTAGAAAAACGTCTAAAACTAAAACAGAAAGTACTGAAAGTAGAATAAAGCTTACAGTTATGTAAACACATGTGCAGAACATCTTGAAAATACATTTAAGCCAAACCCAGGAGAGGAACTATCAGAGTTGGAAATACCTGCTCAGCAAGAAATAAACATCACACCAACTTCCCCTAAAGAAGTAGCAAAAGAGATAAAAGAAAACATCGATCCCAAGAAAGCACCAGGCTTTGATCTAATCACTGGAGAAGTATTAAAACAACTTCCAAAGAAAGCTATAATCAAACTAACGCATCTCATTAATGCTTCATTCAGATTAAGGTATGTTCCTAAAATGTGGAAAGTGGCAGAAGTCATTATGACACCCAAACCAGGGAAAAACCCCCATGAAGTTTCGTCTTATAGGCCGATTTCTCTGCTACCTGTAATATCAAAATTGTTCGAAAAAATTCTTCTGAAAAGATTGAAACCAATCATGGATGAAGGTAATTTAATCCCAACTCACCAGTTTGGATTCAGAGAAAGCCACTCCACCCTAGATCAAGTACACAGAATTACTGACGTAATAGAAAAGTCGCTAGAAAACAAAGAAGTCTGTTCAGCGATATTCCTTGATGTTGCGCAGTACATAGTAAGAAGGCTCAAGAGGGTTAAGCCCTTTGAGTTAGTGAACTTATTAGATCAGTATAAAGCAGAGTATTGTGCGGTTAGTGTTACACGTTAGTGTTATTAAGTTACTAGACTCTAAGGTACACTAGTGAGTAAGACCTTAGCTCTAAGATTCTCAACTTTAGTTAAATTAGGATAGAACTAAATTACTCATTGATCTCCCTTTGATCAGATTGTAATAGTAGCAAAATACCCTTCAAAGAGTATTTTCTATATATAATAAAAAAAAAAAAAGTTATGTAAACACAAAAAGTTAATAGTTAGTCAGAATCATCCGAGACACAATTTGAGCATATGTATGGCATACCTCATGAGACCAAATATGGTATGACACACACTGAACCCATTTTCCCCTGGTTCACTGGTGGTAAAACTGTCCATGCAGACCAAGCAAAAAGTTTCCTCCTCTTCATCAGAATAATATTCATCTGCACAAACATGTTTAACGGTCCTGATTTTCTTGTTTAACTTTATTTTTCCTTTTTCATTTTTATTTTCAAATTCTGTCTTTTTTGCCTTTTCGGTTGCAACTTCCTTTTTCTTTTTAGCATCTTTGATTGGGGTATCCGTAAGAATAGCTGTGGACCTTCTTTTTCGCCGCGAAGTGCCAGTTTTTCTTGGTGGCGCTTTTGGGAATGGGGGTATGTCTTCCGGTGTAGGTGGTGATGCATAGTATTTCTACCTTGAGCTAAACTGGGTTCTGGAGAATCTATGTCGGGTGTAACCAACTTTTTCAATTGGCGAATTGTTTGCTTTTTGGCAATATTTGGCTAAAGTTCTAAATGCTATGTCGAAGTCTTTGTGGCAACACTTTGTATTGACCTGCCTTCATTCTTTACCATTTCTACAGTTCTTGCAATTACATCAGTGGGTGTTGTACCCCTTACATTTTTTTTTGTAGATTCTCATATCTAAAACTGTTTTTTTTTTATTAATTTTAATTTTGTTAGTTTTATTTTTAAATCCGGGGTTGATTGGCACACTGTGTCAACGTGCCCCGAGACCAATGTGCCAACCTGCCCCGACACAGGTTTTACAACAACTTATTTTTTCCAAAAAACAAACAATAATTTGATAACTTTGCCTAGCATAGTATCTCAACTAGCCATCTAGCAACGAATTGCGGTGAAAAAATCAAGTTAATACGTTATATTAAACAGATTATCCATAAATCTATAAGGGGACAAAAATTTACTTACTGGTATTGAAAACAAACGAACACAACTAACAGGTGTTCACCGCGTGACTTTGCGCGCGCAACGTATTACATGGTTGAAGAGAGTTGTCGATTTTATATTTTAATGGTATTTGCGTTTATACATCCACACCAATCGCAGATATAAGTATTGTGCCAACTTGCCCCTGTAGCCAACTAGCCCCGGTCTCCCTTAGGTAATATTATGACATTTCCTTTCTACGTATGATCTCATTGTATTTCGGATAGATAAAAGATTTACTATTCATGAACCTTCTGATAAGCTAGGGTTTCCAATAGCGAGGTTTTTACAATGATCTCAGCTTTGATGTTTAGCATTTAGGATGCCTTCAGCGGAAGACACAAAGCCAAGTTTATTTCATTAATTTTATTCGTATTTGTAACCACACTGATTAAAAATGTATGCAGATATAATAAAAGTTTTGTCCTTAACTTGGACAGATGTTTGTCCAACGTAATGTTTTGCTAATAATATAATACGTGATATAAATCTAGTGATTAGTATAATAAGTGATATTGAATTTGTGATTACTATACGAGTACATATTAATTCAATAATTACCTTATAAATACCTTGTAAGGTACTGTAAAACTTAATAATTTGTTATAGCCGTGGGCGGTCTGTCCAAGAGCAACCTATGAGTATATATTACTGAATCTTCAGTAAAAGTTACTTAAAGACCCTTTATACTTTCAATTTAAGCTATTATTATTAGTAAGCTAAAAATAATGGAAACATATTAGAAATTTAATTTTGTAACACAATGTTCTCATTTTCTAAATTAATAGCAATATTTAAAATATTTTGTATGTATGTACAAGTACTTCGATTTACCACCAACTTGTTGATGTATTATATAAATAATATCATTCCATAGCACTATTGTCTTCTTGGTTACTTTAGTATTCCCACGGTAAATTCTTTCAACGACGAGTTAAATAAAAAAAAAACAATGAAAGCGGTTATTTTTTAAAGTTATCTTTAAGTAATTTAGCGACCTTGTGTTAGTTCCGTTCTATCTCATATGAATTTAAAACAATTGTACATATTGTCTAGCAAAAAATACAACTGCAATAGCAGGCCATGATGAGCCTGCTAATGGGTATGGGTTATTTATGAAAATATTTGTAGAAAATTCAGTGTATTTAATTAAGAATGCAATAATTATTATTAGCATAATACACATAACCAGATTCATTATTTAGTTCTTAATTGCAAAGTATGGCTCCAATTTGTAGAGCCGGTGAGGAATCAGCTAACAGAGTTACTAACAGAGAAGTTTGGCAGTAGCGAGGCAAAACTCACTGTCATGTTGTTAAAAATAGAAAACAATAAAGATCCAAAATTAAAATGCTATCCTTTTAATCGAGTGTTTACGTATTCAGAAAATACAGAAAATGCAGGCAAATTATTTTTCGGTCTTCCGAGTTTCTTTTTAACAAACGAGATGATATTTTGTAGAGTTTTAATGAAGGAAACAATTTTTGTTTAGTTTCGTGTGGATCTTACCATCGACGAATAACTTCAATGCAGATAATCCGCTCAGGAGGCAAATTTATTTAGTTTATAAAAATAATTCTTAGACGGATAAATTCCAGAAGCTGCTGCGAACATATCCATAACATACAGGGTGGGTCAAGAGTGTTAGGCCAGGCGCGCATGGATCGGGTAGTTAGACCTGTACTTTATATATGGAGAGCGCACATGAACGATCGCAAAATCGCCAGATTTGAAAATCTGTGTCTGGACACAGATTTCTGACCCGATCGCGATCGCCCGATTGCATTAGCCCAATGTATTTCAATCTGCGCGCGCGAACGCATATGTTTTCACTCAATCGATTCACGATATACTAGGTGCATGTCTGCTGTTTCTTCACTTGGAATACATTTACGAACTACGTCTTGATATGTTATCAGAGGTGAGATAATTATAAGTAGTTTATCAAAACTATATTTGGTCATTCGCGTATAATTGAAAAATTTTTCAGGATGCAATCTCAAGTCTTCATATATTTTATAAAATTGTCCTTTCACTAAACGAGCATTTATGAGAGGATGTACCCAATATCGCCTTTTTCGTTTCTTTTCGCAAAATCTAATAATAAGAAGGGCAGAAATACAGGCAGCCTTTATCAAATCCATTTTACAACTGAGCAGAAAATACGAAATCCATTTTGATCGGCCGACTGCCAATCGTTCGTCCGCGCTGGGACTAATCGGCCGACTGCAAAATCGCCTCATGCGCGCGTAAATCTGTGATCTGGCGATTGTAATCGGTCGATTTCACAATCGTCCATGCGCGCCTGGCCTAACAAAAAACTCTACTATTATGAAAAATACAGAAAATGTCAAAGACAGGTATTATAAGATATTAACAGGGCACCTTTTTACAATTAGTTTGAAAAGTGCAGGGTGTTTCGTTTAATAATGGAAAAATTCTGACTTTTTAAATAGAATGCCTTACATATTTTTATATTTTGTGAAGCAGCGTAAAATTCAAATGACGAAATATATACCATATATATAATTAAATCCACCCGCTTTGGAGCTTTTAACCTTTTATAAAAATTTTTACAGATTCAAGGGTTTGCATTAGTCTTTAGTTCTGGAAGTTTTTACGCATAAGAGATAATCCCTTGGTTTTTGGCGCACGAAAAGTACATAAGGTGTGCTTCCTTTTAGAACTATTATAATAAATTCGAGCGCACTAAAAGTTCCATTTTAGAAATTGTAAACCGCGAAAACTATTTAATTTTAAATGGAGCATTGTCTATTCTATATTCTATTTTACACATTTAATATGATATATACATTGTAGGAGTGACTATAATATTTTTTTAGATATTTGCGATTTTCCTCGGTTTTGAAGACACGTTTTGTTAAAATTACCATCAAGTAAGTCATGGATGGAAACAAACGTCCAAAAATACAAACTTAGTCACCATTAACCGAGGGTTTTATTTCAAATACCATTTATTTGTAGATTCATCATTACTGTAGGTACGATATCCACTTAACTTTTAAAATTCCGTCGACCTTGATCTATCCACTATTCTATAGATGGCTGAAAATAGTTATTTATATTTTGAAAAACATCTACATGAATAACTTCGAAAACTCTGATTCTATTTCTCGTATTCTCTTTTGTAGTGGGAGGTACTGTATGTATTTGATTTTATGTGTATTCCTACAGAAATCAATCAATCTTGTTAGATTAGGCGACTTAGTAGGGCAAGCAATTGGTCCACCTCTCCATACTTTTTCTGAAAATTAATAATTTACATGTAAAACAGTCAACAGTGACCGAGTGACTAAAATACCCAGTTGAATATAATTTTTTTTTGATCCGTGTACAAACAAATTTATAATAATTACTCTATTCATCGACTACGGTAATGACATTCAGTTAAATATTGCAACTTTTATCACCAACAATGTATTTAAATTTATGTATATTTAAATTGTATTTATACTAAACGAACAAATATTTATAAAAGCAATGTAAATTTATATTATATTCACACATTTGTACATAAAAAGTGTTTATAATGTGAAAAAATAATTTAATCTAAAAAACTGCCTTTCATTTTCTGATTGAGCCAATATTGAACATTTATTGGAAATTGAAATAATCTTCCAACATCGAAATACTTCAAGGCCCCCGTTTCGAGGTGCTCTAAAACTAAAACTGATGTAGAAACTAGGTAGGATTCATAACTTAATCCATAGCCAATTTTTATTACTTTTATTATGATTGGAATCAATCATGAATAAGATTTACTTTATTTCATGGAAAATTAAATTAATATTCATCAATTAATTTAAATTAGTTCTTCCTGCCTTTGATAATTACTCTTAGGGCTTTTAGACACTATTTCACTATAAATTCATTATATCTGAAAACTTTTCAGTCCTTTTCGTTATTCCCAACATTTGATATAAGCATAACGTGCATTAACAGTTGCAGATAAAGAAATACTAAAAAAATATTAATACTGACCGTTGAAACGATTTTACCAGTTCAGTGAAAACTGATTATTGTGAAACCGAAAATAAATGTTAAGCCGATACTGGTATTCACAGCGGATTTTCTTGTATTTGTAAGAAAATGTTTCTATCTTACATAGGAGGCCAGCTAGATTCTGCTATGAATACAAATTGATCCAATAGTTATTTCGCAAGCTATTCTTATTCCTATCTTACTCCTCCTTCGAGTCTATTTCGAAGGGTCTTTTTAAATCATTCCAACATTAGCATAAATATTGTTGGCAGAATGTACATTCTTTTTTGAGTAGCTATCATATATTTTCGTTATATAGAAATTCTAGAACATAATGAAAATATTCATGAATAACAAACACTGCTAGTAAATGTTTACTTTTTACCAAAGAACAGATAAAAAGTCAAATTCATGACTAGAATTTGTAAAATTGAGCCCTTCATTTCTCCCTTATTAAATAACTGCTAGGATTTCGTTGGAAAGTGAAAATAAATTTATCGAAAAAAAATCAAGGTATACAGCAGTCTTTAATCATAGGTGTTCCCGGTGCTCTAAAATTAAAACTCAAGACAACTAATAACATACAGTATACAGTATGTTCCAGTGAAATTTTTTATCTGAGATTTTTTAAAGTAAAGGAGATGAAAATTCGGAAAAACCCTTTTCGGTGGATTAACGGACACGTAGATTGACAATAACTAGGTAGCTTTCACCCTTCCAACCATAACCACTGTTCCTCTAAAATTTTAAATGACAATACACTCTTTGCAGTAGTAACCCAACAAGATAACAGTGAGCATCGTTTTTAAATATCTTTATTTTTCACCAAGTTATAGGAAAAATTATGGAAAAATAAATATTTGTACAAATTAATTGTTTATTTTGAACGCAATGGAAAAATGTTCCCACTGTAGTGGGAAACGCACTTCACAAAATAAGAATTAATTGTAATCTCTTACAATGAAAACAGTTTTTAAATACTTTTTTTGTCGAGTTACAGGAACTAACGTGAATAGAATTATACAATTAAATGAGGTGCTCAAAGTGATTGCTATTATGCTTCTGACATAATAAAGTCCCTCTGCTCTAACTAACATTATGAAATACTTACCGTATTAAGTGGGCATATTCTGCAATTATTCATGGGGGTAGTTCCTATAGATTATTTGGTTCTGTGCTAAATACAACTGATTTTAAATTGCCTCACTAAAAGAAATCCATTGGGGTAAGATATTACGATCGTGCTGGCCATTCAATACTGCCTCATCTTCCTACCCTGATTGGGAATGCATGATCTAGGGATTCTCTAACTGACCCTGTTGTCGGCAGGTCGGTTTTCTGTATGATTTTCCACACCGTCGGTACACAAATTTTACATTAGACTAGGCCAAGGTTTAATTACTGATTATGACTTATTATTTACTATTCAGTTTTGTGTAGCTTTGGGTAGTTTTTTGAGAGGAGGAGAGCAAAAACAAATACACCTGTACAGGACACCTAGATTTTCGGTACCTTTTTTAACGCTATGGGAACACACACTCTAGCCCCTTCACTCTCCGTCTGACGTAACGGCGACCCGCGCCTTGGTAGCAGCGTTACCAGATCACGTCAGATTCAATCAAGTAAGGAAATATTTTTTTTTATTTATAATTTAAATTTATACATACATATATCGATACCTTTTTGCCAAAATATCACTTTCACAAAATTTTACCTTAGGCTACTTACGACAATTCTGTCACTCTGCCTATTACAGTTCTGTCACTTACGATAAAATATATGCAGTTATTTAACCGTCAAACATTTAAATACGCTTACAATACTCTGCCAGGATGTGTATTTGCATAATTATACTTACGATACATCCATAAAGTCATTTTCTTGGAAAATGTCACTTACGATAGTTTGGCAAAAATAAGTATCGATATAGGAAACTCAGACTTTATAATAACTCACAATAGTGAGGGCAAGCTTCATCTCGTTGGAAACATATTATCATTATCTTCTTATAAGTGAACAGATAACATGATGATTTAAAATTCTATAACAGACATTAACCCTTTCAAGCATAATTTTAATTAAAAAAACATTTTATTTTGAAAAAATTTTTAGTTAGGTGTATCAAATAGTATGATAATAAAACAACGTTCTTGTGGCCAAAACTTTATTATTTTTTCTAATTACAATTAAAAAGACTTGTGTCCATTCCAGTGGACACTATGCATTAAATGTTATGGTCGATTTCTGGAATGAAAATACTCAAAGCAATCAGGACAGAGTGGTTCGCTACACTTTTTGCACACATATTTGGTCTTCCTTTTGCACGCATTAGAATGACACCGTCTAGCATTTTTTATGTCTGTTAGTTTTGGCCAATGACCCCAATTACTTTCTCTGATTTCAGGCGGGGCATGATGATTTGGCTTCCTTTTTTGCAATATCGAAGGTGGAGTAGCAGACCTTGGACGCCCTCTTCTATTTTCTTTTAGCATTCCCATGTTTATTAGAGCCCTTGCAACACTGGCTTTAAATTCGAGCAAATCTGTTTTATTATGTCCATTTTTTCGATATAAAATCCATGCATTGACAACTACAACATCTATAAAATGCATAAAAACTTTTATATACCAACGTTTATTTTTTCTTCGAAGGGGATATAGAGCCAGCAGCTGATCCATAAGATCTACACCACCCATATTTTTGTTATAAAACTGAACAGCAAAGGGTCTCTCTATTTCTAATGTAGTTTTAGTGGATTTACACCATCGTTTTGTTTTATTGCGTGGTTCTGCTCCAGCACAGCTCGAAACTACATAAATGGAATTATTGTCTAGCCACTTACAAACAGTAATATTTTCAACACCAGTAGTTGCAACAGATGTAGACCCTCTACCTTCTTTTTTCATTTCTTTATCAGATTTTAAAACATTATTAGCATTTTGCAAGCGATTAGCTCTAAGGGTTCCAGTTCCCCATATTCCTCTATTTTTCAATTCTCTGATAAGAGGAACTGATGAGAACAAATTATCAAAAAAGAGCTTATGGTTTTTTTGAGTCAAGTCATCACTCAGACGTAGAACAACGTCTGCACATGACCCATATGAGGATATTGGATTCCTTCCCCCTGAAGCACCTTGATAAATTTCAAAGCGATACATGTATCCACTAGTTCCGGCTCGTACCCAAACTTTTATTCCCCATTTTTTAGGTTTTTTAGGCAAATATTGCTTTATCCCTAATTTGCCTTTTAGGGGAATGATCTGTTCATCTACAGATTGATATTCTTCGGGATCTGCAGCAAATAAAAAGTTTTCTTGGATACGGTCCAAAAATGGTCGGATTTTTTTCATCTTGTCTGTATTTGAAAGATTCAAGTCATCATTATTTACAAAATGTAATATCTCAAAATGCTTTCGTATCTATTTACAGATAAGGCATCTGCAATCAAGTTCATTCTCAAACCAGCATCACTGGACCAATAAAGCCGTACTCTAGGATAGTGGATATAAGACATAACGAAATTTATTCCCAAAAATATATAAAGTTCATTTTTTGAAAAGCCAAAATTATGTTTATTGTTTTGCGCATCGTAGAGATTGGTTTGGAAAACAATATTATCCATAATGTCTTCTGTAAACAATGATAAGAAATAATCAACTGGGTTATCTCCTGCAATGTGGATATTTTCTGATCCAAGAAATTGTGGCAATGTTGCCGGGCCATACATATTGTCCTCTTTACTCCACTTCCAATCAACTTTGTTCTTATTTTTCGGTAGTGAACGGGAAAACAACTGCGCTAATGTTATGTCGTCTTCACTGCTATATTCATCATTATCTTCTGATTCCCTTACTTGGTCTGTTCTTATCTCTTCAATTATTTCTTCTCTTTCATTTTCGGCAGTTACGTGTATAATGTTTTGTTCTTCCTCACAATCTATATGCTCATAATCTGAGTCTAGATCTGACCCTTCAGGTATATCATAGATAACATCATCGTTTTCAATGCCAATGAATTCTTCATTCACTGGAAGATGTTCTTGTGCTAGTACTGAATCACTTTCATCGTCTTCGTCAAAAAAGACTCTCTGAAATAAAAGCAAGGGATACCTAAAATAATGTCACGCTATTTACAATTTTTTAAAATTCGTAAACTTTTGTTTTTACTTTGAATTTATGTAAATTATACTCTCAGTACAAAGGGTTCCCCATAAATAAAATAATTTTGAATAAAAAAGCAGTTTTTGCAAATATAATTTTTGGATGTATTGCTGGAAAAAGTCCATTTTTCCGGCATACAAAACGCATGATGTCCACTGCAGTGGACGCTTATTCAAAAGTCAGTTTTACGTTGTTTTAAGATTTTTACATAAAATATAACTATCACAAAATATGTAATGAAGCTAATTTCAATTAAAAAACATTTTCTTACCTTTTTTTTGGCCTTCCGTAAAAGCAACTTGCACTTACTTCGGGAAACTCATTGATATCCATAGTAACCAGCTGATTTCTGAATCACTTAACCTACATTTCGCGATTTATGTAACAGATGACGCTAAAGTCAGTCTACTGTGCTCTAAAAGAGTCTATTCAAGAGAACTGTATCCACTTACGGATCCACTAGAAAAATAGAGACTTGTTTTTGACATTAGAAATATCTGTCCACTAGAGTGGATCCGATGCATGAAAGGGTTAAGTTATTAAGGGTATTGAGTGTGTGCCCTTCTCATCCAATGTGGATTTTCTTCAGTCCAATATTTGAAATATTTTACAAAGTCCTACGTTGTACATTATATACATTACGATACTTTTTACTTACCTGCAATTAGGTCTGTTTATATTATACAGGGTGGGAAAAATTTTAAAGTTCACCATTGGTATCTCGGAAACAGTAAAAAAATTGCTTAGTTTCATGCTGATTCAAAATATGTGAACAAGTTTTAATATATTCTGGACTGTTCGGGAGTTATGCCAGAAAAAACAAAATTTGCCAATTACTTTTATGTCAAATAACTTTTCTGGAAATAAATGTAGACTTTTGAAATTTGGTATGTTTACATAGTTTTATGAGAGCTTTCGATTGCGATACTAAAACATGTTCTAGGCCTACTAGTTTTTCGGCAACTTTTATATTTATTATGGGCGCTATATTGCATTTTTAATTCATTAAATGCAGATTACTTCATTAAATGCAGAAAGAAATTACAAGCACGGTTATATATCCTACTTGATACTTTCTTCAAGAAATATGGATAATATACGCGATTAACGATAAATAGTATTTATTCACAAATAATAGACAATTTCTCTGTAGTTGGCATTGCATTACTGTAGATACATATAATTTTTAGCAGCTCCCCACAAATAATAATCTAATGGGTTAAGGGACGGTGATCGCGGTGGCCGTAGAATGAGAAAGGTAGATAATCGAGCCTTACTCCAAATCGTTTTCTAAAAAGTGTAAATATTTACGAGAAGTTAGATTATCAATAATACGATAAGGCCCTAATACCGCAGGTGCTATTACAGCAGTGATCTTTATTGTGTTTGAGGAAGACAATCCTACTTATTTCTTTGAAGGAGATGCCGAAAACAAATTCTCCCCGGGCAATGTGCCCCAACTGGCCTTGCATTATATGCATGATGTAGCAAAGACTCAAAAAGGGCACTACAGTGTGCTTCTCACCACCACTAACATTCACGATTCCCTTTAGGCAAACATGTCACAATATCATTCATCAATTTCACTATTTATCTCATTCTGGCCAGCGTATAATAAGTTCGAAACCGGTCAGCGTCTGGTGGTTGGTCTCGATGAACGATGTGGCGACTTCCATAGAGATGCCAGTCGGGACACATTGTCCGTGGAGTATTTCTTTTCGGCATCTCTTTCAAATAAATAAGTAGTATTGTCTTCCTCAAAAACAATAAAGGTCACTGCTGTAATGGCACCTACGGTATTAGGGCCTTATCGTATTATTGATAAATTAACTTCTCGTGATTATTTAGACTTTTTACAAAACGATTTGGAGGAAAGGCTTGATGATCTTTGCGAAGTATTCAAAATTTACAATTGTTTCAATAAGATGGATGCTCTTCACACAACGTTACAATTGTAACCCAGTACCTCGATCAAGGTTTTCCGAATTCGTGGATAGATACTAATGGTCCAATTCTACGTACACCGCGATCACCGTGCCTTAACCCCCTGGATTATTATTTGTGGGGAGCTGCTAGAAATTATATGTATGTACAGTAATCTAATGCCAACTGCAGAGAATTAAATGTTGGACAAGAATTTTAATAAATACATAAATTCAATAGATGCTGCAACCATGAGACGTCCCGTGGATAACATGTCTATTCAGAGTAACTACATCCAGTTCAAGCAGTGCAAATAAGTTGTTTTTCTTATTATACCTAATAATTAGTTCCTCAAAAAGCTAAAAATACACATTGTAACAATTAACTATAAATAATGAATGTTTATCTATTATTTGGGAATAAATACTATTTATCGTTATTCGCATGTATTATCCATATTTATTGAAGAAAGTATCAAGTAGGATATATCACCGTGCTAATAATCAACATGTGGACACGATTATGTAAATATAAGTCGTTGAATGAGACTGATTTTTCCTAACTTCATTCAATTTTTATGTTAAATGAATAACGGATAGTTTTAAATTAAACAGCTGTGTGACCTAGAGATGGATTTTTAAAATAAATTTTATATTAGAACAGTACCAACACTACCAACCGGTTTTCTTTTCATTTTAGTTGGTCTTATTTAATGTAAAATTCAATTTTAGATAGCTATTGCATGATAGTTTGGCAATAATTGCTAAAATAACTAGTGGCACTATGACTTTAATAATAGTTATAGTTATTACGTCATACAGGTTAACCAACGGTTGTTTACCAGCTAGTCAATAATTTAATTAAGAAAATAGTTTATAATCACTATACACCTGTGTTAGCAATGCATATTGTATATCCATTATTCACCTTTTGATCTGTCACATATAGTATACAAACGCTCTTAAAACGGATTTTAAAATTCTAATAATGCATAAAACGCTTTTCTCTCAGTGCAGGGTTACAAGAAACAAAACGTTACTTAAAAAAGTTGTCTGTGCCATTCAGTAGAGCGTAAAAAGTTGATATGAGAAAGTAACCTTATTTTCCAAAGTTCTTCAAACAAACCTAAAATTCTACAAAGAACGAATTTCAAAATATAAAAGATTAATCAAGTTAGGGTGATTTCTTGAGGCATATTATTGGTCAGTAAATTACGCAACTTTGTCCCAATTTAACCTAGTCTCTATATCTTCTAACAGTTTTCACGATACCACTGATACAGCAAGTATGATTATCAATTAACATAAAATATTCCTAGACTTGCGTGACTATAAGGAATTTCTTAGATTAAATATATTTATCTATAACTAATTTCACATTATTAAAGTCTTCTAATCTATGTACAAACATAGATGCGAGGACTTTAAAGTAACGCGACGAGAAAGTCTCGCTCTGTTAAATTACTACTAATTCGACAATTTCAAATACGTTCATAAATTATTATGAACAGTTTAAATGTGAGGATAATATGTTTGCCAGGTAATAAACGTATTTTAAAACACATTAAATTACCAATAAAACAGACTAATAGAGCGTCTGCAATTTTTTCATGTCAATTAATAGCGGACGAATACCTACATTTATATCCGGCAAGAAATTCGTAGTAATTTCAGTGAGTCAACGAAGACCTCAGATAATTTCATACATATTTTTAGCTCTGGAATTTGCGGTTTAATTTTTAATGTTCAGTGAACATTAAAAAAATAAACTATTTGTAATAAAGATATACTATACAACTTCTTGATAGATATGTTTACTTTTGACTGCGTCATAGTACCTACTTATATAGCTGATACATAACTAGGATCACAGCGTATCCAGGCTTGGTGCCCAGGTTAGGTTTTGAATGTATGGTAAAATATATTCATAATTAAATTAATAACAAAAATAACCAGTATTAAATGATACATACCTATTCATATATTATAAACGCAGAACAAAAAAATGTTTGACAAAATGCGTCCTGCGCTTTTTTTTTAATACACTACATATAACATTAAAAAGATGTAATCAACCAATTTTAATATATCTTCAAAGGCGAAAAATAGGAAAAAAGTATATTCGATTAGACTATATTGTGTTTATTAGTGTAATGTGGGATAGTAGATGAGTATTTTCTAATATCAAATATCTCGAAAACCCTTACAGATAATTTATTAAAATTTTATTTACTTATTTATGAAGACATACAGTATGTTCTATTTAAAAAATCCACAGATTTCGCAATCCCTGCAGTCATCGGAGACATTGAAAATGATAACATCAAATATGAAACGTAATTATAAGCGCGCCGATCGTCCTATTAAATGAGACGCTGCTCTATTAAGCGAAAACGGTATTATAACTGAACACTCCCCACTACTCTTCACACCTCTCGCCGGTCGACCGCTACGCAATCTATTAGTGAAGTACAATCGCCTGCCTACCTCGCTTCTTTCTAGGGGTAGACATCTATAGACGCATCAGTATTTGCGCTATAAGCTTGAGCGCGCCGTAATACTTCATTCTGATAAACGCGAACGCTTTTTAAAAATTCGACTATTCTAAAACGGTTATAGATATTAACCCAAACTAGGTATGTTTAAAAACTTTTTCAATATCTATGCTACATTTCATTCGCTGCATACATATAGAAATTTTGAATATTTCACATAGTGTTTTATCGAAGTTTGCTATGCATAATTTTAAAAGTTTTAAGTTTAACGTCATTTTTTTGGTAATATATAGGTGTATCACCAAAAAATGGTTTATGCCATTCGAAGTGTTTAGGATTTGCGCATAAATGATCAAAATTTCAGAGCGATAAGTCTAGCCTTTTTTTTAAATGGCCATGTATGTATGTATAGCCTTTATATTCTAATTTGAAACAGCAGCAAAGTGACCGCTGTCGAAGTGCAGGTGTTTCTTTTGTCGGAATTTTTTTTACAGTTTCAATTTATATTAAGTATATAAATTATACTCAGAAACACATGTTTTTGAATTGTGCAGATGATGCACTCTAAGGCAATTTAAAAAAAGTTGCCCTATATAAAGAAGTTATAGATCACACCACATACGCCCAAAACATGCCTTACAAAATGGTATGGGTTTCATCTGCTCCACTATATGTATTGCGTCACTCGATGGCGACCCTGCGGTCTTTTGCCTTGAACGAAAACTCAACTTTTCCTCCTATACGAACATAAACATTTCCAATGTTAAATATCAAGTTTGTTATGTAAATTTGGTTTCAGATCCCCAATTGTGTTTCTGATAGCATACTCTGAATCCTCAAAAGCCAATTTTTTTCTATAAAATCAAATATCAAGAAGTTAAAGGCTAAATCAAAGTAAACGAGAAGACATTGTACCAAGTCAGTTTCAGTTGCTTACATTTACAATTTCGATGGTATTCGAATGCATATATAGGCTTATATTTACCCGTGTATACGATATTTATACTATACCATATTTCATTATTTGCCCTCTCTCGGTCGAAAGTTGATTGTCGATTTAAAAGTTTTATATCCAAAAAAATTATAAAAGATACGGGAGATATTGCGCTATTAAAAGAGATTGTAAACTTAAATTATTTAAAGAAAAGCAACCACTTTTTATAGAACTTACCTTTAGTTCTTATATTTTCAGTGAAACAACAAATACTTAAGGTTTGATGCTTAAGTACAGAAAAATGTTTTCTGCCAAAATCTTCAAAATACAAGAAACTCCGAAGATATTTTAGAGGGCCGTTTCGATTATATAATACTTTATTTCTCATTATCTATAGATACCTATTATATATTAACACTTATTTGAAGGATTCGATATAATATAAATAACAAACCATCTGCCCATATTATTTCAAAGGTTCCCAATACTTGGGATTAAATTTTTAGACGTTGAGAAATATTGGAACATCTGAATTGTGGCAAATTATTTGTACTGAATTTATTTTTGCTTAAAATATGTCACTGTTAAGAATAATTATGCAAGTAAAAAATTCATCAAGTTGTAAATGTTTGTAGCATAAGTCACTGCCTTTAATATGGGAATTCCAAATTATTATAATACAATTAGTCTCTGTAATATAACAATATACAATAGAACAGTATATATTACAATAGTTAGGTATAACCAACGGACAGGTTACTTATTTAAAGTTTTTAATATATTCAGGTGCACTATTGTGTTATTTTTTCCAATTTAAAATGCGGTGTATGCCTAAAAAAAAATGACTGAGAACACTAAAATTTTATTATTTTTAAAACCTTAAAGTTTTAATATTTGTTTCAGAAATCAGTTAACATTTCGTGCGAATGTCTTCTTTGGACTTTTATTAATGTACCATTTCTGAAAATTCTCCAAAATTATGATAAGTAGTTAATAGTAATAGTTCAGTAGCTTCAAACTTCTAAAGTTTGCCCCAAAAAACCACTGTATAGTATAATATGCAATAAAATAATATTTCATAAATTAACTAAATTTCATTAGTGGTTTTTCAGTATTATACAAAATTCTGTAATATTACATGTCATATTTTAAAATATGTCTAAATAAAATAATTATTATAATAAGATTTAAAAGAAATTAAACACTTAACTAGCTTTTTCCTAAACCTTAAAATTGCCTGGCTAGGGAGCAGCAACTTCACAACGAATTTATTTGGTGTATAGGTATTTATTTATTTTTTCTATTTTACATATTACATAATTCTTCATAAAATGTGATACGTGCTTTAAATTCGATACTTTTAAAACAAACACGTGTCATATTCGGCTCACAGTTAATTATTCACCATTATTATTGGAACAAAATAAGTGGTGAATACCCTTCAACAGGAATTTTGTAAATAATTCAACACGATTTTTACAGCACACAAATATTTATCTTTCTTTCTTCTACAATTAATTACATCTCTCGTTCGTTTGAATACCAAAATAAACATTTTAATTAAATTCTGATCAGTTTCATTAATTGGGGATCATTTTGTTTGCGATAATTACTAGCAGCGAATTTAACTCATTAAACTCATGGTAAAATTTTGTTACATTTAACAAGCTCAACCCTATCCAAAAGAAAGGAAATAATTAGTAAAATTTAAATGTAACATTAAATAATTGATTACGTAAGTACTTAGATAGAAGTGGTAATTAACACGTCAAATCTGGCAGGTTTGTTATTTATTATCTACCATTCCAAATCACGAATAAAAATAAATAACATACACATGATGGGGTCAGTCGTCATAAAGGTGTCTATACTTCGTAGACTTGCGAAATACAGAAAAATATTTCAAACGTATGTTTGGACTCGTGCATTTTTATTTTTAAATTATCAGTTGAGATGTAATTTTTAATCCCCAACTTCAAAGCCGAAGTGCTATCAACCAACTTTCCAAAATTCAAATAGTAATATCTCCCTTCTGATAACTCATTTCATAGAATTTTTTATTCTCAGTTTTAAGCTGAATACTATAAAAAATATTATCAAAAATCTGATAATAAATAACGGAGATACTGACTGAAATTTATTCAAATTGAAGTGCCAATATTCGAGCAGCAGGTGTTGATACGGCTCTAACAATAAGAGATAAAAACAATTTCAGTTTAACTCTCTCAGTACATCTGGTAAAAACTGCGACGTGCTTTGAAAAATTGATGAAGAAAATATCAAAATTAAAAAAATATCTTTCAAAAATAACAAAACAATATTAAATTAAATTAAATGTTGGTGATTGAGCGGATTTGTCGATTCCTCATTTTTAATATTTCACTTCATCGGTATCTTCAGTTCTATTAAAATAAATTTTAGTTTTTAAATAACGCCAGAGGAAATCATCCAGAGGGGTTAAATCCGGAGATCTTACCGGCCATTCAATAGGCCCTCGTCTACCAATTCACCGATTAGAAAATATTTGGTCGAGATATTTCCAGACTGGATGCGCAAAATAAGGAGGTGGTCTTGCTGTAACCAAATGCTGAGATTGGGAGAACCAGGATCTTCTGTATTACGTAATAGTACCGCTAGAGATGGAATTGATTTAAATTGATGGGGAAGTCCAGGTACTATGCCATTTAAGTAAAATGTTGCCCAGTCAGGAAAGACAATATTCTAATAAATATGGAATTTGCATTCCCTGAAAGTTCCATCAAAATCATCACCCGACAGCTTAATAATGTAAAAAATTGTATTTAAAATCCGGACATTCTTTAGCTTTAGATTTGAATTTGGGGGTTGTCGAATTTATATGTTATTTTATTTTTTTTATTTATTTAATAGGCTAATAAAATTTGGGGATTCTGTCATGTACGTGTCGTCATTTTCATAGTATCGCTACTTTCAAGGTCCTCTATTTTGCTTTAGTAAGACCAAAAGAAAAATTTTGCGCTATAATTTGAAATCGTTTCTTGCAATGTCACATAACCAATATTGAACCCGTTAAAAGAAAATGTTTAAAAAATCCAGCTTTTCAACTTCATAGGAGACACTCTAAAAGAGGCTTGGACCATCAGTTATTACTTAATCAATTTCAATGTCTGATTAAAGGACAGGAGGAGAATAATATATATTTCATACCCATATATCATCATATATAAGCTACTATACGATGGTATACACTGTGATCCGTTTTTTATCCCAATTTGCTCAAGATATAAACCTACATTCTACTGTAATATGTACTTAGTTAACAATGGTATACTTACTTTTTTAATATAATTATTGAAAAGTATTATTTTATAATTATTATTTAAGTATTTCTTGTAACTGGTTGTTAACCCGTTAGAACTAAATGTCTATCTATCTATATAGTATAGTAGAAATTATCTATAAAGTAGGTATATTTAAAACCAGAAACAGCCACTAGTTACGTTGAAGTTACGTTGAAGTTACTTACGAAACTCTTACGAAAACTCTCACATCTACCTTTACTTACCTTTACTACCAACTACTTTTATAATTACTATAACTATTTATTATAATAGTTATAATATTTAAAAATATATACAGGGTGTCCACCTAGTGCGCGTAAGTCCAATATCTGGGTTAATAAAAGAGATAACTTAATTTTTTTTTCAACAGGGTTGTCTAATATCCCTAGCTGCACAAAATGAAAATATATTTACATATTCAGGGTGTTCAGTTTTTCCTGGACAGGTACCAACTTCATTTTTTTAAATGGAAACCTATATTTTTTATGGCATTATCGAATTCTACGTAAAAAATTAGTGGGACTTTGTGCATAACACTGCTATTGAAATATTGATAGTTTTCGAGATATTTGACTTTTAATTTGTTTTTCTTATGTTTCGTCACTTCTAATAGTTGACATAATTATGGTTGTATGACAGCTAGAAATTATTTTTTTTCAGAAACTGTAGAGTGAAGATGGCTCTTTCGAAAAACGTATCAAAAGTTGACCTGCGATATACAGGGGGCAACAGAAATCGTGCCAAACCTGATGGTTTCAAATTTAAAAAATCTCGACTTTTTCAAATGGAACACCCTGTGTTTTATGATTTCATTAGATGCCTTTCTGTAGACTCTACAATTTTATAATAGCTTTCCCTATACCTAAGTTGCGTAGTTTTTGCAAAAAACCCACTTTTATGAAAAATACCCGATTTGCGCACGTTCCTTTCTCGGGAAAAACGCAGTGAGCGTCTGTCACGCAATAAAATTTGTGACAATCAGTTTACATGTCATTTCTTCTTTTACTGAATATTCACGTACGAGTTTAGAGTAAGTACTAAGCGTGCATACAATGAACTATTCAAAAGAAGAATTAGTGAAAATGGTTTATGCCTTAGGAGAAGCTCATGGAAATTATTTGCTAGCAGCACGTATTTACAAAGCAAATAATCCAGATTTACAGAGATTTCCACGTGCTGACTGTTTTGAAAATGTGAAAGAAACATTTGAAAGAACAGCAAATGCGAATTATGAGAAAACTACCAGGAGACATGACGGTAACAATGACGATATTCAGTTTAATGTTGTGACGTCTGCTGTTGTAAATCCAAATATTAGTGTCAGGAAAATCAGTAATAATCTTGGAGTTTCCAAAAGCTTGACAAACAAGATACTGAAGAAGAATAATTTTCATCCGTATCATATTAAAAACCATCAAGCACTGTTACCTCAAGATCACCTAAACCGCCTGCAATTTTGCCACTGGGCATTGGATAAAATTCAGGAAAGTCCAAACTTTTTTATGAATGTCTTGTTTACTGACGAATCAACATTTTCAAACACATGCTTACCCAATCGTCGCAACTTTCATCACTACGCTGACAATAATCCAAGATTATTGAGGGTACTAGATAATCAGCATCGTTTCAAAGTGAACGTGTGGGCTGGAATTTGTGGAGAACATATTGTTGGACCGTACTTTTTTGAAGGCAATTTAAATGCCAATGTGTATTTGCATTTTTTGCAAAACGAACTTCCCCTTCTACAGCTACAGAATATGCCCGCTGATTATTTGGTTCAACAATGGTTTCAGCATAATGGTGCCCCTCCACATTCCACTTTGGCGGTACTGTGATTATTTTATTGTTGTAGTACTTTTCCTATTATCTATTCATATTTCAGATTAGAGAACACCTAAACCACGTATATCCAAATAAGTGGTTAGGTCGTGGTGGTCCAGTTCCTTGGCCTGCACGTTCGCCTGATTTAAATATTCTGGACGTTTTCTTGTGGGGTTATATCAAGGAGCGAGTATACGAAGTACCACCAACGGATATGCAAGACTTGAAAGAAAAGATCCAAAATGAGTTTCTAACCATAACTCCCGAAATGTTAAGAAATGTTCACATTCATTTTCGTCGTAGATTAATGCTTTGTGTTGAAAACAACGGTGGACATTTTGAGCATTTACTTTAGGTTAGCTTGCTTGTATGAGTATTGCGTATTCTTTTTTCAATACTCTATGTATATTCATCCATTTCACTAATAATTTTTCTAACTACGGTAACACCGTTTGGTTTTCAATATGATACGTATGAAACTTCTTCTTCAATATCTTATTTGTCGAGCTTTTGAAAACTCCAAGATTTCTACTGATTTTCTGATACTAATATTTTTGGATTTTCAACAGCAGAAACCACAACATTAAACTAAATATTATCGTTGTTACTCCCATGTCTCCTGGTAGTTTTCTCATAATTCCCATTTGCTGTTCTTTCAAATCTTTCTTTCACATTTTCAAAACAGTCAGCACGTGGGAATCTCTATAAATACGTGCTGCTAGCAAATAATTCCCATGAACTTCTTCTAAAGCATACGCCAGTTTTGCTAATTCTTAATTACATGTAGAGCTTTTATGATTTTTTACTTTTATTTACAAATAAATGGTAACTTTCCATAAAGACTTGTTTATTAAACTGAAATTATCTAAATTTTTCAGTTATTTTTATTTTAAGAAGTGTAAACTAATACATTTTATAAAAATAAATAGCCTTACAATATTTTTTCCGTCCAAGGAGTGCGCAAATCGGATATTTTTCATAAAAGTGGGTTTTTTGCAAAAACTACGCAACTTAGGTATAGGGAAAGCTATTATAAAATTGTAGAGTCTACAGAAAGGCATCTAATGAAATCATAAAACACAGGGTGTTCCATTTGAAAAAGTCGAGATTTTTTATATTTTAAACCATCAGGTTTGGCACGATTTCTGTTGCCCCCTGTATATCGCAGGTCAACTTTTGATACGTTTTTCGAAAGAGCCATCTTCACTCTACAGTTTCTGAAAAAAAAATAATTTCTAGCTGTCATACAACCATAATTATGTCAACTATTAGAAGTGACGAAACATAAGAAAAAAAAATTAAAAGTCAAATATCTCGAAAACTATCAATATTTCAATAGCAGTGTTATGCACAAAGTCCCACTAATTTTTTACGTAGAATTCGATAATGCCATAAAAAATATAGGTTTCCATTTAAAAAAATGAAGTTGGTACCTGTCCAGGAAAAACTGAACACCCTGAATATGTAAATATATTTTCATTTTGTGCAGCTCGGGATATCAGACAACCCTGTTGAAAAAAAAAATTAAGTTATCTCTTTTATTAACCCAGATATTGGACTTACGCGCACTAGGTGGACACCCTGTATAACTATTTAAAAATATGTATTTACTTATCTTTTTAATTTTTTTTTAAACTAGTATTTTCCAACGACAATGAAATTATATACCTTCTTAAAAAATAACTTTGTGTTTATGTACTTATCTTACAATGTTAAAGTATAATCAAAATTATATCACCTGTAGTACATCGTATATCATTAAGTATATAGAGTAAATTATAACAGATGTCTCGGTATTTGATTTATCGTCTCATCTCAGATAAGTCTCACAGTGTCGTTTTAATCTATTTACTGACAAGGCAATAAAGAATAATATTACTGTCATTAACCCTGAACGCAACTATAGTTACTATAAATTACTGTCTTACACTGATGAAAGAAAGGAGTTGTGGTGTCTATGGGAAATAATCAATTTTAATGGCAATTTTGACTGAAAATCAATCTTTTAGTACTAAACTGGAAATGTTGTTAGTGATAATAATATATATATTTAAAACCCATTTTCTTGTACTTTCATGTAATTATTTATATATTTAAGAACTCAATACCTTATTATTTATAAATTGTATAAATACTAACTAATAGTAGATTATATACCAAGGGAGGAAAATGCATTGGATGCTTTCCCGAGTTGCGTTTGTAGCACGAGGGCAAAGACCGAGAGCTCTACAAAGCACTGAGGGGAAAAATCATGTAGGCACTCCTGAGGTATATATACTATTATTTGTACGACCCATCATTTTAATTGAAATAATTAAAAAATATATTGTTAATATATTTCTAATTTATGATTAATATGACATAATTAATTTAATATTAATGTAAATATTAATATTAAATAAATATGATAAAATATTCATTAATTGAGTTGGCCATGCTTTTTTACTCTAGGGAGTAAAATACTCACTTTACTCCCGCTTTTGAGGCACTAAAATTGCTTATTATATAAGTGTGGTACAAAAACACATTTTTATTAATAGACAAACCACACAATACAAGACATTATTATTATTACTATAATTCATCAAATAATCGTAGTTTTTTATTCAGGTTCATCATAAGTGGAATGTTTTAAATATCTTTAAAGTATCATCATCTGATATTTACACAATATATTTTCTAATATTTGTTTCACTTAAATAAAAATATTGTGCACACTCTATTAAACCTCAACCCGGACTTCGGAACAATTTTTGTAAATTATATGCTATCGTTAATAACTTGACATTAAAATTAAAAATGTATCCTAGGTGGGGTGCTACCTTGTCCATAAGATGATGTATGGTAAAGAAACAGAAGATAATAGGCGTTTGTCCATTATCTTCTGTTTGTGTTCATTAACTTCGTGTTCGAATGAGAATAACGTAATCTCACTGTCCACAATCCAAAAATTTCCTATTGGTTCTAGCCATGAATCCAGCTAACACACTAGGGAACAAATTTCAATATTATGGATAATTCCTACAATTTTAAATGAAAACATAATACCTACGTCCCGAACACCTTGTTCAGTTTAAAACAAAAACAGTGCTTTTTATGTGACGACTGGTTGTTATCAGTATTGTGCATGATCTAGATAATGTTTAGATAAACCATCTACATTAAATTTGATTATCTTTATATGTATCTAGATAACAATTCATTTAATTATATTTCTTATATCTTACATTATCTTATAGATTATAGATTATATTTGATTATCTTTTATATAAAGGATGGATTTGGATAAACGTTGATAAGGTTGAATGAGCTGCTTTTAAAAACATGTCGCAGATGCGTTTGCTTCACGCAAATTTCGGGTGTGAACCGAAAAAATAAGTTTTTAAAAAGAAATAACTTTATTTCAGACACTTGGTACGAACAGAGCAATCTTAGAAGTAAGCTTAACAATGAATTCTACATATATTTATAATGTTTCCTTATCGCTAGAGGCTAGACCTGATGTATGCAGTTTTGAGAGATGAGACACGTACGGATAACGTAACTCCTCCGCGACTAAGTGAAAAATTATACTTCTAGTTTAATTTTTCAGATAACTATATCGTTATCGTTAGACTTCTTGGTATTATTCTTTGCTTTACATTTTACTAAGAACCTAACATATATCAGGTAAAGGACAGCAAATAATATAATAATATACAATAATATGGTCCAAATGGAAGTTTTGGAAATATAAACAGGATTGTTTATTTTATTTAGTTCAACTCTTTGATGTTCTAGTTCTTTCTGATTTTTCAATAATTGATGGGTATTAATTAGGTTGAGATCGAATGTACCGGGGCTATATAATTTTAACTTGTTACTAAAATTAGAATAAATATTTAACTTTGGTAAGTTAATGTTTTTGAAATTAATTTTTGAATTTCTATATATTTTTAAAATGTGACTTTCTATGTTAATTTCACAATTTATAGTTAAGTCTATGACATAACTTCCTTGTAATGGTATGTTGTCTTTAACGTTTTTACATTGTTGTATAGCTACTACAGGTTGAGGTGAAATTATAATGAATTTTCCATACGTGATTTTTTGAATTTGTAATTCGTTAATGTCGATTGGTACTGGATAGCAGTTATCAAGATTATTTGAGAATTTTAACAATTTCACTTCGCACGGTGAATTATTATCAAGTTTTATAGAGTTCATGTGATGACATAGATATTCTTCTGTTGATATTTCCTTACATTTTTCATTGGATAGAATAAATTTATTATTACTTAAGGCTAAATAGTTTGATTTTGGCAATAACATTTGATAGGAATCGTTGTTCTTTATTGGCAGTGGATATAATTGATAATATTGGTACATATCAATTTCAACTAATGGTATTTCGAGTATAAATATTATTTCATAATTTTTGGAATAACTTTTTATATTTATAACATTTTCAAATTTTAGAATGTTGTCTACAGTAGGTTCAAAAGGTAGTTTAATGTCTATCAAGTGTTTTCTGATGGACATTATTTCTGAAAATAATTCGACTGGTTTAACGATTGAATTATGTAAGGTATTTAGTTTTGCGAAAGATATAGCGATTTGTATCTTGTCAAATGTATTATAGATTGTTTGATATATGTCGGTGATATGATTTAAAATTATTTGTGTTAGAAAATATTCATAAGTTTTTATTTCCATTGAGGAGAGTTTTTCAACTGCATTTTCCACTTGCTTTATTCGAGACCCTAACAAAAGTTCATTACATGATATATTCTTAGCAATATAATTAAAATTAGTTATAGAATTATTTAATAGGGTTATTTGATTATCTAAAGCTACTTTTAGTTTATTTTGATTAGACTGAAGTTGTCTAATTTTTTGGTTATATCTTTTTGCATCTTCGTTATCTAGATTGCCAGTTAAACATTTAACAATGGTTCCTAGGCCATTAATTAAACCTCGTTTTTCCCTGTGTGGTTTTGGATTTATTTGATCAATTTGTTCTACAATTTTAGCTTCTAAATTTTGAATTATAGTAAAGGAGCTAAAATATTCTAATTTATGCGTATTTTTCAGCTTTATTACAGTTATGAAGTTAATATACTTAGATCTAATTGTTTGAAATTCATCTATAATGGGTTTTAGGTCGAATATTTGTATAAAGGACCAATATGTGTACGTCAGTTGAGTGCTGCCTAATCGTATTGGTAGTAGTCCGGGATTATCTTCTATTTTATGGAAGGTGGGTTGACTTATTCCTGGTTGGATAAACCGGAATCTGGAAGAATATGTGGTCTTTTTAGTTCTCTTAAATGAATTGTTTCAATTTTATTGGTTTTAGTGTTTTTAATTTTAGCTTTATTATTTTCAAGTAATTCTGTCAGTATATAAGGACCATTAATTTTGTTTTTACTTTTTGATTTCTCATTTAATTTCGTATAAACTGATTGGTTAATTTTAAAGTGGAGCTGAGTATTACTTTTTTCGTTGCGTTTATCGATAACCCTTTGTTTATTTTGTATTTGATTATCCGATATTTCTTGATATAATGCAGATAATTTATCTTTGTAGCTTGTTATAAAGTCTGAGTAAAATATCGTAGGTATTAAGTCAAAAAGACCTCTTAGACCAGTATGCCCGAATGTCAGTTCAAATGAGATATATTTTGTTGCAGAATGTATTGAATTATTATAAGCTATAATTGCAAAAGTTAGGTATCAGTTTTATAGTCGTACAGTCTTTATGGGTTTATTTTAAGATTTTCAAAAGCTCAATTAGTGTTGAATGAACTCGTTTTATTACTGAGTTTGATTCGTGCGTTGGGGCGGTGAAATGGTGAAAGGTGAAATAACCTTTTGAGATTTTTCTTGTACCTTTTTTTATAATTTTTTAACAGTTCCTTTAACGTTTGATTTTTAAACTTGAAGCCGTTATATACTACAATCGACTCTGGGATACCGTATGTCGAAAAATATGTAATAAGTTCTCCACGAACAGATATGGTATCTTTGGTAATAGGATATGCTCGGCCTAATTTTGTTATTTTATTTGTGATTGTTAGAATTGGCAGATTATAAAAAGAGAAAATATCAATTTGTAATATTTGGGAAGGTTTATTGGGTAATTCTGTTAATAGTGATGGTACATAAGGATTATGTTTGGAAAATTTGGCTTTTTGACATATTTCGCAAACATTAATATAGTTTATGATATCGGTATTCATATTTTTCCAATAATAGTTAGTTTTTAGTTTTTCGTAAGTCTCGTTAATGCCGCTGTGATTATGTTTGGTTTCGTGCTGTTGTTTAATAAGTAATAGTTTATCTTCCTTTTCAGTAATGTTATTTATTAATTTAGTACATTGGTATAATTTTAAAGGTCTAAAATTTTGCATATAAGTTTGTGTGAATAACGGAATTAATTCTTTACATTTAAAATATATATAGGTAGACTTATCTGGATCTATGTGGTGTTTTATTACGGAATTTATCGAATTAGAATCATTAAGAGGAATTTTAAGTAATTTTATTAATTTGTTGTCTATTTTTGTTTCACTAATTTTAATAACAGGATGGGGATTCTCATCAAGTATAAGTTGAATAGATTTATTATTTATTATTTCATCTAAAATAACAAGTCCTGTATTTTCCGTCTCGTTATTATTGGTTTGGACGGTAACGTCTAGATCGTTAATTTGTATATCTTGAACTACTTTAATTTTAGGTTGATTGGTTGAATTATTCGAACTCTGAATTGTAATTTGATCGTCAGTATGTGTAGAGTCTAATATTTCTATACCATAGTTTTGAATAATTGGTATTTTAATAACTTTTTCCGTTCTATCAGGTGCCTTAATGTGATAGGGTTGGAACTTTTTTAGCTGATTTTCGTATTGTACTTTCGGAGTGCTAGAGTGAATTGGAATTGCAGCATTGAGTGTAATTAGTTGAGAATTATTTATGTCTAGATTTGCCTTGATTTGACATAACAAATCTAATCCAATTAGTCCGTTAAATTTATCAGAAAAATTGAATAAATAAAATTTATGATTTCCTTTGGTTTTAAAACTAGGAAATATTGGTATGTCGATTACTTCGTTATGGAACGATGTTGCATGGGCAGTAGATACTTGAAATAATTCTTGTTTTATATAATTTGGAAAAAATGTATATGCTAGGTTTGGGTTTATAAAGCTTTTGGTGCTACCCGTATCTATAAGGAATTTAGCGTTAATTTCGGGGATTATTATAAAAGGAAGTTCAGGTGAATAATTATTTAAATGTATTACGTTATATCTTGTATTCTCGGGATAAGGTGAAAATCCTGTGTGTCAGTTTTAGTATTGTCGAAATTGTAAGTATTGTTTTGATCAGTAGGGTGGTCAGTTTCTAGCTGATTAGCAGTATAATCAGAATCTGGATATATTTGATTAGTATCAGAATGTTCGGGATAATAACTAGCAAGATTTTGTTGAATTGCTGTATAATTATAGAAACTATCGTGCATATTAAGATAGGAATTATCTAATTGTTCATATACATTGTCGAAAGGTAGATTTTCAGATACTTCTTGGTTGAATAATTGATTTGATTTAAAATTATCTTGAGGGTTATTAGTATTAGATTGCGTAGTATTTCTAGTAGTGATACTCATGGGTGTTGGTTGATAAGTAGGTTTGAAGTTTGCATTAGGTCTCCATACATTTTGCGGTTTACCAAACACTTGCTTGTTGCTTGGGAAATGTTGATTAAAATTTGCTTTAGGGATAATTTGTATAGGTCCCCTAGGAAAGTTTTGGGTATTATTAGGGAAATATTGGCTATTAGGGAAGTTTTGTCTGTTATTGTCAGGAAAATTTTGTTGTGCGAAATTTTCTGGTTGATAGTTTGGGATATATGAATAAGTTTGTTGATGTACCGGTATATAACTAGTGGATGTTTGTGGGTGCATCTGATTTAATTTCGGTGTATATTTTGGAATAAAATTAGTGTTTGATTTAAGTTTAAATTGTTGAAAATTAAGTTCTTCTTGTACGAAGCTCATAGCTTGTTCAAGTGTTTCAGGATTTTTAAGTCTAATTACAAGTTGAATGTCGTATGGTAGGTTGTTAATGTATGTTTTTAATGCAAATAAATCATAGTGATTTATTTTCATAATTTTTAAGGTCGCAAGTTCATCGGTTGCATTTAATTTCGAAAATAAGAGGCTACGTGTGTCTTGTATTCTCATGCCAAATTGTAAAGGATGTTCATTTTTATTTATTTTAAGTGATAATAAGTCTTGGATCAAACAATCTATACTTCGTTGGTCAGAGAATGTGTTTTTTAATAAATCTTTTATTAGGTGCCAACTGTTTATTTCAGATCGAGAACAGATTATGTCTGCTGCTCGATTTCGCAATTTCGAATAAATAGTATCTAGTAAGCAAATATTAATTGGAGCATTTACATTTGTTGTGTCTTGAAAAGCTTTTATTAAATTTTCGCAAGACAAAATGAACCTTTGTAGTAATCTAGGATTACCATCAAATGTAGGTATATTATCAGCTTGATAACGTAAAAGTGCGTAATTAGTTTCAGGCATTTTTCTATTAACTACGGAATTTATTACAAGTGAATTTTCCGAAAGATTTAAATTTGAAAAGTTATCTAAAAGTTCTTCCAGTTTAATTATGTATATTAGAATTCGTATTTATATTTAAAATATATTAAGGCAATAAATGTGAGTAAAATTCAATAAAATAGGTAATTTGGGGTTTGGTAATAAAATGTTTCTTACAAAATTATGAAGAGTAAAGATGGCTTCATTTACAAGATGGTTTCTAGCTTGGGTCAAACTTTTCTATACAAGATTTATGGTCACTCGTAGTCTTAGAAAAGTGAGTACACTGTCTTGTTGCTTCGAGGGTTTGTGTAACTAGTACACGTGCAAAGCCTCAAGATGTCTTGTTTGCTTCGGATAGGGTGGATATAGCGATTATAGCCCGTAATTTCACAAATAAATGGAAATATTAACGTAGCTACAATTTCTCCACAGCCTAATCACTGATGTCTTCTTTTCTTGAAGTTCAGGGCTTGGGCCTCTCAAATTGCTTCTTAAAATTAGTCTTCTTAAAATTAATCTTCTCAAATTTCTTCTTAAAATTACTCTTCTTAAAATTAATCTTCTTAAATTAAATGTCGTTGAAGAGACTAGGCGATACTAGATATCCTGGAACGATTTTCCCTCTTCTGTGACTGATCACGATGATCGGCTAATTACCTGGCCTGATTGCCCAGTGATTACAGAGAATGTAATCGGTAATTAGGGTGACTTGCTAAAATTACTTGTTGTCGTCTCGTCTTCTCGTTTGGCTACTCAATTCACCAAACTGGAAATTTCTTCTCGTGGGATCTTCTGGTAATTTAAGGATTGAAATCCACTCAAAATCAATGATTGAATTGATATTACCGATCCTACCGACTGCGCCAATTTCGGGTGTGGACCGAAAAAATAAGTTTTTAAAAAGAAATAACTTTATTTCAGACACTTGGTACGAACAGAGCAATCTTAGAAGTAAGCTTAACAATGAATTCTACATATATTTATAATGTTTCCTTATCGCTAGACGCTAGACCTGATGTATGCAGTTTTGAGAGATGAGACACGTACGGATAACGTAACTCGCAGAGGTTCTGTTGTATTAGGCAGGCGGCGCACTGAAGAAATATGAAACGTGAAACATGAAGCACGAAACATGAAACACGTTTTATGAAAATAGAATGCGGCCCAACAAATATAAGTGCACCCACTAATGAAATCGTGTTGAAACGTGTTTCAAAATATAGATCGCGTTTTATTTTTCTGCTTCAGTTTCACTGTTTGGTAAATTAAATGCGTACACAATTAAATGAGTAACGACCTAGAATTTAATATCGCATTCGTTTCGGTAGTGAAGCAATACGAAGAAATGAAAACTTGTAAAAGGATGCATCGATACTGATCTCAATCCTAGAAGAAGGTTTCAAGTCGTTTGACAAACAAAAAAAAAACACAAGAAAACGAAAGACCAAGTACTGGAAGTTGGGAACATGCTGCAGTATAATGTTTTAAATGAGTTGAGTACCAAATACAAAAGAAAAATGAATGAACCATCTGATGATGCAGACAGTGATCTCCTTTTCTTGAAGAGTTTGTTGCCTGATATAAAGAAGTTGAATCATGCTCAAAAAAGGCGGTAGAAACAAAGGATTTTTGTTCTTTATGATGAAATTATAAATGAACAATATGTTATTCCATTATATTCTCCAGTCCAAGAGTATCCAACTATTCTTCAGTATCATTCGCATCATCTCATTTTAATGAAGCCAATAATCAAGCAAGAAATATATTACAAACAGAAAGTCTTCCATCGTATGCTCCTTTTGTGTCTGCTGCTGTTAATACTGATAATGATTACGAATAAAAATTAATATTTAATAAAATAACTTACTTTAGTGTTATCAGTACTTTTTCTTCAACACACATTCTGAAGTTAGTACCTTTCTTATTTAAACTAGGACGAACAATAGAACAGAATGTTCTAAATGTTTGTATAGTCATTCTATAAAAAGATTGCAATTTGGCGGGATGATTGTTTAATTCTCTTGCAACCAAATAGGTTCCATATTTACAATTCATATCATTATATGGATGCGCCCAGTAACATTTTTTTTTTGGATTTTTGACAATAATAAGAGAGTTGCCACAACAGTAACAACAGCCTCATCGTCATCACTTTCCATTGTCTGTACTATGCAAACTTTATTTTTGTTTTTTTAATTAGTATGTAAGAAAGAAACAATTACGTTTTACGTAATTTACTATTTCTTATTTTATGTTTCATTTTTGTGTCTCACGTTTCATATTTATTTGATGTGCGGCCTGCCTTAGTGATCATAGCCCGATATTTATTTGGTTAGATCTTCCTGGAATCTACATGTCTATTGCCTATGTTCATGATGGTGGTTCCCGGGTCAGTCAACCTTTATAGTAGGTATCTTATATAGGAGCCAATTGTCTGTTTTCAGTTCATTCATTTTAGTATTGAAAATACTTATGGGAGCGTATATATGGGAGCTGTCTCTTAAAATATTAACGCTTAGCGGCATGCAAAATCGAGCAACCTCGACATGGGCACGTCCTCATATGGAGACAACCTTGCCTATCTGTGTTGTTATAATAAGCAGTCTGTTTATTGTTTATGGTTGGGTTACATGGTTCCTATGCCTTTGAATATCGAACCGGCGACGGCGACTCAAACTGTTCATTGTTTATATAAACATTATAAATGGAATTGAAGTGCCTTGTCTTTTAGATACCGGCAGCAGTTGTACTATGATAAAGAAATCTGTTTTAAATAAACTAACAATTAATGTTGAAATTAACAATTCGCCGTTTGGAAAATGTTTTATGGGAAACATAATTAAGAGCAATGAGTTTGTAATAAAAATACAGGATGTTATTAATACAGTCCGAATTATTGTTCTACCTGATGGTCTTGGGTACTGATAAAACTTGTCACCCTCTATACAGTGAGGTACAAAACTCTGGAACGCCCCAAATAACTTTCAAAATATTGTTTTTTTTGCAAAAACGCTCAGACACGTCAATTTTTGATTCTACTTTTCTGTATTTTTGAGGTATTGATTTATTTGTACAGTGACGTATCACTGAGGTGCAAAAAAATTTTTTTTTAAATGGCAATCCCAATTTTTTATTCGGAATTCATGAAAAACACATTTTTTACGTATCTTTGACTAAAACTTTACAGAAAAAAAACCTTTATAGGGTTACAGAAAAAATTTTTCGATATAAATGCAACGTCACACGAGCATCACGAGCGTGACCATATTCTCTGTATTTACTAATAATTTTACTCACTGTGGAACGCACAATTGGTGGTAGATCTTGATGAGTATTATTAAACAGCTCACACACATCTGTTGCAGTTCTCCTTCTATCCCCGTAACCAACCATCATAAGTATCTCAATCCATTCTTTCTCCGAAACAGACATCATTAGATGAATAATACGACATAAACAATAAAATAATAACAATGAAATACCAAAATTATGGATTTAAATTTTTCTACGTGTTAAACAAATTAAAATTTTGACATTAGATGAAGCAATGATATTGTTCAATGATATTGTTTGGTTTCAATAAATTCCAGAACCTACTCGGTTTAAATTTAGAGAACATTTGTAGGTTTTTTAACTGTAAATTGCATTTATATATAAAAGTTTATATATAAGCTATAAAGGTTTTTTTTGCACCTCAGTGATACGTCACTGTAGAAATAAAGCAATACCTCAAAAATACAGAAAAATAGAATAAAAAATTGACGTATCTGAGCGTTTTTGCACAAAAACAATATTTTGAAAGTTATTTGGGGCGTTCCAGAGTTTTGAACCTCACTGTATATACAAGGGGCATTCAAGAAGTAGGTACCTTCAATCTAATGTACAGGGAATACTCAAAATGTTGATGACATTGTTATTCCATCAGAGACTGTAAAGGAGAATCTGCAACGTCTTGAAGCGGTTCTAGAGTCTCTAAAAGAAGCTAGCTTAACTCTGAAGCTGTTAAAATGCGTGTTTTTAAAAACGTCCATAGACTATTTGGGACAAGAGGTTAGCATTACTGATGTCAGGCCAGGTAAAAAAAAAGATGGAAGCTGTAAAACAAATGCCGAATCCTACAAACGTGCGGGAAGTGAGGCAATTGTTGGTCGTTGGTGGTTTGAGGTTCGGGACTATACGTTTGAGGTTGTCTATCGCCCAGGTGCCAATGTGTGTGTCGTGTGGATGCATTGGGTCGAGCGCCGATACCCTTGGTAGAAATGAAGGGGGAAGTTTGTGCAGCAGACTTAACCGATATGGATTGAATTTTGGCAGCCCAGTTAGAAGACGAGGAAGTATCCTTGATAAGAAGGACGTTGTTACACGAAAAAGACAGATGTTAGTAAACAATCTTTTGAGAATTATATCCTGAAAAATGGAAGAGTTTATAGAAAGTTGTCTGATTCAAAATGCCTTTGGCTAGTTCCCAAGATGGCCAATCTGTAGGCTTTGCAATGACGAACAAGGCCATTTTGCATTGGATAAGACGCTTATGAAAATCACTCTATATTACTGGTTTCCTCGAATGAGAAGATTTGTTAAAAAATACATTGCATCATGTTTAAATTATTGGATTTCTAAAGATTCAATAGATCATGATCAAATTAAACTAAAAGAACGATACGATAGCCATAGGGCAAAAGCTTGCAAATATGAAAAAGGGGCTTTAGTAATGGTTTTTAAGACCGATAAACCTCCAGAAAAACATAAGAAGTTGTTGGCTAAGTATAAGGGTCCTTTCAGGACCCTTATACTGGCAGTGCTGCCAAATGACCGTTATGAGGTTGAAGACCTTAGGGCAAATTTTAGGCAAAAAAAAAAACTATTGCAGTAGATAAGTTGAAGTCATAGGTGCTTCTGAGAGGTAAGCGAAATATCAGGCCTGATCAAGAATTAATGTGTGCACACTTGTATAGAATGTTTTGATTCAAATTTAGTTCTGTGCGTAGCTTGAACTATTAAAGATAAGTTCTGTGTAATACTTGAACTGTACTATCAGGAATATGTTCTGTGCGATGCATGAGCTAACTTGAGACTAGCAAAAGGAGGCGGTCTTGTGCAACGCTTAGACTAACCCTTGACCAAATAGGTTTCTTGAATGTGGAAACACCTCGGAAAACACTTAAATGATTCAGTGCTTAGCTAAAGTATTATTGAGTGAATATTTGTCACTAATAGAGTTCGGTGCTTTACTAGAACTTGTAAATAGAGTTCGGTGCTTGGCTAGAACTTAGAAAAAAATAATAAAATCCCAAACTGGGTAACTGTTGGATCCCCAAATTGGAATTGATAGCGAAAGTGAGGATGACTCCTGTGGACAGTCGTCTAGTCAGGATGGTCGAATGTAAGAAAACATTCAAGACTTCACCTTGAGTGCGGCCACGACCAAGGAACGTGGCCCTTGTATAAACATACTCGGAGCTCGGGTGAAAGCTGCTGACAAGTGGATATGATTGGGATTCATAATTCATTCGCGAATTCGCATTAGATACTGTTCAATCGCATGTAATCGTTTTCCCTTTTCTTTTACATAAAGTTCTTAGTTTTTGGAATTGTGTGAGTTTAATTAATTCCTTACAGTATCACACTCTGCATAAATTATAAATATAATGGACTATGGAATGTATACAGTGCGTAACAAAAATAGTTGTGTCTGGTATTTTCAATACGCCTACGATATTTGCATAAGATGCAAGATCTGTGAATTTTTGTATAGTTTTCGTTTCCATATTAAGCGACTTAAAACGACTTCAGAAGTTAGTCCCGGAATAAACAAACGACGGTTGCTCTTGCCACTCCGTTATAAATTATAATTATATTCATAAGCGTAATGAATGCCTGCGGTTTTTGATTTTCTATTTGATTATTGCAAAAACATTTTGAAAGTTTGAGTTGAGATACCAACATTTTTTTTATATAAACCTAAATATCGTTTTCTCAATATTTTTTCTGATAATTATCATTCTCATAAGATCTTGAATGATAGTTAAACTATACAAAATACTATTTACTGAATCCAGTATAACAACAGACTCTATTTCAGATTTGGGCGGGCTATTTGTTTTCTCCACATTGCAATTATGTCATAAGTAGGTACTATACATTTTCGAAGAGATGGCGGAATACTTCACCCCTTTTTTTAAATTTTGAACAACCACAACCACTAAAATTATATAATATTACAAATCATATTTCGAATTATGTCTAAATATAATGTTTCGACAGAAAATGAAAGTTTGCAATACTTGTATATTGTTTTTGTGTATTCTGTAATAAAGAATTTAGTTTACAATAATTAATTAAACCCAAATAAATAACTATTTATTTATTTATTTATTTATTTATTTATTTATTTATTTATTTATGTAGTGACAAAATAGAGATAGATAGATGTTTTATTTGACTACGTTATGCATGAAATTGTATTTATGGCAAGTCCATTAAGTTTTAAGACAAAATGTTAAAATATATTGTCCTGAACATAAATATGTAACAATTTAATATAATATTATATTATAACAAAGAAGTATGTATAAAGCACAAGATAAAAACTTTATAATATAAAAGTAAAACCACTAATACTATTCCCCATAGTCCACATGCCAATTTTTTTTATACTATATTTACCGAGGCACCATGTATTCCTGGATACTGTAAAAACAATATGTTAAAATATATTTTCTTATACAACTTTTAAACTTAACACCATTCAGCTCTTTAACATTTACAGGTAGTTTGTTATATAGGTGTAAGTCGAGTGAATTTTTTATACGTTTCGTTAAGCGATATTTGGGCGGCTTCAACATATTAGCCGACCTAGTGTTATAGTTATGGTAATCAAAATTTGTTTGAAAATCATAGTGGTTTTTATGGATTCCCAACAGTGAAAAATAAATGTGTAGGCAAGGAAGAGGCATTATACCATATTTTATAAATAATAGCTGACAGTGTTCTAATACACCTGCACCTGCCATTAGACATAGGTATAGCCTGTCTTTATTGTCTAATTATTTTTATAGCTTGACCAGAATTACCCCAAAGGATAACTACGTAAGTTCATAAATAGACTCCATAAGTATCCAACGGGTATAAAACCGAATTATTAAAAATACACATAACACGAATAAAGCCTAAATAAACAATAAATAAAGTAACCAAACAAAAGCAACCAAACCAACATATAACATTAAATTTTACAATAATTAAATCTCAGAATAGTTTAAAGGTACAAGCTCTTAATATCATCAGATGAGCAGTAGATATGGTATGTCAAGTTAACAGACACATTATAGCTTGTTACCATTTTATATAAGGGAACATTATAAATATTAGTCCTATGGCTATTTACAGAGAAGAAGCTGTTATTTCTTTTACCTATTTAACTTAGGTATATGGAAATTAAGCAGGGAAACTCAAAATTCGTTGTTAATTTTATTATTATTATCAACTATGTATAATTTTATTATTTTTAATGATTTTATATAAGAATAGCAGAGAGTGCAGGGTCAGTCTTCTTATTAAGCTACTCATGTTAAATCGCTCATAAAAAAGCCTCCTTTGGGGTACCTCTTGTGGGATAAATATTATCAAGTGTATAAACCGCTGATTTAAAGGACCGACGAAGGACTCTTTTAATGGCAGATATATGCACGAAATAAATAGGATTCTATACAACCCAAACATATTCCATTTTCGACCTTACAAAGATTATAAACAGTAATCGCAATGTATCAAAGGATCTTTCATATATTACGTGTTACAAAACCGAGAGTCTTATACGCAGCCGCCTCGACATTTTCCATATGATATACAAAGGAAACTTTGGGAACGAAAGTAATTCCAAGATCCTTCATAGCATCCCGTCTAGTTAAAGGAACTATTGCAATAAATAAGGGCCGGTTCTACAATCCCGGTATAAAGTGTGGAATAGTAATTCTCGGTATATCTTATCCCTCGAATTATTCGGAGTATAAAAATGCGGGCGAAAAAAGTTATACGGCGATTGTAGAACGCTCCTTTCAACGATATTCTAAGTATAACTTTATCCGTGGTATATACCTGCTTTGTAGAACCGGCCCTAAGTATTTTAGAATTTCACTGTAGTTACCGCTAAGTCATAAGAAGTAACTATCTGAATTGACTGAAGTAACGACTAGGGTTTAATTTAAAAAGTGAAATTATTAAGAACTATCCACCAATATAATTCAGTGTAATAATAGAGAGATAGATAGATATGTAGATAAATACATAGATATATAGATACAAAGATAAATAGATAACAGATAGATATGTTTATTATAAGATAACAGATAGATATAACCATACAATATGAAGGTTTCTCAATGAAATCGGTTACAGAGAATTGGTTTTTCATTTGTCTTTAGAAATATACACAATTTTTTACATTTAGCTGAAATATTTTGTGTATATTAGAAATATACACAAAATTATGTCAGCTAAATGATGCAGTACCTACCTAATTATAAAACAAATCAAGATTAATCATGTGAGATGACAAGGTACAAATTAAAAACCAACTCTACAAAATGACGTTTATAAACACCTGCTTGACTATACACAATACCATCAAATATAGGTATAAACAATCATAATAAACTTAAAATTTTGGATTTATATTTTTAACACTAGTGACACTATATACAGCAGATTCCATAATAAAATTCTTTATATATTTTTTAAATGCTTTAAATGTCAAACTTTTTATAAGTGTAGCCAACAAATTATAGAGGCTGCTGTATAAATATATACAGCAGATTCCATAATAAAATTCTTTATATATTTTTTAAATGCTTTAAATGTCAAACTTTTTGTAAGTGTATCCAACAAATTATACAGGCGACATCCGGCACAAACTACCGGAATAAAGTGACTATATTTCATTATCATTTTCATTTAGTAGTAGGTCATAAAAAGTACATGGAATGTACCAGAAATTTCTAAAGGGGATGTAGATTATTATCAATACAGTCAATACAGGCAGCTACGCATACATAATGCAGAATTATAATGCGTGGAAGCGTTTTAAACATTACAGGGTAGCAAAGTTGCAAGTGATTTATAAATTTATAAATACAACGGAATATTTGGAATCTGCGACTTTTTTGGTAGTGTTTTGATTTGATAAATTATTAAAAGTAGGTAAGTATCATTAAATATAATATACAGACTGAACCAAATTTGATTACAACTACAGAGATGTTGGAAACTATTTGAGGTACAAAAAGGATTAAATGAGAAAGTAGTGCAGAATTTAATGTGGATCAACATTCCGCTGAGAAAACATTGAATTTTGTTTCGATTTTATTTAGAATAAAGTGAAAATCGTCATTTTTTAAAAACAGCTATAACTTTTTTATTTGTGGTCCGATCGAAAAAATCTTGAATGATTTTGTTTGATTCTTCAAAGGCTTTATAGTGGCGTAATTTATTATTTTGTTTTAAATCAGTGAATTTTTCTGATTAATCTGATGTACAATATGCCATATTTCAAAAGTGCGAAATATGGCCCAAAATATTTTTTCTGAATATAAAATTCCTTAGCAGCCCCTGAAAATGTATGATATAAAAAATATTTTGAAATACCTCTTAACTTGTGTATTGGAAAACAAAAAATAACTGTTAGTGTAGGACAATTTAAAAATATATTGAAAAATTAACTTCCGTTATTATTTGATTTTATGAAGTTAGTTTAACCCATTTCAGGTTGCTCCCTAAATATTTTGTTACCCGGAAGCACTTTTTCAGTCGCTTATTAAAGCCGTTATTTTAAGGCTCCCGTTGACTGAATGTGGATCATGTCGCGGGGTCCAGCGGGCAGGGGACCGACCGACCGGTGGGCGTGTGCAATTTAAATCACTGAACGGCACCGCGCAGACTCCAACAATTTTTATTCACTTGCAACATTGCACAGGGTTGGACTCATTTCTATGTTTTATTACCAAAATGTCTCCCATTTTATTTGATAAATTGTGTACGTATTTTAAACAAATTGTAGACAAATTGTGTATTTGTGTGTGCTTAAACTGTGTTATTTCTTATTTGTGAACTGAACTGTGTTACGTTTGATTACTTTAAACAGAAGGTATGTATTTAAAAATTTAAATTTATAAACGCAACATCACAAGAAATATTATAATTCCCGTGCAGACTTGTGCCATGACCGGGTCTAATACTGAGTTATGTGCTTGTGATATACCTTTTTTATATACTAGTTTTAAAGCAATATACACTACTTGGTTATTTTGGTCAAAAGATGGATCCATAAATACCAATCATAAGTGGTACTATCAAGTACAAGGACAACTGCATGTAACTAACCATCAGTATTGTGTTTTTGCAACATGGACGAATAAGGGATTAAAGATAGAAACCATAATGATAGATGACAATTTTTGGAAGGAAAACATGGAGGAGAAGCTAATAATGTTTTACATGAATTGTATTTTACCGGAACTAGTAGATAGTAGAAAGAACAGGAACATGGAAATAAGAGAACCGAACTATATATTAAATGAAATTAATAAAAAAAAGTCACATTGAGCATATCTATTAACATTGTTGTATTTCGTGTCAACTTAATAACAAACTAATTATCAAGTAAAATATTTATTTCATATACTTTGTTTCAATGTTAAGCTAAAAAGCCAATATAAGGATGAAGTATGGGGATCTCGGTAATTATAACAAAGGTCATATGATCATCACGTGATAGACCATAAAAAGTGACAATGAAAAAGTTCTTTCAGCTTTTTCATATCTCCTTAACTACCTTGAAAAATAAAAATTGTTTATCGATTTTTCCCAAAAATTCAAGCACTCATCAAGATAGCTATGATTTGCAAATGGGAGATTAATGGGCTATAGATTGCGCCAATTCTTTCTTATTTAACCCAATCTGTATATAATTTCCGAGATCCCCATATTTCTCACCCTTATCTTGGACACACTGTATAGCAGAGCTCAGCAGTAATATATTATTATTTATTAATGACAAATTTGTCAATTACTAGTAATAAATATTACTAGGTATGGTAATAAGATATGATAATAACTGATTTACTAATAGTGGACTGAAAAACGGAGAAAAAGTCGCTTCCTTCTCGAAATATTTTTTTTACAATGTATAACGCTGGATAATAGTTCAGCCGACTGCTACATACCTAGTATGCGGCACCACGCAGCGCGTCCTGGGAAACTTTCAAATTTAATTAAGGATAATTTCAAAACTATAAGGTGTCGAGTAGTGATTGTTTGTTTAAAAATATCCTGAAGCTTTAGCTTTCTTTCGTACGCAGATGGTATAGCAACATTTCTTACAACAAAAAAGTTTTTCGCTTACTCAAAATTCTGCAGCAAAAAAATAAATGTTAAACTTTTACCTAGTTTTACAAAAAAGTGGCTCTTCCATAACAGCGAAATTAACATAGTACTCTTCGCTTACATATTCTCTATCGATAAAAAAAAGTTGACTGTATCTGGATTCGTTTTGGAGATGTTACGATGTATGTGTTAAAAAATAAGAAAAATTAATTTTCACAGATTTATGAAATTTTTCGTAATAAAAAATATTGGACCTACCAAAAAATCGTGTAATTGCCCATTTGATATGACCAAGGCAGTTTATCGTTTATACGGTTTTTATGTGGCTGTACTTATTAATTTACCTACCTAATTTTTTAAACATTTTTAATTTTTACCTTTTTCAGTCCACTATAAGTGTAAATTATACAAATAAACAGTATCATTGTGATTTGTATTTTATTTTAATAATTTTGAGGGAGCAATAAATTAAAGCGGTATGGCAATATTAAAAGTTATGATCTAAGTTATAAATTTAAATCGAGGCGAATTCGGTAAGTAGAAATGTAAATGCATTTTTATAAGCAATAATAATTGAAAGTTTTTGTCTCAATATATTCTTTCATCAGAATTACGAAAATTGTAAAACATCAAATACCAAATATATAAATAAAAGAGCCCACAAAAAGTTTAAGTACGTGCAGTACTGAGGGCGATTCGCTTGAGGGCGCCACAAATCGAGGACCGATTTTTCGAGAAATTCGCCTCGTAAGCGTTTAGTAGAAAGATTGTCAAAATGTTGTTTGTGGTTTTTTTCATATTTTGTAAACGTGCGAGGAAAGAAAAATAATGAGTAGATGATTCTATGGAGTTAAATTTTCGACTACGGCTCCGGTAATCTTTGAGCAACTTGCTGATTTTCGTACATATGTAGTGTATAATAAAAAAAAAACAACGTAAAAAACAAAAAAAAACTAATTCTATAGAAGCATCGATTTATATTTTATCTACCAAACCATAAAATTTTGTTTCTTAATTTTCATAAATAACGGCGTGAGAATTTTTCTGCTTAATCACTTTTTCCGCTTTGAATCGAGGAGGTAGTCTGGCCTCTTAAAAAAGCGAAATAAATATGCTTTGATGAACTAAACAGCTATAGCTGCACTGCTGCCTTGGCTTAGACACAGGGAATCTTCTTGATACTCTGAGTGGGCCATTTTGTTAAAAAAACAAAACTGCAAACGTCATATTGACAGTAATAACTTTTGTTAATAACGTTAACTTCATAAGTTTACATTTGAATTATTCGTTCTACAAATACCTAGAAACGTTAATTTTTAAATATTTTTTTAGGATACTACATTAGCAATTATTTTTTGTTTTTCAATGCACTTACGTAAAAACGTAACGTAACTTAAAACGTATTAAAAAATACTGTTTTTGTATCATATAATCCCATTTTCAGGGCCTGCTAAGAAATTTAATATTAAAAAATATATATTTTGCGCCATAAGCCTATTTCGCACTTTTAAAGTCTATATTATACATCAAATTAATCAGCAAAATTCCCTGAGTTCGAAAATGATAAAATCCAATACGACGCCTATAAGAAAAAAGAAAGTTACTGTTATTTTCTCGTAAAATATCAACCAAAAAAAATAACTAACTACGCCACTGTAAACCCCTTGAAAAACCAAATAAAACAGTTCAAGATTTTTTTGATCGGAGCACATACAAAAAGTTACAGCTGTTTTTTAAAAAATTATCATTTTCATTTTTTCTAAATAAAATCGAAACGAAACAAAATTCAATTGTTGAATGTTGATCCACAATAAATTCTGCACTGCTTTCCCCATTTAAGCCTTATTGTTTGTAAGCTCTAATAGTTTCCGAAATCTCTGAAGTGGTAATCAAATTTAATTCAGAGTATCTATGGTAAGATAGACTAACTGTTATGATAATAAGAAATGAATATATTCTATATTTTGTGTTAAAAATATTTGGATTTTATAATCAGTTACACAAATACTGTAACTATGAAGTGGTTTTTCTACTAATCGTTTAATTGATCAACTCAGGGAAAAAATATTGCAGCTTTAACATCGCACACAATGTTGTTTAAATTCCAGCATTAACAACGACTGAATACATTATAACTTCGATTATAAAGTTAGTAATAATTATTAAGTTGATATATATTAATAAGTATAATACCTCTAAACTATCTGGCTCGTGTTAATTCAGACATACAGTAATTACAGATATTGGTGTAGACTATATAGAAAATATACAAGAAGAACGAATTAAAACACATTTAACATATTTAGCACATACTATATTCTTAGAACATATTCAGAAAATTTCTCCAAAGTGTATCACAAAATCGATTTATGGGCTGTTAAAAGAGTAATAAAGTTGAGGCATCTGTTTATAACTGAATTTTGTTACCAGAAATGTAAATAAATAGCGAAGCCATTTTATGTACAGTTCAATTTTTAATGAAACGCCGCTCCAGGGAAGGTCAGTGTACAGAATTATTTAAAATCTCACAGGTAAGCATAATTTTTAGTAATTCAAGAATAATTTTATTGTACCTGTCAATATTCTTATTGCAAAGACTGTATTTGACTATATTGATATCGGAGAGGATAAGCTAATCAGAATTTGAAGAAACATTTTATTAACAAAAATATTTTTGAGGCTGAAAATGAAAATACATATTTATTTTCTTCATGATCTACAGATCAAAAGCAGAATAGAAGAAGCAGCCAACTAATAAATGGATATAATTAAAGTCATCGAATATAGTTACAACAAAATGGAACAGAGCAAGGCGAAAATGACAAACGGAAGAAGGAAATCAGAGACAATCAAGAGAGCTCGAAGAAGCATCTTTTGGTATTTTTAAGAAGAAAATTTAAAAATCCAAGTCGTAGAAGAAAGTCGTTCTATTTAAGTAGTGCATCTGGAGTCAAAAACGTGAATACCATTTTTTTAGTAACGGGGCAAGTTTTACCACTTGTCCAAGAAGGTTACTACAATATTTTATAAAACACCATATAGGTATGAATAATTAGTACCTAATAGCAATTTTAAGCGGTAGCTAATGCAAAAGATGGTATGATGTTATTTTAAATAACATCATACCACCATACACCACCATACAATAACATCATACCATCATGGTAAATTTTGTTATATTTGGATCATGTAGATAATTGGGTCTTCACTTAAATGCCAATTTAAAATTGAAAAGAAATTGTAGGTCTTGGCAGGATTAAGTGGACTGTATTTATTGCTATGACTGGCCCCCTTTTCAGGTATTTAGGTGAATTATGTTACACAGGTAGTAACTATTTACAATTGATTTATTAGCTTTTACATTATATAACATACACCTTAAAATTCATGATTGAGATACAACTGGGGTTACGTGCTATACGTAACTTCCTTGAAACTGTACCTGTCTTAAAATATACAGAAAGAAGTTGTTTCTTGAATTTGCAAGTTGGTGAAACACTTGGCGCCAACAGTAATGGCAACGAAGTCCCAAAGAGATATGAACAACATTTAATGAAAAACTATTGTGGGAAATTCAAACTCTTTCAGGTATATGAATAAAGATGAACTTGACAGGGATGTCAAACTCCATAGTACTATCTCATTTATCCTACTGTGATGCTATTTATTGGCCAGCTTTACTTTATACAACTAAGATGTTTCTTCAGAAAATTCAAAATTCATGCGTTAGACAGATTTTAAATATTCGGAAATATGTTTATATTTCGGACAAGTTTCAGGGTAACTAAATGCCTGAATTTATTTGAAAGATTTAAATACCACCGCATGCCTTGTATTAAAACAAAATTTCGAAGCGACTTACTTGCGCTCCTTAGGTACTAAATTTCTCAGTAAACCTACAACATCTCCAAGCCACAACGAGTTGTTTTCACTGAGCCATCTGTACAGTGCTGAGGCGGTCTAATAAGTCGAAACAGTTGTCTTTCGCTTGGTGTTAGGAGTGACTGACACTCATGTGGTGACGGTGCATATACTATATTCTATAGACGTCTATAAACCTAGTATTCAATTATTACTAAGACAGTCCTCAACAACTGGGTATGATAAAAATAATTTCCATCGTTTCCAGAACATAGTTACATAAAAGCCCTTTAGAGGCAATGTAATATTTTGGTGATATGAAATTCATCTGGTTTTTGAAAGCAACTTAGGAACGTCTTTAAGGTATTAACAATTTATTTTCCTCGAATATCCGTACACTGAAAACTTTTACACTTATTTTCAAGTCTAATTTGAATTTTACAATGCTTAGAAAAACTTCAGTACATAGCTTAAACTCTACTTTTTCACTGGGTCACTGAACTATTGAAACATACTGAATAGTTTATAACCCGCCTTTTAACGAGAAAACCTGGATAATGAAACCAAAGGTCATTATGTGAATATATGCCTATGAGACCGATGATAGCCTATATGGAGCTACTGTTGTTTGTGGTCTGCCTGTTTGAGAAGTTCATGAGATAACAGAAAAGCATAAGCGTAACCTGAAAGAATTACCTGTTTAAGCAAATCTGAAGCTATGCCAACAACACTAACAAAATAAATGAAAGCAATGATTTGTCTGCCACAACGAGATCACGAAGAAGTGGCTTTAACGGTGTAAGATCATCCAAATTTAGAATTAGTGCAATAATTATATTATCGTTGTGCCAAACGGTGTACGATTTATACGCGTGAGTACCATCAGTACTAGGTAGCAGAACCCTACTCGCCTATCCGCTTCGATTTGTGTTTCGTCTGTATAGTAAACAAAATATATTAAAATCAAGTTAGAAATAAATACGAAATATTTCTAGAGATACTGTGCAGACTTATTTAAATGGTGAGATTGTGAGATTAATTAATAATTGTAACTAGATGTATCTATTAATACGTACTGTACTTTTTTTTTCATGAAGCTAATCTTTTATAACAAAAATAGGTAAGTAATTTCCCTTTTTGCTATTTAATTGTATATATACATCACAGATCGTGTTTTATTAATTCACTGAAACAGTTGGTAAGTAAGAAGAAACAGTTTTTGTTTTGTAAGTACATAGAAATTGTGATTGTTGGAAAAAAAAGGAAAATACCTAGCGAAGAGAAACAAGTAATATTACAGAAATAAAGAAACAGAAACTAATTAAGATTGCATCTGTTTCGGCACAGGTTAAATTCCTGAACAGAGACAATGTAACTAGATGTATCTATTAATACGTACTGTACTTTTTTTTTCATGAAGCTACTCTTTTATAACAAAAATAGGTAAGTAATTTCCCTTTTTGCTATTTAATTGTATATATACATCACAGATCGTGTTTTATTAATTCACTGAAACAGTAGGTAAGTAAGAAGAAACAGTTTTTGTTTTATAAGTACATAGAAGTTGTGATTGTTGGAAAAAAAAGGAAAATACCTAGCGAAGAGAAACAAGTAATATTACAGAAATAAAGAAACAGAAACTAATTAAGATTGCATCTGTTTAGGCACAGGTTAAATTCCTGAACAGAGACAATGTAACTAGATGTATCTATTAATACGTACTGTACTTTTTTTTTTCATGAAGCTACTCTTTTATAACAAAAATAGGTAAGTAATTTCCCTTTTTGCTATTTAATTGTATATATTCATCACAGATCGTGTTTTATTAATTCACTGAAACAGTAGGTAAGTAAGGAGAAACAGTTTTTGTTTTATAAGTACATAGAAGTTGTGATTGTTGGAAAAAAAAGGAAAATACCTAGCGAAGAGAAACAAGTAATATTACAGAAATAAAGAAACAGAAACTAATTAAGATTGCATCTGTTTCGGCACAGGTTAAATTCCTGAACAGAGACAATGTAACTAGATGTATCTATTAATACGTACTGTACTTTTTTTTTCATGAAGCTACTCTTTTATAACAAAAATAGGTAAGTAATTTCCCTTTTTGCTATTTAATTGTATATATACATCACAGATCGTGTTTTATTAATTCACTGAAACAGTTGGTAAGTAAGAAGAAACAGTTTTTGTTTTGTAAGTACATAGAAATTGTGATTGTTGGAAAAAAAAGGAAAATACCTAGCGAAGAGAAACAAGTAATATTACAGAAATAAAGAAACAGAAACTAATTAAGATTGCATCTGTTTCGGCACAGGTTAAATTCCTGAACAGAGACAATGTAACTAGATGTATCTATTAATACGTACTGTACTTTTTTTTTCATGAAGCTACTCTTTTATAACAAAAATAGGTAAGTAATTTCCCTTTTTGCTATTTAATTGTATATATTCATCACAGATCGTGTTTTATTAATTCACTGAAACAGTAGGTAAGTAAGAAGAAACAGTTTTTGTTTTATAAGTACATAGAAGTTGTGATTGTTGGAAAAAAAAAGGAAAATACCTAGCGAAGAGAAACAAGTAATATTATAGAAATAAAGAAACAGAAACTAATTAAGATTGCATCTGTTTCGGCACAGGTTAAATTCCTGAACAGAGACAATGTTCCGCACAATACTTTTCACAATTATTAGTTTAGAGAATATAAAACAATTACATTTTATTTTCTTTGCTGCTGGTATTACCTATTTAGAAACATGATACTACAAATATAAAAAGTTTTGTTGCGTTAAAAACTATAAATTGCAAGAACAGACTTATACTACAAACCAACACCCCAAACTTCATTGTACTTGTGAACTGGAGGAGTGTTTATTGTAGCAGCTTGTCAATAGGGAAGAAAATGTCTCCATTCTAAACGAAATTTCTTAACTTGATCAAAGAACACGAGCAATACAACGACAGTAGGGAAGGCTGGTTTAAATTTCCTTGGACAAACCTCTCTAGCATGTAGGTAGCTATTAAAAGAAATAATAGAAATGATTAAACCGGTCTGATCATCAAGGAAACGTCTTCATAGTACAAAGCTTAATGAAAATCTCTACACACAACTAAATGCAGAAGACAAAAGGTCGACCTGTACTCTGTGATTGCCTCGTCACGTCCATTAGGATTTTTTATTGTAATGTTCGCGCCTATTATAAATTTTAGACTCGATTTTAGATAAATCTGCTTGTGTGGCATTACCACTTTTTTCGCTAGAACAACTTTCTTGGCTGCTTAGGCTAAACTATTACTCTAAAGAGGATGTGCAAAGGGTTTAAGTAGATGTAGTAATTTTTGGACTTCTTGCCACTAATTTCAAGTGAAGTTCAGGGCAATTAAATGAAATGTTATTATATTTTTATTTTTAAATAAATTCCAATATACCTAGATCTTCTGTAGCTTATTTCATTTAAATTTCAAATTTCGGCTTTTAAACGTCAAAGCTCTAGGTATAATTATTTCAATTAAATTTCGCATACATATATTAATTATTGAACATTGATTTAATTGATCTGAATTTAATGGAAAGTAATTAATGTTTTAAGAAATATAGTTCAGTTATACGTTATACCTAATACATAATACCATCTTCAGAAATGACTGGGATACACAACTTTATGAAATATTCTACTTCTACTTATGTTATCCAGTTATTCTGTTATTATTTTCAACATCCTCTAAGCATGTTCCAATGTTTTGACCAGTTAGAATATCGTCTGTTTATATTTCGTTTAAATTAGGCCCACGCCTTTCGAATTATAATTTATTTTGAAGGTAGATTAATAAGTAATCTAACATATTGATTTGAACAACAACAGTGCGGCAAAATAATCTGACGTACCTATGTCACAAGTAATATACAAATGCGCAGCTGTTAATGCAAAGAAAATGTGCAGATATTCATCATTCAACAGTGGCCCAAGTTAATGCTTCCTGAGTTCCAAATAATACAAAGGGGTCTATCGGAGGTCAACTGCGAAAATAATTCTTGAAAAGATGATGAGCTGGTAATGAGTTTAAATTCTATTACTTCTTCAGGAACATAAGAACCTGAAAATTGTTGGATTTTAAAAGCATTAACACATAATTAAAAAGAGTCGCGTATCATTGTTATATTTTCGGTTAGTGATTATTTATATAGTTATACTTTTAATTTATATTTGGAATACCCTGTACAAAACATGTATTGTAAATTATTACATTCTATATAAATTATTAATCTATATATTATACAAAAATATCTTATTATTACTAAAAGAGCTTGACATTTGCAATAGGCCTAATTGCATTTTAATAATTTGGATCCTTTTTTTCCCCTATCGTTTAGAATTGCATATTATTACAACTTCAGGGTATATACTATATAATTAGTGCTTGTTTAAATTCCACAACCTTTTTTCTGGGGAAAGGATATCTACTTATGTCGGATACGAATGCATCATTCCTATTCAATTATTTGCTGTTTCACACAACATAATATAGAAATAATATGATAGCTGAAATAAGCCTGAAGTTACGAGAAGTGTTTGACCATGGAAAAACTGTAATTACTTTAATTGTAGACATGAAGTTATCTTATTTTTAAACCACTTTTTATAATGAATACCAAAAGGGAATTGCAGATATGCAATAAAAAAAGAATTAGAGAAGTATTAAACGATCTTTATACACCTGCTGTTATTAATGTCTCTTAAGTATGTTTGCTTCTATAGTACCTCAGGGGTCATATTTTAAATGTTACTCTTTAAAAAACGGTGAATTAAACTTAAACACCTTTAAATATACAACCGCAGTTTACCACACAAGGCAAACCTGTTTGCCTTGTGAGCGATTTCATACTGGTATTTTAATTACAAATATGTGGTCTTCCTTTATTATTGTCGAGCCGACCTAATCTTTAAATCACCATAACCAATCTATAAATAATTTTTCGTTAACCATGGGAATCTATTATGGATTTTTTTAGTTTACCCACGAAAGTCCATGAGATAAGGTTCGACAAAATCCTCTTCTGTGGGAGGCCCAATTAAACACAACTTATTATTTTTTTACATGCCTATATTATTTAAAATAACCTTCAGCTACCATGATATTATGTCTTCAAACAGTTTTTATAGCTGCCAAGAAACATTTACCAGAATTTATAGCAGGTAAGGAATAAATTAACAAACATAGAATATGTTTAAGGCAAGGAGATAGTCTTTCTTTCAAGTAAATTAGTAGCAAAATACACAAAATACCATCATTATTAATTGTTTTATATATAAATAATCTTCGTAAACAATGAACTAATTATAGCTAGGTATAGCTAGCGCTGATTTTGCAAGGAATTAAATAAAGGTTTAAAAATAAAGTTTATTTCCATTTATAACTGAAATTAAATACTACCTGTCAGAAACACTCGAACTGATCATTCCATTGATAAATTTATTAAATCGCTTCACATTATACTACTCACTTCACTTTAGTAATTCGTTTTTTGACTTTACATTAAAATAAACATACTTTTCTTAGTGAAATTTTCGTTATAATATTATTTACCTAATTAGTACAGGGTTGCGAGTTCTAATTAAGGAAATACAAGTTTCTGAGGACATCACTCGTATGATATGTATATAGTAAGTAAGCCCTCAGGAAAATGTATCTTTTTGATATCGGTTATGGGTAAATAACTTATAAGGGTAATGTACTTTTATATAGTACTGTATAAGTAGTGTACTTTTTGCTGATGATACTAATATAATAACTAGAAATAGTAATTTCACATTACTGGCAGAAAAAAGGCATACAACACTATCACATGTTAATAACTGGTTTTCATCTAATAACTTAAGTCTCAACACGACAAAAACCGAAACTATGATTTAAACGTTACGAAATTCAGAACATATAAGTAATCCTGATTCTGTTAAATTTCTGGAGGTACACCTGGATTCTAAATTATTATGGAACCAGAATGTCAACTACGTTTGCTCTAAAATGTCTAAGTATTATCCACTTGCTTCGAAGTCTAGCACGTGTAGTGTCCAGGAATACATTATTAATGGTGTATCATAGTTTTATGCACTCTGTTTTAACCTACGCGATACTTGTTTGGGGTCACGCACCTTCTAGCAATCAAGTATTTTCGCAGCAAAGAAAGGCTATAAGGGTTATAGCGGGTTTAAAATACAGAGATGATTGTAGAGATCAGTTTGTTAAGTTGAATGTACTCACGTTTCCTTGTACTTATATATTCCATTGCCTTGTTCATGTTAAGAAAAATATAGAGTCATTCCATTGCAACCATGAAAGTCACTCATATAGCACCCGTAATAGAAATTACTCCTCAGATAAATACCTAAGGTTAACAAGAACAAGAAATGGTACTGGTTATTTGGGTGTAAAATTTTTTAATGTCCTACCTGACCATTTAAAGACTCTACACTTGAATAAATTAAAAAAAAATTAAGAATTATTTACTGATGAACGCGTTTTATGATTTTAATCAATTTTTATCAAGCGACTTTCGCGAGATCTAGTGACTATTTTAAATTTGTTTGTTCGTAGTATTTTTTTTCTTCTAATTTATTGTTTGTAATATGTATGTATATACTTCTACTTGTTATTTATTGATCTTAATCTTTTAATAATAGGCACATTAATATGATTATTTGTACTCTAGCTAGTAAGTAAGTAATCTCCGTATTCTGGTTTTTGTGACGAGTATAAACACCCTGGTGTATATTAACACGAATTTTAAATAAATAAATAAATAAATAAATACTGTTACAAAATCGCCGACACAGTGCCCGAGTTCCAAATCTACCTTTTCCCCAGCCCTAGGGAAATTGTGCACAATTTGGCAACATCGCCTCTGGGGGTGCCAGGGACAACCCCCAAGAGTGAAGTCTCAATCCTCTAGGCCTTAAAATAAGGGAGATAGGCCCTTTTGTCCACATTTCTTGAATGACACAAGCGGTACTTAGCGAATATCCCTCGTATAACTTGGCTCTCGATTACTTATTGAACTGCCCTGGTATGTGGATCATTCGTGAGTATTCGATGGAAATTTCTAGGAGGATCTAGAAGCCTAGTTTACCTATATAAAGGTCGCGGCGTGCTTTAGAGGAAGTCAGTCTTAATCAGGCAGCGATCTGAGCAAATAAGCAATACTGAAAGATTTCTTTATTGTTGTTAAAAGTCTCATTTACCTTTAGAACCCCGGAAGGAGTAACAGTACGACGCATTGCGGAAGATACGAAATAAAACAGTTCATCCATTTAAGGCCTCAACCTATTGAATCAGTCTTTTTCATCCTTGATGGTGTTACTTATGTCACACGCTTATAAGTGCAAATTGTATGCCAAACTGTATGTATGCCATCTTTCAGTCGTAATAATAGTAGTCTTGGCTCTGAGACTTGTACGGCGCTAAGGAGATCTAATGTATCCAAACAACTGCCTGTCGTTTGCTGATAGCAATGACTGACAGTCATGAAGGTAGTGAGGTAGTGGTTCATGGTGTTCGATGGTTATTCACTTCCATCTACATATTTAGTTCTCATTAAGTACGTCCGGTTCTTCCGATGCTCTTGGTACATCTTATTTTTTTCATTAATGATCAACGAGTTTTCCCTTGACAGTCAATTTCAGAAGTGAGTAAATAATTATTTTCAGTGCATATTTAAGTTCTGCAAAATGAATAATTGTATTATCAAAATGTTCAGTTTTCCAAGTTGAATTGTTCAAATGGTTTAGTAAATATTATAATAAATAAATAAACCAGTTTTTTAAATATGTTTTCATTTACATATACCTATGTGGTTAATAAATGTAAATGTTATAATGTATAAAAATATACATGTGACTTTTATGCATGTGTGCTTAAAATACCATTTTAAAATTAAAATGACATATAAAAAACATAGGCAGTATCTTTAATTGTATAATTAACAAATAATAAAATAAACCATTTGCTCAATCAAATGGGTAAGGTACATAATCACACCTAAATATTTTTGCAATATTCAATAACGATATAAATAAATTGCATCATCACATAACATTATACAATGATTCTCTAGGTCAGCATGTTCTTATTAATATTGACAATTGATTTTCGCCTAAATAGTCCTACTGAGCTTCTAATGATGTCGTGACTGACTGATTTAATTTCAGTCTTATGAAAGTTAATAGATCTGCTACTAAGTGTGATAGAATCACACTACGTTAATAGTTAGCAAAATAGTTCGCTCGTAGTTAGACAAATTACTGCAAACTACTGAATTGCGAAATTTCGAATGCTTACCATTCGTATAACGAATATATACAGTACTACCACAAGTTTCAGTTATTATGCAATATGTAGCATGGAGTATCTAGTTGTAAGAATGCACAGCTATCTAGAAAGGAGGAAAACAGTGAAGCAATGGGCTTTTAGATACAGCCGGATTTACTTGACGGGAATGTTTATTATGGTACAGATATCATTTTATTAAAATAGCACTGAGACATCAAATAGAACACTAATAGGTATGAAACTGATAATGGCAAAACAAACTCCATGCAAGGATTATGGGTGACGTATCTGGCAAATCCTGTTTAGTTTTTTACTGCTGGTCAGTTTCAATTCCCTGTTAAAGCAGTAGTGATTATTCCTTCTTTATCTGTGGCAGTTATCACTCGAAGAAATTGGTTGTGTGCATTACGTCAATATTTTTTAATTAATTCAAGCTAATACGTAAAAAAATTAAGACAATAGTTCTCATTTCTTAATCAATGTTTCACAAACAATCTCTGAAATGTATATCCCCAGCGGGTAACCATGAGTTCTTGGACTACAATATAACCATCAAGACGCATTACCTATCTAGAAAAACATCATTGAGACACTAAAGAGTGCTCAAGTTTCTAATAAAAAATAATATTCTTCTATAAAATTAGAATGAAACAAACAATCTATTTAAATGAAATTTGGATTGTGAGTACAGATTAAGTAAAAGTTTTTTGTACCTTTTTAATTTCATTATCAGCGTTTAACAGTTACCTAATCCATACATTATACAGATATATATTCTTCTTGATTCTCTTCAATGTATCATAGATAAAGAGAAAGATCTAGAACGGTATATATTTGCAACCAGACTGAATGAAACGTGGAGATTACAGTATTCCTTATAGTACTCCATTTTCAATTTTATGTTGGATGTATCAACCAAGGCCAACATATATCGGAATTATTTTGAGCACTTAGTACAAGAAGATATTCTGCATTTTCCCCGAGATAAAAATTGATAGAAATAATGAGTTGGTATTTCTATTAACCACATAGATAACAAAAGCCTAAGAAATAACTAAAACTAAGCATGGAAGTTGCTGCTGGTAGTATTTAAGTATATGCTGAGATGCTGAGATGCTGAGATTATGCAGTATGAAAATCGATGTAATTCTTGTGATGCTTTGCTGTTGCATTTTGTAGTGCAATAGCAACTTTTTAGGGATATTTCGTGGTTTTGCGAAGCTGATAATCAGAAGTTTTAATTAGCAGCATTCATATTACTGTATGCATTGTTGCAATATTATTACCGTTCTAATTCTACTTTTTCCAAAAAAGAGGGCTATAAGAGTGATATATGTTATATGGAAATGGAATATATGTATGGGAAAAGATTTTGTACCTTTTATTTTTCTAGCACATTTAGCCACACTTTTTTGCATATCTCCTTTCTTTGCATATTATTGGACATAGACCCAAAAAAGCTTATATGATGTATTCATAAAAAAGAGCCCTTTCCAAGTCCCTTTATACCGACAACTTCATTGAGTCTCATTGAAAAAATTAAAGAATATCGACGGATTCCGCCAAGAGAACTAAATAGCACAACTTTGTTTGCAAAAAAAATTTACTGCTATTAGTTTGAGAACAAAAATATAAGTGGTATAATATATTTTTATTACTATTTGGTTTCCAAGACGCCTTTGAATCCTATGGCAGTAAATATCCGTTTAACTATCTGTGTTGAGGCCGTAAAACATTGTTTTATTCCCGTTTGTTTATAATACTTATTTATGTACCTAGGCAGTAAAGTTAGTGTTCTAGTTCAGGCATGAGATGAGTAAAATACTCATAGACGAACAAACGCAACTTTCGTTATAAATAGTAATAATAATAATAATAATGATAATAATAATAATAGCACACGTAGCACACACGACACCGAATATAGTGTTGGAAATGATGAACGCTTGCATCGAAGAAGGGGTATTTAGTGCTCGCTGGAAGCAAGCAAGACTGGTACTTATCAGTAAAGGAAAAGGTGACCCGAATTCGCCGTCGTCGCTCAGACCCCTGAGTCTGCTGAATACGGGCGGCAAGACACTGGAACTGTTGCTGAGGCCCCGACTGCTGGATGCCATCCGAACGGCGGGAGATTTCTCCGGCAGACAGTACGGCTTTAGACAGCGCCGCTCCACAATCGGCGCCATACGAGAAGTCGTGGAGACGGTGCATGAGACTCAGACGGCGAGCCACCCGGCCCGGCCGATAGTGGTTCTTGTCACCCTGGATGTGAAAAACGCCTTCAATTCGGCGAGATGGATAGATATCCTTGAAGCGCTGCAGGGTACATTCGGCATTCCGACTTATCTCCTTCGCATATTCAGGGACTACCTGAGAGACCGTACAATAAAATACGAAACGACCGAAGGAACGAAGACAAGAGAAATCACGGCTGGAGTGGCACAAGGCTCGATACTGGGACCGGACCTCTGGAACGCGCTGTACGACGGCCTGCTCCGAGCGGACATGCCCCGAGACGCTTTCCTCGTCGGGTACGCGGACGACGTTGCAGCGGTTATTGTTTCCCGAAACACCGAAATGGCGCAACTGAAACTCGACCAAGTAATGAGACGAGTCAACAACTGGATGAGCCAACATGGACTGCAACTTGCCCTGGCAAAGACCGAGATCGTGTTGCTCACGAGGAAGAGAATCCCCAAGATCGTACCCATGGTAATCGGTACAGAACGGGTCCAGACAAAGGTATCGGCGAAGTATCTAGGAGTGATCTTGGATACGAAGCTCACCTACTGGCCACACATACAGAGCTCGGCCGACCGAGCCGTGACGAAAACCGCTGCACTGAGCGGACTCATGGCGAACGTGGGCGGCCCGAGGCCAAGCCAGCGTAGACTGTTGATGGCCACCACGCATTCGATCTTGCTCTACGGGGCAGAGATCTGGGCCGACGCTATGAGAGTGAAGAAATACAGAAAGCGTATGAGCACCGTGCAGCGAAGGGGAGCACTACGGATCGCGTGCTCTTATCGTACAGTCTCCGAGGCCGCAATACTGGTCATAGCGGGCGTGCCACCCATCGACCTGCTCGCTATCGAACGGAAGCGAATCTACGACGCCAGCGTGGAAGTGGGCAGAGAACGGGCAGTAGAAGAAGAGAGAGCTCGAACCCTGACGGAATGGCAGGAAAGATGGACGAACGACCCAAGAGGTAGGTGGACGTATCTACTCATCGGGAGGGTCGGACCCTGGATGAATAGGAAATTCGGAGAGGTGGATTTCTACTTGACCCAGTTCCTTAGCGGGCACGGTTACTTCCGACATTATTTGTGGAAAATGGGCAAGGTCAGGACACCGGAGTGCAAATACTGCGGACATGAAAGAGACGACGCAGAGCATACGTTTTTCGTATGCAGTCGATGGATCGACGAAAGAAGACTCCTGGAGACGCTGATCGGTCAAATCACTCCGCGGAGCATCGTCGAGTTGATGCTTGACAACGAGAACTGGTGGAACAGAGTGGCTGCCTACGTGCAGAGGCTGCTACGAACAAAGAGGGATGACGGCTGCTTGACAGACTGAAGAGAAAAGAAAGGACAGAGAGGCAACGCAAGCCAGAACGGTAGAGCTATCAAGAGCAAGAAACAAGACTCAGGCTGAAGTAATGCGAAAGCGGTCCCGGTCTGATGTTCTGCGTGGGAAAGGGAGGTGGTTTTTTAGTGAGGTCGCTGGCTTCCTGGCGGGCACATCTGCGAGTGAGCTCGCTGCGATTCTGGTAATCCCACACTATCCGGCAGTGCAGACCCTGCTGGATGCCTTTTTGAAGGTTTTTCCACCGCCCTCTTAAAAAAAAAAATAATAATAATAATAATAATAATAATAATAATAATAATAATAATAATAATAATAATAATAATAATAATAATAATAATAATAATAATAATAATAATAATTACAAAAGCTCATTAAGAGTGCTCCCAGTTTGACATAAAAAATTCCGCGATCCGCGCTTATCGCATCTGCATCTTTACGAGAAAAATATCTACCCCCACCACCGCCTGATTTTTACATTGATTTTTCTCACTAAATATTCAGATTTAACTAAGAATGTGCTTAGTTACCGTATATAAATCGATAATTCTCTAGTGATTGAGACCAAAATCAATAATTATTATATTAATTACGTATTAATGGAAATACCTCGATAGCAATGCGAAGCCATACCCCTTGCGCCTTCATTTCAATGATTCTAAAATTTATGATATTTGGTCAGTTTTTTCGTGTTGTGTTGGCATCACTAGCTCTAATAATGTATTTCTCTATAATATGAATTTAACTAAGAAAAAATGTGCTTAGATACCATTCTTGTCTTTATCTATGGTTATCGTATATAAATCGATTATTTCATATTGAAATCATATTAATGATATGATGATTAATATAATTATGATATATTGATATAATAATTATATATGAGATATATTTTTATTTTATCGAAATGTCGTGGTATCACTGCTGTTCGTCTACTATAAGCGAAACATCAATTTATTTAAATGTAATTTGGAAGAGGTTTGTATAAAACTGCTATTCTTCACTGAACTCAAATGACGATCTCAATAACTAATTTGGTAACAAAAGTGCAACGATGGCAAGATATTGTCGGACGTTTAGTATCACGGTAATGCCATTCTTTTATTATTGTGCAAATAATAAGTAAAAATGTTCCCAAAGCATCCCTGTGGAATAGTCTATATTCTTGTGATATATGTTACGATATTTTACGTTGGTTAGGTTGTGATACAATGGATTATTCGACATACTATGCAGGACAGGTTAGTTTTCATGAGTGAGATATAAAAGCAATGAATTCTAATCAAATCATATTAATTTATTTTATCTTTACAGTCTGCTGGATCCATTTCATGTAATATTAAGTACAGGGTGATCCAAACTCGATGTCTCGGCTCTATTGTAGGAAAACGGGAGATAACAAAAATCTGAAAAAAGGGTCTTAAATAGGAGTAACCAAAGTCCATTTTAGGCACAAACGGCACGTTATTCAAATTTTTGAAACGTCATTAAATGACGTCATCAATTTTTTTTTCCAGAAACATACTTATATTTTTACATATATCAAAAGAGCTCATCTTTCTGAATAAATGTTGTAGGAAAAATTTTTCTTTATCTTCTTTCGTTAAAAAGTTATAAGGAAAAATGTTTAAAAAAAATGTGATTTCAAGAAATCGCAATAGTCATGATTTAAACAAGTAGTCTATGGAAAACAAATATATTAATAAACAATAAAATAAATAAATAACAAGTTTCATAATAAATTTTCGATGTGGCCGCCTCCTACTTCTAAGCACTTTTCCAATCTCTGCCGTACTTCTCTTCCAGAGAATTTACGTAACATATCTCTCTGGATAATTCCTCGCAAGTACATCTAATCTTTTCTTTTAGATGTTCTAAATTATTAGATGGTGTTCTATAAATTTTATTTTTTAACGTTCCCCACAAGAAAAAATCGAGTGGTGACAAGTCAGGCGATTTCGGTGGCCATTGTATTGGTCCATTAATCCTATCCAGCGTTCTCCATAAGTTTGGTCTAAATATTGTTGAACTATTCTCGCTTTATGCGGTGGAGCTCCGTCATGCTGGAACAACATATTTACTCGCAATTGTAGTGGCACATTTTCGAGAAGTATCGGCAGTTGTTCTTGAAGAAACAGCAAATATTGCTGACTGCGCAAAATATCTTCGTAAAAATATGGACCAATCAAATAACTACCAATCATACCACACCAAACATTAATTCCAAAATAACCCTGGTTTTGAATAGGATTTACATGGTGAGGATTTTCAGTAGCCCAATAATGTTCATTCTTTTTATTTGGCTTACCGTTACTGACGAAACGACTTTCGTCGGTCCACAAAACATGCTGGAAAAATAGATGATCGTTCATTTCTAAATATACCATTACTTGTGCAATATAATTATTTCTTCGTTCTAGATGTAGTGCTGATAAATATTCCAAATTATGTAGTTTAAAATCATGGTAACCATTTTCTTTTAAAATCCTCTGAACAGAAGTGTATTTTAAGTTTAAGTGTAGTTTTAAATTTAATTCACGACAGGCTTGTTGTATTGAATTTCTTGGGTGTTCTTCGAAATACTGCAATACAGTGGCCACTGTATTATCAAAATTGACCCATTTTGCAATTTTTTTCCCCTTACGAGAAGAAAAAACTTCTTTATTTTCACGTAAAGTGAGCTCCAACCTGGCAAAAATTTTTAAATTTGGAACAATACGTTCAGGGTATCTGTCGGCGTATAACTGCACTGCTCTTCTAGAATTCTTTTGAGTTTCGCAATAAATTAAAAGCATATCAACTTTTTCGTCGTGCGTAAACATTTTTTTAAAGGATTGGTATAACAATAATACTTTTCAACTAATAATTCAATTAATTGATGACATTATGACACTTTGTTATTTGTTTTCCATAGATTACTTGTTTAAATCATGACTATTGCGATTTCTTGAAATCAAATTTTTTTTAAACATTTTTCCTTATAACTTTTTAACGAAAGAAGATAAAGAAAAATTTTTCCTACAACATTTATTCAGAAAGATGAGCTCTTTTGATATATGTAAAAATATAGGTATGTTTCTGGAGAAAAAAAATTGATGACGTCATTTAATGACGTTTCGAAAATTTGAATAACGTGCCGTTTGTGCCTAAAATGGACTTTGGTTACTCCCATTTAAGACCCTTTTTTCAGATTTTTGTTATCTTCTCCCGTTTTCCTACAATAGAGCCGAGACATCGAGTTTGGATCACCCTGTACATGTAGTTTCATTTCGTCGAGGTAACTGTTTAACTTATTCATCATCACGTCTAGGCTTCGTTATTCCTCCCTTGGTCTACGTCAGAAACCAAAATATATTTAATAATATTTATGTGGATATTTTTCGTCACTGTGATTTTAAGTTGGCTAAATCTAGTTTAAATTTATAATCGCTAATGAAACTCAATGTATATATATTAAAAGTGATAAAATTGTAACAATTTTCGTTGTACGTACGTTTCTCAAAGTGAAATTTATGATTCCTAAAAAAATTGTTGGTGGGAATATTTTCCCAAGTTATTTAAAACAATTTAAGGCAACATTTCGTACATTTTCAATTACTTTAATAATAGTTTACTAACAGCTGGTAACCTTCTTTTGTAGCTCATGAACTGGTGCCTTTATAAATTTCGTTCAAATTTGACTGCAAACTATTCGTAGAGAGGCACATTTTGAAAATATTTTCAAATATACAGGGTGCTCTAAAAACATGTACCATACTAAAGTTATGTTTTTTTAAATGGAACACACTATATATTTTTGCATTTTTGGATTCTGCATGCAAATTTGGTGTCAGTTTGTGTTATATTCCCTATATCAAAACTTAGCCGTTTCGAAGATATTCGACATTTTATAGAAAAAATTACATTTGTTACAACTATTTCAAAGTTACATATCTTATACAATTGAACATCGTTTATTTTAATTTTTATATGTCAGATAGTTTATGCATTGGTCTTTCTGAAAATAGCTAACAGAAGTCTATAATACATACAGAGTGTTTAATATTTACTGAGCAACACGTCAATTTTGAAACGTGCAAAACTATTTTTTTTCAAATGGCACACCCAGTATATTATTCTACAGTTGAAAGTACCATTCAATTCTGAATTGAATGATATAGCATTGTCCTATACCTATCTCTTAAGGTGGTCAAGATATAATCAATTTTATAATAAAGTGCTCGAAAATTTAAGTTACCCCGTTTCTAAGTGGTCTTCGAATAAAATAAAACAACTAGAAACTTTTTAAATTTATTGTCAGTTGCTTTGACTATAATTATGGCTATGATTAAACACAAAATGTAAAAAATTATCAACAATCATCAAAAACATCAATATTAAATAATTATTCAGTCTACAATCTTATAATAAATTTTCAAAAACTTTGACGGTAAATTCTATTCGCTAGGAGACGGTTGTTTCGTTCAGACTCACCTAATATAAAAATCATGTCAGCTAGCTCTTCTTTACTATACTTCATTATAAAAATAAATTGAAACAACTAACTAAACTAAGTAACTAACTATAACAACTAAACTAACAACAAAATTATTGAAATAAGTATAAATATTTGTAATTAACTTAAATTGTCGACACCAAGTTTGATAGCAAACAAATTAGACAAGTTGTTTTGTTGCTTTTACCAGGTGACCCGATTTATTTTAAAGCATAATGTGGTGTACAAAATTAGACTTCTTCTTATAGGGTTACGTAACAATTAAATATGTGAACAATTATTATTTAACATCGATTTAATTTTTTACATTTTGTGCTTAATCATAGCCATAATAAGACTCAAAGCAACTGACAATAAATTTAAAAAGTTTCTAGTTGTTTTATTTTATTCGAAGACCATTTAGAAACGGGGTAACTTAAATTTTCGAGCACTTTATTATAAAATTGATTATATCTTGAGCACCTTAAGAGATAGGTATAGGACAATGCTATATCATTCAATTCAGAATTGAATGGTTCTTTTAACTGTAGAATAATATACTGGGTGTGCCATTTGAAAAAAATTAGTTTTGCACGTTTCAAAATTGACGTGTTGCTCAGTAAATATTAAACACTCTGTATGTATTACAGACTTCTGTTAGCTATTTTCAGAAAGACCAATGCCTAAACTATCTGATGTATAAAAATTAAAATAAACGATGTTCAATTGTATAAGATATATAACTTTGAAATAGTTGTAACAAATGTAACTTTTTCTATAAAATGTCGAATATCTTCGAAACGGCTAAGTTTTGCTATACGGAATATAACACAAACTGACACCAAATTTGCATGCAGAATCCAAAAATGCAAAAATATATAGTGTGTTCTATTTAAAAAAACATAACTTTAGTATGGTACATGTTTTTAGAGCACCCTGTATATTTGAAAATATTTTCAAAATGTGCCTCTCTATGAATAGTTTGCAGTCAGATTTGAACGAAATTTACAAAGGCACCAGTTCATGAGCTACAAAAGAAGGGAGCTCTGGTGCAGGACCCTGTATACATTAAGTCTGCATTATCTTATTCCCAACTCTTGACGGGTTCATGATTTAAAGAAAGATTTTATGTGGATAGTCTTTCAATTTAGTGAATACAAAAAATTAACAACTGTTGTCCTATGTACATTTTTCTGTTAAACAAGAATTACAAAAACTAGTGACAAATACAAAAAAAACAAAAAACAAATTCTCTGTAAAAAAATACAGTTCACTCTCCGCACAAAAAATATTTGTATTCCCCACAGAAACATTAAATAAAAATGAAATATTATTTCTCCAAAAATATTTTAAATGAATTAGAATCGCCAATCGAAATGAAATAGAATCGGCAAATGAATTATGAATCCAAATGAAGTAGAATCGCCATCTAATTATAAAAAAAATAGTAGTAGTTATAGTGGAAAGTTAAACAAGTTTTTTTATGACTTTTTTATAAGAATTTTCATAGTAAATTTTTTTTATTAATTTTTCTTTTATAAATAGATTCGGAATTTGGCGATTCTAATTGATTTAAAATATTTTTGGAGAGATCACTTTTATGTTTTTATTTAATATTTTTGTGGGGAATAAAAATATTTTTTGTGCAGTGTGAACTTGGCGCCTTTTTTACAGAGAATCTGTTTTTTGTGGGGATTGATTTTAAGTTTAAGTATTGCTGTTTTGTTTCCATGACGTCTTAAAATCCCACAGGGTAAAAATTGCCCCAGTTTTAATACCATAAAAGTAATGTTTTGTACCCGTTCGTGTAAAAGATTATACATGCTTTATTAAACAATTTTTTTTTGTAAAATTTTCTTATTGGTAATTTTCAAAATGCAGTTTTAACTAATTTTATTTATTAATTTCGGTAAAACTATATCATTTGCAACTTTTGAAAATTCAGGATACAGTAAAAAATTAACTCGAACGTCAAAAAGATTTTCGGAAGTTGCAGAAAATATCTGGGTATGATAAAAGATCTGAACATATAAATTAATCCATAAAATGTTATATGCAAAAATTCTGCGCCATTATTCGACTATTCATATCCAAATTATCCAGTTCATTTTTTAGCCCCATGTAAAAATAATATAAGATGAGTGGGCGGATCTTGGTTTATACAGGGTGTTACGAAATTCGCGAACACGGACTTTGTGATCGTGTTAAGAAGCTGATCAAAAAGTGTCCGTATGATTTTTCAACCAATCCAATATTTTTCGCGACACTGCAATTTCAAATATCCAAAAATAATAAAAAAAAATCACAAATTTCAATTTTTAACTATTTCATAAAAAATATGACAAGTGAGTTACAATAATTATTGTTCAAAAAAGAACAGTCGTATGGCCTTAGATCTTGAAAACTAGAAGAAATATATTTTATGAAATGATTAAAAATATAAATTTGTGAATAAATATTTTAGATATTTAAAACTGATGTATTTCGAAAAATATTAAACTGATTTAAAAATCATACAGACACTTTTTGATCAGATTATCTAGCTTAGCACGTTTCCACAGTCCTAGTCCGCAAATTTTATAATACTGGGGGTTTTACGTGAAATACTGCTTTATATTGTTAAAGTATATAAAGAAACTATTCAGAAGTATTCATTAAATTTATTTCAAGTAATAAAACCGTAAATATATGTTTTATAGGGTAAGTATACAGTCAGGGATTTTGTAAATATCAGTTGCCTTGTTCTACTGAGTCTAATTTAATGAATTTTTAAACATTTATATTCCATTGTAATTTCCTCAGTAATTTCACTTAATGGAATTTAAATGGCTGTATTTTTAGCTGCAGAAAAGGAGACGTACCTATATGATAATTGAAGGCTTATATGTCTGCACCAGGTGTTAAGGCTGCCTTTTGAAATGTAAATTTCTTGAAAAAATTTTCAAAGAATTTTGAAAAATTCATAAGTACGTCCAAAGTATAAAACTGTTGCTTAGCAAATTATTATATTAGCATAAATCTATCGAAAAGATAAGACAACAAAGCAGGCTTGAATTCCAGTTTCTCGACCGAAACCTGGCTTGCTGGCCCAGTTTCTGGGCCAGCAACCGAAATAGGTTGCTGGCCCAGACATATGAGATGTAGTTGTACATATGCAATTCCAATCTGCTATATAACATAATAATATAGTAAAGACAGTACTGTAGAAGGAATTACTTATATTTGGAATATTCAATATTCCAAAACTAAAGTTATACTAAGCAAGTTTTCTTGTTTGAAACTAATTTGAACATTGTAAGTAATTTGAATAATATTATGTGGTAATTATTAAGCTTTTGTAATGTAATTATATAATATTTAAGCTTATTTCTGGGTTAATTTAGTTGAAAGTACTTTCGGTAAAGCATGAGTTTGGCCATAAGTATAAAAGGCCACTTTATTATTCAGTATAGATTTAGATATAGAGTTGGTAATTTATGGTTTAATGTATCTTTTTGCCTCCGATGCACATAATGTAAAATGTATATCATATTATTGATGATGACTTATACTTATACGGTTTCCAATTGTACATACATATGAATACCATAGGTATATCTTTCTTACAGAACTGATCAAAATTTACGAAACCATAAATTTTGAACTGTTTAATCACATGCAATATATAAAGACTAACTACTGCAAATGTTTACTTCTATATTATAAATCCTAGTAAAAACACCAAGTAAAGAAAAATAACTAATATACACATTTAACGAAGTTAGGCCATAAATTAACATATTTATTTAAAATTATATGGTATTGATCATGGTATCAATGTTGTTATTGTTATCTCCGTTTTCCAATACAATTTACACTAATGACTAATTTGTAAATCGTTAGAAAATAAAATATCGGGTGTCTAGGACTTAACAAAAAATTTATTTTTTGTGATGAAGACGTTTCAATTTTTTTCATTTATAAAAATTAACTTAAAAATAAGTCATAAGAGGATTAATGAAGATCTCCTACAAAGATTATATTAAGCTTGACCACTAGTTGGACTAGTTGGCAACAGGATTGAACTGTTTTGAAAAGCTTGCCATGGAAAAACAGATCAAGTCATGTTTGTCAATGTGCAATTTCCTGGTTCTGTCAGTTTGGCAATTAATTGTGTTATGGCTAATTGGGAACTAAACCAACGCGTTTTTGCAGTAAAGTGTTTTATTACTACCTACGCAATCTGTAGTACAGACGCAAAAGTGCTTTCGCAATGAATTTCATGTGCCACGCCGCGAATGCACTCCAACAAGAAATAGTAATGTAAGTAATGTCAGCATTTTGCATGAAAACTTACATTACTATTTCTTGTTGAAATGCGTCCGCGGCGTGGTACATGAAATTCATTGCGAAAGCACTTTTGTGTCTGTACTACAGATTGCGTAGTAATAAAACATTTTACCACAAGAACTCGTTGGTTTATTTCCCAATTAGCCTTAACACACTTAATTGTCAAACTGATAAATCCAGGAAATCTCACTTTGACAAACATGACTTCATTTGTTTTCCCATGACAAGCTTTTCAAAATCGTTCGATCCTGTTGCGGGAGCCTGTACTATGTACTACGTGTATAGAGGATTTCAAAAATTCATGAAATATTATAAATATAATTATATATTCTGCACTGAGAAAAGAATTTAACTGAGATAAATAAATATTTTTACCACCGATTAAATTATTTGTTGTTGTTTGGCTAATTAATGATATTAAATATTTAATATTATCTAATAAATTTAATTGCCAGAGAGAAAAATATAAAATGCTGAATTTAATGATTAGTTTTCGCAAACGGATTTATTTGGCACGCTTAATTTAGTTTACTATGAAAAATAAACTTTAGTTTTCCAAAATGAGAGAAGTAGGTATTTATTATTACCAAATATGTAATATTGAAATGTTAGATAAGGCTTGAAATTGAACAGATGATTACAATAATTTATAGAAAATCAAATTTTATAGGAAATGTGATAAATTGTTTACTTTTTTAAATATAATAATTACTACCCATATGACCTGGTTATAATTGTAGAAAATGAATAAAACAAATTTTTCACTGAGTTCCAGTATCATTTGAATATTTTGTATGCGGAATCTTAAAACTCGATACATATACCTACACCTAAGTAATAAAAAAATATTGGTAAAAAACATATTTTTGAGGGGCCAAAAGTTAATAATATGTATTTTAAAATCTCTAGCAAAAATGTTGAAATTGTAATTATATTCTGACTGAAATAAGGAACAATTATTATTTTATTTTTGTGTCTATAAAAGATATTAGGTATGGGTTTTTGTTTTGATAAATTGTTTTTTAATTAGACCTAGTTGAGTTAGCAAAAAAGACATTTCATTAGGTTAATATACATACATACATTTATTGATATAGGTACATACTTATATATTTTGAATTAAAAAACAGTATCCGACGAAGTCACCTCAAATATTTATTTTCAACAATTAAATACATTTGTTTAATGCATACAGAGCACTGACAGTACCTTGTACGACTAAATAGTTTGTAAAAATTTATTTTATAAAATAAATATTTTAAAAATAGTTGGAACAAACTACAGTTTTTACAATTATATCAATTCTTGGTATATTCTCTTCAAAGAAATTTTGAAAAATAATTATTTATCCCTAATAAATATTAGGGATGGGCACTTTTCCAATTAGGAAAATTTCCAAGAAGGGAAGAAATAATAATAAGAAGAAGGGAGGGAATTTCGGGAAGAAATAAACATAACAATGGAAACTTTCCTGCAAACTTTCTGGGAATATTGCCGGCATAATTGAGGACGAAAGTTACGAAAAATTCCTAATGAATTTGGATTTGCCCCAAGTTTTCTAAGGTTTTGAACCTCAAAATTTGCCTTGTTCTGCTTAATCTATGGTTTAACAGCTTACTATTATTATGTATCAATATATATATTCAATATAATATCAATATAATAATAATAATAATAATAATAATAATAATAATAATAATTATAATAATAATAATAATAATAATAATAATAATAATAATTTTAAAAAGTCAGAATAATAGTTTAAAAGACAGAAATAACAAATAACATTTTATATGGAAAAACTTTTTCCATATAAAAAAGTATGAATATTTATTAAATACGTCTGCTGAGTATTAGGGTATTAGAAGTAGGGTAAATTAGTAAAAGTACTTACAAAAAAACCATTTTTGGATTTCCTACAAAATCTTGAAATTTACAAATACAGATATACTACTCATATATACGGCCAATAATTGCAATATTTGCAATATTGCAAACATTCGAGGGTAGAAGCTAAAAATTAGTGTAAAGAGTTAAAGAACATTACTATAATGTCAGATTTTAAAAATATGGCTTTATAGTAATATGAATAACAATTGTAATAAAATATACCTTGTTAGTTTAAAATCAACAATAAATACATTATTCAGTGGTCATCTTTTTCTTTAGATCATGGTAGGTCTATGGTCATTCTAATGTGACAAGTAAGTCATTGAATTTTGCCGCCAAAAAAAGGGTCTCAGGGTTTTCTGATAGATTCTGCAGCCATTTTGTGCTTGGTGTGTGATCCATTATAAAACTTCGCATTTTCGGATTTTGCTGCATCTTTTTGGGTACATTTACTGCTAAGTAGTTGCTAGTGCTGCTTCTTTTAGTTGTATAAACCATTTGGGATAGATTTGTGCTCACTCAGAAATTTTATAAAGCATCTGCTTTCACTACGAGGCCGCTCTACAACCTAGGTAAAACATTTATTATTTCTTTAATCTAGTACCTATTTTCTCTAGATTTACCTGCTTCTAATAAACTGACATTCAACCACTTAATTTCACTTTGAGGCCTTTTCTTCTTCCCTCCTTTCTTTAACGCAGTCTATCTTCGCTTCTATCTGCTAAGACTTCCTTACGACTCACCCACTGGCTAGTGTGTATTGCATGTCATCCATCGACATACCGTACGAGAGATGCATAACGTATTATCTCTTGGTATACCGCTGTCCGCTGCATACTTGTCGACAGACCTCGACAACCACAACAGGTGTAGAACATCTTCTGGACTCCATCCACTGCATCCTGCCAAACAGATAAGCTAATATACATTAATGTTTAACATAGATAAGCTTCAGAGAGTTCACTAACATTTTTTAGTTTATTTAATTTATGTTGCATACTTCCTTACCATTGCTTATAAGTGCTTGTTTTGCTTTATCTTCCCTTTGCTTTGCTTCCTTTATTTTAGTAAGCTAATTCTATAATTCTGCTTGTAGTGTAGTATATGTATATGTATTGCTTCCAGCTTACAAAATAACAATATTAACTACAAATTTATTGTATAATTAAATCATATTATATTATCATATTATTATCAATACCACAATATATTTATTTTTACTTACCACAATATATGTAAACCGACTATAGTACCTACTATAGAAGGGTACACGGAAATTACGGTTATAATATTATTTATTCCTTCTACAATCACCCAGCATAATAATTTGTAGTACCCTAGTAGCTTGGTTCAATCTTGGTTTATAATAATATGTTGACAATTTGTATTGTCACACAAAACTTCTATTTTGTCAATTCATAGTCACAGAATAAAGAACAACAGTAGTAGAATTTAATTAGTCATTGACCCATAGACCCACGGATCAACCTAGATATCTTAGAATCTGATCTGAGTTCTCGGATTCGGATCAGACCAATCTAAGATCGTCACACTTTTGCTGTCAGAAGTGCAAGGGACCAAAAAAAATGTTTTTGAATATTTCCGAAAATTTCTAGAATTTTCAAGGGGAGTTTACTGGGAATATTCAAATTTCGAAATTTCCTCATCCCTAATAAATATAATATGTAAAAACAAATAATTAATAATTAAAAAACTAAGGCTTATTACCGGTTTTAAGCAAGATGTTCTCTCAGTGTGGCTTCCTGTTTTTATTATTTTACAGCTGAACAGCTAGATATAATCTCATACGAAATTACGCTGAATCGTACAACTACTGCACCACAAATAACTTTAAAACGGTAACTACAAGTTGATTTGACATTGTAGTTTTTTGAAAAATACAGTTTATAGTATTATTAAAAAAAAGAGTACAAATTAATTAAATTTGCGTATGAAAGATTCAAATCTAGCACAGTGTTGACTTAATTTAAACAAAAAACTGTTTGAATAGTTACATAATAGTATGTCAGAATTTTCAAAGAATAACAAATATTTAAATATAAAATTTAATTGACGATATACTACATATTGATTTATATAGAAATGTAGCAGGTACCTTAGTTACTTTATACTTATTTACTTATAATATTTGATGATACAAAATTAATCAATTACATCTGGTTTATCATCAAACCATTGATATGAGTATGACGTAACTAATTTCTGCACCATTAAAAGATTCCTAATATAAATTGTTGTTTCTTTGTAAAATTAGCTGCCTCCAAAAACAAATGAGTGGATTAATTAATTTTTATTAATGATGGCGCGTATAATTTCATGTGGAACGCCCATTTCTAGCTAATAAATATAAGGCTAATGATGATACAGTGTTTATTTAATCACCTGTAAAGATTCGAATGATAATAGAGCTATTCACGGAGGAATACAAAGCGCATCAGAATTCACGAAGGAAATTGGTAGAATCAATCACACCGTCTAACCATCAGGAGGGCACAAATATTTATTCAGTGAAATCTTTATCTCCACGTCAAAAGCATTTTGATATTTGATTAGAAATTCGCCTATAGATGAAAAAAATATATAGGGATTAAAAATATGAATAAATCCTCGGAATGATCAGATAATAAACTGCCAGTGGTAACAGTAATTGTATGTTTATTAATGAAAATACATATTTTTTTATTTTAATGGAAATATATATAAAGTAAAGAAATCAGAAAGACTTGTTTTATTTTAAAAAATACAGTAAGCTTGCAAAACAATAATCAATTTCATTAGAAAATGTTTATATTAATGACAAAATGTTGGTTATACTGTACCTATGCATCTCTATCAAAATCAAAGACAATTTATAAAGCCTTCAACATTAATTCAAGCAAAAATAACTGAAAAAACGATTTTAAAATAAGTATCTTTTTCTATAAGCACTGAATCTTACATCATGATGAATATGCAAAGTATTGTTTTAACCTTATTAACATAAGGTTACAGACTTTTACATTGACTGTACTATAAAGATTTGTTAACATGAGCCTACTATAGACAATGCTAAAGAGCGCAGCTTATGTTTCTCAAACATTATGCTGAATTACAATAATTGAAAAAGAAAAAGAGAATAACTAATTGTGTGTTCTACTAAACAACAGATTATATTTTTATACATGGTGCATGCACGCAAGTACTAAAAAATAATGGAGAAAATGTAGTAACGTTTGTACTGCATGCACTTGCGGGCATTTATCAACCTCGCTATGATTCCATTATACAGCCTGTTAGGGGTTTAACTGCCATTACTTCAACATAAGAGATTAATCACAAATGAAGAAAAAAGTTGTATATTACATAAGCGTAAGTAAAACCGTTTTTAAAATACGTTGCGTATTAACATCAAAGAATTTTATTACAATTTGGCAACAGTGTCGAATATACTGGACCTTTCTTGAACAGCTGGGAGCTTAGGTGCATAGCGCGCGCGGCTACTTGTTTTTTAAGTGGATGACAAAAAATCCAAATGTAAACTATAACAGTCGTGAATAATTAAGTGAAAACATTTAGATGATAATTATTTTGGATTTTATTCTTTAGAATCGTACAATAATTAATGAATAATACATTTTTAAATATAAAGATGATCTTGTAATTGTTTCAATTTTAGTAATTTGTAAACGTTTAAAATAGGAACATAACCTTAATAGATTATGTGAATTTGAAATATATACAACAAAAGCATCTAAGAAGACACATCGCACAATTATTCATAAGTATTAAGAACAAGAATGTAGACACTTACCGAACATCAAAATGCAGTCATTTTTAATGCATAACTACACAATAAACTACAGAAAATGTTCAAAATGTCCACTGTTGTTTTCAATACACGCACGACATCTCCGAATCTAATTTTCATGCACTCGCTGGAAAATACCAGGATTTATCCTCATTTCGTTGGCACTGCAAAAACTTCGGCGAAATACACTAAGGTCTTCATATGTCCCCATAAGTAAAAATCAGTAAACATTTTAATAATGACTTTTTAGAGCGACAAAGGAAATAGTGGTAAGACAAACACGTTCCGATCATTAACAGAAACGAATTTCAAACACCAACTGGTTTAATCACTGGTTTCCGGCAGCAAGTCAAATACTAGTTACGATTTATTTGCGCTATTGTCATATTGCGCGATATGTAATTTATTGAATTTTATTGATCAAGAAAAAAGTTATTCTACTAAAACTAAGAGTAAATAAATTCATAGAAGTTGTAAAAATTCAATTTCATAATATTTAATGCAGACAATTACGTACATATTCCGTAAATAACTGAAGTTTTGCACGTTAAATCGGATATTTTGATAATTTTTTTCTCCAAAATGGTTGAGTTTTGGACCCATGTTATATAAGGTATTTTTGTTTATTTTGATGTATACTATCGCCTGTTAAATTAATGGCAGTCGAACTTCTAACACCCTGTATATTCTGCAAGAAAGAATGATGTGGAGAACAATATTCTGAAGAGATAAATAACCATGGGAAATCCTATGAGGAAGTGGCATGGGGAATAAAAATAAGAGGAGGGAGGCACACTGTGGGTTACGATATTGGATTAAGAGGATTAGTCCGAGAATAGACATGGAAAGATAATACAGTATAATTTTATTACGCAATTTCTTGAAGGCTATCTGTGTTTTCAGACACATTTGACTAGAATAAAACTCACCGATACCAGCAGTTAGATACCAGGGGGCAATGAATCGCATATTTTGCGAAAACACTTTCTTCACAGAACGTAGTCGAAATGATTGTAAGATATATCCAAATCAAAGATTGGCAAGTACCTATAGTGAGCCCCAGTTGAGGACGCGATTATAATAAAAACATTATGGGGAATACACTAATGAATGTATTAGAATATCATTCAGTATTGAGCTGGAGTAAAATAAAAATATTATATTATATATATCTTTATATAAAATATTATATAAAGATCAGTGTTGAATTGAATATATTGTAGAGAAATATTAATTAAAAAACCAAATTGTTGTAATGTGTAATACTATTATTTTGTTGCTTACAAGATGTTAATGAATGAGGAACTCGGAAGAAAAATAAGAAAGACATGGTGAAGCTTCATGGCTTCATCATTTGCATTTGATTTTTATTAATAAGAATGGCAGAACAAAACTCCCAATGTGGTAAAACTACATGATATAAGAAAAAAAAACTATATTATATAACAATATTTTAATTTTTAAAATTTAAATTTTCATCGAAGGAAACTTCCAAATATTTTATTTCTGTTTCTCTTTCTAGACACTTGTTATTAATACTTACAGTTATTAATATATATTCAACACATTTAACGTACCTATATTTTGATCCAAATTAAATAAATTTACTTTTCCTAGTATTAATAGACAAATCATTATCACATAGCCAATAGTAAATTGTGTCAAGATCCTTTTTCAATTTATGTAACATATCTGTTATGTTCGTTCCAGAAACATACAACATTGTGTCATCTACAAACATTTCAATACTAGAATATTTAACAAAATTAATAATATCATTTACATACAAAATAAAGAGGATAGGTCCAAGAACTGTCCCCTGAGGAATTCCGAAATTAGTTACAATGTATTCAAGATACCTAGTATATTTTTATATTTTACATTTTGCTTCCTGTTAAATAAATATGATCTAAACCATTCCACATAACATAACTAACTAAGTCTCTGTCTTTATTAGAGCAGTATTTCACTTATTGGTATGCCTAATACGCCTACATTCTATAAAATATAAACAACAAGTAACTATAAGGTATTAATGATAATTAATATATTATTTAGATTTGTTGTATAAATATAAAAATTACTTTTGAATATCAACTTAACTTCAATTATTCGAGAACAAACAATTATGTCCTTCAAGCCACTGATTTGATCTGCACTTTTTATAAAATCGGATGGAATTTCGTTTCAATGTTGGATTTCATGAAAGAAGCAGAACTGCAACATATACTTTAAAAGTAATATCCACCTTTAATTACAGTTTTGGAAAATAAAACAGGATTTGCTGCATACTTTTATACAGATATATGAAAGGCGGATATACCTAATTAAAATTATGAGGTTCGCATACATGAATGTGAAACAATCAATATTGTATACATATAGGCAGATAAATATCCAACTAGACTTTTAATGTATGTGTAATATTTATTTACCTCATGAAAATAGACGAAAAACAAAAATAATATAAAATATAAAAAATAATTACAAAAGTATAGTATCGGTTCTTATTCAGTCAAGGCTTCTGCATGCAGTCTTCAACTAAAACATCTTTAATTCTAAAATGGAAAAACCCCGAACTTCCTTTGGTAAATTTCATAGCAAGAATTAATATTTTAGAATATAATAATGTTTTTATTTATGTAAGGTGCCTCTTTACCTAAAATTTATACAATGTTAAACGTGACGTAACAAGACGTGTTAAAAAATAGTATTTTTTTTTATTTTACCTCTAGTAAAATCTTTAAATACCGGCCACCAAAATTTATTGTGAAAATGGTTATTGTATAGAGATGGTCGTTATTAAGGTTAAAAATGAATAAAAAATGTTGGTTGGTTATTTTTGTGCCATAATTAATTAAATTATACCAATTGAAGAAATCACTCATCCATTACATCTATCTCAGACAACTTCAACTTGTCCAAGTCCTCAGTACACACAATTATCAATTAATTCATTGATTACCTACTTTGGCTTCTGAATGCCAAAATTAGGATTTTCGATCACAACATTACTATCAATACATGCATAATTTTGTAGTCGTACATCATATAATTCGCGAAAAAGCTGTACCAGTGGAATTTCATCTTCCTCTCGAATCTTCGTCTTGCTGAACATTTTAACGAATCCTGGTTTTGCAAAACATTTTGAAATTGTAGCTGATGAAACGGTTTTCCAGACTGCTGATATCGAAACAAAAGCGGTGGTTAAATTAATGTTTTTTGTCCGTATCTTCAAATGAAGGTTCGTTGTTTGTGAATGTTAGAAGCCTTTAGTTAGAAATTTTCTATAAGCCATCTTAAAGTTATTAATAATCCCTTGATCCAATGGTTGACAGTAGGAAGTGGTGTTTGGAGGCAGAAAAAGAATGTTCACGTTGTCCAGTGTCACTTAAGGATGGGACGTGGTATTATGCAGAAATAATATAACTTTTCTATTTTGTTTCCTCATTTTTTCGTCAAATTTTTTTAGCTACGAAGTCATAATTTCTGAGGTTATCCAAGCTTTTTTATTGAATACCCATTCTACAGGCAGTTTGTTGATATGAGATCCTTTAAAACATCAAGGGTTTTTAATCTTCCCTATAATGAATGCGTTTTCCATGTCACCTTCAATATTTGCGCAACAAATGGTTAATCTTTGTTTTGCAGTTTTTTACCGGCACACTTATCACATTCTAGGGCAAACATTTTATTAGGAATTGCAAGGTAAAAAAGTCCGGTTTCGTCAGCATTGTACACATTTTTTGGTGAATAGTCTTTTAACATTACTTGTAGCTTTGTTTTCCAGGCTTCAACATTATCCAGGTCAACATCAACTAACTCACCGCAAATTGTTTTAAAGCGTTTGTTGTCTTCCATTTGAGGCTATAAAACTCGTCATTTTTAAACTTTTGGTTATTTCTAATGCTTTTTCTTTTATCAGAGGTCCAGATGTGGGGACGTTTCTATTTCTGGTTTTACAGAACCAATTATAAACTATTTGGTCAATAGTCAATCCTTCAGTTTTGAGAAATTTTCTCTTCTGTTCTGGATTGGAACCTTCTTCAAAGAGTATCTTTAAGTCGGATCTACACTATACGTTTATTTGTATAAATTAAGGAAACACATTTCGTTAAGTGCTCTTTTCACTATTTTGACTGTAACTTTTACACGCTATATGGTTATGATTCTTATTCGAGCTGGAATTGCAAAATATACTAACGATTTTTAGAATTAAATAACTTTTCATTGGTGGAACATACAGAAAAAACAATGAGTACATTTTAATCTACAAGAGTAGATGTCTTAACAGTGAATACCTTAGATAATCTCCTGCTACGTATTCTTCTAGGTATTGCACTAAATTCATTATTCTCTCTAGAGCCCTACTGAAATTGATTGCAGTAAAACAATGTGGTCGGCTCAATTACCTGACATAATAGCATAATTTTATTTATGGAGGTTCCTAAAACCCGTATAACTATAAACCTGATAATATTGAAGGATTAGCAAACCATTGCGAATAAAGTGTATCAAATTCCTTTTAGAAGAAATTATACAGAGATATATAGATGGATAGAGAGAGAGAGAGAGCATTGGATGGTTTTTCATGACGCATAGAAGAATGCACAGCAGAAAAACTTCATTTAAAGCATTGAAAGGAAACTAATAGTTATTGAAGTATTTAAAACCTGTCACAATTTTAGAATTCCTTGTACGAAGATGAAACGGCTTTGATCTAAAATTGTACGTTAAAGTTGCATATGCAGTTCCAAAAATTTCAGAAACATCCAACGAAAATACTACCGTCAACACTGTACGCAATATTACATAATTCAGATAAATAACGTGTTTCTTTGTAGAGACATAGTTAAATAAATACAACTCTACACGGCAAAAAAGAACAGACAGCCTAAAATCAATATACAAATTTCTTTTTGGGATCATTTACGTTTAAACCGCGCTCTACATGCACAGTTACATGTGAACATATTGCAACGATAAAAATCCACTAAATGTAAATAAATTCCCGGCATTAAAAGAGAGATAAAACATGACTGCTTTTTGTTTCTCCTGTTAGACGCTTAATGACGCATAATGAAAATTCGGTATATCACGTACAATGGGGAATACTCCACAGCAAGATACATATCTCATTTATATTCACTCTAATAATTATACTTTTGAATACTTTCATGTTTTTCATTATTTTTATAAGACTTCACGTTAGGTTACTGGAACTTTGACATAGGAGCTCTACCATAAAAATAAATAAATGTCCTTATTGGACACATATTTTTGACCATATTTTCCTTTGGAATTGCTTCTGGCGGGGTGTTATAGCAATATGAGCCTTTTATTACATAATAAACATGCTTGTTTGGATAAAACTAAAATACACATTTATTTATTAAATATTTTATATCATCTTCGTAGAGATTATACACGGTGTCCCACCGGGAAGGGCCGCGATCGATATATGGAAAAGTACGTAGAGGGTGAGGTTATTGTGTGTGTTTGGTTATTTACTAAGGTCAGTGGGGCCTACCTTCTTAAAATATTTTTACGTTTCTGGCACTTCCGGTATAACCGGAAGTCGACACCAACTTGCTTATTTTAAATGGAGCATAATATAATGATATTATATCATTTCCGGATTCTACGTAAAATTATAAACACATTTCATGTAATGACCTATACATATATGTCCTATACCTATCTTCAATTGTTTTTGAAATATTGACGGGTGATATTGACATTTTGCAACTTACTACCTGCAACCTGTAAAATATAAACGGTTTTGCACATTCATATCTTAACTTTTCATAAGCTATCGTTTGACACTAATTTCAGATTTAACCAAGAGATTAAATTTAATGGAAAATTTTTAATTTCTGGCTAAATCTGAAATTAGTGTCAAACGATAGCTTATGAAAAGTTAAGATAGGAATGTGCAAACCGTTTTGCTTGATCTTAAACCGTTTAGATTTTAGAGGATATCAAAATTGCAAAATGTCAATATTCACCTGTCAATAGGTATTGCAAAAACAGTTAAAGATATGTATAGAATATCTTACATGAAATGTGTTTAGAATTTTACGTAGAATCCAGAAATGATATAATATATAGAGTGTTCCATTTAAAATAAGCAAGTTGGTGTCGACTTCCGGTTATGCCGGAAGTGCCAGAAACGTGAAAATATTTTAAAAAGGTAGGCCCCACTAACCTTTGTAAATAACCAAATTTTCACAATCACCCTGTACGTACTTTTCCATATATCGATCGCGGCCCTTCCCGGTGGGTCATCGTGTAGGTATATCGGGTGTCAACTTTTCAACTACTATTTCCTTATTTTTAAATGGGTCAAATTGAAACTGGATAAACATTATAATATGCTAAAATAAATAACACAATTTTTTTCTTTTCTAAGTGAATTTGAGTGTCATGTTTAGCAGGAAAGCATCCAACTTCTGAATTTCAATTCATATGTTTTTCTTATATATGTACCTATTAAAAGTGTACCTTTTTAAATTCATAGGTTAATTTATTCCACTCCATATATTTAGACTCTCGACGTGTGCCATAAACAAATCAATAATTACAAAGAAATAGACAGAATTTGAAGAAGAATTTGACAGAATGATTTTTAATTTTTCAGTAGGTATTAATTTAAAATTTAAACTGCCAGTAAGTAATAGAAAAAAATTGTTTTATAATGAGAAAGAAAGTCGTTAGCATACCATAAATTTTAATAACTCAATTTCTAATTTTATATTATAAAATATTTACGCACAGGTTTTTATGTGAACGTACCGAACTTCTGGATAACAAGAACTCATCAACATATAAACCAACGTTTAAATTGCTAAAATTATCCGTTCATGTTGATGCTATCCTTTCCGGTTACCTATTTTGATTTCCTAACACTCCAATCAACTAAGACATGTTATAACTAAGAGCAATCTTCGATCTGGCTACTTATACTTATTTGTAAACTTGGGTTACATAAGAATTTATAGTTATAAAGTGTTGGTTACTATTACCAAATCTGATTTAATTTGTTTAATGGAATGTAGCAATAATTCGTAATTTCAATCATGATTTGTATTAAACATTACGAATAATTAGATCTAGAATTAGTAAATTGAGCTGAAGAGTATTTATTATGCATAAAGGATTTTTTTTAAAAATCATTTATTCATATTCAAAGTATCTATTTAAAGCAAATTATGCATAAATGCATAGATGCATATATCGATGTTTTTAATTATAATTTGTAATTTTTCCCTAGGTTCACTTAAAAAATATATTGGATATTTTCAAGTGGGCTGAAATATATACTAGATATAGACCTACTCTTTAAAAAAACAGATTCATTTAATTTTTAACATTTTTATCCTACACCTTTAACTTTAAAGTAGGTATGCTTATATTTTAGGAAGTTTGATTTTGGGTTATTAGCTGAAACCTAAATATTAGCTGAATATTAGATAAATTTTGTGAAATATTTTCAACTAGTGGAAAAAACAGTATATCTACTAACAAGTAGCAGAACTAATTTTTATTGTTATATTTCAATTTTAACCGAGTCGGTGACTCATGCAGAGTTTAGTATCTCGATCGTTTAACTCAGAGGTCGTGAGTTTGAATCCGCATTTCCCCGGACAATTTTTTATTAAATTGTCTACTTCTATATTAAGGTCTGTTGGCAACTATCCTGACGACGTGCCTGGGATGGGAAAATGGATGAGATGGGTTGGTGTTAATGTGATATATTAATATCGGTTGATATTTGACTGTTCTCCTAACTCATGAGGTATTCAGATTTCCCTCATACAAGCACTGAATGGTGGTTAACGCTTAGCAAGATAATAATATATCGCCCCTTCTTCCACACAAGTTTAAGTCTTTTAGGCTACTGCTTGGGATTATAATGAGATGTAGAGGTATAATAATTATTATATTCTTACATTTTGTCTTCAAAAAATTTAATATATATATTTATTAAAATATACTCACAAAAGAATCCTTTATACACAAAATTCGGTTAAATTCGAAATTGGTTCGCGCTAATTTCAGTCCAAATGAGAGATGTAAGTATATTTATTAGTGTTTTATATCTTTGTCACTATTAGGCCTTTACCTGCCAGCCCAAGCGAAGTCACCCTGTATTTAAATAGTTTTTAGTTAATATTAATGAATAATAGTAAAACACACTACACAAAAATTATTGGCATTTTTGCATTCTTTATTCATATTTTGTCATACGCCTAATGTATATTACCAGCTATAGTTTTAGCGCCTAAATCTACATTTCAGTAAAAATTGTATTACGAATTGACATCTTCGATAACTATCGACTATCGCATTTGGCTTCTGAACTTTACTTGATCGAACGTACGTGAACTTAAAGTCAAGTACCGTAAATATCAAGTCAAGTGAATTGCTACTTACTGTGCCAACTTTGTCATACACTCAAGTGCCCTATTATTCATTATCTTAGAATATAATATAATATTTAGGAAGGAAGAATTTAGGTGGCTGTTTATATGCTTTTTCTGAAATTGTGTTAGGTAATTTGTAAATTTAAAGAAACAGCAAATAATTCTTAACGTATTAACAATAATAGTACCTACTGTATGTCTTATAGTTATTATATTCTTAAATTTTGTCTTCAAAAAATTTGTTATATACAGGGTGGAAAAATTTTAATCTTCAGCATTGGTATCTCGGAAACGGTAAAAGATACAACGTGGCTCAAATTAGTAAAAAGTTGCTCAATTTCATGCTGATTCAAAATATGTGAACAAATTTAATATATTCCGGACCGTTCAGGAGTTATGTCGGAAAACACAAAATCTGTCAGTTTCTTTTATATCAAATAACTTTTCTTGGAAATAAATGTAGATTTTGAAATCTAGTATGTTTACATAGTTTGATGGGAGCTTTCGATTGCCATACAAAAACCTGTTCTAGGACCACTAGTTTTTCGGAAACAATATTCAACTTTTGTATTTCTTATGGGCGCCATACTGTAGGTATTTTTACTTCACTAAATACAGAAAGAAATTACAAGCACGGTGATATATTCCACTTGATACTTTCTTCAATAAACATGGATAACATAGTATTCATAGTATTTATTCACAAATAACAATCATTCATTTATAGTTAATTGTTACAATACGTATTTCTAGTTTTTTGAGGAATTGACTATTATAATAAGAAAATCAATTATTTGCACTGCTCAAACTGCTTGCCGTTACTCTGAATAGACATGTCATCCACTGCACGCCTTACGGTTGCAGCATCTATTGAATTTATGTATTTTTTAAAATTTTTTCCAACATTTTATTCTCAGTCGTTGGCATTGGATTACTGTAGATACATATAATTTTTAGCAGCTTCAAACAACTGTAAATTTTGAATATTTTGCAAAGGTAGATCATCGAGCCTTTCCACCAAATCATTTTGTAGAAAGTATAAATAATTACGAGAAATTAATTTAGCAATAATACGATAAGGCGTTAATACCGCAGGTGTCATTACAGCAGTGACCTTTACTGTCTTTGAGGAAGACAATCCTACTTATTTATTTGGAGGAGATGCCGAAAACAAATACCTACTCCACGGGCATTTTGCCCAAGTTGATACGGTTCCAACCAAACGCAGTATCTATTACTGGTCGCACCCATCTTCATTTTATACCCATGGCGTATGGGTTTGCCTCTGATGAACTGCTTGCACCCATGTTTGGCAAAATATGGCACCATCGATTCATCTACGCTATGGTTTTCCAAGCAGGGGGCAAAGTCTTGGCAATTTTTATTCAATTTATCAAGTAATGGCCTTACTTTTGCAAACTTATATTCCTTGTACAGGTTATTATAATCAACACAATGCAAGTTTAATAATATAAACTCAAATCGGTCCCTAGATAATGCATTCGCTACGAGTTCATTTCGGGTATCACATGAAGTCTCCCAAAACATGCGCTTCCTAGGCAAAGGAACGTAACCACCCAACAAAAGAATTCCAAAAAAATAGTTGCTTTCTCGATTAGTCATGTTACTAATTTTATTTTTCTTATACGTATATTGGTTACTAAATTAAATGAATATACTGATAATATCATCATCGAAAAGTTGAAAGAATAGTTGAGATGGAAATAAGTTTCCTTTGGCATCAACCATAGGAGAGCAGGAAATGTTTTCCTGCCCAATTGAAATGTTTTTGACATGATGTTTTCAATGAACTTAGGGGAATATACTTAATTTTCTTCATCGTATTCATCATCCTTTTCAGGTACATTCATCAATTCTGCTTTTGAACTAAGCTAACTACCGGAGATATTGCTTACTAAACTGTCATCACTTCCTCATCGCCCGAATCTTCGTCAGTAGGAACTTGACAGGCATTCGTTGGGGGCATTATTGCGATATCAATTTCAACATATTAATAATATCATCATCGAAAAGTAGAAAGAATAGTTGAGATGGAAATAAGTTTCCCTTGGCATCAACCATAGGAGACCAGGAAACTAACTTGAGATCCAAATCTTTTTCTACCCAATTGGAATGTTTTTGACCTGATGTCTGCAACAAACTTAGGGGAATGTAATCTCCTTTATCGTATTCATCATTTTTTCAGGTACATTCATCAATTCTGTTTCTGAACTAAGCTGACTAGCGGATATATTGCTTATTATCATCACTGCCTCATCGCCCGAACCTTCGTCAATAAAATCTTGGCAGGCATTATTGCGATATAAATTATTTCATTTAAAATTGAAACATCTTCATCCTCTTCTAAACTACGAAGAAGTTCGTCTAAAGTAAGACCACTAAAATGAAAAAAAAAATTATAGACCAAATTTGCCTATTCTTAAAAAAGAAGAGTAAATATGGTTTCTAGTTTTTCTATTATAGCGCCATCTATTAAAAAATATGTAAATTTCGTTTTGGGGGAAGATAAAGTAACCTGTAACGAGTGTTCTTTTTTAAGAATACTAGGCATATCTGGATCCTTTCATTTAATTTCAAACCAAAAAATACTCAAAATTATACTGTTACATAATAAAATAGTGCATAAAATAGTGCAACCGCACTCTACCAACCCTGTCATCTGCACTCCACGCTCTATCATAGAACTTGTGCGCAAAATCGCGGAAGTACATAAAAAATTAAACTGTTGACATAGGAACAACATTGAGCGGGAAATCTGCTTGTCTTAATCTGTAGATAGACTACAGAATAGTCTAAACTAAACAAAAATGAATTGACTCGAGACGAGACGATACGAGACAGAAGCCGAGACGAAACGAAAGAAATAGTTTTTGTTTCGTTTCGATCTACCTATTAATCTAGCAAAAGCAAAATTGTCCCAGGATAGTTCTTACTGAACTATCCTCAATACTGAATTTTAACATAAATTCAGTATTTATCCTGCTTTACTACGGTGTACCTTTAGTTTTTTATGTTTCTTATATTATTACAGAAATTTTAAAAGTAAATAAGCTTATGCACCTATGTTAGTTTATAATAAAATATTATTGTGGTATGTTGATGAAATGTGGAATACCTACAGAGATTTTTTGTCTCGCTTCACTCAGCTATTTATTCTCGTCCCTTCTAAATAGCGAAATAAAATGAAGTCGAGATGAGGTAGAGTTCAAAACAGACGAGATATTACATTATCTATTAAGAAACTTGGTGTGGGATATATTTTACTTATTACATCCTTCCTGAAGAAAAGCAATTTAACTGCTCTAAAAATCTAATTAATTATAATTAATAAAATTGTATTGACAACTTGCCCAGTATATACTTCACCTAAATTATGAGTCATCTCCATGTGAAACAAAGATTTTTATCAAACTATATAGGTTCAGTTGAAAAGTTCAGTGGGTTGTAAAATAATTCAAATGGAAAACTAATGGTAATGCATTATTTATTATTAAAGAATAAAACCAATTACAATTAAAGAAATTATCAAATTAAGTTCAAAATTACAATTAAAATCTCATCACCGCTAACGAACAATAATAGCATCCTTAGAATAATTACCTACTCGGGAATTCTTGTCTAAATAAATACTGACAGCATTCTAGCTGTGTTATAAACAATTATTCCACTAGTTTGGTTGAAATAAATAATCGCAAGTTTAGTTCTTTAATTATTTAAATGTCTACTCATTTATATAATATACCTACAGTAAATAACCATGTACATGTAATACATGTAATAATTAACAAAACATGAATTTGTTTACTGCTAGTTCTTTATATAAAATAACTAATTCAATTTATGGGAAGCGATTATTTAATTGAATTATGTAAATTTCAATAGATGTTAAAGCAAAAAGTTTGTATTTAAGCAAATAAAGGCATAGATAAATTTTAGAAATTTTAGAAGTTTTCCTTTATACTACACTTTCGATATTTATTTTGAATAGGTATTTCTGATTTTCTGTTTTTTATTATTTCATAGGTGGTGTAATCCCAAAAGAAAATAAAATTAATCATGAAGCTGTATCACAGATAAGTTACATACATTATAGGTGTAAAATATTTTACATTAAAAAGAAACTGCCACAAATTCAAATCTAAGATATATTATTTTTAAATTTATAATAATAAAATTTCTTTAGATAGAAATAAATTATTACTGAATTAACTTAATGACTGTCAGTTTCAATACCAGTGTTACTTGTTTTAAGGAAATTGTTTCTTCTTCTCCTGTTTCATTTCAAATAATCGTTATTTTTGTTTTAGTAAAATGCTTTCAAATAGGTGTAGGTACCTAATTTACTTTCTAAAAACAAATAAATATTTCCTTAACGTAACAAATTTATTTAAATGACATTCATTTTAATTTAGATGCATTGTTTTTTGTGTATATACAAGCTTACACATTTCTTAAAAACGTTCTATTATTAACAAAAAAATTGTGCCTATAGCAGTAGATACCCTAATTTTGACACTGTACGCTACCTTCCTATCGTATTAAATTCTATATCAATGTATTAGTAATAATTATTGCATTATCTAAATGTATGAAATAGAAGGTGGTATTTTAATTGAAAATAGTTTATAGTGTTACAGTTTTGAAACGAAAAAATATGAATAGATATCCTCAAAAATTGAGTAACAAAAATGGATAGGAGACTTCTCAAAGAAATTAGACAACGGACATTTTTTCCATACTGTACGTCTAAACCAGAAGATCAAGTCTATTTTGTTGTATAGTAGCAGTTCCACGTGTATTTTGTTATTTATTCATTTTTATAGGTAGGTAAGTATTATAATATACATTTCTGAGCCGAGCGGAAATATTCAAAGAGATTCATAGATTTTAATTAAAATAATCTTCGTGAAAACATTAAACATTGTTTTTTAATTGTAACTCGAAAACAATAACTGAGCTTCTCAGTAATCTGTTTCCAATGTTGTTTGTTATCCGCCTAAAATTAATTTGAATTTATTGTATTGTTTACGTTCCCCTGTAATAGTTACGATATATTTCCTATTAAACATTCTTTCTCAGTAAACAAACTGCAACGAAAAATATACACATATACAAACAACCGTAATCAAATATTATATTTAAATTCTTAAAACAGTCTTGACAATATCTTTTAATTAGTTTATAATTCACTATTTACATACACATGTGAAGGAGACCTTTTCCTTCCGATTGTTTATCTTAATGAACCCTAATTATGTATTTTAATTCGTTCGAGAAATAAACGTACTTGTTACGACCGTCACACGCAAGCAGTGTTTATTTGTTCAAATGAGCTTCCAAACAATAACAGTCTCCGATTTCTCGAGACGTATACGAAGTCATCGGGTGTATTTTCTCATGATTACATTTTAATTTTATCCGTGCAGTTTCCTGTTATTTTACGTTTAGGTGTACTCAAGTTCTTTTTAATATGTTACAAGGATTTTGTTTCATGAGGTCTGTACAGGGTGGCCAGTTAAGCGAGGTAAGCGGCTGTATCTTGGAAACCGTTCACCGTACAGCTTTCGGGAAAAAAATTCGTTAGTAAATAGGGCCAAGAGAAATCGCTGGAAATTATTTTCAAGTTCGTAAGATAGCCGCCAGGGGGCGTAACAGTAGCAGTGTGTTGGGAAACGGCGATTACTCTAAAATTTGCCTTGACAAGGTCTACTGATAATACTTGGAAACAAATCTCGCATCTATTATGAACAACTTTCCTTACATACATTTTTCTCTAACTCTTCAAATAAAGTGGTGGGGGTAAGGTGAACATTCATTTAGAAAAAATGCAATATCTCAGGAACACCTTGTCAGATAATATTAAAATTTGTACCATTTAAAAGAGCTTTTCTTGTTCTATCAGCTACGTTACAAGCGATGTCTTTGTTATTTTCACTATGGTCGCTAGGTGGCGCTTTTTTAAAAAATGAGAAATTGTGTGATTTTTCTCGAAAAATTTAAATGTAATGGTATAGATATTACACTGATACAAAAAAGAGAACTAAAGGCCAAAGCCAATGGTGAAAACCGCAAGTCCCTATCTTTTTTCTAACCGGAGATATTAATGGAAAATTAATATACTCATCTAAAGCTAATTTATCTAGACCCCCGGGCATAATGCTAAAAGACAAGTAGGCACGGACACAAAAGAAATGTTTATTTGACATGTGAAATTACCTATAAAACATTTTTCGAATTGATTATAAGTAATATGTGCTTAAAGTTTAAACAATTTATCACAAGTTCAAAAAATGTAGTTTTTTGTTTTAAAATCTCTCGCACTATTTCGTGTGATAGAACATTAGATTTCAACTATTAAGAAATTAAGGATTTAATTATAAGTATGCTAGTGCCTCCTTAGATTTTCAAAGTGCCTGCCATCATTTTCCACACATTGGTCGAGTCTTTCTCGGGTAGACAATACAGCAGCCTCTACCTCTGCTGCTGGCAGGCTACGAATTGCGTGTTCAATTCTGTTCCTCATATCTTCCCTGGTCGTAGGAACAGTTTGGAAGACCATATCTTTTAATCGTCCCCACAAATAGAAATCTAGGCAGGTTAAATCGGGTGACCTAGCTGGCCAGGGAAACAGGCTTCCTCTTCCTATCCATCGGTCTGGATATGTCTGATCTAAGTGTTCACGCACGTTAATTGAAAAATGTGCTGGACATCCGTCAAGCTGCAGAAACATATTCTGCCTAATTTGAAGGGGTACATCTTCCAATAAAGCCGGCAATTCATTTCTAAGGAACTCGAGAAAAAGATTGCCATTTAATGTCTGGTCAAAGAAGTAGGGTCCAATAACAATATTCCCTAGTATACCACACCACACATTAATACTCCAGCGACCTTGATGCTGAACTTCCCGCATCCAGTGAGGATTTTCAGCTGACCAGTAATGCACATTTTTTAAATTTACTCTACCGTCGCTATGAAAAGTAGCCTCATCTGTCCAAAGTATTTGGGATATGAATTGAGGGTTCTGATTGATCATGCCGCAAAGCCAATGACAATAATCCAGCCTCCGGTCAAAGTCCTCTTCAGTCAAAGCTTGGTGTAAAACTATATGGTAAGGGTGAAATCTAAAAATAAAAAATATATATTTCCCATTAGTATAAAGTTAGGATCTCTTAGAAAAATACTTCAAAATTAATCATACTTCAAAGAGTTAATAAACTTGCCTGTGCTCTTTTAAAATTTTTTGAACCGTAGTCCGTGATATTCCCAATTCAAAAGACAATGCTCTGGTGCTAACATGGGGATTGAACTCTATATATTATGCCAAAACATTGATAATATTTTCCTCGGTTCTAGCATTACGACGCCTTTGAAACATAGGTCTGCGAAAACTTCCAGTGGTACGTAAGCGCTGTACTAACTGCGGAAAATACCTTCTGCTGCAATGTCGGCGATTTGGATACCGCATCCTATATTCTCTCTCTTTCAGCTATTGCTGCATTTTGAAAACACTCAAAGTAAACAGCAATCATATCAACATTTTCGTCATTAGTAAAAGGCATTTTAATGCTCAAATTAAATATAAAATAAACACTAAAAAAATAATTTGACATTTCTTCTATTATTACAGACATTCTTTTTTTGTTTCTAAACCTACTATGTTTTATAGTATAATATTCGGTGAATTAATAGTTAATAGTCATAGTGCGGTTTTGCGAATCCCGCGTGACGAGAGCCTTTCGGGGGGATGGTATATTAAGTGTTATCATCACTGTCATATTTGTGCTGCATTTTCTCAGCTATGTGAATCAAAAAAGGAATTCTCGTTAAACGGCTCCCGTGTCGCAGGACCCGCAAAACGGAACAGTATAGCACCGCACATAGTATTATAGTTGGGCTATGACTGCAATACCATGAATAAAGCAGTTTTAGAAAAAAATTACTTTAAAATTATTTAGTTTTTAAATATTTCACTTTTTAATCTCTAATAGAAAGTATTCCTAGAATTTAGAAAACCTGTGACTTTTTTTATTTCATTTGAATACCTGTTTTAATAGTTTTCCATTAATATCTCCGGTTAGAAAAAAGATAGGGACTTGCGGTTTTCACCATTGGCTTTGGCTTTTAGTTCTTTTTTTTGTATCAGTGTAATATCTATACCATTACATTTAAATTTTTCGAGAAAAATCACACAATTTCTCATTTTTTAAAAAAGCGCCACCTAGCGACCATAGTGAAAATAACAAAGACATCGCTTGTAACGTAGCTGATAGAACAAGAAAAACTCTTTTAAATGGTACAAATTTTAATATTATCTGACAAGGTGTTCCTGAGATATTGCATTTTTTCTAAATGAATGTTCACCTTACCCCCACCACTTTATTTGAAGAGTTAGAGAAAAATGTATGTAAGGAAAGTTGTTCATAATAGATGCGAGATTTGTTTCCAAGTATTATCAGTAGACCTTGTCAAGGCAAATTTTAGAGTAATCGCCGTTTCCCAACACACTGCTACTGTTACGCCCCCTGGCGGCTATCTTACGAACTTGAAAATAATTTCCAGCGATTTCTCTTGGCCCTATTTACTAACGAATTTTTTTCCCGAAAGCTGTACGGTGAACGGTTTCCAAGATACAGCCGCTTACCTCGCTTAACTGGCCACCCTGTACAATTAGGTCCAATTTGTACACGGTCATTCTCGTATCGCGTTCATTAGAAGATTTATGGTTCTATGTAACTTGAAATACTGAAAATTTGTAGTTCGGATAATAAAGTCGACGTGTTTCTATTATTCTGAAATATTGACTTGCTTGTATTTCTTCCAGAAATACAGGAAGTGTGCAATAACTTCCATATTTCGAATGGAATGCTGTAAGTTTTATTGCACTTTTTGAATTCTACGCATGATTTCTTGTTAGCCCCTACTAGGTTTTCCTATACTGCAATGAAGCTTCTTTGATATTTTATAATTGGCGTTAATTAAACAGATTCAATGACATTAGCTCTGACTGAGCTCAGGTTGAGGGCAGATTCGAAGCTTTATAATTAATATTAAATTTTATACCACCTTGTGGACGCCAGGATAATTTCTTATTTAAGTAACTGTCTGTATAGAAAATAGTTGTAATTAATGGTGAATGTCTGCCGAATTGGAACAAACAAGTAAAAACAATTCTATATTACAATTAAAACTTTTTAGAGAAAATATGTGAATGATACTTAACTAATAAAAATAAAACAATAAAGAACAACAACTGATGGTTGTTACTACTCAAAATCACTTTAAATAAAGATAATAAACAATTGATCTGGTTTTCAAAAAAAAATATTCTTCTAGCCTTGGAGACTATAATTCAACCTCTCACCAACAGATATTCTCCAGTAATAATGGCAAAAATCGTCAACGTGCAGCTCATGATGGGACCTTCCGGAAACTACCAACAAGATAGTGTACTAGCTAGCTTCTTGTTTATCCCGATACTGCTAATCGGGATGCAAGTGTGCTTCTAATGGTGGAGTTGAAATTCCAAGTTGGTTCTCCTCTTCCAGGAAGCTAAGGTGTTTTTATATGAAATAGGAAATATTTAGAACAAGATCATAGAAGGAAAATTATATAAACCATTATGGCATGAGCAAGATCACAACAGATAATTTTGTAGTGATAACAATTACAATTTGTTGAATTAAAATTTTAGCAATCGAACACAAAGTTGACAAAAAAATTGATATATAAAATTTACATGGAATGGGAACCACCCAGTATATGAAATTGCAAGAACATTATTCAAAATATCCAATTTAAAATGATAATTAATACTTAAAAATGTAAGATGTAATTTTGTAAAATATCTAAGTCAACTTTCAGTATAAGAATATATTTTCTTTAAACATATAAAAATAAAGTGTGACACAAAACCAATGACTTTGTTGAATTAAATATTGTCTACACAATTAAGCAGTAAAAATATAACGTTATACTAATTATAGATTGAATAATATTACTAATTATTAAATTGCAAAACAGAATAGCTCAAAAACAAATACACAGCAAATTTAATAACTACAAATAATTATAAATGGCTTTGTGTAGCCTGCCAAAAGATAAATATTACAAGCAGTAAAAAAATATGTAACTGAAAATTTGTTTTTTTGATAATTTAACTGTTTTGAACTCATTACACCTATACATCGACTCGACAGTTATATAGGCTTGACCGATTTCCAGCAAATCTGGTTCAATAACCTTAAAGGAAAAAATCGCACCCAGGTGCACTGACTTATTGTCTCCACCCTTGAATGAAATTATAAATTGGCTAAATGTCAGTCTAAAATAACTACATTCAAAATGAGTTTAGATTAGTGTGATGCAGTTCAATTACAATTTCTATAAAAGTTATTAATGAATAAACCTTTAATTAAACCTAACTCAAAAAGATTCAGAGTCGAGATTCATTAAAAGAAGCCAAATTTCCACCTAACTTGAAAATAAATATACAACTAAATAAGACACCACTGATTAAAGCTGTCTCAACAAATATACAAATGCAATATTATATTAATACTTAATGCAAATAGAGAATGAAGCTCAAAATTAAGACAACAGTATACCTATTACCTTTCACGTTACACACTACAAAATCCTAGTTTTAGAGTCCCCACTTCTATACCTACTATAAAACTAATATGCTGAAATTTTACAATAAACTATCTATGAACATTTCCAGAAAATGCTCATATTTTGTTTTCACCTTGCATCTACTTGAGAGAAGGAATTCTTGAAAATTTAACCTTGGATTTTTCTTGGGCCCTAAATTGCTTAACTTTTTCCCAATTTAACCAACTCTGTATGACTAATAGTTTTCCAAATACCCATACAATTCATCTTAAACTGGACACAGTGTATACGCCTACAAATTGGATATGAACCTACAATTTTTTTAAGTTTTAAATATCAGAAACTACTGTCGAACAATGCTGTAGTTATATTCAAAGAAATATTTTTGAAACGATAACAAGGATTGTAACTATTTAAAAGTATATCTCATTTTGTTCCAATAAAAGTAACAGTAAATGTTAATATTAATGTAAAATGCCCACAGATATCACAAATCAAATGTTTTGTTGTTTAAATAAATGTAATGAATTTGTTTTATATACACATTATTCATATAACATTTAACAGCAGCAAAATTAATGAACTTAGTATATACAACAAATACACCAGAGCTTTTAAACTGAAACAGAAATGTAAACATACTAGTACTAACTATACGCATATTATATAATACTAATAGAATCGACATACGCTGAGGGAAAATATTGGTAATTATAATTAACATCATTTGGTTGTGCATAATTTGCTTTATATAAAACAGCCATAGTTCTTATAAAATTTTCGGTAAACTAAAATTAAACACTTATTGTAGATGTAATAAAATGATTTTGAAGGCATATTATTGGCATAGCTATTGGAAGCATATAATATTGATTTCTTTGTATGTAATAAAACTTTTATTTCAGTTTTCATTTACTAATTATAAATGATATCCTTCGGAATGTTACTAAACACTAAAAGTTCGAATAATGTGAACATTGCATTAATAAAACTAACCTGATCCACGTAAACTAGTCATTACTTGTGTACACGTTAGATTCGGTAAGAATAACTAACATTTCATTATAATAAACTTGTTCTTACATGACGGAAGTTCATGAAGTTGTTGGTGGAGCAAAACCTCTGATTTAGGTGGAGAGGTTTTAACCAAATCAAAGTCCGTAATCGTCACGCATAACATTTGGATCCTTAAAAATACTTTCTGATCAATGTGAGTACTTATTTGTCATTGTAAATATAAAAGGAAAAATATAAAAAAAAAATATAAAAATGTGTGTCGAATACGGGTGTAACTCATAACATAATAATAATGCATGTGTTTTCAGGTAAGTAAATAAGAAACATTGAATATGGGATCATGACATAACATTAACATAAAAAAACATAAAACACCACAGAAATGAATAACCCCCTTCTGAAAGCCTTAGGCTTGTGTAGAGGGAATACACATGACATAAATGCAGATACAACCATTCCCTCGGTGAGCCATTTATCCCCTGGTGAGATTCGAACCCGCTCCGCAATATACTATTCTGTTAGTCACAAGCTACCAACCCAACACCTAGCAGACTGAGCTCTCGCCGCAGCTAACTAACATACCAAACCAACATTTGATAGTTCGCTTCATTTAATTTTACTCTAAGATTATGGTTAGTTTTTTTGAACAACAGATTTAGTCGGGGATTTAGTAACTGATAGCAAATATCAAAGCAGGGGCACTAAATTCAGTTTTGCTCTTAATAAAGTTATTGGTCATGTTTAACCAATTGAAATCTTTAGAGTATTATAATACTTTGGTTATAATAGCGAAATAACCAAATTATAGGTAGTAGTCAAAATGAGTAAATAAACCATACACCTGACGAAACATTTCGTATTCTATTTTATGCAACTCTTTTATCAAAACAAATGCAGTATTCGCTGTCTGTTGGGTAAATGACTTTTCGTACTATTTTTATTATTTACATTTTCGTTCCGTCTTGTCTTTTTATAAAATTAGTAAGCATGAGCTGCAAAGCAGTTTCTCTAAAAGTAATGTTTTCAATATTTTTTGATGAAACTGCATCAAATACCTTTAGGTACTAAATCGAGAAAGATGCCGACGGCTGTTTTTCCATAAACATCATAAATTTTCATGCATTTATTTGCCACAGCTTCTTTAGTAGATTTATTCCTTCAAAACACTTACGCTTTTTGATAAAGTGTAATATCATTTATCAAGTTGGTAATGCGGGATTTATTTATTTTTTTTCATATGCAGAAAGAATGTGGACGTGAACTATCCATGACTCGTTTATATTTTCAAATCTCTTGTAATCTAATTTTATGAGAACTTCAGCAATACAAAATTTTTATGTTTCTCAAATTAGGTACCAACAAATCGACTACAAATCATGGATGACATAGATTTCTGTTAAGAAATATCGGTTTTATTTTCCAGGCATAATTTTCCACGCGCGCATCCTTTTGTTGGATATTTTGCTGCATATTTGAAAATTTTGTACGTTATGAATAAATAAAAATAACCTTTTAGCGGTACTGTTTATATTCTAATCGTTTTTACATTTTAAGAAGTGTGAATTATATACCTAATAAAAAGGAAGCACATCTAGATAAACAACATATTAATGATATTTGTAACATCTAGTCTCTATGAATAGAAATTGATTGAGATATGCTTTAGGACAATGTTTTAAATAAATATCGCAACCAACAGAATAATTTATTTTAAAGAATACTAAAATTGATTATATTTAACTGCTAATTAGCTAAAGCACTAACCACACTGCCTTATCAATAATTCATTGTATTATAGACCAATCCTCTTCCCACTTAAAACTTATGACAGTGTTAATGGAACAAGAAATGTATCAAGCATTCTTAGAATGACACTATTCCTCTGTCTTCTTTTTATTCCTTTTATACTGTTTACACTTTAAAATTCCTTTCCTAAACATTAATAAGATCAAATAAGCCGCTGCTGCTATGCCAGTGCAGTTTGTACATACACAATAATGAAAGGCAAGAATATGTGGAATGCTTTATTATTCATATCTCACGACCAACTGAAGTTTAAAGTCGGAATTTAAAAGTTTTCATATTTTTCCTTACCCTGAGGGTGCAGCAAAAGACTCTCATATGTTACAACATCGTAACAGTACCTGCATTGGATCGTTGTAAACGATGAATACATAAACCGAGATTTACAACATTCGGTAAACCCTGCATTCATAAAATCTGCAAACTCTGCAACCAATGATAATAATTAATATTTTTTTCAGAAAATTATTACAAGTCAACGGCGGCTTATTTCATTTTAATTTATGGCTGCCTTTAAACTTTTAAAGCAGATAAATTAAAAATTCTAGCATTAAATAAAACTCATTACACTGATATAAAGTTTGTAGAAACTCCATTAAAAATTTAAAAACGACCAAATTGTAGGTTCTTTTTGAGTACGACGTTTTATAATGAATACCTTATAGAACAACAAACTTGTTAGATCAAGAAGAGACAGAATAATAGAACAAGAGACAGTTTTAAATTGTATAATGAACTAGGTGAAGAAGTTTGTCAGGACAAAGAACATTTTTGAGAAAGATATGGCTGGTTCGTATTTTTTATGACTGGCTCAAAATAGCTGCAAGTTTTTAAGGAAGGAATATAACATTCCTCGAATAATCTTTTTATTAACCTTTTATTATTTATAGCACACAAATTATTATAGCACGCGAATAAATATAGTTTACTACATTTTAGTTTACTAGTTTTTATAGTTTACTAGTTTTGATACTAATTTCAGTTTACCAAGAGATTAAATTTAATCGAAATTTTTTTATTTCTGGATAAATCTGATATTAGTATCAAACGATAGCTTATGAAAAGTTAAAATAGGAATGTGCAAACCGTTTCGCTTGATCTCAAACCGTTTAGATTTTACAGGGTGTCAAAGTGGCAAAATGTCAGTATTCACCTCTCAATATTTCAAAAACAGTTGAAGATAGGTATACGACATCCTACATGAAATGTGTTTAAAATTTCACGTGGAGTTCAAAATTGCAATAATATAGAGGGTGTGCTATTTAAAATAACGAAGATGACATCAACTTCTGGTATAACCGAAAGCGTTAGGTGGATGCCATTATTTTAGGTGAGAAGGGCATGCCCGAAAACACTATTGCCCAAATTTTCAAAATCAAAATCGAAGTAGTCTCTGAAATATGTCTAACGTCTCGTCACCGTGGGACACCCTTTATATATATACTCGTTGACTCACCCTGTATAAGCTGAATGATCATGCATACTAAAGCAAACTCAGTGTTGTTTTTTTTTTTTTTTGTTTTGATTGTTAGCTATGCGCTATTGGGTTTAACACATTTCTTTAAATTGACAATAAAATTCAGTTGAATATTTAATAAGTTATGCGTTATGCGCTGATAAATTAGAATAATTTGTAAGAATGTAAAACGTTTTGTACTAGTATTCTCTTCAGTTTACGATTTTTGGAGAGTACTTTTCTTTACTATCCGCCGGGGAAGCAGCCCTAGTCCCCAATATTAAAGTTGGTGTCCCAGAACTTTTAATAAACTCCCAACTTGTAATTGGGTAAATTAGTTATAGTTTACTTTGCCCTATGCTAGCAGTTTCGACAAGTTACGACTGTCAACGTTTCGACGAAAAAAAAAATAAAAAATTTTAAGTTTCTATAATCTCGGAGGGTATCGACTTCCTTGGGTCTGCTGAATTTTAATGGTCACCATTGATATAACACGGTGAAAAATATAAAATAGGTGAATTCACTTCTTAAATCTTGCGTAATGTATTTGCATTTATAATATGCAAGGGAACTTAATACATATTTTTTTACCGTTTTGGAGGGACCGTTTGGAGGTTTATTGGTAATAAGAGCTTCGAATGCACATGCTCCCAACTTATGGCAGTTTTTCCGTATCAGCCTTCGACTTTTGATTTACTTATGGACATGATGTATTTGTACTACGCTAAATGCAGACAACCATTAGAATGTAGGTATTATACTCTAAATAGGTCAGAAAACTCCATGGACAAGCTCATTACATATTGTCCCACTTTTAAACAGCTGTAGAATTTTTATTTCTTGAGAGACAGGTGTCTTAAAAAAAGGAATTAGAATGTTTTTTTCCAAAGTTTTATAAGTATGGTAGGTAGTTTTAGATTTTTTCTTCTCGCGTTCGATTTTCAAGCTGACGACATAACCTCAGTTTTTTTTTCAATGAGAAACCCTGTATATTCTACGATTTTTTGATAGATATTTTTTTCTGATTCCAAATATATGCCATATGAGGTAGTTATCTTTAATATTTTTGCTGTCATTGGCATAAACTAAAATATAATTCTACTTATACTAAAAATTAGACGCGCTTTATAAGCAAAAAAAACAAGAAAAAAGCTTACAAATACAAAACCCTGCATTTTCAAATTGGCTTTTTGTAAAACCGTAAAGTGCTCTATCTGAATTTATGGATCTATTCATTATAATTATAGCAAAACTATTAAAGATAACTACCTCATATGGCATATAATAATAATATATAATAATATCTCTATCCCTCATTCTCATCTTAGTGATGAGCCCGGAAGTCAGAGACTTGTGTGGGAGAGGGAGCGGCATATTATTATTTTGCGGGCCGCGAGTGCATTATATATTTGGAATCACAAAAAATATCTATCCCAAAATCGTAAAGTGTACAGGGTATCTCTTTGAAAAAAAACTGAGTTGTGTCATGTGCTTGAAAATCGAACGCGATAGGAAAAATCTAAAACTACCATATAAAACTTTGGAAAAAAAAACATTCAAATTCCTTCTTTAAGACGCCTCTCTCTCAAGAAATAAAGACTTTACAACCGTTTAAAAGATTGAACACACAGTGTACAGGGCTGTCAACAACCAACACCAGAGGACACCGATCAAACCTCAACAAACATCTATGTTTTCCATATAACAACAATAATTATTATCTGATATCTACTTATGTTTGTTTAGGCAAAACAAGGTTTAAAAATATCGACTCCTTACTGATCCGTGTGGCGTGGGGGTTTATTTTCTTATATTTTTAGATGTGTGGGCAGTTACCCAATTCAATAAATAAAATGATCGTGTTTTTTGACCTTCGACTGAAATAAAATATGTTAAATATTTTGTTAACCTAATAAGAAAAATTCTAAATTAACTAATAAAAAAAGCTGCTATTCGAGTCAAAAATTATAAATTTTTTTTGTGATGCATGCGGCCGAAATAGGCGTATGTAGTAAAATTCACACCAACATGGTAAAATATATAAAAAGAGTAGACAATGTGTCTGCTAGTCTTATTTATCAGTTTTTATACAAAGATTATATTTTGATGCATTGTTGTTTCATCCAATTGTAGTTAATAATACATATTTCGTTTTATGTTAATTTAAAATTAATTTGGTTTGTTTGCTGATTTTAAGTTATGTTCAAGCTTAAACACTATTCTGGATAAGGTTCTTGCCTTATCCAAAATCGGGGTTGGAACGGGGTCAAGACTTTTACAAAAAAGACTTTCGGATTAATTCCAACTTTTATTGAATTAAATCAACTTTGTTTTTCAATTTGAAACCTAAAAATCTGAATTATATGTATATTATGTAATGAGAAACTAAAATAAACCAAATAAAAAATGTTATTATTTAACCACTTACACTTACAATAGCATAATCATTGGGATTAGATATCTATGTAAACTCAAATTATTCTCAAAAAGTGATCAATAAAAGTTACAACGAAAAGCTTAATTGCTAATTTAGTCTCTGCTAAATAAATAAATTTTTCATAAGAAAAAATAAGAAACTTTGAATAAAGAAAACTTATTTTAAACAAAAAATAAAATTAGTGATATAACATAAATAAAATAATTAGTGAATATAAAAAACAATGTTGTTAATATGTCGTTGCGGTCTGCGAGGAAGAGCATCGTTTACTAAGAGTATGTCAAAGGTACTAATACAATACCTGAAGAAATGCATTATCAGATTTTTAAAGACAATACAAGACTTTAAATATTCTTACGACTTCGACGAATAAGTGAATTTCATACTTACCTATATTAGTTTACTCCGGTGACGCGCACAGTTTCTTTAATATCAGCAACACGGCAACACTGACCAGTACCGGTACTCATTACTTATGCTCATATCCAGGCTCTGTTTTGAACTTTTGGGATACAGTGGGGTAAATCAAAGTTAATACATCTGGAAAGATGTGCAGTTAATGATTAAACTGCTTCATTTCCCATTGGTTTCGTATTAAAATGACTCGATCAAGAGTACTTTATTGAAACATTATGGTTTGTTAACTTTATACAGTCCATTTTAATTTCCTGTATTCCATATAAAAAATATTTTACCTCGGTCTCGTCCTGCGCCAATGCCCAGCATGCTTTGATGTTTTTTATGTAAAAACAAAGACTAAAACAAATATCCTTGCTTACAACGCCGTTCCGAAATTCTCCCCGCATGCGAGCACGTCAATAATGAATTAGCATTGAAAAGAATGTGAGTTAATTCCTGACTTAAAAAAAATCATTCAATTTAATTTGTGAATTAATTAACCAAGTGAATTAATTCATGCCAACCGTGTCCCAAAATAGAGGCTGTATTATAAGTAAAATTATGTCATTCAGAATAAATAAAAATATATGTCCAATGCCAATAATACGTTAGTATAAAGGGGTGGCTTAATTTCCTTCATTCCATTTATCACAGGTATTGTTGTCAACAGGTAATAAAATCTACAAGCTGCTTATAAAAAACTCTTGCCACCGTATAATTTAGACAAAAAATTAAAGATATCTAGTATAAGTTCAAGGAGAGCCAAATATAAATGTAATATAAATGTCAGCAAAACCAGTTTCAAGCAAGAGAATCAATAATTAAGCAGTTTTGTGACAAGCGGACAAAAAAAACTGAAATTTTCAATATCCGTTTTTATAATTTTTTTAATTTTAATAATTCTGATTATCTTAAGAAATGCTATGAAGAAAGTGTTTAAAATGAGCTCACAGAAGACATAAATACCTTTTTTTAAATTTGATTTAAAAAATAAGCAATAAAATAACTTATTATTTATATCTCTGATTTTTTATTTTTGAAATCGTAAATTCACAAAATCCATAGATGCAAAATCGGATAATCCGAATTAAAAATCCTTTTTGTCGTCAATATGGGTAAGTTCTTTAGATTTGTTCTAATTCCTACATAATCTTAAAGTCTTAAATAATAATAAAATATATTTAAAATATATTCTATTACCTCAAATTTTATATTTTGTCGTTCTTCAAAAATAAAACTTATAAGCTCATATGTTATATGTTAATCGCTTAATATACAGATCCCCAAACAAAAATATTGTTACAAAATCGCCGAAACAGTGCCTGAGTTCGGTGTTGCCAAATCTACTTTTCCCCAGCTCTGGGAAGTTGTGCACAATCTAGCAACACCGCCTCTGGGGGTGCCAGGGACAACCCCCAAGGGCGAAGTCTCAACCCTCTAGGCCTTCAAATAAGGGAGATGGGCTCTTTTGCCCAAATTTCCTGGATGTCACCAGCGGTAGTCATCGAATATCCCTCGAATATCCCTCGTATAGATTAGTTATCGAACTGCCCTGGTATGCGGATTATTCGTGAGTATTCGATGGAAATTTCTACGAGGATCTAGAAGCCTAGTTTACCTATATAAAGGCCGTGGCGTGCCGGCGAGGAAGTCAGTCTTAATCAGGCAGCGATCGAGAGAAGAAGCAATACTTTAGTGAAATAAGTGCGATTTTCAAAGTGTTTTCGGTGTGTAATTATTTAGAAATTGTACAAGAAGTGTTGTATTGTGTCTGAAGTGTTCAATAAAGAGTTGTACTGTTAAAAGTCTCACTTATCTTTAAAACCCTGAAAGTAGTTACAATATGTTTAATTGTGAAACAAAGACGGGTCAATAGTAAGTAAAGTGTGTATTACACAGAGAAAATAACGGTTCAAGAGTGGACCGAACTATCAACATCTATGGGTGGTAGACGTAACACGAGTGACAGAGGTCAGAGGTTTGGCTACAAAGATAGTTTGTGGTGTTGCTCCAGCTGTGGTTCCCAACTAAATAAAGAATTACAAGTATTTTCCCAGTGTTATGTTTATCAGTTTATGTAGTATTCCAGTAATCTTTATCCAACTATCAAGTAGTAATATCTTGTGCCTTCGTTTCCAAATTGAATATATTTCGATTAGGGGAACTGTATACAAAAAATTGGATTTGAAAGTACACGACATAAATTAGACAACCCTCAACTGCTGTGGGAGAGGGTAACAGATTGGACAAATCCAGATAAACACGCCATACCCACTATTACCAATGCCGGAACTGGGGATCGAAAAATGCTGCCACAACAGGCTCCAGCCCACTGCGCTTAATACTAAGTTCTATCTCGTCACAATTTTTTGCTAGTGTAAGTATCATTTTGCTTTGGATGAACTAGTTTTTCTGTTATCTAGGTATGTTTAGACAATGTATACAATAGAGATTTGTCCTAGGTGTTGACATATCATCTTCATACGCTCGATTTTGTTTTTTAAGATATATTCTCTTCAATTATATCTAAGTGTGAAGTCATATGGAAGAAAATCGAAATTTTACTTTACATTAGACTATATGAATTATTTACTGGATTCCAAATAAAAAAATTGAATGAGAAAGGTATTATATATAATAATATATACACATTTCGATTATTTTTAGTTAAGCTGCCCATTATCGGTCAAACCAGATATCTAATGTACGATCGAATGTACGAGTGCTACAGGACTTTTTATAGACCTACATGTATGCCTTTATTTTAAAAGTTGATTCAAACTCATTTATAAATTTTATTAACAGATATACAAGTGTTTATTAACATTTCTTTCCATATCTCGTCATGCACATTCTCTAAATTAGAAATATCCTCAACGGGCACTAGTGTCTTAACGCCGCTAGATATATACATACAGGGTGTCCACCTAGTGCGCGTAAGTCCAATATCTGGGTTAATAAAAGAGATAACTTTATTTTTTTTTCTACAGGGTTGTCTAATATCCCGAGCTGCACAAAATGAAAATATATTTACATATTCAGGGTGTTCAGTTTTTCCTGGACAGGTACCAACTTCGTTTTTCTAAATGGAAATATATATTTTTTATTGCTTTTTCGAACTAAACCCTTGATTTTAGTAGGACTTTCATCAGCCTTCCCTATACCTAACTTTAACTGTTTTTGAAATATTGACGGGTGAATATTGACATTTTTGCAACTTTGACACCCTGTAAAATCTAAACGGTTTGAGATCAAGCAAAACGGTTTGCACATTCCTATCTTAACTTTTCATAAGCTATCGTTTGGTACTAATTTCAGAATTATCCAAAAATTTAAAATTTTCTGAAAATTTTGAAAATTTTTTATTCCTGTATAAATTTGAAATTAGTATCAAACGATAGCTTATGAAAAGTTAAGATAGGAATGTGCAAACCGTTTTGCTTGATCTCAAACCGTTTAGATTTTACAGGGTATCAAAGTTGCAAAAATGTCAATATTCACCCGTCAATATTTCAAAAACAGTTTAAGTTAGGTATAGGGAAGGCTGATGAAAGTCCTACTAAAATCAAGGGTTTAGTTCGAAAAAGCAATAAAAAATATATATTTCCATTTAGAAAAACGAAATTGGTACCTGTCCAGGAAAAACTGAACACCCTGAATATGTAAATATATTTTCATTTTGTGCAGCTCGGGATATTAGACAACCCTGTAGAAAAAAAAATTAAGTTATCTCTTTTATTAACCCAGATATTGGACTTACGCGCACTAGGTGGACACCCTGTATATTATCGTAAAACTCGCATCTGTCAAACGTTCAACTTTAATAATGTAGCCTTCATTTATACATCACTCCCTATTATGTTTCACATAAGCTTAATTTGTGGATATAAGTCGCAAGCTTATATGTTTTGCTAAAGCAGGCCATTCACTTACTGTTTTTCTCCGTCATTCCTCTCCAAAACCGAATGTTAAATTCTTCTTGGCGCTTGGGGTAGAATGAACCGTTCCAACCTTTCTATACTTCTGGCGCGTAGTAAAATTATTGGTGTCGACCGAAAGGAGAATGTGAAGGCGCAACGCAATTCATTCTTCATTCGAAGTAAATGAAAAGAGTTGAATAAAAAATTATGAAGCGGCTGCTACAACAACTTGAAATTAATTCTGCAGAATACGTTGTACGTACGATGTGTAGCTGATAGATAATGTAGGTTATGTTCCTGACTTTGAATTGGTAAGATCGCAATATGAATTTGCGAATTACTCAAATTCCATAATACTGAAATAATCGTTCGATTATGAAATATATATAAAATACGAAATATGTTTTCACTTCCTTTTAGTGGATGTGTTTATTTGTTAATATGTTTACATTTTGAGAATCGTCGCCAAATAATAAACTGAAAAATATTGTAAGAGTTTATCGAGTTTATTGTACTCGATTATCTGATGGATGTTAACCATGATGGATGTTATCAAACTCTGAAAGAGTTTGATAACCGAAAATAGCCGAACTAGTCTAAAATAATCTATAGGACGGTGCCCATCACATTATTTTAGGAAAATCAGGAATTTACTTATAACTTTTATCCCAACAGGTGGATTAGACGTCAGGGACCTTTAGTGGCCTGCTCCTTCATAGGATTTGAGTGCATTGGATTTTTTCTAAGGTGTTCATTTACCAAACCAGACAATATTTTGAATTTGGGGCAGAGTGTGTATTCCCAAGCAAACCTTTCACAAATTCCCTAGGAAATGTCTGGCTCTTCTACCACCAGAAGGTCCAAAATACTCATTTTGAACAAAATCTTTAGTTATTCATATGAAAATATTGTTTTCTTTATTAAAAAAACTACTACTGAATTTGACTGATTTTTATTCATTTATAACCTTACATACAGAAATACGTATAACTTGGAAACGGATGGACCTGTATCAATTTTTCAAATCTGATGACCTCAATGGCCAACTCGCTGGTTCATTGCTTCATATCATTATTTCAATATTTGACAATTCTGAAACTATCCCGGTATACCTATGGTATATCGTCTTGCTAATAGAATATATTTTTTCGCTCTATTCTCGTAATGCTAAACTGTATGGTAGAAACCGTTACTTTGTGATATTCATTCATGATGATATACCTAATATATTAAATTAAATTACTGTTTATTTGGTTTTTCTATCACTTTTCAATTATAACTGATCGTTACTGCGCAGTTTCAATACCTAACGTTCCCTTTTAAGACGATTAACAGAAAATTAAAATGCAAAGTTGTTTTTAATTATTTATTCCTAAATTGAAATGCTAAGAGGATTATCAATTTTTTTCGATAATTTAGAGTACATAAAATTAGAGCTAAAGTATATCGCTGTTTGATCTTCGCTTGTCGAAGGGCCCAATTTTTCTTCAATTTTCTTTTACTCCCTTTAAAAATAAATTTGTTGATCTCTTTGTGGATAACGATTGAAATATGTGACAAATAAAAATTAGAAGTGCTATCATCTTAAATAAGGAGTAAACATTTCACAATTTTCGTAAGACAATTTCCTCTTATTAAATGATAAAAATGCGAAGCTGAAAACAAAAACAATAATACAGGCGCTTTAACTCTATTCTAAATGATGAACGCCTACTAGCTATATTAAAAGTTTGATTTCTTTATGAGTTAAGGAAAAATTTGTTATTATAATTTGTTAGAAAAAGAGAAGGTAACCAAGCCATGCGATCATAACTTCTATTTAAAAAACACAAATTTGCGTCATAACTCAAAATCTTATTGACCTATTAAAATTTTGTTTACAGCACTGCTACCTACAAAAAAAGTAGCTGAACAACAACATACTATATTTACCTTATTTCAAACACAATCGAAATTATCTATATGTACCTACTGAGAAACTGGAAAATCAAATTTTCATAACTCTAAAACAAGGTTTGGAGTTGACCTATTTGACTCTTATGGTTATCTTTTCTGCAAATTTAGAAATTTGAACACCCTGTGCATATGTTATTAATATGATATAAGCAAAGTCTACATATATTCTAATGTAATAGCAGCAAACATAAGCTTTTAGGATGTATTGTCGTTTTTTATCGATTTTTTAAATGTATAGGATATGCGTTACTTTATATAATACTCCTGCACTGGCAAGAAGCCAAAATTTTACTCCAGGTTTATAACAGGTTCAACTAATATAGTTTGTTACAGAACTTTGGATCGATTCTGTTTATGGCAATCAGCTATTTATCATAAATTTTACACTATGAAAGTTGCCGACAAGACAAAAGAAGACTCACTTTAGTGTAGAAAATATAATAGCCGAGCTGTCAATATATGAATTTACTTCAAGAAGTTGATTTGAGACTTAGCCCTATAAATTTATATAATATAATAATAATATCTGTACTGCTCATCCTATTAACTAAAAATTTAATTAGCTCGAAAATCTAAAACTTGAGTAGGAGAAAAGGCCATATACTATTATGAAAATCAATATTTGCTCTACGATTTTCCCAAATTATTTATTAAGAATGGTAAACCAATCTGCATCCCGCATGGTAAATTCAATGGATGTTGTAAGCTGTAGAGACTGTATGTGAAATATTTAAAGTGAACGTCCCACGATGGAAGGTATTTTGCTATTCCATTACCAATTTTTTTAACCTTCTTAAAAAATTAAACAATTTACAGAGGACAGAGGACAGGAATTTTACAGAAATTTATAAAAATTTTGCCTCTAGACTATTACCACAACCAAGCTCATTATATAGTATGATATTCGTAAATACCAGTAAATGCAAAATTAAATTGGGGAGTCCATCGTTATATTTACCAGGATGACCCTTACGCACATCGAGAAAACTCACGAGATGATTCTATAGATACCCGTTACGGCAAAAAGATTTTATGGATTATTGCCGTTAACGGCGTCGTTTTTGAGATGCAGAGTGTTGGTTCCTTTTTAAACTATTTGATTTCCATAAGTACATGTGAAATGCATGGAAAGATAATAAATTCCTTTGAATAATGTTAGCCTGCCCTGAGTTCCAAGAAAAAATTTAACTATATCGAATCAAATATAAAAAAATATATTGTATCCCCTAAATGAAGCCGTTAAGAACAAAACGAATGAAGATAGGCTGAGAAAGTCCAGGTTCAGAATTTATCTTAAATTTTCAAGATATGATTAAGAGTCGCTATAATACAATAAAACGTGCAGTGCTTGCCGTTGCAACTGTGTTTTACTATATCCACAATACTCATTATTTATACTTTTTGCGTATTAGTATTTTTCTATCCCGCAGTTGCTATAACAATGAAAATAGTAACAAGATCTTACAATATACGGCAATTACCGACATTGAACAATGAAAGACTATCCAATTTTGACGAAAATGGGAAACAGGAAAAGGGAAAGGGAAACGAGGCTGACTACTAGAAAGGCTCATCTGGAAAAAGGAAAGGGTCTTCCCTCCATATATCAGGTATTTTCCAAGTCATCCAGATTTATGACGTAATACATAAAGCGGGAGAATAAGTCTTTTTGTCATGCAATTTGATGTACCCAAATTTCTGACACGATGCTTGTATAAATCGTTGCAACTAAGAACATCGTTTAGTAAGTAGATTTAAGTTGATAACATCTAATTACATTATTACATTAGTACGATTGTATACTTTGACTGTATAGAACTTTAGACTTTAAGAATTAAATGTAACACTTCAGTTCCAATGAGGGAATGAAATAGCACTCAGTCTACGAAGTAGAAAAAGTAATTTACTATTTATCAAACTTGTGTTACAAAAAATATGGATCTATGATACTTTATAAGGTGTTTTATTTTATAAATATATTTAAACTAATATCTATATTTGAATAATTCACACGAGAAAATTAAATATGTTAATTTGTAATTTTATCTTATTTTAATAATGTTTAACAAATAAATAACTTGCCTCCAGCAAATTCATATTAGGTGTGCATCTTCCTTACATGAATAATGTAAGGCTTTGAAATTTGTTTGACATTTTTGTTTACTTTATAGTTTTCTTAATAATTCATAGATAAAATGGATTCGTTTATTTTTATGATAATTATATAAAAAAATCTTGTTGATCTAAATAATTATAGGTAACCTTATTCCTGGCATTATATCAGATTTTTATCCTAATAAAAAAGTGTTACTTAAAACTCATTTGTTGATAACATGTGAATCAGGAAGATATTTGTTAAACATATTCAACATAAATATTTACAGAATTTTAGTTTCTACAGGATGGGTGAAATAGGGTTTGATGGATATAGCTCTAATGGTCACGTACATATGACCATAAATGGTTACCATAAGAGTATTTTGTTTGAGAAAATGTTTGTAGTGACTACCCAAGCGACGAATCGATCAAATGTTTTCAGAAACAATAACCTATTTGTTTTGTTTCTTCCATATTCCAATTCTTTTTTCAAGATAAATGACGACAACAGTTATTTCAATTATTTTTAGATAAAAAAACAAAGATATCGCAATTTACTGTAACGACTGTTTCGGTAATGTTTCTACATTTCTTATACAATAAATGGAAACCAAATAACAATATTAAGCGAAACTTTTTACAAGATGTCAAATGTCAAATCTGAAATCACAAGGACAAGAACGTGAATAATATATGATAAGATCGTGGCTGGCTATAGTATGGTACTTGGCAACTAATAAATTATACTATTGATTGTTGATTATGACAGATCTTGATTCTTCGTTTTTTCTTTAAAACGTGAAGCCGGGTCGTGCTATTTTAGTTAGTGGTTTTTGGACGTCAGTGTTTGGATGTGGTTTTTGGTTCTGAAAGTGAATTCTGTAGCTATTATTTGCGGTTTATTATTTGCAAGTAAAACGCTGTTTAATTATTGTCGGTTATAAGTATAATGTCCAAAAATAGTACTTATTGGGCAGTTACTGTTTATTAATGTCTACTATTAGCATACATCAGGCAAATTTTAAAGAAATATAGGTTAAGGGTGAAGTTTTTGCGGACATTATTTTTTTTGTTGAAAACGATAGCTCTCTTATCATAGAATGCAAATCTAAAAATCCTAAAAAATCGGAAGTGAGCTAAAGTCAGCATTTAGAAAAACATGGCCGCCCGCGTTATTTTTAAGGTGTTTCAAACTGTTAGTCTTCAGTGATAAGAATGCGGATCTAGAAGAACTACTAAACGTTGGTTATAAATTTGTCTTCTTTATGTACGCATTAGACGGATCCAGAGACATTATAGAAGAACGATATAGGCTTTACAACATTGGTATAACTAAGCGGACGCTCGAAAAATCTAGTGCTTTGAAGCTACACCAGCCATTTCGGCCCACCACAAAAATTTCTATACCATAATTTATTACACTTTTATTACAAATTTATTCCACCAAAACTAATTTTATTACCCTTGCCGTAAATTAGTTATAAGCGAACAACCTAGGTTTAATTTAAACCTACACCAGCCATTGGTAACTTTTGAACTAAATAAAATATGGAGATGGTTCTTTCGCTAGAATTTATTACAAATTTATTACATTCGAACCCACCTAGTTTAAACTCCCTACAGTGAAATCCAAGGGGTGAAAACAACCCCAAAGGGGTATTTTCAATTTTAATGAACCTAAAACGTGCAAATTCATCCGAGATATATTTTAATTTATCTCTTAGAAAAATTAAACAAACATTTCATACCCGGGGGTGAAAACCACCCCATCTACCCCAAGTACGTCCAAACACCGATAATCGAATCGTATCTCCGAAACTAAATAACTTAATGCAATGAAACTTGCATCATATTTTATTACATTTTAATTATAATTGAATAGAGCAAACCGCGATTTTATTACACCTGCCATTTTCGAGAAATCGGGAGTAATCGGCGTGAATCATAAGCTAGCGCGCCCTCTCGTATCTACGACACTACATAACGTATTGCAATGAAACTTACATCATATTTTATTACATTTGAATTATAATTGAATAGAGCAAACCGCGATTTTATTACACTTGCCATTTTCGAGAAATCTGACGTGGTCCAAATTGAATGGTAAGCTAGCCCACCCTCTCGTATCTCCGAAAGTAAAAAGCTTACTGCAATGAAACTTACATCATATTTTATTACATTTGAATTATAATTGAATAGAGTAAACCGCGATTTTATTACACCTACCATTTTCGAGAAATCGGGAGTGGTCGGCGTGAATCTTATGCTAGCCTGCCCACTCGCATCTCCGAAACTAAATAACTTATAGCAATGAAACTTGCATCATATTTCATTACATTTTAATTATAATATTGAATAGAGCAAACCGCGATTTTATTACACCTGCCATTTTCGAGAAATCGGGAATGGTCGGCCGTGAATCAAAGCTAGCCCGCCCTCTTGTATCTCCGAAACTAAAAAACGTACTACAATGAAACTTACATCATATTTTATTACATTTTAATTATAATTGAATAAAGCAAACCACGTTTTTATTACACCTGCCATTTTCGAGAAATCGGGAATGGTCGGCCGTGAATCAAAGCTAGCCCGCCCTCTCGTATCTCCGAAACTAAAAAACTTATTGCAATGAAACTTACATCATATTTTATTACATTTGAATTATAATTGAATAGAGCAAACCGCGATTTTATTACGCTTGCCATTTTCGAGAAATCTGACGTGGTAAAATTGAATGGTAAGCTAGCCCGCCCTCTCGTATCTCCGAAAGTAAAAAACTTACTGCAATGAAACTTACATCATATTTTATTACATTTGAATTATAATTGAATAGAGTAAACCGCGATTTTATTACACCTACCATTTTCGAGAAATCGGGAGTGGTCGGCGTGAATCTTATGCTAGCCTGCCCACTCGTATTTCCGAAACTAAATAACTTATAGCAATGAAACTTGCATCGTATTTTATTACATTTTAATTATAATTGAATAGAGCAAACCGCGATTTTATTACACCTGCCATTTTCGAGAAATCGGGAATGGTCGGCCGTCAATCAAAGCTAGCCCGCCCTCTCGTATCTCCGAAACTAAAAAACTTATTGCAATGAAACTTGCATCATATTTTATTACATTTTAATTATAATTGAATAGAGCAAACCGCGTTTTTTTACACCTGCCATTTTCGAGAAAAATGGAGTGATCGGCCGAGACTCAAAGCTAGCCCGCCCTCTCGTATCTTCAAAACTATACAACGTATTGCAATGAAACTTGCATCATATTTTACTACATTTTAATTATAATGGAACAGAGCAAACCACGATTTTATTACACCTGCCATTTTCTAGAAATCTGGAGTGGTCCGTCGTAAATCGAAGCTAGCCCGTCCTGTCGTATATCATAAACTAAAAAAAACGTATTGCAATAAAACTTGCACTATATTTTTTTATGTAAATCGTTTTTTATGCAAATCCAATATGTTTGTATGTATAATTAAATTTTAGATTAAAATGTAAAAACATATGCAAATTTCATTGCAATATGTTTTTAAGTTTCGGAAAAACAAGCTGACTAGCTCACCATTCACACTGGACCACACCCAATTTGTTGAAAATGGCAAGTGTAATAAATTCGCGGTTTGCTTTGATTAATTATAATTACAATGTAAAAAATATGTTGCCAGTTTACGATTCACGCTGGACCATTCCTGATTTCTCGAAAATGGCAGGTGTAATGATATCGCGGTTTGCTCTATTCAATTATACTTCAAATGTAATAAAATATGATGTAAGTTTCATTGCAGTACGTTTTTTACTTTCGGAGATACGAGAGAGCGGGCTAGCTACCATTCAATTTGGACCACGTCAGATTTCTCGAAAATGGAAAGCGTAATTAAATCGCGGTTTGCTCTATTCAATTATAATTAAAATGTAATAAAATATGATGCAAGTTTCATTGCAGTACGTTTTTTAGTTTCGGAGATACGAGAGGACGGGCTAGCTTTGATTCACGGCCGACCATTTCCGATTTCTCGAAAATGGCAGGTGTAATAAAAACGCGGTTTGCTCTATTCAATTATAATTAAAATGTAATAAAATATGATGTAAGTTTCATTGCAGTACGTTTTTTAGTTTCGGAGATACGAGATGGCGGGCTAGCTTTGATTCACGGCCGACCATTCCCGATTTCTCGAAAATGGCAGGTGTAATAAAAACGTGGTTTGCTCTATTCAATTATAATTAAAATGTAATAAAATATTATGTCAGTTTCATTGCAATACGTTTTTTAGTTTAGGAGATACAAGAGGGCGGGCTAGCTTTGATTCACGGCCGACCATTCCCGATTTCTCGAAAACGGCAGGTGTAATAAAATCGCGGTTTACTCTATTCAATTATAATTCAAATGTAATAAAATATGATGTAAGTTTCATTGCAGTACGTTTTTTACTTTCGGAGATACGAGAGGGCAGGCTAGCTTTGATTCACGGCCGACCATTCCCGATTTCTCGAAAATGGCAGGTGTAATAAAATCGCGGTTTGCTCTATTCAATTATAATTCAAATGTAATAAAATATGATGTAAGTTTCATTGCAGTACGTTTTTTACTTTCGGAGATACGAGAGGGCGGGCTAGCTTTGATTCACGGCCGACCATTCCCGATTTCTCGAAAATGGCAGGTGTAATAAAATCGCGGTTTGCTCTATTCAATTATAATTAAAATGTAATAAAATATGATGTAAGTTTCATTGCAGTACGTTTTTTAGTTTAGGAGATACAAGAGGGCGGGCTAGCTTTGATTCACGGCCGACCATTCCTGATTTCTCGAAAATGGCAGGTGTAATAAAATCGCGGTTTGCTCTATTCAATTATAATTCAAATGTAATAAAATATGATGTAAGTTTCATTGCAGTACGTTTTTTACTTTCGGAGATACGAGAGGGCGGGCTAGCTTACCATTCAATTTGGACCACGTCAGATTTCTCGAAAATGGCAAGTGTAATAAAATCGCGGTTTGCTCTATTCAATTATAATTAAAATGTAATAAAATATGATGTAAGTTTCATTGCAGTACGTTTTTTACTTTCGGAGATACGAGAGGGCGGGCTAGCTTTGATTCACGGCCGACCATTCCCGATTTCTCGAAAATGGCAGGTGTAATAAAATCGCGGTTTGCTCTATTCAATTATAATTAAAATGTAATAAAATATGATGTAAGTTTCATTGCAGTACGTTTTTTACTTTCGGAGATAAGAGGGCGGGCTAGCTTTGATTCACGGCCGACCATTCCCGATTTCTCGAAAATGGCAGGTGTAATAAAAACGCGGTTTACTCTATTCAATTATAATTAAAATGTAATAAAATATGATGTAAGTTTCATTGCAGTACGTTTTTTAGTTTAGGAGATACAAGAGGGCGGGCTAGCTTTGATTCACGGCCGACCATTCCTGATTTCTCGAAAATGGCAGGTGTAATAAAATCGCGGTTTGCTCTATTCAATTATAATTCAAATGTAATAAAATATGATGTAAGTTTCATTGCAGTACGTTTTTTACTTTCGGAGATACGAGAGGGCGGGCTAGCTTACCATTCAATTTGGACCACGTCAGATTTCTCGAAAATGGCAAGTGTAATAAAATCGCGGTTTACTCTATTCAATTATAATTCAAATGTAATAAAATATGATGTAAGTTTCATTGTAGTACCGCGGGCTAGCATAAGATTCACGCCAACCACTCCCGATTTCTCGAAAATGGCAGGCGTAATAAAATCGCGATTTGCTCTATTCAATTATAATTTAAATGTAATAAAATATGAAGCAGGTTTCATTGCAATACGCTTGTATTTGCAATATTGTAAAATTTAATTTAATTTAAATTTCGATTATCGGTGTTTGGACGTACTTGGGGTAGATGGGGTGGTTTTCATCCTCGGGTATGAAATGTTTGTTTAATTTTTCTAAGAGATAAATTAAAATAAAATCTCGGATGAATTTGCACGTTTTAGGTTCATTAAAATTGAAAATACCCCTTTGGGGTTGTTTTTACCCCTTGGATTTCACTGTAGGGAGTTTAAACTAGGTGGGTTCGAATGTAATAAATTTGTAATAAATTCTAGCGAAAGAACCATCTCCATATCTTATTTAGTTCAAAAGTTACCAGTGGCTGGTGTAGGTTTAAATTAAACCTAGGTTGTTCGCTTATAACTAATTTACGGCAAGGGTAATAAAATTAATTTTGGTGGAATAAATTTGTAATAAAAGTGTAATAAATTATGGTATAGAAATTTTTGTGGTGGGCCGAAATGGCTGGTGTAGCTTCAAAGCACTGAAAAATCTTTTGATTTGGACGTTCTTCCCCCAACGAAAGGTGTAATGAAGCAACATATTTTAAGGTAGCTTCAAATGGTGATTACATTAATAGCAAATATTTTTTTATATATTTTCAGGACCTATCTTCAAATACAGCAATGGATGGGAAATTTCCTAGCCCCGGATAAAGGTATTATATGCACAAAAATAAATACAACACAAGGTTTAAAAATGTAGGGTTTTATTAATACAGTAAAAATTTTATTCTCTTTTTTTCTTAACCACTTTAATTTATTTACTCTTTATATATCAATACCTAATGCTTGCATAAAATCGAACAATCTCTAAGTAAAAAGTATCCTTATATAACCAAAACCTTAAGTTTAAAGGACTGAAATTGGATCATCATACTTTCTAATTATGTGTATTAAATTGCGTGTTTTGTAAATACCGTCAAGAACGGTGTAACAATCCAGGAAAATATTAATAAATAAATAAATTGGTGAACTTGTCTAATTTAAATTATTTAAAATTAAATATTGGTAAATTTAAGATTATGAGGTATTTTAAATATAAAAGTCCGAAGGCTATGGACAATAATAAAGTAGCTAGTAAATATTTTTTAAAATTTGGGTAAGCCATCATTTTGGCATATTTGATATGTATATGGTCTTTAACTTTCCAATCCTTTAAACGTAAGGTTTTGGTTAGATAAGTATACTTTTTACTTGGAGATTGTTTGATTTTATGCAAGCATTAGATATTGATATATAAAAAGTAAATAAATTAAACTGGTTAAGAAAAAAAAAATAAAATTTTGACTGTATTAATAAAACCCCACATTTTTAAAACTTGTGTTGTGTTTATATTTGTGCATATAATACCCTCCCATAGTCTTTCTTGTAGTATATTTTGTGCTCTACAAAATAGTGTATGTACAATTTTACTCTATATTGTTCAGTTCTCCCGAAATTCGTGGCGAAAACCTTAGAGCAGTGGATCCCAACCTTTTCTGGACCATCGCCCCCTTTAGAAGAGAGCAAAAATTTCAACGCTCCCCTAGTCCATAATAGTTAATTTTATATGAAATATTAAAATATTGTTGCATATTATTTGTACCTAATTTATATGTGTTCCACGACCACTATAATATTAGGAAGGTTTAATACGTCTGTTTTCCGTGGATTAGAGGCCCTCTGTATTAGAAGGAATAATTATAAAGAAAATATTAAGTATAATATAGTATATTGTTATATTAGGATTAAAAGTGTCACTTTTTTGGCGAGCAAATTTTATATTTGCTAGGTGAAGCGTACCGTAGCCGAACGGATACAAAATTGCGAGACAAAAAAAAGACCCTTTCAATCCGAATATAACATGTTATTTTTTTCTCCAGCCAAAATCCCCCATTTAATTATTAATTTGTGCTTTGAAATTATTGAATTATTTCACCGTTGTCAGGATTAAAAGTGACTACTTTTGTTACTGAGATATCATTTTTTTTTTCAGTAAGGAAAATCCATAAACTTATAATACCATAATACCCCTTATTATGTCTATGGGAAAATCTCAACCTTACAGACTCCTGACAGTAAAAAAGTGTCAGTTTTGTGACGGTTGGAGAACAAATTATTTTATTTATTTATTTGATCGCCCCCCATGACTGCCTCAACGCCCCCCATTTGCCTCAGGATCCGCCACCGCCCCCATGGAAGGCTCCAGCGCCCACTGGAGGGCGGTATCGCCCCCGTTGGGAATCACTGCCTTAGAGGAACAAATTTCACAGTAAGAATGTTTAACAAACGAACCGTAACAAACATCTTTTGTTTAATATTTTTTTTGTAACTGTAAAAATAATCACGTTACAGACGAAAAAAAAACGCACGAAATGCGTATCCCCGTAACGAAAAGCACACTCTGAGTGACGTAACGCGTCATGTTAAGGATCGCCCACTTCGCACAACATTCTATCTTCTGTCTGTATATCGTGACTGTAAATGTAGAAATGGCTGCCAAAAAAAATGTATATGTAAGAGGATCTTTTAAATGACTGAGTTTTTGTAGTTAACTAGACTGTAAAGTTAGTTAGTGATATTAAAAAGTTAAATGTAGGAAGTCAAAAAAAAAATCGTTTCCTTTTTCGTTTTTTTGTTAGGAAATTTATATTCTTGGTTAGGTATATCTAAATTAAAATATCATTTTTTTCTAATGTTTTAAGCTTAAAATCGTGTAAAGATAAAAAAAAATGTTAAAATTGCTCCAAGGGATAAGAAGATATTTCATTTTCAAAAATTTGAAGGGGCGGCCATGTTTTTTCAAGATAACATTTTTAGCTCACAACGGATTTTTTGGGATTTTTATATATTTGTTCCTGAACATAAAACCTATCGATTCCCATTGGAAAATAAATATTTCCTTAAACTTCATTGAAAAAGTAATATTTGCCTGGTCTAGCAAGATTAGCAGGATTTAGCAGCAACAAAACATTAAAATGAAAGAAAAATTTTATTTATTTTTATTACAAAATTTATTAAAAATTAAAAGGTACAGGTGAAAGGTGACTACAATGGAAGTATGTATTATTCTCTCATAAGTAAACATTATGCATCGACAATGTATCGCTACACGTAGTCAACATCGCCCGTTTTGAAGCTGGGAATAGGCACAGCTTATTGGAAACGTTTGCAAAAATCTTTTACATTGACACTTGGGAATATCCTCTTCTAACTCATTATTCTTATGGAATACTCTTTCATGTATCCTACACTATATTGTACTGCAGTGATACTATTGCATTATCTTAGAACTCTATGAATTTGATTCATTTCATTAATTTTCATGGTCTATATTGAAGTACTATAAGGGTCAGATTCAGTAGGTGCCATTTCAAATAAATTATACGTTATTAAGTAGGACATGCTATATAGGTATTTTAGTAGTGGTGAGAAACGCACTGTAGTGCTTCTTTGAGTCTGTGCTACTATATGATTGACAATTATTGTCAAATTGACAGACAGATAACGACCTGCTTTTCCGCAGGTGCCATTACAGCTGTGACCTCTATTGTTTTTAAGGAAGACAATCCTCCTTATTTATTTGAAGAAGATGCGGAAAACACTACTCCACGGGCAATAAGCCCCGACTGGCGTTGCATTACATCGGCATCTCCATAGGAGTCGCCACATCGTTCAGGTATTGATTTTGGAGTTGATGGGTTTCCATATTGGGTTCTATTGATGAAAATGTGCAATTTTAGTATTTGAACAAAGATAATAGTTAAGCATTGACCCATGATCACCCAGTAAGTTCCAACACGTAAAAATATTCTAGTTCTTAATAAATGTTTGCAATGTAATTGTTTAAATGGTACTAAAATTCTAAAAAGTAATGAAGAAACACCGCTTAGATAAATCCAAACCCAAACAATGTTGCCACAATGTTCTTTAACAATCGCGACGAACCATATTATAATAATTCAATAGACATCATTTTTCACAATTTGAAAGAGTAGTATTGTGGGCTGAGTTTTATTGTATGGTAGTCTATATTTAGATACTGTTGGAAAAATATCTGAAATTTAATACTCTTCGTGACACAGTATATAATAGCACTCCATTAACTGGTGGATTATATGTGTTAGACACTGTCACTGATTGATAATTGCGTTGTTATTTGTACTGTAGGTACAAAGGTGTAGGTGCCTCAAATATCAGTAATTTGAGCCAGCGTTTTTAGTAGGTACATGTAAAATTTACGGTTTGCTCTGTTATTGTTTTGAATAAGAATTAATGTTAGTCATTATACCTATGTACGGGTTATAGTTTTATAAAATGGAACCTCTTATTGTTCGCTATATCTTTAATTTTTTTAAATAAATAAAAACCGTATTCTATGTAGGTATTTTCTTATATACGTTTCTAGGGTTGATATCAAATTTAGATGTAGGTAATATACATAGTGTTGATTTTTAGCTCTTTTAAATGGAACGTCCTCTATATTTTTATATATTTGTATTCGGCTAATTATCTGGATCTCATAAATAATGTTGCAACATATTCCATCTACAAAATTTATTCGAGACCTAAAAACATAATACGGGGTAGTTCTTAATTTGCAAGTATAAGTAAAGGCGCGAAAGTAGGCATTTGCACGACTAGGCGCGAAAAAAATCACCTTTTTTATCAATAAGTGGTAATAATCATTTATTTGTCATCGCAGTGTCATTTAAATTAATATTATAATAGTACTTTGTGTACCTAGGCGGGAAAGTGAACGTTTTCCTCATGATTTATTTTCAACAACAGTTTCAGAACAAACTCAGTTATCGGGTTTATCTAAACAAGGTATCTATTCTTTGCTAATTGCACTATTTATAATCCTGTATTTATATAAATATTTCAAAGAACTAATTTTTCCTGTAAATTTATTATTTTTATATAAAAAAAGTTTTGAAGTTTATGATTTTTTTCTTATGTAGGATAAAAAATGTTGTGTGCACCGTGGCGGGAAACTGGTTTTTCGGTCTTCCGGTTTGGCTTCGCCTCGCCTGTCCATTTCTTTTGTCAGCCCGGAAAACGTTAGCTTTCCCGCCTAGGTACACAAAGTACTATTAAATAAGAAATGGCTTACTCGTGTCAAATTCAAATACACTTGAGTTTGGGTGTTAATGGTTCTGTATTAATATCGATATTTTATCTTGCGTTGAAAGTATATGTTATTCTTGACGTGAAATACATGAGTCGTTAGAAATATATATATTTCCTATTAATTTATGTTTTATCTTCATCTAGCTGGTTTAGTGTCTCAAACACTCAACCCAGAGGTCGTGGGTTCGAATTCCCATGCCACCAGACAATTTTTACTTAAATTCTGGCATTCTGGCATTCTTTCATTCTGGCGGTGGACTAAAATGGAAAGACTGTGTCAATTTGGTGTTAATATGAGAGATTAAAATCAGTTGATGTTTGACTGTCCCCCGAGCTAATAAGGTTTCTCAGGTTTCCTTCTGAATGCACCAGCACCACTGAATGGTGGTTAGGGCTTGCCAACCTAAATTGTTCCTGAAATAATAATAAGCCGCTCCCTCTCCCACACAAGTCTCAGAATTTAGAGTTAATCATTCTGATTAGAATGAGGAGGTAGAGCTATTATTATATATATTTCCTGACGACAATAATTTGTAGAAACATATCCAGAACGCCCACTGCCATAAAAATACAAATAATGTAAACGAAATAATGGGGAAAGTCCATTCAATAAAGCTGACCCTGTACGAACAAATAAGAAAATTACTTTAATTTTATTTGCAAGTACTTATACAGTACCACTTACAGGAGTTGTTAGTTAATCGTTAAGATGAGATGAGAAAAATAATAACGATAATTATTGTTTGTGTCTTTTTTATTATATAAAATTATTGGGCCGTATTTATCATGATTAATCATGACCCATTTGAGGCTGCATGTCATTTCCATTTTATATGAATCCAGTATTCTTTGGAAAAGTTTTAAGTAAAAGATGTTAGAATTTGATATAAATATCATAAATAAGGTCTTCATATTTTGTAATATCTAATGCCTTAAAAACATTGTATAGTCTCATTCATGATATAGTCAAAGCTACTGTAGTAAATATTATTAATATTTATTTATGCAATAACAGTTTTGAATGTCCAGCAATATTTGATTTATTTATATTAATATGGTGGTTAATTTCTATATCCGTTTATTTTCACAAATGACTATAGCAATTTATGTATTATAGAGTAACTAATACAATTTGTAAATTCTCCATCATTTTACTATTAACATTATTTAATTATGGAGTAATATTACTGAGAGATTGATATTGATCATGCGTGGTATAACCTTTCAGAGTGGTGGGCTACTACAGTGTACTTTCAAAAATAAATTTCTTAATATGGTATTGAGTCAGGGGATTATTTATTTGAAAATTTTTTGACGCAAAAACAATCCAATTAGATTTCTCTATTTGTAATCACGTGTGCAAAACCAACCAATAATAGTCACATTACACTGATAACAGCCCATTGGTAGTTATCACTTATGTCATCGTACGTTGACAGCGAACAAAATTTTGACACTTCTACAGGGTGAGTCAATAAGAACGAATTCATTAGTAGCTCCTTAAATAATGGAGATAGAGTAAAATATTGAAAAGGGGTGTTGTTTCATCTATTTTTTTTTTACAATCTAAAATTATTTTTAGATATACAGTGTGCACCGTTGAGGGGTTACAGCATCCAACATTTGTTTTTTATATGGAACACCCTGTATTTTATACGAGATTTTGATTAAGGTTAAAATTCCCCGTACATTGATGCCGCGTTTGCTGATCTTGTATGCGGGGTTGCCAAGTTATTTCGGTTTTTCTAAAAATTTGGGGAAAAACATAACATGTAAAAAAATCATACTAACCTTGTTTTCGATAATTAAAGGTTGAGATTCGGTATTTAGATACGACCTTACATTACCCTTATACTTCCCTTATTACCCTTATAAACCCTTATACTATAAACCGATATCATCGTAAAATTATTTGCTTGTACAGGGTGTTTTTTGTAAGCAACTGAAATGGTCTGAATATAATGTGAAAAAACTCGTTTTTCTTTTATGGAACCCCCTGTATGTTATAACACCAGACAAACGAGTATTAAATAAGCTCTCAAATGATATATGGTTTGCTATATCTAACTCTAATAGTTTTGAAGATATTCAAATTTATACAAATATGGCAATGACTTCTTTGTCATTTATTTATTCAGTAATTAAGTATTTCAAGAAAAAAAACATATTTTCTAAATTTTTTCTTGTTTTGTTCAAAACTGTCGTTTTTTTAACTTTTCTTACTGCCATGAACAATATTTTATATCTATTAAACAGCCAACGGTATTTCCGTAATTTCAAAAACACTTGAGTTAAAAAATCTGATAGAAACGTAGTGTCGTTTAGTTTTATCACTTGTCTACATGGTTGCAGACCAACCATGTAGACAAGTGCTAAACCAAACGACACTACGATCGATATACAAGCTCTAATTTAGTATATTTCAAAAAGCAATTTGAGCAAAGAGATATTTATAATTTATAGTTAATATTTATAGTTATGGTAGAAACTGAAACTGTCAAATGATTTAGCTTTTATTTTCAACTAATCTAGTTACCATGACTTGATGATTGGTTTATGATGGTATGAGAACTATTTCTTTTAAACTCTAGTGTTCTAGTGTTCCAACTAAAAGTAACGGAAGAAAATAGGGTAAATAGAAAAATATTAAATTTCCAACATTTCTTCTAAGAAATGTAGAAGTTTGTGCTGTGTATTTTTATTTAAGAGGCTCTGCGGCATTTTCAATAAAACTGTAATTTTAGATTGGAACATCGATCCTTAGAAGCTTGAGAGTGTTTTAGTAAAGCATGCTATATGGGTAGCTTCCTTATAAATTAAACCACAAGTTGTAAGCAGTAAAGAGCTGTTCTCAATTATTAGTATGCACAAGAAAGCGATACAACGGTTTACTTATAACAATGTAAAATTTTTATTTAGTACAGTAACTAACCGATGCAAACACAATGAAGCAACAAGCAAGCGTATAAATGACCATTAATTTTGTAGGCATAACTTTATCCTTTTCTTGTCCTTATCCTAAAACCCAATAGCAGACCACCCTTAAAGGCAATATATAGCTCTATGGATAAATTAGTTTACTCATTTGCTTAAAATATGGTAATTGATGTAAACATGAAAATTGTTCAGGTTAGCGCCTTTCCTCAAATCGATGTGTTAATAGTGATTTCGAAAATTACAGGTTCTTAGCCATCTTCAACCATTTTTGTAAAGAAGTTGATATTATCTTTTACAGTTCGGAGTTTTCCACGTCTCCAATATTATTACTAGCATCTTTGAAAATAAGATCTACATAGTTTCTAACTTAATATGCCGAACACCCTTCGATTTATCCTTTTTACTATTCATGCTCGGTTTCAAGTCGGTATCATCTAGGAATACTTGTTAAAACCAGTTGATAAGCTGCACACACTATTTTGTTAGAAAAGAATTAATTAATTAGTTTTACCATAACGGTGGATTCTAATTTGTACAGTATAAATCGAATACTGCAATCTAATACTTTTCTATAAGCTTCAGGCATTACACAAGTATCAATACTTTGACTCCTTCGACTGTTGATCTTCACCAATGACATTACGGTAGATTTGAATGATATCTTTTTATATCTGACGTAATCACATAATGGACAAACAACATGAGTGCTTCTTTAAAAAAAGTAATCAATCAAGGCAAATCTTCTTTTCTTTTATTATTTTATTAATTATTATTGCCTTATTAACACTGAAATTATAAATAAAATACTAACATAAAAAATGTCACTTATATACAAATTGCACATGTGGTTTCTGTGTTCATGTTCCTACGTTGTTCTATAGAAAAATATCCATCTCTTTTTTCTCAGAAACTAAGAAACGGTTAAATTAAGGAAGTTTTGAAGAATTCTATGCTAATTTCAATAAATAGTTTTACTTGTATTCTATATTTTCAATTTTTCACGATACCTACTTGGAAAAAACAAAAGCTGCCGATTTTTTTTCTCCAGTACAATAGTGGGCGTTCATTTGACAAGTTTTAGACTTACACATTATGAAGACACTTTTTTACAGAAAAGCTTTTGTGGTCAATATCAACTCTCGATCGTCTTTTGTTTTTCAGTTATATGTGTGAACTCTTGTTTTTTCTTATGGCAGCCCTCTTGGATTTTCATTTTGTGTGATCGTCCTGATGATCACATGATGAAGGAAGGAAGGAAGGCTGATGAAGGAAGTGACAAATTTAAATAATTTTTCCAGAATGTTAAATGAAAATTTTAATTTTATTTCAAATGATATTAGGAACAAGATAATGAAATCAGATACAAGTTTCAGAAAAGTAATTCCACCAGTTTAAGATTAGCTATAACTTTGCGCTTCCCCGCAACTGGTGGTTCATTTACCAGTTTGCAATACTTATTTACATTTACGAAACAAGCTATTTCCGTGAAAAAAATAATCTTTTTTTAATTTACTATAGTAATTGGAATCACGAGGATTCCATAACACCTTTATGGAATCCTTAATGAATACAGACATAATTCCTTATGGATACAGACATAATTCCTTATGTCTGTATCCATTAATAAATTCCAAACATAACTCTTGACTCTACTCCATTTTATATTAATTTAAACAGCGAATGCAGCAAACAGTGAACGTCTCAAAAACACGTTCAGACTGAGCACCAATCCCTTTCATGGACGGACGATGGATTGCTCCGAGTCTGTGCGGCGAACAGCTGGAGTTGCTTGGGGTACCTATAATAACTTTCTTTTTGTCGTAGCCATTAAAAATGTATCGGATACCGGACCTTATGTCTTTGAGGGCCATTTGACAGGCGACATTTATTTGGTTCTTGCGTTTTAAGCCGATTCAAGTCCTGGAATACATTTTTTCTAACCTTAAAGAGCACAATATGCCTGCTGGTGATGTCTGGTTCCAACAAGATGGTGCACCTCTACATTTTCGCCTCGATGTAAGAAATCACCTTAATGAAGTTTTACTAAATCGATGAATAGGCAGAAGAGAGCTGCTTGAATGGCCAGGTTTTTATGTTTGGAGCCGATTCCAGCCTTGAAATAAATTTTTCCAAACCTCAAAGAGCACGATATGCCTACTGGTGATGTCTGGTTCCAACAAGATGATGACCTCTACATTTTCGCCTCTATGTAAGAAATTACCTTAATAAAGTTTTCCTAAATCGGTGGATAGCCAGAAGAGAGCTGCTTGAATGGTCACCACGTTCCCCTGACTTAACTCCCCTAGATTTTTTTGTGGGGATATTTAAAAATGAAGTGTACCTAAACATTGACCATTGCAGGAAAATCCAAATTCATATCTATTCCATACGATCCTCGTTTCTACCTCGTTTTACAGAAATATTTTTAGAAACAGTTTTTTCTTTTTGACCAACTTGTTTAGAAAAATTATTAGTGGTATAACAAATCCCTATTAGTGGTAATTATAACAAATTCTGGTTAGATCGATAAGAAAGCAAGTAATGAAAATAACATCATTCTAAAATGTATAGGCTTTTCATGGAATTTCGTATTTGATCACATAGCAGCCATATAACACACCTGTCTGTATAAACATCATAACTATGTAAAAATTCTAGTATCTACATTTTTCTGCCTACACAGCCATCCAAGACAACTTATCAACCGGTTTTTGAATAATTATGTAAATTCCATAATTTTATAACTTTATGGATAAGAAAGTTATTATACTAATTGCTTTGCACAAATAAATAAATAAAGATTAGAGAATCTACGCAGTATTATAATACATTTCAGAATTTAGGATTGCGAAATCACATTTTGCAACGTATTTAACAAAAATCTGACATTTAAAATGTTACTTATTTCAACCAAATAGGTAGTATGGCAATAAAAGTAAGATTAATAATTATAATATGATTACACTGGATCGCAGAATGCGTTCGGTTCCTTTTAGTTAATAAACAACTTGCATCAAGTTCTTTATCATTTTTTATGATTAAATTTGACTGTTCAAACCGAAATCCAGTTCAATTTCAAACGAAAAGCTTGAAACCAATAGGTGTTTCACTTTTTACATTTAATGCGTTTTGAATGTTTCGCTTTTTTAGCTAGATAAAGAAAACGTGCGTGTATGCAAATTTTTCGGTGTAAAAGCTAATGTCTATGTAACCATTTCTTTAAGGCAAACAAAAAAAATAGAAACTATAATTCAAAATGCAACTACAATAGAAAATATAATTGATATCAAAATTGGCAATTGAAAAAATGGATATGCATTGGCATTGACCATAGGGGATTAGTCTATTTGAAAACCTTTCTGGAAAATATTAAGTTCCTACAAAGTTTGCTGTTTATCCATATTTTCAAATATACCTAATTTTAAATATACTCAATAATTAATATTTCCTAGACGACGACCTGCAAAAGAATTAGAAATTTCAAAAACTCATTTTTAATTCAGGAATAGAATATAAAATATATAAAAACTGTTTATAAAATAGTATTTACAAAAATTAACAAAATTAGAAAAGAAAATAATTTAGATGATTTCAGGATACCTGCGCCATTTTAATAATGGGAGGGGTTTTATTTCCAGAGTAAAATTACGACACTTTCTTTCAAATCATGAATTTAGTTCGTTTATTCACCTAGGTATAAGTAACAGGAAAAACAAAAGCTTTATCAGACCATAAGATTTTCATTATATTTGTCGACTTAACTTTTTTGGGCTAATTGTTTCAATAAATATGTAAGCAGTGTAAACTACACATGTATTTTATCTACATTTCAACATACCATAGAAGCCAATACACAATAAAATACTAATTATGTTCCTGATTAAAATCAGAATAATTACAACTAGATATTACTTTATTTACAGCTTACTCAAATATTCAAAACCTGATACAACATTCATAAACTGTTGAACAGTCTCATTTGTTTGGTTAATTACTGCCAAATTACAAATTGGAACGTTTACCAGTTAGTAAACATGAAATGAATGAGGTACAAGAAATTACGAGGCCATTAACCATAGCAAAGGTGTCTCTAATTTATTTTATTCGAGCTTTGATACAGTTAATTAATAGTCAGAATTGCAAAATCATTTTGCAGGGTTCATATTACTTTTATCGCAATAACAAGTTTTATTGTAGTTAATGGTTTTCCTTAAAATACTAACGTAACAGCAATTGCAAAGGAACATCATTTTAAGTGATGTAATTTTGGATGTGCCTATAATATATCAACTGCGATGGTTTTACTACTGTTCACCGCCAATAAGAAAAAATATCTAATGTGAACGAATTACTAATTACTACTAGCGACGCCCCATTGTCCACTGTAGCTTGTGAACTGGTGGTTGTGTTATAATGTATTATTTTCTCATACAAGCTTTCTTTATTTTCAACTGTAATAAGGGAAGACATTTACAAGAAACTGGGTCCACAAATTTAACTACAGACACTACTGCTTACTTGCTTATACAATTCTAGGTTGTAATGTAAGACGTAGATGTATATAATTTAGTATTTCAATCAGTAAATTTAAAAGTACCCAAATAAGTAAAGATATTGTCATAGAAAGTAAATTTTAAGAAGTTGCTTCTGGAAACAATTAAATATATATATATTTGCTCAGCCCAGGGACTGATTGCCAAGACATTCAAACGCCAAATTTATGGTACTTATCATGCTACTATTGACAGTATAGGCACTGAACTGTGACTGCATAATTAGCGTTTATAAGCGCTAATAGCGTTTATAGCTATGAATATATTTTACCTGTCATCTATCTTTTATTGGTATCAAATTTACAATACTCTGTTCGAACTTTAAAAAGGAAGCAAGAAGTCGGGTACTGAACATAAGGATAGGACAGGGAGACGGATAGGTAGAAGAAATTCGTATCATGAAATTTAGATCTTTATAAAATTGTCTCGTATTAGAAGTTGAAGGGATAATGAAAAATTTATAGCAATAAATCGCAGCTATTGCTTGGTCTACTTTTCATAATGTTTAATTTTTATTTTCTATTATCGAAACAGCCGCTGCTAGCTACTTAGTGATAAGGTAAAATGAAAAACAGAAAATATAGCAAACCGCAATAGGAGCAATTTCAATTAAGCGTATATTCTATATAAATTTCAGTGAAAAAATTAACACTTAGATCGTCTACTGCAGATGTTTACCATGATTTTTCTAAGAAAAATTTCTAGGAAAAAAGGCCATTGAATAGGATCTGTCGATTTTTGGGATATCTTCTTCTTTAATTATCTAAACTGTAATTAAAGGGTCTAATGCTGTCCCTTTTAAATTCGATTTTTTGAACTAACCCGAATTCTCTATAATGGTAGCATCGACTGTCGAAAGTATAAGACCAAAGAATTTAAATTGTCCAAGAAATCATTGCAATAAAACCTTTTGAAAGTATTCGCGATACCAATTTTGGTTTCTCCATTGGATTTTGGTTCTAATAGTTTTGGCTTGATATCTCACAAATGGTATATTGTTATTTGAGGTATTAGGATGATATTTAATCCAATCTTTTTTTTCAAATCTATTTACTCCATTTATGTCAAAAACAAATACTTAAAAATTTAGAAACAAAGTCCATTCGGAGTGTAGTTTGCTTTATTTCCTCGTACAAGAAGCTTTTGGTATATTTTATTACCTTTTTTTTTCATTCTCGAGGCCTCCTCAGCTATAATATGATGAATAGGTGTGCAATTAAAATTAAAAAAATGGATGGTTAAAACTGATAAGTGAAATATGGTATCGCGACTATATTATATTAACCAAAGTTTTTTCGCTAGCACATTGCGTTGCTGCTATGGTGATTTTAATCCTACACGATCTGTGTTTTTTGCAATTTCAATTTTATGATATCATACTCATATTTTTTATTTTTATTTTCGGCTTATGATTCATAATTTCAATATGGGTTATTCATAATAGATAGTCATAGAGTATTAGAAGACCACAATACGAAGAATAGAAGTAAATCTAATGGGTGTCACCGATTTATAAATAGTAATTATAAGAATTTTCGGCAAGAGTTTTGTTAGTATGTAAAGGCGATTCTACTGTTTTAATTTAGTCTTAGTGGTGCCATATATGTTCGTAATTACTTACATTTATTAATGATTTTTTAGTACTTGTCTGACATATATTAATATGTTTTTACGGAATATTTACATATGTTTTTAGCATGACCCAAATTCTAATTGAAACAGAAATACCAAGCAGATCGTGAAATCTCTCTAGCGCTTGTATTAATACTATTTTTTTATTGTAATATTCTAAACCTAGATGTTCCAAGCGAATACCGCTGTTAAATTAAAATAAAGTATGTATCTGATTATTTGGCGCACCCAGAAGGCACTTCAAACTTAACGGATTTACCTAAAAGTTGAGAGCGAGAGCAAATAACTTGAATTTATTGACACTAAAATTCGAAAGTGGACTTACCGGTCACAAGCCGCATAATCTTCTATAACATAATTTGTTTGCTAAAGACAAAGCCTAGTAGTTTTGTCTAAGATATTTTCTGTTTAAAATATTACTGCTTTTAGGAGACTAGTAGGTTCTTCTGTTACGTTCCAAATTTGCAGAAGCGTGATTATAATTTATTACGGAAAATTGTAGACTTGCGTAACAGTTATATTAAAACTAGCTTCACATATCTATGGGTACATTTTAGGTCGCTGAACTTGGCATCACCACCATGCACCCATCGGTGCGATGTAAAAAGTCAGAGGTATTAATTGTTTTCAGAAAGTTCTTGATAATTTAATAATTTTGGTGCCAACCTCACACTTACATAGTAATCATCGGTTACTAGAAATAATTGCTACCATAATTATTATTCTGACAAACTTACTATTAAAACTTTTAATATTAAGGTGCTAATTTTACGCCTGGACAAACTGAAAATATAGGGATATTATTATACAATAACAATTTATTTACTTATATTGTTTATCCTTGATCTTCAACTTCTGCTTCATACTCATTAAGTTCTCCCTCAGGAACCTTAATTTCATCGTATTATTATCGCCGGTATATTCTACCATAGATGCTACCACTCGGTCAGCATATTCAAGAATTTTTCATCCCTCACCAAATACGAATTCTACATTAACTTCTTCAAAGTATTTATTGGGACTTTTTTCTATAATCTTCTTTAAAACATTCTTCGAAGTTCTCTGTGCAGCTTTCTTTGGAATTATCTTGGAGGCCTTCTGTGGAGCTCTTCTCAAAAGATTTGACTCTTTTAACCATTATAATTAATTATAGTTCTGCTTTTATAGTTAGTTTTCATTTTGTAAACAATTTCTTTGTTATAGAAATCTTAGGAAATTTTTGGTCTCAATTTGAGATATCAATAAATTATTATCAACTTAATACACTAGTTAATACATTTATAAATTTAAATCATAATAAAAACTATCCCTAACTCCTGTGCTATGGCCCTAACCCTCAAACAGGTTAAACAGTAAACAGTTAGAGAGATCTAACCCTCAATCATAAAGTGCAAAAGGCCTAAGCCACATAACCTACAAAACTGGCGTTTCCACAATAAAACAACGTAAAGAGTACTGATTTTTAGAACTATAAGTGCTTCTTAGTTTTTTAAACTGCAGTAGTATGTGAATAAAGTTTTACTTACCTATAAGATTTTTTCAAGGAAAACACTACACTTTTTAAAAATAACTTGACTGCGCCTAAATCAGTCGTCCAGAAGCCTCAGTGGGGTAATTTCTGAATGGCAGGAAAACCAACTAAACGCCGTTGCCAAATTCAATAGTTTTGTAAGCGTAGTTCAAAGCTTTAAGTGGTAGGGGAAGGTGGGGGAATATCGACCACTTAAGGATAAATGGTCGTATTATTTTTTTTAACATTTTCACGAATTCGAAATTTATCATGTGGACACATCAATTATTCAGTTAATGAATTACGTTTTCAAAAATATTCTAAAATTGCTTTAAGTATGAAAAAAAATACTTTTGGAATATATTGACAAAATAGGGTAATATCGAGCAGTAGGATAATATCGACAATGAAGATGGGTAATTTCGACCAGTCATCAAATTCACATAACATTGTGTTTATTAAATTTAAAGTCATTAGTTGTACAAATTAGCTGGATAAGTATACAACTTCAGTAAATATAAATAAAAGCATTTTCTGCTTCCGTGCAGTCTGCATGAGCCCATGTTGCAAATAGATGACTTTTGACCCAAATTGATGTTCTACTTTTGTAGCCTCATTCTTCTTCTTAGCAGTTTTTACTACTTTTTTCTTAGTATCTCCAATTGTTCTTTTCACTTTTTCAGACAAGCGTACATATTGTTTACATGAGCTTTTTCAGAAAACAGATAACCTCAAATTCTAATAGTTTATATTAATTACCTTTTAGAATGTATGCAGCATGTATTGCAAGTAAAAAAAATATTGTCACGATTAAGAGAGAAGCCAGTTACCTTAAAAAACAACTTTAAGAAGTTATAAAAATCCTTAACGAAACACAAATTGCTAGCATTGTGAAGCTCTAGGAACATTAAATTAGAACTAATCCTACTAGTGACATCAGTTTGTAATACAATGAACATGTGCACATGGAATTTGATCTAAACCGCCAAATACTCGAGATTTGAATGTGATCGATATTAACCCGCGGTCGATATTCCCCCACCTTCCCCTATTATTTAATAATTTGGTGGGGTTAGAGCTTTTTCCAATTATAAACCCATAAGAAATCTGTGGAATAGGTCTTTTTTTGTTATCATTTTTTAGTAATAATGCGTTATCTGTAAAATGTAAAGTAAAGTTTATTCGTCGGTTAGGTAACATCTTCTTTGAATCCTGACTTTATTATTGTATCTGAGAGGTTTAGGCCCCGTTTAAAAATGTTCTTATTTATTTCTGATTCTGTTGGAAATATCACAATTTTATGCGAAACGTGGATTGGGACCTTTTGCCTTTTAACCATCGATATGTTAAAAAACAGAGGTGCTGAGTGTTTTGACCAAAGTTATTAATATTTTAAATATTTTCACTGCAACCGACATTCCATCTAGCTCTTTCACAATATCTGAAACAGCAAATTCTCATGTTTTCATCGATTTGATGATTTTATTAGCAGTTTTTCATCTTTAAGATTATTAAGGCTCCAGTATAAGTTGTTGTTTATTTTTCCAGAATGCTAATATTGAGCACGAGAGGGCACTACGGTACTTCTTATTACTACCAAAGTTTACAGAATAAATATAATTCTGTAAACTTTGTATCTACCATCTACCTGTCTTTGTATATATTCGAATATGTTCCGCTCATAAGAAATCCAAATTAGAAATAATTAGGTATACATAAAAAAAACAAAGTGTTCAATCATGCCCACAATTTTACCACCATCACGGATCTTGTGGGTGTGACAAAATAACCATGAAGCTTTCGGAAAATAATAATAAATTACTTATTCTTACGTAGAAACCTTCTATTTTAAGTTAGGTTCTAGTTATGTTCCTAAATTTTAAATTGGTTAAATTTAAGTGACTAGTGCACAACGGCAATAATCCAGGTTCGACATTTATGACGCCTTAAATACAATTATTTGTTTTTAAATGCTATTGTGTATATTATAGCTAGGGGATTTTAGTTTCCCACCTGACAAGCTTATTAGAAATCCAGTCTAACGGACAGCTTTACCTCAACCTCAAGTCTCAATCAGTAATCGCAATGACTGCTATGGGTACTCAACTTTGAATATCACTAATTCGTTAGTTGTGACCATGTGGCGTGTCATATAGTTTATATAGATAATATAAACAAAAATAAACAATGCATAGAAATTATAATATTTGCTGAACTTTCTTTTCTTGAACCTTATTTTCTATACGGGTGATTCTGCTAACCTGTTCATTACACGTTTAAGGACTTCCCATTGGAATATTTTTTGAAATTCGCATACGGGGGTTTTCGAGACACTTCTATTCATTTGAAGTGTTTCGTTCTTTTTCTGGCATTTCCGGTTATACCGGAAATAGCTATGAACTTTCTTATTTTAAATGGAATACTTCATATTTTTAACATTTCAGATTTCTATGCTAAAATCTACGATTTTCAATGTGACAGAACCTTCGAGAAATTAATGGTTTTTTAGATATTTGAATTCTTTTGAAAAAAATAATTATTTCGTAGTACCTTATTGAAATGCTTGTCATCGATTGACAAGGAAAGATATGGTAACGAGTTTCGGAGTATGGTTAGCAGGGCCATCAAGCTTTCAGATTATATGTAATTTCATATTTTGTTATTTACAAGTTGTGCAAATAATAATTTGATTCTGGCTAATTTCAACTGCCCAAAAGTCATTTTTTAATGGAACACCCTGCATTTTATTGCTCTATATGATGGAGAATAAAGTGATCTTTCAATCTGTATTAGGATTCCCTATACCTATCTTTTACCATTTTCATGCTAAAGACGTATTTACTTTCTATACAATAATTTTCACTTATACTTGTACAAGAGGTTTGTATTTTACCGGATAAATTTGGATTGTTTCATGAGAAACTGTTGCCAAGAAATTAGACGAGAAAAACTGTCAATTATTAAAAAAATAATTTTAGGTTGTCAGTTTTTCGAGTCAAATTGCTAAAGGAAACAGTTTAGAATTTAAACAATACAAATTTATCCGGTATCAATACAAACATCGAGTGTAATTCGGCAGGACAATTTAATGAATAACAAATTTAGAAACATATAATGCAAACTTTATTTATGAAACACTAAAAATAAACACATTTTTATTTGAGCATATTCATTGTTAGTGTTTAATAATTCAATAACTTGTTGACAGAAATGTCAACCTATTTATTTTGGCAAAGGACACCGCGATAATTGATAAAATGAATAAGAGAAAAACCACTAGTGCATTTGTCACTATAAAAGTTGCAGGTAACTTTTGTCGCCGTCAAAGTGACAATTGCACTGTGGCATATGCGATTTTTTATATATAAATTAAATTGTCTATGTTCTTGAATTGCTTGTGATTAGCGCGCCATGAAAATTAAACGAAAATCACGTTTACGAGATTGATAAATAAGACACATTATTTTAATTTTGGTAGTTCGCTAATCACAAGCAATTCAAGGAAATGGCAAATTATTGTATAGAAAGTAAATACGTCCATAGTAAGAAAATGGTAACAGATAGGTATGGGGAATCCTAATATTTTAAAAGGTCATTTTATTCTCAATCATATAGAGCAATAAAATGCAGGGTGTTCCATTAAAAAAAACAACTTTTGGGCAGGTGAAATTAGTCAAAATCAAATTATTTTTTTGAACACCCTGTGGATAATAAAATATGAAATTACATATAATCTGAAATCCTGATGGCTCGGGTAACCATAGCCCAAAACTTGTTACCATAACTTTCCTTGTCAATCGATGACAAGCATTTCAATAAGGTATCTACTACAAAATCAATTTTTTTCGAAAAAATCAAAATATCGAAAAAACCATTAGTTTCTCGTAGAGGTTATGTCACATAGAGGTTGTGTCACAAACGTAGATTTTAGCGTAGAAATAAAAATGTAAAAAACAGGGTATTCCATTTAAATAAGAAAGTTAATAGCCATTTCCTGTTTAACCAGAAGTGCCAGAAAAACGGAAATACTTCAGTTGAATAGAATTTTCTCGAAAACACCCGTATTGAAATTTTCAAAAAAGATTCGAATGGGAAGTCCTCAAACTTTTAATGAACGGGTTATCTGAATCAATTTATCATACTTTCCTATCCATTCCTTTTCCACGTGATATGGTTCAAAATAACTTTTTTAATGGAGAAATTTTTATATTATATGAGATATTATTTTATATGTTGGAAATTTTATATTGTTTCACATTATATATTGTGAACATAATATAATAAGCGTGCATTACCTAAATCTTAGTTTATTAATTGACAACGATGCAGCAAGATACTTTGCCATTTGTTTTTCAAGTTCCTTTGCACAACATTCGGAATATTTGTAATAACTTTTTAATTCTGATTTTTAGTGTATAATATTAATTTTAACATTAATTGACACATTTAAATAAAAAGGATGAGCTATTCCTGAAACTGAATTTGATAAGTGTTAACTTCACCCGACTTTCTAGAAATCATGGAGAGTTTAAGCAATACTTGGACGGATGAATTTATAAAGAGAAGTTTGTACACATACATACACTCATCTATGTTCTAAATTGCTTAGTATGTGAGATGTAGGGCTGAACTTTTAACAAAATTTTCTTTTTGGCGTCTGAACGCAGATGTTCCTTCCAAAGTTGCTGGATGTATAACATTCAAGCATCTAAGCATAAAAATTTATGATAGAAAAAGTTATTACTATTTTGCCTTTACTTTACTTACCTATTGCCTTTTTCTGTAAGTACAATATGGTACACACTAAAACTAAAAATAGTAAGTTTATATGCTTCCAGAAATGTGGCGCTTGCATTCGGTTTTTAAACCGAGTGTATTTAATATGTGCCACTGTTTTAAAATTTGGCAGGCTGGGCTCCCTTTACAAGCCATTTTAGCGTAGCCAATAACAATAATAATAGGTATATAATATGGACTGTAAGTATGTAAATATGTACACGACAAGCGTGTGGATTGCTGAGATTTACAAATACGAAAGAACAACTACTTTCTACACAGGGCGAGTTTTTAGTGCGTATTTATTCTATAACTCCGTTGTTACTACGGATAGAGAAAAAATTCCTTCACAGGAGCTATTTGTGTCTTTTTTTTCATTTTTCAAATATACAGTATACAGGGTGCTCAATTATTTCTTTACCGCAATTAACTTTCTTATTTTAAATGGAACACCCTATATATTCATGTATTTTTGGAAAGGTCACAACATTTTAAGTCGAAAACATGTAGCATATCCAATACCTAAATATTTCGAAGATATTTGACGTTTTATAAACATGTTGACAGGTGCAAGGGTTTGTAAAAACGTTTATAACTTTCTTCATAGACGAGATCTCCATTTGTTCTTTGGCATGTGGAAAGAGCATAAGTTGTGCTACCTTCTGCAGTTAAAATAAATTCGAGAATAATATACAAAGGATTCCATTACTCACGTTACACTTTGGCAATTTCAAACATCGAAATTTTTTTATGCCAAATGGAACACCGTGTATTTTTTAATTAAAATTATATACAGGGTGGGAAAAATTTTAATGTGCAGCATTGGTATCTCGGAAACGGTAAAAGATACAACGTGGCTCAAATTAGGAAAAAGTTGCTCAATTTTATGCTGATTCAAAATATGTAGACAAGTTTAATATATTCCGGGCCGTTCCGGAGTTATGTTGGAAAAATCAAAATTTGCCAATTTCTTTTAAGTCAAATAACTTCTCTTGAAATAAATGCAGACTTTTGAAATTTGCTACGTTTACATAGTTTGATGAGAGCTTTCGATTGTCATACTAAAACATGTTCTAGGCCTACTAGTTTTTCCGCAACAATATTCAACTTTTGAATTTCTTATGGGCGCCATATTGGATTTTTACTTCACTAAATACAGAAAGCAATTACAAGCACGGTGATATATCACACTTGATACTTTCTTCAATAAATATGGATAATACACGCGAATAACGATAAATATTATTTATTTACAAATAATAAACAATCATTCATTGATAGTTAATTGTTACAAAGTGTGTTTTTAGCTTTTTAGAGGAACTAATTATGCTCGAATTGGCTGCCGTTACTCTGAATACAAAGTTGAGTCCTTACAGACATGTCATCCACTGAACGTCTTACTGTTCCACCATCTATTGAATTTATGTATTCATTAATTCTTTCCAACATTTCATCCTCTGTCGATGCCATTGGATTATTGTAGATATAATTTTTAACAGCTCCCCAGAAATAATAATCTAAGGGGTTTAGACACGATGATCGCGGTGGCCATAGAATGGGACCATTTGTACCCATCCACGAATTCGGAAAACGTTGATCTAGGTACTGGGTTACAATCCTAGCATTGTGTGAAGGGCATCCATTTTGTTGAAACAACTGTAAATTTTGTATATTTTGCAGAAGAAGGTCATCCAGCACTTCCTCCAAATCATTTTGTAAGAAGTGTAAATAATTTCGAGAAGTTAATTTATCAATAATAAGATAAGGCCTTAATACATTGTTATCTAAAAATCCACACCAAATATTTACTGAAAATCTAATTTGAGGTCGCGTTTCTCTAATCAGGAGAGGATTTCGTTGTGCGTAATGGTGCTCATTTTTTCATTGAATATCCCACAATTAATTACTAAACGTTGACTCATCACTCCATAATATCTTTCTACAAAAACCATTGTCATTATTCATTAACATTTGCATCCAGTGACAAAATTGCAACCTCCGCTCATTGTCTCCAGGATGTAGTAAATATTTGGTGTGGAATTTTGGATAACAAGGTATTAGGGCCTTATCGTATTATTGATAAATTAACTTCTCGAAATTATTTACACTTCTTACAAAATGATTTGGAGGAAGTGCTGGATGAACTTCCTTTGCAAAATATACAAAATTTACAGTTGTTTCAACAAAATGGATGCCCTTCACACAATACTAGGATTGTAACCCAGTACCTAGATCAACGTTTTCCGAATTCGTGGATGGGTACAAATGGTCCCATTCTATGGCCACCGCGATCACCGTGTCTAAACTCCTTAGATTATTATTTCTGGAGAGCTGTTAAAAATTATCTCTACAATAATCCAATGCCATCGACAGAGGATGAAATGTTGGAAAGAATTAATGAATATATAAATTCAATAGATGGTGGAACAGTAAGACGTGCAGTGGATGACATGTCTGTATAAGCACTCAACTTTGTATTCAGAGTAACGGCAGCCAATTCGAGCAGTATAAATAAGTTGTTCTTCTTATTATAATAATTAGTTCCTCTAAAAAGCTAAAAACACACTTTGTAACAATTAACTATCAATGAATGATTGTTTATTATTTGTAAATAAATAATATTTACCGTTATTCGCGTGTATTATCCATATTTATTGAAGAAAGTATCAAGTGTGATATATCACCGTGCTTGTAATTTCTTTATGTATTTAGTGAAGTAAAAATCCAATATGGCGCCCATAAGAAATTCAAAAATTGAATATTGTTGCGGAAAAACTAGTAGGCCTAGAACATGTTTTAGTATGGCAATCGAAAACTCTCATCAAACTATGTAAACGTACCAAATTTCAAAAGTCTGCATTTATTTCAAGAGAAGTTATTTGACTTAAAAGAAATTGGCAAATTTTGATTTTTCCGGCATAACTCCGGAACGGCCAGGAATATATTAAACTTGTTCACATATTTTGAATCAGCATAAAATTGAGCAACTTTTTCCTAATTTGAGCCACGTTGTATATTTTACCGTTTCCGAGATACCAATGCTGCACATTAAAATTTTTCCCACCCTGTATAATGGCCCTTTTCCACATATTTTTTTTATTCACTTATTATAAAATATATACTTTTTATATTATTTTTAAAGATTTTTTTCTTCACCAGATATTGGGAAAATATCTGGTGAAGATATTCATCCAGAGAAAATTGTTAAAACTACCATATATTTCAAATAACGCGCCATTGACGTCATACTCCAGTTCGCTGTTGTCTGTTGGCTGCCCTGCATTTTGTGTTCTGTAAAGTGAAGTGTGGTTAACCTAACTTTCGTTTTGTGTTTTGATTAATTTGATTTAAAATGAATAAAATTGAAGAGGGATATCTTAAGGCTGATTCAGACCAACCTTCACTGTCAACCTTCATTTCACTGTCAACCTTCCAAGAGTTGACAGTGAAATGATTAACGATTTCTACGTCACAAATATGAACTTTCTTAAGTGCTGAAGTGCGCAATATTAAGACAAGAAGGTTAGTTTTTATAACCTAAGTTATCAAATCATCATTTAGTTGATTCTAGCATAGGTTGTGCAGTGTTGTCACCTTTAGCGAAAAATACCTAAAAATTATTTTGCTCAAGGAATACATTGTGAAATAATCATGTTGATTTGCTTTAGTAATAATTTATGGAGAATATTTCACCTAAAAATACATATTTTCATTTCAAAATTACCAGAATGTAAATGTAATCGTTGCCAAGAAAAAAGTAAAATTATATGTGGCAACCTGGAGCCGTCCTTTGTCTACATTTTATTGGCTACTGGAGTGTGATGTCAGCGAACCACGCAGTTTGAAATGATTCATGCAGACCGGTCACTTTGTACTTGGGTACCTTCGCTTAATTCCTGTTCTTTAATAAATTGGATTGATTCTACCTTTAGGTACTTATGTACCAGTATAACGTTTGATATTAATAAAATAGTAAAATTCAATTTAGTGGAAAAGGCCCATTAAATTCTCTTTCTTTTAGTATAGCCATTGTAGGGGTTGATGTTGCAACTTTTTGAGATATTTGTTGTTTGCTGTATTTGCAAAGTGTAACGTGAGTAATTGCATACCTTGTATACTATTCTCGAAATTATTTTAACTGCAGAAGGTAGCAGATCTTATGCTTTATCCACGTGGCAAAGAACAAAAAAATATCTTTTCAATGGGAAAATTATAAACGTTTTTACAAATAATTGCATCTGTCAAAATGTTTATAAAACGTCAAATATTTTCGAAACGCTGGGTGCAAAGGTGCTGGTGGCAAAGATGCATGAATATATAGGGTGTTCCATTTAAAATAAGAAAGTTAATTGTGGAATAGAATTCACTGACCATCCTATATACTTGTCAATATTTGTATAAAATCAAAAAAAGGTACAAATAGCTAGTGCCAAAGAAATTTTTTCTATCTCAAGAAACAATGGCGTTAACCAAGAAATACTTACTAAAAACTCACCCTGTATATATATATGTCAGACCAGTTGATGCCAGCATTTTGTTGGACCTGTCTTCTTAAAACCAAACTGTTCAAGATTTAAGTTGAAATAATTAAAGACAAACCGACTGTTATAAACAGGTGAGTACAGTTATTAAACTAAATTAAAAAAGAAAAGCGTATGGCCATCACAGTCAATACACAGTATACAGGGCGCCCTATTTCTTGACCCGTTGCATGGGTAACTTTTTTATTAGTAGAGATACAAAAACGCTTAAATGAGCAAATTAGTGCAGTTTCGTATTAGTAATTCTACGGTAAGGCGAAAAATTATATACGGGGGAAGGTTGAAAAGTTATTGACAAAAAACGAAAAATCCAACTTTTCTATTATCCCTCATAGCTCGTTCATTTGAAGAGTTAGAGAAAAATGCTTCACATGTTTTTTGCAGTATTTTTCATGTAAAATGACATGCACTTGCTACTTTTTATATATCTCTTAAAATGGTTGAGAATCACAGTAAAATATATTTTTTTTAAATGTAATGGATAGGTGGCTGTGACATTAACCGAAAGCCCCCTTTTTTCTCTTTCAGATGATATAACATGGTCCATATTTTATCCTTACAAAAGTAATAATAATCGTTGTTTTCAAAGAAAGTTTATTGTCACATCAAGAATTATGTTGTCATCAGCTGGATATAAAGTATTGCATATGGAATAATGATAAGGCTTTAAATTGTTACCTTTTTAAATAGCTCTTACAGTTTCCTTGGAAGTGTTGCAGTGATGTGCAATTTCTGCAGTTGAAGAATCAGGTTTAAAATTTACATAAGCCAAAACATTTATTTCAGTGTCTTCATTGAAGTTTCTTTCATCCTTAGGCTTTGAAAAAGAACCGTATAATCGTATATTATTTTCCAGCTGTCTAAATATTCTATGATGGGGTTGTCTTCGTTCCATGTAAGTTTCAAAATAAAGATTCGCTGCAGCTTGTGCATCTCGATTTTGGTTATAATAACAAAATAGCATATCATTTTTCTCTTCGTTGGTGTACATATTTGCAACACTATTATTTTGTATGCAGTATTAATAATAAACAATAAACTACTTAACAAAAACTAAAAATGTCACTTATGATCTGTCAATAATTAAATGCCAACTAGACGTTTTTAAAAATATCAGGAATCTTATTTTTTGTTTTATTTCCATAGCATTCTTGATGTGACAATAAACTTTCTTTAAAAACAACGATTATTATTACTTTTGTAAGGATAAAATATGGACTATGTTATATCATCTGAAAGAGAAAAAAGGGGACTTTCGGTTAATGTCACAGCCACCTATCCATTACATTTAAAAAAAATATATTTTACTGTGATTCTCAACCATTTTAAGAGATATATAAAAAGTAGCAAGTGCATGTCATTTTACATGAAAAATACTGCAAAAAACATGTGAAGCATTTTTCTCTAACTCTTCAAATGAACGAGCTACGAGGGATAATAGAAAAGTTGGATTTTTCGTTTTTTGTCAATAACTTTTCAACCTTCCCCCGTATATAATTTTTCGCCTTACCGTAGAATTACTAATACGAAACTGCACTAATTTGCTCATTTAAGCGTTTTTGTATCTCTACTAATAAAAAAGTTACCCATGCAACGGGTCAAGAAATAGGGCGCCCTGTATAGCTAAAGTATTTTTTGGTACCTTCGAATAATTTTCTAGGGACGAATGAGGTCTAGTGATTTCATTCATATCATCAATATGAAAGCTAAGTATGTTGATCATAGTAGTACTTGGATGGGTGACCCTGTGAAAGACGTGAGATACTGATCCGACTCCTAGTCGCTCGTACGTTAGTAATCTCACAAGAAACATAAACATAGGAGAGGTTTTTCAGACAAACCTTGCTTTTTTAAGACAAACCTTTATCTTTTAGAAAACATCCAAAAATAATTTTTTTTTTTTTTTGTTAATGGTCGGTAAATTTTTAGAAACGGTCGATATTTTGTAAATTAGTTTAACGAACATTTCAAATGAATAATAATAAAATAAAGTTATATTTTGTTCTCGATTTTGTCATTATAGATAGAGTATATATAGACTGAAGATTATGAGACCATTGTAGATCAGATCTAACATAATTTCGTTATTTGTCGTGTAAACACAATTTGTATTTATACGACGAATTATACTGCTCAAAATTTGATGTGGGATATCCCAGAACTGTCTTAATTTAAAATACGGTAACAACTACCCGATTTCAGAAAACTGGCACGACTTGAAAATAGTTCTTCTAATTTTATGTATTAGCCTGTGTTATTAGGGCATATGTATAATTTGAACATGGTGAGAAATAATATCGTAGGTCAGGAGTGCAGTAAGTATAACAAGGCAAGTTTTCAGTTTTTCAGGAACATGTTCGAGTCGTTTTTTAATATGGAGTAACTGTTGGTATAATTAAAGTGATTTATATAAAAATTTTAAAAAATTTCGAAAATATGTCTTTCTTTAAATTAAACAACATTTGGTATGCTCAGTTAATTTAATATATCTGCGGCATGTTAACAAAAATTACATCGTTTGTTGTTTCAAACAAGCCCCTAAATTTGTCGGTGCATTTTTGAGATTTTAAAGTATGTAAAATCCATGTAAAAATCCAATAAAATGTGTCATACAAAACCGTAATCAATTAGGTATCTATATCACCAGAAAACTTGTCTATTAGGTTTAGTTTAATATCGATGTTTCAATTTTCGTATATTTATATATGTAACTTTAAATTATCGGCATTAACCCTTTCAAGGGAAGTGGTTTGAAAGCGATACCACAATTGATAACATTTTTCCATGCGGAAGTAATAAGCATAAAACCAAGTAAGTAAAACATTTTTCTTCAACATATTGATTCCATTTGTATTTTTTGTAAATATCCTAATTGCCAACCACTAAGAGATTGATATTTATGCAAATTATATGTGTAACTATAGGTGAATTCACAGAAACTATACAAACTTAGTGGCAAAGTTCGGGTAAAAGACGATCTCAGGGACCTCAGGACCTTACTCCTATCCTTTAGATAGGATGTAAAGCCTGAGGTCCCTTGTTTACGAGATGATAGGCAAGTAAAAGATCCTTACCCCCATTACAAAGGTTGGGGTTCGGCAAAGTTTATAGGCTGGTGATTGCTCGTCTCCTGGCGTCGATAATTATTGGTTTTAATGCGGAAATACTTGGCTTTATTTTTATTTTTCTCTATGGTACTTGGGTGGGTGACCATGCTGGGAAGTCTCGCGCTACCCACTCGCATCTTCTAGTGACCTGTACGTCAGTAAATTCATAGAAGCTATGCAAACTTGGGCGAGTTTTGTGTAGAAAGACGTACAGACCCTTGAATAGGATGTAAAGCCGGAGATTTCTTGTTCATGAAATGGTAAGGAAAAGATCCCTATATCCTGCTACAAAAGTGGAGATTCGACAAAATTTTTAGGTTGGCGCCTGATCGTCTCCTGGCGTCGATGATTGACCTTAGTCGCAGAAATAAACCGATGTTAATTTAATAACTGGAATTTATAAAAAAAATTATCTAATTCAGTCGGAATACGTATATAGAGTGCATGGTTCATTGATAATAGTACAACACTTAACTATGAGTAATAGGAGTCAAAAAATGTTGAAGCACCGTGTCAAAGCTAAATTTTTTTTTTACTTTTCTTTGTAAAGTTTTTACTTTTTTGGTTTTTCTTTGCACGGAACTTTTGATTTTATCTTTTCTCAGAAGCAATTGTTTTAAGAAATAGTACCTTTTTTATTATGAATATAACAGTAGTGCACAATTTTATAAAAACATTGGATATCACAAGTTGCGGATAAAAAAACTAAGTTTTTTTTAACACATTAAACGGAGTAGGTATATCTGGCACCTACTAGAGCTAAGATTTAGATTGAAGATTGAAAATCTACCATGATTTTACACCTCAAATCCCATGCAACCATTTTTACGAGAAAATTCTAAAAACTCGTTAAATATAATGGAAAATAAAAAAAATAGCTGACGTTCTTTACCTCATAATATTTTATTAAGGATTCATTATTAGTCGAGTTTTAATATTTCAACTACTATCCACCACAGTAAGCGTTTCTTATGAATCTCCAGAATAACAAATAAATTCGTATTGCAAACATTATATCCAGATAAGTAAGTCCTACATACTTGCTTATCTGGATAATCGTCATGTGTCCTAATTACTTACACTAGTGATCCTACTAATTTTTTTAATATTTCTATAGATTTTTATTGAATGTATGATATATAAATAAATATCTGGATACATCATAGCTGACAACAAAAGTTTTAATATTAAGAAATATTTTAGTCACTTAAAACATTGACATTGGTTTAACATTTAACAAAAAAAATTCTATTTTTTGATACATCTATAGGTACATACATCAAAACTGTGCTGTGGAATCACGTTCGATTTTTTTGGTGGTGGCATCTCAAAGTAAGATAAAATATATTCACCCGGCCACGAAATTACAAAGTAGGCAGCGAAAACATTAAGGATGTGTTGTAGGCTCAGTATCGTGTATAAAGAACATGGAAACTGCCGACGTATCATATATTTTTCATACTCATAGGAGACGTATTACATAATAAGTCCATTTATAGCTACCGCTTTGGCAAATTTTTGTATGATGATAATCGCAATTTTTATTCAGAAAGTTTTAAAGAACATTATATTAATGAAATAATAAGCACTTCCGTATATCGAAAAAGCAATTTAATTATATTTCACTTTTATTCGTCAAAACTTTTATATGCAGAGTATTAATCAAAATTATTTCATTAACAGATTCTAGAACTTTTTTGGCTCAACTTTCGGGTGGTGAACAACTTCTCTCATTTCTGGCCAAACTGAACGGAATTAAGCATTATCATTAAAAGTTTTTATTTTATTTGTGTACCCAGAATTTCATGAGTATGATTACATATATTCTTCAATCTGATGAGTAATGCTTTTTCTTATAGCTAAATCATAAATAGTCCGCCGTATCTGAAGGACGTATTTTACCGTACCTATTTTTATTGTAAAAGCTTTTATATCAGGGCGCTGCGCCATACCAAAATAAAGTCAATGTTTATTTTCCACGAAAAATAATTGAAATATGAATTATTCTATTCTTAATAAAAAGTGTACAGATGTGGTAAACAGACTTTCTGTAAAGAAACTTCAGTGTCCAGAAAAAATTTTAAAATGACTTTCTTCTTAAGTGGCTTCTTTTAAGAAACCACTGCTTCTTTAGGTACACAAATATTTTAAATAAAAAGAATATTTCATAACGAATTTTGTATAATTGTACTCTCAAAGGATCCATTTGTTACTGACCATTAAAAGTTCCATATGCCATAGGTACTAGCGAATAAATATACAAAAGTAATTATCTAAAGTTCATAGTTTATTGCCGAACATCTCACAAAAACGTTTGTGAGATGTTCGGATGCCCGAACATTTCATTAAAAGTTCCATATGCCATAGGTACTAGCGAATAAATATACAAAAGTAATTATCTAAAGTTCATAGTTTATTGCCGAACATCTCACAAAATCTCAACCTTGTTTATATGTACCTATATTAAAATTACATTTTAGGAGACCTTTAATATTCAAATCCAATTTTAGACTTTTGAATTATTTGTATTGCTTTTACGTTTAATCAAAAGATCCGAAACAATTGTGTGAAATAGGAACTTTTAGGCTCTGGCAACGGCCACATTAAGAGAAATTATATATTTAAGAGTTTGAATAAATAAAAAACATTTTTAGAAGCACTTTTCAGATGCATGCAGAACTTTATTCATTTGCATCAATATTAAATTAGAATAAGCAATAATAGAGCTGCAAGTTTTAGTTTTATTCTTAAGCATTCTCATTTAAAGAGTATATTAAGATGCGTAGTCTTATGGTGAATAACGTGATCAAAACGGGTCGGAGATTAGTGACGGTCACTTTTACACCGAAAACTGTATAAGTTATTTTACATTACTTGAGCGTCTTAGTCATTTCTACAATCGGTATTATATTCTCACACAAGTTTCAGACTTTCAGAATAATCCTTGCGATAAGAATGAGAGGTAAAGCTATTGATGTCACAAAATTACATTGTGCCATTGTGTATCATTAGCTCGTGCCAAAATTGATGGTGTTAATAAAAGTGAAAGTTCATATAAGTAAAATATACAAGTTAGTGTTGATAGATAATAGATAGATAGATCATTTCCTCGATCATTTCATAACAGAATAGTTCGATGATTCTGTATAGTTGCTGTATCTTTAAATACTGACTTGAATCGAGCCAGAATTTATTTGTAACGAGCTTTAAAGTAAAACGTTTATGCAGTTGAAATGAATACAGAAGAGCAATTAACCGGCAGAATAAATATTGCAGTTGCTGAAATTAACAATGAAAATTTTTTTTTTGATTTCACAGATAAAATTGTGCGGCAATAGCTAGCTTTCGATTGCAGTTAAAAAAACACAGCTGAAAATGTGTAAAATTTTTTACTTGTTTATACTTATAGAAAGAAACGTTAGTTTGCATTAAGTACCTCTTTTTGTTCCTAACCATAAGCGTACATATATTTGAAGGCGGGTTTTTTATATGGAAATCCTGGAGCGCTGGTATTTTAGCTATTTGCGGATTGTAGGCGTCCGTGCTGCCCTGAGATTGACGCTGATTTTTTGACCCTGAGGCAGCAGGGTGTAGTTAATTTTACAAAAAATGTTTCGAATTTATTAGTGTTTTGAGCGCTAAATGTTCTAATACATTGTTCAGGCGCTTGAGTATTTTAAAACTTTACTGATATTTTGAATCTCCGCAACGAAGCGGATGTACAGTGATGCTCTTTTATTGGTAAAAGAGCAGCACTCGTTTCACTTATCAAACGGGTATTACTATGAATTTAAATGAAGCATGATAAATCATTAATATTTCATAAAACGAATAAATATAAAACTCTCAAAACCTGAACAACACTGCCATATAGTTATTTTTTTTATTATTATAATATGAAAATCCCTAATTGTTTCTATATAAAAAAAAAACCGTAAGTATTTAATTGTTTCATAGATACGCCTATGGATGGAAGTCAAACTGGTCAGCCTTAGATATGATCATGGTTCTAACTAATCAGTAATCACTTTTTATTTCAAACTCTTTATCAGCTATTAAATATTAAATGTTAAATATTTACTGACGTAATCAAGGAGCATCTTATGTTTATTTAAACTTACTGTTTATAAATATTTTTTTAATTTATTTAAGTAACGTGTGGTGGTAACTATATTACTATTTACATATTACATATTACTAGATCATTTACAAATTTAACATAGGTATAGGTACTCATTTAATTAATCAGAAAATCTTAATGTGGATCAATGTTCCATTGAGAAAACAATTGATTCAACAAATGAAAATCGTCATTTTTTCAAAACAGCTGTAATTTTTTTTTCGTAGTCCTATCGTGTTCTGTTTACTTTTCTGAGGACTTTACGGTGGCGTAGTTAGTTATTTTTATTAAATAAGAGTAACTTTATTTTTATTACGGGCGCCATATTGGATTTTATCATTTTCGAACTCAAATTTTTTCTGATTAATGTTTAATATGCCATACTTGTGCGTATAGGCTTGTGATAAAATATATATTTTTTTAATATTAAATCCCTTAGCAAGCCATTATACAAAAAATATTTTGAAATAACTTTTAACTTGTGTATTGAAAAAAATAATAACTGCTAGTGTAGTACAATTTAAAAGTATACCTATTGGTAAATAACTTCTGTTATTATTACCTTCTGAAGTTAATGAGTCTAACCCAGTTCAAGTTACTGGTGTTACACGGAAGAGCTTTTTCCAGTTTCTTATTAAAGCCGCTATTTTGAAAAAAAAAGCGAAATAAATATGCTCTAAAGGGTTAGAAACTGCTACCGCTCCACTGCTGATTTGGGTTAGACATAGGGTCTTCATAATCTGAAAGGGTCATTTGATAAAAAAAAAAACTGCAAACGTGCTATTGGCAGTAAAGCCTTCTTGTAGCTCTAATAGTGTCCGAGATCTCTGTAGTGGTAATCAAATTTGGTTCAGCCTATATAAGTTAAGTTCAGCACAGAATTATCATTCGTAATATTACTTTAATTATTAAAAGATGCGAGAATAAATTTAATTGGGTTATTTAGTTTTTAGTTTTCTTCATTTTAAAGTACGCACTTGAAAATCATTATACTAACAATATACTCGTAATTAACTATGTATTATGTAATAACAAAAACTACACAAAATATATTTTTGTATAATTACCTAATAATTAAAACTAAATCTGACATCAAATCAAGTCATGTCGTATATATACCTATGTTGGAATATATTATATCCAACCATCTATTACTTTGTATTTAAAATCAAACTGTAGATTGCCTAATTTTCATTTAAAATAATCTGCTTGTCTTTTTGTAATTGTTGTAATTTAATTAAATGACATTAATGATATTGAATATATATATATATATGTAAAGTAAAATTATTGTGTATTTCATGGAATATTTCGTATAAGTAGATATCTCAATTTTCAGAAAATAATAATAAATCTACGCATATTGTGTCACATCTTAAATGTAAAGTGATAGAATTACTATCACTTAAGTTAAAGAATTAGATTGTAGTTCAAGGTAAGAAATTTATTTCATTCATATTAAAACTGATTATAATTACTAAATTTACTAAAACTGAATATCAATTTAGTACTTCTCTATAGTGAAAGATAAAGTTCGCAAACCTTTACGCAGTTAGTAGTAATAAGAATAATTTAGATTTTTTTCCAATGTGTTACTATTGTTAACAATTTTTGTAACATTTAGATGAAAATAGCGAAGGTAGATTCAGATAATTTGCAAGGGGAATCTTTTCGAGATACTTATATGAACCGTTTTTGATATTATAACATACATTGTTTACATGTTTGTATTCCTGAATAGAAAAGAGTTTACATTTACGAGCACTCTGCTACAGTTATCACAAAACATTCGTAAGACATAATACATTCCGTTGAAAAGATTATTTAGTGTTTAGTTTTTGAAACATAATTTTACCTAAGCAAAAATTAATCAAAATGAAAAATAATGACATTGCAAACAAAAAATATACATTTTTATATCTGATAAAATAATACCTATTGTTTGTTTCTTTATTTTATTCACTTCCTAGAAATATAACTACTTGGTTTCAAATTATTTTAAACCAATTTGGTTTGTTTTATAGTATTTATAATCTTATTTTCTGACCTGTAAAGTTTTTAGCGAATGCCACTGTGTTTGTTCTCTGTCAGTTTTACCATATGGCATTCGCGTATTTACTACCTTAGAATTCTTCTTGCTTCTATAATTTCGATAGTCGCCTATTGCGGCACTGACTCTCTGTTGTCAGTACCTTTTCACCTGCTGTACTAACGTTGACAAGTTATAGGTAGATACTATAAATATGTGTTTTTTTTTAATTAATAGTGATTACACTATCTGCTATTGTTTAATTTGTAATTAACTTCAGAGCGACCCAATTAATTTGACGTAGCAATGATTTTTTATCTAATTTTTAAATGTTCTATAAAGAGCCAGAAAGATTAATGTTTAAATAATAATAATAATAATAATAATATAGAATTAAAAGTATGTATCTTCAAACAATAAAAGCATTTGTGTGATTTGTTCTCGTTTATTGTTTTCATATACCAATTTCACACAAAACCCATCCGGTTCTTAAAAAAAAAAAGTTACCCGTTTGTTAATAAAATTTTCGAATTTTCTAATCTGCCACTACCGGTTATGAGCGACGGAATTTATATCTCACGCTATAGTTCTTAACCGAATATTTTAAATATCCTTAATGATTTATGATAACTAAGTATAGGAGGATCATACATATTACAATACTGGAGTAGGAAGATTAGGTATCTGGAAATATAACGCAAAATTTGTTATTTCACAGATTCACCGCACTAATGTTGTTAATTTTAAGGAAAGTTCCTTAAATGGAATATTCGCAATAATAAATGAAAAATTAATTACTCACTTGGTCTATCTAATTCATTGGGGGCGGCGCCTTCATCTAAGCTGTTGAAAATTGGAGAAACTGCTGGAGGAAAGAAAACCATAAACACGAGAGTAAGCAGCGAAACCTTTCCCATTGGCACATCCATGTTATTCCTCACTTCAACACATTTTCAAAAACACTTCACACCACTTTCTTTGGGTAAAGACACACCCGTACGTAGGTATATATTTTCGTTAAATATAAACAATTTGCTTAAACCATTTGTTCCTTTTCATGTCTTTCAGCGACATCATGATCACAAATTTCCACTAGAGGCAGATTTGTACTAAACTTTGTGTCAACAATTATTTCACTTGGTAATATTTTAATTTTGTTCAGTAGTTATTATCAAAATTAATTTAGGCTAATTAGGGGTGATTTTCTTAAATTATTAAGTTTTACTACTTTTAATTATATTAGTTAGGCATACACGGATATTTTACAGTAGTTATTGTTTTGCAGGGCTGTTTTTTTTAAATTTCACATATCATTCACATACAATTATAAGATGCAGTCCTTCGAGTGTGTGAGTTGGGGATACGCGACAATTCGAAAGTAACATACACTTTCGCGGTCGGCGGCATACTAAGCGCGCCGCGCTATCAGAGTTGGCTTTGACTGCGCTGCTACCTTCAGTAGGCCCAGCGGTTCGCGCCTGTAGATGAAAGCATGCCGTGGCTGCCTTTGGTGCACGGAATACGGTACAGCAGCATCCCGGCGTGGCTTTGGGGTGATTTTAATTTGCTGATATGATCTCTGCGTAATTTTTTTCAGGATCCAGGTCTAACGAAGGTTTTCGGGGAAATAAATTAGGTCTTGTGACTAAAAAGGACGGATCGTGTGAAATTTCGATAAGATTGTTTAGCACTCATATAAATTCTGTCTGAATTTCTGTTTTATGTTCTAAACCTTCTTTTAACAAAGGTTCTAATTTAGAAAGGTATTTATTTGAGGATTTAAAAAGGCCCCCTTTATACATGGTGGCTGACTGGAGTATTTCTAATAATGGTCCGTTATTGTTAGTCCGTTGAACGTTAGTTTGCCAACAAACTCAAATTTGATAGGTGATTCCTAAAACAGATATTAGTACAACAAAATTGTTGTGTCAACTTCTTGGCAGCCCACCGATTTAGATTTTTTAAGTATTTCTCCAGAAGTTATTGCGTAGTCTAAATTGTTCTTGTAGCAGCATTGGCAAGTAATTTGTAAATAAAATTTCCATATTTGTGTAAGTTTCTTTTAGGAAAACCATAATGTTTGAGATTTTTGCGATGTCAGTAAACTAATTCCGTACTTGTGTTTAGACCCTAGATTAAAACCTACAAGTCATTTCTACAAGATAAATATAGTGTATTTTTAGCTGAATAGTATACATTATACACATACAAGAACTTACAAAACATTTGAAGATATATGGAATGTTCCAAAATTGATGGACTGTGAGGAAGTTGACCTGAAAGATGCGTTCCCCAGGTATTTCCTTTAATTTTGATTTATAAAGTGCCAAGTTAGGAATTATAAGAACTTAACAAAACATCGACAAGTCACATTATAACAAAATATTGGTCTCTACATCGGTGGCCTATCTTCATAGAAGTTTCGGGAGTTTGTCTCCAAGATATATCTTTTTATAATCGAATATAATATGTAACTAACATTATATAAAATGTCATCATCAAATCTTCATCAAATTTTCAGATGGTTCTGGAAGCTGGAAGAAAAACTCACACGTATTTAATTGTTTATAATAAACTGTCTTTGCAAAGTCTGGTCATTAACATTGCTAAAGTATTGACGGTTTTTTCCCCAAATTATGGCTGTTTATATTTACCAGCGAACGGGTTTTTGAAATAGAGAAAAAAGAATTAATGATTTCTTATTCTAAGATTTGTAGATTGATGAATCCAAATCGTTACTAAAAATAAAAACATCTTTAGGACAGTGTTACAATTAATCTGGAATTGAAAATGAATTACCAAATTGAGGATTCGCTAAAGAAATATATTTCTCTAAATAAACGTGGAAAGTTTGTGAAAAATCTCTGAATAGTCTATTAAAAGAAGCTTTTGGAAACAAATGGTATCGCATAGAAAAACTGAATTATTTAGTGATTTCGTTACAAAAAACAAATAAATATATAAGAAGAAACCAAGGAAGAGGCATGTGTTTATATAAAACTGGAAGAAAAACTTGAACTGAAAATATTTTAATATATTATATTATACATAAATATTTTCTTATTAACACATTAACAGTTCCTATTAACAATAATGTATTATTATTAGTATAATAAATAATCATATTAATTGAATTTAGTAATTATAAATTACGAGTAATACCATTACTTATATTAAGGTAACTGACCGGATCTTCGTAGTCATTTTTTGTGTAAAACATATATTTGGTACAAATTTACGAACTAGTAAATGCAGAACATTCTAGTTCGGTGGAAAGCATCTAACATATCAGAATTCGTAATTGGGAAGCTTGACATAATGAAGAGCGAATCATTTTAGAGCTGTAACCATGCTGTAACGTTGTTCGCATTGATCCATGTGATGTTGACTTGTTCAGTCTTTCAGTCTTCATCCCGCTCATTCATATGTATGCATGTACCTATGTCCACTTGTTGCAGTACAATTTAATAAATTGATACATTCTAACGGAGTGATTTTAAAAAAATTAGGTTTCTTATATCCTTAGTGGAAAGATGAATCCTAAGTGGAACATAATTATTGTTGTACATTATTATCAATTTTGCCTAAGTGTTGGCTATAGCTAAGCAAAATTAATTACAAATTTGCTCCGATAGCTTAATCGTTAGCGTAAGTTCATGTGATTCTAAATTTAAATAAAATCCATAGATAACAATAAATATTTTAATTGTGCTTTACACTGTCTAACCTAGTTTAACTCCACGAAGAAAATTAAAATAAGTTGCCGACACTGTACAAACAGCAAAAGATATGTAACAGATAGATAACTATAGAGGATAAGAAAAAATATTAAAAATACTACCTTGATTGATGCAGCAAGATACAATATAATAGAACCTATTATGTAAAGATAAAAAAAATAAAGCAACTAGAAGCGTAGTGAGAATTGTTAGAATGACATATCTAGTGAAACTGAACAATTATACTTTTAATTCGTATTCAAACAAAGAAAAGACCACTTACCAAAGTCAAAATGAGAAATTTATCCTACTAGCTGTGTGAGTGGAAGATGTTGCAACTTTACTCAGATTTGTATGTACTATACGTGCCTTTTCAATTCTCACTGCTATTGTCTCTGCCTTATTTACTTTTGGAACACTCTGTATAATCCTGACAAATCAACACACAGCAAAATTCTTCCCCAAAAGATATACCGATAAATTACTTGGTTGACACCAAGAAGATAAATGTAATATAATATATAAAATATCTGCTATCAGATAATTAAAAGGAAATCATATATTACAAGAGAAAACCACAGAAATTAACCTGTATTTCTGTGAGAGGAACACGTGGCTGTAAATAGGTTAAAAGAATATCATAAGTCACTTATACTAAAAAATGTTGCTACATAAGCTAAATGAACTATAAACATCAATGAAAGGTACAAAACATTAATTATTCAATGATTCGTAAAATATAGCGCTAGTTGAAAAATTAAACTTGGACCACGATCTCAAAAGCAAATCGATTGCCCAAGAACCGAATGGAAAGAAGAGACCACGGACTGTCGAACCACGGCTTAAATACACAAATACACAAATAATGTATACCAGTGTAGTGTTTTTAAAAGCACCGGTTGTCTTCTGACGTTAGTATTTCAATGTAAAGATATGATTTGTTAACAGAATTAGTAGGTATTAGATAAAAATAAAGTAGTAAAATTGTGATTGTTAAAAGGAACTAAGAGAAAATACCAAATGTAACGAAATTGTTGGAATTTTCGTTACAATTTATTATATTCAAATCAAGCAGCCATGGTTCTTATACTTTTTTTTTTTATTTTTTCGCATAATGCTTCTTTATATCAACCATTACAGGGTTTTACTTTTAATTTTAATTCGGAAATCTTATTATTGGGAATTCTAATTTGGTTTGAAGATATTAGAGGTACCTACCCCTACCTACCTAGAGGTACTTTATCTCTCCGCATAATTTATAACATCATAATACTGAGATAAGTAGATAAGAAGGAACGTTTGAGATCATATAATAATATGGTTTACCGATTTTTTGTTACTCTAAGATTATATTTGATTTATATATACACCAAATGTAGTAGCTGATACGAAATTTCAATCAGTGTACTTCAATCAGTATAAACTTTATTTATGCTTCAATAATATTAACAAAGTACAATGAGGAAGAATATAAAAAAATACTGATTACAAAATTACAAAAAAAATAAGCATTCTAATACTTGGATTAAAATATCAAAGGAATAATTATTATAATTAAAATTAGAAAAAACATTTGTGACTAATGACCATGCATTCAAGTCGATCATTTGGTAAAATAAATCAAATACTAAGTAGAAGCACGTTATAACATAACTATAGCCAACGAAAAAATATTAATTTAAAAAAAATTAAACAAGTAATATGTAGATTGCTAAAGTTTTTGATATTTTCCGGGAAAGTTGCGGAAGTTAGACAACATATATACCTGTTGCGGTTTGTAAAAAACTGCACGGTGACGGTAATCAACAGTGAATGCACACCAGCGTTAAATATATTGAAATAAGGAAAAATAATTTTTACCGTGTTTCACTTCGTTTCCACAAAAGTGAGAATCAGTTTATTTTCTCTCTCTCTCTCTCTCTCTCTCTCTCTCTGTATGCCTCTAAGATATATTCTCACTTTTTATTTATATAAATGGTTATTGTTCTGCGGTTTTGAGTCTTCTCTTTGTTCTATTTTTCTTTGACAAATTCAATCACCAATCTTAACATAACCTGCCAAAAGCAATTCAAACCAATTGCCAGTATTGAAAAGTGTGTTGTAACCGTCATGTTTTGCGTGTATAGGACATTTTCCATTTCCTATAAGTTACCGTGTCTCAAGCGTTTATTTGAATTGAATAATTCAATATTTATATTGTAGAATATGTTTACTAAAACTCATATAATACAGACAGATATACGGGGTGTTTCTTCAAGTCTCCTAACACATTGCGAGGGGGAGTTAAAAAATATATTATCAAAGCTAAGTTAGGGGAGCGAGATCAACGAAGTTCACTGATGTAGGTTTACATATAATACAATTTTATGGAGGTACAAAATTTTTATACAATGGATTGTTAAAATTCTAATTTATCTAATACCTATGGTGGAAAATTATGATTTCTAGATTTTTATTAATTCTGAGTAATTTAAATTTGTAAAAAACAAAAATTATTCAACCGGATAGGTGGATTAAATATCCAAGTTGATATATGGGTTATATTTTTAAATGCGTATAGGTTTCCATAATAAAATCAATCAAAAGTTGGTAATCCAAAAAGTAATCCGATTAAGAGCAAAATAAAATTTTGACATCTTCGATGCTAAACTGGTCTCATAGCATTCCCATGGTGATCGGTTTAGTATCTAAAAGCCCTACAGACATTGCTTATATTTTCAATCTAGGATAACAATGTTTTATTGTACATAAGTGTTACCAAATTATCAGTAACTAACTTTGATATGGCAAAAATAATTATTCTGTAATATGAGAGAGTGGCTGCTGTAGGACGACTTGGACCGATGTAGGTACATAGATAAACAGAAAATGAAAACACATGCAATCTGTAACCACGTACTTGTGATGCAGTTGTATGATTAGTAAAAAAATCGCTACTTGTAAAAGCGAGGATACGGCATCATAAGAAACAAATATTTCAAGTATAATAACAAGGAATACTTTTCAAGTTTGAAATTTTTTATCTCAATTTTCTTAAATAAATTTCCAAATATTGTCTATAACTTATTTCTGGCACTGCTAGCTCTATGATTCACCAAATATACAGTGAGTTCCTAAAGTCCCGCATAAATTCTTTATTTTCAAAACGGTAAAGTTTTTGAAAAATCGCTCGGATACGTCAATTTTCTTTTTATTTTTGCTCTGATTTTACATATATTTAATTATTTACAGGGTGATTCAATAAAGTTACATCGATAGGTGACATGATAGTTTAAAATTTTAAACGGGACACCCTCTATTTTTTTCATATTTAGCAAGAACTCTTTTTTACGAATAAGGTCATAAGGTTTATCACTATCTGTCTATCACTAATAATCAGGGAGATATGTCCAAAAAAGTGTGCCATACACAGTAAAAAAAGACAAATGGTAAAATTACTAAATGGTAATCGTAATTTACTGCAGTGTTATTTTTAACACGAACTGGGTAGTATAATAACTAAACCTTTAGAACTCATATTACACGAACGATATACCCGCCTAGTTTGTGGAAGTACTCATAAATTGTAGTAAAATTTACAAAACCCTGTGTTAAAAATGAATCAATCCGCCATAAAAACTGAATAATTACACGGTGAATAATTAACTATTACACATTTCTACTGTGTTAAATTACTTTTATGTAATGTAATAATACACCGATATGTCTAACACTGCCGAGTGTGGACTATATACACACTGATCAGTGTGGATTCAGTGTTAAAATCAGTCGGATTTTTTTACTGTGTAAGAGCAATATGTGTTAGAAAGAGAATAACAATTCGTTGCTACACGCATCGCTTTTATGGCCCACTTTTTTGGGCATATCTGCCTTATTATTAGGGACAGACCCATAAAACTATATATGATCGTATTCCTAGAAAAAATATCTTTTCAAAGATGTAAAAAAATACATTTGTGTCATACAGTGTCCTATTTAAAATAGTTGCATCGACGTAGCTTCCTTGAGTCACCCTATAAAAAAATGAAACATATGTAAAATAAGTGCAAAAATAAAATAAAATCGACGTTTCCGAGCCATTTTCCAAAAAATGTACTGTTTCCAAAATAAGAATTTATGCGGGACTTTATGAGCTCACTGCATAATTCTGAGAATATCCGATGTCATCTCTAAAATAAGAAGATACATAACATATTATAAAGACCACAGCTGTTATTTCAGAGAAAACGTCAGTATTATAGTACAAGTGAAATATTTCAACTATAGGTAATTTTAAAAAATAATAAGGAATTAAATAAATACAATTGAAAATCTTATAATGATTCAGCTGAACTATCTTTACTTATTATTTATTACTGTATCTAAAACTTTCAAAGTGATATATTCGGTCGTTCATCAGTAAATAGTTTTACGCATAACTGCATGAAAACAATATCTTTACATCATAGTTACCATGATCGATAGCTAGGTATGGCACTGCTGCCATGTACGCCATAGATAGGTATGGCGTACAGTGAATAAACGCAGGCTATATTGCTCCTACAAAACAAACGAAATTTAGTTGTATTTAAGTGATAGAAAGTACAGTTTTTCAACCACCCTAATCATAAAAGTGTGTGAAATACAGGAATATAAGCAAATATTATATATGCAATGGGTACTAGAAGCAAAATTGATTTACAAGCTGCCGTTAAAGATTCGTTAAATGAATTATTCCTAAACGAAGAGTTTATCGCCAGAATAACAAAAACTATCACAGATAAAGTTGGACAAGAACTTAAACAACTCGAGGACGAAATAACAGCGCAGAAAAGTAAGATTCAGTCATTGGAACAAAAAGTAGATAATATGCAGCAAAATATAAAAATTAATAATATTTGTATATATGGAGTCACAGAGGAAAACAACGAGGATTTAAATAATAAGATTAGGCAGCTGGTTAATAAAAATAATATCATGCAAATAGGTGATAAGCATATACAGGCTTCCTACAGAGTGGGTAAGCTGAAGGAGAAGACAAATAAGCCTAGACCAATAATTGTTAAATTATCCGAAAACGAAATGAAACTAGGAATTCTGAAGAATGTAAGGGGGTTTAAAGGGACCAAAGTTTTCATCACAGATGACCTAACAAGTCGCAAAAGGAGTTTATTAATGTTAGCAAAGCAGAAATTGGGAGAACGTAATGTATGTTGGGAGAACGTAATGTAATTAACGACTCTTAATGGCCAGATATTTAGTAAAGTAGATGGAAAAAAATTTAAACTACAAACAGAGGAGGACATATTACAACATAAAAAGTAATTTTTTATATTGTTTACCAGTAGGAATTATAATATTCTATCATTAATGTAAGTGAATATAATTTGGGGCAATATGGTTGATTTTGGGGTAGATTTGTAAATTTTTACATTTAATCTTATTTTCGTTTATTTATAATAGCTGTCGTAGTTGCAATTAGTTGGAAGAAAAGAAGGAAAAATTGCTTATTAAAAAAATATATATTTATATATTTTCTTTTTCCTTTCTAATTTTGTTTTCTTCCTGAAAGCTTGGCAAATATAGATAATAAGTAATACATAATAAAATGGATCAATATGTTAGAGATTATAATTATGTACCTATAAAAACGTTGGTTTTGGATTGCATTCCAGAGTATAATTATCAAATGTTGAATTGTGCACCTAAATATGGTTTCCGGTTGTTTCATCAAAATATTAGAAGCTTGGCTAAAAACATAGATGAACTTAAAGTCAGACTTAATCAGTGCAATGATCATTTTCAGGTGATTGTTCTTACGGAAACTTTTAGTCTATCTAACACAGATTTTCTGATTATTGAGGGATACGATATGTTATATAATTTTGGACAAATTAATAAAAATGATGGTGTTGTTGTTTATGTAAAGAAAAACATGCATTACAGTTATAATGTTATCGAGATAAATGGATTTAAATTTATAGAAGTAAAATTAGATTTTGATACTAAATTTTATAATGTTACAGCTATATATAGGCCGACTTGCACTTGTATAAAACTATTCAACAGTAGTTTAAAACAATATTGTCAAAATAGGAATATATCACCAGATGAGGAGTATCATATGATAGTTGGAGATATGAATCTTGATATTGATGTTATAAATGAGGATACTTCTGAATATCTAAATCTATTAAGTGAATATAATTATCATTCTACTATAAATGAAAAAACTAGAGTTCAAAATAATGCTGGTACTTGTATAGACCATATATTTTTAAGAAATAAATATGATAACCTCGATTGTCTGCCTATTGTAATAACATCACAAATAACCGATCACTATTCCACTATTATTAATTTGCCTTTTACATCTCAGAGGGAAACGGTTAAACAAAAACACTGTACAGATATTAATTATAAGGAATTAAAAAATTACTTAAAAAATTTTAATTGGGATCAGTTTTATAATATAAATAATGTAGAAGACAGAACAAAATTTTTGATTGAGATTTTAACCGCTAGTGTTTCGAAATATTCAACAAAAGTTAAAAAGCCCAAGAGGAATGAATTTAAAAGATCACCATGGATTACACGAGGCTTAATAAAGTCTATAAACAAAAAAGATGAACTTTATAAGCAACAAAAAAATAATATTCATAGTCCGCAAGACAGGAAAAATTTTATTACTTACAGAAATTCTTTAAAATCGTTAATAAAACAAACAAAGATTAACTATTACAAAAATTTAATCAGTCAGAACGGGAATTCACCCAAAATATTATGGAATACTATAAATAGTATGAGCAACAAACAAAATAATACAACCATCTCACAAATAAAGGATCCCGTGTCGCACGAAGTTATACATTCGGAAAAGACTATAGCAAACACTTTTAATAATTTTTTTGCTGATGTTGGTATAGATCTTGCCAAAAAAATTCAAACTCCAACTATATTTCCTCCTGATGACAGAATTCAAAATTCCATATTTCTTGAGCCTACAACCAAAAAAGAGATATGTGAAATTATAGAAAAACTAAAATCTAAGAAAGCACCTGGAATTGATTGCATAAGGTCGGAAACACTAAAAATTATAGCTGAAGAGATAGCATACCCTCTTACTTATCTCATAAATGAAATTATAGAAAAAGGCTTATTTCCATCTATCCTTAAAATTGCTATTATTAAACCACTTTACAAATGCGGTGACAGCAACGAAGCAACAAACTATCGACCGATATCACTTATATCAAACATAGCTAAAATTGTTGAAAAAGTAATAAAAAAAGGATAATAAAATTCGTAGAGAGATATAATTTGATCTCGGATAGGCAGTTTGGCTTTATGAATGGAAAAAGTACACAAGATGCTATATCTTCATTAACAGCTGAAATTTATAAAGCTCTAGATTTGGGTAAACCTTCCTTATGGGTATTTCTGGATCTAAAAAAAACGTTCGATACAGTAGACCATATGCAGTTATTAAATGTTCTGGAAAGTATGGGTTTTAGGAATAACGCATATAATCTCATAAGGAGCTATTTATCACAACGCAAGCAATACGTTAAAATTAATGATATTCTTAGCACAGAAAGAGTAGTTGAATGTGGGGTACCTCAAGGTACTGTGTTAGGCCCTGTTCTATTTATTATGTATTTAAATAATCTACTCACCATAAATTCGGCTGGGGTTATTATTAGTTACGCTGATGACACAGCCATTTTCTACACGGATGATACGTGGACAAACTTGAAAAAGAAGGTTGAAAATGATATGATTAACTTAATGAATTGGTTCAACTATAGAAAACTAACTGTAAATTATAGTAAAACCAAGTTTATACCTTTTTCTATTTATAAAAACAATCTTCCGCAATATAAAGCGTTAAAAATAAATATCGATAATAATTATGTAGAACTTGAAGTTGCTGTAAGTATTAAGTACCTTGGGATAATTATAGATCACAACTTAAGATGGGACGCCCACGTGTCCAGTGTTACAAGAACACTAAGATCAATTCTATGTAAATTCAAATATCTAAAAACTTTTTTGGAAGTATCTCATTTAAAAATTATCTACTATGCATTAGTAGAATCCCGACTGTCGTATGGTATTCTGAGTTGGGGTGGAGTAGCTGACTGTCACCTGAAACAACTGGAAATAATTCAAAAACGTTTTTTAAAAATTATGTTCAATAAAGATAATTTGGGTAAGATACTTACCCTTCAAATTTGCTGTTTATGGATGCGCAAATATTAAGTTTGAGGAAAATATACCTATTGTCTTTGGCTGTTAAGCAGTATAGAAATAAAAATGATCTAAAATATATTGATCATGAAAAATGGACTCGTAAAAGAGTAAACAATTGTGTGCAAACATCTATAGCTAAAAAGACCTTGACGCAAAAGTGTTACACGTTTTTAGCCCCTAGGTTATATAACCGTCTTCCAAATGAATTAAAAAAAATTAATAACATAAATTTATTCAGGAAGAAAGCAAAAATATTTATTCTTCAATCAGAGGATATTGTATTTAATCTAACATATAGTCTCTAAATAAGTAGAAAAATCATATTACCACTATCATATTAAGTATATTGTTACCACTGCTGTATGCAAATAACTATAACTTAATATGTAAAAATCCACGAGCAGGCTCTGCCTTTGTGGATTACTCATTATTTACAAGTATAGTAAGTAAATCTCATGCAGTTTATGTAAATCTAAATTTTGTAAATAAATTATTATTATTATTATTATTATTATTATTATCGAAACACAGGAATAACGCCTAGTGGGTCGTAAAGAATACAAAAAGTTCATTAATGATATATTATGGTAATCAATGCTTCGCATCCAATACATGCCATCTAATAATTTTCATGTCATGATCATTTTAACTTCAATTGCCAAAATATTTAACGAAAGTAAATGGATTTACATTTTGGTGTTTTGATGTAATTGCATTTGTATGTTTTTCATTTAATTTTGACACAATTCAACCCACCTTGGGCAAGCCTTCTCTTCGCGTTAGCTTTCAAACTTCAACCGCGAACGTACATTTCTTCATTTCTTTCGGCCTTTGATATTACAGAGTGAGTTTTATGTATGGAACGCCTCAATTATCTCGGAAACGGCTTGCCCGATTTTTATGAATTTTGGTTTATAAGGGTTTTGTAATATGGCCGATATTATTGTGGCATTTACATTGTTGTCAGATCTTTCGTTTTTCCGGAAATATACTGAAATTTGTTATTTCAAATGGATCACCCTATATATTTTTTTGTTTTTAAAATCTCTAAGAAATTTAGAATATTTTTCATGTAATGTTCCCTATACCTAATTGCCATAATTTTGGAGTTACAGCTACATTTGCAATATCTCTGCCGAAGTTAAAATATTACATCAGGGCGGCTATGTCTGCGACAAAAACAATTTTGACGTTTTAATAAACTATTATTGTTGGTGTTTATTGAAAGTTACAATGGACCGTTTATCTGAGAAAGAACGAATTGAGATTTTAATGATATTAGGATATGGTGATGTGCGTAGAAGTCAACAGGAAACGTGCAATATCTTTAATAATTTATATCCTAATAGAAATCCCATAGGATCTTTTGAAAACATAAAGTAAAGGCGGTTATAGCTGATGCTCAAAATGTTGTCCGTTTACTTCCATATAAGAAGCCATGCGATGTTTAAAACTTTGCAGTACATTTTGTAACATTCCTGACTGCTCAATTCTTCTTATCTCTGTGATAATCCTATCTTTTAATTCCTGAATATTGGCAGGTTTGGTTTTATAAACAATATTTTTAGACTCCACAGGAAATAGTCTAAAGGATTCATGTCGGGTGATCGCGGGGGCCATTCCAGAAAACCACGCCTTCCAATCCATCTTCTGGGAAACACATCGTTTAGGTATTGCCTCACGTCACGCGCATAGTGAGGTGGAGCTCCATCTTGTTGCACCCAAATATTGTTATTTGGGACATTGTTATTGTCTGAAAGTTTCAAATAATAAAATTTCTAAATTAACAGGCAATAATTGAGAATACTTACTTAGATTTGGAAATAACCGAGCCAACTCAGGTATAATATTATTCTGTAATAAATTTAAATACGCCGGACCATTTAAGTTTCCTTCAATGAAAAAAGGACCAATTATTTTGTCGCCTATTATTCCAGCCCATACATTAATCTTTTGTGGAAATTGTGTGTGGGATTCTCTCATCCAACGAGGATTGTTACGTGACCAGTATCTGCAATTATGCCTATTTACGTTTCCATCAATACAAAAAGTGGCCTCATCGGAAAACATAACATTATTTAAAAAATTTGGATTATTTTGATCGTAACATTTTTCCATCATTGTGTCGGCAAACTCTTCACGTCTATCGAAATCATCATCTGACAACTCTTGAACCAATCTTACTTTGTAAGGATGGAATTTATTGGCATGTAAAATTTTCAATGTGGATGTTTGAGAAATATCAACTTCCCTGGATATTTGTCTAGTACTCAAGTGTGGATCTTCTTCTAACATAACACAAACATCTAAAGATTTGTCTTCAGTTGTTGCAGTTTTTATACGCCCTGATTTTGGTAAATCTTTTATGGCTCCAGTTTGGTTAAACTTTTTTAACAACTTACTCACAGTAGATCTTGTTATGGGATTTCTATTAGGATATAAATTATTAAAGATATTACACGTTTCTTGTTGACTTCTACGCACATCACCATATCCTAATATCATTAAAATCTCAATTCGTTCTTTCTCAGATAAACGGTCCATTGTAACTTTCAATAAACACCAACAATAATAGTTTACTAAAACGTCACAATTGTTTTTGTCGCAGACATAGCCGCCCTGATGTAATATTTTAACTTCGGCGGAGATATTGCAAATTTAGCTGTAACTCCGAAATTATGGCAATTAGGTATAAGAAACATTACATGAAAAATATTCTAAATTTCTTAGAGATTTCAAAAACAAAAAAATATATAGGGTGATCCATTTGAAATAACAAATTTCAGTATATTTCCGGAAAAACGAAAGATCTGACAACAATGTAAATGCCACAATAATATCGGCCATATTACAAAACCCTTATAAACCAAAATTTATAAAAATCGGGCAAACCGTTTCCGAGATAATTGAGGCGTTCCATACATAAAACTCACTCTGTATAAATAACTATTTTGACTTTTACTTGACTAATTTTTCTATATTTTCATTTAAGTCTTTCCATTCATTACTTTAGCAATGTCATAGCATTATCTTCAATTTTTCATTGAATACACATCTTTAAAGAAGAGAAACCCAAGAATAATATAACAACAAAGTTTCAACGGTACAGTATCACCATAAATAATTCATGGCATTGAATTCAAGAGATTTTTTTCTTTTATCGTTTTTATCTTCTTTAATTTTACATGTGTCCAATTAACCTAGTGAGTTGCCCCATACATGTCGAGCTAACGTAGACTTATCGATCTGGTATTCCCAACATATTTTTTGTGCCTTGGACCCTTTTGTAATTATCCAACTGTTTATAAGGAACCTGATAAATACATCTCGCAGATTGGGTTTGGTCAATATTGATATTAAATTATTTGCAGTTTTAACTGTTGTACTGTGCTTATGTTAAATTTATTACCAAGTCCTATAAGTATACTCCTGAAATGAATACAATTGTAGTGGGTATCTGTCGGATTTTCTCTGTTTAATCCTTGTTTATTACTATTTAACAGATTTCCAATTTTCAGATATTATTTCTCAATAAAATCCTCTGTGTAATTATTTTATTTTAAGTAAATGGTAATACTCGTTAACTAAGAGATAAATTATTAATGCAATTATCAAATATTATGTTTGTAGTGGCGAGATACAGTGAAATACACTGCAGTGCCCTCTTTGGGTCTTTGCTACTACCTGTCTGACAATTATTGTCTAATTGACAGACAGATAACGATCTGCAGAAAGCAGATGCCATTACAGCGACCTCTATTGTCTTTGAGGAAGACAATCCTACTTAATTATTGGAAGGAGATGCCGAAAACAACTACTCCACGGGCAATATGCCCCGACTGGCGTTGCATTACATCAACATCTCCATGGATGTCGCCACATCCTTCATCAAGACCAAATACCAGACAATGACCGGTTTCGATCTTGTTATGATCTCATCAGATTGCCATAGGTATCGGAATCGATGAATGATCTGGCGACATTGATTGCCTAAGGGGCATATGTGAATGTTTGTAGTGGCGAGATGCAGTGAAATACACTGCATCTCGACATATGTGGCGACATCCATGGAGGTGTTGATGTAATTCAACGCCAGTCGGGGCATATTGCCCGTGGAGTAGTTGTTTTCGGTATCTCCTTCCAATTATCAAATATTATGTTTCGATAAAGTTTTAATTTTCCTCATCACCTATAACCTAGGTAAGCAAAGGAATAACCTTATTATTGTTAAGATATGTCGAAAAAAACTACTCTGCGTGCTACACAACAAGAAGGCTTGTTTAATATTTCATTATTTAAACGATGTAGATAACACTATTAAAAAGGAAAATGTAGTAAAGACAATAAGTTAACGTTTTATCAAGATATGCCGTTGTAATTTAATTTGGGGAGTGCATATAGCACGCAATGTAGTGATTTTCCACAAATCTTTAAAATAATGTTACGGTTTGCATACTTTGATTATAGGTAACGAGCAAAATTAAAACTTTATTCAACCATAATGTTTGATAATTTAATCAATAATTTATCTCTTGGTTAACTTTTTCGCTTAATTCCGATATAAAGAAATATGTAAACAGTTAAACAAGTCAATAAATAATATTAAAAATATACTATAAAAAAGTCGTTAATAGTTTTCATACTATTATTCGATTGTTTAAAGTCTTATAATTTTCCATATTCCAGTAGATAACGTTTTGTCAAAAAAAAAAAAACGTCTGTAAATAAGTATAATACATCATATTCTTGAACTAATATTAAAGTATAAAGGGAAACTGGTAGGGTAATAAAAATGTAATCAGTTGTATTTCTAATCCAGGACAATTTAATTGGTACACTAAATCAGTTATATAGAATTTTCAAAGTATCTTTTTTAAGTAGTGATGTGTATTACTATGTAGTTTGTATTTATACCAATTTGTTTCATGACAAAATTTCAATTTATTAAGTTGTGAATTCAGGACATTAATTATGAAATACAGTAATGAAGCCGGAATGCATTACATATGACTATCACTAATACTTAAAATCAGAAGACTACTATATATCTTGTTCTTTACCTTTACAGGTAAACTAAGTAAATACTGGATAATTTCTAGGTTCCTGGTTTATGCAGAGACTACCTATAATACGGTCAATTGTTATTCAATTTATTTTGAGCTGAAAACACTGAATTGGTAATTACGCGAAAACTCTTCAACGAAAGTAATTAAGAGGCTCGCTCCTCTTTCCTGCTGATTTGAACGTAGGAGCGGTTCAATTAACTACTTTTATAATTATCTGTTCCTTAGCGTTATAGATATCTAATTATATTTGAAAGTAAAGCAGTCCTTTTCCGCTATACTAGTTTTTTCATGTGTCCTTACTATGGATAGGGATGATGAACATTTTGATTTGCCACGTACTGTTTTTAAATTTAGAACCTCATCTATACCTTTTTCAGATCTCCTAATTTCGACTCTCCATTGCTTATTGTCCAACGTGATTATTGTTAGATTATATCTGGAATTTTGCGAAATAACACGTTTTGATATCTATAAATCCAATATATTTAATCACAGTACAAGTATAAATAAAGTATACCTATTTTTCCATGTTCTTTTTATTTTTTCCAGAACATGCATGGAATTGAAACAACAAAATCGTCCACTAACCCCACAACACTTCCCTTATTAAAATTTACTAATAACAGAGAGTGTAACAATGTTTACACTAAACTATAAACTACATACCACGCGTTACATTACAAATACTAATAGTTTACTATTATTTTTTGTTAAAACTATCCTGAATATTGAATGTAAATATGTTACATCCTAGTTTTTATAAACCCAAGAATACTTGGCTCGTATAAAATTTATAAGTTCTACCCAGACAGTCAGCAAATGATAACCCAATATCCATTGAATTCCACTCATTATCCAATATATTCGTCTGGCATACTTGAGATAAAAATAAGCAAATAAAACAAAGCTTGAGCTCCGCGTGTTAGTTCCGTAATGTGAATTTATTTAATCTTAAACATAATAAACTGCACATATAATCCACGGCGAAACGCAACATACATTAATTTTTATGAAATATATCCAGCGATGTTCCTTAGAAGATATATCTATGTACATATCCAATACCTAGGTAAATTATTACTACTTTGAGTACCCATGATGAGTACCCGCATTCAGTGTTATATACAAATATACTTTATTTGATTATTTACCTAGCTATTTTTAGTAAACTACTTTACTAAATTTATATTACTTATTTATGTTATATGTCTGCCATTAGCATAAAATGCAAAATACATAATTCCATATCTAACAACTTCTTAATATCATTTATTCCTTAAATCTCTCACTTGAACCGAAAACTGTTTCTCTACTATACATAAAATATAACAGAATAATCACAGAATAAAAGGTGTAGGTGGGAATACTTATTGTTGTATTTCTAGAAAGCCATTAAGCTTCCTAAATAAAACTCAGTTGCTTTTTATTTTTCGTACCAATGGAACGGATCAAACGAGAAAGAGGATTTTCACCAGGTGTACTCTCATTACCTTCCACAAAATCAACCTTTCTCAAAAACGTAGGCAGTGGTCTTATATTTTTTGAACTCGGTGTTAACTGCAGTTAGCTAACATAGTAGCTTGAATGGCGTCATCTCTTTGATTCTAGATCGTCGAGAACATTTATATTTCACTCTGTTCTTTATTCTTCTTTTTACAATGTAAATAATAACAATTACTTGTTGTAATAGCAATTAGAGCAAGTATAGTAAACTTTGAAGAATATTTTAGTTAAAGAAAAACACTAAAAAAAAATATATAAAGTTTATTTATTGAGTCATTTTGTTTGTCGATTATTTATTTAAACATCTATCTGATATTTATTGCATTTTGACTGTTGGTATTTTCTTTATGTGATATTTTATTTATATATTTATATATTTTACTTAACGTGTTAATCTATTCTTTAGAATTTAGATATTGCGTGTTAGTCCATTCTTTTGTTTGTCTTACATATTTTGGCTATAAAGATTATTCAAATAAATGTTGACAGGGTTAGAGCCGCCCAAGGCTTAGTCTTTAAAACGACAGAAATAGAGAAAGCTGATCTAATTTTAGTAAGTGAACCAACTAAAAGACAAACGAGGAAAAAAGGATATTATGTGGATAACGAAGAGAACGCTTGCATAATTAGGAGAGGTAAAAAATACAAGGTTTATGGCTGGGGTAAAGGAAACGGATATATAGCTGCTATTTATCTCCAGACAGAGGGATAGAGGAATACGGAAGATTCCTAAATGACCTAGAGGACGATATAAGAAGAAAGAGGAACGGAGTTCTGCTGGGGGAGATTTAAATGCCAAATACCCCATGTGGGACCCCCCCATTTGGAAGATGCTAGAGGACGGAGTCTAAGTGAATGGATGATAAACATGGGCGCATTAGTCCCCAATAAAGGGGAAATGCCGAATTTCCAGGGGGCGCTAACAGTTCCTATATCGATGTTACCTTTGCCTCGGAGAACCTTACGAAAAAAATAGATAAGTGGTTAGTTTTGGAGAAGGAAACACTAAGCTGTCATAATTATATTATATCGTTTACGATAAAAGACGAGGATGGGAGAACAAAGCTATACAAATGGAGAAAGAACAGGGTAGACAAGACGAAAGTTTTACAACTGATAAGCGAAACATTGGTCCCAGAAAATATTCCGTTAAGCCCAGAAGAATGGGTGAGGACAGGCAGTGAGATAAATAGGAAAGCAATACAGAGTGTGAGGGTTGATACGCAGAGAAACGGGGTCTATTGGTAGACGGAGGAGTTTTCAAACTTAAAAAAGATAGCAGATCGTAGGAGGAAAGACCTAATGAGAATCAGGATAAGAGTAGGGACCACGGAGGAAATTATCAGAGAATTAGAATTAGACACCTGTGATTAGAAAAGACGGTTGGATCACGGATATAAGGAAGGATGTGGCGGTATTTTTTAAGAACAAAAAGTACAAGTGGCCGGAGTGAGGAGGAGAAACGGTTTTGTTGAAATCAGATTGTAGCACTTCACTCTTGTGGGAGGTTATATCTCCCTAGACATGTCGATCAACTAATATAAAACCTGTCTGCAGGATATGATGGGATTAGTGGACCGGGCAAATCCATTAATAGTGCTGGGGGATTTAAACGCAAAAACCTGAGAATGGGAATTGCTGGTGCTGAATAACAAGGGAAAAATTAATAGAAAAGATAACAGATACTTCCGTTAGAGCCAATTCGGTCTTACACATAGACGTCACCCTCTCAACTCAGGGATTAGCCCGTAAGGTGAAAAATTGAGTCCTCTCAAATGAAGTCCTCTCTGATCATCTCCATATTTGTTTCGAAATAGGGGTCAAGGTCACAAAATTCTGTCCCTTGAATCCTAAAGGGAAACTGGACGTATTAGGGGTAAACCTACTTCGACGTATTATGGAGGAGCAGATATTGTTGGTCCAAGAAGGAGAGCAGACAGTCGAATCCTGCAAAATTCTCCTAGAGAGGGTTATCTAAAAATGAGTTGGTCGATAGTGGAACCTCCAACTTCCCTACTGGTGGGCTGCAGAAATAGGTGAGGTTCGAAACCAGTGTACGATTATACGAAGAAGGTCGACAAGAATAACAGGAGATCGAGGATTGATCGAAGGGGAATATAGAACACAGAAAGGTGAATTTAAAAAAATTATAAGAAGAGCCAAAAGCCGCAGCATAGGACGAACTTTGTGACAAAATAGCAGAGGACATATGGAGTTATGGGTCATTTGGTCAAAAAAGCGCTGGAAGGACCGAGCCTCCCCTATTCTCTGACAGTCGAATTTCAAAGAGAAATCCTAAAAGATTTGTTTCCCTCGCGGGAAGAGAGGTGGCCTTAAGGCGCCGGTGGAAGTCCCAGTTTCCTTCTCACTGTCGGAATTAAATGAAGCAGGAGCTAGGATAAAAAACGACGCCGCGCCGCACCTGGCCCGGACAAAATAGTTCCAGACATTATTAAAGAACTAAGGGTTGGTTTTTGAATGCTTGGATAACACGGTTAAATCAGTAGTTAAGCTAGCTATAAGTTTAGAATGTGACTGACCTCGAACATTTTATGAATAATTTTCACAATCTAAACTTGTAGTTAGTTAGCTTTAGGTTGAATTACGTTAACCGAGCATTGAAAAACCGGCCCTAATAGCGAGTGTGTCAGAATTCATCCTGAAGGTGCTAAATTCACTACTGGTCACCCAGGATTTTTCGACGGAGCGGAAAAGGGCTCACTCTTACAAAAGAATGGCAAACCGAGCAATGATCCAAAGGCCTATTGCCCAATCTGCCTACTGAATACGATTGCTAAGTTATATGAAGTTTTAATAAGAGGCAAATTTTTAAATGAAATCCAGGATGGAGGGGACTTCTCGGACCAACAATATGGCTTCAGATGTGTTCGACTGTCCATCCAATTCATCTTAGACCGCGTAGGCCTACACAGAGAGAAATATTGCCTAATGGTCACACTTGACATAAGAAACTCATTTAACTCTGCAACATGAGGAAAATCACAAGGAAACTCCACGATATAAAGATATCAAACTACTTGATAAATATAATCGACAAATGTCTCGATGATAGGGAAGTATATTAATTAGGCAGAATCAAGAAAAAAATGTTGGCAGGAGTACCTCAGGGCTCGATATTCGAGCCTACATTATGGACCTTAGTATATGATGACCTATTTAGAATCCCACTAATGGAAGGAACTACAATTATGAGATTCACGGACGATATGGAGGCACATGAGAGAGTTGAGGCACAGAATCCTCCCAAACATCGGACGCCTTAGAGATAAGAAAAGAAAAATCCTAGCAGGAGTGGTGCACTCAATTATCCTATATACAGTCCCAGTGTGGCGTAAGGCGATACGTATAAAAACGTATGAAAAGCTGTTGACTAGTGCCCAGAGAAAATTTCTGATGCAGGTAGCCAGTGCATATCAGACGATTTCGGCAAATGCAGGGATCCCCCATCACGCTGCTGCTGGAGAGAAAGGAGATTTATGACACCTGAGATGGAAAAAACGCAACAGTTAGAAAAGAGGCAAGAGAACAGAAAGATATGAACCTGGCAAAGAAAGTGGCTGAATAATATAGTAGATGCCCAATGGACCAGGGGCCTAATACTAAACATCAGAGATTGGGTAATGTGGGGAAATAGATGCAACTTTTTGACTCAGGTATTTTCAAACCATGGGTGTTTTGCCGCACAGCTACATAGGATAGGGAAGAAAGAAACATCAGTTTGTGTTTACTGCGACGACATAGATGCAGCAGAACATACACTGTTTTACTTCTGAAGATGAAGTATGATAAGAAGTCTAGAGTCTAGAGTTAGTTAACCCTAAGAACAAATAACCTTGAGACTTGTTCAGATTCTTCTCATTCTGCCCCTGATGCATGTCAGAAATGGCGATCCCCGAGGCAGAAAGAAATAAAGGGAGGGGTTTTAGCCGGTAGGACTCCGGCACTCTCTGTAGCGATAGACCCTAAGCTTCGAAGTCCATGAAATATGTCCCCTCTAAAAAAACAAAGTAAGGTTAGGTTAGCTTAGGTTAGGTTATGTTAGGTTAGGTTAGGTTAGGTTAGGTTAGGTTAGGTTAGGTTAGGTTAGGTTGGGTTAGGTTTGGTTAGGTTTAGTTAGGATTATTATTAGGATTATTAGAATCCCCCCTAACTAATGAGGTTTTCCAGGTTTCCCTCATTCCAGCACTGAATGGTGGTTGGGGCCTACCAACGTAAGTCGTTCCTGAGGCGCAAATGCGGCCCGCGAAATAATAATATGCCGCCCCTTCTCCCACACAAGTCTCCGACTTTCGGGCTGATCCTTGTGATTAGAATGAGGGGTAGAGATATTATTATTATTATTATAAGGATTAGATTACTGTGCATTTCAGTTGATTGTCTACTGTCGTGGTGTTTGCATGTAAATATATCGTCTCCAATGTATTCTGGACAGTTTATAAACTGTAACAGTTTATTGCTTTTGTTAATAGTTAATTTCTTTTATTAACCGTATTATGCGCATGCCTATACGGCATGCGCATAATACGCCAAATGCGTCTGACCTCGCAGTTCCGCCAAGCCTAATTATTATTAATATTAATATAAAAATGTTTAGTGAATCAACGAAAGGGGAATTATTAATGACACCGATGTATAGGTTAAAAGGTCAGTAGACAAAACTGGACATTTTCTTAAAGTCGACAAAAGGGGAATCGCCGAAACGGTAATGAATCAAACCGTATAAAGAAATTAAATATTTATTATGATATTTTCTTGTTTTCAACTTAGGTCTGAAAAAGTAAATTGTTAATCTAAAACACAAAATTAGTTTTAGGTATCCTGCAAATGAAGTTTACATATTGGTTTAAAATGTGACCAACCCGATAAATTTTGGTAGTATAATACAAAATTTCACTTTTCAGCAGTACTTTGGTTCACTTACTGCCAGCCTGCAATAGTAGATGCTATAAATTTATCGTATTAGGACCTTCCAAGTATGCAGAGGAATTCTAGAGTTTAGCATTAATGCAAAACGGAATCTCATGGAGGCAGAATCCAATTCCAAACTAGGTCGCACATAAAAATGTATTGGCCAAGTTAATATAGTACAACAAAAAGGAAGGGTGCTCACGAGTTATATAATACATAATACGTACGCAAGCAAAGTCAGCAACTTATATGAAAACGGGGTTGTTAAGATGCTGCCCGTAGCGGTTTAGGGATTCTTCAAAACAGTTTATTTAACGTCATGCTTAGGAGACACATAAATCAGTTGATCAATTTTGATCAGCTTAAGTAAAACTGTGCACTGTAAGTCGCCTAATGAATTCCCTAGTTTTGATATTCAGCTACTAAAGAATGAAGTAAATACAGAGCATGTAAAATATTACCACCCGACTATATTATTTATTTTAAAGCCACTATAAAAAAGACTCAACTGACCGGTAGATATTAGGTTCATATTTAACAGCAAGGGAGATACAACCAAAATAATGTAGCAAAAAGTTTGTAGTATGTTAGATGAATTGTTCCTAAATTAATAATAATATCAGCCTTGATACTGAATTGTCTGTCTGAGTATCTGTAGTCAGCTACAGGGCAGAAAATAGCTGGTAAGCGACTAGGCAGTAACTAATAGCAACAATTCTCAAATATAGGCTTGCTGTCTTATCATTGCAATTTCAGAAAACTAAGGAATTAAAATCAGTTATCTATTCGGATCTCGTAACACTGATACCAATTTTATAATACCATTTAATTGTTCAATCATTTTCAATAAAACCAAAAGTAAGCTTTTATAGAAACAGTAAAAACACTTCAAAATCTGCATATTATTTTTCTTCCGATAGGCTCAAAGGAGCGTATAATAGCACACATATACAGGGTGACTGATTGAAACTGTTCCCTAGAAGTATTGGGAGTTCCATTTTTCTGAAAATTTCAGAATAAATATAGATAGATCGCTATGCCCTTTGTTATTTCTTCTGTCGGTTATACCGAAAGTTGATACAAATTTCCTTATTTTAAATGAAATCTAGTACTTTTTGCATATTTGGATTTTATTAATTATTTTAGAGAGACTTTAATCAAGCATCTCTTTTTTGAGATAATTAAATTATTTAAAAAGAAATATTTTACACTGTGAAACTTAAAATTTTCTGCAATGATTAATCTGAAAATGGAAAAGGTGATGTTGACATTACAAATAAAGTAGTAACAATGTTATATGTTGAAGGTTGATGGGTATATTGATACATGAACAACAATTTTTCAACCTTTCTCGATTAGAATTTTTTTTTTTTAAGTTGATACATAAAAATCTCACTTGATCTCTACAAAAAATAATATATAGACTCTGATAGATTTTGATTATAAGTACTCTAAAAATTAATACAAATTATTTAACACAATTAACATACTATTATATTAGAACAATTTATTTTTCGGGCATTAGCAACTAAAAGCATTATGCCCGTAAATTCGTAGGGATTTATTTGAGCAAGTTTATATGTTTTCAGGGTGCAAAGTCAGTGGCAGCTAATTAAAAGCCTAAGTAGCAAGTAAGTAAGAGTAAAGAACATCTAATGTCTTAAATAAATAACTGTAGTTACCTTAAACAAAACGTCTACTAACATGTCAATTGACATAACATATATGAGTACTTAGTTTTAGTACTTATTTACTACAGTCAAAAACTATTAATTCTAAAGTAAGTTTATATATTTTTCAACTAATTTAACATAAAAATTAATTAATAATATATATAACTTAGAGGAATCATTTAAATTTTCTACATTTCTGTTTCCTTATTGGGATACACAAAAGAAATAACCGCGTTATTTAAAACGAAATACTAGAAAAACTACTCAGCAAATTAAAGCATAATAAAGTCCAGCATTTAATGAAACATACCTATGTCAAATTAAAAATAAAATTTTGTACTTTGTGTGAATTTTTCAATGAACAATCAATTTTTCAAATTTCGCTTACAGTCAAATCTGAAATTGTACCAATTCTCGCTAGTTTAATTACGGCACATATTTCTGTTTTTGTCGTCTTCAGGTAGTTGTGTCCATATATTATGTTAAAGTAAAATATATAAGATAAGGGTCAAATATTAATTAATTGTAACTCAAAAATTGACAGTGTCTGTATAAAAAGATTTAATATAAGATTTCAATCCATACAAAAGTGTAAGAGTAAAATATATATTTCCCCTCTCACCGTCTGATTTTTCTAAATCGATAATTCTGTATTGATTGAGACCAAAATCAATGATATTAATCACGTACCTATTAATACGTCAAAAAATTAACAGGTGTTGTCCTATGTACATTTTTCTGTTAAATAATAATAATATCTCTATCCCTCATTCTCATCTTAGTGATGAGCCCGGAAGTCAGAGACTTGTGTGGGAGAGGGAGCGGCATATTATTATTTTGGGGGCCGGGAGTGGGCCCAGGAACGACTTACTATGTTATAACTTTAACTACCATTTAGTACGAGAATAAGGGAAACCTGTAAAACCTTATTAATTAAAGTGTACAGTAGGTTGTTAGCCATTTATACAGTGATATTGTAGTACTAGTTGCATATTAAGAACGCTACCAGCCTAAAGGTACGTGTCCATTTGAGAGTGTTACTAGCACGAGAACCTCTCGAGAGTAGTTCTCGTAAGTGGATACGCGTCTGCGAGTAACTATCAGATGGTATTTATTTTACTATCAAATAACTTACTCGCAGCATTTTGCTCTCAAGTGTATACATATTATTTTTACTAGCGGACAGTTACTTCTGAAATTCGAACACGTTTCGTATTGTGATAGTTCTCGCCATAATTATTTAAAATGGCAGCTATTCGTAAAGAGTGGTCAAAAGACGAGATTTGTAATTTGATAAGTATATACGAGGAAAATACAGTTTTTTGGGATACCAAGGCTACTGAGTATAGAAATAGGGATACAAGAAATAAAATATTACTGGAGATTGCAGCAAAGTTCGAGTGCACATCCGACGAAATTCAACGAAAGCTTCACAATTTAAGAAACCAGGAAGGGACAGCAAGGATTTTAAATAAACAGATTTTCGATCAATATAGATTTCAGATGTCACAAGACCTGAAGAAGACAGAAAACACAAAAAATGGAAGCGGAGCAGTGGAAGTGGATCTTCAATTTTAAGTTCTCTTATTAGTGTAGAACATGCTCCAAATTCATACCTTCCCTGAATTCATGGCTTGATCCAACATTTTTTCTTTCTTTGTTGCTTTCTCTTTAACAGTGTATGTGAAACAACAATTGCTCGAAGTTTTTGTACATTCATAATTGATTATCTATCTGCACCTCACTATTTTTTTTCTTTCACACTACACACAAAGAAAGGAAATTGATGAAACAGAAATCTCAAATGGATATCCTCCTGACAGATATCTCTGAGAGTAGGCACTCGGCGAGTGTTTCGTTATCTAGCCGACAGTAAAAATTCCTCAAATTGCTCTCAAATGGATACCCTCTTAACAGTAACTATCGAGAGTCACTCGCGCGTTAGTTGCTCTCAAATGGACACGTACCTTTATTATACACACAGATTTAATATTGGAGCAATTAGAAAAAGTTGACCACGGTGAGATTCGAACCGTCGTCAACCGCGGAGAACGATTAAATAATAATTAAAAACCAGACGTCTTAACCGCTCGGCCACCGAGCTACTAATAAAATAAGAATTGCAAAAAGTAGTGAAATCCCTACAAAAAACAGATTCTCTGTAAAAAAGGCGCCAAGGTGATTCTAATTGATTTCAAATATTTTTTGTGCAGAGTGAACGTGACGCCTCTTTTACAGAGAATCTGTATTTTCTAGGGATTTCACTTACAGATTTAACTATAGAATTATTTGAAATATTTAAAATCATTCCAACCTTATAAATGTTTGAATTAAACGTTAGAATTTCATGAAAATCAAACGATGGACGTAAAAAGGCTAATATTCATGTTTAATCTAATTTATGTTTATATTCCATGTTTCCCTTATATGGGGTAGCCTAACGAAAAGTTTCCACATTGAATAACTTGGTATACAAGTTTTTTCAAACAAATTCCAGAGACAGTGTATTTTTATTTGAAGCGGGACACATTTTCATATTATTGAGATTTATACAAGGTATCTCAAATTTTATTAAAAGCAATGGCAATCGCTTTGAAATTTACTTTGAACAGATAAAAGTTCCTGAGAGAACATCTAACCTATACTACATAATGTACGTCGATAATATACGTCATGACGTAATTAACTGGGACGGATTTTCGGATAACTTTATAGTGTTGAAGGTCGCACTAAGGTGCAGATATAAAATAACATCATAAGGTTAAAAAGCTGCTGGAAGTTTGGTAGGCGTAATGTTGACACTATAGCAATTTTAGTAGTTTTTTAAGTCAGCGGAATGTTCTTCCTTACTAACACCTGAAGTTATTGAATAAGATAGAGTGAATGATCTCTCTTTTAGATAATATGATGCAAAGTATGTGTCTTTGTCAAATACACTTTAATAGCTGTATAGCACTGAAGAGAGCAAATAGACTGAAACAGCTATCTGTTTTTTTGGGATTACTAATGCTTTAGAATCATATGATGTACTTTTATACAATATAAGAAATTTACTTAAGTTGTTACCTATGCGAAGTACCCATGGAGATGTATCTGCCTTTCTAAACATACTATTTGTTTCTGCAAAAACTATTTAGACTGCAAAATAATTTAATATTTAAAATAATATCACAATACTTTGCGGATGTGGGTTTTTTAAAAATATTCAAAAAAAAAATTCATTTAGAAATAAACAGGTTAACGTTTCGAAAACTATCTGATCTCTCATTAACAAAACTATTAATACCTATTTAGGGCTGGTAAACTAGGTACATAAAATATGGCATTTTTCTCTTTACTGCTGTTTAACTGACAGTTATTTATATTATGTTTTTTTTACCTTTCACTAACAAATCAAATCAATTATATAATATTATAAGTTATAATGTTATAACATAATATTGAACTGTCGACGTGAGTTGACGTGTTTCGTAGTGCTCTTCTTCTAAAGGCTTTATTTGTTCATTTTTTGTGCCACCGTATATTATAATTATAGTATACAAGTAGTAAGTATTGACAGTTATAAAATACTTCTGATTTTTACTCCATTAAGTGTACTCTGCATTTCTGTTATGAAAATTAAGAACCATGTCCAATATTTGTGGCAAATGTGAATCGGCCATAGATCGCTTCAAAACACCGCGGTTTCTTGTTCTGGTTTTTGTGGAAGGCCTTATCATCTGTCATGTAGCGGAATTGCTCCCGAGGTTAAAAAATATATGAAAAGTTCAGGGCTGTACTGGTATTGCGAGAGTTGTAACAAAATAGAATTTGATTCTGAAAATGTTATTAAGTCTCAAGTTGAAATTAAATTACAGGAGGTTATAAATAATATTGGCGCATTATTTGAGAATACCAAGCATGAAATATTAAAAATAGCGGAAGAGAAACTATCTCAAATCTCTATGCCCTCCAAAGTTAAAGATTCTGTTCCTTTGTATTCTCAAGTTGTAGATAATAAATCTATGGTCATTATCAAGCCTAAAAATTCCGAACAGCAGAATTCCAAAACTAAAAATGACTTGATGAATAAAATTAATCCTGTTGATTTGAATATTCAAGTTGCTAAAGTAAAAACCTAACCAATGGTGGTATTTTAATTGGTTGTAATGACGCTAAAGATGCAAATAAATTAAAACAAGTTGCGAGGCAAAAATTATCAGGATCTTATGACATTAGGGATGCAAAAAAGGGAAATTTTAAAGTGAAGATCGTTGGTATGATTGAAAAATATTCCGATGATGAAATAGTTAAGTACGTCAAACATCAAAACGAAATGTTTTCGGACGACAGCCTATGTAAAGTTGTTAAAATATGGCCCACAAAAAGAAATAATAATTTATACCAAGCAATTCTGGATTTAGATGCAGAAACATACTGCCTACTTATGAAACAGGGTAATTTGTTTGTCAACTATGATGTTTGCACAGTGTATGATGCTATTGACTTGAAAATTTGCTATAAATGCAGTGGATTCAATCATGTCGAAAAAACTTGTGTCAATACGAAGTTAGTTTGCCCCAAATGTTCGCTTGAACATACCATTAGAGATTGTCCTGATGATGCTCTTCCTAGATGCATCAATTGTGTTAATGCTAAGTTATCAGACTGTAATCACTTTGTGTGGGATACTGACAAATGTGCTGTTTATAAAAAGAAGTTATTACATCATAAAGAGTCTTTGTTTGGCAGTAAATAGCAATCAATTCACAGTGAGCTTGAACTACCTAACGTCCTTCATTTATATTACCAAAATGTTCGCGAGTTAAATACTAAAACACATAAATTGTTTAATACCTCATCAGCTAGTTCTTTTTATTTAATTGCTTTAACTGAAACGTGGCTTGACTCCGGAGTATTTGATTCTGAAGTTTTTTCTAACGAATTTTCTGTGTTTAGGAAAGACCGTAATTTTGACCTGACAAATGCGAGTAGAGGAGGTGGAGTTTTAATGGCTATCAGAAAATCATATAATGTAATAGTACTTGACCTTGATGCCATTTCTAATGTATTTTATAATATAGATATCTTAGGCATTAAAATAAATTTAGCCTCTTCTTCAGTTTACGTTCTGTTGTTATATATTCCTCCCCGTATTAGTGCTGAAACATATGAATCTTTCTTTGACGCAATTGCTTCAATTTTCTGCCTCCTTAATGACGATGTTTTGCTTAAACTTGGTGATTTTAAAATTCCGTCCTATATTAATTATTTAACAACTGGTGAGGTTAGTAATAACTATTTAAGTTCTCTCCTTAATCTTTGTAGCTGGTTCGGTCTTACTCAGTATAATTACGTCGTGAACTTGAACAACAGATTGTTGTATCTGGTATTATGTAGGTCACCTGTTATCGTCAACAAATCTGAGAATCATCTACTTACTGAGGATGCTCATCACCCATCTTTAGAATTTTCCCTCAATGTTAAATCTAACCAAAAAATATTTGCCCGACGAGCCACGTCTTACTTTAATTTCAAAAAAGCAGATTTCTGTACCTTATATAATGATCTATGTGATGCAGATTGGTCTAGTCTATCTACTTGTACTGATGTCAATGAAGCTTGTTCTCGTTTTTATGATAAATTAAATTTAATATTTCTTAAAAATGTTCCTCACACGTTTAGGAGTAATACGGTTTATCCTCCTTGGTTCAATAAACCAGTAATAAATAAGATTAAGTTAAAATCTTGTCTGTGGCGTCAATTCAAGAGAACTGGATATTGATATAGCACATAAGAAATGCAGAGTCGCATATTAAATCTAATCCTAGTCATTTTTGGTCTTTCTTAAACAACATGAGAAACACATCTAGTATTCCAAGTTCCATGAGTTATCAAGATCGCCCCCTTAATGACCCACAGGATATAGTCGATGGTTTTGCCCATTTCTTTCAGGCAGCATTTATTCAGTCGTCAGTTTATGATTTTTTGACCGCAGATTTAACACCCAACATACCTCAACTTAATATACCCACGGTGTCTGAACATGACGTATATAACGCACTAAAAAAATAAATTAACATCTGGCCCCGATGGAATTCCAGCTTTTCTACTGAAGGACTGTGCGCCTGTATTTGCTTCACCTCTTTCCATCATCTTTAACTTATCTCTTAAATCTGCAACATTTCCTGAGGTTTGGAGGAAATCAAAAATATGTCCTATCTTCAAAAAAGGAAGTAAAGCCACTATCGAAAATTATAGGCCTATAGTTATACTTTGCAATTTTAGTAAATTATTTGAGGTAGTTTTATACAATATACTGTGTTTTCATACAAAGTCACTGATTTCTTACTCTCAACATGGATTTATTTCTGGAAGATCTACAACTACTAATCTCGTGAGTATTACAAAATTTCTTGCTACTACAGTGGATAAGGGCGGCCAGGCTGACGTTATATACACAGACCTATCGAAAGCCTTTGATAAATTAGATCATGGTCTTTTATTATATAAATTATCAAATTTTGGTCTGACACTCGACTTTATCAAGTTTTTTAGTTCTTATTTGAGTAATCGTGTCTTAAGCGGTTATAAATCGGTTGACGTGAATGCAACATCAGGTGTTCCATAAGGCTCGGTACTCGGGCCTCTTCTATTTGTCTTGTTTATTAACGACATATGTAGCAACCTTGAAACAAATGTCCTCCTCTATGCTGACGACTTAAAGCTATTCGCATCTATTGACACTGTTATGGATTGTCATCGTTTACAACGTGATCTCACAAAAATTTATGTATGGTGCCAAAATAACAGTTTGCCATTAAATATTGCAAAATGTAACACAATTAGTTTTACCAGAAGGAGTGTTCCGATACATTTTTTTTTGTAGTATAGGAGATACTCACTTAAATAGATCGACAGAATTTAAGGACTTGGACGTCATTTTTGATAGCAGGCTGAGTTTTGTTGCTCACATTAATTATATTATATCAAACGCTTACAAGAGTTTGGGTTTTATTATGATAAATGCAAGTCATTTTGCAGATGTGTCTACGCTCACTTTATTGTTCAATGCACTTGTCAGGCCAAAATTGGAATACTCAACTATAGTTTGGGATCCTCAACATGATATTCACATTCTCAAATTGGAGAGAGTGCACAGAAAATTCGTCAAATATATTTGCTTTAGAATTGACGGCATTTATCCTGTGCAGGGTACGCCACAGGTTGATCTGTTGAATAGATTTGGTTTAAGGGACCTAGCTTTGCGACGTGTATATTTTTCCATCCTTTTTTTATTCAAACTACTGTGTAATTTAATTGATTGTTCAGACATCTTACAGCATATTTATTTCAATGTCCCCAATGTATATACTCGCACATATGCATTATTTTATTTAGCAACTACAAGAACAAATGTACTGAAATATTCCCCAATATATAGAATGTGTTCTAATTATATGAATTTTCATTTAAATTTAGACATCTTTAATTCTTCAGTACATAACATCAGGCAATGTATTTTAAGTTAGGGACAAAACTTGTTTTAAATTGTTGTCACATTTGTATGTTTAGTTGTATTTTTTGATAATTTCATGCTCTTTGCTATTTGCTACCTATTTTTTTATCTAATCTTTTGATTTATTTGTAAATGTTTTATTTATTAATATTTTTTATATATAGTGTATGTTATTTATATTTGTGTTTGCTAATTTATTGTATATGTATATTGTTGTATTCTTACTTCTTTGGATATTTTCCTACCCTGTAATTGGATTTTGATCTGTCTGGGCAGCTGTACTCTAAATAAATAAATAAATAAATAAATAAATAAATAAATAATTTGTTTATTTCAATAGTTTATTAAGTTAATTCCGAGGTTAATTTTTGACTAGAAAAATATGAGATTGTCCAAATTTAGAAACAATAATTGTTAAAATTAAATAAAATTTTACATAAATCGCAAAAAAAATGTTATCCCCATACTTAGTTCCCTTCCTTTCAAAGCATTCAACAGAAATGTTAATATCCGACAACTAGATACCAAATTTTTATGCCACTGAAGTTTTTCAAGCAGCTTCATTATATTTTATTAATTTTCTCCCTAAAAGGTTTACCGAAGCGTTAAAATGTTGGATGTTATATAGGTATTAATTTCGTAGTCTCCCTAAACTTGATGAGCGGCTTAACGAAATATTTACAAAACAATATCTTAATGGAGTTTCGGTTTTATCTTATAATGATAAAATGAGTAAAACAAAATTGTTTCATTAGTTTGCCTCTAGACCTAGAGAAGCTTCTAGCTGCTGCTCTTCATTATCTTAATAATCTTTTACAAAGGGCATTGAAGCGGAGTACAGCCACAGGATTAAGTTGACTCAATTATTTATCTACTGAGGAGCATTTCAATTCATCATTCTTGTTAAGCAATAATTTATTTCTTTGATAAGTTGCCTAGGAAATGTGGACGTAAGAAAGTTAACTAGAAAGTCTTTGTCTACCTAAGTCATCATTCAGTTTTAGATGAAATTAATTATTGGAATTGAGATTGAATATATAGTGCTGTTATTTAACTTAAAATTATACTCAAAATCTTGACGAAAAGACCATGCACAAATATTATGAAAAACTGATACTTTTTAATTCATGACGTTCTGAACAAAAGTTCTCATGGGTCATCATCAGAATCGTAAGAATCGTTTTCAAAATATGGGCATTTAAAGGATCAGCAAATTCAATGTCACGATTTTTTTTTGTACTGTTTTCCACCATAACGCCAAAACAGCTTCACATATTCCTATGATTTTGGTGTTAATCGTTTAATTTTTACTGTTAAAAATCAAAAGTTAGTAGTCTATTGAGAAGGGAAATTTTACGGTTTGAAAAAAGAAAGTTTTACCTAGTCACGTCTATTATGGTCTGGACCGATCCCTAGTGGCGGCACTGCAATGACGATAGGTACGGGGATGCTGCCTGGTCTTTTTCAATGTGTAATCTCCTTCCAGACAGCCCTGGGTTTTGGGTTTGGCGGTTTTCTATTTTATATGGTGTTTCAATGTTTATTTAAAAGTGAAAGTAGTAATTCAATATACTAAAAACTGGCAAACTTCACTGACATCTTATCAGACATAACAACTCCTATAACAGATTTAAATATCTTTGTATTTGAATTAGATATGAATTGATATTAAAAATTCGCATTCAGACTTATGAGATAACCATATATTCTAAATAAAACGCCTGAAAAATTTTTTTTTCCAATTTAATTTTGGTTACTCAGTTAAATTTTTAAAATTTTAAAAATTTTTTAAATTTCTATCTTTTAGAGCTCATGGTTACTATCCGCCGCGAGGATTTGACCATAATACATTGCTTCTCAATTTTGATTTTCATAGCCTGGAAGCAAGACGTAAAACTATATCTGTAGTTTTCTTATACAAGTTAATACATAATGGCATCGAATGTTCGTCTTTGTTATCAGCATTAAATTTCCATATCCCCAGATTACATGCTAGACAACATGTGATATTCAGCAGCACCACACCGCACACTAACATTCTATTAAAGTCTCCAGTGCATGTTATGTGCAACAATGTAAATAATGTCGCGCCAGTATGCGACATTTACTGTTGTACTATTTCTAAGTTGCGGAGTGTAGCGTTGGCACAGTTCAGCTCATGATATCTGCATCTATCTGTGTAGCTGTCACTTTTTTAATTTTTAATTGTGATTATGTTATATGTAAGCAATCTTATGTTTTTTGTTGTTTTTTGCTTTGTTTGTTATTTTCTTAAAATTATATTATATGCTTAAAATTGTATTTACTTACCTCTTTATTATGTATTTATACGATATATTGATAATATGTAATGTGTACTAGATATTTTATTATACTGTAATTTTAATTGGTCCTGTTATTGGGTTTTACCTGTTGGGCAATGAAGTCTTTATTATTATTATTATTATTATTATTTTTATTATAAATGGTTGTCAGACTATACCTCTTTCATAATGTTCATAATGTGTAAGTAAGTACTTAATTGTTGCACCAGTTAAAGCAGCACTTCCGCATACGTTTTTTTCTTATTTTTCTATTCTTCATTTTCTATTTATTCGCCCTGTGCTATAAGTCCACTGAACAGTAGTAACAAATATAATCTGTTTTAATTTTCATGAACATTAAAGAATATGATTTTATTAATAAAACACCTTTCAGTAAATTAAAATTTTCTTCATCAATTATCTAACTAATTTCTTTATCAAAATTTATTATTTTCTCCTTTAAATCTTGTCTACTGTTTTATCATAACTTTTCATTATGTTTTATATATCTTTAATTATTAAATTATATGTCTTGATGATCGATCAATCACTTATTATAATATATAATATTTCAAATAATTACAAATACCATAGTAAAACTATAAAATTCAGAGGATTCCTTTTTATTCGTTTTTTCTTATTATATTCCTTAAATTTAAATCATCCCTTTATTTGTACCAACTACTAGTTTTATAAATGTAGTGGCTTTTCATGATTTTATTTTGCATGTAACCATCCAAGATTATCCTCCTTAGGCTACTGGATATACCTAGTGGCCTCGAATACTGTCTAGACAGTATTTAGACAGTCTAGAGAGTGTATACTCATTGAGGGACTGAAAGTTATTTTTCTAAATTGGATACCCGCTGCAAGAATCTAGCCGAGGAAGTTATCTCGTGGGTGAGTCCCTGATAGTCCTGGAACTTGGTTGAAGGCTATTCAGTTGTAAAAGGCCAGAGCGTTTATTTTTTTTGATATGATAGATACAGATTAGATAAATATAGATTATATAGCAGAAACATTGTAAATTCGACCTACATTCCAACTTGGACTAACGGTGTGCTACGTTAATGAACTTCAGTTTGGTGATAGCCAATAACTGAATGAAAGTTTCTTATACTGTCACCAAAAATTTTACATCACTTCCATCTTGAAATAAAAATCGACGTGCTTCTAAATTTTTTGAATAGCAATTGGCTAAAAAGGCTTTTTGAGGTGGATAATGAACGACATATAGTGTGCCCCAAGGGGTGCAAACGAGATGGCACTCATAACAGAAAATCTCAGTTCTCTGTACTTTTCAATCTCAGAAAATATGATGTGTCCCAATTTTTCTTTTGGTACCTACTCGTAATCTTCTTTCTATATCTTGGAAAATTTCGGGTGTTGTCTTACGGTGCTGTTTTCATACCGACCTCAGCCAGTATGTTTTGTTTTGATGTTTACAGTTATTAACTCAAAACTTAGAATGTTATAAAACATAATTTTCTATTTTGCCGAAGATATATGGAGCAAGGGAGATATCTACTAAATGCTGCCATTAAACAACTCCGTTACCTATACTTTAAACATTCACTTTATCATTTTGTCACCCTATATGTTATCCAGTCAGTAATAATTTATAGTCTTAAGCGAAATGGTTGTTCGCGCCTCCATTAATATTTAAATTTCATATATAAAATATATATTGGAGAACTAGGCGATTTAAGTTAAATTGAAATAGAGATAATACAATTTAAACTATTAAGTAATCAACTAATAATTTGATTTCCTGTTAAATGAATATTTTAATGCACCCAATCTGTAGCCGAAAACATTTTTTTTATATGTTCTGAATTTCTGTTTAAATTTAATATACTTATTTAGTAATATCGGGTTAGTATCTCAGAATTTATTGTCTCAACACTCCATCCAGAGGTCGTGGGTTCGAATCCCTATTCTGCCAAATAGTTTTAATTAAATTCTTTACTCGTATATTAAGGCTAGTTCGCAGGGATGGGTTGGTAACCACCCTGGTGTGCAGCCTAGAATGAGGAGAATGTCTGCTTGGTGTTAATGTGAGGGGTTAAGGTTGATGTTTAAATCTTCCCATAACTAATGAGATTTTTGAGGTTTCCCTTATTCTAGCACTGAATGGTGGTTAAGGCCTACCAACCTAAATTTTGGGGCGCAATTGCGGCCTACTGATAATACTATGCCGCCCCCTCTCCCACACAAGTCTAAGACTTCCTGACTATTCCTTATGATTAGAATGAGGGGTGGAGAACGTACCAACCGAGTACTTTCAATATCGTGACTATTTTACACTTTTTACAGTAATTAGTAATCGAAATCACATATTTTCGGTGTTATTGTAAATACATTACATCACAAAAACCGCCTTGCATTAGTCAAATATGAATTACATCATGAAACCATAAACTTTTAAAACATTTATCTCATTACTTTCAATAATGAGAGTATAAAATATGGTGGGATGACTATTATTTATCTTTAATTACTTAGTTATTTCTGGTTCCATTAACCTTCTCGTGCTAATCCATTTGTTACTACATAAGTATTTATTGATGCAAGTTTTTTTTACTGTCATAGATAATGTTATATCCACAATGTTGACCTCAAAGTTTCTGTTATATGTATTCTACGGATATAGTCCATTACAGTCCATTTCAAAATTTGATAATGTAACTAGTCCAACTTAGTTAATAATTTCGTTACATATATAATTATACTTTTCTACCATTAAATATCCAATTATCTTCTCCCTGATTGGTACAAATTGATTTAGTAGATCCAGCAGAACTTCCTTTGCTGCAGTTAGTGTAATATGCGCTCTCACAAGTAATTCAATATAGCCCATTGTTACAACAGGGATGTGCTGCAACAATCTCTGTGATCCACTCTCCATTCATTTCAGTTTCATGGTGAAAATAACTCCTGTTGTTATAATTCACGATATAATATGGTCGATTTAGAAACATTAGATAATAGTATTTATTTTATTCCTAAAAATTGTAGTAATTATAGGCCCATTTCTGTAATAAATAATTTTGGTAAGATATTTGAAAAATGCCTCAAAAATAGATTAATATCATTCTTTGAAAAATATAAAGTAATTACTACTAAAAAACTCGGTTTTAAAAAAAACACTAGCACTGAACATGCTGTACTGAATCTAATAAAATCGGTTGTAGAAAATATGAACCAGAATAAGAAGTGTCTTGGCTTATTCCTTGATTTAGCCAAGGCATTTGATACTGTAGCGCACGATATACTTCTAAAAAGACTAAATAATGCTGGCATTAGAGGTCCTGCCCATAAAATTCTAACTAATTACCTTTCGGGGAGAATGCAAAGAGTAAAAATAGACAACGCTCTCAGCGAGCCCTTACCGGTGGTGATGGGTGTACCACAGGGGACAGTATTGGGTCCAATACTGTTCCTTGTGTATATAAATAATATGAGTAAAATTGACGCTCTAGATGGTTACCTAACACTGTATGCTGATGACACGGCTCTAGTTTTTGTGGGAGACTACTGGGAGGAGGTTTATGGAAAGGCAGGAATTGGTCTAGCCAAAATTTACAGTTGGTTAAACTATAGTTGTTTAACATTAAATGTAAAAAAAAGTGAATTTTTAACATTTTCCCTCATGGTGGATGACCAACCGGAAGCCCAAGTTTTAAAAATTAGAAAAATTTGCGGTGAGCAAGATACTGACTCTACATCGATAAATAAATCTGTTTCAGTTAATTACCTTGGTGTAGTGATTGATCACCACCTGAGGTGGAATGAGCAGGTTGGCTCTATCATAAAAAAAAATGAGATTCCTAATATATAAATTCTACCAACTGAGAGATGTTCTTCCAAGGAATAATTTACTTATTATCTATAATGTACTGGTAGAATCTATTTTGAGATACTGTGTTGTTATTTGGGGTGGTGTTTACAACAATGTATTTAGAAATCTACAAGTGACTCAAAATTCTATTTTAAAAGTAATACTAAAAAAATCTACATTATTCTCAACAAGGTTATTGTATGCTGAGGCTAATCTGCTTGATATGAGGGGCTTGTATTCATATGGTTGCTTGGTTTGGATATACCATAATAAAGATTATCTGCCTGTTGAAAATGTCTATAACACGAGGTCAATGGCTAACCAAAACATTGTTTTACCTTTATATAACAGAGCGCATCTGCAGAGATTTGTCTTCTATCGGGCGCCTCAACTTTACAATATCATTCCAATGCATCTAAAAAATTTAATTAATAAAAATAAATATAAAAAAGAATTAAAATTATACTTACTACAAAATCCTGTGGTATTTCATCAGTTCTTCTGACTTCTGGTTTATGAAAATTTTCCATTTTATTGTGTTATTGTTTTTTTTCTAATATGCCCATCCTGCTACTTCTACTTGTATTATTGTTAATTGAAATTGTGTTAAATTGTTTTTGTATCGGATGTATTCTTTGCTATTTGGCCTTAGTCTGTGGCACGGACACAAACAGGCAGCCATGTCTAGGTGTTGTGCAGCAGGCGAAGGGTTAGTTTTGAATCTTAGTGTATCCATTATTGGAATTGTTACTTTAAATCTGACATCTGATATACTTATACTTATACTTACTATTTTAGAATGTGCTGTATATTTTGATGACTGAATAAACTGAAAACTGAAAACTGAACTGAACTGAATTTTCTGTCTATTTTGCAACGACATTTAGATTTATGCGCATTTCCTCTCTTACTGTATATATACACTGAGTTAGAAAGACATGTCATCTGCGTAACAATTTATATTTAACACTGACGTAGTTTTCCACATAATACAAAACACTATACTGTCCTCGACGTGCGTTTCGCCAACCAAGTTGACATCATCTGGAGATGATTAAAACTTTAATTATATTTATATTTACTTTTATCCATTAATGTTAGTAGTTTAGCTCCAAGATCGACAGAAATGAAAACTGGTCACCTTCCTGTAGACACCGTCGTCTAACTTGAAACTCTAATATTCCTGCCAGTATGGATATACTAATATTTTCATAAGGATGTGATTTCATCATAGATCGCAAACATATATTATCAAATACCACCTGTATATTCAAAAAAAATATATTTTCTTCTAAAGAAATTACTTAACTTTGCTAACCAGCTGATGCAATGCATGTATGTTTACATTCCAGCTCTATACTAGATATTGGTATTATTAGTATTGAAGTAGGGGCTACTTTACCAATGCTACTTTCCTAATGACTGTCTAGCAGTTTTTAAAGGTTTATCAGTACGTTATAAATAAACTTATCAGTACGTTATAAATAACTTTACTGTCTCTTCACCCATTTTAACAGGTTTAGGTAAAGAAACTTACGCTTACTTCCAGGCATGGTGTTTGGGCAATTTTATTATATTTATTAGTTTCTTTATTGTGTTGAAATAGTCATAGTTTGTTTGTAAAATAGAATGTAGTGTTTTAACTGTTTTGACTTAGTATTAATTGTAAAAATTAATGATAAATAAAACGTCAAAAGCTTGAACATAAATAAAAAGTGCACAATTATTTTGTTTCACCTCAAGAATTCTTTATGCAATTTTTATAATTTGGATCTTGTCCTTAACCAGCCATTCGAGCTAACAGGACTGAGACATTGTAAGACTTTACGTTTTAGTAACTAGAAATATCGTGCAGCTTTGCTTTCTCTTTACCTTTATAACAATGTTAAAATATTGTTTGCATATCAAATTTTCCACAGATTGTAGCTTTAATGGAACATTATGTTTTAATCATGATAATTTTTACAATATTTCTCACATGAATGTATTCTATGTTGGTATATTTAGAACGTCAATATATTTTCTTATGAAATAGTTGAGTGAATAATTAATAGAATATTGGTTATTGATAAACCTGACCTAGAGAAGTTGCAATAAAACAATGTCACGCTGTTTCCTTAAAGTTTAAAAAGTTTCATATAGAGCAAGCTGGGTAATAACTTTACGTTGTCTAACGATTAGTATAATACGAAAAGTTTTAGTCAAGGGATAATACCCCAACTATTCACGATAATTTTAGCAAAAGGTCCAAAAACTGCTCTTTAAATTGTTATAGAAACTTTAAGTAAAACAATTTTAATTCCTACCATGGATCTGTTAACTCTATACAAAGTACCTAAAATATGTGAAAAAGTTTTACTAAGAGAATAATTAACGACTTGGAAGGAACACGTATATATTTACTGTTATATCCTTGTTTGTTTGTTTGTATGTTTGTATCCTTAAATTTCCGCAACAAATGTATTTAATTCTGTTTGACCAACAACCATAATAATGATGACCCATAATCATATAATTTTGGTAATTTATGGTTATTACATATTGGTTATATAATGTTATGGTTATTATTAATAAATTATAATTATGTGGTTATATTTCTTCTAACCAACCACGCTTTCGTATCATTATTGACGATGATACGGTTTTTTTTTATAAGAAATATAGGTAGCCAGTAATGTATACTTGCTGGGTTTTATTATACTGATTTTTATTTAAATCAAAATATATATTAAATGTTTCTTTAATTCTCATCCTATAAAATTTTTCATTGCTGTCTACATTCTTGATAAAATAAAGAAATTTAGGTTTATATCAATGTTGTCAGTAGATCATTGCCGTAGACTGACGGGATAGGCAGCAACACTAGAGGTCTCTTTTATTTAAACCAAAAAATTCTGTAACTTTCAGCTGCTTTTCTTTACCTTTCCATTTTACTTTTTACCTTTTGCTCTTTTCCCTTAAAAAATATGATTTTAAAAATAGATAAAAAATCACAATAATCAACATTGGCGGAAAAATACAAATAATAGAACTCATCATCCACAAAAAAGTAAAATATTGATAAGTAAGTAGTCGTTTATTAATTTTACCCCTTTTAAATATCATGTAATCTTATTACTTTCATGATATAGATGCACTGAGAACACATAGACAACAATTGTTATAAATAAAACCGAACAACGCTGATCGGAATAGAAATACCACAGAAATGGTTTCACTACCTTTAAAGATCAATATCGTGTTAAAGAGATACACAAATAATTTACTTCTTCAAAACCCACTAAATCCATTCCCAGTAATTTTTTAACATCGCTAAGTTCACTTTGGCCAATCAGAGCCATTGTACGCGAACATACATGGTCCGCAGCATGCACCTATTTTATTACTTAGTGTTAAACGAGACATTTTTGTGAATATTTTTGTAATTTTTAAGATATTTACGCTATAAGATGTTGAAAACAATATCTGATGTTGCACAAATTGAATTTGTTTTTCATATAAAGCTAGAAAACGAAGTCGTAATTCAGAATACTAGAAAATAATTTTTGAAAATTCCAGAGAGCAATAATAATGTGTATATTTTTTTATACATTTTGAGTACAGCTTCATCTTTGCCTAAAAAGTTTCGCAATAGTTTTTATAAAACTGGGACTTAACTTAAAGTAAATTTTATTATAAAGCACCCTCAAACTAAAATACATAAAGGCCGCCGAAACACAAAGGCAAATCCGGTATAAAATTTTCCGAGCGGTAGGTACAGGGTGGGCCGTATAAGAGTGCGTATCCCCTTATCTCAGAAACTATGTGAGATAGAAAAAAAAGTTTTATATAAATGTTGTTTGCACTTAAAGATGTCGGTATTTTTTTAATATAGTTATATTTGTAACTCTTCAATATACAGGGTGATGAACTAAACTTATCTTTTTTTCAATGGAACACCCTGTATATTATTACATTTTTGAAAATCTCTTCAAAAGACTTGTTCAACGATATATAATATGATGGGTCTGTAGCCCACCGTTTCGGAGCTATTGACTGTTATCTTCAGGAAAAGGTTAATATTTATAGCGAGCTAGAAAAGTTACTGATTGAGGTGATAAGCTGTAATTTGGGCCAATAAATTCTAATTTGGTCTATTTTATGAAACTTCTGTCTAATACTAAAATAAAAAAAATTGCAACAGTGATGCCAAGTTTCGTGAAATTTAATTTTTCATTATTTTTTTGAATGGAACACCCTGTATTTTATTACATTTCCTAAAAGTCCTTGCAAAGACGAGTTTATTGATTTATAATATCAGGGGTCTACGACACACTTTTGGATTAATCTGCGTTTCTCTTCAGGAATTGACACATAAGTTATGCATGTTTGTATGTAATGTATTCTCTGCAAGAAAAAGTAAGCTTAATAGAATGTTATATATTTAATCACAAAAGTCCAGCTTTAACATTGAGAGATTATGTAAGAAAATATCATTTAATATAACTGCCAGATATTCATACGATTCTAAATATTTGTATCAAATAAGAGATGGCAATATAAGTTATAAAAAAATATAAGTTATAAGTGTGTCGTAGACCCCTGATATTATATATCAATAAACTCGTCTTTGCAAGGACTTTCAGGAAATGTAATAAAATACAGGGTGTTCCATTTAAAAAAATCATGAAAAATTAAATTTCACGAAACTTGGCATCACTGTTGCAATTTTTTTTATTTTAGTATTAGACAGAAGTTTCATAAAATAGACCAAATTAGAATTTATTGGCCCAAATTACAGCTTATCACCTCAATCAGTAACTTTTCTAGCTCCCTATAAATATTAACCTTTTCCTGAAGATAACAGTCAATAGCTCCGAAACGGTGGGCTACAGACCCATCATATTATATATCGTTGAACAAGTCTGTTGAAGAGCTTTTCAAAAATGTAATAATATACAGGGTGTTCCATTTACAAAAAGATAAGTTAAGTTCATCACCCTGTATATTGAAGAGCTACAAATATAACTATATTAAAAAAATACCGACATCTTTAACGCAAACAACATTTATATAAAACTTTTTTTTCTATCTCACATAGTTTCTGAGATAAGGGGATACGCACTCTTATACGGCCCACCCTGTACTCTCTATTGATCAAGATAGAGTGAATAGTGGGGGGGCTACACTAACATTTTGCAAGTCGTACTGTTGCAAAAGAGAATCGGGGTGGATGTGGATATTATAATATTTCAAGGGAAAAAAGAGGCTTTATTGTCGCAAGCTAATCGTTTTGCAGGGTACATACTAAATATTCGTAGGTTACGAAAAATGGATAAATAAGAAACTTTTTCAGACCATGAGCTACTACCGTACGATTTTTAACTCCAACTTTAACATAGGTTTTGGCTCTTCCCGAATCGATGTATGTTAAATTTGTTTAAATTTAGGAGAATAAATCAAACAAGAAAATGATGAGGTCAACAAAATTTAACTCATTACTGAAATGTGAATACAAAATCTTAGGGTCAAAACCTCTTTTGTTAAATTGGGGGAAAAACGTTTATAAAAATTATTATAGTTAGTAGGACTATCTGTTAGTTACAAGTTTTAATTGTTCTGTTTGAAGAATTGTATACTACCAGAAGCTCTATACAAAAGTGAATTTTACAGTAGGAAACTATATCCTTATAACTTTGTCAAACCGGCAAAAGGAGCAAATGAGATCTAATCCATAATATTCTATACATACATTAAACAATAGCAATCTCATTGGTACAAAAAAAATAATATTTGTGGCTGATGGATACGGAGGACATAACAAATACGATAGTGTTAGGTATGTGCTTTAAATGGTTAAGTACTTCGTTGGTTGAAAAAGAAGAAGAAGCATGTAGTAGAGCCATATAAATACTTCGAAATACTTATTTAAAGAACATGGAAGCTAGTTGAACTAGGTGCAGAAGTACCATTTTAAATTAAATATATACAAAATAATTTTAGAAATAACATTGTGGGTGTAAGAGATGAACAATTACATGTCCGACTTAGGTGCATATAAGGTGTGTAAACTGAAGAAAAGGTTGGAACACTAAACCCACATTCAATAAAACCCAGCACACTGCCTAAAAATAAAAAAAATAACAGTTTAAATATGTTATTTGTATGAGTACTGTTTATTTTCTTTGTTACGATTTGTATTTTCGATTATGCATCTCCGTACTGTCTTAGTTTTAATTCACATCGTATCAAAAGTCATTAAATTCATGACTCTATCGCTTTCATAGTACATTAACTCCATATTTATTTTTTTATTTATGAGTTTATATTAATCAAATCCATTTGTAGTAATTTATTGACGACGATACTGCTAACAATTTATAAAATCAATATTTATGAAACCGTTACTGCTAGAAATTAGTTAAACAGTTTTTCTGGGTTTTGATTCTAGAGCACTTTATACGAAAACATAAGTTATATAGATATTACGAGTCGTACATCCAACTGACAATCAAACACAACTGAAGATAGACCCCTAAATCATTGCCTATCATGCAACACCATTCTCAACGTGAGTATACAAATTTAGAAACAAAAATGAAATCCCATCTACATGTCAGTAATTCGATTTTGTGTAATACAAAATGACCTAAAGGATCCTCTCTATATATATATATATATATATATATATTTTTAATCGCAGCATCGATGAGCATTGACATAATTGAAAACAAAGAGCATTAGAAACATTTCAAACTAGAATATTAGATAGAAGAACTACTGTCGAAAGATATAAGAAGGTTCGCATGATATTCTGTAAAAATACAGTTATGGTACAGGTTGAGGTATGATGTAGATACAATTATTATTAATCTTCAGTGTTATCCCTTCTCAGAGATAATTTCTCAAATGTTGCTTTTACTTATTGAATAGGGTATAATATTTCCTCCTAATTTCGGGGTACTGTGTATATTAAATTATTTCGTTCATTGACTTGGCGCTGTAACATGCTGCTTTTCTTTATTTTTCTTAACTTTATTTTTAACGGATAAGGTAACCCTTGTAGACAATTCCTTTGTTGTAAAATTGAGCAAACTGGTGTACTTGTGAACGTTTTCCCGTCCGAATTAGATATTCATAAACTTTTTGCTGTTCGTAGCGGTTTTGCACGGTATGGAGAAGTTGGCGCTCTTGATGAGTATACCTATATCTTATATCACATTTTGTATAGACAGATACACAAAATTATACACGTTCATGGTCGAAGAATAGCCTCCAGATAATATTACCTAGGGCCCAAATTCAGTTAGTATTATCAGATTATCAACACCAAAAGCATTAAAACATGTCCAATGAAAAAAATGACTCCATGTGATTATCCCAACGCATACTCCTAATGTTTTAAAAACTATCGATGTGTTTACTTCCCTTTACATGGAGTTTACTAATAGTACAGCACTATTATCTGGTAAACTAATTCCATTAAATTGCACTGGTTTAGTTATGTCCAAGTAGTATCTGCATAAGTAGTGGCAGATTATTAATGCGATAATGGATACTAGAATCCTCCACATCCCAGGACGTGTAGGCAAATAAATGCTACATAAACCTATGTTCAATGCTACTGGTTAACATTTCAGGGGATCAACTCGACATGCCAAATTAAAGTAATGGTGTTTAGCGTTGTATTTAGTAAAGACTAATGCAGTTAAAAATAATGTCCTAAGAGTTCTTATTTATTCAAGAGTTCCACATTTATAAAACAAAATGAATCTCTATATTTATTATTTCCATGAGATATTTCCGATGATGAATTTTCTAAATTTAACTTGAAATTTTAATTATTATATAATATCATTACAGGGTGTTAAAAAAATAAAAATATTTTTTAATATCTCTGAAACTACAAGCCGAATTTGGTACAATTGTAACTGATATCGGATGCCACAAAAAATAGTGATGTATCCACCTGATCGAAAAACCAGTGGCGGAGATATGGGTAATTAGTGATGTTAATTTAAAAAAAAAGTAGCCCTGCCCTGTGCAAAGTCAAAAGCTGCATTAATTTCCAATGTCCCTTTTTATTTTCCACAAAAAGGTATTCTTCATGGTCGTTCGTATCTGCTACGGTTTCATGGCAATTTTATTTTATTTTTTTTCAATTAATACCTAACTAAGTATATACTTTTTTGGAAAAAAGACATAGAAAGTAAAGCGGAAACGTTTGTTTCTTTGGAAAGAAAAAAACGAAATGTTTTCTTTTACAGTACTGTACAGTTACAAGTGTACCAAATTTGGTATTGGATAGCTTTTTTAGTTTCAGAGATATTAAAAGTACCTTTATTTTTCCGAACTTTAATACCTTGTAAATTCCTTAGGGAGCTTCAAACGGATAAATTTTATAGAAGAAAGTGGTGGTATTATTTTTCGAAGTTCTATTGGTTCCCAAAGTTTGTCAATTTAAAATTGAAACACCCTATATATATCAGTCATTTTCTTTCATTTTTGCATTGAGTGGACTCTTATAAATGCAAAGCTTTATGCTCAAAGATGAAATAATGTATTTCACCAGTATACATAGACCGCTTCAATGATTAAAAAAAAAATGTTTAGGTGCTACAGATGTGATGTAGATGCCTTAGATGCTAATGTGACATTTACCTTGTGAAACTACTGTGTGTGACATGAATCCTGTATGCATCTGGCAACACTATTTTGCTACACTGTTACATATTCTAATGACAAGAGTGTAATTTTGCTAGAATCACTCTATAGAATTCTAGACATAAAGTAAAGTTATTAGAATAAATAAAAGTACGTGCAGTAATGAACCGTACTTATAACGGTTACTAATATTCTTTATAATGGCACCAAAATCATTAACTAGCAGCAAGAAAAAGTTTTTTGGAGTTGAAAAATATTAAATCTGCATTAGACAGGCATCTGCCGTGCTTATAAAAATACTTATTAAGTACAAAATGGTCCGTGATTACTGACAACAGAATTATCGGTTTACACTAATAAAGAAAAGTTAACAAAAAGTTTTTCTAAAAGTAGACTGATTCAGCAAAATTGTTTTTTCCTCTAATAACTACATTCCACTTGGAGCCTAATACAGATATTTTGTCGGGGATATGCAATTTCTAATTACAGTTAATGGAAATTTCTTTCAGTGTGAGAATTTAAAAATTTCAGATACGCCTAATGAATATCTTCTTAGCATTATCCTATGATTTTATTTTAGTTTCTGCTTATTTCCTTCTTCAATTTGAAGTCTCATTTCCTCTTACTTACCAATCAAATTTCTTCAGAATATCTCATTCATGTTTAAGTTGGATTAATTATCTTGAAAACTTCAAAAAATCTGTTTTATGTTTGAATTAGTGCGTGTAGTATTGATAAAGAAAAAAGGTCATATACCTATGTAGTTGATATAATTTTTTTTTAATGATATTATTCCTTTCAATTGAATAGAAATTTACCTGAAATACAAATCCGCTTTTGTAGATCGATAAACTCTAGATATACCTCTTTGCTGAACTGACTTTTCATTTATCCAAATACAGAAGTTCAATTGGATTTAAAAACAAAAGTGGAGTTTTTGTACCTGCTAATAACATCCATATTTCTCAAATGAGTTCAGAATTTATTTTTGCAAGTATGCTGCCTATGTACAGGGTGTCCAAAATAAGATCCTCTATCCCCTTATCTCAGAAAGTATATAAGGTAGAGAAAAAAGTTAAATACGAAAGTTTTTTGCTTTTACCTGAATTTTTCATTTTTATAACTTTCTTGAATACAGGCTGCTCAGTTTCTCTGATCCTGGCATCAACTTTCTCTTTTTAAATTGGACACCCTATATTCAATTACGTTTTTGAACTCTCATTAAAATTCTAGGTCGACATTGTTAAGAGTACCCTATACCTATCATTTACCGTTACGAAGATATTAGCATTTAAAGAAAAAAATTTTTAAAAAACTCCTGCTCAAAAAATCTCGGCAAAACAAATAAGACATCCAAAAAAAAAAGGTAAATAAGGTTTATTTCGTATACAATTAGACTCAGAAATTACTTCTATGGATCGATATTACCTGATCAATATACAGGGTGTTTTTGACAGATGGCTCAAACATGTATATGTTAAAACTCCAGAAAATCGAAAATCTCTTATGGAACACCCTGTGTATTATTATATTTTTGGATTCTCTATTAGATTTTAACCTTACTCTATATAACGTTCCCTATTCTTATTTTGGTTAGTTTTCAAGATATTGACGAAAATGTTTGGTGCGCTATTTATAAGAGACACATTTTAGGCCCTGTGTTTCTTGGCCAATATTTAAATGATCCCAGGTACCTTAGGTAAAATATCAGGAAATAGAATTCATTACAAACTTGCATTTTACCTTTATTGGATGCCGAAGAAGATGCCAATCAGATCATCTATCAGATGGATGGAGTTCCATACCACAATACTGCAGTTGTAAAGAATTTTATTTCTATTAGTATCTTCCTAGAACTATTTTGTGGAATAGATAGGGCCAAACGGGAATATCCCATAGCCGCCGAGGATCCCAGATTTAACTCCACTTCATAACTTTTTATGGGGTACACTGAAAGGCTGAGTTTATCAAATTCAAAGTAATAATGTTGATAATTTAAATATTAAAATCAGGATGGAAATTGAAGCGCTCAATCAAAGTGATTGCGCTGTAGGAAAACTAGCAGTTATATAAACAACATGCATAGCTGAAAATTGAGGACATATACGACACTTGATTTAATTTATTATTTTTATTGTTATTTGTTGATTATTGTTAGTTACTTGTGGTTAAATAGCTGACATTTTTTACACATGTTCGTCAATATCTTGAAAACTAAGCAAAATAAGAATAGGGAACGTTATATAGAGTAAGGTTAAAATTTAATGAAGAATCCAAAAATATAATAATACACAGGGTGTTCCATAAGAGATTTTCGATTTTCTGGAGTTTTAACATATACATGTTTGAGCCATCTGTCAAAAACACCCTGTATATTAATCAGGTAATATCGATTCAGTGAAGTAATTTCTGAGTGTAATTGTCTACGAAATAAACCCTATTTACCTTTTTTTTTGGATGTCTTATTTGTTTTGCCGAGATTTTTTGAGCAGGTGTTTTTTACAGATTTTTTTCTTTAAATGCTAATATCTTCGTAACGGTAAATGATAGGTATAGGAAACTCTTAACAGTGTCGACCTAGAATTTTAATGAGAGTTCAAAAACGTAATTAAATATAGGGTGTCCCATTTAAAAAAAGAAAGTTGATGCCTGGATCAGAGAAACTGAACAACCTGTATTCAAGAAAGTTATAAAAATGAAAAATTCAGGTAAAAACAAAAAACTTTAGTATTTAACTTTTTTCTCTACCTTTTATATTTTCTGAGATAAGGGGATAGAGGATCTTATTTTGGACATCCTGTACATAAATAACCAATTATAAAAACAGTGATTTCTATAATGAAGACCCGAGTGCAAGAAACAGGTAGCTCCGTTTTTACAAAATTTTGGGAAACTACAAAAAACTACATAGATCGTTTATGTATATTAATGAAACTCTGATTTTTTTTTCTGTATGTTATAAATATTAGTAAATAATCTTTGAACTTTTAAGGTATTTATATAATCTGTTATTATCTAAAAAAGAAATAAAATAATTTAAAAAATATTGCATTTGCCTGATTGTTGTTCCGAAATTGTCGAATTTTAGGCGCAACAAACGAAACAAACTTTAACAAAAAAATATTTTTTCACATAAATCAAAAATACAAAAGTGGGATTCTTCACCTACAACCTTATTAGACTCGCTAAGCAGATTAGTAAAAAATCAAAGTCTCGTTTACGTCTTTAATATATTTAACAAAAAAATGAATTCACTTAAATCAGTTACAGAAGTGTCTTATTAGACTCCTTAACCAAATTAGCATAAAAATCAGTCTCGTTTAGCGACGTATTCCTGAGCTAAATTCATTATATTTTTCAGCTTTTTAGTCTTAATGGCTAAAGGGCTATAGTATAATAAGGTTTTATTTGGTGGTAAGGTGCTATATTGTTATATTAAAATAAATAATGGACTAAATTCAATCACTTAATGTCCAACTCGACACATCACAACTAATGACGCTGAAGCTAAACTAATGACAAACGGAAAGAAACACTACTTACAAATTACTGTCAGATGGTGCCATCTATCCATCAATACCTCAATTAACTCGGTGCAAAAACCAGGTGGATCCGGAACTGCCCGATTTTTGCATCTAACCAGTGACTATTCTATACTCACTGATCTAACGTAATCTATAGGTTTATTATTCATCGAATCTACCTGGTTCTTGAACCGAATAATAGATAGAATTATTTAAAATCCAGATATGTATTTAACTCGGTTTTGGCCAAAAATGGAGCTTCCTGGTTCTTGCACTCTGGTCTTTAATTATTATGAATAATATTGAATTAATAACCTGAAGTACTTATATGTTGAATTATATACGTATTTATAAACGACTTTAAATAATAATATTCTTTGGAATGTAGTATCTGACTAAAAAACTTAGAATATAATGAAAAAAAGGTTTGTTGATCTTCATACCTATTGATATTTTTTAGATTAATTGTTCATTTTCACTAAACTCTACTTGTGTGGCGATAAAACGGAAGCGTTACCCTCCAGATTTATGGGTAATTATATTATGAAAGCTGCGAAGTTTTGAACTTCGGAATTCATCGTTTTGATTAAATATTGAAGGATAATGTTTGCGATCTAGTACGTGAATAGGAAGGGATTAAAAGCCACACTTCCTTGTTTGTAGTTTTTTTACTATGAATTTCAATGAGAAAATTTTATTCCAGAATATTATTTAATTATAACGTGAATTAAATTACTGAGATTAGCTAATCAGTTGTTTGCAGTACTGAAATGTGTCTGCGAAATACCGCTCAATTATATACACGGTGGTCACTTTTACGAAGTCCACCATTGGCATCTCGGAAAGGGCAATATATAAAGAGTGGCTCAAATTAGAAAACAGTTGCGCATTTTTATGCTTTTCAATTGTCTAAAATGAAATCCGGGATATTTCCTAAAGTTTCAATGCTTTTTAATGATCCTGAGGAACGATATCAGTAATTGTGACTTGAAAAGAATTGCTTATTAGATAATAATAACCGTAAGCAGGACAATAATACTCATCCATAAGTAACCATAGATTGAGAAATAACAAATGCTGCTAATATATGAATATAAAGCATTTTGTATTCATATATAACAAATATAGTTAATTCGAACCTTATTTTAGCTACAATTAAATGAAACATTTATAATGAAGCATTAACATCAATGAATATTACTTAATATCATTCATCTGCTACTAACGTACTGCTTTATAACAGATTATAAAGTCCGATAAAAGTTGAACTTATATAATATATTGCTGCCTATCCTTGAAGTACACGGATTTATTTTTAAACAATGCATGCTGTCTGAACAGAAAAAATGTTTTGTTGAAAAATGACAAATAGTATTTAGTAAACTTTGCTTTTGTGAACAAGTGATCTAAACTGCATATCTGATTGTATCGTCGACGTAGCTATTTGTCGTCGTATATTTATTGTTAAATGTATTTCACACTTTTAGTTTTTCAGATAAAAATATGTAAAAGAAGTTCCTATAGAGTTGTAGTTTTAGTAGAGTGTGTTATCTATAGAATAATTTTCAAAAAATCACTTTGTATTTGAAACTATTTTGTATTTTGTCCTAGAACTACTACAGCACAGCATAGAATTTCTTATTTGGTTGCACCACAGATAATCACAATTTGTCTCTAAATCCTTTTTATTTATTTATTTTATTTATTGCCTTGATATTGCACTTTAAATATTTAATTTGTATGCGTCTGGTTTTCTGCTTTTTGTTATTTTACAGGTAGGTGATGTGACCCGAAAAGGAAACTATGACTCATGAAGAAGCACCACAAATAAGTTACAGACATTAACTGTACTTACTTAACTGACTTCTAACTATAACTATATGTTAATATAAATATGCAGAGTTATTCAATTTTAAATAAAATAATGTGAATCTGTGGAATTTTAAACAGTAAAGTAAGTTTTATATATGATAATTTACATTTAAAGATATTTGCAGAGGAAAACAGTTTTTGAAAAATTTGTATGGGTTTTTTTTCATCGGAAAAACCACAATAGATCACATGACGACAGTGAAATTAAGCAGTAGAGATGTTTAATTTGAGCCACATTTTATTAACAAAATCCCAGTATAAGATGTTGTCAGGAAACGTATTTTATAAAGCATACCTAGGTATTAACAAACCAGAAATGAAGATATGAGTGGTTTAAGGGTCCGTGAAGTTAGCCCCCAACTCCTGGAGTTGGACGGCACTAATCCACAGTCGGTTAGTAAGTCGTTAGTAAGTATTTGTAAGCCCATTGGTAACATTTGTAAGTAAAGGGTAACCGATTTATTTGTTATTAATTTTTAGCGGCTAACTTCTTAGCAGCCCCCAAGTTGTTTATAATTGTAGTTTTTATGTTATCAGCTATTAGTAAGTCATTTGTAAGTAGGGATGCACATTTTCTTGAAAATTTCAAGATCTTGTCTTGATCTTGTCTTGAATTCAAGACAAAATCAAGACAAGAAAGCAAATTTGAATATCAAGACAAGACAAGAAAAAGCCTGTTAATACCAAATTTCTTGACAAGAAATCAAGAAATCTTGAAATTTCTTGCAAAATCGTAAATTTTTTTTGCCGCTACAGTCCGGATTAGTATGGTTTTAGGGTTAAATGAAAATATTAAAGAACATGGGAATAAAACGTATTTTCTAAATATTTTTGTCACTACATATATTTTTACAAGAAAATGTTAATAGCTACATTTTCAAAATAAATGAAGTAAAACTATACTAAAATGATTACAAAATATATTTACAGTGATGACTCGGTTGAACGTAATATGTCTGGATTAGACAACCACGAGTTTAAACACATCAAGCATCTAACCGACTCTTCAGATAACCTTGACCTAATTTTTGTTATGGTTAAAGATGCCTTAGAGAATACCCTTTCTACAGGTACACACTTAGCTAGTGTACTAAATAAGTCTCTGGCCATTTTTGCCAAACATGGATAGACTTGTTCGTGCCTTTTCCACCAATCAAGAATATCTTCTGTATTGTCTGCCCTTATTTCAGTAAGATATCGATCCATTTCAGATCGCCAAGTTGTTTCTGAATTGCTCTTCTTAAACAAGCATGTGAGATCCAAATCAAATTGGCCATTGTCTTTTCCACGTTCAGAAGGTGGATTTTGAGTAACTATTTCAGATTCACAACTAAATTTCTCATAGTACTCATTTTTAAAAAGTTGCTCGAATTTAGAAATTGCTTGTTGTTCCAAAGCCTTTCCCCACGAACAGGAGCTAAAGGTTTCTACCTTGTGCCGTGGATGAAATAAGGACAATACAATAGATCCAGTTGGTTTTATTGTAATGCTTCACAATTTTGTTTCGTGCTGCTTGAATACCACTAATTAAGTTCTCATCAATATCATCATCAAATAGGTACTACTTTTTTGTCCTAGCCTGCTGCTGTTGTCAGAAATATCCATCTGGCAACACTGGCTGGAGTGTAGTAGTGCAACCCACGCTGGCGTAGCGGGGCATTTATTTGCACGGTGATCTGTGATTCCCCCACTTGCCGTTTCAAGAAATTTCAAGATCTTGAAACTTTCTTGATTTCAAGACAAGAAATGAGATGACAAGAAAGGCTCAAGACAAGAAATGTTCCATTTCTTGAATATTTTTCAAGACAAGACAAGAAATAGCTTTCAACACAAGATTTCTTGTCTTGATGCATCCCTATTTGTAGTATTTGTAAGTTGACTGTCGACATTTGTAAGTCTCTAATAAAAAAGTTATAACCAATTAATAAATGGCGGCTAACTTCTTAGCAGCCCCCAAGTTCTTCCAGAATGTTTTGTTTACCTTACCAGTTGTTAGTGAATCGTTTGTAAGTATTTGTAAGCCGTCTTGCAACATTTGTAAGTCGCTAATAAAAAAGTTATAACCAATCAATTAAATGAGGGCTAACTTCACACCAAGCCGCTAAATTCTTTCAGACGGTTTTACTTACCTTACCAGTTGTTAAATCGTTTGTAAGTATTTGTAAGCTGTCTTGCAACATTTGCAAGTCGCTAATAAAAAAGTTATAACCAATCAATTAAATCAGGGCTCACTTCTTAACAAACCCTCAAAGTCTTTCAAAATATTTTGTTTACCTTGCCAGCTGTTAGTAAGTCGTTTGTAAATATTTGCAAGGTGACTTTCAATATTTGTATGTCACTAATAACGAAATTATAACCAATTAATTAAACGGAGGCTAACTTCTTAGCAACTTCCAAGTTTTCTCTAAGTGTTTTGTTTACATCACCACTGATCATTTTCAAGTCCCTAATACAACAGTTACTTATCAATTAATTCCGGTGAGGAAACTTGTTTGCCCTGTTTGTTTTATTTACTGTGGTTGTCTAAAATAAAAAAAAAGTATTTTATTTTGGAAGCTAAAGATTTTACTAACGTAAGATACAGATCTTGCGAGATATATCTAACAGATTACCATATGCCAAATCAAAATCTCGTTAAAAAGTATCTAGTTTAGTAGGTACATATTTATCAAGTATAATTCAATATATATTTTTTAACTATTTGACAAAGGTTACTCAAATATTATTGCGCTGCAGTTGTTCATAATAGATAGGTATGTAATAAATAATGGACCATGAATCCACGCTTATTTAAAAAAAAAATGAGGACTTAATACATTTAGATCTTATATAGTTAAGTATATTGTCTGTTTTCTAATGCGTGTAGTGTTTTCTAAAAAATTTGGTATATACTTACAGCAATACGAAAGTTAAGTTAAGCAGAGAATCACAGGGACACCAAATACGGATCATTCTCTGCCTAACTCACACGTACCTTGCATTATTAAACAATAAAAAACATGAAAAACAAAATAAAACCAACCCATACAATAAAACTGAAATAGAAAATTGATATTAGATTTCTAAGAAAAAACTTTTTTGGATATTTATTGTGTCACTAATCTAATTTACTAATTGTTAAACCATTATTTTTAGCTATTAGGTAACCTTGAAAAAGTCCGAAAACTCGGACGAAACGTAGGATATTTATTCAACAAATAAATTTCAGAATATTAGTGATTGTAATACTGATTACAGACAGCAATAGGTACCGTTACAGACTGATTTAAGAACGGTATATATAAAAGATTTATACAATTACAGTCATTTATGTGACAACTTTTTGATAATGAAACGAAAATATATTAATATTTCATTATGAATAGTATTTAACGAAAACTAAATTTATTTGAAGGAGATGCCGAAAACAACTACTCCACGGTCAATGTGCCCCGACTGGCAATGCATTAATAATCGGCATCTCTGCAGGAGTCGCTACATATCATTCATCGAGACCACCTACCAGACACTGACCAGCTTCGCGTTATCATGCGCTAGGGCACTCTGATGAGCGCATAATTAGCGCGAAATCGGTAAGTGTCTGCTTTCAAGTAACTAAGAAAATTAACTTGTGTAACTAAGAGTAAACTGGTCAATGGAAGAACCAATGCCATTAACTAAATAAAGATTCTTTTAAAACTATACTATTTACCGAGATGAGTCCGATTCGGAACATTTTTGAGTCGGCCTTTTTCATCTTTGCGGCTAAAGCTTTAGGTTAGAAATGTAGGACTGATTTCATAAAATTAACAATTTTTTTTTTTTATATTTAGGTAATATAAAGATTTCCCTTGAATACTAAAATTTTAAAATATTTATTTTAAACAACTATTATTGTACCCAACCAACAATTAATTTAATATTGGTATTGGTTTGGTAGATATTAATATTATGTTTATAGATTTATATTTATATTAATATTATATTAGGTAGATAAACTACCCCACTATATATGAACCTTAAAGTGTTTTGAGTGAAGTAGAGATTATCTTATAATGTCTGAGTGAGGTAACTGAAAGTTACAAATATAGGAAGAATCCCCAACTAAAATGAATATGTCGGCGATTTCTAACTGCTTTTAGTGCCTTGTAGATACGTTAAGTATATGACTTATACATATGACATTTTACTTTTAGTTAGAACTAATAAGAGGTAAGCCTCTGTGGAATTCATATGAATTTATTTAGTAATAACATTTTCATTAACAACTTACAAATGAAAAAAGTCAGCATACAAATATGCTAATAAATGATGTTATAATAAATTAATACCATTAGCAATAGTTAAGGTAAACAGAACAATGAAGTTTACTTCACTGGATTAACTGGTAGTAACTTCTTAGAGCCTTGCAAATGATATTGAAAGTCAGCTTAAAAATATATACAAACGATTTATTAACAACTTACGACAAATATCCTACGTTTCGTACGAGTTTTCAGACTTTTCCAAGGTTACTTAATAGCTAAAAATAATGATTTAACATACGTATTAAATTAGATTAGTGACAGAATAAATATCCAAAAACTGTTTTCTTACCTAATACATCAATTTCCTATTTTAATTTTATTGTATGGGTTGGTTTTATTCTGTTTTTCATTTTTTTTATTGTTTAAGAATGCAATGTAGGTACGTGTGAGTTAGACAGAGAACGATCCGTATTTGGTGTCGACGAGGTATCCGAATTTTTTAGAAAACACTACACACATTAGAAAACAGACAATATACTTAAATACTATAAGATCTAAATTTATTAAGTCCCCGCCTTTTTTAAATAAGCGTGGATTCATGGTCCATTATTTATTACATACCTATCTATTTTGAACAACTGCAGCGCAGTAATATTTGAGTAACCTTTGTGAAATAGTTAAAAAAATATATATTGAATTATACTTGATAAATAGCTAGGATTAGGTTAGGAAATTAGGTTAGGACTAAACTAGATACTTTTTAACAAGATTTTGATTTTGTTATATTTTATCATTTATGTTAGATCTCGCAAGATCTGTATCTTACGTTAGTAAAATCTTTAGCTTGCAAAATAAAACTTTTTTCAAAATAAATCTTTTTATTTATTTTCGACAACAACAGTAAATAAAACAAACAGGACAAACAAGTTTCCCCGGCAGAATTAATTGATAAGTAACTGTTATATTAGGGTCTTGTAAATGATCAGTTGTGAGGTAAACAAAACATTTAGAGAAAGCTTGGGAGCTGCGAAGAAGTTAGCCACCGTTTAATTAATTGGTTATAATTTCTTTATTAGTGGCATTCAAATATTGAAAGTCACCTTGCAAATATTTGCAAACGACTTAATAACAACTGGCAAGGTTCTATCCTTAAAAAAATATTCTGAAAGATTTTGAGGGTTGCTAAGAAGTGAGCCCTCATTTAATTGCTTGGTTATAACTTTTTTATTAGCGACTTACAAATGTTGCAAGATCGCTTACAAATACTTACAAACGATTTACTAAGAACTGGTAAGATGAAAAAAACATTCTGAAAGAACTTGCGGGCTGCCAAGAAGTTAGCCTTCATTTAATTTATTGGTTATAACTTTTTTATTAGTGACTTACAAATGTTGCAAGATGGCTTACAAATACTTACAAATGATTTACTAACAACTGGTAAGGTAAAAAAATTATTCTAAATGAACTTGGGGGCTACTAAGAAGTTAGCCGCCATTTATTAATTGGTTATAACTTTTTTATTAGAGACTTACAAATGTCGACAGTCAACTTACAAATACTTACAAATGACTTACTAATAGCTGATAACATAAAAACTACAATTATAAACAACTTGGGGGCTGCTAAGAAGTTAGCCGCTAAAAATTAATAACAAATAAATCGGTTACCCTTTACTTACAATGTTACCAATGGGCTTACAAATACTTACTAACGACTTACTAACCGACTGTGGATTAGTGTCGTCCAACTCCAGGAGTTGGGGGCTAACTTCACGGACCCGTGGTTTAACATTTAATTTAGTAAAAAATCTTGAACCGCCTCGTATAATATTGAATTTCATGAATTGAACTTCAATTAGATTTCATTTGTACAGATATGTAGTAATACTGATAAATATCTTCACACCCATAAAATCCGGAAGAAGATGTTTGGATCCGGTTGTATTAAATTTTGTTGAGTTGGTTAGTAGCCACGAAGTCTAGAGGTGCACCGTAAGGTTTTTAGAAGCCTGACTTTAATTTGTGATAAAAGTCCCCACCCCTAAATGAATAAACAAATATATTACAGTACAATTACTCTGGAAAATAATTATCGTGCTAGCTGTAGTTAGATATAGCTTCTATAGATATAAATATTCATTTTCGTTATGTGTGGTAATATTAATAAATCCTTTTACTATATCAAACGAGGCGTGGACGTGGCGCTAGTTCAAGCTTTTGTGGTGCTACTTTCAACTTTTGTAACGCTAGCTGAGGTTAGGTCTAGTCTAATGGTAGATTTTCAGAAGCTAAGAGAAGCCAAGTTACTACCTCAGTAAACACTAACTCTTTTCACTACCATAAAATTTTTCGTGCTAACTTCTACTTAACACCCTACCAAACTATGGTAAAAAGATCTTACCCACAATCGTATTAGGTACCGTAAATAATTGTGTCGCTACCTGATTTTGAATAAACAAATTTAGCGCTGGATTTAGAGATCAATTGTCGATACTGGTTTATTTGAAGTGCTCTATGTTAACGAAGTTCACGGCATACTGGATTTCACTTTATAGTTGACATTTTAATGTTGATTGTTTATTTATTGCATTAAGAAGGTTCACACCATATTTTTGATCAGTTTTATATAAATTAAGCATTAAATTATGTACTCGTATGTATTTAGCTTAACAATAGTGGAGAGAAAATTAATCTAATTAATCTTACTTAATCTAGAACATAGTTTCAAAAAATAATTATTCCTATAATTTGATTTCATAGTAGATTATTCATAACCCAGTCCAATACCAAAAGAGAAACTAAATAAAATTACAGAATCACCAAGCTTGAAAACAATATTTCTAATAATTTTATTCCTTAGTGCCTTACACATAATATCTTCAAAACTAAATTAAACTACAGAATTATGGACCGATTTTCACCTAGTAATTTAACAAAAATTATTATGGGATGGGTATGATACTTTTCAGTTGAATGTTAATGCACTGGTTGCCTTAACACTTACAACAACCTTCAGATATATGAAATTGTTTAAATAATTGCAGTGTCTCTCTGAAGATGCCATAATGAAGTCGTAACATTAGAATGAAATAAAAAGGTGTTTTGAAGAAAATAACAAAATTTCCCTGTACCTCAAACATGTATTTTGATTTCCGGTAAAACCAGATGGACCTAAAGGCTTAAAACGATTAATTTAAAAAAATAATTGTCAAAGTATCCATGTTTACGTATATTCTGTTGAGTAATATTTATAACTCTTTTCAAATACTAAGTTCATTGAAAAACCAATTATATGAAGTCAAATTACATTGATTATCGAAATGTAATTAATTGTTTTTGTTACAGAAATCACAATAAAGACTGTCCGTGGTGTTGAAAGTTTAATTTAGATACATATCAAATAAATAAGAAACCAGTATTATTGCAAATTCCAACACGCACTGTTTCAATGGTACCTACTGAATTTAAGTAGGTACTAGTGTGGGTGTGAAATAGTGATGTGCAGTTCATGACCGAATAGTTCGCATGAACTATTCACTTGAGGTGAACTGAACGAACTGTTTCATATAGTTGCCACTGAATAGTTCATTTTGAACTGTGTGTGAAATTGTACTGTTCATTCACGTTTTCGTTCCCTCGTTCGAGTCAGTTTAGTTCTTAGTACTTCGTGATTCAACATGTCTGACATGAAACATGAAACTTAAAACCGAAAAAGAAAACTTTTCAGTTTAGTAATTTAAATGAATTATTGCTCTGAATCGATACATTTAGCGTTTTTGTTATCTGAAATTCTGAACCATTTATGTATATTTTATGAACTAACAAAATAATTTTCTTCAAAAGCTGATAATAAACGTAAAATATATTTCTATGTAAGAAAATATGTAATACGAACAAAAAAAAGAAAGTTCAACATAGTAAAATTATAGTAGGTACTGTACATACTTTTATATAAATACAAAATTTATAGATTATAGTTTAAAAGTATTACTTGTGATAATTTCTAATATTTTATATACCATTATTTGGTTGTCATTTGTCATGAAGAGGATACCTACTACCTACTACTGCAAATATATTCGGTCCGCAAGGAAATCAAATACGAGACGAACTGTAGTTCGTTTTGAACTGTAAAAAAGAACTATTCACTTAGGTGAACTGTTTCGGTCCGAACTATTCACCAAAGTGAACTGGAATGCCCATCACTAGTGTGAAACCAGGTTTAAAAAATTAATCTTGCTAGAATGACATATTGCATAAGAGTTGCCATTGTAACGCCATTAAAATTTCAATTATTATACGCATAGGAGAACTGGTTGTTTTGTTGCAAATAAATGGGTTTAGAGAGTGTTAACAATAGGCATTTTAAGCATCGGTTAAGTGACTAATAATGTATGGTGTGGTGTTCACGATGTTTAACGGTCATTTAGAATAGCAATATTTTATCCTGTAAGACCACACATCATTGAAGCTTGAACCAAAATGTCATTAGCATTAGCTGCAGTAAATAAGCTGAGGGTGCTAAGGGATTTTTTATTCAAAAATCGAAGAAATTATTAAGAACGAATTATTTTTAAGAGATACTGCCTGAAGTGAAACAATCCATATTAACTGCTTATTTTAAATTCTTAAAATAAACGCAGTATTCTAATCTACGGCTAATGTCTTTATACGTATAAACTATCAAATCCAATTAAAACTTATCTAATATACTTATCAAAAATTTTTCTCGTAATACCGGTTGTGGCAAATGGGTAGATTATTGTATTCTTAATTTACAATGAGGATACTAATTTCAGTATCTCGATTTTTGATAATAATAATATGTGAGAATATCTCATAAATAACCATTTGTTACCATACCATAAATATATATAATAAGATAGTCTAATTTTTCTCTACACCAAGGAAAAATGTTAGTAATTATAATTAAAACCATTTAGTTATACACAGTTTACATCATATAAAACAGCCATAGTTCTTATAACATTTTTAGCATGACATTAACATACCAAAATATGAAAGTTTTTTTCTTCAAGATTATGGTTGGTTAATATAAACCAGATCAATCTGGTGAACCAATTTATATTCTGCTATTAATGAAATTTTAGTTATAATTATTACAAAATAAAATATTAAAGCCAATAGTGATTTGCTCATAATGGCCAAATGAAAAATGGAGTATTATAATACTTTGATTATATAAGCTAGGTACCTTATACCAGCTTTCACTATATAAAACCTTAAGCTGTACCTCTCTGTGTCCAAAATTAGTGATTGCCCTATGCTTAAAAATGATAGACAATATTCACAACTGGTGGACAATAAATTTACTTCCGCTTAATTTTTAGAATTGTAATTCAATGACATTTATTAGAAGAAATCATCCCATCGATTTCAATAATTATAGTATTGAGGTTAACATGATTAAGAAATGCACCAACATTAAAGGTCTTGGAGTAACATTTGATAGTAAGTTAAGTTTTGTGGAGCACATCAATGATATTCAGCGAAAATCTTTTAGAAATCTTTGTTTTGTCTTGAGGAATTCAAGCTAATTTACAGAAATTAAAACGGTGTCCTTAACTTTCAATTCATTGGTTCTCTCAAAATGAGAATATGCCTCTCTTGTACGGGACACAGGTTATAAAAATCATGTCAGCAAATTCGAAAATATACCTACATAAGAAATATGTTAAATAAGATTTCTCAACTGTACATAATTGACTATTATTAATGCAAGATGTAAGATAATTTCTACTAACATATGACATACAATTTATGAAGTTATGAGTAGTTTATGAATTGTATTGTAGAATGTTATACTCTGTTACATTATGATGTACTGCATCCACTGTTTATGTTAATTTTATTTGTTATCTGTGTATCTATGCATATTTTTTAAGAGTACCTATTGTATGTTTTTATTTCTTCTTTTTCTTATTTTATTGTATGTTATTATATCTTTTTGTAATTTTTACGCTACTACCAGCTATTATACAACAATTGGCATTGCTGTCGAGGGGTGTGTTCTAAATAAATAAAGAAATAAGTAAATAAATAAGCGAAATAACAAAATTATAACAGCCAAAGTCAATAAATAAACCATTCAACTGATTCAGCTCGATATTTATTTCTCTGTATTCAAATTTACCATTTGGTAAAATAAATCAAATACTGGATATAATTACCAAACCCTCCTCTGAGTGCAATAAACAACATTGATGATATTTACATAACCGTGCTACCACGTATCAGACAGTTCTTTGAGGACGGAAGGTCTCTGATTAAAAAAAATCAGTTTAAATAAAAGATAATATTTATATATAATCAGTGTAGTCAAATAATTATTTTTCCTTATAATCCAACTTATTTTTTTTTTAACAAATTTACATAGATTTAATGAAAGCACTCTAATAAAATATTCCATCGATAGATGGCGTGAAGATTGCCCGTAATGATAAGTGTGGTCCTAAAATTATATTCAACATAATTTACAAAATGTAGAAATCACATGAGTAATGTTAAGTAGGTAATATATTTAGTTGTTATATGATAAACAGAACATGTTTTTAATAATGGATTACCTATTTAAAATAATAATGATCCGAAAATCAGAGTCTGGTTCTTTTTTGCTTTTACTAAAATTATTGGCTACAACTGTTGACTCAGAAATATACCGAGCGTCACTGGTAGAACTAACCCATAAATAGAATGTTTATTTTATAGAGTGCAGATTGTACCTTTTACCACTTTCTTTTAATAACCGTACGCTATATTAACAGACAAAATAAAAAGTAATTAAATGTTTTCACATGCGAATCAAGGATGTTGTAGACACTTTTTAACAGTCATGTCAACGTTGTGCAGACGAACCTGGTAGACATAATTATAGTTGCAAAAGAGATTTTTGGCAGAGTAAGGACAAAACAATAATTAAAATATGTAAAATAGTAGATCATAGTAGATCAAAATAGTACATTTGGCTTATTAATGATCCCATCTCACAGACTGATATCAATAAAGAATTAAAATAACAAAACAAATAGTTAACAATGGTTTTGGATATAGAATGGTTGGTAATTTATTACGGATAAACATTAACGGGTATTAAACTAATTTTTCCAATACCCAAAGACAGTTATACAAAATTCAAAATTTTATTCATACCTAAGTATTTTGGAAGCTGAGCGGGAAAATAACGAATAGTTAACAAAAAAGAGTCAAAATAATAAAGAAAAACACAAAAATAATATTGTCTGTGTTTTTATATTAATTAGAATATCAAATGCGTCTAATACATATTGAATACTAGAATTAGAAACTAAGAAACATGAGACGAAACATTAGAGACGATACTTTTCATCTGTGAAATCGAGGGTATTATGTTTTAAGCCTAATTTAATCATGAAATGTAGAGGACCTTTAATATTGTTTCGAAATATGGTGGCTGCAACAATACCGAATCCAAGGTGTTAAAAATAAAATTTTTTTCCAACCATACGAATAAGGCACTATAACATTAAATTATTTTGTATAAAAAGAGGGCCTTTCGGGACTATTTGAGATCGTCATAGCAACTGTATAATAAAGAGGTTATTGTACAGTTGTACAGTATGTACAGTACCGAAAAGTAATTTGACATTGACATTGCATGTCACATAATATATTGAAATTTAATTAAATAGAAAAATAGAAACAGATAGTGACTCCGATGAATCGGTAAACTGGAGGTGCTAATTAGAAGCGGTTGGAAAAAAATATTATGTTAAACTCGTACAAAAAATACCTTTTCGAGACTCAAATTTCCCTCGTCCCGAAAACGTGTATTTTTTGTACCAGTTAAACAAATAATTATAGTAGAAAGTCATTTAGATGTGATTATGAAACTGCTTGACTTATGAAATTAATCAATTAAATAATAATTGTTATCCTACCTGAGGCATCTATCACCACAATACAAAATATTAAAAACAATGTTAAGCAGCTAAAGAGACCACGTTATATAGGTAACACAAATTTGTCTAAAAAACAAAACTACATATATTCCTATCGGGAAGTCAGCAATAAAATTTTTAGTGTGATATACATAGAGATTCCCAAATAAAAATGTGATCAATAATCAAACACAATTTGTTTGAACAAACAAGGAATAAAACCACACCCACAGATTACCTATGTGGCCACCCCTCTGCCCTCTGGACACGGCCAAGGATTACCTCTGTCATCCGTGTCACATCTGCCACCCGTAGATATTGATACCTCGGCTCACCTATTATGCGCCGTTCTTTTTCTCTGTTTAATACACACTTGACTCACGATCGAAGCGTCCTTGTCTCCAAATTGGACATATTTTTATTTGGGAGTCTGTATATATATTAATCAACGACCTAACAAAATATTTTGTTAGGTCGTTGTTTATCCATGTTTGTCCATGGATAAATAAAAAGGTGATATTGTGACGTCACCTAAATATTAAAAATCATTTACCTATACTCTCGAGGTTTTCGCATATTTTTAGGGATTCACGACTTGACTTGACCTGACTCAAGCCAAATTAAGTAGTTGTTAGCCGGATGGCGAGTCAAGTCAAGTAGTTATATTTCAAGTATTTGTTAAGATCGAGTAGTTGTTCAAGACTACTTGATTTTTTATGCTTAATTGAAATCAAGAAATTGCAATGCAATGAATCATGCCATAAACGCCTTCATTTACAAAATTGTAATGTATTACCAAAAAAATACTATATAAAAATAATGCAATAAACTGTTTATAGTGCATAACAATGAAATATACATATTGTCCAGTTTCCTTAAAAAATAAAAACGATTCTCCTTTATACGCGTTGTCTTCTTCTTCAGAAATACATAAGTTAAACTGTAAATTTAAAAGCAGTCCTTACTGTCATCGTTTGCCATTGAATATCTGATTTTTTATTGGGATCTTATATCTTCCAACACGTATTCTGACTCGCTAATCTGAAACGGTTTCTGTTTTCATTTCTTCTTTCCGTACAAATAATAACCATCAATAACTAGAGCTGATGGTACACGCACACACAACTGAGACACTTTTATGGTTACTCCAACTCAGATCGACACATACACAGTTGTTCCAGTCAGATCGGGCAAAGGGGAAACCCATACCTAACCACGCTACACTAATAAATGATGCACTCCCAATAAACATTTTTGTTTATATAATAGTTACCGTAAATGCTATATCACCTATCTTAAATAACTTAAATTGATTTAGTTTAGTAACAGAAATGTTTCTGTTACCCTTATAAACACCTTAAAGAGCTTGTAATAATGTGAGTAATAATGAATTTAAAATTAGGTTGTAAAAATTACATATATATTTTTTTTTTACATACCACGAGTATTATGTACCAAAGTTTTTCGCCTTGTGACCATTTAACAAGGTAGTATTAATTTTAACTTAAATTTTGAAAAAATAAGTTATATTTGGCTCTAAATGTAAGAGCCATATAAAGCGTCCCTGCTTTCATTTGGACAAACAACATGGCCGAATTGGTGAAGTCTATGTAGTGACTTTATAAACACTGAAGTGATCTTGTACCGTCTAATGTCACTACTAGTGTTGAAATACATCTTGAATGCCTTCAAAACGCTCTTATATAAATTATAGTGACGTAAACGTACGTAGTTATAAGCCTTCTTATTTGGACATAAATTTTCGGATCCAAACGCATTATGATCCGACAATCGACCAATAGGAAGTTAAGTAGCTATAAAACACTCTATTACTATTGGCACAGAGTCTATTGCATGGTAATTTCCTACGAACATGTTCTGCTGATTTCTCATGGCGAAAGAAAGCTGATATTCTTTAATAATGTGAAATCGGATCAAGATGAGAAAAGAGCCAATAGGAATTAAGTATTTTTAAATTACTTAATACCTATTGGTTGTTTCCAGAACATAATGCGATTTGAGATTAAATTCCGTGATCAGTGATTAGTAATCAGTGACCGGGATGAACATAACGTCTCTGACATAACCTTACTTCAAGATTTCCGTGTGTGTCGGTTTTATAAATGTATGGTGTCATGCTCATTGCAGTTTATTAACAAGGTTTATATATCTATCTGTCACATAAGAGGCCGTTGCATTACTACTGCTACTATCATTATTATGCCCAGTAATTTCTGTGTGGATCCCGTGTTCTGTATTTCTGTCTGGTTCTAGTAGTAATTCATGGATATTGGATGGAGATATTCTGGTTGAGTAGTATTGATATGATTCTTTAATGCACTAGGTATTTCTTCTACTACCTGACGATGCAAGGAATTGACACTTTTTAGGTTAACAACAGCATCTGAACTGAATGCTGATCCTGCTGGTACGGTATTTAAGATTTTGGTAAAGTTTTTTGTAACTTTGCGACGAAAAGAACTGCTGCACTTAATTTTTTTCCAGTTTCTCAACATTCTGATTTTTATCTGCTAGCTGCACTATAGCTGAATGACAATAAATAAAACGTTCAATATAAAGTAGGTATCAATATAAGTTTTATAAGAGGAAATTTCTTTTACTACGGGTAACGGAGTTTTATAAAAAAAAACAGTAGTTATACAAGATCACCAGAAGTTTTATAACGTACCTAATTAGTAAGTACTTTACCCACAGTTTTTATAAAGGTGATTAACAATACTACTATATAACTCAAGATACATTAGTTATATAAATGAAGTAATGGCAAACCTTATATAATTTTCTTATAAATATATTGGTAATGATTACTATAAGTTTCATAAAATGGGTGATGGAAATATTTATATTACTTCATTATATACCAAGAGACTACAGTAATTTTATAAAACCCTAATAAGACTTGGTTACTAAAAGGCAAACTTATAAAACTCCACAACCTTCTTATATACTTTCATTACCTTTATATAGTCTTTATATAACTGACCGTTACCATATGTTACGAAAAATGTTTATTGGGCTATTAGTGTATCGTGTACCTAGCTTGTTTCTGGTGCACATAGATGCACCATATGTGCTTGCAAGCTCATGTACATAGATGCATGAGCTTGCAAGAATGCTTGCGCGTTTTCGTACACCTTTGGACGGTTATAAGTATCAAGTAGCTTGAAATTTCTTGACGTCAAGTCAAGTAATAACGATAGAAAATCAAGCCAAGGCAAGTATTGAATTTTTAAAATACTTGATTATCAAGTCAAGTCAAGTAATCTAGGAAAAATCAAAACTAGTTAACTTGATGAATCTCTAGATATTTTCTGCGAACAGTTAGGTTATAACTTCCAAATACTTGTGCAATAATTCAAGCACAAAACAAAGCACGTATAATAAACAAGTTAATTATATAAATATGTTTAAATGGGAATGTCCTAAATAATCACTCTCTTGGCAATGCCTTGAATAGGATTACATTACTCAAGCATATGCTAGAAGCCACATTATTCGTCAGCTCTTCCACCCGACAAATACGGTTTCAAGTTTATTAATTCTCATCGGTCTGGCATAGGTAGAAGAACCCGGAACGATCTGACTTAGCTCAGAGCTTCATAGTAGTGACGAATTGGGACCTCTACCTGTCAAAGAATGTACATTCCATTGTGAAGTAAGAGGTTACCTGTCAACCTTGTAGGTTGACAATATAGTCTGATACACAAATGTGTTTTCAAATAATAGTTTAACTTACTTACTAAGATGACAGGTCACCAGTCTAATATTACCTTCGAAACAGGTTATATATATGCTATCTATATATTGCGATAGGCGGCCAAATAGTAGCGTAGGGAAATAGCGGACACTTCTAAGAAAAAGGTACGTTTAAATTTATATTTACTTGACTATTTGACTCAATGTGAATTTGTGGTATATTTTTAACTTAAACATTTCTGGCCAGCAATGAAATTTTACATTTATAATAACGTCAATATATTCTTTAAGTTTGCATAAGGCACTTGTCACGATACTTGGCACTTGTCATATTTTTGTATTTACTGTTCCGGCATTGTTCATTGTATGCATTGTTGCTAATCTAGTTGCTAAGAATAATTAATCTAGTGTTATTTGAATAAAAAACAATAGTCTCATTGACGAGACGTGATTTCAAAATCGGCCCGTTTCAAACAGGTGTCTATATCGGTATATATTATATTATATAATAATTGCAAATTAAATTCAGTGATTTAAATAAACAGACGTATTTAAATATACTGTAAGCATTAAAGTAATTATAATACAGGATTTTTTTATAATGGGCCAAAGTTTACTGCTACACAAAGAAAAAGATTAGAATTATAATTAAATCTATATTATAATATAGAACAGCTCTTATAGACAATTATTATTATTATTATATATATATAAGAATAAGAAATTCTTTATGTCAATCTTTATTTTAATTTTAATTAAGTAATTATGAATTAAAAGTTATGTCTGATATCATGAAAAGCGCATCATTTTAAAGCATCATTAAGTTCTTTATAATGGCTCAATTAAATGTTGGTCAATACAAATAACAAGAATAAATAAATAGTTGATTCGTAGAGTTGGATTCAAAAGGGAAACAATTTTCTAGGATGTTTTATTGCTTTTCGATAGACGTACCTAATTATTTTTAAGGTTTTGTATTAAAAAAATGTTTTAAAATCATAACAATAACAATTTTCAATATGAGAATAACTTGCCAAATTACAAGTATTTCGTTTTTTGTAGTTAAAAAGTTTATGTTTATACATAAACGTGTAAGTAAAATATAGTTTCACTATACCAAACAGTTTTATTATACAATTTTGAGGATAAGTTTTCCATTGTTATACAAATTAAATGTGTTTACAAATATTTTTAAAACATTTAATAACCTTGTTATGTAAAATAATACTTTAGTAAACAATAACTAAAGTTTAATTGAAATAAAACGTCAAACAACGATATAAAGTTTACAAAATCATTGTGAGGTATATTTAAATTGCCAAATAAATCCAAATTGGCATTTTCGTAAGCTTTATAGGTAGTAGGAAAATAAAGTCGATTCATCCGAATCTTGATGGGCTTTAGAATATTATTCGCCAACATCGTGAGTATACTTAGTAAGACCTTTTTTGATTAAATACCCTGCAAAATACCTTACAAAATTTGTTTCTAACATGCTGTTTCTGCAATTCGGTTATTCTGCAATTCTGCAATTCTGCAATTTGTTTTTAACTACAAATTGAGTAATAAAATTAACCAAACTTAAGGCATCATAATTAAAAAACTAGATAAAATGTTTTATTAAACAAATAATATCATTATAAAAATCAAAAGTAGTAAATAAACAATACAGCTGATTTAGATAGATACAGAGCCTTCGTAAATATCCACAAGCCATTTGACCGCAATTATTATAGGTAACCGACATTGCACCGATTGGTACTGATTAATTAAAAATTCCTAGAATTAGTGCAGTCCTCCGGACTTGCTTAAAGCTTTAATTAAATAAAAATATATGGACAATTACTCAACCTCACAAGCGAACTGTTTATAATATTGAATTTATATGGAATTACATATATATAATAATTGATAACAACGAAAGAAAATTTGACAAGTCAAATTTCTGGTTATTAGTGAATTCTATTTTTTATCTATTAAAAGGACAATACTAAAAGACTTCAGAACTTTTAATAGGAATATAAACAAAGAGATATGCCGAATAACTTTAATATTTATAATTTTTCTTTAATTTAATATTCAGAGTAAACGAAACATTGTGTCATTTATTTTTTATTAGAAACAAGAAACAACATTGAAAAAACCATTACATGCTACTCTCTGATATACCTACAGTACCATTGCATCAACAATAAATCCGAAATTATTTAGAAATTACATTAAAAAAGTTACATATTATGTTGAAAATCATGTCCTTCACTAGCTATACACAAATTTACTCTCCTATACATATTTCTAAACACATTTTGCAGCTGATGGTCAGTTATATTGTTAATTCTAATTAATTTCAATTCTTAATTTAAATGCCCAAATAAGAAATAATCTAAAGGAGTTAAGTCCGATGAAATGGGTGGCCACAATTCTCGACTAATTAGTCTATACCATAATACTCCTCCAAAAACTGAATTGTCACTGTTGCGGTATATGCAACTGCTCCATCTTGCTGAATGTAACCGACTTGGAACTCATCCTGTTGTTATTGTTAGATGTTATTGTGCTAGATAAGGCTCTAAAATAACTCTTCAATATCTTTCACAATTTATTATCTCATAGAAAATTATAGGACCTACGTCTTCTACTACGAATACTATACGTCTTCTTGACATCGCTAAACACACCTCAACTTTTATGGGACGTAAGATAGTTTCTACAAATGTGTGAGGATTATGTGCAGCCTGCAATGATCATTCTTTAATTGGTTTTTATCGGTGTTTATTTAACAGATTCAATGACATTAGCTCTGGCTGAACTCAGGGTGGGGGCAAATTCGAAACATTATAATTAATATTTTATATAATATAAATTTTATACCACCTTGTGGACGCCGTAACAGTTATAATAGTGAATGTATGGCAAATTGAAACAAACAAGTAAAAACAATTCTATATTACAATTAAAAGTATTTAGAGAAAATATGTGAATGATACTTAAATAATAAAGTATAAAACAATAAAGAACAACTGATGGTTGTTACCACTCAACATTACTTTACAGGGTGGTGTATCTGCTAAAAAAGAAATGATCTGGATTACAAAAAAACTTATTCTTCTGGCATTGGAGAATACAATTCAATCTCCCACCAATATATACTCTCCAGATGATGGTTGGAGTGGAATTTCGACAACGTGCAGCAGATAATGAACCTTCCGGAAAGTACGAACAAGATGGTGTAGCTAGCCTAGCTTCTTGTTGATCCGGATATTGCTAATCGGGATGTAAGTGCCTTCTTCTTCTATCGTCGTTCTAATGCTGGAGTTGTAATTCCAGGTTGGTTCTCCTCTTCCAAGAAGCCAAGGTGTTTTTACATAAAAATGTATTTAGACCAAAATCGTAAAGCCATGTAACTAATATGACAACAGATCATTTTGCAATGATAACATCTGCAATATATGTTGAATACAAATTTAAACTAATGTGCTGAAAACTGACAGAATGTGATATATGAAATTTACATGAAATTGGAATCACCCAGTATATGAAATTGAAAAAAATATATCCAAAGTATCCAATTTAAAGTGATAATTAATATTTCAAAATGTAAGATATAATTAACTAAAATACGTGAAGTTTTAGTATAAGAAATATAAGAGATGATTCAATAAAAATTACTAGAAAATATATTTTCTTTAAACGTATAAAAAATGTGTGTCCCAACAAAAATGATGACCTTGTTAATTAAATATTTTCTACACAATTAAGCGTAAAATTATAGCTTTGAACTAATTATAGATTGAATAATATTAATGGTTATCAAAGTGCAAGAGTGAATAGCTCAAAATAGATATATGTATATAAAGCAAATTTAATAATGTATTAACTATAATTAGAAATGGCTTCGTGTAACCTGACAAGAGATAAATACTGCAAGCAATAAAAAATATGTACCGGAAAATTTGCACTTCACTGTTGGGAATTCAATGAGCAATAATACATATTATTTCAATTTACGAAATATGATTTAATTATATTTGAACTCATTTAACCTATCCAGCGACTAAGACAGTTAGGTGAGCCAGACTTTCCCCAACAAATTTGGTTCTATAACCTTAAAAGGAAAAAATCACCTAGGTACTAACTGACTTATTGTCTCAACACTATAATGAAATTATAAGTTGGCTAGTTGCCAATCTAAAAGACCTAAATTCAAAATGAGTTAACGAGTGTTCAATACAATACCTATAGAAGGTATTAATCAATAAACCTTTAATTAAACCTAACTAAAAAATAACGCCGACACGTGAAGTTGAAGAAATGAAGAAATTGTTGCGTTGTGGTATCGAAAAAATGATTGCGCTAAAGCTACAGCACGAATTTTCAATGCAAACCAACCGGAAAGAAATGTAAATGTAAGTATGTTAAGCAACTGATGGATAAGTTTGTTGCAACTGGTTCGCTTCTAAACAAGAAACGCGAAGTGAACCACCCAGTATGAAATGAAGCAATTGAAGTGACAGTTTTGGGTCATTTGCAAATGGATAATACACAATCAATCAAAGCAGTGTCTCAAGCTTCTGGTATATCTACTTCCAGAATTTTGAAAAAACACAAGTTTCATCCCTTTAAGATGACGCTGGTTCAAAAGTTGAATGAAGATGATTTTGATCGTCGCATTGAATTCTGCGAGTATTTTAGTGAGCAGCTCTGTCTGAACCCAAATCTCCTCTATAACATTTGTTTCTCGGTCGAATGTACCTTTATGTTAAATGGTGAAGTAAACAGACACAATTGTCGGTATTGGAGTGATACTAATCCTCATTTAATCAGAGAATGTCAGACACAGGCTCCTTAAAAATTTAATGTTGGGGCCTGAATTTTGGGCAATCATCTTGTTAGACCATTTTTTATTCAGTGCACTCTTAATGGGAACAATTATGTACAATTGTTGGAAGACGCAATTGATCCGATGATAACAGAAATTTCAGAAAATGACGATAATTGAATAGAAAATGAATTAACTTTTCAACAAGATGGTGCACCCCTCATTATGCTATTGCTGTGCGGCAATTTTTGGATGAGCACTTTCCAGGGCATTGGATTGGTGGACGAGGTCCCGTTGAATGGCCACCCAGATCACATGATCTAACTCCTTTGGATTTTTTTCCTGTAGGGCCATTTGAAAGAATTAAAATTGGACATTAGACATTAGAAGAATTGCGCGAAAGAATTGTAGAAGAATGGCGATTAATAACACCTAAAGTATTCAGTAATGTCAGAATCTAATAATAGGATTTATTATGGTTTGTAAGTTAATGGGGGTTATTTTGAGCAATTCATTAAATAAAAATTGATTTTGTTTAATTTCAGCTTTTTTACTTCAAACTGAATTTTTTCTTCTACATTGATCAACACATCAAAAACAAAAATATGGTTGTTTACAGAATAAAAATACCTTTAATTTGATGTATTGCATGACCCCCGTGCCCTTTAAAATTTTTAAGAGGGTTGATGTGACGCGCATAGGAGTGACGTTTGGGGGTTGTTTTTTAGATTAAAATTCTTCCCCCTCAAAATCGGTTTTGACGTATTTTGGGAATATTCCGGGAAATCCTTACTTCCCAAGATCAGGGGGTCAATTTTTGGTTGGATGACCCTGTATATTATTTTGAAGTTTAATAATTTTTCGTTACAAGCCCAAGTCCTATAATTTTGGCTATTTACATAACCTGATAAGTGGAGCCATGCTTCTTGAGTAAAAAATAGTAATAAACTGAATTTAGTGTAGTAGATAGATATATATTCAGTTGAGTAATTATATTTTTTAAACATAATCATTGAAGCATGCAGCATAATCTATGCTTAAAATGGAAAAATGGATCGATATTTTTGGAACATAACAAAACAGCCCTATGAAATTGCATCTTAATAACTAGTGTTCTAGTTTTGTCCATTTTTAGAACACACCTGGTATTAAACCTCAGTATACTTACCCACTCGTAAATTGTAGCTCCAAATATAAAGTAAGACCAAGCACTAACTCAACTCCTTACACGACTAGAAACATAAAAGCAAATAAAGAGCAAATAGTGTTATCCCACTGAATTATAAATGAAACCCATTTCTACACGGTAACAAAAATTTGTGTAACTATTTATCTTAATTTTCAGTAGATCAATCGAGAAAGGACTTTAGGAGTATAACATTCCTAGCACGTCCGCTTTGACTACTCTGGAAATTTCTTTGGAAGGTCCACTTTACGCCGAGATTTTTCTTTTAGGATTCCTTTAAATAAATTTCCTGTAATTTTAAGAAAGGCATTGAAGTTGTAATTACAACTAGGTTCTAATTTAAAATAAATCTTGCTTCAGCCGCAGTATTATGAGAAAATGAATTTATATTACTGAAAATTAGCTGTTAGAATGTAATTGCAATTTGTTGGAGTAAAGTTAAACTTAAAACATTTACTTTTATTTTAATTACTATATTAATTGGAAAGTAAGCATACGATGTAAAAATTTTATATTCCGCTGTAAAAACTTTTGTGGCTACTGCAGTAGACAGCGACTTTAAACTTATAAAAATATTATCCTTTGTTTCCAGGGCTTAATAATGCGATGTACTTTTGTTAACCTAAGAATAAATAATAAATTTCCTAAGAATCTCCAACTTCTATTCCAAACATATTTTTGTTAGTCTTAAAGCAAATGCAGCAAAACTCTAGCGGGTAGCTAGCAGCTAACTGCAGCAGCTAGCGTACGCATGAGTGAAGCTCTCTCTAAGATTGATAAGAACTTTTTCAATACGATACTTACCTATTACACTTGGGCTGGTGCGAAGTAGCTCCATGGATCATCCGACGGCCGTCTTACCGAATGGATCTGATGGAAATGAATAAAAAAGATACACCACATGCACTATATAAAACTAGGTTTAGATCAATTTTAGCAGAATATAGAAATGCAACTATTATTTATACAGATGGATCTAAGACAGATGTTGGAGTGGGAAGTGCCAGTGTTGTTGAGGGAAGAGCACACTCTTGGAGTCTTCCACATACCGCCTCAATATTTACCGCAGAATTATACGCTATTTGGCAATCAATCTGTTTTTGTCATACGTCAAACTCTACGACTTTTTTAATAATCTGCGACTCACTTAGCGCCATATTAAGTATTCGCCGTGTGTTCTCTGCAGACCCTCTTGTTCAGATGATTCTCTCTGGTTTACAAAACCTACAAGCAAATAAAACAGTAACGTTCGTTTGGATTCCTAGCCACATAGGCATTAAAGGAAATGAACTTGCTGATATGGAAGCAAGGCGAGCTGCTGATCTTTTGAAACCTGTAATGATGTCAAGAAATTCATAAAAGCACGTGTACTGAACATTTGGCAGAGAGATTGGGCTAACAGTGATACTAAGTTGAAACCAATCAAACAAAGTGTATTGCCATGGAAACCATCTAGCTACCTTAAAAGAAGGGAGCGGGTCACTCTCACGCGGCTACGAATAGGACACACCTACACTACCTCAGTATATCTGATAAAAGGAGAACGACCGCCACAGTGTGAACAGAAAAAAGTTCCGATCGAGCATCCGAAGTGGCAACACGTAGGTAGCGAGCGAAACAAAGTGAGATAGTGTAGTGAGTGCACAGTGAAGTGGAAGCCCCACAGGATTCGACTAGAGATAGGAGAATTCAACAACATGCCTTCTTCAAGGCAAAGTAGCAGTTCCGGCAGCGATGCCGAAAAGGCGAGGAACAAAGCGCTGATCGACGAGCTGCTGCGAAAAGATTTTGAGCAGAGCCTCCAAAGGATGATGACCATGCACCCCAAAGTTGACGAGTCGATATACGACGATAGCGACGACGAAGACGATCTAAGCATAGATAGCACCACGGGAGTGGTAAAGACCCCTGCGAGGAAAAGCAGCAAAGAGCCGACGGAGATGGAAAAGCTGAGGGACGAGAACATAAGGCTGAAAGAAGCAGTAATGGGCCTGCAGAAAGAACTGGACGAGAATGTCAAAGAAAACCAAGACCTGTGCAAGGGATTCGACCAGGAACTTGCCAGGCTAAACCAGAAATGGGAAGAAAGACTGGCAGCAGTTGAAGGAAAACTAGCCATGAACCAAAGTATCGAGGCAATGGAGACGGAGGCTCCGGCGCCAACCACCGATGCACCAGCGGCGGCTACCACTTCCTCCTCCTCCGAGGAGGAGTGGAAAGTCGTGGGCCCCCAAGGTGAGAAATACTAAAAGACCTCTTTCTTCTGTTTCAGGCTCCGACTCCGACAGGCCAAGGAGTCAACCGAAGAGGAAGCAGACCGCCCCCGCCACCAAAAAGGCCACCCCCGCCACCACACAAGCTACCCCCACCGCGACCGCCAAAACCAGGATCCCACCGGTGATCCTCCGTGAAGCCGGGAGCTGGACCAGGGTCTCAAAAGAGATCCTAGCCAAACAGATCCGCTACAACAAGACGAAGCTGACAAGCGACGGGGTGGCAATAACTCCGGAGACGGCCAATGACCACCGGAAGTTGACCGCCTACCTCCGTGACACCAACCAAGGGTATCACACATTCACCCTGGCGGAGGAGAGAAACCAGAGGGTGGTTCTAAGAGGACTGCCCATAGAAGTCCCTCTGACAGACATAGAGGAGGACCTGAAAGCCCAGGGGTATAATCCTATATCCCTCAGCAGGATGGTCTCCCGGCGAACGAAGAAAGAGATGCCCCTGGTACTGATCCAAGTACCAACGACGGAGACAGGCATCCTGAACATCAGGAGATGTTGTTACCTGGTGGTAAGAGCAGAGGCCCAGAGAAGACCCACGGGAGCGACGCAGTGCCACCGCTGCCAGCGTTTCGGCCACGGGCAGTCCAACTGCACGGCGGCCCCGAAGTGCGTGAAGTGCGGCCAAGACCACCCCACAACAACGTGCGAGAAGTCCAGGGAGGAGCCGGCAAAGTGCGCCAACTGCGGAGGGGACCACCCGGCCAGTTATAGGGGATGCCCGAGGTTCCCCAAGCCCAAAAGACACAAGACATTTGCCGAGGCGGCAAAGGCAAAGACGGCGGCACCCCCGCCACCAACACCAATGCAGGGCCTGGACTTTGCGAAGATGACCAAGATGATGGAGCAGATGCAGAAGTTGTTCGCAGTAATGGGAACACTCTTCGGCAACTCCCATCTCGGGTAAGTATGTGCTAATAAAATAATTTATGTTTCAGCTAGGCATCCACGCAGTACAGAAGAGACAATAAACAAACTCCCACGACTCGCGGGTAACGAGAGGCCCGCGGCTTGGCAGCTCCGTGGACTCATACACGGTAGCGCGCCAGGCCCGGGCAAACTCTCACCGCAAATACCTTACCATACCCTCGTACCGACCTTGAGCCTTCGGGCTCGTCTTGGCGGTACTCCCTATGCTACATAGCAATTCCTACCTAACCAATAACCCGACAAAATCCCAAAATCTGACTACCCCCGGGGGTTAGACGCTGGCGAAAAACAAAGAAGAAAAGAAGAGCGCCCGAAGAACAAGAAGAATAGGGTCTTGCCAGCAGACCCTGCCAGGACAGGAGAAGGCCTCGCGTTAGCCCCGCCCACCGCCATTTGGTGGGATACGCGAAGCGCGAGGTCAAGCTCTACGAGGCGTCCCGGCCTACAGCGATGGTATGGGTAAAGAGCGGTAATCTCGCTCGGCCCTGTATCATCCGAGGTCACGACTACAGCCAAGGATACTGGCGCGAGTGTGAACAGTGCAATGTCCACCTTACGGTGAAACATATATTAGTAGATTGTCCAAGATATGACGAAGAGAGATTAAGGTGTGGTGTTGAAGGAGATATTGCTCAAATATTAGATAACTCAACTGAGAAAATAAATGCAGTCCTAAATTTTATCAAAGCCTTGGGTTTATTGGGTAAATTATGTATTTTATATACTTATTTACAACTTATATGTGTGTATGTCTATTATTATGTGTGATCACGTCTTATACACTATACTGACGTAATACGTAAGGGCTAATGACCCAAGTAGTCGATGCCCATAAAAAAAAAAAAATCTATTCCAAACATATTTTTGTTAGTCTTAAAGCAAGTGCAGCAAAACTCTGTTGTATTTCAAATTATAACTAATAAATGCTTGCTGACTACAACACAAGTAAGTAAATTAAAACTTTCATAATACCAACTTACTGATTGTGATCTCACTCAAGGATAGAAGGAGCAGTTCTGAGGTTATCAATTTTCCATGCGCAAAACTGCTACTTCTGATCCTTCTAACCGCCTTGGTAGCCCAGTGGACTAGAGCATGTTGTGCCAGCATTTCTTGGTCACACTGCTTATCATAGCTCGGTTTTCAGCTTCAGGACATAATTAAAAATGTCAATCTAATGATTTTTTATCATATAAACTAATACAAAATTCGAAGATCGTGTGGAAACATTTAGAAGAAAGCTAGTTAAGTGTTTAATTTCTTTAAACATTTTTTAAATTTATCTGTTTAGACAAAATTATTTGTAATAAGAAACTGCACTGAATTATATACCTATTTTGTCTGAGGCTATGTATGGTTTGCACGAGGCTATGTATGGTTTTAATAAAATACGCATAGTCACGTCCATATCGTCCGATTAGTTAACCCAGGCTTTACCAAAACTCAAGAAACTGACCCTTAGCTACTACATAACTTGAACATATCAATGCTGGTGTATTCTATATCAATAAAATAGTGAAACAAAGATCATATAGTGGGAAGGAAAATATTCTTGATTCTTATCTTTTCTACATATTTATTGCAAAAGTGGAGAACTAACTAACGCAGCATATTCCAACTGAGCTCTAAGAATTTCACGATATTTTGCTTGCAAAATAATGAAACGAATTTATGTATTCCTCTTTAAAGTTTCCACCCATATTTCCCCAATTAAAATAATGATTTCAAAGGAAAGTAATATGGTTATTACATACATATTTTCTAGAGTCTTTATTAAGCCAGTACTTGGTGAATAAGAAACGGCTTTTTATTTAACTTAGCTGCAATTTAATGATGTTAATGTATGGATATTATTCTTTGACTAGCAGCCCGTACCCGGCTTTGAATCCGTCCATCGTTTCACTGATTTCATTGCTTTCAAATGTAACTCTCTCTATGATATACCTAAAATATGACTCTTGGCTCTCGAATCGATATTGCATAAAATGAATAAAGCTATGCATCGTTTACCATAACCTCAATAATTACTTCTGCTGCACTGACCCTCAGCGTATGTTGTCAATATGAAAAAACGCCAATAATTATTATCTTATAATGACACTTACAGAAAATTATTGATTTTCCCACTTTTACATTCTAGACGACACTTTCCACTATATAGTTTAACCATAAATTCCTTTTACTTTAGATGATAACAATTATCTTCAATTAAACAGAAAATATAAAATCCATTTCAATTTTAAAGAATGATAAAAGCCATAATAATCATTAGTAGCTGCTATAACACAAAAAATATCGCAGCAATATTCAAATAATAACTAGTTAAGTAGGATACGAGACATCACATTTTGTGTGATGAGTGGTATATTATTGTCTACCTATTTATTTGTGGCAATAATAGTATCTACGAGTAATATTATAATTAGTCGTAAATTAGTATTTATCTGTACTATGAAAAATATCTAGAAATAATCATTTCTGAATCTTTATAAATGTTTTTTATTATTAATAATGATTCAATTAATTAAAATTAACCATAAAGACCAGTAGTCAATTTTGATCCCTTAATACGATCAAATATTACGCGGAACTACTCGCTTGTATTGCTAATTTTAATAGGTCTGTATTACATGTACATGTATACTATAGTATTATGCAATAATTTGAGTGCTCCTAAGAAGAAACTAATGTACCTACTTCCTCAATCATCAAAGAAATGTACAGATTATTGAACTAACTGTTCATTCTAAAAGATTTGTAGTTAGGACAACCAATAAAATATAAATTAAATGCAAACCATATAAAACCCGCAAGCATGCAAATGCGTACTGACATCTTTTTACTGCCAGTACCGTAGTATACCTTACAAAAACGGAGTCATAAATATTCCATTATGGGAAATAAACGTACTGATTATGTAGTAAACGCCAACTTGAAATTATTTTACTCTTTAAAAGGTGTTACAAAATTATGTTTTGTTAATATTATTGGTATGTGAGACCGACACTTGCTTGAAGTGGGTAGATTGAGTTCATAATAATCATTAATCTAAAAGGACTACTCATAGAAGAAATGCTTTCTTCAGTTTTTCCATTAACTTGTCAACAATGTGGTGGGCTGTATAGGCATTTAATGGTTTGCATTCATTCTGGACCCCTGCTTAACTGAATTTGGAAAATAGAGCAAATAACTTCATAAGTGAGAAATTACGTGATAAGGTTCAATTGTACACTGCATTAATTAAATAAAACAATACACCTTTCTATAGTTATGTGAAGAAAGGTGTATTGTTTTATTTAATTATATTCATCTTCACGAACAACTCACCTCAATCAGTTCTTGTAGACTGCGTAGCAACTTAATTTTTGCTTATAAATAATAGATATTTAAATATATTAATAGATGTTAGTAGTGGTGAGAAACATACCGTAGTGCCCTCTTTGGGTCTTTGCTACTATCTGTCTGACAATTATTGTCAAATTGACCAAGACAGATAACGACCTCCTTGCTTTTCCGCACGTGCCATTATAACAGTTACCTCTATTATTGTCTTTAAGGAAGATTATCTTTCAGGAAGACAATCCTACTTATTTATTGGAAGAAGATGCCGAAAACAACTACTCCACGGGCATTGTGCACCGACTAGCATTGCATTACATTGGCATGTCCATATGAGGCGCCATATGTGGCAACTCCTATGGAGATACCACATGGAAAAGCTTGGTAATAATTATAACATAATAACGACATTTAAAACGAAAAACACTTATAGATCAATACTTGCAAAAACAAAACCAATTAATAATGACAAAAATTCAAAAAATTGTATTTACCAAATTACTTGTGAATGTGGTAAATATTATATTGGTGATGCATCTAGACCATTGCTCATTACAAATAAGGGTCCGCCAACATAAAAATTATGCTAAAGATTACCATTAGTATAACAGTATGGGACACCAATCACCGGGTTGATTGGACAAAGACTAAAATTTTACAAAAAGAAGAAAAATCAGTTAAAAGAAAATTATAAGAAAGTTCTTCTATTAAACTTAAGGATAATAACTGCATCTAGTCAGAACCAATACTATTAAATCAAACGAGGCTTTCTCTACTCCAGAAGGATGGTACCGATGGAACATTAATAATAACATAGTGATCAGGGCATGTGACGACATTTGGCATTAAAAATGTCAATCTAACAATTTTTATTATACAAACTTTCTACTGACGGTGATTCTAGCAACGACTTGAAACGTTTAGGAAGATGTTAGATAAATGTTTAATTTCTTTTAAGTTTTATTATAATAATTATTTTATTTATTCATAATTCACAATAAGATTTGTAATATTAGATACATAATTTTGTATAAAACTGAAAAACCACTGATGAAATTTAGTAAATTTATCTAATATTTATTTTATTTATTTAATTTATCTAATATTTTAATATTAGATAAATTAAAAATATTAATATATAATATTTTATATTATACAGTGGTTTTTGGGGCAAACTTTAGAAGTTAGCCTTGATACTACACTTTGAATATTTAGTTTGAATACTTCTGGTTTCTTTTTTTTTATTATTTTACAGGTAGTGTAATCCCAAAAAATATTACAATGAATCATGAAAATGCACCACAAGTAAGTTACAGACATTATTTACATTATTTACTTGCTAAATGATGTGATATGCATTATATTTACTCGTCTTCCTCCATATTTATTTGCAGTTTTGAGCGTTGTTCTCATCGACAATTTAAAATGGCCAATAGCTATACAATAATTGGATAACAGAAGTGATAACCTACTCGAAAGACAGACTGCGTATTGTTTGAACAGTTAAAGACAATAACTGTTTACATAGTAATCGAATTACTATGCATATTTAAAAAGATGCAAGTAGGTAAAGCAAATATTAACACAGTAAACATTTTATTCATCGTTCGACATAATAAGCCCTCAGATCCACAGATATTCTGCCCCCACTTCTAAGTGACTGCTATTGTTGTACCGTTTCCAAAAGGATGTTCCGAGGTAAAACAGTTAAAATTTTATTTTATATCCATGAAGGAAAAGTTAGTGATCAATAGTGAGTTATATCCTGACCAACTTCATTGACAATGGATTAATTGAATTGATACTAATTATTGAAAAATGTTAAATATAACTTAATAAATAAATAGCAAATTAACAAAAAATAAATAGAGAAATATAACTTTCGAAAACACTTATGAGCACTGATTTAGAAAACCCTTTTATTACCTATTAGATTTGAAAATGTAGAAGAAAACGTTTTGAATTAACGAACATAGAACTCCTAAGAAAACTGGAAAGAAAAACAAGGATGTAATCCTTTATTTTGGGGTCCAATAAGTGGAGAAAAAAACGGACAAGGCTGAAGTTTTACGTGGATGAACTGTGTTAGTCTATAGTATCCTTCCGCAAATGGGGGTCGAGTCATCCCCCCATGTCTAAGGCATATAAATATTTTTATCACATTATGTGCCATTCACACATTATTTTGCGACAAAATCCGCTAATTATTTATTTATTCTTTTAACTTAAAAAATGTTAAACCACATTATTTATAAAGGTATGATATCAAAGAACTTCAAACAAAAGTGTCATTTATTTGCCTGATCAGATGAAACATACCTAAATTTAAATAAATTTTAATTTTGTAATTTGTGGAACACTATCTATTTATTTGTTAAATATTAATTAATATATTTAAATATAATAATGAAAACACACATTTGAAATAACAAAATTGCTTTATCCCGAATATACGCCATGTCACTTCCGGTTAAACCGGCAGTGAGTAAAAAGACTCAGGAATACTCAGGGATACTCAGGAAAAAACTTATCAAAATTAGAAAAGGATTAGCGAAAACCACAAGTTTTCGCCAGTCCAGTCCAAGAAAACAAGTTATATAGGTTTAAAAAGGGTCAAAATATAATGGGGCACCCGGTATTTAATTTAGATAAATATAAGTATAGATACTGTCACCACCTGAGTGTTAATAAACGCTAACATCAAGAAGTAGGCAGCTGTTTTGCCGTATACCGGTTTATAACTTTATTCTTGATAGTTTCCATCAGTATGTTATAGTTGGAGGAACCAACGAAGAATACGGACGAACATAGCCTAACTTGCTATTGGTCTTTGCTATTATCTCACCAACACTATTGTCAATCAACAAATACTTATTTCGCAGCTAACTTTGTATTTTGGAAAACCTCTTGTAACTTCTTCATTTATGATCATTTTTAATATACGTAAAAACATTTCAAAACTTACTTGTTATGCTGAATACGCCTGCCTAGTCAGATTTCAATTACAACGTTTCGGTTTTCTGGGAAAATTATCAATTTTGTTTTTTCTTATGGCGACCAAATTGAACTTTTTGCTTATTAAAAAGAGTATTTTTTGCCTTTTCAAGAATCTATCACACATACATAGGAAAAATAATTTAGTCATTAAAAAACAGAGAAATATAAAATTTGGATAGACTTGACAACATCGCACAGCAAAACATTATACAATATTTTTTATTTCTTCAATAAAAAAGCAGCACAAAGAGGACTGGACAAATAATCTTCAGCCAGATACATATAAATATACATATTTGGAATTTGTCTATTTATCTGGCTGAAAGTTCTCTTTTCTTGTTTTTTATTGAAGAAATAACTTCTATTTTGACAGCAAACATGTTTTGCAATATCATTTACACAAACAATATTATTTATTACAAACGAATATCTACCATTTTTGCAAAACAATTTTTTTTATTTATGCCTGCTGTAAGTTTAAAGGATGAAAAACAACATAACCTTTAATGAAAATGTAGCGATCTGCGATACCCACATGGTTATGCTGTTATTATTCAAATACCGGAACAGCTAGAACTGCTCCATTAAGTTACCAACCAAATTTTTTAAACATCTCCCTATTTAACCGTTGTTCTATCTTTTATAGTTCCCGAGATTTCAATATATTAACCATCAATTTGGGACACAGAACCAGTATCTACATTATGGTAAAATATACATATCATACTAAATAAAAATAAATAAACTAAAACGAACGTTGGGTACTGTTAAATTATCGGCTACATTAACTAACAAAAGGTTTAAAAGTGGCACTTGCCGCAGCACAAATAACGGAAGATTAAAACATTATCACTGTAAAACGTGATCAGTTCCATCTTTATAATCTCCTGCTTTCAATTAGACATTAGGAGAACGTGCTTAAGCAAGTCTGAAGCGATAGTATTAAGGAATTAAAACTAAGTAATTTGATGCTTAGAATAAATTTATGCTGGAAAGATATAGTAGACACACAGTTCTGTATCAGCTGTTTATTTAGTTTCTAGTTGTTTTGTCTTATTGTCCTATTCTTATAATAGCACGCTAGAGAGAATTTATAGATGAATAATAATTTATTGAACGTAACTGAAAAATGTGTTCAATATTCGTAAAACAAGGTTTCAGATTGATCTCGACAATTATAGTCTAGTAAAATAACGATTTATATTGAACAAAACTAATAAAGTTTTGAAAATTGGTAAAAATGTTAAGGATAACATAAGTATTATTAAACCAAAAAGTTTCCACCCCTAAGCAGTGTGCTTCATCCACTAGGACGTTATTTATACCACCATTTTGAGGTTTTCTATATTATCTCGGGAACGTTGCATTTTTTGATAAAAATACTTATATACAAAATTAATCTTTATAAAATTCTCTATAAAAAACAAAAATTTTTTTTCCTATAATTAATAGTAGGTACTGTGGGAAATAAGGCGCACACATAAGGGTTGGTTTCGGGTAACACAATAATTTGTAATCTTTTCTATAATCTACAAAGTTCAATGCTTAACACTAAAAGCTATTCACTTAAAATTATAATCAAAGTACCGCTTCCACCCACTCACCCCTATAAAATAACGAATTTTTTAAAGAAACGAGAATATTGTATATTTATTTGAAGGAGATGCAGAAAACAACTAGTCCACGGGCAAGTGGCGTGTGCTACTGTGTGTCTGACAATTATGTCAAATTGACAGATATCAAAGACCCAAAGAAGGCACTACAGTGTGTTTCTCACCGCTACTAATATTGTATATTGTTTAATTACCCACCAGAAAATACACACAGCCAATAACGCTTCGGGTAGATTTTCATTCACTAATGATGTTGTTAATGACAACAACAGCATTTACAGCAAGCTCTAAGGATGCCTGCAAACTTATAAAGCGAAAACAGATTTATTCAACAGGTTTTTGAATAATTTAGTTAGAGGCAGTTTCCTCTACCCTTTTTATATGAATGAACACACATTGGCACTGTAAAACGAAAAACCATGTTAAGTCGTCGTAAAGCCGTTTTAATCAAAATGTTCTTGGTTCAAGCTGTTTTCGTTTCGTTAGTATGTTTTAATTTGTTTAAAACGGTTTTTTATCCAACAAAATGTTTTGTATAATGGCGTTTTTGTTCTAAAAGTGTATTTACGTAAAACGTGTTAAGGGAACGTTTTGCGAAGAATATCTTTGTTAGAAGCGCAAACACCAACACCTGTGTTACTAAAAAAAAAAGTGTATAGATCTCACTTAAATCTATAAACCTTGGTAGTATCACTAGTATCGGATGTTTGTAGGATATATATTTTATTGTTATTTTTTTATACTATTTATAGGATGTACCCAATAATTTCTGTCAGATTCACTAAATATTTGTAAATATATCTAAAGACACACACCAACAATTTCTTTCTCATCCGAATCCATGGCACCAAACTACCAAACGAATGACAAAAAAACGCAGTGTAGAAAACGTTTTGTTTTATGTTAAGTTGATGTGACAACAATGTTGTTTCAGTAATTATTTGCATAAGTATAGAGGAAAACGTTCTTAGTAGTGGTGAGAAACACACCGTAGTGCTCTCTTTGAGTTTTTGCTATCTGTCTGACAATTACTGTCAAATTGACAGACAGATAACGACCTGCTTTTCCGCAGGCGCCATTATAGCAGTGACCTCTATTGTCTTTGAGGCAGACAATCCTACTTATTTATTTGAAGGAGATAATGCAATGCCAGTCGGGGCACATTGTCCGTGGAGTAGTTGTTTTCGGCATCTCCTTCAAATGAAAGAAAATGTTTTTGTTTTAAAGCTTTTTTCAGAACGTTTTTGCCTTTTACGTGCATGCCAAACACGTAGCGTTTTGTCTAACTGCATTTTACAAACTGCAAAAAGCGTCGACATGACTTTTTGAGGAGAATTTTATAAGGACTAATTTTGTATATAGGTATTTTTATCAAAAAGGGCACCGTTCCCCAGACAATCTAGGCAGGCACAAAATCCTATCCTATCCTATCCAAATCCTATCTCAAAATAGGGTGGAAACAACATCCTAGGGGATGAAGCACACTACTTAGGAGTGGGAACTTTTCGGTTTAATAATACTTATGCTATCCTTATTATTTCTACTAATTTTTTAAACTTCATAAATTTTGTCCGATCTATTACCTACAATAATTTTAACCGTTATTTTACTGAATTAATAGGTATTTTGCAATATACGGGTAGAAACCCTCTTGTGATAATTTTGTCCAATTCACAAATGTATTTAATTGATATACCAAATAATTTGCTGGAGGATACAAGTTTATATGATAGCATGAGGCTGGTGGAATATAGCAGTTTTTTTACCTGTATGGATTTCAATAGTATGTTAGATCTCAACATAAGAGTGCTGATATTAATTTGTCGTCGAGTTGGTATCTAGTCCAAGTTGCCTATCTTAATGAAGCACATGCTTATGGATATTTTTAAACCGAATACCTATTTTTATATTTAAGAATAGTTATGTCGATATTATTATTAGTAAAATGTGTTTCATTTAAATACGTTTTATTTAAAAACTGTAGGTCTTTTTTTAAAAAAAGTTAGGTTTCAATGTACAATTAAAAACCGTAGGTTTCTCTATGAATGTTTATCTATGAAATTTTGGCAGGGCTGTCTGCTTCCAATGTTATCAAATAGTAAGTCACAATCAAGTTATAGTATTACAATATAATATTTAATATCTCTACACCTCTTTCTCGTCACAAAATCTGGAACTTGCGTGGGAGAAGGGGTGGTGGTGGGATATTATTATTCAGTGGCCTAATATTGCACCTCAGAATGTTGGTAAGCCTTAACCTGAGGATATTAGTATATTAATGGAAACCCTGCGCTATACAGTAAGTAGTTGGCGAGAACAGAATTGTAATTTTATTTGACTATCGTAAATAATAACTTAGGATTTTCTTAGGGGATATATCGAATCCAGCTAGAATGCTACGACTTTTTGAGGATTGGTCTCCTAAATCTTCATAGTCCCAAAAGGAAGCAACGACAATTATTTCAATCATCAATGTTTCGGTATTATTTTTTCCCGTTGTGTAGCTAAATAAAAGGATAGCTGATATAGCAAAGATTCGAAACAGAATTGAGTGAAATGCTGAGCTACCATATTCCACGTTGCACTTAGAATTTATGCAGAGCTACTGTATTCCTTGTTGCACTTAGAACTTGTATTGTATAAGGCCACAGTTAAGACCACAGAGCTCTCATGCACAGCGGACTAAATAGAAGTCTTAATGTCATACTTGCTAAAGAGAAACCAGTCAGCTACATACATCGGTATTTCGTTGAGTTTGATTTTTTTGAATCCAATTGTTAGCCTACCCTTGTCAGGTGGAGAAGAGGCATTACACAAGAACCACTTACGCTGCCATTCAACTCGGGCGTGAATATGCAGTCCGATGCAACATGGACAAAACAGAATACCGTAATACTGTAATCGCCACACTCCATTTAATAATTGGCCACCAACTTTGGTTGTAAATATAAAACTTTTGGTCTTTCTTCATAAACCATAAGAATATTTTAACAGAAAAAAATTAAATGGAAACATATTATAAATTGCGTAAACATAATTCAATTTAGCTGAATATTTAAACATATTTGGATAAAAAATTATCTACTGAATACATTGATACAGGAGGTTAAATGTTTAACTCTGATTGTTAAAGAAATATGTTCACAAATATCCAATATAAAAATAAACTGTTAGTTTGCAATTTATTAGTCTGACATCTCAAACTCTGTATCAGTGTATAAGTAACAGGGCGGGCTATGCAAATGCGTTTAAGTATATAGAGGATTCCTTTAGGAATCTGTAATAATTGTAAAATGTGTTGTAGATGTTTCACAGAGTTTTCCTTTTTCTGCGAATGACATAAAATATTTTCGTTTTGTTGAAACAATCTTATGAATCAGACAACGCCTTTTTATTTCTGCTATTTAACGACGACCTATTCTTAGAAATTAGACCAATCACCCATGCCAGGAAACTAGCAATCCTCTACCTGCAAATTTTGCCGAACCATATTTTGTTATCTTTTACTTGCTTATCATCTCCTATACAAGGAACGTCCGGCTTTACAGCTTATCCGAGAAATAGACATCTTCTACGCAAACCTCGCCTAAGTTTGCATAGCTTTGTGATTAAAAAAGGTGAACACAATTTCAATTGACTATATTTCCTACACTATATGTTGTATTTGAATTCTGTAAATTGTATTTGATTATACACACATTGAACTTTATAGATGTTCAATGCGCTTCTCTTCGATTGCATGGATAGCATCTAGATGGTAGCTGAATTTATTCCACACTCGACGAAGAATGTGTTGCATCACAGCTGAATATGAATTCAATGCAGATGTAATACGGTTTCATATGTCATTCAAATTTGTGGGAAGGGGTGGTACATAAATTGCACATTTCAAGAAAAATATCGCACGGTGTAAAATAGGGAAACCTTGGTGGCCAGATGATTTATCATTTAGGTAGAGATTCATTCAGGAAACGTCAAATATTTTGGTGCCAATGGAGTAGATATCCGTCCTGTTGGAAAATCTAATCTTCTGAATCTGCATTTGTTTGAAGAACAAGCTTCCAATTTGGGTTGGAGTACTCTAGCGGTAGTATTCGAAACTTTGCAACATCCTCTTTAAAACGTAATTTATAGAATTCAAATGCAAGGTATAGTGCTGGAAATGTGACCAACTGAAATTGTGTCCATCTCTTTGAATCACACTGTATATCAGCATATCAGCGTTTGTATGAAATAAGATTAAATGAATGCGTGTGCCCCTTTAGAAAAATATTTCATATAGCTTTTCTTGTTCTACTAGTACTATGTAATTTTATCGTTTTGTTACAATACATTTATGATGAGGGATAGCTCTAAAATTGGTGGTTGCAGTTGTGTTGTATTTTATTTAGTGAACTCTGTAAGGATCTAAAATAATATTAGACCCAGAACCGAATATAAAAACAAATGGGTATAATTCAGAAATAGAGAATCATCTAATCTGGCAAATATGTCATAATACGTTGTTTAAATTTAAGAAAATGCTAATGCATATGTATTTTCACGAATTTAATGAATATTGATTGATTAACTCTTACTTATATTACTTATTTTTAAATACTTTTAAGTTGTTTTTGTATTTCATAGAAAAATGTCTAATACACAGACATGATGTAGTTAGTGGCAGTTTCTCTAGCTACAACGTTGGCAATAACAGAAAGCACAGACGATCAGAACAGAAGTCACGTTCGAGGGATTAAAGGATTAATAGATGTATTATGGAAGTAATTTGCCTACGGCTCCAGTCGCATTTCGAAGTGACACCATACACTTCCCTTGTGACAGACACAGATTTGTCTGACAAAATTTCGTTTTGATTAAGATATGCACTCCCTAACGTTTATGTGATGTAATGCTATTAACATTGATAAATGCCTAGCATTAAAAGTGAACACGAAGCTGACAAATTACTCCCAGAGGTGTTGCTATGTACTTACAGTTATCATAAGCAAAGTGAAGGTTTTAGATTAGGAAAATATTCTCCGTAACAAATTTCACGTTTCATTAAGAAGTATGGACATGAAAATGCTGATAATAAACACATTATAGAAATATTGTTACTTTCTGTAATGAGATAACGTTCCAACGTTCATCAATGAAATAAAATCCTACAATCATAATGAAAATAACTCATCTTTCGATTAATGGTGAATATGGTGATGGATAATATCCTTCATTTAAAATTACGTATGAGGTACATCATATCTCAGATGTTATCGGGTAACTCTATATTCTATTCTAATTTTTGGTAACATTAGAGTAACATCTTGGTAACATTTTGGTAACATCATATACTTACTGATTCTATGCCCAACTAGCAATTTCGTACTTTATGGGAACTGCAGAAATTTTTCCGAAAAAATTTTACAAAACAACGTTACATACTCTCAGAAACACTTTTAAAATGTTTTTACAGGAGCTATAAATGGAAAATTGGCACCATCTAATAAAATTATTTAATCGTTGTTGGTATTCTGTAAAGCTTGTTAGAATCATTACAAAACTATTATATAAATATTTCCTCAGGCTTTAAAAAACGTCATTCTAGGTACTATAAAGTGGTTTGATAAGAGTGTGATCCTTAAGAAACCATTATAAAAGAAATTCGGGAAAGCAAAAACAAATTCGGAAGGAAAATATGAATAAATTAAACATTTTTACGGTTAAATAAACTATTTTGTTTTATAACGACTTTGTTACCATTTCCATATTGCAGTAAATTATAATACTCCATGATAATTATATAACGGGTTGAAAAATTACAATTAACTCACAAAGGCAAAATAGTCTCAAACGTGACGTTTTTTAAAGCCTGAGGAAATATTTATATAATAGTTTTGTAATGATTGTTAGATTCATTACAAAACTATTATATAAATATTTCCTCAGGCTTTAAAAACCGTCATTCTAGGTACTATAAAATGGTTTGATAAGAGTGTGATCCTTAAGAAACCATTATAAAAGAAATTCGGGAAAGCAAAAGCAAATTCGGAAGGAAAATATGAATAAATTAAACATTTTTACGGTTAAATAAACTATTTTGTTTTATAACGACTTTGTTACCATTTCCATATTGCAGTAAATTATAATACTCCATGATAATTATATAACGGGTTCAAAAATTACAATTTACTCACAAAGGCAAAATAGTCTCAAACAATTATCTAACATAATTATTTTGTAAGCTAATAGGGAACAGTTAATAAATAATTTGAATATGTTTTTATAACAGGAAAATGCCACAGTATATTACTAAATACATATTATAAAACATTAGCATTTTGGAAGCAGTAATCAATAAAACATAATAATTTATTATAACATTTAATTTATAAAACAAATTTGCTGGTTGGGTGTTATTTCTCCCATTTATGTAGAAGTAAGCTTATTATACGGTAATATATTTTTCAATAACAGGAACACAGTTAATTATAAAAGGTGTACAAATAACCCAAGTAAATTGTTTTCGAAACAGGTTAGCTTTTATTTTTTAATTAACAAATAGGTATGTAGCATTTATATTCTTCTTATTTATCTTCTTCTTATTATTAAAGTTCTTTCAGATATATAACTCATATTTTTGCTAAAAATGGAATGCAATATAAAAATTGATAGGGTCTTTTGTAATTTCAATTATTATAGGTTGCAGCGAGAGCCCTTTACTATAATCTTGTTTATTATGAAGTATAAGAATTCAAATTATGATAAAGCTATTAACTGTAGTGGTATAGTTCTTTTTAATCGTAATCCAATTATTAATTTTAATTAAAATCTAATTTTTAATCCGAAGTAAGTTCGGAGCTTAATTCAATGTTATACCGATTTAGTTCTCAATCCCTTCCCAGTGGCGATGAACATACAACTTGAATCACCCTGACCCTGAAGGTACGTAGGTCTTAATTTAATTCTTCAATAATAATTGAAAGCTTAGTTATTGTTATTTATTAGATTACATTATGTGTAAGTAGATTATCACAATATTTTGTTTGAATTAAATATAAAATCTGAGTTGAGCCGTACTAAAAAATTATTGGTATAATCAAACATAAAAGTAAAAATATAAATGTTATTTAACGGTATATTTTACCGGTTTGGAGATTCCCATGCTGTTCATTCTTATCTAGGACAGAATGTATATCTTCACAGCCTACTACTCAGACAAATATTTTAAAATTTTACTGTATTCATTGTGTGTTAAACCTAAGTGTGATTTAGCAGATTGTGCTGTAGTTTTATCATTCTCTAAAGAACAAATTACAGCAGAAATTGTGTGATAACGTCAATGAAACGAACTCTAAAATGTCCAATAAAATTAAATAATTATTAAAATATTAAAATATCACCAGGCATTTAAGAGAGGGGGGGGGGGGGCACCGGGCCACGTTCCTTTTAAAAATACCTATGAAACCTTTTATAAAATACGCCTCTTACGTTATTTGGAAATATTTGGATACGGGTACAATATAACTTAAAACTGGAAACTGAACTCAAAAAGGAAAAAGAATTCTTCACAACTTTTGTCAAGTGCTTAGTGACGTCCACTAAGTAGATATATGCAGCCATTTAGACGTTCAGTTTAATGAACCATGGGAAAAGATGCATTGAAAAAATTAATAGTAAGAACTTAAAAGTTAGTACAATTTTAGAATGACTTTTAGAACTCTTGATTATATTTCAAGAGAAAAAACCTTCAATAGTTTATAAAAAAGATTTTTGTTATAACAAATAAAAGATTTTTATGATAATATTTATTACCAGTTGATCAGATCAGATCAGAATAACAGACGAGAAAGTGAACTGTTCAATCTGTAATAAACAAGATATTCAGAAGAACAGTTAATTAAAATATCCTATTATATAATATATACTGGAATAACCTCGAAGAAAGGTTCTATTTCGCTTTAAATAGCTTTAAATGGCTCAACGCCATTTTTTACTAATTTAAGCGAATTCGTATGTTTTGTAATAAGCCAAAACCCAATAGCGAGTCTTTCAATCACTGTACGCTGTATTATACTTAACTGATTCGACCCAGTTTGGATTTTCTTACAGCATAGTGTTATTTATTATGGCAAATAAAATTTTAAGTTTATTTCTGTCTTTTATTTATTTCCTCCATATTTATTCTCCAGCTTTTACTGTATATGATTGAACACGTAAATAATGAATCTGAAGAAACTTAGGAGAATACTTCATGAATATTTTGAAATTTATTTTGATAGTTTATAAATACATTGCTATTGTAACCAAATATAAACTTAACACACACACATTACACATTATTTTTTGTCTCCTAAGAAACACTATAAATCGGCGTACATAAAATATACATAAATACCACATATAAATTTTCCATTTAACGGGTATGTATTAACACCCACAAAGCAACATTTTTCACACTAAGGAAAATATGCAGTAAAAGCTTCAACTCAACATAATTTTCTTTTTTTTTCCATTTTACTGGGAAACAAAATGTTAATATCATGTATACCCTAGTCTCCACTAAAAGCAAATGCGAATAGTGAAATATGTATTACTATATTTGAAAACAAATTTGCATGTTGGGAGTAGTAGTCTCACCACGCGAATTCACAATCTGTCACCGAAGAGAAATGGTCTAGTGTTATAAGCAAGCGCATACAGCATATGTATTTTGTTGGGATATGTTGGCTAATTTCTTTTATTTGATTTCTCCTACAAAGGTCTCCTAATTTATACTCCTATTTCTCATTATTATAAAAGGTACAAGTATGTAAAAGAGTAATAATTTTGATAATAGAGAAAGAGTTTTTAATAACAAAAGTAGATTTGATTCAAGTGATGTTGATTTCAAGGAATGATTACCTGATATAAGAAAGTATGTGTATTACATAAAAATTGTATAATCTGATCAATTAAGGACTTCTCTACTAGTTCGAATAGTAGATTCTGGCCTTTCTTTAATATCGGCAATATATATCAATATGTATATATTACTTGATGCAAGTATAACAATTATTATATTGAAGTCTTATTATTTACAAAATTTATCCACTTGCTCTTGTTTAGATTACCAATCCGTTAATTTATTTGTCCAAAATTCATAGTCTTTATGGATATACTTTCCACCTTTCTGGAACTCGTAGTTCTTTCACACACACTTTACCATGACCTTCGGTCGACGGATTGTCCTTCGGGATATATTGAGATTGATAGATCTATATATCTACAATAATAAGATATTACTAAAAGAATGTGCCATGAGAGTAATGAGTTGGAGACAGAATAGAACAGAATAGAATAATCTCAATATTAAGGTATACGCCCCATCAAAAAATAATAAATATAGAGGTATTACAAAAATATCGATGAAGTCATAATTCAAATTAATAAGATGAGCAACTGAAAGTAAAAATCGACATGCCTGACGATTTTCCCAAAATATATTAGGTTTCGATAATAATTAATTTATTCTATACTTTTCGAACTTACAGTATAGTAGCATATGTAGCTTATAAGCATGATATACAGTATATATTATATAGTAGTGCTTGTGGGGACACAATTAATGACACATATACAGGGTGTCTAAAAAAGGTACGGTGCGGAAAAGTATATATTTTTTAAATGAAACTACCTGTATTTTTCTATAGCAACTGAAACCTCCTTAGATTTTCTCGTCAACCATAATTTTGTTTGCGTTTGATTTTGATTTTTGAGCTTTGCCAAGTTATCATAGTTTTTGAACAAAATCAACCGTTTATTTAAAGTTGCATATTTATTCCTTCGTTTCTTTGTTTTTAGTAAAAATGTAGATGGTGCCTAGTTATACTACACTATACCACTTTATACCAAGCTAGTGTTAGAATTGAGATTTCTTATACAGGGTGTTCACAATTGCCTTCTGAAGTTTTACAATAATTTCAAATTAATGTTTTGCAATTTTTTTAAATACGACACCATGTATTTTATAAAATATCTCAATAGTATTTTCAATAATCTTTATTTTGATACCAATAGGTATACCTTTATCTGTGGTAGATTTACGTTAGTAAATGAAAGAAAAGATTAGAAGTAGATGAAAAGTTTTTTTTTATTATCGGATTTAGTAATATTAGCCGTAATTCTTTGTGCATTTGCACATAAATGAGCAGAATTCTTTCAATTCATGATACTTTGGAGATTTATTAAATCATTACTTATTTATTTTTACCTCTACTGAGGTTAATATTATACAACATTTGTCGCTATCTTTTGGCGAATCTTGAATAAAATGACCCCTAAATTTGTCAAGGAATTAAAAATGTAAAAAATAGCATTCCATTTAAAATAAGGGAGTACGTATCGATTTCCGGTATAATCGGAAATCCCAGGAAGCCAACAATATTTTTAAAAAGTCAGCGTCATCTATTAGCTCCCCATGCAAATGTTCAAAATTTTCTCTATTGATTCTCCATATACATATCGATGCAGCTCGTCGTGACATACCCTGTATACTATATACATAGATATAGTAGGTATATTATTAATAATTTGTTATTGGACTAGTTGTCTTAACCAATTATTCTTAGGTTACACTGTCCCCGTATAAGTCGATAACAACTTTTTCATTTTAAATAAAACCCTAGATTTTCATTGTATTTTTTATTTCTTGGCAAATTGTAAGGAAAATTTAATTCTTGATACTTTAATAATTTGCGTGGCTTGAAAATTGAATTACAGCCTCAAAATAAAATCTCAAAGGTCCTCAAATCTAATGAAAGCAGGTTCATATTGTTATACCAAGTATTTAAAAAATCGAGTTGATAACTAATTTCAGAAAAACTCAAAACCCTATTTTTGAAATGTTTTTTACTTTCTTTCAGTTCTTTTAAAAAAATAAGGGAATTATGTGTAAAAATGTGCTAAGCCTAAAGTCAACCCTTTTTGTAACTAAATTATTTTGTCATGTACTTACATTATTTAGGTACATCAGTGGCGTTTATTATGACATAATTTACTAGTACTGGATATCTTAATAACTTCATCACTTGTACAGTAACATTCTATTAAATAATTATTTTTATAAGTAAAAAAATAGTATATACTCATAAATAAGTTTTCACTTTCTTATAACCATATATAGGTATATCCAACATTTCATAACCATTAAATAATTTCTAGTTTAAAGAGAAAATGTTAGAAATATGCATAGATACATTATTTGTTACAGGGAAAAACGATATTTGTTTCACTTGTACACCAACATTCTTTTACAGAACTACTACTGAAAATCTGTACACACATTTGATGTAGGTTTTCTCCTATTTTATTCGACAGTTTCTTTCTTTTTTTATATTTATAAAAATTTTATCTTGAACAAAATTTTCATTTATATACTGCTGAATAACTTAAATAAATATTTCATTTGTCAATATATACCATTTATGCACCATTTATCACTGCAACTGTGATGGTCAATTAAATTAAAATTCTTATTATTTTATACCTAATCCTGATATATGATTTTTGACATCGGTCACTAAGGCCTTCTTATATAGCGAGCAGTATAGCGAGATTATTAGATAGATTTTGTACTTATTGAATAAGCATAATGGCTTGTTCCGTATCATAAAACCTTTCGTATAACCGTTTCATTTTTAATTATGTTAACTGCTAAATAACTGAAATAAACGTTTGATAAGAGTACATTTCTACTATTTATTATTATTACAGCTATGTAACTATCAATTACAATTAAAATTTTTGTTATATTATAATAATGTAATAATATAAATATACAATAATGTAAATGCAAAATAATACTTTATTTTAATTCTGTCCACTTGGCTTGGTTCTTAAAATACATTGTAATCTCGCTTTCATTGTCAGTGCGTCGAGTTCCTCCTTCAATATATCTATCGTTAATTTTTGGTTATTTATCTAAAAAAAATTATCCATCAATATTATAGAAATATAAAGAGAACATGGATGACCACGTTATATAACTTTAAATTAACACATATTTGACTAACCTCTTTCTGTGCTCCATTTAATATTACTTCATAATAATTTTCTAATTTCTGCGTTTCCTGCTTACACCTTTCTACTTCTGTAGACAACTTCTTGACTGCATTTTTCAAGTGTCTGTTTTCCAATTCGAGTGTGCGGTTATCGTCATCATTACCTCTTAAGGTATACGCAACATCTGTTTTTAAATTTCTCAAGATATTTAAAGATTCCCTTCTCAGTTCCTTTACAGAATTTACATAACTCAGTTCAATATCTGTTACAAAAGCGTGAAGCTTTTGCTTCGTTTCATTTTTTATATTATTTATAGTTTTATAGTGGTGCTCTTCAACATCGTTTATGATTCTCTCAGTTAAACTTACTGCATCTACCAGTTTCCTATCAGGCCTACATCTAGTTTTGACTTTGGTTGTATTTCTATTGCTAAAGCTTTTTTCAGCAGCGGTACATACAGAACCCACCCTCTCGGTTTTTGTCTCAACAGTCATACATACATCCGACCGTGCATCATAAAAGTTTGTCTCATCAGAGGAATTTGAACACAAAGAAGCATTGGAGTTGGAGACATATTCCTTAGATTTACATTTTAGATGTGTTGATGTTTTTTCCTTTTTTGTTAAGGGCAGAGATCTACGCAAGCTGGTATTTCTTGACAATATAGATTTTACTGACATTGTGATATTAATATTCTATAAAATACTTCAATTAGATCATTATTACATAATATGTTGCAGCTATTGCATCAAAGATTTGTGAGTAGTAATTCAATTAACATAAATAGTAGGTATAAACCAACGTTTGCACTAACCTTATTATAACTTAGTAAAGATGTACTGTTGAACACACAAACCACTTTGTTCCTGAAAAATACACAGACAAATTTAGAATAATTTATATTTTATAACGGTAGACTCAATACTGTCTCTAAGATGCCAGCAACATCTCTTAAATAGTTCTGGACCCTTATACTTATTTAATTTCGGGGCTTATTGTGGAAATACGAGTGGTGGGAATTGCACAGAGTAAACCAATTAGGTAGTATTTGTGTTAAAAATTTACCTGGCAAATATTATTTGGTACCTACCCAAAATCCGACGGCCAATGAGGAACTCTTTCGGATATTTTTATTTTAATCTGCAGATTATCTAATTTACAACTTATATAAAAAGTATTTGGTTTTTGTTTGGTACCTATTTCTATCCTATTACCTATTTTGTTTGGTACACAAATTTCATGGTTTTAATATTTATTTTACAGAAAATATAGATTTAAGGTATGTTGTTTGAGATACTTACTTACTTGAGATAGAAAAAAAGAATGAATTATTAAAATGGTCTGAATTTTCATGTTTCCTGTTGGTCATAAAATTAATTATGTTAAAAAAGCTAAAAGTTATGTTAAAAATGAGATAAAACTGTCTAATTTAGTGCACGTCAACAGGCAGTGGTAAATGTATATCCTCTAGTTCCTTTGAATGGTAACCCTTGGTTTAATAAAAAAGTGTTTGAACAAGTGGGTCATGGGCAATTGGCATTCGCCTATATTTTTATATTGTAAAGTTTATCATTAGTATCTTAAAGTTATGTCCATGTCTTGTTTTCTAAGGCGTTAGAAATAAGCTCTTTAATGAAACGCCATGTTATGTTTTTTCCGCAGAAAATACGCAGTACACGGAAAAATAAGTAGTATTATATAATATCATACAATTCCTAGTTAAGATTTAAAATGTCGCCGTTTTATTTTGTAATTTATCAATTTGGTCCAAACAAAAAAAATAAAAATTGACGAATATCATTTCATTCAGGGTGTTTTCTATTTTTCAGGTCATTCTATTTTTTGAGCTAGATAGCAGAATATATTCTTTAATTATTTCGGATATGCTACTACTTCCACTGTTTCTATAGTTTTTCCAACTGTCTGCCTTGGAGGCAGAATCCAGTAGCTATTGTCTTATTTTGATTACTCTTCTAGCTATAATTCCTACAATAACATACACCAGCTAATGCGAGTAAAGTAGGTAAATGTATTTGAAATAAAAAAAATATACAGGATGTCCCACTGGCAAGTCTATCGATTGGTTATGGAAAAACTATGGTCTGAAAATTTGGTAGCATACTGACGTCGATGGGGGACATTTGCCTAAATCTTTTCAAGACGGTGACATTTCTAGTTATACTGGAAGTAAATGCCAACTTACCCATTTTAATATTTCACCTTAATTTTAAACAGATTTTATGTATAATGTCCAATACCTAAGTCTAACCGTTTTTGACATTTAAAATTTTATGTCATGTTTGCAGGCCGAAATATAATTACCGTATTTGAATGCACGGGAGCCTTTACAATTATTTAAGTTGGGTCGGTTTTTATGTAGAAAAAGACCTACTTCAGAAAGGGAGTTCGTATAATATTTTGATAATTGTTAACAAAGGGTGTTCAAAAGCCAATTTTTTCAAATGGAAACTCTCTGTTTTTATAATTTTATCTTCTTCAGAATCAAAAGTAAGGCTAACTTTCTATGTAATTTTGTCTATTCCAAAAATTTGTTGTTTTCCAACATTTATACAATATTTATATATATAATAATGATTCCCGGCATGATTGTTGATAATTTTTAGGAATTAGATGATAGTAACTTTATTCAGAAGTTTCTAACGTCATCATAACCAACTGAGAGTACTTAATTGAACTTAAATACCGTATCAATTTTGCAACAGAAACATGTTAGATTGCCAGAATTTTTAAAACTACAAATTTTCGGAATAGATAGACAGCCTTATGCAAAGTTACCTTTATTTATAATGCTGCATAAGATAAAATTACAAAAACATGGAGTTTCTATTTAAATTAATTAATTAATTAATTAATTTTTACCAACATAAATACCAACCCAAATTAAATAATAAAGGCCCCATACAGTCAAAATTAGTAATTATTTTCGGTCGGTACACGCAATTTTTTATAACATTTTAAATATGTCAAAATTGGTTAGACTTACGTTATATGTAGGTATATTAATGTCTAAAGACATAATATATAGGATGTTCTATTTGAAATAACACTGACGTAGTTTTCCACATAACACCAAAAGACTACACTGCACTCGACGCGCGTTTCGCCAACCAAGTTCTCATCATCTGGAGATGATTAAAACTCAGTTCTAATCAGTTCGTTTTTCTCCTCCTCTTCTTCTTCTTCAGAATTCAGTTCAGATCAGTTTTAATCATCTCCAGATGATGACAACTTGGTTGGCGAAACGCACGTCGCAGCAGTGCGTGTTTCTAGTGTTTTGTTGTTTTGTGGGAAACTATATCAGTGTTTGTTTCACACCAAAGGTTCCCCCTTCAAGACTATTTGAAATAAGCAAGATATCTACTTCCGGTATAACGGCAAGTATCACCGTCTTGAAAATATTTTAATAGAATGGCCCCCATTGAGATTGGTATGTTACCAAATTTTCAGATTTGTCCTAATTATAGTTTTCCTTTAATAGATCGAAAGAGTTCTCGGTGGGAGACCCTGTGCATATTTTATCCTTGTGTTTGTGTTACACTGATCAATATCGATATTCAATGTGAGCGTGGTTTAACGATTAGTAAATCAAACTTAAGAAATAATTTACAAATAATAATTTCATGTTTCCTGGGCTTGGCTTATTATAAAAAAATCACTACTATGGTAATATTTTTTTCACTTACTAACACTAAACATTGCATAGCTAAAGAATAATATAAAGGACAATCAATTAATTACAACTGTAAAGTCTGCTTACACACGGAGAGCGATAATATAATATGTGAGTATATATTGAAAACATCTATATATTCGAAAATAATTTATACATTTTTCATCATTTACCTTTAACTGAAAATTGTGCCTTATATTTCCGAGATTTATATACAGGGTGCCCTAAGATAATGTGACACATTTTAGAGGCTTATAACTTCAAGGCAAAATGAGATAGCAAAAAGCGGTTTTCATTGGTGCTCCTAATTTTACAATAAGTTTTCTTTTGGCATTGGTACTAGTTTGTTTTACTTCTACAGGTGCTTGAGAAAAATTGCCACTTTTTAATTCAAAATTGTGATCATTTTTTAAATGGAACACCCTGTAGATTATATTTCCATCCGATAGAGACACTTTGCCTCTTTGATAGAGTTGTACTAAAAAATTAAGGAGTTATTTCAATTTACACACCAGCCCTTTTCAATGGACCATACTTTTTTTGGTAGAACGCATTTAATTTTTTTTTACATTGTCAGTACAGAATAACGGAATGCATCGAAGGATAGACAGGTAGAGCTGGACCAACAGGGCCTGAATATTTTCCCGAACTAACGGTATCCAATTTTTTCATATGGGGTTACGTCAAAGGTTATAGTCTTGTTGTACAAAATATAAAACAATTAAAACATAATATAACTAATGTTTTTCAGAATATAACAAAGGAAATGTTAGAACTTGCCTTCAACTGCAGTATAGATTGCAAAAGTGTATTGAAAAAACGGTGGGGAGATTCAGCAATTTAACCCCATTATCGTTAAAGATGGTGTGTATATTAAAACTGAATTTTTCTTAATTGGTGTTTTTGTTTCAATAACTTGGTAATTTATGCTGTAATGTAATTTGTATAAATTTGTATAAAATTAGTTCTTTTCTTAATAATAGCTTCAGTTGATGCATAGGTACCAATATTCTGTACTGACAATATAAAAAAAAAAAAAATAAAATGCGATCTTTCAAAAAAAAATTATGGTCTATTGAAAAGGGCTGGTGTGTAAATTGAGAGTTATACCAAAAAATAAAGGAGATAGGAGATAGGCCTTTATTTTTTGGTAAAAATAAAGGAGATACTCTCCAAAAAATAAAGGAGATATGTATCTCCTTTATTTTTTGGTATAACTCTATCAAACTATACATTTTTGAAAATAGGAAAAGTGTCTCTATCGAATAGTAATATAATCAACAGGGTGTTCCATTTAAAAAATTTGTTTTGAATTAAAAAATGGCACTTTTTTTTAAAGCACCTGTAGAAGTAAAACAAACTACTACCAATGACAAAAAAAACTTTTTGTAAAATTAAGAGTACTAGTGAAAACCGGTCGTCGCTATCTCATTTTGCCTTGAAGTTATTAGCCATTAAAATGTGTCACATTATCTTAGGACACCCTGTATTTTGCCCTGTAATCAGAATTATCATTTTTGCTACAGCGAGTAACTAGCAGCCAAGTTAAAAAATTCAAATTCAAAACTACAGGATTTAATTGAATGGCCAATATTTGTGACTTGTTACTAAATTTTATTGATAGCTCATAACAAAATATTATATTCTATGAGCTATCAATGAAACTCCCTGTTTTAATATTTAATTTTATCTTCTTCAGAATCAAAGATAAGGCTAACTTTGTATGTGATTCTGTCTATTCCAAAAATGTGTTGTTTTCCAACATTTAGACAATTTAATAATAATTCCCTGCATGATTGTTGATAATTTTTAGGAATTAAATGACAGTAACTTTATTTAGAAGTTTCTAACGCCGTCTTAGCCAACTGAGACTACTTAATTGAACTTAAATACCGAAGCAATTTTGCAACAGAAACATGTTAAATTGCCCGAATTTTGAAAACTACAAATTTTCGGAATAGACCTTTTTTGGTATAACTCTATCAAACTATACATTTTTGAAAATAGGAAAAGTGTCTCTATCGAATAGTAATATAATCAACAGGGTGTTCCATTTCAAAAATGATCACAATTTTCAATTAAAAGTAGCAATTTTTTTAAAGCACCTGTAGAAGTAAAATAAACTAGTGCCAATGACAAAAAAACTTCTTGTAAAATTAAGAGTATTAGTGAAAACCGGTCGTAGCTATCACATTTTGCCTTGAAGTTATAAGCCATTAAAATGTGTCACATTATCTTGGGACACCCTGTATTTTGCTAATCAGAATAATCATTTTTGCTACAGCCAGAAACTAGCAGCTAAGTTAACAAATTCAAATTCAAAACCACAAAATTTAATTGAAACATGGCTAATATTTGTGACTTGTTACTAAATTTTATTGATAGCTCATAACAACATATTCTATGAGCTATCAATAAAATCTAGTAACAAGTCACAAATATCAGCCATGTTTCAGAAAACTGCTACGTCAGTAGCGTAAATGCGGTAGGTGTAGACAATTTATTAGGTACTATGAATAAATATATGCGAGCCTGCGGCTTCTTTTGTTGTATTTTGTCATTCTGCCTCCAAGAGAGACTGTCATTCTAAAAGGACAACTATTTATTAGTTGTATCCTTTAGTACACACCACGATTCAAAGAAAATTGAGGATCGGTACTCACAATATTCAGGTTCAAAAGTTAGTGGCTACAGCCGAAAACTAGACCCTCCACCGCGACACTGTGGTTTATTGTGGTTTTACTATATTTAATCAGATAATTCAGGTAGTTTATTACCTTATAGGAAAACTACGTTAAGGAAATTACCTTTTGTATGGCTAATCTAGGTACCCAGTAAGGACAATAATTCTTATTCTGGTCTTAGCATTAACCATTCGAGCTCAGCTTAGAACTAAGCAAAATACCTTTTCTGTGTATTTAATTACTTAACCTTTAGTTTTATGACACAGATTTGACAAAATTTCTGTTTATTTTTAATGCAGGGGAGAGCAGAGATAATGTATTTTAACCACCATCATGTTGAAATCAGTTTTGCGGTAATACTCGTATTTGTCAATAATTTCTATTAACAGCGGATTAAAAGTTTACACCAGCAGATCAAAGGACATTTCTCCAATAAAATTGCCGGGTAGAAAACAGAGGCCATAAGAATTATGCGATATGGATAAATATCTGCCAACGGATTTAGAGTGTCGAGTAGGTTCTTCCCTAAATAAATATTTTTAGGTTAGGAAATGATTCCATAACGGCATGTGAGACGATTTCCAGGGTCATTGACGTAATATTAAAAAGCAATTTTATATTTTATATACGGAAGGAATATATATGTTTTAAAATTCTCTGCGGTAAACACTTGTCTATTTGAAGAAATTGTCAGACTAATAATAAAATAGTAACAAGGTAACTTGATACAAACCATTCACTTTACTGCTTCAGAAAATATTCAGAATCTGAATTAATTATAATAATAATAATGTATGAAAGATTTATTTGTAGCATCGTTTAATTACTCTTATTTATTTGGGTATTATGCCACCACTGAAAAATACAAAAAATTAATAATCAACCTCTGCGACTACGGATCACTCAAAAGTTGGTTTTTTGAAAGATGTGTTTTCCTAATAAAGAAATCTCACACTAAAAACCAGAGTAATAATATAACATTGAATACATCACTCAAAAACGTTTACGTTTCCAAAACTTTTCCGTTTTCGTTATTTATTAATTATTAAGTTTTTGTATTTTTCAGTGGTGACATAATACCCAAATAAATAAGTGTAATTAATTTTAATGCTTATGATTCGTGTTTAAGAGTACGCTATCGCGCATACTAATGCATGAGCATTATTATGAATCATACAATGTCTACGAAGACATTGTATGATTCACAAACTACACTGTGATCAAGTCCAAGTATTATTTTAAATATTAGATAAATTATTAGGGAAACCTGCGATGACCATTCTAGTGGCTTGTACGTTCGGTGAATTCATTTAAGATATACAAACCTATTCACAGAAACCAAACTATAAATATCCGTTATTTGAGGGAGAGTTTATTGCTACATTTATGCCTTTAATATTGTCCTTACTTACAGTTGAGAAAACAAAGCCGGTTGTGAGATAGAGAGAATTCCATATAACCTATAACTAGTTATAAGTATTTTTGCTTTACGAATATAGCCATGTAACTTGAAAACAAATGAATGTATCAAATTTCCAATTTGACAGATCAATATCTCATTCAGCCATTTGCAAATGGCGGCTACTTCAATTATCCGTATTATAACCATTCCGAACAATTTCATTTTCCACATTAATAATTTTTGTATCAAAACGATAAGAATACACAAAAAAATTAAAAATATATCTGTTAACAAAAACAATAAAAAAGCAAGCACAGCAAATTGTTATTTTAACATTTTAGGAATAAATAAGTATAAATAAAAAACGTAAAATTAAATTAGCATCGCCATTAGCACATGGCCGAATGAACTGTTCTCAAAATCGAGAGACGAAGAAAGCACTTGTTCCCACTGTATGTAGTACATGATTTTTTTGTATAATTTAGTTACCTACCGAATGACCCCTGCACTAGTTCAAATAGGAAATTCTGCCCTTTCTTTAATATTATACATTGATAACATTGTATACTTATCAGTAAATATATAATATCTGTGGGTGCCAAAATGTATTTTCCAAACACTACCAAACCAGACTAAGGATAAAAAATGTTTGTCCCATATGCCTGTTTAATGACATGCGGCTGCTGGAGAAATACTATGAAAATTCTTTTTGGCAAAATGAATTACATTTTGCACTACTTACAAACCAATATACAGCGTGATGATAAAGTTTGGAACAAAATTCATAACTTTTATACTGAGTGATTAAAAAAAAAACCGCCGAGACAGGTCGATTTTGTTGTCGGGAGGGGCATCTTTTAAGATGATTCAGTTGGATACAGGGTGACCCAGAAAAGCTGGACGGCCAATAAATTTGTTTTTTCTTATGGAATACCGTGTACATATTCAGATACACCTTTCTCTTACGAATAAAGTGATGTAAGGTTTGATAGGTCTATCTATAATAATGACGGAGTTATGACCAAATAAAAGCGTGTGTTGGGAAGAGAACATAAATTGGTTGCAAGGCTACAGGAGCTAAAGTCTTTGTCCAACACAGTAAGCTTATGGCAGAATTTTTTGCCATAACTCTCTCATTATTATAGATAGACCCATCAAACTTTCCATCAGAAAGCTGTATTCGAATATGAAAAACAAATTTATTGGTCGTCCAGCTTTTCTAGGTCACCCTGTATCCAACTGAATCATCCTAAAAGATGACCACCCCCCCCTCTCACAACAAAACCGACCTTCTCGGCATTTTTTTGAAATCACTCAGTATAAAATTTTTTCGTATAAAAGAATTTTGTTCCAAACTTCATCATCACGCTGTATTTTGTTAAGTAAATCACTTTAAACTTACTTCTATACTTATAATTAACTCATCATTATGTTTATTTTACCATATATCATGCTATATACATATATTTGTTATTTATAATAGAATGATAGTTTTTATTTCATTTTTGGATTCTGCTGATTGATTTAAAAAGAGCTTGATAAGGACTCCTAAATGTAATGATTTATAAGGATACCTAAATGTAACATTTTATAGTTACGATAATCTTTACACTTCTCCGTTTGAAATTTGCTATCTTCAAGAACATTAAAGAGAAAGAGATGACTTTTATTTACAAGGAGACATTTGAATTATTGCGCTATTCAGGTCTAGATAGAAAGTTAGGTACATAATTTGATATAGGATCCTCTGAATTGAGTACCAACTTTGGTGAAATTTTATTTATTGTCACCTGGAATATTTCTGCGGTAGGTATCTCATGTAAATTTTTTATCGATTGGTGTGTAGAAAATAACAAAAGCAGTATTTAACGAAAGCTCACATAAATATAAATTATAAAAACCGCTTTATGTACCAATCATTATTTTTACGCATAATAAAAAACTAATAAATAATAAACCGTAGATACCACCAGATCTACCTCTACTTGATATCTTCGTATAGAGACGTATAATGTATTAATTATATAATACATTATATAATATAAAACAAACTGACGCAAATTTCTAAGGTAAAACACGTAAATTTGTAAGCTTGAGTTTTTAGAAAATATTAAAAATTATTAAAGAACGTCACCAAACTGGAGACCCATTTAAAATTTATTAAAAACATGCTACATAAATTACAATAAATTTCCTTCGCATTACAAATTGCCTTCGCTGACCATCAAACACCCCAATAGGCCAATAACTAATATGTACTCCGTGTCATGACTCTGTGACAGAAACACTTCTTGAAACTGTAATGATACAATTACGAAACTATTTTATTTTATTGATGTGACTCGGTGCAGAATTTGCCATGCTTCTTAAGATTCATACTATTATCAAACCGGTTTATAGTGCTGAGAATGAAGTTATTTAAAGCCTGAGGAAATGTTTATATAATAGTTTTGTATTGATTGCAACAAGCTTTACAAAATGACAACTGCAATTAAATAATTTTATAAGATGGTGCCAATTTTTCATTTATAGCTGATGTAAAAACGTTTTAAAAGTTTTTCTGAGAGTTACATTATTTTATTAAATTTGTTTTGGAAATATTTCTGTAGTTTCTATAAAATTCGAAATTGCTAGTTGGACAATTATTGTAGCTAGATAATCAATAGTGGCAAAAATACAGTTTTAGTAAAACCATTTTATGTGCGTCTAAATGCTGTAATTATTTTAAAGTTCTTGCAGTAGCAAGATAATTTTTGACAACAAGACTTTCTTAGCAAAGTAAATAGAATTTTTTTAATGTATTGATTGACATTATTAGATATATTTTTTACTTACTGAATAAGTATAATGGCTTGTCTCGTATCATAAAACCTTTGAACTCTTGTATAACCATTTCATTTTTAATTATGTTAACTGTTAAATAAATTTAATAAACATTTGATAAGAGTAAATTTTTACTATTTATTATTGTTGCAGCTATATAATTATCAATTACAATTAAAATTCTTATTATATTACAATACTGTTTTCTTTATTTTAATTCTGTCCACCTGGCTTGGTTTCTAATATTGTAATCTTGCTTCCATAGCGAATACATCCAGTTCCTTCTTCAAAATATATATACTCATAGTCAACTTTTGGTCATGCATCTGAAAAAAATCAGTCAATATATATATAACTATAAAGAAAATATGGACGACAATCTCATTGTAGCTTAAATTTAATTCGTTGGACTACTAACCATTTTCTCAGCTCCATTTATTATATCCTTATAATAATCTTCCAGCTTATGTGACTCTTGTTCCTTCCAGCTCCATGGACAACTTTTTAATTGTATTTTTCAAGTGTTGGTTTTCAATTTCAAGTGTCCGGTTATCGTCGTCACTACCTCTCAAGGAATGCGCAATATCTGTGCGCTGTTACAATAGCGTTAACCTTTTGTTTAGTTCCATTTTTTATATAATTTACAGTTTTGTAATGCAGCTCTTCAACATCGTTTACGGTTTTCCTAGTTAAACTTACTGCATCTACCAAATTCTTATCACGCCTACATATACTATTGACTTTGGTTTCTGGGTACTTTGATTGTATGTCTATTGCTAGAGCTCTTTCCTATAGCTGTCCAGAAGCCACCCTGTCGGTTTCTGTCTCAACAGTAATGTATAAATCCGACCGTGCATCATAATGTTTTCCTCATCAGAGGAATTTGAACACAAAGAAGCATTGGAGTTGGAGACATATTTCTTAGGATATATTCTATAAAATACTTCTATTTTTGATTTTGCTTTTAGTGTAGAAAGTGTGCTTGTATTCCTATTGCTAGAGCTCTTTTCTGTAACAGTACATCCAGAAGTCATCCTGCCGATTGCTGTCTCAATGGTAATATATAAATCCGACCGTGCATCATGAAAATTTTCCTCATTAGGGGAACATGAACAGAGGGAAGCATTGCAGTTGATATATTTCTTAGAGTTACATTTTAGATGCGTTGATGTTTTTTCTTTTTTTGTTTTGGGTAAAGATTTGAGCAAATTCTTTATTTTAATTCTGTTCACCAGTCTTGGTTTTTAAAATATATTGTAAATATATCTGGCTTTCATTGTCAATCTATCGAGTTTCTCCTTCAAAATCTCGATAGTCAACTTTGGAAAATCAGTGAATATATAGAAATATACAGAAATCATGGATGATAATTTCTTTGTAACTTAAATTTAATTCGCTGGACTACTAACATTTTTCTCAATTCCATTTGTTATATTCTTATAATAATTTTCCAGCTTGTGTTTACATCTTTCTAGTTCCATGGATAACTTTTTAACTGCACTTTTCAAGTGTTGTCAACTGTTTTCAAGTTTCTCAAGATATTTAAAGACTGTCTTCTCAGCTCCTTTACAGAATTTGCATAACTTTTCTCAATATCTGTTACAATAGCGTTAACCTTTTGTTTAGTTTCATTTTTTATATTATTTAGAGTTTTATAATGTAGCTCTTCAACGTCGTTTACGGTTTTCCTAGTCAAACTTACTGCATCTACTAAATTCTTATCACGCCTACATCTACTCTTGACTTTGGTTTCTGGGTAGACTTTGCTTGTATTCCTATTGCTAGAGCTCTTTCCTGTACTGGTACATCCAGAAGCTACCCTGTCGGTTTCTGTCTCAACAGTAATGTATAAATCCGACCGTGCATCATAAAAGTTTTCCGCATCAGAGGAATTTGAACACAAAGAAGCATTGGACTTGGAGACATATTTCTTAGGGTTATATTTTAAATACGTTGATGTTTTCTCCTTTTTTGTTATGGGTACAAATCTGCTCAAGCTGGTATTTCTTGACAATGCAGATTTTACTGACATTGTAATGTTAATATTCTATAAAATACTTGTATTTTTGATTTTGCTTTTAGTGTAGAAAGTGGTGCTTGTATTCCTATTGCTAGAGCTCTTTTCTGTAACAGTACATCCACCCTGTCACCCTGCCGGTTTCTGCCTCAATGGCAATATATAAATCCGACCGTGCATCATGAAAATTTTCCTCATCAGAGGAACATGAACAGAAGGAAGCATTGCAGTTGATATATTTCTTAAAGTTACATTTTAGATGTGTTGATGTTTTTTGTTTTTTGGTTTTGAGTAAAGATTTACGCAAACCGATATTTGTTGAAAATGTTATAATACTAATTTCTTTATTTTAATTCTCGCCACCTGTCTTGGTTTTTAAAATATATTGTAATCTCGCTTTCATTGTCAATCCATCGAGTTTCTCCTTCAAAATCTCTATAGTGAACTTTGGAAAATCAGTGAATATATAGAAATATAAAGAAATCATGGATGACAATTTCTTTGTAACTTAAATTTAATACGCTGGACTACTAAACATTTTTCTCAATTCCATTTATTATATTCTTATAATTATTTTCCAGCTTGTGTTTACATCTTTCTAGTTCCATGGACAAAACTGCACTTTTCAAGTGTCGGTTATCGATTTCAAGTGTGCGGTTATCGTCTTAACTACCCCCCAAAGAATGCGCAGTATCTTCAAATTTCTCAAGATATTTAAAGACTCCTTTGCAGAATTTGCATAACTTTTCTCAATATCTTCTGTTACAAAAGAGTTAAGCTTTTGTTTCCTTTAATTTTTTATATTATTTAAAGTTTTATAATGCAGCTCTTCAACATCGTATACGGTTCTATCAGTTAAACTTACTGCATCTACCAATTTCTTATCACGCCTACATCTACTTTTGATTTTGTTTTTTGTATAGACCTTGGTTGTATTCCTATTGCTAGAGCTCTTTCCTGTAGCGGTACATCCAGAAGCCACCCTGTCGGTTTCTGTCTCAACAGTAATATATAAATCCGACCGTACATCATGAAAGTTTTCAGAGGAACATGAACAGAAGGAAGCGTTGGAGTTGACATATTTCTTAGAGTTACATTGCAGATGCGTTGATATTTTCTCTTTTTTCTTTATGGGTACAGATTTGCGTAAGCCGTTATTTCTTGAAAATGTAGATTTTACTGACATTGTAGTATTCTGTAAAATGCTTCAATTAGATTACATCCTTCATTATATAGAGGAATTAAACTAAAAAGTTAACTAAGAGATAAATTATTAATGAAATTATCAAATATTATGGTTCAATAAAGTTTTCATTTTCCTTCTCATCTACAACCTAGGTACGCAAAGGAATAACCTTATTATTTTAAAGATATGTTGAAAACAACTACTTTGCGTGCTATATGCATCCCGCCCCCCAATATTGAATTACAATGGCACATCTCGATAAACCTCAACTTGTCAACAATTGTCTTTAATACATTTTTTAATAGTGTTTTAATAGTGTCTTTTTAATAGTGTTCTATATCTTTTAAATAATGAAATATTAAACAAGCATCTACTTTACATTCAAAATGACTATTTTTGTTCACATACCAGCCATTTTAGTTTCCACCATCCGTAAAGTCACCACAAGCCGGTAAATTAAATAATTATAAGGGTTACAAATTATTTAAAGGAGTATTGATGTTGCTGACATTTTAGAGACAGTATTGTGTCTAAAATATAATTCGTGTACATTTTTGTGTGTATTTTTCAAGAGCAAAGTGGTTTCTGTTCAACAGTATATCTTCTGATTTACTAAGTTAGGTTAGTTAAGAAGGTTAATGCAAACGTTAGTTAGTGTTTATATTGTTTATGTTAATTTAATTACTACTTTCAAATCTGTGATGCAATAGTTGCAACATATTATGTAATAATCATCTAATTGAATGAATTAATAGGAATTAAATATATCTGACTTAAACCAAAAAGTTAACTAAGAGATAAATTATAAATGAAATTGTCAAATATTGTTCAATAAAGTTTTAATATTCTTTGTCGCCTATTTAATGAAACAATTTTTTTCATTATCTTTTGTAAATTTTTACTGACAAAACAGATATTGTAGCAATATCCTCCTTAGCCTTATGTACGATAAGTATTTCTGCTTCCGGCGTCTTCAAGCACATGTGTGGCAGAAGGTTGAACATCCAGGAATTGTTAAAAATTACAAGAAATTTACTACAGTTGTAAAAGCCTCATTTAAATGTTTGCCAGACGAAGACCTTTAAAGTATTTATATAAATATACTGTACTCTTTTATTTGTTCTATATAGAGAACCGTATATGTTAGGTTTAATTTAAGGGTAATTTTAAAAATATAGGTATTTCGTAAATTATTTACTTAATTTGATAAAATAATGAAATATACATCTATATAATGTAAAGTTGTAACTTTACAAATTTGTTACATAACATAATATTTAATATCGGCTATTCACAACATATATTACACTCTGTGCAACTTATTTTAAGATTATGAGCCTTCCAAAGATGACAGTTCTGATCAAGAGGTCGGTGAACATTCTTTTACCGAGAATGAAAATTTAACATTGCGAAATAATTCTTCTTTAAACAGTTCTATAGAAACGGTTAACATAACAAATAATGAGAATGATCTTTCGCCATGTGATGATGAGAAGATGTACGTTGAACAATCAAAAGGTGCATCGGGTGATAAAAAAATATAACTGTTGTTATTACTGCAAAAAGAAGCAACTAAAAATTGCTCGACACTTAGAATATAAACACAAAGACCAAGCTGAAGTAAAAAATTTTGTATCTCTTCCTAAAAAAAGCATAGAACGAAGGAGAGCTATCGATGTTCTTAGAAATAAAGGAAATTATATATTTAATACGAATAAAAAATTTAACGATGGTGAATTGATAGTAAGTAGGAGACCAAGAGCTAAGCATTACAGAATAGCTAAATAAATACTTTAGAGCATGTGGTAAATGTAAAGCTTTTTTTCCAAACATAGGTTACGAGCAAATTTTGATATATGTACTGGTAAATCAAGCAAAACGCATAGACTAGTAACGTTGATTAGTAAACGCGCCATGCGCAGTGTACACGAAGTTGCTTCAGATGTGGTTAGGAACCAATTATTTCTTTCATTACAAGATGATGAAGTTGTCAGATTGATACGGTTTGATGAATTAGCTGTTGTTGAGTCCCAGAGTGTAAACTTTGCCTACCTACTTTTGTGCAAATACATTAGTAAATAATAGTATCAGGCTTTTACATTGAAGAATACGTCTGGCATTTATAGCCTACCGCCTCAAATAAAACCCTAAATAATATATTTTAATATCTGTTTATATTCAAAACCAGTTGTAAATCTAAATCATATACTTTCATAACTGTTGTATTCAAAACAAATTGTAAACCTATTTGCTGTATCAGGCATAATCCATATTCTCAGTAATTCATAAAAACCCCAGATTGTTTAGTTAGGTCCGAGGTTAGTTCTATTCTCAATTTTTGGTAAATACGGTCAGGTCAGTCAGGTACTCTGGGTCCATTGCCAATTACCAGTTTCTGCCAGAATTAGTAGCCAATAGAATTATTAGACTCACCCTTCCAATATTTGACTGTGTACATAAATCTATATTTAAGTAATCCAGTATCTTAAGAATTCATCAGTATTTTTCAAACCATTGTAACCATCACATCAGGGCTCTTAAAGTGCAAATCGAGACAGAGCTCACATAACAACATAACATCTATAATTTAGTGTAAATAGATAGCATTTTATTTACTAGTGCAAATTCATTTCATCAACAAAAATTATTATATGTGCACACACACAAACCAAAACATTTGGTCCTTCGAGCAGCCGGATATTTTACCGGTAAACAAATAGTGTTTTTAACACACAGACAACCCACAACAGTTTGTTGTCCTCTATGCTAACAAAATGTGTGAGAAATATAGAAATTATGTCGCCAGATAATTATGTCGCCAGACATTATAAACTATATTTGGGAAAGGTACAGGTACACTTTCTGATCCCTTCTTAATGACAAGCAATCAACAAATTATGTCGCCAGACATTATAAACTATATTTGGGAAAGGTACAGGTACACTTTCGAATCTCTTCTTAATGACAAGCAATCAACAAACCTTATCAGCTCCCTTTAAAAGACCAGGAAGAAACCCTCACTAATGAGTTGGTGCGTATTGGTCTTGCTGTACGTCTCGCTACTTAACTCATTTATAATCTTAGGTTACTAATAAAACTGTTCTATTTGTGTAGTAAAAATAAATGTGTTATAAAGTTGGAAATTGTTTTTAAAAAGGCATTTAGTCGAACCAAATAATATAACTTAGAGACCTAAGACATAATGATATGATAAGAGTAAGAATAAGATTAATTGGTAGATTTTTAAAAATAATGAAAAAGTTAAATACTGAAATTATAGATTTAACTTCAGTTTACGATCCGAAATTTTCAGATGATACATTGAAAGCTATAAATTTAGTAGAAAAATTTAACCATCGGACAAATTGCTATGAAACTCCAACAGTTGCTTTTCAGATTGGAAGTTCACTAAAATATATAGGAAATGTTCTTATTAATGAATCAATAAAGCGCCATGACAAAATAAGAAGGAAAAACACGGAGGACTTTTTAAAGTTGTTAGATATGGATGTAGCAGTATCACTAAATCGTCGGGTTACAGAATCACAGATTCGGCACAAACATAGAACCTTAGTTCAGCTTCCCTTAAAAAAAGAGGATATAAAAGGATCCACTTTTATTTAACCAAGAAACGGGAGGAAGCTGCCATGCAAATAGAATCCTACTTCTCCATAGAAAGTTGGACTGAATTAGCTGAATCAACGTTAATCAGCATTCAATTGTTTAACAGAAGACGCGCGGGAGAAGTTGAAGGAACACTAATTGAGGACTTAAAAGTCATCAAAGACTTGACAAAAATACTGATAAAGACATATATGCGACTTTATGGGAGAACAGTAAACAAATTGCTAAAAAGTATGTCGATTTCTTATCACAGGTAAATTATACAGAACTGTGCCTGTAATATTAGACAATAGTTTATCTTAGAGCATGTACTTTAATGAGAAAATTTTCAGCAGAATGTGGAGCTGTTTTTCTCGATAGACTTAGAGGAACTAAATTACGTAAACACATAGCCACAACATTCAACAGTATCAACAGTACCTAATTATATTTTCTTAAATTTAAGTATTATTTAAGTAGAAGTTACTTGGCCATTGCCGAAAAAATAGACCCAGTTTAGTTATTATGTATAGCTTTCTATTAGAATATATAAAGTTTAAAATGTTACAGTCCTGGATATTGACATTTTATATAGAAAATAAGGGAAATTTTATAAAAGAAAACATCGAAGTTATCTACAAACTGACAATTTTGACATTGAAATAATTATTTTTGTTTAAAATCAGTTTAATTGTCATATATTTCTTGTATTTTTTAACGATTCATAGGTAAATGTTAAAGCTCTTGCCACAAATCTGCTTGAAGACGCAGAAATACGTATCGCACATTAGGCTAAGCAGGATTGCTATAATTTCGTTGTAAGGTACCTTATACGTTATAAGGCACCGTTATAAGTTATAGGTGACAAGGAAAATTAAAACTTTATCGAACCATAGTATCTGATAATTCAATTAATAATTAATTCTTACTTAACTTTTCCGTAATTCTTGTACTGTATGTTTCAAATCGTATGCAATAACATTGCTATATTGGAAACCATTAGAGATACTGTTTTAGGGTAGGTTAATTTGGGACAAAGTTGCGTAGTTTTGGGACCAATAATATGCCTGAAATTTTGGTAATTCATTTTGGTAAAATTCTAAGCTTATTTGAAGAGCTTAGATCTTAGGAGTAGCTAATAAAAAGGAAACTTTCACTTATCAACTTTTTACTCTCTATCGAATGACGTAAATAGATTTTTTAGAGTAACGTTTCGTCTCATCCGTATCACCATCAACTTCATTTTTGCAATATGGTTTGTTCCATTAACTGTTCATTATTATTTTTTAATTTATTGTTGTTTTACTAATTGTTGTTGTTATTTATTGTTAATATTTGTTACTTTTCGTTATCTTTTTGTGAATATATACAGACAGACGCAGATGTGTTTTATAATGGGTTTCCACGTTGAAAACGTGATTAAACTATAGCATATGATATATTTTTGAACCAAGAAGGAAAAATGCTGTTGACTGACGTAAAAATATTAATGGGGTCGTATGATGAAAAAATAATGATGATAGTTCTGAAGAGATGAATCATTACTTTAAAAAACTGTATATGCCATTCGATACAGCGTAAAAAGTTGAGTAGCTCTTCAAATAAGCCTGAAATTTTACAAAAATAAAAACAAAAATTTTCAAATATCTCAGAGACAACTGATGTCAGCCTTGATTTTTCTGAGGTATATTATTGGTCACCAAATTACACAACTTTGCCCAATTTAAGGTAGGTCTCTATCTCTAACGGTTTCCAAGATACCAATGTTATTTCATACAATTTTTTTTTTTTTTTTTTTTCGTTTATTTAACGTCGGCCTATTTCCGCGACTAAGGCCAATCACCGACGCCAGGAGACGAGCAACCCCCAACCTGGAAATTTGGCCGAACCCCCACTTTTTATAGCAGGGTAGGGATCTTTTACTTGCCTATCATTTCATAGACAAGGGATCTCCGGCTTTACATCCTATCCAAGGGATGGTACGTCTTCTACGCAAATCTCGCCTAAATTTGCATAGCTTCTGTGAATTCACCGACGTACAGGCCACTAGAAGATGCGGGCAAGCGCCGACGGTCTTCCCTGCATGGTCACCCATCCAAGTACTAACCGCGACCTACCTTGCTTGCCGCTCATATCGTTAATATAAACGCCAAGTTGCTACCACGGCTTGCCCTTCATACAATTTGAAACACACTATTTAAAGAAAGATGTAATAAGTTAAAGAAACCAATAAATAATATTAAAAATATACCACAAAAAACTTCAATTAGATGATTATTACGTAATATTTTGCAACTATAGCATCAAGGATGTGAAAGTGGTAATTAAATTAAAATAAATAATATAAACAAACGTTTGCACCAACCTTATTATAACTTAGTAAATCAGAAGATTGAAAACAGAAACCACTTTGCTCTTGAAAAGTACACACAAAAATGTACAAGAATTATATTTCAGACTTAAATACTGCCTCCAAAATGTCAGCGAGCAACATCAATACTGGCTTAAATAGTTTGTAACCCTTATTTAATTTACCAATTTGTAGTGGGGATAAGGGTGGAGTAATTGCACAGGTAGAATTCCCGTCACGAATTTACCTGTAATATAACAATTAGTACTCACTCAAAAGGCGTCAGCCCAATGAGGAATGGGCCCAATAGTTTTGCTTGGTGCCACTATCCACAAATTTTATGGATTTGAGATTTATTTTATAGAAACTATGTAAACTGAAGAAATATTGTTTGATATATTTAAAAGAAGCAAATTGTTGAATAATTAAAATGGTTTAAATTTTCTTATTACTAGTTTATAATAAAATAAATTATGTGAGAAGAGCGAAAAGTTATGTTAAAAATGCCGTAACGTTTTTTTTTTAATAAAAACTATTTGACGTGGATATACCCATACATTTTTATATTGTAAACTCTATCAATAAATAATCTTAATATTGTGTAGATACCTTACTCTTTAGGGTGGTTAGAAATATGCTATTTAATGAAACGGGGTGATCAGATTTTAATATCCTCTAAATATTGAGAGTACCAACATAGATAGTTCATATTGGAGTTATGTATACAGGGTGATTGATTGAAACCGTCCATTAGAAGTATTAGGAGAACCACTTATTATTTTTTTCTGAAAATTCACACACGAACATAATCGACTATGCTCTATTCAGTGAGAATATTTTTAAAATGGTTCCGGTTGTACCGGAACTGGCTGTTAATTTCCTTAATGTAAATGGAATGGTCCAAAAGTCGAATTCTGAAGACCCTGTCCATAATTGGCAAGTATCGAAAAGATCAATGTAAAGCCTATAGCTTCCTCTAGTTGTACTGTTAATATAATTTTCTTGAATGCAAAAAGAACTGCAGGAAGAATTAACGTGTCCTGGTGCAAAACCCGAGTTTTTAAAAAAAATTTATATATCCCAAAATATAGGTATAGCGAAAATAGGTAAAACTCCACCTAAAATACCCCGCATAATCTAATAATGCAAAAATATACCATTGCATTTAAATTAAGGAAGTTGACAGTCACTTCCGGATAAACTGGAAGTGCAACCATTTTGAAAATATTTTCACTAAATAGAACATAGCCGCTTATGTTCGTGTGTGAATTTTCAGAAAAAAATAATGAGTGGTTTTCCTAATACTTCTAATAGACCATTTCAATCAATCACCATTTACATCTGTAGTAGAGGTACATAAAGAACAGTAAAGAGTGTACTTAATATTATGTAATATGCATTGCATATTAGTATAGTAGTAGTATAGTAGTAGTTTTCAAGGAGATTATTAGTACACTGATTCTAAACTCGGGTGGCAGCTAATTTTATGTTTTAATCAAAGTAATGTCAAATATATGCGGCAAGTGTGACTTGGCGATCGATCGCCGCAAAACATCAGCCGTTTCTTGTTCTGGTTTTTGCTCCAAGCCTTATCATGTTGCCTGTTGCGGGTTTCCACCAGATGCTACAAAATTTATGAAAACTCCAGGATTTCACTGGTATTGTGATGTTTGTGATAAAACAAAATCTGAGTATGAAAATATTATTAAAACATTAATGGAATCGAAATTGAATGAATTCATGGTCAAAATGGGTCAGTTATTTGATAACACCAGAAATGATATTTTAAAGATTGCGAGCGAGAAGTTATCTAACATTCCGGTAACATCTTCTACTAAACCTTCTGTACCCTCTTACTCCCAAATTGTTAATAACAAATCGATGGTGGTTATTAAACCAAAAAATTCGGAACAACAGCACTCTAAAACTAAAAGTGACTTAATGCATAATTTAAACCCCATAGACCTAAATATAAATGTGTCCAAAGTAAGAAACATTAGCAATGGAGGACTGATTATAGGTTGTAATTCCACAGATAGTGCAAGCAAGCTTAAGCAAATGGCCAAGCAAAAACTTTCTGAAACTTATGACATTCGGGATGCAAAGAAAGGCAATTGCAGATTGAAGATTGTGGGTATGATGGAGGAGTATAATGAGGATCAAATATTAAAATTCATCAGACATCAAAATGATATATTTTCTGCTTCAAATGAATGCAGAGTAGCTAAAATTTGGTCTCTTAAAAAGAATAATCGTTTGTATCAGGCTATTATAGATGTTGATGCTGAGTCTTACTGTAAGGCACTAAGTCAGGGATATTTATTTATTAATTACGATGTGTGTAAAGTTTATGATGCTATTGACTTAAAAATTTGTTTTAAGTGCAGTGGATTAAATCATTTTGAAAAATCCTGTGTTAGCAAAAATTATGTTTGTCCGAAATGTTCTTTACATCATAAAATTAAAGATTGTCCTTCAGACTCTGTCCCATGTTGTATTAATTGTGTAAATGCCAAGGTAGCCGACAGCGGTCATTTTGTGTGGGACACTGATAAATGTACAGTTTATGGGAGAAAATTGAATCATTATAAGGAGACCATATTTAACAATAAATAGCAATTATCTAAGAACGAGTTTGAAACTACTAATACTAATATATGTGTCTCATTTAATAAGATTTATGTCTACTATCAGAATGTACGAGGTTTAAATTCTAAAACCAATGACTTATTAAATTCAATTTTAACATGTCAATTCCCGATCATTGCGTTAACCGAGACGTGGCTGAGCTCATCAGTACATGATTCTGAACTTTTTCCTCCTGGCTATGCTGTTTATAGAGCTGATCGCAATTTTGAATTGATAGACAAAAGTAAGGGAGGTGGGGTGCTGGTAGCAGTAGACAAGACTTTTGAGACATCTTTAATTGATTTGACTGATATCAGCACTTACTTTCCAGATGTTGATTTAATTGGAATAAGGATTAGGTTTTCTTCTTTTTCTGTTAACGTTTTAGTATTGTATGTTCCACCAGATGTTACCGTTATGAGATATGAACAATTTTTTGATGTCCTTGCTTCTAATTTTCATATTTTTAATGAAGATCGACTAGTTATATTGGGCGATTTTAATATACCCAATTATGCTACATATATCTCTGATAATAAATTTACGGACCGGTATGTATCCACATTAATAAATTTTTGTGCGTTTTTTGAATTAAATCAATATAATTATTGATTTGACAATTCGAACAATAGACTTTTAGACCTAGTATTAAGTACGTTTGATATTAGTGTTTCTAGATCCGATAATGCCTTAGTAATTGAAGATCATCATCATCCTCCTTTAGATTTAGGTTTCGCTGTAAAGTCTGTCCGTAATAAGCGTATATATAAAAATAATCACTCGTCATTTAATTTTAGGAAAGCTAATTTCAATGAACTATATGAAGACCTATGCCAAGTTGAATGGTCATTTTTATCTAATTTTAATGATGTGAACGACGCTTGTAATCAGTTTTATGAAGTATTAGAATCTGTTTTTATTAAAAGCGTACCCAAGTCAACACCTAGATCATCGTCATATCCACCTTGGTTTAATAAGTCTATAATTAGGGATATTAAACAAAAATCTCGTTTATGGCGTTTGCTTAAACGTGGCGGACATACAGAGTATTGTGAAAAATTTAGGTTACTGCGTACTAAAATCAAAAAAGATATTAAATTGGCTTTTAACAGATATACTGAGAACGTGGAATCCCAAATAAAATCTAATGCATCTTCTTTTTGGTCTTTCTTTAACAATTTGCGTAATAGTTCTTCTATTCCTGAGTCAATGACTTTGAACAGTGTTCCTCTTAATAATCCCCAGAGTATAGTGGATGGTTTTGCCACCTATTTTCAGTCTGCTTTTATATCTTCCTCATCTTATACGAACGACACTCATACCGATACTTGTTATGTCCCCCAGTTAGGATTGCCAATGATCAGAGAAGAAGATGTTCTTAATTCTTTAAGAAGATTCAAAAATAAACAGACTACTGGTCCGGATGGAATTCCTTCATTTTTACTGAGAGATTGTGCGCCTATTTTTGCGTCGCCTTTGACTACTATCTTCAACTTAGCTCTTAAGTCAGTCTGTTTTCCCCATATATGGCATAAGTCAAAGATTTGCCCTATTTTTAAAAAAGGACAAAAATCCGAAATTGAAAACTATAGACCTATAGCCATTCTTTGTAATTTTAGTAAGCTTTTTGAAAATATATTATATGATATTTTAATGTTTCATGTCAAATCGCATATTTCTTTCAGTCAACATGGTTTTTTGGCTTGTAGATCTACGGTTACCAATCTCATGACTATTACCAATTTTCTAGCAACTTCTCTAGATCAAGGTGGACAAGTAGATGTTGTTTATACTGGTATGTCTAAAGCATTCGACAGAATTGATCATGGTTTATTACTAGGAAAACTGTCTAATTTCGGATTGACTACTCGATGGCTTCAATTCATTCAATCTTATCTGTTAAACAGATCAATGTACATATCATATCACGGTTTTATCTCTTGGGAAGTATCTACTACATCAGGAGTGCCACAAGGATCGGTTCTTGGTCCACTTTTGTTTATTTTATTCATCAATGATATCTGTCTAGAGCTTGAAAGTAATGTACTCCTGTATGCTGATGATCTTAAATTATATTCGGCTATCAACTCTGAATCCGATTGTGTTAAGCTACAGAGTGATCTATCTAAAATTAGCGTGTGGTGTACAAATAATAAACTATCGCTGAATATATCAAAATGTAATGCTATGACATTTACAAGAAAATCTAATCCAGTTTCATTTACATATAAAATTGATGCTGAAATAGTTGTTAAATATTCTGAATTTAGAGATTTAGGTGTTGTATTTGACTCCATGCTTACTTTTGTTCCGCATATTAATAGTATTGTAGCCAGCTCTAACAAAATGATCGGCTTTATTATGAGAAACTCAAAGTATTTCAAAAATACGTCAACTTTAAAGCTATTGTTTTATACTTTTGTGAGGTCTAAATTGGAATATGCCTCTGTTATTTGGAATCCTCATTATGAAGTTCATATATCTGCCTTGGAAAGAGTTCAAAGAATGTTTGTTAAGTATCTTGCTTATAGAGAGGATGGTGTTTACCCGGCTATCGGTACTCCACAATTAGAATTGTTATCCAGATTTCAATTAAATGATTTGGAATTGCGCCGCGTGTATTTTTTAGTGTTGTTTCTTTACAAGCTTATAACTAATAGAGTCGACTGTCCAAGTATTCTTAGTGTCATAGGATTTAATGTGACATCTTTTCAAACTCGTTCTTATTCGCTCTTTTACCTTTCCACACCTCGTACGAATCTATTGAAGTATTCACCTCTTTTTAACATGTGTTTCTACGGTAATGAGTATCAGTCTTCTTTTGACATTTTCAATTGTAATATGGGTGACATTAAAAGGTGTATTTTATATTCCCTAGTTAATGTATAGTGTATTTTTTTTTATAATTTAGCTTTATCTGGAAATATATTATTATTATCCGGAGATATTATTGCTCTGTTATTGTTATGTCTAAGATTTGTAGTATTTAAGTTATTTTTATGTTTATGATGTTTTTTTACTTAAATTTAAGTGATATTTATATTCTATTGTATGTATTTCCTGCCCCATAATTGGAATTTATTTTCTGTCAGGGCTTGTAACTTTAAATAAATAAATAAATAAATTGCAAGGTACTTACACCTTTGCATCTCCTTCAAATAAATAAGTAGGATCATCTCTAAGCAGGTCGCTATCTGTCAGTGAATTAGTCAATAATTGTCAGGCGGATAGTAACAAACACCCAAAGAGAGACTATGGTGTGTTTTCACCACTACTAATATTTCACTTACTATTTACCTTATGAATATCTATACAGTGCTTTCGAAAAGTAACGAATAAATTCATTATTTTAGAAATTGAGAAGTTTTCGAAAAAATCCCCTGACACGTCGATTTTGTTTTTAAAAAAGGCACTTTTTGACATACGATCCATATTTGTGACGTCATCGTTGTTCGAGATATGACGTCATCGACAATTTTTTTTAATAGCAACTCCCAATTTTGACCACGCCATTGGAAAGAGCGTATCATTCTACATACGCATCGTCAAGAATCATGATGTAACATAACAAAAATTTCAAGAAAATAATGTTTGAAGATCTTAAAATTTAATTTTCACAATACTGACAATGATAATGATTATGTAAAAAATCGACTAAATTAAATGTTCAAATTGTGCACCGTTGGCTGCCTGACAGCTGAATAGAAGCTAGACGGATATGTGTGCACCAAATGATTCAATATTCGTGACGAAAAATTAATAAAAAAATCCACCAAATTATAATAATTATAAAAGTTTATAAAATATCACAATATTCACAAGTCTTATGTGTTTACGCATAGGGCACGTGCCCTTGTGCCCATTATGACTAGCCGCCACTGCACGGGAAACAGATATTTCTTATTTTTTGCCAAGTGAGCTAGTCTCCCTAAATTTTGTTATCCATTTTACCACATAATTATGATGCACCTGATGCTTATGTCTTTAATTAAACAATTAAACAAAAGATTACTTGATAAGAAGCATTCAATTTACTTTTTGTTTCAGAAAATCTTCAGAAATAGAACTAATTAAGTAATTTATAATTCGCATTCAACCGTACATTATTATGAAAAAGTACATAATACAGCATAATGCACAAATAATGTTAAATAATAATGCGCATAGACATTGTATTATTGTCTTCTAATTCTGACGTAGTTTTCCACAGAACACCAAAACACTATACTGTCCTACATTTCGCATTTCGCCAATCAAGTTGGTGGTAAGTCGGTGATCCAATTGATGAAACAATAGAACCGACTTACCACCTTCAAAATGGTTAACAAAGATGGTTCGAAGGTTTACCCATTGCACCACCTAGTTTTTCTGTGACTAATTTCATTTACTTCATTAAAAAGGTGAAAAATATCCAGTTGCAGGATGGTGAAGTTTTGATCTCCTTTGACGTTTGTTCCCAACATTATTTCTAAGTGCTCCTATACCACAAACCTTGGACTACCTTAAGTATATACTCGAATCAATCAATCCCAGTCAAGATGTAGTAAATGAATATCTTCAACTCACTAAACTCTGCATGAAACAAAATTGCTTTCGATTCAATGGTAATTTCTTCGAAGAACATGAGGGTACAGCAATGGGTAACTCTTTGTCACCATTCATTGCCAATCTCTTCATGAACATATTCGAAACGGTGGCAAAAGAAAAATCTAGTATTTCTCCAGGGATTCCTGGATGTATTAATAATTATTGTAAATAATTTAGAAGTGATATAGAAAAAATATATATATATATATATATATATATATATATATATATATATATATATATATATATATATAATTTCTATATATTAACTATCCAACTTGATTCTAATGATTTATTAGTAAGCTTCGATCTAGTCAGTTTATTTACAAATGTTCCTGTTGATAAAACACTATCTATTGTTAAAGAAAGATTAGAAAATGATAATACTTTAAACAATAGGACCAAACTAAACATAAGTACTATTATGGAATTATTAACACTTTGCATAAAAAATACCTATTTTCAACTACAAAATGATTTTTTTCAACAAGATTTTGGAATGGCTATGGGATCATCACTATCTCCAATAATGAGCAATATTTTTATGGAATATTTTGAAGAAACTTATGTTAAAAATTATGTTAATAAACCAAAAGTATGGTGGAGATATGTAGATGACATATTTTCAATATGGCCCCATGGCCATGATATTTTAAATAATTTTCTAAATTTTCTTAACAGCAAAGATACAACTATAAAATTTACAATAGAAATTGAAAATGATAATAAATTACCATTTTTAGATGTATTAATAACAAAATCACAATTAAATTTTGAAAATTATATAGAAAAAATTAATTTATATAGAAAAAAGACCAATACAAATAGATATCTAAATTTTAATTCTAATGATCACATAAGTATCAAAAGAGGTATAGTTAAATGTTTATATGACAGAGCAAAATTAATATCATCAACCTCAGATATTTTCAATAAAGAAAAAACGTTATTAAGAATATCTTAGAGAAAAATAATTATCCTAATGATTTTGTTGAGGAAACATTTGAAAAAATTGAAAATAGGCAAAATAATAATATTCCCAGAATAAATAGAGAAAATCCAATAACAACCATTACAATTCCTTATATTGCAGAAATCTCTGAAAGACTTAAAAGGCTTGGTAATGATTTTAACATAAGAACGACATTTAAAACGAAAAATACTTTAAGATCAATACTTACTAAAACAAAACCAATTAATAATGATCAAAATTCAAAAAATTGTATTTACCAGATTCCTTGTGAATGTGGTAAATATTATATTGGTGAAACATCTAGACCATTACAAATAAGGATCCGCGAACATAAAAATTATGTTAGGGATTACCAAGTTGATAAGTCTACATTAGTAAAACATGTATGGGATAACGGTCACCGAGTTGATTGGACACAGGCTAAAGTTTTACAAAAGGAATAAAAATCGGTTAAAAGAAAATTAAAAGAAAGTGCTTTCAATAAACTTAATGGTGATAATTGTATTTCGTCGGAAACAATATTCATAGATCAAACATGGCTTCCTCTACTCCAAAAAGATGTTACCAATGGAAAATTAATAATATCATAGTGCTCAGTGCATGTGATGACAATTTAAATTAAAAATGTCAATCTGACAAGAACTACTTCTCGTTCATAAAAAGAGTTCTCAACATAAAAATAGTCTACAGAAGAAGAGTTGAGGTTCAACTCGAAACGTCTCGACGAAAGCTAGTTAAGTGTTTAATTTCTTTTAATTTTTTATTATAACTATTTTATTTGGACATATTTTAGAATATGACATGTAATATTATAAAATTTTGTATAAAACTGAAAAGCCACTGATAAAATTTAGTCAATATATCAAATATTATTTTATCACACGTTAATACAGTGGTTTTTTGGGGCAAACTTTAGCAGTTTGCCTTGTTACTACACTTTGAATAATTAATTTGTATACTTCTGGTTTTCTGCTTTTTGTTATTTTACAGGTGGTGTAATCCCAAAAGAAACAAACTATGAATCGTCAAAATACACCACAAATAAGTTACAGACATTATATATATATATATATATATATATATATATATATATAGAAGAAGACATATATAGAAAATATACCAGTACTTTAAGGTATATCCCTAAGGACTCTCGCCATTGTGCTCAACACAAAATGGCGAGTTTCAATTTTTTAATTCATCGCCTGCTGAGCTTCTCTCTAAATAAGGAGAGGCTTGAAAAGAAAAGGCATTGATTAGGGATATAGCTGCGAGTAATGGATATTCTAGAAGTTTAGATGGTAAAATAATTAGGAAACGTAAATTTAAAGAGACACTTCGAAATTCCTCGACTTTTCAAAATGAAAGAGAAAATCCAAATTCATATCTATTCCATACGATACTCGTTTCACCCGTGGTTTTGGTAAGGTTTTTAAAGATATAGGTGTCAGTGGTTTATTCATCGGAAAATAAACTACAACAGCTTTTAGACAATCTAAAAGACAAAATAGAAACTAAGGAAAAGTCGGGGATTTACGAAATTAGCTGTAAAGATTGCGATCAAAAGTATGTTCCACAAACTAGAAGGTCAATTCAAACTAGATTCAAGGAACATTTGCCTAATCTCAAATATGGTAGAACAGATAAATCTAGTGTCGCCCAACATGCGTTTGAGAATAACCATAAAATAGTTAGTAGCAATTTAAGGTTAATTAGGTACGTGATAGCTTCCAGACAGAAGGAAGCTTTTGAGAGTTTGGAGATTTCTAAATGTAAAAATAGTATGAATGGTGATAGAAGGCCAATCCCATATAGCCCGCTTTATTGGTTAGTAAATCATTGTTTCACTGATCCGTCGCGGCGGTTCACTGATCAGTTGTGATGGTTCACTGAACTGTCGCTTCAGTTTACTGGACCGTAGAAATAGTTTAGGTAAAAATAGGACACAATGTTAGCACAGGGTTAGGTTTAATCATCTCCAGATGATGCTAAATTGGTTAGCGAAACGCGCGTCGAGTACAGTACAGTTTTTTTGGTGTTCTGTTAAAAACTACGTCAGTATTATCTTCACACCAAAGGTTCTAAACCTCCGCCCCATTTCAAGATTGTATGATTCATATAGTTTTACACTGTCAACTCAAATGCATAAGTCCTCCATAGCATCATCGTCTGTACTATTTTAAATATCGAAATAATTCCATTGAAGGACGAGCTTTGATAGCAATTTTATATAATCCATAAGAACGCTAAGCAACGTTCTAGTTCGCGAGGTTAGTACTTATTAGATGAATCAGGGAAGACCTATGATGCCCATTCTAGTGGCTTGTACGTCGGTGAATTCATATAAGATATACAAACCGATTCACAGAAGCTAAACTATAAATACCCGTTATTTCAGACACAGTTTATTGGTACACTTATACCTCTAATATTGTCACATATCATTACTATACATTTGCATCTTTATCGATGAAGAGATTTCGTCCTTACAGTTTACAAAGCCAACCGTATGTGAGATAAGGGAAATTCCATTTAACCTACAACTAGTTATAAGTATTTTTGCTTCATGAAAATAGCTACTTATATAACTTGGAAATAAATGAAATTATCAAATTTTCTATTTGATAGATTAGTTTGTCTTGAAAATCGTAGAAGCTCGAGAACGTAGCGTTACATTTTTTCTATCTCCAGTGGTTGAGATATTCTGTAATCTCATCGAATTTGCCCAAATCTGTATATGAGAAAGCCAGTGAATACTTTGAGTGACGGGAATTTTTAATGATAAATAAAAATGTGCTATGTACACCTAGAAATATGAAAAAAACCTAGTAATAAATTGAATAAATTCCATTGAAATACACTCCCTATAAAATTAGGGTTCTGTTTGAAATAAGAATAGTGTACACAATAAACTATTATTACGCAGAAGTATGACAAGATAAACTACAACCGCAATGAGAAATTATTACGTGAGCTTTAGTACTAATTATATTGTCATTTCTGTTTTAATCCCACAAATTTAAAATGCATGCATGTGATAATTTGCTGTACTAATCTCCATTAAAAATACATTAGTTGACTGGGTATCTAGTAATCTAATTACTGGTTGTAGGGTTAAGCTTCTCTATTCCATTATAGTTGTATAATTTGTGAGCCGTAAGAATTCAAAAATCATTTTATACTACAAAGTCTGTCAAGTAAAGTTTTACCTTTTGATAATTATAATAATAATTGTAGTCAGAAAACAGTATTATTTTTTATTTCTTTTACTATCAAGGATTCTCGCGGGCCATCGAGTGGTACCAAATTATATATAGGTATTTTTTTAAATATCAGTAGACCTGTTCGAGGATTTTCTGAGAATCTTTTAAAGGTATTGGATCTATTACTTTATAGGAAATATTTTCAGTCCCATATTATTAAGTGATTCGGAAAAATCGACAGTTATATGGTGATGATGAAAAGTGATGTCTTAACAGCTGAAAAAAAAAATTAAATCACGAGTCCCGACCTCATTCTTGCGTTTTTTTTTCTACTTTTTATTAAGGATTTTAAAAATTTTCTGCTTTTCCAGAAATGTGGAATGTTTCAAGAATATGTCCAATATTCAAAAAAGGAGACAAAAACGATATATTCAATTATAGGGCCATTGACGTTCTCTGTAATTTTTCTAAAATATTTGAGAATAGAATTCATTATTATTTATCATATCAAGTAAAAAGTGTTGTCCGATCTATTACTACTAACCTAACGTGTAAGACACAATAAGACGCAATTTATAAACGACGTCCTAGATCGGGGAAGTCAGGTAGATGTTATGTATACGGACTTCTCCGAATCATTTAATATGTTGGACCATGAATTATTACTTCTGAGTAAATTTGACTCTATTGGATTCAGTGTTGATCGAATTGCCTTGTTTAGATCATATTTATTTGGAAGGTGACAATTTGTGCAGTGCCATGGACATCAATCTGTAAGGTATGCACATATATCAGGTGTTCCACAGGGGTCCACACTTGGTCCGTTAATTAATGTTGTTTATTAATGACATTGTGTGAGGATTGACCTCTTGTGTTTTGATCTATGCTGATGACATTAAGATTTATTCTGAAATCACATCCTCCTTGTAATGCACTGAATTACAGCAAAATCTGAATCATATTAAATTTTGGTGCAAACAAGATAAATTACCTTGAAATGATAGTAAGTGCAACGTAATATCATATACGTAAGCTTAATCCAGTTTTTAATGATTATTGCAGTTGCTTTCGATAATTTTTTACATTACGAATATAAAAAGTTCAACACAGTTTTTTTATTTCTATTCAATTGTAAAAATATTATGTCTCCTTTTGCATTTAGTTATCCAGTTTTCATTTATTTCCAAAGCCTTGTGCACATTTAAACTAAAATTCTGATTTCATAATTCTGAAACTTGAAAGTTCCATAGAAAAGTTATTCTATCTGAGAATTTTAGAGGGCGCTGAATAATACTATATTCTCAGATTTTCCGTAAAAAATCGCTATCGCTAATATGATATCCCGAAAAATCGTGTCGAAAAAAATCATAGCAGGCCGTGGAATGGTATAACCTCGCCAATGTACTAAGTTGTAGAAGTACATATTAGGCATATCCATTGATAAAAAAATAAGCATCCAAATCGTGCTGCTCAATAAAACTTTACAGGGGTGTGAAAGTGAAAAGTGAAACACACTTATAAATTATAATTAATTAATTAAACAAGTGATGAATTGTGGCAGTTTTTCAGTTTATAATCCAACATTCTGGAACCTCTAAAATTAATTATAGTAATATTAGTTCAAAAAAAGATAGAATTTGCGGAAATGTGAGTATGAACTATAAAAATGTTACTGTTTTTTCAGAGACTGCAACAGACTGCAAAATTTTTTCAGTCGACATATTGCACAAATTTGCTATCAGTACAGTATTACAGTAATGCTGAGTTACATTATGAAAATACTAGTAATTTTTAAGCTTGAGCACCAATAAGAATCAATGAATTTATTAAAGCAGTGTCAGTTAAACCAAAACGTATTTCTGGTGCAACTGGTACTTATTCCTCCTTACATCTTACATTATTAAGCTTAGTTTACATTAGTCGAGTAATTCGGCCCAGTAACTGGGGTAAGTTACTCGACTCTCCTGATATATTTATTGACTGTTTACACGTACTTCTTCGATGGCGCAGTAAGTCCGCGAGTCAATTTAGTTGTGCATAAAATGGCCGGCCCAATACATCGATGGCGTGAATTAAAATTATTTAAAAAACGATGTTTACCAAGAATTTGCAATATTTTATTGGAAGAAGTTAATGATGTTATTGAGATGGAAAAAAATAAGAAAAAAAGGTTATGGATACGTGAGTGGATAGCAAGAAGAGATAGATTGGGTGCATCCGCACTTCTTCTCAAAGAACTTGCAAATGAAGATATGAGTACGTATGAGATGTGTTTACGAATGTCTCCTGAAAATTTTGAAACTCTTTTGGGTTTAGTTACTCCTAAAATTCAGAAACAAGATACTCAAATGAGAGATTCAATACCTCCCAAAGTGAAATTAGAAGTGACCTTAAATTTTCTGGCTACTGGAAACAGCTATCGATCTTTGCAACATTTTTTCAGAGTTTCCAAACCAGCTATCTCGAACTTCATACCAGAAGTGTGTGATGCCATTTATGATAGTCTAAGAGAATTTTTTACAAGACATTTTTCGTGGTGCATCTTACACTAACACCAGTACCTGTTTAGACAGGTCGAGTAATTAGTCAAGTTCAACGTAGAGTCAAGTAGAGTGGTGGGAGAAGGCGAGTGGGCGAGCTACTATGCTGGCAGCTTGACCACTCGACTCGCCCGTTACTTACCTAATTACTTTACCCATTTACTCGACCAATCGTTTACATTAGTCGAGTGGACCTACTTTTCTTCGTTCGGCGTTCTCCTTGACCATTTACTCGATTAATGTAAACTAGCCTTTAAAGCTTCCTCTGAGTAGCTGGAAAAGCCCAACTTCACATTTTTAATTTGACTATAAGTACAAATACATTACCTACTTTATGGAAAAAGGCGCTTTATACTGTTTAAAAATGAAACTAGAAGTCTTACTGAAAATTATAGACCCATTTCAGTCCTATGTGCAGTGCAGTGAAACTTCTCGAACATAGGTATAATTTATTAGAGAATATAAATCAATTAAAAATTAATTAACTGAAAAACAACAGGGTTTTGTTACAAATAAATCAGTTATTACAAACCTACTTGAATTCAATACAGATGTTAATTTAGTATTTCAGTCAATACTTCACGTAGATGTAGTTTACACAGATTTCAGCAAAGTTTTTGACAAAGTTGATCATGTATAAATTGCATCGACTTACGTCGAACGTATTGAACTTTTTCAAATCATAGATTTCTAAGCGTGAATGTATGGTTAACTATAAAGGTAAAACTTCTGATAAATTTAAAGCCACTTTCGGTATCCTTCAACGATACAATTTAGGACCCATGCAGAACCCATGGTATTAATTACTTTTATGAATGATTTACTTAATTGTATTCACAGTTTTTGTAAACTATTTGCAGATGACAAAGTTTTAGTATGTTTTTTTTGGGGATGCAGTTAAAAGGGCTCAAAAAATTAAGATCACTCTGTGTTGTTGCCAAGCTTTCGGAGATGTTTATTTCCTTTTTCAAGACATAAACTTGAGATTAGTAGCGAAACTTTGTAAAATTTTAATTTATAGAAAACATCACTGTTGAATTAAGTTATAAAACCACAAAACATATTAAAATATTACTAGAACTGTACAAGATAGAGTCGCGATTATTTTACTTTAAAAAAAATAACTACATAATGTTACCATAGTACATCAAAGACTACGTACTATAGTAACGTTATGTAGTTATTTTTTTTAAAGTAAAATGATTGTTACTCAATCAGTTTTCTTAAATGCCCTGTTGCCGATTCAGAAAGATGACATATTCCGCTATTCATCTATGTATCTATATATACTGTACCTATACCTAACTAGTAGCGTTTCTGATTTATAAGCTTTTACTTATAAATTTTCTCCAGAAGTTGCGACCAAAATTAGACTATGGATCTGCCATATGGTTCGTACAACCACTGACATTACTAATAGTATAAAATAGGTACAAAACAAATGCCTACATACATTGCCTAGAACTTATCATATAGCGTTTTTGGTTTTCATGCTCTCAGATTGCTCCTAAAATAATCAGTAACGTCACAAATCTGATGGAGATCCGCTCTTAATTCGATCTCAATCGCTCTCGTTTAAAATACGGTTTTAAATTTGACATTTCTTGCTTTTCATCTGTAAGCAAATTCAACCTTTGGGTTTGGGTTCTCCATGACTTTTGTATTTTTCTCTGAAACAGTGAAATAAAACGGGAATGGATGCAGAAGTTATTATTAAGCATTTAATACTGGACAACCATCAGCAAATATAAAGTAATAATAGATAATTTTTCAACATAATTTTTTATTTTGTGTTTTGTTTCCTTGCAATAATATTAATTATTATAGGCACAAACATATGCAAACTCTTCGCCTGAGCTGTAAAATTTTCTGGTTCGGTTAAAAAATTATTTATGCGTACATAAGAATTCTAAAATTTTTGGTTATCTATTTAAAATTTCAGTTGATGCTCTGATCGCTCTGCCAATTTTCTCAGATCAATAATTGAGAGCGCTCGTTTTAAGATTTTAGAGCAACAATTTGATTAAATCGAACACGAAACTCTGAGCAAGAGAAATTTATATCCAAAATGGAAAACGATAATCTCATCAACAGCACTCTCAGATTACTCAGATCACTCTAGAGCAGTAAACCGAAAACGCTATTAATTATGAAAATAACAAAATTCAAAAATAGAATCCCATATTATCTATATTGAGTGAAGTGAAGCATATTGTTTTTGTTTTGTAATGTACTATAATTTTTTTTTAAATCTAAATCTAGTAACTTCCTGTCTCTTATAATTAGGTATTACTGCATACTAATAATTGAAGACTAATTGTAAACAAATAAATAAATATAAAGGTTAACATATCATAATATAGCATATTAAGCATATTCAAAGTTCAGGGAGCAATCAAAACGTAAGGGATTACACAGTCGGATGTTCTGCTGTGGTTATGAAACATCCAAGAATTTAGTATTTAGTATTTATTTAATTAGATTGGGAATTAAGGTCTTAAGACCTATACGGGTGTCCACCTAGTGCGCGTAAATCCAATATCTGGGTTAATAAAAGAGATAACTTAATTTTTTTTTCAACAGGGTTGTCTAATATCCCGAGCTGCACAAAATGAAAATATATTTACATATTCAGGGTGTTCAGTTTTTCCTGGACAGGTACCAACTTCATTTTTTTAAATAGAAACCTATATTTTTTATGGCATTATCGAATTCTACGTAAAAAATTAGTGGGACTTTGTGCATAACAATGCTATTGAAATATTGATAGTTTTCGAGATATTTGACTTTTAATTTTTTTTTCTTATGTTTCGTCACTTCTAATAGTTGACATAATTATGGTTGTATGACAGCTAGAAATTATTTTTTTTTCAGAAACTGTAGAGTGAAGATGGCTCTTTCGAAAAACGTATCAAAAGTTGACCTGCGATATACAGGGGGCAACAGAAATCGTGCCAAACCTGATGGTTTAAAATTTAAAAAATCTCGACTTTTTCAAATGGAACACCCTGTGTTTTATGATTTCATTAGATGCCTTTCTGTAGACTCTACAATTTTATAATAGCTTTCCCTATACCTAAGTTGCGTAGTTTTTGCAAAAAACCCACTTTTATGAAAAATACCCGATTTGCGCACGTTCCTTTCTCGGGAAAAACGCAGTGAGCGTCTGTCACGCAATAAAATTTGTGACAATCAGTTTACATGTCATTTCTTCTTTTACTGAATATTCACGTACGAGTTTAGAGTAAGTACTAAGCGTGCATACAATGAACTATTGAAAAGAAGAATTAGTGAAAATGGTTTATGCCTTAGGAGAAGCTCATGGAAATTGTTTGCTAGCAGCACGTATTTACAAAGCAAATAATCCAGATTTACAGAGATTTCCACGTGCTGACTGTTTTGAAAATGTGAAAGAAAGATTTGAAAGAACAGCAAATGCGAATTATGAGAAAACTACCAGGAGACATGACGGTAACAATGACGATATTCAGTTTAATGTTGTGGCGTCTGCTGTTTACCAAATATTAGTGTCAGGAAAATCAGTAATAATCTTGGAGTTTCCAAAAGCTTGACAAACAAGATACTGAAGAAGAATAATTTTCATCCGTATCATATTAAAAACCATCAAGCACTGTTACCTCAAGATCACCTAAACCGCCTGCAATTTTGCCACTGGGCATTGGATAAAATTCAGGAAAGTCCAAACATTTTTATGAATGTCTTGTTTACTGACGAATCAACATTTTCAAACACATGCTTACCCAATCGTCGCAACTTTCATCACTACGCTGACAATAATCCAAGATTATTGAGGGTACTAGATAATCAGCATCGTTTCAAAGTGAACGTGTGGGCTGGAATTTGTGGAGAACATATTGTTGGACCGTACTTTTTTGAAGGCAATTTAAATGCCAATGTGTATTTGCATTTTTTGCAAAACGAACTTCCCCTTCTACAGCTACAGAATATGCCCGCTGATTATTTGGTTCAACAATGGTTTCAGCATAATGCTTAATGCTTTGTGTTGAAAACAACGGTGGACATTTTGAGCATTTACTTTAGGTTAGCTTGCTTGTATGAGTATTGCGTATTCTTTTTTCAATACTCTATGTATATTCATCCATTTCACTAATAATTTTTCTAACTACGGTAACACCGTTTGGTTTTCAATATGATACGTATGAAACTTCTTCTTCAATATCTTATTTGTCGAGCTTTTGAAAACTCCAAGATTTCTACTGATTTTCTGATACTAATATTTTTGGATTTTCAACAGCAGAAACCACAACATTAAACTAAATATTATCGTTGTTACTCCCATGTCTCCTGGTAGTTTTCTCATAATTCCCATTTGCTGTTCTTTCAAATCTTTCTTTCACATTTTCAAAACAGTCAGCACGTGGGAATCTCTATAAATACGTGCTGCTAGCAAATAATTCCCATGAACTTCTTCTAAAGCATACGCCAGTTTTGCTAATTCTTAATTACATGTAGAGCTTTTATGATTTTTTACTTTTATTTACAAATAAATGGTAACTTTCCATAAAGACTTGTTTATTAAACTGAAATTATCTAAATTTTTCAGTTATTTTTATTATAAGAAGTGTAAACTAATACATTTTATAAAAATAAATAGCCTTACAATATTTTTCCCGAGAAAGGAACGTGCGCAAATCGGGTATTTTTCATAAAAGTGGGTTTTTTGCAAAAACTACGCAACTTAGGTATAGGGAAAGCTATTATAAAATTGTAGAGTCTACAGAAAGGCATCTAATGAAATCATAAAACACAGGGTGTTCCATTTGAAAAAGTCGAGATTTTTTAAATTTTAAACCATCAGGTTTGGCACGATTTCTGTTGCCCCCTGTATATCGCAGGTCAACTTTTGATACTTTTTTCGAAAGAGCCATCTTCACTCTACAGTTTCTGAAAAAAAATAATTTCTAGCTGTCATACAACCATAATTATGTCAACTATTAGAAGTGACGAAACATAAAAAAAAAAATTAAAAGTCAAATATCTCGAAAACTATCAATATTTCAATAGCAGTGTTATGCACAAAGTCCCACTAATTTTTTACGTAGAATTCGATAATGCCATAAAAAATATAGGTTTCCATTTAAAAAAATGAAGTTGGTACCTGTCCAGGAAAAACTGAACACCCTGAATATGTAAATATATTTTCATTTTGTGCAGCTCGGGATATTAGACAACCCTGTAGAAAAAATATTAAGTTATCTCTTTTATTAACCCAGATATTGGACTTACGCGCACTAGGTGGACACCCTGTATAATCCTGCAACAAAGGTGAAAAATAGAAAATTAATTAAAAAATCAAAATTGACATCCACAGTTATACAATAACTAAAAGGCAAACTATATCCTATAGCCAGAATTGGTGCACTACAGTCACAAGATAGAACATAAGAACACATATTGTCACATAGAAGCTTTCCACGCATCATAGTTTTTCTTGAAACTGTTCACTAAGGTGGAGTTGACAACCGCGGCAGGTAACGCGTTCCACTGAGAGAAAATTCTGTTGGAAAGAAAATTTTGCCGTGCTCTGCAATGAAACCTCTCTTTGGTCAGTTTCCAGGGATGTCCACGTAGTCGTTCATTGTGATTTAACGAAAAGAGATTCCCGAGTTCCACCCCAAAATTATTATTCAGCGCACGATATGTAATGATATGATCTCCTCGTGAGCGTCTTTCACTAAACGATGTCATGTTAAGTTCTATCAATCGTTGCTCATAAGAAGCAACGTCTTGTGGGTCCATACATTGAACGGGTGGCCTGACGTTGCACAGATTCGAGAAGTGTTTTGTCTCGAATCCAGTCCACCCTCCAAACGGGTCCTGCGTATTCCAAGATAGGTCTCACGTATATATAAAATAATCTTATGAATTGCTGAGGAGATAATTCCGTAAATGTTTTGGTGAGCATGAATAGTGTTGATTTAGGTTTGTTGCATATTTTGAAAATGTGTGGAGACCAAGAAAGCTCCTCTGAAATCGTAACACCAAGGTCATTATGTGAAGACACTACTGCGATTCTATTTCCATCTATAAAATAGGGCAATCGAGGATTATCTTTTCCGACATGCAGAACCACACATTTTTGGGCATTTAAAGGCAATAACCATATCTTACTCCATGATACGATACAATCGAGATCCCTCTGTATTTGCATGTAGTTGCATTCTGGATTGTCATAAATTTTAGTGTCATCAGCAAAAAAGGACACGATAGACTTAAGAGGATGACAGATATCAGATGTATACAGCAGAAAAAGCAACGGGCCTAGTACAGACCCCTGAGGCACTCCACTAATAACATTGTATTCAGAGGAAAGCTGATTACCGACACGAACACAGTAAGTCCTGTCTTTTAGGAAACAGCAAATCCATTCCAGTAGTAAACCGCGTATTCCCAAATGTTCAAGCTTAAAAATGAGGCTGTTGAAAGGAACACGGTCGAATGCACGAGAAAAATCAAGATATATAATGTCTATAGAGGTTTTATTATCTATGGCTACGGTCCAATCATTTACACATCTCAGTAAATTAGTTACAACTGAGCGTCCAGGTACAAAGCCATGCTGATTAGTTGAAATCAAATTATTCTCTAATGCAAAGCTTAGCATTTTCTTCGAAATTATAGATTCCATCAACTTTGCAGGAACGGATGTTAGGTTTATAGGCCTGTAATTACTTGGATCGGTCTTGTCATCTTTCTTAAAAATGGGGGTCACTGAAGATTTGAGCCAAATATCAGGTACCGTACTGCTGCTGAACGATTTGTTCATAATAAGTGACAATGGTGTACAGATTGTGGTGACACATGCTTTTAGCAGAAAAGATGAGATTCCGACAAGACCAGGCGAAGTATTTACTTTAAGTTTGATTAAGAATTCCTTCACGGTATCTATATCAAAGAAAATATTTGACAATGATGAAGCTATTCGAGGAGAGTTAATTTGAGGGATGTTAGTGTTATTGGGTTCTCGAGTGAATGATTCCTGAAACTTTAGTGCAAACATCTGAGACACTTGGAATTTGTCATAACAAATATTACCATCATTATCCTTAAGTATAGGAGTGGATACTTTAGAACACAAAGACGAACGTACATATTTGAACAGTCGTTTAGAGTTGGAACTCGAAACAATGTGGTTTTCATAGTTACGTTTGGACAGCTTGATGGCTAGTGAAAGTCTGTTTGAAAAAGCTCTCAGCGCTGCAAAATCTCCATCGGATTTGGATCGCTGAAATCGCCTCCAGAGGCTTTTTTAAATTTTAATTATTTCCAGGATTCGATGATCAATCCACGGCTTCAGAGGATTGACGGTGTTCTGTATATACGTAGAGTTTCTGCTAACTGAATGGTTTAGAAAATCATTGAAGAATGTCCATTGATCCTGGACGTTTTTATCAGCGAGCGCATTATCCCAATTTAATTCTCGAATATCCTCATTAACTCGTACATAGTCAGTTTTCTTGCGTAAAACCAATTTCTTACTCAAAACTTCCTCTTGAATGTACTGAATATTGGTGAGAATCACAGAGTGGTCCGATTTGCCGATGGGGGGAAGATATTTTGGAGGTGTGAGGAGATCTGCGTCGCTTGTAAGAAGCAAATCTAATGTGGATGGTAGTTGGTTTAACCTAAATCTTGTGAGTTCAGTGACAAGTTGGGACGGATTAAGATTCTGCAATTGGTCCAGGAAGTTTAGAGAACTTGCGTCTCCAGGTAACCTAATAATAGGCCAGGTAATATTTGGGAAATAAAAATCACCAAGTATAATACAATTTTTCTTAGTGCTAAGGATATTATGTATTTGTGACAGCAACAGAGTGTCATTTTCAATAGAACAGTAACCAGGTCTGTACACACATACTACTGTAAAAGTAATTTGCCTCGACGAAAAATTTGCCGTTATAGCATCTATATTTTGACATGTTATAATATTAGTTGTGATCGAGAAATCCGAATGTAAAGATTCCTTGACATAAATACATACTCCACCACCTTTTCGATCAGGTCGATCAGCTCTGTAAAGAGAATAACCAGCAATATCAATTAAGGAATCAGGGAAATTATTATGGAGGTGAGTCTCTGAAATTAGAATACAACCAGGGTTAATATCTTCTACTACAGGAATAAAGTCATTAAATTTGGCAGGTAGAGAAGCTAGATTAGTGTACATAATTGGCCATTCGAAAATAATTGGTTTTAGTTTTTTGCGACACATTTTACAATGCAAGGAATTCCATGCTGATATTTTATGGTAATATCTCTTTCTCCAGCATCAAGTCTTTGTTTAAGAGTTTCCCTTAGATTATTAAGATATGCAAGTTGGGAGGGTGTTTTATCATCTTGAAATTTGACACTGTTGTATGACATTACTTATACCAGTACGTGTAGGAGGGTGGCCGGTGATATTTGTGGCTTTTTTGTTTATTGGGTACTATGAATTTTGCGAGGATCGAGGGGAAGTTTATTAGGGAAGGTTTGCATAAGGGTAGATTTCACGGGTAGTTTTGGATTTTTTTGTTGTTATTGTTTGAAGTCGATTTGGGAAATTTTTGGGTTGGGGTAGTTCTTATTTTCGGGGTAGTTTTATTATGGGGTACCAGATTGGCGCTGGTTATGTTATGATCTTTATTGTATCTGTTTATAAAGAATGAACAGCGATGTGACCTTACGTTGCTAGTTGAATGTTAAATATAAATTATTATTTGGGCCTGTTTTTTACACGTAAATATAGTATATTTACTAGTTTATACCTCGGTTGGTATCTATTACATTAAAATGAAAATATATTTGTAATATTGTAACCTAGGGTAAAGAAATATACCTATAACCCTGGTTCGTACAAAACCTACAATACATATCTATTGTTGAAGTATTATAAAACTGAATACTGTTCACCGCACACATTTTACAAAATTGAAGTCAAATAGTATTTGTGTATGAATAACACATTCGTCCCATAACTATCCATTATTGTTATGACGCTGCACCGAAATTAGATTACTACAAATGCATGCCACAAATTCAAACATCAGTGTGAACTTCGGTTAAGCCATTGTTGCTACATGTTGCAGGTAATGGCACTCATGGAATATGTCGGCATTTGTCATACACAATTACTTATGCGGTCCTCCTCCTGGGCGATGGATTGGACGAGGTGGTCCAGTACATTGGCGCGCCCGATCCCCTGATTTGACTTCCCTAGATTTTTTTTTGTGGGGATATCTTAAACAACAAGTTTACCAAGATGTACCAACCACACCGGAAAATATGCAAGAACGCATTAGAAATGCTTGCCGCGACATTGACAGAGGCATGTTAGTAAGGACGGTGGACAATTTTGCAGTACGCATTGAACGATGGATTGCAGTCGAAGGCAATCACTTTGAACATCTGTTAAATTGATTAACTTTTAATTTCCGGATGGAATAACTCGCAAATAAATGATACTTCCTTTTTGCAATAACTTAGTAGGTACGCAATAAAAATTCTGTTACTCTCATAAATAACATTAGTTTTCCAGAGGTTTTCCGGGGGGGTTCAACTTACCTTTAGTATCCAGTCAAATATTTCTCCATTTTTTCAGAAGTGTTCTGTACTTCTACATTAAATGCGTAATTACTCGTAAACGCTGAGGTTATACACGGAATGCCACAGAACAAAAGTTGTTAGGTTTTTTACGAAGAATACGAATCATTAAAAAAATAGGGGTTCCTATTTAAAAAATCAAAGTTACCCTTCAAATAACCTTAAAACTCTAAACCAAACAAACCTAACATATAACCATTAAATCCCGCTTGTAAAACGATGATACTTTTATCTGAAACGTTTTTCTCTCAAATGTCTCATTTTCAAGATATTCAAGTTTGCCAACTTAAATGGTGCACCCTGTATATATATATATACTTTGACCATCGATCCCTTTCATCATTTTATGACGTTCATATATTTTATTTAACAGTTCACTGAAATGATTGTCAGTGGCTTTACAATATTATAAAACCAATATAATGCATCCATACTGCTTTTACTATTTTTAATCTGTATGATTATATTAGTACACTAAAAGAAAAAGAAAATTAATTTTAATATTGTATGGGCATGTGTATTAATATTTAATATTTAATATTGAACTTTAAAGCAGAACTGAAACTAGAGAACTTGCAGGAATTTCAGTTTATTATGTAAGACAACAGGAAGACGGGCAATTCCCCTCAAAGCGTTTCATTATCAAATGTGGGTTTGCTAGAAGCATTACTAATGCTTTGAGAAAGTTCAGGATCAGTTAGTTATTACCTTTACTAATATTATTTGCTTCTGAAAGCCATCTGACCTTGTATCGGTAACTATTGTCTCCTGGGTTTAGTCCAAAAACTATAAGATAAATACAAAATGACGTAAATGAAATACTTTATATACTTAGCTATTCTGTGAAGTTCTATGAAGTTTAAATTCTTCTTGTTATATTATAACCTAGGTATTCAAAGAAATAACCTTATTGTTAAAAATATTCTAACCAACCAACTACTGAGTAGTTTCACAGTTCACGCATATTTATTTATTTATTTATTTATATCTACACTGTTCTACAGGTACAAACCCAATTACAGAACAGGAAAGTTAATAAGAATACAAACATATTATAACAGAAAGAAAATAAATTACGAACAAAGAAAGTATGAAAAGAAAAAACCACAAATCAGAAAAATTCAAAAATTCGTATTACCTAGTTTAAATTTAAATGAAATCGATAATAATATTAACAAAATATACAGGCTGTTACAAATTCCCTTCTCACCATTGGTAAATCGGAAATTATAAGAGATACCAAGAAGCTTAAATGGGGACAAAGTTTTGAAAAATGGCAAAGAAAAATTCAAAGGGCACTACAAAATATTTGAAGAAGAATACATTTTTGTATACCTCTCTCTAAATGCATATTTTTGAGCATATAATGTAAATTTTTAATGTTAATCATCGCTATTTTTAAAAACTTTTTGTAATAAAATGAACCAACCCATAATGTTTTATTTGAAAGGTACTTAGGTATAGTTTTCAGTTTTACTACGAAATTAAAAAATGTAAGGGCCTAATTTGGTAACATCCACTGACCTTTATGATTGTGTGGTCGATAAATGAGCAATAAGTGGGTAACTAGATTAAAAAATTGTACAATTCGCAACGGTAGTATTATAGTAGTATTTTCTAGTCCAAAACGTCAAAATAATTTATTCGGGTAGCATGTTGTTAGGGGTAAAGGAGACTTTCAAATTATAGTTTGAAAATTCCAGATCCGTTTTTAAAAAAATTAAGTTGATGATGGTTCTGAAAAAACGAAACATTACATTTCAAATATAAATATCCTGTCTAATGGAGGGCAGAAAGTTGCTTCGAGGAAGTGCTTTTCACTTTTCAATATCTGCTCGAATAAGATAGCAAAAAATTAAAACTAATTTCCATGATTTCTTTTCAAATATTTCAAGACCTAATCAAGCTAACCTAAATGTTTTTAGGGGATTATGTTGATTACCCAATATCACAACTTTGCTCACATTTAAGCTTTTTAGTGCCTGTTACAGTTTCCGAGATCCCAATGGTGCCAAGCGAATTTGCAACGGCCTGTATATATTAAGAAACAATAACTTGATGAACATTCAAGATACGTCAATATTATTTAATAGTGGGAGTGCATATGGTATGCACATAGGTTGTTTACAGGCATATTCATTTAAATAATGAGGTTATTCGTTTGCATACTTAAGCCATAGGTAACAAGGAAAATTAAATATTCATTGAATAATAAATATTTTGCATAATTTCCTTAACAATATATTTTTCAGTTTACGTTCTTCTATTGAAGTAATCTATTAACAGATATGTAAACAGATAAATAAGCTAGTAAAAACTTCTAAACACACACATATATATATATATATATATATATATATATATATATATATATATATATATATATATATATATATATATATTAGTAGGATATGCAAGAGTTATGAAGACAAAATCATAAGGAAGAGTAGGCTTAGGCCACCACAGGTGTGAGAGTTAAACAAACACCAAGTAGTTTTAATAATCTTTAATAGATGTACACGTCACCCAAAAATTACCTAAATCTAAATGGTTTTTAAGTTATTGCGGAAAATTGTTTTTTTTTCTCCAAAATAACACCCTGTAACTCGTTGGGCGTGCATCAGAGAAATTTTTTTATAAGTTTTTTATAAGTTTTAGTCTGCTCTACCCCCTGGTAAATTTTTGTATGCTCACACTGGGACACCCTGTATAGTGGTCTAGCCACCGCCGTAACATTTTTAGTTATGAACTGATTTCCATGAACTTTTATTTGTTGGTTAGGTAAATCCCAAAATAGTACAATCGGGCATGCTCCATTTATTTGGTAAGTCGGCGTCATGGCCAACTACGACCTATTTTTTGGTGCAAAAATGTACCTACTATTAGCGAATTTTTCACAAAAATTTTAATGCCAAATTCTTAATCAGGAGTAGCTAAAACCCAACTGTACCAAATTGTCATGGCGCTACTGTACAGGGTGTTTCAGAGAATTTTTTTTTAACGATAAGGTGAGTTAGGGTAAGTGCGCGTCAGGGGTAATTGCGTCCTCTTTTCTACCGACTACTAAAAATGTGTTTTAAAAGTTGCAAATATGACAGTTGCTTAACTTCAATATTGACCGAACAATTGGAAGTAATTTACCAACCGTGCAATGTGTAGAAAATTGGCAGTTGACATTTTAACATAACCTATTTGTGTGAAGTGAACAGGTGAGTTGGTAGTAAGTATTTATTGGAAATCAATATTTGTATTATTATGTTATGATATTAAAATAATTCCTATGTTCCTGTAATATTATAATAGTTAAACGATTGTGTGAAGTATTTAGAACAAAGTAAATTTGATAATTATAAATATTAAACCCAGTGCCGAACTTAACCCACATATATAGTCTCTGGGGTAAGTGCGTACATCAAGTGACGCATACGCTTCACCAATAGCATAATATAAAATCATCGTATTTTAGATTATAATAGCTTCCACAAAATAAATGGATAAATAAATATGGAAGATGGTTGGCGTGTCCTTAAAAACTGTTTCATATATTTTTTTTTGCCTAATACACAGCAATTAATTTAACCAACTCATCAGCTCAATTAAACATTTTATAAGACCTTATGCAATCTGTAATGATACAGAAATATTGCAGTAGTAATAAAAATTTACTAGGTTTTTACGGAGATTTTTACTTTCTCCGGTTTGACTAGTTTTATGTTCTCAGATTACGTTTTATTAATGATATAAAGTGTCAAACATTTCCTGTAGTTTATTGTGACCGTGTGGGCGAAAGCATAATTTTTGTTATTAGAATTTTAAAATACCATATAACCGTAGTTTGAAATGAATTATATATGAAGCACTATAAAACTATTTAATAACCTTGAGTTGATTATATATAAGAATATTATTTATTCATTTAGAACACTGAATATAGAATTTTTATTTTTAGTTAATAATATAGTATGGATTTTATACGCGTAAAAAAAACCAGAGTTAATATTTGCTCATTATTGTGGTGACATTCGCCGAATGGTTTAAAGCTGAATGAACAGTCAGAATATAATTACAATTTCAACATTTTTGCTACATATTTAAAATATATACTGTTAACTTTTGGTTCTTCCAAAATATGTTTTTTTGTCAATATTTTTACTACTTGATGTAGGTATATGGATCAAGATTTAAGAGATACACCATACATAATATTCAAATGATGCTGAAACTCAGTGAAAAGTTTCATAAGCCTTTTCTACAATTCTGACAGGTCATATGAACACTTATTATATTTAAAAAAAGATGCAACTTATCTCATTTCCTATAAAATTTTATTGTCTATAAATGAATGTAATAATCTGTTCGATATCAAGCCTTATCTATGTATATTTCAATATTACATATTTGGTAACTATAAATACTTACTTGTTTCATTATGGAAAACTAAAGTTTTTTTCAATAGTAAACTAATTTTAAGAAGAAGAAGGTAAGAAATTTTATTTATTTCAATTAATTTTTTTCTCAGTATATAGTACGTATACTGGCGCTTTTATCAAGATTTCTTGAAAACTCCCGTCATGGAACTAGAGGCCTGTTCTTATAGCTAGGTTCCCTTAAAAAAAACATGTAGTTTCACAAATTTAAAATTTTTGGCATTTTTACTATTCCATATAACGCTATATTTATGCTGTGGCTACAGCAGCCCAACAGCCACTAGCCTTTTAGAGGGGTTTTCTTATTGTAATGAGTACTGAACGTTCCTGTTTGCTTTAGGATTATTCTGGGAGACCCTGTATTCAAACAATTTTAAAATGGCTTCAACAAAATTATATCAACTTTTCAACGCCCGAGCAGCGTATCTGTTACAAACAGTCGAGATAGGTTAAAGTAAATTGCATTGTGCCAGTGCTTTTAATCAATTTTCTGTTATATATCTCAATACGCTGTTGTAGATCAACATAAACATAAAACTTAATTACACTTTATACTCAGCGGTGTAATAACTTGGTTATCAGTCTTACCCTCCACAATGTGTAACCGCTTTCTATCAAAACCGGATCAACATTTTGCATGTGAGTAAAAACCTATGGACTATTTAATTATAAAACAGCGGTACCTTAATTAATATTTTATGAATTCGTTATAATATGGTATTAACGGAAACAAATATTTTTAAATTATTTAGGTGGGCACGTAAAACCAACATTTTAATGAGAAGAATGATATTATTATCGTTTTATTGTCTTTAACTCGCACTATTTTAGAAAGAAAACTTTTAGGCTCCGTCTCGTTGTCGACATTGTCATTGTCATCCGCCATATTGGACCCCAGAAATGTACTTCTCTCTCTCTCATTGGCCATATGAATTGCGGTACTTTATATATCTAGTGACTTTACATACAAACTTCTGTTCGCGGGTTGTTCTGCGCATATTACCAAGGTAATGCAAGCGTACTTGTCAAACCGCATGATACAACTACACTGATATGCTCATAACTTGACCAAATTTCGTTTGTTCTGCGCACAGCGTCATTCTTGATGCTAAAATGGCGAAAATTCAAATGCGTTACTGTCAACGTGACTGTCAGTGATATAATTATTTTCGTGTTTGTCAATTGTATTCCCGTATTATTATAATTGTGAGGTCCGAGGGTTATCAAGTTGTCATTTTTATATTATAGGGTGGTGTTTATTTACAGTAGTGCTTCTTATTACCTCTTCAAATTATAAAATTTAGGTTAGAATTATATTCGGTAGGTAGATCGGTACACAGAATGCGGTTTGAATTAAAATAAGAAAGATTGATATTAATCAACTATTATTTTAGTTTCCCTGTATGAATCGTGTATTATAATTCCATAATCGACGTTTCTTTTATATTGTTATCTTTGTTTACAAGTATTTTATTTAATTTTGTATCAAAACTGACGTCACGCTCATCGATAGACCACGCCCCCATGCGCATAGGCATATCAGTGTAGTTGTAACATGGTCAAACCGCTTTTTCCGTTACGTTTGTCACAGCGTAGTAGTCGATGGAGAATCCTCTCCTTTAACCTTTTTTTTTTCATTATCTACACCACCGACATCCCCAACCCTGAAGAACATAGAACTTCTGCGTTATACGCTCAATCATTAACACCTCGTTAGATCACACCATGCGTCAAAGCCTAAAACAGGACCAGACAGATGACCTTGCAGATTACTCCAGAAATTGGAAACTCCACATAAACACAATGTACCATATTTAGGAAATAAAAATAATCATGATAAAACCCAGAGTCAGCAATATGCCAATTTTAAACGGTAACAGCCTCAAGTACATAGGTTGGTCAGTATCGAGTGTTCAAGTGTTAAGGGCATATGGGTTATATGGGGTATGGGCATATATAATAAGGCATATGGGTTATTAATATCATCTGTTACTTTTCTATTTATTCGGCTGTTAAACCATCCTTACCAGAGAACTATCATATTTTGAAGAATTAGCTAATTTTATTACTTGCAACTTTGGTAGAGCAAGATAACTGGTTCATAATTTTTTCTTGTTTCTTTAATATTTTAATATTAACCTTAATCCACCACACTCTGCACTACTCTACCTGGCGATAGATGTCCAAATACTAAAAAAATATACACACCCAAGCAAGCACTGTGAATGTGGAGAGCCTTAGTGGAATTGGCGTAAAACTGATTCATATAGAGTTCGACAGAAGATGCTTGTGTGCCGACTAATTTAAAATATCCTCCAAAACCTTCCCTAATAACTAAAAACCAATGTAACATTTACTAATCATATAAATATAAATACAAAAAGTGACAGATGAGTTTATTGTGTATTTAGTTTATAAGATCAAGCTAATACAATAAAATAGTAAATGTCAATTCAATATTTTTCTTGCTTTAACAAATTTACAAATAATAAAATTAGCCATTTCAATTTTAAAATACGATAGTTCCCTGGTGGAGATGGCCAAGTTCTCGTGTTCCATCGCCAGTTAATTTAACCCCATTGGTAATAAACTTTCAACTTACATTATGACAAAGTGTTTAATTGCCAATGTAAAATCTTTATTAGGTATGATAAGTATATCAACCGCGAATAGTACACAATACACACTTATTAGCTAAAATGAAGTGGCGAATGTCATTAAAGAACATACCAGATATGAAACCGCCACAAAACTGATCCCTGTGGAATACCAAGTACATTTCTCCTAAAATATGACATTTCGTATGATATTATCTAATAATATAATGGAATTATATTATTAATTATTTTCCAGAATTGTTTTTGGTGTTAAAATTTCAGTGTTAAACCTAACATCCAAAAAGATATACATTTTCAATATTATTCGTTGGTAACACTGGTTATTAGTTAATTTCACAGTTTATTTTAGACTTATCTGAGTTGAAACTATTTTCTTAATTTATATCCGAAACAGTTACAAATATTACTTAGGCACTCAGTAGAATAGACGCAGTTCTCAATTCATATTTCCTAACAATTTTAATAATGTAACAGTTCCCGAACGCTTATCTGCTGAAATAGCATTACTTCTTACTTTTTCATTTAGAGTAAGAGAATATAGGACATTTTTTATATTACAATTCTGAAAAGTGCAGAGTGTTATGTCAGGCATAGAAATCTAAGCTTTAGAAATTTGTCACCGAGGATATATTAAAACAAGAATTTCCACTGGTGTAATTTCTTCCCTTTAAATTTAATGTCGAGAACAATAACGTGAACTGACTGCGGAACGAAGCTGTGCGCATTTTTTCGGTATAGATATTAATTTCTGCTCTTATATACTTACGTAACATATTTCATGCTAGTTTCCATTAAATATGATACCAGAGATATTCCATTAAACGGTTTAAATCATTACAATATATATATATATATATATATAGAGCCTTGGAGGTTAGACGACTGTCTAAGTTGAGAAACAAGACAGAGTTAACATCTAAACCAACTATGATATCACCTTTCAATTACCTTTATCCGGTAATTGAAAATCGTTGATAAATTGACTAAATTGAAAGGAATCAGTTGCAAAAAAAAAATTATCTTTTTTATAAGCTCGTGTTAAAATATCTGTTATCAATTGTGCTGCACCTCTGTTAGGACTATGTACTTCAGAGATGATGGGTCTTAGCGCTAATTGGGGTTTATGAATTTTGGGTAAACCGTAAAATTTGTTAACTACACCATTGTAGTTTCTGCGTTTTTTTCCCTCCTCTCTCGAGATCATTTTCCTTTTTTCCAAATTAGAAATAAGTTCATTAGATTTGACTTGAATTGAAGATGAGGTATCCTTATTATTTGTTGCATTTTTAAAGAAAATAACCATATTAACAAAAGATCTGACATGGACAATTTGTCCATTATTTTTACAAATTTATTAAATTTCAATGCTCATAGACCAGTGAACCCCACTGACCTCAATGTCACTTAAGACATCTGACCTTTTCCATATTTTTGACATTCCATTTTTCTGTAGTCTGTGGTTCTTTGTCATCTGTCTTTCATATCAAATTCAGTCATCACTCCATTTTGGTCTAAGAAATGTGTAACTAGTTGCTGTAACATACTTTTTAATTTATCTGCTCATCCTTAAAACTTAAACATGTAATCTGTGATAATAATTTTTGCCAATAATAACTTTTTAATGTCATGTGTTAGTGTTCAAATAATTTTAATTTTTATCAAAATTTTGTGTTGATGTCAAACTTAGCTAAGTTCCTATGCAATCTCACTTATGTAAGTAATAGAAGGCTTTAGTAGAAGTATTCTTAACAGTATGTTTTATAGTTTTTTCCTGATGAAGGGACAATAAAGTTCTCGAAAGCTTGAATTAATAAAAAGAGTGTTTTTTATTCACTGGCTGGTGACTGGATTACCCGAAATTACATAACTTGTTTATATATACATAACAGGTCGATTTTTTTAATTTAATTTACTACTTTTTCAAATAATAATTTAATACACAGGGTGACCTATGTTCGAGTAATGACGTTATCACAATTTTTTTAAATGGAACACCCCACTTTTTTCCAATTTTCGGATTGCCCTAACTGAGGTGATTCCAAAAATATACTGGTCAATTCTTTCGAACATTTTCGAGAAATAAGTATATTTTACATAAACCTGTCCATCCTACAATATTTACAATATCAGAAGCATAGATTGAGATAGCAAGAGTGCACATTCGCATTTTTTTCTAATTCAGCAAACATAGTATATGGAAAACATCCAGTTAAGCCTCTGGTAAAATCCTTCAGTGAGAGGCCGGCAAGTAAAGAAGCCGACTCCTGATAATTCTGTTTCGTGGTTTTTGGGTGTCAGGCATTTGTGAATTTGAGTGAATTTCGTGAAATGATCATTTACGATCATTTACGGTCATTTCAAAATAATGTTCAATTATACTGGGTTATAGACATAATAAGTAGAACTACTACTTATTTGACAGATGCTGTTTATTAGTGTCCAATACTAGTAAGTTTGGAAAGGAAATATTCAAATAAAATAAAAATTTAATTGATTGTAATAACAACATTTATTGAAAATTGAAAGGCACTCGAGGCGCTTAGAAAATATCCAGTTGTCTTTGGAATTTTATGTTGCATATTTACAAAAAGTCTGTGTTTTAAAATATACATTACGAATTTAGTAACTGTAAATATCCTATAGGTATTTATATTTATTTGCCTCGTTGGGATTCTTTTATGTTTTATATTTTGTTCGCCTGTCTCTGATACACAATAAATTATCTGAATTAACAACAGACCTTTTTTGAAACTCAATTATTGATACGGAAACTTGTACTATCTTATAAGCAAATGTGTATAAATATACGGCTACAATTCAACATCGCCTGTCTTGAGTTGGCCAACAGACAGTTTATTGGAAATGTTTGTAAAAATGTCTCTTAAATTGCTATTTAGGGGTTTATTCAGATGGAAAAACGTTACTCCTACTTAGACTCCTTAATATTTTGTCGGACCTTTACGTTCAAATTAACCAAAAAACAAACCAACTTTATTTTATGTGCCGCTATTAGAAAATGTTTTTAGAAAGTCATTCAACTTGACATTTAGGATTTTTTAGTTAAAGATGCTGGCGCTTGAAGTGTAGATGGGGTGACGCACCAAATTGGTGTGTCATTCTAGGTGCTCTTTGATATTGTCAAGATGGTATCAAGTAATTTATTCTCTTCTTTGGTTCTTAGCATATACGCAGGCCTTGTCAACTTATCAAAATGCCATTCCTTATATTGGGATATCTCCAAAACTTAAATAGAAGTATAAAGTAATTTATAAATATAAATTCCAATCACTAATTTTGAGTCACATATTCAGACTGTAATCAAAATGTTAATACCATTAACATGAGTTTTGTTAATGGTATTATTTTGTTAATTAAGGGTCTTGTTAATTAATTAATTAAGATTCTAGTTTTTCAATAAGGTTTCCCAAAACAATTTTAGCTTTTTCTTGAAAACAGCCAGCTTCGATTTTAAAAAATAATACAGTATTTGTATTTGACAAAATGACGAAGAAAAAACTATTGATCACATTTTTAAGTCCTATAAATTGGTCAGAATAACAGTTTAAAAATAATCCTTGGCCCTTCACCGTCAAGCTATAATTTATCTTGAGGTCTTTGTTACTTTTCTGTTAATGACACTTTTTATATATTGAATGTGAGAAGAATAGATATTTTGTTATAAATTTAATTGGGCACATAGAGGTATTTATGCAGTATGGAAACGAAATAATAGGTCCAATACAATAAAGGGTTGTAGAAACTAGTTCTACTACTATCAGATGGCATGCATATAGCAAATAACTACGAATAGTAAGGGACATCACTAAGTATCCTCCATCTGTAAACGCCTTATTTAAAATAAGGACTAAAACAAATCAAGCTAAAACAGCTATTCTCCTGGCAATATGCCGCGCCGAGCGCTGAATTACAAAGCAAAATTTGCCGTATTTTGTCTAACACAGTTAGAATCAAAATACAAGGATTCGGATTGCAACGAAAACTACAAGGAAATACTAAGACCACACATCGTAGGATGCCACTAATTGCAGACCGGTTTCGACCTTTTTATGATCTCATCAGTGCAATATAATTGAGCATACTGACGAATGCGAAGACCTAAGTATTTGGCACAATAGGTAAACCTTGCGTACGCAAGACCTACGCAAGGCCTATTGGCGCCACCTCTGTCTAGTTTTCGCAACACAATCCAAACAAATCGTAATGGGGTAAAAATCCAATACAATAAAGGGTTGTAGAAACTAGTTCTACTACTTAGGAGGATACTTAGTGATGTCCCTTACTATTCGTAGTTATTTGAAATAATAGGTTTTAAGTCTATGGATTGATCATAATAATTGTATATTCGTAACGCCACACAGAGACTGCATCATCAGAATATTGCCCTCTAACCCCAGCAGTAACTAGTGTCTCATAGTCACGATATGCTTTTATTTATTGTTTAAAACAAACATAGTCATTTGTCAACCATGCATATAGCAACTACAATGCAGAATACAATAAATTTTACTTTTTGCCTATTATGTTAGTAATTTTTATTTGTTATTACTGATCTTTAAGCTACTTTGATCATTTGATAAAATCAAAATATAGTGGCAACTGTTGGATGCTACAGTGAAACTGTTAAAGCATACGGTTTTCTTCTTAAAGATCAAAGAATACTTATTCATTAATGATAAAGAACCGCGTGCGGTAGGTATGGAACAAAAGTTAAGGCCATCAATTCAACGCAGCTTGAACATTCATTAATCAGGGGACATTCTACGTCGCAACATTCGATAGGGTCTGATACACAAATAAAATATTAACGTAATGTACACACACTACGAAATTATAAGAAAAACCAGATTGGCAAATGATCCCAAAGAAAAGTTTGTTCAAACATCACGACTTACTTTTCAGCGGAAAATTGATGGAATACATATCAGTTCTCAGTTTATGTTGTAACGCTTTTAGAATCAGGGTGTTATTTTATTTGCTTGTATTACGAAAATCATTAGTCTAATCAACACGTTCCTATATCATTTTTCCTGTTATTACATCGTAATAAAAGAACGTAGATGGATGAGTCATCACCGAAGGATTTAGCCAGATGTGTAACTGGATGTTTTCCATATACTATTTTTGGTGAATTAGAAAAAATGCGAAATCTGTCAAGTTTTCTCTCACATGGAAATAGTTATCACATGGTTACGCAGTACGAAATTTTGTCCGTAAATCTGGATTACTGTTGAAAAAATTCATTTGATTATAGTCTGGATTTTTCATGGTTACTTATATAAATATTCAACATTTTGTCTTAGGGAAGAGATATACCTACAATTAGGTGCATATCCGTTAATACCCGAAATAATTATATTGCTATATAATCTTTTATAACAACGTGCATCTATTAACTGGATACATTACGCTGTAGACACATTACGCTGTATGTGGTAAATGTTTCTATTTATTTATTTTAAGCAGTTGGCCACGAAACAAAAAAGTTGTAAATACTGCTCTTTCCTTTATACAGGGTGCCCCAATTTTATGCTGAAAAAATTCTGGAAATGTAGAACCAGTAAGAATAATGGGACTTAGGCTATATAAACTTATTTCCAAATCTGTATCATTTCGGAGGGGTTGAAGTTGAAAAAAAATTATTTATATTTGTGATAGTAATAATAATAATAATAATAATAATAATGCTTATTTATACATAAGCACCGATAACAAAAAAAAAGTAACAATATATGCATATGCATATACACATATAAATAAACAATTATTCACTGAAGCTCTAGCATAGAGCTATTGCTTGTATGTGATTGAAGGAAACTTAATCTAATTTAACAATTATTTTCTAAAACTAAATAATAATTTACAAGTGACTGGGCTGAGTGTTCCATATATAAGGATAAATAGAGAAAGAAATATATAAATTAGTAAGTATAAGAAAATATATATGAATTGAGTATTTTATATACTTTATTCTAGACATTTCGATCAATAAATTTATGAAAAATATTTCTTCCACAATTCATAATCCAATTTTTTATATGTTTTTTATACCTTTCTATGTTTCTTATATTTTTCATATTTTCAGGTATTTTTTTAAAAAGTCTTGGGCCTAAATAATCAGAGCTACGCTGCCCGATAGTTTTGTAACATCTTGGTCTGAAGACACGACTTTCCTTGACCCTAGTATGGTAAGTATGAGACACGTATTCAAATGATATTTTTCTTTATATTATTTAATAAACTTAAACAGAAGAGTTGCCTTGTATCAAATACGTTTGCTTCTGCAAATAATGCATCGCTCGAAGAATTGATTGGTCTACCTAAAATGATGTTTAATATCCATTTTTGTACTACATCCAATTTATGTTGGTGCATGTCATTTACACCTCCCCATCCAAGATTGCCATACATAATTTGTGATTGTACAAATGCAAAATATAGTGTTTTTAACGTGTTTAACATCAAGAAAATCTTTTAAGAATTTAAAGAAAGAAAGTATACCTCTAAGCTTTTTAACAACGTTATTGATTTATAGGTCCCATTTCAGATGCCTGTCTATGATTATTCCCAAATATTTAACTGATTTCGCTTCAGGAATAAATAACTTTGGACCAATCTTGAGAGGCCCCATGTTTGCCAAGTTATTGGCATAGGAAGTGAAAAGCATATACACTATAATTTGAAAATACTTTTCAGCCTTCATTTTTAGATTATCCCATGATTTACTTTGATACACAATTACCGTATCATCAGCAAAGCTTAGAATTTTACCATCGATATTAAGGTATAGTAGACTATTCATGTATAATGTAAACAAAAGTGGTCCAAGGACTGTCCCCTGCGGAACACCATAAGTAACATTACCTGGATCACTACGAATTCCATCAATTTCAACACTCTACTGACGCTGCGATAAATAACTTTTTATGATATCCTTCATTTTCCCCCTTAAACCATAATTTTCTATTTTATTAAGCATCTTTTCATGGCACACAGTATCAAACGCTTTAGAAAGATCAACGAATATGCACAAAGCAGGTATTTTTCTATCTATTTTTTCATAAATAAATGATGTTAACTTGTAAATAGCATCCTCAGTTGATCTTCCCTCTCGAAATCCATATTAGTGATCCGATATAACAATCGGAGTTTGTGTTATTTAAGAAACTAACGATACGTGACTTCAATATTTTTTCCATTATTTTCGCGATATTGGAAATTAGGGAAACCGGTCTAAAATTTACTATTTTACTAATAAACCAATACTTTTCAAATTTTATTTGGTAGATGGTACTATGAATCTTTACTTGCAGAAAAAAAATCTGCTCGAGGAAAATAGCCAATGGCATGCAATCTGTACTCTTGGGAGCGCTTTTCTAAAAAATATATATTACACCACTGACTAAAATTTTAAATAATACGATATTTCGATGCACTATTTATTTCTCCACAAAAAACTATACTTACATTTTTTTCACAAAACACATCGTTACCGAGTAAATCGATATCTTGTGAAACCGTATCATGTCCTTTCCTAAGAAAATAATACAATATATGTAGACTTTAATACCTTAAAATAAAATTATACGTATAACAGGTAAATTTTATCTTAAGGTATTATTTTGTTAAACCGTTATATAAAACAATTAGTTTCATTAGGTTTAATTATTTATATTGTAAGGACTATTGCTGTTGTACCGGGTGTAAATAAGAATGGACGCCGGCTGTATCTCAGAAACTACTTATCGTATAACTTTGGGAAAAAAATTCTAATAAGTAAATCGGACAAGAGAAATCGCTGGAAATTATTTTCAAGTTCGTAGGATGAGCGCTAGGGGTCGCAATTGCTATGACCAATCAGAAAATGGGATTTTTCTCAAAAATATGCCAAGTTAAGAGGTATTTTAAATAGTGACATTGTAATCTTTGTAAAATTTGCAATATTTTTCTTGTAATGTACTTTGCTCTATCTTTAAAAATAAAGTGGTGGGGGCAGGTTAAACTTTATTTTATTCAAATAAGGATAACTCCTGTTTGGGTTAACTGAATTAAACGAACTAGGGCTCGTTCAAAAGAGCTTTTCTTACTGTATAATCTGCAGTATATACTGTTCCTGAACTTATTTTACGGTGGTGGCCAGAGAGCGCTGTTTGACATCGTAACAGTTATTGTGCGTTTTCATAAAAATTTTAAATGACAGGCTATGTCTCTTTTTACATAGTTAAATAGAGCACAAAATTTCCAAAAAATCAGCTCAAACCGCAACTTTCTATCTTCTCTCTAACGGAAGATATTAAGAGAACAAGTAAAATTAGGCTGCCGCCTATATAGGCCTATAACAGTCTAATTAAAAATTATATTAGCAGGCTATGAAACAAAAACTATGTTCCTTGAGTATGTTTTAAACCGTAGTTTGAGTTACTCCAAGGTCTTTCGCAATAGTTCTAGTACTTAGTTGAGGATTAAACTCTATATAAGCTAACACATCAATAATGTTCCCTTCGGTGCGACCTCTGCGTTGTCTAAGGTATACAGTTAGATGAACATTTCCAGTTGTTCGCAGAAGGTGAATTACTCGTAGAAAAACTTTTTTATTGGGGTGCCGTCTATCAGGATATTGTTGCGCATATACTCTCGCAGCAACTGTAGCATTTCTCATTGATTCAAAATAAACCATGTCAAATGGCTTACCATGTCAAATAACTCTTCGTTTGTATAAATCATTTTGTAAGAAAAAACGAACAATAAACTACAATTCAGAATAAACAAGAAACAACACGAACAACAACAAGAAAAACCCGGACAATACAAACTTAATAAGACATGAAACGACTTAACTAAATGACATTGACATGCAACTGAAACGTTTTAATATTTTGACGTACCTATTTATCTCTTTTTGTTTTATAGCCTACTAGTATAATTTTTTATTAGACTATTATAGGTCTAGGAGGCAGCCTAACTTTATTTGTTCTCTGAATATCTCCCGTTAGAGCGAAGATACAAAGTTGGGGTTGGAGCTGATTTTTTGGAAATTTTGTACTGTATTTAAATATGTAAAAAGAGACATAGCCTGCCATTTAAAATTTTTATGAAAACGCGCAATAACTGTTACGATGTCAAACAGCGCTCTCTAGCTACCACGATAAAGTAAGTTCAGGAACAGTATATACTGCAAATTATTCAGTAAGAAAAGCTCTTTTAAACGAGCCCTAGTTAGTTTAATTCTGTTAACCCAAACCGGAGTTATCCTTATTTGAATAAAATAAAGTTTAACCTTCCCCCACCACTTTATTTTTAAAGATAGAGCAAAGTGCATTACAAAAAAAGATTGCAAATTTTACAAAGATTACAATGCCACTATTTAAAATACCTCTTAACTTGGCACATTTTTGAGAAAAATCCCATTTTCTGATTGACCATAGCAATTGCGACCCCTAGCGGTCATCCTACGAACTTGAAAATAATTTCCAGCGATTTCTCTTGTCCGATTTATTTATTAGAATTTTTTTCCCAAAGTTATACGATAACTAGTTTCTGAGATACAGCCGGCGTCCATTCTTATTTGGCCACCCGGTACACAACCAAATGTTTTAATTATTATTACTAATATTTTACCTCAGTGTACTTGTTTAGCATCTCCTTCTTTCTGATTAAACATTTTAAGGTATACCAAGTGAAATAAATAGGACAGTACAAAAGTAACAGAAAGGTTTTAAACATAACCACATTATAATTATTCATTATTTACAAATATTTTGAAAAGCACTTATTTTTTTTATTATTTATTTATTTGACAAGTTAAATTAATACAAGTTCCTCCCTGATTTCTATTGCTATTAATTTTAATACGAGTGCCCATGATTTGTAGTACATTCCCACAGTAGGTAAGTGGAATTACAGAGGATTATGATTATTAACTCCATTATTGCGGATTTGCATGCATATTTTCCAATAAATATTTTCTTCAATTTGATCCTCAAAAAATAAGGTCCCACAATTCCCTGTGTTGACATTGCAGGCCAAACAGTGACTTTTTGACTATGAACAGGAGTTTGGTGTATTTCTTTGGGATTTTCTTGCGACCAGTAACGAGAGTTTTGTTTGTTTACCTAGCAACACATATGAAAATGTGCTTCGTCAGACATAAACAAATTTTCGGACAATTCAGCATTGTTTTCTAAAAGCTCTAAAAAATTGTTAGAAAAAGTTTCGCTGCAAAATCGGTGTCTTTTAGCTCCTGCGCAAGTTGGACTTTATATGTTTTTAAGCGTAAATCTTTATGCAATATTCTATGCAGGCTAGTTCTTGAGTGCTAATGTTTGAGATTGTCTTTTTGTAGATCGTTTTAGACTCCTTAAGAATGCAACTCGAACACTTTCAATATTTGCAGGAATTCTAACTGAAATAGGCCTACCTGGAGATCTCTTCTTCAGAGCTGATGCTGTGGTTCTAAATTGACCAACCCATTTTAAAACTGTGTTTCTACACGGAGGATTCGAATTAATTCTTGTGCGAAACTGACGTTGAGTAACGATAATAGACTCGTTATTTTTAAAGAAATTTTCAATAATAAAAGCGCGATGATTCATTTTTCGAAACCGGCAGTACGTTGGTGTCTATTTGACCATTATAACAATTATAAATCTCTATGGTTGCGCTTCAAAAAAATAGTAGTATACAGAATGTAACTTTACATAGTTATTTTTTTAATTGAATTTTTACACTTTCGTACACTCTGTATTTTTTGCCACACAAAAAACTTTTTGAGTTTTTCTATCGAGCAACAACAAAAACTTACCTATAGGTTTTTCAGAGGCAAAGTTATTAGACTTCAAAATGTGTCACTACATTATGGCCCACCCTTTATATATGATCATTTAATCGATAAACTTTCTTAAGGCCTAGGTGCCTACTACTACTTTTAGGCCAATAAAACTGCAATAACAATAACGTTTGTCACATTAAGGGACGATAAATATTATATTTTCTACTTAGAGTTATTTTTAACCCCGTTTAAGGAACATTCTGGATTTATTTTTTTATTAGAATGCACCTGGGCAAGGCACAATATGATTTTTAGGTGCTGTAGTTCTTAGAGAACCAGTAGAGTTCCTGTTACCAGTTTCAAATTATAGTGCACCCGATATTCTATATTCCTCTATATTCAGCTAACCTGTTCATTAAAAGTTTACGCTTCTCCCGCTAGTGCATGACCTGTTCCCGTTAGTGACATTTAGCGGGCCATGAAAATAAAACGAAAATCACATTTACGAGATTGATAAATAAGACACATTATTTTAATTTTCATGGCCCGCTAATCACATGCAATTCAAGGAAATAGAAAATTATTGCATTGAAAACGTCGATACCAAGAAAATAGTAACAGATAAGTATAAGGAATCTTAATATAGATTGAAAGATCACTTTATTCTCCATCACATCGAGCAATAAAATGCAGGGTGTTCCATTAAACAAATGACTTTTGGGCAGTTGAAATTAGTCAGAATCAAATTATTTTTTGAACACCCTGTAAATAATAAAATATGAGATTATACGGAATCTGAAAACTTGATGGTCCACCTATAGCCCAAAAATTGTTAGCATAAGTTTCCTTGTCAATCGGCAAGCATTTTAATAAGGTATTACCAAATCAAATTTTTTCAAAAAAATTAAAAATATCTAAAAAACTATCAAATTCTCATGTGCCACATTCAAAAACGTAGATTTTAGCCTAGAAATCACAAATGTAAAAAATTTCATTGAGTTGATAGCCATTTCCGGTATCTATAGCCGGAAGTGCCTGAAAAACGGAAATACTTCAGATGAATAGAATTTTCTCGTAAACCCCGGTATCCAAATTTTCAAAAAAATATCCCAATGGGAAGTCCTTAAACTTTTAATAAACTGGTGAGCTGGATCACCGTGTATTAAAATGTATTGGTATTAAAATAGTTTTTGTTAAACACTGAAAACATTTTTTTAAATTAAAAATACACACTTAATATAAAAAATAATAATATAAATACGCACTTTAATATTCGGAAATATAATTTATTGTATTTTGAACCCCCAACTATCCTTATTTGCCCTTGTCTAAGCAACTACGCAGATAATTTCAATCTTATAATTCATAAAAGCAGTCTACTACTTTTAATGAATCTACTACTAATGAATGAAAAGAAAACTATATCACCTATACAACACGGTGGCAAAAAAACAAGTCAATTCTTTGGGTCTTTTTTGTGAAGATGCCCAATCAAAACATATTTTACTGTGATACATATATACAGTGTTATCTCTGAATTACTATAATAAATCCAAACACATACATTTAACTTAGGTTCTTCCGCTGAACTGAACTGAACTTATGTTTTTTCTTCCAAAGTTAAAATTTACTATTGTTAGAAGCCATTTTGATTATACCACAATTCGTTTAAAATTAAAATGTTTCTAAATATGTTTCTCATTTAATCGATAAACTTTCTTAAGACATAGGCGCCTACTACTACTTTTACGCTAATAAAACTGCAATAACAATATCATTTGTCACATTAAGGGACAATAAAAATAAAGATGATGCCGATAATTCTTTTTAAGGTACGGAAAAACCAGATGGTAAAGCCTGAAGCGAAAAACATGCAAATGGTAAGGAATTAAGCCATTAAACTTAAGATTAAATGAGGAAATTAACCGAATAAAGTGCCCATTAGATATACATTGTCAAAAGAATACTGTCCGCGTCCATTGGTTAGTGTCCTCTGATGAGAGATTTAAAAGTAAAAATATGCCTATATTCACGGACCGTGCCGTGAAAACTATCCGTACAAAGGAGAGTTCATTCTTTAGAGCCGTTGGTTAAAACTAAGGCAGTGTTAGTTCACTATTATAAAATCATATCAAATTTTCATTTCAACTTCCAAATATAGCAATAACTAATTATTAGTATCTACTCATCTTATCTAATTACCTATGGTAGTTTATTTAGTTTTAGGTTTTATTTAAACCAAGAATAGTAGTAAAACTAATACGAGTAGTATCTAGGTACTAAGATCGTAACCGTTTCGGAGTTATTGGGTATTACCTTCAGTAAATAACAAATAATGAAATCGTGCTCCCATACTAATCCAGCCCCTATATGTATATGGACCATATGTGACAGCCTGTGTGTTCATATGTATATGAACACACAGTATTTAAATTAAGTTTTGGAGTATACATAAACAAATACCTATTTTTTCAATTAGCTTGTACTGAATGAATCCGCCCACAATTTTCCTTTAAAATTACGCGGAAAATTCTTATTTAGACTTTATATTTAATTAATAAAATAAAATTAATAATAAAAAAACTATTGATTCGTTCTCTGTTTCTACAACATCTTTTCGGTATATTATTATTCCTGTTGCTATTGTACTAAACTGAAAACACTTTTTGAAATGTTGTTTATCTGATCAAAATAAAGACTATTTATTATTATTTATTTATCACAAACTTTTGAAAATGTAGTTTAAAATTTCCCGATACAAACATAAAACTATTTCCCTTTGATAAAATATCAGGAACTTAGGTGAGTAAGTCGATGAATATATCATAGTTTCCTTTGGCTGATCTATAGATTGTCATCAGTCAAATATCATTATATTCAATTGGAATTAACTAACAATGGTGTTCAGCTGATAAGCAGCATTGAAGTGTAGTAGCCTAAGATTGTGTGTGGATGGTTTTATACCTATTATATTATGATATTACATGATGCCTTAACTTGTCCTAAAAATCGGTCACGGTTCCTTGGGTATTTGTAGCATCACGTTTCTTTCCATCGTTGCTGATGAACAGTCTCCATCAGGTCATACTTGATTTTTATTTGAATGTTTCTGCTATTTGCTTTGGTTTATTCTATTTAGATAGGGATGTTATTAACGATTCTGTCCTCTTTATTTGTTATTTTACTTTTACTTTTAAAATAGTTTATGATTTCTTCATCGATTTTGTCAGGCAATCGAGATATAAACAACCATGCCTTTTTGTTTTTTTCATCTCTGCCTATAAAGTATTATTAAGTGGGTTCCCGTGTGTCAATAAATATATTTCGTTTGGGTCTTGAAGATTTATTTTTATTTATTTTCTGTGCATATGGGCTACGACTTGTTGCTACTTGTGCCTACGATATTGGTTCTTCCTTTGCGTTGACTGGTGTAATGATTGTAGTTTTCTGATTTGCAAGATAATAAGGTTCGATTTATAGTCGGCGTTTGGATGTTAATATTTATTGCATTACTGGTGGAGGCTGCCTAATTTTGCAGACATTTTTGCAGTTTTGCAGCATTGTTTTGGAGAGTAAAATTATTCTTTCTTTTTTTATTTATATGCTCCCCATTTGAATCAATGTTTACATCAGGTCTTAGGGCAGCTAATCTATTTTCAAGTGAGGATACTTTTTCTTCTAATAACTGATTGTTTTGTTCTAATAGTATATAATTCTCCTTTCATTAATTAATTAATTAATTGTTTTAAGTAGTGGGTCTTTACCGTCAATGATTGTGCATTCACTTGTAGTGATTGACTTACACGTTGTATTTGAGGAGTTTCATTTGGAATAGCGATTGTGGTGGGAATGCAACAGGAAGGACGCTTCCTCCGTTTCCCGTTTTCCTCTATTTGAATATTGGACCTATCCTATAAACCAGTTGGCACAATCGGCGTTTGTACTATAATGTATAGTACAAACGCCGTAACACAATTTTTACTATAATGTATAGTACAAATTGCTACATGCTGTGTACTGTGCTCTTTAGAAGCGTTAATTTTTATTGAATTTTGACTCTTTACACAAAGCGGTTCTGAAATCATACTCAACGTGATGGTAGTTCCAATCATGGAGTTAAAAACAATATTATTAATTTGATTTAGTTAATAAGGAAATAGCTTAAATTCTATAAATAGAAGATAGATACTGAAGTTTATGGGGTGAACCTGACTTTGCCTCGCTCGAGTGAGCCAACGTGAACATTACAAAATATTTGTATGTGGTCTTTCATGTTTATATTATTTCCATACAATTATTTTTGACTAATTTTTTAAACAATTGTAAGGACATTTTGTAGGTAATGGGCTATGTAAAAGTTACAGGAGCGACTCACCTTTCTATTCTACATTACATAGTATAATGGAGGTGAAACGTATCTACGAAATTTCATAAATCTGAAGATGTTTATTTTTGAGAAAATCTTATTTATTGGATGCTAAACAAGGTTTATTTATTTCTGTAACACAAGTGTAATAACAGTGAAGTTATAATCTTTAGTAAAGAGCTAGGAGAATGTGTATTTATAATTTATCTTATAAAACTTTCAAAAACTTCCATCAATATCTTCCATTTACTTTCTGCTCGAACTCACTTTTCAGATGCTTGCGGATAGCCCGAGTAATATAAAATGATCTAGCTCATTTGCGACCAAGTATTCAAAAACATTAAATGAGCTGACGTGCAGCCTCATAAATATTTGAACCAATGTCGTAGGTATAATATTAAGAGTACGAAAGGAAATGCAATCTCCTATACCAGGCCAGGCTTAAAGAAGAACCGTAAAGCAAAATTTAAAATTAATGTATGGTTAAACCTAGTTCGTCAGTTAAGGTTAATCTGAATTTCAAATGCCGGCATTAGCATGGAATCTGTTCACCTCGATGTGAAAGGCATGTAAGATAAATAGGATTCATGTTGAGGGAAAAAAGAATAACGAAGCGCTCTGGCCAAATACAAATTGTTTAATGAAATTTTCACCCTTTGGGTACTAATAAAATTAGTTTGTTAAAAAAGCTATGCGGGTCCAGCAATAAGTGCATTCACAAGTTAAATTACCATTTACTGTTATTTTGTATAGGTTGACTAGACATAGTTTGTAAAACAGTAAATATCTGCGACAACTTGAATGAAAATTACAACTTTGAGTTGACACAGTCGTTATATAAAATTATAACCAGAAATCCTTGAAATTTCTCTTTATTAAGAAACAAAATTTTTGAGACAATCAGTTTTGCATTCTATAACCTAATATATTTTCATCTGTAAAATAATTAATTAAATCATCAACTTTTACGTACGAGGCAAAAGTTTGCCTCGTTTCGAAACCGTTTCGTTACCGGTCTGACCATTAATCTCCGTAGGATCAACTCAATTTTGTGACTCAAGTTTTTGATATGTATACTGAAATCTTCGGTGTTGTCACTTTTCCATTTAATTGAATAATTAATAATATGAGACGGATGGGGATTTTTCAGATTAGAGATGCTTTTACACTTATATAAATTTTACCAGAAGTCACAAATAACATTTTTGAAACTAGTCATTCTTTGATAAGAATATCAGGGTCAACGGTATATATCGATTTATTACTGTTTCTATTAAAGTCTCATTTAAGGCACGCGAGGCTAATTTAGTCTGAGGTTTTCTCTGTAATTTTCTTACAACACTTGATAGTTATTTTCTAAATTATTGAAACGTTCATGAAGACTCTATGTTAGAGTTGTTGTGCAATCATTATACGAATTATATGGGCTGCAAGATATTTAAATAGCAGGTGTTGACATATATTGAAGTGTTTTATGCTAAATTACTTTATAAACATCTGTACCTTTTCACTACCTACATAGCCACTATTTATTTACACATCTGTCAAAAAAAGTGTTTAAAATTAAATCCTTCAAGCCTATTTAATTACTTGTTATAATTTGTATACCTGTAATAAGATACATAATTTGTAATATATAATGTGCGAATAAAGATTTTTTTGAAGATCGGATCGATCTGTCGAAAGGTCTGATTTATACTTTACACCCTACTACAATGTCTTCGTCAGATATTAACCAACGTCGGTAATGATGCATGGCTAAATTATTGTTATCGCGAATTATATATAACAAGAGGAAATCATCAACTCCTTTAAAAGGTTTTCTGAATTTTCAAGTATGTATTTTTTAATGGTCCTGGGTAAACTATTTACATACCATGCATTATTGATTTGTAGTGAATTGTAGTACTGGGCGCAAAAAGTTTTTTCTCGAGATCACTGAAGTGTCTATGTGTGATGTAGCATCATCGAGAGTAGTGTTTATTTTGAATAAAAATACAAATGCAGGCAGATATTTACAATTTTTAATCAATCAGCTGACATCTTCTTGAAATATAGCCTTAAGTACTAACAGGATATATTATAGTTTCAGTATTAGGAATGTTCAACCTACTATTTCATTGCCATCCTCGATTATATTGATCAAGCGTTATTTGCCAAATGTTTCGGATTTGAGGAAGTTTATTTTCTTGTCCATCTCCTGTCTGACTTGTTTTAATTTTTATATATGTGGGCAAGGTTAAAAATTTTTATTTCTATTCTATTTGGGTCTAATGTGCAATTTAGTCTCCAATAGATAGTATTTTACCGGAATTAAATACGAGGTATATTCTAGCAGCAGAGGGAACGAAATTTTTATTAAAAATATATATATTTTATATAAAATAAACAGCGGGCATTTTGATGACCTGCATATGAGTTACAATTATTATTTAAAAAATAAGAGTAATTATTTATCATTTTGTGGTTAGTTTAAATTAATTTGGGGTAATGGGGTTAAATTAAGTTAAAACTATCAGTAATTTTTTCATGGCGTCATTATTGTCAAGTTGGTTGTTTATTTATTTGCAGCGAAATAACGTCAAACAAATATATATTTTATAATTTCGTTTTATTAATACAGTTTTATAAAATGAAGTAGAGCTATGGAAAAATCTATGAATGGCTATCTATATTTTGCTTATATCGTAATACAGAATCGAAATAAAGTTGATGATTTTCGGTAATCCCATCAGATTCTCGCCCTGTACTACTTGAGCAATAGTACCTAATCATATGCTTAGCAAAATTTGGAGGAACTGGCGTTTTCCTTAAATCACATAATTGCTCTAGAAGTACTTTTCATCAACTCGTTCATAAGTTAAGTGATATTCATTTACCATAATATGATTATGCAGTTGTTTCCATTTATATATCGCGGTAATCGGTATTAATGCTATATGAAAATTAATGCGTAGATAGTTCTGTTCTACCTTTGGTGTTCCATGAAAGAGAAAAAAAGATCCAGGTAGATACTGAGTGGTATGAATAAAAACGAAGTACCTGCTACTACTACAAGTATTAGTATTTTCTACTAGTATTTACTTCAAAACGAAGGATTTACTAATTTCTGGTAGCATCTACATTACTTGGCATAGAACATGCTTCACCAAAAGTATATACTCTATATTATGAAGTATCTACTTAACAAGTGTAGTTCATTGTTTGAAATGTGTAGTACTTACTTCCATGTTTAAAAGTTTTTGGGAAACGGTTTCAGTTTTGTATGTATTTATAACATCAACAGTCCTTTAAGATATCTTCGGATGAAGGAAGTGTGGTAGAAGAGTAACGAGTAAATAGAAAGTAACGTTTTCCTTACTAAACCTAGATGAAAAATATAAAATATAAACGCAAAACATTCTAAATTGATGGTACTTAATTGTTTACCTAAATATTTGACTGTATAGGGCATCATCATCGTAGTGTCTTTTTGCAGTATAAATTTTATTTCTACGTACTGTGCGTTTCACGAAGTTGTAGGTATCCCGGATTGGAATTTTAGTATACATCTCCAACGTATGGAGCGTCGTCATGTTATTAGTTAAATTCAATGCATTGGCACATCTCGGTTACGGACCGCTACAAATTGAGGTGGTGTGATTTAAACGCGCGTTCAAGTCTCGCACAGGATTTGCCAGCGAATCCTGACAATCCGAACATTCCAATCCGGGATACAACTTCGTGAAACGCACAGTATTTAAGCCATTTTTTTGTAAAATAACTTTGTAGCACGCACGGTGGAGTTGCTATGATATCAACTTCGCTAATGACGGAGCAAATACTTTAGTTGTTGTTAAAATCAAAGTATCTACCAGTAAAAAGTGGATACTTTATGTCGTACGTGGTATTATAATGTTTAGGAGAATGCTATTTATTTTTAACATTTCCGGAAAAATAGAAGGAAGTACTTTAAAATGTAGTATCTACTTCGATTTGAAGTAAATACTACGTAGAATATACTAATACTTGTAGTAGCAGCAGGTATTTCGTTTTTATTCATACCAACCAATGTATTGTTACTCCTATGAAGAACATAAAACCTACTATTTTCTACAACTAAAGTATACTCATACTTTAGTTAGTATACTTTAAATAGTAGGTTTTATGGTTTATAACAATTTATAGCTTGATATTAGGTACAGTTTTTTTATGATCTTCACGATTATCTTGCAATTTTTAAAACACTTCGTAGAAATTGACATAAAAATATTGAGCATGTGTGGAAAAAATGATCTTATAAAATTGAGTTCGATGAGTACCTAGCCGTTTTGTCGATAGATTACCATTGTGAAAATCTGCTAATTATTTGTATCATAAAAACTTAATCAATTTTCCTTGCTTTTTATAAATGGATCATTATCACGATCCATTGTTGCTGTTTGCAATGCATATAATTAATCTTATACCTGAATGATGTATTCCCTGATATTTAAATATACCTACTTTGTATGGATCAGCCTTCTTTATGATACAAATTTGATAACAATGTGCTAGTAAATATACTGAACATATTTGAAATAAAATAACAGTAACTATAATAGTGGAAAACGTTTCTGTCAGTCTCTGCATCTATTTTTTTTGTATAATATATCTGTATAATGATTTCATCTTTGTGAAAAATGTTTTGCTTGTCCAAGAAATGCAAAAACATACCAAGTACACTGTGAAATAGTAAAGTTAATTGCGGCACACACTACTTATCTAACTATTATATTATTCACTAACATCCTAAATTAACATAACAAAGACACAAACAACTTATGCCAAATAAATTTTGTGTCTCAAGAAACAATTAATAATTATTACAAGTTTTATATTGGTTTAATTTATGGACAGGAACCTAAGAACTCTGCAAAATACTCGCGTCGCGCTGTGTTGGTTTATGAACCAACCAAACTTCATTTGTTTCACGGAATTCCGATGATTTGATTTAGTGGCGTAGAAAAGAGTTCCGAGTTAGTTGTTCTCTTCGGTTAATTCGATTTATTCCTTCAAGAGGTCTATTTAATTACGACAAGTTCACTCTAATAGCTTCATTATATCAGGGAAAGAGATGGATTACGGGCGTCATCTGTAACGAAGTCAATAATAAAATGTGGCGTGCACGTTCCGACGAGTTTGAAATTACATATTAATTGGCATACCGCACTCGGTTTTCTAGTAATTAGTTTTCATAAAGAAAATCAGTTCCAGTTACAGTCACATTTGTTATCTAATTTAAATTTAGTGAGTAAAATGCGAGATGTGATGACGGATAGAAAACCTTATGAATTAATCTTGATTAATTAGAGATCGGCTGATTATTTCAGGTGCAATTACCAGTATCTAATTATCACAGAATTGATCGTCAGCTTGAAGTAAATTTTTCCCCTCCCTTAAAGGAAAAGAAACTAAACAGGGTTACTCTTCAGTGTTTTAATCAACTTTTTCAAATTAAGATATAATTTGAAAATAGAATAGTAATTAGTAATTATTGCTATTTTTGGTACAGATGAAGATCATTTCCCGGAGACAATAGGTTATAAAATTATTCCAGTCATCCTTAGTTACGCAAGATTAGGCTAGCTATTTTGAAAAAGAGAACAACAATTCCACACCCTTTTTGCAAAGCATGATAATATCTTGGGAGTACCAAATTATGCTAATTATTTCAAATATTGTGCCGGTAAGAGCAACATCATCAATAATTTTTTTTTGGAAAAAGCCGATTAATAATAAAAATAACAGAACCATTTTGTGATCATTTTTGCAGGTATCTTGCTGTTGTCTACAAAAACTCTATACATCTCATATATTGTTCAAAAAGGAGATATAGACTACAGAAAATACATTTCTTACTAATCTTGCCGAATTAGAGGGAAGCGTTGATACTGACGATACACTCTTGGGAGAAAGGTAGCAGAATTAATAGTTTTTTCAGAAAGAAAAATGTCACTATACTGGATACTCTCGAAATTAGTTCGACTACCTGGTGCATCAATTTTATTATTACCGTTCCTTGTGGTAGGAACCACCGTCCTTAATTTAAGTCAGACTACATTTTTTACATACATTGGTTATTTAAATGTGTCTTAAAATGTACCTAATGTTTGATATTGTTGATAACATTTGTTATTTTCTATATAGTGATGTGTTTTATTCCTGAAGAAGGAGCAATAAATGGCTTCGAAAGCTTGAATTTGGAAAAAAAGAGTACTCTTCTTTTCTGCTTTATTTGACTGCAATCCCATTTGAATTAGTTCTTTGTATATATAACAGGTGACCTAGTGTGGCAAAGTTCCACAACTCCTGTGCCGTAATAAACAAGAAAAAAAACATAACGTAGTAGTAAAGCTAACTCTTCTATCACAGTAAACCCCTTGGCTGGCACCTATTTTGCAAAATATTTTAGCTGAGATCGCCAAAAATTTGTAGCTACGGCTATGAAAAAATATTTTCAGTATATTAAATGCGAGCCCATAGTTGGGCGTCCTCTTTTATATACCTTTCAAAGTTTGTTATTAAGACAGAAAATGTTTTATAGCTTCCTCCACATTTTTTGAAAGGATATAATGTAAATTTCCGATTTATTAGATACTTCCGAAGTAATGTTAAAATCGTTCTTACAAAATGCTTCGTAATATATTTGTTTTATTTGGCTGATATATTTACGTTTCCAATATGAAAATATTTCTAAAATCCATAACAATTAAAAGCTAACGATGGTATTGTTCACATTGTGATAGTACCATCTCAGATATTCAGGTAACTGTACTGCCCCTTGGAACGATTCTAATATATTCTCACTTAACGATTGTGTGGGTACAAAACATACATAACACATCAATGGGCACAAAAGCAAAATAATATCTGTTTCTTATCTACGATACAACTTGTCTGTAGCACCTACAGCTAGACTTAGTTATACATAGCTAAGCATATACAATTGTTAACAAACAGATTTAGTGATATACGGACTTCTCCATATTTATAAGTCCGTTTATAAACGAATTCAAGGCAGTCAATGAGAAAATATTAAAATTAGATTTAAAATATGATAAAAATATAATAAGATTTTTATGATAGTAAAGCAAGAAAGTATCAGGATAAATTTCCATTTTATTCTAAAGACATCCCACTTAATTTTTCTGTTTCGTACACGTACTTCTTCGATGTGTTTCTAGTCTACATATTTAAAGGTGGGTACTTATTACATACGTAAAACATTAATCATGTGTACTACATGAAGATGCGATATAGAGAGTTTGTTACCTAGAGAAAGTTTATTTTGATAGATACAGGGTGGCCCATTTGGACTTAGGACACCTCTGTAAAATGGATATTTTAAGTCCGATTTTGATGATTTTTTTTTAGGTTGTTACTCATGGAAAATTGCATTTTGTGGCAAATAGACAGATTTCTTTATTTCATGGGTTACTTGATCTTCACAACGTACTTTGGGGCATAAATTAATTTAGTGAGAATTGTTATTAATAATCTGTACTTTAGGATGAAATTTGGTACAGAGCTATTTGAGGGGGCGCAGAATACAGTGGCGTACTTAGTTTTCGTCTAAAAAAATCGCTAATACGATTTCTCGAAATTTCGCCCCCAAAAAAATTGCAAAGTAGGCCTTGATTTGTGTAACAGAAATCTGTCTATTTGCCACAAAATGCAATTTTCCATGAGTAACAACCTAAAAAAAAATCATCAAAATCGGACTTAAAATATCCATTTTACAGAGGTGTCCTAAGTCCAAATGGGCCACCCTGTATATCAAATTAATATCATTCACTAATTAATGTGAGAAAATAATTGACTAATGTGAGATCATTTGAATATAAGAAAGAACATGTTTCTTCATATAAAATATTTTCTTTGTTTCGAGTAAACCGATTTATTGAGACTTCCTTAAATATTTATTTGACAAGCTTGTAAGAGTTTGTTTACAAATCTAATTCATTAAGGGCCGGTTCTACAATCCCAGTATAAAGTCTGGAATAGTAATTCTCGGTATATCTTATCCCTCGAATTATTCGGAGTATAAAAATGCGGGCGTTCTACATCACTTGTACAACGGCGGGATAACTGTACCGAGTATAAACGCCGAAAAAGCAGGTAGTAGACCCAACGCACAGATTTAGTCCAAAAGTAACTGAGAATGCAAAGGCGGGAATCACTTTGTTTTAACCTTCGATACTTCGATCATATAATATAACCTATCACAAGTTGTAATTTACTTACATACTAGTAACATTTTTTACATTTTTACTTTAATTAGTTTCAAAATAGGAGAGAAAAAAGATGAATGTTCTGGTGATGAACGTATACCCAAAGAGAGAATAGGAAACTTGCGTTTCCACACGCCATATGTTCTTTCTACACAATTGTACGAATATGCGGTTCATTGAAAATAACTTCTGCTGCTGTATTTGGATGATTTAAAGGTATTACTAAAATATTTGTATTGCCATACTCGCTATATCCTAATACACTACAAGTATCAAATTCATTACTTTGTAATCTGCCCTTGATTCGACTGCATTAAAAATTGCCTGGTTACCTATGTGCTGATCCAGAGCAAGGATTGTTAACTGTTTACAGGATTGCTCGATCGCTCAATTTTGTCATCCGCCTTTGTGACGTCATCGAAGATATATGTAATCAAATTGTCAAAATATACCTATTTTATGTTTGTTATAATTCTCATTTGCAAGAGAATTTTCGTATTTGAATGATTATTAATATTATTATTTATTAAAGTTTGTAATAACAGTATAAAGTGTACCTATTTCTACAAGTTGGAGATCGTTGGATCTTTGATGACGTCACAATTATGGATTACATTGTAGTATAGGGATCGAGCAATCCTGTAAACAGTTAACAATCCTTGGATCCAGGGCACCGTGCAACTATGTTATTCGAAGATGTGCATCACAAATACTTTGTACATTCCAGGAGAAATAATCTTTACGGTTTCGGTACATCACTGGTTGATTCCCATCTGGTGACTGAATGCGAATTGTTTCAGGTAGTTTTATATAAGTTCACGTAATGCCGCTATTGCCTCAGTTACGCCTGTTACAATACCAAGAACAAATATAGGTTATGTTTCTGAAAGGGACAGAGCTACGAGATAACCAATAGAAAGCAAGAATAACTATATTCCGAGTATATCTGGCCGAGTTCGTAGGTATAAGCTATTCCATAGTTTATCCCCAGAATAAAGTTATACGGCGATTGTAGAACGCTTCTTTCAACGATATTCTAAGTATAACTTTATCCGTGGTATATACCTGCTTTGTAGAACCGGCCCTAAATAAAATATTTTGTCTAATTTATATTTTGTGAAAGAATTATTTAGGTACTTAGACTGATTAGACTATTTATATAGCAATAAACCGTACCTAATGCAAGATATAGCGATTTTAATAAAATAAAACGAATTTTCAGTTGAAAATTGAGAGACAAACAAATATATTTTTTTAACTAAAATTTAACGATTCAATGGAAAATTGTACTATCTACTTAAATAACTAAAACTATGCTCTTTAGAGAAATACCTATATATAAATATAAAAAATACACATCTGAACATATGACAAGAGACAACTACTGGTTAGAAGGATTTGCAATAAGTTGTAGTGCAGTTAAAAATAGAAGTTTATCAACGTATCTATTACATAAAGAGGTAACTTGTGGTACAGCTATATGATTAATTGTAATTTCTTTTGGGATTACACCACCTGTAAAATAATAAAGAAACATGGAACCAGAAGTATTCAAAATAAAGGTTAATAGTATCAAGCAAAACTTGTGCTGGGCAAAAGTTTGCCCCAAAAAAACATTTCAATAAAAATAGATATATGAAAAATTAATTAAATTTCATCAGTGGCTTTTTAGTTTGAGATAACATTCTGTAATATTATAAAGGATATTTTGAATTACGTCTAATGATAATGAAAGAAATTATAATAAAATTTAACATAAATTAAACACATCTAGCCAAAAATATAAAAATAGTTCAATATGCTTTCTACTGGTACCAGAATGTCTAATAAAGATTTTAGCATTCTAATAATGGATAAAGCGCATTACTTTCAGTGTATGTTTCAAAAATACTTTAAAAAATAAAAGCAGATACCTAAAAAGAGTCTATATGTCCAGACAAAATGTTTTCAAATGAACTCACTGTTAATTTGTAGCGCTTAGGAAATTAGATAAATCTTAAAAAACTTGTTTGTATAATACCTTTTTTATTAACTAAGATATTGGATATCTGGTAGATAGTCACGCTATATGTGCTTTAGTAGCTCAGAAACAATTAAAAGTAAGGTCGCTTGTCTCATTAAAATTAATGTGTCAATAGTTTTCTCAGAAAACTTCATCACCTTTCATCTCGTTTGAGTTATTTGAAATGAGGTGTGTAATTAAAGGGTAGCTTTACCGAACGTCAAATTAAATTGTTAAAATAATCATCACTCTTTTATAGAAATGGACACCTAGAGAGGCACAACGAAATGCCAGAGGAGCCCAAATATTCACCTATTAATTTATGGATTTAAAGATGGGAGATAAAGCTTGAGTAACAAAACTTGTTTAAAGTTTCTTCCGGCAGGTGTACAGACCAGTTCTCTTTCCACAGTATCGTCTGGAGTCCACAGCGTGTTGTAATAAATATGGAGCTACGAGATATCGTGAACTACCTACGTGGTACGCTAAGTCTTCTAATTACATAATTTTGCATGTCGTGTACCACTTGTTCTTTCATATGTAGATAATAGACAAACGAATGACTTCAGTCTTCATGAATAATAAAGTAGTCCAATACGTACAGTACATTCACTGTAATTTCATGATGAATGAAAGAAATATGGTAATGATGTACTGATGTAGTTAGCTCATTAATATATATAAGCAGTATATTCTTGACCGCATTCTTTATCATAAATAGATAATTAATTTCTTGGGAATATGGTTCAAGAATTAAAACATTTTTTTTTTCTTTCCATGGACGTTTCGCTCCTTATAAGGAACTAAATTACTGAAACTAATCTATTTCACAAATTATGTATTATGACAAAATATTTAACTTCTAATAGCTTTGGTAGTATCTCAAAGACCGGTTCTAAGACTGCCAGAGATTTCTGTCATGGGAATATTATACTGAGAAAAAAGATTTGTACGTAATTATAATTAAAACCATGTGGTTGAGCACAGTTTGTTTAAAACAAAACATTCATAGTTTTTATATAACATTTTAAGCTAAACTATAACTAAACACATTTAAGATGTAAATAAAAATAATTTGGAAAATATTATTTTATTTCTATGTAATAAACCTTTATTTTAATTTTTAATTTTGTAATTATAAATCAGATGCTTCGAATGTTACTAAATCTTCACTGAAAGAACGAATAATGTCAACATTGCATTAAGAAAACTGACCTGATCCACGTAACTCATTATTTGTGTAAAGGTTAGATTTGGTAATAATAACTAATACTTTGTTATTATAATAAACTTCGCCTTGCCACAAAAGTTCATAAGGTTGTTGGTACAGCAAAATGTCTCAGTTAGGTGGAGAGGTTTTAACGAATTAGAATCCACAATCGTTATACGTAACATCATGAAGAGCCAATCATTTTAGAGCTATAGAATTGTTGGTGTTTGCACATGTAATGCGGAGTTGTTCAATATCAGTCCCATAAAAGCGTTCACATTATACTAACATCTATACATTCTAAATATAAGAGAAGGTCACCCATATATGAACAGAAGATTTGGTAAATAATATCAAATTAGGTGAACTAAATTCAATTTTGCTTTTAGTAAAAATTTGGGTATAGTTGTAAAATAAAATATTAAAGTAAATAGTGATCTGGTCGTTTTAACCAAATAAAAGCATTGGAATATTATAATACTTTGGTTATTATAGTAAAATAACACAATTATAACATCAAAATGATTCAACAGCTGATTCAACTAGAGATTTATTTTCCTGTATTCAAATTTACCATTGGGCAAAATAAACCCAATACTAGGTATAATGACCAAACCCTTCTCTGATTGTAGGTTATGTTATTATGTTAATAACTTATTTGACAATAACAAAATACCTAATGTCACTTTTAGACTTTAACCCAACCATGAAGCAGGACGAATATTCTTACTAGCATGATTGGTAATTTTTCACATAGTTCGAAACATATAACGCGAATATTTTCGCATTACCCATATTACATAAGATTTACTTATTATTTTAATCTTTTGAGTACATTTGTAAAATAGAAACAAATATTTTATCATTTCAAGATGGCATTTAATAGTTAAATACGTTGAATAGGGTTATTTATTTAGATGTCTAACCAAGTTACTCTAGTCTATTCGATTTCATATTATCAAAATTATATAAACTAGTTTAACTGACTATAATTGTTATCAATATGAACAAAAAATAATACGAAAACAATTATTAACATTATATTACTATCATTAACAAATTCGATACTAATTTACTGGTAATAACCTTAGTAGATCTTGTAAGACAAAGTACTTATTTTAGTAATTAGCTTGTTACAACTAATTATCATTCATATTCATAACATCTTTCATATAAACTCTAGCGAAGAATAGAGTTTGTTAGCATGGAACGTTACTAACTAGATTCAACACTTCTTATCTGACAGATTTCTTCAAAGGTATTCATAGAATGCTTATATAAATATTGAAGCGTAATAATATTGCCTAATTCAGTATTCAAGACAATGATCAACAGCACTATAAAGGTTTTTATTTTAATAAGGACTTCCAATTTCCTGCCAATTAATATTTCTCAATTGAGATAAAGGTGTGAAGCAATATAGCGGAGCCAACTGTGATTGATGTGCATTAAGTAAATATACTATGTCGACATATCTTTTAAGGACTCAATAATCTGTGTTTTACTTTACGTAATGCTTATTTTTAGTGAGAATGCAGAGTTGAAGAATGGGACGATGTTTCCCATTTCCGATTGTAATAGGCACCGATGTTTAAAAATAGTTGAGATACTAGAGTCCTGGTACTAAGGATACTAATAAATGTTAAGAGACATAAATATAGACCAGAAATATTGAGTGATTGTCCGAAAAGACAATTTGATACTGTTCAGTAAATCTGCACTGATTTGCGACCGATAAATTGAAGATTACAGTACCTGATACTGTAATGTTGTTTTTTAGTAACACTTCACCGGACTATTATTAGGAGCTATGTTTTGAGTTTAAAACAATTCTTCACATTTGTCCGTTTCAATTTGGTAAAACTAAAAGTCAGGCAAATATGCTTTTCTACTGATTTCAGTGAAGCTACGATGTTAGGGAATTTATTTAAAATTTCCTCGGACCACTCTTATTATACAACCAAAGACAATTATGATACGTCAAAAGAAAGTTAATGTCTTTTTAATGTCACCTTGCCTGTCAAGGCTGTTAAGATTGTGATGCAATTTGAATATTTTGCGATTTTATTTTACTGATTGGTTTAAAATTTACAATAATTTATTTTTATTTGAAACGACGACAGTATGAAATAAAATATCATATACACGTCCAGCAGGTGTTTACAGTACTCGTTTATACTGGTAAAAAACTCGTACCATATTACGTCACCTACCGGACTTATTTAGTAAAGTAATAGTACATTACAAACCGAGGTGGGAAGTGTTTCATTACTGTCGAGAGATTAGTTAGTTAACCGAGACGCGAAGCGTCGAGGTTAGCTATAATCTCGAGACAGGAATGAAACTTCCTACCGAGGTTTGTATTCTATTTTATTTACAACCATTATATTTCGATCAAAATTAATAAATCTTTGTTTCACTCTGAACATACCTAAAATATTACGTTTAACAAAAAATTACCAAGCGGACATTTTTCTCAGAATAAACAAGCAGGTACACATATTTTGTTACCGTTGTTATGTGATGGTAAACAACTGTCACCAATATAAATAAATGTCAGATAAAGTCGGATGGAAGTTTGTATATTTTTATCTATGGATGGAAGTTCGTGAATAATAAATTGAAAAATGTCCTCCGATGAAGAATTGATGGATTGTACCCCGCCAGAAATACGACAGGCTGCTGACGCAGCAACACACGGCTTGGTGCCAGAAAAAAGTAAGCATCGCTACCTAAAAGCTATTGAATTATATAGGAAGTGGTGCGAAGAAAAAAAGGTGAAGAATACCAGTTCCGAAAGTGTACTCTTAGCATATTTTGGAGAACAAACTAGACAAAAGAAGCCGTCCACTTTGTGGGCAATGTACAGTATGATACGAACGATGCTAGAAATTGAAGAAAAAACTGATATTTCGAAACATAGGAAACTGTTGGCCTTCCTAAAACGACAAAATGTGGGCTTTAGGGCCAAGAAATCGAACGTATTTTTTAGGAAAAATATAGAAGATTTTTTAAACAAAGCTCCAAATAATCTTCTACCAATAAAGGTAAGATATTTATGATCTTTATATAAGTATTTAAAAAAAAAATCGTGTTTGAGCCTATGCAAGTGCACAGTTATTATGGTATTATATATTTCTTATTGTTTTAGGTCGCATTAATAATAGGCGTATCTGGAGCTTGTCGGACGGACGAATTAGTGAAAATGAAAATGTTGGATGTTGCTTTTTTTGAAGAAAAAATTTCGGTTGAGATTCCAGATTCCAAAACACATATAAGTAGATCATTTCTCATTACTGATCCAGTATGGGTGAAGATCATTCGAGACTATATAAACTTGAGAAAAAACATATAAATCGATAGATTTTTTGTTCAGCTTAGAGGAGGAACAGCGAGAAATCAACCAATTGGGCACAATACAATAGCTAATTTTCCCCAAAAAATTGCTACTTTTTTGAATTTAGAGGACTTGAAAGGCTTTACAGGCCATGCTCTAAGAAGAACCGCCGCTACGTTACTTGCCAACAGTGGTGCAAATGTACTCCAATTAAAAAGGCTGGGAGGATGGAAATCTGGTACTGTGGCCGAAGGTTATGTGGATAGCTCAATGGAGAATAAAACCAAAACTGCCAGTATGCTGTCCAAACGTGCCATGTCTGCTGAAGCTGTGGCAAATAGTTCACAAACCTCAGTCATTCAACAACAAATTAATTTGTCGACCAAAGAGACAACTGTTGGAGACGCCAGCCCTGGTACTGGCCTAAATATTTCTATAAACGCTTACAATAATTCAAATTTAACCATTAATTTCAATAAGTAGTTTGTTGTATTTTAGTTCATTGTTGTGTTTTTTTATTGTTTGCCATTAAATAGGTATTATAATATTTGTCAATGTGTTATATTTTTAAATATAAAAAATATTCATTTACAATAAATGAGAAAAATATTAACGATCACAAAATTTTAGGGGGCGGGAAATGAGAGGGGGAAATGAGGGCGGGAAGTAGAGGTAGGTAATATGGTACTTCCCAACCTTCAATGACGTTAGTAAAGACAACATTACATATATGGTTGTAAATAATAGTTATTTATGGTATAAGTATTGTAAGCTTTCATATTATGATACGCGATGTTTATGTCACTCATTAGCTGTCAGTGTGGTGTCGATAAAATTAGTTCAGATGAAAGTGTTGCTGTTAACATAGAATTTGCAGCAAATGCGGTCATCAAATCATTGGTACCTGCCAAATCTCAAGATAGGTACGAAATAGGGTATAGACGATTTGAGGATTGGTGCAATTTAAAGAAAATACGTGGCATATTGAAAAAAGTGTTGAACTAATATCTAATTGCTAAGATTTTTTACATCTTCTTACAGCACTAGTTTGGTAAAATAACATTTTACCGAACTAGTGTGGTAATGTACCTATCATTATGACGTTTAAGTGAATCAGTGATAATGTTCGAAACTACATGTTTATAGTAGATAAAATACTATTTTTAATAGTGTCTTGAGAAGTTAGTACATTTAGTAACTTATTTGAGTTTAGTAAATGTTCGATTTTTTCTAACAAGTGCGGGAAAAATTTTCCCTCACGCAAATAATGTTAACGAAACGAAAACCTAATAAACAAACTCGTTTCTATATAAACATTCTCTCAGGATTCTTGATTCACATTTTCGAAATTCTAAATTTTCAATAAAAAACTATTTGAGCTATTTTCAAAACACTATTAAAAAAACCATATGTGCAACTCCTAGAAAAAGTGTTTTTTCCACATATGGCGTATTTTTTGATGTTGGCTGGCGCCTCGATCAAAAAAATTATGTAATATAGATATATTAATATATAATAATATATATATCATCAACATTCTTTCATGGAATATGCCACGTGTAAAATAGAAACAGCAATACAGAAAATATTTTAAAGACCGTAGATGCAGTCAGTGTCAAGGTTTGCTTCTAAAGTTGCTCTAAAAATACACTGCAGAAAATAAAAAGAATGTAATTATTTAATAAATCGCCTTTAGTCGGTTTAAAATGTTAAAAAAAACAAGAAAAAAATCCCTGAAATATTGTTGCAATTAGTAACCAATATTGTTTGTTCCATTGCTATGTGCGTCCTCTTAAATGTCTCGATTAATCTCTAAAATAGTTATAACAAAATGCAATAACTCGTAGTTCTTACGGTTAAGCTTACTTTACAAGACACCTGCAATTTCATTGGATGACAAATGTATTTAACCTTTTCTAACCTGTAAACATGAAAGTTTATACCACTGTTGCAATTGACTTGACTGATTTACTGAATTAATACTATGCCGACATGGCATATATATAAATGATTTTCCCTCTATCTAAATTTTCTCTAAATTATTTTAACCGAACCAAGGGTATTTTTCTTGGAAGATCTCGAAATCAAAAATAAGGATTCAGGTAGTGACTAAGTTTATACAATTTTGCAACACATTTCAATGGAATAAATATTTTAGTTGCCAGAGCTGTTGTGATTAATGTAGATATTTCGTGCAATGTCTAGATTATTCACATGCATGCATAAAATTAATAAATGTCAAAGCTGAGTCGAGCAATTTGATGTATTATCAAATAATTTGCACTGCTGACTGTTATAGTTTTGCTATTCTGTTACCGATTGTGTATTAGGTAATGATATGTAATTGAGGAACTGTTGCTAATTGATATGTTAAAACACTCTTGTATATGTGATTGTGCTACTTGTTGTTTAGATATTTAATTAGTTGTTTGGTTCCAGCCGTACAGCAAATAGGAACATTTTCTAACGGTGATAGATTTACTAGCTTATCAGACTCGAACTTATTAGATCCGGGACAACTCATTCAATATTAAAGTATTTAAAATGTGTGAATTCAATATTAAAGTGTTAAAATTGAAGCATTTGAATATTTCAATTTTAACAATACACTGAGCTCAGAATGGCATAGTGCATAGTGGCATTCAGCATAGTGAATCAAAAACATTGCATTTAAAATATACTTTGCGAATATTATGAATACATTTATTGGTGACACCTTAAAACATTTTAGTGTTAGCGTCGAGAGAATGTTAAAAAGGAGGAAATTTACACGTCGCGGAAGCACCACAAGCGAATTTTGGGATGGGACTGTATAGAGAATTAACGGCTATTTTTATACTATTTTGTTACCCTATTGAAATAAGGGTAACAATAAACTAACACATTTTTCCGCTCGCCTCCAAATGTGTTAGTTTGCGAAGGTACTAGCTTCCTCCTGAAGATAGCTCCACCACACTTGTAAAACATGGTTCGCGTAAACTATTCGCATATTTTTATGCATCAGATCTAACGGCTATTTAAAGGCTCTAGAACCTACCTTATTACGAATGTGATCGGACCACCCCAACCAGAGATTGGGAGACCCCCTCATAAGGTAGAATTTGTAGGTCTTCACAAAATTCGAATTGATTTTAGATCGAATTCGCCTGAACTATTCGCATATTTTTAAGCATCAGATATAAAGGCTCTAAGATAAGCCGTAATTCAACTGAATTGGACCACCCCATCCAGAAATATATACACCCTCGTACGTTACCATTTACAGGTCTTCACAAAAATTCGAATTTTGAGATGGAACTTCATGCAGAATTAACGGTTACTTTTAGGCTATTTTTAACCCTCTAAAAAGGGTTAGTTTGTGGAGGCGCTAGCTTCTGTCCGTGTATATATTTATGGATGATGTCTGATTCAGTTGTATTTAGGCCTATGCTACACCCTTTAAATACCCGTTAAATCTGATGCATAAAAATATGCTAATAGGTTACAGGAATCATGTTTAACAAGTGTGGTGGGGGTAACTTCAGGCAGAAGCTAGCAGCTCCACAAACTAACCCATTTGGAGCCGAGTGGAAAGATTTATAATAGGGAACGAAGAGAGCCTAAAAATAGCCGTTAATTCTCCATGAAGTCCCATCTCAAAAATCGAAATTGTGAAGATCTATAAATTTTCCCAATCTTTGGTGCGATTTAGTTGTAATATGACACGTTTTAGACCCTTTAAATAGCTGTTAAATCTGATGCGTAAAACTATGCGAATAGTTTACGCGAACTATGTTTTACAAAAGTGGTGGAGCTAACTTCAGGCGGAAACTAGCACCTCCACAAACTAACCTATTTGGAGGCGAGCGGAAAAATTTATATTGGGGTACCAAAATAGCCTAAAAATAGCCGTTAAGTATCTACAAATTTCCATCCCAAAATTCGTTTGTGATTGAGCTAGCTTCCGGGACGTGAAATTTACAGAATTGGAAAATTCGTGTGGAGAAAAAGAAAATTACTATATAAAAAGAAAGGTAAAGGAATCATAAATAACTTTACTACATTTTTCAAAATGAGAATGAATTGGTTAAGCAAAATAGGCTCATAAAAGATCAAGTTCTGACTAATCCTTTTAATACAGTGGTTTAAAATCTCTTCAGTTTTATAATTTCTGAAATATGGATAATTTTTATTAAAATGATACCTTACATTTTATATTCAACACACACTGTTTGCTCAAACTAATCTTGATAAAATAACAACTCTTCTCAGCCATTAGTTTTCTGTGTCTAACATGATGGATATACAACATAAATATTTACTTTATGCAGATGATTTTTATAAAATTATACAGCAGGATACAGATGCCATCCATGTCAATAAAAAGTCATCTCTTTTTAAATGTGTCACAATTACACAGTATATACTAGTGTAATAGAATCCACTTCATGCCAATATTTCTTTTTCTTATATAATTCATTTTATGCTAACAGCTGAAGTAACTTTAGCAAAATTTACAAAGTTTTGTGCTGAAATAAATTGAGGTAACATAAAGCTATTAATTAATAATTGTTTAAATTAGTTTATACATAATAGTATTGATTTTGGTTCACCAAACACAAATAACTTGGTTGATACAATGTATTTCATATTTGAAACCTATAAATATGATTACAATAATACTGATGAATTATTTATTTATATTACTAATTTTGTGAAATTAATTATATTTCCGGATAGTTCTTACTTTACCGGTAATTTATTGCTCTGCATTAATTATATATTGAATACTGAAATGAGCTTTTATTATTCTTCTAAGTAAATAATACTGAATTCAAAGTACCTTATCTGGCTAGATTATTATCTACTTAGGTATCTGTTGAGAAGGCTTTAGTCAGATAACACTTGTTATTCTCAAAAGACAAGAGCTCTTTACTAGGGCAGGAATGAGTGGGGAAACGGGCTGAATTTCACTTATTTGGAGACTTTGTATAATGAAGTTTTGTAACAAGCCTCATGTAACTGACAAAATTTGCAGCAATTTTTAAAGCATTTTAAAACATATTATTATTAGCCAACCTCTGATCAAAAATGGATTATGATGATATGGAATGCTCTACAACTTCACCTTCACACCCAGGCCACTGTCTTCAGCAATTTAGCATATCGAGTAGCCATGAACGTATTGCCTACGCAATACGTTCGGATGCCGATGCAATAACTGAGTTATTATGAAAGATATACACCCAAGCTATGTGATAATAAGTTACAATCTTCAATCGAACCAGATCTTTTTAATTTTAAATAGAAATCTTGAAAGGGGAAGGCTATGAACCTTTGGTGTGAAGATAACACTGATATATGAAAAGTTTCTATCTATGCAAATAATTAGTACTCTACTTTAAATCATTTTCTTTTAATAGAATGAAATATAAACTCAGGGGTGTCAGGTTCAAAGCATTTTTATGGTTACATTTATAGATATACAAGTTCTATCGAGTTTTTGTTGTATTGTTATATTGAGTTACAACTTTATGGACTTTACAAAAAGCTTACCTTCAATTTGAATAATTTAGAATATTAACAGTGGTATGACTTTCAGAGGAGCATGTTTTTATCAATTAACACTAAATGTATTAAGAAAATGTCAAAAAAAAAACTCAAAAGATTAATTAGTAGGTAACACGTCAAAACAAGGTGTTCTTCAAAAAATTCTCACCATTGTAAAAAATTATTCCTCACAGTCGTTTCCAGGTGTACCTAGATTGTACTGCTTGCCTAAGATGCATAAACCTGGAAAGTCGGTTCGCCCTATTGTTTCATCGATTGGATGGTCGACTTACCACCTATCAAAATGGTTAACAGAGAAGTTCGAAAGTTTACCCATTACATCACCTAGTTTTTCTTTGATTAATTACAATGATTTCATTAATAAGGTGAAACATATCCAGTTGCAAGAAAGTGAAGTTTTGATCTCCTTTGATGTTTGTTCATTGTTTCCAAGTGTTCCTTTACCACAGGCCTTGGATTACCCTGGAAGATCCACTCGAATCAAACAATCTGAGTCAAGGTGTAGTAAAAGAATATTTTCAACTCACTAAACTTTGCATGAAACAAAATTGCTTTCGATTCAATGATAATTTCTGCGAACAACATGAACGTACAGCGCTGGGTAACTCTTTGTCAGCATTCATTACCAATCTCATAAACAGATTTGAAACGGAGGCAAAAGAAGAATTTGAGTATTTCCCCAGGGTTTGGTTTAGATATGTGGATGATATCCTTGCAGTGTTTGATACAGAATTCACTGATATTGACAACTTTGTTTCTAAATTGAATTCGTTTTGCGTCAGTAAACTTATGTATCGTTACACCAAAGGATTAAAGAGCAATTCGGATTAAATTAAGATCTAAATAATTTTAAAGGTACAAAATTTTTAACAAATAAATATGGGAAAAAATAAGTATACATGTCATTGCATTTAACTATATGTTTAAAATTCATTCACTTACTAACATTGCATTTACTGTTGTGGAAGAACCGCAGAAACTCAGAAAAAGGTTTGGTAATTATATCTTGCATTTGGCTTATTTTACTAAATGGTAAATTTGAATATATGGGAATAAATATCTAGCTGAATCAGCTGTATGAGTTTTTTACCCACTTTGACTATTATAATTTTTGATATTTCGCTATTACTACAGTATTACATAATTCGAATATTATTATTTGCTTTAATTTACAGTTACCGAATCTGTTGTTCATATAAACCAACCATAATCGTGGAGTAAAATTAAATCAAGTGAACTACAAAATTTTGGTATGGTAATGTTACGCCATATTCAATTATTGTCGATCATTTAGTTACATGGAAACTTATACATTATTATGTTATGAATCATGTGGCGTATATGGGTGACCTACTCCTATATTTAGAATTAACTCATACAAATTCCCACATTAACATATTATTATTTAATTATACAAATTTTCAATTGGATGATAGTTGAAACAATACCGAAGGAAAATCATCAAGGGAAACGAAAATTTGTAAAAACAATGGTTCCTTGAATTGCATATAAAAATTACAAAATTATCTCAATAATCTCAATTATTTGCGCACACAATTCATTATTAGCTAATAATCAACTAATTTATAATACTAGGAATATATTTGCAATAAGTGGACATACATAAGTACATGTTATACGCGTTGGTACATATAAACTTATTGTGAAGGACTAATACTGCACCACATTACATGTGGCAATGCCAACAATTATTATTGATATCTAAAATGATGCGCTCCTCATGTTGTCACGTTTTAGGGTTACGGATTCTGATTGGTTAAAACATCTCCATCTAACTGAGACATTTTGCTACACCAAAAATTTGGTGAACTTATGTGACTTAAAACGATTATAATAATAAAGTGTTAGTTATTACTACCAAATATAACGTTTACACAAATAATGACTATGATACGTGATCAGGTCAGTTTTCTTAATTAAATGTTGACTTTCTTTTTTTAATAAAGGTGTAGTAACATTAAGAAACATTTCAGATATACTTACTCATTATTAAAATTTAAATAGATTTTAATATAATAAAAGGTGTATTATTTACAAAGAAAATAATTAGTTCCAAATCACTTATTTATATCTAAAACTCTTTACTGAGACCGCGATTGGATACTTGTGAAACATTTTTTAAATAATGGTAAGAACACTTTTGCTTTATAATGTTTTAATTTTTTATTAAGAGATTTTATAATAGGTTTGTATATTTATTTAACAAATTCTATTAACTAAATAACCTAAAGGATGTCATTAAAACTTATTTCATTACCGGGAGATCCCCAACATTCGGTCGATAATAATGGTACTGTAGACATTTTTCTGATCATTTGTTGTAAAAACCTTTGAAAAATAAGTAGGGATGCACATTTTCTTGAAAATTTCAAGATCTTGTCTTGATCTTGTCTTGAATTCAAGACAAAATCAAGACAAGAAAGCAAATTTGAATTTCAAGACAAGACAAGAAAAAGCCTGTCAATACCAAATTTCTTGACAAGAAATCAAGAAATATTGAAATTTCTTGCAAAATCGTTGATTTTTTTTGCCACTCCAGTTCGGATTAGTATGGTTTTAGGGTTAAATGAAAATATTAAAGAACATAGAAATAAAATGTATTTTCTAAATATTTTTGTCACTACATATATTTTTACAAGAAAATGTTGAATAGTTACATTTTCAAAATAAATGAAGTAAAACTATACTAAAATGAGTACAAAATATATTTACTGTGATGACTCGGATGAACGTAATATGTCTGGATTAGACAACCACGAGTTTAAACACATCAAGCTTCTAACCGACTCTTCAGATAACCTTGACCTAATTTTTTTTATGGTTAAAGATGCCTTAGAGAATACCCTTTCTACGGGTACAGACGTAGCTGGTGTACTAAATAAGTCACTGGCCATTTTTGCCAAACATGGATAGACTTGTTCGTGCCTTTTCCACCAATCAAGAATATCTTCTGTATTGTCTGCCCTTGTTTCAGTAAGATATCGATCTATTTCAGACCGCCAAGTTGTTTCTGAATTGCTCTTCTTAAACAAGCATGTGAGATCCAAATCAAATTGGCCATTGTCTTTTCCACATTCAGAAGGTGGATTTTGAGTCACTATTTCAGATTCACAACTAAATTTCTCATAGTACTCATTTTTAAAAAGTTGCTCGAATTTAGAAATTGCTTGTTGTTCCAAAGCCTTTCCCTACGAAGTGGAGCTAAAGGTTTCTACCTTGTGCCGTGGATCTAAAATGAGGATAATACAATAGATCCAGTTGGTTTTATTGTAATGCTTCACAATTTTGTTTCGTGCTGCTTGAATACCACTAATTAAGTTCTCATCAATATCGTTTCTGTCTGTTTTATTGTCTAGGTTGTGAGCCCACATTTCCAATTTATCTAAGAGCATATTTATACCAATTACAACAGTCGACAGTGTACAGTAGTTTTCACCTTCCAGTACTAAAGATAGAGCCTTAAATGCTTTCAAATATTGAGAAATCCTTTCTAACAGAAACCATTCCGATTCAGATATCTTGTACGCACCTAGAATTGTATAATTATTATCGCAAAGAAGAGTTAGAGGGTTTTTGAAACCGACAGCCCAGATCAACATTTCATAGGTGGAGTTCCATCTTGTAGGAACATCTAATTTGGGCATAGTCATTTTTAAGCCGATAGCATCACAAAATGTTTTCAGTTTTATTTGTAACTGCTCAGAGTTCTTAATTTTTTTTGTGACATGTCGTATTTTACAAATAGGATTAACAATTGAGTCAGCCGCTATATTTTCATTTTCACTTTCGTCTTCTGTATTAACATCCTCGTCGCTACACACAGTTTCCTCAAAATTCAGACAAACTTTCAAAAAATCCTGTACCGCAAGGTTAAGGATGTGCGAGAAACATACAAAGTGTTTATTCTCATAGTCAAAATCTGGAATTAAACCACCTAATACACGCATCATTGTAAAATTTGACGCAGTATTGTCAGTGGTTACACCTTGAACTACCTCCTGCAATTCATGTAACTTTAAAACGTTAAACAAAATATTGGCTACAGATTCGCCAGTGTGGCTTCCATGCGCAGGAAGAAAATCTAAAAGCACTGACTGAATTTTCCAATCTTTGTTAATAAAATGAGCAGTTATTCCGTAATACCCTTTCATGGCAAATGATGACCAGCCATCTATAGTGAATGACACTTTAGACTCACTCATTTTTATAAGACGTGACACTAAAACCCGTGTACTATTATACCGTCCCAGGATTTTTGCTTTCAGAGTTCCCCTATTTGGCAGCGTAATATCTGGGTTTAAGTACATAAATAATTTCTTTGTAATGTCATCCTCAAAGAAATTGAATGGCAAATACTTCTTGGTGACAAATGTGACGATCAATTACTCCAATTCTTTTTTATTCAGTATGCCTCTTTGCTAAAAGAAAAATAGAAAAATTACTTTCTATGACCACTATTGAAATCAGTTTATGTTTCAAGAATTCCGGGAATAAAGTTTTTATTTTTATTTTCTTTTTCCAGTCTGAAACGTTTCGGTTTGCTAATTTCACAAAGAAGCAATTTCGTAGAGAAACTTAAATTTAAGAAACTCAATTAAGTATAAAATTATATCAATATAGGAAACAATGGACAATTTTATAGGTGTACTTAATGGACTTTTTAATCAAAAGTTTTGTGGATTACATTTTGCATTATTTTTTAAGTAGAAACGGGCCCCAAATTCGAAATATGCATAAACTTATTAATAAAAAAACCCATATGGTTTGGACTTTACTGGTGACACTGTATATAATATATTATTATTTGAAGATAACGTGTTGACTATAATCGAACTTGATAGTCAGCAAGAAATATATACCACTGCTTTTAATAAAAAATCTGGCACATAATGAATGTATCAGGTATAATAAACGCGTAAACATCCATTCGAACACAATATTATACATTAATTAAAAATACAATAAACAACTGACGATTTTCTTGCGTCAAATATTCTAGTCCTGTTTTTTATTATTTTACAGGTGGTATAATCCCATACAAAAACTACAATTAATCAAGAAAATCCACCACAAATAAGTTACAGATATTAGTACAGATTCTTTACATTTTTCTCCTGAAGGGCTGATCACGGAAAAAAATATATGAGAACAACTAACTAACATTAACGTCATACCTACGTAGTACGTAGTATTTAAATACTTTTAAAGTATTTGAAAATACAAAATATTTACAGTTCTGGTCTGTTTATAGTCAATAACTTACAGTTTTACTTTCTTTCGGCTGCAACCATGTCAAAATGCCGCTGCTACTGCCACTGGGACTGTTGATTTGTGGCTCGATTTGATTTATTTTAGAAAAATATGTTGCATGTTTAGAGATAAGATGCCTCTTTAATCCAGAAGTCCTAGAATTTTTCATTTTAATGTAAACAGATTTATTTGATGACTTTTCACAAAGAATACATTTTGCAATTTTATCAGCTTTATTCTTACTATTTTTGTTAGCTTCTATTACAAAGAAATCAGTGTGTTTCTTGATATTACTTAATATTTCATATCTTTCCCGGTTCTTCTTAAATATCTGTTCTCCCTCTGTTTTAATATTTGCAGTAACTTCTGAAGCCTGTACTGATTGCTCTTCATTCAGTTTTCTTTTTCGGGATTTACATTTGTTACGTCTTTCTGATTGATTTTCACCTTCATTCTCACTGCCACAACTGTCACTAACAATATACTCTGAACCACTATCCTCAAATGGTTCTGTTTCCGATTGACTTGCCTCACTCATGTTTTTAAACAATTAATAATTAGAAAACTCGACAATAAAACTAGATATATGTCGAGAAGATCAAGCCTCGAGCGTCAAATTGAGCAGTGCACTTTGAACGTCTACATCTATTTGACACGAATCAGTGTCGCCAGATCTCATGTTAACAGGAGATCTATTTTTCACCTTAATCTATTACAACTGTTTTCATGTTTTTACTCGAAATTATTGAGTAGGTACTAATATAACTTACAAAAAATACATTGTTTAAAAATCTACTGTTCAGTTGAACAAATCTAGAATCTAGGTAGCAGGTAGTGCTAAATGTAAATAGGTACTACTTTTTTGTCCTAGCCTGCTGCTGTTGTCAGAAATATCCATCTGGCAACACTGGCTGGAGTGTAGTAGTGCAACCCACGCTGGCTAGCGGGGCATTTATTCGCACGGTGATCTGTGATTCCCCCACTTGTTGTTTCAAGAAATTTCAAGATCTTGAAACTTTCTTGATTTCAAGACAAGAAATGAGGTGACAAGAAAGGCTCAAGACAAGAAATGTTCCATTCCTTGAATATTTTTCAAGACAAGACAAGAAATAGCTTTCAAGACAAGATTTCTTGTCTTGATGCATCCCTAAAAATAAGTCCCTTCTTAGACAAATGACTAGATTGTAGAAAATTTCTACAATACCATTATTAGGGAGTTTTTGAACCCCCTTAAAATTTACGTTATCTTTATGGTTATCGTTATTCTGCGCATGCGCAGTGCCGAAAATGATACTATTTTTGGCACTGCGCATGCGCAGAATAACGATAACCATAACGATAACGTAAATTTTAAGGGGTTCAAAAACTCTCTATCATCGATGGAATGTTGGGGATCTCCCGATAATGAAATAAGTTTTAATGGCGCCCTTCAGGATATTTAGTTTAAGTATAGAATTTTTTACCTATAAATATATAAAGTCCATTCAATACTGTAATAGTTTTAGTATACATCGTAATATTGAAAAACGTCTAACAAGCCGAAACATATGTAGAGCAAAAGTGTTCTTACTACTAATATAACCGGAATACTTAGATTAATACTGTTATATATGGTTACAAATGGTTTTAATTATAATTATAAATTTTTCCCTAGGTGTATGTACCTAAATATAAAATATAAACCGACTAATTGTATCGAGAAAATTACATTACGCATTTTTGTGAATATGAATCAGAAGATCTTTTAGTAATCTAATGATTGAGGTTGAAGATGTGGGTGTGTTGTTGTGGATGTGTTGTATGCAAAATAGAATGGAAAAAGTTCATAAATTTGTCATTTACACATATATTTTGCCCATGTCTATAATTACATGATCATGAATTAGCAAACAGGTATAAATGGTAAAATAATTTATATTTACCATTATCTGTTCCATTTATGATGCGTTTGACATTATTTTCTGGTATTAGAATATGATTTATAAGTAAAATACTCTCTTGTGAGCACATACTTTACCTCTGCTAACTCGAGCAGTATAATTAGAGCCCATTGTGTTCAAAGAACATTGAGTGCAGTGCATTAGGCGAGCAGGGTAATGTATGAGTACCCATATTGAGTAGTTGTAAGTTTTCATCCATTTCTGAAAAGAACATTACAGCCATTCACATAGGTGACCGTAAGAAGTTGTTCAATAAGTAATATTGTAAAGATAAATCAGTGCTAACAGTAGTAATCAAGGTATTTTTTGTTATATTTTCATTAAAAGTAAGCTTAATTACTGAAAAATGTGCTACCAGTAGATATATTTGGGTAATTGTTAGTGCCTAGCAATTTCATATTAATTGCTACTACAAATATATTCTATAGGATTCTAGTATAAAATTAAGTAATTTGTATACCATTACATTATTTTAACTTTTGTAGGTTTCTACTTTTTTAAATGTTACCTCTTAAATTTCTGAAATAACACAAAATAACTTTTAACTTGTATCAAACTGACAAATTATAATGAGTACGTCAAAAAATTTATATTAATCCACTAGATCAATCACCTACCAACTATTTTTTTAATAATTGGTTTTCCTCCTTCAGGAACTGATAAACTACAAATTCTTATGTTCAAGATTATAACTAGCCATTATCTCCCTAGAATAAATACATAATTACGCAATTACTACATCGTGTTCATTCAACATAATTACATACTTCATTCTGTATGTGGATATTTTACCATGCTTCTAATGCCCATGAATTACTATAGCAGAGAATAAATATTAATTAACATACTTTAAAACATAAGGGCCTATACGTCCTTGAAACTGCATTGAAATTTGTTACATAGTGGTTAGCACAATAAAAAAAATACAAAAAAGATTATTTGTGAGGGTACGTTTTTGTTAATGAATTTAGTTAGCAATAAAATACTAAGATAGATAATAATTTTTGGAAAAACATGTGAAATTTACTTAATCCATTTTTTTATCCATTACCGGGTGGCCAAATTTGCTTGCTATTATAGGACAACTCAAGAACTAATAGAGATACAAAAAAATTAACCCCCCTTTCTCGAGCTCTTTTTCTGAGACTAACTTAATGCTTAAATGCAAAATGGCTCATCTTCTTTTGTTTTTGAGATATTAGCGAATACTCGATTTTTCAAATTTTCGATGCCTGCGCATATCTCGGTTATTTTAGATATTAGAAAAAAAACAACTTATATGTTCTTCAGACACTTTTTTAAAAGGAATGCAGTGGCGTAGGAAATATTTTAATAAGTTGATAAAATTTCGAGTTATGACATAAACTTGTATTTTTTTAAATGAAAATCGTAGTCGGCTATGATTTAGTTAGAAAGATAATTTTTTTCTCTTTTCAGCGATATATAATATGTGTGGTTAATTTATTCGACTTAACTATTTTTTATAGAATCTTTGACTTTTTAAGGTTATTAATAGCTCCCATTTCGTTTTCGCGTAGTTGACGTATATCTTTTACTTGAAATTTAAATTATTGACAGTTCTAACTGCATTTATCACTTTGTGTCTGTAATTTATACCGCTTATAATAATTGATCTGCGAATAGTTGTTTCCTAAAAATTTTAGAAAAACTTTTAAATTTCAAGAATGGCATTTCAAAATTATGAAAAATTCGACATGCTGGAATATTATATAAGAAATAATTATTACTGTGAAGTTACGCCCACTATGCCAAAACAAAATGGCAGCTATTAATAACCTTAAAAATTCTAGGATTCCCTAAAAAATAGTCAAGCCGAATAAATTAACCACACATATTATATATAGCTGAAAAGAGAAAAAAATTATCTTTCTAACTAAATCATAGCCGACTACGATTTTCATTTAAAAAAATACAAGTTTATGTCATAACTCTAAATTTTATCAACTTATTAAAATATTGCCTACGCCACTGCATTCCTTTTAAAAAAGTGTCTGAAGAACATATAAGTTGTTTTTTTCTAATATCTAAAATAACCGAGATATGCGCAGGCATCGAAAATTTGAAAAATCGAAAATTCGCTAATATCTCAAAAACAAAAGAAGATGGGCCATTTTGCATTTCGGCATTAAGTTTGTCTCAGAAAAAGAGCTCGAGAAAGGGGGGTTAATTTTTTTGTATCTCTTTTAGTTCTCGAGTTGTCCTATAATAGCAAGCAAATTTGGCTACCCGGTACATATTGTGTGTGTAAGCAGGTCTTGTCTACAGCGATGGGGAAGTTCGACGGGATTACAGAGTATCTCTCAAACTATTAAAAATACAAAAATACAGGCAACTTTCCGAGCTCGATTTTAAACAAAAATTTTACTGTCAAGTACCTCTATCGACTCATCTATACGACCATATCTATATGTACAGGGTAATTCACGGTGACCGCGCCTGTTAGACATATCTCCAAAATTAATCGGGATATAAATTTGATACCATTTTGGCAGGCAATCTATTTTTAAAAATATTTTCGCTTGTTTCCTACTTCCGGTTATACCAGAAGTCTATATTAACTTGCTTATTTTAAATGGAATACCCTATATATTGTTGCATTTCTGAAAATAGTATAACATTATGATTAAAAGATATGTAACATACCCTGTATCTAAACCCAGCCGTTTCGGAGGTATTTGACATTTTATACAAAAATTGACATGGGCAAGGGTTCGCGAGAACCTTTATCGTTTAGCACGGGTTTACTTGATTCTTGGCAAAAGCAAATAGCCTAAGTTGTGCTACACTTTAGAGGAATGATACATTTAATAGTGCTACACCAAATGTTCTATATTTCCCCTTATATTCTGGACAATTCAAGAAACGAAAACTTTTTTAAGTCAAATGGAACACCCTGTATTTTTTACTTCATGTTATTTAAAATTAAATCCTCTTTCTTCCAGTATACATTCTAGGGGTTAAAACTTTAAAAGCTTAGGGATTAAAACTTTTTGAGTTATCTCTATTTACATTTAATTCAGTAATATCTATTAATATCTTGTAAAGACGGTCTTGGATTTAAACTGACAGGTTGGAACAAACGAATCACTTTATTTATATTTCTATTTTGCATAAAAATTTTGCTTTTGGACTTTTGGCTGTGGCTTGGGCGCAACCAAATTCTTTAATAAGGTCTGAATTGGACCACTCGAACTTTGCTTATAGATACACAGATGCTAGAACTTAGTAGTAGTAACATTTTACATACAATTAAATATATTCGAAACCAACAGATAATAATAAAGCGGTCGATGAATAGGTTAGCGACAAAATTAAACAAGCAGTAAATATGATACCTGATGGGCGGTTAAATATCATTCCAACAACATTCAGGAGAAGCAAGCCCAACGGGGTATTATTAACAGAAAATATTTAAGTCTCGGTGGATGGCTGACTATATCTGCCTCTGGTCGTATTCTACCAATTCACATTGGTGATCAACTTCTTCTAAGTTAACCTCTTATAGAAGGATAGTCGCCAAGGTACATTTAGTTAAGCACTAAAAATAAAAGCCAAATACAGTTTTACCAGACTTTTATGCATCCGGATTCCGAAAGCGTTAAACTGGAACATAGTACTGAGGAACTGCCCACAAATTAATTATATGTATATAGAAGGATCGTCGCCGAGGCGCAACTAATGAAATACACACAAGAAATCAAATACAAGCTTAACAGGTTGAATTCCAGACTAACACTATGGAGGTATTTACTATACTCAACGTTTATAAACGAAGTACTGACATACGCTACAAAGCAAAGTCAACCGCTAATAATAGAGGAACTATTACTAAGGTTTGTCTAGCACAGCGCACACCAGAAACAAAGTATTTCCGGACAGCAACTCCAAGCTTTTGCACAAGTCTGAACGGAAACTAAAATTCAGCTTTCCACAAATTACCAATCCCCCAAGTCAACCACAAACAGAGAAGACGTACTAGCATACAACTACCACCTTTACCTGCAAACAAGTTACAAGTACACACAATGCTACATCGTTCAAGTCACCCGCTCATAGAATGACAGCAGCTATGTGGACCAGCAGGGGGATTCCGTTTCACGATTCGATATAAAATATGATATATTTCTGTGACTAACTTGGTAGTGCTGAATTGTTCCATCTCTCTCATATTGGTAATATGAATCCTATTGTTGAATTTTGGAATCCACCAGCAGGAGTTTCTTTCGCGATGACCGGAGAATGTCAGAACAGAATAGAGTCGACAGAATTAATGCAAATGGTTACTAAACCTTACTTACTCCTATGTCTGACTAGACTATTGCTGACTGCTGGTTACTGGAGCTGGTGATTCAATTTTCATTCATTTTCAGTGAGCTTAGTGATAAATGGTACAAACATTGTCAATTAATTCATGGTCATTGTCAATCAATCCAAGAGAATGTCTAAATCTTTAACACAATTAGGCTTATTTAGACTGCTAACTATTTAACTTATAATCAAAAAGTATTGCCGCTTTTTAACAATGAAAGATGATTGCACTTGCAATATTAAGAGGAAACTTGTTTTCGTTACACCAGTTTTTTTTTTAATTAAACGAGATTACCTTGAAGAGTTTCACAATCAAAAATGGAGGTGATCGGCATATATAAAAGTATCGTATATGCAGATGATATGAATATATTTTATCGCATCAACACAATTTCTGATTGAGTTATAATTACCATTGTAGTTTTTAGTAATTCTATTTCACCATTGTCAATTTACCTTTACTGAGGTGTAAACATATCTTTAGAAACCTGAACAGTTTCAAAAAGGTACTGACTTATACCTTCAGTTACAGATATTTGTCGTTATCTAAAGCACGAATGGTGTTCTACTTATGGTGTAGCATTATAAAATAATTTATATTGTCTGTTTTAGACACATTAGTCTATTAGAGATAGATCCATTAACATATTATCACACATCACTGAATTAGTAAGAGAAGGTTTTATTTACAACAATAGTTGACATTAATGCCGGTAAAAGTGGAAGTAAAACAATGTGGTTATTATTTTGAATTGATAAAACGTGACGTCGTATAGCCAGAACAAAAATTTCAATTACGCACCTTAATTAGTTTGAGTGACATTTACTATCACTCATTTGTCCTTAAATACTCTATGTTGCCATTAGAAAATTTTAACATCTATCAATATGAATCTATTTCAGAAAATAGCAATAAAAGTTAGCAATATATGACGAAAAATCGGGATTTCATTATATAATAACTGAACATACCTATACCAAATAAATATTAAGAAATCAGATTACCAACACAATGTGAAGAACTTGTACAATACAAATATACCTCAAAATAATTATGTTAATTATGTTAATGTTATGTTAATGTTAATGTTAATGTTAACATTACGGTATCAAAATCATTATGTATTTCTTGTTTCCACTTAAGAATGCCGTAACCATAATTGGGTTGCAGTTCCTATTTTGAAACAGAAGAGTGTATTTCACCACGAAGTACGAGAACTTTTAAATGAAACAGCGTGCCCAAAATAGTGCAGTTCCTCTTCGTCAAGTCCTGATGTGTCTCTAAAGTTGATGTGCTTTTTCAAATCTCCCGACGTTTTAAGCTTAGCATTTGCTTCTAGTGCGCGTTAACTCAAAACCAATACATTAAACTTCGTCATTTAAGAGACATGCATAGTTTGGTTTATGACTAAGCCATTAACGGATATTTGAATAATTTATATAGCTTAGCTATAACTTAACTAAATCCTTCCTTTCCACACTGCAATTGTGTCCATACTATTCAAAGAAAGGTCAATGAGAAAAATAATGCCATGGATATACAGTGTATCTCAGAATTAATTTGAGAAGAGATTCCTATTTTAAACTGTAAAATAAATAATGTGACGAATATACAATGTATCTCAGAATTATTTTAAAAGGATATTCCTAATTTAAACTGTAAAATCTTGTGTTCGAGTTTCATATTTCGAAATGAAGTCCGACTTGATTTATAACTAATTTATAGTAGGTACACCAATGTTTTTAGTTATTGTAAATGAAAAGACGCCTTAGCAGATTCTATATGTTTGAACGTGGCAACTATTAATGTGAAAAGCTAGTTGAAATATAAATTGATGACAACAACAATTAAAAGTCCAGAACGGTAATGATGGAACAAAATCATATTTTTGCTAGTTGAGTTTGAAAAGCCCTGAAGTGGTCAATTAGTATATACGAGTAGAAATTCCTATTTTTTTGCGCCGTGCTTGACGGGGCTATAACATTACCGACATTTTTTTAACTAGGACGCAAGATATTTCATAGTATAAGATTATTCCTACATTTTTTTTGTCATAGCCATTAAAAAATGTAAAAAATTGTGTAAGATTAAATGAAAACAATAGTGTTTGTACTAGTGCTACTTTTTATTTTATTACAGCAAACCTTCAGAGGGGTCCATTAACAATTGCTCCACCAAAGTCGGTATTCAAATTCATCAATTACATTTTGAATAATATCTGGTGTTGTGTTTCGAACTTATTCTCTGATACGATCTTTCAATCCTTTGATAATATCTGGCCTGTTTACTTACAATTTGGCTTTTAGATAACCCCCATAAAAAATCTTTTGCAGTAAGTCAGGGAAGCATTGTGGCCAATCCACAGAGCTGGGAAAACTTCATTAGGGTAACTTCTTACATCGAGGCGAAAACGTAAAAGGGCACCATCTTGTGTTGGAACCAGAAATTACCAGCAGGCATATCGTGCTCATTAGGGTTAGAAAAAATTAATTCCAGTGCTGGAATCAGTTCAAAATGCAAAAAATCTAAACAAATGTCGTCTGCCATATTGCTCCCAAAGAACTAAGGTCCCAGTATGTCATTTGCTACTATTCCAGTCCAAACATTCACTTTTGACGCAAAACCTAGTATTTTGCCTGTTCACGGTTCCGTTTAAGCAAATAGTTGCTTCGTCAGTGAAAATTATGTAATTTTTTAAGTTGGGTTAACTTTCATATAAATTTCTAATTTCTTCGCAAAATTTTCTATCACCTGCCCATAGTTGTTGTGAGATGTTAATTTTGTACACGCCACGTTTATGACTTCAGATTCAGAGGACTGAGGACTTCAACAAGTTGAATTTGGCTGGGATAGATCTAATGCATGAGTAAGTATTTTCAGTAACGACGAGCATCACATTTTGACGGTTATTTTCGCTTATCGTTATTCGCCTTCTTGATCTATATAAATCTTTTATACATCCGGTTTCTTCAAACCTTGTGGATATTTTACTTACTGTAGCTGACTAATTCTCTGTTCTGGATACTTATGGTGAAATAAGTCACACACCTCCTGTAGACGACTATGGATTTTATCTCCACATCCACAACAGGCGAGCCGGTAGCTCAGGGCTTAGCGTCTCGATCGCCCAACCCAGAGGTCGTGGGTTCTAATTCCCATCCCACCAAACAATTTTTAATTAAATTGTTTACTCGTAGATCAAGGCTTATTCGCAGGGATGGCTTGGCAAACATCCTAGCGATGGCTTAGGATGGGAAGAATGTCAACTTGGTGTTAATGTGAGAGATTAAAATCAGTTGATCTTTGACTTGTCCCCCTAACTAATGAGGTTTTCCAGGTTTCCCTCATTCCAGCACTGAATGGTGGTTAGGGCCTACCAACGTAAGTCGTTCCTGAGGAGCAAATGCGGGCCGCGAAATAATAATATGCCGCCCCCTCTCCCACACAATTGGGATATTGGGATTGGGGAATATTATTATATTATTATTATCAATCCATATCCATTTTCTCTCCAATCATAATTAAAATTTCAATTATCTTGGAACAATTATTATCAATTTTATTTGGAACTAAAACAATTCACGATATACCTAAGATACTGTAGTGAACTGTATGTGTTTATCGAGGTGTTTATTTTTTACCTAGGTTTTTTTTTAAGAAAAAGGTTTAAAATAAGTGTCATACGAAAAATTAATACATACAGCAGTATTAATACATGTTTTTTAATGTACAAGAGAGGCCATGAAATAATCAATGCGACATAAAAGACAATTTTTTACGTATTTTAACGGCTTTGACAAAAAATTTAAACCTTAATATCCTTGAACCTTAAATATGAATTTGAAAATATATACCTTATATATCGCTGGATTCGTCTTTAAAAGGGTTACCAATTTATACTATGAAATATAAAGCCTTATTTAAAAAAAATGTTGCTAATGTTATAGCTCCATCAAGCATGGCTCAAACAAATTTAAAATATTGCAGAAAAGTGAAAATTTCTAATGATTAAGTGACAGTAAATTATTTGTGTGAAATCTCTAATAGAGTTATTCGAATGGGTGAAGGATTTGAAGACTGGTTTACTGCTTAAATCCTGTGAAAAATTGGAACTAGATGAGCGTTAATTAGCTATGAATGATGCAGCTAATCATAATTCATATCTTTAAAAAGCTTAATGATTTGTAATTGCATGTATTCCATGCACTAGTAGATACCTAAATAAAATCTGAATTTTACTACATATTTAATAGATTCATAATTCTAATAAGTATTTGATTCATCTGCGTCACCAATGTTAGATGTTATTATTTAAGATGCATTTGTGGTACTATACATTAGTTATATTTTATTTTGTTTGCTTTGTAAGTGAATTGAATATACGAATTATTTCAGTGCCGACTCGCTTAGCTGAAATTTGTCATGGTCGTTATTTGCAGTTTATTCCCAGTACATTACACACCCAACATTACCGTAGATATAATATGCGTGTTATCGTAAGCAGCAAATACATACCAACAGTAAAACCTCGTCACGACTTTCAAGTAGGTTGAGATGTGAGATACTGACCATTTAATTTCTACATAGCATTTTAAAATAAGGGATTTTTTAATTATCCAGAGATATAAGAATTCCCTGACATTAAAACAGAAGTTATTTTTATAAAATATTCACTTTACTTTGTTAACATAACAATTGTTTTGCCACACAGTCACATCCTCCTCACACCTGAGGAAGCCACTGTGTGGCGAAACAATTGTTATGTTAACATATTAAAGTGAAAATTTTATAAAAACAACTTCTGTTTTAATGTCATAATGAATTTTCATCAAGTAAGGACCCAATCAGTATAATAATTACCTGTGTCTTCAGTCCAATTGTTTTTATTTTATAAGGTCTCAGTATTTTTATTTTTCTTAATTTTTAAGTTATCTTTTTCCCAATTTAAGAGAGCAGCAGTTTAGCTCTGTAAACGAATAGAACAGAAATTTCTTTTCTATTTTCTCTCTTTATTTTCTCAAATCATAGTTGACATGATCCCATTAATTTTCACAGTTTTTAACTTATTTTGTGGCAATCCATAACCAAAAACAGAAAAGATATTACCAATCTTGACCAACAGTGTCATTAATACTACGAGACAGCTACTATGAATCTAGTGGTAGAATGACAAACTATTAAGTCCTTTAAATTACATTCATTCTATTCTTTCAATTAGGCTTTGTTTATGTTACAGATGCAGCACAAAGAAACAACGTTTCGCAACAAAATCATCGTTTATGAGGTACTCCATCTATCAGAACATGAGATTCATCACAGGACACGAAATTGATGAGGATAACATTATGGGAATTTTCTTATACAAAACGAAGACAATGATATCATTTTATTTCAAAAATTAACAAGTACATGCTTTCATTTAAACCATACGAATAAGACACTATAACATTAAATTATTTTGTATAAAAAGAAGGCCATTTCCGGACTGTTTGACATCGCCATAGCAACTGTACAAAAAAGAGATTATTGTACAGTACCGATAAGTAATTTGACATTGACATTACATGTCACATAATATATTGAAGTTTAATTAAATAGAAAAATAGAAACAGATAGTGACTCCGATGAATCGGTAAACTGGAGGTGCTAATTAGAAGCGGTTGGAAAAAAATTATTATGTTAAACTCGTACAAAAAATACATTTTCGAGACTCCTAAAATTGCCGGACTCCGCTATGCATCGTCCGGAAACCCTTTCCCTCGTTCCGAAAACGTGTATTTTTTGTACTAGTTAAACAAATAACTATTATTTTTAAATAGCTTTATATAAGATGCATATTTGCATCAATTGCATATGTGACAATTTTAATACGAGCTTAATACCAAGTTTAATAATTAGCCTCCCCGAATTTCCATAAATGCAAATTCGCTGGGAAAGTTAACAAAAAAAAAAAAAAAAAAATAAAACCAAAAGCTCTCTAGCTTTTGATACGGTACGGTATACGGTAATTAGCAAAAATTAAATGTTAATAAGTCCGATTTTGTTAATGTATTTTAGGTACGTAGACATTACAAAATGGTGGTCGATATTATTAGTAAAAGTTAAGTAATACGAATATTGAACATTTAGCACTTCTGATATAATTAGCTTTTACATACATTAGAATATTATATTTCATGATAAATCTAGGTAGGTAGGTAATTTCATTAGTATTTTTATTATAAACTTACCTATATATTTTACCCATTTCTGGTTTTGCTGACCTCTTTTCTATAGCTTTTTTTTTTGTAGTACTGATGTTAACACGGCCTCACCGAACTTAACAAGAAATACTACTGTTCCTAATTCTATTTGTTATATAAAAACATGTAATTGAGGATGATATCACAAAAGCTATTAAGAAGATAAAATCAAGTATGTCCATGGGGCCAGATAACATCTCTGGATTTTTCATTTTACTGTACTGCGGTGTTTATTAAACCACTGTCTATAATATATAATTAAGTTATTAAGAACTCCTCCATTCCTAATACATGGAAGTTATATAGAATTTCCCCTATTTTTCAGAAAAGGTGACAATATTGATATTTCTAATTATAAACCTATTATGATAATATGTAATTTTAGCAAAATACTAGAAACTATTTTATATCATAACATATTAATTCATAGTAGTGGTGAGATACACACCGTAGTGCCCTATTTGGGTATTTGCTGCTATCTGTCTGCCAATTATTGTGAAATTGTCAGACAGATAACGACCTGATATTCATATAGACACCTATGACACTTTGACAAGCGCATAATAAGTGCGAAACCGGTCAGTGTCTGGTGATGAAAGATGTGGCGACTACTATGAAGATGCCGGAGTAATACAATTTTCAACTCCTTCAAATATTAATTTATATTAATACCAACATATAGGTACTAGCTGAACAACACGGTTTTATGTCTGGTAGATTGACAACTTCCAATCTGGTCGTACAAATTCAAATATCAAATTCAATTCAATATATCTATCTATCAGTTCAAATTCAATATATCTGTGAATCTCACCGAGGAGCTCGGTGTCCGAGCGGTTAAGACGTCTGGTTTTCAATCGTTCTCTCGCTGTTGACGACGGTTCGATTCTCACCGTGGTCAACTTTTTCTAATTGCTCCAATATTAAATCTGTGTATAAGGCTGGTAGCGTTCTTAATATGCAACTAGTACTACAATATCACTGTATAAATGGCTAACAACCTACTGTACACTTTAATTAATAAGGTTTTCCAGGTTTCCCTTATTCTCGTACTAAATGGTAATTAAAGTTATAACATCGTAAGTCGTTCCTGGGCGCACTCGCGGCCCGCAAAATAATAATATGCCGCTCCCTCTCCCACACAAGTCTCTGACTTCCGGGCTCATCACTAAGATGAGAATGAGGGATAGAGATATTATAGCTTCGTTCCAACACACATTTCAGAACCAGTTCAGAATCAGTTCAGAACTAGTTCAGAATTATTTACTGCGCAGGACTACGGCGAGTGCAGATCTGAACTAGTTCCGTACGATTATGTTGGAACAGAGAATCGCTAGTTCTATGGTTTACCTAACCTATCAATTTGTTCAAATTTGTTGTCCTCTGTGTTGTTGTTGAAGTTGACCTAGGAGTCCTAAGACCTAACGTATGAATGAAATATTTAAAAAATTGTTGTCTCTGTTTCAAAAGAAAAAAATGGCAGGTTTGTTAGAAGGTAAGTTAATTAGGTGAAATAATTATAAAACAAATAAAGCAACCCCTTTATCATTTAGAAATGGAAGAATTTATTATTATTGAAGAAGCTGCTGCGCCTGCTATGGAGGAAATAAAGTGGACGGACAATAATTCGAGGCTATTAATCGATTTATACGGAAAGTATAAACCGAAGGTGGGCAGCATGAAAATCAAAACTATGAAGCAGATGTGGCAAATAATCGCCGAAGAACTGCAACAACTTCTAAACAAGACCGTGACAGCAACAAGCTGTGAGAATAGGTGGAAGGTTCTAGATAGAAACTTCAAAAAATATGTTGATAACAAAAATGCAACCGGCCGAGGAAGAAAGCATTTTGAATTTGCGGAAGAAATGCAGCGATTGTTGGGTAGTAAGAAGAATGTGTGTCCGGCTATAATTCTAACCTCCACAACCATTGATGTCCCGGAAGGAATTCTTGAGGATCGCGAAGGAGAGGATGAAAACATAGAGCCTGGCGAGATTGTCACAACAGTAAAACCGAAGGTTTCCAAGAATTGTGGCATGAAACGCAAGAAGAATGTATTGGAAGCTATACGAAGTGATCGACAAAAATACCAAGAAGAGAGGTTGACCATTGAGAGGGAGAAGTTGGTGGCTTTAAAAGAAAAAAATAGAATCTTAGAAGAAAGAAATAAGATCTTGGCTCAGTGCAATTGCAGTTGTAATAAGAATTTAGACGGAATAGTTCATAGTTGACTTACAGTTTTATAATTTCTTAGTTACATAATTATTTAATTTGCCAAAGAAAGTTTTACCAAAATGTGTTGTTATTCATTAAATTCTATATTTTTGTGGGAGTGGGAGAAAACAAATATATGAATGTTTATTTAATATTAATTTATTTAATACAATAAAATATCAGTATGTACATAGTAATACATACATATTATCTAAAAACGAATATAAAAATATTACAATTATTTATACACTGAAAATAATAATTATTACTGGATTATTACTAGGTATTATTATTATTATTGTTGCAGGAAGGTAAGTATATTATAAGCAAATACATAACATACAAAATAAAAATCAATTTCGTGCCATCCTTAATGTCGCCACCAAGTTATCTCTCACTTGTCTTCCATCTGCATCTCCATCATCTATATCATCGTGCATGATTTCCTCAGGAAGCACAACTTCTGGGTTTTGATTGTTTATTTCAAAATTTAAATCATCAGTCAAACAAATATTGTGCAAAACACATGCAGCGCGTATCAAATGTACAATATAATTCATACTTCTTATTTTGATATGAAACAATTGCCGAAATTTTTGTTTCAAAATACCGAATGTGTGTTCGATGATGTAGCGATTTTTAGATAACTGCAGGTTAAAATTTATCTGCCGCTGGGTTAGCTGACCTCGGTCTCCAAATGGGACCATTAAATTGGCCTTTAGAGGGTATGCACTGTCACCCAATAAATAATAACGATCACACATTTCCTGCAAATTAGTCCCAACGGGTGAATTTCGAAAAACTCTGGCATCATGTACCGATCCTGGGTACCCAACGAAAATGTCACGAATTTTTCTGTTGTGATCACACACTGCCTGCATCTAAAAAAAAAAACATTTATATCGCAAACCTGTCATTGCTTTCGTAGAGACATACTTGTACGGAATAGAAACCTTTGCGGTTTATATAAGAATCTGGGTCATTTTCGGGCTTATCTAATTTGATGTGGCTACCATCTATTACGCCTATTACTCCGGGGAAGCCATTCTGTCGGAAATGTTCCTCGATTTCCTGTTTTTCTCGTTCATTTGGCCACACAATGATTGCCTGGGACATATTACTCAAAAAAACAGATACTCTTCTAATGATGCGGTTTAGGGAGCTGATGGTTACATTGAAACGATCGGCAACATCACGGAAGCTTCCAGTTTGATGCCCCACAAACCACAAAAAAATTAGCATCTACAATAATATAACAAAAATGATGGGGCACACGTAAAACAAAATAATATATTTACTTGGGTAGATGCAGACAACTTTCCATGCTGTCCACTGTGGCGTTTGTAATATATGCTATTTTCGTATTCATTTGCTAACCTCATGACATGTTCTCTCCTCATCCGGAAATGCATAAAATACGTTTCTTCATCATACTGATTAACCGTAACATCTAAAATGAAAAAATCAATATGTACAAGACATTACAAAACAAGTAGGTAACTCACCTATGTAATCTTCGTTTCGTGCTCTAGGAATACCTACAATGAACTCTAGATCTTCATCTTCACTGGAATCAGATCCCAAGTAATATTCGTCATCGCTGTCGCTCATTGTTGTTACTTTACTTCTAAACAAACACCGAATTATTAAAAATTGAAAAGCGGTACGAAACGAAAGTGCAAACTGAAAATCAAAGATTGATTAAAAATATATTAAAAAATGACCACAGAAAATGACACAGCTGACGCTAAATGTACGCATGCGCTACAAGATTAGAATTTTTCGTCCTCGCTCAGAACCAAGAACTGTTTGAACTGATTCAGAACCGGTTCGGAAGTAGTTCGGATTTTGTTGGAACGCGGGACTGCTAGTTCAGAATCGGTTCTGATTTATGTTGGAACGCTAAATTCGATCTGCGCAGGCGTCGCACAGTTCCGAACTAGTTCCATGGTGTGTTGGAACGAACCTTATATTATTATTATTATTATTATCTTTAGATCAGAAGGGTCAGGTAGACGTTATCTCCACTGATTTTTCGAAAGCATTTGATAACCTTGATCACTGTATTCTGTTTTAGAAGATTCGGAGCATGGGTATATCTGATGATTTCATATATTTAATTTCGAGCTATTTATACAACCGGTTACAATACGTACAAGTAAGGGGTTATAAATCTCGTGTGTTTTGCTGTTCTCAGAGGTTCCACAGGGTTCTGTTCTTGCTATTTGTTCTTTATTATATTTATAAACATAAAACACACCACAGAAATGGACAACCTCCCTTCTGAAAGCCTCAGGCTTTTGTAGAGGGAGGGTACACATGAAAAAGACTCAGAAAAAGACGCAGACACACAACCATTCCCTGGGAGAGGTGCCATTTCTTCCCTGGCGACATTCGAACTCGCGCCGCGATATACCATTCTGTTAGTCACAAGCTACCACCCAGCACCTAACAGATTGAGCTATCGCCGCGGCTTATTAATGATATAACTACCTATATGAACGTTGAGTCCCTTCTATATGCGAACCATATGAAAATATTTACTAAAATTAACTCTACTGAAGATTGTAAGCGGTTACAGGACAGTCTTAACTTGTTCAACAGCTGGTGTGTTCGAAATAAGTTATTTTTAAATATTGATAAATGCAAAATTGTATCTTTATGAAATCCCATGATCTCCAGAAAATATAACATTTATGAATATGACTACAAAATTTGTAATACGACTCTAAATAGACTTGTGGTGCAAATTAAAGACCTAGGCGTTGTTTTTGATTCGAAACTAAACTTTTGCAGATCATATTTATTATACTGTTACAGCATCCTTTAAAACGCTAAGTTGTCTTAAGAAATATCAAGGATATTAAGAATAGTGATGAATGGTCGAAGCTTGAACACGCGAATTTCGGGTGTGGACCGAAAAAATAAGTTTTTAAAAAGAAATAACTTTATTTCAGACACTTGGTACGAACAGAGCAATCTTAGAAGTAAGCTTGACAATGAATTCTACATATATTTATAATGTTTCCTTATCGCTAGACGCTAGACCTGATGTATGCAGTTTTGAGAGATGAGACACGTACGGATGATGAAACTCGCGTCAGTAGTTTGGAGTCCTGCCATATTAACTCACTGGAAAGCATTCAGAGACGTTTTTTGAAAAACATGTATTTCAGACCTTTTCGTAACTATCCCTTTAAAGGTTTTCCCCATGACATTATTTTGCAAACTTTTCAAGTTGATAGTCTTCTCAGTAGGCGACAAAATGAATCTATAATTTTTCTTTATAAAATTATTATTCATAATTATATCTAGTGGGACAAAGATTGTAACAGTGTATATATAACCTACCACGAATTGAATCCAGATGTCCAGTTACATTTTCACTGCCTACACCAAAAACGAATATTTTGATACAGTTTCCCTTCTCTGAAATGTTTGTAAATGGTAATAATGTTGATAACATAATAGATATTTTCCATACTGATATATCTATATAGCATTACTCGATTAAAATCTTCATAACTTGTTATATTTCTTTGTGATAACGTATATATTATTATTGTTTGCATTTTATTATGTCCATTTGTAGATTTGTTTTATGTGTATATGTATATATGTTTATTTTATTGCTTTCTTAGTTTAAGTTTCTGTTATACTTTTGATGTATCTCCTTATCCTATATATGAACCTTGGTCTGTAGTATATTGTAAATAAACAGATAAATAAATAAATAAAAAAGAAATATATTGTACATAATTAACTGAATAATGTATGTAAAACTGTACATACCAATTTTTTTTTCAGTTTAATCATACAAATTGTTTAATTGTAAAATTATTTAGCGGATGCGGGTACATAAATAACCTTGCAGTGGTGTCATCACAGTCGTAATGGTGTAATTTTATTGCAATTATTATTATCACTTTGCTGATATCTTTACACATAAAAGATGACATTTATATTGATTTTGCTTCGTACAATTAATAAAAAGATTACTTTAGAGCCATAAATAGTTTAATGTTATTGCTTGAAAAGCCTATAATAAATAGATTTTAGTGGTAGTGATTCAACTTAAAATATATGTGCTTAATAGTGTATAATTATTAAAGTTAATAAATATTATTTATAATCTATTCAATCAATAATTTGTGGAATGGAGAATGTACATATTAAATACTTGTATTTGCATATACTTTAAAGAACAACTTCTTGCAATACATTAATACTGAGTTTTATATAATAAGAAAAATTAATGTAGGGTGTCCCAACGAAACGATAAAACTCTTTGTGTCTTAAATACTGAAAGATAGAGAAAAAAATGTTTAAATACAAGGTTAGGGACTCTGACAGCGCCATCAGTCGTCTTTAGTTTTTCGCAGGCACATCTTTTAAAGCTGTTTATTTTTGTCACCATTTCATTTATCACTTTTTAACTATATCTGATTCTAAATTACCTAACATCTATATCTTAAATCTACCTATCTCCTACCTTTAAATTTGTTTATTTTAACCCTACTTTATATACCTTGTGACCGTATGAAGGTTGAAGGGTCACTCTTTGGCGGGGTATGGGAGGTGGCAGTAAAAGTGTTACGAGATATTTTTGGGTTTGAGGGTTGGCGGCTAGCTTCGTGGAGATGGGCGTGGGTAATTAGCGAATATGAGACTTACGATAAATTTTTTCCTTTTGTTGCTTGAGCGCCACCCGTTTAGCAACCCTCGATGGCAACTACCCGCAGCGTGGCCAAGAATATCTCGCAATACCCAGACTAACGGGACGAACTGGAATAAAACACCTTGATGATAGGCCACTAAATCTATATTTACCTATTTGATCAAGGTAGGTACATATCAAACATACTAAACTATATTATACAGGCATACGGCTTCTTATTTTAAATAAAGAGTCAGAGTGGTACAAATAATCGAATCGGAGTTCCTGAGCTGATCTGATCCGATCTAGGTTAATGATTCCTACTCCGTGCTCCGTGGTCACTGATTTTATGTTGTGAAGTTCTTATTCTATGGTGATTCTACAGTTCTGTTCTACACTGTTTGTTTGCTTTGGTTATGTTTATTTTATAGCATAATCAACCCAGAGTTTAGTGCACAAGCTTACAAGTTATCAGTTTTAAGTACAACTACTTAGGAGTGTTACCTGGTGTTACTAATATGTGGCCAGTAAAGGGTGATAGCGGAACTTTACCTAATAACCCTCCCTACAGTACTATAGGGTCGGTTTACAACCCAATAAGAAAACTAACTACAGGCAAGAGACTACTCTTGATCACAGCTGGATTAATTATGTACAAGTTGCATTTATTTATACGCCTTGTTGCAGATGCACTAGGCACATCTGGAACGAATAGTGACAGAAGGCAGAGCCAAAGCAGCATAACCCGCAGGCCAGGAGCCAATAATACCATGCAAAGCAGAATAATAATGATTGAACAGCATGCAAAGCGACAGCTAATCAGCAATAGCAATTAAAGGAGAATCGTGTAGTAAAAGTAAGGCTTATCTGTTAACAGTCTTCAACCAGTGGGCTCCACCGCTGGTGTCAATTGTCGAGGGGATCAGTCAAGTCTCACCAAGACTACGGCAGCTCGGAACGAGTCACTCAGGTTGGGGTAGCGGTTGATCTGAGCACATGCAGGCAGGCCGGCAGGCGGTTGACAGCGAGATGGTAAGATAGCAAGGAAGAAAAGGCCTACAAGGACACGCAAGGTTCAAATTATCTGAACGGTAAGTGTAGAATTTAACCAATAAGTGTAGATATATCTGAGTCTTACCTCTGTTGTAGGTTGGCCTTATAAATTAAGCATATAGCTTGACGTCGATGAGGAGTTCTGGGCAAAATATCCAACCTAGCTGGTTGCAACGACCGCCAAATAATGGTACTTTAGTCGATTACCCGAAATGTTTTCCAAAATCCGCAAAAATGCGATTAGCTAACTGGATGCACCTGCTTCCAAGACGCGTGGAAAAATGTGTCAAAAACTCGGCGGAAACGGTGTCATTTTCCTAGTAATATTTCATGGCCAACCTGTGAAGTGACAGATGAAGTTGACATTTCTAGGTTATATTTCCGTGTATATATGAAATACGCGATTTTGGTAAGAAATAATTTATTATCATCTACAATATTAATAAATCTAATGTACTTTCCAGATTATTTTTACTGACTGGGTGTGTTGTACAAAATAAACAACATAACCTTCACTTGCCATGCCGGAGCCCAATATGCCTACATGGTTCAACCAAAATACCTCCCGGATCTAAAAAGACTACCAATACATAAAGTGGACTAATGAATGAGAGGATCTAACTATTGTTATGCCAACATGAGGTGATGAGTGGTTCTGAGGAAACTGTTTCTATTAAAAGTGCAACAAGTTATGTGGAATGTTAATGTTGACTGGACAACAGATATTGGCTGATTACCTTTTTTCTATTTCAAATATGAATTATTGTTCTAATATATAATTTAATAAATTAACGAGTGGCCTATTATTTTTCTTAGTATACTAAAACTACCAACAGAAAAGAACCCGTAACAACACTCCCCCTTCCTCAGAAAAGTTTACGAAGTAAACTTTTAACTTAGGAATCTAGGAGGGCCAGTAGAAAGGTCAACGAATCTTACTCATCAGGGGGGTGCGCTTTTAGGACTTTCGCGTGCCACGTTCTAATGCAACGACCGTTCGAGTCGGTCAATTCATACGTCCAGGGTGAAAGAACACGAGTTATAGTGAAAGGTCCTGAAAACTTTGGTGCAAGTTTAGACGTAAACTTTTTACTCGCATCTGCTAGGACGTAGTTCCGTTTCCAAACGACTTGATTTAGTTGAAATCTATCATCGCGCCGACGGAGATTGTAAGTCTTCTTACAGTTAGGTTAGTAACTTCCGAGCGTGATGATCGAATAGCAGCCGCTACCTTTGGAAGATAGCGCTCCCAGTGGTGGTGCTTATCCTTGACATAGGCGGCGAGCATAGTCTTTACGACCCTATGAACCCGTTCGACTGGGTTCGCTTGCGGGTGATAATTTGGCGTGTAGAAGACTTTAACCTGGTAATCATCCAGCCGCGACTTGAAGGAATTACTCCGAAATTGCGGTCCATTATCGACGATAAGGGTTTCTGGAGCTCCATAGATAAGGATAACCTGATCTTCTAAAATTTTTGTGATGGAGGAAGTGGTAGCAGTGCGCAAAGGAAAGAATAGAGAAAATTTGCTGAAACAGTCCATAACCGAAAGAATATAAACGTGTCCTGAGGACGACCTTGGAAGAGGACCTACGAGATCTGCGCTTACCAGTTGCCAAGGTCTTTCAGCGGTGGGTTGAGCACTAAGCATATGACCAGGGGGACGCTTCTGTTCGGGTTTGGTTTGGATACACGTGATACATCTCTTAATATAATTGGCCACATCAGCACGAAGTTTCGGCCAATAATAATGTTCTGATATGCGAGCCGTAGTTTTAAAAATTCCCAGATGACCACAAAGAGGTGGGTCATGATGCTCGCGAATGATTTCCTTGCGGTGCTCTTTTGGAACAACGCGCAGCCATGGAGTACCGGTAAGGTCCGGATAACGGGGGTTTGCCTTTTTGTACAGTTGGTCCTTTTGAATCATCCACAGAGGATATCGTTCTGGATTTTTAGAAATAAGGTTAACTAATCTTAAGTACCATTTGTCCGTGGGTACTCCCCACGAAGGGTTGTCGGAGGAAGTCGCTACAGAACCAATGGCAGGGACGGCACGAGAAAGGGCATCCGGTACGGTATGGTTTTTACCTGGACGGTGCACCACATCAAAATCAAACTGCTGTAGGCGTATGGCCCACCGAGCAATTCTGCCTATAGGATCTTTAATTTTATGCAGCCATTTAAGGCTATAGTGGTCCGTAATAACAGTAAATTTGGAACCCTCGATATATGGACGCCATTTTTCAACAGCGAAAATGACCGCGAGGCATTCTTTTTCAGTTGTGCTGTACTTCCTCTCACTCTTATTCAGGGATCTACTCGCATAACATATAACCCTCTCGGCCCCATCTTCTTCCTGAGAAAGGATAGCCCCTAATCCGAAATCAGATGCATCGGTCTGGATTGTAAAAGGAAGATCAAAGTTCGGGCAAGCTAAGACAGGAGCTGATACCAGATGCTCTTTAATTTTGGTCAAGGCCTGTTCACAACTGCGATCCCAAATAAAAGGTTTATTTTTCCTTGTGAGGGCGGTGAGTGGGGAAACAATCGATGAGAAGTCCGGGACAAACCGCCTATACCAAGATGCTAATCCAATAATACGACGTACTTCTGTAACATTACGAGGTATCGGAATTCTCAATACCGAGTCCACCTTCTCCGGATCTACCAATAACCCAGACGAGTTGACAACGTAACCCAAATATTTGAGTTCAGGCTTGCAGAAATTACATTTTTCCCGATTGACTGTTAGGCCCGCTTTTGTAATCCGCTCGAAAACCTTACGCAAAATTTCAACGTGTAACTCGAACGTAGGTGTACACACAATAACATCATCAAGATACACGAAAACGTAATTTTCTAAGTCCACGCCAATGACTCGATCAATTAGACGTTGCCAGACCGCCGGTGCAGAATGGATACCAAAAGGCATACGCTTAAACTGGAATAATCCACGATTCGGTACGGTAAAAGCGGTTAATGGTCGAGATTCTTCAGCCACTTTGATTTGCCAATAGGCGGACTTTATGTCCAACGTTGTTAAGTATCGGGCATCACGTAGTTTATCGAGCGTAGTACTGACAAACGGTAAAGGATATGCATCGGGAAGACTAACCTTGTTTAAAGCGCGATAGTCTACACAAAAGCGCCATCGACCGTCAGACTTTTTAATCATGACAATCGGTGATGACCACGGGCTATGCGATGGCTCAATTATATCATCGGCTAACATTTGCTCTAACTCGGAATTTACTTCTTTTTGCAAGACCTGAGATAGCGGGTAATAGCGCTGTTTTATGGGGGGCGAGTCTGTGCGAATCGTAAGTTCTACTAAGTCCGTACAACCAAGTCTATTCCCCATCGACTCGAATGCTTCATCAACCATTTTATGCAGCATTTCTCGTTGTTCCTGGGTTAGGGAATCAATAGGATGAATAGCCATGATCTCCGCATGCATGGAAGGCAAGTCCGAGCGAAAAGACCATTCGTCGGCAAATAGATTTGGAATTATATCCATCTTTGACCAAAAATCAACACCTAAGATAAGTGCATGTGGAATCGATGGTACGATGAGAACTTTAATAACTTTAGTTCGGTTTTGAAGTTGAATGGGAAGAAAGACATAACCAATGATCTCGCAAGTTTGCCCATTTGCTACGCTACAGGTACGTGCATCCGTGGGGTTTAAGTGGCATGAGCCTTTTAGAATATTCCACCCTGAGGCACCTAATACGGTCGCCGTACAACCGCTATCCAATAAGCCAAGAAAAGGTCTGCCAAAAATTGTCACACTTAGGTATGGTCTCTGATCGTTTTTGGCATGCGTGAATACGTAATCTAAAATAACTTTCTTTTCAGCCGATTTAGATTCTAATCGAGGGTCTGACAGACGACTTACTGACGACCCGATCGCCAGTTTTTTTGACATTTTGGACAGTCCTTAACTGGTACGCCATCATGACCGCACTTATAGCAGAATATGTGTCGAGGTTGATCACATTGTCTAAATCTGTGCCCAGTACTTCGGCAATTCCAGCAAGAACCGATGTTCGTGTTTTGATGACTACCTGCCGCAGCAATCATTGTTGTATTCAATGATTGAATATTATTTGGAGAATCAGTAGATACGGTCGAAATAGCAGGAGATGGCGCTCCACTAGGTCTCCGGTACGCAAGTTCTGGTTCTAGTAGTTGTCGGTAATTTGTCGGAGGAGGACAAAATCGTTGTACTCTAATCTCTGTTTCTTCAATAGCCCGACCTACATTTACGAGTTCACGGATTGTATTTACGGAGTGTAACGATAATTGTGTTTGGATGTATGGTAGGAGATTTCTCCTAATAAGTTTAACGCGTGAGTCTTCAGAGGGTTTTTGCGATAGTCGGTTAAAAAGTTGCTCCATGGAGGCAACAAACACTACAACACGTTCATGAATTCCTTGGGTGCGCCGTCGCAATTCCTCCCAAATACCATTCTCATAATCGTAGGGCTGAAATGCCTCACGAAGTTGAGCAACCAGATCTTCCCACGATGAAAACTGATTTGTTCTATACCACAGAAGGGCATCACGAGTGAATAATTCAGCCGCTGATCGCAACAACAACGATTTAGAAACACCTCGTGAAACTCTCAATTCCTCTACTCGCTCTAGGAAATTATTTACACTTGACACTCCATCATATTTCACGTTCCATTTACCTGGATCCGCGTATTTCGGTCGCTCCTCAAAAGCTCGATAATAAGGCGGTAAAGTACTGTCGATATCCAAAGGGGATAGACGCATAGCAGCTAACCGGTTTGCCAATGGTTCAGAGTCTCGAAGAGGTGACGAATCGTTGACGTTGGACACCGGATAATCATTTGGAACACGTGACCAATTATCACTTATTTGGTGTTGATCTTCCGGATTACCTACAAAACGTACCCGAGGTGCGAACCTATTCACGCTATTTTGTTGTTCTGGAAGAACTTCCGCAAACCGAGTAAAAGGCTGATTCGATTCAACTTCTCGATCTACTCGATCATTCAACGGAAAATCATACAGTCGGCTCGAAGACGCGATTGATTGCTGTTGTGTTCGTGATACATTACGCTCTGATGCGCGACACTCATCGGTATGTGGCTGTTCGACAACTAACTCAGGAATGAGGGGGTTTACAGACTGGCGGTTCTGCGGAACATCCTTATTTGCCCTATTTTGCGATGTGGATGGATTTAGGAAACCCGATGTGCTACGAGATTGGATAACTTCTGGAAGTAATATGTTAGGCATATCTAGGATCGAAACTTGTGCTTGCTCGTATTCAGCTCCTACCGCTTTTATTCTTGGATCCTCAACATAGGGGACACCATCATATGCTAAATTTAGGTCACCTATTAACTTCCGCCCTTTACCAATTAATTCATCCCGTTGTCTAGCATGATTCTCATTTTCTGGAGTTATACGCCCCAACCTTAAATTCACATGCAACAGCCGTGTATAGAGGCGCTGAAACTCATTTTTCCTATTTTCAAAATTAAAACTTCCAATCTCTACTTCTAAACCCGATAATTTTGACAAACAAATCGATAATTCATCGTTCGCATCTAATGAAGCAGACGCCGGAGCTGAAGTCACACCTTCACGTTCCTGCCGAAAAAGTCGTCGTAACATAGTGCGTTTTTGTTCAACGGTTCCACCTAATGGGTAACCACGAATTAAAATTTCATAGGTGAGTTCCGAATCTAATAGTCGATTCACCTCCATGGTTGTTTGGTAAAAAAAATAAAAAAAATAGTATGGAAATAATTTATTACCAAACCCGATCTGAGCTAGTAAAAAAAGAAACCAATAAAGAAAAAAAATATCGAACCTGGAATTCGAAAACTATAGCAGCGTTAGATAGATCCTACGATGCGATCAACCCAATATAATTCCACGAAAATAAAAAAATTAAACTAAGTACTTCAATATATTCACACCCTGTATAAACCGTTTATACCAGTCGACTATACCTATAATTCCGTATTATGTTATTATTTCATACGTTACCCTTTAAAGAAGATTGTACAAATAATCTGAAAGTTGTGTCCACCCTGTATGTCTTATGAACTACAATAGCTAAACTAATTTAAATACAGTCAGCCAGTTCACTAAAAATGTGTTGCCAATCAAGTCTGGTTAACTAGCCCGAATCTATTTAAACAAAATCTAACTATAAAATTTTCCTAATATCTAACGTATTCCTAAATTATTTAATTAACCTGAACCTTAATCACAATCGGAATATTATCAACCACTGAGTACAATGCGACTCAATGCTGCTGTAAATATCTCATTGAAACAAACAATATTTACATAAATTATACCGATATCTATAGCCTCCCTGATTTATTTTACCTATGTCCACCCTGTAGATTGAATGAAACAGTAAATATTATGGCTGGGATAGGTACGTGTGCAATATAAGTTTAAGCCATGCGATTATTAAGGTGCCAACAATAAAACTAAAATTCACAATCCACTCTATGTATGACCACCCTGTAAATGAAAGGTCTGCCTTCGACAATGATGAAAGCCGACTGAAAACAGAAAAGCCTTGGGGTTGACTCCTAATTTGTTTAGGTAAAACCAGAATTCGATTACTTGACTCACCCTGTAAGCTAGCGTATGCCTGCATATATTTGTTCACACAACTTATATAACAACAAAAAAAGGACACGTTGGGCGCCAATTTGTGACCGTATGAAGGTTGAAGGGTCACTCTTTGGCGGGGTATGGGAGGTGGCAGTAAAAGTGTTACGAGATATTTTTGGGTTTGAGGGTTGGCGGCTAGCTTCGTGGAGATGGGCGTGGGTAATTAGCGAATATGAGACTTACGATAAATTTTTTCCTTTTGTTGCTTGAGCGCCACCCGTTTAGCAACCCTCGATGGCAACTACCCGCAGCGTGGCCAAGAATATCTCGCAATACCCAGACTAACGGGACGAACTGGAATAAAACACCTTGATGATAGGCCACTAAATCTATATTTACCTATTTGATCAAGGTAGGTACATATCAAACATACTAAACTATATTATACAGGCATACGGCTTCTTATTTTAAATAAAGAGTCAGAGTGGTACAAATAATCGAATCGGAGTTCCTGAGCTGATCTGATCCGATCTAGGTTAATGATTCCTACTCCGTGCTCCGTGGTCACTGATTTTATGTTGTGAAGTTCTTATTCTATGGTGATTCTACAGTTCTGTTCTACACTGTTTGTTTGCTTTGGTTATGTTTATTTTATAGCATAATCAACCCAGAGTTTAGTGCACAAGCTTACAAGTTATCAGTTTTAAGTACAACTACTTAGGAGTGTTACCTGGTGTTACTAATATGTGGCCAGTAAAGGGTGATAGCGGAACTTTACCTAATAACCCTCCCTACAGTACTATAGGGTCGGTTTACAACCCAATAAGAAAACTAACTACAGGCAAGAGACTACTCTTGATCACAGCTGGATTAATTATGTACAAGTTGCATTTATTTATACGCCTTGTTGCAGATGCACTAGGCACATCTGGAACGAATAGTGACAGAAGGCAGAGCCAAAGCAGCATAACCCGCAGGCCAGGAGCCAATAATACCATGCAAAGCAGAATAATAATGATTGAACAGCATGCAAAGCGACAGCTAATCAGCAATAGCAATTAAAGGAGAATCGTGTAGTAAAAGTAAGGCTTATCTGTTAACAGTCTTCAACCAGTGGGCTCCACCGCTGGTGTCAATTGTCGAGGGGATCAGTCAAGTCTCACCAAGACTACGGCAGCTCGGAACGAGTCACTCAGGTTGGGGTAGCGGTTGATCTGAGCACATGCAGGCAGGCCGGCAGGCGGTTGACAGCGAGATGGTAAGATAGCAAGGAAGAAAAGGCCTACAAGGACACGCAAGGTTCAAATTATCTGAACGGTAAGTGTAGAATTTAACCAATAAGTGTAGATATATCTGAGTCTTACCTCTGTTGTAGGTTGGCCTTATAAATTAAGCATATAGCTTGACGTCGATGAGGAGTTCTGGGCAAAATATCCAACCTAGCTGGTTGCAACGACCGCCAAGTAATGGTACTTTAGTCGATTACCCGAAATGTTTTCCAAAATCCGCAAAAATGCGATTAGCTAACTGGATGCACCTGCTTCCAAGACGCGTGGAAAAATGTGTCAAAAACTCGGCGGAAACGGTGTCATTTTCCTAGTAATATTTCATGGCCAACCTGTGAAGTGACAGATGAAGTTGACATTTCTAGGTTATATTTCCGTGTATATCGGAAATACGCGATTTTGGTAAGAAATAATTTATTATCATCTACAATATTAATAAATCTAATGTACTTTCCAGATTATTTTTACTGACTGGGTGTGTTGTACAAAATAAACAACATAACCTTCACTTGCCATGCCGGAGCCCAATATGCCTACATGGTTCAACCAAAATACCTCCCGGATCTAAAAAGACTACCAATACATAAAGTGGACTAATGAATGAGAGGATCTAACTATTGTTATGCCAACATGAGGTGATGAGTGGTTCTGAGGAAACTGTTTCTATTAAAAGTGCAACAAGTTATGTGGAATGTTAATGTTGACTGGACAACAGATATTGGCTGATTACCTTTTTTCTATTTCAAATATGAATTATTGTTCTAATATATAATTTAATAAATTAACGAGTGGCCTATTATTTTTCTTAGTATACTAAAACTACCAACAGAAAAGAACCCGTAACAACCTAAACTTGATTTGTTGGTGTCTCTGAATTTTAATATCGTTCCTCAGTTAATTTCTGCCATATCCAGCATGTTTCTTTCTGTTATCTCAAGATAATAATGAATGTCAATCTTTATTCGTCAATACATTTTAAATTGAAATTTGCATTTTATTTTTGTTTTGTAACTTTATTACTACTGTTTTATTTAAAGAAGATGCCGAAAACCACTACTCCACGGGCAATATCCCCCGACTGGCATTGCATTACATCGGCATCTCCATAGTCGGACAGATAGTAGCAAAGACCCAAAGAGGGCACTGCGGTGTGTTTCTCACCACTTCTAACATTTATTACTACTCTTTACTTATTCTTGTCTCTCCTGAATAAAAATCGTAATAGGTACCTAGTGTTGCTTTTTATAATAGCTTTGCGGTTTAAATATTATTATTTTATATGTTTACCATTTGCAATGCAAGTGTTGCCATACAATATGTTGTTTTTAAGATACAAGTATACCCCCAATTACTTTGTTTCTCATCCGCAAGATGGAACTAGTGTCAGGCTGGTAAAGCAGGTATCAAACTTGGAAATCATGGCAAACTTTCATGCAGCGTTGCCGGTTTTCAGCACGTTTAGAACTCGTATCATTTTATGTGTATATGAGGCTAGTGAAATGCACATACGAAGAAGAGAGCACGCAGTACAGCGGAGGAACAAAAAACGGGAGAGAGTGCGCTCCACCACTTTGCATGAAATGAGATACATAATACATATTCGTCCTTCACCTGTCAGATGAAATGAGTGGACCGGTTTATATAAGTTAAAAATCCTTAGGTAGACCACAAAATTTAGAAAATAATATACTTATTAATATTATGTTTTAACTAGAATTTAGCGTCCGCCAGTATTTTCTTTTTACAAAATGCCTACGATATTAATTAGAAAATCAAGGAGGATTCATAATTTTTAAAAATAAATAGGGATCTATGTTTTACATTTCAATATGATTAAAACTTGTTTATACATAAATATTATACAACTTTTGATACTTTTTTTTTTTTGGATTCTGGGTTCTACATTCTACGCGATGCTTGAATAAAGAAATATCCGTGAAGTAAGAGAATAATTATTATAAATTATATGCACATTGCATTTTTATTCGGAAGTAGGTATAACCAAATAAAACAAACATATTTTTGTTCATGTTAGGTATTTGCTATCAGAAATGACTACATTTTTCATTTGGGCTGATTTCTTAATATTTCTATCGATTATCACTTTTTACAAACATAATTTAATATTTTTTAACACTTTCATATTATCGATACACTTTTTCACATACCAATATATAAAAAAATGTTTAACATTCCGCGAATTAACCTTTTATTTATTTAAAATTTGATCAAATTACAAACTTTATATAGAATTTTCTTATACAAGCTTTTATACTTCACTTGTGTGTGTAAATACATAAGAATGTAGGTAAACCTGGTTCAAAATTTTTAACGCTAATTTCGCACCATTGTTCCGTTGAGCTATTGGAAAAATTTTTTGCATAGCATTATACAATAAAACATTACTTGAGTGAAGTTACCCATAAAAGTTAGCCATAGAAATTACTATCTGTAGCGGTGAAATAAAAATAATTCTAGTGCCGTTCCCGGTCCCGGACAAGTCATAGGACGACAAAGGGCACTTCCCTTGACTACCCAGCATAATTTTTTTTTCAAAATTTCCCATAAATAATTGTTTACAGACTTAGCCATAACTACATTGATCGGTAAAATAAAAAAAATTCTAGTGCCGCCCCCGGTCCCGGACAAGTCGTTCTGACTATATAGGACGACAAAGGGCACTTCCCTTGACCTCCCAGCATAATTTTTTTTCCAATATTTCCCATAATTAATTGTTTGCAGACGTAGCCTTAGAAATTGATATCTCGATCGGTAAAATCAAAAAAATTCTAGTGCCGCTGCCGGTCCCGGACAAGTCGTTCCCACTATATAAGACGACAAAGGGCACTTCCCTTGACCACCCAGCATAATTTTTTTTCCAATATTTCCCATAATTAATTGTTTGCAGACGTAGCCTTAGAAATTGATATCTCGATCGGTAAAATCAAAAAAATTCTAGTGCCGCTGCCGGTCCCGGACAAGTCGTTCCCACTATATAGGACGACAAAGGGCACTTCCCTTGACCTCCCAGCATAATTTTTTTTCCAATATTTCCCATAATTAATTGTTTGCAGACGTAGCCTTAGAAATTGATATCTCGATCGGTAAAATCAAAAAAATTCTAGTGCCGCTGCCGGTCCCGGACAAGTCGTTCCCACTATAGAGGACGACAAAGGGCACTTCCCTTGACCACCCAGCATATTTTTTTTCAAAATTTCCTATAAATAGCCATAGAAATTACTGTATTAATCGGTAAAACAAAAAAAATTCTAATCCTGTCCCCGGTCCCGGACAAGTCGTTCTGACTATATAGGACGAAAAAGGGAAGTGCCCTTTGTCGCCCTATATAGTCAGAACGACTTGTCGGGGACCGGGGGGTGGCATTAGAATTTTTTTTATTGTGTCGAGATATCACTTTCTATGGCTACTAAGTCTGTAAATAATTATTTATGGAAATTTAAAAAAAAAAATATATATATGCTGGGTGGTCAAGGGAAGTGCCCTTTATCGTCCTATATAGTTGGAACCACTTGTCCGGGACCAGGGGCGAGACTAGAATTTTTTTAATTGTACCGATCGAGATATCAATTTCTATGGATAAGTCTGTAAACAATTAATTATGGGAAATTTCGAAAAGAAAATTATGCTGGGTGGTCAAGGGAAGTGCCCTTTGTCGTCCTATATAGTCAGAACGACTTGTCCGGGACTGGGGGCGGCACTAGAATTTTTTTTATTTTATCGATCAATATAGTAATTTCTATGGCTAAGTCTAATTAATGGGAAATTTTGAAAAAAAAATTATGCTGGGTGGTCAAGAGAAGTGCCCTTTGTCGTCCTACAAAGCCAGAATGACTTGTCCGGGATCGGGGGCGGCACTAGAATTTTTTTTATTGTACCGATCGAGATATCAATTTCTATGGCTAAGTATGTAAACAATTAATTATGGGAAATTCTGAAAAAAAAATTATGCTGGGTGGTCAAGAGAAGTGCCCTTTGTCGTCCTACATAGTCAGAATGACTTGTCCGGGATCGGGGGCGGCACTAGAATTTTTTTTATTATACCGTTCGAGATATCAATTTCTATGGCTAAGTCTGTAAACAATTAATTATGGGAAATTTTGAAAAAAAAATTATGCTGGGTGGTCAAGGGATGTGCCCTTTGTCCTCTTATATAGTCAGAACGACTTGTCCGGGACCGGGGGCGTCACTAGAATTTTTTTTATTTTACCGATCAATATAGTAATTTCTATGGCTAAGTCGGTACAGATTTATGGGAAATTTTGAAAAAAACTTTGGCTTTGATTAATATTTTAATTTTAATATATATAATTGCCGTTATAAATAATTTTGTTAAATTTTTTTAATGATATAAACTCGAATTTGAATAAGGGTGCATATCATTGCCCAAAAAGTTTTATATTTTTTATGAGAAAATGATATTATGAAACTTTAAGATTAAATAATTATCGATTAGTTACTGTTTGAATATCCACCGAAAAAAATGTGTCTGTAGATATTTCATTAAACGTTATAATGTCCACTCAATAAATAGATAACAGTGTGATTAGTGTGGAAGGTTTATAATATCAACTTTTTTCCAAACATAAATACTATAGGTTGCAGTTCTAGATTATCTCTACTTACTCTTTGGTTCTAGTACGTACATATTTCCTTCCTCATTTAAATTTTTTCTAACCATTTCTCTGATTTAATTATTTTTTTAAATAATTTCTATTGTAATAAAAGTCTGCTAAAAATGTTATAGGTAGCCTAATAAAACTTAACGATCTAAAATATATATGTCTGCCAGTTCGGCAAGAGTTCGAACCCCGACGGAACCACTTTTTTTTATTTTATTTTATATTGTAACATTCCATTAACAGTACATTTTAGTTTAAAAATATTCAAATGATAGCTAATTCAGTGAATTATTGAAAAATATTCGCATAATATAATGCATTATTATCGCTTCCACTGTATTCTCTAAGCTCTAAAGTTTCATGATTTGACCTCCGTAACCAATCTCAAAGTGCCGTCACGATCTGGCAACTATGTAATTCCGGACTTCAAGTTGGAAAGATGACTAACAGAGGACAGCACGTGCTGGTTGATTATTGTTGAAGGCGATTTTGATCAATTATTATTTAATATTTTAAAAAGATCTCTAAAAACTTCAAACATTTTTGGTCCTGTCCATCACTAAAAGACTATGGCATCATAATATACTTTTAAATCCTAAAATTTCTTTATATTAATTGTGTTATAAGCAATTTTTTACTAAAAATGCATTTTCTTCGAAAACTGTAAGTTCAAAAATTTTCTAAAAAATTAGACGTATTTGCAATAGAAATCACATTAATCTCAAAAATTTTAATCAACATCTGTCGACTAGTTTTTGAGAAAAAAAATAAAAACTAGTTTTTTTCAAGGTTTTTTCACTTTTTTTCAAAAACTAGTCGACAGATATTTTTCATTATTTGCTATTTTATTCATCTTGCATCAACAAGTGTACCTGAATTTTTTCATAATTTTTGAACTTCCAGTTTAAAATGAAGGGGGGTATACGTAAACCTTAATAGATTTTAATAATTTTCAACATTTTAAATCATTTAATATACAATTCTATACTTTACCCAATTAATTCCGTAATATTTCTTTATAATAATATATTCTGTTATATTAACTTATTTTTGACACACGATACACTCTCTTTTTAACGAATTATTTGTGTCGAATCAAAATCTTTATATTATACAAGATACAACAGAACTTTGTATACAATCTTTTTCAAACAGATTCCAGAGTCGATTTTTATTTCAAGGACACATTTCCATATTTTTGACATTTATACAGGGTGTCCCGAAGAAAGAGATATTTACTACAACTTATATTTTTTAAATGTAACACCATGTGTATTTTTACAGATTTGGATAGACCGTTCTCTAATGAATACCTTTATATAGGATGTGATGGATCGAACTCTAATAGTGAGAGAGATATACCATAAATAGTGTTCCATAAGCATAAGGAGTTAGAGAGAGATAATATTGATTTGTTCCTAGGAATAATTTATGAAAATAATTTTAATAGGATTTATAATAGACCAAACGAGAATATCATTATTTTATTTTATTTAGTTATCATAGCTAGCCTACGCGAATATCATGTCGTGTCTCCCATTAATTGGATTACTTATTTGCATCAGCTTATATTATGATATACATACTATATTTTATTAGAATTGACAGATGTTATCCAAGTTGAATTAAACCTACTGATACAGGTACCTTATACATAATTTAACATGGTTACTTATAATAATATGTTTCAGTATGCCCTGGAGTTACTAATTATTAAGACTATCAAAGACAGGCAATTTATTATTTACCAAAGAATTTAGTCACACTGTGTAAAACATATATCTACTAAAAAATCAGCAAATGTATGCGCTTTTACAGAAAACCATCGAACTTTTTATCCAAACCGAATAGACATCTACAATATACATAGATAATCGCATAATCAATATAATCACATTGCCTCATCTAACATCTACTGTGTGCGATGATAACCTTTAGAAATCGCTTTAGGTTAGAATATAATTCTGTATAATTTTACCCACTCTCTTCGAGGTAAACTTGATTAAATAACCTATTACCCATGAGCGTGTACTCCTTCATCTATTTTCGATTATAAGAAGCAAATCTATTTTTTTTTAACTAAACTTTTACTTCTTCTTGACAATCTTTCACTATTTAATAAATATTAGTGTATTCGTTTTATTTAATTATTATATAAGTTAATTTTGATATCGTGTATAAAGAAACGATCTGTATATTTTTTGTTCAAATTTCGCATATGAAGGTTTTGAGGAGTCCTGATTAACGTTAAAGTGTCAGATTTTAAATAAAAAAATCCTTAAATGGTTATATTGAATTTCGGTGGTATAAAAAAAATCCCAGCGGGCTGCTGCTGCTTGTCCATCCATGCTTGTCTTAAAAGCGGTAGTAGGCTCAAAACAAAGAGTGTTTAAATGTTCAGTTGATTATCTTGAAAAATAAAGGTTTTACGGATTTGTACATTAATAAAAGTAGACAACCTGTATATTTGAGGCTGACATATTTTTTACTGGACCCTCAATATCATTTCACTATTTGTATGCCAATTAATTAATTTTTACAATGCTAAGGAAGGATAACTATCATAATAATACCGATAATGTATCATTATCATTATTGTTTTGTAATCGTTAATGGAACCCTAATAGAAAAAAAAAACCTATCATGATCACCAGTGATACCAGCCGAAACATTACAAGAAAATTGTTGTTGACGTCGTGTTTGTGTAATTGCATGTGGGTTTTCGCCTGCCCAACAATGATTGTTGAGAAATTCATTAATGCATTGTGCTTCATCAGTAAAAAGACCTGAAATTGAGAATAAATATTACGTTTCTGAAGAAACCATTAATAAAATAATCGCCGTGCTTCTATAATATATTTTCTCGAAGTAGTCTCTATAGAGTTTGTTTTATTAGAAACATGTGAATCTACAGCAATTCGTCCTATTTTAGTTGTAGTGTCGCCGTTGTCGCCAACAATTTCTAGAATTTGTTCTTCTAACTGAGAAGGTTTAACCGTTCTAGCCTCCAAGTCTGCTAAAAGCAGTATCAAAAGATTCCTGTTTCTCGTAACTGATGATTGATAGAGAAAAATAAGAGTTTTTGCACATAGATGCTGGAAAACTGGAAAAACTCTCCAATATTCCCATTAAATTTTTCCTAAATGATAAAATGATGAAAATGATAAATGATAAAATACTTTATTTCAACAACAAAGGTAGTAACTTTTGTCAATAACCGGTCTATTAATAAATTTTAACAAATACTGTTCACAGTTAACAACACAAATTAATAATTTTCTATGAAATCATAAACAGTGTTCACAATATGACAGGTGAAAATTGAGGATAAACAATAATTTTTTTTGTTCGGAAACCTCCGAATATGATTTATTCTGGGATAAAATGATGTTAGGGGTAAAGGAGACTTACAAATTATGGTTTCAAAATTCCAGGTCCGTATTTAAAGAAATGAAGTTGATGATGGTTCTGGAAAAACGAAACGTCACATTGAAAATGTGTATATCCTAACCAATAGAGGACAGAAAGTACTCTTCCTTTTTCAGTACCTCCTCAAATAAGACAGCAGAAAAATAAAAACAAATTTCCAAATTTTCGGTTTTTCGGTATTTTTTTGAAATATTTCAAAAAATAACCAGGTTAGCCCAGATTTTTCTGGGTATTGTGTTAGTCCCCCTGCTTACGCAACTTTGCCCCCATTTAAGCTTTCTCGTATCTCTTACAGTTTCCGAGTCCCAAATGGTGGGAAGCGAATTTGTAACACCCTGTATAAGCTAGGAACCCGAAACGGGTCCTTGAAACCCAGCAGCCGGGTCTACTATGTAGAGGCAGGGGGTAATGTCAGAGATCAGGGTAACCTGACCGAAAACCAGGAAAACGCTGGGACACAAACACCACTGACTATTATTTCCAAGGAAATGGAACACTTGCAACTAGAAAGTAGAAAGTTGATTTGCAAAAGTTCAGTTAATTAAGGAACATTGTCATAATTTTATGCATAATAATACCATTAAATGCAATGCTTACTAGTTATTTGTTTTCTTGTTGGGTTTAGGACCCATGTCATATAAAGCTTTTTTGTTTATTTTGATGTCTACTATCGCCTATTAAAATAATTGTTATTCCACCTGATGAGTTATTCAGACATAATATGCTGAAATATGCCAATGTCACAAAAGTTCAAGGTCTTATAAATTACCTATATGTGAAATATGTGTCCTATTTTCATTTATTAAAGTAATCATGACAATTTTCAAGTAAATTATTTGTCCTATATTTATATCCACGTACGCATGCGCATAAATTTGTGAACATAAATTTTCCAAATGCTCATGAAGCAAAACGTTCTGTATCAAGTTTCCAAATAAGCTGCAGGAGATTGTTGAATATTTATTTTAACGATCAAATTATTGAGTTAGGATGGTAGGAAGGAGCTGTATCGTGGTAAAAAATAGCACCGGTATCACCATATTGATACGACACTTTTGTCAAAACTGACATGCGGCTGTGGCGCATACCTCAATTTAGTTAAGTGGATTTTTTAGTAAACTTTTATGTCTTGGAAATTTAGATACCTACAACATTAAAAGATAATGGTTTCGTGCGCCCATAGAAGCTGTAACGGCAGAGACTGTATTGATAAAAAGAAATTATACAGGATAACATTTCATAGGTTTGCATTATTATAAATTAGTAAACAATATGCAGAGCTGTGGTCATTCGATAACAACTAACAGATCTAACTAATAAGATCTAACATAAAAACATGTCAAGGTGTAGAGACTAGATACATGTTCAGGGAAAGATTAATACGTATATCCATACTTAAGGAAACATTAACGGCTCCGGTAAAACGAGGGTGTCCGCAGCAAAACGTTATACTCTTGTAACAGGCTGGTCGTTGTACTCTACAGGCTTCGCGGAACTTACTTAATTATTCAGTTATCTCGAAAGGGAGTCTAAAGTTTTACTACTGAATCGATTTATCTATCGCGGGGTTCGAGATATGCTGTGATTGACGAATAAAAAGAGTATTGACTTACCGTGGGTTATCTTATCCTGAATCTCGATGTAGGGACGTATTCCTGGGACACTTCTTATGTGCTAACACTGAGAGGGTAGTTGGGCGGATTTGCACGAAAACACAGCACTTTTAGGCAAGGGTTTTTAATAACAAATAAATAGAATTTAGAAACGTAAACAAAATAGAAATGCGAACTACTGAAATGATATTTGACCTAAGAAAACGACTGAATACAATACTAATGAACTCTAAACTGAATGACTCTATATAAAACAACTAACGGCGTCTACTTCGAGCCCGAGAAACGTACTTTACCCTGCCTGGGTGGTGTGCCCTCTTACTATGGGGAGAAGCCCCAAATAAATACAAACAACAACCTATTCCGAAGTAGTATCGTGGGAGACTGACTTTTCTTCAGTCGAAACTTTCCAAGTAAAGTTTCTTTGCTATAAAATTTAAATAAACTAATCCCATTGGTTGTTAAAGTACGTTTCGTCTCTCTGTCTAGTACCGCGAACCATGACCTGTTTCTGTCACGGTGGCCAATCAAAATATTATTTCCTAGCTAGTGACCTAAAACCCTTAGATATTATCCTCGTCTCAAAGTGAGATGGGGTTACGACTTACTCTACTGTTATTATTCCTGGAAAAACCCCATAAAAAAACCAGGAGGACCTATGCCTTTGCACTATTGTCTATATGAACATACAAAAGATCTTACTTCGAAGAACTTCCAAGTACCACCATAATTCATTACAATTTACTGGCTTTAATTAGTTACGCCCAATTGGCGCTTTGTGTCCTCAACATTGTTCCGTGTCCAGGGATGCACGGAATTAGACATCCATAAAATGTTTCACTAACTTTGTTAGGCCCGAACAATTATCAATACTATTTATGACCCAAAATGACATCTTTGCTACAGAACCAGAGATGGTTTTACAAAATCTATCTATTTGAGCCAGATGTTACTTTCTAAAGATATTTACTTTACTTGACGTTTACCCTGTGTGCTTTTGTTACACTCTCTTTCTGTCTCTACTGCTGTAAACCCTGTTGTGAATGAAGTAACTTTTGCTGACGTCGAAGTTTACTGGATATTAACGGATATCAATTATCAAGCCCATATCATATTCAATCAATTATCAAAATAACTTGGTCATACTTAGGGTAAACTAAACAGCACAGCGATGGAACATATGCACAGGGTCCTGCATATGTAAGGTGGACAGGTAGGAAGGGGTAAAGCGAGCAAAGCTATCGAGTGGAGGGTAGTATAGACTGATGAATTACTTGAAACCCAGGAGCTAGGAATATCAGATCCTCGATTAAAATTTTCTATATATATCATAGCATATATTGCAGAATACATTGTTCAATTTTTAAAGCTAATTTACTAAAAGTGTACTACTTTAGTGCGAAAATTTCTAAATAATCTAGGCCTGGCGAAGCAGCCATATTCTTGCGACACTTAGCTACGCCCAGCGAACCCGTTTTTTGTATGCAGAAAGGATGCTTACATACTCTACCATACTACCTGAATTGATCAAACATTATAAATGATGTGTTTATTCATTTGCATTTCATTGCCTCCTTCTGTCTGTTTGTTCTAAGAGATCATTGATGCTTTCTATAGCAGTGTAATGAGCTCGTAATAACGCAGTAGAAGAGCAGGATATGCATCAAACTGACAATAACACGATCGTTATTCACAAGTGATTCAACAAAGCACCGTATATGATATCTTTTGCATGTTTGCAACACTAATGAATATGTTGTGCTTAACGACAATCATGCTATATTACTTCAAGAGTTGGCGTAATGAATTCCGAGAAAATATTACAGGATACTAGCTGCAAGCATACGGGTAAAAATTCAAATAACGATTCACGACGAACATTTCATTATTGCATGTTACGACTTGTTGAAAGTAAGGACTAATTGTAGGTGACTGTGGAAAGTATAATTGGCAATTGAACGGTTTATTTTATTATTAGCTTTCACATTTTTTCGACGGCTTTGCTTATATACTACAATGGCAATACATGTCGACCGAATGTGTGATGTGCGTCGTGATATTACAATTATTAGATAATTTAATTATTTTATTATTTTTACAAATACCTGTTAATTTACAACCGTTTAACTGAAACAGTAAATATATTATCCGCTACCAGGAAACTGTAATTGTTACTTATGTTTATGTAACAAAATATACCGGGTGGCTTAAAGTGGATGGCCTCTTAGACGTATCTCGAGAATGAATATATGCATTATTCTGAAATTTTGGATGTGTACATAACCTCGAAATTTCTATAAAGCAAGATATTTTCAAGGGTCTGGCACATCCAGTTATACCGGAAGTCAACATCAGTAGATAAGCTGTAGGCGTAATCCAGTAGATAAGCTGTAGACAAAAACGCGTGTATTTTTAAAGGGGCCTAAATTTTACTAATTTTTGAGTAATTTTACCCCCTCCCTTTATCCTAATTATCCTGAAGTTATCCTCGTTATCCTTGTTCTCCTGAAGTTAGCGTCACGCCTTGACGCTAACTTCAGGATAACAAGGATAATCAGGATAATGGATAATCAGGATAAGAGAAGGGGGTAAAATTACTCAAAAATGAGTAAAATTTAGGCCCCTTTAAAAATACACGCGTTTTTGTCTTCGTACGCCTACAGCTTATCTACTGACATCAGTTTGCTTATTTTAAATGGAACGCCCTATATGTTACTTCATTTCTAGATTCTATGTAAAATTTTAAATGCATTTCATGAAGGATGTCCTATACCTATCTTCAACTGTTTTTGAAATATTGTCAGGTGAATATTAACATTCTGCAACTTTGACACCCTGTAAAATCTAAACGGTTTGAGATCACCCAAAACGGTTTGCACATTTCAATCTTAACTTTTCATTAGCTATCGTTGGACACTAATTTCAGATTTAACCAAGATATTAAATTGCATCGAAAATTTTAAATTTCTGGCTAAGGAAAGGAAAACACAAAAAAATAGTATAAGCTGAGTTTATTTCGTAAGATGACTATACTCGGGAAATACCTCACTGTGTCGATATAACCTTACTTATAGATTAACATGATGTTTTTAAGAGATGAATCAAATAAATATTTGTTTAAACAACTTCTCATTTAACATACTAGGTATATATTATTATATTATTAGATTCTGTATTACCTAAATTTTAACTGTGATCTATGTAACGTTTCCTATTCTTATTTGGTTTAGTTTTCATGAAAATGAAAAAAATATTCTGAAAAGTATTCTTCTTAGTATGAAAACGAAACGGTTATCGTAATCTCAACTATTATTTAGTATTATTAAGTACTATTAAGTACATTATAGCTAATATACCTTGTTACCTATTTTAAATATATTAGCTGATTAAACGTAAAAACTCACATTTTCGTTAATTTCTTGAAAACTAAGCAAAACCAAAATAGGGAATAATTAAAATTTAATACAGAAGGAATTTAAAAATAAATAACGATAAGACATGTTTAGGGTACCTACTATTAATAATGTCGACCTGGGATTTTAAAGGAAGTTTACAAACATAATTCGATATAAGGTATTCTATTTAAAATAAGAAATTTGATGATTGCATTAGAGAACTGAACAACCTGTACAAAATAAAGTAAATAAAAATAAAAAATTTAGATAAAATCTAAAACACTGGAATAAGAGTAGAGGATCTTATTTTGGATACCCTGTACGTAGTCGTAAAATCTGAGTTTGCAGAGTGCAACTAACTAACAGCATTTAACATTTTTAAGTACCTATCCGTTTAGTATCTAATTTTTACTTTTTATGGGCTGTTATACTTTTAACTGCATTTTAGTCGATCAAGAAAAGTTCAAGTTGAGTTGAGTTATTTTTTAAACCTATATTTGTCTAGGTAAATACCAAATCATTATAATGATAAATAATAATTTGATAATAGTAATAATGATAATGATAATAATAAAATATGATTTAACATTTATTTTTATATTACCATTTTTTTGTGAAATATTGGTGGGTCATTGATATGAACAGATATGTTATTATTTGTATCAAGTTTATTACCTTATTATCTATTTCGTAAAGTTGCAAACAGTTAATAACCTTCAATCTGGCATTGAATTTCAAATTATGGCTATCCCAAGTTAATAAAATAAAGAGTTCTTAGACTGTGTAAGGTTTTTGCTTACAGTAGAAGCTATTAAAGAACGTAAAATACAAAAAGATTCCGCTTCTAGGCTTCATGCTAGGAGGCTCGAGAACGAGCAGCTTCAATTTCCGAGTTTTCCGTTCATTTCTAAAATATGAACTGACGTATAATAAAAAATGTTTACGCTCTCGAAGGAAATATTACCCACCTAAAAAAACCATAGAAGTGGTATTCTTTAACCAAACAATATAATCAATGTGGTGATAATTTACGCCCTATGTCCAAAATTATTCGAATTTGGTTGGTATAGGTTTGAATAAATTTTATTATAAATTTTATAATAAATATTTAAAATAAAACATATATTTTATTCTAATAGTAACGATATTAATTTATCCTAAAATTTCAAAATATCAATTTTATAAAATTGATATATAACGATACTTTCAGCAAGCCTACTTACCTACTTATATTATGTAGGGCGATCTGTCACAACAACTAACTCCATGGTATTTAGATTTTAGAGGAATACGACTAAATAGCGATACATTGTCCATAATACATAACACGTGTTTCAGTTTTAAATTGACAAACTTTGGGTTCCAATAGAAATTTGAAAAATAATGCCACTTTCTACTATAATATTTATCTGTTTGGAGCTCCTCAAGGAAGTTACAGGGTGTTAAAGTTCGCCAAAAATTAAGATATTTTTAATATCTCTGAAACTAAAAAAGCTACCTATCCAATATCAAATTTGGTACACTTGTAACTGTACAATACTGTAAAAAGGAAACATTTCGTTTTCTTTTTTCTTTTCAACGAAAGAAACGTTTCTGATTTACTTTCTTTTTTCCAAAAAAGCATATAGTTAGGTATTAATTGAAAAAAAAAACAAATTAAATTGCCATAAAACCGTAGCAGATACGACGAACATGAAGAATTCTTTTTTGTGTGGTAAATAAAACGGGACATTCGAAATTAATGCCGCTTTTGATTTTGCACAGGGCCGAACTACTTTTTTCTTAAATTACCATCACTAATTACCCATATCTCCACCACTGGTTTTTCGATCAGGTGGATACTTCACTATTTTGTGGCAACCGATATCAGCTAAAACTGTATCAAACTTGGCTTGGATAGCTTTTTTAGCTTGAAATATTTAAAAAAATCTTTATTTATATTTATATTGATATTTAAAGTAATATCGATTTTTAGATGGACCACCCTGTATAACTACGTAATTTTCAGAATCCAACGATATAACATAAGTGACATTTCAGTTGTCAAATTACTTTTTGGACTATTTTACTATTGAAGTGGTTTCTCTCAACTGTAATTTCAGTTCTCTTGGTTTCACAGAAGTATATCGGTAGATTGCTTATTAGTTGTACTTTCTGATGATGCTATAGTACCATTGTGGTACCATTTAAAAACTATTTTTAACTTTATAACCACTTTTTATATAAAACTTTTATATAAAATTTTAACGCCTTGTAACTGAAGATATTGGATGTTTTGAGGCCAACTCTATTCATAGTTCATTAGAGTTAAAAGGAGTTGGTAAGGCAGTATAAATTCAAAAGTAAAATAGAGTCCAAAAAGTAATTTAACATCTGAAACGTCACCTATGTCAATCGTTAGATTTAGAAAATGAGCTAGATTCCAAAATATAATAATATACAGGGTGTTCCATATTAAAATCTAGACTTCGTTTTACTTCCGGTAAAATCCGTAAGGGGCAAAACGGTTATTTTTATGTCAGAAAGTGACTTTTTGTAAGGTCACCTAAGGTCACTATACTTCCGCCATGCCAAATTTTAAAATTGTATCTAGAAAAAGAAGGGGGGAAGAGGGGTATATCATGAATCAGTGCCACACTGTATCTATTTTTCAATGTTTTTCTATCTATAATTTAAATGACCCTAAAATTATCTCCATTCCCATAAAGTCATCAAAAAAGTGTTTGTCATGCGTGCGTCGCTTTTCCCCACAGTCTTTGGCTTCGATTTGGAGATTGTCTAATTCATGTGGTATTTGAACCGTATAGCCGAGTTTGAATTGAATTTAACAGGTAGCTGTCGCGCTTCAAAATATGGAGCATAGATCCATATAATTCTCATGGACATAACTCGTTTTTAATCAATTTTATAAGGCCCTCTTTTAGGATAAAATGTCTGCTTTTATTTGCGGTTTGTGAGAATCACAAAAAAACTAAAATTTGGTTACTCCTGTTATATTTTAAAAGACATGTATTAACGTAATTCGAGTGCCATTAATTTTATGGAACGATGTTCTCGTTCGCAAATATGTTAAATTAGGATAAGCCGATTCCCTGGAAACCCTGTGTGGCGTATTTAAATGCCCTTTGCAAACATAAAACACATTATATTACTGATTTGAACGGCTACGGTTGCAGTCATATTATCGATATGTTAAATGATTTAAGTTTCAAACAAGCGGTAATAGTCATTTCACTTCATATTATGCATACATTATATCGATTAAATAATAGTAGTGAAGTCCATACATCTAAAATTCTTATAAAAGTGAAATTTCAACGGAAATAAGCTTTATTGTGAGAAATCTTTTATACATAGAACTTTAATTTAGATGTTTACTAATTGTGTTAAATAATTAAATAACTAAAATATAGAAAACTTGAATTCACTTGAATCGATATCAATTCCGCTAATGGCGAAATGGTGTTTAATCAAATTATCCTCAGGAGATGGTTTAGGTTTCAGTATAAGCACTAGGGAACCATTTTTTTAACGCATACAATAATAACCAATCAATACCATCGGTAATGAAATATTACATAGAGTTTGTTCCAGAAAGGCATATGTAACATGTATTAAAAATATACTTCAATTGTTTCATAAAGAAAACGAAACCTTTTGTAATGACAATCAAAAAGTACCATGAGCTATATTTTTAGAATTATATTGGATACTGTTTCAAAAAGGCAAAAACTACACTATGGACTTCATTTTATAGTCCAAAATGTTTCCAAAAATATATTTTTATGTTTTTAATTTTTTAATTAACACATTATCGGATATAGGACAATATATTTTTTTGTACCTAAATTCCTCTTGTCTGAGCTTATACAAATTTAAACCTATAACCTAAATACAAACCTATCAAAATTAAAAATTTTCTATTAAATTCAATCTCTTGGTTAAATCTGACATTCAGGTCAAACTATAGGTTATGAAAAGTTAAGATAGGAATGTGCAAACCATTTTGCTTGATCTCACACCTTTTAGATTTTACAGGGTGTCAAAGTTGCAAAATGTCAATATTCACCCACCTGTCAATATTTCAAAAACTGTTGAAGATAGTTATAGGACATCCTACATGAAATGCGTTTAGAATTTCAACTAGAATCCAGAAATGAAATAACATATAGGATGTTCCATTTAAAATAAGCAAGTTGATGTCGACTTCCAGTATAAGCGGAAGTCGACTTTTAACTTTTAATAATTGATGCAGTGATATTAATAATAATCAACACTTAGGTAAGATATTAAAAAGGGAAAATTTCAAATCAATCAAAGATGTCAAATCGAAGCTAACATCTCCTAGTCTTCAAATATGGAAAATATTCAGGGCAGATCGTAAGCGTCGTACCATGTAGTTCGACAAATTTAATTGGTACTGAAATATAGATAAATATTAATTTACCCTTTGCGTATGTTTTAAATACAATAATATTTATTTGCCGTCTGCAAACCAGGAACGTCTGCACGTTCCTGTTTTGTTATTAAAAAAAGGAACACCTTTGCATCGTCCGTGTTATATGTATATATGTACTAATTGTACTTACAGGGTATCCCAAAAATATACCGACAAACTTTAAGGCGTGGTAGGGGACATGAAAACAAACATTTTCTGTTTAATAAACATGTCTGCAAATGAGCCGTTTGGCCATAGCAATAAAATGTTTTAAATCATACCCAAATCACTAAATTAATTATTGATTTAGTTAGCTACCGCTGTATTTCATTCAACTTTTTTGTTTCAACTACGCTTCTTGTTGGGAGAAAAAAAATTTCTTTATCACAATAAACATTCCAAAGATGCCAATTTTAAAACCGTAGTATTATTTGTAACTTATCAAGTTGACATCAGAACATTAACTTTGTTGAGTTTGAATTCAAAATTTGTATTGAAAATGGACGATAAACTTCTCATTTCAAGAACTTACCGATATGCACCTTGCTTATGGTGCAGCAAATTGTAATTAAAGAAAAGCTGCACGCTTGTATGGACCGAATTCGGAACGGTGGCAACCTCATCATACAACCTTTGCTCCTATCCATCGTCGCCTTAGAGCAAATGGGAACCTAAAGCGTCCTAGTGGTGTGGTCGTCCAAGAAAATCAATCCAGAAGTGTTCGCGCAATTTCACAACAAATGTGATTCTCTATGTCCACGGCACAGGCCATGAACAATTCCTCTACCACTACCATTTACAACGCGTACAAGCTTTAAATCCTGAATATTATCCACATCGATTAGCTTTTTGCCAATAGTTTTTTGGTCACAACTTAATAGAACCTGACTTCGTGGGAATAGTTTTGTTTTCTCACGAAACATGTTTCACTCGCGATGGTTATTTTGATGGTTGAATGGTTGAAACAGCCACATTTGACATTATGAAAATCGTCACGCTGTGGTCTCTAGAGGACACCAGCAACAATTTTCTGTAAACATGTGTGCTGGTATTATTGGAGAGAATTTAATAGTTCACTTACTGTCTACTCATTTGAACGCAGATATTTATTTCCATTTTCTTCAAAATGTTTTGCCTCAATTATTGGAAAATTTCCCTTTAAACATTAGAAATAACATGTGGTTTTAACATAACGGAGCACCTCCACATTTTGTTTTGAACGTGCGCCAGTATATGGACCAGATACTGACCACCCATGGATTGGAAGAGAAGGTTCCGTTGCCTGGCCCGCGCTTTTTCCCGATCTCAATTCCCTGATTTTTTTCTTTTGGGTTCATCTGAAATCTTTAGTCTACGAAACGCCTATTCGTAACGAGGAAGATCTCTTAGCAAAAATAATGGCCAGTTATACACATGTAGAAGCCATTCCCGGAAAATTCAATAGGGTTCACGAGTCAATGAACCGACGGGGTAATTGTTGTATTGAAGCAAATGGTCAACATTTTGAGCACTACTTATTGTAAACCTTCATTTAATTATCAATGAAATAAAGTCGAATTCGTACCAAAAGTAATTTATTATCGTCCTCTTGAACATTTTGTGAAATGAATATTAATTATTTATTACTGAAATAAACAAAACTTAGCAAAACTATTTTTTTCTTTTTTCTGCCAAAGAAGCATTTTCGGACATATGTTTATTAAACAAAAAGGTTGGTTTTTATGTCCCCTACCCCTTAAAGTTTGTCGGTATGGTTTTGGAACACCCTGTATTTTATACATTCTTATTCATTGTTATTCTGGGTGTTAAAGTAATTCCTACTGATATTAAATTTTCCAATCAATTTTAATGTACGTATAATATAGTATTTATTTTAATATCATTTTGACAAAATTTTGCAATTTAATACCATGGAGGAGCAGTTAAATACACTGGGACATCCATATAATAAAATGTTTTTAATTTGCACAGATCTAGTGCCCACCAATAAATAAAAATACTAAATGTTTTAACTTTAAAGTGCAGTGAGTTTTCCAATTCATATATAAAATACCCTGTATTTTTTCACTTGGTGTTAAAAGATAAAATTGAATTCTCTTTTTTCCAAGGTAGGTATTGTAGAGGTTAAAGTTACAACTTTTTGAGATATTACAGATTGTCAGATTTTCAAGAATTTTTAGGAAGTTTATAGATACTAATCATGAAGGTAAATTCGTTAAAAGTTCGATGGAAAATATATTTTGATAACAAACTATAATATAAAACATACTAACAATTAACAATAAAACGAGGAACATGAATAGAGTTTTAAATATATGCTCAGAGTATCATAAAGCAAATTAAAGAATGTGTTCAAAATATTAGCCATTTTGTTGGAGACCCTTTCGTATCCGTTTTTTAAAAGATTCAATATTTGTGGGCCAATACTTCTAACTGCATGAATAATTCGCATTTGCATATCATCCTGCGTGGCTGGTGGTGGTGATCAAATAAGCAGTATTTTTCACAAATCCCCACAAAAAGAGACTCTAGTTTATTTATTCTATTAGTGGCTCTAGTAAAATTCACTTCGTACGAGGCTAATTGAAAAATAGCATATACAAATATATGTTATTTTGATTGTTTTTTGTTTTAAATCTATAATTTGCTCAAAGCTTACATAAATATTTAAAGAATATTAATAAGGCATTAACAATAACTCAAAAATAATTCACGTATGAAAATCTTACAAAATCTCCCGGGCTTTCCAAAAATGTAAAATATGCAGAGGGTCTCATTTAAAATAAGATAATTAGTTGCTGTACAGAGTAATCTGAACATCCTGTATATTGCCTACTAGTTTTAGGTAATGCAGGAGCAAATAGAACCAACTTTGGTATCAAAATCTTCACATATAACGAAGGTATGAAAGACGCACTAATGCCACACCAGTATTTAAAACTATCTAATAATAAATAATAATTGCTGAATAGGTATTTAGGTACATATAAAACATATAAACCACGCCACAGAAATGGACAACCTCCTTGCTCAAAGCCTCAGGCTTAGAGGGAAGGTACGTGTGAAAAAAAACCAGACACACAACCATTCCCAGAGAGAAGTGCCATTTCTCCCATAGCGATATTCGAACTCGTGCCGGAATATACCATTATGTTAGTCACAAGCTACCACTCAGCATCTAAAAACTTGATCTGACTGATGATTAAAGTAATTATTAATTACTTCAGTGTAATAGGTAAGTAGCGTCGGACGCAAAATAAAATCACTGAAAATGTCGACTGAAGGGCACGATATGCAACGGAGTGGAATTTTAGAAAGTATCTATATTTAGCACAATATTTTGGGTTTTTTGCAATTTTCATTACATTTATTAATACCTCAAAAGTGTAGCGTTTTATATGAAAACAATTTTTGTATTTTCGTAAAAATGTGGAAATAGTTGGAGGTATGAAATTTTAAGTAAACCCTTTGTTAACGTTTTTTATTTTTGAATATTCTATAAACGAGAAATGTGAACTACAACAAACTATTCGTTTTACTTTTTTTTAAAAGATAACGAGTCTGCATTATGTATATAAAGAGTCTGATGAAATGTCTGTTAGTGAGTCCTATTGCAATGTAATTAATTAACTTATTCCATAAAGTAGACATTAATAAAGGATTCTATGATTAATCAAGTTTACTGAAAAACTGAATGAATACTAAATAATTCTGAGGATGAGTATTGTTTATATTTAACATATCATTGGTGACTCCGGTATGGAATATCACCAAATCAAATACTATAAACCGCACTAAAATAAATGAACAACGGCATTATAAGCCAAGTCTACTTATCGTTAGTACATGGTTTTAACTGTCAAAGGATAAAAATTATTATTTATTTTGTCCATCAGAAATGTCGATTAATATGACTGAGGTTTAAGCATGATAAATTCTTGCTTTCACCAGCTTAAAGATGTTCTTTTATTTTGGTAATTTAGGAGAAGCTACACCATAAAATTTCCCGCTGCGAGTACAAACATCACAACAGGATATCAGTTGGGTTTTTGAAATCGTCTATAATTTAGCAACCTACTGAGAGGTGTGAATTATATTCTCATTAATTCTTACAGCAGAAGAATTTCAATTAAGAAAATAGTTATTCAGTGAACATAACAGATTGATTAATTCAAAATGTATTATTTTATCCATATTTCTTCAGACGTGTCAGGTGTATTCTAAAATAAATCTGGTACCTAAATATTGTCGAAAATGTAGTGTGTACCAAATTCGACTTATTTGTGTTGGTATTTTGGTTGTTGAAAGATGTAGATGGACGCTTAAATCAGTAAAATTTGTATAAAAAAGATGTATAAAAAATGTTTCATATTATTTCACGACTTCTAATTTCTTTTGTTTTTTATTTGTTAACATTATATTTTGGTTTACTTACAGCTGCTAATTCTCTCGGGTGCTACCTATTAAAGAGGACTTTTAAATAGTATTAATTTGAAATTGGTTTCTTTCTGTAGAATAAATAAATAAAACTAGTTAAGTTAGTTCTGGTCACAAAATGGTAAGCCATGTGCACTATGATAATACATTTATTAAATTAATAAAACGAGCCGCTATATAACAAACCAACATTTCATTAATAATGTAATTCAAAAGTCTTGGTACATTAACAAGTCTATGAAATAAAAGTGCTTCAATAATGATTCAAAATATATTATTTGCATCGTCTTAATCAGATTAGAGTTTACCAAGGAGTCGGGCACCTGGTCCAGTCCACCGCTACCTAAAAGATCTATTTTGGCACTTCCATGGCAATGTATTTAGAGCACCCTGTCCAGCTTTGCCCTTTCAATCAGACTTCACACCCTTGATAGGGGCTCTTCCATGTAGCTATCAGCTCTTGGTCTTCTTTCTCCAAGTATTTGAAATCTCAGCCTCGTCAGGCCCGCACACTGACACAGTAAGTGTACTAAGTGTGCTCTTCTTCTTGGCAGAATCTGCAAATTGCTTCTTCTGTCAGTCCCATTAGATTCATGTGCCTATTGATCCTACAGTCACCTGTTAGGAAACCCACTATTATTCTGATGGCCTTTTTATTCTGGCCTAACAAATCTATTGGAATTTGGCGACCGTTCTTTAATAAATCACTTTGCCTGCCTCAGTTGTAGCAGAGTCTTCCACCATTCGCGAGATTTCTTTCTCTGGTCCTATGAAGTATTTTGATTTTCTGGGTGGTGCATCTGCCTTCTCGTTACCCTTGTGCCCCTCATGCCTAGGTACCCAAGCTAGGGTACTCAAGACAGTCCACACGAGTTTTGACGTAACCCTATTACCTGTATCGCCGCTTAGTTGTCGGATGAAATGGCAATCGAACGATTATCCGTTCCTCGCCTTATTGCCTCCTTAGCGCAGCATTGTAAAGCTGTTACTTCAGCCTGGAACACTGTTGCCCATTTGGCTAGAGTTTTTGAAATTTTGGTTACTGGCTTCGTTCTATAAATCCTGACTACAACTCCCTGTTCTGTTTTGAAACCGTCCGTATACCAGACTATTTTTGGTGCTGTTATTGGAAGACCATTGCCCCAGTCTTCCCTATTTGGTATTTTAATTACAAGGTTTTTTTGGAACCTATACCTAGGGACCATTATGTCTGTGGTAATTCCTAAAGCATTGACTGCTGATCCCTTCCATTCTGCATAAAGCTTCTCCGGCCCGTGCCGGCCGGCCATCAAAAAGATGGTCCGGCCCGTGCCGCAGTGTCATGGGTGTCTGTCTGGTCCCGCATTAGTCTATGCATCACCGACAGCCTCACATTGAATCATCATCTTAATGGACTGAAAGTTATATTTAAAACGTTTGAACTTTAAATAAAAATCTGGTGCCTCTGACAAGTATGAATGCCTTATTAGCAAATGTTACCTATACCCAGAAGGCTCTGATGATAGTTCATAATAGTATTGTTAATTTTAAGCAGTGTTGCGATGCGATATAATTACTATAGTTTATAAATACAGACTATAATATTCGAAAGAAGAAAAATTAGTTTTGTTTAGAGACTTATTTTAGAACAAATGAAATAATCAGTGCGCATGTGAACCATATTTTAAAATATTGATCGAAACCAGATAAACAAATGTTTGGAAAGCTAATTAACAGTCTTTTATGTATGTTCTCGTAGCTATGAAGAGAAAATAGTACCCATGCCGTTGATCACATCGGACAAATAAATAATATTTTGGAAGTAGTAATCAACGATCATGCCACTTCAGTGAGAGAATTTCCCAAAATAGAGTGTAGTATAATACCTAGTTATGCCATTCATAAGAACTGAGCCTTGTTGATACAATCGTTGCCTATACTACAACCACAGCATATAAAACAATCAGCAGTCTAGCTCTCGGGCGGCACCTTTGATCTATTGAAATTCAATGTGAGACGTCACGGGCCGCCATTTGAGGAGAGAAGTCAGGGCCGGATTAGGGATATTTGCAATTTTTACTCTCCTCGTCCAGGACGGTATTATCGATATTTATCTAAAGATATTTTCTAAAAATTAATGATGTAAGCCGCTTAACAAACATACAGTTAAGGAAAAGTAATTACATACGAGCGTTGTCATTTATTTATCTAAATCCAAATATATACACAGCATTGGTATGTAGATAAAAAAAAGCAATAAATACACACAAGATGTCCACAAAACAAAAGTAATATAATTCAGCCAAGGCTATACAAAGAGTAATAACAAAGAATGCATAAAAAATAACTAAAATAAGCATCTTTTAATGAAATAACAATTTCATAATAATAACAAGAACATGAAAGTATGTTTCCAATACACACAATTTTAAAATTCTAAAAAATTATTTTTAGAAACATTTTTTATATTATTAAAAATAAAAGTATGTAGTTAATACTCTTGTACTTTTTATATTTTTGAATATTCTGAACACGTATAATGTTACTATTTAAGTACAATATAGCAATGTATATTTCGGACTTTGTTTTATATCCACCCTTCCTACTTTGAAACGATGCAGTCAAATCATATAACTCAAGTTTGCCATGAACGGAGACGGATATTAAAAAATATGAAAAGTAATTTTTTATTGGAAATTAAATTGTAGAGGTTGTTTCTTTTTGTCATATTGCCTGTTGATTCATTTTTAAATATATTTTTTTTATTCAAGTCTCTCCCATTGGTCGATTTAAAAACCTGATATTGTCACATCATATAATATTCTATTAGGGTAGTATATTTTGCAAAATAAAAACTCCCAAAAAAAATTTAATTTTTATTCGGAGTAACAAGTACAATCTTTGTTATTTGGAGAGATACGAAGTTGGTTAAATTAGAGGACAGTTGAGCAATTACTAGCACTAAATAGTGGCCCCAGAAAATTGTTGAAAAAACCAGCGGTTCTCAAAATATTTAGCAAAACAATAAATTTCCAAAAAACTTAAATTAGCTTTAGCTCCGTTATTTATAGAAATTTTCAAATAGAAATTTATTTCGTACATACATGCATAATTATCTTTGTATTAATGGTACCAGAATGTTCGCCTACTAGATTCTGATTTATGAATATCATCTTTTGTTTTTCTTATGGACGCCATATTAGAATTTGACGTGGTTAGATAGAGAAAAAAAAAAGGAATCTGGCGATGTGTAATACTTAGGGTTTTGAATATAATTAAGAATTAAGGTTTATAATTAGTTGTTAGGTCTATAATTTTCTATATAGTTTCTTGCCATTTATTGACTATTAAATCAATCACCCTGTATAAAACTAAATGCAAAGATGAAGAAACATTATTTTTACAGATTTCGCCATATTATTAGTTTGTTTTTATTAATATTTTTAAAATTTCTATTAATGTTCTTTAAGGTATAATAAATTCTTATACGCATGTATAGTCTTAATACATATTTTTGTGAAAAAAGGTGGTTAAATGGAAGCTCATTGCAAATATTTAGATAATTACTGCAAAAATTTGATTTTAAAATGAGTGTTTCAAAATTATCCTGAAAGAAGTGCTCAATCTTTGTGATTAAATTAACAAAATCGTGATGTGGATTTCTTAAATTGCCGAACACATCTCCATGTGCATTATCGTAAGGTTTAAAATAACAGAAAAGAGAGGAGTCGTCCAACTCTTCATGTGCGTTAGAGTACCGGATACATATTTCACAACTGAATATCCAAACATTTTTTTAACAAGTATCCACAAAGATCGTGTAAAATTTTGTTCCAGTATATAATTTTTGTGATAATCAGTAGTAATTTTTATATTTACTCCGTGAGGATTTGTTATTGACTGTTATACAGGTTATACTGTTATACAGTTATACTGTTATACTGTTATACAGGTATGTCATTTAGAATATACCTATACTATAACAGTTTAATAGTCTAAAAGTTTCAACACACAGGACAAATAAGAGTTTAATAGTAACACACACACACACACACACAATTTATAGTTTTAACACAGAATAAGTAAGGGTTTAATAATAACAAATATAAAAAATCACTCGCCGACTATGAACACAGGGAACGTCAAATAATAAAACTTAACACGCCACTGCCGTTTCTGACAGGTTCTCTCCTCAAATGGCGGCCTGCGCGAAGGGATGCGCCTACCGTTCCCGCCAACTAGAGCTAGACTGCTGATTGTTTTATATGCTGTGCTACAACCACATATCGAGAACCAAAGTACACAAAGATATGATTTTATTTTTCTGCTGGAAGAAGTATTTACAATTTTAAATTTCACTCAACTAACGGGAATTTTAATGTAAACAGCTGTGAATGTGTGAATATGCAAATTTATTGTATACATGTTTTCCATAATTCAGTTTTGGTATTCATACATAACTCAATTGTTGCTATAAGCCTTATTTGATATAACTCTTTAAAAAATAATTTTATCAGTAGTTTTCTTATAAGTTGTTTTTTGTTAAAAAAATTATCTGAATGGCACGACACTAAACGGTATTCTGGTATAAATGCTGGTACGGTACCTGCGTAAAAAAATGTTTTACATAACTGTCGATACGTCATTTAGAGAATTAACATTTTAAATAGGTAGAAGTCTCATGAAATCGTCTTAAATAATCTAAATCATTGTTTCCTAGAAGTACACGATGTTACTCGTAAATGTATACCTCTTTTATTTTAATGATTTAGAAAGTGAGACATTTAGACATTTTACGTTTTAGATATTTTAAAAAGTTGTAATATACCAGGCGAGCCGATGGCTCAGGATTCAGTGTCTCTATCGCTCAACTTCAAGATCGTGGATTCGAATCCCCATACCATCAGACTATTTTTAATTAAATTGTCTACTCATAGATTAAGGCTTATTCGCAGGGCTGGTTTGGCAACCATTCTGACGATGGCCCAGGATGGTCAGAATGTCAGCTTGATGTTAATGTGAGAGATCAGTTGATGTTTGACTATTTATCCCCCTAACTAATGAGGTTTTTCAGGTTTACCTCATTCCAACATTGAATGGTGGTTTAAGGCTTACTAACCTAAGTCGTTCCTGAGGCGCGCATGCGGCCCGCGAAATAATAATATGCCACGCCTTCCCTACATAAGTTTCAGATTTTCAGACTAATCCTTGTAATTAGAATGAGATAACATCTTTATTATTATTTTTTTGTTGAAATCCAGTCGACCGGTTCCCTGGTTCCGATTCTCAGGGTCGGCCGCTGGTGGTAATCAGTAGCTACTCCCCACGTCCGTGGGGTGAGTAACTACTGAGTCCGGGAATCGTGTGCCCTAAGTAGACGTAATAAACCCAGAATGACCGCCTTCTGCATTCTTCCGGTTAGAAGATCTGCGGAATTTTGGCATGCCGGTATGATCTTCAGTTCCGAAAGCAGTGCATGTCTTGCTCCACCGAGGGCTCTTATTATCAGTACCACAAGCTTCACTCTGGATGGAGTCTGCGGAGTTCGAAGAGAAGGTCTCGATATTTCATCCGTTTCTCCTCCTCTTTCAAGACAACGTTGTTCTCGGCAGGAGCCGAGAACTCGATGACAAACTATCTTGAGCTATTGGTCGAGAAGGACTACATCAGGCTTATTGGCTCGAATCTGCCTGAGCGTGGGAAATGCGCGTTCCAATAAATTCGGCACTTCTCTTTCCCCACAATGGACTCAATATCCCACGGAGCGTAAGGCAGGCCCTGCAGTTGACATCAGGGACCTCCATACCCATGACACGGCTTCGATAGACGAGGGTGTTAAATACACCCTCTTATTATTATTATTATTATTATTATTATTATTATTATTATTATTATTATTATTATGGTTATTATTATTATATTATTATTATATTATTGTCCCATTCACTTAATCCTGTAATTTTTTAAAACAAGTCTCTTGTTCTTTATATAAATATATCGTATCTTTTATAGGACATCGGTATATTATTTATATATACTTTACAAAAGGCATTGGTTTATATCTGTCCTCAAAATTTTAGGCCATTATACTAGAACTTATGAGAACATAAAGGATTATTAAAATAAAAGAGAACCATTTGGTTTTACTATTCGGTAACTTATTACTAGGTACTATGAATAGGTTATAATCCATTAATTTAGGATTATAACCTAAAAAATTGCAAAAATTTATTAGGAGTGCCAACTCACTTAAATATTAATTAAGCAGTATTCCCAAAGCGTAGCTCCATATTGGATTGCTAAATGTAATACGTGGCTCAAGAACTTACATGGTGCATGAAAATTAATTGTCATCTACTATGTAAGTAATCTGACGTTAATGTATCATATTACAATACGAGATGGGAAATTATCAAATCAAGTCGAATACCGAGTTTTATAGTCATCAAAAATTGTCATATGATGTTACAAAATACAGTAGATTAAAAAAAATACATGTATACATATAAATAAATCAAATGTTCTACAATCTTGTAGCAAATTTATTTACAAAAAATTTATTTTATGAATTCTTAATTTCAAGTTTCAACCTAACTGGATTGGAGTATTAATATCTATTCATCAACGTATTTTTTTTAATATATTAGACAACGTAAACCGTACTCGCAAGACGTAACAAAGTAAATTTTTCGAAGATAATTACCACTTAATAAAAATATTTATATATAAATATTTTTTTTATATTTATATTTTTATATCTCTTTTATCTAATTAAAAATTATTTTTTGATGTGTTTCTTTCTAATTATTCTAAATGTTTCTACGAGGAAAATGGATAGTTAGTGTAACGTTATTACTAAAATTTAAATCTAAGTATAGCTGTAACTATCTTCGGAACTATTTTCTACGTTTCCTTATATCCCCGTTTTTATACATAGGTAGGTACCTATTTCATTTTTAATATTTAAAGGGAAAATAATTCAGCTTATATCTCCTATTCTTTTGATTGTTAAGGACTGATTTACAATATTTTATGTTGGAAATGCCACAACATATGCTATTTTAAATAGAAAAACATATATTTACTATAAACGATTTCCTTTAATTTATTTATATTATTATTCATATTTTCAATTACAATGTTGCCTACTTCGATCGCGTAACGATCCCCGCGGGCCACGGAAGGTCGCCCCCGGCCTCTCTCCAATGCGTAGGGGTATTTTCGTCCCGTTTCCTACGCGTTTTCTCAATTTAAACGCCTTTTCAAAAAACATCTGCCAAATTTTCGTCGATCGCCGTTTGTCGAGAGAGATGCGGCTAGCATCGGCGTTTCTCCTCGTGCCTAATGGTCCCGTCACGCCCGCCGAAATCCCGACTTTTCGCGAGACCCCCTCGCCCCTCTTTTAATTTTTACGGCTCCGAGAAGGGCTTCACGTGAAAGTTCAGTCCTTTCTCTAATCCTTTGAGATTTTTCTTCGAGACCGTACGTCGACTCCATCTACGTCTATTTCGTCTTGGAAAGTCTCCAGTCGCGTCCGTCTCAACTTCTTTCTCATTTTATCTGCCGATGTGAGATTGCACTAACGAGACAAGCACCTCCCACGAAAACTGTCAAATTAATTAAACTTCAGATAGGTTATTTTCATTATTTTCCTATGAGAAATATTGCTAACGGAATCGATAGTACTGAATGCCAAACACTTGTGATTACCAAAATACTGAAGCGAAATGCTTTTCCAATTAGAAAATCGGTAAAAATTAATTTTTTAGGATAACACGTCCAGTTTACATACTTAAACATCTCAAGGTAAATTTCTGACAACAGGGTGGGTAGCGCAATGGGATAGTTGTAGGACTCCAAAAATCGTAATGTTGATTTCGCGAGTTCGAGTCACGCTGGAGGCTACCTTTTTTTTCAATTTTTAATTCCAATTATTTATTAGTATTAGTTTGGAATTAATTCCTTCATTTTGGCAGTCTGTAAAATTCATCATTTTAGTTTACAAAAGTAAATATCTACAATATTAATTTGCTGCTACAATAATTATGACAGCAATATATTTTTGGTCCTATTGATAAAATTGATGAAAATGTTTACTGAAAAATAAATTCTACTTTCAGCACTTAAAAAATTATGATGTTTTACCATCAAGAATAGAGTGCCCTTACAATTCATCAAAATATTAAGAAAAGTTTAGTATAATTACATCATCATTCGAGATAAAAAAATGTCTTTTTTTATCACATCTCGTCGAAAAGTATCACATTTCGTCGCCTTATATCTCAAAAACTAAAAGAGATATCGGGATGCGGGTTGGACAGAACGATTTAGGATTTTTGTAAGTTTTTTTGGAACTGTTGCCAAATCTCCAAATATATTAGTAAATTTTTTATGGAATTCGCTCCTCTTTGGAGTAAAATTACTTGCTTATATTAAATGGAACACCCTGTGTATTTTGTCATAATCAGAAAGCCTAATCACTCTACTTTTCAAAAAGATATGCATTGTTTACATTATCTTGAGAATTGGAGCCACAAAATTAACTTTGTTAAAAGTACTCTTATTTGGGTTATTACGATTGAAAAAATACCTCCTTCTTTGTAAAGTTATTTTTAAGTTTTTGTACACTTATTTTAAATAATTTTATCATTTTAAAATATCTAAAATATCTTGATGTGGAACTTCACTGCATTTGCTTTTTAAATGAAAACAGATAGGGAGAAACGAATAATTCTTTAATAATCGGTAGGAACGAGTTTTGTTAACAATAACAACAAAGCACAATGACAGTAATAAAAATAACAGATAAAATAATCAAAATAACTGTATAAATAAAAAGTACTTGAATAAGTTGGAAAACAATTTGATTTAACTGACCACCATTTACTTCAATATACATTTGTGCATCCTTAGTAGTAAATGATCAAAAGTGTGTAATCCTTCTAATATGAACATTTTTACATCTATACTTCAAATATTTGACACAACTGACAATACTGTTTATTATTGTCCTTTTGTTTTTGATAGCTACTGTGAAAACGAAGACTAGCTTCACAAACTGTTCAAGTAAGAGGTGCTCCCATGCAACTGAATTTTGTGGCTCCAATTCTCAAGATAATGTAAACAATGTATACCTTTTTGAAAATTAAAGTGATTAGGCTTCCTGATTATGGCAAAATATACAGGGTGTTCCAATTAATATAAGCAAGTAATTTTACTCCAAAGAGGAGCGTATTCAATAAAAAATTTACCAATATATTTGGAGATTTGGCAACAGTGCCAAAAAAACTTACAAAAATCTAAAGTCGTTCTGTTCAAACCGCATCCCGATATCTATTTTAGTTTTCGAGATATAAGGCGGCGACATGTGATACTTTTCGATGGGACACCCCGTATTATTCTAGATGCTTTTGTCACCTGAAGGGTGACCCCAGAAATGGGAACGAAAATCGCGATAGGGATTCTCTCCCATTTCTAGTTTGATTTTAACTACTAAACGAAAAATATAAAACATTTTTATTAACAAAGGACTGTGAAATTATTAATTCTGTCAAAGTTTAGTAAATTAGTAAACTAATTTTTTACTAAGTTAAAAACTTTGATTCTGTTCTGTTAATTTTATAATTTTTTTTTACAATAATGAGACAGAGTGATACAACTTTACACGTGAGTGTAAACTTACAAACAGAGTGATACAACTTTACACGTTTTAATTCGTTAAGTTAATAAAAGTAATTCGGCGCACAGCCTAACTGTCTGACTAATAACAAATTCTAATTAATTCTATTAAATTTATCAAATCTTTTAAATGTTATCAAAACCGGGGACGAATACTGATGCCTACTAACAATATTATAATTTCAATAATCTGATAGGTTGGGTGGGTATTAACATGATCAGATAAATTATGGATTATAAAATTGGAATACATTACTTACTATAATCAAAGTGTTAGAAACAGAATTATTATACAGTTGTTAGGTAACTATAACACAAGGTTTCTACCACGCTGATACCTATTGTATTAAACAACTGACAAAGAGTTTCTTTATGTTCCTATTAGTTTATCTAAAATTCATTTTGGTCATTGTCCTGAATAGATATATTATTCTTCTTCATTGACATTCATTCAGGAGATGGTTAAAGATATGATAGAAATGTAAATAACTTTAATAATATCATAAGTAAGATCAATACTGTGACACACTAGTATAATTGGAGGTTTTATTTACCTATTCTGTGAACCAATATACCAATAATCAATAAACACTTAAATCAGAAAATAATATCGTTAAGATTGTGATACGATATTCTCAGAGCAAAATATATTTGCTCTAATGAAAATGTGTAGAGCCGGAGAGCATATCACAATAAATCACCAATAATAATCATTATTGTACTGTACATGTTTATAGCACATGTACCTACGCTTCCAGGCCACTTGCTAGAAGCAATGGTCTGTTGTGGCATCATGGATATACATACAACTCACCAGAACTGAATTGCAACACACCGGTAGCTTATTTGGAACATTAAAATTTGTTCCTATGCACATGAACATAAAAACGACATCTTCGACGGGTCAATTATAACCTTATTTTATTTCTCCCTTTTAGAAAGAGAAGAAATATTTAAGAACTTTTGGTTTCTATTCACCAAGTGTAATGCATGTTTGAACATAATACATATACACGATTATACGGCATCGCAGTAATTTTATTATTTTTTTAGTAACACAGTTTCGATAACATAAGAGCGCATAAGTGCTTATACGAACATTCTTCAATGGGAACATGTTTGATCTGCGTAGTCATGACTTACATTAGTGACGCATTAGTGACGCGACTGTCAAGAATATTTGCAATTTGCTTTCACGTTCTGACTTATGTTGAAAAGTGACATCTCTATTAGGTATAGGAAATCCGTCCCATATATTGTCCCAATTGTCCCAATTGTCCCAATTGTCATATACCGTAAAAAATGTCGGTGCCAACCACAGAGAAATATATATAAATATAAATAAAGTAATAAAGAGAGTGTTTGATTCGTTGAGCAGTTTGGCGCAGAGGTTATGACGTCACATGGAAGCGCTGGCGCCAGTTGAATTAAAACGAGTCAGGTGATACTTAATAGACAAAGGACCAAAGGACGAAGCCGTTGACGTTTCCTTCCCCATGATATTACGTGAAATTTCGTCAATTAACATCGCCAATCTCTTATCTATGATTACGGCGAATGTACATAAATGAAATGTAGGATAGTTTTCTTATAAATTTGCGTTTTCTGTAAGTTTCTATATAACAAATATTCTGCTCTCTATGTTAGTGCATTGTTAAGTAAATGCATTTGAAATTCTTTAATTTATTTAATTCTAATCCTGATTTGTTTGTAGAAATTCTTTTTGGGGTCTAGATGAGCTATTTTCTTTTTAATTAATTTCCTCTTAAAGAATGATCCTAGAGTTCCATATTTTTTCGTTACTGTATTTAAAAATATAACACTGTATACATATATAAAAACACTTTAATGTTGCAATATATTAATAAAACCACATTACCGACAATAGTTTCTTCATAGAGATTAATTCTTCCCTAAAAACAAGAAAATCTTAATATCATTACGGCTATTATTGGGGGAAAATTAAACTGTTGTATAATGTTTTGCAAACATCCATTACTTGCATGTATTTGCTATTCAGTTTACTTATACTCATAGTTTAAAACTAATTTGACAAAGACAAATCGATTCCAAGTCGCTAAAAACACTTGTTTGCAAAAATTTGTAATCAGTTCAAAATTGCCTTCCAAAAATCAACCTATAAAGCAAATTAGTTGAGAATGCCCAGCTTAGTGTCGCATGGGCCAACAACTATTATTGTCAATAATTGTCATTCCATGTAGTGCCAATTCTTAACACGGAAAAGAACACTTTCTTTATTTTTATATTTCTCTATGGTGCCAACCTTCGACGGGAGAAGTAATAGTGACTGTATTTTTTTCTTACCAGGGTGTACTGTTCTTATATTTTAAAGAATCTGCGGTGGCAACATCAACGCTGACCACCATTTTGAAACCTTAAAACGCTATATGTCTATGTCAAGGATAAACGTTCCGATCTGCTTGGTTGTACGAATTAGGAAATCTTACAACATCCACCTTATAGTCCCAGACTTATTCCCACTTACAATTTCATAAGTTTTCATGTAGGATCATTAAAGTATTCATTAAAAATGTATCACTATTATTAAAAAAAATTAGACAATAATTTTCAGACGGATAGTAGCACAGACCGGAAGAGCACAAAACTTACATATTAGATGCCCTTTAGGCAATATTGTCGCATCATTGTTCCTCGGGTCTACCAGGTCAAGGGCTCTTCAATGGGATAATAATTGTGAACTTGTTTTTAGTATTTCACCAGTGGGAAATTGGCGTTGCAAAAAATGGTGCTTCCATATCAATCCAGGTGGGCACGACTACTTCGTTCTTCGCTCATCGTTTGAATTTTCCAGTTTAGCTAAATTTAAATTTAATTACCTACTCTTTGGGTACAAAATTTGTTTCATTTTCCTTGTTTGATTTGAGTTTACTTATTTATACGGTATCGTGTCTTTATTATGTACAAATTTGTTATTTTCCGTGTTTTCTTTGAACTCTTCCGTAGTCTTCCGTAGGTAAGTTAACATAAATGTTAATAAAATACAAAATTTGTGTTTTTTAAGTCCGATAATGCACTCAATTTTCTGCAGCAGCCTACAGGTCGCAAAAGTGTAATTTTTGTTTTAATAAGTTTTCCAATTTACATTGGAATTGGAATGCCATACATATAGCCCATAAATTTATAACAATTTCAGCAAATTTCCTTCATCGATGTATTTTAATAATTTGTTCGAACATTATTTGCCGTAACATTATATTTATATTGATGCAATATATAATAATGAAAAAAATATATGTTTAATAATAATATGTGACGTGGCGACTTTCGTGAGGATGCCAGAGTAATGCATCGCCAGTCATAACGTATAGTTAGTGGAGCCTGCAGTGGTTGTTTTCGGCATCTCTTTCAAATATATAGGAACTAGCAGTCTACTCAATAAGTGCTATATTCTATATATTCCGCGGTATATGTAATATTTCACAGACGTAATAAATTTAATAAACATGTATGAATATTAACAATTATGAGAATATATTGACACTAACTACTGTAGAGTATAAATGATATTTGAGAAGTTATGTATCACTGTTATCTACATAAGAACACTTCTTTTTGATATAATATTTAGTCAATAAATTAAAAAGAAGACCTTTTGAATTTTTCATCATTTTAGCAATGGTCTAAGCAACATAATAAAAACGTTACAAGTTCTGCAGGTACATTTACTCTGTTATTGGCTATGTTTAAGCTATTATAACGTAATTAGTACTGAAAAATTTAAATAATATATTCTTTGTAAAAATGAAAAAATGGAATAATAATAATAACAATATCTCTACCCCTCATTCTAATCGCAAGGATTAGCCCGAAAGTCTGAGACTTGTGTGTGAGAGGGGGCGGCATATTATTATTTCGCGCGCCGCATTTGCGTCTCAGGAACGACTTACGTTGGTAGGCCCTAACCACCATTCAGTGCTGGAATGAGGGAAACCTGGAAAACCTCGTTAGTTAGGGGGACAAGTCAAACATCAACTAATTTTAATCTCTCACATTAACAGCAAGTTGGCATTCTTCCCATCCTAGGCCATCACCAGGATGGTTGCCAAGCCATCCCTGCGAATAGGCCTTGATCTACGAGTAAACAATTTAATGAAAAATTGTTTGGTGCAATGGGAATTAGAACCCACGACCTCTGGGTTGAGCGATCGAGACGCTAAGCCCTGCCCCACCGGCTCACCATTCACATTGAGTGAATAAATCATGAATTTAATCAGCTATGGACAAATTTCCACATATATCAGCATATTTTTGTTGTAAACAGTTTATACGAAGACACGGAAGAATTCCAACACGACAAACCATAATGAGGTGGGTCAGAGATTTTAAGAATAGAGGGAACATTGCATTGAATACCTGAAAATATTAAACGGGTAAGACAAGATGTACCTACTAAGTCCGCAACAATCTGCTTCAAGGCAGCCTTGACGCAGATTGTGCAAAGCTTTACACATTTCTAGAACTTTGCGAAGAATTCTCCATTTTGATTTGCATTTCCATCTATATAAAACTCAAGTATTAATAAACTTCTTTTAGGGTGTATTCCATTTTTCAGCCTGATTAACCAAAAAATAAATTTTGATAGCGGTAAAAGACTGACTCCTCAAATAAAGAAATAATTTCTATAAGGAGCGCAAAGTACTAGGTTAGATTTGACATGTAATATCAATACTTCAAATTAGGTGCACTGTGCAGTGCGTTATGTATTATTTTACTGTAGATATATTAACGTTCCTCCTGTAAACAGAAATAACATATTAATTCCTTTTAACATTCTCACATTACACTACGCTTATCATTATTTAAAAATCAAGTACTAATATCATTAAAGTTATAGTTAAAAGACTAAAGGAACATTACAGACCTCTCTCTAGTATACCAAATGACACATGAGAAGTAATTATGTTAAAAACCAAAAATTCAGCTTTCTGGTTAGTTACTCTAGTGACAGATATTTCAGGAACCGCATTGTGTGTTTAATCAAGGTTTTCAGTAACCTATCACTGACTGACATTTACGGAACGCTTAACTGTACTTAAGGTTGAAAACGAATTGCAGCCTTAAACTACTATGTCGATAAACGAAATTATCGTTACTGGTGAGGTAAACACACACCAGCTTCATGAAAAACCTCCACGAACCAATTTCACTGTATGGTGTGGTGTTTCGACGTTTGGTATCGTAGGACCATAATACTCTTTCCAGGAAAATAACGAAACTGTGACAGTAAATTCCGAACATTATATTCACATAGTAGAGACATTTTTAAGACTTAGAACTGCGGAAGTTTGAGAAATATCAAATTAAGTTTCAAAAAGCCGGCGGTACAGTACATACAGCACGGCAAACTCGAATTTTATAGCAACAAATGTTCCTCAGTCCCTTGATATCAAGATTTGGTGACATTTCATGGTCGGTCAGCTAATTCCCCCGATTTGACGGATCCTATTTTTTTCCTCTGGGAATATCTGTAGGGAAAAGTTTACGAAAAACGACCCCATATACCTTAAGAACATAAAATATGTATATCGGTAGGAGTAATTCATATTGGAGCAGAAACGTTGCAACAAGTTATGCAAATTTTTTTATATAGATTGCAAATAAGTAGTGAGGAACAAGGAGGACATTGATGTATAAGAGCATATTTTATGAGTGGTCTATAATCAGATACATCTCAGAATTTCATCTCAGAATCAGAATCATCTAATAAAATACTTTTACCATTTACTATACCATTGGTACGTGCCATAAATTGGTCTTGAAAATTATATATTTACGGCTATTGGTAGAATAATTTACATCGACTAGACGTCCCATATAGCGACTTAACATTCGGTGAGGAATGTTAACCTTATGGTCATCGAATGTTTCTAATATAACATTGTATTACTTACCTAAAACAAGAAAAGCACCTGCCACATTGATTAATTCAGTTATCGACTACTATAATGTCTGTAAAAAATGTTAAAAGTTATCGGCACTTAAGAATTCAAGGCATGGTCAACGATCTGGTGGGATGTTTCTACTCATAATCATTGCCTGACCTCCACAGCGGTAGAAGTTTTAGGAGGGTTTCACTCTCTAAAGACATTGGGAGTTTTAGTATGGTGAACAAAAAACAAAATGGCCAACGACTTCTGAGTCATATAACATAATAGAAATAAACTGAAGTATTGAAATAAATTACAAAACCATAAAATGACCAAACGAATTTTAAACTGTATATAAGTGTATGCTTTCCATATGTATCTTTAACTTTAATTCTAATTCTGTACTGACTTTATTGCAGATAATGTCAATAACTCTATAAAACTGAAGTTACTGAGAACGTTGTTCATTGTTCTATGATAAATTAGGTATCTACTTGTTGATACCGATAAGTATTATAGTACTTATTGAATCTTGGTGATATTGAACATTTTAATAAAAATACAGAGCTGCACACTGGCACAGAGTCGTAAAGCAAAACACAACAAGTGACACGCAGTATCACAAAAATACATTTCATTTAGCGTATTCACGTCACTACTAATTAGTTAGTACACAATTTGTTTTACGCTTCGCTGGATTAATTAATTCCTACAGAAAAATCGATATAAATTTTACTTGGATAGAGCCTGGGCAACTGCTAGGACATATTGATTATCTCTGCTTATAAAAAGCATAGAATTATATTAGACACCTCGGACCTCGACAAACTAGGGCAAGTTAATAACAAATACCTGCTGCTCGGAGATATTAATTCCAAACATCCTACCTGGGACGTATATCACCCGGCTGATGCCTCGGGCAAGGCCCTATATGATTACGTATCCCACAATCCCCATATCCAAATACACACACCCCAAGAACCTACCAGACCCTCTTCTCAGTCCACTATAGACTTCATGATCAGCTCCAATTTCAAAGGGGATGCAGAACTTATTGTCCTGCAACAATTAAATAGTGATCATTGGCCAGTGTTGACGCATGTTAACATAACGGCCGTCCCTAGAGCAGTAAAATGCTATCCTAGGGAGAAGGACTATAACTGGGCTGAGTTTTCCCGCATTCTCTCATCCCAATTACCAAATAACCCACCCTGTAACAACCCTCCCGAAATCGACCGAGCGGTGATTAACATCACGACGGTAGTTCAACGAGCCCTAGAACAGACGTGTACACTAAAACGAACGACACGCTACAACAGACCACTGCCACCCCACATACTTGACTTAATTAAATCTAAAAACCGGACCAGGAAGCAATTCCTGCGCACCCATAATCCGGCCACTTTAACGCAACTCAATAGACAAAAACATGAAATCGCAAGACAAATTAGAGCCTACAGAGACGAAGGTATAGCGCAAACTATCCTCGACCACCCTGAAGATCCATATTATCTACCCCGAATATTTCTTAAAAAGCGAATTCAGATTCCACCCCTGCAAGTCGGTGATGAGAAGTATGTAACAGACTCTGAAAAATCCTACATCCTTTCTACCCAATACCAAACCCAATTTACCCCAAATTTCATCCCTCAACACACCCGAACCCTAGTCGACCACCAAGCCGCCGATATACCGGCAGGTCGACTACTAACAACTGATAACCCCGTATATTTCCGTCCGTCCAAAGTCCTCGAACATATTAAATCCCTTAATCCCAAGAAGGCTCCCGGGCTTGACAATATTCCCACTTTTGCCCTAAAATACCTACCCCTTAACACAATCCTTTTCCTTACCAAAATATATAACTCTAGTCTTCGAGAAACACACTATCCTACTCCCTGGAAAACCGCCAAACTTATCCCCATCCTTAAGCCCAAAAAGCCCGGGAATCAGCCGGCCAGCTACAGGCCAATAAGTCTTCTGCCCTCCTTATCCAAGGTATTTGATTCCATGATCCTGGAGGAAATGCTGGAGGTCCTGGATGGTGACGAAGTCATCAGTGACTTCCAGTATGGGTTTCGGAGAAACCACTCCACTTCCCAACAGCTCCTCAGAGTCTGTGAAATCATCACCACTAATAACAATCGAGGTCTATTGACAGGGGTTGTCTCCCTAGACCTCGAAAAAGCTTTCGACAAAGTCTGGCATCCTGGACTACTATATAAACTCCATTTCGCGGGATACTCTGCGCGTATTATTAAATTAATACAAGCTTATTTATCTAACCGCTCCTTTCGAGTAGTAGTCGAAGAGGAGAGCTCTCCTACAACCCCTATCCTATCCGGCGTCCCGCAGGGGTCGTCCCTAGGTCCCGTTTTATTTACCCTATACACCGCCGACATCCCAGATCCCAAAGACCACAGAACTACCCTTGCGCTATACGCGGATGACACCGCTATAATAACCACTTCACGTGACCAAAACCTGCTTAACAGAATCCTACAGGACCAGACGGACGACCTAGTCGACTATTACAGAGACTGGGGACTCCTAGTCAACCCACAAAAATCCCAGTACACCTTCTTCACAAAGAGACTGCTCACTATTGAGCAAACACTGAGAATCAGCGATATGCCGGTGCATACCACCGCCACTTTACTATACCTAGGCCTCGTACTCGACAAGGGTCTCACCTTTTCGAAACAGGTCTCCAAGATCAAGGGAAACGCATACCGGAGATTCGGCCAAATAGCCAGTGTTATTAAACACGGACCTCCTGCCATTTCTACCCTCCTTTATAAATCCTACATAAGACCCATCCTTACATATGCCTCTCCAGTTTGGTATCCCTTAATTAGTCAAACCCATAAGTCCACCCTTCAGGTAATCCAAAATAAATCCCTTCGACTTGCGAATAACCTCCCACTTGCCACACCCATCCCCGTTCTACACAATATATCAGGCACCCCGACAATCGACGAACACATAAACCACCGACTCATCCCTAAATTCACACAAACCATTAGACAACACACAAATCCTTCCCTGACTGATCCCCTAACCGTCAAATTTGCTACCCGTCCTAAACATCCATCCCTTAGCTTCCATTACAACCCCTAAAATTCCAAAACCCAAAATCCAAATCCTGTCACGAAACAATAAAAAATCCAAAAAAAACCCACCCCTAAATAAATCATCCCCTAAAAATTTTTTCCCAAACTCACCCAAATATCTTCCTACCTGAAATAATAAAAAATCCAAAAAACCACCCCTAACCAAAAACCACCCTTAACTGCCAAAACTTCCTAAATCAACCCCAAATCATCCTACCATAAATAATAAAAAATCCGCCATACCAACCCTTATAAACCACCCTTAATACTACAACATAAATCCTAGCCACAACGTTCCTTCATAAATAATAAAAAATCCACTGTCCACTACCCTGAAACCCACCCACCTCATCCCAGCACTACTCTACAGCAATGCGAAAGATGCCCAGATACTAAGAAGACACTTCACCCCGGGGCAAGCGCTATAAAGCGGAGAGCCTCATGGATTGGTACTCTGGTGCCAACCATTCATCGCCTTACCTGGGCAACTCTTTGAAAGAGTAGGCAAATTAGTTAATTAAGTGTCAATTTTCTACAGCACGGTAATTGTTTTTGACTGCACCGAAATTACGTGAATCTTAAACTCTTCAATATGAAGAGGGTTAGTCACTAATTTTCATATTAACGAATCTAAATTGTAACTTCGTTTGCTCTGTTAAGTTTTACTTGATATAGAGCGTTATTCACGCAACACGTAAATTAAAGTCTATTGTAATTTTAATTTATAGTCAATCAGCTTCCCCATTTATTTTTAGTAACTGCAGAATATAATAATAATAATAATAATAATAATAAACAATTCAAAACATTGTATGTAAATGAAATATCATAGTACAAAATTATACAAAGTACAGTGTGTAAGTATAGAAAGCAAACAAAAAATAAACGATTCAATAAGTAAATAAATGAATGCACCATATATTATATTGTGGATATTAGTTCACATTATCACGGGCACTAACAATTTACATTTTAACATTTTTCTTAAAAACTGTAAGACTAGTGGCACTTCTGACGTCATGAGAAAGTGAGTTGAATACTTTAGCAGCATTGTATCTAAAACTGCGTTGAAACAAAGCTGAATGATGTTGTGGAATATGTAGTAAGTCACGGTGGCGCGTAATACGATCATGAACATCTGAACCTTTTATTAATTTATCATGAAGATACACAGGCATTTCCAATTGAATTATCTTAAAAACTAAACAGGACAAATGTATTTGATATCGTTCATGCAAATTAAACCATTTTGAGTCTTTAAAAGCTACAGAAATGTGATCAAATTTCTTCAAATTATAAGAAAATCTAATACATGCATTTTGAATTTTCTGTAAGGTATTTTTATCTTTAAGTAAGAGAGCAGGCCTAAAGACAATGTTAAAATAAGATAGAATAGATAAAATTAAACTATCAGTTAACCTTAGTTTAATATCCTTACTCAAAATATCTTTGTACATATATAATACCGTTAATTTGGAAAAACATTTTTGAATTAAACTTGCAACTTGGGTCCCAAATCTTAGATCAACATCCATATGGATTCCTAGACTTTTGCATGTATTTACTGGTACAAGTAAACAATTATTAATACTAATTTGGAAATCTCTATTAACAGATAAAATGTGATTGTGAGGACCATGGACTTCACACGACCAAACGTGTGAAGTCCATGGGCAGTAGAAAATTCTTTAATTACCTCAAGATCAAAATTAATATTTCGAACAGCAAGAAATAGGTCATTATATGAAAACGAATAGTAAACTTGAGTATCATCAGCATATTGACGTAAAGAACAAAGTTTAAGACGACTTGACAAGTGAGCAGTATAAACAGTAAATAGGAGAGGGCCTAAAATACTACCTTGCGGTACACCTTTATCTATTGAGAGAAATTTCGAGAAATTATTGTGAAATGATACTCGTTGATGCCTGGAGTTTAAATAGTTGTTAAAAAAAGAAATAGCAGGTTCATCCACACCAAAGAACATAAGTTTAGTAATAAGAGTTAAATGATTAATGGTATCAAACGCCTTACTATAATCAAGAAGGATCAAACAAGTATCTTTATTAACATCAGAAGCCTGTAGAATATCATCAGTTACGTTAACCAAAGCAGTTGCCGTACTATGGTGTCGACGAAAGCCCGATTAAATATTTGATAGAATTCTGTTTTTATTCAAAAACTCATTAAATTGAACATGAACAATTTTTTCTAGGATTTTAGACAACACAGGCAATATACTTATAGGCCTAAACTCAGAAACATTCACAGGATTACTATTTTTTTGTACAGGAATTATATTTGAATTTTTCCATATACAGGGAAATTGACCAGATAAGAGACATTTATTAATGATAAAAGTAATGTGTTCGCTTAACTGAGGAATTACATATAGCAGCATTTTCAGGGAAATACCATCTGAACCAGTAGCATTAGATTTAACTTTCATTAACAGTTTTTCAACATCATGACAACTAACAGTATTAAACTTAAATTTATCGTGTACACCAGGCCATACACTATTCAAATAGTTTGTATCAATAAAAGTATTACTAACAGGATTTACAGATGGAATACTATTAATAAAGAAATCATTAAATTGATCAGGTGTACCAATATCTAATAAATTAATAGAGCAATTATAGTTACTAACAGAAGAACAAATATTTAAATATTTTAATGTTTTCCAAAATTCTCTAGGATTAGTAGTAAAAGCTTCAGACTTCACGGACGTATTAACCAAGTTCCTAAGTACTTTGTAATCATACCAAGCCGCATCAGTTTTTAAACGCTTGTATTTGCTTAGAGCATTTTTCTTCAATTTAATTAAAAATTTCAAGTTATCTGTAAGCCATGGAGCTGGGGGCTTGGTTATTCTAGCCGTTTTAATAGGAGCATGAATATCAAACAAATACAAGACGTTATCATTAAAAAAGTTAAGCATATTATTTATATCTTCAAGATAATATAAACGTTCCCAAAAAATAGTATTTAGATCGTGTAAAAACAAATTATAATTAAATTTAGAGTAGTCTCTATAAGTTTTATATGATATATTCTGTTTAAACTTTATCAATTTAATGCCACACATAACTAAACGGTGATCAGAAATGCCATCCATTCTATAAACATCAATATCAGTGACAATTTCAGGACAAGAAACAATAATAAGGTCAACTAATGTTTGAGACGTAGCAGTTACCCTGGTAGGTTCAGTTACTAATTGTTTCAAACCGTATTTATTAAGAAGTCTGTTAAATGAGGAGAGGCAATAATTATTGTTATCTAAAAAGTCTACGTTGAAGTCACCCCCAAAAAACACATATTCAAATTGAGGCAACAAAGTAACTATCATATTTTCCAAATGCTCAATACATAAATTAAAATTAACTGAGGGTGGTCTATATAAGGATCCTAAACATATTTTCTTACCTCCCACCACCATACTAATCCACATATACTCCAAGGGACAATCATGATATACATTAGCCAAAACAGAAATTTTAAAAATATTTTTCTATATTTTTCTAAATTCTTTTTCTAAATTCTATTTCTAAATTTTTTTTATATTTTTATATTATATTTTAGAATATAATAGTTATATATTTTCTAATAAAATATGTAAATCATTACTTATTATGTAGCCGTTCCCATGTATTATTACAATTGCAGTGTAATGAATGAATGCACTGTATTGTGATTCACATTTTCACATTTTTAAATAATATTAAAGGAATTCTCTCAGTATTAATTTAACATGTTAAATTACAATGCACAATGCACCGGGATCACTATGACAATAATGGCTATTCTGTAGATATTCTTTTTATGTCATTAAATGAAATCTCTAAAGGCTCTGAAATTCATAATGCTGAGTTGTTCTTGGTATCTCAACGAGAATCATAAGTAGAGGCTATGGAATTTTGACTATTTATTGCCTGACTGACAGTTGCGTATAAGGTAGATAAATCCGATATAAATAATAATAACGCTACCCCTCATTCTAATCACAAGAATTAGCCCGAAAGTCCAAGATTTGTGTAGGAGAGGGGCGGTATATTATTTCCTGGACCGCAAGTTGGTAAGGCCTAACTACATTTTAAATTCGAAACTACGACTTCTAGGTTGAGCGATCGGGCCACTAAACTCTGAGCCATCGGCTCGCTTAGAATTTACTATTTTGTAAAGATATTTATTATTATTTATTATATTCTTACATGTTTAGCATTCAACCTATGGATTGTAGAACTTTTGGTTAAAAAAATTGTATATGGATAAAGCTAATTGTTGCTCTTATGAAAATCTTATTGTAGTAAATATAATAAAAACTGTTTAATATTAGTGTTTATACCTCAGATCATATGTATTTAGATAAGTAGTAGTCTATTTGTTTACATATACAATGTTTCTTCCCAACATAACGTCAATATCATGAAATTTCCTGTCAGAGTACCCAACCCCCATAGGCGGATACGTTTTAAGAGGTGAAAGTACAAAAATACGCCTAATATTTTATTGTAGTCAACACATTAGTTTACATAGATATACATATTTCAATAATATCAAAAATATGTGCCATTAAAAACAGGCGTTTTGCCATACTTAATTGAATGTCAATAGTGACTGAAGAAAAGATCCTGGAGATATTGAACACATCGAGGTCACAGTATATTTAGCATAAGGTTTAGCATAATTAATAATCTAATTTATCTTTCTTCGAAATAGAAAATCTTAATGAATTTGCTGAACTAAATAATTTACAGAAAATGTGTGAATAACGTCAATTTCTCTAATATTAAACAAAATCAAAAACTATAAAAAATGAAAATGATTAGTCCCTCTTGCAAGCTCCGATACTACACATATCTTAGGTCACTTAACCTATGCAAACTGGTGAGAGTTCGAAAATCCCTAATAATTTAGGCGGTAAATTAAAATTGGTATTTTTGATTATATGCTTGGAAATTGTTAATTTTTGTCACCGAAATTGTAGCATATAATTTAAACACATCCAAGAATAGCCAGTTTATCTTGTTGTGGCCTGTCTCAAATCGAATATTTTTGTTTCGAAACTTTTCTACCTGAATGATGTTTATGGGGTCAACCATTGCTCTTTTAGTCACCTTTGCTTTATAGGATTTAGAATGGGAAATGCCTTTCTTTTTTCTTATCATCCATTCTTGAAAGGGGTTGGAACCTTTGGTGTGAAGATGACACTGACCTAGTTTTCCACATAACACCAATACTACATTATTCCGACATCTCCATGGAAGTTTCCTCATACTTCATCGAGACCAACCGCCAGCCACTTATGGCTGCGCTAATGATTTTGCGATTATTATGTGCTTGTCAGAATGCTATAAGTAGTGGAATCGATGACCGATGTAGCGACATGATTGCCTAAGGAGTGATGTAACGCCAATCGGCGCACATTGTCCGTGGAGTAGTGGTTTTCGACACCTACTTCAAATAAATAAGTAGGATTATCTTCAACAAAATAGGTCATTGCTGTAATGGCACTTGCGGAAAAGCACGTCGCTATCTCTCTGTCAATTGGATAATAATTGTCAGACGGATAGTAGCAAAGACCCAAAGAGGGTACTACGGTATGTTTCTCATCATTATGAAATTCAGTTCAAAGTTTTTTATGTTCGAAGTTAGGTACATACATATGGGGCAAAAGGCTATTGGGCAGAAGAAAATTTAAATTAATGTAAAATATATTTATTTTAACATTTTTAAATATTTATTCTTTTAAATATTCAAGAAATGGTTGTTTTTTAACAAAAATATACTTAGAGTGTTACCAGTTTGTTCATAGTTTGAGTGTCTTAGTTTTCTCGATTTTTTATTAAAAATATTCCTATGTATATTCTAAAACGTTATTACCTAATTGTAGTGTAAGTTTGAAATTGTAATATACAAAACTTAATCTTTAGCGCAGTATTCACAATAAAAACTTCACTATGTATGACATAATAGTCCGCGATGCACTACTAAAGATATATACTGTGTAGTTGGAACTCATCACATTATGTAAAACCAAATGCTACGTAGGTAGCAATTGAAAAGGTTTATACAAGGACTGTATATATTAAAATCTAACAATAATTAATACTTTAATATTATTTTTGCATATACTTGTTTTTGCATGTTCTTGTTGTGCATGTTTTTGTGTATTGAAAAATTACAATGAAAAATTATTTACATAATTGGTTATTCAGTAAATGTGGTTCATAACATAATATGCAAAAAATACAGTAATTATGAGGTAGGTACAAATTATATGAAATTATTATAATTTTTATCTGCGCATTTGTGCATCTCGACCATTGGATTGGTATTACCATATTATAACAAGTGGAATTATGACATAATTTCAGGTATTTAAATAATTGATGATAGTTTTCACACCATTATCGATATCGTTTTATTATCGGTATATTGCAGTACAAAATGAAAAGTAGTTACTCCACTTAAACATCGTAACATATGTAACTATGAGGTCTCGACTTTTCTTTACACCCACTGCAATTTACTACTGTCCGCAAGTTATCCAGTAAGTCAAGTAACTAATAAGATCTGTATCTTCGTCTCAGTGGTACACCAACAATAACTCATATGGTTTTGTACAAAACGTTTGTAACATATACGTTCCCCGTTCCTACAGGTGTGTTCCTTAGAAGTATCTGTTGAGTCATAAATTCCCTCTATTCGGTGAGGTTGGTTTTCCCGGCACTATTATATTGATAATAAATTATACAGAAGATTAATGCCATCTGTAGTTGTGTACTTGCTTCCGGGTTCATTAATTGTCTTGTCGTGCATGTTGTACTTGTGATATTCTACTCATACTTTAATATTTTCTGACGGTTTGTGGTATAATATATAGCGTGTCCACCTAGTACTTGGAAACTTAATATATCAGATAAATAAACAGATAAATGTATATTTTTTACTTAATTTTTAGAGCTTTACCAAATAAAAATAGTAGCAGATGTTTAGGGTGTTCGATTATTTATAGACAGGTAACAACATCGTCTTCTTAGGTGGCAACTTATATTTGTATTATTCTCCATGAAAAATAAAAGGCACTGTATGTATAATATTCCCATGGAAATATTTGTGAAATCTTACATGCATTAAAATTCTTATTTATGTCAGCGCCACTATTCTTATGTAAGCTCCGTTTACATCATTGCATAATTTTAATGAGGCTTGGTAGTAAATAAGAATTGTAGATACCATGAGTGATGAATGAATATTGAGAAAAAAACATGTGAAGCTAGAAGGACCTAAAATGATAAATATTTTCATAGAGTGTTACACATAAACTTCATTTTTCATGTACAATCAGAAATAATAATAATAAAAAATATTAGTTTACATTTAACATAGAACTAACATAGGATAGAACTAACTGTTGGTTTTCACTTAAAGGGGGCTGTTGTTATTTTTCAGTTATTTGTAAGTAACATACTTAGCAAGTAACATACTTACTAGCGTGTTTATCTTTGTGAAGTATCGCTTGTTTATTCACTTAAATATAATATATTATATTGTATCTTACTATTATAGATTAGAACTAAGTAAATAAACTTTATTATTATTATTATATTATATTATTTAGAAAATCGAAGTTGATACCTCCATGATAAAATAGAACACCTATAATAAACTATTTTTAATTTAATTAACACATTGTAAGAAAATATTCACTTATCTGTTTTGTTTTTTTTTTTATTGAGGTATTGGACCGATAGGTAGAGGGGAGTTAACAAATATCCCGAGAACATACATTCACCCTATAGGATGAGTCAACGAAAAGTTTGATCCTCGATTATCTGTAAGGATTGGTTTCCATAGAAAATTCAGAGACAGGTCAATTTTTATTTGAAGCTGAATACATTTTTATAGTATTGACTTATCAGGGTGTCCCAAAAAGGATAGGTTTACCTAAGCTTATATTTTTTAAATGGAACGCCCTATGTATTTCTACAGATTTGGATAGAACATCCTGTTACAAATACATTGATATGGTTTGATGGATACAGCTCTAATTGTAAGGTATATATGGCGATAAATGGTTACTATAATATAAGAGTAATATATAGGAGAAAAACGTTGTAGTGACTGAAGCCTAGCAACGACTCGATTTTCTCTTTCTAACTCATTATCCTTATGCAACAGCTTTTATGTATATTAGATATTATTAGAGATCCATCAAACCCTATATCAAGGTCTCGCGAGAATGCGTTCTATCCAAATCTGTAAAAATACACAAGGTGTTCCATTTGCAAAATATAAATTGTAATAAATCTCTCTTTTTTAGGACACCCTGTATAAATATTTATACTATGAAATGTGTCCCCACCCCATCAAATAAAAATAGACCTGTCTCTGGATTTTCCATGGAAACTAATTCACTCTCCCTGTATAATTATTTTAAAGGGTATATGGATTTTGGCTGTTAACAGATTAACAGTTGACCTAGACTGGGGTATGCAGGTTGTCCATTTTTCGACTGAAACACAGTGATTTCGCTTATAATAAGGAATATGACATCGGTTAAAGTAAAGTTATGGATTTTCATGTTGATCAATTATGTGAAATAAAAATTGATGTGAATTTTAGTTTATGAATTAACGAAGAAAAATAAGAAATTCTGAATTTTATTTATTATTTTTAGGCAATATAACCTATACAACTAAACTTATTTGACTAACACACTATAAAGGCATTTTTTTCAAGGAATCTAAATATATAATCATATTTTCCAAAGGCATCCCAGATCCTGGAGTTACACCTCATTTAGCTTTGTTTTCTTTTATTGACGCCATTTTGAATGTTAACATTTTTCATAGTACTTTTTTTATTACGAGGATATATCCGTATTATGATAAAATATTTGTTTAATAAAAAACATTTTTGACAGTTCAACTACATTTAAAGCTTTATCATAAACATTTTCCCCAAATGACCCTAAAAGATAAACAGCCTTATTAATAATAAAACTTGGAATGTTGTAAGACGTAACTAGAATGTAATTAGTAAAAACTGCATTAATAATGCCATTTAAATGCATGTTAACGCTAGAATGATGCTAAATCACTAGTTATCAGTTTGGGTATGTTTTACAATAAGTTAAAGTTAACCTAAAAGTTTGACAAAAATGTCAGCAGTTTTTCTTTTCCCTCCCAATTAACAGATCAAGAACGTTTTTCTGAAATATTAAATAATTTAATGCGAAATTTTCCGTATTTATATGTCAGTAACCTCAATAATTATTATAAAATTTTATTATAGCATGGTTACTTATAGAATTCATTAGGGAGTTTTTGAACCCCTTAAATTTTAGCACGTCGTTATCGTTAATCTGAGCATGTGCAGTTCCAAAAAGAGTATCATTATTGGCACTGCGCGTGCTCAGAATAACGATTGCGATAACGATAAGGTAAAAATTTAAGGTGTTATAAATCTCCCGTAACCCCCGAGTTAACGTGGGCTACGAATCTCCCTATTATAAAAGGCAAAGTTAATGCTTATCAAGGGCGGATTTACCATGAATTCAAATTTTACATTAGGAAAAAGCAAAAACGTAATTAGTTAAAAAAAATATAAACGTACTTCACTTAAGGATATTTTATTAAACACTTCTATTTGCTATTTCATGTTTGTCCAAAGAAAAACGTACCTATCTAAATACACAGATAATTTCTAATTTCACAACATTTTTTAAAAATATGATTCTTTGAGATACTCCCCCATGTTGAAAAGCTAAATCCGCCCTTGATTGCTTTTTAACACAAAACAGTCTTGACACAAGACACTTGTCAGTCATGTCACTTTAATGTTTGTAAATGCAGGCAGAAATGGCAGAATGCAGGTTAGATTTATTGCAGTGAAATTAGCTCTATGTATAGAATGAGATGTTGTCACATTAACTTCTTATTTAGCATGCTGTTAGTTATTTGTCTATAAATATTTAATTATTAATATGAACTACTTAGATTGATTTAAGAATACGGTTAGTTGTCACTAGTTAACTTCATGTTATTGTGATTATTATTAATATGGGTGAATGTTATTACCTATAAATAAGAAACCGTAAGATAAACCACAAACTTATTTTTTTGCATTTTTACATTGGAGAAAAGTTTAAAATTATTTAAGGAATCAGGAACATACTATATAAAAGGTGCTCGAAGTACCTGTTACCCTTCTTACCTTTTAAGCAAAGCTCTACATGTTTTCTTAAATTTAGTAGCTCCTTAAGTCCATCTTGTTCTTATTATAGTTCCCAAAATGGTCATTATATTTCTTCGGAGGTCTCCAATATCAGTGGGTACGGTTTTGTAAATGAGATTGTTCATAATTCTCGATAAATAATAACCTAATGGAGAAAGATCGGGTGACTGCGCTGGCCAAGGGATGTGTCCATTGGGAGTGTTTGAAATAACTTTATCGGGAAACAGTTACGACTAACAATAAGCAACCCTCCTAGCGTTATATGGTGGCAAGTTATCTAGCTGGAAAAAGACGTTATTCAATTCATTTAAACGTTATTTAGTAGAAGCTGGTTGCTCTCTTTCTGGATACCCCTGCAGATACCTTTCCGAAGAAACTGGTACATTTCGATGTGAAACGTAATATATTTCTGGCGTATCTTATTATTCGTCATTTAAAAACAGTATTTCATCACTAAACCTATGCATCAAAAACGCAATATTTGATTTTCTTCAAACCACTATTGAGCCAAACCATTTCTTTACTTAGGCAGAGATGTGAGAGTTGTCCATGTATCATGTAATACATCTTCGTAGTCAGAAAAACCTCTATCCTAAAAGGTGAAAATAAAAAATGGCGGCCATAAGAGAAAACAAAGCTGATTGTTGTCCCGAATCTGAGATGCCTTCTGAAAGAGAGATTTTAAATTCCTTAACTTCACAATATCCTTGTTAAATAAGTCTACTAATTTTATCGGTTACCGTTAACGAATTAAACAAAAAAAAAAGTACAGAACTTTTCAGTAATCTAACCGATTTCGTATAGTAACAGAGATCCCAATGCTTGAGGTTCAAAATAGACGTTCTGTATGTGAAGATATATTTAGAGCCTCTTGCAGATCATTAGTATGAAATAGAGAATAATAATAGTCAAGCTATAAAGGAGAATTCAAAAAGTATTTACACATTAATTAATTAATTAAAATTATTATGATCATTACCAATTAATGCTGGCTGTATGTAGCTTGAGTAGTATATTATGGTCTTTTAATAATAAGCATCTAAACACTTTTACGACAGTAACATTTAGTTATGAATAATATATATCGCTGTTCTTTCGTAAAGAATTACAAAACCGCAAAAACCGCAAGGAAACAACATTTTCAAAATATCATAAGTCAATATATTTACGCCCTCAGACTTTTTTTAAACAATTTCATTCTAAATGTATTTTGAAACATCGCATATCTTAAAACTTAAAGAAATTAAATGTATCTCATTTTATGATAATACGATAACAATATAACTGTTACATAAATAGGCTCGTAACTGGGTGTACTGACAATGTGGAGTAGGTACCACACTCGAGCGAAATTGCACATCAAACCTTCAGGCGATATTGCAATCACTCAAATGCAGTAATAAATGATCCATTACTAACCGGGTTAAATACAATATCTTTGTACGATACGATTACGCATAATGACAAAATAAATTGTATCTGAGAAAATATAACCGTTTTAACTACTTGTGTTATTATTATTAAAATAACATTTATCAGTCAAGGCAGTTCGATTTTGTTTGGTCCAGTTATCTAATACTAAAACTGAATTTCATGATTGCGATTGTGAAAATAGAGATATTTTAGACAAAATTTTAAAACAACTTAACGATATATTTATATTTACTTCCTTAAAAATCAATTTTCAATAATCATTTTTTCCCAAATGGAGCTTATTTCTTAGCATTCATAGTCGAAGTCCTCATCCCTTTAAGGTATCGATAAATGCAAAGTTTATGGCTTATTTGAGGAGGAGCAAAATATTTCATTATGTTTTCCACGTGATACGTTACACATACCGAGAAAAGAAAAAAGGGAAATCGTTTGCATGTCGGCAATTACGTTGACATCATCTGATTTTGTCTTATAGTCAAAGATAACTGCAGTAAGAAGAAGTAAGTCGACATTTATTAGATACAATTATAATTTTGTTGCTTTCTACGACAAATGAGGCACCAAACCTGAATATTTTTATTTTATTATTATTTTACATTATGTTTTCCACTGTTAAACCTCTCTGTATAATAAGCAGATTAACAAACGATTTTTTAATAACGTGTTTTATTTAAGTTATGGGCAGAAATATTATTAATAAGAAAGTTAAGATAAGAAAAATGATGATGATTTCCTAAGTAATCACATTTCAAATCCTACTTTGAGAGTAATGTTATATGACTGATATGAACTTATCAACCATGTATGTCTATTAAAATTAAAATTAGTTTCAACTAGGGATCAGATATTACATATTTCGCTAGTAATGTGACTCTCTACTCATGTTTTAAAATTGCATTGTAGTCTTATAAAAGTTAAAATAACGCAAGACACGCAAGCGAACTATTAAGCTCGATAGTTTTAGTATATATGGGTTAACTTAAATGAGTTTATTTTACATTAGCTAACGGTTGTGTCTTTGTTGTTTGCAATACATAATTTAAGATTTTAACTTTGTCTTTTATACAAACCTTGGAGACAGTTCAGTAATAATTCCGTAATATATTTCTGTACCTCATGTTTTTTATAATTGGTTTGCAGTTATATAGTATTATCGCAGAAATGTTTAAAATATGAAGAAATTGAAAAAAATATTTAGGCAATACATTTTCCCCGAGACAGCAGTACACTCTCTAACAGATAAGTAAAAAGTATATAGTGTAAAAAACAATTTATTTGAAAAAATATTATATTTAAATTTCTTTCTTTTTATAAGGCGCAAAGGCGGTCCGCGAAATATAAATATGCTGCCCCCTCCTCCACACAAGTCTCACACTTCCGGGCTAATCCTTGTGATTAGAATGAGAGATAGAGATATTGTTATTATTATTATAATGTTTGATTTTATACTATATCTATATTTTAAAATGTTTCATTATTTGCATATTATAGTGAACACTTAAATTCAACAAACTTGAGGAGCAGTATTCCAGAAACAAGTTTTTTGGGATTTTCTGTTTATTTTCTCTGCAACATTAATAATTAATCTAAAATAAATTGTCCGTCCTCCCTCGTAAAATAATTTCTATTGTGTTCTATTATATTTTACTTGTGTTTATATTGTATTCGTTATTGTAACTAAATTATATTGTTATTTTTACTATTATTTGTCATAACTACGACACCACCGCAAAGAAATATTCACTTTTCTTTACTATTTTGTTGCTCTATGTAGACAAATTACTATGATGTATAATGATATGATGTATGATGATGAGTCCCTCAAACTTATAGAATACAAACTCTAGAATATTCTGATAGCTAGACGATAGTGTGCCCAGAGACTACCTAATAGCTGAAAAAATATATTTTATTTCTTAGTACTAATGTTTAATTTGAAGCAATCAAATAAAAACTCCTTTAAATTGCTATATATACATAGTTATCCACGTAACTGGTTTATGGAAGGTTTTTGAGTTTCAATATTATCATAAATCTGAACATTTAAGGTTAGGGGTAGTTGTATCTACCAGTTCTTTCTTTTGAGAATATCTACAGCTTTAATTTACTTCTATCTATATTGTGTATATTTAAGCAGTCTTCGAAAAATGTCTTCGAAAATATCGCAGGCAACATAATTGTATAAACAATCTATATTTCAAAAAGTATTGAAGCAGCAACTTTGATACTAAGAGCTAATAGACCTCGGAACTAACTTGGCAGAATGAGGATCCGAACCAACGACCTTTGGGTTAAGCGAGAGGTCTGGTTAAACTTTGAGTCACCGACTGTACTCGATAAATATGAATTTTGTACCAAAACATGATTTTTGGTAATTTGAATAGGGAAATAGTCATCACTAAGAAACTATTTAATAATACCGATAGAAAATCCGTTTTCAACGAAAATATCAATGATTCTATTAATGCAATAATGCACAAGGGTTCCATTTAAAAGGAATGTATTTTATATATTTGATAATTCCTCAACTTTGTAAAATAATGTTGAGGTCCCTGTATAAGACCGAGCAACTCAAAATTGAAGTGAATCTTGTAGCTTTAAGGGTTTCAATAGTTACTAAAATATGTCTATTAAACAGCTTGCAGAATGCGATATTTGAAAACAAAATCAACATACTTCGAAAGCAGTTAACTGTATTACATAGAGAATCATATGTAGTACAGTAGCATCCAAAACTTTTATGTTGAATCCAAATGTGTTGAAATAGAGAGTGTTCCATTCAAAATAATAAAAGTTGCTGCTTACTTTCCCTATAACCAGAAGTGTCCGAAAACTTCAGTGTTTTCAAATGAAATAATATCTCTGCTACTACCCATAATCTCAATTTTGGAACAAAAATATTGGAAATTAAAAAACGTCAGAGAAAATAGTTCCCTGACTAACTGTTTTGTGAGTTTTACTCACAAATATATTAGTACAAGGTTTAGTGGACTTATATCTAATAATTACGTAGATATACCAAAAAAAATATACAATAATGGTAATGTGTAAAGCAGACTTTGCAGCCTCTCAACAAACAGCTACTCTACTCGTAATTCTAAACACATTGTAAAAGTGTAATCTGTGATTATTTTTTAATTTTAATCATTCTATACAATCATAATTATTTTTTCATTCAGCCTTTTAGTAATGAATGTTTAGATAAACATTTTAAAAATATGACAAAAATAAAACATTTTTTATTATAATTATTGTATTATAGTATAATTATAATATATCAATTGTTTTAAGCAGCCTGGGATCATAATAAATGCCAATCCTATAAGAAAGAAGTGCTGAAGTTGAAAACATATTTAGGATTACAATAGAAAGTCATTTGAGTTGCATGTTCTCGATCCACTACTTTACTAATATCCTTCCACTTATGACTTCAAGCAGTAAAAGTTTGACTTGCATTAATTATTATGATAGGTACTTTATAATTTTATTTTCACAACATAAATATTATGAATTTCCGTTGAATATTTTCTATTATGACCTCAATATATATGATATTCTTGCCTCTTCGGAAACAAGGTTAAACTAAAACCAGGAAACTGTTGATGATGGATATTTAATATTCAAAATCTGATCGTGACATGCATAAGACCGAGACCGTAGTCGAGGAGTGATGATAGCGGTAAATTCTTCACTTAATGCAACAAAGTTAAATCTAAATAATACACAATTTAGTAGCTAAGTTTTTGTTGACATTGTTGGCATAAAACTGAATTTACTTCCTATCATTGTCTTTACATCTTTTGCTCTTCATTTTACGAGATTTATATTACATAACAACAGAGTTAGAGAGAGAACTCTAAAACTTTTTATGCATTTTGTGCCTTAAATTATCGTGTTATACATAACACGAATGATACAGTTCTTGGCGATTTTAACATTTTTGAATATTGCTCTATTAATACCTAACGTGACTATTTACGCCTTAATTTTCTTGAAATATCTTTGACCTTAAATAATTAAATAATATAAAAATTCGAATCATAGAATTGAGAATTTTGCATTTTCTAACAGACATTGCAATGAGGTCACAACTATTGACGTCCTCCTTATAAAAAATTGTCACTATCCTCCCTTTTACGCAACTTATAGTGTTCGGAATAACTGGAAGAACCTTCAAAGTAAACCGACGTCTTGTTATTATAATTTTCGAAGATCTAATTTGGAAGATAGAAAATTATATTCTATATTAATATTCTTGAAGGGGGTTGGAACCGTTGGTGTGAAGATATCACGGATATCTATTTTAATAGTAATTGTCCCGAAACTCATATCCCCAAGCGAGTTATTTCCTGTACTTCTCTAATCAAATTATAAAAAATATACGACAAAAATACACAGCATGGATAATATATAAACAAAAACGAATCTTGGAATTATTCAAGAAATTTAAGCAGCTACGACAAAAAATACATTTTTTTTTATAATGTACTCATAGAAATTACATTGGGTTGATATCTGTAGCTTTTAGAGATATAAGTTATAAGCGTAATAGCTCTACCCAAAATTAGAATATAATGAAAATATTATTTCTTTAAGTATTAGTACCTAATACTATATACCTATTGCTGATTACTTTTAGCAATCCTAAAATATATTCGAAAATACTAATACCTATAATTTTTCCAATTGTATACCTTTACATATGATTTGCTTAAAAGTAGAGTAGTAATACCGATTCAACGCCCACCGGGTGGTGGGGGGCGTGGCCTTGGGACGCGGGGGGTTGGGGGCGCGGGGGGTGACCTTGGGGCGCGGGGTGGGGATGACCTTGAATGACCTTGAGACTTATGACCTTGAACGACCTTGAGACGGTGACCTTGATATTGGTGACCTTGAATGGCCTTGAGATGACCTTGGGTGACCTTGAGATGGACATATATAGGTCACCTTGGGTGACCCTGGGCCACTTGGGTGGTCCAGGAGACTTATGACCTTGAGATTGGTGACCTTGAATGGCCTTGAGATGACCTTGGGTGACCTTGAGATGGACATATATAGGTCACCTTGGGTGACCCTGGGCCACTTGGGTGGTCCAGGAGACTTATGACCTTGAACGACCTTGAGACGGTGACCTTGAGATTGGTGACCTTGAGATGACCTTGGGTGACCTTGAGATGGACATATATAGGTCACCTTGGGTGACCCTGGGCCACTTGGGTGGTCCAGGGTGACCTCGGACCACTTGGGCGGTCCCGAGCGACCTTGAGTTACATTGTGCCACTTGGGTGGTCCCGGGCGACCGCATGTTTTCGATCTATGACGCAGTCGTTGCATAATTATAAAAGAGGGTCGCTTGGGTGGCCCCGAGCGACCATGTGTCACCTTGGGCCACCTGGGAGGTCCTGGGCACATATGTGGTCCTGGGCAACCTTGAGTTTTTGGCCTATGACACAGTCGTTGCATGATTATAAAAGAGCGGTAGCACAGATCACACACACAGTCAGTTCAAATATCTTATATGCAGCTAAGCGAGCAGAGTGTTGTGCAATCTCAATTATTTTAAGTGAGGATTATTTATATTTTATTTATTGATAGTTTTTGCTATATTCTACAACTTTTTTAAAATGGCAGCGTCCAATATTAGCTTATCAGAACTTAACGAGCTCATCAGTAAAGATACCCCATTTATAGAACAAAAAACAATTAAATCACTTGCTGTAGATAAGCCATATATTATAAAAGAATTACTTGAAGTTTCTACACGGTTTGGAAAATCGATTATTGCGATTTTGTTTGATGACGGTGCAATGAGTACATTTAAATCGTTTTTACCGAAACGGGTGGTAGAACTCATACCTTCAGATATTATCGATGGAATAAATTCGTCAAAGGGAGGATATACTCTAACCTATCTAGGTCAGAGTCAACCAATCTTTGCCGGATCAAAATCTAGATCCTTAATAAAATTTCGCCATATTGAGTGATTGTTGGCCATACATAGGTATATTGGTAGCATTAAGTAGTTAATAAATAGAATATATTGAAACAATCTTGAAATCCTACGACTTAATACATTATTTGGATTACACACATTTGCTCATTTTGCCACCATAATAATATATCTATTTCATGATATAGTCTTCAAAATTAAGATATACCTGCCTCACATACGCACACGCACATGTAAGTAGCTAATTAAAATGTTTTATATCCATGGACTATATGAATATTCAATTTCCAGATAAGCAACAAATATGTGGATGCATTATTCGGCTCAATGGTGGCCAAAAGCAGAAAATATCGATTCAGCTATTGAAAGACTATCTTCTGAATTATATGATTTAAGTATGGATTCCATGCATGCTTCAAACTATGATCTAAATTATTGCCTAGATGATGATGGAAGTCGACGTCTTATGGAGGCATCTGATAGATACGGGGCAGGTGTAAATGTCTGCAGAAAATATTGTCGAGGTATTTCAAGCTTAGAGGCGTTTTGTGAAGAGATGGTGAGCATAAATTTAGGACATTTTCTACATCAAATCGTAAAATATTTACCAAAGGAAGTTATTGAGAAATATCAGCTAAAGCAAAGTGACGGTGATGGCGACAATGGCGGTGGTGATGAGACTATAGATGACTAAATAATATTCAGCATACCCCTACTATGTTATTTTAAATATAAAATGATTTTAAGAAATATATGATATTAAATTATACACACTGGTTTTATTTGATATAATTATTAAAGAAAAAATAAAAGATGCTCAGTTAAGATTGCATAATATACTTTAGCGGGTGGCCCTGAACGTCCTTGAGTGGGCGATCTCGGGTCTATGCAGGTGCGCGCCGCACCTGCTTGAGCTACTCGGGTGTTCCTGGGTGACCTTGAGTCACCTTGGGCTGCCTGGGTGAAATGAGTCCTTGGGCCAATTGACGGGGATAGGGGGGATAAGAGGGATAACGGGGGTAAGGGGGATAACGGGGGTAAGGGGATAACGGGGATAAGGGGGGTAACGGGGGTAAGGGGATAACGGGGATAACGGGGATAAGGGGGATAACGGGGGTAACGGGGATAACATGTAGGGATAACGGGGATAAGGGGGATAAGGGGGATAACGGGGGTAACGGGGATAACATGTAGGGATAACGGGGATAAGGGGGATAACGGGGGTAACGGGGATAACATGTAGGGGTAACGGGGGTAAGGGGGATAACGGGGGTAACGGGGATAAGGGGGATAACGGGGATAACGGGGATAACATGTAGGGATAAGGGGCATAAGGGGGGTAACGAGGGTAGCGGGGAATTATTGAATAAATTTTGAATGTATCTATGACTTTTAATTTTACAAGTAATCATTCTTTTCACTAACCCCACATAACTAACACATCATACTATAATTTGAGCTTTTTTCGTTAAGATATCACCATTTTGGTACTCGTATGACCTTGAATGATGGATTGCGTGCCCCCCATATCCTCCACACATGAGCAATTAAGAATGGCACGACATTGAGATGGCCTTGGCATTGTGCAATATTGGGCCACTTGGGTGGTCTTGAATGACCTTGAGTCGCCTTAGACCACTTGGGTGGTCTTGAGTGACCTTGTGTCACTTTGGGCCACTGGGGGCTTACGCTCGATACGGGTGTAAGGAGTGGGGATGTAGAGCTTTTAAGCAGCGGTGCTGTGATGAATGTTCATTGAACGACCCCACCTGTGACACCGAGTGTTTTGCATTCCCCCAACGCAGTGTTTAATTCAGCTTCCGTTTTGTTGTTTGTGTCGTTTCTGCGAGTTAAAATGCAGAGCCCTAATAAAAGTATCAGATGTGCTAGCTCCGAAAACGAGTCAAATTCTACGGATCCGGGGAAACAGTTAGCGCTCATGGCATTTTTTGCCAATTACCGAACACCACCTGAGGCATCGGAGGGTCCCGATGCATGTGATCCCCAGTATGCACCCGAGATGTCAGAGACCGCTGGTGGTCTAAATTGGTCGGCGCCCCAGATGTTACAAAATGAGGTTAGGAATCCAGAGCGTGGTATCCCAACAGCGATGGCGGCTGATGCATCTCAGACAGGTGATCGGACCATGGATTCACAACCGACCTATGGCGACTATCGCAACAATGCTCCATGTACCTCTGCTCCCATAGATGATATTATGCCGATGTTTCATATGACAAGTCAGGATTTTGAAAGTATAATGCCCGATTTCAACGGCATGCTAGAAGAGTTCGACACATATGCATGTGCTTCTGCATTATGTGAACCGCTTCCGGCTTCAAGCAAAGATGAAACTAGAGGTGGAATGCGTAACGTAGGACGCCAGGTGCAAGAGGGCAGCCTTGCCAGTGGCTACATCGCACATTCTCATATGCCGGCAGTAATTTGCCAGGTGAACGATCACCCTGGATCGACGACATCATCCAGCAAAGCAGTACCGCACCCGACAAAGGCCGCCTCTGAAGCTAAAACAGATCGTCATTCAAATTCTATGCTAGACGGTGATTTTGTAGCCGAGCCTACATGCTCAAATGCAAAGACATGCAAAAACACGAAGGCGAAGAATTCTAAGAAGGTGAGAAATTCTAAGAATGATGGGGGCGTTGGCGGATCCATATTGAGGGAAATATTATGCAAGCAGGCTCCCCTACCTACCCCCACCTGCCCTAAAGCAAAAAAACGCAAGTCATCAGGGCCGTTAAGCAAGGGGGTGCTAAAAAGCTCCATGTCAAAAGGGGCATCGACCGCAGCTTCACAATCTGGAAACGTCGTATTAGAACTACCTCACGCTTCTAATACAACGATATCGGCTGCGAATCAGAATGCAAATGATTTGCCACCAACACAATTAATTCAAAATTCCGATTCGGAGTCGGTCCAAGTTTTCTCCCAATCGGATCAGATCAAAGTATTTGATGATTTTTTCAAATTATATAAATCGATTAAGACAGAGCATGCGACGAATTCGATGGCTTCTCAAGGCGATGCCGCCTTGAGGGAAACAGCATATGATCTAATTAGACGCGGACAGGTCATGTTGGCCGATATTGAACAACGCAACATGGCCTTGGAAATTTCAACCAAGAAGGTGCGAGAAATCGAGAGACGAATGGAGGTATAAGCGCCGCTCGCGCCAGGGCCGGAGATAGGCACCGTAAAATGTCTAAATTGGATCTTTTTTATTACTATTAATATTTATAATGTGTATTTATGAGTAATAAATGCTATTTGTAGGGATTTAGTTGGACCAAGTTTTGATCTAAGATTTCCTGTACATATAAAAATATTATTAAAAATTCCGTACAGAATAATTTTATTGTTGTTTTTAATGTAGGGGAGACCAGGTACGAAACACGGGCTGGCTGTAACAGTAGCCCTATTGTCATTCTAAAGTGAGTTAGCCACAAAATTCCATCATCATAGGGTCAGCAGTGACATCTAGAGTAACTCATTTGAACGATAACCTCCGTGGTATGTTTTAGTTCGACTTACGACCTATACGGTGTAAGGTGATATGCGAAGTAAGTTTTCATTCTTTATGTAAATCTAACATAATATTAGAACTGAACATAATTATAAATTGTTTTATTGGCTTGTTCGATTAATTTTAATATTGGCTAAAACCTAGGCTAAGTATTTTGATTAAAAATAATCTTTAAAAAAGTTTTATTCAAGTATTATGTTAATCACGTGAAAAATGCGTGCAGGGACGATTGTAACAATGCCATAGAGGGACGATTGTAACATGTTACAACCATCCCTGTCATTTTTAATATGATAATTTGATAATTCTGTAGTTAGCTGCAAAATTATATTAGTTGATACAGCTTCTTAATTTATCAATACGACCGACTGTGTAGGAATATAAACTTTTATTTTCTTTATTTAGAATGCCTAACAAAATAAAACGAACAACAGAACGGGGAAAAACTACTTTGCAGCAGTACGAAAGCGCATATAGAGATGTTCAAAATAACACTTCTATTAGAGAAGCAGCCAAAATATGGAATCTTTGTCGATGACTGCGTTTGTCTTGTGTGCCTGGAGCCATACAAAACTAGCAAGCCCGGTGAACAATGGACACAATGCATGTCCTGCAAAAATCGGTCCCACACTGAATGCACTAAAGTAGATGATTTCTATATGTGTCACAACTGTGAATCTGAATAGCTAGGTATTATGCAATCAACAACAAATTAGAATTGTCTCTTAAGTTCCTATTTCTGTCAAATACCTGCCTATGTGTTATATATATGTATATATTCTTTTGTTTCAAATAAAAATATATACCAGCATATATTTACTTTAATAAACATAAAACCAAACAAATACGTTAACAAGAAACCTCCACTTTGAAAATTTAAAATAAAATATAAAATAGACAATCTTAAATGACTATTATTCTGATAGTGCAAGGCAAACTAAAGATATATGGGATGCCACTCGTGATGACGTGAAATTATAGACATATTTCGAAAATTATGGACATACCTCGATTTTAATTTTGAAAATTCGAGCAATGATATCTCCAATCATATAATTCATAACTAAAATAACGGCATCCACCTAAAAAGCTTCCGGCTATATCGAAAGTTGATGTCATCTTCGCTATTTTAAATGGAACACCCTGTCTATTATTGTAATTTTTTGGGGTTCTACGTAAAACTCTAAAATGCATGCATGCAAATTTCTGAAATATTGGCATTGTCTCCCATAAGAAGCAATAATAAATTACATGCTAGTGCAGAATAAAATCGCATTTGCACATGATTTCCGGTTTTAAATATAGGCTAGTGGATGATATGGTCTGTGTATATACGCCATTAGTTGCATACGAAGTTTTCATTTTGAATTATCCAAGCTTTTATTCTACTATTTTATGGGTAGTGTCGTAAGTTCCAGTAATATTCTTGAATACACTTACGAAAATAATAGGCAGTAATAAATTGATAAGTCAATTCTTTATCTTGACTGTTTTCGCCAAGTAAATAATCTATTCTATCTCAATATAATAGCTTTGTATGCATAGATACATACGACTTGTGGGTTCCTCATTTGAATGAAAGAAATATTTATTTTGTGCCAATTGAATGCAAGGCCTTTCAAGGCATTTTTATTGCTCTCTGCGGCTCAGGTAAGGAGACACTTAATTTTATGACGACACAATGCCGCATATAATCAATAGAAATCTTGCCAACTCGTCCGAAAATCCCCATTGTTATATATTTTATGTGTTGAGATATTCAGCCCTCATACTATGTGATCTTACGTGTGATTTTAGGTGATATGTATCTCCCAAGCGACTGGGTGGTCGACATATTTTGGAATTAGCTTAATAATGGGCAATTATAGAAGAATGCCTCTTTCAGCATTCTTCGAATAATCGCCCCGAAATCTCCACGAGATATACCTGCCGCATGAATTAAAAATAGAGGTTTATTGTTCCACAGTCACCCATTTACCGGGTACATGCTAAATTCTGGAACTTAAGTTGGTGTGAAAATATATTTTTAGCCGTGCATTCCATTCTCGCTCCCATGGCATGGAATTGATACAATCTCTCTCTCTCTCTAATTGCATATCTATAGAAAAATGTACGCTGTGTGATACTCAACTCTTCTTTGTGTACCATAATACCGGTGTATAATTTATGAGATTTTATAAATAAATAAGCAGTATATTGAGAAATACTATAATTTTAATAAAAAAAGAGTTATGTACCTAGCTGTGTGAATGTAGTTTTTTTGTGTTTGAGGTATTTTAATATACATTTCACATATGGCTATATAAAGGGTGTGTTTTTAGGTTTGATAGAACTTTACATGGCAACTACTATCAGACTGAACCGTTAGTCTGACACTGTTTACAAAATTTATTTTCAGTATACTTTGGCAAATCATCATGAATAGATTCACTCTTGAACAACGCTACCAAATTCTTCAAATTTACTTTGAAAATCATTTGTCGGTTCGCCAAACGCATAGAAGATTTCGTGAATTTTATGGCCCACATGATCGTCCATCTGAGCTATTTATTCGTCGTACTGTGGATAGATTTCGTACCACATACTCTCTACATGATTTGAAAACACCAATGCGCCGAAGGAACGTGCGTAATCAAAGGAATATTACCGCTGTACGTGAAAGTGTGGTTGCAAACAAGGTTTGGTAACAAATTAATTTCGCGAAATGGACCTGTTAGCTATCCACCCAGGTCCTGTGATATAACACCCGCAGATTATTTTCTGTGGGGCTATGTCAAGTCATTAGTTTATGCCGATAAACCGGGAACAATTGAAGCCTTAGAAGCCAACATTATTCGTGTTATTCACGACATACACCCAGAAGTGCTCGAAAAGTCACCCAAAATTGGAACAAAAGAATACGCTTCTTGTGGACAACCGCGGTGATCACATGCCGCAAATAATTTTTAAATGTTTAATGTGATAGATTGTTTTTAAATAATATTACTTTTTTAATCGCAAAATATTTTCTTTAATATTTTTTCAAGTTTAAAGTTCTATCATTCTTAAAAAAAACACATTTTACATAATAGATATTTCGGCGTCTTATCGGGCTGCAATTGCAGAATTGAAATTATTGGTTTATTGCTCCATTATACCTTTACCGATGGGTAATTTAGTTGTCGCATGTCCCCGACAAGAACTCGGCCCCGCCCTTGGCCAGGTAAAGATTACTTGACCAATCAGGGCATAGCACGCCCCCTCACGCGTTCGCCTAAGATTCGGGCAAATATATATAAAACCCCCGTGTTTTACATACTACAACTCACGACATATTCGAAGTTTGTGCCATCTACATTAAAAAAAGAAAAATGTATAAACAACACGCTAACAGTCATCCTCAGAAGAGTTCCACACGGCAAGCTAACATATCCTTTGAAGGCATGGTTGCGGCTAAGACGATTCACGACCTTGCTAGTGACACCCTGGATGCAAGTATAATTTTTTTTGATGACGATTTCGGTACCCACCAGCCGATTATGCAGGGGAGGACGCCGCCAGATGCCGACAAGAACCTGCCTGCAAAACACACCATGACTATCGTTGGCGGAGGCCCATATGATTCGCGACAATCCGCCGCTGATGGGAGTCCAGATTTGTGGCCATCACCTGCCGCCATCGAGAATCTCCCACCCGCAAAACGCCCCAGGATCTCCACAGCCGGATGTAGTCATGGTCCAGAGCGAGCAATCATGGATGAGGTCCCGGACTTTCAGTCGTTAGTGGCATCGACACCGCGGGGACCCGAGGATATTATGCTGCAGCCAGAGGACATATATCGCGCCCTACGCGATGATGCGGAAGACGAACATGTCCAGCTATATCGTAGTGCCAATTTGTGGGCGATCGAATTCCAAAGGCATATAGATGAGCAGGGCGAGAACTTTCGCAAGATGATGGGCACGCGTCGCGCTGCCATCGTGCTACAATTGGAACAGATTAGGGCTCACCAGGTGCAGCTCGACATCATCATGCGGGGATTGGCTGGGGACGTTGCCGACATAGATAATGTCGTTTCACTATATGCGCGATTTTCCGGTGAAGTCCCACATCTGATAGACGCACTCGGTAAGATAAATAAATAAATATATATATATATATATCAGCTCTAGTGCTATTCACTCTAGCTAGCACTCTACCCACTAAAAGTACGTTTTTCTGATTATAATACATATTTTTATTTGTTACAGGACTGCCGCACGCCCGACCATCGTCGACAAGGCAGAATGAGGAAGGAAAAAATAGAGATGTATAAGTGAAGTGAAAGGACACAATTAGAATAGCGTTTATAGTATTAAGATAGGATTAAGATAGCGTTTATAGGATTTGAAAATTAGTTCTAGTAGTGTGTGTAATAGGATATATTTAAATTATGTTAGTTTAGGTACATAAGGTTTTGTAAAAATACTTTTATACAGAGTTATGTGGTCTAATATATATTTTTTAATACAAATTTTACATATTACTTATTTTTCTTGTTTTCAGACAAATGAAATTAAATATACGTAAATCGCATGGCCATAGTGCTTCCTAGTTCAGTAAAGTTTAAATAAAAACACATAGTGCTAGGTCAGAGACATTTGAGAGACATAATGAATATCAAATTCAATATATAGGGTCTTCAGATGACTCTATGATTATTTTTATGTTTTGCGTTTATAGGATTTGAAAATTAGTTCTAGTAGTGCGTGTAATAGGATATATTTAAATTATGTTAGTTTAGGTACATAAGGCTTTGTAAAAATACTTTTATACAGAGTTATGTGGTCTAATATATATTTTTTAATACAAATTTTACATATTACTTATTTTTCTGGTTTTCAGACAAATGAAATTAAATATACGTAAATCGCATGGCCATAGTGCTTCCTAGTTCAGTAAAGTTTAAATAAAAACACATAGTGCTAGGTCAGAGACATTTGAGAGACATATTGAATATCAAATTCAATATATAGGGTCTTCAGATGACTCTATCATTATTTTTATGTTTTGCGTTTATAGGATTTGAAAATTAGTTCTAGTAGTGCGTGTAATAGGATATATTTAAATTATGTTAGTTTAGGTACATAAGGCTTTGTAAAAATACTTTTATACAGAGTTATGTGGTCTAATATATATTTTTTAATACAAATTTTACATATTACTTATTTTTCTGGTTTTCAGACAAATGAAATTAAATATACGTAAATCGCATGGCCATAGTGCTTCCTAGTTCAGTAAAGTTTAAATAAAAACACATAGTGCTAGGTCAGAGACATTTGAGAGACATATTGAATATCAAATTCAATATATAGGGTCTTCAGATGACTCTATCATTATTTTTATGTTTTGACGGCTTTAGGTTGTGGGAAAATATCAAATTCGATATACATTGATAGGGATTGTGAAATATTGTATAATTTTATATGGTTGGGTAGTAAAATCGCCAAAAGACTTTATTTTGTTGTGATGATGTGACGTCATAATTTTAGTTTTTGCAATAGGGGCAAGTATTTGTTTTCTCATCGCAGCTGACAGACTCAGACATTGTGAAACACTAATTAAAATAAAAGAAACAGCATACTTAAGTTATTTATTATTTAAATCGTACAGTACATTATCTTTATAATAGTGTAGATATTCACTCACGGCATTACTTAACAAACTGTCGTTGGATACATCGGAAAACGCCGATAATATCTCCTCTGCATTTAACGTTACTCTATTGGATTTAAGCCAGAAATTTATTAATTCTAAAACATCATGATAATATGAACAAAAATTTAGTGAGCCTAACATAGCAATACGGGATGATAATACACATGAGTCCAATATTAAAATTTCCTTTATATCTTGATCAAACAGTTCAAAGCTGGCGTTAAACTTTTTTATATTCACTACTTTGACATCTTCATAGAGGAGATGGGATATGTAAATGTAATCCCCACACTTGTCGGTTACTGCTTCTGACTCGTCGGGATGGCCTTCATGCGTTTGCGAGAAGAAATTTGCTTGTAATTGCCGCAAAATGTCAGTGAATGTACACCATTCATATGTGCTGAAAGATATTTTCATTGGCTTATAATTGTGCTGCATAATAACAGTAGGACTAAAGCTTCTTGCCGGACTCAAACCGCACTGGATTTGAATGGCGTTAGTCATCAAAGGGAAAATTGTATGTAACAAATACACATTTTCCCTATTTGCTGCATGCTCGTATCTTGCCAATATCTCATCGAGCTCATTACTGTAATCAGCACAGCTATTTATAGAGTCCATGGAATCCTTATCCATATTTTCACATTCACTTAGATAACCACTATCTGTTTCAATACTTCCACTCATGATAATGTCTAATGATTTACTGACCTACCCACTTTACTGCACATAAGATGCCGTCTTTTATAATCTTGCAACGACTGCGCCATAGGCCAAAAAGCTCAGGGTTGCCCAGGACCACCCAAGTGGCGCAATGTAACTCAAGGTCTTTCGGGACCACCCAAGTGACCCAGGTCACCCGGGACCACCCAGGTGGTCCAGGGTTACCCAAGGTGATCTATATATATATATATATGCCTATCTCAAGGTCACCCAAGGTGACACATCTCAAGGTCATTCAAGGTCACCCGTCTCAAGATCGTTCAAGATCATTCAAGAATATATTTTTTATTAATAGGCTAATTACTTTGATTGTACTATATCCGACATCGGTGTGTTATAGCATGTACCTATGTTATTCGGATTAGTGTAAAATGTACAACTTGTTATATTATGCAATCTTAACTGGGCATCTTTTACTTATTCGTCACCCAGAACCACCCAAGTGGCCCAAGGTGAATCAAGGTCATTCAAGACCACCCAAGTGGCCCAATGTTGCACAATGCCAAGGCCATCTCAATGTCGTGTCATTCTTAATTGCTCATGTGTGGAGGATATGGGGGCACGCAATCCATCATTCAAGGTCATACGAATACCAAAATGGTGATATCTTAACGAAAAAAGCTCAAATTATAGTATGATGTGTTAGTTATGTGGGGTTAGTGAAAAGAATGATTACTTGTAAAATTAAAAGTCATAGATACATTCAAAATTTATTCAATAATTCCCCGCTACCCTCGTTACCCCCCTTATCCCCGTTATCCCTACATGTTATCCCCGTTACCCCCGTTATCCCCCTTATCCCCGTTATCCCTACATGTTATCCCCGTCACCCCCGTTATCCCCCTTATCCCCCTTATCCCCGTTATCCCTACATGTTATCCCCGTTACCCCCGTTATCCCCCTTATCCCCGTTATCCCCGTTATCCCCTTACCCCCGTTACCCCCCTTATCCCCGTTATCCCCTTACCCCCGTTATCCCCCTTACCCCCGTTATCCCTCTTATCCCCCCTATCCCCGTCAATTGGCCCAAGGACTCATTTCACCCAGGCAGCCCAAGGTGACTCAAGGTCACCCAGGAACACCCGAGTAGCTCAAGCAGGTGCGGCGCGCACCTGCATAGACCCGAGATCGCCCACTCAAGGACGTTCAGGGCCACCCGCTAAAGTATATTATGCAATCTTAACTGAGCATCTTTTATTTTTTCTTTAATAATTATATCAAATAAAACCAGTGTGTATAATTTAATATCATATATTTCTTAAAATCATTTTATATTTAAAATAACATAGTAGGGGTATGCTGAATATTATTTAGTCATCTATAGTCTCATCACCACCGCCATTGTCGCCATCACCGTCACTTTGCTTTAGCTGATATTTCTCAATAACTTCCTTTGGTAAATATTTTACGATTTGATGTAGAAAATGTCCTAAATTTATGCTCACCATCTCTTCACAAAACGCCTCTAAGCTTGAAATACCTCGACAATATTTTCTGCAGACATTTACACCTGCCCCGTATCTATCAGATGCCTCCATAAGACGTCGACTTCCATCATCATCTAGGCAATAATTTAGATCATAGTTTGAAGCATGCATGGAATCCATACTTAAATCATATAATTCAGAAGATAGTCTTTCAATAGCTGAATCGATATTTTCTGCTTTTGGCCACCATTGAGCCGAATAATGCATCCACATATTTGTTGCTTATCTGGAAATTGAATATTCATATAGTCCATGGATATAAAACATTTTAATTAGCTACTTACATGTGCGTGTGCGTATGTGAGGCAGGTATATCTTAATTTTGAAGACTATATCATGAAATAGATATATTATTATGGTGGCAAAATGAGCAAATGTGTGTAATCCAAATAATGTATTAAGTCGTAGGATTTCAAGATTGTTTCAATATATTCTATTTATTAACTACTTAATGCTACCAATATACCTATGTATGGCCAACAATCACTCAATATGGCGAAATTTTATTAAGGATCTAGATTTTGATCCGGCAAAGATTGGTTGACTCTGACCTAGATAGGTTAGAGTATATCCTCCCTTTGACGAATTTATTCCATCGATAATATCTGAAGGTATGAGTTCTACCACCCGTTTCGGTAAAAACGATTTAAATGTACTCATTGCACCGTCATCAAACAAAATCGCAATAATCGATTTTCCAAACCGTGTAGAAACTTCAAGTAATTCTTTTATAATATATGGCTTATCTACAGCAAGTGATTTAATTGTTTTTTGTTCTATAAATGGGGTATCTTTACTGATGAGCTCGTTAAGTTCTGATAAGCTAATATTGGACGCTGCCATTTTAAAAAAGTTGTAGAATATAGCAAAAACTATCAATAAATAAAATATAAATAATCCTCACTTAAAATAATTGAGATTGCACAACACTCTGCTCGCTTAGCTGCATATAAGATATTTGAACTGACTGTGTGTGTGATCTGTGCTACCGCTCTTTTATAATCATGCAACGACTGTGTCATAGGCCAAAAACTCAAGGTTGCCCAGGACCACATATGTGCCCAGGACCTCCCAGGTGGCCCAAGGTGACACAAGGTCGCTCGGGGCCACCCAAGCGACCCTCTTTTATAATTATGCAACGACTGCGTCATAGATCGAAAACATGCGGTCGCCCGGGACCACCCAAGTGGCACAATGTAACTCAAGGTCGCTCGGGACCGCCCAAGTGGTCCGAGGTCACCCTGGACCACCCAAGTGGCCCAGGGTCACCCAAGGTGACCTATATATGTCCATCTCAAGGTCACCCAAGGTCATCTCAAGGTCACCAATCTCAAGGTCACCGTCTCAAGGTCGTTCAAGGTCATAAGTCTCCTGGACCACCCAAGTGGCCCAGGGTCACCCAAGGTGACCTATATATGTCCATCTCAAGGTCACCCAAGGTCATCTCAAGGCCATTCAAGGTCACCAATCTCAAGGTCATAAGTCTCCTGGACCACCCAAGTGGCCCAGGGTCACCCAAGGTGACCTATATATGTCCATCTCAAGGTCACCCAAGGTCATCTCAAGGCCATTCAAGGTCACCAATCTCAAGGTCACCGTCTCAAGGTCGTTCAAGGTCATAAGTCTCAAGGTCATTCAAGGTCATCCCCACCCCGCGCCCCAAGGTCACCCCCCGCGCCCCCAACCCCCCGCGTCCCAAGGCCACGCCCCCCACCACCCGGTGGGCGTTGAATCGGTATTACTACTCTACTCTTAAATATACCTCATTTTACAGAAGACGAAAAATTAAGAGCTTTGAAGAAATTAAAATTAATCAGATAATCAGTGGCCCTCTCAATACACCTTTTCTTATTTTCCGTATTTGCGAAACCGTTGTCCATACTATAATTTATCTCTCCAGTCGTCAATCTTTTCCCAGTATTGGTAGTAGACCAAAATTATATATAAAAAAGGAAATAAACTTATCCTAATTAATTTTCGTCCAATTGTAATAAAAAATAACTTAACCGAAGGCTACCGAAAGGAGGTCTATTATTACCAATTTTGCATGATGTATTTATCTGAGGTGATTTTCCGTTTATATTAAAAACAAAACACAATGCGCATTATACTGTGGTAGTAAGTCTTTCTAAGTATTCTCAACATCTCTCGAAGGTCTAATCTGGGTTCACTTTTGTTCAATATAGTCATTAATGATATTGTTTTTATTAGCGGTACAAATTATTTTTTATACGCAGATGATTCCTAAACCTGAAACTATCAGAGGACTTTAGAATCATCTACATCATCTATCAAGATCTGTTTTTGAATAATAATATGCTTCCAAAATCTGTTCCCCATATTACAGATTGTTTATATTAACAGTATTGAGTGGATTCATGCGCAGGGTTTTAAAATATTACGTTTTTAATATGGACGGTATTTTCACACCTATTGGCTAATCTTCAGGTTGCACTCACGGCTTATCAGATTTTCGTTATCAGAACCTGAAAGTCATCGCATGACTTTCTATTTGTTTTTTTTTATAAAACCTGATTCACAATTACACTGATACAGGTAGTGTATTAAATTTATTGCCTTTTTATCCAGCATACATATAGAATGTCCTTGCATCGTACAAAGTCATTTTATACTTTCTAAATCACAGAACTAAATAAAAAAGTGTTTCCTCCAGTTATGTGTAACACATACAATGAAATTAATGAAATATTAGATGTTTTCAACTGCAACATATATTCAGTAAACCTATTAATCTTACCAATATGTAAATATGTACTCTTACTAGTATACTCTTGTTTGTTGTTGTTTTCTTTAATTACTGAAGTTACATATCTTCATTACTTTTCAGAGTTGTAGGATATAGACCAACTTTATGTGTTTTATATTTCTCTCAATCGCCATATCACAGTTCGCTGAAGTGAAGAGAAAATGTCGTCTTTACACCCCTATTTCTATAGAAGAAAACTAAAAAGTTAATTAGACGTCTGCAAACTTTGCTGCATATGCCATGGGTCGACATGGGTACTGCAAATGTCTCCCAGAGCATTGCATTTTATTTAGTAATTTTTTTAGTAATAATAATTTTGTAAACGTACACCTGTATACCTGTCAAAGCTGTAAAATGTAAAACTTTTAATTGATCTAGGAAAATAAAGTTTGGACGGCATAAAGCAGAAAGCCTGATAATATCAGACGATAAATCAGCAATAAAAGCAGAAATTTATTGCCCTATTAACTGTTGACAAGGCGGTAATAAATAGTAAATATTAGCGCCAAATATTAGCTTATCTAATAAGCCTCACGTATTTGCATAACCATACAGCTTGTAAGTGATAGTTAAGAGAAATATTTGTAGAAAAAATTAAGCTCCATTACAAGACCTAAGTGTTTGTTCAGGTTTAAACAGAAAATGGACTTTTGTAATATAAGGCATTGGATTTCGGTTGCCGAGATAGATCATACGTCGTGCTGCCTGGCACTGAATCGGTCAACGCAGCAGCGATTTCTTAAGATGCTATGCTATGCATAGCATACCAACAATTCTACCGTGAATGAATATTGTGATGTTTGGGGCCGCCAAATAAACACTTGTGATTACGATGCAGAGAAAGTAATAATTAATGTACGTAAAACACAAAGCTAGTCGAGTCAAGGCCTGTCAAGACATCAATGTGATATTCTACGGGCAATGTATCGGAATTGAATTTTATTATAACTATTTTATTTGGACATATTTTAAAATATGACATATAATATTATAGAATTTTGTATAAAACTGAAAAACCACTGATAAAATTTAGTCAACATATCAAATACTATTTTATCACACGTTATACAGTGGTTTTTTGGGGCAAACTTTAGAAGTTTGCCTTGTTACTACACTTTGAAAATTTAATTTGCATACTTCAGGTTTTCTGCTTTTTGTTATTTTACAGGTGGTGTAATCCCAAAAGAAACAAACTATGAATAGATACAGGGTCTTCACATATATTTTGAACTACCCTCTTGATCTTTAAAAAAAAAAAAACATTGTTAATACGGAGTTTAGGATCTCTTTGATGATTCAAAATATGATATTAGGAACACAATTGGGTATCTGAGATTGGCCTCCTATTGCCTATATTTAATTTAAGATTTATGAAAGCAGCTATGATCTGTTTGAAAAAATTAAGTTTGTCATGTAATTTTGGTCTTAGATACCCAATTATGTTAGAATGCGATAGAATGTTCTTCAACAATGTTTTTTTTTTTTGTAAAATCAGAAATCAAGATGTTAGATAAACAATGAGTTCTACTAACTAGGACACGTTTCTGTTGAAATACTTGAATATGGAATATTGTTTTTAAACTGTGAAGGTACTAAAACTTTTCCTCATAAAAAACAAGTAACGATCCACAGATTTGTTGTACGTGTATGTTACTTATGTGTAGCGTAGCTGTATGATTTCTCAAAAATTTTGTTTGGAAATGTGCCAGCTGTAAACTAAAAAATAGGGAAATGTAGGTAATTATTTTTATAAAGATGAATATTTACAAAATCCAACAATAATAATAATAATAATAATAATAATATCTCTACTCCTCATTCTAATCACAAGGATTAGCCCAAAAGTCTGAGACTTGTGTGGGGGAGGGGCGGAATATTATTATTTCGCGGCCCGCATTTGCGCCTCAGGAACGCATTACGTTGATAGGCCCTAACTACCACTCAGTGCTGGAATGAGGAAAACCTTATTAGTTAGGGGACAGTCAAACCAACTGATTTTAATCTCTCATATCAACATCAAGCTGACTTCCTTCCCATCCTAGGCCATCGCTAGGATGGTTGCCAACCCATCCCTGCTAACAAGCCTTAATCTACCAGTAAACAATTTAATTAAAAATTGTCTGGTGGAATGAGGATTCGAACCCACGACCTCTGGGTTGAGCGATCGAGACACTAAACCCTGAGTCACGGGATAATAGCAAATATTCAATAAATTCATCAAATATTGTGTGATTTTTTCGGTTAGACATAAATAAAATTTTCATTTCAATATTTCTGAAGATTTTTTAAAAATAATTTTATACTGGAAAGCATGGTTTTCCTTACCCAGAGGTATCAAGTTTGCCAAATATCCATTTATAAACATTTTTTAGATTATATCAGAATGTGGTACAGTTTTTGATATGAACAATTTTGTATAAAAACGCATGTTTTTAAAATGTTTAAAACCCGTTTAGTTGTTGTTTAATATTTAATTTTTATTTGGTCTAATTTTCAACGAAGATTGGCTGCAGCTTGATGGAATAGGAATACTTACTTATAACTCTGTCTAACAGTGCCAGATATCCCATCTAATATTAATTTAATTATTATATAATGACCTTTCCATTATACTATGGAATTTTTAAACAGGATGGAAAGAATGCTTTTTAACCACTTCATTATAATCGGCAAGGACAATGATTATAACGACATTTAACTCATACCTTTTTTACTACTAAACTGCAAATAACGTGCTAATTGCAAGTAGATGTGACTGAAGGTCATTTAATTGGTAATGTAGTTAATAACAATAATAAAAGAAGAATCATCGCAGATGTAAGTAAACACATAGAAAATATCAAATATCGGGAATGATAAGAAATTAGCGTGGGTTTTACTACTGTAGTATTGATATCTGATGTAAATATTGTAAATTAGTTTAACAACTCAGAAAACTGAGGTACTGACACTTTAATCACCTATGTATTTGCAGTGCCGCACTAAGAGGGGGGAACGAGAATGAGATGATGGGAAATAGCAATTTAAAAAGGAACACCGAAAATGTTTTTCTTGTCACTCGGAGGGTGCGAATATAATTTATTGTAAATAAATATAAAATAACCTTTATATTGATTAACTTCTAAGATATTAATTTAGTTAAATAGGTAGGTATGTAGTAAAACTTAGTAGTAGGTATAAATGTGTTCAGTGTCTTTAGTTAATTTTCTGTATACGCTTAGGTTGAATATTCAAAAGTAATTAAATGAAAAATAAAGAAAATGCTGCTAGAAACATGGTGAAGTGTAGGTACTGTACAGTGGCGACATGTAACATTTGGGTATGGAGCATCGCGAAAATTTTGCATTTTCCAAAGTCAAACACCTTAAAATTATAAAATGCAAATTCACAGAGCAAAAATATTTGCTTAAAGAAATAAGTTTCGTTAGAGAAATATCACCTGTTTTGACGTTATTGACAGAAATTTCGACAAAGTGATTTAAAATAATATTTAAATAGGTATTTAATATTTAAATATAAAAAAAATATAGGTATACGCTTTCAGATCTTCAACTTCTAAAATAAAAGTAAACTTACTTTAGAATCCCTTGATATATTCGTCTATTTTTGGAATTCGCAAAAACGTCAATTACACGATTATTAAAATCTGGAATCGCTGGAGTTAGTGATTTCTCCATACTTCTCTCCTCGTCTTCTCCATAGTGAGTTTAGTCTGTCCCGCGTTATTGTATTTCTCAAAAAGGTTATAATTCTTTAAAGCGTTGAAAAACATACATTGTTCACTTTCAACACTACTTGTCATGAGTAGGTATGGTACAAAGTAATTTTAATAACAAAACAGTTTCACTAAAACAGTCTGTGAGGGTTCGATCTATAAATAATTACAAAATTGCTGAACAACTTGCTGCTTCACGAAAATATTCTCTGCTGTATATAACCGTTAATTCACTTTTCAGTTTAACTTTGTCCAAAAAGCATAAGTTTTCGTTATACGGTCAAAATATGCAATGGAAAAGTTTTAATTTCTAATTTTAGTCTACACTTTTAGTATTTAGTCCCTAAATTTATTGAGGAAAAATAGTTTAACACTAACAGGTGTTCTCTAAATTCAAATCGGTCTTTAGTATCGTTAATTAATATAGCACACACTTCCTTTGTTTGTACAGAAAATGATATGTCGTTATAGGGCCGACGTGTATTTTTAGCTGGCGCAATTGGGGAATCAGATATACGGATTTTTATAATTGCTTTTTCAAAATGATGCAAACAACTGTTCATCTTGACCGCATTCAAAGATCGAGATTGAAATTCTTTCAAAAGGATTCACAGTGAGGCATAATTGGCTAAAACGCAAGCCAGTATTTGAAGTAGTCATTATTTAAATAATCCAACAACATTTGAGCCTGCTTTTTTGTATTGTAGTCATTTTCCGCAGTGTCAAAAATACATTCTAAGTACTCTTTTAAATGTTCACCATTTTGGGAAACGGTTCGGTCGCTGGTGCTGTTGGGATTCTCTTTTTCTACTATAGGTACTATCTTACACTTCGGTTTGGCGATCTCGAAAAAAAATAGGAAATGCATGTAAACTGTTGGGTGCTATTGGAAAATTTAACTCGCTATGTATTTTGGGTTGCAGACTCAATCCCAATAATTTAATGCTGTTAAGTTTTAACATATTAAATTAAGTATCGAGATTTAGTTTATAATATTAGATTATTATCGATATAGTTAACATAATTTTTAAAGGTGTGAACTGCACAAATGCACCTACAGTAAAACCGCCACGACACTGTATTTATAATTACCTACCTACTGTAAAATCAGGCAATTTATTTATACCAATTCCAATTTCAAAATTAAAAATATGCCTAGCAATTTGCTAATCATATTAAAAATAAATTATACTTAGGTACATTTCTTTAATTAATTTGATTCCGCGACAGGTAGGTGCCGTTGAAATTTATATTCTATTAATTTATTATATCGCCTTATGCTCATACTCATACTTATATTTATTTAACTACGTTATATGCAACACACGCACATTTGTAGCAAGCCACAACAGGATATCTCAATTCAGATAAATATTAAAATTTTACAAAAAATATATACACATTAAAAACTTCTATAAAATAAACATAAAAATACATATAACATATAGTATAAAATATACTTCACATCAATATGCAAAATATATTTATCAAATTGTAGCAGTGGCGTGCAAGTAACAAAACATGTTTGGTTTGTTTCTTAAAAGAATATAAACTGAGAACGTTTATAATGATTGGTAGTCGATTGTAAATATTTATACTTAATAAATACTTACGTGTTTAGATAGTCTGAAATATCGAGTCCTCAATAAATCCCCATGTCTTGTGGGCTAATTCTGTACATCATATCGAGTTCTATAATTATTAATATTTCTGTGCACTTCTAATAACGTGGAGTAAATAAACAAAGTTGGAAGGGGTATTATACGCCAAACTAATAAATAGAGGCTGGTAGTGCTCGGTTGTCTATAGTACCAGTAATTAACCGAATGGCTTTCTTTTGAAATCATATGTGATCCCATCAAAATTTTCGCCCTGTACCAATTGTTTGTGGGTATATTTTCCTTTATTAGTTTTGTTATGTACACAAAATACTTTTTAGTTTATATTAATGTATTCTTAAATAAGAAATAATTGTCTTTTTGTACTGTATACTGAGGAAGATTAACAAAGTAAGTGTGCCGCAAGTACCTAAAGCACTTAAGGCGGCTCTGCTTATTATTACTATCTAAACATTAAATTATTATTGATAATCTCTAAACATTACTGTCTGATTTAAACAAAAATCGTTAAAATACATTACCCACAAAATAAAAAGGAAACATAGGAAAGCAAATACTTCAAAGTAAACTTGCAATTATACGAGTTTGGATTGAGACAAATTTTCAAATATAATTTTATATTGATAAACCATTTTTTTATAAACTTAATAAAATTAAATTTGAAATACCTTTAGATAAAAAACTGTAACAAAATAAAAACTTTAATTAGTGAAAAAAATAATTAATAAATAACACGCTTAATTTAAAAAAAATATAGGTAGGTTTATATTTTTAGCAGAAAACATTTTAATTAAAGTTTCATTTATACCAGTTACAGACCTAGATAATGAGTTTTCAAAAAATCGCCGAACTGTGTTTGTTCCTCTTCATTAATAATTGTTCTATATCCCGTTTTTACAACATTATTGTAAGTCCCATTTGTCATCTAATTTTTTTCTGAGTTTCTTGTTTATGTGTATATACTGTACTTCCTCTCTGTGTTCTGCTGTAACTTGCCATTTTTCCACTTTTAAGTGATATGAAATTTTGAGCAAATACCGAAGCATCGAATTTATGCGTGGAGGAGCGACAAACCAAATCCAGAGCTCTCTATCTCTGAATTGTCTCTTTTTTGCAAGAATTTCGATCGATCAGTACTTTTTTCGATGTGCATCCACATACGTAGCATTTCTGTGATGACACATCCAAAAGATACCTGCAATCGTTACCATCTACACCATGGTGAACATTAAAACTGGTTTGATAAAAAATTTATTTTACTCCACAGTTACTTTAACTGCGGGCATAATTGAGATATTTGTTGTTCACCTTTTCTGTTTTCTAATCCGTCTAATTCCGTTTTATAATTATTGATGAATCAAATTTTAACGACAATTTTACTAGACGACAATATTTTGTACTCGATTGGGTGGGATTGTACCAAAATATCGTTTTATTTTGTTTGTAACAATGTAATTGAAGAGGAACTATAGATCACTGAACATGACAGTGTCTTCATCTTCTAAACCCTCATTATTTTTATTAGCAAATCGTTGTCGGAGCTGCCATCACAAACACGTTTAATCACAAATTAACCACACCAGTTAACTTTTCTCGGCTGCTGTTACTAATATATGCATCCTTCTGCCTTTTACACAAATTATTTTTTTAGTATAATTTATCAGAAACTGACTGTAAACTCACCTAAGAATATGTTTTCGTAATTAAGACAAAAGGATATGAAGGAAAGACTTGGTGCCTATACTCTTGATCTCTTGAGGTGCTGTTTTACGGCTATGTAAGATCTCTTAGACATTTTTCTATCGAGAAAGGTTTTTAGTGCTTCTTCATTACTCAACCTTCTGCCGCCAGAGATAAGCGAGTGAAAAGACTTTAAAATAGGCGTAGCACGTTTGCGTCTATGAAATTTCCATCCAAATTTTGAAATTACCGTGTGCTTTAGGTACTGACACTAATAGTAGTCGAAAGTAATTAGATTTACAGAGAGGCTAGATCTAACGCTAGTTGTGGCTGTCACGATGTTCGATATATGCCCTTCACGATGCGCTGGGTGTGGTAAAGAAATACGCGCAGAGTGTGGTGGCAGGCATCTGGAGAGTCGCCTTTTATAATTAAATACTCATCCTATCCCTCTATGTCCAATTTGGTCATATATGTTTTTTTTTTCAACAAGGAATTTAATAGTAGCTTATTGGATTAAAATGAGGATGAAAGTTTATTAAAAGCAGTGCTCGAATGGATTTAAAATGATATTCAGAAATACCTTATTTTAACTGAAACAGAAAATTGGAACAAGATCTTTGTGATAGGACATGTATTATTAAAATGAAACATATAGCAATAGAAGCAGAGCTGAGAACTGAAACGAAATATATTAAATATTTATTACACTTAAAACTGTCTTTTGTATGCTCACTTCCGCAATGACAACTAGTAATAAATAACGCGAAAAGTTTCCAAGTAATTCTATTTCTTCCTTCCATGGACCTATCCGTTCTCACAAATAAATTTTCTTCCTTGACTGCTACTTCGCAATATATTCCACCTTACCTCATTTCGTATGAGAATTAGTACCATTACAATTTCTTAATTTCACAATAAAATTCAAATGTTAAGAAATATTAAAACTTTTTTTTTACTTTTTTCCGTAATTATCTTTGACCGCTGATTAGTAAATGAAATACCTACTTATACATATAGATACTCTAAACTAAATCTAAGATTGAAACTTACGAATAGTGCCGAATTGTACAAAGTGTAACGATATAGTTTATTAATCACACATAAAAAATAATGTACTACCTTCCTAAAATTAAATGTAAATATATGATATATTGAATGTCCCATTTTTCATAGGTTTTCAGGGCATCTCATAAACTATTAGAGACAGGACAATTTGCCTGCATTTCTGACAGCATTATAATTCGCAAGTATGATGATTTTTCTTAAGATTTTATATTTGTTCAAAAGAACAATAATTTTAAGTAAGTAAAATTTAAAATGTTTCAGAGGGGAAATCATAAAAACGTAGATATTACATCTAAAGATAAAATGATCTGATTTGTAAAACCAAATTATTTTTAGCCTCTTTTTAAGAAATGTCGACGGTTGTCGAGATGCAAGGGCAGGTGTAAAATTGGATTTACAAAGGGATTTCGAAAAGCTATTAGAATTTGTATTTGATTCTTTAAATCCTGTATGAGATTTAGAAGGTAGAAATAAAATATATATTACATAGAACATCCTACAAGTGGTTACAAGTATACCTGATTAGTTATGCGTTTTCATGTATTACTGGAGAAAATCGTTTTAAAGTATCATATTCGACATTTGATAATTAGCAAAATGATTCTTTCAGGAACTGTTTAAAGCGATTGGAAGAATAGAAAGTAAAGCTTGTTAAAATACAAAATTTTTCCACTAGGAAGTAGAATAGCAGCAGTTGTATATTACTTTAAGTATACAAAAAATTATTAGTACAACAAATATTGTTCATCTTCATCCTTTTTTACAATATTTGTGTGACGCATGATGTGTTATTACAAAGGCGACATGCGCCAGGACGATTTGAGAATTACATCGTTGTTTAGATCATCAATGTGTTAATTATATTGGAGTATAATTTGTAGATTGCTGTTCAACCTGTTCCGACAACGATTTGCTGAGAAAAATATTCAGGGTTTAGAAGATGAAGACACTGCCATGTTCGGTGTATCTATAGTTCATCTTCAATTACATTGTGAAGAAGGGTAGAAGAATTAAAGTTATTTTGGAGTTGACCGGTTTTTCGACTTTGGTTGAGCTGGGTTAGAACTGGCTCAATATGTGACACCAACCGAATTTCAGACCTTGTTCATGTGCATGTGCAATTTGTTGACCAAGTATTTGTGTCACAGGTAGAAATTTTCATAAGGAATTGCTGAGATGATGAAAACATCTATATGATTTTTATTCGATGGCGGTGTGAGAAAAACAGTGTATTTAATCCTATTAGATACATAGCCTTATATTATTAAATATAATAATATATCTAGTCATAAGCGTAAGTAGCCAGTACAAAACTCTTTATACCCTGAGGTAGCAGATTTGGTTGTACGCGGATCAAAGAGTTTGGATGCGGGGAGATTGGTAGAAATCGGTTAATAACCAACTCTGCATTTTAAGCTAGAGGAAGGTACTCGTATACGCCCTAGATGTTAATGTGAGAGGATCCACCGAACTTATTAAAGACGTTAGTTAATAATAAAATATGTAGCTCTGATAGAGATATCGGGTGTGAATTCTTTGTTTGACTTTAAGGACAGAGTAGAATTTCGAAATATTAGAGACACTAAATATAATATTTCGTAATTTGTAATATTTGTAATTTAAATTAGATTGCTTAAAAATTGTTGCTAACGTGAAATATTTCCAAGTTACTGAAGTGATTAAAATGCTAAAGTCTGTTGTTTTCGGGTGAAAACAAGTTAAATAAATGAAACTGAGTCGATCCTACCTTGGATTCCTTTACATTACTTATCTGTAGACAGGTTATCCGTGTACTATAGGCAGAAGAAGTCCATGAAGTAGAATTTTACAATTTCGGCTACCTGATTTGGCTGTCGCTTTAGAAACCGCATGTTTATATCATAAAAAATTGGAGTTACGCTAGATATCAGCACTAGATATTCGCCCTCGGTGGAGCAAGAGATACACTGCTTTCGGAACTTAAGATCATACCGGCATGCCGAAATTCAGCAATCTTCTAGCTGGAAGAATGCAGAAGGCGGTCATTCTGGGCTCATTACGTCTACTTAGGGCACACGATTCCCGGACTCAGTAGTTACTCACCCCACGGACGTGGGGAGTAGCTACTGATTACCACCAGCGGCCGACCCTGAGAATCGGAGCCAGGGAAACCGGTGGACTGGATTTCAACAAAAAAAAAAAAATAATAATAATAATAATAATAACAATATAATAGTAGATTGATAGTATATTAAGATATATAATTCCCTAGGTCATATTATTTTTAAAAATATTACAAAAACTGACAAAACTGATTTAATATTCATAATTTTAACTTATGTGTTAAATGTGAAATTTACTTTCATCAGCCAACGGCACTTCTTATTGTATTATAATTGTGCTGCAGACTGAGGAACTTTCGGAATATAAGATATTTTCTATCATATTGAAACAAAGCGCAACTTAAAGTATTTTCCCTACAATATTAAATTTTAACGTTTATTTACTCAAGCACGGATTTTCATCTGAGCTTTAAATTGCATCTGCAATTATGCAAATTAATTATAAATTTACATCATATTGCATTCTAGTATAAACGTAAGTATTCCTGAGCGGCTATAGAACAATATTTTTCATGCTGAGGAATTTAATAGTGGTTATAATTTGTGTGAAGTTAGCCACGCTTTTCATCCACACTTTTTCATCCACGGTTTTCGTCCACGGTTTTCATCCACGGTTTTCATCCACGGTTTTAATTCACACTTTTGCCGTAACAAGTACTCAGACGTCCGCAGCAGTGCCAAAACTAGCGAATTTGAAGATGACAGGTCAAATATTGTTAATTTTTGTAAATACAATGACCTTGAACTTAATTAAATACCCATGGATATGGACAGGCGTACCCTTATGAAATCTAAAGGACTTATGCTAGAACTAAATATGCATAAATCAGTCCGAGACGAAGTTTACTGTAACACGCTTGCAAAAATTTTTACTGACAAGGCGTCAGGGGCGTGCCGCGGGGACAAAACTCGTAAAAATTGTAGTAAAATTTCTGTAATGGCGATTTTAGGAAACTCAACAGACTTGTACCAAAACTAAATATGCATGAATCGACCCGGGACGAAGTTTACTATAACACGCTTGCAAAAATTTTTACTGACAAGGCGTCAGTGGCGTGCCGCGGGCACAAAAGTCGTAAAAATTGAAGTAAAATTCATGTAATGGCGATTTTAGGAAACTGAACAGACTTGTAACCAAAAGTAAATATGTATGAATCGATCCGGGACGAAGTTTACTGTAACACGCATGCAAAAATTTTTACTGACAAGGCGTCAGCGGCGTGCCGCGGGGACAAAACTCGTCAAAATGTTAGTAAAAGTCATATAATGGCGTTTTAACAAACTGAACAAACTTGTAACCAGAAGTAAATATGTATGAATCGATCTGGGACAAAGTTTACTATAACACACTGGCAAAATTTTTTACTGACAAGGCGTCAGGGGCGTGCCGCGGGGACAATACTCGTCAAAATTTTAGTAAAAGTCATATAATGGCGATTTTAGCAAACTGAACAGACTTGTAACCAGAAGTAAATATGTATGAATATATCCGGGACGAAGTTTACTACAACACGCTTGCAAAAATTCTAACTGACAAGGCATCAGTGGCGTGCCGAGGGCACAAAACTCGTAAACATTTTAGTTAAAGTCATATAATGGCGATTTTAGGGAACTGAACAGACTTGTACCAAAATTAAATATGCATGAATCGATCCGGGACGAAGTTTACTATAACACGGTTGCAAAAGTTTTTACTGACAAAGCGTCAGTGGCGTGCCGAGGGCACAAAACTCGTAAAAATTGTAGTAAAAGACATGTAATGGCGATTTTAGGAAACTGAACAGACTTGTAACCAAAAGTAAATAGGTATGAATCGATCCGGGACGAAGTTTACTGTAACACGCATGCAAAAATTTTTTCTGACAAGGCGTCAGCGGCGTGCTGCCGGGACAAAACTTGTCAAAATTTTAGTAAAATTCACATAATGGCGATTTTAGCATACTGAACAGACTTGTAACCAAAAGTAAATATGTGTGAATCGATCCGGGACGAAGTTTACTGTAACACGCATGCAGAAATTTTTACTGACAAAGCGTCAGCGGCGTGCTGCCGGGACAAAACTCGTCAAAATGTTAATAAACATATAATGACGATTTTAACAAACTGAACAAACTTGGAACCACAAGTAAATATGTATGAATCGATCCAGGACGAAGTTTACTATAACACACTGGCAAAATTTTTTACTGACAAGGCGTCAGGGGCGTGCCGCGGGGACAAAACTCGTCAAAATGTTAGTAAAAGTCATATAATGGCGATTTTAGCAAACTGAACAGACTTGTAACCACAAGTAAATATGTATGAATCGATCCGGGACGAAGTGTACTGGCACAGTGGCAAAAATTTTTACTGACAAAGTGTCAGAGGCGTGCTGCTGGGACAGAACTCGTCAAAATATTAGTAAAAGTCATATAATGGCGATTTTAGCAAACTGAACAGACTTGTAACCCAAAGTAAATATGTATGAATCGATCCGGAACGAAGTTTACTATAACACACTGGCAAAACTTTTTACTGACAAGGCGTCAGGGGCGTGCCGCGGGGACAAAACTCTCAAAATGTTAGTAAAAGTCATATAATGGCGATTTTAGCAAACTGAACAGACTTGTAACCACAAGTAAATATGTATGAATCGATTCGGGACGAAGTGTACTGTAACACAGTGGCAAAAATTTTTACTGACAAAGCGTCAGAGGCGTGCTGCCGGGACAGAACTCGTCAAAATGTTAGTAAAAGTCATATAATGGCGATTTTAGCAAACTGAACAGACTTGTAACCACAAGTAAATATGTATGAATCGATCCGGGACGAAGTGTACTGTAACACAGTGGCAAAAATTTTTACTGAGAAAGCGTCAGAGGCGTGCTGCTGGGACAGAACTCGTCAAAATATTAGTAAAAGTCATATAATGGCGATTTTAGCAAACTGAACAGACTTGTAACCCAAAGTAAATATGTATGAATCGATCCGGGACGAAGTGTACTGTAACACAGTGGCAAAAATTTTTACTGACAAAGCGTCAGAGGCGTGCTGCTGGGACAGAACTCGTCAAAATATTAGTAAAAGTCATATAATGGCGATTTTAGCAAACTGAACAGACTTGTAACCCAAAGTAAATATGTATGAATCGATCCGGGACGAAGTGTACTGTAACACAGTGGCAAAAATTTTTACTGACAAAGCGTCAGAGGCGTGCTGCTGGGACAGAACTCGTCAAAATATTAGTAAAAGTCATATAATGGCGATTTTAGCAAACTGAACAGACTTGTAACCACAAGTAAATATGTATGAATCGATCCGGGACGAAGTGTACTGTAACACAGTGGCAAAAATTTTTACTGACAAAGCGTCAGAGGCGTGCTGCTGGGACAGAACTCGTCAAAATATTAGTAAAAGTCATATAATGGCGATTTTAGCAAACTGAACAGACTTGTAACCCAAAGTAAATATGTATGAATCGATCCGGAACGAAGTTTACTATAACACACTGGCAAAACTTTTTACTGACAAGGCGTCAGGGGCGTGCCGCGGGGACAAAACTCTCAAAATGTTAGTAAAAGTCATATAATGGCGATTTTAGCAAACTGAACAGACTTGTAACCACAAGTAAATATGTATGAATCGATTCGGGACGAAGTGTACTGTAACACAGTGGCAAAAATTTTTACTGACAAAGCGTCAGAGGCGTGCTGCCGGGACAGAACTCGTCAAAATGTTAGTAAAAGTCATATAATGGCGATTTTAGCAAACTGAACAGACTTGTAACCACAAGTAAATATGTATGAATCGATCCGGGACGAAGTGTACTGTAACACAGTGGCAAAAATTTTTACTGAGAAAGCGTCAGAGGCGTGCTGCTGGGACAGAACTCGTCAAAATATTAGTAAAAGTCATATAATGGCGATTTTAGCAAACTGAACAGACTTGTAACCCAAAGTAAATATGTATGAATCGATCCGGGACGAAGTGTACTGTAACACAGTGGCAAAAATTTTTACTGACAAAGCGTCAGAGGCGTGCTGCTGGGACAGAACTCGTCAAAATATTAGTAAAAGTCATATAATGGCGATTTTAGCAAACTGAACAGACTTGTAACCCAAAGTAAATATGTATGAATCGATCCGGGACGAAGTGTACTGTAACACAGTGGCAAAAATTTTTACTGACAAAGCGTCAGAGGCGTGCTGCTGGGACAGAACTCGTCAAAATATTAGTAAAAGTCATATAATGGCGATTTTAGCAAACTGAACAGACTTGTAACCACAAGTAAATATGTATGAATCGATCCGGGACGAAGTGTACTGTAACACAGTGGCAAAAATTTTTACTGACAAAGCGTCAGAGGCGTGCTGCTGGGACAGAACTCGTCAAAATATTAGTAAAAGTCATATAATGGCGATTTTAGCAAACTGAACAGACTTGTAACCCAAAGTAAATATGTATGAATCGATCCGGGACGAAGTGTACTGTAACACAGTGGCAAAAATTTTTACTGACAAAGCGTCAGAGGCGTGCTGCTGGGACAGAACTGGTCAAAATATTAGTAAAAGTCATATAATGGCGATTTTAGCAAACTGAACAGACTTGTAACCACAAGTAAATATGTATGAATCGATCCGAGACGAAGTGTACTGTAACACAGTGGCAAAAATTTTTACTGACAAAGCGTCAGAGGCGTGCTGCTGGGACAGAACTCGTCAAAATATTAGTAAAAGTCATATAATGGCGATTTTAGCAAACTGAACAGACTTGTAACCACAAGTAAATATCTATGAATCGATCCGGGACGAAGTGTACTGTAACACAGTGGCAAAAATTTTTACTGACAAAGCGTCAGAGGCGTGCTGCTGGGACAGAACTCGTCAAAATATTAGTAAAAGTCATATAATGGCGATTTTAGCAAACTGAACAGACTTGTAACCCAAAGTAAATATGTATGAATCGATCCGGGACGAAGTGTACTGTAACACAGTGGCAAAAATTTTTACTGACAAAGCGTCAGAGGCGTGCTGCTGGGACAGAACTCGTCAAAATATTAGTAAAAGTCATATAATGGCGATTTTAGCAAACTGAACAGACTTGTAACCACAAGTAAATATGTATGAATCGATCCGGGATGAAGTTTACTATAACACACTGGCAAAATTTTTTACTGACAAGGCGTCAGGGACGTGCCGCAGGGACAAAACTCGTCAAAATGTTAGTAAAAGTCATATAATGGCGATTTTAGCAAACTGAACAGACTTGTAACCCAAAGTAAATATGTATGAATCGATCCGGGACGAAGTGTACCGTAACACAGTGGCAAAAATTTTTACTGACAAGGCGTCAGAGGCGTGCTGCGGGGATCGAACTCGTCAAAATATTAGTAAAAGTCATATAATGGCGATTTTAGCAAACTGAACAGACTTGTAATCACAAGTAAATATGTATGAATCGATCCGGGATGAAGTTTACTATAACACACTGGCAAAATTTTTTACTGACAAGGCGTCAGGGACGTGCCGCAGGGACAAAACTCGTCAAAATGTTAGTAAAAGTCATATAATGGCGATTTTAGCAAACTGAACAGACTTGTAACCAGAAGTAAATATGTATGAATCGATCCGGGACGAAGTGTACTGAAACACACTAGCAAAAATTTTTACTGACAAGGCGTCAGGGGCGTGCCGCGGTTACAAAACTTGTCAAAATTTTAGTAAAAGTCACATAATGGCAATTTTAGCAAACTGAACAGACTTGTAACCAAAAGTAAATATATGTGAATCGATCCGGGACGAAGTTTACTGTAACACGCATGCAAAAATTTTTTCTGACAAGGCGTCAGCGGCGTGCTGCCGGGACAAAACTCGTCAAAATGTTAGTAAAAGTCATATAATGGCAATTTTAACAAACTTAACAAACTTGTAACCACAAGTAAATATGTATGAATCGATCCGGGACGAAGTGTACTGTAACACAGTGGCAAAAATTTTTACTGACAAAGCGTCAGAGGCGTGCTGCTGGGACAGAACTCGTCAAAATATTAGTAAAAGTCATATAATGGCGATTTTAGCAAACTGAACAGACTTGTAACCACAAGTAAATATGTATAAATCGATCCGGGATGAAGTTTACTATAACACACTGGCAAAAATTTTTACTGACAAGGCGTCAGGGACGTGCCGCAGGGACAAAACTCGTCAAAATTTTAGTAAAAGTCATATAATGGCGATTTTAGCAAACTGAACAGACTTGTAACCCAAAGTAAATATGTATGAATCGATCCGGGACGAAGTGTACCGTAACACAGTGGCAAGAATTTTTACTGACAAGGCGTCAGAGGCGTGCTGCGGGGACAGAACTCGTCAAAATATTAGTAAAAGTCATATAATGGCAATTTTAGCAAACTGAACAGACTTTTAATAACATTTTTACGAGTTTTCTCCCAGCGGCACGCCCCTGACACCTTGTCAGTAAAAATGTTTGCCAGTGTGTTACAGCAAACTTCGTCCCGGATCGATTCATACATATTTACTTCTGGTTACAAGTCTGTTCAGTTTGCTAAAATCGCCATTATATGACTTTTTCTAAAATTTTGACGAGTTTTGTCCCTGCGGCACGTCCCTGACGCCTTGTCAGTAAAAAATTTTGCCAGTGTGTTATAGTAAACTTCATCCCGGATCGATTCATACCTATTTACTTGTGGTTACAAGTCTGTTCAGTTTGCTAAAATCGCCATTATATGACTTTTACTAACATTTTTACGAGTTTTGTCCCCGCGGCACGCCCCTGTCGCCTTGTCAGTAAAAAATTTTGCCAGTGTGTTATAGTAAACTTCGTCCCGGATCGATTCATACATATTTACTTGTGGTTACAAGTTTGTTCAGTTTGTTAAAATCGCCATTATATGACTTTTACTAACATTTTGACTAGTTTTGTCCCGGTAGCACGCCGCTGACGCCTTGTCAGTAAAAATTTTTGCATGCGTGTTACAGTAAACTTCGTCCCGGATCGATTCACACATATTTACTTTTGGTTACAAGTCTGTTCAGTTTGCTAAAATCGCCATTATATGACTTTTACTAATATTTTGACGAGTTCTGTCCCAGCACCACGCCTCTGACGCTTTGTCAGTAAAAAATTTTGCCACTGTGTTACAGTACACTTCGTCCCGGATCGATTCATACATATTTACTTCTGGTTACAAGTCTGTTCAGTTTGCTAAAATCGCCATTATATGACTTTTACTAATATATTGACGAGTTCTGTTCCAGCAGCACGCCTCTGACGCTTTGTCAGTAAAAATTTTTGCCACTGTGTTACAGTACACTTCGTCCCGGATCGATTCATACATATTTACTTCTGGTTACAAGTCTGTTCAGTTTGCTAAAATCGCCATTATATGACTTTTCCTAACATTTTGACGAGTTTTGTCCCCGCGGCACGCCCCTGCCGCCTTGTCAGTAAAAAATTTTGGCAGTGTGTTATAGTAAACTTCATCCCGGATCGATTCATACCTATTTACTTGTGGTTACAAGTCTGTTCAGTTTGCTAAAATCGCCATTATATGACTTTTACTAACATTTTTACGAGTTTTGTCCCCGCGGCACGCCCCTGTCGCCTTGTCAGTAAAAAATTTTGCCAGTGTGTTATAGTAAACTTCGTCCCGGATCGATTCATACATATTTACTTGTGGTTACAAGTTTGTTCAGTTTGTTAAAATCGCCATTATATGACTTTTACTAACATTTTGACTAGTTTTGTCCCGGTAGCACGCCGCTGACGCTTTGTCAGTAAAAATTTTTGCATGCGTGTTACAGTAAACTTCGTCCCGGATCGATTCACACATATTTACTTTTGGTTACAAGTCTGTTCAGTTTGCTAAAATCGCCATTATATGACTTTTACTAATATTTTGACGAGTTCTGTCCCAGCACCACGCCTCTGACGCTTTGTCAGTAAAAAATTTTGCCACTGAGTTACAGTACACTTCGTCCCGGATCGATTCATACATATTTACTTCTGGTTACAAGTCTGTTCAGTTTGCTAAAATCGCCATTATATGACTTTTACTAAAATTTTAACGAGTTTTGTCCCTGCGGCACGTCCCTGACGCCTTGTCAGTAAAAAATTTTGCCAGTGTGTTATAGTAAACTTCATCCCGGATCGATTCATACATATTTACTTGTGGTTACAAGTCTGTTCAGTTTGCTAAAATCGCCATTATATGACTTTTACTAATATATTGACGAGTTCTGTTCCAGCAGCACGCCTCTGACGCTTTGTCAGTCAAAATTTTTGCCACTGTGTTACAGTACACTTCGTCCCGGATCGATTCATACATATTTACTTCTGGTTACAAGTCTGTTCAGTTTGCTAAAATCGCCATTATATGACTTTTCCTAACATTTTGACGAGTTTTGTCCCCGCGGCACGCCCCTGCCGCCTTGTCAGTAAAAAATTTTGGCAGTGTGTTATAGCAAACTTCGTCCCGGATCGATTCATACATATTTACTTGTGGTTACAAGTTTGTTCAGTTTGTTAAAATCGCCATTATATGACTTTTACTAACATTTTGACTAGTTTTGTCCAGGCAGCACGCCGCTGACGCCTTGTCATTAAAAATTTTTGCATGCGTGTTACAGTAAACTTCGTCCCGGATCGATTCACACATATTTACTTTTGGTTACAAGTCTGTTCAGTTTGCTAAAATCGCCATTATATGACTTTTACTAAAATTTTGACGAGTTCTGTCCCAGCAGCACGCTTCTGACGCTTTGTCAGTAAAAAATTTTGCCACTGTGTTACAGTACACTTCGTTCCGGATCGATTCATACATATTTACTTTGGGTTACAAGTCTGTTCAGTTTGCTAAAATCGCCATTATATGACTTTTACTAAAATTTTGACGAGTTTTGTCCCTGCGGCACGTCCCTGACGCCTTGTCAGTAAAAAATTTTGCCAGTGCGTTATAGTAAACTTCATCCCGGATCGATTCATACATATTTACTTTTGGTTACAAGTCTGTTCAGTTTGCTAAAATCGCCATTATATGACTTTTACTAAAATTTTGACGAGTTCTGTCCCAGCAGCACGCTTCTGACGCTTTGTCAGTAAAAAATTTTGCCACTGTGTTACAGTACACTTCGTCCCGGATCGATTCATACATATTTACTTTGGGTTACAAGTCTGTTCAGTTTGCTAAAATCGCCATTATATGACTTTTACTAAAATTTTGACGAGTTTTGTCCCTGCGGCACGTCCCTGACGCCTTGTCAGTAAAAAATTTTGCCAGTGCGTTATAGTAAACTTCATCCCGGATCGATTCATACATATTTACTTGTGGTTACAAGTCTGTTCAGTTTGCTAAAATCGCCATTATATGACTTTTACTAATATTTTGACGAGTTCTGTCCCAGCAGCACGCCTCTGACGCTTTGTCAGTAAAAATTTTTGCCACTGTGTTACAGTACACTTCGTCCCGGATCGATTCATACATATTTACTTCTGGTTACAAGTCTGTTCAGTTTGCTAAAATCGCCATTATATGACTTTTACTAAAATTTTGACGAGTTTTGTCCCTGCGGCACGCCCCTGACGCCATGTCAGTAAAAATTTTTGCCAGTGTGTTATAGTAAACTTCGTCCCGGATCGATTCACATATATTTACTTCTGGTTACAAGTCTGTTTAGTTTGCTAAAATCGCCATTATATGACTTTTACTAAAATTTTGACGAGTTTTGTCCCTGCGGCACGTCCCTGACGCCTTGTCAGTAAAAAATTTTGCCAGTGTGTTATAGTAAACTTCGTCCCGGATCGATTCACATATATTTACTTCTGGTTACAAGTCTGTTCAGTTTGCTAAAATCGCCATTATGTGACTTTTACTAAAATTTTGACGAGTTTTGTCCCTGCGGCACGCCCCTGACGCCTTGTCAGTAAAAATTTTTGCCAGTGTGTTATAGTAAACTTCGTCCCGGATCGATTCACACATATTTACTTGTGGTTACAAGTCTGTTCAGTTTGCTAAAATCGCCATTATATGATTTTTACTAACATTTTGACATGTTTTGTCCTCGCGGCACGCCCCTGACGCCTTGTCAGTAAAAAATTTTGCCAGTGTGTTATAGTAAACTTCGTCCCGGATCGATTCATACATATTTACTTCTGGTTACAAGTTTGTTCAGTTTGTTAAAACGCCATTATATGACTTTTACTAACATTTTGACGAGTTTTGTCCCCGCGGCACGCCGCTGACGCCTTGTCAGTAAAAATTTTTGCATGCGTGTTACAGTAAACTTCGTCCCGGATCGATTCATACATATTTACTTTTGGTTACAAGTCTGTTCAGTTTCCTAAAATCGCCATTACATGAATTTTACTTCAATTTTTACGACTTTTGTGCCCGCGGCACGCCACTGACGCCTTGTCAGTAAAAATTTTTGCAAGCGTGTTATAGGAAACTTCGTCCCGGGTCGATTCATGCATATTTAGTTTTGGTACAAGTCTGTTGAGTTTCCTAAAATCGCCATTACAGAAATTTTACTACAATTTTTACGAGTTTTGTCCCCGCGGCACGCCCCTGACGCCTTGTCAGTAAAAATTTTTGCAAGCGTTTTACAGTAAACTTCGTCTCGGACTGATTTATGCATATTTAGTTCTAGCATAAGTCCTTTAGATTTCATAAGGGTACGCCTGTCCATATCCATGGGTATTTAATTGAAGTTCAAGGTCATTGTATTTACAAAAATTAACAATATTTGACCTGTCATCTTCAAATTCGCTAGTTTTGGCACTGCTGCGGACGTCTGAGTACTTGTTACGGCAAAAGTGTGAATTAAAACCGTGGATGAAAACCGTGGATGAAAACCGTGGACGAAAACCGTGGATGAAAAAGTGTGGATGAAAAGCGTGGCTAACTTCACACAAATGTGGTTATAGAATAAAGCTTATATTTAAATCAGTTCAAGCTGATTATGAAAATGGCTGCACTTGGAGTTGAAATTATATTGCGCCGTATAAGTCAAGGAATTCTTGCAGAAGCCGAAACTTGAAGCTATATTTTTTCACATTAGTAAGTACCTTTATTTATTAATATGGGACGTGGAGTTGCAACACAAGGTATCCCATTAGTTAGTAGCAAGTTGATTATTGTCTTTATTATATGAATTTGAAAAAATTCACTTTGCAATGAACCTTGGCATTAATTAATTCAGATTCAATGACATTAGGTACGGCTGAACTCATGGTGGGGGCAGAATAGAATATTTATAGAGAGTTTCAATGACATTAGGTACGGCTGAACTCATGGTGGGGGCAGAATAGAAGATTTATAGAGAGAGAGAGAGAGAGAGAGAGAGAGAGAGAGAGAGAGAGAGAGAGTAGTTTATTGACCACATTATATACAATTTGTACATTTGAAGTCACAATAAAAATAAAGATGTGTGCACTAAGTTTCAACGGCAAAACAGTCCATAAAATCGGATATACTATAAAAACAGTTCTTAGTCAAAACATTTTTGGCTATGCGGTAGAAACAAGAATAATTCATGTCCAGGATACCGACATTACCAGAGAGATGAATAAATCTATTGTAAATATCAATATTGAGTTTGTTACCCTGAGCAATTTTAATTCCAGAGTAATCCGGAACCAAATAATTTGCATGCCGCGTATTATGCTTGTGAATATCCGAATGTTTGGGGATTATATACAGGGTGTCCACCTAGTGCGCGTAAGTCCAATATCTGGGTTAATAAAAGAGATAACTTAATTTTTTTTTCTACAGGGTTGTCTAATATCCCGAGCTGCACAAAATGAAAATATATTTACATATTCAGGGTGTTCAGTTTTTCCTGGACAGGTACCAACTTCGTTTTTCTAAATGGAAATATATATTTTTTATTGCTTTTTCGAACTAAACCCTTGATTTTAGTAGGACTTTCATCAGCCTTCCCTATACCTAACTTAAACTGTTCTTGAAATATTGACGGGTGAATATTGACATTTTTGCAACTTTGACACCCTGTAAAATCTAAACGGTGTGAGATCAAGCAAAACGGTTTGCACATTCCTATCTTAACTTTTCATAAGCTATCGTTTGGTACTAATTTCAGAATTATCCAAAAATTTAAAATTTTCTGAAAATTTTTAAAATTTTTAATTCCTGGATAAATTTGAAATTAGTACCAAACGATAGCTTATGAAAAGTTAAGATAGGAATGTGCAAACCGTTTTGCTTGATCTCAAACCGTTTAGATTTTACAGGGTGTCAAAGTTGCAAAAATGTCAATATTCACCCGTCAATATTTCAAAAACAGTTTAAGTTAGGTATAGGGAAGGCTGATGAAAGTCCTACTAAAATCAAGGGTTTAGTTCGAAAAAGCAGTAAAAAATATATATTTCCATTTAGAAAAACGAAGTTGGTACCTGTCCAGGAAAAACTGAACACCCTGAATATGTAAATATATTTTCATTTTGTGCAGCTCGGGATATTAGACAACCCTGTAGAAAAAAAAATTAAGTTATCTCTTTTATTAACCCAGATATTGGACTTACGCGCACTAGGTGGACACCCTGTATAGGCGTTGGTGAATTCTAAGCAATGTCTCAAATATGAAAAGGGATGGCAATGTCAGTATCTTGACCTTTAAAAATAGAGCTTTACAAGGTGTACCATACTTTGCTCCTTCGATAATGCGGATAGCTTGTTTCTGGAGAATAAAAACTTTATTGGCGGATGTAGAATTACCCCATAGTAGAACTCCGTATGTAAGGTGAGGGTAAATTAAAGCATAATACACCTCGCCTAGCATATCACAGGTAAGTGTTTTATTCAACTTATAATAAGTATATATATTATATATTATAATTAATTAATATTAAATTTTGTACCACTTTGTGGACACAAGGAAAATTTTGTATTTGACTGTCTATGTATAGATAATATTTATAAATAGTCGTAGAATGTTTGGCGAATAGAAACAAACAAGTAAAAACAATTCTATATTACAATTAACATTTTTGGAGAAAATATGTGAATAATATTTAAATATTAAAAAAATAGAACAAACTGATGGTGTTACCACTCAAAATTACTTTACTGGATGTATCTTCTAAAAAAGATCTGATCTACTTGACAAAAAAATTCTTCTTCTGGCCTCTGAGAATATAACTCAACCTGTCACCAATAAACACCATTCAGTAAAGATGGTCGAAGTGCACTTTCGGCAACGTGCAGCAGATACTGGGATCCTCCGGAAACTTCGTAAAAGATCGTGTAGCTAGCTAGCTGCGAATCGGAATATAAGTGGCTTCTCCTTTTATCGTACTTCTAATGGTGGAGTTGAAATTCCAGATCAGTTCTCCTCTTTCAAGAAGCCAAGGCGTTTTACATGAAATACAAAGGATTTAGAACACGATCGTAAGGAATCTTGGTATTATATAAACTAAGATAACATGAACAAGATAACAACAGAAAATTTTTAAATGATAACAACTATAATCTGTTGAATAAAAATTTAAACTAAAGAACTCAAAATTGACGAAGAATGATATATAAAATTTACATGAAATGTTATTCACCCAGTATATGAAATTGCAAGATTGCATTGCAGTATCATATACTGCCTCACCCAGTATATGATATATGCAAGATCTGCATAATCCAATGCAATTTAGAATGATAATTAATACTTGAAAATGTAAGATATAATTAACTATAATAAGTGAACATTCAGTATCAGAATTATAAAAAAATGGTTCAATAGTAAAATTACTAGGAAATATCTTGTCTTTAAACGTATAAAAAATATGTGTGCCAACAAAAATATGACCTAATTGATTAAATATTTTTTACACAATTAAACTGTAAAAATGTATTATTATACTAATTATAGATTGAATAATATTAATGATTATTAAATTGCAAAAGGAAATAACTCAAAAACAAATATATATACAGCGTGGTGATAAAGTAACGCACAAAATTCATAACTTTTATACTGAGTGATTTTTCAAAAAACGCCAAGACAGGTAGATTTTTGTTTTTAAAAAGGCACGTGCACACAAGCGTTTCATTACAGGAAATGAAAAAAGATAAGTAACTGAAAATTTGTACCTCGTTGATGAGAATTTAATCAACACTAATACATACTCCAATTTATGAACTATCCTTTAACTGTATTTGAACTCATTACACCTCTGCAGGGACTAAGACAGTTACATAGAGTTGACAGACTTTTCCAAAAAATATGGTTCTATAACCCTAAAAAAATCTCACCTATGTACTGACTTCTTGCATAAGATAATTAAAAATTTATTTGACCATAGCCAAATAAATGGCAAGTAAAATTTAATTCTTAAAAAAACTATATTTTATTAAACTTCTTGCAAACTGAACCTTCAAAAACTGAGAATATATATATATATATATATTTGGTATATGTTTCAAATTATAAAAAAATTGACAAAAACGTCCAATACATAACTATGAAATGCGGAGGATATGCCCGGAAATATAAAACCGATCTTGCGAAGGAATAGCTATTTTCCTGTGGATTATCAGTTAGGACGAAATGGATCGGGTAGAGGTCGCGGTTAAATCTAATTTGAATATTTATATTACAGTGGCTTATAATTTATCAAATTATAAAGCTGCCTTATAATTTATAACAGCGGGTAAATCATGTAACAACGTTTAAATTATTCATACAAATTATATGGTACATATATGGACTTGCTTAATGGAGCCAAATATACGCAATTTTGCTTTAGCATAAATTTCATTTAAAATTTAAAGGTTTAAAGCTGAGATAATAAAGCAATATAGGAGCAAATGCATTAGAATTAACTTATTCCTATGTTATACCTAAATGAGGGAGAATTACACCAAATGCATGCTCACATGGTAAAACTCAGTTCACGAACTCTGATGTTTTCAAAATAACAAAAATATGCAAATATGCAAATATGCTTAATGTAATGTCGTGCTTTATAGAAAAGTGAAAAGAAGCCTCTAGTTCTTGAAGTTGTTGTCGTTAATTTCTTTCATTAATTTCACATTAAAAAGACACAAGTAAAACAGCACGCAAACAAGTCAAAGTCGAAAAGTCTTACACACCTAAAAGCCAGCTAATAGCTATACAGGGTGTCCCAATATTGTCCCGTTAAAGTTCAATATGGACCCTATTGCAGGGGTTTTGAAAAATGCTCTTATAGAAGTGTACTTACTCGTAGTTTGAAAATACTTAGATTTTAAAAATATTTTGGAACACACTCAATTTTTTTAAATTATCTTCTAGTATATTATTGTACTTGAATTCTCCAATTCTGAAATGCTCCATTAAACTATACGGGATTTTTAAACTTTCGATACAGCATTGCCTTCTAATTGAAAAAAATGTGTAAATTTTGGCATAGCAGCCTAGATTAAATCACTATGTGAGTATATCTGTGTCAGTGAATCACTGTGTAAGTACCTATTAACTATAAAAACATATTTTGCAGCTATATAGCAAACTGACATAGCTAAATGGCACTACCATCAAACACTAATTACTTTATACAAAATGCTTTTCAGCCACGGATCAATTTCGTATATTCCAAAATACATTTTCTCAGTTCTTTTTTATGTAACACCCAATATATTATTGGAAGGAGATGCCGAAAACAACTACTCCACGGGAAATATGCCCCGACTGGCGTTGCATTACATCAACATCTCCATGGATGTCGCCACATCCTTCATCAAGACCAAATACCAGACAATGACCAGTTTCGATCTTGTTATGATCTCATCAGATTGCCATAGGTATCGGAATCGATGAATGATCTGGCGACATTGATTGCCTAAGGGGCATATGTGAATGTTTGTAGTGGCGAGATACAGTGAAATACACTGCAGTGCCCTCTTTGGGTCTTTGCTACTACCTGTCTGACAATTATTGTCTAATTGACAGACAAATAACGATCTGCAGAAAGCAGATGCCATTACAGCGACCTCTATTGTCTTTGAGGAAGACAATCCTACTTAATTATTGGAAGGAGATGCCGAAAACACCTACTCCACGGGCAATATGCCCCGACTGGCGTTGCATCACATCAATATCTCCATGGATGTCGCCACATCCTTCATCAAGACCAAATACCAGACAATGACCAGTTTCGATCTTGTTATGATCTCATCAGATTGCCATAGGTATCGGAATCGATGAATGATCTGGCGACATTGATTGCCTAAGGGGCATATGTGAATGTTTGTAGTGGCGAGATACAGTGAAATACACTGCAGATCGTTCATCGATTCCGATACCTATGGCAATCTGATGAGATCATAACAAGATCGAAACAGGTCATTGTCTGGTATTTGGTCTTGATGAAGGATGTGGCGACATCCATGGAGATGTTGATGTAATGCAACGCCAGTCGGGGCATATTGCCCGTGGAGTAGTTGTTTTCGGCATCTCCTTCCAATAATTAAGTAGGATTGTCTTCCTCAAAGAACATAGAGGTCGCTGTAATGGCATCTGCTTTCTGCAGATCGTTATCTGTCTGTCAATTAGACAATAATTGTCAGACAGGTAGTAGCAAAGACCCAAAGAGGGCACTGCTGTGTATTTCACTGTATCTCGCCACTACAAACACCCAATATATTATTTTTGAATTGATATGTTAATTCTCTATATTCTTGTAAAAAATGTCTAGAATCGGTATTTTCTGAGATATCTATATATTTTTGGTAAAAACAGACAAACGATTTCACTTTTTATTTCCAACTAGTTAATCTAGTAATATTTGACGACAGTTTGAATCTCGCCGCCGGTCAACTTTTTATAATTGCTCCTATATTAAATCTATGGGCATAAAATTGGTAGTGTTCTTAATATGCAACTAGTACTGCACCTCACTGTATAAATGGTTCTATGGCCTACTGTTCACTTTAATTAACAAGGTTTTCCAGGTTGGTCCTATTCTCGTCTTAAATGGTAGTTAAATTTATAACATCGTAAGTCGCGAGCCCGGCGCACTTGTCTTTCCGGGCTCATCATTGCAGTGACAATGAAGGATAGAGATAATATCTTTCTTCACATCGGCGAGCCGGGTGGCTCAGGGTTTAGTGTATCGATAGTTCAACCTAGAGGTCGTGTGTTCGAATCCCCATTTCACCAAACAATTCTTAATTAAATTGTTTACTCGTAGATCAAGGCTTGTTCGCAGGGATAGGTTGGGAACCATCCTGGCGATGGCCTATGATGGGAAGAATATCAACTTGGTGTTAATGTGATAGATTAAAATCAGTTGATGTTTGACTGTCTCCCTAACTAATGAGGTTTTCCAGGTTTCCCTTATTTCAGCACTGAATGGTGGTTAGGCCCGACCAACATAAGTCGTTCCTGAGGACCAAATGCGGGGCGCGAAATAATAATATACCGCCCTTCTCCCACACAAGTCTCAGACTTTCGGGCTAATCTTTGTGATTAGAATGAGGGGTAGAGATATTATTTTATTTACATAAATATAGACAAGAATATAACTCAAAGTAACCTCCTAGTACGTCTATACCTGCCTGTATTTGATTTTCAAGAGATCTACGTAGATATTTTTTTAAATATCTACGTAGCATATAGCGATTATATCGCGAGGGCACTTGCGCCCAACAAAGAATAGTCTAGTTCTGTAAAATCGGGTCTGCGAGCAGGTCATCCATAAAATCTTTCCTTCCTATCCAGTGATTTGTAATACTTTATGGCAAAGTCATGGTTACTAAATTCGTTGGAAATAAAAAATTACCTTGATGGGGTACGCGCTATTGGGACACCCGATATCTAATAATATAAAAATACTATAAAAGGATGCGTTGGGCCAAAAATAGCAGTCAGAGGCTACTTCTTTAAAAATAAATTTAGTTTAACAAAAAGGAACAAAACAAATACATTTTCATAGTGAAATAAAACACATGATTATTTAGTATAAAACCCAGCACTTTCCGCTTGCTGTCTCGGTTGTCAAAAGACTACACCTGAAATTGAAATGATTTTGAATTTGTATAACCTGTATAATGTATGTATGTATGTATGTATGGTGTAGCCCATTTTCGACCTTTCGATTTAACCTCAGAATTGCGATCCCGGGAACTGTAAGAGGTAGGTACTAAGTCGGTTAAATTATGGCAAAGTTGCGCAATTGCTGCTTAGTTGCAATTTGAAAAATTCCGAATACTTTATCATGGATATCAGGAAAAACCGAAATAATATAATTATTTCTTTTGACTTTATTTGAAAATAAATTTTAAAACGAATAACACTTCGCCCTTGCCCAATTTGAAATCCGACGTTTCGTCTTCTTCCAGAGACATCATCAACTTACTTTCTTTAAATAAGGATCGGGATTTTTTATTTTATTTATACCTTTGACTCCATAAAAGCTATGAACAATCACAAATTTTTAAATTTTTTTTTAGTCTTTCTCATTTTCTTTTCCAAAATTATTATATTCGTATTTAATATTGTAACTAAGATAAGTTACATACCAATAAAAATAAATAGGGTAACAAAAAACAAAATAAGAATTCAGGTTCGTATATAAAAAAAAATTGTTGAGATTGTGGATGCACTGGTAATGACGAGGTGTTATTCCATTTAAAATTTGTTTTCAAATAACGCTAGAAAGAAAATATGAAATTTTGTTCTTTTTTTTTTTGATATTTCCGAAAGTATTCGAAATTTTCTAAATTGCAACAAAGCTTTCTGGTAAGCATGAAATAGGGCAACTTTGCCATAATTTAACTTATCCCGTATCTCTTACGGTTTCCGAGATCGCAATAATGAGGCTAGCAAATGAGCTATCCTGTATATAGTACAAATATCTGCAAGTACCTACATAATGCCGTACGAGTAATATGTGTCACATATATTAAATTTACATGAATCAAATGTACACAAAGGTTAAGAAGAATATTCCGCGACAGTTTTGGCAATAAATTAAGAATGTTTATGTAGAATACATATTCAGCGATTTCAGTAAAAATAGTGATGTTAAATAAACATTTCATAATTTTTCAACCGATACCGCCAAACTTTCTCTACATAGGTACAACATCTATATAATATCAGAGAAAGAGATAATGTCTGTAACTTATTTGTGGTGTAGCTGTGATTCATCATAATTTCTTTGGCATTAAACCACCTGTAAAATAATACCTGCAGTATTCAAAATAAAGATTCAGAGTCACTAATACTCGTATACACTAACAAAAAGGATATGATTATTTTATGTTTTACATATGTTAAACAGTTAGTATTTATCAATTAATCAACATTTGTCTAATGACCATATATGTAGAGAACCCTTTATTGTGGATATTATTTCAAAATCAATGAGTTATATCAATAAAAAAATTATCGAAAGTTACAAGTATTTTTGTCAACATTATATTTATTTATTAATATTTAAATTTTTTTTATGTCACGTATAAATAATGACTATTGATATAATACGATTGAATTATTTATAAAATATTTGTCCTCATTTTAACACACGGGTACCTATAATACCTATATAAATTTATATAAGGGAGTAAAACTAATTTGAATTATAAACGGTAGTGAACAAGGAGAAAATGTTTAAACAGATACGGGACATGAAATTGAGACTATGAATACCACAGAGCTTGGCTGACCTCTTTCGGCTAACCAAGCATTAAATCCTTGTAAATAACCATGTTTAGTCACTGGACAAAATGAGGATTATCCAAGGATTATACAGGGATAAATTGTAGCCAATTTATAGGACGACATTTATACGCTGGCCATACTTATTTCAGGCATTTCTCGAATTCTAGATAAACTTTCTCGTAATCTCCCTACATATTTCATTTATTTTCGTAATTATTTTAGTCTTGCGTTATTAGTCTACTGCAAAACTAATAACATTGGCTTAGTTATGTTAAGTCGATATGTGATTTGATTGTAATACATTTTCCCCAGTGAAAATAGGGAAATAATACTACATAACTTCCTTTTTCAATTATGGTCCACGGATATTTATTTGTACATTTATTATTTTAGTATTGAAAATACTTCTGTGATCGTATATATGGTAGCTGTCTCTTAAAATATTAACGCTTAGCGGCATGCAAAAGCAAGCGACCTCGACATGGACACGTACTCATATGGAGACGACCTAGCCTAGCTGTGTTGTTAGAATCAGCAGTCTATGTTTATTGTTTATGCTTGGGTTACATTATTCCTTGACCACAGTGATTTATGAACTGATTTTGAGTGTAAAATAAACGTTTGGTATTTACCATATGACTAACTAGTTATTCATATGGTACTTACTGATCGTTGTAATAGGATGAACAGGTTTGTTGTTTTATTAATTTAGACTAACATATATACAGGGTGGGCTAATATACAGGGTGAACCAAATCTGACTGTGTGTAGGTACGTACAGGGATCTCGGCGATGTAGTCTAGCAACGCAAAATATTATTTTCAAGAACAAAATAGTAGGCCTTGAAGATAAGTGTGACAGCAATAAACAAACATCATATTGCGAATAAATAATGCATGTTATTATAATCTGAAAAAATATGAACATTGAAAAATAACTATAGGTAGGTATACTGAAATCTAATAACAAACTAAAATACGTAAACAAAACTAATACTGTTATTAATATGTTAGTGTTCGAAATGTCCACCATTATTATTCCGGCATTTGACACATCGGGTTCGAATGGAATTAACTGCTTTCCTTAAGTGACGTCTATATCTAGAGTAGCAAAAGCATTCCTCACACATTCTTGCAGCTCTTCAATGGTCTGATATTGCTGATTACTAGAGACAATGACTTTAATAGTGCCCCATAGGAAGAAATCCAGTGGGGTCAAATCAGGACTCCTTGCAGGGCACTGAATAGGAGCGTTTGAATGTGGCGGTGCTCCATCATCCGCGAACCAAATTAAATTTCTTAATATGTGTAGCGGTAGATCATCAAGAATATTTTGTAAGAAACGCAAATAATGATTTTCAGTCAGATTTTCATGGAATATGTACGGTCCCATTAATGATGAACCTAAAAATCCCACACCACACACTAAACCCGAATTTTATTTGAGGCCTTACTTGAACAACATGATGTGGATTTTGTTGTGCCCATACGTGTTCGTTATGACGGTTAAACATTCCACAATTTGTAATTCGGCTTTCATCAGTCCATAAAACTTGAAATGAAAATTCAGAATTTTGACCGCACATAGGTACTCACCAACCAATTGCAAAAGACACTCCATCTTTCATAGTCTCCTTGATATAAATTGTGTAAGGGATGTTTTTTTGTATGGGTGGAATTTATGTTTTTTGAGAACTCTAACTACTGTTGTTTGTGAAGTACCAGCTTCTTGTGCAATTTGCCTTGTTGATATTTCAGCATTATGGTGTACGCAAGCAAGAACATTGATTTCGGATACTTGGTCAATAGTACTGTCAATTCCATTCGGCTTTTTGAATACTCCAAAATCTCTTCAAGTTGAACGCAATTATTTGAAAATACTTACTGATGGCTGCCGGCGATCAAAATATCGTTCAAAATATAGTTATTGTGCAGCCCTCGAGCTCCATTCCATTTTAACTAATAATTGTCTTTATAATGAGACTAGTTAGGTATATTTTAGTTGTACTCGATGAAAACTACGGAATGTCGATAATTATTATGACAGCACAATAAAATATTGTTTTGTTTCTTCATAAATCATGGCCAACCCAAAAAATTTCTTTGAAATCTGCTTTGGATAAACATGCTGTAATTCATATTTCGGTTTTAGCTACATTTTTATTTTTTTTAATACATATTTGCTTGTGTTCATTTAGGATTAAAGCTATAATATGCCTCATTTATATCCATTATGCCTTTTTATATTATTCTGATGCCTACATTCATAGCCTATCCATGATTTTGTCCTTGAAAATAATATTTTGCGTTACTAAGGCTACATCGTAGATTATAAATATGGCATGTGCTATATCAAAGTAACCAGAAAAAATTGCTAAATTTAAAAATGCAAAAATCCAATTTGGCGTCCATTAGAAAAATAAAGTTGCTAGCATTTTCTCGTGTATCATGGCAAACATCTAACTACGCCACTGGAATTCCCGTAAAAACTGCCAAAAATGGCCTTTGAATTTTTTCGATGCGAATGCAAACAAAAGAGTTAGAAGCAAATTTGAAAATTGTCGATTTTCACTTTTTTCTAAATAAAATCTAGACGGTGCTAAATTCAATTGCTTTTTCAGCGGATTATTGACGGGCATTAAATTCTGCACTACTTTGCCCATTTAACCATTTCTGTATCTCTTTCTAGTTTCCGAGATCCCTGTACACAGTCAGATTTGGTTCACCCTGTATATATATATATATATACAGGGTGATTCATTAAGAACCTCTAAACTGGAAGATTTAGTTTTCTCGATACATCAAAAATGAAGGGTTTTGGTATCACACTCTGAATAAATTAATAAAGTGCGTAACAAAAATAGTTGTGTCTGGTATTTTCAATACGCCTACGATATTTGCGTAAGATGCAAGATCTGTGAAATTTTTATTACTGGTGTATTTTTGTATTCACAAGAAGTACATAGGGGTAAGCCGTGGTAACGACTTGGCATTCATATTATTGATATCCAAGCAATATCGTCCGTGGTTAGTACTTAAATGGGTGACCACGCAGGGATGACCCGCGATGCCAGCCCGCATTTTCTAGTGACCTGTACCCTCGGTGAATTCACAAACGCTATGCAAACTTAGGCGAGGCTTGTGTAGAAAGACGTACCTATCATCCCTTGGATAGGATGTAAAGCCGGGAATCCCTTGTCTATGAAATATGCATAAATAAAAGATCCCGAACCTGCTACAAAAGTGGGGGTTATGCAAAATTTCAAAGTTGGAGAGTTGCTCGTCTTCTGGCGTCAGTGTCAGTCCTCCTTCTTAGCCTAATGTATGACTAACAGTTGTACAAGTTTCAGATTTGCAGAAAAAAAATTTGAATATTTAGAGATCTGTAAAAAAATATTTTTCATTAATGTCAAAATATGTAACTATGAATTATATTTTTTTTTAATTTAAAATAGATATTTATTTAATATTTTGATACATACTGCGCTGCCGCTTTGATAGCTCAAAATGTATCGGTAACTTCCACTTTTCGAAAAAAATTGCGTCAGAGCCTCAATTAAAAACCATAGTTTCATTGAAGCTCGCAACGTATTAAAGACTCGACTCGACTTTTTCTCAAAAATTACTTACATTTAGTAAAATTTTGTGTGCTATGCTATCAGAAGCTTAATAATATTTTTTTTTATTTTGAATTCGAAACATTAAACCTTTGAACACCTTGTTACTTGAAAACGAAGCAATTTTGGAGTACGGTGTACCTATTTGGCTCTATCGTTGTACCAGGTGATACAGGAAAGTAGTTCGCTCGTATATCACTTTTATTTTGAAATATATGGCAACAAAATTTGGGGAGTACACCAAAAAATGCATTTAGGGGTAATATGAAGTGAATCACAACTTTGAAAGGTTGATACGCTGTACATTTTGACACACTTGAATTTAGTGTAATTTTTTGCATCTACTACTACCATTATTTTCTATTTTTTACAGTTGAATACCAAAATGTTCATATTTTTAGATTTAGCTACATCTAGAGTGATATTATGCGATTCACGAAAATGATTTCCTGCTAAACCAAAAATCATCCGAAATTACTGTCACTTTTACTGCCTGTTATAAAAGCAAATCATTAAAAAAACCTTTTTATTTAGAGGGATTTAATAACTTTAACAGATCGATTGATACCATAAATAAAACACTGAAGGGAACATCGTATAAAATGTGTTGAAATCGTGTGAAATAACACAATAAGAATAACCTTAAAAGGTTAAAATGTTTTATATCCAACTATTAAAAATTGAAAATAATGGTACTTTTAGATGCAAAAAATTGCCTTGAATCTAAATATATGGTATTTCATTTAAATTTCAAGTTGGAGCTTTAAATGCACTCTGTATGTTTATGAACGCTCTAGCATTTGAACTCTGTATGAAATGTACTCTGTATGAACGCAATAGCATTTATCTATCAGCAATGCTCATTGTATATACAAATTAGATGGCTACTAAATGCTAAGAACAATCATGAGATATTATTATTTGTGCTTTTTGGAACTAGATCTCAAGTAAACGAGAAGAAATTATATTTACGACTACCTAAATACTTTTACAAGCTTATTTATTACCTGCACAAAGTATAAATTTGGGGAAAAATTATTTATAGAAAAATTAAGTAACTACATATTGTAACTATATACTGTGACATATCAAAGACTGTCTAAAAGGAACTTCATTTGAGGTTAACTTACATTCTTAATTCACAAAAGACATTTTCTGGTAAAAAGTTACACTAAAATCTTTCAGTAGAGCTATTCAGTCTGGGAAAACTTGAAAAGGGAAGTTTGTTCACACCAAGAAAAACAAAACTAGGGGGATTCCAAAGAAAAGCCGGGGAACCACAAATCAGATTAACTAATCGTTGGACGATTAAACGGACTGCATTATATACTTAATAGGGATTAAACTATGTATACACTGGTTACCAGAATTACGTTCTAAATGAATAGGTTATATGAATAGGTTATTCAAATTGATTGCATTACAGATTTCAATTGCATAGTTTTGAATAAACTGTTTTGATGATATATAATAATATTAATAAAAATAATAATGATAATAGTAATAATAATAATAATAATGAGCACTTTACGAATGCTTTACTATTTTCTACGACACTCGTACGAGATAGACGAAACACCAGTGCTGCCATACGCTTCGGGGGATATTGAGTCCGTTGTGGGGAATGATAGGCGCCGAATTTATTGGAACTACTCATTTCCCACGCTCAGCCAGAATCGAGCCAATAAGCTTGATGTAGTCATCTTCGACCACCAGCTCAAGACAATGTTTGTCAGCGAGTTCTCAGCTCCTGCCGAGACCAACATTGTCTTGAAAGAGAAGGAAAAACGGACAAAATATTGAGACCTTCTCTTCGAACTCCGCAGACTCCATCCAGAGTGAAGCTTGTGGTACTGATAATAAGAGCCTTCGGTGGAGCAAGAGATACACTGCTTTCAGAACTGAAGATCATACCGGCATGCCGAAATTCGACAAATCTTCTAGCCGAAAGAATGCAGAATACACGATTCCCGGATTCAGTAGTTGCTCAACCCACGGACGTGGGGAGTAGCTACTGTTAACTACCAGGGGCCGACCCTGAGAATCGTGGCCAGGGAATCGGTTGACTGCATTTCGACAAAAAAAAATAATAAATGCTTTTATAGCCAACTTAAGTCACATACAATAGATATAACCATACACATCAAGTGAATATACATATGTGCTAACAATAAAAAAACATAGGTAAGGGCAAGGGTAATGTGACAAGATGACAAAGGGCAGAGTTTAATTATTCTATCAAAGACAGAACATTGCCCTTCCACTCAACCAGATACTTTTTTTAAATACTATAAAAATACCATGAAATACTGTAATACTATAAAATTAAATAACATTAATTACACACTAATCACAATAATTACGTATATTATCTGCTAACTATAAAATGTAATTGTTCTTTCCATTAAGTTTTTTTTTAAATTTAAATTTGAAAGACGATATTGGTAAACTTTAAAAAAATTCAGGTAACCTATTGTACAGCCAGGTAATGTAATAAGAGAAGGAGCCTCTATATAAAGAAGTTTTGTGTTTTGCAGCGGTGAGATTTGACTTGAATCGGATATTAACATTGTGCACGTCGGTGCGAAATCTAATTTTGTTATATAAATAGGTTGGCTTTTGAGTGGTTATAATTTTATGATACAGTGCGCCGGCATGAACAATACCTCTCTTCGATATTTAATCATTGCACCTCCTTAAAACTAGAACTAATGTGGTCGTGTCGATTTATATCAAACACCATCCGGATATAAGAATTCTGAATACATTGCAGTCTTAAAAAATCCTTTTTCAACAAATTAGGGCCATATACTACATCGGCATAATTTAAATGTGATAGAACTAAAATACCGCATAACAGTAACTTACATTTCCTATTTAGTAAACGTTTATTAGCAGATATTAGTTTAAGTTACTGAAATCGCTGTGCATCGCATAAGTTACGTGCGAAGAGAATTTGAGGGTGTTATCAAGTAGCAGACCCAAGTTTTTAAAGGAATCAGTTAATTGCAGTATTTGACCATCAATTACAATTTGGACTCGCTCTTTTATTTCTCTTACGCGCCAACTAACGCCCAAAGAGCATGACGGTCGATTTAGATGCATTAATGGAGAGATATAATATTTTAGAGACTGTTAAGCGGGATTCAATGTCATTATTTATATTCATACAAGCTTTGGCAGTATCTCCTTCTTTAAAACTATAATACAACTGAGTGTCATGAGAGTAATAACGATAATTGCAGAATGTCAAGCATTTATCAAATTCACAAGTATATAAAAGAAATAACAGTGCACCTAGAATGGAACCCTGTGGTACCCCTTTCTGAACGTGAATAATCTCTGATCTATTGTCGCTGATTTGCACGCACTGATAACGATAACTGAGATGTGATTTAAATAACTAAATTGAATTAGACGAAAACTGTAAAAAATACAATAAAACAAGTAGCAGCTGATGATTAATTTTATCAAAGGCTTTACCCTATAGTCTTTACTGTAGTTATTAACTAATTTTTCAAAAACTTTTGAGATACAGCACGGTTTACTTATAGGTCGAAGATCTTTTGTACTCAACCGGTGTAATCATTTTAGGTAGAGGAATTACATGCGCATGTTTCCAGAGAAATGATATGCATTGTGGATGATGCAGTGGTTGAATATATGGTTCATATAGGGCAATACAAACGGACAACAATGAAGCCACATATTCATCTCTATTCCATCGGCGCCAATTGCTTTGGACTTGATTGATAATAAGGCTTCAAAAACCTCATTTTCATTTAGTACTCGAAAATTAACTTTAGGTCACTACCCTATATCATTATGTGTATAATAGCGTAAAGTGTCACTATCCGGAGTGATGTTCCCTTGTGCAGTATCAGCAAAAAAATCGTTAATTTGACCTACATCTTTCAGTTGGTCCGGTATACATATACCTATATCACTTTTTATTATATAATATGTCAAGGTCAAGTACTTTCAAGTCTTTCCAAACCCGTTTAGGATTGCAGCTTAGTTTGTGTTATTTGTGTTATAGATCTGCTGTTTTTCTAATATTGAGGTATTGTGTTATTTATTAGATTCCTAAGTTCTTTGTAATAATTCTAAGGTCGTATCTCCCTGGTTTTTTTGAATTTTCCTAACGCTTTATCACGCAATTTCATCATAAATTTTAAATTGTCTGTTAGCCATAGGGCTCCCTTTTTTGTTATTTTGACAGTTTTTCTCGGGGCATATACCCTAAATACATTAAATACAACCTTATTTAAGATTTCGATTTTTGCGTCAATATTATTAGAAGAATAAATCAATTCAAAATGACAATTTCTAACATCATCTAAAACTCCATTATGATTAAATTTACTGAGATCACGATAAGTATACCTAATAGGCTCAAATTTAGGTTTAGGGTTACCCATGAAAGAGGACACTATACTATCAGAAAACGTAGATCAATCCACTACTGAAATATTATTCACATATTAGTTTTCAGAGTTTTCATATTAATATTTTTCAGCATTCATTCTTTTTATTAAACATGACCCCAAAAGTGCTGTCAACAAAATTTTTAACAGACCGTAATTTGAAAGATATTTTCATCTATCTATACATATCGTTTTTGAAAAATGAAAATTCACAAGTACATCTCTTTTCCAAGTGTTATTAGAATAATTAAACTCAAATGAACAAAGTGCAGTTAGTTAGAACACTTAAAAATAATGTTGCTAACGGGTGAATATATCAATGGTAATTGATATATTCATCATTCATTCATTATATCAATTGATATAATTGATAGGTATATTTGTGCTAATTTCAATATATATCTTGAATCACTACGGTGTCTCAATTAACTGCATTTTATCCATTAAAACTTATAAAAATCATTGTAACTAAACTACGAAACATTCGATTATCATTGTCAGAAATAAAAATGTAGAGAAGTAAAATATCTTTTAATTGTCACAATAAATGTATTTTGAATATAAAAAAAAATTTTGGAGTAGACAGATCTTATCGTACAATTTTTTTTAAAATAAAAAAATAATTTAATTATTAACAAAACTGTGTTCAATCCATATAATAACCCTTCATTTTGTTGGAACTATTTAGTTCTAATAGAATTAATTCAAGAGTTCAGGGGGTATTGAGTATTAGGTATACATACACCCTCTATATATACACATTATTATATAACTTTAGGATATTACATACGAAACTAATTTATTTTACTTTGACCGTATAAATTTAGCAATATATAAGAGGAAAAAGAGAAGATTCCCACGAAAGAATGAAATATTTTATATAATTTACGTTATTTTCCGGCAAATTAGATTAGATGACTTTATATTTGGGGCCGGTTCATATGTATATGCCAGAGTTTCTTCCTAAAATGTCAAATTTATTTAGGGATTATATTCCGCTTGTTTTATAAAAGTGAGGGACAATTTATTTTCAAGTCACATAAAAATAAAATATAGGACAAAATCCTTTTTAAAAATAATTTGTATAAAAAATCTAACTGCAAAATAAATATTGAACAAAATTCTACCCTCGGTCGCCCTATTTTCGGTTCTTCTTTTATTTATAATTTTATAAAAAAGAATTTGCTTTTAGACGTTAATATCTTTTACTAAAGAGGAAAATTGTTAAGAGAAATCAATATTTTGTGCCAATCTCCCAAAGTAAACTTTTTATCGATTTGTATACACTTAAAAGTAGATACCCCGCTACCTTCATTCTTGATCATTTTTATTCTCCGAGAGGTATCCCACAAGACACTTTTTATTAGCTCTTTGACATGAATATATGAATTATATGAATTACATTAAAAAATGAAAAAAATCGTGTAAGAAGGGATCAAATGAAAAAATAGTTTCTGTACTTGTACTAGTTTTTATTTTATTACATCAAATGTTCAAAGTGACCCCCATTAACAAATGCACAATGTCCAATTCGGTATGAAGAGGGCAGCTTGGATGGCCACCACGCTCTCCTGATCCAACTCCACTAGATACTTTTTTGTGCGGTTACTAAAAATCATACTAAGTGTATGTTACCAGACCAGACACTGTCGAAGGATTGAAAGATCATATCAGCGAAGAAGTTCGAAACAAAACCAGATATTATTCAGAATGTAATTGATGAATTTGAGCAGCAAGAAATTGGGCATTGTACCAATAGTGGTCCTCATTGACCATTGTTAATGAGGACCACTTTGAACATTTTCTGTAATAAAACTAAACGTAGTACTAGTACAAAAACTATAATTTTCATTTAATTGCTCCTTATACAATCTTTAACGGCTAACACAAAAAGAGTAGATATATCGCTGAATTCGTATTTAGGACTATCTCAGTGTGGCCCATTAAGGACCAGGACACTCTTCTAAAAAATTTTTGGTAAGCGCAATTCCAATGATTTTTTTTATAAATATTAGCCTCCTACATGTACTTGTTGAACCTATTACGATGGTCCAGCAGCTAACTCGCAGCCTACTACAATTTTTTTTTTCAATCAATTTTTTTGAAAATTAGTTTAGGTATTTAGGGATATAATATCTAATAATAATAATATCTCATCTTATTCTCATCTTAGTGATGAGCCCGGAAGTCAGAGACTTGTGTGGGAGAGGAAGCGACATATTATTATTTTGCGGGCCGCGAGTGCGCCCAGGAACGACTTACGATGTTATAACTTTAACTACCATTTAGTACGAGAATAAGGGAAACCTGGAAAACCTTATTAATTAAAGTGTACAGTAGGTTGTTAGCCATTTATACAGTGATATTGTAGTACTAGTTGCATATTAAGAACGCTACCAGTCTTATACACACAGATTTAATATTGGAGCAATTAGAAAAAGTTGACCACGGTGAGATTCAAACCGTCGTCAAACGCGGAGAACGATTAAAAACTAGACGTCTTAACCGCTCGGCCACCGAGCTCCTACTCCCCTCTATATAGGGGACTACTGTAAAGTATTGTTTTAACGTTTTTATTAATTTGTGAAGTACGTAAAGGAATACTATTCTAGATTAACAATAATTATCAGAGTTTCCAATCCCTGATATTTCTTATTAAGAGAAACACAAGTTCAATAAACTTGAAACATTTAAATCTCTATAAAACAAAATTATTCTTCGATACAAATTGATGACATTTGGGCCACAGGGGTTTTAACTGCTGGACCATCGTAATAGGTTGAACAAGTATATCTAGAAGGCTAATATATATATAAAAAAATTCACAATGTCGTGGTTCTTAATGGGCCACACTGTATAAGTACTATGAAATGTAGAGCATTCTATTTAAAAAAATGTCGGTAATATTATAACTGCGTCAGACATGGCTGAACAAAAATAAGAAATATTCCAGAAAAGTGGCAATTTCTTCTAATTAACCTGCTTGAGAAAATATGAATGTTGTCCCATCATTTTCGGACACACTGTATATATCTTTCTGTAGTATATTCGAGGCTATAACAAAATATTCCAAAATGTATACAAGACGTTTTTGTATCAGTAGTGAACTTTTTAAAAATGTAAACTTTTTTAAATATCGACAATTTTTCTGACTTGCGTAAAAAACTGTGTTTAAATTTATTTCACATTTCTTGCATCTAAATTCGCTCTATAATTCATGAGATGTTATTACCTACTTAAAAATCAATACATGGTTACATTTTGAAAGGCTGATTTATAATAACTTTTTTTATATACTTCATATAGTAGTCATAGTAGTACTCTATTCCTAGTTATTTCATATCAAGTAGGTCACAATTTTGTAAAAATCTGCAAATCTGTTATTAGATTATCATGACAGGCCAACAACTGTATTTTTATAAAAGTTCTTGATATGTGAATGCGCATGAAAATGGCTGTAACCACAAAACTGGAAACCTCATTAAATTTTATAACAACGCTTTGTAAGGGAAAGTTCTTTTTTCCTTTGCTATGTATTCAAAATAAGTGAGGGTGTTTTGACAACGAAGGTAAACTTTGTAAAATTTAGATGGCAAAGATTTCTGGTGAAGTGAATAGGTAAGGAAAATATGAATGCTAATGATTTATTAATTTGAAAGAATTAGATGTTGCGGTTTGTTTCAATCGATTGGAGATTTGGTAATATGTATGTGTGAGTTTCTGTATATTTAAAATCATGTAAGTAAGTATACTTCCAATTTCTTAATTTATACTTTATAATTTGTACCTTATAGTTAATGGATGTATAATATTCAACTATGTGTGTACTTACAGAGAATACTCCAATAAATAAGCGTAACATATAGTTGAAGATATTGGAATTCTTGGGTTTGAAGATATTGAGTTACATTTTAGTTTCTTTGAATTTCTATTGTCAAAACTTATCATTTGCTACTGATATAGGTCCTAGTGTTAATTTAGACAAACTGAGATTCAGAGTGTCAGACTATCAGCATACTTTTAAAGGAAAAAGTCGAAAGAAGCCGTTGGGCAAGAACGGAAACGACTGCGATTTCATTACAGCCGCACTTGTTCATAGTGCACTGCAGTAGATGAGCTAACTCGTAAATGCGTTCACATACATGTATTAATATCAGCACTAATGATATTAATGTATAATTTAAACGTAAACAAATACTTACATAGTAATATTTTAAAATTATTTTATGTTCATGGTGAATGTGGAAGAGGTTTATAAACAACTAGTCGCATTTTCTATGAAGTTCATCCCCATTTAGTTTTAATAAATATTTTTTCGATTCAATTAAAATGCAACCAAAACTGAAAATTCTCAAATTAGCAGTCATTGAAAATATAATAATTGAGATAAACGTTTTGGCATATTTTAAAGCTCACAGAGATGCTTCAATTGCAGCAGATTCTGCAGATCTCAACCTATTTACTTATTTACTTTTCATTAATTCAGAGAATTAAAAGGAAACATAAAATGCACCCATATTCTATCACAATTTACACTGAATGTATAAAATAAATCACCAATATGTATATGCTATAAAATTATTGAAAATATGTATTATAGAAAAAGCTAATAGAGGTCTACCTATGTAGAATTTACTCCTACATGCAACTCTGATATAGAGGGTATTAAATTTAAGAATTACTTTTACATGATTTTAAAATGTTTAAACAAATATTCTACCAAACCAAATGTTGGATTTCCTATATAAAAATCAAAGAAATTTTCGGAATCAAAGAGAAAGGAACTTTAAAATCTTCTAATGAAGGAGTTAAATGAATAATCACACAAATTTACATACTCTGGTACCTAAAATATGTTCGATATTATAACTGCATGCATAATATTATCGATTGGGTAATAAATGGATATAGCAGCATTTTTAAATTCCATTACATTGTAGTTATACTTTACGATACCTTTTATCTGAAGAGTCTTCTTAATTTGAAGCTTAAAATCGCAGTTAAGCTAAATGCCCATATAATAAGCCTCGTTACAAGAGGAACTACACCTTTATGATTTGAGTTCTGAAAACATTTCCCCCATTAAAATTAACTAGCAGCTCATTCTTTTAGAAACAAACTTTGGAGTCGAGTAATCTTTTTTATCGTTCTTTGCTTAATTAACGCCGAAATCGCATTCAACGCGGATAATGAAGAAAAAGCGTACTCTAATCTAATCCTTTCAGGGTGAAGTGTTGGCGCTCCCAAAGTACAACAATTTGGAAAATGTAATTATTCGAATTATTTATGCCACCGCGGTCAGCCATCTGAATTCAAATATAGTGAGTGCTACCTCAAAAACAAAATAAAATTGCTGTGAATTTTTTTTTCTGTATCTGTTTTTGGGGTGGGTCAGTAAATTTATCCCATTTATATGATTTTATATGTCTCAGAAAAGTAAACTCATGTAGCATTTTTAGTATTTTAAGTTTTAAGGATTTTATTGTCATTTCCTTATATCTACAGTGTATAAATTGTCCTATACGAAAATTAATAAAATTAATGTGCTATTATTATTATTTATATTAATATTTCTAGGGCGCATTAACGAAACAGTCTATTTTCCATTATAATATTTTATGTCCAGCTATCAGCAATTTCTTGAATACTTCTTCTATCGTAAATACCTATATTTAATTTAATATATTATCATACATCCTCGGTGTTATATTTTCCAATGGTGCGTTTGCTTTAAGATAATAATAATAATAATAATATCTCTACCCCTCGTTCTAATCACAAGGATTAGCCCGAAAGTGTGAGACTTGTGTGAGAGACGGGGCGATATATTATCATTTCTCGGCCCGCATTTGCGCCTCAGGAACGACTTACGCTGGTTGGCCCTAATCACCATTCAGTGTTGGAATGAGGGAAACCCAGAAAACCTCATTAGTTAGGGTGATAGTCAAATATCAACTGATTTTAATCTCTCACATTAACACCAAGTTGACATTCTTCCCATCCTAGGCCATCGCCAGAATGGTTGCCAACCCATCCCTGCGAGCAAGCCTTGATCTACGGGTAAACAAATTAATTAAAAATTGTTTGGTGGAATGGAAATTAGAACCAACGGTCTCTGGGTTGACCGATCGAGACACTAAGCCCTGAGCCACCGCCTGGCCAGTGTTAGATGTTCATTAGGCAAAATAACTGCCCATATAGGTATTGTTATCATGAGGATAAATTAGGCTATCTGGCAGATACAGAGAACCCGTAAAAAGCAAGGTGAAAGTCCTACACATAGATGGTGCCTAGTCCACCACCTAAACATGTTTGTGAATTAAGGCAATAAGAGGGGGCCATTTTATGTCAACCATACTATTCAGTTTGTCAGTAAATATAACAAAAAATAGTACAGTATAGGAAAGGGGAAACAGAACAGACTTTCTCTATACGGAAAAATATTCAGTTTGTCTTATTGGAAGCAACAAAATGGTTATACTTTTCAAAAAATGCCGTAATACCAATTTAACAGGAACTGTGAGAGAAATAACATAAAAAATGTATAAAAACGAGAATAAGTAAATACCGCAAGTGATTATATTAAATTACATTAATATTTCAGATACTTGAAACTGACCAAATATATACAAATGTTAATAATAATAATAATAAGCCTTTATTAATTTAACAAAACATAAATAAAGTATTTGTTATGGGTGGCGGTATCCAACCAAGCTGCTCATACAACCACCCCAGAAACAATTCATAACATTGTATGTAAATGAAATATGATTATACAAAATTATACAAAAGTACAGTGTGTAAGTATAGAAAGCAAACAAAAAATAAACGATTCAATAAGTAAATAAATGAATGCACCCTATATTAATATAGTGGATATTAGTTCACATTATCACGAGCACTAACAATTTGCGTTTTAACATTTTTCTTAAAAACTGTAAGACTAGTGGCACTTCTGACGTCATGAGAAAGCGAGTTGAATACTTTAGCAGCATTGTAACTAAAACTGCTAATAAACTGTAACTAATAGATATCCATATTTGAAACGTGAAGTAATTGAATAATGTGACCATCAAAATCCTATGTCCCTCAACTACAAGTGAGTAGCGGATCGTGATTGGATAATCAGGTACCAACATTCAACCCTACATAACTGCAGTTGGGAGAGACACGCCGTTAATGAATTTCAATCTTTCAATTTCAAGTCTTTGTTACTATGACTTAACTAACCAAGACCAGTCGTTTAGCATTATCGACAAAGAATTTGGAGCTAGTATTTTAGATATTATCAAAAAATACGTCGAATTGCGTCCTCACCAGAAGTTCTCTTTCAGCTATCGAGAGAAAAAGTGTTCCATCCAATTGTAGGAATAGATAGCTTATATAATATTTCTAAAATTTCCGATTTTTTGAAATTACTATTTTGGCGGAAACAGATATTGTTTCCGCCACTCTAAAGTCACAATGCTGGCAAATTGGTGCTGACTTGATAGCAGTCAAGCGTATAGGAGGATGGAAGTCATGTTCAATGGCAGAAGCTTAGATTAAGTTTGGAAGAAAATACTCAGTGATGGAATAGAAAACATTTATGGTATATTTTTAATATTATTTACCTATTATTTACCTTATTTAACTGTGTACATCTTTCTTTATATAGGAATTAAGCCAAAGAGTTAACTAAGAGATAAGTCATTATTGAAATTAAGAAATATTATGGTTCAATATAGTTTTAGTTTTCCTTGTCACCTATAACCTAGGTACGCAAAGGAATAACCCCCTAACATTGAATTACAACGGCATATCTTAACATAACCTCAACTAATTGTATTTAATATATTTTTCTTTGTAATAGTGTTATCTACATCTTTTAAATAATTAACTATTAAACAAGCATCTACTTTATATTGAAAATAATTATTTTTGGTCAAAACCTTTGTAACAGGCTAGCCGATGTACTATACAGGCTTCGCGGAACTTACTTAATTATTCAGTTATCTCGAAAGGGAGTCTAAAGTTTTAATACTGAATCGACTTCTCTGTCGCTGGGTTCGAGATATGCTGTGATTGACGTATAAAATGAGTATTGACTTACCGTGGGTTATCTTATCCTGAATCTCGATGTAGGGACGTATTCCTGGGACACCTCTTATATGCTAACACTGAGAGGGTAGTTGGGCGGACTTGCATGAAAACACAGCACTTTAGGCAAGGGTTTTTAATAACAAATAAAAAGAATTTAGAAACGTAAACAAAATAGAAATGCAAAATGCTGAAACAATATTTGACCTAAGAAAACGAATGAATACAATACTAATGAACAGAATGACAGAATACTAATGAACAGAACTGAATGACTCTATATAAAACAACTAACGGCGTCTACTTCGAGCCAGAGAAACGTACTTTACCCCGCCTCGGTGATGTGCCCTCATACTGTGGGGAGAAGCCCCAAATAAATACAAACAACCACCTATTCCGAAGTAGTATCGTGGAAGACTAACTTTTCTTCAGTCGAAACTTTCCAAGTAAAGTTTCTTTGCTATAAAATTTAAGTACACTAATCCCATTGGTTATTAAAGTACGTTTCTTCTCTCTGTCTAGTACCGCGAACCATGACCTGTTTCTGTTACGGTGGCCAATCAAAATACTGTTTACTAGCTAGTGACCTAAAACCCTTAATGTCATCCTCGTCTCCAAGTGAGAGGGGGTTACGACTTACTCTACTGTTATTCTTCCTGAAAAACCAGGTTGACCTATGCCTTCGCACTATTGTCTATATGAACATACAAAAGATTTTACTTCGAAGAACTTCCAAGTACCACCATTATTCATTACAATTTACTGGCTTTAATTAGTTACGCCCAATTGGCGCTTTGTGTCCTCAACATTGTTCCGTGTCCAGGGATGCACGGAATTAGACATCCATAAAATGTTTTACTAAATCTGTTAAGCCCGAACAATTCTCAATACTATTTATGATCCAAAATAACATCTTTGCTATAGAACCAGAGATGGTTCTACAAAATCTATCTATTTGAGCCAGATGTTGCCTTCGAAATACATTTAACTTACAGACAAAAGGGCTACTTGACGTTTACCGTGGACTTTTGTTACACCTTTTGTATTGAATTTTATTTATAATTAAAAAATAAAAATGCATTAAAGACAATAAGTTGAAGTTATATCAAGATATGTCGTTGTAATTCAATGTTGGGGGGGTTGGGTGCATGTAGCATTCAAAGTAGTTTTCGAAAAATCTTTAAAATAGTATAGTTATTCCTTTGTGTACCTATAGGTTATAGATAATAATAATAATATCTCTATCTCTCATTCTCATCTTAGTGATGAACAAGGAATTCGGAGACTTGTGTGGGAGAGGCAGCGGCATAATATTATTTTGCGAGTGCGCCCAGGAACGACTTACGATGTTATAACTTTAATTACCATTTAGTACGAGAATAAGGGAAACCTGGAAAACCTTATTAATTAAAGTGTACAGTAGGTTGTTAGCCATTTTACAGTGATATTGCAGTACCAGTTGCATATTAAGGATGCTACCAGCCTTATGCACACAGATTTAATATTGAAGCAATTAGAAAAAGTTGACCACGGATTTGTGTGAAGTTAACCACGCTTTTCATCCACGGTTTTAATCCACACTTTTGCCGTAACAATTACTCAGACGTATTTGTGTGAAGTTAGCCACGCATTTCATCCACACTTTTTCATCCACGGATTTCATCCACGGTTTTCATCCACGGATTTAATCCACACTTTTGTCATAACAAAAACTCAGACGTCCGCAGCAGTGCCAAAACTTGTGAATCTGAAGTTGGCAGGTCAAAAATTGTTAATTTTTGTAAATACAATGGCGGTTTTAGGAAACTTAACAGACCTGTACCAAAACTAAATATGCATGAATCGATCAGGGACGAAGTTTACAATAACACGCTTGCAAAAATTTTTACTGACAAGGCGTCAGGGGCGTGCCGCGGGCACAAAACTCGTAAAAATTGTAGTAAAAGTCATGTAATGGCGGTGTTAGGAAACTGAACAGACTTGTAACCAAAAGTAAATATGTATGAATCGATCCGGGACGAAGTTTACTGTAACACACTGGCAAACATTTTTACTGACAAGGTGTCAGGGGCGTGCCGCTGGGAGAAAACTCGTAAAAATTTTATTAAAAGTCATATAATGGCGATTTTAGCAAACTGAACAGACTTGTAACACGAAGTAAATATGTATGAATCGATCCGGGACGAAGTTTACTGTAACACACTGGCAAACTTTTTGCTGACAAGGTGTCAGGGGCGTGCCGCTGGGAGAAAACTCGTAAAAATTTTATTACATGACTTTTACTACAATTTTTAAGAGTTTTCTGCCCTCGGCACGCCACTGACGCCTTGTCAGTTAAAATTTTTGCAAGCGTGTTATAGTAAACTTCGTCTCGGATGGATTCATGCATATTTAGTTTTGATACAAGTCTGTTCAGTTTCCTAAAATCGCCATTACATGACTTTTACTACAATTTTTACGAGTTTTCTCCCCGCGGCACGCCACTGACGACTTGTCAGTAAAAATTTTTGCAAGCGTGTTATAGTAAACTTTGTCCCGGATCGATTCATGCATATTTAGTTCTGGTACAAGTCTGTTCAGTTTCCTAAAATCGCCATTACATGACTTTTACTACAATTTTTACGAGTTTTGTCCCCGCGGCACGCCATTGACGCCTTGTCAGTAAAAATTTTTGCAAGCGTGTTATAGTAAACTTCGTCCCGGATCGATTCATGCATATTTAGTTCTGGTACAAGTCTGTTCAGTTTCCTAAAATCGCCATTACATGACTTTTACTACAATTTTTACGAGTTTTGTACCCGCGGCACGCCACTGACGCCTTGTCAGTTAAAATTTTTGCAAGCGTGTTATAGTAAACTTCGTCCCGGATCGATTCATGCATATTTAGTTTTGGTACAAGTCTGTTCAGTTCCCTATAATCGCCATTATATGACATTAACTAAAATGTTTACGAGTTTTGTCCCCGCGGCACGCTCCTGACGCCGTGTCAGTAAAAATTTTTGCAAGCGTGTTATAGTAAACTTCGTCCCGGATCGATTCATGCATATTTAGTTTTGGTTTCCTAAAACCGCCATTATATGACTTTTACTACAATTTTTAGGAGTTTTGTCCCCGTGGCACGCCCCTGACGCTTTGTCAGTAAAAATTTTTGCAATTTTTGTGTTATTGGAAACTTCGTCCCAGATCGATTCATTAGTTTTGGTACAAGTCTATTCAGTTTCCTAAAACCGCCATTACATGACTTTTACTACAATTTTACGAGTTTTGTCCCCGCGGCACGCCCCTGACGCCTTGTCAGTAAAAATTTTTGCAAGCGTGTTATTGTAAACTTCGTCTCGGATCGATTCATGCATATTTAGTATTGGTACAAGTCTGTTCAGTTTCCTAAAACCGCCATTACATGACTTTTACTACAATTTTTACGAGTTTTGTGCCCGCGGCACGCCACTGACGCCTTGTCAGTAAAAATTTTTGCAAGCGTGTTATTGTAAACTTCGTCCCGGATCGATTCATGCATATTTAGTTCTGGTACAAGTCTGTTCAATTCCCTAAAATCGCCATTATTTGACTTTTACTAAAATTTTTACGAGTTTTTTACCCGCGGCACGCCCCTGGTGCCTTGTCAGTAAAAATTTTTGCAAGCGTGTTATAGTAAACTTCGTCTCGGATTGATTTATGCATATTTAGTTCTTGCACAAGTCTTTTAGATTTCATAAGGGTACGCCTGTATGTAATTGAAGGGGGTATTACGGAAGGGGGTTGTACGGGTATTTAATTGAAGTTCAAGGTCATTGTATTTACAAAAATTAACAATTTTTGACCTGATAACTTCAGATTCACAAGTTTTGGCACTGCTGCGGACGTCTGAGTTTTTGTTACGACAAAAGTGTGGATTAAAACCGTGGATGAAAACCGTGGATGAAAAAGTGTGGATGAAAAGCGTGGCTAACTTCACACAAATTGACCACGGTGAGATTCGAACCGTCGTCAACCGCGGAGAATGATTAAAAACCTGACGTCTTTAAGACAAGGAAAATTAAAATTTTATTGAACGATAACATTTATTTGATAATGTCATTAATAAATAATTTATCTCTAAGTTAACTTTTGGCTTAATTCCTGTAAGTATATAGAAAGATGTAAATTATCAAGTCTGCTTTTAAAACAGTTTATTGAAAAAGAGTATATATAGGAGTGAACTGACTGGTTACGTATTTGGAATTACGAATGAGAGGGATGTAAAATCTTTTTCCTACGGTATTCACAACAAGCCGCTTCCACAGTAAATCAAAGCTCATATTATCAGATGAGAGGGTATTTTTTAAAGTCGACATCAAAAGAGCACGTGATATGACATGCATCAGTTGTTATACTTCCCATCAAAATTTCATCGTGCAACTTCTGCTTCATTTAATAGATTCTTCAGCACAGTTCTATTATATAAATATACAGTGCCAGTCAGATAGTCCGCAAGACATTTTTATCAAGAAACTTGTTAGTTGGCTACTGTATGTTCTGAAAGTAAACTTTATATCGACTTTGAAGTATGAGGAAAGGCATATACAAAGTTATTAGATACAAGTTTAATATCCTAAGAGAATAATTACACGTAATAGAATTCTGAACATTTTTATATGGGGATTTCTCGAAATTTTCTATCGATTAAAAATATTGGTGTTGAGGTGCGACTTCCGGTTTCACCAAAAGTCGATGTAAACTCGCTTATTTCAAATGAATATGCGCTATTTTTTATTCCGTTTTTTTTGGATTCCATGAGTTAGAAGGTAAGTTTCATAATTATACCGTATCCGTATTCTTAGTCGTTTTCGAGAAATTTAGATTTTTTTTTTAATTTTCAAACAACATAGTTATATTTATCCCATTTTATCTCTTTCAGTTAGTAACCCAACACTTGAAATTTTAAAGAAGGAACACTGAAATGTATTGAAACGTGTAGAAAATACGAAAGCAAATTACACAGGGTGTCAAAAATGGGCCGACCTAATTTGCAACAGAAGCAACAACAGCAACGGAAAGAAAAAAGTTAATTCCAATTTTAGAACAATGTGTTCTAAACACTAAGATAAAGAAAAACTTGCCGTACTTAATACCACTATATAACATAATATAATATAGTGAATGATATACGACACCAGATAAAAAGGCAGCTTACGCTAAATAACACTATAATTACTTATTAATGATAAAAGCAAATACAGCCAAATATTAGATAATTAAACTGAAAATAATGATTAATTAATAAGATATATCGCAAAATAAAGAAAATCAATTTGCACTACATACACACCAATAAATAGAGAAACGACCTAAGGTAAGAAAAATGTTGTTCGATTTCCGAATTAGGAACACGGAAGAGTAAAGTTTTATGGTAAAATAACTAATTATAAAATATAGATTTAGAACCGTAAAATTAAGTGTGTTAAAATAACTTACATGCCAATAAAAAAACACGTGCCTAATGAAATTTAACAAAAATCTCGTCACAACTTTTAGCTAAGTTACACTATAAACCGTAGCGAAAATTTTAACAATTTACGCACAGTGGTATTTTGCTAGTCACTCATATGCAACCATGAGTTCACCTCTGTATTACCAGTTGCGGATGATACTTTAAAACATTGGTGTCACATGGCACTCTTGCAACAGAGAAGGGGTAACTCCATAAATTGACAGGACAGACCAATTTCAGGGCTTTTTGGGTGTAAATTAGCAGGTGAGATACTTCTGTTATTGAATTTCATTTTCTATATATTGATTAATTTATTTATTATTTGCTATTATTATATTTGTGGTTTATTCAGGGTATAGTGTTACTCAGTAATTATATTTGGTATTTTTCTACTTTTACACAAGGATACGTGTAGGGTTTTGTTTATTAAGGTTCAAAGCCACGTGTTGGCTTCAGTTTTTAGGGCGTCTGATTGATGCCTTCTATATATATTATATTAGTATTTTGAATAACTAAATATCGCTGTAATTTCGTTTTGAATTCATGTCTTTATGACTACCATTTTGTGGTAATTTTGGAGTTCAAATCAAGTTTAAGACTACAAGGCAGTTGACCTTTAAGTTCGATTTTTTTATTATTAAGGTTATTTAACCATCTTTGCAGGAAAATCTATAACTCGGGGCAATTGTTAGTCTATTTGTGATACTAAAGGGATTCAAAGTCAGTTAGTTATATCTCTGATTGGAGATAGATTATATTTTTTTACTGAGTATAGGCTAAGGTAATAAACCCCAAATAATTTCATGTTTAATATTTTTTTTATTAACAAGTATCTCTCCTGATCAAGTTGCACAAAGCCATTAATTTGATTTGTATTTCTATTAATTAAAATTGCATAGATGTAAAATACATTTGTTTAAAGTTTAGGCAATTTTAATATTTATTTTTGTTAATATTTAACAATCTGTTAATATTCAATCATTTACAATAATTAATTTATAACCCAGCCAGTTAGTGAATGTTTATATATTTCCTTTTCAACCAGCAAGGTCACTAATAGGTTTTTGTTAACATTGTAATTTTTTTCATAAGTAAAAGAAATAATTCCTCATAAATTCTTTTAGGAACTAATTAACAGTTCATGTATTTAATTAACTACATAGTATATTTGTTATTTACTATTACTAAACTATTATTATTTCATTTGCAAATTTTGGATAATTTTTTTGCAAATTATACAGGGTGATTCCTGTTTGTCTTTTATTTCATTTAATTGTTTTCATTACCTAATTTAAATTTTTAATATCACAGTTGTGTTTGTTATCACAGCAAGATTGTCTACTGAGATTCTACTTTGTTAAAGTAGAGTTTGTATTTATTCTATGAATTTGGTTTAACACATTTACTATATTTCATGAGAACATCTTGGCTTACTGGAAGAGAGGAATCTTCAGAAATTTTAACTCCACCACTAGGAACTGGAAAAGGACAAAGTTGCTGACATCCAACGTCTCAGAATATACCAACCAAACGCTAGCTAGCCCATCTATTTTGGTTGCAGACTGCAGTAGGTGCATAACTGTTGCCCTTTGGAGAGTCCTAATCTACCAGTGTTAAGGATATATTTTGGTGAGAGTTAATCTGATTTCTTCGAGGCCAGAGAAATATATTTGTTTTTGTGTAAACCAAATCAATATCTGCTACCAGCAAGTTTTTGTAAAGTCATTGTTGCGTGGTAACAACCACAAATATAGTAGTTTAATCCATATTTAATACATGATCATTATTCTTTGATTCATCACATAATTTGTACATATCCTGCATCATTATTTTAACTGTAATATACAATAATTTTAATCGACTTGTTTAATTTCATCAAACATTCATTATTTTTTATTAACTCATATTATTTATTATCGTCTATTTAAAATTATCCTGGCGCTCCAACAGGATAACTTAAAATAACATTTTTTCTTCCTACGAACCGACACCTAACCGACAAGCTAAGCCGGAGCTAATGTCAGTAGTTCCTGGTGGATTAAAGCCAATTTATTTCCACTAGGTTAATTGCAAAACAGGGTATGAAAACTTGTAATTTTTTCATCTGTAGCTGTATAGTGACTTGCCTTTCCAAATTATGTGCACAAATCGTTTGATGTGATTAAAATTTTAGCTTTTCATCTAAACATTTGAAGGGCATAAAAATTCTTAAAATATCTTCCATCTTCAATAGAATGTGTTATTACCCAACCACCAAATTTGTTTTATAAATTAAATGTTGTACAACTATTATGATTCAATGCAGTCTTATTACTACATCCAAAATACTAATATAGTACATATATTAGACTTGTAGAAAACATTATTTTGTTGTCTGCACCTAAACTGTTTTGTAAATTTAACGTTAAAACGTTTCTGCAACAAAATTATAAAATTGCTTATAAATTAATCAAAAAATTATTTTATATACTTTTTTGTGACTGAAATATAAAACATTTTTTAGCTTATAAGATCAAACTGTTTTACATTCCATATTTAGTGACATACTGTGGCATTTCAAGCATTGTTAAAAAAAAATTAAAATTAGTTTGTTAACTGTTCTCTATTATTAGCTTACTAAATAATTATAAGGAATTGTTTGAGACAATTTTGCCTTTGAGTGAAAATTTTAATTTCTAAATCCGTTGCAATATGGAAATGGTAACAAAGTCATTATAAAACGAGATAGTTTATTTAACTGTAGAAATGCTTAATTAATTCATATTTTCTTTCCGAATTTGCGTTTGGCTCGGCGCCACTATATGATAAGTGTGTTTAGAGATTATATTGCTCATTTTCCCGAAAACATTTTTTAGGTATTTGAAAATACTTGGCTATTTGTTAAGTATTAATAATTACAATACGGTCCTGTCCCAAGATCTTCATATCTAAGGTGTATTAGGGATTCTATAGGTACTTTATTAGAATCACTTAAACATTATTAATAAATTATTTTAAAATACTTGCTAATAACACAAAAATGTTTTATAACAGGAAGCCATTTGCAAATGACAACTCTGAAGGTCGAAAATATAACAAGCTATAAAAAATTTAAAAATCATTGGTTTAATAACATTTTTAGCAATTAAATATGCAAGTTATAAAGTTCATATACTTAAAACAAATTGACGTAAATTTCAATGGCAAAAAACGTAAATTTGTAAACTTGAGTTATTACAAAATATAAAAAATTTTTAGAAAACATCACCAAACTCGAGGTCCATTTAAAATTTATTAAAAACATGCTATATAAATTACAATAAAATTTGCTTCGCATTAAAAATTGTTTTCGCTGACCATCAAATATGCCCAATAGGCAAACAGAAGAAGATACACACTTCGCTTAATCACTGAGATGAAGAACTAATCTAATACATCTCTAAATGGTGGAGTCAATACTCAAAACTGTCGAATATGGTCAACAGATAATCCACATGAAATCGTTCAGGAAGGTCTTCATGACAAGAAAGTCACTGTTTTGTGCGGTTTCACATCTAATTTTACCATTGGACCATACTTTTTTGAGGAGATACACAATGGAGAGGCGGTATCTGTAACTGTTACTAGGAACGATACCTGCATATGTTACGAGATTATGCCATTCCACGGATACAAAACGGAGCTCGAAGAAATAGAAAACATGATTTTTATACAGGATGGAGCACCCTCGCATATCTACAGACCAGTTAAAGAATTATAAACTGAATCGTGTTATAAGCAGACATTTTGTAAATTCATGGCTGTGGGGTTATTTAAAAAAAATTGGTGTTTAGAATACGACCAACAACGCTGGAAGAAAAACACTCTCTTAGGGAGCAAACTGCTGCAATTCAACCAGAAATGTTGTATAATGCTATGTACAATTTGAAGGAATGGTCGGTGATTGAACAGCAGCAAAATGGACGACATATCGAACATTTGTGTTAACCACTGTTGGACATAAGAAATCCCATTGTTTAAACAATCGAATTTCTTTCATATCCTGTTAAGTAAAGGGACGCCCCATTTTTCTCTTATAATATATTAATGTATACTAAAGAAAATTAAATATATCCGCTCCTTCTACATTTTATTTCAGCTGTTAGTGATAAGATAGCAAAATATTATATAATACCTCTGCGTTATTATCCAAATGTAAATTAACTGCTTGTTGACAAACGCCGACTGAACTCAACTGAAGTGTGTAAGACCTTGTTAACACCGACGGTTCCTCGAGCCCTTATAAATGAAAATAATAAGTACCGGCTTGCTTACGCACAAGTCATTCCACGCTAATGCACGCTAATTACAGCGTACATAATTACGACAGGCTCTAATTAGTCCTCCATCTGAGGCAGTAACAGTAGCTGAATTCCTATTACAGCAGATGGAGGAGTAGTATCTTGTACTTACCTACACATGCTGTGCCAAACAGCGGCGGTGTCATCTGAATGTTCTCTCCCAACTTATTATGCGATCTTTTCTTGTGTGAAATTACTTTCTGAAAGAAGTCTTCGCCGACGCTGTTTCACGTATTTACTCAAGTCACACTTTTAACTAGTTTTCAGGCCATTTCACTTTGTTCTCATATGGCGTTTTTATTTGTAAGGAGCATATTCTGACCTAGAAGGATAAAACAGAGCAAACTTCAAACAAACGAACGTTTTACGTTTATTAAATTTAATGACAACTGACGTAACAAATGAGATTTCTTTGCAGAAAAATGCTCGTTTCATTTTGTTATGGAAACACAAATGCAACTGGCGTTAATAAATTTAATATGTCCCAACGAACTGCAGTCGCTGCTAGTTTTATGTCATGTTTTGCTCATCAAAGTACCTGGATTTAATTTTAGACTTCATGGAAATTTTGATGCACATTCAATAAAATTCAATTGTTTGATAGCGAACATTAAATCGTTTATAGCTATAACTTTGAGTAACCATCACTCTTGACAAAAAATTGTTATGTACAAAATATAAATTATAGTAAATCACCAAATAGTTAATTCTCTATAGGATTTTTAAGTTTCATTAAAATCTGCATTTCGAATTTGAAGTATATTTTTTATAGTTGCAGTCTGAACAATGCCGGTTTTGTTTCTTTGACGTTTGAGAGATTAAAAAAATTATTGCTGCACAACCAGATATTCTCTATTATTTATTCGAGATTTTCTCATGCTATGAATCTATTTTAAAGATATTGCGCTGGGAAAATGTTAAATGTGTTTGAGTGTGCAGGAGCAGACAAAATATAATAATAAAAAAACAAAAAAAGAATATAATTATTTTAAAAAATATCCTGCCTATCTTATGTACGGCTCTTATTCACGCAAAGAGTTTGTTAGAAGGCACTTAAGTAATAAAAAGTTCTTTGAAAATTTGGTTGCCTATGTAACTGCCCTGATCTTTTAAATAAAAGTATGTTCAAGGCCGTTGCACTTCCGGTTATACCGGAAGTAACCACCAACTTTGTTCTTTTAAGGAACACCCTGTATATTATGGCTGCTTAGTAGTCTACGTTGAATTTCAGGGTTACTTTATATACCCTTTGCCAAATTTAAAGTAAACCGTTTTCGAGATAATTAGATTGACAAACTTGAAGAAATTTAGACTTGTGTAACTATATAACTATAACTTGTTAAATAGAGCACCCTGTATATTTTTATATATTCCCCTGAGTTCTCCTTGAATTCTCCCGAAAAACCTACTTCCATACTTACATAGTAAGGGTTGTATAGTTCTTGATGATTTTTGGGTTATCAACACTTTTTTACTTAAAATGTTTCTCAATGATGAGTTAACCTGGAAAATCTTATTAATTAAAATGTACAGTAGGTTGTTAGCCATTTATACAGTGATATGGCAGTACTAGTTGCATATTCAGAATGCTTTTACCGGTTTTATGTACATAAGTTTAATATGGGAGCAATTAGAAAAAGTTCAACCACGTCTGATACTAATTTCAAATGTATCCAGGAATTAAAAATTTTCCGAAAATTTTGAAAATTTTTAATTCTTGGATAAATTTGAAATTAGTATCAAACGATAGCTTATAAAAAGTTAAGATAGGAATGTGCAAACCGTTTTGCTTGATCTCAAACCGTTTAGATTTTACAGGGTGTCAAAGTTGCAAAAATGTCAATATTCACCAGTCAATATTTCAAAAACAGTTTAAGTTAGGTATAGGGAAGGCTGATGAAAGTCCTACTAAAATCAAGGGTTTAGTTCGAAAAAGCAATAAAAAATATATATTTCCATTTAGAAAAACGAAGTTGGTACCTGTCCAGGAAAAACTGAACACCCTGAATATGTAAATATATTTTCATTTTGTGCAGCTCGGAATATTAGACAACCCTGTAGAAAAAAAAATTAAGTTATCTCTTTTATTAACCCAGATATTGGACTTACGCGCACTAGGTGGACACCCTGTAGAAGCCAGACGTAATATGGTCACCAAGTATTTGATTTGTCAGAAGATTTGAACTGAACTAGTTAATACGGATTTAAGTGTTTTCACAAATATTCTGCTAGTTTTTTTTATAAGTTTTTATTACTTTTTATTTTAAAGATAAATAAGGAAAATGAAAGAGTGCCCTCAATTAATACATAAACATATTCATCAACCAGCAAGTATTTTAGAAATATATCGCCGTACAATATTCACAATATTGCTGTCTATTTATTTTTTACTTTGAAATGTAAAATAAAAATCCACAAAATAAAGAAATGTGTGTCTTAATTCATTTACAATTAGGAAATATTTAAATAATTTATTAGTAAAACAGTTCTAGACTAAAAAGTATATTCTTAGGAAGCGGCCTTAAATAATTCATATACGATTAAGAAAAATAAACACACATGTTATGTTCTTACCTCAAATATAGCTATATCTGAGGCTCACAAAGCTTATTCTATAAATTTCGAATTATGGTAAAAAATTGCAGCATAATATGGGTGTGTAAACTAAAAAAAATATAAACTACCTACATTAATAAATCGTTAACATGAAACCACAAAAGGTAACACTTAGGATCCGTATCAGAATTAAATGTGAATTAATAATGTTCTTAATTAAAACTAAAGAATTACCAAAAAAGAGATACTAGTGATACTATGAATATTATAAATTAGATAGGTAGAGTTGAGGATTTTTGTTACTTGAACAAAATATGGAAATGAAGGCAACTCAAAATAATTATAAACTAAAATTAAAATAGAGAATCTGACCTTTGGAAAGTTTGTCCTATTTTTCTTGTTTTTTTTTTGTAAAGACCAACTGTCAGATCCGCCAGGAATTATCTAACAGAGTGCCTGATTCTACGGTGTCCTTGCTAATGTGGAGGGGTAGTTTTAACAATTTTTAAATAGCCTTGATCCAAAAATTGATCGGAGAAATTAGCATCAGCTTCTTGTAAGGTACTTTACAAATAGAATTACGTTCAAGTACAGCAAGCAATACAAAGTGTCTCGCCAAGTTACTAGCAAAGACAAAACACTATAAAATTACAATGGAATATGTAAAATCGTAATAATAATGAAAGAATACCTGGATGTTTACCTATTTTCGAGGGTGTTAATGTATTGGTACATTGGTAAAATATAAGTAGTTTAGGCCTTTTTAGAATAGCTTCTCCCACTTGGTAAGAAGTTGGTTTAAATTCCTTAATCGGTGGATTTTCAAAAAAATACAAATCAGGAAATACTCTTAAAAAACAAAACTAAGAAAATGCCAAATTTTTTAGTGAAAATGGATAAATCCCCGAAGGATTAGTACCAATTTATTTCCACTCTCTCAGCAATACCTTTCCTCGAGACACACTAGCCGAAGACCTTTTGTTTAATTCCTCATAAAATCTATTTTAAAAATCTGTCCACGAAATTTGAAAATAGTCAACCAATAGAAAGATAAAATTACTAGAATATAAATTTATCGAAATCATCGTACATAGGCGGAACAACATGAAGAAAACTGGAATGATAATAGACAATATAAGAAAACTGATAATTAAAATCGATTGGTAACTTAAGAACTATTAATGATATATTTTATGAAGTCATTCGCCATATCTAAATGTGATGTATAACATTGATAGAAAATGTATAAGTAAACTGCCGAATAAAATGCGGCGCCTATGGCTTGCTTGGCTTAACGTTAGGAGGAATGAGCTAAAGACATTCTAAAATTCCTTAATTGAAAATGAGGTATCTACTCATGAAAATGAGTGAACAGAGGTAACCTCAACAAGAATACACATGGATACTTGTGTTAGTTAAAATGGATTAATATTAATATTTTCTCTATATTTTCTCAATAAAATAATATTCGTTGGTATATTTATTTTATCTTGATAACATTATCATAAAACAAAACTATAAGAATATTAAATGTATCACATTTACAGGTGTATTACTTGTTGCAGAGATTTGCAGTACTTAGGGAACCTAATTTGCAAAATTCACCTACATAGATGTTAGAGAAATATATACAAAATATCAAAAAGAAATTGAACTGTTACATGATAGGTATATTATATTTTTTATTTAATTAACAACTAAGTAGAACTAGGAAATTTGATGAAACAATTTTACTTTTTCATAGACTTAGGGAGCTCTGACATCAAGCAGGCAAATAGACATTAAGGATTTGAAGGAGATGTCGAAAACAACTATTCCACGGCCAATATACTCCGACTGGCATTGCATTACTTCGGAATCTCCATAGGAGTCGAGTCGCCACATCTTTCATCGAGACCAATCACCAGACACTGACTGGTTTCGCGCTTATTATGCGCTCATCAGAGTGCCATAGGTAGTGGACTCAATGAACGATGTTGCGACGTGATTGCTTAATGCACATCATAAATATTAGTAGTGATGAGAAACACACCGTACTGCCCTCTTTGGGTCTTTGAGGGTGCTATGGTGTGTTTCTCACCACTATAGACATTAAGGATATTTTTGGATAAATTTTACTATATGATTTTCACTTCTGCCATATCTGTAGCTATCACATTTATTTACACACTATATTAAAACCAGAATTTAACATCAGATGTAACACCGAATTAAAGATAAAATTTCTGTCCGAATTATAATGAATTTTAAATTGTAATAAAAAAATGCCAATCTCAGTTGCCTCAATAAACTTTTAATTGACATTTACGGTCTACATTAAAACCGGAATGTTCATTCAGGAAGGATTTTAAAAAATATCTATGGAACTCGCACTAGTCGTTGAATCCGACTACAGCAGCAAAAGCTCGGTTTAAATAGTCGTAAACTGTTTTATAGACGGAGCTTTCAACGTGTGCACATTAATGTGCTTTCCAACCATCTTCATAATTATACTTTGTCTCTAAGGAACAGTAAATTGCTCATGATTGTTAGCGCTGCTTTTCCTACGTATTCTGTCATTTGGGTCATTAAGGTTTAAAAGAAATTAGGCAGCGCCATTTAAACTGCGAGTGTACAACATCAGAGAACAGAGCTCTTAATTTTGTTGGCTTGTTCTTTATATGTCCGTTTAATGGATGCCTTAAAGGGGCATTTTGTCTAAAAGCCATTTAATTCCGTACATAGGCTCTTTCACATATACATACATTACTAAGAGAATATTTAATATTATGTCTTAATTTAAAACAATCTATAACTTATACTGTATTTTATAAGTAACAATTAAAACTGTTTCTTCATTCTTGAATATTATTCAGGGGTTCGCTACTAACTACTCTGTCATCTACTTGCTAGAAAAAGTATTAACACTGACGCAGTTTTCCACATAATACCTAAACACTATACTGCACTCGACACGCGTTGCACCAACCAAGTTGACATCATCAGGTGATGACTAAACTAAACCTATGCTAACATTGTGTTCGATTTATACCTAAACTATTTCTACCATTCAGTGAACCGTCGCGAGTACTCAGTGAACCATCTCGACGGATCAGTGAACAGTGACTTACTAATCAATAAAATGGGCTATATGGGATTGGCCCTCTGTCATTCATACTATTTCTACATTTAGCAATTTGCAAAACTCTCAAAAGTGGTTACATTCCTAATTAGTCTTAAATTGCTACCTACTATCTATTTTATGGTTGTGGTCAAACGCATGCTGAGCGGCACTAGACTTATCTGTTCTACGATATTTAAGATGAGCCATATTTGATTTGAATCTAGTTTGAATCGACCTTCAGGTTTGTCCAACATACTTTTGATTACAGTTTTTACAACTAATTTCGTAAATCCCCGACTTTTCCTTAGTTTCTATTTTGTCTATTGCCTAAAAGTTGTTGTAGTTTATTTCCACTGAATGATGAATAAACAAACCACTGACATACCTATATCTTTAAAAACTTTACCAAAACCACGGGTGAAACGAGGATCGTAAAATAGTTACAAATTTTGGATTTTTTCTTTTATTTTGAAAAGATGAGGAATTTCGAAGTGTCTCTTTAAATTTACGTTTCCTAATTAGTTTATCAATTAAACTTACAGATTATCAATTTCTCGCAGCTATAGCCCTAATCAATGCCTTTTCTTTTTCAAACCTCTTATTATTTAGAGGGAAGCTTAATAGGCGATGAATTAAAAAATTGAATCTCGCCATTTTGTGTTGAGCACAATGGTGAGAGTCCTTAGGGATATATCTTAAAGTACTGGTATCTTTTCTGTATATGTCGAATTCTAACTTATTTTCACTATTTCTAATTATTAATACATCTAAGAATGGTAGTTGTCCAGAGTTTTCAATTTAATATATAAATTTAACTGACGCGAAACGACTATTCAATTTAGAATCAAAGTTGTCAATATCAGTGACTTTTGTATCAAACACTGCAAAGATATCATCCACATATCTGAACCAAACCCTGGGGAAATAGTCGAATATCTTAATCTATCACAAATATTTAGAGATATTGGAATATATGGAATATATGGAATTATCTTGTCTCCTCATTAGAGAGCTTTCAGGGAAAAGTACTGACCTCTAAAGGTGGAACTTCGGTGTAATCAATACATTTAAATATAATTACACATATATTACCTAACACATAACTGTTTTGTATCATCAAAGACCATTCCAGATATCAGACAGATATGTAATATTCGCATACGCATGGCTAGGAAATTCGATGACATAGAACTAGTTTGCCTGATTAATTATACCCTGCTAATTATTTCATATTCTACCAAAAGTATCGCCTGTGCGAGTAAATCCAAACGTTTCTATGTAGTTTACCTTCTGCAGATTCTAATAATGCCAACTATATCGTTCTAGTATATGGAGAACAAACAAATGTGCTTTCCTTATTTAAATAAAATAAATATAGATATGGCTGCTCAAGCTCTGAACAAAGCGATATAAGAAAATATAGATTTACACCTTTTAATAGCGGACGCAAATGCAAACGAAGAAAAACTGACAAATACTCCTGAGTACCTATATATTTATAGGTATCTCACCACGAAATGCGTCGATCGATCGAACATGGTAAAGTCTCTAGGACGAACGCAACCAAAATATGTAGAACTCTCCAGAACTTCCGGTTATACCGTAGGTCGACATGAACTTCGTTATTTTAAATAGAACACCCTGTATTTTATTGCATTTTTTGATTCTACGAAAAATTCTTATGTGGCATTCCCTATAGCTAAGAGTTACGCATAGTGAGATATTAATATTTAAAGAAAAAAATTGACGTAGACTATGACGTATGCAAAATAGCAGCAAGATTACACTTGCTGCTATTTTTTTTAATTGGAGGCATGATTATATTACTTACGGAAAATATTAAAATATAGGTACGGAAATTTACCTACCTACACCTCAAAAACCGAATTATATTTACATTGCACAGAACATAAATTGACTAAATCATGAATACTTAGCTTATAAAATTTATATTTTAGTAGAATTAAAGACACTAGAAAAATGTGTAATAGACAAGTTATAAATGTAAATACTCGTATAGTATTATTTAACGTGCATTACATACAAGTTAAACATCTGTTGGTTTAGTGCAGCACTTTGATCTACTAGGAGAAAAGGTAGGTACGTAAATCATTCCTTTGTGCAACAAATTTATCTCGAACGTGCACGTTTCACTGATATTACAGGATTTGAAATGGCATTACCATATTTATATGCAGCTAGCACACATTTAGAAATTGGTTTTAGGAAAGAGGTAGGTAATATTGCTATTATATTTTGATACATTCTCTATAGTGTAGGTACATATAATTCTTGTTCAGTTATACTGTACAAATACCTATGACAGATAACTGGTGACATTTTGAAAGTTCGTACTCGTATATTTGCCATAATATACGAGTATTACAAGGAATTATCAGTAGTAGGCCATGAATTGCATGTTAATAATATTATTTTCATTTATTTCAATAAATATTTTAATAAGTACCAAAGTTTACAGAATAAATATTCTGTAAACTGTAAGTTTTGCTCGAAAACTTTTGAATTACGTGTACTTGTGAAATTATTTTAGCGCTGCAGATTGTCAAGATCATGAATTGACATTTTCCATACATGGTGTTCGGAAAGCATTAATAAACTTCATGATTTTCGGGGGTCAAAACTTGTTTTTTTTTTTTTAATAAATTACGTTTTTACATTTCTGATTGTCCAGTTATTTCTATTTAGTTTTCCTTAAGCAAGCTATTTGACGTTATTGCAACTGCAGTAAAATATTATTGTTTATTCTATCGCGGATTGTAAATTATCATATTATCGACTCAAAGCTCATTGTCAAAGTAACATTTTCTTTAAAATAGTGAAATCAAATAATTTTTACCCACTCATATGTCAATTTCACCTACTCAGGGATCACTATTATCGTTTTCTTTATTAAAATTGCACATTTTTAAGGATCATTTCAACCAAAAGTCACTAATATTGATAAAAGTCAAAGCAAGTCGCGTTACTACGAGTATAAATACAATCCATATAACAACCGTGAACATTACAGCGATCAAACCAATTTAACTCCCAATAATAATACAGATAGCTTCCTTTTTATCTTTGTTAAATATTTCCGCTCAAGAATAAAATATAATATTACAGGGGACGGTAAAAAGGCTTTACCTGCTTGTAGAATTAATCCACTCGTTCCTTGGTCCCTCGTGGATCAACATTTTTCACTTACAGGTAAAGTATCTTTTTACAGTCTTATATAATAAATAACTATTTATTCCTCCTGTTGTTGCCGATGTTGCTAAACTTTAATGAATTTCATTTGCATCTTGTAATGATTTATAATTAATGCATAGAAAAGTGTAATCAGTCACTAGGTATTCCCTTTAAAAAAATTAAGTTTTAATCCCCTGAAAATCGTGAAATTTGTTAAGGTTTGCTGAACACTCAGTACAGAATATCTGATTTCTCGTTGTATGTGTGATTAGAGCTAGATCCGGTTTACACTTCAGAAAATTTTAATTCATTATCTTCCCACTCTACAGCGTCCAAAGAATTTTCAAAAGTACATGTACCTCACGGGTTTTCGAGAATAGCGTTAATAAATTGGCAACGCCGTATGCAACAGAAAAAACACAATATCTTTGCATATCCGAGCAAGGTAAATTAAAATGAAAAAAAATATATTGGATGTTACATTTAAAAAATATATAATTTTTGTGACAGTCTAAGTATGAACATCCTGTATATATGAAAATAATTTTAGAAAATGGATCTTAGCGGATGCTCTGACTGTACCAAAGGATAATAAATAACGACGGATCTATGTTTCGCCCACGTACTATTGGGTCACCCTGTATAATTAAAATACATTTTAATATTGGTTGTAAAACCCAAAGTTATAAAAAAGCACATTTGTTTAATTTTAGCCCGTTATTAAAGACAAACTGCAGAATATAACATTAGCAAATGTAGAATCACTGGAAAGATATGACTCACCGTGTACATACTGTTTAAGAAAAACTAAGTCTTACTACTTGTGCTTTTAAGCAAAATATGCAGTATACTTTCCCCTTTATATCAACCTGTTCTGTTTTGCTTTGTTTTAACTGAAAGAAACAAAATCAATAAAGGCTATACCGCCATATCTGCAAATTCACATAAAAATATATGAAATGGCAACAGAATGTTCAAATAGTCTTTTCTTTGCGAACCACACGCTGTACTAAATACGCCGTGAAACAGAAAATATTCGAATATTCCGCTATTACTTCCAATACACTTTGCATTATCAGCAAATGAAATCATGCTTTCTCATTCTCATACTTCACTAGTGGAACACGATGCATGAAATATTCATGTAGGCAAACCGCCAGATACCGAATATCAACAGAGAAATTGTTAAGCAAAATACAATCATAGGTAAAATGAATTGGCAAGTTGTAAATATAAATCTCTTTAGCAAATTTCATATTTGTAGATTTATAAATAATAAATTGCATTTTAATTTCTGTTTTTGATACATTGAATTTTAGTATTTGTTTTATAAAGGACGAGGTGGTAGTAACTGTACTACACGACATAAAGTTAAAATTTTTAAATAAATTTTTCTTTAAGCTTATAAAATTAAATTTAAAAAATAAACAGTTCCTACACTTTGGAGAATGTACATTTTCGGTGGCAAATCAGATTATTTTCACGATTCCTGTCAAGATTAGGAGAAAAACAATAAAACGTTTTACGTAAATTTTCTAAACAAATTCAGATGTCAAATGTTTATACACGACTATCGTTACTTCTCTGGAGTTATGTCAATTTTTTATTAACCTACATAATGTCGGACCTGCCTGTACAGGGTTAGTTTTATTAATGTGAACCCCATCTTAATATTTTAATTATTGACAGATAGAAAAAACCGGTAAACTGGTCTTATACAATTTTTTATGTAGATTCCAGTCATTCTAACACTTTTGCGGTGGCAAATTATGTATACAGGGTACACAAAAAAAGTATGTTTTTTTATATGGAACACCCTGTATATTTTAATATTTTTGGATTCACGTCATTCTGATAACAAATATATATACAATTTGTATAATTGGTTTCATATTCTTTGTTTCATTCTCTAAAAACTGTGGAAACTTTAAGGTAACAGAAATATATTATTATAAAAGATTACAAAATATATTCTTTGCGCATGCTGAGAGGCAAAGCAACCCGCCAATCCGGGAAGCCGTAGACTACGTGCCCGATGGGGCCGCTGTACACAAGCTTCCAAGACTCCAACTGCTGGATCCACGATGAGAGTAAGATCTTCTTATGTTTCAGATTCCACCCAGATCAAGCGTAGAGGGCTGCGAAGCGACTAAAAAAACGACCCCCAGACCCCTTCCAGAAGCCGCACCGCCGACAGCGGTCGCGGACTCACTTAGAATACCCTTTCCTTACCTTACCTTACTTACAAAGCTAAAGGGCCAGTTGGCTCCTTTAGAGGTGCATTCCCGGCTACACAGCCACTTCTGACCTACCCCAAACCACCACCTTGGACGAAAGCGCCAATTGCCGCCCCCGCCCGAGACAGACTACTCCCGGTGGGTTAGATATACAGGTGAAGAAAGGAGACAAAACAGAAGAGTGCCAGAAGATCCTACACAGCCTGCAGGGTAGAGCCATGACAGGAGGAGACCCCACGAATCGCCCACAATTAGGATCACTTTTTGTGATCGATGTTGGTGAAGAATGGGGTCCACGTCTGCGAGGCAGTCCAGGCCTAACAGCGATGGGGAGGGTGAAGAGCGATAATCCCACTCGGCCCCAAACTATCCCTGGTCATGACCTGGATCAATGGATATTGGCGCATATATTAATGTTTTCTTTTACTGTCTCTTAGTGTGTTCCATAAATTTTTGATATAACGGGCGAGTTTTTTAACCTGAAACAGAAGCTAGAAGGTTAGCTGCGAGTATGTTAATAAGCTGTTTAGGAGCTCTAGTAGGGGCAGGGATAGTTTTAGATACTGGGGTGGGACTGCATCTCGCCTGCTCTGCCAGGTATGTCAGATACTCACTGTAGCTGGCCTGACTTTCCCGTTGATGCACTTTCAGACAGGGGCGTCACAGGGTTGCCCTTCATTTGAACCGCTTCCCCTGGTGCTTTAGTGTGCTTTCTACAATACTAATTTTTTAATGTCAAACATTGGTAACATTGACAACATTATTAAATATTATTTAGTATCTAATCTAAGATCTTTGATTAACTCAGAAATTGTAACCTATGCAATTTTTGCAAAATTTTTAACTTTTTTAGAGAAAAATACAAAGTAATTTTTTTTTGGTGAGTTAAAAACAAAGTTATGAAAAATAATGCCATAGCCCTTCTCAATCTGGAACATTCTGATCACCCTTTAGATATGTCAATATAGGTCAAATCAAATCAATATTTCTTCTGAAATAACTAGAAAAACTATATTTTTTGCATATTATTACCATAAAATAATAATTCTGATTCTATACAAGCAATTAGAAAGTATCACATCTAAATTTTCGTGGACTGCAACGATCAACTTAGAACTTTATATACACAAACACACTTTAATATTATTATGTAACATCGTTAATAGTTGCGTAACAAAAACCCAAAAAGCATCAATTTTAGCATCAAGACATAGATGCGAATATTCTAAAATTACTTTCTAAAGTTTCTTACAGATGTGATTTGGAAAAACCGCAATTTAAATGCAAATGCAAATATATAACTGAATTTTAAGAAGGGGTATACTTAACATGATTTATGATTCCCTTCGAGGGTTGCTCCTGATTTTTTGCAAGGCGCGGCCTACAATTAAGGGTGTCAGTGATATTTATGCGAGATATATATTATTTCAGGATTATCATTCTAAATATAACATTTTTAATATTACTTGGTATTCACAAAGTGTTCAGTAGATGAATATAAACTAAACTTAATCGAGTCTATAGTGCCTCAACATAGCAAGATTGTTTTTTGTGATGTTTTATATTTTTCAGTGTACATTTTTGTAGCCATATTGTTGTCATTCCAAATAATTCCAAACGTATACAACTTTTGTGGTAACCCAGTAAGTCAGATACCGATTTTGGAATAGGTTTTATTATCAATATTATCACTTAAAGTCATAATAACATAGTTTCCATGACAATACTTTTACTTTTGACAGTATACGAAGAAAGTATAATTTCAATATATTCGTATGGCCTTTATGAATATGAATTAGTAGAAGTATTTTTTAATTTTCAAGCAAATTTTTTCAATCACTTTACGTTTATTGCGTTAATAATTTTCGACGGTAAGTACTTTTTCTATTTATTACTAGATATTTCTATTATTTAAATGTTTTAACGAAAATTGTTGTAATTTCGTAGAACTTTTTTCTTATTGAATTAATTCCTCTTAACAGTCATTGGTGCTCTATTATTTTCTCTTTACCTTATATCTTGTATCGAACCTTGCTACATCAATTAATATTAGATTTATTAATTAATTATATATAATTAATTATAAATATTAATTTAGAAATATATTATTTCTTGATTTCGCTGTTACAAACCTTTAAATTTTATTTGTACCATATTGGCAACCTAATCTAATTTTTATTACAATTAAACTAGGTCAGAGACGTAGAATCACAAATAAATTTTTTTCTTCCAATTTAAAATAAATCTAAATTGTGAGTTACACAGCTTCATTAGAGTCATAAAACTGATTTAACTTCTTCAAAAATGTTTCTTTCAATGTAACTTTATTTAAGACTTTGGATTACTAACAACTCAATACCTACTAACTCTATCAGTAATTGAGAGCCAGAGTTTCCTGTCAGTACTCCCGAGCATTGGTATTTCGTCAGTCACGACAACAGAACTATCCATTCCTGGAGCGAAACTTTGAGGATCTCTAGACTCAACTGTGATTGGCGCCACATACGGGATAACTTAACAGTAGGTAGTGAAATCCAAAATTTTGTTGTGGTTGGTCTTATATTCTGTAAAAGGGTCCAGTTTCCAAATTGTAAAGTCATAGTTTTTGTTGACATTCAGCGATACTTGTTAACTTTGAATGATTTGTTTGTGTCATAAATTTCCTTTTCATAATATACAGAGTGTTTTGAAAACTAAGTCGTCTTTTATTCTGCCCCATACATAAAAATCTAAACGAGTGAAGTCTGGGGACCTTGAAGGCTACGGAAAAAGACTTCCCTTGCCAATCCATTTATCTGTAGACGTAGTGTCAAGATAATTTCGGACGTTATGTGCAAAATGAGCTATACATCCATCATGTTGGTACCACACGTTCATGCTCTCAGCAATTGGTATCTCTTCTAATAAAAGCGGCAAATTGGTGTTCAGGAACTCTAGGTATCTTTCACCGTTAAGATGATCATCGAAAAAAATTGCCCAATAATTTGCCTATTTAAAATATTTCACCTCACATTTACACTCCACCTGTTCTGATGATCGACCTCTCTTAACCAATGAGGGTTAGTTGCCGACCAATAATGCATTTCGTGTAAATTTACTTTCCCGTTGCTAGGAAAAGTAGCTTCGTGGGTCTATAAGATTTTTGTCAAAAACGTAGCATCTTCGGTGAGGAAACCTTTAAGCCAAGGACAAATATCCAATCTACGATAAAAGTTCGTTTAATGCTTGATGTAACATAATATGGTACGGGTGCATTTTATATTTTTTAATATTTTGTAGTCACCTTAAAGTGTTAGTCCTAAATCCCTTGAAATGCCTCTAATACTTAATATGGGCCCGCATGAATGTAAGCCAAAACCAACAAAAACATTTGTGTTTACTTGAGATTCAGTAATAGGTCGTAGTCTATTAGGTGGCCGTAGGTGCTGAACTTGACCTGTCTCTCGTAAACGCTCTGCCAATCTTCTGAACCTTCTGGAGTAACGATGTCTCTCCGGATATCTTACGGTGTATTCCCTTGACGCAATAACAGCGGTTTTTTTATAACATTGAAAGAAACAGCCAGCATTTCAAACGCTTCTGCATTAGAATATGACATTATTGAATAATTGTAGAACAATTTTATGAACAGTTTTTTAATACCTTTCGCCTTAGCAACAATTTATTCATTGCTTGCATATGCTAAAGGTTGAAAGGTCGATACCCGCCGGGGGAATACTTTCTTTTAAATTTTAATTCTTCTTAAGCCTGGATAAAGTGTGAAGGGAGGCCTGTTTTTGTAAAATAATATCTAGTTACTAAAATAACAAATAAATATACGTTTTCTTTAGAAATGATACGGAGGTAAATGAAAATTCATTCTCCCTCTTTAGGTACAGTATAAAAATCTAAATAGTTCCTAAACGGTTTGAGATATCGAGACGCGGTTTTGACCAGTGTTATTTTAACTAAATGTTGGTTATAATGACTTAGAAAAAAGTATATTGTTCAATTTAAAATTTCCAAGAAAAATTAAGAAGTAGGTTGGGTATCAGCATACCTATCGCAATTTCGTACCTTTATTAACCAACTTTTTGCAATCGCTAAAATTTATTAAATCTGCAAGGTATTCTCTTTTAATCCAATTGCAAGAAAATCCATTAAAGCGATTCGAAAATACAGCATTTTTTCAAATTAATAACAAAAGCTGCTCCCACCCGGAAAATATTTTTAATAAAATTTTCAGGGCCGCTTTTATTATAAGAACTTTTCCCGAACCCATAGAACCAATAGTTTTCCATATACATATAGCCGGTGGACGGCCTTAATTAAACACTCTGTATGTATCAAGTTTTTTTTGTAGTTTTTATTTCTCTACCTCATTTGCAGGTAAGAAAACTAATTTAAAATAGTTTTGATTATTTTTTCTATAAATAAATATCTGGCGCCATCTAGAGGGTGATAGCAAACACAGTGCCTTGTCGAACCCACCTTAGGGATTGAGCTAGCGGTGCTATATTTAACCAACTTTTGTTTGGCGATAGCCAATAGTCAGCATTGGCAGTCAAAATTCGGCATTGCTTCCTACCACTGGAGGTGTTCCTCAAGGGTCTGTACTGGGACCGGTGCTCTTTTTAATTTACATTAATGACCTACCGGTCAATATTACAAGGAGTACCTGTGTTCTTTTTGCTGACGACACGACTCTTTTAACTCCAGGGAGTTGTGAAGTGGGCAGGGACAGTCTCAATAATGCGACAACATGGTTTTCAGCTAACAAACTAAAATTAAATATGTCAAAAACGCAACAGATTACCTTTACATCTGATAAAAATTGCGCTAAGTCCGCCCCTGTAAAATTACTGGGAATGACATTAGATCCTTCTTTAAATTGGGCAGCGCATATTGACTGTCTCTGCTCAAAGCTTGCAATACAGATTTTTGTCATGAAACAGCTGCGATCTTCTGTAGACAACAACGTTATGCGAACGATATATTTCTCGTTGTTCCACAGTCGCATGATGTACGGGGTAGGTTTGTGGGGAAATAGCAGTTCATCGCATAGACCGTTTATACTCCAGAAGGCCGCCGCTCGTCTAGTGGCTAATGCCACTATACTCACAGTAGAGACATTTTCAGGAACTACAGGATGTTACCCTTTCCATGTCTGTATTTGCTGGAGTCGCTTTGCTTGGTACATGAATATAAGTCTAATTTACCAACCCATTCGAGTGTTCATGATCATGACACTAGGCACGGTGGTGATCTTATAGTTCCGTTTTCACGAATAAATATTACTAAGAACCATAAACTTAGAATAGATCTATATAATCCATATGTTAATTTTTTTAAGCAAGAGAAACTGAAATTGATGTCTCTGAAAACCTTCCACTTTTTCACAAAAAAATTTTTATTAAGGAATTGTTTTTTTAATATCAAGGAGTTTTCTTCTTTTACTTGTCCTTAGGTATGACTGTTAATGTACTGTTATATATGTAAAAGTCAATAAAACTCTATTCTATTCTATTCTATTCTATTCTATTATATTATGGTTTTCTTGAGTGTGTATAGACTAGACAATTTATAAAAATAATATTAAATAAGCAACGGACAACATTTTAAAAATAGGGACACATTTTTACCGAGTTTTTAGATGTACATAAATTTCGTTCGATTTGTTGTTAAAGCTGTCTGATTTTGCCATACAGGAGAATACGAATTATTTATATAGGTACAGCCCTATTTTGTTATCAGTTCGGACACCAGCTTGAAATTTTGAGTAAATAGACTACACATGGTACCTACTCCCAAATGGAAACTAAACCCATACCACTTCCGGATTTTTAGGAAGTGATTAAATTTTAAATGTGTCCGGGTATTTATAAAATAGCCAATTTATCCACTATTTACGAAAGCACTGTATATATTAATACCTATATTAAGTACCTACCTTGTAGTAGGTAGTCTAATTTTTTATTTTGTATATGCTATTAAAATACACGCTCATATTAGCTGAAAGCCGGTAACACGTATATGAGAATAACCCACATGTTTCTATATAAAATTTCACTCAAAAGGAAACCAAAAGAATGATTGTACACCAACAACAGGCGAATCTCTATTTTATTTAGTGCAGAAGTTCAATAAAGCATGAAGAAAATCGCAGTCCCTGGTTGAAATGTTATTTATTGCCATACCAACCAGTGTTTCATTTTCTTTCCTAAATGTACTTCAGAGTGTTTATTTCTCACGGTACATTTAAAACAAGTTATAGCTAATTTTACTTTGATGTTTCCAGTTTTTTGTTTAAAATGACATTACTAAAATGTCACTATTTTGATGTACTTATCTAATTTTTGGTTGCATCCGTGGATTTTACGTTGGAACTATTCTTATAATCTCAGGTTATGGAACAATTCTTATATTAGGTTATATTATATTTTATTATCTTTCAGACACGTGAAATAAAAAATGCAACCTGTAACATATTTTACTGGACTTATGTATACAGTACATAGAAATAAATTGGAGGAATACCTACGAATCATGTTTTTCCTTTTTTTGTACCTACATTAGGTATTCAGAATTCACAAATTAGCCAGAGCCTTTACGTGAAAAAATAAAAGTGTATCAAGGTACTACAGATGAAACATAATATTATAGAAAATCCATTTCAAAGGCAAGTTAGAGACCATTATGAAAGCAAGTTTCAAACTATTATGAGAAACAGGAAGCAACGATTTTATTATCCGCTAGTTAAAATCAGATTTAAGAGTTAAGAAGTGATAATGAACTTGATTTGAAGCGGGTGGTCTAAAATCTGCACAAACTATAAGTATGTACTACCTAACATACATTTTGCCATATTCTTTAAAATGAAACTACACTTTCTGTCATGCGTGGTTAATGAAAGAAGTACAAAATTGTGAATACTGAAATTATTTTAAATAAAATAAAAATAAAAGATATAAATTATTAAAGATATTACACGTTTCCTGTTGACTTCTACGCACATCACCATATCCTAATATCATTAAAATCTCAATTCGTTCTTTCTCAGATAAACGGTCCATTGTAACTTTCAATAAACACCAACAATAATAGTTTATTAAAACGTCAAAATTGTTTTTGTCGCAGACATAGCCGCCCTGATGTAATATTTTAACTTCGGCGGAGATATTGCAAATGTAGCTGTAACTCCGAAATTATGGCAATTAGGTATAGGGAACATTACATGAAAAAGATTCTAAATTTCTTAGAGATTTCAAAAACAAAAAAATATATAGGGTGATCCATTTGAAATAACAAATTTCAGTATATTTCCGGAAAAACGAAAGATCTGACAACAATGTAAATGCCACAATAATATCGGCCATCTGACATTACAAAACCCTTATAAACCAAAATTCATAAAAATCGGGCAAGCCGTTTCCGAGATAATTGAGGCGTTCCATACATAAAACTCACTCTGTATATATATATATATATATATATATAAATTCAAAGGTTCAAGAAAAAATTAAGGAAAATTCTCATATAATTCTTCGAAAAAAATTTTCTTTTATGGAATATTTTCTATAGTTTCTAGAATATTATGCGTAGTGGAATTCTGAAAACTTATATACGGAGATTTTCACAATTTTCTATCGATTTAAAATATTGCTGATGACGTCACACTTCCGGTTCTAACGGAAGCAGACATCAACTCGCTTATTTCAAATGGAAAGAACTACTTTTTATTTCATTTTTGAATTCTACGTCAAATTTAAAAGTAAGTTTCATAAGAATACCCTATCCCTAAACTCAATCGTTTCTGAGAAAAAAATTTCAAACCTTTTCAAAACATTTTGGAAAAATCATACTTACGCTTAATCGGTTCTATCTCTTCTAGTTTTTAATCTAGAGGGCTAAAATTATAGACGAGAAGTAAATACTAAAAGGTATCCAAACATCTGTAGTACCTATTCGAAAGTTACACAGGGCGTCGAAAAACACCGATCAATTGTGTCAAATTGAAAGTTCAGTAACTCGCTTATTTTAAATACAACACCCTATGTTTTATAATGCTAATTGATGTAGCTTTTAATTCTCTTTCGATTGGTATTAGCATTCCCTATACCTAAATTCCACCGATTTGAAGATATTTGGACATTATTGCTGGAACGAAAATAATCCGAGAGTTAGCTGCAGGTTGGCTGGGGAAAACATTAAATGTGAAGAAATATTAAACTCATTGTGACTGATGGTGAATTGTGTAATTTTTGTTTATAGAATTCTTTTCCCATAATTGTTCTAGATTTAGTCGTATTTTACGCCCGTCTTCCATGAATATACGAAAATTTAGATTTTTCATATATTGGATATACAATGATTTATTCCTTTGTCGTATTGAGTAGACTGTGTGTTTATTTTTGTTTTATTTAAAATATACAGTGGTACACCATATTCTTGATAACTTTATTTATTGTATATAACATACGTAAATCTTTGTGAGTGCAATTATTATTACTATAAACTATACATGCTGCTTAATTTTTTACATTGTCATTCAATAAGTGTATTTCTAGTCACATATTTTAATATTACAGAACTCCTCGTATTAGCTTACCCCAGATTTTAATAGCTAGTGAGTAAATCTCGAAAAGGGAGCTGTGGTTTGAGTGTACAAACTTAGTTGTTTTTTATTAGCAAATTTAGTTGTTTCGAAGCCAAACCAGCCCAGCAAACTTTTCCATTGTCTCTAATGATATATGAATACAAGTTAAAGAGTTCAAAATCAGTAAAGATTCAGAAAGTTGTAAATTTAAAATAAAAAGCACGATCGCATTATAACGGAGTTGGAGGTGAGCTTCGTAATGAAAACCTTGTTAAAAGTTTGCTCAATTTATCGTCCTACAGATAAATGTCTTCTCTAAAGTGAAGCTAGCAGGACGAAAAGAAAAATACGTTCCCACTAAATTGAATGGAACTACTAACGTATGGCGATGATTTCTGCCATTTTAATGCAGGTTTTCCTATAGTAACATTTCATGAAATCTTTAAATGGATATTAAATGTGTTTTCGTCATTAAATGGACATACATTTTTGTTTTCGCCATTTAAATAATTTGATAACTACTTACACGTCTCCAATAATTATTCAAACGAATAAATCACACCAAGGAAAGGTTTTGCTGTAGTACTATTAAAGTTACTTAGTATATTATGCTATACTATTTTATTTACGCGTAAATTCGGCCTACTGAATAATACTATACCGCCCCCTGTCTCACACAAGTCTCAGACTTCCAGGTTAATTCGTGTGATTAGAAGGATTAGGCAAAGTCTTTATTATTATAGCGGTTTCCCTGGAAGGACACTGAAGGACAAAATATATAATGGCTAAACTCTTCCAGAGAACTTTGTTCGATTTGCGTATCCGCGCAGAGAGTCGTTCACCATTGTTACGGAGCTGTTTGACATTTAAATTAATTTCAACTTTCAATTTTTTTTTAGAAGTCGTTAGACAGAGATGTAATGTTAATGCTGCATGCTTATAGGAGTTTGCAATGTTTGTGCGCATGCGCATATTTGATTAAGTTATGAGAATTAGAATAGACATAGTATGTCGGCGGCGTGGTGTTTTCGACATTTTTTGGCCTCTAGCCGGGATATACATAGTATAAGAACAGGGTTGAAAATAAAAGGTGGGTTAATGATGAAGTAAGAGTATCTAGTATATACTTGAAGGATTTATTTATCTTACAAAAAAGTTTTCCTGAATTATCTAACATCTATAAGAATAAAAAAAGGATCCACCAACTGTTGGTTAACAAGACTAAAAAATCGTATTACCAAAATAAAATTATTAATTCCGATAATAAATTTCGTTCTGCATGGGCGGTTATGTTCGAATTAAGCAATAAATCAAAATCATACTTGTGTTGTCATAAATAGGGATGGAGTTTTGTACGAGGACCCTAATATAATTGCTTCTCTTTTCAACGATTTTTTTATAGAATATCCTCAGAATGAGATCAATCAAATACCGACAATAAATGGTTTAGCTTTTAATAATTCCACAGTTAAGCAAAGCAAATCCTTATTCCTTGTTCCTTTCGCTGTTGATGAGATGTTAGCTTTGGTTACAGGAAAAATGAAAAATAAAAAATCGTCAGTGGTTCTAATTAGAGGTATTAGAGGTATTAGAGATAGAGTTTCTAATTCGGTATATCATTCGGCCTCTTGCATATCTTGTAAATTTATCGTTTGAAACGGAGTATTTCCCGATGTTTTAAAATTGGGAAAAGTTGTTCCTGTGTTCAAAAAAGGTGACCCATGTTCCTTGGAGAACTATAGCCCTGTGACTATACCCTACCGGTTTTCAAAAGTATTTGAATATTGCTTTTTGGATCGATTATTAAAATTTTTAAATAAATTGGATATACTTACGTGTAACCAACATGGTTTTCGTACTGGAATGTCAACTACTACTGCTATGCACTCATTATATGAGAGTATTTTGGGTTTTCTGGAAGCCGGTGAATGCCCCGTCGGAATTTTTTGCGACCTAAGTAGGGCATTCGATTGTGTAAATCACGAACGACTAATATCCAAATTGTGTGATCATGGTATACGAGGTCTCGCGTTAAATTGGGTTATTACTTTTCTTGAGGGCAGAAAACAATTTGTTAGCTTAAATTCCAATGGTCGAGGTGGTCTGGATAATTGTATCTCGAATAGCATTTCTTCAACAGAGGGAGTCCCACAGGGTTCAGTTTTGGGACAAGTATTATTTCCTACATTGTATGTAAATGACATTGACATTCTGTCATCTACAATTCATTTTACCATGTATGCTGATGATACATCTTTGATAACTTCGAGTAAATCGGATCAAATATTAGAACTTAACTGTGACATTTTGTTGAACCACTTGAGTGATTGGTTTTCTCATAACTCATTGTACTTTAATGTTGAAAAAACTCACGTTATGAGGTTTCACACTAGTCAAAAAATTTGTAATACATTAAACCTGCATATTACTGGTACTTCCCTGCATAATAATAATGAGAGTGTAAAATTTTTGGGTCTAAATTTGGATAAAAACCTTAATTGGAAGTATCATTGTGAAACCATAATATCAAAGTTGGCGTCAGTGACTTATTTGTTCCGTAATATGCGAGCAGTTCTTTACACTGATCAACTTCTTTGTTTATATCATGCTCAAGTTGAGTGTCGACTAAGGTATGGTGTTTGTCTCTGGGGTAACAGTACTTTTTCGTCTCATGTTTTTGTCGCACAAAAGCGTGTTCTGAGGTGCATCGCTGGCATCCCTAGTACTCACACATGTAAGAATATTTTTAGACAGTACAAAATCCTTACTTTGCCTTGTATATACATTTTTGAGATGTCTTTATACATTTACAAAAATCCAAATAAATTTATTTTAAATAGAGATTGTCCTAAAATCAATACAATACAGGGACATGATTTCCATGTGCCTTTTGCGAGGTTAAAATTGAGGTGCATTTCTCCTAATTATGGGGGCCTAGAATGTTTAATCATTTGCCGGATGATATAAAGCGTGTATCAAGTGAACGTTTGTTTAAAGTTAAATTGAAACAATATTTAGTAGATAAATGTTACTATGCTGTGTCTGATTATTATTTATCTGTTTCTGTGACTTAGTTTGTAAGTTTGTATTTGACTATTCCTATACATTATTTTCTAAAGGGCAAATAAATAATAATAATAATTATTATTATTATTATTATTATTATTATTATTATTATTATTATATATTTTATTATTACAATGTTAGTTTTCAGTTTACATGATCATCTAAGTATTGCCTGTCTGTGTCTGTGGTTTTAGGGTCATTTGTAATCAACTACTGGGCAATTTATATTAGATTATAAGTACGTTTATAGATCAATTACATCTATCTTTCAGTGGGACCTTAGATAATTGTTCAGGCCGTAACTACGGCCGCAAAATTAGTCTTTTAGCCCTTCTGCGGCAAAATTACCTTACCGCCCGTTTAAACGTTTTTTATGTAAAATTACTGTTTATATCATTGCTATGGAAGGCCCTCTTGATATTATTCCCTAAGATTTTGATTTTTGAAATAAATGAATCTCACAAATGCCGTATGTAGTAAATTAAATATAACTGCTGTTTTCAGTTGAGAAGAAAATTATGTAAGTATACAGTTTCTAGAGTAAATGGCCTGTTTCAGCTCACGCATGAATGCAGCTCTTGCTGCGGTTGAGCTGCCATTCTCTGGTCGGAACAGCCTTATTTGCGTACCTATTTGATATATAAATATTTTGAAAAAATACATAGAAAAAAAATACGCAAATGCATTAGAGAGTACTAGATTTAACCACCAAATAAGGTACAAGGTAGATATTTAATTATATTTATTGTTCTATTCTATGTCTTTTAGAATTTCTGGTAGAAAATTAGACAATTTTGGGGCGTAGCTAGGTACCTAAGTTTGTTAATCAAGTACACAATAATAATGTTTATTTTTGCATCTTTTTTTTTCAATTAAACTTAGATATTAACTCAATGATTTAAAAAGACGCGCAACTGTATTCTGTTGATGGTAAGAATATATTCTCTAATAGACGGTTTATTTAAAATTATTATCACATTACGTTGAGTAGAAAATTTTAGCAGAGCATTAAGATTATAGTTGATTTCCCAAATGCTTTTGATTCATCTCTTTTATCAAAAACTTATAACTGTGTATTATCAGCATATATATGGACTTTGAAGTCTTCCAATGAACCTTGAATCATTCCTCGAAGTATGCTCCGTGCTCGACAAAATGTTTTTCTACATACATTTTTTGAGTTCTGCTTATCAAATAATTTATAAGAAAGTTATAGACGCCAGTATCAATAAAATGTAATATAGCTAAAATAATTCGTGATTAATCATACCAAATGCATTTCTATAGTGTAAGAAAATCCAGGCACCAACCTTCCTATTGTCTAATACCTTCAAAAAAATTTTACTTTATGTTTATAAGAGCAGTTCCATAACTATACACCGCTATAAGCCCTGATTAAATAGATGGAAAAATGCCATATTTTTAGTGAGATATCTTAGTTGGTTTTTTAACTCTTTTTAAAATTTTCTTCTTTTCTTCTAAGAGAATTTTTGAAACAGTTAGGAGAATGGTTATAGGACGAAGTAATAATGTATTTTCAGAGTAAGCCAGTTTTTTAATGGGAATAACAAGTTCTGTTTTCCACGTATTTGGAAGTTAATCTATTAAACAGAAATGTATAAGATATGTGAGGAATTACATAAATGAGGATAGAGAAATCTAAGTAGGGTAGCATTAATTCCAACAATTCCATAAGCGTAGTTTCAATTTTAAGAATTATTTGCTGCATTATTTTATATTCTTGTATACTTTTTTAATTTAAATATATTTAAAATATTTTGTTTAATGTTATTTTCATGGAAATTCCTTGGTCCCTGACATGAAATAATAGTAACATTTATGTAGAAGATATACGAAAGCATTCTGGTGTCAAACATACACTGAGAAAATGATTTAATTAAGATAAATAAAATTTCTTACCACCAATTAAATTATTAATTTATATTTAGCGAACTAAAGATCTAATTGGTATTAATATGGCATTTATGTCAATAGCAATATTAAATATGTAATATTATCTAATAAATTTAATAGCCAAGGAGAAAAATATTTAGTCTACCGAATTGAATGTTTAGTTTTCGCAAACGGATTCATTTGGCACACTAGTGTGCCAAATTTATGTTCAAAGAATAGTTATTTAGAGTATAAAAGATATTAGGCTTAGGTACTTGTTTTTATAAATTATTTGGGTAGACAACTACTTGAGTCAGTAAAAAAATATTTGACTATGGTAATTAACATAAATTTATTGATATAGGTACAGAATTATATACTTTGAATTAAATAACAGTATCTGACGAAGCCACCTTAGAATGCCTGGAGCAGGTTTTCCAACCTAATTGAGATTATAAATAACCCATAATACCTATTATTTGCGTATTATTGGATATAACACTACACAAAAACAATATACAATTATTACGTAGATACATTACACAATTAGTTCGTTGTATTATTATACACTGAACTATACGGTATTTGCAAAGAAACACACAACATGATACACAAATGGCTGTGCCATGATTGTTATGCTGGCGACTGTCCGAGAAGCTGGAGAAGATAGTGTATGCGCAAGTGCGGGGTCAATTAAATATGTAATTATGGGAAATAAATGTATTTCTAAAAAAATAAATATTGGATTATAGAATGAATCATTGGATATAAACCATTTAGTAGAATTATTATTATCAAATATTTATTTTCAACAATTAAATTCAATTTTTTAATTTATACAGAACACTGAGAGTATATCTATTACTAAAAGTGTGTAGGTAAATAATTATTTAATTGTATTTAATTTTAGAAAATAAATATTTTAAAAATTGTTGGGAACAAACTATACAATTTATATCTTTCTTTCTGCATGAATTAAAAGTTAACGAAGCTGAAAAGTTAACTGATAGAGAATTATTACCTAACAGTTAACTTTTTGGCTTATCTCCTATATAAACAGTTAAATAAACAAATAAATGATATTAAAAATAAACTATACAGTTTTTACACTTATTATATCAATTCTTGGTATATTCACTTTACAAAGACATATTGAAAAATAATAATTTATCTATAATAAAAATGATATGCAAAAACAAATAATTAATCATTTCAAAAAACTATGGCTTTTCAGTGGTTTCAAACAACATATTTCCCTCAGTGTATATTTACTACAGATTAACTATATACAATTTTTTTTATAAAAATAATGTATCATAATAAAACATTGCATATTAATTATTATATTATATTATTTATATATGTATTCATTACATTATTCTGTTTATGTTCATTAATTTGGGGCACTATATTTAATTAGAATTTTATATACATCCTTATTTCTTAATTTTGAAAATTAATTTGTTTTCATTTGAAAAATTTCATTTTGTAAGGTGTCTATGCATTTTATAATTGCCGTAGTAAATTAAATTGCAGTCATAACTAAATGAAAAAAATCGTGATTTTTTTAAGTTGTAAGAAATATAATGAGAAGATTCATCTGTAATTATTCTATACGATTTTAATTTATCATATGAAGTTATAAGCCAACAATTTTTTTTTAATTTATTTATAGGTACTTAGATACTTCCTTTCCTGTAACCTTTTGATTGTAGCTCAACACCTCGAGTTGTTCTTCTACAAACTCCCGAGCAACTAGTAAAATAATTGTTTATGTAATTAATTGATGTTTATTGAGTTTATTGATGTTTATATTGAGTTTGTTTATGTATTAATTGTAAATGTAATATAATTGTTTCTAGATTTGTAAAGTTATTTATGGAAAATCTGTATGTTAAAAAACTGCTAGATATTCCACAAGTACTAGATAGTCGTTGTATTATTTCTTATAGTAATATCTGACTCGCTAATAGTATGGACTCGTTCAGAGGAACATGAAACTACAGTTATTATAATTTCTTAACAAGGCTGAGATTTCTATTGATTTTGAAGCAAAGCCAAAGACTGACAGTTATACCACGAGCCCCTATCAAGGTAAGGTATAGAGTTTGATACAAAGGACAAAGCTTGACAGGGTACTCTAAATGGAAACAATAGAGAAGCTACATAACAGATAAATACAGAGGAGCTCGCGATGGCCCAAACTAATTAGCCAGTTCCTCTTTCAGTTCAGTTCTGAGTTAGTTTACGGTGGCTTAATTAATACCTACCTTATAGAAACATGTAATCACTAATAGTAACGATATACTACTGCATGGCCTAAACATTTAAATCAAGCACATTTTAAACTATAGCTCAAACTAAAAATTGGTTAACTGGTAGTAATGGCCTAACTATGTAAGCCTTCCATGTCCTTCACATTATCTACTTTTTACTGCAAGCAAAAGCACAAAGACAGGCGTATTATAGGTCCTTTCAATACAATAATGGGAAAATATTCGAACATCCTTCAAATTATTTAAAATAATATATAGAGTGTAATTTAGTAGGAACTTATTTTGAAATGAGTATTAGATTATTAATAAACTTAAAAGCTTGAAATGTATATATATATAGTGGTGAAGGCGTTAACCTGACTAAGACAACGAACTATTTAAAACGGGATTGCAGTCAAATAAGGCAGAAAAGAAGAGTACTCTTTTTTCAAAATTCTAGCTTTCGAAGCTGTTTATAGCTTTTTCTTCAGGAATACTACAAATACATTTAATTATGAATAATAAAATTACAATACCACATGGTCCTTACGAAAAGTAGAGGTTATTGACTAAGAGCAATATAAGAGCAAGAGCAGAGCAATTGACTAAAATGTTACAAAAATACATCACTATGTAGACATTAACAAATGTCAACAATATCAACTATTACATCTTACGACACATTTAAATAATCCATGATTGTAAAAAAATAATCAAGATTAATAATTAAAACAGATTGCCACAGGCCATGTGCTACTAATAAAAACTATGGTTAAAAAACCATAAAAGGCTGGGTAACATAATTTGAGCAGTGAAAACAATTCCAAAAAACCTAGTAAACCTAGTGATGCCTAGTAAATTTAGTTTTTTGGAATTGTTTTCACTGCTCAAATTATGTTACCCAGCCTGTTATGGTTTTTTATTGTTCTAAGATTAGTAGCACATGGCCTGTGGCAATCTGTTTTAATTATTAATCTTCATTATTTTTTTACAATTATGGATTACTTAAATGTGTCGTAAGATGTAATAGTTGATATTGTTGACAACATTTGTTAATGTCTACATAATGATGTAGTTTTGTAACAATTTAGTCAATTGCTCTGTTATAACCTCTACTTTTCGTAAGTACCATGTGGTATTGTAATTTTATTATTCATAATTAAATGTATTTGTAGTATTCCTGAAGAAGAAGCAATAAACAGCTTCGAAAGCTAGAATTTGGAAAAAAAGAGTACTCTTCTTTTCTGCTTTATTTGACTGCAATCCGGTTATGAAATGTTCGGAAAGGTTTCCGCGGTCGTGAGTATGAGAGAAACTAGGTTTTTGGGTTGAACCGCGTTGGAGATGATTAGTGTCTCGACGTTTCGGCTCCCGTTTTGGAGCCATTTTCAAGAGATGAAGTATTAATAGTGGAGATCTCTCTGAGAGATCTCTCTGAGAGAATAGATCTCTCTGAGGAGTAGGCAGATTGAGGCTTCAGAGACGATCGGTGGTGAGATCTAGGGAGTAGGCAGATTGAGGCCCCGGAATCGAACCACAACATCTTAACCCTTTCCCTTTCTCTGAAGAGTAGGCAGATTGAGGCTTCAGAGAACTCCACTATTAATACTTCATCTCTTGAAAATGGCTCCAAAACGGGAGCCTAAACGTCGAGACACTAATCATCTCCAACGCGGTTCAACCCAAAAACCTAGTTTCTCTCATATATATATATATATATATATATATATATATATATATATATATATATATATATATATATGGAACAACATACGGAAAACAATTTTCTTGCAGATGCGTACATTTATATATTATGAACATTAATGTTTTGATACCTTTACTGGCAAACTTATTTAATATGTATATAATCACATCAACATTTTCCAGCCATTTTAAATATTCTCAAGGTATTCTTTTGTTGAAAAAGAAAACAGGTCTGACGTTGGTAATTGTTGACCGATTTCTATAATACCAATTTCTTCAAGAATATTTGGGAGGGTTCTAAAGAAACAGATGATTAATGTTCAGATTAACAAATCTTTTTTAGTAACAAACAATTGTTTTTTTCTAAAAATAATTTCTAAAATGATTCACATCAAAGGCCATTGGAAGAATATAATGGGACATTGTTGAGAAGCTCGAGACGGGTAAAAATGTATTGCTTACTTTATGTGATGTGTCTAAAGCATTTTACTGTGTTAGCTGTACCTAATATGTTGTTGCAGAAATTAAAGGTGGCTTGTGGAAATAATCCTGTATATGTTTGAATCTTAACTTGGTAATGTGTCAGAACGTTTATGTAAACGAAAGAAACTGATCTATTTTTCACGGCTTCCCCCAAGTATCGGTCCTAGGCTCGCTAGTTTTTCTGATTTATATGAATGACATTCCTCAAATTTTATAATCAATGTGTCCTATTCGCTAATGGTTCCCTTCAGTTTCTGTCTTGGAGCAGAAATCAATTGGAATAAAAACTCGGACACAGGACTGGTTTCAACCAATAACTTACTTTTTAAATACGACAAAAACTCAAAACACTGTCAACATCTGGCACATCCATTACTACTGGTAGTTGTGTGAATGTACTTTGAATTGGTCGATGCATATTAATCATATGCAAGAAACTAGGTACAACAAGGTACATGCTTAAATCTAAAATCGGTTTTAAATCATGATATACTCGTATTAAGGGATGCATATTTCTCATTATTCCACTCGAAGATTCCATAAGGCGTTACACTTTGGGGTACGCAAGCCATACTTATAGAATATTTTATTGTCTAAAAGAAATCTCTGCGGATAAAGTTAATTCCTGGATACATGGATTAATGCAGGGCATCAAGCCACTGCCAGATATTTATATTTATGGCTACCTGTTGGGCTATGGCGAATTTTAAAGCTCAATCAGATGTTCGTGCTTATGAAATAAGGATTTTAGGAACTGGTAAAAATGGTCTAACTATATCGCAAAAAAATTTAAAATTTAGACTTCTGCATTGTTGTCTTACGATAAGATAAACAGTTTAAAATAAAATTAAAGGAGTAATTCATCGACAACGCATTTATAGCGTCGACGAATATTTAAACTTTAAATCTTAATAAAATTAGAAGATAGGCAGAGGACTTGGATTGTTACTATTATGCTATTCATTACCCGTTATTTTTATTTTCTAATTTTGATTTGCACTTTAGTATTGTAATGTTATTTTTTTGAATATCCAAATGCATTTCTGTAATATATCAAGTAGTTAAATAAACTAAACTAAACTAAACTATATGGTTGATGGATCTTTCCCTTAATAGCGACACAGATATCTTCAGTAGGAAATACCTCAGCTCAGCAGTTTGGAACCTAGTAACACTAATAATATTATTCGCATGCAATATGTTTACCAACCAAAAAATAATTTAAAAAGGATCAATTTTCTATTCAGCTGCATAAAAGAGCCAACTTTGAAGTTCAGTGCACATGCACATTACAAAGTAATAAATAATTTACTTTCAAGCAAAATTGAACAATTTTTATGTTTACAATCAGTTAAAAATGTACTACTAAATTCACGCTCTGAATGCCACTTGAACAAATAGAAAATAAATGTTTTACTACAAAACAAATCATTTAACGAATTTTAATTTGGCAAATGTAATACGTTATATCGTGTGAAACGTCATCCGATCTAATCAGTGTGCATGTGAAATAAATTGGTATAAATGCGGATAACTGTGAAGCTCCCAGGTGATGAGATACAATGGCATAATTTATATGAAAATGTCAGTTGACAACACATATGTTATCTTCATGTCAAATATTACCTTTTGTATTTGACAATAAACAATAGCGCGACTACAAATCCCATACTCATAGGTTTAACATAATCAATCAAAATAAAATAGCGTTCAGAATATCACAACGACATTTAAATTATATTCACTTGAATCAGCCGTATTTCCAATAGATGGATATATCCAGTAAAATATATACCGGGTAAGTCAAGGCGAGTTACATCGACTGGAATGTATGATGTGAAGGAAATTTGAGTAATTATTAATATATGACTTGATTCAATATAATGACTTGACTATCAGTCAGTCGCGACTATACACAGAGTGTAGTATTTACTTTAAACATTTTTGATAATAGTAGATTATACCAATGGAGTAAAATGCATAATTTTTTCCCGATGTGCGTTTGTAGCACAAGGGAAAACCCCAAGGGCAGGGGGTATATAAATAGGTACAGGTACAAAATATATACTTATTTTTGTACGACCCAACATTTTAATTGAAAGAATTAAAAAAAATATTGTTAATATACCTATTTCTAATTTATGATTAGTATGACATAATTAATTTAAGATTAATGTAAATATTACTAATAAATAAATATGATCAAATATTCATTAACTGAGTTGGCTTTGCTTTTTTACCCAAATTGCTTATTATATAAGGGTGGTACAAAAAATTGATTGTGAGACGGATCTCATACGTCATATAAATACATAAATAATTTAAACAATTAACCTAACACCTTTATTAACTACCTATATATTATTACAATTAATTAACCTAACTAATCAGATTAGTGTAGAGCAGGTCTTCAAACAATCAATTAGCGGTAGGTCACCAGTTCACAAGATTACAACACGTCACAACTTTCATTGCTATTTTCAGCAGCATATTCTACTTAGTATTTAAAAAAGTTATTTCTGCAATATTTTTATCATATTATATAAGTTTAATTAATATAATTAAATTAATTGCTTTAATTGTTTGTCGATATATCTGCCACACATTGGATGTGATATCCAGAGTGTAGCTATATATCCATTTCTTACTTGAGCCCTGTCAAATTTAATAATAAAAATTTTGTCATGCGTTAAGACATCATTAACTCAAAATATGTAGTTTTTTGATCTCTGATATTTTATCTCGTGCAAGTTTGCAAGTACCTACTTGAAATATGTAAACATAGATCGATGACTTCAGACTCTACATTATTTTTTTACATTTCAAATCGTAGTGTTATACAAAGGTATTACAAATACCTTTTGAGATTCATATTACAAAATCTCTTCATTTATGACAAACTGTAATTTTTACATTGATTTTATTTTTAATAATAAGGATTCAAATCAAATTATTTGTAAAATCAAATCAAAATAATTTCTGGTATTATTTATTATCTGGTATTTCCGAATTATTGAAGCTTTGGATATAATTATAAAATACAAAATGGAAGCAAATAGTAATTTGGTTAATCACCAAATGAAATTGCAAAATTAGTAACAATAGCCATCTAACATGATTGTCACAACGACTTGAATACGTTCAATTTTAATTTCCCTGTAAGTACTTGAATTTACCATTTGGTAAAATAAACCAAATGCTAGGCATAATATTACTTGACTTTCTGTCAATGTGTATTTTTCATGTGCAAAAAACAGTAATTTCTAATCTTCTACCAGCTAAATAAAAACTACTGTAAATATATGTCATATATTAAAATAAACAATTTATTTTCGGACCATATATCTTGTTTACCTATATTTTAAGCAATCAGTAAATGGGTTTACAGCCACTAAAATAAAAATATATATTTTTAATCAGATATTAAATTGAAGGAAGACGAAATAACCTAATTTTAACACTAAATAGAGTTGCATGCAAGTAATTTTAGTCCAAAGTTGCAAGTTATGACACATTTTATTGATATTTTATGATAATATTGTACAGTGTATATATGTATAATAATTTAGGTAAATCAATATGGGACCCACAAAAAGAACAGGATTATACCGGATTTCTTAGTAAGTATATTTTTAACTGCTAAATTGAATTAATCGTATATTAGCAGCTAAGTACCTACTATACTAATGTTGTTATCCATATACAGAACTAAATAAGGTAAGGATTGGTATTAGCCACTTAAACAATAAAATAACAAAGTCAAGCGATTATCTTCTTAATTAAAGTTTATAATATGTTTATTGTAATTAAATCGGTTATTACTAAAACTATCAACGCCTTAAGTCATATTTTAAATATTTTCAAGAAACGAGAAAAACATCTGATGAACATATGAAATGAAGTGAATGAAATAAATGAAATGAATGAAATGAATGAAATGAATGAAATGAATGAAATGAATGAAATGAATGAAATGAATGAAATGAATGAAATGAATGAAATGAATGAAATGAATGAAATGAATGAAATGAATGAAATGAATGAAATGAATGAAATGAATGAAATGAATGAAATGAATGAAATGAATGAAATGAATGAAATGAATGGAATGAATGAAATGAATGAAGTGAATGTAATGAATCAAATGGTAATTTAACATTCTAAATGTATTTACTAGGCTTGAAGAAAGTATTAGATATACATAAAAAAAGTTTAATTTTGGATAAACCCAATTGAAAATTTTGATTTGAGTGTTGGAAATAAATGCCCATAGTCAAGTGACATAGTTTAATAAGAAATATTTACGAAGTAAAAATAATGTTACATTTTAAGTTAAACGTTTAACATTTTGTTTCGTGATTCTCTAATGTTGCCAGCGTTTATGATTCCATTTTTAATTGAAGGAGGCCACCTTTTAAAACTACTAAAATTAATATAGGGTGTCCTAAAATAGAAATATTTATCAAACATATATTTTTTTAAATGGAACACCCTCTATATTTTTACTTATTTGAATAGAGTATGCAATAATGTCTGTAACTTATTTGTGATGCCTCATTCATGATTTAGTGCAGTCTTGTTTTGGGATTACACCACCTGTGTATCACCATTAAGTTTCATAAAAGCACTTTCTTTTAATTTTCTTTAGCCTTAGTGTTCAAAAATGAATATTTTATAAATAATATAATATATATAATAATATAACAAATTTGGTATGAACTCCTTATTCATAGCCATACTAAGGTAATTAAGGCATTATTAAGTATACATATACAGAATACAAAATACATTTGTTAAGAAAATCAGTTTTGTTGTTGAAAATCATCTTAATATTAGTCATAGAATACGTCTCTGGATTTTATGCGAGCCATTAGGGAACACCCTGTATAAGAGTGCAAGATTTTAAGTTATTTTTGTTGAAATCTAACTAAAAGTACGTGTCATATACGGCGAAATATTCTAATCAGGCAAAATAATTGGGAAATCCTTTGAATATACCTACATAATATTTAACGAAAATAATATTTGTATATATCAACTACTTTTTAACATCAGTTAACTTTGATTAAAATTAGCTTGAAGGAAAATAATTATTTAGTTTAGAACATTTTGTACACTGAGTATGTATATTTACACAGTTTCTTTTAAAAGTGTGTAGTTATATTTTTCCATAATAATTCGCATTTTAGTCAAAAATAGTCCGTTCCGCTATTTTTTATACACTATTGTATGGCATATTGTGTAGAGCAATATGTTTTCAAGTATAATAAATAATATTGATGAATATGTAATTATTTTAATATATATTTTTAAGTTTCTGTGAAAACATTGTTTTCTTTGTGATAGTTTAAGAAAGCACAATACTGAAATAATATTAAAAAAGATTATAATATAATTAGCAGTACAGTAAAATAATTCACCAGATAATTAATATCCGCCCATTTTCTTATTTTATTTCAAAAGAAAAGTGTAAAAACTGGTCAGAGTGAAATTAAATGTGTGTGAAAATAGTGCTTTTTAAAAACAAAGTTTGAGTAAATAATATTAGTAACCTTTAACAATCCCAGCAACATTTTTCACTGTCATATAATTTACAGTTCAATTAAATTTATCAAGAGACATACATGAACACAGTAAAACTTGTATATATATGAGCAATACATTTTAGGTAATATATTTTCTTTTCAGGGTTTTCTTCCTTACGTCTTATACGTTCAATTTACGTGCAAATTTGTTTCAAAATTGTACTCAGTTTACTTTTAAAATCACTTTGAGTTAGGAAATCAGGAAAGTTATGTTCTGCGCGACTAACCTACTTGATTTTCCCTGTGTCGAACACGAAAAGAAATGTATCCCATGGGCTAAGAAACCCGACCCGACCCTTCGACTTTAAAAACTGACCCTCCTTGCTTTTAATGCTCCTCTTTACTTATACATTCCAACAAGTTTGGTAATTTGAAACAGTAAGTAAACGCAATGGATACCTGGGGACGCTATAATATCAGACTTAAAAAAGAATGCAAGATATATGACTAATGACAATGACAAACGAATTTATTAAAAACCGAACTAGATGATTTCTAGTATAAATAATCTGTTTGTCTTTAAACTAGTTTCCCGATTTTGAGAACATCCACTCATGCTACTAAGACTTTAAAACCAAAGAACCACTTTTATTTGTTACATCTATCTTCAATTTTATATCGAGATTTTGACTGTTATTTCATTTTTATTATTGTCAACGAAATTTTTACCACATAATTATTACTATACTCTATCACATAATTATGGAATTTATTGTTTCTAAAATATGTGGTAATCCATACTAATTCTAGGTTTTTCCAGAACTATTAAACCAGAAATAGTGACCCTCACTAATTTGGTTGAGCTTGTACTTCATTGTATAAAGGGTGATAGAAAATTGCAGATTAGGGTAGGAAATATATGAAGGAAGTAAATAAGACAATCGTAAATGTGGTGTGTGTCTTTGGCCTCCTTAGCAAGATGAAGAGCGATCAAAGCTTGTATCTTTTTTTATCTCCAAAACGCCTTAATATATTTATTTCTGTTTAATAGAAATATAAAGAGATTCCCAAGAATTTGTCCCAAATAGCATTTGAAATTCTAATCGATGTTGCTGTAAACGACTCGATGCAATGTGGAAAACCAACGTCCTGCTTAAACATCCGGTAGTATATTAGTAATAGTACCTACTTCCAAGTCGGATTTGAGAATTAATAAAACTTATATAATACTTCTAAACACTGGCTCCCTCTTTGTCTTCGAAGCTAAACTTATAATTAATCGCAATAACAACAGCAGTCATGATTTTGGTCCGAGGTAGTGATGGTTATGTTGTTTGTGAACGGTAAGCGAATGCGAGTGTGCCGAAATAAGGCGAAGATGAGCGAGTCAAGCTCAAACAGGGAGAACGGTACCTAGGAGTCGGAGGACAGGTATCGATGTGTGAGCTGTAGTAACCTACGTTATAAACACACCCGGATTAATGAAAGAGGCGTTAGTCGGACTAACCAACTTTGCGCCCGATTACGCTTTTTATTTAAACCCGCGTAACAGGGGCGCAAATTTTTCACGTAACCTTCGCTAGCCGGACTAACGTTATGGCCTCGTTGATGAATCCGTATGTCAAAGTCCTTCTTTTAATTAAGTGCATAATCACGAATTGCCAATATTATTAATCCAGAACGCATCCACAAGTAAAAGTCCAGTACATGATCATGACGATCATGGGACATCAAAATATTATTTGATGACCAGGCGTTTATTTTGTCAGTGTATTTCAACAATATATGAAAAGAAATTGCGATGCCACATTGGGTGTCACTCAAAAATGTCAAACGTAGGATACTTTACTGATAAATATGATCGAGATAGGTCGAAAATCAATGGATCCCCACTAAGTTTGGGCATATTTTGTATATTTTTTATGATTTATAATTATAATTCATTTTTATAATTATAATTCACTAATTAGTGTTAATTTCAGTGCAAAGGTATATTAGAAAATAGAAATATAAACGGTGTGCTTGCCTACTTTCCGCCCAATATTATCAGAAAATAGATAAAAATTAGTGACATGTCTAAACTGCAAACATGGCCGACAAAAATTAACCTCATATGGCCTTTGAAAAATGGTGTCGACGGAAAATGTTAATATAATCAACCCAATTCTCACTAGACAGCCATATCTTAGTACTACTACGCCAAAAAATAGACTTTACGTGACGGTAGTTAAAAGTTTACATATTTTTTTCCGACCTATATTTATGATTTATATCCACTAAATTATGTACACAGGTATTTAAAACCATGGAACTACGACGCCAATACGAATAGTACTAGATGTCAGGAGAAAGTAAAGCACAATACATATTATAGCAGATAATAGTATATATACAGTAGTATATATTCTGCGTATAAAAGAGTGACTGCAGCGAAGTTTTGACCTAACCTAATACATATTTTAAAAACTTCATGTAGACCATTTGGACTGTTCAATTGAGGCTGCAGATTAATATTTTTCTTTCTAATGATTTTATCCAGTGCTTAATTAATGGACATGAGCTGTTGGTTAAGGATTTTCTTAGTGTAAAATGGTTGGTTGTTGGCAACGTTCACTTTTTGACTTTGCTATCTTCATAAAAACGCACGGTCGTGGTTAGGGAACAACATAGACCTCAGCTCAACGTTAGTTGGAGTAGCACAACTATGATGGAAAGTTACACGTATATCAAGTTAGCAAACCACTTTTAGCAGACTGCAAAAAAAACTATTGGAGATTTTGTTACTTGTTTGTTGCTATTTTGTTACACTGAAAAAAATTTTGTCTCTGACTCCCCGATATATCGGCTCCTAATCTACGTACGCCAATGAAAATGGTATCAGAATTTGTTACTTTAACAGTACTTTCAAAATCCATGATCATATTTTAGATTTGAACTGTTTCTAACCTTAAAATTCGTGAAATATTGGAGTAAAATAGGTCAAGTATGAAATTGTGAAAAAAACAGTGGCAGATTGTGTTTCTGTATCTATAGGAATTTCTTCTACTGAAATAAATTTTGTACCTCCTCCAATTTTCGAAAAATTTACAGTCTTCTAACAGTTATTACTGTTTAATGAGGAATGGAGCAAACAATTTGACACTTATTAGCAAGAAAATGAATATAATTATAGTTATTAAAATACAAAACTCATTGTTTATCTACAGATAATTAATTTATCATTGAAGTTTCCTTTTCCAAACATTCTATATAGTCAACGTATTAACGACAAGACCTAAATTTTTACCCTAAATTAATGATGCTACAGCTTCGTCCTATCGAGACAGGCGAGAGATCTAGGAAAAAAAAAAAGCGGAAACGTCCCGCTCAAATCAAAAGGGACCTTATTTCGGAAAGAGTTCAATTATGTTGGCAGTTCTCCACTGCCTGGGTAAATACCAGGCACATCGGTAATATGCATGGTATTTCCAAATATTTTATCACAATTGACATTGACACAATTGACTTGACATTTAACACAATTGTAACCTCTAAAATTCTATACAAAATTCAACTAAGGTGCACTTGTAACTATTAATTCACAAGTGTGACTTTTTTGACAAGGACCTATATAATATTTTCAAGAAACTCCTGTACTTGTTATAGGAGTTAGTCGTTATGAAACTGTAAGTTGTCAACTTGTAACTTTCATGAAACGGGTCCTGTGCTATATTATATTTCGTTATATATAGTCTATTTATATTAGTTGCTAGTGATAATGCATATATATTTGAATTAAAGTATTTTTGTAGTACATTGCGTTAAAACGCCTAGTATAAATATACTTAATATATTGTCGAACGAGCTCGCAGGCACCTGCAAAAGATTGATGGGCCAATCTGGAGAAAAGCATGAAGCTTTAGCATAACGAGAAAGCTGCGGCGCGGCGCTCTACCTATAAGGGGTAATGTGACAAGACAAGTGGTAAATATGTCGAGGATTTAGTGATGTAGCGAGGTAAGGCGTTGATAGATCAGCCAACCGCTACTGGCAGGGTTCGGGGTAGAACACTTAACCCGTGTACAGCTCGTATCGGATTAGGCTATCTTTCCGTTATTTACCAGAGCACAAAGCCGATAACCTCGTTCCAGATATAAGATTATGTCGTCCCTGCAGCGGGAGATGTATGGGTTGTCATCGTCTCTACGTCTATGTAAAATATTCGAGTCAACAAAGGGCTTGAAAGGGAACAAGGAAAACGGGGATTGAATTATGGTTATCACAGAATAAATTAACAAAATAATTCTTTCCTTACTGAGCAATACATTTAAATAATCACTCAAAGAACATTCCAGTTAAAATGTAGTACTTCTACAGAATAGTAGTTGCTCAGTATATGTATGTGTATACAAACGGTAAAAGGTTTTCGATCATAGGGAAAGGTTTGTGAAGAGTGCAATTTGCGCCTTTGTTTGCATTCTTTCAGTTTTTAGAATTGTATCATAAAACACAGTACCTAAAGTTTAAGTAGCACTTTTCCTTCAAACTCCATAATGGATAGATACATTCTTAAACAAAATTACTGTAGGTATTATTATTGTGTTACCATAAAATTACACAAACTTATCAATTTGAAGTGAAAATTATAACCAGCTGAAATTTTAAATTAAAATATTTCTTGATGTTAGTTTTACTTCTATTATCTATGTTTATATTATATATTTATTTCTGTATTGTATTCAACTTTAACGTAATTTATGGTTATGCAAAAGTTAATTTATACACAGTAAAAAAATCCGACTGATTGTAACACTGAATCCACACTCATCAGTGTGTATATAGTCCACACTTGGCAGTGTTAGACATATCGGTGTATTATTACATTACATAAAAGTAATTTAACACAGTAGATTTTACAAGGTAATGTGTAATAGTTAATTATTCACCGTGTAATTATTCCGTTTTTATGGCGGATTGATTCATTTTTAACACAGGGTTTTGTAAATTTTACTACAATTTATGAGTACTTCTACAAACTTGGCGGGTATATCGTTCGTGTAATATGAGTTCTAAAGGTTTAGTTAGTATACTACCCAGTTCGTGTTAAAAATAACACTGCAGCAAATTACGATTGCCATTTAGTAATTTTACCATTTTTTGTCTTTTTTTACTGTGTACTAATTGTAATCCTAATTGCATTTTGTTGAAATTATATTCTGAATTTAGTTTTATCTTTACACTGCGTGTATTATTGGTAAATATTTATCAAGTTGACAGTTCCCAACAACTTTGAATTTTAGGCTATTAAGTGCACACTTGTTACAGTAAACTATGGTTTATGGGTCGCCGTGTGGCCATGTGTTTTTCTCTAGACAGGGTCGTTCGGAGACGTGTCGAGGGGTAGTCCTAAGTACTAAGTAGGTAGATATGTAGTAAAACTGTATCCTTCGTTCGCTTAACAGCAAGTTTGAGTTTGCTCTGCTTTCTGTTTTCTTGTATACTAAATTTAATTCACTTTTGTAATAAATTCACTTTTGACTCTGGAAGCTAATATATTTATTTATCCTTCGGGTTAAATATCCAACAGGTTATGGGCCCAGCACGCTTCCACTGCGCGTCATTGTGATTTGTTATATAAAGAGAACATTTTTCGCTAGCTAAAGTTGACGGTTGTGTGTTGTGTAGTACGTGTTGTATCAGTGCAAAAATAAGCTTTCATCATGGCTGATAGAGAAGCTTTAGAACTAACAAAGCTTAATGGATCAAATTATTCAATGTGGAAATTTGGTGTATGGTTTCTGTTACAAGCAAAGGACCTAACAAGTTTTGTTGATGGCACGGAAGTAGAACCGGACAAAGATACCAAGCCTAATGACCATAAACAGTTCGTAAAGCAGTCATCGCAAGCTGCAGTAATTTTACTAAGTTCCGTGGATAGAACGCTTCATCCACATTTGATAAACTGCAGTAATCCAAAAGAAATTTGGGAAAAACTTAAGGTGCTGTACGGTGACACGAACGTGGATGCCAAACAAAATGCGTGGGAGCAGTTTTACTCGTTTCGGATGAGTGAAGGTGAGTCTGTTGCTGTCCAGGTAGAACGACTCGAAAGTATTTGCAAAAAGCTTGAGGATGCGGGAGAAAAGCCTTCCGAAACGGCCTTGATATCCAAGCTATTAAGTAGCCTACCCAGCAGATTTTCTGTGTTTCGCATTGCATGGGATTGCACGCCCGAGGCGGAACGGAAGAAAAATAATTTAATTGCTAGGTTACTTAAAGAAGACAAGCGACTCTCCGAAAATGAAGAGAATGTGTCCAGTCTAGCTCTTCATGTACAGCAGACGTCGTTGGGAGGAGCCCCAAAGAAATATTGTAAGAAGTCGAGCAAGAAACAAGATATTCAGGATTTGAAAAAACGTACCAGGTGCGCGTATTGCAGAGAAAAAGGCCATTGGGTTCGCGAGTGTCCTAAGAAGAAACACGAAAACAGAGACATTACAAGTGCGTCAGCATACGTGGGTGATGTCGCGGCAAACGTGTCCAACAGTTTCTTAGATGATGATGAAGTGTGGATAGCAGATTCCGGTGCCAGCATGCATATGACCTATAAAAAGGAATATTTCACACACATTGAGAACCTACCGCAACCTTATTACGTTAAGGTGGCCGACAATAAGGAATTGACAGCTACAGGTAAGGGCACTGTAGTAATTGAAGAGACTGTAAATGGGCGTTTTATAGAGCGCGAGCTAAGAGACGTTCTTTTAGTTCCAAGTTTAAAAAGACATTTGTTCTCGGTCGGTACCATCAGCAGTAAGAACTTTTCATTTCATGTATACAAGGAAAAATGTGAAATTCGCGACCGCGACGGAAACCTATCGTCGGTAGGTGTCCGGTACAAGAACTTATTCCGCATGTGTTTTAAAGTTAAAATGCCTCTCGAATGCAATGCAGCTCTAGTTTCAACAAGCACATTGAAACTATGGCATGACCGAATGGCTCATATAAATTTTCGCGCAGTTCAAAAAACGTGTAAGCATCTTAATATCTTGGAGATGGACGGACAATGTGAAGAGATTGATTTTCTCTGTGAGGCGTGTGTCGCGGGTAAGCAATCGCGAAAGCCACATACAAGCTTATGTAGTAGTTCGTGTCTTTATGGACCTGGCGAAAAGATTCACACCGATGTTTGTGGACCTGTCAACATTGAGTCACCGCGTGGGACAAAATATTTCTTGGTGTTTAAAGACGAATGCACGTCTTTTCGGAAAGTATATTTTTTGCGACACAAATCAGAGGTCTTCGACAAATTTCGAGAATTTGAGGCATATGTGTCAAATCAGCTTAACACTAATATAAAGGTATTGCGGTCAGATAATGGAAAAGAGTATACATCCACAGAGTTTAGTAGCTATCTTCAGAAAAAAGGTATTGTGCATGAATTTTCTTCTCCTTATATTCACGAACAAAACGGAAGATCAGAGCGTGAAATTCGTACACTAACAGAATCAGCCAGATCCATGATATCAGGCAAAATGGTGGATCAGAAATTGTGGCCAGAAGCCATAAGTACAGCCTGTTATGTGTTAAATAGGGTAATTTTACAACCATCTGAAAAAATAACCCCTTATGGGAAATGGTTCGGGCGCACACCGCAGGTAAAACACTTAAAAGTATTTGGGTCACAAGCGTACCTAAATATGCCGAAAGAAAAACGTCATAAATTTGACCCAAAAACCCGAAAAGTGATTTTTGTTGGTTATGATGGCGAATCAACAAATTATCGTTTGTGGGATAATAATACAAGAAAAATTTACATCAGTAGCGATGTTGATTTTAATGAAAAGTTAGGCGTTAGCTCACAAAATTCGGGTGGTTTTTCAATTGACTTCAACCTTATTTCTACGACCGAAGACGAGCCGCATCCGATTCTTACAGAATCGGTAAATGATCCAATCGTGCCACCTGTGGTGCAACCCCAGCTGGAGACTTCAAGTGGGGAACAAGGAGAGGTCGAACCGAGAAGTTTGCGAAACAGGGAATTGATTAAAGTGCCAGATCGTTTTGGTGTACCTGTGGCATATTATACAGAAGTAATACCTATTAGTTATCACGAAGCGATGGCTAGTGAAAATGCAGATAGATGGAAGCAAGCCATGGATGAAGAAATGGAAGCACTAAAAGAAAATCAAACATGGAGTTTGTCTGCATTGCCCAAGGGCAAGCGTACTATTGGATGTAGGTGAGTTTTTGCCGTAAAATCTGATTCATCTGGAGAGGTGAAAAAATACAAAGCCAGATTGGTTGCTAAAGGATTTTCTCAACGAGAAGGGATCGACTATTTTGAGACCTACGCACCTGTAGTGAGATATGAATCCGTAAGATTATTGTTAGCACTCGCGGCAGAACGTGATTATGAACTTATGAAGTTTGATGTAAAGACGGCGTTTCTTTACGGCCAACTTCAGGAGGAGATATATCTGGAGCAGCCTCCTGGATATAGCCAAGATGAAAAATCGGTCTGCAAACTACATCGGAGTCTTTATGGATTAAAGCAGTCCCCACGTTGCTGGAACGAAAAATTTGTGGGATTTCTAAAAACATTCAGATTCATCAGTTGTGAAAGTGACAAGTGCGTGTTTGTAGGTATCGTAAAAGGTGTTTCGGTCTATTTAGCATTGTACGTAGATGATGGGCTACTCACATTTAATGATTTGTGTTTGTGCGATTAAACTTTAAAAAGGAACTAGTTATAATAGCGCCCCCGCAAACAATCGAGAGGAACAAGAAGAGAGAAAAAAGGATGGCGAGGTAAGGATAAGAGAAGTGAAGTGGTAAAATTTGAGAGTGGCAGAATTACTTGAATTATTGATATGAAAATACATAGAAACTGTTTAAATAATCAAAGTGGAGTATGTCCTGTTTTTGAGTTAAAAATTGCCTAGAAGATGGTAAACGCAGTAGCGATTCAAGGTAAAAACTGATTTTGTTGAAGGTGCCTATTTACGACTCTAAACAAAAATAGCGAAGCTACCAGCAAGCTGGCTGTTATAATTAATTACAAAATTCATTTGACTGTACTACTGTTATCTTCATGTATTGTATTTACCTTGGTTTGCTGTTTAAGGGACTTGATACTTTTGCTGTGAGTATTCTCTTTATCACCTTATAAAACTTTGCCGTTCTGCAGCTAGCTATAGACTTTGATTCGAACTATTACATTCGCCATTAGCTTGATGGATATTAAAGATCAAACTAAATCAATATTAGTATTCGAGTGACGAACTGTATTTCATTCCGTAAGTTTCATTAAATAATGTTTGAATCTTTATGAATAATTAGTGTTTTCTGCAGCTAAATTTGCAGATATATTTTGTATTTTTGTTATTGAAGTCATATATAATCTTACTGGTATTTGGTTACTTAATGTATCTGAATAATATCTGTCATATCAAGATTTTCTTGTTTATATCTTTCTTATTTATGAGCAGTATGATTACATACAGTTGTAAGATTTTACTAACGTAATAAATTTAAAGTATTTAGTTTTCTTGTATTGTATTTTTTTATCTGTAGTACAGAGTATAAATGTTTTTTAGTTTTCTTGTGTGCTAATAAAATCAAACTAGTGGCGTCCTAAACCTAAAAACTAAGCAGAGAGGTAAATCGATCACCCTTCAAAAAAAATTTCTGAGTATAGAAATCTTAGTATAGAAAAAGAATTTCTTAGAATGTATTTTTCTTGTATCAATATTATAGACTACGTTATAAAATTGAAAGTGTTAAGAAGTTTCGAGTTTTGATATGTGTTCGAATTTCTATCCATGACCGAAAATTATATTCCCCCATGACCGAAAACCTTTTAATCCATCTGATTCTGTATATGAGTGTCGATACATTATTATATTTAAATTCAATCTCGCCGTTTACGTCTCATTCTTTTTATGTTTACCTTATATTTTTAGAAAAAAGTAAATAATGTAACATGATATTCCTTAATAATTAATGTGTCTCTTTGCCATAATTTACTTGTAATGAATATCAGTCAATGTAATGAGTATCAGTTTAAAATGATATTGGTAGGTATTAAATTGTCAAAAAATTGTTTTATATGAAAATAAACCATTTGAAGGTTTGAAATGAACTAAATTCCTAAATCCTGCTACCTGCTGAGGACGCAGGTTTGAGCTTATTATGTTCTCATGAGTGTTGTAGACTAAGCATAATGAGAATCAATTGCAACAAAATCTCTGTAAGCATGGTGTTTGTATGAGACCGTACATCCATCTAGCGGCAGAATCGGAAACTATGTGAAGCCGGATTGTGATTTTTAGGGCCATATTTTTTTACAAATTTGTCTGTACTTCTGGTTTCTCAACATTTGACAGTTATTTGGATCTGAAATAAACACTTATAGCTGGTAAGTGGTTTTTCCTGTTTGTTGATAAAACTTTTGTCGATAATTGATGAAATACTTAACTTGTTTAAATTATTGATTGGACTTTACTATATCCAGATTAATTGCTGTCACACTGCAAGTGTTTCAAAACGTTGTATTTTGTCAAAATTTTCTGATTAGGTACCTATACTTAATTGATGCATCAATTAAACCAGTACATCTAAAAACTGGATCAAGGAAAGATCAGAGGAAGAATAGCCGAATGGGACTGGGCTGCGACAGGCCAGGCTCTCAATTGAAGGGCCTTGCTCGAACGCAACTCGATCAATACGCCAATTATACAAAGGGTATAGTATACAAAAAAGTCGTAGAATTTTTCGTGGAATCGGAAAACTTAATAATATACAGGGTATTCCATTTAAAAAAATGCAAGTTTGGCATGTCACGCGTTTTTGAAACACCCTATATAAAGATTTTACGTTCTGGAATAAACTACATTTGATTTCCTACAACTTTTGTATTTAACTTTTTTTCCTCAGACTAATGGGAGAACCTCTAGGTGGGTGGCTAAAATATAACCAATGACCCTGTACCTAAATCGAGATTACGCACATTTTTATTCAGTGTAAAGCGGGTTGTCCGTAGCTAGTAGGTATATAATAAAAAAAAAAATAATCTCATAAAAAAAGTTTACTATTTTTGTTTCCAGTGTTTAAATTTTTCATATTCGTACTCGTATATTTTACACTCTTTTTTGTTGTGCTTACATAATGAAAGTTCCCATGTCGTTAAACAGATTATTTTATACTAACATATAGCAAAATGTTCTGTAGTCTGTGTATATTAGAAATCGTGAGTTAATCTAAGGTGAGGTAATTTGCTAAATAATTTTTTAGGCATAATGAATACAAACCAACACTCTCCAGTGTTAAACTAATTTTTCCAAGAGTTAATCTTTAGAAACGTTTCAACTTAAATTTATATTAAGTATAACTTTCGTTCTGAATATTACAAAATGGCGAATGCGCCGATTATACAACAATATCTCTATCGTCTTACTGTGCGGCCTAGCTCTATCCCTCACTCTCATTCTAAGAATAAGCCTGGAAGTCAGAGACTAGTGTGGGAGAAGGAGCGGCATATTATTATTTTACGGTCCACGCGTGCGTCCAGGAACTACTTTGTTATAACTTTAACTATCATTTAGTACGAGAATAAGAAGGCAAACTTGGAAAACCTTATTAATTAAAACGAACAGTAGGTTGTTAGTCATTTGTACAGTGAGTTGCAGTAACTAGGTGCATATTAAGAACGTTACTTATTTTTTACGCACTGATTTAATATAGGAGCAATTAGAAAAAGTTGACCGCCGGCGAGATTCCAACGCCAAGTCGCCAGTCGCCAGTCGCCAAATGCGTGGAACGATTAAAAACCCTTCGCATCTCTAACCACTCGACCACAGAGCTCTTGACAGTGCTCATTTTATAGTGTAATATAAGAATACAAAACGTAAAAACAATAATTTAAGCAAAGTCTTCTATTTACTTAATTGTTAAAATCAACGGCCAATAAATAAAAAATATAGCAGAATAAGTAACCGTAAAATATTATATTTTCCACGTTTTACTCACCATGTACGTAGCCATAATAATTGTATCAATTAATATATATATTTTAGTTATATCCATGCCTAGTCAGTACAAGCCAACATTGTTGTGTATTTGTATTAACCTAAGCTATATAAATTACCAATGCAGTGGGGTAGATATAAATATTCTGGTTATACCTTCTACCAATATGATTACTGTGGTTACAAATTGAACCTAGGTATATACCTAATTGTTTAAAAATGAAAATAATGAATATTATTTTACAGCACCCAAACTTGAAATATTTTTGTACCATTATTGCATTGATTAAAATACTAAACGTAAAATATAAATAGAAAATAATAATTTCTGTATAATTTATAAGTAATATAATTGCAGGAATATTTTAAATAATTCAATATAATGAACCAAATAAAAGTATAGTAGGTATTGTTATTTTGGTTGTGGTTGTTGCAGAAAAATAATACAACACCAGTCGGAGCACATAGTCAGTGGAGTAGTTGCTTTCGGCAACACCTTCAAGTAAATAAATAGGTTCACGATAGAGCGATAGAGAGCTGTCATAGTAAATCAATCAGCTGTAAATGGTACCTGGAGAAAACTAGGTCACTATCTATCTGTTTAAAGTAAAAACGCGCTTTCTAAAAAGTCTTTCTACGATTTTTTTTATAGGAAAATTTTATAGTAAGTATAATTTTATTAATTTTTTTTATAAATAGATACCGGACTTGGCGATTCTAGTTGAATTCAAATATTTTTTGTCCAGAGTGACCTTGGCGCCTTTTTACACAGAATCTGTTTTTTGTAGGGATTTCACTACCTTTTGTAATTATTGTTTAACAGAAAAATGTATACATAGGACAGCAGCTGTTAATTTTTTGTTTTTCACGAAATTGAAAGACTATCTACATAATATCTTTCTTTAAATCATGAACCCGTCAAGAGTTGGAAATAAGGTAATATAGACTGAATGTATATAAGGAAACTTCCGCTTGAATTTGAATATAGCTGAAGGTTAAATAAAACGAATACTCATAATGTTATCCAACAGTCTTATGTACCTATAATATCTATTTTGTACACACGGAATATAGCAGGCTCTATAACATACTCGTTATGCCGCCGGAAAAGTGTTGCTTTTCTCCAGGTTATTTTACATTCCAAGTTGACACATTGCAATTAATCCATAAAAAGCCATGCTTTCTTTTTGCAATATTTTTAATTTAATTCATAGGGTCGAGAACTATTACTTTTCTTTGCATTGATATTGTGAAGGAATAAAAGATAAGCCGCTCTTGAATTGAGAGGGAAATTTTTTACATTTTGGTCGTCTACAGCAAAGACACCAGTAATTTTTTTTAGAATAATAAATTTTGCCTTAACAAACTTACGTACATCGAAAATTCCTACAATTTTATCAGTTTTATTACATATACATTGAGTTTCATAAGGGATTATAAATTTCAACTAGGCTTAGATAACTTAAAATCACACTAACAACAAAATTCGAAAAAAAATAAAGAAATAGTATTTAATACATTTTGCTTTCTCACGTAAACTAATGGAGAAATATAGTGAAGTCTAAACGTAATGAGACTGATGATGAATAACTTAAACAGTTACCTCGACGAAATGAAACTACATGCACTTAATATTACAAGAAATGGACCCCGCATACTGTAAAGATAAAAAAAATAAATGTGATTTGATTAGAATTCACTCCTTTTATATCTCACTTAGCGCGAGCGCGAGGCCTTACGGTGCTTCTTGATAAAATGAATGTGTTAAATATTTTTAAAATGTAATTTTATTACATTCATAATAGTTGTCCTTTACAGAATATCATTCATATTATTATTATACGGAGCTCCGTAGCCGAGCGGTTAAAGGTTTTAATCATTCCCCGCTGTTGTCGACGGTTCGAATCTCGCCGCCACGCGCGCCGGTCAACATTTTCTAATCGCTCCTATATTAAATCTAATAGCGTTCTTAATTAATTTATTTATTTATTTATTTATTTATTTATTTATTTATTTATTTATTTATTACATAAAATATCCAACGAGCTGAAGCCTAATTACAGGATAAGTAGCAGAGCATAATTTAGAATTTACATGTATAAAGAAAAACAAAAATACTTATTAAAAAAGAATTAAATATCACATACAAGCATAAAATGAACAATAAAATGAACAGTAAAATTGATCCTGTACAAAATTCGATAAATTATTTAAAACAAATACCTAAAATATGAACATTACAAAAAGAGCCAAACATGCCTCAGTCCACTAAAAATACTTTTTTTAAATTCTGCAGATTGCAAGATAAGATGTGTAAAGAACCTTCAATTTCAGCGTAGTTGTTTAACATTTGATATAATGGCGACTTTATCAGTAAATTAGTGAGCGCAAATGGCAAGACAAATAAGTTGCTATGTCGGCTATTCATTCTAGGTACCCGATATGTAATATTTGCCGTAAGTGACTCACACCTTGCAATATAGTGAACAAGTTTAAAAAGAAAAACAACCGATAACATTTTACGTCTACACAAAAGACTATGTAATGAGAATATTTCATAAAACATTTCTTGTGGTGTACCTCTGACAGGGTAGACCCCATCCAACAAGAACAGTGCCGTCTTAAAGAATCTTCTCTAAACACGTTCCAGCAAAACAATATGCGTGTTATATATAGGACTCCATATAATCGACCCGTACTCCAGCCTCGATCTAACAAACGTTGTAAACAATAAACGTAGTGTGGAAATATTTTTAAAATCTTTCGAGTTACGCAAAATGAACCCAAGACTTTTATATGCATCAGTCACGCAGGCTTGAATATGGTTTGTGAAGCTGTGCTCTGGGTCAAAAATAATACCTAGATCTTTCATAATGTCCGATATTTCTAGCAAATCACCATCAATTGTATAATCAGAAATTATTGGTACGTTTTACGATGAAATGACATGACCTTACATTTCTTAGCATTGAGTGGCAATTTATTATTACAACACCAGTTATTAAGTAGCACGAGGTTGCTTTGAAGATTGTCACAATCAGACTTCGAGGAAATTTCACAGTACAGCTTGAGATCATCTGCGTATAGCAAATATTGAACATCGAGAGCAGTGGCGATATCATTAATAAATATTATAAATAGAAGAGGTCACAGTATCGAACCCTGCGGAACACCTGAAGATTGATGAAAAGTGCCAGACTTGAAACCGCGATACTGTACAAATTGAGAACGATCAGATATGATTTGAACATCTTAAGTAAGGCAGTACATAGTCCAACATCATTAAGCTTGCTGACTAGAAGAGAATGGTCAAGTCTATCAAAGGCCTTGGAGAAGTCAGTGTAGATAACATCTACCTGACCTCCCTCATCTACGACCTTTGAAATAAATTCAGTCTTACACACGAGATTCGATACTGTGGATCTACCCTGAATGAATCCATGTTGTTGTGGTACAATAATATCAGATACATGATTTGATATAATATTATGCATAACAGATTCGAACACTTTACTAAAGTTATTTAAAATGGCAATCGGGCGATAATTAGCAAAGTTATTTTTTGCATCTTTTTTGTGAATAGGTGTAATTGTAGATATTTTCTAGATATTAGGAAAATTTTGTGTAGTTAGTATTAAATTAAACAAGATAACTAGTGGTTTTACGAAAACAATAGAGCAATCCCTTAACAAAAAAGCAGGTATACCATCCGGACCCATACACATGTTATTTTTACACCTTTTAAGTGCAGGTAAGACATCCCTATCAGAAACCGTCATCAAATGCAAGACAGTTGTATAATTCACATTAAACTCATTAACGTCAATATCAGTACTAGCGGGAGTTAAATATGCCTCGGAGAAGTGGCTGGCAAATGTATTCACTATTGTTTGAGGATCATCTATCTCTTGGGTGTTATACATCATGGAAGATGGAATAGATGTCGTGCTTTTTTTAGAGTTTATAAATGACCAAAAAGTATTAGGATTAGTTCTAACGGATTTTTCTGCGTCAGACACAAATTTTTTGTATGCTTCCTTTATTTGATACTTACGAGAAGACCTAAGTGTTTGAAAGTTATCAAAGTCCTGAGGCAGCTTGCAAGATTTATATTTCTTATATATTTCTTAATATGCAACTAGTACTGCAAAATCACGGTATAAATAGCTAGCAATCATTCACATTAATAATAAGGTTTTCTAGGTTTCCCTTATTCTCGTACTAAATGGTGGTTAAAGTTAAGACATCGTAAGTCGTTCCTGGGCGCGCTCGCGGTCCGCAAAAAAACAATATGCCGCTCCCTCTCCCACACAAGTCTCTGACTTCCGGGCTCATAATCGAGATGAGAATGAGAGATAAAAATATTATTACACTGATAGAAAAATTGGTTACTCTAAGTATATTGCGTAAATTTAAACACTGCAAAGTTATTATTAATATAATTACAATTATTCTAATAATAATCATTGCTATTTGAAAGCAAACTATAGTTATTAGTCTTAAGTTTTAACTATCGCTCTTAATTTTGTAGAGATGATTTAATCGATAACTAGATGTATTGATCATCTAAAAATGTTTCAATATCATTCTTAGAAAAACATATAGGTATATCATTTTAGCGATATTAGTAAGATGATAGAAATTGTAGCCAGAATAGAATTATCAATTATTATTGTGTTATAAAACAGATCCCAGAAGATAAATTTCCTCTTTCTCGTAAATGCCCCTTATAAATATTATATTACGATAGAGTAAACAAATGTTGTGTCAAATCCATTGTATCGTAGCTCTTCTATATCGAAATTTATAGAAATACTGAACCCAATTTTTGATAACGATAAAAGAATCTCGAGAGATCGAGGATAACTAAGTATAACGGGTGATAGTTAAAAGGAAAAGACTACATATAGAATTTGCTTTGCACAAAAATGTATGTATGCAACTGGATGAACTGCATAGTAAAATAGAACCCGAATATATTTTACTTCTTTCCCCCTTTAAACAACATTCTTGTTACAGTTTATAACAGGTCTATTTCTGTAACCATAACGTTACAAGGAATGCGTATATACCTACCTGAATTCAGATTTATTTTATAGGAACAAGTATATGTTGCTTCGTAAATTCTTTTTAAGCAAGAACAAATTATCTTAAAATAGCATTAGATATTTGACTGTTCTAATTGCACTCTCGGCTATAATGCATGTTTCTCCGGGAATGCATGTGGAAAACGCTAGGGTTGAGTTTCTCAGCAACTCGACATGTGTTAACTGCAATTAACATATAACTACTACTTGCTAGCCAATTAATTATGTAATTTAACTGGATCTAGTTTAATCTGCATCAAACGGAGGCTGAATGTGGCGCTTTTCTTACAGTACTATACAATATATACAATACTAATACTAATGATCGTAATAAAGTGATCACCATATCAGAAAATTTTTCCATTCTCAAGTTTTGATAAATAATATAATTATATTATTATAAAATTTTATATTATAAATAAATTTTATTATTTATAAAATTTTATTTTATTATTATAAAAAAAAATAATAATAATAATAACAATAATAATAATAAAAAAAAAAAAAATATCGATCTGATTATTAGAAAACCGAAAATATATTAAATAGTGCTTTTGTCTTTTAGTAATTAGATGCCAAATTAAGAAAATGGAAAATTGTATGTCAAAAAGTTATTTTATATGAAAATATATCGCAAAATTATCGCAATAGTCTTATAGATATAAACAAGTATGGCAATAAACAAAATAAATAAAATTGCTATATATATTCCTATATTTTTAATATAAAATTTCATTAGTTTAGACAAGAGCAAATGCAAGTAGAATTTCTGAAAAAGATAGTATAGTATATTCCTCGATTTTTTTAAAGAAAAATAAAAATTAAATTTGCCAAGCATTCAACTCAGCCATTCTTAAACAATGTGACGTCAAATATATTTAATATTTAATGGACATTATAGTTATTGAAATTAAAAAGATTTGGTACTATGTCCTTGCCTGTGATCTTTTATGAAGTAGTTGATTACGAAGTAAATTTAAAATATTTACAATTTTTAAAGGATAAAAATCCGGTAAAAGATTATGTCTATGTTCTGAGGAATGTTATTTAACTGGCGATATGTATTTTTATTGTGAAAAAGTATGTGTTTTATTTCTGTCAAATGTTTCACGAATTATTTTATACCTACAATTTGTTTCTGAACAATGTTTTCGATACCTCTTTGTATAATGGTGAATGCTTCAAGGAATGTTTTCCAAAAATCCAAAAACATACTCATTAAACTATAAAAACATTTCAACAGAGTATGAAGTATATGTGTGTATATATGTATGTAATAATATAAACATATGTGTGTAATATACTCGTGAATATACTCGTATAATATAAGACTATTAATTGTTTGGAGTATTAAATAAGGTATGCCATTTTAAAACGTCGTAATTTTGTTGAGCCTTTATGTCCAATTTAGAGAGACTGTAAAACTTTAAATTATTTTGTCAGGAAAGGTTGTCAACTTGCAGAAAAAGACCTTAAGGAAAAACCAAACAGATGTGTTCGATAAAGGACTTAAGTGGACAATATGTCAGGCGTTACTCCCTGATCAGCCAAGTGACTTTCTGGCTGAAGTGATTACCGAAAACGATCGCAGAACTTAGTTAGGTCGAAGGTGTTTGGGAGGACTTTGTTATCGACAGCCAAGATATCTTGTGATAAAGGCGCAACGTTAAATGTTAAATGTGTACCATTTAGGCAGAAGCGTGACTGCACCGTCCGGAAAAAAATTGCGTCGTTAAAAGATGTCGTGTCGGGGTTAGAAATATTGTGACCTGGTGCCGCATAACGCGTAATGCTTTTGGGGGGTTGAAAATCCGTCTCCATTAGTTAATGATTTGTGTCGCCTTGAAAATTTACTTGTACAATTAATTCTTTAAAGAGGTAAGTGCGTTGGATTATAATAAATGAAATGTTTTTATTTTATATGAGAACTGGTATGGATATTTGCAACATTGGTACAAAATTAAAAAGATATGCGATACACGCATATGTAAAGGGGTTTTCAATGAGAACTATATAAAAAGAAATAAAATTTAAATTATTTCAGATACAACCAAACTTTTATTTGAAGGATATGCCCAAAACAACTACTCCACGGCAAATGTGCCCCGACTAGCATTGTATTACATCGGCATCTCCATGGTTTGATTCAATTCACCATTCAATTTGACAATAATTGTCAGAGAAATAGTAGCAAAGTAGCACCACTACTAACAAAATTTTTATATTATCTTAAAGTAGAGTCGATAACATTTATGGTTTGAATAACACATCGTTTAAATGTCCACCTCGATTTCGTCTACATGAGCGAATTCGACCAACCCAATTTTTTCGATGACTTTGTGCAATAAATCGGGATCTGACGAATGCAGCGTTCAATATTCAATCCTAATGCATCAAGTGTTTGTGGTCTGTTTGCATAGACCTTAGATTTTAAATAAATAGCCCCAAAAGAAGTAATCTAAAGAAGTTAAATCACAGCTTCTTGGAGGCTAGTGAACAGTTGCTTTCCATGAAATTATCCTTTCGTCAAACTTTTCTTGCAATACGTCGATAGTTTCATGAGCAGTGTGACATATGGCACCGTCTTGCTAGAACCACATATCCTCCAAATCAAGTGCATCTAAATCTGCCCACAAAAAATTTCTTAACATTTGTCGGTATCGTTCACCATTCACTGTAACTCCTACCTTATTTTGAAAAAGAATAGTCCGATGATGTCACCATGCCATAAACCACACTATACAGTTACCTTTAACGGATACAAAGGCTTCTCGTGAATTGCCAAAAACGGCAATTTTGCTTGTTAACATATCCACTTAACCAAAAATAAGCTTCATCTGAAGTTTTTGTCGCAAAATTAGAATCCCTTTATAATTGTTCTAAACTCCAAGCAGCAAACTCTGGGCGCCGACCATGGTGCACTGGTTTAAGTTCTTGGGTCAAAATAATCTTATTTGGGAGGAAATTCAAGTCTTTTTGCAAAATACGCCAAGTTGTGTGTTTAAGCCCTAACTCTTAAGCACGACGAGGAATTGATCAATTTAGATCCTCTGCAACTCTAGCTCTTACAGCAGCAATATTCTCAACAATTCTTGCATTTCGACGTCTTGCTGGTGTTCTTACGTCGTGAAGAGTAAAATAATCGCGAAGTGCCCGATAAGTGTTCACAGAACACTCATAAAATCTTTGGATAATAACCAAACGTTCTTGAAGCGCGTATTTAGCAATAATAAGTTGTTAGAGTATACTCAACATAAATGACAACTAGTGACAGGTGTAACTTTATTACCATGGTTACAATATCGTTTCAAAATCATATCATTCTTCTTGAAAACCCCATTATTATTGGATAACTTTTTCATTATTGAAATTAAGAAGACTCATTTTACAGAAAAACAATTATAGATTGAATTTTCGATATTATGATACAAAGACAGTCATGCGAAAGTACTGATGGAAGGTTCTTCATAGAAAAGAACTGTAGATATGCTAGGCATGAAAAACCTCAGCTCTGGGGTATGACAGGGCTTATAATAGGGCACTGTAATCTCAAGAAACATCTCTAGTTCATCAGTAGACTTTTTGACTTTATGAAAAGAACAAATAATATGCTCGTTGAATATGGAATCAGTCGTGGGATTCGCCTTAGAAGAACCGATACACGGAAAGAAGAAGAAGACGAAATCTGTGTGTGTTCGTAAATTATTAAGTTTTCAAACACCTTATACAGAGTGTGTCATTACTGGGTAATTGTTCGATTACTCACAAACGGTACATTATATCAAAAAACTTCTTATATGAAAGTTTTTTGGCACTAAAAGTGCATATTATTGTAAAAATATTTTCAATTACACAGGGTGTTCTAAAAAGTCCCCAAACACCCTATATATTATTATATTTTTGTAATCTAGGGATCACTAGGAACATATTTGTATTAAGGTTCGCTATAGCTATCTCTTTTCGTTTTCGATATATTTAAGAGTTAATGGAAAAAAACCTCGTAACACTGCATAGGAAAATAAATAAAATTTCCTCTATGACACAATGTGAAAAGGAAAAAGATGTAGTGTCAGTTAGCACAAGGGATACCTTAAATATTGCAGTTGAAATTATTTGGTCATTTTATACAGGGTGATTTTTATCGTGATTTATATTTCACAATGTTAAATTGCCTAAATCTCATTTTTTTTTAAATGGAACACCCTTAATTTTTTTATGGCATTAGATGTAGAATTTAATTATCTTTCAAATGGTATTAGGATATCTTATACGAAACGTTGACTCGTTTCGAGAAATTCACGATTTCTTGAAAATTTAGCTTCCATAACTGATAATTACAAATTATAGTCAAGTAGGTTATGAAAACAATTTATTTTGTTGTAAAAGTTATTTAGCTGTCAAATAAATATTCGATTTTGTGTAATCTGTACATTTTATATGCAAGATGCACTATTCCAAAATGCTCTCAAAAGCACCACGAATTCTGATCATGTTTTCTCGTATGGTTGATGGTGTGCGGTAAACTAAATATTTTGTATATCTCCATAAAAAAAAATAATTTTGTAAGATCCGGAAACCGAGGAGATCATGAGATAGGTCCACCCTTCCTATCCACCTATTAGTGTAGGTACTCCCTATTTAAAAATCTCCTTACTGAACCGCTGAATGTATAGGGCAACCGTCATGCTGCAACCGCATCCCTGCTAAAATGTTCAGAGGAATATCTTCAAGATAATTTAAAAGTTGATTTTCCAAAAAATGCAAATAAATTTCTCCATTGACAGTCGCTTCAAAAAAATATGGTCCAATCACCTTGTCGCCTAGAATCCCCCGCATACATTTAATGTCCACCTATGCTGCATGTCTACCGTCCTAAATACTGTCAATGGAGAAATTTATTTGCATTTTTTGGAAAATTAACTTAAATTAGGTATCTTAAAGATATTCCTCTGAACATTTTAGCAGGGATGCGGTTGCAGCATGACGGTTGCCCTGCACATTACAGCGGTTCAGTAAGGAGATTTTTAAACAGGGAGTACCTACACTAATAGGTGGATAGGAAGGGTGGACCTATCTCATGATCTCCTCGGTTTTCGGATCTTACAAAATCATTTTTTTTATGGGAATATACAAAATATTTAGTTTACCGCACAGCATCAACCTTACGAGAAAACATGAACAGAATTCGTGGTGCTTTGAGAGCATTTTGGAATAGTGCATCTTGCATATAAAATGTACAGATTACACAAAATCGAATATTTATGTGACAGCTAAATAACTTCTACAACAAAATAAATTGTTTTCATAACCTACTTGACTATAATTTGTAATTATCAGTTATGGAAGCTAAATTTTCAAAAAATCGTGAATTTCTAGAAACGGGTCAACTTTTCGTATAGGCCCTCCTAATACCACTTGAAAGATAATTAAATTCTACATCTAATGCCATAAGAAAATTAAGGGTGTTCCATTTAAAAAAAATGAGATTTAGGCAATTTAACATTGTGAAATATAAATCACGATAAAATCACCCTGTATAAAATGGCCAAATAATTTCAAGTGCAATATTTAAGGTATCCCTTGTGCTAACTGACACTACATTTTTTTCCTTTTCACATTGTGTCATAGAAGAAATTTTATTTATTTTCCAATGCAGTGTTACGAGGTTTTTTTCCATTAACTCTTAAATATCTCTAAAACGCAAAGAGATAGCTATAGGGAACCTTAATACAAATATGTTCCTATTGATCCCTAGATTTCAAAAAATATAATAATATATAGGGTGTTGCATTTGAAATAACCCACTTGCACCTTGTTCCGACTTTTTGAAACACCCTGTGTAATTGAAAATATTTTTACAATATGCACTTTTAGTGCCAAAAAACTTTGATAGAAAAAGTTTTTTGATGTAATGTACCGTTTGTGAGTAATCGAACAATTACCCTCTAATGACACACCCTGTATATTCCTGATGCTCACCCAGTGGCGACTCGCGGCTCGCGGCTTTCTGGATTGGGTGGGAAAATTCAAAATTTTCTTTTGTTTATGACTAAACAAATTACTGCTTTAAAGAAACAAAATTCTAGATTACTCTTAATGACATAGAAATACACTGTGTGTTTATATTTATTGAAAAAAGAAATTATTGTCGAGTTTATTTTTACCGCTGGCGGAAATTTTCTGCTCTATTCGTGTTGATACTCCACATGGAGCACATTCTTACGGGCTTGCGCACGTTGGGATTATATTAGCGAAGTTAGTGACGTCCTACGTTCGTTCTTTTCGTTTTAGTTTTAGACTTAACTTTTAGGTATAAATCATTTTGGCGATTTGATACAGAAGCTATGGCCCAGCCCGTTTGAATTGATACACACTCTACGATTCCAGTATCTTAGTTATTATTAACAATTCTAACTCATAGAAACATATGATATGAATATGACATAGCTCAACGGCAATGGGCTCGCCCGCCCTGTAAATTGTATCTAGTCTCTATCACTTGAATAAAGGGTGGACTGACTACTTACTCGCTGATACTTCAGATTATATTTTATTATATTTTTTCTAAACTATAAAATAATAAGTATTTCTAAGTATCTCTATTTATCGGGAAGAATTAAGTTATATGAAATGGTATTACTTAAGGGATGGAGATTTTGTAAGTTGAATTTTAGACGAAATTTTAGTTTTTTGCCGTGAAAATTCTATTGTGGGCTCTGCCCACAATGCCCACCCCGACGTGCCGCCACTGTGCTCGCCCATCTTGATAAAAGTCTAGATGTTTAAAGAACACTGAGAGTATTATGTCTTTATAAGGTACCTACCTATATTTTATAGGATTATCCAATTTTGAAAAATATACCTACATCGTCCAGTTTTCTATAAATTGTATACAGGGTGGTCCCAATTTAAATGGGAAAATAAAAAAAATAAATTTTGTTGGACTGTTATATAAACTTGTTTAGAAAAATGGACCGTTTCTAATATACAGGGTATTCAAGTTGATTAAAAGTAAATTATTTTAGGCTGTTCCGGAAACAGACATTTGGTTTCAAATTTGCCGTGATGTATAATGGTAACGACCCCTATTATCAGAAAAGTTTTGGGTTCGATACGAATCGCCAGTGGCGTGTACGAGCTATTGCATGATACATTTTTTTTTTAAATTGTGTTACCCCGCTGTCTAAAATTAGAGCAAAACTTTTTTCGAATTCTAAGATTAATTTCCTGAAAGCTCTTGTAAATTTTTCATAAATTGTATAGTTTATAAGTAATTCTCAATTTTTAAAATGATGCTCTCATTTTTGTCTATAATGGAATACCACGCACAAATTTCATTTTACGTAGTACAATAGATTCCCAATGAATAACTTTGAATTGGTTTTTCACAAGCAAAAATAGACTATTTACAAAATACGGGTATTTGGAAACTGTCTATTTTTCGAAATAAGTCAAAGCTTTTCATTATGAATTTAATGTGCCACTTATTTCATAATTTTAAGAAAACTAAAATTTGTCATTGAAAGAGAAAATGGCTTTAAAAATGTTAATTTACTAATAAACTATGCAATTTACAAAAAAGGAGTAATTTTTTGTCGTAAGGTTTTAATTGAAAACCAATGGATTTTCTATTATAAAATTATTCACTTTAATCAATTTACCTTGGAAACAGTTAATTTTTCAAGAAGAAAATAAGTTTATATAATACAATCTAACTATTTTCACCTCTTCTATCGTTTTCCAAAGTTTCCCCATTTACATTTGGAACACCCTATATAACGTTCGTATATTGTAGTGAAGTACATTTTATTTCGCCGTTAAAAGTAATATTCTGCACCTGTAAATAAGTTTCCAATACAACGCCGTAAATAAACAACTATATCCGACATAAAATATATTATTTCCATACCTGCAATAAAAGCCGAATGCGCACGCATCCCTGTTTTACTGTCCACGCGGACCTAGGAAATTTCAAGAGCTAAGAGTTTAGTTGCTGTGCTGCCGTCCGTGGAACTGGCCGTACTACCGCATCGCTGCGAATCCCCAGACACCCGCCAGCCCAGAAGTAAGTAAGAAATATTTTACAAGTACGAAAATCGGCAGAGTGAAATTTTTCTAAGTATCAAAACATATTGGGACATGTATTTTTCGCCGTCTGTCTATTTGACCAAATATTTTCAGAGTCCGTAAAATGGACAGAGTGAATTTTTTCTAAGTGCCAAAATAAATTGGTACTTAAACATTTTGTAAGTAATTCTCTACCTGCCAGGATATTCTTCAGAGTCCACAAGAACGTGGGGACTTATAATTGTTACCGATTTAGTGGTGTACAAGTATAAAATATCCAAAGTCCGAGATTTCACTTCTGCGCATGTCCGAGGTTTTCATAGAACCATATACAGCTGCGAACGACTCAGACCTTCAGTCTGTGACCACACCGCATCGAAGCAAGACCTGTCTGCCTACACCGCTGCTACCAGGACCTAGAGAAGAGTAAGTTAAAATTTGGAAAAGTCCACAAGCCCATGTGGACTTGTAAATTTCACTGATTGTTGGCATACGAGCATAAAATATACCAAGTCAGGTATTGCACTTCTGCGCATGTCCGAGGTATTTATAGAACCTCTTATACTACTGGCACCGACTCAGACATTCAGTCTGGGACCACATCGGATACGAGTAAGACCTGTCTACCTTCACCGCTGCCTACCAGTGTACAGCTACCAATAAGTAAACTAGTACAAGTCGCCAAAGGCATTGGGACTTGGTGTAATTTCATCGACTTGTGTGGACTACGCCGAGAATATTACAAGTCGAAATAGGTAGCTACTGCGCATGTATCAAAAGCTCTCCCACCAGCCATTCCAGTACCTGCTACTAGCTGCTAGCTGGTGCCAAAGTATTCAGTCACAGCATATAAAACAATCAGCAGTCTAGCTCTAGTTGGCGGGAACGGTACGCGCATCCCTTCGCGCAGGCCGCCATTTGAGAAGAGAACCTGTCAGAAACGCCAGTGGCGTGTTAAGTTTTATCATTTGACGTTCCCTGTGTTCATAGTCGGCGAGTGATTTATATATTTGTTTAAACCCTTACTTAAAACTATAAATTGTGTGTGTGTGTGTGTTACTATTAAACTCTTATTTGTCCTGTGTGTTGAAACTTTAGACTATTAAACTGTTATATTCTGTGTATGCTGAATTTTGTATTGTGGGTATGTATTTTATCATTTTATTATAACGTATCTGCTCTCTATTTAAGCAAGTCAAACTTGGAATTTTGTACATACCCACGGTACATAAGAAATTTTATTTAGGTCTGTGAACATCTGGTACTACCTATACCTAGATATGGATAAAAAAACTGGACGCATGATTTTTCACCGAATGCTTGTATTTCAGAGAATATATTCTAAGAATATATAAGTAGATGGTATCATCTTCAAGCTTATGACATGTGCTGTACAGTAAACCTGTTATATTTCATTTTCTAAAATGTCCGTATAAGTGTAAAATGTCCAGACAGTTGTCTGGATTTGTCCAATTTTTAAATATCCGGACATCTGCCAACACTATTTAATACGTTTAGGATTTCAGGGACTGCTATAAGTCTCGACTTAAGACTTTTGTAGTAGGTACCCATTTTTTTCGTGAAAAGCCTTTGTTTTTTAAATACATAAAAATCATGATAGTTTATGAAAAGATAACACCATATTTTTGTTTTATTTGTGAGGAGCTGATGGTATTATAAGATGTGACAATTTCAGGTTTTTAAATCGACCAATGGGAGAGAGTTAAATAAAAAAAATATATTTAAAAATTAATCAACCCCCCTATATAACAAAAAGAAACAACAGTTTAGCCTCTAGAATTTAATTTCCAATAAAACATTACTTTTCATATTTTTTAATATCCGTCTCCGTTTCATGGCAAACTTGAGTTATATATGATTTTACTGCATCGTTTCAAAGTAGGAAGGGTGGTTATAAAACAAAGTCCGAAATATACATTGCTATATTGTACTTTAATAGTAACATTATACGTGTTCAGAATATTCAAAAATATAAAAAGTACAAAAGTATTAACTACATACTTTTATTTTTAATACTTAATATAAAAAATGTTACTAAAAATAATTTTTTAGAATTTTAAAATTGTATGTATTGGAAACATATTTACATGTTCTTGTTATTATTGTTAAATTGATATTTCATTAAAAGATGCTTGCTTATTTTTGTTATATTTTTATGCATTCTTTGCATAGCTTTGGCTGAATTATATTACTTTTGTTTTTTGGGCATTTTCTGTTTATTTATTGCTTTCTTTTATCTACATACCAATATGCTGTGTATATATTTGGAATTAGATAAATAAATGACAATGCTCGTATGTAATTACGTTTCCTTAATTGTATGTTTGTTAAGCGGCTTACATCATTAATTTTTAGGAAATATGTTTAGATAAATATGGATAATACCATCCTGGACGAGGAGAGTAAAAATTGCAAATACCCCTAATCAGGCCCTGACTTCTCTCCTCAAATGGCGGCCTGTGACGTCACACATTGAATTTCAATAGATCAAAGGTGCCGCCCGAGAGCTAGACTGCTGATTGTTTTATATGCTGTGATTCAGTCTTCACCGACCCCGCCCGACAGCTTATTAACCGCTTAGTAGCTTATTAACCGCTGTGCATAACTCCACGTAGCTTGTCGCCGCTTGCTTGCACTTTGTACCCCAATGTGCTCACCTCCAGCTTGTTTACCCCGCACCTATATATTGACCTAGTAAGAGACAACCCGTATTTTGAGTAGATTTGTAAATAGTAGGTCTAGAGACAATATATGTATAAAAGGTTTATTGGTGTATTATTACTATCTGTTGTGTGAAGTCTAATTTTCCCTATCGATCGACCTGGCGTACCCTATCTTCTCTGAAGCTACCTGAGTAGTGGTGTTTCTGCACTGTAAACAGGAACTGGCGCCCGATGCAAAATAAAAGAGAAACCGAACCTCGGGCACTAACGTGACACTACCTACCTGTGCAAATCGGGAAGTCTCCGTCACAAATCTATATGTACACACCTATGTTATCATATGTTGTCTGATACAACATTTAAGAAGATATCAACAATATAGAAATTTTCCGAATTAGATATACATTTAATGATTTGATTTTCCAAAATTTTATTTTAGGAACTTTTCAGTATATTTTTATTAGATAAATAGAAAGCCGTGTGATTACAATACATATATTTGTCCTATATATCTACTATGCATGTGATGGAAGTCCCATGGAGTCCCTTAAGGACTTGTATATTTTTGGTAGTTCTTTATTGAAATTTTTGCTTAAAAAACATAAAACAAATATTTCATTGGTCCAATACCATTGGTTTTAGAGCATTATAACAATAGGTCATATATTATTTAAATGATACATTGAATTATTTCGGTTATTTATTTAAACGCGGAGCTAAGTATGTTCTATTGTTTCAAAACGTGCTGTGGCCGACTTCAGGAGAAATTCTAAAATATCACATTACCAATAGTATACGATTCCGAAAATGAAACCTCAATATTTTTTTATACGCACCAAAGATAACTACTGACCCCCTGTCTCAAAAATAGAACTTATAAGGTGTGTGGGGCTATGAGTTTATTTCATAAAGGACGCATAATACCCTGAGTTCAACTGCAATGAAACCTTTTTTTGCATTATTATTATATGCACAGAATTTTTTGCATTATTATTTATTCCGTGTACTCGTATTATTAATCAAAGTTGTTTATGATTTATGTGCACTGAAAAATACAATCTACTTGTCAAGTACCTGCATCTCATAAAAGAAAATAAATTAAAGATTTTTCCAAATATTGTGTTTTTATGATTTACATTGATATTTCGTAGATAGGTGTATGCTTACAAAGAGTAGACATACTAACGTTTATTTAAAGAGCAAAGTACTCCACCATTTTTCATTTTAAATGTACGTGATATGAACCGCATAGGTACAAGTAACGTGAGAAGTATAGAGGTTTGTAAGTTATCGGAGTTTGATAAATGAAGTTCGGTCAGTACGGACGCTATCTCATAAAAGGTTAGAAAATACACGCCGGAATTTGACTTGAAGCCCGTCATAAGTCTTCCTGAACGTCGGGTTTATATTTACGCACTGATAAATCGATATTAATGAGTTTGTGGCAATTCACACAGCTTTGGTCGAAAATCATGAGAAACCGGAGAACCTTTAAGCAAAGGTTTTATCGAATTATGTCTATGTAGCGTGGTATACATAACCTTTTATTTATTCAACTACTTTGAAATAACAGAAAAGCACTAATAAAACATCTCTTATTTTGTGACGATTCCCAAAAAATAAAAAATAAACTACTGCGCAAAATGATCACAAATAGGAACAATAGATGAAAAATAATAAAGAAAATAATACCTTTTTGAGGGACGAATTTAGTGGGTTTCGAATTGCAACACTTGTATAAATCCACTTTCCGCAACTAGGTTATGTACGTACCTATATAAAATGTTTTTTTACTCTTTCTATTTAAACTTTTTTGTCAACCTATAATCAAGAATGGTAAATACACGAAACTTTGATATATGGGGTCATCTTAAAGTAAGGGGTATACTTTAAAGTTTTATATAATTTTAAGAAATCAAGCTACTAGCAAAAAATAAATGGAACCTAGTTTCTTCAATAATTGGATTTTATTGTATCTATGGAAAACAAAAGAGCTGTCATGTCAACTACTGATACTGATCAGTGTCATACGTCATCATTGTGATTTATAGAATTGTTCTCAAAATAAAACTCACGTAAAAGTAAATAGAAACGATTGCACGAAGGAATTGAAAACATGATTTTTATGCAGGATGAGGTCTTAATATATCGTAAAGTCAACATTTTATTATGTCAAATTGACAATGGTGAAATTAGTAAAATTTTTCCTTTTACTTTTTTGCAATAAAAATTGTGCTTATTCGTGTCCTTATTCGTGTCATAAACGTTGTAAGCATGGACCATGCAGTAAAGTGAGTTTATTGGCATGAGTATTTTCCAAATAAATCCATCTAGAGTTATATAGCGAACCTAAAACATTCACAATACTCATTTGGTTCATAGATATTAGTAAGTTAATAGTCCTGTAAGGTATATTACTGAAACACATATCAGAAAGTATTTTTATTACTACGTTTTGTGAAATGTCTGTAGTTAGGTACAAAAAATCGTTACTGCTTCATCAGAAACCTCATGCATTAAAATACTGCAGTTCTTCAAAGGCTTAGTGGGAAATTAAAAATATAACATATATTATGTATCAGTCATTTTATACATGAAGAGCTACCGCAAAATTTTATATAAAAACTATAATAAAGCAGCTCTAAATAAATTTGGGAGACAATTGAAGGATTAAATTGTGTAAATTAATAAATAAAAATTTGTAAGTATTTGAGAGTAAACAAGAACAGAAATATTAGTAAAACAAATATTGTGATATAGTTGTATTGCTTCTTATAAATACTGTTTCTTCGGTTATTTGATAAAAAAATAAAAATAGCTAATTTCTTGTGTAGACAATTGTTGCACAAGAGGCGAAATATTTTGTTTTTTAATATAACGTTGGGATATATTTTCATATCAGTCTATGAATGCCATGTAATTTTCTATAGTTTTACTACATTTTCTGCCTACTACAATTCTAAAATACAATCGACACCGTTTAATGCTTTTAGGAATACAAAATATAAGTATAATAATCTAGTAAATATAAGTCTAGTATAATAATTATAAACGATTATAACTATAACCCGGTCACTATGTATGTAATTTTTCAAACAAATAGCGTTTGAAAGAAATTATACAGGATACTCCAGTCTTTACTTCATTTTTACGTTAAAGGTAATTTCGTATTTTCATAAGGATAGTGTGAGTAGGACATAAACGACTTAATGAAATATTTCATAAATACGTTTGCAGTAATTTAAGCTTTAACAATTTACGTACATTCAAACTCATCTTTTGAATGTTTGACGCAATATTGCTAATCCTCATTATGTTAGTAGATAATTAATATTGTCCATTACAGCTCAAATGAAAATTGCTGTGTTTTGCTGTACTAAATAGCTAATTACGAATACCTACTTGGTTTAAACAGAAAACATACATGTCACATGTATTATTAAAGTAACGCGAATAAACTTGCTAACGCTAGCGTGTCAATTCTCATTCTACTATATATTTAATTGTAAGGAAAATATATATCTTGGATACAAATAGTTTATACAGCTTATTTCTGTCTGACTCTTAACAGCTAAACTTTACATCCGTCCATTATACAGTGTGGAGGCCAGTCATGGAATAAATATTATCTTGCCGAGACAGGTCGATTTTTAATCTAAAATAGTGCAAAAAAGTGCAGTACAGTAAGTAAACTTTTTAAATAGAGCACTTGTACAAGTGCCTAAAGGGGTTAAAAATGTCATAAACCGAGCAATAATTGAAAGCATTTTATTTGAGATGGGTTCGCTATGTATATTTCCAGGTGAATCTCATGAAAATATTTAAATTGTGTTTCAGCACATCACCTTTCTAACAATACATCTAAGATCGCTTGTGCGGCCAACCGTTCCTGAATAAACGCTCATCTAAATTACAGTGCCTGCTGACTTGCAGCGAATCGCGCGTAGGTCGCTATGCAAACGCAGCAGACTTCTCGGACAACAAAATAAAAGTAGACTTATCAGCATACTGGTTAATGTTTACTAGGCAACTGGGAGGAGTAGAGTACACCAAGCTTCAGCAGACGTTAGACGGACGTACTGCAGGTATTTTGCTTTAAGGTTATACTGAAAGAAAAGTTTACTAATTATAATTACAACCATTTAATTTGCTAATTATAAATCCAATGCTTCTGTAATGTTACTAAATCTTGATTAGTAAAACGAATAATACCAACATTGCATTAAGAAATTGACCTGATGCTCGTAACCTAGTAATATATTTGATAATAACAATTGACGCTTTGTTATTGTAAACTCTGACATAATGAAAAGTGAATCATTTTAGACAGAGCTATATAGGGTTGTTAGCGTCAGCCTATGTAATATTGTTCTTGTTCAGTATCAGCCCTTCAACGAGTTAACTTCTATGTATATCAACTTAGTATAGTTTTAAAATTATGTATTTTAAATGTTGTTTCATTGGTTTTAGTTCATTTGAATAATGAAATATTTATAAAGATATTGAGGCTGTAAAGATTAAGTAGATCGAATGAAACATAATTTTGTGATTCTTATACAGTGTGTCCAGCCAGCAGCTTAGACGATCTATATCTCAGAAACTACTGACACAATCTTTCTAAAATTTTGTACGTGTATTAAATACAGGGTTTTCTCGTCAAGTTAAATATTTTTATATTTCTGTGACATCCGATTCTACCGGAAGTAGATAATAATTTGCTTCATTTAAATGGAACACCCTGTATATTTCTCTATATTTGATTTCTACATAAAATTTTATAGTCACTTTGTGTAATAAATCCTAATCCTAAAATGTAGAGCTTTCGAGATATAAAATTTTTTAACAAAAACTTCACAGATTCAGGCTTGCAAAGAAAATTTTTCTGTGAATAACCCTTTTACTAAATAAAAATATTTGACTGTGGGCGTTATAATGACAGCAGTAGGTGTACATGCAAGTAATTTAAAAAATTAAATATCAACTTTTTAAATGAAAACACAATTGTTTTTTTCATTAAATAAATTCTATGTCCAAAAATATGGGTAGTTTATATTCACTTCCCTATACCTTTAACTATACAGGCACATACCTGCCTAATCATAATGGTTTTTAAGTTATTAATAAAATTTTTATAAATCCAACTTTACTAGCCACGGTAAAACAAAGTCTATAGATTAAAGATGATTTGATTATTTTTCATTAAATATAAAAGTGGGGTATTATTAGAATATGAAATTAAATTAATAATCAATTAAAACATTTATTCCTATAAAAAAAATTAAAATTAAAATTATAGAAATTAACAATTTTCTTTTACCCCATGTATAGACAAAAAGTACTATAGTAGTTGTAGCACTCGTAGCAGTTGCACGCTTTAATCTGAAACATCCTGTGTGAAATTGAATTATTTTACTTCTATCTTTAGATGGAATACTCTGTCTCTATTTCCAGTGTTAAGCTAGTTATTGAAAATTTTAAGGAACCGGTATTATAAAATGCGCTTCCACGCTACAGGCGTCATCTTAATGTGAAATAATACATTTCCTTACCTAAGCGGCATTTTGCATGCTAGAGAACATTTAGAAAATTACTTTAGAAGATACCTACGCTAGAAAGCGTAAAATTTAATATTCTCTCTGGCAACAATAAAAACAATATTGTGTGTACACCCAAAACTTACAAATAACAGGGGAGGAAATTGAAACAACTTTCAACTCTCTTACATCTTACATATACTAGAGAGGAGTAAATAGAACATATATTATTTTCTTATATTTAACATCAACGAGGCCATCCGAGGAAGAGTACTTCTTCTATACCAATGCTTCTTCTTCTATATCGCCGAAGTTTGTATATCTTCTGTTTATTAATTTACATGCAGGTTAAACTAGTTTAAAAAACAACTAAATATACCACATAAGGTCCAACAATATGGAATAACTTTCAAATAAAGTTCTGCATATATTTTATTGTCTTCAAGAGAAAATTGGGACTGGGAGCTAGAGCGTGGCTTTCATCTAGCCAAGATTTTACGTTACAAAAACAGCTCTAAGGTAAGTATAATTTTCCACGTTACTTTAAATTTTGAACCAACCAGGCGAAGAAAAGTTGTAATGATTATGGTTTTTACTGTCCTGTAATTATGTTCTGTACCCAAATGTATGAAAAATCTTATAGTGAAGAAATATATACCTACGTTATAATTTTAAAACTAAGAAGCATTAACCCGAACCAAATTTTTTTCCGGAAATACGGAAAATACGGAATGTTTATGATAAAAATAATGCTTGGGTTATTTTGTGCTTAAAATATTAGAGATATGAAAAAGATGAAAGATGGCATATTTATTAAGAAGGAAGTCTAAAAATTTTAAATGGTATTTTTTAAACTGTAGCAGTGGCGTGATATATTTTTTTTGCCTAAGATCGCAGACATAACCTGTATCTACGCTACTGGTTATAATTCATATGCCATATTTCGGTAATAAATGTCTTATCGTTAGTTCATACAGTACCCCAAATTGTATAGCGATTATTTTATTCACTAAAAAGTTATAAAATAAAATCTTTCTTTCTCTAAAAATTTTAAACCCCTATTATTTGAAAAAGAATAAAACTAGGACAAAGTGTAAATATCTTGTTGTAGCACCCTGTATATATGTATATTTATATATACAGAATATTAATAATTAAAATAATTTGCTTGAATTAGGTAGTTTAGAACATAATATGGTTTGCTGGATATAACATTTATCTATTAATAAGGGAGACACGCCCAAAAGATTATGCCATAAAAGAAATTTCTGTGAAAAAGACTTTGTTTAAGTTGCAGTTTTGTCACAAAGCAGTAATTTTTCGCATACATTTCAACTTACTGGTCTTATGATATACCATTTTAAGCATATCCCTTACCATTTATAGCATAGCATTTATACCATTGTAAGAATAGGTCTCCTTTATTATTAGAGATAGAGTCAGCAAATATTATTGTGTATTCGTGAAAGAACGGTGTAGGTACTTAGTCAGAAATGAAACAATGTATAGCGTCTTCAATTTAACAGATACTTCGAGCTTCTTATGCGACAATTGCGAGTACCCTGCAAGAAAATAATCAATACTAGACAGAAAATTATTTGATCTTCACAGCTTTTGTATTGAATATTATTTAAATAATAATATTAAAATAAAAAAAAAGTAATATAACCATATTATATCATTTCGTTTCATATACATACCAATCACCAACGACCTACACTTATCTTTTTCTGATTCTTTTCTAGTTTGACTTAGTCTTACTTAATACAAGCTTTATAAGTCAAAATAGTTTTAGAACACTAGTCTTAAAGAACAAAAATCAGATAAATTTCAAATTGAAATGGGTAACCATTAATGTAACGTTTTTAATGACAAACATATTTTTACATCACATTTACCGTTTGTAAAATTAAGATATATTATACCTAATCTGGGATCAACGACAATCACAGTCCTTTTTATCTACCAATAATGATGGGTCGCCCTTATTTGTCCAATCTATTACATTATATACTTAATTATCCGCGGGTTCTGTCAACATACCCATACGCTATAGGGTCACTTTCTTAAATGAACATGTTAAACTTGGAAGCATCTGCAAATGCCCAACCACAAAGATAAAGGGCAGCTACTGAAACGTGCCAGTTCCCATGCCAATACCTTGAATTCCGAAACACGTGTCTTATTAGAGATCACGTTGTGGATGAGAAGACGGGATAAAGCCATCTGCTGTCAGATGAAACTGTGACGAGGGATGTGCCAAGGGCGCAGCCACACATTCTTAGGGGCACAAATGTTGCGTCCTGCTGTTCCTCTAATGACATAAAATCACTGCAGCCCTCCTATGTAAAAAGTTTCGCCCTTTAGCTCGATATTTTTATGATAATAAAATATATATTCAATACAATATGATCCACGAAACATCGTAGTATCGTAAGATATTACAGATTTATTATATAGGCTTCCCTATGGATAAAGTACAATATAGCTTTGGGAAACATGATGATTATTAAATTTTAAATTTTATCGTAGGTATACTTCGTATAGTGCACATTTTTCAAAACACACACAAACGTGCTTTGCGTCGTCCTGTTTTACTTCCGTCATTTTTATCTTCTTTCCTTTTCTGTTGTATCTGACCAACGTGAAGAGTAACCAATAACTGTTTTAAAATTTCGGGCTGTCTGTAAATATTGCAGACTTAGTACAAATAGTCTGTATGTTCCAAATGACTACTAAATACATAACATTAAATATAGCTAAAGGAAGATATCAAAATTTTAAAAAGTTAGATCTACAGTTATTTATTTATTTTTTTTATTTATATCACTAATTTATCAAACGGGTTAAACCCAATTACAAGATAAATAATAGCACAAGTATAAAAAAGAAACAACATGAGAGAACAGTTAGCAAACAAATAACAAATAGCATATAATAGAGCTTCATTCATTCAGAGCTTTGAATTGCAAATGGTATTTACACAAAAATATTTGTATGTTAAATAATAATAAAATAATATGACACAATACACTCAACTAAATAGAATTTGCAACAGAAAATAAATATATAAAAGGCTATAAAAAGAAATTGTTAAACGGAAGTTAAATAAATGATTTTTATGTCAGCAATTGTGCAATTAAAGATATCCAGCCTTTGCTCTATGTTGTTCTATAATTTAAACAGATTTGATGCAGTGGGGATGAAAACAAGATGCTGGTTCGAGCAGTAGGTACAATAAGTATATTATTTGTACGAGCAGCTAGTCTAGGCACTCTGTATTTGATACGTGAGGTGATAGGGTTGATTTTATTATTAACAATTTTGTGTAAGGAAATTATTGTAAACATTATCCGTATCCTAAGAAGACTGCTCATATTAAATCTATTCAGAAACAAGTCCTGAGATGTACCCTGCGTTGGATAGTTACCCTCCAAGATAAATGTGGCAGATTTAAAAAACTTCTCTGTACTTTCTCAACTATTGTACTATTGGTATTATAACTTGAATTCCAAACAATGGAGGCGCATTCTAATTTAGATCTAATAAATGTTGAAAATAGTAAGCGAAGAGTAGGCAGACTTTTAAAGTCCCCACTGGTACGTAAAATGAAGCCTAAGGATTTATAAGCTTGAGTTACACATTGAGCTACATACGCTTAAGGAAAAGGCTAATCTTGAGTCGAAGACAACTCCTAAGTCCTTGACGAACTCAGGTCTATCTAAGGCACAATTATCCAGACTGTAATTGAAAATAATGGGGTTTGCCTTACGTGAGAACGACGTTACGTTGCATTTAGATGCGTTTAAGGGGAGATGGTTATTAAAGCACCAGGCATTGAGTAGATCCAAATTATGCTGGAGTTTAAAGTAGTCGTGCTGAAATTCAATGTAAATATTTAATTTAAGACCATCAGCATAAAGTAAATAGCATACGTCGAGGTTGTCAACAATATCATTAATAAAAATTACAAAATATAACGGTCCGAGTATGGAACCTTGGGGTACTCCTGTTTGTTTAAATGACAGACTGGAAACCACGATATTGAACAAACTGGGTCCGACAAGAAAGATTACTAAGAGAATCACTGAACCCAAAGTGTTGTGATTTATTTAAAAGTATACTGTGATCTAATCTGTCAGATGCTTTAGAGAAGTCAGTGTAGATTCCGTCCACCTAATCCCTCTGATCCAAAGCTAATAAACTGCGACTTACACACAAGGGTCAAAACTATGGATATCCCTGTATAAATCCATGCTGTTCTTCTATAACAAGACTTTTGGTGTGAAAGGATATATAATCATAGATCAACATTTCAAAAATTTTACAAAATGGTAATGGGCCGATGATTTTCAATGACATGATTATTACCTTTTTACAAACAAATTCTCGATTCTTTCCACTTATTAGGAAAAGTAGCAGTCTTTAATATCAAATTAAAAATAATGCAATGCGGCTTACAAAGAATCGCAGCGCAGTCCCTTACAGAAAGGGACTCTTTACTGTTTACTGTTTACGGGACCGTTTACGAAAGGGCATCTTGCGCGGAAAGTGCGCATTAAAAATTTCATATATTTGCTCATAAAATACAAATAAGGTCTCGTTAACAGACATATCAAGAGCAAATATTAAGTCAAGTAAAGCTAATTGTTTATAAAGTTCAAGAAATGGTTGTCAGTTTGAGTATATCAATAAACATGAAATGATTTGAAACAAATTTTAGACATGATCTTTTCACCGAGTTCACACTAAACTCGTATATATTAATTATTATTAAGGTATACCTAATTCATAATGCTTAAATAATCAGTAGCGTATTCTTAAAATTCAGTCTTTATTTCCAAAGAGTGGCTTAAGATAAATTTGTTTTTTAAATAACTTTGTCTCTTATAAGAAGCCCTCCAGCCACTGTCTCGCCACTTCTCCTGATTACACGTTTTATATCTTCTACTCCATCGTTTCCATTACTTGGGCCAAGTATGCTTAAACTTCTCGTGTTAAATGGATCATTTTTAATACGGTCATTAAGGATCGACAAAAAACCGCAGTGTAATGTTCTACACTAGTAATACCGAATATTTCGCAGAATAAAAAATGTGATTGATCTTCCTTTAGTTAAACAAGACCTGAGGCTTTTGACTTTAGTTAAAACTTAGTAGTAATATATCGGATGGATTAGAAATAACTTAAATGACTTATAAAAGTGGCCGAAATTAATTTAATAGAATGGAATACAAACCATTTAATACTATTTAATAGAATGCCCTGTATATTATTGCTGAATCTGAGAGCTACATGTTTCACTTTTCATCTATGTAAACTGTACCTATGCGTACAGCGTTTCCGATATCTATGCTTTTATTTATATATTTGCAGAAATACGTATGCCCTGTATTCTTATGCCATGAAAATTGTTGTTTAGGCACTTCTTCACAATGATTTGTTGAAACTCGTTCCTTATTTTTTATTTTTCTATAGTAATTGTAAATTCATAGTAGAATGGCAGAGAATAATTGCACAAATACAGTTCTATTGCATTTATTTATTATGCACGGACAGTGTGGTAGGAAAATCAACAGAATTTACCACAAATGAACAATAGAAAATGTATACGTATCCGAAGTAATTTATAAATTTTGGTTCATTTTTGAAATCCGCAAAAGTTTTCCCAATCCTGTCACATCTGATAAAGTAAATTAAATTAATTTTTTTGATCATGCCAATCCATGTCAATCCTCTATAGTGTCATACACGATTTGGGCTTATATTCGTCGGTTCAAAGAATATTGGCAACCCGTAAGAAGCATGATTATAAATTCACAAGACTTGAAGCTCTTAGGCGTCAAGGTAATAACACTGAGAGTAGAATTTTCTGAATATTGTGAATGTTATTGGTGCGAGTACACCCTGAGCACCCACATTATCTGCAGAAAATAATTTGAACTGAATCCAAACTGTGACCTTAATGATGCACCTTATGGCTTGCCAATAATCTATGAACCAACGGCTATTTCTTTTACAGAAAATCCCTTATCTCATTTTAAATATTCTATTTCCATTTAAAAATGTCATATTATTTTTATTTGAAATTGTATGTCACATAAAAGGTCCAATCCGTTAAAACAAGCGAAAACCATTAAATATTCATATATAAGTAGAAATACAAAAATCTAAGAGTAGGGTTAATATAGAAAGTATAGAAGTAAAGAAGATATTAGTTCAATTGACAGACAACTAATTCCTGCGCCTAGCTGGCTAAATATTTTTACTATTTTAAAGAAAGTCGCTCAAAATTTGTTTCTTTTGTTTAAAGTTGACCAAAATATTAAAATATAAAAATATATAATATATAATTGTTAATATATAAATTATTATTAATATATAAAGATATAAATTTTCTCAAAAATTATTGGTTAGGTATTGGCTTTGTATAGTTAAATACTTTCTAATTAGTTAGAAAGTTAGGTTAGGTAGGCACTTAAGCCTAGGAAATTTTATGATTACCACGCCCACGCATTTGTCGGCGAACATCAAGGGAGCCACGCCGACAGCCCCGAAATTTGAATGGGGGCAGTTGAGACTTCTGTGGCTCTCATATTGCTTTATCCAAAATGGGGTCCCAAATCTATCCAAAAAATGGGACCATTAGGACTCCGGTCAAAATGAGGCCTCCGTAGGTCTCCACCTAGAACTGTCAAAATGGGGTTTCGTATAGAGCTTCGCTCAGGACACACCACTACATAATGAGGCCCTGAAATGAGCCCCATTGAACTCAACACCAGAGTGCTGCAGAAGAACACCCCCAAGCAGAGCTCAAGTGTAATGACGTTAATCCGGCATCTTGCTTGTCACACCCAAGAGCTTGTTGTTTCCGACGTCATCGCAAGAAGTCTCTCTTGCAAATTAGCGATAAATTAAAAAAGGAGGAACGTACAGAGTGTCTTGAAAAAATTAATGGTATAGGATGAGCCAGACAATAAAGTAACCTAACGGGTAGAGAAAAATCATGCGCAGTAGGTATTCCTCTTGTTTATAGAAAAAATGTATGATGTAATAGGAAGAAAAATCATGCGCAGTAGATTCCAATATTTACACAGAAAAATATGGTGGTCGGTAAAATTTGAAAAACAGCGGGAAATTCAGATATTAATATACTTACAGGGTGCATAAAAAAAGTTAATGTTACCTATAGGGCGAGCCAGATAATAAAGTGGTGATGGTCTTGTTTATAGAAAAAATGTATGATGTAACGAGAGAAAAAATAATGCGCAGTAGATTCCAGTTAAATCGTATGGAATATATGACAGTCGTACGAGTAGCTAGAGCTATCCTGTTTACACTTGTAGAAAATTTCAATTAATAATCTTGAAATTAAATGTTTTCATCTGAACTGTATCTTTTCAACATTTTTTTTTTAAATGCAGTAGATTCCACCACTTTTTTAGAGTGGTTACTTTTATTTTCCATATTATAAACCAAACCAAAAATTTTAAATCAAATTTCAACATACGTGCAACATGTAAAGAGTACAACACATAATTCATTGAGAAATAGTTTACAGTGGAAACGTAATTAATAATTAATTTGAAAATCTGAAATATCCATTGACACAATTGCGATGTGAGTACCTTTACATTAATTATTGGAGTTGTCATCAATTTGATTGGCTCTCTCCAACCGTCTCCTCTTATTATCGTACTTTTTGATAGGAGTATAGAATGTATATATACAAAGATATAGAAAAATGTCAATATCTGTCTATTTTAAATTTGTCTAGATATTATGTAGAACTTTGTAGCTGTTGGCAACGTATTATTAATTATATACCGTACGGTTTAGCTTTGCCTGCAGCATTTCCCACAAACAGCCCTTAATTAGAATACCGCCGAACAAGGTATTCTACTAATTAATATAATACATAGTATAATTAGTGTTTCACAGCACAATCCTTTGATTGATAATTGATATAGATAACTGTAAGATGTATAGGAAGGGGACATGTTCTAAGAAATCATATGGCAATTCAATAAAATCTACAGTTTGTGTAGATCTCTTCACATCTATGAATTCTGCGGAATGAGATTGATGACATTCCGTTAACATGAATAAAATACAAATACACCTACTTCCTACAAATATAAAAGCAGTTGAAAAAATACAAGACATTTCCTTGAGGAGCACGTGCAGATGGATTACGGTGTATATGTATAAGTTTTAATGAGAGCAGTGATATTCGACATGACTATACACGGTATGTCACGACGCGCTGAATCGATCTGTATATGGAGAACCAATAGATGTAGAATTTTGAAAATTTGCATGGGTGGCTAAAAATTATTCCGCCCCGAAGGCCTATAAACATTAAGGGTGTGAAGTTCTTGACATGTTCCCTCTCAGATAATGTCTGGTCATCTGGCCATAGATCTCGTTGGCGTTTTTAAAAATATTTTGACTTCCTGTCATTTCCGGTTATACCGGAAATCGATACATACTTCCTTAATTTAAAGGGAATACTACATTTTTCAGGCATTTTTTAATTCCTCGACAAATTTAAGGGTCATTTTGTTTAAGATTCTCTATACCTAAAATATATCTACGATTTTTGAGATATTGAGCTTTTTTCAAAAATTTTGAAAAATGATTTGCTTACAAAAGCTATTTAATTTTATATAAAGAGTTTTCCTGTAGAACTATTTTACATTATACAGGCTGAGCCAAATTTGACTTCCACTACAGACATCTATTAGAGCTACAAGAAGGCTTAAATGGGGAAAGTAGTGCAGAATTTAATGTAGATCAACATTCCGCTAATTGATGTTAGAGCCTATACTAAAGATGATATCTGACAGAATGATTGCAAGGTTTAACTTCTGTAAGCCATTCGAGATTCAAATACAGGATCTCAGTGACTGGGAGTTGAGGATAAATTCTTTGGAGGCTTGGAGGCTTGGAGGCTTGGAGCCTTGTATAGTTCACAGGTGGAACCCAAAACATACAGAGCAACAGGAGCTGGAGTATTTGGGCTGACAACTAGATGGCGTACAAGCCATCTAGGTGTCAGCTTGGAATAGTCTGGAGACTATTCCAAGCAGAAATTTTTGCAATAATGGCATGTTCGGCGGAGAATGTGAGGAGAGGGTACACACATAAACTCATCTACATATTCTTTAATAGTCAGGCCGCAATAAAGGCTCTGAACTCAAACAAGATCAGTTCGAGGCTTATTTGGGACCGTTTTCAATTGCTGGTGGAACTAGCAAATATCAATACGGTGAGACTGTGTTGGGTACTAGGGCATCAATTCATTGAAGGAAATAAACGGGAAGCGGCTCATCCTTTACAGAGAAGAACTGTAGAGATGCTGGGTCATGAGTAAATCTAGGGACAGGAGCGTGAATGGGCTCATAACAGAGCACTGCCATCTCAAGAAGCATTTCTATAATTAAAGATTAGCAGAAAGCCCAGTATGCCGGGGCTGCCATATTTTAAGTGAATGTAAAGGATACGTGATACGATAATGAGTGTATGAGGCTAACGCTTCTGGGTAAACCATTTTTGGAACCTTGCGAACTAAGAGAAATTTCAGCGAGTAGACTTTTGGACTTTATGCAAAGAACAAAGTTGCTCACTGAATAGAATATCGGCAGGATGCACAATAGGTCGAGATGTGGCCGCAGTACTTTCGGACTCACTAAAGAGGAACCGACCCAAAGGAGAAAGAAGAAGAACATTCCGCTGAGAAAACAATTGAATTTTGTTTATATTCGATTTTATTTACAGATTTTATTTTTTATTTGTGGTCCGATCAGAAAAAAAATTGGTATTGTTAGGTTTTCTAAAAGCTTTCCAATGGCATAGCAAATAGTAAGGAATAGTAAGGACGTTATTAGATCCTCCATCGCCTTACTTAAATAAGGACTAAAACAAATCAAGCCAAAACAGCTATTCTCCTGGCTATATACCACGCCAAGTGTTGAATTACAAAGCAAGATTTGCCGTATTTTGGTCCAAACACAGTTAGTATCAAAAATAATAAGGATTCGGATTGCAAACTACGAGGAAATACTCAGATCACACATTGTAGGATGCCACTGATTGCAGACCGGTTTCGACCTTTTTATGATCTCATCAGTGCCATATAAGTGAGCATACCCGCAAAGACCTGAGTATTTGGCACAATAGGTAAGCCTTGCGTACGCAAGCCCTAATGGCGCCACCTCTTGATAATTCTCGCGACTCAATCCAAACTCAATCCAAATCAATCGTATGGGGTAAATCCAATACAAATCGTTGTTAGTAATTTTTTTAATAGATGTTTTTAATAATCATTACCTTAAAGCCCTTCTGCAAATAAAGCGTAATGCAAATTATCTTCATATACCAATCTCTTATCAGTAAATTACCAGTTAAAATAATGAATATACCTATATGCCATGGTTGGTTGTTTTGTTTTATATTATTTACAATAATTTAATCCACATTTGCTGCTAGCTAACGGGTTCATGGAACAAAACCAAATGTTTTGTTGCTTGTACAGCATACAAGGGGTTACTGCTTAAAACCAACTTTGTATTCTGAACATCAGGTAGTGTTATATGACAATTAATTATATAAAACATTTTACAAATTGCAAACTAGTTGCAATTATATTTACATTTGCATTTGTATCTAGCAGTTTTAATTTTGACCGCGCTTTCATAAATACAAATTAAAAGCAACGGTCTAGTGAGCCTTTTTACGTTTTAATTGTAAGCGACACCATACAAATTGCAACAGTTTCGTTTAAAAGCGTTTTATAGCTCAGCGTAGATTTATATTTTACTTAAAAATACCCCACATATAACACTAATATTGATCTATATTAAAGTATGCCTATATTTTATGTAATTCCTGCATCTCCTCCAATATTGGCTCTTTGTTGACGTTTCGTTTAAAGATATGGGAACGTGGAACGTGAATATTTTTTTAAATGGGAAAATAAAACTCTGTATACATCTGTCAGAACGGTTGATGTATTTTCCCGAATAACACTCCCTAATGAAAATATATGGGAAATATTATACGGAATGCAGTAAATTTTTGCTTTGTTAAGGGGTGCTTTCGCCAGCGGTGAATGCATAACAGTTCCTTTGTTGACTTAAGCTCCCACGGTGTTGCAAATCTCCCAACATTGATGAAATATTATTAATTATTGATGTAATAGCTCTAAATCTATTTTCCATTATAATTTTGATGATGCATTTTTTATTATTTTCTTCTACTCAATTCTCTTATTACCTAAAGATAATAGTTTATAATAGCTTATTTAGTAATAATAATATATCCAAAAATTTATTTTAATAAATTTATTAGCGAGTGTACTGTAGGATAGTGAAATTATTTTATTTGTTACTGAACCATATCAATACAATAATAATAAGTATTATTATTATTATTATTATTATTATTATTATTATTATTATTATTATTATTATTATTTTTATTATTATTATTATTATTATTATTATTATTATTATTATTATTATTATTTATTTTTTTGTTGAAATCCAGTTGACCGATTCCCTGACTCCGATTCTCAGGGTCGGCCGCTGGTGGTTATTAGTACCTATTCCTCACGTCCGTAGGGTGAATAACTACTGAGTCCAGGAATCGTGTGCCCTGAGTAGACGTAATGAGCCCGGAATGACCGCCTTTTGCATTCTTTCAGCTAGAAGATCTGCCGAATTTCGGTTGCCGGTATGATCTTCAGTTCCGAAAGCAGTGTATCTCTTGCTCCACCGAGAGCTACTGTTATCAGTATCACAGCAGCAGGCTTCACAGTATGTTCTGGATGGAGTCTGCGGAGTTCGAAGAGAAGGTCTCAATATTTCATTGGTTTCTCCTCCTCCTTCAAGACAATGTTGGTCTCGGCAGAAGCCGAGAACTCGATGATAAACATTGTCTTGAGCTGGTGACCGAAGAGGACTACATGAAGCTTATTATTATTATTATTATTATTTGTTCTTACTGTGATAATGAAGCTAGAAAATATTGAACGTGGTTACAAATATGTTTCTAAATATTACATGTATTAAATATAAATATATAATACTGCAGTTTTAAAATGGTGACCGATGTTGTCTATACCAAGGTCTATAGCTCATTCAATTTTAGAAAAAGCTATGTCAAACTATATCTATATAGTTTTAGAAATTATCTTCGGATATGTGAAAAGTTAATATATTCGAAAATAAATGATACGAGTATATCAGATTTCTGCCTAAAGGCTCAATTTATCCAAAAATTTTTTTTCAGAAACTATCAGAAGTACCTACCTAAATTTATTCACATACACTGCCTAATACTAACGATAATAATGACTGATAATGTTGCTTGAACATCAGGGGTATCGGCAAATTTTTGTAGTGTTATAATTATAGTACGATTGAACTAAGAATGATGAACTATTTTGTAATAATTGGTGAATAGCATCTGCCAATATCTATACTTTGACTCTCATATTTAGTCTGTTGTTACTATAAATCTGATTCAACTTGCCTCCTAAAGTTGGCAGGAATACCAACACGTCTGCGTGGATTTGTTTGGAACTTTCTGATGGGAAAATATTATAGAGAACTTTTTTATTTGAAGTATAGTTTTGAAGTTTTTCCTCAAGTATACGTCAAATTCCCAAACAGCTACCTATCCTGCGGACATTCTTAAATTAGTAGCAAGTTTACCTAAAACTTTCCCCATTTAACCATCCTATATTATAGCATCCGAGATCTCAACATATTATATGTATCACCAATTTGGGACGACACTCTATATCAGTAAAATAAGACAATATCAAATAGAAGTATGTAGCTAGAAGTTCTATAGAGACTTTGAAATTATTTTAGCAGGTAACATGTAATGCAGCTGTCGAGTATGTTCGGTGACAAGAATCTATTAGGAACCCCAATTATTCAATTATAATATCCACGTTAGTGACAAAATAGCGATCAATCATCTATCCAGTTCAAGATGTTGGATGGGATGATTATCGTGTTGAGGTAATTAAGCACTCGCGAATAATTAACTAGCACGTCATCGATGTATCAACCACTTAAGGGAAGTTTGGTAAACAGCAGAGAGAGTTGGGAGAGAACATTCATTTAATTTCGCTACGACCGACGCGACGGATGCAAAACAATTCTGTTCTTGGTGTATAACTCAGGGCTCGCATGTAGGGTTTCATATTCAGCTGTTCCAGAACCTTGTGTAGGTGTAATTAAGTTCATATTGATTAAAAAACAAAGTACACTGGTAAATAAGAGGCAGATCCAGTTTACTTTTACAGTAAATGAAAGCAACTACTGTTTGCCACTCGAGATTTATATTGATTGGACGTCATCATATGTCAAAGATAAGATTCTATGTTTTTAATTAGCTATGAAAAACTGTAACATTGATATTAAAAAAAACCAATGAAGAAGTTTTCACGTATATACAGGGGATCCATTTTCTATATCATTAGATGGCTAACTTTGTAGTATAAAGAGGTATAGAATTTCTTAAATTTTCAAAATTGAGCATAATTATAAATGGCACCTAATGATTTTAATTTTCAACTGTTCGAGATATTATCTACAGTCGAATGAAAATCTACAAAATTTTTAATCGGCAATATCTCGAAACTATGACATAGAAAAATGGTCGCAGTACTCTTCGTTAGTTTTTTACGTAGAATTTATCAATATCAAAATTCCACAGTCCCTCCATTATTCATTGAGATGTATATAAAAATATGTTTTTTAAAACGTTAAACTTTAATTATTGTAAAATGTACACGAATGTAGAAAATGGATACGATATGTAGCTATTATGCAACAGAAATTATTGTAATGTAAGTGAGCTTTATTATCAGCAGTACATGAAGAAAGAAACCAGACAAATACTATTTTCCAAGTTGGAAAATAAACATGGATCTTTCCTAAAATCAAAAAATAAGAAAACTAAATTTGATGAAGATGACGAGGAGAGAGTTTTGGTTCCAAAAAGAAGAGTTCAAGTGAATTTAAGAAAAATTGGGTATTTATAAAATAACGAATTTATTCATTACTTTACGAAATCACTGTATAGGTATCTAATAATACAAGGTTCTGAATTTGAACGACTATCATTCATAATTTTAGTTAAAATGTTTAATACATTTAAAGTTTAAACCATAAATGAAAAAGTAACTTATCTTTGATTCGAAGATGAGAAGGTATTAAGATCATCAAACAACTTCCATTCAGTAAGGCGAAATATATGGCCATGGACAGTGCAGAAACAACTTAGTTTACAACTTCCAGGCTTCCACTGATAAACTTAAATTCCCAAGAATAATCAAACTCACACCAATACTCATGATTGATGTTTCGATCCGAGGTTGTAGATACAATCAACTATAATACAGTAATACATGATAAAAGATATTTACATTTCATGCTCAGGAAAATGCCACTCCATAAAATAGGGGCAGGCCGACCTGTTTAAAAAACAAACATAGTCAGCCCTTTACTGAAAAGTTTTCATCAGGACTTTCGAATCTAACGCTATGTGATGATGTAAAAACAATCCAGCTTACGTCAAGAAATAATCCCATAACTATAAATCCATATAACGTGAATTGGATTAAATTCATCAACCACTGGTTACAACTTTACATGGACAGCGTCTATGTGAATCAGCGGTCGATGGAGGAAAGGGGCGAATCTTATGAGATTTTTGGCGATACCTGATTCAGAAAGCATTGTGCGCAGATTTCACTTGCACTTGATTCACTGAGCTAATATAATTAAAAGAATGACCAAGATGACTAGTGAACTCATGGGACATACAAGAAGTGAATAAAGTAATAAGTGTCTTGAAATCTCTTGACTTCTAGCCCATGCAAGCCAATTTCTCCAAGGGGATGCGTAAGTTTTGAGGGAAGAGTCCCGCCATGATTTCCTTAATAGTGCTGTGTCCTCATCAGACCAGTTATTGATCATAATCCCGTATCTTCCAAGTTTCCAAACACACCTTTCTTGCTTGAGGTAAGGGTTTTCGTATCTGTGCATCTGATCTGTGCTTATCAGATCTGGCAACTGGATTGGGAGGCTATTGCTCTCCTTTTGCTCACAATAATAATGAATAATGAGGGTAACTCGAAATATCATTCAGCCACAATTTCACGCTAACATAAAACGAACACAATAATACATACATACATACATTGTTGTCAACTTTATAGATCTCTGTTAATAAATAATAATAAGAAATAGTTTGTAGGTGCCTAAGCAGTAAAAATATACCAGGTATGTTATACCTGTAATAATGAACTATTGCGAAAGGTTAATAAAAAATGATGATCGTCTAAGTTCTATGAATAACAATTATAACTAAAATCATTTACTGAACTATGTTACTGAATCTATATTTTCCATAACCACTGTTATTATAAAAGTGTTTATATTTTGCTCTGCATAAATTATAATTGAAGACAAGGGATTGAAGTTAAATAAAATAAATTTAACTACACAGTGAGCCAAATAATTAAAATAGTCTTGTCGATGCAATAGTAATATTGATGCAGAATCTCTGCTGCAACTGAATGATAATTCCTACCGTAACAAGGAACTTGAACATATTTCATTAAACAAAATATCTTTGGAAAGGTTATTTACTTATAATATTGTCAAGTTTTAAAACTCTACTCCTCCACCCATAGGCATCGAATCATTCAGTTATTTTCTGGAATGGTAACATGTCACCTATTAAATGAAATTTGCAAACCGAAATTCTTTTTCTTTTTGTGGGTCATCGACTACTGCTCTAATTTATTTTGAGTAGAAGAAGAAACTGAACATCACCATATTGTACAACCTATAAAATGGAAAATTTTTAATGGATTATATATTATTATGTTTTATTTTTTTATGCCAATAATATTATTATTATTCGTATTTTTGTCCATTATCCAGTTCTCAGTTTCTTGCTCAATTTATCATGTATTACCATGTATTTAGCAAGCGAAACCTCCTCATGGCTCCCAATGTCTTGCGTCCGACCTTGTAGTGAGATGTATCTCAGATCCGATGCCACTATGGAGAACTTGCTTTACGATAACGTTGGGTAATGTTATAATTCAGACCCGCAATCATCTAGAAGAGGATTATTTCAGGGTGATACCCTCATCTAACTTTTCTTTTGCATTAAATTAATCGTTACCTCATCCATTTGTTCTATGTGGGTTATCATAAAGTTTATGCATTCAGGAGAGGAACTTATCTCAGCCCTCAGGTTGGTACAGGAGCACTAATTCATCTAAAGAGCGGACGAAGCGTAGATATGGAGCTTATGGATTGAAGCTCTTATGCGAGGATCTTATATAATTTAGATGTTGAACTTAGTGTAGTGAACAACACCACACTCAATAAGTAAGTAACTCCACGGTATGTATCGGCAACACCTCTGGCTGATCTGGCCTTCAGAGCTGTTGGGTAGAACAAGCTCTGCGCGACAAATATGCTAGCCATTCCTGTCCTGCTCTACTTCTTTATAGTAAATAAATGAACATGAAAATGGTGCGCAAATTGACGTGCGAACTCGCAAGATTATACATTTTTTTAGGAGTTCATCCGAAATTGTTCGTTCCATGTTTTCATCTCCAACGACAACATTGAGGCCGTGATATGGTGAGTTTGGAGTTTTTCCAACACAGAATGACCCTGAGTGAGGATTTACAGTTATCAGAAAATTAGGATGCCCTCCTTTGTATGGTGCGAAACCATGAGAATGCAAAACAGTAGCTTTTTTATTCGAGACAGCACGAAGGTGTTATATTGGACCCATGTAGAATCCGTTCGGTTCGGAATAAGTCATTGAATTATATCTTCTATAAAAATATAGATCAGGACTAATCCGAAATGATTTTAATTCCAAAATTTCTCTTGCTCTGCAGGACTCAATTTTTAACAGAAAGATTCATAATGACTTACTATGGGTTACATGGGTTTAGAAATTACCAATGTGAAGTGGAGGGTCTGTCGTTGTGCACCTGAGAGACTAATGCATTTGTTGTCAGCTTGCTCAGTGTACACAGCCTTAAATATATTTACAGATACGACGGAGCTCTATGAGTGCTATATTATCACTTTGGACACTCGTATAGGAGATAAAGACATATATGATAGCCCCTACTGCCTCATTTTACAGGGGGTCTTGAATCCGTTCTGGGAAACGAGAATTCCTGAATTTATTTAAACTGCTTTTTCCCACTCTCAACCAAATACCCGCTAATAATTTTGATGTAGTCCTCCTTGATTACCATATCAGGAGGATGTTTGTTATAGAGTTCTCGGCACTTGCTGAGAATAACATTGTTCTGAATGAGGAGGAAAAAATTGATGAAATTTAACAATTTGTTTTTCAAATTCCGTAGATTTGACCCGGGTGGTGTGTACACAAGTCTCTCACACCATAAGTGCTATAATAATTAGTATAGTCCAGATAAAATTTGTGGAATTGTTAGAGTAGATTATGATATTGATAATGAGTTGATGATTATGAGTTGAGACTATTTTGAGACTAAATTGAGTAAGCTGATTATTATTGTTATTAACATTTTTCATGTTTCATATTATTGTTTTGCTACTATGACATATGATTCTATTATATAAAGGCTTATCATGTGATAATTGCACAGATAAATAGGTTACTAATTATGTGCCAACGAATTTATTCTGTTACATTCACCGAATACAATAGCTTCAACTAATTAACTAGTTACCTATTAATATAAGAAAGCAACGTGGCACGGCATCAAGCAACTAGCGTAGTATGTTTAGTATGCCTAGTAAACTCGCCTGGATATTAATTGCAGCATTATAAACTTAGATACTGCAATTACCGGAGTTCCTTCAGATGGAACAATTTTGTAAGCAGCGTAAATAAATTTAGATACTGTATATTCATGTCAATAAAGTAAATTTGATATGGCAATATTTTCCGTACAAAGTATAATATAAATTAAATCACCACGATTCCACTGGAAAATCTACAGTCGCTTTGATTTAACAAACTTTTGTAAATCGCAGTGGACATTGCCATAAAATACATTAAACATATCCCTTCTACAGTCGATAGAGGTAGAACGCCACATATTGCCAGAGCCTGGCCTCATTCTACAGATACTTTACTACTCAGTCGGACTACTAAATGCCAAATAAAATCATTCAGCAGTTCAAATACCTATGTGGCATTTATAAAATTTTTATTTTTAAACTCGATTTCGTTTACTTCGTTGCTTTTGATTAATGCAAGGGATTCCCAAAATATATTATGATATCAGCACCTTGGATATTTAATATGAATAAGGGAATAATGGTTGTTAAATAATTATATTCCTTCCCTCTATAGTGTGATCGTGCTGCTACTGGTAAAAGGAATACAAACATAATCGTCTTTGAACTCTATATCGTTTAAAAAAGTTACTGAATATGACATATAAGGAATACATTTCTTACATAGTTTGATTACGAAATTTAGCAGATTTTCTCTTCTGGTTAGTTTCATTTTGCCTTTGGATTTATCGAGATACCACAATGTATACACGGTGATCTTGAATTAAGTTGCAGAACAGATCTTTATTCAGCGTAATGAAACTGGCTGTTTATTTTCATAGACTCAAAAAGGTCGTTTTTCTGTAACGGATATAGTCATAGTCATACTGATCAGTTAAAGACCCAATGGCTTTACATACAGTGTGACCCTGAAATGTATATCTATGTGTATCTATGGTGTTTTGCATAAAATGCATTATTACGAAGCTGGAGCGCACTAAATTATTTGAAATAAACATTTAATGACCCCTAAACGAACCACTAAAAGCGAACGTTTTATATTTTTAATGACCAAACTGGATATGATGTAATAATAATACATTTAATCATTAAAGAATATCATTATTTCGTTTACATACAGGATGACAACAATAGCTTGACCCGCGAAATGCGCAAAGGAGGGAAAAAAAGGGTCAGTGTTGGACAAAAATGCAATATATCATGACACACCTCATATTGAGAGTACAATCTGAGACACAAGTTTGTGAACCTGAATTAGAATAAATGGTCTAAAACTGAATTTACAATTTCTCGAGCCTGGCCACCTAGTACTTTGCTTTTAATTCGGCTTTTAGACGGCATTTTTCAGTCCAGATCAAAAAAGAAAAATAACACAATTTCAAAATTCACAGAATTTACACTTTTTCACAGACTGTACCGAAGTGAACTACACGAGAACGCTTGGCAGAATGAGCTCGCCCCACCCGAAAACCGCGAGTTTACTGCGCATCCAAAGTTCAGGGGCCAAGCTATTTGTTGTCAACCTTGTACCTATTGTATCATGAATACTGGTGAACACATGAAATACTCAAGCCTAATTTTTCATTTGTTGCATTTTTAGTTGGCCAACTAGTACTGAATACAATTTAGGATATGAATTGTCATAAATAAAATATTTTAAGAAAGTCAGAATTCAACTTTTGTTCATTTACAGTAGCACTAACGGGAGGGGGATAAACCGACCCTTCACAAGATATTGTGCCTCTTAATTTTGGTTCACTTGATTTGTGTAAATTTTTCTCCAGAGAGAAACCAGGATCTTACTGTGCAACTAAGACAACAAAACTACAAAAATGTAATATAGTGTATTGTAAAAATAAAGTATAATGTATACGACAGTATTAAATATATTCAATTTTTCAAGATAGAGATTACAAATGAAGAAAGTGAGAGAACCAACCATTCAACGAGACATGTCGAGCTGCCAATCCTAGGGCTAAACATGGTCCACAATCAAACCCTAGTTTAGACATTGCCTGCGATAGGACACCTAACTCACTCCGTTATTTATTAAATATAGTAAAATAGGTTTCCCATACAGCTCGCATCCAAAATAACCTGGTCTTTAATTTCGTAAATGTAAAATGTTAACTTACTTAAACATGTACAAATTCTCTACTAATTTCTCTTCGGTAGTTTTATAAAATATCTCAAAACTTAGTGAATTGATTTAGAAAATAATTATTTTAATATAGGTACTTATTTTATTGCAAATAAAGTGAAATAAATAAATATATTTTGAAGGAACTAGACACAATAGAAGCAACGGGTCTCTTTTCTTTTGTGTCTTTCCACTTAGATCAGATCGATAAGGTTAATTGTGAGCAGAACACAATTAAGCGAGAATTGAATTAAAACAATACCGATGAAAGAGTTTAAATTGCCATGAAATAAAGGAACGTAAGCCGAATGAAATAAAAGGCAACACTATGGGAAAGAAAACCTTTAATTATTGCAATATTTCCTAAACGAACTGTTTACTTGCTAATTCTCTAGTTAATTAAGGTCTTAACTTTTTTGATAACTTATTGGATAATTAAAATGTCTTAGATACTTTACTCTAACAAAATAAGTTTTATTTAATATTATTTCTAATTACGTTCTAGGTATAAGTTTTAAGAGAGTATTTTATAAAAAAATACAAACATTTTAAATACGTACACAGTACTCCGAACTAGTTCAGCTATTACCTTATTTCTGTTTATTAATTTTACCCCTGACAAAAATTAAGATTTGCTGTATCTACCTCTGCTACGAAGTCCCCAACGACACAGAATAATTTCACCAGCTAGTACAAAATAGGTCTGTGTGATTAAATGTATAAAATTATTATTGCTGTCTTTCTTCTTCATAGCTATGTGTCTAAAGTCTAATTTTCCCTCAAGACCGCCTGGTGAACCGTATCTCCACCAGAGCTACCTCAGTAGTGGTGTTTCTGCACTATAAACAGCAACTGGCGCCTGAGGCAAATATAAAAAGAAACTGATACCCAGGCGTCAAAGTGACACTTCGCACCTGCAATAATTCGAAGTATATGTCATAAAATTAACCTATTTGTAAGAACTTACCAATACATTATTATTACCAATACTGTAGTATCACAATAATGTAGTTGCATTCATTTTATATATACTGTGCACATTTCTGAGGTACATGTAGCATGATTTATTGATATTAAGTTTTAGTCATCTCCGGGTTGTGCTTATTTTATAAAACGAGTGTTCAAATGTGCCCGCTGGATCTGTATCCTGAACTTGCATGCGCAGATATATGTGCTGTACTGCCCTGCGTCAGTAGTGATGTCTACAGCACACTGTATATCTTTGCTAATGTCAAGGTTAGTAAACGATATCTTCGTCAGTGTTAAAATTTGAAACTTAAAAGCCCTGTTATCTCTTTCCAACGTAAAGTTTCACTATAAATCTTCCATTTAATAGAATTTACTGATATGATACGTAAGATTTATTAACGGAGCATTTTCAAGTTACAGAATTACTATTAAAGACAACAAGTTGCAGCAGTATGAAGTATTAGGGAGTAATAAAAGTGAACCCACTCTACAACGGACGGCACTCATGCAAAATGGTGTCCTTTGTTGAGAGGTTTCTGTTGTGGGGTGAAATACAAAATTACTTATACAAGCAGTAGGCCTACATTCCGCCTGTTTCACCGTTAGTGTACATACCCATAAATATGAACAAAAAAAGGAACATTCACTTGTCACCACCTCAGTTGTTTTAACAATAGGCCCCAATAGGCACATCGTACCATTAGAGATCGACCAACTAACATATAACTACATAATTGTCGCCACTGTTTTGCATGAAGGCACTGTAGTGCAAACTCATAAAGCAAATGCAGCTAATTTATAATATGGTAGAACGGAGACAAAAATAATCATGATATAACATTAGCTATTTAAGATTAACTAAAGGTATAGTAATATAAAACTGTATATGGAGCTGAGCGAGCTTTTTAAGTTATATAAATTCTAGTTAATAAGTTACAATTATTAAGAAAGATAGCGTCAGCTATTCCAGTTAATTGGATGCAGTATTTGAAAAATGTATGTTATATTTAGTTCAGTGGTTTGCAGAACATCAACAGTTCAATAAATTGTATAATGGTATACACAGAGGGCAAAATATTTTCTATCATAGAGGAAAGGGTATAATAAAAATAAAATGTCACACTTATTTCCTTCTTTATTCATACTGACTTTTTGGTACATGTTACAGAAACTTACTTCACTTGCATAAATTAAAGGGCAAACTGTCTCACATATTTTTTTCAAAAAAGTGTCGTTGGCGAAACTATGATTGGTATTATCTGTTTTTCGACTATTTAACATTTTCGTTACCCTTTAAGTAAACCTTGATATTGTTACTCCTTCGGGGGTTCTAAAGATAAGTGAGAATTTTATACAACAGCAAAAATATTTATTTAACACTTCAAACACAACACAACACTTCTTGTACAAAAACTAATGAAATACTCGCCGAAAACACTTCGAAAATTGCACTTAGTTCACTTAAGTATTGCTCATTTCCTCTCGATCGCTGCCTGATTAAGACTGACTTTCTCGCCGGCACGCCACGGCCTTTATACAGTGTGAGTCAATAAGAACGAATTCTTTAGTAGCTCGTTAAATAATGGAGATAGAGCAAAATATTGAAAAGGGGTGTTGTTTCATCTCTTTTTTTCTATAATCTTAAATTATTTTTAGATATACAGGGTGCACCGTTGAGGGGTTACAGAATCCAACATTTGTTTTTTATATGGAACACCCTGTATTTTATACGAGATTTTGATTAAGCTTAAAATTCCCCATATATTGATGCCCCGCTTGCTGATCTTGTATGCGGGGTTGCCAGGTTATTTCGGTTTTTCTAAAAATTTGGGGAAAAACATAACCTTGTAAAAAAATCATAGTAACCTTGTTTCCTATAATTAAAGGTTGAGATTCGGTATTTAGATAATCAAACCCTTATACTATAAACCGATATCATCGTAAAATTATTTGCTTGTACAGGATGTTTTTTCTAAGCAACTGAGTGGTCTGAATATATTGTGAAAAAACTCGTTTTTCTTTTATGGAACCCCCTGTATATTATAACACCAGACAAACGAGTATTAAATAAGCTCTCAAATGATATATGGTTTGCTATATCTAACTCTAATAGTTTTCAAGATATTCAAATTTATACAAATATGGCAGTGACTTCTTTGTCATTTATTTATTCAGTAATTAAGTATTTCAAGAAAAAAACATATTTTCTAAAATTTTTCTTGTTTTTATTTATTTATTTAGAGTACAGCTGCCCAGACAGATCAAAATTCAATTACAGGGCAGGAAAATATGCAAAAAAGTAAGAATACAACAATAAACATATACAATAAATTAGCAACACAAATATAAAAACACTATATATAAAAAATATTAATAAATAAAACATTTACAAATAAATCAAAGGATCAGATAAAAAAATAGGTAACAAATAGCAAAGAGCATGAAATTATCAAAAAATACAACTAAACATACAAATGTGATAACAATTTAAAACAAGTTATGTGCCTAACTTAAAATACATTGCCTGATGTTATGTACTGAACAATTAAAAATGTCTAAATTTAAATGAAAATTCATATAATTAGAACACATTCTATATATTGGGGAATATTTCAGTACATTTGTTCTTGTAGTTGCTAAATAAAATAATGCATATGTGCGAGTATATACATTGGGGACATTGAAATAAATATGCTGTAAGATGTCTGGACAATCAATTAAATTACACAGTAGTTTGAATAAAAAAAGGATGGAAAAATATACACGTCGCAAAGCTAGGTCCCTTAAACCAAATCTATTCAACAGATCAACCTGTGGCGTACCCTGCACGGGATAAATGCCGTCAATTCTAAAGCAAATATATTTGACGAATTTTCTGTGCACTCTCTCCAATTTGAGAATGTGAATATCATGTTGAGGATCCCAAACTATAGTTGAGTATTCCAATTTTGGCCTGACAAGTGCATTGAACAATAAAGTGAGCGTAGACACATCTGCAAAATGACTTGCATTTCTCATAATAAAACCCAAACTCTTGTAAGCGTTTGATATAATATAATTAGTGTGAGCAACAAAACTCAGCCTGCTATCAAAAATGACGCCCAAGTCCTTAAATTCTGTCGATCTATTTAAGTGAGTATCTTCTATACTATAAAAAAAATGTATCGGAACACTCCTCCTGGTAAAACTAATTGTGTTACATTTTGCAATATTTAATGACAAACTGTTATTTTGGCACCATACATAAATTTTTGTGAGATCACGTTGTAAACGATGACAATCCATAACAGTGTCAATAGATGCGAATAGCTTTAAGTCGTCAGCATAGAGGAGGACATTTGTTTCAAGGTTGCTACATATGTCGTTAATAAACAAGACAAATAGAAGAGGCCCGAGTACCGAGCCTTGTGGAACACCTGATGTTGCATTCACGTCAACCGATTTATAACCGCGGTATTGAACGCTTAAGACACGATTACTCAAATAAGAACTAAAAAACTTGATAAAGTCGAGTGTCAGACCAAAATTTGATAATTTATATAATAAAAGACCATGATCTAATTTATCAAAGGCTTTCGATAGGTCTGTGTATATAACGTCAGCCTGGCCGCCCTTATCCACTGTAGTAGCAAGAAAGTGTGTAATACTCACGAGATTAGTAGTTGTAGATCTTCCAGAAATAAATCCATGTTGAGAGTAAGAAATCAGTGACTTTGTATGAAAACACAGTATATTGTATAAAACTACCTCAAATAATTTACTAAAATTGCAAAGTTATAACTATAGGCCTATAATTTTCGATAGTGGCTTTACTTCCTTTTTTGAAGATAGGACATATTTTTGATTTCCTCCAAACCTCAGGAAATGTTGCAGATTTAAGAGATAAATTAAAGATGATGGAAAGAGGTGAAGCAAATACAGGCGCACAGTCCTTCAGTAGAAAAGCTGGAATTTCATCGGGGCCAGTTGTTAATTTATTTTTACATTTTTTTAGTGCGTTATATACGTCATGTTCAGACACCGTGGGTATATTAAGCTGAGGTACGTTGGGCGTTAAATCTGCGGTAAAAAAATCATAAACTGACGACTGAATAAATGCTGCCTGAAAGAAATGGGCAAAACCATCGACTATATCCTGTGGGTCATTAAGGGGGCGATCTTGATAACTCATGGAACTTGGAATACTAGATGTGTTTCTCATGTTGTTTAAGAAAGACCAAAAATGACTAGGATTAGATTTAATATGCGACTCTGCATTTCTTATGTACATCTTATGTGCTATATCAATATCCTGCTTAACTTGAGAACGCACCGATCTGAATTGATTCAGATAGGATATATCTCCAGTTCTCTTGAATTGACGCCACAGACAAGACTTTAACTTAATATTATTTATTACTGGTTTATTGAACCAAGGAGGATAAACCGTATTACTCCTAAACGTCTGAGGAACATTTTTAAGAAATATTAAATTTAATTTATCATAAAAACGAGAACAGGCTTCATTGACATCAGTACAAGTAGATAGACTAGACCAATCTGCATCACATAGATCATTATATAAGGTACAGAAATCTGCTTTTTTGAAATTAAAGTAAGACGTCGCTCGTCGGGCAAATATTTTTTGGTTAGATTTAACATTGAGGGAAAATTCTAAGGATGGGTGATGAGCATCCTCAGTAAGTAGATGATTCTCAGATTTGTTGACGATAACAGGTGACCTACATAATACCAGATCCAACAATCTGTTGTTCAAGTTCACGACGTAATTATACTGAGTAAGACCGAACCAGCTACAAAGATTAAGGAGAGAACTTAAATAGTTATTACTAACCTCACCAGTTGTTAAATAATTAGTATAGGACGGAATATTAAAATCACCAAGTATAAGCAAAACATCGTCATTAAGAAGGCAGAAAATTGAAGCAATTGCGTCAAAGAAAGATTCATTGTTTTGTTCAAAACTGTAGTTTTTTTAACTTTTCTTACTAACATGAACAATATATTTTTTAAAAAAATTAAGAAACCAAATACTAACAAAAAATAATAAGGGATGCAACATCACAATTTTAAACGTTCACAAATTGAATACATCAATTTCTAATATAATATTATAAATACTGCTGGAAATGCCTGCCACCTTGAGCAAGCATCGTGTAAGATGTGTTACAAAGGAGTCTCCAACGTTTGTGAGCATTTGTCTGTTTACCTGTGCAAACGAGTTTCTTATCTTTCTTTCATATCTTGAGGTGTTGTGGGTGGAGTCTGATAGACCATATCTTTTATAAAACCCCAAAGAAAAAAATATAGTGATCAAAACCCTCATGTGATCAGCACAGAAACCCTCAGTTTCAGCACCACTGGACTGTGACTGTTTGGGGTGGGATTGTTGGTAACCATTTAGTGGGCCCATACTTGGACACGTAAATGGGCAAAATTATTTAAATTTTGTAGAAAATGATTTCCAAGATCTGTTAAACAATGTGCCACTGACAACAGTTCGCAGATATGGTTTCAGTAAGATGAAGCACCTCCTCACTATACTGCTGCAATTAGACATGATCTTGATCAGGAATATCCATGCAAATGGATTGGATATGGTGGTCCAGTCATGTGGATAGCTAGATCGCCATATCTTAATAAATTGGATTTTTTTTCTTTGGGGTTTTATAAAATATATGGTCTATTAGACGCTACTCACAACATCTCACGATATATAAAAAAGAATAATAAACTCGTTTATACAGATAAACAGACAAGTGCTCACAAACGTTGGAGACTCCTTTGTAACACGTGTTATACGATGCACTGCTCAAGGTGGTCGGACATTTCCAGCAGTATTTATGATATTATATTAGAAATTTATATATTCAATTTGTGGACGTTTAAAATTGTGTTGTTTCATCCCTTATTATTTTTTGTTAGTATTAGATTTCTTTAATTTATTTAAAAAATCAGGTTCCTATTAGATTTTTTAACTCATGCGTTTTTGAAATTACTGAAATACCGTTGGCTGTTTAATAGATATAAAATATTGTTCATGGCAGTAAGAAAAGTTAAAAAAACTACAGTTTTGAACAGAACAAGAAAAATTTTAGAAAATGTGTTTTTTTCTTGAAATACTTAATTACTGAATAAATAAATGACAAAGAAGTCACTGCCATATTTGTATAAATTTGAATATCTTGAAAACTATTAGAGTTAGATATAGCAAACCATATATCATTTGAGAGCTTACTTAATACTCGTTTGTCTGGTGTTATAATATACAGGGGGTTCCATAAAAGAAAAACGAGTTTTTTCACAATATATTCAGACCACTTCAGTTGCTTAGAACAAACATCCTGTACAAGCAAATAATTTTACGATGATATCGGTTTATAGTATAAGGGTTTGATTATGTAAATACCGAATCTCAACCTTTAATTATCGGAAACAAGGTTACTATGATTTTTTTACAAGGTTATGTTTTTCCCCAAATTTTTAGAAAAACCGAAATAACTTGGCAACCCCGCATATAAGATTAGCAAGCGGGGCATCAATGTATGGGGAATTTTAAGCTTAATCAAAATCTCGTATAAAATACAGGATGTTCCATATAAAAAACAAATGTTGGATGCTGTAACCCCTCAACGGTGCACCCTGTATATCTAAAAATAATTTCAGATTATAGAAAAAAAGAGATGAAACAACACCCCTTTTCAATATTTTGCTCTATCTCCATTACTTAAGGAGCTACTAAAGAATTCGTTCTTATTGACTCACACTGTATAGGTAAACTAAGCTTCTAGATCCTCGTAGAAATTTCCATCGAATACTCACGAATAATCCACATACCAGGGCAGTTCAATAAATAATCGACTGCCAGGTTATACGAGGGGTATTCGATAAATACCGCTGGTGACATCCAGGAAATATGGACAAAAGATCTCCCTTATTTGAAGGCCTAGAGGGCTCAGACTTCTCGACTGAGTGGTTGTCCCTGGCACCCCGAGAAGTGATGTTGCCAGATTGTGGGCAATTTCCTTAAAACTGGGGGAAAAGTAGATTTGGCAACGCCGCACTCGGGCACTGTGTCGGTGATTTTGTAACACTATTTTAGTTAATCAAAGTAAGTGTACAAGTGTAATGCTTGGGAAATTTGACTGTTATTCGCATGACCGAACGCTTTTACCTGTCTTAACCCACACAATAATTTTAAATATCGATACAATTATACGAGGTCATTCTATATTAATCAAATAATGTTGGATGCAATAATGTTGCAAAATAAATAAAATATAATTGAAAGACCCAGTAATAAATAAATATTTTTTAAATATGAAGGACATTATTAGGGCGAAAGTAGAATAACAATCTCTTCAGTGTTTCCGCCTGTGAGGTGACTGATGTGACATTCGGATAAAATATCTTTATTTTGATGAATGTCTGAATACCATCACACCGCGAATATGTATGAGGTTATTTACTCAAATAAGGAAAACGACTCCAAGTTATTACATCTTGTTTGTATTCCATGATTTATTGCAAATAACATGGTGTCTTATACATGACTATCTATCAATTTTATATTTTATTCAGTGTGAAACCTATAACAATTTGAATAACTATTTTTATCGTTCATTTTATGTATTTCTAAGGGTACATGGAAATATACAGGGTTATTCAGAACCTATCGAAAATAAAATTTGGGGATGTTCAACATACATATAGAAATGTGGTAGTGCAAAAAGAAATTTTTTTGGCGGGGTCTGAAAACTATTTAAAAATGTTTCTTGCACGCCGCTGGATACTGGTCCACTGTAATGGAGTGACCTTGGGACTGACAATGCAAACTAGCTAGCACGAAAGAAACCGGCGCGCCCGGCGCAAAAAAGATTTGCAGCGTTTTTACTTTAAAATAAACTTAAAGATAGATAGACGTTCCAGGTACAAAAAACTTGTTTACTGTTTTTTGTCGGAATGTGGTATATCCGATCTCGTTGAACTACAGTTGCCCAGCTACGTAGTCCTTTATAATGATATAACTTTAAACATTGTTTACGGGAAATCCTAATTACTTTTATTACAACTTTTTTGGTGATATCGATTTCTTATTTAAGGATGCACATACCCTCAAAGTTTTTTATATGGGTTCTGAATAACCCTGTATAAACTCGAAATATTGGAATCATATTATGTCTCACCAAATTACACAAGAATGTCAATACGTGAGGTAAATTTAATTAAATATAATTGCATTATTTCAGGTATATACATATATGTACCATATATACGTCTAACACAGAATTATGGTATACAACTTCCGGTTTCACGGTACCACTACTAACTCTCGATTTTCATATAGAACACCCTGTATATTATTATATTTTTGAAATGTGCTTACCTACGTAATTTTCTGAATCTAACGATATGACATAAGTGACATTTCAGCTGTCAAATTTATTTTTGGACGCTAGCTTACTTTTGAAGTAATTATAAATATTCATTGTAAATAAATTGGTGTAATTAAAGTCGCCATAATCGTGCAATAAAAGCGCGCAATAAAAATTTTTATCGCAGTTTCTTATAAAAGTCCACTTTTTACACTGGAAATGACGTAAAAAAAACTGTTACTTTTTACACGAGCGTAAATAAACTTATATAGGGTATTCTTAATCCCAATTCTCTTTTATTTAGTTTTAATTACTTAACCTTTAAATCTATTTTTAGATGTGTTTATCAAAATATTTTATTAGATAGAGAAACATTACCTACTTTTTGTGTTTTTATTATCATTATTTTAGGTGTTCATAATAGGTTCTTCATTATTTAGTAACGTTCGAGATTTTAGCGTAACATTGTCGCGAAATTAAAATTTCTGAAATTTTCCGTTTTTGTCACGGAAATATTTCCGAAAATTTTCCACTTTCGGAAAATTTCCAGTTGGAAAATTTCCGCCCTTACATCACTACATAAATGTTTTGATATTTTAGAATTCTTCTATCGTGAACTCAAGTCTTTGTAATTATGTAGAAATTTGTTGTTATATTTGGTATATAAGCATTAAACTCAAATATTTGAAATCGTTTACGAAGATCAACTAATAAAATAGGGCATCAAAGTATTGAATGTCGCTGAAATAATTCAACTGTATTTATTTGCCCCTAGTAATTGTTTTTGAAAAAACAAAAATCTATAAATCTGCTGAATTTCTTTAACCTTATTTCAAAATAATGCAATATTAATACATCTCTTTAGGTACATTTAAACATAAATTCAAATATTTAAAGAATAGCTGTACTTCTTATCTTAGAACGCCTTGTTTTAATTTAAAGGCTCAATGTAAATTTATATAAGTAAAAGTAGGAGAGGGCGCCTAACAATTATTCTTCTCCAGCCGTTCTTATCAGAACAGTAATTATATAAGATTTCACTTAAAAATTAATGTTTTTTTTTATAATGCAAAGATATTCTGTGCCCTAATAAAATAAAGACAAAAAATCGACATTCTTCTAAACATTCATAGAATTTCTAATTAAATACTTCCACACGTTAAAAGGAGACTCGACAGGTAAGATAACCTACAGTTACCAACAACCAACAAGAAGTTTATAATTGGTAGTTATAGATACAATAGTGTCTTCTAATAATATAACATTACAACTTCGAGTTAGCTAATTTTTTGTTAAATTAACCTAAGTGAACAATTAATATCGTTATTGAAAGGGAAGACAGGGCGAAGATAATGGGATAAGGCCTATCTATCTATTTCCTATAATTGTACAAGTTTTACCAGTAGTTTGATCACAGGAAAACTTTTTTAAGAGTCTCCGGTGCCTGTGTGATGCACAGCACAGACATAGTACTAATAAGGAAGAAGTAGACACGATCAGTTCCACTATAGATAGTAACAAGTTGTGCATCAATGCCGTATCAATATGCTAACTTAACTAGAGTTATGTTCAGTTACAACAAGGTGGATGCGAAGAAACTACCGCCAATGAGGCAAAAGTATTGTGTTAATGAATGAGTCAAAACAAATAATGCGATGAGTATCTACCAATGACAGTCGATCCAATAGCTAAACAATTTTTATGTTTCTTAAACACAAATATATTTTTATAATTTTCAACATAATTTCATTTTGGTCTATATTTTACAAAGTAATAGCAACTAAGAATATTAGGTGCTATTGATTAAATGTTTTTCTAATTAATAATATTCTGAGTTGATTGTAGTTACAATTCTGCTTTCTTTGATGTGATTTAGCCACCAATCTAGCACAACATAAAAATTTTTATCTTATCTCAGGCATATACTATACGAGTACATTTTTTTCAGTACACCAGTCAGTATACGGATTAAATAACAAGGTTTTCCACATTACACGTTGTTTTAAAATTTTGTTTTTCAAAATGAACCTTGAAAGGGGGTTGAAACCTTTGATGCGAAGATAACACTGGCGTAGTTTTGCCCATAACACCAAAACATTAAGGCTCCCCCAAACCAGAGCGGTACGGCGGGAGCGGGATCGGGAGCGACTGCAGCGCGGGAACCATGCAGCGCGGGAAGTATGTGGCGGGATATCTAAGCGCCTACATGAAAACGACGTCCCGCCCAGGTATCCCGCCACATACTTTGGTTCCGCGTTGCAGTTGCTCCCGATCCCACCCCCGTCGTACCGCTCTGGTTTGAGGGATCCTTTATACTGCACTAGATGCGCGTTACGCCAACCCAGTAGGCATCATCTGGAGATGATTAAAACTAAAGAGTTCATACTATTTTTACACCTTGCAGTTTTCAAACTCTCCAATGCATCTAGCTGTCTGATTGGTTACATTCCTAATTAGTCTGTTGATTGTTAGATTGTTAGTTAGTTAGATTGTTGTCTTTACAGCTAATTCCGTAAAACCCCGACTTTTCCTTAGTTTCTATTTTGTCTTTTGGATTGCCTAAAAGTTGTAGTTTCCCAATAAATAAAACACTGACATACCTATATCTTTAAAAATTTGATCAACACCACGTATGAAACGAGGATCATATGTAGGTACTTAATAGATACCTATTATTTACGATCCCCGTTTCAATTATCAGTGGTGATTTCTTCGAACAACATGGGTGTACAGCAATGGTTAACTCTTTGTCACCATTCATTGACAATCTCTTCATGAATGAACAGATTCGAAACGGAGACAAAAGAAGAATTCGAGTATTTTCCCAGGGTTTGTTTTAGATATGTAAATTTGCGGTGTTTCATGCAAAAGTCGCTGATATTTTCAATTTTGTTTCTAAATTAAACAGTCGTTTCGCATCAGTTAAATTGACATGAAATTGAAAACTCTGGACAACTACCATTCTTAGATGTATTAATAATTGGAAATAGTGAGTTAGAATTTGACATATACAGAAAATATACCAGTACTTTAAGATATATCCCTAATGACTCTCACCATTATGCTCAATACAAAATGGCGAGTTTCAATTTTTAGACAACACAAATCGATTCTTCATATCATTTTATATCAGACTACATATTTTTACCTTAAAACTCTAGAAAATGTTTATATCTTCGGAACTATCCGGACTTTTCTAAATTTAACAGATCCGTGACCAGCATAAAATTCTGCATATTTTTGGTCATTTAACGATTTAACATTCCTACATAACCGTATTCCTAATATAGTTTACAAATTTATTTATATTTTATATTTTACAAATGTGAAACAGAAAAATTCAAAATTTCATGAAAACTTATTTGGGTAATTTCGTTAATAATATACCTCTTAGTTTAGGTATTTTAGCTTAGCACCTATAAATAAATAGGTATATAAAAAGTCAATTAGTAATATGAAAAGTATTTCACTCTTCGTAATACACTTATATATAGAAAAAGTTACCACGAATCTGCTAAAACGTTTAGAGATCTTTTAAAATTTTATTTATAAAGTGAGTAGTTACAGTGGATCTAAAACTGCCAACGTGCAGTTTCCTTTTAAAGTAATATGCAATCGTAGGTCTGGACGAATCCTTAAAACCGAAGGGATTACACGACTTAAGTTAAAAATGATTCCTTCTTGAATTTTATTACAGATAAAATTTTATTATATTTAAGTAACTTTCATAGCGTACTAGATTCTTATCTTCATAAAATTTTACGACAATGTAAAATCAAATATAATTTCAGATGATTGTCTCCATGAATTCACTGTCATTATGTGTGTTTCTTCTTGTACCTACCTTCATTAAATTAATTACATTAAACTGACTTCTGAGAAAATGTTATTATGTTGGCAACTGTTCATTATTCAAGTGAACTAGTAATATCATTCATTTATTTATTTAGAATACTTACACCAACCGACAACAGTGCGAATGAATGGGTGGGACTAGGGTAAAAATTACAAAAAATAAAAACATAATAGTAAAAAAAATATGCATTGATATATAAATAACAAATAAAATGAATTCACCGACGAATTACACATACGACAAGTGACCAGACCATTGATTTGAAATCCTTCAAGTAAATTTCATTAAGAAATTCCTCGGAGAGGATAAATATCATCAGATTTGAATTATATAACTGTATATTCGTAAGTATAATTTAAAGGTTATTGTAACAAAATTGCAAATTTCTATGAAAATATAGAAATTAGGTAGGTATAGGACATAGTTCACGAAAATTGTAGAGATGATCTAATTGTGAAATGAAATAATATTCCCTGTAAAATAACAGTGTTCCCTATAAAATAATTGAAAAAATACTCTTTGAAATTTACTAAATTGGCGTTTATGCAAAAAACACCCTGTGTAATATAATCACTGTTCGGTGATTGCAACACTTCAGTAATTCCCTTGGCTACGTAATTACAAGATATTTATCTTTAATTGACCCTAATTTTCACACAGCGGATTTATTTGCTAAACCTTGTGTCGCGACTAAAATGAATACACTTTTTTAATAACTCGACAGCGCCGCTCAAAAATCGAAAATGGACACATCGTTGAAAATATAATTTTCCTGTGATTTCATAACTATTAAAAATATTTATAGTAATCCATTTAAAAACATTTTCTTGAAGGTCCTCCTCTGTAGTGAGTCGCCCTGTATGTTTCAAAATATGTTTAAAATGTACGCCTTTTGACTTTATATCTCGCTCCTATGATTTTTATTTTCCAGTATCTTTAACTTTACCGCACGAATGAGCAATCCTGCGTATATATATTTTTCCCAAAACTGGTTTCTTGGGTTTACGGTTCCTTTTAATTTTGATATAAATAATTTCCTTTAAATATTCTTTTATCACGTTTCGTTGCTAGATTGCACCTTTTTCAATGCGAATTACATCGAAACGTAGGCGTTATACAAAAAAATATTAAAAAAAAAATATTTATTTCAAAATTAAATGGACCCATGAACACAAGAAACCAGTTTTAGAAAAAACATTGAAAAAGGTGCAAATTAAGATCGAAACATCTGCGTAGGTAATAAAAAAAATAATATTTCATTTTATGCAACTTGTCCCTATATTTTATATTTTATAATAACTTTAATATGTCAACTAATGTCTATCGCCAAATTTTAAATATCACATTCACCGAAAATCACATTTCGCTGTAAAATCTAAGTAATATTCGTCCGGATAGCAAAATTCCACAAATTATATTTCAAGGCATAAAGCATGACAGATGGCAGATAAGTTATAGACAATACATTTCACTCAAGGTTTTACAAAATAAAATTTACTAGCAACAAAAAATGAGTTTGTGGTATTTTATTTTTATTTTTTATTTTATTTATTTTTAAGAACAAGGCCCAACAGACGAAAGTCCATTAAGAGGGCTGAATTTCCATAATTACAGACACAAAAAATGAAAAGAACAAAAATGTAAACTAAAAACTTGATTACACTTAGGAACTAAGTACATAGCATGGTAGAACATTTTTCTTAAATTTAGATATTAATACTTATCTAAATACTAATAGTTATTTATGCAACAAGTGTAAAAAGTAAGTGTTTATTACACGCGACGTGAAATTGTCCAAGGAGGCCGTCAGGCCGAGTTGGACAATACGTCAAGTTCAATAAACACTTTTTGTACGAGTTGCATACAATATTTTTTCTACGTTCATGCAAAAACCAAAAAATGTTTTATTTAGGGGGCACTAAGTGTCACGTCGATTTGACGTTTATGTTTGTCATGATCACAAAACGCTGCAGTAGAATGACAGATGAGTGAAATAAAATGCACTCATCTGTTTTTTCACTAAATATAGTTCAATACAGTTTTGTTTTTTGCATGAACGTTGAAAAAATAAATTAATATTATTGACTAACAAAAAAATGCTTATTCTGATAAATGGCACTTACAAGACTTTACACTTAGTATTTGATGTACTTTATCTAATAAGCAGACTATCTATACAACAAAAGCCATTGGATAGCCACAGATATGAGTATTATATTTATTTTTCTTATTCATGTTCACTTTTGTTCGGATTTTTTTTTTAAATTTGGCGGTAATATGCTTTACATATATAGGGAATTTGGGGAAAACATAATTTTTGTCTAACAAAAATTTAAGAAAAGTTTAATGTACAGTAACAGTTTCATGTAAATAAATTATATGGAACGTTACGTTTTTGTTACCTTGTAAGAATCGAAAAGAGATATGAAATAGAACAAAAACCTTAAGTAAATCGTCTAAATGCTCTATGAAATGTAATAAAACTAAGGCTTTTTATAGAGATTTACATTGTAAACGCAAATGTTTAATATTTTCATCAAACAATTGGCACAATTGGCATTCGTATTTGTTTATCATGCTTAGGGCCGCCTACCAAAGTAAATATTTTGAACGTAATTCTGAATTAGGAGCTTATAGATGCAAATTATTTTGCATCAAGAAAAATTATAGCTGCAGGTCGTTAATTAATGACGACAGTAGAAGTTAGTATCTTTGACATCATGAGAAGCAATTTAATTACTTTTTGGTTAGGAAAAGCTCGGAATAAAGTCGAAAATTAAATTCAAACTCACCTAAACACATTGCAAAAATAGTGAAATAAATTATGCAAAAGCAAGGATTTAAGTTGTTATCAGTAAATATGCTAAATTCTCAAACTCCTTCAAACAAAATAACTGCTGTTGAACAAATACTACTCCTGCAATATTATCAAACATTGTACATTTTCCATAATTAATATTAATGCGACCAGCAATAAAGCTCTGATGATTCACGTGGATATCCACAGTTAAATTAAAGGCTTAATTTGATAACCCAAGAAATATTAATTGTTTGCAATTGCAGCCTAACACACACCTAGTTATCATTATCCCCAAAGCTAATTTCAGTCTATCCCCAAAGCTAACTTCTGGGGCAAGCTCAAAACTAATTTCCTAAAAGTTTTACGAGTAAGCAAAATTTACAAGTAAATCAATCTTTTTAATATAATTACCTTTTCCATCATATTTATTCTTGAGATGAAAGATAAATATTATTCTTCTAATATTGAAAGGCTTCCAAAGTCATCCATTTACGACTGACGTACTAACAAAAATGTTTATTTTAATTTTCAGCAGATGTGAGTTATGAAATAACATTTTTTGTATTACATTTCGACAAGTCGAAAGGTGAACTCGTCAAGATGTAGCCAAAATTATTACAAACATATGTTTTAACTGTCTATGCGAATTTACAATTAACTTTTTTAGGTGCCTCGCTATACTACAGATTTGGCAATAAAACTACAAGCATAAACTTTCAAAAATTAGTTACAATATTTTTTTCTAATATAAAGAATTGAAAGCCAGTATTGTTTGCTCTTTCATTTTTTATTTAAGACCAAGATCGTGAAATTCTTTACAAACATTGATTTAATTGAAGTTACACGAATAAGTTGATGAAGGGGGTAATTTCAATATATCTTTTTGAATATTTTTTAAAGCAAACCACCAATTTAGTATCCGTTTAATAAAACAAAAGACCTCATTAAACCATCAGGAACTGTTATGCATTTTTAAAATATCTACAGTAACTATTGGGTTTTAGTGATTTCTTTTAAAAACATTTTTGTAATCTATGTGTGATTTTATTATGTTTAACAATGAATCTCACAACTTATGGATATGTTGATGACAATTAAAGTATGGTAATGACAATTAAATTATATAAACTCAAACTGACAGTTTGAAAAATGATTTTTAATAATATATTATTAATTATGTCAAATACATAACTAGATCCTTACCTACGTTTCTTTCAAGATTGTGTAGTAATCTCACCCGTAATAGAAACGATTCTAGTAGGTCTTAAGTATCCTAAGTAAAAAACTAAATTAGATTACTAATTTAGTAATCTAAATTAGTAATCTAACTAGTAGTACCAGTAATCTAACTATATTAGATTACTGGTAAGTAATCTTTATATGTAGGGAATAAAAAACGTAAAATATTCAATACAAAAAAGTGACAGTGAAGTTCATATAGAGGGTAATAGTATACATAATACGTACATAATAGTACATATTCATATTAATATCATATTAATGGTATTTTTTTGTGACCTACAAAAATATAAATGTCTATATAATATGTTTTTACGAGTATAGTTCGTTATAGGGTTTAGAAAATCTGCCGTAAGCAAGCTAAACAGAATTATTAATGGTTCAATTATTGATAACATATGTGGAACTTTAGAGCATGAATACTAAACTATGTTAAAAAAAGTAAAAACATTTTACCTAGCATAATTAGTGCAAGAGTTTTTCAAACTTACTTTCATCTTGAAAGCTTACCTACTTAAATTATTTGGGCTATTCTGATAATTCTAATAAAATAACTCTATTTTATGAACACAGGGTTTGACAAATCCTTACATTGGAATTGTCATTTCTGAATACTTTTAACAACGATTATGAGTTCTCTTCTATCTCTTTAAATTCCCTGAATAAAAACTAATCAGTTTTAATCAGCTCCAGATGATGCCAACTTGGTTGACGAAACGCGCGTCGAGTGCAGTATAGTGTTTTACTGTTATGTGGAAAACGACGTCAGTGATATTAGTTAATATCGTTGATAATGTGAATTTAAATAAATGTAAAAAGTAGAAATATTAAAGTGAAATCAAATTTCTCAACACGCCAGTATCCATTGACCGTGGTGATGACTTGGGATAGTTTGGGGCCGAGCTGGATTATCGCTCTTTACCCTCCCCATCGCTGTAGGGCTGGACTGCCTCGTAGAGGTGAACCCCATCTTTCACCAACCCCGATCAGAAAAAGTGATAGGTGTGGGCGATTGGTGGGGTTTCCTCCTGTCCTGGCTTATCCTGCAGGCTAGGGAGGATCTTCTGGCGTTCTTCTGTCATGTCTTCTTTCTTCGCCTACATGTCTAATCCACCGGGGGTAGTCTGTCTCGGGCGGGGCCGACACTACCGCTCTCGTTCTGGGAGGTGGTTTGGGGTAGGTCAGGAGTGGCTGTGTACCGGGGAATACACCTCTAAAGGAGCCAACTGACCTTTTAGCTTTATGCAAAGTAAGGGAAGGGTACTCGAACTGAGCCCGCGACCGCTGCTGGCGGTTGCAGCTTCGAGGGGTGGTCTGAGGGTCGTTTTTTAGTCGCTTCCTAACCCCCTACGGTTGTTCCGGGTGGAATCTGAAACATAATAAGATCTTACTCTCATCCTGGGTCCAGTAGTTGGAGTCTTGGCCGTTTGTGTACAGCGGGCGCATCGGGCACGTAGTCCACGGCTTCTCGGATTATCAGCTTGTCGTGCAGCTCGGCACTCGCGAAGAACTTGACTCCGCGCCTCCTGATGACTTATAGGACTGGGACGTAGTCAAGGTCTCGGTATATATCGGCTGTCCGCAGGTACCAGGGTGCAAATTTCTCAACAAGTTTTTAAAAAAATTTATACAGAACATAAAACGAATTCAAACGATTTCATGCTGCATTTTGAAATTATATGTGCTATTACTTTTAACTTGGATTCCCACGGTTTTTCACCATGAAATTAACGACTTATACAAAATTTGCAAATACTTTAACTATGATCTCAGCCGGAAGAGACTTTGACCCAAAATCGATAAATAATTATTTGCGTATTTCGTGTTTCAAATCGTGAATCCCGCGGCTGTGAAGAACCAACGTCAAATTTAACATGACAATTAATTTTAAATTGCTACCTTTGAGGTTCCCGGGCATTTGAACTATGTCGATATTATAGCCCGCTGTAATATCGATGTCTTGCTGTACCAAACACAGAGCCATCTGCCCAATGCTTTACGAGAGTGAGAGTGCGAGAGAAAAGTTGTAGGCTTTCTCTCTCGATGACTAAAAATGTATATTAGCTTGCTCATCTGTAGTTAATCTGTGCCGGAAGTTATGCCGAACCCCCACTTTTGTAGTAGGTGGGATCATTTACTTGCCTATCATTTCATAGATAATGGATCTCTGACTTTCCATCATATCCGAGGTATGGTATGTCTTCTAAGCAACCTCGTCAAGTTTGTATAGCTTCAATGAATTCACCGACGTATAGGCAATTAGAAGATACATACGTTGCTCAGCCTTTATTTCGATGAGGGCTTCTCTTCCACGGCTTGCCCCACAGATTTCATCGAGTTATATTTTTTTGATTTGTGTAACTATCAATAACATTTGCTTAACCGACGGTAGTAACACAGTAGTTTGAATAACAGAAAGAACCGGTTTAGTATGGAAAATATTATCGTCCAAAAAAATCACAATTTCTAAATTAATAAATTGCCCCGATCCCAGAAATCCCAAGGAACTCTCCGCAGCTACCATCTATGCCGGTTTAACTATATTGTTTATACAAGTTTTTAATTTAGCATCAACAAGTTGAGATGTAAATGTAGAAGTGTAATTATTTACTCCGCTCTCTGCGAGGTGAAATGATTAATTCACTTTTATTCTGTTGAATAAATTTTGATATTTCATATATATTTATCATTCATTTTTGTTGTTACAAAATGGGCATTTAAAGCCTCTTTAACTTTCAAAAGTGATTTTATGCCAAACAGCGTGCGATTTACATCTTGTATAATTTTTCAATTCCATATAATGTAAATGTCGTCACAAACAAAATTGGTTTTGTATACAAAGTCTAAGGAGAAATTTAAATGGCGAAGCATGATATAACTAAATTAGAATAAAATTAATAAAGAGAGGGGAAAATGAACCGTAGCACCTTCTTGAATTGTTAAGTTAAACTGAGTTAATCGCAGACCTTAGAAGCTTTTAGGCGCAGGTGTCACTGATTGGGTTGCTTAAAGTCAAGATCCTAATACAAAGTACCTTCGAGAGCTGGTATCGGCATTGACAATTTGCATACTCTGGCATAATGAAGCCAGCGGCGTAGCTTCGAATATTAAGAACATGTAGGCAATTATTTAAAGATACCTAATAGCATCACAAAATAAAAATTTACTTAAGTCAGAAAAACCAGGATCAATACGTTTATTATTTTGCAAGAGAAAGAAAAACTTTTAATTGCTTCTTCGTTTAAAAATGTTCGTACTTAAAATTCAACATTTAGCTGGTTAAAAACAAATTGATTATAGTAACTGGACGTATCATATCTGGTACGTTGTTTTTATTTTTGTATGGACACATCCATATTTTTTGTTAGCATTTATGCTAACCGCAAAAATTCCGAAAACTGTAGATATACTATGTTAATTTTAAATATCACAGTTCGTGTATTTATAAAGTAATATTTTAGAAAATTATTCAATGCAGAAGAACAATTTAATATATATGATGATAAATTCGGTAGAGATTCGGTCGATTTGAGTTTTAATTGCACATCTTTTGTGGTATTAATATTGTTTACTAATTTTTTTATATATTTTTATTTTGTTGATTTTATTCGTATACGATATATAGGTTTTATTGATTTTTTTTTTACAAATTCTGATCTTTTAGTCACTAATACGTTTAGGCACAATGTGTTAGAAGATAATGTCATTAATTAGGAACAAGATATCATCAGCTATTATCAAGATAATATCATCAGTCATACAAACTCCTTGTTTAATACTTGCTATTATAGTATAACTTTTTGGGTATATCTCCATTATTTTTTAATTATTCATGAACCTACCGAGTGTTCCAATGTTGTGGTGATATTTATTATTTCAACTATTAATAAGAGCTATATTATTAGGAATACATTGATATACAACTCAATAGCAAAGCGCAATAACATTGTACGCCTTGCATCTTATTAGAACTATATTATATTTATCTGGCTACCATCTGCTGTGATATCACGTCAGAACTAACAATCCCTTTTTAGCCTTGGTAATGGTGCGCTGAACATCGTATTAGTGAGCTCCCGATATTTGTTAAAATATAGTGATATTTTCGAGTATTAAAAGTACTTTTTTTTTTTGTTTTTTTGGCAGAATTACAGACCGGTAGTATTACTTGCTGTAGTGGTTAGCGGAATTTGAGTTATTAAGGAGAAAGCATAATTTGTTCTTTTTTATTAACAGCAAATTATTCTCACACGTAAAGGTGTGGACAGTGTTGCCAGAGGAGTCATTATGGCAAATAAGACGACAACTCGCAGCAATTATGCTACGATAGATGAAAATCTTATAGAACAAGTTGCGATCAAATTAGCACCAAAATTAATTGGTAAGATAGAAGATCAGCTCGATAAATTGAGTAAGCAATTTGGGAGTGCGGAGAGTAAGATCATCAGTATTGTCGACAAACTGACATCTCTTGAATGTTTAATCGATAATAACAGAAAATCAGTAAAACTAGTCAACGAGAGTGTGGATTATTTCCAGCAAACTTCAAAAATGAATAGTTTGAGATTGGTAGGAATTAAAGAACAAGAAAATGAAAACTTGTCGCCTGTAATTTTAACATTAATCAATGACGTCCTTAAAGTCAAATGTGGGTTAGTGGAGCTGAATAATGTATTCCGCGTTGGAAAACAAAAAGAAAATCAGGAGAAACCAAGGTTAGTCATAATAAATTTTGTTTCATATATGAAAAGAAATGAAGTGTATATGGCCAAATCGCAGCTCAAAGGTTCTGGTATATTTCTCAATGAAGATCTCACCAAAAAAAATTATAGTTTACAAATGTTGGCTATAAAGAAATTTGGAGCTAAGAACGTGTGGACCCAAAATTGCAGAATTTTTATAAAAGACGGCAACAATGTGAAAAGACTTAGTGTAGAAGCTGAACTTCTTTAATACCTATGAAAATGTAAAAAATATACCTACTTATATTGTTAAAAACTCAAGCAAATACCTTTGTCTTTTTACCTTTTTAAGTTACAAAAGAAATAGCTAATTTAATGTATATATTTATGTAGGTACCTAATTCATAAATACTACTACTACTAATTCATAAATAATTTAGATTTGTAAATTGGTTTTATTATAACAAGACTATTTTAGTATAAGTATTCATAATATACAGGGTGTCCACCTAGTGCGCGTAAGTCCAATATCTGGGTTAATAAAAGAGATAACTTAATTTTTTTTTCTACAGGGTTGTCTAATATCCCGAGCTGCACAAAATGAAAATATATTTACATATTCAGGGTGTTCAGTTTTTCCTGGACAGGTACCAACTTCGTTTTTCTAAATGGAAATATATATTTTTTATTGCTTTTTCGAACTAAACCCTTGATTTTAGTAGGACTTTCATCAGCCTTCCCTATACCTAACTTAAACTGTTTTTGAAATATTGACGGGTGAATATTGACATTTTTGCAACTTTGACACCCTGTAAAATCTAAACGGTTTGAGATCAAGCAAAACGGTTTGCACATTCCTATCTTATAACTTTTCATAAGCTATCGTTTGGTACTAATTTCAGAATTATCCAAAAATTTAAAATTTTCTGAAAATTTTGAAAATTTTTTATTCCTGTATAAATTTGAAATTAGTATCAAACGATAGCTTATGAAAAGTTAAGATAGGAATGTGCAAACCGTTTTGCTTGATCTCAAACCGTTTAGATTTTACAGGGTGTCAAAGTTGCAAAAATGTCAATATTCACCCGTCAATATTTCAAAAACAGTTTAAGTTGGGTATAGGGAAGGCTGATGAAAGTCCTACTAAAATCAAGGGTTTAGTTCGAAAAAGCAATAAAAAATATATATTTCCATTTAGAAAAACGAAGTTGGTACCTGTCCAGGAAAAACTGAACACCCTGAATATGTAAATATATTTTCATTTTGTGCAGCTCGGGATATTAGACAACCCTGTAGAAAAAAAAATTAAGTTATCTCTTTTATTAACCCAGATATTGGACTTACGCGCACTAGGTGGACACCCTGTATATATACAACTCTATTAATACCATAGATTTATAGTCTATGATTAATACCCATTTTAACAAAATAATTATATGTAAAAGTTTTAAATATACGCATATTAGTATATTATTTGTTAGTTAAACTTGGGTTGTTAAATAGGTGCCGCTAGTATATTTATTTGTGGTTTATTTGGAGCTCAGTATGTATGTATGTTTTTGTTAGCGACATATATGCATGCACTTAATATTTGTTATCAAAATTGTAGAGGGTTGAACACAAAATGTGGTGATTTTTTTAGGAGATGCTTAGAGAATGATTTAGATATTATACTGGCTACTGAGACATGGTTACGAGAAGGTGTAAGTGATGGAGAGATTATTGATATTGCAATGTATAATGTGTTCAGATCAGACAGAAATCTCGAATTTACCAATAAGAGTACTGGAGGAGGAGTGTTGATAGCGTTAAAAAAAGATTTGAAGGTAGTGAATATTACTCGACATAACGGTTTTTTTGAGGGATTAATTGTTAGTTGTAAAGTTAGAAATCAAAAGCATACTTTCTGTGCTGTTTACGTCCCTCCTAAGAGTGCTTTAGTTGTGTATGAGACAGTTACAGATTTTATCCAAGAGCAGATAACTGATATCAATCGGACGTATATTTTTGGTGATTTTAACTTAAATGAAATTACGGGTGTAAATATAAGTTCTACTATTTTTAATGACAAAATTAATATATTGAATAGATTTATGGAATTCAATACCTTTAAACTATATAATGACGTAACAAATCAGCAGGGTAGAACTTTGGATTTAGTAATTAGTTCAGAGAATAGTAAGTGTTCGGTAAAGAGAGAATATTTTCCACTAGTTAATGAAGATCAGTATCACCCGGCGCTTAATATTACTATAACTATGCATCATGATACAAAAAAAATTACTGATAAGACCGCATTAAGTGAAACTAGATATAATTTCAAACAGGCAAATTTTCTTGAGTTAAGTATAAAGGTGAGGGATGCTGATTGGGGACCAGTTTTGGTACATAATGATGCTAGTGCAGCGCTGAAAACTTTTTACGATATTTGGGAAAATATTTTACAGGAGTGCGTTCCTAAGTTTAATTCTATTAGAAGTAGCAAAACATATCCAAAATGGTTTTCTAAAGAAATAAAAGATTTATTAAAGGAGAAAAATAGGCTAAGAAAATTGAAAGATTTGAGTGACCTTTATAAACAAAAATATATTGACATCCGAAAAAATCTAAAAAAACTTATAAAAAAGGAAGAGAATAAATATACAAAAAAAATTGAAGATGGAATAACTGATAATGTGAACGAGTTTTGGAGTTATGTTAGAAATAAAAGAAAAAATAGCGAATATTTGGGTAATTTTACATACGAGGGTACCAATGTACCTGACAATAAAACAGCGGATGCTTTTGCGCGTTTTTTCGTATCAGTATACAATTCTACTCCATCAACATATAATTTGGATTTTCTAGGTGCCAACTATGTTACAAACGATACATTTGTTATTGGCTCTATAACCGAGGCAGACTTTATAGAGGCATCTAAAAAACTAAAACCTAAAAAATCTGATAAGTCTGATAAATTCATGATATATAATTAATTACCTTAGTTTGTGTTTAACCCTTAACATAATATCAGTGTTAAGTTATTATTGTAGTCTTAAAACTATGTACTACATTCATTGTAAAGCACCTTTCATTTGTTTGATAATTCATAATTTTTATCCATGTAATTAGGCTAAGCAGGCCTGTATGGATAATAAATAATAAATAAATAAATAAATAAATAAATAAATCCCTGTATTCGTGTAATTTATCCATTAAGAATATTTACTACCAATTTCATTATCAACTGAGATTTTAAAAGTATTAGAGAGATTAAAATATTCATATTTTAGTGGGATATCTTCTTACAAATTTGCAAGTTGTTTGTCTCAAAGTTATCTCCATATAGATGTCCAATTTTAAAAACAACAATGTAGCAACTTTGCCTTGAGAAGTATTTACAGCGTCTGTAAATACTTTGACTTTCTGCGTTGCTTTCTTCAGTCATGCTGAGCTTTGGCGAACCTGTCGAACAAATGTAATATTACCATGAATATTTTTGACAAGTTGACATACTAATAAATAATTAGGCAAGCTCAGCGTCTTAATGCTATCAATACAAAATATCAATACAAAAAAATGAATTCCAACTTCTACCTGATAAGCCAGTTTCAGTAACTGTGACAGAGTTACAACAGCCAATGGGTCTTCTTAAGTAACTAGATATTTTTTATTACGTAAGTATCCATGTTTTGTTTCTGACTTCTATAATAAAAAGTTTTTTAATATACAGGGCGCCCTATTTCTTGACCCGTTGCATGGGTAACTTTTTTATTAGTAGAGATACAAAAACGCTTAAATGAGCAAATTAGTGCAGTTTCGTATTAGTAATTCTACGGTAAGGCGAAAAATTATATACGGGGGAAGGTTGAAAAGTTATTGACAAAAAACGAAAAATCCAACTTTTCTATTATCCCTCGTAGCTCGTTCATTTGAAGAGTTAGAGAAAAATGCTTCACATGTTTTTTGCAGTATTTTTCATGTAAAATGACATGCACTTGCTACTTTTTATATATCTCTTAAAATGGTTGAGAATCACAGTAAAATATATTTTTTTTAAATGTAATGGATAGGTGGCTGTGACATTAACCGAAAGTCCCCTTTTTTCTCTTTCAGATGATATAACATAGTCCATATTTTATCCTTACAAAAGTAATAATAATCGTTGTTTTTAAAGAAAGTTTATTGTCACATCAAGAATGCTATGGAAATAAAACAAAAAATAAGATTCCTGATATTTTTAAAAACGTCTAGTTGGCATTTAATTATTGACAGATCATAAGTGACATTTTTAGTTTTTGTTAAGTAGTTTATTGTTTATTATTAATACTGCATACAAAATAATAGTGTTGCAAATATGTACACCAACGAAGAGAAAAATGATATGCTATTTTGTTATTATAACCAAAATCGAGATGCACAAGCTGCAGCGAATCTTTATTTTGAAACTTACATGGAACGAAGACAACCCCATCATAGAATATTTAGACAGCTGGAAAATAATATACGATTATACGGTTCTTTTTCAAAGCCTAAGGATGAAAGAAACTTCAATGAAGACACTGAAATAAATGTTTTGGCTTATGTAAATTTTAAACCTGATTCTTCAACTGCAGAAATTGCACATCACTGCAACACTTCCAAGGAAACTGTAAGAGCTATTTTAAAAGGTAACAATTTAAAGCCTTATCATTATTCCATATGCAATACTTTATATCCAGCTTATAATCAAAGAAGGATGACATTTTGTCGATGGTACATTTCAAAATGCGAAGAGGATCTAGACTTCTGGAAAAAGATTTTATTCAGTGATGAAAGTAGATTTACCAACAATGGTATTTTTAACCGCCATAATAACATAATGTGGTGCCGAGAAAATCCACATCTTGTTTCTGAAAGAAGAAATCAACGTCAATTTGGGATAAATGTGTGGTGTGGAATTTTTTGTGGCAAAATTATTGGCCCATATTTTTACGAAGATAATTTGAATGCGAATAATTACCTTCATTTTCTAAGGAATACTCTAACAGAGGAATATTTAAATGAATTACCACTTCATATTTTTAGAAATCTTAAATATTTCCAACACGATGGAGCACCTGCGCATAATTCCCGCGAGGTAAAACAATATTTACATGAACAGTTTGATAATGTTATAGGAAATAGAATGGATATCGACTGGCCAGCGCGAACACCTGATTTGACCCCCTTAGATTTCTTTCTTTGGGGGTTATTGAAAGATAAAGTTTATGTGACAGCTCCTCTAGATATAGAGGATCTAAAAGTCAGGATTCAAGATGCAATTAGAAGCATACATGGACATACAATAAATAATGTTTTAAGAAGTATCCAGAAACGTTGCTTACTATGTATCCAACAGGATGGTGGTCATTTCGAACATTTACTTCAATATAATTAATAAATTAATAATTTCTGTTCTCAAAACATTCTTTTGTTCCATAATCCATAGCATTCTTGATGTGATAATAAACTTTCTTTAAAAACAACGATTATTATTACTTTTGTAAGGATAAAATATGGACTATGTTATATCATCTGAAAGAGAAAAAAGGGGACTTTCGGTTAATGTCACAGCCACCTATCCATTACATTTAAAAAAAATATATTTTACTGTGATTCTCAACCATTTTAAGAGATATATAAAAAGTAGCAAGTGCATGTCATTTTACATGAAAAATACTGCAAAAAACATGTGAAGCATTTTTCTCTAACTCTTCAAATGAACGAGCTACGAGGGATAATAGAAAAGTTGGATTTTTCGTTTTTTGTCAATAACTTTTCAACCTTCCCCCGTATATAATTTTTCGCCTTACCGTAGAATTACTAATACGAAACTGCACTAATTTGCTCATTTAAGCGTTTTTGTATCTCTACTAATAAAAAAGTTACCCATGCAACGGGTCAAGAAATAGGGCGCCCTGTATATGTAGGTATCCTCCAAAAATCCAGCACAAATTCGTGGACACAAATACATATTTCGCCAATTATCATTTAGATACTTTGCTTCAAATACTTCATATTCGCTGAACCTTATCTTACAACAAAACCAACATTAATAACCAGCTTCGGAAGAGTTGCCCCATATTCCAGGTTTTTTGGAACACATTTGGAGTTTTTCACTGCTTACACTATCTGTTTTACACTAGTACCAAACTATTACCAAATTTAAGATTACGCTATAATTCTTACCTAACTTGTAGAACATGTTATTATAATTTAAACAGTATTGAACAATAAGTTTTAATTACAATATAAATATTAGCTTTATTTTGTTTTCTTTCTTGAAGCAATATCTTACAGGCGCTCACTTTTTTTACAATTTAAGTCCTTTTTTACTTATATGTTTTTTTATATAATTATTATTATGTATATTACAGGTTAGTATCATTCCAGAAACATGAATGTATTGTTCATACATACAACTCATATTATAATGTTGAGCCGTATAAAATGTTTTCTTATCTACGCCACTGCTGAGAAGTCGGTATGGTTCACACGATACTTGATCTCGATGTGGATCTTCCTTGCAGGGGTTGATTTATGGAAATAACCTCCATGTAAAATAATATGTTTCGCAAAGTGCCTTAACAAACCCCTACTGGGTGACAATTACGAATTTATTTATCTTGAGAAATTGTGTGCATGAAGATTGTAAATTTCATTTTGTTGAATAAATTTAACGATAAAATGGAAGTATTAACGTTTATTCACTTTGACGGGACCCTTTAACTAGAAAAGCTAAATAGTACAGTATTCGATTTTGTGTTGATAATATGGTTGAGATTGTGGTTAATGTTTGTGTGTGTATGGATGTTGCTTAAGGATTTATGCTTTTTAATGCGAGTTTGAAATGATTGCACACAAAATAATCTATAAGTGTTACAATGAAAAAACACTTATGAATTAATTAATATCTTCTATCTATGTCTAAAAATGCCCGTAACTAACAAAATAATAATAAGGAATCATATGAAGTACTCATAAAACCACTTGGATAAACTAAAAACTTTTACTAAAAAGAAAATGGTTGGATCGTTTATTTCCACCAAGAAATATAATTCTTGGTCAAATTTATTGAATTTATAGAATATAATCAATCTATAAATACACTCAAGTTTGTAAGAGGAGACTCTATACAACAACGATGAGTTTAGTCAAACTAAAATTAAAGATTTAAGTAAACTTTTATGTGAAATGAAAAGAAACATTACCTACAGAATTTTAGTAATATATTGGGGGATTCATACGCAAAATAGTGTGTTAAATGTAGGTAATATCTTATCCATTTACTTTTTCTTATAATTGTTATTAAAATAATTAGACAAATTAATAAGTAGGTAGATATATTATATCTAACATCTATATTACAATATAAACTGACACCTAAATCTAACTAAATAGAAAATAAAAGCAGGTACTACGAGGGCGTAGAAGGGCCACACAATTATTTTTTCAAATTCCGACTTTAAAGTCGGAATACAATTTATTGCACAGAATGTGATGATTTTAAGGGGCATAGAGGTGATATTTATATGATAATAAATAACCTAGTTCATAGATATGAAATCGTTTCGATGTACAAGTTACTAATATTCCTTACGCTTGAGATATCTAGAACTATGCCCATTTACCCTTAATAACGTTTCGAAACCAATCGTATTTTATTTATATTTCTAAATCTAAATTCGCTCTAAATCCCGTCGCCAAATCGACAATAAAGTTTCTAAGCTATCCCTCCGAGCGGGGATCGCGAAAGGTCGCCCCGAGCCATTCTTCTATGCTTAGGCGCATTTTCGAGAAATATTGCTAACGGAATTGATAGTACTGATACTGAAGTATCAGTACTTATAGTACCAAAATACTGAATCGAAATGCTTTGAGAATTAGTAAATACAGAGATGCTTTTAAAAAAGAATACACATCAAACTAGCGAGTGCGTTATTTTTAATTATTATTTTATAGAATTTAGTATTGTTTTCATTTTTATGAGCTTCATTTCTGCATTTCATCTAATATCGACTTATCACTCTTTACAATATAACACAGCCTTTCGTTTCTATCTATTATCAGCTATTATCTACCCTTTTCTAAGAACGAAGGAAGCAATTTCAAATTATAAATTTATATTTATTTATATACAATTAATGTAAGAGCAGTTATAACTTTTATATGTCAAACTTTGCAATGTACCTACCTATATAGACATTATCCAGATACCTATTTACCTAATTTGAATCTGGCTTTTTGGGCCTTTCTTTTTGTTACCTGAGCCTGAGCTGGTGGTGCCATAAAAAAGAATAGTGTATAATACTAATTCCTACCGAGAGATGGAACTGTTTTAGACTACCGGCAGAATACTTCGCACAACAGCTCAGGGTACAGTGAAACATTGCTTTCTGTACTCTGGCTTCACCTCAGAGCGAATAAATCTTTCGCCTTTTACTAAAGATTTCCGTGGGGTGGAGCATCCAAATGAGTCTTTAAACAATTTTTTTTGAGCCCGGCGAAAGCTGGGCCTGCAATTTAATATAATAATAATTACACATCGCACACGCAAGCAAGTAGTCAAATGAGACTACTCATTCATCATTAGAAAAATAAAATTGACTAACTCCTCAACATACATATTACAGGATGAAAGTGGCGGAGATATAAAAGGGAGCTTCAATTAGAATATCGGTTAAAAATTAATTGTTCAGGTTAACACTTACAGTTTACATACTTCCGTCTCGGGGTCAGATAATAACGAGTGACGCGGTAGCCTAATGGTATAGTCGAAGGATTTCAAACGTCGTAATGCTAATTTCGGGAGTTCGAATCACGCTGGAGGCATTTTTTTTACTTTTTATTCCAATAATTTATTAGTATTAGTGTTTAGTTATTCTGTTTCATTGTCCGTAGTTTTTATTCTTTCTGAAGAATTAATTCGTTCATTTTGGCAGTCTGTAAAATTCATCCTTTTTGCTTAAAAAAGTAAATCTCTACAATGTTAATTATGACACCAATATATTTTTTAACGCCGCCGTTATACCTTTTCGAAGGGCGGGTGGCGGGTGAGGCTCCGTACCGTAACGGAGGGTCCCATTGATAAAATTGATAGAAATGTTAAAAAATAAATTCTACTTTCAGCATTTAAAAAATTATGATGTTTTATCATCAACAATAGCATTATCCTTATAACTCATCAAAATATTAAGAAAAATTGTTTACTATAATTATATTATCATTCCAGCTACAAAATTTCTTTAATATTTTAATCTTTTCTTAAAAATAATATTATTCTAGATATTACTTTTGTCACCCAAATGTCACTCCAGGCCGCAGGCCTGGACTTCTGGTAGGGCCAGAAATGGGAACGAAAATCGTGACAGCGATTTGCTTTCATTTCTAGTCTAACATTAAAGTATGAAGTACCTCTACATGAGTTTTAGTGAACTATCTTCCCAGAAAGAGTCTACTCTAAAAAATCATTTCTACTACTTTTTTTTCAACTCGAAGATAGAGAACATTCATTAAAACTGCAATTACTGGATTAGTGGTGTAGTAAAGACGCGAGGTTTTTAATCGTACCTTACATTTGAGGGCGGTTCGGACTTCATTGCCGGTCAACTTTTTCTAATTATTGCTCCTATATTAACTCTATACGCATAAGACTGATAGCGTTCCTAAAATGCAACTAGTATTACAACCTCACTGTATAAATGGCTAACAACCTACTGTTCAGTTTAGGTAATTAATAAGGTTTTCCAGATTTTATTTATTCTTATAAATGATACTTATATTTATAACATCCTAAGTCATTCCTGGACAATGTCATGATCTGCAAAATAATTATAAGTCGCTCCCTGTTCCACACAAGTCTCTGACTTTAGATGAGGATGAAGGATAGACATACTAATTAGTAGGTACTATTAAATAACGTAAATCATAAATTTATAATAAGTCATCCGGTATCCTTACAAACTTCTAATTGACAGCCATGGGAATAATTACATGCCTAGAAAACAAACAGGAAATTATATAAGCCACGTTTTGTATAAACATAATCTTGATGCGTACATAGCTGAGTATAATCCGTAAACTCCCAGTCGACTCTGATTTTAATGAGAGTTTGAAAAGCCCATTCAATATACAGTTGGCTGAATAATTCGCGGTAACAACTAATAACTAGAATATTAAGTGCTATCGGAGTCTTCCGGTCATTGCATTGCTGGGTTCTTATCGGTGAGACATTCTTTTGAAAAATGTACTTATTTTACTGTAAGCATCTCCTTCTAGTTTTAATCTGAGGTTTAGTTGTGATGTAGACAAAGCATTATTTGACTATAATGAGATTCTAACTAAAGAAACAGTATGTCCTTTGTTTACATTTCTCAGTGCGCTTAAATAAAATGTTCAAAGATAAAATATCACTTACGGGAATAACAATAAAGAATATCTTCGTTACATAAATGTATTGAAATAAGAAGCGAAAAATGCAGTTATACCATTTTCATCAATTTTAAAATATCAGCGGCCCAGATCCATTGAATGGTTTCTTTTATTAACCTTTAGGGCTGAACCCACATATAAATGAGAATTCGTAGGCTGTATGTTTAAAGCTTTCGCTTGTAACTTGTTGAGCTGAGTCAGCTTGTGAAGACTGCTTTTATACTGAGCTCTTTGAGTCCCGTATCTTGAATAGGAAAGTTTTGGAGGTGATTTGGTACATTATTTTAAACATACATATTAAATTAACTTGAACTAAAACACAACATTAATTAGACAACCCCAAATCCAAAGCCAAAAACTGCCCAAAAGAGCGTTAGACATTCAACATGCAGACATCCCATACCCACTGGCATTGCGAGTGTCTGTACTGGGGCTGAAGCCAGATCACAATAGGCTCATTATGAAAAAAATAAATTCGAGGGATTGTTTTAGCCGAATTTGGATCTAATTTATTCCAACATTTACCTACCTTATTATATACGCCTACCAACTGTAAATTATAGTAGCAGTGGCAGTAGTTGTTGTAGTATTGAGGCGATTGAAGCCTAGCAGATAGATGCTACGCAGTCTTAGGTTATTCTCCCTCTTCCAAATGGTTTGATAATCTAATGAAAAGAACGATATCGGTTCCGGTAAGATAACTTATATCTTCCTTCTATAATTCCTCGATATTATCGATGAAATGTCTTAGCCTCCCGAGAGCCTAATATTGCCCAAGACATGGAGTGAACGATTTTTTATCCTCTTGTCCAATTTTACCAGAATTAAGTTATAACCCCTATTTCTCTTCATTTTGTCCTTAACGTCTTTTAAGTATCTTTGCTTAGAACTTCATGACCTTGTAGTAATTGATAAATAAATTTCATGACAATGGAAATGCTCTTTGGAATCAAGTAGGTACTACCTATTTATTTCTTTATACATTTACTTTAATTGCGTTTGCCATGGTGTTTGTTCCTTTTCTAAATATATTCTCCTCTGTCCTGACACTGTACAATCAAGAATAAAGTAACGTCATATTCCTTGATATTTTCTGATTGCGACAAAATTTCCAGATATAGCATTGAATGTGGTAGTCGATCGTTAGAGCAAACACACATGGGGCAATATTATTCCTTAAAGATGAATAAAGTTCTGAATTTTGCACCGACTCAAAACAAGTAAATGAAATGAAATTTGCCCTCTCAATAATAGTCGAGATCAGATTTACAATGGACATAATATATGAGTTATACTAGTTTTGTAGGCTGACCAGTAGTTTATTCTTAATTTCTTAGCCTCTTTATGGGTGACCCATAATTGTCCCAATAAGATGCGTACTTCAGCAATAAGTACATATGTGATTTACAGATGACCGATTATTATTCAGCAATCATACTCGTATTTCAAGCTGCCGTTCTGTGGGAGTTTAAAAAAACGTTGTAAATAAAAAAAATTTCACTGTCTTAATATATTCACTATGATAACTTTAATTATTGTTAAATTTCTTCTAAATCGATAACCTTTTAGATAACCTTAAAAAATGTATTGAAAATTTCCGTCTAAATTAAAAGCTTACGATATTCCCTTTGAGTTGTATTTGCTGATTGTAGTCAAAGAGATTTTCAACTGTTTGTTTCCTACAATAGTAAATTGAATCTTTTAGTTTTAAAGGCATGCAATTTATTCGTTACTAACTGGGAAGTGCATTATTTATCCTTTACACTCGTTAAAAATTAATAAACAGCAATCTTCTGCAATTTTAGAACGCTTACTTTGAGTTATATCGACTGAAGAAGTTTTGTTAATTATAGAGTACAGAAATGGCAACAGTAATTGGGAAGAAATTATGGACTGTCATAAAGTCGAATACATCTTTATGTTAAATCTAAATACATGGTCAATCTGAAACCGTTTTTATAAAACAGTTAAAAATTAAACTAAAAGAATGGTTTGTAACATTAACGAACATAAATTGACTAGTCCATGAATATTATAATTTAACAAATTTAAAGGCGTAATGAACCTTATTATGGGCCGTTCACTTTATTAACTGTTTATTCTGCAAAGTGCAATAGTTTAGTTGTCTTGTAGTTTAGTTGTCTTGAAATTATTTATAATACTGTTGACATCCAATAATTTTCTGATTTGTACTCGCTTATTGTCTCTTATAAAGAAAATTATAGAAAATTATCCTCTACACGAACTTACTGAAAAAACCCGCTAGTTACCCAACAAACTAATCAGCGTTTAATAATAATAATAATAATAATAATAATAATAATATCTCTACCCCTCATTCTAATTACAAGGATTAGCCCGAAAGTCGGAGACTTGTGTGGGAGAGGGGCGGCATATTATTATTTCGCGGGCCGCATTTGCGCCACAGGAACGACTTACGTTGGTAGGCCCTAACCACCATTCAGTGCTGGAATGAGGGAAACCAGGAAAACCTCATTAGTTAGGGGGACAAGTCAAACATCAACTGATTTTATTTTCTCACATTAACACCAAGTTGACATTCTTCCCATCCTAGGCCATCGCCAGGATGGTTGCCAAGCCATCCCTGCGAATAAGTCTTGATCTACGAGTAAACAATTTAATGAAAAATTGTTGGTGGAATGGGAATTAGAACCCACGACCTCTGGGTTGAGCGATCGAGACGCTAAGCCCTGAGCCACCGGCTCGAAGGCACGGATCACATAATTGATTTTCTGAATATTTACATACATAACTATGGTTGCTAATGAATTCTGAGTTAACAGTTTAATAAATAATTAAACAATGTTTATAAAACTATAAAATATGAGTTACCAATGTATAAGAGACAACTTTAATTCATGACTGAAATTATGTTTTAAATAGTTTTTTGGCTTTTTAAAGTAACAAATATTAGTTTAATTTGTAGTCACTTTTGGGATTACCCCACCTGTAAAATAACAAAAAAAAAACAGGACACCAGAAGCATACAAATTAAATATTCAAAGTGAAGCATCAAGGCAAACTTATAGTTTGCCCCAAAAAACCGCTGTATAATAAAATAGATATTTGATAACTTAACTAAATTTAATCAGTGGTTTTTTAGTTTTATACAAAATTCTGTAATATTAGAAATCATATTTTGAATTGCATCTAAATAAAATAATTTTTATAATAAAATTTAAAAGAAATTAAACACTTTTTTCTAAATATTTCAAGTTTATCCTCAACTCGTCACTAGATGATTTGTATGATAAACAAATTGTCAGTTAAACATTTGTAGTTCAAAATATCATCACATGCACTGATCACTGCGATATTATTATTATTGTTATTATTATTATTATTATTATTATTATTATTATGATATTATATTCCACTTCTAAGTAACATCGTTCTGGAGCAGAGGAAGCCACGTTTGATCCATGAATACTGTTTCTGACGAGATACAGTTGTCGCCATTATGTTTATTAAAAGCACTTTATTTTAATTTCCTTTTAACTGATTTTTCTTCTTTTTGTAAAATTTAGCTTGTGTCGAATTAACCCGTTACTGTTATGCCATACATGGTTTTACTAATATAGACCTGTCGACTTGGTAATCCTTAACATAATTTTTATATTCGCGGACCCATATTTGCAACGATATAGATGTTTCATCAATATAATATAATATACAGGGTGTCCACCTAGTGCGCGTAAGTCCAATATCTGGGTTAATAAAAGAGATAACTTAATTTTTTTTTCAACAGGGTTGTCTAATATCCCGAGCTGCACAAAATGAAAATATATTTACATATTCAGGGTGTTCAGTTTTTCCTGGACAGGTACCAACTTCATTTTTTTAAATGGAAACCTATATTTTTATGGCATTATCGAATTCTACGTAAAAAATTAGTGGGACTTTGTGCATAACACTGCTATTGAAATATTGATAGTTTTCGAGATATTTGACTTTTAATTTTTTTTTCTTATGTTTCGTCACTTCTAATAGTTGACATAATTATGGTTGTATGACAGCTAGAAATTATTTTTATTCAGAAACTGTAGAGTGAAGATGGCTCTTTCGAAAAACGTATCAAAAGTTGACCTGCGATATACAGGGGGCAACAGAAATCGTGCCAAACCTGATGGTTTAAAATTTAAAAAATCTCGACTTTTTCAAATGGAACACCCTGTGTTTTATGATTTCATTAGATGCCTTTCTGTAGACTCTACAATTTTATAATAGCTTTCCCTATACCTAAGTTGCGTAGTTTTTGCAAAAAACCCACTTTTATGAAAAATACCCGATTTGCGCACTCCTTTGACGGAAAAAATATTGTAAGGCTATTTATTTTTATAAAATGTATTAGTTTACACTTCTTAAAATAAAAATAACTGAAAAATTTAGATAATTTCAGTTTAATAAACAAGTCTTTATGGAAAGTTACCATTTATTTGTAAATAAAAGTAAAAAATCATAAAAGCTCTACATGTAATTAAGAATTAGCAAAACTGGCGTATGCTTTAGAAGAAGTTCATGGGAATTATCAACAGCAGAAACCACAACATTAAACTAAATATTATCGTTGTTACTCCCATGTCTCCTGGTAGTTTTCTCATAATTCCCATTTGCTGTTCTTTCAAATCTTTCTTTCACATTTTCAAAACAGTCAGCACGTGGGAATCTCTATAAATACGTGCTGCTAGCGAGTAATTCCCATGAACTTCTTCTAAAGCATACGCCAGTTTTGCTAATTCTTAATTACATGTAGAGCTTTTATGATTTTTTACTTTTATTTACAAATAAATGGTAACTTTCCATAAAGACTTGTTTATTAAACTGAAATTATCTAAATTTTTCAGTTATTTTTATTTTAAGAAGTGTAAACTAATACATTTTATAAAAATAAATAGCCTTACAATATTTTTTCCGTCAAAGGAGTGCGCAAATCGGGTATTTTTCATAAAAGTGGGTTTTTTGCAAAAACTACGCAACTTAGGTATAGGGAAAGCTATTATAAAATTGTAGAGTCTACAGAAAGGCATCTAATGAAATCATAAAACACAGGGTGTTCCATTTGAAAAAGTCGAGATTTTTTAAATTTTAAACCATCAGGTTTGGCACGATTTTTGTTGCCCCCTGTATATCGCAGGTCAACTTTTGATACGTTTTTCGAAAGAGCCATCTTCACTCTACAGTTTCTGAAAAAAAATAATTTCTAGCTGTCATACAACCATAATTATGTCAACTATTAGAAGTGACGAAACATAAGAAAAAAAAATTAAAAGTCAAATATCTCGAAAACTATCAATATTTCAATAGCAGTGTTATGCACGAAGTCCCACTAATTTTTTACGTAAAATTCGATAATGCCATAAAAAATATAGGTTTCCATTTAAAAAAATGCTGTCCAGGAAAAACTGAACACCCTGAATATGTAAATATATTTTCATTTTGTGCAGCTCGGGATATTAGACAACCCTGTTGAAAAAAAAATTAAGTTATCTCTTTTATTAACCCAGATATTGGACTTACGCGCACTAGGTGGACACCCTGTATACAATATAATATGTACCACATTCAAATAAAATAAGGATTAATAATAAATAATTAAACGTTACAAATAAGGGTCCGCCAACATAAAAATTATGTTAAGGATTACCAAGTTTATAGATCTATATTAGTAAAACATGTATGGGATAACGGTCATCGATTGGACACAGGCTAAAACTTTACGAACAGAAGGAAAATCAGTTAAAAAAAATTAAAAGAAACATCTCATCAGAAACAATATTCATGGATCAAACGTAGCTTCCTCTACTCTAGAAGGGTGTTTCCAGAGAAAAATTAATAATATCATAGTGATCAATGCATATGATGGTATTTTGAATTAAAAATGTCAATTTGACAATTTTTTTATGTTTATATTAATTTAATTAATATTAAAATCATATTAATTTTATTCAAAATAATATATTTTGAAAAGGCTCCCTTTAGAAATAGGCTCTCGTTTTTAATATAAATTCAATTTAATTGTTTTCGATTTTGAGGCATGTTATGATTTACTAAAAAATAAGTACTTCTCTCGATTTTTCTTCGATTATCTTATATTCCCAGCTTCCGCCGGATTTATAGGCGTATATGTAGATTTCCATATCTGGGTGGTCACGTTATAATCAATACAGAGTGCGGCATAAGTTCCGCCCCCATTTTGCACGAAAAAGCGAATAATAGAAAAAGCGAATAAAATGTAATTTAATGAGTATGCTACAGAAAATAAGATATTTACAGCTTAGAATAAGTTTATAACAAGTGTTCAAATTGGTGACCATCTTGGTCAACGCATCTGCGGCACCGTGTGACGACAGTTTGGCACGTACGACAGAACATTTCGTAATGTTCCCTGATGTTGTCGAACTCCTCCTCGATGATTCTTCTCAACTGCTGGACTGTTGTTGCTCGTCTTGCGAACACTCGATCCTTCATCAGGCCCCAGAGAAAAAAGTCGCAGGGTGTTAAATCGCAAGACGTCGCTGGCCATTCAATTTCCCCACGTCTTCCTATCCACTTCGTTCTTCCAGCGTAAATTTAAATCCACCAGCTTGCATTTTCACAATGAATGAACGTACGGACAACAATAATATACCGAACACCTTGCCACAATCGTTTGAGAACGCAAACTAACGAGGCCGAAGTTGTACTGCACCAGATTACGTCGCGCTGTAAGAACCTGATAGTGGGGCGGAACTTATGCCGCACTCTGTATATTAAATCTCTCATGACACTCAAAACATTTTGACAAAATATCTTCATGAATGTTGTCAATGGATTTTAACAGAATATAATTAATGAAACTTACTTATCAAAAAATAAATACAGACTTTGAGATCCAGAATTATGTGACGCCTTTTCCCTTCGCTATTCTGGGACGCTAAATTATTTCTAGGTTTAATACCCTTAAATAATTGGTCGGTCTATTTTTTATCTCAAGCGCCGCCACTCATTGGTTTTATGTGGTGAATGGTCCACACGGACTCTACTCGTTGATGAGTAGAGACTGGGTGGCTACAGTGAAGAATGTGCAATACTACACATGCCAGGTGTCATTGTTTCTCTAATCTAGGTAATAAAAGTCGGTTTATTGAAATTACTACAAGATTTATTTAAATTCAAATAAAAATGATAAATCAGCAATAATGGGCAGCAAAAATAACCAAGCAGCAAAATAAAGAAATGCTAATAATATTCAAGCAGCTATAATAAATAATATGTCAATAATAAACAAGTACCAATAGTAAACAAAGCAATATCATACACCCAGATTGTTAGCAGTAATGCATTTCATTCAAACATTAAATCGGCTAAGTGTCAAGCTAAAACTTTTAATCACAGTTAAAGAAAAGGAGCGGTGTAAATATTATCCAATTATAGGAATAATTATTAAGGCTTTGTAAAAACAGAACAACGTGGTATATTATACAGTCGTAGAACTTTTCGTAGGGATCAAACACACACCACAGGTTCATTGACAATGTACGGACGGAATCGGGGCAGGTATGGCTTTAGGGGGGGGGGGGGCAGGTATGGTATATATCCCTGGGGGTCAAATACGTACCACAGATTATTCATCAGCTGTTACAAAAAGGTTTCGGGACACGTATAGCTGTAGAAGTCTTCTTGAGGATCAAACATGCACTACAGGTTATTCATCAGTTTTTACCAAAGGGGTTTCGGAACAGGCATGGCTGTAGAAGTCTTCTTGGGGGTCAATATTCATCAGCTTTTACCTAAAGGGTGGGGAACGAAGTCTACCAAGTCTACTCTAATTGCTGCTTCGGAAATGAGTTAAATACTATCCCCTTTTAACCAAAGTTAGTTCGGCTTCTTATAGTCCTCAGCCGCTGGCTTGAGCAGACTCTGACAGCTGAGCTGTTATTTATTTAACGGAATATTTACTTGAAATTAAATCAAAATATATTTATTAATTAAAAATCTTATGTTTAACATAACTTAATTTAATTTAAGCTAATTCGGTAAAAATTGGCAAATAGGTTTATTAGTAAATCCAAAAATATGTCGGATATACCTTAGTAATTTAAACAGGTTCGGTAAACAGTTATTACTAAAAAGTGCATTAAACATTAATAAACACAGTAATGGTCATAACATGATTGTACGGAGAGCTATTTATTTAAAACTTTGTCATAAAGTACATTAATAGAAACATTATATTATGATTTTAACAAATTCCAAGTAGCGGTTGCACAAGTATGTTTAAATATCAAATGAATCAAATAGTATCCAGTTCCAATACATTAAATTAATATTTTAGAGTACCTACAACTCGTCAATATTCATGTATTCCGTTAGGAACAAAATATCATATCGGCCGGTTTTAATAACAAAAATGTATATTATTTATGGTCTTATTTGTTTACATATGTCCTATAACAGTAAAACTACACGGGAAACATTACTTGGATATGAGTTGTTCATGAAATATTCATTTACTTATATACGGTGTGTTAAAATAGAACGGGTCATATATGTTTCTTGTTTAAATTACCATGGCACAAAAAGTAACTTCATTACAATGATTACCGGATTCTGAACGCACCTTGTCCCAATTGCTATCAAAACTGGTTTTTGTTTGTTAATCCGGGATTCCAGTCAATCATTCTGGATCTCAGTGTATATAGTCTTTTATCGTTGACAATATCAATGTTTGGTAAAAGTTCGGATGATCTTTATCTAAATTAAAACTCGAAATAAGAACCTAAATAAGAAACGAATGAACGGAAAGTCAATACCAAATTGGAATAAAACTATTAACGATACCTACACTGAGAAAACTGTTGACTATTTATTACCCAAATTAAATAATAACGACTCAAAAATACATTTAAAATCCGACATAATCAGATTAGAGTGTTCTTAAATCTACCATAGTTTTGAGTAATCCGTAGTCTAATATATCAATTATAAATCAACACTTAAATAGTTAATAATCTTTTCATGAGTTATTGTTAATCAAACGTATATTTATAACCAGTCAACACCAATTTTTCTTAAACTAAAGCTTTATTTGATAATAACTATCTTATTAATGGTTAATAAAACTCATATTAATTAATACTTTGAAATTTTAGTTGTAGTGTAATAAATAGGCAAACTAATTTGTCATTGTTTAATCATTGAGTAATGATTAAACTACTTGACTATGAGATTTGTAGTAATGCTGATTTTTTATTAATAAGCGAATGAGGAGGGAGGGGGGATTCCAAATGAAAATCCGCAAATAATTTTATGATATTTATTTATTACAAAAATAAAAAATATTACAAGTAACGCGTACCACGCACAAACGAATATAATAGGTATATTTTATTAAACATTATTAAACATAAAAAAATCAAACATATATGTATATCGTCAAAACTCCTTTTATATATAACGGCTATAAACAGGATTTTTATAATGAAAATAAAAACATTAAGCAAAACTATTATTCTACTATATATATAGCTAGATATATAAAACAAATTGAGTTTTCATCATATTATTTTGTTATATAAATTCCTCGGGTCCATATGTGAAAAATTTCTGATTGCAGCAGTTGAGATATGGTATATTATTCTTAAATTGAATTGAATCAATTTTGAATATATAGAGATTATTCTCGGTAACGACCATTTTTTATTAAACTATTAAAAATTGTTTATATATGTATAGGTATATAGATATATGAGCCCGAGGACTATTAAACAAAAACAGTGTTATAGGTATACATATATACCTATATATAGAAAAATTTAACAAATCATCAAAACAAACAATATATACCTACTTATTTATTGTGTTAAACAAAAGTTATCTTCAATTCTATGGTCATCGACTGTGTCCTCATCTAGGGTGTCCAAGTTAGTTGAAGTTTGAATTTCATCATAAGAAATATTTGATGTAAATGCTTCCCTGGATGGTTTTTCATAAGTTTTCAGTTTACCTTTTATTTTAAGTGTATGTGCAACAACAGGAAATATGAATTAAAATTTTCGTCATCGGATACCCATCTCGTAAAGTTTCTGAAATGAGTGCGTTCTTAATCAGAGCACAAAAAACCACTTAGAAGTACTTTTTGAAAAATTTTAATATCTTGAAATTTACGAAGTTACTGAGTGTGTAATGCAAACTCACCCACACTGTATAGTAAGTATCACAGGACAAGTATTATTAACCTTTAGATAAACCACAAATAATGGATACGATTATTGAATATGAACACAAATACTCTAGAAGTAATGGAAGTAAGGTTATAATAACGACCGGACTACCGACCCCTGTGACACGTCGGATTCAAACTACCGGGATATCAAAAATTATCTTGGTCAAGGGTGGTTGTGGAATGTAAAACGTGTGTCTTACTTTAAATTTTTGAATATGTTTTGTTGTGTCAGAATCTGTCAAGTCATTGTGCTGAAATGTTCTAATCCAGTTTTTGATCATGCCTCTTACCACACAGAACAAAATTTTCATGATTGAAGCCTATTTTCGAACAGGTGCGCTAGTTAATGGAAATTGGCAATACAGTCAACGTTTGTGTTTGGACAATTCGAGAGCACTTCCCAAACGTTGCAATATTACCGGACAATTTTTATGCGTGCCTTACAAATTGTGTTGAAGTGTTTCGCGAAACTGGTTGTGTGACTCATAAAAAAGGTGCTGCTAGACCAAGAGTTCGTACAGAAGAAGTTGTCAATGACGTTCGTCAAAGTATGGAAGAGGAGCCTGAAAAACCTTTGAAACGTCTTTCTCAGGAAATTGGACTTTCTTATGGAACATGTCATAAGATTTTAAAGAAAGACTTGAACATGCATCCATGTAAGATGAAAGCACATCAAGCTTTTCTGCCCGCAGACCACCCCAGACGCCTTGCTTACTGCCATTGGTTTGTCAATTATTTAATGAATGACGATCTTCTGGACTTAACTTTTTTTTCTGATAAAGCGTGGTTCCACCTTTCGGGATACATGAATTCTCAAAATATGCGAATGTGGAGCAATGATAACCCTCATGGTTTTACTGAATCGCCACTACATGCTCAAAAAATTGGTGTTTGGATGGCAGTTTCTCGCAGAAGAATAATTGGGCCAATTTTTTTCGATTTCACCGTCAACGCAGGAAGGTACACACACCAATTTTTGGCTGAATTTGTGCAACAGTTAAACGATGATGAACTTCGGTACGGTTATTTCCAGCATGACGGTGCAACAGCGCATACTACACGAGAAAATATTGCTTTCCTCCGCGAGTTTTTTGATGACCGGCTGATAAGTTTGCATACAGAAGTTGAGTTTCCTCTGAGATCACCTTGTTTGACAATTATGGACTATTTTATATTTCCTTACTTAAAAAACAAGATTTTCGCAACACTTCCTTAGGGCAAGTCTATTTGGTCTGTGACTTGAGGTATGAAGACAAGCAAGAATAAGTATTGTTTGTTATGCTAAAATACCTTTCAGAAACGTATACCTGACTTTGACGCTGGAGTTTAGTACCTAATTTCAAAAATTACTTTAACCAGTGTGGTTTAATAAAGCAAAGATACGTGGAGATACTTTTACTGCGGCAATCAATTTCCTAAGGTTTCATTACATATTCAACCGGCTCAGATACATAAAGGATCAAAAGGATCACCCAATTCTAAAACATAACCGTTAAAAGATTTTATTGGGATATCATAAAAAGTTCAATTCAATACGGGATCCAATATATCCACATCATGTTCCAGTGAACAGTTGTTTTACGATCAAACGCGGCTAAGGGATTCATTACATAAATAAGTTTCACGACTCGGGCACTCGTCTTTATCAACATTCTTCACACGCTCCTCTTCCGGCAGGATCGATTTTATATGACCAGTTGAAACAATGTTAAACAAAACTCCCCACTTACCACCGTTTTATGGAATCACCAAGAGCAACACACTGCGTATTCGTACATCAGTACAAACCCTAATATTTAAGTGGCTCAATCTGCAAACCAAAATAATTTTATGAGGTACAGTATACCCAGATAATATTTAAATACAAATGGGTATTCAGGCAAGAGTAAAGTAATATGGCCTGGCAACATTTTTGCTGACATTTTATTTTAAAATTGTGTTAGAAGGTACCTTTAATATTATGCCCTGGACATAACCTCGCATATACGGGTAATTTGTAGGGGAGTTTTTATATAAATTTGTATATTTTTACCTTCAAAGAAGTTTTCTGGTGTAACAGATATTGCACATGGAGGAAGACATTTTTTGCTCCACTATAACACGGGGTGTCCCAATAGTGCGTCAATGTTCAATTCTGCTCGTGGTTTCAGATATATCCCTATTAGGTTTCCCTATATCTAAAATTTATTTTTTTTGGGTTGTTTAAATAAATTATAATATCGTGCATCGTTAACATTTCTGAAGGAAAATCGGTGATTTTTTTAACATCCTATACATACTAATTATCAAAGTTAAAACATTCTTTGATTTTTATACAGGATATTCAACATTTGGTTGTCAATCAACCATTTTTAAAATACATAATAGTCTGTACAAATCGGACACCCCTGATTTACTGGGTGAATGTCGATGCACCCAGTGAATCTCTGAATGCAGTAGTAAATTCTGCATCGCCCTGCATTAGCTTTCCCTATACTTATTCTCAAAAGTTTTTGAGATATTAGAGATTTTATTATTAGTCAACTCTATTTCATAATATTTTTGAAATTCAATATATGCTAGGCAACAATTTGCAATCGATGGCAGTTCGTGGCATTTGCTTATTCGTAATGGACCTAAGAATTGGCCAACAAGACCTCCGCATCTTACTACTATTGATTTTTTCTGATGGAGCCACAGAAAAATCACATTTATAACCAAAGATCAATACACGGGAAGAAGTTAATAAAATCCGAGCAAGTTTGAAAAATCTGAATCGGGAACTTGTCAGAAAAGTCACAATTGATGAAACATATAAAAGAATTTTAAGTGGCTAGAATAGGACGGGTGTCATATAGAACATTTATAATTATTCTATTGTTTTGGTTGGGTTATCTAGGGGATGAAGCACACTGCTTAATGATGGGAACTTTTCCGTTTAATAATACTTACACTTCTACCAATTTTTAAAACTTTATTAATTTTGTCCGATATAAATCGTATAAAGTTTACAGAACTAACATATTTTTCCGGTATTTATCCAATATTAATTAACGAACTGTTTTTATATTTTCAATAACGAAAACAGTAAATCCTTTACATTTTGCCCCAAAATAGGAGAATGTGAAAGTACAAAAAATATTCCATATAATTGGCAAATATTTAACTTAGTTAAATATTTTAAGATTATCTAATTATATATAATTATAATTGATATGTAATTTGTTAAGCATGTGTCTATCAAGAATAAATAACTAACAAGAATAACTTTAATAATTAATTAATCCTGCTGTCATAAGTAAAGAATCGGTTGAATTAAAATATCATCTGTTTCACCTACTGACCAAAAAAAGATAGAATTCGTACTTTTCACTATTTGCACAGATAAGATATATTATATTATTTAGGTTCAGCCACAATCCTAGATCAACCTGAATCAGTATTTTAGAAGAGGTTTTTATTTTTATGATGTATACTGAAAACGTTCCAAACGATTGACCATTCTGTTTCGCATTTGTGTTTTTCAAGAAGGGTGACTCAATAACCCAGACCTTCAACTTGTGATGTATCGTCTGGTAGACGGGTCTAATATTCACGGCCTGTCTCCTTTCTTCAATGTGTTTACAACTGAATGTTATTTTCATCAAAGAGATGATAAGTAACCATTAGATGATAAAGATAATTTTTATACTTAACTTTAACTTTGCATACATATACGAGTATACATGTCCTTGTTCCTCACCGTTGATTTTTAATATTTAATATATTTTTAAATATATACACAATATTTAAAATTTGTTAATCCGTATTGACATCCACTTGTCGGTTTAGACCATAATTTTCAGGGCGTGGAATAACACTATCAGTATCAAGAAGACGTTAAGAAACCCCAATAAATGTTCTTCTATTGCACATGCCGTTGAGGAAAACGGCGTTGGTAAATGCGTCCAGCTCGAGCAGCATTATGTTGAGCCTCCCCATAAATTAATAACATATCGCGATAGTCAGGTATGGTAAACATTTTAATAAGTCAAGAGAAAAAATTCAAGAAAACAAACGAAATGGCGGTAAGAATTAATGCGACAAGGTCCAACTCTAAGTGCAAACCGAAAATCTTTTTTGGTAACCTGTTCTGGTTATTCGTGGCGCTGTTGAAATATTTCACGGCATGAACTGTATTTAATATTAAATTTATTACAACACTAATTATTTTTTGGGAACTAAAAATAAACATTAAAAAATGTGGTAAACAATGCATTTTATGGTATTCTATCCACGTAATTATGTCGAAATTCCTTAATTTATCAGAATTTTTCGGCTTCAACTTGGAGATTTTGATACATTTTTTGTCGAAATTAGTTTAGAACCTATGTTATGTAAGCTTTTTTGTTTATTTTTATGTATTCTGTCGACTGTCAAAATTAAAGCAATCAAACCTCTGACACACTATATATCAGTAGTAACAGAAAAAAATAACCTTTTTAACCAAACAATAGGCAAGTATAATTAGGTGGTACCTATGTAATAAACACAACTTTAAGTTATAACTCAAAATTTAATTAACAAGCAAAAAAATGGGCTAACTACTGGATTATGCTCAAAAAAGTGTTTCAATAACATGTCTATTATTCTTTTCTATCTTTAGGTCAACAGGTGATTGTTAGTCGAAAACTAAATACGATAATATTTTGGTTTTCATCATGAAGTTAGTCACGGAAAAAGAAATCGAGAAGAAAGGGGTTCATTTTCTTCTATCTCATAAAGTTAACGACATACATTAACGAACCTATAAAAATATCGAAATTTGCCCTCCCTGTAAGTAAGAGCTAATACAGAATCGAACTCGATTAAAACGCTTCATACTATTAATTTAGTTTAATAAAAACTAGTTTTGTATACTAAAATTGTTCCTATATTTCAGCGTAATAGTATCGTGTAATTTGTGAGAATGTGCATAGTTATCCGAATAGTTAGTTCCAGAACAATGAATAATGTTTCGGTTTTCAAAGCAAAATTAAAAGTTATAAAATTATTTCTAGCCTGCAACAGGAGTCAAACTGGCCGTAAACAAACAATTACAGCGCTAATTAAAATAAATTACACAATTGCCTCCTGTTGGAATAGCTTTACAGTGATTATTTTTGAAATATACGGTCAAACTGAAACTGATTAGAGAATTTATTTAAAATAAAAAATGTCAACAGTATTATCAGATAAGCAATAATAGTTCTATGTACACACGCCTTAAACACATATTATCAAAATGGTTTATGTTAAAATTTACAATCACTGAATTCACTTATGAAATATTGTTTATTAATATAGAATATAATATTTATTCCAATACAATTTCCAAGAAGACTAAAGCCAAGTTAATGAAAAGGTTTAAATCTCAAAAGAAATACTAATATTACAAATAGAGGCACTCGACTCCTATCTGTAATATTAATTAAAAAACTCAAAACCTATTTATGTGGATACATTTTTGATGTATCCACATTATAATAATAATAATAATAATATCTCTACCCCTCATTCTAATCACAAGGATTAGCCCGAAAGTCTGAGACTTGTGTGGGAGAGGGGGCGGCATATTATTATTTCGCGGGCCGCATTTGCGCCATTAAATGGTGACATTCAGTAGTACGAGAATTGTATGTAGTAATTGGACATGATCTTTTTAGGTCAATTAAAATTTTCTTAGATTAGTGATTTATAGATCTGCCAATATTAATAATAATCTTTATCTAAGCCTTAAATATATGAGTAGACAATTTAATAAAAAATTGTTTCGCGGAACGGGAATTTGGAACCCCGACCTTTGGGTTCAGCGATAGACATGCTAAACTGTGAGCCAAAAACCCAATATTGAAAATATATACATTCAAAATATTAAGATTTATAACCATGAAATTTTTAACCTACATTATAGGAAACTTTTGGACGTTTTTTCATATCTATTGTTCGCCTGATATAGTATAAATAATTCACAACACATTAAACAAATAAAACGTCTTGAAGTAAGTATCAGCTTCACATTTGAAAATTAGGCTCTTTTCTTATTTTTACTGCTTCTTCTTATATACTGCCAATAAAGCAAATCAACTGTGAACAATAAATTTTAAACGTTAAACTTATCTGATCTACTATTGCGGTTTTTATAAATCGCAATGCACTTTATTCAATTGGATTAAGGAAACTGGCTTCGTGTTACACGTACAACATTCTCACGTATAAAAGAACTAGCATAATATGATGAATTTGTTTATGGTGTAATCTATATCTCAAAATTAATTAATTTGAAATTTTAATGAGCAATTGTAGATATTCATTTATATTTAATCCAAAATTGTAAGTACCTGAGAATATCTATTACCAATATAGATGGTGATGAAGATCTTTCAACCTGTTAGTCTCTTCTCAGTGTTATACTCACTGCTCAGAGTGAAGAAACTCTTATTGTTTTCCGAGAATGTTGTGATAAAATGTAGTAAAAACTGTTACAAAACAATTCATGTTAAATGCTTATAGAGGAACCATTGCCAAGGTACCGGATCTGATACAAACCTGAGAAGTAGTGGACTATTGGTTTGAACGGAAGTGTTCACATTGTCAGGTTCAGGTCCGGCGCCTGATTTCAACCCGACATCTCGACTACAACGTCAGATGACCTGATACCGGATGCAAGGGTGGTGGAAGACACATGTAAACGAATGATTTCACACTGTCCGGTAGTTTTCGTCAGGTTTTCAGAGCGCGTGCAACAAAATGCAACCTACAACAATGCAACAAAGTGCAACAAAACCCGATGCAAACCTGATATATAATCATACTTCAGATTTATATCAGATCCGGTACCTGACAGGCGAGACCTGATAGTGTGAAAGAGCCGTAAAGGATTAAATCCAGCTAATACTACGGCGGCACAGCTTACCAAACAAATTAGCTCACACACTCCTATCCAAATACATAGGATTCGACTCGAAATGAAATTCTGACGTCATCGACGCCATTTGGGGTTAGAACACAGGGCCGGAATAAAAGAATATAGAATGTTGATAGACAGGATCGGACTTTTTTATATTACACTATTATTTATTTATTTATCTTAGCATAGAAGATTATAATAATTTTTGTCTATGCCTTGTTGATTTTAAATATAATTAATTTGTAATAATCTGGCATCATTAAATACATTTTCCAATTACATGGATGCATTTTGTTTAATATTACTTTTAATATTGTTTCGCGAAGAGCAAAGTTACAATATTTATATTTTTTTAAAAAATTATGTTTTTGTGTTTGTTATGAAATAAATGATATTTTAACAGAATTAATTTTTATAAACATTTATTTACATATAGAACAGTAAGGTGTACAGGGTGATTCACTTTCGAGTGTGTAACATGGGTATCTCGCTTATTATAAAAGATAGACTGTAGGTTTAAATTTGGCAAAGTTGCGAAATTTTGTGCTCAATAAGTTGGCGCAAAGAAAACTCCCTTATCCGCTTTTGTTTTTGAGTAAGAGGTAAAAAAATATTTTTTCCGTTTTTCGTTTTCTAGCCATAACTTCTATACTTTTGAAAATATTGGCGTATCGTTTTCACATTATTAAGACACTTTCTTGAGACAAATACGATGCCGTAAACCGTTTTTTAAAAAAATGTCACTTCTATTGTAAATCATCGTCAACTTTATTTTTTCTTATGGGCGCCATATTAATTTTTTTCATATTTGAATAAACCGATTTTTTCTGAATACAACAATATAATATATGGTAATATTTGCCTAAAAAAAATAAGAGCATTATGAAGGAAAATAGGTATTTTTTTGAAAATGTCTAGTTAGCCATGGCCATGACTGTCAATTCTTGACAAACCACAAATGTCACTTACAATAATTGTTATACACTGCATCTGTCTAGTACTTTTTACATTGACTAACGATGTATTCAACCGAAGAGAAACAAGATATTATAGATGTTTATTACAGATGTAACAAAAATTTAAACGGAACAGTTGAAGAATATTTAAACACATATTCTGAAAGACGACAACCATGCAAGACATATATTACTAAACTGCACTGTAATTTAAGAAATTATGGCAGTTTTTCTAAACCAAGGAATAGGTATTGATCTCGCATGAATGAAGAAAATTAGAAAAACTGTCATAATTCCTTAAATTACAGTGTAGTTTAGTAATATATGTCTTGCATGGGTGTCGTATTTCAGGATATGTGTTTAAATATTCTTCAACTGTTCTGTTTAAATTTTTGTTACATCTGTAATACATTTCTATAATATCTTGTTTCTATTCGGTTGTATATCGTTAGTTAATATAAAAAGTACTCCACAGATGCAGTTTATAAAAATTATAAGTGAAATTTGTGGTTTGTCAAGAATTGACTGTCATGGCCATGGCTAACTAGACATTTTCAAAAAAATAGCTATTTTCCTTCATAATGCCCTTATTTTTTAAGCAAATATTAACATATATTATATTGTCGTATTCAGAAAAAATCGGTTTATTGAAATATGAGAAAAATTAATATGACGCCCATAAGAAATAATAAAGTTGACGTTGATTTACAATAGATGTGACATTTTTTTAAAAAACGGTTTACGGCATCGTATTTGTCTCAAGAAAGTGTCCTAATAATGTGAAAACGATAAGCCAATATTTACAAAAATATAGAAGTTATGGCCAGAAAACGAAAACCGGAAAAAAATTGTTTTTGCCTCTTACTCAAAAACAAAAGCAGATATGGGTTTTTTTTTGCGCCAACTTATTGAGCACAAAATTCCGCATTTTGCCGAATTTAAACCTACCGTCTATCTTTTATAATAAGCGAGATACCCATGTTACACACTCGAAAGTGAATCACCCTGTACAGTACCTAGGTATAGTACAAAAATATTTTACAAAACTAACATTTTAAAAATGACAAAATATAAAAATCACATTCCTTTAGTTACAGTACATTAAAAAACTATTGTTAATTAATTAATAAAAGTGTCAATAATGATTATTCATTTCGCCATATTAAGAGTTTATTTTTTTTAGCATTTTTAAAGTTCCTGTTAATATCTTTAAAAGTATAATAAATTCTAACTCTTATATATAATTTAATGACAAAATTTACGTGTCCACCTTTAAGTTTCTCCATATAGGAAGTTTTTAGGATAGATATATTGTATAATAAAACAAAAAACACAGAATATTAACACACCACACCACTGGAATCAACACAAACAGTACCAAACCCAAATCGCAAATGATGCCTGCCACGCTACTGACTTGATAGGTTCTAACCTGAAATGGACGGCTGCGCGAGGATCGGCGCAAACTCTTCCCGCCAAAAAAGTGTGTGAGCTGATTCTTTGGTTGGTAGGCTGTGACGGCGGTACTTACTATACTCGGTGGCCGGTTACGTTCAACTGACCCATTCTAGCGGGAAACTTTCTCCATATCAAACGCTCATAGAGGAACCATTGCCAAGAGGGACACCTAGTGAAACGTATGTCAGAAACAGAATACAGTCGGACAGCAACTCCAAACCTTTTGTACTTTTGCTCTTCTGAACGAGAACTAAGATGCAACTTTCCGCAAAGTACCAATCCCCAAGTCAATCGTTCTTAGAGGAGACGTAGGTACTAGCATTCAGCTAGAGATTACATTCTTCCAAATAAGTTAAAAGAACCCACAATAGTACTTCGCTCCTGTCAAACACTCGTAGAACTGTCATAGCTATGTGGACCTAGAGGTTCCTAGAGAAAAAAGAATATTTTGTTACACAATTACTGTGAGTTTATTTAATATTTATATTTACTACTGTATCATGGATCGTACATTGTTATACAGAATATGTATTATTGCTCGAAAACTCCATTACAAAAGAGACCAAGCAAGTTGTAAATCCCGAAATCGTATATACCGCTACTGTTAGAATTCAGTGAATAACAATAATGAATTGGGTATTTAATAGTATATTATACTATAAGGGACAGAAATGCGTTATTTTGGCAGAGGTGCAATTTGAAGCCCGAGGGCGAAGCTAGAGGGCTACAATGCACCGAGGACAAAATAGCATTTCTCCCGAATGGTATATACTATTTTTTCCACGGTCTCATTAACTTAAAAACACATATTTTGTTATTATGAAGTAAGTAGCACCAGAATTATTGTATTCGGATTTGAGCATTTATTTAGTAGTCGTTGAGTTATTGTCATAACTACAAAATAAACAAACAAAAAGAATTGTCAAATTAAGATGTTAGTTTGGTTTAGTTTACAGTTTGTTTAGTGCACAATGAATAATTGTGAGTCGGAAGAGATTGTGGAGGCTGCAAATATTGCAATAAGCAATTTGTTACCTACGAAGTCAAGATCTTTATACGATATAGCTTACAATCGGTTCAAAACGTGGTGCGCCGAGAAAAATATTCAAGTATACAGCGAGAATGTTTTGTTGGCATACTTCAGTGAAAATGCAAAGAATTACAATATTCTATGCGCAATATTCTATGGTTAAGTCATGCTTGATAATTTACGACAACATAGATATAAACAAATTCCCCAAACTGATCGCATTTTTGAAAAGAACCGGTGACGGATACCAAGCGAAAAAACCGAAAATATTGACAAAGGGTGAAATCGACCGTTTTCTATCAACTGCAGATGACAAAGAATTCTTAATGATTAAGGTAAGATTACTTTTGTTGTTAGGTATTTCAATTATTTAGTATTTTGATTTTTTATAGGTTGTATTAATTCTGGGGATTGCCGGAGCTTGTCGAACTGATGAAATAGTCAATTTAACTGTAGATGATATTGAGGATGTAGGCTCATCCTTGATTGTATAAATTCCAAACACTAAGACAAAGATTCCACGAACCTTTGTGGTTACCGATGTGGGAAATATGCTTGAATTGTATCGAAGATACCTGTCCCTTCGTTCTCCCCACGTCAAGCATAAGCCCCTTTTTTTGTACTACAAAGCAGGAAAATGTAGTTCGCAGCCAGTTGGCAAGAATACCATCGGAAAAATTCCTAGCGTAGTAGCTTCGTATTTAAAATTACCTGATGCTGCATGTTATACTGGTCACTGCTTACGAAGATCTTCAGCGACATTATTGGCAGATGCTGGTGTGGATATCACGACAATAAAGCGTCATGCTAGTTGGAAATCAACGACAGTCGCTGAGGGTTATGTCGAGAACTCCATTGAAAATAAGACCAAAATTGCTAATCACGTTTTAGTAGGTACCACCACTAGCGCAATCACAAAAACTTTAAATGTAAGCGAAAGTAATATTCCTTCTAATATTAATTTTGAAAATTGTACAAATGTTACATTTAATTTAAATGTCAATAAATAATTTCAATGTTACCTCTTTTTTTGCATGAAAAACGTTCTCCATAATGTAAACTCCCTTGGGAGCATTATACTCCCTTGGGAATAATCGACTACTTCTGTCTCAATTTTGATGTCATAGAAACTGATTTCTACTCCCGACCGTGGAAAAACACCTTTATCATCTCAATCGGCGTTGACGTGAAGAAAAATTGCTCCAAACTGCACACATTTGCAATAACAACAATATATGTAAAAATCATATAATGTTTACAAATTTTATAATAATTGCAGTTCACCGTTCACTAATATTCCATTTCGAAAATGATTTTCAAGCGAACATATTTTTAGCGGCGGGCATTATTTCAAGATTTAAACCATTTTGACACGTTGTGGCAGTAACCACTGAAATTTAATATAATTTATTTGACGATTAAAAATTCATTGCTTTTAGTTGTGTATTGAGTATTAAACGATATACGCTCGATTCTTGACAGAAACTAAGAGCTTGACAAATAATAAGCACCCGTTACATATAAAGTGCACAGATAAATGTCAAATTAGTGTTTTGTGTCATGAATACAAATACGAGTGTAATAAAACGTATATAATATTTTATTGCCCTTAAAGAGGCTTTCCAATTTATTACGGTTTGCGAAAATTGTTAAAGCATACATTATACAGGCAAAGAAAATAGTAAATTAGACCCTTGTGGTGAAATCATAAAAAGTATAGAGGTTTTATGACAGTTATTAAAGATATTGTAGAAGAAATATCTCCTCTTATGAACCATAATCGTATCGTAAATAATGTCGGATATATGAAAAACTTGAGACAAAGGAGCCTGAATAAAAGTTTTGTTCATTGATTGCATTTTAAAGGTTATGACCCCGTTTACCGTTTGAAATGGAAAGTGTATAGAAAATGCAACATGTAATCAAGTTTGTACTCATAGTCATAGGAAATAATTAATTGTACTTGGTTAGTACAATTATCTCTAAGTATAAAATTTACTCGTAACCCGAAATACTTATATTTTAGAGGGCGTTGGAGGCCTAAGTTTTTAATATCATTATAATAATCAGCTGAATTAAAGTAAGTGACATAATGATCTATTTCTATACTTAAAATATGGTCAAAAATTACAAATTCAACGATAAAAGAAAGTGTTTAAGATTTTCACGCACAATTTTTAACAAGGTTTTCACTAGATTCTGAACAAATAGGTTTACGAAAAGTAGCACTTATATTATTATGTAGTTTTTCTCATATTTTACATTTATCATCGACAGCTTTGCCTAGATGGCCTGGGTCATAGCGTGTAACATAACTAAATATTTGTAGTGACGAGATACAGTGAAATACACTGCAGTGCCCTCTTTGGGTCTTTGCTACTACCTGTCTGACAATTATTGTCTAATTGACAGACAGATAACGATCTGCAGAAAGCAGATGCCATTACAACGACCTCTATTGTCTTTGAGGAAGACAATCCTACTTAATTATTGGAAGGAGATGCCGAAAACAACTACTCCACGGGCAATATGCCCCGAATTGCGTTGCATTACATCAACATCTCCATGGATGTCGCCACATCCTTCATCAAGACCAAATACCAGACAATGACCGGTTTCGATCTTGTTATGATCTCATCAGATTGCCATAGGTATCGGAATCGATGAATGATCTGGCGACATTGATTGCCTAAGGGGCATATGTGAATGTTTGTAGTGGCGAGATACAGTAAAATATACTGCAGTCTGGTATTTGGTCATTGTCTGGTATTTGGTCTTGATGAAGGATGTGGCGACATCCATGGAGATGTTGATGTAATGCAACGCCAGTCGGGGCATATTGCCCGTGGAGTAGATATTTTCGGCATCTCCTTCCAATAATAACTAACATATTTGTCATCAGTCCCAGAACTTCTTTCAACAAAATATCTTTCTGACTCATCAGTTTCTCATATCTTTCAGACTCTTGATCAAACATTGATCCAACCGTCACAAGTAATCGAATTCCTAAACAATTATATCCAATATAAAATGTTTTGCAAATGTCTAATTTGACACCTTTGCTGTTTGATATTGTAGGTTTTGAATGTGATTTACGCAATTCAAACCATTTATACCTTATAGGTCATTATTGTTTTTTCAAGAGTATAAGTACGAGGTATACATTGTACCCTTGAAAAAGGTCTAACAAGCCGATATAGGTAGAGCAAATCTGTTAAAAAAATTGTAACATTAAACAACAAAACAAGTATTGATGGAACACCCTACATATTATTTCATTTCTAGATTCTACGTCAAATTCTAATCACATTCCATGTTTAATATAATATACGAAGTATAACCGTTTTTGGGGTCCGTGAAGTTAGCCCCCAACTCCTGGAGTTGGACGGCACTAATCCACAGTCGGTTAGTAAGTCGTTAGTAAGTATTTGTAAGCCCATTGGTAACATTTGTAAGTAAAGGGTAACCGATTTATTTGTTATTAATTTTTAGCGGCTAACTTCTTAGCAGCCCCCAAGTTGTTTATAATTGTAGTTTTTATGTTATCACCTATTAGTAAGTCATTTGTAAGTATTTGTAAGTTGACTGTCGACATTTGTAAGTCCCTAAGAAAAAAGTTATAACCAGTTAATAAATGGCGGCTAACTTCTTAGCAGCCCCCAAGTTCATTCAGAACAATTTTTTTACCTTACCAGTGGTTAGTAAGTCGTTTGTAAGTATTTGTAAGCGTCTTGCAACATTTGTAAGTCACTAATAAAAAAGTTACAACCAATAAATTAAATGAAGGCTAACTTCTTGGCAGCCCCCAAGTTCTTTCAGAATGTTTTTTTCATCTTACCAGTTCTTAGTAAATCGTTTGTAAGTATTTGTAAGCGGTCTTGCAACATTTGTAAGTCGCTAATAAAAAAGTTATAACCAATCAATTAAATGAGGGCTCACTTCTTAGCAACCCTCAAAATCTTTCAGAATATTTTTTTAAGGATAGAACCTTACCAGTTGTTATTAAGTCGTTTGAAAATATTTGCAAGGTGACTTTCAATATTTGAATGCCACTAATAAAGAAATTATAACCAATTAATTAAACGGTGGCTAACTTCTTCGCAGCTCCCAAGCTTTCTCTAAATGTTTTGTTTACCTCACATACAAGTCCCTAATATAACAGTTACTTATCAATTAATTCTGCCGGGGAAACTTGTTTGTCCTGTTTGTTTTATTTACTGTTGTTGTCGAAAATAAATAAAAAGATTTATTTTGAAAAAAGTTTTATTTTGCAAGCTAAAGATTTTACTAACGTAAGATACAGATCTTGCGAGATATACCTAACATAAATGATAAAATATGACAAAATCAAAATCTTGTTAAAAAGTATCTAGTTTAGTCCTAACCTAATTTCCTAACCTAATCCTAGCTATTTATCAAGTATAATTCAATATATATTTTTTTAACTATTTCACAAAGGTTACTCAAATATTACTGCGCTGCAGTTGTTCAAAATAGATAGGTATGTAATGTAATAAATAATGGACCATGAATCCACGCTTATTTAAAAAAGGCGGGGACTTAATAAATTTAGATCTTATAGTATTTAAGTATATTGTCTGTTTTCTAATGTGTGTAGTGTTTTCTAAAAAATTCGGTATACACAGCAGTAGAGCAAAGTTAAGTTAAGCAGAGAATCACGGGGACACCAATACCAAATACGGATCATTCTCTGCCTAACTCACACGTACATTGCATTATTAAACAATAAAAAACATGAAAAACAAAATAAAACCAACCCATACAATAAAATTAAAATAGGAAATTGATGTATTAGGTAAGAAAACAGTTTTTGGATATTTATTCTGTCACTAATCTAATTTAATACGTATGTTAAATCATTATTTTTAGCTATTAAGTAACCTTGGAAAAGTCCGAAAACTCGTACGAAACGTAGGATATTTGTCGTAAGTTGTTAGTAAATCGTTTGTACATATTTGTAAGCTGACTTTCAATATCATTTGCAAGGCTCTAAGAACTTACTACCAGTTAATCCAGTGAAGTAAACTTCATTGTTCTGTTTACCTTAACTATTGCTAATGGTATTTATTATAACATCATTTATTAGTATATTTGTATGCTGAATTTTTTCATTTGTAAGTTGTTAATGAAAATGTTATTACTAAATAAATTCATATCAATTCCACAGAGGCTTACCTCTTATTAGTTCTAACTAAAAGTAAAATGTCATATGTATAAGTCATATACTTAACGTATCTACAAGGCACTAAAAGCAGTTAGAAATCGCCGACATATTCATTTTAGTTGGGGATTCTTCCTATATTTGTAACTTTCAGTTACCTCACTCAGACATTATAAGATAATCTCTACTTCACTCAAAACACTTTAAGGTTCATATATAGTGGGGTAGGTTATCTACCAAATATAATATTAATATAAATATAAATCTATAAACATAATATTAATATCTACCAAACCAATACCAATATTAAATTAATTGTTGGTTGGGTACAATAATAGTTGTTTAAAATAAATATTTTAAAATTTTAGTATTCAAGGGAAATCTTTATTTAGTTAATGGCATTGGTTCTTCCATTGACCAGTTACTCTTAGTTACAAAAGTTAATTTTCTTAGTTACTTGAAAGCAGACACTTACCGATTTCGCGCTAATTATGCGCTCATCAGAGTGCCCTAGCGCATGATAACGCGAAGCAGGTCAGTGTCTGGTAGGTGGTCTCGATGAATGATATGTGGCGACTCCTGCAAAGATGCCGATTATTAATGCATTGCTAGTCGGGGCACATTGACCGTGGAGTAGTTGTTTTCGGCATCTTCTTCAAATAAATTTAGTTTTCGTTAAATACTATTCACAATGAAATATTAATATATTTTCGTTTCATTATCAAAAAGTTGTCACATAAATGACTGTAATTGTTAATAATAATAATTTTTTATATATACCGTTCTCAAATCAGTCTGTAACGGTACCTATTGCTGTCTGTGATCAGTATTACAATCACTAATATTCTGAAATTTATTTTGTTGAATAAATATCCTACGTTTCGTCCGAGTTTTCGGACTTTTTCAAGGTTACCTAATAGCTAAAAATAATGGTTTAACAAGTAGTAAATTAGATTAGTGACACAATAAATATCCAAAAAAGTTTTTTCTTAGGAACCTAATATCAATTTTCTATTTCAGTTTTATTGTATGGGTTGGTTTTATTTTGTTTTTCATGTTTTTTATTGTTTAATAATGCAATGTACGTGTGAGTTAGGCAGAGAATGATCCGTATTTGGTGTCCCTGTGATTCTCTGCTTAACTTAACTTTCGTATTGCTGTAAGTATATACCGAATTTTTTATAAAAACACTACACACATTAGAAAACAGACAATATACTTAACTATATAAGATCTAAATGTATTAAGTCCTCATTTTTTTTTAAATAAGCGTGGATTCATGGTCCATCATTTATTACATACCTATCTATTATGAACAACTGCAGCGCAGTAATATTTGAGTAACCTTTGTCAAATAGTTAAAAAATATATATTGAATTATACTTGATAAATATGTACCTACTAAACTAGATACTTTTTAACGAGATTTTGATTTTGTCATATGTTAATCTGTTAGGTATATCTCGCAAGATCTGTATCTTACGTTAGTTTAGCTTCCAAAATAAAACATTTTTTTTTTCATTCAAAATAAAACATTTTCGACAACCACAGTAAATAAAACAAACAGGACAAACAAGTTTCCTCGACAGAATTAATTGGTAAGTAACTGTTGTATTAGGGACTTGAAAATGATTAGTGGTCATGTAAACAAAACATTTAGAGAAAACTTGGAAGTTGCTAAGAAGTTAGCCTTCGGTTTAATTAATTGGTTATAATTTCGTTATTAGTGACATACAAATATTGATAGTCACCTTGCAAATATTTACAAACGACTTACTAACAGCTGGCAAGGTAAACAAAATATTTTGAAAGACTTTGAGGGTTTGCTAAGAAGTGAGCCCTGATTTAATTGATTGGTTATAACTTTTTCATTAGCGACTTGCAAATGTTGCAAGACAGCTTACAAATACTTACAAACGATTTAACAACTGGTAAGGTAAGTAAAACCTTCTGAAAGAGTTCGGGGGCTTGGTGTGAAGTTAGCCCTCATTTAATTGATTGGTTATAACTTTTTTATTAGCGACTTACAAATGTTGCAAGACGGCTTACAAATACTTACAAACGATTTACTAACAACTGGTAAGGTAAACAAAACATTCTGGAAGAACTTGGGGGCTGCTAAGAAGTTAGCCTCCATTTATTAATTGGTTATAACTTTTTTATTAGAGACTTACAAATGTCGACAGTCAACTTACAAATACTTACAAATGACTTACTAATAGCTGATAACATAAAAACTACAACTATAAACAACTTGGGGGCTGCTAAGAAGTTAGCCGCTAAAAATGAATAACAAATAAATCGGTTACGCTTTAATTACAAATGTTACCAATGGGCTTACAAATACTTACTAACGACTTACTAACCGACTGTGGATTAGTGCCGTCCAACTCCAGGAGTTGGAGGCTAACTTCACGGACCCCCGTTTTTGACATATGTATTTCAAATTTTATATAAAAAATGTTGTTTGTGGACCGAAAAAGAATTACCAATTTCGACTGTACGATAACCTTTACAATTTAACTTGTGTGGTGTCTATGTAGAAAGTGACCTACTTTAACAAACTTCGTATAATATTTTGATTATTAATAACACAGGGTGCTCGAAAAACAATAAAAATTAAATTGAAAAAACTGCCAAAAGTAAATTGTTTTAAATGGGAACAACCTGTTTTTATTATTCTACCTTATTCAGTATTAAAAATGAGAGTAACTTTGTATAAGGTTATTTAATTCGAAAATTTGTAGTTTTCGAATTATTGGCAATTTTTTAATTACACACATATTATTGAACCAAATTTGTTGGAAAGTCTGTCAAACCTATGAAGCTACCTTAATCACTGTGTATGTGTAATGAGTTCAAAGACGGTTAGAACATATTTCGTTAAATGAAGTACCTATGTATTTATACTGATTAAATTCTCAACAACGCGGTACAAATTTTCTTTCCTTGGTTGCACTATTTATCTGTGGTCAAGTTACACAAAGCCTCTATAATTATTTGTAGTATATACATTATTAAATTTGGTTTATATAAATTTTGTTTTTGAGCTATTCACTCTTGCATTTTGATAACCATTAATATTATATTATGTCATTATAATATAGATTATTATATACGACTTATATTGAGTAGATTATTTTTACAGCTTAATTGTAACAGAAAGTATTTGATTAACAAGGTCATTAGTTTGGTTCGCACACATATTTTTGACGCGGTTAAAGAACATATATTTTCAATTTGTTATAGGTACCAAGGTTAACTTATTTTAGTTAATTATGTTGTATATTTTCAATTATTATTTATCATTCTAAATTGCATATTTTGGATAATTTCTTGCAATTTCATATACTGGGTGATTCCCTTTTCAAGTAATTTTCATATTTAAATTTTTTTAAATTTTGACTTCATTAGTTTTTTTTTTCAACAGGTTGCAATTGTTATCATTACAAAGTTATCTTTTGTTATCTTGCTTATTTAATATTAGTTTATATAATTTTTCTTGTTCTTTGATCTTTGATTTTTGATTTTGATTTAAAGATCTTTGTTTACTTTGGTACTTCCTATTTCATGTAAAAACACCTTGGCTACTTGGAAGAGGAGAACCAACCTGGAAATTCAGCCCCCACAGTTACAACGACGATAAAAAGAGACGCCACTTGCATCATGATTAGCTACAATCAACAAGAGCAGGAGGAACAGGATCAGGATCAACAAGAAGCTAGCTAGTACATCATCTTGTTCTCAGCTTCCTGATGGTACCATACCATTATCTGCACGTTGCGAAAATCCACTCCCACCATCATTACTTTATACTATCTATTTGTGAAAGGTTGAAATATATTCTTCGAGCCAGAAGATTTTTTTGTAAATCAGATCAATGTATGACAGATACAAGATATAAGGTGGTTTTGCCTGATAACAACAATCAGTTGTCATTTATTTATTATATTTGAATTTCAAGTTCTATAAAGTTTTTAGTTGTAATATAATATTGTTTTTACTTGTTCCTTTGAATTCACCAAACATTAACTATTAATTATATTTATTTTATAACTATTTATTTATACAGTTGAATACAAAATTATCCTGGTGTCCACAAGCTGGTATTAAATTTAATAATAAGTATAGAGCTTCAAATCTCCCCCTAAATCCTAAGCTCAGCCGGAGCTAATGTCATAGAATCTGAATTAATTGAAGCTAATAAAAAATTAAAGAGGGTTCATTGCAGTTTTAAATAACTGGTACGTTTTCCATTTCTAATTTTTTGTCTTCTTCCATTGGACGGTATTTTAATTGTGTTTTCTCCATAATACTACTATACTTTGCTATGCAAGTCCCATGTTTCCCGCCCCCTTTATTGGTCCATGAGTAAAATGGGCAGCCATTGGTGAAATCCCTACAAGGTATGCAGTAGGGCCAGTACTACAGGTCTCAATAAGATTATACATTCGCTTAAAAGGGCATTCTCCTACACTGGCTGGGCAAACAGGCGGTACTAGGTGTACCACCCGTAGCTTCTTTGACCGCTACTTCTCCAGGTACCCTCTCTATCCGGCTCCAACCACCACTGCAGTCCACGGCACAGGATTCACTGCTTTAAATTACTACGTGAATGAAAAGAATATATTAGGTTCCAAATAGATTGGAGTTTTACTAACAGTACACAATCTTGTATAAGGTACGCGAATTTCATATTTCCACCTTATATTTAAGTCATGAACCTCAGTATTCAATGAAAACAGACTCCTGTTTTTAAAAACATAAACAAACATTTTCAAAATAAACAAAAATGTTAGGTATAAGGATTTTACTTTCAGCAAAAGGAGGCCTGCATCACTGAATAAATCTAACGAAATAACGTAGACACGATAATTTAAAATAATTCTTTCACATTAGTTAGTGATAATGCGATATGATGGTCACAATGTCGCTTCCAATTAAGGCATTCATCTATACAGGGTGTCCACCTAGTGCGCGTAAGTCCAATATCTGTTTATTAAACTGAAATTATCTAAATTTTTCAGTTTTTTATTTTAAGAAGTGTAAACTAATACATTTTATAAAAATAAATAGCCTTACAATATTTTTTCCGTCAAAGGAGTGCGCAAATCGGGTATTTTTCATAAAAGTGGGTTTTTTGCAAAAACTACGCAACTTAGGTATAGGGAAAGCTATTATAAAATTGTAGAGTCTACAGAAAGGCATATAATGAAATCATAAAACACAGGGTGTTCCATTTGAAAAAGTCGAGATTTTTTAAATTTTAAACCATCAGGTTTGGCACGATTTCTGTTGCCCCCTGTATATCGCAGGTCAACTTTTGATACGTTTTTCGAAAGAGCCTGGTAGTTTTCTCATAATTCGCATTTGCTGTTCTTTCAAATCTTTCTTTCACATTTTCAAAACAGTCAGCACGTGGAAATCTCTGTAAATCTGGATTATTTGCTTTGTAAATACGTGCTGCTAGCAAACAATTTCCATGAGCTTCTCCTAAGGCATAAACCATTTTCACTAATTCTTCTTTTGAATAGTTCATTGTATGCACGCTTAGTACTTACTCTAAACTCGTACGTGAATATTCAGTAAAAGAAGAAATGACATGTAAACTGATTGTCACAAATTTTATTGCGTGACAGACGCTCACTGCGTTTTTCCCGAGAAAGGAACGTGCGCAAATCGGGTATTTTTCATAAAAGTGGGTTTTTTGCAAAAACTACGCAACTTAGGTATAGGGAAAGCTATTATAAAATTGTAGAGTCTACAGAAAGACATCTAATGAAATCATAAAACACAGGGTGTTCCATTTGAAAAAGTCGAGATTTTTTAAATTTTAAACCATCAGGTTTGGCACGATTTCTGTTGCCCCCTGTATATCGCAGGTCAACTTTTGATACGTTTTTCGAAAGAGCCATCTTCACTCTACAGTTTCTGAAAAAAAATAATTTCTAGCTGTCATACAACCATAATTATGTCAACTATTAGAAGTGACGAAACATAAGAAAAAAAAATTAAAAGTCAAATATCTCGAAAACTATCAATATTTCAATAGCAGTGTTATGCACAAAGTCCCACTAATTTTTTACGTAGAATTCGATAATGCCATAAAAAATATAGGTTTCCATTTAAAAAAATTAAGTTGGTACCTGTCCAGGAAAAACTGAACACCCTGAATATGTAAATATATTTTCATTTTGTGCAGCTCGGGATATTAGACAACCCTGTAGAAAAAAAAATTAAGTTATCTCTTTTATTAACCCAGATATTGGACTTACGCGCACTAGGTAGACACCCTGTATATAAACACAAAGAAATTTGGCACTCGCGTTACCATATTGTGCCTTATTACAGTAACAGAAACTGTTGATAAGAGTATTATCAACATTAAAAATAAAGTATTATTGGTACTAAACCAGATAGATGATAATTTTTAGGTTATAGAATTCTCAGACTATGATTAGATTTATTCGATATTACTAAAGATAAGATAAAAAATGCGTTCTCTACGACTCAACTCACGTATAGAATAAAAATAACGGGGTGTAACATCTGGTGTTCCTACTTATACTGATGATAACGAAGCAATATTTGCAAGGGTAACTTGCAAATGTTAAAATAAGTTTTTTGTATTATGAATTTTGATACGAAAAGTTTTTCAAATGCATTACATAAAAAGTAACATTTTTAACGACCACTTTCGTGGCCAAGACACCCTAAAGAATGCAAATAATGAGAACGCAAAAGTTAATTTACATATTTTCGTTTTCTAAGGAAAGCAAGGTACTAAATTAGAATGGAAATTTAAGAGAGCATGTACTTGTACAGGCTTAAAGATTTAATATATGGGTCGTTCTTCGTCATATTTCCGCAAGTAAAAAATATTTATTAAATATTTTAATATTTATCTAAATAGTCTGCTGATCATGAACGTGCACAAATTTGTTATGCGGTACACCTCTGTTTGAGCTTTTTTTCAACAATGTGGTATTAGGAAAAAAATTGTTGAAAAAGTATATTAATAACGTATAATAATTTTCTGGTTTTCAATAAAAAAAATGTTATCTTGGAGAGGGTTGGAACCAATGGTGTGAAGATACTGACATAGTTTTCCACATAACGCTAAACTGCACTCGACGCATGCTTGCCAATCGAGTTGACATCAACTGGAGATGATCAAAACTGATTTAGATTATAAAACTGAAACAGTTTAATCATCTTCAGATGATAAACGCGCCTCGACTGCAGTATAGTGTTATGTGGAAAACTACGTCAGTGTTAAAAAATTGTTAAGGATAAATTATATTAAAGCTAAGTTGTTAGTAAATATCAAATTAATAACGATAGATTAAGACACTTTGCACTTCCATTAATGATTATTGTAACTGACCCTTTACTTTCTCAATGTAGTATGAACTTATAATATGTATATTTCTTCTTCTCTCTTCTTTTCTTTTCTAACATCTTTTATCTTTTATAACATAAAAAATTTGGTGGTAGATCAAAAGTGTAGCGATATATTTTCAACAGTTTTCGTAAACGTTATTTACTTACTCTCAAATTTTGAATACACATTTTAAATACACCCTGTAGCAAAGGTATCATATTTGAGGATGAAGAATATGCTATTAGTTTTCTTATAATATTATAAATATGTAAAACAAATTCCGTAAACTGTATCCATTATAATCTCATATTTTTATGAGCGTAAAATCATTTTATTTTATAATCCACAACAAGAGCTACTTAGCTAACAGATTCTGCTTTACAACAGATTGGAAAATAAGTAGAAAGTGTAAGGGAAAACCTGGTAATTATCCGCATCGGATAAATTTGCGCATAGTCGTTTCTAGTAAGTAGATAGGATAATACACTTACTAGATATCTTCAAATTAGACAAATAAGACAGAACTATAATGTAATAAGCAAAACTTCAGAACACTTTTCAGTTGCGCTAGGTACTGGTAAAGATTTTACAGATTAAAGTCTGCTGTACTCTACTTTACTGCTAGATATACTTTTAATTTAACAACATTCATGCTTTTTGTAGAGGGACACTTGCGCTATATATAGTCTGGTCTTTATATGGTTGATAAATAAAAATGAATTAAAAATAAGATGATTATATTATAGATATAATTTTCTGAAGAAATCTTCAAGATATAGGTATATGGATAAAGTCTACATATAATGTACACTTTGATATGGATATTTAGTTGTACTCGCACACATACATTAAATTACACAAAATGTTTTTTACGAGTAAATGCTAATTCATTTCAGAGGAAAACCTATAAATACCTATATAATATCTATAAATATTTGATGAAAATTACTTAATATCCATTTATTTATTTATCAAATATTTCGCGTTCTGTCATATTCGAGTATTGTAATTATTCAGTAAAATGTATAATGAATATAGTATTTGTATGAGAACGTTTTGTATCCCACAACTTTTATGAAAATTACATGATTGTTCACAAAACCAGATATTCCATACTTTGTAACGAAAATTTTATAATTTTCAATCAATGCCACTACTAGGCAAAATACATCACCCATAGGTAATGCTGGTCCTTTAAGTAAATAAATTAACATGCAATGAGTATTATTGTATGATAGTATAGTAGCACATTTTACAGAGTAAATATACAGGGTGTCCACCTAGTGCGCGTAAGTCCAATATCTGGGTTAATAAAAGAGATAACTTAATTTTTTTTTCAACAGGGTTGTCTAATATCCCGAGCTGCACAAAATGAAAATATATTTACATATTCAGGGTGTTCAGTTTTTCCTGGACAGGTACCAACTTCATTTTTTTAAATGGAAACCTATATTTTTTATGGCATTATCGAATTCTACGTAAAAATTAGTGGGACTTTGTGCTTAACACTGTTATTGAAATATTGATAGTTTTCGAGATATTTGACTTTTAATTTTTTTTTCTTATGTTTCGTCACTTCTAATAGTTGACATAATTATGGTTGTATGACAGCTAGAAATTATTTTTTTTCAGAAACTGTAGAGTGAAGATGGCTCTTTCGAAAAACGTATCAAAAGTTGACCTGCGATATACACGGGGCAACAGAAATCGTGCCAAACCTGATGGTTTAAAATTTAAAAAATCTCGACTTTTTCAAATGGGACACCCTGTGTTTTATGATTTCATTAGATGCCTTTCTGTAGACTCTACAATTTTATAATAGCTTTCCCTATACCTAAGTTACGTAGTTTTTGCAAAAAACCCACTTTTATGAAAATACCCGATTTGCGCACTCCTTTGACGGAAAAAATATTGTAAGGCTATTTATTTTTATAAAATGTATTAGTTTACACTTCTTAAAATAAAAATAACTAAAAAATTTAGATAATTTCAGTTTAATAAACAAGTCTTTATGGAAAGTTACCATTTATTTGTAAATAAAAGTAAAAAATCATAAAAGCTCTACATGTAATTAAGAATTAGCAAAACTGGCGTATGCTTTAGAAGAAGTTCATGGGAATTATTTGCTAGCAGCACGTATTTATAGAGATTCCCACGTGCTGACTGTTTTGAAAATGTGAAAGAACAGCAAATGGGAATTATGAGAAAACTACCAGGCGACATGGGAGTAACAACGATAATATTTAGTTTAATGTTGTGGTTTCTGCTGTTGAAAATCCAAAAATATTAGTATCAGAAAATCAGTAGAAATCGTGGAGTTTTCAAAAGCTCGACAAATAAGATATTGAAGAAGAAGTTTCATACGTATCATATTGAAAACCAAACGGTGTTACCGTAGTTAGAAAAATTATTAGTGAAATGGATGAATATACATAGAGTATTGAAAAAAGAATACGCAATACTCATACAAGCAAGCTAACCTAAAGTAAATGCTCAAAATGTCCACCGTTGTTTTCAACACAAAGCATTAATCTACGACGAAAATGAATGTGAACATTTCTTAACATTTCGGGCGTTATGGTTAGAAACTCATTTTGGATCTTTTCTTTCAAGTCTTGCATATCCGTTGGTGGTACTTCGTATACTCGCTCCTTGATATAACCCCACAAGAAAACGTCCAGAATATTTAAATCAGGCGAACGTGCAGGCCAAGGAACTGGACCACCACGACCTAATCACTTATTTGGATATACGTGGTTTAGGTGTTCTCTAATCTGAAATATGAATAGATAATAGGAAAAGTACTACAACAATAAAATAATCACAGTACCGCCAAAGTGGAATGTGGAGGGGCACCATCATGCTGAAACCATTGTTGAACCAAATAATCAGCGGGCATATTCTGTAGCTGTAGAAGGGGAAGTTCGTTTTGCAAAAAATGCAAATACACATTAGCATTTAAATTGCCTTCAAAAAAGTACGGTCCAACAATATGTTCTCCACAAATTCCAGCCCACACGTTCACTTTGAAACGATGCTGATTATCTAGTACCCTCAATCATCTTGGATTATTTTCAGCGTAGTGATGAAAGTTGCGACGATTGGGTAAGCATGTGTTTGAAAATGTTGATTCGTCAGTAAACAAGACATTCATAAAAAAGTTTGGACTTTCCTGAATTTTATCCAATGCCCAGTGGCAAAATTGCAGGCGGTTTAGGTGATCTTGAGGTAACAGTGCTTGATGGTTTTCAATATGATACGGATGAAAATAATTCTTCTTCAGTATCAACTGAATATCGTCATTGTTACCGTCATGTCTCCTAGTAGTTTTCTCATAATTCGCATTTGCTGTTCTTTCAAATCTTTCTTTCACATTTTCAAAACAGTCAGCACGTGGAAATCTCTGTAAATCTGGATTATTTGCTTTGTAAATACGTGCTGCTAGCAAACAATTTCCATGAGCTTCTCCTAAGGCATAAACCATTTTCACTAATTCTTCTTTTGAATAGTTCATTGTATGCACGCTTAGTACTTACTCTAAACTCGTACGTGAATATTCAGTAAAAGAAGAAATGACATGTAAACTGATTGTCACAAATTTTATTGCGTGACAGACGCTCACTGCGTTTTTCCCGAGAAAGGAACGTGCGGAAATCGGGTATTTTTCATAAAAGTGGGTTTTTTGCAAAAACTACGCAACTTAGGTATAGGGAAAGCTATTATAAAATTGTAGAGTCTACAGAAAGGCATCTAATGAAATCATAAAACACAGGGTGTTCCATTTGAAAAAGTCGAGATTTTTTAAATTTTAAACCATCAGGTTTGGCACGATTTCTGTTGTCCCCTGTATATCGCAGGTCAACTTTTGATACGTTTTTCGAAAGAGCCATCTTCACTCTACAGTTTCTGAAAAAAAATAATTTCTAGCTGTCATACAACCATAATTATGTCAACTATTAGAAGTGACGAAACATAAGAAAAAAAAATTAAAAGTCAAATATCTCGAAAACTATCAATATTTCAATAGCAGTGTTAAGCACAAAGTCTCACTAATTTTTTACGTAGAATTCGATAATGCCATAAAAAATATAGGTTTCCATTTAAAAAAATGAAGTTGGTACCTGTCCAGGAAAAACTGAACACCCTGAATATATAAATATATTTTCATTTTGTGCAGCTCGGGATATTAGACAACCCTGTTGAAAAAAAAATTAAGTTATCTCTTTTATTAACCCAGATATTGGACTTACGCGCACTAGGTGGACACCCTGTATATCCTGTAAACTTTGATAGTAGTGGGAGAAAATAGGTACATGTAGGTACTTCTTTCTTATCTCAATTTTTAAGTTTCATTTTTAATAAACAATAAAATTAGTATATAGCCTTAACAAAACACAATACAAAATACAAAAAAATATATAACTAAATAATAATACAAATATATAACTAAATAAGATAATTACTGATTAATCTGTCTCACAAATATGTGAATTCTTTAGTGAATCTCGACGCCACTTGTCGACGTTCTTTTTAGTTAAGTTTAATGATAATGATAATTGTTTAATGATGACCTTTTATAGATATTGTATTTGAACTACATTATACTCATCGAAACCTCTTTTTTGAATTTAGGTCTTTCAGACTGGCATTTAGGCAACTTATGTTTTAATTAAAGATTTGAGACAATAAGTCAGTACTTAGGTGAGATTTTTTCCTTTAAGGTTATAGAACCAAATTTGCTGGGGAAAGTCGGTCAACCCTATCTAACTATTTTAGTCGCTTTAGTATAGGTGAAATGAGTTCAAACACAATTAAATCTTATTTTGGAAATTGATGTATTATTGCTGTTTAATACTAGCTTCAGTTTAATACAGGATTAGAGACACACAAAATGTTTTGTATAAAAAGTTAAATGAAATATAATAACTTGAAAGTACTTACTATATACTTAACACAACTTAAAATTGCTGTTATAATTTTTTATAAGTTAAAAATTAACTTTAATTTTAAAAGCAAATTGTTATTTTCACGATAGGTATACCTATTATGGAAGACTAGTTGGAATGAAATTCTCAACAATGAAGTACAAATTTTCCGTTGCAAATTTTTTTATTGAGCAGTATTTAACTCTTGTCAGGTTATATAGAACCATTTCTAATTGTTTGTGGTTTATTCATTATTACAGTTGCTTTATATATACATATATATCTTACTTCTATAATAATACTACTATAATTATTCACACTTATACTTTGATAACCATCCATTAATATTATTCAATCTATACCTAATAAGTTTAAAGTTATAATTTTACAGCTTAATTGTGTAGCAAATATTTAAAACAACAAGGTCATTTTTGTTGGCACAATTTTATTATTCTAAATTGCATATTTTAGATAATTATCTTGAAATTTCATATACAGGGTGATTCTCATTTCATGTAAATTTTATATATCACTTTTTGTCAATTTTGCAGATTGCAGTTCTTATCATTGCAAAATTATCTCATGTTATAGTAGGTAATTTTCCTTTACGAAATACTTCGTATTTCATGTAAAACACCTTGGGTTCTTGGAAGAAGAGAACCGACCTGGAATTTTAACTCCATCATTAGAACTACGATAAAAGGAGAAGCCAGTTGTAACCCGATTAGCGGCATCCGGCTTAACAAGAAGCTAGCTAAGATGTACCATCTTGTTCGAAGTTCCGGAAGGTCCCATAATCTACTACACATTGCCGAAGTCAAAGCGGAGCATCTTTACTGGAGGATATCTACTGGTGAGAGGTTGAATTATATTTTTCGAAGCCAGAAAAATACATTTTTGTAAAGCAGATCATTTTTTTTAGCAATTGCATATTCAAAGTAATTTTGAGTGGTAAAAACCATTAGTTGCTCTATATTGTTTTATTTTTATTTTTTAACACTCTTCAACTGTTTTTGAAATATCGACAGGTGAATATTGACATTTTGCAATTTTAACACCCTGTAAAATCTAAACGGTTTGAGATCAAGCAAAATGGTTTGCACATTCCTATCTTCATTTTTCATAAGCTATCGTTTGGTACTAATTTCAGATTTATCCAGGAATTAAAAATTTTCAAAATTTTCGGAAAATTTGAAATTTTTGGATAAATCTGAAATTAATACCAAACGATAGTTTATAAAAAATTAAGACAGGAATGTGCAAACCATTTTGCTTGATTTCAAACCGTTTAGATTTTACAGGGTGTTAAAGTTGCAAAATGTCAATATTCACCTGTCGATATTTCAAAAACAGTTGAAGATAGGTATAGGACATCCTACATGAAATGTGTTTAGAATTTTAGGTAGAATCCAGAAATTGAATAATATATAGGGTGTTACATTTAAAATAAGCAAGTTGATGTCTACGTCCGTTAGAACCGGAAGTGTGCTGTCATCGGCAATATTTTTAATCAATAAAAAATTGTGAGAAACCCCCGTATGTAGATTTTCAAAATTCCAATGCATGTAGTATTCTAGAAACGTCTAATGGAAGGTCTACGTGGAACACCCTGTAGATATATCATCAATTATTCACAAAGTATGCAACGAGAACAACAACAAGCTGTTGGGTTCCGTTCACCTCACCATTGGGTTACCCATTACTATGTGTGTTTACTATAGGTTTTGTTAACTCTCTTACCCCTGAAGCCAGTGAGCTACGTAGGAGTCTAGTAAAAGATAATATATTCCATTAAGAAAAATAGACCTATGAATTGTGTCGGCATATGATATACCACTTTGTATATTTTTAGGTAGATAGTTCTCTTAGTTATTAATTATCTGGATCTAAAATATTTCACTGCCACCGCACGGATATTATACCCGATTATATAATTATAAGTTTCTTAAAATAAATCCTTAAACATAAAATTACATAATAATCCATGTATTTACGCACCATATACAATACAAGTAAACTAGTTATAATCAGCAAAACCATAAACTAGCTTCAACTCTATACGTACACGTGCTATGAGGACCAGACAACTTGCCTGCATACAGAAATATACAAAGTGTGTCATCATTACTATAATAATGCAATATGAGAGTTAGAGCCACCTGACACGAGACTTAATTTAGCACTGAATTCAGTACTCAACTATGTACTCAATAACTTGTGATCATGATCATAGTATGATCATGTAGTGTTGCCAGACACTTATATAAATGCCCTTAAATGTCTGGACATGTGTCCAAAAGATGAAAATGTCTAGACATTTATCGTATCTGTCCAGCTTCCTTCAAATTTATAATGACCGCCTTTTCAGTTAACTGAGCTAACCTAAAATCCAATTCAAAATTATCACAATCTCTTGAAATTATTTTCTATAGTCTTTTTGCGAGTTTCTATCGTTACCTATAGAAACGAGGTGCAGTAATTGAGGAGAAAAAAATTGACAATTTTGAAATTGTCATATATAATTTAATTTTTTAAATGTTACAGAATTTAGAAAGTTTATTTTTTGAATATTTACTATGTGCCATATGCCATATACTTATATGTTATATGTTGTAGTTGTTACTACAAATAAAAATTCATTTTTCTTACTTTTCTTTTTTTTATAATTTATTTATTTCATTTCATTTCACATGCAAACAGTAGAAATTTAAACTTCTTCAAATTAAATAATAATTTCGTAATTAACACTATTAATTTTTTACTATGTTAACCATAAGCTGGTAAAGGGTAGACGAAAATTGAAAATATTGATTTTTCACCTAATGCTTGTATTTCAGAGAATATAGTCTAAGGATATATAAGTATTTGGTATAATCTTGAAGCTTATGACATGTGTGTACAGTAAATGTGTTATATTTCATTTTCTAAAATGTCCGTATAAGGGCCGGTTCTACAATCCCAGTATAAAGTCTGGAATAGTAATTCTCGGTATATCTTATCCCTCGAATTATTCGGAGTATAAAAATGCGGGCGTTCTACATCACTTGTACAACGGCGGGATAACTATACCGAGTATAAACGCCGAAAAAGCAGGTAGTAGACCCAACGCACAGATTTAGTCCTAAAGTAACTGAGAATGCAAAGGCGGGAATCAGTTTGTTTTAACCTTCGATCATATAATATAACCTATCACAAGTTGTAATTTACTTACATACTAGTAGCATTTTTTACATTTTTACTTTAATTAGTTTCAAAATAGGAGAGAAAAAAGATGAATGTTCTGGTGATGAACGTATACCCAAAGAGAGAATAGGAAACTTGCGTTTCCACACGCCATCATATGTTCTTTCTACACAATTGTACGAATATGCGGTTCATTGAAAATAACTTCTGCTGGTGTATTTGGATGATTTAAAGGTGTTACTAAAATATTTGTATTGCCATACTCGCTATCTCCTAATACACTACAAGTGTCAAATTCATTACTTTGTAATCTGCCCTTGATTCGACTGCATTAAAAATTGCCTGGTTACCTATGTGCTGATCCAGGCCACCGTGCAACTATGTTATTCGAAGATGTGCATCACAAATACTTTGTACATTCCAGGAGAAATAATCTTTACGGTTTCGGTACATCACTGGTTGATTCCCATCTGGTGACTGAATGCGAATTGTTTCAGGTAGTTTTATATAAGTTCACGTAATGCCGCTATTGCCTCAGTTACGCCTGTTACAATACGAAGAACAAATATAGGTTATGTTTCTGAAAGGGACAGAGCTACGAGATAACATGCGAGATAACCAATAGAAAGCAAGAATAACTATATTCCGAGTATATCTGGCCGAGTTCGTAGGTATAAGCTATTCCATAGTTTATCCTCAGAATAAAGTTATATGGCGATTGTAGAACGCTCCTTTCAACGATATTCTAAGTATAACTTTATCCGTGGTATATACCTGCTTTGTAGAACCGGCCCTAAGTGTCTAAAATGTCACTGGACATTTGTCCAATTTTTAAATGACCAGATATTTGCCAACACTAGATCATACACAATTTCTTAACTGTAGATTAACGGGTCAAATTTACACCTATTTCTGTATCAAGTATGACCCTATCCAGTAATAAACAAACTTTTCTTTTCAAAAACTATCAAATGCAATCCAATGATTCCAGATATTTAATAAATGAATTAAATTAAATCAGAGATACTTTGGTTTAATACAAACTAAATACATAAAAAATACAGTTTAAGACGTAACTCAACTAGCTTCTTTTAGCGACGAAGAACCACATTCAAACAACGATAACTCTGACTGTTGTATATAGAAAGAACCTTCTTTGACAATTAAAATTTCAAAGTCAATTAGGTATCCCCCGTATTATCTTTGTAAACTCTAACATAACGGTAAGCTCCATGCCACTTCAGTTCAGTTTGTTTATAGTTATTTTGACCGGTTCAACAGTTTATGCACTCATTGATACATTAAATTTTAAATAGAGGGGGACCAGTTAAATCCAGTGTATATGATTTCAAAGAAGTACAACTTTAATGTATATTATCTCTTTCCTTTTACGGGCCTTGGTACACCACTGTCTTAACAATATGGAACGTTATTATTTCAACATCTAATAATTATGCAAATTGAATGACTTTTTACAGCGATAACTGGAATGAAACTGTAAGAATATGCACCAAGTTATCCAGAAAGTGGGATATGAAAAGACATTAACGACGATAATGTCGGAGGCGTGCAAATATGTGAGAGTTTATAATATTATAAGTATTTTAACTTTTATTTCCTCGTTTAACTTCCCGAGGGAGAATTTCAGATCTTAGATTAACTTTAACTTGGTGTTAGATTTCTTGCTCTATTTTACATATTATTTTTTACAAGTAATTAAGAGTTAACAGCAAAATTAGTTTTATGGGTTATACTTAATATGAATTTTGTTACCATGTCGGTCTTAATGAAGTAGGTACGCGAATAATTTACTTTTATGTTGAGTTTTTAATTCATTGTATGTAGTTAACTTTGCAAGGTGTTTACAATAGCAAGATTATTTTTACAGATATAAAACTCTCTGATAATTTACAAATATTTGACGGAGAAAATGACAGATATTAAGAGAACCTCATTTGGGATTGATTTATTCCGAAAAGAAAGGCAGACACTACAATCTGCTTTTGAGAGTTGTAATGGTGGTGACTAGACTAGTTAATTAAGCAAAAAGGGACCTAATAAAATCTATAATCGTCCACAGTTAAGAGTCTATTCACCGTAGATTTGATTTGAGAGGTTGGGTAGCCGAAGGGCGGAGACTTACATATTTCCACTACCGAATTATTAATATTTCGGAGATGCACGAAGTAAAAAGGCACAAAATTTCTTTTTAATGTTATAAATTATATATCACCGGAAAGATCCAAAGATAAACTAGATCCCTATAGTAGCAAATTTTTGTTTAATTCATGTATTTTAGAAAAAATAATTTTTGAAAATACGCTATTTTAGTACAAGATTGTTTGCCCGGAATTTTAAAAATTAAAAGAATTACCAAAAATTACTACTATAGGGACTTAGATTAAAGTCTTATTTTTCAATACTTTTTTACTGAAAGTCGCTATCTTTTATAGTTTTTTTATAATTAGACACGAGATGAACGCCAATTTTGGGCTTATTTCGGACTAGTGAATGGGTCCTTAACACTGGCAGACAACTGCAAATGAAACTACAACTGTAAATGACTGACAGTAAATTTAAATGTCACCATTGGTTTTTGAATTATAATTGATGAAGTGGAGGAGATAAATTTTCTAAAAGAACATGTTGTCTCAAGTTCTCAAGTCTTATGGACTTGAAAATCAATTAAATTTTCGTCTTTTGGCAACCGAAAAAACAAAGGATTATATACTATATTACTGTATTTGTGAGAGGACGTTCTATTTAAATCAATAAAATGTGTGCCCCATCAAATAAAAATCAACCTGTCCGAGCATTTTCCATGGAAACCAATCTTGACAGATAAACGATGTTGAAACTTTTCCTTGACTAACACTGTATATCGAAGTCACACAAACAAAAGGAATCATACTTATTACTTACACAGTACTGTTTTTGCAGAGTGCAAGCAAGCAAGTAAATTCCGAATGGATTTCTAAAAAGGATACAAAACATACCTAATTATACTTATCCTTTTGAATAATGCAAATATAAATCCGTCTTAAAACCAAAGGTTTTCTTATGTTACAAATCTATAATCTCACATGTATTTTGATGAAATCTTAAAATATATGTGCTGAACTTCTGCTGAGTTATATCTTTCTATTATTTTATTGGACATTTTTGCCGCTGAACTTAAATAAAAATAAGGCTTTATTAATTATAATTGACCAGGTATCAATGTGTAATAATTATCAGTTCCACTTTATCAGTAGTTATATCAGTGTAGTGGTGAATATGTTCATTTTACATAATTATTACCTGACTATTACTGTATCCCTTTCATAACAATCATGTTATGTACTGCATTTCTTATATAAGGAGTTATTGAAATTTATTTTTACCGGTAACTATTCTTAACAAAGCTTGTAAACAGATATTATAATGTAATCTTCAGTCTGATAAATATAAAATATCGAGCTTGTTATGTATGATTCGGATTTAAATACAGGTTGTAAATAGTTCCACTACACATGTTTTTATTATAGGAAAGTAGCGCCTGGTATATATTTCAACAGTTGTCCATTATTGCACCATCATGATGTCTTGTGAATTTTGTAATTTCCGGTATTGTGTGATGGCACGCTAAAACCGGAGGTCTCTTGTCTGATAGACACAAGTAGCTCTACCTGACTACAAAAGTAGGAGTTCCAAGTTAAAAGGAGTGCCACGTTCCGGCACAATTTCCAAGTTAGGGGTTGCTCATCTTCGGTGCCATAGCATTGGCTAAATTATAACTTTAGCGATGGCCATAGTAATGAAAATAGGCCGACGCTTAATAACAGAAACACAAAAATAAATAAATAAGATGCCAGAGGGTTCCAAAAATTACGAGTTCTTAAAGAAAGTTAATATGTCTGTTTTTTCTTTAACTTTACTAAACTTTATCTTACATCTTTAACTTTTAATCATCTTCAAATGATGTCAACTTGGTTGGCAAAACGCGCGTATGTTGGTTTGGTGTTATGTGGAAAACTACGTCAGTGTTATCTTCACACCAAACCTCCAACCTCCTTCAAGATTTCTATAGCACACCATACAAAACAAAGGATAAGAAGTTGTTACCAACATTTAAAAACAAAAAGTTGAGTGTCGAAAAGGATCGGTTTTCGATATGCAATAATTGCGTTTCATAATGACTTGTTTACAGATGCAAAATAGAAAAACCCGTTTTAAATTTTATTGTCTTTATTTTTCATCAACTTAAAGGAAGAAATATGGAAGTCATTTTTAGTAGAAACTGTTTGCTTTATTGTTTTTTTGAACACAATGAAATGGAATGGAATGAAATTAACATGAAACAAAATTTCTTATAATTTTCGATAATTTTTAAGAAGTGCTTCATTTCACTCCGTCCGTCACGAATATTAGCTATTAGTGAATTAGCTGATTTCATATGGTCATATACATCAAGATTTAAAATAATCACGCTCAAAATCTTTCTTTTGTGCTTTTTGTAATTTATACTCCTTGTACTGTACTTTTAGCAAGTGGATTTTTTATGAGTACTTACTTTTTCCGACAAAAAACGTCCATGGACTAAACGAATATTTTTTTTTTATTTTGTCAAGACTAGAACGGGAAAATGCTTCTACTCTACAACGTTCTGTTCCATATGGTTTTTTCCAATTTCTTCTTGTAACACCGTGAAAAATAATGACATTTATGCACAATACATTATAATATAATAATTTTAACTAAATTTTTTTGACGTAAACGTTTTTTTATAGCCCAAGGACGATATTATGACCCAGCGGGCTATAATGAAACGCCAAAAATACTTTTTTCGGAATGATTATTTCGACCATATTCTTCCTTATGTTACACCATTTAATATATTCAAAGTAAGTTTTCTCGTAGAAAGATTTTGATTTTTCCGGCAGCAGGCTGCAATTTTTCCCCTTTTCAGCGGCTTCCTCAATTTCAATCATCTTAGTTCTGGGAAGATCTCAGTTTATGGCGTTTAAAGTTGACTACCAAAACGTCAAATGAATTATCAATGCTGCATGCTTGGATTGTACGCGTTTTCAAGGTAACGCGCCAATACCTACTCCTCAAAAATTAGAAATGTATTTCTTTTACAAACAATTATAGATAAAGTGGGAACGCACGGAGAGCTATACTATAATATACAGGGTGAACCAAATCTGACTACATGTACGGGCATCTCGGCGACTAGAAGAGATACAGAAATGGTTAAATGGGCAAAGTAGTGCAGAATTTAATGCCCGTCAATAATCCGCTAAGAAAACAATTGAATTTTGCACCGTCTAGATTTTATTTAGAAAAAAGTGAAAATCGACAATTTTCAAATTTGCTTCTAACTCTTTTGTTTGCATTCGGATCGAAAAAATTCAAAGGCCATTTTGGGCAGTTTTTTACGGGGATTCCAGTGGCGTAGTTAGATTTTTACTATGGTACATACTTTTCGAGAAAATGCTAGCAACTTATTTTTTTCTAATAAACGCCATATTGGATTTTTGCATTTTTGAATTTAGCGATTTTTTCTGATTACTCTGATATAGCACATGTCATATTTCTAATCTACGATGTAGCCTTAGTAACGCAAAATATTATTTTTAAGAACAAAATCATCGATAGGCTATGAAAATAGGCATCAGAATAATAAAAAAGGCATAATGGATATAATCGAGGCATATTATATCTCTAATCCTAAAGAAACACAAGCAAATATGTATTAAAAAAATAAAAATGTAGCTAAAACCGAAATATGAATTACAGCATGTATCCATTTAGCCATACGCCGATTTCAAAGAAATTCTTTGAGTTGGCCATGATTTATCAAGAAACAAAACAATATTTTATTGTGCTGTCATAATAATTATCAACATTCGGTAGTTTTCATCGAGTACAACTAAAATATACCTATCTAGTGTCATTATAAAGAGAATTATTAGTGAAAATTGAATTTTCCAATGAAGAAAAGTTGGATATGATATTGTGCTATGGTGAGAGTCGGAGAAATAGCACGAGGGCTGCACAACTATATTTTGAAAGATATTTTGGTCGCCGGCAGCCATCACCAAGTACTTTCAAATATTTGTGTTTAAATTTAAGAGATTTTGGAGCATTCAAAAAGCCGAATAGAATTGACAGTACTATTGACCAAGTATCCGAAATCAATGTTCTTGCTTGCGTACACCATAATGCTGAAATATTAACAAGGCAAATTGCCCAAGAAGCTGGTACTTCACAAACAACAGCAGTTAGAATTCTCAAAAAACATAAATTCCACCCATACAAAAAACATCCCTTACACAATTTATATCCAGGAGACTATGAAAGAAGGAGTGTCTTTTGCAATTGGTTAGTGAATATGTGCGGTCAAAATCCTGAATTTCCATTTCAAGTTTTATGGAATGATGAAAGCCGATTTACAAATTGTGGAATGTTTAACCGTAAATGTATGGGCACAACAAAATCCACATCATGTTGTTCAAGTAAGGCCTCAAATAAAATTCGGGTTTAGTGTGTGGTGTGGGATTTTAGGTCCATCAATAATAGGACTGTACATATTCCATGAAAGTCTGACTGGAAATCGGTATTTGCGTTTCTTGCAAAATGATTTGGAAAATATTCTTGATGATCTACCGCTACACATATTAAGAAATTTAATTTGGTTCCAGCATGATGGAGCATCGCCACATAGTAGTAGGGCTGTATGCGAATATTTACATGTCGTTTTTCCAAATACATACATGGATTGGCAGAAACGCTCCTATTCAGTGGCCTGCAAATAGTCCTGATTTGACGCCACTGGATTTCTTCCTATGGGGCACTATTAAAAACATTGTCTATAGTAACCATCAATATCAGACCATTGAAGAGCTGCAAGAATGTGTGACGAATGCTTTTGCTACTCTAGATAGACATCAAAGGAAAGCAGTTAATTCCATTCGAATCCGATGTGTCAAATGCCGGAATAATAATGGTGGACATTTCGAACACTAACATATTAATAGTATTAAGTAGTTTTGTTTAGGTATTTTAGTTTGTTATTAGATTTCAGTATACCTACCTATAGTTATTTATCAAAGTTGTTCATATTTGTTCAGATTATAATATTTATTCGCAATATGGTGTTTGCTGTCACACTTATCTTCAAGGCCTACTATTTTGTTCTTAAAAATAATATTTTGCGATACTAAGACTACATCGTAGATTGGAAATATGACATGTGCTATATCAGAGTAATCAGAAAAAATCGCCAAATTCAAAAATGCAAAAATCCAATATGGCGACCATTAGAAAAAATAAAGTTGCTAGCATTTTCTCGAAAAGTATGTATCATAGCAAAAATTTAACTACGCCACTGGAATCCCCGTAAAAAACTGCCCAAAATGGCCCTTGAATTTTTTCGATCCGAATGCAAACAAAAGAGTTGGAAGCAAATTTTAAAATTGTCGATTTTCACTTTTTTCTAAATAAAATCTAGACGGTGCGAAATTCAATAATTGTTTTCTTAGCGGATTATTGACGGGCATTAAATTCTGCACTACTTTGCCCATTTAACCATTTCTGTATCTCTACTAGTTTCCGATATCCCTGTACACACAGTCAGATTTGGTTCACCCTGTATATTATATCTCATATATTACAAAAATGTCGCCTAACATTATAATGATTGAGACAAAATGTACTAAATTATAATATATACCTATATCGGAGCGATATATAATTTATTTTAAATATTTAATATATTAACAATGCATAAAATATTGCATACATTGCTGGTATAACTGTTTTTTATGATTCTACGACGCTTTTCTAGTCCTAATGCGCTGGGGCTCGAAATAGCGCCTCGGACCTTAATAAAACTCCATAAAAACTTTATTATGCCCCTCTACAGTTTCTCTATTCACATTTTATTCTATACAGGTTCGACAGTTCTTCTATTTTGCGTCTATAAACAAGTCATTATCAAATGCAATTGCGTATCGCAAAATCCTTTTCGCCACTCAACTTTTCGGTTTTAAATGTTGGTAGCAATAAACTTACATCCTTTTGTTTTGTATGATGTATAATTTAGCAATTATAACCTAACTAAATTTTCGAAATATCATTATTTTATTTGAATTAATAAACTTTCTAATCAAGTATAGGTTACTGGAATAACAGTTTACCATATTTTTTCATAGCTATATAGTTATGAAAATAGCTATTATAGCTATGAAACGTTAACACGTTACTAACACGTTAGCTATATATTTTTTCAAATATATAGCTAACGTGTACCTAAGTAGGAAATACATACGTTTTAATTTAAAATAAATAAATGTCAACGAATGATAAATATTAATGATACCAACTGTCACAGAATATGTATACAAATCCCTATACTGAAATTCAATTTTCTGCTGATTTTTTTTTTGCTTTCATAGGTGTAAAACGTGCCAAATAGAAAAAATAGTATAAGCAACGTGTTTCATAAGGCGTTTATGGCACTTGTCCTTTAAAAAACTCGCCGCTTCGCGGCTCATTTTCAATAGATACAAACATAGTGGAGTGGTGCTGGTAGAGGGCACGCGGGGGAGATAAGCGGGCGATGCGAGTTGCCGCATAGAGACATGTGGTGCAGGCAGTCTCGATTTAAATTGGGGATTTATTTATCGCCAGGTAAAAGCTTTCAGTTTGAGATTCGACTTCCTTGGAGTATAATGGTATGGTAATGGTATAATGGTATAATTACCTCCAGAAGTAAAGTCAAAAATGGAAAAAGAACAGTTAATAAACGCAGTATTTAATAGAAGAGCAATATGGAGTCATTCACACCCTTATCACAGAAATCGATATAATTTGGATAGATATGACAGTGGTAGAAGTGGCAGAACAGGTAGGCCACATTAGACGGTTGTATTGGCTGATGTATATAATTTGTCCATTTCTTCGTTAGATGACCAGCCACTTTTTCTAGTATATAATTAACAGTGGATAAGTCCAGACGTAGATATTATAAAAATTAATCAGGATATTTTTTCAGTTTCAGGAAAAGGTTGTGATATTACACCACCTTGTTTCTTCTTTTATTAACTGGATGCACATTATATTGCCCACTACTTGCGAGAACAAGGCGTAGTGCTGCGTTGTCAAACAAAATTTCGTCTTTATCGTCTGAAAACATATTAACAACTAAAAAGCTCCTAGTAAATTATATGAAATTAATATATGCTTCGTTCTGTTATCTCTTTATATCGCCGCTCCACTATAATGGTGTTTCTCGCGTGATACCGCTAGTCTTCCCGCGTGCCTTTATACCCTCGCCGCTCTACCATACAGGGTGTCCGACCGCGAAGGGCCGCGATCGATATATGGAAAAGTACGTAGAGGGTGATTTTGAAAATTTGGTTATTTACAAAGGTTAGTAAGGCCTACCTTTGTAAAATATTTTCACGTTTCTGGCACTTGCGGTATAACCGGAAGTCGACAAACTTCATCATTTTAAATGGCAGACCCTGTACGTTTTTGCAATTTTGGATTTTACCTTCAATTTTAAGTCAACTTTGTGTAAAGTTGTCTCTACCTAAATTCAGTTAAAAAAGTGACAGTTACAGCACCATATTAAAAATATTATTGAATCTTACACAGTGGAAGAACATTAATTACAATATTTGCTACAGCAATGTTTAGGCATTGCTACATGTAAAAATGATTGTATAATGTCTGAGGAACATACAGGGCCCTCAAAATTTATAAGCCAATTTACCAATTTAAGAAGTTACAAAACTTGATACTTTCAAATGGAACACCCAGTATATTATTCTACGGTCAGAAGAATTAAATTCTGAATCGAATGATATAAATTTGTATCTACCTATCTGTTAAGGTTTCCCAGATACAGAGAATTTTGTTATAAAAACGTGTAAAACTGAAATATTTCATTTTTCCAAGTACACTGCGAAAAAATAAAACAATTTAGTTTTCCTCGAGTGTCAAATTTGTTGTCAGAAGCTTCGTCAGTATTGTTTGTGTCCACAATAGTGTTAATAAAGATGCTATCACTATTAAATTATACTTACGAAGATTATTTAAATTTATTTGTAATTTATGGGCAATGTGACAAAGTTATGACAAGAACTTGTGATACATTTGCTGATCGATATCCCCATAAACACAAACCATCACGACATGCTATAAGGCGCATCTTAGAGAATGTTAAAAATTTTGGTACCTATTACGAAAGGAGGTGTCCAAAAAAAAACGTATTGTTGATGATGAAAATATAGAAATAGTGATTCTAGGGTACTTTCGAGCTCTTCCAATGATGTAAAATGTATAGGATCTATAAAATGTAAGGTACACGAAACGCCATTAACAATAATGTTAATTAGTAGATGCGAAAAATGTTTAGAGGTCGGAGGTCAAAATTTTGAACATATATTGAATTATTATTATTTTATTTTTGTTTACCAAATTATTTTCCTATTATAACTACTTGTGTTTCTTGCATTTAGTTACTGAAAACTTAGTTATTTTAAATTACTATCCCATTTCATACAATTCATCATCAACAATTTTCTTCTTTGGATACATCCTTTCGTAATACCAACATTTTTAAAATTCTCTAGGATACGTCTTACAGCATGTCGTGATGGTTTCTGTTTATGAGGCTATCTATCGATCAGCAAATGTATCGCAAGTTCTTGGTATAACTTTGCTCACATTGTCCATAAATTACACATAAATTTAAATAATCTTCGTAAGTATAATTTAATGGTGCTGTCATCTTTATTAACACTTTTGTGGACACAAACAATACTGACGAAGCTTCTGACAACAAATAATATGATCTACAAATTAATTGTTTTATTTTTTCTACTCGGCAAAATGAAATATTTCAGCTTTTACACGTTTCTATAACAAAATTCGCTGTAACTGGAAAACCTTAAAAGATAGGTACATACAAATTTATATAATTCGATTTAGAATTTATTTCTTTTTTCGAACGTAGAATAATACACTGGATGTTCCATTTGAAAAAAAATCGAATTTTGTAACTTCTTAAATTGGTAAATGCAATCATTTTCAGATGGTTTCCGGTTATACCGGAAAATATTTTAAAAATGTAGGTCTCACTAACCTTTGTAAATAACCAAATTTTCAAAATTACTCTGTACGTACTTTTTCATATATTGATCGCGGCCCTTCCCGGTGGGTCACCTTGTATTTGTACCTTAAACTTGGAAGCGTGTGATAAAAGTACGCCTTAAGATACTCGTTTAATATACGTTGTATTCTAAATAAAATTTCACTCCTGAAATCCTGAAATCCGTTAATTGACCGAAACGGGTTTTCAGGGATTTTGATATCTCTTTTTAAAAAAGTTTTCCCGCGACACAGTGTACACTTAACATAAATGGGAGAGGTGAGTTTTGTTTACCTCTGCTTCAGGTCTGCAGATGAGCAAAGTTAGTAGAACTTTAGATATCTTTATGGCAAAACATATAAATACCGAAATATATATTATACTTCGGTTTAGATGGATCAATTTTTAGGCACCAAAACAATTAAAGAAATAATTAGTTTTTAAGGTTAATAAAGTTTTTAAAATTTGTATCGTTTTCTGTATCGTTATTATTCTATGTATTACACTTGAACTTGTGTAATAATTTCCAGTAAGATTTTTTGTAATTCAGTGTCGTAGGAAAGTGAGTATTTATGATATACCGTTAACTCAACTTCTACGTCACTGGTGTAATCGCAATATTGCTTCGATTATACAGGAAATTTTACATGAAAAATCTTAATCTACGTCAAATTAAAAACAGCTTTGGAATAAAATTGTGGTTAAAGAGATCACTGAACCTTTTTTTTTCTTTTCAGAAACTGTATATCCGTGTATTTTTCATTGGAGTACTATTTACATTTTTTAACAAATTTTAAAAGATATTTGAAATCTTGATAAATTAATAGAATTAACTCAATTATTTCTTATTTATATTTTTAGATCTTTTTACATACATTATAATATAATGCTATTTTGTGTGGCCGCTTGAGAATATACGTTTAATATTAAGTTGAATGAAATTCAAATGAAACGACTTTTTTCCGTTTTCAGTCCACTAGTAGTTCAAACGAATCAAAATGTAAACCTAATAAAATATAATAGTGTTGTGCAATTGTGCATATAACACATTTAAAATACTAATTTGATTCAGTGTTTTATACATACGTACACATTTCATAATGAGAAAATTAAAGTTCAAAATTAAAATGAATGTAGGTAGTATACTAGACTATAGAAATTTGTTTGTACCTACTACATTTAACATTAAAAGAAAAATATGTTTTACAAAATATATGCACTCATTTCCTTTATCTATAAATTAATGGCTCTAATACTTTGAGAAGAGGTATTATGGGGAAGAATATACTGCTATTAAATGTGTTAATTTTAATAAAATATTCCTAAACTATTTTTAATCCAGGAATCGGCCGACCATTCCTGTATGTGATCCTAAAAATGTTGCACGAATCCTATTTTCTGGACAATGTTTTATATCAAAACACGTCATAAACATTAATATCAAGTGTTGTTAATTAATGGCAGTCGATCTAAGCCTGTCTATGTGGCATATTACAGCCCCTATTATTTGTGTGCTTCATAGTAGCATCCTGAAATTGGATGGCCCAGGGTAGGTTTAGTGAAATAGAAATATCTCGTAATTAATTTAAACTATCAAATATCAATCAATATCTCATTATTATAACGAAAATACCTCCAAGCTAGCTACACAATAATGTAATCTGTCAGCTTTCTATAACATATGGCACGGAAATCTTAGGGTTATAATCAAAACATGTTTCGTTACTTGCTAAGGAGGCGACAAGTTTATTTCCTAAACAAAATCAAACTAGAATAAGCTTAAGCTACATAACAGGTTTGTGAATATAAATGTTACGTGTATGTACTTACTAATTACTGCACCTGATACAGATTTTTTGTGGATATAGCCCTTAAAACGGCAGAAACAATTATAAAATTAATATTGCGGAACTTTAAAGACACTTTGAAGTTTAGTTGTTTTATTTCGGGGCGTATCTATGGTTATTTAATTGTAATTTTTAATTGGCACTCCTGAAGTCTAGCACAAAAAATTTTCATCACTCGCTGCAACATTTCAATTGGGATTGCGTTAATCTCGGTTCCAATATTATGCTTCAGTTGTTCCAAAGTTCGAGGTCGATTAGCGAATACTTTTGACTTTAGATAGCCCATAAGAAAAAATCACAAGCTGATAGATCCGGCCACCGTGCAGGCCACGCGACATCCCCAAATTTTGAAATGACAAGATCAGGAAACGTTCTTCGCAGAATTGCCATAGGTCTGGCAGTGTGGAAAGTGGCTCCCTCCTATGCAACTATAGTCTTCGGAAGTCTACACCTTCGTTATGAAGTTGTTGTTCAAAATTTTGCAATACAGGTTGATATCGTTGCGATGATAACCCTCCATTTTTACTGTTAAACTGACATTTCTCGTAAACAGTTTGGCAACTGTCATAAATGCCATGTAACGGGAACACATAGCGATTTGATTTGAATTTAGATCTTTTGACATTATTGAATAAATAATAATAATAATAATAATAATAATAATAATAATAATAATAATAATAATAATAATAATAATAATAATAATAATAATAAATGACTTTCTTTCCCATGAACTATAGCAATATATATTACACCATACTTAATACACAATAGTAATTATGGGAAACAAGGGGAAGTTCACTCCAGAGAGTGCTCTACCACTTAACCCTTGCAATGATAAAATAAAATTACATAAAATAATAATAATAATATAGTATTATAACTTAAAAACTACGAGAATAAACTCGAACAGCAAACAGCAAACAGCAAGAAATGTGAAACAGAAAATAAATATATGAAAAATAGATAAAGAATAGTTACAAGTTTATTTATACAAGTACAAGTGTACGAACGAATATACAATTACTAACTAGAGCAACCATTTTATTGTATTGCAGTAATTAACAAATCAACTAATCAACGACTTAATTTGACGATAACATGTTTATGCAGCTGAGATTTGTTTGTCCCAGAAAAGTTTAACAATGCACTTTTTGAACCTGTGGCAATTATAAGAATGAAAATCCAAAGGAATACTATTATATAATTTATAAATGTTAAATTTAAAACTCCTCTCAAAACATGCAGTTTTATGCATGGATGGAGTTAAAATTCCTCTGGTTCTCAAATTAATATTGTGAACATGGCTCCTGAAAGATATTTTATTATAAAGGTATGGGGGTGTTTTCGTTATAATTATTTTGTGAAATAAGGATAAGGAATAAACTTGGAATCGATGTCTCATGTTCAACCATTGTAAATCCAGTAATTTATGAGAAACGTGGTCATACTTACGAATACCGTAGATATAACGTATGCACGAATTTTGAACACGTTGTATTCTATTCAGACAGTCCAGCGTTAAGCAGGGCCCGTATACCGGAGCACAGTAAGTAAACTGAGATAAGACCAATGTTTCACATAGCTGCTTTTTTATGTTGATGTTCAAGTATGATCTATGTGGATATAGTAAACGTAACGCATAATACGCTTTTTGAATATTTTTTAGAGCATGTTCACGGAATCTAAGGGACCTATCAAAGATTAATCCCAGATTTTTAGCACTCTCAGTTATATCAATTTGCGTATTATTAATTTTTATTTTCATATTGTCTCGAAGGTTGTTATAATTAGTTTTCTTACCAAATAAGAGAACCGCTGACTTAGAGGGATTTAATAACAAAGAATGGTCCATTGACAAGTTAGATAAATTGTTAAGGTCATTATTAATCAGAGTCACAGCTTATTTATATTCTAAATATATAAAGACGAATTGTAAAAGGAGTGAAACGCTTGAGTATCGTCAGCACACATATGAACAGAACAATTTTTTAAATTATTCGGAAATTGGCTTGTATATGTAGTGAATAGTAACGGACTTAGGACAGAACCCTGCGGGACGCCCCGCGATAAATACCTGGACTTGGATGAATTCCCCTGTATCCTTACTTTTTGTGTGCGACCCAAAAGATACGAACGAAATAATTGAATGCCTTTTACAGTGACACCACAGGACTGCAGGATAGTTAATAGAATATCATGATTTATGGAATCGAAAGCTTTACTGAAGTCAAGTAATATTAAAGCAGTATTTTTCCCAGAGTCATAGGCTTCGATGATGTCATCGGTCACGTGTAACAGTGCTGTAGCGCAACTAAACCCAGACCTAAAGCCTGATTGAACAGTAGGTAACACACCTTATTTATCGAGATATCCACGTAATTATATTTCCATATGTTTTTCTGTTATTTTAGAAAGACCAGGAAGAATACTTATAGGCCTGAGATCTGATAGAGATGAGACTTCATTTTTTTTAGGTATTGGAGTTATCAGGGCTTCTTTCCAACAAGATGGAAAATAACCGTCAACAAAAATGCAGTTGAGTATATGTACCAAAAATTTTAGGATCCAAGGACAGCAGAGTTTAATTAGACTTATACTTATATTATCGGTACCTGGAGCTGTATTTTTCATATTTTTCAACACATTAGAAACTTGTGCCTCAGTGACAAGGGAAAAACTAAATTCAGTGGTAGCTATTTTGTGTTGTTGATAATAATTTATCAAATTTGGAACATTACCATCCGGAGCCTTCGGTATACCGTCAATGAAATAGTTGTTGATGATGTCAGGATCTTGTAGGTTTAAAGGGATTTCTGGTTTATTAGTGCTATTTATACTTAGTGACTTTAGTTCCTTCCAAAGAGATTTTGAATTACTGTTCCTTGAAATTAAGTTAAAATATGCTCTTTTTTCATTAGTTATAGCATGATTAGTGTAATTTCTAAGTTGTTTAAAATATAGCCAATGCGCTTGGGATCCCGTTCTTTTAGATCTAGCCTTAGCCTTGTCTCTCTGTGACATCAAGAGTCGTATAGTATCAGTTAATCATGGGGCCTTACATTTAGTAATTTTGACAGTTTTTAAAGGTATATGTTTATCAAACAAGTCAAGTAGGTGGTAATTTAAAATATCAACTTTCTTGTCAATATCCGGTACGAAAAACATATTGTTTAGGGGCAATTGTTGTAAATCAGAATAAAATCTATGTTCATTGAAATATTTGAAGTTGCGATAGGTATAATAAAAAGGTGCAACTTTGGGCCTTTTGTGTATTATATCACAATGCATGATTTGACAAAACAGTGTCAGCTACATTTGAAGATCTTAGGATATCAGTGTTATTAGTTACAATGACGTCGATCAGGGACGACGAGGTTTTGGTGACATGAGTCGCATGTTTTATTATTTGATGGACACCAACCGCTTCTAACATGGAACAAAAATATTGAGATCCGGCAGGATTCATGTTAAATAAATTGATGTTAATATCTCCAAAGCAGTAGAGCAAATCTCCGTGTTGCAAGCCAATGGAAATTGATTGCTCTAACTCATCAACAAAGTGTTTTAAGTTCGCAGCGGTCTATAGAAAACACCAAATACGTAACCGATACCATTCAAAGAAGCAGAGATCCATAACTGTTCAATATTCATTGAAGTTGGTATAATACTATATTTAAACACATCGCTAATATATATGGCAACACCCCAACCTCTAGACTGTCTGTCTACTCGTATAAGGTTGTAATGATCTATACTTAAAGTGCAACTATCGACTAAATCGTTTAACCATGTTTCAAACAGTGCAAAGACGTTAAAGTTCTTGGACAACAAAAGTTTTTTGAAATCAGCAAATTTCGGGACTAGAGAAAGAATATTTAAATGGGCAAAATGAATGCCGCTCGGTTTCATCGTTCAAACAAAGTACTTACATACATAAAATTACAGCAACAAGTAAATAAAGATAATAGTTACACATAAAAAGTATAATAAAAACAGTTATAATAAAAACAACAGTAACAACAATAAACACTGGGCAAACACAAACTACAATATTATATGGTACTTTAAAAAATAGAACAAAACATAAATGAAGAATTGATCGCTAGTCTAATTACGACTTAATTAAAAAATGTATTTTGTTATTGGTCTTTGAGTGAGATTGATTTTACATTTTTTTCTGTTATTCTTGGCGATGTTCGGCTTTGCTGGTTCTTTGTAGCAGGAAGAGGCGCAATTTTACGTTTTTTGGGTAAATTCTCCCCGGAGCCTACTTCTTTAGAGTTGTCTCCTTTTCTACTTCAACAGGTAGTGGAGGTGATTTGGTAATATTGGGTGTTCCAGGTTGTGGTCTATTGCCGTCTGTGACTTCTTCTTCGTTATCTATAAGCTCTTCAGCCTTATAACTGTTTTCACCTATGTATAGAGTTTCTCCCTTTATATATGCAGTTAAATTTTTTGATCTAGCTTTCCTCAGTTCCCTGCGCAGTATCTTTTGTTTACTCCTGTCTTCCAGCGTTAATTGTTCGGATATAATAATATTTGGTCCCTTTAGTTTTTTACAATTTTTAAAAATCGTTTGTTTTGTTAAATACGAAGTAAATTTAACTATTATTGGCCTGTCTGAACTTTTTTTTCCAATAGCATATATATTGTTTACTGCTTCTGGACGTATATCAATTTCGAGAGTTTCATTTAACCTTTTTAGCGTAAATTCTAAAATATCAGATCCATCTACATAGACAAGATTAAAAATTATAATATTATTTTTATGCAGTTCCTTCTCCAATACTTTGTAACTTTCTTTTAAGTGAGCTAATTATATTTCCAATTTACTTCTTTTTGCAGCTTCGTCTTCAATTTTTTCCTTTATTATGTTGACTTCTGACTTTATATAATTTTTAAGGTCTTCTGACTGTTTATTATTTGTTTCTTGAATGAATTTAGTGATCTGCTGGTAAAGGTCTGGTGTTGTTTCAGGCATATCTAGTTTTCAGATTTCCCAGAAGTTAATTTTGCTCACTATGTATGATAAACGTAGTAAACTTACAACAGCAAGTCTACCAAAGAAAGTTAAAAAAAAAAGAAAAAAGTTTTCGTTTTTTTATCCCAGAGGTTTTGTTGCGTTTTTAGGTAGTACAGAGTTTTTATTGTTCAGCGGTGGAATAGGTATTTATTAATTTTGTAGGTTTGAAACCATATACTAATGCCTAATATAACTGCATTATTACTATTATTAGAAATTGATGACAATTTTTATCGACACCACAGATTCGGAAACGTATGGACTTAATTTATTTCTAATAAAGCTTCTTTTTACTCACGTTTTTGCACACTTTCATCAGAGCGCCACAAGGTGAATGTTTTCACTTCACTGATATATAGATAGATATCCAGTTCAAAAATGGATACGTCTTTCTGCCAAACCCTGTACTAAACAGCACCACAACATTTTAACATATCAACCAACACCTGCTGGGAACCAAATTCAAGGTTCTCGTTTCATCCAACCAATAGAAGTAATAACATTTTAGCCTTTTTCATATAAATAATCCAATAGTTTTCATAAATCCTAAACTCTGTATGTCTTCCACTAACTACACATAATGGTCTCGTTTCATTGAAATTCTTGTATTCTTTATTCGTCGTCTCAGATAATTTTCCAGTTGCTAATCACACATTTACAAATTCTAATTTTATTATTTATTCTTCTGCAGGTTTTTTATATCCTAGCATATGTATTGTAATAAAGGGAAATTGAATAAATGACTTACCTAATTGTAGATAATATTTCCTGAACCAATTAAGAAATAAAAATTGTGTGGATGATAACTGCAAGTATTTCAAATTTTAATACTTTATTGTCTTTCGAGCAGAAAATAATTGAAACATGTCATTTTTCGGACAAATGTGAGCTTATAAAAAACAAATAAATTCACGGGGCACTTTTTAAATCAACTTTCAGAATATAATATAATAAATTTCCGCTGGAAAATTTCGTGTTTCAGTTATAATGGCTAAAGTAAAATACAAAAACCATTGCAAATGAAAGCTGGGATAATACAAAAGCAAATAAATACAATTAGTGAACAATAAAATACAATTTATGTGGTAGGCTATTAGAGCAACACCAGTCGTCGGAATTGCGTTTTGCAAGAGGTGGTTTCATGCGGCCCCTACCGGTTTATCAAAGGATTTTATTAATTAAAAATTTAACAGAACGAATGGAAGCTGGACATTGCGTTGGCGATCTATAGGATTTTCCGTTGAAATTTATAGCGAACTGTTTGTTCTCCCTGTAACACCGAGCTAAATGAGCTTTGCTCAGAAAATAACTTGTATGTACACAAACGAAGATTTTTTTAGGCACCAACTTGCAAAATTTACGGTACAAAGGATACTATGTATTTAAAAACGCTTATATTGAGTTTACCAAAATAACTCATGTTTACGTTTACACAAAGTTATTTTCGTTGCTTGTATGAATAAACAAAATGTTATGACTTAATATTTTATTTCCCACAAACGTACAAAGATGATAATTTGAATTTAGGTATGATTTGGATACAGGGTATTTCTTAAAGTCTTGTCCATACTGTAGAAGCTAATTCCTTGTCCAACTTTATGACTAAGAGTCAAAATAAAGGTGTGTTCTAAATTGCCTCATTTTCAAGTTAGAGGGTGTCAAGGTTTATAGTCATTTGTAGTTATTATTTAGGTTTGTATCTTGCATTTTTTTCTAGTGTTTGTTGATATTAAATTCCTGCTACAAAAATGAGGATATCCCATGTTTTTACTTTTAAAATAATACACATTGAGACGTGCACTGTAATAGTTTTTATTTTTTTTTCTCGAAAACGCAACAAGGTACGAAAAAAATGCAAGAAACAAAAAAGTTGTATTTGAAGTTGTTTCAGCTAAAAAAATCCAAAACTTGTAAACAGACAGTGGCGTTCCCATAAATTTCAAATAGGTTACCCTCCTGGACGCCACTGGAGCCAACAATTTTAATATTTTCACGTTAAAATAAGCCTCTTACTACTTCAAACCAACGTACCAAGTTTCATCCAAATCGTCGAAAGAGTATTTATAAAAAAACGATTTTTTATAAAAACCTTAACACCCTCTATCTCGATAACGGGGCAATCTAGGGCACACGTTTATTTGGACTCTTAGTCATAAAATTGGACAAGGAATTAGCTCCTTCAGTATGGACATCACATTAAGGAAGACCATGTATATACATGGTGTTCCTAGGTATAGAAGAGAGTATATACTGCAATAGAATGAAATGTTATAAAGAATTATTATTTAAGTTATCGCATGCAAACGCTACAAAGCGAACAAAAGTATTGAATTCTTCGTGAATTGCAAAGCAGGCAAAATAAATTATATTAATCATGAATAGACAAACATAGTAAATCATTCAATCATATATCTATTGGCTCAAATAATGTTGATAAATAAAATAAATTATAATATCATACCAAAACATATCCAAATAGGTTACCTACTTTGTTACTAAATTTGACACAGAAATCATTTATTCGAACACAAAACCCAGTGCAAGGCATATCAAAAGAAAGATACAATTCCAGAGATTCTAATGAAACCATTTATTCCATCCAATATGCAATTTCCATAGAGAAATATCCATCTGAAATTCAAAATTATAAAATTTATTATTGAATTTGACAGTAGAACAATAGCTAAAGTGACACATACATTATATAAAATTTAAATACAAATATGGACAAAATATAACTTTATTATGAAATTAAACCAGATCATGACGTTGTAAATAGTTTATAAATAAGTAAAAACAATATTTGTAGTAGTTTTAAAAGTGAATCGCCATCATTATTAGTTCCTAATAGTGATGGTGAAATAAAAAAAAAAATAAGTGAAAAAATAACCACAGTGTATGGAACCTTAGCATAAATAATCACACAAAATCAAGTATTGCAAATAATGGACTATAGGGAAAACAATAAAATTTGCGTTAGCAACGAGAGATTGGAAGAAAATTTTAGAAGGAGAGTAGCGTCGTTTAGATAAGAAGAGAATTTAAAAGTAGAAATTTAAATATTAAGTAGAAATTTTAATCAAAAAGTTACATAAAATAGTGCATATTAACTAACCTGAGCAAGGGAAATCAGAATCCAGTGTGTAACAACCAGGATCCAGTAAATTCCAGCAGCAGAAAGATCCAGTGTTCCAGTGAGCCTGATTATTCCAAATATCAGCCGAAGAAAGAGGCATAGCCCATAAAATTTGCCCTAACAGCATCAAATTAGAGACAACAGGTATTGTGCACAAAATTAGAGCTAGCTAGCTAAAATAAAAATCGATATCGTAATAAAAAAGTATACTCAAACAATATAAACAATTTAATACTTACTTGGCCTATAAAATATTAAATATCCATAATAAATAACTGTAATTTCACTTGAAATATCACAAGAGACATCATTTGTCCTGTTTCAAACACCATTTTTATAAATTTGACATTTGACAGTATTAAAGTAGAAAATAAGTAACTGAAGGAATGCAACTGAATGCAACTGAAGGTATGCAACTTTTATTGCAACTGTGAAGTATAGAGGTTTGCCTACATACAAATAATTCAGTTTTAAATTAAAGATTTACACATATCTGATTGCAATGAAGGTAGGATACTGATAAAAATTTGTATTATTATAATTAGATAAATAAGAATAGTGGTTTAAACTTATTTCATTGTTAAATAGATAGAGATATCATTTTTTCCATATTTGTGGGAATTTGTTTAATGATTTGCATATTTATAAAAATAAATATTTCTTGTCAAACATTTAGATCTGCCTAGTTATTGTTTCCATAGAATAAAGCTGATTCCTGCTGAACCGACTACTGAGGTGAGATTTTCATACTTAAAAGAAAAAGAATAAACTGAGCAAGCAAGGGTAAACATTCACATAAACATATAAGTACATAAAATAAATAAAAAAATTTATAGAAAATCTTAGATATTGGCACCCAAACAAATATAAAAATTAAAATAAATAAACATAATACAAATCAACAAACAAACTAATAATAATTATAAATTAAATATCACAATACATATTAATTTAAAAAAAAATTCAAAAAAAATTATTAAAAAAAAATTTTAATCAATCCATTTTAATATGTAGGGCATAGAGGTTTAGGGGTATTATATTGTGGACAATATTGTTCACAATATAATACCTCTAAACCTCTATGCCATATACCTATACTCTTTAGGTACCTCCAAGCAATTCTACAGTAAGGTGTGTATAGTGTAATTAACTGATTAATAAAAAATAATGAAACTGCTGTTGAAATGTTTATTGTGTGTACTGGTGTATTAATAATAATTTCTTTCAGTCTGAGCCACACTACCATATTTCGTAACTTGTAGTCAATAGCCAAGTGTAAGTGTATATATATTTTTTTTCATAGTACCTAGTAGTCTCATATTTCATAGGCTAATTATTATTTGCTTAGTATTTGCTTGATGTTTGTTTATTAGTAACTGTTTCCTCACCTGGTGTCCGAACATGACCACCGCCTAGGAGCTTACCCAGTTGCTTATTAACTCGCTGTAGATAATTCCGCCTAGCCTGTAACCACCCTGCTTGCAAATTAACCCCGATTGTGCTCACCCTCCCGCTAGTTTATACCGAACGTGCGCTTTTGCTCATTTAACAACTTAAAGATTTCTCTAGCTGTGTACATAGTAGGTCTTGGATACATAAATATATTAAAGGTTTACTGGTGTATTAGTACTATCTCTTGTATGAAGTCTAATTTTCCCTATCGGCCGCCCAGCGTACCTTATCTTCACTGTAGCGTAGATACCTCTGTAGTAGTGTTTCTGCACTGTAAGCAGAAATTGGCGCCGAGGCAAAATAAAATATACACCGATTTGATGCCTGGCATAGGCGTCAAATTGACACTTCCTCCTGCAATCGGGAAGAATTACGTCACGGTGGTGCAAATGGGCATAAGCCTTGCTCAGGTAATGATAATACGCGCGTATTTTCTTAACATCAGTTTACCGATGAAGAACTACGAATTGATTTGAAATGTCTGAAGACATCATTTATAACTAGAAGTTACTGGTTAAATTTATTATTCGCATGCAAATCTCATAGAGATAACGAGTAATATTATGGTTATATAAATTTCCAGTTTAAATTATAAATATAAAATATATAAATTTCTAGTTTTAACACACATAACTATAACATCCATCAAAATTTACTTGATCACGGCACAGTGGTGGGTGATAGGATCTACAAATATTAAGTTTAGGAAATAAAGAAGTGAATTTTTGTTTATAAAAATTTATTTTCAAAAAATACCTGAGTGCAAAATGTTGTATAAATTTACCCTTTCGAGGAAACATTTTAATACTTTTACAATAGTTCAAATGTGTAAAGAAAATAAATATTTTGAAATAGTTAAAATTCTAGGTTCAAGCTTATATACAACTATTATAGATCTACATAATCGACCAATAAACCTGAATGCAACAATGTAAAAAAAATAATTCCTTGATTGTTTTACATAGTGTAACACAAATAATCGAACTGATTTCTCGTATGTGTGCAGTCACGTTTATGATCAATAATACAGTACTTAGTACTACAACAGTACTCACTACAGTACTTACTACAGCACTACAGTACTTACTACTTACTACAGTACTTACTTATATATAAAAGACAACTTTATGCTACAAAAAAGACAAAGGGAGAAGTTAAGAAACCTGTCTATTCTAAATAGTATTTGTTTATACATATATTTTAACACTATACCGAACATGAGTAGCTGGAAATAAGTAATTCGGTAAAAAATATGTGATAATTTCAGTGAAAATATATGTTAATAATATTTCTAATATAAATGTCATATTAACAGGATACACAAATTGAGCAACAGTTTGGAATTATTACAATATTTGATATCGTTATTTTCATTTTAATAAATTTCGTGATATTATTATTCAAACAAGGCAAATGCGAGTGTATCTCTGAATTTTGATTGCCGTAGAACTAAGATAGTGTATGCGCAAATATCGAGCTTGCTCCTCTCGTCTGAGATGCATATATTTCCATATCGTTTAATTTCTTAGTTGACATATAATTTCTCGATACGTTTTTATTTTGCTTTGGTTACAATAAAAAAAAAGTCATACGATAATGAAAATGATATAAGACAAAATATTTAATTTGATAACTTTCAAATCAGTTTATTGAATTTAACTATAGAACTGGTAGTGTTACAATATAGTGTACAGTGTAGGTAGTGTAGAATGTCGCACAGAACTGTTAAGATACTATTAAGCAATCTGCTTAACAGTAAAGTCAATTAAAGTGAGAAAGTTTGAAAGTGGTTGTGGCATGTATCGATAAATAGGAATTTAGTTACAATATTGTCGCATAAATGCATGTATGTATTTTTACAGGATATTTTACTTATCCAAATTTAGAACACTATCCTAGAACGCTGTACTGTGGTTATAGTGCATTTCGGAAATATACGCCCGCTTTGAGCTAATCTGATAGGTGGTTTTGTTTTGACAATTTTCGCAGGAGTTTCTAGAAAAATTAAAAAACATTGACAATACATTTAGCATATTTTGATTAACGAGAACGAAATATGAGACTACTAGGTACTATGAAAAAAAATATATATACACTTACACTTGGCTATTGACTACAAGTTACGAAATATGGTAGTGTGGCTCAGACTGAAAGAAATTATTATTAATACACCAGTACACACAATAACGGAGATCGGATTTATTGTTGATTTTAATATTTTGGAAAGAAAGAGACGGCGCAGTTTGTTAAATGTTAAAATAAAATTACAGGAATAATAGTAATAATTTTATTTTAAAGAATTAGTTTGTTAGGAAAGGACACGACATGGTTTCATAAAATATCGATTCAGGTACTCCGGAATAGTGCGTTTAGTGAAAAAAATATAAGTATACTTTTTGTAGAGACGTCACTGGTAATTCCCATCGAGTTGAAATGTTTTGTAAAAGTAAAGATTCGTATGAGCATCCACCAAATAAAATTTGAAAACAATGGGTCTATTACTGTCAGAGATATAAATAAAAAAAAAATTCTGTGTTTCGCAAACGTTACAGATTTGGAAATAAGTTTATATAGCCAAGTCCCATTATTTTTAATGGTTCTGCATGTTTCCGAATTTTTTCAGCATAAAACTAAGACACCCTGTAGAGCCTGCCTGTCTTAGATCTTTTCATACTTCCCGTATAAAGTTTTTAAAATATTTTAAAGGTAGGACTTTCACACTAAGATCAGAAATGACGTATTTCAAAACAACCCACAAGAGAGCTCAATACTCGATATATAAAGATAATACTGAATTTTAAAATTTGAATCAAAGGGTTTGTATACTAACTAGTACAGATAATGGATACTAAACTAAAACTACAAGGTTTCAAATAGTCTCTAGAATATATGAAACAAGTTTTGTTCATCACTACTTTGACAGACTACTTTTAAAGACAATTTGCCTCCGTTTTATATTACACTGAAAGAGAAATGCCTATTTGTATAGTGACATATTTTTTTATAGATAGTACCATTTTTAATCCGAAATATATAAGTAAAAATAAACAATCCTAAATACACAAAATTTTTCATGTTAATATTTACAGAGGAAAGTGTCTTATCTATTTATTATATTTGACACTTTTAAACAGTTTTCTTTTTTTTGGAAAACCCAAATACGATGGTAATCAGTATTACTCATTTACGATATTAGGCTATTAGCCTCTACCATTTCTATAAAACATATATACACCATATTAAAAATATTTATGATCTATTAGAGCATGTCTAATAGTAAAAATATTTTATATTCAAGCTGGACAATAGAAATCAACAGTTGAACCGAATTTGAAATTTATAAGTACCATATAATATCTAGTACCACGTAATAATGAAAAAAATTGGACAAAGTAGCAAAATTAGTATGTATGTAAATCTTTATTTGCTGTACAGATAAGTATAGTCGACCACTCAACTAAAACCTTTCAAGTATGGTTTATTACGGTTATGTAGAAATTTAAATTTTTAATTAATTTAGTTTATAATTAAGTTTATGCATTTTTTACATATAATTTAATAGAAAATTAAATGGTAGTCGTAAATAATTGAGAAGAACTTAAATTTAGTTATTATATCAGAATAATGTGATACGTGGTATTACATATATGATCGAAGGAAACGTAGAAAAATATATTAAATAATTTACAAATTACTGCAAAAATAGAGATACATGTCAGTTACGCTGCCGATCCAATTTTTGATGTAAAATTAAAAGCTGAAACTCACAAAATTTGTGATAGTTTCTTAGTATCCAGCTTGACGAAGCTAACTAATATTGTTTATAGTTAATTAAAATATTCTTTATAATATTTATAAAGAAAATACATTTTTGATATCCTTACGTTGATTCTATTTGAGATCTTCATTTCTTCTTCTATTGTACTTCGTTGTCGGAAATTTATTCAGTAATCTGAATTATGTGCAGGAAATGCCACAGGACCAAGAATTAAATCCGGACCTGTAACAAAGAATATATATGATAATATATAATTATCTACTGTAAAACATTTGCTGGCGATAAAATAAAAATAGATATTTTATTACCTCTAATTACAGAACCAATCAATCAGAAATGAAAAGATATGTTCTCAAATGTGTAATGTACCCATATAATTCTCCACTTTATTATTTCTTTACCAACAACAAATTTTACAAACAGAGAAAAACCGAACTGGAATGTAGTAGTCTTTGAGACTTTTTGGAATACCTACATTTGAATCAGAAAACAATTCTAAATACATACCTATTAAATTTAGTTTACTGAATATATGGATTTAAATGTAATATGACCAAAAATGTATATAAAGAGTTGGTATCTAGTGCGTATTTCCTTTATAACTTAACTTTCTTGAGATATAAAACATTATTTGCCACAAGTTACTTATTTATCTTTCTAGATAGTCTCAAAAGTATTCACTCGTGTTATAGTCTCAACTAAAAGTAGGTACCTGAATTGGCATTTTACGTATTACTAAATCTGCTATTCTTATAAATAGAGCATAATTTTAGAGTAATATTAATATCACCCCGTATTAATTGTTGTTTCTTATGACCTGGCAACTCATATTTTACACTAATCATTTTTTTTTTTTTATTAAAAATGTGAATAATTCGTATGGGTATACTTTTAGCAGATAAAAAATATATTCATAATTAACACCAACAACTCTAGAGATTTAAAATGATGTGTTATTTAAATTTTTTGGGTATAAGTAGTATGTAGTGTGCTATTAATATTAATATAATAAGTGTGCTATTTCCGAAGGTACGAAAATTTACGGGGATCCCTTTTAATATATGACAGTGACTTCCGATTTGATCACCCTGCGTACTCGCCAGCAACTTTATATAATGCAAAAAATACGAGAAACTCTTGTTAAATGTTAAATATTTCTTTTCTCTCAACAAGGTAATCAGTTGCAGTTAATTAGTTGATGAACCCCGCTGGTGGAGTTGTTGGAAACTCCAGACGGACTTCATGAAAGAGAGGCTCCCTCAACAATATTGTCAATGGAAGGACATGCACCTCTAGGACAAAGAGCAAATTCGAATATATTCATGGCAATTTCCAGACGATTTCAACGCAGCAGAAGATCTAGCTGGAAGATATATTTTAATGGACTACTGCCAGAATCACCTATGTACCTCTGCCAGAAATATCTAGGCTAATAATTATTGTGCTGCGAAGCAAGGAGAAAAAAATCAAATCATTGAAAAGTGAAGATAAATATTAGAGTACTTGGAGGTGCGTATATTTGCTTCTTGCGAAGGAAGTAATTGGCGTAGGCAACTTGTAAGTATGTTCGAGTGCTATAAGGATCCGACAGACTCTTCTGAGTATTCTGCTCTTCTCAGGTCTGTAGTGAAGCCCTTCCCAGACGGTCTGGAGAACTGAGTGACATTTATTTTATAACGCAGGCAAGAAATACGACAGCAGCATTATTCGATATATACCTTAATCGATATATCCTTTTATATCGATCGATATATCCTTTTATATCGATTTTATATATTGATATCGATATATCGATATATCCTTTTAATTAAAAAATAAATCTGGAAAGATAATCTCTTCACTATAAAGGAACCGCTTTGAAAGTATCTTTGATATAGAATGAACTCTGGATGAGGTGAAGACCAGAACTATCTGCGATTCCTTTTATGCCACCCAGGCGAATCACTTCTATCTCAGATAGTTAAGAATGGTTAGTGTGTGGTGTATAACGATAGCGTTGCACTTCTGGTGGGAGGTGGGATTTTTGCAATACATTGCAGTTAACTTGCAGATTCATGATGCACACTAAACGTTATGAGAAAATTTGCAGTACTAGAATTTTTAGTAAGTAATATAACCAATTTGTAGTTATTACTTATTTTCATACGTTTTAATACTAATGTTAGCTTATCTTCAACACTAGGCATATTAGTAGAGAGGAGTATATAAGTGACTCTGGGTGTATAGTGGAACAAAAGACGGGTTTGCATCTGCTGATGCTGCTTGACTGACTTTCTAACTGAAGATGTTCTCCAGGTTCTTTTCATTCATACACTGCATGATAGTTAAGATTAATCAATAAGCTAATTCTTCCTTATCCGAATCCTATGATAATATATATAAACCTTATATATTATCATCAAAAATAAATGTCTCTAAAATCCAAATGAGACGTTAACAGTATAGTAAACCTTTAAGTAAAAGTTTTCATTGCAGACACATAAGTTGTAACTAAGGGCCCTCTTGTGTGGCCATATAAAATTTCCATTTTGATACTAAATTGCGTTTTACGTTCACAAATCGTGCGAAGTAGACAAAACCAACTAAACAAACCATAAGTCTTCCACCCCGAATGTATTTTGGTCCTGTGGGAGTGAGAACAGTTACAAAGTCCGTTTCTTATATCCCACGAGGCTTTCATCACAACACACGAAACTATAAAGCCCAGTAAATATGTTATCATAAGAACTTAACACGTACGGTTTATGTGCTTTATGTGACGTGGGCCACAACATTATTAAAAATGCATTATTCAGCAGTTTACGTCTTATTCAGTTGAGAAATTGCTCACATATAGCGTTAATTTCAAACATCTAAAATGTTTGAGCCACATAGAAATAAAACTATATTAGACAATAAGTTGAAGTTATATGAAGATATGCCGTTGTAATTCAATGTTGGGGGTGCAAACTGCACGCAAAGTAGTTGTTTTCAACATATCTTAAAATTAATAAATTTATTCCTTTGGCTATCTAAAATTATAGGTAACCAGGAAAATTAAAAACTTTATTATAATAATATCTCTACCCCTCATTCTAATCATAATGATTAGCCCGAAATTCTGGGACATATGTGGGAGAGGGGGCGGCTTATTATTGAACCATAATATTTGATAATTTCATTAATAATAATTAATTTCTTAGTTATTTTTTTGGCTTCATTCCTATATAAAGAAAGATATAAACATAGCAATAAATTTGGAAAATGATATATTATTGGCCTTGCTTAACGCTATTAATTATTGCTAATTCATAATATTAGTAGGTATGTTTATATTTATTGTCATTAATAGCAATTTTATGTTGCGACTAATATTTGTTTGGTAAATTACATTTTTGTGATTGTATGTTTATGTAGATAATACATAATACAATATGTTTGTATGTTTAGGTAGATAAGGATTTTCAGAAATTCTTATTATTCCATCAATTTTGATTTGTACGTAAATAGTGAAATAATAATTATTGCATTTTATAAAGTTAACGGAGGCGTTGAAGAATGTAAAAAGATCGTACCTATATATTTGTGTATTTCCAAATATATCATATTTGGAAGTTTTATACAGGGTCCTGCACCACAGCTCCCTTCTTTTGTAGCTCATGAACCGGTGCCTTTATAAATTTCGTTCAAATTTGACTGCAAACTATTCGCAGAGAGGCACATTTTGAAAATATTTTCAAATATACAGGGTGCTCTAAAAACATGTACCATACTAAAGTTATGTTTTTTTAAATGGAACACCCTGTATATTTTTGCATTTTTGGATTCTACCTGAAATTCTAAACACATTTCATTGAGGATGTCCTATACCTATCTTCAACTGTTTTTGAAATATTGACAGGTGAATATTGACATTTTTGCAACTTTGACATCCTGTAAAATCTAAGCGGTTTGAGATCAAGCAAAACGGTTTGCACATTCCTATCTTAACTTTTCATAACATACATTACATACATACATTAATTTTTAGTATCATATTTTGTGTAACACTACTATTTACTTCTATTTGTCTAGTTGATATAATTAGTATTTTGTCTTACATACTATAGCATAATTTTCTTGCTCTTCCCGATTAGCCTTGCTGTAAATTTTATTTACAGGTTTAGTGTAAGATCATAAGTATTCAAGTTTATTTAAATTTTTAGGAAATTCTCTAGCTTGGTCGTGACTTCTATGGATACGTTGAAATGGAATCACTTTATGTGAAATATTATTATGTTAATTTTACTACATGCATTATCATTTCTTAGATTAAAACATTTTATTAAATTATTTTTCTCTTCATTTGAGTAATAAACCATTTCTTATTTGTGTTAACACGCTTCTAATAATGTTAAACATCAATCTTGTTTGTTTTCAAAACCTTCTTAATCAGAAAACCGAAATATCATTGGTACGAGTATTTTGACAAACTTCATATTTTCCGAATATCTACACAAAAAATAATAGGTAAAGTATATGCATTTCTAGCCCTCATTCCGTTTCTGAAATATAATACAGGGTGTTCCATATAAAAAAACACAAGTTGTGGTCATAACACGAAAACTAAAAATATTATCACATTTATTTTTATGCCATCGAATGTATGTCTAAAGGTGCCTGTAGAATGTTCAAACCGTTTAATCTTGAAAGGGAAACGAGAAAACGAAGTGGAAACGATTTTTGGCTAAACCAGTCGGTTTAGCTAAAAATCGAGAAACCCCCTGGAGCTCGAAAACAATAAGAAAGAGAGAGATGCGGTTTGCGCCATTTATTTTCTCCAAATAAAGAGTTCTAGGCTCGTCTATCAGATTTGCTCTATCTATAAGACAGATTCGCAGTAACCCTTGAAAACCAACCAATTTGTATCACCATGGCTAATATATAGCAAAAACCATCAAAAATCCCTTCTCATTTTGTAGATATCTCAAGAAATGGTTGTTTATAGTAAGAAATATAAACTAATACATACATTAGTTACATTAGTACATTTCAAACTATAAATAATCATTGGAAGGAGATGCTGAAAACAACTACTCCACGGGCAATATGCCCCGACTGGCGTTGCATTACATCAACATCTCCATGGATGTCGCCAGATCCTTCATCAAGACCAAATACCAGACAATGACCGGTTTCGATCTTGTTATGATCTCATCAGATTGCCATAGGTATCGGAATCGATGAATGATCTGGCGACATTGATTGCCTAAGGGGCATATGTGAATGTTTGTAGTGGCGAGATACAGTAAAATACACTGCAGTGCCCTCTTTGGGTCTTTGCTACTACCTGTCTGACAATTATTGTCTAATTGACAGACAGATAACTATCTGCGGAAAAGCAGATGCCATTACAGCGACCTATATTGTCTTTGAGGAAGACAATCCTACTTAATTATTGGAAGGAGATGCTGAAAACAACTTCTCCACGGGCAATATGCCCCGACTGGCGTTGCATTACATCAACATCTCCATGGATGTCGCCACATCCTTCATCAAGACCAAATACCAGACAATGACCGGTTTCGATCTTGTTATGATCTCATCAGATTGCCATAGGTATCGGAATCGATGAATGATGTTGATGTAATGCAACGCCAGTCGGGGCATATTGCCCGTGGAGTAGTTGTTTTCAGCATCTCCTTCCAATAATTAAGTAGGATTGTCTTCCTCAAAGACAATAGAGGTCGCTGTAATGGCATCTGTTTTTCCGCAGATCGTTATCTGTCTGTCAATTAGACAATAATTGTCAGACAGGTAGTAGCAAAGACCCAAAGAGGGCACTGCAGTGTATTTCACTGTATCTCACCACTACAAACATATAAATAACCATTTTGAATTTTATTTTGAACCTCATTGTTTGTTTATATTTTAATCTGAAAATTTGTATGCAGGGGTTTATCAAAAAGATCTATTTAAATAGTGTCAACTTCCTTACATTTCCGGTTATACCGGAAGTCGATATCAACTTGCTTATTTTAAATGGAACACCCTACATATTATTTCAGTTCTGGATTCTACGTAAAACTCTAAACACATTTCATGTAGGATGTCTTATACCTAACCTCAACGGTTTTTGAAATATTGACAGGTGAATATTAACATTTTGCAACTTTGACACCCTGTAAAATCTAATCGGTTTGAGATCAAGTAAAACGGTTTGCACATTTCTGCCTTAACTTTTCATAAGCTATCGTTTGCCACTAAGTTTATATTTAGCCAGAAATTTAAGATTTTCGATTAAATATAATCTTTTGTTTTCTCTGACCTTAAAACAATGGTAAATTTCGAGTTTCCACCACAGTGTATATTTTGACATCACGATAGCTTCTCTTGTTGTAAACCTCCTACGTATTGAAAAGGTATCACACATTCTTTTAATGAATTGAAATGATACTACTGATGACTTTTCATAGAAGAGTATAAATAATAATAATAATAATAATAATTTATTTACGTTCAAATTAAAAGTAAAAAATAGTAAAGTACAAAAATAGCTTAATTAAGAACAGTAAATAAACATACATAATCCCCTTAAGTAAACTTGTCTTGGGTGGATATACATATATAAAAAAGAAAACAAATAAAATACAAAATTAATATAAGAATTGTAAGAGACAATTTAACAATCATTAAACATTTACATCATAGTATACAATTATTATTATACGAGTTGATAAATACAATCTTAATATAGGTAAACATTGAAACATACATATTATGTGAAGTACATAGTCCGTTTCCAACCGATGTTATATAATCTATATTTAATTTTTAATTTTTAATTTATTAGGAACGATTGTTAATTAGGTTACTTATTATATTTCGTGGTGTGTTCAGCAAGTAATTTTTGAGTTGTATTTTGAATGAATTAACTGTATTGGCATTTAATATATTGTTTGGTAGACTATTTAGTAATTTCGGTCCAAGATAAAGATTTGATCTGTGACCAATAGCTTTATTCATTTTAGGCGGTAAATAGTAAGTAGCAAGTTTAGTATTATATCCATGATTAAGTGTTGCTAATAAATGCCTTTTATTGTAGTGTCGCATGTTTGATATTTTATAGTACAATTGCCTTACATCAAATACTTTAGCTTCCTGGAAGGTTAAGTCAGATGAGTATAATATTGGCTTGCCTAACAGAATTTTTAGAATCTTTTTTTGTGTTATTTCTAAGTTCTGAATATGTACGTCACATGCTCCTCCCCATCCGATGATGCCATAAGTTATATGACTTTCAACCAAGGCGTGATAAACAACTTTTAAGTCGCTATAAGTAAGTATATTTTTTAAGTGTTTTATTCTATACATTATGGACCTTAATTTGTTTGTTACGTGCTTTATATGTTCATCCCATTTCAAAAATGTATCTATAATTATGCCTAAATATTTAATTTTATTAGTAGATTTTATTTCATGGGTTTGCTTATCAGTACCTAAGAGAATAGTAGAAAACGAGGGCAATGATTTTTTCTCGCAAGAAAACGGTAAGAACCAAGTTTTTTCTAAATTAATCGTAAGAAGCATATTATCAAACCATTTTTTAAAAAGAATAAGATCCCTTTCTACAATATTCTTCAAATTACTCCAAGTATTAGATTTATAAAATAAGGCTGTGTCGTCTGCGAAACTAACTATTTCAGCACTTGATGGTACAGAGAATACCCCATTCAAATAGAGCGTGAACAAAACTGGACCTAACACAGTTCCTTGTGGTACTCCGTATTCAATATATTCCGGATTACTGATTACATCTTTAATTTTAACATATTGTTTCCTTTCAGATAAATAAGTTTTAAACAAATCGAGAGCTGAATTTTTTATGCCGATGTCACTTAGTATTTTAAGGAGGAGAGTATGGCTAACAGTATCAAAGGCCTTAGTTAAGTCCACGAATATGCATAAGGATGGGTAGCTCTCATCCAGAGCTGTATATATTTTAGATGTAAGATGCTCAATAGCATCTTGAGTAGATTTCCCCGATTGAAATCCAAATTGCCTGCTGGAAATTAGTTCATTCTCCTTAATATACGTGTCCAGTCTGTTTTTGATAATTTTTTCAAAAATTTTTGAAAACGTTGTTATTAGTGAAATTGGTCGATAATTTAATGCTTCTGTTTGATCTCCGGCTTTGTATATTGGTGTAATAATAGATGTCTTAAAAGCGGTGGGACAGTGGCCAGTCTCAATTATTTTATTTAGTACAAATGTGAGAGGCTTTACAATATCTTTCGCTATAATTTTAACTGTCTCCGCCCTCAAGCCATCTATACCTGGAGCCTTTTTATTTTTTAATTCTTTTATAACACAAAGAACTTCGTTTTCATTCGTAGCTGTTATGTTAAAAAAATTTGAACATTGCTTACTTACAGGATTATAATTACTGTCAGTGCTTATCTTTGATGCCAGATTTTTACCTACAGTGACAAAATTTTTATTAAATATATTCGTTATTTGTTGTATGTCACAGATTATTTTGCTGTTCTTATCTTTTAGATGATATGACTCTCTTTTGGCATTGGTACTAGTTATATTATTTATTGTTTTCCATAACCTACTGGCATTACCGGCGTTTTCGTATATCTGTTTCTTATAAAAATTATTTTTTGTTTCTCTAATTAACAGTGTTAAATTATTTTTATAATTAGTATATGTAATTTTTAATTGCGGATCCTGCGGATTTTGTTTCACTCGTTTATATAAATTATTTTTATTATTTATTGAAACCAGTATCGCATTCGTAATCCAGTTCTTTCTTTTCCTTTTGGCATGATTAGTCTTAATATTTATGGTACACAATTTTATTGTGTCTAATATTGTATTTATGAAATCATTTGCTATTGACTCAGTGTTATTACAGTTCTTGAATATATCATCCCATACTATATTACTAAGCTATATACTATATTACTAAATGGAAATAGAAATGGTGACCTTTGGATATGTGAGGTAATTACTATTCCATCACATATCATAGTAGTAGTAGTAATGGTAGTAGTAATAGTACTAGTTGTGGTCTTCTTTTGGCTACACCTACATGCCGCTATTTTCTCTCAATTCGGAATTGACCCAATTCCGAATACTCAGGACCTGAAAAGTGATGATTTCGGTCCATAAGAGGGAATCAGCCTCCTCTCTCTGCCATTCTCTGCTACTACAGACAACGTGCCTTAGCCTCCCTAGGATCGCACATTTATAATAGAAGACGAGTTTGGCTAATGATACTACAGAACATGTTGTGCAACAATAAATTCGCATCCCACTGTATCAATATTAATAAGCAAAATATCATGCTCCACATAATATTTTTAACCATTAATTGATGCGTGTAACCAAAGAAACAATCAAGGTTGAGGCACGAAGAAATTTAAAATCGAAATTTTCTTTGAGACGATTTTAAAACATTTTAGGAATACCTGCCTTAAAAAGCTTATTCTAATGATTATAAGCTAGAGTATTTTTTCATCTGACCGTTTATGCGTCTGTTCATTTATCTACTCTATGAGAAATAAAATTCATGGCTTAGGTACCAACAAAGAAGCTTTTCCCTCCCCAGCAGTGCAGGAATATAGCCTATGGAAATCCCCATTAATAGTTTAATAGTTGCGTTCCGTTGTAGTGTTGTATGCAAGGAGCGTCTGAGATTCGCAAGTCGACGCTTTGGGGATGCTGACGAGTCAGTAGTTATGAACACGTGTGTATTTTCTCAAACCCCGCCTGTGGTATTTTGTTCTCTGATTGCTGTTTCGAGTAATCTGCTATCGGTCTGGAATACCAAATCTGATACACGTTCTAATCAGGAAAGTATCTATTTAGCTTGATATCACCCCTATTTATATGAAATATCATGTTATATATTATCATGTAATAGCTAATGCAAAATATATTTCAAAACAGATTTTTTAATGAAAAGTAAATACATATTTTTTTACTGGAACATCATAAAAATGACGATAGCCTACGCAGTAAGTTATTATCATTATAATTTATATTGGACCTAATATTTAAAAGGTATATAAAATAACCACACTTAAATAATAAAAGATAAAAAATATATTTCAAGTTAAATCACTTTCGTCTACCAAAAATAAGTTAAAATACCCTGAGTACTTAATGGAGTAAAATTTACTGTAAGTAAAACAAATTACTAACTAGCTACAGAAAATAGAAATTGGATTAAATAAATTCACTTGCAGAAGTGGTGTTATGGGATACTTCGAGTGTTATGGAATACTTCGAGAGATCAATAATGAAATGAACTTGTTAACGTAAGATGTCAGTTTGAACCACTTCTACACTTCTACTGTGGGTTCGTATTGGTGGGGCTTCGGTATTTAACATGCAGATAAAAGACAATGCTCACGGTTACGAACCGTGCACAATGCTTCCCTCGTGATTTGTTCATGTTGCAAAAACAATAATTAATTTTTATCAATTCAGATGAGTGCTAACCATTTAAAGAAATCAAGTTTTCCTTCATTGATGCTGAGAGCTCCAGTGTGTGGACAGATAAAGTATGGCTCAATAGGCATCATACACCATTTATTACTGGTTTTTCTAATTTTCTGGAGGTCCCAGAATGGTTAAGTCGCACTATCGAAAAGAATTCAGGATAATTCTGAATAATTATAAAAATCACTGTCAAGGGTTTTATACATATATTTTTTTAAGTATAACAACAAGTATAAGATATACTTCTCATTTACTGTCTATCTTAAACACACAAAATGCTAACAGAAACTGAGATTTTTTTTAAACTATTAGCACTTATGTTTATAGCAGCAACACAATAAAATAATGTTTAAAGGTCAATAATCAATACAACATGATTTTACATAAATTTATTACAGATATACAAGTTCCTGAGGATGTATGTTATATATTTACTATGTACTCATATATAAATAGAAGTGATTTTCAGAGTCATGACATGAGTTTTAGTGAACCCACACAAAATATGTCTTTCCATTCATTAAACAAAATAAATTACTCATTTGGTTGTGATTCAGGTTATTTACAGATCAAACTGTGAGGGATAAAGAAATCAACGAAAGTAAACGAGATACATTAAATTTATTTATCCCTTTTCCTTTTTTTAGCATACACAATATATGCAAACCAATCTGTCTAATATGATGGGTTTTGGATATGGAAGGGTTTCAATATTTTAAATATATAAATTTTTTGGTATTTGTACATATTAATTGAGTGCCTATATGTATACCACGTTCAGTAAATACACACGTAGTATTTTATTTTTCAGAAACATGCAGAAGGTATCAACATTTTATATATTTATAACATGACAATAACAGCTGATACTTTGTTAATTGGTATTAACTTCCTCTGTATACATGCTTTCGATATTGTATATTAATTATAAAACACAAAATTACCATAAACTGAACTGACATAATTTCTGAATGAAAAGAAAATTGTTTTAAACCAATATATAAGTATTGTAAATATGCATCTAGAAACGAATAACAACGTTAATGTCCATGCTGCTTGGATATCAATTTACAGAGTTACAGCAATTTTCAATACCCCACGCGTTCCATATGTTGGGGATATTTATTTAAAATAGTTTATAAATTAAAATTTATATTTATTGGATGAATATATCCGGAAACAGGTGTATGAGCTGATCCTTCATTAAAGAAAGGTTGCCAAAGGAGAATTATGTAAAAACGTTGACAGACGTAAGGGAATTGCACCAATTAGATGATGAGACCGACTGAAATAATTTAGATAGGTCTCGTCATCTAGGTATATCATGTTTAATTACAGATAAAAGTGAAAGATCAAGTTCAGTGATTCAGTTTTCCACTCAATAAAAAATTTCAAAGCAGTGGGGCTCCCTTCTTATTTCACATATGACCTGGTCTCCATTTTCAGTGTTGTGTATGTGACTGAAATGTTTACACATATTAATAGACCAACAATTTACTGTCGTGTAATGTTTTAACAGTTAAGATGTGATATCGCTGACGCTGCTATATAGAGTATTATTTGTTTCGGGTAACGTTTTGCTTCGAGTAATGTCTTGTTTTGTTCGCATTATTCCAGTATTTTCAACAAGTGGCGAGGAATCCCCATTAACCAAAGGTTATAGACTAATAAAACTTATTGCAAAGGCAATTTGAGAAGAGATAGAAGAAGAAATTAGTACTTAACTTGAGAAGAAAACTATGGATACGAAACTGGTTTATACTAGAAGAGATAAACTAGAACCTTCGAATTTGCTTCTCACTGAATGCATTCGAAGATTCCAAAGAATACTTTGTAACTTTGAGAATGACTGAAAGTTAAGCTGGAAAAATAGGCTTGTTGAAAATAAGCTCGACTAAAAATAGCAGGTTCGCACTTCTTTACTGGGAAATTTAGTAAACAGCAAAGCGTCATGTCAATTGCTACTCGACCAAGAAACTAGATCAAAACGGATTGGCTCTCCTAAATCGTTTACTAAACTTTTCGACTAAATTTTCATTCTTCAGACACGTTTAGCTGCTAAATAACTCGCCATTTGACTAAAATATTGGAATAAAGGCTTAACGTCCTGCTTCGAGTTGTCCTCTTTCGACTATTGCTATATTGAGGCCCATGGGGAGCAGTTGTAACACTTTCAACTTTTTTATTTCAGATATGCCAATGCTTTTACGGCTGGAAAATTTCATGATTTCCCTGTTATTTTGAGCTTGGCTTATTTGTTTCCAACCGTTTTTTTAATTATGGAACACACTTTTTCATTGCCATTACTTTGAGTTTATTAACTGTGGTTCATTGTGACTGATAAAACAGTGAGGATTACATAAATGTGATTCTGTTAGTCGACAGTCTAATTTTTATACACAATTTTATTCCTCCTAGGACATTAGACACAAATTGTAAAAGAGTTTGTTGTTTCGTAATTGTAAACCTGCATTCAAAGCGAAGCATCTGTGCACCTGTTACTTCACAGCTAAGAGGAAGAAGACTCGCGCTCTCAGCATCCCCCAGTATCATCCACTGATAATGTTGAAGCCTACGTATTTATTTTTTATTTACGTAGGAAATTTCCTACACGTTTTTATCTCTATGTGGTGTAATAAAATTGTAATCCTCTAAGAGATTTTGATGCTATATTAACAATGTAGTGAATCTTGTAATAAAATAAACAGTAAATACTCTGTAATGGATTATCCCCTTACTTGACAGAATTTCATGTAGGTATTAATGAAATTTTTAATAATAGGGTTGTTAGCGTCGAACAATTAATACCAAATCATCCGCACGGATTTATCTCCGATGATGAATTGCTGCAATAAATTTGGATCCTGTAACCATAAATTAGTCATGGAGCTTAAACAACTGATTTTCAAATTATAAATATATAATTTGTAATAGAAATGAAGTTAATATTTCTATTTTATTGGGTATTTTGCTTAATTATTAGAATCAAGAAACTATAGAAATCTGACAAATACTGATTTCTTATAAATTTTTTGTTCATGTCTGAATAAGCACAAATACGAGTAATAGCACATCACTACAAGCTGTTACTTTTTTCTATTCATTCCATTCTATTTTTCCAAAGACAGCCTTTTTTCTATTTCAGCTTTCCAGAATATTTATATGCATTTTCACGAGCATGCTAATTATCTATAGACATTTACCACACTGTTTAGTTTTTTTTCTTAGTAAGTGAAACACAGTCCTAGGTGTTCGTAAATCTAAGTTAAATAGAGGAATGGATACAAAAATGTAAAAGTGTAACCATAACAACGAATTAAAGAATAGAGTCATGTAGCCATAATTTCTAAGAACTGTCAGTTTGAAATTAAACGTCACATCAGATCGCTCTTTACGCTCTTTATACAAGCATAAATGTCAAAAGAAATACAGTTTTAATTTTGATCCTTGAAGAAAAAATAGTATAGGTCACTCGGAGTATGAAGCTCTTTATGTGTTTCGCCCAGTTTACACAGCCTTGGCTAACGCCTCGGCTATGTAAGCTTCTGAGCTCAACAAATATTGTTCGCCTAGTAACATCTTGAAGAGGGTTGGAACCTTTGGTCTGAAGATATCACTGACGTAGTTTTCCACATAACACCAAAACACTATACTGCATTAACGCGTGTTTCGTCAACCAAGTTGGCATCATCTGGAGATGATTAAAACTGGTTTTATCATCTTTAGGTGATGCCAACTTGGTTGGCGAAACGCGCGTTGAGTTTATAGTGTTTTGGTCCTAGTAACATAATATACAATTTCTCCGGCGGATTTAAAAGTGTTGCCTAGCAACCCATTCATTTTCATCCTAGTAATGAAAATGATAACTTTAACCAGATATGAGTATCAAAATAAGCGTCCTTTAAGACGGTTGGAGAAATATAATTTTCTTTCTACCTTTTACTACTCTACCTTTTTTTATTTGATAATTATACTCCATCATTGTTTAATGCAAAAATAATATTTTAATTTCTTATTCGTTCAACTGAAATTTAGTGAGGGTGCTTTTTAATATTAAATATTGGTTTTATACGAAACCGGATATTAAAAATGGAATAGAGTAATAATATAGTTATGTAGGCATCTAACTCGTTGCAAGTCCTTTTTAAACGGAAATGAAGTAGACTTTTCCTCATTTGAGATAAACTTAGCGTTTATGAATGCAAGAACACTGTGAAAGCAGATTTTCCTCTTTCCAATAAGCACCTGGATCGGCAGTGATATTTATATAAATCGTTTACTTTAAAAGAGGATAAAAATAAAAATAAATTGTCCACCGTTAGACACTGGTATCTAGCATTTTCTCGTACTCATTTGCCATCAAGTTTCTGTCAGTCTATTCGACTGACAATAATTTTAAGAAGTTTTGTTAATTTGGATTATTATTATTTTGAATAGCTTACATGCAGTGTATTTATTATTGATGTATAACGAATATTTTAATAAAGTACTGAGGATCAAATGCTCTGAATAGAGAATTAGTACCTATTCAGCGTCAAAAGTAGTCTTAATTATATGTTATGCAGAATTCTGATACGGAGTATTTATGCATTAATCAGTGTGCAGTATTTACATTCATCCATGATTATACGAGATGGTTTCGGTGCGTAACATTACTTCTTCAGATTTTTAGGTGGATCATGATTGAATGAATGACAAATTATTTATATCTTTCTGTATGTAGACATTGAGGCAAAAAGTTAACTAAGAGATAGATTATTAATGAAATCATCAAATATTGTGGTTCAATAAAGTTTGCGTACCTAGGTACGTAAAGGAATAACTTTATTATTTTTAAGGTATGTCGAAAACAACTACCTTGCGTGCAATATGAGTGCCCCCCCCAACATTGAATTACAACGACGTATCTTCATTCTCAACTGGTATTGTTGCTCTCATATCTATCTCAACTGGTATTGTTTTCCATACGTTTTTCTTTTTAATAGTGTTGTCTACATCTTTTAAATGATGAAATAATAAACAAGCATCTACCTTACATTAAAAATTATTATTTTTGGTCACATACCTTTTGTGTTGAATCTTAATGAAAAAATTTATTTTATTACTGACAAAACTGAAATTGTAGCAATCCTCCTTAGCCTAATGTTCTGCTTCTGACGACTTCAGGCAGCAGCTTTAATATGTAAGAATAATTGTGAAAAATACAAAAAATATATAAAAATTAAACTGATTTTAAAATTAACATGATTTCAATGTCAAAATTGTCAGTTTGTAGATAACTTAGATGTTTTTTAATAAAATTTCCTTAATTTCCTATATACTGCAACGTATTTCTCTCTGTTCTTTTGTGAGACAGCTGTTCGCCTATTAGAGCATGAGTCGTAGGTTTACTTGGTCAACCGTGTTTTCTTATAAGAGTCAACAAATCTTCTAATTTAGGGCGCCACTCCACCCTTGGTCAATTGGTAGGAAAGTGGAGTACCTCTGAGTGATATGTACCAAATTAGAAATTAACGCTAGCTAACTGAAATAAAAAGGTAGTACCTCTTTCGACAAATAAAACTACACAGTATATGGTCCGAGATATGATCTATTTAATGGTTATGGCCACTGGTGGATTATAAAATATTCAAGTATTACAGCAGGCAGTTTAACCTGTATAGAATTACAATTGAGATGTCTAGGGAAATCAAGAATCTAGATCCTTTTACAAGTTTAACCAATTCTGAAAGAGTGAAGCTCGTATACTTAAATTACTAATTAAATTTGAAAGAGTGAAGCTCACGTACTTATGTTACTAATCAAAGTTGAAAGAGTGAAGCTCAAGTACTCATATTACTAATCAAATTTATAACGAATTAATACGTAAGGCTTATCTGACCATCCGATAACGTAACCATCAAAACAGGGCTTCGGACAGCGGTGATAATCAACTGAGATTTATCCTAACATCTCCAGCAGGTAAAAAGGCAGGTAGTATTCAAAATTCTCAGGACCATGAATAGTTCGTCCCCAACTAAGGCTTCAGGTTATCCATAAAAAATTAAACCAGGACCAAAAAAAATTATATAACCAGATTTATAACTTCAAACAGGATATCATCCTCTTGCTTAAAGATTACCCAGGAAACCAGGTAGTCTAAGACTCTTTGAATCTTAAAACTCTTATACTATAACCTAAAACCCTGGAATACAAATCCCATTATAGTTATGTAATATAACGAAAAGTTAAATTTAAGAAACATACAAGACATGGAACGGCAATGTGGCAGCTAAAAAAAATTAAAAGGTATATAGAACCACGTGGGGATATGAAATTTTTAATATAGACATACCTGTGAGGAATTTACTGACAAATAAATCCGACTGGGATAATACTTCCTAGTCATAGTCGACTAACACTATGTATAAAAATCCAATAAAGTATACATGAAGTCCAACCCTTGCGGATGTAAAATAGCTCTCTCAAACAACCGACTACTTGCCCATCTCGATTATAAAAAAGGACCAAAAAGCCAGAGTTCCCTGTGAACTTCTCAAAAAACCCCCTCGCAGAACCTGATCACAGAATCCCTAATTCACGGAATAACAAAAGAATGTCACTATATGAAGTGCTATTATAAAAAAAAAAAGGAAATCTGTACGTTTTACCAAGTAAATGAATACCACTGCCTATTCGCCGCTAGATGTCCTGGTGTGTACTAAACTGCTAAATATAAAAATAAATAAAATGTATAATTTTATTACACCTATCTAATCTATAATCTATTCTAATGTTTTGAGTCCTACAACTCTGGTAGTTTTTTATAGTATATTTTTAATATTATTTATTGTCTTTTTTAACTGTCTATATATTTCTTTATAGAGGAATTAAGCCAAAAAGTTAACTAAGATATGAATTATTAATGAAATTATCAAATATTATGGTTCAATAATGGTTTAGTGAGCTGGTGCCTCAAGGTTTTAGTGTCTCGATTGCTCAACCCAGAGGTCGTGGTTTCGAATTCCCATTCCACCAAACAATTTTTAATTAAATTGTTTACTCGTAGATCAATACTTGTTCGCAGGGATGGTATGGCAACCATCCTAGGATGGGAAGAATGTTAACTTGGTGCTAATGTGAGAGATTAAAATTAGTTGATGTTTGACTGTTCCCCTAACTAATGAGGTTTTCCAGGTTTCCCTCATTCCAGCACTGAATGGTGGTTAGGGCCTAACCAAGTAAAGTTGTTCTTGAGGCGCAAATGCTGCCAGCGAAATAATAATATGTCGCCTATATCCCACACAAGTCTTAGACTTTCGGGCTAATCCTTATATTAGAATGAGGGTAGATATATTATTATTATTATTATTATTATTATTATAAGGTTTTTAATTAACTTTTTAATTAACTTTTTGGCTTAATTCCTATATTGATATAAAAAGTTAAATTACCCAATAAATAAAATTAAAAATATACTATAAAAAACTACCAGAGTTATGGGACTCAAACATTATTAGGATAGATTATAGATTAGATAGGTATATAGGAAATTAGTAAAATTTTATTAAAAAAACATCTAAATTATCTACAAACTTACAATTTTGACATTTAAATCATTTTAATTTTGAATTCAGTTTAATAGTCATATATTTCTTATAATTTTTAACAATTTTTAGATGTTAAAAACTTTTTACCACACAAGTGCCTGAAGACGCCGGAAGCAAAATGACGTATGGTACATTAGGCTAAGGAGGATTGCTACAATTTCAGTTATGTATGTCAGTAGAAATTATTTTCTTCATTAAAATACAATTCTTTATTTTGGTCACAAACAAAAGGTATGTGACCAAAAATAATTATGTTTAATATAATGTGGATGCTTGTTTAATATTTCATTATTTAAAAGATGTAGATAACACTATTAGAAAGAAAAATGTATCAGACAATAAGTTGAGGTTATATGAAGATATGCCGTTGTAGCAATATTGGGGGTGCATATTGCACGCAAAATAGTTGTTTTCGATGCATCTTAAAAATGTTAAAGTTATCCCTTTATGTACCTAGGTTATAGGTAACCAGGAAAATTCAAAACTTTATCGCATACAGAATATTTCATAATTTCGTTAATAATTTATCTCTTACTTAACTTTTTATATAAACTTAATAAAGAAAGATATAAATAGTTAATTAATAAGCCAATAAATAATATTAAAACTATACTGATGATAAATCATGATGAATTTATATTATCACAGATGAAAAAATGATTTAGTTTTTTCATAGATATTTCTCCTAATAGTAATTTAAAGACATATATCAATTTTACTATTTTACTGCAATGTGGGTGCAGCGAGTTGAGTTATTTTGTAAAGAATGAATGTATTTCGCATTTACGTATTTGGTCGGTAAATCAAACGGTCTTTAAACGATGCCAGTGAAGCAAATGAAAGGGCACGTTTATACCAAAATGGATCGAGGGTAAATCTTTCAGCCTTATCGAAGGAATCCAGTTGGCTTTTGCGGCTTTGTATCCTGCTAATTCCGACTACGTCGCAACGGCTCGTCGGTGGTTTTCTTGAGAAGTCACAAGACTGTTCTTGCAGCTACGTGATATTTTCTAATATCGAATAATTGATTGCCGATTTTATGTTTCCTCTGTATAATACAGACCAATTACTTTATTACGGTATAGGATGACTAGGTACTTATTTCACAATAATAATTCGTAAAATCCTCACACTGTTTCCTTGAATCCATTATTGTTCACATTGCTATTACATTATTAAGAAATTATGAAAAAGTGAAAAAAGTGAAAAAAAAACATTATTAATTATGAAAAAGTGAAAAATAAGATGACTATTATTTATTTACTTACAAACATCTTTAGAATTATTCTAATTGTTGTCCATATGTATACAGGCTGATTCAAATTCGGGTCTATGCATGAGGATCCCAGAAATAATAAGAGATACGAAATCGGTTAAATAGGGGCAAAGTTGCGCACAATCAGAGGACCAACATAATGGCTGAAAAATATCAAGGCTAACTTGATTGATTTTTGAAATATTTGAAAAAAAATAAAATTTTGGAAATTTGTTTCTATTTCTTTCCAACTTTATTTGAGTAGGTACCTATTGAAAAAAGAACAACAATTCCTCACAGCAACTTTTTGTGCTCCATCGAATGGCATAATCATATTTTTCATAAAACGTTTTGTCTTTTCAGGGCCGTCTTCAATTCAAATTTATCTAAATTTAATTTAAGTAAATAACAATAAAAACAACAAAAAAATATATAATAGATATCCAAACTGGTGCCTCCCGTGTCTGATGTATTTGTTAATTATTTTATTAATATTGTTAATAGAGGGCTGAAGGTCCTGCCACGCAGCGTTAAGTTTTAGTTGATTAATAAGATAAAAATTATATTCATTATGGCCGGCTTAATCTCAGGGTCGTTAATAGTGTGGCGTAGTAGAAAAGACGATGACATCTTTTAAATCCTATATTGGATTTAAAGCAATCTATAATAACACACGAAGACAGCAATACGGGTATTTATAAGTCTGCACAATAACCCAAGATACTAAACAGTACCAGCTAACAAGAAGGAGTAATTGATGGTAGTAATAATAATAAGTGACCAAGTAAAAATAGCTATGCATTAATATCCTAGAAGTTCGTGGGCGCTATGAGATTTTAAATATTTTTATTTTACTGTATGGTATCTGCTGAAGAAAATCACAAAAAAATTAACAATAGAAAAGGATGCAGCGGACGCAGATAATAATTAGCATTAAACTCCGTATTAGTATTACTGTCAAAAAAAAGAAAACACTCCTCATATGGCCATGTTTCCAAAAAAAAAACAATTATAAATTAAATCGCCACTAATACTATACAAGGCGTAGTTGTGGACGAAACTGGAAAACCAGCTATTTTTCTTTTATCTAAGCAAATGGTACAAACTGACCTGCATGGTTTTTCTGGTTGCTATTGCCACTAGAATGTCTAACTATTCTATCAGAAACCTGCAGAACACCTAAAGAGAACATGAGACGGTCAAGCCGATTAACAGACCATCCATACAACATAATTAATTTCCAGGAATATCTTAACTGTATTGCTGAGGGAGTGCGACTTAAACTCTGGCACAAGGACCCCAAAAATCGTAATGCTTAATAGTACACCGAATAACAAAATAAAAATTTTCATCTACATACCTCATATAGAGGGCCAATGAGGTTATAATGTCCTCCGATTATCTGGTGAGATGAAGACCATGCTAATCCTCTAATTGGTTTTTAGAAGAATATGGTTTCATCAAAAAATGCCATAAACTCCCAATACATAAAATCAAAAATTTATAGAAAATATATTAATTCCCGTAAGATGACTTCAAAGACAAAATCCAATACACACTTTTCCACACTTGTGGCTTTCACTTCAAAGAGGATCCAACAAATACGGAAGTGAGTTATTGTCAAAAAAGAACCATTTAAAATCGGATACAGAAAAGGTTACCAACAACACCATATCGAAAATACTATGACTAAGAACTATGTACCTACATAACCAATAAAGTTTTTTCTATCTTCTGTCAAATTTAACATACGTAAGTTCAGTATTGCATCATATACGCGGATTCATTGTACAGTTATGACAGCACCTCCTTGATGTACTTAAATGAGTCTCCATCCAGGAGATGGTGATATATGAGACTGAGATTCTCAAAATATCCGTTAGATTAGCGTGACCGGGACTATGAAATTGTTAAAGATCTACCACTGAACAATCAGATGACGGAGAACGCGGCAACATTTGAATGCAGTGTTGACTATCGAACCGAAGGACGAGTCTGAATGGAGAAGTTCATGTCTGCGGTCTCCTCATAATTCCATGGAGATGAACTAACAAATTGACGAGCCTCCTGAAAAAGATCTGTTACTGTCAAGAGATAATTAATTCATTTTTGTATTTACTGACTTATTTTGAGTTGCTGCTTCATTGAAATAAATAACAGAAATTTGACAGCTACTTAACAAACGGCAAAAGGTTCTCTGTATATATTTCCAAATATGTACTTTTCAATAGTTATTCATAATTGTTTCAATTACATTTGCAATTTTAGAAAAGAAAGTTATTGATTTACACATCTAGAACCTTATTGGAACATATGTAGTCATCATGAACTACTACTATGTTACATTTGAAGTAAAATCATTCAGTAGTTTTTCTGTAAATTGTATCACAGAAATGTATAATTTGTTACTTTATAGGGACTCGCTCGTCCAATAACAAATTTTCTAAAGATTTACCTATAGAACTTATTGTGTAAGAAAAAGTATTACATAAAGTGCTTGTAATTTAATATATCAAGGAAACTGAATTACCAACCGCTAATATCAGCTTTCTGTTGTAAACTCTTTAAATATTTAAAGTTACAAATTGAATTTTTAATTTAGCTTATTTGATTAGGCTTAATTTCTTAAATTAGAAAGCTCGAACCAATTAAGAATTTAATATTTTCTTTTAAACTTCCGCCTCAAGCATGCTTCTTATCCGATTTAACTTACTACCAAGTTGGCATATAATCTTCTAACAAGAAGTTATGTTAAATATATTTTACACAAATAAAAGATAATGCTGCTGTAACGGAGTCACAGCTGTGAGAACTGTTTGATATAATTTCAGTTTTTATTAAAAAAAGTTTTTCAAGATATTAAATGTGAAAGATTTATTTCGAAGAAAGCGGAAACGGTGATATAAAGCACTATTCTGGGATATATTAAGAGAGTTACGCTTTTAAAAAGCTTAATATTGAGCTGCTGACTGTATAGATAATTCTTTCAGATAATATTTATTGTTATTCCTTAAAAAAATCCGGAAAGATTTATAGGGCACTTATATTAAAACGTATTTACGCTGTTCTATGTATGTTCGAAATATACAAAGTAATAACTAAGGAAGCCAGATTTTCAATTTCTGGTTTCTAATTACAGTAACGATACAGTTTCAGCAATGTGAAAAGATATATTAAAATATTTGACCATTTCGCCAACAAAGATTATCTATTTTTTTGTGCGCAACTTAAGATTTGGTCATAAACAGATACTTTTAGCGTGAAAAAACTTTGGTGGGAAGCTATCTACAGGGTGGGTGTCATTTATTTTGTATATTAAAGATAGTTTTATATGGGAATATGCTAGATTATCGCACTAAAACTTGATTTTGAGAAAAACAAATGCGCATCGCAAAAAGAAGTTGGAAATATAACTTATATTTTTTAATAGTAGTTACACCCTGTACATTTTAAAACATTTTAATATAACATTCTTCCACTACCTACTACCATTTATACGAGTTTTGATATATCTATCTCGAACAATAAATGAGATATCTACTTAAAAGTTTGAAATTTTTCAAACTTTCAAATGTATGTAAATCTCTAAAGAGGATTTTCTCATTCTTATGCCAAGTGAGTAGATACATTCCCTATCTAAATAAAGTTTTCTTGAAAAACATTTCCTGCTTTTTTAACAGGAAAAATGGGATAAGTGAGATAATAATTTTGAGATGATTTTTAGTTTTGTAGGAAGCGACTTTTATGAATAATATATAAAACTCTAAAAATAATAAAAAAAATACAATTAACTATAAAAAAAATAAAACAATGGTAGGTACTAGTAGATGCAGAAGATCACTCATTCGTTCATTTTACTCATAGAAAATCACTCACTTTATTTAATTTTCCAAAAGTTGGGGGTCACTTGCGGAGGAACCGGAAGTCTTCCAGTCCTCCTTTCTTATCTTATTGCCCTTAAATACATTCTTTAACCGACTAAATATTCATCAGTTTAGTTGACATATCTTGTAAAATGAAACTGGCACAGAGGCGAGCTACTTTTCTGTTTCATGTGTTTGTGATTTTATTCAAATACATATCATATAATAGTTACATTTGAAAGTAATGTAGTTGAGGCTACTTATTAGACGAAATTGCCCCCCTCTTGCGTCTATAAAATGAAGAAAAAGTTATTAAGAAACTGGGTCAATTTGGCTTCTACTAAATTATTATTTGCTTTTGCACCGTGGAAATGTGACTGCAAATTTATAAATTACCAAACATTTATCCAGTGTTAACCTACCACTTACAAAAATCTTGTACATGTTTAGGATTATAGGTACCTAGTTGTTTTTCTCGTTCCAACTGCTGTAGCCTCAGTTAATGTTACTTGACAAAGGTGTTTAATCTATTTTATAACGGTCAGGGTGTTATCGTAAACATTGGCACACGTTAACTACAACTTAGTAATGACAGTAGACAACTGATGACTTTCATCAACTTAACTTCTTTAAATACGACTCTGGAAATGTTAATACATCTTTTACAATTGGGGGGTCTTCATGACCACTAATAGTGTTCTACCTCAGCCTAATAAAGCATTCAGTCACTTTATTTAAAATCGGATAAAATATATTTAAATTATTTTTCTAATATCTCAGACCTAAACAGCTAGAACCACTACGCAAACGCCACTATATTACTAACAGAATTATTAAAGGCTTATTCACGAATTTGACTGGCAAGGTATATTTATTTATTTATTTATTTATTTTATTAAAATATCCAACGAGCAAAAAACCCAATTACATTATAAGTTTCCGTTGTAATGGCTACAATACTTTAAGTTACATTAAATCTATCACATAATACAGGAAAAACATGGACTAATTTTAAGCACAAAGTTACAATAAAAATACAAAATTACACTAAAAACAACGAAACTACTACAATCTAAGAATTACAAACATGAAATTTTCTTTTTATATCATAAATACTACAAAAAAGGATATCAAGGTCTGATTCTACTTTAGAATGATTATGAATCATTTGATATATAGGTGAACCCTTATATATATATATATTAGTTTTAAGATTCCTAATGCAAAGCAAGCTACTCTTTCTAGCGTTTAGTCTAGGCACATGGAAGTCAAGTAGAGCTAATATAGATTCACAGTTGACTGAACCGTTGAGAACTTTGTGAAGAAAAATCACAGATAGCATACTTCTTCTCTCGACAAGGCTACTCATATTAAATCTTTGGTAAAAAGAATCCTCAGGTATCCCTCTGTGGATAAACATTATCTAATAGAAAAGTTGCAGATTTAAAGAAACACCTTTGTACTTTCTCAATGGCCATAATATGTGTCGCATATATGGGACTCCAGACCACAGAGGCATATTCAAGTTTCGATCTGACGAATGTGGAAAATAATGACTTCAGTGTGTTAATATTTTTGAAAACTCTCATATTTCTTATTACAAAAACCAAGACTCTTATATGCAGCTTTGTCAGGAACTTCTATGTGAGGTACAAAGGACAATTTCTAATCAAACGTGACACCTAAGTCTCTTATAACATCCGGTCGATTTAATATACATCCGTCTAGCATATAATTATAAATTAATGAATCGGATTTACATGTGTAGGACATTACGTTGCAATTACTGATATTTAATGGCAGCCTATTTTTATCACACCATAATTTGATTTGATTGAGACTATTCTGCAACTTAATACAGTTTGAGAAAGATTCAATCTCAGAATAGTTTGAGATCATCAACGTAAATAAGAACATGTACATCCAAAGAACTAATGACATCATTAATGAAAATACTAAACATTAATGGACCAAGGGTGGATCCCTGCGGGATACCTGATGTTTGCGAATACCTTACAGACTGGTGACCACGGAGCTGCACAAATTGTGATCTTCCTTAAACATTGTAATAAGGTCAGCACTTACTCCAATATGATCTAACTTAATCAACAGCAGACCATGGTCAAGTCTGTCAAATGCTTTGGAGAAGTCAGTATAAATGACGTCTACCTGATATCTCTTATCTAGGGATTCATTTATAAACTGTGTTTTACATATAAGGTTGGTAACGGTGGAGCGGCCAGCAATGAACCCGTGCTGCTGAGGAACAATTACATTATTTACTTGATTTACCAGAAATGTATGGATTAAATTCTCAAAAACCTTTGAAAAATTGCATAGAATGGCAATAGGACGGTAATTAGCTATTTCATTTACATTTCCCTTTTTAAACACTGGAGAAATCCTAGAGACTTTAGAAGAATCCTATAAGATTGTAAATTATACATAATGGTTCTGATAAAACAGTAGCGCAGTCCTTAATTAAGAACGTGGGAATTTGGTCAGGTCCCATAGTCATATTAGATTTTATTTTTTTGATGGCTGCAGGGACGTCACTACAGCATACAGTCTTTATGGATATGAGACTATTATTAGCTACAGCTGTCACGAAATCTGTTACGTTTAAGTCAATATATGCATTAGAAAAAAAGTCTGCAAAATGGTTGACAATGTGCTGTGAGTAATATATATCCCCATTATAATTCATAACTGATGGTATAGATGTAGTGCCCATCTTGGCATTAATGAATTCCCAGAATTTCTTAGGATCAGATTTGATACCCGCTTCAGTATTGGCGATATATTTATTATATCCTAACCTAACTTTCATCTTAACTTCAGCCCTAAGATGTTTAAAATTATCAAGATCATGTTCCAAATGCGACGCATTATATTTACTCCACGCTTTATTTTCTTTTTAACATGATATATGATATCCCCATCAAACCAAGATGGGTATTGTTTATGAGTTGAAATCTTTTTAGGAGTATGTTTAGCAAAAATACAATCAAGTATATTATAAAATGTGGCCACCGCAGCAATAACGCATCATTAAGTAAAAAAAGAGGAGACCAACCTGTAGATGTTAATTCATGATAGAGTGCTGGAAAGTTTACTTTTCTAAAATTATAACCGTCATTGCATTTAGGAGGTAAGTTTTTATTACTCTCGTAAAAGGTAGTTTCAACTACAAGAGCCGGATGGTGACGGTCTTCGGGTACTAATATATCAGGTGATCTAAAAACGTTACAAAATTGATTAGATATTACTAGATCTAGTAACCTATTGTTAATATTTAACATATTATTAAACTGAACAAAATATAAAAAAGTAATAAAATTATTAAATAAGCTAAAATTATGACTAGATGGTAAATCACATGTTTTCCTAGTGAATTCTGGTATGTTAAAATCACCAATTATCAATACTTTCGAATCGTAAAGTGAATCAGAGACTCAAATCCATCATACAGTTTTTCATATTGTTCCGTACTTATGACTTAGGTAATATCGAGGGTAATATATAAGGTGTTCCTTCATACCATGTCCATAGTGTAGGGGCTATTTCCTTGCACAATTTTATGACGAAGAGTCCAAATAAACGTCTGTCCTAAATTGCCTCGTTTTCGAGTTATAATTTTTCTAGTGTTTGTAGATATTAAATTTCTGCTATATAAATGGGTACATCCCAGTGTTTTAATTTACTTTTAACATAATAGAGATTAGACATGGACTGTAATAGTTTTTATTTTTTTTTCTCGAAAACGAAGCAAGGAATGAAAAAGTCAAGTAACAAAAAAGTCACATTTGAATTTGTTGTAGTTAAAAAAATCAAAATTTGTAAAGAACCAGTGGCGTCCAATGTTTTTTCCCATAAATTTCGAATAGGTTATCCTCCTGGACGCCACTGGAGCCACCAATTTTAATATTTTCACGTTATTATAAGCCCCTCACTACTTCAAACCAACGTAAGAAGTTTGATCCAAATCGGCGAAACAGTTTTCAAGATATTAATAAAAAACAATAATGATTTTTTATAAAAACCTTTACACCCTGTATCTCGAAAATGAGGCAATTTAGAACAAATTTATTTGGACTCTTGGGCATAAAATTGGACAAATAATTAGCTTCTAGAGTATGGACATGACACTAAGGAACATCCTGTATACAAATGTTTGTAACCTTAAAATTAAAATCAAAAGTTCGATAATTTGCACGAACGGTCGACAATAATCGGCTTTAATATTTTGTTATTAAAAAGTTGCATCAACTGCAATATATTATTTCTAGGGCCTGAACTTGAAACTCGCCCTCATACACGATTCTAAGTTTGTTTTGCGGTTTAATCTCTGACCGGTCCGAATAAAGTTAAAATGTTTCTGCGAACTTCCTAACATCGTAGGTGTAATAAAAGTGATATTGTCAATAATCGAAGTCAGCATTTGTCAGCAAAAAGCATTTGGGCAGCTGAACATTTTCAACGTTACAGATTATTGACAAAAATATCAAGAGCTACGCTAGTTCCAGAGTTATGGAGATAGCACTTTATATCGTAATTAGTTAGTCACATTAATGTCAAAATCTATCAGTTATGTCTCCAACTATCATCTTCTTTTGTCCCAACATTTGAAAAAGAGATCAAAATGAAGTTCCTGTTGGTAGTCAATAACGACTAATTACTGCTAGCAGTCAATAATATCTATTATAATTGAAGAAACATAAGTATAATAACTACATATCTTTACAAATTAGCTATGGATAAAATATATTAATTTATTTTGTCAGTAGGTAATGTATATTTTAGTAGTTGATTTCATTATATCTTATACTTTTTGAGTAAAAATTTACACTTGCCGTTTCTTGCTTTGAGAACGTTCATCTCTTTTTTATTATTTTACTCGTAACCTACTTACTTAATCTCTAATTAATGCTCGAATTAATGTTTGATAAATAGTAGAGCTACGCCACATTTAACTTGCCAACAATTCTGTACACTTGTAAAATGTAATTTAAACATAATTTTTAAAAATTTTAAATATAATGCTTTTTGTTATATCTAATACTGCTTCTAATTTTTAAACTATACCTACTGTAATTTTTGACTGTATTGAGTTGCAGAATAGTCACAATCCAATCAAATTATGGTGTGATAAAATTAGGTTGCCATTAAATATCAGTAAGTGCAACATAGGTAATGTCCTACACACGTAAATCTGATTCATTAATTTACAATTATATGGTAGACGGATGTATATTAAATCGATCGGATGTTACAAGAGACTTAGGTGTCTGGCTTGATCAGAAATTGTCCTTTGTGCCTCATATAGAAGTTACTGTCAGAGTTCCATATAAATGTCTTGATTTTGTCATAAGAAATATGAGAGTTTTCCACATTTACCACATTTGTCAGATGCACCACATTTGTCAGATCCAAACTTAAGTATGGTCTGGAATCCCGTATATTGAGAAAGTGAAAAGGCGTTTCTTTAAGTCTCCAACTTTTGTATTGGATAATAGAGGGATACCTCAGGGTTCTCTTTTCCAAAGATTTAATATGAGTAGCCTTGTCGAGGGGAGAAATATACTATCTGTGATTTTTCTTTACAAAGTTCTCAACAGTACAATCAACTGTGAATATATATTAGCTATACTTGACTTTCATGTACCTCGACTAAACGCTAAAAGAGTAGCTTGCTTTGTACTAAGAATCATATGACTAACATATAAGGGTTCACCTATATATCAAATGATACATAATTATTCTAAGGTAAAATCAGAGCTTGATATCCTGTTTTGCCATATTTATGATATAAAAATAATCATTGCAATTCTTACATTGTATTAGTTTTGTTATTGTTTATGTAACTTGTATATTTTTAATGTAATCTTATGCTTAAAATTTGGTCTATGTTTTTCTGTATTATGTGATGTACCTATTTAAACTAACTATATAAAAGTATTGTAGCCATTACAACGGAAACTTATCCTGTAATTGGGTTTTTGCACGTTGGATATTTTAATGAAATAAATAAATAATATGCTGCCCCTTCTCCCACACAAATATTAAACACTTTCGGGCTATTCCTTATGATTAGAATAAGGGGTAGAAATATTATTATTTAATTTTTTATATTGACCATTAAAGCATTGAAACGTTATTAAACCATCAAGCACATTGTTGAATTTGTGATGAAAAAATGTTGACGAAAATTTGTTGTGAAACAATCAGGGCCGTATTTAAGAAAATAAGTTAATAATGGCCACACTAGACGAAACGTCGAATGAGTTATGCCATATTAAAGCTTATTAAAAGTTGCAATTAAAACTGTTTTTTTTGCTCTAGTACCGATAATAATGGCAAGAAAAAAAATTGAAAATCCAAAATTTTCTATTTGCAAAGTATAATATACGTATGCCACGACCTTCACTAATATAAAAGCACTAGCTAATTAACTATACTTTTATTTTTATGGTTTAATACTAAACATCTGTTGTGTTCTTACAAAAATAGATTTGTGGACTATCTTTCCTAGAATTAATTCCAACCTCCCTATACCTTCTCTTAGATTCTGATGTAGCGGCAGCATAAATATTACATTAGATGTGGACACTAGGAAAATTTATTGAGGCTTTTACAATTTGAAACATTTATGGGAGTTCTTTTTGTGGTCACTTTAATGTTAAACTTCTAAACTGGCCTTCAAGAGCTTCCTGTCCGAAAACAATAATTATCGATTAGGTGTTACTTAGTTGTTAAAAACTTTATATTACAAATAGGATTACCCTCATATGTATTTCTACATTTTACAAACTAGTAGTAATAGTATGTAATTGGAACCGGTGATACTGTTTGCATATCGTTGCTTCAAATTTCTTTATAGCAATTTTTAAATAAAATTTTCTAAGCAAATTATAAATAGATAGAAGAGAAAAAAGCAAACTAAAAAATAAAATCGGAAAAGCGTATTTATTAATTTACTTATTTATTACGTTTTACTGTTTTTGGCATACTATAGCAGCTATAAATGCACAGGTTGCGTTTGTATTTCTTTTACTGCCCACAACTGTTGTATATAGGGTGAATACTTTTTTTAATTACGGCAAGATAGAATTTTTGACAATGTAAATTAATATTAATAATAATAATTATAATAATAATTATTATAATAATAATAATAATAATAGTAGTAGTTATGTTATGTTAAATGACTTTATTAAGGCGGGGCTCAGTCTAGGGTTGCTTTAGGCTTTAGCTCGACCTGAAAATTGTTTACATATGCAAATTACAATAAATATTAATAAGATAATATAGCTTATCATAAAAAGATAAATATACTCATCCTAAAGTTTGAAGAATACAAGAAGAAAAAAGTGAAAATTGTTGATAGCCGAAAATAACAGTGATAATGCAGTATATTCCAGTGAATAACAGTAATATTCCGCAGAGAAAAGGAACCGTGAAAGATTATTTATTTATGTGTCTTTGAAATATCTTTTTACTTTTAACTTAGAACTAGTAAAATGTTTAATATTTTTTATTGTTAGTGGGACAAAGTATAAATGTATGTACCTTATAGGAATAAGAGCCCTTATAGAAGAAGAGGCGGAATGTCTAGGGATATGCATCAAGTATTTATCTCATCTAATTCGATTGTATACGTACAAGATAAGATGACTTTGTGTTAGTCTATGTGTTAATGAAACTTTAGTCACATGTCGCGAGAAAGAGATTTTTATCAAAGGTTAATCCTCAACTGATACAGTTGTCTTTGACAGATAGGGGAACATTTCCTAATAAGAGCATGTTCTATTATATTTATTTTTTGCCGCAGTCTTTCCGTGCCGGTAATGATCACAGTGGTTTTCAGATAATTTAATGACAAAGGATTTCTAACCAACTAATAGTATACCCTTTCAAGGTCATTGTTTATCTTACTTATTGCTTAGTGATGTGATTCAGAACTAAAGGATTCGTACAACTGGCAGTCATCACGATATAAATGCATATTTGAATGTACAGCATGTATATCAGCCGTATAATATACGGCTGATCCGTATATCCATCTGATGCTGAATATACGGCTAAGAGGTGCTCCTCTGGAGTCCATCCTAGGGCCTCTGTTATTTGTGATATATTATATCACAAATAACAGAGGCCCTAGGATGGACTCCTGAGGAACACCTCTTAATATTTCTAATTTATCTGAATATCTTGCTACCATCCACTCTAACTTGCACTTGTTGCAGACGTTTGTTTAAATAGCCTTCAAGCCACTCCAAGGGACTGACCGAAATTCCGTAATATTTCAATTTGGACATTAATAACTTGTGATCTAAGCAATCAAAAGGCTTGGAGAAGTCTAACATTTTAGACACTGTATGATATGTGATCGGTAAGGTCAAGTAGTGCAGTAGTTGTATTGAAGCCAGGTCTAAATTCCGAAATTTTACCTCATACATTTTCCAAACGCGTAGCGTTTGGTCGATAAAGTTTAACTGAATAGTTTTAACAGCAAATACGTATTTCCTAAATAGAGGTATTTTCAGCATTTTAGTTTTATCAGCAGCATAGAAAATGGCAGGTCGTGAGTACGTTGAAAAGAAAAAAAATATATACCACGGAAAAAATACAAAAATTATTACGGATAGAAACATTAATCAGTTTAGACTAAAAAAAAGTATTTATACTTTTTAAGTATATACTTAAATTAACATACACACATAAACAACTACAAGAAATATTTAATCAACCAATTAAAGGGATTACTCAATAAATGAGCAAGAGTTGATATATAGATAAAAAATGATACAATTCGGAACGGAAACATTGAACATGATTTTTTGTTCGAAACGTCCAAATATGATTTATTCTGGGATAGTATGTTGTTAGGAGTAGAGGAAACTTGCAAATTATGGTTTCAAAATTCCAGTCCGTTTTTAAAAACGTTGATTATGGTCTTAGAAAAACGAAACGTCCTATTTAAAATCTAAATATCCTGGCCAATAGAGAGCAGAAAGTTGGTTCAAGGATTAATTATCATTTTCAATATCTACTCAAATAAAACTGCAAAAAAGTAGAAATGAATTTCGAAAATTTCAGTTTTTTTCAACAAAACCTAATAAAGTTAGCCTAGATTTTTTTGAGGCATTATTTGCCCCCATTGAAGCTTCCTTGTATTTCTTACAGTTTCCGAGATCCTAATGGTGAGAAGCTAATTTGTAACAGCCTGTATATACTAGTTCTAGGTGCAATTAGACAACTTCAAGCAACCCTTATGTTTTACCCACACTGTAACTTTCTCTGAAAATGTCTCAATTGAACATTTTATGATATTATAGTGATAGCATTGAACACTAGGTACATAATAATGTCGCGTTTACCTAATAGCCACAGAGTGGCCAATAATGCAGTGGTGTTTTACAGTTTGAAAGGGTTGCCAATCATGCACTGGTGGGGGAGATTGAAGCAGGCAATATCAAGAAACCCTAGCTACAAAATAGAAATGAAAGAAGATGAAATAATTAAATCTAAGTTGAACTAATATAAATATTAATTCAAGAAAATGTCAGAATTGATTTTTAAATAGTTTAAAATAATTGTTAATGCCTTTCTCTGATGAATGATTTGAATTATATTATATTCTAACTTCGGTTAGCTATTGAAAATAGTTTTTAATGGAAAACTTTTCCATTAAATCTAGTGGCATTGCTGCAGGTTAACAGTTTTATGAAATAATTAATAAGGTAAAATTTAATCAAGGGGACAACCCGTGTTAGTAATGTTAGTGTACCAAATAAATTACATTTAATTTTCTTTATATAGATAGGTGTTGAAATAAAGTGAATTGTGACAAACACTAATTAAAACTTTTAGTATCCAAACATTTACATTCAATAAAGACACCAGTAACCATGCAAGCTTCCTATAATCAGAGGATGATAAACAAGTGTGATATATAATCCATAATACTTAGACCACTGTTTCTGTATAAACTGGAACTGATTTAAATTAATACATCGGTATGAAACATTATGTCGTTAAACCTGGATATTTTTGAAATTACCAGTACAAGGGAACATCATTAAATACTTTAAAAAGATAAAAAAGACACAAAATCGTTTAAAAAGCACTTCATTAACTAATGTTTGTACATTATACAAAAGTTGTATAATAATGTTTACACAATAAGTATAGGTCCTACTTTAGATGCCTACCTATTGCTCCTGGAACCTCTAAACACATCTAGAATATGGATGGTACTCACTAAATCATTAATATGTTGTAGAACTTGTTTCACTTTTCTCTCAATTAACCGGTTAAGGTGTAACAGATGATTTATTGGGTTACAATTTGCCGATCATGTTGGATAAACCAACCACATACGGTTAGACCTACGTTTAACGGGAGGCGGTAGACTTTCACTAACTTAAAAATATTTCTAGGTAACGACAAGAGGTCGTACCGGAAAATTATGTTCTAATACATATTATTGGTATATCCTCTCTTTATCTTTAAGGGAATTTGCGTTATATACATAGTCAATATACTACTTAATATACACCTACATATAGATTTCTTTACATACCTGACATTTAAAAACTGAAATACTAAATACATCCATACAAAGCAGACAGTATCTGAAATGGTGTAAAATTGGGAATGTAAAATAATAAAAGAATATATTATAAGTACATCATTCCTGAGTTAATTTCTCATTCATTAATTGCTTGGCAGAAATATACAAATTCCATAAGTAATTGGAATTCCTCCCTTGTATAGAAAAATTTATCAAATAAGTACAATTTAAATATCAAACTAAACCATGCGATTTTACATGTTTCCGAATAAAACATATTAAGGATGTGAAATGTATCTGATTTTTTTTATTTATCGCGATATATCCTTAAAGGTATGTTATGTGGATTATTATTTTTTACAGGAAAATACTACTAGAATTATTAAAAGTACTAGAAGATTTTTTTTAAATTTCAAAGACTTATTTAACATAGGTAGAATAATAACTTTAAGTGGCGCGGTTACCCCTACACTCTGGTCGATGCAATTTAATGAATTACCTGTTTTTATCCTACATCAAATTAGATCACGAAAGCATGAGTTACTTTATCGGGCTTCCTTTTAACCATCTAGTAACTAAAGTGTATCAAAGACGTTGTAAATTCGTGAAAAGCGAATTGAAAACTACCTTTACCTGAGTTTTGTAAATGGCAATACTAAATACAGTACTACTAGTAGTATACAGTATTGAATAGGCATATGGAAAACGTCCTGCTAAGTATATCACTTTATTGTAAGTACAAAGATTGTACTTACACTTTATTGTAAGAAAATACAAACAGAAAGACAGAGTACTGTGACGGGGTGGGTCATCACGCGAATGTATTAAATCAAACTGTAACTTTGTTGTCTCTGAACAGATCGGAAAAGTAGTAAGTGCTTTATTGACTAATTTTTTACACGGAATTCAATTTCTTTATAAAAAAACAATACACAGAGATATAGATATCCACTTTGTTTCCTTTTTAAGTTAAACACTCTATATATTATCACATATATGAAACACCCGTTCCTCCACGAATACAGTCATATAGGGTTTTATCAGTCTATATATTTAATAGTAAGTGAAATGTGACCAAAAAAGTGTGCCGAAAAATTTAAGTTTGTTTACTCATTTTAACCCTTACATTGTTGTTATTTCCCTATTATAACTAAAATATTGTAATACTTAAACGGTTTCGTTTGGTAATTTGAGCAAGTAACTATTTGCACTATATTGTATTATTCTATAATTGTAACCAATTTTTTTCTAAGAGCAGAATTGACATTAGTTCATCTGACTTGATATTTGATATCAGTTACTAAATCTGATGTTTATATAAACCAACCATAATAGAGTAGAATTAAATAAAATTAATTCTCAAAGGTTGGTATGGTAATACTATGCCATATCAATGTTGCTTCCTATTTGCTTACATAAAAACTCATATATTATTATTGTTATTTATTTTTTTTTGTCGAAATCCAGTCGACAAAAGTCAGGTTCCCTGACTCCGATTTTCAAGGGTCTGCCGCTGGTGGTTAACAGTAGTTACTCCCCACGTCCGTGCGGTGATCATCTACTGAGTCCGGGAATCGTGTGCCCTGAGTAAACGTAATGAGCCCAGAATGACCGCCTTCTGTATTCTTCCGGCTAGAAGATCTGCCGAATTTCGGCACGCCGCTATGATCTTCAGTTCTGAAAGCAGTGTATGTCTTGCTCCACCGAGGGCTTCTATTATCAGTACCACAAGCTTCACAGTATGTTCTGGATGGAGTCTGCGGAGTTCGAAGAGAAGGTCTCGATATTTCGTCCGTTTTTCCTCCTTTTTCAAGACAATGTTGGTCTCGGCAGGAGCCGAGAACTCGATGAAAAATATTGTCTTGAGCTGGTGGTCGAGGAGGACTACATCAGGTTTATTGGCACGAATCTGCCTGAGCGTGGGAAATGAGTAGTTCCAATAAATTCGGCACCTCTCATTCCCCACAATGAACTCAATATCCCCCGGAGCGTATGGCAGCACTGGTGTTTCGTCTCTCTCGTACGAGTGCAGTAGAAAGTAGTAAAGCACTAGAAGCCGCATTGTGTCTATGGATATAGGCCGAAACTGCATATAGCCGCCTGCTTGTCCGCCATATGGCGGACAAGCAGAGAGCAGATGCATAATTGTTATTATTATTATTATTATTATCATTATGAAGCATAATGAGGAATATGGGTGTCCTTAAGCCTATTTACAATCTATACAAACAGCTACTTATGTTAAACATATTTATAACCCAAATTTCACCATCGGATAATAGTTCAAATCAATATGGAACTAAGAGAAACAAAAAAAATCATGGGTCCTTGATTTGTAGATAAAAATTACAAAATCATGTTCTCATCTCGTCACTAGAGATTTACAGCCCCAATATTTTTACTCAAGATTCATCATTACAAAGAAGTAATTTATAAAACTAGGCAGCAATAAGTCGATATACATAAATGCCTATTAGTAACATGCGAATGCGGTTACTAAGGGTCTATTAGAGAGGCGAATTAATTCCCATCAGCATAAAGCTGAGACTCTCAGGGGAGTTTGGATTTAGCACAGAGAGATCTCTGATCATTGCACACTCTATAATCATATACTCCCAAGACCGCTGGGTATCTTTGGCAAAAGACCAAGGATATGCAGTCTTGGACTGCATCCTTCACGAGGTGGACCTGTTGAAACCAAACTCGGCGGATCTAGACCGGAAGGTCGAAAAACACTCCCCCAAGCTAAGCTGTTAGTCACCGTGGCGAGGGCTGAATGATACGAGGGTAAGAGTATCTTGCACGGTACCCTCAGGGCACCAGGCGACACCCTGTTGTAAATAGCCTTACCCCTGCACGCGGGGCTCTACAGGGGTGGACCTTTATAACCCCGGTACTCGTGGGACTTTTATGGAACCAGCAACAAAAGAAAAATCTACGGAGAGCTCCTCTGAAGGGGCCTCCTCAAATAGCAATCCGGGGCCCTCCTCAAGGGCTCCCACTAGAGAGGGGGAAATTGTGGATGCTCCTCCTACGGCCGAGGCGCGGGCTCTTCTCACCTCGGGCTCTGGGCGACGTAATCGCTCGGGGTCTGAGAAAAAGAAGGCTCGCAAGGCCAGGCTGGCAACTGCCAAAGGAGGGGCGGGTCCCTCCTCATCGGGGGCTTCCCCCTTAAAGAAGCAAGCTGAGCAGGGGAGCTCCTCCGCCAAAGGGGGCCTGAAAAGGTCTCGCGAGGCGGGGGGGACCCCATCTCCAGCTCAGCAAGCCTTTAAAAAGGCCCGTGCTAGGGCCACATACAGCCAGGCTGTTAACTCGGCCTTGAGGGTAGCGATAGCCGGGGAGGATTTCCCGGCTACGAGGCTCTCGACCGAGTTACGGAACAGTCTGGAGATTGCGTTGGCGCGCGGTATTGACGCTCTCCCATTAGAGGGCTCTCTGCCACGCTTCGACGAATTTAGGTTGACGGAGCAGGGGATCATAATGGTCACCTGCCACGACGATGTATCTAGGGAGTGGCTCACCTCTGAAGTGAGAAGGCTGTCTCCCTTCCAGGGACTACCCTTCAAACTTTGGAGGGAGCGGCCCTCCCTAAGTTAAGGAAGATTGTTGCCTTCGTGCCGGGTGCGCCTGTGGACGAGGGCAACATTCTTCGACGCATCGAGCGGTCTACTCCAGAGCTCCAAACGGGGCTCTGGAAGATAAGACAGATGATCGAGGTACCTGGCAAAGGCTCTAGGTTGATTCTCGGGGTGGATGAGGCGTCAGCCTTGACCATGCGGAGGATCAACTTTGTGGGTCATGCTGGTATGGCGAGGGTCTCTTTTTGGGACCCTAAGTTCCAAGGGGGAAACTCTGAGGCCGCTGAGCCGTCTGAGGCTTCCGCTTCCGCGGAGGTCCGGGCGGAATCTGGGGCTTCGGAGTGACCCTCAACCGGAAACAAAATGGGTACACAGGTAAATTGTGACCCCAAACTACTACGTTTTACGCAGAGCAACTTGCAACACTGCATCGCTGCGACTTCTATTATAAGTCAGCAGCTCGCGGTGGGGCATACAGATATTGTAATGATACAGGAACCTTGGGTGACCAAAGGCTCTATTAAGGGTCTTAGTCGTAAATGGGGACGCATATTTGTGAGCTCCGACGCGGAAACCCCAAGAGCCTGTATATATACTGCTAAGCATGTTAATGCCATTCAACTAACCAATTTCTGTTACAGGGACATGGTAGTCATCAGAGTGAACATAGGGGGTAGGAGCTTCATCGTTGGCTCCGCATACTTACCATATGAAGCACAAAATTCACCATCTAGACAGTTCATGGATCTCGTCACGTGGTGCAAGAATCAAGGTCTACCGCTGATTATTGGGTGTGACGCAAATGCTCACCACACATGTTGGGGGAGCAGCGACACCAATTTTAGAGGCACGGCAATTTTTGAGTACATCAACTCTAATGAGTTGGACACGCTCAATAGAGGCTCGAAACCTACCTTTGTTACAAGAGCTAGGCAAGAGGTTATAGACATCACTGTCAGCTCATCTTGGGCTTCGCACTGGGTCAAAAACTGGCATGTTTCGTCGGAGGTGTCCATGTCCGACCATCGCCACATCTGCTTTAGTCTAGAGATAGACACAATCCCTACGACACAAGAGTATAGAAACCCAAAACTCACAGATTGGGGTATCTACAAAGAAAGTCTGTCGGCTAATGTGAGACCTCATTCTAGGCCTCGCACAAACTATCAGATAGAGGAAAGCAATGATATTCTTAGCCGGGCCATGGTCCGAGCATATGAACAGAGTTGCCCGCTAAAAGTTACTAGGAGTAAACATACAGTCCCATGGTGGAACTCTGAGCTCCAAGAAACAAGGAAAGAAGCACGCAGGCTCTTTAACAGGGCCATGAACACAAAATCGAACTTTGATTGGGACCAATATAGAATGGCTCAACGTCGATTTAAGAGCTGTACTCGAAGAAGTAAGAGACAGGCATGGAAAGACTTCTGCGAAAGCATTGAAGACACCCCTGCCACATCTAGGATTTATAAAATCATGAAATATAACCACGAATCAAGGATCGATGTTCTTAGGCTTCCTAATGGTACATATACGTGCACCACCAAGGAGGCGTTGGAGCACCTCGTGGATTTCCACTTTCCTGGTTCTGCCAAAAGTTCCAGCTCTATCCAACACCAGAGGACTCCCCACATAGAGGTTGCAGCTATGGATTGGAGGATGGCCTCGAATGTTGCCACGGTGGAGCGAATTAGATGGGCCATAAACACTTTTGCCCCATATAAGAGTGCGGGTATGGATGGAATATTTCCGGCTCTTTTTCAACAAGGGTCAGAATACATCATCCAGCATCTGCGTGATCTATACATAGCAACATTGGCTCTAGGATATATTCCAAAACCCTGGAGAGCAGCGAGAGTGGTTTTCATTCCTAAAGCAGGTAGAGCTTCTTATGATGAAGCGAAGGCCTTTAGACCGATCTGCCTAACATCGTTTCTACTGAAACTACAAGAAAGGCTCATAGAGAGATTTCTGAAAGAGGGCCCGCTAGTGACTATACCATTACATAGCTCACAGCACGCCTACCAAACGGGTAGATCTACGGAAACAGCATTGCACTCCGTGGTCTACAAAATAGAGAAAACGATTAGCCAGAAGGAGCTCGCTATCGGGACCTTCATGGACATAGCTGGGGCATTTGATAATACCTCCTACAATTCAATTCTAACAGCGGCTGAGGACCACGGATTCCCACCTACCATAGCTAGGTGGATTTATTCCATGCTTTCAAACCGCTCGATTTCTACCTCTCTCAATGAAGTCACAGTTAGAGCGACTGTGGGCCGAGGGTGCCCGCAGGGGGGGTTCTTTCCCCCTTGCTATGGAGCCTTGTGCTCGACGGTCTTCTTCGCAGGCTTAATGAGGAAGGGATTATGACTCAAGCATACGCAGACGACCTTACGGTCTTAATCGCGGGGAAATCTGCAAATACAGTTAGTGAGCTCACTCAAAGGGCCCTAAGAATCGTAGAAGAATGGTGTATAGGACAAGGGCTGAGAGTTAACCCCTCTAAGGTCGATCTAGTCCTCTTCACTAAGAAAAGGAAGTTGGATGGTTTTAAAGCACCAACCATTTTCAATAAGACCATCCAGCGTTCAAAGATGGTCAAATTTCTGGGAGTTATCCTAGACGAAAAGTTGTCATGGGTACCCCACATAGACAGACAAATACAGAGAGCCACCGCGTCTTTCTGGACGTGTAAGAGGCTCTTTGGAAAAATGTGGGGGCTTAATCCGAGAGCCACCTTATGGCTCTATACCTCGGTTATTAGACCCTCCTTTCTATACGCGTCGATTGTATGGTGGCCAGCCGTCCGGCGGGTTACCATCAAGCAACGGCTAAATCAACTACAACGCCTGGCGTGTGTAAGCACGACAGGAGCGATACGCACGGCTCCCACAGAGGCTCTGGAGGCTCTCCTGTCTCTCCCTAAACTGCATATAGTGGTTGAGGGAGAGGCAAGGAGGGCCTCTTATAGGGTCAAGCAGTGGGGGCGGTGGCTAGGTAAAAGCCACGATGGTGGACACACAAGTATTCTTGGGGAACTGGTGGGAGGAGACAGTCTACTGGACGCACCCAGTGACAGGATATCTCCCACTTATGTGTTTCTCAAACCTTACACAGTAGAGATACCGGACAGGGAAGCTTGGCTCGAAAATCCTGATGCTCAGGTCTCGAATGGGCTCGTCTGGTTTACGGATGGGTCCAAGACAGACCAGGGCTCAGGGGCGGGAGTCCGGGGCGTGCGCCCAAGGGCGAGACTATCCTTCTCCTTGGGAAAGTATGCCACGGTCTTTCAGGCGGAAGTGTTTGCTATCTCTGCATGTGTTCAGGAAAATCTCAAAAGGAGATATTCTAATCAGCATATCCAGATATGCACCGACAGTCAGGCGGCTTTACGTGCCTTGATCTCCTACAGGATCACCTCCAGGGCGGTCCTAGAGTGTGTTAATGGTCTGACCCAATTGGGACAGAACAACCAGGTAAAATTGACCTGGGTACCGGGTCATCATAATATAACAGGAAATGAGGAGGCCGATGCACTGGCTAAGAGAGGCTCAAGTATACAGTTTACAGGGCCCGAACCAGTGCTGGGGCTTCCGCCTAGTTATGTAGCAAGGTCCATTGGAAACTGGATCAAGGTAAGATCAAAGGAAGAATGGTCAAACGTGACTGGGCTGCGACAAGCCAGGCTCTTAATTGAAGGGCCTTGGTCGAACGCAACTCAATCAATACTTGCGCTAAGTCGTAACAGCATAAGGATTGTCACAGGACTGTTGACAGGTCACGGACATCTTAACAAGCATCTTAACACTATCGGTCTTAGTGACACTAGAAGGTGCAGGTTTTGCGGACACGATGACGAGGACTCCATTCATATCCTCTGTCGCTGTGCCTGCCTCATGGTCAAGAGACACAAACACCTGGGCGCAGCATTTCTTCTGCCTCAGGACATTAGGGAGCTTCCCCTACAACGGGTGTTGGCCTATGCGCACAGCACGGGTCTCTTCCAATAACTCCCAACTAGCGGCAGGCACAATGGGTCGAAAGACCTGAGTGCTGCGGGTAACCGCGCCGCCTATCAACAACAACAACATGCGAATGCGTTGAAGGACTGATACTAACTGAACCACAGTACATGTGCCAACCAGACTTGCTCTCTACCAGGGCAGTCGAATGTGAAACATTGTATGCAAATACAGTACAAATACAGTACAGTATGAGATTGTTTATTTTCTTTTGAGGTGTCATAAAAATTTATAGATAGAGAAGCTTCGGTTAGGCAGGGAGACCTTGAGAGCTCCATTAATATTTGATAGTATGTAAGGTCAGGAGACCTTGGTGGCCATCATAGAGGACCTTTATTTCTAATCCATCGCCTTGGAAATTCGGCACTTAAGTATTCTGATACCTTCCTTGAATTACGAGGGGATGCTCCGTCATGTTGGAGCCACTGTAAAGTTTTTTGTTTTTTTTTTACTTAAATTAAATTTTGTTGAATATAGAATGCATTTTCAATTGACTAAAATACTGAATTAATTGATGGTGTCAGCATAGTATCAGGAGACAGAGATTTCAAAAAGATTTAATAATACTTCCAGGGCCATATTTAAAAAAATTTATTAATGATTGCCCTGGAAAGACAAAACGTTTTATGAAAAATATGATTATGCCGTTCGATAGAACACAAACAATTTCTGCGAAGAAATGTCCTTTTTTTCAATATCTACTCAAATAAAGTTGGAATAAAATAAAAACGAATATCCAAAATTTCTATATTTTTTTTTCAAATATTTCTATCAGTTAGCCTTGATATTTTTGAGCCATTATTTTGGTTCCCTGATTGCACAACTCTGTCCCCCATTTAACCGATTTCGAATGTATTACCATCTCCGAGATCCCCATGTACCGGGTTTTCCAACGAAATGACTCACCCTCTATATGTTTTTTATTTGTGGTTCTAATAAAAAAAGTGTTATACAAAAGTTTTATCATTTTCTACGAGCTTTCCAGATATGTAGTTGAACAGCCAAAATAAGTGCAGCTTAAAGAAATATGAGCCTAGGTTCAATTTTTTTAAATGGAATACCCTATATATTCTTTGATTATTGCATTGTACGGGTTTTTCTGATTTCAAAAATATATATATGTGCTATAATCGATGCAACAGTTGTCATTTTATGGAGCTTTTTTTATAACATAGAAGCTGCCTTAGACATTGTTCATTTATTAAATTCGCCTTGGATAGAAACAAGGCCTCAAATAGGAGTAATTGCTTCCAAAACATGTTATAAAAAAGCTCCATAAAATGACAACCGTTGCAGCGATTATAGCATATATATATATATATATATATATATTTTTGAAGTCAGAAAAATCCGTAGAATGCAGTAATCAAAAAATATATAGGGTATTCCATTTAAAAAAATTGGACCTAGGTTCATATTTCTTTAAGCTGCACTCATTTTGGCTATTCAACTACATATCTGGAAATCTCGCAAAAAATGATAAAACTTTTGTATAAATCTTTTTTTATTAGCACCACAAATAAAAAAGATATAGGGGGTGAGTCATTTCGTTGGAAAACCCTGTACATAGAATGTATAGATTCATGTATAGAACCTGAAATTGAATCGGCCTGGACATGGGATTATCGAAACATATTAATACATAATATATTTTATCTAAAGGTTTAATAATAGGTATGTATAGAGTTAACAATATGTAGTGTTAATATTATTAGTACCATTTCTATAAACGGTGGATTTGTAACACAAAATTAGCTTTATTGAATGACTTTCGCACAATATTATCTATGAATTAACAAAATAATTGAAAACGTAACCCGCCACTGAATCTTTACCCATTTCCGCAGGGCTATGAAAAGAGCTACTAGGAATGAGAGGAATCAGTTAATCTTATCACCGCTTTCGTTCTGTGTTGATCATTTGGCACATTTGCAGGAGTTAAATGTTGTTAGGGCGCGCAAATACAGGCGAGGGAACACAAAAGCCGGAATTCTCACCTAACGAGATTAAATATAATAAACCATGAAGCATATTGACAGAATCCATTATGATTTCCATTTGCTCGCTTATAAATAATATTAAAATTAATTTCGTAAATTAATTAGCCTGCAGGAATGAACAACTGAATGTCAGGGCGTGTATAGGGTAGAGGATTATAAACGGATAGAGTAATAACTCCTTTGCTTCAGATTCCCATTGAAGGAGTAAAGGATTGTAGAAGTGAGAGTAAGCGGGAACTCAGGTAGAATATATACATAAGTAACAGCAGTAAAACAATGTGTCTAAAATTAATAAATCTAATTTCAAGTGATTATTAACATTAGAAATTTCGTAACATAATTCATTGTTTTTTTAAACTACACGATTTTTTTTATTATTTCAGTATCCTCAGAAACTATCCATGGGCAGCTAAATCTATTCACTAATCACTTTTCGGTCATTTGTATAGAATTGTGAAAAGTCGCTATCAAATTTGTTGAAGCCAATTTCAGACCGAACGAGTTTCAATCCGCATTAGTTTTATTAACTTAGGAAATATTATTTTACAGTATAGAATAAAGCTTAATGCTAATATAAGTACCTATATTATTAACTAATCATTTAATGAGAATAGGTAAAGAATAAAAAAATAAAAAAGATATAATTTATTATATATTCATAAATAATAAGTTGCTACCGATGATTTGTGGATACAAAACAGTTACGTCTTAATACGTGAAGTTTATTTGATTTGAATTGCAGATTTTGACAACTTTATTATGTATATAATATGAATTATGCATATCATTAACATAAATAGAAATTCAGTTGTGATGATGATTAAAGCAAATATTTTCATATATGACAAATAAAGTAATTTATAAAGGAAATAAATCATAGGCTGACTTAATTTTTTATTTGATAGACAGAGGGTGAGAGGATTTCAGAAAATAATTAAGTATTAATTAATTAATCTAGAGCAGACTATCGAAAATACATCTTAATTTGTCTAATCTCATATCTGACTAATATGACTATGACGGGTAAATTAGAAGAAGTTACTTATATAAAAATTTTACTTCTTAAATTTAGGTGTTCTTCAGGCTTCTCACATTGAGTTACAGACAATTACATCTTATAATGGTGATAGCTGACATTGGGACCAACTGCGGATTTTTAAATGTGTTTTAAATTGTATTTACGAAGATTTAGCTTAAAATAATTTTTTAGTAGATTTCTAGACAATATATCCATGTTTGTAGACAATATAGCATTACTGCAACTGCAAACAATTTTAAGGAACTCCAGGGCGATGCTCTGATTGCACTGAATAGGTACCAGACGTGGTGTAATCCCAATAAAATTGGCATTCAAATACCATAACCGGATATTTATTTTTATTTTTATGATTTAAATTTTTTAAAACTCGTCGCAAATGTAAAGCTTTCTAGGCTTAGGAAACCTATATTCCTCATTATGCTTCATAATAATAATAATAATAATAATAATAATAATAATAACAATCATAATAATGAATGAGTTTTTATGTAATTAAATAGGAAGCAACATTGATATGGTATATTATTAACATACCAACCTTTGCGTCACAAACAGTCCAATCTGACGTAATCGAGCCTATGACTTTGACAAGTTTAGAACCCAGTTTAGGTAGAATTATTCGAGCAGAAAACCCGCAAACCATATTAGAAGCGATTAACAGTTAACCGTGAATTGCAATTGGGATATTTGGAATCACAGAAATGTCCGCATAAAAGTTAAATTAAAAACCAAGTACCACACCATCACAACGTCCAATTACAAATACGTGCTTATTTGGTAAATGCCTTAGATATACTTCCAATTAATGCCGTGCCCGGCAATCTCCACAGTTTCGCCAACAAAAACCAACTACAATAATTATAATTATTCTCGGGCACCTCAAACACTCCAATTTCAACAAAAACCGAATTATAAATAAAAAATCGAATTCAAATCCTCAAAAAAACTTCCAAAATCAACAACCAAATTTTTCGCAGCAATATAGGTTTCCAGCCATCAGACCAAATCCTAATTTTAATCAAAATAGGTCATCAACTATCCAACCAAACCCAAACTATCGCCAAAATCCACAAAGAAGGCATTATGTGAATTTTAATGAAAATTACGATTATCAAACTTGAAATGACGCCCAATATGAAACAGTATTTGATAACTTTAGTAAGTATAATAATTACGACAATTATAAATACGACGAACAGTCTAATTATGATCTTGAAAATTCTTATTACAATTCTCCAAACTATACAGAGAATTATACTGTTAATTCTTTTTACACGAGTGATTATACCGCTAATTCTCATAATTTTTGCGAAAGCAAAACCCACTTATTGGATCCACGGAAAACAGACCAGACAGACGAAATATCTCACCAAATTCAACACATGAAATTATATCACCCAACAATGGAACAAACTTTGATATAAGTTCGCTTTTATCTGTAAATTGTCAAAATTTATTTTACATCAAAGATATTACCGACACCTATAAAATCCTTATTGATATAGGCGCTTCAATTTCAATTCTTAAACAAAATAGTTGCAAAGACTACTCGCAAAGATTTCCTGAAAAACTTAGTATTCAAGGTATTACTGACGAAAAAATAATGATTACAGAAGCCACACTGATTCCTTTCAAAATTGGTAACCTGCATAAAGTTTGTATTTGTGACCTAGACATTGATTTCGACGGACTTTTAGGATCCGATTTTCTGGAGCATTACGATTGTGTAATTGATATAGAAAATAAAGAATTGATTACTAATTTCAACACTGTACCACTTTTTAAAGTAACTGACGATTCAACAGAAAAAAAAAACAAAAAACGATTCAATCAATAACAATCCTTAAAATAAAATCGTAATTGAAGGATGTACTGAAAAAATATGCAAACTAAAATGCAATTTGAAAAACACTGATGCTATACTGATAGCTCAGGAAGTAGAAAAAGTAGGCTTATCCAACGCTTTAGTTAACATTAACGAAAATGCTGAATTCATCACATCAATCACTAATCCCAGTGCTATTGACAAAGACGTTAACATTTGTGACCTAAAACTTAAAATTTATTCAAAAATTTATATCAATTTTTAGCTTAAACCATCAATATTCTGAAGATCTTTCCTGTATCGACCGAACTGACGAATTCAAAAGCCGACTTCGTCTTGAACATTTAAATGAAGAGGAAACGGATTTAATTACAAATTTTTGTGTAGACTTTCAGGACATATTTTATTTAGACGGTGATGACCTTATTTTTACAAATGAGATCAAACACTCGATCGATACCAACAATGCAAAACCGATAGCCACAAAATCATATCGCTATCCGCATATCCACAAGGATCAGGTAAAATCGCAAATGCCGAAAATGCGAAGTCAGGGTATAATTCAACCATTTATTCATAGTTTGTTTCTTTTCGGATTAAAATGTTCAAAGTGTAGTAACAAGGCAAACTTCTAAAGTTTGCCCCAAAAAACCACTGTATAATGTGCGATAAAATAATATTTGATATATTAACTAAATTTTATCAGTGGTTTTTCAGTTTTATACAAAATTCTATAATGTCTTGTTTTAAAATATGTCTAAATAAAATAGTTATTATATTAAAATTTAAAAGAAATTAAACACTTAAATAGCTGTCTTCTATACGTTTCGAGAGTTGAACATATAATATTATAGAAATTTGTATAAAACTGAAAAACCACTGATGAAATTTAGTTAATACATCAAATATTATTTTATCATAGTGTATTTTTTTGGGGCAAACAATATTTAATTTGTATACTTCTGGTTTTTTGCTTTTTGTTATTTTACAGGTGGTGTAATCCCAAAAGAAACAAACTATGCATCATGAAAACGCACCATAAATAAGTTATAGACATTATCAACCATTTATATCGCCTTGGTCCTCCCCAGTATGGATAGTTCCAAAAAAATTGAACGAAGAGACTATTGATGACAAATATCCTCTCCCAATCATATCCGATCTATTAGGTCAGCTTGGAAAATGTCAATATTTGGACCGTGCGTCCGGATTTCATCAGATCCGCCCAGATTTCTGTGGAGAAAAGACCGCCTCCACAGTTGAGAATGGACATTTTGAGTTTGTCAGAATGCCATTCAGGTTAAAGAATACCCCATCGACTTTCAATAGAATGATAGATAACATTTCATTAGGTACTAGGTATTCAAAATGAAAGATGTCTCGTTTATATGGACGATATAATTATTTATTCCCCTACCATTAATGAACACATATCTCCATTAAACGATGTATTCTAACGGTTAAGAAAAGCAAATTTAAAAATTCAGCCAGACAAATGTGAATCCCTTGGCAAGAAAGTGACTTATTTAGACCATTTAATGACAAAAGATGGAGTCGATGCAATCATAAATTTTCCACAGCCACAAAATCAGAAACAACTTATTAAATCATCTTTAGGACAAGCCGGATACTTTCAGCGATTCATTCCAAATTTTACCAAATTATCGAAACTATTAAAAATAAACGATAAGAACACGAATACCTAAAAATAGTGAAACATAAGCTAAACCGGTAAAGATTTGGACGATCTAATAAATAAACTATTTGTAAACAAAAATATCTCTTGGTTCACTTATTTTATCATTACATTAATAATTGTCATCGAACTGTTGTACTTGCTTTTCGAATGCAGAAAAAGACGCAGATCAGCCCTTGTTCTCCAGTCATCACATAGTCCACCATCATCACTTCCAAGACCGGCAACCCTAAGATTTACCAACCTACTACCACATTGAAGACAACCAGCGTACGAGCCGATGATCCACAAATAGAAGATATCGAGCTCAAATGAATTTTACCTTTTCTAATTTCAGTAGTATTTTATTAATGAATCATTTATTGTACTTTAAGTTAAATCTATTGTTTTTTGCTTTATATAATTTAACTCTCACAATTTTCATCATTTTTAAAAACTGTAAAAGTCGCTTTATAAAATCAACTTTTTTAATAAGGGGGAATTGGTTATATAAAATCTCCAGCGATATACGTGTCAGAATGTATAACTGAACACCTGCATATGTCATATTACCAGATAACAGTTTCCTCTAGTTGCAGACACACCAGTTTTATAGTTCCCATATTAATTATTGGAATATTAAAATATAAGGTGACGCTGTTTCGTTAGCTTCTATAACCCAAATTTAAAATTTAGTCAGTTAATAAAACTCATTCAAACCATACACATCTAATTTTTCGTGTAAAATTAAATAGCCTTAAAAAAATCAATTATAATTCAAGTGAGATAACATGTATAATAGGTGACTTCGTGTAACCTACCTGATCGGTCAATTTGAAAATTTGTTTATAGCAACTTGATACCTATACCTAATAAGAGGTACAATTTATAAGGCATGAATAATTGGTGGAAACTGCATCATCTTTGTTTTCTGAGTTCAATTGGATTCGAAAAAAGGTTGATCTTCAGCTTTTGGGTGCATGTCGGTATCTTGATTGTTTTAAGTAAATAAGAAGGTGAAGCTACTATCAACTTATTAAAAGTTTGTAGATTCGATCGAATAATTTACTTTTCATATAGTTTTTAATTTCTTTAGTTCAGAACTCAAAAATTAAAAAACAGTAAACTTTGGTTTTCACCAATGATTTGTCTTAAAAATAACATCGAGGATGTGTCATTTGTTTTTTTTTTATATATATTTTTATATGTACAGTATATCTATACAAAATACTAAATTTGATCACCCTATACATAAAATGGGCAATAAATTACAATTACTATTGTTAGAAATAGAGGTGGAGTCTTAAGACTCTTGAAAATCAGTCAGAAATGAAAATTTACATTTAATGCATGCAATTATAACGGCTTAAGCACGGGTCGAAGTTCACACTTACCATCCACCAGCCTGGATATCCGCTCTTCGCACTCCCCGTACATGCTGGCTCTGTACTGTGCGCTCCTCCTGTGGAACCCCTCTCCGAAACCCGCTTCCGTGAGATCAAATTCATCGGGCGGTTTACTGCTGCTCCGCTCTCGCCTCTGAACCACAGCTGTTGGCCGCCTACAAGCTATCACCGCCGCCACTGCTACGATGCTGACGATGAGAAGCACTGCAGCTGCGGCAAGGCCTACTATTATTAGGGTTAGTCCCTGACCATTGGAATTGGTGGATCCCTCAGATGTCGGGTTGCCTGTTGTTGTGTCTGAGAAACCACAACAGATTGGTCTTTAGTTACTACAAGATTCATGCTGCTTCTGAGAGTGCTTAGAATGACCAGCTAATTATTTATGTTTGTTCCTGTTAATTTATTACTTGTCCGGAAATCCTTAGCCTGAGCTTATATTTTTTTGCTTGTTCTGACTGATATTTTGCATGATAATGTGTACATTACGCTAAGACGCTTAATAGTATTAAATTGTGAACCATTATAAGTTGAATGATACTGATTTTGTTAATTTTATGAATGCTTTTTCTAGATAAGGAAGTAGTCCGATAGGTAATTTTTGCAAAATCGAATATTTTTTCTTTTCCATATACATTTTTGACTGTTTAGTGTGAATATCAGTTCCAATTTCTGACATTGGAATTAGAAATTGGACAATAGTTCGTAGGGTTTCACGGCCGATGTCAGATGATATCTGCAGAACTTCAGGGCTATTTTGCCGTGGTTGATGCTTAATTACAGACGTTTCGCCATTCTTAACAGATGGCATCTTTAGTGCTTCTCATATGGTGGCGTCATTCAACCTCCGGTCACCATACGAGGAGCACTGAAGATGTATGTATGAGATTTCAGTGCTCATGTTACGAGTGTCTATTGTAAAAAATAGCCTTATGAATTGTGAACAAATGGAATTTAGCGTATGGGTTTATCAAACTAGCTCAAAATACAATGTTGACTGTCTATAATGTCATAATGTTGGATATCTATAATGAGGACCAACTCGTTTAAGTTATTTGCAAAATATTTAATTGATTTGTTATCGAAAATTTATTTTTGTTAACATCGTTGTATGTTTATAAGAAACTTTGTTGACTTATATTTTATTGAATTTTCTTCTTATTTTCTAATGCTGCTCCAGCTGCTAAATATTGAAACTCTTGTATGACGAAACTGTATAAAATTTATTATTGGCATGTTATAAAGGAATCATTAGAATTTCATTTTCCGACCAAATAACGATTGATGTCTTATGCATACTAGAACAGTATTTAGAAATCTTATTTCCGCTCCACAAAATACGAAATAAACTTGGTGTAACGCAAAATCATGAAAATAAACGGACGACCTGGTTAACAAAAATCACTGGCAGGGGTAACCTGATATTTAGAGGGCTAAGCTCACGGCTATGATATTAAAACGTCCGTGAATGTCGTATTTTCCGGATTCCGGGCCCAGAAATCCAATAACAACAAACATTTAACATTCGAAACCCTTCTGGTAATTTTAAACAGTGAAAACACGTGTAGGTCATTCCATTTACTCCTGACTACTAGACATGCAGAACGCGCATTCAGTTATTGTTAGTGTCTCCCTAATTAAATTAGCTGTCTCTCATGGGACGTACCGCTCTCTTGGAGTGTTGCAGGGGGCACTTCTGTCTCAACTCGAACATTAGGAAGCACTACCGGAGGATTGCTTTTACCCTTGGCGTTCTCTGCGTATACAAGCACTTGGTATTCCCTACCTGGTTCCAGGCTATGGAGGCGGAACACTGGTCTCTCTCCCAGCACGCGGTATATCGGGGGTGGAGATTCGCCTGGAAAACAGATTATTGTCAACTTGCATTATGTTTCTGAGAGGAATTTAGGCAAACATATTATAAACTGATAAGAAAATAATAACTGAATTATTTGTATAACCTACATAATATACAGAATCGCGATAGCTTTGGTTGAACTCAGTACACTCCAGTAAAATAATATGCAAAGGTGAGTATCTTTATACCTTCCTAAATATTCCCAACCAGCAAATTTGTTTTATAATTTAAATGCTATACAATTATTATGTTTTATTGATGTCTTATTACTACTTCCAAAATACTAATATAGTATATTAGACTTGTAGAAAACTATTATGTCTGCAACTAAACTGTTCTGTAAATTTATCGTTAAAACGTTTTTTCAATAAAATTATAAAATTGATTAAAAATCAATTAAAAAATTATGTTATAAAATTTTCTGTGAGTGAGATATAAAACATTTAAGTTTATAAAATCAAACCGTTTTATAATGCATATTTAGTAACATACTGTGCCATTTTTGGGACTGTTATAAAAACATTAAAATTATTTAGTAACTGTTGCCTTTGAGATTAATTTGTAATTTATGAATCAGTTATATAATTATCATGTACTATTAAAATTTGCTGTAATATGGAAATGGTAACAAAGTCGTTATTAAACAGAATAGTTTAATTAGCTGCAAAACTGCTTAATTTATTTATATTTTCCTTCCGAATTACTTTTTGCTTCGACCTCACTATAGGATACCTGCGTTTAGACACGATATAATTGCCATAGCATGGTTATAAGTTTTGAGAGTTATAATTTTATGTGGTTGGGAAGTAAGATGTAAGATGTGGCAATCCGTTTAATTCTGCATCTTTAAAGACGGCATTACAGGTAACGGCAGTACTCTATAATTTACCACACTTCAATTCAACACCTTGTAGAAAGTTTTAGGTAAATACTCCAAACGTACACAAACAAACAATAATTTTAACTTGCTTATTTTGCAGATAAACATTTTTTAGGTACTTGAAAATACTTGATTATTTGTTAAATGTTAATTACAATGCGGTCTTGTCTCACGTTTTTCATCTATACGGTGTATTATTTATAGGTAGGTACTTTATAGGAATCACCTATACAGTTTAATTATTTTAAAATACTTTCTAATAATATAAAAATGTTTTATAACAGAAAACCATTTTCCAATGATAATTCTAAAGGTCGAAACTAAGGTTATAAAACTAAGATATTTAAAACAAGTTGACGTAAATATCAATGGCAAAAAAACGTAAACTTGTGAATTTGAGTTTTTACAAAATATTAAAAATTATTAGAAAACATCACCAAACTCGAGGTCCATTTAAAATGTATTAAAAACATGCCATATAAATTCCAGTAAAATTTTCTTCGCATTAAAAATCAAACATGCCCAATAGGCACATAGAAAAAGATACACACTTTGCTTAATCTCTGAGATGAACAACTAACATGTTCTCCATGCCATGACTCTGTGACAGAAACACTTTTTGAAACTATTTTATTATTGATGTAACTCCATGCAGAATTTCTTTTAAAATGGCTTCTTAAGAATCACACTCTTATAAAACCATTTTATTGTGACGAGAATGAAGTTTTTTAAAGTCTGAGGAAATGTTTATATACCTAATAGTTTTGTAATGATTCCCAGAAGCTTTACAAGATACCAACGGTGATTAAATAATTGTATTAGATAGTTCCAATTTTTTATTTATAGCTGTTGTAAAAACGTGTTAAAAGTGTTTTTAAATCGTTATTTTATAAAATTTGTGTCTGAAACATTTCTGAGTTTCTATAAAATACGAAATTGGTAGTTGGGTTATTACTGCGAGTCTCAATCAAAATTATTGAAATTAGTAAACAGGAAAGTTTTTAGTTGGAAGATTGTGCTATTATGGTATGAATTAATCTATTATCACTTCTCCACGTGGTCAAAATTTCAGAAAATGGCAAAATTGTCTAAAAATCAGTAAAATGTTCTAACCTCCAGAAAAATGTTCAAAATTTAGGGACGGATTTATGAAATTTCACGTAAAGCGCGGACTTTTAACTCATTGCAAACACTCGGTATAATAACAAAAAGACATTATGTCAAAAATATTGTGTTTTAAAAAGTTATTTATGCATCAACCACATTAGAATATATAGCTCCTAAACATATTCAAAAATTATCAACATCAGTTCGTACATAAAAAGTTATGAACGATAAAATAGGTAAAAGAGGAAGCAAGTTAAATTAGCCCACAGTGTAAGTACACTGAAAATAACTATGTATTATGCACCGATTCAAATGTAAGATCAGTACGATGCAAGCCTAATGTGAAATAACATATATCTCACCTCGGCTGCAACTGCCACTGATATACATGCATTGGTGGTAAGTGGGCTGACATTTACTTAAATATAGGTACATAAGGAATAAACACTTTCTAATTTAACATTCAGGAGATTGAAAACTATGTAAGTGATGGGGAAACTGTTATACTGACCTTGATCGCTGAGGGTTGTAACACCTGGCGGCAGTTCGGATATGGTAATATCGGAAACTTCTAGTATAAAACTTTGATGTAAGCCTCCGTCTTTGCCCGCTATACAAGACACCTCCAACCCTCCATGTGACGCGTTGCGAACTATGCAACTTTTAGGAGATTGGGGAGGCTCTGAAACAAACAAGTTTTAAAGATAAATTAAACAAATGCGTGAAATTCGTAAAAAAATTATCTGTGGGTAACAAAAGCCAAACAACAAAAGGTAAAGGAAAGGGTTGCGTATTTTAAATCTGTCATAATTATTAAGGTTTAAATGAACATTATTAAATAATAAAAAATCAACGTTATCTAGAATATACAAAGTAGTAGTTGTTTTTATATTATTTAAGCAACATATTTTCTGCAGATTTCAGTTACATATTTATTTAACGTCTAATAGGAATATCACATGTTTAATGAATTATTTAAATGTCTGTTATGCAATTATGATCGAATAAATAAACATTCTATATAAAATATATAATTTGGGCTCACAGCAACAAAACTGTAATTTGAGAATGGTGTGCTTAGATAAACTTATCACTCTCGAAATACTCTCAAAATTGATGGCGACGATCAAAATCAAATCCGCCTAACTCATTACATAGCCTAACTTTGAATGTGTAGAATTTATTGGACCTCCAAAAACACTAGTGGATGATACACTATACACATTAGAAAGTAGATAATGAATAAAACTGATATTATAAATGTTGACGAGCGAAGGGCTATTCAGAAGAAATTACTCAGAAATTATTCAGAAGAGAACAAGGCCTAATCAACAAATTCAGATCTACACTGAAAATAACTATGTATTTTGCACCTTTCCAAATGTAAGAACTTTACGGCGCAAGCCTAATGTTAAATAGCATATATGATTTCAACTTTGTAACCCCTTAAGCCCTTATGTCACTGAAGGTTATCTCTCTAGCTCCCTCTTGTGCTTTTAAATGTATTCCAGATTCTATTTTATCCTTGCCGGATCATTCGCAGAATTATTTGCACTAGAAAACTGAATCTTACAAGAAACTATGTTCTGCAACTAATAAGCAGAGGCATTAAGCATCGATGTTGCTTGCAACTAAATATTTATTTGTGACATTATATATAATCTCTTCCTTTTATTAGATATATTTCCACAGTCTAAGCGCATCAAAAAAATAAAACCAGTCCTTGAATCGAAAGAATCTGTCAAGGGGTTGGTTCTTTAAACTCAGTTTTGAAACTACCAAAAAATGAAATTTTAAATAAAACGTTCTAGGCTTTTTCGTTATGTGACAACAATTAATTATATCTACATCCGATATGAAAACATTACACCTGGAAGGTAATTGGAAATAAATGTTATTAAGAAAAAACAATACAAAATAAATATATATATTTATTTATATTCTGCCTTGATTAATTTCGTTCTATTTACAGATTTTTCACGTTTTATATATTCTTGTAGATATAGTTTGTATAATAATAATTATTCATCTGTTTTTGAGATGTTTGATGTGTTTACTGTAAGTTTTATAAAACAAATATGTTCACAATTGTGATATAGAACAAAGCTCCTCTGATTTACCTTTGTTAATTATTTCTCAACCTCAAATATAAATTATGCACTCCTGACGATTTATCATTTTTTCATTTTAACAAAACTTCTCTTGTGTAAAGAAAACTCAACTCGAACAAACTTTTCGTTAAACTTTCTTCCTTCGAAATTTAATTTTCAAGGTAATATATTGTGAAGAAAAATTGAATGGAATTTTATATCATTATTATATGGACAATCATATATTTCAGATTCGCTTATAAATACAAAAAAAAAATAGGTAACTCACAAAAAGTTCAAGTTAGGTACAGTAAAATTTAACATATACAAAAACAAATCTGAAGTAATTATGTAATCGTAAGATTAAATTACCTAATAGGTTGATTAAAGTATTGGTTTGGGCTGTCAGTCATCAGCGTCATCACAAGTAGATAACTAGGTAGTAACAATTTTTCAGCAATAACCCAAAAAGTGTTCACGCAAATTTTATAGATACCATAAGCAAATCTTATATTGTCTAGTTACAAATTACAGACAAACAGATAAACAGAAACCGTTTCACATGCCCTTTTAACAACTAAATTCACTACAAACTACTATTCAAGCGAAGAAATTTTGAGTATTCAATCCTAGATCCGACAATTTTCAAGTTCTTGACAGGTTGATTAAATAATTGTTTTATTGAAATGGATACTCGAAGCGGATCTTTCTTTATGAAACATCGTGAAAATAATTGTTTTGAAAAAAATATTGGTCTTATTTAGATGTTCCAAGAAATATATAGAAAACACTCTATATACTAGTATTTCGGCTTATTAGGCTTTTTTCAATAGAGTAAATGTCTATTACTAAATGTTTCCAAGCGCGTTTTCGTTATTTATTTGTTTACGAGCACCTACTCCCGATTGATCCTACCATCTGGTAAAGCCCGAGTTTTTAAGAAGGGCGAAAGTGTAAAATCTATCTGCTCATTAGTACAAGGATTTATAATTAAAGATTTTTTAATTTCTAATTGTTCTAACAGATCGAAGCGTTTTCCTTCCTTTTCACGATGCAGTACCTTTACATTTTTCTGATCTATAAAATGATTGTTTTCTATACAATGCGTCGAAAATCCTGAATTTTTTGCGTTATTTAGTATGGATTTTTTATGTTCTTTTACTCTAGTTTCAATGCTTCTACCGGTTTCACCTACATACACGGCATTACAAGCCACGCAGTTAATTTGGTATACTCCCGATTGTTTTAATTTATTAACCCTTTCTTTGTTGTTTATCAAAATCCTCCCAATAGAACGCTTGTTGACACTAATCGTTTTACACCCGTTTCATTCTAATCTGCGAACTATTTTTTCACTATAACCTGGGACGAGATTAATATAACTATAGGTGGCTTCTTTTTCCCGAATATTGTAAAACTCCAGACGAATTAATTTCCTCCTTTTGTTTTTTATCATGTTATCTACTCGTATTAGTTTTTCTTTATATCCGTTGTTTCTTGCAATTTGTGTGATTGTACTTAATTCTTTTTCAAAATCTGCTTTTTCTCTCGGAAACATTAAAAACCTATCTATTAAACTATGGAAAACCGACTTTTTTATTTGCCAGGACTGCTGCGAACTTGCTGGTATAATTGCGTCGGAAGTTGTTGGTTTTCTATAAACCGAGAATTTTAATTTATTTTCTACCTTTCTTATTGTTCTATCCAAATAGTTTAATTGATTGTTTTCCTCCTTTTCCATTGTAAACTGAATATTATCGTTAAGCGAATTTAAAAAATTGAGAAAGCCGCTCAAATTTCTTTCAGTACCAGTCCAAATACAAAAAATGTCATCTACATAGCGCGCCCAAAAGTGAACATGTGATTTTAAATTATTGTGACTATTGAACAGTATGCTTTCAAAATGATTTATAAAAATTTCCGCTAACAAAGGAGAAATAGGACTACCCATGGGTAATTTAAAATCAGTTCCTTCATCATCATAAATGAGATATTCAATACAAAACTCTGTTTGTTTAGATCATTTTGCTTACTCATTTACAATGCCAAATGCTTATTGAATATCCAGAAAATAAAAGTTTTTAACAAAATTCACTTTGCAACTCTGCTCCTCATTTATACAGAATGATTCATATAAAGTAGATGTACATTTATCAATGCCAACTATATTTTTTTTAAACATATTTTCTCTGCACGGTATTTTGATGGAAAACATTCACAAAAGAATATTCTACAGAGATTTAAACATTTACTATACTATATAAGTATTTATCTTATCGATAAAAAAATACAAATGTCTTATATCGTCTTATACATAAATTTAAAACCGAATTTATAGAAAGTTTAAACCATAAATAATGAGTAAATAATGAAATAGGTATATAGTAACCTTAATTAATTTTCGGTTTAACCCTATAAGTATGTATCCTATTTCTGTATCCTGAGTGTATCATATTGCTATCATATCCACCTATCTAATTGCCCTATACGGCAATATATATAAAAAGTTAAATAAATTCCACTTCTATTCTTTAGGTACTTTAAGAAACACCTGACCGATACATAAAAACCTAATTGATCGATTCTGAGATCCGATTGTGGGGCGTTACTATAAAAAATTGGGAGATGTTGGATCCGAATTATACACATTTGGGGCCACGCAACTAAACGATTTGATGATAAGTAATGGAAAATTTTAACGGTCAATGAACAGATGGACTAAGTGCAGATCCATGTAAGGACCCAGCAACTAAAAGCTCCTCAGAATGAGCATTACGTGCCAATATGACTATTTTAGTTCTGAATTTATGCTCCGTAAACTGCTGTCTCACAGGATGGACCGTATTTAGGAGAGGGTGGCTGATAGTACACGAGGAACATAAATGATGTCGAAGCCGCTCTTGTTTAAATAAGATCTACCTACTTAAACGATATTGTGTGCATAGGATGGCTTTAGGGTCTGGACCCAGGTTATGATTTTAAAAATTAAAATTGACATATTGAGGTAAATATACAGGATGATTACAGCAGGGTGAGCAGTGATACAACACATAGCTTTGGGTAGTAGATGTTAAAATATGAATTATGCCTTAATGACATGTTGATAGATAAAAACTATGTTAAAGTTTTTATTTTCCTTTGTAATGTAACAAGTTTATTTTCTCTGGCGGTTGGGGTTATTTGGTGTGGGATTTAATAAAATACCCTCAATATCTATTCTATCTCTTCAAATACGCCACGCCTTTTTGTCTCAAAAAGGACAAAGTTAAGGGCTATTATAAAAACGAATAGTATGCTCTATATGCCTATTATTCTGTTGGACGCATAACTCATGGCGGTTTTGAAGGTTTCATACCATGTTTTGAATTGTAGGTTGCTGTAAAGTTCGAAAGTAGCAAATAATTCCTATTATCAATTCCGGAATTATAGTGGGTGTATCTTTTCGAAAAACTGCTGTTTTAATCATGCCCTAGATGTATGCATTGGGGAGAGTAAGGTCCGGGCCATGTAAAGCTTAATTAAAGTATATTTTTCGGGAATGTCACCAAAGAGGTGTTTCAATCAATTCCTCTGGAGGAGTAAACCAAATGAATCTAAAAGACTCCCTGTTAATGTGGTCAGAAAGTGACATATCAGATTCATCTGAAAACCAGATCTCAGATCAGATTCAAGAGTTCGTCATCTTCATAAATGTTAGTCAGCATCTGAGCACAAGAAACTAAACGCTGTGTTTTATCATTTTGGTTCCGTTTATCATGGTTTGGTTTATCAAAATTCATTTGAATTTTGTAAGAGAAACCTCCAATATCTTTGACCATTAAACGAACAAGTTTCTCGTTGTAAACCAAGTTTTATGGCAGTCCTTCGCATGCCTCTTTTCGGAGACTGTATGATTTGCAGCATTACGCGCCCTTGTTTTTCGTTTACTCGAGCATGTCTATTCCGTCCTGACTTGCCTTTCCGTTGTATGTTAACATTGCCAGTAGTCTTAAATTTTTTAACAACGTTCAAAATTACACTGTTACAGTAATGGTTAAAGCTTTTGAAACATCCTCAAATTGAGAAACTCGTATGAAGGATTATATATGCTTCACATATAAAATTTTTTTCTTTAGTTCTGTAATCAGAGAATGTTATGTATACTTTAAGAGATAACAAGTGAATGGTTGTTTAAAATAAGTTTCATCATGTCAGTATCACTTCCGTGCCAACTCAAATTAGAGTTACAATTTCGGTACTACACAAAGCAGTGCTATTTTTGATGGCAATCCAGGCTATATAAAAAAAATTAAAAGTTACGGACAAATTAGTTGGGCACTCTCGATTTACTTTTTCAAGGCCAGGTTGAAGGTGGGATTCTATTGTCACAGGTTTTTGAATTACAGGGTGAGTTTGGAATTTTGCATATTTCAACAAGAGCCTTTCAACAAGAGCCTTTTTTATTTTGAGAGATACAGACAATGTGTAAATGACACATTTTTTAAAAGAACTAAGTGGAATGCAGTGGTAACGAAATGCATCAGTAATTTTTTTATTTTAATTACAAAATATTTATGATTATTATTATTTCGCATCAAGCAGCTACGTAAATTTCTGATTTGTAGGTACTTAGATGTCCGTTCATTTTAAACAATCATGCAGTTCGGATTTTATCCCATGTGGCTTAAATCCACATTAAGCTTAACCAAGTTAAGCCTATTTAATATAAATTTAAAATGAATGACGGTGTTGACACTGATATACATGTTGATAAGTAACTGCGTGAAATAGTTAGCCTGACATTTTAGAGGCTGGAATACGGAGTACGAAATTACGTTTGTAATTAACAATAGGATATTAAAGCAGTTAGTCATAATATCCCATTATGTCGGTCACAGTAAACATAAACAATAGTCACAGTGTCCTAATTTGAAATATTATAAAATATTCATCGCCATGTTTCTTAAGCTTGCATTGCGTCTCTGCAATATTAAAAATATATATAATGTATATATAGACTGATTCAAATTCGGGTTTATGCATGGGAATCTCAGAAACGGTAAAAGATACGAAGTTGGTTAAATAGGGACAAAATTGCGTAATCAGTGTATCAACATAATACCTGAAAAATGGCAAGGCTAACTTAATTGGTTTTTGAAATATTTGAAAAAAATGTTAATTTTGAAAATTGGTTTTTATTTTATTCCAAATTTATTTAAGTAGATATTGAAAAAGAACAACATTTCTTTACAGCAACTTTTTGTGCTCTATCAATTGGCATAATCATATTTTTCATAAATTGTTATAACAGCGATACTGCAGCAGGAGCATCGCTGTTATATGCTGCTGTTATATCGCTGTAAATATGTATAGCGGAGATAAGAGTTACTTAGGGGCCCATGTTCTCAGGGGGCCTATAAGGACCCCAGTCCAGACTTATAAAAAGCGGTCCAGTTTTATATCTGCTTAGGAGTCCAAGATCCTCTTGCACGGCCACTGCATCCTAGGATACCCTAGGGTAGTTACCAATGTTCTTTTAACATCCTAGGACTTCCTGAAGACGATGTGTGTTACTTGGGCCGAAACAACTAACATATTAGCCGACACATTGCTACAGAAGAACATAAAAGTCTTCAAACTGGACTTTTCAAAAGTGTTTACAGTGTCGGCACGTGCGAGGCCAAAACTGTTTTCTGGGCGATATTAGCAATGTGTTTATATTTGAAACCAATGATCCAAAGCCCAGATATTGAGAGGTATTCAAAATGAAATAAAAAGTTGCTAACGATGTGGAATTGTACCATGACCTGTTTAACATTCCTGAAGAAGGGCTGACAAGCATAACTGCCGGTGTCATAATAATAGTAAGATATTAAGATTGACGAGCAAATTTAACATAGCAACATAGTATGAAAGGATAATATTATCTCTTTTGCTAAGCTATGTTATGGCTTATGCTATTGTCTTGTGTTAAGACTGTAGATCGTTGATGAAGTCCTGTGGAAGATTTGGACAAAGTGTTAACTTTTAGTATTCAGAAGCTACTTAAAACATGCAGATTTTGTAGTAAAAGTTGTTGTATTTAAAAGTCGTGATCTACATTCAAAAACGCATTCAAAAACTTTAGCAGAGGCAAATTTATGTGTTTGAAGTGTGGAATATACAATCTCATCAGAAGGCTGATGAGCGCAAAAAGGAAGACGGAACCTTTCCATATGAGCCGAATAAAAAATGGTAATTTCTAAACAACTTAAGTTTTGCAGAACCAAGCGAAACAGACGCGAACCACGTAACTATAGGAGTTGAAAAGTAGGATGTAAAGTCTAAAGCAATAATAAGGTTTTCAGCTAACGTGAGTAGCACATGAGTTTTTGAAAACAAATATGAGTTGTGGCAATACCACAAGTGAATAATGGTTTTAAAAAATGGCGCACAAGGTCCTATGTCTTAGCGAAATTGTGGCGAATTCAGAAATGTAAGTAACTAAGGTTTTACTTGACTGTTATAGAATGTGTATAGTCTAGGTCAAAAAAAAAATATTTAAAAAAAATGAATAAATAAATAAAATAAATGAGTTAGATTGCAATTCAAGGCGTATTATTGAACATTGCAACAATATACGGGAGCACCGTATTCAACAAATCACATTAAATACAAATACGGGAGTGCCGTACAACAATTAGATTGTAAATCAAGACGGGAGTACCGTTAAACATTGCAATAGAATATGGGTGTACCGAATTCAGCAAATCATATTAAATGCAAATAGGTACAACTGACTGACAACAGTTACAACTGACATATTAACAATCTAAAGTAAGTTACAAACTATCCTTTACATATCAACAATTTAAAGACACGGATGTTCCGTGAAGGCTGATGTTGTGGTAGGACCAAATAAGCAAATTATTAGTATGCATTTGAATATAAGGAAAGTCAATACTAATTAAGTTAATATTGGCAAGGTTAAAGAAATATTATCGGAGTCCTACATAAACGAATGATTGTTGTTGATGAAATATGAGTACTATGTTTTCAAATAAAGGTCTCCGAAATAGTTTTCTTTGTACTAACGCTATGTAATAGTAAATAAATCTTGATTATGTTTCAGGTAATTTTGTTATTTCTACCCCGTTATCGGTTGTGATATTATAGCGTAGCTATCCCATAATTTTTAGTAGATAACAAAAATAATAATGGTGTGTGATGAACTCATCAACATGGTACGGCGAGTAGAAGGCAATTATTATACGAATCCTCATTGTATCAGCATCTGTCACAGAAGAGAAGATAGATATAAAAAATTATTGCTATATATGCTCACAGAGTAAAATATCTTACTTATGAGTGAAATGCAAAAGGCCAGTTTGATCTCAATTTTCCAGAAAATGTTGCAACCGTAACGATTAATAAAAATAATAATAGTAAAAATAATATTTTCACTACCTCTTTCTAATCACAAGAATTAGCCGTAAAACTGACACTTATGACTCTTATGGGAGACTCTTATGAGAGAAGGGAATAGGGCATAATTGTGCCTTATGAATGATTTGTAGGTAAGCCCTCGTATATTAATAAACGAGTAGATCCATATGGGTATATTAAAACGCGTCGATTCTGTCTCGCTCTAAATTCCGTCGCCGAATCGACGAACTTTCTAAGCTATCTCCTCCGAGCGGGGATCGCGAAGCGATTCCCGTGGACGACCAGAGGTCGCCCCGAATCTTTATCCTATGCGTAGGGGCATTTTCGTCCCGTTTGCTACGCGTTTTCCCAATTTAAACGCCGTCACGCTTGCCGATATCCCGACTTTTCGCGGGACCCCCTTGACCATTTATCTAATTTTTACGGCTTCCAGAACCGCTTTACGCGAAAGTTCCGTCCTTTCTCTAATCCTTTGAGATTTTTTTTCGAGACCGTACGTCGAATCCTTCTACGTCTATTTCGTCTTCGAAAATCTCGAGTCGCATCCGCCTCAACTTCTTTCTCATTTTATCTGCCGATGTGAGATTGCACTAACGAGACAAGCACCTCCCGCAAAAACTGTCAAATTAATTATTAAACATCAGGTAGGTTATTTTCCCATGAGAAATATTGCTAACGGAATCGATAGTAGAGTGCCAAACATTTCAGATTACCGAAATACTGAAGTGAAATACTTTTCCAATTAGAATATCAGTAAAAATTTATTGTTCAGGTTAACACGTACAGTTTAGTATTTCAGTGTCTCAGAGTCACTTTATGGAGAGTGGACGCGGTAGCCTAATGGTTTAGTCGAAGGATTTCAAACGTCGTAATGCTGATTTCGCGAGTTCGAATCACGCTGGAGGCAATTTTTTTTTTTACTTTTTTATCCCAATTATTTATTAGTATTAGTGTTTAGTAGTTATTCTTTTGATTGTACGTAGTTTTTCTTCTTTATGCAAGTAAAGTTTGGAATTAATTCGTAAATTTTGGCAGTCTGTGAAATTCATCATTTTAGCTTGCAAAAGTAAATATCTACAATATTTATTAAATGCAACAATTATGATAGCAATATATTTTTGGTCCCATTGATAAAATTGATATAAATGTTTACTTAAAAATAAATTCTACTTTCAGCACTTAAAAAATTATGATATTTTACCATCAAGAATAGAGTATCCTCACAATTCTTCAAAATAATAAGAAAAATCGTTTAGTATAATTACATCATCATTCCAGATAGAAAATTTTTTTTATATGTATTTTCTTAAAAATAATATTATTCTAGATGCTTTTGTCACCCGATCGGTGACCTCAGGCCGCAGGCCTGGACCCCCGGTAGGGCTAGAAATGGGAACGAAAATCGCGATAGCACTTTCTCCCATTTCTAGTAATTTAATTAAGGCTTGTTTGCAGGGCTTGTGAGTGCTCCACCACTGAATGTTGGTTAGGGCTGCGTAAGCAAATTTTACAAAAAATAAAAATTAGTTACGTAAATATTATGTATTGTTCAGAATCTAAAACCTGTTCTGTTCTCATCTGAATCAATTTAATAAGATTCCTTGTTCATCCAAACATGTCGACTAATCTTGATAATACTCCTGATATAAATTCTAAATATCTCCAAAATTCATTGTTTGTAGACTTCCGCCTACTCAGTAAACATTATCTGTTAACTATTTAGCTATAGTAGGAACTGTAATCCCAAATAATCACGTTAATTATTTAGAAGTTCGATTGGTGATATATGTTAGAGCAGCGCTGAATATTCCAAATTTCGCTTGAGCATATTTGATGTAAATTACATGACAAACATCGATATTTTTTTAATTTGCACATCAAGGTTTCAAGTGTTCTCGAGAAGTAAGTAATTAAGGGGTTAAGTAGTTTGAATATTCATAAGCCTGGATGAGACTTCGAGATGCGAATATGGTAATGAAATTACTTCTAGTCATATTATCAAATTTTCGAGGTGTATAAAGTTTGCTTCATTATTAAACTACCTAATTTAAAATATACCGAATTCAATTTCAGTTGTTATCTCAAAGAAAATAAACGTTTGCTAAAGTTACTGCACTCAGTACCATGTTGTTCAAAAGTACATTCAAACTTTCCACTATTAGTTTTGTGTACAGATATATCTACATTTCAATTTCACTTTCATAAATATTAACTTCATAGGATCCAACACTCCAACACTGAAGACAGTTTTCAAATATTTGAAGAATGTTAATAATTGTATGTTTAGCGGGATAGTATACCGACTAAAGTAAAAGTGTTAAGTCGGTTGTAAGTTTAAAATAGATTTCTACACATTTCAATTTTGGTACAATATAGGTACTATCCTATTACCATAATACCATTGTTAAGGTATTATGGTAATAGTTGTAGCGTAATGTATCAAGGGTATGCCGAAAACAACTACTCCATAGACTATGTCCCCCGACTGCCCTTGTATTAAATAAGTAGGATAATAAGTAAAATAAATGTAATAATAATGTCTCTTTCAAATAAATAAGTAGGAATGTCCTCAAAGACAATAGAGGTCCCTGCTCTAATGGCACTTACGGAAAGACTAGTCGCTATCTGTCTGTCAATTAGATAATAATTGTCAAAAGTCATAGAAACAAAGATCAAATGAGCACTACTGTATGGTCCTCACAACTACTAACATAACAGATGCCCTTTAGGCGATCATGTCGCAACATTTTTCAACGATCCCACTACCTATGCCACTCTGATGAGCATAGAATAAGTTCGAAACAGGTCAGTGTCTGATGGTTGCTATCGAGGAAGGATGTGGCGACTTCCTTGGCGATGCCGGAGTAATACGTTCAATGCCAGTCGAGCCACATAGTCCGTGGAGTAGTCGTTTTCGGCATCTCCTTCAAATAAATAAGTAGGATTGTATTACCACCATTGGTGTACACCAATGTAGACCACGACAAACTGTTATTCAATTTTATTGCCTAATATCCTTTTGTCTGTATTGAGATGAACACCGTCTATATTTTAATTAACACAAATATTTAAACAAATATTTTTTCACTCTCAACTTTCTATTTTTCGTGTACTGCATCTTAGTTAACTATTAGTTATCTTGGAAATACCCCATCTCCGTTCATGTACCTAATGCTGCACCAACCTTTATAGCCCACTCAAAAAAACTCCATGGGAATTTTTTACACTTTCATTACAATTTATTACAGCAAACCGCGCTCTATAACAGATACCATCTTTCCGGAAATGCGGCGTGGTGCAGCATTAATCTAAAGTTACACCTCGCTCTCGTATCTCTGAAAGTAAATTAGGTACAGGAAGGAAATTCGTATAAATTTTTTTTTACATTTTAATTACAATATATTATAGTAGACTGCGATTTTCTTACAGTTTCCGTTTTCCCGGAAATTCGGCAATTGGTTTCCCGGAATTTAAATTTAACAATAGTGCAGATCCTATTTTGAACAACTTGTATGACATTTCACAGTGTATAGAATTTCACAGCCAGTTACGAATTCTAAAATTCTTCGATGAGTGGCAGCGTTTATTTGTATTAAAATGAACTAGTTAGGTATTACGTTTGGTGACGGTGCAATTTTTTAACAAACCACATTGGCAGCCACACTGCCGTTTTCCCGGAAATAGGGTGTGATGCAGCATGAGTGTAAAGTGGCACTACACTCTCGTATATGTGAAAGTAAGTAAGACACTGCCACAAACTTAGTATCAGATTTTTTACACTTTAATTACAATTATTTATTACAGCAATACGCATTTTTATATCAGGTAACGTCTTTCCGGAAATGCGGCATGGTGCAGCATTAATCTAAATCTACACCACACTATCGTATCTTTGAAAATAATTAAGGTACGGGAAGAAATTTGATATCAGATTTTTTTTACACGTTAATTACAATTTATTACAGCAGACCGCGATTTTCATACAGCTGCCGTTTTCCGGGAAATAGGGTGTGATGCAGCATGAGTCTAAAGCTGCACCACACTCTCGTTCATCTGAAAGTAAGTAAGATACAGTGAAGAAATTGATATCTGATTTTTTACAGCTTCATTACAATTTATTACAGCAAACCGAGTTTTTATAACAGTTATCCGGAACTGCGGCTTGGTGCAGCACTAAGTTTAATGTTATATCATTTTACTCCTTTAAAATATTTTCATACCAGGTTACGCTACACACAATATGTATATCATGATACCAGGTAAGTAAATTTTGTATTTATTTAAAAATTGCCGCCTGTAACTGCTTTAATAAATTGAAATCAAATTGTAAAAAATCCCATAATTTTTTTAAAGTGGGGTATAAAAGCCGGTGCAGCATTAGGTACATTGTCAGTTCAGTACTTTCTTGATAATGACACACTTAAACATAAAATTCTTAGTTCATACTCGAAATTCTGACATTAAAGTCACAATTTTGAGATTAAAATCAGAATTTTGACATCACAGTCAGAATTCTGAGATTAAAGTCAGAATTCGAAAAACTATCTTATTCAGGCCCTTATACGCCTTAGTAAGATCCAGATATAAGTCAACGTACCTATAAAATATTCACGAAATGGTATCATCCAAAGGCGTTATAAGGAACCAATCCCCTTGTTATTTATGTCGTGAAATTAGCCGAAGGACCCCATTAGGCTATGCTCTGATTTTGGTTATTTGTGGGATAGCAGGCGCTCGTCGTAGAATAAAATTAACCAATAGGTAGTGTTCAGTGTGACAAGAAAATTTTGGAGATATCATCGCAACATCAAATCCACAATTTTACCGTAAATGTGTAATATAAATACTGTAATAATAATTCGGTCTTACTGTTATTAATTATTAACTAGAAATGGGAGAAAATCGCTGTCGCGATTTTCGTTCCCATTTCTAGCCCTACCGGGGGTCCAGGCCTGCGGCCTGGGGTCACCCTTCGGGTGACATAAGCATCTGGAATAATATTATTTTAAAGAAAATTCATACCTATTAAAGAAATTTTGTATCTGGAATGATGATGTAATTATACTAAACGATTTTTTTAAATATTTTGATCAATTGTAAGGGTGTAAGGGTACTCTATTGTTGATGGTAAAACATCATAATTTTTTAAGTACTGAAAGTAGAATTTATTTTTAAGTAAACATTATTATCAATTTTATCATTGGGACCAAAAATATTGTAGATATTTACTTTTGCAAGCTAAAATGATGAATTTAACAGACTGCCTTAATGAACGAATTAATTCCAAACTTTACGTGCAGAAAGAATAAAAGCTACGGATAATGAAACAGAATAACTAAATACTAATACTAATGAATAATTGGAATTAAGAAGTAAAGAAAAAAGTTTGCTTCGACCGTGACTCGAACTCGCGAAATCAGCATTATCAAGTTTTGAATCGTGTACGACTTTCCCGTTGCGCTACCAAGCCTGTTGTAAAATGTTTACCTTGAGACGTTTATGTATGTAAACTTTACGTGTCAACCTGAAAAAACTATTTTTACCGATTTTCTAATTGGAAAAGTGTTTCGCAGTCAGTATTGATTCCGTTAGCAATATTTCTCGTAGGAAAATAACCTATCTGAAGTTTAATTAATTTGACAGTTTTCGTGGGAGGTGCTTGTCTCGTTAGTGTAATCTCAGATCGGCATATAAAATGAGAAAGAAGTTGAGACGGATGCGACTCGAGATTTTCGAAGACGAAATAGACGTAGAAGGAGTCGACGTACGGTCTCGAAAAAAAAATCTCAAAGGATTAGAGAAAGGACTAAACTTTCGCGTGAAGCCCTTCTCGAAGCCGTAAAAATTAAATTAGAAGAGGGGCGAGGGAGTCCCGCGAAAAGTCGGTATTTCGGCGGGCGTGACGGGACCATTAGGCGCGAGGACAAACGCCGGTGCTAGCCGCATCTCTGTCGCCGAACGGCGATCGACGAAAATTTTGCAGAAGTTTTTTGAAAAGGCGTTTAAATTGAAAAAACGCGTAGGAAACGGGACGAAAATACCCCTACGCATTGGAGAAAGGCCGGGGGCGTCCTCCGGTGGTCCGCGGAGATCGTTCCGAGATCGCCCCACGGAGGAGATAGCTTTGAAACTTTGCGGATTCGGCGACGGAATTTAGAGGGAGACAGAATCGACGCCTTTTAATATATATGGATTAAATTAGGTAGAGTTATTAATAAAATTCGGGTTAAACTCCCGCCCATTGGAGAAACATTTTTAATCCCTCTGTTGCTATTACTCTCCACTGATTCTTCATGAGGCCAGTATGTTAGCAATTTCTTAGAAAATATTGCAGGCAGCGTGTATGCTGCCACTACAATATTCCAATGATCAGAGGATATTGATAATCGCCTCTCATAAATTTGGAATCTTTTCGTCCAAATTCCAAAACCATTCTCACTTACCCGGCGTGCTCTTCTTAACCTATAATTGATTTTTCTTCGTCCATTACAATAAAATGGACAAACTGCCATGGATCACAACTCCAATGTAATTTTTTCAGAATTTACTTCAATAGAATTGAACTTAGCCTTAATTATTATTTTTAAGTAAATTAATCTTATTAATTCAGTAGAGATAGAAAGAACTTCAACTTGGATTACCTCATTATTTTGATGCAATTATTAACATAGTTACAGACATCTTAGGGCGTGTATCTTTTATTCAAATAGTTTTTTTAAGTAAATAAAAAAGGTATTTAGAGGATTATGGCATAAAAGTTAATATAAAAACATAAAACAACATAAATACATTGATATTTTACTAAAACCTTACCCTATCTCTTTCAACTATTATTACTTTGTATCTTCGACACATCCAGCAGATACAGGTGTAGCTAAATAATTTCTGTTAGTCATAATAATATAAAGGATTCCTCCAGTATGTATAATGATATTAGTTTAACCAAGAAATAAAATGTTTGATGGGAAAAGATTACCTTTGTATCTTTTCCCATCAAAAATTGTATTTCTCCTAATAGCAATCTTCTTTCAACTGCTATGTGCTTGATAGAATTTTATACATTTTGATAATAGATAATTTAGCAATTCAACGTGACTGCTGGGGGTGCTGCAAGCAATACACAAGTTTGCCGTCTGATATGTACAGTTAAACATGAACACGCAGGTGTGCATTATTGAGAAGTATCAAATATTGACTTACCTGCGGGTAGAATGTAAAATAAACAAGGAGTTTGTTGACGTCCTACATCATTTGTAGCCCAACATGATAGAGATTCGACATCGTCTGTGCCCGGTGTGAAGTGGAGGATGGAGATGTTTCCCTGATTTTGCATTTTTGCGCCCTGAACTGGGAGGACGCCCTTGCTGGTGTTATATGTCCACGAAAATCGTGTGACGTTGGGAATGGCGTCTACGTGACATTGAACAACAAGGGTTTCGTAAGGGAGGGCTCCAACTCTCATGATTTCATAACCTTTCCTACATCGTGGGGCATCTGGAAAATGGTTTTACGTTTTTATTAAGACGGTTAAATATTTCATCATTTAAAGGGAACTTTGCGATAAACAAGTCTTAAGGATGGTGATGGAATCATTGACTTAATGTTAAGGAATATTACACAAATTATACTGGGAATTCATGAGAGTCAATAATATACATGGTGTGTTATTTGAAATAACAAAGTTCCTCAAACATTCGATGGGACCGGAAGTGATAGCAGCATTTAATTAGAAAATGTATCTCATGACTAACTTCTCATATAGGCTATCATTTTTGAAATATGATATCTTCCCCAGATTTTTTATTTTAAAATTCATACTACTAATCGGATAAAATAAAATATTTTATATAACTTTAAATTCAATTTCTTAATATTATTTAAATACTTTTACGATACTATTCGTCAAGACGATAGGCAACTTGATGTCTTTTCAGTGAAGGATTATATGACAGACAGCCAATTTAAATATAGTGCTCCAGTGTAATGTATTTCAGGAGGAAGAGCAAATTTATTTCATTATCTATACACCTGACGCTATCTGCTCTAATACCATCAAGTTATAGAGGCTTTTTATTTTTAGGTCTAATACGGCTCACACTTTCATTCTCGGCAGTTGCCCGTGAGAGGAAAGCTAGAGAAGGTAAGGAGATATAGTGCCACTTTTCTGAGCAAACTTATACCGAACTCTTGTAAAAATTACGATAAAACGTATCTGCAATCTTTTATCATTTACCAGTAGGCTGCCTAGAATAATTATTGTTGGGACAATTTAATTTATATATAAAAAATCGCATATGCCACAGTGCAATTACCACTTTGACATCGACAAGAGTTACCTGTAACTTTTACAGTGATAAATTAACTCCTATATAAAATAGTCTATTTGGCAGTGACATTTTTGTCACATTGACAGCGATAAAAAAGGTGCATCGTTTTTTATCACCGATAAAAATGCCTGTTCCTCAAAAGCAGAGTACATCTAGTAGTCGCACGTCACTTTAAAATCTGTCCTGTCAGCTATAATTTTTAAGTATTGTGGAAAGTGGAAACTATACTGTACAATATGAGTCGTTTTGGGAAAATTTGGACTAAACAAATTACAGAAAACATAGAAAAATCAATTCCGCAATCCACAAAAAACACGAAATCGTCAATATGGAGACAATTTATGGAGTTTTGTCAAATCCGAAATTGACCCTGAACATCACGAAAATCTTGTTAGTAACTTACGGACCTCGAATGAAATAAGTCAAAATGAATATTCAGCATGTGTGGAAACTAGAGAAGAAAATATTGAAATTAGTACACCCAATCAAACAATTTATAACAACTGTATTTTTAATAACTGTTGCTTCAAATAATTGTACAAATGAAGATAAATATTATTGTTGTTCTGTGTTTACATATTTTGTCGTTAATTTATCTTGCCAAAAAACACTCGAGCTTTATTTTTATGGATAAATTTCTTTTTAACTCAAAATTTTTCCATTCAGTAATTTTGCTCGAAAAACTGACATTTGACAAAATCGCTCGACCTCCGGTCTCGCGATTTTTTCATGTCAGTTTTTCTCATAAAATAACTGATTGGCAAATTATTTCGTTACAAAGAGAAATTTATCCAATAAAAAAAAAGCTCTTGTGGTTTTACTGTTGATAAATTAACTCCTATATAAAATAGTCTATTTGGCAGTGACATTTTTGTCACTTTGACAGCGATAAAAAAGGTGCATCGTTTTTTATCACCGATAAAAATGCCTGTTCCTCAAAAGCAGAGTACATCTAGTAGTCGCACGTCACTTTAAAATCTGTCCTGTCAGCTATAATTTTTAAGTATTGTGGAAAGTGGAAACTATACTGTACAATATGAGTCGTTTTGGGAAAATTTCGACTAAACAAATTACAGAAAACATAGAAATTTAGCTAAAGCAGGGGTAAGTGACCAACAACTTATAAAGATAACCGGGCACTCATCATCATCATCAATTAAACCCTACCTCCAAATTGACCCTGAACATCACGAAAATCTTGTTAGTAACTTACGGACCTCGAATGAAATAAGTCAAAATGAATATTCAGCATGTGTGGAAACTAGAGAAGAAAATATTGAAATTAGTACACCCAATCAAACAATTTATAACAACTGTATTTTTAATAACTGTTGCTTCAAATAATTGTACAAATGAAGATAAATATTATTGTTGTTCTTTGTTTACATATTTTGTCGTTAATTTATCTTGCCAAAAAACACTCGAGCTTTATTTTTATGGATAAATTTCTTTTTAACTCAAAATTTTTCCATTCAATAATTTTGCTCGAAAAACTGACATTTGACAAAATCGCTCGACCTCCGGTCTCGCGATTTTTTCATGTCAGTTTTTCTCATAAAATAACTGATTGGCAAAATTATTTCGTTACAAAGAGAAATTTATCCGATAAAAAAAAGCTCTTGTGGTTTTACTGTTGACAAATGCACTAGTAGTTTTTTCACTTATTCATTTTTTAATCAATTATCGCGCTGTCTGTTGCCAAAATAAATAGTTTGACATTTTTCTCAACAACTTATTGAATTATTAAACACTAACAATGAGTCGACTAGGTGAGTCTAAAAACAACGAAATTAGTCAAATTGTTGCCTGTGTGCCTGCTAATACAGTTGCGACTCAATCATCAATCTGGCGACAATGTTCTACTATTCATTAAATTGTCCTGCCGAATTACAGTCGATGTTTGTATTGATACCGGGTAAATTTGTGTTGTTTAAATTTTAAACTGTTACCTTTAGTAATTTGACTCAAAAAACTGTCAACCTAAAGACACCTTTGGTGTCGCGTTTTTAATAGTTGACAGTATTTCTCGTCTAATTGCTAGGCAACAGTTTCTCATTAAACAATCCAAATTTATCCGGTAAAATACAAACTTCTTGTGCAATTATAAGTGAGTAATTATTTTGTAAATAATATTGCTACGAGTGCAAAAATGGTAACAACCCTCACAACTAATGGTTGTGATGAGAGGCACAGTAATGCCCTGTATTGGTCTATACTACTACTATATACCACACATTCTTCTATGCTACTACCATAGATTTCATATTTCAATGTACATACCTATTTTCTGTCTGACAATATTGTCAATCAACAGATAACGAGTTTATTGCATAAAATGAAATATTGGAAACGAGTAGTTCGCTGATAATTTTCTATGCAGAGTAGTTGTTTCCAATATTTCCTATTAATTAAAAAAACCCTGTTCTCTACTTTCTTTACTTTTCTATAAAAATAATTGTTAAAGTTCAAGGCGGTAATAATATTGATAAAAATTTGAGCATTTCAAAGGCGGACATATTAGTAAGAATAAAACAGCTTCGTTATGTTAAAACATGGTAGACCCAAATGTGAATTTTAATGCAACAAGCCAGGCCGTTGATTTATTCTACCATTTTAATAAAACACATGAAGTTGGACTGATAGAGCAAGTTTTCCTACAAATATATTCTTTCCAGATATAGTTATTGTGTGGTATATCTGACGCAATTCTTGGCATATCCAGCCCCTATCAGACCTGTCCTCGGAATTTTCAGGTTTCATAAATAAGTGGGATTTATTGCGACATGCACTTCGTGACTCCACTTCTCAGCTTCACTCAGCTGCAGATGATGGCACGCTGTCACACACTCACTTCTCTGCATTTATCATTTTTTGTACCAGATGTATAACAGTAAAAGCACATTTCCATCGTATTTTGTCGAATATGCAAAGTTTAAAGTTTGCATTCACAAACTATTTAGATAAAAAGAGATATGTAAAATATTTTTTATTCAATTGTACCATAAAGGAACATTTTTCAGCTTGAGCATAAGGACGAAATAGTTATTTTCATAACTAATGCGGAAAATGATACTTTCCCGCACGCCGACAGCCGATGCCCGAACGAGGCGAACCGGAGTTCGGGCAACTGTCCTGTGCGGGAAAGACACTTTCCGCACGAGTTAGGAACAATATTTTTTCTATGAGCGCGAACAAAGAAATAAATAAGAAAAATTAAGTTGTATCTAAAGTAACCAATATGTAAACACTAAATCAATATAGTTATTTTCCTAACAAGTGTGGAAGGTGATACTTTTCCGCAAGCGACTGCAGTTGTCCGAACGACGCGAAGCGGAGTTCGGACAAGCAGTGAGTGCGGAAAAGACACCTTCCACATGTGTTAGGAACAACGTTTTTTCTACGGGCGTGAAGAAAATTGACATAAGAAAAATAAATATTTGCACACAATGCTGTCTAATAATTAGAAGTGTCAAGCATTCCTTTTTCTTTATGTCAAAATCTGAACAGTGATAACATGATTTTTTGGAATTAAGATAATATTATGATCACATTGCAAGTAATACATAGGTATTTATTTTCCGCACTAGTGCGGAAAAGTGCAATTTTCTACACTCAAATGCGTGCAGAAAATTGTAACTTTCCACACGCCCGTAGAAAAATATTTATTTACGAGAAATATAAAGTTGAAACTAATAATAACAAACTCTTAATCTATTATTATTATTAATATTAATGGTGAACGAATAGTTTGCAGCATCTTACAAATTTATAGCTGAACTTAACTGTTGATGCAACTGCCTGTTCTGCAAGATCGTTTGATTTGAAAGTCCGGTTGATGATGATGAAGTTGAAGGGGCGCTAAGAATTTGGTTGCACAAGTTTTCTTTCTGTTTCTCCAATTCTTCTTCCGTATCTTCGTATCCTTCAGCTACCAAAGCCAATTTCCAACCTCCTAAGCGCTTTATGTTCGCAATTTCCCCCCTGAGCCAGCAAGGAATGTTGCCGACGAACGCTTGAAACTATGGCCAGTGCATCGTTCAGGCTTTCGAAGATGCAAATAAGCTGCTATTTCGGAAGGCATTTTTCCAAAATTGTTGATCGCGACGCATTGAGCACTGCATTTTTCCTCTGGATACTTAATAAAAAAAACGACGATGTGAAGTAATTGGAGGTCCTAAGTTCGCATATTTTCTGTACAATTGTAAGAAAGTTTCATCGTTTACTTCTGGTGATAGGTATTACAAACGATCTCGCAGAATGATTTTTAGAGTTCGTTGTTCGTTATTTTACTATTATGAGGTTTCCGTTGTCTTTAATGTTATTAACAGTTACTTATGTAAGTTCCGCCCGACGACCAGCTCCGGCCAAAAGTTTAATCTGGTGCTGTTATCATAAATTCCGATATTCCTTTTTTGTAAATATTTCAGCTTTTTGCGGCCGATATCCAATATTTTTTGAGAATGTCGTCACTTTATAGAATTTACTTACGTCAATGTTTCGCTTTATTTCTACTACACTTTTTATCATGGAGTAACGTGACCATAGGGTGTTGGTTTTTAGAACCTAGCTTAGATTGACAAAATAGGCTAAAAATAATTCCTTTTTGAAACTTTTCACTATTTTATCGTTACATCAGCTTAAGAAATGTGCATACTCTTTTTCGAATAATTCTTTGGATCTATCGGGTAATACAAATTCGGCTTCAGCTTCCATACCAGCAGCTTCTAATATTGCCTGGGAAATGCTTCGTCAGAAGAATTCATTGAAATGTTTCTTCTTCTTCTTTTTCTTCTGTAGCATATACATTACCTTTTTTGTAACCGTATTACCTTTGTCAAACGTATGACAGCCAAATTAACCAAAGATATATTGGTTGCTATGGCAAAAACTTGGTTTGATTGTTGGCGTGACGTAATTTTTTAAAGTTGATAAACCGGTAACATTCAAAAAATAATAAATTTTATATCATAAACTGAATAAAAACATGCATAATAATTGCTTAAAATAGATAGTGTTTGGCATAGCTTTAATGCAGATGTATCTACCTAAATAACCATATTACCAGCATTTTTCAAATATTAACTTTCCCGCAAGTTGCGCGGGGAAGTGAATCTTTCGAAAACAGAATGCATGCGGGAAAGTAAACCTTCAGACAGGCTCATAGAAAAAATATATTTTTTCTTCAAGCGTATAATAATACTTACATTATATTATGCAAGACGTAATATAGAAAAGGTCTATTGTTTTAATAGTAAAGAAATATTTTCATTTTTTACTAGTATAAGAAAGTAAAATTGTAACCATAACAACGGATTAAGAAAGATAGTCATGTAGAAATGATTTCACAGAACTCTCAGTTTGAAATTTGATGTTGCGTCAGATAGCTTTTTCTACAAGCATAAATGTCTCAAGAAATACAGTTTTAATGTTGACGCTTGAAGAAAAAATAATGTCACTCGGAGTATAAAGCTCTTTGTGTGCTTCGCCCAGTTTACACAGCCTTGGCTAACCCCTTAAACTTAAAATTAGTACAATTTTGGAAGATAATGATGATAGATGATTTAAACTATTTACGCATATTGGTGAATTAGTAACTTTCTCCTTTCTGTTATGCGACTTTCATTCGCCACTCCCATCATTGAGCTGCATTGTGGCTGTTACATTGCTGAAATCTGTTGTAGCTGTGGCGCCAAGGCGGTATTATTGAGGGAGTCATCTATATGGCCTTCCGCCACACTAGATGACCACCATCATCTATGTCTTTTTAAGGAAGTTACATCTCCACCTGTATCCACCAATAATGTGGACGATTTTCAATAAGAACATACCGTAAAGCACAATTCCTAGATATTATGATGAATAAATTACTTTCAATTAAAATTTGCATTTATTTATTTTTGTATATGTAGGTACCTAATCTACAGAATATATCTATTTACAGATCAATTTTTAATTTTAAACTATCTTACAGTAATTATTGTTCAGTGTGTGAAAGATACGAACCCAAAAAGCAGATGCATTTTTGTTATAGTAAAGAAAATACTATACAACTAAACACAAAAACAAAAAAGGATTTATAAAGCAGATCCCTTAACGGTTATAATAATAATTTTCAGTTTTTTGTTCAAACCGGCAAAAGAATAAAAAAAATATTAGCGTTTTCTAAACACTTTACAATTTCTATCAGCCTATATATAGGACTATTTTTATCATTAGATTTGTACGAGGCCTGAAACTAAACAACAAATTTGTATTAAATTGTAATATTGTGGGACTATAAATTTAAATTGTTCCAATAATCTCGTACACCTAACACTCCTATAAAATAATTTATATGCAAATAATACTGATACGACTAAAAATCTGGATTCTCTATACCTACTATCTTTATGTACTTCATAAAGGGGGACCAAATAACAGCTGCATACTCCAGTAGACTATGGACATGCACATTAAATAATCGTGTTAGCGTCTCTTCCTATTTGAAATTGCATATATTTCTTACGAGAAAACCAAACATTTTAATGGCCCTAGATAATTTTAGGTAACTGTAAAATACATTCAGTATTATTGATTTTAACTGTAAAGGTAAAATCGTAATACGTAAGTGGATGAAAATTGAATAGCTGAGATTCCATGGCAAAAGGCAGAGAATTGAAAACTAATCAAACGTAGGTTAAGTTATTCAACGACGCATTCAAAGACATGGTTAAATTACCTTTGGAGTTTTGGCAGGAAATGTTCAGGATAATGAAATGTCTACAATCCACGTTTTGATATTCGACATCTGTTCTATGATTAAAATCGTCCTCCTTATAGCTGCCATAGCAATACTAGAAATCGAACGGTTGAAATCTAACTATGTGGAGTATTGCCATTATCAGATACCAGTGTTTGTAATTCACTCTTTTATGCCTTCCGATTGGATTATTCTACGGCAATAATCCTTGATAGAAATGTTAGCGATATTTCAATGTTATCAACAAGAAACATATATTAGCAAGTTGAAGTATGTCTTAATATTGATCATATTATGCAATATGGGCCAATAAGTTAGGTAGCATAAAAATTAATTTTATGTAGATCATTAAAGTGATGTAAAGTAAGATCGGTATAGTAACACTCCAATCACACTCCTGGTCTGACAAAGCTTTTTCACAATAAACCAAGGCAGTTTACAAATTGGTTATCAATACTTCATATATTGTGTATCATAAATTTAGAAAATTATTTTTTAAAAATTTGTATTTTTAGATGTGTATTTATGTTAGACTCTTCGGTATAATCTTATATTATTTTATGAGCAAGTTACAACTGTGGTAAAACTACAACTGCTATGTTACTACAACCATGATACAACTACACAGATATGCTCATAACTTTCGTTTGTTCTGCGATGACGTCATTCATGAGGGAAAAATGGTAATGTGATGCGAAAATTCTTAAGGGCAGTGATATAATTATTTTCGTGTTTATCAATTGTTTTTCCCTCGTAACTGACGTCACTATGCGCATTGGCATATCTGTGTAGTTGTATCATGACTACAACTAAGTGTTGGGAGGTATTTTACTTCATTCTTCATACTTCATTTTATAAATTTTGAAAGCTTTTTAGCAGCAACGATGATGTCGAATTTTAGTTTCTAGGAATGGTTGGTAAGATAACTACCGGACGTGTATGAATACAATTTATAGCACGTAGCTATATTAAGTTACACTGGGAATGGGGAGATAATAATATGAGACGTACTTGAGTAATAAGATAACGATTCTAATTGCGTGATATAATGTAAAGCTGAATGAAGTTATTCCACAAAGTTCACAGTCCAGATAAGAAGAAGTCCACAAAGTAAATAGGCAATATTTTTTATAACATATATGTCTTATAAAACAGTATAAGAAATAAGTACCAATAAAATTATTGTTAACGAATATTTCAATTTGTTGACTTTTAAAGTTCATTTTGTTAATTCTGCATAAACAGATATAACCGATATAAATTATACCAATACATTTCGCAGTAATTAAATTACCACGAAAAAAAAAATGTTTATATAGGTAACTATTTCTTATTTTATATCAGTAGGAACACAAAGTATATATAAGTTGGAATTACTACCGTAAAATGGGGTTACTTTGATCACTTTCAATTTTATTTGGGCAATAAAAACTTTGTTTCTTTACAAACACAAATTTTAAAAATTCCGATTGATTGTTCCTGTCATGTAGAATCGAAGGCCTCTTGCAAAAATGTTGAATTCTCGCAGAATCGACTGTAGAAAAAATAGAAACATGGTGATCAACTTTATACGCGATGTGGGGTGACTTTGATCGGGCGTGGGAAAAATGCTTGAAAGACAGTAAATATGTTTCAATGGATCATATTCGCCCCACGCCAAAATCGGTGCAGTACTTTTTGAGACATGTTCAATTTTATTTCGGGGGCTACTTTGATCACTACCTTTACTTCACTTTAATCAACTAAATTTCTTTTAATTTAATCGTGCAAGGCATTTATTAAATATAAAATACATGCTTTTACAATAAATACAGACATAAAATACATATCATTCGAAAACAACATGTAAAAGTATAAAAACAAACCCATTTTTGTCCTCATTAACAGAAATAATTCAAATATTATTCTTTCTCTACAGATTCATTTGAACATTATATTTAACCGACCTTAGAAAATTCAACCACTTCAACTCTTTTTCCAAAGTTGATCTCCGTGAACTCATCATTGGTAGCAGGCTCTGGTAATATGGCACAAATGTCTGAGATCGGCACCGTCGACATATCATTTGGCACAAGTTTAAAAGTGGTTTTGGTTTCATCGGTCGATTTAAAACCAACTACTGTATATTCAGTGTCTGAAAATTGCGATACAATTTTACACACGTATTTGTAATTCATTGCATTTCTTTTACCACCAACAAAATTCACAAGAACCAGACGCTGTGGTACTAAAAGTTCTTGTTGTGGTTCTAAATATTCTACCTCCTCTATTTCAGCACGTAAGATAACGTCGCTCGTAGAAGACTGATTGCTCCTTGTAGGCGAAGGTAAGATTTCTTCATCTTCACTTGAACTGCTATTGCCTGCAGTAGCGACACTTTTTCCTGGCTCGACATGTAGCCTTTGCCTTTTCCGTTGAGTTCGTGCTGTGTTATTGCCGAAACGATTTTCCCGTAGCAATTCCACGAGAGCGTCGTTAACAACAGGTTGCGGATCATGGTCAGATGCGTCAGGAATTTTATTCATGACTTTGTTTGGGTTGAAGGGGTATATACCCGTTGCATAAAAACCGTTTATTAAGTTCCGTTTGATAGCTGATTCTTGGTGATCACCAGGTTTGGTGTTGGTTTTGGGTGTCACTTTATCCATTTTTTCTAGTGCACGTTTAAGAAGTGAAGGGAAAACGTCTTTCGCTATTACAGAACACTTGCCTGTAACCTTATATTGAGTAAGTGTTGTCCGCCAAGCAACCTTCATGGGTTTAAAGAACGCGACGTCCAAAGGTTGGCAGATATGCGTCGAATGAGGTACAAGGCAAACGAAAGAAATATCATTTTCCTGACACATAGCTATTACAGCATCATTGAAGTGGGATGCCAAATTGTCTCCAATTAAAATCTTACGGCCTTCTAAACGCCTTGCATGTGGCATAAAACAAGTTTCAAACCAATCTTGGAATGTGTTGGCATCGATCCAGCCGTGATTAGTTCTATTAAATCTGCATCCTCTTGAACAGCAGGGTTGGTCACAACAGGGCTTGCCTTGTATACCTCCCTCCTTCCAGGTATTATATAAGTTTTCACTTTTATAAATTACGTATGGTGGTAGTAGCGTGCCATCTGCTGATCCACAAACCATGATTGTAGTGTTGCTCTTAGAGTGATTCATTATTTTCTCCGGATATTTAACACCCCGCCGATATATGCAGCGGGCCTTTCCGGGATCATCACCGACGTTAGTTTCATCATAGTTGAAAATATTATTACTTTAACTAAACCAAGGCATTTAAACTACCAACTATGGGGTCACTTTGATTATTTCAACCGAAGATCAAATTCACCCCGCGCGTGATGATCAAAGTGACCCCACGGCACATCAACAAAATTTTAAAATACAACAACTTGCCCGATTATGCGAATTTAAGGTTATCTCTTCTCAAAACGTGCATCATTAACCACATAAACTGAAATATATATTGGAATCAATACTTACTTTTGTGTATTCAAAGTTATACCAGCTATGAAAAAGCACCACACATGTAGACCCCGATTTCAATCAAATTTTTGGGTACTTCTTGAGGGATGTAGACACCACACGCTTTATGCATGAAAGTGAATGTGTTGGAAGTGCACTGCGCATCCGCGGCGCGCAATTCAAAATGTACTTATTGGCTACAAGTAAGGACTAAGTTTGCAAGTGGGGCAACTATCAATGTGACCCCGCAATATCAAAGTCGCCCCGTCTTACGGTATAGTTCACAAATGGGTATGCAATTTATATTTTTTTCTCCAACCCCACCACACCCCCCATCATCTTTGGTCACTTCCTGATGGAAACATGCCATCGAGCATGATTTTGATATAGAATCTGGCTTAGATAACTACAAATTTTTCAGCATTATATCTAGTGGTTGTAAATAACTACACTATGACCCAATAACTATGACCCCCTTTATTTTCGAAATATTTCAAAATCTGATGTTTTTAAAACGGCAACCATAATTATTGGCTGTATGTTCCTTAAAAACCTTATTTTTTATTTTATAAATGTTTGCTCTTCATATCTATTTCCATTAGTTCTCTAAAAAAAAACCTTCTTTTCTTCTACAGGCTTCTATTCCTTCAAATAGAAAAGCCAATAAGGTAATCTCACTAGAAAATGTATTTTAATCATTACTACATATAATTAATTTATTACTAGTAAGTATAAAATATGTTAAGTAAATCGTTAAAACGAGCACATGTTCGAAACATTGGATGGAACATATTGGGTTTGAAATATATTTTGGTAAATATTTAGACACCGAGTTTCCATATCCATTAAGATTTATTTTTTTGTACAGAATTAGTTTTTGGTAGGTACTACATTTACTGTTTGAAAAAGTTCAAAATTTCACTTTGATGAGTATCTAGATTGTTTCCACACAAGTGGGTAAAAGTAAATCAATGACCACAAAAAAATACTGAAAACTTTATTTATTTTAAATATCTACAGTAAATTTTGTAAATACAGTTTGTAAATACAAATTTAGGACACTATAGTGCTAATATTTAGGTACTAAGTACTTTCATTTCAAAATCTGTAAAACATTACATACCTACGTTAAATGAAAATATAGTCGTAGGTAAATAACCGGTGATTTCATATTCATAAAGGTGGGTACAATTTAAGCGATCTACAATTAAAATTTTTAAGCATCGCCGAACTTTACGTACAAGCAATAAAGCATCCGTCCATTGTTTTGCTGAAACAGCGTTTTGCAATATAAAGTTTATTGCCAGTTTTTCTGTATCATCGTTAATTTATTAGGGCTGCAAATGAACCAGCTAGGCTCTAAATGAATTGCAATTTTAATATAAGTTAGCAGTTTATATGGTCGAATGAATGCGATAATTTTTCCAGCGGTGAATTTACAGCGGACCCACACATTCATGCTAAATAGGCAGCCGCCGTACAATATGTTACACCGCAACGTGGTGTGGTGTCTACCGTCTACCCCAGCCAGGGGCGGATATAATGGTCACTCGTTCTTAGCCCTTCCTAGGAGGGGGATAATATATTTGGAAGCCTAAACGTCTCTGTTATTAAAACAGTTTCATATTGGACAACTTAGTAATTTACGCGTGTAGGTATATCGCAAAATGCATATAGTTTTTTACTTTTATTATGAACTTTTAAATGTTTGGATAGAATGGTCACTCGTTCTTAGTCCTTCCTAGGAGGGGGATAATATATTTTGAAGCCTACACGTCTCGGTTATTAAAACAGTTTCATATTGGACAACTAAAGTATTTACGCGTGTATATCGCAAAATCCCTATAGTTTTGTTGTACTTTTATTATGCATTTTTAAATGTTTGGATAATGATAATTTTATTAATTTCACAAGCATGTTTGTATTTCTCCGATAACAGTTTTAATATTAATCTTTCTGCATTGAAACACATATGGCTTCAATTTATGGAATAACAAAAAGTTCTGTTAATATCATGAAAGTTTAAAAAGAGTATTAAAAGCAATTATCTATACCTTACTGATGATACTTGTTGATGTTTTTTTTTCCAAAGGAATATACAATCACACTTTCAGAGATAAGTCGCTGTCTTTTCTGTGTTGTGTTATAGCCTATCTAATATTTATGTTAAAATAATATAGTCGGCTCTACCGCTTTCTTGTAAAATAATAAATTTAGACGTAACTTCTGTAATACGAACGAAAAAAGTTATGATGGGTTACTCTCTTCATAATATCGGTCCGATAAAAATACTCCTTCGTCGCGGCTTATAGGCATACATCATTTTCTTTTGTAACTGTTGGAGAAATATATCTATATTGCGAATTATCATTATCGTGTAATAATGATTGCATTGCTGATTAGAAGAAAACCAAATTATAAATAATTCCAGCCTTGCACGATTAAAGCGCCAAGAAAGATTCATTGGAGGATCTGGCCATGACGAGTAGCTGTAATATGCTATTCCTAATGCTGTTAATTCTGACTGCGCCAATCTCGAAGTTCTAGACTACGTCTAGTTTTTTATATTATTATGATTGTTCCTTTTCTGTGGTGTGGTTATGGTTAGTGTATTACTCAAATATAAATAATTTAATAAAACTAATGAAATTTAAAGCTGGATCTTGCTATTATTTTCACCGGTTATTACTGTAAAATAATGGGTGGTCAAAAAATCTTTTCGTTACTTGTGGCTCTGAATTAGAAAATGTATTTTATTCATGCTTTTCAATACACATATATTTAAGAAAAATATTACTGCCCAGGGAGATGACTGGAGAGAAAGTATGATTAAAAGACGAAACGGGGTACTTGGATATTTCCAACTGGAGCATCAACGAATTGAATCTATAACTGAAAATTTATTGGAATGCCAAATATTCATTCATCCGTAATATTTTGCGTTAATCATCAGCATACGATGCTTGTTTGCACCACTAATAATACATAACTCTGGACTCACGAAGTTTTTTGTAATAATAGCAATAACGATAATAGTAAGAATATTAAGCAGACCAATGACCCTTCTCCGTTTTTAGCATTGAAAATGCTTATAGGATCGCGAAGGTTCCTATATGGGTATGTTTCGATGAAAAGTGTAACGCGATGAGCATGTCACACCGACATGGTTAGATAGTGGAGGGCTGAGTAGAGCGGGCGGCGTGGGCGCATAGTTTGGCATTCGTATTCGTATATTGCAAATTGCAAGTCTGAGAATCTGAACTCTTATGTGAATGTGATATACAAGGCGGCAAAGTCTGTAAGTCGCAAATGGTAAGTTCTCAAATTAGAAGGTAACTTATGCAAGCTTTCTATAGTTCCAAACTTTCTTAATTCATTTTCAATGCACTCCGATGGTTTCAAGAATTGCGAAATCTGTGAATCTTATTCTTATAATATATATGAATCTTGTTTAAATGCATTTTGTAAGCATTAACGTAGCAATCACCCAGATTTTTCTCTGTATTAATATAATTGTGTGCAGAAAGCCACCTACTCACTTTAAGGGTATCCTGATATATGACATGTTAACGCTAGCTAAACTGTAATGCATACGTCCCCTACCTACATGTGTACGCTAATGTGCAGCATATCTGTTTTCCTTCACCACCCTTCCGGCAGTGTATGTGACATGTTAGTCAACGTGTGCCAACCACAACTGTTCCGTCCTGCACCGCCACGCTGTCCAATTGTTCCGTCTCTCCTCACTTAACCAAAATAAAAATCTGGCTTTCCACCCCATGAGACGCCAACTTTCGCCGAGGGAATTTTAATGAAAATAAATTTAATTTCGTAAATGTCCTTACTCTTTCTCTAAATGATTTTTAAAGGTTTTCTTTTTAATTCGATATAAGTGGAACATTCAGGAACATTTATCTCATGCGTTAAGCATAAAACACTACTGATTCATACAGGTAGACCCTATTCTGTTATTTTTGGAAATAATTTTTTACCTTAATATTATATATTTAAAAAAAAAGGTATTATATACCAAAAATATTGATTTTTTTAATTTAGCGATTGGAAAATGTAGTTGCATTTGGTATTGCACCATTTCTAATTAATTAAGTGCATTTTAATAAAAAGTCTTCATGCACTTTCATTGGAAATTCAGTCCAGTAGTTCCAATGATTCCATTTTCCCCTGAAGGCAAATCTTTTTTAATAATGGAATTGATTTTTCTTAGTTTACAACGTTAATTATATTTCTTAAAAGTGGAAGGCTTTTCAAAAAGAAAATATTCATAAAAAATTCTTAAGCAAGTGAGTTACAAATTTAATTTAACGTGAGAGTAGGTGTGGTATTTGGAAAAGCAGATGGGAACAGATGAAAATAATTATACTAATTCAATGAGCCATTTATTGTTAAATCAACTAATACTTAACAAAGTTTTACGATTACTCAATAAACCAAAGAAATATAGGTATTTAGACATTTCCAGAAAATATATAAAAGTATAATTATATTCAAGGCAGTCTCAATTTCTTTTTGGTGGGTGTTATGGAAAACTCACCAATAGGCGGAAGGGCCATAGAATTTTCACTTCTCAAAATAGCAGAACTCTTGATTTTGCCAAATTGCATTTTTTTTAATAGAACGTACTGTATATTTTCATAAGCCTGAAAAGACCTTTTTCTTATGTTTCAAAAATATATGATTTTAATAAATTCCAGTTTATATTAGCTCAAAATATACAAAACATATTAATGCTTCAATAGATTATTTATCGAATTTACAATTCAGTATCATTATACAAGAAAATATTATACAAAACTAAAAACTTTGTAACAAGTAAAATGGGGTCAATAAAAGCACAATTACCGTTATAAGATATGTCTAACGTAAAATAGATATTAGATATTGCTACTGAATTTCTTTAGGAAAGCGAAATGCCGTATTGCATAAGTACCGAGATAAAAAAAATATGTTAGTCAAAGGTGGTTATGGATTTTATAATCCTTCGAAAATTTGTCAATGAGTTCTGGTCAAGTTTCCTTCCTGTTGTAATTAAGCTGTTATAATTGTCAATTTAATTATGGTTTAAAGTTGAGTTTTTAAATTGAACAACATCCCTGTTTTCCAATTTTTTTAATCTAAGATAGTCTTTCCAAATTAATTTTTATTGAAGCTTCTCAAAACCATATAGTCACTTCAGACAAAAAATATTCAATTACATTAATTTCCAAATGGAAAAAAGTTTTGTTTACTCAAATCAGATAAGAGAGTTAGCTGACACAAAATGAAATATGAAGTGAGGTATGTCGCTGAAACGCAAACGATCCTCTTTGAAAAATTGACAATTGCAAAGGATGTTTAAAGAAATCGCTTCGCTTCTTAACTTGGACGGGATTGACACAACAAAAAAAAAATCACCATTGAATTCTAGGTAAAAAAATGTGTAAGGCGCATTAAAATAGTATTAGATAGTCTAATGCTTGACATAAAAAAAACACTAAATATCTTGATATGTTCAGGAGTCTCATCGAAAATAAAACAATCTGTACAGTCTGCAGTTAAAATTAGTGTGCATACTGTTGAAAGGTTTCCCTTTAATATTAGACAGCTGACCCTTTACGTTTGAATATAAAAGCACCAATGAGGCATGCCCACCCATTTAAACACGCATTAAAACAATTAGACTACTGGTTTAGTTAATTACTGATGTTTTGCTTGATTGTGTTTGCCTTATCAGTCACCATCTTGCAGTGAATGTAAAGTAGTGGGTTTCGAGGTACTTTAACGTGTGTGCCACTCATGAATGTATGCTTTTTATCAGCCAAACATCTCGTTACTCAGCGGAAGAAAAACGGAAACATAATACTTTGATTTTGTATTACGAAATGGTGTAAAATTGACCACGCAATACATTTTGATATATGAAATTATGTTCCTAACTATACATTGTCAATATGCAATTGTAGAATGTGTGTAATATGATATATTCCATTAATATACATAATTCTTTAAATCCTTTGGAATACTTAATATCTAATAAGTAAAGTGTGCCTATGATACCTGCGGTGGTATTATGTATTTTTTCTAGACGGCTAAAACTCGATTTGCGACATAAATTCGTCCCTAATTTTTCCCCTAAATTCTAATAGGGACATAAATTCGTCCCTAAATTCTAATTTTATTCTGGATGTTTAAGTTTTGGGAGATTTTGATATTATGTAGTTGTAGGTATAGGCGAGAATACTAACATTACAGGCAATGTTTAAGCCTAATGTTTAAGTTGACTCTTAATGACCTTAAACAAATTGAGACAGTTGAGACCTACTTAACTTAGGTCTAAACTTTGACACTTGTATGTAATACCACTGCAGGTAGAAGTCCAGGATGTCAGGGTTATTTTATGTTTAAAGCCAGTTGCGTTGTTCGGTACATTAATTATCTAGGGGTTTTCAGAGTATTCGCCTTTTTTGGCGAAAATTATTCAGAAATGCTTGCTTAGTTACATGTCAGTTCTTAATCCCACACTCTCTAAGTTTTACCAGAAATAGTACCTACATTTACTAATTTTTACGGGTAGAATAATTGTAACTCTTAAATGTCGAGATTTTACAAGAGTTAATTTTGTTTCTAGAAAATCACACCTGTTACAGGACAAAAATCAGGTCAATGCAATATTTTGAATAAGGCCTTCATGTTCTAAGACCTTCTGTTACCAGTTTTACCTAGGACACCATATTAGGTGTTATTTATGACGAAATAAATAATGGATTAAAATAATGTACAAGCCTAAGGTTTATCCTACATGTAAAATTTCCAACTGCCATCAAATAATAGCGAAGTCCCCGAATTGGCAATACCAAAGATGTATTAACCCTTTGATCGAAAAAACCTACCACAAAATAAAACAATAATTATTATTAGTTTACTCTCTTGTTCTGCAAAGTTCTGTAATTTTGTCAACTATCGTATTTAATCAACGTTTACCGTTTAACATTTACCGTTAGGTATTTATACAAACTTCAAGTGTAAAAATTAGTTTCCATGTTTGCATCACGAGTATCTTTGGTATCTGTCAGTCTGACGCCAATTCTTATCATTTATTGTTATATTCCTATTACATATCTATAACTATTTATATATAAACAAGCCAATAACTAGAATTAATTTAGACTTTTATTTATGTACTTTTGCTGAAAGCCAAAGTATTTTTTTTTATATTAAATGTATTAGTTAATATAGTTAGTTATATTTTATACGTAGTTATATTTTTATGTTGACATTTCAGATATCCAAGGAAAAATATTGCTTGTGTGTTTGTAGTATCAGCTTAATACGACACTTCAATGCTTCAAAGATATAATTGCAACTATTGTATTTAATTTTTAAAAAGAATTTTCTGTTTAATATGCTATATTACTTCTGTGTTTATAATAATAAATAATAATATCTGTATCTCTATTCTCATCGTAATGATGAGCTAGAAAGTCAGAAACTTGTGTGTGTATTATTATTTTGCAGCTTGCAATTTTCCGCCCAGAAACTACTTACGATGTCTACGTTACGACTACTTACTTTAACTACTATTTAGTACTGAATAAAGAAAATCTGGAAAAGCGTATTCATTAAAGAGAACAGTAGGTTGTCAGCCATTTGTACAGTGAAGTTCCAGTACTAGTTGCATATTAAGAACCATACTAGTTTTAGGGAGAGTTGACTGCCGGGGAGATTCGAACCGTCGTCAAATACGTGGCACAATTAAAAACCTCGCATCTTTAATGCTCGATCAAGGAGCTCCCAAATTTTGTATTACGTAGGTACTACGCCATTAAAACCGTCTTCGATTAATATAAAATTGACTTCAAGTATGTCTTCATAAATTTATCAATTACATCTGCTATCATTCAGCAATAACTTTGTAAGACGTAGTACGTACCAACTTTTTAGTAAAGCTTATTTATCTTAATGTTTTCTTTTGTTCATTCAGTTAGGTGAAGTCCTAAACTCGAAACTTTGGAACTATTTTTCAGCATCTGTCTGTAATAAATCAGCTTTTAGATAAAAGGCTTGAATGAAAAATAAAGATAAGTAGTTACGTTTATTTTTTATTCTTCAAACTACATGATTGCAAATAATTTCAGAGCAAAATCCACATCCCTAGTGAATGTTATATAATTGTAACCTAAGAGCCTAATGTTACCAAATGTTTTAGCAATCAAAATTAAAAAGTAAGCCTAGAACTCAGTTATTTGTTTTTTAATCCTCCTAAGCGACTTTCTGAATAATGATGAAAACGATTAAACGAAACGAAATTTATGATATTTCATAAAAGCTAAGCTTTACTCTGACCGAGAAAGTTATACCTGAAAGAAAATTAGATCGGCTTTAAGCCTATTTGATAACTGAATATAGTTTCCACAAAAGAAGTCAAAACATGTAACGGTTTTAAAAATGAAGATTAAAGAAATCGAATAAAATATGGTAGGTAGTCTGTACATAAAGTGAATGAAGAATTTAAAACTGGAAATCATAGGCAGATAGAGAAGAAAGTACCCTAACGATGTTCTCGTTGTTTTGCTATGGGTTTCTTCATGAGAAGGTAAAAAAATAAATGGAAAATCCATTCCTTTGATACCATTAAAAACCAGAACCAACAAATATTTTACTGCCAAAATATATATTCTTGTTGATCTGCTTTCATAGAGACTTAGACCTCCTATATAATATATTATTTTTTCTGATTCAAGTAGTGAGAAAAATCGTTACCACAATGGTAGTATAGGTAGATAATTGCTGGGCATTTTTGTTTTTTCTTTATTATGTGAATTTTTAAAAACGAGATAATTCATTGGAGATTACTTAATCTGAAATTTCTGCAGGCAACTCCACAGAAAATATTTGACAAAGCAGACAAATTTTTGAAATATCAAATTTGTTGTGAAATGCCAAATCGAATATCTAATTTTTTCATAGTTATCTTTATCTCATTAGAGTGAAACTTTTGGTCAGCGGAAATTAAATAGTCCAAGTAACTCAGAGATTTATTCATTGCAAAGGTTTTTTTATTATTTAATAAATGGAAGTGCCTAGGACATGAAACCAATAATCAGTTTCTAGAATGGTATATCATGCTCTAGGAGTAGAATACGAACATTATTTTGTTGAGCGCAGAAGCTTACACAGCCGAGGCGTTAGCCAAGGCTGTGTAAACTGGGCGAAACACAAAGAGCTCTATACTCCGAGTGGCATACACTATTTTTTCTTTAAGCGTCAAAATTAAAACTGTATTTCTTGAGACATTTATGCTTAGGCAATAGGCCTTTTCTATAATGCGTCCTACATAATATAATGTGAGTATTATTATACGCTTGAAGACACATAAATATATTAGTTCTAGTGAGTAATTATTTATTTTTATTACAAATGCGGCCCGCGAAATAATAATATGCCGCCCTCTCTCCCACACAAGTCTCAGATTTTCAGGCTAATCCTTGTGATTAGAATGAGGGATAGAGATATTATTATTATTATTATTATTATTATTATTATTATTATTATTATTATTATTATTATTATTACTATTATTATTATTATTATTATTATTATTATTATTATTATTATTATTATTATTATTATTATTATTATTATTATTATTATTATTATTATTACTTGATTTATTTAGTTTCGCTAAAGCTTATAAGTTATTTAAGCAACGATAGCTATGCGATGCAGTTTACGATACTTATTTTCACTGACAGCTCATGAAGTGTTATATAAAAAAGCTGTTGTTAATCATTGTCTTTTCATTGTTAAGACTTGTTTATTTTTTAAGAGTATTCAGTAGGCCGGTAAGGGTATACATGCCACATATCGTGATAAATCTCTCCTTCCGTTGTGAAGATCTCAGCAACCCTCCCTGAAAACATCAACTGTAAGAGCAAATGGATAATTTATTACTCAGGGCGTCATTCGCCTTTTCAATTAAAAAAAAATACGCACTGGAGTTCCTTGTGCAATTACAGTTATTCATTTTATCTAAATATGCAGTATGTCTCAAAACGATGGAATAAAGCTCATGTTTTTTCTAGTTGAGATTAAAAGAAAACGCTGAAAAATGTCAGTTAGTATAGAGAAATTGCCACTTTTCTACAATATTTCCTATTTTTTTGATCCATGTTTGACGAGCTACAACATTACCGATATTTTTTTAAATAGAACGCTCTATATTTCATATTATAATAAATACATAGATAGCCTTTTAAAGACGAATTCAGCGATATGAGGTTATACCAACTTTTCTTCTCACATATAAAATAGAATTCTCAAATATTCAACGTGGCCCCCAGTAACCATTGCAGAACACCCAATTTGTTGTGAAGAGGGCTGTTTAAATGGCCACCACGCTACCCTGGCTTAACTGCATTAGATTTGTCTATGGGGTTATCTAAAAACTAAATGTGTATATAAACAGACCAGCCATTATCGAAGGATTGAAAGATCATATCAAAGAAGCAATTCGAAACATAACACCAGATATTATTCTAAATGTAATTGATGAATTTGAACTAACTATTTATACTATGAAATATAGAGCACACTATTTAAAAAAATTCGGAATAGTGGAAATTTCTATATACTAATTAACCTGTCTCAGTGTTTTATTTTAACCTCAACTATAAAAAAAAATTAAGTTTGTTCCATCATTTTGGGATAAAATGTATAATATAAATACTATATTGTATTTAAGCGCACATTATATAAATTGAAAAAACATGGACTAAGTGGATCTCTTGATTTCTGCAGCATGCATGAAAAGCATTTTACCAAGAGATTTTATGTCACAACCATATGACAATGAAAAGTTAATATTTATAGGAGTTAATTTAGCATTAGGCGAAGGAGACAACATAAGAATGAATGCGTAAAAGTACATTTCACTTGAAAAATAGTAAGTGGCAACTACCATTTTTCTAAAACGTACATGAATCCATATTTTATCTTTAACTAAGATCAGATTTATCAGAGGTTTGACATAAATTAAGTTATATTACAAATACACAATATTAAGAATTATTTTTAAACGAAAATTATGATAAAGCGAAAATTGAAAATAAATCGAACATTCGAGTAGTTTTCTTCTAAACACATCAAGATTATTATCGACCCTTTATGGCACTACGGTTATGATGATGATTTTCTGTGTGAAATATCAGATATTTTCTTACAGTCATCAGCGTTAAGTTCTTCATTCACATTCACATTCTTTTAATTTTAGTTTATTTGACTTTTGCATAATTTTTACTTTTGTGTCCAATCAACTATAATGATAATAGTGTCAAATTCATGTAGTTGCTAATGGAGACCGACTTGGTAATTCTTCGCATAATTTTTGTGTTGTCAGATCTTTATTTATAATGGCCTAGACGTCTCAACGGTATACAAGCCTGGCTACTGGTTTTTGATTCCAGTAAAAAATTCCAAACAGGCTCCGATTGGAATACAATATTGCCACATTATTTTTTTTTTAAATTCAGTTAAAAATCATATTAGCTGTAATTATCATTCTTGTTATTAATTTCCAGTAGCGTTGTTTGATGGGCTAGGGTATTTCCCTATTAGATATGTTGCGCTCTTAATATAATGAGTATTAAATAATGTTTTGCTTGCAAAAAATGCATGGGAAAATGCTGGGCGGTATGCAAGTTATTATATTTTTGTAAAAAACTTCGATACCATTTTCGTACGCTACTGATCGTTACATTCAGTGGAACATCTTTACAATTTTTTGTAAGCTTCTCCCTTTCGTCGGTGATCAAGAGCCAGTCGCCAGACTGTAGTGTAATTGATATTACTGGAATGTAACAATTGTACAAAATAATTTATGGTAATTACTTTCATTAAACTATTATTAATTTCGTTCCTTAACTTGACCTCCATATTTACTAATATGCGAGGCTGGTTATTTACAGATACATACATTATTTTTATACATTATTTATAGTCCACTGTTTTCTCGAAATGCATAAGCAGTCTTCCCTCTTAGCATTTCCATCACCATCTTGAGAACGTACATAAATATTTAAAGGTGTTTTTTCATTAACTAAAATTATTGTTGTCAACTAATTGGAGTCGCAATTAAATAAAGTTTGAAATGATTCCAAACTCGGTCCATAGACAAAGTTCAATACTACTTCTGTCAGTCACTCGCTGTCACAACAACTTATACGAAAATACTTATGCGTTTCTATAAACCATTTTAGTAAACAAAACCACTTGGTGATGATATCTAAAGTCACAATATAGTGATAATGGTCACATTCAATATCAAAATCATGAATCATATCAACTCATATTTTCAAACTAAACTAGAATTGGGAGAAAATCGCTTTCTAGCCCTACCGGAGGTCCAGCCCTGCGGCCTGGGGTCACCCTTCGGGTGACAAATGCATCTGAAATAATATTATTTTTAAGAAAACACATATTACAGAAATTTTGTATCTGGAATGATGATAGTATAGTAAACGATTTTTCTTAATATTTTGATGAATTGTAAGGGTACTCTATTCTTGATGGTAAAAGATCATAATTTTTTAAGTGCTGAAAGTAGCATTTATTTTTCAGTAAACATTTTTATTAATTTTACCTATCAATTATCAAAATAACCTATCTGAAGTTTAATTAATTTGACATTTTTCGTGGGAGGTGCTTGCCTCGTTAGTGCAATCTCACATCGGCAGATAAAATGAGAAAGAAGTTGAGACGGAAGCAACTCGAGATTTTGGAAGACGAAATAGACGTAAAAGGACTGGACGTACGGTTTCGAAAAAAAATCTCAAAGGATTAGGGAAAGGACGGAACTTTCGCGTGAACCGGTTCTCGAAGCCGTAAAAATTAGAAAAAGGATCTAGGAGGTCCCGCGAAAAGTCGGACGCGACGCATTTCGGCAGGCGCGACGAGACCATTAGGCGCTAGGACAAACGCCGGTGCTAACCGCATCTCTCTCGCCGAACGGCGATTAACGAAAATTTTGCAGACGTTTTTTGAAAAGGCGTTTAAATTGGGAAAAGGCGTAGGAAACAGGACGAAAATGCCCTTACGAATAGGAGAAAGGCTCGGGGCGACCTTCGGTCGCCCGCCCGCCCGAACTTAACATCTGTTTAACTATTTTTTCAGACATTACTCTTGTTATTTACTATTTTGAGCATGTTTGGTGTATAGTTAAAGAGAAACCCATAGAACGCTATCTATCTACTATGCACCGGATAAAAAATTAAACTACTTGCTATCGGATGCACCATTATTATTAATTTAATTATCACGAAAGAATTCTGAAGTAAAGAATAACAATGCTAATGCGGCATTATAACCAATTTGCAACGATTCAACCGAAATATTAGTTAGTCTCAAAATAATATTCTCCATTGGTGTTCTGCCTGAACATCCAAAACAATTTGATTTCTATTTCTTCCAATAGGCATTTTGATATATTCACGTTGAATATTCATTTTCGTAGAGTGTGGTGGATATAGTTATGAAAGAATTAGTAGAATAATAATAATAATAATAATAATAATAATAATAATAATAATAATAATATGTCTACCCCTCATTCTAATCACAAGGACTTGCCCTAACGTCTGAGACTTGTGCGGGAGAGGGGGCGGCATATTATTTCGCCGGTCGCATTTGCGCCTCAGGAACGACTTACGTTCGTAGGCCCTAACCACCATTCAGTGCTGGAATGAGGGAAACCTAGAAAACCTCATTAGTTAATGGGACAATCAAACATAAACTGATTTTAATCTCATTAACACCAAGTTGACCTTCTCCCATCCTAGGCCATCGCTAGGATGGTTGCCAACCAATCCCTGCGAACAAGCCATGATCTACGAGTAAACAATTTAATTAAAAATTGTTTGGTGTAATGCGGATTCGAACCCACGACCTCTGGGTTGAGTGATCGAGACACTAAACCCTGAGCCACCGGCTTTAAGTTAGACAGATAGATTGGAAAAAAGTAGATATATTTAAGAGAAACGTAACAATATGGTAGCAACATGATAGTTATATACCTAAATCTAGTTTCGGACGTACCACAATTTATTGATTATTTAGAATGATTGACTTTTGCTTCGCATGTTTTCACTTTCTTTGCATTTGAAGTTGCATCTTTTACACATTACTATTTCTCCATTCATATAATTCATGGTAGGTACTCTTGATATTTTCGTAATGGAATAATAATTCAGTATTTCACCCCTATAGCAAAATAATGTGAAAATAATTATAATTTTGCAAGATGACTGACATTTAAGTGGTAATATAGCACATCTATTAAATTTTATACATATCAAAGTTGAGCTGGAAAAAAAAATTAGAACATCAAAGTCCAACAAACGTTTCAGAAAAAGCGAGGTTGTTTTGCAAAGTCGAGGTTTTTTGTGCTACAAATATGTGATAAATGTTTGAATTGAATGTACCTGCCTTGCTGGGACAGGATCAGATATTTAATATTTAGCGAAGGACAACTTCTGCTAGAGGATCTGGACAAATTGTTAGGCAATAAGGTCACTCACTTTTGCACCAAACTTAACCTTTTAATTCAATATTTTTATTGTTTTTAGTTACCAATCACAGTTAATTTTACTGTTACATTTACGAACAACTCGTAAAATTCAGACGAGGTAAATACTAAAAAATAGTAATTTCAGCCATTAAACTAGATGTCAACACTAAAAGAAAGATAAGACAATTTCATTGTTGTAACTCAGTTAGCTATCACTAGCGTTTCGCTCATTAAAATTTTCAAAATGAGATATAGATAGTTGAACATTTGATGCTATATTTTAAAATTTATTTGAATTGTAGAAGGTAGCAGATATTATTGCACATACCAAATAGGTATGTTCATTGAGGTTCTCCGATACAAAAAAATATATACAAGCTTTTACAACCCCATCCATCAGTCAACATTTGTATAACATGGCAATAATAAATTTGAGATATATATTTTTCAACTTGTTTATTGTTATTCGTTTTTTTCCTTTTTACCAGGTTTTGGTGGTTTAAGGAAAATCCCAAAGCTTTTGTATTTAACATTTTCTTCATCTTTTAACATGCACCCTTATGGATGTATCAGCATATGTGGAAAACCCATGATATATGAAAAAGTCTATTATAAACTACCTTTAAAATGTTCTTTCGCCATATTTGGAGTTACATTTACTCTTGGATTTATAAAGCCTACGTAAATATTTCATAGAAATTGACATTCTCCTGGCTTATACAAAGCTAAATTTCATTAGTTTTTTATTAAGATGGAGTACCTTTTTCCTAAAATAGTTCTTTTCAGAGGGTTTTCCCAGCTGAATGTCTGTTTTCCTTCAAGGGGTAGAGTTCTTTTATGAATCGATTTTGCGGTTCCCACATTCTCTGGCGCAGAAATGTCTCAGTCCTCTATATTCAATTACATTATTTATATCTTTAAGTATGCTCCAAAATTAGGGTGGCTGCTTTGCATTGGAAGTAGTAGATAATAAATAATATAATAATTGTATTGTGCATTTTGCACAATTCCAAGCCATTAGCTCATAGAATAGCTTCGAATTTAAAGCTATTTGTCGACGCAAAAAGCGTATTTGCATGGGGCACAAAGTAATGTGTTAATATTAATATTTATTGCTTATAAACATAAATTTGTTCTATTCCAAATTTTATTGGATATGTACTGAACAGTAACAAATTTCAAAAGTAGCTAAATTTAAGTAGTTTTGAAATTATACAGGGTGTCCCATTAATATTGCGAAAAAATTCAGGGGGAGTTTCCTTGACCAAAAATAAGAAAGAAAGTTCCTATGAATCTATGTCCGAAAATGCTTCGTTTCGGAGATACAGGATGTTGAAATTTAGAGAAAATACAAAATTTTTACTAATATCTGGAGAACCGTAATTCCGATTTTTTTGAAATTTAATATGTTTGTTTATAAAAAGGGTAGTCGTTGTTGTTTATAAAAACGGCATTGTGTGCCATTGTTTTTTGAAATTTGGTATGTTTGTTTATAAAAACGGTAGACGTTAGATAAAAAACGTAGATAAAATAAATCAAATTACGTCAGACGACGTCTACCGTTTTTATAAACAAACATACCAAATTTCAAAATAATCGGAATTAGGGTTCTCCAGTAAAAACCTTGTATTTTCTCTAAATTTCAACACCCTGTATCTCCGAAATGATTTTCGGACATAGGTTTATAGGAACTTTCTCTCTTATTATTGGTCAAGGAAACTCCCCCTGAAATTTTTCGCAATATTAATGGGACACCCTGTATAGTAATTAACTTTATTTTTAATTTTAAGTATTGCATTTTTTCATTCGTGTTAAAAATGTTCTAAAATTTTAATAGGTTCGAAATGTTCTTACCGAATCCCCCTTCTGATTGAATTAATACAGAAATTTTCTCCTCAGTCACGAATATTTTAAGAAAAGTATATCTCGTCTGCGACTCAGGATAATTTTCAAAATATTCGTGCCCTCAGATAAATTTCCGGAAATAATTCAATCACAATGTGAAAATTTGTGAAAATTTGGGTAGCTAGGTACTCGTCTCAGTTACACCGTGCGTTGGCAACAACTTAGCTATTTTAAATGAACTTCTTTTTAGGTTAGGTAAATATTTTCAGACAGTAATTATCTACCTAATATTACAAATACCATTTAGAATTATATAAAGAAAAATTATAATAAAATAAAAATTTTAAATACGTATTTGACTAAAGTAATATTTAATAACAAATTATTTTCCGCTAAAATCATACAGTTCATTCTCTTTAGATAATAAATTCGCTCTACAATACACTTCTGAAAAACCTAAGCCAGTGATTAATTTTGAATGATAAAATACGGTGATTTTTTTTACTCTAACTGCAGACCAAATAATCTCCCTGATGATTTACGGGCGGATTTAATCTGTAATGAAATAAATATTAAACGACAAGTTGCATTTAAACTTATGCTACACCATTTTCCATTATTTTTCACTAAGCTAATCAGCTTATAAATCAAATGAAGCTCTAAACTCCACCTAAAGTACCCACTCTAAAATGATTAATTGAAGAGTTGTACTTTATTGGGTTATAAATTAATCAAATACTCTACTGGCTATGTAGTTTAATTTCAAATCTAATAAAATTAATCAATAGGTATCCTTTCTGATACAAAGTGTTCCAAATTGAAATTAATAATAATAATAATAACAATACGACTTTATTCGAAGTTTGATAGTTATAACAATATAAATAAATACAATAATAATATTACATCGAAAAGACGAAGTGTCACTAATTACAGTGTTTTTCAACTTAACCTAATAGGGAAAATTTTACCTTCATGCATGTTTCTATTAATATAGGTGCATAATTTGAGAGCTAATGTTTAATATATAATAATAATAATAATAATAATAATTTTAATTTCATAAAATTCAAACATTTCAGTTGCCACTCAGAATTAATCGTCCTTATGTTCATTCCGCGTGAATGTATTTGAGTCACTGTTGCACTAAACGGATTTTAAGTTTTTTCTTAAAATTTAGGATTGAATAGTGGGCAAATTCAGGAGGTAAGAGACCATAGTATTTGCTTGCATTATACGAGAAACCGGGCTTATATATAGGTGTGCGATGTTTGGGAATTGCTAATAACAATCTGTTTCTCGTATGAAAATTATTTATATTCTGGAATCTCTTCAATCTTCTCCGCAAATATTGAGGTTTATTAGTTGTCAGAATTTTATGTGTCGCTGTTAGTAAATGTAAGGTACGAAGAGAAGCTAAATTTAATATATGATTGTCTTTGAAGATGTGGCTAATATGATCGTACAAAATCTTCTACAAGAATGTTGAATCTTTTGTAATCGCATTTCATCTTTTTTATAAAGTGCTGGACCATAGATTATATCACAATACGAAAGTTTGGATGTTATGAGAGAGTCACACAAATGAAGTTTAAGTTTTTTATTTAAAATCTGCTTCTGAGTACCTATACAACTGTCCAAGTAAACGGTATGAACTTTTGCAGAGATAACTTACATGTTTGTAAAATCTAAGTCGGTTGCCCAACCAGAGACCCAAATTTTTGCTTTCTGTAACCAACCAACAAAACCATAAAAAAACAACCATCTGCAAATTATGCAGTTAATGTAAATTAGTGCCTTGGAGCCAAATGAAAAGAAGATAGGAAATGTGTTTACAGAATAAGATATATCTACCCAAAATGTAATAAAAAGTAATATTAGAAATTCTGTATAAAATTGAAAACTGCACAGGAATAAAAAAAATTATTTTATGGGTGAGTGTTTGGTTACCCACACTCGATTGGAACTCTTGAATTACTAATGATTTAAAGCCAAAAAAAGATATTTTCGATACTTCTTTCTCATTATTGTTTATTCTTTTAAAGAATAGAAATCCAAAGACTAAATTTTAACATATAAAATTTTAAGGCTAATATTTATTTTAAACGTCTACGCAAAATTGCTATTTTATGGTATTTTTTAGAAGGAATTACCTCAGTCTTCTAAACTATTAGAGGCGGCGACACAGAAGACAATATTATCGAAAACTTCAGAAGCATAAGCATAAAGGCATACACATATGCCCTATTTATACATCAATAGAACCTTTTCACCATTTTTCCAAATGTTTTTAATGGTCGCAGCAAGACAGAAACACCATACCTAAATATAAAAATATTACATGAAATGAATGAAAATTAATTTAGGTAACTTTATAATAATTATGGTCTATATTGATCTAACTCCGACTATCGTATTCAATCTAATCTGCATAAATATTATCATAAACCTAAACTTTGTAATAGTTCCTTTAGTGGATGTTCAATCATCGCCAGATTACCTTCTTCGTAGCAGCAAATTTACACAGCAAAGCAGTCGACCAACGACGCATTACTTTATTTAAGTAAAATAAAAGAAGCTTACAGAAATTATGAATCTTACAAACATTTTAGAACTTAGCGGCAATGATAAATAGTATATAAAATTATTCACTTTAGTCTTTTTGGGATATAATAAATATAATAAAATAATAAAAAATAGGAAACCAGAAGTATTCAAATTAAATATTCAAAGTATATTATTAAGGAAACTTCTAAAGTTTACCAGTGTGTAATATCTGAAAAAACATTCGTCTAGATCTATAGTAAATTAATGTAATGAAAATGTTCAAGTAAAACCATCGATACATAATATACCTAGTATGTGTATTTACTACATATTTATTACATTTATTTATTACATAATTTTCACACAGTTTTTGAAAATCTCCGATGTAATCTTAAAAATATGAAAAGGGGCATCTCAAATATATAACGCGGTAAAACGTGTTAATCGATCTGTTGAATCGGAAAGTGATCTGGATGAATATTGTAATTTTCCAATTCAAGTGTTGTTCATACGTGACTACGTTAATGTATCTGTTTCTGACAGTTGCTGATTCGTGAAATTGTGTGAAATTGTCCTGTTGCTCCCTTGTGGTCCATTGGATTGTTTGATAATTGACGCATTGAAGAAGCAAAGCGAAAATATGTAAAATTTTTATTACTTCTCTGATATGTTTAACAATGTCCTTAACCACTTACAAATAACAAATTTAACATTGGCTTTTAGTATTATAAAATTTGTGAATGCAAATTTGGTGCATGGGAAATAGCAGGCATTTTTTATGATCATGTGTATTGCGCTATATTTTCAGTTTAAATTTTAATGTACTCTAATAGAGTACACACTTAAATAATATTATTGAAAACGCACACACTTTTTGAAACTATTGGATTATATAAATGGACCAGAAAAGATACAAGGTAAAGCTTGTTTAAATAAAATGCAGTACCTATATTTAATTTTTATGGTCAACTTGATGTACCTACGTTATGATGTATTCATTATGTGAGTAGTTTTTGATTATGTCTTCCAAATATTTATTTTATTGTGAAAATCGTCGACGAAAATATGATCAATTTTCGTGATTTTGTCTTTTGTTTTTATATCTATGTTTTTCCATTTCTTTAACAATTTACAGATAAAATGTGTGCAGATTTTTTGCATTTATGGTTTCTGTTTAGACTATTTCTCTGAATGCGACACAATATTTTATACTTAATTAGATATTCATATTCTTTTTTGTGATAATAGTGATATCTCTACCGATATTACATTAACCGCAAGCTAAAATTCTTGCCATCCTAAGTATGCGCAAGAGCGTGATTACCAACCCAACCCTGTGAACAGATCTTCAGATGCGAGGAGATACTTTAGTTAAAAATTAAAGACAATTTACTTGTCTACAATTTTACAACTTTAATTGTCGGACAGAATGGGGATTCGAACTTACGACCTCTGGATTAAACGATAGAAACACTAACTCTGAGTCACCGACAATATATGTGATACTACGCTACTTTTAAAGTACTTCTAAAGTTGATATTTATTATTATCTAGTTATTTATTATAAATATTTAATGTTATTACTCCAAATAAGCCAAATAAAGAAAGCTATAATTAAAACATTTAAACAAGCGTTATAACATATGATAGGTATATCATTAAACTCAGAAGGAATAATGGTGTTGTGTGACATAAAAATATTAATGGGGCCATATTAGAAAAAAAAGTAGTTGCTGATGATTCTGAAGAGACGAAACGCTACTTCAAAAAACTAGTTATGCCATTTGATAAAGCGTAAAAAGTTGCTATTAGAAAGTGTCCTTTTTACCTCAATAACTCTTCAAACAGCCTGAAATTAAAAAACAAAAACGAATTTTCAAATATCTCGAAAACTGCTCATGTTAGCCTTTTATTGGTCACCAATTTATACAACTTTTCCTCAATTTAACCTAGTCTCTATCTCAAATGGTTTCTAAGATAACAATGTTACTGCATCCAATTTGAAAGACATTGTATACAGTGCTTTCTTAAAGTAGTGGGAACATTCATTATTATACGAATTTTACCCAATTTAAAATAATTGGAAAGGACTCTCTTTTACAAGCAGTGATATATTATTTGATGGGGCTCTCTATAATAATTAGGAAGATATTCCCAAAAACCTAGGGCCTAGGGCGATAAAGGCAATGCGCTAGACCGTTGAGTGAACTTCGTCACTCAACGGCTAGACAGAGAATATTGATTTGTTGTTAGGCTACAGAGACTATAGAGTCAGTCAAACACAATATGCTTATGGCACACGCTTGAAAAAATGTATGGTTGGAAAAAAAATGTTTTTTCCAACCATACGAATAAGACACTATAACATTAAATTATTTTGTATAAAAAGAAGGCCATTTCGGGACTGTTTGAGATCACCATAGCAACTGTACAAAAAAAAGATTATTGTAAAGTAATTTGACATTGACATGTCAGTAATTGCATGTCACATAATTTATTGAAGTTTAATTAAATAGAAAGATAGAAACAGATAGTGACTCCGATGAATCGGTAAACTGGAGGTGCTAATTAAAAGCGATTGGAAAAAAATATTATGTTAAACTCGTACAAAAAATACGTTTTCGAGACTCATAAAATTGCCGGACTCCGCTACGCGTCGACTCTTTCCCTCGTCCCGAAAACGTGTACTTTTTGTACTAGTTAAACAAATAACTATTGTTTCACACTTTTTTCTTTATTTTTCACTTGTCAATAATGACATTGTTTTGATTCACTGAAACTGTCAAATAAATGTCATATTTGGATATGGCCTTACCAAAATTTGTTTAGTATGCTTTCCAATGGATTCTGCACACTTTACAACTTTACACCTATTTTAGTTATTTATTTCACCTTGCTATTTTTGGATTTACAGTTATCACCACTTATTAACACGTAAGTTTTTAACTTGCTCACTTTGAGAGTGTGTTCACTTTCAAATCCAAACATAACAATCCTCGTAAAACTATCTTTTTAATTTTTTTTTTTGGTTGTTGAAATTAATCTTGGGTTCTGACAAATTTTTTCCCGTTGGTCAACTTTGTTTGAAATTTCTTGAAATGAATTAATAATGTGAGTTTATTATTATAATTAATTATCATCATTTGATATTTATCTTATTTTAAATTCTAAATTTGCAAACTATTGAAATATCGTTTTATTATTTTCCTCAAAATCTTTAATTTTGAATTCTGTAAAGCTACGAGTACTGTGATCGATTTGTTATGTAACTTAGTAAGGAAGATATGCATGTAAAGTAATAAACTTTACATGCAATTCCATTTTAATTTAATTTTTAACATTCATAATAATAATAATAATAATAATAATAATGCTTTATTTCCATAATAATAATTACAAAATCAGAAAAAAAACATCATGGTTTTCTTGACTTTCATGTGTCCTTATTAAATCATATTTTCAAATTTACTCAATATTTTTGACCTTATTTATTTAAATTATACTTTATATTCATACTTCTTACTTATTCAATCATATTAATTATTTTTTTATTTTTAAATAAACCCTTGTTCGCAAATTCGAACTCATGCAAGTTTTATTTTTTGAGAATTTGAATTAATAGTTCATTAATTATTGATACATATTAAATTCACCTCAATGTATACATACTTTCGTTACGCGTTGAAAAGCCTTCATCACGCGCAATTATATCCATCAAAATCTTTGCATCATGTCTTGCAACATATTTTCCTACTTTACTCATTTAACCAAAACATTAGCTACAAAAAAGACAACAGTGCATCTTCAATTCTAAACAGACTGTATATAACTTTACACATAACTGTTTCGAATCATGGAAGACTGAGAATTTCTTAACTTCCAACGCATAATTTCTTTCGACATCTCAGCTTGGTTACCTTTACCAAGAGATTTTCTCCGCTAAAATTGAATCCGATCCGATATAAGAGTGTTCTAACGGAGTCGAGAGATTTCCAGTATGTATATAGGATAACTTTTATTAGACTTTAAATTTCAGTGAACACGAAAACTCAGGGAATCATTTGCCATAATGTTTGGTAAAATGGTTGGAAGACTTTGTACGTCTCTCAGTTATAATTAAAAATTAGTAGATGTATAATGGATGATGCTTAGTGATATGGGTGGTAGGTATATTTGATGTTACTCGTTTTCCTGTGTTGACGTGTTAATAAAGTAGGTATACAACTTGATCTGCAAATATGAGTATTTCAATTATTGTCTATTTGAATTTAAATCGTTGGCATGCACAGCGTCCCAAGATGATGACCTATTAGACGTAGCAAGCAATTCATTTGATATTTCGTGTTGTTAAAGTAGAATATGTAATTAATGAAAGTATTTTCATTAATTACATATTACATTTTCATTTTATAGCGTTCAGTAATTTATTTATTTATTTATTTATTTAAAGTTACAAGCCCTGACAGAAAATAAATTCCAATTATGGGGCAGGAAATACATATCTACAATAGAATATAAATATCACTTAAATTTAAGTAAAAAAACATCATAAACATAAAAATAACTTAAATACTACAAATCTTAGACATAACAATAACAGAGCAATAATATCTCCGGATAATAATAATATATTTCCAGATAAAGCTAAATTATAAAAAAAATACACTATACATTAACTAGGGAATATAAAATACACCTTTTAATGTCACCCATATTACAATTGAAAATGTCAAAAGAAGACTGATACTCATTACCGTAGAAACACATGTTAAAAAGAGGTGAATACTTCAATAGATTCGTACGAGGTGTGGAAAGGTAAAAGAGCGAATAAGAATTAATATCAGAAGTTCATAATAATTTAGTTATATCAAATGAGACACTTAATATTTCTATCATTATCAGATTCCGCGCATTTGGGTGTCATAGTACAGGAAAGAATAAATTTCCGAGTCCACTTTTCAGTGGTTCAAAAACCACTGATGAAATTTAGTTAATTTATCAAATATTTATTCTATTGTATATTATACAGTGATTTTTTGGGGCAAACTTTAGTAGTTTGCCTTGATACTGCACTTTGAATATTTAATTTGTGTACTTCTGGTTTCCTGCCTTTTGTAATTTTACAGGTGGTGTAATCCGAAAAGTAACTATGAATCATAAAAATGCACCACAAATAAGTTACAAACACTATTTTAAGATTTAGTTCCGCTTAACAATTATTATAATAATAAATAAATATTTACAGGTAACTAAAAGAGTGCTTATATTACTCCTTAAATGATGTTTTTTTTATTCAGGTCTTGTTATAATACCGTATTCCACAATGATATAGAGAACTGATAATATACAAAATATAATTTGTGGTAAATTAATATTTCCATAATGTATAGAAATAGGAAATCACTATCGGAAATAATATTTTTGTTATCGGAAGCTTGTTTTTTTTCGATAAAATAATGTATTCTATTTTCATATAGGATCAACCACTATTCCATATAGTCTTTGTTATGTTCAACTTTGACATTTCATTTGTTTTTATAAATATGGCAGCACTACTACAAACACTGAAAAGGGTATCTGTTTGGAGTAAATAAATTTCATTTGTCATGAACAAATTGTTGTTTTGGATATATTCGAGAAGATGCAACTAAAAATAATGTCATAGTTTTGTTATAAACTTTAGCTAAATGGAACTTATTTTCATTGTAAAAATATACAGTGATACCTCGGTCAAAGTTCAGCATATCGTTCATGCTTATTTTGACAAAAAATATTTTATGGGAGCATATTTGTGGAGATAAAACACACATTTTAAAATTTTCTTGACAGCTACAGGGTACTCTACATTTCGCTGAAGGAACTTAACCCATTTTTTTAATTACGACACCCTTTGTATTATAACATTTTTCAATTCTTCACTCAATTCTGAATTGAAACGTATAGGCTAGTAGTGGTCTAAAATGTATACATTGGATTATCTTGTTGTGGCAGTTTCCTTTCATCTGTTACCCTATTTAAAAAAAAATTATATACTGAAATAAACATTATTAGCTCTTTCAGTTCAGCACTCTTATATTGTATAGGTATTACAGTTCTTGAATATTATAGAACTACTTTGACATCTTATAATGGGGCCACAGGGTGATGGCTACAGGACTATCCATTTGAAAACTTTTAACTAAAGTAAGTAAATTTTTGTGAATGTAATATACACCCAATTTTATTATCTCTTCGTCATAAGAAATTTTATTGTCTTCCAAATAGACGTCAGGCTTCTACTATCGAAATAAATGAAATAGACCCCTGAGTTTGGAAATTTTAAATTTGGACCATATATAGCCTCACCATTACTCCATTGTGTGCTAAAATTTCAGTTAGTTTCGTTATCCCATTTTTTTAGTTATTAATGAAAAAGTAGAAAAAATCTTTTCGATTTTCTGCCTACAAAATTAATACCTGTCACTTTAACTCGTCGTAATTTTTTTGTTAATTGATAAAAAAATTCCAAATTTTTACTCACCATAAGTCGAACTATTCTCTTTAGTACTGTAATGTTCATTTGTCTCAAAAAAAATATTTTTTTTTATTTTTAAGTAAAATAGAAAACAGCTCGGAAAACAGTGATTTTTTCTGCATTTTCATTAATAACTAAAAAATGGGATAACGAAACTAATTGAAATTTTAGCACACAATAGAATAATAATAAGTAGAAAAAATCACGATTTTCTGCCTACAAAATTAATACCTGTCACTTTAACTCGTCGTAATTTTTTTGTTAATTGATAAAAAAATTCCAAATTTTTACTCACCATAAGTCGAACTATTCTCTTTAGTACTGTAATGGTCATTTGTCTCAAAAAATATATTTTTTTTATTTTTAAGTAAAATAGAAAACAGCTCGGAAAACAGTGATTTTTTCTGCATTTTCATTAATAACTAAAAAATGGGATAACGAAACTAATTGAAATTTTAGCACACAATAGAATAATAATGAGGATATATATGGCCCAAAATTCTATTCAATTCAATTTCAATTTTTTCATCTGTACGTTTTCTTAATATGGGTTTCCAAACTCAGGGGTCTATTTCATTTATTTCGATAGTAGATGGTTTTTAATTATTGTAGAGTACCTTGGCGATTATGTTGAAAGAACAAGTAAGTTATGTTTTATATCCACAAGTATGCCTCTATAATCTTTTTTTGATTAATGTAAGCATGAGCGATATACTGAACATTGATCAATCATACTGTATGTTGTTATTATAAAGACACGTTTGCCTTTATAAGGCTGCAGCAGTATTGTTGGCGACCATATAGGAATCGGTTATATCTTATTTTTCCTGCAAAATAAGTACGTGAGGTAATAACTATTACAGTAGCTTCTAAAACTATAGTGTGAGTAGTTAACTGCACCTGCAATTAAGCATAATTTTAACCGGCTTTGTTTTATGACAAATATTTAAGTTTGAATAAATAGATGTTAGTCATTTAAGTATTTACCTATTTATTCTACTGAATATGAAAATACGTTTCGTTATTCCGTCAAATCACATACTTCTTAGGTATAAGAACATAGTTAGGTACTTAATCTATGCAAATTTGTGAAGAAATTACTTACCTTTGATTATCTCTATAATAGTAGGTGTGTATACTTCTTTATAGAGTTTGTGCTGGAGGAGTTCCTGAGGACACGATTTTTTTAAATACTTCAATAACTTTAGTACAAACACCCTAGACACACAGGTACACTACAGTGGTGCTAGTCCCCATGTATAAATGAATCCATTGCCTAACTATTCTGTCATTAAATAGAAACAAAGCACCAAACTACTAACAGTGATATACTCAAAACACCTCATTATTTAAATAAAAGATCTTTATTCTTTCAGTGTAGAATGACAACATGTCGACCCTTCATCATGTGTGCATGTTAATTATTTGTCGGAATACTACTACCTCTTGAATAGTTCAAATTCAACATTGAACTGTAAAGGTAAATACAAACCAGACAACAAAATGCCAACTGTTGGCAACAAAATAAGCCCATATAATTATATGAAGTTAATATTATTTAACGTGCCTACTAGCTGTAGAAAATAAAATAAAGCAGCGAAAGGAAACATCACTTTTAGGTAGTTTTGTCGGTACTTGTTGACAACACCGTCCAGACCGAGCGATGTTTTCCATTTCAAATTGAAAACACGGATACATACAACACGCAACAAAATTCTTTGATGTCTTGCCACCCAACATCGGCAATATGTTGCCGAGTATCTGTCAACTTGTTGGGAGTTGATGAGATACATGTTGACAACAGTGTTGACAACATGTATCCGGGCGATTGTTGACCGGTCTATACTTAGCTTTAGAAACTAATGTAAGCGAACTATTATTAGTTAATTCTTAATGATATATATTATTTCTCTTATTGTTTATCTTATTATCATTTTCAATTAATTGTCATTGTGATCGTAAGTAATACCTTATATGTATGAAAATACTATGCCAACTAAAAAATTACTTACATTGCACTTTGAGATCAAACGGTGCGCTGTATGTTTCTCCTTCACTGTTTATCGCTGAGCAAGCGTAATGTCCGCCAGAGCCTTGCTTGATTCTTCTCAAAGTTAGCACATTGTCCATGGGGAGAACACCACCAGATTCATTGTAGGGCACCAGATGGTTCTAAAACAATTAGATGCAATTATTTCTTGTATCCACATCTATCTATATCTGTAAGATCCTGTACGCCCTTAAGATAGTGTACCTATTACTCATAGTGTATCAAGAAACAAATCAAATGACAAAGTAGCTAGAAGCATAGTAATATGAAAATTATCCTTCCAATATTGTAGCTATAGTATTATTCAATAATTAACTCAAAACAACAATTATTTTAAAATAACTATATTTACTTTAGGTCAAGCTAGCTTTTGAAAATTGTTTCATGCTCAGAACCAAATAGTTCCCTTAATGACAGTCAGCATAGGTACTGTGGTAAGCTGAATTGATAAATTGTTCAGATTAAGAGCCGGTACTGTCATCCGCGAAGTGTTAATCGGCTGTCAAGTATAATCCATATTTAGATTGAGCGTTTTTGTTCTATATAAATGTATGAATTCTCATTCTAAACCCTGGTTAATTTTAACCCGCAGTTAGTATCTTAACCGGGTGTGAAAGTACAGGCCCTAAATGTATGTTCCAAATAGGGATAGGGATTGATTAGATATAGTTCAATGATTTTATATTTGAGGAAACGCTTTTGAACCATGTTCTGTGGAAATGGGCAACGAGGAAATTTACGTGTGTGTTATATCTTCAAATAATGCATTAATGTATCAAGTATTTGGTTCATTTATGTATATTAATAACCACTCGCCCAGAAGTTACTATGATTCTTATGAAACTTTATAGAAGTCTATAATGTTCAATGTTAGTTAAGTGTTTAATAGAAAAGGCAGGAATACAACACATTCTAAAATAATGTTATAAATAATGGAAGTTTAAAGATACTTATATTATATACTTGGAGATTATATTTGGATCCACCGGCTGGATTATTAAGTGGATGGCGATAAAGAAAAATATAATAAATTAACAATAAGAACATTAGTTAGTTATTGTACAATTACAGGTAAAAGTGATAATTCAGTTTTTATAGGAGTTTTATGGTAATAGACTAATTAATCGAGAATTGTGGCCAAACAGGTCACTGGACTCAACTCCATTATATAATTTTTTGTTTGGGCAGTTAAAGATTAACCTTTTAAATAGAAGCAGCGATTATTAACTGATAACTGAGCAATAGCTGCAAAATGTATTTGAAAATATGCGTAGGAGGGTAAATTTGTGTATAGCTAGTAAGTGAACATCATTTTCAATAACTTCAATAATTTCAGGTTTATTGTTAGTGCAATGGTACCTACTGTAAATCTGTAAATCAGGGAGTAGCATGTAATTTTGCATGCATGTTGCATGTTTTTTGTTGCTAATAAAAAATAAATGTCACAATGTGTTTCCTCTAAATATTAAATTAAAAACACTTCATTATTATTAAAGCTATTCAGCTATTCCTATTAAAACTTGTAGTCTTTTAGTAGTATTCGTTTAATACAGTTGATTAATAAAGAAAGAATTCAATTCACTAATTTTCATGTAATTCAATATTATGAACACACTTGTGAGGTTAATTGATCATGTTAATTTAATTGAAACTGACCGTGGGAGTCTGCTCAAAGTGCTTAGAATCTAGCTTATTTTTTAGATAGTTTTAGTTAATAATTGCCAATCAGTGCACTATACCTGCGATCATGTGGCTTGTGGATATTTATGAGGGTTCTGTAATGTGTTGTTTGGTGCTTTGTTCCTATTTAATAAAGGAATAGTTTACAATTAATTAATTTATACAGGGTCTTTCCTAATGGCGTGCAGAAAATTCAGGGACATACTCTATGACTAAAATTAACATAATTTTGTTAATTAAACATAAAGTTGCCATTTTCGAGCTTGTCAATATAACAATAAAAATCAATTTAAAATTAATTTCTAAACCACTTGAGATAGTTTTAACAAATTTGGTATACTTTTTTTAACATTTTAGGAGCTATAAAAAAAGTCAACTTTTATAAATTACCATTGGCTGAGTTATGGCGGAGTATCATGTTTTTTTTTCCAGAAAAAAATTATGTCACCCTGAATAATATTACAAATACATCGCATACCCTTAATTTTTTATTCCTACACCATTGCACGCATCCGTCGCCGTTTAGCAACAAAACTGATTTTCTTAACAAGCAAAAATTTAAAAATTTCGAAACGTAATAATGAATCTATATATTATTATTCTAATAACAATAATAGCTCATAAAAAATCTAATAAGTAATTAACTAAATAAATAACTGTCCCACTATTGTAGGGCATTTATTAACTGTTCTATTTCATTTGGAGGAAATGCTCTATTACAAATATTTCTTTGTAGAATATACCAGCAGATATGCTCTTTGGGATTTAAGTGGGGTTAGTTGACCCATAATACCTATTCTTTAAATATTTTCCCATTGAAAAATTCACTATCTCAACGAGATATTTTTGACTACTGTATAATATGTATAATACAATGACACTTGTTCAATATTACACTGATGTTTGAAATGCATGCACGAAACGTTGACTGGTATAGGGTTGAAGAGATTGGGAATATTGATCAAAAAGTGTCTTTTCTTAATTCAAAAAATACTGCAACTCTTTAATGTACATGCTCCTGTGAGAAAAATTAGAATAACAAAAAAATTAAACCCGTGGATTACTCCAAATATTAAACTGATGATGAAAACACGAGACAAGGCTTTGTCTGAATACCGGTCGTCGCTGAAAAATATTTATATTACTTGTACACAAAGCGAATCAAAATGGGCATATTATAAAGCAATGAGAAACTTTGTTACAGCGTCTATTCGTCGAGAGAAACAAGCATATATTCAAAGTGTATTAAATCGTAATTATAGAAATTCAAAAATTCTTTGGCAAACCTTGAATAAGTTAAACGTGCATAAAAAAGTTGGAAATGATGAAATACCTGACCATTTAAGGGATCCTGATACAATAAATAAATTTTTCATAAATTCAGTTAGTAATACATCAGCTGATCCTGACACTATTGAATATTATAATAATAATAAATATGCTAAAATAAATTCGCCGCTGGAGTTGCAAACTGTTACAACTTTTGACGTTGTAAATATTGTACTTGGCATAGAGACAAATGCTAAGGGGGTTGATGAAATATCATCAGAGATGTTGAAAATATGTATATCCTACTGTGCACATGCAGTTACGCATGTTATCAATTTTGCTATAAAAGAAAATATTCTACCTGCATGTTGGAAGCATGCCCTTGTAATACCTATTCCTAAAAAAGAAAATGTTGCTACTTTAAATGATCTGAGACCTATAAGTATTTTGCCGGTGTTATCTAAGGTTATAGAAAGAATTGTATACAATCAGTTAAAAAGTCATGTAGAGGTCTACAACATTTTACCCCCTAAGCAATCAGGTTTTAGACCTGGCTTTAGTACAACTACTGCGCTACTTGACCTTACGGATGACATGTTGCAAGCTGTTGACAAGTCTATGGTTACACTGGCTGTCATGCTAGACTACTCCAAGGCATTTGATTGCTTAGATCACAAGTTATTATTGTCTAAATTGAAATATTATGGAATTTCGGTCAGTGCCTTGGGGTGGTTCGAAGCATATTTAAACAAGCGTCTGCAACAAGTGCAAGTTACAGTAGATGGTGGTAAGATATTCTCAGATAAATTAGAAATATTAAGAGGTGTTCCTCAGGGGTCCATCCTAGGGCCTCTGTTATTTGTCATATATACGGCTGATATACATGCTATTGTACATTCAAATATGCATTTGTATGCTGATGACTGTCAGTTGTATGAGTCTTTTAGTTCTGAATCACAGCATTTAGCAATAAGTAAGTTAAATACTGATCTTGAACGAGTGAACGATTGGTCGGTTAGAAATGCTTTATCATTAAATCCTCTGAAAACCACTGTGATCATGACCGGCACGGAAAAGCAGCGGGAAAAAATAAATATAGAAAACATGCTCTTATTAGGAGATGTTCCTCTATCTGTCAAAGATAACTGCATGAGTTTAGGATTAACCTTTGATAAAAATCTGTCTTTCTCGCGGCATGCTACCAAGTTAATTTCAACAGCCTATGGTAGATTAAAAGGTTTATATAAATATAAATTTGTATTGAGTACATCTATCAAACTTAAACTGGTAGAGTCACTGGTTTTATCGCTTTTTGATTACTGCGACATTGTCTATGGACCTTGCCTTTCAGTATATGATCAGCATAGAATTCAAGTAGTGCAAAACTCTTGTATGAGGTTTGCAGCTAATGTTAATCGCAGAGATCATATCACCCCTTATCTAAATCAGCATAATTGGAGTAAAATGAATGTCCGTAGAGATATTCATTATTGCTGTTTCATTCATAAAATTTTATTAACAAATAAGCCATCTTATCTTGTTTCTAAACTGGTGTTTGGTGATGACGTATACAATCGAGGTAGACGAGATAAATACTTGATGCATATCCCTAGGCATTCCACCACATCTTTTAAGGGTTCTTATTCCTATAAAGTACCATACATTTATAATTCTCTTCCACTAGCAATAAAAAATATTAAAAACTTTACTAACTTTAAGTTAAAATTAAAAGAATATTTCAAAGACCAATAAATAAAAAAATCTCTTTTCTCTGCTCATTATCACTGTTATTTTCGGCTGTCAACAATGTTCACTTTCTTTTTATGTAGTCTTCATACTTTAGGATGAGTATATTTTCTTGTTTTTCTTATAAGTTATATATTATTAATATATATTTTGTAAATTATAGATGTATACTATTTTCAGGTTGGGCTAAAGCAGCCCTAGGCTGAGCCCCGCCTCAATAAAGTCAGTTATTATTATTATTCATTTATTTCCGACGAATTCTTAGTTTTACTATGGAAATGACGTAAACCAATAAGAAAATAAATCACAGCTCGTAGCACAATTAAGCTAAGATAATAAATTAAAAACAAGTAGACAGCTAATACTACGGACTACGTAATGACATATAAAAAAATATACAGGGTGGTTCATTCATTCCGGGTACATCAACAAACACATTATGGGTCACCCTGTGTAATAAATTATGTCATATGCTATAAGTAGTTTGTTTATTGTTCCAATAACTGTTCATTATTATTTTTTTATTTATTGTTGTTTTGTTAATTGTTATTTGTTGTAAATGATTTGTTACTTTTTCGTTATTCTTTTGATAATACATACAGAAAGACGCAGATCAGTTTGCTGATGGTTTTTCACGTTCCAAACATGATCAAACTGTAGCATATGAAACATCATTGACCTCACAAGGAAAAAAGTTGTCGAGTGACGTATAAATATGACCGTAGATATTAGAAAAATTTAAGTTGATGATTATTTTTGAAGAGCCGAAATGTTACTTAGAAAAATTGTTTATGCCATTCGATAGAGCGTAAAAAATTGCTATGAGAAAGTGTCCTTTTTTCAATAGTTCTTCAAACAAGACTGAAATTTCACAAAAACGTATTTCCAAAATTTCGATTTTTTGCAAATATCCCAATAGCTGATCATGGTAGCCTGGAGTTTTTGTGGCATATTATTGGACGTCAAATTTCGCAACTTTGACCCCAATTTAACCTACTCTATCTAACGGTTTCCAACATATCCAAGTTATTACAATTTGAAACACACAATAGTGTGAACTTTAAAGCTGGCGCTAATGCAAGATATATAAAACATTGTAGCTTATATTGTGGCGAGTATAATAAAAAATTATTTAATAATGCTCAATTTGCAATTATTGTACCTTTATAATAACAATAAGCTAGTTCTGGCCTGCCCACCTGCGGCCAACTCAATAGGCGTATTTGTTCAGAACGGCATCAGTGTAATTTGCGAGTATTACTAATTATAGGCATTATTAGATGATTAATATTAACAAGTGCTGCTATTAGTTTCGCCATATTTGCTACAGATCAATTCGACGTAGTCAACAGTGGCCAGATAGTGTATCTACCAGTACACAATTCAGTAATAAAGATTTCTTTATTCAACCTTATATTAATTCATATATATTAAAACTCGTCGATTCTGTCTCGCTCTAAATTCCGTCGCCAAATCGACAAAGTTTCTAAGCTATCTTCTCCCAGCGGGGATCGAAGGTCGCCCTGAGTCTTTCTTCTATACATAGGCGCATTTTCGTCCAGTTTCCTACGCCTTTTCCCAATTTAAATGTCTTTTCAAAAAATCTTTGCAAAATTTTTGTCGATCGCCGTTCGGCGAGAGAGATGCGGTTAGCACTAGCATTTGTCCTCACGCTTAATGGCCCCGTTACGCCTGCCGAAATCCCGACATTTCGCGAGGCCCCCTCGACCCCTTTTCTAATTTTTACGGCTTCGAGAACCGCTCCACGCGAAACTTCCGTCTCTTCTCTTAACCTTTGAGATTTTTTCGAGACTGTACGTAGAGTGCTTTTACGTCTATTTCGTCTTTGAAAATCTCGAGTCGCGCCCGTCTCCAGTTCTTTCCATTTTATCTACCGATGTGAGATTAAACTAACCACAATCCCCTCCTACGAAAACTGTTAAATTAATTAAACTTTAGATAGGTGATTTTCCTATCAGAAATATTGGTAACGGAATCGATAGTACTAACTGCCAAACACTTCTGATTACCAAAACACTGAAGCGAAATGCTTTTCCAATTAGACTATCGATAAAAATTAATTTTTCAGGTTAGCATGTACAGTTTACATACTTGTCTCAGCGTCAAATAATTTTGAATGACGCGGTAGCGCAATGGTATAGTCGTAGGATTTCAAACATCGTAATGCTGACTTCACGAATTCGAATCACGCTGAAGGCAATTTTTTTTCCAATTTTACTTTTACTTTTTTTTTACTTTTTAATTCCAATTATTTATTAGTATTAGCGTTTAGTTATTCTATTTCATTGTCCGTAATATTTATTCTTTCTGAAGGTAAAGTTTGGAATTAATTCATTCATTTTGGCAGTCTATAAAATTCATCAGTTTGGTTTACAAAAGTAAATATCTACATTAAGTTGTTCCAACAATTATGAGAGCAATATATTTCTTAACGCCGCCCTTACACCTTTTCGAAGGGCGAGCGGGGCTCCGAACCGTAGCGGAGGGCTGCATTGATAAAATTGATAAAAATGTTTACTAAAAAATCAATTCTACTTTCAGCACTTAAAAAATGATGTTTTACTTTTACCATCAAGAATAGAGTACCCTTACAATTAATCAAAATAATATTAAGAAAAATAGTTTAGTATAATTACATCATCATTCCAGATACAAAATTTCAGCTTTCTGCCTCTAAATGTATGATTTCATATACAATGGATTATTTCAAATTTCTTTAATATGTATTTTCTTAAAAATAATATTATTCTAGATGCTTTTGTCACCCGCAGGGTGACATCAGGCCGCAGGCCTGGACCCTCGGTCAGGCTAGAAATGGGAACGAAAATCGCGACGCGATTTTCTCCCATTTCTAGTGTAGGTATAATCTCTGAAAAATAAAACAGGTTATTCCATTTAAAATAACAAAGTTAACATTCGCCTTTTTGCTTTGTGATTACTATATCTGGTTGTCATTATGTTTCAGGGACAACTGTCATTCTTTTGTATTTAACATTTTTAACTACTAAAATACAGTACTAAATATCATTAAAAGGATATCGAGGATCTCTGTGTATATTTACCGACTTGAAATTCTATTTAACTCTACTTAATAGCCTCCTTATGACGAAATGAAAATCTTCTAATTGACCTTATCAAAACAGTAATTGGTGAATAGACGCCCTGTCTGATTTTGGCAATTATAAAGGAGGGAGATTAGTATAGCCGGAATGATATAATCATTAGTGCCAAGAATATCACAAAGGGTCGAGAAGTTTTCAAACTTTCCAGCAATTCTGATGAGTATATAACAGCTGCCGGCTGAATGGATGTAAAACGATCGCACCGGAGGTTCCACTTAGAAACTGTACGCCTTAGAAGATAACTACGTGTTCGAAAGAAAGTTTTCATGCGTCAAAACGCTTAAGATCAGTTCATGGAGTTATTTAGACACGCAATTTAAATTTAATTTGATAATTATTTGCTTAAACTAAAATTCAATACTGCTGATAAAGACATTAAAACAGTTCCTTAGGTAATGTTAATGTAAGCAATAAAAAATAATAATTTGTAAATTATATCTAATGACGCTCTGTATCATAATGTGCTGAAAATATACTTGAAATAAAGCTATAAAACTTATAGCGATAGTCTTCCAAAGGAAACATGATTTAAAAAATGCATTATTCACCATTTAAGGTAAAATTGCAAAAATGTTTTAAAAATTCAATATTTTTAAAGCACATGAGTCCTCTTAGGCTCTATGAGATCCTAAAATATATATTTTTTGTTTATTACTACTTTGGCATACTATTGGGAAACTCTGTATAATATTTATATAATTAAATTGTACCAATATTTATTAATCATTTCTATTAAACATTTACGTATCTGTGGCTAAAACAAAACAGAGCGCAGGATAGTCAGATTTTGCGGCTAATGTCTGTGATAGATGAAGCAATGTTCCATGGTGACGATAATTTGATTTATTAACTTAACTCGTGTGGGTAAATTAAAATCAGTATACTGGACCGGAACCGCATTTTTGCATAGATCCCCTTCGGATGTATGAGCCGACATATTACATACTACACAGCTTTTTAGTATAGTACTTCATTGCCAAATTATCCATATTTTCAAATAATAGTTTCGATTAGAAATGACAAATAAGTTTAGTCGTCGATTTCAATTACTTAGATGCTGTTTACACCGCGCCCGCGATGTGGATAATATTTTCAGCTGTCTTATTTTTCTAATTTAAAGAACTGCCACTGCCAGTTTTACAATGTTTTATGTTTCTCTGTAAAATATACCCACTATGTAATATAATCCGATCAATTATGTGAGTGAGTGTATTATTATAAAATTTAATAGTTTCCGTTACACATAAAAGTAAAAAAATCAAAATAAGTTATTATGCCCTAAAAATAGTGGTAAAACCCTGCCCTAAATAATGTGGTTTCTTATTATAAAAGTATCTTCAAATATGACTGTATCACTTCACATTGCTTGTTTATAGATAGGTATATTATTACGTTCTGAGGATAATTAAAAAGTGAATGTGCTTATAATGATTTGTTTTCAGTTTCAGAGCTGTCTTGTTTAATGTACTCACAATTTTATTGGCTATCAATGACAGGTGACAAAATAAAAGGGTATCTATTCGTTGCGTTAGTCGCCTTGGTTATATCTGAACGCATGCAACGGAATGGAACACATAAGCTACTCATTTTTACGTGCATTTTTTTGTAAATATGATTGATGGAATTAAAATTGATATAAAAAAAATAAATATAATGTAGATAAGTTCAAAAACTTCTTAATTTCAGTTAAAATTATTTGCTGATGCACATTTTTATTAATATAAGATATTCATAATTCTTATAACATTTTTAGTTAAACAATTACTAGACACTATTTCGGGTATAAATAAACGATATGCAAGATGTTTCTATGTGATAAATCAATTTTAATTTGAACTAATTAATTTTGAATTTATTAATTTTAAATGAAATTATTCTTATTTCCTGTAGGGAATTATTGGCTTTCAAGCTTCCAAGTAAAACCAAATTTTTGTTCAAAAACCTGAATAAGTATTATTACAGATACATAGATGACTAAATCCTTGATTTCAGTCACCTGCCTAAACCTACAACAAAACCTACACAAAGAAGTGTATTTGCATATTATCGATTTTACACTTCCAATACTGGTTATTAAAGTTCTTATATATACAATTCATTTCCCTAATCACTTGTTCCTTGTCACATGTGGTTTGATACGTGACTATGATGTATAAGAGCTTATAAGTTGTGTACTTTTTCCAATGTTGACCATAGAACTTTTCTTCAAGTGTGAGATACTTAAAATTCGCGGGATTTAGATATCGTGGAATAAATATATTATGACTCAAGTTATTTCGCTTTCTAACTGCTGGACCTAGGATGAGAGTAAGGAACTTATGTTTCAGATTCTACCCAGAAGAAGCGTAGAGGGCTACGAAGTCACTAAAAAAGGACTCCCAGACCTCCCCTCGAAGCCGCGACTGCCGACAGCGGTCGCGGGCTCACTTCGAGTACCCTTCCGTTACCTTGCACAAAGCTAAAGAGCCAGTTGGCTCCTTGGGCCAGGTGTATCCCCAGCCACTCCTGACCTACCCCAAACCACCACCCAGGACGAGAGCGGCATTTACCGCCTCCGCCCGAGACAGACTACCCCCGGTGGGCGCAAGAAGATCCTACCCAACCTTCAGGGTAGAATTCCATATCTATCACTTTTGTGATCGGGGTTGGTGAAGGATGGGGTTCACCTCTACGAGGCAGTCCAGACCTACAGCGATGGGGAGGGTAAAGAGTGATAATCCCGCTCAGCCTCTCCAGGTCAAGACCACGGTCAATGAATATTGACGAAGTTATTTCGGAGACCTTGCGGATCATTGTGACTGGACACATTCAGCGAACCGAGCGAGTATCCAGGATTTTCTGTCGTGTTGGATACTCGTAATTGTAAATTAGTTCTGTCGTCTTGTAATAGGTTAAGTCAATATCAATCAAAATCTAAAAATAGATTAAATAAAAGCCAGAAAAAAATTTGGGGTTTTTATTCCCAGGTCGTTGGTATATTATTGTATCAGAACATTACCAAGGTAACTGTCATGTATACTTACATATCTATTAAAAGTGTGTACCTAGGAGGACAGTAACAACAAATTTAACGACGCTTGGCTGCCAGGGGATGAGAATAAAATTATACAAAGTATGTAGGTAATTTACATTTTACGAGTCCAGTATAGAGTTTGCCAAGAAATAAAGGATTGTATATAGCATCTAATGCCGCTACAATAATGAATACACTCCACTGCAGTTATATGATATTATAAAGTATGTTCCTCTTAGTACCTCATACATGAATTGAAATACATTTTTGGACATTCCATTGTATCAGAACAATACTTAATTGATTAAAAGAATATCTAGGCTCATTAAGTTCAATTTTAATAGTCTATGCATTATGTAAGACATAACAACCAATACTCAGATTTTCTATTATTAATAACAAGATTTGTTTCCAATGTTATGTCACTGTGAGATATTAGATATTCATTGTAGTCTTTTTTGGGATTAAACCACCAGTAATATGATAAAAAACAGGAAACTAGTATTTAAATTAATATCAATATTAAATGAAGGGCTAAAATCAAAATAAAATTACAGTTGGCATTATATAAAGAATCAAACAGTTTAATTAATAAAAAAATGGAAACCTTCAAGTTTAATTTATTTTGTGCAGATCTACAATTAATATATAAAAAATTTTAATTGGACTCTCATAGCAGGCCTTTGTACAGTCTTCATTCTTTCAAAACATATATAATGGAACGTGTATGAATTTTTTATTATAAAACCTAAATTTCATTCTTGTCAAGATATTACGACACCAAATATTCTGTAATAATACTTCCTAATTTGAAATTTACATAAGTACTTTTTCTTGCGCTAGAGCTAAATAGCGGAAAGGAGTTCACAAGAAAGCGGAAAATTTAAATTTAATATCCAATCTAGCCATGTTTGAATACCAAGATGCCTTAAATTTAAAAAATTTTAAAAAATATAAAAAAATTACTAAAATATTTCTTCAAATAGTTTAAATTAGATCTTTTACGAATACTAGAAAGTCCAATAGTTCCCGCAATTGCACCATCGTAAAAACAATATAATAATGACCTGGCAATTAATCATCAAACATAAGTTGCTTACAAAAAACACGTTTTCTTCGCCACTTCCCCGAAAACTAAGATGTTGTAGGCATGTAAGTGCGCATGCTCCCCTTTTTTACTTTGATGTTTCGATATAAGCCTTCTCGTATAGAAGTGATTAAATTAAAATCAAGGTCACTGTCCGTAAGAAATAGCATATTAAATTTCTATACGCAATTATTTTATCATTTATAGATTATTTTATAAGGTGAATCTAATAGCGCTCTGATACTACTTATGAGTCACTCTCTGTAATTTTACCCAAAAACTATAGATATATGTTGTTTAAAAGAAACTTGAAAGAAATAATGTAATTACCTAATTACGTAAATTTCCAAAACATCTAACTAATCACGTTATCATGAACTACAACTTAACATATTTTATGTTACTTTTATTGACTATATAGTATAAACCATCAAGGACATTAGTTTAATAATTAATATCATCAGGAATAATGTTTCTCAAATTGTTGAGTCCAATCTAGTTTTGTGTTGACTTATACTGAAAAAAATTAGAATTCCCCGAAACCTGTCGATTTATGTTCTTGGTGGGAGCATTTTTAACAGTCAAGCCAACTTGATACATTCATCCCCCTAATACCTAGCAACCTAAACTTTAAAATTTCAAATGGAACTACGCTACTTCTAACGCATCAATTTAAAGCTCCTTCCATTGCAAATAGACTGGTGCATCGTTTTTGGAAATCGGTTGAGATTTGACATAGTTATTGGCTAAAAACGAAAAGTTGACATACCGATATTCGCGTACTAATTTTTACAGAAATATCCACCAATAATAAGCTTTTTACCTACTACACAACCACATTAGTTTTTTTAATGCGTATTGTCAAAATCACTGCTGTTTTTTGCTTGTGACTACCAAACCGTTAGTTTCAGTGTGTTGTAGAAAGTATAAATGGGTGTTCGAAATGGTTTCGAAATGGGCTTTCGAATTTTTAATGCTAATCATCCTGACAAAAATGTAAGCCATCAGTACGTTAAACAACTGATGGATAAGTTTATTGCAACGGCTTCGCTTCTATTGTTATCTTTGTTATCTTCAGATAACAAGATTGTTAGACCCCTCCCCATAGATTTATTTTATCATATGAGTATATATGTATATACATATTATATAGTTCTATTCATCTTACTGTTGTTGTTATATTTTTTTGGTAAAATAAACTAATTATTATTATTATTATTATTATTATTATTATAAATAAGAAATATGAAGTAATTCGCCCAGTTCGGAATAAAGCAGTTGAAGTGGAAATTTTGAGTCAATTGCAGATGGACAATAATTAGTCGATCGAAGGGGTGTCTCAAGCTTCTGGCGAATTCAGTTCAAGTATTCTTCGAATTTTGAAAAAATATAAGTTTTATCCATGTAAGACGATGTTGGTTCAAGAGTTACATGAAGATGATTTTGATCGACGTAAGCAATTTTATGAATATTTTAGTGAGCGACTTCTACTAAACCCAAATATTCTCTACAACACTTGTTTTTCAGACAAATGTACATTTATGTTGAATGGCGAAGTGAATAGACGCAACTATCGCTATTGAGGTGATACTAATCCTCAAGATTAGTCAGAGAATTTCATTCTCATACTCCTCAAAAATTGAATGTTTGGGCCGGAATTTTGGGCAACCATACTGTTGGACCGTTTTTTTCTCAAGGAAATCTCGATGGGAAGAATTATTTCGAATTATTGGACGACATGATTGACCTTATGATAACAGAAATTTTAGAGTGACGACAATTTAATAGAAACTGAAATAACTTTCCAACAAGATGGCGCACCCCCTCACTATGCTGCTGCTGTGAGGAAATTTTTTTATAACCATTTCCCAGGTCATTGGATTGGTAGTAGAGGTACCATTAAATGGTCACCAAGATCACCTAATCTATTCCCTTTGGACTTTTTCCTACGAGATCATTTGAAATCGCGAATGTACGCCATGCAGCCTGAAAACCTAGAGGTGTTGCGTCAGAGAATTGTGGAAGAATGCCGATTAATAACACCGGTTGTCTTTAGTAATGTTCGAACAGAATTTCAAAACAGACTGTATTATTGTTCGCAAGTTAACGGGGGTCATTTTGAGCAATACAGTAAGTAAAACCGATTCCCAAAAACGATGCACCAGTGTATTCGCAATGAAAAGGTATTTAAAATGATGTGTTAGAAGTAGCGTAGTTCCATTTGGAATTTTAAAGTTGGAGTTGCTGCGTGCTAGGGGGATGAACATCTCAAGTTGTCAGTGTCTGCTCACCATATGAACAGAAATGGGCGAGTCTCGACGAATAAAATTTTTTTTTTTTCGTTTTATAATTATAGGAGGGGTCAATTTCTCGTTGAAAGACGAGAATATAATTTCAGACATATTTATTTCAGTTGTTTATCGGAATATATTATATTCCGGGATATATTTATTTACAGCTACCATGTAGCACAATAATTAAATCTTGTTTTTAAAATTTAATTCTATACATTTAAACAAAATCCACAACATTTTAGTTTGAAAATTTTAATTCAAGTGTCATTACATTATATTTTCCAAGTGAACGATGCAATTGGTTAATTAAACTTTAATGTATTTTATAAAGTACTTGCTAAATATAACCTGTACAATGAAAATAAATTAAAGCACTTGTAATATTGATGAATATTTTCCCACATTGTAATGTAGAAATTAATTTTCTTTAGTTTCATTTGATAAATATGCATGAAAGGTCTGACCGAGAGAATGTTTATGTTACTCAGATCATTTAAGTCAGGAACTACAAAGATGCATTTTGATTGGACACTCATTGAGTATAAATATTTTATTATTAACGATATAAGTCACTAATAAAACCCTGGAAGCCAAGTTTAAACTTTTCCTTTTATTCGACTTCGTGGTGCTTCATTAAAATGCTGAAGAATACGTTGGTGTAGCAAGCAATTCACGTTAATAAACAATTCTGCAGTTGCTTTGATGCTTCCAAAGATTAAGGCATAGGAATTAATTTAAGGTAAGTGGTAAACCACGACATGTATTGTGAATTTCTGTAAATGAGTAATCCCATAGACCGTTCTAGTTAATAGGTTATAAAATGATTTCGTAGTTAATTCAGTTCAATTTATTATTATCATTAGCAACAATAACATTTCACAAAAGTAATTTTACAAGTCACTGCGGTAAAATAACTAGAAATAAGCACAAAAGACCCTCAAGCCGACATGAGTACAGCTTGTCCTGTGCATCCCATATCCTCCCAAATGGCACGATGTACACTTTAGACATTATACAGTAATTATTCATATTCTTCTAAAAGTACTTTGTACTTAGTTATTCATATTCATAATTATACGTCTATATTTCCAAAGAGTTGCAAAAATCTGTAATGTAGTAAATATATATTTGTAGCCGATCTTTTATTCCTAATTTATTTAATTTCGATAAGGATAACTTCTAGTTAAGTTGTCGCAGATGGGCCCGATTTCAGCGGGACAGTTTCATATTACAACAAATGCTCCAAGTACTTGGAATATAAAAAAAATCCGGAATTTTTTAGTTTATTCACAAGGAGAACTTTAAAAGATTGTGATTAAATTTAAATTTGATACATGCTTAAAATTAACCACAAAAATGTAAAAAGCTAATGGAAATTGATGCAGAACACAACTACGTCATCTGATTAATTATCTTATGACTATATTCATGTAATTTTTGTTTAAAATTTTTTAAGAACTTTTTAAATATATTTAAGTGATATTCATATTTGTTAAGATTTAAGAGCTTCTCTTGATTATTCGTTATATCTTACTTCTTAGTCTTACCAATTACATAATTTTAGTTGAAAGTACTACCTAGTTGTTTACTAGTGGTAGAAAGTACTAGTAGTTTAGCTGTAGTTGAAATATTAGTAGTACCATAGACATATAACAAACTACAACTAAACTACTAGTACTTTCTACTAATAGTAAACAACTAGGTAGTACTTTCAACTAAAATTAGTAGTACTATTTAAAACAAAACTAGTTTCAGCTCTATATCCACTTTGAAGATTTTTTACCCCCTGTAAATAGAGAAATTGAATGTTTTTGACGCCAACTCTATTTTTTTATTATTGCAATGGTCCATTAGAATTAGCTGGAGATGGTTAAGGCACTCTTCATTTCAATTCAAAAGTAAAATACCGTCCAAAAAGTAAGGTGACAGCTGAAAGGTCACTTATGTTATACCGTTGGATTCAGAAAATAACTTAGATTCCTAAAATACAGTAATATACAGAGTGTTCCACAAACAAATCGGGAGTTGGTATTACTTCCGGTAAAACCGAAAGTAGAAAAAAGGTAATTTTTATGTTAAAAAGTGACCTTTAATAAGTACTTCCGCCATGCCAAATTTGGAAATTGTATAAAAAAAAGGTGGAAAGAGGGGTATACCATGAATTTGTGTGGCAATGTATGTATATATACACGGTGTCCCACTGGGAACCGCCTCGATCTATATATGGCAAACTATAATTAGGAAAAAATTGAAAATTGGGCAGTGTACCAAAGTCACTGGGGGCAAGCGATCTAAAATATTTCCAAGGTGGCCGCACCTTCGGTAGTAGGTGTCAACTTGCTTATTTCAAATGGAACACGTTGTATATTATTAGATTTTTGAATTCTACTCAAAATTTTAAATATATTTCATGTAGGATGTCCTATACCTAGCTTCAACCTATTTTGAAATATTGACAGGTAAATATTGACATTTTTCAACTTTGACACCCTGTAAAATCTAAATGGTTTGAGATCGAACAAAACGGTTTGCACATTCCTATCTTCACTTTTCATAAGCTATCGTTTGATACTAATTTAACCAAGGGATTAAATTTAATCGAAAATTTTTTATTTCTAGAAAATCTGAAATTAGTATTAAACGATAGCTTATGAAAAGTTAAGAAAGGAATGAGTAGGTTATTATAGCCGGAATTGAGACTCCCCCCACCCCTTTTGACCTTGAATGACCTTGAAGTGACCTTTGGATGACCTTGAAGTGACCTTTGGATGACCTTGAAGTGACCTTTGGATGACCTTGAAGTGACCTTTGGATGACCTTTGAATGACCTTGACGTGACCTTTATATGACCTTAAAGTGACCTTTGGATGACCTTTATGTGACCTTTGGATGACCTTTACGTGACCTTTACATGACCTTAAAGTGACCTTTGGATGACCTTTGTATAACCTTGAATTGACCTTCGTTTGACATCTGTAATTGTCAACACAAGACATGACGTAATCGAATGTTTAGGGAAGGGGTATTCTATAATATGTATATATAGAGAGGAGATTATAGCAAGGAATCACACTTCGTTCACTGCCAACCTTATAGTCAACGTCTACAATAGTGCAAATTGTGTGTTGTCCTGTATTAATATTTTCAAGTGAGAACAATTGTTGTATTTATTACTATTTAGATATTACAGCTAGTTATCTTTAAACAAGAAATGGCATTACCAAGTGTTGATTTAAACAAAATTAATAGTAACATTAACAGAGACTTTATTGATATTGCTCGACGATCAATTTCCTCGTTAGAAATTGATACCCCTTATTTGATTAAAAAAATGTCATTTGTCAATACACGTTTTGGAAAGTGCGTTTTGGCTATACTGTTCGATAGTAAGAGCAATGTAAGCTTTAAGTGTTATTTACCAAAGAGGGTTATAGAACACATAACAGAGGATGTTATGAATAAAATGAATTCTTCTTGGGAACAGTACACGATAACTTATTTAGGTCAAAGCGAGCCTACATATAAAGATATTAGATCTAAAGCATTGATAAAATTTGGTATTGCCAACTAATTTTATTTAAAAAAATATATCTATTAGTAATAAATATAATTTGTAGATCATATCTTAGTATATTTACCTATTTACACTATTTAGCAGTATCTCATATAAGGTTGCTTTTCTTGTTTTATAAGTCTAAAAGGTAATGAATAATTTGCTATATTATACTATCAGTTTTAACAATAACGTTTATTTTGTAGAAAACTATTAAAATGTGGATGCATTATGCTAGCCAACACTGGACTGAAGCTATCGATATCCAGTCAGCTGTGAAAAGAATGAAGAGTGAGTTGGATTGCTTGGTAATGGATAGACTTCATGCTTGTAATTATGACAGGGATTACTGCTTTTCCGAAGAATTGGTTAAACAATTGCAGGAAGATATTGAAAACTATCGCCTTGGTGCTTCGTTGTGTGATAGTTATTTAAATAACACTTTAACTTTGAATAATTTTTGTGAGAAAATGGTGGAGAAAGGACTAAAATGTTTTCTCAATTCCAATTTGCTCGATTATCTACCGTATGCAATTGTTGTGAAATATAAGTTAGCATCTCAAGAATATGGTAGTGATGATCAAGATAATGATGATCAAAAGTAATATAATTAATTTTTTTTTTTATAAGTTTTTCATTATTTTTACATTATTATATACATTGTATATTATAGTAATAAATTGTATTGTACTAAATATTTCTCTTATTTTGTTGTAAAACAAAAAAAAAAAAAAACGATGTAGTGTAAATAAAAAAATAAATAAAAAAATTTAAATCTTTTATTTCCATTTATTTGTCACATGAGTACAAAAAAAAAAAACACTATATAAATATATTAAGTAAATGCAAAAAATATATTAAAAATAGATTATATCTATAAAATAAAGTACATTAACATATAAAAATTGGAAGATGTAAAAAAAATGTTCATCAGTTTACTTAAATCCATTATGTACAGACCCATCCAAAGCATTATAAGCCAAATAAGAATCATGAATTATCAATGCATAAACCCGTGTATTCTCAGGAAAATGTTTCTTTCGAGTTTCAAATTCCAGTTTTATGTCTACAGTGGATGACTTCATGGCGTCTTGTTGATGTGAACAGTCGATAACAAATAATGGATTTTTTTGGAATTCACCAATATCCATCATCGGTTCATAATTATCTTTATCGTAGAAGCTGGATTGAAACTTTTCATAAGCATAGTAAGCTGAAGAATACAATTTCTTTCCAAAATCTAAATTCCAGCGTTCATATGGATATACTTCTGAGTTTAAGTATAATCGGATGTTACTTACATCTGCATGGATGAATTGAGTAACGTCCTTGCTTATATTATCAGAACTGTCAGTACTCTGAAAGCCGATAATAATATATCGAGGTCTTTCTAAACTTGTTGTGGTTTTTATAGGCCATATATCAGTAGCTGTTTTTCTTAGAGTCGGTAATTCATATAAATCCCACATGCGATAGGCCATTTTAACCGTAGCATTTACACCACCTTTCTTAATGCGATTCAGCAACTTCAGTTTTTGTGTATCTTCAGGGATGATGTGCCTTAGCCTCCATTCAATTTTATTAATTTCGAGATCTGCATCAACTTCTCCAATGTAACAATTCTTAAAAGATCGAGCTATTATTAGTATAAGCTCTTGTTTGGTGTTGAGAATGCCCCTTGTATAATCTTCGGCGAAACCCATAAGATACTTTAGAGGCAATTTGCCACTAAAAAAGTGACTGTTGGTATCCAAAACGTCCTGATTTTTCACTGTTAGTCCCCATCCACAAGATAGTAATGATTTTAAATGTGTTTGTCCCCATGACACCATGGTTTTCATTGTTGTTGTTATACCAGGTTTTCGAATAACAGCTACTTGTTCTCCACCCATTTCATAACGAATTTCATCGAAAAGAAATGCTAACGCATTATTGGATAGGTAACACATTTTAGTGGCATCACTTGGGGTAAATTTACCTTCGATATATATATAACTTTCAGCAATATCGAGAATAAGATCTTGGCAGTGAATAGGAATTCTTATTTCATCCGAATTTCTATAGTACGGTGATCCATATGGTTTGTAAGTGTGCTCATGTAGACTAACAAGTGAATTATCAAAGAAAGGTTCATCAAACACATCCAACTTTGCACTAGTTGACGTCATGATTACAAATATTAAGGTTTCAGCTTTAATCCAATTGACTGAAGAAAGATACGATCTCTAGCAGACAATTTAGATGTTGACCGTTTAACGTTCTTTCGTATAATAAATGGCTTGTCACACTTGTTCAAAACTTTATTACTATTTGTATGTAACAGAGATGGAAAATGTTTTCTTTGATTAAAACAAAAGCCCATTATATCCTGATAGTTTAATATAGCTTTTTTAATTCTAGCTTCACAATAATTTTCTCTCCACGAAAGTCTACCAGAATACCATTATCACCTAATATACGTAATGTAATGTTTTCGATAAACTGACGTCCTTCAGGTCTTACAGACATATAAATAATATTTTGTGGTTCCTTGGAGAGTTAGGTTCAACATCTATATCAAATTCGTAGAGAGTATGTGCTTCTTCGCCATTCATATAAGCTCCAGAAGTGATATTGCAATCAACACGAATAATTCTAACTTTCATTATGTCAACTGGTAATGTAGATTCAAGTGAATTATTTGCAGAATATACTTTGTTTTCAAATCCTAATATAGTTGCAATAGAATACTTGTGAGTAAAGTCGATCTCATATTTAGATACTATTTCACATTTCAGCGTATTATTGTTGGCTTTTAATGTGAAATATTTATTAATATTGAAGTTGTCATCCTTAACACTGCGTTTTATTATAGATTCCAAAGCACTTTGAATTGCTCCATTGATTTCGTTCAACTCATATGCTCCTGGAGGAATTTGAAAGAAAGTAGTAGGTGATCTATTCTTCAATTTGAATCCAATAATATTATTTTTCTCATCAACATTTAATATTGAATTGTAAGAATAGAATCCATGTAGTCCCAATCCATATCGACAACTTGTATCGAGTTCAATTGGAGGGTAAAAGTTAGCGCTTAACACACTAGATTGTCCTGAGAACGTGAATGTACGAGACATGACTAACACATATAACTTGTTAACACATCGTTTTATTGCTGCTTACAGCAGCAGTTGAGACACATTTCCTGTCTTGAATTTGATGGTACCATATTAAACCTTGCAGAAACTTTATTTTCGGACGCTACAGTAACATCGCGTATATTGCAATAACAACACAAATATTTTCGTGGTGGAGGTCCGTCATTCACATCAATAGATTGGGATGTATTATCGCCACTGTAATGTTCCAAACAATATTGATACTTCATTACATCAATATCGCTTTTTAAATGCTCAGGTAATTTATCCCACACCCATGCGATTTCATTTGAAGCACAGGTGATCATCACTTCTTTAGGAAAATCAGCTAATTGTTCCTTTGTCAATTTTGTAAGAGTCCTATACTTTGAGAAAGCTCGCAACGAATCCGCCGTCTTTTTAATTTTTTCACGTTCTTCTTTTGGAGTCATTGGAAAATTTATTGTTAGTTAGAAATCTTAAACACAAATGTCCACACCACACTGTATTGTAGTTCTGCTGACGGTCGTAGTTGTAATAGATTATCGGCTTTGATTTAATGTAGAAATACTTTAAGAGTTCCCTGGGTGGGGGAAGATCTCCGAAACTATCGTAGTAGTTAATAATATTACCAATTTTCTTGTAGGCTACCCAATGTGTTCCTCTACCATTTATACCGTCTAAATTCAAAATTGCAGATTCAGTATGTAGGGCACCACTCTCAGGAAGATTGTCTCGCATAAATACACCTCGAAAATATGGAATTTTAAAAATATTAGCATAATAACTAATATCAATGTCGCTGAGAGCTCTTCGAGGTAGAGACTTTAGAAGTTTTTTGGATTGTTCGGTTTCAGATAAAGTCCTAATCCAGTTCGATATGGTTTTAAATACAATCCTTCGCCTTTTTTTCCAAGAGGCATAGATTCAATTTTTTTATTATGACGCACCCCTTCAGCCATGCGTTGATTTGCATTTTTTACATCACTTATTGTTTTATATAGACCTGCAGCACCGCCGGCTAAACTTCCCAGCGCCGATAATCCCGCAAATATAGGAATTAATGGTAAAATTCCACCAACTTTCGGTATAGGTATAATTCGCGGAGTACGAATATTCCTTTTACCCCCTGATGTTTTCACAAATTTTCGTGCTGCTTGTAAAGCAAAATGTGTTGCTTTTTTTGTATCATTAGAAACGAATCGTTTACCGCCAGCTTTACGTATTTCATCTCGTACTTTATGAACAATATTACCACCAAAGCTGACCTTCTTTTTCTTAATATTCTTCTTTTTATTTGCCTTTCTTCTGGGAACTGATTTAGATTTACATCCCATACCTAAACGACGTTTTGCTTTCATGATATTTGTAACTAACCAGGCGGATGCTTTTTCTCTAAAATTGGCGTCTTTAGATTTAACCCTTTCCCAGGCGCGCTGTTCTAATTCGTAGTCTGCTTTATGGCGTGTTGGTAAATCTTTATGATCTTCGTAAGCAGCGTCGTGAACTTTGCAAGCTTGGTCCAGACCATTAATACCTGGATCACCTCTGGCAATCCTTTTTTGAAATTTTGTACCCGGTCCACAGTACTGGTAGCCACCGGGTAAATGTAATTCAAAGGGTAGTTTATTTATTAAAGAATTTATAAATCCCCTTCCTGTTCGCGAATTAGACACTTTACGTCTAGACTGACTGACGAACGGCATTAAAATAAACAAAACGTAGTAAAACTTTCTTTATAACACCGATTACTTCGATGGTAACACTAGGAACGCTAGTTATCGATTAAAATATTGAATACACCGTTTATATCTATTTATATCTATTTATATTGTATCCAACCCTCAAACAATGCGGATTGTAAAGCAAAAGCAAACATTTGTAGTGGATAATTTCAATGAACGTGTAGGAAGTGGTGTAAATATCAACAATAGACGCCATGGACCCTTGTTGCCTTCAACAATTCGGGGTTTGTTAATCGGTCCTTCGAACTGTGGGAAAACAAATGTTATGATTTCCCTTATTACACATCCCCACGGTTTACGTTTTGCTAATATTTATTTATATTCCAAGTCACTGTACCAACCCAAATATGAATATCTTCAGAAGATTTTAAAACCCATTAATGGATTAGGATTTTACACATTTAATAATAACGTAGAAATTGTGGAACCATCTGAAGCAAAACCGGACTCCGTTTTCATTTTCGACGATATCATATGTGAAAAACAAGATATTATTAGGTCATATTTTAGTATGGGCCGACACAAATCCATAGATAGTTTTTATCTGGCTCAAACATATTCCCGAGTACCAAAACAATTGATTAGAGACAATTCGAATTTTATTATAATGTTTAAGCAAGATGAAATGAATTTGCATCATATATTTCAAGATCATGTATCACCGGACGTTACCTTCAAAGAGTTCTTGGATATGTGTGCAAAATGCTGGGAAGATAAATATGGATTTTTAGTAATCGATAAAGATAGAGAACTAAAAGATGGTAGATACAGAAAAGGTTTGGATAGTTACATATATCCGTAATGCATGCCAATATATATATCAATTGTAAAGGTAGTGATGGTGGGTGCACATCGAAAGAAAATGAAGAGATCAGTAGTTGATAAGGACGAAAATAATGATAGTGAAATAGATTTGAAACGTAAATTAATAGAAGCCACGAACGCTGTTCGCAAAAAATTCAATTACATAAAAAATAAACATGTAGAAAGTCAAATGGCTTTGGAAAAAATATATGAACCGTTAACGAAGCCATTAAAAACTATTTCTGAAACAACGCAGGAAACAAATCGTAAATTTCAAACCACACAGCAGTATTTAACAACACAGCCTAAAAAACCCTCTGCAGTAATCAAAACACCGAAATTCGAATCAGATGAAACAATTAGGGAAAGTAATTCTTATATGGAAACGCCGCCACCATCATCTGTAGGGACACCTTCAAGTTCTACCACGTCTAGTAGTAATTTGCGAAATTTAACTGATGTCGTTTCAACCTACATCAATGGTGTTAAAGCTGGCGAATCTACGTTCGATAACAAGTATGGGGTGCGAGTTGATGTCGATACTGGAAAGTTAGCCATGGGCAACTCCGAAGTGCGATTTCAGGGTGACCTTATATCATTTTGGAAAAATAATAAGAAAATTGGAACATATAAAGGAAATTCTCAGTTATACGATTTACTGTTTTTAAAATTTCCCCCAGATCTAAACAGTGCGGGTTATGGAATCACCGATGAAAATAAAAATATATTTGGAGACATATTGAATATAACGAATGCGGCATATAAAAATTACAATGTAACATTGGGATACAATCCTAGTAAATCAAAAAAGTACGTCGAAATTATAAAACCACTTTTACAACGTGGAATGTCAACTCGATCCAAGAAAGGTGCGGGTCTAATGTCATCTCAGAAAATATATACAGGCAAAAAGGTGGATTACATATACTGGAATAAGCCCAAAGAATTAATCGACCGCTTAAGATTATTGTGGAGTTCTAAAATGGCTGGACATTCAGGTCATGAGAATGAAATAATATCCCTAATTGATGAATTAAGGGAAGAAGGAATCATCTATTAGAGAAATAACTATCGCATTTTATTTCATCAACCATAAATACATATATAAAGCAGATATCAGTTTATTTTGTCAATTGTAATTTGAACGCAATAGAACGATGGGCTCCATTGATAAATTTGGACGCCGAAAAGGACCTCATTGTAAAGGTCATCGTGGTCCGCAAGGCATCGGTTTTAAACTTACTACTGAAAAACAGTATGACATCCAAGGAAAGCAATTAAAAAATATAGGAGATCCTAGAGATGAAAATGATGGTGCAACATTAAACTACGTGAATTTAGTTATGGATGCCTGCAAAAAAGATATCCTTTCCGCTCTACAAAAATCAGCTAATCTTATAACCGATAATTTAGTAAACTACATAAAGAGAGAAAGGAACGAAATCGTGGATGAAATAACAAAAACGTTTCAAAATTTACAACTAAAAATAGATACAACGATAAGCGATATGAAAACTGAAATAGATGAATTAAAAAATACAAGTGAGAGAAATTCGGATGCTCATACTAAGTTGGTGCAAAATATGACTGGTTTCATACTTGATGTAGAAAAAATTGAACAACTTATTGCGAAATACCATCCCCCGAGAGACACAGGAGGATTAGCATGGCCAGGTATTTCATTACGACCAACCGATTCTAAGATCATCACAAGTTGAGTAAAAAATGTATGCATTATATAAATAGAACAAGGAGCAGCTCATCACAATAAGTCATTTCAAACAGAACGTGGAACATCTAAATGTATATTACTATTATTATTAATAAACTTGAATAATAAAAAAAAGGTATAATGTTCATTAGTGGCACAAAACGACAAATTGTCAATGAATTACATAAACCAGCACGAAAAAATTTTAGAAGGAGAAGAACCGTAATAAAAGGTTTGGCAGACTTATGGCAGATTGACTTGGCAGAAATGCAGAATTTTGCAAATGAAAATAAAGGTTATCGTTATATACTCATAGTAATTGATTGCTATTCTAAATATGTTTGGGCCAAACCGCTAAAGAAAAAAACTGCTATGGAAGTTTCTATTGCGATGAAAGAAATTCTTCAAGAAGCTGTTTATTCCCCAACAAACTTACAGAGCGATCAAGGACTCGAGTTTTACAATCGCCAGTTCTCCACAGTGATGCATGAATATGGCATAAATCATTATTCCACATTCAGTACAAAAAAGGCAGCAATCGTGGAACGTGTAATTAAAACTTTAAAAAATTGGTTATATAAAGAATTCTCGGCCAGAGGCAATTACAAATGGTTTGATATACTTCCTGATATTATAAACTTGTACAATAATAAAATCCATCGTACAATAGGGATGAAACCCATAGATGTAAAATATACAACAAAGTTAAGTGTATATAATCATCCCAAAGTCGCATTAAAATCAAAATTCCATGTTGGTGACATGGTTCGGATTAGCAAATACAAAGGAATATTTGAAAAGGGGTATACAGCCAACTATTCAACGGAACTTTTTAAAATTGTTGAAGTTAATGTAACAAATCCCGTCACATACATGATAGAAGATGTGAGTGGTCAACCTATTAAAGGATGTTTTTATGATTATGAACTTCAGAAGACTAAACACCCCGATGTATACTTAGTGGAAAAGATTTTAAAGAAAAAGGGTAATAAATTGTTTGTCAAATGGCTCGGAATACCACCAGATCAGAATGGTTGGATCAACAAGACTGATATAGTTTAATATATGTATAGTAATTATCTTGCTTTGTAAAATGATATGGTAAAATATATGCTTAATTTAGTATATTTGCAACTGTATGTAACACTTATAGTTATATTTTTTTTCTATTATCACAATAAAATTACTTTTCAAGTATTATTTTTTTTGTTTTTTTTTTATGCATATTGCATAAAAGAGGAGAACTTGGAATAAAAAAAGAAACACACTTTTGGACAGAAAACACACTATATTTAAAAATTAAAATACAATACAAAATAATACAACTAAAAAATATACAACTAAAAATATAATACAAATAATAAAATAAAATACACAATTAAAAAAATAAAAATATACAATTAAAAATATAATTGTTCTTAAGTAGCAAGAAAAATTATTTCTTGCTACTTAAGAACTGTTGGCTCTTCTCCTCCTCTCGGCGACCCATCAGGTGGAGCCATCGCGCTCTTTCGGCATATCTATATGCCTTCTTCTCCGTCTTGGTCTTGTTGATTACCGGATGGCAGCTCCGGATTACCAACCGGTCCTGGATCGCCTCCCTGGGGTTGTATGTGCGTCCTGGGACGCACTCATCATCCCAATTCTCTTCATCTATCTGCGGCGGCTCTGGTCCTTTGTGTGGTCGGTACGGGACACACTCATTATCCCATTTCTCCTCTGGCTCTGGTCTTCTGTGTGGTGGGTTCGGAACACACTCATTATCCCAATTCTCCTCTGGCTCTGGTCTTCTGTGTGGTGGGTTCGGGACGCACTCATTATCCCAATTTTCAGACTCGAGGATATTCATTTTATTTTGTTTAACTCTGAACTGTTGAGCTTATCTGCCAAACAGATTCAAGTTACGGATATATATATAGGCAACAGTCATCCCTCCTCTCGCATTTTGAATGAGAGAGATAATCTGAACCTCCCTTCCACTTACTATTGAATGGTAGGTTTTAAAGTTGTCCACTCACCCCTCCTACTTAATATAAAGGCATCCCCACTCTACCACGAAGACATCATATACCATAAAGTACGTTCTCATGCTCAGTGTGAATGTGGTAGCGTGAATGACATTGTACGAATGAAAGAGTACTTGTTTAATAATTATTTTATTCCCATTCCTAATTATTATTGTACAACATGTTATTAAGACATTGCATGTATATTACCTATATTACATACGTTACATATAATTATTATGTTTGTTTCTCAATTACCTATAATTACTCTGTATGTAATAATTATAATTATTTTCTGTACAAATAGTTACCCGTTCATAAAACATTGCATGTACATTACCTATATTACTTAGGTTATATATAATTATTAAGTTTGTTCTTCAATTACATGTAATTATATTGTCTGTAATAATTATAATTACTCTCTGTACAAATACAAATTATATTGTATGTAATAATTATAATTACTTTTTTTCACTACAAATAGTTACACGTCAAACATTTACGTTTCTAATTATTTTAATGATAATATCATACTTTTTTTTTTTTTGTATTGGGCTAATGCGACATTACATACATTACGGGTAATGATTAACAATATGTTCGTATTTTCTATATATCAATTACCGCGTAATTAATGATGAGGTTTCTTCATATACAGTTTATTTACAAATTGCATCGTTTAATCTATCAAAAACTACTTAACACTATTTATTGCAAAGTATACAACAGTCTGTTAGTTTCAGTTGATTAAGGGGTAATTGACAAGAGTCGCAGGTATGTAATACAGCATCCTCCAGTCTGATTGTCCTATGTGATTCGATGTATTGGTATCTGGAGGTGGGGGTAACGTTAACGGTAAACCACTCAAAGCATCTATAACACAGGAAATAAAGTCTATCACCTGGCACTACGATGCAAGACACCGTATTGCAATACTGTTTTTGTCCTGTAAAGATATCTATAGCTTCCACATATACCCCACGAGCAAGCCATTGGTCGGCATCAGCTTCCATACCTTCATCATCTTTCTCTTGGAATACATTCAATCCCGCCTCGACCAATTGTCTTATTGACAAATTCGCTTGAGGAACGTTAGCAGCGTTAAGGGGATCGGCCTAAATGACACAAAAATATATAATTTACCTTCAATTAAAATGGAAAATTACATACTATAATACTTACCTCATCACTCTCTTCATAGCTGTTTTCTTGAAAATTCGTGGTAGCTAACCAGGTAAGGAATTCAATATGAGGTTGCCCTACAGCCATTTTCTATTACTTAATACTTTACTATTCGCAGATCAAATGAAACTGAGTTAAGGTAGGGTCCTCCTCCGTTTAAATATAGTGTGTGACATCATCGAGTGGAGGGGGTAACATTGTCATATATACAAGTGTAATTTATGAAATCACCATCGCATAGAATAATATTTTAACAATTTCTTCTAATTTTTTTTAAGGTGACACGAATTATGAATTTTTTTCCCGATGCGAACGAATGTTGGTATCAATCGATAGAAAATGTAAAGATGGGTAATTGGAAAGGTCATACATGTATCCGTAATATCGTAATTGAAAAAGAAATTTTTTTTCTCATTTTTAAATCAACTTAGAAAAATTTTTTTAGAAATTTTACATATGGTTTTTCTGAAATTTTCTCGGATGCTAATAAAAGCGGTATCAATCGATAGGAAATGTCAAGACGAGTAATTTGATACGTTACACGGGGTACTACGTATTCTTAGAAGACGAGAAAATGAATTTTAAAAATTTAGGCTAAAAAAAAGGCTAAGCCCGCCCCCTCCCCCAATGCCATCCATCCAAACCCCCCTCCCGGCCCCCCAAAGGGGGGTGGTTGGGGGGGGGGTTATATGTGTTTTTTATGGGTTTTGAGATGTGGGAAGGATGAAGGAAAATTGGGAGTGGAGTGGGGTTAGGGGGTGAGGATTTCCGATAGTCACAACCTCCGGTGTCTCCGTTTTCGCGCACGAATTTAACATTATTCGTTAACGATGCTCCTCATATGCTCCTGCTGCGCTAGCAGTCGATCGCGCTTTCGCTTTGAAGCTTCCCAGGCCGCTTCCGCGTCGCGCAAGCTATCGCGGATGTTCTGCACTACTTGCGCGTGCATATCGACCTCGCGATCGGCCGCCTTAATCGACGAGGGAGACGCCATCTTGGTGCTTGGTTCCCCCACAATGGCGTCACAAACGATCTCGTCTTCTGTGACGCTGCTCATCGGCGACAATAGCGGCGGCACCACCGTATTTTCTTCGTCGCTGCCTTTTCCCGCAACTACCACCGCCTGCTCACTCCGAGTCCCGGTTTTCGTAGAAGTCTTTGGCCGCTTGGCCACCGGCACCAGGGCGATTTCGGTGCCCTGGGGAAGCTGAACCTGCGGTGGCAATTGCGGAATTGCCGGCTGCAACCACTGGCGATGCAAGATCCGCTGGGCCGGCGTCACCAGCGGTTGGGCTTGATGTTCAGCCCTTGCGGTGGTACGCTTTCTCGGACGTTTTAAACCGACCATCGTTAACGCAGATATTTCAAAATAAATGAGAACACAAACACGAAAACGCGAAAAACGAGTGAAGCTAATTTAACAACAATTGCTCAGACTCTTCACGAAGACACACGTCTGTACCCGGCGGAGGCTGGAAGGAAAAGAATTTCACAAACGTCTCTAGCGTGGTTCATGGCTTCCACTCCCCCTCTCAACTTGCGCAGTGATTCTACGCAGCTTGGGTTAGATTTGGACTCCCTCCACCTTTGATTATGCGCCCCGTTTGTCAGTGTTACCACCTCACCAATGTTACCAACCTCATTTTCTATTCATTCCATCTTTCTTTATTACCAGTGTTACCAACTTTCAATTTTATTACTTGCTCCCTTTTACATACTTCAGTCTCTGTACATTCTGTTCTTTCATTCCATTCAAGATTCAATTTATTTTTTTCAACCTTTATTTATTTTTCTATCTTACACTATTCTTACTGCTCTAACATTAATTATATGTATACATTTATTTAATACTATTGTTAACCTAAGGATTGTCTTATCCAGTTTACTTTATGTGTGAGTCTGTCGCGACGGTTACTTATCTCTTCCAGTCGACTAGTCGTGGCTGTGAATAGATGGTTTAAACGAGTGATTTCCTCCTCCAACCCGTTCGCTTCTTGTTGGGTACTTGTAAACTCCCGATCCGCATCCATTTTTTCCTTTAGCAATTTATTTTTTAATGCTATCGCTTGTCTAATTATTGTCATGTCTGTTTCTTGAGAAAACATGTTGAGATTCTCCTCGTCGTCGTCGGGTATGGTGATAGGGTTCTCTGTTGCTGCCGATTGTTCTTGCTCTCTTCTGTTCCCTATCGGTATAGCAGAGACTTCACCTAGCAAGTGTTTTAGTGTACTTGCTCCTTCTTCTTCCTTCACTTTTGGTTTTTTGGATGATCCATCTTTCTCGGTGGTGCGACGGGACTTTTTTGTGGATCGTCCTTTATCTTTAATTTTTTCACTTGTCGATTTTTCCCCTTGTCGCTCCATGGTGACATTTGATGGATCATATCCGCTATCACTGCATTGCTTACGTTCTCATGACCCTCTTCATTGATTACTTCGGCCAGAGCTTGGTGTACGATATCCACTGGAATTGAGGCCTCGCCGTGGGATGTCTCCTGACCGTTCAACGATTCTGCTTGCCGCCATACATTTTGATATGGTTCTGTGAAGTAGCCCGGATGCTGTGATGTCGAAGCCGTGGGGTATGATGCGTTTTGTTGTTGTCCATTACCTGGGTTTGTAAATAATGAATGCAACTGGTTGTCTTGCATATTAACCCCTGGTATTATTATATTGGATAATACTTTAAGTGTTTCTATGTTCTTCTGCGGTGCTCTGCGTGATGTTGAATTATCCTTGGATTGATGCTTTCGACTTCCATGTACTTTTTGATTAACGTTTCTACAATTACCCATTGTATTAAACTTAGTACTTTGACAAACTGTTACTAACACTGTTACACTCGACGACGACTGAAGGAGTGACAAACTCCTCCGATTCGACTTCAGCTTTTATAGGATCCGACTCGCTCCGCCCACCCTCCCACTGTACTACAGTGAACGAGTATTAGCTCCTCCTATCCTTCTTAACGTTCTATAGGATATGACTTTCTCCCTACCATCCCCACTCTACCACGAAGAGATCATATATACCTTAAAGTACGTTCTGATGCTCAGTATGGATGAGGTAGCGTGAATGACATTGTACGAATGAAAGAGTACTTGTTTAATAATTATTTTATTCTCATTCCTAATTATTATTGTACAAATAGTTACATGTTAATAAGACATTGCATGTATATTACTTACGTTACATATAATTATTATGTTTGTTTCTCAATTACCTATAATTACTCTGTATGTAATAATTATAATTATTTTCTGTACAAATAGTTACCCGTTAATAAAACATTACATGTACATTACCTATGTTACTTACGTTATATATAATTATTAAGTTTGTTCTTCAATTACATGTAATTATATTGTATGTAATAATTATAATTACTCTCTGTACAAATACAAATTACATTGTATGTAATAAGTATAATTATTTTTCTGTACATATAGTTACGCGTTAATGAGACATTGTGTACATTACCAATGTTACAAGTTTATTCTTCAATTGCCTATAGTCACGCTGTACTTAATAATTATAATTATTTTTTTTTTTGTAATCCTTAACGTTCGTTACATTTCTAATTATTGTACAAGTAATCACATGTTAATACGAAATTGCTTACATTACATATAATCATTACATTTGTTCTTCGATAGCCTATAATTACATTGTACTTAATAATATAATTATTTTCTATAATCTTAAACATTTACTACGTTTCTAATTATTTTAATGCTAATATCATACTTTTTTTTTTTGTACCGAGCTCATGCGAGATTACATACATATACATATATACATACATCTATTACATGTGTTTGAATATTATGATATGTTACAGTTACTTTATATAATATTTTTTTATTATAATTACATCTTTTCTTACTTCACTGTATGTCATAATACATAGTTTTACATTTAACTTTATTCTAATTACTTATGGTACGAGTAAACACACATATTCGTTTCGTCTCTATGTACAATCATCATATTAATTCTTCTAGCGCGTTTATCAAATATCTCAATCTAATTTGACTATTATCGATATTGCACCCCGCTGTTTGACTTAAAGCGGCTACGAACCATTCAAAATTTTTCTCCGCATCCGTTAAATAATATTGTATATCATTGTGGCCCCACGGTAGGCTTCGTGTTGTATTTGGTATTATGAATCTTTTGTCGTCGAAGTAAGACAATGCCACTTTATTTTTTATTTCTGTATATATATTGTGTAATTCGCTCCGAAACGAACTCATTTTTCTGAATATGGTACCGCCTTGCTCTACGATTTTCTTATAATCTTCGACTGTTAAATTCTTTTTTATTACTGATTTCTTTACGCCTTTAGCTTTTTTGACTTCAGTATTCACCGACTTTACGTAATAAGCCTTTGCACCTGTTCCATAAAATTCCATTATGGGATCCGAAGGGAATTCATCTTTCATATTTCCCAATACGGATGCCGTTACGGGAATACCGAACTTATTACCTTCTTTATAATTTGACGTATCGAATATGCTCGGATTTGACTTGATAAATTCATAAAAATTATCTGTATACACTTTTATAATTAACGAATCGGTATCCGTATATAGCAAAGAGGCCTCATCTTTATAGTTTCTCTTTATGGTGTCATAGTAAAAGTCGTACAACACTGTCTTGGATAACTCTAAAATTGAAAACCCCAGATAGAGCGGTTTATTATAATGAGTTCTTGTTCTCCCCATATGTATAGCCACGAAGTCTTCTGAAAATGCTGTACAAGTTTTAAAATTAGGACGAGCGATTAATGTGTTTGCCCCTAAGGATTTCCCCCTCCTTTCCCAATGAGTTATCAGTTTAATATCTCTTCTATTATCCACGTTCTCCATTGTTTTTCCGTACACTGCGTTATTCATTAATTTGTATAAATCCCGTTCGAATTTATTTGTTGCCTTGTTCCTCATTTCGGTATTTAAATCTATGTATACTTTTAACCAACAACTCTGCTCGAATTTTATTATGCGATGTATTTTTTTCAATTTTAAACCGTTTCTTATGGCTTGTTTTAAATTTCTAAAGTGTATTATGTATTTACTTTTATTATTCAAGTTGGGTATCAATTTAGGAATTTTTGATCTTGAACCGGGTGGAATCATACTTTCGGCTAAAAATGGTAAATCTCTATGTGCGTCGTGCAATTCCAGCGGATATTCAATATCAACTTCTAACATATACCCGTAACGATTCTCATCTGGAATATTCATGACGTTGAAATTACCGATTTCTTGATCGTTTAACCATTCGAATCCGCCGGTTGGTAAATACTGTGACATACTATGGCCGTATAGATTTGTTGCATCCAAATATGTTATAAAAGATGAACGTTCTTGTGGGTTATAATTTGGAACAAAAATATTATTTGCGATGTGTTTTCGCTCCGAACACTGACTAATACCGCCACGAATTCCTTTTTTAATAAAATGAATCATTGAAATATCTGTCAGTAATTCTAATTTTACTTGCGTGAGTCTTAACATAGCATCCCAAGCTAATCCCGGGGCAGTAAAATATTGTGCGGGATCCAAATGATATTTATCTAATGAAATGTTTCGAAAGTTTTCAAATACGTCGCATAATATAAGTACGTCTGATTTTAAGTAAGTATCCGAATACTCCCCCAAATTTTGACACTTAAATATATTCCAAGTTTTTTGCGCCCTACGATAATCGGCATCTGATATATGCTCTTCTGAAAAATTGTCATAAAATTCTTCTTTCGCGGGTAAATTTTTATTGTTTAGTTTGTCCAATGTCGTTAAGAAACTATAAGGAAAAACGCCCTTTTGCCTAATTAAATTAAATTGTTCGTAATCTGGAAAATGTTTAACCGTTTCTTGAAATTGATTATCGCTCAAGTTTTGCGCTAAATTTTCTAGTGAAGTGGATAAAAATTTAAAACTATCGATAAATCTCATCTTCAAATATTTTTTCTTTACTTTTCCCTCTTTGTCCGTATAATCATGCAAATACAGGTTTTTAGTAAAAGATATGTATTTTTCTTTGCTCTGAGCTATTACTTCTATTCTATCTTTATTAGAACACAACTCTTTAATAAAAAGGTGGGAATCGTAAGAACTCATACTGTGTAATATAATTGGGACAAAATTAGGTAATTTATAATTTAAATTACAAACAGAATGAGCAGCTCCGAACCTTTTCTTGCCCGTCAAATGACAATGGTCTCTGACTTTTACCTCCCCTTCAAGAAACGGTTTTTCACATATACCACAAACGGTTGCATTCGAAAAGTCCTGTTCTTCCTCCGCAGATAAAGGATTCATTGGAACGAACTCTTTCAAATGTTTATTATAGATATCAGTTAAATCCGCCTCGATGCGCTTTATAAATTCTTTACCGGCATTTTCCCCTCTGTATAATACAAATTTAGATAAAGAATCGTCAAATGAACATTTTATTATGTATGCAAATGAGAACGGTTCGTGACTGAACGTTTTGTTACTAAAAGATTTTGTAGGATCGGGTTCACAAGTGTCATGTGGTTTTAGAACTGATTCGAAATCGGCATAAACTACGAAAGGTACTTTCAATTGCTTTTCGAAATTTTCAAATTTTAATATGTTTTCGGGAACGCTATTTCCAAACTTATCTATACGAAGTTTATTTGAAGGCGTCGTCGTATAAACATGATTGCAATCATTACTTTGATGTTGTAATAACGCTTTTTCACTACTGAAATACATTAAACAACCGTCACAAAAATATTTTCTGTGTTCGTGAAGTGAAACTTGACTGGAAACTAATTTTGAAAAATTTTTTATCCAGCAGTAGTGACTTTTTATACATTCCTTTCTACAATGATGGCTCTCTCCACAGTCCTCTGTAATAAGTAACAAATTTACATGATAACGTAATTTCTTTGATGCATAGCGCAGCGGTCCTACTATTTCGTATTTCATTTTATTATCAACAAATTCCTTTTCTAAACCGTAAACGCTAACTGATATATTATTCATCACTTCAAATTTCGTAATATCTTTTAATTTAATTGGAAATTCCATACCCGTCACATTTAAAACTGTAGAATAATGTGGATACGAAGAGACCTCCTGAACTGGTCCTCTAGGTGGATATAGTGCTGAAGTAATGGCCCATGCAAAACAGTTCTGATCATCGTTTCTTATGTTCACTACAGCTTTCTTATTTTCGATAAACTTTGGTAACTTCATGTATGATGATGCGCACAGAGGACTATTTTTATTTATATTTACTTCCACATATAAAACTTCAACGATAGCCCAACCTGAAACATTGAATACATACATATATAAAACTAATTAATTGTATTTTATGAATTACATACCAGAATCTTTTTCTTCAAATTCAGATGTTTGAGATATCATTTTATCGACAAATTCTTGATAAATATTATTCAGATCTTTGGATTCATCTATAATCTTGTTAGAACTATTGAAAGTCTTAACATCCGTTGTTTCTTGTTTCGGTAATGTATATTTAGCAAATGTTTCCATATTCATTTTTGCAGATTTGTGGACTTTTACAATTTCTTCCAACAATTTCAATATCTTCTCCTTTACTTCGTTGAAAAACAAATTGTAATCTATATGTTGATTTTGACTATGCACTCGATAACTAATAATTCTACATTTGAAGGCACTGTTAATAATTTGTACGCCATCGCATTTAGGAGTACAAGACATTGATCTATGCTCGAGGGTTCTGCGATGCGAATTTATTTGATTAGCAGGTATATTTTTGTTACAACAAATAATGGTTTGAGTACTTGAGGAATCCATTCTAGCACGTTTAGCACTGGGTCCATCATCACTAGTCATTTTCGATTTGCAAGACATTATCTCATGACGACGTAAATTGTCACTGCGCGTAAACGTTTTACCACAATTACTACACAAATGCATTTTTTGTTGTATTACACGTTCCTCACGAGAATTTACTTCAAAATGATTTCAGCTTACCCATTCCCTCCTTTTAAATATGGAATTGGGGAGTGGGGGAGGAGTCGTGTCTGTTTACTAAATGACGTCACTCTAAGGTCATCCAAAGGTCAATTCAAGGTTATACAAAGGTCATCCAAAGGTCACTTTAAGGTCATATAAAGGTCACGTCAAGGTCATTCAAAGGTCATCCAAAGGTCACTTCAAGGTCATCCAACGGTCACTTCAAGGTCATCCAAAGGTCACGTAAAGGTCATCCAAAGGTCATTCAAGGTCATTCAAGGTCAAAAGGGGTGGGGGGAGTCTCAATTCCGGCTATAATAACCTACTGGAATGTGCAAACAGTTTTGTTCGATCTCAAACCGTTTAGATTTTACAGGGTGTCAAAGTTGAAAAATGTCAAGATTGACCTGTCAATATTTCAAAAACGGTTGAAGATAGGTATAGGACATCCTACATGAAATATATTTAAAATTTTGAGTAGAATTGAAAAATCTAATAATATATAGGATGTTCCATTTAAAATAAGCAAGTTGACACCATGTGCATGTGCGGCCATCTTGAAAATATTTTAGATCAGTTGCCCCCAGTGACTTTGGTACACAGCCCAATTTTCAATTTTTTCCAAATTATAGTTTGCCATATACATATAGATCGAGCCGGTTTCCGGTGGGACACCGTGTATATACAGAACGAAGTAACTTTAAAGCTAAAATTAAATAGTTAACATTTATTATTTTATTAATTTATGTTGCAGCAACTTCCATTCTTTCATAATTTCCGAGATACCTACCGATGCCATGAATTAAAACTGAAAAACCCTGTATAAGAAAAAAAAACCTAAGAGAGATTTCATAAGAAATAGAAATGTGCATTACTAAGAAAAAATGTGAAAACACTGAACTTAAATTATCTGTTATAAAGGCATTATAAATTCAGTTCAAATAAAAGTTCATTCAGTAGTTTGATATGTTTTATCGTTAATTTTATTATTATTATTTTTTTATTTTCGGGCCTTCAGTATTTCTCCTTCAGTATTTCTTCCATTTATAACTTACTATTTTAAACAACATAATTACGTTTCCCAATATGCCAACCGCTCTGTACGTTTGACTGGTATGTGGTGTATATGATTATATTTTTCCGACAGTATGTTTGTAATAAAAACTGATTCTGGCGGTGTAAAAGCTTTCATCCGTTTTGGCGGCGGCGGCAGTGTCACAAAGCGTACGTGTTGTTAGTTACATCTTCCGTGCCTCATGCAGTCCATTTAGCTGTGCACAGCACCTCAATCCTCAGCCTTTAGCTGACAGAACACATTAAAAGTGCATCACTCTCAAAAACTAAACAGGCCGAAGAGATAATGTTGGGTAGACAGCTTTGAGCAAAGAACGCATAACTCTCAGCGTCGACTTTTCTCTCTTCTTAGGAAACGTGCACACACTTGGGAAATTCGTAATTTCTTTTCCGCTACTTTTCTATTTTCTACTGAGATAAGCGCATGATATTACGCTGCATCCTTGTAAAATATTATGAGGCTAGAAGGTATTATGATTGCACAGTTACAATATATATCTGTGTTCTACATGGAAATTTTTAAATATTACTGTCATAAATTTAGCTAATGGCCCTTGGAATGGATCTTTGTTACTAAAATTATTTTCCACAAATTTCACAGGATATAATTGTACGAAGTAAATTAATTAAAGGTAACTATAAACTATTTTAAAATATATACTTACTATTCAATAGTTCTAAAGAAATACAAATAATTTCAAAATTATATCTATCTAATTTAGAAAATGTACGAATAATTTAATCACGGCATTGGCGTTGTTCTGTCACTATCTGATGGTAATTTTTTACAGTTTTTACAGCGTTTCCGTGTTATTGTTTAATTCAAAGCCGTATTCAAATATTCTCTAAATGTATTAATTATATATGGAGAGTCTGACAAAAATATTACAAGGAATTGTAATGTATTTGCTGAGAGATACCCAGAAAAGCAGATCCTAAATAGGGACCCAGTAAGCCGTCTCTTAAAAAATTGTTTGCCGTGTGAAGCTTTAAACTGAAGGTCCCAGAGAACAAGTCTGTAGTTAAAGCGAAGATTTTAAAATTAATGTATTAGCCTATTTTAAGGTAAATAGAGAAGTATTACTCACGGAAGCAGAACAAGTACTGGGCGTTTGTTTTAAAACAATCTATAATGTTTTACAAAAGCATAAGTGGCACCCGTAAAAATTCCGTTTGGTATAACATATTGAAGAAACTGATTGGCAAAATCATATTTTGTTGTATTAAATGAACATTACCTACCTACACTCTACCTACACTACATGAATTTGTAATTTTTACAAATATAGTAAAACTTTAGAATTATATAGTTTAATTATATAATAGCTTTCTTTCTATTCCGAAGCCAACTAATAAAACTATGTTTTTCTCTAAAGAATTACATTTTGAGGAATATATAATTCTATTTGTATGAGTAAATAATGATTTTAGGTGTAGGGTATCCCTATATTTAATTAAAGCATTTCTAAATAAAAATCCATTGGACAGTCATAGTGGTCTCATTGGAAAAAAAAAAATGTTTTCCGATGTTCAAAGATTCCCATATGGGCCATGTAATAACAGATACCCTGTATACGTTTTCAAATTAAAATCTATATCACCAGGTAGATCATGCGTTACACAGTGAGGTCACAAAAATTTGTTTTTTCTATTGCTGATTATGTCAGAGGTATTTATTTATTAATGACATCCTGCATCTGTCAATTATTTAAAAAAAAATCAAAATATTTCTGAAAGTATAAATTTTAAGAATAGGGTAGGGGGTCATTTTGACTCAAAATTATAAGGGGAATCTAAAAATGCAGAGATATACAGGGTGTTCCATTTAAAATAAGGAAATTGATGTCTGCTTGGAATATTCTGGAATAAATACAATTCCCAGGTGATGTTGCGTAATTAAGTATCAGCTGCATCCGAAGACATTGTAAATAAAATCAAATGTGTATTTAAATATACACGGCTGTGGTTAAGTGTCGACGAGATGACAGATTGTAAAAGAATCTATTGTAAATGTTATAGGAGGTGTACTGGATCCTCTTAAACCAACATTTCCACTGTTACTAGCTAGCAAAAGACTAGCTGAGTGAACTGACAAAACAACATGGGTGATGCTGGAGACCCACCCAGGAAAATTTTATCTTTTTAAAATTGATCTGAAATTTTGGTGAATAAGTCAAGTGTTAATAATGGTACTGCTACTATGTGTTTCGTAGGTAGGCCATTTTCTTCAAGAACCGGTTGTAGGTTGGTACATGTTACGTGTAGAGCGCATGCTTTACATTTTGGCCCAGAAACTATTCGAGGTTTTTCAGAGGTAGCATGCATTAATAGCGAATAAAAAAAGTGTTTCTGAACTCTCCTAAACGTCTTCTCGCCTTTTACAGCAAGTGTACACGTATTCCCGAACCACCTAAGTCAATTCCTACAGCTTATTGCTTTTGTTACTATTGGATATTTCTTTTATTACGCTTATTATGATACTCACGCCTTTATTCTGCGGCGCGTTTCTCCCAAATCTACTTTCAACAAATACGTATGCACCTTTTGTGCTAAATCTGCTTCTTAATGTGCATAATTTATCTATAAAAAGAATATTTTAGAATTCGAAATGTCGTACTTACTTATTAAGTTATAATTGAAATCCATTTAAACATTTTATAGTAACAAAAAGTAGGTAACTATAAACAAACCATTTCCCGTAGGTTTTTAAGTCTGACACGGCACAATACTAACTTAAAAATAATTAGGTTATTAATATCTTAAATGAACCATTACAGTATTGCAGGAAGTGAACATCTGATTTCTAAATAATTAATGAAAAGTGCTGAAATTACTTTAAGGTAAGGTATGAGATAAGATTCTTAGGCTTAAGCCCTTAAGATAAATTCCTGTTCTGCTACATATTTATCTCAAAGTCATAATTATTATACCAAGGAATAAAATATCGTTCATAATATAGGATCTTTGTAACGTATACATACATATCAAGCAGAGAGAAACCTAAATATATCAGGAATAACACTAAATTAAATTTCCTGATCATATTGGAGAAGTTAAAATTTGCCTCTAGAAAATTAAAAATTCCTCTAATGAATAAAATATGCATTCATTCAATTTATTTTGCTTCAGTAAGTAGGTGGTATATTGATTATAATTAAGGAGCATAACAACAAATTTTTAATTGCTCAATACAAATACCAAATTAATTTTAAATACGCTGGTTATATATTGACAGTAATATAACACTAATTTCGATGTAATAATAACGTTCTTTATAGAACTAAAAGCACGTAATTGTATGCTACAATAAAACTTAATCCGCAAATTTTTAACTTGGGAATCAGTATATTGGATATACTGCAAGTAACTAAACTAATTATACTTTTACGAACTATTTCGTTTATTAAAAAAAAAAAACTAACAAAATCGACCGTATAAAGTTGCCAATTTTTTGAAACTATCAAACCCTAGACAGACTACTGGACACTTTTTCCGACGTTCCTCAACGTCAATACTGGCGAATGCTGCGGAGCCCACCTTTTAACGGTAAAACGGCATGGTGGATGGAAGAGTAATGCGATGGCAATATACCCCTCACATTGAAACCTCCGAAGTAAAAAAAACTGCAATTAAAATATTAGGTGAGAATACTTCATTAGCATCATCAGCAAAACAAATTGGATGTTTGTACTACTGTTAATAAAAAGGCAACGTTTTCCCAATCTGGAGTTAATCTCATAAATTGTAAAATTGTGAGATTAATATTTACAATAAGTAATGTTGATCATATATTACCTGTAGATATTGTGTGTTGACAATAAATAATGTTGATCAATTAGTAGTTTTTTTATGTATACAAAAATTAATATGTCGAGCGCAGATAAAATCTTGTATCTTATACGTGCCATATCTGTACTTTATATCAGTCGTCTGTTTACAGAAGTCACCTTCGGTTCGTTCTGTACATTTCAGACGTGTACTATAGAATACCTCATATGGCACTTATAATATAAATATATAAATAGCTATTAGCGTTCACTGAAAAATTTAATAACACGCACAACTGAGTCAAAGCAAAATTAATTGAAAATTCTCAAGCAATGTTTCAGTTCAAAATTTGATACTATCGGAGAGCTTGAGATAGGTAAGCCTTTCCATATGCGACAAGCATTAATAATATTCGTCATTATTCTTTAAAACATCAGTATAAAAATGTCGATTACACACAGTTTTCCATTTATTAAATCCTTTAGTCATCATTATAAGAACCCAAGGAAAATAAGTATTGTCACAGGATTATTAATAGATCATGGATATGTCAACAAGCACCTGAATAATATTGGCCTTATTGCCACTAGAAGGTGTAGGTTCTGCAGACAGGATGGCGAGGACTCTATGTACATTGTCTGCCGCTGTCTTTGCCTTATGGTCAAGTAACATCAATACCTGGGCCCAACCTTTCTTCTGCCCCAACATATTAGAGAACTTCAAGTAGAAGCCTATGCGCATAGTACTAGCATTTTCTAATTATCTACTGGTGACAGACACAATTTTACTAGGCCTTTTAATCAAAAGGCCTAGGTGCTACGGATATTCGCATTGCGTTCCAACTACAACCCAAGGAAACATATTTTGATATAACTTTTGATAACCACTAGTAACTATATACAGTGTATTTCGAATTGGATCCAATAATATTGGTATCACGGAAACCGTTAGGGATAGAGACTAGGTTAAATTGGGGCAAAGTTGCGTGATTTGGTGACCAATAATATGCCTCAAAAAATGAAGGCTAACATGATTAGTTTTTGAAATATTTGTAAAAAATCAAAATTAGATAATTTCAGATTTGTTTGAAGTTATTGAAATAAAAAGGACACTTTCTCATAGCAACTTTTTATTCTCTATCAAATTGAGTAAACAATTTTTTTAATATAATTTCGTCCTTTAGGACCATCATCAAATTCATTTTTTCTAATTTAATATTTGTTCGTTAATCGACAGCATTTTCCTACTGAGTTCAATGATATATCATATGCTACAGTTTGTTTATTGTTCAATTAATTATTATTTATTTTTGTTAATCAATTGTTATCTTGAAAGGGGTTGGAACCTTTGGTGTGAAGATAACACTGATGTAGTTTTTAACATAACACCAAAGCACTAAACGTGACTGCACACGATGCGCGTTTCGCCAACAAAGTTGGCATCATCTGGAGATGATTAAAACTTGATAATCTTTTAATGATATAATTGACCATCATTTAACTGACTGTATCATCATTTAATTGACCAGATTTAATCATCTACAGATGATACCAACTTGGTTGGCGAAACGTGGATCGAGTGCAGTATGGTGTTTTGGTGTTATGTGGAAAACTACTTTAGTGTTAATCAATTGTTGTTTATTGTTAATGATTTGTTATCTTGAAAGGGGTTGGAACCTTTGGTGTGAAGATAACACTGACGTAGTTTTCCACATAACACCAAAACACTAAACTGCACACGGCGCGCGTTTCGCCAACCAAGTTGACATCATCTGCAGATGATTATGGAATATGAAATATCTTGTCTAATCTTACTAATACACTGTGTATTACTGTGTGAGTTTCGAATTTTCTAAGCAAACTGGAAGCTTCCATCTACATTACGTATCTATTAAAACAAATACGAGTAGTTAAGATATATTTCGGATACAGATTTACTTTCCAAGGATAGACGCATAGATATTTCATTAATGAGGAGAATAAATTTAGCACTAAATTTACTTGACCACCTTGAATTTCCGGTCAGTTTATTAATAATAATTTTAATCACCTTATACAAATTAAATGCAAAATGCAAAATTTAAATAACCTTTTACATTGTACACCTCAAAGATACAACATTATTTTGGTTAGTGAATGTGTGTGAACAATTATACAGCAATTCCATGAATATATTCCCTTTGTTTTGTTAATTACTTTTTATGATGTTGGAAGTTGTGAAAATGTTGTTATTTACACATCAAAGGGGAATATCGCATTCAGTCCAAACTAACTTCAAATTACATTTCTAAACAGATGAATATATTATACTGCAGTTGGTATAAACTAAATAGTGGGAATGATACGTGGTTGCGCATTAATTTGCCGGGCTAAAAAATTACATTGAACATAATTCAAACTCAAGTTAATAAATAACATATTATTGTACTATATAGTAAATATACTTTCTGCGACCATCATTAGTGCGATCAATTAATTTATTGAACTTGATTTGCTAAATCATTGTGTGTTTATAAAATACAGTTAATTTCTGTAACAATTCACATCACATTAACCATTCATAAAATGATTTAAATTTGCAATTGTTAATGATCATTTTCATCCCTGATATTAATTTAATTCACTCAGAATACAGAGCGATCCAGAAAATATATCAATAGATTTGTATAGCCTAACTCTAAATGCAGTTAAAAATATTACTGTTGATACAAAAAATAACAAAATAGATTATATGCAGTATAAAATTGATGAAATGATATAGCTACGAAAATAGTTTTTATAACGAAATAATTCCTTAATTATACAGGGTTCTATTTATATCCTATATCCTTAATTATACAGGGTGTCCCGAAATTACTACCAGTAGTCTATGGTTAAATATGGGACTTTTCTTCATATAAACATAGGACAGATCCTTCCTAAGGGGGCTTCCTAGTGGCGATTTTTTATAAATAACTCCGAAACCAGTTGAGATAAATTTATCAAAGTTGGTATCGGGGGGAAGTGTGGCAAATATTACCCCAACTTTTATTTACATGCGATAACACAAGATGTAGTAACTTTTCCCTGGTTTCCCACCGTTTTGATATAAAATCGATTTTGAAATTTTAAAGGAGCATTTTTAGACCCATGCTTTTTGCATAGAATACGTTGGTAAAATATTGCACACCAATTTCGGAACACCCTGTATATCATACTATATAATTATTATGTTGCTAGGAGTTACATGTACTGGATGTCCCTAAAAGTATATTTAAACACTTCAAAGAATAGTAATACAAGAAAAAATTACTAAAAGATTTAATTAATTGACGTTAATGTACTCCGAAACTTTCCTTGGGGGAATAAAGAAAATTCAATTCTTAAAATATAGTGAAGTGTGGTTTTTACAATTTACATTTTTTTGCAATTTATACAAAATAGTTTTTAATGTATCTAATTAATCTAATTTATCTAAAACTTCCCCCCTTAATTTATGTTATACCTCTTATAATTTCTAAGATCCGAATATGTGTATCATCTAAATAATCCACGATGTATATATAATGTGTTGATAATTATATGGGGAACTTCAGTTCCATGCAGACTCGACAATTTTTCAGTAAAATAATTTTTATGTAATGCAACCAACTCCGAGGGTAATCTAGGATAGAGAATAGACAATACCTCAGGAACTGAGTAGTGTGGGCTATTAGTATGGGTGTATTTGACTGTATTCTTAATTTCTGTACTAAATGATGTTGGAGCAACCAATATATTAGTGACTGGAGGAGCATAACTTATATGCAGTTGTGGTATTTTTATGTAAATATATCATAATAAGTAATAGTAAACTAACTAATTTAATGATGGACAGTGATCCCTATTCCTCCATATAGTCTTTAATTAAATTGTCTACTCGTATATTAAGGCCTGTTCGTAGGGGTAGGTTGGCAACCATCTTGGCACACATGCCCTAGGATGGGAAGAACGTCACCTTGGCGTTAATATGAGATATTAGCATCAACAATTGATGTTTGACTATCCCCCTCTCTCTAGCACGAATGGTGGTTAGAGTTTACCAAACCAACGTAATTCTTTAATGAGGCACAAATACGGCCATCTTAATAATAGCAATATGCCGCCCCTCACCCATACAAGTTTCAGACTTCCGTCCTAATTCTTGTGATGAAAATGGGACGTTGAGATTTTATTATTATTATTATTATTATTATTATTTAATAATTACTTAATATTCACAATAAATGTACACATATCTTATATTATTTATTTTAATAACAAAAGTTTCCATCTAGCAGTTATAAAAAGGATTCTAAATGTATGTGTATAAAATTGGGTTATAAAATTCAGCCAGCTTTAGTTAAAGCTCCTGCAAGATCCATCAACATATTTATGCATATGTATGTGTATTCCAAAGGGTCTGCATATCCTTGCAGATGAAAAGGCACAAAGTATCTTCCAGATTTTATATCATTTTTATTATAAAATCAATAAGCTACTCATCTCTGCAGCGAATTCTGGAAACTCTGCATGTTAATATTGCTTTGACGATATATAAACGCATAAATGAAGGAATGATAAACGCTCTTAATCACTATTGCAAATAATGATTTTGTTTTTCCATTGAAGATGACCGTTGCTGCGAGATATGCTCAAATAGTGATCTTTACGTCAAATTTGTATTTTTTCAACAAAAATATATTTTTTTACATTTACACTCCAATGCCAAGCGATCAGTTCGTATTAAAGAATCCGACACACAAACAATGGGATTGGTGCCCTGATATTAAATTCTTTAAATTTCTGATATGCTATAGTCCTCGACCTCTTGATCAAAAAGGATCTTACAGGATCTAATGAGTAGTTTCCGGGTTATGGTATAAAATAGCCCCATAAATCGATAACTAGTCACAGTTCAACCAACATATCAATATTATGATTTTTATTTATAGTAGAGGTATTAAATAATATATTTTAATGGTAGATGTTTTCGGCATCTCCTTCAAATAAATAAGTAGGATTGTCTTGCTCAAAGACAATAAAGGTTACTGCTTGCGGAAAAGCAGGTCGTTATCTTTCTGTCAATTAGACAATAAGTGTCAAACAGATAGTAGCAAGGACCAAAAGAGGGCACGACTGTGTGTTTCTCACCACTACTAATATATGTACAATATGTTTCAAATTTATTGTATGTATACATGGTGTTACATTTTGGCCACCATTTGGATCTTGGAAACGGCAAGAGATTGCAGAATTTTATGCTGCAAATGGCTGTACGTTATGTGCCATGTATGCCCATACATGTATGCATGTATGTGGCCCCGTTCGTGAGTTATCGGGGAAAAAACGAAAACTGACGATTTACAAAATACTAAATATTTCTACTATAAAGAAAGATAGAAACTTCAAATTTGAAACTTATATAGTATTGATAATGGCATGTCCAAAAATTCGATTAGATTTGCCTTAAGTACTCTAGATTTGGAAATGCGATAGTCAAGTTTTTTATTAGTTATGGATGCCATATTGAATTTTTATGTCACCAGATGAAACATTTATTCTCTTTACAACGATGTTATATGCCATATTAAACCTCCGAAAATGGGGACAAATAGTAGTTGGCCATGGAACCGAAATATTATTAACGACATAATAATATCATGTAGGTATGTATATATCTTAGAAAACACAAAATTTATACTTAATGCCATTAACCAATGGAATTTTATTATTGTTCCAGTCTGATGGAAGATGGTGCTCCTCCATATAATTCCAGAGCCGTCCAAGATTACCTACATGATATATTTCCACAAAGGTGGATCGGTACTAGAGGATCCACTTTGTGGCCAGCTAGATCACCAGATCTGACCCTCCTTGATTATTTTTTATGGGGGAATATAAAAGACAAGGTCTATGGGAGAGTTTACGGGACTGTGGAATACTTAAGAAATTGTGTTCAAAATATTTCTAACAGAATAGATACATGTTTAAATAACCACAGCAGTCATACTGAACATGCATGACGACAGTGATAATGGCACCTAATTATATCACCTGATCCCAACTGTATAACCAGTACATAAATATAAAGAGTAGATAACCTAATTGGAATATAATATTATCACGTTGGAACAATAAAATTATTATAAAATTCCATTTGTTAATGCATTAAGTCGAAATCTTGTATTTCCTATTTATGGTTCCTATACATACATGATAGGTATGTCGTTAATAATATTTTGTTTCGACGACCAATTATAAAATGTAAATTATTGTAGATTTCTTCTCATTTTCAAAATTTTAATATCATATTTTACATAATTGTAAAGAGATTTAAACCAGTCCATAAGAAATCAAAAATTTGCTATCGCACCTCAAAATCTAGAGTGTTTAAAGAAAATCTAACTGCTTTTTTGGACTCGCCATTATCAATAATGTATAATCTTGAAAGGGATTAGAACCTTTAGTGTAAAGATAACACTGACGTAGTTTTCCAGATAACACCAGAACACTATACCGCACTCGACGCGCGTTTCGCCAACCATGTGGGCACCATTAAATGAATGGTTAAAACTCATTGAAGTTTTAATCATCTCCAGATGATGCCAACGTGGTTGGCGAAACTCGCGTCGAGTGTACAGTGTTTTAATAATAATAATAATGAGTTCGGATTCTCTCCTCTGCTTGGTCCAAGAACACGAAAGTGCAGGTGTCGTAACATTTCCATTTAAGGCAGCCCCAAGAGCAGCTAATGAACTCGGTCTCATCTCCACGCTGAACGGAGAATTCCGGACTCTGTCACCGAGTTGAGATCTCTTCAGTTGAAAGTTAAAGCTGCCGAAGACCGTAATCTTCTCCAACTGCAGAAGGATAAACTATTGCACGGTGTCTTCTATAAGAGCCTTGTAGACCATGGCTTATCCGAAAGGCTGACCTTTGCTTTTTTAAGGTCAGCGGGGCTTAAGTCGGAGATCGAGGGATTCATAATGGCTTGCCAGGATGGTTTATTTAACAGCCTCGACTATCGAAGCCATGTCATTGGTATGGAGGTCCCTGATGTCAATTGCAGGGCCTGCGATAGAGCGCCGGATACAATTATGGGCACTCGTACGAGATAGACGAAACACCAGTGCTGCCATACGCTCCGAGGCATATTGACCCGTTGTGGGGAATAAGAAGTGCCGAATTTATTGGAACTACTCATTTCCCACGCTCAGGTAGATTCGAGCCAATAAGCCTGTAGTCCTTCTCGACCACCAGCTCAAGACAATATTTCTCATCGAGTTCTCGGCTCCTGCCGAGACCAACATTGTCTTGAAAGAGGAGGAGAAGCGGATGAAATATCGACACCTTCTTTTCGAACACTGCAGTTACCTTCCAGTACATACTGTGAAGCTTGTGGTACTGATAATAGGAGTCCTCGGTGGAGCAAGAGATACGCTGCTAACTAGGTAATGGAAATGAATAAGTTATTTATGGTTCAGTATTTTAGTTATTATGCATCTGTTTTTATTAAGGACTCACTTTAATTTTAGTTAATTTAAATTATAACAGACAAAATTAAACAATGTGGTCATATAAACCACATCAATAATAATTACCACTGAATTCTCGTACAAATATATTAAAAATTCATGCGTCAATACACCAAATCCGTAATAAAATTAACCGCGTAAGCGCCTCTGTTCATCGCTATTTTTTCTGTTATTGAGGTGAAAATAACATTGTACAAGTACTGAAAAATTATTTGTGCTTAAACGACAAATTTATTCTATGTTGTAAAATAGTTCTTAACTAGAAGTAAAGTTTTTTTACAAGCAAAATTTTAGTACTACGGAAGTGGTGTAGGTCCTCGATGAAGATAAAACATAGTTACATAAATATGTTTAAGCTCATATAATAAATCTAAACAACAACTGAGAGTTACTTGCTTCGAAATTTGAAATATTCCTCTATGACACATATACGGAAGTTCCATTAAAAAAAACACTTTTGTTGGGTTCGAAGTTTAACACAGTTGGTATTACTACTAAGCACCCTCTTTGGTATTAGGTAGCATTATACTATATTTGCCTTCATAGCGCAATATTTTAAATAGAGAGCTTGTAAAAGTCATCTGCTAACCTTCAATTTATTGAAGATAGCCGATTTCAAATTTTGAAAATTTGATAACTGATCGCAAACCGCCAAATGCTTTACTAATTATTACATTATGCTCAAAAAATGTTTAAATGTGTTATTAGGACTATTTGTACATTAGATGCTAAACAAAAATAATTTGAAAGAATAAAGGTGGGATTTATGATTTGCCAGCAGAAAGTATTTTCTGTTCTTAAATGAGAAATAAATATAAAAATATGTAAAAATTTGGTTTTTGTAGATTTCTCGGGAGACAATCGATCTAAGAATCATTAGGCATCCATCATGTTTCTAATCGTCAAATAATATTACGTAATTTAACCTTTACTCTACTCATCATTGATTAAAAGATCCCGAAGGAAATCCCAGATGAGAGACAAATTTTCCGTACCTCGCAAGTCATCATTAATTATACACATATGTCCTTTTAAGACAATTCTTTACTATCTCTGCATTTTTTTCTTGTGAACCACCCAACAAATATCCTTTATCTATCTCCACAGTTCTGGTTCCACCATAATATCTCTATAGATAGAGAAGTAACAAGGATTTGGAACATGGACCAACTGTTAGACAATTAGTTTGAATTATATATAATTAGTTAGTTTTAATTATATATGATTAGATATTACAGTTTGACAGTAAGTTTCCGATAAATTTTCCAGTGGTACCAAAAATAATATATTTTTATTGGTTTAACTTATTAAAGTTTTTAATTATGAAGTTAGTTAATTTAATTATGTTAGTTTATTGTTTTTACTTTTATTTTTAACATGTTTGCTATATATCTCTTTTTCTTTTTTTAATTACATATCATTGTATTTCTTTCAACCTGTAATAATTGGCTTCGGTATGTTGATGTATGCAAATCAATAAATAAATAATATTTCTTGGGAAATATAATAAATTTTAAATAAAAAATGCCACACACAACGTCACAAACAATTTGTATTTGTTAACTATAAGTATTTTGCTGAGGATTACATTAAACACTCAGTAGGGTAAGTAATCTCATATTTGTGATATACTTTTTTTATTATTTCAATACTTAAAAACTGCTTAAATGCTTTTTGTACTTGTCGCAGATTAATTATTACTGGTTGAATTATGATTAGTTATTTCATATTAATATACTATTCTATCCCTCACAAAACTGACAATACATAATTTGGAAATAGTACATTATTGTGCTCTATGAACGGGAATTTTAATAAATATGGTCAATACAGGTTTTAGACGTAACATGTTATTAATTTGGGTTAGCTTTTCTGTTTACATTTTATTTAATGTATCAGAATTGGTTATATGTGTTCACATGGCCTGTATACCTACTTGTATAATTTAATATTGTGAAAATTATTGAAACGTACTACCGAAACATTGGATTACAATTATTAAATGTAGTCTAAAGGTTTGTCCAGGTTGCTTGTTATCCCATCCTTATAAATGTATTTCAGTTTTCTTTACTAAGTACTATTTTTATCATTTTAATTACACATAATATAGTTTCACATTATTATATAGTATTAAAGTTAAATAACATAAAACTGATTACATTATTTATCTAAGGTAATCAAATTTCTAAAGACAAAATTATATTAAAATTGAAATAAATAAAATCAATGCAAAAAGTAGACTGGGAGTTTGTGGGAATTACCAGTATTTTTGTGAATAAAATCAATTTCTCATTTTTACGACTATGTCGTTCATATTATTGGATATTCAATCTCGTGAATAGTATTGGTAAAGGGAAAAAATACGAATTGTACGTTCGATACCACTCAAAATCACATTTCTGCTGCATATTTATTCATGTCGAGTACTTCTTTATCCACCCTACCCAGCTCACAGCACAGTGCAGTCGTCAAGAAACTCAAACACATTACAGCTACCTTGCAAGCCACTATATAAAATTTACGAAAAACGAGTTGAGAAATATGAATGTATAGACTGTCTCGTTTTAAATAGGCATCTCGAGTGTCTCTGAGGAACTGAATTAAAAAATATACATATTAGACTTCAAATGTTAGTACTTTAAATACTAAAATTCTTAAACTTTTATGATTTACGGAAACTATTTAAATCTACCTTATACGATTTTTGTACTAGTATCTACTTTTCTCCTCCAAGAAATGTTTACGACTGATGTGACAATGTTAGTTCATTTCTTAATAGAAAAACTATAAGTCCTAGTATTTTTAAATACATATACATTTCAGCAGTGAACAATAATAAATAAACTGCTATTGTTGATCAAATTTAGAAGGGCACATAAACCCTTCTAAATTTCCATTGACGCTCAAAATAGTTTGACTTAATTTTAAATTTACTGAATTAGTTCCAGTGGACAGAAATCAGCTACTGACGCTAGCTTATTTAATATAAAATTTATAGTGTGCTATATAGTTGTAAATCAAATATGTATAGTTTTCAGCAATTTAAAATAGATATAGAGTATTCTTTAAAAACAAACAACAAACAATCCTTTTCAATGTAGTAAATCATTAAACTATACCAGTAAGCTATTCTTAGCACAAACAATATAAATGTATTTGGGCATCACAATGATTTTTTTTTATTTTATAACAATATTGCAAATTCTCGAACACAGCTAATATCTATTTGAAGGAGATGCTGAAAACAACTACTCCACGGGAAATATACCCCGATTGGTATTGCATTACATAGCATCTCCATAGGAGTCGCCACATCGTTCATCGAGACCATCTACCAGACACTGACCAGTTTCGCCCTTATTTTGCGCTCATCAGAGTACCATAGGTAGTGGACTCGATAAAGTATGCTGCGACGTGATTGCCTAATGCGGATAAGCAGGTCGTTATCTGTCTGTCAATTTAACAATAATTGTCAAACAGATAGTAGCAAAGACTCAAAGAGGGCACTACGATGTGTTTCTCACCACTACTAACAACTAATATCTTTGTAACGGTAAAAAAATTAGAAAGTATGCTACATATCTAGATCAGCAATTTAAAATTCGACTTTTAAAATCGACTTCAAGGACCCCAGATTCCTCTTGAAAATGGGACAGTTGGTATATTCATGATCCGTAACTGTAATGCAAGAGTTTTTCGTACGTGACACTGGAAATGTGTGTTCTCTTGAAATACTTCACTTGTAAATTCACATACAGTAAAAGTGTATTTAGCTTTATTGAACTATTTTAGTGAATTATTAATAAAACTGAACCTACTGAAAGTAGGTAACTCAGTTTGTTAAAAAATTATGTTTGTCAAATTTTCTATCCTTTAAGGGTTTCGTATCAAAATAAAGCCCAATTGCTTATTCTTCACGAAAAATAATTGAAATATTAATTATTCTGTTGTCAATAATATAATGTGAACACACGTGGTAAACATAGGTACTTTCTACAAAAAAACGTGTATAGTCGCAGAAAATCGATAAAATGAATAGAGAATATTTTACAACTAATTTTCTGTAACCGTGCTCTCGAAAAATCTATTTGTTTCAAACTGAGCTTTAAAAACGTCATACTAGTGGATAAATTATATAGGTATAAAATTAATCATCTAAAATTAATATTATATTGTCGAAAATCTCACCCTTGTTTACATATTAAAATTATATTTTAGGGAAATTTAAATATACAACAAAGTCAATTATACGGGGATTTATATTTCATTTGTCATTACCTTTTATCACAGTGTCCATATTTGTAACTTAAAATAAAATTAAAACGTTGAAAATGTCGCACCCGTAATATGTGTGAAAAGTAAGAATTGAATTTTGAGTAGGTACTTAAACAGGTACAGTACTTAACAAACAGGTTAAATTAAGTCTTGCTTATTTAGTTTGTAATTTTTTAATAGTGATTACAGACATAATTATAATTTGCTAATTATTAATTAATTAGTACTACAGTTGTTTATGGGGAATTTAGACTTTGGCAGTATTTTAAATATAATGTAAATACTTCAGGCGTGCATCAAGGCGTAAATGAACTATATAAATCATAGCAAATAACTACGAATAGTAAGGACCTCATTAAGACTATCCTTCATCTACAAACGCCTTATTTAAATAAGGACTAAAACAAATCAATATCTAAATCATGTTCATGTGACCACCAGATGTAATATATAATAGTTTCTGATTTGAATTATCTGTAATTTAAAAAAAAAAACAAGACGTGTTCGAATTCATTTACTGCTAAATTAATTCTTGGGTTACAGTCATTTCTTCCCCATTAAATTAAAACCATGAAGGCTATTAGGTATTTAACCTACGTCCTGGTGGACATAAAATGCTTTTTATTTCCTTTCCCGGAATTAAATCGAATTATAAAATGTCTCTCAAACTGAACAAACACATTATTTCAGGCTTTCAAACATACAAAAGGGTCTAATGTAACAAGAGTAAAGAAGGGTGGGAGCTGTAAATTATCTGTAAGCCATTTTTTGCTTACATTTTTCCAGTACATTACTTCGCATTTTATTTCAAGGGATTAAACTAATATAATTAGGCATTCAGAGATAAATATACCGTTATTGTTTTTCTATGGTAAAAAACAGCTGTTTCTGAAATTGCTTGAACTTAATATAAAAGGAGAAAAACATTATTTAGTGTTTGATTGTAAGGTCTTACCAAGAATGTTGGCATGTACGTCATCACTATATGCACTTATCAAAGACATGTAAGTTACTATCTAACTACCTTGTGTACACTCAGAATAAAATATAAGAGACCACAAAATGTTTCTTTGATGTTTTCAACATAACTGAAACGTACGTTTCCGATATAATGTACATAGGTTGATGACGTACATGGCCACATACGTGGTAAGAACTTTCATCTTTGAAACTATATTAGGTATGGCGTAAACTCCAAAGATGATTTATTTGAAGGAGATGCCGAAAACAACTACTCCACGAGCAATATGCCCCAACTGACAATGCATTACATCGGCATCTCCATAGGAGTCGCCACATTGTTCATCGAGATCTTCTAAAAGAAAGTGACCGGTTTCGAGCTTATTTTGCGCTCATCAGAGTGCCATAGGTAGTGGACTCGATGAACGATGTTGCGAAGTGATTGCCTAATGGGCATCGTGAATGTTAGTAACTACTAACATTAGGCAATCACGTCGCAATATCGTTCATCGAGTCCACTATCTATGGCACTCTCATGAGTGCAAAATAAGCGCGAAAACCACTACAAACATCCAAAGATGATTATTTTTTAAAGTTTGCTTCCACAAACCTTCAAATTTGGGTCCAAAAGAACATTTTATAACATGTAATAATTTTATAAAAAAGTTGTTTTTCAGTTTGATACAATATTATATAATATTATAAATGATATTTCGAATAGGGTCTAAATTAACAAAAATAAATAAATAAATAAATAAATAAATAAATAAAATAAAATTTTAAAAAACAAACAAATAACTAGCTTCAATCTATACGGTTCCAGTTCATTCTCGACTTCATCAGTAGCTACCAGTTTTTAATGAAAAAATTGATATAATAAAATAATGATCCAGATCTGATGACTTTTGATTTAAAAATTGTTTACTGACGAAGAGTGGGCGGAAACGTATAGGTCAAGCTAGTGAATTGTTTATTTTCTTTTAAATTTTATTATTTTTTTTTTTTGTTGAGACGTAATTCGAAATGTCATGTGCAATATTTATAATTTATAATAATATTTATAAATGGTAAAATTTCATGTACCCTCATTACATACTAGGTCTTTAAATTTAAATTTATTTTACTTAAATACTCCACGAACTAACTTACTTAAATACTCTCCTTCGTACGAAATGTGTGGTAATTGTAATTTATTGCTCAGTAGTGTTGACTTATTTAATTGTAAGATTAGTGGTATTCAATCCAAGTTAATTAAGTGACTAAAGTAGTATATTAGTTTAAAAATTGCTCTTATAATGTCTGTAACTTATTTGTGGTGTATTTTGACGATTCATAGTTGGTTTCTTTTGGGATTACACCACCTGTAAAATAACAAAAAGCAGAAAACCAGAAGTATACAAATTAATTATTCAAAGTGTAGTAACAAGGCAAACTTCTAAAGTTTGCCCCAAAAAACCACTGTATTAACGTGTGATAAAATAATATTTGATATATTGACTAAATTTTATCAGTGGTTTTTCAGTTTTATACAAAATTTTATAATATTACATGTCATATTCTAAAATATGTCCAAATAAAATAGTTATAATAAAAAATTAAAAGAAATTAAACACTTAACTAGCTTTCGTCTAGACGTTTCGAGTTGATCCTCAACTCTTCTTCTGTAGACTATTTTTATGTTGAGAACTCTTTATATGAACGAGAAGTAGTTCTTGTGAGATTGACATTTTTAATTTTTTTTTTTTTTTTTTTTTTTTTTTTTTTTTTTTTTTTTTTTTACTGAAAAACCACTGATAAAATTTAGTCAATATATCAAATATTATTTTATCACACGTTAATACAGTGGTTTTTTGGGGCAAACTTTAGAAGTTTGCCTTGTTACTACACTTTGAATAATTAATTTGTATACTTCTGGTTTTCTGCTTTTTGTTATTTTACAGGTGGTGTAATCCCAAAAGAAACCAACTATGAATTGCTCTTATGTTTCTTCCTCATTTTTTAACATAATTTTGTTTTTTTTTTGGTTATAATTAGTATTGTATTATTTACTGTTTTTAATTACTCTGATATATGTTCATGTATGCGTACTCTCCTACCCTGTAATTGGGTTTATCTGTTGGGTAGTGTAACCATAAATAAATAAATAACATAACATAACATAATTTTTATCAAACTAAAAAACCACCGATGAAGTTAATTTGTCGTATATTTATTTTTATTACATATTATAATACAGTGGTTTTCTAGGGTAAACTTGAAAGTTTGGCTTGATATTACACTTTGAATTTTTATTTTGAATACATCTCATTTCCTGTTTTGGTTATTTCACAGGTGGTGAAGGAAATTAGTATGACTCATCCCGAGATAATATTTTCTTATCAATCTCAAGCTCCAAGAATCAACTTTATATCTTAATTAGCAATTGCTAAGTATGCATCAATTGATTATTATTGAGGTTTTAAACAACTACACAGGCTGAATCGACCGTCAACTTCTTGGTACTTGCAATAAGGGTTGCGTTTCAGAAAGTTTTATGTTTGATGTGCAAACATGGGGTTAGTGTTTGTTTAGAGGGAACACGCATTTGCTATCTTTTACTTTCTCCATGACATATTCACACAAAGTGATTTTTAAAAACACTTGAGAACGAGTTTCGCATAATTTGAAGTTATGTAAATAGTGTTGCAGGCTAAACACTATTACAAGACTAGACTAGACTATTACAAATGTGTAAATAAATGCTAGCTTGCTTCTTATATTCTATATTTATAAAGAAATACATAGTTCAAGAAATGAGAAATATGAGAAATATCAGAGTATCAACTTCATGTATTACAATAATTTCTATTTCACCATCAGCCATATTTTATCATATTATATGAAATACCGGTTTCCAGAAATATTCTACAATATAAAATTCATTCCCTTAAATGACAAATAATCCAAATTTTGTCCATTTTGTCCAGTAATCTAAAAATGGATAGGTTGAGGAGGGTCAATTAACTGTTAGATCCTCATATTTGACTAGCATGTATAATTTTTATAAGGTTACGTAACATCTAAGGTTTACCGACCACTTTGACCACAATGACATAAAAGTCATGTATGAAAGAATTAGAGAAGTAGGTCGAAACATAATACCTGAGCCTTTGTTCAAAGTCAGAGAACATTTTAATACACGCAACAGAATCTTGCATAGCTCAAAATAGAAAATATTTAGAACAGCTATTTTAAAATAAAATAGTTTTTTAAGGACAAACAATTTATGATTGTCAAGGATATCAATAGAGGCTTTAATTTTTCATCAGGTGACGTTTAAATATTTCGTCTCACTTTTTTGGTCATATCTCCATTATTATTAAAGGTAGACCCATCAATATCTATGTCACTGTATTCGTGAGAAAACGTTCTATCCAAATATGCAAAAATATACAGGGTGTTCTATTTAAATTAACAAAGTTAACATCCGCGACCATTTTATTTGGACATTATTTGTTTTTCTACTACCATTTTCGAAAACTTCATAAAAAATCGTGCAACTTTTATATTTCACATTTTTTTTATAATTCTCTAAACAAAAAAGTTAACAGGGGAGGGGTCAAAATATAGTGAATAACCCTGTAGGTACTGTTATGTGTGCTGCTCTACATTGCTGGTGGAGAACGAGAATTCATTCATAATACGAAACAGCACAGCGTAACTATTTTACATATCACATCCTTTTAGGATTTTTTATTTTATTCTGTAGTATTTGCGACGAGTATTGCTTCTGGCATGAATAAAATATTAATTACTGTTTCATGACAATGTCGAATAAGGTTCTCTTGTAAAAACGGATTAAAATTCACGGTACTCTTTCTCGTTTTTGTAAAAAAAACGACTCTGTTACATATAAAGTTTGGAACATCGTTCGTATAATGTAATTTATACAGCAGAAATCTTAACTCTTAAGAAAAACAAACATTACATAAATCATAGCGTACCTATTTTAAATCGAACAGAAATATTAAGTATTATATCGGCAGAAGACAATCTGGTGATCTCTTATAGATAAACATATTTCCAGGCAAACGGAAGTGCTTTAAAAGCAAAGTTGAGTCAATTTTGTTCACAAATACAAAAGTAACGAACTTAGATCAGAACCCGTCCCTTCATCATTCACTTAATTAACTTTTCTTAGTTTCCTTTAGAAAGCTAATTTATTTCAACCGGGTTGTGATAAAATAATCTAGGCGAAACGAGAATCTCCAGTTCGAAAATTAAAATAATTAGCAAATAGAAGTGCTTCTGCTTTTTAAATTAATTATAAAAATATGATTCTCATTTTAGTAATATAATTAATTATTTACAATGCCTACTATGCTGCTGTTTCTCTGATAGGCAAATGAAATTATCGCTAATTTTCTTTTGGTTTGATGGTGAATCAAACCGAAAAAAAATTAAGTGAAACAAGTTTAGCCATGTGGTAGATAAATACCCTTTTTCTGTAAAAAAGGTGTCCTTCAGTGCCTCAAAACTGGAACAGTTAAAATACTTGTTTTCTAACAGTTCGTTAATTAAAATTCCAATGATCTACATAATGTACAGAATGTTACATAATTACATAATATAATACTTACATGAATTCTTGTAAAATATGTTACCTACCTATATTGAGATTTTCTCCAATTGTCTTCCAAATATTTTTTTATTCGAAAAATTATATAGTGCACTGTGCACTATTTGTATTAAAAGTTCGTAATTTTTCGACGAAAATGTTTTTTTCTACAAGCGTTGTGATTCACTGTTTTCCCGCAAGCATTTTGGTTCTAAAAGACCATATTTCCCGCAGGGACAACTATATTTATAAATATATATAGGTAAGTGAGCTATTTTATTGGAACACTAATATTTTTCCGTTTATTATAAAAAAAAGGCAAATTTTAAACAGTTCTTTTGGAAAACTCTGTAGATATTGACATGCCAACCAAGAAGTAAATTTCAAGTTTGATTGTTAAAGTGACATCTAAAAGCCATTGATAGAAGCGTAACGTCATTTTTGGTTTTCAAACCGTTTCAAGTCAGCAAGAAATTTTCGAAAGAACTTCCAGGAGAAGTTGTGGAAGTTCCAAGTCTCGCGAATTTGGAGCGGCTACAGCAAAGTCAAAAGACAGGTATGAAAAACAATATCAGCATTTTGTCAATTCGTGCCAGACGAAAAAAATCAAAACACCAAATAAGCAAGAATTTTTACACAAGAAGACAACGAAATTTACGAAAGAAGCACCTGATTTATCTTCTATTTAAGTTGGCAACCATTTTTGGGCTGGCGCTGACTGGTGCCTGCTGCCCTGAGAAGTTAACCAAACTCACCTTTGATGCCATTAACGACAAAGGAGACATTATAATCGTCGCTACCTAGGACTCCAAAAACCATTTTGTTAGATCCTTTGTAGTATTTAAACAAGTGAATAATGAATTTTTTTAAATCTAAACAGAAAATATGTAGGTTTACGCGCAAAGCCGACTCCGCACCGTCGATTCTATTTGAACTACAAACATGGAAAATGAAGTACCCAATGTGTTGGAATTAACGCTAAAGGAAAAATTATCTCCAATATCGCGACATATATAAGACTCAAAAATTCACAGGCCACAGCTTTAGGCGTTCAGTTCGTCAGCCACTTTACTTGCCAATTCTAGCGAAGGATTAAAGAAATATCAAACATTTAGGAGGATGAAAATTCACGTCTGTTGCCGAGGCCTAACTGGAAAATTCAATCAAATAGAAAAAAGGCATGTCCAACAAAATTCTCAATGCAATGTTTCAAACGCTATTCCATCAACTTCCAGCTGCATCTTTAGAAGTACCCACATCCTCAAATATTTCACCGTTTCGCAGCTGCACCAACGATAGCTAGACACCTGTTTCTCTGCAACCCTCCGCAATCTCTGTTAATCAGAATCAGTTGGATTCGGATCTTCAGCGGGCGACCGAAAGTCGCTCCAAGCTTTTCTCCTATGTTTAGGCATATTTTCGTCCCATTTTCTACGCGTTTTCCCAATTTAAACGCCTTTTCAAAAAACCTCTGCAAAATTTGGTCATGCCTAATGGCCCCGTCACACCTGCCGAAATCCCAACTTTTCGCGGGACCCCCTCGACCCCTTTAATAATTTTTACGGCTTCGCGAACCGCTTCACACGAAACTTCCGTCCTTTCTCTAATCCTTTGAGATTTGGTTCGAGACCGTACGTCGAGTCCTTCTACGTCTATTACGTCTTTGAAAATTTCTAGTCACGTCCGTCTCAACTTCTTTCTCATTTTATCTGCCGATGTGAGATTGAACTAACCACAAGTATCTCCTACGAAAACTGTCAAATTAATTAAACTTCAGATAGGTTATTTTCCTATGAGAAATATTGCTATCGAAATCGATAGTAACTACCAAACATTTCTGATTACCAAAATACTGAAGCGAAATACTTTTCTAATTAGAATATCGGTAAAACTGAATTTTTCAATTTAACACGTACAGTTTACATACCTAACTGTCTCAGCGCCAAACAATAACGAACGACGTGGTGGCGTAGTGGTATAAGTCGCAGAATTTCAAACATTGTAATGCTGAATTTCGCAAGTTCGAATCACGCTGGAGGCAACTTTTTTTTATTTTACTTTTTAATTTCAATTATTTATTAGTATTATTAGTGTTTAGTTATTCTGTTTCATTGTCCTTAGTTTTTGTTCTTTCTGCAGGTAAAGTTTGGAATTAATTCGTTCATTTTGGCAGTTTGTAAAATTCATCATTTTAGCTTACAAAAGTAAATATCTACAATATTAATTTGCTGCAACAATTATGACAGCCATATATTTTTGGTCCCACTGATAAAATTGATAAAAATGTTTACTGGAAAATAAATTCTAGTTTCAGCACTTAAAAATTATTATGTTTTCCCATCAACAATGGAGTACCCAATTCATCAAAATATTAAGAAAAATCGTTTAGTATAACATCAACACAACAACAACAAGTTACATCATCATTCCAGATACAACATTTTTTTAATATGTATTTTCTCAGAAATAATATTATTCTAGATGCTATTGTCACCAGAAGGGTGACCCCAGGCAGCAGGCCTGGACCCCCGGTAGGGCTAGAAATGGGAACGAAAATCGTGACAGCGCTTTTCTCCCATCTCTAGTCAATATAGTAAATTGTGTCCAACAATTCAAAATAATTACTTCGATAATCTGATACTATTAATTATTAAAAAAGAAACATTTGATTAATTAAAGAACCTATACTATAATATCTATATCATAGTTAACTGAAATCTATTCATATGTTCAAAGGAATATTTTTTTCAATAAGGGATGTACCAACAGTTTGAAGGGTTTTAAGGAAAATAATTTTCACTTGTTTGAGTTGAGAGAGAATTGAGATATTTATTAATTTATTAATTTCATTTACTTACTTAGGTAGTTCTACAATATTCAGTTATTCGGGTATTTATTTATACATTATAAGAAGATAATTAATATAGCAAAACTATTCGCAGACTCATTTTTATTTAGACCGATAATTATGTTATGTATATGTTCGCAGTCAATAAAAACTGTTAACTTTTTCTTTAACATGCGTTTATCTAGTTACCACTTCCATCCATCACCTTGACAGTAGATTTGTGTTATCTATGTCTGTCTTACTAGATATTTATCTCTCCTTCTTTATCCTTTTCACGTCATTTCCTTCATTCGATTTTTTCTGGTTTGCTCCCATAACCTACGTGCTATGGCTTGAAAGAATTTATCGCGGTGCCGTAGATATGTGATAACAGTTAATTAAATTAGTTCGTTGGGCTAATACTACCGTTTTATATATCACGAACAGAATTGCAAGAAAGTTAGCGAATAGTGGATAGTTAAATCACAGACAAGAAAGTAATTTGTCTGTCGTTAAATACCTATGTGTAGAAAAGAATATCTTTGTATCGTCTATCCAAAACATGCAGGATATAGCAAAATGTGTATAAGTGAATTTGAATTTACAGGATGCCTCGTTTTTATTAACTGGTATTGTAGGAATTAAGTAATATAGTATTTTATTATCACCCAGTAAGGTATATGAATATTATGACAAGATTATTCCCATTCAGAAAGCCGTTTTTCATATATCTGTATTATTTTATTTAATAAATATTTAGTGATTTATTTATTAACTTATTCTAAACAGGCGCCGTGCCTAATTACAAGGAACAATTTAAACGAGGAACAAACAGTAATGGTGGAAGAAGATATAAATATTACAAAATCATAATAATAACATTTTAGGTATTGCGAGAGGCTTATCTGACATAGTTACTGTTAAATATAATAGGTAGGTAGTTAAATCTATAATAGTTTTTCGAACATTATTTAGTGATACCTGCAAATATCAACACAAGGTTGACTAAACGACATAAATTTAGAAATGGAGAAAAATACGTAATACGAAGCTATGATCGTAATATTTATTGGTCAGCAACTTGATTTTGCATATATATGTTTTACACATCCATCATGCATTTTATAGGATTTTATTCAGATACCAGGAGTAGAAATGTTAAAAAATGAACTATTTTATTTTTTCACGGGCAGTAGATTTCAATTAGACCCCTCCTAAAACTACTTAACTAATGAGAAGTACCGACACTAATATTCCGAATATACTAAATTCGGTTTATAGTAGTTACTTCCGACAGATATTACTGATAAATCTAAAGCCAGCCCTAAGCAAACTTATTAAATAAAACGCCTTGTATGTTGCTTAATTTTTAAATAGACTTAAGACTTAAGACTAAGCAATAAAAATTTTATTGCTTAGTCAAAAACTAGTAATTTATCTCATTTTCTCTAGCTCTTTGGTGTTATCACATACGTTCTTGTACATGCGTTCTTTATTACTATAGATAGACCTCAAACCCTATATCAATGTATTATTAAGAGAATGATATAAGAAAGTATTAAATAATGTATAGGTACATTTAAACAGTGCCGTAACGAGGCAAGTGTCTAACTTGCGCCTCCCCATAACCCAATAATGGCAAAAAAAAATATATATATATATATTTTTAAATTAGGTAACAAGTTAAATTTTAGTTGGTGAAATATATTATATACTAAAAGGGAGAAAAAATATAAAAATAATTACGACAGAGCAACAACACAGCTAATCTTAAGACTGTTTTCCACCAAACGGACAAAACAAAAACACAACAAAAACTGCTGTCGAAAAAAACAAAACTGAAACTTTGCACAAACTTTTTGAAGACTCGAGGTTTTTGCGACAGTTGCTGTTTTGTTTTTCGAGTCCCGTTAGGGAGCGGTAAGGTCAAAGAGTTTGACGTGTTTACGAACTGATGTCCGTCTAGAGGAAACAGCAAGTTGCGTTTTTAATGCGTACCTAGTTTCTTTTCAGCTCTATTTGTGTAAAGTAAATAGTGTGGTTAAAAAATATTAAATTTATAAAAATAAACAATAGGTAAGTTAATACGAGACGTTTATCAATAGATATTACAATGCAGTATAAATATAGGTATACTACCGTATTAATTCGAAAGGAATTAGCTTTGAAAAGGAATCTATGTAGAAAAGGAAAGCTAGAAAAGGAATCTGCTCCATAGAACACAGTACAAACCAACCACCAGCCATGATAAAAAAATCATCTTTAAACATTTCCAAAACTCTTGTCTTCAAACCTCAAAATTGAAAGCAACGCACTAGTTCGTTTGGTAGAAAAGAACTGAAAAGTAAAACGAAACTCCGACGAAACTTTGTCTGCTTGGTAGAAACAGAGTTTCAAATTTGTCCGAGTTTTGTTTTTTGTTTTCTGTGTTTCAAAAAACAAGAACAAAACAGAAACTCGACTAGTCCGTTTGGTGGAAAACCGCCTTTATAAACGAGAAACGCTCTACAAAAACTGTAGCGTCTTGCTTACACACTATTGCATTCACATGAGACTGAAGAAAGCAGCGTATCCAATGTAACTTGAGAGTAAGAAAGAGAAGACGTGTGATGTACGCGCAATAATACAGTCGGTGTTGATTCATTAGAATGGTCAAGTAAAATAAAAGGTTTATTCCTGCATAGAACCTCTGATAAATCCCTGACAGTCAGGGATTGTTATTTAATGCGCATGTCTGATCTTAGATTAGTTTCTGATTTTTGCTGGAACACCGGATTTTTAGAGAACTTAATAGCAGAAGAAGAAGAGTCCAATAAACAATAACCTAATAATTTTTTAACCTATATATGGAGGAATATCATCCGTTTCTGACAAATAATTATTGTTTGTTGAGTTATAATATTAATAATAGGCAGCGTACCATAATTTAAGTTAAAGTTGGTAAATGGTTTTGGTTAATGCGCATTGCGCATGCACCGGACTATGAGTTTCCGAAGAATCAGTGAACTTTTCAAACTATAAGCAAACTGCCCTGACTCAAGCTGGAACAGAGGACAAGAAATCCTGGACTGTCGTTCACTTTTGTTGGAACGCTTAGATTTGTAATGCGCATGCTTCTAACAGTTACTGACAGTTTTGGACTCCTGCAGGAACAAACCTAGAAACCACGCACAACTCTCAACTGAGACGGTATTTGCTTTGCGTCCCAAGTCCAGTTGCGCCCGTGGCGGGCGCCTCTTTCGCCACCCCCTCGTTACGGTACTGCATTTAAATATCACCCTAAAAACTTGGTATTTAACTTTTATATAATTTTTTTTTCTAAAATTAAAAATTAAAGTCATTAATAAGCGATAATCCTGTATATATGATATGATACCAATTTACAAATAATGCCTAAATGAATAATTATTCCAAAACAGGACATTCTCTTTGAAATTGATAAAATCTCTTAGAATACTGAACCTTTAAAGGAAGGTATTATTATACATTCTATGCATAGCTAGCAATACCACCAATCTCAGAGCACATGAGTCTCAGGCCTTATTGGGCTCAAGACTCATATTGCCTGAGTAACGCCTGAACCGCCAATGATAGTCTTCAGCATTCTTTCTGCCTGCCAAGATTTCTGTCGAGTTCCAGCGAACCGATATGGTTTGCGGAATGAAACACTATATTTACCAATTTCAAAAAGATCATAATAATATATTAAACACACCGGTAATTTCATAGGCTACCTCTAATAGTAAATGAGATATAGCTAAAATGTTTACCGTTACCGTTACGTAATGTAATGTTAACACATTACTCTCATGTTATACTATTTTAGACATATCTCCCTTATAATTAGAGATACACACATCAACAACTATATCACAATATTCGTGAGAGAAGACTTATCTTAAATATGCAAAGACTTGCCAGGTCTTCAATTTAAAATAAAAAGTTGATGTCTTCTTCCGATAGAAACGGAAGTAATAAATTTTGTTCATTATTTCCAATCAATAGACGTACAATTATATATTTAAATAATTTTTTATAGGTATAGACTGATGAGTTTAAGTACACCACACTTGCCACCCCACTATTATATTATTATTATTGAAGAATCTAGTTCTTATCTATCTAGAATCTAGTATCGAAGTTTCAATTTATTATGTTATTGTTAAAATGAGTGGCAACATTTTCAAATAGTTTGCAGTGTTTTAAGTACAACCCTTTTTTTAGTTAAATTGTCTACTTGTATATTAAGGTCTATTCGCAGAGGTGGTGTTCCGTGCCTAGGATGGGATGAACGTCAACTTGGTGTTAATGTGACGGATTAATAAGAATTTCCAGGTTTCCCCCATTCCAGCACTGAATGGTGGTTAGGGTTTACCAACGTAAGTCGTTGATAAAGAAATATAGCCCACTGGTTAATAATATGCCGTCCCTTCTCCCGTTCAAATCTCAGACTCCCGGGTTCTCTTTGTAAGTAGAATGAAGGATAGAGATATTATATTGTTATTATTATAAATACATAGGTACTACTTTTCTGCAGTAATTAGTTCATAATCGCCCTGTTAAACCCTGTATTTTTTATGAGTTTAATTATAAGACTGAATATATCTTAGTAATTTTGATTAGGTATATGTTAACCTAAATTTATAAATGATCATATGCAAAAGCAACACTTTTTTCAATGAGATATTGAATAAATATATGAACATACATGTCATGCGACCATAAATTAACGTGTCAATCAACAAATGTGTTACCGTTTATTATAATTTGTATTTATTTAATACCTGCTATCATGAAACTGTCATTTAGCTTTCAGCTGTTTATTACAAACAGAAAAAAATATCGTTTTTCAACAAATAAACGTTGGGAAAGTATTATTGCAAAATACGTTATTGAAAAACAGTCTCTATTTATTTTCATATTATATAAAAAAAACGTCAGAACTGTATCCCTATATCACGTAAGAAGTGTATTTATTTTCAAATATCTACATAAGAGCAAGAAATATAGATAATTTTCACAGTAAGGTGATGATTGTTTTTTTTTTTTTTTTTTACCTTTTTAGGAATATTTTTCATAAAATATTTATTTTAAATTAAGTAACATATTTGGTATCAAAATAAGTCGGTTCCTTCTTTAATTTTATTTTTCTTTGTTGTATTCTAGTTTCCCAATATTAATGTACAACTTCGCAACTGCTGAAGATACTTATATACAGGGTGTCCCAAGATAATGTGACACATTTTAATGACTTTTAACTTCAAGGCAAAATGAGATAACGACGAGCGGTTTTCACTGGTGCTATTAATTTTACAAAAAGTTTTGTTTTGTCATTGGTACTAGTTTGTTTTACTCCTACAGGTGCTTAAAAGAAAAATTGCCACTTTTGAATTAAAAATTGTGATCATTTTTTAAATGGAACACCCTGTAGATTATATTACTATTCGATAGAGACACTTTTCCTCTTTTCAAAAATGTATAGTTTGATATATTTGTACCAAAAAAAATACAGGAGTTATTTCAATTACACACCAGCACTTTTCAATAGACCATAATTTTTTGGAAGATTGCATTTTATTTTTTTTTACATTATCAGTACAGAATAACGATATGCATCAGCTAAAGCTATTATTAAGGAAATAATTAATACAAATTTATACAAATTACATTACAGCATAAATTACAAAGTTATTGAAACAAAAACATGAATTAAGAAGAATTCAGTTTTAATATACACACATTGTATATCTTTAATGTTTGAGGTTAAATTTCTGAATATGCCCACTGTTTTCTACGATATACTTTTGCAATCTAAACTGCATATTGTTGAAGGTAAGTTTTAACATTTCCGGTATTATGGTCTGAAAAATATTAGTTATGTTTTATTTGTTTTATATTTTGCAACAGGACTATAACAACGACCTTTGACGTAACCCCATATGATAAAATCAGGTACCGTTAGTTCGGGCGAATGTGCAGGCTATTATATGTATTGATCCGGCTCTACCCATCTACCTTTGATGCATTCCGTTATTCTGAACTGACAAAATGAAAAAAATAAAATGCGATCTTCCAAAAAAATGATGGCCTATTGAAAAGGGCTGGTGTGTAAATTGAAATAACTCCTTTATTTTTTGGTACAAATATATCAAACTATACATTTTTGAAAAGAGGAAAAGTGTCTCTATCGAATGGTAATATAATCTACAGGGTGTTCTATTTAAAAATGATCACAATTTTGAATTAAAAAGTGTCATTTTTTTTCAAGCACCTGTAGAAGTAAAACAAACTAGTACCAATGACAAAAGAAAACTTTTTGTAAAATTAAGAGCACCAGTGAAAACCGCTAGTCTATATCTCATTTTGCCTTAAAGTTATAAGCCTTTAAAATGTGTCACATTATCTTGGGACACCGTGTATATATTTTTTAAATAAAAATATTTGCCAGTTATTTTGATAATTTTTTAGAGGTACCGTGTGTCAAATTTCAGGTGGGTACAGGTTTATTTTAAAATGCACATATAAATTTGATTGACAATGTGCTTCCACCAAAAATATATTAGCAGTTCAATAGGTGATTAGATACTTACGTTTTTTAATTTGTTAGGATTAGTGGAAGAAAAAGTGAAAAGAAAGCAAGCAGCTGGCATAACACTTCATCAATCATTTTTTCGCCAATATCCGAAAACTAGGACCTGCTTTGTAGAACGTTGGCTAATACATGTGCAGATTGAGTCCAGAGAGTGCAGTAATTTCATATTATAGAACTACAACTTTTTCATTGGGACGTGCTAATTCGTAATAGAAATCTATTTGCTAGAACTTCTTGTACATAATACTATGATATGAGAAGAAATTATCATGGACAGTGTCTTACACTGTCATTTTAATAGATGTGGTAACAAGAACAATCCAAAATAATAAATATATTATTATTAGTTTCACAGATATTATATTAATTAGTCAAAACCAATACTGTGTGTCCAACATCGATGACCCAGTGGCCATACCTGGAAAAGTAACACAATAGTTACATTTAGCAAGTAGTAAGCTACTAATACGATATATACAGGATGTCCCAAAAATATACCGACAAACTTTAAGGCGTGGTAGGGGACATGAAAACAAACCTTTTTTGTTTAATAAACAAATGTCCGCAAATGATCCATTTTGGCTGTAGAGCAATTAAATGTTTTAAATCATACCCAAATAGATATTTTGAATAAAGATATTTTGATCTAGTTGGACAACACCGTATTTCGTGCGATTTTTTTTTGTAATAACCATGCTTCTTGTTGGGAGGAAAAATTTCTTTATCACAATAAACTTTTAAAAGATGCCAATTTTAAGAACGTAGGATTATTTGTGATTTATTCAGTTGGCATCAGAACATTAACTTTGTTGATTTTTAATTCAAAATTTTTATTGAAAATTGACGATAATTTCTCATTTCAAGAACTTACCGATATGCACCATGCTTATGGTGTAGCAAATTCTAATGGGAGAAAATCTGCACGCTTGTATGGAATGAGATATCCACAACGCCGGCAACCTCATCATTCAACCTTCTCCATCGTCGCCTTAGAGAAAGTGGGAAACTAAAGCATCGTCGAGGTTGTGGTCGTCCAAGAACAGCTCGTACAGTTGCATTTGAAAAACGAGTTCTACACCGTGTGAAGGAAAACCAGTCCACAAGTGTTCGCGCAACTGCACATCAAAAGGGATCCTCCAGGTCGATGGTACACCGTGTCATGCATGAACAACTCCTCTACCCCTATCATTTACAACGCGTGCAAGCTTTAAATCCTGAAGATTATCCACATCTATTAGCTTTTTTCCAATGATTATTGAGTCACAACTTAATAGAACCTCACTTCGGGAGAATAGTATTATTTTCTGATGAGGCATGTTACACGCGCCATGGTTATTTTAATGGTAGAAACAGCCACGTTTGCTATGATGAAAATCCTCACGCTGTGGTATCTAGAAGACACCAGCAACAAATTTCTTTAAACATGTGTGCTGGTATTGTTGGAGAGAATCTAATAGTTCACTTGCTGTCTGCTCGTTTGAACCATTTTCTGTTCCATGTATCTCCATTTTCTGCAAGATGTTTGCCTCTACTATTAGAAAATCCCTTTAAATATTAGAAATAACATGTGGCTTCAACACTACGAGATACCTCCACATTTTGGTTTGAACGTGCGCCAGTATCTAGACCAGCAATTTCCCCTCCGATGGATTTGAACCGCCTGGATTTTTCTTTTGGGGTCATCTGAAATCTTTAGTCTACGAAACGCCTATTTGTAATGAGTAAGATCTCTTAGCAAGAATAATGGCCAGTTCTACACATGTAGAAACTATTCTGGAATATTCCATAGGGTCCGCCAGTCAATGAACCGACGCGATGGTGCAATCTATGTATTGAAACAAATGGTCAACATTTTGAACACTAATTGTAAACCATCATTTATTTGTCAATGAAACAAAGTCCATCATGAACAAAAAGTGATTTATTAATGTCCTCCTGAACGTTATTTGGAAATTAATATTAATTGTTTATCACTGAAATAAACAAAATTTAAAAACCATTTTTCCTTTTTTCTGCCAAAACGGTTCATTTGCGGACAGGTTTATTAAACAAAAAAGGTTTGTTTTCATGTGCCCACAACCTCTTAAAGTTTTTCGGTATGTTTTTGGGCCACCCTGTATGTAAGTAGCAAATACGACACCAGCTGAACTGAAATCTGAACCTTTTTATACAGTGGTGTCTACTAGCAAAGTTTACAGAATATAACTATATCTGTAAACTTTGCTTCTACCAATATTCATATCTTCTCACCACAAATATGATAAATTTAAAGGCTGTATAAATTGCTGCTTGTAACAGTCGTATATGATGTACTCGATTAAAATAATTTCGACAAATTTACTTATATCGGAAGTAACTCTTATAATTTCTATAAAACTTCCATAACTGCAGCAGAGATATGACATGGAGCAAAAGTGTTCTATAAATTCCAAGCTGCGCAATTTTTCATTTTTATGTACAGGGTGTCCAAAATAAGAATATCCTCCTCTATCCCCTTATCTCAGAAAGTATAAAAGGTAGAGAAAAATGTTAAATACGAAAGTTTTTTGTTTTTACCTGAATTTTTCATTTTTTTAACTTTCTTGAATACAGGTTATTCAGTTTTTCTGATCCAGGCATCAACTTTCTTTTTTTAAATGGGACACCCTATATTCAATTACGTTTTTGAACTCTCCTTAAAATTCTAGGTCGACATTGTTAAGAGTACTCTATACCTATCATTTACCGTTACGAAGATATTAGCATTTAAAGAAAAAAATCTGTAAAAAACACCTGCTCAAAAAATCTCGGCAAAACAAATAAGACATCCCAAAAAAAAGCTAAATAGGGTTTATTTCGTAGACAATTAGACTCAGAAATTTCTTCTATGGATCCATATTACCTGATTAATATACAGGGTGTTTTTGACAGATGGCTCAAACATGTATATGTTAAAATTCCAGAAAATCGAAAATCTCTTATGGAACACCCTGTGTATTATTATATTTTTGGATTCTCTATTAAATTTTAACTTTACTCTATATAACATTCCCTATTCTTATTTTGCTTAGTTTTCAAGATATTGACGAGAATGTGGAAAAAATGTTCATTATCGGCTATTATTAAAAATATATCTACTATTATTTGGTATATTATAGTAAGTGTGCCATAATACTGATTAAGAATATATTATTTTATTAAATCTAATATGTTTTTAAATTATTTCATTAATTAACTAATATAAGCAAATCTATGTTTGTAACTTGAACCACAAACAACTAACAACAATCAACAAATAACAATAAAAATAATAAATTAAATCAAGTGTCCTATATGTCCTCAATTTTCAGCTATGCATGTTGTGTATATAACTGCTAGTTTTCTTACAGTGCAATCACTTTGATTGAGCGCTTCAATTTCCATCCTGATTTTAATCTTTAAATCATCAGCATTATTACTCTGAATTTGATAAACTCAGGTTTTCAATGTACCCCATAAAAAGTTATCAAGTGGAGTTAAATCTGGGATCCTCGGCGGCCATGGGATATTCCCGTTTGGCCCTATCCATTCCACAAAATAGTTCTTAATAAAATTCTTTACAACTGCAGTATTGTGGCATGGAACTCCATCCATCTGATAGATGATCTCATTGGCATCTTCTTAGGCATCCAATAAAGATAAAATGCAAGTTTGCAATGAATTGTAATGTTTCGTTGTAATTCCTAGTTCTTCGGTGAGGACTGGCAGGTATAGTGAAAGACGTGCATGTTACTAATACTAAGTTTTATTGTCCTTCCTTCTTAGTGGTTACTCGTAGACTCTCTCTAGAAGAACTGTTAACCACCTTCCTTCTATCTAACCTACGTGTTAAATATGTATACATATAATATTACTTAATTAACGATAACACTAAACAATACAAGCAACCTACATTAATATAAAATGGTTTCGAAAACGCTGTGCTGGACTCTTTCATAACATATACATACTATTTACATTTGGAAATCAAAACTAGGTTATCTGTCCAGTACAGAATGCCATTTCCTGATATTTTACCTAAGATACCTGGGACCATTTAAATATTGGCCAAGAAAGACAGGGCCTAAAATGTGTCTCTTATAAATAGTGCACCAAACATTTTCGTCAATATCTTGAAAACTAAGCAACATAAGAATAGGGAACGTTATATAGAGTAAGGTTAAAATTTAATAGAGAATCAAAAAATATAATAATACATAGGGTGTTCCATAAGAGATTTTCGATTTTCTGGAGTTTTAACATATACATGTTTGAGCCATCTGTCAAAAACACCCTGTACATTAATAAGGTAATATCGATTCATAGAAGTAATTTCTGAGTATAATGGTCTACGAAATAAACCCTATTTACCTTTTTTTTGGATGTCTTATTTGTTTTGCCGAGATTTTTTGAGCAGGTGTTTTTTAAAGATTTTTTTCTTTAAATCCTAATATCTTCGTAACGGTAAATGATAGGTATAGGGTACTCTTAACAATGTCCATCTAGAATTTTAAGGAGTGTTCAAAAACGTAATTGAATATAGGGTGTCCCATTTAAAAAAATAAAGTTGATGCCTGGATCAGAGAATCTGAACAACATGTATTCAAGAAAGTTATAAAAATGAAAAATTCAGCTAAAAACAAAAAACTTTCGTATTTAACTTTTTTCTCTACCTTTTATACTTTCTGATATAAGGGGATAGAGGATCTTATTTTGGACACCCTGTACATATTTATATTTAATTAAGTTTCTGTACATCAGTCATATTTAAAGTTTTGATAGCGAAAACGGACAAGTCTTCGAAACGTAAAAGTTTTAAAGTGATGTGTTTAATGCTATATATTGTTAATATGCTTTTTAGTGTGATATCTCTTGATCAGGCAAAAATATATTTCAATAAACCAACCTTTGACTGATCCTTCGGCGCAGAGGTTGATTATTAATTTTTTGTATTTTTCAGTGGTCGCTCTATTATGTTACAAATAATGATTAACCAGTTGGAAAAATTATTATTTCAGTTTAGGATGGTCTCTAAACCATATTTAAAGCTGTTAGTTTCTATCACTATCTTAAACACAGTTTCTCTCTTCCAATTGTAATTAATGGGTGTTTATAGAAACAAACTATACCTCAGATTAAACTTCTTTTTCCAAACAAAAAACGCATTTGAACGCTTGCACGTTTTGCTTTGTGAAACCGACATTGGTAATGTATATTTTATAGAGCTCGAATAAACTGCGCTTTTCATCACAGAAACGAGGTGAGTTTTTAATACTTTTTAAATTAAGGATTACCACTCCTTTTACATTAGAGCCCGAACGCAATTTTAAGAACCTGATACAATTATACCAAAAAGTAATGCAAGTATTTACAATTTTGAATAAAACTATTTACATATATTCAGGTGCCTTATCCACGGGATTTACTTTTTTCCCCGATTAATATACAGAACAGCAACTTGGCATAAAAACCGTTAAGTTAAATGATTTTTTTCAAGAAATATATTTTATTTAAATTATACTTTTCAATCACAGAAATTCACAAATAACTACATATAAAGTACCCGTCTAAAGTCCGCCCCCCCCCCCTGCTAACTTTTGAACTCATTGGGTTAGTGACTCCGGATAAAGTACAGGGTGAATCGTGTAAAATGTATTATTTTTTGACGAAAAATTTATTTTCCCAAAATGAAAGATGGCGCCACAGGCGCTGTCAAATATATTTTTTAAATGATAAGGTGGGACATGTTGCATATCATTTAAAAGGTCCCTCAATTCTCTGCATAACAGTCTTTAAAAAATAGAAATCGGTCCATCCTTTCTCAAGTTATCAGCGTTTTTGTGAGTAAACGGAAAGGATTTTCTAGTAGGATCTACTAGAAAACAATATTCAGCCTACCATAGGCGAAATGGTCCACAATAATGTCCATGAGTTTCAAGGGCTTAACATAACGTATCAACAGGACGGCGCGCCACCACATTATTTTAGGGAAGTAAGGAATTTCCTTAATAACTTTTATCCTGACAGATGGATTGGTCGCCGAGGACCTCTTGAGTGGCCTCAATAATTCTGAAATTAGTACCAAACGATAGCTTATGAAAAGTTAAGATAGGAATGTGCAAACCGTTTTTCTTGATCTCAAACCGTTTAGATTTTACAGGGTGTCAAAGTTGCAAAAATGTCAATATTCACCCGTCAATATTTCAAAAACAGTTTAAGTTAGGTATAGGGAAGGCTGATGAAAGTCCTACTAAAATCAAGAGTTTAGTTCGAAAAAGCAATAAAAAATATATATTTCCATTTAGAAAAACGAAGTTGGTACCTGTCCAGGAAAAACTGAACACCCTGAATATGTAAATATATTTTCATTTTGTGCAGCTCGGGATATTAAACAACCCTGTAGAAAAAAAAATTAAGTTATCTCTTTTATTAACCCAGATATTGGACTTACGCGCACTAGGTGGACACCCTGTATAACGTATTATCTTTTAATATATTTTTGTATTAATATATTCACTTCAACAAATAAATACTAAATAGGTAGGTACACATCTATGTTGATACATTAAAATTTCTTAAATGCCAATCATAAACACATAGTATTTAGTTACTAAACTTATAAGAGGATAATAAATAGGTAAAAGAATGATATTCTTTTGTTTTGTTGTTTGGAATAAATTTTCAATAACTGTTTTGTTATGTAATTTGAATAATAAAAGCTTCAGTATCATGGCCTAATGTACAATTTTTTATAAAAATTTACAGTACCTACTGTCCACTTGTTTGGAATCCTATTATAATGTTCGTGTAAATCTTATTGAATCTGTTCAAAAATTGCTTTTAAAATTCCTCATGTTTCGTTTAGATAGTAGATGTCCTGCAAGAGGTTGCGTCTATAAACTTTTGTTAGCTCGTTTTAATTTGGACTCACTACAATTCAGAAGACACCTTTATAGACTGAAAGTTTTGCATGGACTTTTATATATAACAATATTTTCTGTCCTAAAATATTAAGCCAGTTAATTTTTCTAGCAGCTACATCCGCCAGTCGTTCTCCACTAATATTTTATTGCTCTGCTGTTAACACTAATGTTGGATTAAAGTGTCCCATTAGTATTATAACACGTTGCTGTAATTGTGTTTGTAACTCCTGCGATATCTTTAACTGCAATGTAAAAAGCATACATTCTACTTTTAGAAGCATTAGTCAGCTTTAAATTATAAGATTTTAATTAAATTGGGATTAAGCCCCTTTGCCTATTTGAGTGTATTGTATATTGTATGTATGTATATATGCGGAGTATTTACTGTTCTATGTATTTATATTTACTCACCTTTAATCTTTTAATATGTTTCCATTATACTTTGTTCTGTCATTATTGATGTCTACGCTGTTGGACAAATAAATAAATAATAATAATAATAATAATAATAATAATAATAATAATACTAATAATAATAATAATAATTATTATTATTATTATTATTTTAAATTTATTCGGGCGCTGGTGGTTATCAGTAGCTCTTGCCCACGTCTGTGATTATTATTGTTATTGTCTTTATTATTAAATTCATTCCAGGTATTCCAAGAATCAATTCCCTGGTATTTCATCGAAAGAGTTTTATCGATTAGACATTAATATCACTAAAAAATGACATACGATATTCTCAAGAACCAATGAGGTTAGATGTGTTACGTTCTAATGAAATTAGGTATAAATTTAAACGTGGAATTCGCTAAACTTTATCTATACACTGAGCGTCCCCTTGGAAATAAAAATGTTAGTATGGGCTTCCAGTATAGAATCAAAAATATAGATTAAATTTTTATACATGTAATACATATATTTGACAAATCTTTTAAAAACTTTAATAAATAAATATAGACCAATAAACAGGTACGTCCATTCTGGTAAAAAGTATACATTTACACTAACCTAAGTATAACCAAATTTCCAACACATAGGTAGGATTTTTTTTATTTATACTATATTATTACTCTCTACTAGATTCTCATTTCGTCGGTAAAGATGGTCTACCACCATCTGCTTACGCGTTTTTCTTTTTCTGTGTGACGTTACGACTGGATAAGTTGACTATGCGAAATATTTATTTACGAAGTGGGTTAACACAATTTGTAAACTACTAAAGCTACTAAAAATTCAATAATCACTGAAAAATTATAATGCCCCACCGATAACACACTTTTAACAACTCCTTCCAATATGTGTAATTATTAATCGTTGTCCTTTTCAAGTGAGTGCCTTTAATCCCATAAAAATCCTTCCAAAATGCTTCTTGTATCCTATTGACATGTAAATCTTGCCATACCTTGAAACTATGTCCTTCAGTTCCCCATGTTTCTTCGAGATAATACATTTTTGTTTTTAATGCACGACACTTTTTCTTATTTTTTTTCTAAATACTCTCTTCGCTCTAATACAGTTTCACCTTATTCTATTAGCATACTTTTCGGGGTCCGTGAAGTTAGCCCCCAACTCCTGGAGTTGGACGGCACTAATCCACTGTCGGTTAGTAAGTCGTTAGTAAGTATTTGTAAGCCCATTGGTAACATTTGTAAGTAAAGGGTAACCGATTTATTTGTTATTAATTTTTAGCGGCTAACTTCTTAGCAGCCCCCAAGTTGTTTATAATTGTAGTTTTTATGTTATCAGCTATTAGTAAGTCATTTGTAAGTATTTGTAAGTTGACTGTCGACATTTGTAAGTCTCTAATAAAAAAGTTATAACCAATTAATAAATGGAGGCTAACTTCTTAGCAGCCCCCAAATTCTTCCAGAATGTTTTGTTTACCTTACCAGTTGTTAGTAAATCGTTTGTAAGTATTTGTAAGCCGTCTTGCAACATTTGTAAGTCGCTAATAAAAAAGTTATAACCAATCAATTAAATGAGGGCTAACTTCACACCAAGCCGCCACATTCTTTCAGAAGGTTTTACTTACCTTACCAGTTGTTAAATCGATTGTAAGTATTTGTAAGCTGTCTTGCAACATTTGCAAGTCGCTAATAAAAAAGTTATAACCAATCAATTAAATCAGGGCTCACTTCTTAGCAAACCCTCAAAGTCTTTCAAAATATTTTGTTTACCTTGCCAGCTGTTAGTAAATCGTTTGTAAATATTTGCAAGGTGACTTTCAATATTTGTATGTCACTAATAACGAAATTATAACCAATTAATTAAACGGAGGCTAACTTCTTAGCAACTTCCAAGTTTTCTCTAAATGTTTTGTTTACATTATCACTAATCATTTTCAAGTCCCTAATACAACAGTTACTTATCAATTAATTCTGTCGAGGAAACTTGTTTGTCCTGTTTGTTTTATTTACTGTGGTTGTCGCAAATAAAAAAAAAATGTTTTATTTTAGAAGCTAAAGATTTTACTAACGTAAGATACAGATCTTGCGAGATATACCTAACAGATTAACATATGACAAAATCAAAATCTCTTTAAAAAGTATCTAGTTTAGTAGGTACATATTTATCAAGTATAATTCAATATATATTTTTTAACTATTTGACAAAGGTTACTCAAATATTACTGCGCTGCAGTTGTTCATAATAGATAGGTATAAAATAAATAATGGACCATGAATCCAGGCTTATTTAAAAAAAAATGAGGACTTAATACATTTAGATCTTATATAGTTAAGTATATTGTCTGTTTTCTAATGCGTGTAGTGTTTTCTAAAAAATTCGGTATATACTTACAGCAATACGAAAGTTAAGTTAAGCAGAGAATCACAGGGACACCAAATACGGATCATTCTCTGCCTAACTCACACGTACATTGCATTATTAAACAATAAAAAACATGAAAAACAAAATAAAACCAACCCATACAATAAAACTGAAATAGAAAATTTATATTAGGTTCCTAAGAAAAAACTTTTTTGGATATTTATTGTGTCACTAATCTAATTTACTACTTGTTAAACCATTATTTTTAGCTATTAGGTAACCTTGAAAAAGTCCGAAAACTCGGACGAAACGTAGGATATTTATTCAACAAATAAATTTCAGAATATTAGTGATTGTAATACTGATCACAGACAGCAATAGGTACCGTTACAGACTGATTTGAGAACGGTATATATAAAAAATTTATACAATTATAGTCATTTATGTGACAACTTTTTGATAATGAAACGAAAATATATTAATATTTCATTGTGAATAGTATTTAACGAAAACTAAATTTATTTGAAGGAGATGCCGAAAACAACTACTCCACGGTCTATGTGCCCCGACTGGCAATGCATTAATAATCGGCATCTCTGCAGGAGTCGCTACATATCATTCATCGGGACCACCTACCAGACACTGACCAGCTTCGCATATCATGCGCTAGGGCACTCTGATGAGCGCATAATTAGTGCGAAATCTGTAAGTGTCTGCTTTCAAGTAACTAAGAAAATTAACTTCTGTAACTAAGAGTAACTGGTCAATGGAAGAACCAATGCCATTAACTAAATAAAGATTCTTTTAAAACTATACTATTTACCGAGATGAGTCCGATTCGGAACATTTTTGAGTCGGCCTTTTTCATCTTTGCGGCTAAAGCTTTAGCTTAGAAATGTAGGACTGATTTCATCAAATTAACAATTTTTTTTTTATATATATTTAATATAAAGATTTCCCTTGAATACTAAAATTTTAAAATATTTATTAAACAACTATTATTGTACCCAACCAACAATTAATTTAATATTGGTATTGGTTTGGTAGATATTAATATTATGTTTATAGATTTATATTTATATTAATATTATATTTGGTAGATAACCTATCCCACTATATATGAACCTTAAAGTGTTTTGAGTGAAGTAGAGATTATCTTATAATGTCTGAGTGAGGTAACTGAAAGTTACAAATATAGGAAGAATCCCCAACTAAAATGAATATGTCTGCGATTTCTAACTGCTTTTAGTGCCTTGTAGATACGTTAAGTATATGACTTATACATAGGTATGACATTTTACTTTTAGTTAGAACTAATAAGAGGTAAGCCTCTGTGGAATTGATATGAATTTATTTAGTAATAACATTTTCATTAACAACTTACAAATGAAAAAGTCAGCATACAAATATACTAATAAATGATGTTATAATAAATACCATTAGCAATAGTTACGGTAAACAGAACAATGAAGTTTACTTCACTGGATTAACTGGTAGTAACTTCTTAGAGTCTTGCAAATGATATTGAAAGTCAGCTTACAAATATGTACAAACGATTTACTAACAACTTACGACAAATATCCTACGTTTCGTACGAGTTTTCGGACATTTCCAAGGTTACATAATAGCTAAAAATAATGATTTAACATACGTATTAAATTAGATTAGTGACAGAATAAATATCCAAAAAACTGTTTTCTTACCTAATACACCAATTTCCTGTTTTAATTTTATTGTATGGGTTGGTTTTATTCTGTTTTTCATCTTTTTTATTGCTTAAGAATGCAATGTAGGTACGTGTGAGTTAGGCAGAGAATGATCCGTATTTGGTATTGGTGTCCCCGTGATTCTCTGCTTAACTTAACTTTGCTCTACTGCTGTGTATACCGAATTTTTTAGAAAACACTACACACATTAGAAAACAGACAATATGCTTAAATACTATAAGATCTAAATTTATTAAGTCCCCGCCTTTTTTAAATAAGCGTGGATTCATGGTCCATTATTTATAACATACCTATCTATTTTGAACAACTGCAGCGCAGTAATATTTGAGTAACCTTTGTGAAATAGTTAAAAAAATATATATTGAATTATACTTGATAAATAGCTAGGATTAGGTTAGGAAATTAGGTTAGGACTAAACTAGATACTTTTTAACAAGATTTTGATTTTGTCATATGTTAATCTGTTAGGTATATCTCGCAAGATCTGTATCTTACGTTAGTAAAATCTTTAGCTTCTAAAATAAAACATTTTTTTTTTATTTTCGATAAGCACAGTAAATAAAACAAACAGGACAAACAAGTTTCCTCGACAGAATTAATTGATAAGTAACTGTTGTATTAGGGACTTGAAAATGATTAGTGATAATGTAAACAAAACATTTAGAGAAAACTTGGAAGTTGCTAAGAAGTTAGCCTCCGTTTAATTAATTGGTTATAATTTCGTTATTAGTGACATACAAATATTGAAAGTCACCTTGCAAATATTTACAAACGACTTACTAACAGCTGGCAAGGTAAACAAAATATTTTGAAAGACTTTGAGGGTTTGCTAAGAAGTGAGCCCTGATTTAATTGATTGGTTATAACTTTTTTATTAGCGACTTACAAATGTTGCAAGACCGCTTACAAATACTTACAAACGATTTACTAAGAACTGGTAATATGAAAAAAACATTCTGAAAGAACTTGGGGGCTGCCAAGAAGTTAACCTTCATTTAATTTATTGGTTGTAACTTTTTTATTAGTGACTTACAAATGTTGCAAGATGGCTTACAAATACTTACAAACGATTTACTAACAACTGGTAAGGTAAAAAAATTATTCTGAATGAACTTGGGGGCTGCTAAGAAGTTAGCCGCCATTTATTAACTGGTTATAACTTTTTTCTTAGGGACTTACAAATGTCGACAGTCAACTTACAAATACTTACAAATGACTTACTAATAGCTGATAACATAAAAACTACAATTATAAACAACTTGGGGGCTGCTAAGAAGTTAGCCGCTAAAAATTAATAACAAATAAATCGGTTACCCTTTACTTAAAAATGTTACTAATGGGCTTACAAATACTTACTAACGACTTACTAACCGACTGTGGATTAGTGCGTTCCAACTCCAGGAGTTGGGGGCTAACTTCACGGACCCTACTTTTCGGTTTCATTTTAAGTAACGAAAATTAATTTCCTTCATTAAAATTCTTCGGGACAATCTAGGCACATCTTCATCTTCCGTTTCGGTATGATAAACATATATTTAGCTTGAAAGAGATTTTTACCTATCTTCCGTGCTTGCAGTTTTATTTTCATTAACGTTGGAATTTCATGAATCTTCCTACGAATCGCATATTTAACATCGTTGACAAATATAATTTTTTTCCTTCCACATGTTTCGATATTTTGCTTCTTTACACTTTCTCCACTTTTAATTGCACTATAAACACCTCTATCAGTAACTTTTCTTAAAGAATTGCAGTTTCCACGGCACCACCAGGGATACCGCGTATAAATCGGCGCGTTATATCCGCGTATAACTTGTATTCAGTAATATACTTTTTTTATCAGACAAGGTTCTTGATCTGTTAAATTTGGTCGTTTACGAATACTCTGCATTTTATAGGATTGGTCACTAACACGCAGTTTCGAGCGAGTAGCCGAAGTGGTAACTCCTAGCCAAGTGATTGCAAAATAACCGATCTGAGTAGTGAGAGAGTAGTGCACAGTAAAGTGGAGGCTCCACATAAAATTGTCAATAAATAGCAGCCGCCCCCCTATCAACGTGCATAAACAACACAGGTAAGCAAAACACTCTTCTTTTACAGATCAAATATCGGACGAAGAGTCGACCAAGCAGGCCTGAACCGACAGCGCGGAAGTAAAAGTCGAGAGACCGAGGCAGCAGGAAGGAGCATCCCAGTGACTCCGAGGCCAGAAGTTCGGTCACGGACAAAGCCGATGTAGCGCCCAGCACAAGTGTGTGAAATGCGGTGAAAACTACGCGACCATCGAGTCATGCAAGACGAGGAATACCCCGGTGATAAGCGCGAACTGCAAAGTTACACATCCTGTCAGCTATCGCGGCTACCTGTGCTTTCCAAAGCCGGCAACAACAAATAAGCCCACGAACCTACACACCGAGGCAAAGAAGGCTTCAGACATCAAAGCAGCCCTGATGGACAGGCCGCACGTACTGGCAATTGGATATTTTAACGCCAAGTCCCCAATGTACAACAGCAGGACGACAAACACGGGACAAAGGTACTGTGAACTACCTACGTAATAGCACCGGATGAGCCGACGTCCTACGGAGAGTTAGGCAGAGGTGACGTGCTGGATATCGCTTTACTCAAGACTATACCGACGGTGGCTAAAGTGGAATTGTTAGACGAGGGGTCGGCCGCACACAACCCCTTCCTCCTTACACTATGAGGAAACAGCAACTCACCGAGATATTCTTCATGAAGAGGCTCACCTATTGGAAATAGTTCCAAACAGAAATGCAAAGGATCTGTACACCCCATCGCGTCATCAACACGAGGAGGAAACTCGAGGCCTCCGTCGAAAACCTGAGAATGATATTCGCTCTGCCATGGAAGTTAGGACAACGAAAACACAGGTGAGATATCCTACTAAGACAACAGGTGACTTACTATTGCAGGTGCAGGTATGTTAGTTAGGGAACGACGTAGTGTCAAGAGACGCGCCCAGCTGATAAAGGCTCCTCTTAATAGGCAGGCGCTAAACCAAGTGAACCTGGAGTCGGAGCCGCATTGTACGAGCATCTTCAGGCCATATGGCAACAACACCTAGAGTCGCTAAATACCTAGGACCGAAATCTGTGGAATGTCCAGAAATCTCTGAGAGCCAACCGTCGAACAGTCTGCACTGCACTGTAAGGAGAGCAACCGCTGAAAGAGGACGAGGATCACCAGGATAGATACCAGACCACGGACAGATCTGCCCCGCCTCCGCGAAGGATCCTGCGTCAGCTTAAAGTCCGCAAGACGACAGGGAGCGACCAGATAAGAAACGGAGCGCCTCAGAAGCTGCCCAGAAGGGAGTAGCAGCATTGGTACTCCGCTCCGCTATTTCCCTGCCAAATGGAAAAAAAGCCAACGTGCTACTCATTGCAAAACCACGTAGGAACCTAACCTTTGCTATAAGTTACAGGCTCATCAGCTTACTTCCGGCAATAAGCAAAGTGGTGGAAAGTACGGGACACGGCATTCATTGCGCGGTCTCTCCAGACCAGAATGGTAACGAGGTACCTCCAACAAGCAGTGCTTCTTCTTGAGGACTGATGCAACAACTGGAAGGCAAGTATAAATCGCGAAAAGTCTAATGTTATTTCTTTGCAGATACACACAGACGCCAGTTGGACACGTCAACATGAACGGGACCGATATCGAGTGGAGGGACACCTCCAGTTATCTAGGTACAAGCCTGGATAAGAGGCTGTGGTGGAAACACCACATCCAGAAAGTCGTAATGAAGGCGAAGCTGGTCAGGGCCAAGCTATATCCGAAGTTGTGCCGCACTAGCGAGCTCAGCCTAAGGAATAAGCGAACCCTAATCAAGATAGTCATCCAACCCCAGTTCAAATATGCATCTGCAGTATGAGCGATTGCTGCAAAGACGTATATAAAGAAGATCGAAGCCGTCAAAAATATCACGCTGAGGACCGTGGTAGGTGCCTCCTGGTATCTGAGGACAGCCAATATATACCGGACCTCGACTACGTCTCAGTGATCCTCAGACTAGAAGTGATCAGAAGGCGCGGAGTCAAGTTCTTCAAGCGGAGTCAAGCGGCACTGGCCACCCGATAGAGACTACCCCCTGTGGGTTAGACAAGCGGGCGAAGAAAGAAGACAACACAAACGAGCGCCAAAAGATCCTACCCAACCTACAGAGGTAGAGTCAGAACTGGAGGAGAAGCCCACAAATCGCTCACACCTATCACTTTTGTGATTAGAGTTTGATGAAGGATGGGATTCACCTCTACGAGGCAGTCCAAGCCTACAGCGATAAGGAGGGTAAATAACGATACTCTCGCTTGGCCGCAAACCATCCGGTCATGACTACGGTCATTGGACATTGGCGTCAGTAACACTCGCGACTGATTCCATTAAAAAAAAAAACAGTTAAGTATTCAAATAATTAAATATAAAAATCTGCTACTCCCCTTATGAAAAATAATCCCGTCTATCAAAATGACCTTTTTTCTACTTGTGTTAAGAGATATTATGTTAAAGACTTTTACTTCTCAAGGGAGAAGATGTATAATGTAAGTACCCAATATATTCTTAGCAAAGCTTCATTCAAAAAATATTTGTCGTAAAATAATCGAATAATTAGCGCCATAAATCCCCTTACTTAATTACTATTTTATTGCAAGCCATATACAGCTCATAATCATAAACAGTCGTGTGACACAAAAATGTAAATGAACAAAAAAGATACATTTATGTGTGTTTGCAAATTCTCAGCGAATTGGCCCATTAATATTGTATAAATTCATTTTAAAACCAACTGCGGCATTAAATGTACAAAGAAAAGCGTCCATTTGTAATCTTGTTAAGACTATAAAACTCTCATAAAACAGGAGTGCAATTTAAGTAGCCAATTCAGTGATACATATTTATGAGAGAAAATACAAGTACAACGAAAATATTAAAACAAAATATAAGTGGCAGTTCGGTATGCGGCAGAGTTAATTTCCATATTCCCTTCGATTTTTATTTATATTGGAACGCTCAGACTTTAACAGAGCTTTTGCATAGCTTGCGCATATATTAGAATACTTCCACTTTGTACTTTAAAAACACAATGATCTGAATAACAATTGCACATTTTGTTCCGCTCAACCAATCAATTAAGGGTTTGTTTATGTTACGAATTTCCTATCGGCGATTGCTTAAACAAGAGCTTTTATGAGAATTTTGGTTCAATATACCGATCACGATCAATATTAACGTATCTGGGATTACCTTTGGAAAAATCAAGAGAAATGAAATGAGAGAAATAAATGCTCTGCTTTATTTTTTAGGAAAATTAAACTTTCGAATATGGGTATGTACAGGGTGGGCCGTATAAGAGTGCGTATCCCCTTATCTCAGAAACTATGTGAGATAGAAAAAAAAGTTTTATATAAATGTTGTTTGCGTTAAAGATGTCGGTATTTTTTTAATATAGTTATATTTGTAGCTCTTCAATATACAGGGTGATGAACTAAACTTATATTTTTTTTAAATGGAACACCCTGTATATTATTGCATTTTTGAAAAGCTCTTCAAAAAACTTGTTCAACGATATATAATATGATGGGTCTGTAGCCCACCGTTTCGGAGCTATTGACTGGTATCTTCAGGAAAAGGTTAATATTTATAGCGAGCTAGAAAAGTTACTGATTGAGGTGATAAGCTGTAATTTGGACCAAGAAATTCTAATTTGGTCTATTTTATGAAACTTCTGTCTAATACTAAAATAAAAAAAATTGCAACAGTGATGCCAAAGTTTCGTGAAATTTAATTTTTCATGATTTTTTTAAATGAAACACCCTGTATTTTATTACATTTCCTGAAAGTCCTTGCAAAGACGAGTTTATTGATATATAATATCAGGGATCTACGACACACCGTTTGGGATTAATCTGCGTTTCTCTTCAGGAATTGACACATAAGTTATGCATGTTTGTATGTAATGTATTCTCTGCAAGAAAAAGTAGGATTAATACTCGGCTTAATAGAATGCTATATATTTAATCACAAAAGTCCAGCTTTAACATTGAGAGATTATGTAAGAAAATATCATTTAAGATAACTGCCAGATATTCATACGATTCTAAATATTTGTATCAAATTTAAAAGAGATGGCAATATAAGTTATAAAAAAATATAAGTTATAAGTGTGTCGTAGACCCCTGATATTATATATCAATAAACTCGTCTTTGCAAGGACTTTCAGGAAATGTAATAAAATACAGGGTGTTCCATTTAAAAAAATCATGAAAAATTAAATTTCACGAAACTTGGCATCACTGTTGCAATTTTTTTTATCTTAGTATTAGACAGAAGTTTCATAAAATAGACCAAATTAGAATTTCTTGGCCCAAATTACAGCTTATCACCTCAATCAGTAACTTTTCTAGCTCGCTATAAATATTAACCTTTTCCTGAAGATAACAGTGAATAGCTCCAAAACGGTGGGCTACAGACCCATCATATTATATATCGTTGAACAATTCTTTTGAAGAGCTTTTAAAAAATGTAATAATATACAGGGTGTTCCATTTAAAAAAAGATAAGTTTAGTTCATCACCCTGTATATTGAAGAGCTACAAATATAACTATATTAAAAAAATACCGACATGTTTAACGCAAACAACATTTATATTAAACTTTTTTTTCTATCTCACATAGTTTCTGAGATAAGGGGATACGCACTCTTATACGGCCCACCCTGTACATTCATTGTACATACCCATTGCATTAGAAGTGGGATTGCACCACTTGTAACATAATAAAATACAGGACACCAGAACTATTCAATATAAAGATTGAAAGTGTAGTATCACGGCCAACTTTGTGAAAAATTAAAAAACAAAAGAAACTACAATGAATCATACAGCTGCACCATAAATAATTTATATACATTATCTACAAGCTGGAGATGCAAAAAGTGTAGTAAAAAATATTGTTTTATGCTTATATCGGAATCAGTGATATTTCTCTGGCATATTAAGGAAAAAAACAGAGTAGGTGTTCAATTTAAATTAATGCTCAAAATAAGCAATTTCCAGGATAGACAATTATTTTAATTTATATTGAACATGTATACACCGGAAGCCTTTTATGCGCCAGTCTTTCTGTCATAAGTGTTGTGCACATATCAAATATAGTGCAAACGTAAAAGTCTGATAAATAATTGGCAATTAAATAGACAATAGTAATTATTATAGGTATCTCTCCTGTAAAATAATGATGCAGGGATAAATTCCTACTCACAAACAGGAATAGATGGATGTAGCTAATTTGTAGATTTTTATTTTATTTTAGGTAAATTATGCGGTCAAATAAGGTCAAATAGAGCTTCGTGGACGGAATAATTGAAAATTGCTGTAGACTTTAAGGACATTAGGAATACCCTCATCACTGGGACTCGAAGGCAAATTGAACCTGTACTTCGAATATGCAAAGCGATGTTTCTTGCGTTCCTAAAGACTCCGTCAAGAGTCTTATTCGAAATAGCTTCAATCCCTCATATACCCCCAATAAAATGGAATGCAAATAATCACGAAATATTTTAGAACAATGATAAACAAATTATTAAATAAAATGGAGCATAGAACATTTAATAATAATTAAGAAAAAATAAGAAAGAATAAGAAAAACTTAAACTAACGTCATACGAAAAAAGAAATATATGGAAGGAGTTATCATAAAAAACAGGAATGCAGACGTATAGAATTCGACTAAGTTTGTTATCAAACATCTGAACCTGTAGATTGGATAGAATGTATATCATATTTAAACTGTTCAGACGAAGGCATCTAGCATAGGCATCTTTCCTACTTTTACCTAATAATGCTCTTATAATTGATGAACTTTCTGTAAAGCCAATATTCAAGAAGAAGTACGTCTAGATAGTAAAGCATTAGCTTATTTTACATAAGATACAAAATGTTTGCATACCGAAATGCACTATTCTTTTACATAGAAAGAAAAATTAATTAAATTATGAATTTATTTAAATTAAAGAACATCTGTCTCACTCTCAGACCTCTCTCACTGAGGAGGCTTAATAGTAAGTGAAAGCAGTTGTCTCTCGTTTGGTGTTAGTTGTGATCGACACTCGTGTAGAGAAAAACAGATAGTCCCAAAAAAGTAGAAATAACACGAATGTTCTTTGAACAACATAAAATGATAATAGGGGATTATAATACTGGTTGGACAGGAACTATATTACAATCTGAGCTTATAACTAACACAGACTATAACAGAAAGAATATAATAATGGTAAACTACTCCCTAGGATCTCCCTACTTACCATTGCAGCTAGTATATATTTCGAAAATAAACAAAACCAAAGTAAAACTAGAAACGTCAAGTCGGCTACAGCGTAAATTAAATTAATTGCGTTTTAAGGTAACTCTATTGGCAATTTTTCACATATACAGGAACTAGAAGCTGGAGCAAGTTAAACAAATGATCTAAGAAAAGTAGAAAAGAAAATACAAAAGTTATGTCAAATTGCCACAGATTTTATGTTTACATGTTAAACGACCACACTGTATAATTTTACTGGAATATAATTTATTGCCGGTCTTAATTAAAAATGGGACTAGCACCTGTGTTTCCGCATAAAAATATTCAAGTGCTAAATTTATTAGGGCCGTTTCTGAAGGTTAGATAACAGAAAAATATTCATTATTTATAAATTTAATTAAGCAAGCTATGTATGCTAATTACGAACGCTACTTTTAATTTTCTTTAAAACAAAAGGCCGTTGTCTGAACTGCTCGTGGCAATGTGGAATTGCGTTATAATAAAATATATGGCTTTGTAGAACGAAGAATATAACAAAAAGTTTAATTTACTCTGTTGTAAAAATCTGTTTAATGCACTTAAGAATAATTATAGACTAATTAAAATGCAAATGTTTTCCTTTATATTCATAAAATTAATAAAAAAATTATTTTGCTATTAGAATATCATTGATACTGATTTGACACAAATCGCGTTGATCATCAATGTAAACTAAGACCAATTCTAAAGTTTTCCCCTAAAGAACACAATATGGAATGCCATTAATATAGATATTTAATAATTTAAATCTAAATTGCATCATTGGAATTTTGGTTTTACGCAAAATGAAATATATAGACAATAATTACAGAAGTAAATAATAAAATTTAACAACTTTTTGATTTTACTTTTGCTTTTCCAAACCTTGCACGCCGTTATTGAATTTGTTTTCTGTGGATTATTATTTTTTCAGTGAAAGTGTATCAATGAACATTTGATTCTGTTGTTTGTTAAATCGGTTACTTTATGTAACCCTACACATTGTAGTATTGAAAATACCATAACTATATTTATTCAAAGGAGATACCGATAACAACTTCTCCACGGGCAATATGACGTGACTGACATTGCATTACTCCGGTATCTCCACGGGAGTCGCTATAACCTTCATCGAGAGCCACCAGCCACCAGACACCGGTTTCGCACTTATTCTTTACTCATCAGAGTGCCATAGGTAGCAGACTCGATAAAAAAACTCTCAGTGTCTGGTGGCTGGTGATGAAAGATGTGACGACTCCCATGTGCCGCAGTAATGTAATTCAGATCGTGGCACATTGCCCGTGTAGAAGTTGTTTTAGGCATCTCTTTCAAATAAATAAGTAGGATTGCCTTCCTCAAAGACAATAGAGGTCACTGCTGTAATGGCACTTGCGGAAAAGCAGGTCACTACCTGTCTATCAATTAGACAATAATTACTGTCAGGCGGATAGTAGTAAAGACCAAAAGAGGACACTACTATGTGTTTCTTACCACTACTAACATTCCATAACTTTATCTATAAAATCATTTCAACTAATTATACAGGCGCTACTTATATTGGTTGGACTTGTGACTTACCACGTTTAATAATGAGTGATATGTATGACAAAGCATGAGAGTCAGCGTTCCATAAATCCGTTCTATCCGAAAGTACCAAAAAGAGTTACTTTGTAGCTAAAGCCGCGTACACATTTGTAACAGAACTTCCAGGACTCCGTCGTGTAGCTTCAACACAATAGTGTGAACGGGACGGGATAATCTTGTCGCGTAACAACAGAGCGAACATGGATCTTTAGGCCGAGATTCGCAGCGTTCTTATCCATTGTCTGTATTTCCGCATTACATCAAAGAATGTTACTGTATGTGGTTACACAGAGTGCGGACGCATCCAAACTACTTTCTGTATTGTAGACTAATACGTTATTGAAAGCCTTTCCTGGACACTTACAGCTTTCTCTATGTATGTATCCTGTTTTGAAATTTTTCGTTCAACTAAATTGATCATTAACTCAAAATTAGATGGGGACATCCTTGCAAAATTTTTTTGAAAATCACTGATGTGTTGTAATCAGCCAGCAAGTAACAAGGCACTGTTCTCCGTTCTTCTACAATAATAACGTGTTCGTCACCATCTTCTATGTCTTTTATTTTTCGCCACATAATGAATATAAATATACCTATGCCGCAGCCGCAATTTGCAGTTTATTATAATTATTGTCCATGATTTTGACAAACGTCTGTCTTCACCTCTTTTCCAAACACTATTGACCGGGGTGCGTACAATATAAAATATCAGGATGTTCGCATCAAACAGTCGCAACAAACTGTTTGGAAAGACTTTTTTCCGCTACATGTTACGCGTATCACGACCTTTACTTTGAGTTTGAGTTTTGAGTACTTTACTTTACGGAGTTACGCATCAAGATTCTACTACAAGTAGTGTGTACGCTACGGCTTAAGATAACTGAGAATAAGAGTTTTAATTCGTAACTGGCATTGTATTTCTGCGACACGGTAAAAAGTTCCTAATGATCTTTGTTTTCTAATTGAGAACTATTTCATTAATAATGATCAATTAATTCATTAGATGTTTGCTGTTCTCAAAAGTTAAATCAAATATGTTGTTTCTGTTTGTTGAAACAATTTTTTATCAAATTGGTTAACAAACATTTGTTGAAGTTTATGTTCATGTACTTTTACTAGCAATATCTACTATATTATAGATAGCTATACCTAGTTACCCTATATCCTGAGGTCGAATTTATTTATATCCTGTTGCCAAGTAACTTTTGTTTTATGAATAGAGGTAAGTATATCTGCGATATTTATTTATTGTTAGATGACGTAATCTGCATTATTTATAATATATTTATTAAACCTTACAACAATAATTTCGTTGAAGTTTGATTTTTAAATCAATTCCGCTTATGGCAGGGATATTTAAAATTTCCTTTTTCCCTGCCAGAGGCTGTTTGTCGTTAGTATGATCAAGTTTGTAGGGATTTTTCCTAATTTATGTTGTTTAAGTGTTAAAGCTACCGACTAAGTCTTCCCTGGTAAGAGTAATTATTAATATTTGTTTATATAATATCGCCATTGTATAGAGAAATAAAGAGTGTCGGCTCAATCTTATTTCATTGAGGTTGCTATTTTCTTTTCTTGCTTGTAAATAAAATCACGTACAGAAAGTGATTGTGATTGTCGAGTTTTATCAATAGTAGATTCAAGTAGAAAATTCCTTTACTGATATTGTGTAAAGAAGTGAAATATGTATTATGAAATGCATTTCTCAAGCAGCCGAATTGATATTTTGTAAATAGACCCATATGAATATTTACATTCTAGGGATAGTCAATAAATAGTAAAAGATAAATGATAATAGTAATGAGCATAAAATGCAACCGTCATGCGCCAGTCCGATCAGCCATTTCAGTAATTTCTAAATGTTTAATGTGTTGGCCTTTGGAAGCAACCAATCGATATTTTGTATTTTTTTCAGGATATCAATAATAGATTTTCAGCCTCTCGCGGCACAATATTATGCGACGCAGCGTTCTCACATCACACCAGAATATTCAGAACTGTGTACAATGATGGTAATTATTATTGGGTAAAAATATGGTAGTTATTATTATCAGTATCTTTCTAACTAGAAAACTACTGATCTGTCATGTTAGTTTTACATTTACGGAATACGCTTTTCTACATTCCTATACATGTTTTCTTTACTACTAAACATGGTTCACCTACAGTCATCAATCTGCGAGTTCCGTCAGCCATTTATGAGTTATAGAGAGATAATTGGTGACCACTCGCGAACGAACAGTTATTGTTTCTGAGCAGCAGATATATTATTAAGTAAACCTATTCTACTAAATGTTGCTAAATAGCTGATCGAAGGAATCGTACAACTACTTTATGTTAGATTAAATAAAACTTAAATATAAACATAAATAATCTTCGTAAGTATAATTTAATAGTGATAGCATCTTTATTAACAGTTTTGTGGACACAAATAATAATAACGAAGCTTCTGACAACAAATTTGACATTCGATCGAGACAGACTAAATTGTTTTAATTTTTTCAGTCTACTTGGCAAAATGAAATAATTCAGTTTTTACACGTTTTTATACCAAAATTCGCTGTAACTGGGAAACCCTAAAAGTTTGGTATATACAAATTTATATCATTCGATTCAGAATTTAATTCTTTTTTCGACCGTAGAATAATATACTGGGTGTTCCATTTGAAAAAATCAAGTTTTGTAACTTCTTAAATTGGTAAATTGGCTTATAAATTTTGAGGGCCCTGTATGTTCCTCAGGCATTATGCAATCATTTTCAGATGTAGCAATGCCTAAACCATTACTGTTGTAAATCTTGTAATTAAAAGTCTTCGACTGTTCAAGATTTAACATTTTTAATATGGTGCTGTAACTATCACTTTTTTGTTGAAACTGGAGATATCTCGAAAATAACTGAATTTAGGTATAAGACTACTTTACACAAAGATGATTTAAAACTGAACGTAGAATCCAAAATACTAAAAACATGCAGGATGTTCCATTTAAAATAAGCAAGTTGGTGTCGACTTGTCGAGTGTCAAAATATTTTAAAATGGTAGGCCCTACTGATCTTTGTAAATAACCAAATTTTAAAAATCACCCTGTACTTATCTACTTTTCCATGTATCGATCGCGGGCCTTCCCGGTGGGACACCGTGTATACATATATAAGAGAATACCTACTTAATCACAAATAACCTTAATTTGGCATCATTTGTAAAATAGAAAGGTTTTATTCCGACTGTTGATATTCTTTCGTGTATGAGCATTCTGAAAGTTCTTCAGATTCGTACCACGGCTTTAGAGCTATTCTGATACACTTGGGTGGTCCAGAATTTATCTTCGTGTCCAGTATATAGTTGTTTTATTAGGCTATTCTAGCGGCTAATAAAATTCATATTTATTATGGACCATTACTTAGTTTGAAGCATACACCCCGCAGAAAAATGGAACGTAGGTTGAGCTACTTCTTTCACATGAGAAATATTTATATAACTTCCTACAATAACATTTTGGCTAAGAAAATTTAAATAAATTCGAATAACTATATTAAGGATACCGGGAATTGAATACAAAAATAAGATGGAAGAGTACACCGCCATCAAAAAATAATTATTACATTCATAGTAATAGATAATAGTTGAGATATTGGCAATTAGATGATCATTATATTCAAACGTCACAGAAGCGAAACAGTGATCGATCGATATGAATTTAACAATGACAATCAAGAGACTTGTTTTTCATTTTTTTTTCGGATGAGAGCAGTACTAGTTTATTCAAAATACAATAAGATATATAAATCAAAACTGCAGGACATACAAGACCTTCGAATTAGATTACGTGAGTGATAAACTGCATGATCCAGCTTAACTTGAAAATATTCTTAGGGAATTTTGAGAAATAGGTAATTAGTTGTTATCGAGAAGGGAACTCTCGAAGGTTCGAATTTGTAACTATGGTTAAATTTTAATAAATTTCTAACTATATTTGTATCAGCTTTATTATATCGTATTAAAAGTAACACAAATATAATTTCCATTCAAGTTAATAATAATAACTCTTGTTAAGCTGAGCTTCTAGTTAAACTGTAAGTCAAATAGCTGTAACATTAGTAAAGGTGTTTAAATTATTAAAATATAAAATAATGCAAAATTCTAGTTTTAAAATAGTATTTTACTTTACAAATCCGGAAGCTGAGGTATTATAGTATGAGTTTTTTACGAGTACGTTACGTACGTTACGGAAAGTGTAAACAAGTACTGTAAACACCTACTGGGCGTGTATTGTATATTTTATTTCATACTGTTGTCGTTTTAAAATAAAAATGAATTATTGTAAATTTTAAAATCTCACAATATTCAAATTGCATCAGTGGGCGCATTCAGAGAACCGCAGCGCTTTAGCGCTTTATTCAAATAGCTGCAGCGCTGTATTAAAGCGCTGCAGCGCTTTATTAAAGCGGTAAAGCATATATTTTTCCCGCTGGATCGCTGAATAGTTCCATCAAGCGATAAAATTAATTTAGGTTAGGTTTACGTCTATGGGTTTACGCACAAAATATCTATGGATAATGTTAATTATTATTAATATTAATTACAAAATATGAATTACTGAAAATTATGTCACTTTAAGCTTGCGTTTAAAATGTCGATTCAGCGAACGTGAAGCGGTAAAGCGCTAAAGCGCTGGAGTGCTATGTTTTCCTGAATGCACCCAATATCTTAACAGCTGTAACATGCAAGGTGACATTGACATGACATTCCTTCCTACTGTTAATTAGAACACATTGTATTACACAGATGCTCTTCATCTTGGTCAGAAGCTGTTACTACTGAAGATGGACACCTGTAATAGCAGGTGATACAAAATCGACGTCTATAAATAAGTTTCTATATATGGGGGATAACAGTAACGTCTAAAGGAAAAGCGTATTTGACATTGGTAGGGATATTGTGAATTGCTGCCTGGAGAATTATGGAACCAGTTATCGTGAGCAGTATTCATTATTTTTTTAATTCGCCCGTATACGGCTCTATCGAGATAACTTTATTGGGGCGAACTCAGTATTTAGTTTTATCCTCAACCATTGTTTTAAAAATGAAATAGTAGTAACCTCAAGTCAAAAGATACTACCTACGTATAAAGGAGTACTTTATACGTACTATCTTTTCCGTAGGAATTTACTGATAACTTTTATCAAAATACCAAAAAATAGAGCAACTTACTTGAATTAAAGAAAAATATATAATATCATCAATAATATTATCATCCAGTGAAAAATATCATCCAGTGTAATATGTAACTGTGGCGGCCGCGCACTAATAGACTTATAAATGTAAATAATAATAATAAAAGAAATAATTATAATAATCGGTATTATTATTATTATAATAATAATAAATAATAATAATAATGTATTTCAAACAGCTACAATTACAATTATTGCAAAAAATTACAAGTGAGCAAAAGTAGGTTGAAAAATGTCAACAAAAGTTTTTATAGCCCTATAATAATTGCAAAAAATAACAAACATTAACCCTCTTAAATATATTTCTCCATTTATACAGGTAGTTATAAATGTGATTTTCGATAGTGAATAAATTCATTAATTGTATACGGTTCTGTGTCTATTAGGTAATTAAAGAGCTATCTTTGAAAACTTTTAATATTTGTAATATTCTTCATTTTATTCGGTAAGATGTTATAGAATTTTATACTTGAATAAAGAGGGCCCTTCTCATACATACTCAACCTATGAATCGAAAAATTATAATCACCATAAAGATCTAGTATCATACCTATGGTTTATTTGTTGGGCCATATATTTATGTTTATATTTAAAATTGAATATTAAGCACACATAAATACACGTCCCGGCTAGTGTCAGAAATCTATTATTTTTAAATTTACCGCTACAAGTGTCTCTTATTGACATACCGTTAAAAATTCGGATAGCTTGCTTTTGAATAACAAAGATTTTATTTACATCAGTTGACTATTAATCAGTTGATTATTTATAATAATCAGTCGACTGGATTTCAACACAAAAAAAGGTAATAAAATAATAATAGCAATAATATCTCAACGCCCTCATTCTAATCACAACAATTAGCCCGAAAGTCTGAGACCTGAGTGTGAGGAGGGACGGCATATTATTGTTACGCGAGTCACATTTGCGGTTCGGGAACGACTTACTTTGGTAAGTCGTTCCCGAACGACTACCGACGAAGTAATATACCGACGAAGGTATATTACATGGTTCAGCGATATGAGGGAAACCTGGAAAACCTGGAAAGCTGATATTGTTCCTATCCTAGGCCCTCGCCAGAATGGTTACCAACCCATCCTTCCGAACGAGCCTTGATCTACGAGTCGACAATTTAATTAAAAATTGTCTGGTCGAATTGGGATTCGAACCCATACCCCCCGGGTTGAGCGAACGAGACACTAAATCCTGAGCCACCGGCTCACTAAATGAGGATAGAGACAAGATACTGATCAAGTGGTAATACATTTGTTAAGAAACTCTTTGTGTGTGTATGGAAACAGCCTGTTACTTTCATGACGTTGCTACTTTGCCTCCTCTTCAATGTGAAATTACTGAAATTCTGTTTCAGTAAATTCAATTGTAATTTTAGAATTACAGAAGATCTATTTTTATTTTACAAATCATGTAATATTACTATAATTATTTAAAAATTGACATATTCGTGGGATTTTTACCTCAACTTTTAGGGGTGGTCGAAATGACAAATTCAATCGATATTTTTTTTCGAAAACTGTTAGAAATATGTACAGGATCACGTTTTAGACATTAATTTTCTATGAAATCCGAATCTTGAAACATATGTGTTTTATTAAAAATAACGTATAAATGTAATCCTAAATCAACAGTACAATTTCCTAAAATTTTTTGAATATTTCATATTCGACAAATCGTTGAAATATTTCAATATATTTCTCCAGAAGAAAGTAGTAATAGTATCCAGTAACCTCGTTAACACTCAGTATATTCATACGTGTGTTCGAAGATATTTAAAAAAAAAAAAAAAAAAAAAGACCAGACCATTGAAACTGTTGTTGTCTAGTACAATACATTTTTTTGTGAGACGCATGAACTATTATCATAACGAAAACTGGTAAAACCAGTTACTTCTTAGGCAAGATCATGTTCTAACGATAAAATTGAATACTTGTAGCGATCCAAAAAATCATAGAGCAATTTCATAAGCTTCCTTTGAAAAATTTTAAAAGTAATGGAAAATTTAAATAAGTTAGCAATGTATAATTGACTCCTCCATATAAAGTGTTGATATATACAAACACATTATTAATAACATGTCTTATGTATATATTTTTACATTGCAAGGAAACTCGTATCATTTTCTATTTGCGGCACGAAAATTCGATGATCGATCCATTTGTTACGAAACAAATAAAAGTCTATTATCTGATGAGGGGCGGTAATATAGGAAAAGATAAAGCAAGAACAGGATACTTACATCCTGATACCAGCTATAGCTGTGAGGAGCAGGACGTGCTGAGGTTTCACATCGGAGGGTAACGTCTGTGCCCTCCCTAACCGGGGACGTTACTTGTGAATCCATTACTACCGCCACTCTGGGAGGATCTGAAACAATCACCGTTCATTTATTATCAGGATGTATCAGTTTTATAAAGAAAGATGCTGTCCATCAGTAGAGACAAAGCATATAACAATAGGTTCTTGGATTTGCTGATATTAAGCACAAAGAAGCTATATGGGCATTGTCGAGTGTATCCCCTGGATTCCTTTTCGACAGATTTATTTCCTGAAACCAATTGTACGGGCGCATAATATACCTATGCATTTAAAATATTATTTTATGATTTTTACTATTATTGCAGGTAAAAATTATACAGGGTCTTTCAACGAAAACTTGCCCCTCTCCTATAATTATAAACCCAAAAAAAAAATAGAATTCGCCGAGATTCGTCAATTTCTGTTTTTGGGTGGAGCATTTTTGACAGGGAGCAACTTGATATGTTCATCCCCCTAACACTGGACAACCTTACTTTAAAATTTCAAATGGAACTACCCTGCTTCTAAGCTGATAATACATCCCTTTCCATTGCGAATACAGTGGTGTAGCGTTGAGATTTGAGTTCAATCGGAGTTCTTAGCCAATAACTCTGATTGGCTACGGACGAAAAGTTGACAAACTGACAGTCGCGTACTAATTATTACAGAAATGCCTACCAATGATAAGCTTTTTGTTTACTACACAACCACATTACTTTTTTGATAGTTTTGGGTCACTTACAGATGGACAATAATCAGACGAAATAGTCTTTTATAGTCTGAAAAAATTCTTAGATATTTTTTCATTCTTTCTTGCCAACAATTGGTTATATCTACAGAGCAGATCTGACCTCTAATCAATATTGAAGGTAAGTAATCTTCACTATTAATTTTTGAGGTCAATTTCGAATGTAAAAGCGAGAATTCAAGAATTACTATTTCGGATGAGACAAGACCAGTCTCAAGAGCTTTCCATTGATTCAACCATACATAGTATTCTGCAGCTGCGAAAAAATTTAGAGAATTCACTACCAAGAAAATTTCTGACATATTGAAAATGAACTTAGTTTTCATGAATAAAATAAAACACATCATCACTGATATTTCAATGACTCACACACGACACGACGGTGGTGTTTACGACACGAGCCGTAGGTGAATGTAGTAAATCACCTGAGTGAATAATTGTTATTTTATCCGAGTAGAATCATACTTTTTCCGAGACTATAAATAATATAAATTTAAATACAAATTTTGACATTTCAAATCTATGACAAAGTTATGATTTAACAAATTGTCGGCTTACCAATCAAACGTTTTTAGGCATGTAGGTGTAAATATTATGTGAATTTGTCTATTAGAATTTGCCAGAAATTAAAAATTTTCGATTAAATTTAATCTTTTGGTTAAATCTAAAATTAGTGTGAAACGATAGCTTATGAAAAGTGAAGATAGGAATGTACAAACCGTTTTGCTTGATCTCAAACCGTTTAGATGTTACAGGGTGTCAAAGTTGCAAAATGTCATTATTTACCTGTCAATATTTCAAAAATTGTTGAAGATAGGTATAGGACATCCTACATGAAATGTGTTTAGGATTTTATGTAGAATCCGGGAACGATATAAAATATAGGGTGTTCCGTTTAAAATGAGCAAGTTGGAGTCAACTTCCGGTTATACCGGAAGTGCCAGAAACGGAAAAATATTTTAAAAAGGTAGGCCCCACTGACCTTTGTAAATAACCAAACGTTAAAAATCACCCTGTACGTACTTTTCCATATATCGATCGCGGCCGTTCTCGGTGTGACACCGTGTATATGGAATTTACAAAAAAACAGTTTCAGTTCAGTTATCTGGACTGATTGATCTTCATGCAGTCCCTGTTTCAACTCATATGACTATATTTTTATTAAAACCGACAACGTACTGTTTTTATCCAACATTTGAATAATTCACCGATATTTTCCAGTTTACTGAGAAATATTATTTCAGGGTGTTTGTTTTTGATACACATATTATTTGTAACGACGTGGGTTGTTAATCAATGTTGAATGTTGAAAACCAATGTTTCATCTATTTGTTGCATGCCATACGTTTTAAGACTAATCAAAGTGAATGTAGGAGTAATATATAGGCCGATAATCGGTAAGATTATTTTGCTGTGTGTATGCATCAGATGACACTGTATTATTTCCTTCTAGAAATATTGGTTTTCAATATAATATCCTAAAAAAAATATATATACAGACACTTGATAAATGTCCACAAGCCACGTGACCGCAAGTATAGGCAACCAATATTGCACCTATTGGTATTGACTAATTAAAAACTCCCTAGACTCAGTACAGTCCTCCCGACCCGGTTAGAGGTTTAATAAGTTAAAAATATTTTGACAGAATTAATTAACCTCACAAATAAACTGTTCATAATAATGAATTTATATGGAATTTAGTCTTGAAAGAGGCTGGAACCTTTAGTGTGAAGATAACATTATTTTTAATATTTTTATTTTTACAAACCTCAGATGTTAGTCCGTATAGGAGAAGTTACTAAATTTTAGTATTTTTTTTAGTATAACACTGACGTAGTTTTCTACAATAACACCAAAACCTACCTATACTACACTCGACGCGCGTTTCGCCCGCCAAGTTGGCATCACCTGCAGATAATTAAAACTACTGAAAAAACAGTTTTAATAATTTTCAGATGATACCAACTTGGTTGGGGAAAAGCGCGTCGAGTGCAGTACAGCGCTTTGGTGTTATGTGGAAAACTTCGTCAGTGAATTTAGTGTTACATTTGAATAATTGATAACTACAGAAAGAAATTGGACCAACTCAAACTCTTCGTAAAAACTGGCGAATTTAATTTTTAATTTTTGTTAAACAACTGCATTAGAAAGTCGATATAAAAGACCTCACAACTTTTAATAAGAAAATAAACAGAATGGTGTGCTGAATAGCTTTATCGTTTATTAATTTTTTTAATTAAATATTCAGAGTAAAAGAAACACATTGTGACATTTAATTTAAAACAAAAACCAACACTGAAAAAACTAACTTTTACAGTTCCATTGCACTAACAATAAATCCTAAATTATTTAGAAATTACATTAAAAAAGTTACATATTATGTTGAAAATTATGTCCTTTACCGTATGTCCTTATGTCAATTATGTCCTATACACAAACTAATTTACTCTTTTATGCATATTTTCAATCACATTTTGCAGATATATTGTTAATTTCTCGAATAATCGCTGCTTCTAATTCTTCGATATCATGCTTTATACTCTTAAAAATGGTATTCTTTAAATACCCAAACAAAAAATAATCTAAAGGAGTCAAGTCCGGTGATCTGGCTGGCCAAAATTCGCAACTAATTAGTCTATTACCATGAAACTTTTCTAAAAACTGAATTGTCACTCTTGCGGTATGTGCAGTTGCCTCATCTTGTTGAAAGTAACTGACTTGCAACTCATCATCAGGTAATTATGCTAAAAAGCTCTAAAATAATTATTCCATAGGTTAAGTTAGGTTAGGTTCAAAGGCGAGTGAGCCAAAAACCAGACCCTCCATTGCGACCATATAATCTATTGTTTTAACTCTTCGATATCTTTCACTATTTATTGAATCGTAGAAAAATATAGCGAATAAAAGTTGGCGTTTAGATAGCGATGTCAAAAAGACGTATAGTAGATATACGTCTTTTTGACATCGCTATCTAAACGCCAACTTTTATCGGATGTAAGCTAGATTCTACAAGTGTGTGAGGATTTTCTGCGACCCAAGTCCTATAATTTTGGCTATTTAGATAACTTGATAAGTGGAACTATGCTTCATCAGTAAAAAATGTCAAATTTAACAAATTATTATTCATGTTCTTGGGAAACCATTCACAATAACGTAATCGTTTTCCGTAATCAAGATTAAACAACTGCTGTACAACATCTACCTTGTAGTGATGTAGATTCAGTCGTTTTTTTAAGCTGTATGGTATGTTTCAACTGAAAGACCTACAAAAAGGAACATTTCATTAATATATAAATACAACTTGATTTTCATTTCAAATAAAGTTTTCAAGCTGCTGATTTCATGTTGCAAAGCAATTTTAAAACAAACTTGAGAATATTGGGTCAAACATAATACGAAAAGTTGCCTGTGTCAGCGGCCAACTTTGACACAGGATTTGTTGGACTTTGATTCATTCGTTATTGTATATCATCCATAACATTTCATGTGAGAAGAGTAGGCCTGCCAGTCGATTTACCTTTGCAAATGCAGCGTTTGGTTTGACATCTTTTTACAATTGCATATTTATGGTCTAAGGTATCATAGTAAATGTTTTCCTGTGGGAATTCTGTCACAATTTGCTCAATGTAGGATTGCACGGAGTATGTCCATAATCCGTCTTCATTTCTAGTTCCACTCTGAAAATTATCAATTAAAATAAACAATTTAGCTCTGCAAAGAACTGATTGATTTCAAATATGTAGGATATAATATTGAAGCAAAAGGAAATACAGAAAAACTAGCAGAAAATTACAGCGAAAACTAACCATGGCGGACGCTAATGAATAAAGCACAAATGTTAAATACTTGGTATCAATCGTAATAGTTCGTGTACAATAAATACCGACTTTCCGTTCGTCGACGATCAAAGTAATACGATTGCTGATTGGCTACTTTCAATGTCAAACGCCACTCGCGTGCCGTGACACGGAAACTTGCGTTTTAATGTGATCTTCAGCTTATGTCTTAGTTTCTTTAAAAGTAACCAGCATTTTGATGCCAACGTGAAGGAAATAAATTTCCTATATTCAAAATAGTTGCTGGTCACGTTGCTTGCGGACATTTATGAGCTCTCGGTAAAAACAAGTAGCAAATAATTATTTACCTTCGACTTCACGGATAATTCCTGTAATATTCCTTCAATTATATGAAGTATAATAACATAAAAATTGTTATGTACTATAAAGCTATTATGACTCAAGTAGTTAAAGTTACTTATATTATTTAAATATTAATTAGTATTTAAACGTACCTACAGAGTGGAGTATTTTACTTTCTGACAACTTTAGCAGTGACTTTATAGAATATTCCTCAACTATTTGAAATAAATTTAGCTGCCAAATGAAAATTTAGATATGTCCATTCATTTTTCATCCATACACGATTTTCATTTTTTACATTTTCTAAGGCGCCTTTACATTCTACTTATTTGAAATTATACACATAAAGTGGAATTTGCTTTCTATATACTTTTGCACTTATAATTAAAAGGTAATATCCATTATTCCATTTTTTTTTTGTTTACCAACTAGTCATCAAGCTATAAAGCAACCCCATATTTTTTAACGATGAAAGCTAACTTTGGCATCAAAATCTAGTAAAATTGATGCCATTTTTTTATACTAATAACTTAAATATTTGTATTGTAAAAAATACTTAACTGTTATATTTTATTAGGTTAATGATTCTATAAATATTCGTAAATTATAATTGAAATATATCCAGCTTAATATACCTTTCTTCTTTATAATACAAAAAATTTAAATGTATCACCTTTACCTTGTAATGTCACTCACTTTGCTCACTTATATTTCACTGATGAGATCATAAAAAGTTCGAAAGCGGTCTGCATCGTGGCATCGTGGCATCCTACCATGTGTGGTCTGAGTATTTCCTCATAGTTTTTCGTTGCAATCCGAATCCTTGTATTTTTTATTCTAACTGTCTTTATACCAAAATATCAGCAAATCTTGCTTTGTAATTCAGCGCTCGACGTGGTATATAGCCAGGAGAATAGCTGCTTTGGCTTGATTTGTTTTAGTCCTTATTTAAATAAGGTGTTTGCAGATGGAGGATCTAATGATGTCCTTACTATTCGCAGTTATTTGCTATATGCATGCCATCTGACATGGAGTAGAACTATTTTATACAACCTGTTATTGTAGTAGCATATGTTTGCTTCCGAAGGAACAACAACAAATATTTTAAATATATTTTCAAATTTTACCATATTTTTGATTTTAAACTAACACCTTTTAAATTCGGTAATAGTTAATAGTTAAATAGTAAATAAGTTAATAGTAAAATTCAGATTCGTGTACTTTAAATTTTTGCTCGGTAGTAGGTAATTGATTTAAAGTGTATATTAGATTTTAATATTACGTACAACAATCCATGTACTGAACAGGGAAAGGAAAGGCTTAGAAACCTTTCAAACAGAGTTATTAATTCAAAGATTTTAGAGGGGATATTTCCTTCAATTATCAAACTTATCTGTAGTCTCTTGTATGCGGTTCACGAATTGATTGGTGGTTAGAACTGGGAAGGTATTTAATATTGCTTCTAGGAGGTAATAATGTTTTCGCTAGTTAATTATTTTGTAAGAGGTAAATTGAATATTTTATAAATTTCAAATTATTAGTGCTTCAGCAGAAATATATACCAGGTGAATGATGAAGAAACTCTTTTTGATTCTCCACATGTCAATCAAGTTTGGACGATGCCGACGAGATTAGTGGATTTAAAAGCTTTCGTAAACTAATCACAGTAATTGTGTGATAACACCAATAAAGTAATAAAAATAATAAATCAGAAATGAAGATTACAAGTGTAGTTTTAGTTCCAAAGCGAAATTTTATAGTTTTCCCAAACAAGAATACTCTATAATATGCAACAAAAATGAATACACGGCAATAACTAAATGGTATGGTAAGTGATAAATGGTTTTCCACTTTGAAGAAAGTATAATTATTATTATTGTCAGTATACAAGGTGTCCACCTAGTGCGCGTAAGTCCAATATCTGGGTTAATAAAAGAGATAACTTAATTTTTTTTTCTACAGGGTTGTCTAATATCCCGAGCTGCACAAAATGAAAATATATTTACATATTCAGGGTGTTCAGTTTTTCCTGGACAGGTACCAACTTCGTTTTTCTAAATGGAAATATATATTTTTTATTGCTTTTTCGAACTAAACCCTTGATTTTAGTAGGACTTTCATCAGCCTTCGCTATACCTAACTTAAACTGTTTTTGAAATATTGACGGGTGAATATTGACATTTTTGCAACTTTGACACCCTATAAAATCTAAACGGTTTGAGATCAAGCAAAACGGTTTGCACATTCCTATCTTAACTTTTTATAAGCTATCGTTTGATACTAATTTCAAATGTATCCAGGAATTAAAAATTTTTGAAAATTTTTAATTCTTGGATAAATTTGAAATTAGTATCAAACGATAGCTTATAAAAAGTTAAGATAATAATGTGCAAACCGTTTTGCTTGATCTCAAACCGTTTAGATTTTATAGGGTGTCAAAGTTGCAAAAATGTCAATATTCACCAGTCAATATTTCAAAAACAGTTTAAGTTAGGTATAGGGAAGGCTGATGAAAGTCCTACTAAAATCAAGGGTTTAGTTCGAAAAAGCAATAAAAAATATATATTTCCATTTAGAAAAACGAAGTTGGTACCTATCCAGGAAAAACTGAACACCCTTAATATGTAACTATATTTTCACTTTGTGCAGCTCGGGATATTAGACAACCCTGTAGAAGAAAAAATTAAGTTATCTCTTTTATTAACCCAGATATTGGACTTACGCGCACTAGGTGGACACCCTGTATATTATTAATATTATTATTTGTGTTTTTGCAGATGCACTGGTGTATGTTTCTTGTAGATATCAAGTACGGTTAGAAACAAGTTTATCAAGAAATCATTTTTGGTTTATAAAGAATATTGTCATGCTGCTTGAATGAAGTATGGTTGCGTTTTGTGAATGGGAATACTTTCCTCCAGATTAGGTTGTTGGTAAGGTGATTTATGAATGATTAAGTGACACCCATCACCGAATTTTCTTTCAACTTCTATTGCTTGTTGCTGCCCCTTTTTTTATATTTTTTAGCTATAGTTTAGTTAGATCGTATTGCTGCGTCAGTGAGGTAGGTAATCCTTTATATTTGGGCTACCGTTTTTTCAGATTGTATGGTTAGGTCATTATAAGATGTGTTTTCTATTATAACTTATGCTGTATATTCTTACTAAGTAGGTATGAGGCTCTGATTGTAGATTAAGTGTATTTACCAGGGCAGCTATTGCCTGGTGAATAATTTTGACACTATAATATATTTATGTTTACTTGATAATAATTTACATTTGGATGTTACCAATTGTTTCAGGGAATTGTTAACATCGAATTATTCTGAAAATGCGCAACAGGTCATTTCCTGCATTGATGTTAATTGAATTAATCTTTAAAATATAATTTTTATAACTATTTGTAGCTATAACTTGATCTTGTACTGCAAGTATAAATTCCTCTATTTCTCGTTGTAATTAGACGATTTGTAAGAACTTATAAGAAAGTTTCTTGTTTATATTATATTATCAGTTGACACTATTGCAGTTTCTGTCGTGTAATGCGTTTAGACGATGATACATTTTGCTTTTGTACAAGGGCATTATTTTGTAAGTATTAAGAATTCTTGTATTTTAGGTTTAAGGACGTAAAGCTGTTCTCAATTTGTACTTTTCCTTTATGTCTTTGGTCTATTGGTCTAATGGTCTTTGTTTTGGAAGTATATTTTTTATGAATTTATATGTTACGAATACAGCTGTTTCTTTTTGTCTGTCAGTCTATTTCTTCCTTCTTTTATATTACTATGTATCCACTCTTTACATGAATTTGGGTGCAGCATTATATTCTGTATTCAGTATATTTTTCTTCTCCTTCTTCTCATAGTCATAGTCATAATGTTCCTGAAATGTAGCTCAACACTGTATATATTCCCATTTTTAATAGTATTATCTCATGGACACATTTTAATACGGGTAGGTATAAGTAATATATTTACTTATGTATACTGGTAAGGTTGCTTGGTAGCTATATTTAGTGATATAGCGAAAAAAAATTCCTGCCATAGGCCTAACTTGCTAAGAATATTATTATTTTAGGAATTCGTCGTTTAATAATTTATTAGGTACATAGTTTTATTTAGATAAATTGCCAGCACTAGATTAAATTTTTTAATTCATCTTTCTTACTACCGTAGATTTATCTGTTCGTACACAACGTGTGACTGTTGTTATATTATTTCTTTTTAGAAATGTGTCATTAAAATATAAAAAAATATATACTTAAAAAAGAGAAGAATAAATATACATTAGTGTTTATGAGTGGACATTTTCTTTATTTCAGAAGAATATACAGATTTTAATTTTCGAAATAGCAAGTAAATAGAACAGGATCATTGTATACTATATATTAAAGTGGTACAATATTTACACTTCCTTTTGTTCTCGTTTTCTTTTGAGAGAGTGAAATTGACAAGAAAATCTACTTACAACTCAATATTCTTCTATTTTTTCTATTTCAGTAAATAGGTATATTACATAAATTATATTTGATATTGGCAAAGTAGTTGGCTGTTCAAATTAAATTTATTTCTTCAATTAAATACAAAAAAGAGGACTTTCAGCCAGATACATGGACAAATATCCTACGTTTCGTTCGAGTTTTCGGACTTTTCCAAGGTTACCTACTAGCTAAAAATTATATTAGTGACAGAATAAATATCCAAAAAAGTGTTTTCTTACCCAATATCAATTTCTTATTTTAATTTATTTTGTTTTTCATCTTTTCTATTGTTGAAGAATGCAATCTACGTGTAGATTGAATAGAGAATGATCAGTATTTGGTGTCCCCGTTGATGTATTTCTTCTCCAGAGCAGGTAATTAAGAACTGATAGCATGCATTACAGGTAATTACCTACTCTCGAGAAGAAACACATCAACAGGGACATCAAATACTGATCATTCATATTGTATATGATTTATCGTTAACTAATAACTAATAATAAATTTTAAGTTGTTCACCAATATTCTTCCAGATATTTATGATACAACAATTATGTATTCTCAACTATAATACTGATTTCGGTACTATTTTTCTCCTGTAATATACTAAATTAACTCAAATTAAGTATTGTTTCAGTGAAACAAAAACTGGGTCACGCAACCTAAATTTCGGCAACAATTAGGAGTCTTCGTAGTTGTTAAATTCCATTTATTGCGAAGGGAAGGGTTTACGACGACATCGTGCTAAACTAATTTATTATATAAACTCGTCATGCACGAAATCAGAATAAGAGCAGCCGTAATGTATACCTCCTGTAATCCCGTTAGATGCGGTCTCCATTTTGGGACACAGACTGACCTAACATTTGTCACAAGATCCGCATGAAACCGTTGGGGTGGCTCACGGCTGCAAATCTTACCTTATTCCACATCACAATTTAGATTCACTTTACGTCTCGGGGCATTAAAACTAACAACCCTTTTCAGCTTTTTCGGTGAACGCCATTTTAGCAAATTAACACCAATCCTGTGACCCTTATTCTTGGAAAATAAATTATTCTTATGACTCCAGGGAAAGTTTGTTAGTTTGTCACGCACTCAGCTTTATTACCATCTAAAGGGCGAAAGCCAATATTCGTACTATTGATTTGGAAATAATGGTGTTTGAAGTGATATGTCATTTTAATATTTGAAGGAGATGCCAAAAACAACTACTCCACGGGAAATGTGCCCCGACTGGCATTCCATTACATCGGCATCTCCATAGGAGTCGCCACTTCATTCATCGAGACCAACTACCAGACACTGACCCGTGTCGCGCTTATTTTCATCAGAGTGCCATAGATAGTGTACTCGATGAATGATGCTGCGACGTGATTGCCTAATGAGCATTGTGAATATTAGTAGTGGTGAGAAACACACCGTAGTGAGTTTTTGCTACTACCTGTCTGACAATTTGACAATAATTGTCAGACATGTAGTAGCAGAGACCCAAATAGGGCACTACGGTGTATTTCTCACCACTACTAACATGTCATTTTAATGCTATAGTCCACGTTTATAAATAATAAATGAGAACAAAGTTTAAGTATTTCCGTTGCACTATTAGCCACTTCCATCTATAGCAGATGGAACAATCTTGCACATTCGCATTTACCTTTTTTATTTGGAATAAAATGTTATTTCACAAATACGCTAATCGATATTAGTGATGTAGTACCATGCCTTCATAAATGTCTACAAGCCATTTATTTTATTAGGATATAGGAAATTTATTTTCTTCACCTTGGTGTCAGAATGCTAGTTACTTTTAAGGATCCCTCAAACCAGAGCGTTACGACGGGAGCGGGATCGGGAGCGACTGCAACGCGGGACCAAAGTATGTGGCGCTTAGATATCCCGCCACATACTTTGGTCCCGCGTTGCAGTCGCTCCCGATCCCGCTCCCGCTATAGCACTCTGGTTTGGGGGAGCCTTTAAATGAACTAAAACATAAAGTGAGGATTATATTAAAACGCAAGTTTCCCTGTCACGGCACGCGATTGGCATTATTTGTCATTTTGACATTGAAAGTAGCCAATCACCGGTCGTATTACCTCAGCGTCGATGAACGGAATGTTGGTGTTTACTGTAAACGAACCATTACGATTGGTGTCAATATTTGACATTTATTGCTTTATGCACTAGCGTCCATCATTGTTTGTTTTCGCTGTAATTTTATGCTAGTCTTTCTTTATTTCCTTTTCTCCAATATTATATCCTACATATTTGAAATCAAGTTCTTTATATGAGCTAAATTACATCGCTATTCAAGTTTCTCGTAAGTGCAGGTAAAAACAAAAGTTAACTGAAAAATGTTCGTATTTCAGTTCGTCACATTTACTGTAGAATAGTGTTCTGCAGTGGTTCCTAGTGGAAGAAGCCCTGAAGATGGAATATGGATATATTCCGTGCAATCCTGCATTGAGCAATTTATGACCCAATATCCAGAGGAAAACTTTGACTATGACACCTTCTTAAACCAAAAATGTGAAATTGTTAATAGATTTCAAACCAAACACTGCATTTGCTAAGATAAATCGATCTGTTCTCGCAGAAAATGTTACCGATGATATACAGCAGCGAATGAATCCAACAAAGCCTATGTCAAAATTGTCCGCTCAGATAGGTAACTTTATTTCGTCTTATATTTGACAATATGCTTAATTTTATTTTAAAATTTCTTTAAAACGTGAAATAGCATCTTGAAAGATTTATTTGAAATGAAAATCAAGTTGTATTTTTCAGTTGGCACATGCCATAATCCATTAAGAAAACGAATGAATACCTCTTCAAGGTACCTAACCGTTGTGCACGATTTGCTTCCCCTTGATTACGAAATTTTGAATGATTTCTAAAAAATATGAATAATAACTGATTAAATTTGACATTTTTTACTTATGAAGCATGGTTTCACCTATCAGGTTGACCTATAGCCAAAATTATAGGACTTGGGCTGCAGAAAATTCTCACACATTTGTAGAAACTAGCTTAGATAGATAGATAGATAGATATTTATTAATCCAAAAGATCACAAAACAATGATATAGGACAAGTCAAGACATACGACATAATATATAAAAACTCGTTAAAATAAGTTATCCCTAATAAATTAGTCTAGACATATAAAAATACATATAAAGAAATAAACAAACAAACAAGAAAAAAAAAAAAAACAGTAACACATTAATCAATAATTCAAGTATTCCTCCAAAGAATAAAAACCATTAAAAATAAGAAATTCCTTTACTGCCGCAGAAAATGATTTAATGCATCTAATATTTTTCATATTTATATTAAGTTTATTGTAAATGACAGTACCCATGTAATAAGGATTTGATTTGTATAATTCAAGTCTATGCATTGGGTGTTGTAAATTCTGTCCATGTCGTGTTGGATATTCATGGTAGGAATTTTGAAACACAAACTTGGACAAATTTCTTTTCACAAATATTAACATTTCAAAAATATATAAACAAGGAAGAGTTAATATTTTATTATTAATAAATGTTGACTTACAGGATTCTCTATATTTTAATCCAAAAGTAAATCTAATGGCACGTTTTTGTATTAAAAAGACACGATTAGCAAACGAGGAATTACCCCAGAATATCAAGCCATACCTAAGGTGACACTCAAAATTAGAAAAGTAAAATGTTTTTACAACATCAATACTAGATATCTGTCTCAATCGATTCAAGGCATAACTGCTAGAGGCACACCTACGACAAACATAATCTGTATGAGATCTCCAATTTAATGAAAAATCAACATATATACCCAAAAGCTTGAAATCAGTTACTTGCTGAACAGACTTGTTATTTAATGATATAAGTGGACTAGCTATATAATTACTACCAATTGGATGAAACTGCATAGAGAACGTTTTGTTCGCATTCATAACTAGGCCATTATTACTAAAGTATTTTTTTATAGAAAATAAATTGCAATTCAAATTACTTATCGCATCATCCAAATTATCTGCACTTGAAACAATAGTGATATCATCAGCAAAAGCACAGTAAAAAATAGAAAGTGAATTCTTTATATCATTGAGATATAATAAAAACAATAACGGGCCTAAAACGCTCCCTTGGGGAACGCCTATATCAATTTCAAGTTGTTCAGATTTTTCATCATAGAAATCAACATACTGCTTTCTGGCAAACAGATACGATCTAAGTAAGTCATTACACTTTCCCCGCAAACCATAACATTCAAGTTTCCTTAGTAGTAACTCTTGATCCACACAATCAAATGCTTTTGAAAGATCCACAAATAAGGAAATTACTTTATGACCTTTATCTAACTGTTTATAAACATAATCTAGAAAACTTAATAATGCAGTAATGGTTGAATGTTTTTTTCTAAAACCATGCTGGTCAGGAGACAACAATTTATTACTATCCAAAGAATCCACTATTCTACCAAACAACAATCTCTCAATTATCTTAGAAAAAACAGATAACAAAGATATCGGTCTATAGTTAGAAAGTTGCTGAGGATCATCTTTTTTGAACAAGCATATTATCTTTGAAATTTTTAACATATCCGGGAAAATTCCGTCCTTAAAGCAAGCATTAACAATATCACATAATGGTATAGCAATCAAATGTACATGTTCCTTTACTATTTTCATAGAAATATTGTCATGTCCTGTTGAATTGGAATTATTTAAACTTTTAATAAGCCCTATTATTTCAGCTGTAGTAACTTTTCTCAAAAATATTGTTTTATTAACAATAGGTATATTAACATCTGACGTTATAATATTTGTGTGTCTTTCAATTATCGTTTTTGGTAAGTTGACAAAAAATGAATTAAAACAATTTGCTATCTCAGACTTATCTGTAACTATATTATTGTCGATTAGGAATTGATTATTGACAATGTGAGTCCTATTTCTTAAAGTTTCATTAATAATCCTCCACACTGTTCTCGATGTGTTTGCAGAGTTCCTAATAATATTATCAAAATATAAAGATTTGGCCTTCCTAATAAGTTTGCGATATATTCTTTTATAATTTTTGTAATATTCCCCACATATCAAACCATCCTGTTTCATGCAAAATAAGTCTTTTAATTTATTGGACGATACCTTTAATCCCGTTGTTAACCATTCCTTGTTATTTGATTTGTTTACATTCCTTGAAATATATGGAAAACATGTGTCATAATAATGTTTGAAGAGATTTGCAAAAACCTCAAATTTACTATCTACATTTTGTTTCGTAAAAACAGATTGCCAAGTTTCACCACGCAACAATTGCCCAAATCGTGAACTATTATTTTTAGAAAATGATCTACATCTTATATACTCAAATTTTGTTTCAGAGGTAACTTCAAATCTGATTACTTGGGCTGAATGATCCGACATACCAATATGAAGTACTTTGGCCATAAGTATGTTATTATTAAAATTTGTTACTATATAATCTACAGCAGTAGCAGAATTCCTAGATATTCGAGTGGGTTCATTAAAAACTGATTCCACATTATATGAGCTAAAAATGTCCTTTAGTTTTACTGTTTCAGTATTATCAAGTAAATAATCAATATTCAGATCACCACAAATAATTAATCTATTAACATTCTTATTCACAATCATATCCAAACTACATTCAAATTTTTCAAAAAAACGGTTAACATCAGAGTTCGGTACTCTGTATATACATAACACACAAATATTAACTTTATTAATTGAAATAGTCACCGCAGAGCACTCAAAAATTGAATCTATACTCAAGTCTACAATATGTTTTAATTCATAAGCAACAAAAACATTTTTGACCAACAAAAGAACACCACCATGCTTAGATTCCTTTCTACAATAGAAGCTAACAATGTTATAACCTGGAAATGCCATATAAGTCATTTCATTTTCCTGAATCCAGCTTTCGGTAATACACACAACATCAGGATCTTCCGATGACAAGAATATATCTAACTCATCCAACTTGTTCCTGACACTCTGCATATTCTGATGAACTATCTTAATACACATACTCGTTTTCTCAGCAGCTTCACCCTGTAATTGCTACGATGTATCATAATTAGTGCTAATTTTTGCTGATTGAATGCACTTTAAATAAACCGGACAATTTACAGCCTTAGAAGAATGGTTTGTCTCATAGTTTGTTCTGAATTTAAGATTGTTATTAATACAGTTCACACAATTAACAGAGTCTCGTGGACAATCCTGCAATCTATGTGGACCGGAACAAATTGGACATACCAGATTGGTACTATGACACTTGACTGCCATATGTCCAAATGACGAACATTTGAAGCAACGAATTATACTATAATATTCTTGAACAAGGCACTTTGACCATCCTATGAATAGAAAACCTTGCTTCATAATCACCTGGAACATACTGGGGGACACTTCCACAATTAAATTTAAGCTTTTAGGATATTTTACATACCATAAAAGTTGACGTTTGAATAGCGATGTCAAGAAGACGTATAAGTGTTTCCTATATTTTTCTACGAGACAATAAAAAATAGTGAAAGGTATCGAAGAGTTATTTTAGACCTTGTTTAGCACAATTACATGATGATGAAGTCGATTATTTTTAGAAAGATGAAAGTTTTCAGTTGAGTTTTATGGTAATACACTAATTAGTCGAGAATCCATAATATCGAAGCATTACAAGCAGCGATTATTCGAGAAAGTAACAATATAACTGACCAATAGCTGCAAAATTCGTTTGAAAATATGCATAGTAGAGTAAATTTGTGTAGGTATAGTTAGTGAAAGACATAATTTTCAACATAATATATGTAACTTTTTTAAGGTAATTTCTAAATAATTTCAGTTTTCTTGTTAGTGCAATGGTTCTGTAAATCACAAAGGGGTTTTTTCAATGTTGGTTTTTTGTTTCTATTAAAAAATAAATGTCACAATGTGTTTCTTTTATTCTCAATAATAAATTTAAAAAATATTAATTATTGCAGCATTCAGCGTATATTTTTGTTTATCCCCATTGAAAGTTGTGAAGTTTTTAGTATCGTCCTTTTAATACAGTTTATTAACAAAAATGAAAAATTAAATTTACTATTTATCAGGAGTTTTACTTGGTAATTTTTTTCGTAGTTATCAATTAACTATCCATATATAATACTAAATTCAATGATCAATATTACGAATACTTAATTTGTGAAGTTAATTAATTCTGTCAAAATATTTTTAGTTGATTTTACTTCTAACCGGATCAGGAGTACTGTATCTAGGGAGTTTTTAGTTAAACATTACCAATCGGTGCAACATGGGTTGACCTTATTAGCGGTCACGTGGCTTGTGGACATTTATGAAGTATCTATATATGATTGTTAGAGGAAAATATATACCTACATATATTTACATAACTCCAAATTTATAATTATATAATTCTCTCCCATAAATAAAACGGATTACTAGAGACAAAGATTATTTCACATCAAGAAAAATATCCTACAATAAATAAATGTTAGTCAACGAAATGAGTTTAGTGTATCTAAGTAAACCATTCTAGTTGTGTACCTATAGTTGTTAAATTCAAATGCATGGCAGTTTCTTTTTAAAATGACAAATATTTTTAGATAACTCCTTTGTTCGTGTTGCTTGAGATTCCTTCCTTGAAATATTTTTATCGACAAGAAAATATTATTGTGTGCCTTATATTTTTATATAAATTGCGCGTCCGCTGATTGAATACCAAATAGTGCCCCTTGAGCTTAAAGATAAAAGAATGGCGTTTGGAAATATATACTGTTAATATAAAAAAACGGAAACAAGCATTTGTTACTTTTATTCGTAATTCTTTTATATTAAACCCTCGTTATATTAAAAACGATGTCGAAAATTTTATATCAACATTTTTGGTTGGCGTTGCCTATCATTATGAGTATAGCCAATTGTGAAAGCCTCTGTACTTTGTTAAATTTTATGTGAAATTTGGTAATTATTCTGATAAGATTTAAATGTTCACATTAATATATAATCATAGTGATGCACTGCATATGGAGTAAAATGGAGTAGGTGCAGTATTTCAAATATTAGAAAAGTAGGTTTGTGCCAACTCAAATTGTTTAGAGCACACACCAAAATAACAAAAGTAAGAATGCAACCCTTATTGGGTTGCATTCTTACTTTTGTTATTTTTAAAAGAATAAAATAAAATTATATTATTTGGTAATATTAGCTGTGCTGATAAGTATTGCAATAGGCCTGTAGTTTTGAAAATTTATTGAGTTATTTTAGTACATCTGAACTGGTCCGGGAATACACCGAGGTCCAATGCTTTTTGATAAATTATTAATAATGGGTAAATCAGTGATTATTTACAAGCTTTAGTTATATAGCAACGTATGCCTTCAAGTCTAGCTGAACGCTTCGGTTTAAGTTTTCTAAAACTTCTTCAATAACCTCACAACTGATTTTTGTAATATTCAAATGAACAGATGGTAGATAAGAATTAGCTGCATTTTTTATCAAATCAATATCATAATTTGATGTGTTTGGAGCACACACCCAGTGAAAATATCGAGCGAAACCATCAGCAATATCTTTTTTGTCATTACTTTGTTCACCATTGATTACAAATTTTGATTCAGCTGCCCTGCTTTTTTCCTGAAATTCAAAAAATGCCAGAAAACACTAATATAATTGTTTACATTGTTTTTATGTTACCTACAGATTCATTTTTTGCTTCTTGAATTTTTGTCTTCATCGAAGTTTTCAAATTCTTATATATATGTAGAAATTATCAACTGATTCCATTTTCCTTTTTCTATAATATTCTTAGTAGATCTTATGTTCCCTGTAAACCAGATAGTACAGATGCACTGCATATAAATTTGATACACACTGTTATTAATTTCTAGTTGTAGAATTTTATTTTATATTTCATATTTGAGTCGTTATTAACTTATTAGGGTCCTTGATAAAAATTACATTTATTACATTTTGTTTATTATTAGATCTCATTTTCATTAAATTATTCCGACGGAATCTTTGCACGGAAGTATATTTAATTATTATGCCTTTGGTAGAATCCCCTTGATATAAAAGAACATCTGTATCTAGGTGGCACGACACGACCTATACTTTGTGTACGTGTAAGAGTAATAGAAATAAGGAAACATTTAATGAAAGTTCGTAAAGAGCTCAGCAAAATGTAGGGGCTTTCTATTAAAACAGTTTAGTAGTAGCAAGAGTAACGTTGCGGATGTCTTTAACAAAGCTAACTCTGGCCTTTTCCCTGTGAGACATGCAGGGAATTCGGGATGACCCTGGTTTTGGAAACCAAGCGGCGCAAATATGGTAGTTTGTATTCAGATCACGCAGCCGCCAAAGTTTTGTATCTTCTTAACTTCAAGATGGTATGTAATCACTTTAGAGGTGGGGTCAAGAATGTTACAAAAACACTGATTAATTTGTATCTCTTACAGGGAGCTGTATATTTTATGAACACTGAATATTCAAGCTAAATTAAGATGATGGATAACCTCAAATTTTATACTTAATGAAATATGAGTGAGTTTTTCACTCATATTGTACAATGTCTTTATTCCTGTGTGTATAAGTAGAGTCTACCTTTTATACGTATTTTTATTTACCTACTCTTTACCGAGCTGTGCCTGAAAGGATCAATTTAATTAAATATTATGATATCTTCAATGAAGGACATAAAAGGCTTTAGTAAATCTGACAAACTTGTTTTATATAGAAGTATACAGTTTGATAAAAACAATAATTTTATGTTTACAAATTTCAAGTTATGTTTACTTAGTCTGCGTAGTAGCTAATCGCATCTCTCTTTTATTAGCTTTTATTTAATACCTGTCGGTATTTCATTTGCAATTTTGAAAGGTAGCCAAAATTATCTATATTATTATATTATAGATAATTTTAGTTGCACCAAGTAATATCTGCATATAAATAAATATGGAAAGTATATAGCAAAAAAACTGACAGTAAACAGGTAAGAGTGGAGGAGTGGCATAACAAATGGATGTAAATCGCGTAACAACTCATGATTGTATTCTTTAGTATATACAACAAACTCTGAAAGCTGCAAATTGATTATCTCTTAATTTTATGTCGTTGCATAAATGTATACAAACATTTACATCGAAATGTCAAATAATATTGGATATGGAAAACAATGTTGATCTCCTCAAACACTGAAAACGAGTTAATAAAAATGCAGTACAGTACATATTACATACGTTAAATTAACAATACAGTAAAATACACATTAGAAACAAAAAATGAAAATAATATAAACTTCTTCGACTTGACTCTAATTAGATATGCCAGTACAATTAAAACTAATTGGTTTCAAAAAAGTATCAGTTTGGGACGATATACCAACTTCCAATCAAAAACTTGTAATAAAAACAAAATTAGCGTTAAAAACAGTCTCGTAAACAGGGCCATTTTACTTTCAGATAAACTGTTTCACAAAGACAGACACAAGAAAACATAATAAAAATTAAAAATACTCTTTTAAATAATCTCTACTCCCTACCATTCATAAATAAGTATATTCAAAAGAGAATACATATAATAAATAACAGAAACAATAAAAATCAAATTGACATAGATTTACAGCCTAACTGTTTAGGACCCATACTAAAATATAAATAATAACGCAAACCAGTACAAAAATCAAAGCAATCCAAATAAAAACAAAATTTATGTATTATATAACGGCCCCATATATACCACAAGTATCAGAAAAACTTAGGGAAAAAAGGAATTGGGTAAATATAATATACAATTAACACACAGAAATGATAATAGCATAAAAAATAAATTATAATCAAAATTGAAAGATTCAGTGGATAAATTAAATCAAACCTGATTGCTCAGATTGCGATAGATGTTACATTGGCCAAACCTAATAATATTTAAACAAACGTATAAATCAACATAAATTATCAATTTGAAATTCCATAGCAAATCCTAATTCATGCAACACAGCATTAACTGAATGAGCCGTACATAAGTTATATCTACAATTTTAACTTTCCGGATACAACTATACTGCATAAAGAAAGAAATATCTAAAAACGTATGTTTTTGGAAATGGCTAAAAGACAAAACAATAAAAAACAGTAAAATATCAAACAGATATAGAAAATCTAAGCAACATATATCGCAATCTTATTCAATAGTAATTATTTTTTTTGCCTTAAAGATCCTGTATATATGTACAAACTGTAAAACTGACTTTGAATCTATCACGAAAACGAGGAAACGATATGCTTTTACTGTTATTAAAATACTTGAGACCCTAACTAATAAGGTTTACCAGATTTTTATTATTCCTACACTAAATGGTGGGGGGGGGCTAGGGTTTATCAACTTAAGTGATATCTGAGCACTAATGCAGCCTACAGAGTAATAATAAGCGGACTCTCCTCCTAAACTAATCATGACTTTCGGGCCAATCCTTGTGATTAGAATGTGTGGTACAGATATTATTAACTATATGGTGGTTTTCAGGAGAGCTAGGCAATTCAAATGCTTACAAAAATATACACAAACTGCTTTATTATATTTATGAGTCTACAGGTATAAGTATGAGGACACACTTCAGGTCCAAGAATCATTAATATTATGTAGGTACTCGTTTAATGGAAAGTGAGCTTGTATTCCACCTTGGCGAGAAAACATGTAAAAAATAAAAGTTTAAATTAAAAAAAGTTGAAGAACTCAAATAATAAATAATACTGCTTCACAAAACATCAACAATGTAGAAAGTCATGGATAACCCTGATTACGTAAACAATGTAACAAGGAAAACAGAAACTTCATTATCTAGATCATAATATTTCAGTAATTTCGTTAATCCAAATTTGTTTGTTAGATACCGAAACGAATATGTAGACTAATAAAGTAAACTATAGAAATTAACCTTTCCATCAGTTTGAAATTAAAATTTCAGTAACATCTTAGATCTGAGAAAAGTTATGATTTTCAGCTGAGGTTTGCTGAATACAGCTGAATCTAGTGAATCATATAGAAACAGAAAAGAATGCTCGGTTCCATTATAAACCATCGTCTAAACTGAATATTCCACCTTTTATTGCGTCACCTGATTAGAGTGACAATAAAATCCAAACTATATTGCAAACTTACATGCGACGTGTATCTGCCTCCTGTCTTCGGCTGATCCCCCGGGAAAATGTGGATTGGCTGCTCGACATACTAGATCCTTTCCGTCGTCTTCTGCCATGACATTTAGAGACAATATACTACCCGTAAATGTTTCGGTCTCCTCCTCCTAAAAACAAAAAAAATCGTTTAATTAATTCCTATAATACTAGTGAGGTTTTATTCTTAAATAAATTTCTTTTATAAATGGGGATAGATACATTTACAATTATTTTATGAAGTTTCGATCATTATTGATTGCCTACGCGTAAAAAAGTACCTACGCAAATAATAAATATTATTTGGCAACTCATACTTCCATGAAAACAGATAAACAAGCATTATCAATGGACATAATTTTGAAAATTAATGGAATACACAAGACGAATATTAAATATCAATAAAATCGATAATTTCAATAGGCTGTTTATTTCGATAATAGGAACAGAGGTCGAAAAGTCATGCAACTAAAGACTGAAAGGTTTTGTGTTTAATAATTATTATTCAACGCTCTTATTTTTTTTTATTAAACGAACTATTGGTGTAATTCAAGTATTTATAATTAGGAACAAACTCTCATGATAAACTGTAGTTTATCATGTTCGCACAACTTTTCAGCTGTAAGGCAATATTTTTTTAAAATATGTATTTAAATAAAAATAAACATATTGGTAAACATTACCTTTTATACATCAGGAAAAAGAGAATCTCATTCTACATAACTTGGTGTGAAAAAATACAGGGTGTTCCAATTGAATTAAAAAAACTTCTGGCGGTTTGATTGTCTCAAAATGTAACGTTTAGCAACGAAAAGTTGAACGCTTAGTATATTTTCTTTGTATTTATTATAATCGTAAAATTGTACTTTACCAATTATAATTGTAATAGGAGTAGAATCTCCAATACGAAAGTTACAAGGTGTCTAACATACTTACAGCTATAAAAATTTTAGTAAAATGTCAAATATCTCCAAAAGTGTTGGGATTAAAATGTATTTCTATAAAATATGGCAAAAAAAATCAAGTTGAACTCCGTGACGAAGCCATAGATGAACTCTATCATTTGTTTTTTTCAAAATCAAAATTGTCTTTCCATTACCGAGATACGAGGCTGAGGACTTTTATGTAGAACACCCGGTAGAGGTTACATATTTTCGACATATATCTCTCTCTCTCGGTATTTCCAAAAATTTTAAAGTATACAGGGGGGTTTTATTTAAATTAATAAAGTTATTTACCGTACAGTGTAACCTGAACATCTTATATAGTGCTCAATATTTTTAGACAATATCAGGCGTAAATAAAAATAACTTCGGTTACAAAATGTGTTTTCAATCTTCACAGATAAAGATACTTTGGAAGAAAGACGCAGTAATTAAAAGACCAATTTGAAAGTAACAAAATATACACAAATATACAGTGTCCCTAAATTAGTTTTTAACTGAACTGACCATCAGCATAAACTGTGCTTTCATCTACAATTTTCGATGTTCTAAACCCATAGATAACTATTGGTTAAGTTACGGTAACCAAATATTCTGAAATCATGCTTTAATAATCGAGAATCACCTGATGCCTTGATCTATATTGAAAATATTATTGGACTTTAGTTTCACACCAGAAGATCCAAAGCTAATCTCGCGGCATTGTTGATAGCACAAGATTTTTCGTAAGCATAAATGCATGTAACTGGATATTTTTCCAAAGGTATTCTGTAGTTATATGTTTTCTATTGTACTGTAAAAAATTATGTTAAATTGAGAGCCGCTCACGATTAGATACATAGGTAAATCTTTCGAAGAAACAGCAACTTAAAGCATCTAATTTTTCTTTGGTTAAACTTAAACTTATACCAGTTGCAGATTTAATTTACTGTGATAAGATTCACTTATTGTATTTATGAGAATATTATTATTTTTTTGAATGTTTTCTGCTCCCACTTATTTATTTATTCAAATATTATTTCGTTCAGGCAATATCTTGGATAAGTAATTGCAATCATTAGAAAATATTCGGTGTTAAGTTGTCTAATTTTTTATTTTAAAAAATGTTCACCCTGATGTCTCCTACTGCTATATATACATTTGACTTTAAGTTCTAATCTAATATTATTCTTAAACCTAACTCTAACCATAATATGAGGTATTTTATAAAGCTTGATTTCCTTCTATATCCCTGTTGTTCATACTATACCGGGTTATGCACGTAAGATTATATCCCCACTAACCTCGTCGTATTTCATCCTACTCAAAAATGGCAAATGCTGGAGTTTCTGAAATTTCTTTCCATTTCAGCCGACTATAAAATAAATCGTATTCATTGAGTAGTACTCAATCATATGGAAAGGTATATTCTAAATTTAATTTTTATTTATGAAACGCCCTTGTATTTTCCCAATTTTAGATAGATCACCTTTTCACAAATGCACTAATAAACTTTTGGATATACATATAGAAATTAGAAAACTATGACCAAAAGAATGCACCTAAAAGCAATAAGCTAAGTAAATTGCTATCTATGTATCTATGTTATTAGTAGAGTTAGATCAAAATGTATATTTCTATCTGTTTGTAATAAATAATAATCCTAATAATCCATAATCCTCTATCTAAATTTGAATAAATATATTGGGTATATTTATATTCTGAAACATAAATACCTGCACCCATATTAATAATAATCACAATAACATCAAGTTTACTAATGACCACTAACCGCATTATTAAATCAAATCTAAGTAGTTCATATTAATAATAAAATATTTATAGACAAATAGTTAACAGAATGCTAAATAAGAAGTTAATGTGACAACATCTCATTCTATACATACAGAGCTAATTTCACTGCAATAAATCTAATCTGCATTTACAAACATTTACTCAAAGTGACAAGTGTCTTGTGTCAAGACTGTTTTGTGTTAATAAGCAATCAAGGGCGGATTTAGCTTTTCAACATGAGGGAGTATCTCAAGGAACCACATTTTTAAAAATGTTGTGAAATTAGAAATTATCTGTGCATGTAGATTGGTACGTTTTTCTTTGAACCAACATGAAATAGCAAATAGAAGCGTTTAATAAAACATCCTTAAGTGAAGTACGTTTATATATTTTTTTAACTAATTTCGTTTTTGCTTTTTGCTAATGTAAAATTTGAATTTATGGTAAGTATGGAATTTATGGTATGCTTAATAAGCAATCAAGGGCGGATTTAGCTTTTCATCATGGGGGAGTATCTCAAGGAACCACATTTTTAAAAATGTTGTGAAATTAGAAATTATCTGTGCATGTAGATTGGTACGTTTTTCTTTGGACAAACATGAAATAGCAAATAGAAGCGTTTAATAAAACATCCTTAAGTGAAGTACGTTTATATTTTTTTTAACTAATTACGTGTTTGCTTTTTGCTAATGTAAAATTTGAATTCATGGTCAATCGGCCCTTGATAAGCATTAACTTTGCCTTTTATAATAGGGAGATTTTGAACACCTTAAATTTCTAACTTATCGTTATCGCAATCGTTATACTGAGCACGCGCAGTGCCATAAATGATACTCTTTTTGGAACTGCGCATGCTCAGAATAACGATAACGATAACGACGGAATAAAATTTAAGGTGTTAAAAAACTCCCTTATGAATTCTGTAAGTAACCATGTAGTAATTAAATTTTATATAATTATTGAAGTTACTGACATATAAATACGAAAAAATTCGCATAAAATTATTTAAGATTTCAGGAAAACGTTCTCGATCTGTAAATTGGGAGGAAAAAGACAAACTGCTGCTATTTTTGTCACATTTTAGGTTAACTTTAACTTATTGTAAAACATACCCAAACTGATAATTAGTGATTTAACATCATTCTAATGTTAAAATGCATTTAAATGGTATCATTAATGCAGTTTTCACTAATTACATTCTAGTCAGGTCTTAGAACATTCTAAGTTTTATTATTAATAAGGCTGCTGATTGTTAAGTGTGTTAAGATTAGAGGAAAATTTCATAAAATGTTTGTATTCTGCTTTTTTGGCTTAAACGAAAAACTAAAAGGCACAGGAGAGGATATTAGCTGGCATTGAAATCTGCGAAACTATTCAAACCGCAAAGAGAAAATATGTACACACAAGATATTTATATTAACTAACTGCGTTCTATATTTCTACACAAGGCAATAAATATAAAATGATAAAAAATAGGTTCCAAGAAAAAAATAGTATTAAGTTTTATAGCGAGCCATGGAATCATCATCGCACAAATTAGATTTAAAAGTTTCGGCATTAAATTATTAGCCATCTCGTACACAATGCTCGGATGTGTAGAGTGGTGTTAATGAGAGGGATTAGTTAACAAACTCTGCAAACGTAACTTACTTACCGTAACAACGGCACTCCTAATAGGTTTTCCATCAAGTAACCATGTTAACTTGGCAGGTGGATAAGAACCGGATGTCTCGCATCTGATGTTTTGCGACTTTCTGATAGATAGTAAATCATTTGGGCTGACAATCTTTACTTTGCTTGGTTTTACTGCAAACGTAAAATTGATTACTTGTCGATAAATAAAATGAAACGGAAGTATCACCTGGACTACCCAGTGAAAAACTGCAAGGTAAAGGATTATAGTGGAATGTAATTATTTATCACTATTTCAGTTGCCGATACAATTTGTATTTAGTTGTTAATAATTTAAGTAATCATAATTCAAGTAAGTTAGTAGGAACTCATTGATTTCTGAGCAAATTATTTAGGTTAAAATGTTTCATTCGATTCATACAGATGAAAAGGGGATCGAAAAATATGTACCCATTCAAAATCACTTCTCCAGATATTTAAAAAACAGTAAAAATAGGATTTGTGGGAAAACTTATGCGTTCTGTTCAATTTAAGGTAATAACCACGTCACTTTGTTAATACAACGACAATTGTATAACTATGTTTAGCTCTGTTAGTTACAAGGCGCCTGATTTATCTGTTCCCTTGAATTTATGTTACGTCAACAGCTATATCAGTTATGCAATTTGGATAATTCAAATGACCATAAATTCCATAAATATTATTTTTTAATTTCTAGGAGCAACAATTTTGTTTTCACTTGAATGCATGGAATTTTTGATACGTAGCTTGCAGGTTGCATAAACAAATTTTGAAAAATAATTGTAAGAGTGCAAATAGAACAGATAGTAAGTAGTTACTTACGACATATTCTTATAAATAATACAGATAGAGGTGTATACACACCATCACGACAGGAGTGTCACTCGCTACGATATGATAGATAGCTGTTTCGATCTATGAAATCTCCTCAGTGCCGAACAGGTCTCAGATTAAAGACAAGTTATTGAGGTTTGAGACGGTGTATACAGGGTGTATACCTGAATTTGTAGTCTATGGGTAACAAATTAAATAAAAGCTTAATTGAATTCACTATATTTGGTATAATGGTATATCTCATACCTTTTTATTTTGCTGAATATAAATTTTGAAATAAAATTTGATTTATATAATAATAATAATACTAATAATAATAATAATAATAGTAGTAATAATAATAATAATAATTGCCAGGATGGTGTATTTAACACTCTCGTCTTTCGAAGCCGTGTCATGGGTATGGAGATCCCTGATGTCAACTGCAGGGCCTGCCATAGGAGGCCGGAGACAATTATGCATCTGCTGGCCGCTTGTTCGACATATGCAGTCTCGGCCTATATCGCGGCTTAGACACAATGCGGCTTTGCGAGTGCTTTACTACTTTCTACGACACTCGTACGAGATAGGCGAAACACCAGTGCTGCCATACGCCCCAGGGGATATTGAGTCCGTTGTGGGGAATAAGAGGTGCCGAATTTATTGGAACGACTCATTTCCCACGCTCAGGCAGATTTGAGCCAATAAGCCTGATGTAGTCCTCCTCGACCACTAGTTCAAGACAATGTTTGTCATCGAGTTGTCGGCTCCTGCCGAGAACAACTCTTCGCCTTCTTTGTCTTGAAAGAGAAGGAGAAACGGACGAAATACCGAGACCTTCTCTTCGAACTGTGCAGACTTCATCCAGAACATACTGTGAAGCTTGTGATACTGATAATAGGAGTCCTCGGTGGAGCAAGAGATACACTGCTGTCGGGACTGAAGATCATAGCGGCATGCTGAAATTCGGCAGTTCGTCTAGCCGGAAGAATGTAAAAGGCGGTCATTTTGGGTTTATTACGTCTACTTAGGGCACACAATTCCCGGACTCAGTAGTTACTCACCCCACGGACGTGAGGAGTAGCTACTGATTATCACCAGCGGCCGACCCTGAGAATCGGAGCCAGGGAACCGGTCGACTGGATTTCAACAAAAAAAATAATAATGGTATATCTATCTATCCCTCATTCTCACCTTGATTATGAACCCGGAAGTCAGAGACTTGCGTGGGAGAGGGAGCGGAATATTATTATTTTTGCTGGCCGCGAGTGCGCCCAGGAACGACTTACGATGTTATAACTTTAACTACCGGTTAGTGCGATAGTTGTGTAAATATGAGCTAAAATGATTCACCTCCCGAGGACAGTTTTATTAATAAGCCGTCTAAAACCTACGAGTACAGAATAATGATTTTACAAAGTTTTTGAGAGTTTTTATTCGGTCCACAAATGGCAAAGTTACAAGAGTTAAATTTCTAATTAATCATTCTCACATATTATCTCCGTTACTGTTAAAGGTAGACCCATCAACCCCTATATTGCTGATGGTGAAATTGTTAAATGGAACACCCCGTATATTTTAATATTTTTTTTGTTCTGAATTCACTCGAAGCTCTCGTACAAAAAAATGTTTAAAAACTTGGCCTGTATTAGGCCAAGGTGGACTGATAAAATTTCAGACTTATCAGGAAAAACGTAGAAGAGAAATTTCAAAGAATGATTTTTCATTTACAAATTGAAAACAGGTAACTATAAATAATATTTTATAAATGATATTTACTTCATATTTTTTCTATTTAAAATAATAAAAGTAAATACTAAAGAGAAAAATAAATAAACATAAACTAACTTTATTTATTTTTTGAAAACATGCCGACTGCACTCCTCGCAGTAAGACAGTAGGGTGGGGTAGTAGGCACGGTAGTGATTAAGTTAATAAGGTAACAGGTGCCTAAGTACAGATAACAATTAAAATAAAAACTTAATTGTAACATAATGTTTGGATAATTTTACTATTTTTATACATGTTAGTTTAGTTTTTAAGTAGCTTAATAGGTATAAATAAATATGTAACCAATTAGCTACTGAAATTTAACAAATTTTATTGCAAGAAAAGCTTTATTAAATAAACATAAAATAAAATATAATTAAAATTTTTAATATAAGCAGAAGCTGACAAATAAACTCGGATGATAAAATTTATTGTATTTGAAATATGAATCTCTTTTTATTGCTAATTTGCTCATGCAGCATATTAATATTTCATATAATCAGTTAAAAAAATTCATAATTCCTGAAATTGAAATAAAACGCTTTGCAATATGAAAGTTGCTTAGGTAAGTGCCTAATCGTGATTTTATAAGTATGAAGAGAAATAATTGAAGATCATATTCATCTTCTACTCAGTAATTTTACACAGTACAGTACATATGCTAATTACTTTAGCAGCTAAAAAATATTTAACTTTTAAAGGTAAGGGAGTCAGCAAAGTTTAGGAATTGATTGTAAACCAGCTACTACAACTTCTTTATGTGTTGCCCCAAAGTGTTCTAATGCCCTGTGGTGGCAGTTCAACAACTTAGAAACACTAAACAGAATAGTAGATCACAAGACAGGTGTTCTAGTTTAACCATACATTTCTCCATCTAAAACTGTTTGCATATGATTTAAAACGTATATTCACCAGACTAGTAAATATGAGCAAGTACATTTGTTGTTCACTTGCTTTTTTAATTATTGTCAGTCGTTAAATTCTTCAGAAATACTGCTTAACATTTGGCTCATAATGTCGAAACTAGAAAAATATGTAAATTAGAATAGAATAGAGGCATCCGCTTTATACGTAAACTCGAAGATAAAAGTAAAAAACGAACTGGAAGGAGCAAAGCCGCTTAACAACTAGCAATAAAAACAAATATTATATTTAACTTGAAACTTCAACAAAATGCTATAAACGTACATTCAGCAATGTTTTATTTCCCGTAGGAGCAGTTTGGCAGCAAACATCGCAACAAATGTTTTCTTGAATGGAACTGAGTAAAAATGATAAAATATATTTCGACAAAGACATTTTTACATTATGCAAATCCTTGATAAACTCGCCTCACCAGTAATAAACGCCTACCTGGGAAAATTCTTTATGAACTTCATTCAAAAAAGTAATTAATCCGCCGTGTATAACGTACAACAACATATATTTTCGAGAAGATGTAAAATTAAAAACATATTTTTTAATTAAAATTTCCATCAGTACGCATATGGAACCATTTCCTATTTCCTATTTCCTATACTACTAAAACAACTATTGTGAAATAGTGATCACAAGATCTTTTCTAGATCTTGTGATCTAGAAAAGATCATGTTAGATAGAGCTGGTTATTAACCGAATTTTAGATGAACCGTTTGCTATTAGATGTCGAAATTTAGTTTTCAGTCCATTATATTGTAAAACGTTATAAGCTCAGCACGATGGCACAGAACCTTCCATCGCAAACGTTACATTGTTGCCCATATATCAATATTATGTTCGCGAGGCAATATAGCAGTTAGTAGCTGTCCTGTTTTGCTCTGGTTGCCGATTGCGCGCTACTCGTTATCTACGTACAATGTGTAAATCCATCATAACAATTAATAGAAATAAAATAAATCAGAAATATCACATTCATATGTGTGTGAAGCAGTAGCCAATTTTCAGTGTGTGTAATGATTTTTACTCATACTGTATTTAATTTTTACTTTATATTTTATTTATTTATTTATTACACATTGAAGTCAAATACAGTATGACTGTTTTTACATACGTCCGAATCTGATTGAAGTAAATCTATTGTGACTAAAAATTTAAACTTTTAATTACTATAATTACCTACATTACACAGAGATATTATATAAACAAATAGAGATATTATTATGTGTAAGTATATTATCTAAAAGTTTGCCCTTTAATTTGCTTTTTAACTTTCAACTGAATTATCATATAATAAAATGGGAAATTTTTGTATATGATTTTGTATATGATGATGAATTATATGGAAAGTAGGTAAATGACCCTTAACCTACCTCCCATAAATATATACTTTTAAGCCTCTATTTTTTTCTATAGTTTACGCAAAATAAGATTAATTATTCATTGGATCAAGAAATTTTTAAATTTTGTTCAAATAACAACATAATTAAAAATAAATTACCTATCTTAAAGTTTTTATAGTAGTAAAAAAAATAAATATAAATACGTCTCTAAAAAAGACCGTAATAGATACGTTTAGAAAGACCGTATATAATAAATACGCATTAAAAATATCGGATGTACACCGTGTTCCACATAAAACGACCCACTATCCTAGGTATCTAGAAATCTATAAAAGATATGAAAAAAAGTTAAATACAAAAGTTTTTTAGATTTTCGAGTTATTTTAAAATATAATACTTCCATGTATGCAGGGTGTCCCAATTTTGCTGGGACGACATCAACTCTAAAAATTTAAATGTGACACCCTGTATTTTGTCGATTTTTGGATTCTTTGTCAAAAATAAACCCGACTTGCCTATTTAAACTATAGTCGAATTTTGCGTACTTTTCGAGATATTGGAGGTTATGTGTGCGTGTTTGGAAAATCAAAGTATTTTTCAACTCCATATAAAAAAATTATCAAAAACTAAAATTAGGCGTTTGGGTGGTCATTTCCACTTACAAAGCGTCAATGTATATACAGAATACAAAATTTGTGTTAATACTTTTACATGGTGGACATACTACGAAATCAATCTTGCAACTTTATAATCTGAAAAAAGTCGATTTATTTAAATGAAACACCCATTATATAATTCCTCTATGTTAAAGACAATGAAAATACCTATCATTCCATATACATATGTCCTATACATAAATTCAATGGTTACAGAGAAAATCGCGATTTTATAGAAAATCACAATGATTTCTGGTATATTGGTATTGTAATGCTCCATGCTCTCAAAAAACTAGGAGGCTATGGAATGAGTAATATTGAAATTTGTTTTAATTTGATAGATCTGCAATTTATTTGTGTTTATATAGTGGTAGTTACATTCCTAAATAATTTTAAATTCAAAATACCTAACTATTGTTAGGTATCTATTGTAATTTACCAGCAGAACCAACAGAAACAAACAAATATTGTAAGAAACAACTATATAATAATTAATCACAGATTACAAGGAAGTTTGAAAAAACAAAACAGTGAACGATCCGTTCAATGTTCAATGAACATCTTGTTCAATGAACAAGGCGTGCGAAATGCTGTTGCAAACATTCAAGTCCGATATACACTCTCTATAGCAGAAAACGGAAAATATGCCGAAAATAAATTATAATGTATTATAAAATTATCTGTTGTTCCTGTTTTTTTTTTTTGTTTTTTTAAACTTCCGGTAATCTGTGATTAATTATTATGTAGTTGTTACTTAAAATATTTGTTTGATTCTGTTAGTTTCTCCTGATAAATTACAGTAGATACATAAAGTAGATACTCGAAGCGGATGGTTCTTTATGAAACATCGTGAAAATAATTGTTTTGAAAAAACATTGATCTCATTTAGATGTTCCAAGCAATATATAGAAAACACTTTATATACTAGTATTTCGAATTATTAGGCCTTTTTCAATAGAGTAAATGTCTATTACTCTAGTAATAGACATTTACTCTATTGAAAGAACCTAATTGAAAAAGGCCTAATAAGCCGAAATACTAGTATATAGAGTGTTTTCTATATATTGCTTGGAACATCTAAATGAGATCAATGTTTTTTTCAAAACAATTATACAATAGATACCTAGTTCGGTATTTTGAATTTAAAATTATTTAGGAATGCAACTACCACTATATAAACATAAATAAATTGCATATCTGTCAAATTAAAACAAATTTCAATATTACTCATTCCACAGACTCCTGGTTTTTTTGAGAGCAAGCAGCGTTACAATACCATTATACCAGAAATCAATGTGATTTTCTATAAAATCGCGATTTTCTCTGTAACCATTGAATTTATGTATAGTACATATATATATGGAATGATAGGTATTTTCATTGTCTTTAACATAGAGTAATTATATAATGGGTGTTTCATTTAAAAAAATCGACTTTTTTCAGATTATAAAGTTGCAAGATTGATTTCGTAGTATGTCCACCATGTATCATTTAATTAACAAAAATTTTGTATTCTGTATATGCATCGACGCTTTGTAAGTGGAAATGACCACCCAAACGCCTAATTTTAGTTTTTGATAATTTTTTTATATCGTGTTGAAAAATACCTTGATTTTTCAAACACGCACACATAACCTCCAATATCTCGAAAACTACGCAAAATTCGACTATAGTTTAAATAGACAAGTCGGGTTTATTTTTGACAAAGAATGCAAAAATCGACAAAAATATAGGGTGTCCCATTTAAATTTTTAGAGTTGATGTCGTCCCAGCAAAATTGGGACACCCTGTATACATGGAAGTATTATATTTTAAAAGAACTCGAAAATCTAAAAAACTTTTGTATTTAACTTTTTTTCATATCTTTTATAGATTTCCAGATAGTATAGTGGGTTGTTTTATGTGGAACAGGGTGTACTTACATATATAACTAAATAGTAAATATGGTGTGTGCCAATTTGGATACAAAGATGGTTTAAAGGGGAACTTTTGCAACCTTTTGAAAACTTAGTTTTCAAATCTGTCCAAATTAATACTGTTTTCGAGATTACTCCAGAAAATATCATTTTTAATTCGATGATCAGTGAAAAGTGAGAGATAATAGAAATTCTAAAAGCATTGGGAGTTCCAAAACATATTTTTAAATGAGAATATTCCATCGATATAAAAAGTTTTAATAAAACCAAAGAAGTGTTGCAGAATTTACTTGTTCTAATACGAAGGGAAGAGTGTTATAACTTTTGTAAGAAGCCGTTATATAAGTGCCTATATTATGGTCCCCAAATTCAACTTTGATATATTTTCCTCAATTTTCTCAAACAAATTCAACCCTATTTTTTGAAGGAATATAACTACCCCCTTATTTTCTAGTAGCATTGAACGGTCTCCGATTGTGCTAACATTTTTAGGGAAACCTGCCCAGAGAGAAGCGATAAGAAGTCACTAACTACACTTAGTTATCTACGCAGAAGATGTTATATTATTAACAAAGCATTAGCTAATTAAAAAACATTAACATTACATCAAATTTCATAAACTACTAAACGATTAACTAACTATGTGTTAAGTGGATTAATTTGTGTGCTGTTTACATCGATTTTACTAAGACTTTTGGCCAGGTTTGTTATTTGCCTCGTCAGTAAACTTAAAAATAGAAAGTTAATTTGCAGTTACTTTTCAGTTGAACTCAATATATAGGCAAATTACTTTCGGTAAATTATGACAATTTATACTTAACTTTAGCTAAATACTGAGATAGCCTTCTTAAACTGCAAAAGAGGTGAAGATAGATATAGAAATTCTACAGATCGACTAAGAATTTCGTTTAAAATAAGGATATTCATTTGCAACTTGAGTTTTGACAGTGTGAATTAACACAAAACACATTCCTGCACACTCTGTAAATAATTCAGTAAAAATGAAATCACCACTATAATAATAATAATAATAATAATAATAATATCTCTACCCCTCATTCTAATCACAAGGATTAGCCCGAAAGTCTGAGACGTGTGTGGGAGAGGGGGCGGCATATTCTTATTTCGCGGGCCGCATTTGCGCCTCAGGAACGACTTACATTGGTAGGCCCTAACCACCATTCAGTGCTGGAATGAGGGAAACCTGGAAAACCTCATTAGTTAGGGGGACAAGTTAAACATCAACTGATTTTAATCTCTCACATTAACACCAAGTTGAGATTCTTCCCATCCTAGACCATTGCCAGGATGGTTGCCAAGCCATCCCTGTGAATAAGCCTTGAACTACGAGTATACAATTTAATGAAAAATTGTTGGTGGAATGGGAATTAGAACCCACGACCTCTGGGTTGAGCGATCGAGACGCTAAGCCCTGAGCCACCGACTCGGTCATAAAGTTTAACATACGGATTCATCAACAGGGCTTAACGTTAGTGACTAGCGAAGGTTACGCGAAAAATTTGCGCGGGTTTAAATAAAAGGCATAGCCGAGCGCAAAGTTGGTTAGTCCGACTTACGCCTTACGTCTCTCATGAATCCGGGTAGGTACTATTACTAGTCTCTTATTTCGTTTTTTTTTTAATACAAAATTATATTTAAAATTAAAAAGTGGGTAGTCTTCGACTGTCGAATATTTTCCTTGAATAAGTCATGTGCCACTATGTTCATGCTGGAATATTCAGATAAAAATACTTAGGAGACCTTCTAATCCTAACGAACTATTTCAGTCAACTTAATCAATCACTAGGTATGGAATTATACAGTATAGGAATACATACTTACAAAATACTGTTATTGGCACTTCTCTAGTCACGTATCCAGCAATTTCTGACGAGGATGCTCTACACTCCAGTTTTACTCCTTTGAAGTACCTTGGTGTACTCTTAATGATAAGTTGGTTAACAGTTGTAAAGGAGGCTCTGCCGGAATCTATCACGCCGTCTAATATTGTTCCGTTGTACCACCAGGTCAGGGCCGGCTTCGGTCGACCTTTGAAACACATTTTTTTAATACATGCTCGCTCTCTTTCTGCATATTACTTAAATATTAAAATGTTATGATTGTCATAATTTTAATGAAGTAATAATAAAGGTAATAAAGTGGATACTCGAAGCGGATGGTTCTTTATGAAACATCGTGAAAGTAATTGTTTTGAAGAAAACATTGATCTCATTTAGATGTTCCAAGAAATATATAGAAAACACTCTATATACTAGTATTTCGGCTTGTTAGGCCTTTTTAAATAGAGTAAATGACAGTAATAGAGACATTTACATTTACATTTTTTACTCTATTGAAAAAGGCCTAACAAGCCGAAATACTAGTATATAGAGTGTTTTCTATATATTTCTTGGAACATCTAAATGAGATCAATGTTTTTTTCAAAACAATAAAGTTAAAATTAACAACCTTTAACTATAATCAATTTTAGTACATAATTTCATTTTTCTTTAATACATTCTAACATAGTTTAGTCATGAACAGTATTGAAGAAGTTCAGTAAGTTTATTTGCGCGAATAAAGGTTGGCATTAAAAAATAAAATAAAATTGTTAAATAAACTAAAAGTTGTACTATCACGTGATAAAGTATGTAGTTCCTAAACAAATTACCGAGAACTAGCCACCGGTCAATATATTTTTTGTTCTGTTAATAATGTATTAAAATAAACTGAAAATACTAAATATTATCAGTACCTACTCAAAATTTCAAGCATTCTTCTTCAATAAACAAGTAATTTTCAATTAAATACAATTACGAGATAGTAGGTATGCAACGTATATATGTATTAAGTAATTTAGATTAGAGTCTACAGACTAGGTAATTTGTTTAGTTAATTATAACAAAAAATATGAGAACAGAAAACTCGATGAAGTAAGTATAGAGAACACTAATCGATAGAAATTAAAATACTATACCAGATATTGTAAAAACCTATATTGCGACCCACTTGAAACAAATACCTTCTGAACATTTGATGTTATCAAAGTTAGTATTATTAAATTGAGAGCAGGATTATTATCCTTTTGTGAAACTGGATATCTATACTTTTTATGAATGCCTGGTAATCAAAATTGTTGGATGTAAGTACGTTATAAATAATTCATTTAACGCTGACATTGTTGCAAATGAAAAATATCTATTTAAAAGTATATGTTAGGTTACATTAAAAAATATTGGAAAGTCAGCCAGAAATCAGAACCAAATTTTCTGAAAAATGTATTATCCTTAACTTTCGAATCGCCGAAAAAGGAACTTACGCATAGAAACTGTAAAAAGTAGAGTATCTTAAATAACCAAGAAACTATTGTTCATATTATGCAATATTTATTTATTAATAAACATGTAATAAAGTGTACAATGCGTGTCCATTTAATGTGTAATTTGTTGATATCTTTTAAGCTATCGCATATAAAGAAAAACTTCAAATACAAGAGTTATTTCGTTGCCAATGATGCAGTTTTTTAAAAAAATTGCAACTCTACAGTGTTCTTCACAAAACCGGAACAATTTAAACTTATTCTTTTTTTTTTAATGGGACACCCTATATTTTGTATACGGAATTGATTCCCCTGTTTGTTCTTCATTCAATCCTATCTCTTTGTTCGAATCCCTTGCGGCGTTGCCAAGTTATAATTTATTTCCTCAATATCTTTACTTTTGTAGGGTCGTTATAAATGCATTTACAATAGTTTCATTATTAATTTTAATTTGACAAATATTTTTTGCACACAATGGTAGGAGGGGCCTAGAAACCTCTTTCAAATTTTTCTGATGTACACTTATGTAGGTACAGGAAATTTTACTTCCTGTAAATCCTAGAAATTTCCATTAGCTTAGATCCAATTTACTTGATTTTTTTCAAATATAACACTCTGTATGTTTCATCAAAAATGTAAAACCCTGTATAATCCCACAATATATTTTTGGTTCTTCGTCGCGTTGCTACATTGCAAATATTTATTGTAAATATTTATTGTATTTACGTTTCTATTTTGTATTTTGTGCCATAAAAATTGTTAATGTAATATTTTTATTAGATACAATACATATTTTATTGTAATGTCTACTGTAATACTGCTTTATTGAACAAACACATTAAAATAATTCAATTTGATAACTTGGTAAGGGACCAAAAAAATATTTTATGATTTTACGGTTTCAATTTTTGATAAAACTTTCAGGGTATTACATTTGAAAAATCGAGTTAATTAGGTCTAATTTATGAAAATTTAGTCGTAAATTTTGAGCACCCTGTATATAAGTGTACCTCAGAAATATATATTTTAAAGGTGTTTTAGGACCCTTCTTTCACTGTGTCCAAAAAATATTTGTCAAATTAAAAGCAATGATTAAACTGTTATGCATTTATTATGACCCTGCAAGAGTAAAGAAAATAAATTATAACGCGGCAACGCCGCAACGTATTAGAAAAAAAGATATGGTTGAATAAAGAACGAACAGGGGAATCAATTCTGCATACAAAATACCTATAGGCTGTCCCATTTAACAAAAATTTAATTTAAGTTGTTCCGCTTTTGTTGAGCACACTGTATAGTTTCAAATATTTTTAAAAACTGCATCACTGGCAATTAAGTAACTTTTGTATTTGAGGTTTTTCTCTATAGGCAGGTAATAGCTTACCAGATATTAAAGAAAAACGCACTAAATGGACACACTGTATACCTAGTACTATGTGTATCAGTTTTTTAGGAATACATTATACTGTATAATTTTCAGTTATCCACAAAGCTCATGCACGTCTTTAATTTACTAAATTAATTCTAAATATTACTGTTACTCGTTATACCCAAATTAACTTATTTATGATATTCTCATCAAATTATACAATACCAAACTATACTTCCTCTAGTATTATAATAACCACAAAACTCACCTCCGGTAACTTGGCACGACAAAAACAATTCATGACCTTCCAGAAAAGGTCCAGCTGCTGAATTTAGTTTGACTTCCCTTCCTTCGGTATCAAAGATCCTGGGGGCAGAGGGCTGAACTGAAATCAAACGCAAAGGACAAAGTAAACAATTGGGGAATCATTAAATTTTAAATTCTGAAGTGGCAATTTCGTGCAATAAATTTGGTCAGAGTAGTTTGTCACAGAAAGTTAATATTAACGGCTAAAGTACGGAGTGCTTATAAGAAAGTATCCCCGTTTTATTACTTTTTTTTTTTTTTTGAAGATAAACAAAAGTTCAAATTTGTCCAGTTTGAAATATACCTACCTATTTATTTTGTTGTTTTAGTATATATTTAGGAAACACCAGCTTAGGGTGAATAAAATTTTAAATCTCGGAGACGTGGTTAATTACAAACTTAGAAAAATATCCATATGAAGAGAGATAAACAAAAAATATAACGAGCAAAAACTAATAGTTGCTTGACTGAGTTTTGAGGCTGTGGAAAAATTGAATATTTCGTAAACATTATTATAATCATAAACGCTTTCAAAATGAAAACATAATAGCATTAAATAATGTAGAACGTTGTAATAGAAAATGTGGAAAGTTAAATTATTAAACATTAGTTCATTTTTATAGTTCAATGAATTCACATTCACAAACAAATTCACATATTCTAATATCTGGCGAAGGCGCCAATGTACACAGCTAGTTATAAAGTCTGATGATAAAACAAATGTAGGTACACTTTAATAAGAAAATTTCTCAATTGAAATATATTATCTTTTAGTTTAAGGGCAACAATCCCATTTTATTGTTCCGTGTTTAGTAATTATTACATACTTCAACTAAAAAATTCAATTACATATAGAAAATAGGCGATTACACCGTCTACAACTTAGTAACACTGTGTCTCGAAATGATGATGGAACAAAACACATATTTTTTTAGTTGATATTAAAATAAAAAGCTAAAACAAGTTAATTATTATATAGAAATTGTCATTTTTCAATATTATATTATATTACCAATTTTTTTGAGCCATATTTGACGGAGCTGTAACATTACTGACATTTTTTAAATATCATTTCATAGAATAAATAGATAGATAGCCCTTTTGAAGATGAAGAGATATAAGGTTATACCTTCTTTTTTTGTAATAGCCATTAAAAAATGCCAAAAATTGTGTAAGAAGTAAAAAGAAGTAAGAAGTTAAATGAAACAATGGCTTTACACAGTAAAAAAAAGGAGTAATTTTAACACTGAATTAACACTAATCAATGTGTATACATATAGTCCACACTTGACAGTGTTAGACATATCAGTGTATTATTACATTACATAAAAGTAATTTAACACAGTAGATTTTACAAGGTAATGTGTAATAGTTAATTATTCACCGTGTAATTATTCCGTATTTATAGCGGATTGATTCATTTTTAACACACGGTTTTGTAAATTGTAATGCAATAATTTATGAGTAGTTCTACAAACTTGGCGGGTATATCGTTCGTGTAATATGAGTCCTAAAGGTTTAGTTATTATACCACCCAGTTTGTGTTAAAAATAACACTGCAGCAAATTACGATTACCATTTAGTAATTTTACCATTTGTCTTTTTTTACTGTGTACTGACATATTTTAAATATCATCTCATAATATAAATAGATAGATAACCCTTCTGAAGATGAATTTAGCGATATAAGGTTATACCTTCTTTTTTTTTTTGTTATAGCCATTAAAAAATGTAAAAAATTGTGCAAGAAGTAATTCAATGAAACAATGTTTTTAGTACTCATCAATTACATTTTGAATAATATCTGGTGCAATGTCTCAAGCTTCTTCTGATACGATCTGTTTATACCTACATACACTTTTGACATGTGTGTGGTTTTTAGATAACACCACAAAAAAATTGTAGAGTAATCATGCAGGGGAGCGTGGAAATCATTCAAGCCTGTCCACCGATTTGGAAACACTTCATGAAGGTAATTTCTTACATAGTAGCGGAAATGTGGAGGAGCACCAACTTGAAATCAGACATCACTACAGCAGGAATATTGTGCTCATTAGGGTTAAGAAAAAATAATTCCAGGGTTGGAATCAGCTGAAAATGCAAAAATCCAAATAAATGTCGCCAGCCAAATATTGTCCTCAAAGAAATAAGGTCCCAGTATGCGATATCCTATAATAATCGCTTATTGCGGCCGCTGTGTATGTTTTTCTTGCATCCATTGAGGATTTTCTGGGCTCCACGGCTTCATATTTTGTCCGTTCACGGTTCCATTTAACCAAAAAGTTCCTTCGTTAGTGAAAATTATGTGATTTTTAAGTTGCGTTGTCCTTCAAACAAATTTCTAATTTCCTCACTAAACTATAATCTTCCGTTTCTCTCATCTGCCCATGTGTTCTGTGTTCTTATAAGACGTTAACTTTATAAGGATGCCAATTGTGATAATTCAAAGTTCTGTGAACTGAGGACTTCGACAAGTTGAAGTGGGCTGAGATAGATCTAATTGATAAGTGAAAATTTTTAGTAACGACGAGCATCACATTTTGACGGTTATTTTCGCTTAACGTTTTCGACTTCCAACTGACGGGAATGATTTCGACCGCGGCCGTCTTCTGATGCTCTCCACCTGGAGGTGCTTGCATCGGCTTGGAGAAATGTGTATGTAGTAGGCGAGCCTTAATAGCTAAACTGTAGAAGCAGTGCGGGGTGGGATGGGTTAAGGGTGGTGGGTTCTTGGATTTTTTATTGTTTATTGTAGGGGATGTTGGCGAAGAGTTGGGTGAGTTAAAGGAAAGATTATTCTTAGGGGTGATTTTTTGGATTTTTTATTGTTTATGGGTAGGAAGTTATTGGGGTTGATTTAGGAAAATTTTATTTAAGGGTAGGTTTTAGGGGTGATTTTTTGGACTTTTTTATTGTTTAGGTAGGAAAATTTGAAGGGTTGACTTTGGGAATTTTAGGGGTTGTAAAAGTAATTAAGTGATGGGTGGGTAGGTCGTGTGCCAAATTTGTGAGTCAAGGGGTCGCGTAGAGTGGGGTTTGTATGTTGTTGTAGGGTGGTGTTAAAGATTGGTATAAGTCGGAGGTGTATGAATTTCTCTAGTGTCGGGGTGCCCTGCAATGTTATGAAGCGCAGGGATGGGTGTGGCTCGAGGTAGGTTATTGGCTAGGCGGAGGGATTTATTCTGGATTACCTGAAGGGTTTTTTTGTGTGTCACTAGGGTGATCCAGCTAAATCTTTTATACTTCCGGTTTCTTCAAACGTTGTGGATATTTTGCTTATTGTAGCTTAACTAAACTAATTCTCTGGTCTCGATATTTATGGTGAAGTAAGTGTCACATTGACTTCGGATTTTTGTCTTAGCATCGAATTATAATTAAAATTTTAGTTACATGTTTTTCACTCCCACCATTGTTCAGAATAGCTTAACAACGGAAGAATTGTAACTAAAATGATTTACTTTATACCTAAAGTATACCTTAGAGAATTTTAAATGTTTATCGAGATTTTTATTTTCGACTAGGTTTTTTTTTTGAGGAAAAAAGATGTAAGGTATGGTATGAAAAAAATTAATACTTACAGTAGGTAAGTTTTTTAAAGTACAGAAGTGGCCATGAAATAATCAAGGCGATATATAGGGCAACTTTCTACATTTTTAAACGGCTATAAAAAAAATTGTGGGTATATTCCTATATCCCTGAATTCATCTTTAGATATGAAATATAGAGCGCCCTCTTTAAAAAAACGGTCAGTATGTTATAGTTTCCTCAAAAATGGCTCAAACAAATAGGAAATATTGCAGAAAAGTGGCAATTACAAAATACTAATTGACCTGTTCCAACGTTTTCTTTTTTAATATTTACTAGAAGATATGAATTTTGTTCTATCATTTTGGGACACACGTATATGTGGGACAGCTTTATGATTCATAAATGATTATGAATTGTTCTTAGATTACGCCACCCAAACATAAGGGTAAGAAAACATTCCTAAACTGCACTTAAATAATAAGGCAAACTTCTATAGTTTGTCCAAAAAACTGCTATGTAACTATCACTCTTATAAATGTGAATTAAAATAATGTTTTTTTCACAACTTACATTCACAGAATACTGTTTTATTTTACTGTTAACTTCTCTTAAGAAAAAGAGGCAACATTTGACATAAAAATATTATTCCCGACAAAATATAGTCACCAAGACGTTCGTAAAATCATTTTGGCAGTAGGTAGTTAAAATAACTAAAACAGTGATGGTTTAACTTCAAATAGAAGTGACGGCAAAAACTGTGTAATAGTGAATAATTATGTTAAACTGGTAATCCAACTTAAAATCTAGTAGACGAAGAACTGAGTATAGATTTGAAACTCTGAAGAAAACAACAAGAAAAGTTTATGTTGAATTGTTATTTAAATTATAGCTTAAATTTTTCATTTGTGTTACACTAAAGAAATCATTGTTAAAATTTAGTTAATTTATTAAATAACACATTAAATACGTATTATCCATATCAGTAGTTATTATGTTCAAACTCAAGACGTTTTCCATGATCCTACATTTGTCTAATAGAAACATATTATCTAATAAAACTTTTAATTATAGATATATGTTACCGGTGATTAGTAATTGTGAATAAGCAAACTTAGTACACCTCAATTCTGCATTAATGGGAAACTGATATAGATTACTGTATGAATTGGTGCGCTGCCACAGCATAATCAATTAAGGAAAAGCTACATAAGGTAAATTGGGTATAGACGCCTATTGGGGAGAGATGGTAATGTGACAATAAAACAACAATTATGTACAATAGAAGCTCCCAACCTCACAAAATCTGTCTGTAGTCCATAGTTAATCAGTGTGTGTATATCATTATTCTACATAATAACAGTTTCATTCTAAGCAATATAAGTGCTTACCGTGCACTTAGTTTGATCAGTCCAAACTACTTCTGAGAATTCTTCAAATTCTTGGTATTTTATTAGTGGTTTTTCTTTAACATGACATACTTAGAATTAATTAAATAAGGAAACAAATAACATTTGGTCGAATTTATAGTTTCTGTTAATAACTTAAAAACCATTATGATTAGGTATAGGCAAGTGAAAACAAAATATATTTTCGGGCATATAATTTTTTTTTTTTTTTTAGTTGGATATTTTCATTGGCACTATACCTACGCTATATACTACTAAACATTGTTTAATCGCCCGTTAATTACCTACTGCCTCCCTCTGACTCCCATAGTCAAATATTTTTAATTTAGTCGTCAGGTTGACTAACTGTCAAAATGTTTTACTTGCCTAGAACACACTGAAGCTTTGCTACGTGTAAAAAATTTTTGAAAAATCGTGTCCGTAGTTTCTGAGATATGGACACACTGTATACTTCAGAAAACGATTATGTCCCTATTTTTACATACATATATATTGTATCGGTTTTGTCATATACTGGTTTCACGTATTAGGTGCGGTATCTACAGGATTGAGTAAATTTAAACAGATAGGTACTGTGATAAATATTATATTACTCGGAAGGATATAAAAAGAATAATACTAATTAACCACGCTAACAATAATAACAATAATAGTAATAATAAAATAATTTATTGAACTAAATAAACATTTCAAAGAAGGTTTGGTAATTATTCCTGGTATTTTATTTTTATGATATCGCTTTTATGACACGCTTTTTTGAGCATATCTCCCTTATTATTAGAGGTAGACACATAAAACCTTATATGATCGTATTCATAAGAGAGAGTTCTTTCCAAATATGTAAAACAGTATACCAGGTATTCCATTTAAAATATTAAAGTTTAGATCGACGTAGCTCCATTAAGTCGCGCTGTAAAAAATTTAATATATTATCTGAAACAAGTGTAAAAAGAAAACAAAATCGACGCCTTCGAGCGATTTTTCAAAACTTTAACATTTTCAGAATAATTATTTATGCGGGACTTATGGACTCACTGCATATACAGGGTGTCCACCTAGTGCGCGTAAGTCCAATATCTGGGTTAATAAAAGAGATAACTTAATTTTTTTTTCTACAGGGTTGTCTAATATCCCGAGCTGCACAAAATGAAAATATATTTACATATTCAGGGTGTTCAGTTTTTCCCGGACAGGTACCAACTTCGTTTTTCTAAATGGAAATATATATTTTTTATTGCTTTTTCGAACTAAACCCTTGATTTTAGTAGGACTTTCATCAGCCTTCCCTATACCTAACTTAAACTGTTTTTGAAATATTGACGGGTGAATATTGACATTTTTGCAACTTTGACACCCTGTAAAATCTAAACGGTTTGAGATCAAACAAAACGGTTTGCACATTCCTATCTTAACTTTTCATAAGCTATCGTTTGGTACTAATTTCAGAATTATCCAAAAATTTAAAATTTTCTGAAAATTTTGAAAAATTTTTATTCCTGTATAAATTTGAAATTAGTATCAAACGATAGCTTATGAAAAGTTAAGATAGGAATGTGCAAACCGTTTTGCTTGATCTCAAACCGTTTAGATTTTACAGGGTGTCAAAGTTGCAAAAATGTCAATATTCACCCTTCAATATTTCAAAAACAGTTTAAGTTAGGTATAGGGAAGGCTGATGAAAGTCCTACTAAAATCAAGGGTTAAGTTGGAAAAGCAATAAAAAATATATATTTCCATTTAGAAAAACGAAGTTGGAACCTGTCCAGGAAAAACTGAACACCCTGAATATGTAAATATATTTTCATTTTGTGCAGCTCGGGATATTAGACAACCCTGTAGAAAAAAAAATTAAGTTATCTCTTTTATTAACCCAGATATTGGACTTACGCGCACTAGGTGGACACCCTGTATGTGTATTGTCTTATTTAATTATATTCATCTTCACGAACTCAGCTCAATCAGGAGAATAGTTTTTATATTATTTAATTCCATCTCTTTGATTATAACTAGGTGTAGAGTTTTTATTAAAATATAATATGCAAATCGTAAAACAGAAAATAAATTTTTGCACTATTTGCTAAAGCTATATAGCTAATCATAAATTCATGAAATTGTAATATATTTATCATATATTTATGAAGAGTTGTTCTTTATTTGAAGGACACGGTTGAAGCTAAAAAAACTACATATAGGTCTGTCGTAGAGTAGAAAAAATTGTCGGTTGTTGTACCAAAAACTCAATGAAAGCCGTAGCAGCAAAATTTAAAATGCAAATATTCAGGTGTATACAAATAATAATTTTTTCGGACACATTAAGAATTTTTAAGATTTGCGTCAGATAATAGAGCTGTAAGATGCGTAAATGTACTACTAAGAATCAATAATGCCGAAAAAATATATGCCACCTTTATATTAAAACTGATATATGGCATTAAATGGGATATTTGACAATAAAAACAAAATATAAATACAACTCTAACCTACTAATGTCAGGTTTACTTGAAAGTTTCTTGTTGGCGAATTTATGAAGTCTACTCGGCATCTGAATACCCCTTCGTCCTGCATTTTAACGTTTTGTATCCTCAGTCTTGCTTGAGATGGTTCGCCGTCAGCGATGAAGTACGATCGGCCTCCTAGATCATCACTCATTGCTAGATGAGAAGCCTTGTCAAGCAGACCTCCCCTGGCATCTAAACTGAAAGAAAAACCGTATGATAACAAATAAAGAAGGGCAGACTTTAGAGCATAAACAGGGAGGGCATGGAAACTTATTGCAGCTGATTGCTTGCTTCATCTTACAAAATTTTAAGAGGAAAGCTATTTAAATTTATTATAGATATGTATCAAAATGATGGAACAAAATTCACATTTTTTTTTCTAGTTAAGCTAAAAACAAACGCTGAAACAGGTCAATTAGTATAGGTACGGGGCGTTCCGAAATTAGCCCGCTAAACTTCACTTCCGGATTCTACGTACAAAATTAAGGAAAAAACTTTTAATAAACATAGGTCGAAAAATGCTTCCTAAACCCATTACAGATGTACCCTTGAAGAGGGTTTTTACTCCGAAACTTCTGAAGATAGAGGAACATTGAAATTTTGGGTGTTTACTAACCTTCCTACTTTCAACAAGGAAACACCATTAAAATTCCAAAAACGTATTCAGAAGTCGGTCAAAATTTGAGAAGGTGGGGTAAAAAGTATCTCAACTTTTTTCTTTATCAATTTATTCAGAATTTTTTTATGTGAAATTGTAAAATTCTATAATTTTTTATAGAAAAAAAACTACTCTTATTGAACTTCGATAGATGTTTTTGAGTAAAATAGATTCCAAAGTTTTGTTTCAAGTATAAATAATTTGCAGCGGACCGATAAGGTTGACCTGATAATTTTTTAATAAGTGAAAAATTAAAAAAAATCAAAATAGAACAATATCGAAATTAAATTTTCCCTCTTTTACTAGGGTAGACCAGGACAATAAATAACATAACAAGAACAAGAAGGAACAATAACAATATCTCTATCCCTCATTCTCATCTAATAATGAGCCCGGAAGTCAGAGACTTGTATGGGGCAGGGAGCGGAATATTATTATTTTGCGGCCCGCGGGTGCGCGGGTGCGCCCAGGAACGATTTACGATGTTATAACCTGGAAAACCTCATTAATTAAAGTTACAGTAGGTTGTTAGCCATTTATACAGTGTTATTGCAGCTTAATATGCAGATGCATATTAAAAACATGACAAGTCTTATGCACACAGATTTAATATTAGAGCAATTAGAAAAAGTTGGCCACGGTGAAATTTGAACCGTCGTCAAGCACGGAGAAAGTTAAAAAAACTGACTATTTCTGTTTCTAGTGAACTATTAATAATTAAATCCAAGAATCTATTGCCCTTACTACATATGTTTAGTCACAGTACCAAGTATTTGATTTACAATTAAGTAACTAATTACTAAATTAAAATTGATTTAAAAGTTTATCACATATAAAGAGAACAATGTTGGAAGACATTGTTTTCTGAACTTTGTGAATTAATGAAATAATTCACAAATCCTGAATTATTTAACCTAAGTATATTTATTATTATTATTATTTGACCAAAGTGCAGCTTCTCAAACAAATATTATAAAAATTTTCTAAAAACGTTTAAAAATCAACGATTATTTTTCTTACGTTGTCATACTTTGTCAAAGACATAAATTTAATACATTCAAATAAACCAGTTTCTCTGTTTATCTCAGTTATTATTACGGACGGACAATAAATATTAGGGAGATTTTGAACCCCTTAATTTTTTTTTTCTTATCTTTATCGTAATCGCTATGAGCAGGTGTAGTGACAAAAAGGATACACTATTGGCATTGCGCATGCTCAGTATAACGATTATGATAACTACAAGCTAAAAATGAAGAAGTTCAAAATCTCATTATAACGCACAATATCCTTAATTGAAACATGTAAATTGTACATGTTTCAATGTACATTGAGTATGCGCAAATTTGTATAGCAATAGTTATTCGAAATAATAAGGTATTTTACAACCTCGAATGTCTCCATATTAAAAAATTGTACAAATATAAACTCCGTAAAATATGTCTTATGCAATTTATTATCAATGAACAGCTTGTTTTAGTTTTCAGAACATCAATAACATTGGTTCATTCAGCACATTGCAGCTACTTGATTTACTATGTTGTGCGAAATAAAATATCAAATTTAACTTGGTTTCTAAGAACACAGGAAGATCAACATACACCTAAAAATAGTTTTCCTTTCAAGTCGAGCCTAGGTTTTAAAAATATCAAACACTTCATGGTCCCTTTAATGTTTTAATTCTTACGTTAATATTTTGATTTCTTATATATAGGTGGTTAAGCGTCTTACATAATGGAAAATACCATAAAAATTACAAACTAGTAATGATATTAGTACAGAAGAAACGTTTATAATGGTCCGTTAATAGGGATAGTTATTAACAGAATTTTAGATGAACCATTTGCTGCTAGATATCACCGTGCTTTAGTTTTCAGTCCGTAATTTTGTAAAACATCATAAAGCTCAGCACGACGGCAGGGTAGGGTTTCTATCGCAAACCCTACATTGTTGCCGATACTTGTATGAATATGATTCGCGATGTGATGTAGCAGTAGCTTTCCTGCTCTGGCTGTCTACTGCGGACTACTCGCCATCTACATACCATGTAAATTCATCATAACAATTGATAGAAATTAAATAAAATATCACATTCATGAGTGAATAGTAGTTAACTTTCTCGGTTTTTTGTTTTTTTTTTTTTCTATATGTGGAATGATTTATACTTATACTTATATTTAATTTTTACTTACTAATTTTTATTTGAAATAATGCAAGTCAAATGCAGTATGACTCAATACGTAATTTCCGTACGGTCAAATCTGTTTCAAGTAAATTTATTTTGACTAAAAATTTTAAATTTTAATGACTATACATTAGACAAACAAACAGATATATTATTATGTATAAGTAGGTATATTATCGAACAATTTGCCTTCAGAAGTAAACACTTGCAATAAATATATATTTTTTAATATTGTAGTCTCTATTTAATTTTTCTTATTTACGAAAAGTTAGAATTTATTAGATCAAGAAATTTTGAAATTCTGTTAAAATAACAACATAAATAAAAAGAAGTGATCTATCTTATTGTTTTTATCGTAGTAACAAAAAAAATAAACGTAGATACAAATCTCTAAAAAAATGTATAGAAAGGCAGTGTATATAAAAAATATGCACTAAATACATCGTAAGTACATCGTACATGAGTAGATAATAAACAATACGGTTTGTCTCAATTTGGATATAAAGACGGTTAAAACCGGAAAGTTTTGCAACTCTAGTAGATAGTTTTCAAATCTGCCCAAATTAATACTGAGTTTATACAAGTTGAGTTCTGGTTATGACAAACTTCCAAGTTTCAGTATTAAGGACTGCTGATATATATTTGTTAAACCATTATTAACTATATATCTAGTTTTAAAAACTAATGCATTCCCAGATCCGTGGAAAATATCTTCAATTTGACCAATTCTTAAATCGGGTTCAGTGTCATTATTACTTAATTATCGATTTATTTCAGTATTGTGCAATTTCGCACAATACTAAGATTTTGGAAATATCACTTTTGAATCATATCTACCCTGCTGTAAGTAAACTTAAATCACCATATTAACACGGCTTTATGTCGAATCGCTCTACTATGACGAATATAATACCTTTTTCTCAATATGTGGCCAATACAATTAACAACTTAGGTCAAGTCGATACTACATACGCGAACGTTTCGAAAGCATTTGATCGTATGAACCCCCGCATAACACTTCATAAGCTTAATAACTTTGGATTCAGTAATTCTCTTATTTCTCTCTTTAAATCGTATCTCTCAAACCGGATCCAATATGTTGCTTACAATGGGTAGGATTCGAGCCATTTTATACCTACATCTGATGTGCCACAGGGGCCAAACTTAGGGCCTCTGTTATTTTTGTTATTTATGAACGATATAAATGACGTAATTGACTGTGACAAACTATTGTTTGCCGATGACCTTGCCGATTATTCTGTTGAGGCCGTACAAGATTGTTACTTTGTTCAGCAACAACTTTTAAAAATAGAGGAATGGTGTAGCAAAACTAAATTAAATTTGAACATAGACGAATGTAAAGTAGTGAGTTTTACTATTCAAAACCAAATTACTGAATACAACTATAAACTGCACTCAACTACCCTAGTACGATGTGACAAATTCACTTTTAAAAACCACACCAATAAAATAATTTCATCAGCGTTAAAAATGTTGGGATTTATTATCAGGAACTGCAGGAAATATTCGATCTAAATTAGAATATGGATCTATTACTTGGTATCCGTATTATGAAGTTGACAATTTGGCAATCGAGAATGTTCAGAGAAGGTTTGTAAAGTTTCTATATTTTAGTAAGTTTAACAAATATCCTGAAAGGAGTTTTGATCATAATTTACTTTTACAGGAATTTGACATTGCACTTTTACATATAAGAAGAAAATTATTTTTAATGATTTTTTAGTTAAATTATTACATAATGAGATTGATAGTATCCAATTTACCAGTATGTTACATTTTCAAATTCCTAGACCTTCATCCCATCAGGCTAGCACCTTCTACTTGCCAACTGATAGAAATAATATTTTGTTAAAGTCACCGATATTTGTAATGTGTAATAATTTTAATATACTTTCACCCTATTGCGACATTAACCATGTGAATGTAAAAAAAATTAATAACAGTAGCTAAACATTATATTTATTTTAATATTTGACATTTTCTTCACACATCACTGTATGTAATGAATTATTATTTTAATACATTTCCTTTTGTAATAATACTTAGTATAATTTTCTTGTAAGTATTTATTCTTTTTATTGTTTTTCTTGTTACCATGTAGTTGATATAATTCTGTTATATAATCATATAATTTACTTCTTTTTAAGTTTTGTTCTGTAAGGTAATCGGATTTTGTATGTATTGGGCAAACACTAAAATAAATAAATAAATAAATAAATACTGTTTTCGAGATTATATAAAAAAACTAAAATAATTGTGTTACCTATATCATTTTTAATTCGATGACCAGTGACATTTTAAAAAATACATTGTTTTTGCTCATTTTTAAGATACCTACTATCGTTGACGTTAACTTTAGCAAAAAGTGAGAAGTAAAAAAATTGTAAAAGAATTAGGAGTTCCGAGGTACATTTTTAAATAAAGATATTCCGTCAGTGTAAAAAGCTTTAAAAATCAAAGAAGGGCTGCAAAATTCGCCAAAATTCTAGGAAGAAAGAAAGATTGTTGTAATATTTGTAGGAAGCCAAAGTAAATAAATGGAAGTGAGTAAATTATGTTCCCCAAATTCAACTTTGATATATTTTCCTGAATTTGCGTTCAAATTCAGGAAAAGTTCAATTTCAACCCTATTTTATGAACGAATTTTTCGCATATACTTTTAGAATCACCCTGTATGTAATAAATTAATTCAACAAAGACCCATTTTATCTACTATCAGATTTAGTCCGTGTTTTGATCATTATATTATACTAGCTATGGATTCTTAAGAAAAAACCATATCTTCTGCCTTTCTCAATGATGTTAAGTTAGTAACAATTATTTCAGCAAATTTCCCACGTAAACTTAATTAAAATCAATGGCATTGTCAGCTTATCGCTGATTTTACAATATTATGAGGTAATTAAGTATTTCGAAGATGGAGACTTCAGAGAATCTAAAATCGAAACTTCAACCGAAAAACTCAAAACTAAATAAAACAACGTGGACAATAATGAGTAATTAATGAATATGTTGCTTACTGTTAAAACGGCAAGAAATATTTTTAATAACACTATTCCAGCAATATCTAAAAAATCGATCGATTAATTCTTCACCAAGAAATTATATTTGAATTTATTAAATCGCCCCTACCGACGACCTTTGAAACGAAGTGTTGAAACAGCTCTCAGTTATTTTTGATAGGGACTGACAAGACGAATTTCGCACGTTCAGTAAATTACCAAACGGCTGCGGAGCTCTTTTGACAGCAGCCAATAAAGTATTTTATTGTGCTTTTGAATATTCCATTATGCTCGAAATTTCCCAGTATTAATTTAAAATTTTGCGGTTGTCTTTCAACGGGAACTGTGTAATGACAAAAACAAAACAGAGCGTACCCAGCAAGAACACAAACGTTAAAATAACGTTAAAATTGACGGTAACCAACCGTTGAGTAACCTTTGTATTACGACGTTGAATCAACGGAAGAATGTCCCGCAGTTCAACGTATATTTCCACGCATGTTACAACATTTTAATAACGTTTACTATAACTTTATTTAAACGTTATTTATAACTTAATATACTACGTATCTATAACACGTTTATTAAACGTTAAATTTGATCGCAAAACAAATAGTATTTAACCGCTACTAAACGTTAATACAACGTGTGTTAGAAACGTTTTTCAGACACTATTTGTCAACGTTGACAGAACGTTTGAGATCAACGTTATAGAACGTTGAGCTTAACGTTATTATAACGTTGAGATCAACTTTACTATAACGTTGAGATTATAACGTTGGGATCAACGTCGTCATGATCGTATCCGTGAACATCGTATTCTAACTGTATCAATGTTCTATTAACGTTGATCTGAGCGTTCTATAACGTTAGTCTCAACGTTAATAGAACATTGATACAGTTAAAATACGATGTTCACGGATACGATGATGACGAATTTTCACTTGCAACACTAGAAATACACTTAGAAATCACTTGTACAAAATTCACCACTTGGCACTGCTTGAGTATAACAATATATTATGTTTTAGGGCTTCTCCAGGAGACTAATGTTATGAAATAGTAGTTTCTAAAAGCATTTTTATTTTTGCTTTTAAGTTGGCTTCTAATTCTAAATGAAAATTAATTATACCAATAATAATACCACTTCATCTTACTAAACATTTATTTAAAATACTTAATATATCTACAATATATCATATTTGGTCTTGTACGGATGACCTGAAAAATAAAAGTATTTTTTTTAGTTTAGATAATAATCATTTTCACTGCAAATCAGAATTTATCACTTTACAATTGAGAAGTTAATTTTCAATAGGGAACTTTTCTAGTTACTAGGTGGTGGTAGTCATTTCACCTCGTATTTCACTGTTGCAATGATTATCTGATTTGTAGGTATTAAATTAAAAAACACTGATAAACCTTAATTAGTTATTTATTGAATTGAAATGAACCCATATATGAAACCCATCTATATTTTCTGAGCTACGTAGTAAATCTGTTTCATTTAAACAAGAAAATACGATACTTATTGCAAGTTCTTTTTACTCTGCGGTTGATTTGCCGCTTACCAATTCTTTTTGTTCTTTCTGAAGTATTTCTCAGCATTACCTCGAGTTAAAAAAAATTAAAATAGAGAACAGAATTATTTACTTTATATTCTTATTACATAAAATGTAAAGCCAGTTATTAAATCGTAGATAATTATCTTGGGTTCCAGAAAGAATAAAATTTATATTTCACGATTGATTTTCAAATAATGTACAAGCAGTATGTAAAAATGTGTATGTTGAGTTAAAAATGAAAATTCAGAAAATGCATCCGTCAGAAAAAGTAAATCATTTTGTACAATGAAGTAAATAAGTACCTATCTAAATAATAATTAGTTTTACTTGTATCTGATGAAATATTGTCTGTAAATACCTAGTTTGATGAATGTACATAATGTACATTGTAATAACTAGTAAAGTAGCATAACAATTTACTTAAAAATATATTTACAACAATTTTATTATTTTAGCGCAATGTGTCGGTCCCTAAAAAAACAAATTAGATAAATAGATACCCTAGGTAAGTCAGTAATTTCAACATCATTTAACAGAAAATTTAGAATGACTAACGTAAACTGAGATACGAAAAGGCTGTATCATTTTTTGAACCTGGTAACTCAAAAAATAAATATTTTACAGTAATTTTAAAGCAGGCCAAAATTTAATTTACTTACCTCTTCGTAGACAAGCGTCGAAGGAAACCTAAATTTAGCCGAGGTTGAAAAGAAGTTAAAACAATAAAAAAAAAGCATGAGCTACCGCACCTGTGACGCCACGGCCATATTGAAATACGCGAGCATGGGTACCTAACCTACCTACCTACATACCTTTTCTGGACATGCAACGAAAACCATTAGTATGAAAACAAAGCAGTAATGCATAAACTTGCAACTAAAGTACAACAATTCACTAAAAATGGTTTCATAAACTTACTTTTCAATAGTTATTCCTGCCAATAGTGTTCAATAGTTTTTAAACTGCACCAGTAAACAACACATCACACATCCATTAAATACCTACGTTTATACGAAGTACGAACGAACAAGTGGCGGTTGGCGGAACTAGCGGGCGATATAACACGTGACCAACGTGACGGAAAAGTGAACTAACGACTGACATCATGCTTGACCCCGTAAAAATTTGAATTGAACTGAATTTGTAATACGTTTTTCGTTCGTAGCCGGGAGACGAGCAATTGCTTTTATGGCAATTTTTATAAATACATTTTTTCACTTCTACTACACAAAATATTAGGTACACTGAAAAATTATATTGATCTATTTTGTGCAGAAATGCCATTTGAAGTGTTTCTAAGATCGCCATAAGCATAAAATACCTATACCAATATCTAATAGCTATTATTGCGATAGATTGTCTTATGATCTTGAAACTAATGTCAATAATGATTCACCATTTTCATGTTGTTTTAATAAAATTATCTATAGGTAAAAAATTAAAGATAGTCGCAAAAATTATTGTGTTGAAAAGAGTTGAAATATTTAACGTTTATATAACGTGCAGGTTCTAGTTAAATATAACCTTATTATTTACGTTGAAATAACGTTCAAAACTACTCAAGCTGTTACTTTTTATTATAAAGTTTACGTCCTTTTAACGTACAAATTACACCTAAAAAATACGTTCATATTTACGTTTAAATAATGTTAACAGTCATAGTTCAAATTAACTTGATTAACCAACGTCAATTTTCCATGAAAATATTACCAATACTAAAGAAAGTGTTGAAATATTGTTCCTTTTAACGTTTATATGTCGTGCAGAAAATAGTTAAATATAACCTTATTATTTACGTTGAAATAACGTCCAAAACCACTTAAGCTGTTAATTTTTATTATAAAGTTTACGTCCTTTTAACGTACAAATTGCACTTAAAAACTACGTGCCTATTTACGTTTAATTAACGTTAACAGTCATAGAATAAATTAACTTTATTAATCAACATCAATTTCCCATTAAAATATTACCAATATTAATCAAAGAGTTGAAATATTGTTTCTCTTAACGTTTATATAACGTGCGGGTTATAGTTAAATATAACCTTATTATTTACGTTTAAATAACGTTCAAAACCACGCAAGCCGTTAATTTTTATTAAAAAGTTTACGTCCTTTTAACGTACAAATTACACTTAAAAATTACGTGCATATTTACGTTTAAATAACGTTAACAGTCATAGCGCAAATTAACTTGATTAACCAACGTCAATTTCTGATGAAAATATAACCAGTATTAATCAAAGAGTTGAAACATTGTTTCTTTTAACGTTTATATAACGTGCAAGTTATAGTTAAATATAACCTAATTATTTACGTTTCGCAAACGTTAAAAACCAATCAAGTTGTTACTTTTTATTATAAAATCTACGTTTCTCTAACGTTAAAGTTACCCATTGAATTCTACTAATAAATTCACGTTTTTATAACGTATAAGTTACACCTTACGTTGATAACGATTGTTGAATAGACGTGTTCTTAACGTTTGATTGAAAGTAGGTTCTTAAACAACGTTGATTTTTTCAACGAGTAACGTTTATTCAACTACAGCAACGTTATATACACGTTAAAACAACCAACCTGTTCTCACTGGGTACAGTAAGCAAACTTGTTTATTCAAATGAAAATTTAACACGGTTAATATTAAGTCATATTGTATCTTTTTCAGATACTTCCGTTTTAACAGTATCGGTGTTATGGCTAAAACAGTTCTATTCGATTGCATTGTTACAATTATTATTGTGTAAACTAAAACTCTGATGAAAACTCCGAGTTTAGAACACGAGTCCAAAGGCAAAGTTCTAAACACGACGAGTCGAAAGGTACCTGTACATTACAAAACGAGGTATAAAAATTGACAAACGAGGCCAGGAAATTGAAATAAAGTGAAGAATTTTAGGTGTATCATTGCAAAATTAATACGTTTTTAATTCAAACAGAATATATTACATTACTGTAGATATTAATTAAAGGAAAAAGCGAGTTATTTATACACTTAGCCTGCAATAGTTTACAATACTTTTTGTTTTTTTATTTTTATTTTTATATAATAAAGTTCTTGATTTGAGTTGTTTTTCTTTTATTGATAATATCTATACAAAAGATTTAAAAACAAGGTCCGACAATAAAGTCAAAGATTCTACTTAGAAGTTATGATTATTCCTTTAAAATGTATGTTTTACTTTACTCGAATTATGTAAATCATATTATAGCTATTAATATCAGTACAAATCTAGTGCAACAACATTCCGATTAAAACCAGTGTAACTTTATCAGACGCAAACATCTTTTTTTTTTAAGGAAGCCAACCTCTAGAATTTGTACCGCTAAAGGTGTTCCTCCACCGAGTTAATTTGGAGTCCAATTTTCCTGTTCACTATGCAGTCTACAGATTATTTAATATTACGTAGATGTTTTCCTCAAGGCAGTGTCTCACTAATAATTCATTTACCTTCTTATAATAAGACTGAATTTGTATTTTAGTCATCATAGTCCTCTAGGTGTAGCATCTAGTATTCCATATACGAATACTGGGCCTGTAAATTCTACACATTATTTTATAGCTAAATCAGCTACATTTTTATACTGTGCTCTGACGTCCTCTTAAATGCTGCTTCTTTCTTTAAAAAATATTTATAAGAAACCGCAATTTTTGCGTACTAAATAAATAAGTATTAAAATAATCTTTGGACATGGTAAAGATTGTATTGCTGCTCTACTATCGAAATGGTATTCATTGCATGTGTATTATTTCTACGTGGGCAGATTTCAGTACCTAGCATGAATTTCAGTTTGGAAGACTTTGCTGTTACAGTTTCCTTGCACCCCGTATTTTTTCTCTTATGCTAGTGTTAATTTTAGATCTATTAGTATATTATGCTAATGTCAAGGTTGGTATCAGTACTTCATTCGTAAAAGTTACATAGTCGGAATACTCTATTTTCATCATGAAAATATAATAACGAATTGGGTATTATATCCCAAAAAGTCCTATATATTTATATATTTCATTTGGCCAACACAAAGAAAAAAGCATGTCAGCTTAATATAAATGTAATCCTTTTGTAGAATTTAAAATTATTTATTTAGGAATAAATTTGCCATTGTCTGCAGATGAAGTAAGTAGTGACATAATAAATTCCCTTTACACTTTTTAAATGGTAACTGACGCTGACATAATAAAGCACTTCAAGAAATTTTTAGCGTGAAACCAGAGCGGTAATAAATTCAAGAAAAAATACAGAGCAGTTTGCCGTTTGTAAAATGTAAAGCTGTTTATGGTTTTCATTCGAATGCATTTGACTAGCTTGAAATGTTTGAACGTGATTGTACGGTAGGTAGCTATTAGAAAAAGAAACCCACTAAATATGGATAAGAAACTGTAGCGCGAGATATTCAAATTGCTGCTGTGTTATAATATTATAAATTTGTAAGTTTATTTATTTAGGATAATAAACTCTATAATTATTGGACTAGTGTTACTAATATTAAACAATTTTAACATATCTGTTATCTGTTTAATTGAAAAATGTAATCGGAAAATTATAATTTCGTAGAAATTAAATTCAGATATAGACCGAGGAATCGAATTATTTAGTCAACACTATTGATTATATTATTATTATATTCTCATAAAAATCCAAGTGCACCCGTTATCAGTGTGTTATATGGTCATGAATATCTTAAGATAAAGTACAGTTATTTATTGTTCTAGGTATTATAGAATAGTAAGTAAATGTATTATAGATTTTTGATACTGCTACCGATAACAGCTTTTTCTTTTAAATCTTTATCTGCAAAAAGGTAATTAATAACAGATAAAATTGATCTTGAAGGGGGTTGGAACCTTTGATGTGAAGATATCACTGACGTAGTTTTCCACATAACACCAAAACTCTATACTGCACTCGACGTGCGTTTCGCCAACCAAGTTAGTACCATCTGGAGATGATTAAAACTAAGCCTATGCTGACATTGTGTCCTATTTATGCCTAAACTACACCTATACCTATACTATAATAGTACTAATACCTAAACTATTTCTACGGTTCAGTGAACCATCGTGACCACCCAGTGAACCATCGAGACTGATCAGTGAACCGCCGCGACGGATCAGTGGACCGTGACTTATTAACTAATAAAGCGGGGTATATGAGGCTGGCTCTCTGTCACCATTTATACTATTTTTAAATTTAGGAATTTCATCTTAACTACTCTTAACACTATTTCAGATTTAACCGAGAAATTAAATTTAATAGAAAATTTTTCATTTCTGGCTAAATCTGACTAGTGTCAAAGGTGTCAAACGATAAATTATAAAAAGTTAAGATTAGGAATATGCAAACCGTTTTGCTTAATCTCAAATCGTTTAGATTTTACAGGATGTCAAAGTTGCAAAATGTCAATATTCACCTATCAATATTTCACAAACAGTTGAAGACATTATCGATCATCCTACATGAAATATGTTTTAAATTTTATGTAGAATCCAGAAATAAAATAATATTGTTACTCCTTCCGGGGTTCTAAAGATAAGTGAGACTTTTATACAACAGTACAAATCTTTATTTAGGTCATTGGTTATATTTTAGCCACCCACCTAGAGGTTATCCCTTTAATCTGAGGAAAAAAGTTAAATACAAAAGTTGTAGAAAATCAGGTGTAGTTTATACCAGAATGTAAAATCCTTATACAGGGTATTTCGAAAACGCGTGACATGCCAAATTTGCATTTTCTTAAATGGACCCCTGTATATTATAAAGTTTTCCGATTCCACGCAAAATGCTACTTTTTCTTATACCATACCTTATATCTAAAGTTAACCGTTTTTTAATAAATGATGGTTAAAGATATAAAATATATACCTAAAGATAAAGAAATGATAATTAAAACAATTCGGAATCGGAAAACGAAAATGTTTGACAATGCATATGACAGGTATCGGTTTTTTGTTTACATGGCTAACTAACTATGTAGGAATAGTAAGCACGCATCGCTCAGATCAATTAAATTATTATAAAATTATGGTAGGTATATATTGAACCATTATTTATTAAAAAACAGTTAACTTTAGATATAGGTTATGGTATATGAAAAAGTCGTAGAATTTTGCGTTAAATCGGAAAACTTAATAACATACAGGGTATTCCATTTAAGAAAATGCAAGTTTGGCATGTCACGCGTTTTTGAAACACCCTATATAAAGATGGTACATTGCAGAATAAACAACACTTGATTTTCTACAATTTTTGTATTTAACTTTTTTTTCCTCAGATTAAAGGGAGAACCTTTAGGTGGGTGGCTAAAATATAATCAATGACAACAACCTGTACAATATCTAAATAATTACACATCGAAAATCGCACTTATTTCACTTAAGTATTGTTTCTTATCTTGATCGCTGTTCTATTAAAACTGACTTGACTAGTCAGCACGCCGCGAGCTTTATATAGGTAAACTAGGCTTCTAGATCCTCGTAGAAATTTCCATCGAATACTCAGGACTAATTCCAGGGCAATTCTATAACTATAGTCGACAACCAAGTTATACGAGGGATATAAGATGAGTACCGCTGGTGACATCCAGGAAATGTGGGCAAAAGGGCTTGTCTCCCTTATTTGAAGGCTTAGAACGTTGAGACTTCGCCCTTGGGGGTTGTCCCTGGCACCCCCAGAGGCGGTGTTGCCAGATTGTGTACAATTTCCCTCAGGCTGGGGAAAACGTATATTTGGCAACGTCGCACTCGGGCGCTGTGCGGCGGTTTTGTAACAATATGTTGGGTGTTACATTTAAAATAAGCAAGTTGATGATCACTTCCTGTATGAACGGAAGTGCGACGAAGTTGACACTATTTTCATTGAATAGAACTTTTTAATAAACCCCTATATACAAATTTTCAGATTTCAAATTCTAACTACTTTTTAAGATAATCCTTCTGGGCCCTTTTCGTGATACACCCTGTTTACACATTCGTACACATAATATATCAGTTATCAGTTGTGAAAAATTTTCTTGATATCAGTAATTCTACAGTTAAGTATATCAAGCTGTTCCTGTGTAGACATAATATAACTGCCACATATTACATACGAGGCCGAATATTTTAAAGCATTTGTTCTTGAAATTCCAAGATAACATTTTTTTAGTTCCTGAACTCTATAGAGAGCGCATGAACATTTAGCATAGTTACAATGCTTGGACAGTCAATAACATTGTGGATTATCTTATACAAAAATATTACAGAATTAAGCTTCCGTCGATCAGAGAGATTAACAAATGAAAACTTAATAACTGCCCTTGTAGAAAGCCAATAGCTGGATACACGTTAACAACTTTAAAAGACAAACACTTCAGAAAGCGACGTTGGATGTTCTCAATGTTATCACACTATTAAAGCAAATTCAATAACTGCACATCCTTAAAACTCCTAAAAAATCTAATTATGAAATCTGTTAACCTGATATTCTCAGTATGTTTGCTAAAAGTTAATTTTGAATCAAAAGTTACACCCAAGCCGAGAACTTCATTGAGTCTACTCAGCATTGCACCGTTCAAATTGTAATTAAAAAGTATAGGGTTAAACTTACTGTTGTACAGTAACTTACAGTGTACAGTTTACAGTAAACTTACTGCTGTTGTACTGTTGTAAATATGGACATAATTTGTAACTGGATCAACGACATTACCACCATTCTGATCACTTGAAGAAATATATGCATTATCAAAAAAAAAAAGATGAAAAAGCATGCACAACATCCCATGGGGGGGTCATCGTATTCCACGTCAAGGTAATTTATAGACTGAGGTATAGAACAACTGTTCCTCCTGCGATTAACGTGAGACCAAAATTGTTTTGTGTCACATTTTATGTTATCCTGAACCCTTAATAAATAGTTTTGGTGAGATATACCAACTTCATGTTTAATTCTACATATGAAAGATTTAAATTCATTAGTATTGACAATGTTCTTTTTGTTAAATTATTTCCAGGGAATTGACTTTTTCTTAATGTCAAGTACAATGCTACTGGTAAACCAAGACGGATATTTAGTGGACTTCGAAATAGATTTAGGTATATATAAATTAAAAATATTGTACAGAGTGTCACAAAATTCTTTGCAAGCTAAATTAGAATTTTGATACTGCAACAGGAAGGAGCAATTGTGCATACTGATGTGATGATATAAATCAGGGTAGCCTGCTTTTCTAAAGTTAAAGGTTGCAAGAGAATTTAGCGGTAAAGAGTTTCTCCTAGAATGCTTTAAAGAGATAGATATTATACTCAGTGGAGGATGGTGGACGTCAAAGGATCTTCGTATTTAACCACATCGCAATAATTTGTACTTGATAACACGAGATCTAATAATCTGTTGATATTAACAATCTTACCTAAAGTGAAATCAAAATATTCGGGGATATTAAAATCATCAATGAGGAAACTATCAATACTAAACATATCTTCAATATCTTCTTGACATCAATTATATGATATTAAAGAACACTGAATGTTTTTTTTACGCGATACGATGTAGTAATTAATTCTTGACTGAATTATTCTACTAAAATGTAGACAATTTCGCTAAATTTAATAAATTGATTTACAAATTTTTTTTCGTATCTCCGTTCAGTCAACAGATTTAACGTTTTTGGGTATGGTTGATACAAATAGGAGAAGGGAGTGACAGCTAAAATTAAATGTGTAATTGAACTTCCCCCTCGATATGTTATGTGTATTTTTTTAAATTACTCAAATTTAAAAGATGTTTCGTGTGGTTCGTTTTGAAATAAAATTACTGAACTACTAAAAGTTTTAATTAAGGTTGTTAAGCGTGAATGTTGAATTACGGTAGAATAGGAGTGAAATTCTGTAATTGATCTTTGGTCAATTGGGTTTATTCCTTAAAAGAAATTAATTTCTTTTTGATTAATTCCTTTGCTTGTATTATTATATTTGACATTAGGACACCAGGGTTCTGTAATTATGGTGATTATAATATGTTATTTAGCCTATACTGTATTGTTATGCGGTGCGTATAAAAAAATATATAACGAAGTATTATGATCTAATGAAGTTTCCAGTTTCATTATTATTCTTCACTGTTACGTACAACCAAGTTATGCAAAGTAATTGCCTCATTATGTGAAACAATGAGTCGTAACTACAAAGTGTGATGTTTCCATCGCACTCTATTAAATTATAATGGTATGTCTTAGGGTAACCTTAATTATAACAGTATGAAGTTCTATAATCTTGGGAGCAAATAATATGCACAGTGGTTGATCACGACATATTCTTTTAAATAAGGAAGTTGTATCTTGACTTACCTAGATTACAGGTAACACGGAAAATGGAAACATAATAATATTAGTATAAATTCAGCAAAAATATATCTATTAGCTAAATAATTTTGTAGCTATACAGGGTGTCCCAAAGTTCACGCTCGTACTCCTAGGACCTCATACAAGAAGTCAAAACAAGTAAAAAATCAAAAGTTGGAAAATTTCCGTTTATTTATTTTTGAGTTATTTATAAAAAATGAATTTTAACATTTACTCTTTAATCTTTATTACTTAAAAGAAATTAATCAGAATACAAGGTAAATATACATCAAAGGTGTTCAAATAAATCACCTCCTGCCTCAAGACAAACAATCGCATGATTTATCATGGAAACACGAACCCTCTATAGCATGTTTTCATCTATGAATATTACTGAAGGGTGAATACGACAGCTAGAATATCTTCAGGGTTCACAACAGGTTCGCTGTAAATGTTTTCTAAGTCCAGTAGAATGGCTAGGACGCCATGGCATCGGTTCACTTCTTCCAATCCATCAATAAGGGACATTTTTATTTAGGAAATTTCTTACTGCAATTCCATAATGAGCTGGCGCATCAATACTTTGGAACTATCTCCAATGTTTCCACTCTTGATCTTCAATTTGTTTTGACTTCCTGTCTAAGGTACTAGAGGCACAGGCGCGAATTTTGGGACAATTTATATGTATTCAGTCGTTGATGCTTTTAATAAGTACATAAATGTGCGTAAAAGTCAATATATTGTATGTAGAAATAATATTTCTCAAAGAACTCATTTCCTCGTTCAGCTCAATTTTCTTTCTTCCTTGCATACTTTGTGAGATGCCATGATAATGTACACGGTGATCCAAAAATGTTACATATCACCATAGACTAATCGTATGGCTATAACTCTAATGATATAAGAGAACTCTCAAGAAAAATATGAAACTATCGATTCACTTTAAAAACGACGAATTTGCATTATTTTTATTATACCTTTCAAAATATTCAAAACTCTGTGTTATTAAGTATTAAAATATGCTTCTATGTCTAATAGTATTAACTCCTCAGTTTCAAGTTATAATTTTAAAGCATTGAGAAGATATAAAGGGGATACTATTTTACAAATACAACATGTTACAAAATTAGTTTGCATAAATAAATTAGATAAACTGTTTATTTTAGTGTTAATTTTACTTCTGCTGCTTATAGCTAAATATAAAATACATGTAATAGATAAAATAAATTTATAATAATAAAATAATCACGTAAACATTTTAGCATATAAAAAGTTTATCTGCGTATAAATTTATCTATGAATTATTAATGTAAATAAAATATACCACAGTTAAAAAACAATGTGACAATATTTATAGCAGATCCAGCGCCCTCACTCAAATATGCGTAAATAAAGAAAAAGTGTTAAAAGGGGGCCATTTGCATAGGTAGCATTAGCGGCCACTGTGTGACACAACCCACTTCATCCCTGTTCAGAGCAGTTGAGAATAAAAGTAGTGAGCTCAGCAATTTGCTATCCTGGGTCCGGGACTTTGATTTATATATCCGGAGCCTCGCTAAATATTCCGGATCCTCTACAACTCCCTTCCGGTGTTCAGATCGATTCGCAATTTTCGAAATAAATTCTGTACAGCAATGCTTATTGATTGCGAGCATATTTTCAACTGAATAAATATAAATCTGGGGCACTAAACTTAAGGGATATTTAAACTATATCGCCTGATGAATTAGCAAATCGGCAGGGAATTAAGTACAAAATAATGTTGATTTTTACTTATATATTATTTTTCAATTTATTATTATTTTTTATTTATTTTAAATACAAAACCCAACAGGCTAATGCCCAGTTACTGGATTAGATTACCAAATTTAGCAAGTATATAGGACTAATAGACAAACATTATGAAATATGTGATATTTCACGTAAAACAAATGTAGTAGGTGAGATCATAATACTGGCTTGCTATAGATCTGATAGAAGGAGATATTAATTTATTTTTGGACAGTATTGTCAATGTTTTGGAATTATTAGTTGAACCTAATATAAATATTGTTGTAAGTGAGAATTTTAATTTGGCTTCATCAGTCAACTCCTGAAATATCAACGATTTTATCAAACTTAGTGATATTTTGGGCAGTTTTGATATACATGTGGTGGTGGGGTGGCGTACCCGGGTTACCGACGGTACAGCACTACTATTATTGATCATACATATATACCAATATTGAAAATGTTTCGGTGGGGTATAAAGCACCTCACCTAATCACAAATCCCAGCACGGGAGCGACACTTGCCGCCCCCGCCCAAGACAGACCACCCACGGGGGTTAACATGCCGGCGAAGAAAGAACATCAAGACAGAAGAGCGCCAGAAGATCCTACCCGGCCGGCAGGGTAGAGCCAGGACAGGAGGAGACCCCACGAATCGCCCACACCTATTAATTTTGTGATCGGGGTTGGTGAAGGATGGGGTCCACCTCTACGAGGCCGTCCAGGCCTACAGAGATGAGGAGGGCAAAGACTGATAGTCCCACTCGACCCCGAATCATACAAGGTAATTTTCAAAGCCAAGAATAACGACGCGTTTCGGTTTGGGTAATGAATAATTACATTTCTGATCCGAGAACAGTTTTATTGGAGACAAGTTCATGTGAAAGTAGCTACTTTGCACAGACCTTTCAGTTCAGGAGAATTTTTTCTACGATTTCTATAAATGCCCTGTGTAATGATCTCCAAAATGAATCGTGGACAGAACTATACCATTTAGATACTATCGATGATGCAACCAAATATTTTCTTGGGGTATTTGAGTTTTATTTTAATAAATATGTTTCATTTAAATTTTTTTTAAATAACAGCAACAGGGACGATAAAGGCTGGGTCACTCATGAAGTTAAAAAATCAAGTATATGTTTTAAAGAATTAAACTAACAAAAAATTAAAAATTCAAATAAAACTGATAAATACAGAATCTCGATGAGAATGCATGCTCTGTTGATTGAAAAGACCAAGAGAGAATTGTACCAAAACAAAATTATAAATTCTGATAATATTAGCAAGGCAGCCTGGAGGGTAGTTGCCAATATGTATAACAAAAGCCAATTTCATAAAAATATTTCTATTACAGAAAATGGAAAGTTATATGAAGATTAAAGTATGGTTGTCTCACGTTTCGATAATTATTTCATAAACGCCCCCTTAAACATTATAAATAAAATCAATACAGGTAATACTGTTTACTATTTATCACTCAACGTTGTTACCTGTGCTCTTCCTTTTAATCATTCCTCATTTTTTTCTGGAGCCCTTTGTGAGTACGGAAATATTATCACTTCTAAAAATAAACTAAAGAATTAACAATGTGCTAGATCGGATGGCATTCCTATGTTTATAATAAAAGAAGTTTTTGCATTTATTTTTCAACCTATTACATTCGAATTTATAATTCGCGACAGGAAAATTTCCATGCAATCTGAAAATAGGAAAACTGGTACCTGTTTATAAAAAACACCATGCACAGTTAATGGAGAATTACAAGCCTGTTACAGTTGCACCTGCATTTTCCAGAATTTTTGATATTGTTATATGGATCAACTTTTAAAATTTATTAATAAATATAATATTTTTCATAGCACCAACATGGTTTTCGATCAGGTAGATCTACGGCCACGGCTTTGCTATAATATTATCAAAGGGTAATTCAATGCGTAGAAGCTGGCGAGTGTCCTGCTAGTATATTTTGTAACATCAGTAGAGTATTCGATTGCGTTAATCACGAGAAATTGCTTTCAAAACTATACTCGTTGGGTATCATCTTTTTTAAGTGGACGTAAACAATATGTCACTTTAACTCATTCAGACGTTAGCAGATTGTCCAAAAATAAGTTCATAAGTTCAGAATGCGTTGATGTTAGTATCGGAGTCCCTCAGGGTTCTGTTCTTAGACCGATCTTGTGTTTATTATATACCAACGAGATTGAGTACGTTATCCCAGGTGCACCTTTTGTCTTGTATGCTGATGATACGACATTATTAATATCTGATAGTTCAGATGAGTTGTTTGAGATAAAATCCAATAGAGTTTTAAGATCGATAGGAACTTGGTATAAAGCTACTAACTCTCTTTATCTTAATACCGCAAAAACACAAATTTTACGATTTTATAACAGACAGAAAAATTGCAATAAGTTGAATATAATCGTGGATGGATCAAATAGATTATCTTGAGGAAACGAAACGAAAAACTTTTAGGTTTAACTATTGACGAATGCCTGAACTGGAAGAGTACCCGTAATCAACTAATTTCGGAACTAAATTCATTAGGAATTTAAAACCGACATTGTCCGTGACACAATTGATTTCTGTCTATCGTGCCCAAGTAGCATTAGGATTGAGGTATGAAATTGGTCTTCGGAGGGGTTCCACCCTAGCACCTAATATTTTTCTAATTCAAAAGCGTATTTTAAGGTGTACCGCTGGAGCATCTTATAAGCAGTCGTGTAGACAATTGACAAAGACTCTAATATTTTAACTCTCCTGTCCCTATTTATTGTCATTATTTAACCCTTGTGTTGTTTTGAATTGACCGTTTTTATGTTTTTAAAAATAGAACTAATTTTGTATTGCATAAAATTGTACGCAATAGAAGTACTTAGCAGAATAAAATATTTTTTCCAACCACACTAATAAGACGCTATAACATCAAATTATTTTGTATAAAAAGAGGGCCATTTCGGGACTGTTTGAGATCGCCATAGCAACTGTACAAAAATAGTTATTTGTTTAACTAGTACAAAAAATACACGTTTCCGGGACGAGGGGGAAAGGGTTGCCGGACGACGCGTAGCGGAGTCCGGCAATTTTACGAGTCTCGAAAACGTATTTTTTGTACGAGTTTAACATAATATTTTTTTTCCAACCGCTTCTAATTAGCACTTCAATATATTATGTGACATGCAATGTCAAATTACTTTTCGGTACTGTACAACTGTACAATAATCTGTTTTCTGTACAGTTGCTATGGCGATCTCAAACAGTCCCGAAATGGCCCTCTTTTTATATAAAATAATTTAATGTTATAGTGTCTTATTCGTTTGGTTGGAAAAAAGAGATTTTTGTAAAGTTGTACAGTACCGAAAAGTAATTTGACATTGACATTGTATGTCACATAATATATTGAAGTTTAATTAAATAGAAAAATAGTCTCCGATGAATCGGTGAACTGGAGGTGCTAATTAGAAGCGGTTGGAAAAAAATATTATGTTAAACTCGTAAAATGGTTCTTTCTATAGTTCCAAATTTTCTTAATTCATTTTCAATGCACTCCGATGGTTGCAAGAATTGCGAAATCTGTGAATTTTTACGCGGTAGAAGAGTTTCTGCAAACTGGTATGGACATGTATCAAAGGTAGGTTAAGTAATTATGTATTTTGACTATTCCTATACAAATGTTATTGTCTTCAAGGGAAATAAAGTATTATTGTTAGTATTATTGTTATTATTATTATTATTATTATTATTATTATTATTATTATTATTATTATTATTATTCTTATTATTATTATTATTATTCGTATTATTATTATTAATTATTATTTGAAATATAATAGCTATCACAGATGAGCGGGGTACATCCATAGCACGCCATAAAAACATAATTATATGCAACCACTTCTTATAAAATAGACAGATCTGAAAATAGATAAAATATAAAGAACTAAAAGAGAAAAATTAAAATGACAGTTGCTTTCCAGAAGTAATCTCAGATTAAAATATATGTACAGAGTAGAGCATTTCTGTTGGGATTGTAGTATTTCTTCTATATTTATGGGTTCCTCTAATCTGGAGAAAACTGAGAGATTTGTCATTTGTTAAACTTAATAAATCCTATCTTGGAATACAGGATTGCCGATGTGAAGATTATGTAATGTATATCCTAGTAAGACGTTTCACCATGCATTCATTTATTTGGAGAAGGAAGGTTTCTATTAATAGATTCGGCCAATAAATATAAATTGAATAATTCATTAAACTCGCTAGGCAAATAAAGGTATCACATAGATTAACGAAGCTTTGTGCCACTTTAATCTGATCTAAGAAGAAGAAATTGATGAAGCTGTTTTATGAATAAAAAAGGTATATTGTGTTAAAATTATAAATTATTTTAATAGTAGTAATATTACATGGAAATATTAAACCCAATAAAATTTTAACATTATTTTCTTATTTTCAGCCTTAATAAATAATTGGCTATAACTGAATCTGTTGTGGAAGTAACTATTAGTATTTTTTAGAGAGATCAAAAATATCAAAGGTCAGCTAAATCTTACTAAAATTTGAAAACATTTCAGTAGAATAAAAGACGCATTTACAGTTTTCTGTGAGTTTCTGTCAGTCTCTTAACATACAATTGAAAACCTGCACGCTATTGAATCTTTTCGGCCATAACCTCCCTGAATATGGTTAATGAAAATCTAACACCCAAACCCTTAAGTTTCTAAATTAGTCAGTGAATCATAGTCAGAGCAACTGTAGGATAAGTTGCCCTCAACAAGAGTGTTTTCTGTCTTCTCCGCAGGAAAAAGCAGGATTTCAATAAAATCACCAGTCATCAATAATGAGCTTTCTCATACAACTATAGAAATCGTAGAAAACTGATGGATATAACAAAAATTTGTCAAGTCGATCTAAGGCTCTTCAACAAGAAATGTGAACTAGATGGCTTCAAAGAAGCAATCACGTTGGTATGATTCAGAATACCAGAAAAGGTATTCTTTGGGATTATCCTTAATTAAAAACAGACTTTGATACCCTATATTGACGGACAAATTCGGAAAGTGACAGCATCTCTTTAGATACGTTTTAGGCTCTTTGACGCCTTCATAAAGCTACTACGCAATCTGTCATCCCTAGCGTGAACAATGACTAATACAATGACAAATAAATTATAGCATCAAGCATGTATCAACGCGATTAGGGTACTACACTTCCAAAGAGGCTCTAGAGACTCAACTTTTATCATACAGTATTATTAATATTCGGATTTTGAAAAGGCCTGGTTCACAAATGGATCCAAGAAGCGTTAAGTAGAGGCGATCCAAGTCAGTGATGTATATCCGGAAAATCCGAGAATCTACGTTTGTCTCCGGCAGAAAGCGTCAGAATCCTTATTAAAAGGCTGTGGTCTGAAGGAAACTAATTAATAACTATGTTGAGTAATCATCACAGAATGACTAGCAGGTCATCAACATTTCAAGTGTCATCAAAAGGTTATCCGAACTCTATGACGAGAAGTTCATACATATAGTCTGTCGTTATGACTGTCTCCTTGTCAAAAGATTTAAATTTGGGAGCAGAATTGCTGGTACCTCAGAATATAGAAGATGTTCAACGGAACTACCACTGTTTTTGGCGTGCAGCATCTGTTTTGATCCTACATTAGTGGCAAGTTTATAATTCAAGATATGTCTATATACTTGATTCTATATACTTGATCATAGCTTACTATATATATTTTATTAATTTTATTAAAAATATTGAGATTATGGTTATGGAGAGAAATTTTGAGAAATTCAAACTTTACCATAAATTTATGATGCCATCAGATATATAGACAACATAAGTCTAATACATTTCACTTTTTTTCTCTAAATAAGAGTATATACAAATATTTAGGTATGTTAAATTTAGAACGGCATTAAAAGGAAAGTAGGCATATCATTAGCTCATAAAAGAATTACTTAAAGAAATACAGTTCATACTTTTTCTGTAATAATAGAGATGTCATACTTATATTTTTGCAAGTATTTTTGCTAGGGATACTCGATATAAATATCTAAATTGATGGGTATATATTGTTGATATTGTACACGTTTCAGAGAGGAAGAATGTAAACACAGTTTATTTTTCCTCGGCGTGACGATGCAACGTGAACTAAATTTATAAGAGTCACTCAAAATAGAACATTTTACTATAACTTACTACAGTCGCCAAGGTATAATAATAGTTAAGCTAATGTTTTATTTATTTCTAGTGAAGTGTTATTGAGGTAAAATATTTGGGTATTAAAGCAACTAGTTATTTAGTATTTATTAATACTAGGTAATTATTGTACTAGGTATGTCATATAATCAAAATTAGACATTGTTGCCGATTTGCAAATATATATATATATATATTATAATACAGAAACATAGTTCATTATTTCATAAGAGCTAGAACCACAATCAACATGGTAGTAGTAGTAATGAAGATTACCAGATGAGCCATCAGCAGAGTTGTAAACACGTGTCTTTTTTAATGATAAATTTGTAATGACAAAAAACAATAATTACTTCCTAGCATGATTAATAAAGAAATAAAATAACATTTTTGAACTAAAAACCATTAATAGTCCCCCAAACCAACGCGGATAATCGCAGCACCTGCGGAAGTTCGCACCGCTTGCGATTCGCATCATATTGTTTCCATTGCGTTAGATATGTACGTTCACACCAACACGATTTTTTTCGTTTAGACTGCGAATTGTCTGCGTTTATTTCGCACGGAGTTTTTGTTCGCAATCGGCTGCGTTTTTTCTCGGGTCCGTAGTAGTTTCGCAGTCTCTTAACTAAGAAAGTAATTAATAAAATGGAAAAAATCATTGAATTAGTGCGAAAGTATCCTATATTAGACGACCTTTCTCATGACGATTACAAAAATATTAGAAAAAAGTAACAAAAATATAACATAGATTCTCGTCTTTTCGTAATTGCGGCATTAATGTATGAAATTCTCTATATTGTCGTCTTTTTTTATTAATATCGTGAACCCATTTTCTTTTCTTAATGTTAGATACATAATATGATCAACACATTTATTTTTAAAGAATAATAATAATGTTACCTTAAATTATCTTCTTCCAATGCAAGTAACACAAATGCTTCTTCATCCGATGATGTATACATATTTTTGCATGATAGGTAAGTATGTAAGTACAAGTACAAATTGTTTATTTTTCGTTTTAAGCAATAGCAATCAATCTTTTTAATACTGAAAATATGACGCATATGATGCGATTATATTCGCTTTGGTGTGGGGTTCTCTGCGGATTCCGCCAAGAATTTCGCTGCGAACTTTCCGTCACGAATCCGTTGCGAATAATTCGCGTTGGTTTGGGGGAGCCTTTAAACTACTAAACTAAAAACCCTTTAATATTAAAATATCAACTACGTTGTTTAGTAGTTTCCTTATAGAGATAATATTATTTTATTTTCTTTGACAGGTTTTTGAGGTAAATTCGAAAAAATGTACTTTTTTCTACTTATATGACCGTACTTTATGACATATTGAACAACCACAAAAAACTTGGGGTGTTCCCATTTTTTGAAGAAATCATTATCATCATGTGATCCCGAGTTCAATTGTTATGAGAAATTTGTGAAAAATATGAGGAATATTTCACTGGTAGGTACTGGTAGGTAGGTAGGCATTTTGAATAAATAACCACAGACCAAAAATTAATACGAAATTAACCTTAATTTGGTGATAAGTTCCGAACTACTTACGTCAACTGTGTGTCAGACAGTACTTGGGTTATGATGTATGGACTGAGAGATATGATTCAAAGAAATCTAAAATTGTTACATTGGGTTCTTCTGTCACTTAATGAAGTTAACCCAAAATAATTAAGCCTTAACTAAGTTAAGTTAATCGTCGTAATCCAGGTTAGTGATGGAAGGACGCCATTCAGTGACCCTTCGCTGAATAACCCAGAGTTACAAGATATCTTTCTAAGGTATGGTGACCAAATAACGAAATTATATTCCTAAAATGTTCCAAACAATAACACACACAGTTGGCTTCATTGACCGTCACAGACTTTGTATGATTCAGATCATTTTAATTTACTATTTATAACTATTCCCAGATCCACTTAACTTTCCACTGCAGTAACCGACACATAATCAATATGGGTAATTATTCTTGGGGTTATAGGCAAATGTACATTTAAATGCAGCACTGTACATTTACCTATTCTAGTTGAGATTATTTAATCACTTATGGTAGTAGTTATGAAGATTGCCAAAAAGGCATGAGTCGTCTACGTAGAGTACGTGATATGACTGAATCTTGAAAGGAAGATCTAATGTGTATATTAAATATAAGATTGGGCTCAGCACAGATCCTTGGGGAACGCTGGCATCACTAACACGTACTACAAATTACCTCTTTGATAGGAATGCTCTGATTCACGTATGTAACCTTCCCCGTACTCCAAAATGGTCTGGTTTAAATGCAAGGGGATGTGGTGAAAAGCGATTAAAAAACCTTTAGAGAAATCTAGATAGAGAACGCCAATGGTCCAAGGATAAAGTCGAACTATTAAAGCAAGGTAAAGGTTTGGTTGATCTTAATCGTCGTTGTAGAAATTCAGGCTGGGTTTTCGAAACGATTTCGTGGATAAGAAGAAAGTTAATAGGTCCCTGGCAATTAGTTTTTCCATTAATTTGGCAGTGTGATACTAGGCTGATAGATTTATGATTGCTCGGATAAAGTTTATTCATTTTTTTAAATACTGTGGTAACAGAAGTTGATAACAAGGCATCCGGAAATTTTGCTATCGTAAATAACATGTGCAATGTCTGCTAATGGCTTAAAGATGCTGCAAGTGATTAAGTTCAATCCAAAGGAACTGTCAACTTTAGATCTTTCAAAAATTTTAATATAGTATCTTCTTCGAAGACAATATCTTCAAGGAACTGTGGCACCCTAGGGCAGTTTAAAAAAGCACCCAACAGATCGTGAGCACAAACGGCTGCTGGGTGAGCCACAAACTGGTTTGGCTGACCATCAAATAGCATTTCAGCTAATAAATTAAGCATTTCAGTAGAAGGAGTATATACTGATCTCTCAGACATTGGAATAACAGGGGCTGCCACTGTGGAATACTACACTGTGGAATACTATGAAGAACCTTGTACAAGGTATGCTACGAAGTATCAAAATCATAACGATTATTGATTTTTTTTTGTTCATATAGAAACAACATTATAGAATTCAAGCAATTACAGATATTTTTCCACTTTTTGAAACTTCTGCCAAGGTTGCCCGTTTATTTGTTGTGTAGCATACGGATAATACCTATTTTACACTCAAAGGACACTGTTCAAGTTGGAATATTAACAGACTTCTGTTACTTTCTTTATGTAGGAATTAAGCCAAAAAGTAATCTAAGAGATGAATTATTAATATAATTATCAAATATTATGGTTGAATAAAGTTTTAATTTTACCCGTTACCTATACACAAAGGAATAACCTTATTATTTTTAAAATATGTCGAGAAAACTACTTTGCTGGCTATATGCACCGCCAACATTGAATTACAGTGGCATATCTTGATATTACCTCCACTTATTGCATTTAATGCATTTTTCTTCTTAACAGTGTTATCTATCTATTTTCATAAAAATAATTATTTTGGTCATATATTGAATTTTAATGAAAACATTATTTTTTGATATAAATTTTTTACGGACAAAACTGAAATTGTAGCAATCCTCGTTTGCCTAATGTACGATACGTATTTCTGCTTCTGACGTCTTCATGTACATGTGTGCTAGAAGGTTTAACATTTAAAAATTGTTAAAAATTACAAGAAATATATGATAATTAAACTGTTTTAAATAAAAATAATTTCAATGGCCAAATTGTCAGTTCGTAGATAACTTAGATGTTTTTTGTCATATATTGCTTATATATCTTTCAGGCAGACGAAAAATGTTATCAAGTCAAATTCATCAACGAAACATCATATGATTGGCATCCTTTGAAAAGGACTGTATATAAATATTAACACGAAATAAACTTAAAATAAGCAACTATTACTTGCCTGAAATTTTACCTTAAACTTTATTAATGGGCTTATATTTATATTTGCGACTTCTGTGACGTCCTAACTTAAAATACTTTAAACGTATTAAACTCTGCTTTCTAAATAAAATAGTTATAAATAAATTATCCTCTAATTTAAGTTTTACCTGTACAATGGCATCCCCATATTGTCTTTGAACCAAAATATCATTGTCACAGTATCCCCTGGAAGAGCAGGTGTTACATCACAGGGTAGCTCCGCGTCCTTTCCTGGTACTGCCCAAACTACTTTTCCTGGTACTGAAATGAAATTAACTTCATAAATATAAACCAACTTATTTTTTACTGACTTAAATTAAATATTAAATATTAAAACCTTTAATTATAAAGGCAGAGATATCGTATTAAAACGAACCAAAAACCCAAATATAGGGGTGTTTATCAAGATTTTTTTTGATAAAAAAAAACAAAGATATACGATAATATAGATTCAGTTTTAAAAGATATACACATAACTTGTGTTTTTTTAAATAGAACACCCTATATGTTTTTAATTGTTAAGAATAGCATATTTTTTCACATTTTTATCAAATATATCGGAAAATATTAAACAAAATATAATGTGTTAACATATGTATAAAATGTATACAGGGTGCCCATTATCTATATCCTTACATGGCTAACTTTGTTAATAGTGGAGATAGAGAATTGGTTAAATTAGCAAAATTGGGCAAAATTACAAGAGGAATTCAGTGCCTTCTTCAAATTTAATTTTAATTTCCAACTTTTCGAGATATTTTGAAAAAACTGAAAACTGCCAAAATTTTTTAAACTCGAATATCTCGAAAACTATAAGAGATGCAATTAAAATAAAAATACTGTGTGATAGTGTCTATTACGTGGCATTAAGCGGTGATATTGAAAATTTCACGGGCATCTTAGTTTTTCAGAAAAAAAATAAAGTTATGGTTTTTTAAATGGCAACCATAGTTGGTTATGGTTTCAATAAAAAGCTTATTTTTTTTTTATTTCAAAAATATATTATTTAATAAATCGTATTTTTCTTCGTTTGTGTACATTTCACAATAACTATTTTAAGATGAACGTTTAATTTTGACGTTTATAATGTGACTTTAGTGTGATCTGACATTTATATTTTATTGTTGTTTACTGATCCACGTTTATTTTTCATAGCTTACTATGTTAATAAATTATTTGTTCATTACAGTAAACAAAAGAAAAGAGAAAGGTATATCAAATATTATATTTTTTGAAATCAGAAAAAAATAAGATTTTTATTTATACCATAGCCAACTATGGTTGCCATTTAAACAAACATAACTTTATTTTTTTCTCAAAAACTAAGATGCTCGTGAAATTTTCAATATCACCGCTTAATTCCCCGTAAAACACGCTATCACACAGTATTTTTATATTGTTTGTATCTTTTATAGTTTTCGAGATATTCGAGTTAAAAAATTTTGGCGATTTTCAGTTTTTCCAAAATATCTCGAAAAGTTGAAAATTAAAATTAAATCTGAAGGAGGCACTGAATCCCTCTTGTAATTCTGCCCAATTTTGCTAATTTAAACAGTTCTCTATCTCCACTATCAACAAAGTTAGCCATGTAAGGAGATAGATAATGGGCACCTTGTATATACTGTTGAAATCAGAAAACATGTGCTATCTTACCAATTAAAAATATATAGGGTGGTCTATTTAAAAAAACACAACTTATGTGAATAACTTTTAAAACTGATAGTCTTTTGCTTTTTTTTTTTTTGATAAAGAAAACTTGTTGCTATCAAGATATTTTATTGACAATACTGTATGTACATACTACGGCATTATTACGTCTAAACGTTCAGGGATATGTTCAGGTGGTCTTCGTGACGTTAACGCCAATAAGTTTTCAGGACATCGAAATATTGCGTCCCCGGTTCATATAATAGTGTTTGGAGAGATTAATTGAAAAACGTATTTTTCTTTTCTTGCAAAACTTTCGATGGATCTTTTCCTAAAGGCCATTTTTATTTAACATATAGCGTATTGTAAAGTCTGCTGCTTTTGCTTCAAAAGATAATTATTTTATCTTAGCATTAATATAGAAAATAAGGAACATATTAGGGACCAACGCAGAGTCACTCAATCATGTGAAATGCACTTTAATTCTTAAATGTGTTTACTTATTGGCTGATCCAGTGCCCAAATCCATCCAATCCTAACAATCAGAAAAATGTTAGAGTCGAACTTGGGCTCTTGGAAATTTGTTTATAATTTTTTTCATCAAGTTTAAATTTTAATATATGCCATTATCACTACTTTTGTATAGATATTTCAGTATAATTCTATATGAGTAGATATATTTCAGTATGATATTTAACAGTTGTTATGTTTTAAGGTGCTGGTAATAAAGCAAGAGTACCTATCAAATAGTTAAAAGGATATAGAAAAGGCAAATACAGTCATGGTTCAAGAGAGCCGCAGGAAGGAGTGCAGACAAAACTTAAGAAGTTTTAATATAGATGCTGAAATTAAATACAATAAATGATTTATGAATAAATAAATGAAATAAATGAAATAATAATGAGTTTGGAGTTTACAGCTGGAGTTTACCCCCATGTCACACTTATGTAGCTATAAGATAGACAGTATAGATAGAAAATACAGTAGCTTGGAATAATTTGTAATTTCTTTCAATTTATATTTATTAATCATAATCAATCATAAATCTAGGAATCACCTATTAAAAAGAAGGCTTCAGTGTATTATAAATATGTGTTTGCACTCCATAAAAGAAAATGAGTTGGATAAGTAGGTAGAAGTAGAATATACCTAATTCAATAGAAAATCTTTTTTTTTTTCAAGCTCTAGTGAACTTCATAACTTACCTATCACTGAAAGGTGCCATTTCAAAAAATAAGAAAAAATATGGCAATGAAACAAAATAAAAATAATATTTGTAGTGAAGAAATATAATAGATTTATTTTAATCCGTAACAGATAAGTAATAATATGATAAATTCCAAGTTTCGTTACGTGACAAATAGAATTAGTTAAGTAGCATTGTTATTAATTAATGTTCTTTATTTTAGCGTCTCACATTATTCTTATATAAAAGTAGTATAAGAGAAAATATGGTGTCTGCTAAACTAAAAGTAACAATATTAACTACATACAAAGAATTCTAAAACGGAAAGTGAGCACTTTGAATAACTTGGTAGATACCTATAAAATTTCTTTTTTGAGAAATTCCCGAGAGACATCGATTTTTATTTGAAAGGGGACACATTTTAAAACTACTAATTTTTAGTAATTTCAAACCCTTCAAATAAAAATCGACGTGTCTCAGGAATTTGGCTAAAAAATTCTATAAGAACCCCTAAGTGACTTTTTCGTTGAAATTCCGTGTATAATCGTGGCTCAAAGTCTTTTTACCAGTAGCCAGTCCTAACCGGGACGTAAAAAGGATAATGTAAATGTAAAACGGAAGTTTGAGGGATATCTGTGTAACATTCTATTGACATTGAATCGACATTGTTTTTAACATTGACTAAATTTCTATGTCTCAGACTAAGACTAAAATTACGTATTTTGAATAAATATTATTCAATTTTTGGATACTGTTTCATATAAATAAATTAATAGCCATTTAGGTCAATTAATAGGTCTATTTCTAATAGTAAAGAAGATATTGAAAATACTTTCTATAAGCAAACATATACTTGCTCGATCACAAAACATATAATTTCCTCAACTCATTGTTTTTGTGGCATTTTTTGGACATACATATTAGACATATACATATATTAGACTCATCAATTATTTGTGAGATAATGCCCTACCGAAGATTACATAATATACTGAGTGTTTTGCTTATAAAAGTTGTATACATTGGTTTATGTAAAAATAACACTCATACAGATGTTTTCTAAACTCAAAAATAATGAACTTATTGTTACTTCTCCCTAGATACAATTTTAGTTGTCTTACTTATGCAAAGCTTGAAACCCTAAAACGTCGTCTTAGGAAATTGCGAGTATTCGCGATCAGATTTATTAACCGTCGATTCAGATACGAATACGAAACTAACACATCTCTTATTCTGATTCTAGTAAATGAAACTGGCACACCTATAAAATTGATATACGCAATGCTACTGGAATGATCAAGATCAAGAGCCCAGATTTTACTTTTCGTTTTGTTCTTTGGTGATATAGATGAAGGATCCTCAAAGACTGTTTTGGATGTTTCCATCTCAGATATTCTTTCCATATAAAACGCATGTTCAGCGTACCATTAAGTTTTCCCTGTTACTTACACCTACAGTAGAACTTACTGAATTTGTAGATGTTTTATATCAAGAATTTCCCTATAAAGATATCAATATTAGTATTGCTATGTAAATACATTGTCTCAAATATCTTTTAATAGTAAAGACCAAGAACTTAAAATACTTAAGTTTCAAATTAATTATTCTCTATTCAACTGACACTAAAAATAAATTACAGTAGTTACATATAATATCCCTTTGTCAAAATGCAACACAAAAGTGCGAGGCTGCGATGTTAAGCTGTTAAAGTGAATTTCAATATTAAACGCCATTTTAAAGTGAATACTAAAATTGTGTTGTTAATTGACTCATTATCGTCAAAAGGCTCCTGTAATGGGGACATATATTTGTTTCCGGACATTTTGCAATGACTAATTGGATTATTACGCTGTGTGTAGCACACATAAAATGCAATCTGTGATTTGGAATCCCTTTTGTTTTCTATAATATGACTATTCATACCGTTCAATCATAAATTTTAACTTTACCAGTTTTGCTGTACATATAGTGAAAATTTGGTTTAGGCATGACATTTGTTTAATAGGCATGGACAATGATAATTTAAATATAAAATGTGGTAGTCTTCCTGTTATATCAAACATATCATAATGATAAATTGATGGCGTTACATTATTAGATACTAGAAATAAAATTATTAGATAAATAGATGAAGTTTTGTGTTGCATATAAAACTAGTACTGACTGTAGGGCACTCGTGGAATGAGAATCAAAACAACAGGCTAAGTAGTTAGTTATGTTCATAAGAGAATCCAAATTTTAGTTTATGTAACAAGACTTTATTAACTTCTATCACAGATTAACGAGACTCCATCTAACTTTTACTACTTGGTCGTTTTAACGGAAAGTCTGTAACGAAGTTACCTTTTTACAGTTAGGATTTATTATTTGGAGTATAGAATTTAATATGAATTAGTTTCCGCCGAAATATATTGTAGGTGAGCTCCGTAGCGCTGTGCAAAGCGTGCCGACTTTTCAGCCGGAAGATCCGAGTTCGATCCTCGGCCGGGTCAAGTTTATTGTATTACCGCCCGCCGTTGTTAACATTCTACTAATATAGTAGTTAATTGGTAAAATAATTAAATTCCGAGTATGAAGTAGAAAAGTCACTTACAAGTATTCCGTCAATTACATTTTTATTAATATTGTAAGATTGTTTATTTTGCCGAGTTTATATCCCCTTCCTTAAATATATTTTAGTTATAGAATAATTTCTATTTTTCCGAAATGATTTAAATAAGTTGGAAATATTTATTTATTATTCTTTAATATTGTAGAATATATTTAACTTATTTAGGATGTGTTATAATAAGAATTTAGTTATTTCTTGGAGTTATAAAACCGTTCTTTTTGATAATGATATTTAAAATAAGTGTAGAAGCCCGTAAATCTATCAAAATGTTATTTTGTAATTTGTTTATATTATTTAACGCTGTGACTAGGCTAGCAATAATATATTGAGTAGATTAGTACCGTGTACCATTAGGTTGGCCGAATTTGAATCAAAAGTTAAAATATCTGCGCACCCAATGCGCGATGTTTCTCCCACATGATTTACAGTCACGTGGTGTCTCCGATTTACTACTTAAAGCATTGTAACTGCCTAGAAAGGACCTTTTTGACCGTCCGATCTTTTGATCTTCTGATCATTTCCGCCAGCACCAGCACCAGCAGGAGTAAGTAACCCTTAGTAAGTCCGACCGCCGCCGACAAGCTATCTTCAGGTTCACTTGGCTGCGATCGCTCTATGAGCGTTTGACATGGGCGAAGCAGCTTTGTGTGAGCTTGAAGACGCTGCTCGACTGTACGCTGTTCCTGGTATATACTTCACTAGGTGTACCTCTTGGTAATGGTTCCTCTATGAGCGTTTGACATGGGGAAAGTTGCCTGTTAGAGTGCATTAGTTAAGTGTAGCTGGTTACCGAGTATAGTAAATACTATTAGGCTTGTATTTTGTCTTTGGGAGGGCGTTTCACTAGGTGTACCTCTTGGCAATGATTCCTCTATGAGCGTTTGACATGGGGAAAGTTGCTTGCTAGAGAACATCAGTTTTACGTACCCAGATTCCGGATACACAAAAGCCTGGTACCCGTATTTCAGTGTCTTAAGTGTTTTATCATAAAATGTGCCTTGGCAATGGTTCCTCTATGAGCGTTTGACATGGGGAAAGTTGCTGGTTAGGTACATTGATAGAATACCGTCAGAGGCTGGTACAGTAAACCGATAGACCGAGAACAAGGTATTTTGTTGCATTATTAATTTATTGTGCTTAGCTTTTCTGGTTGCTACCGTTTTGTTGCTAATTATTGATTGCCGAATAGGTTTACCTGAATAATAATTATTGCTTGTCTATTTACTGCTGCTTGCTACCATTTGTTGCTAATATATTTCCGCTTGTTTATTATTACCGCTTCTATGAATAAATATATATACATATATTGCTATTAATATTTTGGTATTAACTGCTTTATTTACCGACCGATTTATTTAAAGTATAAATAAATATTTTAGGAGTTGGAAATGTGTGACTTTTATTACTTAGGTTAAGAAACATTGACCCTCTGGCAAGTGCAGGTATGCACCTTCTTCACTGCAGTTACCCAGCCTTTACTCATAAGCGAGTAGAGTCCGCGTGGACCATTCACCACGTGAAACCCATGTTTGGTGGCGCCCGAAGGCAGAAACCCGCCCATTAAAATCCGAAACCGATTTAAGAGCGTCACAAATTGACACCCTCGAGTAGGGAACGTCACAAGTAAAAGACTAAGAAATGGTTCAAGATATTAACCTATAACCCATACCATCTTGGAATGAGTTGTGAAAAATGTTTCTTTATTTGTAAAAAAATCGTTCAATCGGATCAGGCACTATATCTATAGGTGGTGGTGGTCGATCAGGTGAATCAGTTTAAATATATGAATTTCCATTTTTAGAACTCACAAAATCATACATTTTTAACTAAAGCTGTCATCCTTTAGAGAAAAAGAGTATTTAAATATAACTTTCCCATGCTAGTTTTACGAACTGACTATAAAAAAAGCAGAAAATTTAACAGTTTGAGAAAACAGGAGAAGAATTTCCACACCTACGTCAAATACATATACCAAAAGTATCACCTGCCACTCTGTATTTTATCTGTGCCATATTGACTATTGATATGAATGCCAAGCAACGAGATCGTTGTTAGTACTTGGACGCGTGACTATACAGGTAATATCAGCAATGCCTGCCCGCATCTTCTAATGGGCTGTACGTCAGTGAATTCACAGAAGCTATGCAAACTTAGGCGAGGTTTGTGTAAAAAACGTAATATCCCTTGTATGGGATGTAAAGCAGGAGATCCCTTGTCTATGGAATGATAAGCAAGTAAAAGATCCTTAACCCGCTACAAAAGTAGGGGTTCGGCCAAATTTCCAGGTTGGGGTTGCTCGTCTCCTGACGTCCGTGATTGGCCTTATTCGCGGAAATATGCAGACGTTAAAAAAGCGAATTAAAAAAAAACATCTTGTTATTGCAGTATACATTACTGTGTTAAATTTGTAATATTTTTTTTCTCTTGTGTATTGTTATATTACCAAAATGGCTCTGCTGTAAAAGAATTATTATCATAGGGTCACACGTGTCAGAACAAATAGTGACGTATCAGAATAAATAATTAGTATTTAAAAGAGTAACATACACCTTAACAGATAAACAGTACAATACAACACGAAACTTCTACAAAGAACTGCATCATTTGCAAACAATAAAACTAATACCGCAAATTTTAAGCCAAATATAATTTAATTTATTCAATTTAATAAAATAATTTTTAAATTTTGCTGAAACATAACCATGATTTATGCAACAGACCTGTCACAGATATTTACAAAACCATTACCCTCTACATACTATACCTACTTCAATAATTTCAAAATATATTTGTAAAATCAGTTATTAACACATTATATTAACAACAAAAATTTAAATAAATTACACCTTGTATTGCACATTATTGGTATATAATAAAAAATTTGATTTTATATGTTCTTATATGTATGTGGAACTAAAAATATGAAGATGATTTTAAATAAACTGAAACGTCAAAGATAAACCTTTAGTTAATTTCTCATGGTGATTCAATTCCCATGGTTAAACTCAAAGTGTTTGAGTGTTAGTTGTGGTGAGAAACACACCGTAGTGCTCTCTTTGGGTCTTTGCTACTATCTGTCACATTCTCGATTCGATAGTAGTAGACGAATTAGAAAAAGATTGCAAGTAATGCAATCCCAGTCGGGGCACATTGTCCGCGGAGTAGTTTTCGTCATCTCCTTCAAATAAATAAATAGGATTGTCTGCCTCAAACACAATAGAGGCCACTGCTATAATGCCACCTGCGGAAAAGTAGGTCGTTATCTGTCTGCCAATTTGAAAATAATTGATAGACAGATAGTAGGAAATTGTCAAAGAGGGCATTACGGTGTGTTTCTCACCTCTCACTAACATTTACGATGCCCATTAGGCAATCATGTCGTAGCATTGTTCACCGATTTCACTACCTATGGTATTCTGACGAGCGCATAATAAGGGCGAAACCGGTCAGTGACTGGTGGTTGGTCTCGATGAAAGATGTGGCGACTCCTATGGATATGCTGAAGTAATGCATTGCCAGTCGGGGCAGGTTGCCCGTGGATCAGTTGATTCCGGCATCTGCCTCAAATAAAGTGTTTCAGTGTTTGAATTTCATTTTAAGTAATCAGTAGCTATTTGTACACTGCTCGGTTTAGAAATATATCACGTTATCTCTATTTCCTCATGTTCGTGTTTTTTAAATAAACCGTTTCCTCATGAGTATTGATATAGATTGAGACTGATATTAAGGGCGAGCAGGTGACTCAGGGTTTAGTGTCTCGATCGCTCAACTCAGAGGTCGTGGGTTCCAATCCCCATTCCACCAGAAAATTTTTAATTAAATTGTATACGCGTAGAGAAGAGATGGGTTGGGAACCATCCTAGCGATGGCCTAGCATGGGAAGAATGTCAGCTTGATATTAATGTGTGAGATTATGATCAGTTTATGTTTGACTGTCTAACTAACTAATGAGTTTTTCCAGGTTTTTCCCATTCCAGCACTGAATGGTGGTTAAGGCCTACTAACGTAAGTCGTTTCTGAGGTGCCAATGTAGCCCGCGAAATAAACAATAGTGTGTCGCCCCATTCCCACACAACTATATTATTATTAATATAAGGTTTGATTATTACGACATGTTTATCTACAACTTTCTTGTTTTTTAGTAGTTACTTTTACTTACAATAAATATATTCTGATTAAAGTATTTTGAGGGGTTAATGCGTAAGGACCGATATTGTAAAATCAGTTTAAATTTTACTCTGCATGATGCCATAAATATCTACCATTTTATGGCAGCTGATAAAATACTATATCAGTATACACCTGGGAGAAGGTATTACCGTCCTATTTATTTATTCAGGTACATCGGAGGAGACGGCTGTCCTTAAAATATAATCTATAATGGACTAGTTAAAAGTATTATTTTTTTTAATTGAATAGGTATTAACATTTTTAACTTGCACATATTCCAATGTATTAGTATGTCAATGTTCAGCCAAGAGTGAAATATATAGTATCCTGTAGAAGTGCCTCTTGATATACAGCTAAAATAAATAATTTATTTTACGTTTCCTGCTTATAAAAGTAACAAAGAGTTTATGACCTGTCCGATAGGTGCTAAAAGTTGTTAAAAGAATTATTGGTTCAGTAACTGTTCGTTTCTAATTTCTTCCTAAAATATATTCCTGTGCACCTGGCTGAGCGAGCATATGTCATTGGTCTTTGTGCTGTTTCATGTGCACCTCTGTGAGGAAGGTTTATTTCGTTTTGTTACGTCGTTTGTTTTGCTTTTTTATATACACAGTTCCTGCGTGGTTTAAATTTGGAAGCATCGAATGGAGGGACAAAGCAACGGCTGATTGTCAGATTGTATTACGTATCCATGAATTCATTCCGATTTAATTGAGTTTTGGTAACTTTTAGTGCGTTGTAAATTCGACCCATAATAAAATAGATCGACTCTCAAATTACACAACTTAAAGGTAATCTTTCCATTGATACATAATAGTCAACATCGGGTCTCAACATAACCATATATTTTGATATGAACAATAAATAACAGGATGCGTCTATGAAGAAAGACGGAAATCGATATAATGTTTGAAGTCTCATATGAAGATACAATATACTTCATATGACATTTTTTTTTTTATATAATTAGTTCAATTTATTAAATATTCTCTCAGTAACATAAAAACGCCATTTGAAATATTTAACGAATATAAAAAATAAATCTGCACAGGAACAATTTGAAATATTTGAGTTTGAAATATATTGTCAAAATATTATTTACCAGGTTCTGGTAGATAGAATGTGTTGTTAATAAGTCAAACACAACTGATTCGCTAAAAAAATACCTTTGTACTAGCAGTACAAAATGTCTACTACCTATATAAGATAAATAATAAAATATTCCATTACGTTCAATCGACATAATGTGAAGCTGGCTCACCATATTCAAAATTTTAGTGACGAATATAAATTATTAGTTTCAGGTACGTCTAATGTCAAATGGTTGCTTTTATTGGGTATTCAGTATTTTACCATCGATTTTACCACACTTCTGAAAAGAATATCTTCTCATACTGAAAAAATTAGATAAATAGTGCTGCTGAAAAATATGCACCTATATAATTTCAATTGAGAGCATTATCCTATTGACATTATATGATTTTCCATACGCCTACTTATAAACGAATACAAAAAAAAATAAACGGAAAGATATGACAAAATTAAAAAGTACTTTTCAAAAGAATAACAAACAACAATTCTAATTATGGAAACTGTGCTGATTGAGCATATCCTGGGCTTGCCTATTTTCTTGTATGTACAAAATTAAAAATTATCAACTATCACAGACGCTCAAAGTAGGCTTTACAAAATAATATTCTTCTGCTAAATTTCTCTAACGATTTATCTAACATTTTATGTAAATTTTATATACTCGTAGAATCTCTATCGGTTAAAAAGCAGTCGTTAACAAGCTCTCTTATTTTTACAGGCTACTTCCATTTTTTCTAATTTTTTAAAAATCACATTAAAATCGACTAGTTCTAATACATACAAAGTGGCTAAAAATGTTTTTTTAATGGACATCATGTATATTTTTGTAGTGATCTGTAGTACTTACTCTTTGAGCTGATTTCAACAATATATACCTATTATGGGCTTTTATAAAAATGGAACTAAATAATCAATGATAATCATGAGAAATATTTTTTTTCATTCTTTGGATATGGTAAACACTCCCATTTCTAATTGCTAAAATAAGGGGGTTGGTGATTGTCTGAGATATGTTAGTAGTAGATGATATCCTATCATTATTTGATGTCTGAATATTATCTTTTTATTTCTTAGTTTCTTCTGTTTCCTTCTACTTTCATTGTGTTCTTGTGTTACTACGGAAATGTTGGGTTTTGTAATTTTCTAGTATCTTGTAAAAGATTATCGTATCTTTATCTTTATTATCTTATCTTGGGCAATCTTACAATTATTTTGTTATATGTTTGGAGCTGCAACTACCTATACTCGTCGCAGAAATCATTCGAAAGGTGCTAATATGTCAAATAAATATAAAAAACATCAGAACATGAACGGTGTTATAGAAATTGTGAATTGTTTTTTAAACTCACCTTATAGATTAGCTGTACATCGGACAAAATTGATGAATATTGCTACAAATATTAAAAGAACGCATTCAATGTTTTTCTGTCTTAACCAATCCATTATTTGCTCTTCTTTCCATGATGATGTCGGTAAATTCTCTGTTCTCCTGCTATGGTAAGGGGCATTATCCATTACAACTGCACCAGGTTTTAAGTGGTATAAAACAGATTCAAACCATTTTTCAAACATCTCGCTGTTCATATCTTTGCGATAATCCCCCGTCTTTCGCGACTCAAACCTATGTAGACCATTTACCAAAAATCCCGAATCACTTCCAATATGAGTTATTATTCTCTTTCTTTGTCGTTTTTCGGAAGGTGCTTTTAAACCTGTAGAAAATCCATCCATAAACGCTTGCCTTCTGTCCTGTACCTTGCAATCTTGCCATACTTTTAACACAGTATAACCTCCATTTAACCATGTCTCATCCATATAATATATTTTCCTATTTAAGGTGCGAAATTCTCTTATCTTCTCCAAATATTCTCGTCTCCATGTCATAATCTCATTTTTCTCTATAAGCATACTCTTCCGATTCCGTTTGCAATATTTGAAATTCATTTCATGCATTGTTCTTATAAGCAATTTATACGAGAGTTTGGGCAAATCGTTGTCTTCTGCCAGGGCAGCCTGAGCTTTACTTACTGTTGGAATTTCATTTTTAAAAAAGAAACCATGAATTTTTAGCCGAATAGCATATTTCACATTTTCGATCACAGTATTTTTTTTTCTTCCCCGTGTTTCTATTTTCTTCTTCTTTGCGTCTGTGTCTCCACATTTTATTGCACGAAATACACTTCGAACGGAAACTTTTGTTAATTCACTACACAGTTCCGCCGCATCCACTACACTTAAATTTTTATCGTGCGCTTGTAATTCCTCATAGACATTTTTTATCATACGAATTTCCTCGCTTGTCAGATGAGATCGTTTACGCGTTTCTAATCCACTACTCCCCGCGATCGCTTCCATAATAAAATCATTTTCTTCGAACACCAAAGAAACTAAGTAACACTTATCACTTCACAGTAAGCATCTACAAAAACAAGTTCACCAATTAATTTATCCAGGCACAAATTATACCAGTCCAGGCACAAATGTTCACCAATTAATTTATGCAGTCCAGGCACAAATTACATCATTTCCCGCGTACTACGCTTATGTCAGGCTGCGATGAAATACTTGAAGGTGTGTGAAATGCGCATGTCCGATCTTCTTGACACTCTTGACTTTTGTTGCATAATTAATTTCCTTGTAGAATTAAACTAGGTTAGACAGTGTACAGCCAAAATCAAAATATTGTTTTTTTTATCTTTGCATTTTATTTAAATTTAGAGTCACTTTTTTCAACACAATCAGTAAGTATTAGATAAAAATGAAGTAAAAAAATTGATTATTAAAAGGAACTAATAGAAAATACTAAATGAAACGAAATTGCTAGAATTTTCGTTACAAACTAAGATAACCGCTGTTGAAGTGAGGTTTCAATACAATCATATAATGGTTATCTTCTGTGAAAAAATATCGTAATTGTTACTGCATACACATTATAAATAATACGATAAAATATCTCACAATTACTACTATTATGTTGATAATAGTAATTGTGAGGATCATATTTATATATTGTGGTTAAAATTAAAGCAAATTTTAATGGCATAACCTACCCGTAACTAAAAGCCTCACATGAATTGCTTGCCATAATTAAGCATCTGTGGTTGGTAATTATATTTCTGAAAACCCTATTTATTTTGTCTACACAGTTTATCACAACTTAACGTATGTATCTTCAGTTACAATAATTTTCACAATTAGTAGTGTAATAATCCCGAATATATATATACAGAGCCCTGGGAGAGCCGTTCTAGGTCTTCGGTCATCGTTTAAAAGGAATTATTTAATTTAGATTATCTGGTTGTTACAACGAGGGAGCACTTAGAGTTATAATTAACGAGGACAGAGAGATTATATAATCTTATTTAACGCCTGACTTGAAAGCTGTTGCAAGACATTTCATCAGATTTGCTCACTATTCTCGCCACTCAGATTAAGGAGGGAAATCTTCTATCTTGGAGCTTGAGGTAATTACCTTCTGAATTTTATTAAGATTACATTTAAATTATTATTTTATATACCTTACCTAACTATAAAATATCAAATTAAAAAATAGGTTTGCAGGTTTACTTAATGTTGTATTTAATGTTCTATTAAAACTAACATACTTAGTTTTGATTTGAAAAATTGCAGTATAAATATTTTTCACAATAAGTTTTGTCAATTAATGGCAGTAGCAGTTCGAAATTAAAAAAGTACTGTATAACTCACATATCAAAATTACATATCCCTTCCTTCTTCACTCATAAAAGAGGAGAGTTGATGTTTTCATCACATAATGATGAAAGTAAGAAATACGGAAAGTAATGTGGTTAAGGGGAACGCCTTCAATCGTCAAAATAACATTTTCCCAAAATCAGACTATATGATAACAATAGTAACAAATAGTCAATGTGACGTTGAAAACAGCTATTTATGATATGAGTGTTAAAAGTGACATGGATTTCGTGAAGTTCCAACTTCTCCATTCACAAAATCAAATCGCTTATGTGTTTTACATATACCTACAATGTTTCATACAAAATATTATGTTTTTTGCCACTGTCCTATTTTGATAAAAAAGATATCAAAAGCGTGTTCTTACTTTGAGAATTTTTGATATTAATGTTATATAGGAATTAGCACGGGACTTTAATAACAAGACGTGCCTTATCTTAGTTATATGATACCTTATTCTATACATTGTATTTAATCTTATTATTTAGTTAGCCACCTGACGATTGATCAGCATATCTTTGTATTCATTCTAAGAAATCCTTGAAATTGTTAATGGTCAGCTTGCCAATAGGTTATAAATATCGCTTTTTACCTTTGTTAGTCAGTTCTGATTCAGTTCTGATTTAGACTCCGTTGTAATAGTCTCAACGTATATTTAATTGTAATAAAGGATAGTATATACTATCCTCAGTAATAAATAAAAGTTTTTAAAAATCTATTTATATCAATCGAGATATAAAATTAATTATTAAGTGCCGTTATGATTACAAACAAACGGTTGTTTACAAACAATTCTTCATTAAAAGTTCATGTTAGTGTTTTTAAAATTTCTATTGATAAAGAAATTATTATTCCACAATAAAAATGCTTGTTTTCCTGTTCCAATCAATAGTAAAGAAACTGTAAAAAGAGTTACATTAGAACTACTGTCTAAAAAAATGCTTCAGCAGGCTGAAGGGTACTTCAGTGATCTCGTCTTTTTGGCACGAAAGCTAATAAAATAAAGTCTGCTTATTAAAAATGCTGTTAATGTAAGCAAGTATCACGACGCAATAACATTCTGAAAACGAAAGAAATTAAGGATGTCGTCCCAAGAAATACAAAGAAATATAAAAAGTCCAAAGGTTTATAAGCGAGGCTTCAAATTACAAATACTTGATGGTTAAAGTTGCAACCATTTTTGGATTATTGGAGGCTGCCAGCGGAAAGAGTTTCGTAACTTATTAGTAGGGGACATTGACGTAATGAACAAATCACTGGTCATACAAACTCCAAATGCTAAGAAGAAAATAGATCGTACCTTCTATATTGTTGGGAAATACGTTGATTACTACCGTAAGTACGCAGCATTACGCCCATCTGCTGTTATCTATCGCCATTTCTTCCTGCAATGTTCGAAGCATACATGCACTGTCCAACCTAATTGCTATAAACACGTTTGAAAAAATACCCTCCGTCATTGCTGAATTTCTTGAACTGCCCAACTAAAGCAATAATTTAGATTCCACTATTTTAGGGGATTCTCTCCATCTTTGCTAGCAGAATCAGGACCAAATATTATGCAAAAAGCATGGCGGATAGAAGTCTACGACAATAGCTGAGGGTTGTAATCGAGTCAATTGGACATAAAAATATTATTGGTGAAAGAATTCTCGTAACCTCTCCAGCTCCAACGCAGCAGCAGATTTCGAAACCCCATCCACTCCTCTGCCAGTATCAACTATAGCGATAATGAAACTAACAATTTAACTAGGTCAAATGCGTTATATTTATTCTAATGATTATATGTAATTATTTATCGTTGATAGAAGTTTGTGCTTTTCAAAATTAATAACTACTACTTTTACCGCATTTTAGAATAAAAGTTAAGAGGTCATCACTGGTTTTAAATATCGTTTTAACAGTAGGTAGTCGTGAACAATCAGTTAATACGCTTATTTATAGAGGGTAACTTTGGAACTCAACCACTCTCACTCTTACCATTAACTCGTAGTGAATAGTATTCATATGCATAGTGAATTTAACGAATCAGACAATAGATTCTTAGTGTTGTTACTTCCATAACCATTTGTTATAATTAAAAAGTGATACAAAAGCAAAGTAAACTTTTTTTTAATATATAGTCATGGTTGATTATCACAGGTAGAGATTCATCAAGTCAAGTAGCTTGGATTTTTCCTAGATTACTTGACTTGATCATCAAGTATTTTAAAAATTCAGTACATGACTTGGCTGGATTTTCTATCGTTACTACTTAACTTGACTTCAAGGAATTTCAAGCTACTTACTTGATACTTGATAATAATGATAATCGACCGATAATGTACGAAAACCTACAAACAGTCCTGCAAACTTATGCATGTATGTGCATAAAAACAAGCTAGGAACACGATACATTAATAGTGTATCGTATATTAGTATATCGTGACTAGGTATAGGTTTCCCCTTAGACGGAGCTGACTGGAACAACTGCGCATGTGTAGAACTGAGTTGTGAGTTAGTACAGTTTGTAACAGTGTCTCAGTTGTCTATGCATGTGCTATCAGCTGCAATTATGTGTGATTAAACTTTGGACGAAAACAGGAAATGGAAACAGAACCGTTCAGATTAGCGGGATAGAATACATATAACATCCAAATCAGAAAATCGGATCTTGTATGGCAAACGATGACAGTAAGGACTGCCTACTGTCATCAAACGGTAACAGTAAGGAGGAAGACAACGCGTATATTGGAGAAACTGGACAATATGTATTCGTTGTTATGCACTATAAACAGTTTATAGTATTGTTTTGATTTTATATATATTTTTTTTGGTAAAACATTACAGTTTTGTAAATGAAGGTATTAGTGGCAAGGTTTATTGCACTGTAATTTCTTGATTTTAATTAAGCATACACAAAATCAAGTAGTGAACTTGAACAACTACTTGATTTCAAGTACTTGAATACTTATATTTAATTATACTTATTTATTTGAAGGAAATGCCGAAAACAACTACTCGCCCCTAGTATGGAGATGCGGAAATAATGCAATGCCAGTCGGGGCATATTGGTCGTGGAGTAGTTGTTTTCGGTATTTCGTTCAAACCAAACATGACATTAAAATTTCAAAACATTTGGCATCACACCTCTTGTTACATGAATTCTGGGTCACTATTGTGTAATAAATGTATGCCACATATCATTTATAACAATAAAAACCGCAAATCCAATTTGTTTGAAATTATTTCAATGTCATAAAATTAAATTGATATAATCAAGTAATTGGAGAATAATTACTGTTTAGAGTAGTAGCGTTGATGTTACGCTTTACAAACTGAAAATCATTGCCATATTTTATAAAAACTAATACAATCATAAATAACAAATAAGCTGTTGCATAGCATGTGAAAAACTAAAATTATGCCGTGAATATTTTTAGAAGGAATCACCTTTTATCTTTGTTATGTTTGGGAATGCTCGCTTGTCGTGTAAACTTTCGAGGCCACGCTAGAGCGTTTTCACCCACACAGATATTTTCATCCTGGTTAAAGTCCCCAAAATGGGCGCTCTGCCAGAACTGGCACACGACACGGACTGCTAGAAAGTCTTCGCAGGGGTTCTAACGCTTGTTTTTCTTGTAATTATGACTTCATCGTAGATTCAACTGCATAAAAGCAGTAATTTCGTTTCTGATAATAACTTTTTAGTGCTGTCCGGATTATAATAATGTAGTACTTGAATAAATTATTGCCAGAGAACTTAACCAAATCTAAAATTTATGGGCGACTGGAATAAAGCGAGCATTAGGTATTAAACTGCAATTTTAAGTGCACATCACACTTTGTTGAACATAAACTGCATAAAATTTTAATTCATATTCAACTAACTTTAAGTTTCTTTCTTGGCAATAAATTAGCATGCACTTGTACAGAGCACATTTGTTTGGGAAAAGTATAAAAGTCACGGATAATTTAATTGCACAGTGTCAAAATTCTTTTTCAAGGCCAGGTTGATGGTGCTATCGGATCAATCCTATTTATTGTCACATGATTTCGAATACAGTGATTTTGAAATTTTGGCTGCTTCAACAGAACCCCGTAGTATGTTTCTTATTTTGAGAGACATAGAAAAAATGTAAATGACAAATTTTTAAAAGTACCTAATTCGAATGCAGTGGAGTAGTAAATTTTTTCCTATCAAACTTGTTTTTTTTTTAATGGAACACTTTGTATATATTTCCTTATTTAAAATAGCTTTCACTTCTTATAACAATATTTAATAGCATAGGTATATTTGAATAGTCGCAGCTTTATTCTAGTATTTAAACTACCTACTTTAAATTAACAAGAAATATAGACATTTTTGCTCGTTTTTATTTACTTAATTGTCATTTATGGTGGTTTTTAAAATATTTCATTTGTTATTATTAATTTTTTATACATGTAATCTGGTTTCTCAGGAAGTATTGAAAATGTCAGGTAGTAGAAGTATTAAAAAATATGTTTCTAATTAAATTGTTTAAGCGTTAAGACTGTGGATTTACCTGAATCGAGTTATTTCGATTTATAATCGAGAATAGCATTTAATGTGTCCGTAACTTTTACACTTTTTTGGATTCTCATCAAAAATGGACTGCTCCGTACAATCTACAATACTGTTTTTAACAATTCAAAAAGCGAGTACATAGTTTGGTTCATTTTAAGTAGCGCGTAACCAAAAAATGTCATAAAGTGGATACTAGAAGGGGATGGTTCCTTATGAAACATGGAATGTACTGGCACATAAGACGTGACATAGGGTTTTAATGCTTCCGCTAGAAAAAACAGACTTTGAAAAAGAATTAAGTATAATCAAGTAAATTGCAGGAAACAACGGACATAAAGAAATACTAATAGATAACATTATAAAAAACAAAAGGAGGAAATTAATTATAGTATTCGGGAAAAAGAAGCCACCTATAGTTATATTAATTACGTCACAGGTTATAGTGAAGAAATAGCTCGCAGATTAGAACGAAACGGGTGTAAAACGATTAGTATGAACAAACGTACCTAATATTGGGAGGATTTTGATAAACAACAAAGAAAGGGTTAATAAATTGAAATAATCAGGAGTATACCAAATTAATTAATACGTGGATTGTAATGTAGTGTATGTGGGTCAAACCGGTAGAAGTATTGAAACTAGAGTAAAAAAACATAAAAAATCCATACTAAATAAATAACGTAAAAAATTCAGGATTTGACGCATTGTATAGAAAACAATCATTTTATAGATCTGAAAAATGTAAAGGTACTACTTCGGGAAAAGAAAGGAAAACGAGGAAATTGATCTGTTAGAGTAATTAGAAATTAAAAAATCTTTAATTAGACATTCTTGTACCTACTACGAATGATGAGATAGATTTTACACTTTGGCCCTTCTTAGAAAAAAAAGGAAGGATCAGTCGGGGAGGTACCCGTTAATAGGTAACTAAAATGCCCTTGGAAATATTTAGTAATAGACATTTAATCTATTGAGAAAGGCCTAATAAGCCGAAATACTAGTGTATAGAGCGTTTTCTATATATTTCATCTAAATGAGAACTGTGTTGTTTTTACTTGTAATCTCCCTAGTGCTTGAATTATTACCGTAAAATAAGGTTTCCATCTTTGTATCAGGTTGATTATATTCTAATAAAATTATACAATGTCATAGAACTAGAGCATAGGGAAAAAATGTATGTCTGTGTTACCTATACGCTTATTCATCTATTATTTTTACCATTTCCTTGTACTCTAGTAAAATAAGGTTTGCATCTTTGTATCAAGTTGATTATATTCTATTTAAATCACACAATATTACAGTACTAGAGAATAGGGAAATATAGGTGTACATATGTTATATTGGACGATAGGTGTTTTGTATTTCAAATGGTTTGAATTTTTTTTTTATTTTCCCTTTGCCCTAGTGAAAAAAAAATGATTCTCAAAATCCTGAAATGAACACATATTTCTTCTTACTTTAATAATCTACTACTAGAGAGGAAGGAAAATTAATTATGACTCTTGCAAAGTCAATGACAATTTAACGCGGTATGTATTTGGTAGGAAACAAAATCTACGAAGTTGGCTGTGACTGTTGCAGGTTGTTGTCATGGTTTTCATTGTTTGCTTCGCTTCTCGATGTTGTGTATTTTCGGGTTGCAGCGTATTCAAATTTTGTTGTCGCAAAGAAAATATCACAAAATGAATAGAAAATCGTACAATATTTGTTCATTTTGTACGGAATCTGGGCATATTGAAATTTTTCATAAAAATATAAAATATTTAACATATTTGGTGAACAATTCTGGTTTAAATCCCGAACAAGAAGACCTATTCAGAGGTATGTGCAATATTCTTCGTGAAATTATTCCATATTTCATCCATAAATCCAGTATTGAGAAGAACAAAATTAAAACGAAGTATTACTTTCATTTCATGAAGCATAGACATTTAGTGAAGAAAACCCACAACTCTTTACTTTATTCGCCATTGATGAAAAAAGAAGTGGAATATGAATTTCAGAAAAACTTGGAATTGATAATTCAAGTTGTTAATAATTAACATGTACGTACTTATTATTGAATTGATAATGAATATTTGTAAAAATTAATCTATGCCTCTGTTGTTATTCTGATATCTGCATGTGACAGCTGTCAAGCCAGAGAAATTATCACTTATTAATTTTTTAACTAGGTTACGTGACTGAAAAAATTTCCGAAAAATTTGGATTGTCGCCATAGTAACCTGCCAAAAACAAGACATCTGATTGGCTTAAAACAACTGGTATAAAATTTTCAAAACAATTATTAAAAAAATTCAGTTTTAAACATCAATTATAAATGTGTGATGTTGATTCTTCATGTATTTAATTTTATCCGGACAACATAAAGTTTTGCAGTAAATATTTGTAATTACTTTTTATTTTATGATCAATGATCAAGCTATGCGATCTTGTTTTAGTAGATTTTGAAAATAGAAAGGAGTGAGATATACACGAAACGAATGTTTGTCCTACCTGCGCAACTACCCTCAGATGACCCGGATACGGATTTTTATTACAATGGCGGAATATGTACAAGAAAGATAAATTGCAATACATTTACCATAGTTATGCTGTTACAGTAGCCGCTGCCATCATGGCAAACTAGCCGTTACTATATTATCCTGTGCAAGTTCCTATTCAAGTTATTATTTATCATCTATCATCCTTAGTCGAAGATGAAAAAATTTTTGGTCAAGAATTCATATTCCATATAGTAGGTGGTTTGCTAATTGTTACCGTTTTTTGATATGTAACTTGGTAGACTTGAGTTTTCCGTTGTATAATTTCGATTATACTAAATCTATTACACATTCTTAATAATCAATAAACTTGGAAGAATTTGCTATTTTATTATTTTTTGTGTCACTCAACGTTTCCGGGATACCAAAAGATAAATATTTAAACAATCCTATCCTATTTACTATGTCCATGTTACTGCAGTTAATATCAATAAAATTTTATTAAGCAAATGAGAACTGTAAGAAAGAAATGGATCACTCATCTCCAATTTTGTAGGACTTTGTTTTTGTCTAAAAATATACCATGTGATGGACACATGACAAACTTTTCTTTAACATCTCAACGGATTTCCAAACCATTAAATTGAATATACATTTTAGACGGTATTTTAGTCGTAAATATAATTTATAGAAAGTGCGCGAATACCCTTATATATTTCTTAAGTTTATCATATTAAAACTTGCAGCAAAATATCATCTATTGGCATATAGCAGATAAAAATTTGCACAAATTTGAATTCGTTTGCGTTGGGAGCAGTATATGTATAGCTATAGTAGCAGTATGGCATATATGCTTGCCAGTGCCTTTGTAAAAATAAATTCAACTTATAAAATGAATTATAGTAATCATTTCTCAACAGTGCTATCAACTCCAAATAAAAGTAGTTACTGCTATTATTAAATTCCTTTTATAAATAAACTTAACAATAGTATGCGAAAAAGTTATAAAAGAATATTTAATGAGCTGTAACTAGACAATGAAAATAAACTTGTTGGCAGGATAGAATCTTAGTCATCCTATGCAGAGGCCTCTGCATAAAATAAAAGCAGTGCAGCTACGCAGTGCAGACCCGGATGCTCAGTTGTGACTAGTTTACTAAAATGTATAGATTATTATAAACTTTTATACAAATATTCAATAGCTACCATAGATATATGTAGACGATACACTTATATTTATAATAAAAGCTTTTCTTTAACATTTGACATTTGATATTTAAAAAGTAATTTTTATATTAACGGATTAAGTACCTAAAAGCACTTATCTTACTATAATATGGTAGACAATAAACATAAATGAAAAGTTAAAGATGTAAACAGTTAAATAAGCCAATAAATAATATTAAAAATATACCAGAAATGAACAGTGCCTAGATACTCCATACCATACCGATAGCAAGCGTTAGCGAGAAAAAAGCTCGGGGAGGTACACCTAGTGCCGTCTGAAAGTATTGGAGGCCATCCTTTTATAGCCAGTGTAGGGTGCTGCATTTTCAACAGATGTTTCATCATGAGGTCTAGTAGTGCCAGGTGGCACCTGGACTAGGGCCTGCTGCATGTTTCGGGGGCTTTCATGCATGCACCAGGAACCATTTCAACCATCGACGAATGGAGCGGGAGCGGACCATAGCACTTCTGTAGTATAGTATATTTGTACTGGCGAAATATAACACCATAGAGAAAATACAATCCAATGGGGGGGAGACAAAAAAGAAGAAATGGAAAACATACCTACCGGTTATTTCAAACCCCGGCGCTACAGAGGAAGACAAGCAAGGTGCAAGTACTTCTCACAACCTTTCCTTAAGATAGGAGGATCTTCTGCGGCCTTCAGGTGGGAAAACCGATACAGGACTGGGAAGTTCCTTTATAGATGCTTTAAGGCCTGTTGGGTCTTATGAAAAGAGAAGAAGAAAAATAAGAAAACATTAACCAAGGGCGCGGTCAGGTAGAGTGGAGTATCAGGTAGTTCGAATGAACCTTCAGGTTTTCACCACTTGACCAGTCGGAAGAGGGCCAGGGTGGACCAAACCACTCCACTTCAACGACAGAGGAAGAAAGTGAGGCAAACCGGAACAGCGGCGCCCGCTGGGGCATCATCTCACGTATCTTCTCTCCTCAGGAGGTTCCTAGGAAAGCACCAGTAGCAAGACCGCAACCAACAACTGTGGCTAAAAGGGAAACCCGGGTGGAAATTGTATATAGTCGAGAGGATGGCACAGGAACATCTGAAGAAGCAGAACATGTGAGCTGTAATCTAGTGGCGGAAATGTTCCGGACTATATAGGGTTATATAGACTATATACGCCCTCTCTGGGTCCGAAGCTATGTTTTAAAAACTTAGGCCTAGTGGAACCGGCCAGGTTACTGGTAACACTCGACGAAATATCTATAAAGTGATTTCTAACCGAGGAAAGCGTAACGTTTCATGCGATGCGCACTACTGAAGCCCCATGGTCGGAACGAGTCAGCTTCTGGCTGAGAACTCCGATTGCAAAGTGTCAACTTGTCCAAGGTGAGTCGTAAGGCGCCTAAAGGATGCTAGATGCTGGTGGGCACCCGGCGCACGGCCATGGTGCCCACTTAGAGTGGAGCCGTCCGTCGTGCATCCGGAGCGCATCGGAAGTCGAGTCCGACCGATGAGTAAAAGTGAACACTCCGCCTGCACCACCTTAACCCGCGATTGGTAACACTGTACAAACTTTCGTGATTGGTAATGTGTTAGATTTTTTCTAAAGTAGACTTATTTAAATACATTCATGTTATTTTTGATTGTATGTTATTAAGCATGAATAACAATTACTGTATTATCATCCTTTTGGCATTTGCTTTGCTTTTTTTTAATAAAAAAGCAATTATTTTCTTTATTTTTCAAACTTTTATTAATCTTTACATAAAAAACTTATATGAAATATGAAAATATACATATTTGGTATTAGGATTAAAAATGAAAAATACTGTTAAAGTGAGTCCTTATCTCTATTGAAACATGCTGTATAGGTAAGAACAGTATTCGCTGTATGTTCTGCTGCCATCTTTTCCGGTGTATAAGGAATAATTGGCCACAATACCCGGCAAATCTTCCAAATGTTTCTCCTCGTTTTTGGATTATAATCGCTCCGTATCAGAGGTCGTCTCCGGTCCCTCTGATCAGAGGTATCTGCGGTCAGAGATGCGAGCCACCTGGCTCCAGCCAGCGAGCAAGGAGAAGATATACTTCTCCTTGCTCGTCTTCTTCCTCTTTCCAAATTTCTTGCCATGAACTTTCTAACTTCCCTTGCTCTTTTTCGTACTCCATTACTAATAATTGGTAACAAAAAAATACTCACTTACTTAGTATCGTCGTTAGTTTTTATCTAACACAACTCACAATTTATATTGACACGCCCAGAAGTTAGATTTCAACTAACGCGTTAACATGCTCCCAAAAAATACTTGAAGATATTACTCACATAAATGTTTTCGTCCATCCATGGTTGGGTAGTAACCAATGGGATATTAAGGGTGGCAAAGCTGAACGTGCTCCATTATTCTCTTTCTTGTATCAGTATGGCGTCGATAAATTCAAAATTTTAGATAAAATCTAACATCGTTGCCAATCGTGGGTTAAGGCCTCAAGGTGTCACCCTGCAGGCAAGTCAAATTAATCTCCAGCACAGTCAGTCTTCCACTGAGGAACAATTACTGACAGTTAAGGCTGAGACTTTTATTTAACATGGAGCAATCGCATGGCCTACAAGAAGTTCAGATTTTACTTCCTTGGGTACTTTTACATGGCGACATCTAAACAACAAAGTTTAGTTTCTTCCAAATTTGACATTGGAAATGATACAAAATATGATATCCGAAGAAATAGAATTTTTAAATAATGATAACAATATTTTAAATAATGTATTCAACAATATAATAGAAACATATAATCTATGTATAGATCAAAATGGGGGCCACCTCGAACACTTACTTATACGATTTTTAACTTGGCATAACGTGCCTTTGTTCAAAAAATGTTTTATTTATTTTGAAAATTATTCTAACAATTAATTATAAGATTTGTCATTAGAAGTATCAAATATGCTTGTTTTATTTATTTCAAGGCCTTCATTGACAGGCACAATTTAATCTTTAAAATTTAAACTATTCACGGTGTTTTATAAATAACTTTTTTTGTTATTGGATGGCAGACACAAGTACTAAACATTTTTGCAATCGTCAAAATATGACCAATTCAAATATAGAAAAATATATAGGGTATTCCATTAAAAAAAACTGTTTTGCATACTCCGTGTATAGTAGTTTCTATTTAAGTTTTAATGACATATTGGAAATCTACTGAAAAAATTTTATAAGTAATAACTTTTCATTTTTGGAAAATTTCCGTAGTTAAACAAAAAAAGGGGGTTGAGGAAGTTACGTGGCTCACCCCGTACAACAGAATTCACAGGAAACAAACGTGCTCTCATATATCTCGTGTTCTATCACTGTATCTCGCTACAATAGAATAATCTTACAGAAAATTACTTCTCGAGAGCATTACTTTGACAATTATTAGTTTTTTACAAAGTATTATAAAATTTTCCTTGCAGACTATTTCAATTTGTATTTAAATCATTTTCTCATATGCATATAGGCTTTAGAGTGAAGAATAATTTGTTAGATTTGACCCAAAATAGTCTGGAAAGTAATCAATTGGAAACATTTAGCTGATCCATGATCTTTCAAATATTCATTATTATTACTGAAATAAGACTTTCCTGGGAAACGTCTACTTATTTTTAAATACTTGCTAATAATTTCCAAGCATACTACTAAATTAATTATATAGGAACAGTAAGGACCTTATTGGTTACATCGATAATCATGTTATTATAATTGGTTGGTTGTGGTTTTTCCGTTTTGAAATAATAAAATAGTTATTTCTAATTCATATTATTTAAACAACTACTAATTACCTACTTACCTAAAACAATATATTGATAAAAAAGGGTTCTTGGAAGAGTTCCACTTTACACAGCAATTAAACAAAGCTTTATTTATGAAACCAGTTAGGAAAACAGGTCACGTAGTTAAAAAGATATATATTTACAAGTATATTCTGAAACCTAGACCTGCTTCGCTATGTATAAATAATAAAGCTGATGACTGACGTATTCAAAGTTGCTGTAGGGTGTACTCTCGGAGGTAATTTTAACTGAAACATGATATTAAATGGTTAGAGAATGGTTTATGCTGACACAGAAGCTGACTTTACAAGGTGTGCCGTTTATACAGGCTATTTCGTAAATATTTGTAAACACCTGAGAGGGAAATTATCCAGGTGATATTATTAACAAAACTTCGAATAACCTAAGGTTTAAAATGTTTATATTTAGTAATATATGTGCTATAAATGTACTTAAATTTCAAATAAAATTTTTATTTTTTATTTTTTATCGAAATATCCCCAAACAAGTACCTTATTGAAAGGAATGTTTGGCCCGAAATTATAATTTCGATCGTCTCATCAGGTCGCACGTGTGGGAAGATATGTTCACATTATTTTGAGCACTGTAACTTTGAAAACTGTAGACGCAGCATGTACATATTTAGATATCCTTTTTTAAGGGGAACATAATAATATTGGAATTAGCGTCTTATATTTATTTATCTCAGAGAATATAATAAACATAAATCGACCCATTTTAAGATATTACAGTAAAAGAAAAAGTTAAATTTTCAGTATCTGTATTTCATTAATAAAATGGGTGAGACACATATATCAAAGAGTACAGATTTGTCCTTATATATTTTCTTTATAAAACTGCGTGAGAAATAATCTTGCAATGTTTAGAGTCAAAGCCCTACTCCAAAGCGCTAAAATCCAAATCGACGAAGTTTTCAAAATATTTATAAAAAAAAACTATTATTTATAAAAACTTTGACGTACAAACTACAGTATGGACAAGGCATTAAGGAACACCCTGTATATAAGTCTCAATGAATTTTGATATATCTTATTAATGTAATAATTATTGATGAACAATAAAGGTAGGTATATGAACTTAAGACATTATGATCGTTGTGTTAACTTTTTTATAGGTAGCTATCCATAAATTAAAAAATCTTAAACAGCTGAATACATCTGTATGGCAGCTATAAAAGTACATTTTATCTTATTGGATCATTACAAGAGAGGTATCATAAAATGTAGAATAAAAACTAACGTGAAAAATCCATCCAGAATACCAGAAAACAGTTTTACTTAGTAAAAATTAGTCGTATTCTACAGACTTTATAAATTAATAATAGAACGGAACTTTCAATTAAATAAAAACTGAATAAAAACCGTAATTAAATGTTAAAATGAAAATAAAATACTTCAAGTGATCCACTTACATTCTCAGTTTATTTTAGGAAATGAAAAATAACAACATTATTTAATGATCATGAGTCATATACAGGGTTATTCAGAACTTATCTCTAAAACTTTGAGGATATGTGCATCCTTAAATAAGAAATCGATATCACCAAAAAAATTTTAATAAAAGTATTAGGATTTCCCGTAAACAATGTTTAAAGTTATACCATTATAAAGGAATACGTAGATAGGCAACTGTACTTCAACAGCTGATATACCTACCGCATTCCTAAGAATGTGGTAAAAAAAGTAAACACGTTTTTGTCCCTCGAACGACGACCGAGCGAATACAGCTGGAGCGGGGATAATATCTCTATTGTCTATTCAGTCATCAGTCTATCTGTGTCTTCTCTCAATGCCGGTGTTTTATTTATATCGAAGGAGTGTTAAACTGTAAAATTTTCAAAATGGCTCATGTGTACAGTAATGCTGAGATAATCAAGTTAGGTTTTGTGAGTGGTTGTTGCAGCAAAATGCTGAAAATTCCCAATTTACTTAATAATTTGCGTTTACAAAATCAGCAACCAGGAGGAACATTCGGTTTAGTGCTGCAAAATTGGATAAGGGGGTGCCCAAAATTGTGTACAAGTCCAGGAATATTATTTCGAACAGCTTTTGTAACAAGGTATGTGCAAATTTTTTATAAATTTCATGTTTCTAATACCTAGTAATCAAGTAGCGCAATTCTTCAAAATCAGTGTAACAAAATTTTATTCATTTTAAAGACACGTCACTTTGGTCACATCTATCTATCTTTAAGTTTATTTTAAAGTAAAAACGCTGCAAATCTTTTTTGCGGATGTCGGTATACTCACTTGAGTGAAGTTACCCATAAAAGTTAGCCAAAGAAATTACTATCTGTAGCGGTGAAATAAAAATAATTCTAGTGCCGTTCCCGGTCCCGGACAAGTCATTCTGACTATATGGGATGACAAAGGGCATTTCCCTTGACCACCCAGCATAATTATTTTTTCAAAATTTCCCATAGTTAATTGTTTATAGACTTAGCCATAGAAATTGATATCTCGATCGGTACAATAAAAAAATTCTAGTGCCGCCCCCGGTCCCGGACAAGTCGTTCTGACTATATAGGACGACAAAGGGCACTTCCTTTGACCACCCAGCATGATTTTTTTTTCAAAATTTCCCATAAATAATTGTTCACAGACTTAGCCATAGAAATTACTATATTTATCGGTACAATAAAAAAATTCTAGTGCCGCCCCCGGTCCCGGACAAGTCGTTCTGACTATATGGGATGACAAAGGGCATTTCCCTTGACCACCCAGCATAATTATTTTTTCAAAATTTCCCATAGTTAATTGTTTATAGACTTAGCCATAGAAATTGATATCTCGATCGGTACAATAAAAAAATTCTAGTGCCGCCCCCGGTCCCGGACAAGTCGTTCTGACTATATAGGACGACAAAGGGCACTTCCTTTGACCACCCAGCATGATTTCTTTTTCAAAATTTCCCATAAATAATTGTTCACAGACTTAGCCATAGAAATTACTATATTTATCGGTACAATAAAAAAATTCTAGTGCCGCCCCCGGTCCCGGACAAGTCGTTCTGACTATATAGGATGACAAAGGGCACTTCCCTTGACCACCCAGCATGATTTTTTTTTCAAAATTTCCCATAAATAATTATCCACAGACTTAGCCATAGAAATTACTATATTGATCGGTACAATAAAAAAATTCTAGTGCCGCCCCCAGTCCTGGACAAGTCGTTCTGACTATATAGGACGACAAAGGGCACTTTCATAAACCACCCAGCATGATTTTTTTTTCAAAATTTCCCATAAATAATTGTCCACAGACTTAGCCATAGAAATTACTATACTGTGGTCGATAAAATAAAAAAAATTCTAGTGCCGCTCCCGGTCCCGGACAAGTCGTTCCCACTACATAGGACAATAAAGGGCAATTCCCTTGACTACCCAGCGTAATTTTTGTTTTCAAAATTTCCTATAAATAATTGTTAACAGACTTAGCCATAGAAATTGATATCTCGATCGGTACAATAAAAAAATTCTAGTGCCGCCCCCGGTCCCGGACAAGTCGTTCTGACTATATAGGACGACAAAGCGCACTTTCCTAAACCACCCAGCATGATTTTTTTTTCAAAATTTCCCATAAATAATTGTCCACAGACTTAGCCATAGAAATTACCATACTGGTCGATAAAATAAAAAAAATTGTAGTGCCGCTCCCGGTCCCGGACAAGTCGTTCCAACTATATAGGACAATAAAGGGCACTTCCCTTGATCGCCCAGCATGATTTTTTTTTCAAAATTTCCCATAAATAATTGTCCACAGACTTAGCCATAGAAATTACTATACTGGTCGATAAAATAAAAAAAATTCTAGTGCCGCTCCCGGTCCCGGACAAGTTGTTCTGAGTATATAGGACGACAAAGGGTACTTCCCTTGATCACCCAGCATGATTTTTTTTTCAAAATTTCCCATAAATAATTGTCCACAGACTTAGCCATAGAAATTAATATACTGGTCGATAAAATAAAAAAAATTCTAGTGCCGCTCCTGGTCCCGGACAAGTCGTTCCAACTATATAGGACAATAAAGGGCACTTCCCTTGACTACCCAGCGTAATTTTTTTTTCAAAATTTCCCATAAATAATTGTTGACAGACTTAGCCATAGAAATTACCATACTGGTCGATAAAATAAAAAAAATTGTAGTGCCGCTCCCGGTCCCGCACAAGTCGTTCTGAGTATATAGGACGACAAAGGGCACTTCGCTTGACCACCCAGCATGATTTTTTTTTCAAAATTTCCCATAAATAATTATCCACAGACTTAGCCATAGAAATTACTATATTGATCGGTACAATAAAAAAATTCTAGTGCCGCCCCCGGTCCCGGACAAGTCGTTCTGACTATATAGGACGACAAAGGGCACTTCCCTTGACCACCCAGCATGATTTTTTTTTTCAAAATTTCCCATAAATAATTGTCCACAGACTTAGCCATAGAAATTACTATACTGGTCGATAAAATAAAAAAAATTCTAGTGCCGCTCCTGGTCCCGGACAAGTCGTTCCCCCTATATAGGACAATAAAGGGCACTTCCCTTGACTACCCAGCGTAATTTTTTTTAAAAAATTTCCCATAAATAATTGTTGACAGACTTAGCCATAGAAATTACTATACTGGTCCATAAAATAAAAAAAATTCTAGTGCCGCTCCCGGTCCCGGACAAGTCGTTCCAACTATATAGGACAATAAAGGGCACTTCCCTTGACTACCCAGCGTAATTTTGTTTTCAAAATTTCCCATAAATAATTGTTGACAGACTTAGCCATAGAAATTGATATCTCGATCGGTACAATAAAAAAATTCTAGTGCCGCCCCCGGTCCCGGACAAGTCGTTCTGACTATATAGGACGACAAAGGGCACTTTCCTAAACCACCCAGCATAACTTAGGATACCTAAAAGGAAGTTAGGAATGCATGGCAAAAATCAAAGAGAAAGAGAAGAGGAAGAGTCGTGGAGCAAAAAAAAGAAACGTACTCACAATTATTTTAAGGGTGTGTACACATCTAAAATTTTATCGAGTCGTAGCACCAGGACACAAGGCATACCTAAGCCAAATATTATCCCTACCAATGGCCTTATTGGTGACTGTAAATACTACGAAACTAAAATTAATGATAACACTTATAACAAAAACTATATCGTTTCAAAAATATGTTCAAGAAACACACTTTACAATAAACTATCGTCCGAAAGTTACCAGACTTTAAAACCGCTCGAAAAGTATTCAACATCCGCAAATACCGAGGCGTGGTTAGATAATTTTGTAATTGTATTCTGTATGGAAATTATGATGAAATTATATGGTAGCAATAGAATTCTTATACTGAATGATTATGAAGCCCAAATAATGTTGGATGAACTACCTCTTCGGAATTTTCCGGACTTATCAAGTTAAGAGGAAATTATAATGCCCTATAATTATCGATCCAATCACTGGATTCTAATTTATATGAATTTAAAGGAACAAAAATTTTATTGTTATGATCCTAGTGGCACAAACAAACGATTTGTTGAAGAAAAAGTTCAGCTTTTCAAACATTTTATTTCAAAATATAATATATCATTTAATAGACAATTAAAAACTGATAACTTTTCAATAGCAGAAAAAAGTTATTATCCAAAGCAGACCGACGGATATAACTGCGGTATATATTGTCTATATTGTACCGAATGTATAATAAAAAAGGATGAATTTAATATTGATTTTAATCCAGATTTATATAGAGTTAACGTAGAAAATATGATTTTAGAAAATTCTTTGGATATGAGGAAAACTTGTCTCTTTTGCGGAGTCGACGAACATGAGTCCAGCGGCGAATGGATTTATTGCGAAATCTGCTGCCGCTGGATTCATTGTTCATGTGACAATATCGACACTGTTGACGAGACAGTAACATATATATGCAAAATTTGCCAGAAGTATTATAAAAACAATTTATCAATATAAATTAATAATTACTGATAAAGGAGTGAGGAGTATCAAACGCCTTTACATAATTTTTTAAAGTAAAAAACTATATGAATACAATATGATGTTCTTTTTAAATTGAACGCCCTATAAATTTTATTAAATTCAGATTCAAAATATGTATAGGATTTTACATGTTTCTCTTTATTCGTTTCATAAATAACTTACACGACTGAGAGTTCCGGTCATGAAACAAGAATCTATATTTTGCTTTATATCAAAGTAACGAAAAAAGATAAATGTGTAAAACCCTATATTTCCGACATCAGAAAAAAATCCGGGATCCGAATATAATGAAATATATAGGGCCTTCCGTTTAAAAATCATTGGATGATGTTTTACACTCCTCACTTTATTCCCTACAAGACATTTTTTGAAAATTTAAAAACATCTATAAATAAGGAAGTTAGGGTAGAGGACCTGTTGGCTGGAAACCCATCAAAAATATATCCCAGATTTCCCTATATCGTTACAACAACTTGTCCGGGACCGGGGGCGACACTAGAATTATTTTTATTTTACCTATCGAGATAGTATTTCTATGGCAAAGTCTGTAAACAATAATTTATGGGAAATTTAAAAAAATATATGCTGGGTGATCAAGAGGAGTGCCCTTTGTCGTACTATATAGTCAGAACGACTTGTCCGGGACGGGGGGCGGGACTACAATTTTTTTTATTGAACCGATCGAGATATCAATTTCTATGGCTAAGTCTGTAAACAATTAATTATGGAAAATTTTGAAAAAAAAAATACGTTGGGTAGTCAAGGGAAGTGCCCTTTATTGTCCTATATAGTTGGAACGACTTGTCCGGGACCGGGAGCGGCAGTAGAATTTTTTTTATTTTATCGACCAGTATGGTAATTTCTATGGCTAAGTCTGTGGACAATTATTTATGGGAAATTTTGAAAAAAAAATCATGCTGGGTGGTTTAGGAAAGTGCCCTTTGTCGTCCTATATAGTCAGAACGACTTGTCCGGGACCGGGGGCGGCACTAGAATTTTTTTATTGTACCGATCGAGATATCAATTTCTATGGCTAAGTCTGTCAACAATTATTTATGGGAAATTTTGAAAACAAAATTACGCTGGGTAGTCAAGGGAAGTGCCCTTTATTGTCCTATATAGTTGGAACGACTTGTCCGGGACCGGGAGCGGCACTAGAATTTTTTTTATTTTATCGACCAGTATGGTAATTTCTATGGCTAAGTCTGTGAACAATTATTTATGGGAAATTTTGAAAAAAAAATCATGCTGGGTGGTCAAGGGAAGTGCCCTTTGTCGTCCTATATAGTCAGAACGACTTGTCCGGGACCGGGGGCGGCACTAGAATTTTTTTATTGTACCGATCGAGATATCAATTTCTATGGCTAAGTCTATAAACAATTAACTATGGGAAATTTTGAAAAAATAATTATGCTGGGTGGTCAAGGGAAATGCCCTTTGTCATCCTATATAGTCAGAATGACTTGTCCGGGACCGGGAACGGCACTAGAATTATTTTTATTTCACCGCTACAGATAGTAATTTCTATGGCTAACTTTTATGCGTAACTTCACTCAAGTGGTATACTCTCAGAACTTCCGAAGTTTTTTTCATGCTAGCCAGTTTGCATTGTCAGTCCCAAGGTCACTCCATTACAGTGGACCAGTATCCAGCGGCGTGCAATGAAAAATTTTTAAATAGTTTTCAGAAGCCGCCAAAAAAATTTTTTTTGCACTACCACATTTGTACATGTATCTTGAACATCACCAAATTTTATTATGGATAAGTTCTGAATAACACTGTATAATGTTTAAATACATTACTTATATACTATATTATAATCAGCGACCAGAAACTTAGTTTTCAAAATATTCGAGAAATTGCTTTAAGGATATAAATATTAATTACTGAGCAACATCATTATTAGCAACATTATTGTAACAATGTAACAGGTACTGCATTAATAACTGAAAATAATTCAAAAAATTACAATGAAAATATCATGTAGCCATGACAACCTAGATTTCATTTTATGTAAAATAATAATAATAATAATAATACTTCCGGTTTAATGCTATTTATTATTTTACAGGTGGTGTATCCCAAAAGAAACTACAATGAATGTAAAATAATGTTAAACTTTCAATGTCAGAATTATTTTTGTACGTACCTACTCTTATTTACTTGGTTTCTAGAATCATTTCAATTCAAACAAATAGTTTTACAACAGTAGCAACCAAAGTTTTTTCTACGTTTTTGGACAAAACTCATTAAAATAAATCGTTTTGGTGATATTCAGAAGAGAAAAATTGAGGAAATTGTGACGAAAAGTAAACAAAGAAACACGATAAAAAGCAAAAATAATACGTGCCACAGTTTATATAATTTTATGCCGAAAAAAATGTACGTTTCAATGAAAAACTCAAATATCTTATCTGGCAGATCCACTGTAACGAATCTTGCAAGCATAACCCAAGTTGTTGCTGAATCCCTTGATTGTGGAGGACAAGTAGACGTTATATATACGGATTTTTCCAAAGCATTCGACAGTCTTAACCACAGTATCTTGCTTAATAAGTTGTGCAGTTTTGGACTCACCGATTCTTTCCTTAATTTCTTTTCATCCTACCTCTCCAATAGAAAGCTTTACGTACAGTATCGTGGTTTCAAGTCTGTCGAAATAACAGCAACTTCCGGCGTGCCCCAAGGATCTGTGCTTGGGCCTTTATTGTTTGTAATGTTTATAAATGACATAAGCTGTACTGCATTGCTCTTCCCTACTATATGCAGATGACTGTAAGTTATTTGCAGTCATCAATAGCCTAGAGGACTGCCTAAATCTACAAATAGATATTGAGAGATTAAATAGTTGGTGTGCTGCTAATCATTTATTTCTTAATGTGGACAAATGCAATTATGTATCTTTTACCAGGAAAATTAATCCTATCCACTTCAAATACAGGTTAAATGGTGTTGATCTGAAAAAACTCAATCAATTTAAAGATCTAGGGGTTATATTTGACAGCAAGTTAACCTTTGTACCACACATCAACGAAGTAGTGGCCAGTGCTTACAGGAACTTAGGTTTTATAATTAGTAATTCCAGAGAATTTGCAGATACTGCCACCTTGAAATTGCTTTTTAATAGTTTTGTTAGAGCAAAATTAGAATATGCATCTAGTATTTGGAGTCCAGGTTATCAGCTACATAAATATAAATTAGAGGGAATACAAAGACGTTTTTGTAAATATCTTTGGCACAAAAATGATGGCTTTTATCCAACTAGAGGCACTCCTCAAGTTGACTTACTGAAGAGGTTCAATATTTCTGACCTAGAATCCCGACGCAATTATTTATCAGTTGTTTTCTTGTACAAATTATTGAACAACCAAATTGATTGTCCTTTTTTGCTCAGTTACATAAATCTGCACGCGCCATCCTTCCTTTCCCGTTCTAATAGCACATTTTACTTACATACTCCACATACTAATTTATATGCTTCGTCCCCCCTACATTCAATGTGTTCAAAGTATGAATCTGTAAATGATAAATTTGATATCTTCTGCTGCAATATTAGTAAAATTAAACACGTTTTACTAAATGATAATTAATTGTTATCAGTACATATTATTGATTTATTGAATTGTCAATTGTTGTGTATTATTTATTTGCATATTACTTGTAACTAGTTAGTGATTAGATGCTTAATCTTACATTTTATATATTATGTATCTTATTATGTTATATGGTAATAATTATTGTAATGTTCCCTACCCTATTATTGGATTGTTATCTGTCTGGGTAGCTGTAAAATAAAATAAAATAAAATAAAATAAAATAAAAATAAAATAAAATATCCGATATTGCATTCATTTTGAGAACCTGGTCCTTTGATATGAAGAAACTAAATAATGACGAAGATAAAGAACATACAATAAAAGTTATTTGGAATATTAGTGCAAAGTTGCTAATGGAAAAGTATTTAACGACTTGATTAAAATATATTCCTTACACGACAAAGGTAAAGAATCTGAAACTAGTTTGACCTGCAATGAACTAAACAAATTAGTTGAAGTTTGTGATGAACAAATTTCAAAAAGTCTACAGAACTAGGAAAAAAAGCTTCAGCTATCTTTTGAATTTTCTTGGAGAGGCTGTGAAAGCACAAGAGCAGAAATTATCTTGAAAGGAGAAACCACCAACACTGGCGAGTAAACAAATATAATTCAATATAACCTTGTTTTCCATATAACAACCCGCTTACATGAAAATTATTGGTAATTTTTAAGCACTTGTGGTATTACCCCCGAATATCCGTACAAAAAGACGAAAAAAAAATTATCAAGAAAAAAAAATTATCAAGAAAAAAATTTGTAACAAAATAGTTTTAAGTATTGCTCAAATATGTCATGAGGATATTCATACGTAAAATGTGCTGTGTTTAAAAGTAAAGTTAATAAATAAATAAATAAGTTATTTTCAGCTTGTTCAATGGCTTCGAGTGATATGGTAATAAGGCAGGACGAAAAAATAGGTCAACCCAGAGCATGGAAGACAAACAGTCCTATTAGGCGGTGCGTCCGTTGAAATGATAATACATGAGATGCCAAGAGATATGACGGGCAAGGGTTATGCAGTTAAATAAATCATGGCACATATTGGAACGACGCGGTATTTGCTTTATCACTTCTGAAATGTTGTTTTTGTCGCTGATTCGAAACGAAAACTTCTCCAAGTCCTAGAGATATTTACAACAAATACTTCTTTGGCAGAGGTGGCAAGAATAAATACAAATATTAGATTTTTTCAATTTGTACCTGAATATATTGGTACAGGGCGTTTCAGAGATGTAGTAATAAAGAAGTGCACAAGTGAATATAGTTATCAAATACAGTACATTTTTATATACTATGTGTATAAATTCTTCTTCAAATGCAATGAGATTCTGGTTGGTGAATTTATCTTCAGTAGCAAAATATTTTAATAATTAAATCGATATTTTAGTTAAGTGAGTTTCTCTGACAATACTTCATATCCCTAATTGAATTCATTGTTATATAACAATATTCCTATTTATTCATTAAAATTACATTGTAATAGAAAGTTTTGAAACCAAATAAGAAAATTGAATGAAAAGTAATACAAGAGATTAAAAATTATATGAAAAATTGTCAAAACATAGGTACCTACATAACGAGAGATGAGTAGGTACCAAAAAAACAGAAGGTTAATTCTAGAAATGCATGATATTATCATTGTAAATCGTTAATCGAAAGTAACTTTATTAGCTATATAAGGCAGGATTTCATAATAACAGATAAAGGACACTTATATAAAGTTACATTTCAATACCTTGGATACTATTATTGAGGCAATTGTTCCAATGTATTAAAAAGAAACTTTAGGTAAAGTTAAGTAGTATCAGCTAATGACATGCAGAAAATCTAGGAGCGTATTCTATGACTGAAATTAAAGTAATTTTGTTAAATAAACATACGGTCCTAAGGCCGCCGTTTTCGAGCTACAAAAAAAATCTTTTTAAATAAAACCGCTTAAGATATTTTTAACAAATTTGGTATCAACTCATTATTGATATAGCATACTAAGGTAATATTATAAACATAGAAACATATAAAAAAATACACTTGTTCAGAAAATCAGTTTTGTTGCTAAACGGTGAAGGATGCAAAAAATTGTGTAGACATAAAAAATTAAGGGGAATGCAATTTTTAACATAAGTCACATTTTGTTTACAATATTATATAGGGTGATATATTCTGTATTTTGTAAAAAAGACATGATAGTACCCATAACTGCTCCACTGGTTATTTATAAAAGCAGATTTTTTTATTTTATAGATAGGTACCTATTAAAATATTTAAAAATGTAACCCTGTAGCTCGAAAAGGACATCCTTAGTATCCCATGTATATTTAACAAAATTACTTTGATTTTAGTCATATAATACGCTCCTGGATTTTCTGCATGCCATTGAGAAATCCCTCATATATGAATAGTTTAAAATAATAGTTACCACGCTACCAATACGGGTGTTAGAGCCGGACTATTTAGTTGCAACCCAATGGAAAATATCCTTATGCCTTGGTAGTTATGCAACTATATTTCAGGCAGAAATCTATACCATGAAATTGTGTGTACAGAGGCTCGAATAAAAGCAACTTACATGCAAATCGATAAAAATCTTCTCAGACAGTCAAGCAGTTTTTAAAGCTCTTAGTTCCTACCGTTGTAACTCAAAAACGGTATGGAGTTGCGAGCAGGCGCTCGCTCATTTGAGCAGGTCAATTAGAGTAAATCTGGTCTGGGTCCCAGGCCATTCCGGTCTTAAAGGGAATGAAACAGCCGACTCCCTAGCCGGGGAGGGTGCAGAACCGGTACTGCCAAAGAAACTCTCTTGACCTGGGCTGAGGGACAAATCCTCCAGTCTACCAAGGACTGCCAAGATTAGTTCATTCGAAGACGTTCATAATAAACCCTTCAAAAACAAGAACTAAAAAACTTTTAGAGTTAAGCAGGACCTACGGACTTTAATTGGGCTATATACTGGCCTCTGCCATTTAAAATATCTGTACATTCGGACTAGCAGAAGATGCTGAGTGTCGCTTGTGCTTAGAAAATGATGTAACGGCGGAACACATTATGTATGTGCCCCGCTGAGGAAAGGATTAGATTATTTGGCAAAGGATAACTTCTTTCTGCTAGTGGATCTGAATAAGTTCTCACCCAATAAAGTGATCAGCATCATTAAGAGGCTGAACCTGTTGTGTGAAATATAATAAGAAGCTGTGAGCCACAATGGATCACATGGTCGCAGTGGAGGATCTGGTTTTCGGCCCACTCACTTTTGAACCTAACACTAACCTAACCTATCACGGTACTGAATAATAGTAATATTCTCACATTTCATAAATCATAAAGGGGCACATGTATCTCTAATTTTTCATTAACGGTTACGTTTCAGAATTTTCTAAATAATTTTTCGTTAAGTACTTTTTGGTAGTGGAAACAGAAAAAACTGAAATATTAATAAATCCTATAATTTTATCCTTAACAAAATTTTTGTTTTAATTTAGTTTAGCAAACTAAGTTATCTAAAACCAACCCCTTAGTCATGCTGGGTTTCCTTCTTATTTTCTAATATTATTTAGAATTGTGTCAAAAAATTCAGAAAGAAGAATATATGTATTAGTATTAATTTTAACACTGTACGCAAATCATTTAAAATGTCACTGACAATAATTATTACTAGCGTGGACATCATATCATCTAATGTCTTAATTGATAAATACATATAAGAATATTTCACTTCAAGCATTATCTGGAAACTCGAAAGAGACGACAATAGAAATGAGACGATGCGAAGTGACACCCTATTTAGCTTTGATCGTAGTACTGGCGACAAACTAATAACACCATGAATCTATATTAATTAACACTTCACTACATTGAAATTAGTTATTACAGCAAAACAGTAGAACATCGAAACAAATTAATTTATTAGAGCACTTTAAAAGTAATAGAAACTTGTTCGGTAATTGGCGAAATATAGAGACTAATACAATGGAAATTATTATCGCATTCTCCTCATTTATGCTATTAGTTCTACCACAGTTCAAGATTTAACACGAGGCAAGCCGTGGTAGGTAGTGACTTAGCTTTCATATCATTGATATGAAATCAGCGGTGCCTATCAGGTGTTAATGTATGGAGAGATTTTGAATTAAATTTGCTAATGGACACACATTTTCTGAAATTTACATTATTTATTCTTTCACTGACCAATTCCACCAACCCTCGCTTAGGCTAATTTAATAGAGAAATCAGAAACTTCAATATTGAAATAATATATCATATGATACTAACCTTCTATCATTAGATAACATAAGTTTATAATAAGATTTTATTGTAAATAATATATATATAAAAACGGAAAAAATACATTTAATAATAACAATATATTAAATAATACAATAAAAAAAGACATAAGTAAATGCGTATAAAGTATACAAATGAAACAGTAAAAAAAAAAGAAAAACATAAATAAACAAAATAAAAGAAAAAAAATTGAAAATAGATAACTATGTAATTACTTAGTACTCAATTATGAGAATTTATGGTATTTTACAAAACATTGGTTTTTAGTTGTACACAAAATTTGCATAAAATATATAAAAAGTTACATAAAGAGACTATAAATTAGAAAGTGCAGTTTCTTAATTTTATATTCCATCTCCGTTTTAACGCAACTTTCAATTTTTCATTCTCAATGGTATAATGTTTGATTATTTGGTGCAGAAGGAGTGCCATTTAACATAACACACATATCTTATAATACATACGAATATATATTTTGTAAAATTTAGTTTGCCAGTATCTAGTAAAATTCAGAAAATAATATAAAAAAATTACCACCAAAATTGTAAACTTAGTTAAAATAATTTGCGTGTGATTACTAATATCGGCTACCTATCGTAAGTAGTGTTCACAGAGGTTTATCATGGAAGAATAAAACTGGAGCTGTTGTGCATCTACATGGAATAGACTAAGAATATGGTAACTAGGTACTAATTATAAGCCATCTAGACAACAACTGGTAAACGTTTAACAGAAAAAAAAAACAATGATAAACTTTAGGACGGGCGTCTCAAAGCGCAACTGCCGCTAATTTAATATTAAAGTTTTGGGTCAAGTCCTGGTGATAGGATAACTCGGGAGATGTTGGTATTCAGGTCTTGGACAACATTAATCAAACACAAATTCATTATGATCTGGCTAAAGTAATTTAGAGAGAACATTAAAGGGATCGCATACCTCACAAATTAATTCAATTGTAAAAAACAACAGACTATTGAATTAGAGGCAGTGCTTCGCAGAGAATGTCAATACTAGAACTTAGTAATATTGGGTGCTTTTTATCTCTGGCATTATTGGAACATCTTCTGTGTAATTTCAGTATCATGAACAGTTAGACAGATGATTAAATTAGTGTTTTACATTTTAATACTTAACCTTTCAACACCACTGACTGTTACTTTTCCAAATAGTGCAGAAAAAATTATAGTTTCTCTAAAAACGCATATACAAAAATATTTCAAAATTTTGTTTTAGAAACAAATTACTCTGCAAGAAAGTTAAGTGCATAAGTATGTAGAAATATGTTAAAATCAAGTTACATTGTTTTGCATTGCATACAGTAACGTCACTTGTACAGTGTCTTTGGAATAATCGTCTGAAATCTCCAAAATTTTTGTTTTAGTCTATCTTTAGCTTCATGCTTATGAAGTTATTAGTAGGGGAAGTTATTATTAAAAGTTAGATATGTGGTGGAAGATTAGAAGGCGAGTTATTAGTAAATACCTCTCCTTACACTAATTTTTCAATAATTAATACTTCACGAACTGCTGACTGTATAACGATATCATATTTATTGTAGCTATAGCAAATAATAGCTAAATGTACAACATTTTTTAGTTAAATGGAATGGAATTTACTGGAACTAAGCAAATTTAAAATAAGGTTGCTCAAACAGTCACGCTGTAATTTAAATGAAGTGAGAATAATTAAATATATTAAACATTATACAATTTTCTCACGAGTAACTCATAAATGACACATAAGTTATGTAACCTGCTAATCTCTTCACTTTATTGAAATAAAAGCGGGACTCATTATTCTGATGCGATACTGCTCTACGCCACCGGGATGATGCTTCAGATTTACATTTGCGCACACTGCCCCATGCCATCCAATGCTATGTTACGTTACTTTTCAATCAAAACAGTTTCAATTCAGAAATCATGACGATTAGTACCTAGTTCTTCTGATGAGCGTTATCAAGAAATTCATTTCCTGAGCAATTTGTTCGCTATAATGCTTGCTTTTAATACTGTAGAAACATTCATGCTACCGAACCAACTCAATCAACACGATTTCGTCAATTTTTACTGTCATTTTATGCGTATAAATCCACATTCCCATGCAAATGGTTGAGAGACGACAGTACGACACCAAGCTACGGGATGATATGATGAAAATCAGGCAAGTGGGGATTCGTACCACGTCGGATGTGACTGAATCAGAACAGTATGCATATAATATTAAACATACACAAATACATGGTGTAAGATCCTTCTGACGTTGCGTCAGACGTCGTCGCATAGCGTAATGTGGTTTCGCATCAGAGCAATGTGTCCCTGCCTTAATAAGTTTATGTCAAATGTGCAGCCAGATGACTTTATATTTTGAGAGAGAAATCGGGCCTTAAACTTAGTGCTGTTATTTTTGAATGCCTTCTAATATTATAATAGTGTTAATACAGTTCTTACGAAAATGTTTTGAATATTTTGAAATAATGCTGTGATGAAATCTGATGGATTTTACCATAATATGAATTTTTAATGCATACTTTGAATTCATAAAATTTTGAAATAATATTGTAATAGATATTTTATTTCCCATATTACTACAAAAATATACTGTAGGCGCCATTGTTAGTAAAATTATATTAATAGCAAGTAAGCTTCCTGTTTTAAATTCGTTCTATGCTATTATGTATTATTATATTGAAATTTGGCATTTAGTAGTTCGGAGAACTCAATATATTTTTTAAATAGACAGCTTTGTCAGGGTACGTTCAAATATTTGTTAGCCATGTGCCTTTCATGTGCAGATGGTTTATAATGGAACATCAAAGAAAATGTACTTCTTCAGTACTGACCGTAGAAAAACTAATGGTATGGAAATTTGTTTCGGAACATTATAAGCTTCTAGAAATTGGCACTTTGATTATATTTGTGGATTTTTTTTTGGGTAATAATGCAATACAAAACTAATACAGCTGATATTTTTAGGCATATCATATGTTTTACTGATTCGGAAGCAAATTATGCTGGAAAAGTACAAAATTAAAAATTGAATTACAAAATTAATAATTTAATTGAGATAAATAAAATTTCTTACCACCGATTAAGTTATTATTTATTTCTATTTGACGAATTAAAGATCTAATTAGTATTAATATGGTATTTATTTCAATATTAATATAAAATATTTAATTTAATTACCAAGGAGAAAATATTTAATCGGCTGAATTAAATTTCCGTTTTCGCAAACGGATTTATTTGGAGCACTTAATTTAGTTTACTATTGAAATATAAAGTTTTTTAAAATGATACATGTAGGTATTTATAGTTACCAAATATTTATTATTGAAATGTAAGGCTCGATATTGAACAAATTATTACATAAATTTATAGAAAACCAAATTTCATAGGAAATCAGAAAAATTATTAACTTTTTTTTAAATAATATTTATTTATATGACCTGTAATAATTGTACAAAACGCATATAAAACTTTTCACTCAGTTTCCGCATCATTTGACTATTCTGTATGTGGTATCTCTTAAATATCGATACATAAGTATACCTACACCTAAGTAATAAAAAAAAATTGTTTTGAAAGGAGCCATTATAAAAGTTAACAGTATTTAATATGTATTAAAAATATTGAAATTTAAATAATTATACACAGTAAAAAAAGACAAATGGTAAAATTACTAAATGGTAATCGTAATTTGCTGCAGTGTTATTTTTAACACGAACTGGGTAGTATAATAACTAAACCTTTAGAACTCATATTACACGAACGATATACCCGCCAAGTTTGTAGAAGTACTCATAAATTGTAGTAAAATTTACAAAACCCCGTGTTAAAAATGAATCAATCCGCCATAAATACGGAATAATTACACGGTAAATAATTAACTATTACACATTACCTTGTAAAATCTACTGTGTTAAATTACTTTTATATAATGTAATAATACACCGATATGTCTAACACTGCCAAGTGTGGACTATATACACACTGATGAGTGTGGATTCAGTGTTAAAATCAGTCGGATTTTTTTACTGTGTACTCTGACTGAAATAAGAAATATTAATAAGCTATTTTATTTTTGAGTATAAAAGATATTAGGTACTTGTTTTTATAAATTATTTGAGTAGACAACTAGTTGGGTTAGCAAAAAAAACATTTATGACTAAGTTGATTAAAAGTAATTTATTTATTACATACTTATATATTATTATTTTGAAATATATAACAGTGTCTAACGAAGCCACCTCCGTTGTCACCTTAGAACATCTGGCCCAGGTTTTCCAACCTCATTGCGATTAAAAATAACCCATAATACCTATTATTTGCGTATTATTGGATACAACACTGTGTAATTATTACATATATACACTACACAGTTAGTTCGTAATATTATTATTCACTGAACGACTTATTACACTAGCCTTACTTGCAAAAAAACACAAAACGATATAAAAATGGATGTGCCATGACTGTTAATGACCACTGTTCGAGAAGCTGCAGAAGAAGTATGCGAGCAAGCGCTTTGCGCGTTTAGCGATTACTACAAAATATTATTTAATTGTGGGAAACAAATGTATTTCTTAAAAAGAAATATATGGTTCTAGAATTAATCGTTGGAGTTAAACTATTTTAAAGAATTATTAATATCAAATATTTATTTTCGACAATTAAATCGATTTGTTTAAATTTATACAGAGTATTGGAAGGAGATGCCGAAAACAACTACTCCACGGGCAATATGCCCCGACTGGCGTTGCATTACATCAACATATCCATGGATGTCGCCACATCCTTCATCAAGACCAAATACCAGACAATGACCTGTTTCGATCTTGTTATGATCTCATCAGATTGCCATAGGTATCGGAATCGATGAATGATCTGGCGACATTGATTGCCTAAGGGGCATATGTGAATGTTTGTAGTGGCGAGATACTGTGAAATACACTGCAGTGCCCTCTTTGGGTCTTTGCTACTACCTGTCTGACAATTATTATCTAATTGTAATAATTTCACTGTATCTCGCCACTACAAACATTCACATATGCCCCTTAGGCAATCAATGTCGCCAGATCATTCATCGATTCCGATACCTATGGCAGTGGAGTAGTTGTTTTCGGCATCTCCTTCCAATAATTAAGTAGGATTGTCTTCCTCAAAGACAATAGAGGTCGCTGTAATGGCATCTGCTTTCTGCAGATCGTTATCTGTCTGTCAATTAGACAATAATTGTCAGACAGGTAGTAGCAAAGACCCAAAGAGGGCACTGCAGTGTATTTCACTGTATCTCGCCACTACAAACATTATACAGAGTATATCTACTCTTAAATATTTTGTAGGTAACGTATTATTTAACATTAGAAAATAAATAATTTAAAAATAGTTGGAACAAACTATACAGTTTTTACAGTTATATCAATTTTTGGTATATTCTCTTTACAAAGAAATTTTGAAAAATAATTATTTATCTATAACAAATAGTATAATATATATTATACAAAAATAAATAATTAATACTTTCAAAAAACTGTTGCTTATTAGCGGTTTTAAAGACAATTTTTCCCTCGATGCAGGAAGGTCATTATAGGACGGTTTAAATTTTCTTTGCCGATTAAATCAATTATAGCGCCGATTGAGCTATACAAGATGTGCACTGTGCAACCTTACGGCGAATACTCGTAAGGCTCTGAAATGGATCTAGAATTGATGAGCGCCTTCTAGTCTACCCTATCAAATAAACCAGATTTCAGCTCCTTTACACTAGAAACTGCACACTAATTTACCTACGCTATTATGACTATGGTTCTTTCCATAGTTAACCAATATTTGTTTATTGTTGTTATTTGTTACTATTTGTTTTTCTTTGTCGATATTTCCTAGTTTTTTGTTTGTTAATCTTAAGACTACATACACTAGATATTAAATTTGCTTTGTAGAAATTACATCACAATTTATAAGAAAATAGAATTAAGCATTTTTCTACTGATTCATACAAACACAAATAAATATTTAAGAAAACTTTAACTTTAAAAATATTCAACAATTCTCTCATTATGACTGTCAGTCTTCAGAAAAGAAAATTAGTTTCCATTCTGAGAGAAAAGCTAGCTGTTTTAGTGCTTGTTCAACTATTGTGTTGTTGATAAAATTTTTTTCAGAAATTCTCCAGCCCATACATTAAGTTCATATTAATTAGAAGCTCGATAGTGTATGTAATGGCTGTTTATTGTCTCATGAACTATTTTTTGTTAAAAAGTGAACGACGGATGGTAGCTTATAATGCATATTAGAGAAAATAGTATTGAAAAGATAGGTATGAAAGGTTTTTTAAATATCTGATTTAATAAATAAATAGTAAACATATAATAGTATATTATGTTATTAGGATTAGAAGGCGAACATTATTTGTTGAACTCAGAAGCTTGCACAGCCGAGGAGTTAGCCAAGGCTGTGTAAACTGGGCGAAACATATAAAGAACTTTATACTTCGAGTGACATACAGTGTGTCCCACTTAAGGTCTTACCACCCCCGTAAAATCGTTATTTATGAACCGATTTCAGTGAACTTTTTTTTGTTGGGTAAGTCCCAAAAAAGTACATAGCGGGCATGCTTCATTTGTTTGATAAGTCGGCGTCATGGCCAACTACGACCTATTTTTTGATGCAAAAAAACGAGATGTACTATTAGCGAATTTTTCACAAAAATTTTAATGCCAGATTCTTAATCAGGAGCACCTAAAACTCAACTGTACCCAATTTCATGGCGCTACTGTACAGGGTGTTCATGTGTCCCACTTAAGGACTAGCCACCTCCGTAACATTTCGGACTTACGTTGGACTTACCCAACAAAAAAAAAGTTCATGGAAATCGGTTCATAAATAAAAATGTTACGGGGGTGGCTAAACCTTAAGTGGGACACACGAACACCCTGTACAGTAGCGCCATGAAATTTGGTACAGTTGGGTTTTAGGTGTTGCTGATTAAAGAATCTGGCAGTAAAATCTTTGTGAAAAATTCGCTAATAGTACATTTCGTTTTCTTGCATAAAAAAATAGCTCTTAGTTGGCCATGACGCCGACTTACCAAAAAAATGAAGCATGCCCGCTATGTACTTTTTTGGGACTTACCCAACAAAAAAAAGTTCATGGAAATCGGTTCATAAATAAAAATGTTACGGAGGTGGCTAGTCCTTAAGTGGGACACACGAACACCCTGTACAGTAGCGCCATGAAATTTGATACAGTTGGGTTTTGGGTGCTCCTGATTAAGAATCTGGCATTAAAATTTTTGTGAAAAATTCGCTAATACTACATCTTGTTTCTTTGCACCAAAAAATAGGTCATAGTTGCCCATGACGCCGACTTATCAAACAAATGAGGCATGCCCGCTATGTACCTTTTTGGGATTTACCCAACAAAAAAAAGTTCATTGAAATCGGTTCATAAATAACGATTTTACGAGGGTGGCTAGACCTTAACTGGGACACAGGAACACCTTGTACAGTAGCGCCATGAAATTTGGTACAGTTGGGTTTTAGGTGCTCCTGATTAAGAATCTGGCATTAAAATTTTTGTGAAAAATTCGCTAATAGTACATCTCGTTTTTTTGCATCAAAAAATAGGTCGTAGTTGGCCATGACGCCGACTTATCAAACAAATGAAGCATGCCCGCTATGTACTTTTTTGGGACTTACCTAACAAAAAAAAGTTCATGCAAATGGGTTCATAAATAAAAATTTTACGGGGGTGGTATGACCTTAAGTGGGACACACTGTATACTACTTTTTCCTCAAGCGTCATAATTAAATAGTACTTTGTGTACCTAGGCGGAAAAGTGAACGTTTTCCGGACTAACAGAAGAAATGACAGAAAAAATTGTTCTTTCAAATATTGAAATTAAATACAGGATTATAAATAGCGCAATTAGCAAAGGTAATACCATGTTTAGATAGACCCAATAACTGAGTTTGTTCTGAAACTGTTGTTGAAGTTAAATTAAAGTATTTACGTAAATACAAAGGATTTAGGCTTGTATAAAAAGTGATCTGACGTGACTTTTAATTTCGAACTGACAGTTCTGAGAAATCACGGCTACATGACTCCCTTTTTAATTCGTTGTTATGGTTACACTTTTACTTTTTTGTACTAGTAAACAAATGAGAATATTTCTTTACTAGTAAAATAATAGACCTTTTCTATGATACCTCTTACATAATATTATATTATTATTATTATTATTATTATGATTATTATTATTATTATTATTATTATTACTATTATTATTATTATTATTATTATTATATTCTGGTAATTTTTAACAGCAAAAAATAAAGGTCCATGTTATGGTGCAAAACACTTACAGGTGGTATCACTAAAGTATTTTCTTTTCAGAAAATTGGGTTCATGGGAAAAATTCACCCATTGGGTTGTCAGATAACTTGGAGGGGCATATATATCAAATTAGAGTAGGTAAGTTTTTCATTTTCGAAAAATAACACTAAGACAATTAATCGAGTAGTATACTCTTCGCATATTTCTAACATATAACGGATGATGGACAAACGATCATCATATTATCATTCTTATTTTATGTCAGTCTATTGTGTCAGATTAACCAAATATATTTGTATAAAAAATGTGTATTATTGAAAAAAGATTAGATGAAAAATTACCGAATATGTATGAATCCATTAGATTAAAATATATTTGTACGGGTTTTCAATATGCAGAAATATACTTTCGATTAAAGGGAAATATACTTAGATTCAATTCACGCGCTCACTTCGACATGTAAAAATGAAAAGAGGTTTTTTATCTATGCAGATACTTTGCCTGAGTACGTGCGATTTCTTTAAAATTATATTGCGGCAGCCATACCTACACAGTGGGCAAATTAACTTGCACGACTCTTTTTTATCTCTTCTTTATTTCTACAATTTGGGTTCTATATTTTAAAATAATGTTTATACAGCGTAACACTTCACCAAAATTTTTTAAGTAGGTACCAACACTACCAACTTGTTAAGGTAGACTTACGTAAAATTAAAACTATGGACAAAACGTTTCCTGTAAATTTTCAGAGAATGGTTTAAATACTATATAAACGGATCATACTTATAGGTATTTGAGGTTGTTTTAGGTTATCCTACAGATAACATGAAAAAAATGTAGGAAACGAACATAAGTTTCTTATTAATTTAAGTAAAAGTAATACACATGTTTAGCATCCGGAATATATTTTTGTTTTCGAAATCGGCAGTAAAGAACGAGAAATAATCAGTAAAGTAATCCATTGTTTTATGATTTTTTCTAGTAGGCGGAGTGACAGATAAACGTCAAATTAACACAAAAAAAAAGGCTGTGCAATATTTGTGTCATAATTTTCTATCTTTGAAACATAAGTAAATGCAGTTTTCTCCATTTCTGTGCACTGTTACAAGAAACCAGTAATGTGCACTTTCTTTCTATCCCTCATGTGGTATTTGCCTCGGCCCTACGGGCTTTTGCAAATAAAATCCACTTTCGTGATAAAAAAAAGTTCAACTTTAGTGCCTTGGTACACAAATAACTATCATTCGAAATTGGCACTAAAGAACGTCGAAATTGGCAGTAAAGGACGAGAAATGATCAGTAAAGTAATCCATTATTTACGATATTTTCAAGTAGGCGGAGTGACACAAACGTCAAATTAACAGACAGCAAACGCTATGCAGTATTTGTGCCATAATTTTGTATCTTTAAAAAAGAATATTTTTTAATTTAATGATTTCTCGATTTCGAATAGATAGATAAAAACTTTATTGACATTTATATACATAAGTGGTACATTTACAGTCATAAAATTATAAAAAATAATAAAAAATCATAAAATATCATAAAATCATAAAATAGGGTGAGTAGTGGTAATATAAGATAAAAATTCATCAACAGAATAAAAACAATGAGTTACCAAAAATTCCTTAACAAATCTTCGGAACATTTTCGAATGCATATCTTTAATCTGTTTATGTCTAAAAAAATTATCAAACTTATTAAACATATTTATTGTAAGCTTGTTACGCTTTGTTAAAGTAATCTTGGAGTAAGAATAATGTGTACCTAGATATTAAGGTTTCTTTGTATCCCTCATGTGGTTTGTTCCACATTCGTGATAAAAAGATCAACTTTAGTGCCTTGGTATACAAATAACTATTGTTTCATAGATTCTGAAGTATTTCAAATGTTAAGTATTTTCTCTATGATAAATTGTTAATTTACTGCCCGCATGAGTTTTGAGTAGTAGTCAAATTCGCAGTCTATACATACATAAGAACTGTCAACTGGAAACCAGGAGAAATCCGATTGAAAGTAAAAAGTATCAAAAGAAATAGCGACTGGACGAATTCGTAACTGAACTGTACATTAAAAGACTATCAAAATATTTTAGCTGCACTGTTCATATTTTCGAAAGTACAAAGAATTTTTTACATCTTTCTTTTTATAGGAATTAAGTCAAAAATTAGGTAACTAAGAGATAAATCATTAATGAAATTATCATATATAATGGTTCAATAATGTTTTATATTTCTTCGTTACCTATTTCCTAGGTATGCAAGGGAATAACCTTATTATTTTTAAGATATTTCGCAAAACAAAGTTGTTGGACGCAAAGTAGTTGTTTGCGACATATCTTAAAAATAATAAGGTTATTCGTTGCCAAGATAATAGGTAGCGAGAAAATATAAAACTTTATTGAACAATAATATTTGACAATTTCATTAGTAATCTATCCTTAGTTAATTTTTGGTTTAATTCCCATGTAGAGTTAAATAAGCCAATAAATAATATTAAAAATATACTATAAAAAAACAACAAAGAACTTGTTAAAACGGATTTGCCTTATTTTGATTTGACAAAATTAAAGAATTAGATAATGTCTATACCCCTCATCCTAACCCTAATTATTACTTTGAAAGTCAGAAACTTGTATGGGAGAGGGGAACGTATTATTATTCTGTAGGAAGCATTAACACCATGTGATGTGAATCCAGTTTTGTAACGTAAAATTCATACAACTTGTAATAAATTTGGAGTTCTACCTGGTTTTGGAGATGAGTAATATAAATAGGTTAATTTTGATTGAGAAATTCTGACCTATGGGATAGTTTTCGAAGAGTAACGGTGTTGTACAGAATTAAAAATAAAATATCAGCTGAAAAGTTTATTTCTGGAAGTTCCGTTAATTATTAAATGAAAACACAAATTAATAAAGTTATATACAGGGTCAGTAGGTATTAGGCCGGCCCAGGCAGACGCCGCCGCCAGGTCGGTAAGTATTCGATCTGCATTACCGGCCCCACGAAAACGTCGTAAACGTGCCCCACGCCGCCTTCACATCGCGTCGTAAAATGTCGAAAACGTCGAAAACGACGTAAAACGTCGTAAAACGTCGAAAACGTCATAACGTCGACGTTTTACGACGCGATGTGAAGGCGATGGCGGCGGCTGTCTGCCTGGGCCGGCCTAATACCTACTAGGGTCTTTCAACGAAAACTTGACCCCCCCTATAATTATAAAACGGAAACAAAAATTAAAATTAGCCGAGACCCGTTGATTTATGTTCTTGGGAGGACCATTTTTGACAGTCAAGATAACTTGACTATGTTCATCCCCCTAACCCTAGCTACCAAAAATTTTAAAATTTTAAATAGACCTATCCTACTTCTAACAGAACATTTTAAATCCAGTTATTGCGAATACACTGGTGCATCGTTTTTGGGAATCGATTGAGATTTGACAGAGTTATTGGCTAAAAACGAAAAGTTGACAAATCGACATTCGCGTACTAATTCTTACAGAAATGCCTACCAATAAATAAGCTTTCCATCTACTACACAACTACATTACTTTTTTGATGCGGATTCTAAAGACTATTGTCCTATGTATGGTAATTTCTAGACACACATCCATTTTTTAGACAAATTCAAACTTTATCTCTTCTTAAATAACAAAAAAATCACTGCTGTTTTTTGCTTCTGTCCACCAAATCGTTAGTTTCAGTCTATTGGTGAAAGTGTAAATGTATTTTATAAATGGTGTATTCTATCGCAGAAAGAGTAAAAATCGTTGCAATTTGGTATAGAAATCACAATTGCGTTAAAGGTACAACAGGAATTTTTTATAGTAATCATCAAGAAAAAAATGTAAACCATCAGTAGGTACGTTAAACAACTGAAGGATAAATTTGTTGCAACGGGTTCGCTTCTAAACAAGAAACGCCAAGTAAATCCTCCAGTTTGATGAAGCAGTTGAAGTGGCAGTTTTGGGTTACTTGCAGATGGACAATAATCAGTCGATCAATGTGGTGTCTCAACCTTCCTGCGTATCCAGTTCAAGTGTTTTGAACTTGAATTTAAAAAAAAATAAGTTTCATCCATTTAAGATCAGTCGGTTCAAGAATTATATGAAGATGATTTTGATCGTCGTACCGAATTTTGCGAATATTTTAGTGAGCAACTTCTACTGAACCCAAATCTTCTCTAGAATACGTGTTTTTCAGACGAATGTACATTTATGTAGAATGGCGAAGTGAATAGATACAATTGCCGCTATTGGTGTGATACTAATCCTCATTTAATCAGAGAATTTCATACTCAGACTCCTCAAAAATTTAATGTTTGGGCCGGAAGTTTGGCAATCATCTTGTTGGACCATTTTTAATCAAGGAAATCTCGATGGGAACATCTATCTACAATTATTAGAAGACATGATTGAAACATTTTAGAGAGTGACGACAATTTAATAGAAAATGAAATAACTTTCCAACAAGATGGCGCACCCCCTCACTATGATGTTGCTGTGCGGCAATTTTTTGGTTGACTATTTCTCAGGGCATTGGATTGGTAGAAGAGGTACCCGTCTAATGGTCACCAAGATCGCTTGATCTATCCCCTGTGGACTCTTTCCTGTGGAGCCATTTTAAATCGCGAGTGTACGCCACGCAGCCTGAAACACTAGAGGTGTTGCGTCAGAGAATTGTGGAAGAATGTCGATTAATAACACCAGATGTCTTCAGTAATGTTCGAACAGAATTTGAAAAGACTGTATTATTGTTTGCATATTGTTAGCAAGTAAACGGGGATCATTTTGAACAATACATTAAATAAAAGTTGTTTTTGTTTTGCTTCAGCTTTTTTAATTTGAGACTGTTTTTTATTCTAAACTGATAAAAGCATAAAAAAAGTACTGTGGCTGTAGATAAAAATCTCAACCGATTCCCAATGGAACGGGCTTTAAAGTGGTGTGTTAGAATTAGGGTAGTTCCATCTGAAATTTTAAAGTAGGGGTTGCTTAATCAGTTTTAATTTTTTGCTAGTTCTGGACTAAATACAAATTAATATATTTGTTTGGCAAAAATCACCGATCAGTCATACTGATAACGTGATTTTATCAAAAAATATCATTAAGAAAAAAAATTCAGAATTACAAACATAGCCCATACACAAATTTTAAGGGAAAAATAATAATTTTTAATATTTCATCTCATTGTTAATTATTCATCCCCTAGTAATTCAAGTACCTAACATTTATTAATTTTAACAAATACGATTTACGAGTACTATCGGTGTAACAGTGTGGAAAATAAATACGGAACCGAATTCATAACTGTTATAAAAAACATAAAACACACCACAGAAATGGACAACCTACCTTCTGAAAGCCTCAGGCTTGTGTAGAGGGAGGGTACACATGAAAAAAACGCAGACACACAACCATTCCCTGAGACAGGTGCCATTTCTCCACTGACGAGATTCGAACTCGCGCCGCGATATACCATTCTGTTAGTCACAAGCTACCACCCAGCACCTAACAGACTGAGCTATCGCCGCGGCTAAGCGTAGTGTGTTGGACAAAGACTTTGTAATTGCTATAGCCTAGCGACCAATTCATTCTCTTTCTAGCACACTACGCTTATGACACATTCTTTTGGTCATAACTCCCTTATTATTATAGATAGCTCCATCAAATCCTATATCAATCTCTCTAATAGAGTGCTCTATTTAAAATATATAACTTTGGTCTGTAACTTTTTCTTAAGCTACTCTACAAATTAGTGAATTAGGTCAAAAATTGCGCAAGAAAAAAATAAAATCGACGAGTCCGATTTTCTTAAGTATATGTATTAAATAATGCATTTATCAACTGTGTTTCAGATTTCTTTTCTACACTGTATAAAAATATTCACTTTTGTTGATTGCATAACTGAAACTGTGAGTCGATAATAAATCAGAAAGTTGCGAGGTTATGTAGGCTGTAGATAAGATACACTGTATTTAGTGTGAAATTAGAAATACATATAGGTATGTGTGTTTCAGTAAAGCACGGCTGAGCATCCTCTGTTTAACAGAAACGGGTACGAAGATTCCACGACGTGAAACGTGCACTTTCAGCAACTTGGATATTATAACCTTCAACATAATGTTAGTAAATATTCATAAACTGTTTCCATGTAACATCTTGTTTACATTTATCAAAAGGTTTCAGTAAAACTCTTTCAAGCACATCCGATTACATTGCATGTGATTGTTCTATTTCTGAAACTCATTATACCAGAGACTAGATATAAATGAAAGGATGTCACACAAACAATGTGCACGTAAAATATAACAAACACTGATGGTTAACGCTACTAATTGACTACTTATCGAGTCGGTGGCTCAGATTTTAGTGCCTCGATTGCTATAAGTCTTATTCAAAAGATTGAGGTGGCAATGGATTTTTACCTGTCCCCCCTAAGTAATGAGGTTTTCCAGGTTTCCCTCATTCCCGCACTGAATGGTGGTTAGTTCTTACCAACGTAACCTACTGAATAATAATATGCAGCCCCCTCCCTCACACAAGTCGCAGACTTTCTGGCTTATAATAATAATAAAAATGATAATAATAATAATAATAATAATAATAATTATTATTATTATTATAATTCTACCTTTCATTATGACCACAAGAATTATCCTGAATGTTGACTTATATTGGTAATTCCTAACCACCTTAATGTAATAGCACAGATTAACTAGGCAATCTGTGGTAATACCTAGTGTAGGTAATCCTTGAAGGGAGTATTATTTAGTGAGGGGGCAATTTTTTTTTTTTTTTTTGAATAGTGTGTATAATATACAGGGTTATTCAGAACTCATCTCTAAAACTTTGAGGATAATCCTTTGTCATCCTTAAATAAGAAATCGATATCACCAAAAAAATTTTAACATTAGTATTAGGATTTCCGTAAACAATGTTTAAAGTTATACCATTATAAAGGACTACGTAGCTGGGCAACTGTACTTCAACACATCTGATATTTTTCTACCACATTCCTAAGAATGTGATAAAAAAGTAAACACGTTTTTATCTGGAACGCCTGGTTAAAATCGACCGATTAAAGAACTTCCGAAGTTTTTTTGTGCTAGCCAGTTTGCATTGTCAGTCCCAAGGTCACTCCATTACAGTGGACCAGTATCCAGCGGCGTGCAATGAAAATTTTTTAAATAGTTTTAAGACCCCGCCAAAAAAATTTTTTTTGCACTACCACATTTGTACATGTATGTTGAACATCCCCAAATTTTATTATGGATAGGTTCTGAAGTACCCTGTATAATAAATATAATAACGAGAACACGTTGTGGAAAAATTGTGTCGCCCACAACGCCAAACAAGGTTTTGCGTGATTACTTTTTGCTTTGTAGAGCTTTTTGTGTACACATCGCGTTACGGCTATTGCACTTTGCCCAGAACTAATTTCCTTTTCATATATAGAATGTGTGATTGACGACTATCAACAATGACGACAAATGTAAAAAGTATGTAGCATTTATCGTCATCTGAAATGCTTGTAGCACAGCTTAATTTGTTAAGCTGTGCCTGTAGATTCTTCAGTGAAAGTGCGGCAAAAAGCCATGTTGTCTTCTGCGTCTAGGTAAGGACGTAAAAAAAATTGAATGAAAAAATGTTAAAATTCAAAAAACATGTTTATATTTGAACTCTTGGGTTTTCGCCCAAATATGTTTATTTTTTATATATTATCTACCTATCATAATATTTAAATAACTATTAGTTTTTTGTATTTTTTGTAGAATATAAATTTTATTTCGCATTTTTTTATAATGCTATGTTATGATTTATGTTATAAGACTTATGTTAATTGAGTTTAATGTTTCATGGACATATTTATGAGCTTTGTTTTTTCATTTATTGTTTTAATCGAAACGCATTCTGGGTAAAGAGCAATAGTGACAACCAGTGGGCAAAGTAACAGCTCTACAAAGCAAAACAATATCCTGGGGAAGCTTACTTCGCGCTATGGTTTAGTTTTACTCGCTGTTCGGAAATAGGAACACTTAACGCATCGCGAGTGAATTATCATACCCCTAACGCGTTCGCCAATATCCATTGACTGTAGTCATGACCTAGGATGGTTTGGGGCCGAGCGGGATTATCGCTCTTTACCCTCCCCATCGCTGTACGCCTGGACTCCCCTGTAGAGTGGTCTCCATCCTTCACCAACCCCGATCACAAAAGTGATAGGTGTGGGCGATTCGTGGAGTCTCCTCCTGTTGCTGGCTCTACCCTGCAGGCTGGGTAGGATCCTCTGACGCTCTTCTGTCTTGTATTCTTTCTTCGTCTGGATGTCTAACCCACCGGGGGTAGTTTGTCTCGGGCGGGCGCGGCAAGTGCCGCTCTCGTCCTGGGTGATGGTTTGGGGTAGATCAGGAGTGGTTGTGTAGCCGGTGATGCACCTCTCAACGAGCCACCGCTGTCAGCGGTCGTGGCTTCGAGGGGAGGTCTGAGGGTCGTTTTCTAGTCGCTAACGCGTTGTGAGCAGAAAATTCAGACAGTTACCGATTCCGCCTATTGTGAACAACAGTAATTTGTATTTCCCTGCAAACCTTATTTAATAGTCAACAATTTAGTTAAACATTCTCAGGTCCTCGTGGAAACGAGCTGGCTACCTCCGGATTTAAAGATCAATATTCTAGACAAGTTCTAGCTAGTTCCTTATGTCATCTTTCGATGGTTAATAATTAATTCATATAAATGAAGTCTTACTATAGAGTGAACAAATAAAATATACCAAAAAATTTATATTATCAGAAATATTTGGGAATAAAAATAATTTAAAAATTTCAGACAGCAGATTTGTTTTAATACTGTTCAAACACATTATAGGTAGCAGCATTAAAAAGGAAAATGGAGAAAAGAACTGACTGGTTTAGGATAATATGCCGATATAATTTAAAGCTGGGAGCAATCCTTTTAAATAATGAGGTTATTTCATTTGCTGTTATAGCTACTATAAGTAACAAGAAAAACAGACACTTCATAATATTATATTAACTTATTTAAATCATTTTTATTATATTCTTTATCACTTACAATTTATAAATCACGTAATGCTATGTATGTAAGATGTTTAAATTGTTTTCCCGAAAGAAACAAAATGCTAAAAGATTTAATATGTTGAAGTTATTACGTGAAATGTGTAAGATTAAAATTATGCAGCCAATGTCTGGAGACAAAAATTAATTTACCTTATACATCTTCTCGTACTTGAAAGCATTGCGAATAGCAATAATACCCACGACACTAACATCCAAGTAATTCTGGAATGCCGACGACAGAAGTATTTTTAGACACAAGCGGTAGGTACTATATTGGTAAGCACTTTTATATCGTATAAAAATGTTGTGTAAATGTTTTGTAAATATCTCTCTAAAAGCTGGATAAAAATAGAGTTTCACCTCAAGCTTGTATAAATAAAATAAATTTCGCAATGAAAGATATTGACATGCCTGTCTTTAATGTGACTTATTTTCAGTGATGAAATAATAAACAATCTATGTTGCCTTTGACGGTCTACTAAAGATGTTTGCCCGCTTAATTGAATTTATAGTAAGTAGTAATTTTTGAAAATAGAGTTGTGAAGTTTTAGAGAATTTCATTTTAATATGACTAAAGTTGGTAGTTTGGTTAAAGTATCAATTGTAAATTGATATTAATTTAAGTAAAATGGTTTATATAGAAACTTTAAGGGCTTTAAGGCAGATATTTTTATTCTAAACGTAGTTGCTGCATATTGTTACAAGATCGGCGTCGAAATACCCGAATGCAATGTTGTCAAATTTACTTCCTACTAAAACCTTAGGAATTTTTACACAATTTGGCAATACTTTCACTGAAAACCCTGAGGCAACCTCGCAAGTGTGAAGTCCCAAGCCCCTAGGCCTTTAAATAGCGAAGATACGCCGCTTTCCTTTTAACTCACACAACCATCATTTGACTTGTCTCGGACTACTACTAGGATCTACCACAGTAAATGTGGACGGGACTTTTAGGAAGCTTAGACGGACCAGACGGACCATCCAAAAGCATATCAACCTTGAAAACAGTAAGACCGCCCATTTGCATCGAGTGGATTGTTAGGTACTTACAGTAACATGCCTTATAATTTAATCACTTTACGGGTCAAAATTATATTATATATTATAGGTATTATTGAGTTACGTTGTTGTCACCCAGATTTGTGGGTTATATTTGTGTCAGCCTTAATCAGCCCTTTATAGCCTATGTATATTTACTGTCAAACGTCAAGGTAGGACAGGTTCACATTATCTTTTAAGTAAACGGTTGGTGGATAATATATGTAGCATGGTTCTTACTGTTCTATTATGTTTCGTAAACTTTACGACACGGCTGCGTGCCTATACTTTGCGCTATAAATTTAAAATTACTTTGTCGAGACATATGCTCTATAGTTTAGATAAATCCTGCATTATTAATTGTTAGAAAATATATAGTACATTTTGGTCTTAGATGCTCCGCGCCCATCCTATTATATAACTTATTTCATACTGTCCAGTAGATCTACTTACCCTATACTGATTTGCGGCTGGTAAATGGAATATTCCAGTACCTGATACTGTAATGTTGTTGCCTAGCAACACTTTACCGGATTGTCATTAGGGAGCTATGTTTTGAGTTCAAATCAATTCTTGACAGTTATTTAATTTAGTAACATTAAAAGTCATTCATAGCAAAAGCATAAAGAATGCTTTGAAGTGAATGCTTCTACCTATTTCAGTGAAGCTACGATGTTAGGGAATTTATTTAAAATTTCCTGAACACTACATGCATTATACAACCAAAGAAAATTATGATATTTCAAAAGAAGGTTCATTTTTATTTTAAAATGAGGATAGTATGAAATAAAACTACACCATTCGAAGCGATCAGGTTTTGTGCATAAATGGTGAAAATTTCATGGCGGTAAGTCTAGCCGTTTTTTTAATGTGGTTTCGAATTTTGTACATAGGGCACTCTAAGGCCATTTAAAAAAATGCCCAACTAAAAAAAGTTGTACGTAGATCACACCAGATATGCCCCAAAACATGCTGTACAAGGTGGTATAGGTTACATCTGGTTCTACGCCAAGGATCACCTACCCCTAAAAAGAAGCGAGTCATGTCCTCTGAACAAAAATTAACGAACCGAAGATTTCGGCCTTCTGCATTCTACTCGCTATAATTTCGGTATGACGAAGTGGAAACTGCCCAGAAAGCAGTTTCCCTCCACTAAGGGTTGCAAAAATCAGTACCATTACCTTAGGGATGGGAACCTATTATTCATATTATTGTTGCTGATGTTTTTTAATTGCCATAATTATAGACATTACCATTATTATCATTTTAAAATTTCTTTCAGTCAGTGTCACAGTTAAATGAAATGTAATTCATTTAACTTTGTCTGTGTGCAGCAAAATAACAAAAATGAAAATAAGTAGGTAAGCGCCCACATGAACAGGAATACAAATTTGTATCCATATCATCAAGTAATTTGCTATTGTTTAAGTATTTATTATGTAATTAAACAAATTTATACCCCTGAAAGATTTTATATATAATAACTTTAATTAAGCAATTTTGATGAATAACTGATTAAAGATCAGGTTTCCATTTAATTGATATTTAAAGTGTAATCAACATTGAGTGGAGGTTATTTAAACGTTAGGGATTCGGAGAATAAGGTACAATAAAACCAGCTGGAAAACCAAGGTTATGATTAATTATACGAAAGTGTTTCATATCACGTTTCGCTGAATGCTACGAGTACTTTCAGGGGATATCTGCTTTATATTCAGACGATTTTATATCAGGACGTATTGCAGACATCTGTCGGTGTGTAATATTAAACATCAAGTGAAAGGTAACCTTCGGGTAATATACTTTTTTGCTGGAATTATTGGAACTTCATAAGTATATCATTTATTGCTGTTTTCTAATTTATATTTCTCGGATCAGCTTTTTTATTAACATAATAAGATCTTGATTCACAGTTTCTTAATATAAAATTGTAACATACAATCTGATTCACTTGAGGAAATCCACTATCGCGATCGTGAGAATGATGGGAGATGCAGAAAATATTAAATTAAACAGGCTAGCAGTCATCTTGGAGAAGATTATTATTGCCAAAGAATGTAATCTTTGAATTTCTGAGACATGTAGAAAAAACTGAAAATATGAAAATAAAATTTTGCCAAGAGCGACGCTCAAATTTGGAAACTTGGTTTGGTATTTCTACACGCAAAATAGACGTAATTTCTTTGCAAATAAATAAGACTGACAACAAGAAGTTTTATTTTCAATTGCTGCTATATTGAATACTTGGCACGCGAATGTACTTCAAAAATCGAAAATATTGCTACTGACATGGTATTTTGTAACAGTTGGTATCATTAACGTTTATCAACTTTTCTTTGCTTGAAAATTTATTTAGGTTATGATTATTTTGTATACCATTACTATAGCATCTATAGCACACCATACAAACAAAAGATGTAGATTTGTTGCTACCAATATTTAAAAACAAAAATTTGAGTGTCGCAAAGGGTTTCTTTTCGATACGCAATTGCGTTTCATAATGACTTGTTTATAGACGCAAAATAGAAAAAGTATATTTACCTACTTAGTAGGTAACAATAAAATCCTAAAATAATTACTTTCAGGTCGTAAATTTAAGGCCACACTTGATGAAAAATATAACTACTGGAATTTATTTTATTTTCCTTCAATAAAGTTTTCTATTCTCTATATTATGAAAACCAAATGTTATAGTGCTTTACGATAAAAATGTCATCGCAATAACTCTCAGATTACGTCACAATATGTGTTTGTGTATAGTAAGTAAAGTAGTATAGCAGTACCTGGGAAAATTATTAATAATATAAAATCATAATGAACTATATTTACGACAAATATACCCGATAAATTAAATCAAATTTAATTAAACTGAGTATAAATTCATTTGGTCATAATCGTCAAATTATTTTATACAATCAAAGTGCATTAATTTAATTCTGTACAACTGGCCAAATAAATTATTTCATTATAGGACACCATCATTCCTTCCTCTGTTTTCAAATATGTTTAAAGTAATCAAGTCCGTTTCACACCAATTCTTTTTGTGTTTTTTGCATGCAGTATAAGATCTTAAACGAATGATTAGTTGACGTTGCATGCCAAAAATACTCATGCAAAAAACTTATATCTTATATATTTATAGTAATTATTTAATATAAATATATTACGTGCATCCATATTAAAACATATACATTACATTATGAATCCACTCACCTATAAATGCCTGTGCCAAACATTTACCTAGGATATGGTGGCGCCAGGGAGATTCTCCGAGTTATTTTAAGAAATAAGAACACACCGACTAAAATGATTTTTAATTGAACTTGTTGTGAAGAATAACTGGAATGATATCCTTCGAACTTATTGTAGATATAAGCAGACAAGTATATAAGATACTAGAGAATTTTGTAATGAATTCAGCCTAGCTCCACATTTTTTCTTCAGCATTTATTTTTGTTTTCAATACATATTAATTATAATACTAGTAACAATCAATTTTCTAATTTATTAATAACGGGATGCAGTCTATGCATTTTAATATTGTATATGCAAAGGGCATCCACATTTATATAATTCCCGAAAGATAGCGGATATAGTAGCAAATGAATTTATTTTTAGCTTATATCTTACAAATATATCAAAACATTACTGTGCATATGCTTAAAAATCTTCATGCTTTTCGAAAACTTACTGTTTCTTCCTACAAAATGCATATAAAAAAACAGAAGAAGTGATTCCAGAAGAAAAATCAATCAAAAGCCTTTAATCATGAGATATTACTTCATGGAAATTATTTGGATGGTAGCTGGAACATTTAGATGGTAACTCCTATGCACAGAGCAACTTTGCAACAAATTCGAACATGCTTAAATTCTTAAAAACATTGCAACAACACAGTTAATTAACGTCAAAAATGTTATACATATCATTTAAATTTTAAAAAGTACGCTAGAAGTGGACTCGATGAACGATGTTGCGACGTGATTACCTAAATAGGCATCGTGAATGTTAGTAGTGATGAGAAACACACCGTAGTGCCCTCTTTGAGTCTGTGCTACTATCTGTCTGACAATTATTGTCAAATTGACAGACAGATAACGACCTGCTTTGCCGCAGGTGCCATTACAGCAGTGATCTCTATTGTCTTTAAGGAATACAATCCCACTTATTTATTTGAAGGAAATGCCGAAAACAACTACTTTCGAGTCCACGATGTGGCGACTCCTATGGAGATGCCGATGTAATGCAACGCCAGTCGGGACATATTTGCCGTGGAGTAGTTGTTTTCGGCATTTCCTTCAAATAAATAAGTAGGATTGTCTTCCTCAAGAGACAATAGAGGTCACTGCTGTAATGGCACCTGCAGCAATGCAGGTCGTTATCTGTCTGTCAATTTGGCAATAATTGTCAAACAGATAGTAGCACAGACCCAAAGAGGGCACTACGGTGTGTTTCTCACCACTACTAATAATTAATATTCAATTACAAAAAATGTTCAGGAGGACATTAATAAATCACTTTTTGTTCATGTTGGACAACAAGAAGCGTAGTTGAAATAAAAAATGTTGAACGACAGTGGTGTCCAACTAAATCAGTTAATTTAGTTATTTAGGTAGGATTTAAAACATTTTATTGCTTTTAGCTCAGCTCATTTGTGAACATATTGTATGTTTATTAAATAATAAGAAAGGTTTATTTTCCTATCCCCTACCAGCCCTTAAAGTTTGTCGGTATGGTTTTGGGACACTCTGTATAGGAAAACTCTTAGTTAACTATTGACTTATTTAATAAGTATGCTAAATCATCCAATGTGATGCTGATGTATTTTCGAATAACCTGATAATTTTTTAATATCAAATTTTAATCTGCTGTTGGACGATGACTATTATTCAAAATATTACTAGAATATATTCATGTGAGAACAATGTCGACCTGAACTTGTATATCTGTAAAATATATAAGAGTTTCATTTAACAACAAATATTTATTTTCAAGTGTAGGTTTTATTTTACATTTAATACCAAATTAAAAAAGCATTTATAAAATACATAAAAGTCTCATGGAGTATCATTTTTAATGTTAACCTGATGATAAGTAAAGAAATAGGTAAAGGAAGATTCTATTATTCACCATTCAATTTGCACATACGAAAAATGTTTTTGAATGACAAAGTTAGTATATTGTAAAAAATCCGTTAACTGGAAATCTGATAATATATTTATATCGGGTTATTCAGAACTCATCTCTAAAACTTTGAGGATATGTGCATCCTTAAATAAGAAATCGATATCACCAAAAAATTTTTAATAAAAGTAATTAGGATTTCCCGTAAACAATGTTTAAAGTTATACCATTATGAAGGACTACGTAGATGGGCAACTGTACTTCAAGGACATCGGATATACCACATTCCGACAAAAAACAGTAAACAAGTTTTTTGTACCTGGAACGCCTATCTATCTTTAAGTTTATTTTAAAGTAAAAACGCTGCAAATCTTTTTTGCGCCGGGTGCGCCGGTTTTTTTCGTGCTAACTAGTTTGTATTGTCAGTCCCAAGGTCACTCCATTACAGTGGACCAGTATCCAGCGGCGTGCAATGAAAAATTTTTAAATAGTTTTTTACAGACCCCGCCAGAAAAATTTTTTTTTGCACTACCACATTTCTACATGTATGTTGAACATCCCCAAATTTTATTATGGATAGGTTCTGAATAACCCTGTATATGTAGGGAGTTATTTCTATTTTAGTTAACCGGTTCACCTATTAGCTTCGCCTAAATAGTAACGTAATAAGGTTGTTACCCATATTTACTAGAGATTTACTAGAGATGTGTTTCATGAAGCAAAGTATAAAGGAAATTAACTAAAATGGTGTAAATCTGGCACAAAAATACAATATAGACCAATAAATAAATAATTAGCTATTCTTTTATTGTTTTAAAATATTTTCCCAAAAACTCCATTCTTGTTTTATAAAATTAAAGTTTCAAAGAGAGAAGCCACATTTTTTTTGCTTTAGTCATAATCTGTTTCTAGTGATATTGACAACATTTTTCTGGCGATGTATACAACAAAATGTAGTTGGAAATAAGTAGTTAAGCTATTCACTTTATCTTCTTGACAGTATAATAATAATCTCGAATGATTGTATTACTAAAAAATGTAAATATATTGTCAAAAAATGTTGTAAGCTATCCAAGTAAAATGTTTTTCTTTGTAATGTTTCTATTCAAAAAATATAAATAATCTTTCTTGTCTCATTCCGCAATAATTTAAATAAGTAAAATTTATCGATAGTTTTCCTGGCATTTTTTACATTTTTAATAATGACGACGATTCAAATATAAATATAATGTCTGTAATTTATTTGTGGTGCCTTTTCATGATTTATAGTTTCTTTTGAGATTACACCACCTGTAAAATAACATAAAGCAGGAAACCAGAAGCATACAAATTAAATATTTAAAGTGCAGTTTCAAGGCAAACTTCTAAAGTTTGCCCCAAAAAACCACTGTATAATATTCCTAACACTGACATAGTTTTCACCATAACACCAAAATACTATACTGCACTACATTGAGTGCAGTATAGTGTTTTGGTGTCATGTGGAAAACTATGTCAGTGTTATCTTCACACCAAAGGTTTCAACACCTTTCAAAAGTGTATAATATGCAATAAAATAAAAATTTGATTATTAAACTAAATTTCATCAGTAGTTTTTCAGTTTTATACAAAATTACATGAACAATGCAATACAATTACAATGCAATATTACGTGTCAAATTTTAAAATATCTAAATAAAATAATTATTATATATATAATTTAAAAGAAATTAAACACTTAACTAGCTTTTCCTAAACTTTCAAGTTGATCCTCAACTTTTCGTCAGTAGAACGTTTGTATAAAGAATTTGTTTGATCGACATTTTAAAATGTCATCACATGCACTGATCAGTGATCACTATGATGTTATTAATTTTCCACTGGAAACATCCTTCTGGAATAGAGGAAGCTACGTTTGATCCATGATATTGTTTCTAACGAGATACAATTATCACCATTAAGTTTAATAAAATCACTTTCTTTTAATTTTATTTTAACTGATTTTTCTTCTTCTTGTAATAATTCTTATCAGACAAACGTTCTACTGATGAAGAGTTGAGGATCAACTTGAAATGTCGAGGAAAAAGCTAGTTAAGTGTTTAATTTCTTTCAAATTTTATTATAATAATTATTTTATTTTAAACATATTGAAAGTATGACATGTAATATTACAGAATTTTGTATAAAACTGAAAAACCACTGATGAAATTTAGTTCATTTATCTAATATTTATTTTATTGGATATTATACAGTGGTTTTTTGGGCCAAACTTTAGAAGTTTGTCTTGATACTGCACTTGGAATATTTAATTTGTATGCTTCTGGTTTCGTGCTTTTGTTATACAGAAAGTTCCAGAATGATTGTCTGGTACGGGAACGCAGCCTATCCTGAATATAATCAAAATTTATTTCCATTTGGTAAAATTACTTTCTTTTTTAATTGTCAATTTGATAATTTTCATATTTGACAGCATTTGACGTTTGACTCAGTGGCGTTTAGCATTTTTCGTGTTTAAATTGTTTTACTGAAGTATCATGTGCGTTAAAAAGAGTATTTTTCAATACTATACAGTTTCAGAGAGTTCTAAATCAGGTTGATAATTTTGTATTTCTTAATATTGAAATTAATGTTGAAATTAATATAAGAACCATAAATTAATGTTTTTTAACGCTCACAATTCACAGTTTGAATAGGTTATACTGGTGATACATAGGAATAGAATAATACAAAATAATAACTATATTATTTTTAATAAATTGTCTTTATTTTATTTTCAAGATAACCTATATTTACTGACATATCATGGCATGGAACGAATCAAATCAAACCAGTAAATTCCCTTGCCTGCGCTCATGTTTCTAGTGCAGATACTAAAAATAGAAAGGCGGCACATAAAAAATCATTATGAAGTGGTACGGACCATCATTCTGGAACTCTCTGTATTACAGGTGGTGTAATCACAAAAGGTACTATGAATTACTCAAATATAACTTCAAACTGACATACATACTGAATGCATTAAATACATTATTTAAATATTATAATACTCTTATATTCTCAGATAATTTTGAAAACCTGAACAAGGACATGCAAATAGCTTTGAATATTTATAAGGTATGGTTCTTACATTTCTTCGGAACCCAGTCCTTAAAATAATGAGACCTGGGGTACCGAATACTATGAAAACCGAATTTTCAATAATTGTTTTGAGTATCTGTGCACATTCAAACCACGGTTTGTGTGGATGGGTTATATTGGTCATTGGTGTAACGAAAATTCTAACATTTTCGTTACAATTGGTATTTTTTTACTTTCACTAAAAGTGCTACTAAAGTACTTTCAGTACTTTAAGTGAATTTTAGTTCCTTTAGTAATCAATTATTCAAAGGAGTTATGTATCTTCCTCATCTTTTTAATAGATCCATTTCATAAGTTGGTTTCAGTGAGGAATTTTTATTCATATAAATGTTACTTCTACTAGCCATTTAACTTGTAATTTTTTTATTTCAATTACTGGCCTTTTTGTTACCTTTTATAGGTGCCCTCTGGAAGACCCGCAACAACTATTGAAACTACTACTCTTGGAGCTGCAACTACCTAGTGATCCAAACAAATATTACTCGCTACCAGTTCTTGAGACCCAGAGTTTCCGTACACTACTCCAGACCTCTAGCTAGACGGTTATAACAACTGAACCTCTCGTCCTGGAGGAATATTCTAAGGATCTCTGGACTCCGTGTAACAATGTTGGAGCCAATAAAGGTAGCCACTGAATCAGTAGGGTTTAATATTTGATCTAAGAATATTATACAAAGGTCCAGCCTTACAATTTTAAATCTTTTTTTTCATTCTGAATTACTCGGGACATTGTGTATTTGAAAAATTTTTTGTAATGCAAATTCAAATTCAATCTGTTAATTAATATCAGGATCAAGTTTTTTGTGTTTCTGACTTCACCTGTATTTAGCAAAAATAGATAAAATAGGTTTGAATTTTTTTCTTCTATAAAAAAATCTCTGCCGCCATCTAGAGGGTGATAGTAAACACAGTGCTCTCTTCGAACATACCCTAACAACTGAGCTATCGGAGCTAATTTGTGATCAATTAGCAAAGATAAGTTATATTGGTCACAATAGACATTTTATTTTATAGGTTGTTGACTAACGCTTTTATTAGGGGCGAAGTGAGATGGTGCATGAGTACATATCGTAATAATTCATATATTCATACATTAATTGATTCATTGCCTCATATTTTAGGCATTAATTCACTCACTGTTTAATTTATTTATTAATAAATTATATATTAATACATTTATGTACCAGGAGTGTAATAAGAGTCGGTGCAATAATTAAAAACACGCGTTACACATGTGTGAATTTCTCATAAATATACAAAATTCTAAACATAAAATATATTGCAATAACATTAAAAGGGTAACAAGTAGGTTAGCCAGTGCTTCACGGTGATAATTTTAAAATTATTTATGAGTACATATATAATGCAGTTTACTTCATTTTATTAAGATTACTATATAATTGTGCACAGATACAAAATTTTCACATAATACAAATTTATATTAAGATCTAAGTAACTGTGCTTATGGTGTTTCTTACTAAATATATTCTTAAAATAGAATTAAACGGGGGCACTCGAAAATTTAATTATTGATAATTGGAAAATTTATTTGTTTGGTTAATATTTTATGTCGGAAAGTAATTTAATGGTAATTGAATTTAATAGTAATGTGTGCTGCAATTATAAGCATTTATTTAAAACCATTTCTATAAATCTAGTAAACGCGTACCTTTGGCTGTATAAATTTTATTACTTTCATGGAAAAAGGCATTTATAAAAATCGGTTTGAATGTTCTTTAATTTTATCTATTGAAATTGTTGAAATATATTAAAACCGTGTTTCCATATTAAAATAAAAAAATATTAAAGCATTTTCTGTTTACCTTTTCAGCATTTAAAAAATATATCATAAGCTTCAACCTCCTATGTTTTAAAAAACGGTGCTCTTAAAACAAAACACAAATTTGTGACCTAGTGCTATAACAGGACTACATTACACATAAACAATTTTTTCAACAATATTTTACAGCACTCTGCATCCAGTGACACAAATATGTCACCTTCTTGTTTGTGTGATACTTAGTTCGTAAAATATTGTGATTTCTTTTACATATTAATGCTGATATTAAATCGGTTGTACCAGTTGAACTACAAGTATGATCTACTTATTAGATGGTATTAATAAAATTAAGTACCTACGTTTCCTTTCAAATTTTGGAGGAGGTTCTTCATTTGTATGAATCAAATGGTGGAGGAGATACTCAACAAAGGAGCACTGGCTGTTTTTGTAAATGTCTAGTTAACAATGAATACCTTCTTAAGTTCAGGTATGAATAAAAATAGTGGCGTTCGGTAATTTAATTACCTCAGATTGATCTTTTTAGTCCGTATCGTTCATTAATTACATCTAGAGGTAGGGGCGGTAAATCTTGATCGTTCAGAAATTAAATTAGATCGATCAGAAGAAGATCTGTTTGCTCGAACCATTTTGGTCGAGGAGAAAAATTAATCTGAATTTGTGAGGTTGTGGTGGTCATGGTTGCCAATTGTCAACTGTAACAGAAAACTTTGGCACAGTTTCTTCAGCGAAGTTTTCATTTTTTTCCAAACAATTTGTACATTCTTCATCTTCATCTTCATCTTCAAAAATTATTTCATATCCTTGGATTGCATTTCGAATGGTTGATTTTACAATATTCATTATTTAAATAATTCGAAATATAATATACAGTGTGGCGCAGATGGATCGGGTGGTTTTAAAATGCTTGTCAAACTGTCAATTTTAAAGGTATTGGATTGAAATAAAGTGCAAAACGTGTAGTTACAATGGAAGTTTATTAACAAAAAATTAGTAAAGTTAGTTTTTAAAAATTACATCCATCAAATGCCCTCCTTCTCGAGCGACGCATTCTTGGAGTCGGTCCTTAACGTTCCGCATTGCCCGCTCAAGCACATCACCAGGAATTAATGTGATTTCGTTGTGAATTGCTGCCTTCAACTCCTGAATGGTCCGGGGATTGTTCATGTACACCCTTGCTTTTAAATAGCCCCATAAGAAGAAGTCACATACCGTGAGGTCCGGTGAGCGAGGGGGCCAATGGAGATCTCCATTACGGGAAATCAAACGGCCAGGGAACAGAGCGCGTACAGCTTGCATTGATATCCTAGCGTTATGTGAACATGATTGAAGAATTTCTTCTCCCACAACTTGAAGAGAACAATTACGACATGGACAATATGTGGTTCCAACAAGACGGGGCAACTGCACATACCGCTAGGATATCAATGCAAGCTGTACGCGCTCTGTTCCCTGGCCGTTTGATTTCCCGTAATGGAGATCTCCATTGGCCCCCTCGCTCACCGGACCTCACGGTATGTGACTTCTTCTTATGGGGCTGTTTAAAAGCAAGGGTGTACATGAACAATCCCCGGACCATTCAGGAGTTGAAGGCAGCAATTCACAACGAAATCACATTAATTCCTGGTGATGTGCTTGAGCGGGCAATGCGGAACGTTAAGGACCGACTCCAAGAATGCGTCGCTCGAGAAGGAGGGCATTTGATGGATTTAATTTTTAAAAACTAACTTTACTAATTTTTTGTTAATAAACTTCCATTGTAACTACACGTTTTGCACTTTATTTCAATCCAATACCTTTAAAATTGACAGTTTGACAAGTATTTTAAAACCACCCGATCCATCTGCGCCACCCAATCAAACCGTCAACAAAGTCAAAACAGAAAAGGTGGTTATATTCTGCCTTATCCAATCGATATCGTTCATTTATTTTATATTTCTCCGTCTCATCTGGAATCACATGACTGTAATCTCGTCGCATCCGTGAGCATATTATTGAACGCAACTATTGAGCATATACTGTAGCAATGAAGCAGCTACTCAAATAATTTTAGGTTAAGCTCGGTAGCATGTCAGTATTAGTAATAAACGTACTTTCATAAATGTTGGCCGAATTTATGTCTATTGCTCGTACAAGAAAATATTATAAATAATCATTGGAATGGTTGGCTTAATATTTTTTAAGAGACGAGTTTGAAAGCAGGGCTGGGTCTCTAACAACTACCGAGAAAATGAGAATTTTTCTTCATAACGCCGGGGACCCTGGATTCTCAAGGGGTGTATACGAGAACATTGGAGTGCACCAAACAATAGTATCTTTAACAGTTGTAGCAATAATGGACGATAGAGTACGAAAATCAAACATATGGATAAAGTTTCCATTAAGTGCAGAAGAATTGCAGCAAGAGAAATATAAATGGCAATATAAGTACAACTTCCCTTCCTCTATCTTTCTCTCACATCCCTATCCATTAAACAGGCCGTACATAGAGATGAATATGTTAACGCAAAGAGAATATGTAGTCTTAAAGTTCAGGCACCGTGCAACATCCGAGAGGAGTTTCCAACTGTCAATGTTAATGACAATAGATATATGAAAAAAAAAAACATTATGTAGTGGAATACAGCTAGTGTTCTTCTTCTTGGAGATTCAGGTTATGGACAGAGGGCAGGTTTTTCAGTGCAAGGATTTATAACTCAGTATCAGTTTAGAACTAGGTAGCTGACAGTTAAAGCGTTTTTCAAACTACTGTGAACTGATAACTACCAGTCAAAGTGCCTGTCCATTTAACAAATACTTCAAAGTGTCTGTTTGTATACTAACTTCCAGTTAAGAGAATAACCTAATTATTTATTGTCAAAAGCAACAGTCATTTATAATTACTACAAATTTTGTTATGTATGATCTTAAAAGATAATATTCAAATTGAAAATGGGGGTAAACTTTTTAATCTTTTGGGAGATGAGGATAAATTTATGGTGGACTTCTTAAATCGTGAAAGAAGACCCTACACAGTCAGGGAAAGACGGAATACTTTTAAAAAATACGATGACTTGGATATCTTTATTAGATTTCGCTTAAAAAAGGAAACAGTTCTCCAAATTTTGGAATAAATTGAGAACCAAATTGAAACCATATATATTTTACATACATACCTACTTTCTCCACTATTATATGATACTGTGATTACAAAACGCTGGTAATAACAAAACAAACATTAAAATTTAATCAGCGTACCTATACATAAAATGCTATAATTAATAATTATTAAGCTAAGTTTCAGATTGTTCACAAATTTAATGATAATTGAATAATTTTCATATGGAGGGTAAATTAGCCAATAACAGTAAAGTATTTAAAAGTCACTCTTACCAATCCTACACAATATTTTGCTAACATACAGTTACTTTAGCTACCAGATAAATTTGGATTGGATAAACACTTCTAGAATTAACAGACACTTTGACGCCAGTTACCCTTAACTGCTAGTTACTTAGCATACAGTTTTAACTGCGCATTGAAAAAACGGCCCTTACCCCAAAATTCGTCGTATTACCTATAGACAGTGTAGACGTCATTAGCGTCTACACAGTTGTCATTTGAAGCGCACGTACTTAAAAAGCCGAAGAAGATGCCCAATTTTCACACCAAAATTTTATTAATATCAAATATAACTACGTGCTCAATTTTTAGCATCCACTCCGCTTCTTGTTGAGCAACTGCTAGGAGCATGTACTCCGTTTTTATTGATACCACCCAATATATTTTTAAAAACAGTTCGAGTTCAATACGCAGTGAGTATCGGTTCCATTTGAGTTGCAATTAAGGTAAATGTAACGATTAAACATCCACATTATTCAACTTACAGCAAGCCCTGAATGCTCCTCTTTTTACAATTCAAAAAGGCACAGCAAACTGTTACTGCGGAATAATTAAGGCTGTCATAATCCGTTTGTCGTATTAAGCTGAACACACATATGTTATACAATAAGTCGCAATGCTCGTACTTAGTTGTGCTCCGATCCATTGTGATGAAGCTTTTACGGTACAATGCAGAAATTTCGCCTATTGTTCGCATAATAACTTATGACGTTTAAACGTACGGAAACATGCTCGCAAAAACATGTTTATACACAAGTTACTGTTACACTTATTGTAATATTCGCGAAAGTTAATCTGATACAAGTGGAGTGCTGCTCTTTATGAGTATGCTATTGGAAGTAAATGGGTATCAAAATATTATAATTTCAAATTTGTACATTTTAAACAGTAGATATTAATAGTTTACTGATCAAGATAATTATTTTAAGGCCCATAAACGGGAAGCAGAAACTTTATTTCAGGTAATTCTAGTATTTGTATAGCAACAAAATGAAAATTATAATGTTGAAAAATTTTTAATCTATATCTTTAGATTGGGATCAAAATTTTTCTGCAGCAACTAATTCCTCATATTTAAAAATAAAAATGGGGTTTATGTAATATCGAAATTTTAGTACAATATTTTCGAGTATTTTTTGACTTACTATTTACGTAAATCTAGATCACATTAACTCATTAGACTTCACAAGACGGACAACCTAGTGGAATAGACATTTTTTATACCTGGGTAACTCTATTTTTTAAGAAATATCAACTCATGATAATTTTAGGTTGAACCAAATGAGGTTCGGATACTTGAAATATTGTTGTATGTAATACCATGTTCTTTCTTCAATAGCCACTTTCTTCTTTACTAAAGAAATTTAGATGACAAAATACCGAGACCGTAGCTCAAATGATTTTGTCTTTTAAACTTTTCGAATCACAAACAAACGTCCGAATTTAAGTGAAAACCACCGAGAAAAAATATCCTGAGAGTAATCGAACTTCGAGAGGTATTCGTAGCTTTATTCAAAATCTTTAAAACAAAAAGAATGACGGATTAGATATTTAATGTTACATTTGTTAGGGCGTAGAACAGTTTGTAAAAGTGCAATTGTCAGATTAATATAATTTGGTCTGTTGATATCTGTCTGCTTGACAGATTACTCGCGATATTACCATAAGATTTTTCTCTGAGGTTTCCTACTATAGTGAAGTGATGTTTCTGATCTAGTTGTTATGCCTTATGCTATGTTATGTTGTTAGCCTGAGTTCTTTATTGAAGTTGATGAGAAGTGACCGCTTATTTTTATTAACTTTTAATGATATTCACCCGCTTTAGTCAAATTTAAGGCTGCACTTGAGCGGCGGGAATGATTTTATATATTTTTTTCTTTAATATTCAATTTGATTCAGTCTGCCGACACTTTAGTCAATTTAAGTATCTCATTCACTTCAATAGTTGTATTTTTATACCAATGTTTTGAATCATCGTTTTTCCAAAACGGGTTAATGCTTAGAAATAATCTATCTCTTGTAGTAGGTATGTATTGGTGTCTGTTGTAGAATTTTTTAATATAATCTTACCGGGCATATATCGGCTGTTTTCTTCATTTTAAATTAGCCACTTACTATCACATTATTTGTTCGAACTACCTTTACAAGTTCTAGAAAATATCATATTGTATTCAGTACGACCTCTCAACATACTCTTATTAAATTTTTCTTCTTTAAAATTATAGATTTCGCAACTTGCTGCCTTACCATATCGCCAGGCCAATTCATTAGCAGTAATGTGAATAAACTTTTTTCTAAAAAAGTGATATTGGAATATCTTTATCTCACATATTCGCCATTTGGTTAATTTCGTTATTAGTTAATGAAACAGAACTCTCCTTACGTTTTGTAACAATACTCAATACCTCCTTCCGTTTCGAACTTCGAGCTTCACGAGATCACGAGTTTCATTCTAAAGTAGTATGTCTGAGAAAGGGTCAGATAATATTAATTTTTTCTCAGTATTTACTTATTTTGAACGATTTTGGTAGTTGCATTCCACATTATCTTTAGAAAATATTTTTCTAACCATCTCTATTCTTAGTAACCCCAGTCCATTAAAATATTAGCAACATCTCTTACCGATTTCTTCGAATTTAAGTCAAAATTTTGCTCCTGGCAAAAATCACTAAATTGTTTCCACTGGAGATTTACATTTATGTTATTTTGTGGGTTAATATTTCTATTTCACTTAAGATACCTACTTGGCGGACGGTCCCAAATCGAGACTTTTTAAAATTACATTAAACTAATGTCACTTTCGTTTATGTAATTGATAATTCCACATCACAAGATTTGAACAGATAAAAACGATACGTTACTATGGAAATTTATAAAAAGTGAATAAAAAAATATTTGATTTTTTATACACTTATATTTTCTCCCCCTTCCTTTTTAGCCGTTAGTAAATCGTCTCCTTGATAGTTTCTAATAAGAAAAAAATTGAGAGAAGAGGAATTGTCGGAGAAATTTAAACGATTTTTCTTGATTCCACTCACACCTTATTAGTTACTTAATCAACGATTAAACGTAATTTTAATCCTACTAATCAGCCAACACAATTCCACCACCTTAAGTTTCAGGTTAGTTTTTAATTTTATTTTTAATTTCCTATTGAAAATTTCACCGAAAACACCGACGGCTGCAAAGTTCTGTAACAAGAAGCTAGAGGAATCACACGCCACGTCTTTATACTTCCTTGATTTTTAATTTGTCGAAGCAAGGGTTTTGAACTTTTACCGACTTTTTACTTGTCTTTTTATTTAACCTCCTATTTAGGACCCTACAAATACTTCCCCAAAGATAGATCATGCACTTCATTTATCCTGTACACTAATAAATAATCAGAAAAATGGAATTATTCAAAATAAAAAATCCAAATGCGGCATAAAAACCAACTTTTAAAGTTGCTTCAAATATTTTTTTTATTATTTTACAGGCGATGTAATTTATGATGACCTAGTTTCCTAGAGCTTAGCTCACGTATAACGAACACGCTGGACGAACGGCACGTATTTTTATATATATTTAAACTAGTCAAGGTACATTCAACCGCATGGACTGAAGACCAGGCTGTGGATTTTTCAAGAAATCGTTTAGTACGAAATCAAAACTACAGCGCTAAATGTTTGCAGATGATGATGATAAATGTCGCTCGTACAACTTTATACATAGTTGTAAATACCTAATATAAAAAGAAAGAAGGGAAGAAATTTGGAGAGGCTATGAATAAAAGAGATATTTTTTATATATTCAAAAATTATACAGTGCTTTCCCCTGATCCGTCGATTTTGTTTTTAAAAAAGGCACTTTTTGACATACGACCCATATTTGTGACGTCATCGTTGTTCGAGATATGACGTCATCGACAATTTTTTTAAATAGCAACCCCCAATTTTGACCACGCCATTTGAAAGAGCGTATCATTCTACATACGCATCATGAAAAATTATGGTGTTACATAACATAAATTTCAAGAAAATAATGTTTGAAGATCTTAAAATTTAATTTTCACAATACTGACAATGATATTGATTATGTAAAAAATCGACCAAATTAAATGTTCAAATTGTGCACCGTTGGCTACCTGACAGTAGCCAAGACGATTATAATGTCCAAAATTCTTTTTGGACATTATCTATAACTTCAGGAGGTATACGATGTATCTCGTGACGAATTCTTGCTTTTAAATCTTCTAAATTAACCGGTCTAGTAACGTATACTTTGCTTTTTAAGTATCGCCACAGGAAATAATCTAGGGGTGTCAAATCAGGCGATCTGGCTGGCCACTCAATCGGCCGCCTTCTCCCTATCCAACGATTCGGGAACAGCTCATCTAAATAAACACGGACAGGTGCTGCATAATGGGGAGGTGCACCATTTTGTTGAAAGAACATGTCGTTTCTTGGAAGATCACGTCCCTCTATATCTAGATATAAAGTTATTAGTGCAGGAATGAGGTCGTCTCGAAGAAAATCCAAATATCTTGCACCAGTTAGGTTGACGTCAAAGAAATAGGGACCCAGAATTCTTCCGTCGACTATGCCGCACCACACATTTACTTTCTGGGGTCTTTGAGTGTGATACTCCATCATCTATCGGGGATTCTCGGTAGCCCAATAATGGCAGTTTTGCCTTACATCGCCGTTCAAAACACACGTAGCCTCGTCAGAAAAAATTGCGTTTTTTACGAAATTATTATCATTATTGCATAGCTCTTGCATTTGCTCGCAGAATTGATTTCGCCGATCAAAGTCGTCTTCAGATAGCTCATGAACAAGGCATACCTTATAAGGATGATACTTTGCTTTTTTCATAATTTTGTAAACAGTGAACGCTGCCATATTGAAATCAGAAGCCAATTGGTTAAGTGTTGAGTGATGATTTTCTTGTATTGCCAACAAAACATTAATCTCATCATCTATTGATTTTGACGGTCGACCAGACTTAGGAAGATCACGAACATGTCCAAAGTTACGGTATTTAGACTCAATATTGTTTACCATGCTTTGGCTAATGGGATGTCGATCAGGATGAGTTTCATTGAACAATTCAACTACTTCTCTTTGGGTGCGCATCCTGTCTCCAAATCCGATCATGCAAAGAATTTGAATTCGTTCTCGTTCAGTTAATTTTACCATTTTTTTTTAATAAAATGACAAAGTTACTACTCAATAAACAATTCAATCGCAGTGCTTTTGCCAAACAAAAGATAAGAACTAAAGAAATAACTCAAAAAACAGAAAAAACTATTTAATAAAGTACGATTTCGAGTTTTTATCTAACAGCAATAAAAAACATTCTCGGTCGCTACTGCGCTACTGTCAGGCAACCATGATTTTTCATGATGCGTATGTAGAATGATACGCTCTTTCAAATGGCGTGGTCAAAATTGGGGGTTGATATTTAAAAAAATTGTCGATAACGTCATATCTCGAACAACGATGACGTCACAAATATGGGTCGTATGTCAAAAAGTGCCTTTTTTAAAAACAAAATCGACGTGTCAGGGGATTTTTTCGAAAACTTCTCAATTTCTAAAATAACGAATTTATTCGTTACTTTTCGAAAGCACTGTATTAGATTATTATATTATCCATATATGTCTTCTACGACAGATTGCGTACAATTACCAAGATACAGGTCTTCATTCTATTATCGCTTTATTATAACTGTTCCAAAATTTAATAGCTTCCTACAAGGCTAATTCTGCCTTGATCATACAAAATGAATTTAAATATATTGTCATCCGAAAAACCCTCGAATAAATGAGTATATTTATACAGTGGTGCAAATAAACCACCCTGTACATGTTAATATATTTTTGTATTTTAAGAATATCCAACAAAATAACAACAGACACACTCAAATTTAAAAAAAACTCGATATATGGCAAGGAACACGAAACAGGGTTGTTGTTCTGCTTTGACGTCACTAATAATTGGCACGCTTACTATCACACGCCATATACTAAAAATGTTTCAGTTGGCACTAAAGACACCTGTTACGTAATAGCAATTTGCCATTGCTTATATTTTCCGTAGAGCGGTAACGTAGCTTTAACCTTGACTTTATTTTAAGTAACGATAAGTAGAGCAATAAAAATAACATTTTTTTTTCTTTGAATCATAAATGGCAGAAAAATACAGTATGTAGTTGAGAATAGTTAAATTAGAGTAAAATAGTTAATATTTTTTTTATTAGCTATATTGCAATCATAGATAGGTACTACAGTTTTTTTATTTTTACATTACTTTCCTATATAGCTGTGAGAGTGTTTGGTTAAAATGGGTATTTAAATGACTACAAAGTCTTGTCAACAACGGTGTGAAACAGGTAAATTGATTTAGTCCACTACGACCTAGTGAACTTATTTTGATGACACTGTATATTTAGAGCATCCTACTCAAATGTATTTAATATACTACAACTACATGTCTTGATATGGATTCCTTGATATAATTATCATTCATAGAGCTTCCTTTATTCAGAACATGCTGTTTCCTCTACTTCTTAACATAATCTGCGTATTACTTTCTTTGCCAACAGTCTGTTTAATTATTTTCATTAATCAGTAAAAATTATTTTTTCCCCGTTCTAGAAAAGTGAAATAAAGGAAGATAAGGAAAAAATTGTCGAATCCTTATCATTACAAACAAACTTACATTGACTCATGACTCATGAATATGTTGAAAATTGAATTAACGAACTCACTAACTGACGGAAATTAGGCATTTCCAAGGAATAGCGATACAAGGTAAAGTTAAAATTATCCATGTTTGGGGTATTCTCGTTGCATATTAATACTAATGAAATTAAATAATCAACCAAATCTTCCAATAATTAAACATTTGCCCATGGATCTTTTGGTTCAATAGATATTGCCTATCTATCCATATTAAATAGACAGAATGGGACTCAATATCAAGAATAGCCGTGTCATCATCAAATGATTATAAAAAAGTTGGTGTGAGTGTTTTTGTCAAGACAATATTCTTGCAATTGCACTGTAAACTCGAATTTAAACATTTCTGTAATTCCTTGCCAACTTTCCTGGAAAATTCTGGTAATAAATGACTATATTATTAAAGCTACTCAATTGAGGCATAACTATACAATATAAGGCTTACAGATTTAAATATAAATAATAAATCTGAACGAAATCATCGTAAAACATTGATGGCATTTTTATTTTATTTATTCCGTCTTCTGATTTCACTTGCTTGAATCTATAGAAACGTTACTCGCTATCCGCTTTATTATACAGCGTAAAAAAATATTTGCAGCTTCCAATACACCCTGTAGGAAAGTTCAACATGTTCAACTTCAATATTGGCGTCAAAACCAATAACTAATTTAAATTAACTAGTTTTGTCAGGTCGGTAGAGTCATTAGTCAATTAGTAAATGGGTTATCAGTTCTTAGAACATCCTAGGAATCTCTGCTTTTATTCCCAAAATGTTCTCTTCAAACGCTGGCAATTTAATACTTCTTAGTACTACCAACTTGACGATTTTGAGCTAGCTAAGTTGGAAGCAAGAAATTAGTATAGAAAGTGAAAATTTATAGACAAAGAAATCGGCGAAACTGGTTAAAAGTAGCAATCTACCTATTTAATATCTACAACGCTTATGATATAAATCTCATACATCTAAATAATTACAGTACAGTTTGATTGCTTGTCTTCTGTCATATATTACATCTATATCAGTTACCAAATTACTTTGTTATGGAGGTACGTTAGTACCTTCATACTAGCAGGAAAATAGGCGCAAAATAAAATTGGCAGTTTGGAAATAACACTCTAAAAATATGTAAGAGTACGTCAATGTGACCTTAATTTGATCTTACTAAAAATGGAATGAAAAATATAGTGTATTGCCAGTTAAGTTTGGCTACGCAGTTTTTCTTATACAACAAATATATTTTCGATAGAAGTAGAAATATCATTGATTTATAAACACGTCTTATATATTCATATTTCGGATATTTAATGCATATAAACTATAGATTACAAAAATGGCAAATAATGTTTATATACTACTATTTTATTCAATCTCGACGTACAAAACATCTTCTATCTATCTAGAACTATCTTGCTAAATGCGTTCTCTTTACAAAAATCACAACATTCATATTTTCGTGAAAGAATGCCTTAGCAAAATATGAAAAAACAAGTAGTTCCAATCCAAATAAAAATATCTCTTGGGGAGACTTATAGTGCCTTAGTACCCATAAGAGATGCCAGTCTCCTTATTCCACCAGGAAAGGGCAACACATATATGAAAAAACTAAAAGTTGTCTAACAAAAAATGAGCGCTTGGATTGGGCTTCAAACAGCTTGTAAAATTATGACGTTTCATTTAACTACCAGATCAGTTAAGTTTGAGTTCAAGATCATCTGAAATGTCGAATAAATATGTATTCATAGAAAATTGTACGCTGCCTTTAACAAACAATTTAGCGACTACCCTCAATTATCTCGAATCGATTGAAACTTCAGTTCGAAGCTGGCTGACATGCCATTTCGCTTGGAACAAGAAATTATTATGTAAAACAGAATAGTCAGATCAAACGGAGAAGCACAATGCATAAAGATGACAGTTGCATAAACACCGGTGTAACCACCACCATTACTGGAATTTGCTAATATATGGGGTTAACGGATCAATTAGGATCTAAAATAAATTATCCACATTCGAGAATAATTAAGAGTTGAATAGGAATGTATATAAAAGTTTATAATTTCCATTTTACTTAAAGAACAAAAAGATTATACAAGTATTATACTGAAAATACAGAGTGATTTTTTGGGCGTCCAATAGAAGTATTTCGAGAACGGAAAATTATTTTGGTTTGAAAATATGGTTTGACGGAATTCAGTAATTGAATCTCATTACGGAAAATATATATTAGAATATAGTACTTCCGGAAATACCGGAAGTTGATACAGGGTATTTTTAGTAGGAATAAGTAAGTGTTTAATTAATGATTCCATAATATTTTGTCGATCAAATGAGAATAATTATTGACTATTGTTAAACAAAAAGAACATGAAACACTCATTAAAACTGATTAGTAATTATTATCTGTCAAATGAGCTGTCTTCTATGGATTGCAAATTCTAATTGTTCGATTAGAGTACTTAGTAGCACAGAAAATGTTAATAAGTGAAAATAAGTGAAATTTTAGGTATAGGAACATCATAAATATATAAATAAATACAAATATAGGACATGATTGAAAAAAAACTGACTTTTGCCGTTTTTTATACCGGGTTTCCCATTTCATTTGACTAATGGCAATTAATATGGGCTATTACATTTCTTTGAATTTTATATTCCCAGGGCACACTATGAGAAATATTGCTAATGGTCGATAGTACTGATCGCCAAACACTTCTGACTACCAAAATACTAAAGCGAAATGATTTTTTAATTAAAATATCAACAAAAATTCGTTTTAAGTTAATAGATGTAGTTTACCTAAGCGTTTTAAGCAATGCCATTGTATGTCATCTGGTGGACTAGTTGGTTAAACAGCAGTCTTTCAAACTGAGCCTCAAAATTTTGCAGGTTCAAATCCCGCCAGAGACAGCTTTTCTATTTTACTTTTTCATTAATTACAAATTATTAGTGTTTGCTTATTCGAATACATATGGTTCATTGTTACTACTTAGTTATTATTTTTGAAAGTCACAATATTTACTTATCAAAAAAAAAATAAATAAAACATGTTTTAATTGTTTCGTTTCCTTTATCTCTTATAAAATAAGTAATCAACAAGCAACATATTTTTTATTTATTACATGGACTATGCTTTTACTAATAAGTACTTATCTCTGCTAATAGTTACTACATACTATACCTCAATCTGGATATTGAGTTAAACAGTTACAGAGGAACTGTTGTGAATTAGTAGTAATAGGTTTTTTTTTAATGAAAAACTATAATTCTAAAATTATGAGTTTTTTAAAATATGTTGAGTTTTTTGAAATACGTTCATATTTGAAAAAACTCATCATTTTAGAATTATATTTTTTTTATTAAAAAAAACCTATTACTAATTCACGAAATTACACGGACACACGGAAACAGTTCCTCTGTAACTGTTTAACTCAATATCCAGATTGAAGTATAATATGTAGTAACTATTAGCAAAGATAAGTACACTAATAAGCACAGTGCATGTAATAAATAAAAAATATATTGCTGTTGATTACTTATTTTATAAGATAGTGGCTTTAGCTAAAGATAAAGGAAACGAACCAATTAAAACATGTTTTATTTTTTTTTTTTTGATAAGTAAATATTGTGACTTTCAAAAATAATAACTAGGTAGTGACAATGAACCATATTTATTCGAATAAGTAAACTCTAATAATTTGTAATTAATGAAAAAGTAAAATAAAAAAAGCTGTCTCTGGCGGGATTTGAACCTGTAAAATTTTGAGGCTCAGTTTGAAAGACTGTCGCTTAACTAACTAGTCCACCAGATGACATAAGATGACATCCCTTAAAACGCTTATGTAAACTACATCTATTAACTTAAAACGAATTTTTATTGATATTTTAATTAAAAAAACATTTCGCTTTAATATTTTGGTAATCAGAAGTGTTTGACAGTCACTACTATCGATTCCGTTAGCAATATTTCTCATAGTGTGCCCTGGGAATATAAAATTCAATGAAATGTAGTAGCCCACGTTAATTATTGCCATTAATCAAATGAAATGGGAAGCCCCGTATAGTCATAGAATGAGGCCAAGAGCTGCAGCCCAAATTTCTTCCCTTATAATAACTTCAACATCATGTTTTTGATCGTTACTGAGAAACATATTTTTTTGTTGAACCGCTTTTCTATCAAATTTTATGGAAAAAATTAATACCAATCTCGAAAAATATTAAATTTGAACGTTACAAATGTAACAAATGGCCTTTAACAAATGTAACTTAAAGGTAAGTTTCGCAGATTCCAAAACAGTAATAAAATGTTAGGAACTTCATTAACAATAACAAATCAAGGTTAACTTCCGGTATTTCCGAAAGTACTAGATCAAGAAGGTACACCAACTTCTCGCATGGAAAATATTTTCCGTAAATAGATTCCATCACTAAATTCCCACTGCCAGATTCTCAGATCAAAATAGTTTTCCGTGCTAGAGATACTTCTATTGGAGGCCCAAAAAAAATCATTTAACTTCGTAAATGTTTACATATTTCTATATGTATCGGTCCAAAATAAAATAAACTATTAATATATTTATATTAAAATTATTTCATATTATGATCTATAAAATTTTTCTTCTTGCCAGTAATTTAAGTGTGCAAATGAAATAACCTCAAAGTTATTTATTTTTCTATTGTTACTATTATCAACATTTCATATGTGAAAATATTAATATTTGTGTTAAATGAGGGGTAGTAGTGACCCAGAGCCCAAAGTTCATAATATAGATATGAAGGACATTCAACGTTTGCCGCGGTTACTAATAATTATTGGAGATAGATGATTCTACAGCCACAGAGGACACAGACTCCTCTGTGCTACAGCCAAGAGGGTAAATGTCTGCCCACGTTCTTGTACGTGGCTGAATTCACAGAAGCTATTCAGACATAGTTGAGGTTTGAGTATTGCATAGGCGATGTGGGCGGTTCTCGGAAAGGATCCATTACCGAAGATCCCTGGACAATCCGATGGTATACATACCTACCCTGATAACAAAGTTCGGATTCGGCAAAATTTCCTAATTGGAGGTTGCTTGCTTTTTGCCACTGGTGATTGATCTTAGTGACGAAAATAAGCAGTCGTCGCATAAGAGAAACAGTATATGTGAAAGTATAAGCATATATATGCTTTATTTTATTTCTTTCTAAATAATAAAAAAACAAAAAACCAAAAGTATTTAAAATAAGTATCGCAAAAGTATATCATCAAGGCAAAGTTTTAAAATTCGCCCCAAAAAACCATTTTATAATATGCAATAAAAATAAATATATGTATGTTTATAAATATAAATAAAATTCTATAATATTACAAAATATATTTCCAATTATGTCTAAATAATAGTAACATCTAAAAGAATTTAAACACTTAACTAGCTTTGTTTGAACACTATGATATTATTAATTTGGATTAAATCTAAATTAGTAAAACATGTATGAGACAACAATGACAGGGTTGATTGGACGCAGTCTGAAATTGAAACTTCATTTTAAACATATTTATTAAACTTAATCGTGATAACAACTATCTTGAAGGGGATTGGAACCGTTGTTGTAAAGTTTTCCCTGGCATAGTTTTCCACATAACACCAAAATACTATACTGCAGTCGACGTTGGTCTAGTCACACAAATCGGCATCATCTGAAGATGATTAAAACTGTTTTAACCATCTCCACATTTTTAATCATCTCCAGATCATGCCAACTTGCTTGCAGTATAGTGTTTTGGCGTTTTGTGGAAAACTACGTCAGTTATAACAACTGTATCTCGTCCGAAACAATATTCTTGGATCAATTGTGGCTTCCTTTACTTCAGAAGGATGTTATCAGTGGAAAATTAATAATATAATGGTGATCAGTGCATGTCATGACGTTGGGATTAAAAATGTCAATCTAACAATTTATTTCACGCAATCTTCTACAGTGAGATCTAGAATGATTAACAGTATTCTGAAAGCAACTTGTCCCATTTGCTATCAAAACTAGTTTCCGTTTGCTAAAATTATCTACTTTCCTATAGTTAATTGTTCTATTTCAAAAATCGATCAGCTGACAATAGAAAATCAAGTAATTCTAATAGCAATTATCACAAGGTGCGTTCAGAATTCGGTTTTTCATTCTGGATCTCATTGTACTTCAACTGACTACGAGTCGAAGATCAACTTCAAACGTATAGAGCAAAGCTAGTTAAGTGTTTAATGTCTTCAATTTTACTGTAATTTGTTTGTTTAGACATAATTTGAAATATATTATGTTATATTATAGATAAAGTTTAGTTAATGTATCATTTATTTATTTTTATTGCCTACTAGGTATGCAGTTGTTTGGGGAACCTTTAAAAGTTGGCCCTGATACTACACTTTGGATATTTATTTTGAACACTTCTGGTTTTCTGTTTTTTATTATTCTACAGTTGGTGCAATCCCAAAAGAAAATAAAATGAACCATGCAGGAACCTACGGTACCTGCATGGTACCTTCGTGTTTTAATTATTTTTAAAATACATGGATGCTTAAGTCATAAGTTAATTAAATTAAGTCAATTTGAATTTAGAAGTTAGAAGTAGTACATTTTACATTTTTAACGTAAAATCAGTAGAATATATGTACCTAATATTGAATTTCTCGACAAAAAATCTATCAATCAATATAGCTTTATGTTATCAAAAAGTTGAAGGAAAGTCAATTTTCCTTTAAGTATTGCCACTAAGTTCATCTTACAGATTCATACGACACAAACAAGTATGCTCGTAACAAAATGGTAAACTTAGGCTACCTGTAAGGTTAATCAACTTAAGAACCGATTAAGAATGTGGCTAGCAATAATAGATGTTATACCAACTTAGTTTAATTGAGAAAGGAAATCTAATTATATAATGTGAAACCCAAACTGTTACCCTATTACCTACAACCAGCATAATAAAGTGAAATAAAACTATATACATACCTGTAGTTATACCTATATTAACTAAATATGTATCCATTACTGCATATTTTGATAAATGTTAAAATTAAGTTAAACATAGTTTTTTAATACATTATTGGATTTTATGTAAAGTAATTTTTTTTTTCTAGGCAGGAACATAGACAAATAATCAATTTAAGTGAAAGTCGCGCTGATAGCAGTGATGCTAACCCAAATTATGATAGCAGAAAGCTCATTTCGTTGTTATAGTATTTCATTGTTATAGTATATAAAATGTTTCATAATAAACTGCAACTTATAATTATATTTATTGTACGTTTTCTAGACATATTAAAAATATTTTCTGGTCTGGTTTATGCGAAGTTTTCTGTCTATGTTAAATTGTAAGGAATGGTTTTGAAAAGAATGAGCAGCAGATATAGAGTGGGAAAGTGTCTTTCGTCGCCAAACTTGATCAACCTTGGTGATTTAAGAAGGGAAAAGGTACAATTATGTCACCTCGAAGACATTCTACGGGAATCGATTTAATTTCTTCTAACGTTTTAAAAGTCGCTGTAAACTACATTACATATCCCTTAACTTTTCTTATTAACATGTCAATAGAAAAAGGTATATTTCCTGAAATATTTAAAACTGCACTAATCATTCCATTGCATAAAAGAGATGATAAGGATAATATTGAGAATTATCGTCCCATTTCGTTGCTGAGTACAATCTCAAAAGTATTGGAAAGGGTAGTTTTCGATCAAATCTCAAATTTTTTAACAGCTAATAACTTATTGCATGATGCACAGCACGGTTTTCGGAAAAAAAGAAATACGCAATCCGCGATATTACGATTCATTAATGAGTTATATTTTTCGTTAGATAATAATAAAAAATGTTTAGGTTTATTTATGGACTTAAGCAAGGCATTTGATCTTGTCAACCATGATTTACTTAAAGAAAAACTTCAAAAATATGGCCTGAGGGGTAAAGTTTACGACTGGTTGACTTCGTATCTTTATCAAAGGAGACAGGTTGTAGAAATAAATGGCATTCGCTCTAAAGAGGTTAATGTAAAAATTGGCGTTCCTCAGGGTTCCATTTTGGGCCCATTAATGTTCCTGTTATTTATAAATGATCTTCCTGGTATGAGGGAGTGTGGAGGTAACCTAACCATGTTTGCAGATGACAACACCTATTTATGCAATGAAACCTCTGTTGCAGATGCAGTAATAAAAATGCAACAAATGATTATTCACTTTAAAGACTGGTTTACTAACAATAAACTGTGTCTCAATACCTCGAAAACAGTATTTATCAATTTTACACCTCGAACATCTATAATTAATGAAAGCCAGTTGTTGAAGGCTGGGAATAAGTCAATAGCTCAAGTTCAAAACACAAAATTTCTTGGACTGTATCTAGACAATATGCTGAATTGGGACATACATATTGAAAATCTGTGTACCAAACTGTCATCATTGTGTTATGCAATTTCAAGACTAAAAATTGTTAGTAATGTATCGACTTTAATGGCATTTTATCATGCGCAGTTTGTATCTCGTTTACGCTATTGTGTAGTATTTTGGGGCTCATCTAATCACTTAAACAGACTTTTTAAATTACAAAAGAAGGCACTTAGAACGATAGTAGGTATATCCCATTGTACATCTTGTAGGCTGCACTTTAGAAAGCTTAAACTCTTAACATTGCCATGCATATATATTTATGAACTGTTACTATATGTAAGAACCAATCTAAGTCAGTTTACATTAAATAGTGACTTTCATGAGTATGAAACCAGGACAAGAAACTTATTGTCAGTGCAAAAGCATAATCTATCTTTATACGAAAAATCTCCGTGTTATTTAGGCGTGAAATTATATAATAGGTTAAATCCAGATATAAAAAATATCAAAAACTTTAAATTGTTTAAAGAAAAAATACAAATGTTACTGCTGAATCATAGTTTTTATAGCACTACTGAATTTTTTGATTGTTGTTTTTAATTGTTTTTATTTGTTTAACCGATATATTTAATGTATACTGTTATCACAGCAGAATATTTATGTTGTGCTATTGTTTTTCACTAATACTTTGTATTAATATAGTGAGACGTTTTGACGTTGTTCTTTTAACTAAGTATCGTGCTGTATTGTGTTTAACTGTTTATATTTTACTATTACTATTTTACTACTACTATTTTACTATTACTATTTACTATTTTTTATAACTGTTTAACATTTTGTAATTTAATAATGCATGATATTTGATAACTAGTCACATAATGATTAACTTGTAAACTTTACTGACTTTTCCTATACTATGTAATATAGTCCATTGGAATAAATATATCTATCTATCTATCTATCTATCTATCTATCTATCTATCTATCATTACCAACTTTTTCTCGTACGCTATAACAAACCAACCGAAAAACTTTTATACATCTTTTAGTAGAGTAAAAATAAAACACGCCGGCGCTAGTCGGCGAATATTGTGAATATTATGGTATTTGGTGATGACAGTGACACCACCTGGTGGTGAGTACAGTTAAATATTTTAGTGTAATCAACATAAAATTATATAGAATTCAAAATTGATATTGAAAGTCACGTCCATAGATGACAAAATGTAAGGGACCTATAAACTCCTTCTAGTTTTTCGGCAACGATATTCAACTTTTGTATTTCTTATGGACGCCATATTGGATTTTTACTTCATTAAATACAGATAGAAATTACAAGCACGGTGATATATCCTACTTGATACTTTCTTCTATAAATATGGATTATACACGCGAATAACGATAAATAGTATTTATTCACAAATAATAGACAATAATTCATTTATAATATAATAATCTCCCTACTCCCCACAAATAATAATCTAGGGGGTTAAAACACATTGATCGCGGTGGCCATATAATGGGACAATTTGTACGTATCCACAAATTTGGAAATTGTTGATAGAGGTGCTGGGTTGCAATTCTATCATTGTGTGAAGAGGATCCATCTTATTGAAACAAATGTAAATTTTTAATATTTTGCAAAGGTAGATCATCAAGCCTTTTCTCCAAATCGTTTTGTAAAAAGCGTAAATAATTACGAGAAAGTAATTTATCAATAATACGATAAGACCCTAATACCGCTGATGCTATTACAGCAAAGACCTTTATTGTCTTTGAGGAAGACAATCCTATTTATTTATTTGAAGGAGATGCCGAAAACAACTACTCCACGGCCAATGTGCCCTGACTGGCATTGCATTATATGCATGATAGTAGCAAACACCAAAAAGGTGTGCTTCTCACCACCACTAACATTCACGATGCCCCTTAGGCAATCATATCTGAACATCGTTTATCGATTCCACTACCTATCTCACTCTGACAAGCGCATAGTAAACGGGAAACCGGTCAGCGTCTGGTCTCGATGAAAGATGTGGCGACTTCCATAGAGATGCCGGAGTAATGCAACGCCAGTCGGGGCACATTGTCCATGGAGTATTTGTATTCGGCATCTCCTTCAAATAAATAAGTAGAATTGTCTCCCTCAAAGACAATAAAGGTCACTGCTGTAATGGCACCTGCGGTATTAGGACCTTATCGTATTATTGGTAAATTAACTTCTCGTAAGTATTCACACTTCTTACAAAACGATTTGGTGGAAAGGCTTGATGATCTCTATGCAAAATATTAAAAATTTACATTTGTTTCAATAAGATTGATGTTCTTCATACAACGCTAGAATTGTAACCCAGTACCTCTATCAACATTTTCCGAATTCGTGGATTGGTACAAATGGTCCAATTCTATGGCCACCGCGATCACCGTGCTTTAACCGCCTGGATTATTATTTGTGGGGACCTACTAAAAATTATATGTTTCTACAGTAATCCAATGCCAACGACAGAGGACGAAATGTTGGAAAGAATAATAATAAGTACATAAATTCAATAGATGCTGCAACCGTAAGACGTGTAGTGGACATATCTATTCAGAGTAACTGCAACCAGTTCGAGCATTACAAATAATTGTTTTTCTTATTATAATAATCAGTTCGTCAAAAAGCTAAAAATACGCATTGTAACAACTAACTATAAATGAATAATTGTCTATTATTTGTGAATAAATATTATTTATCGTTATTCGCGTGTATTATCCATATTTATTGAAGAAAGAATCAAATAGGATACATCACCGTGCTTGTAATTTCTTTCTGTATTTAATGAAGTAAAAATCCAATATGGCGCCCATAAGAAAGACAAAAGTTGAATATTGTTGCCAAAAAACTAGTAGGTGTAGAACATGTTTTACTATGGAAATCGAAAGCTCTCATCCAACTATGTTAATATACCAAATTTCAAATGTCTACATTTATTTCAAGAAAAGTTATTTGACATAAAATAAACTGGCAAATAACTCCCGAACGGTTCGGAAAATATTAAACTTGTTCACATATTTTGAATCAGCATGAAACTGAGCAACTTTTTCCTAATTTGAGCCACGTTTATCTTTTACCGTTTCCGAGATACCAATGCTGAACATTAAAATTTTTCCCACCATGTATATAGGTGGGAAAACATATACTCGTATTAGGCATTCCAGAACACGTGACACCAAATGTCTTCCATGGGTTAAACAAAGTAAATTTTTGTTGTTTTTACAAAGAATACCACATATTCAAAAATTCTAAATCGACTTTATCTTCAAATAACATTAAGGACGATGAATCTTTTGCTTGAATTCAGAAATGTTGATTGCAATGAGTATGATAGTCTGTTTTCGTCTGTCATAATAAAAAATGAGAAACTGGCAAAATATACAGATAAAAAGCAGTTTCATGTATTTATAAGATATATCCCACCTGTAACAATTAAATTATATGTTTACAAATAAATTTGGAGGTACTACCATGGAACTACCATGGCACTACTCCACACACAATTTGTGCGTTCTGTTTGACCCAAGATGGTCATTTTTGACAGGTCATTGGAATGCCTAATTGATGCTTACGAAATTAGCCTATTTCTAATTTGTATTGATAACTGTCTTATTTTGACTCTTGATCTCTAGATGCTGACTGATTTGGTACACAATATCAATTTTTTAAGTTGTGGCTGTCTTCCTTTTTGTTTGGAACGACTGAAAGTATTTATTTATGAAACAAATCGATCATATTTTGAAAATAAATCTGCATGCGAACTATTTATTGTTTTACGTTTGGCTATTGAAACTGAAGTGTTTTATTATTGTGCGAAACCATAGCAAACCGTGAAACGACTCACATTTGAATAAGCGACGCTTGTTTTAATTCAGGACGTGAAATTTAATAACATGTGTTCTCTGTTTACGTTAATGCTGATAGGATAAATAATTAGTAAAATATCTCACGTATATTGAATTTAATGGGACATAAAAGCTCGATAAAATGCAAAGTGGTAATTTACTTATTATTAATAAGAACAGGAATAAAGCTGAATAAATCCGTTTTCAACTCCAAGAAATTGATAGGTTTCTTTCGTGAAAATAATAATACGTTCACATTATTTATGGCAGGCATGGTTAATTATAATATTGAAAGTAATAAGAATAGGTAAGGCAAAATGGTAGTGTGAAACTAAACCCTAGAGGAGGAAGTTTGTAAAAAATGTACTCTGCAGACTGTTATTATGATACGATAAATATAAATAAATATATCCACGTTTCATTATAGTCTCTTTTGGGATTACACAAACTGTAAACTAACAAACAAACAGGAAACCAGAAGTATACAAATTAAATATTCAAAGTGCAGTTTCTAGGCAAACTTTTAAAGTTTGTCCCAAAAAACCACTGTATAATAAGCAATAAAATAAATATTTGATAAATTAACTAAACTACATCAGTGGTTTTTTAGTTTTATACAAAAAAAAATTCTGTAATATTACCAATCATATTTTGAATTATGTTCAAATAAAATAATTATTATACTAAAATTTAAAAGAAATTAAACACTTTTTTTCAAACGTTTCAAGTTGATCATCAACTTGTCGTTGTTTGTATGTTAAAAAATTTGTCAGATTGACATTTTTAAATCAAATTGCCATCACATGCACGGATCACTATAATATTATTAATTTTCCACTGAAAATTTTTTGACGCAAAAACAATCCAATTAGATTTCTCTATTTGTAATCACGTGTGCAAAATCAACCAATAATAGTCACATTACACTGATAACAGCCCATGGGTAGTTATCACTTATGTCATCGTACGTTGACAGCGAACAAAATTTTTTTGACACTTCTATAATAATTGTAACAATTTAAAATGTCTATCACTTTCGTCACAATTTGGTGAACAGTGCCTCAATCGACAAAATTATAGGAGTAAATAAAGCAAAAAATACTGTTAGCAGTAAAAAGTAGGTATGCTTGGAAAATATTTATGATCTTTTGCAGCACGCGGAATATACATTAGATAGAAATCGTACAGTTGAAGGACTGGCGTTGATAGTCAAGGATTGGGCGGCTAATATGAGAAAAAGGGATGGTACGGAGTTTAAGGAGGCTACAGTTAAAACTATGTGGAATGTAACAAGTAAATTATTACAAGAATAATTGTATTTTTAATAAATAATTTTGAATGACATTTTCATAAAAATTGCAAAAAATTTTCTCACCGAATACCCCTCGAGCATTGATAAATAACTCAAAATTTTCTCACAACTTTCTCAAGCACGTTACTTTTTGATAACAGCCCTCCGCCTACGGCGTCGGGCTGTTGTCAAGTAACGTGCTTTCGAAATCTGTGATAAAATTATCTCGTAGTTATCAATGCTCTTGGGCCATTATAGGTGATAACATTCTTCTGAAGTAGAGGAAGGCACGTTTGATCCATGAATATTGTTTCTGACGAGATACAGCTATCATCATTAAGTTTTCTTGGAAGGGGTTGGAACCTTTGGTGTGAAGATAACACTGATGTAGTTTTTTACATAATACCAAAACACTATACTGTACTCGACGCGCGTTTCGCCAACCAAGTTGGCATCATCTGGAGGTGATTAATACTAAAGCCATGTTAACACTGTATCCTATTTACACCTAAATTATTGGTGCAGTTATAAGCTACGTCGCGACGGATTAGCGTAGGTTTAGTTTTAATCATCTCCAGATGATGCCAATTTGGTTAGTGAAACGTGCGTCGAGTGCAGTATAGTGTTTTGGTGTTATGTGGAAAACTACTTCGGTGTTACCATTAAGCTTAATAAACGCACTTTCTTTAAATTTTTTTTTAACTGATTTTTCTTCTTTTTGTCAATTAAGAATATTAATCTGACAAATTTTTTATCATACAAACCTTCTACTGACGACGAGTTGAGGATCATCTAGAAGCGTTTAGAAAAATGCGAGGTAAGAGTATAATATCTTTCAAATTTTATTATAATAATTATTTTATTTGGACATAATTCAAAATATGAATTGTAAGATTTAATTTATCAAATATTTATTTTATTGTATATTAGATATAATATAGTGGTTTTTTGGGGAAAACTTTAGAAGTTTGTCTTGATACTGCACTTTGAATATTTAATTTGTATGCTTCTGGTTTACTGTTTTTTGTTATTTTACAGGTGGTGTGATCCCAAAAGAGACTACAATAAATCATGAAATCGCACATATTCGCATGCGTAAAAAGAAAAGAAGAGGAAGAAAGAAAACTGACAGAGTATCATACCAATTAGCCCAATATTGGCAGGAAGTTATAATCATAAGTTGTATGTATCTAATAACAAAATACCGGAAAAAAGGTAGTGCCTAATAGTCTCTTACTGATGTTAGATATTTTTTATTTTGTTTAAAATAAAAAATTTCAAATCCTTTTAAAAAGATCTAGTGTACAAGCAATGGTGAGGAAAACTTAAGAGGTTTGAACTTGACACGTTTATACAATGTCTTATGTAGATATTTTCGAGTATTTAGCTGTAGCTTAAGTTGAATATCTTATGGGTTAAATATAATAAATTTAATATTATAATTTATGAAAATATATAAGGTTGAGCTCCCTTTGTCTATTAATTAACTGACTCATTTTTCCTTGCTTACTTAATTCGTAAAAAATCGTAAGTCGTAATTTAATTGATTCTCTGATTACATATATTCCAAAAAGTCAGGAAAAACATATATAACAAAAATTATCCCAAAAATAAGATACTTAATTTAAATTTAAAGCCTTTTCTCGAATTGATCTGTCATAATTATTAAGGTTTGGAAGTCACTTATTGTTTAACTCGTCTTGTTGCTCAGTTAAATCGAACGTATAAGAAAATAATGAAGAAAACATTATTTTAATTGAAACTGTAAAAACTTGTATACAGTATAGAAATGTTTTTACAGTATAGAAATATTCTGTATTTGCAGTATTATTATCTATGTTAATTCTAGCAGGTAGAATGCATATACATTCCTACAAATAATACATATAAAATAAATATATAAACTATATAAAAAGAAATTAAAATTAAAACACCATATAAATTAGACAACGCCCAAATCCAAAGCCAAAGGCGCTCGGGAAGAAGGTTACACACTGAAAAAATGCAGACAAACACATAAATCAGTCAAGTTTTATTTGCTCTAGTTATAATTGGATTGAAATATTAATGTTATTTAGTATGTTTGTGTGCCAATGAGACAATAAACTCTTAAATAGTGAATTTCATTTATCACTTTCTTACTTTACTTTTTTTCACTTTATCACTTTATTTAGTATATTTGTGTGCCAATGAGACAATAAACTCTTAAATAGTGAATTTCATTTATCACTTTCTTTGTTTTACACACAAGTCACTACTAAACTATAATAATACAAATTCATAAACATATACACCATTTTTATACTTTATTTTGTTGTATCCTGAAAGAACTTTAACTGATATTTCTACTTACTTTAATTTAAAAAATCATTACTAGGAAATTGGCACGTTGGCATATTATTACTACTGAAAATTCCACTCAGTGTAGGTAGTGAATTTAATTACTAAAGTGCGTTTTTTTTTCTAGATATAAGGCATTGAAAATAATACGATAAAACATTTGAACCTTTTAAAATTTTTAAAAGTATCAAGTATTAGAAATAATATTTTTATAAATAATACGGTGCAGTACTTGCCATTATTGTCGTTCATAAATAGTATCTACGGTTTTCCACATATAGACCATAAGTAATAGATGAGTTATGGAAGAAAATAATATTGTTTTGTCAATGACTAAAAGGTACTCACTCAATCACTTTACATAATTAATTTAAATTTAAATTTGCAACTGTGCACAGTACAAAATGTTGACACAGATAACCCTTCGATAGTTATAACTAAATATCTGAAAATTTACTACTACGCTTGCACATTTTTTTAAATAACCTTGCAGTTGTTTAGCAAGTGATTATGAGACAAAGGGTTATATTTATTTTAACATCGTATGAAGGGCATTTAAAAGGCGGCTGAACATCAAAAATGTATTACCGGGAATAGAAACACTAGAATTTTTTGTTCGTCTTGCTTACCACTAGACCATGTGACACCTTGTCGGTCATGCCAGTGGCTTAACGCTCAATGTATATCATCTGATAAAATATATAGTCATTCTGAAAATTCCGATTCTTGCAACATATCAACGTATAACTTTTACAATACTCCATATTGTCTTAGCGTGTTAATATTATAAGAGGGATTGTATAAGTAACATTATACAGTGGTTTATGTATTTATATATAAGTAATTAGGTATAAATACTAAAATATTTTTAAAATCAAAATTGTGTAGAATTCTCAATGATTTTACATAAAAAAGGTACCATTCTTTTATGACTATAAAGACCTTAAATTTCACACAATGTGTAATGAAGCACATTTTATTCAATATAAAGTTTAATAGATCCGGGACCTATCATTATTTCTAAGTAACTAAGTATCATAACAAATTGAGACTTAGATAATTACCGAACCGTAATAACGTACCGATAGGAAAATTATTACAAGTACCCAAAAATATTTTGGATCATTTCCTAAGTTCCTCATTCCGCTACTACGCCGGTTCGAGCTTTCTCTGGTCCTCCAGCCAGCCGGGAACAACTCGGATATTCAGTCTCTTGCCATCACCACGAAGAGTCCATCTTGTCCTGCAGCTGTTACCAGTATTGAAGAGTAGTAAGTAAAGGGTCCTGCTAAGTCCACAAATTGATTTACACTTGTAAAAATTTCGCTAACTATGGTTTACAAGTATAAAAATATACAAAGTCCGATTTCGACACTGCGCAGGCCCGAGGTTCCTCTGGCCCTCAAATATTGATTTGAGGTTCAAAATTTGGAGATCGATGCAGAAATTCATGGACAAATTTTTACATTTTGAAATAGCTGAAAACGTCTTTTAAGTTATATTATTTCTCCCTGTATACTCCCAGAGCATATTTAAGGAATCTAATTTCGATTATTAAACTTTGTGTCTTTGTGGTTTTTATTTATTAAAATTGTTTTTTTTTTATGGTAATATAACGTTAGAACGGATTAGTATAGAATTGTGACATCAACTTTCAGGTATAACAATTATATAAATAAAAAATAAAGCAACGGCAAAGCTCTGCTGATACTTCAAAGACCAAATTCAAAAAAATGTCGATAAATGGCCCGAGCAGATAAAACGTTCGATTAAAAGTTGAGTTGCACTGTAAATAGTAAAGTGTGAGGGCAAAATTTACCATGAAAAATTAGATCAAACTGTTTATAACTTCAATAAATATTCTTTCTTCTCCTTCTTGTGGGTCAGTTTCTCTAAAACAAGTCCCTTAAGCTCTGCAGCCAATGCTATGCTTAGTGTGTATTCCTCTGATTTAAGTTTTTCTTTTAAGCGAGCTTCTTTCTTTTTGCATAAAGTCCCAGTCTACTCTTTCCCTCCATTCTTACATCATTCTTAGAACCTTGTGAGTCAAGGACGCACAATGTTCCAAGAATGGATTACCCAGGAGCGTTGGCCTCATACGAGTGTAGCTCTCCAACATTCACTCAATATGTGCAGCGCAGTCGTCTACATGTCTCGTCTGCTTCATCACAGACCCGGCATACCGGGCTTTCTGCCAATCTTAGACTACAGAGTTGTTTCTTGACATGGCAGTGCCTCTGAGCGAGGTTTACTCATGCCCAGCATCTCTATAGTTCTTTTCTTCGAAAGACCTTCCATCACATGGAAGTCCTTCTCATGACTCTGCCATGGTTTAAAGACCTAGTAATTCCTATGTTCTAGTTCCACCCATTTTCCGATAACCATTCTGAAAGCGCTGTAATCAACTCCACAAGCTGACTCCGGTCCTATGAAATCCATTCCTCTGTTTCCATCAGGTCTCCTTCTAGCAGGTTCATCTGCACGTTCATTTGCTTCAATAGCTTCATTAATAGTCAGAATTAATGAAAATCAAAACATTTTCGTAAGATACTGTCTGTATTTATTTACTTGTGGAATTCTGAACATTATTTCCTTCACTGAATATTTTACCACTTCTAATAGTATACAAATATTAGCTATAAAATAAACCCCTGCGCCAAACTAAACAGGTCATGGGTTAGTTTTTTGACAAATGGTTCTGCATAATCCTAAATAAAAAATCTAACTAAAGAAAAGTAGCTAATTGTTATTAAATACAAAACATTACACATTTTGGTTTAAGCACATCTTGAAGTTTCGGAATGTCCCTTATCAAAACGTGACACGTCAAATGTGACACTTAATAATGTTTGCTTATTTTATTATTAGCTATTAGACAATAACTGATGGTTACCTCCATACATCGCAGAAGCTAGCTCCACAACAAGCGAATTTTGGGATGGGCCCTTATAGAGATTTAACGGCTATTTTTATGCTATTTTGATATTCTATTATAAATCTTTTCGTTCGCCTCCAAATGGGTTAGTTTGTGGAGGTCCTAGCTTCCGCCTAAAGTTAGCTCCACCACACTTGTAAAACTTGGTTTGCGTAAACTATTCGTATATTTGTATGCATCAGATTTAACGGCTATTTAAAGGCTCTAAAACGTGCCATATTACGACTGAATCGGACCGGGACTTCATGGAGAATTAACGGCTAATTTTAGGCTCCTTTGGTACCCTATTATAAATTTTTCCGCTCGCGTCCAAATGGGTTAGTTTGTGGAGGTGCTAGCTTCCACCTGAAGACTCCACTATACTTGTAAAACATGGTTCGCGAAAATTATTCGCATATTTTTATGCATCCTCTTTATTTAAGAGAAGGGACCCAACCCATCAGATTTATTGAAAAATTTTAAACCATTTAACAAAATCATAGCCGACTAGTTTAACTTTCTTTTTATACAGTTGGTTTTTCTTTCAATACTTGATGTACGTATTTCATTACTGACTACGTATATTTCCCATGAGTGTCCGAATATTTTGGAATTTTAAAATTTTCTTCTTTTTATATTGGTATGTCCGTGGCTCGCCGAAACCCCTACATTGTTATGTCTGAGATATTGTTGTAAAAAAATCTTCTAATATGGAACATATTACCTATTCTTTATTTATCCGACAACCTATAAATGTAAGGAATAATTACCATATCGAAAATGCCTAGTATATGTATTTGTACGTAACTTTTATAACCAAATATGCGATTATGCAGCAAATTTTACAAAAATATATACCTATATTTCTATTAATCGTGTTTCTAAAGGTAGCCGGAGGTTGTAGCCGTCTTTAAGTAAAAAATCCTTGGCTGACGCAAGATTGTAACATTCGGCGCCCATAATTATACGAGTTATTTTCCTCTCTACTTTTCTTTTTGGCTAGCGTTTAACAAAAATTTCTCAGATGATGAGCTACATATCCAATGTCAATGTCTTTACTTTGAATGTTTCCAACAGCTCTATTGACAAAAGATATTGATTATTCATTTGCAGCCTTCACAATTCTTATATAATTTAGAACATTCTATTGTAGGCGATTGTTTTACACTATTTTTAAGAGTATGACAAAATATTCAATCGAAACGAAAATTTTCCTCAAATTTTCAAAACTGAAAGGATGCTTTCTGGAATATTATTACTCTCAAAAGAACCCAACTTTTCCTGACCTCATATGTATTAATATTTCAGAGATCTCCGTTAATGATCTTCAACGCTTACGCTCACAGAAGCATCCCTGGTATACTGCAATTTATGCTGCAGCTAGGGTCTCCAGCAGACCGATTCGATTATAGTGCCACACGTCTCAGACACCTCATTTACAGCGGCTCCCTAGAAATGCCTGTACTCATATTTTACCTTCTACCTATAGGATATGTAAATTTATTACCCAATCAACCCAATTTTACTCACTCTGTATTATAGATCCGAATTATATAGATCCGAAAACACATCATGCCCTAATCAACACATTTTGCTTAACTTAATATTAAACAAAATACACATTTGAGTCAAGAAATTAGTATTTCAACTTTAAAACTCCTCCTGTCGATGTAATTCATTTCCTACGTGTACGTAATCCACCCCATTTCAGCTTTATTTGTTTGTTGAAACATTAACCACTTCCATAAAACATTAAATTGGTTGTTTCAGTTCACTTCATTTTATTTACGTCCGTCAAATCAAAATTAGAAACAGCTATAAATTAAACTGTAATAGATGAAATAGAAAATTAATTTGTACAAGCGCACAAAGTCCCTTTCAGTTTTACATGATGAGTGGAATAAATCACATATAGATAAATTTAATGATTTATTCAATAATATTTGCATTTATGTAGTACTATTTATTCTACGCAGCCGATAGAGAGTAAATTGAATTATCATTTCATAATGCATCTGGAGAGTTTATAATAGGAATCATGTATAACCTATCATGGAATATATAAATACAGATCCATAATCCATAATTCCAACTTATAAATAAATTTAAATTTTTACTTTAAATGAAAATCAACAGTTAAAAATTCTAATCTATTAATTTTAATGTTTCAAATCTACTCATTGCGATGATCAAGTTAAAGGGAATCCAATAATAATAATAAAGGGAATAAAATAAACCAATAAGAGTTTTACGATCAAAATGACCTCCTATCGAATATGATCCTTTGCTAACTCCAGGTACCTCTGCTATCCTGTTCAAATATCAACTATCAACTGATGCCAGATAGTGTCATACTTAGTGTCAACTATAAAACTCCAATTTCATTCATATAAGTTGTTAGGTTCTGCTACTCTAAAATTTTAGCGACTCGATGTTACAAAAATTGGTTATCATAAATTACTTATTGCGACAGTAAGTTTGACGTTTATAGTTAGTTTTTATAATCAACTTGAAGCATGTTCTAATCTTCATCCTGTATCGTATTTGTTCTGCATAAAATTAAAATATAATTTACAAAACAGACCTGGAGGATATAATATCCAAAATTAATAATTATAACATAATAATTAGCTAATTTCATTTATATCTAATACAGATTGTTTTTCTTGGATATATCGGTCACTTAATTACATATAAAAAAGTTACATTTTTTTTATACATATATATATTTCTGACGTTTCGGCTTTATTAGGCAATCTTCAGAGATTCTGCAGAAGATTACATTTTACAATTATTTGTTTAATATTTTTTTTTATATAAATATAAAAGCAGAATCTCGGAGCTCTTTGGAGCTCGGTGTCCGAGCGGTTAAGACGTCTGGTTTTCAATCGTTCTCCGCGGTTGACGACGGTTCGAATCTCACCGTGGTCAACTTTTTCTAATTGCTCCAATATTAAATCTGTGTGTATAAATCTGGTAGCGTTCTTAATATGCAACTAGTACTACAATATCACTGTATAAATGGCTAACAACCTACTGTACACTTTAATTAATAAGGTTTTCCAGGTTTCCCTTATTCTCGTACTAAATGGTAATTAAAGTTACAACATCGTAAGTCGTTCCTGGGCGCACTCGCGGCCCGCAAAATAATAATATGCCGCTCCCTCTCCCACACAAGTCTCTGACTTCCGGGCTCATCTCTAAAATGAGAATGAGGGATAGAGATATTATTATTATCTCTGAAGATGGCCTAATAAGGCCGAAACGTCAGAAATATATATATATATATATATGTATAAAAAAAATGTAACCTTTTTTATATGTAATTAAGTGACCGATATATATATTTCTGACGTTTCTGCTTTATTAGGCCATCTTCAGAGATTCTGCAGAAGATTACATTTTACAATTATTTCTTTAATATTTTTTTTGATAAAATATTAAACAAATAATTGTAAAATGTAATCTTCTGCAGAATCTCTGAAGATGGCCTAATAAAGCCGAAACGTCAGAAATATATATATGTATAAAAAAATGTAACCTTTTTTATATGTAATTAAGTGACCGATATACCCAAGAAAAACAATCTGTGTTAAATCTCTAACGGTCAAGAAAAGAAAAGTTAAATTTATATCTAATAAATGCTTTTATCTTTAGGGGGATGATTTATGTGAGATCATACTGTAATGAGAGGGTTGAAAAAAAAAAAATTAACACTTAATGTAAAAAAAATTACAAATAGTTTATAAGTAGAATTTTATACATATTTATTTTTATTATTTAGAGATACAATTACCAAGATGAAAATGGCAGTTATATGGTAGGATCTCGATATACAGGGTGTCTCACGGTGACCACTCATTAGACAGACACTACTTCGAATGAAATTTTGAAAATATGGGATATGGGGTTTTCGGGCATGTGGGAATGTAGTCGACCAACCACTTAGTGAGATGTTTGAGGACCGATGGATGAGACTTTTAGGAACTTGGTGGTGGCCAGCAAGATTCCCTGACCTCTCATCGCTAGATTTTTCTGTTTGGGTTACAATAAAATAAAAAGTATATTCCACACTAATTAATTCAAAACAAGATCAATAAGAATAAGAAGTTCAATTGAAGTTTTGCCTGCTGCCCAAATATCAGGAGTAGTTACACATACGTCTATCGGAACGATTAACAATTGTTGAAGGCTCAATGGAGATCATATCAAACATAATAGTAGTATTAGTATTAAACATAATATTAGTATTTCTAACTGTATTAGATGATGATTACGTATTATGCTCATTCTTGTCACTGTTACATGTTATTTATTAATTACATTCATATTCTATTCATTACATTCATGCAAGTTCTATTCATTATATTGTTACATTCGCCATGAATAAATAATATATTTAGAATGTCAGCATTTGAATACATGTTTTCATTTTCCTTTTTTTAAATATAAACAATACTTAATTAAACCACATCTATGGTATAACTGGTGACAGATTAGTTGTTTGTTTTGAAGTTAGGCTAAGAATTTCACACCCATCCTCGCAAGTAATTTAAAATGATTTCAGGTTATTACACAAAAAAGAGTACCTAGATAACTTAAAAACTAGAAGAGTTATTTATAGGGAACCATGATACCATTCGAAAGATAATAATATTATGCACCAGACTATGTAAAAACATACAGGGTGTTCCATTTGAAAAAATAACTTATGATGGTTTGAAGTCAACTTAACTGGGTATTAAATTTCCACTATCCTGTATGCAATTTAGGCCACCTATTCGCCCTACAGATATTGTCACTTTATCTTTCTTACTGTAAAATACACATGGTTTTAAGCTAGTTACTGTTTCTCGTCATTTTTTTTTTTTAATGAAATATCTCGAAAGAGGTTAATTTTAGGAAGAGGGAAACTTGGTGAAAGTCCATCTAAAATAATAATATATAGAGTGTTCGATTTAAAATAAGCAAGTTGATGGCGACTTTCGGTATAACCGAAAGTGCTACGTGGGTGCAATTATTTTATTTTATTAAAATAAAATATAAACAAATAAACTTATAAACTTATAAAGTTTCGTTTGCCGGTTTGAAACATTTCTTTATTTGTTCTGCAGCACAGAAAAATATAACCAATCTCTCCTGAATAGTGAATTAATTCAAACACATTTGATACAGACGAGAAATCTTGCGGCAACCAAAATAGAATTTATGAAATTATGCAAGAAAATGATTGACTGCATTATTCTGCGAACTTTCAGACTTACGAAAATAAACTTTTTTAACAAAAAACTATAGTCATAATTACAGCTACGCTGACCTTCGTAGGCAGCGATTATTTCAAATGAAATAATCAATAAACAAATAAGGATAAATAAATAAGTTAAAAGTAAATAATCATAACAACTGAAAATGGTGTAGTATGGTACAGAAGGTTAGGTTTGTTGATCATAGAATACTTGTAGATGAAAGTAAAATAAATTTGCAATGTAATTTAAATATTCCCCCTGTGTATACTTTAAATGTTTTATACGATAAAAAAATATTTTTCAGCACTTTCTTAGAAGACCGCAGACACAAGTTAAATACTAGGAATACGAGTATAAGTTGTAATCTTCCTCTACAGTGCAAATAAAAGAGAAACAATTCCACCTTTTGACGAATTTTGGCATTTTAATGTAATAATAAAGAGCAAATCAGATCCAGACCTTGAAATACAAATATGAGAAAATTGCAAATATCCGAAGAGGGACTGGGAACATTTTTTATCCCATTTACCAACTACCTAAACAATGCTTGAAATACTGGCAAATAATAAGCTAGGCGAAATAATTTAGATACCTAAAAGTATATTTTAAGAAATAATTGGCACTAAACAAATTGTGCTACTGACATTTATCAAAATGTTATTTATACTACTATGTTACCAAATATAAATTGCATTTCTATTTATAAAGTAGTTGAATGAACATGTGTTGATGTAAAAACATGCAATCTTCTGACACCTAAATACTTTCGGCAACACACACACACACACACACACAATATCTATCTAGGTACAGCGTTGTTGTTGTTTACTTCTATTTTTAAAATGCTCATACAAAAGGCTTGAAATGTACTCAACCCTAAGTAATATGGCATAATTAAAACTTTTGTGAAATTAAAAATGATTCTTGTCATTTTGTATATTACCTAAATGATAGACACATACTGCGATAAGTATGTAATTAATATATACGTATAATTTGCTTCCTACAGTTTACGTCATGGAAAACTGCAACTTCAAGTTGAATATGGGCAATTAATATACGGGAGGTTCTTTTCATAATATTAGTTTTTAAGTGTTTTAATTTCTCATTTTATTCTTCTTGTTAATTGTTAGGTATTTTTCTATTACTATTAGCTGTAATTTTCCTTTATTTCTTATAATTCTTGACACGACACCGGTGTAAAGTAAGAAGCTGCGGTGGAAACACCACATCGAGAAAGTCGTAACGAAGGCGAAGCAGGTCAGGGCCAAGCTATACCCGATGTTTTGCCGTACTAACGTGCTCAGCCTAAGGAATAAGCGAACCCTAATCAAGACAGGCATTCAACCCGAGTTACCATATGCGTCAGCAACATGGGCGATTGGTGCAAAGACGTATATGAAGAAGATTCAGGTCTAAGAAAATATCGCGCTAAGTACCGCGGTAGGTGCACCCTGGTATCTGCGGACAGCCGATATATACAGGGACCTCGACTACGTCCCAGTCCTAGAAGTCATCAGGAGGATGCACAGCAAACCGCTAATCCGGGAAGCCGTGGACTACGAGCCCGATGCGGCCGCTGTACACAAGCGGCCAAGACTCCAACTTCTGGACCCAGGATGAGAGTAAGATCTTCTTATGATTCAGATTTCACCCGGAACAACCGTAGAGGGCTACGAAGCGACTGAAAAACGACCCTCAGACCTCCCCTCGAAACTGTGACCGCCGACAGCGGTCGCGGGCTCACTTGGAGTACCGTTCCCTTACCTTCCATAAAGCTAAAGAGCCAGTTGGCTTCTTTAAAGATGCATCCCCGGGCACACAGCCACCCTTGACCTACCCGAAACCAACACCCTGGACAAGAGAGGCATACCGCCTTCGCCCGAGACAGACTACCCCCCGGTGGGTTGGACATGTAGACGAAGAAAGAAGACAACACGGAAGAGCGCCAGAAGATCCTACCCAGCCTGCAGGGTAGAGTTAGAACAAGAGAAGACCACACGATTCGCCCACACCTATCACTATTTGTGATCGGAGTTGGTGAAGGATGGGGTCCACCTCTACGAGGCAATCCAGGCCTACAGCGATGGAGAGGGTAAACAGCGATAGTCCCGCTCGACCCCAAGTCATCCCAGGTCATGACCACGGTGAACGGATATTGGCGGCTACCTACAACTAATGTAGCATTTTTATAGTAGCATTTTCGACAAAGTCGAAATCGTGATTTATTACATCACACGAAAATCACGATAAATTGCGAACTTCAATGTAATCCCAAATAAAATGATACGCACTACACTGCACTTGCTATTTGAAGTTCGCAGGTACCTATCGATCTGAATGACAACCAATGCCTTACTATACTGGATAATATGTACTGAATACGGAGTTTTGTGTCTCTCTCTCTAAAGAGATGACACTACTCAGAGTGAAAAAAATTGTATTTGCTATCGATCAATGTACTTAAGTTATAAGGCATGATATTTAAAAAAATCGACCTTTTGGTGTCTTTGTTTAGTCATAGAATGCGGCCAATTACCACTTTCCTGTGAAATATTTGCAAAGATGTTTTTATATTACCTGCAGCCCCAATGTCTTCTGTTGTTCCCATAAAAACTTCGATATTCCGCTAATGATAATTAACGAGAAAAAACTTTTCTGAAAGCTTTTCTGTCAAATTTGTTGTAAAAAAATTTATATCTCGAAAAATATTAAATTTAGCCATAGGGAAACTTTAACAAAAATGTAACCTAGAATTAAGTCCTGATTCCAAAACAGTAGGTAATAAAACTTGGATATTCCATTTAAAATAATGAAGTTAGAGTCAACTTCCTGTATTTACGGATGTACTTTCACGTGGAAAATATTTTCCATAAATAAATCTTATCGCAGAATGCATGTTGGCAAATTTTCAAATCAAAATTTTTCCGTTCTGCAGATACTACTAACAGACGGCCAAAAAAATCAATGTTCACAGTGTTCTACTTCATTCATAAGTCCAATAACAGCATCTAGTCACCATCAATTATGTATAATAAAGTTTAATCACTTACTAAATTCACCAAGCTGATATACTTTTAAAAGAATAACCAAGTTATACCTACCAACTTTTTCTCTCTTAATGCGATGAATCATAAGATTTACGCATGAAACATTGAAATTGACTTTACTGGTAAACTGCTTTTATGACTAGTCCAATTTACTTGTTTGTGCTGTTTTAAATTTCCGCTTACACATAATTCTCAGAATTGATACTTATTACTGTTTCCCTTGAATATTGATTATATGAATATTATCTAAGGGATGGGCGGTTTACATCTATCTGCATTCTTACGTTCCCTAATTTCTGTGGGGTCAATGGGGTCTAGTTGAGTTTCAGATATTTAGTACTATTACGAAAGATATTAACATATCTTGAGTATTTAGGACTAAAAAATTTGATTTGCAGTTTTGTTTGGAGTTAGTAATATCAATTTATAAGAGCGCTCTGCTGGAGCGAAAATCCATGTGTGATAGGATAGCAATAGGAGGTTAGTAAGAAACGTTTGTCTGAGATGCAACAGCAAACAGATTTCTTATGTGCCCAATATTGTAAAGTTAAAGCTAATAATAAAATTGTATATTATAGTAAATAAAATGTCTTGTTTATTGCAACTGTATCTTTTTACTATTGACAAAAGTCCCAAATTCCCAAATTATTTTGGGCAGAACAATTTATCATCCGCAGCATTGTCCACACTATCATTACCACATTATCTTGATATTTTTCTAATTATTTTCTCTATTGCTATTTTTTCTAAAACTTGCCTATTTGTCGCATATGCATAAAATCAGAATGAAACTTGTTTTAGCAAACGGTTGTTGTTATTGAAAACCCGCATATGTTTTTGAGTCTTTTTTTTTTAACTAGACAAACTGTACGCAAGTGCTTTTTGTTTGGTTTTTGCAAATTTTATTGGTCTTTAGAAACATTTTTATTTAATTTTGATATATGATAAATGGATGGTTATATTTAAAGCATAAGAGCAGATCAGTGTTAACTTAAAAATGATTTCCTAGTTATAACTATATTAATAGATAAATCCATCCAAGGATATAGTTCGCCCTCAACACAAATCGCAAAACATATTTTAAATTAAATAAATTTATTAAAAATTTAATAAAAAAAACTCTAATAAGAATGATTAAATAACTGTTTTTATTATATGTGTCTTGTTTCTTATTTTTCAGAGACGGGATATGTGAATATTGAAATAAAAATAGACTTTGAAACAAACATGATTTAACAAAAGTTCTACATGCGACATACCATATACCATGCAATTTAGAAGATTTTTGACATATTATGAAAATTATTGACACAGATATAAAGGAGTGTAAACACATATAATTATATCGTTTAAGATGCACCCAGTTGTTTTTTCAAAGTATATCAGTAGTTCCAGTTCGCCATATTCTACGATTGAAAATTAAGTCTTCTTTTTGTTATAAAATATTATTAAATTAGTGACAATAATTACAACTCATGTTTGTATAAAATATAATTATCCTACCTCTGTTAGTAGTGCAAGAACGTGGAAAGTTTAAGCAATAGGCTAGATTTGTTAACATGGTTTGCTATTTGTTACAAATACATGATTTTTTTTTAACAATGTACACATTATCTTCTTTTCGTACCTATTAATGCGTTTGAATAACCATATATTTGTATAAACTACTCTAAAACTCTTCGTCTTCATAGAAGTTTTCAATCAAAATTGATTTTAATTATTATTAACTGCTATTTTATTAAATGCTTTATTTGAGTGCCTTTTCACTTTGTAGCATAAATAAGTTCAATGAGTGTATTTGAGTTTGAGGCTTTACACTCGATAACATGATGTTTTATATCCCACCTTAATGTTATTATCTGCCAATCATCGTTGGCAGTAATTAATTATTATTTTCGCATTATTTCCCAAGAACTGAGGCACTTAATTATTTTGATCTAGATTTTAATTGCTTATTATTGTTGTTACTAACGCGGCATATATCATCATTCCGTACAGGGTGACATATATGGAAATTCACTAGTATTGAATATAGATTTTACCTTATCCTGAATATACCTGAACATACTTCAATAACGGGATATTCGACAGTAATTTAGTCAACTTGAAAACCTAAAATAATTGCAAATATAAAAAACTATAAACCTCCCTAAAAAGTCTATAAAAGAAACAGAATTTAATATAATCTGGAATATATAAATAAAGGGTGTTTCATATGGACTAAGAAAAAATGAACGGTTATGATTAATGAAACTGAAACAAAACGTGATCAAAACGTCCAACTGTATCCTTTGGGCATATGTTCCTTTTTTTATAATTATTTCATATAGTCGTAAAGCCATTAATGAGTCTGTCCCTAGTCCCTATTATTAAGCAGGATATATAATACGCTGACTTTTTATGAAATTCCCTAATTAAAATATACCGAAACTAAAATTAATAACATTTTTTATTTACATTACAATTATTATATTTACATACGTTTAATTACATTACCTATTATACAAACAATTTTGATTGTTGAATAAATCAAAAATTATTTCTGATGAATATACGTGATAATGAATGAATGATGAGTGATGATGAATATACGTACGAATATACCTCACTCCTTACGTGTCTATAAACTGTATGTCCGGAATCAAGGACCAACATTACACATAAAAACCAATATTTAAAAGATACATATTTTATATCATAATTAACATATTGTTTAAATTATAGTTTCAGAAGTTAAACATGTATTTTTGTTTATGCAGCTGTACATTGTGTTCAGATAGTTTGCTCAGTTACATAGGAATCACCAATATTATTTTTTATTATTGTAGAAAGACATGTACATTAATTTTTGTTTTTACATCGCAATGTTCAAAGTATACACTTTGGTTAGCGTTCCTAATAACTACTTACTCAATATTTATGTAAGCGAGACAAATGGTTGTCCCGTCTCATTTCGTCTCGCCGCAGAACTATTTCTATCTACAGGAACAAAAGAATTTTTAAAGAAGACATATGCGCACTATGAAGTTCCCTGTGTTCCTACTACATATATGAACGTCAACAACGTGAAAGTGAATTGCTGAATTCTGAACACTGATTTGCTGAATTTAATTTTGTTTAATTACTACTGGTTAATTTGGAATATTAGATGGTACACAAATCAAATAAGTGGTTTTCATTGACATTATGTAGAGTGCATCGAAAATTTTACGTAAATAGAAACATCTCCCTCCCCCCCCCCCTACTTATCTGAAGCTTGAATAGAGTGCTCTCTAATACTCTGTAAGTATCCTGTATTTCCAAAAGTATAACTACTATATAAAATCATCATTTTTTTCAGATACTGACTATATTACTGCATTTCTCTACATTCTTAATTTTTTACACCTAAGTACACGTAGGCATACCTACGTTTTCTCATTGAAAGTCGCCCACGGGTAAAATTTTTTTAATCACTCGACCCTGGAAAGTTTACATTGGAAATTTTTTGACATAATAAAAAGTGACAGCAGGACTTTATGAAATGATAATAATGACTAAATAAAATATAATAATAACCCAAAAAACCAGCTAAATATTTATTATTTGAATGATTACAACTATAGTCGCCTATATAAGTATAACAACTGACATATTTTTCTCAAAATTTGACACTTAAGGTAAATCAAAGCCTTTTATATTTAACCACGTTTAACTACTACGAAGTTAACACAATGAATATTGGAATAGCATTTTTCTATAGTAAACCCATTTTGTTGTGAAATTTTCTTACCGAATACCACTCGAGATCAAATTATACCTGAAAATTTTTTCTCACTCACGAATATTTTCAGAAAATTATCCCTCGTCTTCCTGAGCTCCAAAAAATTTCCGGATTTGATTTGACCTCTAGTGGTATTACAAGTAAAAATTTAGCTGATTTCCTCATTCCATATCGTATTCAAAATGATAATTCGAATCAAATATATAAATGAAATAGTTAAGTAGTATACTCTTGTACCATTTACCATTACCAATTAGTGCCATTTTGTCTTTATGTAACCAATAATTATTACCTCTTTACAACGATTAGGTACATGTACTTGTTGAAGTACACTCGATCATCAAATGATGGTAGTAAGAAATAATTTTTCTCTATAAATCAATATGTAATTCTGAGGGAATACAAGAAAATGTTCTTTATGCCGTTGATTGCTTAAAAATAAATCTAATAGAAATCACATAAAAATAGCTTTGGCTAAATACTGGTGCCTGTGCATTAACTTGACATTAATAAAAATTAATATCAATATCAGTATTATAGAATTAATATTAATATCAATCTGACAAAAAAATTGTATCATACAAACAAACCTTCTATTTAGTTCGAGTGGAGGATCAACTAGAAACGTTTAGGAAAAAGCTATTTACGTGTTTAGTTTCCTTTACATTTTATTATAATAATTATTTTATTTGGACCTAATGCAAAATCTGTTTTGTAATATTGCAGAATTTTGTATAAAACTAAAAAGCTATCGATGAAATATACTTAATTTACCAAATATTTATTTTATTGCATATTATACAGTGGTTTTTTGTGGCAAACTTTAGAAGTTTGCCTTGATACTGCACTTTGAATATTTAATTTATATGCTTCTGGTCTCCTGCTTTTTGTTATTTTACAAGTGGTGCTATCTCAAAAGGAAACTATGAATCATTTATTAATAAAACGTAAGCAATTTTCTGTAAATTCCTGGTAATTATCCGATTTATTAGTAAAAGTTAGGACTAGAAATGTCTATAAATTCTTAGTATTTAGCGAAGTAATACTACAGAGGCAGCAAGATTAGGGGCGCTTCTTTGTTGGTGATATTAAAATTTACCAAAAAACTATGTACATACTTTCATGCTTAACTTGACCTTGCGAGTAGTAGTTACCCATAATTGAAAAATATAAATAGGTATTCTACCAATTTCTATCACTTAAACATAAGAAAATACCTAATAACAACTCAGAAAAACTACACCACCCGTGTAAAAATTCACTCATAACAGAAAATCCAAAATAATCAATTTTCTGCTCTTCTAAATTGTAAGGCACATGGACTGCAAAGTCATAAGAGGATACTCGTTAGATTGAATTAAAATGTAAGAAGGGAATTCATCATTTTATATACTCTTTCATAGGTATATAGAACTGCAACTGTACTTAGTTCATCTAATAATAACAAAGGTATTAAAATATAACCTTGATTAAATAACGTCTGAGCTATTTGACATTTTTCTCTACAAATCTAATATATATTTGTAGAAAAGAAGTCAGTATACAAAATAGGAGAGGCGATCACGTCTCTTCATATAAAACACATCAAAGAAGACACTTTTCGCTTTCAGTGTTTCTAGATATTCCTTGAAATGCATCAGTAAAACTAATACAGAATGGATGATAATGAAAGTGCACGTACAATTTTTCTGAAACTCCTTGGTATCCAGCGAAGTGATGGGACTCATGTACAGTAGAATCAGCACCAATTCTTGGCTTCTGATGTTTAAGCCTACATAGAAATTTTTCCAGCGCATTTCGCACTTCACTTCACTTCACGAGCGACCATAACCCATCATTTGAAAACATAAATATTCTGTTAGTTCCTGGCCCTTAAGCCAACGAATTGGATTTATATTCGGAGCTGAAAACGCGCATTCTCGACACATGTGACTGTGTAGTTATACGTATCGCGACGCAGCGCATCTAAAACTAAGATTCTCTCAGCATATGACTTTAGTGAAACAAAATTAACTCCTACTCTAATTTTTTGCGTGAGTATTTTATTTATAGAATCTCCAAATGTTCTTCGTATTCGTCATTCCACTAAACGGAAGGTAAATGCTAATAAAGCAAATTGTATCTGTGGTGCTGCATGGTCCTTTTAAATTACTATTGTTTATTAAATGAACTAGTTGCCTAGTTGAATTACCTGGTGCGTAAGAATATAAAATAACAATTATCATTATACTTATCTCTCATGAATTATACATCTTGCTCTATATAACGTTTGCTCTTGAAATTAATTATTGTTGCTTATTTCAGCAGAGCCTTAAGTTTATATGAAAACGATTAGAATTTCGTTAATATTAAATTAAGAACATGAGATTTAAAATTATTTATATGCACATGTTGTTTTGTAGATATATTATGTTTGTTTTTAACCAACATAATATCAGGATTAAATAAATGTTTATTGAATTGCGTAGTTTTACCATACTTGCTTCAATTGAAGTTTTTTATATTCTCTAATTTTAAAAAGAGATGATTTAAAGGTGACAATATAAGATGAACTTTATAAATTATTTGTACAGTGATCTAGAAAATGATTATCACTAACAACTAATCTGATTAGTACTAGATACAGGTATTTCCGATGTTTATCGCATTACACTAACTCCTAAATCTAAGAGTATCTCATTGGAAATAAACATAATAAACACAATATTCTTTTTCTCTCTAACATATAAAGGGTCCCCCAAACCAACGCGGATAATCGCAGCCTCTGCGGTAGTTCGCACCGCTTGCGATTCGCATCATATTGTTTCCATTGCGTTAAATATGCAAGTTCAGACCAGCACGATTTTTTTAGTTTACGCTATAAAACGGTGCGATAAAACGCACGCATCGCACGCTATTGCGGTGCGTGCGTTTAAACATAGGTGGCAAATTACAGTACGATATTTTAGTTCACAAACTATGGCTTCGATGTCCACGCGTTTCGTTTTACTTATGAACTTGAAATCTTATGAACTTATGAACTTTCGTGTAACGAAACTGAAATTATTAAGAAAAATGAAAAAGAGACGTGAATATAGAAAAAAGACTCATAAAATCTATAGAAATACGGTAGTTTGCGGTGAAGTTCATCACCTCTATCTTGAGTTGCGAGCAGATGAAAGTGCTTTTCGCCAATACACTAAGATGACAATAAATACATTTGATTATATTTTTTGGAAATCCCGTATTGCGTGCTACAGCATCTCATTCTTTATCAACAATTAACCGATCCTTGTATCGTGGATTTCTTTTTTTTCCACAAAACAGTTCTTCTTTGCACTTCATAAACAAACGCTTCCATTGCGAAAATCGGACGAGAACTGCGGTGAAAATAAAACAAGTTTTAAATTAAAAACAATGCGTGCGATGCGGCAATCTAGTTGCGTGCGAATTTATCGTGCGACGTGTCCGCTGGACTGGCTTATTTAATTCTTGTTGTTTTATTCTAAACTTAAATTAGGACATAGCGTTAGACTGCGAATTGTCTGCGTTTATTTCGTACGGAGTTTTTGTTCGCAATTGGCTGCGTTTTTTCTCGGATCCTTAGTAGTTTCACAGTGTCTTAACTAAGAAAGTAATTAATAACATGGAAAAAATCATTGAATTAGTGCGAAAGTATCCTATATTACACGACCTTGACGATTACAAAAATATTCTAAAAAAAGTAACAAAAATATAACATCGATTCTCGTCTTTTCGTAATTGCGGCATTAATGTATGAAATTCCCCATATTGTCGTCTTTCTTGATTAATATCGTGAACCCATTCTCTTTTCTTCCTAAGGTTAGAACATAATATTAGCAACACATTTATTTTCAAATAATAATAATAATTTTATCTTAAATTGTCTTCTTCCAATGCAAGCAACACAACTGCTTCTTCTTCATCCGATGATGTATACATATTTTTGTATGATAGGTAAGTATGTAAGTACAAGTACAAATTGTTTATTTTTCGTTTTCAGCAATAAGCAATCAACCTTTTCCATACTGAAAATATGACGCATCTGATGCGATTACATTCGCTTTGGTGTGAGGTTCTCTACGGATTCCGCCACGAATTTCGCTGCGAACTTTCCGTCACGAATCCGTTGCGAACTATTCGCAACGGATAACGGATAAGTTCTGAATAACAATGTATGTAATATTTTCGTAAATACGTTTCTATTTGTTTGGCATTATGGCGCTAGTTACCATGGTATACAGTCTGGCACAGATTCACGGTACACCCCTCTTTCTCCCCTTATTTCTTAGATACAATTTTCAGATTTGGCATGGTATAAGTGCTTATTAGAGGTCACTTTTTAACATAATATCCATTTCCATCCTTTTTACAATTTCCGGTTTTACCGGAAGTGATACCAGCTCTCGATTTTTATATGGAATACCCTGTATAGGTATTCCCTGTCACATAAGTGACATTTTAGTTGTAAAATTATTTTTTAGACTCTATTTTACTTTTGAATTTAGAGTCCCTTGACCATCCCCGATTAATTCTAATGGACCATAGCAACCATAAAGAAATGGAGTTGGGGTCAAAAACATTCAATTTCTCTACTTACAGGGCGTAAAAATTAATTCAGAAAATGATATAAATTTCAAAAATATAATAATATACAGGGTGTTCCATATAAAAATCTATAGTTGCCATTAGTGCCGGTGAAAGCGGAAGTGGCAAAAAAAATTATTTTTATGTAAAAATAGTGACCTTTAAAGTGATTCCGCGAGGCCAAATTTGAAAATTGCATTTAAAAAATAAGACGGGTATCATGAATCTGTGTCACTTTATATAGCTTTATATATTTTAAATTGCATTGAAGAAGATTGATTAAAGCTGAATTATGTCAACAAACATATTCATTCAGGCAAAATAGTTGTTATTATTACAATCCAACAATATTATTTGTAACAATATGGAGTTACCATCCACAACTCTTTATACATTAGTTAACGTTATAATTACATCCATGTCAATATATACTCACTTGTACAATGTTTTAATGGTAGTAAAAAGTAGAAGACGAAGACACATGGGTACAGTAATCAATTATAACTTGCATTGTATACAATTTATTTTAAGAACTCTTGGGAATTTTAGTAATTGATGGATGCTATTAGCTGTGCATATTTACATGTATATTTATTTATATACAAATACATAGGCCATTTGGCAAATATTATAATTTGAGGAAGTATTTCAATATTAATGTTAACAAATATACATCACTTATCGGAATATAAAATGTGTAGCTAAATGGAAAAATGCCAATGCAATATTGGCAGATGTAATGAAAACATACATGTCTTTCAATTAATATATTATTTACAAATAGGACAGCAAAAGTTAATTATATAGATTATTTAGGTATATATTCTATTTTGTACCCAGCACTACTGCATTCTTGATTTGTAATTAGCCAAGGTGATGCTGTTTTCCTTACTTTATTGGCAATCGGCTAATAACGAAAAATATTCCTAATTTCAAGTCTGTCATATGTGTTATTTCGTTATTTCGATGTATACATTCATCAGCTATGTCTTAGGAACTTATAATCATTAGATCAAACGAACTTACTTCAGTGAAGTTCGATCTTGATTATATAAATAAGTCAATTGTGGAAGAAATAATTTAAACTATACATGTAGAAGCACTATACATCCAGGCGAGGCCTAATATAATATAAAATCATAAAAATATAACATAAAATCAATCGAACTTACCTTGAATGAAGTTCGATCTTGATTATATGAAGACCTTATCGAAGTAAATACGTCAATTGTAGTACCTCCATTCTGTGACGACTCGCCATGAATAGAGGTACTGAATTAATGCTTCTGTATAGTTTCAATTATTTCGTCCACAATAGACTTATTTACAAGACGAGGCCGAATATAATCATAAGATCAATCGAACTTACTTTAAGTGAAGTTCGATCTTGATTGTGAAGGCCTTATCGAAGTAAATAAGTCAATTGTAGTACCTCCCTTCTGTGACGACTCGCCATGAATAGAGGTGCTACATTATAATACTTCTATATAGTTTCAATTATTTCCTCCACAATTGACTTATTTATGAGGCGAGGTCGCATATAGTCATAAGATCAAATGAACTTGCCTTAAGTGAAGTTGGATCTGGATTAAATGAATTTCTTATCGAAATAAATAAGTCAATTGTAGTACATACATTCTGTGACGACTCGCCATGAATGGAGGTAGGTACTACATGATAATGCTTCTATATAGTTTCAATTATTTCGTCCATAATTGACTTATTTACGAGACGAGACCGAATATAGTCATAAGATCAAACGAACTTGCCTTACGTGAAGTTCGAGCTTGATTAAATAAATTTCTTATAGAAGTAAATAAGTCATCTGTAGGAATGTAAGGAATCTGTAGTACCTCCATTCTGTGACGACTCGCCATGAATGGAGGTAGGTGCTACATTATAATACTTCTATATAGTTTAAATTATTTCGTCCACAATTGATTGATTTACGAGACGAGACCGAATATAGTCATAAGATCAAGACCAAACGAACTTACCTTAAGTGAAGTTTGATTTTGATTAAATGAATTTCTTATCGAAATAAATAAGTCAATTGTAGTACCTCCATTCTGTGACGACTCGCCATGAATGGAGGTAGGTACTACATTATAATACTTCTATATAGTTGGAATTATTTCGTCCACAATTGATTTATTTACGAGACGAGACCGAATATAGTCATAAGATCAAACGAACTTACCTTAAGTAAAGTTCTATTTTGATTATGAAGGCCTTATCAAAGTAAATAAGTCAATTGTAGTACCTCCATTCTGTGACGACTCGCCATGAATGGAGGTACTGCATTAATGCTTCTATATAGTTTCAATTATTTCGTCCACAATAGACTTATTTACGAGACGAGGCCGAATATAATCATAAGATCAATTGAACTTACCTTAAGTGAAGTTCGATCTTGATTATAAAGGCCTTATCGAAGTAAATAAGTCAATTGTAGTACCTCCCTTCTGTGACGACTCGCCATGAATGGAGGTATTACATTATAATGCTTCTGTATAGTTTCAATTATTTCGTCCACAATTGACTTATTTACGAGACGAGACCGAATATAGTAATAAGATCAAACGAACTTGCCTTACGGGAAGTTCTATCTTGATTAAATACATTTCTTATCGAAGTAAATAAGTCATCTCCAGGAATGTAAGGAATCTGTAGTACCTAGTACCTCCATTCTGTGACGACTCGCCATGAATGGAGGTAGGTACTACATGATAATGCTTCTATATAGTTTCAATTATTTCGTCCATAATTGACTTATTTACGAGACGAGACCGAATATAGTCATAAGATCAAACGAACTTGCCTTACGTGAAGTTCGAGCTTGATTAAATAAATTTCTTATAGAAGTAAATAAGTCATCTGTAGGAATGTAAGGAATCTGTAGTACCTCCATTCTGTGACGACTCGCCATGAATGGAGGTAGGTGCTACATTATAATACTTCTATATAGTTTAAATTATTTCGTCCACAATTGATTGATTTACGAGACGAAACCGAATATAGTCATAAGATCAAGACCAAACGAACCTACCTTAAGTGAAGTTTGATTTTGATTAAATAAATTTCTTATCGAAATAAATAAGTCAATTGTAGTACCTCAATTCTGTGACGACTCGCCATGAATGGAGGTAGGTACTACATTATAATACTTCTATATAGTTTAAATTATTTCGTTCACAATTGATTTATTTACGAGACGAGACCGAATATAGTCATAAGATCAAACGAACTTACCTTAAGTAAAGTTCGATTTTGATTATGAAGGCTTATCAAAGTAAATAAGTCAATTGTAATACCTCCATTCTGTGACGACTCGCCATGAATGGAGGTACTGCATTAATGCTTCTATATAGTTTCAATTATTTCGTCCACAATAGACTTATTTACGAGACGAGGCCGAATATAATCATAAGATCAATTGAACTTACCTTAAGTGAAGTTCGATCTTGATTATAAAGGCCTTATCGAAGTAAATAAGTCAATTGTAGTACCTCCCTTCTGTGACGACTCGCCATGAATGGAGGTATTACATTATAATGCTTCTGTATAGTTTCAATTAATTCGTCCACAATTGACTTATTTACGAGACGAGACCGAATATAGTCATAAGATCAAACGAACTTGCCTTACGTGAAGTTCGAGCTTGATTAAATAAATTTCTTATAGAAGTAAATAAGTCATCTGTAGGAATGTAAGGAATCTGTAGTACCTCCATTCTGTGACGACTCGCCATGAATGGAGGTAGGTGCTACATTATAATACTTCTATATAGTTAAAATTATTTCGTCCACAATTGATTTATTTACGAGACGAGACCGAATATAGTCATAAGATCAAGATCAAACAAACTTACCTTAAGTGAAGTTCGATTTTGATTATGAAGTCCTTATCGAAGTAAATAAGTCAATTGTAGTACCTCCCTTCTGTGACAACTCACCATGAATTGAGGTAGGTACTACATTATAATGTTTCTATATAGTTTAAATTATTTCGACCATAATTGAATTATTTACGAAACGAGGTTAAATATAATTACTATTAAATTTATTTTCTATTGCATGTCAAGTAGATAGAGCATGAGAATGTTTAGGAATAAAATATGAGAATTTGAAAAATAAAATATTAGGACAAATAACATAAATAAATAAATGCTAGCACAGTTGACATACACGGAAATTCCCCATTATAATACAATATTTTTTATTTTCCTTTTCATAAGTTTTTAGAAGGTCCGTCAAGTTAGCGACTCATATGTTGAAATTTTACATTAGAGTTAGTAAATAATTTTGTGCTCATTTTGTGCTAATTTGTGCTGTAGGTTGTAAATTTTGTGCTCCATCCATTTTCGAGGTAAGACAAAAACTAAGATGAGTCGCTAGCTTGACGCTGCGACTCACACAATCAAATTTTTGATATTTAATGTTTTCAACATTTTGTGCTAATTTTGTGCTAATTTGTACCGTAAGTTATAAATTTTGTGCTCTATCGGTTTCCGAAATAATCCGAAAACTAAAATGAGTCGCCAGCTTGACGCTGCGACTTAGGTACATATCGATTTTTTTATATTTAATGTTTCCAATATTTTGTGCGAATTTTGTGCTAATTTGTGCCGTAAATTATAAATTTTGTGCTCTATCGGTTTCTGAAATAATCAGAAAGCTAAAATGAGTCGCCAGCTTGATGCTGCGACTCACGTATCGAACTTTCAATATTTAGCTTTATAAGTATTTTGTGCTTATTATATGTGCTAATTTGCGGTGGAACTTATAAATTTTATGCTTTATCTAATTTAATAATAATTTAAGAGCTAATAAGACTCGCTAGCTTGACGGAGAGCCATGTATCGAATTGTTTACAACAGAAGTCGTCGAATAAGACGCTATATAGCTCGAATAAGACATCAACGCTATAAACACTGTTATTGGAATCATAGCGACTCGTTTTATTTTACAATTTGTGTTCCATTTCAAATATAATATATATCTCACTTATAGAATTGATAATTAAAAATAACGAAATTCTAATTTAATATGTTTTTAATCAATTTTTTTTTCAAGTAGATACTGTAGAAAAATGGCTAAAAATTACCTGACTAAAGGGAACGTACTCATCAATAGTCGTTGCGGTTAAATCAGATAGATGGCGTAATGAGTAAATAGATGTGTAGTGTTTGTTTTAAGTTTTAACGGTTATCTTTGACTATAGTGGTTTTCAATTAGTTATAGAAATTGCTTAGTGTCATTAGTGAATTGAATTTAATACCTACCTTGAAAATTATTTATTAATAACTTTAACGTAACTTAGAAAAATGGCTGGAAGGAAACAAAGTAAGGTTTAAGTAAGGTTGAAATTGACTTCATGTTATTACAAGAACTGGACACTATCGGTCAACATTGCCCATTTCCATCAGACATCAGAGGTTTGGGATACAATAATAAGTAAGTATGGATTAAACATTTCACAGAAAAACTTATATACAAGAGCTCTACAACAAAAATAAAACACTTTTTATAACTATAATAATACTTTTTATTTTTAGAAAATAAAGTTTATTTATATATGTATATTATAAAGCAATATATTTTTGTTTATTAGAATATCCTTAATATATTTTTTATTTACAATTTATTTGTTTCGATACACCTTGCTCCTATTCAAGATATTTTTAAAAGTAGGTAATAAATCTTATTTACTGAATAAAAAATGTTAGAGAAAGTGTAATAATTTAATACAGAATATTAGTATATATATGCCCTTTTGTGTTTTGTGTTTTCATGTTTGTCAATTTTTAACTTTCAAAAATCTTTTATATTGATAACTCATATAATAACTTAATAATACACTACAAACAAAAAATCACAAAATATATAAAACATAACAAATAATTATTTAAAAAATGGATTGAACACAAAATTTATAAGTTTCAGCACAAATTTGCACAAAATGAGCACAAAACATTTGTAAAGGTAGATCTTGAAAATTCGCTACGTGAGTAGCAGCATCAAGCTATAGACTCATTTTAATTCTTGAATTATTCTGAAAATAGATAAAGCATAAAGTTTATAAATTACAGCACAAATTAGCACCAAGTAAGTACAAATTAGCACCAAGTAAGCACAAAATACTTGTAAAGCTAGATCTTGAAAATTCGGTACCTACTTGAGTCGCAGCATCACGCTGGCGACTCATTTTAGCTTTCTGATTATTTCAGAAACCGATAGAGCACAAAATTTATAACTTACGGCACAAATTAGCACAAAATTAGCACAAAATGTTGGAAACATTAAATATCAAAAATTCGATATGTAAGTCGCAGCGTCAAGCTGGCGACTCATTTTAGTTTTCGGATTATTTCGGAAAACGATAGAGCACAAAATTTATAACTTACCGCACAAATTAGCACAAAATTAGCATAAAATGTTGGAGACATTAACTATCAAAAATTCGATGTGTGAGTCGCAGCGTCAAGCTGGCTACTCATCTTAGTTTTTGGCTTACCTCTAAAATGGATGGAGAACAAAATTTACAACCTACAGCACAAATTAGCACAAAATGAGCACAAAATTATTTACTAACTCAAATGTAAAATTTCAACATATGGGTCGCTAACTTGACGGACCTGTTTTTAAACATGTTTTTATTCTATTAATAGTAAAATTGAGTTGTATGTCTTGAGCATACTACTAGCTATATTAGCTATGGATATCACATAGTATTTAAACATTCTCTTTACGGAAAATTGAAATACGTGTTATGCTGGTAAATAACGTTAGTTTTTAATACAGACAGTTTACATAAACTAATTTATGGATGACATTTTCCAATTAGAAAAACACGGGATCTGTTTTATTTTACAACGACGGAAATAGGCTTATTAACATGAAGTTCAATTTCTTGTGTAACTGCGATAATATCAAAACAAATTAAAATATTTATCCGAAATCAACAAGCAGATTTCTGCCAGTGCCAAGTGCTGCCAGAAAATAGCTTTACGATATACACGCATTCCGCACACTCATCACTTTAGCTGCATCAAGAAGGTATATTTATTTTGAAAGGTCTCTTAACATTCATTTTAGCTGTAAAAGTATAAACATCTATACACATGTTAGTGTGAGGGAAGCATTCGATGATGGTTAATATGGGAATTTATTACAGCTTCTGAAAGATGTACGTATTTTTAGAATGCTCACTTAACAGTTTTTTTTAGTGCCCACATTTTAAAATATTGAGCAACATAATACAAACGTCAACGATAATGTGTAAAAAGATAACACCTAGGTAGTAATTTTATAAGGATGTTAAGCAAACTATATGATACCTCTTCTTATCTGGCAAAATTAGGTTTATAAGAACATGGCTAAACAGTTACCTACAGACAGATGTAAACTCTTTCTTCTCAAAACTGGGAAAAGCATTGATGAATATGTACTCAGATTAAACGATAATAGTATTAGAGTCGTTCAATATCGATAGTTCAAAACTTAAAAATTAATTATCGTTAATAAAAGTTGTTAATGTTTCTTTAAGCAAATAAGTTGCCATAATTGCCTAAAGTAAAAATGTTTTTACTTTAGGCAATTTACGTAAAAGTACTTATAATTTAATTTGGGTATTTTGCCACAATTTTGAAAATACTATAAAATGAATCCATTCGCCACTAGAAAGAGTTAGGGATTGGTTTTATAAAAACCAGTTTAAAGTTTACAAAATGATAATTGTCACACTGAATAAAGCAGTGTGACATATACATTAAAACGCGTCGATTCTGTCTCTCTGTAAATTCCGTCGCCGAATCGACAAAGTTTCTAAGCTATCTCCTCCGAGCGGGGATCGCGTTTTCCCAATTTAAACGCCTTTTCAAAAAAACCTTTGCAAAATTTTCGTCGATCGTCGATCAGCGAGAGAGATGCTAGCCGCATTTGCACCGGATGCACCGGCGTTTGTCCTCGCGCCTAATGGTGCCGTCACACCTGCCAAAATCCCGACTTACCCGTAGAGTACCCCTACAATTCGTCAAAATATTATTAAGAAAAATCGTTTAGTATAATTACATCATCATTCTAGATACAATAGCGGAATTTCAGCTCTGTGTCTCTAAATTTATTATTTCATTTGCAAGGGATTATCTCAAATTTCTTTAATATGTATTTTCTTGAAAATAATATTATTCTAGATGCTTTTGACACCCGAAGGGTGACTCCAGGCCGCAGGCCTGGATCCCCAGTAGGGCTAGAAATGGGAACGAAAATCGCGTGAAGACAGTTGATAAATTTTGGAAAAATAAAAAACTGTTACCTTATTTCTGTGTTTAGTAATCATAATTGTCTACATTACTTCAATATAAATGTTTTTTAAATGGTTCATTTTATAATATTTTTATGAGGCAAAAGCGTGATAATATCATCATCCTTAATATGTACTGCCTCACCTGAATACCTTCTTTTCAGACGCCAATGATGGATCAGGAAATGCTTATATAAAACTTTATTAAATTATGCATTTTGTTTTAATTTTTACAAATAACAGTGTTAAATATATATTATGTATTGCCAGCTACTCAATAAGAGTTTAACAAGTCAACAAGTCATAGTACTGAATAGCTTGCTATATTTTGTATGACACAATGATAACATTCAAAAGTTTTAAAGCTATTTTGTTACATTATTTCAAGCTGAAAGATAAAAAATGTACTGCCATTACCCTACCCACCGGAAATGCACTTAGTAATTTGTTAATTTATTATCAGCACCACTAAAGTTAAATTAAAGCCTATAAAAAAATTGCTTCCGTTTAATCGACGTAATTCGTTTAAAATTGGAGAGATTCATTTATATTGTTGGCTGCTCGGTCTAGAAACAATCAATATTAGTCAAAGTAAAGTATTATAGGGCGTATTTTGCAGTAAAATTGCTGAAATTACTCTGGCATTTGATAGCTGCCGGTCGAACGCGTGTAGATATCAATGACAAATGAGCTATCTGTTAAAAACTCCTGCGTTCCAGGCCACCAACTTTACGATTTACGTTTAAAGGAAATCGTAAATTTCTAATATGGCCTCTTCTTTTTCAATAAAGTGCCCCGTTCCAAATCGCCAAACTTTTACGAAATAATTCATGAGGTATAGAGAGTGTGCGTTCCAGTTTTTATAGTCCAAGAGAAGAAGGTGAAAACTTTACTACCGTAATTTCAAAGCAGATAAAAGTACATGACAATTTGAAGAATTAAAAACTGAATAAAATTAATCAACTTATAAAAACTTCACCTCAATTGGAATATAAAACCGTAACATGCGGTTGCGTTAAAAATAAAACGATAAGAACTCTGAATGGCAGTTAATAATCAGAGCTATATTGAAACTTATATAAAGAAATCTGCATGTCATTATCCTCATGCAAATAATTACATTCACAAGACTGCAAAATTTGTTTTGTTGGTATTAATTATTCATACCAACGAAAGATGTTCCTTCATTTGCAGTATTTTTATATCGCGGAGGCCCAAAAATTCCGAAAACACCACGGCGCCGACATACTATCTCTATCCCTATCGAGAGTACCTACCTTAGTCAAACATGCGCAAACGCATGAATATCCCAAGATCCAATAAGCATGCAGCATAAATACTACACCTCTGTCTACCGACTTAAGTCTGTCAGCCCATAAAAATGCGCAAATCGAACAAAGGGTTTCTGGGAGAGTATAGCACTATATGTATATTTTGTCAGTGTTTTAGGGGAAACCGCTTATGCGCTAAAAATATCTATCTAAAAATGTAAAAAAGTTACTTTTTCCACGGTCGGGAGTAGAAATCAGTTTCTATGACATCAAAATTGAAACAGAAGTAGTCGATTATTCCCAAGGGAGTATAATGCTCCCAAGGGAGTTTACATTATGGAGAACGTTTTTCATGCAAAAAAAGAGGTAACATTGAAATTATTTATTGACATTTAAATTAAATGTAACATTTGTACAATTTTCAAAATTAATATTAGAAGGAATATTATTTTCGCTTACATTTAAAGTTTTTGTGATTGCGCTAGTGGTGGTACCTACTAAAAGATGATTAGCAATTTTGGTATTATTTTCAATGGAGTTCTCGACATAACCCTCAGCGACTGTCGTTGATTTCCAACCAGCATGACGCTTTATTGTCGTGATATCCACACCAGCATCTGCCAGTAATGTCGCTGAAGATCTTCGTAAGCAGTGACCAGTATAACATGCAGCATCAGGTAATTTTAAATACGAAGCTACTACACTAGGAATTTTTCCGATAGTATTCTTGCCAACTGGCTGCGAACTACATTTTCCTGCTTTGTAGTACAAAAAAAGGCGCTTATGCTTGACGTGGGGAGAACGAAGGGACAGGTATTTTCGCTACAATTCAAGCATATTTCCCACATCGGTAACCACAAAGGTTCGTGGAATCTTTGTCTTAGTGTTTGGAATTTTTACAATCAAGGATGAGCCTATATCCTCAATATCATCTACAGTTAAATTGACTAGTTCATCAGTTCGACAAGCTCCGGCAATCCCCAGAATTAATACAACCTATAAAAAATCAAAATACTAAATAATTGAAATACCTAACAACAAAAGTAATCTTACCTTAATCATTAAGAATTCTTTGTCATCTGTAGTTGATAGAAAATGGTCGATTTCACCCTTTGTCAATATTTTCCATTTTTTCGCTTGATATCCGTCACCGGTTCTTTTCAAAAATGCGATCAATTTGCTTATATCTATGTTGTCGTAAATTATCAAGCATGACTTAACCATAGAATATTGCGCCCATAATGTGGAAGACTTGTAATTCTTTGCATTTTCACTGAAGTATGCCAACAAAACATTCTCGCTGTATGCTTGAATATTTTTCTCGGCGCACCACGTTTTGAACCGATTGTAAGCTATATCGTATAAAGATCTTGACTTCGTAGGTAACAAATTGCTTATTGCAATATTTGCAGCCTCCACAATCTCTTCCGATTCACAATTATTCATTGTGCACTAAACAAACTGTAAACTAAACCAAACTAACATCTTAATAAGACAATTCTTTTTGTTTGTTTATTTTGTAGTTATGACAATAACTCAACGACTACTAAATAAATGCTCAAATCCGAATACAATAATTCTGGTGCTACTTACTTCATAATAACAAAATATGTGTTTTTAAGTTAATGAGACCGTGGAAAAAATAGTATATACCATTCGGGAGAAATGCTATTTTGTCCTCGGTGCATTGTAATATTTGCAGCCTCCACAATCTCTTCCGATTCACAATTATTCATTGTGCACTAAACAAACTGTAAACTAAACCAAACTAACATCTTAATAAGACAATTCTTTTTGTTTGTTTATTTTGTAGTTATGACAATAACTCAACGACTACTAAATAAATGCTCAAATCCGAATACAATAATTCTGGTGCTACTTACTTCATAATAACAAAATATGTGTTTTTAAGTTAATGAGACCGTGGAAAAAATAGTATATACCATTCGGGAGAAATGCTATTTTGTCCTCGGTGCATTGTAGCCCTCTGGCTTCGCCCTCGGGCTTCAAATTGCACCTCTGCCAAAATAACGCATTTCTGTCCCTTATAGTATAATATACTATTCAGTTGCGAAAACATATCAGGATAATATAATTGAAAACAAGTGGTTTCTCAATTACACAAATATTTTAACATAACTGAAATTAAGAGATTTTGGAAAAAAATTATCTTAATATTCCAAAACGAAATATCTACGAACAAAATTTAATAAATAGCAAATTCATTTTCTTGATCTCTGATGTAAAATAAATAAATAATACTAGTAATTTGATTAATTATGATTACGCTATAAATAACCAACACCTAATTAAATATCACGAATTTAAGGATCTGGGAGTATTATTTGATACCAAATTGTGGTCAGCTAGTCACATCAACGAGATAACTGCCGTATCTTACAGGAATTTAGGCTTTATCATACGGAATTGTAAAGAGAGTTGCCTAAAATAAAAAACTTAAAAGTTGCTTAAAAACAAACTCTAAAATCTCTGTGTAACTCAGTCAGTCTTCCACGGAGATCAAACATCAAACCTACTCAGAAGTGCAGTTATGACCCAGAACTTAAATGACCTTGTGCATTATTCGTGAGGCCAACCCTTACAACTCAAGCATTGGGCCCACTTTTCTCTGAAACGTCTTTTTCTGAGGCTCGAAACACTTCCAAGCGGAACTAGTTATCTTCTTCTGATCCTGAAAAAATAGTTTCTTGGTTACTTGTGCCAAGCAAACTGCTGTGCTTTCTTAACTGTTTTCCTTGACTGTTTTCTTGTCTATACCTATTTTTTTTTAATCACTAAACTGCTCTCTTTACCTTCTTTCTATTCGCGCACTCTATTTAGTGCCCTGGTGGAATTGAGAATAAATACTTTTTAAAAATCTAACCAAATTCCAATTTTCTTTTTGTTGAAAATTTTGTTTACAAATTTGAAATGACACAATTTTTATTTAACCGTTTTTATTTTATAAAATATAGCGACACCGGTTAATAAAAAATTGTAAAATATTAAAATTTCTAACTGCAAAACATTTTCCAAAGGATGATGTTCTCTTTGGTTCTACAAAATGCTTACTTATCTTTTACGGGTCTAGGGAGATCTGTAAAAATACCCTCACCTTTCAGTTTTCTGCATTATCATAGATTTTCATTAACTATGAAATTATTGAAACATTACTGGTATCTGCTGTTAGGTAATGTTATTAATTGCACATGTATTATATCCGAACCCCCTAACTAATGAGGCTTTCCTGATTTCCCTCATTCCATCACTGAATGGTGATTAGACTTACCAACGTAGTGGTTCCTGAGGCGTTTTCAGACGGCCGCACACTGAATAGACTTTTGGACTAATCCTTGTGATGAGAAGGGGGGGTATATAGATATTATTATTTAGTGCTCAGAGGTAAGTAAGGCATTTTTCCATTTGTGTTAAAACTCATCTTTCAAATTCCTGTTTCCTACCTTAAAGCCAATAAACTTTCACTACGTGATTTTAAATGACCTACAAATATAAAATCTTTGAAATAATTATTTCCTTATAAGTCCAAATAAATATTATCATGAAATTATCTGTCTAGCGGTGATCCGCTGAAGGTTAAATTAATGTTTACACAAAAAATTGGAAGACAATTATTAAGTACCAGGAAAAGTAATTATTATCTCCCTTTAGGAATAAGCTTTAAATAAACAAAAGTTTCACTGAGCTTACAGTAATTTTGAAAGAGTTGGTTTTCCATTAAATTTATTAATTTGCAGTCTTTAGAGAATCGATTCCCTGGACTATTACATTATTATCAGTACAATTATCGAAGTAGTAAATTCTGGGTTCAGCTTAGTATGTGCGTACGAATTTTACCGTTAGTTATCATTTTCCATCTGATTTACACGCGGATAAAATGCAATAAATCCTTGATATCAGGAGATAAGTCACGCACCCCCTAGTTTATGAGGAGTGGTTTTCTACATAAAGCAAATAAGCATCTCCCAAAGGATTTATCGTCGATTGTAAAATGTTTTTAAATAATATTTAATGAAAATTAGTAGAATCAAGGCTCTGTTATCTAATAATTTCGTATTGTTTTTCGACATTTAGCAAAAGTAAATCCTATTAGAAGAATATATTATAAGTAGGGATGAAATCAAAATGTGTTTAGGGTTTTTGATTTGCTTCATCCTTATAATGATTGTACCTTATTGTATTATTGCTGAAAATATAGTTACCCAACATAGATTTGCCATAAAATTTTTATAAAAGATTAGATATCTGCAGTTTTATTTTTACGGTAGATAGGTAGGTATAATGAATTGCGCGAAAATTATAAATTTTGCTTTTATTATTATAGATAGGTAGTAACACTGACGTGATTTTCCACATGACATAAAAACACTATACTGCACTGGTGGCGCCTTTCGCCAACCAAGTTATCATCATCTGAAGATGATTAAAACTGAGTTTTAATCATCTAATCATCAATGTGGTGACATTGTTGTAAAGAAGAGTAAGTTGTAAAATTACATCATCGATCACGGCCCATCAATGACGGGTTGAAAAGCTGAAAATAGACACAGAAAATTTTATTTTACCAAAAAATTTTCAGACCCATCTAATATACAAATTTTACTGAATAATATTAATTTTTAATGTTTCCTCTTATTCCAAATAATTAAAGTAACACTATGGATTTTAACAAATAAGATGTAAGTAATAAATAAGACCATTAAAAATAATATTCTCTGTTGTTGACTGCATACTAGTTGACGAAAAGTAAACTTAATTAAAAAATAAATGAGAAAGTTACAATGGTTTGCAGGCGAGAGATGAGACACACTGTATAATTTAAAAAAAAATAATAATTGAATAGTATCATGTTGTATACCTGAAGTATTACATTTTTCACTGATAGAATTGCAATTGCCTTAGCGCCCTTTTTTAGGTTTCGCTAGCGCCATATTTTGGTGTTTGCTTGTTCTCAGGCAGAGACTGTATGCGGTAGGTTTCTTATAATATATTTTTTAAGTTAACCTTGCTATAATCTAAGCGCTTACTATAATATACAAATAAAAAAGTATACTTATCTTCATCCTCAGCTTGAAATACATAATCAATAATGCTCAATCAACAGTAAACGTTCTTTATATCGCGATTTATTCTAAAAACTGACTGAATAGGAGGAAATATACCGATATTATTAAAATAATTATTTAACTGTCAATAAATGATTGTCAATAAATGATTGTTTTAATAATTTTTTATAAAGCTGGTAGTATACTAATAGGTATGTACTGAAAAACGGTCTATAGGATCTAATTTCAGGATCAGGTTAATTTTTGGGATAAGTAGATAAGTAGAAGATTAGCCTTCTTCAAGTCGCCAGGCAAAATACCCTGAGACAGGCATTGATTAACGATGTAAGCAAACTGTTAAATCTGGAAATGTTTAACATGTTTAGGCTAATATTGTCAGATCCAAATTAGACTTCAAGCTACGTACAAATATCAACTTCTGAAGTTCTAACTTTCTCTAACTGAAGTAAAATCAGAAATAGCATTGGCATGTTTTTCATTTTTATATTTTTGATTTCGTTATTTTGATTTAAATTCCTAACAAGATGAGCTGCTTAACCAACAGGAAAATAGTTACCTGATTTTTCAAGTATATACCTACCTATTTAAAAGACGCAATATTTGTCAACATTTCTGGATAATTGTTTTAGATATATGATTCAAATATGCCTTTTCCTCAAGTTTAACTGAACGATTCAACAAATTCCTAATTTTTCCTGTATTTTATATGTGTTTTAACAAGCAGTTTTATTGTAAATTTTATATTATTCATTAACCAAGAGGAGGTTTCGTAGCTCGAAGTGTTTTATGTAACTAAAAAAATTCGCAAATACTAAGATTCCAAGATTGAATCATATTCATAACATAATTAATCTCAAATAAAAAAATCCAATTAAATAAGTTTAAATCATAAAATTATTAGAATTAAAATGTTTATGTCTAATGCTGATAAATTTTGAATAAAAGTTTTCCCTACTATTGTTGATTTTGCAGAAGGTGATCGAAAATACCTTCTATATTTTATAACTTCAGTATCTAATGTTGTCATTATTAGATGTTAAAATACAAGCAATTAATGTACTTGCATTATTTGTGACACGAATAGGATTAGAGACTAACTGAGTAAGATTAGATTTAATTTATTTAATAATGCATCTATTGGCTAGCAATCAGAACTATTTACTAAAAGGAGAACATTATAATCACCTCCACAGGTTGTATAATCATATTTTCATGTAGCTGGTAAAATAATTTTCAAGATCATCGGGATATATATGCAGATTAGGTCTTGGCGATCTGTATACTGTTCCCAACATATTTCTTCCCTGAAATATTTAAAAATAACTAAAGGTTCCAGATATTTAAGTCAAAGACGGTCTGAACAACGGACAAATGGACCTAATAATTGAATAAATTTAAATTGATCAATTAACGTAAATCAACCACTCATGCGTGGTTGATGGTGGTTCAACCATATTCCAGATAATCCCAGAATATTAAAGCAATTTCCCGTAGTTACAAACTCACAGTATACACTTTGTAGTTACAAACAAAGAAAATAAACTATAAGATAGATTGAAAATTGAAAACTATAACTGAGTTATATAAATATTTTTGTGAGTTTTCTGCACTCTATTAAAAACATTAACGTTCATAAACCATAAATTAAATCACATTTAACATTTAATTACTAATCCACCCAATCAATAAAGAGAGATCTCTAATAAGCCTACAAACAAATATTAGGTATTTCCCAATATGTAAAGTTTTATTAAACTAAAAACTGTCTTCAACGCCTTTAAAAGAGAACGAGGTTAGAAGTTATAATAGTACTAATTTTAGAATAGGAACAGAGGACTCGAGCTAGCTTAAAATATTCAGTATAGAAATAGTATAAAACAGCTGACTATTTCAAATCTGTCACATAATTTCTCAGTGAAATAGTTTTCATTTTCTAGAGAGGTGGTTAATAATAACTACAAATTAAAATTTTGATTGCAATAATTAATAAGGCATACTACTTGTTCTAGTTGTTCCTAAAATCACACTATACATTGTGATTTAGGATTAATTATACAGGGTCTCTAATTTTTTAATCGGGAAAATTTAATAAGCGATAGAATTCGCAAAAATAGAAAAAAGTTCATGTGGACGTGTTTGTATTAAAGCTTCGTTTTAGAGATACAGGGTGTTAAAATTAATAAAAAACAACATTTCTTTTCAAATCTCTCAAAAACTATCTACTACTACGTTTTTAACCAAACTTTTTACGTTTTTAGTAATAAATAAGGGGGTTTTACCGTTGATATAGATGTAGATACATGAGCCTATTTTACGTTCAGCACAATAATTGTTGCTGTTCTAACTCGTATTAAAGTATAGATGATTATCAACTCTCCCTAGTTCAAAAATTATTTATATAGCTCAATTTTCCGATGAACCTTGAGATTTGCTTTTCTTTTTACTCCTCTTTTGAGGAGGCTCAACAGGTGTAGATTTAATTTAATTATTTTAGGAGCAGTGATAGGGTATCCTAAATAGATATTTTAAAGAAAAATTGGAGCACGCCGCTGCTTTTTTTAAGTTTGATATTAATATCTAAGTTATTATTTCTCGGTTAAGTATTTAAAAATATTTTTTTTTGTCATTTTTATTTTTTATTTTTATTATTAACATTTTTTGTCTTCTTTTACTTTTACAAAAAAGAAATAAAATTTTTATTATCCTTTTTTAACATTTATCATTTATCATTTTTATTATCCATTTTTATTTATAATGTTGAACAAAATCAAAGAAAAACTGCACGCGTTTATTTTAAACAAGTGATGTTAATAATTTAAGACTTAAAAAAATTGGGCTTAAAAAAGATTTATTTTTAAAGTTTTTTTAGTTTTTTCTTCTTTTATTAGACCTGTTTCCAAAACAGCTCAAAAAAATATTTAAAAAAAAAGATATTTTATTTTTATCATATTTTTTCTTTTTTTTTTCTTTGGTGTTTTGGAAACAGGTCAGCCATTCTGTTTACTTCACTGAAGTTGATTAAACTGCGATGAATTTTAAGATGAACAGCAGACAAAATGTAAGCTGTTTTATGAAGAAACTTGCATGAAGGACCAAAACCGACAAAATTCCAATTTCGCCTTTTTGAAATTTACACGTAAATTTACATCCAAATTTAAACAGTTGGCAGAACTTCCTGAAAAATTATACAAGTTCCAACTCAAAGTTAAAGTTGATCTTAATAAAGCTGGAGAACTTCAATTCCATCGGGGTCACCCTAGATCTTCCAAATGGCGAAACATTCATAAAATCTTCGGGCATTTAATTTAAACCTCTTAACAAATATAAATAGACAAATTTGAAATGGCTATCTCCTAGATTCCAGTCGAAAATGAGAAAATGTGTACCCACGTATTAATTATTATTTTATAGAAATTAGGTATTTGAAATAAACAGAAAATTATAATTCTACCTGAAAATATCTAATGTTACCGTAATGTTAGATTTCCCAAAATAGGAATCTAATAGAAATTGCTGGAATAAAAAGTTAATACCAAAAGCCAGCTTCAGCAATAGGATGCGTTTACGCTATAATATCCAGATATAGTTGCAAAAATATATTCTATTTTCATTTTGAATGTAAAACAACCAATGAAGCGTATATAAAATATCAAATTCCCATCACAGCCCCATTTCAAAAGCTTATAAACGAAAAGTTCAATTTATTATTTAAAATAATAACAAAAAATCGTCCATCGGGATTAACTTTATTTGATCAACGAATCAAACAGGTTTAAAAGGAGATAAAGATTAATTAAACCGGAACCAATTTTATCAGTACTCTACAGATCCATTTTGCGGAGAGTTAATCTTTTAGCTGCAGACTTTTGATGGATGAATGAGTATTTACTGTGGCCGAACGGGGAGAGGTGGTTTGATATATAAGGTTTGCCTTTGCTTCCTCGTGAGCACTTCCGCGCCACTCAATCATCAGAATGCCGTATTTAGATCGTATTTGACTTGTGTAGCCTTTAATTGATGATGGCTCAACCCCCTTTCAAACGCACGTGTTATAAGCTTAACAAAAAGCCGCCAGTTTTCTCGTTTAACAAATCGCAACTTATTTGCGTCCAACTTTAGAAGTCAACCGTTAACTTAATTTTATATAAGGAATTGGAAGGAACATAATATAATGTGTCAAATTTGGTTTTCACTTGGTTATCTCCAAAGCCATAATATACAGTCTGTCACAAATTTGAGTCTCTCTACTGGGATCTTAGTCATAAAGGATATAAAATAGCTAAATGGGGAAGGTTTTAAAAAACTTTATGCTTTATGATTTAAAATATGCTTAAAAAGCATATAAGTGAACAATTAAAAAAAAATAAAACTGACATTTCATTTTTTTCTTTAGTATTGCTAAGGGTTAATCAAGTACTTAAAAAACTTTTATATTATTAGGACACTTTCAAAGATGAACATTTTAACATTGCAAAAATTCCTGATAGTTTATTTTTAAGTTGTTAACTAGGTACCATTTGTTTCTTTATAAGCCTTTCTCGAGTTTTTAGCTCATATTTAAACCTTTAACCAATTTGTAATAGTTTTCTGATAACCTGATTTATGGGGTTGTTGTCTCCCTGAATACAGTTTCAAATATTTAGCGGATGCAGCTCCGTAAAAAATCGTAAGCATATCTAACTTCTCCTCCCAGTTTGTCTAGAAACGAAACTGTAAATTTTGGTTAAAAAAAGAAAGAAAATATCTGTTTTAATATTACGCAAATATTTTGAAAAAATTATATGCATGTGACATATCGTTAAAGACAGATTTTCAGCTTTATAATATTAGTTAAAAATTCAAGTTACAGTTTAAAACTCAAAAATAAATCACGATCTAAACTTATTGGTAACGTTAATCATCATCTTTAAAAAGTGTCCTAATAATGTAAAAGTTTTATATCTACTAGATTATCCTTTAGCAAGTTTAAGTCAAAAGCCAAATCGTCGATTTTTCATTTTTTTTATATAAGTCGTAAAACACTATTATTCACAGAAATTTTCAAGTCATAATTGTGGAAATCAGCCTAAAATTCACTAAAATCTTCCCCATTTAAGGATTTTTATATCTCTTATAATAACTGAGATCTCAATATACCGGGTGTCAACGGATCTATTAGACAAGACATAACTTCTAGAGTATTGGATGTATCAAAATGAGATTTGGTATAAGTAAATGGTAGAGGAAGAAGAAAGCTTTTGCATATTTTTCATGTTTAGGTTACTTCCGGTTTCACCGGAAATGGCTTCAATTTTAAATTTTTAAATGGAACACCCTGTATATTTTTACATATTTGAATTTCTGAGACAATTTTGGACAAGAAAATTATATTAAAACTTTTAAAGTATAATACTCGTATACGAATTTATTAAAAACTTCACTGAAGTAAATGTATTTTATGAGTTTATTTTTAATCCAATCACAATGAATTTAGTATCGTTGGATTCGCAAAAAAAATCCCTTTTTGAAAAGTGCTTGTCTAAAAAGTGTTGCCATTTGAAAAAAAATAGTTAGATATAAAAAAGTAATTTTGCCAACTTGTCTCATTCCTATCTACCATACTAATCACTAAAACTTTGCGATTACATTTTTCTGACATCATCTAAGGCCTTAAGATTAGTTTGCGCTCAATCATGGCCACCTAGATGCAATATTAAAAATGGCTCTAAAAAAATCAAGTAGGCGAAAAAACTTTTTAAAATGTCATTTTCTAGTCCAAAATTGTCTCAGAAATTCAAATATGTAAAAATATACAGGGTGTTCCATTTGAAAATTCAAAATTGAAGCCATTTCCGGTGAAACCGGAAGTAACCTAAACGGGAAAAATATGCAAAAACTTTCCTCTTCCTCTACCATTTACCTATACCAAATCTCATTTTGATACATCCAATACTCTAGAAGTTATGGCTTGTCTAATAGATCCGTTGACACCCGGTAGAGATCAGAATTTGGGAAAGACTGTATATACACTATGGATTTAATACGGTGCAGTATTACACGTATTAAGTTGGGCACAAATATATACATGATGTGTTTAAATTTCATAAGATAATATACACTGTAGAAGACAATAATTTTATGTATTTTAATTTTTTCTTAACTTCTTATTATTCTTACAGTTATCTAATTTTGTGTAATACCTACCTCCGACCTCACAGATCATATTTTTTATTCAGCGTGTCCCAGTAGTGCGCGGAAGTCCAATATCTGGGCGAAAAAGGGGGATATACAAATTTATACAGTTTATTTTTACGTCGTTGCCAGATTGGTCAATGGCTACAAACTAAAAATATTTTCAAATATACGGGATGTTCTACTTCTCGTGGCCAGTTACGAACTAATGTTTTTTAAATGGAAACATATATTTTTTATATTGTTTTTAGATTTTACGTGAAAAAGAAGGGTACTATGTGTAGAATAGTTCTATCCTAATATTCATTGTTCTTGAGATATTTAGTTTGAAAGATTTTTTTGGTCGATATTGGCCACTTACAATTTCTGAAATTGTCATGTTATCCTAACATCTACTGAATAATTTTTTTGAACAAATTATTAGGAGAGGTGGCTTTTTACAATTCTATTTCAAAAAGGGACCTTGGTTATAGAGGGTGTACAAGAAGTGACGACCAAGTGACGACTGAAATTTTAAAAATCAATCTGCATGATCCTCTACTGAGAAATTGCATATCAGGTCAAGATTTTAGGTCAAGGTCATGAAATTTTAAAATGCAATGAGTTGCCTTTGCTGAATGTGTATCAGTTTCTGTAACTAATAAATATAGGAAATAACACCAATAAGTATTTAAATATACATAACTCAAAGTATAAAAACATGTAAATTCAAATGTTTATATGGTAGATCAAACTAATTTAATATTTTTAATATTTTTTTATTTTTAATAAAAGAAGTGTAGAAGAAGTTACAAATATTTCTAAATAAAATAATTATATGGGCGATTTTGTTCAGAAAGTATTTTTTCAATCTGAAAATGCATCAATGATAACGCACTTTCTGGGGAATATACGAAATACTTATCTAGTAATAAAATTATAAGAATAATATTTAAAGTAGAAGATAATTTAAGATCAATTTTAACCAAAACAAAACAGATTAATAAAGTTCAAAATACGTACCTCGCGTAAATCTTGGACTAACCTATAGCTCCTTAATCCTTAATTTACAAAAAAACTTAGTTAATACGGATTTTAGGATGTCTCTTAAAAATTCAGAATATGTTATTAGAAACACAATTGAGCATCTGAAACCAAATTTACATGACAAACTTGTTTTTTTTAATATAGAGCATACTGTATACTTTGATAAATCAGGAAAGATTATTCTATTCTGTTTTAAAAAAATACAATTTTACTAAATTATCTCTAAGCTTTTTTAAGATATATAATATTAAAACATATTCATCTATTCCCCCACATTACATTATTACAATTAATACACAACTACGCAATAGTGGGCCAATCTCAGATGCCCAATTATCTGACAACATATTTTGAATTTTCAAAAGAGACCCTAAAATCCGTATTTATTTATTTATTTCCATACAATATCCAACGGGACTAAATCTCAATTACAGGATAAGGCATAGAACATATTACGTATGTAACAAATATGTATATAAAAAGAAAAACAACAAAAGTACAATAGAATTAAAATGTACATGAGTAATTAGTACATTAGAGAATTAGGAGATGAGCAATAAGTGGTACACATAAATTAAAAATACAAATAAGGCTTGTTATACAATCAAACGAACTAATTAGTATAGGATACGTTATAAATCACAATAAAATAGATAAGACTGATAATAAGAAACAAACGAAACACTAGCAAGTACAAACACAAATAGCAGAACTTAGATAATTGTTGCAAGTTGGTAACAAAGTTTTTAAAAATGTGACTCAGGTAAAAATATTATGTCGATCTTCATACAATTGGTAATTTTGAATTATTTGAAATAAGGGATTTGTATGGGGTATAAGTAACTGCATTATAGAATTAAATCTTGAATTAGTTCTAGGCAAACGATATGTAATCTTTGATACAAGTGATTCAGAACTAACTAAGCCATTGACAATTTTGTAAAGAAACATGACTGAAAACATGATTCGCCTATGATATAAACTTCGTAAATTAGCTCCAGACAAAAGTGGTCCTGAGATACACCTCTGGGTGGATAAACGCCGTGTGTAAATGCAATGTTTTGACATATCTACGCTGAACCCTCTCTAATTGGGTATAATATACATTGTAGATAGGACTCCAAATTACCGAGGCATATTCAGCTAACAGCGAACAAGGGCAGTGTATAAAATTTTTATAGTTTTTACACTTTTTACACAATTTTTGAAGTTGCGCAAAACAAACCCCAAACTTTTTTATGCTGATTCGATAATATCACGGATATATTCTTCAAATGTTATTTTAACTTCAAATTACTCTTATTTATTTGGGTATTATGCCACCACTGAAAAATACAAAAAATTAATAATTTGATTATTAATATTTTGTATTTTTCAGGGGTGGCATAATACCCAAATAAATAAGAGTAGTTAAACAATGCCACAAATAAATACTTTCATACATTATCTTAACTTCAAATGTAACTCCAAAATCTCTAATGTGTTACTCTATGTAAGATGGTACTGCCAAACTTATAATGAAAACTTACAACAGTTCCACATAACACTTAGTGTTATGTGAACACGTCTAGACTATGACATGACATTACACTTACTGATATTTAGTGATAAACCATTATCATCACCCCACTGATTCAAATTTGCAAGTTATTGAAAATAATTTAAAATCGCCTGCATACAAATATATTAATTTTTTTTTCTAAAATCAAATATCAAGTAGTTAAATGCTAATTCGAAATATGCGTGAGGACCATGTTCTGTTTTTATTAAATTACTGAATATGGTAAACACTATATTGGCGAGATAAACCATTAAGGGTCTATCATCCCTATGAAGTAAAAGCCTATAGACCAGAATATAATATTCATTTAATTATTAAGAAACCTTTTAAATACATATTCCGAAGAGAAATGCAATACCCACCTATTATTGTGAAAATTATGACCAACCTGTTCATCCCAGACATTTATATTGTAAATGATTTAGGTCGCTTTCCATAATTATGTACACTCAGAAAAGTGTACCAATCAGAAAGTGCTAAATACGTTAACCTACAATTTCAATTTTGTCAGTAAAAAAATATTTCATTAAAATTCAACACAAAATGTGCGTAACCAAAAATAATTATTTTTAATGTAATGTAGATGCTTGTTTATTTCATTATTTAAAAAATGTAGACAATACTATTAAAAAAAATGTATTGAAGATAATAAGATGAGGTTATGACAAGATATGCCGCTCTAATTCAATGTTGAACGGTGCATATTGGACGCAAAGTAGTTGTTTGCGACATATCTTAAAAATAATAAGGTTACCCCTTTGCGTACCTAGGGTTATTGGTAACGAGGAAATATAAAACTTTATGGAGCCATAAAATTTGATAATATTAATAATTTATCTCTTTTTGGTTTAATTCCTACAATATAAGGAAATACGTAAACGTGAACCTACTGGTAGCTTTAAAGCTGCTCAAAACCTCTTCACGCAGCCCTACGAAATTTAATGGTGACTTTCCTGTAACTGGGATGTCATAAAAATATAAATAATACTCAAATTTCTTACATGTTCCAGTTATTCAACAATTATATAAAAGCTTAATTCATTATCTGGAAACCTTTACTCTCATATTTGTATAAACAATTAAATCAAATACTTTCAATTACAGTACTACTTCCTCAAATTTTGTGTATTAGAGACAAAAAAATCTTTATTACGTGGGCTTACGTGTTATTTTTCAGTAGGCATATCAATTTTTTTTATTGGAATGGAAAATAAACTATCTTAGGCGGCGGTTACATTGGATGCGGATTCGTACGAAATTTTATTCTTACGAATTGGTACGAATTCGTACGGATTCGTCTGAAGTAAACAAATAAATGCTTCGCGCGAACTAACAAACCTACACAAACAAATGTATAGGTGGTTATAGTATAAGCGAATATATATATATATATATATATATATATATATATATATATATATATATATAGTAGAAGCGAAATATATAGTATAAGAAACCATCCTATTTTCGCGCGATTTCGCGCTAATCATAATTCGCGCGAAATCGCTTGCACTGTAACCTTAGCCTTATACTATATATTTGGCTTCTACTATATATATATCTATATATATATATATATATATATATATATATATATATATATATATATATTCGCTTATACTATAACCACCTACATTTGTTTGTGTAGGTTTGTTAGTTCGCGCGATTTGGCGCGAAATCGCTTGCACTGTAACCTTAGCCATAGATTGCGAAGAGTTTATAACTTTAATGCAGGAAAGAAGGTCTTTGCGGGACAAAAAGTAAACAGTATGACAATAGAGACTTAACTAAAAAAATATGGTTATTACAGAACCGATTAATATAAGTAACAAAATTGATGTATTAAAATAATTATTTATTAAAATTGAAGAATTTTGGATTGTTTTCTTTAATTTCTGTAAACGATTGTCTAAACTTATCCCCATTCTGCTTTACCCTTAAGATGTACTTAATCCTCAACACAAGTAATACAGTTTTACAACTGGATTCATTGTCAGTGCTGTTAAATTATTTACATATGCAGATTATGCACTACTGAACTAACTACTACTGAATACTGAATTGCACTGTCAGTATGCATCTAATGTAACCACTTTTAATTACGTATTCGTACGAATAATTTCTTACGAATTCGTACGAATAAAACTTCGTACGAATTTTCATGCAATGTAACCGCCGCCTTAGTGATGAAGACGAAACATATTTCTAAAATTAAGCGAACTCGAACTGTTTTCGGAATACAAGACATGTATTATCTCCACGAAAATGAACAGCTATTAAAATATGATGTATGCTCTAGCAGTCAGGTTAACCTCTCATACCAACTCAGATTTTGGACAAGAGTTTAAAGAAATAAAAATTTAACTAACTATATTGATGTGATGTAATTTACTTGAAAAAAAAAAAAGAATAATCATAAAAAAGTAGATAATATATAGTAATTATATAATATAATAATATATAATAGATAATATATAGAAAAACAGAAATACAAACTATAAAAACATTTAAAGTGTGTCCTCAAAAACAACTGTACACAATATAATCACTACTCAGTGTTATATTCAATAAATTAAGTGAAGTTTATCAGTGATTTCTCGATCAATGATTGAAGACAAATATTCTATTATATATTTACACTACTATTATTTATATTTTCGATCCGGAAAAATGAACAACAAAGTAAATATAAGACAACAAAATATAAAAGTGAAAACTCAATGTTATATATTAAAGCTGGTAAATAGTTATGTCAGCGTCATAGAAACGGATTTTCACTGTCTTCTAAATTGAAAAGTAGTATGAAAAAATATGAAAGAATAAATGGAGATATTCCCGTTTTCTCGTGTTTTTTAGAGATGGTTGTGAATAAAATCGTATACATACCTCGGCGGAAGGTTTCATTCCTGTCTCGCGCTATAGCTTACCTCGGTGCTACGCACCTCGGTTATCTAAACAACGCTCAACAGTAATGAAACATTTTCCGCCCCAATATGTAATATACTATTAAGTCAGTTACTCAATGTAAACTATCTATGATATATTAAACTTTGATTTTGTAATTTAAATCGAAATTAATAATGTTTTTCTTTATGTTATGAATTAGTCAGATATTTATTTGGTTCACTCTCACAGATCAGTATTTTTAATTTGATTTCTTTTGTATCCCTTTCATTGATGACAGTGAGAAACCCATATACTTTTTTAATATTTACATTCCTAATATTTCTTATGTTCCTATTAGACAGACAAATAACTTTTTGTCTGTGATACTATACACTTGCAATCTTTGTCATATCTTTTGTACAGTGTTTCTTGTTATTATTGTAGGTAGTGTATTTCTATAATAATCTTATATGAACGTATATGAGTGTTTATCCTACTTCCTAGTATCCTAGTAAATAATAAAAATATTTTTTCTCATATCACAATATTGGACTTCTTCGGATTCCTTCTAAGCTGAAGGTCGGTCGCCTTAATGAGTTACATGACTAACTTGCGAGGTGGTTATAACCAACAAAAAGAAGTTACGTACTACTCCCCGTCTGAATTGATTGATGTCATTTTAAACCAGCATTGTAACAAATAAAATAAATTGGTTCAATCGAATAGGAGGAAAAGTTATAATTCTTTATTAGTTATTGGTATTAATTGTTTTTAGACACTACATTATTTAAAACATTTTGACTTCTTAAGTTCTCTTGAAATTTCTCCAGCCAATGTACAGTATTATTATCTAAATACTCTGCAGAAGTTATGTAGAAATTTTTTCAGAAATTTTCTGTACTTTTATAAATATTTTGGGGTCGTTTACAAAATGCTTTGCTTTATCTTATCTTTGTCAATAATGACACTACGCTAATAATTGGGAAGTTAATGATAATTAATTTAGGTTTTTGACAATATCCCTCATTTGATATATTTTATAACAAAAACTGTTATCTCTAATTGCATGGTACTTACCAATCTATCTTTTTTTTGCTAATCGATTGATTCATTAAGCCTAACCTATACTATTACTGAAATTCTGGGCATTGGACTTGAATTAGTAGGGTTGAGGCACACCGTGATGACAGAGACCTCTTATAACATTTTCTCAGAATTAACTCATCCCTGATGTAATCCTTGTATCGTTTAGGAGGTATGAGGACGTAGAAAAGTTAAGATATATCTAGTGTTTAGAGTTCCATTAGACATACAGGGCAGAAAGTCTAGTATGCCGGAACTGTGATGATGCAGAGCAGACTGCGCTACATATTCTGGGTAAATATAAAGGTAAGGTTCCAGGGAAAGTGTCTAGAGGCGATGGACGAACGATGCGTTTGAATGCTACGTCTCCTTCAGCGTGATTAAATGAATTATACACAACGGCTAAGTTTCTTAAGATCCCCAATGATGAAGTTTAAAATAAAATAAAATTGACTCTAAAAAACTGTCTAAACATTTTGTCATTTACTTTTAAGCAGTTGATTATACTTTTTTTTAGACATAATGATTAAATGGAAACTCATCTTCTTCTTTCTCTTCGAGTAAGAATAACGTTGCTTCATCCTTCCCGCTTAAAGCCTCATTTAAAACTAAATAAATAAACGCAAATTGCTACGTCTCTACCCGAAACACATAGCGAAACCAAAGGATATAAATAAACTAATAAGAATTTTCACATTCATTCATGTCGTCGACCAAATTTCTTTATCGATGGCGCATCTTTATCACTATGCGCCAGGTGCATGGAATTTGAGTAAAAAATATAGCACTGGGCGCAGATTATAGTAAATTTATAAGACTGGTTTAATCATCGTCATATCCCACATCTAGTTATCTTTCTCAGTGTCACGCAAATGAGTGAAAACGAAAATAAGAGAACAACTGCACTAGTTGCCCTTCCGCTGCCAAGTCAGGGATTAGTTTTTTGTGTTACTTTGTTATTTCCATTTCGCTCGTGTTGTTATGTGTTTGATGGAATCATTTGGAAGCTTCTAGTGTCCCGGTGTTTGAGCGCTTACGTTAATTATATTTTAACAGTTATCTTGCTTTATAAAAGTTAAGGTGGATTTATAAACTTGACATTGGATTTGGCTTTGGTGCTGGCGCCGAACGTCGGCGCTGATCTTCGAAGCATGTTTCACACCCAATTTATATTCTTGAAGTTGGCGTTCGGCGTTGTACATTTCTGTTTGTTTACATTTGAGTTTGTGGGGTTATTTCGCTTTTTAAAAAATTTAAAATAGATAAACCAGCTGTTATTACTTACGGAATCTTAGGTATATTAGGGTTAACTTTGTGCAGTTATGTGATTAGTTTGCAAAAACGAAAAAGAAGAAATAGGCGGTTTAAAGTGAGGCCTATTAACAGGGCTCGCAAACAGTCTGGTGAGTTCCAATACTACAAAAAAACCAGTACTTGGGATGAAGAGCAATTCTTTAAATTCACGATGTACGTACGTATACATACACTAAATAAAAGTAGACTTGCAAATCAAAGTTTTTGTTTATAAATTCACCTTAAAATCGCAACTAAAGCACATAGTAGATATAATCTGTGACTAAAAATATCAATTTGACATTTCTTTCCAACGCGTTTGATCACGTGCTGTCAGCGATGGATTTCTATTGGACGACGACGCGATGCTACGGATTTGCTACGAACGCCAACGGCAAAAAGATAAAATTGGTTCATGTTCGACGCCAAGCGGCCATCGGCCAGCGTCAAATTTTCTCCCGACGGCGAATATAAATACATCAATGTAACTGCGTGTATTTATGTTTCAGCGCCAAATCCAACTCCGAATCCAAATCCAGTTGCAAGTTTATAAATCCTGCTTTATAAGAATATTGTATCAATGCCAGACATGCCGTAGCCGGTCCTGCGCTCTCTTCCTATCCCAAAGGCCCATGTCAATCCCATGTCAAATGTTCGTTTTAATTATTTTTTTTATATAAATATAGAAAATACCCCTTGAAGGTTATCTTGCTGCTATTATAATCTGATCAAAGGGAGATCAATGAGTAATTTGGTTCTATCCTAATTTAACTAAAGTTGAAAATTTTAGAGCTAGGCTCTTACTCACTAGTGTACCTTAGAGTCTGGCAACTTAATTACACTAACACTAACGTGTAACAAATGTTCGTTTTAATGAATGAATTGTGTAGATCTATGCGTACGCTGGGTGCATCAGAAATCATCGTAAAAAAAAGACACTTGGGAGATAGGAAATTACATTAAGTGAAAACTCTTATTACTTTATTCTCTCTGGCAAAAAGTTTTTAATCCGACGTTTAAACGTAACGTTCATCTGTCGCGTCTAGACGCTTTCACCGAAATCATATCTTAAGGACTGCCCCCTTATGAAGTTAACTCCCTAGTAAATCAATCTTGGCACCTGATGAGCTAAAGAACATTTCAGCGATTAGACTTTTGGACTTTATGAAAAGAACAAAGATGCTCGCTGAAATCAGTGGGGTATCAGGAAATGCCCAAAAGGCCTAGTTGTGCCTTTAGTGGAAACACCGGCCGACAAAGAGAAGAAGAAGAAGATTATTTCTATTGCCATAATAAACATTCAGGTATCCTGTTCTCAATAGATTTTACATTTTGGAGAAGACACCTTTTAGTTTTTAGGATATTATTCTGGACCACTACTATTTCGATTTCGTTCAAAGGTTACATATAGAGCCAATTAGAGAAGCAAATATGTTCTGTTTGTTTTAATTAAATATGAAATGAAGTCATATATTTAGTTAGGTGCGTTTTTATAAGAATTCCTATATTGAATTCACATTAACCTTATACTAAATTATACATTCCAAACTATAAAAAACCCAGATAGCACAAAATTGTTCTATAATTATTCTTAAAATAACTTCACAGAGTAAAAATTTATTCTTAAAATATCCTGTAAATATATTTATTCTTTTAAAAATATTCTAAGAAGTAACAAATGGGACACTTTTTTCTCTTCTAAGATTATTCTAGGAATCATTCTTAAAATAAATTCAGAATAATCAATTTAGTAGGTATATTGTCTGAATATTTTTTTTATTTATTTATAGAATGGAGAATTAAATAACACAAATATTAAGTTTTAATGACAATTTTATTATAAATATGCCTAAATAAAAGAACTTTTGATAATCTTTCAGTTCACTGTTTCAATAACCCCTTTTTCTTTTTTGACTTTCTTGAATTCGCCTACAGTGGAGTTACTGCTTTTTTATTTCTTTGGGCGGCAGTATAGTAGAGTTAACCTATAATAAAATACAAAAATCAATATTTGTGCAGTCTTATTTTTTAAAATAAAATTAAACAATAATTACAGTCCGATTCGTGTAAAAATGAGATAAAGAATGTAAATCGGTTCAGTATTTCCTAAAATTAGTCTTGTCTCAGAAAACCACTAGAACGCCAGCCTTATGGGAATATTACAAGAAAATATCACAATTTACAGGTGGCAATGCCTTCTGAGGATTTACGGTACTTGGGGTAAATATTTATTTCTAAATAAGAGAGGAAACTATTTAGTAGTCGTCTAGTAGTAGTCTAAGTACCCTACTTCTTTGAGAGAGAGAGAGAGAGAGAGAGAGATTTTATTGATGTTAATACACAAAAGTGTTTACACACGTCACAAGGAGCTGCTCCATCCAGCCTGTATTAAAAAATATAACACTATAATACAATACAATAACAAATACGAGAGTATATCATAAAATGAATAACAACAATCAAAATATAAATTTGCGTTAGTACAAAACAGTATATAGGTATACAAGAACAATATAAAGTAAAGATAATTAATTAATAATCACAGACGTATACACACATACAAACAAATGGTAACTTCAATCACTTACGATTTAGGTTATTAAAATTCTACAAAATAAGAATAAAGTAGTTCATTTGCACTAAAGCACCGCGAATACATGTCAGATCAGATTTAAATTACTTTCTAAGAATTCAGTTGTGCTATAGAAAGCCCCATCTATTAAATAAGATTTAATTTTTTTTTTAAATAAGTTCATATTTAGGCACTTTATTTCTGGAGGCAGAGCATTAAAGAATTGTATTCCAAAGTAGCTGGTACCCGTTCTCGTTTTGTTTAACCTATAAAAATTGTGGTTCAAATCGTGTTTGTTTCTGGTGTGATATAAATGTATTTGACTTCTGGTAGTAAATGATTCAAGATTGTTGATTGTTGATTGTTTTATATATAATAGACACTGAAATATATAGGCAGACGGGACAGTCATTATCTTCAATTTTATGAACTGTTCTTTGCAGTCATCTCTGTATTTAAGTTTCGAAATTACGCGTAGAGCTTTTCTTTGAGCGGCAAATACATCACTGCTAGAGGTTGCGTGACCCCAAACTAGAATAGCATACGATATAACAGAGTGGATGAGGCTATGATATGCAGTAACCAAACCAGATTGGGATATTTTGTCAACAAGATTACTAAGCAAATAAATACACTTTGAGATCTTATTGCAAATATAAAAAGTGTGCTTTTCCCAGGATAACTTAGAGTCCAGATTGACACCTAGAAATTTAAGATATTCTGGGTTACTCAGTCCATCCATGTTACAAAGACTGAAAAACATTGTTTCTGTTTTTGCTTTATTGAGGCACAAATTATTCGAAATAAACCATTTTCGGATTGTTGTCTCTGTTTCATTCAATTCATGTACTAAATTTGTTATGCTGGAATCAGAGAACGTTAAATTGGTATCGTCCGCAAACAGAATTGCAACAATTTTATCTTTAAGTATACGTGGAAAATCATTTATATAGAGGAGGAATAAAATGGGCCCTAGGACAGATCCTTGAGGGACACCAAATCGTATATTTTCAATGATGGAATTTTCATTGTTATGAACTACATATTGTTGTCTGTTTTTTAGGTATGACTGCAGAAGTGCAATGCTTTTCTCTGTGAAGCCATAAAACTGAAGTTTGTGAATAAGTTTTTCATGGGACACGCAGTCAAACGCCTTTGTTAGGTGCAGAAACAGAGAGCAAACGTATTCTCCTTTTTCAAATCCGTCATTAATTAAGGCAGTTAATTTATTTATAGCATTCGTTGTTGACAATTTATTTCTGAAGCCGTATTGATATAAATAGAGTAATTGATTGCTTTCAAGATATGATGTTATTTGTCTTTTCAGAACGATTTCATAGATTTTTGATATGCAGGGTAAGACGGATATTGGTCTGTAATTTTGGGGGTCATCAGTATTACCTTTTTTATGAATAGGAACGACTTTGGCAATTTTTAGGTGATTAGGGAATGAACTACTCATTATGCTTGCATTAATTAAATAAGTTAGAGGAACTACAATAGTGTGGCTAACCTCCTTTATAATTCTGACTGTTATGTCATAGACATCTTTACTTTTCGTATTTTTTAATGAAGAAATGATTTCGGCAACTTCACCACATGTTACTATTGTGAATTCAAATTTATGGGGATCAATAAAATGATGCAAGTAGTCAGTATAGATTTCATTACAAGCTGGTAATTCATCTATTACTTTTTCAGCTATGTTTATAAAATAATTGTTGAACTGATCAGGTGAAACATTAACAGTTGTAATATTTGAAATACCCTTGTGGCTATTAATCAGCCTCCAAAGAGCTTGTTGGGGATTATTATAACTTTGTATAAAATTTTCATTAGCTTTTTGTTTAGATTTAACTATGGCATGTTTGTATTCATTCTTGAAATTGTTCAAGATTGCCTTGTTGTTTACTGTTGGATTTCTTTTGTAATATTCACTAAGAAAATTTAAGTGATCACGCATATTTTTAAGGTCATTATTGAACCAATTTATCACGGTGGAATGTGAATTTTTCACTGTCCGAGATTTTAACGGCGTAAAGTTATTTATTGCTTTGGTAAAAAAGTCAATGAAAATTGCAAAGCAACAATTGCCATCGACGTTTGGATGATAAATGAAGTTCCAATTTGTATTTTCCAAATAGTTATTAAGATTATGGATACTACGATCATTAACCGTTCTAAACACTCTTACTATTGTTTTAGAAAAATCTTTTGGACTAATGTAAGTCTCTAGGTGTACTGCTGAATGATCTGATAAGTTGGTGTCAATTGCAAATGTATTCAGGTTACTAATATTCATATTTGTAAAAATATTATCGAGACAATTTAGATTCCGTGTAAGCCCCTTGAAACACAGTGAAAGCCCAAAGGATTTAAAAGTGTTAATTAATAATGCAGAGGCACGATTTTTCTCTTTTTGAAAATGTACATTAAAATCTCCCGATACAAACATAATATTATTTCCCTTGGAGGAAATGTCAAGTGCTGAGTTTAGTATGTCGATGAATGTATCATAGTTTCCTTTGGGTGATCTATAGATTGTCATAAGCCGAATATTATTATATTCAACTGCAGTTAGTTCACAATGCTGTTCAACTGATAGTTTGGTTATTTGCTCTAGGTGAATACTGTTTAAATTATTTATATTATGTGCATATATAGCCACTCCCCCATGTATCAATTGAGTTCTGCAAAAACTGGAAATAAGACTGTAGTCGTCAATACCTACATAAGTCAGTTCGTCACTTGAGCACCAATGTTCATTTATCAGTGTTACAGGTCGAATTTTAGTGGACCTGTAACACATTATTATCATACAAACTCCATCGAGTCACAGCAAATGTGAGATTTGTTTCTGTTGCGCTACACATATACCCAAGATTTAGTTTTGTATTTTTTTATTTTGGTGGGGTTGGCTCTTCAATGAAGTTAATTAGTCAGTAATTCTTTTAGGCTAGGATTTATCATTATACAGTAAGGGTGGCTTAATTGACACAGGTTACACAAGGGCTCCGGGACTAGAATCTGGCTTATAGTTCCCATTTTGTTATAAGACTGGGGAAAAGGTTGAAACTGGCTCACGTTCTTGCGAGTTATGTCCTAGGTATTATCCAGTACACAGTTTTGAGGTACGAGTTGGTTATAGTTATGGAGCACCTTATAAGTTGGAGAAGTTAGGTAGAATTTTTGTCTTGACAACCACTTTCCGGTCGATGATAAATGTAGGTTTTAACCTGAAGACTAATTAGTGATTCGACAAAGTTTTATTTACCTCAGTAATCTGATACCTGAAATAAAGGGTAGCGAAGGGCATTAGTAAACAACCTTGTATCTCCAGCTTAGTAAATCATCTCTGAGTTTAATACCCACCCAACACACTTCCCTAGGGCATATTCTGGGAATTATAGTACCATTTTGTTGCTATTTCACCTTTTTTCAATAAGCAGTATTTTTCCCAATTCATTCGGTAAGCAACAGGTTATATATGGAACTGACAGGTAGGGTTGCCAACTATAGATCTTATTTCACGGGACAGACTTCGAATTAGCAAGTCTGCGTTCGATGGTCGACAATATTATAAAATTTTGAACTAACTAATAACATCACTTGTGTCTTATACTCGTTCATAACCATCCGGAAAGGAAGCCTGGGAACGTGAAACCCTTAGCGGGGTATTCTTTTTCCATTGTCAATCATAGAACCGCCCATGATCTACCTACCATAGAATATGTTCCATGGAATAAGTTCTGGGTACATTGTAGACACTCCTTTTGTAGTTCTGTAATCTGTTGTTCCTTTTTCGAGTTTGAGCTACCGAAGCCGCCACGCTGTCTAGCAACTTGGTGAATATTCACGTTAAATTGGACCCATCATTTATGGATTTGTAAAATAAACCCAAAGAAATGGATGTTCTGTTTGGGTAAGGTGTGGTCCACAGTATATTTTTTTGGCAAGACGAATTTTAAGTAGAGATAAGTTGGCAGCGTGGCCGGTAGATTGTTGTTTGGGAAAACCCTCTGTTGATTCCCAGGAGGTAAGCATTCCTTGGTGTAACATTATGTGTTCTAAATAAGTTATCTTTGCAGTGTTTTTATTTTATGGCCTAGTTTTGGTCGATGGGCGAATTTTTGATTGTTGGTTTGGACTTGGCCCGAGTGTAGTTAATTATGGATAGCGTTTGGTGGACTTGAATCCAGTCCCTCCTTGTCTCGGTATCTCTGTGTGGAGATTTGAATACATAAGCCTAAGGAAATTGTACCCTGAGTTATCTCTGGTTGAAGAATTTTGGTGTCCGCTTGTTTTTTTCATTAGTCAACTGTTTCCTGCCGCTCATCCATTTGGTAGCAAGCCTATCTGGCCTGCCCCCTTGATCTGATTTATGGTGACGACCGCATACCCCGGATATTGAGTAGGATTTCGACAGGACTGGTGAAGAACTCGGTGGGTTACCTGGGTGGACTCCCGAGAAGTTGGAGGATTTAAGGATCCCATTAGTCTCGAGGTCCACCAGCGAGTAGGTTGACGTCCATCTAGTGGCTAGGGAAGATCTTCATCAGCTCCCTCAGCAGACCAGATAAGCTACGCTTATTTACATTGTTTTTTGTTCATGTACCATCTTTTTTTTTATAACCTTGGCACCACCGGTACTAGACACTAGGATTCCGACAGAACTGGTGAAGAACTCAGTGGGTTACCTGGGTGGACTCCCGAGAAGTTGGAGGATCGACGGATCCCATTAGTCTCGAGTTCCCCAGCGAGTAGGTTGACGTCCATCTAGTGGCTAGGGAAGATCTTCATCAGCTCCCTCCGCAGATCAGATAAGCTACACCTATTTACTTTTTTTTGTACATGTACCATCCATTTTTCTTGTAACCTTGGCACCACCAGTAGATTCTTAATTGGGGAATATTTTACTATCACACAGAGTATATATATGTAGAGTTTAAGTCCATTTTTAATAGTACTTACCGTTGAGCTAAGTGTTCATATACCGAGTACAGTAAAGTATAGTTGGGGGAATACCGATAGTTATAGTCTTACCAAACAGGTAACGAGGTCTAGGTCCAGTTTAGCATATGGAATTGTTAGTCTGCCGATTAAGTGTCGGTTTTGTTAGTTATTTATATGTAATAAATGTTCAGAGTATATTATTTACAACATAGTGCTGTCCATGTTTAGCAATTAAGGTTATATAGATTATTATCTATTTTAGATTATTGTAGGGATTTATTTACCTATTAATTGGTGGTAGCCCAATGGTGGTAGCCCACTCTTAAGAAGGTAACCCTCATTTTTTTTCCCAGGGTCCTTATTGTTAGGCCTACGTGACGTCACGCTTGGTTCTAGGTACAGCATATTTAGCTGATGTAAGTTAAGGCGAGTGCAGGTTACCGATACTGTGTTTTCATATTAGTCCACTGAATTGTGTTAGTAGTTTTAGAGTATACATATCATCCCGCTTATTACCACTCTATTGATTGGTTACCACTTAGTTGGCCTAAGTTGAATTCACTAACATTGTAGTACGAGAATTCATTTGTTTGGATTGATACTTTGGTATTTTGTATAATTCCCGATATTGTAATTGTATTATTATATTAAGAGCGAACCCTCAGTTCGCTTCTTAAAGTCCTTTGAGAATTTAACTAAAATTAAATTGAAATTTACAAACATACTGGGGTCTACTTCCTACCCTATTCTTTTTTTTCCTTTAGTTCGCTAGTGGGTTCCTGTAAGAGCTAGGCAGTTTTCGGGCTTCGACTGGTAATTTTACGAAACTCGTGGCGCCCTCTCTATTTTGTTTCTGGCTAGCATAAAAGCCGATATAGATTTGTACCCCGCCCATAAAACCGACTGAGCATCCCGGAATTTTATGGTTGCGCACTTGTGACAACCCACTAGAGTACTAGAGACGATTTCTTTTTTTTTATATAGGAAAGTGCGTAGCATCAGTAGAAAATTATAATTTGGACCTTGTAGGAAACAATCCAACTGATCTGACTTATTACGGATGCTCTGTACATTTAAGTGCAATAGCCTAAAATTATGTGTGGATGATTCTATCCCTGTATCATGTTGACTTGTTCTAAAAAATCGGTCTCGGTTTCTTGGGTGTTTGGAGCTTCATGTTTCCATCTGAATTTAAATCGTTCATAAGCAACATTTCTTGGCCATTGGCCTTGAGGGCATCACCACCGCCAAATCGTCATAAGAAATATGACTTATGATGTATTATTACTTTCTATAGAGGTAATTTTATGTACCTAAATACTTACTTTTTAACTCGCCCCTAATTATTTTCCTTTCTTTTTGTTTCTTTAATTCTTTCGCTACCTTATCGTCATCGTCTAGAATGGAAAATTAAATAATTATTATAACATTAGTTTATTTTTCATATCAGGCCATAATCGGCTAGATTACGTCGCTTGCTCCTAGTGGGAGCAAGCAATGTGATCTAGCATGATCAGGTAGGTAGTAAAATGATAATGAAACGCCAAAGGCTCTTGGTAAAATGTCATTCATCCTTGAAGATGAGTGATCATTTTTATTTTTAAATCGTACTACCTATAGTTATTGAACTAAAAAGGCCTTCGGCAGCTGTTTTAGCCATTATGCTTGTTGAAATTGTTTGTGACATAGCCAAACTAAACTAGATTATAAATAATCACATAAATGGAATTAAACTTACCTTTGCTCTTTCGTTACTCATTTGCTTTGCTGTTTCCAAATGTGAAATATAGTACTATTAACTTGTTTTATAGTGAACCGCTTCTAATTAGCACCTCCCGTTTACCGATTCATCGGAGTCACTATCTGTTTCTATTTCTTTATTTAATTAAACTTCAAATGACATGCAATGCCAATGTCAAATTACTTTACAATAATCTCTTTTTTGTACAGTTGCTATAACGATCTCAAACAATTTTATAATTATTGTTCCATAAAATTATTCTAAATATATTTCGAAGAATATTCCAGAGAAAATAGTTAAAGAATAGTTTCTGAAAATATTATTATATTATATTTATTAAAATATTCTGAAAATATGATTCCAAGTGATTTTCCGATTATTTTTTCAGTAGTATTTTAAGATTAGTTTGAGGTTAAATTTATATTCTAAAAATAATTCAAAATTAATTTTTATAATTATTTTTTGAATAACTTTTAAGAAGATTAACAAATTATTTTGAGAATGTTTTGTGCTATCTGGGAATAAAGTAAATAATTTTTAATAATGTAAGATAACAGACAAAAATATTTAAAAAATTGAAAGTCTAATTATAAACACGACGTTTATTGATAGGATAGAGATTACATGAGGAATATAAATCTATTAATTAAAACTGAATTCAACGCAATAAACTTTTTTTGTAAACATGTTTACATTTTCAAAATAATAATATCTGCAGCAGATATTATACGTTAACTTTAATAAAGGACTGTATTTTCTTCATTTTTATTTCCCCTGTTCGTGTGTTCATCATGAAAAGAGCAAAACGAAATAGTCACTTAACTCCACCACGATCCACGAGGTATTGCTTATATTTTAATACCTGTATTTATACTTATAATTCACTTATTTTAGCCTGGGCGTGTATTTACATTCAGCGGTTTTGTATTTAATATAATGAATGTGTGAATATAAAGGGAATTTTGCGGCTTTGGGGAGACATGTTTGGTTAGCCATTTCTTCTTAATTAACAATTTTTAAGAGGATTTCATTAAATCGAATCACGGTAGCTGTAATTTAAGTGCTATTTTCATTGCGAGTGAATTTAATATAATTAATTTTAATTAAAACCCATCAAAAGTAAATCATTAGAAGGGTGGGCTACTAGTTTACATCCCATAAAAGTTGGTGTTTGAGTAGCAATGTTAATAAGATATACAGGGTGGAAAAAATTTTAATGTTCATCATTGGTATATGGGAAACGGTAAAAGATGCAACGTGACTCAAATTAGGAAAAATTTCAATTTCTTGTTGATTCAGAATATGTCAACAAATTTAATATTTCCGGACCGTACATTTCCGGACCGTACGAGAGTTACGCCAAAAAATACAAAATTTAATGTTTTATGTAAGTTTTTTGGCAACATTATCCAACTTTTCCTATTTTTTTGGGCGCCATATTGAATCTTTACTTCTTTAGATGCAAAAAGAAACTATGAGCACGATGATATATACTCCATAATACTTTCTTCAATAAACATGGATAATACTCGCGAGTTACGATAAATATCATTTATTCACAATGCTAATTCATTTATAGCTAATTGTTACAATGCGTGTTTTTAGTATTTTAAGGAACTAATTATTATTATAATAAGAAAAACCACTTATCCTTAACTACTCATAAAAAAAGTCTTTTTAATTATCTTCTTTTAATAGAGTTGATTAATAAACAAAACTTGTACTTGTATTGTTTGTAAGTTTGTATGAACTAACCTCACAAATTAACTGTTGATAATATTGAATTTAAATGGAATTTACTGTTTCATCTGGATAATGGATGGCAAGTAAAAAAATATTTGATCAAGTCAAGCCTCCAGTGATGTCAAATTTATATTTTTTATTTTGTATTTTCACCAATTATCCATAGGAAACACTAAATTCTATTTAAATTCATTATTATCGACAGTTCACTTGTGAAGTTTCTTCATTCTCCGTCAAAATATGTTTATTTAATTTATCCTTTTACCGTGTAAAGACGACTGCACTGAATCTAGGTCTTTTTAAATTAATCGTTGCAAGTTATAAAATGTTGGTTGTCTATACTCGGCGATCACGTGACTTGTGAACATTTGTGACGACTCTGTATATCCAAGATCATTTTTACAATTAAGATATTGTCCAAGGTAATTTGGGCCAGTCTTAGTGATATTGTAATAACTGCAAAACAAAAAACAATAAAAACAAAAAAAAAACAATAAATACATATTTATTTAAAATAATCTATAGATTCTAGTCCATCTGATTCTAGATTTGAAGCTTCTACATCTAAGACTATTTAAATTTAAACAAGTTATAGTATCATGTTCATACCACGTCGTTATTTTTTCTCTCAATATATTTATTTTAATGATAATTACATATGCCATAACCTGTTGTAGTAGGTTATATCCGCTAATTATGGTCTTTCATTAACTGCCAATTATTATTATTGTTTTATTTCTATTACAGTATTTACTATTCAAGGGATACACTACAGTATTTATTGTACAGCTTATTTGCGAGGTATCCATTTGTTTTCTTATACAAGCAGGACCAATTTTTAAGCAAAAGAGTCTATATAAACGCAGTCTGTACAACTACAAAACACGAAAATATTGAACTTTTTACTGTCAATGTTAACATCGTCTGAAGATAATCTAGTTTTTTAATTATCAATATCTACCATATTTTTATTAGGAAACAGTTTTTGCAATCGTTTCAGTTAGAATATTTTAAATTTCCTCAGCCCCTTTCTCTCCTCACAATAAACGCTATGGTTTAAAATTGTTTCGGTTCAAGCTTACATTTTCCGTTAGATTTACTATGCCAAATTTAGACTCAACACTAACTTTACCGCAAGCGGATAGGGCGTAAACTATAAATTTAAGCCAGCCTTGTTAAAACACATATTATTATATGGGCAGAATACTTCCTTTAAATGTACGTGTGCGGATGCGAGAGACATATAGTTGATTACAGCCGAAGATAAGTAAATGGGGACACTATATCAAAGCCTTATTTATCCCTAGGGATACGCAGGTATTTTGTAAATAGTTACTTATTATTATTGGTATTATACTAAATATATAGTGTAGAAGTAATCTAACTTAATTGTTGGCTTTAAACAAACTTTGAAGTTTTATCCATATTTGAATATTATATTAATTCTGGCTTGTTAGATTGTAAAGTAAATTAAAAAAAATATACTTACAAATACTTGTGGTCATGGACGTATACAGATTGTTTGACAATTGATTAATAACTTAATTTATACTCTAATGGTTTATTATAAGAAATTGAAAACATTTATATCGGAAAGTTAATATATAATGTAGGGATTCTTGTGCACAAGCTTTTACAACCACTAAAAAAGAAGGAAAACTCCCTATATAGGGTTAGGATAAAGAACGCACAAAATTCATAACTTTGTTACAAAGTGTATAAAAACAAAACAAAACTTGTTTTTGAATAAGTCATCTTTTGACGTAAAGTACATTTACTTATCTTAGTGGTGGCACATGGGGGCCAACTTTTTTTATTTCAACTGGGAGGGACACTACATTTTTTGATAGAGAGTATTACTACGAATATACTAGTATAACGTTTGATAGGTCTATCTCTAATAGTAAGCCAGATATCCTCAAAAACAAGTAAGTGATCTCTAAGTCAAAAGATGAAAAGATCTAAAATAACAACGCCGGCCATGTGAGCTTTTACAGGCGTCTTTTAATTCAGAATGCATGCATTTTTTATTTTCTATCTTAGTAATATGTCAAGTTAGTGGCTCATAGTTTAGTGTGTGGATCGCTTTACCCAGAAGTCGTAGGTTCGAATCCCCATTTAGCCGAACAGTTTTTTAGTTAAATTGTCTACTCGTAGCGAACAAACCTATTAAGGCCGGTTCGCAGGGTGGGATGAGTTCTAGGAAGGGAAGAATATCAGCTTGGTGTAAATTGAGGGATTAACATCAATTGATGTTTGACTGTCCCCCTAAGTAATATAAAGTTTTCCAGATTTTCCTCACTCCAGCACAGTGTTGTAGGGCTCTGACTTGCATATATGAAATATGGCTGCTTTTGTGATTAAGTATATACACTCTTTTCCAGGTTGAATGAGGTGATTTATGAATGAATGTGGATTGACACCCGTCACCGATATAATGAATGGAACTATAGGAAGTTGTTTCTGTTTCCATGTTTTTCAATTTCTATTGCTAATTATTGATATTTTTCTTTCTTTTCTGAAGAATGTTTTTGGCTATGTTTTGGTCACATGGTATTGGCCATTGATAAGGTAGATGACCCTTTTTATTTTATCTTGAAGTGTATGTATCTAGTCTATTATGGGTTTTGGGCCAGTTTGTATGATTAGGTTTCAGTATAATTTATAATATTTTTCTATTATAGTTTTTTGGTACCGATTGCAGATTTATCGCAGGGCTATTGACTGGTGAATAATTTTTGCCACTGCATTATGTCTATTGGTATATTGCACAACTGCTAGCAGTTTACATCCGGATGTTATATAATCTATTGTTTTAGGAAATTGGTATTTATGCACCTATCGCTCTTAACTGAAGTATCCTTTAAAACATATACTTTATAGGTATAATATATCGCTATAACTTGATCTTGTGTTGCAAATATAAATCCCTGTATTTCTGGGTACAATTGGCCTGTTTATAAAAACTTATATCAAAGTTCATTGTTAATATGTTCTTGGTTGACACTATTATAATATCTACCGTGTAATGCGTTAGACGACCATACATTTTTTTTGTACCTACAAGGGGATTATTTTGGAAGTATTCTTCTTCTTGCATTGATAGGTTTAACCATTATCAATTTCTACTATTGCCCTATGAAATGGGTCTTTGTTTTGGAAGTATGTTTTTAATGAATTTATCTGTTTATAGAGTAACTATGGTATATTGGTATATTGGCTGTTATATTATATTTTTGTTTTGTTGTTTTTTTGTTACAATCCAGTCTATTAATGTAAATATTATTATTACAATAATAATAATAATAATAATAAAAATAATTAAGTTATAATAATAATTATTATTATAACTTAATTAATATAATTATAATTAAACTGATTAAACCAAAATGGTTAACTGTAAGAATAGAGTTAATGTTTTTGAATTATAAAAATAAATAATTTCGATTTTCTCTAATATTTGTTCATTTGAATAAGTCATCTTTAGACGTAAAATACACTTAGGTACCTATCTTTTGAGGATATCTCGCTTACCATTAGAGATAGGCTTATCAAATCTTATATTAGTGTATTGGTAGGAGTAAGCACTATCAATAAATGAAGAGATATACAGGGTGTCCCGCTTGAAAGAGAAAAGTTGGCTTTCATCCACCGTACTGAGGACTATAATAGGTAAGTGTACGTAATGCCAAAATATTACTTATACCAAAACAAAATAGACATGTCTCGGCGTTTTCTTTAAACACTCTAACAAAGTTATGAACTTTGTGCGTTGCGTTAACATAATGGTATACGGTACGGATTAACATTTGGTAAGTATTTATGATGTAAAAAGGCACCGCAGCATACGTTTAAAATCATATTTTCTTCTTTTTCTTTTCGGGTCTTTTGTGGTTAACAGGTGGTATATCTTTTGTCATTAACGTTTCCTAGCATAACAATATGGCATGTGAATTACGTACTCGGCCTACATATAATAGGTTAGTGTTACTAACCACATCGACTTTTAAATTAGTTGCGAATTAATCGCCAAGAAATATACATATTTCCACCATTGAAGCCGTCATCAGAGCGATCGCTGTGCGCTTCATGAATTTGTGATGAATTTGGCATCATCACATCTACTGCGTATACATTTTAGCAAATACCTGCTTACCTGCTACAATTCTGGTCCAACTCATGCATTTATTATTTATAGATAAATACCAATCAATTTGGACAAACTATTCAGTACCTAGTTATTATAAGCCAATGTTTCAATGGCTTGCCGGATGGTGGAATCTGACCACCAAAACATCGGTGGCTTTACTAAAACTAATAGTTAAACAGGTTGATCAAATTGTTTGTTACTTCTCCACCCCTATTATCATGGCGAATGCGACTGAACGAACACCCACAAGCAATGCACGCATATGATTTCGAATTTAGTTGGAAGCAATATTCGCCTACAGACTACGATTAATGCACGTGCGTGCATGAATAATTCCATTTTATGAAGAATTATCTTAACCAACTGATTAGATGTGTTTGTCAGCCTTCAATAATGGTAATTGTCATTGCCTTTGTCAATTCTTTTGCAATGTCGTTGTCGTTGTCATTGTTTTTGCAATGTCGTCATCGTTGTCGTCGTCGGTATCGTTATCATCATTATTGTTATTCTTTTCCAGGATGTTATATTAGCTAAACATAATTTAAAAAGAAAAGAAACTACAGCAAATAAACAATTTGGCTCCAGTTGCTGCGCTTGATGTTCAACTTATTAATAGTTATATTATCTGAAGTGATTTCTACAAATTAATGAAGTGTGTTGTGTAGTTGGTATTACATGTATTCTCTAATATACAGGGTGGGCAAATAAGAGAGAACGCCGGCTGTATCTCGGAAACCGCTTATCGCAGAGTTTCCGGAAAAAAATTTTAATAGTAAATGTGGCCAAGAGATAACGCTGGAAATTATTTTCAAGTTCCTGAAATGACCGCTAGGGGGCATAACAGTCATGGCCAATTAGAAAAATGAACTTTTCGCGAAAATTTGCCTAATAAAGTAGTACCGGAAATAAGTAAATATTAATCTAGAGGAAATTTGAATTTTTTTTGTGCAACTCATCTTTTTCTATCTTTTAAAATAAAGTGGTGGAGGGGCGCCAAACTTTTTTTCCTTTAAACGTTAATAACTCGGCTCAGGATAAACCGAATTTAACAAACTTAGTCTCATTAGAAAGGGCTTTGCTGGATGCATATTCAGAGTCATGAAAGCTGGTTTTGTTACTTTTATTGTAGCTGCTAGAGGGCGCTGTCTGCCAACATAACAAATATATCGGATTTTTTAAAAAAATTCAAATGGCACGGTATATCTATTTTCACATATTTAAATAAAGGACAACAATCCCTAAAATTCAGTGAAAACCGCAGCTTTCTATCCCATTCCTAAGGGAAGATATTACCAAGAATTGCAATTGTGACGTTGGCTTTTACATCAGCAATCAAAATCAAATTATATGTGACTCACGTAGATAAGGCTTAAAAATCAAGTAGGCTTTGAAAAATAAAAAACAGACGAAATTGTTTGAAACAATTCCTTATGTCAAAATTCTATCGCCTCAAGTTTCTACTGTGTCGTGTTTTCTTAGTATTCTTCTAGTATTTTCTTTCTTAGTTTTCTTAGTATTTTTCTACTGGTTTGCGTTTCTTAGTATTTAAAAATGCCAATTTCAAATGAAGAAGCGTTTGATTTGATCGCTGTGTATTTTGAATGCATGCAGAATGCAACCATTGCTGCAAGAGTTTACGCAGGAAGATATGCTCAAAGGCGTCATTATAATAAAAATGTTTTTATACGTTTGGCACGGCGTTTGCGAAATACCGGAAGTGTAGATCGTCCTGTATACCGAAGACGTGGCAGAGGCCGGAGTGAAGAAAATGTCACAAACGTTTTGGGATACGTGGAATTTAATCCACATCTTAGTACCAGGCAAATTGCCCGGGACTTGGGCATTAGTCGGACTACTGTGCGAAATATTCTAAAGGACCATAGGTGAATCTGATTGTAAATAACCACTTTCCTGTTTTATGTTATACGCGTATTATTTACTTTAGGCTGCACCCATATCACATAGATTTCCATCAGACTTTGACTAACCAAGATTTTGATAGGAGATTAGACCATTGCCACTGGATGCTAAATATGCTAGCTGAAAATCCTCGTTTCCTGTCCAATATTTTGTGGACTGACGAGGCTACATTTAATAGTGATGGGCACGTCAATAATCATAATATGCACTACTGGTCTAATACAAATCCTCACTGGATGCAAGAAGTTCAGCATCAAGGAAGATGGAGTGTGAATGTCTGGTGTGGAATTTTGGGTGGAAGGATTATTGGCCCATACATATTTGATCAGGCACTTAATGGCGAAGCATATCTAAATTTTTTAGGTAATACTCTGCCAATTCTTGTAGAAGAAGTGCCTTTGGAAACTCGGCGAAATATGTTTTTCCAGCACGACGGGTGTCCGGCGCATTTTTTGGCAAACGTTCGTCAATTCTTAGATATGACATTTCCTGGTAGGTGGATAGGAAGAGGAAGTTAATTCCCTTGGCCGGCTAGGTATTATATTAAACAACTTGAAAATTAAATTTATTACATCTATCTATTCTATAGATCCCCTGATTTAACCTGTATGGACTTTTATTTGTGGGGACGATTAAAGGAACTAGTTTACGCAACGAGGCCTGCCATAAGGGAAGTAATGATTGAACGTATTAGGGACAACATTCGCCGTATTCCCGTGCCAGAAGTGGAAGCTGCAGTTTCATCAACCCAAGAACGGTGGGAACTGTGTATTCAAAATGATGGGCGACATTTTGAACATTTAAGAGGCCATTGAACATCACGTCTCGAAATAAATCCGTCGTTTTCAGGATCACCAGATTATTTCATAAGGAATTCATTTACAAAGTCAGCTTTTGCCGCATCAGTTTAAATTTGTTCCAAATTTTTATAATTTTTTATTTTATCTCATATCATGTTTTTTAGAAACACTAACAACTTTTCAGTTCAGCAAGTTTTTTTCTTATATTTTATTAATAATAGGCTATCACAAGTCTATTTTGAATGCTAAGCTGAAAGGCTACGTCACAATTCTCCATTTGAAATTTCTGATAACATCTTCCGTTAGGAATGAAATAGAAAGCTGCGGTTTTTACTGAATTTTAGGGATTGCTGTCCTTTATTTAAATATGTGAAAATAGATATACCGTGCCATTTGAAATTTTTTAAAAATCCGCTATATTTGTTATGTTGGCAGACAGCGCCCTCTAGCGGCTACAACAAAAGTAACAAAACCAGCTTTCATGACTCTGAATATGCATCCAGCAAAGCCCTTTCTAATGAGACTAAGTTTGTTAAATTCGGTTTATCCTGAGCCGAGTTATTAACGTTTAAAGGAAAAAAAGTTTGGCGCCCCCCCACCACTTTATTTTAAAAGATAGAAAAAAATTAGTTGCACAAAAAAAATTCAAATTTCCTCTAGATTAATATTTACTTATTTCCGGTACTACTTTATTAGGCAAATTTTCGAGAAAAGTTCATTTTTCTAATTGGCCATGACTGTTATGCCCCCTAGCGGTCATTTCAGGAACTTGAAAATAATTTCCAGCGTTATCTCTTGGCCACATTTACTATTAAAATTTTTTTCCGGAAACTCTGCGATAAGCGGTTTCCGAGATACAGCCGGCGTTCTCTCTTATTTGCCCACCCTGTACACTATGCTATTGGATATACGTTAGTATACACGGAATTAGTTTAATTTGGAAATAGTATTGTATTTTAAGAAGAATAGCTATTTCTATAGCAAACGCTTTCTAAGTAATATTTACTGAATACACAATTCGACTTACGTTATTATCGATAAAAAAGGATGGTAACTCATCAGAATACTTTATTGAAACATGTAATAACATTGAGCAGTTCATATAATTTGAAAGGAATAATTGGCAACAAGTTTGCATCTTACCAAAATTTATTATATTTAACATATTTCATTATTTACTTTCAAGCTTTGATGTTAGTGTATTCAAATCAATAACAGATTTCACTAATCTAAGTTTGCCAAAACACAAATAGAATGAATTAAGAAACATTGTTTATCCTCGTTGAATTATTATGTAGGGATTAGCTGTAAGATGATTAAAAATTCCTACGTTTAGGTAATATTTAGCTAGGTGATACTTTAGTTCAGAAAAACGATTGGTTCAGTAGAAATGCACCTCATAACCCTTAATTTCTGAAATAAGGAATAATGAGTACAAGAAAATAATTAAAAGTTATAAAGTTATTATAATTAAAATAGTAATCTATCACATTTTTGGTGTGGTTGTCTATCACTAGAATGGTAATAATAATTATAAAATTTACAAATTTAAATTATATGTATTCAGAAAAAAATATATGTTAAAAGGTATATTAACTAAATTATCCAAATATAAGTATCTAAATAATAAGTAAGAAAATATAAGTATCTAAATTCAAAAATTACTACTAAAAATAATTCCAAATATTTTCGTAAGTGCCATGCACTTCTATATCAATGTTTTTACTATGGGCTGTCAAGATTTCGTATGAGACACTGTTTTATGAGCCGTCAAAGAAAGGAAGCCGATTTATTTTATGAAATGTATTACTTGTGTTAGATCTTCCACTTTTAGATATTTGACAGTGTTTTCGTTTCACAAGGGAAACATCAAGACGTCGCTATACAACCAGTATCAATTGTTTTTATTCCGCATGTAATGCTGCCTTTTGTTTTGATAGCTACTCACTTTAAACTGGCAAGGAGTTTGCCAACTTCACCATTACGCTATTTACAGATGGATTGAAGTTACTTTGTTTCGGAAAGTTTCAGCGTTGATTATACATAGGCGTCGTTTTAACAACGATTTAATTTGGTTCGAACAGTGTTTTCTTCCAAGCTGATTGCCTGAACAACATTTCCGCCGCTCCTAAGCCGAAAGACATGCGAAAAGTCAAATAACAACGTTTATATTAGGTGCAGAGGCACGGTATAATTGTAAATTTCAGAATATACTGTTTAAAAACTTTTCTAATTATTTCCAAATTTTCTATTTGTTTAATTATACACACTAATTTCCAATTAGTATGTATATAACTAGTAAAATATTTACATATCTTGTCGTCTGGTATAAATGAATTCTTTCCGAAAAACTAATTAGGTGTAATGTAAAAACCAAAAAATTTGTAATACTTATATGTAAAGGCAAATATTTACAAACAGCATAAGGAAACAAACTATAAATTTCAATCAATCTATATGTAAAATACACTACACTCAGATAATACGAGTTATCAAGAAAACTGCATCATGCTTCAAAACTTCAGACTTCCTATGTGTGTGTATCAGTAGATTGGCTTATTTTTCACTTAAAGGGTCAACATACAACGCTTGGGTTGCTCCCCTTCATTTTCGTTTTAGTTTTATGTTTTGTGAGTTATCAGTGATAAGGACGCAGATGTGACAGCTAGCTAACTATGGGACTCTGTTAGAAAGTTGAGGCAAATCAGTGCTTACATCAGGTAAGTGGGAAAGAATAACACTACAACTATTTGGACATAGCTAATATACAAATCAAACAATCCAAAACTTCCATATGGATACAAAGATTTATAAACTTCAACGGTAGTTGATTGTGTCACGACTAATTCCCAGTGGTAAAATCCAAAATTCACAGCCTCAGCTGGGAAGGACATGATGCAATCCTCACTTGTATGTCTTGGCTCTAATTTTTCTCATTGCAATTTTCTGTTTCATAATCATTTTACAGAATCTTATAGATTTCTGCCTTTGTAGTTTATAAATTTAATTAACATTTAAGATGGTACAAATACCAGTTCAGTTTTTTTTTTTAATATTATATACGAGTATAAGCTATCATATTACAGCCAACCAAGTGTGTTCTGAAAATGTCTGTTATTAAATCTGATTCTGATGTAGCGGGAACTGATCAATAATCCTGTTTAAACACGTTGGGTCTATTTATTTTCTCTTTACTTCAAAAATATGTACTACTTTCTAGTTATCTCTTAAATCTAAAGACACAGTGAGATAGTAAGTATTTCCAATTCACTGAGGTATATCATGTATTGATTAGATTCCTTCAGATAAGTATACAAATTAGGAATGCATTGTATGTAGAAAGACACCTATCGGATTCGAGAAAATGTCAATTTTTATAAAATTTACGTGTGTCTGAGCTCGTAGTTTAAGTTTTCTTAAATACATAACCAATTTGTACTTAAGATGTACTCCGAAAAATACCCAACGGACTCAGTTTGGGACAAGACTTGTAAAGTTTGCCCCAAAAAAACCTTTTATGAATAAACGGGTAAACGCTATTTAGATATCCTTTAACCTGAAACAATTATGCGAATAATTTCAAATAAACTGTACTAAATCAATGGAATTACCGCACAAAGGTTCAATGAGCAGGAATGTGCCGTCGTGTTGGAACCATCATCCAATTAAGACTATGAGGTACATGTCTTTGCTGAAGATGGAGGTGGTTCTACAAAAAGTGTACGTTCATATTTCCATTCAAATTTCTTTAAAACAGTAAGTAAAATTCGATTATTCTCCGCATACCCAGTCCAAACGTTTACTTTAAATCTTGATGATTCTCTGGTCGAATTAATCTGGAATTATGGTCACTATAATAGTGCAAGTTATGTAAACTTGCTCGTACAGTATCTGAGAACGACGACTCATCGCTGAATAATACTTTGGGACCCTCTTGAAGTGTTGCTTGGGCCCAGTGATCAACTTGTAATCCATTTTGGAAATATTGTTCCGAGAGTGACTGATGGTGGTCTAGAGTGTAAAAATTATTTTCTTTAACAACCTGCTCACTGCGCTTTTAGAAATCCTAATCTCTACATTATATTTTTTACTCTTGCACCATAGTATACAATTCCTGATGCCACAATGTTAAGTTGACTGACCTGGTCACTAGTTTCATGTTTTCTGGTAACTTTCTTATAACTAAAGGTTTTTTCAATAAGAAAAATATGTTTTTAAATCGAAATAAAAGAATAGCAAATAGAAACAGACCAAAAATTTTAATTTAGAGTGTCATCGATGCATTTAAGTTCTGAAAATAACGTGATTTAAATGACCGCCTCTGCTTCTTCTGTAAAACCAAATTCGATGAACCCAATTTTCAAGCACTGCATTCAATAAATTGGCAGTAATGAGAATTTTGCTTGTTCCCCTTCCAGAGAGGTGAAAATGAGCTTCATCTGAGAATATGATTTTCTTACCAATATTACCATAATTTTCAAGTTGTTCCAAGGTGAAATCGCTAAATTCACGATGTTGCAAACATCGTGAATTTACTAGTTTAAAGTTCTAGTTAGTTGTTACATCAGAAAAATTTTCTGAAGGATGTACGACCAAATCATTACGTAAAATACCGCTATCTAGCGGGAGTATCTCCAAGTAGACGTTCCAAAAATCCGCAACTGTTATGGAGGTGAAAAAATTGAAAAATTGAAATTGAAAAGTGATAATTTCCAATTGTTGAGGTGTGTATTTTTTCATGATGAAATTGCGCAGTTTCAAATCTCTCTTTTAGTTTTTAGAAACAGTCAGTACCAGGAAAAATTTGTAAGTTTTAATTATTTTCTTCGTAAATGTGAACTGCTAAGAAATAATTGCCATGAGCTTCCCCTAGGGTGCATACCATATTTACTAATTCTTCCTTAGAAAAACTCATTTTGTCTTAAATATCATTGCGTAACTTCAAGTGAAGATTAAAATGTGACAGATTGTCGTTTAATAAACGCCTACTATGTTTATTAAATAAAAAAAATATGGCAAACCGTACGTTTTGTAAGACCGAGATTTTCAGAAAAACTACGGACTGAAGATATAGGAAAAGCTTCATGAAAGTTGTAGAGAATTTAATAGCACATCTTATAGAATAAAAATGTAGAGAGTGTTGTATACTTTATTGACATGTCTGTTATTACTTTCTTTTCATCCTGTAGAACCGACGTCAATTATTGGAACAGGGTTTAAACGAGTTACTTTTGCTCAACGTTTACCTTAAATTAGAATTCAGTAGTTGCTTACACAACTTGAAAATCTCAAACGTCCTTAGATAACATATCGAGGAAAAACATTTTTTAAGCTAAATATCTCGAAAAGTGTGACATTTGGTGTAGGACCATTATACACAAAGTCCCCTCTTATTTTATTCCTATAATCTAAAATTAACATAAAAACCATATGGTTCCAGTTAAGAAACTGTTGGTACTGTGCATTTCACGAAGTTGTATCCCGGATTGGAATGTTCGGATTGTCAGGATTCGCTGGCAAATCCTGTGCGAGACTGGCACGCGCGCTTAAATCACACCACCTCAATTTGTAGCGGTCCGTAGCCGAGATGTGCCAACGCATTGAATTTAACTAATAACATGACGACGCTCCATACGTTGGAGATATATACTAACATTCCAATCCGGGATACAACTTCGTGAAACGCACAGTATCTGACCAGAAAAAGGATAAACATCCTGTATAAGTCAAAATATGTTTATATTGTAGATCTTGATAAATCTGACTATATAAATGTATCCCCCGTTTTCGCCTAGATATTGGACTTCCGCGTAATAGTGATATATTAACTATCTAGCGGGATATAATAAGTATCTCCAAAACCGCATATAACTGGCAGTTTCCGTTACTCAAATATTGAAACTGCGACAAAAATTTTCCTGGTGCACAATACAAATAATATTTTTATACTATGCTTATGCTATCCTATTCTATTGTACTAGTTTTTCTACAAAATGGGAAGTACACACAATTTATTTGTACTATACTTTGTGTCCCAAATTATTCGGCAAAATATTCCTTTCTAAATTATGTCTTAATAATGTACAAACCTATAACTGTCATATCAATTATTTCTCCGCTACAGCAGCTAAGAGAAATTACCAAATTTTGGTTTTTTGAAATATCTCAAAAACGGGCGCAGTTAGTCATGATTTCGAAACAGATTCAGGATCAGCATAAAAATAAAACATTTCCCATTTAACCGACTTTGTACCTCTTACAGTTTCCGAGATCCGAATAGTGAGCATCGAATTTGGGACACAGATATATTTTTTGTTTTATGTTCCACAATGAGTTATTTTGGAAAAAATAAAATGTAGCATACTGTATACTACTACTGAGCATATGTAATACAATTTTAGAAAATTAATAGTTTAATGACTTATATTGCTGCAACTTACTTCCATACCTTATTTACCTTTCAATTTTGCACCTAGAGATTCCTCTAGAGATATGAAATTAGCAAAATCAATTTCACCTGCTTAAAATGCGCTATTGTTTCTAATTAAATGAAGTTCTACAAAGTCTGGGCTTGCCTAAAATATGAAATAATGAGTTTTAATAAATACTTATAGAGTTCACCACCGAGAGCCAATAAGTAAATTTCCAACACAACAGAATGACAACAAAGGTGGCATTGTTGTAAAGGATCAGTTCGTAAAACAGAACCTATTGAGAGGAGTTGCAAATTCGTGTTGTATCACGTTATACCATCAAAGAAAACAAAAAGCCCCGGCACTCCAATTATTTTATAATGAATTGGGTTTCGTTCTAATTTATTTCTCTCGAAAGAATCCAGGTATTTAAGATAAAATTTATTACGCTGCTCTGAATAACTTAGCTATTGGAACATACGGTTTTTTAAATGAAATATATAATACGTTTTCTTGTATCCGATATTTATTGTTCATTTTACCCCCTCATTATTATTATTGTCAAATATTTTTACAATTCTAAATACATGCAAGTTTTTGTAAATTAAAGCCCAATGTTAGAAAGGTTGTTTTAGTACACGTATTCTAATCTGTTTATCATATATCATATTGATATTACTGTTTTATGTCAACACACTCTCATTAAAATCTATACAATGCAGCCGCAAACAGTCCCTCTTTCTAACATTGCCAACTTTTAAGTCTGTCAAAACATAAACATCCAACAAAAAACTTTTTACGTTTCTTAAATGGTCCGCTGGGTTACATTTACTTTTATATGGCACATCTACAGTGTGAGTCAATAAGAACGAATTGTTTAGTAGGTCCTTAAATAAAGGAGATAGACCAGAATGTTGGAAAGGGAAGGTGTTCCATCTCTTTTTTTCTACAATCCAAAATTATTTTTAGATATACAGGGTGCACCGTTGAACTGTTACAGCATCCAACATTTGTTTTTTTTATATAGAACACTGTATTTTATAAGAGATTTTAATGAAGCTTAAAATTCCCCATACATTGGTGCCCCGCTTGTTGGTCTTTTTGGTTGCCAAGTTATTTCGTTTTTTTTTTTTTCTAAAAATTTGGGGGTCTAACATAACCTTGTAAAAAAATCATAGTAGCCTTGTTTCTGATAATTAATGGTTGAGATTCGGTATTTAGATAATCAAATCCGAGATGGGAGATGATTAAAACTAATCAGCATTTAGTTTTAACTTCGATGAACCCAATTTTCAAGCACTGCATTCAATAAATTGGCAGTAATGAGAATTTGGCTTGTTCGCCTTCCAGAGAGGTGAAAATGAGCTTCATCTCAGAATATGATCTTCTTACTAAAATCACCATAATTTTCAAGTTGTTCCAAGGCGAAATCGCTAAATTCACGATGTTTGCAGTAGTTCAAAGGCTTTAATTCTTGCTTCAAAATAATTTTCTAAGGATGTACGACCACATCATTACGTAAAATACCGATCTAGCGGGAGTATCTCCAAGTAGACGTTCCACAAATCCGCAATTGTTATGGAGGTGAACAAATTGAAAAATTGAAATTGGAAAGTGATAATTTCCAATTGTTGAGGTGTATATTTTTCCATGATGAAATTGCACACTTTCAAATTTCTCTTTTAGTTTTTAAAAACAGTCAGTACCAGGAAATCTTTGTAAGCTTTAATTATTTTCTTCGTAAATGTGAACTGCTAAGAAATAATTGCCATGAGCTTCCCTAGGGTGTACACCATATTTACTAATTCTTCCTTCGAAAAATTCATTTTATCCTAAATTTTGCCGCGTAACTTCAAGTGAGGATTAAAATGTGACAGATTGTCGTTTGATAAACGCCTACTATGTTTATTAACTAAAAAAAATTATGCAAACCGCACGTTTTGTAAAACCGAGATCTACAGGAAAACTACGGACTGAAGATATAGGGAAAGCTTTATGAAAGTTGTAGAGAATTTAATTCTACATCTTATGGTATAAAAATTTACAGAGTATTGTATATTTTGTGTCATGACGTTCTTTAGCATTCATGAAGCATTAGAAAAAGAATGTTACAGCTAAAATGGGCCCTACAAATTTTTTTGATATTTAATCTGTTCTATGGCCATATCAAATTAGTATTCCTTTTGTCTTTAGTAACTTCAATTCATAGGTATATAACAACTGATGAACTGATATATTTCCTTTGTTTTTTTTTTGAATACTTGGTATCCAGTTTGTAAAATTTAAATTTCAAACCATCAAGAAAAGTGTTAAATATTATTAAGTAAACAAAATAAAATTACAATTTTTTGTCAAACAAAGGCATGCTGCAAGCTTTTTGCTTCAGCTGCAGTGTAAGTGTCACTAATAATTCTTGAAGCTTTCTAAGTTCTTTTCAGCAAGTTAAAATAAAACTTTATCAAACTGGAGAAGATAATATGGTAGTAGTTGACCCTTATCTCTGTTTTATCACTGCTTCTGAATTAAGTCAAACATAAAATGTAGCTTGAGTATATGTAGCAACATGAGTATATGTCAGATGGTTTTTCCTATAAGTATCTCACTTAGTTGAAAAAAATACAGTAATTTAAAGTAATATTTTATTAATTCTTACGCGTAAAGTACCATAACGAGATCGTCCTTACCAATTAGGTTTATACAATTAATAGATTTCCTGTCATTTTCTGAGTTGAATGCCTCTTAAGAATTTAGAGCGAAGATACAATAAGTTTTCGCTAAAGAAACGCTTTGGTTCTGCAGGAACCAAAACAGACTGCAATCCCTACGAATAAGCCACATTTCTTAGGTAGTTTGCAAGTCAAAAAGGCAACAGGCGCAAATGAATTGATTTAAATTTAAATAACAAGATTACAAGGGGTTATAAAAGGTTGATTCAGTAGACGATGACTTGCGTTTTTTGTGTTTTAATTCCACATCGCAAATGGTTTATCGTAAATTCTAACAGATTCTGAATTATAATTATGAAATGATGATCGTGCTTCATAAGTTTGTCGGGGCATTAGAGTTATGTAAATTATTTATTTGTTCTAAATCCTTATCTACTAACTGGAAAATACGGGTAGTGGTCTGGTGTAATATTCATTCGGCTATATACAGCTCAAAATGTTTAGAGCTGCATGATATATATTGTTGTTTGTTGGAGTGTTTTCTAATATTAAAATTACAGGAATAGATTTGCATTCTGCATTTTCAGAGATTAATTTTGAGAACGATTGCTGCATTATTTAAACACGAAAAATATGAAAATACTTATTGGTAGTTAATAATTCTCTTCAACTTAACTTCGTTTAAAATGATACGAAATAGGGCATTATGTTTCATAGAAACACCCTCTCTTTATTATTTTATCTTATTCAGCGTTAAAAATAAGGGTAGTTTTGTATAAGGTTGACTATTACAACATTTTTTTCCTATTGAAAAAATGCTACGGCATTTAAATCCAGTTACTCTTAGTTGGTCATGAAGGTGTTAGAAAACAGTGACGTAGGTAATAAATATTAATTAAATTGCCAATATTTTGAAAACTGCAAATAGACAACCTTATGCAATATGTTACCCTTATTTTTAATGCTGAATAAGATAAAATTATAAAAACAGGGAGTTTGGGTCTATTTGAGAAAATTGACTTTTGACAGTTTTTTCAGTTTCGTTTTTATTCTTCCTTTTTGAGCACCCTGTGTTAATGATTATCAAAATAGAATACGAAGTGTACTAAAGTAGATCCATTTCTCCATAGAAACCAACCCAAATTAAATAATAAAGGCTCCCATACTGTCAAAATTGTTAATTAGTTTCCGATTATTTTTGACAAAATTTTAAATTCGAGTACGTCAAAAACGGTTAGGCTTAGGTATAGGATATTATACATGAAATGTGTTTAGCATCTAAAAATCAAACAGGGTGTCCTATTTAAAACAAGCAAGCTGACATCTACGTTGGGTATAACCGGAAGTGCCACCATCCTGAAAATATTTTAGCCGATTGGGTCCCCATGTATGCTACCAAATTTTCAGATTTTTCTAATTATACATTTTCCATAATCGATCGATGGCGTTCTCAGTAGGACACCCTGTATAATGTGTATATAATAAATTTCTGTAAAATAAAATGGTACTAATCTGGTTTGAACTTTTATGGAAGCCTTTAACATTTGTTATTTCTTGGAAACTCTAACTTAATAAATGTCACTTAAAATTAATGTCTGTCCAAAAACTTCTTCAGATGACTGCCTAAGTAAATTAAAACCATATTGCCAAATTAAGGCTCTACTAGGTATGTGTACAAATTATATACAGCGTGTGTCAGAAAAAACTCTCGCACGCATAACTACGGAATATGTAATCAAAATTTCAATGAACCGGGTTCGGTTCATTTAAATAGGGAGGCTAAGGATTATTAGGACTATTACTTTGAAAGTCAAACTAACTTGATATATTCATAGCCCTAACCCCTAGTCACCCTCATGGTTCGTCAAGTTTACGAACCGTGAGCAACCCCAACTTTACAATTTCAAATGAAACTACCCCACCTCTAACATATCATTTTAAAGCCCTTCCCATTGCAAATACACTGGTCCATCATTTTTGGGAACCGGTTGAGATTTGACAGAATTATTGTTTTTTTTTTATTTACAAAAAAAAACAGTCTCAAATTAAAAAAGCTGAAGCAAAAAAAATGGCAACCGTTAACTTGCAAATAATAATACTATATGTTTTCAAATTCAAAAACATCCGGTGTGATTAAACGGAATTCTTCCACAATTCTCTGACGCAACACCTCTAGTGTTTCAAGCTGCATGGCGTACACTCACAATTTCAAATGGCCCCACTGAAGAAAGGTCAAATGGGATAGATCAGCTGTTATTGGTGGCCATTCGACTGGACCCTTCTACGACTCCAATGTCCTAGGAAATGGTCAACTAAAAATTGCCGCACAGCAACAGCATAATGAGGGGGTGCGCCATCTTGTTGAAAATTGGGTACGACGATCAAAACCATGTTCATGTAACTCTTGAACCAGCATCATCTTAAATGGATGAAAGTTGGATTTTTTTTAAAACCGATGAACACTTAAACTGGTTACGCCAGAAGCTTGAGACACCGCTTTGATCGATTGATTATTGTCCATCTACAAGTGACTCAAAACTGTCACTTCAACTGCTTCAGTTCGAACTGGGAGATTTACTTCGCGTTTCTTGTTTAGAAGCGAACCCGTTGCAACAAACTTATCCATCAGTTGTTTAACGTACTGATGGCTTATATTTTTTCTGGACGATTAGAATTAAAAATTTGTGCTGTAGCTTTAGCGCAATCGTGATTTAGACACCGAATTGCAACAATTTCTACTCTTTCTGCGATAGAATAAAACATTTCGAAAACATGTTTACACTTTCAACAACGCACTGGAACTAACGACTTGATGGTCAGAACCAAAAAACAGCAGTGACTTTTTTATTATTTAAGATGTGATAAGGTCTAAATTTGTCTAAAAAAGGGATGTATGCCTGGAAAATAGCATACATAGGACAATAGTCTTTAGAAAACTCATAAAAAAAAGTAACGTGCTTGTGTAATAGATGAAAAGCTTTTTGGTGAACATTTCCGTAGAAATTAGTACGCGAATGTCGGTTTCTCAACTTTTCGTTTTTATCCAATAACTCTGTCAAATCTCAACCGATATCCAAAAACGATGCACCAGTGTATTCGAAATGGAAAGGTCTTTAAAATTATGTGTTAGAAGTAGCGTAGCTCCATTTGAAATTTTAAAGTTTTGATTTGCTAGGGATTAGGGAGATGAACATATGAAGTTTGCTTGACTGTCAAAAATGCTTCACCCAAGAACAGAAATCGATGGGTCTCAGCGAATTCTAATTATTTTCCGGTTTTATAATTATAGGGGGGGGGGTCAAGTTTTCGTTGAAAAACTATGTATATAGTTTATATCTCAAACTTCCACTTCCATCTTTAGGTTATTTTCGAGACAAAAATAGTTTTCTAGTATGAATTTTTTTTTTCGAAAAGGTTGTGGTTATATTTAGGCAAACTATTATGGTTTCAGATATGTCCATTATTGTTAAAACCGATTTCTGGTCAACTATAACAGAGTAGATAAAACATTTTTCTTATGGAATATCTACTCCATTTTTCATTCAAACGTATACGTACTTAAATGTTATATTTCAAAATCAGAAAGAAGGGCTTTAATAACATGCTGTCAAAATATAAGAAGTATTAAAAAAAAAAGTTAATTAATTCATCAACCCTGCATAATATTGAACTTTATTAGTACACCTGAAAGGAACGGTAAAATGGCTTTACCTAAATGGTTGAACACTAAAAATATTCTAAAAACTAAAAAGAGATAATTTTCTTATGAAACACCCTGTACACTATTTGCATTCTCAGAAAAACGTAATAAAAATAAATACCAAAGTGACGTACATATTTTATACTTTGAAAAAATATCAACAATTGGCAACTGAGATAAATTTCGGAACTTCACTTCCAAGAATGCCATCACGCAACTTAATTTCTGCGATCCCTTTCCAAGAGCACAGTAGGCCTGTTTTATATTTACAAGCGGCAATTTTTAAATAAATACAAAATTGACTTACCTGATAATGAAGATATTTTAAAAAGGTAAAATGATAATGTAGATTAGGTTTGGTTAGGTCACTAATTTCAGTACATAACACATGAACCATATGACCTCTTATTTTCTAACAGCGGATGTTACTTACAATACCATGTACTTTGTCTTTAGAAGTCTCAGACATTAGTCTAGTGTGTGAAAAGATTCAGCGAACCAACTATGGTTTGTTTAGTTTCATCTCCATAAAAGGTTTGTTCCTACTCAGCGCCAAATTATCAGCAAACTGTCAAGAGTCTGCGCAGACCTTCTTTACCCGTCCCAACAAATCATTCTCAAACTACTAGTAATATTTTATCTTTCCAATATAAAAGTGACTAGGTTTCAAACAGTTTGTGGTGACTGTCAAATCGATTTGAAGATTATTTAGAAACTACTAGTCAGACGCATGCCTAGTGGATAATGGATAAAATCATAGGAAATGAAACTGGCAAGTCTTAACTAAACTAACCTAAATTTTTAGAGAAAATCGATTATTTAAATATTGTTTGAAGTGTTATAATTTTATTTTCATTATGAGTGATATTTTAAGTGAAAGCGAAAGTAATTTTTCAATATCTTCTGAAATTAATTAACACATTTTCTTCAGATTTGAAATTTGCTGGGTTCCAACTATATTCCGGTATTTCTTATATAAATCTACCACTAAAAGTAACATTATGTGTCCCCTGAGCCTCATTTATCTCCGCAAAAGAGGTGTTCCGTGTCTCCGCACCTGCGGTTACCCGACTTGCATGAGCATTTGCTGTAGTTCCAACACTGCTGGTATGGAACGTAGAACTGAGAATTAAAAATTCTCGTAAATCCACGAAATCTAAAGAAAACATGCGATTAGAGTACATTTTCAACTTATTACTTTCTATTATCTGTTCCCTACTTGACATTGTTTTAAGGTTAACTCGTCTAAAATCGAAATCAACAAAACAAAACAATGCTACTGATACTTCTACCGGATATTTATGTGAACGATGCTGATGCTTGGTGCTTCTACGATAATTCAAATTCGAGTTCAAATTAGTTTGCAGCTGATACATGAATTGCACTTGCGCATGAAACCAGTGGTGGAAATTATCAGAAACAGCTGTGTAGGAACAAACCTAAAATATCTAGGTAACATCATTGTAAAATGGATTTCATTGAAAAATTAGACCGGAAATATTCAGATAATAAAATCAAGAGAAAAATATATAAATGTAAATTACTTGTATAATAGCACAGCCATCTAGGAAACCGATCGTAAATCATTGACGACGACCAGAAAATGGTAATTTGTTAATATCTAGATAATATCTTGAAAACGATAAAATCTTTATAGGTATAGAACATTGATTGTATGAAATGTAGATATTAGAACACTTAATGGATCTGTGAAAAGAAAATGAATGCATTCCATTTAAAAAAATTGAGGTATTGCGTTTTCAACACCCTGTATAAGATAAGTTAAATTGATTTAACTCATTACTAATAATGGCATAATAAACTTTTCCGAAAAGTTCAAGCGGCATTAGAGAAACAAGTGGTTTTCCCAACATCTGCATTTTCACTTTAATTACAATAACTTGGCAAACCTGCAACGGATTTTCAAAAACAAAAAATCGATCGGCTGCTCTCCTAGAGACTCATATAACGGCATAAGAAAATATAGAGTGTTCCATTAAAAAAAAACTATAAGTTTGGTATAATTCACTTCTTTGGAATCACTCTGTATCATCAGTTTACTTTACTGCAAACAACTTTTGTATAAAACTGTTTTTTCTATCTCTAACAGTTTCTGAGATAAGCGACAGGGTCATCTTATGTGGGCCACCATCTACCAGCCGCATTATTCCCAGTATTCCCAGAGGGGAAGTTTCTTGCCAACTTCCCAAATTTGGATAACATTGGTGTATATTTACTTTTATTTTAACTTTCGCCTTGTTATTTAACAACAGTAATATTGTATGACAAATAAATATTTATGAGGAAGGATCAGTATAGATATGCTGTCCACAAAGTGTATAAGAATGAAAACTTCTCAGCCCAAATTGGGTAGAGACAGCCCAAACTGGTAGAGAGTAGAGTGGTTTTAATATCCTACTATTCTCAGATTATTTTAAGTGCATGTACAATAGAATTCAACTCACGCAGTAGTTATTAAGTTAATACAATAAGTGAGTCATGACATGCTCGTAGACGTAGAGAAATGAACTACTCTAGTTTCACCATTACAAAAACCAAGCTACGAAAGCTACGTATCATTTTATATCTTGTAATGCTTGACAGTTATTTAATCACATTTCTTAATTAAATTCCATCCATCTCAAGAGGAAAATAACAGCCATTTACAAATGTTTATAAAACAAAGAAAACGTGTCAAGTTAACTACCATTTTATATCGTACTGCTATTTCTCATTATTCTCAAACAAAACTCCTATTTAATTTTGTTACAAAGTTTATCTGCTGCTTTTAGACGAATAACATTTTCTTTTATAGTTGAATGTAACATTTAAGCAAAATAAGACATTTTCTACACATAATTTCCAGTAGAACACATCATTTGGTTTATATCGGACTATTAATTTTAATTCAACTTTTTGTAGTAACGTATTTTTTTAAATACTGAAATTTTGTAAAGGAAACCTAGGTAAATTGAATTGTCGATCAGCACCGACTTATGTTAAAATTAATTAGAAATACATACTGTGTGACAAATTTTAATGTCATGTAATGAAGCAGGTACAATATCGTAGAAATTCTTGACAAGAACACCGATGTGACAGTTCGAACTTCGTGATGTTTGTTTAAATGTATTACTAGATGTTGGAAACAATATATCCAACACATGTTATCTACAAATTTGTATAATGAGATTTGTGTATAAAAACAATGAACGTTCGTAAAATAATAGTTTAGATTAAAATATATATACATATGTAGTAATTAGCATAAGAGATGGCGCTGTGCGCATCTTACATAATGCAGGCCTATCTGCATATGTGCATATATTAGGGTAGTTTTTAAGATCAGTATAAGTATAGTGTTTAACGAAGAAGCACGCTATAGGGTGCAATTCTTTATATCTATATTTATGTCTCAATTTAGTCTTTCTATAAAAGACAATGTATAACTATTAATACCAATAAGAAATTAGTCTTTCTATAAAAGATAATTCTTAAGGTAAAGGTGTGTGGATTTTGTGTTAGTGTTACCTATTGTAATCATAGTGCATAAGTTCATACCGTGTAAGTAGTGTAAATAAATGTACAAAAGTAACATCGCTACTTTCATTAAAAGAAGGTGAAATAAAATAAATATACAGTCCACTTTAAATAATCGAAGATACGTGTATTGAGCTATAAATCACATTCATGTTGGTCCAGTCGAACCCGGATAAGAAGCCGCTGTTAAAAATCTAAAGGAATAACCGTGACCGTGACTATCGACTTTTCGACTTCAGTCGATAAAAATCTATTCCGAGGTAGAAGAAAAAAGGGATTTGTGCCAATCTCCCAGCGTCCTATATTCTGGAAAGTGCCCTACATCTGTTGCGTCAGGGTGAACAGAACAGGGTTGTTTAGTGGTTCAGCTTCTCCACAACCACAACAGAGGGTGCAGGTAATGCGAATATCCAGTGTTCCCAGATAATCCCAAAGAGGGCAAGATCGACGTGGCGTCTACAACCACGAGGTAGAGACTCCGCCCCCTTCAGAGGACATCATCATCAGTCACCAATCAGCTGGTTTGGTTCCGCAATTTCGTGAGTTGTATCTTTTACAAGTTTTTATAGGTGATTGTTACAGGAAAAGTGTATTTTTAAGATTTTATCCTCGTCCAATTGCTGATTTATTTGTTTGATAATATATTGATAAATTTTGATTTATTAATAGGCCAATTGCCAAAAATTTATTATTGTAAAATTTATATTTTGATATTAATAATAAGTACCTAAGTACACTGAGATGGCTCCAAAACCAGATCAGAAAGCAAACGATATTGCTAAGTTACAAGAAAAAAGAAAGCAATGTAAGGCTTCAATATTGAAAATAAAAGATTTTGTGTCAGGGCATAGTCTAGAAAATACAGTTACAGATATAGTACTGGAACAATTACAAGTTAGGAAAGATAATTTAGAAAAATTTCTTGATAAATACCGAGACCTACAGGTAGACATTCTGTGTTTGGATCCTGAGGATCAATCTGACGACATAGAGTTGATCGAGAGCACCTGCTTTGACGTTATCGCTAGTATAAATAAATTGCTCTCAACTTCAAATAAGCCTAATTCTAATAGTTTGGCAGCATTAAGTTCAGGTAGAGTAGCTACCACAAAGTTGCGTCATATTGAGGTACCAATCTTTGACGGTAGGAATTTAAATAATTTTAAGCCTTTTATTGAAATGTTCCTAGCGGTTATTGGCAGAAATGTTGATTTAGCTGACGTAGAAAAATTGTTTTATTTAAAGGGATATTTAAAGGGTGAGGCTCTTGCTCTCATTGATAATCTACCATTAGTAAATAGTTCTTTTAATCAGGCTATTGAATTATTAAATAAAAGGTTTGAAAATGAAGCAGCCTTAATAAATCACCACATTTGCACTATTTTAGACTTGCCTGGTTTACAAAAAGGTTCAACACTAGCAATACGAGATTTTGTTAGTAAAGTAAAACAGCAAGTTGGTGCATTGCAAAACTTAAAACAACCTGTAGAAAGTTGGGATATGATTTTATTAAATATCCTTTCTAGAAAACTAGATCAATATACTAATAGAGCATATAAACTAGAAAAAAGTAGAGGTTCAAAAACATTGCCCACGTTAAACGAATTTATCGAATTTTTAGAGGGCCGAGCCACTGCTTTAGAAGAACCTATTGCAACAGAAGGCAAGAATTTCACAAAAGACAAAACCCGGTTTACACATTTAACGACAAAAAACAAACAGGAAAAGAAATGCTTGTTTTGTGCCATACCCGGACATAAAATTTATAATTGTAAGAAATTCAAAAATGCGCCTGTCAGTGGTAGAGTCTCTTTTATAGATCAAAAAAAATATTGTAAAATATGTCTAAATAGTCATGTTGATAAATGTAGATTCACTTTTAAATGCCAAACTTGTCACAAAAACCATAACACTCTGTTACATATGGACATGGACAAGCAACCTAATGTACAGGGTGAACGGGACAATGAAGTCACTGCTATTGTACACACGAATTGCTATCTAAATAAAAGTTATGACAATGTTTTGCTTCCCACTATCAAGGTTAGGATAAATTATAAAAATCGTGAAGTTATTGTACGGGGATTGATTGACAGCTGTTCGCAGACTTCCATTATTACAAATAATATAGTAAAACGGCTTAATCTGAAGACATTCAGTAACAGTTTAAGTGTTGTTGGCATTTCTGAAAATATAACTCAGATTCAAAAATGTGTCAATGTAAATATAGAGTCATGTGTTCATGATTATAAAGTTAATGTTAATTGTGCAGTCGTGGAAAAAATTACTGGCAACCTACCACAATATGAATTTGATGCCACAAAAGTAAATATTCCAGACTATGTTCAGTTAGCGGACGATGAGTTCAATAAGCCAAAAAACATTGATATCTTATTAGGGGCAAATATATTTTTCTCAGCCTTAATAACAGGTACTATAAAACTAGGGTACAATAATTTAGTCTTGCAAAATACTCATTTTGGTTATGTTGTAAGTGGTTCTGTACCAGAAATAGCAAATTCTAAGCAATTCTGTAATTTATCTCAAATTTCTTTGCACTGTCGTGTCTCACCTAGTTTAGAAAAATTGATTTCTGAATTTTGGACTGCCGAAAAGGTACCAGAATTATACCCAGAGTATACAACTGACCAAGAGGCGTGCGAGTCAATATATCAAGATTCTGTACAACTAAAAAATAATAGATTTCAAGTTCAGTTACCGCTGAAACAAAATTTAAAAGAACTCGATTTAGGTGATTCATTTTCTGTAGCATATAAAAGGTTTGAAAATTTGGAGAAACGATTTAAACTTAACCCTGTGTTATTTGCACAATACAAATGTTTTATCGATGAATATATAAGATTAAATCATGCAAAAGTTGTGAATATCGACAACTATGATTTGAATAGTGGTTCAGTTTATTTTATGGCTCATCATCCTGTAATTAGAGAAGACAAAAGAACTACTAAGTTACGAGTAGTTTTTGACGGTAGCATGAAATCAAAAAATAGAAAATCAATAAACGATTTTCTTTACAATGGAGCAGTTGTTCAAAATGAATTGTTTGACGTTTTGATTCTCTTTAGAACATTCAATTATGTCATTTTAACAGATATTAAACAAATGTATCGTATGGTGTTGATTGATCCATCGCATCGACCATTACAAAATATATTATGGAGGGAAAATCCCAATTCAAATATTCAATGTTTGCAATTACAAACTGTCACTTATGGCTTAAAGAGTTCGCCATTTTTAGCTACGAGATGTCTAGTTGAACTAGCTCACAGCGAAGAAAAGCGATTTCCTTTAGCGGCAAAGGCGTTGATAAACAATACGTATGTAGACGATATTTTGTCAGGTGGCGATACTCTTGAAGAGGCAATTGAATTAAAAAATGAATTAATTAATATGTTAAGGCTAGGCTCATTTGAATTACACAAATGGTGCGCTAATCATTCATCTATTTTAAGTGACATTCCAATAGAAAAGCAGCACTTTGACGAAAAAGAGTTAAATGCAGATAATTTAACTATTAAAACTTTAGGTTTATCCTATGACATTAAGTCTGATAAATTTAAAATATCATCTCAATCTAATGAAATAGATCACTGTCAGACTAAAAGACAGGTGTTAAGTTTTATATCAAAATTTTATGACCCTTCCGGTCTAGCTGGCCCAGTAATGGTAACAGCAAAAGTATTTATGCAGAAACTTTGGGCAGAAAAATTAAATTGGGATGATAAATTACCAAATGAATTACAAAATTCTTGGCAAGATTTTGTAATAAACTTGATGAAAATGCCAGTATTAAATATTTCCCGTAATTTACAAATTGTTGGGGCAAAAAGGATAGAACTAGTAGGCTATTGTGATTCGTCGATTATTGCCTATGGAGCTGTACTCTATATCAGATCCATTTTTGAGGATAAAGTTCAAGTCACCTTGTTATGCTCAAAATCGCGAATTGCACCTATCAATAAACAACTAACTATACCTAGATTGGAACTAAATAGTGCTCTTTTATTAACGAACTTAACTAGCAAAGTATACGAGTTATTAAAATACAAAATAACTGAAGTATTTTTATATTCAGATTCCAATGTAGTGTTAGCTTGGATTAAATCAGATCCTATAAAACTAAACCCTTATGTGGCTAATCGAGTCACACAAATTCAAAATCTATGTGAAAGGTTTAAGTGGTGTTATATAAACACAAAACAAAATCCAGCCGATTGTTTATCAAGAGGGGTGGCACCTCAAAACATGGCATCAAATGATCTTTGGTTTCAGGGTCCAAAATCACTTTCTGATTTAAATTACACCCATTGCACAAATTTGATACATTGTTCAATTCCTTTGCCTGAACAGAAAGTTAGTACGTTTACTCAAATGTTGGAACTACAGCATTCGTTTTTCGAAACATTCTCAAACATGAGTAAACTAGAAAGAGTTGTAGCCTATATGCTTAGATTTGTTTATAATTTAAAAAATAAGGATAATAAAAGTTATGGTGTTTTAACTGTAAATTAATTGGAGCATGCTTTAAAAGTTGTTGTGAGGTACGAACAAAATCGGTGTTTCAAAGACGAAATAAAACATTTACGTTCAGGACACGAAACAAAAACAAGGTTGTCGTCCTTAGCTGTTGATAGTGAAGGAATATTACGTGTATCAGGTAGATTACAATTTGCAAACATTCCTTTTAATCAGAAACATCCCATGATTTTGCCAAAAAATAGTCACATAACTCGATTAATAATTATTCGGGAACATTTAAGGTTGCTGCACGCGGGTCAAAAACAAGTTTTAAGCAGCTTAAACCAAAAATTTTGGGTAATAAATGGGAATAGGGAAATAAAAAAGAACATCCATAAGTGTGTAACTTGTTTTAGATTGAAAGCACAATGTGCTCAACAACTAATGGGTTCTTTACCAGAGCATCGCGTAAATATAGCTCGACCTTTTGAAAACCTAGGAATTGATTTTTGTGGTCCATTTAATGTAAAGCAATCCAGACTTAGAAAATCTATTATAACAAAGGCTTATATTGCTTTGTTTGTATGTTTCTCAGTTAAGGCCATTCATATGGAATTAGTTTCAGACATGTCGGCAGATAATTTCTTAAATGCGTTTAAAAGATTTATCTCGCGAAGAGGGAGACCTTCACATGTATATTGCGATAACGGGTCAACCTTTAAAGGTGCCAATAATCACTTAAAGGAGCTCTATAAAATTCACAATGCTAGTGAACATAAAAATAAAGTGATTAATTTTTCTTTAGAAGAGCATATAAAATTTAATTTCATACCTAGCTACTCCCCAGTATTCGGTGGTCTGTGGGAGGCAGGAGTCAAAAGTGCCAAATTCCATTTAAAAAGAGTTATGGGTAACAACCAGTTTACTTATGAACAGTTGAATACTCTTGTAATCCAGGTTGAGGGCATACTTAACTCGAGGCCATTAACGCAATTGTCAAATGATCCTTCGGATCTTACTTATTTAACACCTGGGCATTTTTTGATAGGCATTCCACTAACCAGTTTTCCTGAACCAGATCTCACTGAGACTCCAGAAAACAAATTAAAGTTCTGGGAATTATGTACTCAGCAAAAGCAACATTTCTGGAAACGCTAGCACAAAGATTATCTAGCACAACTTCAAAGTAGGCCAAAATGGCTCCATGAGAAGCCAAACGTTAAGGAAGGTATGCTGGTGCTATTAAAGGAAGATAATGTTCCTTCACTTAAATGGCCAATGGCGAGAATTATAAAAGTAATACCTGGAAAAGACCAAAAAGTAAGAGTGGTTCAGGTCCGGACTCAGAATGGCGTCTACCTAAGGTCAATCACAAAAATTGCGATTTTACCGATTTATGACTCGGGATTGTTAAGTCATAAATAATTTCAAAGTTGTTCATAGGACAACTGGACATATTGTGCATATTTTCAGTGTATATTGTGTATATATTGTGCATATTACATTATTGTGTAAATGTAAATATGTCTACTATCTGTAAATATTTAACTTAACTAGATTAAGTACATTCATATATTTTTAACTTTATCTTAAACCAAACATGAGGTTTCTATGGAAACCGTCGTGCCCCCAGCATGTTGGAAACAATATATCCAACACATGTTATCTACAAATTTGTATAATGAGATTTGTGTATAAAAACAATGAACGTTCGTAAAATAATAGTTTAGATTAAAATATATATACATATGTAGTAATTAGCATAAGAGATGGCGCTGTGCGCATCTTACATAATGCAGGCCTATCTGCATATGTGCATATATTAGGGTAGTTTTTAAGATCAGTATAAGTATAGTGTTTAACGAAGAAGCACGCTATAGGGTGCAATTCTTTATATCTATATTTATGTCTCAATTTAGTCTTTCTATAAAAGACAATGTATAACTATTAATACCAATAAGAAATTAGTCTTTCTATAAAAGATAATTCTTAAGGTAAAGGTGTGTGGATTTTGTGTTAGTGTTACCTATTGTAATCATAGTGCATAAGTTCATACCGTGTAAGTAGTGTAAATAAATGTACAAAAGTAACATCGCTACTTTCATTAAAAGAAGGTGAAATAAAATAAATATACAGTCCACTTTAAATAATCGAAGATACGTGTATTGAGCTATAAATCACATACACTAGATTCTAATGATTCCGAATCAATTATGCTGTATAACCATAATATAATAATCACTGAACCTTGAGTTACAACAAATGAATATGTAAAAAAGATTTATGATTAAACATAATAATTTAGAAATTATAAGTACCTAATAATAATAATAAAATAATAACAATAATAATAATAATAATAATAATATTATTATTATTATTATACATAATTATAATATAAGTGGTTTAAAAATAAAAAAATTAAATACATATTTTTTTATTTTACAAACCTTGTAACTCGAGAAGTTAAGATAATAAGTACGGCCTTAGGGCCCTCTCTTTATTTGTGAGATAACTACCATTAGGTAATTTGAGTTCAGTAATATCACATATTTCGTTAAATAAAAAATACCTACAGCACAAGCTGTGAGCAATCACTTGATGATTTGTTCTGCCTTGACAAAAGTTGTTTTTCAATCTCACTCTTTGATGTATCATAAATAAAGAGACGAGAGACTTTATTAAACGTGGAACAATTACCTACCATCAAGACTAGTGCATATACTGCCGTCACAGAAAATAGGAAATACCACAAATGTTTGTTTGATTGGATATACTCGTAATACTGTTATTACCTATTACCTACTTCTAACATGAGGTATTATTTATATCTTTCTTTATATAGGAATTAAGCATCATTAAAAATAATTATTTTTGGTCATATACCTACCATTGAATTTTAATGAAAAAAAATATTTTTTTCTGGAAAAGCTGAAGCAATCCTCCTTTTAATTACAATTTCAGTTTTGTCAGTAAAAAATAATTGTTTTCATTAAAATTCCATACAGAAGGTATGTGACCAAAAATAATTATCTTTAATGTAATATTCAATTGATTAATATTTAATTATTTAAAAGATGTAGATAACACTACGAAACAGAAAATATATTATAAGACAATAACTTGGGGTTATATGAAGATATGCCGTTGTAATTCAATGTTGGAGGGTGAATATTGCACGCAAAGTAGTGGTTTTCGACATATCTTAAAAATAATGTTATTCCTTTACGTACCTATAACCTATAGGTAACAAGGAAAATTAAAAACTTTATTGAACCATAATGTTCTACAATATCATTAATCATTTATCTCTTAGTTAACTTTTTGGCTTAATTCCTATATAAAGAAAGATATAAACAGTTAAGTACCTAACCTAATAAATAATACTATAAATATACTCTGTTATTATTTTTTAATTTACCCAAATTGCAGTTACGTCTCCTAAATTTCTTTGGAGGTGTTAGATAACGCTTTTAGTTTATTGTGATAGAAATGTTGACTTGATGTTTAGCAGGATAGTGTTTGGCAGCTTTAAATTGATCACATATTTCACCGTTCATCGTTCTTGCTGACAATAAGTATAATTTTATAAATTTTTAGTCTTCTGTGATGTCGGTGTCTTCAATAGTATTGGTATAATATTTTGTTTAATACACCAATAGTATTGAAAACAATATTAACTAATTCTGGAAATAATATGTAATCAGTGCCTAATACCATAAGTAAATAATATATATTTTTTTATTAAATAGAATACCTATACTTCGATACCGATGTAACCGGAGTTTCTGCAACTGGGATATCCTATATATTTTTACATATTTGAATGCACCGCGATTTTTAAATTTCCATCTAGAGTGTTATAATTAATAAAAATAGCTTCTCCGTAAGGTAGATATTATCTGAAAATTATTATTTCGACTGTCCAACTCTAAAATAACTACATAGGACTCTAATAAAATGAAAAAACCATGAATAAACAATTTAATAACTATTTGATTAAGTAAGAAACATATAGAATATATATATGAATAGATATGAAGCAATATAGCATATCCAATAAATCATTGGTGGTTATTAAAAAATCCTGAAAGAAGTAATTGCATAAAAACATCATCCTGAATTTGAATGGGAAAGCGTCTTCTCTCAAAGAAAAAGACTGAAAATGATGGTATTATTAACTAAAAACATTTAACTTTAAAAATCCAGATATGTGGATGGATACTTTAGTTTAAAAAATTGGGATCAGGTTTGGTGAAACTAGAAGTACCTATTATATTCCCACAATTATGCCCCAAATAAGGTTAACTTGAAAAATAAAAAATATACAGGGACGAGCCACTTTCCTGATCCACTTAACATAATAGCATAGTGCTTATTTTTATTTCCTTCGATGTTCCTGAAGATACGTTAACATTGAGTACCTGTAGCACCTTGTAGTCATATTAGAATATATCAAAGTTCACATTAAATAATCATCCCAATAATTATTGAACTGAGTAATTATTACATGAATTTCTTTTTCTATTGTGTTAAAATAGTGGTACACGTTTCATTGTGTATCACGGTATAAGAAAGTTACCGCGCTATTTATATCTCGGTTTTTTATCCAATTACGGATATAAAGCAATGTACAATCAGCAAAACACCACCTAAAGACGTAAAATATGTGTTTCAAATTTTTCTCCGTCTAAAATGTAATTTAGACGTAACAGTTTAAAAAATTGCAAGCGGAAATTAGTCGGTATAATGTCTCGTTCGCGTGTTTCATGGAAAAAGACACTATAATTGTTTTTTAACATGTCACGTCTAATATTTTTGCTACTTATATAATTTAGTTACCTATAGTTAATTCGACCATACATTACTATAGTGTACCGGGCGGTTAATAAGACTAGGACTAATTTATTAGAAATATTATAGAGAAAAAATGTCACATGTCATGAGCCTTCCTGCGTATTTAAAAAAGAACCTTGTTGCACTGCACAATAATATAATCTCATAAATATGAGATAACATTAAAATCTTTTAATGTTAAAAGATTAAAAATAAAGATTTTCTAGTTTTTTCTACTTTTAATATAATGATTTAGATAGGTTCCAGGTTAGATAGATTTTAAATTTTTCTGTTCTTCTATTAGTAAAGAAGAAGTTTATACAACACGTAGAATTTTAGTGATTTTTTATTATCAGGTTAATATATAATGGTAAAGGTGAAGTGTGGATTTCATATATAATTTACTTATTACATACTTATTTTGTTGCCACCAGGCATAGATTTCGGTTCTTTAAGATACTTCTTTACCTAAACAATCTATGGCAAATAAGTAAGACGTAAAATATAGTAGACCTAGTTACTGTACATAGTTAATATTCGCTAAGGCAGCCTCTTTTATTAAAATTGTAACAAAAGCACACAGGGTAAACGTCAAGTAAAGTAAATATCTTTAGAAAGTAACATCTGGCTCAAATAGATAGATTTTGTAAAACCATCTCTGGTTCTGTAGCAAAGATGTCATTTTGGGTCATAAATAGTATTGATAATTGTTCGGGCTTAACAGATTTAGTAAAACATTTTATGGATGTCTAATTCCGTGTATCCCTGGACACGGAACAATGTTGAGGACACAAAGCGCCAATTGGGCGTAACTAATTAAAGCCAGTAAATTGTAATGAATTATGGTGGTACTTGGAAGTTCTTCGAAGTAAGATCTTTTGTATGTTCATATAGACAATAGTGCAAAGGCATAGGTCCTCCTGGTTTTTCATGGGGTTTTCCAGGAATAATAACAGTAGAGTAAGTCGTAACCCCATCTCACTTTGAGACGAGGATAATATCTAAGGGTTTTAGGTCACTAGCTAGTAAATAATATTTTGATTGGCCACCGTGACAGAAACAGGTCATGGTTCGCGGTACTAGACAGAGAGAAGAAACGTACTTTAACAACCAATGGGATTAGTGTATGTAAATTTCATAGCAAAGAAACTTTACTTGGAAAGTTTCGACTGAAGAAAAGTTAGTCTCCCGCGATACTACTTCGGAATAGGTGGTTGTTTGTATTTATTTGGGGCTTCTCCCCACAGTAAGAGAGCACACCACCCAGGCAGGGTAAAGTACTTTTCTCGGGCTCGAAGTAGACGCCGTTAGTTGTTTTATATAGAGTCATTCAGTTTAGAGTTCATTAGTATTGTATTCAGTCGTTTTCTTAGGTCAAATATTATTTCAGTATTTTGCATTTCTATTTTGTTTACGTTTCTAAATTCTATTTATTTGTTATTAAAAACCCTTGCCTAAAAGTGCTGTGTTTTCGTGCAAATCCGCCCAACTACCCTCTCAGTGTTATCATATGAGAAGTGTCCCAGGAATACGTCCCTACATCGAGATTCAGGATAAGATAACCCACGGTAAGTCAATACTCTTTTTATACGTCAATCACAGCATATCTCGAACCCCGCGACAGATAAATCGATTCAGTAGTAAAACTTTAGACTCCCTTTCGAGATAACTGAATAATTAAGTAAGTTCCGCGAAGCCTGTAGAGTACATCGACCAGCCTGTTACAAAATGACTAGCACTTCAATATTTATATTGGAGTTCATTATCCCCAACGAGAACGTAATATGATACAACAAATTATAAAAAGTTCGGCGCCTCTATAGCGACTTACTCATTCGAATATGAGAGTAAATTACATATGGAAGTAGTTAACACGTACCCAGAACTGTTTATTATTACTGAAAATATTTTTAATTCCACTCAATTATTATTTTGCAGAAATTCTCGATAATGGAAATTTTATATTTAAAAATAATAGCAATTGGAATATATCAGAAATACCTATATTTATTAAAAACATAATATGAATAAAATATATATAGTTTAAAATATATATTGTGATCGAGTGAATAATCCGAATTATTTATAAATAATATACAAATATGAAATTCCTATCCGTAAAGAAAAAACTTGTAACCTAACCCTATATTATAACAGGACGTCTATGTAAAAATATGTAGGTTTTATTCAGTTTCGGTTATCTATAATACCACAGTGTTTAACCATATTAATGAAATATTTGATAATGATAACATATGTAGTATTCCTTATTCTGGATTATATTTAGCAGGATGGCGAAGAATGGCACCCAAAAGCACAATATTTTGTTATGACACAAAAATATTATTTTTCATACATTTACTGATGTCGGAATAAAATTTCTGATGGAAAAGCTTTATCCTCCTAAGGAAAAATTGAGGAAACAAGACACCACTGGTGTTAGTGTAAACATCTATATTTCAATAGGGGTATTTATAGACATTTGTATCTGTAACAGACAACAGATAGTAGGCACATGACTTGACCTTAGTGGTTGACAGCGAAGACCCTTATCTGTGCAGGGTGGACCAAATTGCTGCCACCGAATATCGGAGTGTGTTAGAGCATGTTGTGGATGTATCTCTCGACCACACTGCCTATTGAGGTCTGGGTTCGATTTCCAGCTCCAACACTGGCAATGTCGGTGGGTATGGGTGTTTGTCTACGTTCTTTCAATGGGTAACCCTGTTACGGACAGCCTTTGGCTTTGGATTTGTGAATTGTCTAATTAATGTGGTGTTTTTAATTTTAATTGTTAATTCGATGAAATTTGTGATTTCGCAAGAGCTTTGAGGTATAAAGAAACCAATGTATACCTGTTAGGCTCCATTTTCGATAAAAATAATACTGTAAATAATCCTCAGCCTTCTGTCTGTTTCCATAAAATTAGTCTTTGACTGATGCCTTTATCTTAATTACATAGTGTTGGATCAGAAAACGGGAAAAACGTTTGAAAGATTTTTTCGAATAGAATTCGAAACCGTAAGAAAACGTTTGATAAAGGCATCAGTTGTTGAGATCAGTATGAATATCCTTAAAACTTAATATATACTTAATATATACGTATCTTTTATATTCACTTCTAGTTACTTTAGATGAACTTAGAATAACATATGATGTCATAATTTTAACAGAAACGTTTGTAGTATGGGAGCCACAATTATTTGCGCTTGATGGTTATGATCAATACTATAACGAAAGCCAATTAAACAAAAATGATGGAACAATTGTATACTTAAGAAAACATATTCAACATTTCTGTGTTATTGAACAAATAGGAGATATAAAGGCTATAAAAATCTGTGCGACTATTAATGACCAAAATATTGACATTGTAGCAATATACAGGTCTCCAAATTCTTGTCCAAAATTGTTTAACTCGAATTTAATGGGGTACCTTCCAACTTTAAATGGCAATCATAGTTGTGTATTGATTGGAGATATAAATATTGATTTATTGAGTGATTATGATTACGTGGAAGAATATAAAAATATTATGAGTAACTTTCAGTTCATTTCATACATTAACAAAATTACAAGACCATCCAGTAAGACTTGCTTAGATCATATATATGTTCGAAATTCAAGTATATCGAAACATAATATATACGAATCCTATATATTTCAATATTATGTTACAGACCATTCCCCTGTTGGTATTTCAGTTAAGGCTCAAAGAAATCAAGTTCCCCTTCGATATGAAACAAAGTCCCATGCACCAACCAAGAAGTTTGTGAATTATAAAAACCTAAAAAATATGTTAAGAAATGAAAACTGGTGGGATACATTTTCTACAAACAACATAGACGAAAAAGCGCATTACTTTATTAATCATTTACAATATTACATAAATAAAGCTACAGTAGAGGTGGCGCAGACAAAAAATAAGATAAATAATTATGATAAACCTTGGATTACAAAACAAATAAAAACGTTGATAAACAAAAAAAATAGACTCTACAAAAAACTTATACAAACTCAAAATGAAACAGTAAAACAAGAATATAATCAAACAAAAAATGCTGTTAATAGATTAGTAGAAAAATCGAAAAGGGAATATTCTCAAAAAATAATAGAAAAAAATAAAAATTCAGCAAAACACCTCTGGCAGCATGTGAATAAATTGTCCAATAAGTTACAACCTGAAACAAAAATACAAAAAATTAAAATCGGAAATAGGACAGTAGGAGACTCAACAGAAATTAGTAACGCGTTTAACAAATACTATAGTGAACTCGGTAAACAATATGCAGATAAAATACAGGATATACAAAATTTTGAGGAAAATATAAATAATATGAACAACACTTTTTACTTATTTCCAACTAACCCAAAAGAAGTAAAAAAAATTATAAAAAATCTCCTGGCCACGATGGTATACGCGCTGAAACGTTAAAAGAGATATCTGATGAAATAGCAGAACCTTTAGTTAATATCATTAATGGTTGTTTCAATGTCGGATGCTTCCCACAATGCTTAAAAATGGGCATAATAAAACCGTTATATAAAAAGGGTGATAAATTACAAATGGAAAATTATAGACCGGTTACGTTGATATCGAATATCTCAAAAATAGTTGAAAAGGCTATAAAATATAGAATAAATAGTTTTCTAAAGAAGTTTAACATTCTTTCAGAGTGGCAGTTCGGATTCAGACAATCGAAATCAACAGAAGATGCGTTAAAATTAGTAACAGCAAGTATAAATGAAGCAATAGACAAAACCACCCCCAGTTTGTGTATATTCCTGGATTTATCTAAAGCATTTGACACTGTTTCTCATGTCAAATTATTATATAAACTAAAACGATACGGATTTAGGGGAAACTCGTATAGACTTATTAGCAGCTATCTTTCACAAAGGATGCAATATGTTAAAATCGAAAATAGTAAAAGTGAAATAAGAGAAGTGTCATACGGCATACCCCAAGGTACAGTCCTTGGACCACTTCTTTTTGTTCTCTATGTGAATAGCTTGCTGAACACAATTGGCGAAAACCGAAAAATTGTTGGTTTTGCTGACGACATCTCGGTTATATATAAGGACACTACCTGGATCAACTTAAAAAGGCGTGCTGAAACAGACTTTAATTATATAAGTAAGTGGTTAAAATTTAATAAATTAACTTTGAGCTCTGATAAAACAGTATACTTACCATTTTCTTCTTATACCAATAAGCTACCAAATATGGGTCCGCTGAATATCGATGAGGAAACTATTATTCCGGAAGCCGAGTCCGTCAAGTACCTCGGTGTCATATTTGACAGGCATCTTAGATGGGACCTACAAATCAAAAAAATGACTAAAAAAATTTGACCATTTATATCGCGATTTGCCTTTTTAAAATCTTTTTTAAATAGGTCTCATTTAAGGATGGTATATTTGGCGCTAGTTCAGTCTCATTTGAATTACGGGATCTTGAGTTGGGGGGGAGATGCTGATTGTTATTTAAAGGATTTGGAAGTTGTGCAGAAGTGGATATTGAAAATAATATACAACAAACATATGACCTGTTCCAGTAATCGAATTTATGAAGTTAGCAAAGTTAACGATATACGGCAATGTTATTGTTTAAACATTTTAATAAATATTAAAAACAAAAAAATAAAGTTAAATGAAATTTCTCATACTTACTCAACACGCACAAAAGAGAAAGGTGTAGAACTATCAACCTGTCGGAAAACTGTAGGGCAGAAATGCTTTATGTTTGTGGCCCCCAGACTATACAACGCAGTTCCGGATACACTAAAAAAGAACATAATATAAGGGCGTATAAAACAAAAATAAAAGAATGGATACTTACCACAAATAGAAATTTTTTTCGAAATTTGATAAACTCCAAAACCTAACATTGACATGTTTCTGTGTAAAAAGCAAATAATATGTGTAGTGAAATTGCAATCTTTCTTTTACTTGTAGATTTAATATGAAAAAGTGGGTTTAGAGATGTGTGTAATGCTCGGTGCAATGTATGTAATGTATAATAATATGTAATGTATATAATGTATAAGTGTAATGAATGTATTTAATATTGTACTGTATGGTGTATACATATCGCAAAAAGCAGTAAAACATTTTACAGCTTCTGCGATTATTAGTTTATTTTGCTTAGTTAATTTTATACTTAACTGTTGCATGTACTTGGTCTTGCAAATAAACTTATTATTATTATTATTATTATTATTATTATTATTATTATATGAATCATCCTGCACACAAAATCATTTCATAGAAATGATATTAACATCTGATGTTGTAAAAAATAAATTTATGTTCTATAGCTCTGTTCCTGAAGGAATCATAAACTAATCAGATCCAATCAAATCATTCAAAATCAGTCAGCAAATTGTTTTCAACCAATAATAATAGTAATAATAATAATAATAATAATAATAATAATAATAATAATAATAATAATAATAATAATAATAATAATAATAATAATGTTTTTATTATAATGATGTTGATTTGTACAAAGGAATGTTTCCAATAAATAGAATTTGCATTATAAAGAGTGTTCAGTGATTTCCTACGCGTGGAAACCTCTGCTCTTCCACTCAACCTAAGATTTGTGAAGAATAAATAATGAAAATGGTTTAGCAGTAACCAGTAAACTAAGATGCAACATTATAACATGAAATAAGTATGAGAAAGGAGAGCTATATGTTATCATTTAGAAGCAGCGCTCTAATGTGTTTTCTAAATTTAGTACTGGGTAACTCTTTGAGAGTACTGGGATTGCATTGTAAATGGAGGCTATACGATAGAAAAATCCAGAGCGAAATTTAGAAGTGGTATGTTTCTGATGCCTTGATGACTGATGCATCAATCATAATCCTTCTGACTAGTTGGTGATTGCTCCATGAACAGGTCTTATATATTTTTATAGACTTTGGTGGAATATGCTTTTGCGTTAATATAGGGGCTAAGAGTATTTGATGGAATGAGAAAGATAATGAAAATCATCTACCAAGAAATCAATGTTACAAAGGTAGGTACATTACACTGGAAAAAAACATATTATATAGTTATAGTTTATTTAGTTATAGAATATTAGTTTAGTACCCATCTACTTTTTTCCTTTGCGCGTAATTTCGTCGTTTCTAATTTTCATACAGTGACCGACATAAAGTGTATATCATATAAAATAATGGCCAACCCCTGACAGATGAGCCGCATGCACTGTTTAATAATTTTATGGTTTCTAAATAATGAAGCAGAATCTATTGCCTACATAAATATATTTACCAAAACGTTTACAATACATTTTTTCTATGTGATGCGATGCATACTTTATGCCGGTCGGTATTCTTAATCATTATTGTAGATGTGAATGTTTGTTAAAGAACATTCTGTTCGGATCGGTAAACATATTCTATCCGTAACTATTGGTAAAAGGAACAACTGGTGTAAACCAATTATTTTAATTGTAATCTAATGAATGTATTGAAAATGATTTTGTATTTAAAAATGTGCCTACGTTGTTAGTGTAACCTCGCAGAAATTTAATTTTCGAAACTAACCGTTTTAAAGATGTAAACGCTGTAAGTAAATCTCTGGTGGTAAACACCAGATTTAATGAACTAAGTTAAAATATAAGGGTAATATGAAGCCGAGAACACTATTTAAATTGCAATTAGGTGCAGATGTGACGCAGATACAATACTCCGGTTTCTGCAGATTGTGCAATTCCAAGAATTAAGATTAGCGTAATGAGTTCTTAAATTCTCTTCAATATTTTTTTATACTTTCACTAAAGGGAAGAAGTAATGATACAATGAAACTGTTACTATAAAATCAATTAAAAATCATTATAAATATCTAACCCGTAATATTCACCTCTACATCACCTCAGATCTCGTATGACTGATTATAAAGACGCTAAATTCTATTAGAATAAGATACAGATACCCAATAAAATACATAATTGTATTCTTAAGTGTGATATTGTTTTACTTATAATAATAAAATTAAAAATAATATATTCTGTTCGTAAGTAATATGGTGTTCATTTTGACTTAATGTTTCTACTTAGGTATTTCGATATACTTATTCTTTTAAATTGAACTATAAAAACTACAAATTTAGACAACATTTTTTCTCTGTCTCTAATAGTTCTCTATTAGTGTAGGTATGTGAAATTAAATAATGTCTGGAACTCATCTGTAATACAGCTGTACGATTCATTGTAATTTATGTTGAGATTACACCACCAATAGTGTAATAAAAACAGGAAACCAGAAGTATTCTACATAAATATTCGAAATATTTTTTTAGTTTGATACAAATTTCCTTCTACACATCGGTGTTTATACCTGACTCTCAACACGCAGTTTTCTACCCGGGCGATGTGTTGTTTATACTCTAATATAACATCAGTAAACTCCTGGACATTACATCTTAATTCCAACGACCCCTTAGATATTGTTTATCTTGATTTCAGTAAAGCATTTTACAAGGTGCCCTACAAAAGATTATTGTTAAAACTTGAAAGTGTTAAATATGATTGTGGAAAACTACTGAATTGAATTAAGGTTTTTCTTTGCTATAGATCGAGTTCGAGTCGCAAATACTCTGTCTTCATCTAAATCTTCTGTAAGTATAGTCCCGCGGGGACCAGTACTATTCTCTATATAGTACCTAATATACGGAATATAGAACAAGGATTTGTTGAAGTTCTCAGTGTCTTGTTAGTGCTTACGCAGACGATGCTAAGTGGTATGAAAATCCTCTCACCCACTCTACTCCCACAGAAAGTGATCTCAATCTCATTACTCAGAGGTGAAATGATTGGCTGATAAATGTTTAGTGCTACACATTAGTAAAACAACTCACACAGAAACTAATTTTTATACATAGTTTATAGTTAACTAGTGTAGAATCTAATTTAGATCTAAGTGTGACAATTACATGTAATTGTCACACCTAGTATTGCATCTGGTCTACTCATATATAAAACATAATAAAATGGCAAATAAATACAGTAGTTACCTACTGTATTTACTTAAAAGACATTTTTTACGAATTCAAATCCAAAACCATTAGAGATTACACCATCACTGTTGGGTTCTTGGTTGCTTAAATATATTTCTTTACTCAAGAGAGTACAGCAGAGATCCATACGATGGGCTCAACAGACATCATCTTCCGTAGGAAGATGTTTTAAAAATTTTGCATGTCACCACCCTTCAAGATGGACGTCTCCGATGTTACTTGATATAATAAATGTACCAATTCACTCATGCTAGCTTTCCAACATTCACTTCAATATTTACAGTCAATGATGAGGTCCGTCATTACTGAGAAAATATTAAAAGGGAATCCAACATATAAAAAAAACCTAAAGTTTCAGATACACATTTTTTGAGTGTATGTTTATAGGAATAGTCACTTTATTGACAGAAATTTGGTTGCTGAGTGTCAACATTCACCTGTGTATGGTTGCTTGTTCTTTTTTTATTTATTTAAGAAGTATAGTATTGAATATTAAATCCACCCAACCCCCTCAGAAGTGACATAATATTTTAATAAAAAAGTTTACTAGATAATAGATTAGAATAAAGTCTTCTATACATTTCATATCAACAAAACTAGAAGACATTTATCAATTAATTTACCAATTTCGATTAATAGTAATATACACATAAACAATACGACAGACTGCTGAGAATAGAAAAAATTCTTTTTAATATCACAATGTTTCATACAAAAAATGATACACACTACGTCCAATTTATTCGATGCTCGACTGCGAAAAAAACAATCAGTATAAAAAATATATTTATGCTCCACAGACAATAAAAAAGGGTTTTCAGTAAATTATTTCATGAGAAAAGGTCATTTTTGTAAAATTTTACCAGAAGGGGAAAGAATACAAGCCACCAAAACCCAAATAACCAAACAAGAGTTGCTATAGTTACGTGTCATCTGTTATGCTTTATCTGCAAATCGCGGACTTAACACTTTGTGGTAATTTTTGTGTCGAATCAATAATTAACTAAGTGAATTTTTAATATATTGGTGATCAGAGAGTCATTTTCAGGACTCGCAAGATTTTAACTTTCGCTTGTCTTGCGTATGATATTGCATTGCGTATCTGGAACTAAAACTTTCACTCTCCGAGGATATACATTAATAATTATTGGTAAATACTTTAGGCTATACAGATTTAAAATTAATCTTACACAATAATGTAAAAAAGAGAATGTTTCAGCGAAACTAGATATAGAATACAATGATGTTCAGTTAATATTTTAGAAGAAATTACAAGGAAAAAATTTAGGCTCAGCTTCAATATGGTGGAGAAGTTTTCCAAAAAATGTGTGCTCTTGCATGGGGAGTGGAAGCAATTATTTTCAACATTAAATAACATGTAAGTAATTAATAAATAAATTTATTACATTTATAATTCAATTTCCCACAAACGTTTCATCGCAATTTAAAAAATAAGATGTCGTTTAAAGTAGATTAAAACTAGCTTTAAAATGGTGTCACTTGACGTCCCTTGAAATTTAAGATTTCAGGGATTAACTTCACCATCGCTTAAGCTTAGAAATCACCTTGTTAATACTCCAAAGTAATTTTCCACATTCAAAATAAAATTTACGTGCTTCGGATCTTCTGAGATCGCGTGAAGTCTTCAATTTCCAATAATCCGACTGTTTCGTTTTCGAAAAGCCACCCTGTATAAACTATATACTTAGTTTACATATTTATCTATTTCTGTATTCAGATAAAGGAGTTAATTTAACAGATGTAGATCATTAATGCAGTTATTTAAGTATTGCGATATAATTAATCTTTTGTTTTCCTTCTTCCGCTGTAACCTAAATATGAAGAGAAAATAACCTGACAAATTAAAATGAGACCATTACTTTTCCATATTTTTCTTGTTGGCCAGAAAATAACTTTTTAATGAGAGAATCTCTAGAAAAGATTGTACTTAAAAAAATAGTCAAAATGGAGAACATTTCAAAATATGTAACAAAAGTGGTACATTCCTGGGAAAAATTTCGGATTTTTTTTTAATTTCTACTCTAATTTTGCGTGACCATCAGTCAGAACACTACACTTTATCTGAAAATAATTTCCTGCAGCTGTTTCTGGAGAAAACGCTTTTCCTGTGATAATCACCCTGTACATTATTGTGTTTATATAAAGTATTTCTTGGTTAAGTAATTTCAACTTAAACCAAGCAAATACGGATCCATATCATGCAATAATTTCATTTGGTCAATTTTCATTTCTGGTGAAGTATTAGTTTTGATTTACCGCCCGTTCGTAGGTTCGGCTATTTCTTATGTTGCAAATATATCCATAAAATATACTGTTGATGTCTAGAATAATTTGTCCCTAATGTAAAATTGTGTCATCAAATTTTTGTCATTACTAGATTCTGTCAATTCTGATTCATGTAATTTCTCATGTGCAGACTACAGAGATAGTGCCTTCCCCCCCGAGGAGATAGAATAAAGAAAGTACTAGAAATTAAGACAAGAGACGAAATGTAGCTATAAGTTTACTGCTTACTGTAATGTAAAAAAATTAAAACCAACGATATACAGTTCACTATTTCGCTACTAGAGCGTTAACATCTTGGTTCCTCCGAGTCGGTCGTTACAATTCAAGGGTCGATGCTGCAAGATAACTAGTGTGTGTCGACAAGCTACCATATAGAGTTATTGGCCGTCCCATAAGGTTAAGCAGTATTTAGGTTTTCCTAATTTTGACATGTACGAATGCGCATGTATGCATGCATGTAAAACGACAGTTTTAAAGGAATTTCCAATAACTATCTAGGGATCCGAAACAAGTTACAATCAATATACAAGTCAAGTGATTAATTAAACAACAGTATGTTTGAAATAAATAACCGTTACAATTTAAATACAAGTACCTACATCTGGTGAAGAAACATGCAAGGTTTCGTGATTTGGCAGTTCGTCATCGCTAGCCAGACCCACAGCATAGCAGGCAGCGACCTAGAGCTCCAGAATAGTGACGTGTCAAACCAGTTATTTTTTAGTAGCAGCTACTGCTGCTACTGCTACTTTTATTTAGCAGTTAGAAATATCTGCTATTTTATTAGCAGCTTTTTTTAGTACTTTCACATCGTTGTTGATTTGGTTAAACGGGGCTGTATTAACAGCCAACAGTTGAAATTTTACCTGAGTAGAAACCTATTTGCTGCGATTACAATTACAGATTGAAGCCATAAATATATAGTTTAACTATTAATTATTTATGTTTTACGTTTTGGATCAAATTAAATGTTTACATTTCAAGTTCAGAGGTGGTTTGGCTAAAGGTAATAAAAACCTTGCCTCACGCCTCAATGCTTGTATACCTTGCTTTTGCTCTTCACTTGCAGTCTTTTCGGTTGGCGACCGGCATAGACTTGGTTGGACATTTAGCAGCAGCGAAGCGATTAACAGGCAACCACAACCTGCTACATAAATACCTGCTATGTTTCTTGAGCTGATAACAGTTGTTACTGCTTCCATCATATAGCAGTTAAAAAATAGCAGACTGCTATTTAGCAACCCATCCGTACTCCAGAATCCCGAGAAGTGGCGAAATACCAACCAAGTAGGCAACGGCGCTCGGCAAGGAGAGCCAGCCAGCGTAGACAGCAAGTCACCTGTTCCTGTAAATCCGTTCCATGTTTTTGATATACCTTTTTGTCCACTAGCAATTTGAATCAGCATTTGTATGTAAAATAATGGCGGATGTTACTAAATTAAAATTTACTAGAGCTCAATAAAGTCCAAGATAACAAGACTTCAAAATTATGTAGCCAGTTTAGATCTGGAAAAATTAGACAATAACACAATTTCACAATTAAAATTACGTTCTTTGAAATTTGAGTGTGTTTTAGAAGAATTCAATAAAGTTCAAGACGAAATTGAATTTCCACTCAAATCTGAAGAGGCCGACGAACGCAGTAATTTTGAAACAAGCTATTACGAATTAAGTGCAAAAATTGAGGTATAATATTTTTTAAGTTTTGCAATAACAATGCCATTCAAGTTAACAGGGTCACCTCTGTTGATAATCAGATTTCAAGTAATTTGTTAGCCAAAGGAGTAGTAAAGTTGGCTATAATAAATTTACCTACATTTGATGATAGTTCCGATAAGTAGCTCGAGTTGAGAGATGGATTCAATCCATTAATTCCTCATAATAATTCCATAATAACAGTTTAAAAATTCTATCATTTACGATTATCTTACTCAAAGACAACAGAGGTTACTGACATTAGACAATAATTGTCAGACAGATAGTAGCAAGGACCCAAAGAGGGCACTACGGTTTTTTCTCACCACTACTAATTAATACTATTGCATGGGAATTATTAAAGGACCGCTATGAAAACAAGCGGCTTGTTGTGTCTAATCATGTACGGGGAACGTTTGATCCTCATCAATTACGAGAAAATCGTGCTGATTTAAGAAATCTATACGATACAATTATTTACCAATATTGGGGCAATCTACCGACACATGGGACCCTTTAACAGTACTCCTCCTCCTCCTCCAAATTTGACGACATCACTTCGCGAGAATGGAAGGCTTAGGTTTCAGAGGATGAATTACCTGTAATTAGGGGCCAAGGAGTCTAGCACCTAGCCACTGACTCCAAGAGAATAACTCAGTAGGAAATTGGCTATCCCACGGGGAAGCTTTTCTCAAGACCGTCTGTGCGTGATGAAGAGCCAGATCCTACTCGAGGTGGCCCTGCATACGACTAAACACGGCGGATCTAGACGAGGAAGGTCGATAAATTCCCTCGGAACCGAGGTGATAGATATCCCTGATGGTACCTCTGGAATACTGGGCAACCTTCCAGAGTATGCAACAGTAATGCGGGGCTCTGCTGTAGTGGATTTTTATGGAAAACCAACCAGTAAAAAACCAACCTGACGAGGGAGGTCAAACGCTCGATCCCCAGGCAACTGGGGAATTCATGGAGATTGGAATCAATCCAACTCCTAATAAAAGCCCGATCCAATCGGAACAGGAGAGGAGGCTCTTAAAGTCTCCGACACCTGAAACCAGAGGAGAAGGCAATATTGGCCATATACTGGTCACTGTCGTTTAAAATAGCATCTGTATAAATTCGGCCTAGCAGAAGATGCTGAGTGCCGCTTGTGCTTAGAAGATGATGAAACGGCAGAACACATATTATGCAGCTGCCCCGCTGGGGAAAGGATCAGATACTCATTATTTTGCAAATGACAACTTCTGCCAGGGAATCAGCATCAGAATCAGCTTCATTAAGAGGCTGGACCTGTTGGGTGAAATATAAGTAGGTGTGAACCACAACATACCACATGGTCGCGGTGGAGGGTCTGGTTTTCGGCCCACTCACTTTTGAACCTAACCTAATCTAACCTACCTAATAATTAATGATGTCGCAAAGTTTTAAAGAAAAAATGTGAAACTTTAGAATAGTTATAAGAAGCTTGCACAGCATCAATTAAACTCGAAAATCGCAAGTCTATTAGGGTTCACAATAAATCCAAAAGTCATTCAACTTCCTGTGCTAGTACAAGTTTAAGTTATTAATATTGTGAAAAGACTCATATAATTTACAATTGAAATACCTTCTTGAAATTACCAATAAACACCAGAATACAAGAAATAAAACTATGTATTAATTGTGACATACTGCACAAGAATGCAAATCTAATAATTATTGCTGTACATGTGGGAAACGACATAATTCACTTCTTTATTTAGAAAAAAAGAGGCACTGAGGTAACGGAGTCCGCTACAAATTCACAGCCAAATGCAGTAGAACTACCTTCGCAAGAAGTGTCGATCGTTGGCCATTCTAGTGAAAACGTGGGTAAGGCCCAGGTGCTTCTCTCGGCTGCGCTAATCTTTGTGGAAGATAACCGCGGACAAATGGACAAGTGCCGAGAGTTACTTGATAGTGTTTCCCAAAGTAATTTTGCAACGAACAGTTTCTATAAGCGTCTAGGTCTACAAATAACGCCAATTAAGTTTACTATTTCGGGCGTTGGTCAACCGATGTCTAAGGTAAACGAAGAAGTAACAATTAAAATAAAATCTAGTAACAATTCGTAAAGTAAAACTATTTCTCTTTTGATTTTATTCAAATTAAATTAGTAGACAATCTGCCAATAGTTTCATTTTCGAGCAAATTTAAATTAATTTCAATCGGTCAAAGAAATATGTTCATTGTCATCGTTAAACTGAATAATTTTAAATTAGACAGACAATTAAGTAAATTCTGGCAATTAGAAAAAGCCAACAACAAATTTATTTATTTTTTTGCAACAACACAAATAAGACACTATAAATAAAGTCTACATATTCTCTATAACATTACATTATTTTGTATAAAAAGAAGGCTATTTTAGGACTCTTTGAGATTGCCATAGAAACTGTACAAAAAAAGAGATTATTCTACAGTACCAAAAAGTAATTTGACATTGACATTCACTTCACATAATATATTGTAATTTATTCAAATTGAAAATTGGAAACGGATAGCGTTTTTTCAATCCTGTACGCCGCCTGATATAAAGAAGTCAGCAGAAAATACCGCTTTAGATGCTCAAAAAATCAAGAGTATAGTGATAAAAATAGTTACCTATAAACGATTACCTTATAATGTTAATTATTATTCGAAGTAATAAGTCTTCTATTGAAATTACTAATAAAATTATGTCATCTGTCAAGGTGACAAGTAGGTCATAATTGTTTGTAAAATTATTTTACAGTATGATAATAGGTGGTGTTAATTAGAAGCGGTTGGAAAAAAAATCATGTTAAAGTCTTACAAAAAATACATTTTGGAGACTCATAAAATTGCCGTCTTTACTCGTCCCGAAAACGTATTTTTTGTACTAGTTAAATAAATAACTATTGTCAAATTATGAAAGATATTGTGAATCTAATTTTGTAGAAACTACTGAGCGCAATGATCAGAGGCGGCTTGTCGTATGCATGCCGCTAAAATCTAATATAATGGAATTGGGTTATTCTAGGCAAGCACCATTTGATCGGGTTGATTCTCTTGAGAAACGACTAATTAAAAATGAACTGCGCGAAGAATACGTCAAGTTCATGCAAGAGTGTGAGTTTCTTAGTCACATGTCCCCTATAAATGAGGCACAAGACAATTATCAAATAAATTACTATTTACCACACGACACCGTCATCAGGGAGCAAAGCAGTTCAAGTACAAATAAGAGTAGGTAGTTTTTGACGACTCGATAAAAACCGACAGTGGCGTATCACTGAACGATGTTCAGCATAGCGGACCTACAATACATTCGGATTTAATATCAATAATTTTACGATTTCGGGTTAACGAATACCTCACGACTGCTGATATTTCAAAAATGTACCGGCAAGTATTAATCAATCCCGATCAACGACATTTCCTATACATATTTTGGAGATTGGATTCTGCCAGTAATATTCAGTGTTGCAATTTAATCACCCTCACGTACGGCACAGCTTCGGCACCATTTCTGGTTGTAAGGTCTTGTAATAAAATCGCAGGCGAGTACAAAACCAAATTTCCAAAGGCAAACAACAGAATAAAACTCGACTTCTTTGACGAGTTACTAACCGATACAACTTCAAAGGCAGAATTGATTAAATTACAAGGTGAAATAGTTAAACATATTAAGTTCGGCAGGATTCAAACTACGTAAATGATTATGTAATGAACCTGAATTAATAGATCATTTTCAGATCAACCGGAATCTGGCAGTTAACAGTGTTTAAGAGACACCCAAGAGAATAAAACTCTAGGTATTGGTTGGAACTCTAATCTAGACACTATACAATGTCAGTTCACGCAAGATAACGTAACTAAACGTAATATTCTATCAACCACGCCCTAAATCTTCGATCCTCGAGGTCTGTTGGGGCCCATAATAATTATAGCTAAGATACCAATGCAAAAATTATTATTAGTAAATATGACCCGGTACGAAACAATCCCTTAGAGCCTACAGTCCCAATGGTGTCAATTTTTAATTGATTTAAAAATAAAAATACCTATACATGTATTACTAGCTGATCACAGTTTCATAGAGCTACACGCGTTTTGTGACTCATCCGAGCAAGGCTAAATTCGACAATTTTTCTTCAAATTTATTGTGTGCGAATCCCCGAGTAGCACCTATAAAACAAGTGTCAGTCACTTCCTAGATTTGAACTGTGTGAAGTTGTTCGACTTGTTCATTTAGTAGAAAAGGTTAAATCGGCATTACATATACATTTAAACAGTTTCTATTACTATTATGACTCTACTTGAATAAAAGTTTCGCCTAATAAGTGGAAAACATTCGTGGCCAATAGGGCAAGTGAGATCCAGCAACTAACGCCAATCGGGGATTGATATCATGTCAAGTTGGGCGAGAACCCATCAGACATCATATCGCTACATACACATGCTAACACTATTAAATTCTGAATTATGGTAGAAGGGTCCAAGGTTTCTTTTGAATGACAACTTAAATTTACAGTCATGCAGGCGCTTCATTTTCAGAACCTAAGAAGATATACTAGAACAACGCATAGTTGCTAATATAATTAATTATAAATAATATTGAATTTAACTTATTTCAAAAATATTGGTCTTGGGGCTAAAATTAAAAAGAGTCAGCTTATTGTTTAATATTCAGCTATAATTTAAAATCTAGTACCAACATGCGCTATGAGGGCAATTTGAGTACTTTGCAATGAACCTCGGGAATTATTAGCTTCTTCCCTAATGGTTCAGGGACATAGCTCCGGTTAGCTCTGGGCTCAAGGCGTGGAATGGATTTTACTGTTAAGCTTAATTTATAAAAATTTGGGCACCAGGTAATTTAGACGAGAAAAAAAAATATCTGAAGTTGTGAATGTGTGAATGTAAGAACAAACAAATTAAGTTAAAGACAAAAGTATATATTAAAAATTGTATTTACAAACAAATTTACGTCAAATTCAAAAACTCTACCGCCTGAAGGCGTTTAACAAAATTTTACAGCAACAAGATTTTACTAGGCTGGGTTCACCAGTCTTCGGCCTACTTCTGGAGTTATCTCACCCACTAGCCTCTCCTAGATTAATCCGGAACTCCTGTCCAAGTCCACGTCTAGCTAGACTTGCTGTGGTTGGATGGATCGATATAATTAAATCCCACGTAGCTAGGTTTCAGGTAGTGGCTCCAAAGGTGGAAATAGGTACATGTAACAGATTGTATGATTAGCCCAGTCCCAGAGTTGTACAAAAAAATGATCCAGGAATTGGAATTTTGTAAACAATCAAACAGCAGAGTAACTATGTCTGAAGGACAGTATATAAAAATTCTAATAGAAAAAAGTAACAGGACTGTTACTATATGCTACAATAAAAATTACCAAAATTGCAGTAACAAAATTCGTAAAACTGTGCTACACAAAAAAACTAGTGAGAATAAAATGTGAAAATTTATAATCCATACATGAGATTTTAAATGCAAAATTAACAGTATCAAGTACAATGAAATAGGAACAAATGAATGTGAGAAGGTCTAGAATACCAGCAAGTAATCAAAAATAAAATTCCTGAATATAATAGATTCTGTAATCATCAGACAAAAACTATAGTATATAAAAAAATAACCATATGGTTATATATACAAACGCACTAATCAACCCAGACTCTTCAGAGAGAACCAACTTTTGCATACAGGGTACCATTTTCTTTAATCAGATTCAATTTATTAAGAAAATTAAATGTACTCACCTGTATACAAATTTTGGTTCCAACCTCGTGAATCCACCTCAAAGATGTCCTAAGACGTTCCGCATGGAATCCAATGGTTTACGAGGATAATAGAGTCCTGCGAATATTAAGCCAGCGTCTCAACAACTCTGCAAAAATAAAGATTCGGCAGAAAATTTACACCAGGTGTAAAATAAATTTATTATCACATATCTCGTGACAACAACAAAAATATACTATAATATTGATTAATGCGATTATTACATATAATAATCTATTATATCGGAACACCGATCACTAACAATCGTGATAATAATTCTAGATTCAAATTAAATTAAAAATTTAGAACATGTGCTTTCAATGAGCGTAAAAATTGTCAACTTGCTCGTACCTATCTGAAGACCGACTCCCGATTTTTCGTTAAAAATCTAACTTCCTGGCTGTTTGCGGCGTTCCTAACTTTTCATAAAAGTGACCAATCAGAAACACTTTAGAGGTAGACAACACATTACAAGATGGAGCATTATGGGTTGCTGGTATTCAGGGATAAAATCTAGGATTTTTCATATTAATACAAAAGGGAACAAAATGATTAAAATTTTGTTACAACTTACACTAATACTTACAATGACACTAACATCGTGGGTGAAAATACAAAATTGAAGGAACTTGGTGGTGTGTTTTTCAGAGAAAACAAAAATAAAATGAAAAATTCCAGTGTCCAGTGACAATATTATTTGGAAGTTCATTCCACCAGGGTCACCTAATTTTGGTGGACTTTATGAATCGGGGATAAAAGGCACAAAGTTTCATCTAAAACGATGAAACGATGAGCATTGGCAATGCCCAGCTTACATTGAATGCATGTGTACAGTGCTGACCCAGATTGAAGCAGTCCTCAACTCCCGCCCTCTATATCCTTTAACCGCAAATCCAGACACTGTCACTCTTACTCCTGAACATTTTTTGATAGGGAAATCGTTAACTTCAGTTCCTGAGCAAGATGTCAGAAATACTCCTAAGGCCCGACTAAACCGATGTGAAAAGCTTCAACAATTATTACAGCATTTTTGGGCCAGGTGGAGTTAAGAATATATTTCTGAATTGCAGATTCGTGTTAAGTGGCCAGAGCAGCCACCAAAGTTAAAGTTCGGTTTATTATTAAACAAGACAACATTATTAAACAAGACAACACACCCCCATTGAAGTGGGCAGGGGCAGATGGGGTTATCCGTGTCGTAAGTTTAAAGATGAATGAAAGTGTGGTGAAACCTGCAGTTACTAAATTGTGTGTGTTACCTATACCCGAGAATGACATTACCTATGTAAGATTACAACGTTAGAAATTACATACCTATGTTTTTTTTGTCATTTGAAAGTGTTCGCACATATTTCAAGGCGGTGGGTACGTTAAGGCCTAAAATAATTTGTCCTTAATGTAAAATTGTATCATCAGATTTTTGTCACTACTAGATTCTGTCAACTCTGATTCATGTCATTTCTCATGTGCAGACTACAGAGATAGTGGCTCTCCCCGAGAATATAGAATAAAGAGAACATTAATTAAGACAAAAGACGAAATGTAGCGATAAATTTACTGCTTACTGTAATGTAAAAATTTTAATATTAGTGCAGTAAGTAAGATTCCATTAAGAAGTCAAATGCTAGTATGCATTTTCTATACTATCCCAAAAGTTAAAACCAACGATGCACATAACAGACAAATCCTATTTACATACACAAAAAGATAGGATATTTCTCATAAGGCGTTATATAAACAAAGTACAAAACGTAAAAAAACATTGAAAATTTTCCCCTTTTCTTCAGTTTTTCCATCTTTTACGGCTGCGAATATCCCACTAATGTATCGTATTACAAATGTTCTAAAATTAATTTTTTGGTTACTCCTAAGTTATAATTAATGTTTAAATATGATTACTAGCAGGTACAAAGTTTTTGGTTAAACGAGTGATATTGCCTAAAAATAAAGTAGTATAAAAATACAGCACAAGTTATAGTTTAACCACGTTTAACCTTAGTCAAACTGAAAGCTCAAACACTGATGAGTTTCAAGTTTAGCAAAGCAACTTGCAAATCAAACATTCCCGTGGGCCTCAAATATTAACAGAAGCCACTGGCGCTGCAGGACTTTTCTTGGGAGTGTATACTATCATTAATAGGATATTCATGTATGCATGAGTTTGCCTTGTTGCAGAGAGTATGCATATAATCAGCGCTATCGCTAATGAAGATGTAATGAGACCACTCTAGATCGAATACTGCTATAGCAGCACTTAAAACCCCCAGTGCTTCCTTATTATAATATGTCTCGCTCATTGCATTGAGCTTACTTCTCTCACTACTGAAGTGTGTTTGCTTGATGATTCAATATACATCACCATTTTTCAGACGCGCATTTACTGTAATTTCATATTACGTACAATCACTCTAGATATGAGAAGCAAAACATATCCTGAAGCACTTTAGGTGGATGAATAGCTATAATATAACAATAGCTATAACCACTTAGGTAATAGCTATAATATAATATAAATGCCTTTCTATAGAAGAAAGCACTTATTGCATGTCCTTGTTTGCTGACTGTACACTATCATTTCAGCATATTCTTTCTTATGTGCAACTTGTTAGCCAAAATAACACAATTATGGTCGAACAATATGTTATTAAAAAATATTTACCTCAATATCAGAATTCATTTATGAATTTACAAGTTTTTAAATACCCGACACGACGCCTCGAAAGTAAATAAATGTAATATATAATATTTCATTAAATAGGTACAACAATATAATATGATAGAAATACATACATGAAGATGAGAAGTATACATCTTGAATGCTAGTAACAGTATGACTTTTTTTCGTAATATGTTTTGATTTCAAAGTTAAATAAAAATGAAGAATGAATAAAAATTTTATTAGCACCACAAATATTTATTTGCAAGGTGTCCAAAACCGGAGTAGAAAACTGATCGCTAATTCCATTACTAAATTGCTAAGTCCGTTCTTTGAAATATTATGTAAATATATTATCCTTGTAATAATAAATAAAATTATGAGTTTTATGTGTTTATTTTTATTTATACTTTTTATATTTTAGTGCTTCTATTATCCTTTGAAGAGCATTGAACTACCTACTGCAGAGCCTTTATACATGTTTACAGGCCGCATGACCTCCCAATATAGACCGTCGTCAAGGAACATTGCATAATTGGCATAATTAACTAAAAACTTCCTAGATTCAGTATAGTGCTCCTGACACGGTTAGAGGTTTAATCAAATGAAAATATTTTGAGAGAATTAATCCACCTGACAACAGAACTTTTCATAATAATGAATTTAAGTGTAATTGGATTTACATTTGGATAAATGAAAACGATGACAAAAAAACTCACCAAAAATTTAGCCAAGTTTCTATTGATTTGAGAATTATTTTTTTTTAAATTTTATTAATCAACTGTAAAACGACGATACTAAAAGACTTCATAAATTTTAATATAAATAAACAAAAGTCATGCTGAAAAGCTTTAGTAATTCTAATAATTATGTGTATTTTTTGAATTTAATATTCAGAACAAAGAAAATGTATTTTTTATTTGCAACAAAAATCCAACATTCAAAAAACCGTTACATGTTAGGTACTCACTGATTTACAGTAGGTACCATTGCACTAACGATAAACCCAAAATTATTTAGAAATTATATATAAAAAAAACATAATTATTATGTTGAAAATAACGCCCTTTACTATTTTTTTCTTTTGTTTGAAGGAGATGCCGAAAACAACAACTCCACAGGTAATATGCCCCGACTAGCATTGCATTACATCGGCATCTCCATAGGAGTCGCCACATAGTTCATCGAGACCTTCTACAGACGCTGACCGGTTTCGCGCTTATTTTGCGCTCATCAGAGTACCATAGGTAGTGGACTCGATGAACGATGTTGCGACGTGATTGCCTAATGTAAGATTGCCTATCCCCCAGTTGGGGGATATTTCCCGAGGAGTAGTTGTTTTCGGCATCTCCTTCAAATAAATAAGTAGGATTGTCTTCCTTAAAGACAATAGATGTCACTGCTGTAATTGCACCTGCGGAAAAGCAGGTCGTTAACTGTCTGTCAATATGACAATAATTGTCAGACAGATAGTAGCAAAGACCCAAAGAGGGCACTACGGTGTGTTTATGTTTATCACCACTACTAACAACGTCCTTTACTAGTTATACACAAATTTCCCTGAAATTTCATATATTTTCAAACACATTTTTTGTAGTTGTTGTTTAGATATACAGGATGACCCAATAGTGCGTGGACGGAGCATAATTCCGTTACTCTTAGCAATAAGCAATAACACCCTATACCGGGTAATTCCGCTAACCCGTTCATTAAAAGTTCAATGACTTCCCATTGGAATAATTTTTTGAAAATTTGGATACGGGAGTTTTCGAGAAAGTTTTATTCATCTGAAGTATTTCTGTTTCTCTGGCACTTCTGGCTATACCGGCAATGGCTATCAACTTCCTTATTTTAAATGGAATACCTTATATTTTTTTACGTTTGATTTCTATGCTACGTTTTTTAATATGGCACAACCTATACGAGAAATTAATAGTTTTTAGATATTTCAATATTTCTTGAAAAAAATTGATTTTGTAGTACCTACCTTATGAAATGTTTGTCAATCGTAAGAAAAAATATTACAATGGGAATTCCTTAAACTTTTAATTAACAGGTTAGCTGAATCACCCTGTATATTTCTCTATATTTTAATTCGCCTTGCTCTGGGCTATCCGCCGATATTATGTTTTTTGGTATTGCATACGCCGCGCCGTTGCCATTTTATTAACATTTTTTTCTCGAAAACTCGCGAATTACATGTAGCTAAGTACTTGTGCAAATTCTCTTAGCGCTGCAGATTGTGAAAATTGTGAATTGAAATCTTCTACAACTTTAAGCTGAATCTTGCTCTATCTATTCATACGACCAGAAGTAAGATATTCCATATATCTGCCATAAATTAACGAATTTCATGATTTTCAGGGGGTCAAAACTTGATTTCTTTTAATGAAACACCCTGTATATTTTTACATTTATGAATTGACCAGTCATTTTTATTTAGTTTCTTTGAAGCAAGTCCTATACCCAATTTATCTGTAACTACAGTCAAATAATATTGTCGAGTGTTATTCTTCCTGCTGGTGACTGTTTACACACTTCTATGTGTTGATTATAAATTATTACGTATGGAAATGGAATTCATAAAAAATATTTTTGCAAGAATAGTAAGCAGAGGAGTTAGAAGAAAAATCTGAATGTATAAGTCGATTTAATTTTTTTCACTGAACATCAAAATGTCTACACGTCTTTTGATACGTTTATAATAATGAGTAAATAATGTGTCACGTGAAGGACGCCTGTTCAGGTGCCTCTCCTTATAAGCACCACCTGCTGAAAGTCAGATTGTGTAACGGTTACACTTGTAGGGATGTAAATTCAGTCGTTTTTTAAAGGTTTATGGCACGTTCCAGTTGAAAGACCTACAAACAGGAAAATTTCATTATACATAAAAACAACTAGATTTTCATTTTAAATAAAGTTTTCAAGCTGAATGTAGGTATTCTAACAATATGGGTATTCGGACAAACTTTGCCACAGGCTTTGTTCGATTTTGATTAATTCGTTGTTGTGAATCATCGATAACATTTGCTGTGAGTATAGTAGATTTACCTATGCAAAGGCAGTGTTTGGTTTGAAATCTCTTAACAATTTCACATTTGTGTTTTAAGGTCTCATACTCAATGTTTTCCTCTGAAAATTGGGTTATAGATTGCTCAATTAATGATTGCAAAGAGTTTGTCCATAATATCCGCCTTCATTTCTAGTTGCACTCCGAAAATGAGCTATTAAAATAATGGCGTCTTGTTCTACAGTCAAAGGCATAATGTGGCGAACTACATACATTTTGTAGCGAAGTTAACCTTAATATTTTATTTTATTTTTACTTACCAAAAACTTGAAGAGTGATGTAACATAACTCTGAAAAGAACTTCTTGATTTCAAATACGTGGGATATAATATTGAAGCAAAAGGAAGTGCAGAATATCACTGTGAAGACAAACGATCACGGACGATGTCCATGAACAAATGCATAAATGTCAAATATCGCCATCAATCGTAATGGCTCGTTTACAGTAAACAGTGGTATTTCTTTCACCGACGCTCGAGATAATAGGATCACTGATTGGCTGCTGTTTTATCGCCTGCACAAGGTTATACGTAACCTTGCGTATTATTGCAATCTGTACCTTATTGTTTTGGGTCCTTTAAAAGCTTCCAGCATTCAGACGCCAAAGTAAAACGAAATAAATTTACCGTTTAGAAAATAGTTACTAGTCACGTGGCTGATGAACGCTGAGCTTAATGAAAGCATTATATTAACTAGATTCGTTTACTTAAAATAACGAACATTTAAAAATCCCATACCCTCAGTAATTTATTAATTTAATAAATGGGTACACTTTTATACCGAATATCATCATTCATATCATTCACCATCATCCATTTGGGAAGTAAGATTCAAGCAAAAATAATTTTCTTCAGAAATGCAATACAAAAGATATACAGGGTGTCCACCTAGTGCGCGTAAGTCCAATATCTGGGTTAATAAAAGAGATAACTTAATTTTTTTTTCTACAGGGTTGTCTAATATCCCGAGCTGCACAAAATGAAAATATATTTACATATTCAGGGTGTTCAGTTTTTCCTGGACAGGTACCAACTTCGTTTTTCTAAAAGGAAATATATATTTTTTATTGCTTTTTCGAACTAAACCCTTGATTTTAGTAGGACTTTCATCAGCCTTCCCTATACCTAACTTAAACTGTTTTTCAAATATTGACGGGTGAATATTGACATTTTTGCAACTTTGACACCCTGTAAAATCTAAACGGTTTGACATCAAGCAAAACGGTTTGCACATTCCTGTCTTAACTTTTCATAAGCTATCGTTTGGTACTAATTTCAAATTTATACAAGAATAAAAATTTTTAAAAATTTTCAGAAAATTTTAAATTTTTGGATAATTCTGAAATTAGTACCAAACGATAGCTTATGAAAAGTTAAAATAGGAATGTGCAAACCGTTTTGCTTTATCTCAAACCGTTTAGATTTTACAGGGTGTCAAAGTTGCAAAAATGTCAATATTCACCCGTCAATATTTCAAAAACAGTTTAAGTTAGGTATAGGGAAGGCTGATGAAAGTCCTACTAAAATCAAGGGTTTAGTTCGAAAAAGCAATAAAAAATATATATTTTCATTTAGAAAAACGAAGTTGGTAGGGTGAATAAGCCAGTAATTGACCAGTTAAGCAAATTTTTTAAATAAAAAATCTACAATTTTTTTGTTAATTGTTTTAATTGAAATTATAAATTACCAGCAACTTGGACAGGGTTTTAGACATGGAAAAAAATATTTAAACAAAGAAAGTTTTTTGCTGGCTCATAAAAAAAAAAAAAACTTCACAAAAGTCGGAAATGTCTAGTAATTGACCACAAACAACCCCATATTTGACCACAGCTTTTACCAGTAATTGACCAATATTTGAAAAAGAATTAAAAATTCTCCTTCTTTTACTACTTTTATTTATTTATCAAAAACGGTAATATTACATCAAACAGTACATAAACAGTATAAAAAAACAATCAACTTAAAAAAACAGACGCAAAGGCACGAAGGGAATATACTCGTAATGCTCACACTATTTCTTTAGAAAACCTGTACCTAATTCTGTTGCCAGACCCAATGATTTGGGGTTGTTCTAATTTACAAATAAGTTGAGCTTGAGTGACTATACTGATATCATTTTCAATGATTTTAAACGTTGTCTTATCTGTTTCAGTCGGGGAATATGCTTGCACCTCCAGTTCATCGGTTTCAATAATTATGTTTTGCACAGAGCAAACATATTTATGTACAACCTTTTTTCCTGGAAAGCTAACCAAGTAAAAATCTCCCTTGGACGTGCCTCTAATCGTATTTGTTCCAGCATCGTTTGTCAGTATCTCATTTTCACTATCGTTTGGACCAAATTCATCAGAAACATCGTCTAGGCTGGATCCACTTTCTTCCCATTCTTCATATTCTTCACTGTCAGAGTCTTCTATTATGAGCTTTTTATTCCTTATACTTTTTTTTGTTTCTCTTTTTCTTTTATTCGTGACGTTTTTAAGCTTTTCTTCTTTCTTTTTTTCTTTTAATAGAGCTTTTTCCTGTTTTGCCTTTTCCTTTTCTATTTTGAGCCTTTCTTTTTCTTCGTGATATTGAAGCCATCTCAAGGATGTCGTGGCGTAAGGTAGTCTTTCGGTTTTTCTGGCAGTATTTTTTTTTTCAGGTGATTCCTCTGGCCAGAAAATGTGATCTATAAAAGGTTTGAGTGAAGCTATCCACACATTTCCATCCACAACTGCTGACGTGAGGTCAATCTATATCGAAATATATAGTTCAAACCACTATCAGGCCAGCTCCCCAGGGAGCATATCAGCAGGCTAACAAACACTCCCAATCAACCATAATGCCAGATTTTAGAATATATTTGACCTTATTTGAAAACAAAATTTTGTATTAAAATGTAATTTTAATTTAAAATATGAAAATACATTACATAGTCTTTAGTAGAAAGTTCGTTCTAATCGAATTTTGTTATATTAGAAATTGATATGAGAAAAACTTTTACAATTTCTTTGGTACATAGCGTGCATTCTTTCAATTTGGCATAGCCCCAATGGTACCCCTATAGTTTGCCTGCCCGTCTGCCACCCTAAAAAATACATTTTTTTTCACTCGTGGATAACCACGTAATTCTCTATAATTCATTAACCTGAGAGTGTGCAATGATGAAATTTGGCCTGTTTGTCGGTAGTCGAATGTAAAATCGCCCCATGGTACCCCCATAGTTTGCCTGCCCGTCGGCCACCCTTAAAACATAAATTTTCTCTCATACGTGGATGGCCACATAATTGTCCATAATTCATTAACCTGAGAGTGTGCAATGATGAAATTTGAACTATTTGTTGCTTGTCGAATGTAAAATAGCCCCCTGGTACCCCCATAGTTTGCCTGCCCGTCGGCCACCCTTCAAAATTAAATTTTCTCTCATCCGTGGATGGCAACATAATACTTCATAATTCATTAACCTGAGAGTGTGCAATGATGAAATTTGGACTGCTTGTCGGTCATCGGATGCCGAATAGCCCCCTGGTACCCCCATAGTTTGCCTGCCCGTCGGCCACCCTTAAAAATTAAATTTTCTGTCATCCGTGGATGGCCACATAATTATTCATAATTCATTAACCTGAGAGTGTGCAATGATGACATTTGGACTACTTGTCGGTCATCGGATGCAGAATAACCCCATGGTACCCCCATAGTTTGCCTGCACGTCTGCCACCCTTAAAAATTACATTTTCTCTCATCCGTGGATGGCCACATAATACTCCATAATTCGTTAACCTGAGAGTGTGCAATGATGAAATTTGGACTACTTGTCGGTCATCGGATGCCGAATAGCCCCCTGGTACCCCCATAGTTTGCCTGCCCGTCGGCCACCCTTAAAAATTAAATTTTGTCTCATCCGTGGATGGCCACATAATTCTTCATAATTCATTAACCTGAGAGTGTGCAATGATGAAATTTGGACTACTTGTCGGTCATCGGATAAAGAATAACCCCATGATACCCCCATAGTTTGCCTGCCCGTCTGCCACCCTTAAAAATTACATTTTCTCTCATCCGTGGATGGCCACATAATACTCCATAATTCGTTAACCTGAGAGTGTGCAATGATGAAATTTGGACTACTTGTCGGTCATCGGATAAAGAATAACCCCATGATACCCCCATAGTTTGCCTGCCCGTCTGCCACCCTTAAAAATTACATTTTCTCTCATCCGTGGATGGCCACATAATACTCCATAATTCGTTAACCTGAGAGTGTGCAATAATGAAATTTGGACTATTTGTCGGCCATCCGATGCAGAATAATCCCGCGGTACCCCCATAGTTTGCCTGCCCGTCGGCCACCCTTAAAAATTAAATTTTCTCTCATCCGTGGATGGCAACATAATTCTTCATAATTCATTAACCTGAGAGTGTGCAATGATAAAAATTGGACTGCTTGTCGGTCATCGGATGCAGAATAACCCCATGGTACCCCCATAGTTTGCCTGCCCGTCTGCCACCCTTAAAAATTACATTTTCTCTCATCCGTGGATGGCCACATAATACTCCATAATTCGTTAACCTGAGAGTGTGCAATGATGAAATTTGGACTACTTGTCGGTCATCGGATGCCGAATAGCCCCCTGGTACCCCCATAGTTTGCCTGCCCGTCGGCCACCCTTAAAAATTAAATTTTCTCTAATCCGTGGATGGCCACATAATACTCCATAATTCGCTAACCTCAGAGTGTGCAATGATGAAATTTGGACTATTTGTTGGTCATCGGATGCAGAATAATCCCTTGGTACCCCCATAGTTTGCCTGCCCGTCGGCCACCCTTAAAAATTACATTTTCTCTCATCCGTGGATGGCCACATAATACTCCATAATTCGTTAACCTGAGAGTGTGCAATGATGAAATTTAGACTACTTGTCGGTCATCGGATGCCGAATAGCCCCCTGGTACCCCCATAGTTTGCCTGCCCGTCGGCCACCCTTAAAAATTACATTTTCTCTCATCCGTGGATGGCCACATAATACTGCATAATTCGCTAACATCAGAGTGTGCAATGATGAAATTTGGACTATTTGTCGGTCATCGGATGCAGAATAACCCCATGGTACCCCCATAGTTTGCCTGGCCGTCTGCCACCCTTAAAAATTAAATTTTCTCTCGCCCGTGCATGACCACATAATTGTCTATAATTTGGACTATATGTTGCTTGTCGAATGTAAAATAGCCCCCTGATACCCCCTTAGTTTGCCTGCCCGTCGGCCACCCTTAAAAATTAAATTTTGTCTCATCCGTGGATTGCCACATAATTCTTCATAATTCATTAACCTGAGAGTGTGCAATAATGAAATTTGGACTACTTGTCGGTCATCGGATGCAGAATAACCCCATGGTACCCCCATAGTTTGCCTGTCCGCCTGCCACCCTTAAAAATTAAATTTTCTCTCGCTTGTGGATGTCCACATAATTCTCCATAGGTAATTCATTAACCTGAGAGTGTGCAATGATGAAATTTGGTCTATTTGTTGCTTGTCGAATGTAAAATAGCCCCCTGGTACCCCCATAGTTTGGCTGCCTGTCTGCCACCCTTAAAAATTACATTTTCTCTCATCCGAGGATGGCCACATAATTCGCTAACCTGAGAGTGTGCAATAATGAAATTTGGAATATTAGTTCGTCATCGGATGCGGAATAACCCCATGGTACCCCCATAGTTTGCCTGCCCGTCTGCCACCTTTAAAAATTAAATTTTCTCTCGCCCGTGGATGAGCACATAATTCTCCATAATTCATTAACCTGAGTGTGTGCAATGATGAAATTTGGTCTATATGTTGGTTGTCGAATGTTATGTAACGTGGGTATGTTCAGTGTTGCAAATGGTATCTTCTAATCATGGCGCCGCCTCCATTGCTGCTTGGTTTATAAAATTTAAAACTTAGGTTTAAACAAGGTAGGCTGCGCCCTACAGCCTTAATGAACGCTTCGCCACTGGTGACAACAGTTCAATAAATGATGTAAACTATTACAAATTTTTAAAACAAAAAGACTAGGCTAAAGAAATTACTTTAATTTTTAAGGGTGGCCGACGGGCAGGCAAATTATGGGGGTACCATGGGGTTATTCTGCATCTGATGACCGACAGGCAGTCCAAATTTCATCATTGCACACTCTCAGGTTAATGAATTATGAAGAATTATGTTGCCATCCACGGGTGAGAGAAAATTTAATTTTTAAGGGTGGCCGACGGGCAGGCAAACTATGGGGGTACCGTGGGATTATTCTGCATCGGATGACCGACAAATAGTCCAAGTTTCATTATTGCACACTCTCAGGTTAGCTAATTATGGAGTATTTTGTGGCCATCCACGGATGAGAGAAAACGTAATTTTTAAGGGTGGCAGACGGGCAGGCAAACTATGGGGGTACCATGGGGTTATTCTGCATCCGATGACCGATAAGCAGTCCAAATTTTATCATTGCACAGTCTCAGGTTAATGAATTATGAACAATTATGTTGCCATCCACGGATGAGAGAAAATTTAATTTTTAAGGGTGGCCGACGGGCAGGCAAACTATGGGGGTACCATGGGGTTATTCTGCATCTGATGACCAACAGGCAGTCCAAATTTCATCATTGCACACTCTCAGGTTAATGAATTATGAAGAATTATGTTGCCATCCACGGATGAGAGAAAATTTAATTTTTAAGGGTGGCCGACGGGCAGGCAAACTATGGGGGTACCCTGGGATTATTCTGCATCGGATGTCCGACAAATAGTCCAAATTTCACTATTGCACACTGTCAGGTTAGCTAATTATGGAGTATTTTGTGGCCATCCACGGATGAGACAAAATGTAATTTTTAAGGGTGGCAAACGGGCAGGCAAACTATGGGGGTACCATGGCGTTATTCTGCATCCGATGACCGACAAGCAGTCCAAATTTTATCATTGCACACTCTCAGGTTAATGAATTATGAAGAATTATGTTGCCATCCACGGATGAGAGAAAATTTAATTTTTAAGGGTGGCCGACGGGCAGGCAAACTATGGGGGTACCATATGGTTATTCTGCATCCGATGACCGACAAGCAGTCCAAATTTTATCATTGCACAGTCTCAGGTTAATGAATTATGAAGAATTATGTTGCCATCCACGGATGAGAGAAAATTTAATTTTTAAGGGTGGCCGACGGGCAGGCAAACTATGAGGGTACCATGGGGTTATTCTGCATTCGATGACCGACAAGTAGTCCAAATTTCATCATTGCACACTATCAGGTTAATGAATTATGAAGAATTATGTGGCCATCCACGGATGAGAGAAAATTTTATTTTTAAGGGTGGCCGACGGGCAGGCAAACTATGGGGGTACCATGGGGTTATTCTGCATGCGATGACCTACAAGCAGTCCAAATTTTATCATTGGACACTCTCAGGTTAATGAATTATGAAGAATTATGTTGCCATCCACGGATGAGAGAAAATTTAATTTTTAAGGGTGGCCGGCGGGCAGGCAAACTATGGGGGTACCGTGGGATTATTCTGCATCGGATGACCGACAAATAGTCCAAGTTTCATTATTGCACACTCTCAGGTTAGCTAATTATGGAGTATTTTGTGGCCATCCACGGATGAGAGAAAATGTAATTTTTAAGGGTGGCCGACGGGCAGGCAAACTACGGGGGTACCATGGGGCTATGCTGCATCCGATGACCGACAAGTAGTCCAAATTTCATCATTGCACACTCTCAGGTTAATGAATTATGGAGAATTATGTGATCATGCACGGGCTAGAGAAAATTTAATTTTTAAGGGTGGCCGACGGGCAGGCAAACTATGAGGGTACCATGGGGTTATTCTGCATTCGATGACCGACAAGTAGTCCAAATTTCATCATTGCACACTATCAGGTTAATGAATTATGAAGAATTATGTGGCCATCCACGGATGAGAGAAAATTTAATTTTTAAGGGTGGCCGACGGGCAGGCAGACTATGGGGATACCAGGGGGCTATTCTGCATCCGATGACCGACAAGCAGTCTAAATTTCATCATTGCACACTCTCAGGTTAAGGAATTATGGAGAATTATGTGGTCATCCACGGGCTAGAGAAAATTTAATTTTTAAGGGTGGCCGACGGGCAGGCAAACTATGGGGGTACCAGGGGGTTATTCTGCATCCGATGACCGACAAATAGTCTAAATTTCATTATTGCACACTCTCAGGTTAATGATTTATGGAGAATTATGTGGTTATCCACGGGCGACAGAAAATTTAATTTTTAAGGGTGGCAGACGGGCAGGCAAACTATGGGGGTACCATGGGGCTATTTTACGTTCGACTACCGACAAACAGGCCAAATTTCATCATTGCACACTCTCAGGTTAATGAATTATAGAGAATTACGTGGTTATCCACGAGAAAAAAAATTATTTTTAAGGGTGGCAGAAGGGCAGGCAAACTATAGGGGTTCCATGGGGCTATGCCAAATTGAAAGAATGCACGCTATGTACCAAAGAAATTGTAAATATTTTTCCCATGTAAATTTCTAATATGATAAAATTCGATTAGAACGAACTTTCTACAAAAGACGAAGTAATGTATTTTCATATTTTAAATTAAATTTACATTTTAATAGAAAATTTTGTTTTCAAATAAAGTCAAATATATTCTGAAATCTGGCATTGTGGTTGGTTGGGAGTGTTTGTTAGCCTGCTGATATGCTCTCTGGGGAGCAGGTCTGATAGTGGTTTCAACTATATATTTCGATATGGATTGACCCTACGTCAGCAGTTGTGGATGGAAATGTGTGGATAGCTTCACTCAAACCTATAAAAGACGCACTGATAGGCCGTTGGTTCGGACGTTTTGGGTTAGCTGCATTACTTTGCGATGTGGTTAGCTCTTGAGGATAATAGTTGTTAGAGTTATGGTTCAGTGTTTTAGATAAGTCGTCTGGCGGGGAGAGGACAATGTTGCTCATGATCACAACACGTTGTTCTTGTTCTTTTGTGTCTGCTGCAATTCCGTCAGTTTCATATATTTCATTTGTATTATCTAAATAATTTTCGAATGTGCTGGAGTGGTTTACTAACAACCCATCTTCAGTCTCGAATTCAGAACGTGGTACCTTTCCTTGATTTTCTCCATTTGGGATTTTGTCAATATTGTCAAACAAATTTTCCTTCTCTGTGGCAGGGTTGCGTGCATCATTATATATCACATTATTGTATGGCTGTTCAAAAATCTCAACATTTTCCTGATTTTCTCTAGGTGGTGTTTTTTGAACAATTGAATTTTCTTTAGTTTTATCAAGATCGTTGTTTATAAGAGTATGGTTAATGTTTATATTTTCTTCAGTCTCATCGTTATCGGATTTTCGTGTCGCATTTTCTTGGCACCTATGTTTTAGTTTCTTCCAAATGGAAAATAATTCTTTTGCTGATTCAGGACCAGTCCATTCACCGTTTTCTGCGTTTTTAAACTCAATTCGTCTTTTTGATGGTATGACCGACTCAAAGTACAGAAAATGTGGTATTTGAAAGTTAATTGGTTTAATTTTAGTTTCATGTTCTTCATGTCCAATAGTTCGCGAAGGATCTTGCATACATTTGGTAAAGTCAATTGCCTCCACATCGTACGGATACAACCCACATTTTCTGAAACCATTTTTAACAGTTTCAGCACTGACTTCTTGCAGCGCAGTTTCTAGTAAAAAAGGAAACGTTGCCTTATTAACCACTTTATTATTGTTAGCCTTTTTCCAGTTAAAAACAGTATCTTTCCAATTATTTTTTAGGGGTCGAAATAAGGAAACGTCTGCAGGCTGTAGTATATGAGTCACATTCGGATAAAGTGCGAATAAATATATTTTATTTTCTGCACAGAATTTGCTGAGATTATAAGTTAAGTGTGACTTATGACCATCAAGTAAGTACAGAATTGGAAGTTTTACTTCTTTTTTCTTTAAATGAGGCAACAATGTGTTGCAAACATAACTATGAAAAGTCTGACTGGTCATCCATCCTTTCTTTGACCTTCCTGCAAAAAAAAATGTTTATAAGTATTTTATTTAACCCTTTTACATATATATAATGAAACAAACCTATTGTCCATTCCGGATTTGTATTCCGTACTATTTCTGCAGGAATTCTTTCGTACGGGTAGACAACCATTGGAGGATATATGTCACTATTTGCGGAGATGGTGAATAGAGCAGTAATACATTCTTTTTCGGATCCCGATTTAATCTCATAAAAGTTTTTCATCCCAGTGGGCCCCAAAACAAGTCCTGTTTTGGGATTAGTGGCAAAACCCGACTCATCAGAATTCAATATTCTTGACGAATCCTCTAAAATGTCTTCGGCATTTTCAGTGACTAAGTAGGTGCGAATGTCCTCATGCCATTGCCTTATAGATTTTTCAGTTACAGCAGCTCGTGCTGTGTTAATTGATTCTGCGTGACGTTGAGAAATCTCAGAATGGCGTTTAAGAAATGCATGGAACCACTTATTTCCCGGTAATCCATCTTTAAACGGGTTAGGTCGACCGTCGCTCTTAATAATGTCATGTACAGTTTCACACAGGAGTTTTTTGTTAAGAGGGAATCCTTTCTTAGCGCAAGCCAGGATCCATCTAACTAAGATATTTTCTTCATCATCTGTTAGTATAGTTGATGGTCCCATTTTACGTTTAGTTGGAATTTTTCCCTTTAGTTTATTAATAAGTGTTGAATGCGGAACATGATAACTTCTTTCTGCTTGGCGTATAGAGCATTTATTGCTTCTTACGTCGTTAAGTGCTTGCTCTAAATCCTTTTCTGTATATTTAAAAAACGGCTTCTTTTTGGCAATTTCCTTAGTCGACATTGCTAACTATAATACAAGAGATAAAATAAAACATTATTTCCAAATGCAGTTCTGTATGGTCACGAAAGAAAAAAAAGTCCAGTTATTGACCACCTTTCAAAACCAGTAATTGACCACCACCTTTTATGTGGTCAAATACTGGAAACAGTTAAAATTTACAAATTTCATCAAACCAAAATCTATCCTTATTTAACGACTAACTGATTGCTTGAGAAAAAGTAAGAAAACAACTTGTTTTTCTAAAACGTCAGTAATTGACCAGGGTGTACAATTATTGGAATCTTAAAGTATATTTCATGCCAGTAATTGACCACTATTTTTTTCTATAAAAAACGTAAACTGTAAATTAAATATAACAAAAAACCCTTAGTTCTATATGTTTAGTTACCACAAAAGCCACAAAAATTACATATTACTCCCTCTAATTCAGGATGACTACAGATTTAAGAATACATGTGTACTCACCTTGCTTATTACACAAACATGCTTTTAGCACTTAACAAGGAACACTACATTTGCATCAGCTGTAAAACACGTGATCGCGTAAAAACGGCAGTCAGCTTGCTCCCTCTATTAGCCAAGGGACAAACTATCATAGTGAAACGCCGAAAGCCATCATAAGTTAAACAGTTACCTTATTACTGGTTTTTGAAATATGTTTGGTCAATTATTGGGTGGTGGTCAATTATTGGCTCATCCACCCTACCTGTCCAGGAAAAACTGAACACCCTGAATATGTAAATATATTTTCATTTTGTGCAGCTCGGGATATTAGACAACCCTGTAGAAAAAAAAATTAAGTTATCTCTTTTATTAACCCAGATATTGGACTTACGCGCACTAGGTGGACACCCTGTATAATAACAATATGAATAAGTGTGTAATGTAAAGTAGATACTTATTTAATATTGCCAAATTTTAAATTATGCCTAGATTAACACTCTCAAAAAGAAAAATATATTGAAAAATCAATAAGTTGAGGTTATACACAATATCTCACTGAAATTCAATAGTGGGCAGTGCATATAGCATGCACAGTAGCTGTTTATGGCATATTTCTTTAAATAATGATGTTATTCCTTTGCATACCTAGGTTATAGGTAACAAGGCAAATTTAAACCGTATTGAATAAGAATATTTGAATAATTTCGTTAACAATATATCTCCTAGTTAATTGTTTGAATGACTTATTATAAATAAATATATAAACACACAAAAACCTACATTTTGTACCGAATTTTATTTCGCGTCTATTTCTAGGCAATAAATGCGATATGAAATATTTCATGTTCGTTCTAGTGTAAAATTCACGCGGCTTATCAGAGATTATGATGTCCAGCGATCAGAAGTGATAAAATATCGGTTTGTTCCCGTCAACAGTTTTCGTAGATAGCTAATAATTTCGTAGTTATTTCTTAAAAATCTATATTAATTAATGGGAAGTGATAGTAATATTGAATTAACACCTTCAAATACAATAGAAACAGCGAAAAGGACATTTCAGTCATATCGTCGAAAGGCCGTTAAGTTCAATCAGTGACGGAAAATCAGCAGTGTCAAGAAATTGAAGTATCCAGAATTGTACAAGTTCTCCAAAACTGATTTTTAAGCATTGCCCATTTAGGTAAGTGTAATCAATAAGTTAGATACATAGGTAGAAAGTTATATCATAGTCAATTCTTTCATTTTCGTATGTTCGAAGCAATAAGGAAATTATTTGCATATTTCTTTATATCAATGTTTATAGTACCTACATAAAACGTGAATACTATGTATGTTGTAGAAAAAAAATAGGATTGCACTTTTGCACTCGTATGAATGGGATGAGCAATAGACTATTATTGTTACGTTGGTAATAAATTAAAGGGTATTTTCCAGATGACGTCCATTTAAAATTTCTCGATTGTATCTCGATTTCCGAGATAGACTAGACACTAGAAGATGCAAAATTTGGGGATAACGCGCCCTCGACGAATTTTGCTTCGGATAAAATAAAATTCATAGAAGTGGGTTACAGAAGAGACGTCCTTTACGTATACCTAGTGAATTTTGAATTTGGTCAATTCACTTTAATAATTATTTTACTAATGTTTTCTCCAAATTTAGAAACCATATTACTGTTTTGACATAGTCGGTTGACCTAAAAGTATACATAATACACTAAAAAAGCTTGTGTTCAGGCCATAGACTTAATAAGAGGAGACCTCACGGTTCATTCATAAAAATAACCTTTTGTTTTGTATCAATCATTGGCATTGTGTATGACAAAGAATACCGAGAGAAAGAACGGCAAAATTCCGACTCCGTGCAACGTTGCAAAAGTTTTGGGAGAACTTGCTTCCGACGCCAAAGGCGTACTGTTTTTGGAAGGGTTGGGTATGATAATAAAACATCAAAAAAGGAATTTTAAGAAAATCAGTACTATACATTGCAACAGCAAAAGCTTGTGAGATTAGAAATTAAATTAGTATCGGAGTTTTAATGTAGGAAATATGAATTGAAACTTGAACACTTAAAATTCTGAATTAAGTAAAGGTGGTACACCTACTACATTACAAAAACTTATATATACAGTAGTGTAAAAAAGTATTTTTCAGTTTTTCAAAGATACCCAAACTCTGTATACAGGGTTCAATTACATTTAAAAGTGAAATATAATTTAAAATAAGAAAGATGTACATGGTGTTAGTTTTTAATTCAACTTTTTGTTTCAAGTTATTTCTCTTACTGTTTTCAAAATAACTCTTTAAAAGCCTGATAATGGTGATTTTCTCTTAGATTAGTATAAAGGATACCTTTAAAAATTACCTTGCTTACGCAACTGATTTTAATTTTTGTGTGCAAACGTTGCATGTTGGCTTCACACTTACCAAACATTATAGGTTTTTTAATTTGTTTTGCAGCAAAGTGCTGAATGGTGATGATGCCTTAGCTTCTTGCTTGGATTCTTGTTTTGACCATATTTAAGTATGTGTGTAGGTAACTCCAAAAACTAACACATCAGCCATATTTAAAAAAATAACAAAAGCAATTCCATAATATAATATAGTTTAGTATATTTATACTATATTCCGTAAAATGATAAGGAAGCCAGCCAGCACGCCCCTGAAAATCCGTAAATGTGACGTGACAAATATAGCGACCGAATAACCAAACAAAACTTGGCAAAATTTACCTGTGGAAAGACAGTTTTGAATATAAAGAATTCATTTTTCCATACACTTGACACAGATGCACCATTTTCTGAAGAATAGTAATAAAATCCTTACGAAACACACTGAAAAATTCACAAAAGCAAAATTCCGACTGCCAGCAACGCCGCACAAAAGAAATACTATAAAATACTACGATTCACCTGGTTGTTACCGGCATCAATGAACATGCGGATTGGAGTAGGGAGCAATGATGCCTGTTCATTCCATTTTTGCGTTATGAAGTTAGTTTTTATCGCAACATTTTTAACAAAATATGATTTATCTACTTAACTAGGAAACGGAAAAATATTTTTATGTAATATTTTAACCTTAACCCATAATCATGGTAGTTTAAATGTGAAAATATAAATTACACAATTGACAGTTTGGCAACAGTATTTCGTACAATCATAAAGTAGACCTTGCAGTTGACCAGATAAAGAGTAAACAAGGGGTTCTCTGATTGCTTTAAAATGTAAACAATTACATCTCCCATGTCTTATCTTATAAATCTATGGTTCAGGCAGATGAAAAACAGTTTGAATAGGTACCTCTAATAATTTTCGGTTTATTATCATATAAATAAAACATTTTTTCGTTTGTTGGAATTTGATAAATTCAAACTGTATTTTTTGTTTTTTTTTCCATTAAATAGAAGATATAGGTAGAGAAGATTATATGAAATAAGTTTACCATTACACGAGGAATGTGTAATGGTAATTAAAAGTTAACAAATTCATATACAAAATAGGTATATATTTTGGAACAGGTATTTGGAACAGGTAATTTCTCTGTTTTTGAGAAACAAAACAGAGAAACAAAATATTTATTTGGTACACTTTCATGGTTCTGTAAAGCATGTTATCACTGTTGTGTTATAAAGTACTGTTTTAAAATGATAAATATTATGTTTGTATAACTATTGTGCGTTTCACGAAGTTGTATCCCGGATTGCAATGTTCGGATTGTCAGGATTCGCTGGCAAATCCTGTGCGAGACTGGCACGCGCGCTTAAATCACACCACCTCAATTTGTAGCGGTCCGTAACCGAGATGTGCCAATGCATTGAATTTAACTAATAACATTACGACGCTCCATACGTTGGTGATATATACTAACATTCCAATCCGGGATACAACTTCGTGAAACGCACAGTAGATACTTGTTTCTCGCCACCTTGCTTCTATGAAGCCTTCAGGCTTATTTGGATTTGAAACTAACCCTTTCCTCTGGATTTTACCATGCCTTTGGGACCAATTATCTAATAGGTTTATATATATACTTTGATATTTATGCTTATATTTTGCCTTACACGCAGTGTTATTGTTAGATTAATAAATAGAAATGTTTATGTTTCTTCAAAATTATCCATGAGCCGCCACTGGAATATGTGTAACAATATGCCAGTAATACAATGACTATATAATAAATAAGGTAGTTAATATTCCCAATAACAACTGTTTTTCTTATAAACATATCACATTACAGTTGAAATGAGTGTGAGGAGAGAATGCTTAAATTAACTAACTCTAAAAAAGTATTATATTCTTTGAGCGGCACCGACACATATTGTGTAGATTTTTAGATGGCAAGTGATTTATAGTCAGAAGAATTCTCATGTGTTTGTTATTAAGTTAAAAACACTTCTTGTTATTCCTGGTATAGTTCTAGATCCCTAATAAAAGCAATCGCCTCCTATTGCAATAATACTAAAAGATGTTTTTTTGTTGGGAATTATTAGTAAATATAAAAATGATGATATAATAAAAATATCCAAGTGATGCAAGTCATGAGTTATAAAATTATTTACATGACTTTAAAGGAGCATAAACATTAATTTATTTGTAATTACATATATTATTACAGTAAATAAAGCTATTGTAAGATATGCTAAGGTACATCAAAATTAGAAAGATATATATGATTCTGGAAAATAACATTGGCGATCGCTTATGACGTACATCGTTCGGATTCTTGTTTCGAGTTTATAACATAATGCGTAAATTACAGTAATAATCCAGCAACTCTTTAGTATTCTTTATCCGGTCAGAATTTTATGTTTCTGTATTTTTATATGGGTACTTGCACCTCGTATAAAATAATTATTATATTAACAGTTTAAATCTTGTACAGAATCTTTACAAATTTTACGAATGTTTATACATACCCGGTATATTATGCTTATACAAAACAATTGCAAGGTATTTTAGAATTGAAGTTAATAATTTCGAAAAGTAACAAATTTAAAATTGGATGAAGTATTATGCCTTAAGAGTCCATTCACTAGGTCGAAATAAGCCCTAAATCGGCGTTCGTCTCGTGTCTAATTATAAAAAAACTATAAAAGATAGCGACTTTTAGTAAAAAAGTATTGAAAGATAAGACTTTAATCTAAGTCCCTATAGTAGTAATTTTTTGTATTTCTTTTTATTTTTAAAATTCCAGGCAAACAATCTTGTACTAAAATAGCGTATTTTCAAAAATTATTTTCTCTAAAATACATGTATTAAACAAAAATTTGCTACTATAGGGATCTAGTTTATTTTTTGATCTTTCCGGTGATATATAATAATAATAATAATATCTCTATCCCTCATTCTCATCTTAATGATGAGCCCGGAAGTCAGAGACTTGTGTGGGAGAGGGAGCGGCATATTATTATTTTGCGGGCCGCGAGTGCGCCCAGGAACGACTTACGATGTTATAACTTTAACTACCATTTAGTACGAGAATAAGGGAAACCTGGAAAACCTTATTAATTAAAGTGTACAGTAGGTTGTTAGCCATTTATACAGTGATATTGTAGTACTAGTTGTATATTAAGAACGCTACCAGCCTTATACACACAGATTTAATATTGGAGCAATTAGAAAAAGTTGACCACGGTGAGATTCGAACCGTCGTCAACCGCGGAGAACGATTAAAAACCAGACGTCTTAACCGCTCGGACACCGAGCTCCATATAATTTATAACACTAAAAAGAAATTTTGTTGCAATTATAAGACAAATCTGGTACCCTTGCAATGAGGGCTAACTTTATTTCCATGTGCCTTTTTACATCGGCTTTACGTGCACCTCCGAAATCTTAATAATTCGATAGTAGAAATATGTAAGTTTTCACCCATCGGCTACCCATCCTCTCAATTCGACCCCGCATTCATGCCTGTCAAATCTACAGAGAATGGACCCTTAAAGTACGGTTATTTAGTATAAAACGTGACTTTTATAGTATTATAAATAGATATTATCGCAATAGCCTGGAGGTCGTTAAATTTTTCTTTTATGTTCTCATTTAAATTATAAAAGTTAAATATACAGATATTTAGCATACATATAATTAAAAAAAGTTATGTTGTAAATCAACATCTTTCATCAGGTTAAAGAAAAGTGAGAGAGATATATCGAGCTTTTGTCACTTGCAACCAGACATTGCTATTGCTCGAGATGGTATGGGAAAAATGTTTATGAATCACAACAATGATATCGCCCTCTATCACAAGCCATGTAATTTTTCAGTTTAAAACCTTATTAGATACTGACCTCCATTAAAATGATAAGAGTAAACTAGTAAGATGAAGCACCAAATAAGAATAGAAAAGAGAAGAACTGTGGATATAAGAAAAAGCTAGGTGTCAAAATACGAGTAGGTATATGGACGAGACTCTCGAACTCTAGAAATGGGTGTGAAGAGTAAAGGCAAGAAGACTACTAGTCATAGGAAGGTCGTGAAAAACCGTGGTGAAAAACAACACGGTGGCCCACCACCAACAACGTGGTGGGCTTTCGTCCCATTGAATAATAATAATTATTCATTATTAAAATTTATATTATTTTATTGATCTAAATAATATTTATTTTTGGATCGACTGAATTCATGATGTGACTTCATGATTTATGAATTATACTATATAGCACTTACGAGATTGTTTCAATATTTCTCCTATTTCTTGAAATATATTTTTCTTCGTTGCTCATCATGATCTCCATTTTCATGGGTCTTTATACTCTGACACCAATGAAATTAATAATTCCTCATTCATTTTGCATTCCATCTAGCGTCTACTGGAATCGGAAGTAAAAACAAGTCGCAGGGCCTGGCCTGCATAAATCCGCCTGGCGACCAATTTGTCAACCTGCCCATTGGGTTAGGATAGTACGAAGCCGACCGGTAGATCTAGCCTGGACACTCATCCCCACTTACTCGGCGACGTCACAACAGAAGCCGGTCCGCCCGCCGGGAGTAAACATACATATTTTACCAAGTCGTGCAATTAGGGGAATGTCCAAATGTTTATATTTATTAAATCGTGTAGGTAATAATTAAAAGTAAAAATAGTTGCGCTTTTTTTATTTAAAAGGTTAAAATAGGATTGGAACTTTGTGTCAGGTAAGAAAATAAAAGTGTCATTACTTGTGCATTAAACTTAAACAAAATATATGTTTAGGACAATGCCGACCTCTTGTTGCGTACCGGGTTGTAAAAGTAATTATAATGCAACTGATAAAATCAACGTTTTTCGTTTTCCGAAAGACGAACAGCAAAGAAAAAGATGGCTAAAGTGTATTCACCGGGAAGCATTTGAGGTAAAAGATTCAACTAGGATTTGTATAAAACATTTTGCCGAACATTTTATTATTCGCGAAGACACCTTGACTAGACCGGATGGTACAGTTTTAAAGGTTTGTCGAGACAGGATAAAACTGTCAGAAGATGCTTTTCCTACAATCTTTGAGAACCAGCCATCATATATGACAACTAAACTGCCACCCAAAAGAAAGTCACCTTCCCTACGACAACTGGAAATTGAACAGCGGCAAATGGTTGAAGAGGAAAACAATAATAAAAAAGATATTATTAATAGCTTTGACGAACTAACGGGCACTATTTCTAATATAATTACAAGTAATTTTAGCAGCTATTTTAATTTTAAAATTTGTAGCGACCAAATTATTATTTGTCACATTAGTGACAATAACTTTATAGCGAAATTACCATGCATTCTTAAGGGAATTATAATAAATAACACTTTCAATGTAGTTTTTTTTTATAAAGATGTAGAGGTAAATAATAATGATTTCAATAATATCATAGGAAAAACAAAAATTTGTAATTCTTGGTCTATGTTATTGACCGTTTTAAATTTTGTAAAAGATTATGATATTCCGGAGTCTGCAGAAGGTGATTTGGCAAGTAGTTTAACATATGTTGAAAAAGTTTTGCAAAAAATTGAAAAAACTGTGAGTTGTAACGAACTCCAGAAACATTTAAAATTTATTGAAGAACAAATTAACTTGATGAAAAGCAGTAAAATAGAATATTCCCCGGAAATATTAGTTTGGGCTAGTACAATATTTTTTACTTTCCCCGGAGCTTATTGTTTACTAAGGGAGAGTCATGTTTTAACACTTCCCAGTCCACGACATTTAAAAAGGTTACTGTTAAAGTTAGGATCTAATAGCTCTGGTATAGATGAAATGCATTTAAAATACTTATCTGAGAAAAGAAAAAAATTAAGTGATAGGGAAAAATATGTTGTCTTAATGTTGGACGAAATTTATGTTAGATCTGACATATCATATAAAGGTGGAAAAGTGGAAGGCTTTGCAGCTACGAATAATGATTTAGATAGAGACCAAAAAATGACTCCAGCAACTACCATTCAAGCCTTTATGATATCGTCTTTATTTTCGGATCATAAAGAGATCGTTGGATTATTTCCTATCGCTACACTAAAATACGATGTTCTTCACGAACTAACTCTTAAAATATTAAAAATTCTAACGAATATTGATTATCACGTAATTGCTATTATCACGGACAACAACTCTGTCAATAAAAAAATGTTCGATACACTTTGTGGTGGAACAATACAAATTAATTTTTTAAATCCATTTGCAACTGTCCCCCAGAAAGTGTTTCTTTTCTTTGATACGGTTCATATTTTTAAATCAATTAGAAACGTTTGGTTTAACCAAAAAGATAATTTACAAACATTATGTGTTCCGGATATTCCAGATGATATGCAAAGTTTTCAAACATTTCCAGAGATAAACGACACAACTACAATAAGGGCAAGTGTACATCATTTAAAAAAGATATTCACATATGAGGAAAATCGCATTATTAAATTAGCCCCCTCTCTTTCAAGAAAAGTTTTATATCCCTCATCTATCGAAAGACAGAATGTTAACTTATGCGTGAAACTTTTTGATAATAAAAATATTGCTGCACTACAAGAACATCATAAAGATAATCCAAATGTTGTAAGTGGGACAATTAAGTTTCTAAATTTAATTTCAAAATGGTGGAAAATCGTCAACTGTAAGTCTCAGTTTAAAGGTATACGTTTTCGTGACACGCATTATGACTGTATAAAAAATCCAGAATATGATAAAAACATAATATTTCTGAAAAATTTTATTAAATGGTTACAATTATGGAATGAATTACCTATTCCTGGTGAACCAAAAAACTTCTAGAAATGGAAAACTTTCAAATCAAACTAACTTCTCGCTAACACATACGTGCAAATCTTTTATAGAAATGTGTAAGTACTTAATAACTGATTTAAAATTTGACTACGTGTTGCTGGGAAAATTTCAAACCGACGATTTGGAGGGTCGATTTGCTCAATACAGATTAATGGCGGGTGGTAACTATCATATTTCCGTGGTTCAAGTTTTGGAATCTGAAAGAAAACTAAAACTTTTAAGCGTTTTGACATTAAAATCTTCACTTAATGGTAATTTTGTATTAGAAAATTTTGATCTAAACACCGAGCAATTAAATATTGAAGAATTTTCCGATATTAATGTTGATGATGATTTTCTTCTTGACGCTCTATTATTAACAAATGAGGAAACTGTAAATGAAAATGAGAAGCGAGTTTTAATTTATATAGCAGGATATATTGCAAAAATGATTAAGAATGTTATGTTAATAAACTATTGGGAAATTGTAAAATTTATTAATAAACTCCCTTCTTTTTTACTTTAATAATAAATATAATATTAAATACCTATACGTTGATAACACTTAAAGTATATAAAATAATATATAGCGCCAATATTTCTTAAAACTTATAAAAATAAAATGAATAAAGTGAATATAAGGGAAATATCTGTTCCACCGATCATCTGCCGTCTTCTTTTAAGCCTAAATTCTAAACAAAGTTGTAATGTAGGAGGTAAATCCAACGCGAGAAGTAGAATTATTACATATTTCCCATATAAATGCACGTTGAAAACGCGCTGTATTCCGGCTTCTCTCGTGACGTCACTACATCAGTGTCCAGGCTAGATCTACCGGTCGGCTTCGGATAGTACTACCTCCATTAGCCTGCCGGTGGACCATATACGAGCCCTAACAACTAAATGTTGGGACAAGGTATTATTTTGGATATAATACAATGGCTCATCGAAACTGCTGAATTATTTTGTTTATTTTTTTCAATACAAACATAACAATATATCCTAGACTATTTGAACACATTTTCGTGCCATGGTGAAGCAATAGGTAGTAATCATAGCGTATTTAGTCATTGGAAGACCAAATTGGCTGACAACTAAATGTTGGGACAAGCACAAATCTCACATTTAAAATGTTTAAAAAACGCTATATAAACATCAAAAAAACGTTTTATTTATTCATTGACAGTTTGTAAGTGATGTAAATAGTTATAAGTAGTAGTATTTGTTGAAATATTTAAATTTTGTTAATTTAAATTGGAATAATGGGTCGTGGAAAAGCTACCGAACAGAAATTACGTGAAATTATCATTCACTAATACAGTGCGGGCAAGACAATGCGTAAAATTTCTAGCAATTTACCTATTCCAAAGACCACAGTCTATAATATAGTGAAAAAATATGGTGAGTCTGCCAATGTGGATGTTCGAGGTAAAAGTTCGGGGAGACCAAAAGTTGTTTCACAAAGAGATTTACGAAATTTAGTAAATTATGCAAATCAACGAGAAGAAGTACCGTTCGAGACATAACTGCTCAATGGAACAGGGCAAGTGGATTAAATATATCTAGAGAATGTTGCCGAAAATACATTCATAAATGCGGTTTGGGATTTTACAAGGTAAGTTCAGTTTTGTATGGTTCATCCATTAGCAAAAAATTGATCCAAATTCGTATTTAGGCCGAAGAAAAACCGCTATTGACAGAGATTCAAAATAAGAACCGTTACAATTGGGCAAAATCTAAACTTCTGTGGACAGAAAATGACTGGAATAAAATAATATTTAGTGATGAGGAGACATTTGATGTTTGCGTTGGAGATCACCGTAAACGGATAATACGAAATAAAGCAGAAGCTTTTCATAAAGACTGCTTAAAAAGGGTTGTGAAGTTTCCAAAGAGAATTATGATTTGGGGCTGCATGTCGGCAAGGGGCTTATGCATTTTAAAATTTATAGATGGTACTGTAAATACTTAAAAATAACAAGAGATACTTCAGACCTCACTTTTACCTAGCACGCAAAATTGCTTCCTAATGAGGATTTCATCTTCCAGCAAGATGGAGCATCATGTCATTCGGCAAAATCTACCAAAAAATGGTTTGGTGATAATAATATAAAGGTTTTATCTCATCCAGCCAGCACTCCGGATCTAAATGTGATAACTGTGAGGCATAAAATGAAGCAGTATTTAAGAAACCATCCTCAACGCACTATTTCTGATTTTCGGACAAAACTACAAGAAATTTGTGATAATTTTTCTCTTCAAACGTGTCAGTCCTTGGTTAATACAATGCCTGCAACAGTTCAAGCAGTCTTTAAAGCTAAGGGCGATGTGACCCTGTATTAAATTAAAGTTGCTTCTTGTTTGTCCCAACATTTAGTTGTCAGCAAATTTGACCTTCCAATGACAAAGTACGCTATGATTAATGCCTATTCCTTTACCATTTCACGAAAATATTTTCAAATAGTCTAGAATATATTGTTATGTTTGTATTTAAAAAAATAAATAAAATAATTCAGTCGTTTTGATAAGCCATTGTATTATTTCCAAAATATTATCTTGTCCCAACATTTAGTTGTTAGGGCTCGTATATAATCAGTGGACGCAATCCCATTTGAATCTATGGTAGGCGGATTTTTGCGATGCGATCCGACCCGACTTGTTCCGCCTAGTTAACGCAATGGTACGTGCTAGTAGACGCAAAAAATCTCACTGAATTCAAATATGTAAGAACTAACATACTGCGTGTTCCATTTAACTTTCAAAAATTGGAGTTACTTTCATATTCATGTTAAATGCATTTTTTGAGATAGGTACTACTAAGGTATCTTCAAATTTAGTTGACATAGGTATCTCGCAAAACAAAAGTGGCACAGTTACAAACCATTTTCCTCCATTATTCTAAACGAAACCCTTAGAGTAGTTATAAGTCTAATGGAGTCAAAGTGAATTGTAAGGAGACACGTGGCCAATATCTAACATTCCTATGACATTAACTACCTAATTACCTACCTAATTAACTACCTGCAAAACTAATTAGAAATAGATGAAATTTAATAGATTAACAATATGTGGTATGTGCCATGCTGCGGAGTAAGTGTGATATTAAGGTGTATTGAAATTTTTATTATAAATTTAACTCTTGTTATGCCTTTTTTACGTAAAATAAAATAAAAAAATCACAATTTAACCTAACCGGTTATTTTCTTACCTGCATTTTGTTCTATTAAATTAAAAGAAGTCTGTTTCTAAATGAGTATTTCTTTAAAGCTAGCACAGCAAAATTATTATTTGTCACTCTCGATGTTTGTACTACTTACATGAAATTTCGTAAATAATAAATGTATTACAATGATTGTAAAGTTTAATGGATTACTAATATGATTAGCCAGTCTATTTCATATAAATATTGCATTTTCTAAAAAAAAAATAAAATATCCTAAAGGTTAATATTATGAATCATCACCAGCCACAAAAGAATGTAAATAAATCACTGTACAGTACAGGGTGATTCACTTTGGAGTGTGTAACATGGGTATCTCGCTTATTATAAAAGATAGACGGTAGGTTTAAATTCGGCAAAATTGCGGAATTTTGTGCTCAATAAGTTGGCGCAAAAAAAAACCCATATCTGCTTTTGTTTTTGAGTAAGAGGCAAAAACAATTTTTTTCCGGTTTTCGTTTTCTGGCCATAACTTCTATATTTTTGTAAATATTGGCTTATCGTTTTCACAGTATTAGGACACTTTCTTGAGACAAATACGATGCCGTAAACCGTTTTTTAAAAAAATGTCACATCTATTGTAAATCAACGTCAACTTTATTATTTCTTATGGGCATCATATTAATTTTTCTCATATTTGAATAAACCGATTTTTTCTGAATACGACAATATAATATATGTTAATATTTGCTTAAAAAATAAGGGCATTATGAAGGAAAATAGCTATTTTTTTGAAAATGTCTAGTTAACCATGGCCATGACAGTCAATTATGAGGCGCCGTTTAGGACATATGTAAATTTTTAAAATATATTGATACTACTCACATATATATTTAATTTTGGTCAAATATATATTTATTTGTAAAATAATATATACGAATAGTCAAAAATATATATTTACTATTTAAATATATATATTCATTACAAGTGCAAATATTTATATAAATTTGATCTTTGGTCGTCGTCAGCTAGATGGCACCACAGGTACGACTAAGGCCCGTACCTATAGTCGGTACTTCGATCAAACTTATACTTCAGCAATGCTCCGCAATATAATTTCTTACGGCGGTACGACTAGTCTCATAGGCAATAGTCAGGAAGCAATGGTGCAATTTAGTGATGACTGAAATTTGGAAACTTTACTGTAGTTTAGTTATTAATGTAAATAAAAGATTGAAATTTGGCAAGTATACAGATTTCGTTACGTGAACCGTCACCCCCTCCCCGCACCCCTCAGGGGGTGATTCGGAGGTGTATTAGGTGACTTTCTTTTGGAACACATTTTTTAAGGACGTTGTTACTTTCTATGTGCCTCAACACGTACGGGCGACTATTTTCATGATTTTTAGATACAAATAAATTTGTGGTTTTTGTGGATTAGTCGTTTTTATTGAAAACTAACCATCACGAGGCAGTCCTCGTATCTCTGTTAACAAGAGAGCAAAAATTATGAAACTCGAGTTATGTGGTATATAGCCGGAGTGTTTGTTATGGCCACCACCGCGATTACCGTACCCACCCCCTGGGGGTGGCAAGGGGGTAGAAGCGGTGAATTTCGACGGAAAGCGATTTTAAAGCGATTTTTTCAAAAAAAATAAATTCTGGCCGTTCAAAACTAACCCCTTCCACCCCCGAGCCACCTTCAGGGGGTTGGTAGGGAAATCGCGGTGGTGGTGATAACAAAGACTCCGGCTGTATACCACGTACCTCAAATTTCATATAAAGTCCACAAGAGTCAGAATTTTTTTTTTCTCAAAAAATCACGAAAATAAGCAGTCCTACGTATTTAGGCACGTAGAGAACGTTGGTGACCTTGAAAATCGCATTCCGTTCGAAACTCACCCCTTCCACTCTCGAGCCACCCCCAGGGGGTGGGTAGGGTGGTCGCGGTGGTGGCCATAACAAACACTTCGGCTGTATACCATGTAGCTCGAGTTTCATCATGTTTGCTCTCTTGTTAACAGAGATACGAGGACTGCCTCGTGATAGTTAGTTTTCATTAAAAACGACTAATCCACAAAAACCACAAATTTATTTGTATCTAAAAATCATGAAAATAGTCGCCCGTACGTGTTGAGGCACATAGAAAGTAACAACGTCCTTAAAAAATGTGTTCCAAAAGAAAGTCACCTAATACACCTCCGAATCACCCCCTGAGAGGTGCGGGGAGGGGGTGACGGTTCACGTAACGAAATCTGTATAATTGCCAAATTTCAATCTTTTATTTACATTAATAACTAAACTACAGTAAAGTTTCCAAATTTCAATCAGTCATCACTAAATTGCACCATTGCTTCCTGACTATTGCCTATGAGACTTAGTCGTACCTGTGGTGCCATCTAGCTGACGACGACCAAAGATCAAATTTATATAAATATTTGCACTTGTAATGAATATATATATATTTAAATAGTAAATATACATATATTTTTGACTATTCGTATATATTATTTTACAAATAAATATATATTTGACCAAAATTAAATATATATGTGAGTAGTATCAATATATTTTAAAAATTTACATATGTCCTAAACGGCGCCTCATAGTCAATTCTTGACAAACCACAAATTTCACTTATAATTTTTATAAACTGCATCTGTGGAGTACTTTTTATATTGACTAACGATATACAACCGAATAGAAACAAAATATTATAGAAATGTATTACAGATGTAACAAAAATTTAAACAGAACAGTTGAAGAATATTTAAACACATATCCTGAAAGACGACACCCATGTAAGACATATATTACTAAACTGCACTGTAATTTAAGGAATTATGACAGTTTTTCTAATTTTCTTCAATCATGCGAGATCCATACCTATTCCTTGGTTTAGAAAAACTGCCATAATTTCTTAAATTACAGTGCAGTTTAGTAATATATGTCTTGCATGGTTGTCGTCTTTCAGAATATGTGTTTAAATATTCTTCAACTGTTCCGTTTAAATTTTTGTTACATCTGTAATAAACATCTATAATATCTTGTTTCTCTTCGGTTAAATACATCGTTAGTCAATGTAAAAAGTACTAGACAGATGCAGTGTATAACAATTATTGTAAGTGACATTTGTGGTTTGTCAAGAATTGACTGTCATGGCCATGGCTAACTAGACATTTTCAAAAAAATACCTATTTTTCTTCATAATGCCCTTATTTTTTAGGCAAATATTACCATATATTATATTGTTGTATTCAGAAAAAATCGGTTTATTCAAATATGAAAAAAATTAATATGGCGCCCATAAGAAAAAATAAAGGTGACGATGATTTACAATAGAAGTGACATTTTTTTAAAAAACGGTTTACGGCATCGTATTTGTCTCAAGAAAGTGTCTTAATAATGTGAAAACGATACGCCAATATTTTCAAAAGTATAGAAGTTATGGCCAGAAAACGAAAAACGGAAAAAATATTTTTTTACCTCTTACTCAAAAACAAAAGCGGATAAGGGGGTTTTCTTTGCGCCAACTTATTGAGCACAAAATTTCGCAACTTTGCCAAATTTAAACCTACAGTCTATCTTTTATAATAAGCGAGATACCCATGTTACACACTCGAAAGTGAATCACCCTGTACATGGCAGTATTATTTACTAAAAACAGAAACATTCTCACAAACTACCCTAAAATCATATCATAATTATTTCACAGTCGTTAATAAAGAAAAAGATTAACAATGGCAATAACATGTTAGCAATTCACATTATAGCTACTTAATTTTTCAACTACTTGACAGATGTATGTTTCTGTAGATATTCAAATATGAAAGAACGGTATCTGAAAATAATGTGTCTCACCATTTAATTCCAAAATTTCCTTGCTTCCGCACTCAAGTAATTTCTCAAATGCATTGCTCTTATGGCGGCCCAATCTTTTGAGCATATTCCCGTAGTTATTTGAACTACATCCATCAACCTCTATATTAATGAACTCGAAGATGTTGTAATTATTTATTAATTTTGTCTGGGCCAAAAAACGAAGGGAAATCATCTTTTATCCCTAATCCTGCATGTACGGACTATAAAACAAAATAATTTGAAGCAAGGAACCCCATAGCCGCGATACATTTCAGTAATCCTATGAAAATATTTTTCCTATCAAAAGATGCCCTAAAGCTAAATGCGAAGTTCAACGACACTTTGCTCCATAAAAGACGTTATCAGATTGTATAAATGTAAGGTTCTATGTCGGTAACGATCGTAGTATGATTATCCCTTTATTCCTTCCTTAACCACAATCCCTTTTTGTCCTTAAACTCACCTAATTCTAAACGTGAGTGTTCTAAATTATTCTACTGGCAGCTTCAAAACTATTTACCAATTTAAATGTTCATTAGTGCTTGGGTTAAATAAATTATGCATTCAGAGTGGCATTTTAATTGACAAAACACTGTAATTGACACGACAATTTAATTCTCTTAAAAGTTTTAGGTGATGCCTTACTTATTTTGGGCTATTTCAGAGAAAATTAATTCCTGCCTCCGCTTCAAGATTAAAGCTTAATTGACTTATAATATAGCAATTTATTACCCCTTATTTTGTTTTATTACGGATAAAATAATATTTTATTGAAACTAACGCAGTAGGAAAAACTAATAACTAAATATTTCATTTAGTTATCAATATCAAATTCATTGCGAGTATCACTTTGTTATGATATTTGTTTTTATATAGAAAGTGAGCATGAAAGTCAAATATGGAAAACAGACAAATATTAGCCTACTGAAATAACAGAAGTAATATTAAATAAAATTTTTTGTCATGCTAAATTACTGAAAGGGTCCATTTTATGAGAAGGGAAATCCAAAAAGTCATTCGTGCTTGTATTATACTGGGATATTACAAATAATTTAACTATATGTTTACTGAAAACAATGAAGTATGATATTAAGTCACAAGTGTGACCTAAACAGTCAATTGATTGAATCTTAGCATAGCTTCTTGCTGTTTGTTGTTATTGTGTCGTTGATAGAAGGCGGTGCGGTTGTAGCGAAAATTTTAACAATTTACGCACAGTGGTATTTTGCTAGTCACTCATATGCAACCATGACTCCACCTCTGTATTACCAGTTGCGGATGATACTTTAAAACATTGGTGTCACATTGTACTTTTGCAAAAGAGAGGGGGTAACTCCTTAAAATGACAGGACAGACCAATTTCAGGGCTTTTTCGGTGTAAATCAGCAGGTGAGATACTTCTGTTATTGAATTTCATTTTCTATATATTGATTAATTAATTTATTATTTGCTATTATTATATTTGTGGTTTATTCAGGGCATAGTGTTACTCAGTAATTATATTTGGTATTTTTCTACTTTTACACGAGGATACGTGTAGGGTTTTTTATTAAGGTTCAAAGCCACGTGTTGGCTTCAGTTTTTAGGGCGTCTGATTGATGCCTTCTATTTATATTATATTAGTACTTTGAATAACTAAATATCGCTGTAATTTCGTTTTGAATTCATGTCTTTATGACTACCATTTTGTGGTAATTTTGGAGTTCAAATCAAGTTTAAGACTACAAGGCAGTTGACCTTTAAGTTCGATTTTTTTATTAAGGTTATTTAACCGCTTTGCAGGAAAATCTATAACTCGGGGCAATTGTTAGTCTATTTGTGATATTAAAGGGATTCAAAGTCATTTAGTTATATCTCTGATTGGAGATAGATTATATTTTTTTTTCTGAGTCTAGGCTAAGGTAATAAACCCCAAATAATTTCATGTTTAATATTTTTTTTATTAACAAGTATCTCTCCTGATCAAGTTGCACAAAGCCATTAATTTGATTTGTATTTCTATTAATTAAAATTGCATAGATGTAAAATACATTTGTTTAAAGTTTAGGCAATTTTAATATTTATTTTTGTTAATATTTAACAATCTGTTAATATTCAATCATTTACAATAATTAATTTATAACCCAGCCAGTTAGTGAATGTTTATATATTTCCTTTTCAACCAGCAAGGTCACTAATAGGTTTTTGTTCACATTGTAATTTTTTTCATAAGTAAAAGAAATAATTCCTCATAAATTCTTTTAGGAACTAATTAACAGTTCATGTATTTAATTAACTACATAGTATATTTGTTATTTACTATTACTAAACTATTATTATTTCATTTGCAAATTTTGGATAATTTTATTGCAAATTATACAGGGTGATTCCTGTTTGTCTTTTATTTCATTCAATTGTTTTCATTACCTAATTTAAATTTTTAATATCACAGTTGTGTTTGTTATCACAGCAAGATTGTCTACTGAGATTCTACTTTGTTAAAGTAGAGTTTGTATTTATTCTATGATTTTGGTTTAACACATTTACTATATTTCATGAGAACATCTTGGCTTACTGGAAGAGAGGAATCTTCAGAAATTTTAACTCCACCACTAGGAACTGGAAAGGACAAAGTTGCTGATATCCAACGTCTCAGAACATACCAACCAAACGCTAGCTAGCCCATCTATTTTGGTTGCAGACTGCAGTAGGTGCATAACTGTTGCACTTTGGAGAGTCCTAATCTACCATTGTTAAGGATATATTTTGGTGAGAGTTAATCTGATTTCTTCGAGGCCAGAGAAATATATTTGTTTTTGTGTAAACCAAATCAATATCTGCTACCAGCAAGTTTTTGTAAAGTCATTGTTGCGTGGTAGCAACCACAAATATAGTAGTTTAATCCATATTTAATACATGATCATTATTCTTTGATTCATCACATAATTTGTACATATCCTGCATCATTATTTTAACTGTAATATACAATTATTTTAATCGACTTGTTTAATTTCATCAAACATTCATTATTTTTTATTAACTCATATTATTTATTATCGTCTATTTAAAATTATCCTGGCGCTCCAACAGGATAACTTAAAATAACATTTTTTCTTCCTACGAACCGACACCTAACCGACAAGCTAAGCCGGAGCTAATGTCAGTAGTTCCTGGTGGATTAAAGCCAATAAATTTCCACTAGGTTCATTGCACGGTTACCCGCAGCACTCAGGCCTTCGATCCATTATGCCTGCAGCTAGTCGGAGCTATTGGAAGAGACCCGTGCTATGCGCATAGACCTACAACAGTTCTAGTAGAAGCTCTCTAATGTCCTGGCGCAGGAGAAACGCTGCATCCAGATGTTTGTATCTTTTGATCATGAGGCAGGCACAGCAGCAAAAGATGTGAATGGTGTTTTCGTCATCGTGTCCGTAAAACCTGCACCTTCTACTGTCACTAAGGCCAATAGTATTAAGGTGCTTGTTGAGATGTCTGTGACTTGTTAAAAGTCCTGTGACAATTAACGCAATTATTGATCGAGTTGCCTTCAATCAAGGCGCTTCAATTAAGAGCCTGGCTTGTCGCAGGCAGGTCCAGTCCTGTTCGACCATTCTTCCTCTGATCTCTTCCTGATCTAGTTTTCAATAGACCCATAACTAGGCGGAAGCCCGAACACTGGTTCGGGTCCTGTAAACTGTATAATTGAGCATCTTTTAGCCAGTGCATCGGTCTCCTCATTTCCAGTTAGGTTGTGATGACCCGGTACCCAGGTTCAATTTTACTTGGTTGTTCTGAACTAATTGGGCTAGACCATTAATACGCCCTACTCTAGGACCGCCTTGGAGGTGATACTGTAACAACAGATCAAGGCATGTAAAGCCTTGTCTGTCGGTGCATATCTGGGTATGCTGTAGAATATAATCTTTTTGAGATTTTCCTGAACACATGCAGAGATAACAAACACTTTCGCCTGAAAGACTGTGGCATACCTTTCCCAACGAAAAGGATAGTCTCGCCATTGGGCGCACAGCTTGGATTCTCGCCTCTGAGACCTGATCTGTCTTGGACCCATCTCTAAACCAGACGAACCCATTCGAGACCTGAGAATCAGGATTTTCGAGCCAGGCGTCCCTGTCCGACATCTCTACTGTGAAAGGTTTATGAAACACATAAGTAGGAAATATTCTGTCTCCTGACAGGAGAGCCTCTGTGGGGGCCGTGCGCATCGCTACTGTCGTGCCACGCCAGGCGTTGTAGTTGATTAGACAGCTATACTTTACTAAATCAAGCTAATTTATTAAACAATACTAAAAAGATAATTTGATAAAATTAAAGAATTTCAGAATGTTAAATAAAATTGAGGAAGTTCGAGACATATTGAACAAAATATTATTTAGTAATGAGGACTCGTTTAGAAAATGATCTAGTAAATGAACATAGCATGCATTATGAAACAACTAAAAATCTTCATGGGATCAAGACATGTTCAGTTCATGTTAATCTCCATAACCGCTGGTCACTAATGCTTAATATATGTATAAAGGAATCTTACGGCCTCATTCCTAAGACGCTTTAATAAATAATGTATCGAGGTCGAGGGGAGAACTATGGAAAATACTTTAAAAAATTACGTCGGAGTGTTATTAAAGATTTGGTCCGTCTGGGAAGTTAACATTTCCTTTAGATTTATATTTATCAAAAATATTTTTTTGTGAAATGAATTTAACTTTATTAAATTATCTATTTACTATTCTATAATAAATTGAGTTAATTCGGTTAAGTTTACGTTTAGTTACATTTATTGTAGAGATATATTATATATTTTGAAACAAAAAATATGTTTTTTTATTATAATTCTTTTTAATATTCAAAAGTTAATAGCTAGAAAACTGTGGATTGCAGGGCTAAGAAATAGTATATAATTTGAAAGCTTATTTAATGTAGATTTTATAGAAACTATAACATACAGGGTATTTTATTTAAAAATTGTTCATAAAAAGATAGTCCGTGTATTGTGGCCACCCTGTATAATACTAATGTCTTGAGTAACGAACCAACTTTCGTTACAAATAACTCTATACCAGCTATCTGCTGCTGCCATTCTTTATCATTGATTGGTTTTGGTTTTCTCCACAAGTTTCACCAAATTGAGGTGTTTTTTCATAAAATATATATTTTTTTTTTCATAAAAACTACTAACGTCTCATCATTTTATGTGAAATTGTTCAAATAGTTGTCCTTCATCTATTGAAACAAAATTTACGGGGTGTTACATTTAAACATATGATTGGTTCATATTTTTTGAACAATTTTTTTTTTTGAGATTGAATTAAATAGGATTTATCTAACTAATCTGAAATATTAAAAGAGACGTTTCCTCAAATGAGATCAAAAAGTTAGATAATGTAAAGTTACTTGGAAAGTATCTTAGTTTCTGTGATACAGAGTACCAAAGTTTCAGTTTTTTATTTCTTTTTGAAAATTTCCACATTTGAACACCTTACTGGAAGGTTATTAACAATTTTTCAGCACTATTAGGTGCATGTGAATGGGCCGCCACAATGGGCTGTAAATCATGCCTGGATTTTTAATATAAAATAAAATCACTTGAAAAACCGTAACTTTGTATATTTCAAATTATTTATTCTCAGATTACTTACAGACCTAAACCTAAAGCTAATTAATATGTAATATTAATGTACATTTTTCCCCAGAGGAAGTTAGCCCTTAATTTGATTATCTATGATTAATAAAGTATCTAATGTAGTAATTTCACGGGGACCATATAAAACTGTACGGTTGTACCATTTTTTCCCTTTTTTCCAGCAATATTTTCTGGAAAATCATAAATTGATTGTAAATTGGCGTGTGATAAAAAATATTCCAAAAATTATACATATTATTTAATTTTTTCTGCATGAAGAGCCATAATTACTTATTTTACTGAAATATTACCTATATAATATGTAAATTTCAACCTTACGCAATAATCATGAAAAGACATCGAATACATAGATAGATTTTGTTGCATATAATGAAGACATTGTTTTGCAATTTATTGCAATTTTTCTAACATGATAATTCAAAATTATATGCTAACATTAGGGTATGATATTCCTCAAACAGTTAAATATGTTTGAAGAAACACTGTAGGATTAATATTATTGTTATGCTATTTCTTATTATTAACATACATAGTACTATTTAATATAATTATTGACGCTACTAACTGGTTTTATAGAAAACAATAATTTTTGCCTCTTTATTTTCATTATATAACAGTTAGCGACATCTTCTGACAGGACATAGCAGTGTAACTCCTTATTCAAAGTTAACATTGATTTCAAGTATGGTGTATTCAGTATTCAGCAACAGATGGCAGCACGCATCTGTCTTCTAAACTAATTCTGTGTAGGGAGAAAATCTTTCTGTTCAGCTGAAAGCTTAAAAGATTCCTTCATAGATGACTCCGTAATGTCCAGAAAAGTAAATAATAAACAACCAAATTAAAATTCGTCAGTTTTTGATAAAATTTAATTAAATATGAAATATTAAAAAACATTAACTGACTAAATGACATAACGACTTGTTTAAAACGACTTCAGAAAAATAAACAAAGAGCATGGTTACACCTATTCTAAGGTTCAAGACATACGTACATACATGTTTTATTATATATAACACTAGAAGTGGGAGAAAATGAACGATTTAATTGCATTTAATTCCAAACTTTACCTGCAGAAAGAATAAAAACTATAAACAATGAAACAAAATAACTAAACACTAATAATACTAATAAATAATTGGAATTAAAAAGTAAAATAAAAAAAGTTGCCTCCAGCGTGATTCGAACTTGCGAACTTCTGCATTACGATGTTTGAAACCCTGCGACTTATTCCATTACGTCACCGCGTCACTTGTTATTGTTTGACGATGAAAAAGTTAAGTACGTAAACTATACGTGTTAACCTGAAAAATTATTTTTTATCGATATTCTAATTGGAAAAACATTTAGCCTCAGTATTTTGGTAATCAGAACTGTTTGGTAGTCAGTACTAGCGATTCCGTTAGCAATATTTCTCATAGGAAAATAATAACCTATATGAAGTTTAATTAATTTGACAGATTTCGTAGGAGGTATTTATCGTTAGTGCAATCTCACATCGGCAGATAAAATGAAAAAGAACTTGAGACGGACGCGACTCGAGATTTTCGAAGACGAAATAGATGTAGAAGGACGTACGGTGTCGAAAAAAAATGTGAAAGGATTAGAGAACGACGGAAGTTTCGTGTGAAGCGATTCTCGAAGCCGTAAAAATTAGAAAAGGGGTCGAGGGGGTCCCGCGAATAGTCGGGATTTCGGCAGGCGTGACAGGGTCATTAGGCGCGAGAACAAGCGCCGGTGTTAGACCGCATCTCTCTTGTCGAACGGCGATCGACGAAAATTTTGCAGAGGTTTTTTGAAAAGGCGCTAAAATTGGGAAAACGCATAGGAAACGGGACGAAAAATGCGCTTAGGCATAGGAGAAAGGCTTAGGGCGGTCATGGTTGCCACTAGGAGATGATAGCTTAGAAACTTTGTCGATTTGGTGACAGAATTTAGAGCAAGACAGAATCGACGCGTTTTAATATATATGGATCCTTTCTAACGTCCCACATTTTCTATTTCTCTCTATATATTTCACTATTTTAAACTATTTCTCTTTTCGACCAACTTGTCAATTTACACATCTCATGAATTACAGTCGAAACAAAATCATTTAATGCAAGTCTACATTCACATTTTCAAATATCAGTGAAGTTTCAAAATTAATTTGTATAGTTTGTTAAATCAGTTCTAGAAAAAAGTATAACAAATTAAATGTTTTCAAAACGTATTAATATCCATTTTGTAATTACAAATTGCATTACAAAGGCATGTGTGATAAATTTAACTATTACTGAATGTTTTTGCTTGATGAATAAATTTATTTAGAATTTATCTCAAATATTGACAACATAATGTGCTATGACTTTTATGTACAAAAGTGTTATATAAATATAAAAAAAATATAAAAAATTCAAAAATATCTAGTGAACATAAATATGAAACACAAAAGCATGCTATTGTTGGACAGTTTGGAAAATATCTGAAACTCGTTAGCCGAATTTAATTAATTGATACATACAAAGACAGTAATTGCTATGTTGTTACAATGTCATTTTCCCCTCATTTAAACATGACGTTTATATTTATATGCATTATAATAATATCTCTATCCCTCATTCTAATCGCAAGGATTAGCTCGAAAATCTGAGACTTGTATGGAGGAAGGGATGGCATATTGTTGCTCAGTAAGCATGCGCCTCGGGAACAACTTAAGTTGACAAACCACCATTTAGTGTAAGTATGAGGAAAACCTGGAAATCCTTATTAGTTGGGGGGGACAGTCAAACATCAACCAATGTTAATCTATCATATTAACATCAAGCTGATATTATTTCAATCTTAGGCATGCATACTAAGATTTGCCAACTGCCAAAAGCAAACCAACTACTAAAACAAAATTAAAAAATTGCCTTATATATACCCGTAAACTGGTATATATAAGGCTTGGTATAAGGCTTGTTGGAAGGGGTCACCCTGCCACCAACGCGATAAATTATATATTATATACATGATACATATAATTATATATTATAAATACATTATATACATTAAATTAAGGTTTTCTCCAATAAGAAGAGAAGTTTGATCAGAACAAGGTTTCTCAAAAGTAATGGTCCAGACAAAGATACTGTAACATAGCAGCGAGCCATCATCTCCAGTATTATTATCACTATGGTATCTGATAACCTGGTTCCAGATTTCCTTATCTGGAACCAGGTTATCAGATATCTAATCTGGAACGTATCAACAACCACAATGTGCCCTGAATGAAAGTTATATCAATATTTATAAAATACACAGGATGGATTTAACATTAATATTAATATTAAGATGGATTTAACAACAAAGTGATATTGGATTTGGGATAAGAACATTTAAACGCGTGTATCGTAAACGCTGTAATTTTGTTAAGTATTACGAAAGTTACCAAAATCAATTCACTTCTTTTATACATTTACTTGGTACAGATAGTTTTTATTCTTGAAGTCAGTCAGTAATTTCTTTTCTGTGAAAATTAGTATAACATTAAGAGCTAATTACAAAACTTATTTTCCTCATACTATTAAAATACATTTTGGAATTACACCAAGTAGGTATTGATAAAGTGGATACTGAAAGCGGATGGTTCTTTATGAAACATCGTGAAATTAATTGTTTTGAAAAAAACAGTTCTCTTAGATGTTTCAAGAAATATATAGAACACACTCTGGTGTGTATACATACTGGTATTTCGGCTCATTAGGCTTTTCTCAATAGAGTAAATGTCTATTACTGCCTATTATCTATTACTAAATGTCAGTAATAGACATTTACTCTATTGAGAAAGGGTTAATAAGCCAAAATACTAATATACAGAGCGTTTTCTATATATTTCTTGAAAGATCTAAATGCGAGCTCTGTTTTTTTCAAAACAATTATTAAGTATTAATGTTTGTAATACTGTTTTAGTTTGGTTAACTAAAATTAGAAAACAAATTGAAGGATAATATTACGATATTAGTGTATGAAAATATCTAATTTCCCTACTAGTACAAGTACCTTCTCAATATTAGAGGAAATCGAACTCCATTTAATTCGCCGCAAGAACCTTGTGCTTCTCGCGCCTGTGTCTGTGACACGCACCTAAATTCCTTCACCTTTCTTAACTTCTTGTTTCTCTTGTTCCTCTATCGAATTAATAAAGATAGGTGTAGATGTCTCTGTATTACATATATATGAATTGATAGCTGTTGCAATCAAGGCTTATTTCATTAGCTTCCCTTGTTAATTAGAGCTTCCATGTAACAAGATAAATTGCTGAACCACACAGACCCTAATTACGGTGGTGGTAAAGGTATGGCGTTACACCTATATCAACATGAATTAGTTTAGGGGTTTCTCTCCATACTCGGATCTTGACTATCTTGGTAGATAACTAGAGTTGGATTATGCTCAAAAGCAGTATCAGACAATTCGTAAAAAATGGTATTTAAAAACTAAAATAACTACTTATATGTATGCGGCTAATGTATTGAATTATATAATATTAAATAGAAAATTTCCGATATGTCATCGATATATTTTGCGTACATTAAATTATTTCAGTAAATTTAAATTAGTTTAATTATTAGAATTATTAGTTTATTATATAATTCCAAATTACACAAAAATAATCGTATTATATGAGCGATACATCGGAAACTTAAGATAGTTACTAGAATAACTTACTGTTCTACAGTCCTTTATTTTCATTAACACTTAAAATCACTGTTTTATAAAATATTGCCAACAGTTTTAAGGTAACTTACTCAATTTGTATATTTTCATGTCATTAAGATGTCTAAACTGTCTACGAATATGCGACATTGAACTACTGATGTAGTGGTGGGAAACACACCCAAGTGTCCTCCTTGGATCTGGGCTACTATCTGTCTGACAATTATTGTCAAATTGACAGACAGATAACGACCTGCTTTTCCGCAGGTACCATTACAGCAGTGACCCCTATTCTCTTTAAGGAAGACAATCCTACTATTTATTTGAAGACTATTTATTTGAAGGAGATGCCGAAAACAACTACTCCACGGCCAATATGCCCCGACTGGCGTTGCATTACATCGTTCATCGAGACCAAATACCAGACACTGACCTGTTTCGCGTTTGTTTTGCGCTCATCAGAGTGCCATAGGTAGTGGACTCGATGAACGATGTTGCGACGTGATTGCCTAATGGGCATAGTGAATGTTAGTAGTGGTGAGAAACACACCGCAGTGCCCTCTTTGGGTCTTTCCTACTATCTGTCTGACAATTATGTTACAAGTTGTTTACACGTATCTTGAACATGCGGGTTCTCCACACAGTTGACCCGGTTTATGAAAGGATATATGAGCAGCGTGGGTTCAAGAGGGGTGTCCTGGTTGCAAGGAGAATCTGCTGATTGTCTGATCTGTCTGACAATTATTGTCAAATTGACAGACAGATAACGATCCGCAGGTCCCATTATAGCAGTGACCTCTAGTGTCTTTAAGGAAGACAATCCTACATATTTATTTGAAGGAGATGCTGAGATGCCGAAGAAGATGTCGATGCCTTGGTGGCGACTCCTATGGAGATGCCGATGTAATGCAGCGCTAGTAGGGGCATATTGCTCGTGGAGTAGTTCAGATTAATTCAGAGTAGCTCCTTCAGCTCTTAAATTGAACTACTGAGTTAGATAGCCACTATTAATTTGTTTGTTAAACAAAGGAGCATTTATTTTAAAACGAATCTCTTTCTTCTAATATATTTTGCAGTGCTTTTGAACGAAATTTAATTAAAAATTGTCGGGAGGAATGGGGATTCGAACTCACGAGTTAAGCGATCGAGACACTAAACTTTGAGCTACCGAACTGATAAGGCCTATAATTCTACAACACACAGTCTTCTTTTAATATTGATCTGATGCAAACTTTTATATACCTAATCAATATTGTGACGGATACTTCCCGATTTGCACAGGTAGGAAGTGTCACGTTAGTGCCCGAGGTTCGGTTTCTCTTTTATTTTGCCTCGAGCGCCAGTTTCTGTTTACAGTGCAGAAACACCACTACTCAGGTAGCTACAGTGAATATACGGTACGCCAGGTCGGTCGATAGGGAAAATTAGACTTCACACAACAGATAGTAATAATACACCAATAAAACCTTTAATACATTTATTTACCAAATACCATAAAACCTACTCGTATTCTTACTCCATTGCTAGTCCTGGGCACGTCTGCTGCTTCCGGGTGGTCGATGAGGTCTGAATACTTTTCCACCAGCTAGTAGCAGGTACTGGAACGGTTGGTGGGAGAGGTTTTGATACCTGCGCAGTAGCTCCTTATTTCGACTTGTAATATTCTTGGCGTCGTTCACACAAGTCGATAAAATTATACCAAGTCCCAATGCCTTTGGGGACTTGTACTAGTTTACCTACTTCTCTGGATACTGGTAGGCAGCGGTGCAGATGTACAGGTCTTGCTCGTATGCGGTGCGGTCCCAGACTGAATGTCTGAGTCGGTGCCAGTAGTATAAGAGGTTCTATGAAGACCTCGGACATGCGCAGAAGTGCAATATCTGACTTGATATATTTTTCAATCGTATGCCAACAATCGGTGAAACTTACAAGTCCAGTCGGGCTTGTGGACTTTGCCAAATTTTAACTTACTCTTCTCTAGGTCCTGGTGGCAGCGGTGTAGGCGGACAGGTCTTGCTTCGATGCAGAGTGGTCACAGACTGAATGTCTGAGTCGTTCGCGACTGTATATGGTTCTATGAAAACCTCGGACATGCGCAGAAGTGAAATTTCGGACTTTGGATATTTTATGCTGGTACACGACTAAATTGGAAATAATTACAAGTCCCCACGGTTTTGTGGACTCTGAAGAATATTCGGTTTAGTCGACAAAATCGTTTAAGTATAAAACTATTTTTATACTTAGAAAAATTTCACTCTGTCGAATTTACTGACTTGTATCGTTTACTCACTTTCTGGTAGCAGCGGTGTAGACGTACAGGTCTTGCTTCGATGTCATGCGGCCACAGACTGAATGTCTGAGTTGCTGACAGCTGGATATGGTTCTATGAAAACCTCGGACATGCGCAGAAGTGAAATCTCGGACTTTTTGTATATTTTATACTTGTACACCACTAAATTGGAAATAATTACAAGTCCCCACGTTCTTGTGGACTCTAAAGAATATTCGGTTCAGTCGACAAATCGTCTAAGTCACAATTTATTTTTAAACTTGTAAAAATTTCACTATGCCTAATTTACGGACTCTGAAAATATTTGATCAAGTAGACAGACGGCGAAAAATACACAAGTCCCAATATATTTTGATACTCTACAAAATTTCACTGTAGACAACAGGTGGTAAATTTGACTAACTAAGTATCAACGCCGGCGCAAAACGTATTATACGGTGTTAGAATATATTCACTTACTAGGCAGCTGGAGTTGGTTAACAGAGGCAGGTGGTAGACTAGCGCAGCAACGATGTTGACGATGGACCATAGATTAGGTTAGGGGTAGATAGGAATCTGCAATGTTAATAATAATTGACGCGGAAAGCGTCATCTGTAGAGATGTAGTGGAACTTTTTTAAAAATTTTGTACAGAATCGCCCTACCTTTGTAATATATTTAACTTTTTTAATGAACGTAGAAACAAATAAAACTACAATAAGTATATTTTTGCATATTTTGTATTGCAATATTTACAATACATTCGCAAATTATCAAATTTATCAATTTGATTAAAATACCTATAATGATTGTAAACCACAATATATTTGCCCAATTGTGTTTTCAATTAAACAACAGTCGCTATAGTACACTTAATATCTATTCGATTTTCTCTTCCTGTTTTATTCAGACATCTAGAAAAATTATTTGTTTTCACACAATACGGACTCCATACTTTTGAAAGTATTATCCTACGAAATTTAAAATTAATAAAACACATCACATTAACTAATTTTTCTTTTACCTTCTTAAACCATAAGAACAATTATTTATCTTCATACAATCTGCACACTTAACTGCATTTTACTGTTAATCTGTTTGCTTTGAATTCTGCAGAAATGTCACTAAATATACTGAGACACAATTCACTACAATTCAAGCTAATACTCATTAGCTACACACATCCTGTTAATGCAGGATAAATGAAAAATAAAAATTAAGATAACGCGTCCACTTCATAATTTTAAAACATAAACTGACAGTTGTCTTTGACAATCTACGTATATGATTATTAGCATATTTTATTTTCTTATGATTGGCAGATGCTCAAATTTTTTGTGAAACGCTCTCTGGTGAGATGTAGTGAAACTAGTCAATTTGTCTACAAAACTCCCATAAGAGTTCCCAGGCCCTGCGATGGACGGCGGGACATCAGACTGATGACTGATCATAGAAAAAAGATATAAATAATAGAAGGAACGCCCTTATGGCGCATGCTGTTCCGTCGAAAACTTAATCCCGCACCCGTTTGAGGGCGCTGCGCAGTTTCTAAAAAAGAATCCGCTTAATTAATTTAACTACTCACGCCAAATGTTGCTCCCAGTTAACAGATGGCGCGATAAATGATATTACCATAGACAAACTACTAATACTCTATGGTCCAGTCTAACGTTGTAACGTCCAATCACAGAATAAAATTTCCTCGTTTTCTGTGACCCCCTGGTGAAGACAGCTGATCAGCTGATTTAATATTTAATCTTAATCATTTAAACTAAGTATTTTTGAAGTTTTCGAAAAACTAAACTATTTGATAGTTTCAATTCCAATGTAAGTAGAATATCGAAACCTGAAGCCTGAAGCCAAACCCTAAAATGACCTGTAAGAAAAAACATACAAAAAATTTGGAACGAAGGATTTTGGAGAAATGCCCAAGTAAAATTTTTTAGTGTGCAAAAAAAAATTAATTTGTTTATAATTATTCCATATGTGAAGAATTTAAGGTTCAGTATAAAAGGATTTTTATATTTATGAAATGTAGGTACTGAATTAAACAAATTTTCGATATGTTAACGGCAGCATTTAACCAAGATCATTTAGAAAATTTGTTTGGTTACATACGGAGTTATGGGGGGTCCGTAATGTTTATCCAACTGTATATCATTTCTCCTGGTCATTAAAAACTTAATGGTTAATAATTTTATGGCCAAACATTCACCAAATTACAACTGTAAACAAAATATGTGGACCGAGAGTTTGGATAAGTTACACAGCTTATATCTGGAATACAACCTTTAGATGAGGAACCTATTAATTTACAGATTTACCCATTAACTTATCACTGATTACACAAAGTCTACAAGATGAACACTTGTTTACATGATTGGATATATTGCTAGATTACTAAGAAAACCATGTAAAGGTTGTACTTATTGCATAAAAAATAACTTCCCCAGTTTCTTCTGATTTGGACTTTGATTTTATTGAAGCTAGACAGTACGAAAGGGCATGTTTAATAATACCTAATGGTTATTTAAACTTTAATATCACATTTTATTTCCTCTTATTTTAGTTAATTCTAAGATTATGCTCTTCTAAAAATATTTCAAAACTGTTAAAACAGATCTTAACTTTCATTTGAGACTTGTAAAATGTAGTTTATTTGGTGGTGCAAAAGTGAACGCCATCAATGCACGTCATCAATTATAAAATTATTTACATGAAGGTAAAGGAACAAAAACATTTATTTCCTTGTAATTTATGTAATCACATCAGTAAATCACACTAGTGTTAAGCTATGCTATCCATCAAAATTTAAAAAATCAATAGATATCTGGAAAATAATATTGTGGATTCTTTATGATGTATATCGCTCGGATTCTTATTTTGAGTTTACTAAACAATTTTCAATAACCAATTAAAATATTTGTACTAAACCATATCATTCGATTGATATCAGTAAAATATAAAGAATATTATAATTAAGAAGAAATTAACACTAATGGCGGCTGGTAAATCAGATTCAGTATTTACAACTATTTTGCATTTAATATAGTTATATGTTTGTTCTGTATCATACATGTTAATTATTCGTGCTGTAAAAATGTATATACAATCAGTAGTTACCTGATATATTGTATAATATAAGTAAAACCCAGTACTCTGTATAATTCTAACATTAGCAGGGATATTTCAAAAGTATAATTTTCAACAGTATAATTTATTCCAAAATCACGGCCACATAATGATTTTTAATTGGAAAGTAATATTTGTATAAGTATTTGTATATTCTTTTACAATCAACAGTTAAAACTTAACATGTTAATAGATTGTATAAATGTGGTACCTACTCTTTAAAATAAACCTACTGGTAAAATACATAGTACTGTGTTTGTTTTTGCTACAATATTTACTTCTGATTGGCTATACTTTTTACAGTGCTATTAAAATTAACATGCATGATACAGAATAGACCTATAATTAGTACAGCCACAGATTTTAAATTTACCGCCAATTTGTAACTATCATCTTCACATCGAGCAAAGCTTCGAAATTTTTTGTTGATCATATACACGTTAACACTGGTTTAAAATTGTTAGGAAAAGTTTTCTGTTTTGTTTTATTAATAGTTCTCCCCGCACCCGATGTGTAGTGCTAAAATCGGGCATTGAGAATGAATATTGCAGATCTCGTTCTATTATGTATATCCTTTTTCTATGTGACTGATTCTATATTTTCGGTACGTTATTATTTAGCCATCACGGTGTGAGGTCAATCGGCCGGACTCGGCTAGGTTCGGCGCTCTGATTATATTTAAATAAACAAAGACATTTTGTAGAGGGAATCTCCTATTTATTTGTTTACTATATAGGAACAGATTATTAGGTCTTTTAATGTGTACTTAAAATGTGCTTCATTGTGGAAACCCTGTTTTATCATTCATCAAGTGAGCGAGATTACTGTTGAACTGACTAGAAAAATCCCACAGAAAATACACATCTGGTGTTTACTCTCTTTACTAATTATAATTTTTCTTTATTAATCGCGAGTTTCACAACTTTTTTAGAAATATTACAATTAGATCACATCCAAGCTTTTAGATTGGAGCCATGATTTTTCTCATAGATATGTCGGTTGTAATAGCTGGAATGAAAGTGTTTTTCGATAGTTGTTATAGGTTACTAAACTACAATATCTGATATTTTTACTAACAGAAGACTGGATTCTAGCTAAATTGATCTGTTTAAGTGTGTAGCTGGCTGTTAACTTTCTAACGATCTTTTATCCCTCGAAAAAAATTTCTTACTTTCCAAACTTTACCAATAATTAGAATACTATGGAGCTCTTCTTATTACCAAGACTGCAATTTTCGAAGTATTTTTGTGTAATGAATTGGATATTGTTCACATTATGTTGTATTTTATCTTAAGAACTGAATAAATATTCGTCATTTATTTTATTTTTACAAAAACAGTAGTATGCATATAAACATATGAGAACTCAAGGTAATCACCAGTAATTACTGAAATCGTGATCCAGAGTCCAAATAATCGACATTTATATAAGCACACACGGGCGATGGCAGAAGATGCATTGGATTCTGATTTTTCATGCCTTGAAGGCATTGTCCTTCAAAAAATAAATCAATTTGCTCAGTTTAAAAAAACTCAATCCGATTCAATAAGATAATGAATTATTTTTATATTAAGTAATTAAATATATTTATAATAAAAAGAGTATTCTAATTACAATAATAAAATTCTCATATTAATTCAGTCAATGTAGGTAAATTTAAATGAAGTATTACGATATTAAAAAATTATTCTCATGTTTATAATTTATGCTTGATTATATAATATAATAGTAAATAAAATATTTAAACTGAGTTAGCAATGCCATTTCAAGTAGGTACTAGGTATACTTTAAAAAAGAAATGATTTTCTTGGGATAAATATATAATGCTGAATATATAATTTTCCTATTTGTAAAATATTTAGCTTTATGTAGTATGAGTCAATAACCATTATTGTTTGTTTTTGTATGGAACATATTTTAATCCATAATTACATCTACGGTAACCGAAATGTTCAAAACGTATTGAAGTTATCGGAAACAAGAGTATCTTAAACGAAGTGTATCGGAACCAGAATATTCTAGAAATCGATCGTGATAAAACACCTCAATTATCGAAAACCTTCCTTGCACGGCAGAACCTATAGCTTTTGCTATAATTACTCTAAAACTTTAATTTAGCACACTCCACATTCGGAATTAAATGGTGCAAAATGGTAGACGTGATCAAATGCGAGAATTTGTAAGTACGTGGATTAATGTTGATATACCAACTTTCGTAATATACAGTGATAGGAAACCGATGGTGTACCACTATGTGTTAGGAAAATTGACATATGTATTAGTCAGCGGTTTTCATTATGATAATTGCAATATTTCCTGTTTCTCAGTTTATTTTTATACTCAAGTAATGAAGTAATCTTTAACGAATATACATCAAACTATTACGTTACATTTTCATTAGTGAATAACATCGATGGTAGTAATATTAAAAACGAGTTCTGAAAGTTTTCAATTAACTAAAGTGTATAAGGCCAACAACAGCTATGAGTAAACTTAATAAATTATGTTTCAACTATTTGTAACTAAATAATACATAATTATATCATGTCTTTTATTACTTTTGATTTTAGCATTACATACCTCCAAATATGTCAATTATGTTTGACTTAATGATTAATCAAGTTACATTTTTCGATTCACTCGTTGCATTCATTGCGTTACTAACAAACTTTCTAAGATTTTTAAAATGCCCTTGCTTAAAATAGTATATTATGTATCAAGTTTTATAAATGCCATTTTAGTCACGATTTTTATTAATCACGAGCGAAGCGTAGCGGAGCGAGTGTTTAATAAAATGAGTGAATAAAATGGCGTTATAAAACGAGTTGCATACTATACTTTTTCTACGATAGCAAATGGTTCATTTTTCCACAATTACTTTCCACAAAGTTACTTCTCTTGTCACGCCGCATCAAATTAGTTTGACAGATTGATTAAGAATGACACAGACAACTATCTTGATTTTTTCAATAATTTCAATCCGTGACTAAAGCGCACGAAGCCACGGCTTGTATGCACGAAGCCACGGCTTGTCAAGGTGTATTTAAAAGATCACTTAGTGTCATGGAAACATATACGAGAAATGGCATTTTAAAGATGGGGAGTAGAAAAATAGTATTATAACTTGTTAAAAATATTTAGTAAAATCAACTATAGGATTGCTTTTATTGTTTACAAACTCCTATTTCGTTTACACAATATCTTTTCCGCGGAGAATTATATATTTTTCTTTTATAGGTTGATATATTGATATTCAATGGTGTATTCAGATTTGCTTTTTTAAATTAAACGTACAGGGTGGTTCAAATTGGTATGTTTTCGAGAGTTACCGAGAATCTGGAATGGGTAGAGCAAATCTGATGAACAAGTCCTGTGCACTTTTTTCGACAAAAAAGAACAATGGCGCAAACCGAATCCCTCTACATCTTAGTGTTTCCGAGCTATAGAACGTTTCTCGATTTTTGGCAAAACCGATTGATGCACTTTTCTCGTTTCCCTTTCTAGATGCATCAACATGGTTTGAACATTTTCGAGGCACTTTTTACACATACATTCTATGGCATAAAAATACATTTGATTTAATTGTTCGTTTTTTTGTTAGACCACAACTTGTGTTTTCTAAATGGAGCACCCTGTATTTTTATTGTAAAAATACCCTGTATTTTATTTCTAAAATGGAAAGGGAACTGAAAATGCATGCTAATCCATCAGATTTGCTCCGTTTATTACATATTCTCGAAACTAGATACTCAAAGTGCAGTATCAAAATAAACTTAGAATTTTACTATTTTATAGATGGTGTAATCCCAAAAGAGACAACAGTAAACCCTGTACTGTGTGTAATTTTTAATCAATTTGGATTTTACATATAGTTATGGCTTGGTATCGGATTAATATACACGCTATTAAATTATCCGAAACATCCCCATACATTCTGATTCTGATACCATTTTCAAGAGTTAGATGATTCCCTTTTGTCATTTTAGTTTGTAGTCACTGCTTTGGCCTCAAAACTATTGTGCCAGAACTCATTTTCTATTACTCTTCTTTAGCTTCTTTACAAGACAATACATATAATACAGTACCTAATAGAAAAACTAATACCCACACGGTTGGACATAAACAGATAGGTACACAAACCATTGCCAGGAATTTATAAATCGAACAAAGCGTTGCATAAAAATTGAAAAAAAGACATGGTTATCCACACTTAACGTACACTTTGTTCTTCAAATCCTTAGTACTACAATCATAAAGTAAGGCATTTATTTCACCATATTTTGTATTTTTAACAAATTAAGTCAGTAACAGGATGTGAAAGAAATTTGATTGCTTAAACAATGGGATTTCTTATGTCCAACAGTGGTTAACGCAAATGTTCGATATGTCGTCCATTTTGCTGCTGTACAATCACCAACCGTTCCTCCAAATTTTACACAATATTATTCAGCATTTCTGGTTGAATTGCAGTAATTTGCTCCCTAATGTGGTACTTTGCTCCGAGTCTTTTAATTCTTCCAGCGTTGTTGCGTTGTTGGTCGTGTTCTAAACACCAAATTTGTTACTAAACCAATTCTTGCTTGTAGATCCATGTTATTAAAGTTTATATCGTTTCAATTTACATTTAGGTGAATTTTATTTTGAGAACAATTATTGTTTAAATCGCAATGATTACGTTTGACACTTATATAAGTAGTTAACATGACAACCCTTTTGTTTTCCATAGATTCAGTAAAATCCAATTATTGAAGCAACTAGATTCCATTTACTTTTCGCTACTAGCTTGATTTCTTAAAATTATATAAGACTTTAAAGTAGGTATACCCCTACTTTATGACGACTTCATTAATTACAAAATAATTTTTTATAACAAGTTATTCAAGATATAATATATTTACTTCAATTATTACTCGTGAGTTTATTATACTGTGAACTATTTAATAAAAGCTTGAGCATACCGCAAAGATTCATTCCAGCTCCACATTGTTTATTTTCTATTTAAATTATGTTGCAGATAAGATAAACGTATGGAGTCATCATAAAGTAAGGAGTATACTTTAAAGTCTTATATAATTTTAATAAATCCAGCTAATAGCAAAAAGTAAATCGAATCTAGTTGCTTCAATAATTAGATTTTACTCTATCTATGGAAAACAAAAGAGTTGTCGTGTCAACTGCTGAAACAAGTATCAAACGTAATCATTGAAATTTAGAGAATTGTTCTCAAAATAAAACTCATAAACGTAAATTAAAACGATTTAAACTTTGATTAATTTAGTACAATGTTATTATGAATGCGGCAGAAATTACACTGCTGGATTACCAAGATTTCGTACGAAAATTGATTTGAAAGCAGTCAAATGAAACCGTACCGTAATTTGATTAGCAAGATTGAAAGATCAGGATCTGTAACTGACCTACCGAGATCAGAAAGACCAAGAACTAGTGATGTCCAAGTTGCAGAAGTTCTTCGGGAAAATCAAACCATAGTCAACACTAATCCATTAGCAATCAGTAGTGTAAATTCGATATCAAAACGATAGCAAATGCCATACACCACGGTTTGGAGAATTTTACGAAATTTCTAAAAATTTACCCCTATAAACTTAAACTGCTGTTTGAATTAAATGATGCAGATTTTCCTATCAGATGAACCGGCGAATAGTTCTCCTATTTTATGGACAGATGAGACCCATTTCTCTCAAAATGATGGAGTCAAACTGTCGAATATGGTCAACAGATAATCCACATGAAATGGTTCAGGAAGCTCTTCATGACAAGAAAGTCACGTTTGGTGCAGTTTCATATCTAATTTTATCATTGGACCATACTTTTTTGAGGAGATACAGAATGGAGAGGCCGTAACTGTTACTGGTGAATTATATCTGCATATGTTACGAGATTATGTCATTCCAGGGATACAAAACGCGCACGAAGGAATTGAAAATATGATTTTTATGCAGGATGGATCAGCTCCGCATATTTGCTGACCAGCTAAAGAATTTTTCACTGATATTTTTCAAAATCGTCTTATAAGCAGACATGTTGTAAATTTATGGCCTCCAAGATCCCCTGATCTTAACCCAGCGAATTATTGGCTGTGGGGTTATTTAAAAAATTTGGTGTGTAGAACACGACCAACCACACTGGAAGAATTAAAAAACTATTAGGGAGCAAATTGCTGCAATACAACCAAAAATACTGAACAATGATGTGTACAATTTGGACGAACAGTTGGTCATTTACAGCAGCAAAATGGACGACATATCGAACATCTGCATTAACCATTGCTGTACATGAAAACTCCCAGTATTTAAGCAATCGCACACATCCTTTCACATCCTGTTAATAACTTAATTTGTAAAAAATGTATCCCTTACTTTATGATAAATATATTTATGATAAATATTACAGGGACATGCTTAATTCTTTTAGTCAAGGTTTTTTTAAGTTTATTTTAGCTTGTTGTAGTCCCACTTGTACCTAATACTAAATTATGGTAAAATTCTCGTTCGGAAAAGTGAAAAGCGTAAATACGATTACTTATTCCTTGTAATAAAAGTTTAAAAAAATAGTGAGAAGTATAAATTTGATAACTTCATCTGAATAATACATTTACTTATATATTTTTTGAAATTTGACTTGGTTACTATATTTATTACCAATAATATGCCTAAATCTGCTAGCGTAGTTATGTAGCGTCATTGAGCTTATAAACCGCATGTAGTTTGCCCTTTTTATAACACGATCACATTGTACACCTGTAATATAAAAAGTGCTTTAAGCTGTACGTGTTAAGAATTATTACTTTTGACACGAACACAGAAAATGTTTTTGAGGGTGTAAGGCCGCTAGAAAAAATTACATACATTTCTATATTTAATTAGTTTTACTGCAATAATGCAATAGGTATATATAATTAGTACTTTTCAGATTTTTGAAAAAAGTATTTCGTGTAACAGGTGTAAAAAAAATGTTGTAAAACTATTACTTTGACAAACTATGGGATTTAAGATATAGTACCTACCCTGTTGATATTTATATTTGGTTAAAATAGACTCTTATCAACGCGGATGCTAAAATGGATGAGGTCCGTATCTTGAACTAAGCAAAATATATCCAACAAAGTTTACAGACTGAGATAATCGAAATACTATGTCCTGCTACTTTTCTATAGAATTCTTTGTCGTCTCTTTCAAATTATAAAACTTCAGTCATTAAGTCCACAAAATACATAGGTATCACTTGATCGGCATTCTCATAGTATTTTAAGTGTAGGTGTGCTTCATAAAATTTTAGATTATCTTTAGCTCAAAAGTTTATGTCTCGACAAATTAGCTCCCTCTAAAAAAATTGCAACCTTTTACCAAAGGAACTGTTCTCAGACGATGCTCTTTGACCTAATTTAACAGTATGTCATAAGCGAAGCAAAATTGTACAGCGCTTTGAAATATATTTTTTTCTGAAGAACTATACCGCCTGAGCTGATTAGTTACATAAAGTTTCAGTTTCTCTTTATTAAAGAGTACATTTATTTTGTACTTTATATCAAAATCGATCTTATATTTTTATCCAAATTGGTTGTAAAGTCATGATTGATAACCTCAATTAACTATTTTTAAATAAATTTTATGAATTTCTTAAAAACGCAACTATATCGATTATTATTGTATCATTAAAAATTTATTATAGCATACAGAGTGCATATAGAGTGTTTGAGTATAATATTATATAGTATAACTATTTTTGCTTAACTCTTGGCTATAGCCAAACAAAAACTGATTACAAATTAGCTTAGATAGCTCAGAGCTCAGTCGTCAGGCTAGGTTCGGAGAGAGCCGTTTACTATCACCCTGTAGATGGCGCCAGAATTTTTTTTTATAGACAAAAAATTCAAAAGTATTTTATCTACTTTTCCTAAATACAGGTGAGGTTGGAAATAACTGAATACAAAAAAACTTGATACATATATTAATTAACAGATTGAACTTGAATTTGTATTACAAAACAAATATTCAAACAGTGCATGATTAATTAAGAAAGAAAAAATAAAACTGTGTGACGGATACTTCCCGATTTGCACAGGTAGGAAGTGTCACGTTAGTGCCCGAGGTTCGGTTTCTCTTTTTACTTTGCCTCGGGCGCCAGTTCCTGGTTACAGTGTAGGAACACCACTACTCAGGTAGCTACAGTGAAGATACGGTACGCCAGGTCGGTCGATAGGGAAAATTAGACTTCACACAACAGATAATAATAATACACCAGTAAACCTTTTATACATATATTGTCTGAGACCTAAAATATATAAATCTAAATACTATCCTTCTCTAAAGCACACATGGGTCTTGGGCAGGTATAAACAAGCTTAAGCAGGGATCAAGCTACTAACGGGATGGCAACAAGCTACGTGATATTATTTACAGCGGGTGATGAATACTAGTGCGGTTACGGGAGGTGGTCGTGCGTGGATACCAGGTGAGGAAGCAATTATTACTAAGCAAGCATCAAATAATTAACAAGCAACAAGCTACAGTTATTTAAAAGCAATGGTCATACTTGGCTATTGTCTACAAATACGAATAATACTCTATGGTTAACAATGGCAAGAAAGCTGGAATGAAGTTATGATTAATAATCGCAAGAAATCTGGAATGAAGTTATGATTAACAATGGCAAGAAATCTGGAATGAAATTATGATTAAAACATACATACAGTAGTAAGGCTTCCGATACGACACGATTCAATTGAGCACGTCTGAAAGAGCAGCTTAACCCAAAGAACCGATCGTATACCGACGATCCCTAGAAGAGAGCAGAGAATTAGTACACAAATACAATAGCCAAGTAATAGTGCCCTATTCGGTGATTTAGCTCACTTCCACTCAAGTGCCGGCACGTCTGCTCGGTTCGGGCGGTCGACAGGTACTACTCTCGGTATCGGCTGTTACTCCCTTTTGATGTCTAACGGGCTTAGACATGCGCAGAACGGTGGTCAGGGACTTAGTAGATATTTCGAAGTAGTAGACAGCAGGTAGTGAAATTCTACTAAGTGTAAACCTTGTGGACTCTGACAGATTTACTCACTTCTTCTCTGGTAGTAGGAGCGGTAGCAGACAGGACTTCCTCGTAGGCTGGACGGCTGCAGACTGACTAACGGAGTCGTTCTCAGCTGGGTAAGGTACCAGAGAAAACTCGGACAGGCCCAGAAGTGAAATTATCGACTTTGAACATATACCAATATATTCCACTTAGAAAACTTTAGCTACCTTATTCTAATCGACTTAGAATAATTTTATATACCTAGACAGCAGGTGATGAATTTTTACCAAGCGTCCAGACTTGCGCGGTACTTACTTCTAGCTGGTGCTGGTAGACAGGACTGCTTCGTATGCTGGACGGCGGTAGACTGAATGTCTGAGTTGCTGCTAGCTGGATATGGTTCTATAAAAACCTCGGATATGCGCAGAAGTGAAATTTCGGACTTTGGCTATTTTATGCTTGTACACTACTAAATCTGAAATAATCACAAGTCCCCACGGTCTTGTGGACTCTGAAGAAATATTCGGGTTCGTCGACAAAATCTGTTAAAGTATAAAATGATTTTTATACTTAGAAAAATTTCACTTTGTCGAATTTACTGACTTGTAATTGTTTACTCACTTTCCGGTAGCAGCGGTGCAGGTGGACAGGTCTTACTTCGATGCAGCGTGGTCACAGACTGAATGTCTGAATCGCTGTTAGCTGGATATGACTCTACAAATACCTCGGACATGCGCATAAGTGAAATCTCGGACTTTATATATTTTATACTTATACACTACTAAATTGGAAATAATCACAAGTCCCCACGTTCTTGTGGACTCTGCAGAATATTCGGTTTAATTGACAAATCGTCTAAGTCACAATTTATTTTTAACCTTATAAGAATTTTACTATTTCCAATTTACGTGAAAATATTTGATCAGGTAGACAGACGGCGAAAAATACACAAGTCCCAATTTGTTTTGATACTTAGGAAAATTTCACTATGTTGATTTTACTGACTTGTAAAATATTTCTTACTTAATTGTGGTACAAATCTATATACAGGAACTCGTGGTGATGTCTTAGTGCGGCTGGATTCTCGGACGGCGGCTCAGCAACTAAACTCTTAGCGCGTGAAATTTCCTATGTTCGCGTGGACAACAAAAGATGCGTGCGCCTTTGGCTTCTACTTCAGACGTCGAAATAATACATTTTGTGTCGGGTATAGTTCTTTTATTTACGGCGTTGTGTGGGTGACTTATATACAGGTAAAATATTATTATAACGGGGAAATATAATGTACTTCATTACAACTGATTTAAAATTACAAGACTGGACCTTTGTGTAATATTCTTAGTTCAAATATTGAACTCTACTGCTTTAGTGGCTCATATCTCTGTTACGTGGAGTAACAGGCCCTTAGAATATTCCTCAGGGAAGCGTAGTTTAGTTGTTGTAACAGTCTAACTAGAGGTCTGGAGTACTGTACGGAAACTCTGGGTGTCAAGAACTGATAGCAGGAGAGTGTGGATTTGTTTGGACTACTAGCTAGTTGTAACTCCAAGGGTAGTAGATTGAATACTTGTTGCGGGTCTTCCTGAGGTCATACATACAAAAGATAAAAAAAATACCAGTAATTGAATTAAAAAAAAAACGCAATGACTAGTGAAAATAAAATTTATACGAATAAAAATTCCTCGTTGAAACCAAGTTATGAAATGGTTCTATTAAAACAAAAATGAGAAACGAGAAAAAAATGAGAGGTATTAGATCAAAATAAAGGAGTAAAATTTGGATTGTTATAAGAAACTAAAAGAAAATACCAAATGTAACGGAATTGTTAGAATTTTCGTTGCAATAGTAAATTAAAGAAAATAGTTTGCAGAATACCACTCGCCCATTACTTAATGATAAAGTCCTCTAGCTGGTATCACTGGACAGAAAAACAACATTTTTACTGTTAGAAATATAGATATCAAATACCTAATGGTGTAAACACGTTGACCGCCTATTAAATGGTTGTAAATAATTCCAACAATATCATATGTGCCCATCTACTAGGGCAATGTGGATGTCGGAATTAATGATTAATTTATCTGTATATAGGGTCGCTGATATGTATGGAGACAGTCGATTATTTCCTAAAGTAAGATAGCTAGCAAAAAATTTGAAACACAAAAGTTTTAAGGTTTTGTAAAATTTATTATACCTAATAGAAATTAAGTACACAGGATTAGTCAAAAAGTCGTGGAAAAACATAGTTGATCTTTTTTAATGAAACACCCCGAAATTTTTTCACTTTTAGGTAGGACGTTTCTTTACGAGTACCTACACTGATATAGGAGTTGATGGGTCTATCTATAATAATAAAGAACATATGATCAAAAGAGTGTGCCATAAGAGTAACGTATTGAACAAAGGATATGTAGGCCGTGTACCCCAGCAACCAATTTATGTTCTCTTCCAACACACTACGCTTATGGCACACTATTTTGGTCATATCTTCCTTATTATTATAGTCAATCCATTAAATCCTATATCAGTGTATTCGTAAAGGAATGTTTTAACTAAAAATTAATAAAAATACAGGGTGTTCCATTATAAAACTTTTGTGTTTAACATATTTTGCTAGCTATCTTACTTTATGAAATAATCGACCATTTCAATACATATCAGCGACTCTGTATATTAACAGTCCATGGCTAGTTATTAGTAAACAATAATTAGTGTATCAACCTAATAAAAATAGAGCATGGAATTCGAACGCTGTATTTCATGTTGACTATTATAATATTTGTTTTGTGAAACACTAGTTCTATTAATCACAAATTAAAAAAATTTTGAAAAGTATGTCAATATCTAAGAAATGTATTTCGTAGATAGGTACCCCCTCTTCCTAGTTAAATTTAGCTGTTAGCTCTTGTAGCGCCACGATATACGCTAATGGACCACAAATAAATAGACTATAAGTTCTGTCAAATTTGGAAAAATGCTATAGTTACCAGATTAGTAGGTTATTATGTCACTAGTTAGTACGCATAAAATCACAGATTTGGGTTTGCTCAGCGTTTCTTAGTCTCAACAAGTAAAAACGATTTTTTAAACCAATTGCATCTTATTTTATTTATTATTAATTTTCTATATTATCCTTAGTTAGTTAATTAGTTATTTTATGCAAACATATTTTTATATAATACCAGTCACAAGATAAACGTTAATTTCTTATTTTCTATATCTCTTTATGGCTACATCCATGGGTATCCATGGGGAATATTAACCCCCACTCACATTCACCTGATTATAATTTTCATAATTCTATGTGTCAGAAGTTATATAAGAAAATTTCGTTAGGTCTGAAATTACTTTACTTTATTAACTTTTTTACAAGTTTACACAACCAGCTGACGTGCAATTCCCCCCTCCACTACACAGTGGAGGGGGGGGGGACATAAAAAAATTATAAAAAACTTCAGTTTGTCTGAAATACAATTTTTCTCGACAAGTTCGACAGCATATCACAACCGCTTCCACCGTTACTGGAGCAACTGACGGTTGCTTTGGTCATTCGCTACGTAGTATCTGTTAAGACTGTTAAAATCAGCAGGCATAAAATGATTAAGGCAAAAAGACTCCTGCCTCCCATATTATTCTAGTGGGCTGTACGTCGGTGAATTCACAGAAGCTATGAAACTTAGGCGAGGTTTGTATAGATGACGTACCATCTCTTGGACTGGATGTAAATCCGGATATCCCTTATATATGAAGTGATAGAGGCAAGTAAAGTGGAGATTCGGCAAAATTTTCAGGATGGGAGTTTCTCGTCTCCTGGCATCAGTTAATTGGCCTTAGTCGCAGAAATAGGCCGACGTTAAATGACCAAAATAAAAAACAAATAATTATTGCCGCAACTGAGCAAGTGTTCAAACAGATTATCTTCTTTAATTTCACATTTATCTAAGACCAGTAAACATTTTTTTTGCTCATCAAATGTTTAAGTAGTCATCTCATCTAAACATTATCAAATGCTTCACCAAGATATACTTATAAACCCCGCATAGTTTCAACAACCCGGTATTCTATTAATTATAAAGATGTAATACCATCCAAATTATTTTGAATGAAAAAGAACCCGATTACGTGAAATGATAATTAAACTAGTATAATTTACAACATTAATCTTATATCGACACATCTTACATAATTTACTCCAAGAAATACAAAAAAATATTAGTGCTCCAAAAATGTTATCATCTTCTCTGATCCGTAAAATATCCTAGAAGCCCTAGAATATTGTAGAAAACCCAACCTTATAAATCCTAATTAGACCTGTCTCCAGGCCCTCAGGCAAAGTCTAAAGTTTCAACATATTTTGAAGTTTTTCTTGTTTCAACACAAGCTTTCTTATACTATATAATTTTTAGTTTCTACTATCAATCGGATATTATTACTATCAAGCTGCATAGTCTGTCACTCTCAGAAGCAACCTTTTTGGAAAGAACTTCTTTTAAAATAGATGTTTAACTACTCCGTTCTGAATTTATATTCAGCTATTCTAGCAACTTGAAATTTGTTTGAAGGTTAAAAAAAGAGGAAACTGAATTGGGTGTTTAATTTGAACAATCCTGTATATAAAAATTGGTAACTATAGCATATTCATTAGTCGCTTTACGAAAGGTCAGAGTAATAACTAGTTTCAGGCCTCTGTTATATTGGTCAAAGTTGGTGGTCGTAATGAGAAAATAGGGCGGTGTCCGTGGTAGCGAGAGCAGTGAGTGGTGGCGTCTGCTAGCCCATCGGGTACTCTGGCGGGTCGTTAGCGACCCTATTTGCATTTACATTTGTGTTAGAAACTATAGAAACCCTTGACATGGCCAAGGCGGTGTGTTAAGATTGGAACTTGGATAAGACGCTCCTTAACTATTTAATAAGGCACTGAAAGGTTGTCGCCGAATGCATAAATTCATTTTCTGATCAATTTGTTGCCGTTCGTACCCCAACATTGAATGTAAATGTTTGTTCAGTACTTGTTGAATCAGACGTAGAGGAATCTGCTTTGAAATCTTATTTCAAAGAATGTTGTATTCTGGATATGTGGATCTTATATTATTTACTTTTATATTTATGGGAATGAAAGGTAGAAAAAAGAGACACAAAATGCCATGTCATATATTATTAATATATTTTAATGTATATGTAGGTTTAAACATCCAAAAAATTGGTGCCATAGGCTCATAATGAAAATTACGATGCTGCTACAGATTTTTGCTGACTGCTGAATAGAGGTCCTGCTTGCATCATGAAACATTAGTATGCGTTGCACTGAGTTTTATTCAAATTTGTTTCATAGGTAATTTGCTTTGGTTCTACTACAATGAAAAGGAGTAAAACTCTGGAACATCGATATACTGGGTTAGGCAAATGTGTCGAAATGCCTGTGTACAGGGTGAACTTAATATGGATTAAAAAATACTATTCACATATATTTTTGTACTTTTTTTAGAGAGAACAGACACAGTTTCTGCAATGTGTTTATTAAATGTAAGTCTGCAGGCAAAAATTATTTCTAAGCCATTAAACTTTTCACATATTATTTATAAAAGAATGTTGTCAAGAGTGTAATTAAAAATTATGTGATTTTGCTTTCTATGAAATGACAATACTTTACAATTGGATAAATATTATATCGAGATTATTATCATGCCACCAAACATGAATTGCATTAAGTGTATTTTTTAAGTCTTCAATAGTAAATAGTATTGATATTTTCCTTGTGGCATAATTTATAAATATAAAGAAAAATAGAGACCCCAGATTAGACCCCGTAGAACTACTGAATATAACTATTCGACCTTACACCACCGTATTACACGAACTGGCATGGATTGAAGAGATATGATTTCAATAAATTTAAAAGAAAAACGAGTTAACTGTAACTTTGATAATAAGAGTTGATAAAAAATACTCTGTTGAAATCTTTCTTAATGTCGATATGATATAGGGTTACGTACGATATGTGACTTGCGGTTTTCTAAATACTAATTAAAATTTTTTTACTTCATTTATTCAAAGTTTGCATGTAGTAGGTACTACGCTTGTAGGTTGTTTACATCTTAAAGAGTATTTCTATTCTGTCAGTTGAAGTCGAGGTTGAAGTTAATACTGTCAGATAATTTCCGTTTAAAATTTAACAGTACAATTCAATCATGGCTAAACTACCTCAGTAAACGTGAAAGAATGTGGTTAATGATGGTTGCTTTTGGCAGAGTCTACAAGATTATTTGAAAGAACATTTTTAAATACCCTAGTATTTCATGTAAACTTCATAACAATTTTAATTAATATTTAGAAAACCACACGCCTCACACCTATCAAATATTTGTAATAATTGAAAAATGATCTGCCTCAAAATTTAAAAATATAAAGCGTAATCAATTTAAAAAAATACTATTGATGTAACAACTGGAAAAATAAGCTAGCTTCTGGATTTCAAAGTACATCACTGAATAGAATAAAAGAGGACAAAAACTTTTGTGAAGAGTATTTTTAAATCCAACTTATAGTTCACCCTACAAACAGGCTTTCACACAATTTTGCCCAACCCTGTATGTATTTTTTGAACATTAACAGATATCAGTCGATTATAAATTTTTTTTACTTAGTTATGATAGTCTTATAATTATCTGCAAAAACTACCTACTTATATTTTATCATTAAAAACAGAAGTGTATGGTTTTAGTCACCTTTTAGCCTTCGCTTTGTGTAAATTTAAGTGTTAAAAATATTTAAAACAAAGTAACTGTGGACAGATTTATACAAGATGTCACAGTTTTATTGAAGATACTAAACGCTGTCCTTTAGAAACTTAAAGGCGTTAGGAAAACTAAAGAGAAATACAAATATAATAATATATTGTCATACTGATAACGGTCAAAACAGGTTTTATATTTAATTTTGCTGTTATAAAACCTGCCTGTTCGTGTAAAAAAAGTAGGCACCACGAAATTAAAATCCTTTGGGTGAGTGCTTTTTTCTCTTTAAAAAAACATATTCATGCCTAAACTTAAACTCTTTTCTTCCTTGCCTCTAAAATGTTTGATGATGAAACATAAGGTGATATAATTGCATGGTGTATGTTTCCATGAAAATAATTTGAAGTATTTAAAAATCAATTTTATGAACACGTAAATAGCTGCCTCTTAATCGATTTTTAATCTACAACACATAATCAATTTCAGTCGTCTACCTACTACTTAAACTTATCAGCCGTACACTATCTAAAATGAATAACTTTGCAGCGGTCATAAATTATAATAAAAAGGTAGCAAACGGATGGGTTGGTCATCAAATAGTTAATCAATTATTACATTTCGATTGACTTATCATGACAACGGTATTGACAAATTGTCCTTAAAACCATGAATTGGCTACCAAATAGAATCATTACCTTCGATATCATTCATCAGTATATTAAGTATGTTGTTAATGTACTGGCGTATAATTTGGACTTACCATTATATACCAATTAGAGATATAAAAAACCTTTAATGGTACTTGATTTATCTAATATTTGTTCCCCACTTATGGTTGAAAGTTTGTTTTAATTACTATTTATTAATTAAAAAAAATACAACTTTAAGGTACTTTTAAACAATATCATATAAGTAACTATTATATTATTTATTTTATTTATTTATAAAGAGTTTATTAAAACCTATTACAAGAACACAGGGAAACGCCTCTGTTCTGTAGAGTCATTGAAATACAGTATTATGAAATAATTATATACCTATTGAATAAACAAATAAGAGTTATCCACTGAAAAAAGGCAAACTGTAAGGTGAACAGTTTCTTAAATGCTAACTTTGATGTTGATGGAACCACTTTTTAATTCGAATAAAAATAGTTGTGTCAAATTAAGTTATTCGAACTTGAACCATTGAATACATATTTAACTCATTAACTCTAACAATAATGTTTATGTTCAAATAAATATTTCAACTATTTTAATTCTGTAAACTATTATTGTTCTGTTTTTTTTGTTGTTGTTAAATTAAAACTAACTGCAATTCAAATTTGAACCAATACATGTTGGCCCAATGTTACATTGTAGTTACCCTAACACCATGAAATTATTAATGTAACCGAATTTAACTAAAGCGGCCCCTTCACGTGTAGTCTTTCGACACTTTTGAAGTGACACTCCATCGCTCCGCACCAAAATTGAACGTGTAGGGTTGAAAAACGCTTGGAGCGCTTCGCGCCTGGCGCGGAGTGAAACATTCCAACCTGCCTAAACTTCTGGCGCGAAGTCACCACATGAATTAACGAGAAGTGAACGTGAAGGGTCGATTCAGGTTTTCAATTTAGTTCAAGAAAGAGATAGCAGAACATAAATTTAGGTAGTAGAACAGAGACAGTGCTTATTCGCATCAGTACATTGCACGCCGCGCCGTGAATTGCAGCAGGTAAGCTGCAATTCACGGCAGCAGATATTTAATAAGGGAGCAAACGTGGCACTATCCATTCTAAAAAAATTCTTATAATCTTCCGGATGACTATCATTGATTTCTGCCAATAGATGAATATGGCTAGATTCATTTCGTTTTAAATACCATTTTTTGGCCCAGTATACCTCTTCTTCTTTCTTTTATTTTCCTCTTCTTCAATTTCATGTAATAAAATAAACGCTGCAAGTTTTCTTTGAGTCGAATTCAAGCTTGACATCGTTTACGCTTCACTTAAAAATTTAAACTCAATCTAGAATTTAGAATTGTCTGGAAGAAATGACGCTCTAACCACAAAAGAAGTGAACGTGTAGTTTGACTTGTTCCCTCCAAGAGTGTAACGCCAGGAGTGAACATGGAGCGAACTCCAGGAATGAGACACTTCTGATATGCACGTGAAGGGGCCGCTTAACAGCACGAAATGTGGATTCAAGTAGGAAGCCTTTTAGTTACAAAAATTTGGGTTGAATGAACAATCCGCGATGACATGAAAGTTAACGAAGTTCTTGACCTATTATGAGCATCGCGATAGACCACTTTACATCACAGATTACGGCGGGTTATTTTACATACAAAGTCAGAGCTAGCCAGTGTTAACTTTATCTGTTTTGTGGTGTTAACTGTGACGGCGAGGAGAGATTATAAATGTTATTCTGTTTATCACGGACCAGCAAATCATCCATTGGAGAAAGATTGGGGCGTCCAACCTAATCGAAACTTTTAAAGGTAAGAACCTAGTTGATATTGCTTTATTACTGGATCACTAGAAATTCATCGCAATGTTCTCGTCCTACTTATAACGATTTCTACTTGTTTGATCAATTTAGAATACTTTTACCTTTAATACTTACAATGTTTTGAATTTTCCTAGAAGCCTTATGAAATATTAAATCAACTGCAACGGGTTGATTTAATTATGATCATCTTTATTTTCACTAATACTTAAAATACGTTAAAGTAAAATTAAATTTAAACTATAAAATGTTACTTCAACCACTTATATTGTTATATACAACAGTGTAGTAGAAGTAATCTCAAACAACCATTTCTCTTATTACGTTATTAATTTCATGAATTGAACCGATATGACAATTGTTTTCATCAACTATATATGTTTCTTGTTGAATGAATATAATATGCCATTGATTCAAAGAAGGAAATCATTTTTTAAGCAACATTTCATCTACAGTACATTAACAGAAAATAATTGACATTTTTAAATTGTTAAATTAACGTGTGGTTTCATTCGCCATATTATGTGACCATGGAAAGTTTTTTGAGTTACTTAAACATTTTTTTCTCTGGGCGATGTAAACTAAACTTTCTACGTATAACGGAATACAATTTATTGGTTTAAATTTTAATATATTTTTTCAGTAAAATGTTGGTATATTTTTAGATTGAAATCAGTTTAAGAAAGTTTAACTATTAACAGTATACCAAGCTTTGCAAGTATTGCCCTATTATGTGCCCTGTCATACTCTTGAGCCAAGGTTTAGTTATGCCCAACATCACTACAGTTCTTTTCTACGAAGGGCCGGTTCTTTCCATCAATGGCCTTCGCATAACTCCGTCCTGATTTTAAGACTCAGTAATTTCTATGTTCCAGTTCCACTTATATACCCAGAGCAGTTCTGGCAAGGCTACAAGGGACTCCACAAGGTAGCTCCGGTCATATGAGAGCTATTGTTTCAGTTCCCTGTCTAGCAAATTTATCTGCACGTTCGTTTCCTTCAATACCTTTATGATCTGAAACTCAACACAGTCTCACGTATTAGCATGTACAATTTAATTAGCAATTGGTGACAATCTCAAACAAGCCTCGATCTAATCTTTTAGCTCTCGAATTAAGCCACCCTTATCACATAAACCTAGAGTCCGTCCCATTTTCCGATTGTTTTGTAAAGGCTGCGAAATCAGCTTTTCGAACATATTTTTTTTTTAATATAATCTTAAAATAAGAAAGGAGAGTTTCTTTCTTTCGAGCGACCAGTATACACTGTGACACACATTTATGGTATACTCCTCTTTCCGACCTTATGTTTCTTAGATACAATTAAAGGTATAAATACTTATCAAAGTTCACCTTTTGACATAAAAACTTAACTCCGGTATAACTCCGAGGGCTAGTATTACTTCCGGTAAATCCGAAAGCAATACTAGCCCTCGATTTTTATAGGGGACATCTTGTATTTTTTTTATATTTTTTCAATCTACGTCATTTTGTGAAACCAACGACATAACATAAGTGACATTTCAGCTGTCAAATTACTTTTTGGACGCCATTTTACTTTTCAATTTAGAGTGCCTTGACCATCCACGATTAATTCTAATTCAATTCAATTCGTCTACTTACAGGGTGTTAAAATTCTTTAAAGTGGTTACAGACCTGCAACTAGTTTTTAAATGGTACCATAAAGGTATTAAGGTACCATTAGAAATTATAATTAATAAGCAATCTAACCATACCCTTTTGTGGGACCAACAGAACTGAAATTACAGTTGATAGAAGGAAAACACTCTAAATTCTAAAGTATTTCTGTTATATCGTTGGATTCAGCAAATGATCTAGATTGAAAAAATATCAAAAATACAAGATTCCAGTTGGATTCAGAGATTCCAAAAATATTATCATATACAGGGTGTTCCATAAAGAAATCGAGAGTTGGTATATTTCCGCAGAAACAGGAAATGGCAAAAAGGTAATTTTTATGTTAAAAATTGGCCCTTAATAAGTACTTACTTCCTCCATGCCAAATTTGTAGTAGTAGAAGTAGTAGTGGTATGGGGCGGCCAAGACCTGGCAAGTAGGTCACAAGCGGGGCCTTTTTGCCTACCCCTGTCGTTCCTTACCTAACTCCATCACCTCTTCCCTCGTCGAAACTTTCCGAGCTTTTAATGTAGGTCAGAATATCGGTCCATTCAAGGGAACTGACCTTATCCCCTTGCAGCTCACCGGCCCCTTAGACGTCGTGTCTTAGTCTGCCGAAAGCCGCGCATTCTGCCAAGAAGTGGAAGGCGTTTCGTCGCCCTCCCCGCACTTTGGGCAGATAGGGTCAGCCTCAACACCCATCAAAGATAGAATAGATGTCTTCTAAGACTGCAGTGATCCGTTAAAACTCCCACCAACTAGTTTAGAGTCTAGTTTAGACGGCCTGACTTATCAGCCAGGCCGTCTTGGTCTTGCTTGGCTCCACTATAAAGTTGCGAGGTTGTCTACAGCTTCCACTCCTTCTCCAGTGTTTACTTAGTGTCTCATGAGCCCAATCATTAAGGGCCATGTTGACCTGCCTTCATGTAATGCCTAAAATCGGTTCTGGTCCCTGGTTGCCAAATTTGTATATTGTATCTAAAAAATAAGGGGAAAAAGAGGGGTACACTATGGATCAGTGTCACACTGTATATCTGTATATCTAATGATTAGATTAGTAACGTTATTTATTTTTTTTTTTTTAAGAAAAATAATTGTAGCACTACAAATATTAAGTTGAGAATTGTATTCGGGTATACTAAAATATTCCATTATAGCATGTACTGTGATCAACCAAATTATTGCAGTATTTGAAAAAATATGTTATATTCACATTTAATTTTGATGAAATATAAATCACCCAAGTTTGTATCAGCTCAACTTTAACCTCAACACTACTTCCCGTGCCTCCAGAATAGAAACACCGATATCAAGTTGAGATGCCAAAAATGATCTTATCAAAGCAAGTGAAAACTTTTCTGCTGGTTATTATATTAGTTAAAAATAAATTTCTGGGCAAAAGTTGTTTTCAGTATAGCAATCTATAAATTCGTGTTTCATTACAATTATTACGATTGATTACATCGAGCCGGTGGCTCAGGGCTTAGCGTCTCGATCGCTCAACCCAGAGGTCGTGGGTTCTAATTCCCATTCCACCAACAATTTTTCATTAAATTGTTTACTCGTAGATCAAGGCTTATTCGCAGGGATGGCTTGGCAACCATCCTGGCGATGGCTTAGGATGGGAAGAATGTCAACTTGGTGTTAATGTGAGAGATTAAAATAAGTTGATGTTTGACTTGTCCCCCTAGCTAATGAGGTTTTCCAGGTTTCCCTCATTCCAGCACTGAATGGTGGTTAGGGCCTACCAACGTAAGTCGTTCCTGAGGCGCAAATGCGGCCCGCGAAATAATAATATGCCGCCCCCTCTCCCACGCAAGTCTCCGACTTCCGGGCTAATCCTTGTGATTAGAATGAGGGGTAGAGATATTATTATTATTATATTACATTATTATATTTAATACCTGTCAGCTGCATATCTTGATATTTAACATGACTGGTACTATTTTTCATATTTTTCAGTTATTTCCACCACCAAGGATTTAGGACTAAAGGACCAAGGATTTAAGACTAAATTGATTTTTTTGACATATATTATGATTTTAAAATATATTAAGCCTATTATTAGTGGTTTCATACATTTAATTTTTATTTGACTTAGTAGAGACACTTTTCTATATTAACCTGGGTTTTTCATTCTAGTTTGAAAAGATCAAGAATGTATTCTAATATTGTTTTTAAATACGTATCAATTAAAAAGAAAACTAAATTTAATTCTATTATGGGCATAATATTACTTTATGATACTCTTATACGAATTTGATTAATTTTGATATTCTTGTTTCGATTTATTGCATAAATGAGGATGGAAATAACTGCTAGCATAATTTACAGCAAGTTTGTAATATTTGCTTCTGTTGACTAGAAACCACAGTCCATTACCGTTTCAATTAGTCTAGTACGGAGGATTTAGACGGCTTGCAATTCAGTTATAATAATTCGTGCAATTTCATGGCTTGTTGAAATCTATAAGTTACTTAGCCACGGGATAGTTTGGCTAGATATTTTGTGTTTTAATGTCAAAATAGCTAAACTCATAAGGTAAAATTCATGAGGTGTAGGTATAATCAACGTTCTGGAATCAATTTAAGATTTTGTAACTAAATAATAAATTTGCGTCTTTAAATATCATGCGAATAAAGATTAAAGTTGAGGGTAATAAAATTTCGTTAGTCTATCTACTAAAACGTAATGTAACATTAAATTTTCTGATCCCACGGGAGATAAAATAAGTCCGTTTCCATTGCTGTAATAAATAGAAAGCTGCAGAAACTCCGTTAGTAAATACGCCAAGATAGAATATTTAAAAATTATTGACAGAAAGTGTACTAGATGAATTGGGTGTTATATGTTAATTGAACTAGTCTTATTAATTAGAATTTTCATTGCAGTATTGCACTCTTATTATTAATCACTTACCTGTGTAATACCTGTAAACGGAACTGAATTTTGAATACCATTTTCGCATGCAATAAAGTGTAACCATTTCAAGCAATTTATTTTTATCCAAAGGACTTTCTTGCCTAGTCTGGGCAAATGTAAGATTAGTATAAAAATAATTACACGAAAACTAAAAAGCTTGGCAAGACTTATTAATTTTATCTATAAAGGAATGAATGTGTTATAATTTTAATATGTTTTTTAATACTACAAAAAAGAAATTGACAAACTGTGAACATGAAGTTATTAAGTTTACAAGAATAGTTATAATATCAAAGTTGAGTTCATCATCTATATCAACTTTTATTTACTGCTGCCATCTCTGTGGGTACTTGAGAACAGCATTAAGTCACTAATGCACCTATAGGATATTGTTACATCTTAATTTCTAACCGTAAATCACTTTGTCTCTTTTTAGTATAATAATTATGAGTTTTTACTTTCTAAATAACCTTACACGTGTTAAAAAAACAACAGCAATTTTTTTAGAAAAAATATATTTCCTGAAACCACTAATTACAGCTTCCTGAAATATTGTAATAATTATTAGTAAAATATTTGAAAGGCTCATTCGCCGTTTAAGTAAAAGACCACTACTACATGATATACTCGTTAAAATATGTACCTAGGTATTTATTAATATATTTGATTCAATATATATATATATATATATATATATATATATATATATATATACAGTGCGAACGTTTAGAATGGAAACCGTAAATGAAATGCGCCCTGTAGATTTTTCGCAAAAACGCTCGGACACGTCAATTCTTAAATTCAATTGCGCTTCTTTTGATACCATTGTTTTGGATATGACGTCATTAGGTAATCTCTGTGACGTCATCATGATATTTTTTCAAATGGGAATGTCCAGTTCTTTCATTAAATTTAAATAGAGAAAATATTCCTGAAAATGGCAATATACCACACTATGGCCTTAAAGTGGATAGTTTTTGAGATAAAGAGCTTTGAAGTTTGAAAAAAGAAAAAGTAGGCTAGCCAAAAAAAACTGTTTATCACAACTTAACTAACAAATGGATAATAAACGCAATGAAAACTAGTTAAATAAGAGGCTCGAACTGTAATCCTTGTGCTTCTTGACAATAGGCAAGCCTCTGTTGAAATTCTTGTATAATACTTTATTGATTGTGTGTGGGTGTATAGTTCTAATTTCATCTCGAATTTTTGTTTTTAATTTGTTAATATCCCGTGGTTTATTATTATACACTTTAGACTTAAGATAACCCCACAAAAAGAAATCAAGGGGTGTGAGATCAGGGGATCAGGATCAAATAATTGAAATTTTTTTTTGACTTGCCTACTTCTTCTTTTTTCAAATTTCAAAGCCCTTTACGTCAAAAACTATCCACTTTAAGGCCATAGTGTCGTATATTGCCATTTTCAGGAATATTTTCTCTATTTAAATTTAATGAAAAAACTGGACATTCCCATTTGAAAAAATATCATGATGACGTCACAGAGATTACCTAATGACGTCATATCCAAAACAATGATATCAAAAGAAGCGCAATTGAATTTAAAAATTTACGTGTCCGAGCGTTTTTGCGAAAAATCTACAGGGCGCATTTCATTTACGGTTTCCATTCTAAACGTTCGCACTGTATATATATATAATATATTTTAGACAGCCATCATAAATCACTTCTTATCATTAAATGTTTTGTGTTTGACACATTCATATTCAAAAATAAATCCGACGCAGAAAACTATAATATACCCACATCGAATAGCTAGTAAAACTATGGCCATTCATTATAATTATCAGGAAGCTCGCAAAAGCTACGTCCCCAACAGTTACATTTCCATTTCATCAAACTTCTAAAATTGACCTAGACGTTACTTTCTTCCTTCCTGGGTTACACTAATGTATCTCCAAATGAAAACTACCAACCTTTCATCTTTAATTTTGTGAAAACGTGCCTTCGTAAAACATTACAGTTTTAATTGTTCTGACTGTTGTGGTGTGTGGTAAATAGCAATGTTAGAAGAAAAAGTATACCTGCTGATACAGTGTGACCCACGAAGGCTGTCTACATAGAGTATTGCATAGATATAAGAGATGCTTAAAATTATACAGGGCGCCCTATTTCTTGACCCGTTGCATGGGTAACTTTTTTATTAGTAGAGATACAAAAACGCTTAAATGAGCAAATTAGTGCAGTTTCGTATTAGTAATTCTACGGTAAGGCGAAAAATTATATACGGGGGAAGGTTGAAAAGTTATTGACAAAAAACGAAAAATCCAACTTTTCTATTATCCCTCGTAGCTCGTTCATTTGAAGAGTTAGAGAAAAATGCTTCACATGTTTTTTGCAGTATTTTTCATGTAAAATGACAAGCACTTGCTACTTCTTATATATCTCTTAAAATGGTTGAGAATCACAGTAAAATACATTTTTTTTAAATGTAATGGATAGGTGGCTGTAACATTAACCGAAAGTCCCCTTTTTTCTCTTTCAGATGATATAACATAGTCCATATTTTATCCTTACAAAAGTAATAATAATCGTTGTTTTTAAAGAAAGTTTATTGTCACATCAAGAATGCTATGGATTATGGAACAAAAGAATGTTTTGAGAACAGGAATTATTAATTAATTAATTATATTGAAGTAAATGTTCGAAATGACCACTATCCTGTTGGATACATAGTAAGCAACGTTTCTGGATACTTCTTAAAACATTATTTATTGTATGTCCATGTATGCTTCTAATTGCATCTTGAATCCTGACTTTTAGATCCTCTATATCTAGAGGAGCTGTCACATAAACTTTATCTTTCAATAACCCCCAAAGAAAGAAATCTAAGGGGGTCAAATCAGGTGTTCGCGCTGGCCAGTCGATATCCATTCTATTTCCTATAACATTATCAAACTGTTCATGTAAATATTGTTTTACCTCGCGGGAATTATGCGCAGGTGCTCCATCGTGTTGGAAGTACTTAAGATTTCTAAAAATATGAAGTGGTAATTCATTTAAATATTCCTCTGTTAGAGTATTCCTTAGAAAATGAAGGTAATTATTCGCATTCAAATTATCTTCGTAAAAATATGGGCCAATAATTTTGCCACAAAAAATTCCACACCACACATTTATCCCAAATTGACGTTGATTTCTTCTTTCAGAAACAAGATGTGGATTTTCTCGGCACCACATTATGTTATTATGGCGGTTAAAAATACCATTGTTGGTAAATCTACTTTCATCACTGAATAAAATCTTTTTCCAGAAGTCTAGATCCTCTTCGCATTTTGAAATGTACCATCGACAAAATGTCATCCTTCTTTGATTATCAGCTGGATATAAAGTATTGCATATGGAATAATGATAAGGCTTTAAATTGTTACCTTTTAAAATAGTTCTTACAGTTTCCTTGGAAGTGTTGCAGTGATGTGCAATTTCTGCAGTTGAAGAATCAGGTTTAAAATTTACATAAGCCAAAACATTTATTTCAGTGTCTTCATTGAAGTTTCTTTCATCCTTAGGCTTTGAAAAAGAACCGTATAATCGTATATTATTTTCCAGCTGTCTAAATATTCTATGATGGGGTTGTCTTCGTTCCATGTAAGTTTCAAAATAAAGATTCGCTGCAGCTTGTGCATCTCGATTTTGGTTATAATAACAAAATAGCATATAATTTTTCTCTTCGTTGGTGTACATATTTGCAACACTATTATTTTGTAGGCAGTATTAATAATAAACAATAAACTACTTAACAAAAACTAAAAATGCCAACTAGACGTTTTTAAAAATATCAGGAATCTTATTTTTTGTTTTATTTCCATAGCATTCTTGATGTGACAATAAACTTTCTTTAAAAACAACGATTATTATTACTTTTGTAAGGATAAAATATGGACTATGTTATATCATCTGAAAGAGAAAAAAGGGGACTTTCGGTTAATGTCACAGCCACCTATCCATTATATTTAAAAAAAATATATTTTACTGTGATTCTCAACCATTTTAAGAGATATATAAAAAGTAGCAAGTGCATGTCATTTTACATGAAAAATACTGCAAAAAACATGTGAAGCATTTTTCTCTAACTCTTCAAATGAACGAGCTACGAGGGATAATAGAAAAGTTGGATTTTTCGTTTTCTGTCAATAACTTTTCAACCTTCCCCCGTATATAATTTTTCGCCTTACCGTAGAATTACTAATATGAAACTGCACTAATTTGCTCATTTAAGCGTTTTTGTATCTCTACTAATAAAAAAGTTACCCATGCAACGGGTCAAGAAATAGGGCGCCCTGTATAAGATATAAGTAGAGTATATTATGGAATAAAATGCATATTTGTTTAAAATATGTTCAAGGCTACTAAAAGGATAGGCGAAAAATATTCTATACATGTATATAATGTGATCTATCAGATATGTCCACAATTGTATCTATTATTGCAGAAGTGTTTCAAGGGATGAAAAAGAATATTATAAAAAATGTTGTAAGTTTGGATATAAAGTTGTTCATAGCATAAAGGGTATCATATATTACATAAGCTAGTAGAGAGAATTATTAAACCGTGTTTTCACAAATACGCTATTTTAGTGTTTTTTGTTTTAATATTAATGTATTTGTGTCCTATCTAAATATATATCACAAGTGCAGAATATGTAAAATATGTATCATTGACATAGTTTTCCACATAAAACTAAAAGACGGTACTGCACTTGATGAGGGTTTCGCCAACCAATTCCTATTTGCATCTAAACTATTGTTACGGTTCAGTGAACTATCTCGACGGCTCAGTGAACCACCGGGGCGGCTCAGTGAACCGCCGCGATGGACCAATGAACCGCTGTGAGGACAATGGACCGTGATTGACTAAACAACAAAAGGGGGCTATATAGGATTGGCCCTTTGTTCACTTCATTCATACTATTTTTACATTTTGCAATTTCCCAACTCTCAAATGCATCTATCTACCTGAAATTTGTTACATTTCTAATTAGTCTTAAATTCCTACTCTCTTTTATGGTTGTTCTCAAACGCATGCTGGGCGACACTAGATTTATCTGTTCTACTATATTTGAGATAAGCCATATGTTCCTTGAATCTAGTTTGAATTGACCTTCTAGTTTGTACAACATACTTTTAATTGCAGTCTTTACAGCTAATTTCGTAAGTCCCCGACTTTTCCTTAGTATCTATTTTGTCCTTTGGATTACCTAAAAGTGGTTGCAGTTTATTTCCCGATGAATAGTCCCACTGACGTACCTATATTTTTAAAAACCTTACCACAACCACGGGTAAAACGAGGATCGTAAATAATAGGTAGATAAGGTTTTTGAAGATATAGGTATGTTAGTGGTTTATTCATTGGACTACAACAACTTTTAGGCAATCTACAAGATAAAATAGAAAGTAAGGAAAAGTCGGGGATTTACGAAATTAGCTGTAAAGACTGCAATCAAATGTATGTTGGACAAACTACAAGGTTTATGGCTCAAACTAGGAATATATGGCTCATCTCAAATATGGTAGAATGGACAAAGCAGGTTATATGGGATTGGCCCTCTGTCACCATTCATACTATTTTTGCACTTTACAATTTGCAAACTCTCAAATGCATCCAGCTGTCTGGAATTTGCAATCCTAATTAGTCTTAAATTGCCACTATCTATCTCATGGTCTAATAGACTTATCTGTTCTATCATATTTGAGATGTTCCATATGTTCCTTGAATCTAGTATGAATGCACTTTTTAGTTTGCCCAACATAATTTTGATTGCAGTCTTGATGTGATTGCAGATTTTATTGTAAATAGGACATAGTGTTAACATAGGTTTAGTTTTAATCATCTTCAGATGATGCCGAAACGCGCGTCGAGTGGAGTATAACATTTTGGTGTTATGTGGAAAACTAAGTCAGTGTTAGTAAAGATATTATTATATTCCAGGCATGCATTAACATGGTTTTTGCGTTTAGGTATGTACACTTACAATTAATATATAATTAATTGTATTTAAATAGTAATTGATTGTATCATGTAAAACTGTTTCTGTTTCCAAATCCTTTCGATTTGTTTTTTTTTTGCAAATCAATGGGGTAGGTTTGTGTTTTGTGTGTTTGATTTCGTGTTTTATCTGGTCTATTGAGGGCTACCGCTTTCTCAGTTTGTATAATTAGATCCCAGTTTATAATTTCTGATTTGTAATATTTTTGATGGTTGGTTATATACCGATTGCATAATATTATATCACAGAACCATTATCTGATTAGCAATTTTAGCCACTGTGTCATGTCTATTGGACCCACTTGCAAGTATTTTCTGCATTTATCGCTATTAACTGGTACATCTTTTAAAATATTTATTTTATAGTTATTTGTAGGTATAGCTTGATACGCTACAGTACATTGATGTCAGTGTACAATATTATCAATACAATATTATCAATATTATTGATACTCATAAATTATATTTTTCTTATAGATAGGCTAGTACAAAGTCTATTAGTAAATTATTTTTGGTTTATAAATAATCTTGTAAAATTGCATGTTTCATACATAAAATTTAACAGCTATTGCTTCTTGCGGTTAAGTAAGTATGCTTCTTGACGATGAAATTGAGTGTGGCACATTATGAATGGGTGTAGAGTGATACCTGTCACCGATATTGTTACATATTGATTTAATTGTAGTAATTTAATATGTAGGTAATAACTATTTTAAATCGTAATTATCACAAATATTATTAAGCGTATTAATTTAACGGTCATTTACTATGAAACTAGTAGCCGGAATATCACTTAAGAATTGTTATTTCATATTATTCTGTTTGCATTAACACTATAAGATGTATTTATTGCGCCTATGCTCCCTGATGTCCTACAAATATATTAACGTATTAAAAGGACGCTATGTGAAGGTGCATGGTTTTTAACCTCATATAAATAAACAATGAAAACTCCTGACCCTAATCTACATCAATGCCAATAAATTCACAAGAATCTAAAATTCAAACTAGAAAATTCGTAAACCTACCCCTAAAAAATTAAATCATAGTCATTACAAAACCCAAACTTTATTGTCCTTCTCTGAAGCACACACGAAACTGTTTATTTATCGGCACACGTAGACTTAAAATCATAGTTTGGTCTTCGGACATCTCACTATTTGAAACAACTTCAGAAAGTTTATCATACCCAAATTTTAAATTGTTGGACTTCCCATAAGCCAGTCCGGACTTGCACGGCCGAACCATAAATTAATAGCGTATTTCTTTTTCGCGCCAGATTAGTACGTTTAATTCCAACTTTCTTTATGTCAATGGCGAGTTAACCATCACATTTTCTTAACACAAATAAAATGTGATGCCGGTGTTTCGATTCTGTGGTGTTTAGCCTTGAACCTGGAATCTGTATGAGTTTTATTCGTCGCATAGATTCGTCTTGTATTTTGTGTAGTCAGCGAAATATGTGAAAGTGAAACTAGCGTTTTATAAGAACTTTTGTACAGTGCTTGGGTAAGTATTTAGTGTTACACTTATCCTATACACCATTTAGAATACTGGAATGTTTATAGTTTCTTTACTGGTACTGGTCTACTGTCCACTTGTTGAATGCTGTACTGCCTGGGTCTTATATTAACCAGGTTTCGAGTTGGGGTTTGTGTGGATTTTCTGTGGTTGATGTCTGGCACAGGTCGTAAAAGGACTGACTATTTGAGGCTTTGGTATTGAGTACTGGTATTCAAAGGTACTTTTCGTGGATGTCTAGGCTGTAGCTGCTAGGTAGCTGCTGTAGTGGTGTTGATGTACCTCTTCTGGTTAATTCGTGTGCCCCAGGGACATGTAAAAAAACATACAAGTAAGTACTGATCTACTTAATGTATACTGAATAAAGCTTTAAAATGCATGCATTACTAATTACAGTGTGTCCACAAGCTACCGTTTAGATTTACATATTTTACTTCTAAACTTATAAAATACAGAGAAAAAAAAAAGAAATCATAATTATCACAGAAGATATTAACCCACATTATACTGTTACTCCATTTATTACCAAGGTATGCAATTAACATTACACAACGAACATTTTGCTAACTAAACAGACAGTGGCTCACCTACCTTTCTGTGTTCATCATGTCCTGATGATAGCATTTTTGTAATATTAAATAACTAACATTTTAATTTTAAGAATACCTTTTCTTCAACAAATCAATATTTTACTTGCTTGTACATACCTGCCTATACAATATTGGTTTAATTAATTTAATTCATCGGGATTTGTCACTGAAGGAAGGGAACCTGTTCGTTATTTTATGTTATATTGTCTAGTCCACCATAGGTATTCCACTAATTTACTAGCGTTTTATCTGGTGGCTTTACGATGCCGCCAGCTTAAATTGCCAAGCAACGTTGTGTTGTTACCCCTAGTAGGAGTGTGCCTGTCTATAATATGTACTGTCTTATTTTACAGGTTTATTGGAGAAAAACAGGTTTATTGGAGAGAAACCGAAAACAACAGTACAGCTTTATGAACCGGACTCACCTCCGAATAAATTACCGAAACATAAGCAGAAATATCTTGTGGAACGTTTCGAACCAGACATAACAAATAAGCAAAATTTTAAATTGAAAGAGGTAGTTATAACAAACAAACGTAAAAGATCTGACGAAAATGATGAACCACGCAAGATAAGAGCTGTTTTACAAACATTCGACTTATTTTCATCAGTCAATAATAACATCTCAAAAACTAGTTCTCTAAATAAAAGAACTCGCCAAGTTAGTGAATCTGGGAAATTAGCTGTAAAACCAGTAGCCTGTTCTTTGTTACTTAAAAATATAAAAAAAGCAAAAAGTTCGTTATTAGGCCTGTTAATATGACATTATATATTAAACAGCATTAAAGTTAAAATAAAGTTTGTGAACTTATGTAAATATTTAGTTTATTTGTATATGATATACAGGGTGATTGATCGAAACCGTCCATTAACAGTATTGGGAATTCTGTTCATAATATTTTTCTGAAAATTTCAGCATCTAGGTAATGAATCATGCTCTTTTCAATGAAAATATTTTCAAGATGGCGGCACTTCCGGAAGTACCGGATATTGATATCAACTTTCTTATTTCAAATGGAATGGTATAGTTTTTTTTGCATTTTTGAATTCCGGATGTAATTTTAGGGGGACTTTGTGTAGCATTCCCTATACCTAACTTAAACTGTTTTTGAAATATTGACGGGTGAATATTGACATTTTTGCAACTTTGACACCCTGTAAAATCTAAACGGTTTGAGATCAAGCAAAACGGTTTGCACATTCCTATCTTAACTTCTTATAAGCTATCGTTTGATACTAATTTCAAATGTATCCAGGAATTAAAAATTTTCAAAATTTTCAGAAAATTTAAAATTTTTGGATAATTCTGAAATTAGTACCAAACGATAGCTTATGAAAAGTTAAGATAGGAATGTGCAAACCGTTTTGCTTGATCTCAAACCGTTTAGATTTTACAGGGTGTCAAAGTTGCAAAAATGTCAATATTCACCCGTCAATATTTCAAAAACAGTTTAAGTTAGGTATAGGGAATGCTACACAAAGTCCCCCTAAAATTACATCCGGAATTCAAAAATGCAAAAAAAACTATACCATTCCATTTGAAATAAGAAAGTTGATATCAATATCCGGTACTTCCGGAAGTGCCGCCATCTTGAAAATATTTTCATTGAAAAGAGCATGATTCATTACCTAGATGCTGAAATTTTCAGAAAAATATTATGAACAGAATTCCCAATACTGTTAATGGACGGTTTCGATCAATCACCCTGTATAGTTAAAAAAACTACTCACATATGTTTAAAAAATATTTTGTTTTTTATTTCTATTAAGAAAGATGAATGTTTCCTGTAGACTGATATAAGCGAAAAAAAATAAGAATACTAAAATTAAAAGATAATAATTGTTATATCGAGCAAAAATGTTGTCAGTAAATTTTAAAATAACTGAGCTTATTGTTGTTAATTTTACGGTCACAAAAACTGTTCATTGTAAAATACGATATCAAAATTCATGTTCAGATATAGTTATAATATATTTTAGGTATTCCATTGTAGCAGGTTACAGCTTGAGATTAACAGCTTGTCTACTATTACAGTCTACTACTAATTTCAAAATGGTCACAGCAGACCATTGCATTATGCATTACGTATTGTGTAAGATAAAAAATAAATAAAATGAGAATCATTTAAAACTATGATTGAATTTAAGTACCTATCTATAGGGATCTTCGACTAACGTCCCCCTAAAGCCATAATAGAATTCAAATATGCAATAAAATGTACAGCACTTCATTTAAACGGGTGAACACCAAGTCCAACAAGAAATTATTTTTGGTTTAGAAACAATCTTGCTATATTGCATGTATGAAGTAGGGCTGCTATTTGTGATTGGGTATATACATTTTCTTCCACGCTAAGTTGAGTGAGGTGATTTATGAATGAATATGGAGTGATAACCGTCACCGATATAGTGAATGGAATTATAGGGCCTTGTTTCTGTTTCCATATTCTTTCAACTTCTATTACTAGTTGTTGGTATTTTCCTTCTTTTATTTTATGGATTGCCACATCGATCTGGTAGGTAATCCTTTTTATATCTGGTCTATTATGAGCTACCGTTTCATCAGTTTTTATGATTAAGTCCCAGTATAATTTATAATATTTGTTTTTTATTATAGTTGGTGATGAATATTGGTAGTACGCTTGAGACTCAGATTATCAGATAGGTAGTATGCTTGAGACTCAGATAGAAGGGCTATTACCTAGTGAATAATTTTTGCCACTGCCTGCATTATGGTATATTGGTATATTGCACAACTGCTAGTAGTTTTCATCCGAATGTTATATGTTCTATGGTTTCAAGAAATTTATGGCATCGCTCCTAATTGAAATATATCGTAAAATATAAAAATAGTTTACTGGTCGCTATTTCTTGGTCTTGTATTGCAAGTATAAATCCATCTGTTTCTGGGTATAATTTGAATATTTGTAAGACCTTAAAAGGAGTTTTTTTGTTTATAAATTCTTGGGTGACACTATTATCATTATTGTTGTTATTATTATTATTATTAGTGTTATTATTATAATTATTCATTATTATTACTGCCTTCGTCATAATCATTTTTATCATTATTGTTATTCCTTTCTTTATTAGATATATTATATAATAATACTATTATGTAATTTGTTTCATTATAACGCATGTCATAATATAAGCAGACACTTTTTAAACAAAAGCATAAAACTTAATTTTTCCGCATTAAATAAATTCTTAATTTTCATGATGCATACGTACTGTTTACGAGTACAGTTTATGGATAAAAATTTTAAATTATGCTTAATTAACTTAACTTCTAGTACATTTTAACAGGAAAACCGGAAAGTTTCAGAGAGGAAACGTGTCCATCTAACAGTGCAGTCTACTCACGAGGCAGCATATTAGTATTTCATGCCAAATAGTCTGTATTTATCTAGTAGAAGACTATCATAGAGTAAGTTTTACTTTTTGATATAGTTCACTTGAAAATTAACAGATGAAATCATCTTAGTTAAATAAAAAATTATTTTGGGAGGTATTCTCGCCCGCTGTAAAATAAATATAAGTAAGACCACTGAAATTATTTGAAAGGAGGGTATTTTCTGATTAACACAAACAAAATATTTATATGATAAGTGTAATAAAATAACCTTTCTCAGTTTAATCTTTAACTCATAAAAACCTGCACATATTTAGAAATCTGAAAATATTTGACAATGACAAACATGGACAGGTAAAATAAACAACTGTAAATATATTAGCTTATTAAAACTTAAGATAGGAATGTGTAAACCGTTTTATTTGATCTAAAACCGTTTATATTTTACAGGATGTCAAAGTTGAAAAATGTCAATAGTCACCTGTCAATACTTCAAAAATGTAGGATCCAAAAATGCAATAATATATAGGGTGTCCCATTTAAAATAACATTTAAAAAGTGGTAGAAACTGCAAAATATTTTCGTCAAGTAGATCACGGCCCACTTTGGCTTCCTCTCAAATTTCAAATTAATTGATTCTCCAGATACTTCTAATGCACCGCCACCGTGGGACACCCTGTATATATAATATACACTATATTATAGAATTAATTATTCAATTCTGTAATTTGCTTTACGTCACTATATTTAACAGTACGTAGGATTACATCAGGATGTAAAATTTAAAATTATAGAGGAGTATAAAATTCGTATTCTATAATGTAACTGAACTAGATACAATTTCGTATCAGAAAATATAACTTTCAGTTTTCACTTATGTGCTACTTAGTTTTACCACTTTTACTAAATATTGGATGCTTCTTTTGCTGATTTATATTTTTGAAAGCATATAAAAGAGATAATATATAGATTATTTAAAGTTATGTTCGCACAAATCGAACTTCGAGTAACCATCCAAGAGAATAGCTGTGAGGGAAATGCTGCACTTCTTAAGCCCCATTTCATTGCGAAATACCTATACAAGAATTGTGTAGTAGTTAGGTACATATAAAAAAGTTTCTTATTCTAAAGGCGTCTAGAAATAACCTTCGTACAAAAATAAGATGGAAAAATGGAAAATAGAACTGTTTTCAATATTAAAACAGAATATTGCTTACAGTGCAATGAATATAATATAATATACAGAGTACCGAATTCGCTGCATCTCTTATATACCCCAAGGTTATATCGACTATAGCGCTTACATTTTCGTACAGAATAGCATCTGAAATCCGTTAATATTGCAGACGTTTATCAACAAATTTCAAGTAGCATTAAGAGATATTAAGAATTCGAATTACCACATTATGTAAAGCGGATTTAGGAGCCAATTTTACCTAGTAAGTTTAAGTTACTGCTACACGTAATATTGTGCTTATAATATCTTCTTTAGTCTGTTATTACCATTCTTTACTAATTGAGATGGCCCTTATACGAAATTATAAGTGATTATTCTACGTCGCGTGATAATAGAGCTAGATATTCAGCATTAACGATCTTTAAAGTACAACACTGCAGAACTGAAACGCAACAATGTAAAACACTTTTTTTATTTTATTTATATTCCAAAGAACTGAAATAACGGTAAAATGTATGTAAAACAGCTAGGCACATAATCCATAGAACTAAAAAAACTTTAAGTCATGCATACCTTTTCTATTGGCGGATATGGAACCAAATTTGATATATGGCTATTATGTTCTAACAATTGTCTCTTTGCTGCGGTTCGCAAAATATTTTTTATCTTAGTGACGTCATATTCTAGCTAATTAAGTGACCACTGTTTTATTAGAAAAATATGAAATTTCTGTAACAGTTGTTGGTTGATAGCTATAGACCATAACGTTTGTTTACATCTTTCTTTATATATGAATTAAGCCAAAAAGTTAACTAAGAGATAAATTATGAATGAAATTATCAAATATTATGGTTCAATAAAGTTTTATCTTTCCTCGTTACCTATTATCCGAGATATGCAAAGGAATAACCTTATTTTAAAATATGTCGCGCAAACAACTACTTTGCAATACAAGCTTAATCCATTTCCTATTAATTTTGTTTTTCGTTTGTTTAGATCCACCTGCTGAAAAGTGATAGGAAGTATGATTTTCTGAGTTGATTCTTTATCTCATATCTGTCTACACATGTAAATACAACATACGAGTAGCAAGGTCGGTGGGGGCCATGGGCACGCGTACACAGTAAAAAAAACGACTAATTTTAACACTGAGTTAACACTCATCAGTGTGTATATAATCCACACTTGGCAGTGTTAGACATATCAGTGTATTATTACATTACATAAAAGTAATTTAACACAGTAGATTTTACAAGGTAATGTGTAGGTAATAGTTCACCGTGTAATTATTCCGTATTTATGGCGGATTGATTCATTTTTAACACACGGTTTTGTAAATTTTAGTACAATTTATGAGTACTTCTACAAACTTGGCGGGTATATCGTTCGTGTAATACGAGTTCTAAAGGTTTAGTTATTATACCACCCAATTCGTGTTAAAAATAACACTGCAGCAAATTACGATTACAACTTGGTAATTTTACCATTTGTCTTTTTTTACTGTGTATATACCTACTAAATTACGGTAGCTTCGCGATCACCGCGGGCGACCGAAGGTGTTCCCAAGCCTTTCTCCTATCCCTAGGCGCATTTTCGTACCTTTTCCTAATTTAAACGCCTTTTCAAAAAACCTCTGCAAAATTTTCGTCGATCGCCGTCCGGCGAGAGAGATGCGGCTAGCACCGGCGTTTGTTCTCGCGCCTAATGGCCTCGTCTCGCCTACCTAATTCCCGCCTTTTCGCGGGACCATCTCGACCCCTGTTCTAATTTTTAGGGCTTCGAGAACCGCTTCACTTGAAACTTCCGTCCTTTCTTTAATCCTTTGAAATTTTTTTTTTCGAGACCGTATGTCGAGTTCTTCTACGTCTATTTCGTTTTCGAAAATCTCGAGTCGCGTCCGTCTCAACTTCTTTCTCATTTTATCTGCCGATGTGAGATTGCACTAACAACAAGCACCTCCTACGAAAACTGTCAAATTAATTAAACTTCAGATAGGTTATTTTCCTATGAGAAATATTGCTAACGGAATCAACAGTACTAACTGCCAAACACTTCTGATTACCAAAATACTGAAGCAAAATGCTTTTCCAATTAGAATATCGGTAAAAATTTATTTTTCAGGTTAACACGTATAGTTTACCTGTCTCAGCGTCAAACAATAACGAGTGACGCGGTGGTGTAATGGTATAAGTCGCAGGATTTCAAACATCATACAGGGTGTCCACCTAGTGCGCGTAAGTCCAATATCTGGGTTAATAAAAGAGATAACTTAATTTTTTTTTCTACAGGGTTGTCTAATATCCCGAGCTGCACAAAATGAAAATATATTTACATATTCAGGGTGTTCAGTTTTTCCTGGACAGGTACCAACTTCATTTTTTAAATGGAAACCTATATTTTTTATGGCATTATCGAATTCTACGTAAAAAATTAGTGGGACTTTGTGCATAACACTGCTATTGAAATATTGATAGTTTTCGAGATATTTGACTTTTAATTTTTTTTTCTTATGTTTCGTCACTTCTAATAGTTGACATAATTATGGTTGTATGACAGCTAGAAATTATTTTTTTTTCAGAAACTGTAGAGTGAAGATGGCTCTTTCGAAAAACGTATCAAAAGTTGACCTGCCATATACAGGGGGCAACAGAAATCGTGCCAAACCTGATGGTTTAAAATTTAAAAAATCTCGACTTTTTGAAATGGAACACCCTGTGTTTTATGATTTTATGAAATGCCTTTCTGTAGACTCTACAATTTTATAATAGCTTTCCCTATACCTAAGTTGCGTAGTTTTTGCAAAAAACCCACTTTTATGAAAAATACCCGATTTGCGCACGTTCCTTTCTCGGGAAAAACGCAGTGAGCGTCTGTCACGCAATAAAATTTGTGACAATCAGTTTACATGTCATTTCTTCTTTTACTGAATATTCACGTACGAGTTTAGAGTAAGTACTAAGCGTGCATACAATGAACTATTCAAAAGAAGAATTAGTGAAAATGGTTTATGCCTTAGGAGAAGCTCATGGAAATTGTTTGCTAGCAGCACGTATTTACAAAGCAAATAATCCAGGTTTACAGAGATTTCCACGTGCTGACTGTTTTGAAAATGTGAAAGAAAGATTTGAAAGAACAGCAAATGCGAATTATGAGAAAACTACCAGGAGACATGACGGTAACAATGACGATATTCAGTTTAATGTTGTGGCGTCTGCAGTGGAAAATCCAAATATTAGTGTCAGGAAAATCAGTAATAATCTTGGAGTTTCCAAAAGCTTGACAAACAAGATACTGAAGAAGAATAATTTTCATCCGTATCATATTAAAAACCATCAAGCACTGTTACCTCAAGATCACCTAAACCGCCTGCAATTTTGCCACTGGGCATTGGATAAAATTCAGGAAAGTCCAAACTTTTTTATGAATGTCTTGTTTACTGACGAATCAACATTTTCAAACACATGCTTACCCAATCGTCGCAACTTTCATCACTACGCTGACAATAATCCAAGATTATTGAGGGTACTAGATAATCAGCATCGTTTCAAAGTGAACGTGTGGGCTGGAATTTGTGGAGAACATATTGTTGGACCGTACTTTTTTGAAGGCAATTTAAATGCCAATGTGTATTTGCATTTTTTGCAAAACGAACTTCCCCTTCTACAGCTACAGAATATGCCCGCTGATTATTTGGTTCAACAATGATTTCAGCATGATGGTGCCCCTCCACATTCCACTTTGGCGGTACTGTGATTATTTTATTGTTGTAGTACTTTTCCTATTATCTATTCATATTTCAGATTAGAGAACACCTAAACCACGTATATCCAAATAAGTGGTTAGGTCGTGGTGGTCCAGTTCCTTGGCCTGCACGTTCACCTGATTTAAATATTCTGGACGTTTTCTTGTGGGGTTATATCAAGGAGCGAGTATACGAAGTACCACCAACGGATATGCAAGACTTGAAAGAAAAGATCCAAAATGAGTTTCTAACCATAACGCCCGAAATGTTAAGAAATGTTCACATTCATTTTCGTCGTAGATTAATGCTTTGTGTTGAAAACAACGGTGGACATTTTGAGCATTTACTTTAGGTTAGCTTGCTTGTATGAGTATTGCGTATTCTTTTTTCAATACTCTATGTATATTCATCCATTTCACTAATAATTTTTCTAACTACGGTAACACCGTTTGGTTTTCAATATGATACGTATGAAACTTCTTCTTCAATATCTTATTTGTCGAGCTTTTGAAAACTCCAAGATTTCTACTGATTTTCTGATACTAATATTTTTGGATTTTCAACAGCAGAAACCACAACATTAAACTAAATATTATAGTTGTTACTCCCATGTCTCCTGGTAGTTTTCTCATAATTCCCATTTGCTGTTCTTTCAAATCTTTCTTTCACATTTTCAAAACAGTCAGCACGTGGGAATCTCTATAAATACGTGCTGCTAGCAAATAATTCCCATGAACTTCTTCTAAAGCATACGCCAGTTTTGCTAATTCTTAATTACATGTAGAGCTTTTATGATTTTTTACTTTTATTTACAAATAAATGGTAACTTTCCATAAAGACTTGTTTATTAAACTGAAATTATCTAAATTTTTCAGTTATTTTTATTTTAAGAAGTGTAAACTAATACATTTTATAAAAATAAATAGCCTTACAATATTTTTTCCGTCAAAGGAGTGCGCAAATCGGGTATTTTTCATAAAAGTGGGTTTTTTGCAAAAACTACGCAACTTAGGTATAGGGAAAGCTATTATAAAATTGTAGAGTCTACAGAAAGGCATCTAATGAAATCATAAAACACAGGGTGTTCCATTTGAAAAAGTCGAGATTTTTTAAATTTTAAACCATCAGGTTTGGCACGATTTCTGTTGCCCCCTGTATATCGCAGGTCAACTTTTGATACGTTTTTCGAAAGAGCCATCTTCACTCTACAGTTTCTGAAAAAAAATAATTTCTAGCTGTCATACAACCATAATTATGTTAACTATTAGAAGTGACGAAACATAAGAAAAAAAAATTAAAAGTCAAATATCTCGAAAACTATCAATATTTCAATAGCAGTGTTATGCACAAAGTCCCACTAATTTTTTACGTAGAATTCGATAATGCCATAAAAAATATAGGTTTCCATTTAAAAAAATGAAGTTGGTACCTGTCTAGGAAAAACTGAACACCCTGAATATGTAAATATATTTTCATTTTGTGCAGCTCGGGATATTAGACAACCCTGTTGAAAAAAAAATTAAGTTATCTCTTTTATTAACCCAGATATTGGACTTACGCGCACTAGGTGGACACCCTGTACATATAATGCTGAATTTCGCAAGTTCGAATCACGCTGGAATCAATTATTTAATTTTATTTTTTTATGAGTATTACTAGTGTTTAGTTATTGTTTCATTGTCCATATTTTTTATTCGTTGTGCAGGTAAAGTTTGGAATTAATTCGTTCATTTTGGCAGTCTGTAAAGTTCATCATTTTAGCTTTCAAAGGTACTTCTAAAATATTAATTTGTTGCAACAATTATGACGGAAATATATTTTTTAACGCCACCGTTACACCTTTTCGAGGGGCGGCCGGGGCTCCGAACCGTAGCGGAGGGCCCCATTGATAAAATTGATAAAAATGTTTACTAAAAAGTGAATTCTACTTTCAGCACTTAAGAAATGGTGATGTTATATCATCAAAAATAGAGTACCCTTACAATTCATAAAAATATTATTAAGAAAAATCGTTTAGTATAATTACATCATCATTCCAGATACAAAATTTCAGCTTTCTGTTTCTAAATTTATTATTTCATATACAAAGGATTATCTCAAATTGTTTAATATATATTTTTTCTTAAAATTAATATTATTCTACATGCTTTTGTCACCCGAAGCACCCCAGGCCGCAGACCTGGACCCCCGATAGGGCTAGAAGTTGCTAGTTCCTTTATTAGTTTTTGTAATTTTTTGAGCCAATTTCTTTTCAACTTATCTCTCTCTTGCACTCTCCGAAAAATATTTATTTAGTTCTTTGGAAATGATATTTTTATCAGAGGTAATTTTATGATTTACTTTAATTTCTTCCAAGTCCATATCTTTTATTCTACCCTCGACGTTTTCAACACATTGCCACATGTGTTTAGGAAATTTTTATTTTTAGTAATTTCCGGTCTAAAATAATCTGATTATAATCTAATCTTGATACAATGGCATCTTGTAGTTGTAAAATAAAACGTGAATTACTGCATTTTATATTTAATGTTTGGAAGACTACTAGAGAGGAATAATTGTTTATAGAAATTATTTCAGAATAGAATAATTTTTATCAAAATTGTATGTACCTACTGTGTAACTAAAAATCTACAATGTATATATGAAAATGAATTTACTTTTCAGGGTTAAATGCATCTGCTTTTCAACAGACAATAATATTTATAAACATTATTTATAACCAGGATCAGACTATAACAAGTCCATAACCAAAGCGCAATTATTCAGCCCGTAGTAGACTAACAGGATCAAACAATTTGCTAACACTTATTGTATTTAGTTTACAAACTGTGTGAGCTGAAGAGAAGGATTTAAATTAAATGTGTATGGTGACAATAAATTGGTAATAGAAACAATTCAAACTTTACACCACACTTTATGATAAAATGTGGAGGTATATTGTAGAAAACAAGTCTGGAATACACTTCATAACTGTTAGTAGTGGTGAGAACACACCGTAGTGCCCTCTTTGGGTCTTTGCTACTATCTGTCTGACAATTATTGTCAAATTGACAGACAGATAATGATCCGCTTTTCCGCAGGAGCCATTATAGCAGTGACCTCTATTGTGTTTGAGAAAGACAATCCTACTTATTTATTTGAAGGAGATCCCGAAAACAACTACTCCACAAGGAATGGGCCGAAGTAATGCAATGCCAGTCGGGGCACATTGTCCGTGGATTAGTTATTTTCGGCATATCCTTAAAATAAAGAAGTAGGATTGTCGTTTTCAAAGACACTAGAGGTCACTGCTATAATGGCGCCTGTGGAAAAGCAGGGCGTAATCTATCTGTCAATTTGACAATAATTGTCAGACAGATAGTAGAAAAGACCCAAAGAGGGCACTACGGTGTGTTTCTCACCACTACTAACATTCACGATGCCCACTACCTATGGCACTCTGATGAGCGCATAAAAAGCGCGAAACCGGTCAGTGTCTGGTGGCTGGTCTCGATGATAGATGTGGCGACTTCTATGGAGATAGGGAAGTAATGCAATACAAACCGCAGCACATTTCCGTGGAGTAGTTGTTTTCGGCATCTCCTTCAAATAAAGGTATAGGTTATAATTTACCTTACATATTTCAATAATAATATGTAAATCTGACAATTATAAACTCCTATGACATTCATATGTTGAAACTAGTATGACAGTAAACTCAAAACAAGAATCCAAACGGTGCACGATATAGGATCCACAATGTTATTTTCCAGAAATATATATTTTTTAATTTTGATGTGCCTCAATATAGTTTACACTAGTGTGATTTACTGTAAATTCCATTATTATAGAGCAACGAATATTTTTGGCCCATTAACGTCATATAATTTATCACTGTTGACGTGCATCCCTTGGATTCTTGTATTATTAACCATATTAAGATTTCCTTATAGCATTGGCGCATTCGCCATTTTATATTAAAATGTTATAAGATACTAGGACTCCTAGCGTGTCTTATACACACTCCGGTTTAACTGCTTTGGCCAAGTAGATATGAGTTGACTTGAACTGCTACGTCCACATTATACAGAGTTTTGGTTCTTGTTGAATATATCTACACATTTATTAAGTATGCAGCCGCAAGTCCTTCAAAATTTATTAACATTTGTATTATTATCATATTATGGCTAATAATTTTAACTTTCACAGATAATAAGATGACTGATGATGTGCTACGCTTGTTTTTCATCTACACTGATGACAATATTGTAATTTTACATAATATATTATGTACCATATTAATAACATAACACATTACCCAAATACATTTTTCGTAGTAATTTTATAAAAATATAGGACATGTTACAGTTTCGTCTAATAAAATATTAATAATTAATATATATTAATATACCGGGTTTCCCATTTCATTTGACTAATGGCAATTAACATGGGCTATTACATTTCATTGAATTTTATATTCCCAGGGCACACTATGAGAAATATTGCTAACGGAATCGATAGTACTGACTGTGAAACACTTCTGATTACCAAAATACTAAAGCGAAATGCTTTTTTAATTAAAATATCACTAAAAATTCGTTTTAAGTTAATAGATGTAGTTTACATAAGGTTTTAAGAAACGTCATTTTACGTCAACGATTGGACTAGTTGGTTGAGCGTCCGTCTTTCAAACTGAACCGCACAATTTTGCAGGTTCAAATCCCGCCTGAGACAACTTTTTTTTATTTTACTTTTTCATTAATTACAAATTATTAGTGTTTACTTATTCCAATAAATATGGTTCATTGTTAGTACCTAGTTATTATTTCAGTTATTGTTAGTTATTATCAGCAAAAAAATAAAATTATGTTTTATTTATTAAATGCACTGTGCTTTTACTAATAGTGTACTTATATCTGCTAATAGTTACTACATATTATACCTCAATCTGGATATTGAGTTAAACAGTTACAGAGGAACTGTCGTGAATTAGTAATAGGTTTTTTTTTAATGAAAAACTATAATTCTAAAATTTTGAGTTTTTTCAACATATTTTAAAAAACTCATAATATTAGAATTAGTTTTTTATTAAAAAAAAAAACCTATTACTGATTCACGACAGTTCCTCTGTAACTGTTTTAACTCAATATCCAGATTGAGGTATAATATGTAGTAACTATTAGCAAAGATAAGTACACTATTAGTAAAAGCACAGTGCATGTAATAAATAAAACATATGTTGCTTATTGATTACTTATTTTGTAAGATAGTAGTTTTAGCTAAAGATAAAGGAAACGAACCAATGAAAACATGTTTTATTTTTTTGTTGATAATAACTAACAATAACTGAAATAATAACTAGGTACTAACAATGAACCATATTTATTCGAATAAGTAAACACTAATAATTTGTAATTAATGAAAAAGTAAAATAAAAAAAGTTGTCTCTGGCGGGATTTGAACCTGCAAAATTGTGCGGTTCAGTTTGAAAGACGGACGCTCAACCAACTAGTCCAATAGTTGACGTAACATGACGTTTCTTAAAACCTTATGTAAACTACATCTATTAACTTAAAACGAATTTTTAGTGATATTTTAATTAAAAAAGCATTTCGCTTTAGTATTTTGGTAATCAGAAGTGTTTCACAGTCACTACTATCGATTCCGTTAGCAATATTTCTCATAGTGTGCCCTGGGAATATAAAATTCAATGAAATGTAATAGCCCATGTTAATTGCCATTAGTCAAATGAAATGGGAAACCCGGTATAATATAAAATAATTATATACAGAATTATTATGTATATATATATATATGTAGTTTCCAATATAAGTACAATTCGTTTTTATAACATAGGTTGTGGAATATTTTCACTACACACAATTTTAATACCGTAAAATGACACCCCTAAGCCTATTTAAAGAGTTCTCCATTATACCATAAAATTCTTAATAAATTATAAAATCCCTAAAGTGCTTGATTAAATGTTTATTTAGTTTTTGTAAGGCATAGAAAGTCATTTCTGTAGAATTTCCCGTGCTGAATTTTACATAAATATAGTTTTATTTGTCTTATCTCATCTCTCTCTTTGTCAGTATGTGACCACACAATCATAGACCAAACTTCATTAATGGATTGTCAAATGTCAGAACCATTTGATGACTAATTTCATAACAAACAGTATAACAATTACAATTATTATTACTACACATAACTACGAATAGTATGAATCTACTTTATATTTACCATCTGTAAACGCCGTATTTAAATAAGGACTAAAACAAGTTAACCAAAAACAGCTATTCTCCTGTCGATATACCACGCCCAACGCTGAAATACAAAGCAGCCGTATTTTGTCTAACACAGAATCAAAATACAAGGATTCGGATTACAACGAAAACTACAAAGAAATACTTTGGACCTCACATCGTAGGATGTCACTAACTGCAGACCGGTTTCGACCTTTTTATGATCCCGTCAGTGCAATATAAGTGATCATACCTAAAGATGCGAAAACCCAAGTACTTGACACAGTAAGTCCGTTTTTCGTAGGCAGACCCTATCATAATGAAATCTCTTCGTAGTTCTCGCAACACAATCCAAACAAAACGTACAACGTCTGGACAATTATTTTTAAATTGACCGGCAGATAATTGACATCTCCTTCAAATAAATAAGTAGGATTGTCTTCCTTAAAGACAATAGAGTACACTGTAGGTCACTGTTGTAATGGCACCTGCGGAAAAACAGGTCGTTATCTGTCTGTCAATTTGACAATAATTGTCAGACAGGTAGTAGCAAAGACCCAAACAGGGCACTACGGTGTGTTTCTCACCACTATTAACATTCACGATGCCCATTAGGCAATCACGTCGCAGGATCGTTCATCGAGTCCACTACCCATGGCACTCTGATAAGCGCAAAATAAGCGCAAAACAGGTCAGTGTCTGGTAGTTGGTCTCGATGAACGATGTGGCGACTCCTCTGGAGATACCGATGCAATGCAATCCCAGTCGGGGCATATAGCCCGTGGAGTAGGTGTTTTCGGCATCTCCTTCAAATAAACTGTTCATAACTACTGAATTATTTAATATTTTTAAGAGAATCGCTTGGACTCATCGATTTAATTCTTTTCTTGTGCAATTTTTTACCTAGTTAGGTAATATACAGAGTGCCCCAAAAACAGTTACATTTTTTAAATAGAACACACTATATATTGCTTGGTTGGGGTGTTTTCTCACGAATATATTGATATAAGATATGATGGGTCTATCTATAGGCAATAATAAGATAGCTATAACCAAAAGAATGTACCACTAGCGTAGTGTGTTGAAAACAGAACATGAAAACAGTACAGTAAATAATCAGCTAGAAGATAAATATAACATTTAGAGCAGACCACAAAAATAAACACTTTGAGATTTCTGGAAATGGAGGCCCAGGATGATGAGGACGCTGTGTAAACGGTAATTAGATTCTTCAATTATAAATTAAAAATGTCTTGGGATTTAAGAGATATTGACGGTGCTTTTCGGATTGGTAAAGATAAGAATGATAGTGGAAAATCTCGTCCAATGCTCCTGAGTTTCGTTTAGAATCTTATAAGAAGTGAGATCTTCTTCACACGAAAAAGTTCACGGTAGTTCACACAAAAGCAAAATGCACGGAGTTCACAATTTCTGAAGATCTCACTGCACGGCAACATGAATTTCTTCAAGCAGCCAAGAAAAAGTATGGAAAAAATAGGGCAAAAGAAAAGACTGTTAGTGAACGCTATTGATAACTTGCGATATGCAGCAAATTTTGTTCAAGAATTTGATGTCCAAATTTGAATCAATGCGGAAAAGCTATATTTTACCGTTTTTTACAGACTTGTTTCTCATGTAAACTACAGTTTTCATATAAATGACTCGAAATTAGCAGCACAAAATGGAAACAAAGACTTAAATTTAATTGGAAAATACTCTCTTGCACATGGGCTTCTTCTCAATGAAAACCAAACACAGTTTCGTAATATTTGGTAAAGATAGGAATTCCTTGGTGGGAAATTCTCAATTTAAAATAACTGTGAATAATGTTGCTCTCACCCCCACAAATAACTGTAGAAATTTAAGTTTGCACATTGATTGTAATATGCGTTTTTAAGTCACGTCGGTTAACACAGAGAATTATTGGACTCTTAAGAGTTTTCTTTTATATATGTACAAAGACAACTTAACTAGACAGACTAAACTGACAAATTACTTAATTTGATCGCATTTAAATTATTGAAACATTGTTTACTGGCCTGCTCCCCTTTTGACCTTGACCTTGTTTCTGAACAATTTCGAAAGTCGAATTGGTTTACACCTGAGAAAAAATTTAATGTCCACATCTCATGGATAGTTTATAAAAACAAATGAGACTAAGCAACCAAAATATTTGTATGAGAAACTTGAAAAAGACTGACATACAGGACCATTACATACTACACGCCATCAACAGCTGTTTACGGTATATCTAAGTATAAAACCAGCACTTCAAAAAACTTTTAGATGCACTTCCTTCAAGGTTTTCAATGCATTACCCCAAAACATACGAAAAGCCCCTAACTTAGCAACATTTAACCAGATAATTAAACTATACACTTTGGATATGATATTCTGCACATTCTTTTGTATTAAAATTGTATAATTTATTATAGATTTAGAAAACTTACCTATTATGATGTACTTTTTAAATATGTTTTCCTTGTTATTTATTTTTCTATAAACTTTTCTATGCAAATTTTATATGAACAGTACTTAATACCTATATATTGTAATGAAGGTGGTTATAACTTATTAACGCATTAACTCATTCAAATTATATGTAATATAAAAAATAAAGACATTTATTATTATTATTACGTTTATGGCACATTTTTTTATCATTCTTCACAGATAACGCCTGAACAGAAAGTTAAGTATTATACAGGGTGTTCTATGTAAAAAATATTACTTTAGTCTGTAATTTTTTTTTAATCACTCTGTATATTAGCTAATTCGGTAAAAAATTGCTTAAGAAAAAAGAAAATGGACGTGTCCGAGTGAATTTCTTAAAAATATTAGATAAATAATGAAATTATGAACTGTGTTTCAGACTTCTTTTCCACATTGTGTATTTAATTCGTATTAGTTATTAAAGTTTGCAAAAATATTGTGTTTCCAACAGAAAAACAACTATAGGTGTGCTTTTTACAATTATTTCTTAAATAGAGCTTATAATGTCAAGTGATTTGGAAACATCAATAAAGCACATTGAGTAATTTTCATTAGTTTTCATTGTTTCAAGAAAAAACAATTATTTGAGGTCGAAACCTACAAAACTTTGAATATTTTACCGTCCGTATATTATGTTTGGATTAAAATACAGTTCCTTCCAATGAATTTTAAATAGTGCATTCTTGGAAGTTTCAAGTTTCGGCAGTAGAACAGACGAGGAGACGCGTCTGAACTTGCCCGAACAACATTCGTTAACGAACATCAATATATACAATTATGCAAATAAATGCAAAACCCCGTTTTCGCGAACCGCCTCCTGGATTTGAATTCATTAAGGAAACAATAGGAAGAGAGATAAGAAGTTCTATGTTCCGGCCAGCGGTAAGATCAACTGGACTAGGACGATTGCCGTTTTGCCCACTTCATGTTTACATATTACCGACAATATTGTCGGTCTTTCCCGGATAATTAAACATTGGACTTAGCACAGTGGTCACTAAAATAGACTCTGCCTGCCTTGCTGAGGTCTACATTGCCCTAGTTTTACATATTGGTAGGGAAGAGCTTGCATTTCAGCCTTTGGATATTTCATTTTATAATTTCAGTGAACAGACCGTTGGCCTTAATTTCTGAGACGTATTTTATATAATTTATATGTACTGTACTGAAGAGTACAGTACACTTCTAGCATTTACTATTGAAATTTCGGTAAATAGAGAAATAAATTTCTATTATATGGTACCCACTACAACCTAGAAAATACCTTTGGTAATACTGATTCCCTCTCTTATTAAATTTTGCTTGGCATATTTTATTGGTATAGAGGTGGGAGATTCTTGGCTTTTTGGTGTCCGACCACTCCGAAACACTCTTCCTAAGGATATCTGCTCATGAGAGTTTGAATTATTGCTCCGAGGCCAGAGGAATCTATCTGTTTTTTTTGTGTAAACCTAATCATTTCTGTAGTCACTTTGCGTGGTAACAACCATAAATGTTTGAGTATTTTCCATATAAATAACCCATTGATCATAATTTGTAAATATTTAAGGGACAATAATTGTTCATTGCAAACAAATATTGTTTGTCATTGTTTTAACTGTAATATATAATTATTTTAATTGCTTTGTTTTACTTCATCAAATGTTCACTGTTGTATAGTTATATCTAATTATTATTTTTAATCTAAAACTCTCCTGGCGTCCACAAGATAGTATTAACAAAATAACACTTATTTAACTGTGAATCTGCACCCAACCGACGAGTTCAGCCGGAGCTAATATCTTTGGGATCTAGTTAATAGAAGTCAAATAAATTTCGACTAGGGTCATTGGAATATGTTATATCATAAATTTAACAAATCATTTTTTAGAAAGTTTTTATTTTTGTTAAAGACTCTTCGAAGAGTCTTGTAAGTAAAAGGTTTTATAATATAATGAACGAGTTACTATGGTAAAACTACAACTAACTATTGAGAGGTATCTTACTGCCTATAAATGTATGAAAGCTTTTGTCAGCAGCGGCGGTGAAGTCGCAATTTGATTTCTAAGAAATGGTTTAGTAAAATGGCTACCGACATGCACAAATGAAGTTTATAGCGCGTAGCTAATATTAAGTTACTTTGGGACTGAAGAGATAACAATAAGTAAGCTATTGGATTTCATGTGAATAATAAGATAAGAATTATAGTTGCGTAATATTATGTAAGGCTTAATGAAATTACTCCAAGTCCAGAAAGTAAATAGGTAATATTTCATATAACATATACAGCGTGAGTCAATAAGAACGAATTCTTTAGTAGCTCCTTAAAGAATGGAGATAGAGCAAAATATTGAAAACGGGTGTTGTTTCATCTCTTTTTTTCTACAATCTAAAATTATTTTTAGATACACAGGGTGCACCGTTGAGCGGTTACAGCATCCAACATTTGTTTTTTATATGGAACACCCTATATTTTATACGAGATTTTGATTAAGCTTAAAATTCTCCATACACTGATGCCCCGGTTGCTGGTCCTGTATGCGGGGTTGTCAGTTATTTCGGTTTTTTAAAAATTTGGGGAAAAACATAACCTTGTAAAGAATCATAGTAACCATGTTTCTGACAATTAAAGGTTGAGATTCGGTATTTAGATAATCAAACCCTTATGCTATAAACCGATATCATCGTAAAATTATTTGCTTGTACAGGGTGTTTTTTCTAAGCAACTGAAGTGGTCTGAATATATTGTGAAAAAACTGGTTCCATAAAAACTGGGTTCCATAAAAGAAGAGTTTTTGCACAATATATTCAGACCACTTCAGTTGCTTAGAAAAAACTTTATTCTTATACTTTGCTTAGTATAAGAATTTGATTATCTAAATACCGAATCTCAACCTTTAATTGTTAGAAACAAGGTAGCTATGATTTTTTTACAAGGTTATGTTTTTCCCCAAATTTTTAGAAAAACCGAAATAACTTGGCAACCCCGCATACAAGACCAGCAAGCGGGGCATCAATGTATGGGAAATTTTAAGCTTAATCAAAGTCTCGTATAAAATACAGGGTGTTCCATATAAAAAACAAATGTTGGATGCTGTAACCGCTCAACGGTGCACCCTATGTATCTAAAAATAATTTTAGATTGTAGAAAAAAAGAGATGAAACAACATCCCTTTTCAATATTTTGCTCTGTCTCCATTATTTAAGGAGCTACTAAAGAATTCGTTCTTATTGACTCACGCTGTGTAACAAATACATTATTGTGCTTATTATTTCATAAAATTCATAAACTTATGTGAGTCAGTATCCTTGGTCAAACTAAAAGATAAACTGACCGTAACAATAATGAACTATAAGACGAAATGCTATTTGCTTGTTCGGTACATCCCCGTTTAATTAAATTAAGCACAGATAATACAAACCTATTGTTTCCAACAACTAACAATAGTAGGAGCTCCACAAATGTATGTATTCCAACTATTGTATATTATCAAGAAATATGGATGTATCTTGTGTAAGCCTCCAAGTTTTAGTTTATAAATCAGGATTAGTAAGTAGGTTACGGTTTATATCTATGCATCAATATAATAATAATAGTTGTTATAAGCAAGTAAGTAATAATAAGTTTAAGTTGTTAAATATTTTTTATATTAAAAAAATATCACGATAAACATCTATTTAAATGGTTTAAATACCATAATTTTTTGTTTTGTACCGTAATGAAATAATGTCCTATTACAACCGGTTACCTTATTATATTTTAACACCTTAATATGTATTTAACGGATTGAGATAATAAAGTACGATATCACTATGTAGAGTGCTATACAAATTTTAAATTTTTCTCGGTCCATTTTATTTTGATATTGTGTTCTCAAGTTATTTTTGTCAACAGTTAACGGAACATCCTGTGGTTTTTATATGTTTTTCTCTTTTTCCTAAGATCTGTAACGACTATTTTTTATTATTAATAGTATTGTTATTGCTGTTATTATTATTAATCAGTTTGTATGGTTAAGTTCCAGTATAAGATATACATTTGTTTTCTATTATAATTGGTGGTGAATATTGGTAGTACGCTTGAGGCTTCCGATTGCAGATTATATCGCATGGTTATGGCCTGATGAATAATTTTTGCCACAGGAGTCTATTGGTATATTGCACATTCATCAGTAATTTACATCCGGATGTTATATGTTGTATTGTTTCAGGAAATTGGTGACCTTTTCTATACCTATCGCTCTTAACTGAAATATCTTTTAAAACATTTTTATAGTTATTATTATTATTATTATTTTTATAAAGCCCGAATAGTCGTACAACAATGTTGCATTCAATAACTTACCTAAATTTATTCTAATTTCAATTGTTCTGTTTTCAAAATTTGAGTTAACTGTTACATAAGTTATAAAATTTTAACTGTTCCTTAGGTAGTTCAAAACTAATTCTGGATTGACATGCATAGTAAAACAATTCTGAATCAATTCAGATGAGCTCCAAAGTGACTAACTGTTATTATTTTATTCAAGTTATTACACAATAATTTTTTGAAAGTTATCAATTTCAGTTGATTTGTAGTGTTTTTTTTATGGAATATTGATTATACGTTGTTGTTCTGGTTATTGCAAAAGTGGAAATTAGTTGAAGATTTTAAATAGGCTTTCAACTTTGTTAGTTACGAGTAGATAATAAGTCCATTTCGACTTTATTGTGGTTATTAAGAAGTTTTTTCTTGACTAACAGTCGATTATAGAAGAGATATATGTTCCTAAATTATAGGTATGGTTTAAACGGCCGAAGCTTGTATCCTTCCTTTTGTGATTCAGCGGTGTTAACACCTCCGTTGGTCGATCGCTAATGCATAATGCATAAATTCTAAGATAGACCCTCTTACGCCCTCAAGAATTCAAATTTACTGTTCAGTTACCAGCGAAGTAATTACAATATGCATTTCCTCCCCCATGAAGGATAGTTTAATAACATCTTTCGCCGATTTTAATTAAGCTGCAAACTGGTCAGTCGAGATTAAATGTTTTTATGGGTACCACTTTCAGTATTAAATTAAAAATTTACATCTCAATTAAATTGTTTTCAGAATAAGTGCCCTTTACCATCTTTTATACAGCTAATAAAGTCATATGAATTTCTTACAGGTATCTAAATTTGGTATGTGTTATCCAGGTGGTGGTAGAGAAATGGTACTTCGTAGTTAATTCAAAATTTACGTTTATTTTTGTAGCTTAGTCTAGTATCGCATAATATCATTGTATAAATCGTGGTGGAAACTTATACTTAGTCAGTTTCATACACCAGTGTAGTATCAGTCACATGAGATCGATATTCTGATTTCCTGCGAAGTTTCAGAACTTGTGTCATTTCCTCCTTGTGGATTATGTGTCACTTGCGGCACAGAGTCAGTTGCAGCTAAACAAAAGGCAATGGTAGGTACTAAGTATTACGTCAATTAGTTAGTAATAAATACATCGTAACAATGTCTTTTATTCGCAAGTTGCAGGCGTCAGCTGTTCATCGGAGAGGAGTCATTTGGTTCGTCTTGAATATAGTGGCCTCAAAATTATATAAGTCAACTGCCAGTTTATATGGTAGTAGAAAGAACCTAGCCAGGCCAATAATCTTGGTCAAAATATCTTGATAGCGATTTCTTATTATTACAGTAAAGCGACCTATTACTCTCAAATGTTTGTACTCCACAATATTATAAAAGATACATATACTGAATGTTAGTGAAAAATAAGTTACACTGTAAACGCCTGGATGTTTACAAGTTGAAATAAATCTAATTTCAAATCTGTGTCGACAAACTTAAGGTATGAAAATAGGTAAGTGTAAACTTGCTATCAAGAGATAAAAAGGAACCAGTTATTATTCATTTTAACTATTTAAACTATACTACAGTATGAATTAGAAGGTAAGAATGTTTATGCACAAAGGCGTATAAAGAAAATATGGAAAATATGTCCTCCAATCCTAGACAAGAGTCAAAAGGAACCATAAAATATACGAAGTGGATTAAATTAGCATCAACTCTAAAAGAGATTAGAATTTATACCGGACTCTCTAGATATACTTAGGTACTTTTTATATACTATAATCTAAGCTTAATTCGGCAGTAGGTACATTCAATAAACCATAAACCATCCCAAACCAAACCTGCAATTAACTTCTACATAAAAGAATTCCTAATCCGCTGTAAATGGAGACTATGATTACTGAAGAATGTATACAATTCAATTCGAGATCATACAAGCCACGTGCTCATATAAAAGATTACGTCTACTAGGTGAAAACAAAACAAAGTTGTCACATGAGAACTAGACACTTAATAGTGTTATGTGTTATTACTTATAGTGGGTTATGAGTAAACACCTAGACATAAAGTTTACTGAATTTCCAACAGGTACTTCTCAGGTCGCCATTGCTTCGCCTATGTAGTTAAACTAGTATACGTCGAATCTGTCGAATGGACTTTAATTAGAACTGTCACATCCACAGATGACAAATAAAAAAATTTATTTACTATACAAATATATTTAGAAGTTTCAATAAAATACCTACTAGTCAAAAGTTAAGATTAAATTATAAAAGAAAATTTACACTAATAAATTACAAACGTTACGCCATACAAAATAGGACATACAAATACAATTGGGCGATAATGTTATGCCTTATATCTATTTCCCAAATTAGTTCTTTGGGTTGATCCTTTATACCTATAAAGGATCAACCCAAAGGACTAATTTGGGAAATAGATATAAGGTATAACACCTTACACCTTTAATCTTACACCTCTTCTACATTAGGTATCTAAATGTAGAAGTAATGTAGTAATACATTCTTAACATTTAATTACACTTATTTCCAGGTTTATACCATTCTAGATCCCTTCAAACCAGAAAGTACCTAAGATCATTGACTGCATGATTGACTAACACACGCAACTAAGATCGTTTTTTTTTCCTTGAAACATATAGTCTATTTCAATAGAATTTCAATTGTATAGTGTTTGGATTGGATATGTGATTGAATTTAAGTTCCGGATTTTCATTCACACTTTGGTTGGCAGCATCAATATTTGGTCTTGAACTCCGCGTTTTCGAATTTATTACTCATGGATGCCATATATTGAAATTGAAAGTATATTCTAAACGTTGTTGCATTATGACTTGTCAAAGTTTACTGATTACATTTGTTTCAATAAAAATTAGGTTTCCTGCATAGGTCTCAGAATGAAGACAGCTAATGTTAGTTTTTTAAGAGGGCATACACTACAATAATTATGCGTTATTATAAGTGTCGGAATAAAACTGGCGTCACATAGATTAGGACAACGCAATACAGTGAGCTAAAACTTTACGTAGACGAAATGTTATTATTACATATGTAATAATAACTACTATGCTTACTATGTAGCCCTCATTTCATCCTAGGTGGCATAAGTTATGTCTCGTCGCTTGTAATATCGAAAAAATGTGTGAGCATTGAGAAGATGTAATAGCTCGAAGTAATTGTCTATTATTTGGCATTACAGGTGATTCATGTGCTGATGGTGCTTTTACATCTATAATATGTAATATAGACGTGTAGTATATCCTCAGAACCTTATATCTGCTTGAATATAGACACCTATATGATTTTTATTTGCACGTTCTCTATTTAATTGTTAATTAATTCCTAAAATAAAAACGTACATATTTTTCAGCTAAAGCTTCAGCGAGTGAGCTTCATATTTCAAAACAACTCATGTAGGCAGGACACGTGCAATTCTGTATTGCAATGCTTTTTCCTCGGGAGGACATTATCGTAACACTTGACAGATTCATACGACGAGACCTTTTTAAAACTAGGATCCACATTTTATATATGTAAAATCAAGAACTTTCAGCAGGTGGCTATAAACTGCTCAAGTTTTTGTTTACTCTCCGAAATTATACAAACCAGAAATTTAATGTTTTAAGTGAAGTAAATCCTAGCACATTTTAATTGAATTAGTATAATTAACTAGTTACATAGTTGCAGAAAATACATTGGTTGTATTTCAATTCTCCATTAGGGAATCTTTATCAATTAAGGAATAAGCATATTATACGCCCTTATTTGAGTGTATGAACAGTGAGTTCATATGTAAAGTCCCGCATAAATTCATAATTTTGAAAATGGTAAAGTTTTTTAAAATCGCTGATAGACGTTGATTTTCTTTTCTTTTTACACTTGTTTTACATAAATTAATTTTTCAATTAATATGTGTTGGAGAAAGACATATCGATATTTATTTCTAGCACATCGCTCTTATGACACATGTTTTGAGCATATCTCCCTTATTATTAGAGATAGAGCCATAAAACATTATGACCGTATTCGTAAGAAAGAAAAGAGTTATTTCCAGACATGTAAAACATGCAGTACTGGGTGTCCCATTTAAAATATTGAAGTTTATATCGATGTAACTTCATTGAGTCGCCCCATGAGAAAATTTATATATGTAAAACAAAGGTAAAAAGAAAAGAAAATACCGTTTACCGTTTTTGAAATAACTAGTGTGAAATAACTAGTGTGTTTACCGTTTTGACTAGTGTGTCTCTACATTTAAGTGTATACAAATCGATAAAGAGTTTATTTTGTGAGATATTTTCAAAAACCTTTTTTGTTCGAAATAGTTTCAAAAAACGTTTATTTTGACGTTATTGCTTTTGTCAATATTCAAATCCAGAAACGGGCTACGATTTTTGATACCCCCAATTTTCACCAAAACCATTTAGTGATTTTTTTATTTAGAATCTAATACAACGGCTCTAATCAGGACCCGTGCAAACCCCTATTTACCAAATTTGAACAAAAAATATAGAGGGACTTCAAAGGCACCTGGTGAGTCAAGCGTGCCATTTCAAGAAGAAATATACAGGATGATTTTCTCTACACCGGCTGAAATTTTTGACTTTTCTATGATGGTCAAGTTTACCTTGGATTTTTTAAACAAAAATCGAAAAACGTAAAAAATTTCAGATGCTGTAGAGAAAAGCAGCCTGTACGTATATTTATTTTTGCAATTTCGAAATTTTTAGGAAAAGTTTGCATTACCTAGCTAAAGCTGAACTTTAATCCAAATAAGTAAGTATCTTTCACAAGAAGTGATATTATACTTTTAATTCTGGAGGAAATTGTTCACCTTAAAACCATTTATTAATAAAGGGCTGTGATTTATTAAATCAGTGTTTCAACATAAAGACGTGAATTCTATTAAGGCGTCATTTACATTTATTTGATCGTGGGCGATACACATATTTTGGGAGTTTCTGAACGCCCACCAATTTGAAGTAATAAATATACATCACTAGATAATTTTATTCCTTTAAGTTATAGCTTTATTTATGAAGTTGCAATTATAAATCCATTGAAAAAATTAAAAAGGTATACGGACTGTTCCTTCGCAGCCCCTTTAGAGTAAACTTCATTAATTCATTAACTTCGTTATTTATGATCCGTTAAAAAAAGAAATGGTTCTAAAAACGTTCGGAAGTGATACTAATTTTTTTTTGCAGCATCATTCTTTATATGAGGTATATTCAATTTATTTTCAAATAGATATATGTTATGTAATATTTTACATAACATATCCGACTTCGTTTAGAACCTACTAGAGGATTTTTAATTAAATCAAATCAATAATAGACTGGGGACAGTATCAACAGTTTTATTTAAAGCTAAAAAATAAAGTGGGTGATTTATATAAAAAATAGACGATAATAAACACTTATCAAGAGAAAGACTTACCAAGAAACCGCCATTGAGGAGGGGTTGTGGCTACGACAGACTGGATCTTGTAGATGACCACCTCCCTACATCCCCAATTCTTCCTTTTATATACATTATTTGCTTACATTTCAGGGTGGTGGAGGTTCATTAAAGGTTGATTAATACTTTAGAGAGAGATATAACTCTGCCATTTATTGAATTTTGAATTGATTTTTTAATCAATTACTCACCAGAAATATGTTTAAATGTTTTACTATGTATGTCATAGAATAATTTGATACTGAATATTTAATACCTTTATGTACAAGGTGCAAATTTTCCTTTGAATTGAGATAAAAGTAAAAAAATAGTATTATTACTTGAACCTTGATTTCTTAAATTTGGATAATATTTCTATACAAGGTGTCCCAGTGTCAGCGTACAAAAATTCACCAGGGAGTGGACCAGTCCAGAATAAAATTCTTATAAAAAAAAAATCTCTGATGCACGACCAACGAGTTACAGGGTGTTATTTTGAAAAAAACAACAATTTTCCGCAATAACTTAAAAACGAATCAGTCAATGAATTTATCACAGAAACCGTAGACATGTATCATATCAGCATATTCATTATTGTAAAATTCCATAGTAAATAATAACTTACTATTTTGTACAACTGAGTTGACTTCTAGTAACTTTGCAGAAACCATATCTTACTAGTGTGACTACACGTAACAATTTTTGACATAACTCTTGTTATGACTTTGTTATTTATAAAGACAGGGACCTACTAATCTTTGCATGTATTTTTCTGCATAAAGGAATGTAGTCGGTACTTTACACTCAATTTACTCGAAAATTGTTGATTTTAGAGCTGTGTAACAAGAGTACCTTTTTTGTTCAGAATTGGTAGCCGATTAAGAAAAACTTAGTCAACTCACGAAAAAGTAGGATATGCAAAAGTTATGAAGACAAAATCATAAGGAAGAGTAGACCTAGGCCACCACAGCTGTCAGAGTTAAACAAACACCATGTAGTTTTAATGACCTTTAATAGACGCACATCTCACCCAAAAATTATTTAAATCTACGAACCGGTTTTTATTGCGGAAAATTGTTGGTTTTTTTTTCAAAAATAACACCCTGTAACTCGTCGTTTGTTTCGAACGGTACTTGCAAGTCTCTTTGTGTTGAACTCCCCAGATTACAGAAAATGTATATGAAGACGTAATTTATTAGCAGACCTTTTAATTTCTTGCACAAATACTACTAGAACAGATATAATTTTAACATAAATTATCTAGGTACTGACATCCTGCATAGGTATACACCTACCTATAGAAATGAAATAACAACTACCTAGTTATATACTGCAATGTATTATTTTGAAGTCCTCCGAAAGGACGCCAAAATCTATGTGTGTAAAATCACGTTAGACGCGAAACTATTGCCGTCCTACAAAAGAGTGAGATAAAATGCTTCAGAGGGAAGTTTGCAAGGAAATGACCTGAAAGAATCTATCAAAGTCTGTTTTAAATCTATTTATCTACTTATAAAAAATAATTATGACAAAACAAAGTTTTCTGTGTTGGGAGCGAAATTGAGATTCTTTAATTACATTTTTATTAGGTAATATCAGAATGTTAGCTTTATTATAGTTTTTGAGTGTTTCAGTAGCAGGCCTAGCAAGGAGTGATTTGATTATAATTATGTGATGAGTTATCATCGTTATCAAGAAAATGTATATTTATATTTTTATATTATTTTATTTATATTTTTAAAAAGGCGTAACCAAGAAAATGTTTGGTGGTTGAAGAAATCTGGCAATTATTTTTTTTATATACACTTAATGTCATTTATTAATTTTGTTTGATGATGATGATGATAATGATGAGACACACTGTATATATCTTCGTTCTGATGACCCAAAGGTAGGTATTATGAAGATGAAATAAAGGGTTTTTCAATAGGAACGCTCGATGTTTGGCAACAGCGTATGACGAAGTCGGTAGTCAGACAGGTTGTATCTTTGACGGACGTATTCAGTTAGTCTTTACATTTCATTATTTAACGCTATACGATTCAACAACGCCTCGAAATGGTTAAAACTTATTATCAAAATCAATGTTCTATTCGGCAAACGTTTTGTTCACTTCGGCCAATTTATGGTTTCGATGGTCGTCCTTCAGAGTCCACAAATCGCCGTCTAATAAATAAATTTGAAGCAACCGGGTCGCTGTTAGATCAGACAACGCCTGTACGTCAAGGAATCGCAAGATCCGTTGAAAATATTGCTGCAGTCCGGGAAAGTGTGCGTCACAGTCCATAACAATCCATTCCACGTCGTGCTCAAGAACTTGGCCTTTCTTCGACGTCAGTTTGGCGAATCTTGCATAAGGACTTCACCCTTATAAAGCGCAATTAACCCAAGAACTAAAGCCCAATGATCATAGACAGCCGCTTGCATTCGCTGAGTGGGCGCTAGAGCAGTTGGAGGTTGATCCTAATTTTGGACGAAAAATAATCATGCGATTTAACGCCACTGGATTTTTTTCTCTGGAGCTTTGTGAAATCTCGTGTCTATGCCGACAAACCACAGACGGTTGCCGCCTTAAAGGCCAACATCAGACGCGTCATTGGTGAAATTGAGCCACTTCTATGCGATAACGTCATCGAAAATTGATCTCCAGGATTCGAGTCACCAGGCGAAGCCGCGGCGGACATTTAGCTGATATAATTTTTAAAACATAATGTGCTCACATATGTTTTAAAATAAAAAATAAAAACATGTCAGTTTAACTTATACAATTTGTTTTATTACATTACAAAGATCGAGCGTTCCTATTGAAAAACCCTTTATAAGATATTTAGTATAAGCATAAATCATTAAATGTTTAAGAGAAGGAATTTAGAATAGAAAGACGTTGCAAGATCAGAATTATCCAGCATGTTTAATAAATAGTATGTTTCATAACTAAATAGTAGTACCATTATCAAGTATATGATCGCATAATAAAAATAATGGTTTTTATTATATAAAAAATTTTGGTAGCACTCTGAAGTGGACTATAAATAAAATTATAATAATTATTATAATAATTAAATCAAATTTCAATGTTGGACGCCACTGTATTATTGTAAAAAATTAATTGTAGATTTTGCCTCCTCGCTTTCTTTTCCGTCTTTTTGCCACATGATAAAATATCGCTATTAGCGGACTTGCGAAGTCTCTTATTTTTCAGATGGGCCGTAAAAAGTTTGAAATTGCCCCAAATACGGGAGCAATTTACTTGGATGGAAAGTGCGGCAGTTAAACATGGATTAAGCGAAGCATTTCGCTAAAAGGTGCTACTAGCGACTGTGTTGTGCCGTTGATAACGCCAGACATTTCCGTTATCTGCGGTCAAAGACTAGCTTACAATGTCCAATAATGCATCTTGTTCCTAATCCAAGAGTTCGCTGCCCGACGTGACGTTAGGAGTTAGAATTACCCCCATAACTTCTTACCCTTACCCTCATTTATCCATATTTGATGCTCTCAGATACAAAAGCACATATTTCACATTTACTATGAAAAATAACTTCAGTAGTCATGTAGAAAGAAGGCTCTAAAATACACTGGAAATAACCACCCTTAATGAGGGTCCGTGAAAAATGTTCCGTGTTTGTTTTTTGGGTTAAGCGTCGCCATAGACTTGGAAGGAGACAAGTAAAGTTATGAGTTGCATAAAATTATTGATTATACCTATTGTTTTCTGGTTCTACCATATTTTGTAACATTCTATATTTTTCAATAATTATAATTATTGCCTTCAGCTTCTCACAAATAAGCGCGATGTGAGGGATGACAAAATATTTTTTTTTTAACAACTATAATAATTTCTAAGCTCTATATTTATTTTATACCGTACCGTATATTTATTTTAAAACAAAAATGTTCTTACACAATGCTACTAATGTACTTTGTAGAAATGCAATTGTTTCTATTATATATATAAGCTGCTTATATAAAAATGTCTATAAAGATGAATAAACGATTTAATAGGATACTGTTACGCCGTGGGCGCACAAGGGGGTAACTTAGAAGTAAAACACTTGCTTTATTATAAAAACTGTTTAATTATAAAAAGGTGATTATTGGCTTGCAATACAATTAGTTAAATTTTAGTTTAATTTACTGGTGTGATTAACAAAGTAGTGAAGGTAGAAGAAGTAATCATACAGTCACTATAAAGTCCTACTTACATATTTCCAGACTTTGGAGGCACTTTGGGGAGATGGTCACTCTTAGAAAGCCAGCACAGAACTGCCCTGCCCGGTTTATGACCCTGTTTGGTTAGGAACCAATTGTTCCACAATTTTTCCTGACTCTACAGTTTTGCCAGTTCATTGGCATTGGACTTTAACTTTCGTCGGCAATTATTGCAGAAGCAGCAAATCAGCAATTTAGGAATTAATTGATTTTATTTTTATATTTGATATACAGGGTGACATTTTATTATGAATAAAATTACCAATTTTAAAGTATTGAATTATTGATAAGCTACTTAATTTCTTATTTCCTTTTTTCTGTTGTGACAATACAATAAATCATCCATGACGAAACACATGTTTTGAAATATACCTACTGGTTTCACTATGGATGTCAGACACCAGATTCTTAGTTAACTACGTAAGCAACGTCTTCTGAAAACTGTCTATAAGAAGAAGCTTTAAAATTCAACGTGGACAATGTGACGGAAGACAATGCGTACACAAGTGCCAAAATAGGTATACAAAACTTAGAGAAATTATAAATAGTGAAATAAATTGATGAAGATCCTAGAGAATTAATTAATCTATTACTTGTACTGTTTACTGAAAAATTTACTCCTAAGGTACCGCTTGTATCTGGTTTTCAAATATTCGCCAAAAATTGTATTATTTTATTTTCATTTTATTATACAGGGTGTTTAAAAAGACACGGCAATATTTAAGGGGGTGATTGCCCAGGCCATTTTATAAAAACAGTTCCTATAAACATAGGTCCACAAACGGTTCGTTACCGATCTACAGGATGTTGAAGTTTAATTTTAAAAACATTAAAAATTATATTTCTCCAAAACCGCTTGAGATATTATAATGAAATTTTAGGTGTATCAATAGCTATGAGCGACTCATACTCTGCAATACAAAACGATTTTTTAGTCTTACCAGTGGCGCGCGTATTGGCACGTCACTGGCTATTTTTTAAAAAAAATAGGACGTCGCTGGTTTTTCTAAAAATAAAAATTATTTTTGAATTCCTTGTTCAATTATGAAGAAACGGGAAGATTATGAATTATGAAAAATTATGAAGATACAGTTTTTGAGTAAAAAAATAAAAACCATTTTAGTGCGCGCCTAAAACCAATGCTGTTTTAATTCAGAAATTCAAATTATTGTTTGTTGTTTGTAGAAATAATAAGGGGCTGATTTGGTCCGAACTAGAATAAAATTATTAAGTCAGGGGAGCACTTTAACCAAATTTATTGATCTAATTTTTACTGTTTTTTAAATTAAACTTCAACATCTTATAGATCGGTAACGAAGCGTTTCTGGACCTATGTTTATAGGAACTTTTTTTTATAAAATAACCTGGACAATCACCCCCTTAAATATTGCCGTGTCTTTTTTAAGCACCTACCATAGATGCACTTATTTAAATATATGTACACTACCTAACAGTACAGAACTAATTACAGGACAGGAACACGCAGCTCTATAAAATTTATACAAGTAAATAACCCGTAACTAATAAATTAATAAGTAAGCAAAAATGAATTTTACAATACATCAATAAATAACTAAAGTTAACCCGTTTTATAGAAGTTGCATTGGTCTGAAAAATGTCAAAGGTTGTCTCGTAGGTTGTTATAGGTAATTATCACAAATCTGATATAGTGGTGAATACTTTCTAATATCAATGATTCATAGTTTCTGTTGGGATTACGCCACCTGTAAAATAACAAAAAGCAGGAAACTAGAAGCATACCTACAAACTGAATATTCAAAGTGCAGTATCAAAGCAAACTTCTAAATGATTTTCTAAATTTTATTAACACCAAAGAAACGTCTATAAATTTTACAGTAGAAATTGAAAATGATAATAAACTACCATTTTTAGACATGTTAATAATTAAATCACAATAAAATTTTGAAACTAATTTATATAAAAAAAAGACCAGTACAAATAGATATCTAAATTTTACTTCTAATCATTACATAAGTATCAAAAGAGGTATAGTAAAATGGTCATATGACAGAGCAAAATTAATATTATCAACCCCAGATGATTTTAATAAAGAAAAATACGTTCTTAAGAATATCTTAGAGGAAAACAGTTATCCTAATGATTTTGTTGAAGAGACATTTATAAAAATTTAATATTGGCAAAATAATAATATTTCTAGAATAAATAGAGAAAATCCAATAACAACCAATACGATTCCTTATATTCTATCTAAAGATATCTAAAAGACTTAAAAGCCTTGGTAATGATCTTAACATAAGAACGACATTTAAAACGAAAAACACTTTAGGATCAATACTTAACAAAACCAATTAATAATGATCAAAATTCAAAAAATTGTATTTACCAGATTCCTTGTGAATGTGGTAAATATTATACTGATGAAACATCTAGACCGTTACAAGTTGTTACAAGTTTATAGGTCTACATTAGTAAAACATGTATGGGATGACGGTCACTGAGTTGATTGGACACAGGCTAAAGTTTTACAAAAAGAAGAAAAATCAGTTAGAAGAAAATTAAAAGAAAGTGCTTTTATTAAACTTAATTGTGATAATTGTATCTCGTCAGAAACCATATTTATGGATCAAACGTGACTTCCTCTACTTCAGGAGGATGGATGCTACTAGAAGAAAATTAATAATATCAGTGATCAGTGCATGTGGATAATTTGAATTAAAAATGTCTCTCTGACAAAAAAATCTTATCATACAAACGTTCTACTGACGACGAGTTGAGGATCAACTTGAGACGTTTAGGTAAAAGCTAGTTAAGTGTTTAATTTCTTTTAAATTTTATTATAATAATTACTTTATTTAGACATATTTCATCGGGCAGGTGGCTCAGGGCTTAGCTCTCGATCGGTCAACCCAGAGGTGGTGGGTTCTAATTCCCATTCCGCCAAAAATTTTTAATTAAATTGTTTACTCGTAGATCAAGGCTTATTCGCAGGGATGGCTTGGTAACTATCCTGGCGATGGCCTAGGATGGGAAGAATGTCAACTTGGTGTTAATGTGAGAGATTAAAATCAGTTGATGTTTGACTGTCCTCCTAACTAATGAGGTTTTCCAGGTTTCCCTCATTCCAGCACTGAATGGTGGTTAGGGCCTACCAACGTAAGTCGTTGGATGCCGCCTCCTCTCCCACACAAGTCTCAGACTTTCGGGCTAATCCTTGTGATTAGAATGAGGGGTAGAGATATTATTATTATATTATATTATATATGACATGTAATATTACACAATTTTGTATAAAACTGAAAAAACACTGATGAAGTTTAATTAATTTATGAAATATTATTTTATTGCATATTATACAGTGATTTTTTTGGGGAAACTTTAGAAGTCTGTCTTGATACTGCACTTTGAATATTTAACTTGTATGCTTCTAGTTTTTATTTCACTGATGCGGTGTAATTCCAAAAGAAACTATGAATCCAGAGGAATAATCTTTCTTCTTAACTGTTATTTTACGAACAACTTGATCTATTACGCTATGCAATATATCATAGAATCGTTCAAAACCTCCATCCAAATCTGTAATATTCCTTAGATAATACCAATCAACATTAGACAAGCTTTGATAGAAATCTGCTAAATAAACCATATTATGGAAGTTATGATAGATAATACTTATCTTATCTTTAGTAACAGCAGGTATACTGTTTTACCACGTCATATAAGACGAGAAGAGAGAGTTAAAGTATTTTCTGCAACCAATAAATTTGGTGCTCTATCAACAATACATTTCATATTTGTTAGTGAAATGTCTAAAATTCGATTAATGAAGGGTGTCCCAACAAGAGCACCGGATTTAATTTTAAATGTGTAATTGTAATGGGTTTTTACAATAATTAAACGTTGTTGGTTTGAATACTTCTCCATATTCTTAAATCGCGTGGTCTGTACATGACAACTGTCAAAAACAAATTACCGTACAACTCATATTAACAAAATGGCGGCAAATTTAAATCCGGCGCTCTTGTTGAGACACCCTATATAAGAATAAATTTAAACGAGCTACCCTGACTTAACTCCGTTAATTCGTTGCTGTTTTGTTTCCAGAGAAATCCCGAGACTGGTCAATTTTTGCTTGGAGGGGGACATATTCTGCTATATACCAAATTTGACGTGGCAACATGTACCCCCTCCCCGCCCCCCAGCACAAATGTCAAAATTTTAAATAGGGAATAGGTTTCATTGAAATGCTCTGTATATCTTAAGGTAAAACTGCCTTTTCGAAAACATAATTGCAAATGTTAGGAAAAATGTAGCTACACTTTCAAAATTTACCTCAATACTTTTTAAGCAAACAGATAACCCTATTATTCTGTCTAACCCTGTATACACTAGCTGTCTCATTTCAACAGCTTCCATTTTATAGAAATGTTTACAAACGTAGTTGTTTGTAATTCTTGTGGCATGCTTTGACCTTTAGAAACTATGAAAAATCATTAGCTGGTCATCACGGAAATATTGTAACATATTTCAATGTAGAAACGATTAGGGACTGCTCTGCATCACTAACAAGTTCCATTTTTAAACTTGGTATCTAGTGAATATAGGTCTGACGTGCCTCAAGTTTTTTAAAGATTGTCTCCTGTACCGTTGATAGAAAGCTAGATCTACTTCTGTCAACGCTTGTTTTCAATTAACTATACTTATTGGCACCCTACGCTATGTACAATGTTCAAGCGTAACGCTCTATTTTATTTACAGCATTTAAATGTTGTAATACTTTTATAAATGATTGGACAAACAATATTTTATGAAAAAAATCAATCTTTACAACAAATTGTCCGTCTAAATGCTTCCGAACCTGTAAGTCAAATTAAAAGATGAATTTTTAAAATTTGACTCGCCTCACTTCAACATTATGTGACTTTTACTTGAGGGCTGTTTGTAATCAAAAACCTAATTAATTCATTAGAATTACTGATTTCGTAAATCCATCATAGGGATTAACAGCGATTACTAATTTTAAATTAAATTTCATAGAACTAAATTGTGAAGCCGCGGTAGTCATTGGGGAAAAATTGAAAAGCTTTCGGTTTACAAAGTAGTATTCGGCAGGTAATTAATTTGGCATATATAATATCCTCCACCCTGTAACAGGGTGTCCATTATCTATCTCCTTAACTAACTTTGTTGATAGTGGAGATAGAAAATTGGTTAAATTAGCAAAATTGGGCGAAATTACAAGAGGAATTTAGTGTCTCCTTCATATTTAATTTTAATTTTCAATTTTTCGAGATATTTTCTGAAAATCGCCAAAATTTTTAAACTCGAATATGCCGAAAACTATAAAAGATACAAATAATATAAAAATACTCTGTGATAATGCTTTTTACGTGGAATTCAGCGGTGATATTGAAAATTTCACGGGCATCTTAGTTTTTGCCAAAAAAAATAAAGTTATGTTTTTTTAAAAAACAACCATAGTTGGCTATGCTATGTTGGCTAAGCTTATTTTTTCTGATTTCAAAATATAATATTTAATATATCTTTCTCTTTTCTTTTTTATATTTTATCTTTGCTTATATCCTCAGACGTTTCTGCCAACTTTGGCCTAACTCGGATCTTTATAGAGATACAAATTTTTTTGAAAAAATACAACACGACTTTAGAATTACAGCATAAATTGAATGAGACTTGGTAGTTTGCGTGTTAGGTGTCTGTAATGGTGTGTAAGGATTAAATTTGTTTTAATTGCAGTTACATATATACAGGGTATGTCAAAATGCAGCATTGCATTGTACTATTGGAAATAAGATCTTAATATAAAAAATGAAGAGAATGTGTCTCTTCATTTTAGGATAAAAATAAACCCCTATTACATACACATTGGGGCACATATTATCAGATATGATATACTTTTTCAATAAAAATGAAAAGAATTCTAAATTGTAATATATAATTGGTTCTGACTGTTAGTTATATCAAGCTAGTTCACTTTAGATTTTATATTTGTCATGGAAGATAGACTGGCCTATTTGAAAATGATAACTTGTTCTTAATGATATTATTCACAGAATATTTTTAATCAATAAATTCTTAACCTTGTGGACTAAATGTGGAAATAAATGTGGAATAAATGATAGGACTTCTTTAGTAACCTAGTTTTTCAAAAGAGTGATGAAAAGCATTATTTGTACTACATAACTACGTATTTAAAATCTATAATATTGTAAAAGGTAAATATGTCAGCATAGTGCTGATATACAATTAAAATATCTTCCTTGAAAATCTGTCCCATATCCGTATTCACTTAGTATCAAATAGTCGTTTCCACTCCACTGTGTATCTATTAATTTAATGATAACAAAGATTGTTATAATTCAACCTAACTTTTATACGTGAAGCTTTGAGTTAATTATAAATACACAACACTTACAGCTGTACCTTTTACTGATTCAACCTTCACAAGCATTCCCGGCAATTAATTGTTTTTTTTATATACATTCATAATTTCATATTTCCCTATAACTGTGTTTCATAACAATACTATAATTGACACAGAGGTCGCTTTGTCAGCAACATCTAGGAATATACATTGAAAACGGTGAATTTCTTTATTTTAGGCATCTTATGACTAACGCCAAAACTCTGTTTTCAGTAATACAACTTGTATATAAAAGTATTTTCCAGTTATATAAATTAAACCAGCAATCCACAAACGTAGGCCATGCGACACTTTCTAAATACTTTTGTAACGTGCTATTGTCAACACATACAGTTTTAAATTAGGCTTTTATGTCCAGAATAAAATCCACAACCGCTCCTCTTTGTGCTTCCTCGACATTTGTTTTGCTGCTCATTCAACTTTTATCCCTACATGGTCTAATAAATTCGGTGGCCACTTTTGTCATTCGTTCCTGTTAACTAATATGGAGACAAATTTGTATTATCTTTATAATTTTGTAATAGCCCGAATAGTAGCTATAATGTAAATTTCAGATGTAAATACACTGTTTTTATTTTTAGACATATAAAGTTTTATAATGCAATTTTTTTATATAATTTGGCTTACAAGTAGAAAACTGATAGAGATAATTCGTTAAGAAATAATACTAGATAGCAAAAATGTTATTTCTACAATAGACGCAAATATAATAAGTACACATCAAAAGCCCCTTGGTCCCACCTAATTACAGAGGTTAGATATCCTCTTCCAGATTCTTTATGGCTACCATGTAGTATATTGTGTCTTACACCGTATTATATTTCAAGTTCAGTGTCTTAATGAAGTCAATAACCTTATTGGGTGAGAATTTGTTAATATCATCTGGTAGAGGTTCTTGGCCTTTACAAAATATTCAGTACCTGATCCTTTCCTTAGAGGGATAAGTATATCAAATGTGCGGTCCCGTTTCATTATTTTCTAACTACTAGCAGCGTTTTCCGCAAGGTCCAATTTGTGTAGATAGTATGGGTATAGTACCTAGTATACTAAACGCATAACAAAGCGGGAACTAAAAGGAGGATACAAAATACCATATTATAGAGCACCTAATGAAGAGGAAGAATATAAAACACTTAATTAAGAACAAAGATGACTGACAGCTGTTGATACCAGTCAGCAGAAATTATCCATCCTTCCTCTAAATTAAATAAACGTTCTATACGTTGTTGGATGATGATTTGCATTAATAATTTCCATCTTTGCTCAAGGGCCATTTTTGATTGGTACCAGGTCATGTTATTGTTCATATTTATTATAATGTATGGGGTTGCTCATAATTTTCTAAGCTTGCCAGTTCACATTCGATGTCCTTCATATAGGATATTCATGATATCCTTGATGTTTGCTCTAGAATTGTGTTGACCTTCCACTCAATCACTCTTAAATTTCGTCTTCTTCCCACCTTCTTCTTGAGTGGTGTGTTTTTAACTGCTAGCTTGCCAGTTTTGAAAAAAATATTCAGTTGTGTTGGCATGCTCTGCAGAATTTTCGAATATTAGATGAATCGCCATGGTTGTTTGAGGTCACCAGAAACAGCGGAATGCAGCTGTCCCAATAATTAGTATCATCAAATACACATCAATATCAACCATAATTCTTTAAAAGTAGTTTCGATATTGTTCTGCATCATTTACTCTCAACTTGGTTCTCGGTCCTTTGCTGGTGACACTGTATTACAGCGTATTACAGCGTGTATGACGTTTTGGAATAATAATATTTGAAAAGTACTTAGTGCAATCCATTCGTAAGATTTGTCAATTGTCAGTAAAAATTGTCTTATTTTGGGTTGTCTTGATATTATTAGTTTTTCTAAAGTGCCTGTGAAGTGATAAATGGTAAAAAGAAATATTTATTGTGTAATATTCGTATGTTTTTCCAGTGAGAGACTTTTATTTGTTATATTTTAGTTCTTAGGTCCTAGAAAGAAACCTTTGGCATATATTTTTATAACAATTTTTTTCGGTTCGGTTCGGCTTTATTATAACGGTTATTTTCTTATTTTTGCTATTTCCAGAAGTATAAAGATATTTCCTTATTTTCGAAAGGAAAAATATTTATATAAGCCAGAAATACCTACTCCTATAAAAAAAGCACACCTCATATTTCATGTATACAATTTTTATGTATTCATAACAAGAACGATAATAATATAAACGGGATCTATTTTCGAGGAATGGGATTTTGTATCTACATATAAAATGCCACAGATCTTCTAATAAATGTTTATTTCGTTTTCAACATTTAAACTTTTCTGTAGCATTTACTGAAACGCTCTCGGCTAAATTATAATCTCGTCCGGCGCCAGAAAAATAATAGGCTCCAATTTAATAGTACAGGAATTTTTATTCGTTTCAACATCGGCTGATACTGATAATAAATTAAAGACAGATTATTACTATTGCTAAGTACTTATTATGTTTTTATGCGTAGTGAAGATGAGAACCCTCAACGTAGGCTATATAATATAGTAGAATTTTAGTTTCGTATTTTCTCCAAAACGGAAAGTAGGTATAATGATAAGTCGTGATATATTAAAAACTAAATATTTCCAAGAACAACTACAGTACGTGTTGAAAATTAACAGCTAGTTAGATATATTCATACATGCATTTATATGTTTCTCTTGTACTTATTAGTGCAAGTTGTACTTGACTGAAACTTGCAATATATTAATTTGACAATTATTATAATAATTAAAACATTTTGATGTAGGGATATATTAATGATATGGTAGTGGTAGTTTCATGATCATTTTATTTGGACAGAAAATCAAGAATAGGAATATATGAAAAATGTTAAATCACTTGCAGTTTGCGTTTACGTCACAAGTAATTTTTTTATAACATAATTAATTATACGTAAAAATAGGCTTTTAACGAAATAACTTTTATTTTACTGAAAAAAAGTTGCGTTTTGTGCAAGCATGCATAAAAAGAGAAATTACTGAACTAAAAAATTTCCATTGGAGCTTCACAAAGCAATTGTAATAACACAGAAATTTCTATTAGTGGCTGTGTTGTTAAAACTAGTAGTGTGAGAAATTTATTCGCAACTTTATCTCGAATTGAATAGTTTATATAAAGTTTATATAGAATTATGTAAGTTTCCCCACTCCCTACCACGTGCTGCGGTAATTATTACGCCCTCCGCACACATCACAGTGGCTCCAGTGTTGCCAACAGCGATTTTATCCCTAAATTTAGGGTTATTGTTTTACAATCGGGATATTTTGGGGAGAAAAATTGTTTAGGGATATTTTTAGGCTGAATTACGACAACATTTAGAGAACAACCGTTGAACCGTTGATAGGGTAGCTTATTAAACTTTATCTGGATGTTTAAGTAGGTAATAATTGTTATTTGGTTTTTTAATTAATGACATATTCGGACTCAGGAAATATTCGAACTTATGACATGAGAAGAATATGAACATCTGGGGCAGGTTCAGATCAAACGCCGTACGTTGTCGGTCTCTCTCTCACCCATTCTATCGACTATATTATGTGCCCGACAACGTTCGGCATTTGATCTGAACGCGGAATTTATTTTTATTTATTATTGTTTTTTAATGTAGGTATGTATTTTTTATTCAATAAAAAAATCTTATTTTATCATCTCATTTTTACAAAATGTTCGGTTGGGCTACCAAATATCAGAATTTGGTAGCCATGCACTATCCAGAAAATATTTCAGTTGCTGTCAATTAAATAATATTGACATATCTACAGGACAAAACGCTAAAAATGCTGTGAATTACCTATATCATTAATCTTTATTTCAAAATAAAAACGAAAGCAATTCCTTCTAGTTATTTTTGGGTTTTAATTTATGGTTATTTCAAATTTGTGGATATGACTGTCTGTCTACTCTTGTGTGAGATTGATATAGAATGAGAAAAACAAGTGGTTACTTATTATCGTTTTATTTTTATTTCATTGTTTGTAAAAATCCTGTGGTATATTATACTGTGGGTAGTTGTCCCGCCCAATATATGTAACCGAATATTTTTAAGACAATGTCTTTTACAACAATCCTGTCAAATTTGTAGCAATTTTAGCAAATAGACAAACTACGTCTGTGATCTTAAATCCTATAGTAGCACATCAGGGGGTACCCTTTAGAAATATCGTAAAATTTGTCGTAGTATTAGTAGATATTTTTATTAGTAAATTTGAGGACTTAGTTTGCCACGAAAACATTGGAAAAACATTAAAAAATCATTTTGTATATGTAATTTTTAGTCATACATGTAAAAACTTTCCTTTAGGCTATTTTATTATTTTTTATATCAGAATCTGTATTTATTTTCCATTGAAATTTGCTAATCAAAATATGATAGCTGGAACAGCATCCATCAATGTTATTTAAAAAGGACTCCCTGTATTATAGTTCTATTGAGCCCGCAGTAACACATTCTGCAGTAAAGGTCTCGTTGAAGGTATATGTAATTTCCTCATTCTGAATTATTTTACTTTTCGCTTACAAACTTACTAAGTACGGGTGTAAACAACAAGTATCAATTTAAATTATTTGTAGCTGCTTATGACTTATCACGTGAAACATATCTCAAAAGTTTTCTTGTAAAACAACTTCATGTGCAATTCTACGCGAGGACACAATCAGGAAAGTACACAAACATACGTAAGTAGGTACGTTTACAGAAAGCATACATTCCTATTTAAAAATATAATTGCCCACAAACTGCGGACCATGCCGTATATACAAAGTCGCTGTAGGCATGCCTTTATATAGCTCTATATACATTCCATTAAAGAAAATGACACTTCTATTTCCAGAGACTCTCGTATTTTTCTTCCGAAAGCTTTTACACTGACTCCGCTTATTATCAATAAGATACAGAGGATAGTGGTTTTCCACCTGGTGCCTCTTTATTTCGCGCTACGTAAACAGTTTTTAAGGCCCGGAATCGTCGCCTTTCAATTCGATTTACACGCACTTCTTTCACTTTTATTGCATTAAGTGTTCATTTACTTTTTTCGGTTCTTACAGTTCCTTGGTTTACGTTTTCTCGCTTTTCAGTATAGAGAACGATAAAATAATGGTTGTGGATTTACTGCTTTATAATAATAGCCTTTCCAAACAGAATACTGAGAAACCCCCATCATTTAAATTCATGATGTTAAATACTGTAGCAAATAAATAGTACAATAATTGTATTATAATTACAGACCAATTATGTGGCCCCTTAAGAATGTAAAAAGGGTATTTCTATCTATTGTAAAAGTTTTGCTATTTTAAATATACAAGTCACTTGTGATTTCCTAGCTTTTCCATCTCCCTACTTCAAAATTCTGAGAAGAAAACTGTGTTGCTCGTCTATGAACTACCTCATTTCTATTTGATAATGGATTTGATGTAGCATTTTATTAATGTACGATTAAAGTGCATATAAAACAATATAAAGTGAATAAATAAAAAGAGATGCATACTGTGCATAAAACCTATAAAATTAATGTGTGAATAGTGAACTGTGAGCGAACTGTTCATGCCGAGTAATCAAATATAATAATAATGATAATAATAATAATAATAATAATGATAATGATGATGAAAACAGCAATAATGTTTATAATAATAAATTTGAATATTATTTTATATTTGTTGTAATATTATAAATTACACTGGGACCTAGCTGTACAAAATAAAAAAACGGTAGCCCATAATAGACCAGATGTAATACTGCAAGATAAAATAAAAAGGGACGTAGCAGAAACCTATACAGAAAAGAAAGATATCATCAACTAGTAATAATAAAAGTTGAAAGAATATGGGAACAAAAACCAGTTCATATCGTTTCATTCATTATATCGGAGACGAGTGTTACTCCATACCAGATCCATACTCATTCCTAAATCACCTCAACTAAAACCCTTCCCTTTTTGCCAGGAACCAGTCACCGGAACCGTTCTTGCGAACATACTTCAGTGACTAGCCCAATAACTCTAACCTCTCTCGTCCTGCTCCTTTTTGGTCATAATCTTTCCCACCGCCTTAGCTTTGAGACATTATGTTTATCATGGTTTCAGCCCGTATGGGCTGCCCTTCTTTGGCCACCGCTTCCTGTCTTTCCCTTTCCAATCTAAGGCACCAGAATGTAGTATGTTCAGCCATGTCTTCTGCCCCACAGTCGGGGTCTCCTACTTTTCCAATACCAATACCAATATCCTAAAGGAACCGTAACCGGTAAGTACCTGGGTTAGATGGTAACCCGTCTGCCCATGCTTCCTGCCACTCCACGGTCTTAATCCCAAATCACCTCAGTCAACTTCGCCTGGAAGGAAGTTGACCTGTATATACCCTGTCATAAAAAGCAGCCATATTTCATACATGCAATATAGTAAGATTGTTTCTAAATCAAAAATAATTTCCTATTAGACTTGCCATTAACTCGTCTACAAGAAAAATAAACCAGTAATAAGCTGAGAAGTTGAGCAAAAACACGATATGGCATCAGAAGGGCTATCGGACTGCGATATGGCATGGGAAGGGCTCAGTTCAAAAAATTTCAGTAAAAAAATATTAGTGGAAGAGAATAACAGGTTATTCAATTTATTATAAACAACATGATACACACTTTTGTCCTTCCATGTACGCATCTATAGGTCCTTTCATGCAACCGGTTTATTATACGTATGGACAGTTAAGATGACAATTTTTTTTATGTACCTAGATTATCATTTTATAAACTCATTAATCAAAATAATTTCAAGGTCGTTGCACTTCCGGTTAGACCAGAAGTAGATAGCTCTCACTTCATAGTTTTAATACATTGATACACTTTTTATTAAATTTTCGGATTCCACTCGTTGACTTGATGGTAGTTTTTTAAAAATTCGTTATATATAAATGTAATATTTTCCAAGATTTTGGTTTTTATGAGAAAAAGAAATAATTTTTGCACTTCGTTAAAAATTTGGTTTCTTCAATAAAATTAAGACCGATTACTTTTACAGGCCGACTATTTCAGTGATTCAGGCAAATATAGAAAGTATAAAAATTGTATGAGGTACCCAGAATTTAGTATCAGCTACGGCAAACTTTTTTTTTCCAATATAAGTTATATCCCAGTACCTACCTATATTTTTACGGTATCTCATGCAAGTAAAAATTTATTCTCCATCGGTTTGTATTAAATTTACATATACATGTCTCTTTTAATTTTTCTATTAAGTAATAATTTTTGTGAAAATTGTGAGTACGTGCATTAATTATAATAATTTCTAAAGTATGGCTAAGATAATAACATTAAGGACAAGGGATTATTTTCTAACAAACTAATAAATTTATTAGAAAAGGAAATAACAGAAACAGTATTGAACAAAGTCATGCATAAAATATAAATTATGGAAATGCACTACATGACTGCCATTATTTTCTACATAGTCCATAGTCTTATTTATTAACTACTATAAAAAATACAAATTAATTTCATTAAATAATATTTGACCCTTAACGCTGATGTCGATTTTTTTATTAAAACGGTAGATGTCAAAATCTAAAAATTTATTTATTTTAAAGCTAAATTATGTCGTTTTAATATACCTAGTATAAATTCAATATAGTAGGTACCAACCCAAAGTTTATTTTATATTCATTATCATAACAGCAAAATTGGATTCTAAAACGTAAATACATATTTATATTAAAAATCAAATCAGAAATTCCAGCAAAAAGGCATGCTAATTTCTCACCTTTCATATTTCCCATTTCATTTCCCTTTTACAATTATTGCTGTCAAGGGAAAGTAGAGTGGAGGCAAAGGTTAGCTTTTGTAAATATTAAAATGGTCTTACGTACGTGAATTTTTTAAATATATTTCCTCTCACTTCTTAATATTTGTATTAGAAAAAATAAATTATATTACCTACTTGTAATTAAAATGGAATTACATATGTGAACTTTTTAAATATATTTTCTCTCATTTCTTAATTCGTCAGAAATAGGGGTGAAGATTTAATTCGTCTTATGGCTGAATACTTTTTATCTGTATATAGCTAAAACTAATTATACTAATTATATACACCGTGGACCATTTTGGTGATGCATATATTATGCATATAGATGCGATGTATCTATAGGTAAATGGTTAAATCGGGAAAGTTTTAGACAGTCCTGTTGCTAACTTAATGGCGCTTGCAGACCGGCCCTAGCTCCTCAGGTTTTTGAGTTAGTTTGAAAAAAGTAAATGTGGCGTTTTCGAAAATAATCTGTAACTTTTTTTTTAGAGGAATTTTTAAAATCTAAACACACTTTTTCACAGCACGTTTTTTCGAGGAATTTCACTGCATATTATTTAGATTTTCATTGCGACATTTCGGTTGCGAGAAATTATAATCAACTTTTTTTTCTTATGGGTGCCATATTGAATTTTACGCTTAGCAAACACATAATATTTTTGGCTTTTCAATGATATAATATAGGTAAGAAAAAATTTCAAAAAGAACCTCAAAAATCAATATTTTAATATTTTTAGTAAATCTGGCAACACCGCTTAATTTTTCGAAACTTTTATAGAATAATCTCAAATTTTCGTAAAAGCTTATCATTGATCTCATGGCGTTGAGTAAAAAAATTATAGTAATGACCACGTGTTTATGAAGAAACGCCCTATAAGTAAATAGGTAGGTATATGAATATAGGCTTGTCATTTTGAACTATTATTAGTCATAGAGTTAATTGTTAACAGTTAGGGTGACACTTGTTTTAAAATAGTCCAAATGGCATTACGTTATTCCAATGAAGAAAAATGTGATATATTGGAATCCTTTATTAAAAATAATAAAAATGCAACTGTGGTTTTAAACAGTTACCTATATTGGAAATTATCCCGAAAGAAAACCACCAAATAAATAAGTGGTATTTTTCTAAACTTATGATAAACTTGAGAATGTTTGGAGGTTTTGAAAAGCCACATGCAAAAGACAAAAATAACCGGGACAATCAAATAATACATTATTTGATATTAATCAAATAGTTCCTTGATATAGTTTCCAATTTTATAAGTTATAATATAATTTGATATTAGATTTAACCCATATGGTGAAGCTTCCATAACAGAATTCTGTGATCTAGCTTATCAAAAGCTTTAGAGAAGTCAGTGTAGATAACATACATCTACCTGACCCCTCTGATCCAAAACCTCAGAAACAAACTGCGTTGTAAAAACCAAATTAGAAACTGTGGATCTCCCACGAATGAAGCCGTGCTGTTGACGTAGTATGCTGTTGTTAACATGTGCAACATCTTGTCATAAACAGATATTCTGTCATAAAATTATTTCAAATATTTCGCTGAATCATATACTACTAATGGGGCTTTTCTTCGTAAACACATGACCATTACTATAATTTTTTCACTCAACGTCATGCCAGCAATGATAAACTTTTACAAAAATTTGACACTTCTATAATAGTTTTGAAAAATTATGCGGTGTTGCTAGATTTATTAAAAATATTCAGATATAGATTTTTGAGATTGTGTTTGAATTTTTTTTCTTACTTATATCTTTGAAAAGACAAAAAAATGCTCTATTTGCTCCGATTACAATTCAATATGGCGCCCATAAGGAAAAATTAAGTTGACTATGGTTTTTCACAACCGAAACGTCCCAATGAAAATCTAAATATGCAGTGAAATTCCTCGAAAAAACTTGGTGTGAAAAGTGTGTTCAGATTTTAAAAATTCCTCTAAATAAAAAAGTTACAGATTATTTTCGAAAACGCCACATTTACTTTTTTTAAACTAACTCAAAAACCTGAAGAGCTAGGACCGGTCTGCAAGCGCCTTTAAGTTAGCAGCAGAACGGTCTAAAACTTTCCCAATTTAATAATTTTTTTATCTCCTGTAGTTTCCAAGGTACCAAAACATGCATTACCAAAATGTTTCATACTGTATACTATCTAAAAGCGAATCCCTTATAATCAGTGAGGATATCTCTTGATCAGAATAATTATTGGAATAAACTAAAATCTATAGCAACATTTCTAAGTTGCTTAATAAAAACGGTTGAACGGTTTTTTTAAGGAACTAACACGCACTTTTGTTTATAAAGTAAAAGTATATAAAGTAAAATAAAGCAAATTAAAAAATAATAATTTGAGTTGTGGTTCCAATTTAATCCTACCGCCTCGGTAGCGCATTGGGCTAGAGCGTGTTGTAGTAGCATTTCTCGGTTACAGTGATTATTATGGCCTGGGTTCGATCACCAGCTTCGGCACTGGCAATGTTGGTGGGTATGGGGTGTTTATCTGCATTTTTCAGTGTTTAACCTGCTACCGGACAGCCGCTGGCTTTGAATTTGAGGGTTGTTTAATTTATGTAGTGTTTTTATGAAAGGTGCCATGTGCCAAAATATAGAAGGACGTTTATTTTCAAAACTTTGTGTTTATTTTGAGTATTGATTAACAGATCACTAAAACTTAAAAACGCATTATGTAGTATTTGACGCCAGAGCTTATACAATATTCCAAATTCAAGAAAATAACAAATTTCTGAAGAAAAGAAATAAATCCATGATATCTTATGAAAAGTGTAAATTGTCAATGTTTAACTACATATCTATAGAAAGCAAATTTTTATGTTCCTCAATTTGTAAAAAGTGAATCATTGCACGGAAGTTTCATTGTTCTCTTCTGTTATGGCCTGTTAATTGCGGATCCCAGGATTGTCATTTTAAGGCCACGAGCTTTTTTTCCCTTTTTAACACCTTCAATATTCTCAGAGTGTCTGCAGAAGAACATGCTTCTTTCACTCTAACTACAGATGCAATTTTTGATTCATAACGTAACAAACTAACTTGCTGATGTTTAGCTTTTATATGTTGATGGTTTGATCTGCAGCAGCTTAGATATTGTGGAACTCATGCTGATGCGTCTCAATACAGTGGAAGGGCTTTTTAACTTTTGCAAACTTTACAACCTCTATTAAGCCTTAGGATTCAAATGCCATCCTTTTCTCTTTTCGACTTAAGCAAAATCATGGCCATAGCCTTAAAACGCTAACGCTGTGTTCGCTAACAAAAAATTCTTGCAAGATTATTGGAATTCGACTATTATGATATCAAATTTAAACTGACTATTACCGACTGTATCACAAAAGTAATACAGTCGATATAGATTATTTAGATAAGGATGTCTGTGCCTACTCGGTCTTATCAACTTCTGAAAAAAATGACTAAAGTTTACAAGCAGCAATTGATTAAGCTAGAGTCCTTCAGAAAGTTGAATATGTATTACACATTAAATGGATGGCCTTCATATAAAAATTCTATTAACCCTGAACTCAAGAAGTATTGCGATATAAAAAACGAAATTTTTATGCCCGAGAATATACTGTTCCGTCGAAAAATATTGTTAATTCCTTTGAACCTTCAATTAAAAATTTTAAATGATTTAAGTCATGTTTTATCAGTCACATCAAGGCATCGTATCGTGAAATATAAAAACCAAAGATCGTATCGTATTCCCTCGTGAAATTTTTATGTCTTTTTAAAATACACAAAGTATAGCGACCTTTAACTTTGAATCTGAATAACATCTGAGCATTTTATTTTTGAAGTTGAATACCCCTTCCCCTTCAGAAAATACAATCTACAGGACAACCGAGAACAATCTTTTAATTAAAATTAGTTTGTCATCTCAAGAATCTAAAAAGTACTGAGGTTAGTTCCGGAATATAATCTGAAAACTGATTTTGCTAATCCCTTCATTTATTTTTTGGTAAAAATTTACTGCTCTCCAAGTTATCGGACTAATGAAAATAACTATTATATTATTTGCTATTTATTAACATTTGGATACCCTAAGTCAGTGATTCTAGAAAATTTTATTGGATACCATCGATCTAAAGCACCATTTTGCCATAATTTTATTAATTCATAGCACTACGTGCGTAATATACCTACGTAAAGTTTTATTAAACAAATATTATTAAATTTATGTTACTTAAATTACTACAAAAATATAGAAACGAGTAGCAATAGTTAACAGGTAATACACAAACAAACCAATTGCAGTAGGTATTATAACTTCTTGAAGTATCTAATTTTATGGTACATTGTTATTAGAAACACATATATGTATAATGCAAGTATGTGTAATTATTATCCCGCACGGCAAAATTGAATTAAACATATTAGGTATTCCGTGCAGTACCGACATAATACCTGGCAGAAGCTATTAAAACTACATTATATTCGATAAACTACTTAACCAAACATAACCTGTGATTTAACATACAATCAGGAAAAAATAGGGCAATGACATTTCATTGAAGCATGTTACATTAATTTGCTTGTGCTATTATTTTGAATGAGTAATGTAATTTTGTTATGTTGATTGTGTGATGTAAGTATACGTTTACTAATATACAAGTCCCCAAATAAAAATATATTCAATTTAGAAACAAAGACGCAAGATATTAATACATGATAGGAAAAAATAAAGATAAATAACATAATACTGAAAAAATACTTCTAATTCGTTATTTAGTGCGGAACCCAGCTAAGAGCCACACGCACAAACTGGCTCTGTAGCCACACCTCTGACCTCCGTCACCTGTGTTTGATTTTCCACCCATGCACCGTCATTTTTCTTTGTTTAATATACTTTACTTAGGGGAGGATGGGGTACATTTGAACATGGGGCAGATTTGAACATCCGATTTTTGCTGGTTCTGTTTAAAATATTGTGGTTGTTAATTTTACTACAGTTGGCAACACTTATAAATGAACACACGTCATAGTTTCCTGCCAACTTCTGCATTTATTCTGTGACTCTAGAAGCAAGTGAATGATCTAAGGTTATAACAGTGAAATATTAGGTAGTTAAATTTAGTGTTACAGTTTCTGTTTTATACACTTGATTTGAATTAGTGTTTAATCATTTGAAAGAGGTAAGTTTTAGCTTCTTATTGATATATTACTTTTTATGGTTCCTTTTTTTTATCATGTGAAAAATGTAGGGTTAGTCAAAAAAGTTAGCCTAGGGAACATTTGAACATGATATACGGGGTACATTTGAACAAAACGAAATTACTTTTTATACGGAATATTGTGTAAGAAATTATGAGAAAAATTAATTTTAGACTAAATTTAAACTTGTAACTATTGTTACATATTCAGAAATGGTAAGTTATGGGTTCCAGCACTGTTTTAATTTTCAGATTTACTATGGTACGAAACTATGTTAAAAAAAGAAAGGGACCAGTGTTCACTGAAGGAGACATGGAAGCTGCGATACATGCTATACGTGAGCAACGAATGACTATGCGTGAAGCGGCAGAAAATTATGGTATGTCGCATGCAGCTTTGCATTATCGCCTTAAAAAAGTCAATGTGAATAATGATAAAATTGTGACCTCTTCTGTTAAATACGATTTTCACTCAAAATATGCTAGCCAACAAATACTTTCAAAGGAGCAAGAATCAGCATTAGTCGAATATGCTATAAATTCTTCCAAAATGTGCTATGGCCTATCATACCAACAAATTAAAGTCCTTGCCTATGATTATGCAAAAGTGTTAAAAATAAAAATGCCTAATAGTTGGCCAACAAAAAATCCACTGGAAACGATTGGCTTTACAGTTTCATGCGACGACACAAAAATCTTACCATTCGTAAGCCCGAAAATACCTCACTCTCACGGTTGAACATCATTCAACAAAAATAACGTAGAAACACTTTTTGAAAACTACGAGAGAGCGCTCAAATCTAGAACTTTTACAGCGGCTCAAATATTTAATCTTGATGAAACGGGGGTGTCGACAGTTTTGCAAGCGCCAAATGTAGTCGCTCCAAGAGGTGTGAAGCAAGTTGGCCAAGTTGTTTCTGCCGAAAGAGGCTAATCCATTACATTGTGTATGACTATAAATGCTGAGGGAAATGCATTACCTCTTGTATCTATATATCCTCGTGCAAGAGTAAATGATATAATGGTAGAAAATGGTCCACCAGGAAGTATTATTTTGGCCAATAGCCCAGGAAATTGAACCCTGGGTCATTGGATGACCCAGGTTCTTTTCATAGATGTTCTTAAACATATTGTCATACGAAGTGTAGCAAGAATGACCCGATTTTAATACTTATGGATAATCATGAAAGTCATTGCTCTCTTGAAGCAGTTTTATATGCCCGAGAAAATGGTATAACATTTGTTACATTTCCACCACATTGTTCTCACAAACTCCAACCTCTAGACGTTGGAGTTTTGGGACCATTTAAGGCCAAGATGAAAGTTGCACAGAACGACTGGCTTACCAGCAATCCCGGAAAAACAATTTCTATACAAACCTTAGTTAATATTGCTTTTAACTTGACATTCACGAGGAAAAATATTATTTCATCATTTAATAAACCCGTTTATGGCCATTGAATCGTCTTGCCTTCAGTGTTGAAGATTTTATGAGCTCGGGTGTAACTGATCGCCCAATGCCAGCAGATCTGTCAGATGCGTCCTTCTCATCTAATGTCTTAGATGGACCTGGTACACCTGGATGCAGCAAACAAGGTAATTTCACGTCAACTGAAACTGATACTGCTGCTAAGCTAATGCTTTCACCTCAAGATATTCGCCCATATCCAAAAGCTGCTCCTAGATCTACTACAGCCAAAGGTAAAAAAAGGAAAATCTCGTATTCTAACAGAAACCCCTGAAAAGATAAGACTTATAAGACTCGAAGAAGAAAGAATCTATAGAGAAACAAATAAAAGAAAGTGTAATCTTAGACCTAAACCACTAAAGCAACAGAATGTTGATACAGTTAAGAAGAACATATATCATACTTTTTGTGATGACAATGAATCCGAGTCTGATTCTGGCTCTGAAACCATGTCAATACACGACGAATCACAGATGCAATGCAAACATTCAGTGATTTGGAAAATAAAAAACCGGATAGGTACCAATAATTTAAATATAAATGATTTTGTTCTTGTAGTATTTGTCACAAAAAAATCGTGATGTTTATTTGTAGGCCAAATTGAATCTAAACAGGAAGAAGGGTATAAAGTTACATTTATGAAGAAGAAAGAAAATATGTGGAAATTTTATTTTCCAGAAAAAGATGATATCAGTTTATAGAGAAGGAAGATATCATTCTCAAGCTTCCTTCACCAGACATATCTGGGGGAACTGCAAGAGCTGTGTCTGTCCTATCGTTTGGTATAGATTTTTCTACTATTAAGGATAAAATAATGTAAAATAATGTAAAATTATGTAAAATAAAGTAAAATAAAGTCACAACTGTATGCTTTTGTTCACATTTAGGTGTTCTTAGTCAAAGATACTTTATCTTTTACACTGTTCAAATCTACCCCCATGATGTTCAAATCTACCCCGACATAGGGGTACATTTGGACAAGGGTAAAGTGATGGCCAAGTTGATCCCTAAAACATATTATCAAATGTGAAAAAATTAACAAAATAAAATTGTGCTGTGCAAATGTGCCTTTCTAGCAAAAAAAGTTTTTTGTTCAAATGTACCCCATCCTCCCCTACTATCGACCCGTTCTTGTCTCCAATTTGAACATATTTGTATATGGGGATCCATATACTGTTGTAGCAGTTGGTTTTTCCAAACCACGAAATTATATTACGTCCAGATGAATAACTATCATCTTACCCGGGCGTTTACAGGGCACGGAAGCTTCAGAACGTATACGAAAAGGATAGGCAAGACCGCGGATGAACAGTGTGTGTACTGCGAGGAGGTCGACACGCCTGAGCACACCCTGTTTGTCTGTTACAGGAGGTGACACCTGAGACAATCCTTGGAGGAAGGTATTGGGGCACGCTCAAGGGATAACCTGATTGCGCTCATGCTAAGGGATGGTAATAGCTGGAGTATTATTGACGCTGCGATCTCCACCATCATAACAAACAAGGAGCAGGAGGAGTCCGCAAGGCAGCGAGATGAGTAGTTCTATAAGAAGATATGCACCTCGCCTCTCTGAAATATGCTCTAGAAGAGCGATTCCCGGGGAGGACGACGAACGGGAAGGGAGGGGTGTTGGTTGGTACGAGTCCGACACAACCCAGCGCTATAGAACTCAAATGCTGGAAGTCCATGATGGATTTCCCCTCTCACCAAAAACAGGTACCGCGTGGTACCTGTTTTGTTGTTACATATTATTATGAATAACATGGACGTCTGAGATAGAAAAGGTTTGTTAATAATATGATCTAGATATGGTATTGAAATTGTACGAACACTACTTGCCTTTTTTGTCCGCTGAAGATGTTATCTGAATGAATTAAGGAGCTCGGTGGCCGAGCGGTTAAGACGTCTGGTTTTTAATCGTTCTCCGCGGTTGACGACGGTTCGAATCTCACCGTGGTTAACTTTTTCTAATTGCTCCAATATTAAATCTGTGTGTGTAAGGCTGGTAGCGTTCTAAATATGCAACTAGTACTGCAATATCACTGTATAAATGGCTAACAACCTACTATACACTTTAATTAATAAGGTTTTCCAGGTTTCCCTTATTCTCGTACTAAATGGTAGTTAAAGTTATAACATCGTAAGTCGTTCCTGGGCGCACTCGCGGCTCGCAAAATAATAATATGCCGCTCCCTCTCCCACACAAGTCTCTGACTTCCGGGCTCATCATCGAGATGAGAATGAGGGATAGAGATATTATTATTATTTATTCAAGTTAGTTATCAGCACTGCCGACCACTATCTCAAGCCGATGTTTTAATGGTTATGTCACTGGATGATCAGATAAACTTTAGATACTATTTGTTTATTAATTAATTGATAATTATTATAAATACATGAGCTTTATTCTTTTAAAACTGCTAAAACCTTGTAAAAGGATTTTTAGATTCTTGATTTCCCTAGAGAGATCAATTGTAACTCGATAAACCTGTCAAACCGTCTGCTGATAAACTTATATTGATGTCCTTACAGTAATCAGTAAATAGACCATATAATTGTTTTATTTGTTGACTTTGTTGTATTGTTTGTGTAATAATCTGCAAAAATATTGATATCGAATTTTAAAAAGTATATTGTAACAAAATTTTAATCATTTTGTTCCCTTTTGTATTATCAAAAATCCTTAAATTTTATCCCTGAATACCAGCAATCCATAATGCTCCACCTTGTAGTGTGTTGTCTACCTCTAAAGTGTTTCTGATTGGTCACTTTTATGAAAAGGTAAGAACGCCGCAAACAGCCAGGAAGTTAGATTTTTAACGAAAAATCGGGAGTCGGTCTTCAGATAGGTGCGAGCAAGTTGACAATTTTTACGCTCATTGAAAGCACATGTTCTAAATTTTTTATTTAATTTGAATCTAGAATTATTATCACGATTGTTAGTGATCGGTGTTCCGATATAATAGATTATTATCTGTAATAATCGCATTAATCGATATTATAGTATATTTTTGTTATTGTCACGAGATATGTGATAATAAATTTATTTTACACGTGGTGTAAATTTTCTGCCGAATTTTTATTTTTGCAGAGTTGTTGAGGCGCTGGCTTAATCTGCGCAGGACTCTATTATCCTCGTAAACCATCAGATTCCATGCGGAACGTCTTAGGACATCTCTGTGGTGCATTGACGAGGTTGGAACCGAAATTTGTATACCGGTGAGTACATTTAATTTTCTTAATAAATAGAATCTGATTCAAGAAAATTGTACCCTGTATGCAAAAGTCGGTTCTCTCTGAAGAGCCTGGGTAGATTGGTGCGTTGGTATATATAACCATAGGGTTATTTTTTTATATACTATAGTTTTGTCTGATAATTACAGAATCTATTATATCCAGGAATTTTATTTTTGATTACTTGCTGGCTCAAATTCATTTTTTTTTATTTCATTGTACTTGATATTGTTACTTTTGCATTTAAAATCTCATGTATGAATTATAAATTTTCACGTTTTATGCTCACTACTGCAATTTTGGTAATTTTTATTGTAGTATATAGTAACGGTCATAAGTTACTTTTTTCTATTAGAATTTCTATATACTGTCCTTCAGACATAGTTTCTCTACTGTTTGATTGTTTACAAAATTTCAATTCCTGGATAATTTTTTTGTACAACTCTGGGACTGGGCTAATCATACAATCTGTTACATGTACATCTATTTCCACCTTTGGAGCCACTACCTGAAACCTAGCTACGTGGGATTTAATTCATCGACCCATCCAACCACAGCTAGTCTAGCTAGACGTGGACTTGGACAGGAGTTCCGGATTAATCTAGGAGAGGCTAGTGGGTGAGATAACTCCATAAGTAGGCCGACTGGTGAACCCAGCCCAGTAAAATTTTGTTGTTGTAAAATTTTTTTAAATGCCTTCAATCGGTAGAGTTTGAATTTAACGTAAATTTGTGTGTAAATACAATTTTTAATATATATACTTTTATCTTAACTTAATTTGTTTGTTTTTACATTCACGCATTCACAACTTCATATATTTTTTTTCTCGTTTAAATTACCTGGTGCCCAAATTTTTATAAAGTAACAGTAAAATCCATTCCACGCCTTGAGCCCAGAGCTAACCGGAGCTATGTCCCTGAACCTTTAGGGAAGAAGCTAATAATTCCCGAGGTTCAGTGCACAAATTTTTCTTTAATCAGATTCAATTTATTAAGATATTGATAAGATTAAGATGCATATGGATCTTTTCAGAATCATGCAAGGAATAGTTTTTTTAATCCTTAAGAGACCCACCTCTCAGAGAAAACTTTATATACAAGTCAAACATAAAAAATGCCTGTCCTCGTAAAATCGAACCCATTACTGGATTTATGAGCTAAGACTTTAGATTCTGAGTTATCCACCGTTTTATATTTAATCACACTCTAGACAAACATGTCAAGAGTCACTTGTCAAACAACATTGTATCGAGTTTTCCCAACGATTAATTGCATTCTGTAGTTCACTAACACTCTCTGATTAAATTTCGTATTATCTCAAAATTTTAATAGGTAATCAAAAAAGAACACCAGAGCTCTTTTCATTAATCGGCTGTAAATGAAGAGCTATTAATTTTCACTAAAGAAGCAATTAAAGAGTTAGCAAAAGCAGTTAGCAGGTTATTTGCTGTAACACATCTTCCCTCTAGTAATGTGGTGGTTTTGAAGGCCCAGGGGCATGTCTGCCGGATTCTGTGGCCGCTTCGCATTTGCCACTTCATTCCCTTTCGCAAGATTATCTGCGGATATAGGGGAGTAATTTACTATTTTCCTAAATACTGTGTCGATCCCTTGCTCGAGAACCTAGAAATAAAATCCAAAGGAACACGATTTCCTACTTTAATCAACTATGCATTGGATTGAATTCTATATTTGTTTTTATTTGACTGCTAATTAGTTTGTGTATTTAAGAGGTGTGCATTTATAGTCAAGTTGCCAATATATTAATGAGAGATGATAGATTAAAATGTTTCTACTACCAGCCAAGATTCAGAATATGCTACCAGAAACACAACTGCCCAGTTGTGTTTGAGTTTGGCCAGCAATTGCCTTTATTAGTGTAATGTGGAAGGATAGATGAATATTTTTCAATATACAATAGATAGAGATAATTCATTAAAATTATATATTTTTTAAAACAGAAGAAGGTTTCTAAAGATTTATGGAAATATACAGTATGCTTTATTTATAAATAATCATGTTTGTCATGTAAATTTGGTGATGAATAATTAATTATGTAATTGATCAGGTGTCCAATTACTGTGTTTCTGTCTTTCTATTAACATTTTTTTTTAAAATCAAAAATCAAAGAGTTAGAGTCTAGTTTAGAATATCCGTAAAGACCCTGTACATACTTTGACAAATTTTTTGACTCAGTTTTTATGATTTAGCCGAGGTGGGGGGCATTTCTGCCACCTATTGTGGCCAGTAGTACTTAACTTTAAGTATACAAAAATTATTATATAGGGTGGGGCACTACATACGCCTCGGTCTATATAAAGAGAACCGTTAAACTTAGTAAAAAAAAATTAGGAGATATATGGCATACCACAAGGACCATATTCTAAAGATATTTTTTGTCATACAGGGCGGTTGACGGAGTAAAAGTTACATATCAAAGTTATAGTTTTTAAATGCAACACCCTGTATTTAATGTAATTTTTTAATTCTACATTTAAGACAAGTTTGTGCAAACTTCCCTATACCTAAAATTTATAATTATGAGATATGTTATGATTTTCAATATTGTAGAACAAAATTAAAATGTGTCGTATAAAATGCATATTAATTATGTTCATATACGTAATCAAAACCAATATTTAGCAAAAGGCTGTAGCCTTAAGATAAAATAATGTTCGTTTCATGATCGTACATTATACGTCGTTTTTATTAACAATCATAGTAAAATTAATTAGAATACATAGATATGTTCTACGATCCATGTTTGCTGTTGTGTTTTGAATGGTTGCTGGTGTCATTAATTGAAATACTTCAACAATTCTCCTTTTGAGATGTTCAACATCTTGAACTGGCATTTTTTAAATTTTATTTTTTGCAACACCACACAAAAAATAATCAAGAGGACAAAAACAGGGAGAACGTGGTCCAAGCCTCTCGCTGTACCATTTATCCCAATCCATGAATCTGCAAAGCGTATATCCAAGTATTCTCTCACAGGTCTGCCTTTATGGGGAGGTGCCTCATCTTGCTCCAAGTATTTAGGATTTCTGAATGTTTCTAGAAATAAGTTATCAAGTATTTCCTTAAATTCGTTTTGCAAAAATTAGAGATATGAATGACCTGTTCAGGAACTACGTAAACAAATTGGGCCAAGTAGCTTGTGTCCTAAAAGACCGCATCAATATATTTATCGAAAATCTAATTTACACTTTGATTTCTGGAACTATATGTGGATTTTCAGTTGCATAGTAATGGTTATTTCTCCGGTTGAACATGCCACTATTGATAAATAATATTATACCAAACCACAGTGTTTTAGTGAAAAAATCAGGATCCACACCGAGTTCGTTGCGAATCCGACGACAGAAGTCTGATCTTCTTTGTTCATTTCCTATGTGTAATGTTTGTACCGGTTTGAACTTGAAATAATTGTGTTTAGTTTATGTTTTTTTTTAGTATTTCCTGTACACCAGATTCAGATAGGCTGCATTCCACATATATCTTTCGTTGTGACCCTTCGGGATAAATATGTACATACCTATGCTAACACATTTATTTCACTAACCGTTTCAATTGCATTGCGGATTCTCCGACTTTGAAATGTACCATACTGATTGACCTGATTCCACAAACGCCGAAATATAGTCGGATTTGGCTGCCTTCTTTCGGAATACAATTCACCATTAATTCTAGCTATGATTGTCGTATTTCTGTAATTTCTTATATAAAGATTGTACATGTCAATTTTTTCATGTTGAGGAAAATATCTTGTCATTTTCACTAATGAAAGAGACGATATACTTTTCTTGTACTGTATACATGACTAATTTGCTCGGCTACTTTAAAAGCATGATAAAATGTTTTTATGACAACTTGATTTTTAGACCAGTCCATGTACAACTTCAAGATATTTTTGTTAAACATGAAAAATTGGCATGTACAATCTTTATGTAAGACAGCAACTCCATTCCAACTACTACTCAACGTTTGTGCAATCACGTTTATCAGCATGTTACATTTCATAATTAGATATTTTTGGAATAAATTTTTCATTAGCTCCGTCACAGGGGGTTTTTTCGTTAATTTTGGTGTTAAAATGTTTTTTTTTGTCTAGGAAACTCAAAGTGAGCTGCTGCTGGGTCACCTGTAAGTAGTAAGTATATAGTTTTTTCGTGTCTTCTTTTACTAATTATAGGGGACTTTTCTAATTATTATATTATTAGTAATAATAACAAGAGATGACTTATTATTATTTCTTTTGTTCTTATCCTCTATCGTCTTGTAAAAATATGAACATTAGTTTTATGGATATCAGAGAGAGCAAATATCTCAAAGCTTGTTCCATATGTGCTAGTTTTAATCAATTAGGTAGTTATAGTAGTTTACAGCATTTCTCAAATTACTATTTTCAACTCTTCGACGATCAATTTGGAGATCTTGTCAATGTTGTTTTATATATTTAAGTGAGATATCACTTAATTTTTTGGTGTTGATCTTGGTTTCCATGTAAGTGTAGACTAACGCTTCACAACTCCCGTCTCCAATTGTATCGGACCTAATGAAGGTAGAAGGTATTTGGGGGGGGGGGCGGTCGATTTAGGATCGGCTGTCACAATTTTATCGACAGAGGTCCGCCTGTTCAGCACTCTGCCGCCACTGTACCACATGCTGTCACCCTTAGCACTGGCTCCAAGGATACCCTGGCGATCCCCAGGCAGCTGCTTTTTTCCGAGGCTTAAATTTATCACCATTTTCACGGGTAGCAATCATTTTTGTCACCTCTTACTACTGGCATGGATATACCCTGAGCGTATTCTTAGCCGAGACCCAGACGGTTTATTTTATAACGAGGTTTATCCCTCGCTCCTTTCAGTAGCCTTGTACTAAAGGCAGGAGATGCCCTAGTTGTATTCTATCCTCCAACCCAGAAGGGATGTTGGGTTGCATTTAGCTTCGCTGTCAAAGCTACTGAGACTTCCAGCCGCGTCAAGGCAGAAACTCAAGGGAAGGTTATTATTGTCTTATCTACAGTGACCACTAAATAAGGTAGCCCATGTTCATTTCATCTACATTTTTCATTAAAAACCACGATTTGATACTGTTATAACTTTACCTTTATTTTTAACAGAAATGATAGATAGGTAGAAGATAGAAGTGCCATTTGTGTTAAAATAATCGGTTTCCCAGTATCAGATGTTTAAAGTCTGGCATGGCTTTTCCTAATATAGCAATAAATTTTCTGTAATTGGGTAGGCTCTACGGTCTACCATTTATATTGATATAATTAATTATTCCACTACCTAGTAACAGTTTAATAAATTTAAAACCTGTCTTGGCTATTTAAGTAATATATTGTTCTCCCAAATAATTTAGTAAATTATGGGAATTCTAGGATTTACAAAGATGTTACATCAGTTAGGAAATTTGAATAATAATGAAAAAAATATTTCATATTAAAAAACTTTTTAGATTTTTAGATAGATGCTAGATGACTTGGAGTGATCTTTCACAGATTGTATTTTATTAAACCCATCTAACTCGTTATCCATGATTTTACAAAATAGCTAAACATATTTAAAAAATTTTATAACTATTAAGTATACAGACATCTGATATTAGTAAAATGTAATTTTCATATTTGATGTCGGCGTTTACATAAATTATAATATTATTGGTCGTCGGTCTGTTGTAACTTAACTAACGATATACAAAAAACTATAGTTAATTATTACAGCAAAAAAGGTGTACAAAGTGCAAATATCAGGAAGATTACAAGCGTAATATGGCTGTCATTTATATGACTAATACATATTACATCCGATTTAAAACCACTTTTTAGAAACGTTTCCTTAAACCCCTGTCACCGATCTCACAATAATACTCACTCTTCTCAAGATCTCATCTCGTCCCAGTCGAACATTTCTTTGATGTTGACTCTACCCCTGTCATTGATATTCATATTTTCGCAGATGGGATATCTTAAATAAGATGGTATTCCCAAAGAAATGGACTATCCAGTTATATATTTTAAGCAGATCACTTTCAGGGTGCTCTCATTCATAACCTGAGTACCGAATTTTCTGCAGCAAGGAAAAGGGGCACAGGCCTAGTTTATAAGACGTTGCATATGATTTTTTAAATTATATGTTATAATTAAAGATTTATATACCATTTAATTAAAGAGAAATTAAGTTTTCTACAAATGTTTCGATATAATTATATGTTTCAACATCAATACCTCAAATTCAATATCAATATAGGTCTGCGTAAAAAGCCGTACCTACACCTATATTATATATAAAAAGGTATATGAGTAGTTTGTAGGTATATTACACATATATTGGTTTAATCAATGCAAATGATCAATGATCAAAGCAAAATACTTCATTTTTGTAAATCATAATTCAGAAAATTAAGAACCTAACCAACGTACCTGACTGATTCATTAAGAAAGATTTCGTTTGACGATTTTTCTAGTTCTATCCACCGGTTTCAATTTTTTGTTGCTATGTTTTATTGTATGACATGTAATTACCAATCGCAGTAGGTTCATAAATACGTTAAAACCTGTAGTGTTGCTCAGTCTTTAATTTTGATAATTTTTGTCTATCTTTTTATTTGAAAATAAAATATTTTTTCAAGAATCTGCTACTTACATAATATTTTACTTTTTTCTACAATTATCCTAAAAGAAAATCGTACCGCAAGGTTTATATGATATGTACATTTGAATATGATTACTGTATCATTGGGTAACGTTATCCTGTATGTATAAAGAAATCTGAAAAATAATGTCTAATCACAACATGTCAGGGTTGGAATCTATCTTTTGGAAACAGTTACGTGTTCTTTATAATATTCTATATCGTATACTTCGTTGCTCTACGGGTGGTCAAAATAATATGTTAATCTACCCCTCTCTACCTACATTCATGTCGTTTTGTTGATGAATTCACTTATTTTTCGTTATAAAACTTGTCCAAGTAATTAAATAATAACGAATCAATATTTTTGTATATCTCTCTAATAGTTCTCGTCCTAATAGCAATTCATAATATTTTATAGAAGTAGATAATTACAAAAATATCTTTGTAAGTTTTTGTTAAACACTAGCATATTTAATAAAATCAATAACTGAAGACAATATCTTGTTGCCAATGCATTCAGTACTTACTCACAAACTAAAGTGTCTGAAATACGAGAATATATAAAATAAAAGATTTCAGTAGTTAGCTTTTGTTTTTGAAGCAGGGTCTTTAAATAAAATTGGCGGACATAATTTTAATGATATTTTATCGGCCCTTTTTAGATATATCTTGGATACTGCACATTCAAAAATAGTTAATCCAAAAATCCATGTAGTAAAAATAACTTGTTGAAAAATATGCGAAAAAAATCGTTGTATTAAAATCTAGGCAGCTAAATATACCGTTAGTAGATGTTTCTGTCTATTTTCTCTGGGAGCCGCTACTGCAGATTGTCTTTTTTTACGTCACAATTTATAAAATGTTACGTTATCATTTATTAAACTTATCGCAACTATCAACTTTATTTATCACTTGTAATGAATTACGTCTTTATCAGAGGAAAATAAAATAACTACCCTATTTGTTTTCTGGAATGGAATTATGAGATTCATTTTTCATCCACATATAATAAATCCTATTTTTACGTATAACAAATATAAAAACATACTATTAGTACCCTGTTCGTTCCATGGTTCATTAATTTCATTTAAATATTATTGTATACTTAATAGGCAGCCGTGGAGAACTCATGAATTTTAATAACAAGTTTACATGCTTGATCCTGCCTGGTCGTAGCAAAGGCAACGTTCTTGGAAGTCTCGTTTTACATTTGAGGGACAAATCATGTTCTGTATGTTTCACGTACGACTTATTATTTTATATAATAATAATATTTGTTATCTCTACCCCTCATTCTAATCACAAGAATTTGTCAGAAAGTTTAAGACTTTTGTCGAAGAGGAGGCGGTATATTATTATTACTGACTTTTCATCGCTTGTATTATATACCTACCTACTTTGTTATCCCAGCTAATAAATATAATCAAATGTATTGTTCTAATTCATTGTAGTTTACACTTGAATACAGAATCATACTTTTGAAGGTGTTTCAATAATTTAGGTTATAATTCATTTGTAATTTTGTGTGTGTTTTTAAAAATAAAATACTTTTTAAAAATTTAATTCGCTCGGTAGAACATTTATCTAGCGTCAGGAATGACTTATGTTGGTAAACCCTAACACCATTCAGTGCTGGAATAATGGAAACCTAGAAAACCTCATTAGTAACCTCAAAAATCAACCGATCTTAATTTCTGACCTTAAGACCAAGCTGACATTTTCCCCATCTTAGGCACGTCGCTAGAATAGTTGCCAATCCATCCCTGCAAACAAGCCTGTTTATAAAAGTTAACAATTTAATTAAAAATTATCCGGCGCAGTGGGGATTTGAACCCATGATTTCTGGGTTAAGCAATAGAGACGCTAAACTCTGAGCCACCGACTGGATTTGTAAAAACATAGATAGAACACCATCTATGTATATTTTTACAGTTTCGATTGAAGTTGTCTCTATTTCTGTCTATAGAAGATTCAGTAATATGCAATAGTAAAGAATCCATGCAACTTCAAAAGAGTATAATAGTAACGTACACAGTAAAAAAACGAGTAATTTTAACACTGAATTAACACTCATCAGTGTGTATATAGGCCACACTTGGCAGTGTTACACATATCAGTGTATTATTACATTACCATAAAAGTAATTTAGCCAGTAGATTTTACAAGGTAATGTGTAATAGTTACTTATTCACCGTGTAATTACTCCGTATTTATGGCGGATTGATTCATTTTTAACATACAGTTTTGTAACTTTTAGTACAATTTATGAGTACTTCTACAAACTTGGCGGATATATCATTCGTGTAATATAAGTTCTAAAGGTTTAGTTATTATACGACCCAGTTCGTGTTAAAAATAACATTGCAAATTATACGACGCCATTTAGTAATTTTACCATTTGTATTTTTTTACTATGTATTTCTTCAGTGGTGTTCTGATATTTTGATGGTTTGCTAAGTGATGATCTAATTAGTTTGGGTGACAGGGTCGCATAAGTTGCATCGATTTGAATATATTTTTAAACCGATTCATCATGAAATAAGATTATTAATTTTCCACACTCACAATTTCACGCCTGATGTAAATCAAGTTGAAAAAATGGATGCATAATATAAATACACGCCACAAAATGAAATTTTATGAAGATAAATATTTTCATTAACACTACAAAACAAGAACTTTGTTGAAAATTGATGCTGTTAATATGGGTAGGGTACAATAAACGTGTACTATTCTACGTATTTAGTGCTTTCGAATAATTAATTTGTAATACTACAAAATTTTATATCAAACTAAACCCACTGATGAATTTAATTCATTTGTCTTATCATATATTGATTTTTATTGCATATTATATAGGGTTTTATTAGGGTTAATCTTTAGAAGTTTACCTTGATACTACACTTTCAATCTTTATTTTTAAAACTTCTGGTTTCCTTTTTTACTATTTTACATGTGGTGTAATCTCAAAAGAAATTACAAGAATCATATAGCTACACCACAAATAAGTTACAGATATTATTAAAATTCTATATTATAAAACTAATTTTATCTAGTAAATCTGCTATTTTGAATAGAGCGTCCTATATCTTTTCCAATAAAATAAAGCATTTTATTGGAAATAAATACCGTTAAAATAAGAACAGCACTATTACATTAACTAAACTCCGATCAGTAGTTTATATAAACGAATTATTGAAATAGAAGGAATATATTTTGGGCGATTATTATGTTAATTATTTATGTATGTAATATAATTTATTTCCTCTACAAATAAAATGTTTATTTTTAATTCTGACAGGTTAGGCATATTACCTACCCACTGGCTTCATTTTCAGCTTTCGGAAAATCCTTCATTTGGTTCGTTTAGTAGTTTAGTTCAAGTGTTGTTTAATTTTTAATAACAGATGCTTACATTTACCGTATCAATAGAAGTTCAAATATTATAGTTTGGAAGATATACTCGTATGTATATGTCCCAAAAATGTTCCTAATAGGTAATTAGTAATAAGTAGGTAATTATTCTGTTGGACATAAATTGTCAACAAAAATTTCAAATGCAGCATTACTTACTTTAAGAGCATATGAAAACGTCATTCTCTAAAATGAACAAATAACGCAATGTTTATTATCGAAAAATAAAGCATAAACCTTTGTTAATGTGCAAAAATATATACAACGTGTTCTACTGTGTAAAGTTATTGTGTTTAATTAGAAGTGTAAAGGAAATTATAGATAACCAAGAAGTATATAAATATTAACTATAAGCGCGACAAAAATCGTACCCCAAAAGATTATCACCAAGAGTATTAAAAGATTCTATAAAGATAATCACCCTATATTACTCTGTGTTTGACATATATATTACTAACCACATATTGATCCATTAACCTCCCAAAAAACTAGATCTTGTCTTTATTTCCTCTTATATCTACACTAGGTAGTTTGTGGTAGAATAACTAAAAAATATAATGAATATGAAATATGTATACCTAAATAAAATCAAGAATTTTTGTTTATTACCTACATATTTCATACCACAGTTAAAGATTGTACATGCTAAATCATATTCTTTTACAAAAATTTGTCTTGTAATGAAACTCAAATATAGTATAATATAGTATTTTTTGTTTTTTTTTTAAAGTATAATATAGTATTTTTTGTTTTTTTTTTTAAGTATTTCTAAGCCCCTATTCCAGACATTGAATGTTCAACATTGTTTGTCTTTGTTAAAACAAAATAACTTAAAAAATATGATTTTTGCTTACAGATTCCTTACAATCCTAACATATTGTTCAAGGACTCTCACGTTATATAAACTTTCAGTTAAGACCACTGGAATGAAAATTGTAGTGCAAGTTCTATACAATTACACGTTCTTATAAAAATAGAGAGAAACACCTAGAGATCTAGTAGCAATTTCCAGGAGTTGAGAAAATTATCCCCTAAACTATCATTGATCTGAACTGCTCAAGATGGATCTGTTGAGGGACTTTATAATTCCCTTCACCCATCTCCAATCTTGATGGTACACGATGAAAGCGGAATTGAGGCTGGACCAACTAATTGAATGGCGGGTGTTCACTAAATAGCCCGTAAGATGAAACAGGAATAAATTTGTGGGTAATAACTAAGAATTGGTTGGTCAGTAAACACTAATTACGGCCGAGCAATTTACGGTTCTCTTCTATACGAAAATGATATAGTCTTTTTCTATTTTACGCAGTGCTCGACGTTGTTGAAAACAAAAAATAAATGATAATAAGAAAATTTGTGCTTTATACGAGATTGGAAGTCAGAAACTTGATATCAATTTCAGATTATATATTTTTAATCTGTTAAATCTGAGAGTATTTCTCCGATCGAGAAACATGATGAAAGTCCGATGAGATGAGTTGGAATTATTACACAAAGGGAACTAATTATATTGATATTATTATTATACAGCGTGCCCACTCGTGATGCATTGGTGATGCATGTATTGGGATCTCGGAAACTATACGAGATAGAAAAACGGTCAAACGGGGAAAGTTTTAGACAATTTTGTTTGTAATCGAATGCCGTTTATTTTGCGATTTTATCTCTTTTGGTTTTTGAGAGGTTTTGAAAAAACTAAAATGATGTATTTTCGAAAATACCCTGTAATTTCTTTATTTAAAACAATTTTTAGATTCTGAAAACAACTTTCTTAGGGCAACTTTTTACGTAGAAAACGCCTGTGTAGTCCGATTTTATTTGCAACGTTTCGGTTTTTTGGAACCATCATCAACTTTGTTTTTTCATATGGGCGCCATGTTGGATTTTTACGGTTTTGGAAAGCCTTTTTTCTTAGCTTTCTAATGATGCATCACAATTAGTAAAAAAAAGTTAGGTTATCGTTAAAAAATCAAAAATTAATATTTTGTTATAAATTTGGCAACGTCGCACAGTAAAACACTAAAATTCTAGGTCATATTAAATTTAATCTCTATCACAATAAAACATTAAAATATTTGTTGAAAGTTTTTACCATGTAACAAAAAATAATTTTACAAAAGCCGTAAGTTTGGATAAATACATCAACTAATACTTAGTTTTCAGAACACCTGCCACCTAAAAATCATTTAATTATTATGTATAAACAGAAATTCAGATCCATAATAAAAAAATGTCAAAAATGTATGGAAGCAAATGGGCGACACTTTGAACTTCAAATATTTTATTTCGGTTATTAGTTTTATAGTTAAATTATGTTTTAATTTGTGTTAATATTTTGTTATTATTTGTAGCTTAGAGTTTAAACCGAAAATGATCTACTAGGGAACTGATGTATTAGCAAAAAATTTATTGCGTTAAATTATGTACTGAATTTCTGTTTATACATAATAATTAAATGATTTTTAGGTGACAGGTGTTCTGAAAACTATTAGTTGATGTATTTATTCAAACTTACGGCTTTTGTAAATTTATTTTTTGTTACATAAAAACTTTCAACAAATATTTTAATGTTTTATTGTGATAGAGATTAAATTTAATATGACCTAGAATTTCAATGATTTACTGTGCGACGTTGCCAAATTTATAACAAAATATTAATTTTTGATTTTTCAACCATAACCTAACTTTTTTTTACTAATTGTGATACATCATTAGAAAGCTAAGAAAAAAGGCTTTTCAAAACCGTAAAAATCCAACATGGCGGCTATATGAAAAAACAAAGTTGATGATGGTTCCAAAAAACCGAAACGTTGCAAATAAAATCGGACTACACAGGCGTTTTCTACGTAAAAAGATGCCTTAAGAAGCCTTTTACAGAATCTAAAAATTGTTTTAAATAAATAAATTACAGGGTATTTTCGAAAATGCATCATTTTAGTTTTTTCAAAATATCTCAAAAACCAAAAGAGATAAAATCGCAAAAAAACGGCATTCGATTACAAACAAAATTGTCTAAAACTTTCCCCTCTCTGACCGTTTTTCTATCTCTTATAGTTTCCGAGATCCCAATACATGCATCACCAATTGTGGGCACACTGTATAGTTGTTATTGTAGCATGGATACTGGTAAAAGTCATTTTCGATTTTCCATAATTTAATTTCGATTTTTCCTAATTAGATGTATGACTTACATTTTATTTATACTCTTTAATTAATTATGATGATACTTTGTGATAAATATAAACTGATTAATTTCAAACAAGATATGAACCATTTAATCACATCTAGCTAGCCTACGTAATACCAAAGTATATTTATGATTTATTGTAGTTTCTTTTGGGAACATTCTTTAACTTTTCTTATTATGGAACTTACTCTTTTAAAGGTGGTGTAACTACCTGTAAAATAATAAAAACAGGAAACCAAAAGTATTCAAAATAAGCATTGAAAGTATAGTATCAAGGAAAATTCTAAAGTTTGATCCAAAAACCACTGTATAATATGCAATAAAAATAAATATAATTATTGACTTATTGCCCGATGACTTAAATTGACCCAAAATAATGTAAATCTCCGAGATTTTTGTTTATTTGCATAGTTGTAAGTTTGTTTATCTTATTGTTTTGTATTTAAAGTATAACCGATTTACATTTATTTTCATTAGCCAAGATCCGCTCATTTATATCAATTGGAAAATACCTTTAGACACTGTAAGTATGCTATTTACTTTTTCGTTTCCTTCTGTGCCTATTCCTGTTCTTATAATTTCAACGTAAGATCGATTATACAATTCTGAAAGGCCTCGTATACCTCAAAATTAAATTTTATTTGGGTTCTTCAGCATTGTAATGGATACTCTCAAGAAAGTCTGGTTTTCATTTTATGGAGTTATTACCTGTGCAAACACATCTTGAAGTGTATCCGCAATATTTGTCTTTCTGAAAATTCAGATTGATTTTCATTTGTTTGATCGTGTTTCTCAAGTATTTAGACGTGGAGTAAGGTTTGCAGCATATTTTAAGAGGATGAGCGAATGCTTTTCATTTATTATGTGATCTCCGTAGTAAACTTACTGTAAACTGAAATACATATTTAATTTAACAATACTAGTTAATAGTATTTTGGTATTAATCTCGTTTATGCCATTATCTATACGAAGTAAAGTAATTTAAATAAAAAATGAAAAAGAAAATAAAATTAATAATTTAAATATATTAAAAAAGTCATAATTCAGAATAATAATTTATTAACCCTTAAGGATCTAAAAATTAAAACAAATGTAAACTCACTTTGCTTCATCTTTTGGACACCGGAAAAATGATAATCAACTTTCACGCTTTGTTGTGCAACTATCTACTGAACAATAATTACAATATACTGTAGGCATGTTAATACAATATAATCTCGCTTACGTTTAACGTTGCAATTTTACGTACAATATTTCTGCATTAGTACAGATTTTGATTTGATTTATTTTTGACATTCCATAAGCAAGAAAAGTGTCGATATATTTCTATAAATTCCTGCCAGAAATATTTATTTTTTAAAGACATCGCCAACTGAAATACTACAAAGTAAATATTACAGTATACGTGAAAATGACAACGTAAACGACATTTTATTTATATTTATACGTACATTATATTATATTAGTTATAATTTCAATCACGTAACAGTAACAATACCAGTAGCAGCAGACGTAGACCAGTACTCTTACCGTTTTTAAATAAAATGAAATTGTCTAAAAAGTTGTCCAACTTGTTTACACATGCTCTAACTAGTTGGTGTCGATCTGAAATTGACGTCCGAGGGAGGTCATCGATTCAATTTTGCGTTGCGACAAAAATTGTGTGTACAACTGCTACACGAACGGTATAATAATTGTATCAATTTGAAATTTATACAATTGTTGAAGTAAAAATTGTAACGTAAGTGGCCCGTTTTAGGCTTAAGTTTCCAATTATTGAAAAAAAAGTAATTTGTGATGTTAACAACCCCTAGATACCGATTATCAGTGAATCTATGTAGGATTTAACTTGTGATAGTTTTCATACGCCATATTTACGAGGTATTTTCGTCCCGTTTCTTATGCGTTTTCCCAATTTAAACGCCTTTTCAAAAAACCTCTGCAAAATTTTCGTCGATTGCCGTTCGACGAGAGAGATGCGGCTAGCACCGGCGTTTGTCCTAGCGCCTAATGGTCCCGTCACGCCCGCCGAAATACCGACTTTTCGCGGGACCCCCGAGACCTTTTTCTAATTTTTACGGCTTCGAGAAGGGCTTCACGCGAAACTTCAGTCCTTTCTCTAATCCTTTGAGATTTTTTTTCGAAACCGTACGTCGACTCCTTTTACGTCTATTTCGTCTTCGAAAATTTTGAGTCGCATCCGTCTCAACTTCTTTCTCATTTTATATGCCGATCTGAGATTACACTAACGAGACAAGCACCTCCCATGAAAACTGTCAAATTAATTAAACTTCAGATAGGTTATTTTCCTACGAGAAATATTGCTAACGGAATCAATAGTACTGACTGCGAAACACTTCTGATTACCAAAATATTGAAGCGAAATGCTTTTCCAATTAGAAAATCGGTAAAAATAGTTTTTTCAGGTTGACAAGTACAGGTTACATACTTAAATGTCTCAAGGTAAACATTTGACAACAGGCTTGGTAGCGCAACGGGAAAGTGGTATACGATTCAAAACTTGATAATGCTGATTTCGCGAGTTCGAGTCACGGTAGAGGGAAGCTTTTTTTTACTGTTTAATTCCAATTATTTATTAGTATTAGTATTTAGTTATTCTGTTTCATTATCCGTAGCTTTTATTCTTTCTGCACGTAAAGTTTGGAATTAATTCGTTCATTTTGGCAGTCTGTTAAATTCATCATTTTAGCTTACAAAAGTAAATATCTACAATATTTTTGGTCCCATTGATAAAATTGATAATAATGTTTACTGAAAAATAAATTCTACTTTCAGCACTTAAAAAAATATGATGTTTTACCATCAACAATAGAGTACCCTTAAACCCTTACAATTCATCAAAATATTTAAAAAAATCGTTTAGTATAATTACATCATCATTCCAGATACAACAATTCTTTAATATAAATTTTCTTTAAAATAATATTATTCCAGATGCTTTTGTCACCCGAAGGGTGACCCCAGGCCGCAGGCCTGGACCCCCGGTAGGGCTAGAAATGGGAACGAAAATCGCGATAGCGATTTTCTCCCATTTCTAGTTTAATTTTAATTTTCAAATTTTCGAGATATTTTGAAGAAACTGAAAACCGCCAAAATGTTCAAACTCGAGTATCTCGAAAACTATAAAAGATACAAATAATATAAAAATACTGTGTGATAGTGTTTTTTACGTGGAATTCAGCGGTGATATTGAAAATTTCACAGGCATCTTAGTTTTTGAAAAAAAAAATAAAGTTATGTTTTTTTAACTGGCTACTATAAGTTATTTTCACGCGAGTGAAAGTTACAAACCGAGCCGGTGATGCGAGGTTTGCAATCACTCGAGTGCGTTAATAATCAAGTATCCCACGCATTATATACGATACTTTATCTACAACCATGCGGTCGCCACATATGTCTTTTAAAAATCAATAAAAGTAATAATTAAATCTGTATTGACGTTTCACCTTTAAAATGATATTAATATTAGTAACGTTTTAACAATACTTGCAACTGATATCAAGTGATCATCGTTGTGTTGTATTAAATTATCTGGTCTGGAAAGTGGTCTGATTATTGTTGAACAATTTGTATATTTATGCTTTTTTATTTATTATACTTTTCTTAGGATTATTTTGTGTCTCCAGTTTTTTGTGAATGTTTTTACAACCTTATTTGCACCAAAATGGTTTAATTTGATATTTATAACGAGAAATTGGAATAAACAATAATAAATAATTAATTTTGTTTAGTACTGTTAAATAGCAATTTTCAAGAGCTTTCCAGTGAGGTTGGCTACCGCCCCAGGGGTTGCTTAGTGAAGGTCATTTTTGTGATCATACTGATTCGTCCCACACACCCTAGAAACGGCTTTGAGAAATTTTTTATATCTTTTTTAGGTCCATCCTTACAGAGCATTGCTCGTTTTTAAATAGACACCCTGTATGATGAAACCCTATTACCCTATTACAATGAACCACAGTAGTGGCCACAGATTGGTGACTTTTTTTTGATGTAAGTATAGTAGTAATTATATTACCTAACATATTTAACAACAATTTTATACTTTTATTATTATAACATTTATATATAGGTATATTTATTATAAAACATATTGAGCTACAACTAATAAATATAACTTACTTAACGATTATTGTCTGACATTTAATGTACATCTAGACAATAACATTGAGGTGGTCCATTTTAGTCGTAAAGACACCAGTTATATTCATATTTAATAAGAGTAATCAGTCAAAAAAATGATAAATGACCTAATTACAATGTAAAGGATTGTTCAGCGAAACAATGAGTTGCCTTACATTTGTCAGTACATGATAGATGTTTAAATACACAACTTCTATTTATATAATTTCGTGTTACTGGTTTTTAAGAACCGTAGACATGATCTAACGAGCTTTTAAATCTAGGGTGCCAAGTTAAATTTACCTGATAATTATACCGGTGTTGAGGTAAAGATTTAATGATGTAGCTTTTTAACGAAGTCTGTTTACCTGAAGCTCCTAATTGGTTATCATTTATCAGATTTGGCTATATTTACACAAGGTTAATTAATTTGCGTGAAAACAAACTTCTCTAAATACATAAGTTTAGCATAATATTTTACAGCTTGTTTGTGGTGCCTTTAAATTTAAATTCTGTTGGAATATATCAAAGAAACTTTTCAAAATTCAAACATTGCGTTGAGTTTTTTACCTGTATTATATATTTTGTACCCTCCAATAATTATGACGAATAAGTAACATTAAATAACAAATTATAACACCTACAGGAAAACTCTGAATTTGCATAGTGTTTACATCTAATAAACAATTTTCATACTTGTGGATGGCAATTTATGTTGGCGTTAATAAATAAAATGGAAAGTAAAGAAAATATTCCCAATATGAGTAAATTTAAGATTAAAGAATAAAAGATTTATGATTTATGATATTGCAAGACCTGTTGCAATATTATAAAGGTGTTCATAAAAATAACAGCAAGTACACTACATCGTTTTGTTTTATTTACAAACGCGTAAATCATCTGTTATAAATTAATATTGCAGAATTTTTTATCCAAAAAGTGTGAATCAATGTGACAGACTTCTTTTTCATTATGAAAAATGTAATTTTCTAATCATTACTTTTTTTTATCAATAATAGTTGTTTATATTAGATTAATTGTTGGTTATTTTGTGCATACTGGTTTTTATGGTACTTATTAATAATTATACCAGTGTTTAAGTTATTTAATTTTGTTTCTCTTTGGGTTCTATTCGATTCTTATATAAGAATAGGTTCACCGACAAAGGCAAACACTGGTGATGCCGATATTGTCATAACTTTTTTAGGAACAAACTTTTTTTCGCAAAAATTGGTACAAATGCATTCGAGGGGTTCCTAAATCCAGTGGTGTAGTCAGACTTTTTATAAAAAAAATCGCTAACAAAATTTTGCTATTTTTCACATAAAAAAATCCTAGTAGGCCTTGAAAATCAAAATTTCGTCTTCAAATTTTGCATCAACATAGAGCTTTTGGAGATCTATCTTTTGAAAAAAATACAGTTCAAATCGGTCCATAAACAAATTTTGTACGCGAGTGTTTCCATTCTCAATGGGTCACCCTGTATATATATATATATATATATATATATATATATATATATATATATATATATATATCTATACGAATCATGTTTAATAACTTTATTAACATACGAATCAGAAAACAGTACTGTTCCTATCGACAGTCTCGAAGTCCCAGTACATAGAGTAGGTAATTTATCTTCGCTAGTCATGTATTATGTAATTGTTAATTTATTAGATGACATGCCACCACTACATCAGCTGATAGATCATTATATATAAACATCGTGGCATTTTACTTCAGCTAATCTAATATACCTAAGCTGAATACTTAAGAGTCCCTCTATTTGTTGATGGAACAAAAACTATATATACCTACTGATACTGATACATATACCTACTTATTTCAACATGCACATTGAATCATTCTCCGATGATGAACCTTGAATACCTACTGATGCGAATCTATAATTTTTGTTAATCTGCTTACATTATATGCAGTTTTAATGCACATTTAATATCTGTTCATGTTGCAGTAGACTTTATAGAGATAACCATATTTCTAGACAAATATAGCATTAAATAAATTACTATATTGGCTTAAGGTGAGTTCGATAAAGAACTCACAGAATCGCTAAAACAGTGTATACCTGAAAACTGTGAAAACATTATTCATAGTAAGATATGTTTATTAGTGCAACAAATCCCTTTCATAACAGGAAAACAGTTGAAGATAGGAATGAGGAATACTATTACAGGTCGCTATTCAGGATATTATTCTGGATCACTCTATAAAAATAAATATGTGGCAGTCTACTTAAAAGAATAGAAGAATCGAGAATCGGTTTCGTATACCGAGTTTCGCATTTCTTTTGACTAATGGCAATTAACATGGGCTATTACATTTCATTGAATTTTATATTCCCAGGGCACACTATGAGAAATATTGCTAACGGAATCGATAGTACTGACTGTCAAACACCTCTGATTACCAAAATACTAAAGCGAAATGCTTTTTTAATTAAAATATCAATAAAAATTCGTTTTAAGTTAATAGGTGTAGTTTACATAACCGTTTTAGAAACATTATTAAACGTCATCCGGTGGACTAGTTGGTTAAGCGGCAGTGTTTCAAACTGAACCGCAAAATTCTGCAGGTTCGAATCCAGCCAGAGACAACTTTTTTTTACTTTTTCATTAATTACAAATTATTAGTGTTTACTTATTCGAATAAATATGGTTCATTGTCAGTACTTAGTTATTATTTTTGAAAGTCACAATATTTGCTTATCAAAAAAAAATATAAAACATGTTTTAATTGGTTCGTTTCCTTTATCTTTAGCTAAAGCTACTATCTTATAAAATAAGTAATCAACAAGTAACATATTTTTTATTTATTACATGCACTGTGCTTTTACTAGTGTACTTATCTCTGCTAATAGTTACTACATATTATACCTCAATCTGGATATTGAGTTAAACAGTATTACAGAGGAACTGTCGTGAATTAGTAATAGGTTTATTTTTAAATAAAAAACTATAATTGTAAAATTATGAGTTTTTTAAAATAAGAATATATTTTAAAAAATCTCATCATATTTTAAAAAAACTCAAAAAAAAACCTATTACTAATTCACGACAGTTCCTCTGTAATACTGTTTAACTCATTATCCAGATTGAGGTATAATATGTAGTAACTATTAGCAGAGATAAGTACACTATTATTAGTAAAAGCACAGTGCATGTAATAAATAAAAAATATGTTGCTTGTTGATTAATTATTTTATAAGATAGTAGCTTTAGCTAAAGATAAAGGAAACGAACCAATTAAAACATGTTTTATTATTTTTTTTTATAATCAAATATTGTGACTCAAAAATAATGACTTGGTACTGACAGTGAACCATATTTATTCGAATAACTAAACACTAATAATTTGTAATTAATGAAAAAGTAAAAAAAAAGTTGTCTCTGGCGGGATTCGACCCTGAAAAATTTTGCGGTTCAGTTTGAAACACTGCCGCTCAACCAACTAGTCCAACGGATGACGTTTAAGAATGTTTCTTAAAACAGTTATGTAAAGTACTGTAAAACGAATTTTATCGATATTTTAATTGAAAAAGCATTTCGCTTTAGTATTTTGCTAATCAGAGGTGTTTGATAGTCATTACTATCGATTCCGTTAGCAATATTTCTCATAGTGTGCCCTGGGAATATAAAATTCAATGAAGTGTAATAGCCCATGTTAATTGCCATTAGTCAAATGAAATGGGAAATCCGGTATAAATTTAACTGACGCGAAATGACTATTCGCGACTATGAAAGATGTGGCGACTTCTATGGAGATGCCGATGTAATGCAATACCAGTCGGGACATATTGACCGTGGAGTAGTTGTTTTAGGCATCTCCTTCAAATGGACTATTCAATTTGTCAATATCAGTGACTTCTGTATCAAATACTGCAAAGGTACCGTCCACATATCAAAACCAAACCTTGGGGAAATACTCAAATTCTTCGTTTGCCTCCGGTTCGAATGTGTTCATGAAGAGATTGGCAATGAATAGTGACAAAGAGTTACCCATTCCTGTACCCTTATGTTGTTCGAATAAATTACCATTGAATCGAAAGCAATTTTGTTTCATGCAAAGTTTACTGAGTTGAAGATATTCATTTACTACATCTTGACTGAGATTGTTTTATTCGAGTAGATCCTTAAAGTAGTCCAAGATCTGTGGTACAGGGACACTTGGAAACAATGAACAAACGTCAAAGGAGATCAAAACTTCAGAGATCAAATGGACAATCAAAAATGTTCGAAAAATGTGTCATTGCAAAGAATAACGCTCAAATATCGTTGTGGAAGTACTGCACCGATGGAGACGTTAGATGCACCAGTGGTAAGGATGAACGGTTTTTCGAAATCTGGGTATTGTAAGTTTGAGTGAAGCTATCCACACATTTCCATCCACAACTGCTGACGTAGGGTCAATCTATATCGAAATATATAGTTGAAACCACTATCAGACCTGCTCCCCAGAGAGCATATCAGCAGGCTAACAAACACTCCCAACCAACCACAATGCCAGATTTCAGAATATATTTGACTTTATTTGAAAACAAAATTTTCTATTAAAATGTAAATTTAATTTAAAATATGAAAATACATTACTTCGTCTTTTGTAGAAAGTTCGTTCTAATCGAATTTTATCATATTAGAAATTTACATGGGAAAAATATTTACAATTTCTTTGGTACATAGCGTGCATTCTTTCAATTTGGCATAGCCCCATGGAACCCCTATAGTTTGCCTGCCCTTCTGCCACCCTTAAAAATAATTTTTTTTCTCGTGGATAACCACGTAATTCTCTATAATTCATTAACCTGAGAGTGTGCAATGATGAAATTTGGCCTGTTTGTCGGTAGTCGAACGTAAAATAGCCCCATGGTACCCCCATAGTTTGCCTGCCCGTCTGCCACCCTTAAAAATTAAATTTTCTGTCGCCCGTGGATAACCACATAATTCTCCATAAATCATTAACCTGAGAGTGTGCAATAATGAAATTTAGACTATTTGTCGGTCATCGGATGCAGAATAACCCCCTGGTACCCCCATAGTTTGCCTGCCCGTCGGCCACCCTTAAAAATTAAATTTTCTCTAGCCCGTGGATGACCACATAATTCTCCATAATTCCTTAACCTGAGAGTGTGCAATGATGAAATTTAGACTGCTTGTCGGTCATCGGATGCAGAATAGCCCCCTGGTATCCCCATAGTCTGCCTGCCCGTCGGCCACCCTTAAAAATTAAATTTTCTCTCATCCGTGGATGGCCACATAATTCTTCATAATTCATTAACCTGATAGTGTGCAATGATGAAATTTGGACTACTTGTCGGTCATCGAATGCAGAATAACCCCATGGTACCCTCATAGTTTGCCTGCCCGTCGGCCACCCTTAAAAATTAAATTTTCTCTAGCCCGTGCATGATCACATAATTCTCCATAATTCATTAACCTGAGAGTGTGCAATGATGAAATTTGGACTACTTGTCGGTCATCGGATGCAGCATAGCCCCATGGTACCCCCGTAGTTTGCCTGCCCGTCGGCCACCCTTAAAAATTACATTTTCTCTCATCCGTGGATGGCCACAAAATACTCCATAATTAGCTAACCTGAGAGTGTGCAATAATGAAACTTGGACTATTTGTCGGTCATCCGATGCAGAATAATCCCACGGTACCCCCATAGTTTGCCTGCCCGCCGGCCACCCTTAAAAATTAAATTTTCTCTCATCCGTGGATGGCAACATAATTCTTCATAATTCATTAACCTGAGAGTGTCCAATGATAAAATTTGGACTGCTTGTAGGTCATCGCATGCAGAATAACCCCATGGTACCCCCATAGTTTGCCTGCCCGTCGGCCACCCTTAAAAATAAAATTTTCTCTCATCCGTGGATGGCCACATAATTCTTCATAATTCATTAACCTGATAGTGTGCAATGATGAAATTTGGACTACTTGTCGGTCATCGAATGCAGAATAACCCCATGGTACCCTCATAGTTTGCCTGCCCGTCGGCCACCCTTAAAAATTAAATTTTCTCTCATCCGTGGATGGCAACATAATTCTTCATAATTCATTAACCTGAGACTGTGCAATGATAAAATTTGGACTGCTTGTCGGTCATCGGATGCAGAATAACCATATGGTACCCCCATAGTTTGCCTGCCCGTCGGCCACCCTTAAAAATTAAATTTTCTCTCATCCGTGGATGGCAACATAATTCTTCATAATTCATTAACCTGAGAGTGTGCAATGATAAAATTTGGACTGCTTGTCGGTCATCGGATGCAGAATAACGCCATGGTACCCCCATAGTTTGCCTGCCCGTTTGCCACCCTTAAAAATTACATTTTGTCTCATCCGTGGATGGCCACAAAATACTCCATAATTAGCTAACCTGACAGTGTGCAATAGTGAAATTTGGACTATTTGTCGGACATCCGATGCAGAATAATCCCAGGGTACCCCCATAGTTTGCCTGCCCGTCGGCCACCCTTAAAAATTAAATTTTCTCTCATCCGTGGATGGCAACATAATTCTTCATAATTCATTAACCTGAGAGTGTGCAATGATGAAATTTGGACTGCCTGTTGGTCATCAGATGCAGAATAACCCCATGGTACCCCCATAGTTTGCCTGCCCGTCGGCCACCCTTAAAAATTAAATTTTCTCTCATCCGTGGATGGCAACATAATTGTTCATAATTCATTAACCTGAGACTGTGCAATGATAAAATTTGGACTGCTTATCGGTCATCGGATGCAGAATAACCCCATGGTACCCCCATAGTTTGCCTGCCCGTCTGCCACCCTTAAAAATTACGTTTTCTCTCATCCGTGGATGGCCACAAAATACTCCATAATTAGCTAACCTGAGAGTGTGCAATAATGAAACTTGGACTATTTGTCGGTCATCCGATGCAGAATAATCCCACGGTACCCCCATAGTTTGCCTGCCCGTCGGCCACCCTTAAAAATTAAATTTTCTCTCACCCGTGGATGGCAACATAATTCTTCATAATTCATTAACCTGAGAGTGTGCAATGATGAAATTTGGACTGCCTGTCGGTCATCAGATGCAGAATAACCCCATGGTACCCCCATAATTTGCCTGCCCGTCGGCCACCCTTAAAAATTAAAGTAATTTCTTTAGCCTAGTCTTTTTGTTTTAAAAATTTGTAATAGTTTACATCATTTATTGAACTGTTGTCACCAGTGGCGAAGCGTTCATTAAGGCTGTAGGGCGCAGCCTACCTTGTTTAAACCTAAGTTTTAAATTTTATAAACCAAGCAGCAATGGAGGCGGCGCCATGATTAGAAGATACCATTTGCAACACTGAACATACCCACGTTACATAACATTCGACAACCAACATATAGACCAAATTTCATCATTGCACACACTCAGGTTAATGAATTATGGAGAATTATGTGCTCATCCACGGGCGAGAGAAAATTTAATTTTTAAAGGTGGCAGACGGGCAGGCAAACTATGGGGGTACCATGGGGTTATTCCGCATCCGATGACGAACTAATATTCCAAATTTCATTATTGCACACTCTCAGGTTAGCGAATTATGTGGCCATCCTCGGATGAGAGAAAATGTAATTTTTAAGGGTGGCAGACAGGCAGCCAAACTATGGGGGTACCAGGGGGCTATTTTACATTCGACAAGCAACAAATAGACCAAATTTCATCATTGCACACTCTCAGGTTAATGAATTACCTATGGAGAATTATGTGGACATCCACAAGCGAGAGAAAATTTAATTTTTAAGGGTGGCAGGCGGACAGGCAAACTATGGGGGTACCATGGGGTTATTCTGCATCCGATGACCGACAAGTAGTCCAAATTTCATTATTGCACACTCTCAGGTTAATGAATTATGAAGAATTATGTGGCAATCCACGGATGAGACAAAATTTAATTTTTAAGGGTGGCCGACGGGCAGGCAAACTAAGGGGGTATCAGGGGGCTATTTTACATTCGACAAGCAACATATAGTCCAAATTTCATCATTGCACACTCTCAGGTTAATGAATTATAGACAATTATGTGGTCATGCACGGGCGAGAGAAAATTTAATTTTTAAGGGTGGCAGACGGCCAGGCAAACTATGGGGGTACCATGGGGTTATTCTGCATCCGATGACCGACAAATAGTCCAAATTTCATCATTGCACACTCTGATGTTAGCGAATTATGCAGTATTATGTGGCCATCCACGGATGAGAGAAAATGTAATTTTTAAGGGTGGCCGACGGGCAGGCAAACTATGGGGGTACCAGGGGGCTATTCGGCATCCGATGACCGACAAGTAGTCTAAATTTCATCATTGCACACTCTCAGGTTAACGAATTATGGAGTATTATGTGGCCATCCACGGATGAGAGAAAATGTAATTTTTAAGGGTGGCCGACGGGCAGGCAAACTATGGGGGTACCAAGGGATTATTCTGCATCCGATGACCAACAAATAGTCCAAATTTCATCATTGCACACTCTGAGGTTAGCGAATTATGGAGTATTATGTGGCCATCCACGGATTAGAGAAAATTTAATTTTTAAGGGTGGCCGACGGGCAGGCAAACTATGGGGGTACCAGGGGGCTATTCGGCATCCGATGACCGACAAGTAGTCCAAATTTCATCATTGCACACTCTCAGGTTAACGAATTATGGAGTATTATGTGGCCATCCACGGATGAGAGAAAATGTAATTTTTAAGGGTGGCAGACGGGCAGGCAAACTATGGGGGTACCATGGGGTTATTCTGCATCCGATGACCGACAAGCAGTCCAATTTTTATCATTGCACACTCTCAGGTTAATGAATTATGAAGAATTATGTTGCCATCCACGGATGAGAGAAAATTTAATTTTTAATGGTGGCCGACGGGCAGGCAAACTATGGGGGTACCGCGGGATTATTCTGCATCGGATGGCCGACAAATAGTCCAAATTTCATTATTGCACACTCTCAGGTTAACGAATTATGGAGTATTATGTGGCCATCCACGGATGAGAGAAAATGTAATTTTTAAGGGTGGCAGACGGGCAGGCAAACTATGGGGGTATCATGGGGTTATTCTTTATCCGATGACCGACAAGTAGTCCAAATTTCATCATTGCACACTCTCAGGTTAACGAATTATGGAGTATTATGTGGCCATCCACGGATGAGAGAAAATGTAATTTTTAAGGGTGGCAGACGGGCAGGCAAACTATGGGGGTATCATGGGGTTATTCTTTATCCGATGACCGACAAGTAGTCCAAATTTCATCATTGCACACTCTCAGGTTAATGAATTATGAAGAATTATGTGGCCATCCACGGATGAGACAAAATTTAATTTTTAAGGGTGGCCGACGGGCAGGCAAACTATGGGGGTACCAGGGGGCTATTCGGCATCCGATGACCGACAAGTAGTCCAAATTTCATCATTGCACACTCTCAGGTTAACGAATTATGGAGTATTATGTGGCCATCCACGGATGAGAGAAAATGTAATTTTTAAGGGTGGCAGACGTGCAGGCAAACTATGGGGGTACCATGGGGTTATTCTGCATCCGATGACCGACAAGTAGTCCAAATGTCATCATTGCACACTCTCAGGTTAATGAATTATGAATAATTATGTGGCCATCCACGGATGACAGAAAATTTAATTTTTAAGGGTGGCCGACGGGCAGGCAAACTATGGGGGTACCAGGGGGCTATTCGGCATCCGATGACCGACAAGCAGTCCAAATTTCATCATTGCACACTCTCAGGTTAATGAATTATGAAGTATTATGTTGCCATCCACGGATGAGAGAAAATTTAATTTTGAAGGGTGGCCGACGGGCAGGCAAACTATGGGGGTACCAGGGGGCTATTTTACATTCGACAAGCAACAAATAGTTCAAATTTCATCATTGCACACTCTCAGGTTAATGAATTATGGACAATTATGTGGCCATCCACGTATGAGAGAAAATTTATGTTTTAAGGGTGGCCGACGGGCAGGCAAACTATGGGGGTACCATGGGGCGATTTTACATTCGACTACCGACAAACAGGCCAAATTTCATCATTGCACACTCTCAGGTTAATGAATTATAGAGAATTACGTGGTTATCCACGAGTGAAAAAAAATGTATTTTTTAGGGTGGCAGACGGGCAGGCAAACTATAGGGGTACCATTGGGGCTATGCCAAATTGAAAGAATGCACGCTATGTACCAAAGAAATTGTAAAAGTTTTTCTCATATCAATTTCTAATATAACAAAATTCGATTAGAACGAACTTTCTACTAAAGACTATGTAATGTATTTTCATATTTTAAATTAAAATTACATTTTAATACAAAATTTTGTTTTCAAATAAGGTCAAATATATTCTAAAATCTGGCATTATGGTTGATTGGGAGTGTTTGTTAGCCTGCTGATATGCTCCCTGGGGAGCTGGCCTGATAGTGGTTTGAACTATATATTTCGATATAGATTGACCTCACGTCAGCAGTTGTGGATGGAAATGTGTGGATAGCTTCACTCAAACGTATTGTAATAGGGGTTCGTTTGTATGAATTTGTTTGCATTTTTCGAAAGTTTCTAAGACTTCGGGTGAATGGATGATGTTTTTCTCCTTAAAGCCATTTGAAAATTTAGGAAAATTCTACATAGATTCGGTTTTTAGAAAATGTAAAATATGTAAATAGTAACCAAAATAAGGATTCAATCTTAAAGGAAACACCCGGTAAACGAAGCAGATTTTATTTTGTAGATCTCTCAATACATTATCCATAACACGCTGGAAGGTCGCAGGAGCGACTTGGAAAAAATTGATAAGTATATGGTAAACAACAAAAACGGTCACATTATGTATATTTAAGAATTATTGCAGATACCACAATGTTACTCGGTTAAATGAAGATTCCTCCGCCCATTAAACTTAAAACATACTCACCATCGAAGATTGCCCCTGGTAATTAATTTGTACTAGATATTTGCAGCAATTATTATAATACTTGTCTCTAATTTACAATTACATTACATGGAATATCTACTAATTTTAATTGTATCATTCGTTGAAAATTCTGAAAATGACATTATTTTTATTAATGTTTTTTGATTTTTTTTTTGTGGAAGGTGTGTTTTTGTAATGAACAAATATTTAAGTTCTATAGGTTTGTATTATTTTTTATGAAAAATAAGATGTTTCAGATGGTAAATAATCAGAATAAAGTCAAGTACAGCATTTATAAAAATAAATAAATTTATTATGGAAAATTAACTAGTAGAGTAATAGAAAAAAGTAAAATTTAGAAATAGAACATAGTGTTGCAAGTTAGTAGATTGTTGCGTGAAAATAAGACATGAAGCTCGATTAGTTGAAAACATATTTTTATTGCGTCACGATTTTGATTCAAATCACGCCATTCACTATTAAGATATATTTAAAAAAATAACTCGTAAGCTCGTTGTTTTTCACCATTTTATTGCTAACTCTGACGATTTCTTCAGTGCCGTTTCTGAGAATATTTCAAGTGACTATTAGATAGCAGTTCGTTCGATAACGCCACACCTAATAAAGATAATATGCAGGGTTCAATGTTACAATTTGCTGCTCGACAAGTTCTTTCAAATCACGCAATCTATTTTTTTACTGGGTACTTATTTCTAAAATAAATTTAACAAAATTATTTCAGATAAGGATGTAATGAGTCAACGCAACTGAAGAGAAATACAGTGATGTCAGGTGTATTTTAGCCACCTAAGCTAAAATGCCAAAGATTCCAGTCTTTATTTAATTTTGGGACAGATAATATATATTAAGCAAAGAGTAACATAAGGCGTACTTTTATCGCACGAGTCCAAGTTTAGAAAACGTGCCGCAAACCGGTGAGTTTTCTAAAGGAATTTTCTAAAGTGCAATAAACGCCTTATGAAACGCGTTGTTTATACTATTTTTTCTGTTTTGCACGTTTTGCACCTACGAAAGCAAAAAAAAATCAGCAGAAAATTGAATACAGATTCTGCGACAGTTGCTATAATTTACATTTATCAACTTTCTTTTGCTTGAAAATTTAGTTACCTTATAATTTATATACCATTTGTATACATTACTATAGCACACCATACAAAACAAAGGATGTAAATTTGTTGCTACCAACATTTAAAAACAAAAAGTTGAGTGTCGGAATGGGTTTGTTTTCGATACGCAATTGCTTGTCATAATGGTATCTTTACAGTCGCAATATAGAAACTAGTACATATAAACAACGAATATCATAAGCCGCACTTTTATCGCATGCGTCCAAGTTTTCTAAAGGACAAGTGCGATACGATCTGCGATAAACGTGTGAGAGAAATTCGATTACATAAACAATGGGTTTCTTATGTCCAACAGTGGTTATCGCAAATGTTCGATATGTCGTCCATTTTGCTGTTGTACAATCACCAACCGTTCCTCCAAATTGTGCACAGCTTATTTAGTATTTCTGGTTGATTTGCAGCAATTTGCTCCCAAATAGTCTTTTAATTCTTCCAGCGTTGCTGGTGGTGTTCTAAACACCAAATTTTTTACTAAACCAATTCTTATTTGTAAATCCATGTTATTAAAGTTTAAACAGTTTAAATTTACGTTTACATGAGTTTTATTTTGAGAACAATTCTCTAATTCGCCATGATTACGTTTGACACCTAACATACACCATTTGTATGCCATTACCATAGCAACTATATCACACCATACAAAGCAAAAGATGTAAATTGGTTGCTACCAACATTTAAAAACAAAAAGGTGAGTGTCGAAAAGGGTTTCCTTTCGATACATGCTTTCATAATGATTTGTTTATAGACCCAAAATGGAAAAAATAAGTTTCCATACTATTCTATATACTTATTGAAACAAATTGCTTCACTCCTGCACTAAATTCCTCCTTCCTCTATTTTTTTTTCAGCTTTTTACACTGCCTCATTTGATTGTATAACCGAAGTATAATAACTAAATATTTCAGTATGAGTTAATAAGGAATATGTTTTAAATTATGAATTATTCTAAAGTAAAAAGTGGAAAAGACCTCAAAGTATTGGCATATGTAAATAATATTTGTTAATGACGTTTCGTACTAATTTTCAATATTTCTATTATTAGGACCTTTATTCCATTTACGATTCGAAGTTCTGTTTTAATGAACGTATTTGTCAGGTTAGAAGTGAAAGTTCAGCCTGTTTTACCCTAAGGATATTCCGGAACAAGAATTACTGCGGAATGAAATGTAACAAAAGTCAAATAAATGTCGTGATATTTACGCAGTTGCTCTTGAAATGATTAATTAAAATTGTAACTGGCAATTTATTTAATTAAATAGTTTACGAATACTTGTAAAGACCCTTTAACTTTTACGAGATTAATTGGCACTACGTGGATTAATTTAAATGTATAAGGCATTTAAATTATTAAATAAGATATAAATACTTTCTAGAGAATATCCACAAAAAAACATATCAAATATAAATATTATTTAAATATAAGTATTCTCAAAGCATCAAATTTTATTGATAATTATTAGTTTGATTACATAAGCTATGAATTTTGTGTCGCTACTCTTGACTCTACGTGACTCTGAATTGTTAGTTTTAGTAATCAGTTCGGCATATTTATATAATTCAGTCGGTTTTGTAATCAGTGTAGCAACCTTAATTTTTTCCGTACCAACTAAAGTCATGTTCCGTATTAGATTTATTGACTTGGTTCTGAAACTGTAGATACATACCACTAAAATACAGAATTGTGATAAAAATGGCAAACTTGAGATTAAAAGACTGCTCGATCTTTATATCTAAAGCAAAAAAAAAAGCAAAAAAGATGATAAAACTGATCTATCTTCATTTGATTGATATGAAATATCAATTTATTATAGCATTTTTTGGGATTACACCACCTATAAAATAATAAAAAACACGAAACCAGAAGTATTCAAATTAAATACAAACAAAAAAAAAAAGACAAATTTTTAAAGTTTTCCTTGATGCCTCAAACTTCTAAAATAAATATTTGATAAATTTATCGAATTTTATCGGTGGATTTTCAGTTTTATATAACGTTGTGTAACATTACAACCATATTTTGAATCATCTCTAAGGAAAATAATTGTTATAATAAAAATTAAAACAAATTAATTTCTACTGACGATGAATCGAGGATCGACTGGAAACTTTTAGAAAAAGTTAAATGTTTAATTTCTTTTAATTATAATATTTATTTTTATATTTTATATTTTATATTTTATATTTTATATTTTATATTTTATATTTTATATTTTATATTTTATATTTTATATTTTATATTTTATATTTTATATTTTATATTTTATATTTTATATTTTATATTTTATATTTTATATTTTATATTTTATATTTTATATCTTATAATTAAGCGATCAAATGAACTTACCTGTGAAGTTCGATCGTAATTATATGAAGGTCCAGTCCGAAGATATTACATAATTGTATACATTGTAGTACATGCTTCTCCTACTTCCGAGCACAAGGTTCAAAGAAAGTTTCAAAGCTAGCCTTGTCCCGCATTGTCACCGCTCTGTCAGGCCGGTCTGTCATCATTTTGTTTAAAGTACCTACCTATAAATTTTACGGCAGACTGGGATATGGGCCGGGATGTAATATCTTCGGACTGGACCTTCATATAATTACGATCGAACTTCACAGGTAAGTTCATTTGATCGCTTAATTATATTTCAGGTCCAGTCCTCGATATTACATAATTGTTTACATTGTAGATGTTCAAAGGAAGAAAGGGGGGCCGTAAAACAACCTGATCGAAACACATATTATATTAAAGAGCACTATAGTGCACTATACTCGTGTTAACAAAGATAAGTGATATAAACTGAAAAATGCAACAAACGACTTATATAATATTCTATACTAATTCGTGTTGTCTAATACAGTAGTAAGAATACTGTCAGTGTTTATTAAAGGCCTATTATAAAACCTTGCAAATGTATTTGGCTTTTGAACTCCATCCTGCGGACTTTCTCACTACATCCATTGAAAGGCCTTTTCTCGCGGCGGCCGAGGTGGAGGCATGTCTGACCGAATGAGGTTTAGAGACATGAGACATTAGAATTGATACCCGCTGCTTGAAGGATGTCCTTCGTCCAACGGCTAAGGGTTTGTTTTCCTACTGCAGTGTACGGTTTTTTGTAAGATATGAACAATCTAGTCGATTGGGTTTGCCTCAATGGTTCAGTCCTGTCTAAATAATCTTTCAAAGTTGACGCTACACAGATCCAAGGATCGTCAGCAAAATATGGAAGGTCTAAACACGGTTGTAATGATTTTGGATTTGAAGTCCAGGACAAAAATCTTTGCCCCTGAACTAGAAAAGTGTATATTTGGGAGGTTTATCAAAGAAATGGTTTGCAATCGCTGCCCTGTAACTAAGGCCTTCAGAATAACTAATTTCTGGGACAATAGCTTTAGACTGCTATCCTCAGAAGTTTTTAAGTATGTGAGGACTGATTGGGCGTCCAACGAACAGTTGTACTTTGGCGTAGAAAGTCGACGTCTAAAAATGGTCTTTAAAAACCGCTTCAAACGTAAATCGTCCCCCAAATTTCTTGAAGTTATTATGGAAAGGGCCGATCTATGGGAATTAAATGATTCGTAAATATTACGAGTTTTGTCGAATATATCCGGGAGGAAAGATATTATATGTACTGTTTCCCCTTCGAATGGTGAAATTTCAGCGCGGTTACAGTATTCCTACCAGTATTTTAAGGTTGTGTTATATTGTTTTATTGTATTGTCACGAAAAGAATTTTCCATAGTGGTTATTGCCTTTTCGGGAATAAAAATTGCGCCGAAACGCTTCCCTGATAGCCTCGCGACAGTCAGGGTAAGCTCGTTGGAGAGGGGATGCTTCCTTTTGCTCAAAGGACAAAACAGCATATTATCAGAAGGGCCCAGAAAAAGTAAAGTACTACCTAATAATTTTAAAAACAGTGGATACCAGGATTGCGACTCCCAAAATGGTACCACTAAAATTCCTGTTGCTTGGTCATTTACAATTTTTTGTAGAAAGCAAAGAATAAGGGAAAAAAGGGGGAAGGCATAGAAGTTTAGGTCATCCCAATGGACCGTAAATGCGTCTATATTCTCCGCCTCTGTGTCTACGACCCATGAAAAGTATCTTTCACATTTGTGGTTATGGAGATAAGCGAAAGGTCAATTTCGGGAAGGCCAAAATGATCTCCTATATTTGTGAAAAAATCCGCATTAAGGGACCATTCCGTCTCGGCTTGCAAAGCACGAGAAGGCCGGTAAGCCTGCCAGTTTTCACTGGAAGGTATGTATGATGCGAAAATTGAAATATTCTTGACTTCGCACCATTGCCAAATTTCCCTAGCTAAAGAGTTTAACTTAGGAAATTTGACGCTTCCCATTCTATTTATGTATGATAATGCCATGGTGTTATCTGTACGAATTAAAATGTTGCAGTTTAGCAAGTTTTTTGCAAAGCATTTTAGTCAGTACGTACGTACGTAGCCTGCAACTCCTAATAGTTTATATGGTTGTCTGTATCCCGGATTGTCCACCATCCGAAAGTGGTTTCTCCCCTACAATAAACACCTCAGCCAGATAAACTTGCGTCATTAAAAATTTATAAATTGAAAAAAATCCCTTTTGAGGTAATTTTTTACAATTGGAATTTTTTCAAGCCACCATCTTAATTGACGTCATGACGTCAAAAGAAACGTCATGTGAAATGTACATTTTGCCTCATAATCTTGGTGATTTGAAAGCAGTGCACGATATTTAGCTGTCTCTAAAAGCTTCGTATATAGCCAGCCGTATTTGACCGCTGGGCATGCGAAAGTTAATAAACCGAGAAGTTTTGCAAACTCTATAATTTTGCAGCTCTTGCTATTGATAGTCTTTAGAATACATTTTTGAGTCTTTTTACGCTTATCAGAAGGCAATTCCATTGTCATATTTCTAGAATCAAAAATGAAACCGAGATATTTAAATTTGGTGCCAGGAGATAGCACGCTCTTTTCAGTATTAATTAGGAACCCAAGAAATTTTAATAGTGAAGTGACCAGAAGAGTGTTTCTGGAAGATTCCTCCTCTGATAAACCCAAAATCAAGAAGTCGTCATTGCCACAGAGTACACCCCTGGCGTGCAAGGACTGTACTACTGGTTTTAAAAGTTTGGTAAAAGCATACGGCGCTGATGCCAAGCCAAACGGTAAGCAGGTAAATGCATACAACTTGTTTTTATAGCAAAACCGTAAATACTTCCTGTGATCTTTTCTAATTGGAAGTAAATAATATGCGTCTTTTAGGTCAATAGTAGTCGCGTAAACATTTGTACTGAATTAATCTGCTCGCCGATCGCGCATCCTCCATTTTGAAATGTGGAGCACAAACGTATCTATTCAAGTTTTTTTTAAATTAAGGATAAATCGCTTCTTGCCGTTGGGTTTATCGACCAAAAATATTCTGTTAACAAACTGATTACGTGCAGGGTAACATCTTTGAATAGCGCCAATTTTAATTAAGTTTGAAATTTCAGCTTCAATGGTTTTTTGTTCGGTATTATTAAATTTAGTTGGTGCAAACGGTCTTGGTTGGAAGGGTGCCTCAGAAAAAGGTAATGAATAACCTCGTATCCAACGCAATACAATTGCATTGGACGTGATTGATAGCGATTGTTCATAAAATGTATTTAGCGATCAGCATAAAAACTTACCTTTACTCCCTCCGTTTCCTTTTTTCCCCGTTCCTCCACTGGGAATCCTTCATGTTTTCCCATTGGTAATTTCTCGAGGTTTGGCTTCTGACCGGTACCAAGTCCCTCAAGTGACGGACCGGTCTCTGTGTGTTTAAAGGACGACTGGAAGAAGGAAGGTTCGGATTATATGTCCTTATCTGAACTTCTCCCCCTCCTCTATTTTGTCCCCTATATAGTGGAGCCTTCGGTTTGTTCGCAGTGACCTTTAGATCCTTGCTGATAGATTCAATGGTCTTTAATGATTTTAGCCTATCCAGTAAATCTGTCCCAAACAGATATTCTGATGAAATACATCTGTCTGCCACTTCCCTCAAATTCTTCACGTGAGGGATAATAAGGTTTTTCCTAGTATGCAAAATACGGTGGAAAAGATTCGTCAGGTTTCTGCCAGAATCTAAGACACTAGATAACATAATATTTTTAAAGTCTGCAGGTACTTTATCAATGTTAGTTAAAATATCTGTTAAACCTTTCCCTAAAGCGCAAATTCCTTTGCCTAATTGGTTCTGAACTTCACATTGAGAGGCATCTATAGTTAAATTTTGTTTTTGTGAGGTCGCAAAAACTTCGGCGGGGCTAAATTTGCTAAATTGCTAGGAATAGCAAACTTGTTTAAAAGATTTACACAGTCCTCTCTTGTAAATCCATTTTGTAACAACAAATTCCATCTAACCACTAATTGGTCATGTAGTGTAACTTCATTTAAACATTTCTTTTCTGGATTTTCGCATAGAATTTCCAGAATATTTTCCGGCAGCGACACATCATTGTGAATCACCAGGCCGTCAGCAACAAAGTTATTTGTGACGCTGCAAGCATCTATATTACTTTCAGAAGCAATACTCCTAGTATCGTTTCCAGCATCCTGTTAATAGGGAATTTCCACTCCAAGTGGCAACCCCGTATCAGCACTCGCTCGATCCAATCGAACGCTGTCAGGTAATAGGGACTTAAAGCAGATCCTTAAAAATTGGTACTTATCCTTATCCGTATCCGTATCGTATCGGTTTACGTTACTGAGGAAAAATAAGTTAAAGCTGTTCTCTACGTATCTGTATCTTGTTGTGTCATATTTTCTAACCTCGGAGTTTGTTTTGCTGTTGCTTTCGAATATATGTTTGTGCTTATTTTATCATAAAATATAAGTATCTAAAATTGAGGGTATTATCAATAATCCCCTTCTTATTGACGAGGAGGACGACGATTTAGACGATTTAAACGTAACTTTCTTAAGTTATGTTCACTGAAAACGTTGACAGTTTGCTTCACAGAATATCTGTTTACTTAATACGATACAAATAAAGTTAAGATACAGAAGCCGTAACGATACGAAGTACGTAACGTATCTCGACGGCCGTATCGATTCTGCACATGCGCAGTTCGATACGGATACGGATACGAATGAAATTTGTAGCATGCAATTTGTCCCTAATGTCGACCGTGCGCGTGGTAGATTGTCCCCATGACGGGATGAGGTACGAGAGTTGGAACGTAGCCGCTGTCTCCTCATGTGGCGACTGCGACTGCGTGATCGAGATGATGACAATGAACGACGGCTGAGTAGTTCTTTCTCTAATCTCTTTAAATGCTTTGCCAATTTCCTGGTATTTTCTGACTCACTACTACTACTCGTAGTTGACCTATTACTAGTATACCCTAGTTAGAAGAACAGTCGTAATTTACGACTGTTCTTCTTGGATTTACCCATATTTCAGGGACTGAAAAGAACGTTAGTATAAAACAGAGACTGCCTTCCTTAAAAGGCAATCTCCTTCTTTGGATTACGTAGGAAATCAGATAGATGTCAACTAAAAAATAAATGTAAATGTCTACTTACATAAGATAGTCAAATTCCTCGGCTGTAAATTACAGCAGAGTTGCTTTTCTAATCATTATATCGATACGATATGTACGAGCGTGGTGACTGCTCGGAGCACAAGAAACACAATGATGACAGACCGGCCTGACAGAGCGGTGACAATGCGGGACAAGGCTAGCTTTGAAACTTTTTTTGAACCTTGTGTTCGGAAGTGGAAGAAGCATGTACTACAATGTAAACAATTATGTAATATCGAGGACTGGACCTGAAATATAATTTATATATTGTAGCAATTAAATATTTCCCAGTGTAATACAGGCTTCGCCTTCCTAACTGTGCTCCACGTTGTCACCGTCTCACCAGTGCCTAACTCGAGAGTATTGTGCTTTCCCGCCAAGCATTTTAACACCGGCAACCGTTATGATAGAATAAAAGAAGATATGATATCACGCATGTGGGCGTGGCATATGTGACGTCAATTGGTGCGAATTTCCGTCATATTGGCCTATACTTTGTTTGTTTATTTTACCGTTCGTAGCAAAGATCTTTTTAGAATAATAGTTTTAAAAGTGTTAAAGCGTTCATTTTTGTGAAAAATGAGGTGTACGATGTATGGTTGTGCTGTTGATAATATGTGCAAGGGTTTTGTACGATGGCGGTACCATGTTTTTTAGATTTCCGAAAGACAAGGAGATGCAGGGTATTTGGAAACAGCTGTGTAAATGTAAAGACAGTTTTAATGTTAAATTTGCTCGTGTTTGCGATAAGCATTTTATTAAATGCGATTATGAACGCAATTTAAAACATGAATTGCTGGGATATAGACCAGCACGACATCGTCCCTTGACCCCCTTATACTTTTTAATTCCTCAATAATTGTTAGAAATAGGTCAGATGATGTTTTCTCTTCAATATTGTTTTAAGATTTTTTGTTTAATCTTGCACAGCTTTCTAAAAAGAGTAAATACATGTATAATTATATAATGTAAAAATCTTTAACATTCTTTGACGTCCAACATAAAATATTGCTTTACTTAACTTCATAGGTATGTAATTTAAATAATAAATACGTAAGTTCCATCAGCACATAGGTATATATGTTTCTGAATTATAAGGACCTATTATAGATTGGCTATTAAAAAATAACCTGTGAAAATTCCACAGGTATTATACAGGGTGTCCCACGGTGACGATCCATTAAAAGTATCTGGAGAACAAATTAAGCTATTAATTTGAAATTTGAGGTGAAGTCAAAGTGGGCCATGATCTACTTGATGAAAATATTTTGCAGTTTCTACCACTTGTGGTTATACAGGAAGTCGACATTAACTTCGTTATTTTAAATGGGACACCCTATATATTATTTCATTTCTGAATTCTACGTGAAATTCTAAACACATTTCATGTAGGATGTCCTATACCATCTTCAACTGTTGAAATATTCACAAGTGAATATTGACATTTTTCAACTTTGACACCCTGTAAAATCTAAACGGTTTGAGATAAAGCAAAACGGTTTGCACATTTCTTTCTTAACTTTTCATAAGCTATCGTATGACACTAATTTCAGATTTTATAGAAATTAAAAATTTTGGATTAAATATAATCTCTTGGTTAGATCTGAAGTTACTGTCAAACGAAAGCTTATGAAAAGTTAAGATAGATAGATAGATAGGTATAGGACATCCTACATGAAATGTGTTTAGAATTTCACATAGAATCCAAAAATGAAATAATATATAGGGCGTTCCATTCAAAATAACGAAGTTAATGTCGACTTCCAGTATAACCGGAAGTAGTAGAAACTACAAAATACTTTCATCAAGTAGATCATGGCCCACTTTCACTTCACCTCACATTTCAAATTAATAGCTTAATTGGTTCTCCAGATACTTCTAATGGATCGTCACCGTGGGACACCCGGTATAACCGTTGTATAATTACAATTAAACTTTTATTACATTATAGTTACTTTCATTATATGAATTTAAGTATTATATACGGAGCCTTTAAAAATAACTAGAAGAAAATGTTATGTATTTTATTACCTAGAATGTACTAGTTATTTTTGAAAGGCCCGGTATATATACCTAAATTCATATAATGAAAGTAACTATAATGTAATACAAGCTTGTCTTTGACATAGGTACTTCAGATGTTTATTAAAAACAACATTTACTTATTCTGTTTCACTGTAACATGATAAAAGTACTTGGATTGTAACGTAACATGTTACTCTAATTACACAAATGTTGCGTCATTGCGAAGTTTTTTTTACATAAGAAATGTGTTCTTGGAAACTAAAACCACCTAAAAGTATATTTCAAACAATAAATAAAACAATTATAATTAAACTTCGACGCTTTTCAACGATAAAGCGCACTTTGCGCCATATACATTTTAAAATTCTTCGCACCAAGTGACGTCATGCGCGAAAGCAGGCGAAATTAGGACGCGTTAATATCATATCTTGTTTTATTGTATCATGGGCAATCGTGTGCCAGACTCCTTCTCGAACTCGCCAGAATTTCTTCTAGTCTAGCTTCGATGTCTAAGTGAAGTGCATCGCTCTAGTTTTATTTTCGCCTTTATCGGTGCCCCCGTGTTTTATACATGTGTTACGAGTTGTGCACTACTTTGTGGTCGTTCTCGCATTTTGTAGTATTGACGAATCACCTGGTTCGCTGTATTAATATTACCTAAACTTTACTGTTTACTAATTATTTTTTTCTTGTCACTATTATCACTGAACTAAATCTGTTTGCCATATCACTAGTATATAGTCATTTAAAACTCTGTAAACTTAATCACCAAAATACAATTTTTGTGTACAAGGAGAGCATAATTCTACACCGAAATCCTCTCCCCCACAATATTAAATATTTATTTGGCGAACCAGTGGCTCAGGGATTAGCGCCTCGATCGCTCAACCCAGAGGTCGTGGGTTCTAATTCCCATTCCACAAAACAATTTTTAATTAAATTGTTTACTCGTAGATCAAGGCTTATTCGCAGGGATGGCATGGCAACCATTCTGGCGATGGCCTAGGATGGAAAGAAAGTCAACTTGATGTTAATGTGAGAGATTAAAATCAGTTGATGTTTGACTTGTCCCCCTAACTAATGAGGTTTTCTAGGTTTCCCTCATTCCAGCACTGAATGGTGGTTAGGGCCTACCAAAGTAAGTCGTTCCTGAGGCGCAAATGCGGGCCGCGAAATAATAATATGCCGCCCCCTCCCCCCGACAAGTCTCAGACTTTCGGGCTAATCCTTGTGATTAGAATGAGGGGTAGAGATATTATATTATTATTATTTTATTTAGACATAATTCAAAATATGATTTGTAACATTATACAATTTTGCATAAAACAATTGAAAAACCACTGATGAAATTTTATTATTTTATCAAGTATTTATTTTATTGCATATTATACAGTGGTTTTTTAGAGCTAACTTTAGAAGTTTGTCTTGATACTACACTTTGAAAATTTAATTTGAACATTGCTAGTTTCCTGTTTTTTTATTATTTTACAGGTGGTGTACGCCCAAAAAAGACTACAATGGAAATGCACCAGAAATAAGTTACAGACATTACCTACAAGTGAGATATCAATTTTTGACGAGCTAGTATGTTATCCAACTTCGCTGTATCTATCTGTTATCTTCATGCTTCTTAAATCTGCTGAGCAAATCTATAGCTAAATTCCACTATACAGGAACTGAGTTTTTTATTTCTGAAATTTAGCATTATTCATATCCAATAAATAGAGTTAGACTTAAACAGAATAGAAACTGCACCTTATACATTTTTACAAATTTAAGCTTGGAATTCTCACATTAAGTATAAGTAAATTTAAATTCATAGTGATCGCTGTAGTGGCCGTATAACACTCGCACCCATTGTTATTTTTCAAACATGACTGGAATCGGAAGAACGTCACCTTCAGGAACTCTAATATATTCACCCACTATTTGTAATATCAGAAAGGAAAGTATAAATAAGGAAAGTTGTTCAGTTAAGCTGAAGGGCGTCAGCAAAGCAACAGGATCGTTCTGCATACGTTCGTTTGATAAACAGCCCTAGGACTGGAATAAGTTATTTGATGTTTGCTCTAAATATGGTTAAGAAAACTAAATAAATGAAGATAAGATATATCTATAGCGAAGTCGTGCTTTAATATAGGTAAGTCAGGGAATTATATAAGATCCTCACACAGAAATTTGTAAAGATTAAAGTTTAAGCTTTGCATTCATTGTATGTTGATCAGTTCAATTCAATCAATCTGTAACGGGACTCATTATATTAATTTCTTAAAATACCAGAAGTGATCCGTCACAACAACTTATCTTCCAGGAAATTTCCCATAGATTTACTGTCCTTTATGGTGATCAGACTCATATCATATAGCAGACAGTTTATAAGAAGTATGCAAATTTCAACTGAAAATGGTACAGCAGTCCATTCTCAATTACACTTTGACAAAAAAACTTACTAATTTCAATTATAATAGGTATCTTCTATTTTTGCTCCAACTTACATAAAGTAAAAATTCTCTTTGTGTGATACGTAGGGTTTGTAGGGGTTGAGGTTTAAAGTTGTTTAGATATTGAGGTTTTAGAGAAATTTGCGATTTTATTTTATATGCTACAATTTTCCGTATAAGTCAATATTTTTTCATGAGATTTAAAAGTTTACCTTGATTTTCCACTTTGAGTCTAAATTTGTATCTTACTTACCTCTTGTTTTTATTTTGCAGGTGGTGTGATTATTTTATACTGTTTTGAATTAACGCCCGTAAAAATTACTTTTAGTTTGTTAGAAGTGGAAGATTCAGCAGATACAGATATTTTTATTCGATAATTAGAAACTGTTCTTTGCCTCATTTTATAAGAAATGGTTGTCTGGCGAACGGGCAGATCTTCAATAAAGAAGAGTGTTTTATGCATTTATTACGTAGATTTGAAGACACAGATTATGTACTCTATGAAAAATAAAACTGTTGTAACTAAAAACAATCATGAGTTTACAAGACTTACCTCAGTTATAGAAGTGTCAGCTATCTAGCCGATATTAACCAAACATCAGTGAAGGAATATTAAAGAAATGGCATCCTCACTTATGTTTGATATTTTATGTTAAGGATACTTATTTATTATGTAGACTTTACACTAGAAGGTTATTTAATATATCAAATAACTAAGTGTTCCCCCAGGTGTTGCATTATGTGCATTACAACATACCCGGATTTACTTTACAGTAGTTAACAGTAACTTTCTTTTCTTTCAGGGCTACCAACTATCTATATAACTTTTCCAGTGTAACTTTTATACTAGTGACCGTATTATATGTATGCTATGACCGTTTTTCGATATATGAAACTAAATGTTTTATTTGAAGGAGATGCCGAAAACCACTACTCCACGGACAATGTGCTCCGACTGGTATTGCATTACTTCTTCATAGGAGTCGCCACAACTTTCATCGAGATCAACCATCAGACACTGACCGATTTCGCGCTTATTATGCGCTCATCAGAGTGCCATAGGTAAGGACTCGATCAACGATGTTGCGACGTAATTGCCTAATAGACATCGGGAATGTTAGTAGTGGTGAGAAACACACCGTAGTGCCTGCCGTCTTTGGTTCTTTGCCACTATCTGTCTGCGAATTATTGTCAAATTGACAGACAGATAACGACCTGCTTTTCCGCAGGCGCCATTATAGCAGTGACCTCTATTGTCTTTGAGGAAGACAATCTTACTTATTTATTTGAAGGAGATGCCGAAATTATTACTTCGCAACATCTTTCATCGAGTACACTACCTATGTCACTCTGATAAGCGCATTATAAGCGCGAATCCGGTCATTGTCTGGTGATTGGTCTCGATGAAAGACGTGGCGACTCCTAACGAGAGGAGATGCCGAAGTAATGCAATGCCAGTCGGGGCACATTGCCCGTGGAGTAGTTGTTTCGCCATTTCCTTTAAATAAATAAGTGGGATTGTCTTCCTCAAAGACAATAGAGGTCACTGCTATAATGGCGCCTGCGGAAAAGCAGGTCGTTATCTGTCTGTCAATTTAACAATAATTGTCAGACAAATTGTAGCAAAGACCCAAAAAGGGCACTACGGTGTATTCCTCATCACTACTAAATATGTTTTGTTTACAAATTACAGTTGTATATTAATTGCCAGTTGACATAAGTTTAACAGAAACTGATTTTAAAGTCTGTTTGGAAAACTGATTATCTGTTTCAACAGACACTGGGGGTTGGTTCCTATCCGCGTGAGGTCTATGAATGTAGATTATTACCTATAAAATATCGTAGTTGAAAATAGAATGTCATTTGCTTCTTTTGTGGCACCTAATTTTTGTAATGGTCGTCCCCATGTGGATAGACCAATGACAGGACTAGATTATCGACTACTTGAATAATGTTGACATTGATTTAATGGAATGACTAGCTAACAATCCCGATCTAAACTCCATAGAGCATCTACTATAGAGCACCTTTTTTTGGATGCATCTATTGGACGCCGGTAGTTCCGTAATTAAATGCCCGAATCTGCTAACCACGATCAGTTGGTGGATGCGGTAGTTGCAGAATGGGTAAATTTTCGCTAAGAAAATATTGAAAATTTAGTTTTTAACATGGCAAGACATATGGACGTGGTAATTAGGATTAGAGGAGATCATACATGATTCACTAAACTTAACATCGCCATTGAATAAATTAATTCTATTGTTGTTTTTTTTTTTGGTTTTTTATTTTTCATATTTTACACGTTTATAACAAAAAAGTTTGTTAAACCGGCACCGGTTACTGTTCTACAATGCTGTTCTATTATTTGTAAGCTTTAGTTGTAATACACTTATCTGAAGAAGCCACTGTGTGGCGAAACAATTGTTATGTTAACAAATTAATGTAAAAATTTCTTTAAAACTACAGTAGTTTTATTATTCAGTGGATTATGAATTTTCATAAAGTAAAAGCACAATCAGTCAAATATTAAAGATATACACAATAACACAATATATTCGTTAGACATTTGATGAGATCAATTTCTGTCTAAAATAACCAAACATTATAATAATCTTTACCTTTTATACTATTCATAAAATATCTTTGCAGTAAATGAGTATCTGACTCTGTGGTTCTTCTGTAACTTATATTTGACGATTGGCTACTCTTTGTTAATCGATCGATCGATTGTTTATTGGGGGGGCAGTAACAAGTTGTATGTAATTAATAACTAAACAAGGAAATTAATATTGATAATATTAACAACAACATAAAATGTGTTCTAGTATTCTGTCAAATTGTCTTTGTATTTATGCCACTACTTTATGAAGGTAATAAGTAATAGACATTTTCTAATATACGAATAAAATAATATTAAACTCTTAACTTTTATGTGTATAAATTAATCCGCAGTTACTCATATTGTATAAGCAAAATTTGTATTTATACATTCATGATTCATGATAAATGCATGAAATTACTTTTAACCTTTACCTCTGTGCTAATTAAATGTCTATTATTTATTCGAGCTGAATCTCAAAGCCGAATCTCATAATGAGTAGCTTCGCAAACAAGTCTGCTTTTTAATCTCCATATACTAGAGAAAGGAGCCATCCAAATAAAACATCTGTAAATCCACCACACTCTCAGGATCCCCACTTGTCAAACTTGCGATGGCGACAGGTTGATACTTACTGTAATTAAAGGAAATTGATTTAACAATTCCTGTTACTATTAATGTATAAATACATGTAACGATTTGTGTTTTAAAATGGGCAAGCTGTCGTAGTGACTTAACATTCATATCATCAATATATAACGATACTGACTACTATGAACATTTGTCGTAGTTAGTACTGGGTGTACCACGGGACGATATTAAAACAAAAATGATTATATTTCGAAAAGCCACCATTTTATTGCAAATATTATTCTGATCTTGAGGGTAACTGTTGCATCACGTATAGTATTTCCAATAGAATTCTACCCCGTAATGACTTAACATTCATATCACAGCAAGATTTGTCGTAGTTAGTACAGAGCAGCTGGCTATTATGAAAGCAGAAAAGGTTTTCCAAAGGACCACCATGTCAGTGCAAACATTCTTTGTAATGAAAATCTTGACAATTTCGTTACATTTAGTATTTTCTTTCAGTTCCTTTTAACAGTCACCATATTTACTACTTTATTTTTAATTAATATTTACTAATTATGTTAACAAATGGCACCTTTACATTTAAATACTAACGTCAGAGTACAATCGGTGCTTTTAAAAATTATACACTGGTATACATTTATGAGCACACCTAATGACAAGAGTATTTAAGCCTTGGTTTGACAGTCCATCCTCTATTTTCCATTCGATTCTTGGGGAATCGATTTGCTTTTGAGATCGTGGTTCAAGCTTGATTTGTCGAACAGACAGTAAAGGTACGTAACTAGCGATATATTTTAAGAATCAGTGAATATTAATACCTTTTACGTTTATTTATGTCATTTATGATTATAATTTTTAGCTTGAATTATGTAGCAATTTTTTACGAATAGATACGTTGTAATTATTGTACTCTTTTAACCTATTTACAACCACGTGTTTCTCTTACAGAAATAGAGGTTAATGTCGGGGTTTATTTGCAATATATTCTTTCCTTTTAATTATATGATGACAGATACCTTTTATAGCATATATTACTTATTATATTTTTTAATTATTATTCTTGGTGTCAACCAAGTAATTATTGTACCTTTTGGGAAAATATTTTGCTGTGTGTTGGTTTTACAGAATTATACAGTGGGCCCTAAAAGTAAATAAGACAGAGGCGATAGCAGTGAGAATTGAAGAAGGATTTGGAGCTTTACAGTTAATTTCTAAAGAAACGTGTGGTACATACACATCTGAGTAAAGTTGCATAATCTTACAATTACACAGCTTCCTATCCTATCTTACTAGTGAAATAAATTCCTAATTTTGAGTTGGGTAAGTGGTCTTTTCATTGTTTTAATACGAATTTGTAGAAAGGTTTACTTGTTCAGTTACACTAGCTGTCTCATTTTAACAATTCTCAATACGTTTCTAGTTGCTTTATTTTTTTATCTTTACCTAATAGATTCTATCATATCGCATCTTGCTGCATGAATCAAGGTAGTATTTTTAGTATTATTTCTTTTATTAGATTCATCTTTTATAGTTATCGCTCTGTTACATATCTTTTGATGTTCATACATGGGCGGCAACCTATTTTAATTTTCTTTGTGGAGTTAAACTCGGTTAGGCAGTGTAAAGCACAATTAAAATATTATATATGTATATTAATATTGGCATTTTATTTAAATTTAGTCACATTTTGTTAAAATCGTATATACTGGTTTAACGTAACTCAAAATATTCTTTCAATTTTAAATTTAAATAAACTTGAGATTACATTATCTGATTTCTTATTTTAAGTACCTTAACCGGGATGCGTATCTACGCATCCCGACCGCCCCCTATTTTCTACTCCTAGTAAAAGTTTGTTTTCTACTTTCAGTAAATTTGTGGTTTCTTTAGTAATCAATTATTTAAAGCAGTTTTTTATCTTCCTCATTTTTGTTTTAATAGAACCATTTCACGACTTGGTTTCAACGAGGAAATTTAATTCATGTAAATTTTAGGTTCGCTAGTCATTTAACTTGTAATTTTTTATTTATAACAATTACTGGCCTTTCTATTACCTTTTGTTATGTATGACGTCTGAAGACCAGCAACAAATATTGAATTTACTACCCTTAGAGCTGCAACTATCTAATGGTCCAAACAAATCAATACTGAAGGCTCGCTACCAGTTCTTGAGACCCAGAGTTTCCGTACAGTACTCCACACCTCTAGCTAGATGGTTATAACCACTGAACCACCGTTCCTGGAGGAATATTCTAAGGACCTCTGGATTCCAAGTAACAGTATTCGAAGCCAATAAAAAGGTAGTCACCAGTAGGATTCAATATTTGGTCTAAAATATTGTAAAAGGTCTCGTCTTGTAATTTTCAATTATTTTTTTTCTCATTCTTAATTACTCCGTTGCGGAAATAAGCCTGCCAAAAAATAAAAAACAAGGAAATCTGTGTATTAACCAGCGACTATCGAAAATTTTGTTAATGACTGCGTTTTAAAGGAATAATGTGGTGAAATAGTTTTTTTTATAAAAATTTTTTGATTTTACTTCTGCTTTCTTTATTATTGTTTGCTATAATGAGATACAAACTCTGATGGTTATTCAGTTGCATTTATAAATGCCTACCTATAAATGACTTATTTCAAATAAATATTTAATTTTAATTTATTATATAAAGACGTCTTTAGAGTGGTATAATACTGATAAATTATTTTCGCCCTCACTTGATTTTTGAAGCATAAAAATTAGTCATCGCCAATCGATGCAGACAACAATCCACGAATAATATCTGCTTACGAAAATTCAAGTAGATCAAGTAGTATATAATTAGACTAAAATGAAAGATTTATTTGATAAAAAAGAGAAAAAAAGGAAATGCAATTATTGTAATATGAGTAATTTTATCAAAATGTAAAAGAAGGTTTTAGGTCCTAATATGACCTAATATAAATGTAAATGACTATCACCGTAGCCCAGTATGCTAGAGCGTATTGTGGCAACATTTCTCGGTTGCCCATTGCCCATTATGGTCTGGGTTCGATTCCCAGTTCCAGTACTGGCCATGTCGGTGGGTATGTGGTTTTCCTCTGCGTTTTCTAAATGTGTAACCTTCTTCGGGATAGCCTTTGGCTCTGAAATTGGGGGTTGTTGAATTTATGTGGTTGTGGTTTTTTTTAGGTAGTTTCTAGAATAGCTCTTTAATGAAGCATTTTTATTATAATTGGCAGACATCGTATCTTCTTATAAAATTGAATATTGACACATGGAATGTACCCATTGAACAAACATCCAAAAACATAATGATGGAGTGGGTTATATCTGAATAAAATAATGGCGCATCATTCCAGCTTACACGTCTGAAACAATTCGTGTTTTTGTTTTCGTTACCAACACATAAGCTTTAATTGACAATTTGATTGGATAATATATCGACGGACTCGATTGTTGTCATGATGGATACAGCTGAATAGAAATTTTCGGAACGCAAAACTTCTACAGTCTGTCCATAAAGTAATCCCCTCCTCTTAAATTTTGAACGTATCAAATTAGAGTTTTATTAAAACATAGAGTATACATCATATGAAATGAAGTAGTTTCTAACTATTAATTCGATTTTTCAAATTCAAATAGCGCCACGGACTTTGTCAACTTATTTTTTCTTAACTGACAAGGTGTGCCATGTTGCACCTAACATAGAATGTACTTGAATTTTCCACATTTTCGTTTTTGAAAAAAGACAATCGGGTTATCCGTGCTCTAGTTACAAGCGTTTCAATTAGCAATATCAAAAAATTTGCATTTATGAAGTAAGCTGACTTGTAATTGCAAATGTCAGCGAGACGTCAATACGGCCCAAAAATTTCAATTTCGTTCAATTATGCGTTTCGCAACGCCGTTCAATTTAAGAGTGTTTGAAAGTTTCAACACGTTTTTCTTATTTTCTTTTTCAATTATTTTTTGTGATATAACGCGAATCGTTGAAGAATGTGTTATTGCCATCAAAATAATGCCCATGAAGCTGTTTACTTAATTGGCAGATATTCAGGAACGCAATTGACAGGAAATACCATAGAGAACTTATACAGGGTGAATCAACGAAAATATGTCCTTTTTCAAATAAAAATCTACCTGTCCAAGCATTTTCTATGGAAACCAATCCTTTGACAGATATTCAAGGTTGAAATCTTTCATTTACTGATCCTGTATAAAGATTTGTAGCAACTGAAAATCTAGATAACTTTGAAGGGAACGCTTTCCGCTTCACAAAATAGACAAATTAATGTTCTGGTCGATCTTTAGGGTAATAATTTAATTAGCAGTTAACCGCTGACCACACATAGATCAACACAATTTGTTCTGGTTCATAAAATAAAAAAATAAATTCCATCCCTATAAACCCAAACTGGTACAGGAACTTTCTAAAGATGATCTGAAAGAATGCAGCAGAATCATATTTAAACTTAACATTTTGCTTCAGAGATTAAAACACTTACGTATTTATTAAACTTTTAGTCACCGTTCTCAGAGTAGCAGTATCAGTTCAAGGAAACACAACACAAACTTAATGTTTGAGTTGGCATTTTAAGCAACGCGGGCCTCTATATTTAAGAGTAGAGCGTTGCATAAGAATGCTGCAGGAGGATATATTTCCAGATATAGAAGAATAGCTGACAATAATATTTAAAATGTGAGATGGAATGCCGCCTCATTTCTGTGGACCTGCTACCTATTTTTTAAATACCTACCTATTTTCCGAGTAGATATATTGGTAGAAGAGGTCCGTTTCTTTCAGTTCGGATCATTTCCCAGACTTAAACACCCTGGATTCTGATCTGAAGATATCTGTAATTAAAAGTGTATAGAACCCCTAGAAATTATCGACAAAGTACAACACATTACATTACATATGTGTTTACATACACTATTTAAAGTGATATAACTAACATTTTCTCTAAAAGTTTGCATGTCTATAACGACATTTTATTTATATACCTATTCATTCTATACTAGTGCATTGCTTACACAAAATATTTAACAATATTTAGTACTAATGTAAGTTTTTTATTAAAAGTTTTTTGTTAAAATTATGTATATACATTAGTTATATTAATGTTTTATTAGGTAATTATAAGATTATTTAGGAACACCATTTAATTTTACACTCCTGTGTATTTCGATAATTAAGCAGAAAAATGCGACTTATGGGCAGTGTTAGTAAATTCATGTTTATGTTAGTCATGAGTTACAATTTAATGGCAGCTTTGATGTATCAGTGAAACTATATTCAATCACTGACTGGCATTATAGTATCATATATTACGGCAAACGGTAGTCGTATTTGCAATACTGCCAACGCTACACCTAAGGGTATTTCATTAACAGGTTTAATGTATGAAAAGAGAAGAGCGTAGGTTCGTTCTTGGTTAGATCTGAAGTTACTGTCAAACGAAAGCTTATGAAAAGTTAAGATAGATAGATAGATAGGTATAGGACATCCTACATGAAATGTGTTTAGAATTTCACATAGAATCCAAAAATGAAATAATATATAGGGCGTTCCATTCAAAATAACGAAGTTAATGTCGACTTCCGGTATAACCGGAAGTAGTAGAAACTACAAAATACTTTCATCAAGTAGATTATGGCCCACTTTCACTTCACCTCACATTTCAAATTAATAGCTTAATTGGTTCTCCAGATACTTCTAATGGATCGTCACCGTGGGACACCCGGTATAACTGTTGTATAATTACAATTAAACTTTTATTACATTATAGTTACTTTCATTATATGAATTTAAGTATTATATACGGAGCCTTTAAAAATAACTAGAAGAAAATATTATGTATTTTATTACCTAGAATGTACTAGTTATTTTTGAAAGGCCCGGTATTTATACCTAAATTCATATAATGAAAGTAACTATAATGTAATACAAGCTTGTCTTTGACATAGGTAGGTACTTCAGATGTTTATTAAAAACACTGTAACATGATAAAAGTACTTGGATTGTAACGTAATATGTTACACTAATTACACAAATGTTGCATCAATGCGAAGTTTTTTTTACATAAGAAATGTGTTCTTGGAAACTAAAACCACCTAAAAGTATATTTCAAACAATAAATAAAACAATTATAATTAAACTTCGACGCTTTTCAAGGATAAAGCGCACTTTGCGCCATATACATTTTAAAATTCTTCGCACCAAGTGACGTCATGCGCGAAAGCAGGAGAAATTAGGACGCGTTAATATCATATCTTGTTTTATTGTATCATGGGCAATCGTGTGCCAGACTCCTTCTCGAACTCGCCAGAATTTCTTCTAGTCTAGCTTCGATGTCTAAGTGAAGTGCATCGCTCTAGTTTTATTTTCGCCTTTATCGGTGCCCCCGTGTTTTATAGATGTGTTACGAGTTGTGCACTACTTTGTGGTCGTTCTCGCATTTTGTAGTATTGACGAATCACCTGGTTCGCTGTATTAATATTACCTAAACTTTACTGTTTACTAATTATTTTTTTCTTGTCACTATTATCACTGAACTAAATCTGTTTGCCATATCACTAGTATATAGTCATTTAAAACTCTGTAAACTTAATCACCAAAATACAATTTTTGTGTACAAGGAGAGCATAATTCTACACCGAAATCCTCTCCCCCACAATATTAAATATTTATTTGGCGAACCAGTGGCTCAGGGCTTAGCGCCTCGATCGCTCAACCCAGAGGTCGTGGGTTCTAATTCCCATTCCACAAAACAATTTTTAATTAAATCGTTTACTCGTAGATCAAGGCTTATTCGCAGGGATGGCATGGCAACCATTCTGGCGATGGCCTAGGATGGAAAGAAAGTCAACTTGATGTTAATGTGAGAGATTAAAATCAGTTGATGTTTGACTTGTCCCCCTAACTAATGAGGTTTTCTAAGTTTCCCTCATTCCAGCACTGAATGGTGGTTAGGGCCTACCAAAGTACCTCGTTCCTGAGGCGCAAATGCGGGCCGCGAAATAATAATATGCCGCCCCCGCCCCCCACAAGTCTCAGACTTTCGGGCTAATCCTTGTGATTTGAATGAGGGGTAGAGATATTATATTATTATTATTTTATTTAGACATAATTCAAAATATGATTTGTAACATTATACAATTTTGCATAAAACAACTGAAAAACCACTGATGAAATTTTATTATTTTATCAAGTATTTATTTTATTGCATATTATAGAGTGGTTTTTTAGGGCTAACTTTAGAAGTTTGTCTTGATACTACACTTTGAAAATTTAATTTGAACATTGCTAGTTTCCTGTTTTTTTATTATTTTACAGGTGGTGTACTCCCAAAAAAGACTACAATGGAAATGTACCAGAAATAAGTTACATACATTACCTACAAGTGAGATATCAATTTTTGACGAGCTAGTATGTTATCCAACTTCGCTGTATCTATCTGTTATCTTCATGCTTCTTAAATCTGCTGAGCAAATCTATAGCTAAATTCAACTATACAGGAACTGAGTTTTTTATTTCTGAAATTTAGCATTATTCATGTCCAATAAATAGAGTTAGACTTAAACAGAATAGAAACTGCACCTTATACATTTTTACAAATTTAAGCTTGGAATTCTCACATTATAAGTAAATTTAAATTCACAGTGATCGCTGTAGTGGCCGTATAACACTCGCACCCATTGTTATTTTTCAAACATGTCTGGAATCGGAAGAACGTCACCTTCAGGAACTCTAATATATTCACCCACTATTTGTAATATCAGAAAGGAAAGTATAAATAAGGAAAGTTGTTCAGTTAAGCTGAAGGGCGTCGGCAAAGCAACAGGATCGTTCTGCATACGTTCGTTTGATAAACAGCCCTAGGACTGGAGTAAGTTATTTGATGTTTGCTCTAAATATGGCTAAGAAAACTAAATAAATGAAGATAAGATATATCTATAGCGAAGTCGTGCTTTAATATAGGTAAGTCAGGGAATTATATAAGATCCTCACACAGAAATTTGTAAAGATTAAAGTTTAAGCTTTGCATTCATTGTATGTTGATCAGTTCAATTCAATGAATCTGTAACGGGACTCATTATATTAACTTCTTAAAATACCAGAAGTGATCCGTCACAACAACTTATCTTCCAGGAAATTTCCAATAGATTTACTGTCCTTTATGGTGATCAGACTCATATCATATAGCAGACAGTTTATAAGAAGTATGCAAATTTCAACTGAAAATGGTACAGCAGTCCATTCTCAATTACACTTTGACAAAAAAACTTACTAATTTCAATTATAATAGGTATCTTCTATTTTTGCTCCAGCTTACATAAAGTAAAAATTCTCTTTATGTGATACGTAGGGTTTGTAGGGGTTGAGGTTTAAAGTTGTTTAGATATTGAGGTTTTAGAGAAATTTGCGATTTTATTTTATATGCTAAAATTTTCCGTATAAGTCAATATTTTTTCATCAGATTTAAAAGTTTACCTTGATTTTCCACTTTGAGTCTAAATTTGTATCTTACTTACCTCTTGTTTTTATTTTGCAGGTGGTGTGATTATTTTATACTGTTTTGAATTAACGCCCGTAAAAATTAGTTTTATTTTGTTAGAAGTGGAAAATTCAGCAGATACAGATATTTTTATTCGATAATTAGAAACTGTTCTTTGCCTCATTTTATAAGAAATGGTTGTCTGACGAACGGGCAGATCTTCAATAAAGAAGAGTGTTTTATGCATTTATTACGTAGATTTGAAGACACAGATTATGTACTCTATGAAAAATAAAACTGTTGTAACTAAAAACAATCATGAGTTTAAAGACTTACCTCAGTTAGAGAAGTGTCAGCTATCTAGCCGATATTAACCAAACATCAGTGAAGGAATATTAAAGAAATGGCATCCTTACTTATGTTTGATATTTTATGTTAAGGATACTTATTTATTATGTAGACTTTACACTAGAAGGTTATTTAATATATCAAATAACTAAGTGTTCCCCCAGGTGTTGCATTATGTGCATTACAACATACCCGGATTTACTTTACAGTAGTTAACAGTGACTTTCTTTTCTTTCAGGGCTACCAACTATCTATATAACTTTTCCAGTGTAACTTTTATACTAGTGACCGTATTATATGTATGCTATGACCGTTTTTCGATATATGAAACTAAATGTTTTATTTGAAGGAGATGCCGAAAACCACTACTCCACGGACAATGTGCTCCGAATGGTATTGCATTACTTCTTCATAGGAGTCGCCACAACTTTCATCGAGATCAACCATCAGACACTGACCGATTTCGCGCTTATTAAGCGCTCATCAGAGTGCCATAGGTAAAGACTCGATCAATGATGTTGCGACGTAATTGCCTAATAGACATCGGGAATGTTGGTAGTGGTGAGAAACACACCGTAGTGCCTGCCGTCTTTGGATCTTTGCCACTATCTGTCTGCGAATTATTGTCCAATTGACAGACAGATAACAGCAGTGACCTCTATTGTCCTTGAGGAAGACAATCTTACTTATTTATTTGAAGGAGATGCCGAAATTATTACTTCGCAACATCTTTCATCAAGTCCACTACCTATGTCACTCTGATGAGCGCATAATAAGCGCGAATCCGGTCATTGTCTGGTGATTGGTCTCGATGAAAGACGTGGCGACTCCTAAGGAGATGCCGAAGTAATGCAATGCCAGTCGGGGCACATTGCCCGTGGAGTAGTTGTTTCGCCATCTCCTTTAAATAAATAAGTGGGATTGTCTTCCTCAAAGACAATAGAGGTCACTGCTATAATGGCGCCTGCGGAAAAGCAGGTCGTTATCTGTCTGTCAATTTAACAATAATTGTCAGACAAATTGTAGCAAAGACCCAAAGAGGGCACTACGGTGTATTCCTTCATCACTACTAAATATGTTTTGTTTACAAATTACAGTTGTATATTAATTGCCAGTTGACATAAGTTTAACAGAAACTGATTTTAAAGTCTGTTTGGAAAACTGATTATCTGTTTCAACAGACACTGGGGGTTGGTTCCTATCCGTGTGAGGTCTATGAATGTAGATTATTACCTATAAAATATCGTAGTTGAAAATAGAATGTCATTTGCCTCTTTTGTGGCACCTAATTTTTGTAATGGTCGTCCCCATGTGGATAGACCAATGACAGGACTAGATTATCGACTACTTGAATACTGTTGACATTGATTTAATGGAATGACTAGCTAACAATCCCGATCTAAACTCCATAGAGCATCTACTATAGAGCACCTTTTTTTTGGATGCATCTATTGGACGCCGGTAGTTCCGTAATTAAATGCCCGAATCTGCTAACCACGATTAGTTGGTGGATGCGGTAGTTGCAGAATGGGTAAATTTTCGCTAAGAAAATATTGAAAATTTAGTTTTTAACATGGCAACACATATGGACGTGGTAATTAGGATTAGAGGAGATCATACATGATTCACTAAACTTAACATCGCCATTGAATAAATTAATTCTATTGTTGTTTTTTTTTTTTGGTTTTTTATTTTTCATATTTTACACGTTTATAACAAAAAAGTTTGTTAAACCGGCACCGGTTACTGTTCTACAATGCTGTTCTATTATTTGTAAGCTTTAGTTGTAATACACTTATCTGAAGCCACTGTGTGGCGAAACAATTGTTATGTTAAAAAATTAATGTAAAAATTTCTTTAAAACTACAGTAGTTTTATTATTCAGTGGATTATGAATTTTCATCAAGTAAAAGCACAATCAGTCAAATATTAAAGATATACACAATAACACAATATATTCGTTAGACATTTGATGAGATCAATTTCTGTCTAAAATAACCAAACATTATAATAATCTTTACCTTTTATACTATTCATAAAATATCTTTGCAGTAAATGAGTATCTGACTCTGTGGTTCTTTATTACTACTATTTGTTAATCGATCGATCGATAGTTTATTGGAGGGGCAGTAACAAGTTGTATGTAATTAATAACTAAACAAGGAAATTAATATTGATAATATTAACAACAACATAAAATGTGTTCTAGTATTCTGTCAAATTGTCTTTGTATTTATGCCACTACTTTATGAAGGTAATAAGTAATAGACATTTTCTAATATCCGAATAAAATAATATTAAACTCTTAACTTTTATGTGTATAAATTAATCCGCAGTTACTCATATTGTATAAGCAAAATTTGTATTTATACATTCATGATTCATGATAAATGCATGAAATTACTTTTAACCTTTACCTCTGTGCTAATTAAATGTCTATTATTTATTCGAGCTGAATCTCAAAGCCGAATCTCATAATGAGTAGCTTCGCAAACAAGTCTGCTTTTTAATCTCCATATATACTAAAGAAAGGAGCCATCCAAATAAAACATCTGTAAATCCACCACACTCTCAGGATCCCCACTTGTCAAACTTGCGATGGCGACAGGTTGATACTTACTGTAATTAAAGGAAATTGATTTAACAATTCCTGTTACTATTAATGTATAAATACATGTAACGATTTGTGTTTTAAAATGGACAAGCTGTCGTAGTGACTTAACATTCATATCATCAATATATAACGATACTAACTATTATGAACATTTATCGTAGTTAGTACTGGGTGTACCACGGGACGATATTAAAACAAAAATGATTATATTTCGAAAAGCCACCATTTCATTGCAAATATTATTCTGATCTTGAGGGTAACTGTTGCATCAAGTATAGTATTTCCAATAGAATTCCACCCCGTAATGACTTAACATTCATATCACAGCAAGATTTGTCGTAGTTAGTACAGAGCAGCTGGCTATTATGAAAGCAGAAAAGGTTTTCCAAAAGACCACCATGTCAGTGCAAACATTCTTTGTAATGAAAATCTTGACAATTTCGTTACATTTAGTATATTCTTTCAGTTCCTTTTAACAGTCACCATATTTACTACTTTATTTTTAATTAATATCTACTAAGTATGTTAACAAATGGCACCTTTACATTTAAATACTAACGTCAGAGTACAACCGGTGCTTTTAAAAATTATACACTGGTATACATTTATGAGCACACCTAATGACAAGAGTATTTAAGCCTTGGTTTGACAGTCCATCCTCTATTTTCCATTAGATTCTTGGGGAATCGATTTGCTTTTGAGATCGTGGTTCAAGCTTGATTTGTCGAACAGACAGTAAAGGTACGTAACTAGCGATATATTTTAAGAATCAGTGAATATTAATACCTTTTACGTTTATTTATGTCATTTATGATTATAATTTTTAGCTTGAATTATGTAGCAATTTTTTACGAATAGATACGTTGTAATTATTGTACTCTTTTAACCTATTTACAACCACGTGTTTCTCTTACAGAAATAGAGGTTAATGTCGGGGTTTATTTGCAATATATTCTTTCCTTTTAATTATATGATGACAGATACCTTTTAAAGCATATATTACTTATTATATTTTTTAATTATTATTCTTGGTGTCAACCAAGTAATTATTGTTATATCTTTTGGGAAAATATTTTGCTGTGTGTTGGTTTTTCAGAATTATACAGTGGGCCCTAAAAGTAAATAAGACAGAGACGATAGCAGTGAGAATTGAAGAAGGATTTGGAGCTTTACAGTTAATTTCTAAAGAAACGTGTGGTACCAGAGACTATCTCAAGTCTCTGTGTGGTACATACACATCTGAGTAAAGTTGCATAATCTTACAATTACACAGCTTCCTATCCTATCTTACTAGTGGGATAAATTCCTAATTTTGAGTTGGGTAAGTGGTCTTTTCATTGTTTTAATACGAAACTGTAGAAAGGTTTACTTGTTCAGTTACACTAGCTGTCTCATTTTAACAATTCTCAATACGTTTCTAGTTGCTTTATTTTTTTTATCTTTACCTAATAGATTCTATCATATCGTATCTTGCTGCATGAATCAAGGTAGTATTTTTAGTATTATTTCTTTTATTAAATTCATCTTTTATAGTTATCGCTCTGTCACATATCTTTTGATGTTCATACATGGGCGGCAACCTATTTTAATTTTCTTTGTGGAGTTAAACTCGGTTAGGCAGTGTAAAGCACAATTAAAATATTATATATGTATATTAATATTGGCATTTTATTTAAATTTAGTCACATTTTGTTAAAATCGTATATACTGGTTTAACGTAACTCAAAATATTCTTTCAATTTTAACTTTAAATAACCTTGAGATTACATTATCTGATTTCTTATTTTCAGTACCTTAACCGGGATGCGTATCTACGCATCCCGACCGCCCCCTATTTTCTACTACTAGTAAAAGTTTGTTTTCTACTTTCAGTAAATTTGTGGTTTCTTTAGGAATCAATTATTTAAAGCAGTTTTTTATCTTCCTCATTTTTGTTTTAATAGAACCATTTCACGACTTGGTTTCAACGAGGAAATTTAATTCATGTAAATTTTATGTTCGCTAGTCATTTAACTTGTAATTTTTTATTTATAACAATTACTGGCCTTGTAGCATTTGGTTTTTCCAAACCCCGAAATTATACTTTTTATTTTATATTTACCAGTTTAGTACACACTAGGACATCTAGCGGCGAATAGTCAGTGGTATTCATACTTGGCACTTAGATTTCTTTTTTAAAATAATAGCACTTCATATAATACAGAAGTTTCGTACCTATTTCATAGTGTTGTTGTGTGACACTCTTTTGTTACTCCGTGAATTAAGGATTCTGTGATCATGTTCTGTGAAGGGGTTTTTTGAGAAGTTCACAGGGAACTCTGGCTTTTTCTTTTTATAACCGAGATGGGCAAGTAGTCGGTTGTTTGAGAGAGCTATTTTACATCCGCAAGAGTTAGACTTCATGTATACTTTATTGGATTTTTATGCATAGTATTAGTCGACTATGACTACGAAGTATTATCCCAGTCGGATTTATTTGTCAGTGTAAATTCCTCACAGGTACCTATGTCTATATTAAAAATTTCATATCTCCACGTGGTTCTATATACCTTTTAATTTTTTTAGCTGCCGCATTGCCGTTCCTGACGTACTTTCAGTATGATTCTTAAGTTTTTAAAACCCTCTTTATGCAGAGGTGAGTTGAATTTAACTTTTCGTTACATTACATAACTATAATGGGATTTGTATTCCAGGGTTTTAGGTTTTAGGTTTTAGGTTAGAGTTTTAAGATTCAAGAGTCTTAGACTACCTGGTTTCTTGGGTAATTTTTAAGCAAGAGGATGATATCCTGTTTGCAGTTATAAATCAGGTTATATATTTTTTTTGGTTCTGGTTTAATTTTTTATGGATAACCTGAGGTCTTAGTTGGGGATGAAATATTCATGGTCCTGAGAATTTTGAATACTACCTGCCTTTTTGCCTGCTGGAGATGTTAGGATAAATCTCAGTTGGTTATCACCGCTGTCCGAAGCCCTGTTTTGATGGTTACGTTACCGGATGGTCAGATAAGCCTTACATATTAATTCGTTTCAAATTTATTTAGTAATTTAAGTATATGAGCTTCACTCTTTCAAATTTGATAAGAATATAAGTACATGAGCTTCACTCTTTAAAATTGATTAACCTTGTAAAAGGATCTAGATTCTTGATTTCCCTAGAGATCTCAATTGTAATTCTATACAGGTTAAACTGCCTGCTGTAATACTTGAATATTTTATAATCTACCAGTGGCTATAACCATTAAATAGATCATATCTCGGACCATATACTGTGTAGTTTTATTTGTCGAAAGAGGTACTATATTTTTATTTCAACTAGCTAGCGTTAATTTCTAATTTGGTACATATCACTCAGAGGTACTCCACTTGCCTACCAATTAAACCAAGGGTGGAGTGGCGCCCAAAATTGAGAGATTTGTTGACTTATTAGAAAACACGATTGACCAAGTGAACCTACGACTCATGCTCTAAAAGGCGAACAGCTGCCGTCCGCTGTGTAACATAAGAACATTTCTTCAGACAGCATAAAAAACATAAAAACTCGTTTTATTTTAATAATTTCAAGAAGTTAAGAGCCAGAGCAAAAACACTCGCCAACATAGATTATAAAAATTATTTACTGACTACAGAAGGTAATATAAAAGCAGATCCAAAAAAATTCTGGAGTTTTATCAACAACAAAAAAGGCACTAGTAGGATTCCCGATACAATGCACTACACTGACAACAATTCACTCAATAACCCCGCTGACATCGTCGAGTCCTTTAAGCATTATTTTGAGAGTGTTCTGATTCGATCAGGTGCCACAGATTTTGAAAATATTAGCAAAAACATGGATGTTAACCTGCCCTCAGTAAATATCAACTATTTATCTTGTGATGAAATAATAACATCAGCAAAAAAACTCAAGGACAAATTAACTTGCGGTCCGGACTTGATTCCTAGTTTCTTTGTTAAGGATTGTTGTCACGTGTTAGCGCAACCATTAGCCACATTGTTTAATCTGCTACTTAAACAGGGCAGTTTTCCTGATGTTTGGAAAGTAGCAAGTGTCTGTCCCATTCTTAAGAATGGTGATCCAGTTGATATAACTAACTATAGACCCATCACTTTATTGTGCAATTTTGCGAAGGTTTTTGAGATGTCCCTATACAGTAGAATTTATCCTCTTTTTAAAAATATTATATCACCTGTACAGCATGGTTTCATGGAAAAAAGATCAACTAACACAAATCTTGTTTGCTTTAACCAGTTTATTTCTAATGTCATTGATCATCACGGTCAGGTGGATGTATTGTATACCGATTTCTCGAAGGCCTTCGATAGGATTGATCATAACATACTTTTGCATAAACTTAAGAATTACGGATTTTGCGATAACTTACTAAAGCTCTTTTCGTCTTATTTATCATGTCGTTTCCATTATGTCACATATAGTGGATACAACTCGAGTCACTACCTTATTACTTCTGGAGTACCTCAGGGCTCTAATTTGGGTCCTCTACTATTCTCTATTTTTATTAACGACATTACTACTCTTCTCAATTGCAATCAGTTAATCTATGCGGACGACTTAAAACTGTATTTTTCTATATCGAGTATAGATGATTGTGCTTTTCTTCAAAATGATTTGAATGCGGTTGCGAGATGGTGTGATCTGAATAACTTACATTTAAATATGTCGAAGTGTAAAGTAATTTCTTTTACACGTAAATTGAATCCTATACTTTTCAACTATGAAATTAACTCAGACTTCTTGATACGTGCAAAGTCCATCAAGGATTTGGGTGTTTACTTTGACGATAGGTTAACATTTTCGGAGCACATACAACGTATAGTTTCTTCTTCTCTTAGGATGTTAGGTTTTGTGATAAGGCAAGGTCGTGATTTCCTCGGTAATGATGTACTGTTCAGGTTATTTTATGCATATGTCCGCTCCAAGTTAGAGTATTGTTCACTTGTTTGGAATCCTATGTATAATGTTCATATCAATCTCATCGAGTCGGTTCAAAAAAGGTTTTTAAAATTCCTCACGTTTCGTTCAGACAGAAGATATCCTGCAAGAGGCTGCGACTATAAACTTTTGTTAACTCGTTTTAATTTTGACTCACTACAATTTAGAAGATACTTCCACAGTCTGAAATTTTTACACGCACTCTTGCATAACCATATCGACTGTCCTGATATATTAAGCCAGTTAAATTTTCTAGCAGTTAGATCAGCCAGTCGTGCTCCACTAACATTTTATTGTTCTGCTGTCGACACTAATCTTGGATTAAAGTCTCCCATTAGCGTTATGACACGTAGCTATAATGGCATTTGTAACTCCTGTGATGTCTTTAACTGTAATGTAAAAAGTTTACATAATGTTTTTAGAAGCGTTAGTCAACTTTAAATTTTGATACTTTAATTAAATCGAATTTGAGCACTTACTTATATATACATGTTGTTTTTTTTGTTGTGGTTTAAGTCACACTGTAGGTTTGCATACACGTATTTTTTTTTTCACTTTTGATCTTTTCATGTTCTTTTATATTATACTTTGTTCTGTAATTGGTGTTTACACTGTTGGACAAATAAAATTATTATTATTATTATTATTATTATTATTATAAGTATTATCTTCTCACAAAAGAACAGAGAGAAATACGTTGCAGCCTTTCTATTACCTTTTGTTATGTATGACGTCTGAAGACCAGCAGCAAATATTGAATTTACTACCCTTAGAGCTGCAACTATCTAATGGTCCAAACAAATCAATACTGAAGGCTCGCTACCAGTTCTTAAGACCCAGAGTTTCCGTACAGTACTCCACACCTCTAGCTAGATGGTTATAACCACTGAACCACCGTTCCTGGAGGAATATTCTAAGGACCTCTGGATTCCAAGTAACAGTATTCGAAGCCAATAAAAAGGTAGTCACCAGTAGGATTCAATATTTGGTCTAAAATATTGTAAAAGGTCTCGTCTTGTAATTTTCAATTATTTTTTTTCTCATTCTTAATTACTCCGTTGCGGAAATAAGCTTGCCAAAAAATAAAAAACAAGGAAATCTGTGTATTAACCAGCGACTATCGAAAATTTTGTTAATGACTGCGTTTTAAAGGAATAATGTGGTGAAATAGTTTTTTTTATAAAAATTTTGATTTTACTTCTGCTTTCTTTATTATTGTTTGCTATAATGAGATACAAACTCTGATGGTTATTCAGTTTCATTTATAAATGCCTACCTATAAATGATTTATTTCAAATAAATATTTAATTTTAATTTATTATATAAAGATGTCTTTAGAGTGGTATAATACTGATAAATTATTTTCGCCCTCACTTGATTTTTGAAGCATAAAAATTAGTCATCGCCAATCGATGCAGACAACAATCCACGAATAATATCTGCTTACGAAAATTCAAATAGATCAAGTAGTATATAATTAGACTAAAATGAAAGATTTATTTGATAAAAAAAGAGAAAAAAAGGAAATGCAATTATTGTAATATGAGTAATTTTATCAAAATGTAAAAGAAGGTTTTAGGTCCTAATATGACCTAATATAAATGTAAATGACTATCACCGTAGCCCAGTATGCTAGAGCGTATTGTGGCAACATTTCTCGGTTGCCCATTGCCCATTATGGTCTGGGTTCGATTCCCAGTTCCAGTACTGGCCATGTCGGTGGGTATGTGGTTTTCCTCTGCGTTTTCTAAATGTGTAACCTTCTTCCGGATAGCCTTTGGCTCTGAAATTGGGGGTTGTTGAATTTATGTGGTTGTGGTTTTTTTTAGGTAGTTTCTAGAATAGCTCTTTAATGAAGCATTTTTATTATAATTGGCAGACATCGTATCTTCTTATAAAATTGAATATTGACACATGGAATGTACCCATTGAACAAACATCCAAAAACATAATGATGGAGTGGGTTATATCTGAATAAAATAATGGCGCATCATTCTAGCTTACACGTCTGAAACAATTCGTGTTTTTGTTTTCGTTACCAACACATAAGCTTTAATTAACAATTTGATTGGATAATATATCGACGGACTCGATTGTTGTCATGATGGATACAGCTGAATAGAAATTTTCGGAACGCAAAACTTCTACAGTCTGTCCATAAAGTAATCCCCTCCTCTTAAATTTTGAACGTATCAAATTAGAGTTTTATTAAAACATAGAGTATACATCATATGAAATGAAGTAGTTTCTAACTATTAATTCGATTTTTCAAATTCAAATAGCGCCACGGACTTTGTCAACTTATTTTTTCTTAACTGACAAGGTGTGCCATGTTGCACCTAACATAGAATGTACTTGAATTTTCCACATTTTCGTTTTTGAAAAAAGACAATCGGGTTATCCGTGCTCTAGTTACAAGCGTTTCAATTAGCAATATCAAAAAATTTGCATTTATGAAGTAAGCTGACTTGTAATTGCAAATGTCAGCGAGACGTCAATACGGCCCAAAAATTTCAATTTCGCTCAATTATGCGTTTCGCAACGCCGTTCAATTTAAGAGTGTTTGAAAGTTTCAACACGTTTTTCTTATTTTCTTTTTCAATTATTTTTTGTGATATAACGCGAATCGTTGAAGAATGTGTTATTGCCATCAAAATAATGCCCATGAAGCTGTTGTAACTCTCTCTTCAGGGTCTGCTCGTTCAATGTTGTGGTTCTCGGACTGGGTTAGTGTAAAAGAACAAACAATACACTTTGTTTAACACAATATTTACTACACCTATTGTTTAAGGTGTTAAATATAAAATAGATACGATAATACAAACAAAAGTACACACATTTAATACCGGCCGGCTCAAAACACAGCCGCCGCTCTCAATATTGTTCATCAACTAACTTTAATTCCCCCCGCGGAGCGGGTTCTCCTCCCTTCCTCAACGCACACGTCACGTGAACTGTTCTCTCCCTTACCGCACTCACATCTTTCACAACTAAAAACTATACAGCTTAACTTAACAATATCTAGGTATACAATAATAAGAAATATGGGAAAGCCGTGAATGCTACACTGTTTACTTAATTGGCAGATATTCAGGAACGCAATTGACAGGAAATACCATAGAGAACTTATACAGGGTGAATCAACGAAAATATGTCCTTTTTCAAATAAAAATCTACCTGTCCAAGCATTTTCTATGGAAACCAATCCTTTGACAGATATTCAAGGTTGAAATCTTTCATTTACTGATCCTGTATAAAGATTTGTAGCAACTGAAAATCTAGATAACTTTGAAGGGAACGCTTTCCGCTTCACAAAATAGACAAATTAATGTCTGGTGTTCTGGTTCATAAAATAAAAAAATAAATTCCATCCCTATAAACCCAAACTGGTACAGGAACTTTCTAAAGATGATCTGAAAGAATGCAGCAGAATCATATTTAAACTTAACATTTTGCTTCAGAGATTAAAACACTTACGTATTTATTAAACTTTTAGTCACCGTTCTCAGAGTAGCAGTATCAGTTCAAGGAAACCCATACACAAACTTAATGTTTGAGTTGGCATTTTAAGCAACGCGGGCCTCTATATTTAAGAGTAGAGCGTTGCATAAGAATGCTGCAGGAGGATATATTTCCAGATATAGAAGAATAGCTGACAATAATATTTAAAATGTGAGATGGAATGCCGCCTCGTTTCTGTGGACCTGCTACCTATTTTTTAAATACCTACCTATTTTCCGAGTAGATATATTGGTAGAAGAGGTCCGTTTCTTTCAGTTCGGATCATTTCCCAGACTTAAACACCCTGGATTCTGATCTGAAGATATCTGTAATTAAAAGTGTATAGAACTCCTACAAATTATCGACAAAGTACAACACATTACATAACATATGTGTTTACATACACTATTTAAAGTGATATAACTAACATTTTCTCTAAAAGTTTGCATGTCTATAACGACATTTTATTTATATACCTATTCATTCTATACTAGTGCATTGCTTACACAAAATATTTAACAATATTTAGTACTAATGTAAGTTTTTTGTTAAAAGTTTTTTGTTAAAATTATGTATATACATTAGTTATATTAATGTTTTATTAGGTAATTATAAGATTATTTAGGAACACCATTTAATTTTACACTTCTGTGTATTTCGATAATTTAGCAGAAAAATGCGACTTATGGGCAGTGTTAGTAAATTCATGTTTATGTTAGTCATAAGTTACAATTTAATGGCAGCTTTGATGTATCAGTGAAACTATATTCAATCACTGACTGGCATTATAGTATCATATATTACGGCAAACGGTAGTCGTATTTGCAATACTGCCAACGCTACACCTAAGGGTATTTCATTAACAGGTTTAATGTATGAAAAGAGAAGAGCGCAGGTTCGTGCACCTTAACTGGTCATTGCATAATCTATCAGCAGCGTCTGTAGTTAAAATTAAATCTAATATTTGTTTATTTATTTATTTATTTATTTATTTTTATTTTTATACACATAAAGGATACAAACAGGCAACTAAGGCCCAAAATACGATCCATAATTTGAACATAAAAGAAAAAGAAACAGTTTGGTGTACATTAAAACAAAACTATATGCTAATTACAAAGAGAAGTTTAAAATTATATTAGAAATTACATAAGACAAAGGTAAGAAAATCTTAATTAAGAAAGATAAGATAAGATAAGATAAGATAAGAAAGATAATTTTAAGATACTGTTTACCACAGTATGTTCTAAGTAGTATTTCTGGAGAAGCCTGTTTGTTATGTTAAGGACGCCGTACCAAAATAAAACCAAATTGCTTATTATTTACGTAAAGTAATTTAAATACGAGTTATTTTATTGTTAAAAAAATAACACGTGGTCTACAAAAAATACAGTTGCAGAAAATCTATAAAATAACTTCTTCATTTAAAAACACCACTGCATCTTTGGGTATACAAATAATATACCGTACTCTCGAAAGACCTATTTGTTTCAAACTGACCAATAAAAATTAATTATCTAAAGTTCATATTTTATCGTCGAAAATCTCACAAAATGTTACCCTTGTTTATTTATTAAAATTACATTTTAGGGGAATCTAGCTATTCAAAACATCTAACTCCAACTTTAGACCTTTTAATAATTATTAGTATTGCTTTTTCGTTAAATCTAAAGTTTACGATATTTGTGTACCTACGGAAAAAACTCCTGAAATAGGAACTTTTAGGCGTTGGGAACGGTATTTCTCTTTTGTGTATACATACATAAAACGGGTATAAGGGGCTTATAATATTACTACACTAATGAAGTAAGTACCTGGTTGCTAAGTAATTACTAAAATTAGAATAATAAAATCTATTAATTATATAACATTAAATAATGTTTACTAGGCCTATTAGGCAGCTACACACGGACGTAAATGATTTAATACATGCACGTGCGTTCACTAACGCGCATGCAATAACGACAGTATAGATGCTCTATAACGTCACGTTGTTGACTGCACACTCCTTTATGCACGTCATGCAAAATTTCTGTCTCGGCTAGAAATTATGCACGCACATTCACTAACGCGCGTACATGTCTCAACGTGTAGAGACAAATATAGCAACATCGCACGTTAGTTTATCAGCTGCGTCGGTAGTGTGTAAAATTATAACACTTTTAAATAAAGAAAATGTCGGATTTTAGAACTCTCTCCCGAGAATTTACGCGTGAGTTCATTGTACTATATAGACAATAGCCATGTCTTTGGAAAACCAAGTGCAAAGAAGTTCTTTTTCTTTATTTTTTCATTAATTGCAAAAACGCACGCCACTGTCAATAAACCTAGTTCAACGTCGTCTACCGACATCTTCAAAAATACTGCAGGAACACAGACAAAGTTCTGGAATAAGTTCGTGCGTCTGTAGACAAACTGAATACGCGTTATTGTATGCACGTTAGTGAACGCACGTGCATGTATTAAATCATTTACGTCCGTGTGTAGCCGCCTATTAGGCAGCTACACACGGACGTAAATGATTTAATACATGGACGTGCGTTCACTAACGCGCATGCAATAACGACAGTATAGATGCTCTATAACGTCACGTTGTTGACTGCACACTCCTTTATGCACGTCATGCAAAATTTCTGTCTCGATTAGAAATTATGCACGCACATTCACTAACGCGCGTACATGTCTCAACGTGTAGAGACAAATATAGCAACATCGCACGTTAGTTTATCAGCTGCGTCGGTAGTGTGTAAAATTATAACATAAAATATACTTTTAAATAAAGAAAATGTCGGATTTTAGAACTCTCTCCCGAAAGTTTACGCGTGAGTTCATTGAACTATATAGACAACAGCCATGTCTTTGGAAAACCAAGTGCAAAGAAGTTCTTTTTCTTTATTTTTTCATTAATTGCAAAAACTCACGCCACTGTCAATAAACCTAGTTCAACGTCGTCTACCGACATCTTCAAAAATACTGCAGGAACACAGACAAAGTTCTGGAATAAGTTCGTGCGTCTGTAGACAAATTGAATACGCGTTATTGTATGCACGTTAGTGAACGCACGTGCATGTATTAAATCATTTACGTCCGTGTGTAGCCGCCTATTAGTAATATTAGTTATAACTTTTGTTACAGTTTATGTTCAATGCAGTATTATCATATAATATAATTCTACTGCTAAATCAGTTCTAGTTTTGTGTAATATTTCTTTTTTCTTTCCTATAATTTAGTATCCGTACTATGTTTTTACAGAACCCAAAATACACATTAATTTTAATTTAATTAATAAGAAACTGATCTATTTTATGACATTTATTTATACTTCTTTTTACTATAAACTAGGGCAAGATAAAATAGTAATTTATATATGTTTACTTCTCAGGTTCACACTGAATATATTTTTTCCCATTCTTACAAATTTGCGTAGATGAATTGGCCTTAATTTTATTAAATTGCATCCCATTATAACATTTTATTTATTAAATAGTTTATTGAGAAAGCCATTATCAAGGAGTAGAGGTGGTAATAGTCGCCAGTTGGAAAGAGCAAGTAAAATTATATAGGTAGAGATCGTTGATATCAATTTAAAAGGACATGGCTTGTCAAAGTCCGCATCTTATGAACACCCCTAACTAGTTACAATTCGAGACTGGTTAATTCGCGTACACACTTGAAACAGATCCTCGATATATAACTCCGTCGCGAACAGGGTCGAAGTAAAGGTCGTGATACACCCAACCATAGTGTTGCATTTCGAAGAGGCCGCATTCAACTTAAATTTTTTATAGTATGGTTTCAATATTATTTATTGGCTTATTTAACTGTTTCCATCTATAGGAATGAAGTCAAAAAGTTAACTAAAAGATAAATTATTAATGGAATTATCAAACACTATGGTTCAATAAAGTACCTACTTACCTATTATCCTAGGTATGAAATTTGAATTTTTTAAAGGGAACACCCGGGATATTTTTTTTAAATTCCTATTTACGAATAAAATTGGCTGTTCAATGATGTTTTATTTTTGAGAATCGGATAAGCCGTTGCGAACTTATTCAATTTTCTATTAAAAAAAAATGAGGAAAACCCTTTTGGAAAATAGGTTGACCTACACTGTACCATAAAAGGTGAGGAATTAAATATCTTGCATACATTATCTTATGTATATCCTTAATCTTAATACATATGTCTAGTTATGTTCCCACAACTGTATCTTACATTGTCAAAATGGAAATAGGGATTGCTGATTTCATCACCTACGTCGATTAGAGATAATGAAAAATATTCATTACAAATCCATATATTGGTAGAGAAAGTCTACTATTTCTCTGTCGTAAAATTTAAGAAAAATCATTTGAAATAATTTTAAAAGTCTTGCTCCAGGAATTTTAAATAGATTGTTAACATTGTGGAAAACAGATGAAACGTATAAGGGAATATAGAATAAGTGAAAATACCATATCTGAAAATTCATGCACATTACCGGAGAAGTTGAAAAGAGATGATTTGGTTGAGAGTCAGTTTAAAATTGGGTACCAATTGTGAAGTAGCGGAATGCTTTAGGCAAAACCTTCAACTTTAGATGGGAGCTTGACAAGTTATATATACAATATAAAACTTTTTCGGAATAAATAATTGAGAAAATTTGCACAGCAGTGGAACTCACGAAATACGGTTTAAAAGCAAAGGAAGTTTAATTCTTTGTAAACATTTTATATATTATACCACTACGTTTAAAAGTAGCAGTATTAAGTTGGCTTTAATATAATTACTATTTTTTTCATTTAAAGTTTCCTCATTGACTTTACTAGAGTAATTAAATCATTTATTTATTTACCTAGTTTTAGCTATTGGATACTAAGCTTTAACATGTACCAAACATCAATAATTAAAGTCAATAAAGTCAATGAAGGTAGGAATTGATTTTTATTTGAAAATGATGTATAGTTAAGAGTGTGATTTTACAACAGTATTGAATTGAAATAGTATTGATACACTATTGATATACCAGTAATGGGACAGATAGAGCAACTAGCTGAATTTTTAGAAATAAATTTAAATCTTATCTGACATACTGTATTCAGTTTGATACGTATGAAGTTTATTCAATATGATTCAATATTATATATTAATGATCGAGTGACTCAGTAGGTATTATATTTTAACTATATTTATTATAGTAAAATTATCATCATTTAAAAAACCGATTCCATTCCGATTTTGTTAAAATTTTAATTATCTAAACCCCATGTGACTCTCCTTGTAGATACCTATGTAGGCATCTGTAATTATTAGTAATTTTGTTAAGTTTTAGTTTAGTTTTTTATTAATAACGACAATTTGATTGGCTATTATAAAAACTGTAGCCAAAATTAGATCAAATGCAGTTTTTTTTTCTGGATAAGTTTTTAGCAGTAGAGATTCACGGACTGACTTGATATTCAAACTACTTCACCAGACTTGAAGTCAAAGTAGTTGTTCAAGACTACTTGATTTTTTGTATGCTTAATGGAAATCAAGAAATTTCAATGCAATAAACCTCGCCATAAATACTTTATTTACAAAATTGTAATGTATTACCAAAAAAATACTATATATGTAAAAACAAAACAATAGAATAAACTATTTATAGTGCAAAACAACGAAATGATATTTTCTAGTTTCCTTTAAAAGCGATTCTCCAATATACACGTTGTCTTCTTCTTCGGAAATACGTAGGTTAAACTGTAAATTTAAAAGCAGTCCTTACTGTCATCGTTTGCCATTGAACATTTGATTTTCTGATTGGGATGTTATATCTTCCAACACGTATTCCGACCCGCTAATCTGAAACAGTTCTCATTTCCATTTCCTCTTTCCGTTCAAATTTTAACAATCAAATAATTGCAGCTGACAGCACACGCACACACAATTGAGACACTGTTACAAACTGTACTCACTCACAACTCAGTTCTACATATGCGCAGTTGTTCCAGTCAGCTCGGACGAAAGGGAAACCCATCCCTAGCCACGATACACTAATACATGACACACTATTAGTGTATCGTGTACCTAGCTTGTTTCTATGCACATAGATGGATGAGCTTGAAGAGTGTTTGCACGTTTTCGTACATTGTTGGTTATTAAGTATCAAGTAGCTTGAAATTCCTTGACGGCAAGTTAAGTAGTAGCGATAGAAAATCAAGCCAAGGCAAGTATTTCATTTTTAAAATACTTGACTTGACTTACCAAGTCAAGTCAAGTAATCTAGGAAAAATCCAAGGTACTTGACTTGATCAGTCTCTAATTAAAATTGATGGTTATAACTCTAAGTAATATCCAGGGCGACTTTGAGTTAGCAATAATTTCTTGTTTATCACCTATTCGTTTTCTATAATTAACGATAGATGCGGTCCAAAGGTAACCTAATGTTAGGCTTTAAGTTCTTAGATTAATAACTTTGTATTACAATATTTTGTGAACGTTTTAGAAAATCAGTCTCAAACCTCCAAATCATTCGACCTCCAATACCAAATAACTTGAAATTCAATATTAATTTCTGCGATCTACCCTATTGTAAATTGAAAGTTATTCTGAAATCATTATAAATAGTAGGATATTCTAACAGGATCCCTAACATTAGTTAACTGCATTTGTAGTAAAGTGGAAATAGTGTAAATTTGTCAATGGAAGTTTACCCAGCGACAGTTCACTGAGAGTTATTGAACGTTGAGAATGTAATTACTAATTTGGTTAATCTATAACTATAACTTTTCTACACAGCAAAAAATCTCTTTTACACTATATAATTTTGTAGTCTCTAAAAAACTTTTTTGTAAAATTGTACATGTTTTATTGTAAATAAGTAAGTATAAGTAAATATGTCAACATTGTAAATATATGTATCAAAACATAAAAAGTAAATAATACAATTTTTATTTCTTTAATAAAATTTACACGGATACTTTTAATTCACTAAATCAAGAGTCAAGTTAAAACGACACCGGGTAAGATTATACTCCTTTCTCTATCCTCAGCTATCATGGCATCTATTGTCTCAAGCAAGAGACAGTGGTCAGTGTCGAATGCTGGGAGATTAGTCATTAGTACCCGCAAGCTACTAGTTATTCTGTGCACCAATTTGTTGTTTCCTGTGGTTTTTGTAACATTCTAATTGGATTAGATCTGGGGATATATTTACAAGAATAACTTTTTGATATGTAGAAAAGTACTAAAAACGTCCCAAATTTCGAAGAAACTATTGATATTATTTTAATAGATGGTAGGTATTATTTTACATATTACGAAGTGACTATTATTTGAAAAACTATTACTTTTAATAAGCATTAACACTCTTACCACTTACACCCAAGCAATGATCTCAATGTGATAGATTTAACATTCCTAGTATATAAAGAACCTTATGACCTTAGTCAGTTTATTAATTGTGTAGACTGGTATATAGTTCCAAAAGATGTTGGTTGTTTCATATTGAACGATAAATATGAGGCTCCTCGTATATTAAAAATCAAATTAATTAAATATGTGATACGTTTTGAATAAATTTTATGTTTTATATATTTTTATGCAGAATGTTATTATTATTTATTTATTAATAACTTGTAAAACGAATTACAATGATCTTAATTTTTTTTTACTTCCTGTATCTAATCTAATCTAATCCTGAATCTAATGTAAAATCTAATTAAAATTCAAAAGTAGTTATTTAAATCTAGTTTTCATCAGTTTCATCAAAATGAGATATAAAAAGACTGAATCTGTTATATACTTGTATTCTCCTATACTTGTTCACGCGCTTGCAACAAAATTCTACCAAATTTGGTGGTCAAATAACGTACACAACTGTTTTTGCAAAATTTACCAACCCGGGTAATTTTTTCATGTGCATGCGGACTTCCCTGCTTGCTCTGGGGACCAAAGAGCAGATAAATTTCGTGTAAAATTTTACCCCTGTTTTCTTGCTGCGTACAAGTTTTAAGGTCATTTTTGTTAACGAAGAAGTTGATGTTACACAAACTTATCTCCATAAATCTGGAGAGCAATTCTGCTGCAATAACAGTTTAACAAATAACATAGCAACAATAGCAAGAGTAAATCTAACAATCTTATCTTGTACCTTCCTCCATGGCCTAATACGTATTTTATTGATGTTGATATCTACTTTATCACTAGTCAGTCTATACCTTATTCACGCTCTTCCCATATAAATTTACGCTATTGTATTTATGTGTATAAATAAAGAGATAATAATTAAGTTACCTCAGGTATCTAATATAGAATTGCAAAACGTAGCAGCCCTTGAATCTCTCCGAAATTAATGAAATACCTATATAATTGTAAAGCCTTTGTAACAGTTAGAAAAAGTAAACGTAATTCTGCGTAATAAAGACGACCTGTTTAGTTCATACAATGAACCTTATTCAAATATACCTACTAAATTAAATGAAAATGGGTTTTGTGGTAAATTAAACAAAGGCTCGATCAAGTACGTTCTCGCTATTCTCATTATCTGGAAAATAGGCTTGCTAGATGATGTACGTTGTTAACTCCCTCTGTGCTTCGTGTCTTAAGAGAAATTAGTTAATTCGAAGTACTCAACACCATGAAACTTAATATCAGTAGTTAACATTACTTCAAACACCACCGAAACTCGACTACAATTTAGAGTTCTATTCCAGTGTTTATGTGAATATTTAAAGTGAGAACTGTTCATGTAACTTATGTGCAAATATTGTACCTGTTCTGTTTAAGTTCTGTTGAAGGACCAATTTAATAAGTGTCTACTATTTGTTATTTTTGTATTTACGACTAATTCCATTTTCGCTTGTTTGAATAATTTTATTCATATCCCAATAAAACAATTAAATAAGAATTATTTGGACAAAGTTTAATATGTAAACTAGTTCTTTGGCATAACAAGCGTAAGTCTCTGCTCTATGGTCAAAATAATACGTCGATAATCCCCTAAAATAATATTTGAGCTTATATATTATGTACGTATCTATTTGGTTATTGCTATGGGTTAATGAGTACTGCTAAGACTAAATCTAAAGCTTTGAGAAGGCAGATAAATATTTTTAAACAAGAAACTTCTTAAAGTCAGTTTTCTTTTGTCTTTTGAGAAGTATTTCTATTTCTTTTATCAAAACTATGTACTACCAAATAAAAAATATAAAAAATCCTAATGAACCTCCAGGTTGGACCTACAGGTGGAGTAGGTACTTATAGGTACTCAACCTGTAGGCCCAAAAGAACGTTTTAAATTCGTTTAAAATTATTACGTCTTAATTAATAAATTAATAATTTTATCATAATCATAAGTCAGACCAATGAAGTTATTCCTTGAATGATCACTAGAAAAATGTTTAAACAATGTGTCCCAAAAGTCTTGGAACCACAAGATATCTTTAATCGTCCATTTTAGAAAAGATGTAAATATAAGTACGTCAGAAAGTTTTCGAATATTTAAATTTACTCCCACACAAGGTTTCCTCCATTTTTTTTTGCACAATATGTGCAAACAAAATAGTTGCAACTATTTCCTGTCTACTAATAAATTTATTAAGGAAAAAAGGCAACTAGTCTTTGAAAAAAACCTAACTTAATAAATGTTTAAACTGACTGCCATCTTCAATTTAGCAATATCCCAATATATGGTAGAAATGTGTTACAACATTTTTTTAAGATTTCTCTTATAATCTGTTGAGTTTCCACGAATAACCTGTTTTTAAGTCATCTACATTTAAGGGCTTGGTTCCATAAATATTATTTTTAAAATTTCCTCAAAAAAAGTAATCTAAGGCTGTTATATTGGGCTATGGAGGCGGTCATTTAATAGCCTCCTTGTTTAAATCCATCTATTAGGAACTGACGGGCTCCCATAAAAACGAAGTGTATCCATTAGCTGTCAAAATATTAAAATACCTAACTGGCAGTGCAGGTAGGTAATTTAAATAGACAAAATTACAACCAAATCCTTCATAATTATATAATTATATATATTATATTATTATAAAGATAATAATGCACTAGTATCTTTAATACCAACCGAAAGACTGATTTTTTGTGGACTTTAGGTGTGTTCTTATCTCATACAATGTGGATTTTGATCGCTACAATACTTAAATTTGTGATGATTTACTCAACCGTTTAAACTAAAAGTACTTCATCGGAAAAATAAATATTAAATATAAAGTAAAGTTTGCCATTATTATTTCACAAAAATCAAGCCTGCGATCATATTCCTCTTTATTTAGCTCTTATAGTAAATGTATCTTGTACATAAAGTTTATAAGAATTTGTTTTTAAAATACGGCAAACAAAGAACTACTAGTATCATGCTCTCTAGCAACGTTATATGAGGATCCTCCACAAAACTCTGCAATACTTTAACAGCATACTTTCTATATCTTTCTTTATATAGGAATTAAACCAAAAAGGTAACTAAGAGATAAATTATTAATGAAACTGTCAAATATTATGGCTCAATTAAGTTTTTAATATCCCTAGTTACCTATAACCCTAGCTACGCAAAGGAGTAACTTCATTATTTTTGAGATATGTCGAAAACAACTACTTTGCGGCCAATAGAAAAGTGAATTACAATGTACTGTAATATAGATATTTGTTTAATATTTCATTATTTAAAAGATGTAGATTACACTATTAAAATCATAGTTTTAATCATCTCCACATGATGCCAACTTGTATAGCGAACCGCGCGTCAAGTGCAGTGTAGTGTTTTGGTGTTGTGTGGAAAACTACGTCAGTGTTAGCTTCACACCAAAGGTTCCAAGCGCCTTCAAGACTATTAAAAAGAAAAATGTATTAAAGATAATAAGTTGAGGTTATATGAAGATATGCCGTTGTCATTCAATGTTGGGGGCGCATATTGCACGCAAAGCAGTTGTTTTCGACATATCTTAAAAATAATAAAGTTATTCATTTGCCTACCTAGAATTATAGGTAACGATGAGAATTAAATACTTTATTGAGCCATAATATTTGATAGTTTCATTAATAATTTATTCCTTAGTTAACTTTTTGGCTTAATTCCTATATAAAGGAAGATAGGTACATCGAAACAGTTAAATAAGCCAATAAATAACATACTATAAAAATGATTACTTTCATTACCTAGTTGCAGTTCTTGGTAGTCTAGATCGGAGATTATATTTCACAGATCCGCTTTTTTCAAACCTCTGTACAACTTGTTCTGCAAACAGTTGATTTTGATATTGGAGTTTTGCGGAAAGGTATAATTCACTAATTAGATACTTGATCGAATGATCTTTTGAAATCGCCATACGCTTTCATCATAAAAACTAACAGTTATTCGTTCTCTTTCATTTAGCGCTATACGCGCAAATTTAACAAGTTGAGTAATTTTTTATAAAACTATTATATGATTAAACGAAAAATGCAGTTTCCATGATTATTACGCTGCAACGTTAATTTAGTTAAATATTTTTTTGAATTGGGTTTTAGCGTTGAAGGATTTATGTAACTCTCTTGTTTTCTAAAAGTTTGTTAAAACATGTACGTCGTTGCAAAGCGATTCAAATTATCTTTCAAATGACGTATCACAAGCCATATCGTGCAATTTAAAAAACTGGGGTAACCTCATGGTGGTATATATATATACTAACCTAGTGGTATAATAATTTGAAACATTCATTTATACATCATAAAGTGCCAAAATTGATGGATTTTCTGACGTATATATGTGCTTATTACCTAAAATTTAGTATTAATCAACATATCTTGCTGTTCCAGCACTTGTGGGACATAAATCAACATAGGCCTATAATTCCAAATTAGACTACGACATTTTAAAAGTGCAGCAGAATTTTTTTATGCAACAATATAACCTTCACCGTCTCTTGTGGAACGATATAACCTTTTACCGAAATTACAGGGGGTATACATATGTATAACAGGGGTATTTAAGAAAATATTAAGGTTAATTTTTAATTTTCCTCATTTTCTATATCAATAGTGAGTAGATAGAAAGATTAGATATTGATATAGATTAGATTAGATATAGATATTAGATTGATGTAATTGGAATAGTTTGATGACTTTTACTCCCAAAAAAATACATTGAACAGTTAAAAAAACTTTTATTATATATTTATTTTTCATTATTTATTAGTTATAATACATGCTGTTCCTGAATTTGTTTACGTACCTAGGAACTAATACTGTGAGGTAAATGCCAACAATTCATGAACATTGAAGGAATAGTTGTATTAGTTAAAATATAAATAAATACGTAATATATTATTAAATTATTTTAGAATATAAAACACTAAGTGAGTAATAATTGCATATTTTACAAATAATTGTCTTAAGAACAGGGAGAAAAAGTTCTCTTAATTACAAGGTCAATTTTTATGTTTGTCTTCCTATTACGTTTCAAGGAAAACAAATTATAGTCAAAGTTTAACCTTGTTAATTTAGTGGTTACAATAATGAGCAGGCACAACTACCTACTACTTCTGTAATAGAAATAACAAAACAGGTGGCTAATTAGATATAATTGTTTTTTCGTGTCCGTATGAAGTGAATAACAGCGAAGCATTTAAAGGGGTTAGATAAAATATACAACATAGCTTTTCCTGAAACTTTTAAATTTAATCATTCTTGCTGGATATTCTACAAAAGTATACACTTCTATTAGTTTTACTTTATATTTCTGTAGACAAAATTAGTTGTTATTCATGCAGCTGGCGTGTAAGATGTTTTTTAACTTATTTCATTTCGTTTGTTAACTTATTTTTTATTGAGTAAAAGAGTAAATATAATTACTATCTGAACTAGGATGCAATCACTGGTTTATATCATTTCGTGTATAAAAAACATATTTCAGGATTGTAAGAAAGACTTATACTTCCCTTTTTCGAAAACTGTCTTGAAATGCTGACATTTCCATTGTCTTTCCTAAGTGACAAAATAGTATTTTAACTGGACGTTTACACGCGAAGGTTGAGCAATACTGTTTTTGTTCTAGAATAAAAAAGTCTTAATTAATTAATAGTAAATGTCATACCTTTTACTCTTTTTTGCCAATTTTAACAATATTTCAAAGCTGTCTTCAAAAAAATGTTGTTTGATTCAGGGGTGTGAATCATACACATAGTGTGAATCGCTTTTGCATTTTCAAATGGTTTTTTCTCGCTAACGCTTTCAAAAACTACAAAATTAAATGTAGAAGGGCGATACCTTGCAGCCTAGAATCTACAATAGCTATTTTATATCAAAGGAGTGATTTAAAAATATATATAGTTGGTGTAGTTAAATGATATTCGGAATATAATATTTTGCTATTGATAATAAAAGTAGTTATCATACACCGATTTAAACCCAATCCAAGGTCATCCATCACTAGGTGCCATCAGGAGCTAACTTCAGGCTAGAATCTCAGGATAGAACATGAGGGTAAGAGGTTATGGGGATGATGTCCACGTATGGGGTCCGTGGGTGGATGTTGGAGGCCAGTGGTGGTGCAAGAATCATGTGGGGAGCTGGGGGTTGTGAAGTTAGCTACGGGGATGGTGTCCATCATCAGCAGGTGTCATTCAGAGGGTGGTGCGGGTGAAGGAGGGTGGTGCTGGTGAAGGAGGGTGGATGTGGATGTTGTGTGCGCGCGCTGAAGAATAAAGATGGCGTCTAGCAGTTGTTAGGTAATAATGAATAATTAAAAATATTATTTATAATTAAGAATGATAGGTATGTACCTGCTTCTCGCGAGTTGATTTCGGGTGGTGATTAATGATATGTAATTAAGATATTAATATGATTGATGTAATTTAATATTGGAAAAGTATGTAGAAAAAATAAAGCTGATTGGTGGAATTCATAAAAAAATAGGAATGGATGTCTTCGGGGAGCTGTAGGGGGGATGTTGTACTTTGATTTATGTGAAAAAATTGGTCGCTTGATATTTGTGTGCGAGGAATAAACGTTTAGCATATATAGGTACCTATATCAAACTTGTCGAGACAGGCATTACGCGCATCCGACTAAAAACATATTGCACAACACACATTTCCTTCTATTGAATTTAACTACCTAGAATAGCGGTTTCAATCGAATGTCATATTCTAAATACAGTAATAAATTAATACATAAATTTGTCGGCATTGTCCTCTGTCGGCAATGATAAAATACCTTGTTTGTTTATAAAATAAAATATAATCTAATTTATGCTGATTATGCATTCTCTTTCATGCAATGCTTATATATATTTATGGGAGATAAAAACGTACGTTTTGTTTTTACCATATGAATGTAGTATATTAAAATAACTTATTACATACAGAGCGATATATTTTAAGTGGACAGTATTTCATAAGGAGTAGGTATTATTAGTTGTGTTTCGTTTTGTATGGTTTTATATGGGAAAATGTAGCCACCCAGCAGGAAATGTATAATATGCATTGGTTTAAATGGAAAACACGAACAAATTGTATAATTCACGAGGCCTTTCTACCATCATAATTTTTTTTTAGATAGTTCGATTCCAGGAAGTTCATGAGAGGATCCATGATGAATAATTGTTTACATTATGAGTCATTTCTCGCTTCCTCATTGATGTTTAGATTTCCGGTATCATAATTTCTTAGTTATTTAATTTCCAGGAATTTTATATGAGGCGGCATTGGTTCAAAGGAAATTTTTGTTGATATAATGAAATATGTTTATGTTATTAATTTTAAAAACTGTTAGACGCCGTTTCCTTTCTCACGGAATTACACACCGACAAGATGCTCTCACGTGATTGGTCAATTACGGTAGCCTGATTGCAGATGCTCTCACGTGATTGGTCAATTTCCAGTAGCCTGATCATTAACGTTGACTCTAGGAATCCGAGGCTATAAAAGGAAGAAGCTGACATTAAAATCTCATTAGCTGTCTTTGCTCTCGTAGTAAACGCATCTATTTTATCGTGTGTGTGTCTCGTGATCGCAGAGTGTATCTATTTTAATTTGAAATAATGTCGCTCTCCGAGACCGTTTCTAAAATTAGTTCTGATATCATTGCTCTAACCAAAAAATCTTTAACGTTACTAAAAACAGATGATGAATGTGATAAACATATAAAAATAATTAATAAAAATATTAAATTATTAAACCGGGCAATAAAAAATAAAATTCATACTAATAATAAAAGTGAAAATATATTCCGTTTGGAGAATAATTTGGCAATATTAAAATATTATCGCGAACAATTAAAACAATTAAAATTATTAAATAAAGTATCGGGTGGTTCCTTAAAGCCAATCAAACGCAAACATTTAATTTGGCAAGATTTGGAATCCTGCTTTTCAAAAAGGGTACGTTCTGGGGTGATATTGAATATTCATTTTAAAGACCCTAAAATATTTCTTGAAAAATCGTTTAGAAGCTTCTCCATTAAAGTTAATAAAATTTTACAGAAAACATTAATTAAAGTAAACGTTATTTTCGAGGGTAATTTCATGAAACCTCAAGACAGGCAAGTTGAAATAAAATCGTTTGCTACTAAAAATAAAGAGATCGATTTAAATACAAATTTAAAAAAGTGGTGGAAAGAAAATGTTGTGGAGCAGATATTACAAAATCTTGAAGATTTCGAACAAAAGGATTCGGGTTGGACATTGTTGGAAATTATAGGTATTCGAGTAAACATAAATAATTATTCGCCTATAACCGTAGGTCTGTCAACTTACACTGATATGCCAAAATTTATTAAAGCCAAAAGATGTGTAGTTAACGTTAAAAATAATGACGAATATTGTTTTCTATGGGCAATAGTGAGTTGTTTATATCCTGTTGAGAAACATCCAGATAGAATTTATTCATATCCTCACTTTAGCGATGTTTTAAAATTTGATTGCGGAATAGAGTATCCAATAAAACTAAAAAGTATTAAAAAATTTGAACGGTTAAATGAAATTTCCATAAACGTGTACACAGTTGATAAAAAAGAAGTTCTTCCGGTATGTTTAAGTAAAAGTAAATATGAACGTGTCGTGAACCTTTTAATGGTGCCTACGAATTCCAACGCGGTAGGTAACGGTGATACGCCTATGGATACCGATACACAACAACTGTACCACTTCGCTTGGATAAAAGATATGTCACGTTTATTATCAAAACAGTTATCATCGTATGGGCATAAAAATTTTATTTGCAATCGTTGCCTTAATCATTTCGGTAAACAGGAACTTTTAGATAAACATGCTACATATTGTAATTCTGAAACAAATACGTGTAAAATTGAGTTACCGGGTGAGGACGAAAAGTGGTTGAAATTTAAAAATTACAGATTTAAGGAACGCGTACCATTCGCCGTCTATGCTGATTTCGAATGTATTTTGGAAGACTGTCAGGATGAAAATAAGCTAAATTTAAATACTCAAAATTTACAGAAACATATTGCTTTTAGTGTGGCATTTTATTTGAAATGTTCGTATAATGATACACTCTCGCGTTTTAAACTATATCGGGGTAAAGATTGTGTGGAATGGTTTGTACGCGAACTTGAACATATTTCCGACGAAGTTAACCAAATTATCGCTCAACCTAAATCTATGGAACCTTTCACTGCTCCGCAGAAATATGAATTTGAACACGCGCCGGTTTGTCATATATGTGAGAAGGTATTTTCCGAGACGGACATTAAGGTGGCGGACCATGATCATTTAACCGGGTATTATAGAGGGGCCGCGCATCAAAATTGTAACATAAATTATACGGATAGTCACGTGATTCCGGTTGTTTTTCATTGCTTATCAGGGTACGACGGGCACATAGTATTACGTAATTTAGCCACGTTATTCGAGGGCAAAATTTCATTGTTACCGATAAATAAGGAAAAATACATTTCCTTCACCAAGCAAGTTAAAGATACCAAAATTAAACTACGATTTATTGATTCGTTTCGATTCATGACAGATAAAATCGAGAAATTGGCCTCATATCTCGACGATAGTCAGAAACGAATCACTAAATCCCAATGCACTAACGATGAGGAATTTCATTTATTGACAAGGAAAGGTGTTTTCCCTTACGACTATCTAAATTCTTGGGACAAACTAAACGACACTACTCTACCGACTAAAGACGACTTTTACAGTAAACTGACTGACGAACACATTTCTGATGAGGACTATGCGCGCGCATGTCAAGTTTGGAATAAATTTAACATTGAAACACTCGGGCAATATTCTGACTTGTATTTGAAAACGGACGTTTTACTTTTGGCTGATATTTTCGAAAGTTTCCGTGAAAATTGCATAAATACATATGGTTTAGATCCCCTCCACTATTACACGTCACCGGGTTTGGCTTTCGATGCCATGTTAAAGCTAACAAACCAGTCTTTAGAACTTCTCACCGATATCGACAAAATTCTACTGATCGAAAAAGGTATCAGAGGCGGAGTGGCACAAGTGTCTAATCGGTATTCAAAGGCCAATAATAAGTACATGGGCGAGGCATACAATCCCGACGAAAGAGATCAATATATTATATATTTTGACGTAAACAACTTGTACGGGACTGCTATGTCTTTTCACCTACCCACCCACGGCTTCGAATGGGTACCTCCAGAACAATTTTACCATTTAGATGTACAAAATATCCCGGATGATTCCGATATAGGTTATATATTTGAACTTGACATTTTATATCCCACCGAGCTGCATACTTTACATATGGATCTTCCGATGTGTCCAGAACAGATGGTTCCTCCCGGCGGTAAACATTCAAAATTAATGACAACTTTATTCCCGAAATCAAACTACGTTATTCACTATAGAAATTTGAAAAAGTGTTTGGAAAGGGGTCTCAAAATTACCGCGGTTCACAAAATTTTAAAATTCAATCAATCTGCCTGGTTGAAAAAATACATTGACTTAAACACAAATTTACGACAATTGGCTACTAACGAATTTGAGAAAAACTTTTACAAACTAATGAACAACGCTGTGTACGGTAAGACATTGGAGAATGTACGCAAACATAAATACATCATACTTTCGACATCTTGGACAGGCAGATTTGGCGCTAGAGCTCTTATAGCTAAACCTAATTTTCACAGTTTAACTATTTTCGATGAGGACATGGTAATCATCGAAATGGACAGATTAAAAATTAAATTCAATAAACCCATTTATGTAGGCTTTTCTATACTGGACCTTTCGAAAAACATTCTTTACGACTTTCATTATGATTACATTAAAAGGCAGCTAGGTGAAAATGCTAAGTTACTTTATACTGATACTGACAGTTTAATATACCAGATCTCAGATATTGATATTTATGAATTCATGAAAAAGGATATCCATCTGTTCGACACTTCGGACTATCCTGAAGATAATATCTATGGTATGCCTCGCGTAAACAAAAAGGTTTTAGGTCTTATGAAAGATGAAAATAATGGTAAAATTGTTACGGAATTCGTAGGTCTACGAGCAAAGATGTACACGTATAAAGTTGACAGTAAACCGGATACTAAACGCGTCAAAGGTCTAACTCGGTCTGCAGTGAAACAGATAACTTTTAATGATTTTAAAAACTGCTTATTCAATCAAAATACGTTAACTAAAGAACAGCGCCTTATAAGATCTAAAAAACACACTATTTATACCATCAAACAGAATAAGTTAGCCTTGAGTCCGTACGATGATAAGCGAATAATTAATTATGTAAACACAGACACCAAGCCGTGGGGATACAATTTCCAACAAGTTTCAACTAGTCAGATGATGTCATCATCGAGTTCAGAATAAATAACAGCTCAATATCTGCTTTACTTCATTCTCTTTTCGGTCATAGAATCGGTAAAATGTGCTCTCTTGAACGAAAATTGAATTATAAGCTTCTAAACGGTACTCAAGAAATATATGTAGATTTCCTAATAAAAGCAATCGATGCCAATGATTATCCGTTAATTAACAAAATTTTAGAAAAAATTGTTATACCTAATAAAATCATATACTGGTTGGCTTTAAGGAATAAACACAATTTCGAACTGATGAAGCAAATTTTTAATAAAAAACTTCAATGTGACATATTTATCGAACAGTTGCAAGATATTTTCCAAAAGGAATATGTTTTCACACTTAGTCTGGACATGTTAAGTCAATAAATTAAAGATCATTTTCCGCTGATAAACTCTTATTATAAACATTTTCTAGAAAAATTACTTGTAAATGGGGAAGATCCCTCTTTAATAGATCGCTATACAAAGTGGTTTCCGGGTAATAATATTTTTATTAATTATCATGATATTTATTGGTCAATAGAGAAAGCCGTTTGTGAGGCTATTTATTTTACTCAGAATGAGTTTCTAGAAATTTTGTATAGAGTAATGAATCGGAACAATTTGTCATTCAAATTAGATATAAAATTAAACGAAACGCATAGACAGCTAATTAATTGGATAGATGATAATATATCCAAAGGTCAATCTGGTCTACGAGTTGGTTGGACAGAGGGTCCAGATAGCGGCAAATGGCCTAGCACCACTCTCGAAGACTATCGTAAAACATTAGAAATTGTAAATAGACATTTTTTGTAAAATATATATATGTATATAATTATTGTAATATTAAATATATTATTATTAATAAAATTAATTAAACTTAATTATGTGTTTTTATTTCCTTTTCCCACATCCCACTATAAAAATAAAATAAAATATATCAGTGCTTAAAATTATTATGTGTTTAATATATTGGTAATTTATCATTATTCAGCTCTAGACTGAAATACTGTTATAAAAAAATAATAAAGATATATGATATTACTCACACACAACTAGTGATTAAGGTTACCAGTGTTACCAATATTAAAAAATGACAGATGACATTATAGTGAATCAGTGTACGATTCTACCATAGTAAATAAAATCAGGGCTGCCAACACATTACTAAATTAATGTAATGGTAGCGCCCATCTCTGTCAATGTTAATAGAACAGAGTGTTTATTGAGTGTTATTTTTTAAATTTTATTGTTTTTTCTTTTTAATATTTTATTAAAAAATTATATACAATATATAACAAAATTTTATTATAAAAAAAATATATATACATATATACAATTTATTTTATGTCATCATCATCATTTGTCCTTGATTTATGAGCAATTATAAATTGCTCATAAAGATTCCTATCTGTAACAATGAGAGACAAATCCATATAATTACTGTTATTAATGTAAAAATTAAATAAAATTACCTCTTTTTATATCGATAATAGGGATCAGGGATGGGAGCTCTTCTGTTTTGATATTTAGTTTCTCCCAAACCCATTGGGGAACCGTGCACATTTTGCATGTACACAGTTCCCCTCGTTTAAGTTCTTCTAGAGTTATGATTCTATGCATCTTTGCAGTCAGAAATCAAATAACAAGTGACTGGAACTAAACAGTTCCGCAGCTCTCTCATCGCGCACACAATCGCCCCACTACCCAACTCTCTCTCCCACCTCGCAACCATGAAATGAAACACTCGTATTCAGCATAACTTCGTTTATTGAATATAAGAAAAAATAAACATACATTTAAAACTTATCTCTATTGATAAAGAACCATTTATATATGGAATAAACAATTTGCTTAGTGCAACGTAAGTTATTATATATATGTTTCTCACAGTGGAATTCATTATTGGCTAACATTAAATCTTTAACACTGCAACAGCCATATGAATGTAAATCTATAATATTATTATTTGGTAAATATGATTGGAGCCATTGCTGCTTCTCCACACCCTTGACGAGGACATCTTCATCCTCATATGTCACGTGATCTCGTATAAACTGACCCAGATCCTTGTAAGAGATAGCATCATAGGAGGTTTCCCATAGCAGACCATGCAAATTTTTAGTGGTCCACCTGATTTGTCGCTTAATATTTTTATTAAACAGCTTGTACACGTATTGTGTAGGAGGGTAGACAATCTTGTGTACGCAAGACTTCTCATCAATATTGAAAATAGAAATTTCTTTACATATGAAATTTAGTTCTTTTTTGTACTGGAAACCCTGAATGTCTATTATGTACATACTGATTAGTGAAATTAGAATGGCCGAACGATGCTAGTTAGAGCATTATAGTAAATTATGCGGTCGTGAATTATAAGACAATAGGCTGCAGTATCTTTTGGAATAGATTTATTAGTACTAAATTCCAATCTAATGTCAACTGCTCCGGATTTCACAACCTCATTCTGAAAAGAGCAGTCGACTACTACTAGGGGCACGCTCGTTTTGAAATTATAAGGGGAAATCAAGGGCTCACTTAATTTCTGATAATAAGATTCTTGAAATTGAACGTACATATCATACAGGTTGGCATAAAAATTCTTATCAAAATTAACATTTAGGTTATCGTAGGGATACGACTCGGAATTTAGAAAAACTCTGAAATTAGTCAGATTACAGTGATCGAATTCGCTCATGCGTTTGGATGCTTTATTTTTACGGTCCACGTGGAACCCGAAAATAATAAATCGCGGTTTCTCCAGTTGTGACGAGGTCTTAATAGTCCACGCATGCGTCTGAGTTTCGGGTAACAATGGAAACTCGTGTAGTTCCCAGCTCCTAAACGGTACTGCTAATTCCATATTTTTTTCCAAGTATTTCATTAATTTTAGACGCTCGACATCGGCTACAGTCACGTGCGGTACCCTCCATTGTACCGACTCCAGTTCTACTTTAACTACTTCATTATCAGCTGCGTTATTTACAATAGCGTTTAAATCAGTACTACTTCGAATAAGAACCAATTCTTGACGTAAATTTACTACTATTTTTTGAAAGTCCTCAGCGAACCCCAAACAAATTTTCAAAGGTATGCACACATCAAAGTAACCGTTTTGATTAACCATATGTTCATCAGTCCAACCGGCATTCTCCAAGCGGGTGACCTCATTTTTATTAAATGACACATATCCCTTCATAAGAGTAGTGAGTCCAGGATTTCTAGATCGGTCCACTGTTATACCATTCAGTTCGTATCGTATCTCGTCGAACAAAAGCAAAACACCCATTTTATCGAAGACAGCCGTCTCCGACACTGTACCATCAGCTTTACATAATCGACCTCGAATATATAACGTACTGAAATAAGGCGCCGTATACGCGTTCTGCTGTTGAATAGGGATCCTAATTTCATCGTTATTTCCTAAATTTGATGCTGCATACGGGTTGTGAATATGTTTCTCGAAATTGAATATGGAGATATCTGACTGAGGCTTCTCCAACACGTTCAAAATACCATTAGAATTCATTACTACTACGAAGTTGACTGCTATGCAATTTATAACCGAGATTCAAGAGAAATTTACGATTTTGCACTGTTAACGGTTTGAAGGTTACAGATGAACTGAGGGGATGACGGACTCCTGCACCCTTTATATACTTTTTGTTAAATCTAAGAACCATTTCTCTTCAGGTGTAGTCTTATCGTCACGACTTCTCCACGGAAATTGACCAGATCACCGTCCTGATCCACTATTTTAACTGTTAGGCTGTCTATGCTACGCTTGTTGACAGGCAAATAAATCACGTTAGCAGGAGATTCCACTATTTTATAGCCCGGAGACACAGTCGGGAAAAATTCGTGAATTATGTGAACCTGTCTATGATTCATGTAGCTACCTGTCACAAGATTACACTCGATAAATATGGAGTTTACTTTTTGAATTCTAGCGGGAGAGTCTGATATGTGACGCGCTAGAGGTTTCAGTTCTCGACTTGTAAATCCCAACAAGCTACCGATACTATCGGGTGGACTGAAATTAATCCGTTTATTTGATTTAACCTCACACTTTAAAGTGTTTTTATTAGATATTATGGAGATGTATGTGTCATTAATGTGAGAGGCAAGAAAATAGTCTTTTATATATTTATTTATATCTTCAATTTCATATGAACCTTCTGGAATCTCTATAAATTTATCATCGTCATCATAATAAAATCGATTATTAGAAGAGTCAATGTTAGGTATGGAATTGTAAGCATCGAAATTTATCAGACCGAGTGAGTAATCAGCTGACGGTTCAAGATCAATGGGTGGGCAGAAATGCGCGTTTAGAACGGATGATCGTTCAGACAAAGTGAATGTATACGACATGTTTACTTTACACAATCAGTTCGCAGAATGAATGTGACTAACTGCGTGCAGTCTGATTATATAGGAATTTCAAACACAGATGACCACAATTTACCGTATCAAAAGTCTGATATTGAGTATGATTGTACTTAATGGAACAATTTAAATACTTTATCAGTTCTGTAGGGGGTCTTAAATTACCGAAACTGTCATAATAGATGGCATTTGAGCCCTTTTTACAATAAGCTGTCCAATGAGTTCCACTACCAGAGTCACTGTCCAAGTTCACGATTCCACATTCGTTTTTATGTACACGTTTAGGTAGACGATCGCGCATGAAAATTCCCCGGAAATTAGGTATTTTCAACACATCAACAGCATAATTACGTAGATCTTGATCGGTGAGTGCTCGATTCGGTAAATCCACTGTTAGTCATTTTTTGCTTTTATTATGTTGATTGTGGTTGCGTAAATAGAGTCCGAGTCCCTTTCTGTACGGACGGAGGTAGAGTCCTTTACCGAGCGCTATGGATTCCATAGTTTGATTATGACGTTGGGATTCTTTGAGTTGAGTGGCGGCATCCCTAGAATTGTTAACTGCCCTCGCGATAGCTGCAGCTCCTCCGGTCAGAGCACCGAGCGCGCTAAGTCCCGCGAATATCGGTATTAGAGGAAGGATGCCTCCTGTCTTCGGAATGGGTATAATGCGAGCTTTGGGAGGTGAAATGGATTTTTTATCACGCTTCACTCGATCCGCCACACGAACGGCTCTTTTGATGGCTTCGTCGACTGTAGGAGCCCTCTTGACCACTTTACGAATTTTACTGGATATATTACGGAACGTTAACGATCCACCCTTCTTTTTACTCTTTCTATTGGAGCTCTTATTTGATTTTGAGCATCCCAAACCCAATTTAACTTTAGCCTTCATAATGCCAGCTATACCGGCTGCAGCAGCTCTCTCAGACAATAATGAATCCTTCGCGAATACTCGTTGAAGAGCTTTGTGAGCCAATTCGTTATCTGCCACGTGTCTTGAAGTCGCGTCTAGTACTTTACTGTATTTGATGTCGTGATTTTTACAAGCTTCGTCTAAAGCATTAATTCCACGATCACCTCTGGCTAATCTCTTGGATAATTTCGTACCCGGTCCGCAGAAACGATAACCTGGGATATGAGCTTCAAACGGTAACTTATTAATCAGAGAGTTTAGAGCCATGTTACCCCTACGGTGCCCTGAAGACGACTGAAGGGTGTAATCTTCGAGAGGTCTATTTATAGGTGATTGTCCTGGATACCAGAGACATCGGATATATCCGGTGCAACCGCTCAAACCGGTATCTGAGAACCGCTCGAAAACCGGTAGAACCGCTCAAACCGGTATCTGAGAACCGCTCGAAAACCGGTAGAACCGCTCAAACCGGTATCGCAGAACCGCTCGAAAACCGCTTTAAACCGCTTTTTAAACCGCTCTAACCGCTCTAACCGGTTAGAGCGGTTATAGCGGTTTAAAAAGCGGTTTAAAGCGGTTTTCGAGCGGTTTTTCGTGAGCGGTTTTAGCGGTTCGAGCGGTTCTCAGATACCGGTTTGACCGGTTTTAAAAAACCGCTCTGTATCCACCAAACGTATCCAGCAATGTGTACCAGTTCCATTAAACTGATTGAGAGGTATAAATACAGCACATCTATCCGTCTCTGTTACAGTATCAAGATGAAGTTTGTAAGAGCAGGAGAGGGTTTGAAAATCGAAAATATTGATTTCCATGACGCTAGTGCTAAAGTGGAACATCGTCACGGCTCATTATTACCAACCACTATAAGATGTATTATTTGTGGTCCCTCGAACTGTGGCAAAACAAACATAATGATAGGCCTGCTGACTCATCCTAATGGTTTACGTTTCATGAATGTTTATGTATATTCAAAGTCTTTGTACCAGCCGAAATACGAGTATCTGAGAAAAGTGCTTGACTCACTCGTGGGATACTATCAGTTCAAGGATAGCGATAAAGTAATACCTCCTGCCAACGCTAAAACCAATTCAGTATTTATTTTCGATGATGTGGCTTGCGATAACCAGAGCCCGATACGTGAATACTTCAGCATGGGAAGACATAAACAAGTGGATAGTTTCTATCTCTGTCAGACTTACAGTCACATTCCGAAGCATTTAATCAGAGATAACGCTAACCTATTGATTTTATTCAAGCAAGATGACATGAATCTCAGACATGTTTATTCTGATCACGTCAACACCGATATGGATTTTAATACATTCAAGTTCATGTGCTCTCAGTGCTGGAAAGACAGATATGGGTTCTTAGTGATAGACAAGGACAGTGATATTACAGACGGCCGTTATAGAAAGGGGTTCGATGAATATATATACCTGTGAATTGAACAGTTACCTGTCAGTTGTCAATTAGCCGTTTGTGCTTAACGTCCGCAAAAAATACACCTCTAGTTTTTTACTATGAACGCTGATAATAAAACCACTAGTAAAATTATCGAGGCTCGAAAAGCCATCAAACGCAAGTTGGAGTCTCTTAAGCGGAAAGATCTGTTTATAGAAAAGTCCTTTGCACCTATTACGACACCTCTGCGTTCGATAGCTAAACGTATTAATCGAAAAGTAAATGATGATGATGATGATTTCGTTGATAAAAAGAGAAATGTAAAATTTGAGCGAAAAATCAAACCAAAAGATGAGCTCGGGGTGATTAAACAGGGTGAAAACGATACTTTCTCCAATAATGACTATGATAATGATAATTATGATACTGATTCTAATATTAGTGAGAGACCTGATGATGCTTATTTATCTAAATTTAGCGAATTACCTAAAACATATATCGAGGGATTGATACATGACACTAAAAACAAATATGATTTAAAATATGGGGTTAGGTATAACCCTGATGAGGACAAGTTCTATGTGGGGAATTCCTCAATCCAATTTAACGGTAATAATTTGATAATAAATGATAATGAGTACGAGGGTACCACGGGTCTCTATGAATTATTATTTAAAAAATATTCTCGCAATTATAATGAAGATGATAAAAAGAATTATATTGATATAGTAAAAAGTACCAGTGCTCATAAGAAAATGTACAATCCAGATAATCAAGTTTCCGGTAATAGGAGCTGGAAATATAAATATATAATTAAACACATTGCTCGAGGTCCTCGAGTTAAATATTCTCATGGGAACGTGGGTCGCGGTATGATGATGCAAGTCAATAATAATGCTATCGATTACATGTACTGGGATGACCCAAACGAACTTGTTGATCGGCTTAGGCTTTTAATAGCTTCTCAGAATGCAGGAAATACAAATCATACGAATGAGATTAACAGTATTATAGAGGAACTCATCGAGGCTAAAATAATCGAACCACGTGATTAATTGTTTAGTATAGATACGTCCGACTAAGTGTAAACATGTCTGCTGTAAAGAAAGATATCGTGAATGAACTTCACAAATCAGCTCGTATTAATTTCAATAGAAGAAAAGTTGTCATTAGGGCTTTAGATGAATTATTTCAAGCTGATTTAGTAGAAATGATTCCATACGCTAGTTTAAATAAAAATTATCGATATATTCTCGTGGTGATTGATACCTTCTCAAAGTACGTGTGGGCGGAGCCTCTTAAGGATAAATCAGGGGAGGCGGTTACGAGTGCTATGGAAAGGATTCTAAATAAAGATAGACGTATCCCTGTACACTTACAAACTGATATGGGACGTGAATTTTACAACCTCAAATTTCAACAATTAATGAAAAAATATAATATTAATCACTACTCTGCATATAGCATTAAAAAATGCTCGATTGCTGAGCGTGTAAATAGAACATTAAAGAATATGTTATATAAGCAGTTCAGTCTTAACGGTACTTTTCGATGGCATGATTTACTACAAAATATTGTGGAAAAATATAATAATCGTAAACATCGTACTATAGGTATGAAACCTATAAATGTAAATAAGAGTAATGAAAAGAGAATATTAAAAGCCTCATACAGCTATCCTACTGTTTCTTTCTCACACATGTCTAAATTTAGAATAGGAGATCGAGTTCGCATTAGTAAATACAGAGGTGTATTTGATAAGGGATATACTCCTAATTGGTCCAATGAAATATTCACCATATCTAAAGTCAAATATACAGACCCTCCCACATACTTACTGAAAGATGCTCAAGGTCAAGACATAAAAGGTGGCTTCTACACTGAAGAGCTACAGAAAGTCAAACATCCAGATGTATATCTCGTGGAAAAGGTGTTGAGAAGGAAGGGGGACAAGGTTTTCGTAAAATGGCTTGGATTTGACAGTTCTCACAACAGTTGGATTGATAAAAGTCATATTGCTTAATATATTTTATAAGTACTATTATGTATTATTATTATTATTATTATTAATATATCACTGTAATTATTTTGTTAAATAAAAATATTATATATCTGAAATTTGTTTTTAATTATTTTTTATATTAATTAATTGGGAATAAGGGTAAAGAAATAAAGAAGATTATTTAATAATTATTTTATTTTATCATATCATATATAAAAACATATTGGTATATAAAAACATATTGGTATATAAGAAGAGGTTATTTTTCTGAAATTAAATTACATTTATGTATAAGTATGGGTTCCAATATTGAATTAAAATTTAATATTTTACACTTAAACCGAGCTCGATCTACAGCATCCTGCATCCAGCAACTTCCATTTCTAGCAGTTCGGTGAGCATAAGTCCAATGGTTGATATAATGGACTCTAACCTGTTCGTTGAAACTAACTTTTTTTCTGCAAGCTTGAACTGGATCCATCACAGATGTTAACATTCTGTATTTTTCTTAATACTTCAATATACTGAAGATCTTGCTTCAACTTTTGTATATTTAAAATAAATTTATTTAACCTCTTCATATAACATGTGGTAGAATCCATAATATTATTCACTCTACGAATTCTAGATTAGTAGTGGTTCCTACAGCACCCTTGCTAACCAGATATATCGGTTTCTCCAGAATAATCTTCTTTATTTCCAAAATATCAGCCTCGGAAATTATTCTTATATATCTTTCAGGTAAACTTACTTTACCCTCATCCAGTGTAACTAACACTCTTGGGCCAAACTGGCTTTGACAAATTTCAATATCTTCAATTTTATACTTTTTATCTACTTCCATATAGTAGATTTTAATAAATGGTTTTACAAAAGCTTCTTTATTGATTTTATTAAATGCCATTGTAATTTGTTTGATGTTCACTATTCGAAATTTAGAAGTGGAATGATTACCAGACGGACTGATCTCTTATTTTATAATGTATGGCACAGCTTACTATGCAAAAATTACTTTCTCACACATTTAGCAGCGTACGTGACTACATCACTATTTATTCACAGAAATCAAAAATGTTTATCTAAACAAATGTGCAATATGCTTTAAAATAATATGAGAAATCATTGACGGAAATCAGTATATTTATTTATATCAACAAAATTTCCTTTGTATCATTGCCGACAGAGGACAATGCCGACCCATTTATGTATTAATTTATTACTGTATTTAGAATCTGACATTCGATTCAAACCGCTATTCTAGGTAGTTAAATTCAATAGAAGGAAATGTGTGTTGTGCAATATGTTTTTCGTTGGATGCGTAATGCCTGTCTCGACAAGTTTGATATAGGTACCTATATATGCTAAACGTTTATTCCTCGCACACACACAAATATCAAGCGACCAATTTTTTCACATAAATCAAAGTACAACATCCCCCTACAGCTCCCCGAAGACCTACACACACATTTATTCTTTATCAATTCCAACAATCAGCTTTATTTTTTCTACATACTTTTCCAATATTAAATTACATCAATCATATTAATATCTTAATTACATATCATTAATCACCACCCGAAATCAACTCGCGAGAAGCAGGTACATACCTATCATTCTTAATTATAAATAATATTTTTAATTATTCATTATTACCTAACAACTGCTAGACGCCATCTTTATTCTTCAGCGCGCGCACACAACATCCACATCCACTCTCCTTCACCAGCACCACCCTCCTTCACCCGCACCACCCTCTGAATGACACCTGCTGATGATGGACACCATCCCCGTAGCTAACTTCACAACCCCCAGCTCCCCACATGATTCTTGCACCACCACTGGCCTCCAACATCCACCCACGGACCCCATACGTGGACATCATCCCCATAACCTCTTACCCTCATGTTCTATCCTGAGATTCTAGCCTGAAGTTAGCTCCTGATGGCACCTAGTGATGGATGACCTTGGATTGGGTTTAAATCGGTGTATGATAACTACTAATAAAGACTCCAAAATTAATTGCAATTAATTAACTTACATTAACTACATTCTTAAGTTAACTACATTCAATCAATTACACCCTCAGCTCTGCTTCCAAAGCAGTCTGTACAAGTGACTTACATTTTCGGATGAACACCCTGTACCTCGTTGCACGAATTTGTTAGGGCGCACGTCTTCGTCGAGAGCTTCATTTATTTTATTAATTATTAGCATCATTAAAAGAGTTCTGAATGATAAATGTTTGCAACTCGCACCAACTTCTAATTAATTAGGAATATAATTTGCTTACTTAATAACCCGTCTGTTTTTATGTAAATTTAGTGCCTTTGTTTCGAAATGCATTACTGTTTTAAGATTATCGAGTCATTTTTCGAGGTGACGTTGAAAAATTGGCTAGTATTCAGCGGAATAATGAATATTATCGGAAATTCAGGCAATTTGGTCCTAACATTATTTTTATTTGATTAAGTAGTTTGGTTTTAATATTATTTACTTAATTAAGTTGTACGTTGTAGTATATTAATTAAGTATCTAGACACATTTTCTCCACAAATTTCCAGAAAAAAGTATGTATTATACATATTTTTTTTGCAACCTTTTACTTAAGTTTATGTGTATTTTTTTTTATACAAACGTTATTAAACATATGGAACACTAATTTCACCAACTTACCGTTAAGCTATGTCTAAGGCAGCCCGCACACCAAGGATGCATTAAACATAAAACATGAAACATGCGGTAAGCGGTAATTACTGCAAGTAGACATGCGCCGCTTAAACGAATGTATATTCATCCCACCCTCGTACACCTATGCGGCAGCGGTATCTATCTCGCTACCAATACTGCATGCAATGCAACATTCTATGCGTGTCTGATGGCAGTAGTTGTCGCATGTTTCAAGGAGGTAATTAAATTATATTTTGCAAAATTAATTTTACTATACGAGTTTATTATTATTGAGACCGAAATGTCGTCGGCGGATGATCCAATTTTTAATATTAATTTTGTCCGTGCAGTAGTAAGTAAGGGATGAATCTAATATCGACGCAATCTCTTTTTTTCTCTTTTATTACCTTTTCGCAAAAATTGCCATGCTACAATGACATCTTCCTCACTCGAAGAAGACATTGTCTACTGGATATCGCTTAAAACTTTTACTGCTTATATGTGCGCGGTCATACAGCATGCAACATTTACCTCATATCGTATGTTTCATGTTTTATGTTTGATGCGTCCTTGGTGTGCGGGCTGCCTAAAATATGGTGCATGTAAACATCTTGGATGATAAAAATTCAAGGTCGCGGACGAATTTTTCAATTTTTTCACAAATTCCACTAAAATCAGTACGGGGTGTCCCATCGAAAAGTATCACATTTCGCCGCCTTATATCTCGAAAACTAAAAGAAATATCGGGATGCGGTTTGGACAGAACGACTTAAGATTTTTGTAAGTTTTTTTGGCACTGTTGCCAAATCTCCAAATATATTGGTAAATTTTTTATTGAATACGCTCCTCTTTGGAGTAAAATTACTTGCTTATATTAAGTATAAGACCCTGTATATTTTGCCATAATCAGGAAGCCCAATCACTTTACTTTTCAAAAAGGTATACATTCTTTACATTATCTTGAGAATTGGAGCCACAAAATTCAGTTGAATGGGAGCACCTCTTACTTGAACAGTTTGTGAAGCTAGCCTTCGTTTTCACAGTAGCCATGAAAAACAAAAGGACAACAATAAACTGTATTGTCAGTTGTGTCAAATATTTGAAGTATAGATATAAAAATGTTCACATTAGAAGGATCAAACACTTTTGATCATTTACTACTAAGGATGCACAAATGTATATTGAAGTAAATGGAGGTCAGTTAAAACAAATTGTTTTCTAACTTATTCAAGTATTTATACAGTTATTTTGATTATTTTATCTGTTATTTTTATTACTGTCATTGCAGTTTGTTGTTATTGTTAACAAAACTCGTTCCTACCGATTATTAAAGAATTATTCTTTTCTCCTTATCTGTTTTCATTTAAAAAGCAAATGCAGTCAAGTTCCACATCAAGTTTGATCAGATATTTTAAAATGATAAAATACTTATATAGGGTATTTTATTTAAAATAAGTGTTCAAAAACTTAAAAATAACTTTACAAAGAAGGAGGTATTTTTTCATTCGTAATAACCCAAATAAGAGTACTTCTAACAAACTTAATTTTGTGGCACCAATTCTCAAGATAATGTAAACAATGCATACCTTTTTGAAAAGTAGAGAGATTAAGCTTTCTGATTATAGCAAAATATACAGGGTGTTCCATTTAATATAAGCAAGTAATTTTACTCCAAAGAGGAGCGAATTCCATAAAAAATTTACTAATATATTTGGAGATTTGGCAACAGTGCCAAAAAAAACTTACAAAAGTCCTAAGTCGTTCTGTCCAACCCGCATCCCGATATCTCTTTTAGTTTTTGAGATATAAGGCGACGAAATGTGATACTTTTCGATGGGACACTCAGTATTTAGGGGTTCTCAGTGTGGCGACCTGAAATCAGAAATTCAAGATAGAGGCGTAAATATGCGAAGGGCAAACCTCGATGGATGTATGGTGTACACGCCCGTGGATGTCCAGGGATGTCCGCAAATGTCTGTGGATGTACTTGGATGTACGTGGATATGCTTGGATGCGCGTGGATGTGCGTGGATAACCGTAGATGTCCGTGGATGTACGTGGATGTCTTTGAAAATATTACTGCTACGTAATGTTAATTATTGCGTAATACTGGTCACAAACTAGTTAAATCGGTAGTTTTCACTTGTAAACTCGCTTTTAACACAGTGCAAAAATATACTCTGTGCTTTTGAAGGTGTTACTTATTAAAACAAGAAAGTAGATTCATTTAATATTTCGAATGCATTTAATAAAAAAAAACTTGTTAATACTGAGGTTAGTACCTACAAAAATCACTTTTTTGGCTTGGTTTCTATTAGTAACTTTACTGAAACGTGTTGCAGATAAATTTTGTTTGTTGTGCTTTAAGCTGCTTATCATTCAAGAAAAGGTACAACTGTGAGATGCGTGGTAGAAAGAGTGGAAGAAATGAAGAATTGAAGTTATGTGGAACTAAATTATATAAATATTAAAAAACTATAGATTCTGCTCTAATCAATGCAATTATTGACATAGAAAATCTTAAGTATTTATGGAAAGGGACTCTTGTTATTTCATTTTATTGCACAAAATTTGGAACATGAATATCTTCCTGCAGATGTGACCGAAGAAATAACCGAGGAATTAACCCCACAAGAAATTTTAAATAACGAAATAGAAATAGAAGACATTTTAAGTGTCAATCAATCGGGTCACATTAGAAATGATATACAGTAAGCGGTAAAAGTGTTGCATAAATTCATTATTTCACAAACATTCAATTTTTTTAAAAAACGCATGGACCAGTCGATTTTATTTTGTTTTTTTTCTTCTGTTTAACCTATATTATGTTATATACGGGGTGATACGGGCGCAGATGGACACATAAAGACATTTTTTTAAATGGGAAACCCTACATATTTTTACATATTTAGAAAGAGTACTTTCTTACGTTCACAGCAATATATGATTTGGTGGGGTTAACACAAATATTAACGGAGATAGAGCCACTGGAATATTGAAAAAACATTCCACTTTATTTTAATCGCATTTATATGCCTAATTGTATTACAAAAATTGAAAAAAAAATACACATTTAATATAAACTAATGAATAAGATGTACAAAATGCCATCCGTTAACTTTTTGACAATAGCCAAGCCTATTTACAAATTCTCGTTGAACATTTTGGACAACAGCTACACTAATTTGTCTCATTTCATGTCTGATCCTGTTTTTTAGGTCTTCTAAATTTTGTGGTTCGTCGATATAAACATTTGACTTTAAATATCCCCACAAAAAGTAATCCATTGGAGTAAGATCTGTGGATCTTGGAGGCCATTCGATGGATCCACCTCTACCAATCCACCGTCCAGGAAAACACCTATCTAAATAATCGCAAAAACGTCGAGCAAAGTGTGGTGGCGCACCGTCCTGCTGAAACCAGATTGAACTATTCGGTAGATCAGGATTATTGTTATCGGCAGGAAGGAGATAATTTTGGAGAAATGTTAAATATCTCTTCCCTGTAAGGGTATCATCGAAGAAAAAAGGAGCTATCACTCGATTATCAATTATTTCCGCCCAGACGTTAGTTTTTTGTGGATGCAGGGTACGTGATTTGACTATCCAGTGCGGATTATCTGTATTCCAATATCTACAATTTTGACGGTTCACCGTGTCATTTAGACAAAATGTGGCTTCATCCGAAAATATAATTTGACGTTTCATATCCAAATTAACATTAGTTACACATATTCATTAGTGTGTCACAGAACTGCAAACGTCTGTCAGGGTCATCTTCATTGAGCTCTTGAGTAAGTTGAACCTTATATGGATGGTATTTCTCCTTTTTTAATACACGTAACTAATTTCATTTTCGTTTGCTATTGCTCTAGATGTAGTATGAGGGTATTCTTGGATTTGTAAGCAAATATTCGATTTTTTTTCGTCATTTATCTTTGAGCGACCCGACCTTTCAATATCCTTAAACATGTCCAGTTTGTCCGAATTTTTTTCAATTCTACTAACAGTAGCTTGGTTGATTGGTCTATTTGGATATTTTGCATTAAATAAGTCGCACACCTGATTTTGACTTCTACTCAAACCTCCATACCCAAGAAATATTAAAACTTCTATCATCTGAGTCTCTGTTAATTGCACCATAATTGAATTTTAACTGTTGCAACTGTACGGACTCAATACAATAACGTCAAAGCTTGACAGGTGTCGTAAATGCGATTATATAAAGAGAATGTTTTTCAGTATTCCAGTGACACTATCTCCGTTAATATTTGTGTTAACCCCACCAAACCATATATTGCTGTGATGAGAATGTCCTCTTTCTAAATATGGAAAATATACTTGATGTCCCATTTAAAAAAAATGTCTTTATGTGTCCATGTGCGTCCGTATCACTCGTATATAACATAGTATAGGCTAAACAAAAGAAAATCGACGGGGTCAAGCGTTTAACCCCTGAACAACAACTGAACGTTTGTGAAATAATTAATTTATGCAACACTTTTGGCGCTCACTGTATATATAGAGATTCAACATATTGATTTGTGCAACAACATAAACTTAAAAAGTTTACCAGTAAAGTATCAAATATTACAAAGGATGGTCCACTTGTAGAAATTCATATATGTAGGTAACAAAAGATGAATTATAATTTGGAGATTGGGCTTTGTTTTTCTTTGTTATTGGTATAATTCTAGCTTTAAAGTATTTAAATAAGAAAAATAAAGAGAATACTTATATTAGTATTGCCCACATAGGTCAAGATAAAATTGCCCCTAAAAGCCAAGCGTTCGTTAATATTTGCAATTATAAGTATACAGTACCAATTTTTTCAATTACCTCTGTATATTCATCAGGCCTTAGAAGCTTCAATAACAGAGGGAACTTCGGAGGAAACTAATACGGTTAGTCGACGTACTAGGCAAAGCTTAAAGCAGCGAAAAATTGAGCAGTATTCATTCATCCTCTTCTGAGGATATTTCCAGTCCCAATTAAAATTCATATTTCTTGTAATTTTAATATATACAGGTATTATTATGATTGTACAGAATGAATCTATTTATTACTTTATTTATTTTATTATTACTTATTGATGTGTGATATTAATTTCTAGTTTTTCTGTTTTATTAATAATTATTGATAGTTAGGTACTGTACTCGGTACTGTAAGCATATATACAGTGTATGATTTATTTTAAGTGACTACCTGTTACTTATTAGCATGAGGTATTATTAAGTTTTTTATTATTTGTGTGTGTACTGGATACTTTAATAAAATATAGTAATACCTTTACGAGTATTTATATTATGCTGAAACACGAATCTTTAATTTATATATTTTCATATAGATATATATCACTGACCTAGTTTTCCACATAACACCAAAACACTACACTGCACTCAGCGAGTGCAGTTTACTGTTTTGGTATTATGTGGAAAACTACGTCAGTGATATCTTCACACCAAAGGTTCCAATCCCCTTCACGATTTTCATATAAAGTTTAACTTAAGTTATTTAGCAGTGTGAAAATTAAACTGGAACATTTGCGGATGTCCGTGCGGATATACGTAATAAGTGTAATATATTTGTATAATAAATGTCACCCTGTGACTTTTGTTGGTATGATAAATATAATATAAAAAATAATTAGCAAATCAGGTTCACTGTCTGAGAAGAAATTTACTTTAATTGATTTAAAGGAGCTGTATAGAATACGACCAGAAAAAGTAGGACGAAATTGTTTCTAAATTACAAAACGAGGAAATAAGTATACGGAAGTTCACATATTTTCCTGGGACATTTATGCCTTCGAAGTATTCCTTCTTGTCCCTTATTGTTCCAGGAGAACGCAGTATGGCGTATATGAACAAGTTTTTATCTAAATCGGGTGGATGCCAGATGCGTCTGATATATTTCCAGCTTGGAAATTTTCCGGTTCAATTCATCTATATGCAAAGCTTCATTTCATTCGTATTACCACTGAAATATTTTGGAAAAAGTTGCTGAATGAGCACGTTACTTTCTTATTTTACTTTATGTTTTATTTTCTTTACGATTAACTAAAAATGATATAGCTCTTAAGAGTGCAATTAACTTTCGTACATTGAGCACTTTCTTTTGCCTTTTGGGTGGAAAGAGAAGACTAATTAAAATGCTACATGTTCCTTTTATTTCGTCCCAACTTAATTTCATGACATCTCGATTATAATTGACATGATATCTCAAAAACTAAGAAACAGTTATACAGTGTGCATTATAACAAATTCTGTTAAATCTATTAGAAAATAAACAGAGAATTTGGTAAAAGGAAATACAATAAAATATACTTTTTTTTAAAGAATAAACATCCTAACCTTATATCTATAACTTATTTGTGGCGTAACTGTAAAATAATAAATATAGGTAGGTAGGATAAACCATAAGTAGTTAAAATAAATATAAGAGTATAATAGTACCAAGGCAACCTGTAAAAGTTTGCCTTCAAAAACTAGTGTATAATATGTTGTAAAAATAAATATATGACAAATTCAATAAATCTCATCCATCAGTGGATTTTTCAGTTTGATAAAAATTATGTAATATTACAAATAGTATTTTTAGTTATGTCTAGACAAAAAAGTTATAATAAAATTTAAAATAAATTAAACACTAAACTAGCTTAAATCTATACGTCTCAAATCGATTGCTGACTGTTTGTCTATTTACTGATAAAGTAGACAATAAACTTTTGCAATAAATGGAGTTACCCAGTATTGGAAACCTAACAAATTTATTTTAATGAATTTCCTTCAAAAAAGGTAACTTGAAAAATTCCATTATATTTTTTAATGCAATACTTAAATGCAAATTTTAGGTAACTAAGTAGCTACAAGTATTTAATTAATTCAGATTAATTTCAAAATACGAAGATTATTAATATATCAAAAGTTGTATTTCAATAAAAAAAAAACAGTATACTTAATGTAAAAATAAGCTAAAAGCACCTACGTGAAAAATGCAGATTAATGTTCGAGAAGTTATACTGGAAAATATTGGCTTGTCAACTTGTTATGTACTATCATCATTTAGTAAGTTTTGATAACTGGAACTCCTATATGGAGACAATTATACGCAAAATAAATCCCGACACCCATAATGTTATTTATTAATTAGTTCAATGGCTTAGAATTCAGTGTGTAGTTTGTTTCACCCAGAGGTCGTTGGTTCTAATCCCCACTCCTCCAGATAGTTTTTAATTTAATTGTCTACTCGTATATTAAGGCCTGTTCGTAAGGATGAGTTGGCAACCATCCTCGTGTGCATGCTAGGATGGAAAGAACGTCAGCTTGGCGTTAATCTAAGAGATTAAAATCTATCAAATCATAATCAAAATCATAATTAAAATCCAATGTAATAGTTGATATGAGTATCCTCAAATTAGGTAACAATCATAACGTATTAATCAATATTCTCCCCAAAGATTGACCTGTTTCTGCAATTGTTTATATCTCGTTTTGTTCTCGAGGTGTTAAGGGTGTTTCGTTTTAAATTTGACACCCTGTATATAGACACCAATTTGGTTACATTTAAGACTATCCTGTTGACATATATGTTTCAAAACTCAACGACATAAATGTGACGTAAATAATGTTTGTTAACTTTGTTATCAGTATCACTCACTTCCTCGTAATACACATACAATCTGCTTAATTAGATGTATCTAAAAGTTGCTGAGCTATGCCTCGTTCTGAAATGTAACCTACATATTTTATTACATACTGAACTAAAAACTGAATCAACTTGTAATGTAATTCTTAATTATAAATCATTAGGAATCATTGGCTAGTCTTCAGATACAAGAGGAAATTATGCATAATTTTTGTAGTGGTTACTTATAAGGGAAAGTAAGCTATTCGATTAAAAGAAAACAAATTTCTTTAGACAATGATTAAAATAGTATATTCTATAACAAGTTGTAGAATGGCCTATATTCCACACGAGCGAAATTTGTAGGCCGAGCCGAAGGCGAGGACTACGGTTCGCGAGTGTGGAATATGCCATTCTAAACGTGTTTTAGACTATACTTTCTCTAACAAGATTTTAGAAATAATACAAAAAATTGCTTATTTGTACATAGAACAAATTTATTTGAAAAATTTACAATTTAGCAAACCTAATATTAATTTATAACAAAATTAATTCACACTAATACACTTACATGTATTTCATTATTTTTATTTTTCATTTGCAAATAAATTAATAGTTATATTCGAACAATTCTCAAAAGAAATGCTGGGCATTGTTTTTGCATCCAGATGGCCTAAAGGTTTATTATTACTGTTAGATAATGCACTAAAAGGAGGTGCAGCACTAGTACTTGGCATTTCCAATTCTATATTTTGTTGCGGTTCCGAAACCGAAACTTCTACGCTTGATTCAATATGACGCATAATTTTTTTTGAAACTTTCAACTTGTTTTGTACTGTATTTTCAATATACCCTTCTGCCACCTCTGCGGACTTCCAGCCCCCATGTCTTTTCAGCTCTGTTATATCGCCGCCACTGTCGACAAGCATAGTTGCTGAAGTACGGCGAAGACAATGCCCTGTGTATTTTTCAGGGGCTTTTAAATTTAAATAAATAGCAACGTTTTTAGCAATAGTACTAAATTTGTTTAAGCCAAATACTTGTTTGGTACACTTTCCTTTCTGGTAATTTAAAAAGAGATTATCACGATCAACATTTGGGGGTCGAAGTGCAACATATTTTTTAAAAATTTGGCAGTATTCTCCAGTAATTGTAAAATTTCTGGAAACGTTCGTTTTGGAATCTGGTATACTGACCAAAATAAAATGTCCTAGGTCTTCGATGTCGTTAATTTTCATTTGATACAGCTCATTTTTTCTACAAGCGCCCATTATACCAACTATTAAAGCAGCCTAAAAATACCGCAACAATAAATTATTTTTGCAGACAAAATATAGGTATCTAACTTTATTACCTTTGTTCCTAAATGTATTTCATTGGGAGCTTCTTTAATAAATGTGTTTACTTCTTGTGCAGACAGAACTTTGGATTTCTTTGCTCGGAAACCAACAGACTTTCGTTTTAAGAAGGATTTTAATTTTAAATATTTTGAAATATTAATGTTATGTTTGATGTTAATTGTTGTTCTCAACATAGAGTAGGTTTTCCACAATGTGGATGATTGAAATTTCTCAGCTAAATTGGTAAAATAAGCCAGTAAAACATTTTCGGAAAAAGAATTAATATTATTTTTTTGACGCCAGTCCATAAATTGTTTATAACACGCTTCATAAAAATTTTTTGATTTACTTGGTAATAACTGGCCTATTGTGTTATTGGCAACTTCCCTTATTTCTGTTGGTGTACATTGTATTTCTTCGCTACTAGACATTTTTCTCTACAAATTGTTATTTAATTAATTTTATAAGTAATATTTATATTATTTATCTCAACTTACAGGTTTGAAAAACTACCAGACGCCTTTAAATAATGAAAAAGTAAACACTTTGCACAAGTTGTTCTTTGTTTAAAACTTTAAAACGCCAAATGCAAAGCAACAAACAAATGTCTTATTTGTAGAGGTTGCCATAGCAACCGGACGAGATACTTGATTTAACGTCTTAATAAGCGGTGAAGTAGCCCGATCGAGGTACGAAGCGCGGCGGAAATATATTCTATCACAGTATGTTAGAATACATTCTAACACAGTGTGATAGAATGTCATTCTAACACAGTATGCTGGAATGACATGTATTCTAATCTAATTTTTAGTTATAGAACGTCTACTTTCTAAAATGGTGTTAGAGAAAATATTTTAGAATAGTAAATTAGGAAAGCCACCCCTTAATGTTTACGCCACTGTTGGATCTAAGCGTATGTTCGAAGTATCACATAACTTAGAATAAGAACATATATTTATAACTATTTAATGTTATATCATTTTAACCTTTTCCTTTTTGTAACTATTTTGTGTTTCTTTTTTATAAAAGACGTTTACAAATTAATCCTCACTTACCTTTTAAATATTTTTGCATAAATGATTAGGAAGTGAGATAGTATGTGATGCATATCGTACCTTAGATGAGTTTAGTTCAATTAACAGCCTATTTGGTTATAAATAAATAAATAAATAAACAACCGTATAGTTTTCAACAATTTAAAAAAAAAATGTTAAACATTACATTCAAAGGGCAATGAGATTCATTAGGGAAAAATAGATAGCGGTTATTTTACCTGACGGTAGTTATCGCTTTGTTGTTATATGCAATGAAATTTTTGGTTTAATTGAATTAAAAGTAAAAAAGTGATGTTCCTTTAAATTAGATAAAAATTGTATTAAAAATAAGTATTATATGTTTGTATAATATTGAATGCTACAATTAATTACGACCCCGTTATAAATATTAATATTATAATATTAATAATAAAATTAACTTTTTATTCTTAAGCACTTTTCTAAATTATCGTATTTATTAATTAAAAATATAAATGTTTTGATTTAAGTAGGCAGGATATAGTGAATAATAACAGGAATAACCACGTTGTATAATTTTATACTCAAATGAACAAAATTAACGACAAGATACTAGCTTGAAATAGAAAGGAATATAAAACGAATCACTAGGCAATTAGATGAAAGAGTTTTTGAGCTCCCTGCAAAATAATTAGAAGTAATGAATTTCCTGAATGGTACTTGTGCACATGCTTTTGATTCATTCGGGATATATTTAAATTCGAACGAACTGAATAGACAGCTATTAAAGAACTTAAATGTACAGAAAAATACTGAATTATTAGAAGATACGTTGAAAACACACCATACAGAAGCAACTGATTTTTGAAGTAATTATAAAATATAAATATAGATCAAGAGGAGCCAAATAAACATCACTGATTAGTGATTATGTCAACGAATATTATTTTCGTAAATTATTTTTTTATTTTTAGATATTTACGAAGTCACTTATATAAACTAACTTTTAGAATATAATAGAACAGATAGGACAGTACACCTAATTACAGAAAATGCTATGCAAGCGAATACTATCCATATTATAATCTACACTGAGAAAAGGATTTAATTGAGATAAATAAAATTTCTTACTGACAATTAAATTATTATAATGTATGAAAGTATTTATTTGTGGCAATGTTTAATTACTCTTATTTATTTATTTGGGTATTATGCCACCACTGAAAAATACAAAAAATTAATAATCAACCTCTATTTTTTGAAAAATATGTTTGCCTAATCAAGAAATCTCACACTAAAAAGGAGATTAACAATATATAACATTAAACACATCACTTGAAAATGTTTATACGTTTCGAAAACTTTTTCGTTTTCGTTATCAAAACTTTACGTGTGACTGACGTACAGAATAGTATGACAGTTTACAAAAATAAATTACAAACTGTCATACTATTCTCTACGTCAGTCACACGTAAAGTTTTTATAGCGAAAACGGAAAAGTTTTCGAAACGTAAACGTAAAGCGATGTGTTTAATGTTATATATTGTTAATCTGCTTTTTAGTGTGAGATTTCTTGATTAGGCAAACATATTTTTCAAAAAATCAACCTTTCACTGATTCCGTCAGCGCAGAGGTTGATTATTCATTTTTTGTATTTTGCTGTGGTGGAAAAATACCCAAATAAGTAAGAGTAATTAAATTATTTATCTTACCAGTTGTTAGTAAATCGTTTGTAAGTATTTATTTGGCGAATTAAAGATCTAATTGGTATTTATATAGCATTTGTTTCAATGGGAATATTTAATATTTTATCTAACAAATTTAATTGCCAAGCAGAAAGATATTTTTAATTTGCTGCATTAAATGTTAAGTTTTCTCACACAATTTAGCACACTTAATTTAGATTTACTATTGAAAAGGAAACTTTTGTTTTCCAAAATGACACAAGTAGGTATTTAAAGCTACCAAAAATTAATTATTGAAATTTAGATAAGATATTATCAGATTATTAAATTAATTTCTAGAAAACCAAATTTCATAGGAAATGGAAAAAGTATTTACTTTTTAAATATAATTATTATTTGTATTACCCGTAATAACTTTAGAAAATACATAATATTAAACTTTTCACTCAGTTTCAGCATCATTTGAATATTGTGTATGAGATAGGGTAAAGTACCCTATTGTTGGCACTTGGCCTGTTATTGGCACTCTGGTGAATTATAGCTTATTTTAAATTCAGCGCCGTAAATTAGGGTATTTATGTACATAAATAGATAAGTTGGTGACAACGTACTGTCAAATACGTTTAATACGCATGTGTAAAATCTCTAGTACATTTGATAAACGTGTTGTGTTTGTGAAGCTCCTACAAAGGTAAGAAATTTTAATGGATTCTGTTAGGGTGCATGTATGACATTGCCCGATTACTTTCAAGTTTTGATCTGTATCGTTTATTATATTCCTTTATAGTATGTTTAGTGCCAGTATTCTCCATAAAATTCTTTAGAAATTTAAATATATCAATATATAACAAAAAATTAAGGTGCCAATCATTAGTACCTTAAATCTGATAAAAGCTAGTTGTTGGCACTGGGGGCCAATAACTGAATTTCTGAAATATTTGCCTACCCAGTCATTGGCACATATTCATTTTTCAACTAAAAAAAATAATTTTAATTACTATTGACTTTGTTTGCTTACAGATGCCAAAAAAGAATAAATCGCGTGAGGACAATAGACATTATTCAGAAGAAGCTCTTCAACAAGCTCTTTCAGAAATAAAGAACGGTGCGGCGAAAAAAAAAATTCGGTAAAATATGGGATTCCCCGAGCCACACTTCAGTTTAGACTTAGTGAAAAGTTTAAGAAAATAGAAAAAGGTCCCAATACATATCTTTCAAAAGAAGAAGAAAAGTTAGTGCAGTGGATAGTGGAAAGCGAAAAAAAGGGGTTTCCTCGCAGAAAAATAGATATCCAAATGAGTGTTAAAAACTTCTTGGACCATGACCAAAGAGCTAATCCGTTCGTGGATAATATTCCTGGTAACCGGTGGTATACATCTTTTTTAAAGAGGCATCCCATTCTGGTACAACGAACACCGGAAGCAGTTACATCTGCCTCATCTAATATATCAGAGGCAGACATTAAGAAATGGTTTAAAGAAATAGAAAGTTATTTGAAGGAGAAGGGGCATTTTGCAATTTTGGAGGATCCTACAAGGGTCTACAATGGTGATGAGACTAATTTTCAATTTTGCCCCAAATTAGGCAAGGTTTTGGCAGCTAAAGGCGAAAGGAATGTGTATGAAATAGATCTCGGCGAAGCAAAACAAAATTTGACAGTGATGTTTACTTTCTCTGCAAGTGGAGATATCACACCACCCATGGTAATATTTCCAAACAAAAGACTCACTACAAATGTCTCCAAAAGTGTACTTGATGACTGGGGAATTGGCATGAGCGATAATGGCTGGATGAAGGCTGGTATTTTTGTGGATTACATAAAAAAAATACTTCATCCCTACTTAATTAAGAAAAACGTACAATTTCCCATCATTTTATTTTTAGATGGGCATAAGACTCATATGACTTATGAGGTGAGTGTTTTATGCAGGGAATTACAAACTATTTTGGTGGCATTATATCCTAATGCCACCAGAATACTACAACCAGCGGATGTGTCCAGTTTTAAACCACTCAAAAATGCTTGGTGTAAAGCGGTGTTGGCCTGGAGGCAAAGAAATCCTTTCGTAAAGTTTGGCAAAGAACATTTTGCCCCAGTTTTAAAAATTTCTCTGACTTCTTTGAAACCCGAGACAATATCCAACGGATTTAAAGCATGTGGGCTTCACCCATGGAATTGCAATGTAATAGACTATACTAAGTGTTTGGGTAAAAAAAAACATTCTAAAGAAAGTACTGAACAACAAGAAGTCACCCAAAAATTATCATTTGAAATGTTTTCTAATATTGTTGGACAGCAAAACATGGGCAAAATAGCTGATGGTGTGAAATCTGGGTGTTCTCATAAAGATTGCGAACACCTAAGTTTGCTGAAGAGAATATACGACTTTTTTAAACCAGAAGAAAACTTGTATGATGATCGAACTGTAGTTGATATAGATGATTTTCGGCCTGAACCTGAGCAATTACAAATATATACAAAAGAAGATTTTGATGCTATGCCTGTTATACTACATAACAATTTCCCACAGATAGTGCAAGATACACAAACCACATCTAATACATGCGAAACAGAGAAAATAATAATACATCAAAATATTGAAATAATCAAAACGCTGGAAAATGCATGTCAAAGATTTATAGAAGTTACAGAAACTGCAAACAGTGAAAAACGAATATTATATGATCTCGATATAAACACAATTTCAAGCGAACAACCAGAAGAAGCATTGTATTACTCAGTAGGTACTGATGACGAGAGTATGGAAAAAGCTGAAGAAATAGAAATTGGTTATAGGACCATTAAAACAAATGAAAAATTTGGAGAAAATTACAATAGGGAAATTATTTCAGATGTGCATAGACTAAATGAAAATACTTTTAGTCAAACTGAAGTCGAAGTTGAAATTAATGACACAAATGATAAAAAAATGGACACAGCAGAAAATATCGAGAGTGCCAGTAGTGATTTATTGAAAAAAAGTATGGAAAAAACGGAAACTTCAGAAAAAGATGAAATTAAAAGTGAACTATTAAAAGAAATTGAACATTATTTACTAAAATCTAAAACACCTGAAAGGAAAGGAAATATGAAATCTGAGAAAGCTCCTTATGTCATAACCTCGACAGCATACAAAAAATTAGTGGAAGACAAAGAAAAATTGAAAGAAGAAAAAGAAAGAAAGAAAGAGGAAAACAAACGCAAAAGATTACTAAAATCGTTACAGGAAAAAGAGAATGATCCAAAACAAAAAAAGATTAAGAAACAAAAGCGAAATTTAAATAGTTTAGTTAATAACAAAAAATGTGAGGAACATTCTCAAAATATACCAGAAATTGCAGAGCATACCATTGCTTCTGAGTTTCAAACAAGCACCAACACAGGCCAACAGTCTCATGTACGTAATCTCCTTAATGACCTCCAAGACAGCTTAGAAGTTTCGCCAAAACATAATATTTTTATCCGAAGGGGGCTCTGTTTCGTGTGTGTTAAAAGTATGTATGGAACGAATTTAGGTGTTAAATGCCAAGACTGTAGTCCAGCATACCACGTTGGATGCCTGAAGAGAAAAAATATTTATAAAAATTTTTACCGTTGTGCAGTGTGCATTACCAAAAAAAAACTTACAGAATTAATGAATCGCTGCCCAAGAACACTAGATGCTGCCGCCTATTTGTTCCCCATATATGTTAATCATAATTATTTATTTTCTGTGATAAAATATCAATTTTTAGAGTTGTGTGCCTATTTTTATCAAAGGATGAATTTTATTTAACGGAGAAAATAAAAAATAAATAATTTTATCATTTAACTAGCTTATTGAATCACATACTTACCTACTTACCTACCTACCTGCCACAAAATAATAAAATTTAATCTAAGAAGGTGCTAATGATTGGGTAATCCCAAATGCCAATAAGTAGATTCAGAGTGCCAATAACTAGTAAAGTCACAAAATTTAGTTTTTTTTAAATCTATAATTAATGGAACGAATTAAACAGTTGTTGCATTTTACAATTTAATTTATCTGTTCTTAAGAAATGTCACTGTGCAACTTTTATCCAAAAAGCTGCAAAAACCAAAATTTTGCATATGAATTACTAACGTGTTAACCTTAAGGTGCCAATAACTGGGTATTTTACCCTATCTCTTAAACATCGATACATATAGCTATACCAAGTAATAAACAAATATTGATAAAAAAATAAGTAAACGAAGGAGCCCTTATAAAAGTTAACAATATTTATTTTTAAATCTGTACCTAAAATGTTGAAATTATAATTAGGTATATTACTGAAATAAGGAACATTAATAAGTTATTTTATTTATGAGTATAAAAGATATTAGTTAGGTACTTGTTTTTATAAATTATTTCAGTAGACAAACAGTTGGGTTAGCAAAAAAGTTAATTTACATTCAATTATTGATATACATTATATATTATTATTTTGAAATAAATAAAAGTGTCTCAAGAAACCACCTCCGTTGTCCACCTTAGAATATCTGGCGTAGATGTTTCAATCTCACTGCGATTATAGATAACCCATAATATCACATCGCGGAAGCTAGTTCCACTACAAGCAAATTTTGAATTAGAAATAGTTGAATCATCTTCAATTATATTCTATACTATATTACTACTATATTATATAACATCTTTAAAACTTATTTCACACCTAAGCATTGTTATACACTTCCCATTAATCTCCCAAATTATTTTATTTAGTCTACATTCTTCCAGGTACCAACTAGGTATTCCTACTGTAACAAAGGCTTATGTGGTGAATGTCAAGTTACACTTTTGTTTTGGAAATTAAATATCTTTAGCTTAAATAGCTAGAGTTCGTAGAATCGTTTCTGGTTCTTTAGCAAAGACGTTATTTTGGTCATAAATACTCTTGAGAATTGTTCGGGTTTAACAAATGTATGGTAACGTTTTTAGAATGTCGAGTGGCAGAAACCAAACTTGTAAACTCCTGGGGACAGAACAGTGTTTAGTAGACAAAAGCTCTAAATGTGCATAGCACTAGTAACAGTTAAATGAATACCTAATATGAATTTTGGGTACTTAGAAGGATCTCACAAATAAGACATTAGTTGTATGTTTATAAATGTACAGCAAGCGGGCCGGTGGCTCAGGGCTTAGCGTCTCGATCGCTCAACCCAGAGGTCGTGGGTTTTAATTCCCATTCCACCAACAATTTTTAATTAAATTATTTACTCGTAGATCAAGTGTTATTCGCAGGGATGGCTTGGCAACTATCTTGGCGATGGCCTAGGATAGGAAGAATGTCAACTTGGTGTTAATGTGAGAGATTAAAATCAGTTGACATTTGACTGTCCCCCTAACTAATGAGGTTTTCCAGGTTCCCTCATTCCAGCACTGAATGGTGGTTAGGGCCTACCAACGTAAGTCGTTCCTGAGGCGCAAATGCGGGCCGCGAAATAATAATATGCCGCCCCCTCTCCCACACAAGTCTCAGACTTTCCTTGTGATTAGAATGAGGGGTAGAGATATTGTTATTATTATTATAAATATTGAAAAGGCAAGAACATAACAGCCTGGTTTTTCGGGGGTTTTCCAGGTATAAGATCAGTTGTAAAGGAAGTCGTGAATCCCCCCATTTTGGGACGATAATAAGAAGGATTTTAGGTCATTAGTTAACTAGTACAATTTTCATTGGACAGTATGACAGGAATATGTCATGGTTCGGGGTACTAGAAAGGGAGAGGATCGTCCTTTGACAACCAATGGAATTCATAGTTTTGGATTTTAAGGCACAGAAACTTTGCTTCGAAAGTTTGTAGAAAAGAAGCTTTCGAAGAAGGTTTTCTTGGCACGGCAATTGCTGGTATTTGCGGCTTGGTGGCTTTGCTCCCGTAGTATGAGGGCAAGTCGCTAAGGGCGGGTAAACGTTTCTCGGACACGAATTAGATGCCGTTAGTAGTTTTGTACAAAAGTTCTTTCAGATTCAGTATTCCTTAGTATTGTAGCCATTCGTTTTCTTCATAGTTTCATAACTCAAACGGTTCTTATTAATTTCAGACTCAATTAATTCAATGATAGGTATTTTTCCTTTGCTTACGTTTTTAAATTCAGTTTTTATTATTAAAAACCCTTGCCTAAAAGTGATTGGCCCGTGCCTGATTTTCATCTAAATCCTCCTAACTACCCTCCCAGTGCTAGAATACAAGGGAGTGTCCCAGGAATATATCCATACATAGAGGCCCAGGAAAAGATAACCAACGGTAAGTGAAGAAACCTTTTTATACCTAGATAAAAGCATATGTCGAACCCAATCACAGAGAAATTGATTCAGTAGTGAAAGTAGACTCCCTTTCGATATAAATGTGTAAACAAGTAAGGCGATGAATGGTTGGCACCAGAGTACCAATCCCATGAGGCTCTCCGCTTTATAGCGCTTGCCCCGGGCTGAAGTGGCTTCTATAATATCTGGGCATCTTTCGCATGTTGTAGAGTAGTGCTGGGATAAGGTGGGTGGGTTTCAGGGTAGTGGACAGTGGATTTTTTATTATTTATGAAGGAACGTTGTGGCTAGGATTTGTGTTGTGGTATTAAGGGTGGTTTATAAGGGTTGGTATGGCGGATTTTTTATTATTTAGGGTAGGATGATTTGGGGTTGATTTAGGAAGTTTTGGCAGTTAAGGGTGGTTTTTGGTTAGGGGTGGTTTTTTGGATTTTTTATTATTTCGGGTAGGAAGATATTTGGGCGAGTTTAGGAAAAAAATTTTAGGGGATGATTTATTTAGGGGTGGGTTTTTTCGGATTTTTTATTGTTTCGTGACAGGATTTGGATTTTGGGTTTTGGAATTTTAGGGGTTGTAATGGAAGCTAAGGGATGGATGTTTAGGACGGGTAGCAAATTTGACGGTTAGGGGATCAGTCAGGGAAGGATTTGTGTGTTGTCTAATTGTTTGTGTGAATTTAGGGATGAGTCGGTGATTTATGTGTTCGTCGATTGTCGGAGTGCCTGATATATTGTGTAGAACAGGGATGGGTGTGGCAAGTGGGAGGTTATTCGCAAGTCGAAGGGATTTATTTTGGATTACCTGAAGGGTGGACTTATGGGTTTGACTAATTAAGGGATACCAAACTGGAGAGGCGTATGTAAGGATGGGTCTTATGTAGGATTTATAGAGGAGGGTAGAAATGGCAGGAGGTCCGTGTTTAATAACACTGGCTATTTGGCCGAATCTCCGGTATGCGTTTCCCTTGATCTTGGAGACCTGTTTCGAGAAGGTGAGACCCTTGTCGAGTACGAGGCCTAGGTATAGTAAAGTGGCGGTGGTGTGCACCGGCATATCGCTGATTCTCAGTGTTTGCTCAATAGTGAGCAGTCTCTTTGTGAAAAAGGTATACTGGGTTTTTTGTGGGTTGATTAGGAGTCCCCAGTCTCGGTAATAGTCGACTAGGTCGTCCGTCTGGTCCTGTAGGATTCTGTGAAGCAGGTTTTGGTCACGTGAAGTGGTTATTATAGCGGTGTCATCCGCGTATAGCGCAAGGGTAGTTCTGTGGTCTTTGGGATCTGGGATGTCGGCGGTGTATAGGGTAAATAATACGGGACCTAGGGACGACCCCTGCGGGACGCCGGATAGGATAGGGGTTGTAGGAGAGCTCTCCTCTTCGACTACTACTCGAAAGGAGCGGTTAGATAAGTAAGCTTGTATTAATTTAATAATACGCGCAGAGTATCCCGCGAAATGGAGTTTATATAGTAGTCCAGGATGCCAGACTTTGTCGAAGGCTTTTTCGAGGTCTAGGGAGATAACCCCTGTCAATAGACCTCGATTGTTATTAGTCGTGATGATTTCACAGACTCTGAGGAGCTGTTGGGAAGTGGAGTGGTTTCTCCGAAACCCATACTGGAAGTCTCTGATGACTTCGTCACCATCCAGGACCTCCAGCATTTCCTCCAGGATCATGGAATCGAATACCTTGGATAAGGAGGGCAGAAGACTTATTGGCCTGTAGCTGGCCGGCTGATTCCCGGGCTTTTTGGGCTTAAGGATGGGGATAAGTTTGGCGGTTTTCCAGGGAGTAGGATAGTGTGTTTCTCGAAGACTAGAGTTATATATTTTGGTAAGGAAAAGGATTGTGTTAAGGGGTAGGTATTTTAGGGCAAAAGTGGGAATATTGTCAAGCCCGGGAGCCTTCTTGGGATTAAGGGATTTAATATGTTCGAGGACTTTGGACGGACGGAAATATACGGGGTTATCTGTTGTTGGTAGTCGACCTGCCTGTGTAAACAAGTAAATTTCATGAAGCTTATATAGTACAACGGGAAGCCTATTACATTACCCCCCCCTTCTTCACTACCAACATGCCCCCAACTTTCTACTTTCGTCGCTAGAATATACAGCAGCCTAATATTTTATATTATTTAACGTCGGCCTGTTTCTGCGACTAATGCCAGGACTAATCCACAAACTAGAAATGTTACGGAACATCCAATTTTGCAAGTGGGGTATTAGCCTTTAACTTACCTATCTTCTTATAGACAAGGGACTTCCGTATTTAAGTACATCCTATCCGAGGGACGGTATGTATTTTATACAAACCTCGCCTAAGTTTGTATAGCTTCTGTGAATCCATGGACATGGTGCCAATAGGCATCGTGAATCTCGAATGATATGGTGTTTATGTCTATTAAAAAATATATGCTACCTACAATATAAATAAGTGCAATCATTTTTAAAGCAGGTTTTATTTTCTTGGTTCTGCTAAATACTGAAGATTATAAAAATAGCTACCAAGATCAATAAAATAAAACCATATGATTTGAGAGCGTAGGGTATAACAAACGAACTGATGTTAAAGTAAGTGAATATTGCATCAAATGAAAATAATGTGACAGCAATCTATAGAGGTTATGGGTTCAAATCCCACCTTGAATACAAGAATTCGAACATTAAAATTAAAGTGTTGTCAATTATAAATTAAGTTGCTTATAAAGGACAAATTTATAAAACATCGAGGAAAATACGTTTTTGTATGTATCATAATTAATTATGGAAAGTTACGACGCATTTTGTTCGGATGTTTTCATTATTCCATTAACGAGTTTAGAGGTGGAGATGAGAAATAATGAAGTGCCAACTCAATTATTAATATTTAATACCCATCACACAGTTTCAGGTGAAAACTTTACTAAATTAATAATTGAATAAATGATACAGCACTCTCCAACAAATTGCAATAGGTAGTGCAACATAATCGATCAAAACATTTTAACTGGCCACTAAAATATTATTAGCTAGATGGCTTACGTCGACTAATAATAGTTATTACGGAAATTTTCACTTAGGGATATATTTATGAACCTAATAATGTTTAGCTTATTTTCAACCGCATCAGATAGGACTCAAGGTTAGCTGAATGGCCGCAGACATTTAACAACTGTAAATTTATAATATTTATATTTGTGTGAACCAGAACTTGTAGTAGCTTATAGCTATTTGCGTTAGCTTGAGATGTAGCTTGAGGAATATTTGAAATATTTAATATAAAATATGTTTTTACTAAATCAAAATAGAGACCAATAGGTTAAGATAGATTAAAGTGACGTTATGTTATTAGATTGGTTTAGATTAGGACAGGATGTTAGATTAAGTTTGCCCCTTTAGATTGAGATTGAATTATATTCAATTATCTTCATAGTAGGTAATCTATTTCTTTCTGATGGAAATTTACATTTAATTTTTGTGTATTCTCTATATAATAGATACGCATACGAACATGATTCTGCGGACTAGCAACGTTGACGAACTCTCTTTGTTTTTTGTCAACAATGAAAACCAATCCTCTTTCGAAGAAACTGGACTCGATCAGTGACCCAGAGGATCCGGTTATTGTGAAGTTCGAGTTCTGTACTAGCGTTGAGTGACATATTAGTTATTGTTTTATATAAATGAAGGAGTCGTCATACAAAAATCGTTATCCAAAATACTATAGAAAAGAACCTGAAATAGAAACTGGCAAACGTAATATCCGAATAATGTGGGTTCTTACTTACCAGAGAGAATATCAATTTTTCTCAAAATTCTACATCTAAAAAGTGGGGAATTTAAGACCTAATTAATTTCGTAACCTTTTAGTTAAATCCCAAATTTCTAGAAAGGGATAAACCCAATAAATAATGTCTGGAGCTTATCCGTAGTGCGTTTTCATGATTCACACTTTCTTTTGGGATTACGAGTATACCACCTGTAAATTAACAAAAAACAGGAAACCAGACAATACCAGGCATACAAATTAAATATTCAAAGTGCAGTATCAAGGCAAACTTCTAAAGTTTACCCCAAAAAAACCACTGTATAATATGTAATAAAATTACATGACAAATTTACTAAATTTCGTCAGTGGTTTTTCAGTTTTATACAAAATTTTGTAATATTACATGTCGTATTTTAAAATATGTCTAAATAAAATAATTATTATAATAAAATTTAAAAGAAATTAAACACTTAACTAGCTTTACCTAAACGTTTCGAGTTGATCTTCAACTCTTCGTCAGTAGAGCGTTTGTACCATAAGAAATATTTGTATGGTAACAAGCATTTTTTGTCAGATTGACATTTTTAATTCAAATTGTCATCAAATGCACTGATCACTATGATATTATTAAGTTTCCATTGGTAACATCCTTCTGGAGTAGAGGAAGCCACGTTTGATTCATGAATATTGTTTCTCACGAGATACAATTGTCACCATCAAGTTTAATAAAAGCAATTTCTTTTAATTTTCTTTAAACTGATTTTTCTTCTTTTTGTAAAAATTTACCCCCAATAAATGTAAAATAGATGTATATGGTATCTACAAAAGTCGTCTGTTGATATCAACTTCTGATTAAAACATTTTTTGCCTGCATAAACTAATAATATCCATAACGTCTTATTTACATAATAATACCTTTACCCCTCATTCTAATCAGAAGGATTATCCTGAAACTCTGAGGTGTATATGGGAGAGGGATGGTATATTATCAGTAGGCCGCAATTTCATCTCAGGAATGACTACCTACATTGATAATCCATAACTACCATTTAGTGCCGAAATAAGGACAGCTGGAAAACCTTACCATTAAAAGTAGTGATAAACACACCGTAGTGCCCTCTATGGGTCTTTGCTACTATCTGTCTGACAATTATTGTCAAATTGACAGATAACGACCTGCTTTTCCGCAGGTGTCATTATAGCAGTTGTCTTTGTAACATTGCCTTTGAGGAAGACAATCCTACTTATTTATTTGAAGGAGATGCCGAAAACAACTTCTCCACGGAAATGTGCCCCAACTGGCATTGCATTACGCTGGCATCCAACCACCAGACACTAACCAGTTTCATAATTGTCAGACAGATAGTAGCAAAGACCCAAAGAGGGCACTAAGGTGTATTTCTCATCACTACTAAGGTTCACAATGTCCATTAGGCAATCATGTCGCAATATCGTTCACCGATTCCACTATCTATGGCAGTCTGACGGACGCATTATAAGCGCGAAACCAGTCAGTCTCTGGTGGTTGGTATCGATGAAAGATTTGGCGACTCCTATGGAGATTCCGGAGTAACGCAATGCTAGTCGGGGCAATTGCTCCTGGAATAGTTGTTTTCGGCATCTCCTTCAAATAAATGAGTAGGAAATATCTTCCTCACTTACCATTAGTAGTTGCGGTTACGATTTACCTGGTAGACTAATCATACCTACTTCTTGATTGTTCCTACTACAGATAGACTTGTCAATGCGTATGTCTATATATCCATAACAGAAAAAGCTAAAGTGGAAAAACATAATCCGTTAGATAAAGCGAGTTTTATTCTAATTTAGAAAATGTTAACACTTTATATTAAATCGTTATAAAAACTACCAAAATATTCCTCAACTTTTCTGGGATTTATAGTTTTTTTTTTTTAAATTAGCAATCACATATTTAAGTATCATATATGAGACATGGGTAAAAAGGTTGTTCTTTTCTTTTCTTTCCTTTCATTATTTCTCTCTTCGCTTAACGCCTGTGAACGTGTAAACCATGTATACCGATGTCAGAGCTGTATATTCTGCTGCATATTTTGATAATAATTTTGAAGAACACAAGAACCTATAATCTGCCCACTACTCACTAATGAATAGAGCGCAGTCAATTCGATTATGTTTGTGAAACAAAAACATTTTTTTCTACCACACACAAGAATTTCTACCACAAGGAAAATTACCACTCTGAGTCTAATGGGTACATAAAAAATTGTGAAATTGAAATTTACTTAAATTGCTAGTTCACCAGATTTGGGTCACTGGAACTTCTTATGCGGAGTTACTTCAAAGACAATAGTGTTATAATTCTGGAGTAACCACGTAATTACGACAAATATGACAAATACGTCAATAGGAAATAAGTTCAAAGATCCGCAGACTGTACAGAATATTACAACTTTCGACAGAATATCCGATAGCTTTTTGTTTCATTAAAGTGTTCTAATTAGTATATAATAACTCTTTTCTGCATTTACTAACGAAATGTCGCTAACTGGAGAACGAACAACATGATTATGATTTTCAAAAAAGAGTATAGATAATTGAAATATCTTGAAAATGATGTAAACGTTAACAACTCTTCATATTTAAAAATTTTGAGTTAGCAGTGATTGCGTGTTTGGTTTTAGAAAAACGATTTTATCACCAAAAAATTGTACATTCATTCAAATTGTGGTTCATCATGTATTTTGTCTTACTTTGTTAACTCTGTGCAACTATCTTACACAATTAGTTCAATAGTATATAGGGGTAGATTTTAGACTTGGACTGAAGCAATGGTATCATTGAATTGATCCTAATTTTATTTTAATATGCTGAAGAAATTACCCTTTCAGTTTTTATTGGAGGTATAACAAAATTAAAGAAGTTATTCTTCGACAACTATTTTTACAGCGTCGACGAATATTTAAAGTTTCAATATTAATAAAATTTAATAACTAATGATATATAGAGAACTTGAGTTGTACTATTATGCTTTATTCATCTTCTGTCTTTATTTTAAATTTATTTTCTAATTTTATACTTTTATTTTATTATAATGTTATTTTTTGTGCACTGTTCTCTTTTACTTTTTTAATGACACTACAAAATTTATTTCTGTAATGTGTAAAGAAGTTAAATAAATTAAACTAAACTAAACTAAATTGCATTCGCCTATATCTTGTTCTTGATTTGACCGGGTGTGCTTTAACACATTTAATTTTCTTAATGTACTGAAATAACCAAATGTAGAAGTATCTATTAAGCAAAAGAATCGTGAATATTCCCTTCAAAAACATTTGCCGTAATCAAGTAATTTCAGAGCTTTATCCTAACTCTTTATACCAACTGCATTCACTGGTATTATACACGACAGGTTTGCCGAAGTTTCGTAGCGCGCAATTATCTAAACTTCTACTTACGCCCATGATGCGCTTAATGATTCTTAGTTAATTGAATTTAAATTGCAGCAAGACGGAGGTCAATTACAGGAATGGATATGTAATCATGGGATAATGTTGGCCATAACTTTGGTACTTGCACATGCCTTTACGGTCAAGCGGTATGTTCACGATCTACCATCTCGAATGCCAATACAGGTCTTATATTAGCATTCCAATTCGTGAACAGGTTGTTAACTAATGGCCCAATTTCGGCTGTATCGCACCCTCAGGTAATTAAATTATGAGGATTATAGGCAGATATGTAGACGAGTTCACGAGTAACTAATAACAGTCCGAGAGATGACTGTGACCTAAAAATGTTACTATCATGGAACATCCGGATAATTTAAGATCAATTTGAAAATACTTACAAAAATATTATTTAGTCTGTCTGTTTTAAGTCTGTCCAAGTATTTGTGTAAGTGCATATGATAAAACTCATTACAGTGCGTGAAGAAGTGTTTCTGTTCCCTCCTCGAGGAAAATTTTAACACATGCTCAAAATGTATATGCAACTTCTATGCAGGTCAAGGGTAAATAATTTTCTTTATATTCTCTAACTCCGGATATCTTAAAAACTACAAGAGGTAAAATGAGTATACTCATTGGTATCAAAACAAAGGGAACTAAACACTAGTGACATCTTTTATAAATTACTGGGTGTCGTATTTAAGAAAGCTTAAATTGCATAATTTAGAAAGCAATTGTGAACACCCTGGATATAAAATCTCAATTATATTACTAGCTTGGGATAGAGTGATATTTTTTGAGTGGTTCTAGACATCTAGCTACAAATAAAATACATAGATAAATTTTAAAAAATACACATCAATTTGTGGCTTGCTGTAGAAAAATTACATACATTGGCCATAAAACAATATCAAAAGATAAAATATTTAAATACTAAAACTTAAAACAATTTCTACATCATCTTATTAGCAAATTAGTACACGAAATAAAAGAACTATCTCGTGCTGTGTGAAAAAAAGTATCTTCAAAGTATTTAATAAAAACCCCTGACAATCTACTGGGTCTCCATTGATCACTCATCAGCAAATTTTACAATTCAGAGCCACCAATAAAAACAAAACCTAATAAAAGTTTTTTACGACTACAACCTCAATAATAGACTTGAAATTTTTATTCTAAATAGTCTACAAATTTTATTGTCAAAACCATTAATTTAAATTGTATAAAATACTTATAAGAAGGTGAATTTCTATTTCATAATAATTATCATAATATCTTGTATTGTATAGTTATAATAATTATCTTGAATTATAATATTTTGATATTTGACAGCGACAAATTATACATATAGAAAAAATAAAACCATGCAGTAAAATGTATAACGTAAACTACTACAGGGTAAAAGTAATTCAATTTAATAAGAGCATGAATAAGCACAATTTGCTGAACTTGCGTGTGAAAAATATCACCCTTATGTTTCAATAAGACTGAATGTCTAACTTAGAAAGTTAATTTTGCTTCCAGAATTTTTTTTTGTTTTAATTACATAATTTTTAAAGAACACGCCAATCCACTGTTTCATTTATTACTTTAACAATTTATATGTCTATTATCTTTGTTCTTTATATGTACTATATGGAGAATACTCAATATTACTAAATTAATTGTAACATTAAATAGTCGCCAATAATTTTATGACCCAGAATATACTGTTTACCTCCACTAAAAAGACAAGGAACAATTAAAACGGTCAATGTTGTAGGCATTTCAAAGGTACTTCCATTTTCCATTTCTCTTCATTAAATCAAACTGCCCTTAAATAAAAACATATTTTAAATTTCCTGTTACCATTAAAACATGTAAGTTTGAATCCTGACAAATTGGGTGACAGATCGGCAAGTTAACGGTCATTAGCAAAAGTACAGTTAACCGTTCATTTAAGCTTAGTGATAAAATTCCACGTGCTTTTATCAAATTATGGAAAACGAGATATGTTAGAAATGTATTACGCTTCACATCGAAATATGCAATTTTCATCGTAACCATACCTGCAGCGGTATTCAGAAAGGAACCAGCTGCGAATAATTTTATTTCACTTCATACAAATTTAGAAGAATATGGTTCATTTTATAAGTCTAGAAGCAAATATACCGCTAGACAGAATCAAAACAAAATGAAATTGAAGTAGAAATTTTACAAATGGTAAGTTGAAGAAAAATATACTACAAAACTTAATGTTAGATAAAAGATAAAATCGTTGTTGCTTCCACACTAGAAATTGGTCTGGATAATACTAGAAAAACATAAAAAATATCCGACCTATAAAATTCATAGCTCCCAGGCTCTCCATCCTAAAGATAGTGATGAAAAGATGATTTGTTTTGTAGGTTGCTGCACGACCCGTTATAGCAAAACCCAAATTTTCTTGTCAGTATGGTATTATAATATACTACAATAATTTTACACTTGAAACTGAAACAGAAAATTCTAGTAACTTTCTAGATTTAACAATTACAAAACTCATTAGAAAACGTGATTTTTCGATATTACACAATACATGACACTTCAACACATCCATAGGTACTAACAAAAAATAGGAAGCTTATAATAGTATGATACACAGACTCGTAAATATTCCTCTCTCTAATAAGAATTGCAATAAAGAATTACAAATAATAAAACAAATTGCGGTTAGTAATGGATACAATCCCGAAATAATAGAAAAAATTATTTCTAAAAAGTCTTTTAATAAGGCAATTCAAGAAGTATATCTTAAAACAAAGGATATTAACAATAGCTTTAAAATTTTGATATATATGGCTATCCCACAGAAAAAAAATATATATTTTTTTTTTGAAAAAGCAAAATCACAAGGTAGCATATAAAACTAATAATTCGATAGGTAAATTTATAAAAAATGCAAAAGGAAAAATTGTTCTAAGAGGAAATCAGGAGTATATAAACTAACATGTGGTAGTTGCCCTAAGGTGTATATAGGACGAACAGGAAGACACTTTCAGAAAAGAATAAAAGAACATAAAAGAAGTTTTAGTAATAAAAAGCGGGATTCAACATATACAACACACTTAATAGAGGAAAACTATATTTTCTACGAACATTACAAGATTTTACACACTGAGAAGAAAGGAGTTAAATTAAACTTATTAGAATCATTAGAAATTAATAAATTAAATCGTCCGGTATATTACTCAACGACTAAATTGAAACTAATTCATCTCCACTATTGAATTTATTTAGGAATTCCCCCAAATTTAAATTAATACCTATTACAAACTATTAGTTAATAACCCAGAATGCAACGTCTTAGAAAAGCGTAATCCCTATTTATGTAAATCGAATATATTTGTATCTAGATATAACATTATTCAATACTCTAAACTTTAGTTGTAATACTCACATCTGAAGAAGCCACTATGTAGTGAAACAATTGTTATCTAAGTAAATTAAACTGAAAATGTTGTAAAAACTAGTGTTTTAATGTAATACTGAATTTTCATCAAGTAACTAACGGCTCAATAAATACAATAATATACAATAAATATAAAATACAATAACAACTGTTCACAAAGCGCATCTAAGAGCATCTGCTATGGTAGTAACATACAATGTCATGCATCAGATGTCCTTTAGGTAATCATGTTGCAGTATCGTTCATCGAGTTCGCTACCGATGGCACTCTGATGAGTACAGAATAAGTGCGAAACAGGTCAGTGTCTGGTAGTTGGTCTCGATGAAGGATGTGGCAACTTCCAAGGAGATGTCGGAGTAATACCATGCCAGTCGGGGCACATAGCCCGTGGAGTAGGTGTTTTCGTCATCTCCTTCAAATAATGAAGATATACGTTGATCTGTACTGTCATCCGATCTTTCTTCATTAGATTATTATTTATGGGGAACTATGATAAATCTAATTCAGACAACTGTATCCTCTGATAATAATGAGGTCCTTCGAAATATTATTAGCATTCCGAAAAGTAAATGTAGAGCATTTCCTCTCAACAAAATTTTAAGTGGTAATATAGACAAGATGTATTTAGTATTTCAGATAAACCTTTACATTCCTGACATGTACCTGACAGTATTCCTGTGTGTCGTGACACTGAATTAAGATAAAACAAATAACTTTTTCTACAACAAATAATAATTCTTGGATCGGCGATATCTGTCAATTATAGGAACCTACAAAAAAACATCAGAAGAAAATATCACTTTCCGTTTTTGGAATTAGTCAATCAGTATTTAAAAATTCCATTCAACAAGTAAGTTAAACATATTGGTTGGATTTCCTGACTTGCTTTTCTTTCGCTGCTGCACATACCTCTGTGAGAAAAATAGATGCAATTTCTTAATTTTTTGTTGTATGTATTTTTAAGTTCAGTTAAGAATGGTGATACATATAATTAGGTTGCAAAACCGGTTAATTTCTCAATAAATAATTATCGAGTAATATCGTCTTGGAAAATACGATATATTTAGATTATTTGTAAAAAAGTGGCATCACAATGACTGACAAGCTTGTACGTCTAGTGTTATTGTGTTAAAAAAATTATAACAAAAATCTGAATTTTCTACATCTCTTCGATAAGTAATTCAAGTATTGGTTCCCTTTGGTTTTCCACTTGTATATTTCTTATTTAGCATCCATAATTTGACAATTTCAAGAATGTTATTCAATATCTGCAGGCATATTTTCAAAAATATGTATTCCAACTGCGTGAATCCCATATTTATAATTGGTGTATTTAATAAAAATACACTGATAGTTGTCATAAGTAATGCTAAATACTTATGTTATAAGTTTCAGTAATAACAATAAAGGTTCTTGAAACGCTCATCTTACTGTGTAGAATATGCACCACTAGTTTATTTGCTCTATCCTCAAAATTGTTTGAAAGAATTACTATTCACAGCGAGACGCTTCTAGCGTACCCAAAAGAGCAGTTAATTTAAACATCAAATACCTGTTATAAGCCAGTATAATTATGCATTATAGTTTATTTTGGGATTACATTACCTGTAAAATAATAAAAACCAAGAAATCAGAAGTATTCGAAATAAAAATGGAAAATGTAGTATCAAGGGAAACTTTTGAAGTTTGCCCCAAATAACCACTGTAAAATATGCAATAAAAATAAATATATGACAAATTAACTAAATTCCGTCAGTGGTTTTTTAGTTTGATGTAAAATTGTAATGAGTATGATTATATAATAGTAGTTACTTGTTATAATAGTAAAAATATTGAAATTTGGAGTGTTTTTTATTTTTTGGGCTCTATCTAATATATAATAATAATAATAATAATATCTCTATCCCTCATTCTCATCTTAGTGATGAGCCCGGAAGTCAGAGACTTGTGTGGGAGAGGGAGCGGCATATTATTATTTTGCGGGCCGCGAGTGCGCCCAGGAACGACTTACGATGTTATAACTTTAATTACCATTTAGTACGAGAATAAGGGAAACCTGGAAAACCTTATTAATTAAAGTGTACAGTAGGTTGTTAGCCATTTATACAGTGATATTGTAGTACTAGTTGCATATTAAGAACGCTACCAGCCTTACACACACAGATTTAATATTGGAGCAAATAGAAAAAGTTGACCACGGTGAGTATCGAACCGTCGTCAACCGCGAGCGAACGATTGAAAACCAGACGTCTTAACCGCTCGGACACCGAGCTCCACTTTTATCATATTTATCCTTATATTAAATTATTTTTTTGTTTGTGTGATTACCCCACTCTCTTACCCTTGTAGTTATATCATAAATGTCCTACTGTAAAGAAAATGTTTTCTTATAGATTATCTTTACTATTACCAAACTGGTTAAAATCTTCAAATCATCAAATCTATCAATATCATACTAAATGAATCAAAATATATTAAACAATGTATACATATAATACTTGATTCTTGGTAAAGTATTGCTGACATAAAAATTTCTAGTACCAATAATTTGCTAGTAGCAATTTGGTGGACTAATTTCCCTAATAGATTACACAAAACTTGTAGGTACTCAAGGTACTCACCCATGAGGTGAGTCTCACAGTATTAAATTCCCGAATAATATTATATTAAACAATAGTTAAAGGTGTAATTAAAATATTAAGGAAAACTATTTTTGCTATCCGCACAACACAAAATTATATCTGTAGTGAAACAGTTGAAACTACAAATTTTAAAACTTTCATAAGTACCTAATGAATTACGGAATGTTTTTCAATTTACGTGGTATCTCGTATATGTAATGTTTTATAAAGATAGTATTTACCTTAAGAAATACATAAATTTACCAATTTCTTTATTACATGTATATAGGTACTTATATTTATACTAACAGGAATTAGAATTTTATTTTACTCAATTCTAATTACAACAGAAACCACCAGGTTCCCTTGTGTTAGTAGAATAAAAATGTAATAGTGTTCAATCACTTTCCGGTTGAAGTTAAATTATTTGATGATAGCATTAAAATCAAAATAAAGTTAAAAAAATATAGATTATAACATAGCTTTTCCAACCTACAATTTTCCGTTTATAATACTTTCATAAAGAGCTCATTTTATTTCTTGTAAAATCGAAATAATTCTTGTGTTAAAATCTAAATAATCCTCTAATCCTAGAAGCACGAACACAAACACTTATCTGCACGAAAAGATGTCACCTACTAATCTGAATTCGAGAGAACCATTTTCATTTAATTAAATCTGTTGTCAACATTACGTTTAATAAAATATTTTAATATATTATCTCATTAAAGAAAATTGTACAGTATGTGGTTTAGTGGTAGCTTAACAAATCTTTTTTATCTCAAGCGTGCAAATGAAGCTTAGCTTATTTGCGCCTTAGTAAAGTGTTAGTTTTAGGAAAGTTATGTTGGTATTCATATTTAATTGAAAATTTTGTGCTAATGAGATAATTATGTCGACTTGTGGGTACAGAAGAAGAAAAACTTTTTTTTGTACTTCGAACAATTATGTCTTTGAAATTTGGTACTCTGGTGGTTTTGGGTATGCTCTGTTCAAGTCCCTGTATCTCAATAGACAATAGACCACATGGTCGCGGTGGAGGGTCTGGTTTTCGGCCCACTCACTTTTTAACCTAACCCTGTATCTCTTCCGATTATGCCGGAGGTTGACGTAAACTTTGTTATTTTAAATGGAACACCCTTTATATTATTGCATTTTTGGATTCTTTATTAAATTTTATAGTGACTTTTTCATATTCCTAAAGTTAACCATTTTCGAGAAATTTAATTTTAGTAGTGGTGAGAAACACACCGTAGTGCCCTCTTTGGGTCTTTGCCACAATCTGTCTGACAATTATTGTCAAATTGACAGACAGATAATGACCTGCTCTTCCGCAGGTTCTATTACAGCAGTGACCTCTATTGTGACAGTTGATGTGGCCTGGAGTAGTTGTTTCCGGCATCTTCTTCAAATTACTAAGTAGAATTGTCTTCCTCAGAGACAATAGAAGTCACTGCTATATTGGCTCTTGCGTAAAAGCAGGTCGCTATCTGTCTGTCAATTAGACACTAATTGTAAACCAGATTATAGCAAAGACCCAAAAAGGGCACTACGGTGTACTTCTCACCACAATTAATATACAGGTTGTTCCATTTAAAATAACAAAGTTGAAGTCAAATTCCGGTATAACCGGAAGAGCTACAGGGCCGCCATTATTTAGTTTGAAGGGTGCATACCCAAAAACCCCAGGGTACCAAATTTCAAAATTTAAATCTAAGTGGTCAAAATTAACTCAGAAGAGGGATGCAACTCCTGAAATTAGACAAACAATAATCACAAGCAATTCAAGAAAATAGAAAATTATTGTATAGAAAGTAAATACGATGATAGCAAGGAAATCATAACAGATAGGTATAAGCAAGCCTAATAGGGTAAGTAAACAAATAACTACTACGAGTGTAGTAAGGGTACCGCTATATCCTCCATCTGTAAATGCCTTATTAAATAAGGACTGAAACAAATTAAGCCAAAAGCTGTTCTCCTGGCTAATGCCACGCCGAGCGCTGAATTATAAAGCAAAATTTGTCGTATTTTGTCTAACAACGTTAGAATAAAAAATACAAAGATTTGGATTGCAACGAAAACTACGAGGAAATACTCTGGATCTCACGTACGCAAGGCTTACGTATTGTGCCAAATACTCGGGTCTTCGAATTCGTAGGTATGCTCACTTATATTGCGCTGATGAGATCATAAAAAGGTCTGCAATTAGTGACATACTACTATGAATATATCCTCGTAGTTTTCGTTTCAATCCAAACCTTGTATTTTTTATTCTAACGTTGTTAGATAAAATATAGCAAATTTTGCTTTATAAATTAGCGCTCGGCGTGGCATTAACCAAGAGAATAGTTGTTTTGGCTTAATTTGTTTCAGTCCTTATTCAATAAGGGGTTTACAGATGGAGGATATAGGGGTATCCTTACTACATGCGTAGTAATTGTTTGTTTATTTACATTTATCATCTGATAAGCTGTAGAACTCTTTTCTACACCCCGTTGCTGAATGCTAATAGGGATTGGAAGAACACTTTATTGTCCATCACATGGAGCAGTAAAATATAAGGTGTTCCATTAAAAAAAATACTTTTGAGTAGTTGAAATTAGTCAGAATAAAATAATTTTATTGAACACTCTGTAAATAATAAAAAATGAAATTACACATAATCTGAAAGCTTGATGGTCCGCATAGCCATAGCCGAAAACTTGTTACCATAACTTTGCTTGTCAGTCGATGACAAACATTTTAATAAGGGTAGTACCTTATTTTTTCAAAAAAATGTAAATATCTAAAAACTATTAATTTCTCGTATCGGTTGTTCCATGTGAAAAAACGTAGTAAAAATACTTAATTCTAAAGGAAGATTTCCTTCACAAAAAGTAAAATTCCGCTAATCAGTATTTTCGTTCGTGTACAGTGTGATTCACTTTCGAGTGTGTAACATGGGTATCTCGCTTATTATAAAAGATAGACTATAGGCTTAAATTCGGCAAAGTTGCGGAATTTTGTGCTCAATAAGTTGGCGCAAACAAAACCTCCATATCTGCTTTTGTTTTTGAGTAAGAGGCAAAAAAAAATTTTTTCCGGTTTTCGTTTTCTGGCCATAACTTCTATATTTTTGAAAATATTGGCTTATCGTTTTCACATTATTAGGACACTTTCTTGAGACAAATACGATGCCGTAAAGCGTTTTTGAAAAAAATGTCACTTCTATTGTAAATCATCGTCTACTTTATTTTTTCTTATGGGCGCCATATTAGTTTTTCTCATATTTGAATAAACCGGTTTTTTCTGAATACAACAATATAATATATGTTAATATTTGCCTAAAAAATAAGGGCATTATGAAGGAAAATAGGTATTTTTTTGAAAATGTCTAGTTAGCCATGGCCATGACAGTCAGTTCTTGACAAACCACAAATGTCACTTATAATTTTTATAAACTACATCTGTGGAGTACTTTTTACATTGACTAACGATGTATTCAACCGAAGAGAAACAAGATATTATAGATATTTATTACAGATGTAACAAAAATTGAAACAGAACAATTGAAGAATATTTAAACACATGACAACCTGAAAGATGACAACCATGCAAGACATATATTACTAAACTGCACTGTATTTTAAGAAATTATGGCAGTTTTTTTAAACCAAGAAATAGGTATGGATCTGCCATAATTTCTTAAATTACAGTGCAGTTTAGTAATATATGTCTTGCATGGTTGTCATCTTTCAGGTTGTCATGTGTTTAAATATTCTTCAATTATTCTGTTTAAATTTTTGTTACATTTGTAATAAATATCTATAATATCTTGTTTCTCTTCGGTTGAATACATCATTAGTCAATGTAAAAGGTATTTACATACCTTTTATAATACCATACAAAGGTATTATAAAAGGTAAATGCAATTTATAAAAATTATAAGTGACATTTGTGGTTTGTCAAGAACTGACTGTCATGGCCATGGCTAACTAGACATTCTCAAAAAAATACCTATTTTCCTTCATAATGCCCTTACTTTTTAGGCAAATATTAACATATATTATATTGTTGTATTCAGAAAAAATCGGTTTATTCAAATATGAGAAAAATTAATATGGCGCCCATAAGAAAAAGTAAAGTTGACGATGATTTACAATAGAAGTGACATTTTTTTCAAAAACGGTTTACGGTATCGTATTTGTCTCAAGAAAGTGTCCTAATAATGTGAAAACGATAAGCCAATATTTTCAAAAATATAGAAGTTATGGCCAGAAAACGAAAACCGGAAAAAATTTGTTTTTGCCTCTTACTCAAAAACAAAAGCAGATATGGGGGTTTTGTTTGCGCCAACTTATTGAGCACAAAATTCCGCAACTTTGCCGAATGTAAACCTACAGTCTATCTTTTATAATAAGCGAGATACCCATGTTACACACTCGAAAGTGAATCACTCTGTACTGTTCTAATGAAACGGTTAAAATTAACCATAACTAAGCAATTATAAGCAAATTTAACTTTGTTGTGTAATGGATCTAGGAAACTAAAGTAAATATTTACAGCTTATATATTCGATAAAAAAATTCTAGCGTCCTGCATATTTCTGTAATCAATCACCTTTTATTGAGTAAAGTTTTATAGCGAACATGCTTCAATACCTACATAAAGTTACTATAGTGTTTCCATAAAAAAATATACATATCATCAATCAAAATGAAAGAGAAATGTGGGGGTTCTTTGAGGGCGAAATGACGAGAGGTTTCCCCAATCAAGTCTCATGTTCTTAATTAATGTGTACTCCAGTGTCAGAGCTGTACCTACTTCCATGTTTTGTGTATATTATTAGACATGGGGCGATAGCCAGATTTTAGAATGTAACCATCTTTTAAAATACCATATTTAAATCGATACATGAAGAATATAATGATAGGTTTCATCGTAATACCAAAGAGCGGTTTATTTCTAAATCAGCAATAAATGCTACTAGAAGGTTTGGTTGAAAATAGTAATAATGATCTAGCTCATCTTTAACGTGTAATGCTGCTTAATGTGTTTAATGAGTAATTTTTATCGTTCATTATACCCAAATGTATATATAGAACTGGGTGTGACGGCACTGGGTGCGAATTTGTAAAAATATACAACATACACATACACATATACAGTTAAAAAATATAAAATAAACAGTAATTAGAGACTATACGCACTTTAAAATCATACCCACTCAACTAACATAATATATAAAAACACTTATCGATTTAAAATTCAAACACTTACTTATATTACTTAAGTTTTAATGTGTGCAAGAATGTTATTGTAACATTTCATTTCGATCTATAAAAGATCTATAGTTAGTTCAGGGTAGTTCAAATTGGTCGGTTTTCAAGGGTTACAGTTTTCAAGCTGTAGAACATCATTTACCTGCTCTTCGCTGTTAACCCTGTTGTAAATTTTGTTCCTTGGTTTATTGTAAGATCCATAAGAATTGAAGTTCAATTTTAATTTTTCGAAAATTCTCAAGCTGTATTATTAGCAAGTATTACATTAATTTTACTACAATCAAATTATAAATACCTACAATTGAAAATAGGGATCCGTTGCTAAATCTGCATTTTCATTTCTTAAATTGAAACATTTTATTAAGTTGTATTTGTATCCATTTGAGAACGAACCATTTCTGATTTGTGTTAATACGCTTGTAATAATGTTAAACGTCAGACTTGTTTGTTTTCAAGGCCTTTTCAGTCAGAAAACTTAAATATCGTGGTAGGAGTATTTTGAATATTTCATATTTTCTGTAAATCTACACAAAAAATAATAAGTAAAGTATATATTTTTGGAATGCATTTTTAGCCCTCTTTCTCTTTTTGAAATATAATACAAGGTGTTCCGTATAAAAAACACAAGTTGTGGTCACATCACGAAAAGTAGAAATACTATCACTTATAATATCCCTAGTGCTTAAATTATTTCCGGAAATTTTTTCGAGGTCATGAATATTTCGAAAATTATCCCAAGCCTCAGGCGAGGGATAATGTTCTTAAAATATTCATGAACGAGGAAAAATTTCCGGTTTTTAATTTAAGCTCATGGGATATTCGGTAAGAAAATTTCACACGATTACTTTATAAATATTATGCCAAAATAAATATGAAATAAAATGTCATTTTCTAACATTAGTTACGTAAATATTTTATAAATAACTTCAAGACATGTTATACATTTTTTTCTTATTAACTTGTATCTACTAATATTAGTGGAACGACATTTATTTCTGATAATAATTAATCTGAAGTATCTACTTCAAAATTTATATGTTTAATAAAATGCGAAATCTCTTAGTGAAATAACATATTATTTTCCAAGTTTAGTTACATGAACTTTTTATAAATAACTTTGATCTACTAATATTGGTGTAAAAATCTAATTCTAAAAGCACTCCAACTCTCGCGTCTTTATTTTGACATTTTAAATGACAGAAAAATTTCCACTTATTAATTTGACATAAGGTGAAAAATTTCCGGGAATTTTTTAGGTTGGCATGGTAACTGAACAAAAAACAAGCCTCTGATTGGTTAAAAAATGGCGGTGTGAAATTTTCACATTAATTTTTATGCCATCGAATGCATGTCTAAAAAGTGCCTGTAGAATGTTCAAACTGTTTTAAGATGTCTTGAAAGGAAAATGGAAAATGAGCACCAGTCGATTTAGCCAAAAATCGAGAAAAATACTGTAGCTCTAAAACGGTAAGAAATAGAGAGATGCGGTTTGCACCATTGTTATTTTATCGAAAAAAGAGGTATAGACTCGTCTATCAGGTTTGCTCTATTTATGACAGATTTGCAGTAACCCTGGAAAACTGACCAATTGGAACCACGCTGTACAGGGTATTCGCGTATATTTTGACCCCTACCTACAGGGGTTATTAAGAAAAAAAATTTAAATACAAAAGTTGTTTGGTTTTTGACGCATTATCTTTTAGCTAGGCCGAAAAAAAATTGTATGTCGTAAACTTGGGAACACCAATTGAAACATAATATTTTTAAATGGGACACCCTGTATAATTTTACACGCTTAGGGAAACATTTTTTTCCTGATTTCAAAAATATATATTTTGTTGACATTTGCACTGACAGTTTTCAAAATATTCGACAACGAGTACTATAAAAAAATACAAAAAATACAAAGAACTAAAAATATTTAGCACTAGAAATCAACGGTAATAAAAAATATTTAACGATTTTCGATCTAACCTCCTTAACTATTTAAACATTTTCTAATATTTTCATTTCTTAATATTTTTTTTATAATTTACTGTAAACACTAAATATTAAATATTTCGAAAACTGTCAGTGCAAATGTCAACAAAAGATATATTTTTGAAATCAGAGAAAAAAAAAATCTCAAGCGACTGAAGTTATACAGGGTGTCCCATCTAAAAATATTATGTTCAATTTTGTGTCCTCAAATTTACGACATGCAATTTTTTTTTCGACCTAGCCAAAAGATAATACTTGAAAAACCAAACAACTTTTGTATTTAAACTTTTTTTCTAACTTTCTTAATAACCCCTGTAGGTCGTGATCAAAATATACGCGAATACCCTGTACATAATATAGAATGTTCTCGTGGGCATTAAAAAGTTTCTAATTTAACTAAGAATAACGTTGAAGATCGATAGGGATATATTTTGAGACGAGATCTAAATAAAAATAGATTGAAAATACAAATAGAAAAATTATAGACTAAATTCCAATAGAAAGAATAAAAGAAAAAATTGGCGACAAGGCAGAAGACACTCGGGAGGTTTGTCCATTCACAACCAAAAATAGTTTGGGCATACATCGAAGACCGGAGCGGAAAACACGGTTTGTGTAGATTTTAGCATTCTTTTTTCCAGAACTACATATAATACTAGGTGATGTTTTTATTTATTCATTTATTTATTTAATTATTTATTTATAGTCACAAGAGATGCACGATAGGCTAAAGAGCACAAAATATGATCCACAAATAAAACAAAGTAAAAAGAAAGAAGTGCACAGGAGCAAAAACAATAATAATGATCATTTTGGCGAATCGGTGGCTCAGATTTTAGTGTCTCGATCGCTCGAGAACCCAGAACCCCTCTCGAACCATAGTCGTGGGTGCGAATCCCCATTCCACCAGACAATTTTTTATTGAATTGTCTATTCGTAGATAATTTTATTAAATTATCTACTCGTAGATTAAAGCTTCTTCGCAGGGATGGATTGGCAAACATCCTGGTGATGGCCTAAGATAGAAAGAATAGCCACTTGTTGTTAATGTGAGAGATTAAAATCTGTTGATGTTTGATTGTCCCCCTAACTAATGAGGATTTTCCAGGTTTATCTCATTCCATCACTGAATGATGGTTATTAGGGCCTACCAACGTAAGTCGTTCCTGAAGCGCAAATGCTGCCCGCGAAATAATAATACTAGGGGGCCTTTCTATTATATCGTTGAAAGAAAACTTGACATACCTACAACGTAAAGACGTAAAAAAGGAAATTATTTAAAATCAAGTTAAGAGTCCATTCACTGGTCCAAAATAAGCCCAAAATCGGAGTTCGTCTCGTGTGTAATTATAAAAAAACTGTAAAAGATAGCGACTTAAATATAAATTATTATTAATTATAGATCCCTATAGTAGTAATTGAATTTGAAATTCTTTTTATTTTTAAAATTCCACGCAAAAAATCTTGTACTATAATAGCGTATATTCAAAAATTATTTTCTCTAAAATACATGTATTAAACAAGACTTTGCTACTATAGGGATCTAGTTTGACTTTTGATCTTTCCGGTGATTTATAACATTAAAAAGAAATTTTATTGCACTTATAAGACAAATCCGGTACCTACCCTTTCAATGAGGGCTAACTTTGTTACCATGTGCCTTTTTACTTCGGCTTTACGTGCATGTCCGAAATCTAAATAATTCGGTAGTAGAAATATGTAAGTCTTCACCCATCGGCTACCCAAGCTCTCAACCCGACCCCGAATTCATGCCTGTGAAGTCTACAGTGAATAGATCCTTAAGCGTTTAATACACTATAAAAATCCAGTAATACAAGTAGAATTTAAATATTTGGTGGAGATTATTTTGTTATGATTTTTAAAATACCTGATTATCTGGATTCAAATTGAGAAAGAAACTATTGTGTCACCCGTTATAAACTTGTTCTACAACTTGAGTTAGATAGTTACAAATTCATGAGTGGAAACTGATATCAAATCAATGAGATCCTACAAACTGAAACTGTAATCAAAGCTGTTTGGAAAGCATGCATTACTCCTAACTGATACGTGTAACGATACTTAAGTGCCGCTCTGTGTATTTTACGCACCTGACGACTCTGGTATATTGTCAACTGGTAGCAGATTAGTAAAGGGAGTGGGGATACATTGCTATGTAGCGTAATGAACAATTTTAATTAAAAAGAGGTAAATTACCCAAAGTGATCGAGCACAATGGGTTGATGAATCGAACAGCTACTTCCGCATTCTACTATTCACCTGGCTAGCTTCAGATAACTTGGTAATTAATGAAGGCCTTTGTCGACAAACTCTCCCTTTAGTATTTGTCCTAGGAAACTGTTTAATCAGCCGGGAAAATTCCTTCTAACCACTTTTCGTTAAAATAATTTAAATTGTATCCCATTAATCTTGGTTTCGACTTTAATTTGAACGATTTAACATCGATTTTTAAAAATAACTTCAATTAAAGTTAAATTTGTTCTGGAAAGTATATTTGCTTAAGGTATACAACCTATTTTACCAAAAACGAGCTTTACTTTCGTTTATCTTAATAATTCTTCTTTGCATGGTGCCAGAAACAAATAATCCTCTGTTGTCTGACTGAAAAGTTGGGAGAGTAAACAACTTAACTTAAATAGCTGAAACTTAACTGTAGTATGATACACGCAGAACTACTTATATAACTTATATTAAAAAAGAAAGAAAATCAAAGCCAGCACAAATAGTACTGCAGCCGATAGAAATAGGCGAACACAACAGAACGTTACAAAGGCTGACAGCCTTCAAAAATCTATCTTATTGGAAGACACCATTTTCATTGAGCATTCTGTGTTCATAAATACGTCAAATATTATCATCTTTAATCGCCGTTTTGAAAACAAAACGAATACGAAATCAGAACTATATGAAAAGTCGCAGATTTGTCCAATGAGCGCAGGAGTTCGTTTGCTTGGCGAAAATTCATTTTTACAGTTCACTACTCCATGGCCTATTTTGTGAACGTTGATTTCAGTGTAGAATTGGTGGTAGTTTTCTTTTGAAAATTTCACACCGCCATATTTTAACCAATCAGAGGCATGTTTTTTGTTCAGTTACCATGCCAACCCAAAAAATTTCCGGAAATTTTTTACGTTGTGTCAAATTAATAAGTGGAAATTTTTCGTTCAGTTAAAATGTCAAAATAAAGACGCGGGAGTGGAATTAATCAATACATTTCCTATGCTCGAATTTAAGTAATATTCTAAAATTAAATTATGTTCTACCAATATTAGTAGATCAAAGAAAAATATAATATGTTTTTAAGTTACTCATAAAAAGTTCATGTAACTAAACTTGGAAAATGGTATGCTATTTCACTAAGAGATTTCGCATTTTATTAAACATATAAATTTTGAAGTAGATACTTCAGAATAATTATCAAAAATAAATGATGTTCCACCAATATTAGTAGATCAAAGTTAATAAGAAACAAAAATATAATATGTTTTTAAGTTATTTGTAAAATATGTACCGTGTTTTCCAACGAAATGACTCACCCCCTATATCTTTTTTATTTGTGGTGCTAATAAAAAAAGTTTTATATAAAAGTTTTATAATTTTTTACGAGCTTTCCATATATGTAGTTGAACAGCCAAAATGAGTGCAGCTTAAAGAAATATTAACCTATGTTCAATTTTTTTAAATGGAATACCCTGTATATTTTTTAATTATTGCATTCTACGAGTTTTTCTGGTTTCAAAAATATATATATATATATATATATATATATATATATATATATATATATATATATATATATATGTGCTATAATCGGTGCAAAGGTTGTCATTTTATGGAGCTTTTTTATAACACGTTTTGGAAGCAATTACTCCTATTTGAGGCCTTGTTTCTATCCAAGGCTAATTTGATAAATGAACAATGTCTAAGGCAGCTGCAGCTTCTGTGTTATAAAAAAGCTCCATAAAATGATAATTGTTGCACCAATTATAGCACATATATATATTTTTGAAATCAGAAAAACTCGTAGAATGCAATAATCAAAAGATATACAGGGTATTCCATTTAAAAAAATTGAACCTAGGTTAATATTTCTTTAAGCTGCACTTATTTTGGCTGTTCAACTACATACCTGGAAAGCTCGTAAAAAATTATAAAACTTTTGTATAAACCTTTTTTTATTAGCACCACAAATAAAAAAGATATAGGGGGTGAGTCATTTCGTTGGAAAACCCTGTGCCTATGTAACTAATGTCAGAAAATGACATTTTATTTCACTAAGAAAACTAATTTTATTAAGCATAATATTTGCAATGCTCGAAGTACTTCAGAATAATTATCAGAAATAAATGATGTTTCCTTTCCAAAGCGGGACATTTTCAAAAACACAATCTAATAAATCAGCAAATTGCACAAGCACAATGACACGATGACAAGTGTTGGAACTTAACCAAGGTACCGTACTTGACAGTCGTAAAAAATGTTTGTTATTGCTCATGGCTCACTATGAGGAATGACTGTTTGTCATTCGTAATTAAAATGTTCAATTTTGGCATAATATTTATAAAGTATATGGTGTGAAATTTTCTTACCGAATATCCCACGAGCTTAAATTAAAAACCGGAATTTTTTTCTCGTTCATGAATAAGTATTTTAAGAAAATTATAATTTTCAAAATATTCATGGCCTCGAAAAAATTTCGGGAAATAATTTAAGCACTAGGAATATTATAAGTGAAAATTTCACATTTACTTCAGAAGCTTCTGCCAATCAGAAGCTTTGTATTTGTTTGGTGACCATAGTAACAGAGACGATTTCCAAAAATCATCTCTCCTCCTTCTGGCAGGAGGAAGTGATTACATCGGAAATTTTTTGACAGCCAAAACATCATGTGACATTTTACATTTTGACATTTTATTTAATTAATATTTTTTAAAGAATGTACTTAGGCTATAAGTATACCTACTTCAATTGAACATATCAAGAGGGAACAATAAAAAATGACATTCCACAACAATTAGGTATTTATTTCTTATACTCGTATTTGTTGACGAACTGCAAATGAATTTGGAATTCCTTAGCCACTGCTTCTTTTTTCAGACACATCACTTGATCATGATCCAAGCTTATTAAATCTCGACTTTTATAAAGTATAATGTAATATTTTGCAACAATTTTGCTTAGTTTTAACCAAACTAATAGTTTATATTTAACAGGAAGCCGAAGAAGTTTTTGTTTTATCACTTCAAATAAGTTACTGGAACTAATTTCGGGCTCATATCTATCAACTACGCAAGTTAAAAACTTGCAGTGTATGTGTAGTTTGAAGAGTTAAGTAGAGAATGATGTACCATTCATTATCATTCTGTACTTAACTCTTCAAACTACACGTTCACTACATACTTATATAAATAAAAATGATGAAAAACAAAATAAAACCACCCCATACAATGAAATTAAAATAGGAAATTTATATTAGCTGTTAAGTAACTTTGAAAAAGTCCAAAAACTCGGACGAAACATAGTATATTTGTCCATGTAGGACTGGCTGAAAGTTCTCAAAAATAAAAACAATAAAAAGAGAAAAATAGTTATTTGTTTAACTAGTACAAAAAATACACGTCTTCGGGACGAGGGAAAGGGTTGCCGTACAACGCGTAGCGGAGTCCGGCAATTTTACGATGTCTTATTTGTATGGTTGGAAAACAAATTATTTTTTTTCCAACCATACGAAGAAGACACTATACCATTAAATTATTTTATATAAAAAGAGGGTCCTTTCGGGACTGTTTGAGATCGCCATAGCAACTGTATAAAAAGGAGATTATTGTACAGTTGTACAGTACCGAAAAGTAATGTGACATTGACATTGCATGTCACATAATATATTGAAGTTTAAGTAAATAGAAAAATAGAAACAGATAGTGACTCCGTTGAATCGGTAAACTGGAGGTACTAATTAGAAGCGGTTGGAAAAAAAATATTATGTTAAACTCGTACAAAAAATACGTTTTCGAGACTCGTAAAATTGTCGGACTCCGCTACGCGTCGTCCGGAACTCTTTCCCTCGTCCCGGAAACGTGTATTTTTTGTACTAGTTAAACAAATAACTATTTTGGTTGTTTTTTTTTTGAAGAAATAAATTATACTTTAACAGCCAACAACTCTTCCAATATCATCTATAAAACTTAAGGGAGAATAGTACGTGGATACCTCTGCACAACTTCGAGATATTTTTTCTTAACATATTTAAATAGATTTTAATGTGTGCCAACGGGTTGTAGGACACCTACAAAGGAAACACTTTTCAAGTTTTTCGACAGTTTTTGGCTACTCAATTTTAAAATGTATCCGAATCAGATATTAAATCAACAAGAGAAATACTTCTGCCAGTTAATTTAAATGAAATATGTAGTAGCATCGAGGATGGTATTCATATCCCACAAATACGCGACTACGTGAATTGCAATGCAGTGGCACACTAAGTAGAAAAGAGTAGATTAAAAAAGTTGATTTTTTATCATTAGAGGTTTATCCTAGCATATTCCTAGAATTGTTTCAGTGATGCACTGTTCGTAATATTTTACCAGTGTCTGCTATTTCTGGAAAAGCTTGATACGTTTATGAACATTTATAACGTGTAGATATTTAACATATTTTTCGTAATAGGTTGCGGTGCAGATGTTATATTTAGTTTATTAAAGCTTTAGTAAAAATTTATTCTATGATATGTTAGTTGTATACCGCCTGTAACTGTGCCTCTATCGCATTATCTATATATTATTCTTTCAATCATTTAGTATTTATCTATATCTACTTACGAAAACACTAACACATTATTAACGCAACTCTTTCACAAAAATATGAATCACAAGTTCTGGAATTCTAACTGGGATACTCATCCCCGATAACGGTAGAGGAGGACTCGATATGTCCGGAATTGATGGAAAAGGAAGATACACCCCTTAACTTTTTGGGAGAGTGAGGTGCTTTCGGGGGGTTTAGACATGTCTTTGATACTAAGGAGTTAAACAGAAGGGAGGTGGAGTTTCTTACATGGACCCAAATTCTGACATTCATCAGAAGGTCAGGTATGTAGATTCGAGAAGGATCAAGGAGTGGAGAGTAGGTAACGGGACGGCAGAGGTGGGCAAAAAGGACGGCTAGTGATCTACTTGTCAGGCTTCAGCCACCCCATTCACTACTATTACTACCAGTTATCTGAAAACTACTTATGCTTAAACATAAATAAAAGTAGTCACCCTGAGACAGTAAACAAAAAATAGAAAACATTGATGAATTTTAATTGATATTAATTTCAAGTAATGGACTACGAAAATAGTTTTCGGAAGCCCTTACAAAGAAATCTTATTTTGCCTTTAAAAATAAGTTGAATTACTTTTTTATATAAGTGTGAACTTTAATTTAGTGGTTAGATAAGACCAGTTTTCAAAAGACCAACCCATGACGTTCATTTTTACGCAGTAGTTTATTTTTAGTTTCCGTAGTATAAAACTGAAAATATGAGAGGATGACTTTCGTCGACTATGGCAGATAAAAGATGACGGTGATGATGTGCATAGCACTATATTAGACATATTTCCAACATTTAATGTTGGGAACATCAAATATAATGAACCAAATTATTGTTGCAAATACTATTAGCTAGCAATATTATTATATTATTATTATAAAACTACTTTTGAACATACTGATAAAGTTATAATTGTTTGCTGTTGGTAGATTTAATAAAAAGATTGTTGTTTCCAAAAAATGACTTCCTTCAATGTGTTTTCTGGACAACAAGAATAATAATAACGAGAACTAATGACTAAAGACAGTTATTTTAGTAAGTGCGTTCACATTCACTTATTAATAGCTAGTACAACAAAATAGTATCGAAAACACTGAATATCTACAAAATGGATAGACAAGCCAATTTTTTAAGGAGTAGGGGGCCATAGGAGATGCCCGAATTCACAAAGTTCTAACAAAATTTCCCTATGCGTTAGCGGCTATCTTGAAAGGGTAGTAAATTTGAATATCTCGACCCCTATCTGTTGATTTTTTAAATCAATATTTTTAAGCTAGCCAGGCCAGGGGAAATTTAAAGTCGTCGCAGTCGTCATCATCTTCGAGTACTTTGCTGCAATTGTCCAATGTTACAATGTACTGCAGATGATTTCGAAAGAGAGAAAATCGTCACCAAAAAGAGTCGTAATAAACTTACATATTATGTTATCATAATGTCATAGAATAGAACGAAATGTATTTTCTCGGGTCCGGGCATTACACCTACTGGGGACAAAAAATGTACCTGAAACTTAACCTCAGGGGTGGTGCGGAAAAGAGTTTTAATTCATGGGTAAACTTCCCCACGAAAAACATCTTCGGTATTTTGTCACCATAAAAGCCCATAATATACCAAAATTGTAGAGAATTGAGTCCTCAACAAGTTTTAGTTGAAATTTTTTGCGATAGGGTCGCCAGGGGCAATAAAGTGGTCAATAATCATTTCTGACCACCAAATTGACAACTTGTTGGTTGTAAATTTTTTCCCTTAAATAGGTACTATTAAACAATTTTTCAAGCAAAAGTTACACACGAAACAAAAGTCCAAGAGGTGCGAATCACAAAGGAATCTACATTGTTTTTAGCCAGAAATATAAAAAGTACCTATATACAATTTTGATGTACCTTAACATAGCTTAGACTAGTGTGGTTTACTATGATTACATAATTACCAGGAAACAAAATGTTTTGGAAGAGTTAACGTCATATTACTAATTTTATAACTGATGACGTGAACCGTTTGAATTTCTGTTTCGAATATAACAATAATGTTTCCACCATAAAAAAATGTCAATCTGACAAAAATTACTTTTCATACAAAGAGTTCTACCGTTCTATCGTACAAATATTCTACCGACGAAGAGTTGAGGATCAACTCGAAACGTATAGAAGAAAGCTAGTTAAGTGTTTAATTTATTTTAAATTTTATTATAATAACTATTTTATTTAGACAAATTTTAGAATATGACATATTATGGAAATTTGTATAAAACTGAAAAACCACTGATGAAATGTAGTTAATATATCAAATACTATTTTATCACACATTATACTGTGGTTTTTTGGGGCAAACTTTAGAAGTTTGCCTTGTTACTACACTTTGAATATTTAATTTGTATAGGTACTTCTGGTTTATGCTTTTTGTTATTTTACAGGTGGTGTAATCCCAAAAGAAACAAACTATGAATTATCTATCTGTTTTGCCATTTTTGGATACTAGTTTACCATACTGATAGTTATTTGCAAGAATGAGCTAAATAGTGTTATATTCAAAGAATATAATTCAATATTTTATTTCTTGCAGTTATGTGTATCTCAATAAATTACATATGGACATTACCAAGATAATGACAAGTAAATATTTGAAATAATAAAATACAAACAGACATATGCAAATCATTGAATAGTATTTTGTAAAACAATTTTCTTATTATTCCATTATTCCATATTATTGGCTATATTATTATTGTATCTAGAAATTTAAAGAAACAAAGAGATTCTCTCATTAAGACAAGATACAAAAGATTTTATCATTATCGTTAGAATTAGCATGAATGTATAAAGATATAGAACCTAAAATAACATAAGGGCCGGTTTCATAATTAAATTTAAAGTACCTTTAATTAAAGTTACTTTTAGATAACTTGGATACTATTATTAGGACCAGTATTGAATCGAAACTATTTAAAAGCAACACAACCTAAAATCCATTTAGATTTAATTATAAAACCCAAGGATTGTTAACTGTTTACAGGATTGCTCGATCGCTCAATTTTGTCATCCGCCTTTGTGACGTCATCGAAGATATATCTAAGCGAATTGTCAAAATATACCTATTTTGTGTTTGTTATTTTTCACATTTGCAAGAGAATTTTCGTATTTGAATGATTATTAATATTATTATTTATTAAAGTTTGTAATAACAGTATGAATTGTACCTTTTTCTACAAGTTCGAGATCTTTGGATCTTTGATGACGTCACAATTATGGATTACATTGTAGTATAGGGATCGAGCAATCCTGTAAACAGTTAACAATCCTTGTATAAAACCGGCCATACTAAATTATAATTGGTAACTTATTAGAAACACAATCTCCATAGTGATGACGAAATTATACTCACGTGAAATTGTGAACAGTCCCACCACAATTCCTGAAGTATGATTTGTAATAGAAAACAATTCCATGTTTTTTATAAAAAAAAAAAAGAAAGAAGAAATGCGGTTTTGCTATTTTTATTTTTTACAAAATGTTTACAAATACAATACTTTATTTACCTCATACCAATTTTAAATATGTATTTTATATCTCGATTGATATAAATAGATTTTTAAAAACTTTTATTTTACTAATGAGGATAGTACATACTATCCTTTATAACTTTATTACATTAAAATATACGTTGAGATTATTGCTGCAACGGAGTCTAAATCAGAACTGATAAAGATAAAATATACGTTGAGATTGTTTCTTCAACGGAGCCTGAATAAGAACTGACTAACAATGGTAAAAAGTGATATTTATAAGTTATAAATATCGCTTTTAACCATTGTTAGTCAGTTCTTATTCAGGCTCCGTTGAAGAAACAATCTCAACGTATTTTATAACCTACGGGTAAGCTGACTATTAACAATTTCAAGGATTTCCTAGAATGAATACAAAGATATGCTGATCATTCGTGAGGTGGCTAACTAAATAATTAGATTAAATACAATGTATAGAATAAGGTATCATATAACTAAGATAAGGCACGTCCTGTTATTGAAGTCCCGTGCTAATTCCTATATAATAACTCCCTCCTTAAATAAAAAGTTGATGCTATGCATTAACTTTTAGGCAAAAGTTTTCGGGTTTGAGTTGAGTTTGATGTCTTCTTCGAATGGTTCCTGAACATTGATGCTCGGTCTTCTCCTTGGGGAAAGAGGTCCATATCTTCTGAAATATGACCTTGAACTCGGCTGTTGTGGTGGTTGGTCATTGGAAATAGCAATACCAATTTTCCTCTTTTTTCTGCATTTGCATGTTATGTACAATAAAATCAAGCATATTATCAGGGTAATTGTGAGGTAAGTAAACCAAGAAATATGTTTGGTCATGAAAGGCTCATTGATTAATTTATCTAAATTTTCAGAGTATTGTGTTTGGCAATACTTAAATCATCTGTATTTAGGTTACTTAATTTTAGGGGTTTTAAATTTGGAAGTTTGTTCTTTTCTGGGAGGTGATCACAACACTCGTATGGGATTAAAACGGCATGTTTCGTATAAGTAAAGTTGTATTGTTGATAGGATTTCGCATGAACTCGTGTACTTCCTACAAACGAGTTACAATCAGGTTGTAGTCTTAGTATTGAATTCGTATCGATAGTTTTTGAAATTACTTCTTTATTTGGACACTTGATAATTATTTGTAATGGGTCCGAAATAGTTATTAGCCACTGATTTTTAATAAGTTCTTGTACACTATAGTCTTTAGCAAATATTAAATTGGAATGACTCGTTCGTGGTATGGCACTTAGTGATCTTAATAATTGTGCTTCACAGAAAACATCACTATCTATGGGATACGATAAAACGTCTGAACATAATTTGATGTTCGGGCTTAATGGTTTAGTCATTTAGATCTTGTAGGGGTACATATAACAAGGAATCATCGTTTTTCGCGATATATTTTTGGGATGTACCTAAAATATGGTGAAGACCTGTTCGATTATCCAATACAGGGATAGGGTATAAATGTTAAACGGTATACCACTCGGGTTCTATTAAAGGAATTTTTAATACAAATACTAATTTAGAATCTGTTTGAAATGCCGATAATTCGATAATATCGAAGTATTGAGCAACCTTAGACATTTGAGGTGGTAACGGTAAACTATCTTTATTTAGAGATTGGCCAATAATTTTAAGTGAATTTACCAAATCTCTTGGTGTAATTATAGAACTGTGTATGATCTTCAACCTAGCAAATGTTACTGAATTTAGCATATCATCTAAACTGTTTTCCAAAAACATATAACTTTCCATGAGGGATTTGCATATTTCTAATATTTTTAATTTAGCGCGAATATACTGTATATCATCGGTTAATTTAAATATCGTTTTCTCAATTTCTTTTATGTCGTTATTAAAAGTTTCTTCATCAATTTTAAGTTTATTGATTGTAGAATTAAAGCTTTGTATTACCGATGTTGTGACTGATATTTGATTTTTTAATAGATTCTCGATTTGATGTTCATCGTTTACTAATTTGTTTATACAATTATTGTAATATTCACCATCAGAGGCGTCTAGATTACCAGTTATACTTTTCCAAATTGTTCCTATTTCGTTTAATAGGCCACGTTTGTATCGTTTAGTATCTGCAAATGTTTCTTCATATTTTAATTGTAAAGATTGTGATATTTGACTTAAGAGGCTAATATGTGTTTTAACTGCTGTATGAAATAATAGCATTTGTGGGTGTTCTGAGTTAAAAAGATTTAGTATGTTATCTAAAATTATGTTATTATTGTCAAATGCTGCCTTAATTGGTTGTATGTCTTTGTAGGCAAGTAATGTCCATTTGTTATTTGAAATTTCGATTCTGCTTTCTTCCTGATAATAAATTCCAAATGTGTTGTTGATTGGTTCTAAATGGTACTGACATGTCACTGCTGTAAACAGCTGTAGAAACCTGAAAATAAATTTTAATTTTCATAGTATGGTTTCATACGATCGAAATTTACTTTTGTAAATTGTTTAGTATGGGGATTGAATAAAATTGCTGAATTTTTTAATATGTCTTTAATTTCAAAGGGGCCGTTGAATTTATTTTGGAGTTTGTCTGTAAATTGAGATTCTTTAACATAAACCTTGTCACCTACTTTGTATTGTAGTTCTTTTTCTGATACGTGTTTATCATATCGAATTTTGGCTTTTTCTTTTTGTAAATTAGTTTTAGTATGGGCTATATTGTAGTAATTTGAAATTCGGTTGTTTAAATCTCGTACATACTTTGATATTAATTCCTCCTGATTATAAAGTGTTTCAGGTGGACGGCTTGATGTATGACCGAAGATTAACTCGTACGGTGTAAAACCAGGTGTAAAACCGGTGTTTTGTTAATTGAGTTGTTGTAACATATGACGGCATAGGGAATTATTGTGAGGGGGTGATCGTCAGGGTTTTCTGATATGTTAACTCTTATCATTTCTAATAGGGTTGCGTGAAATCGTTCAACCGATCCGTTTGATTGCGGATGATTTACGCTAGAATACGTGAGATTGATATTGTAAAGAGTACATAAGTCCTGTAGTAATTTATTGTTAAATTCACGTCCGTAGTTCTGTAGTGTTGAAAATATAGTAATAATGTGTTTACTACTGATTTTGCCGATTTGTCGCTGATAGGATAAGCTTGAGTGAATTTTGTTAGCTCATCTCGAATGGTTAGTACATAATTTTTTGATGGTATTTCAAGGATGTCTAGATTGATTCTCTCAAAAGGTGTCTTCGGCGTTTCGGTGATTACTAAGGGGTTATCGAGATTTTTCCGTAAAATTTTGGTCTTTTGACCAATTTCGCAGTGTTTTATAAAGTTTTCGACGTCTTTTGTTAATCCTTTCCAATAAAATTTAGGTTGGTCCTATGGTTTCATTAATTCCGCGATGTAAATTATTTTTACCGTTATGGAATTGATCGAGAATTATAGGTATTTGGTCTTGTTCCGGTGTTTCGACAATGTTTTGACAAATTACCAGTTGTAATTCTGTGTCACTAAAAATAAATGAAAAGATTTCGAGTATTGGCAAATTTAGGTTATTTTCTACATAATATTTATTGGATATGTCGATTTCGTCTTGATTTTTATAAATTGTAACAAATAAATGCATTATAGCCGATTCCATGTCAAATGGTAATGGTATAATATAATATTTACGATTTTTTACTGATTTACTATTAAGTATGTTTATTTTATTTTTATAAAATTCTGGTTTTTCCTCAAATATATCTTCAATAATGTTGTAATGCAAATCTTCCAAATGATTATGTTGGAAGAACGTAATTATGTGTTGTCTTTGTCTAGTAGTTGTTTGTTCGAAAAAGAAATTTTGTTGTAGTCAATTAAAGATTTTGAGTGATATGATTTTAAAAATAAGTCAAATTCTTCTGAGATGGTCTCAGGACTAATTTCGGTACGTTCAGAGTCAGATGTGTCGACTTCATCATTAGTATTGGCCATTAATATTTGGTTATGAAATTTAGATGCTTCCTTGAAGTGATTAATTTTAATACGAGATAGTGCATCTGCATTTTTATTGATTTTGCCTGGTTTGTACATGATTTCGTAGTCGTACTCCTCTAATTTGAGACGCCAGCGAACAAGTCTGCTACCTGGGTAATTTATAGAACAAAGCCACGTAAGTGGTCGGTGGTCAGTTATTAATTTAAACTTTCGTCCAAATAAGTATGGTCGGAAGTGTTTTACCGCCCAAACGATTGCTAATAACTCTCGTTCTATCGTGGAATATTTTGTTTCTGCGCTACATAATGTACGGGACGCGTATGCGATCGGAAGATCTTTTCCTATAGGTCCTTGCGATGACACAGCGCCAATTGCATAGGCACTTGCGTCTGTTGTAAGAATAAATGTTTCTTCAAAATTCGGATATATTAAAATGGGCGTTGACGTCAATGCGTCTTTTAATTCCTGGAATGAATTTTGACAATCTACATTAAAGTGAAATGGGGTATCTTTTTGGAGTAATTTCGTTAATGGTTTGGAAATTTTGGCAAAATTTGAAATGAAGCGACGGTAATATCCGGCGAGTCCTAAGAAAGATTTGATCTCTTTAGGGGTTTTAGGTCCTGGGAAATTTTGTATACAATTAATTTTCGAAGGATTTGGTTTAACACCATCTTGTGTAATTACATGCCCTAGGTAAGCTACTTCCTTCCTAAGGAATTCGCACTTATCGGGTTGGATTTTTAAATTGGCTTTACGTAAACGTTTAAATACTTCAGTTAGTCGCGATATATGTTCGTGAATCGTGGGTGAATAAATTATTATATCATCCATATAAACGAGACATCGTTCATTTTGGATTCCTAGTAGAATGTTGTCCATTACGCGCTGGAAGGTCGAAGGTGCGTTTTTTAGGGCAAATGGCATTCGAACAAATTCGAAATGGCCATTTTCAACTGAAAATGCTTTTTTTGCTATGTCTTTTTCTTCGATTTCAATTTGGTGGAAGCCAGAGGCGAGGTCTAGCGTTGTGAAATATTGGCATTTTCCTAATTTGTCAAGTAAGTCTGATATGTTCGGTAGAGGGTATTTGTCATCTACTGTCAATTCATTAATTTTGCGATAATCAATTACGACGCGCCACTTCTGTTTACCAGAGGCGTCAAGCTTTTTTGGCACTACCCAGACGGGGGATGACCATGGGCTAATTGATGGTCTAATTATACCTTGGTCAAGCATTTTGTTCATTTGGGATTTTACTTCTTCTTTATGTACCTGAGGGTATCGATATGATTTTGTAAAAATCGGTTTGGCGTTATTAGTGTCAATGGGGTGTTTAATTTCGTTTGTGAACGTTAACTTGTCACCTTCTAAATAAAATATGTCAGAGTAATTTAAGCATAAGTCAGTAATAAATTCTTTTTCTTCGTCATTGAGGTGTTCTAAGCGTAATTGATTTTTTATTTCGTGTTCCCTATCTGTACTATCGGTTTGAGTATTATAGTCAATATCTTGGTTATTTAAATTACAAATTAATTTTGGATTTTCAATTGGTTCTAAAATTAAATCTGAAAAATTAATTGTTTTTGGAATAGCGTTGGCGTTAATAACTGATGTAAAAAATTCGCCATTATGATTTATTTTCACTAGAGCATTCAGAAGTCTTACTTTCTCCTTTTCTTGCGCTAACAGTATAGCGTCAGTGTTTTTTAATTCACATTTTAATTTAAATATTTGTTCGGTACGCAGTTCTATAGAAATTTTATTTTCTGCGATGGTATTGGTACAGGGTGTTTCTTGCGTATCTTCTCCTACTTTATATAATGGTACGGTTTTGTATTTGGTGATTAATTGTCTGTTTTTTAAGTCGATTATACATTTATGATGTTCTAAAAAATCGGAACCTATTAATCCATCAAATTCAATATCAAGATTATAAATATAAACTTTATGTGGGTCACCTACTTGAAAGGGGATAAAAGTTGATTTGGTAATAGCAATTTTTTCACCTGTTACACCTTGAATAGCGACATTTTCTGGAAATCTCTGCGGAAAGTTTTTTACAGTGTTTTCATTAAAAATGGAAATTCCTGCGCCGGTGTCTATTAAAAGTTTGAAGGTTTTGGAATGGTCTTTTATGTAATAAAGGTTATTTGAATTTACTTTGAATAGAGGATTTAAATAAAGTTTTGTTCCGGGAAGTTCAGGTTTGGACTGAAATTGTCTAGGTTCATTGTCTGTATTTGGCTTTCGATTTCTGATAGCGGGTCTTGTACTTGGAATATTTCCTGGGTGTTGTAATCTGTTTGATGTTGGTAATTGGGGGGATCGTCTTGAGACGATAAGCCTATCTGAAAATCCTGAGTGGAATATTCATAGTTGTTTGATGTTCCCTGAGCTGATTGCTCTGAGTATTGATCGGAGTCGTATTGATCATTGTATTGATCGTCGCAGTAATATTGTGTTTCATCATTAACATTTACGAAATGTGCTCTTGGTTGGTTATTATTATAGTTCGGATTTGGTTGGATGACTGAAGGTCGGGGTTGAAATTGATGTGGACGATTGGGTTGTTGTCCTGGTCGTTGATTCTGAAAGTTCTGTGTAGTTGGTCTCTGTTGCTGCTGTTGTTGCGGAGCTTGGGACCTTTGGAGATTTTGTTGAGAAGAGTTTCGGTTTAAATAAGAGTAATTATTTTGATAATTTTGACTTGGGTAAGAGTAATTTTGGTAATTGGGATTATTAAAAGATTGTTGACGTGTGCGACATTCATTTGCTAAATGTCCACTACGTTTGCAGAAGTTGCATAATTTTTGTTGATGTGAAATTGGGGGTTTCTTTGCTTGATTAGAATTTATGCGAGATTGATTGGGCTTATCAAATTTTTGGTTTTCAAAATATGACAGCTGGAGTTCTCGTCTGATGTGATGAGAAGCATCAAGCATGATAGCTGGGTTTCCTGCCCTAATTATATGTCCTTGCCGAGGTTCTAGGCCAGTGAGTAATGTGTTGAGTGTCATGGTCTCTATTAATTGAGACTACGCTTCTTTCTGATCATTAGTCATGCTAGATTTTTGGATAGCTGCATGCATTTTGGAATTATGTGTTTGCAAGCGTGAAAAGAAGGTTAATGCAGATTCATTGGGTAATTGTCTGATTCTTTGTAGGTCCTGGATGAGGGACGTCAGGTCACGAGGATCACCAAAATGTATGGATAATAATTGTTTTATCTCCTGCCAAGTTGCGGGATTGCGCGAGTTTATGAACTGAGCTGCTCTACATTTCAATTTGTTTTTAATGTGTAAAGTCAGTAACTTTCGCTGGTCACCGACAGCCATGTTAAATGCATGATCGCAAGCATTTAAAAATGTATTTAAAATAATTTGGTCGCTCTCAAATTCGGGTACTATCGAAAATGTTTCGGAAAGTTTGTATGGTTCGATTATTGCCTGATCTTCTTGAACTTGGTCTGGCATTTTGTAAAAATTTTAAATTTAATAAAAGAATAAAAATTAATAGCTTTATATTTAAAATAGAATTTGTTGCTTTCCTTTGCTTTTGAAAGCGGATTTTTATTTAGCAATGTTTGATTGTTGAGAATTCTTTTTCTCCCGTTTTCTTACTTCTTTGGATTTCCTACTTCTTTGGATTTCTTACTTCTTTGGATTTCTTACTTCTTTGGTCGATGTAGATTTACCACTGCTAGTTAGGCAAAGTCCTTGTTCTAACGGCGTTTAAATCTATCTTGCTTTCTTACTTCTTTGGTTTTCTTATTTCTTTGTAACTTTTTTGTTTCACTGAACTTTTTGTTTATTAAAACTTGGAACTGGGCTCTTCGACTGGGAACTGGGTTCAGTTTCACTGAACTTTGTAACTTTTTGTTTCTTAAAACTTGGAACTGGGCTCTTCTTTGTTGAAGGATTAGGATCGACCACTGTTAGTTAGGCACTTCCTTGTTCTAACGGTGTACAAATGTATCCTACCGACTGCGCCACTTTTTATATCTCGATTGATATAAATAGATTTTTAAAAACTTTTATTTTACTAATGAGGATAGTACATACTATCCTTTATAACTTTATTACATTAAAATATACGTTGAGATTATTGCTGCAACGGAGTCTAAATCAGAACTGATAAAATATACGTTAAGATTGTTTCTTCAACGGAGCCTGAACTGACTATCAATGGTAAAAAGCGATATTTATAACCTACGGGTAAGCTGACTATTAACAATTTCAAGGATTTCCTAGAATGAATATAAAGATATGCTGATCAATCGTCAGGTGGCTAACTAAATAATAAGATTAAATACAATGTATAGAATAAGGTATCATATAACTAAGATAAGGCACGTCCTGTTATTGAAGTCCCGTGCTAATTCCTATATAAGAAGTATGCAACCAAAGTATTATTAGAAACCGATAACTATCAATACAATACATCTATATTAAGCGATAATTAGTCTACCCACAACAGTGATCCTCTCACAAAATTTCTGATTCTCTAAATATTAAATTGGACCATTTTTTTATGAAAATGGAAATACATTGTGCTTATTATATAACTTTATTTAAAGTACGCGGTCAAATGAAATGACAAAATATATTAGTTGGCTTTAGTATTTTTTCATGTTGAACTTTCATTTTTAAAAACCAAAACAATATGCAGCACCCACGGTAATTCTCTGCATTAAATATCAAATGGGAAAACTTGTATATAAAGTACGGTTACTGCTCTGTAGCAAGTGTTTGTTTAGATAGATAGGTTCGCACTTGCAGCATATGAGACTGTCTAAATGGAAGGTCGATTAAGAATTAGTCAAGCACCACGATCGATGGTGTTAATAGCTGCCTATCAATCAAACAGGATATCGTATACCTATAGTCGTATACCATGTCTTAAAATTTCGGCAGGTAAACAAGAATTATGCTGCCGTGTGCCCGTATTTCGTAATACTTTAGGCGTTATTCAGGTGACAGGTCGACTATATAACAAACTGACATAAAGATGTAACATTAAAACAGGTTGAAGACTTACCCTTGATATAATTTATATTATACAGGGTAACAATAATAATCTACAGGCTGAGCCAAGTTAAGCCACCATTTATAATATTTAATAATATTTCTCATTGTTAAGCGCTATCTTTACGCAAATTAACAAATTTAATTAACGGATTACATATTTATTTATAGCGATTATGCAAAGAATTAACTGAAAGATACATCATTAAGAAATTATCCAAACCGGGTAACTTGCTTTAAGAGTCTTAACTTACTTTTTACTATATGTTACATTACACTGTATAAAAATATCACAAAGTATTTACAAGGAAGCATTTATCAATTACCTTAATTCGCATATTTTAACTCAATATTTTTATAGTGTCAATGAATTCTAGAATTTTGTACCATAAGTAGGTATATTGGTGTAATATTACAGGTCTCTTAAATATACTATCTCTTCCATTTGCTTGTATTTTGACACATTTTTTTATAGTAACAAATGTATTAATTATTGTAGGTCATTCGAAATTATTAGCATTTCTTTTTGCTCATATTTTGTTTTATTTCTAATTTTCACATGTAACATAAATGTACTTTTGTAAGGACTGTCAATAAGGAACTATCTACCTAACTATCCATCCATGCATCCATCCATCCATCCATCCATTTAGCCATCCAGCCACCAGCCATTTATCCCCGGTTTACCCATCATTATCACCATCACCATCATTATCATTTATTATATAAACTGTATTAGTTATATAGTTTTTTTTCGGTTTTTTATTAAACACAACCTCCCCTTTTATATCTTGTATTATTTATTCCTTTAAATCTTTAACCTGTAAATTAAAATCCTTTATAACATCAAGGGTAGTATTGCAAATTACTCCTGTAAAAAATGTATGTCGAGTTTCAACAATTACTGATTGCCTGCCTTTGATGCTACCTAAAAACCATGATCAAGGAGGCATTCCCACTTAGAGGGCTGTATGTACATTGTACACAGACCGTGCATAAGCTTGCGGTCGTAAACAAGAAGTTGTTAGGATTTAAATTGTATTGAAACAAGCAATGTATAGTCCGACAGTGGGTATACAGTCCTGCATATGTTAATATACCCGAAGCATAGTTCTTGAGTATTGATACAAAATCTCAGAATAAACTGTAGAATGGTTTTGGGAATATTTCTTAGATATCAAAAACTATACTTTCCGATCGCACCTAAATAACATTCTCAAAGTTATATCTACTGAGTGTATTTAAATCTTCCATAAATAGTATTTTAAAAATCAGCGACTGCATATGAGAAAAATAAGCTTACAAATACTAACAAACGACTTACTAATAAGTGGTAAGGTAAACAAAACATTCCGGGTCAACTTGGGAGTTGCTGAGAAGTTACTCACCGTTTAATTAATTGGTTATAAATTCTTCATTAGCGATTTACAAATAGTGAAAGTTAAAGACAAAAAATTCGTGTAAAAAGTCGCCAATTTCTACTGATTCAGAGTAAGTAGGAATTTGCTTCTAAAGTGTGCAGCAATACAGATACAAATATAACACAACACAGATAAAGTACAGTAGTTTGCAATATATAATATACATATAATACAAGTTTTACAGAATTTAATATACAACTCATAAAAGGGGAGGAAGCAATAAGAAAAACGAAACAAAGCCTTCTGCATATATGGCATTATTTATTACAGTGAAGATATATTTCAGTGAGGTATTATATTATGTCGGAGACAAGTGTGCAAATATGAAGCATTTCACTGTCAGGCAGAAGTAGAGGATTCTATGTTTACCGCGAAGGTTAACATTCGAATAACGAATTGCACCACATTTGAGAGGGCATACCTTTAAATAAAGATAGATACGTAAAGCAGAGAGATGAAAATCAGTGATAAATGCGTATCAAGCTGGCGTCAAAATGACAGATACCCTAGAGGGTGATTCATAGTTAAACATGTAGCAAGCAGATTTCCACCATTGATGATTTTAGTCTGGTAAGACTGATTTATGAAGGAATTGCTATATATATGCTACAGTTTTTATCATAAACATCTTCCCAATATGAATATGATTATATATGAATACTAGTATGAATATAAATTATATAATCAACCAAATTTTTAATAATCCTGAAAGATATTCATGTATTCATTCATTAACCAATATAAAGAAATATACCAATAGATCAAAACTTCAAATTTAAAAATTATTTTATAACTTCTAAATATTATAAATCTAGGAATATTATCCAGTTGCACTATAAAGAGGATATTACACCATTATACACAGTGTGTCTGTGAATCGATATTATGATACAGAATTATAATTAGAGGAGTTTTACATTCTTGAAATCTACCAAAAAGCTTTTGATAAACAATTTTATTTAAAAAATACTCCACTGTTACATATACTAAAAACATTAATGGCAACGTGTTTATTTACATATTATTACAAATATAAATAAATTAAAATATTGCAAATTAGTCGTAATTATATTACCAGAAAAATAATTTGTTTAAAAGCTTACAATCCATTAAGTTTTCGAACAAAAAGCCAAAGGTACATGAACTATTGTCCACCTAAATTTCATAACTTGTTGCCATTTCTTGTAAAATAGATTAATAATAGAATGCATATAAAAAATGTATTGGATTCTGATAGGTCTATAGGGCCTCGGATTTTTATATATTTAATGTAAGAGTATATTTTTAAAAATAAAGACGTTTTGATAACATATATTTTATTTAAAAAATACACTCCACTACTCGGTATATTATAAAAGATAAATTTCAAGTAATTTATTTATATTTTCTAGCAAATGTAAATTAATTAAAATATCACAAATTCGTTATTATGCTATTAAATGAAATTGTCCTATTTTGAACTTCTGTGGCATTTTACACCAGAGTGTTTACTTTAGGTACGCAGGCAGGTTTAGTTACTTACTTATCAAAAGATTTGTTTTACATATAATTTTATGTATGTCCAAATGTCACTAACCCTAATATTGTGTGCTATTATTACCGATGGTAGATTATGACTATTTGACTTTTAATTTTTACTGACTTTTTGTCACTTTCGCTTAGACTAGAAGTCAGTACGAACTTCCTTATTTTAAATAGAACACTGCATTTTTACTATATCCCTGTACATAATATGTACCCTTTTTTCGAGATATAAATTTTTTTTTAATTTTCTCCCGTTATATTTAAAATTTGCTGGGTGCTGCTTCTCAACTCGTCGGACCAGAACCGGTGCTTGGCATATCCTCGACTACTGCCAAAACAACACTCTTAACCTTAGCTGAGGGGAAAATCCTTTAGTATTGGGAAGAACCTCCAAGATTAGTTTATTCGAAGGCTTTCGAATAACAGTTCGAAAACAAGAACTAAAATACTTAGAGACACCTAGAGTTAACGTAGATGTTATACATCGATACTTCGAGATACTTAAACATAAACAACTTACACCTGGCAACTTTAATTGGCCTATGTATTGGGTACGGCTGTTTAAAGAATCATGCCCAAAAATTCGGTATAGCGGAAGATGCTGAGTGGAACTTGTGTTTAAAATATGTCGAGATGGCAGAACACATTTTATATACATGCCCGGCTGGGAAAGGGATCAAATATTCAATATTTGATAAAGGGGTCTGTCAGAAAATCTGAATAAGTTTTCACCCAAAGAGATGATCAGTTCAATAACAGGTTAGAACTGTTTGGTGAAATATAATTGGCCTTGAGCCACAATATGGTCGTGGTGGATATTCAGGTTACATACTCCTACTTAATGTACTACCTTCTCTTGATACTATTTCAACCCTAAAGAAAAATTCTGTGAACTGTCATAGGAACCTTTATTTTTACATTTCTGATTCCTGATTTTTGAATATTATATATTATTTTGAACTCACATCATCACTTAACCTCAATTAATCTTCACTGTCAAAATCAAATGCACAGCACAGATTACGCCAAATGTCAGTGATAGTTTCTCGCATGCTTCTGTTCCTAAAGTTTTCTCTTATTTAATCACAGTTTATGTCGAAAGTTTTAATTTATCATCAATATTAAAGATATGGATAGCAAAAAGTTTTGACTGTCGCAGGTATAACTAACTACATTCATAATAATGTGAAATAGAAGGAAAAATCTTCAGGAACAAAAAAGAAAGCTAGGAGTCCAAATTGGTTATTAAGAAGAATGCAAGGCAAGGTATTTTAACGATGCTTGAAAAAGAATTGTTGCTGAAGACCTAAATACATATAGAATTTTTATAAGAATGAGCAGTGATCAAATAGAAAAGAAACTGCAGTGCACAATAGTAACTAGTAAATTATAGCTGATCTAACAATACATATTTTTTAAATTAACAGTGGATTGTGATGGGGTGGCTCCACATCCACCAAGTTCAAGATCATATTTTAGAATATATGGACCTCTTTCCCCCACGAGATGACCCAGCATCAATGTTCAGGAACCATTCGAAAAAGACATCGAACTCAACTCAAACCCAAAAACTTTTGCTTTAAAAGTAATGCGTATCATCAACTTTTTATTTAAGGAAGGAGTTGTTATAAACGAATTATCCCTAAACTTTAGAAACAAACGTGCCTTATGTTAGTTATACGATACCTTACCTGACAATTGGTCAGCATGCCTAGCATTCATTCTAGGAAATCATTGAATTTTTTAATAGTCAGCTTACCCGTAGGTTTTAAATATTGCTTATATCCATTGTTAGTCAGTTCCTAATAGACTCCGTTGTAGTAAGGTCTCAATGTATATTTTAATGTAATAAAATTATAAAGGATAGTATGTACTATCCTAATTAATTAAATAAAAAGTTTTTAAAAAATCTAATTATAGCTAAACGGATATAAAATATATATAAATAAATAAACAAATAAATAAAGTAAGTTGATTATCTAGCTAGACCATGAAAAAGTTAAAAAAAATGGTCAAAGTTAAAACGAAAAATTTGAGCTGATATTTTTTTAGAACATTGTTGATTTTATGTTGTAAAAAACAATTAATGATAATGAACGTATAACATAATATTAATGGCATTTTACATCATTATCGTTAATAATTAAATATTTTCAGTAATCAACATTAACTTACTATTGCATAAAGAATATTATCCTAGGTGAAAGTTTCCACCGTAATATATCGATGTAGAGACGGTGCAATGTTTTTTAGTTTGTCTACATTATTATTGTGTGCAAATAGTATATAAAGAATTAACATCCTTAAACTATATTACAGGTTAGGAAAAATCTACACTGGTTTTCCAAATATTACTTTAATAATGGGTTTATTCTATATTAATATTTTTCAGTCCATTATATTGTAGTACCTAGTCAGTACAGCTAAATGGATACAACCAATAAAACAACAAAAAAATTAGGATATTCTAAAATATATGAATGTATGAAATACATGAAAGGTATGTACACTCATTATTTCGTAATTTAAGCTTATTGTTTTCTAATCCGTTAATTTAGACACCACATTTCTGCTTTTTCAAAAGCTCATGTCTATTCACATCCATTCACATCCATTCCAAGCGACTGTCAATAAAAAGTCAGAAAGATGAACGAAGATGTTCAATTTTGGGATACTTCTACATTTAATCAGCCTATTATGAATTAGAAATTCTGTATTTAAAAATTAAAAATTAAAAATTAGAATTCTGTATTTAAAAAGGGATTATAAATTTCAAAGTAGATATTTTAATATTTATCACCCGGAAATATAGAAATATATAGGTACACTTATATTATTTATACTTAAGTTATGTCAATGTATTGCACAAATTTTGTATTTGCAATTGGACAATGCGACCCAACTTGATTTATAGTAGTAAAGGAGGTGAATCAGATCATAGATTCATTATTTTATTGGTCAATGTTGCGTAAGGACCGTAAATGTAACGTCCATAAACAAATTGCTCATTGGTTCGGTAAAAAAAGAAAATATAAAATAACCGAGATTAAAACAAGCTACGTCTTTGTTTTATGCAAAATATATTTTTGCTGTCATAATTGTTACAGAAAATTAATATTGTAGAAAATATTTGTAAGCTAAAATGACTAATTTTACAGACTGCCAAAATGAACTAAATAATTCCAAACTTTATCTGCAGAAAAAATAAAAACTACGGACAATGATACAGAATATCTAAACACTAATACTAATAAATAATTTGGAATTAAAAAGTAAAGTAAAGAGTAAATAAATAAAAAAAGTTGCATTCAGCGGGATTCGAACTTACGATATTCCGCACTTCGATGTTTGAAATCCTGCGACTTATACTATTACGCCACCGCGTCACTCGTTATTGTTTGATATTGAGACAGCTATGTAAACTGTATGTGTTATTAATCTGAAATTTATACCGGTATTCTAATTGGAAAAGCATTTCGTTTCGGTATTTTGTTAATCAGAAGTGTTTGGCAGTTAGTACTATCGATTCCGTTAGCAATATTTGTCATAGGAAAATAATAACCTCTCTGAAGTTTAATTAATTTGACAGTTTTCGTAGAAGGTACTTGTCGTTAGTGCAATCTCATATCGGCAGATCAAATGAGAAAAAAGTTGAGAAGGACGCGACTCGAGATTTTCGAAGACGAAATAGACGTAGAAGGACTCGAAGTACGGTCTCGAAAAAAAATCTCAAAGGATTAGAGAAAGGATGCAACTTAGAAAAATTAGAAAAAGGGTGGAGGGGATCTCGCGAAATGTCGGGATTTGGCCATTAGTGGGGCCCAAATTTGGCCAGGCGTGATGGAGCCACTAGGCACGAGAACAAACGCCGATGTTCTCTCCACATCTCTCTCGCCGAACGGCGATCAACGAAAATTTTGCAAGGGTTTTTTGAAAAGGCATTTAAAGTATGTGCGTATAAAACCGGGAGGAAACGGGACGAAAATGCGCCTAGGCATAGGAGAAAGGCTTGGGGCGACCTTCGGTCGCCCGCTCGTAGAACATAGCTTAGAAGAACTTTGTTGATTTGGCGACAGAATTTAGAGCAAGACAGAATCGACGCGTTTTAATATAAAAATGAATTAACCATTAATATCATATGGGTTTTAAAATAAGACGGTGTGCTGGGAGTTCTAGAACTACGTTGCTTGCTTTTCACGCATGTTTTAGATAGATAGATAGATAGATAGATAGCACTTTATTTCCTACAGGTACAAACATCCAATTACAGGAAATGCTACGATAGATAAGATAAAAAGATAATAACAATAAATACTAAATTAGAAAACTAATATAAGAATGTACATATTAAATTAGAATAACATAAACATAATTTTAACTATCTTATGAGAAAAACGAAAATATTCCACTCATATATCCATTACAAAAACGTTCACATATTATGGGTCAAATTGAGCAAACATTGCCGAATAAGACCCATCGAGGAGTGGTTAATATCACAATGCCTTTCCACAAGATCAAAATTTGTACACATCACAGTAATTGGCGACTTTCGCGAGATATTTGTGCGAGACGCTTCGCAGTAAAATGTTCTTGAAGACCTTGCGTTGACACGAGGAAAATGAAAATTTATTTTGCTCAACAAATATTCACAAATTACCTTATTATGCAACAAATTATGGAGGAAAGATATTGTAATAATAATTCGCCTGGTGTTCAGGGATATGTAATTACAATCGTTCAATAGTATTGAATAATCAACTCCTCTAGGTGGATACACTCCCGACGACTTGAATGACAGCAATTTTAAAAACCTACGTTGAACGCGTTTAACTGAGCTTATGTGTGTAGCGTAAATGGGATACCATATTAATGCATTGGTTTCAAGTTTTGAACGAACAAAAGACGTATACAGAACCTTCAACGCATCCATATTAGGGAAATCCCTGCAATTTCTAACAATAAACATCAACATCCTGTTAGCAGACGACACAACTTCGTTAATATGTGGAGAAAAAGACAGTTTACTATCGAAAAGAACACCTAGGTCCTTAATTTCACTACACCTTCCCAATGCGACAGAGTTGATTTCGTATGCAAATTCGATAAATTCTTTTTTCCTACAATATGTAACAGCAAAGCATTTTTGTATATTTAATCTTAAATGATTTTCAGTGCACCAGTTCTCGACAATTCTTATGTTATTTTGCAAGTCAATGCAGTCATTCAAAGAGCTTATATTTAAGAATACTTTCAAGTTTGAACTAGTTACTCAGTAAGATCGTCTTCTTCCAGAATGACACAGCGGCATATGCGAAACATAAATGCTTAGGGCATATACCGCAACCTGGGATTACATTACATATAATCATAACTGATTAACGAGAGAAAGAAACAAGTAACACATAGAAATATTTAAACTATCTATTTTCAACATTTATAAATTGTCCTTTAATACAGAATGCAATATGTCCTCAGCCCTGCTAGGAGTATTATTTCTTATCTTCAATGCCTACATCCATTCCAAGGGTACAATCTTGCATCCCGATATATACAGGCCAAATAAGAGTTCTACAAAATATGAGAACACCAAAGCAATTTGTACTTGCACCCAATCCCAATGTCGTAAATATTCAGTGTTGACAAATTTACTTTATTCATACATTGCCGGTATTTTTATTAGCAGAATTGTACTGACCGCATATTGTACAGAACATAATCTTTAATGGATTAAAATAAAATTAAGTTTACTCAACTGGGTATATCCAGCGATGAATTTGCATTTTTTAACTTTCCAAAATGAGAACGATATTGTGTTTTAAAATAAAGAGTAGTATTCTAGAAGGTAGTTCCTATGATCAAAGAGCTTTTAGATTGGGTGTATATTTCCTTATATGTATGGAATTATTTTACCATATTTCAGACAACCCCAGGATATCAAACGATTGTTGATCCCGAAAATCACAAAATAACTAATCATAAATCTTTCTTACTTTAGCTAAAAACTATATAAACTTAATGTAAAATAAAATTTTAAATTTAAATCACACATAAGAAATTAAATTAGTAACAGCGTGTCTAAAGTAGAATCAGGATTTCAAGTCCTACACGTCATGGCTATTTGTAAATAAATTGTAAGAATAATGAAAATATATAAAGGCTAATCCACTTTTAAGCATTGTTATTAATTTAACTTGGTGTAGATCATGTCTACTTCTAATCCATTAAATAATTTAAAATTAAGTTGGCAATGACAAGGGTTTATAATTTTTACAATAGGGTTTATCTATAATTCAAACACATTTTAAATATTTGCCTATAATCTAAAATTATTTTTATTATGAACTTATATTTCTAATCTAAAGGTCATTCACGCTAAGTTTAAAGTGACGTCATTTTCAGTAATTAATTGTTGTCAATATTCGATAAACAATAAATTGGCATAGCATTTGGCATTTACAAAGAGTTTTATATTTGGCAACCCTTCTCTACGTTGTCAAGTTGTTATTTATTTATATAAATTTAAGTTCTGCTTAAATTTTGCTCGTGTATTTTCTATTTACGTTTTCTAGTTATTCACTATATTTACATCAAAAGCAGTTCTTCTCAGAACTAAAACAGTTGCGATTCTGGGACATTTTTCAAACTACTGCCCGCAAAAAAGTTCATCTGTCAACGGCGTATTTTTTGACAACTTGACGTTACTTTAAACTTAACGTGAATGACCTTTAATAGCATAACATAATTCATAAAAAGTATTCAATATCAGTAATATTTTTTGCAGACTTCATATTTTAATAAATAGCTGGATGAGTAGGATATTGTAATAGATGCTGATATGATTTTTTATTGTATTAGTTTAATAGTGACATTCTTCAATTCTGCTTTGTATCCCAAGCAGTAATTTTTCCTTTTTCTTCGTTTTTGACAGCATTTGCCAATGCAATTTGATAAGGTCTTCATATATTAGTATTTTATATTTTTTCAGCATCTGGTACACTTTGAATTTAAAGTTAAGAACTTAACTTTAAATGAGATACTTTCACTATTAGTACTATGTAACATGCTTTCCGAATGTTGCTGGTAGATCAAATAATGATCATTATTGATTTAATAAATTTACTGAAAGAGCTATAAATTTACTTGTTAATTACAGCATTTTTCCGTACATTTTCAGCTCTTATATAAAACTACTGTAATCCATTTAGGCAGTGCAATAGTAGATGTAAGTTCCATCTTAAGTGGCTTTCTTATTCAAAAACGGGCGCCAAGAACACTTTTTCACCCTTCATGTTTGTATTTAGTTCTGCATCATGTTTCAGAGGACCCGCTACATTACTTATTATATATGCAGACTTTCAAATTAAAGGAATATTTAGTTTACATTAACGTAATCAAAGGATTAATTGCTTTATATCTCCAAATATTCAATGTGATTGGTATCATATTCGTAATTAAAGATACCAGTAGAACCCTATTGAGACGTTACATCAGTGGAATTTTGATTCAACAAATTGTAAGTATTACATACAAAATATTATTGCAACCATAACAGGTAATTATTTTTAGGGTATTGGTTCCTACATATTACAAATATATTACATAAAACATATTTTACAATATCCACGCCTAGCACAGAAGTACTTTAGGTCATTCGATGCAGCTGGTAGTAAAGTACATAAGAGAATACATCGAGAATGTGTCCTGCTTAGAAAACAGTTTGGGATTCTCCTTTTATCACTCACTTGTACGTGTTTCCTTTTGTTGCCCATAGTAGGTGATGAAGATAAAATATTTTTTACAGTAATGTTTATAAATAAACATTTGGGAACATGGGCCAATTTCTTTCGTGTAATATACTATTTTTGTGTCTGTACTTTTGGATACAGCATTGGCGGTGTATGCAGTAGTTGGTTGTATGTCATCATGCATTTGAAATTCCAGCTCACATTATTAACTGCATTTTTCAATGAAATCGGTTGTGATTTTAAATGGAATAATAAGAATATATTATATCAGCAAGTTTTATATCAAAGACTAGTATCGTGCATTCAGTTTCATGATGTCATTAAGAGGTGGGTAAATAAATCTATACATTAAATAAACAATATATCTTCAACTTAGTTGACAATTCTGAAACATATCAAATTATTGAAGAACATTGCTAATGGTTCTACTTTTCTTATTTACTCCTTTTATTTTATAACCACACTAAAATGTTTGTAGACGGCATGTCCCAGTTTTTTGTATTTTTTTTTAATTTATTTATTTAATCTTCCAACCATTCGACAGATTACAAAATCCATTTACAGGATGGGTACTTAGTCTAATTATATTATGTAATAGATAATGGTAACGTAACAAAGTGAGGTACATGTATACAGGGTGGGAAAAATTTTAATGTGCAGCATTGGTATCTCGGAAACGGTAAAAGATACAACGTGGCTCAAATTAGGAAAAAGTTGCTCAATTTTATGCTGATTTAAAATATGTGAACAAGTTTAATATATTCCGGGCCGTTCGGGAGTTATGCCGGAAAAATCAAAATTTGCCAATTTCTTTTAAGTCAAATAACTTCTCTTGAAATAAATGTAGACTTTTGAAATTTGGTACGTTTACATAGTTTGATGAGAGCTTTCGATTGCCATACTAAAACATGTTCTAGGCCTACTAGTTTTTCCGCAACAATATTCAACTTTTGAATTTCTTATGGGCGCCATATTGGATTTTTACTTCACTAAATACAGAAAGAAATTACAAGCACGGTGATATATCACACTTGATACTTTCTTCAATAAATATGGATAATACACGCGAATAACGATAAATATTATTTATTTACAAATAATAAACAATCATTCATTTATAGTTAATTGTTACAAAGTGTGTTTTTAGGTTTTTAGAGGAACTAACTATTATAATAAGAAAAATAACTTATTTATACTGCTCGAATTGGCTGCCGTTACTCTGAATATAAAGTTGAGTCCTTACGGACATGTCATCCACTGCACGTCTTACTGTACCACCATCTATTGAATTTATGTATTCATTAATTCTTTCCAACATTTCATCCTCTGTCGATGGCATTGGATTATTGTAGATATAATTTTTAACAGCTCCCCAGAAATAATAATCTAAAGGGTTTAGACACGGTGATCGCGGAGGCCATAGAATGGGACCATTTGTACCCATCCACGAATTCGGAAAACGTTGATCTAGGTACTGGGTTACAATCCTAGCATTGTGTGAAGGGCATCCATTTTGTTGAAACAACTGTAAATTTTGTATATTTTGCAAAGGAAGGTCATCCAGCATTTCCTCCAAATCATTTTGTAAGAAGTGTAAATAATTTCGAGAAGTTAATTTATCAATAATACGATAAGGCCCTAATACCTTGTTATCTAAAATTCCACACCAAATATTTACTACATCCTGGAGACAATGAGCGGAGGTTGCAATTTTGTCACTGGATGCAAAGGTTAATTATTAATGACAATGGTTTTTGTATAAAGATATTATGGAGTGATGAGTCAACGTTTAGTAATTAATTGTGGGATATTCAATAGAAAAAATGAGCACCATTACGCACAACGAAATCCTCACCTGATTAGAGAAACGAGACCTCAAATTAGATTTTCAGTAAATATTTGGTGTGGAATTTTAGATAACAAGGTATTAGGGCCTTATCGTATTATTGATAAATTAACTTCTCGAAATTATTTACACTTCTTACAAAATGATTTAGAGGAAATGCTGGATGACCTTCCTTTGCAAAATATACAAAATTTACAGTTGTTTCAACAAAACGGATGCCCTTCACACAATGCTAGGATTGTAACCCAGTTCCTAGATCAACGTTTTCCGAATTCGTGGATGGGTACAAATGGTCCCATTCTATGGCCACCGCGGTCACCGTGTCTAAACCCCTTAGATTATTATTTCTGGGGAGCTGTTAAAAATTATATCTACAATAATCCAATGCCATCGACAGAGCATGAAATGTTGGAAATAATTAATGAATACATAAATTCAATAGATGGTGGAACAGTAAGACGTGCAGTGGATGACATGTCTGTAAGGACTCAACTTTATATTCAGAGTAACGGCAGCCAATTCGAGCAGTATAAATAAGTTGTTTTTCTTATTATAATAATTAGTTCCTCTAAAAAGCTAAAAACACACTTTGTAACAATTAACTATAAATGAATGATTGTTTATTATTTGTAAATAAATAATATTTATCGTTATTCGCGTGTATTATCCATATTTATTGAAGAAAGTATCAAGTGTGATATATCACCGTGCTTGTAATTTCTTTCTGTATTTAGTGAAGTAAAAATCCAATATGGCGCCCATAAGAAATTCAAAAGTTGAATATTGTTGCGGAAAAACTAGTAGGCCTAGAACATGGTTTAGTATGGCAATCGAAAGCTCTCATAAAACTATGTAAACGTACCAAATTTCAAAAGTCTACATTTATTTCAAGAGAAGTTATTTGACTTAAAAGAAATTGGCAAATTTTTATTTTTCCGGCATAACTCCCGAACGGCCCGGAATATATTCAACTTGTTCACATATTTTAAATCAGCATAAAATTGAGCAACTTTTTCCTAATTTGAGCCACGTTGTATCTTTTACCGTTTCCGAGATACCAATGCTGCACATTAAAATTTTTCCCACCCTGTATATGTATATGTACAGTTAAAGTGCAGTAAAGGTGCGGAGGATGGCATAAACAGGCCTACATGAGAAGAAAGATAGGTATTTTATAATGAAACCTACGACAGCGTTTACAAAAAAGTGTTGTTTCAAGTGTCATGTCAGCAGTGGCAGTTTCTTAATAGATGCCACGCTACAATTGAAAATATCTAAATTATTTTGATTGTTGTTATATGCTGCGCACATTTGATGAAGTGGTGAGAACATCTTTACATTAGTGTTGACTCTATCTAAGTGGAAGTTGGGACAATCTCTTGAGGAACCTCTGGGGACATGAAAGTTCAAAAGTGGCAGAATCTAGTGGCAGTCAATGGCATTGTGTAGGATCTTATGTAGAAGTATCATATAAGCCATCTCTTTCCTAGCCTTCAGACTTACTATTTTATCCACCGATTTGTGGATAAATTCCCACCTCTTTGTACCATCAGTACTTTAAAAACCTCCGTTGAATATTCTCTAAACTCTCAATATGAGTGTTGTAGAAAGTAGACCATATAGTTGAAGCATACTCTATTAGAGATGCAACAAACAAAATAAATAATAAATAGATAAATAAAAAAAAATATGTATGCTTAACGTGCATTCTTCTCAAAAAAAACACCCTGTATCTTGTAAACGGTAAGTAGCAAACTCCTAATATGGGGTACCATTGTACTGGGAAAAAAGTGGGGATTCCATTTCTGTTTAAAATTCAGGGCATTGCATTTTAAAAGATGTATGCTGATGTCACAACTCTAAAACAAAAGCAGATAAAACTAAATTTTTCATGTCAGTACGTGTCTTTTTAAAAAACAAAATCGTCCTGTCACGGCGTTTTTTGAAAAATCATTCTCCATAGAAGTTATGAATTTTGTCCGTTCCTTTATCACCACACTGTATATTAGGTAACTATTGTATAGTAAGTTAGATACAATTTCAATGGCACAAACTAAGAAACAAATAAAATTACTAACTGTTCATATATTATTCTGCTCCGAAAAATAAAATCTAAATAATCCCAGTTTTCTTAGATTTAAAATTTTGGCGGCCATACTTCATAGCCGTCTCCTTAATGTATGTCTTAATTATTTATAAATGACAATCGTTTGAATGTTTCTTGTGTCATTTAATTAGTCTAATTTTATTTAGAAATTATGTGTTTCTAGTATATTTTTTCTTCGGATAAGATATATAACCATGTGATTATTTTAATTCGAGAGAAGAGATCAAAATCAGTTTATATTTATTATCATTTAATGAGATAGCATTCAATAATTATGAAGAACTATACATATATCCGAAAAAATGTATAAGTTTTGGTCGAAATTTTCTAAGTCTCTGTTTTGTGCCTTAATCACCCCTGTTCTCATAGCTCATCAATAATATGAACAGCATTACAATGACTCCATTTTCAGTTTGAATTTTTAAAACATTAAAGACCTAGTTATATTAAAAAATATTTCCGTGTGCAGAAAACTCTTGTTTTTATAGATCCTTATTTAAATCCAGTGGAGATTACTATAAGTGTCAGTTTGTATGTAGAAAATGTTAACGTCAGAGAATGAGAACTAAAGAATTTGGATGCATTCAAATAATAATTGGAGTCATATATTTAACAATTTTCGCTGGGTTCTAAATAATTCTTATTATTGCATTATAGACAAATTCTTGGCTATTCTGTCCTAACCATCGCTTAGCAGCATAAATTTTATTATTATTAACATTTGCTCAATTCTTGAAATCAATGGAAAATATTCTCATGGAAAAACTTTTTCCATGGTTTTTTCCATGGTCGAATTCCAACGGATAGTTATTTGGTATTTTTCAAAATGTTTAGGAATATCTTTCTCACCTGAAAAAGAATAAACGTATGTCGTAACTTCATACTTGGTGTATGACAACAATGTTGCCAACACAGAATATCTATAAGAAGAAGACCCTTCACCTGTTACTAAAATTGAAACCGCAATGGCTTTCAAAAGCGTCATCTAGTTGCAGGCATCATGGAAGAATTGGAAATTTTATTCCATTGTCAAATAAGCCTCCAGTAATGTAGGTCATGGCATGGTAACTAACTCAGTAGATAATATAGTGACAGTTAATTTAAACCTGTAAATTATTATATTTATTTAATTATGAGTCACCGGTAAGTACCTAGGTACAAGAAATAATTTTGTAATCAATTAAGTAATTTGTTTCTGTTGTTTGAAGGTAACTTCCGAAAAATTTACTTATTAAATTTTTCGTATACAGTTAGCACCCAGCCCTCTGGAAAATTAAATCAAGGAGTACACAAACAAAAATTTAAAAATTATAGGGTAAAACTCATTAACTAAAATCCGTAAAGATGTTGAACCCGGCTTGAGAATAAATCACTGTGGAAAATTTAAGATATTCATATAATCTTCCTGTAGCTAAAAACCTTAAAGTCGCCATAATTCCTTCATTTGCTGGAATAGCATTTCCCATTGTGGTATTCTGTTTAGTTAAATATAGCTTGAGTAAGTCAAGAAGATGATCAAAGTTATTTATTTGAAGGAGATGCCGAAAACAACAACTCCACGGGCAATATGCCCCGACTGGCATTGCATTACATCGGCATCTCCATAGAAGTCGCCACATCGTTCATCGAGACCTTCTACCAGACACTGACCGGTTTCGCGCTTTGACAATTTGACAATAATTGTTAGACAGATAGTAGCAAAGACCCATAGAGGGCACTACGATGTGTTTCTCACCACTACTATTATTCACGATGGCCATCAATCACGTCGCAACATCGTTCATCGAGTCCACTACCTATGGCACTCTGATAACCGCAAAATAAGCGCGTAAACGGTCAGTGTCTGGTAGAAGGTCTGGATAAACGATGTGGCGACTTTTATGGAGATGCCGATGTAATGCAATGCCAGTCGGGGCATATGTCCCGTGGAGTAGTTGTATTCGGCATCTCCTTCAAATAAATAAGTAGGATTGTCTTCCTTAAAGTCAACAGAGGTCACTGCTGTAATGGCACCTGCGGAAAAGCAGGTCGTTATCTGTCTGTCAATTTGACAATAATTGTCAGACAGATAGTAGAAGAGACCCAAAGAGGGCACTACGGTATGTTTCTCATCACTACTATCAGATGATCAAAGGTTGCACAATCCATTCTCAAATAATTACGAAAGTCATAGGGATTTTTCCTCTAAGTTCACTAAAAACGTTCACCTTGGTCAAAGAAATGGTTGGAAAAAAGGGCTAAATATTGTCATGGACTCCTTGTACATGACAATATTTAACCCTTTCTTCCAATCATTTCTTTGACCAAGATGAACGTTTTTTCTTTTTTGTTGTTATTTGAGATGCGTAGATTAGATTAGATTTATATAGGAGTCGGCCTCCTGTCCTGGTCCACCGCGACCTAGAAGATCTATTATGGCACTCCCAACCTATTTAGAGCACTCTGTCCAGCTTTGTCCTTTGCATTATGACTCTACAGCCTTGATAGAGGCTCTTCCATGTAGCTATTGGCTCTTGGTCTTCCTTCCCCAAGTATTTGACAGACAGAATCTGCAAGTTGCATTATCTGACAGTCCCATAAGATTCATGTGCCTATTTAGCCTACAGTGTCCTTTTTATTCTGGCCTAACAGATCTGCTGTGAATTTAGGCGTCCGTTCTTTAATGAATAGCTTTGCCTGTCTCAGTTGTGGCAGATTCCTCCACCATTCTAGATATTTGTTTCTCATCCATTTCTCCATGGATGTTTTAATGCATGGCTTCGCTACGCCGCAGAAGGGTTCTGATCCTATGAGGTCTTTTGATGCACCTTCTCGGGCTAATGCATCTGCCTCCTCATTACTTTTCTGCCCCTCGTGCCCAGGTATCCAAGCTAGGGTTACTCAAGCTTGCTTGAGATGCGCAAGCATATATCATACTACATGTAATAGCCCTTCTTCGTTTTGAGTTAATTCATACCTAATATTTAAATACTTTTTTAAAATATGATTAAATTTTCAGTTTTTAAACACCACACTTCACGACAAAACTTTGAAGTCTAGTCTTTGACTAGTCCTTATTTAAATAAGGCGTTTGCAGATGGAGGATATTCTTAATGATGTCCTTACTATTCGTAGTTATTTGCTATATGCATGCCATCTGACAAGTAATAGAACTAGTTTCTACAACCTGTTATTGTATTGGATTTTTACCCCATTACGATTGGTTTGGATTGTGTTGCGAAAACTACCCAGAGGTAGCGCCAATAGGGCTTGCGTACCCAAGGCTTACCTATTGTGCCAAATACTCAGGTCTTCGCATTCGTAGGTACGCTCACTTATATTGCACTTATGAGATCATAAAAAGGTCGAAACCGGTCTGCAATTAGTGCCATCCTACGATGTGTGGTCTGAGAATTTCCTCGTAGTTTTCGTTGCAATCCGAATCCTTGTATTTTTTATTCTGTTTTTAGACCAAAATACGGCAAATCTTGCTTTGTCATTCAGCCCTCGGCGCGACATATTGCCAGGAGAATAGCTGTTTTGGCTTGATTAGTTTTAGTCCTTATTTAAATAAGACATTTGGAGATGGAGGATAGTATTAATGATGTCCTTACTATTCGTAGTTATTTGTTAAAAACTTTGAAGTTCATTTTCAATTGAGAAATAGCGATTCCACTAGAAATAACCAAGTGTTGTATTTCCACTAATTTTGTGGACAATATTCCTACCAGATAATCGAAGAATACGATTTACGGTTTGCTATGGGAAACAGCCATGTTTCTCATGGGAATAGATTCAAGAATTGAGCCCCAGATGATATCTTCAGTGATTGTCATATCAAGATCGACTGCTGAATGGGTGCAGTGCTTCCCGAGTCAAAACAAGATTGAGGGCTTCTCTTCGTGCTAAATTGTAGTATGTTTTGGTGCTTTGGTCAAATTTCTGTAGACACCTTTTTTAGTATAACTATGCTCAGGTATATGTGGGGATGTGGCAACTGTGGCAGCCAAAGAAATACGAGACGCTCATATGGATACACCAAATAAAGACGAAAGTAGATCGCATTCTAGGAGATCTATGTCGGTCTTTAGATTCCCACCTTGCAAACATCCACGCAATTTGGATGTGGTGGAATCAACCAACCTCGATGGATCAGTAAAAAAGCGCGACTACAGCACCACAGTAACCATTCAACCACCGTGCATGATACGAGAAGCACTGAAGATATCATCTGTTAATAATGGCGGAACATCTACGATTAAGCATCGGCCACATCGGAATAGTCCAAAAAATCTAACAATTCAACTGATCCAGCCGTGGAGGCTCACAGACTGTTGTAACATTTATTACTAATAATCCATAATATTTAGTTAGACAATATGAACTAAAATAATTCCGATTACCAACAAATAACTAATATGTTCTTAATTTTGAAGGATGTCGATTGTTTTTCTTGAAATTGGAAACTGGAGCGTGATTATGTTGATTATGTCGTCATGTCTATTATTAACCGGCTCGTTCTACCTTATTGCGGCGGTGAGTACTCTCACAGATTTACTTATTTTACTTTGATTTACTAATTGTATTTTACTTATTTTATATATGTCTTTTAACTTTAACGAAATACTTGATTTTACTAACAAATTTTTGGTATCTATTGTTTTAATTTTTCGTACGGCCTCACAATGATTAATTGCGTTATATTAATGTGATATAATGTTGCAGGAAGTCAGCCCTTCAAGCAACTTTCGCGCAATATTGGCTGCGATTGTAGGTTCAGTGATTACTTGTATAATAATCGGATATGGTCAAATGTTGCAGAATGAGGTAGGAGCTACAATTTCGTTTTAATTATGTTATTTTTACCTATTATTATTATTACCTATGGTTGTGCATATATACAGGGTGTATTACGAAGAGGGCCTAGTAGGATTATCTCAAAAAGTAGTCAGAATTAAAATCTGAAAATTAGTATGCAGGGGTTTATCAGAAATATCTATTCAATGAAAATACTGTCAACTTCCTCACACTTCCGGATATAACGGAAGTCATCATCAACTTGCTTATTTTAAATATAACACCCTATATATTATTTTATTTCTGGATTCTACGTGAAATTTTGAACACATTTCATGTAGGATGTCCTAATACCTATCTTCAACTGTTTTTGAAATATGGACAGGTGGATATGGACATTTTGCAACTTTGACACTCTGTAAAATCTAAACGGTTTGAGGTCAAGCAAAATGATTTGCACATTTCTATCTTAACTTTCATAAGCTATCGTTTGACACTAATTTCAGATTTAACCAAGAGATTAAATTTAATCGGAAATTTTTTATTTCTGGCTAAATCTGAAATTAGTGTCAAACGATAGCTTAGTTGTAGGTAGCCAACAGTTGAAGATAGGTATAGGACATCCTACATGAAATATGTTTAGAATTTTACGTATAATCCAGAAATAAAGTAATATATAGAGTGTTACATTTAAAATAAGCAAGTTGATAAATGACTTTGAATAGATCTTTTTGATAAACCCCTGTAGAAATTTTCTAATTTAATATACAGCCTTATTCAGAACTTATCTCTAAAACTTTGAGGAAATGTGCATCCTTAAATAAGAAATCGATATCACCAAAAAAATTTATAATAAAAGGCTTAGGATTTCCCGTAAACAATGTTTAAAGTTATACCATTATAAAGGACTACGTAGCTGGGCAACTGTACTTCAACACATCTGATACTTTTCTACCACATTCCTAAGAATGTGATAAAAAAAGTAAACACGTTTTTGTCTGGAACGCCTGGTTAAAACCGACCGAATAAAGTTGGAGTGGGGATAATATCTCTATTGTATATGAGTCGTCAGTCTATGTGTGTCGCTCTCGCGGGTGTTTTATTTATCTTAGGGGTGTGAAACTGTAAAATTTTCAAAATGGCTGATGTGTACAGTAATGCTGAGTTAATGTACTGTTACCAGTGGATTATTAATTACGAGTTAGATTTTGTGAGTGGTTGTTGCAGAAAAATGCTGAAAATCCCCAATTTACTGCTGATGTACTAGTTACAGATGAAGCTTTGTTTACTCGAAATGGAATACACAATATTCACAATACACACGTTTGGGCACTCGAAAATCCGCACGCAATTCAACGAAATCACTTCCAACACCGTTTTTCGAACAGCTTTTGTAACAAGGTATGTGCAAATTTTTTATAAATTTCATGTTTCTAATACCTAGTAATCAAGTAGCGCAATTCTACAAAACTAGTGTAACAAAATTTTATTCATTTTAAAAACACGTCACTTTGGTCACATCTATCTATCTTTCAGTTTATTTTAAAGTAAAAACGCTGCAAATCTTTTTTGCGCCGGGTGTCGGTATACTCTCAGAACTTCCGAAGTTTTTTTTGTGCTAGCCAGTTTGCATTGTCAGTCCGAAGGTCACTCCATTACAGTGGACCAGTATCCAGCGGCGTGCAATGAAAAATTTTTAAATAGTTTTAAGACCCCGCCAAAAAATTTTTTTTGCACTACCACATTTGTACATGTATGTTGAACATCCCCAAATTTTAATATGGATAAGTTCTGAATAACCCTGTATATACATATATACACACTGTCCCGGAAGTATGCTACAAATTTAAGAGGGTGATAATAGTCCCAAAAATGCGACTAGATGTTTTGGTAAACATATCCCCGCAAGGCCAGCGTTTCTGAGTTTGCCCAGCCCTTTGCAGGAAGCTTTTAAGTTAAGAGTTTATGACGTAACTTTTTATGCCTATTAATATATATATATATATATATATATTAAGACATTCTAGATATATCCCAACCTGGGAAGAGTTTCTCACATGCTCTAAAAGAAACATTTCGAAATAAGTTTTCATTTTGGTATTTTATCATCAAAAGATAATCTTAAAAAAAAAATATAGAATCTATCAATAAAATAAAATTAAATAAAATAAAAAAGGCAAGTAGTGAAAATATATAAATTGCTGAGCAAAGCAGATAAGCAAATTAAGGTAAGCATTATATTTTGTTTATGAAATCTAAAATTGGAAATTTGATAAATTGACATTCAATCAACGAAGAATTCTATAAATTTAAAAGATTGGCGCCCAACATAAAAAACTCATTTTATATTTAAAATTAAAAAATTAATTTCAAAAGTCAACATTTATTAAAATTTATTAAAAAGTCGAGGCATTAAAACTTATAATTATTTCTCCTTGTCACAACAAAATAAGGGTAGTTAAAAATTAAAAATAAAGTAAATAATCATTCATATAAATAAAAATTAAATAAAAATAAAGGGAGAAGTTAATTATAATTGACGCCCAACGCGAGGCAGTTAATTATAATTGGCACCATAAACGTGGGGCAAATATTACAAATTGACCAGCAAAGTGTGGCGATTGTAACAACAGAGTCGTGGTAAAGAAAAATATAAGAGAATAGGAATAAAAAAAAAATGGATTTAAGAAACAGAAAAATTGGAGAAGAACAAGATAATGATAGTAGTGAAGAAAGGACTATGGAGGAAAGTGATGAGCAGACATCAATAGTAACTGAGGGAACAGAAGTAACTCAAGCTACAGAAGAAACAACACAGAAGGAAGAAGATATTTCATGGCAGAGAATGATGACAGAAGTATTATCAAATCTAAGCAAGACTACAAAAGAAATACAAGTGGAAAATAGAAAGATCGAAGAACAAATGAAGAAGAGGGATGAAGACTTGAAAAAGAAAATTGAAGAGGAAAATAAAAAGATGGAAGAAGAAATGAAGAAGAGGGATGCAGATTTAAAAAGGAAGATTGAAGAAGAAAATGAAAAGAGGGATGAAGAAATGAAGAAGAGAGCTGAAGAAATGAAAAAGAGGGACGAAGAAATGAAGAAGAGGGATGAAGACATAAAAAAATTATTAACAGAAAATATACAGGATGTGTATAGAAAAATCGAAAATAGATTTGAACAAGTAAAAATGGAAATTCATGAAGAAAATGAACAATGGAAAGAAACTATGGGGAAGAAACATGAGGAAAATGGAAAGGAAATTAAGAAGTTGGAAATACAAGGTCAAATAGTGGCAGAAAATCAACAGATTTTAGATAAGAAATTAGAACAAGTAGAAAACAAAACAGAACAAAATAAAATCGAGATAGAAAAGGTAAAAGAAAACATAAAAATAGGGATCAGCTATAATGTAAGAAATGGAACAGAAGAGGATGGGAAAAGAGAAAAGGAAATACAGCAATTAGAAAACAATTGCAAGAAATTAAAGAAAAACAAGAAATAGGAATGGGAAACACAAAAATGATAAGATGGCTTAAAGAAGACAAAATGAATAAATTTTCAGGAAATATCCACAAATTACATCCTACTGTATTTGTGAGATCATTAAAACGAAGAATGGAGAATATAGAAGATAAAGAAGACATGAAAGAAATAATAAGAGATAATTTAGAGGGAAATGCATTAATTTGGTTTGGGAGTAAAGAAGCGGAAATAGAAAATTATGGGGACTTTGAAAGAAATTTCATAAAACATTATTGGGGTGAAAATGCACAAATGAATGTTAGGGAGAAATTATATTTTAGTAGATTCAATGAAAATTTATCAAATTCCATGACAGATTACATAATGAGAATATATGCTATAAGTCAATATTTAACTCCAAAATTAACAGAATCTGAAATAGTTTTGTACATTGCTAGACATTTTAAGCCAGAGATATCAGAAACAATCTCAATTCAAAACATATCTAATATGGAGCAATTATATATTTATATCAGTAGAATTCAAAGAAATCAACATAATTATTCAAATTATAATAATAATGTAAATAATAATTCAAATAGAATAAATTAAAATAATAGACAGATTATTTCTCAAAATTTTAATGTAAATAATAATCGAGATAATAACCAAAATTTTAGACAAAATAATACAAATAACAGAAGGTTTAATAACAATAACAATTTTAGACAAGGAAATCAAAATAATAATAGATACCAAAATAATGAACGTAACAGATTCACATATTTTAATAATAATAACAATAATTATAATAATTCTAACTATAACAGAAATTTTAATACAAATCAATATAGAAACAATGAGCAAACCTACTATAGAAATAACAATACACAACAGAATACAAATAACAACACAAATCACAATTCAAGATATAATTCACGTTACAATAATGAAAATTACAATAGTAGACATAATCATAATACAAATAATACACAAAACCACAACACAGATACACAACACAGACGTGTAAATTTTACAGACACACAAAACACACATAGAGCTCGATCTGCTGATAGAGAACCAGTAGGGAATTTGAGGCAGGATACACAAACAAGATCACAATTATTGAACAGAAATTCTGAAACACAAAATTTTCAATAAATAGCAAACCTAAAGCATTACACAAAATAAGCCAAAATAATTATGTACATCCTAGAGAATTTATAACATTAGAAAATGATTTAACTTTTAATGATCAAGAAAATTTAATTTTAAAATATTTAAATAATGATATGCTTATGTTAGTTGATACTGGATCAGAAATAAATATGGTAAATCAACAAATAATAGAAAAATTTTCAAAATTATCAAGTAATATAGTTAGAATAAATAAACTAACATTAATTGGTGCAAATAATAAAAAATTGTGTGAAATAAATAAATCTATTAATATTACCCTAAACATGAATGACAAGCCTATTCAATTACAATTTTCAAAACATAACATAATACATGATCAAACAAAATTAACAGACGTAGACAAATAGAAAACCATACTCAGAGACAACGTGTACATAAAACAGATAGGGAATGACGAATTATTTGTAATAAAAGACGAGAATACACGACAAATTATTAGAAATTTACATCAAAATTATGGACATATAGGTATTAATAAGACATAGAAAATATTTAGAGAAAATTATTTTAACAGACATGACAAAAACATAACAAAGGACGAAATAACAAAGTGTAAACTATGTCAATTGGCTAAAGAAAAAAATAAACATTTTACTGGATATCCTAGATCCATCAGAGCCACAGAACCTGGAGACATAACAGCAATTGATTTTTGTTCCAACTTAATTACTAGTAGACAAGGCAACAAACATATTTTTGTAATAGTAGACGTTTTTTCAAAATTTGTGACTACATACGCATGCAGACGGACAAATACTACTACTGTAAAAAGACTTTTGATGAAATACAGACAAGATAATGGAGAAATTAATAATTGTATTTTAGATAACGCGACTTACTTTCGAAACGAGAAGATACAAGACTATTTTAGAAAATTAAACATTACACCAAAATATACAAGCATACGACATCCTAATGCAAATCCTGCTGAAAGATACATAAAAGAGATTCTCAAATATTTACGATTACTTGTTAATCATGATCATGTTTCATGGGAAGAAAAATTGGGAGAAATTCAGCATTATATTAACAATATTCCAAATAATGTAACGGGAGAAGCCCCAATACAATTACTAAAGAACATACAACCAGACAGACCATGGATTAAACAAACAAATACAGACTATAATACATTATTACATAAAGTTAACACAAGATTACACAGAGCTGCACAAAAATATCAACAAAGACAAATCAGAACACAAAAACACCATAAACAATTTCAGGAAGGAGATTTAGTCATTGTACAAAAGTTAAGAGTATCAGATAAAGATAAAAAAATCTGTGCTAAGTTAATGTTACCTTATCTAAGTTAATGAAATTTGATAAATTGACATTCAATCAACGAAGAATTCTATAAATTTAAAAGATTGGCGCCCAACATAAAAAACTCATTTTATATTTAAAATTAAAAAATTTATTTCAAAAGTCAACATTTATTAAAATTTATTAAAAAGTGGAGGCATTAAAACTTATAATTATTTCTCCTTGTCACAACAAAATAAGGGTAATTAAAAATTAAAAATAAAGTAAATAATCATTCATATAAATAAAAATTAAATAAAAATAAAGGGAGAAGTTAATTATAATATATATGTATATAAAGATACCACTTTGTATTTTATATTTCTCAGCTTTAAAAAATTTTGTTTTAATTGCCAGGGCTACAATAATAATTATTTATGTTAATGGGTAATATACATTTCTTTATATTTTAGTATTTAGTATTTATTTATTTTTGTATGTATATAATACATACAAATATATGGTAGGTTATTTCTTAAAGAAATTAAACACAAATACAGGAATTAATGTCCCTAAAAATATGAAAATGTTAATGTAAATGACAGTATAAAATTTTTGTAGATCTTGGATTAATGATGTGAGATCTCTTGAATCTCCAAAATCTGTTTAGAAGGGCTTTAATTTCTGCCCAAGTGTTTGGGTTTCTCTAATATATTAATTCGGCAGTTTTGCTTCTTAATTTATTTTTTTGTATGTAGTGTTATCAAGACCCTCGGGTCACGTACTACCATGTAGAGAGCATGAGAACAAGCAGTCAAAAAGTTTGCAAAAGATTTTGATTGCCTTAAAATTCGGAAACAATCGAAAACATTTTACTTATACGGCTCGATATTTTCATCTTCAGGGTTCCTTTCAGTATGTCCTGCTGGACCTGAAGTGGACATATTGTTACACTTATTTTGTTTCAAATTATTTACTTAAAATTACCTAGTTTGTGTATTAGCAGTATACACAAAATAAAAATATAACAATTTTTTTATTTTAGTCGTCAAAGTTGTACGATACTGCTTGCAAATGTAAGTGGGAGTCTTGGAATTCGCAAAACAGGAAAGCCTTATTAATGGTAATGATGAACACTTCAAAGGAAATTAAATTGACAAGTTTTGGTCTTTTAGATTTGGGAAACAAAGTAATAGGACTTGTAAGTATGCAAGGCACCATACAAGATTACTGAAAGCGAAGTTTTTGTTTACATTTGTAAGCACATTGAGAGGTGTCAAGTTTTTTGAGATGTAATGCATATTGCACCCATAATAACGAGTTTGGTGTAAAGGGAGTTCTTGCACTTTTTCTGATATTTCAAATTAGTCCAAAGCACGTCCTTTATAAAAAAAGGAGATAAATTCAATATCACAAACTTTCGTCCTATATTCCTGGGTAATTTTGCCAAAACTCACGAGTTTTGGAAACAAGTTGGTTTAATACAGCATTTCAGATTCACAATATGGTTTCAGGAAGTGCAACTCAACTACATCTATTTTAGTTTACTCAGACTATGAAGCGCAAACCAATGTATTACATACTGTTCGAGAGGGTGCACCGACTTGTCCATGGAATTGTGCTTTAAAAGCTTAAAAAATTCGGGCTCTGCATCAGTTTTACATTTATTTAAGTCACACGTAGATAACAAAAGATAGTTTGTTGTTTTCAATGGTTCGAAGGATATAGAATACGTTTCCGCATCAGGTAGGTATATCACAAGGGTCTATACTGGAGTCTTTACCATTAAATATATTCATAAATAACATTGGAAATCACCTGGACGTTAATTTTATTTTCTATGCGGATGATTTCAAACTTTTTGCCGTGGTTAAGAGTGCTTGTGATTGTTAAAATATCTAACTTAATTTGAATAAATTTGCTGTATTTGAATAAGTTAAGGTATAATTACACAAATCTGCTAATTTTAAACGTTTTAAAGCAAAGTCATTTGTATGAAATTTCTACAAGAAAGTTTGTAAATTATTCGGAAGATGGGTAGGCAGGCAGCGAAATAAATAAGTGCATGCGATGCGCACCTTCTAATCAAAGCAGAGACAACCATGAGACGGGCAACTGCATGTAAAATTTTAGTTCGCAATATTGCACTGGTCCACTGTATGGGTAAGTGAGCGCAGATGGCTCACTCGTCACTCATTGAGGATTTAAAAATGCGCGGGTTCTATAATATTCTTATTTTTTTAAAATTGTTATATTTTAAAGATGAAATAAAACAAAATAGATAAGATAAATTGTTTATTAACAGAAAATTCAGTATGCAATATAATAAATAAGACAATACTTTTTAATTATTTTAGCTGGACACAAAACTTGTCATCGGAGACATAATATAAAATATAATAAATGTAAAACTGTTTATAGTAAGTACAAACATATACAAATATAAAATTGTTGCGTTTGGATTTTAAGTGTTCGAACAGGTGTATTTTACAAATCGACTAAAAAGTAGTAGAAAAGAAGTATAAAATAAGAAGTATAAATAATAGGGGGAATAAAGACTACTATTGTATTACTATTATAGGCCGCTAGGCCGTACTATATATTATATATATTATATATTACTATTTGTTGACAAACGCGTATTTTTATTAGCAATGAATTAGTTACAAGCTACAAATTCGGGTTCCAGCCCGTCCTTGATCTACAAACCTATGATGCAATTGAGTAAAAAATCTTATCCTGTCTCATTTTTATCTGTCCTTAGGTTAGTAGAAACATAATATCGTCTGACTGTAATATATACATATATTTGTTCTGCAACTACAACAAATAATGCTAGGTGGAGTACATAGCAGTAGGCTTAAAGATTTGCTGTAGCCAATGAAAAGTAAGTAAATATGTTGAAAAAAGGTTTTCAGTAAGAGTTTGGAATATTGAAATCTTAGTTTGTCAGTAATTAAGCAAAAAGTATTAGGTGCAAATGTAAGAGTACCTAAGTTGTTTACACTTATATCCAGTTGCATGTAGGTATACAACATTACGCTGTACACAAATCACAGCACAGATTAACATTTATATTGACAAGTTGCACATTATTATATAAAAACAAAAAATCTAAGCTGCCATTGACATCAGAGTAGCATGGATTACTCAATTTTGTCCAATCGAAAAAAAATATAGCAAATGAAGAAGTTTAATGTTACTTTCAAGGACTCTTAAGGTTATTCATAAAATTAGTAACACATGAAAACCTAATAAAATATATGATGCATCAATAAATTTCTCAAATTTTTTGTTTCAAATGGAAAAAAATGACACCAAATTAAGGTTATTCATACGAACAATAATTAAGATTATTTATAAGATATAAGATTATAAGATATATAAGATATAAGATATAAGACTATTGATTAAGAAGATTATTTATAAGATTATTTATAAGATATAAGATTATAAGATATATAAGATATAAGATATAAGATTATTTATTAAATACAAGTTATAAATATCTAATTAAAAAATATACAATTCATAAACACATTTCTATTTTTTCTTATCTACAAGAAAAAAATACAGCAAAGTAAGGTTTGTGTTATTCTTATTAAGATTATTCACAGAACTAACAAAAAGTTATAAATACCTAATAAAATAAAATATGTTTCGTCAATAATTGGTAATTTTTTTGCTCGACAACAAAATATAAACAATTAACAAAATAAAATATATTTAAATCAACTATTGATGACGGAATGTTTTCAATTTACGCTTAAATGCTCTTACATCTTTGGAGCCTGTACTTGTTCTTGATTTTTACGTTTATACCACCAAGGAATTCCAATTTTTCACACAGCTCGCACAATGTCTTTTGATATAATTTCCCGATGGTCAGTACAAGAAATTCATGAGAAGTTTACATTCTCAAGAATGGCCTCAGAAACTACAACAGAAATCTTAGGTTTGTTACAAAAACTGTCCAAAGTATTTTCCAGGACTGTGATTGCCTGACCTACAGTTACCACTAATAGTTCTGAAGGATACTTCAAATGCTCTGTATCCGACCGTTCCTTAAAACTTATAAATAAATTATAAGACGACTCCGAACTTGATAACAATTATTGGTGACCGCAGGTTGCACAGTGTAAATTCTCCAAAAGTTTCTTCACGATGAAGCCACTGACATAAGCAACTGATAGGGTTGCTGTTGCTCCTTCTTCCACTGCTTTGGCTATAGCTTCAGCTATGTCTTCTCCCAATGTTAGGTGGGGTGCAGTGAACTCGAAGATGCAGGCACTTGTTTATCATCCACAACCAAAAATGGTGTTAAATTTGTCAGTAACTCTTGCCCATCTTCCTCACAATTGCTGCCAACTATTTTTTGCTGTGTTAGTCCATTTAAAATTTGAGTTTTTAAACTGGCTGAAAACTGCACCACTGTTGGATTATCTCCACTGTCGCAGCCACCACGAACAGCCCCAAATAAATTCTCTAACGCGCCTTGATTGAGAGAGCGAGGTTTTAAAGAAGTTACTTCTTGGGAATTAATATATATCCAAATTTGTCTGATGGCATTTAAACTTATTAACCAACCAATTTGGAAATGTGGTTTACCCATTTTTAGGCTGCCTGTCTTAGTAAGCCTTCGGTACTGCCAGTGTTTAATCATTTGAAAAGGGTGTTTCCAATATTTTAAATGTATTATTATGTTTTCTGTCACACAGCATTTAACTTCCTTCCCATCAGGTGGTGAAGCTCTACTGCCATTAAAACTATCGAACAGTTGATCTACCTCTTTAACAAATGTGGCTGTTGCCAAGGAGCGCTGCTCTAATTCACCTAGAAAATTGTTTAAATATTTTAGATTTGTTTTGTAGAATACAATTATTGCTTGACTTACCTCGACTTAACAGTACATACAAAAATGTAGCTACAGTGTGACTCACAACTTGGACAGCAATATTTACTTTCATAGCAAATTGCATCTTTGGAGCTAAATGGACTGGCTTAATTTTATGCATCGTTCGAAACACTAAGGGTGATTTTTTATCAATCTCATGTGCTCTCACAATATCTCTAAAACGTGCTTCCATTACCTGTTCTTCCCCAGTAACACTAACTGGTAACAATATATTATGTTTTCGAAATAATGAGACGGTGTATTTAAGGAGATGTGGTGGATCGAACATGATAAATATCCGTTTGGTACCAATGACAATATAATGTCATTCTACAGATGAGCCCATCTCCTTTAAAGTTTTCACATTTGTCGACCCCATATCACATACTGTGTAGCTGCTATATCCATCCCTGCTTCTTCTTCACATGCTCGAATGACTCCTGTAATTAAAACTTTCAAGCACTCGTGGCACAAGCTCCATTCGAAAAGTAATAGGCAACTGGCTGTTTCCAGTTACGTACTAAACGCTGTACCATGAAAACCAAAACTTTATTGTTCTTCAACCAATAGAAAGCAAGGCTGCTAGCTCCATCTGAGCTATGTTACCTAGTTGGTAGACAAGGATATCTAAATACAGAAATGCGGATATGTAGCAAGGATGTAACTATATCACTATTTTTACTATTACCGAACTAATATATATATGTACTTGCTTGTCTCATGGTTGTCTCTGATCAAAGTCTACATATTATATTCTGAGATGGTCTGTACGTCGGTGAAGCTTCACAGAAGCTATATAAAATTAAGCGAGGTTCATGTAGAACACGTATCATCCCTCGAATAATATGTAAAGCTAGAGATTTCTTGAGATTATAGACAAGTAAAAGATTGCTAGCCTACTACAAATGTGGGGGTTCGATAGAAAAATTTCCATGTTGGAAGTCGCGCGTCTCCTATCGTCGGTGATTGGCTTTAATCGTGAAATATGCCGACGTTAACCGAAACAAAAACTATTCTCTACTAATATGAAAAAACAGTGTCGCTTTTTTGCTGATTCACAATCATATTTGGTTATGGGTTAGTTAATTAATGGGTTATCGGTTAGTTAATTAAAGTTAAAAAGTTAAAAGGTTTTTTTCGTTTTCTACTTCAAATTTTTAAACAATATCCAATGTTCTTTACGATAGGTAGTTATAAAGATATAAGATCAATGGTCATAGTTTACATATAAATAATTCTTCATTTTTCAAATGACACACGCCTACTAGAACAAAACTAAAAAGAAGATCAGTAGAAAGAGAAATAACTAACTCATATTAAACTATGATTTGTATTTAAAAAAACACAACCGTAGGTCATAACTCAAAATTTAATGAAGTAGCAAAAAATTCAGCACCCTACTGGATTCCACTCAAGAAAAGTATCTGAATAACAAGTACAATAATCTTTTCTATCTCTACAAATAACCAGGACATGAATATGTACCTCAAATTTAAAAAATCGAATTTTTTGTTTATTTCTGGAAATCAAATAACGATAGCCGATTTTTGTTTATACCATCAAGTTGGTCACGAAAAAAGGTATCGAAAATGATTAGGGTGAAGTTATCCACAAATTCTCATCCACAAATGATGACGTGGAGGAAATTTTATCCGATATAGGGATATAAGTAGTACGGTTAACTGTAAATGATCGCTACGCTAACCATCTTTCAGACGATCTGCGCATGACCAGTATAGGTATGATACTCGCTCTGTGTCTTGTTTCAAAGAATTATTTTTTTATCCCACCAATTTTTATCACAGTTTAACAGAATATTTATTTCAATATTTTCAAGCAAATATAAACACCTGAGGAGCCGAACTTCATAGAAAATTAAATTATTTTTCATTTTTGTGGATTGTCTTCGATTTGTTATTACATCCAATAGATCTTTTTTCTTAAACGCCGACGTGTACCCCACCAATATTTTTTCACAGTTTAACAACACATATATCAATGTTCTCAAGCAAAAATTAATGCGTGAGGAGCCGTCCTTCATAGGAAATTAAATTATTTTTCATTTTTGTGGATTGTCTTCGGTTTGTTAGTACATCCAATAGATCTTGTTTTTTCTTAAACGCCCACGTGTACCCCCACCAATATTTTTTCACAGTTTAAGAAGACATATACCAATGTTCTCAAGCAAAAGTTAATGCGTGAGGAGCCGTCCTTCATAGGAAATTAAATTATTTTTCATTTTTGTGGATAGTCTTCGGTTTGTTAGTACATCAAATAGATCTTGTTTTTTCTTAAACGCTCACGTGTACCCCCACCAATATTTTTTCACAGTTTAACAACACATATACCAATGTTCTCAAGCAAAAATTAATGCGTGAGGAGCCGTCCTTCATAGGAAATTAAATTATTTTTCATTTTTGTGGATTGTCTTCGGTTTGTTAGTACATCCAATAGATCTTGTTTTTTCTTAAACGCCCACGTGTACCCCCACCAATATTTTTTCACAGTTTAAGAAGACATATACCAATGTTCTCAAGCAAAAGTTAATGCGTGAGGAGCCGTCCTTCATAGGAAATTAAATTATTTTTCATTTTTGTGGATAGTCTTCGGTTTGTTAGTACATCAAATAGATCTTGTTTTTTCTTAAACGCTCACGTGTACCCCCACCAATATTTTTTCACAGTTTAAGAAGACATATACCAATGTTCTCAAGCAAAAGTTAATGCGTGAGGAGCCGTCCTTCATAGGAAATTAAATTATTTTTCATTTTTGTGGATAATCTTCGGTTTGTTAGTACATCCAATGGATCTTGTTTTTTCTTAAACACCCACGTGTACCCCCACCAATATTTTTTCACAGTTTAAGAAGACATATACCAATGTTCTCAGGCAAAAATTAATGCGTGAGGAGCCGTCCTTCATAGGAAATTAAATTATTTTTCATTTTTGTGGATAGTCTTCGGTTTGTTAGTACATCAAATAGATCTTGTTTTTTCTTAAACGCCCACGTGTACCCCCACCAATATTTTTTCACAGTTTAAGAACACATATACCAATGTTCTCAAGCAAAAATTAATGCGTGAGGAGCCGTCCTTTATAGGAAATTAAATTATTTTTCATTTTTGTGGATAGTCTTCGGTTTGTTAGTACATCAAATAGATCTTGTTTTTTCTTAAACGCCCACGTGTACCCCCACCAATATTTTTTCACAGTTCAAGAAGACATATACCAATGTTCTCAAGCAAAAATTAATGCGTGAGGAGCCGTCCTTCATAGGAAATTAAATTATTTTTAAGAGTTTCTGCTTGAGAACATTGATATATGTGTTCTTAAACTGTGAAAAAATATTGGTGGGGGTACACGTGGGCGTTTAAGAAAAAACAAGATCTATTTGATGTACTAACAAACCGAAGACTATCCACAAAAATGAAAAATAATTTAATTTCCTATGAAGGACGGCTCCTCACGCATTAATTTTTGCTTGAGAACATTGGTATATGTCTTCTTAAACTGTGAAAAAATATTGGTGGGGGTACACGTGGGCGTTTAAGAAAAAACAAGATCTATTTGATGTACTAACAAATCGAAGAATATCCACAAAAATGAAAAATAATTTAATTTCCTATGAAGGACGGCTCCTCACGCATTAATTTTTGCTTGAGAACATTGGTATATGTGTTGTTAAACTGTGAAAAAATATTGGTGGGGGTACACGTGAGCGTTTAAGAAAAAACAAGATCTATTTGATGTACTAACAAACCGAAGACTATCCACAAAAATGAAAAATAATTTAATTTCCTATGAAGGACGGCTCCTCACGCATTAACTTTTGCTTGAAAACATTGGTATATGTCTTCTTAAACTGTGAAAAAATATTGGTGGGGGTACACGTGGGCGTTTAAGAAAAAACAAGATCTATTTGATGTACTAACAAACCGAAGACTATCCACAAAAATGAAAAATAATTTAATTTCCTATGAAGGACGGCTTCTCACGCATTAACTTTTGCTTGAGAACATTGGTATATGTCTTCTTAAACTGTGAAAAAATATTGGTGGGGGTACACGTGGGCGTTTAAGAAAAAACAAGATCTATTTGATGTACTAACAAACCGAAGACTATCCACAAAAATGAAAAATAATTTAATTTCCTATGAAGGACGGCTCCTCACGCATTAATTTTTGCTTGAGAACATTGGTATATGTGTTCTTAAACTGTAAAAAAATATTGGTGGGGGTACACGTGAGCGTTTAAGAAAAAACAAGATCTATTTGATGTACTAACAAACCGAGGACTATCCACAAAAATGAAAAATAATTTAATTTCCTATGAAGGACGGCTCCTCACGCATTAATTTTTGCTTGAGAACATTGATATATATGTTGTTAAACTGTGAAAAAATATTGGTGGGGGTACACGTCGACGTTTAAGAAAAAAGATCTATTGGATGTAATAGCAAATCGAAGACAATCCACAAAAATTAAAAATAATTTAATTTTCTATGAAGTTCGGCTCCTCAGGTATTTATATTTGCTTGAAAATATTGAAATAAATATTCTGTTAAACTGTGATAAAAATTGGTGGGATAAAAAAATAATTCTTTGAAACAAGACACAGAGCGAGTATCATACCTATACTGGTCATGCGCAGATCGTCTGAAAGATGGTTAGCGTAGCGATCATTTACAGTTAACCGTACTACTTATATCCCTATATCGGATAAAATTTCCTCCACGTCAGCATTTGTGGATGAGAATTTGTGGATAACTTCACCCTAATTCGAAAATGGGAGGTCATTTTCTTCTGTCCTTATAGTTAATTAAATATATATGTAGTTTATAAAAACAGCTTATATAGGGTGGGGACCATATAAACAATTAAAACCTTAAAAATATAATATTTATATTTTTCTTAACCGAAAGAGATCATTTTAATTGTATAAAGTAATTACCAAAGTGATTTATTTTGTTTTCTCCAAAAAAAGTTTCTCAGAAAAGACTACTCAACTCCTGATTCCTATGCATGGTATAAGTGTCTGACACATATTGGTCACAATATGTATGTTTTGTATTAGATCTACATATATATTAGAAACCACATGACAACTGGACAAATTAAATTTCTAAATATCTGTCAGTTATTTCCCTTGGAGAATTTTGTAAATAATAATTAATTCTTTTTCAGGTGGCGCGAGTAGTATATAGTTTAGTAATTCTCTTCGTAAATATAAGCCACTAAATTATTATGTAATTTCTGCACTGGATATTTTTAATCATGACATAGCCTATCATAATAATGTATTACAGAAACGTGTTTGGTCATTTTGTCTTTAAATAAAGTTTCATTCTTATTTCTATATTTGCAGTCTCAATATATTTATTTGTTTACCTAATAAATCACACAATTCCTACAAATAATAATACCGCTGTCACCTACTGAATTTTTAAATAAATTATTTTAAACCAAAATGTTTCCTTCATTAAAATTTTACAAGTAGTTGTTTCAAGGCTAAATCAGAACTTCTAACAGATAAGACTTAATATGATTTACATACTAAGAAATTTTGCATTATAGAGATAACTTGAGGTATAAGTAAATACAAAGCTACATTTGTGTGGACTGAGCTGCTGAATATCTTGAAGAAATTAAGTATATTGGAAGGCCAATAATATGACAAAAGAGATTAACAAGCAAAGAGTAAAGTTGACATAATACCATTTTTTTGTCACACAGTACTAGTACTAGTACTGTACTAGTATCATTAGGGCCCAGGAAAATCTTAAACTTTTACAGACAAGACGGGTAGTGAATTGTTCCTACTATACATAACAGACCTGCCATCTCAAATAATAATTTCGTAGACAGCTTTGTATAAAATCGCAGTTAATTATTAGTTTCGACTAATAATCAAAAAACTTCTTGATAACCCTTTGTTAGATTTTAAGATTTAAGGATCTGTTAGTAAGCCTAATTATCTTGGCTTACGTTACACAACAGATATTGTTTAGAAATGCTGTCAGAAATTATTGCAGAGTAAAAATGTACTTGCATAAAATAATCCGGTTATTGCAACTATCTTTAAATAGCTTCAATTATAGATCTTAATTATATGAAGACTTCGTCGAAGTAAATAAGGTCCCAGCCCACCCAATAACGTTTATAACTTTGAAGCAACATACTTTAGCCATAAAAATGACTGAAGTATATCTCCAGGCAGTAGTGCTAGGGAATATAGGTACTAGCGGAGAAACGCGGAACTTTAAAATATGTGACCACTCGTTATAAATGGAGGTACTACAATTGACTTATTTACTTCGACGAGGTCTTAAGTAAAGTAAAGTAAAGTAAAGTAAAGTAATTTATTAGTCACTGAGCAATTTTACAATTGATGTGAACGTCAACAAGTAGTAAAAAGGTAGTAAGTGTATAGGCACATTAACATTACGAAACATTTATATACGCATACACATAAAACTCAGTATTAATTAAAAAATAAATTAACATAAAAACAAGTTACACAGAGATGTAAGAAAACATAGACTTAAAATTAAATAAGTACGTCACTTTTTGACATTTACAAGTTTAAAAACTCATCAGCACCACAAAAACCATTATCAGCTAAAAAGGATTTTATTTCCTTTAGGCATCAAATTGTATAGGAATACTCAGTACTTAATAACTAGTTTACAAAAATTCATTCAAAGTAAAAAAACATTTATCCAATAAATATAGCCTTAATTGTCTCTTAAATAATATAACATTTCTGACTAATTTTATGTCATGAGGTAAATGATTGTATACCCTTAAACCTAAACATGTAGGAGAATTAATGGTTACATTATACTTATAAAATGATATATGAAAATCCTCATTTTGTCTGGTATCCCTCTTATGGACATTTTGATTCGTGTTAAACCGTTGTCTATTTACATATACATAAACACACAACTCCAAAATAAAAACACACGCCAAAGTTAAAACACCAAGTTGTTTAAAAACTTGGCTGCAAGAAGTTGTGCTTGGTAACCCCAACAAACTTCGCACAATCCTTTTTTGAATAGTAAAAACATCTGATGACCAAGTGGAATTACCCCAAAAACACACTCCGTATGTCAATCTAGACTCAACCTAACCGTAATAAAAGAACAATAATTGCTCAGTAGTGAGCAAGTGGAAATAGTGTGTAATTTACTTATTACCTGACCACAATGCGTTTTCCAATTTAAACATTCATCAAACACTATTCCCAGAAATTTGACACTTTTATTATGTGCCACTATATTTGTTCCTATTTTAACTTCTACATTAGAACATTGTTTTTGCCAGTTATGAAATCTTATGAAATTGCCAATGCAATGCCAATGCCAATATTTGACATTTGTGCTTTATTCATTAACGCCTTCATGTAACCAAGATCGAACTTTACTTAAGGTAAGTTCATTTATATCTTATATATATATATATATATATATATATATATATATATATATATGTCAGTTGACGACTTCCAGGACATTTTTAGTGACCAACTGACTACTTCCAAGACATCTGTTTACTTCAGGGACAAGACCGGAACTTTTATTTATGTGTCGACGACTTCCAGGACTGTCTTGGAAATCAATGTATGTTTCATTTCATTGATGAGTTCCGGGACAATTGTAATTTTAAGTACTGTTTACAAATTTTCTTAGGGTTTTATATATTTACGATTTACGACAATTTATTTAATTGCTGGTTTTTATTATTATAAATATTTACTTGATTGGTAAATATATAAATATAAATAACCTACCTATAAACATAAGTAGGTACATAGTAATTTTTATAATATAGAACTTCTGTTTCCTTCGTAATGAAAGATATATCATCATTAAACTGAATTAAAGGAATTCTTAGGTTAATGGTGTAACTAACTTATCAATATCTTATTCCATAATTTATTGTTAAAAGTTAGATACTTATTATTACTTAGATAATCTATTTTGTAAACCGGTATTGTCACGGAAAATGAAATAAGCAAACATATTCAAATATGTCTCGGAAGTCGACATTATATATATTTTATGTCTTGGAAATAGTCATTAGGTACCTAAATAGCATTTATTATTGGCATTGGTGGCAAACTTATCAATATCTTATTCCATAATTTATTGTTAAAAGTTAGATACTTATTATTAGTTAGATAATCTATTTCGTAAACTGATTGGCACGGTAAATGAAATAAGTAAACATATTGAAATATGTTTCGGAAGTCGACATTATATATATTTTATGTCTTGGAAATAGTCATTAGATACCTAAATAGCATTTATTATTGGCATTGGTGCTTATCAATATCTTATTCCATAATTTATTGTTAAAAGTTAGATACTTATTATTAGTTAGATAATCTATTTCGTAAACTGGTATTGTCACGGAAAATTAAATAAGCAAACATATTCAAATATGTCTCGGAAATCGACATTATATATATTTTATGTCTTGGAAATAGTCATTAGGTACCTAAATATTGGCATTTATTAGGTATTATATACACGTGCAGAGCAAGTAATTTAATGTTGAATTTAGATATCTGCTATAGGCAAGTTGTCTCAAGAAAAACGTTATTAGCTATTTATTCCATCATATATCACCCTATCCACCTAACCTGTAATTACGATAAACGAATGAAAACTGTAACTAAACAAATAATTGTATGTTATTTTTAGCGGAAAAGTAAAAGTAAATGTTAAATATATTGTAGGTAATTATTTACTGTGGGTTTTTAAGAAATCACATGTAGGCACTGTACCTATTCTTTTATTATTATTGTAGAGATATTTTACTTTTTGTGGGAAATATTTTATATCTATAGCCCGAAGTTTTACTTTGTCTATACTGCTAGTGGAATGTGAACGAAAAATTATAATTATAAATTTGATATAATTATTATTATTATTGTGTATTTTCACTCTGGATACGTCTCAGATATAACTACTGTAATTTTTCCACTGATTGAGAAGTACCTAACTCAGATCATACTTTTCAGAAACAAAACATTCATCAGATCACATGTTCCGAGACTTACGAACGAATAATATCGAAACGAGACCAAATTTTTACACATTTAGCATGTTTTCCTTCGTGGCAGACATTACCTACCAAATCTGTTATATAATATTGTAATTATAAATATATAGGTTGAACACTACCAAGACATGTTAAATTGTCAAGTGACTACTTCCAAGACATTTGTTGCTTTGTTGGATTTGTTACACAAGCTTTTTTTATGTACTAGCGACTTCCAGGACCGTAGTTCAATCTACCTGAATTTCTGAATCACGTTTTACTGACACATTTAGTAGATATGCATATTTTATTGCAAACAATTAAGCAAATAGTAAATAAATGGTACATAATTATATCAGTTTCCTTCTGCAGTTTTGCACCTATCTACTTAATGATTGAAACTGAACAAGTAATTTCAATGTTTTAAATATCATTAATTCTGCATAGCTATGAAAGAAAAATATTGTTATACATGTAACTACCTATTACTTAAGAAGTAGAGATGTAGTAATAAAGCAGTCACTCAAAATGGATGTTTTTATAGGAGTTTAACCATCGTCAATAGGGTGCAATTAAAATCTCTGGGCATATTCCCATTTCTAGAGAAAATCATAAACCAATAAAAAAAATAATAAACCAACCATAAAATTCGGTGAACCATATAATTTTCTTATTTATTTATTTCTAGTCTGTAACGTTTTGAAATATAAGCATACGTCTGTATGCTTATATTTCTTATTTTACATTATAAATATATTAGATATAACTGAAATCAGAAGGAATCATTACCATTAAAATCATTACCATTAAAAAAAAATATATTGCATTAAGGGTTTATTCTATTCACCCCAATTGTGAGCAAAGAGAGATAGAGAGAAAGAATTAAAACATTATACGGTAATTCTTACGGTATACGGTATAAAGGATAAGTAGGTATACATAGAGTACATAATATAAATCACTACATTTATGTACCTACAGAAAATTATATATGAAGTAAGTACTGAAATAGTTTATGAAGTCCCACTAGTTTTCTGGGACCATATGCCGAACGAGTAGTACCTGTCAACCCTATTTCCTAGAATTTATTTTTATATACATATATTGACGTATATTGAATCTTTCCAAGACATTAATTATAAGTTGCTTACTTCCAAGACATCATCTGCTTACTTCCAAGAGTATTAATATGCACAATGTTTGGTAATATAACTAAGGTAAGGTAATAACAACATATTTATTCAACAGTTTGCTAGTGAAATAATCGTTATGAATTCATAATTTACCAAAATTCTTGTATGCAAATGATTCCTCTTCATCTGTTCTAGAAATTAATATTATACATGTGTTTACATTTATGTTGTTATTTTTGCAAGCAAATAATACATGTTTAAAACATAGTATAATGAATATGAATTTGAATTAAGAATACCTATATAAATTACTATTTAAGTCTTTTTCAAGATTTGAATTTAATAACTGATATTTTATACTCATGTTCCGAAATTCAACGATAGCACTGAATAATAATGAATTAAATATTTAATACCTACCTATATTGTATCGATTGTATCTAATACAATCATAGTGTGTTAAACGTTTTTAACCCGCGTCCTAATACTAATTGATAATCGTATATAGGATATGGCTAGGTATACTTGTACATCATCCATACATTTATGTACAGAAAATGACTGTTTTAAGTAAGTACTGAATACATATACTGATATCATTCTTTAATTTGATATTACTACCCGGTTTCTGGGATCAGGTATTTGTCAAATGAAGTTTATAAGCTGTGGTTTAGACACGTGCATCTTTGGGTCAACCGTTTTCTATTCTGGGCGGTGTAACCCTATTTCCTAGAATTATATTTTTATATACAATAGGCATATTGAATCTTTCCAATACATTAATTATATAAGTTGCTTACTTCCAAGACATCATCTGTTTATACTTCAAAGATTATTAATATGCACAACTCTTGGTAATATAAGAAAGTAACATCATATTTATTCAACGATTTACTAGTGAATTAATCGTTCTTCTGAATTAAATATTTACCAAACTTCTTGTATTGAAATGATTCCTCTTCAGCAGTTCCGGAAGTCAACATTGTACATATTATGTACACATTTATGTTATTATTATTATTTTTTCTAGCGAATTACGTATGTTTGAGACACACTATAGTGAAAATGGTACGTGTTTATGAATATATAAATTATTATATAAGCCTATTTCAAAATTTTAATCTAATAACTGATATTTTATACAAATGTTCCGAAATTCAACGGTATATAGCCGATTGAAAAATAATCGTTTTTGGAAAAAAGTACATAGTTTGTTGGCGAGGAAATGCAAATGTACACCTAATTCAACAAAAATATCTATATGTTAGAAAATGTCCCGGTAATCGTCGTTTGACATATATATATATATATATATATATATATATATATATATATATATATATATATATATATATATATATATATATATATATTTTTTATGACAGTTGATTAACAAAATAAAATAATTTCACTAATCAATAGGAGATTAAATTAGTAAAATTTTTTTTTCGTAGTTACCACTTGTGAGGTTAATTCATTCTGTCAAAATATTTTTATACAATTCACCAGATACGTAACTTTTTTAATGTAATTTTTAAATAATTTGAATTTGGGGTTTATTGTTAGTGCAAAGATACTGTAAATCAGAGAGTAGCATAATGGTATAATATGGGAGTAGCATAATGGAGAAGAGTAATGGTTTTTTAATGTTGGTTTTGTATCTAATAATAAATAAATGTCATAATGTATTTCTTTTACTCTGGATATTAAATTTAAAAAAAATAACTATTAAAGCTATTCAGCATTTTTTTTTTGTTAATCAATACCAATAGGTGCAATGTTGGTTGCCTATACTTGCGGACACGTGGCTTTTGTACATTTATGATGTCTCTGTACCATGCATTAAAATTTATTCATAAAAATGCAGGCGGTGTGTATTGTGCGAGCGATATTGTTTCTTTGATGATTGTCGATCAAGAAAATATTGGGCGGTCTGTTACTTATTATCATTGCTGCCGCCCCGGTTACATGTAGAAATTAATTATAAGTACAGTGTACACAGAAATTACAATTAATTGCATTACTATTATATTTTGATACCTGAATATTATAGTATATTAGGTACACAAAATCCATCTCTGGAATTACGTGCTAGTCTACGGGGTCTATGTAGATGATGATCGATCAAGTAGCTGAAGTACAAATGAGTATGTCTGTGATGACAATATTTACAAAATTATAATATATGAAAATTATTATAATTTGGACAGTAAGGTACTTATTTTAATAAAATTCATCCGAATCTACTTCTACAATGCCTCACTTCATTCAATACTTTCATATCAGAGATGCAGTAATCCCGTTACTGGAACTGAGACGATAGACCGCGAGAAGGAGCACGTTGAATATTGGTAGGTATATTATATATTGAATACACCTGACAACTCAATATCATTTAATTTTTGGAAATTACTATTAACAAATAATACTATATAATAATATAATAATAATAATATCATTTATTTACAAAAACAAAAAAGTATATACAGATATAACACATACAGAATAAATTATGTAATGAAAAAGTGAGTGAACACTTGTTTCGATATAACAATAACACTAAAAAAATTTTTTAAAGGTATAACCACATGAAACCTCCACAGGATCATTGGTTGGGTCCTTGTGCATGTGAAATGACTAATTACGACATCTTTAGGGAGGTCAGACATTTTTTATCCCCAAAAATGTCAATAATTTGTCAAAATGTTATATTTATTTTTTTAAGACATACCACGCGATAACTTCGAAACTAATTAACTTATAAACATGAGGTTTTTTTTAATCGAATGAGGACATATAGGCGGTCATAACTGTACTAATTTAAGTCCCCTGATTAGCGTATTTTTTCTTGGAGAATGGAGTAAATTCGAAATTTTACTTTTATTGCTGCATGATTTTCGGTAAGCGAGAAACTTTTTTATTTCAAGGAATTTTGCCATAGTATCTGCGTATGAATTAAATAAAAAATATTGAAAAAGTTTTTAGAATAAGAAACAACCTTCTGTGACAAACAGTTTTCGAGTTATCACCATTTAAAATTAATAACACAGGGGCGCGCGATGTGCTTTTCGAAGACGCCAACAAATTATCGCACCGTACCGCGCTCTCGATGTGTTTTGAAGGCCCGCTTGGGTGATCTCCTGACCAAAATAAAATATCCAAAAAGAATTTTGTATTAAAAAAAATAATTTAATGTTCTAATAATATATATATTAGCTAATTTCATATGATTCGATAAATATTTTCTATCAGGAACACAAAGTTGCATTGTATTTACATTTATGTTTTTAATATAAAGTTAAAAAACGAATTACAAAAAAGAAGGACAGAAATTTAAAAGATTTAGAATTTTCTAGACTCCGAATCTCACGAAGTGAGGTCTTCGTTTTGTGGTCTGTTACTACATAATGAATAAAACGAAGTACCTGCTACTACTACAAGTATTAGTATATTCGTATATACATAGTATTTACTTTAAAACGAAGTAGTTATTACATTTCAAAGTACGCCCTTCTATTTTTCCGGAAATGCTAAAAATAATAGCATTCTTCTAAACATTATAATTACTTTAATTCTTTTTACTGGTAGATACTTCGATTTTAACAACTGAAATATTTGCTCCGTCATTAGCGAAGTTGATATCATGGCAGCCTCATCGTGCGTGCTACAAAGTGATTACTTTAAAAATGGTTCAAATACATAGAAATAAAATGTATACTAAAAGAAGACACTACGACGTTGATACCATATACCGTCAAATATTTAGGTAAACAATTAAGTTTATTAAATTAACAATTTAAAATATTTTATGTTTATATTTTTCATCTAGGTTTAGTAGGGAAAACGTTAATTTCTCGTTACTCGTTACTCTTCTATCACACTTCCTTCATCCGAAGACATCTTAAAGGACTGTTGATGTTATAAATACATACAAAACTGAAACTGTTTCCCAAAAACTTTTAAACGTGTCTATCTCGTTAGCCAGGGCCCAGCGCGCGGCTTATGTGTGAATAGAAGGGAGTACTTTGAAATGTAGTATCTACTTCGTTTTAAAGTAAATACTATGTAGAATATACTAATACTTGTAGTAGTATTTCCTCCTAACTAATGAAGTTTTCCAGGTTTCCCTCATTCCAGCACTGAATGGTGGTTAGGGTCTACCAACGTAAGTCGTTCCTGAGGCGCTAATGCGGCCCGCGAAATAATAATATGCCGCTCCCTCTCCCACACAAGTCTCAGACTTTCGGGCTAATCCCTGTGATTAGAATGAGAGGTAGAGATATTATTATTATATCATTATTTGTGTCCATAGGGGAAAATATAACAAATAATATAAGAAAGCCTACCAACCACAAACAACCTCAACAAAATAATTGTAACTCATTTTTTCTTTCACCTATTGATTTACATGAATGGCTTAATATCATTCATAATTTAAAAAACAAAAAATTAAGTGGTGCAGACAATATTAGGGCAGAGACTATTAAATTAACGACAGATTATATCCTTGAATCTTTAAAATGTATAATGAACAAGTGTGTTGGTTCGGAAATATGGCCATCAGCTCTTAAAGAATCAGTTATAATTCCTTTGCATAAAAAAGGTGATTAAACTATAATTACGAATTATCGTCCAATTTCTTTGCTTACCCACATTTCTAAGCTATCTGAGAAGACCCTTAAACACCGCCTAATTGCATACTTGAACAGGTAGAAGATAACTTCAGAGCAACAATTTGGTTTCCGCAAAAAAAAATCTACAGAAGATGCAATATTGGCTGTAACTTCTAAAATTAAAAATGCATTGAATGAAACTAAGCCATGCCTTTGCATTTTTATAGACCTATCGAAAGCATTCCATACTGTCCATCATGGCATGCTTATGTGTGAATAGCATGCAATATTCACACGGCGCGCGGCTTATGTGTGAATAGAAGGGAGTACTTTGAAATGTAGTATCTACTTCGTTTTAAAGTAAATACTATGTAGAATATACTAATACTTGTAGTAGTATTTCCCCCTAACTAATGAAGTTTTCCAGGTTTCCCTCATTCCAGCACTGAATGGTGGTTAGGGTCTACCAACGTAAGTCGTTCCTGAGGCGCCAATGCGGCCCGCGAAATAATAATATGCCGCTCCCTCTCCCACACAAGTCTCAGACTTTCGGGCTAATCCTTGCGATTAGAATGAGGGGTAGAGATATTATTATTATTATTATTATTATTATTATTAGTAGGTAGTAGGTACTTCGTTTTTATTCATACCACCCATTATATAGCAACAGACCACAAAACGAAGACCTCAGTTCGTGTTTTAACTTTATATTAAAAATATAAATGTAAATACAATGCAAATTTGTGTTCCTGATAGAAAATATTTATCGAATCATATGAAATTAGATAATATATAATATACTAGAACATAAAATTATTTATTATAATGGTCAGGAGATCACCCAAGCGGGCCTTCAAAACACATCGAGAGAGCGGTACGGTGCGATAATTTGATGGCGGGTCCGTGAAGTTAGCCTCCAACTCCTGGAGTTGGACGGCACTAATCCACAGTCGGTTAGTAAGTCGTTAGTAAGTATTTGTAAGCCCATTGGTAACATTTGTAAGTAAAGGGTAACCGATTTATTTGTTATTAATTTTTAGCGGCTAACTTCTTAGCAGCCCCCAAGTTGTTTATAGTTGTAGTTTTTATGTTATCAGCTATTAGTAAGTCATTTGTAAGTATTTGTAAGTTGACTGTCGACATTTGTAAGTCTCTAATAAAAAAGTTATAACCAATTAATAAATGGAGGCTAACTTCTTAGCAGCCCCCAAGTTCTTCCAGAATGTTTTGTTTACCTTACCAGTTGTTAGTAAATCGTTTGTAAGTATTTGTAAGCCGTCTTGCAACATTTGTAAGTCGCTAATAAAAAAGTTATAACCAATCAATTAAATGAGGGCTAACTTCACACCAAGCCGCCAAACTCTTTCAAAAGGTTTTACTTACCTTACCAGTTGTTAAATCGTTTGTAAGTATTTGTAAGCTGTCTTGCAACATTTGCAAGTCGCTAATAAAAAAGTTATAACCAATCAATTAAATCAGGGCTCACTTCTTAGCAAACCCTCAAAGTCTTTCAAAATATTTTGTTTACCTTGCCAGCTGTTAGTAAGTCGTTTGTAAATATTTGCAAGGTGACTTTCAATATTTGTATGTCACTAATAACGAAATTATAACCAATTAATTAAACGGAAGCTAACTTCTTAGCAACTTCCAAGTTTTCTCTAAATGTTTTGTTTACATCACCACTAATCATTTTCAAGTCCCTAATACAACAGTTACTTATCAATTAATTCTGTCGAGGAAACTTGTTTGTCCTGTTTGTTTTATTTACTGTGGTTGTCGAAAATGAAAAAAAAATGTTTTATTTTGGAAGCTAAACTAACGTAAGATACAGATCTTGCGAGATATACCTAACAGATTAACATATGACAAAATCAAAATCTCGTTAAAAAGTATCTAGTTTAGTAGGTACATATTTATCAAGTATAATTCAATATATATTTTTTAACTATTTGACAAAGGTTACTCAAATATTACTGCGCTGCAGTTGTTCATAATAGATAGGTATGTAATAAATAATGGACCATGAATCCACGCTTATTTAAAAAAAAATGAGGACTTAATACATTTAGATCTTATATAGTTAAGTATATTGTCTGTTTTCTAATGCGTGTAGTGTTTTTATAAAAAAATCGGTATATACTTACAGCAATACGAAAGTTAAGTTAAGCAGAGAATCACAGGAATCGCAGGACACCAAATACGGATCATTCTCTGCCTAACTCACACGTACATTGCATTATTAAACAATAAAAAACATGAAAAACAAAATAAAACCAACCCATACAATAAAACTGAAATAGAAAATTTATATTAGGTTCCTAAGAAAAAAACTTTTTTAGATATTTATTGTGTCACTAATCTAATTTACTACTTGTTAAACCATTATTTTTAGCTATTAGGTAACCTTGAAAAAGTCCGAAAACTCGGACGAAACGTAGGATATTTATTCAACAAATAAATTTCAGAATATTAGTGATTGTAATACTGATCACAGACAGCAATAGGTACCGTTACTGACTGATTTGAGAACGGTATATATAAAAAATTTATACAATTACAGTCATTTATGTGACAACTTTTTGATAATGAAACGAAAATATATTAATATTTCATTGTGAATAGTATTTAACGAAAACTAAATTTATTTGAAGAAGATGCCGAAAACAACTACTCCACGGTCAATGTGCCCCGACTAGCAATGCATTAATAATCGGCATCTCTGCAGGAGTCGCCACATATCATTCATCGAGACCACCTACCAGACACTGACCAGTTTCGCGTTATCATGCGCTAGGGCACTCTGATGAGCGCATAATTAGCGCGAAATCGGTAAGTGTCTGCTTTCAAGTAACTAAGAAAATTAACTTCTGTAACTAAGAGTAACTGGTCAATGGAAGAACCAATGCCATTAACTAAATAAAGATTCTTTTAAAACTATACTATTTACCGAGATGAGTCCGATTCGGAATATTTTTGAGTCGGCCTTTTTCATCTTTGCGGCTAAAGCTTTAGGTTAGAAATGTAGGACTGATTTCATCAAATTAACAATTTTTTTTTTTGATATTTAATATAAAGATTTCCTTTGAATACTAAAATTTTGAAATATTTATTTTAAACAACTATTATTGTACCCAACCAACAATTAATTTAATATTGGTATTGGTTTGGTAGATATTAATATTATGTTTATAGATTTATATTTATATTAATATTATATTTGGTAGATAACCTACCCCACTATATATGAACCTTAAAGTGTTTTGAGTGAAGTAGAGATTATCTTATAATGTCTGAGTGAGGTAACTGAAAGCTACAAATATAGGAAGAATCCCCAACTAAAATGAATATGTCGGTGATTTCTAACTGCTTTTAGTGCCTTGTAGATACGTTAAGTATATGACTTATACATATGACATTTTACTTTTAGTTAGAACTAATAAGAGGTAAGCCTCTGTGGAATTGATATGAATTTATTTAGTAATAACATTTTCATTAACAACTTACAAATGAAAAAATTCAGCATACAAATATACTAATAAATGATGTTATAATAAATACCATTAGCAATAGTTAAGGTAAACAGAACAATGAAGTTTACTTCACTGGATTAACTGGTAGTAAGTTCTTAGAGCCTTGCAAATGATATTGAAAGTCAGCTTACAAATATGTACAAACGATTTACTAACAACTTACGACAAATATCCTACGTTTCGTACGAGTTTTCGAACTTTTCCAAGGTTACTTAATAGCTAAAAATAATGATTTAACAAACGTATTAAATTAGATTAGTGACAGAATAAATATCCAAAAACTGTTTTCTTACCTAATACATCAATTTCCTATTTTAATTTTATTGTATGGGTTGGTTTTATTCTGTTTTTCATCTTTTTTATTGTTTAAGAATGCAATGTAGGTACGTGTGAATTAGGCAGAGAATGATCTGGTATTTGGTATTGGTGTCCCCGTGATTCTCTGCTTAACTTAACTTTGCTCTACTGCTGTGTATACCGAATTTTTTAGAAAACACTACACACATTAGAAAACCAGACAATATACTTAAATACTATAAGATCTCAATTTATTAAGTCCCCGCCTTTTTTAAATAAGCGTGGATTCATGGTCCATTATTTATTACATACCTATCTATTTTGAACAACTGCAGAGCAGTAATATTTGAGTAACCTTTGTGAAATAGTTAAAAAAATATATACTGAATTATACTTGATAAATAGCTAGGATTAGGTTAGGAAATTAGGTTAGGACTAAACTAGATACTTTTTAACAAGATTTTGATTTTGTCATATTTTATCATTTATGTTATGTATATCTCGCAAGATCTGTATCTTACGTTAGTAAAATCTTTAGCTTGCAAAATAAAACTTTTTTCAAAATAAATCTTTTTATTTATTTTCGACAACAGCAGTAAATAAAACAAACAGGACAAACAAGTTTCCCCGGCAGAATTAATTGATAAGTAACTGTTATATTAGGGACTTGTAAATGATCAGTTGTGAGGTAAACAAAACATTTAGAGAAAGCTTGGGAGCTGCGAAGAAGTTAGCCACCGTTTAATTAATTGGTTATAATTTCTTTATTAGTGGCATTCAAATATTGAAAGTCACCTTGCAAATATTTCCAAACGACTTAATAACAACTGGCAAGGTTCTATCCTTAAAAAAATATTCTGAAAGATTTTGAGGGTTGCTAAGAAGTGAGCCCTCATTTAATTGATTGGTTATAACTTTTTTATTAGCGACTTACAAATGTTGCAAGACCGCTTACAAATACTTACAAACGATTTACTAAGAACTGGTAAGATGAAAAAAACATTCTGAAAGAACTTGGGGGCTGCCAAGAAGTTAGCCGTCATTTAATTTATTGGTTGTAACTTTTTTATTAGTGACTTACAAATGTTTCAAGACGGCTTACAAATACTTACAAACGATTTACTAACAACTGGTAACGTAAAAAAATTATTCTGAATGAACTTGGGGGCTGCTAAGAAGTTAGCCGCCATTTATTAACTGGTTATAACTTTTTTCTTAGGGACTTACAAATGTCGACAGTCAACTTACAAATACTTACAAATGACTTACTAATAGGTGATAACATAAAAACTACAATTATAAACAACTTGGGGGCTGCTAAGAAGTTAGCCGCTAAAAATTAATAACAAATAAATCGGTTACCCTTTACTTACAAATGTTACCAATGGGCTAACAAATACTTACTAACGACTTACTAACCGACTGTGGATTAGTGCCGTCCAACTCCAGGAGTTGGGGGCTAACTTCACGGACCCTTTGATGGCGTCTCCGAAAAGCACATCGCGCGGCGCCGCGCGCCCTTGTGTTATTAATTTTAAATGGCGATAACTCGAAAACTGTTTGTCACAGAAGGTTGGTTCTTGTTCTAAAAACTTTCAATATTTTCTCTTTAATTCATATGCAGATACTATGGTAAAATTCCTTGAAATAAAAAAGTTTCTCGCTTACCGAAAATCATGCAGCAATAAAAGTAAAATTTCGAGTTTACTCCATTCTCCAAGAAAAAATACGCTAACCAGGGGACTTAAATTAGTATAGTTATGACCGCCTATATGTCCTCAATCGATTAAAAAAAACCTCATGTTTATAAGTTAATTAGTTTCGAAGTTATCGCGTGGTATGTCTTAAAAAACATAAATATAACATTTTGACAAAATATTGACATTTTTGGGGATAAAAAATGTCTGACCCCCCTAAGGATGTCGTAATTAGTCATTTCACATGCACAAGGACCCAACTAATTATCCTGTGGAGGTTTCATGTGGTTATACCTTAAAAAAATTTTTTTCGAGAAGGAAGCGACGTTTTCCCTTGTTTTTACTCCACTAACATGAATAAACAAACACTTGAAAGTTGAGGGACGGAAAATAATTCTAAATAAGGTCATTTCATCCACTAGTTGGTTGCTATAATGGAGGGAATACATAAGAGGTTCAGGTAGATTACATTATTGTGCATAATATGACGAACGATTAATATTTGCAAAAATTATATATGTTTTATAAAACATTTATTGTCTTAAAATCTATACTTGTCAACTCAGACCAACATCACACCGATAAAGCCATGAATTATTTGTCTTGGAATTTTGAAAATATAGTCTTTTAGTTTAATCTTAAATAGAGGAAGACGAGGCAGCAATTTTATGAATTCTGGTAAAGTGTTATATAATTTAGGAGTCAGTGTTTGAGTGTTGAGTAATGGTTTTCTTCATATATGGAACTTGATGATGTGTCGTATTTCGTGTGTTATATGAGTGAGTCGTTTTTGGTGTTATATAAGTTTTGATGTGGTATTTGGTGAGGGCCCAGTAATAATATAACTGCATATGTCCCAAGGATTGTTAACTGTTTACAGGATTGCTCGATCGCTCAATTTTGTCATCCGCCTTTCTGACGTCATCGAAGATCTATGTAATCGAATTGTCGAAATATACCTATTTTGTGTTTGTTATATTTCACATTTTCAAAAGAATTTTCGTATTTGAATGATTATTAATATTATTATTTATTAAAGTTTGTAATAACAGTATAAAGTGTACCTATTTCTACAAGTTCGAGATCTTTGGATCTTTGATGACGTCACAATTATGGATTACATTGTAGTATAGGGATCGAGCAATCCTGTAAACAGTTAACAATCCTTGCATATGTCCAACATTTTGGCTTCCAAGTACAACCGATCCGAAGGATATTGTGTGTCTTTAGATATTATGAGTTTAAGAAAACGTTTCTGTGTTATTTCAAGTAAATGAATATGTGTTTTCAATGCTGCTCCCCATACAACTATTCCATAACCAAGCTGATTTTGCACCAGCGCATAATAAGGTGTTTTCATTATGTGAACCGTAAAATTCTTTTTATGTATTTAAACTTATAAAGTATCATTTGCAATTTCTCTATAATAAATTTGATTTGTAAATCCCACCTCAGATGACAATAAGGATAATATATATTATAACGTGTATTATCTATGTCTACAGTTATAGAATCAAATGTCGGTAGACCAGATTTCCTGCATCTGAATGGGACGTATTTCGTTTTCTCTAAATTGACTGTTATAGCTTATTATCCAAATATTTCTTTATGATTTTAAAATCCCTTTCTCTCCTTGTTTTTAGGTCATCCCAGGTGTACCTACGCTGTATAAACTATTACTGTGTCATCAGCAATACCAAGTATGTAACCCTCACTTTGCAGTGAAAATAAACCGTTTACATATATGTTGAATAAGATAGACAGAAGGCCCCAGAACAGTCCCTTTTGGTATTCTATATTCAACTGTTTTGGTTTCGCTGATGATATCATCCACCCTCATAGCTTGTTGTCTACCTAGTAAATAACTTTTGAAGAAGTTTGCTCTAATACTTATGTCCTGTTGCGATTTCAAAAGCATGCCATGATGGACAGTATGGAATGCTTTCGATAGGTCTATAAAAATGCAAAGGCATGGCTTAGTTTCATTCAATGCATTTTTAATTTTAGAAGTTACAGCCAATATTGCATCTTCTGTAGATTTTTTTTTGCGGAAACCAAATTGTTGCTCTGAAGTTATCTTCTACCTGTTCAAGTATGCAATTAGGCGGTGTTTAAGGGTCTTCTCAAATAGCTTAGAAATGTGGGTAAGCAAAGAAATTGGACGATAATTCGTAATTATAGTTTAATCACCTTTTTTATGCAAAGGAATTATAACTGATTCTTTAAGAGCTGATGGCCATATTTCCGAACCAAAACACTTGTTCATTATACATTTTAAAGATTCAAGGATATAATCTGTCATTAATTTAATAGTCTCTGCCCTAATATTGTCTGCACCACTTAATTTTTTGTTTTTTAAATTATTAATGATATTAAGCCATTCATCTAAATCAATAGGTGAAAGAAAAAATGAGTTACAATTATTTTGTTGAGGTTGTTTATGGTTGGTAGGCTTTCTTATATTATTCGTTATATTTTCCCCTACGGACACAAATAATGATATAATAATATCTCTACCTCTCATTCTAATCACAGGGATTAGCCCGAAAATCTGAGACTTATGTGAGAGAGGGGGCGGCATATTATTATTTCGCGCCCCGCATTTTCGCCTCAGCGAACAACTTACGTTGGTATGCCTTAACCACCATTCAGTGCTGGAATGAGAGAAACCTGGAAAACATCATTAGTTAGGGGGACATTCAAACAACAACTGATTTTAATATTTCACATTAACACTAAGGTGACAATCTTCCTATCCTAGGCCATCCCCAGGATGGTTGTCAACCTATGCCTGCGAACAAGCCTTGATCTGCGAGTAAACAATTTATTTAAAAATTGTTTGGTGGAATGGGGATTCCAACCCACGACCTCTGGGTTGAGCGATCGAGACACTAAACCCTGAGCCACCGGCCCGCAAATACTCGGTTGAATTACTAAAAATATAATACTACTATATTGAGCTATTCGAGCTTTTCTTGAAGCCGGTTTATGAGATGGAGTTATATATTTCGTTCTCTTTGACGGACAAATGTTCCTGTGCACATGCCCAAGTGTTGTCCAATCCAATCCAAGAATTTCAATGTGCCGCGAAAGTAAAGAAAGACCGGGCTTTTGTTTTGTCATATACAGGGTGTCCCAGTATGAGCGTACAAAAATTTACCAGTGGGTAGGCCAGACCAAAATAAGAATAAAATTCTTATAAAAAAATTTCTCTGATGCACGCCTAACGAGTTACAGGGTGTTATTTTGGAAAAAAACAACAATTTTCCGTAATAACTTAACTTAAATAACTTTAACAACTTAAAAACCGTTTCGTAGATTTAGGTAATTTTTGGGTAACGTGTAAATCTATTAAAGGCCATTAAAACTATATGGTGTTTGTTTAACTTTGACACTTGTGGTGGCCTAGGTCTACTCTTCCTTATGGTTTTGTCTTCATAACTCTTGTATATCCTACTTTTTCGTGAATTAACTAAGTTTTCCTTAATCGGCTATCAATTCTGAACAAAAAAGGTGCTCTTGTTACACAGCTCTAAAATCAACCATTTTTGAGTAAATTGAGTGTAAAGTACCGACTGTATTCCTTTATGCAGAAAAATTTATGCAATGATTTTAAAGTTTAGAGTTAAACAAACACCATATAGTTTTAATGACCTTTAATGGATGTACACGTCATCCAAATATTACCTAAATCTACGAAACAAGTTTTTAAGTTATCTCGAAAAATTGTTTTTTTTTACAAAATAACACCCTGGAACTCGTTAGGCGTGCAGCGAAGAATTTTTTTTATAAGAATTTTATTCTTATTTTGGTCTGGTCTACACACTGGTAAATTTTTGTTCGCTCACACTGGGACACCCTGTATGTGTTTTGTCGTATATGTGTTTTGTGCTGTGGTTATGTCACAGTTTATCTTTTGTATTTCAGGTATGTTTGTGTTTTACAGAAAATAAATTTGTGTTTTTCGTAGAGCCGGCAGTTTTAGAAGTGTTTTATTTATGTGTAACTTGTAGTTTTAGTTTTGTTCATATACCTATTAGACTTATTAGTGATTAGAGACATTTGCTCATCAAATTATTTCGACGGTATTTTTACAGCCGCAACTGCAAGTTTAGGTATATAAGAACATTTTGTAAATTTAAATATGTAGTGAATTAGGTATAGGAATTATACTGTACCGATTGTACGGATATCGCAAAATGCCGAAACGAAAAACTCAGTCGAGGTTTTGTCTTTTGTGCGAAGGAAATATTCCATATGAAGTCGCATAGGTACCTACCTGAAGTATGTATTTTTAAAATTTTCTTTTCAAATACAAACTGCATCCTCTCTTTTGGTAAACTTGATAAATACGGGAACATCCCAATAACAAGATTGAAAAACCGTTATATGTAGATAAAATACAATATAAAATAAAGTTAATTTATTGTATTCTATAGTACCTATATGGAGCAAATACTGCATTCTTTTCAATGGCTTGGGCAGCTTGGAGAAACTTGGAGCTGTTCCGCAGCATGTTCTTTTAACCGAGTGCGCGACGCCCTCCCCTGTTTTCCCCTTTCCCCTCGAGCACTACCATTTTTGCTGGGGTTTGGCGCAAAATATTAGTGAGGTTAGATTAGATCGGTAGAAACGTAGAAACATCAACAAACTACTGAATTATACTGAAAATGGAAAATAATCACAGTAGGTATCAGAATTTCAGACATATAGAGTAAAAACGTATTTACTATTTTACTATTTTCATTTTGTATTTAGGTTAAGTAAACAAACTGGCAAATGTCCCCTAAATTCATGTTCTTTTCAAGGGCTCTCTATGGTCCGCCACGAGTTTGACGCCCTGGGGCGCGGCGATCTTGAAAAGAAAACGCTGAAAATTCCCGCGGTTTGCTGCGCATGAGTAGTTGGTATTTTCTCCGTGAAAGAGACAATAGATATGATTCTGGACTACTCTAATTTGGCTTCACTTGAGAAACATGGTAAAGATTACATAGGCTCCATATAGTAGTATTATATATATGGTTGAATTAATTACCTATGTCAGTTTTATTGGTAATTATTTGGTCTGTATTAGTTCGGACTGCGTCTGCGGTGTTTAACTTTGTTTTGCTTATGCCGTTTACTATTTCCCACAGTTTTTTTGAGTTATTTCTATTTTTTTCCCGGTTTGAACAAAAATTATATTTTGTCTTTGCAATTAAGGAATTCAGTCTATTTTTGTATATCTTGTATGGTAATTTCATCCGTAGGTTATTAGGGTTGCTGCGTACATTTTTAAACATTTTATTTTTGTATTCATTGACTTGAGTAATGCATTAGTAATCCAAGGGCCGATTTTTGTATGTTTTCTTTTCATAACTCTTTTTTCTGTACATTTAGTCAGAGCCGTGTGATTATGTTTAGGAATTTGTTAGTTGAAATATAAGGATTAGATTCACTATATACAGGATCCCATGAAGTGTTTGCTAAAATATTGGTCAATTTCATTGTATTTATGAATTCTATATGGGGCCTTTTCTCTTTAATAAAATTTTTACAGTATCCAAAATGATTTGTAAGATAGTTGTGGCTTGATCTGTTATATCTGTTTGTAGAACTATGGGTAAAATTTGGTCTTTAATATTATTTATATATTTAATAAAAACGTAATTTAAACGTGCACTTTGTCTTGTAGGCTTATTTATTATTGAGATATAATTAAATTCATTAAGCAGATTTCTATATTGAATTGTGTTCTGTGTATGTTCCAATATATTTAATATTTAAATCTCCAACGAAAAGACTATCACCCATATTAATAATAATCACAATAACATGAAGTTAACTAATGACAACTAACTGTATTCTTAAATCAATCTAAGTAGTTCATATTAATAATTAAATATTTATAGACAAATAACTAACAGCATGCTAAATAAGAAGTTAATGTGACAACATCTCATTCTATACATAGAGCTAATTTCACTGCAATAAATCTAACCTGCATTCTGCCTGCATTTACAAACATTTACGCAAAGTGACAAGACTGACAAGTGTCTCGTGTCAAGACTGTTTTGTGTTAAAAAGCAATCAACGGCTGATTTAGCTTTTCAACATGGGGGAGTATCTCAAAGAATCATATTTTTAAAAAATGTAGTGAAATTAGAAATTATCTGTGTATTTAGATAGGTACGTTTTTCTTTGGACAAACATGAAATAGCAAATAGAAGTGTTTAATAAAATATCTTAGTGAAGTACGTTTATATTTTTTTTAACTAATTACGTTTTTGCTTTTTGCTAATGTAAAATTTGAATTCATGGTAAATCCGCCCTTGATAAGCATTAACTTTGCCTTTTATAATAGGGAAATTCGTAGCCCACGTTAACTCGGGGGTTACGGGAGATTTGGAACACCTTAAATTTTTACCTTATCGTTATCGCAATCGTTATACTGAGCACGCGCAGTGCCAAAAATGACAGTCTTTTTGGAACTGCACATGCTCAGAAGAACGATAACGACGTGCTAAAATTTAAGGGGTTCAAAAAATCCCTAATGAATTCGATAAGTAACCATGCTATAATAAAATTTTATAGTAATTATTGAGGTTACTGACATAAATACGGAAAATTTCGCATTAAATTATTTAATATTTCAGAAAAACGTTCTTGATCTGTTAATTAGGAGGGAAAAGAAAAACTGCTGACATTTTTGTCAAACTTTTAGGTTAACTTTAACTTATTGTAAAACATACCCAAACTGATAACTAGTGATTTAGCAACATTCTAGCGTTAACATGCATTTAAATGGCATTATTAATGCAGTTTTCACTAATTACATTCTAGTTACGTCTTAGAACATTTTAAGTTTTATTATTAATAAGGCTGCAGATTTTTAATTACTTGCCTCATGTGTATCAAAATCACTTTGTAATTTTGCAATAAATTCTTTAGGCTCTGTATCTGGTGACCAGGGACCCTATTAGAATCATGCTTGTTTAATTTTTATTTCCAAGATATTTATTTTAAAATACAGTTCAGTTATTTTGTATGTGTACCTGAAATTATTTTTAATATATGCTACAGTCTCGTCATTTTGATTGTATTCACTCTGATTATAAACAAAATCATAACCCTCAATATGAGGATGAGGTAATGGAGTATCTGAAATCTGCCAAATCTCCTTTAATACGATCAGATCAAAATCAGAATCAAGAGACAAAAAGTTCAAATTCATTTAGATTTTTATATAAACTATGTATATTATTATGCACAACTATAAAATTAGAATTGTGTTTGTTGATTTTTAAAATGCTGAGCATTCCAGCATTCTATGGATTCCAGATTGTAAGTTCCAAGTGTTTGAATTTCAAAATCTCGTATGTATTGATCCATGTTACTAATCTTAAATACTATAACTGAAAATACCAAATGTAATTAAATATAATAAAGTATTACTAAAACAGTACAAGAAAACCAACCAAGAAATAAACCAACTCTTCTCAGAAGCTGCCTTCTACCACGACAGTTGGATTAGAAATTCTAATTAAATTTTTGAATGAACTGATTGAACCAACAACTAAACTACTTTTTCGCTGAAGGACTTTGGTCGATTATTCGCCGAAGACAGATGTTAGTTTATTGTTAAATAATTTTTTACGTAAATAATCTATTTTATCTCTGATGACAAATTACTTGCCTGCCAGATATGCGTCACTTTTTGATGATATTAATAATAAATTAAGAAACAATAATTAATGAATTCTAATGTTACACTTTTTAACGTCGTCTAATATTAGAATTTTATTCTTATTCGATAATTAGTTTTAATATTTAAATATCTCGTGTTACAAATGAATGTTGATTTCTTTAATATTAACCATCCAAAAGTTGTCAACGGTTGATCGAAGAATTTTTTTCAATTATCCAAAATATACAACTTACTTTTAATAACGAAGAAGGTTGGCAATAAGAAAAATTGTTATTGGGCAATTAGACATTATTTCCTGGTTAGTATTGTAACCACTTTAATTTCATCATATTCTAAGTATAATTTTAAATTACAGCTAAATGGATTCAAATGATAAAAATAGGAACATATGCAACATACTTCATACAAAGTTTATGAGGGGTATGTATAACATTGCACCAAGGTGATTTTCTTCAGAATTATTTGAACTGAATTATTGAATGACATGATGATTCCGAGAAAAACTCTTTGTTTCACTACATTATTAAGTGCTTTAAATTTCAGCTGACCCACTAAGTTATTTGTTATCTGCATTATTTTTAAATTCGAAGAACTACATGAGCTACATTAATTTGATAAAAAGTATAATTGCTTTATATCTTCAAACCTTTAATGTACTGGGTATAGTTTTTATTTGTAAAGACAAGAGTTGGACTTATTTAAAAAAATATACTACAGTCATTCTACTGCAGCAACTTGTAAGTATTGTAAATTTACTTTACGTACCTTTAGTAACTTTACGAAATATTATTTTTAGGGAATTGTGTCGTATGTGCTGGCTATATACTATACAAAAACGTGTTTACGTTTACCCGACCTAATTCAAATGTCCTTTTTACCATTCAATGCATCTGGTAGGAGAACAAAGAGAAAAATTCTCCAAGAGTGTGCTCTACTGAAAAATCTGTTTCCGTTAATATTCATATTAACCACAGCAACCTATTCCCTTTTACTTCCCATGGTGGGTGACGAAAATGATGTAGAGTTCTCAGTAATGTTCATAAACAGATACTTTGGCCCATCGGCAATTTTTTTTCTTGTAGTATATTATATATGTATCGTTAGTTTGGGATACAGTCTAGGATGTGTATGTTCAACTTGTATTTACATAATTATGCATTTGAGGTTCCAGATTATCTTATTAAATGAGTACTTGAAAGATAATATGTCATGTAATTATGAACCAAATATTGAGAATGCATATTATCAAGAAGATATGCAAAGAAAGTTAAAGTCATTTGTTCGATCACATAATAGAATTAAAAGGTAAATGGTACCGTGGCCCATTTTTCAATTTCAACAAGTATATGCAATGGCATAATTTATGCGATTACCGAAGGAAATATACAGTATGTCGAAGGTAAGGATAAGAATTATAGGGATTTCGGAACTTGGAAGAAATCCTGAGATTTTAACCCTATGATTTTCATCCTTAGCTTGGACATATTGCATTACAATATTTTTTTTAAGAGATGTAGTCAAACGACGCTTTTAATTAATTTTAAAAGTTTAATTTATTAATTCTAAAAATTCAACATTCATACATACAAATTCATGTTTTATTATAAAATGTAAGCCTTTAGTCTGGAGATGAATGTAACTATTTTTTCGATTCAAACAATTTTTTCTATATAACACTAATATATATATATATATTGTAACGTTTGTCTAACCTCCAAACTGATTAAACCAGCTTGTTCGACAAAACAACGCAAATCTTTATTGTCACTAGATACAAACTTCAACTCTTTTTCACAACTGTCAACACAAATTCCTTAGTTTGACGTTTCGACTTAACGCGCTCACGCTTTCGACTAAAAACTCCCCGTCCTCTTGAAATCACGAGTATTTATATATTTTTCAAGCTTCTGGAATATTCGGGAGCTTCTTTTTGGATTCCGGAACATAATAGAACGATTCTATGACTTAAATGAAAATTCTAGATTAGAAACGTCAACCTAAAGATTTTACAAATATTAATTTATAAACAATAAGAAATGAATTAACAAAACAGGCAGATTCACTAGCAAGGTAGGTGAGCTTCCGTAACAATATTTTATTACATTATATTCCCCTTCTTACACATCAAGTGATTGAAAGGTAAAAGATAGAACCTTAGGTTCAGCTCAGCGTAAGATGTAAACGTTATCACATAATTTCAAATTTTGTGCACAAATAATTTCAACATGATGTTTTAAATTTTGCAGAGTAGCTGTTATGATTCTCGAATTAGGAAATTGGTCTGTATTAATATTAGCCATTGCAGGAGCATTTGTAGTAGCTGGTTTGGTGTATTTTATTGCAGCGGTGAGTTCGAATTATTGAATATTTATTGTCTATTTCAATTATTACTTTCTGTCTTTTTCAATAGTTCACTCCTTCCTTCAGCTTGAGCACTTAATTTATCAAATATGTTACCTGCAACTAAACTGAAGTATTAGTTAAAGACAAATACCTAGTATTTAGAGTAGTCCAAAATTATTTTCACGCTCTAGCTGTAGAGTGTTCTCGTTACTTCTTGTAGTTCCACATATGACCTAGCATCCAAACAAATCTGACTGCCACAGTAAAAAAGTGTTAAAGATATGTATTATTTTATACTAGCCAGTATATGCTGGGTTGCTTATTATTTTCTAAATATTAGTTAATAAAACCATTTAAGCTACAGCTATAAAAAAGAAGAAAGTATGCCAATATTAAATCTAAAACTAGATTATGAACCGGTCAAGAAATCTATGGTTAAAACACCGTCAAAATAACCGACAAGAAAGATAGTCCACAGCTGTACATTTAGTACTAGTAGTAGTAAAATTTACCCACCCTTAGATTATATGTGAAAGACCAAAATCATTAGAACTAGAGAAACACAAATATGACAATCACATAAATCGCTAAATTCGTTTTATTTGAGGTTGTATTTCTGCATGAAAGAGACGACGAAATTCACTCCCTACCACCTACCTCACAAACCAAAACTACCAATAGATTTTACCCGTTTACATGTACAATGATTAATAGAAATTAAAGAAAAAATCAAATGGGGGCTACAAATAGACCGAAAAAACAGATCACAACAGAACACCAATAAAAGATAAACATGCTCCTCCAAATAGTGATTGGAGGCAGTAATTGTAAATTAGTAAGTGAATTAAATACTCGCATAAAAAAAGGATACCATATCAAATAAGTGCCAAAATCAATATTACTGTAAATTAAAGATCTCGATCAAAATACCATATACCTATTGAAGAAAACTTCAAAATACAGACAATATGCACTAAAAATGTGGTAGCGCAATGGCATAGTTATAGGTTTCCAAAAATCGTAATGCTGATTTCGCGAGTTCGAGTTACGTTGGAGGCCAACTTTTTTTTTCACTTTTTAATTCCAATTATTTATTAGTATTAATTCCAATTAATTCCAATTTATTATTTGGAATTAATTACTTCATTTTGGCAGTCTGTAAAATTTATCATTTTAGCTTACAAAAGTAAATATCTACAATATTAATTTGCTGCTACAATTATGACAGCAATATATTTTTGGTCCTATTAATAAAATTGATAAAAATGTTTACTGAGAAATAAATTCTACTTTCAGCACTTAAAAAATTATGATCTTTTACCATCAAGAATAGAGTACCCTTACAATTCATCTAAATATTAAGAAAAGTTTAGTATAACTACTTCTTAAAAATAATATTATTCTAGATGCTTTTGTCACCCGAAGGGAGACCCCAGGCCGTCGGGCTGAACCCCCGGTAGGGTTAGAAATGGGAACGAAAATCGCGATAGCGATTTTCTCCCATTTCTAGTTCTGTTTGTTAAAGATGCTCGGCAATGACAGTAGAATTACATGTTGAAGTACTAATCACAGATAGCGTAATTTCTCCATACTGAATATTGCTACTGGCCTTTTCTTATTTTAGCCTAACAGCACTTTTTAAATCATATGATAATAGTATTAATTTATTTTTAGATGCACAGCATCTCCTTCAAATAATTAGGTAGGATTGTCTTCCCCAAAGACAATAGAGGTCAGTGCTGTAATGGCACTTGTGGAAGAGCACGTCGTTATCTGTCTGTCAATTTGGCAATAACTGTCAGACGGATAGTAGCAAAGACCAAAAGACGGCACTTTTGTGTGTTTCTCATTTCTCACCACTACTAGCACTTTTTAAAGTTTCATATTTGTATATTTCACAGCTTACTACACGCATCTGTATTACCAGAGTCATAACACACATTAATAATCTTCCGATTGTCTAGTGCGTCAGACGAATTATTATCTGTCAGCTGAGGTCTGTATTCTACTCACAAAAATACGGCAAATTTGCCAGTGCTTTAAACTTTACGTAAATTAAATAGACAAGAACAGCGGAATACAAATTTTAAGTTATGACTAATTTTAAAATTAAAGGCGATGTTGCTAGTACTAAAATGTTCCCCAGTTATTATAAATAAAAGAAGAACGAAATGTGAGTATGGGATAATCATATTTCACAGAGAAATGTTTGACGAAAAGTCTCAGATTCACCAGACCAACGCAAGGTTAAAGTTAGCACAAAAGTAATTTTTTACTTGTTAATACAGGAAGTCAGCCCTCCAAGTAACAAGCGCGTGTTTCTGGCAGTGATACCATCTGTAGTCGTTATGTTAATTTTCGCTAGATTGGGTCAATCATTGCACGATGAGGTAAGTATTATTTATTACAGGAACGTTTCTAGGTACTTGAAGACCGGGTATTTTAGAACAATGTCGGTGACAAATTTTCATTCAATAAAAAGCAGATGAACTCGTAGTTACAGTAAGATAGCCTTCTCTTTGGGCGAAACACCCAATGCTAAACAATGGTAGATCATTACCCATTATCCACCACCTGCCATTAAATCAAAAATATCAAAAATCTCGGAAATGGTTAATTTTAGGAATAGGGAAATTTGATGAAAGTTGCCCTAAAATTTAATGTAGAATAAAAAAATTTTATAATACATAGGGTGTTCCATTTAAAATAACAAAGTTAACGTGAACTTCCGGTATAACCGGAAGATTTACAAGGACGCCATTGTTTTATTTGAGGAGTGCATACACCTAAGTGCCAGATTTTAAAATTTAAAGCGAACTAGTCTCTGCACTTATCTAAGAGGCCATCTACTTTTAGCTATTCCCTATACTATCTACTATATCTATCACTTAAATCACAATAATCTATTAAATTGACACCTGAATTTGATATGAAATCAAGCCAAACCAAAAAAATTATATTTTCAGAGAATGAAAATCGGTCGTCTAGATTTTTAAATACCTGTGATATATACACAACTGAAGAAATTACTTATAACCCAAGCAGTTTTAGAAATTATTATATATAGATACAAATACATTATTTATTTTATTAAAAAGGAACTGTCTCATATATAAGTTGGTTTTATAATAACATAATTTTTAATAGCTCAAAAAAAGAAGTAAATGTGTATTAACACACAACATAATTTACCAATGTACACGCTATCTATCAGGTCCTTCCGAAAATTGCTAGGAACCCAAATACCTTGAAATCCCAACAAACATCATCCTCTTTCATCTTGTGTATACGTATGTTTTAGTCCGCTAAACTATTTACTGCCGCGTGTGAATGTCAATGGGTAGACTGGAATGAACAAAACCGAAAGACTTTAATGATGATAATAATTAACTGTTCAAAAGAAATTAAAATGTCCAGTTTTGGTATTGTGGACTTAGATTACAAATTAGTAATACGAGTAAGTTGCATATCTATTAGTTAATATTACACGACCCAAACCTAAGAAGTGTCCACTTTTTAAATGTTCTTTTTCACTACCGGTTTAGCAGTATATTGCATAAACTACAAATTTGTAAAGGACGTTATTTTGATATTTTTAATCAAATGTATCTGTGCACTTTTCTCTACTACTTGTATAGCATATCCCTTGCATATTTATATCTTATATATTATACAGGATGGATTATACAAGGGAAATACCGATGTACCTATATCTGTTAATACTGAATTTACACTATATGTTCTTTGAACATACATAGAACAAATTAAGACCTCAGTTATTAATAATGATAATGCCGCCGGAGTTAACTTCTATTTAACGAATATATACGAATATAAACAAATAGATTGCGAATTAAGGTTGATTCAATGGCCCGCACGTTCACCAGACTGAAACCCTCTAGACTAAATTTTGGTTTAAATTTTTATAAAATGGCACAACAAGGACGCAACGACAAACAGAGTGAAAGAATTATTACAAAATATTCCACAAGGAATGATACTTATTTAGGACGACTCAACAACTCTTACTAAGGGCGGGAGGCTTGTCTTAATTGTAACGGTGAAATTTCTTAATCAAATTTGTAGTTTTTCATATTTTGTAAAGATAATTAATTTGTAATTTGGCGGATGTTTCCTTTTATTTCACTCCAATGTTACAGTAAATTAATTATAGTAAAATAAGGTTTTTGTATATAACCACTTTGATTTGATTTTAGGGGTATAATTCTATGTGCAAAATTGTTTATAATTGAGGAATAACTAAAACTAGATGAGATTATACAGGGCGTTCCATTTAAATTTGGAAATTAGGAGCATTTCCGGTTAAATCGGAAGTGATGAAAAATATATCCATATGCTATAAAATAGTTTATATAATTTCATGAAAGAAGTTCCAAAAAACATATACTGTAATTTCGATATTAACAGAGATACCAGTATTTCCCTTTAAAAAATCCACCCTATACAGGACGCCCTATTTCTTGACCTGTTGCATGGGTAACTTTTTTATTAGTAGAGATACAAAAACGCTTAAATGAGCAAATTAGTGCAGTTTCGTATTAGTAATTCTACGGTAAGGCGAAAAATTATATACGGGGGAAGGTTGAAAAGTTATTGACAAAAAACGAAAAATCCAACTTTTCTATTATCCCTCGTAGCTCGTTCATTTGAAGAGTTAGAGAAAAATGCTTCACATGTTTTTTGCAGTATTTTTCATGTAAAATGACATGCACTTGCTACTTTTTATATATCTCTTAAAATGGTTGAGAATCACAGTAAAATATATTTTTTTTAAATGTAATGGATAGGTGGCTGTGACATTAACCGAAAGTCCCCTTTTTTCTCTTTCAGATGATATAACATAGTCCATATTTTATCCTTACAAAAGTAATAATAATCGTTGTTTTTAAAGAAAGTTTATTGTCACATCAAGAATGCTATGGATTATGGAACAAAAGAATGTTTTGAGAACAGAAATTATTAATTAATTAATTATATTGAAGTAAATGTTCGAAATGACCACCATCCTGTTGGATACATAGTAAGCAACGTTTCTGGATACTTCTTAAAACATTATTTATTGTATGTCCATGTATGCTTCTAATTGCATCTTGAATCCTGACTTTTAGATCCTCTATATCTAGAGGAGCTGTCACATAAACTTTATCTTTCAATAACCCCCAAAGAAAGAAATCTAAGGGGGTCAAATCAGGTGTTCGCGTTGGCCAGTCGATATCCATTCTATTTCCTATAACATTATCAAACTGTTCATGTAAATATTGTTTTACCTCGCGGGAATTATGCGCAGGTGCTCCATCGTGTTGGAAGTATTTAAGATTTCTAAAAATATGAAGTGGTAATTCATTTAAATATTCCTCTGTTAGAGTATTCCTTAGAAAATGAAGGTAATTATTCGCATTCAAATTATCTTCGTAAAAGTATGGGCCAATAATTTTGCCACAAAAAATTCCACACCACACATTTATCCCAAATTGACGTTGATTTCTTCTTTCAGAAACAAGATGTGGATTTTCTCGGCACCACATTATGTTATTATGGCGGTTAAAAATACCATTGTTGGTAAATCTACTTTCATCACTGAATAAAATCCTTTTCCAGAAGTCTAGATCCCTTCGCATTTTGAAATGTACCATCGACAAAATGTCATCCTTCTTTGATTATCAGCTGGATATAAAGTATTGCATATGGAATAATGATAAGGCTTTAAATTGTTACCTTTTAAAATAACTCTTACAGTTTCCTTGGAAGTGTTGCAGTGATGTGCAATTTCTGCAGTTGAATAATCAGGTTTAAAATTTACATAAGCCAAAACATTTATTTCAGTGTCTTCATTGAAGTTTCTTTCATCCTTAGGCTTTGAAAAAGAACCGTATAATCGTATATTATTTTCCAGCTGTCTAAATATTCTATGATGGGGTTGTCTTCGTTCCATGTAAGTTTCAAAATAAAGATTCGCTGCAGCTTGTGCATCTCGATTTTGGTTATAATAACAAAATAGCATATCATTTTTCTCTTCGTTGGTGTACATATTTGCAACACTATTATTTTGTATGCAGTATTAATAATAAACAATAAACTACTTAACAAAAACTAAAAATGTCACTTATGATCTGTCAATAATTAAATGCCAACTAGATGTTTTTAAAAATATCAGGAATCTTATTTATTGTTTTATTTCCATAGCATTCTTGATGTGACAATAAACTTTCTTTAAAAACAACGATTATTATTACTTTTGTAAGGATAAAATATGGACCATGTTATATCATCTGAAAGAGAAAAAAGGGGACTTTCGGTTAATGTCACAGCCACCTATCCATTACATTTAAAAAAAATATATTTTACTGTGATTCTCAACCATTTTAAGAGATATATAAAAAGTAGCAAGTGCATGTCATTTTACATGAAAAATACTGCAAAAAACATGTGAAGCATTTTTCTCTAACTCTTCAAATGAACGAGCTACGAGGGATAATAGAAAAGTTGGATTTTTCGTTTTTTGTCAATAACTTTTCAACCTTCCCCCGTATATAATTTTTCGCCTTACCGTAGAATTACTAATACGAAACTGCACTAATTTGCTCATTTAAGCGTTTTTGTATCTCTACTAATAAAAAAGTTACCCATGCAACGGGTCAAGAAATAGGGCGCCCTGTATAGTTATTCCTATATAACTAAATCATTTTGTTTATTTTACAATTTGATAGTTTTCCATAAAAAATTCCCTTTGCTTTTTTGCTTCTGATATTTAAATAATTTATGTAATATCTAAAAAAATAAAATTTTTATTTTCAAAGACCTATTTTTGTTTATTATTTTATATATTATGATTCTTGTTAGCAATTAGTCTACTTTTCAATTAAACATTTGTTTTCCAGATACTAAAAGTGTCATATAGCATCGTGTTGTTGTTTGTAAATGTGAGGCAGTAAATTATGAAATGATGTGCACCTAATCTAATCTAATCTAATCATACTACAAAAAATTCTTATAATGTAAGTGTAGACATACTGAGTCCTAATAAATATTTAACATGAATTTTGTCTATAACTTATTTGTGACCCAGTACTATGATTTATCATTATCAATAAACCTTAAAGCCGTTTGACATTATGAATAATTTTATTCTACTTACATTTCTTAGTTGCAACTATAAAAATAAGTAACGAAGATGCCGAAATGACTAATCTCTTTGAAATAAATAAGTAGGATAGTCTTCTTAAAGACAATAGTGGTCACTGCTGTAATGGCACCTGCGGAAAAGCAGGTAGTTATCTGTGTGTCAATTTGACGATGATTCTCAGACAGATATTAGCAAAGACCCAAAGAGGGCAATTACGGTGTGTTTCTCACCACTACTAATATATTAAATTGTTGGCTCTCAAGTCTAATTTTTCTAAGAAACATAACAAATATATGGCCCCGATACATTCTGGAATGTCTGCAGAGGTAATTACAGTTATTTCATATAGTTACACTCCGGTACCTAAATATATTTTATTTAGATATATCTTTAGCTGCATTATAGTACTATAAAACAATAAAATATATCTTGGATGGTAACATCCCACGGAGAACCACAGATACAATAGAAATGTCAAGAGAGAGGAGGAAGGAAATTCTACCAGGTGCCCTGATATCCAACAGGAACTAGATACTGAGGTAAGGTAATAAACTATTTTTTTATATTCAATGCTTAATGTAACGATTATATAATAATTTATTATTCGCATTAATTTCAGAATTTAATTGTGATAAAGTGAACTTGTCAGAAAATCCGTTTAGGTATCGACATTATTATATGTCTTTAAAGTATGTACATAAAATAAAGGTGGACATATTTATTCTAAACTTGAGTATACTCTTACATCTCATTGTAATGAAGTGTATATTTAATTATTTTCCAGAATGATGGAACAACAGAAGAGACCAAAACAGAGGATATCGAAGTATATGATCTAATACCTGTGTCTAGGCCCTCTTCAGAAACGAGTTCCAAAGCAAGTTCTAGCATGAATCAAACACCAGTGCGAAAAGATAGAACACGAAAAAACACCATATGCCAAGTGTTGTTAAAGATGAAGCCCTACAAGAAGCTTCAGGAGCTCTTAAAGCTTTGGCAAATTCAGGTATTTCTACTACTGCAGTGCCACACAGATTGGCGAACACGATTTTCGCAGAATTTGTTTCAAGCTGAACCACATTGCTGATAAAAGTGTAAGAGATGAAGTGGAGTTTAAAATTACATAATTATTATATAATGGAATAAGGAAATACAAAAAGGATAAATAAATAAATGTAAATAAAATAATATTTTATTTATTTTTATTTAACTCTTAGTGTCTGAACTTTACAAGTAATCCAGAAAGATTTTATCTAAAAACTGTATATACATATATATATATATATATATATATATATATATATGTTATATAAAATATTCACCGATATACGTGACGTAATGTATTTACTGAACACCTGCGTATATCATATTACCAGATAACAGTTTCCTCTAAGCTAGTGTTACAGACACCAGCTCTGCAATTCTCCTATTCAATTCTTAGAATACCAAAAGATAAGGTGACGCTGTTTTGTCAGCATCCTTGGACTGACGCTGTTTTGTCAGCCTCTTAAACATTATAAATAGGACCGCAATTGCAGAACTAGTCAAGTTAATACACTTCACTCAACCTATACGCATCTAATAATTGTAACTAAAAAGTTAATAAATAAAGTTTTTTTAAAAAAGTTAATTAATTATCTAGTGAGATAACAATTTTGGCGCAGTCGGTAGGATCTGAAGACACACTGGTATAGGAGCCTAACCATCGAAGAACCACCTGAAGAACAAGGAGAACATCCAGCAGCGGTGCCTAACTACAGGGAAGGTGTCAGTGGAACAAGGAGTACTTCGACAACGGTGTGGCAGATCCTAATCTCTCGCTCAGAGAAAGAACCCAGCTCAAAGAAGCAGATGAAGATTTATACGTAAGTCATTTTAAGAATCATCTCGTATTTTTATTGTTTAATTTTAAGAAAGTGAAAGTGAACAAGTTCTATAATCTACAATTGATAAATCCTTTCTACATTCCCGTATATTATACTGCTAATATACAAGAGGTAATTTTAAGCAAACAAATATTAAACATCCGTGTATTATACTGTTAATACGCGAAGTATTTAAATAAATAAATTTTATTTAAATAAAATTACAACATTTCTCAGTGTATTATACTGCTAATACATAAAATCAATTTAAGAAATAAATTTCAATTTTAAAAGTGCAAATAAAATAAATCAATATGCCTTCTGAAACCAGAACTAGCGGAACAGAAACAGAACCCGAACATATCGAGCCTTATAGGCTTAGTGAAATTTTTTCTATTGTGCCAGAGTTCGATGGCAATCCAATATTTTTAAGAACGTTTTTAAATGCTTGCGTCCATGCGTTGCACATGGCAGTAAATGACCAGGTTATTTTATTAACATTACATATCAAGAATAAATTAAAAGGTAAAGCTGCCGAAATAGTAAATTCGCGCAACCCAAATACTTGGGCAGAAATCAAATCATTACTAGAGACACATTTTGGCGACTCTAGAGACCTAACGTCATTAATCCAAGATTTACAGAAATTTAATCAACAAAGTAATGAAAGTGCATTAAATTTTATTTCACGTCTCCAAACGCACAACGCGAAAATGCACGCAGCAGTGCAAAAACAAAGCTTAACTAGTGAACAAAAAACAGCCCAATCTGACCTAATCGAAACTATGACTTTGACAAGTTTACTTACAGGTCTAGAACCGAATTTAGGTAGAATTATTCGGGCAGGAAACCCGCAAACTATATTAGAAGCGATTAACAGAGTTAAACGTGAATTACAATTAGGATATTTCGAATCGCAGAAATTTCCGCATAAAAATCAATCTAAAAACCAAGTACCAACACAACGTCCTGCTATAAAGATGTGTTCATTTTGTAAACGCCCCGGACATACTTTTAATGAATGCCGAGCCAGGCAATCCTCACAGTTTCGCCCACAAAATACCAATTTCAATAATAATTATTCTCATGCACCTCAACCATCCCAATTTCAACAAAGACCTAATTACCAAAATTTTTCTAATTCAAATCCTCAAAGAAACTTCCAAAATCAACCACCAAATAATTCGCAGCAACATAGACCTGCAGTCATCAGACCAAATCCTAATTTCAATCAAAATAGGCCATCAGCTATCCAACCAAACCCAAACTATCGCCCAAATCCACAAAGAGCACATTATGTGAATTTTAACGAAAATTATGATTATCAAACGTGGAATGACACCCAATATGAAACAGCATCCAATAACTTTAGTGATTATAATAATTACGATAATTATCAATATGACGAACAACCCAATTATGATCTAGAAAATTTTGATTACAATTCTCCAAACTATTCAGAGAATTATACTTTTAATTCTTCATACACGAGTGATTATCCTGCTAATCCTCAGGATTTTTGCGAAAGCAAAACCCATTTATCAGACCCACCGAAACCAGACCAGGCAGACGAAATTTCTCACCAAATTCAACACATGACATTAAATCACCCAACAATGGAGCAAACTTTCATGTAAGCTCGCTCTTATCTTTAAATTGCCAAAATTTATTTTATATCAAAGATATTACCAACACCTACAAAATTCTTATTGATACTGGCGCTTCAATTTCAATTTTTAAAAGAAATACTTGTAAAGATTACCCGCAACGATTTTCCGAAAAAATTAGTATTCAAGGTATTACCGATGAAAAAATTACGATTACAGAAGCCACACTAATTCCTTTCAAAATGGGTGACCCACATAAAGTTTACATTTGTGACCTAGATATTGATTTCGACGGACTTTTAGGATCTGATTTTCTAGAACATTACGATTGTGTAATCGACATTAAAAATAAACAATTGATTACTAATTTTAAAACTGTACCACTCTTTAAAGTAACTGACGATTCAACAGAAGAAGTAACAAATAACGAGCCAATCAATAACAATCCCCAAAATAAAATTTTTATTGAAGGACGTACTGAAAAAATATGCAAACTAAAATGTAACTTAAAAAACACTGATGCTATACTGATAGCGCAGGAAGTAGAAAAAGTACGCTTACCTAACGCTTTAGTTAACATTAATGAAAATGGCGAATTTTTTACATCAATCATTAATCCCAATGCTATTGACAAGGACATTAATTTTTCTAATTTAAAACTCGAACCAATTCAAAAATTTAAATCGATATTTAGTTTAAACGATCAAAATTCTGAAGAACTTTCTTATAACGACCGAACTGACGAAATTAAAGATCAACTTCGTCTTGACCATTTAAATGAAGAGGAAACGGATTTAATTACAAATTTATGCTTAGAATTTCAGGACATATTTTACTTAGACGGTGATGACCTTACTTTTACAAATGAGATCAAACATTCGATCGATACTAATGATGCAAAACCGATAGCCACAAAATCATATCGCTATCCGCACATCCACAAGGATGAGGTAAAATCACAAATGTCGAAAATGCTAAGTCAAGGTATAATTCAGCCATCCATATCGCCTTGGTCCTCCCCAGTATGGGTAGTTCCCAAAAAATTAGATGCATCAGGCAAACAAAAATGGCGCGTTGTAGTAGACTATCGAAAACTCAACGAAGTGACTATTGACGATAAATATCCTCTCCCAATTATATCTGACCTATTAGACCAGCTTGGAAAATGTCAATATTTTACAACTTTAGATCTTGCATCCGGATTTCATCAGATAGAAATTGATCCGAAAGACATTCAAAAGACCGCCTTTACCGTTGAAAATGGACATTTTGAGTTTGTTAGAATGCCATTTGGTTTGAAAAATGCCCCATCGACATTTCAAAGAGTAATGGATAACATTTTATTGGGTATCCAAAACGAAAGATGTCTTGTCTATATGGACGACATAATTATTTATTCACCTACCATTAATGACCACATTTCTCGATTAAACGAAGTATTCAAACGTTTAAGAAAGGCTAATTTAAAAATACAGCCAGACAAATGCGAATTCCTTCGTAAGGAAGTAACTTATTTAGGCCATTTAATCACAAAGGATGGAGTAAAACCGAATCCAATCAAAATCGATGCAATTATAAATTTCCCTCAACCAACAAATCAGAAACAGATCAAATCATTTTTAGGACTAGCCGGATACTACCGGAGATTCATTCCAAACTTTTCCAAATTATCGAAACCATTAACAAAACTTTTACAGAAAGACGTAACGTTTAAATTTGACAATGACTGTTACCAATCATTCAACGAATTAAAACAAGCTTTAACCACCTCTCCTATCCTTATTTATCCGAACTTTGACGAACCATTTATACTTACAACTGACGCTAGTGCATACGCCATTGGATCAGTATTATCACAAGGACCAATAGGTAAAGATTTACCAATAGCATACGCCTCACGTACGTTATGTTCAGCGGAAACGAAATACTCCACGATCGAACGCGAGTTATTAGCTATTGTATGGTCTGTAAAACATTTTAGACCTTACTTATATGGTAGAAAATTTAAATTAGTTACTGATCATAGACCCCTCACATGGCTATTTTCGATAAAAGACCCAGGTAGTCGATTAGCGCGTTGGCGCCTTAAACTGGAAGAGTATGATTACGAAGTAATCTACAAACCGGGAAAGATAAACAAAAACGCAGATGCCCTTTCACGCATCAAAATCAATTATTTTAAAGACTGTTCTCAATTTCATTCAAAAATATTAGCGGCAAACGAGGACGACACGGAAGAAATACCAGACAATGACAATGACAAAATAACCAACCAACAAATTGTTGATGAATTTTACACCTTTGTAGAATTATATAAGACCAAGTCACTTATCGACTATGACAAAATTCAAATTTCCAATAAACAATTACTTGATAAAGATAATAAAAATATTGTTACCTTTTTTCAACAGAATAATTTAAAGGATATTCATTACCAAATTATCGAAGACATTTTCGAGGAACATCCAGAATTTTTTAACGACAAAATAAATATCCTATCAAGTAAAACAGTAAAGCAACGTAAATACTTTATTATTCCTATTCCATTTGATCCAGAATCTGTTATAGAACATTTATTCTTAACATTATACAGAGACCAAGAAAATTTCGATCTCTCTAAAACTTATCACGTAGAAAACAATTTAGATCTACCCGTATTAGAAATTCTTTCATTTATATTTGCCGAAAAAGATTTAAAAATAATAATTTGCCAAAATTTAGTAACAATCCCTGATCAAGACCAAATTCCGATTATTATCGATCAGAACCATTCAGGTAAAAATAATCTTCATCGAGGAATCAATGAAACGATTCGAAGAATTAAAGAAAAATATAACTGGAACGGTTTAACAAAGGACATTGAAAATTTCATTAAGAAATGTGAAATTTGCCAGAAAACTAAAATTTATCGAAAAAACAATAATAACCCTCTAGTAATAACCGAGACCCCCAAAACACCATTCGAACGAATTAACGTTGATATATTCGAATCCCCTACTAGAAATTACGCACTAACAATTCGTGACGAACTTACAAAATTTACCCAAGCTTACGCTCTTGTCGATAAAACAGCAAAATCTGTTGTTAACACTCTTTTACTTTATTTCCAACATTACGGCACGCCCTTACGTATTCATTGCGATTATGGTCGTGAATTTGACAATAGTATTTTAAAAGACCTTTGTAAATTATATGATATTAAATTAACATATTCAAGCGTAGCCCATCCTCAATCTAACGGTTCATTAGAAAGATTCCATGCAACTCTTGCCGAAATGATAAGAGTACATTTAGCCGAAAATCCCGACGAACATCCGTTCAACGTTTTACCTTACGCCATTATCTGTTACAACAATTCAGTGAACAGAACACACGGCTTCACCCCGTTCGAATTAATATTCGGACACACCTCTAGCAGACCCCCAGAAACGCTCTACAATCAAAACGAATTGATTACCAAATATGTTCGAGATCTTAACAATCGAATTTCCCATTATTATAAGATGGCACGTGCTCGAACCCTATCACAAAAAGAAAAGGCTAAAACTAGATTTGACCAAAAGGTTAGCGAAAATCGTCCCAATTACGATATCGGAAACAAAGTTTATGTTAAGGAATCACAAATTAAAGATAAATTACAGAATAAATTCAACGGACCTTTCGAAATAAGAGAAATATACCAAAATTCAGCACTATTATTTAATCCGAAAACAAATCAATTAAGTAAAGTCAATTTCGATAGACTAAAACCCTATTTTGAAAACTAATCCTATTTTTCAGATTAATGCTGCTGTTCGGATCAGCAATTTGTCAATACAAAATAACACCAATAAATAATACCGTAGGAATCTACTACCATGACAAATCAAACATAATCGTAACAAACGACAAATGGACATTACTGGTACACAAAGACATTACTTCACTAAAACAAGCTCAGGAAAAGAACAATCAAATATTAGACAATATACTTCACATGATTGACCCAGCCATTCAGAACATGCAAGATTTTATGAGCGAAGTAAAAACGCATTTAAGCTTATTAACCCAAATATCACAAGCCGTAGAATCTAAATTTCAAGCGGTTTTCAACGACGTTAAAAGACATAAGCGCGGTATACTAAACGGACTAGGCACTATTTTCAAATCAATAACCGGAAACCTAGATTCCGAAGATGGAGAATATTACATGAACTGCATAAATAAAATTAATAATGACGAACACCAATTAGAAAATCTTCTAAAAAATCAAATATCCGTAACTACATCGGTTATACAAAATTTCAATACCACTATTAGAAAATTACAAATAGACGAGGAAACATTTAACGAAGATATTAATAAAATTGAAAAGGCACTTATAGATATGAAAGATTCATACCAAATCGTAACTATAAAAATTAAATTCCTGGAAATCTGTGAGCAACTCATGGCAAGCTATTCATTTATTGAAGATACATTGAATGATATCTTAAATTCTATAACATTTGCGAGGTTAAAAATAATCCATACATCAATTATCACTCCGGATCATTTGCTTAACGCTTTACAAGAAATTTCACAAAACTTACACAGAAGTAATCTTCCATTACAAATAAGATTATCAAAGATTGCACAATATCTCGATATAATCGAACTACAGGCATTTCAGACAGACACTGATTTAGTTTTTGTACTTAAGATACCTCTTGTAGATCCTCAAACTTTTAAAACCTACCAAATATATCCAATCCCAATTTTAGATAATAGAACAGGATTACATCACTTATTATCAATTTCACAAAAATATATTGCGCGAGACGATGATTCTTTAATGTACATACCCATTCCAAATTTAGAAAATTGCAAACAACTTTATCCTGCTATGAAGTTATGTTCTGACCTATTTGCCTACCCGATAGACAACAATGCCATATGTGAAGCAAGACTCTTAAAAAGTCCTAGGACCTTTCCCGAAAACTGTCAAAATTCATTTATTATTAGTCAAGGATACAACGTCCAAAAATTAGAAGAAAACACCTGGTTAATAACCAATGCAGAACCTGTCCAAGCAACGATAAATTGTCCACAAGGAAACCCAGAATCCGAAATAATCTATAAAAACTCAATCATTAAACTAAATTCCAATTGTTACGCCTACATCGGTACAACCAAAATCCAAGCTAGCCCCAATAATATTACCAATTTCAAGAAAAGCATCCATCCAGTGGAAATATCCTTCCAATGCTGTAACGAGTTTCCAGATAAATCCCAGATGCCAAAATTAAAACCATTAAAAAATAAACGATATCAATACTGAGGATTTGGAAATAGCGAAGCATAAGCTAAATCAATATTCCAAAGATTTAGACGACCTAATAAATGAACCATTTGTAAACAAAAATATCTCTTGGTTCACCTATTTTATTATTACACTAATAATTGCCATCGTACTGTTGTACCTGGTTTTCAAGTGCAGGAAAAGACGCAGATCAGCCCTTGTTCTGCAGTCATCACACAGTCCACCACCATCACCTCCAAGACAGGCAACCCAAAGATTTACCAATCTATTCCCAAATCGAAGACGACCCAGCGTACGAGCCGATGATCCACAAATAGAAGATATCGAGCTCAATTGAATTTTGCTTTTTCCAATCTCATTCCTATTTTTTAATCAATTATTGTACTCTAACTTTAAGCTATTGCTATTTGCTTTATATAATTTAAATATAACAATTTTTATCATTTTGAAAATTGTAAAAGTCGCTTTATAAAATCAACTTTTTTAATAAGGGGGAAGTTGTTATATAAAATATTCACCGATATACGTGACGTAATGTATTTACTGAACACCTGCGTATATCATATTACCAGATAACAGTTTCCTCTAAGCTAGTGTTACAGACACCAGCTCTGCAATTCTCCTATTCAATTCTTAGAATACCAAAAGATAAGGTGACGCTGTTTTGTCAGCATCCTTGGACTGACGCTGTTTTGTCAGCCTCTTAAACATTATAAATAGGACCGCAATTGCAGAACTAGTCAAGTTAATACACTTCACTCAACCTATACGCATCTAATAATTGTAACTAAAAAGTTAATAAATAAAGTTTTTTTAAAAAAGTTAATTAATTATCTAGTGAGATAACATATATATTTTAACTGTTCTTTTCTTGACCGTTAGAGATTTAACACAGATTGTTTTTCTTGCGAAACAACAGAAAATTTAAGCGAAACTTATTTCAATATAATATAATTCATTATTAAATATAATAGCTACTAATTAATATAAATAAAATAAATACAAATAATAATAGATCATTTATGGGGAAAAACAAAAAAAAAAAAAAATTTTTACATCTCACACAAAAAATACTAAATTAAGTAAATTTAGTTTGTAATTTAACATGTCGGAACAAATATTATTTTTAAGTTTCAATTATACCTCTACCTAATGCATGTATATGAATATTATCAGCAAATCTGTCAGCTTGGAAACAAAACTGAACCCAAACCACTTTAAAACTCAGTCGCGTCAAAGCCCTCAAACAACATGTATGCAGCAAAATAACGCAATAATCGTTTCAAACAATTTAAAATTATTATAATTTAGTTAGTTTAGTTAGTGAAACATCCTATAAATGTAAGTATAATATATCAAAAAAAAAAAAAAAAAAAAAAATATTAAACAAATAATGTAAAATATAATCTTCTGCAGAATCTCTGAAGATGGCCTAATAAAGCCGAAACGTCAGAAATATATATATGTATAAAAAATGTAACCTTTTTTATATGTAATTAAGTGACCGATATACCCAAGAAAAACAATCTGTATATATATATATATATATATATATATATATTTATATTAACATGGCTTAGCATTTTTACTCTTGTGTGGGGAAGGTTGTACTTGCCTTCTACAATTGTTTTGCTTTAGTTGTGAAATTTGATAATTTTCTAGTAATTATTGATTATTAATATTTAATGTTTTTTAATGATACCAGAGTGACTACCTTTCCTCACCCTATATTAAAATGTCTAATTTTATCAAGTTTATAAACCTTTGAAGTAGTTTTCTGCAATCTGATCTGACCAAAAGATGGTATTTTTTTAATTCATTTCTTTGTCATAACAATAAATTGTATTCAAAAAATTAAGAATAGAGCTGAATGGAGCCGTATTGCCAAAAATGATTCACCAGCAATCGATATATGAGCCAAAACATACCGTATGGTGTGGCGTTAGTGCTAGAAAAATAACCGGGCCTTATTTTTTTGAGGACGATCGAGGAAGAACCACTAGGGTAAATGGAGATCGCTACAGAAGCATGCTGCTAATTTTTTTAGTTCTAACAATCTAAGAACTTAATCAGGAGGATATGTAATATGAACAAGATAGTGCCACAATACAAACAGTCCGTGAGATGATGGCAATTTTGAATAGGAGTTTCCTGGGCAGCTCATCCCCAGGTATGCTAATATGGCATATCCGCCAAGGTCTCCCGATTTAATTGTGCCTGACTTTTGGTTATGGGGATGTCTCAAAGATATGGTCTTTGCAAATCATCCTCAAACCTTGGATGCACTACAAGGCAACACCACCTGGAATACTGTAAAAAGTTATAAAAAATGCTCTGCAAATAGGTCATTGCATTAATACTAAGGGTGGTCATTTGGTCAATATTAATTTAGTGTGTAATAAAAGAAATTTTTATGGTTCAAATAAATATTTTTAATTCATAATATGATTGTTTCTCAGTGAATCTTAGTTTTATATAAAAACAAATCAGGGTCTTAATTTTATATATTTACCTTTCATCTAAACTACGAATTTAAATAATAAATGCTTTATTGGCATAACTGATAAACCTTCTGCAGACATATCACAAATATCGAAATATCAAATATCACAATCACAATACAAAAAATTGAACGGCTAACCCAGAGAACCACAGACAACCCCAATATTTTGTCTTCTCGCTCACAAGTAGGTGTGTTCTTAAATAAGTAGGAATTTATTATAAAAATAATTTTGATAAACGGGTTTTATTTTTTAAAATATTTAATTGATGCTACCTGTTGGCCGTATTAATATTAATTATACAAATACGTCTGTGGTCTGTGGTTTTACAGCAAAATGCATTATCTAGAAAAAGTAAAATTTAATAGGCAAGAAAAATTAAAGTTTTAACTTATAATAACTTGTTTTATTTTGTGCAGCCCATTGTAATAAAATACATTTTAGTATAATTTACGGAAATTTTATAAAAAAAAAGTGGTCAATAAAATTAAAATATAGGTAACTTTAGCGACATTAATATGTATTGTAATTACTAATTAACGACAGTAAGTTGACAAAAAACAAATTTTGATCGAAGAGGTCAGATGGCATTTGTTGCCATAAAATTATCAAAATATTGTTTTAAATAATGCAGACTACTACTTACTTGTTTACAAATTAATTTAATATCTTTATCTGGAATTTATTTAGATAATTTTAAATTATTTGTTATCTTAATCTAGATAATTTAATATATAATTATCTTATATCTGTATCTATATGTATACTATTTTCAGGTTTCATCTGTTATTTTATCTAGATGAAATTATTATTATCTTTGTACAACACTGGCAATAAGATGGGAAAAATTAAAAACTATAAATAAAGACATATTTATTTTCTTCTATATATTCATTTTATTCGTTATCTGGCTAAGTGACTGAGACTAATGATCTCATGATTAATTAATGAGATTTGGCAATGTATCAGGTAAATAAATAAATCTATTGAAAGTACAGGGTAAAGATACAAGAGCAAAAGTTAAACTTTATTTAAAGATATATTCATAAGATATTCTAATATGTAATTACAACAACAGTGAATTCTTTAGAAATGTCCTGTCCAGAGGCTTATATAATTTACTGGCTTATATTTATGAAGAGTACTACCAAACTGTATACTACCCGCGTCAGCTGAAATTAAAAAAAAATTGTTTACTGAATTTTCCAAGAGACATAATATGAAATTTTTTGCTAAAATTTATCAAATGTATACTAGTATAAATATTTGACATATATATCTTATATGTCAAATATTTATAAAGGTTTATTTTACTCATATATTATATAATACTACTATTTCGCGGGCAGAGGCCCAAAAATTCCGAAAACACCACGGCGCCGAGAATGCCGACATACTATCCTACTCGAGAGTATCTTAGTCAAATATACGCATGCGCACGAATATCGCAAAATCCAATAAGCGTGCGACCTAAATACTACATCTCTGTCTACTTGTTTAAAATAAAAATTGAAAGTTGGAAAGTCTGTCAGCCCATAAACAATGTGTTAGCTTCCGTTACCATGGGGATCGATGATATCTGTGCATGTGTTAAGTCGAACAAAGGGTCTCTGGAAGAGTCATATATATAATACTACTATATTGAGCTATTCGAGCTTTTCTTGAAGCCGGTTTATGAGATGGAGTTATATATTTCGTTCTCTTTCACGGACAAATGTTCCTGTGCACATGCCCAAGTGTTGTCCTATGCAATCCAAGAATTTCAATGTGGCGCGAAAGTAAAGAAAGACCGGGCTTTTGTTTTGTCATATACAGGGTGTCCCAGTATGAGCGTACAAAATTTACCAGTGGGTAGGCCAGACCAAAATAAGAATAAAATTCTTATAAAAAAATTTCTCTGATGCTCGCCTAACGAGTTACAGGGTGTTATTTTGTAAAAAAAACCAACAATTTTCCGTAATAACTTAACTTAAATAACTTTAACAACTTAAAAACCGTTTCGTAGATTTAGGTAATTTTTGGGTAACGTGTACATCCATTAAAGGTCATTAAAACTATATGGTGTTTGTTTAACTTTGACATTTGTGGTGGCCTAGGTCTACTCTTCCTTATGGTTTTGTCTTCATAACTCTTGTATATCCTACTTTTTCGTGAATTAACTAAGTTTTCCTTAATCGGCTATCAATTCTGAACAAAAAAGGTGCTCTTGTTACACAGCCCTAAAATCAACCATTTTCGAGTAAATTGAGTGTAAAGTACCGACTGTATTCCTTTATGCAGAAAAATATATGCAATGATTTTAAAGTTTAGAGTTAAACAAACACCATATAGTTTTAATGACCTTTAATAGATGTACACGTCATCCAAATATTACTTAAATCTACGAAACGAGTTTTTAAGTTATCTCGGAAAATTGTTTTTTTTTTTTAAATAACACCCTGGTTACTTAATAACTCGTTAGGCGTGCAGCGAAGAATTTTTTTTTATAAGAATTTTATTCTTATTTTGGTCTGGCCTACACACTGGTAAATTTTTGTTCGCTCACACTGGGACACCCTGTATGTGTTTTGTCATATATGTGTTTTGTGGTGTGGTTATGTCACAGTTTATCTTTTGTATTTCAGGTATGTTTGTGTTTCACAGAAAATAAATTTGTGTTTTTCGTAGAGCCGGCAGTTTTAAAAGTGTTTTTATGTGTAACTTGTAGTTTTAGTTTTGTTCATATACCTATTAGACTTATTAGTGATTAGAGACATTTGCTCATCAAATTATTTCGACGGTATTTTTACAGTCGCAACTGCAAGTTTAGGTATATAAGAACATTTTGTAAATTTAAATTAGTGAATTAGGTATATGAATTCTACTGTACCTCATTTTCATTAATTTAATTCCACAGATATCGCAAAATGCCGAAACGAAAAACTTAGTCGAGGTTTTGTCTTTTGTGCGAAGGAAATATTCCATATGAAGTCGCATAGGTACCTGAAGTATGTATTTTTACAATTTTCTTTTCAAATACAAACTGCATCCACTCTTTTGGTAAACTTGATAAATACGGGAACATCCCAATAACAAGATTGAAAAACCGTTATATGTAGATAAAATACAATATAAAATAAAGTTAATTTATTTATTTATTTATTTATTTATTTATTTGTTTACAGCTGCCAAGACAGGCGATTACCCAATTATATGGCAGGAAAGATACAAAAGTAATGAGCTACCTTAGTTAACAGCTAAGGAAACGAAATAGATATAAAGTTAATTACAAATATTATAAAAGTATTAAAATAGGACATACTGAAAATGTATTAATTTGTGGATAGAATACACTTCTTAATTTCATGCACACTGGAACAGAAGATGTCAAGCCTATTTTCATAATTGTGATAATTTGAACACATTACATTTAAAGGTGAAAACTGAAGAACATTTGTTCTTGGTGTTTTTAAGTAGAATAAGTGATTATGACGAGTTCTGCCGTGTAAAATGTTAAAATTTAAGAGATGCAATAAATCCTTACATTCAATATTACCATTAATAATTTTATATAAAAATAAAACCGAGAAGTAAACTCTTCTGTGGGCTAGATCATTGAAATGAAACCTGGTAAGTAGTTCCAAATGCGAAATACCCGAGGTGGATAAGCGTTATCAGATCTAAAACTTAAATATTTCAGGAATTTTCTTTGAATTTTTTCAATATTGTTTACGTGAACATCATATCCCGGATTCCACACAATATTCGCGTACTCTAACTTAGAACGAATAAACATGTAATACAAAAGTTTAATAGTGTCCACCGAGAAGTGAGTGGAATTACGTATAACAAATCCGAGCAATCTGTAAGCATCATTGATGATATTATTAATGTGATCAGTAAATGTCAATTTAGAATCAAAGGTAACGCCCAAGTCTCTGAATTGATCACTCTTCATTAAAAACGTGTCACCTAATTTATATGAGAAGTTAATTATAGTAGGGACGGTCTTTTTGGTGAATGACATAAAACAACATTTCTCGATGTTAAGTGGCAGTAAGTTTGTTTCACACCACAAATTAATCTTCGATAGATCAGATTGTAACTCCGAACTGTCAGACACATCTTTAATGGATCTGTACAATTTCAAATCATCAGCGTACATCAATGAATTGCTGCTAATATTTATATTAATATCGTTTATAAATAAATTAAACAATAGAGGTCCTAGGACTGAACCCTGAGGAACGCCTGATGTTGCAAGTATTTCAACAGATCTGAACCCACAATATTGAACACGTAATTTTCTATCGGATAAATAAGATTGAAAGAAGTTCGTAAAATTTAGAGTCAAACCGTAACAGAGTACCGTAATCTAACAACTTCCCATGGTCGAGTCTATCAAAAGCCTTAGACAGGTCAGTATATATGACATCTAAGTAGGCATGGCGGCGCGTTGACCCGGGCTCCGCCCCCCAGATGGGGGCCCCCTTAGGGCTCCGCTGGGCCCCCAACTGTCAAAAGCAAAATGGGGCCCCCAACTGTCAAAATGGCGCCCCCAACTGTCAAAATGAAAAATGGGGCCCCCAACTGTCAAAATGGCGCTCGCAGCTACCTAGACCAAAGACCCATAGACCTACAATTCAGAAGAACTACAAGCCTATAGGGCCCTCAACATAACCTCAAAGCCATAGCGCCTTATGGGCACGGTTCTAAAGCAGAAAGCTAAAGGAGTCGCACACGGCGGCGCATTGCTACGACACATAAAGAATTTACGTTCTAAGAGCGAAAACGGCCATTCGGGACACAATATTTGAATTTAAAGTATATGGGCGTGTTCCCCAACTCGAAACAAGCCAGAATCTGTCTACTTCCGGTCGCCATTTCCGGTCTCTCGAATCACATGATGTGGGGTATCAAACGACTCGTCGCAACGTGTAGAACACTAATTTAGCCAAATTTACGTTCTAAGAGCGAAAACGGCCATTCGGGACACAATATTTGAATTTAAAGTACATAGGCGTGTTGCCCAGCTCGAAACAAGCTGGAATCCAGCATAAAATGGCCACTTCCGGTCTCCATTTCCGGTCTCCCGAATCACACGATGTGGGGTATCAAACGATTCGTCTCAACGTCTAGAACACTAATTTAGCCCTATTTTCTTTCTAAGAGCGAAGACAGCCGTTTGGGGCTCGATATTTGAATTTAAAGTATATAGGCAAGTTCTCCGACTCGAGACAAGCTAGAATCCGTCTACTTCCGGTCTCCATTTCCGGTCTCCCGAATCACATGATGTGGGGTATCAAACGACTCGTCTCAACGTGTATAACACTAATTTAGCCAAATTTACGTTCTAAGAGCGAAGACAGCCGTTTGGGGGCTCAATATTTGAATTTAAAGTATATAGGCAAGTTCTCCGACCGATCACCAACACAGCCGACACCAGCGTGATATCTCATTATTATTAAATGCAAACGAACTCATATAACTTAACCTAACTTTTCGTGGAACAAGCACGACCGACCGATCACGAACACAGACCACTGTAGACTGCATGTATGTAATATAATAATAAATATCTAATTATCTCCATACTGACGAGAGCAACGACAATTTAAAACCTAACCTAACTTTTTTGTGTGGAACAAGCACGACTGATCACCAACACAGCTGACACTGGACTTACGACTTGTAACAAAATATTTAAAACAAGCACGACTGATCCACCAACAACAACAACGACGACGACGAACTCATACAACTTAACCTAACTTTTTTTTCGTGGGGACAAGCACGACCGATCACGAACACAGACCACGGTAGACTGCATGTATGTAATATAATAATAATACATCATGATTCTAAATATTAAAATCTAAATAATAATATAAGTTTGCAAGTTCCTTATCAGCATGTTACCGGAGGTTCCTTATCAGCTCGCTAACGGAAGTTGCTTATCTGCAGGAAATGAGGTAAGCGTATAGGTCTACATAAGCAAAATAGCACAGAATTTGAAATTTTATACAGTGGCGTTGCATAAAAGAGGGATATTTATTAACAAGTAGGCTCATAGGAGGGGTTTGAATTTAAAAATTAAAAGCATATATTGAAACCAGGAATCGAACCCGGGACCTATAGATTTTCAGTCTACCGCTCTCCCACTGAGCTATTTCAACTATAGTAAAGTAAATAAAACTAGATTTAAAATTTAATATTATATTTATTAATCGTCATTATCGTCGTCCTTTACAATATTGAATTTATTGATATATTCAGGAGGTAGAAACATTTTAATATCCAATAAATAGCTTTTCATACCGGCTGCTATCATCTCGCAACAAAACTTTTGAATGCTAAGATTTCCATCTTGAAATTTATCGCACAAGTCCAGACAATGTTGGTACTTTTGTACAGTTCTTCGACACTCTGCATATCTACTCTCGGCATCTTGAGTGGATTGCATATCATACACGCTATCATGACGTTCGCTGAAAATTAGATCCCTCAGCTCATCACGTATCCTTTGGATGGCAGTTGGTAAGTCTTGGGCTTTGGTCCAGTGTTGAGCAGAATAAAATAACCACATATTTTAAGTTTTTCCACGTGTAACAACGAGGCTAATGGCTGTTTTTAGTAGCAGTAGAGACGAACAAACTGTTATATAGTACAACAAACCAGTTACTGATTGCTGAATACACTCTTTGGGAATAATGGCAGCTGCTGGCGTAGTAGTAGTAGTAGTAGTGGGAATATCAACACAGGCGCTCTTCATCTCGTACCAGTCAGTGTCACCCATAGTAGCATCTTGAAATCGGATTCTGAATTTATATTGTCGGGTAGAATTTGACATCGGGGCTATTAAAGTTGGTATATTATTAGCTGCATACGACGTCATCAGCATCCAATTAGAAGGCCAGCTTTCGTTTTTAGTGCCATCCTTATCAAAACAGACAAAGACCTCTTGCGAATTATACGGCTGATGAATGTATAGGATATTGTGCAAAATCGTTTGCAGAATTATATAGTGAGAAGTTAACATTGCCATCTTCATCAAACTACTGACACCACCACAGACAAATCTGGCAATTTATTCCACTCGTTTAGGTGTGATTCGTTTAAAATCCTGCTGTCGTATACCTTTATTAAATCTAGGTAAATTTTGAAAGACGTTTCGCTCCCATTCAGCAACCATAGGAGCGATATCAATAAATTGGAAACTATTAAATTGGCAATCTTCCACAATAGCCTTTCGCAATAGACAAATCTGCTGCTGCTGCTCTAACCTCACTTTTAACATTATAAATTTTAGGAGTTACAACAGATGTAATACTGAATTAAATTATAGCTATTATGTTTTATATACTTTTAATTAGGAATGGGAACAAGGAGATGGGGATAATAGAATAACACAAATATTTGTTAAAAATTATTTTATTTAGGTAAACCAGCAAACAACCAGTTGTGGAGATCCGTACAGTTGGTTAAACTGCACATACTTCCAGGTGTACAATGATAAAAACAATATGAACTACTTTTACTAAATACAGGGGGCGGTCCAAAAGAATTACAGTATAGATTCTCCACGTTAACTATAGTCTTCGCTGTTAATGCTGTGGGCTCCAATTCCAGCAACCTTCGGCTCAGAAATTCCGCCTTTTGATGTCCTTTAACGTATATCATACAGATATTTTTATCATCTATCAGGTGGGTCTTCAATATTTCAGACAACATATCATATTCAACGAATCCCCCGGTATATTTCAGGCCATGATGAGATTGCTCCAAATATTTAACCTGTCTCTTGGAGGCCGCATCTAGGGTGTTGAACGGTTTCGGCGGCTTCAATAGATAATGCGCCGTACGTTGACCGCAGATAAAAGATATCTCTTTCGGGTGAAAATCGGGCAGATTAAAACCCTGCATGTCTACGGCCAGACACTGCATCTTGCTGGAGATCTTGATTGTAACTGACTCGAAGCAAACTCAGGCTTTAAGATTATTCACAATATTATCGAGTGGGAGGTATTCCATAATGCAATCGTGTACAATTATGCAGTAAGCTCGGGTATTATCGGGAAAACCTTCGGCGGCCTCTATCTCCAGTCTTACGTCTACAGTAGCGGGTCGTTCATTTTCGTCTCGCCTCGAGCAATCAAAGACAAATAATGTACGCCCCTTAAACTGGTCATAATCCAATAGCGCATGCTTATCCAAACAGTTCATATAACTAGGATAGAATTCTGTGTATTTATAATGCGCTTCATTGTAATCATTTTTAGCAAAATTTAGGCGCATTCTTTCTGTGGGGAAGCTTTCGGCATTCAATGTCAGTTTGATATTGGTTATATTTGTATGATCAAATTCCGTTGGATCCTTTTTGGTTGTGTCTAGTTTCTCCGTCTGGAAGCAGACAATAACATATCTCGGGCTTTCGACGTTAGATGTCGTTTTGACGGCCCAGGTATCTGTAGTAGCGCCCTCTGTTAGTGACTTTACTTGTACCTCCCACAGCCTATATGGTATTATGATTGGATTATTTGCCGCAACACCTTGCAGCAGGCGTTCTTTTATGCCGCTCTCCGGGTATATTCTCTTGATTTTAAGTTCCACATTCTGAATATCTAATTTTGCTGTAGTAGTAACGTTAATGGCGTTATCACGTATCAAAAAGCAATTGTCATCATTATTGGCTCTTGTAAATGTAAACGTCTGCATACCACATATGACAGACCGATAATCGTTAAAGATGTTGAAAAGATGCTTCAATGGTATTAGAAAACTGAAGGTATTGTCGGCGTTTAATTTGGCGCCATTAGGATAATTCCATCCTGCTATGGCTAAATGTTTGGAATCTTCCGGTGAATAGCAGAGATAACCTCGAACAGTACTTAATATACCACATTCTTGGGCAATTTCCATCTCCTTAGATCCGCCGCCAATTACATATTTTACGGATGAGAACATGAAAGCTGGAGCGTTATTTACAAAGGAAACAACTCCATCACCGGTCTTTATTATTCTTCCTCGCACAAGCAGCTGACTGTCGTAGGTGGCATCAAAGAGCGTCGATTGATTGACGGCAATTTCAATTACGTCATTATTTCGGAAAGATCTAGTATACGGGTAGTACGTTCGCCACTCCACCTTCTCTATTGAATCATCGGATTGGGCCTTTCGGAAAATGTTAAACATTGACGCCGACATTGTATTCCCAGCGATTCCAAGAAACTAACACTCGATGCGGTTAAAAGAGGTTTTTTGTTATCGCTGTTTGTGGTTGTGGTAACAGCGTGTGTATTGCTACAAGTTTTCTGTAATACTGGCGGATGTGTTGCAGGTACATCAATTTTATCAGATGTATGATGCCGATCGAAAATTAATACCATGTTATTAAGTGAGCTTCTTTATCTCCAATCGAACTATTATTTCTTCGCCCTTGAAGTTGACAAGCTCAAAGTTCTGATCCAGCACAGTTATACAAATATTATTTATTTCTCGCCTGTTTGTTATCGGTAGGTAAATAAGATGTGTAGGTGTTTCGTCGATAGCGAACCCGGGGTCAACGGAAATTGCAAATTCGTAGATGGTGTGGGAGGGTCGATCGTTGTAGAATGCTCCGGAAGTGATACTGCAATCTAAATGTATTGTTCTTACTTTTATAATGTTGACTGGTAAATCTGAGCTATGCACTTTATTTATCTCTAGCGGTCGTTTTCCAGAGAATCCCAATATCTTGCCGATACTATCTTTCGGCGCAAAGTCGACGGCGTATTTATTACTAAATATTTCACACTTGATGGTATTATTATTCGGCTTCAAAGAGAATATTTCATCTAGGAGATTGGGCTTCGTCTTAGACACATCCAAATGGTTCCTGATGTACGCTTCAATGTCCTGAATTTCATAGGCGCCGGCGTCAAATTCCACAACCTTTTTCTTATTTTTATCGTTATTCTCGTAAAGGTACACCTTCTGACCGGCCTCTATGTTGGGCACGCTGTTGTAAGAGTGAAAACTGAGAAGCGCCAGGCCGTAATCGGACTTTGGATCTAAATGAAGTGGCGGCGTAAAATCAATAGATAAGGTAGACGTGCGACTTTTAAGCGTCAATATGATAGACATGACTGATACAATTCAACCGCTATCGGCCTTTTTATATAGAAACTGTAAACACAGATGGCCGCAGTTAATCTGACTATAATCTTGGTATTGATCGTTATTATAGATAATTTTTGCAGGACTCAAGTATTGCACCAATTCCAGCGGCGGTTTTAAGCATCCGAAACTGTCGAAATATCTAACTACATTGCCATCTTTCTTATATGCTACCCAATGTGTACCTTTATTTTTATTTACGTCTAGATTTAGGATGGCGTTTTCTCTCCGCCATGGACTTGCAGGCAGTGTGTCTCGCATGAAAACGCCTCGAAAATTGGCAATTTTTAATTGCTTAACAAACTTTCTTAGATCGGCATCGGATAAAGGCCTATTAGGTAGCTTTATTGGTAGTTTTTTGACTGTTTCTTCAGGAATAAGCCGTAGCCGCCGTGTCGGCTTTTTCTCAAATATAAACCCGACCCTATTGATTCCATTGCTTGGTTATGTCGCTTATCTTCGTCGAGTTTCTTTTTGGCATTTTTCGTATCAATAACCGTTTTAGCTATTGCGCTTGCCCCACCTGCGAGCGAGCCCAAAGCGCTCAGACCGGCAAATAGAGGTATCAATGGTAAAAAACCGCCGGAATGATCAAAGGGTATTATTCTGGGAATACGGATTTTCTTTCTGCCGCCGGCCTTTTTAACAGCCAGTCGGGCCGCCTTCAAAGCTATTAATGCAGATTTTTTTAATGTAGTTTGTGGTGGTGATTTCTTGAGCACGTTAGCAACCTTCTTAACAACAGTTCTTCTAAAGGATTGTGGTGTCGCCCGCTGCTTTCGTTCTTGCAGTCCCATACCTAGATTACGTTTAGCTTTCATCGTAGTTGTTACCAGCCAGGCGGCCGCTTTTTCGCCTACTTTAGCGTCTTTCGATTTAACACGTTCCCAAGCTCGCTGTTCAAGTTCGTAGTCGGCCTTATGTCTATCTTCCAACGACTTGTTTTGCGAATAAAAAATGTCGTGTTTACGACAGAAGGAATCCAAAGGATTAATGCCCTTCTGACCTTGGGCTAAGCGCTCCTTAAGTTTGGTACCTATCAACAAAGATATATAGTTAGATGTGAAATATAGAGTTGAACATCATGATATGTTTCAGAACGTTGCAAAACGTTGTAAAACGTCAAAAACGTTGTAAAACGTCAAAAACGTGACCCTGCGTGACGTTTTTAACGTTTTTGACGTTTTAGCGTGACGTTGTAAAACGTCAAAAACGTGACCCTGCGCGACGTTTTTGACGTTTTACAACGTTTTTGACGTTTTAGCGTGACCCTGCGTGACGCTAAAACGTTAAAAACGTCGACCCTGCGTCACGTGTCAAAAACGTTAAAAACGTCACGCAGGGTCACGTTTTTGACGTTTTAGCGTGACGCAGGGTCGACGTTTAATCACATTATACAACGTTCTCATTAAATTGTAGAGGTGTGGTGATGATGATGATAACATACCAGGTCCACAAAATTGATAGCCGCCAGGAATGTGCAATTCAAAGGGCAGTTTATCGATTAGAGAATTTAGTACACCCTCACCGTAGCAGAGCGGCATGAAGAATGATTAGAGTAGCACTGAATGACGTATATTTATGCACTGGTTTGTTGTGATGGTGGTCAAAAGATGAAGATCTTTCAACAAGAACAGAAGCTGCCGATTGAAAATTTAGATTTAATTGAATATAGTAAAAACAACAACAACGTGGTGAAACATAGCAAACTATTACCAAACTCGTTTAGAGCTATAGTATGTGGGCCGAGCGGCTGTGGCAAGACCAACGTCATGTTATCACTCTTATACCATCATAATGGGATTAAATTTGAAAACGTTTACGTATACTCGAAATCGCTATATCAACCCAAATATCAGCTACTCGGTGAAATTTTAAACAAAGTGAAAGGCGTCGGCTATTTCCCATATAAGGACAGCGATGACATTATCAGTACAATGGACGCCAAACCAAACTCTATATTCATATTTGATGATGTTGCGTGCGATAAACAGAACAAGATACGGGAATATTATTCCATGTGCAGACATAAAAACATCGATGCTACCTATCTCTGTCAAACTTATTCGAAAATTCCTAAACAGTTGATTAGAGACAATTGCAATATCATTGTTCTCTTCCGTCAAGACGACCTTAATCTCAAACACATCTATGACGAACATGTATCGCCCGATGTTTCCCTGGATCTGTTCAAACAAATGTGCAGCGAATGCTGGGCCGATAATTATGGTACTCTGGTTATTGTAAAGGATTTCGATCTACATAATGGCCGCTATAGGAAAGGATTCGATAAGTATATAATGATATAGATCTGCTAACATGTATCAGTAATCGGCATGGGCTCGTCACTTGATGATATTATAAATGCTACCAAGCGCAAGAAAAAAATAAACGAGTTGGCAAAGGTAATCAGGAAAAAGTATCTGGCATTGAAGTTGGGCAAATCAGAGGAGGATGCGGTCATACAAAAACTGTTTAACCCCATCACAGCACCATTGAAACAAATAGCCGCTACCACGCGTAATTTGCATGAAAAATTAAATACCGATAAACGCATCAAGATGGAGGTGAAGAAGGAAGAAGAAGAAGAAGATATACAGCCTCCTGCTTTAACCTTACCCAGGTTCCTACCAACAGAACATGTAGCATCAACGTCCGCAACAGAAGGCGATGAATTTGAGAAATCAATAGGAGAAGAAGAGGGGTCGCAACAACAACATAGTATAGTGGATACAACTAGTGACGTAATGGAGGAATATTTAGATCAATATCCTGAAATGGCGCAAAAGTATGTCGCTGAACATTGGACTGAGAGCGATGTAATAGACAAGATTTATGGCCCGGTATATGATGCCACAACATCAAAGTGGTTATTGGGACGTGAAATAATAGATTTCGATCGACGTACTGGAAACATAATAATAGACGGACAGCAATTCAAAGGCACCCCGGGCCTATATCAACTACTTTTCTATCAGGACCCATCTTTTAACAAGGATGATACACTATCATATAGAGAGATTCTGAAGCTATGCGGCGTCCATCAAGACACTCTAGGGCGATTAAAAGGCTCCAAGATGTTTAAATATCATAAAATTATCAAGCCGCTATTTCCCACCAAGGCAAGGACAAAATCAACAGCTGGATCAGGTCTCTCATACGAGAACAATATGATTTACAATAAAAAACCCATAGAATACATTTATTGGGATAACCCTAATGAGCTTGTGGACCGCTTGAGACTTTTGGTAGCGTCCAAAAACGCCGGCAATACCACCTCCCACGACAATGAAATAATTGCCATTATTAATGAATTGCGGGAGGCTAATTTAATTTATTAAGTGCTATATAGATCGATGCAAAATGATGGCCTTAACACTTGCGCGATGGGCATCGATAAGTTTGGAAGATCTCCAGTACAACACTCTGGCGGAGGTGCCGGTTTCCTGTTGCAGCAACAACAGCAGAATCAACGACATGGTTTTACCTTTACAAGCGATGGAAATATCGATGTGGATCATTTGAAACTGCGCAACGTTAAACCCCCTACTAGCGACAATGATGCTGCAAATAAAAAATATGTGGACCGCAGCATATCCCACCTTTCAGATCAATTAAAATCCACTCGAGATAGTCTTCAAGGCTTGATTCAAGCTAATATGAACGATATGGATAATAGGATTAAGCAGGCTGTAGCCGTGAGAAATAAAGCTATTAGCGAGTTAGCGCTGGCGGCCGATATGTTAAATAAAAAAGTTGCTGCTATTCCAGTTGCGGTCGACACATCCATACATCATGTGGCGCAAACGCTGAAAGACTTGCAAAATACCGCGGGAAAAATTAAGCGCGAATTTGATCAGTTCAAGGTTGATGTTGAAAAGCAAATGAAGCAAGTATATGATGATATGTCTAAAATTACAACGCCAGTCAGTAGCAGTAACGCATCAAACAACCCAGGACACCCATAAACTGAAATAATAATAATGGCATGGAAACATTCAAAGGAAAAAATTCAATTGGTCAACGAACTGCATAAGCCCGCAAGAAAGAACTTTAGGCGCAGGCGTACCATCATAAAAGGCTTGGACGAATCCTGGCAATCAGATCTGGCTGATATGCGACAGTATGCGCGCTACAACCGCAATTTCACCATGATTTTGGTGGTTATCGATTGTTTCTCGAAATTTGTCTGGACTCGCCCCCTGAAAACGAAAACCGGCAAAGAGATAGCTGCCGCTTTTAAGGATATCCTCCTACAAGACACCAATAGAGTCTGCAAAAATCTGCAAACGGATAAGGGGACGGAATACTACAATGCGATATTCCAAAGCTTGATGCGTAGATTCCATATAAACCATTACAGCACTTATAGCAGCAAAAAGGTGGCTATTGCTGAGCGCGCAATACGTACCATTAAATCTAAACTGTACAAATACTTTAGCTTAAATGGCACCTACAAATGGACAGATGTTTTACCTGAAATCACGAAAAATTACAACGAAACAAAACATAGTACTACAAAGTATAAACCCGCCGAAGTAAATAAATCCAATGAAAAAGCTATACTAAAATCTGCCTATAGTCACATCAAGATTAGCGGAGCGCGAAAATTCAAAGTTGGCGATGTTGTGCGCATAAGTAAAAATAAGCATGTATTCGATAAAGGCTACACACCCAATTGGACAACTGAACTCTTTAAAATCGTCTCAGTTAACATAACAACACCTACAACCTATCTTTTGGAAGATGTACAGGGACGGCCTATTAAAGGTGCCTTTTACACCGAGGAACTACAGAAAACCGCCAGCCCAGACATCTATCTGGTGGAGAAGGTACTTAGAAGAAAAGGAAACAAAGCATACGTGCAATGGCTGGGCTTTGACAAAAGTCACAACAGTTGGATTGATAATTCCAACATACTTTGATAGAGGGAAGAGCGGGCGGGCGGGCGGGCGGGCGGGCAGGCGGGCGGGCGGGCGGGCGGGCAGGCGGGCGGGCGGTCGGGCGGGCGGGTGGAAGAGCCACCTACCTTGAGTTAAAATACAACAGCTGTCAGTATACCTATAGACATCGTCATGAGTGAAAGTATTAAAACATACGTCTGTGATCCTAGTTGTGAAGATATGGCTGTGGATTATTACGCTGAAATTGATAGAGTGCTTGCTATGTACGAGGAACGAGCTCACAACGAAACCACATACCTTCTACCGACAGTTTTTCAAATGGCTAGCAGCTTTTTGCAAATTCACTGCGGTCTAAGTCCAGCAAGATGCTTTTCTCCTGCGATAATTCTACAAGCTAATGCTACAAGGAAAATATCGTTTGATACATTTGAATGGACTTCCCTCGTCAAGTTATTGCGCGACGTTCAAACGGATTTTTTTAATGCTAAACCCACGGACGATGATGATGGCAACAGCTTCCCCGACGAATACGAACCAATATTCAATAAATGTGGAGATTACGTCATGGTATCACAGCATATCATCGAACATGTGAAGATGTTAGTAATCAACAAACACAACATATCTGTGGACATCTATGAAGACGATTTGCGTGAACTTTTGCACCTGGATGCTAATCTAATTTCGCATCGAATAAACATGTTGGATTCTTTAAATTTCAGTGTATATTATGATAATATTTTGAAATTGATTAGTTCATGGTTAAAGCCTGATAAATTAACGTTTAATTTAGATGAACTATTTACGGCATTTTTCGATATATCCCCAGATAGTTTGTTGTGTAATGCTTTGCGCGAATATCTATATTATTATAAGGAGAATGTACTATCTGATTTAAATAATAAATAAAACGCTTTTATAAGTACGCTTCTTCTTTTTTATTTTTATCAGTCTTGTAGCAATGTCTCAGCCAGCTAGTTGTGCGGGCTGTAAAAGCCAAATTATGATGTCACGACATCGTGATGGAATAAAATCTTTTACTGATTTTACTAAAGAGGAACTGCAACATGTTCCACTAGACTATATTCTTAAATATATCCAGCCAACTGAATTATTGGATGTTTGGTCAAAATTACCTAAAAGTTATCAAAGGAACTTTAATTTGCAAACTAGACTGCCCTGCTTCGTCCATTACAATCGACCCGACTGGACGACTCATTGGGACGGACCTGTATCTGCCCAGCAAGATTGTAGTTTTTGTATACGTGCTTTAGTACCTACAATAAAATTGTAAAACTATTTTCAATGTAATAAATAGATAAAATTAATATGTCTTTCAATAAATCCATAATAAAACGTTGTTATTGTAGCCGAGAGGCGATATTTATCTAACCGCACGCGTAATATAATAATAAATATTTGTGTGTGCGGTTAGATAACTATTATATCGCATCTCAGATAGATTCACACTTCCTGTAAATATTTTGTTACATTTGCGGTGACCAAGGTTAGACTAAGAGATACACACAAATATTTACAGGAAGTGTGAATAGATACCTAAACCGCCATATCCCTATATTCAGTGATAAAATTAATTTGAGGTAATAACAAAGTTTGTTTTTTTTTCATATTGAGGTTAAAGTGGGGAGATGAAATAACGTATAAAGATGTGCAGAGACCATAATAATAATCAGTGTATTAGCTGAACATCGGTAGAGCAACACCTTCAATTCCTACGTGAAACATAAGCTTTACTATAGTATATTATTATCATAGTACAGCAGCTGTATCCACATCTAATAGCTACTGTTGTACTATTGTGTCCTGATATATAGTTGAACGTAAGTATTACATTTTTAGCTATACATCTATTATCTTTGTTTTTTATTAATTATAACATTTTTAAATAACATTATGTGTATTTTTTGTTGTAGAATGGATCTTAGCGCAATTAACTGTGCTGCAAATTTCCAGACAAAGCCGACGCTAAAGCTACAGGACCTGCCCATCGATGTACCTATGCCAATTTTGCATATTAGTATCGTAAACACACGATTTGGCCGTTCCCCCTTGGTGGAGCTTGATGCATCGACGGTATTTCTACCGCGCCGATCATTGGAAACTATTGAAGGTAATTTGAACAACTTTGTGCCCGGAAAATATACCTTAACATTCAAAGGACTCAAAAATTGTGGCAAGCCAAATCCGGCAGTCGTATTTGAAATACAATAAGAAGAAATCAAGACGATATATATATATAGATGTTATATTAATAAATATAATATTAAATTTTAAATCTAGTTTTATTTACTTTACTATAGTTGAAATAGCTCAGTGGGAGAGCGGTAGACTGAAAATCTATAGGTCCCGGGTTCGATTCCTGGTTTCAATATATGCTTTTAATTTTTAAATTCAAACCCCTCCTATGAGCCTACTTGTTAATAAATATCCCTCTTTTATGCAACGCCACTGTATAAAATTTCAAATTCTGTGCTATTTTGCTTATGTAGACCTATACGCTTACCTCATTTCCTGCAGATAAGCAACTTCCGTTAGCGAGCTGATAAGGAACCTCCGGTAACATGCTGATAAGGAACTTGCAAACTTATATTATTATTTAGATTTTAATATTTAGAATCATGATGTATTATTATTATATTACATACATGCAGTCTACCGTGGTCTGTGTTCGTGATCGGTCGTGCTTGTCCCCACGAAAAAAAGTTAGGTTAAGTTGTATGAGTTCGTCGTCGTCGTTGTTGTTGTTGGTGGATCAGTCGTGCTTGTTTTAAATATTTTGTTACAAGTCGTAAGTCCAGTGTCAGCTGTGTTGGTGATCAGTCGTGCTTGTTCCACACAAAAAAGTTAGGTTAGGTTTTAAATTGTCGTTGCTCTCGTCAGTATGGAGATAATTAGATATTTATTATTATATTACATACATGCAGTCTACAGTGGTCTGTGTTCGTGATCGGTCGGTCGTGCTTGTTCCACGAAAAGTTAGGTTAAGTTATATGAGTTCGTTTGCATTTAATAATAATGAGATATCACGCTGGTGTCGGCTGTGTTGGTGATCGGTCGGAGAACTTGCCTATATACTTTAAATTCAAATATTGAGCCCCCAAACGGCTGTCTTCGCTCTTAGAACGTAAATTTGGCTAAATTAGTGTTATACACGTTGAGACGAGTCGTTTGATACCCCACATCATGTGATTCGGGAGACCGGAAATGGAGACCGGAAGTAGACGGATTCTAGCTTGTCTCGAGTCGGAGAACTTGCCTATATACTTTAAATTCAAATATCGAGCCCCAAACGGCTGTCTTCGCTCTTAGAAAGAAAATAGGGCTAAATTAGTGTTCTAGACGTTGAGACGAATCGTTTGATACCCCACATCGTGTGATTCGGGAGACCGGAAATGGAGACCGGAAGTGGCCATTTTATGCTGGATTCCAGCTTGTTTCGAGCTGGGCAACACGCCTATGTACTTTAAATTCAAATATTGTGTCCCGAATGGCCGTTTTCGCTCTTAGAACGTAAATTTGGCTAAATTAGTGTTCTACACGTTGCGACGAGTCGTTTGATACCCCACATCATGTGATTCGAGAGACCGGAAATGGCGACCGGAAGTAGACGGATTCTGGCTTGTTTCGAGTTGGGGAACACGCCCATATACTTTAAATTCAAATATTGTGTCCCGAATGGCCGTTTTCGCTCTTAGAACGTAAATTCTTTATGTGTCGTAGCAATGCGCCGCCGTGTGCGACTCCTTTAGCTTTCTGCTTTAGAACCGTGCCCATAAGGCGCTATGGCTTTGAGGTTATGTTGAGGGCCCTATAGGCTTGTAGTTCTTCTGAATTGTAGGTCTATGGGTCTTTGGCCCCTCTGATTTGTAGGTCTATGGGTCTTTGGTCTAGGTAGCTGCGAGCGCCATTTTGACAGTTGGGGGCCCCATTTTTCATTTTGACAGCTGGGGCGCCATTTTGACAGTTGGGGGCCCCATTTTGCTTTTGACAGTTGGGGGCCCAGCGGAGCCCTAAGGGGGCCCCCATCTGGGGGGCGGAGCCCGGGTCAACGCGCCGCCATGCCTACTCATCTACCTGTCCTCCTTTGTCCAAGACTTCTGATATAAATTGATCTATACAAACTAAATTCGTCACAGTTGATTTACCTGCCATAAATCCATGCTGATTTGGAGATATTTGAGATTTCAAATTAAAATACATATAATCATATAAGACTACCTCAAATAATTTACTAAAGTTGGACAATATTGCTACAGGTCTGTAATTATTAATCTCTGTTTTGTCACCTTTCTTAAAAATCGGGCAGATTTTGGATTGCTTCCAAAGTGTTGGAAATGTTGTAGATTTTAAAGATAAATTAAAAAGAAAGGTTAAAGGTTTAACTAAAACATGCGCGCAATCCTTTAATAAAAAGGCTGGAATACCATCTGGACCTGTCGTCATTTTTGGTTTAATTTTCTTCAAAGCATTCAAAACCGCGTTATCAGATAAGATGGGACAATTAATATGGTTTGAAGTAGACTGATGTTCCATATTGTCACCGAGAAAGTTACTAGATTTAATGAAAGATGACTGAAAAGAGCTAGCAAATGAATCTAAAATATCGTTCTCATTAGTTAATGAAATATCTCCGTGTTTCATTAATTTAGGAATACTCGACACTTTTTTTTTGCTATTAATATACGACCAAAATTGATTGGGGTTGACTTTTAATTGTTGCTCAATTATTAAAAGATGTTCATTGTGAGCGATGCGTATTTCATTTTTTATTTGAGTCCTCAGCATTTTGTATTCATTGAATGTAGTTTCATTTCTATTTATTTTATATAACTTCCACACTTTGGCTTTCTTTTTTATATTCCTAATTATATTACCGGTGAAATATGACGGATAATTTTCATTTTTCGGAATTGTCTTCGGAACAGATCTGGAAAAAACAGTATCAAGTACAGAATATAAGCAATTGCAAGCTTCATTTATATCAGTGTGAGACAGCAGCACAGATCAGTCAACATCGAGTAAATCATTATATAAAATCAGGAAGTTAGCTTTCCTAAAATTGTAACGAGCGACAGGGTTGTTTTTAAATTTCGGCATATTAATATTTACAGATAACCTGATATCAAGCGCTGGGTGTGGCAAATCCTCGTCTAAGAGACGAAAACTTGATCGTGTAACCGATAAAGTTGATCTAGAAAATACTAAGTCTAAAATTCTATTGTTAGTATTTAAAACAAAATTGTATTGATTAATTCCCAGAAATTCACTAAAATTATTAAGACGTTCAACGAATGCATCAGTAAATATTAATTTATTGTATTCTACAGCACATGGAGCAAAATTCCCGCGGTTTGCTGCGCATGAGTATTTGGTATTTTCTCCATGAAAGAGACAATAGATATGATTCTGGACTACTCTAATTTGGCTTCACTTGAGAAACATGGTAAAGATTACATAGGCTCCATATAGTAGTATTATACAGGGCGCCCTATTTCTTGACCCGTTGCATGGGTAACTTTTTTATTAGTAGAGATACAAAAACGCTTAAATGAGCAAATTAGTGCAGTTTCGTATTAGTAATTCTACGGTAAGGCGAAAAATTATATACGGGAGAAGGTTGAAAAGTTATTGACAAAAAACGAAAAATCCAACTTTTCTATTATCCCTCGTAGCTCGTTCATTTGAAGAGTTAGAGAAAAATGCTTCACATGTTTTTTGCAGTATTTTTCATGTAAAATGACATGCACTTGCTACTTTTTATATATCTCTTAAAATGGTTGAGAATCACAGTAAAATATATTTTTTTTAAATGTAATGGATAGGTGGCTGTGACATTAACCGAAAGTCCCCTTTTTTCTCTTTCAGATGAGATAACATAGTCCATATTTTATCTTTACAAAAGTAATAATAATCGTTGTTTTTAAAGAAAGTTTATTGTCACATCAAGAATGCTATGGAAATAAAACAAAAAATAAGATTCCTGATATTTTTAAAAACGTCTAGTTGGCATTTAATTATTGACAGATCATAAGTGACATTTTTAGTTTTTGTTAAGTAGTTTATTGTTTATTATTAATACTGCATACAAAATAATAGTGTTGCAAATATGTACACCGACGAAGAGAAAAATGATATGCTATTTTGTTATTATAACCAAAATCGAGATGCACAAGCTGCAGCGAATCTTTATTTTGAAACTTACATGGAACGAAGACAACCCCATCATAGAATATTTAGACAGCTGGAAAATAATATACGATTATACGGTTCTTTTTCAAAGCCTAAGGATGAAAGAAACTTCAATGAAGACACTGAAATAAATGTTTTGGCTTATGTAAATTTTAAACCTGATTCTTCAACTGCAGAAATTGCACATCACTGCAACACTTCCAAGGAAACTGTAAAAGCTATTTTAAAAGGTAACAATTTAAAGCCTTATCATTATTCCATATGCAATACTTTATATCCAGCTGATAATCAAAGAAGGATGACATTTTGTCGATGGTACATTTCAAAATGCGAAGAGGATCTAGACTTCTGGAAAAAGATTTTATTCAGTGATGAAAGTAGATTTACCAACAATGGTATTTTTAACCGCCATAATAACATAATGTGGTGCTGAGAAAATGCACATCTTGTTTCTGAAAGAAGAAATCAACGTCAATTTGGGATAAATGTGTGGTGTGGAATTTTTTGTGGCAAAATTATTGGCCCATATTTTTACGAAGATAATTTGAATGCGAATAATTACCTTCATTTTCTAAGGAATACTTTAACAGAGGAATATTTAAATGAATTACCATTTCATATTTTTAGAAATCTTAAATACTTCCAACAAGATGGAGCACCTGCGCATAATTCCCGCGAGGTAAAACAATATTTACATGAACAGTTTGATAATGTTATAGGAAATAGAATGGATATCGACTGGCCAGCGCGAACACCTGATTTGACCCCCTTAGATTTCTTTCTTTGGGGGTTATTGAAAGATAAAGTTTATGTGACAGCTCCTCTAGATATAGAGGATCTAAAAGTCAGGATTCAAGATGCAATTAGAAGCATACATGGATATACAATAAATAATGTTTTAAGAAGTATCCAGAAACGTTGCTTACTATGTATCCAACAGGATGGTGGTCATTTCGAACATTTACTTCAATATAATTAATTAATTAATAATTTCTGTTCTCAAAACATTCTTTTGTTCCATAATCCATAGCATTCTTGATGTGACAATAAACTTTCTTTAAAAACAACGATTATTATTACTTTTGTAAGGATAAAATATGGACTATGTTATATCATCTGAAAGAGAAAAAAGGGGACTTTCGGTTAATGTCACAGCCACCTATCCATTACATTTAAAAAAAATATATTTTACTATGATTCTCAACCATTTTAAGAGATATATAAAAAGTAGCAAGTGCATGTCATTTTACATGAAAAATACTGCAAAAAACATGTGAAGCATTTTTCTCTAACTCTTCAAATGAACGAGCTACGAGGGATAATAGAAAAGTTGGATTTTTCGTTTTTTGTTAATAACTTTTCAACCTTCCCCCGTATATAATTTTTCGCCTTACCGTAGAATTACTAATACGAAACTGCACTAATTTGCTCGTTTAAGCGTTTTGGTATCTCTACTAATAAAAAAGTTACCCATGCAACGGGTCAAGAAATAGGGCGCCCTGTATATATAGGAAGAGTATAGTCACTATATCTTTCGTCCTTCAGTGTTTTCGGAGAAACCGCTTATGGACTAACATAGGAGATACGGGTATCTCTTATGGACTAACATAGGAGATACGGGTATCTCCTATGTTAGCCCATAAGCGGTTTCTCCGAAAACACTGAAGTAGTATTATACACAATTGTCCAGGGTTTACTGGACAATTGGTAAAATGACAGTCGATAGTAAAACACATTTGTTTTTATGAAAACGTTTTGCTCAATGTTAAAATTGTTAAAATTTCATTATTGTTCTTTTTAACATTCTTTACGTTAAAGATGTCATTATTATACTATTGTCACATATTTGAATACGCTTCAAACATGAATTAATCCAAAATTCTGTGCAATTTTACGTCTCAATACTTTTTAATTGTGAACAAGTTTTACTGCTCATATTTTGATATTCAACGTTATATTTTATTATAAAGGAAAAAATAGGCTATTCGACCCTTAGTTAGTATGTAAATGTTTATACATCTTTCTAAAATAACTGTTTTCTTTAGATCAATGGCGTTTTCTCTAGTTACAAGCAATACGGAAAACAACCGAGTATTCAGTTTTCTGGTTAGTCTTTTAATAAAAATATTTGCCATATTATCAACTTTCTGGCATACATTCTATATTTAATTAATAGCAGATTCCCAAAAGAACATGTTCGTCTTCTAAAGAAATTAATTGAGCCTTTAAAACTATTATTTTATATTATATTATAGTATTATATTATATTATTATAATTATAATATTTTATATTATATTATATTTGTTTATAGAAAATAAGTTTATTTAGTCTGTATTCTGTAGCTAACAGTATGTAAATGAGTCATGTATACTTACCTGACCTAATACTTCATTTCCCAAATCTAAAAGACCGAAACTTGATAGTTTAATATCCTTTGAAGTGTTCATCATTATCATTATCAAGGCCTGTCTATTTTGGAAATTCCAGTTCTCCCACTGACACTGGCAGACAGTATTATACAACTTTGATGACTAAAATTATTGTAAAAATATATTATTAGTTTTCAAAGCACAAGTTGTAAAAGTGGTATTAAAAACAAGAATTTTCTGTATGCATCTAATAAATAGAAATCTATCCATTATGAAAGACCCATGAAGGAACATGAAATTCAGTTTCAAAACTAAAGACCCATACTGCATAACCATGAATATAACATTTAAAAAATCACAGTGGAAAATTAAGTGCAACAGGACAGGGAAGAAGAGGAATGATAAACATGCAACAGTTACATACTTAAGTTAAAAACATACTTCCAAAAGAAAGATCATCTATTTGAAGGGCAACTGTAAAATTGATAATTTCTGGTTTCAAACCATTAAACCTATCTACGCAGAACTTTTATTTAAGATCTTACAAACAGACCAATAAGGATAAGATAATAAAAGAAGAGACTATATAGGAAATACCATCAATTTCCTGAAACAACAAAATAATATGTAAACTACTAGCAGCCTAATCGTCTCACTAACTTAACCCGGAAGAAAGGGTACTCGGTCACAAAAAGTAGCCATACTTCATACATGCAATACAGTAGGATCGTTTTTAAACCATCGAAGAATTGAGATTTAACAACTAAGCTGTTTTTGCAGTCTCATGTACAGAACATCCAGAATGAAAATGACATTCAGTTGGTTGAGTTTCTAGCCCTAAACTTGTTTTATGAAATATTTACAGTTTTTACGTAAGGAAAATACTGTTGAAAATGCCTATTTTTATTTGAAGGAGATGCCGAAAACAACTACTCCACTTGCATTACTCCGGCATCTCCATATAAGTCACGTCATCCTTCATCGAAACCAACCAGCAGACACTGAACGGTTTCGCGCTTATTATGCGCTCGTCAGAATGCCATTGCTAGTGGAATCGATGAACGATTTTGCGACATGATTACCTAAGGGGCATCGTGAATGTTAATAATGGTGAGAAACACACCGTAGTGCCCTCTTTGGGTGTTTGCTACTATCCGTCTGACAATTATTGTCAAATTGAGAAATGCAACGCCAGTCGGGGCACATTGGCCGTGGAGTAGTTGGTTTCGGCAGGTCCTTCAAATACATAAGTAGGATTATCCACCTCCAAGACAATAGAGATCACTACTGTAATGGCACCTGTGGAAAAGTAGTTCGCTATCTGTCCGCCAATTTGACAATAATTGTCAGACGGATAGTAGCAAAGACCCAAATAGGACATTACGGTATGTTTCTCACCACTACTAACCTATTTTTATATAATACTAAGGCTACAAAGAAATTAATGATAACATTTTCCCTTTTTTGTGATGAGAACGAAACGTGGACGTTTTTTTCACTAAAAAATGTCTTCGTCTTAGTGATTTGGTTAGATACTAAGTTCGTACAGACTGTATATGATAGCAAATTACTTGAAAGGTTGCCATATACTGCATAACAAAATATCACACAATTTAAATGAGTAACGCTTACCTCATCCTGTAACGCCTGACCATATCTGGCTAGCATACAAGCAATCCCTGAAGTTATAACCACAAAAATCACTGAGCGAAAGTAGCTTGGAGGGCTGACCTCCTGTAATTAACAATAACAATAGTATCAGTGCATTTTTTTTTGGAAGGGGGTTGGACCCTTTGGTGTGAAGCTAACACTGACATAGTTACACATTCCACATAACACTAAAACACTATACTGCACCCGACGCGCGTTTCGCCAATCAAGTTGGCATAATCTGGAGATAATTAAAACATTTTTGATTATCTCCAGATGATGCCAACTTGGTTGGCGAAACGCGCCCAAGTGCAGTATAGTGTTTTGTTGAGTATTTTATAGAGTTGCTGCAGAAATTAAAATGCGCAATATCAAAATTTGTAAGCAAAATTCATACTTAGGTGAATGTAGTTTTTGACTACTCACCGCAGAAATAAAGTACGTCGTAGCCGTTAAGGAAAGAGATGAGGAGATAGCCATCAAAATCACGCTCCAGTTACCTATTTGAAGAAAAATAATGGACGTCCTGTAAATATTAAAAATATTAGTACTTGATGGTAGTCATTCATTATTAATAATAAGTCTTAATAGTACAGGGTGGGCAAATAAGAGAGAACGCCGGCTGTATCTCGGAAACCGCTTATCGGAGAATTCCCGGAAAAAAATTTTAATAATAAATATGGCCAAGAGATGTCGCTGGAAATTGTTTTCAAGTTCCTAAAATGACCGCTAGGGGGCATAACGCCCATGGCCAACTAGAAAAATGAACTTTTCTCGAAAATTTGCCTAATAAAGTAGTACCGGAAATAAGTAAATATTAATCTAGAGGAAATTTCAAACATTTCTGTGCAACTAATTTTTTTCTATCTTTTAAAATAAAGTGGTGGGGGGGGCGCCAAACTTTCTTTCCTTTAAACGTTAATAACTCGGCTCAGGATAAACCGAATCTAACAAACTTAGTCTCATTAAAAAGAGCTTTTTTTATGCATATTTAGACTCATGAAAGCTGGTTTTGTTACTTGTATTATAGCCGCTAGAGGGCGCTGTCTGCCAACATAACAAATATGGCGGATTTTCTAGAAAATTTCAAATGGCAAGGTATATTTATTGTCACATATTTAAATAAAGGACAACAATCCCTAAAATTCAGTGAAAACCGCAGCTTTCTATCTCATTCCTAACGGAAGATATTACCAAAAGGATTGCAACTGGAGATTTGTGATGTAATCTTTCACCTTAGCATTTAAAATCGACTCGTGATAGCCTATTATTAATAAAATATAAGAAAAAAAAACTGTTGCGGAACTAAAAAGTCGATAGTGCTTGTAATTTTTTCAAAAAATATTATATGAGATAAAAGTAAAAGTTTAAAAGTATAAAAAAATTTAAACAAATTAAACTGATGCGGCAAATGCTGACTTTGTAAATGTATTCTTTATGAAATAATGTGGTGGTCCTGAAAACGACTGATTTATTTGGTGACGTGATGTTCAAGGGCCTCTCAAATGTTCAAAATATCGCCCACGATGGGCGATATTTTGAACTTTTGAGAACATTTCAATGCACAGTTCCAATCATTCTTGGGTAGATGAAACTGCAGTTTTCACTTCTGGCACGGGAATACACCTTAACACGTTCGATCATCCCTTCCCTTGTGGCGACAAGCCTCATTGCGTAAATTAGTTTTTTTAATTGCCCCCATAAATAAAAGTCCATACAGGTCAAATCGGGGATCTATAGAATAGATAGATATAATCAATTTAATTTTCAACTTGTTTAATATAATACCTAGCCGGGTTTCGTCTACCCAAGAACAGTTGTAACTGTATATTCAAAACGATGGGCGACATTTTGAACATTTGAGAGGCCATTGAGCATCACGTCCCCAAATAAATCAGTCGTTTTCAGAACCACCACATTATTTCATAAAGAATTCATTTACAAAGTCAGCTTTTGCCGCATCAGTTTAAATTTGTCTCAAATTTTTATAATTTTTACTTTTATCTCTTATTATATTTTTTGAAAAAATGACAATTACTAACTTTTCAGTTCCGCAAGAGTTTTTTCTTTCTTATATTTTATTAATAATAGGCTATCACGAGTCGATTTTAAATGCTAAGGTGAAAGGCTACATCACAAATCTCCAGTTGCAATTCTTTTGGTAATATCTTCCGTTAGGAATGAGATAGAAAGCTGCGGGTTTCACTGAATTTTAGGGATTGTTGTCCTTTATTTAAATATGTAACAATAAATATACCTTGCCATTTGAAATTTTCTAGAAAATCCGCCATATTTGTTATGTTGGCAGACAGCGCCCTCTAGCGGCTATAATACAAGTAACAAAGCCAGCTTTCATGAGTTTAAATATGCATAAAAAAAGCTCTTTTTAATGAGACTAAGTTTGTTAGATTCGGTTTATCCTGTGCCGAGTTATTAACGTTTAAAGGAAAGAAAGTTTGGCGCCTCCCCACCACTTTATTTTAAAAGATAGAAAAAAATGAGTTGCACATAAATGTTTCAAATTTCCTCTAGATTAATATTTACTTATTTCCGGTACTACTTTATTAAGCAAATTTTCGAGAAAAGTTAATTTTTCTAGTTGGCCATGGGCGTTATGCCCCCTAGCGGTCATTTCAGGGACTTGAAAACAATTTCCAGCGACTCTTCTCTTCGCCATATTTACTATTAAAATTTTTTTCCGGAAATTCTCCAATAAGCGGTTTCCGAGATACAGCCGGCGTTCTCTCTTATTTGCCCACCCTGTACGTAACCTTTCTCGGTCGGTATTAGATCAATTCTTAGGCAGATGTTTCACCATTCTTAATAAATTATATCTTCACTGCTTTATGTATTTATTTATTTATCATAAAACACTCAAAAAGAACACACATAAGTACAATTTATTTACAGTTAACCATGCAGTAAAAGATACAATATTTTCCTATTAAATATTCTTAAATTAGGGGCATTTTTTTTTCAGTTGGCAGAGCATTGAAAAGGCGGAGTCCATCACAAAATAGTGTTTTCTGATAAATAGTTGCTGCTATTGGATCTACAGTGTGTTCCACTTAAGGTCTAACTACCCCTGTAACATTTTTATTTATGAACCGATTTCCATGATTTCCTTTTGATTGGTAAGTCGGCGTCATGGCCAACTACAACATATTTTTAGTGTAAAAAAAAAACGAGATGTACGAGATGATTAGCGAATTTTTCACAAAAACGTTAATGCCAGATTCTTAATCAGGAGCTCCTAAAACCCAATTGTACCAAATTTCATGGCGCTACTGTACAGGGTGTTCGTCTGTCCCACTTAAGGTCTAACCATCCCCGTAAAATCGTTATTTATGAACCGATTTTAATGAATTTTTTTTTGTTGGGTAAGTCGTAAAAAAGTTCATAGTGGGCATGCTCCATTTGATTGGTAAGTTGGCGTCATAGCCAACTACGTCCTATTTTTTTGTGCAAAAAAACGAGATGTATCTACTATTAGCGAATTTTTCACAAAATTTTTAATGCCAGATTCTAATCAGGAGCACCTAAAACCCAACTGTACCAAATTTCATGGCGCCACAATATAGAGTTTTCCAGAGAATAAGTTTTTTAAATGATATTTTATTTTTTCAATTTTAAAATATTCTAATGTTTTAGGAAAATAACTTATGTTTTAAGGGGGTGGCTAGACCTTAAGTTGAACACACGAACATCCTGTATTGTAGCTCCATGAAATTTGATACAGTTGGGTTTTAGGTGCTCCTGATTAGAATCTGGCATTAAAATTTTTGTGAAAAATTCGCTAATAGTAGATACATCTCGTTTTTTGCATAAAAAAATAGGACATAGTTGGCTGTGTATGTTGGGAATTCTATTTCTTGTGAAGTTTTACCTTTGGATGAATACGACATAGATTGTATTGAACATTTATGGTTAAAATTAAGAATCGGCAATGATATCGTTGGTACGATTGGTACGATTTATAGACCACCACACCACCATAACATGCAGCCATTTTTAGATTATATTGATAAAGAGCTTTCTTATTTGACACCTACTTATGACACTGTTTTGTTGGTTTCTCTCAGGTTATTAATGATCAGTAGTGTGTTTATGGTGAAGCTGGATCCTCCTCCTCAGGTCAATGACCGGTCATGACCTAATTTCAATGACCTACCATGACCTATCATGACCTACCATGACCTAAGATGAATGACCTTAAATGACCTACCACGACCTATCATGATCTACCATGACCTAAGATAAATGACCTTAAACGACCTAAGGTGAATGACCTACAATGACCTACCATAACCTAATTTCAATGACCTGCCATGACCTAAGGTGAATGATCTTAAATGACCTAAGGTGAATGAGCTGTCATGACCTAATTTCAATGACCTACCATGACCTATCATGACCTACCATGAACTAACGTGATTGACCTTAAATGACCTAAGATTAATGACCTTAAACGACCTAAGGTGAATGACCTATCATGACCTAATGTGAATGACTTAGCATGACCTAAGGTGAATTATTTTAATACTCCTCCCCACCATTTCCTATTTAAACTCTATATTGCTGAATATTAATTCAGTTGGTGGAATAAGCGATTTCAATGCTGTTTATTCTAATTAGTAACTATGTTTCCGTGCAATAAATGTGCTGAAAATTTTTCTCGAAAAGATAATTTGATACGTCATCAGAAATTTAATTGTAATTGTAACCGCCAAACAAAAAAATTAAAAATGATTCTTCAAATAAAGATATAGTGAAAGATGAAGCATCAACTAGTCAGAGTTCTACCAACTCTACTTTTTTACAAAATTTTAAACAGTGTAATGTGTGCAACATTGAAGTTTTAAGTAAATATTATAATTCGCATTTAAAGTCTTTATTACATAAACAAAATTTGTTGGAAAAAAAGGAAGAAGGAATTGAAATTATTAAAAGTGCATTCAAAAGCAGAATTATTAGTTATCGTTTAGTACCGAAGAAAAGTTATGTGGATTTCAACGATTTTTTTCAAGATATTGAAGAAAATTTTTACAAAATTGTTAATGAAGAAGTAACGAATCATAAATTAATTAAGCTTAATATTGAAGTATATGGATCATATATGCAACCCACAAGTGAAGTATTCGATATTAAAAGTTTCAATACCAAAAATTAAATATGTAGTATTTCTTGCGATGTTAAAGAGATCTATAATTTGTTTAAGTCGATAATAATAACCAAGAGTCAAGATTTTCAAGAACGTGATTCAGGTAATATTTTTTACTTAATAAACACTATGAAACTAATAATCATATTTTTTAGGATGGACACTCATTAAAATCCTTTATTTAGAATTAAATATTAATAAGTTTAATCCAATTCGATCTTCTTCATATATTCCTCTTCCAAAAAGTATAGCAGCAAAAAAAGCAGTTGTCAATATTATGAATGATGATGATTACTGTTTTGCGTGGAGTATTGTAAGTGCTTTGTATCCTGTTACCAATAATACAAATAGAACCTCTTCATATCCTCATTTCTCTTTTCTCAATTTAGAAGGTATTGATTTTCCCATGAAACTACAAGACATTAGTAAATTTGAAAAATTAAATAATATTTCTGTCAACGTGTATGGTTTAGAAAATATAATAAAAAAAAATAAAAATTTTGTGGAAGTGGTTGGTCCGCTTTATTATTCAAAAAATAAGCAACGAGAACATATAAATTTACTTTTAATTAGTGATGATAACGGTCGAAATCATTATTGTTGGATAAAAGATATGTCAAAATTATTGTTTAAACAATTAAGTTCAAGCGGTTCTAAAAAATATTTTTGTGATGGATGTTTCCAATTCTTTTACTCAGATGTTAAATTAGAATTACATCAACGAAATGATTGTAATTATTTATATACAAAAAATCCCACAACAGAGTTAAAAGTAAATAAATATGGTGAAAATATTCCAGAAAATATTCTTCAATTTGAAAATTTTGAAAAACAATTAAAATTACCTTTTGTCATTTATGCAGATTTTGAATGTATGTTAAAACCTTTTCATTATAATTTACCCAGTTCTGAAAAACCTTTTACAATTGATATTGCCGAACACAAACCATATGCATTTGCCTATTTTATAAAATGTTCATATAATGAAAACCTTAGTAAGCTAGAATATTATTTTGGAGAAGATGCTGCAAAAGTATTCTGTGAAAAATTAGAAATAGATATTTTAAGAATTTATAATGATCATCTTAAATATGTTGTACCAATAACACCTTTATCAGCAGATGAGCAGTTTGCATTCGATAGCGCAACTGAATGCAATATATGTAATAAACCTTTTACTGATGGTGATCAGAAAGTTAGAGATCATAACCACTTAACTGGACGTGTAAGATTGGGAGCTGCTCATAATATTTGTAATTTAAATTTTAAAATTCCACAATTTATTCCAGTTTTTTTCCATAACTTAAGTGGATATGATGCCCATCTTTTTATAAAAGAATTGTGTTGTTATGAAGATAAAATAGATGTTTTGGCTCAAACAAAGGAAAAATACATATCTTTTACAAAATCAATTATTGTCGATTCAATATGGAATCATGTTAAAAATATTCAAGAAAACGTCTTTTTTAAAATAAAATTCTTAGATTCGTATAGATTTATTGCTGAAAGTTTGGATTCATTATCAAACAATTTAGACTCAAATCAATGCGTTGAAATAAAAAATTATTTTAAAGATGATGCTCAATTTGAAATTATTAGGAAAAAAGGTGTGTTTCCTTATTCATATATTGATGATATAAATAAGTTGAAAGAAGGGAAGTTGCCTGACCAAAGCGATTTTTTTGATAAATTAACAAATATGGATATCTCTGATGTTGATTATGAACGAGCTAAAAAAGCATGGAATATATTTAAATGTCAAAATTTAGAAGACTATGCAACTATTTATTTAATATCTGATGTTTTAATTTTAACTGATTTTTTTGAAAATTTTAGATTAGTGTGTATGGAAAAATATAAATTAGATCCAGCACATTACTACACAGCACCTAGTTTAAGTTGGGATGCTATGTTGAAAATAACAGGTATTAAATTGGAATTATTAACAGATATTGAAATATTGCATTTTTTAAAAAATAATATACGTGGTGGAATTTGTCATTGCAGTGTTAGAAAATCACAAGCAAATAATCCATTTTTTTCTGATTATGATTCGAAAAAACCTAATTCCTATATTATGTATCTTGATGCAACAAATTTATATGGACATAGTATGAGTCAATGTTTACCGATTAATGATTTTAGTTGGTTAACTAAAACTGAAATTGAAAATTTAAATATTTTAAATATATCTGATGATGCTGAGTATGGATATATTTTGGAAGTGGATATTATTTATCCTAAGAAGTTACACAACCGTCATAATAATTTACCTTTTTTTGCAGAAAATATTTGTCCTCCTGATTCAAAAAATAAAAAATTAATTTGTAATTTAAATAATAAAATAAAATATGTAACACATTATAGAAATTTAAAACAGGCTTTAAGAAATGGATTACAGTTAAATAATATTTATAGAGTGTTAAAATTTAAACAATCCGCTTGGTTGAAACCTTATATCGATATAAATACTGAGATGAGGAATAAAGCAAAGACTAAGTTGGAAAAAAATTGTTTTAAATCCCTAACTAATGTTATCTATGGAAAAACATTGGAAAATATTGATAAAAGAATAGATTTAAAATTACTAACCCATTGGGAAAATATTGGTAAAAGAATAGGAGCTGAAAATTTAATAGCCAAACCACATTTAAAAAATTCATCAATATTTCATGAAAACTTTGTAGCAATTCAAATGAATCGTACATCAATAGTTTATAACAAACCCGTTTACGTGGGTTTTTCAATTTTAGAGGTTTCAAAAATTGTTTTATATGAATTTTATTATGATTTTATCTTAAATAAATATAAAAAAGTTGATATGTTATATACCGATACTGATTCATTAATTTTAAAAATTGAAACAAAAAATTTTTATGAAGATATGAAACAAAATATGGATAAATTTGACACTTCTAATTATTCACCTCAAAATATTCATGGAATAATCCCTAATAAATCTATAATCGGAAAAATGAAAGATGAGTATGCTGGAAAATTGATAAAATGTTTTTATGGAACTGGTGCTAAAGCTTATTGTGTTGTTTTAGGTGAAAAACTAGATTTTTATCTCAATTACTTAAAACCAAAATTTAATGATAATGTTTCAATTTTACATTCAACTAATGATTATTTAATAATAAATTTAAATAAAAATCTATTTCACAATTTAAATGAAAAGTTGATAATGTTAGAACTTACGAAAGAATTTTATTCAAATATAATTATAAAAATTTTAAAAAGTAATAATGAATTTTTAACTCTTGAAATAACAGATGCTTTAACAAAAAAAGCAAAAGGTATTAAAAGATCAGTTATTCAACAAGATATAAATTCAAAAGATTATAAACAAGTAATTGATGATGAAAAAATTTTATATGTTCAGATGAATATATTTAAATCAAGTTTACATAGGATTTATACTCAAATGAAAAATAAAGTGGCATTATCTCCAAAAGATGATAAGAGATATATTTTATATGGATCATCTAAAACATTAGCTTTAGGTCATTATATATTAGAAAATAAAGATAATGAATTGGAAATGTTAATTAATCTAGCTGACTATTTTTATGTAACTGATGAAAAAACTTTAGTAGAATTGCTTGATGAAGAAATAAAAAATTGTAATATTTCAGAACATTTATTAAATAATATTTATGAAAAAGTGATATCCAGTTTGTGAAAAAAATAAAATTATATTATTAACAATTTTTTATATTAATCTTGATTTAATTTAGTTTTTCGATATATATTTGGTTTATATAATTTTCCATCAATTAAAAGCAGCTAACTTAGTAGAATGGTTTTATGAAGAAATAAAAAAATAATATTATTTCAGAACATTTATTAAATAATATTTATGAAAAAGTTATTTTCAGTTTGTGAAGAAATATATATGTATAAATAATGTAAATTGAATGATGTATAACAAAAAAAATTTTTAAATAATTATATTATATTATTACCTTTCACTCAAAACTAATTGGTAAAATCGCAAAATAACAATTTTTTATATCAATCTTGATTTAATTTTATTTATGTAATTTCCCATCAATTAAAAGCAGCTAACTTATGAAAAAACTTTAGGAGAATTGCTTGATGAAGAAATAAAAAATTGTAATATTTCAGAACATTTATTAAATAATATTTATGAAAAAGTGATATCCAGTTTGTGAAAAAAATAAAATTATATTATTAACAATTTTTTATATTAATCTTGATTTAATTTAGTTTTTCGATATATATTTGGTTTATATAATTTCCCATCAATTAAAAGCAGCTAACTTAGTAGAATGTTTTTATGAAGAAATAAAAAAATAATATTATTTCAGAACATTTATTAAATAATAATATTTATGAAAAAGTTATTTTCAGTTTGTGAAGAAATATATATGTATAAATAATGTAAATTGAATGATGTATAACAAAAAAAAATTTTTAAATAATTATATTATATTATTACCTTTCACTCAAAACTAATTGGTAAAATCGCAAAATAACAATTTTTTATATCAATCTTGATTTAATTTGATTTATGTAATTTCCCATCAATTAAAAGCAACTAACTTATGAAAAAACTTTAGGAGAATGGTTTGATAACGAAATAAAAAAAATAATAATAATATTTCAGAACGTTTCTTACATAATATTTATGAAAAAGTTATATTCATTCATTGAAGTCATTGTGAAGAAATATATATACAGGGTGATTTTTTTAACTTGCCCATTAGAATATTTTCAACTGCCGATAATGCTAGAGGTCTGAAAGTTGGTACACGGATATTAGTGACTATAACAAATTCGGGGAAAATATTTTCAAGATGGCGGCCCTTCTGTCAACCCAAATATCGACGCCATATTGGATTTTTTAAATTGCAACCCCCATTTTTTATTCGATTTTTTAAATCTGCGCTCTTTTGCGGTTAAAATGAACCCAATGTGTCTAATACTTACTTGTTATAGTTTTTGAGATATGTTACTTTTTCTGTTAAAATTTGCGTTTGCAGAGGTTGTTTAAAAAATTCATAACTTTTTCACTATTGACGCAAAATTAAAACTGCTTGGTTCAGTCGATAGCTGAAGGTTTGTAGAATATTTAGGTACGTTTCAAAATAATTAAATGTTGTTTGGTATACCTGCAATAATTTTTAAAAATGAAGTTGAAAAAGTGTCAAAATTTCAATTTTTTTAAATGGCACGACCACATTCTGCCATCGCCACTGGATAGGAAACTTAATTCAAAAGGCACTTTTAATAACAATCCCTATACCTATTTGTATTATTTTCGAAGATATTTGGATTTATTTGGAATTTTCTACCAAATATCATTCATGCGATGGACGAGTAGGCCATGAACTTTAAAACAATGCCACTATTGTGTCAACGCTAACTCTTGTTGTCAACCTGACAGCTTTCTTACAAGTGTTTTGCAAATATTTGTTCATATTACGATGAATGCCTACCCTAATGATGTTATTTTTGATTTAATCGCTATTTACGGCAGATGCGATAACATAATTGAGAGAACCTGCCGTGCCTTCAATTTGAAATATCCAGAATTACCTCCAATGAATAGGAAGAAGCTTTCCAGTCTGCGTAATAAATTTATTCTTACTAGAAGCATAAATCCACCCAGAAACCGGCTTAAAGTGGTCACCGGAAATGAAGGAAACCAAATAAATATTTTGGGATATTTTGCCGCTTTTCCAACGGCGTCAATACGAGCAGCTTCCAGTGATTTGGGACTTAGTTATTCCTCCATTCAGAAGGTGTTATCTTTGCACAATTTTCATCCTTATGCATTCATAAGGTTGCAAAAACTCCGGCCAACGGATTACCTTAAGCGGGTAACTTTTTGCGAACAACTGTTGGTAAAAATACAAGAAGATGGTAATTTTCTGAAAAGAATTTGTTGGACGGACGAGGCTAAATTTGCTCAACGAGGTGTATTTAATAAAAGAAATCGCCATTTTTGGGCCAATCAAAATCCTCATTTGATAATAGAAGTGGAAAACCAAATTCAATTTTCAATAAATGTTTTTTGCTTATTAATGGATAATCAAGTACAATGGTACATGTATGAAGAAAATTTAAATGGTGAGCGTTATTTACAAATTCTGAATAATTGTGTAGACAATTTTCTTGACAATTTGCCTCTGCCAGAAATGATAAACGCATGGTACCAGATGGACGGTGCGCCAGCCCATTCAACAAGAGCTGTGCACCGTAAATTGGAAGACTTGTTTCAAGATAGGTGGTGGGGAAATAGGGGTCCGTGGCTTTGGCCGCCTCGTTCACCGGACCTTACCCCACTTGACTTTTACTTGTGGGGGCGAGTTAAAGAGGAAGTTTACCAAACAGAACCAAGAACATTGCAACATTTTTATGCAGACGATACCAAATTATACAGTAACCCGTTAGAACAGCACAATCTGATTCAGAACAATCTTGAAGATATTGAAAATTGGTGTAATACATGGCTGATACCGTTAAATCCTTCAAAATGTACGGTCCTTCATATCGGTAACAATAACCCCTTCCACTATTATGTGCTCAATGACATCCATATCAAGTCCGTTAATGAACATGTAGACTTAGGAGTTACGATAACCTCAAACCTATCCTGGTCCACTCACATTACTAATGTCGCAAAAAAAGCCAACCAGAGGTCCTACTTATTGTTTAAAACTTTTCAAAACCCTAACCCTAGATTATTTTCTCTTTTATTCAAAACATATATCCGGCCAATTCTCGAATATGCTAACATAATATGGACACCGCACTTAATAAAAGATATAAAACTCTTGGAAAACGTTCAACGGAAGTCTACTAGGCAAGTCCAGTGTCTGAGCAATCAATCCTATCAAGATCGGCTTCAAGCTCTAAACCTCCCACTTCTTTGAGAACGAAGAAATAGAGGTGACATGATTTTCACATATAGGTTGCTACATGATCACTTTACGCAAGACATCAGAGAGCTATTAGAATTAAACACAGACGACCGACTCCGTGGCCACTCACTTAAACTCAAAAAAGAAAATTTCAGGACAACGATAAGACAGAACTTCTATTCCAACCGAATTTTTAACAACTGGAATCGGTTACCCAGTGATGTGGTGACTTCAGTGAGTGTAAACTCGTTCAAAAATAAATATGACTTATTTAAAAATGGTCAAATGCTTTGATGTAAAGACAAGACATTTAGTTGGGTATCCTGTATTGTGTCTGCAAATTAACTTCACAGAACATATATTCTTGTTTGTATCTTTTTATACAGTTATATTATTTAAGTCGTACTTTGTAATTTTTATTTAATTACTTTTACTTATAAATATGTACATGTACTGTTACCTATAAGGATTAGCTGTACTGTAACAATTTACTATTGCCATTCTTGTCAATCTATTGTTTATTTTTAGGAGCATAATAGGTTTCGACCTCTGCTCTTCTCTTTAGTTTAATAATAATAATAATTTAATCGGAAGAATTACACGAGCTATGAACTCTCTGGACCAAAACGAAATAAGAAGAGCCACAATCGCCGCAGTACAAGAACGTGTTACTGAATGTTTGCATAAAAATGGGAGGCACATTGAACACGTGTAGACTATTATAGTTTAACCATAGTATCCCATAGTTTTATTATTGTTTTTATATTTTTTTGTGTTATTATGTTTGTTATGTTGTTCTTGGTTATGTTCTTCAGACATGCACCCACCATTGTACTCGATGATTATCCATTAACAAACGAAATACATTTGTTGAAAACTGAATTTGATTTTCCACATGTATGACCAAATGGGAACCTTTATTTTCTCAAAATGGCGATTCCTTTTATTAAATACACCCCGTTGAGCAAATTTTGCCTTGTCCGTAATATCCGTCGTAATATGATCAAATATTTGCAAAACACTTGTAAGAAAGCTGTCAGGTTGACAACAAGAGTTAGCGTTGACACAATAGTGGCATTGTTTTAAAGTTCATGGCCTACTCGTCCATCGCGTGAACGATATTTGGTAGAAAATTCCAAATAAATCCAAATATCTTCGAAAATAATGCAAATAGGTATAGGGATTGTTATTAAAAGTGCCTTTTGAATTAAGTTTCCTATCCAGTGACGATGGTAGAATGTGGTCGTGCCATTTAAAAAAATTGAAATTTTGACACTTTTTCAACTTCATTTTTAAAAAATTATTGCAGGTATACCAAACAACATTTAACTATTTTGAAACATACCTGAATATTCTACAAACCTTCAGCTATCGACTGAACCAAGCAGTTTTAATTTTGCGTCAATAGTGAAAAAGTTATGAATTTTTTAAACAACCTCTGCAAACGCAAATTTTAACAGAAAAAGTAACATATCTCAAAAACTATAACAAGTATTAGACACATTGGGTTCATTTTAACCGCAAAAGAGCGCAGATTTAAAAAATCGAATAAAAAATGGGGGTTGCAATTTAAAAAATCCAATATGGCGTCGATATTTGGGTTGACAGAAGGGCCGCCATCTTGAACATATTTTCCCCGAATTTGGCATAGTCACTAATATGCGTGTACCAACTTTCAGACCTCTAGCATTATCGGCAGTTGAAAATATTCTAATGGGCAAGTTAAAAAAATCACCCTGTATATATATATATATATATATATATATATATATATATATATATATATATATATATATACTTATAATAGGTATGTTGTTGAGCCCGCGAGACGGACGGGTCTCTGTTGCACCCGGGCTTAATTACAGAGTTAAAGGAGTATATACTGTGACCATTAACCCTTCTTTTAACTATAAATCAGGGCATTATTAGAGGGGTAACTTAGTTGCTTAATTTAAAATTTTATGTAATAACAGGACGTTGTCAAGCCCAAAGATATAAACGTTAGTTTGTGTAGCCCAAGTATATATTTTTATAAGTCTTACGGTTCTTATGTAGCCCGGCAGTGTTGCCATATTTTTGTGCCCGTTTAAATACCATTATCGATATTAACTTGACCTGAAAAGCAAATTGATGAATTGATAAAAATTGTATCTGTCTGTGGAAGATGCTCAAGGAGGCAAGTGATGTGTTTTTCTGATTAAATCTTTGTAAGTCGAGGTAAGAAGCTTGTAAACTTTGCAAAGGGAAAAGTTAAATTATTTTTCTTTTGTGTCTTTTACATAATAGCTGTATAGCTGTCAATGTGATGTCAAAATGATTTTTCCATATGTGTATTTTAATATACTGGATGTCACAAAATACTGGCTTATGCATATATAACTTTTTTATTTCGCGACTTGTCAACGCAAATAATTCCGTGTTTTTTTAAATAGAGTAGGTACCCGTAATATTCTTGGACATTTCAATTCAGGATTTTAACAAACTTACATAAAATTTAAACTCGTGTAATAGTTATTTATAATCCCGAAAATCACAAAAGGATAGTAGTATTAAAAAACGAGATAATACCAACACATGGAGCACTAACGAACCAATATTTTTATGTAGGTACCAAATATTTGAAATAAAATTTGTACAATATTTAATATTTTAAGGTATTTAATATTTTTCAAAAATCACTAATTGTATTTTCTCTTAATGGAAGAACAAATGTTAATAGGTATTTAATTATCTCCCTTAGAACTTCTCAAGAATCTAATTGTAATTTAACAATCGATTCTTGACATTGTATTTTCTTTAAGTTGAAGTCTTTAATTCTTTCATTCTTGTCTTTTTTTTTTTTTTTTTTTTATTTCATTCCTCTATTCTACAGGTAATAGAACCCAATTACAGAATAGGTACACACCCAATAACTTATAAGTAAACATAATAAGTATGAATAGATCAATATTATATGCTTGAGATTATTAAAATAAGTTAAATGAGTATATAACTTAAGACACTAACTTATAACTAAGAGATATAGAATTATTATAATAAATATGATGGAGATTAATAATGACAGCATATTTACAATAATTAAGAAAAACCATGTACATATATTTACAAGAATATTTCAATACAGGATTTGAAGGTAGCAACGTTGCAGTTGAATATGTCTATGCGATCATGCACATTATTGAGAACGGTGCACATAACTTGTAGTGGCGAAAATTTTTTAATATTTGTCCTAGGTGTGGGTAGGTAAAACAGGTCTGTTTGACGTGAAGCAATTCTATGGGCACAGAAGCATAGCATATTAAGAATATGAGTGCAGTCAATACTATTGTGCAACAACTTATGCAAAAAAATTAAATAAGCTTTTTTACGACGAGTTTCTAAAGAGTCTAGCGCGAACCTAGAGAGGAGTGCGTTTTGTGCATAACCAATAGGTGGATATGTACCATCTATCCTAAATGCAGCGTACTTTAAAAACCTTCGTTGTATGTTTTCTAAACTCTCTATGTGTACCGCGTAGTGCGGACACCATATTATGGAGGCATATTCTAAACTTGATCTAACAATTGATATGTAAAGTAATTTTAGACTGTTAGAATTAATAAAGGACTCTGTATTTCTAACAACAAACCCCAAAGTTTTGTATGTTTTTGAGATAACGTGACTGATATGATCGGCGAAGGACAATTTTCTGTCAAAAACCACTCCCAAGTCGCAAAACGTCTCGGGCCTACAAAGTAATGTATTTGTAAGAGCATAATCATAAGCTAAAATATTCTGTTTGGTGGTAATTGATAGAACGTTGCACTTCGCCACATTTAAATCCAGTTTATTCTTAGAACACCAAGTATTAACACTATCTAAGTTATGTTGCAGTACGAGGCAATCATCCAGGCATGATATCGTAGAAAATATTTTAAGATCATCCGCATATAGAAGGCAGCTTACTGTTAGATTCTCAACGATGTCATTAATAAAAATATTGAAAAACAGTGGTCCTAAGTTAGATCCCTGAGGTACGCCCGAGGTTGGTAATACCTCGACAGACTTACGACCACAATACAATACATATTGCGTTCTCTTTGATAGATACGACGAGAAAAAATTAATAAGACTGTTGGATAAACCAAAATAGTGTAACTTCCGCAGTAGAATATTATGATCCAATCTATCGAAGGCCTTTGAAAAATCAGTATATATAACATCAGTTTGCAAACCGTTGTCAATTGCGTTAGACAGATATTCTGTTAAACAGAATAAGTTAGTGGTTGTCGATCTACCTTTAAAAAAACCATGTTGTGTATCTGTAATCTGATGTTTCACATGATTGAAAATGTACTCCTGGAGCAGTATTTCTAAAGACTTGGCAAAATTATTTATGATGACTATAGGCCTATAATTTATTATGCAGTTTCTATCTCCTTTCTTGAACACTGGTATGATTTTAGACTGTTTCCAGTACTGGGGGAAGGTTTCGGAACGTAGAGATAAGTTGAAAAGCCAGGTCAGGGGCTTAGCAAATACAGCCGCGCAATCGCGTATTATAAAGGATGGTATGTTATCCGGACCGCTAGTTAACTTTGATTTCAGTTTCTTTAAGGCACCTAACGTTTCTTCTTCGGTTAATTGATCAATGTTAAGGCATCAGTTGTTGACCATTGCTTCAGAATCGTAATTAAAAGATCTACTTGGATTTTCGGGAATTGTGTAAGATTGTTGAAAGAGTTCTGCAAAGCAATTGCTAATTACTTGAGGTTCGCAAATAGTCTCATCATTATACACCATATTTTTGGGCAGATCGGTGACAGTTCTTTTAAAGTTTACATACCGCCAAAACGCAGCTGGGTCGCGTGAGATATTGTCTTCCAATTGATTACCGTAATTTCTGCGAGCAGTTTGAATATCTGATTTGATTTTTTGTCTCAAGTTTACGAATGTTTGATGTGCTTCCACACTCCCATGGGTTTTGTACTCTCGCCAAGCGTTATGCTTTTGTTTAATATCTTTAATTATTTCTCCATTGAACCATGGAGGATAACTGCGATTAGGTAACCGTTTTTTCGGGACACACTTTTCAAAAATTGACTGCAAAACTGTGTAAAAGATTTCGCATGCTGAATCAACATTCGTATAGTTATTTAAAAATTATTGTCTTATATGCTTAGAGCCGAAAATCATAATTTTAACTGGAGTAACTGAAATACGGAATTAAATATAAATCTACGTAATTTTTTACTAATCTCCGCTTTTCACTGAGCCCGCATCAAAATTAGATCGCATCTAACTTATCTCTATGACTTCTTTTTTCTTATTAATTCTGCACGCCCAGTGTTAGGTAAGTACCTATAATATCTATTATAATAATATTTCTGAACTAGTTGTGGCTCTGTTATGTTAATAAAAATAACATAACATTCAATACAAGACATTGGCGATATAAAACACTAAATTGCTGAAATATTATTTTTTACTATCCATCTTCTTTAAGGCTACATAGAAAATACTCAAGCAAAAATACATTCAAACAGATGATATTCTTTACACATATTGAATGTTTAAGTAAATTGTAAACTGAGAATGCACTGTCAATTTTCAAGAATCATTTAACTAGTAATAAGTTACATGCGTTAGCAGTACGTACATAAATATAAAATACTTCTAAAACTTAAATAAGTTGTTCTGTAAAATGTTATTAATGAGTATTGTAAAATGGAAAAACAGAAAAAGGCGTATCCTAGATTTCCAGCTGGAAAACTATTTTTTTTCCTAGATATATTGATAAGTTATAGAATGGCAAACATTATTTATGTCACTAGGGCACTTCCTTCGAAATTTAAAGTAGGTACCTACGACATAGGTTAGGTTAGGTTAGGTTCAAAAGTGAGTGGGCCGAAAACCAGACCCTCCACCGCGACCATGTGGTCTATTGTGGCTCACACCTACTTATATTTCACCCAACAGGTCCAGCTTCTTAATGTAGCTGATCACCTTATTGGGTGAGAGTTTGTTCAGGTCCTCTGGCAGAAGTTGAACTTTGCCAAATAATGAGTATCTGATCCTTTCCCCAGCAGGGCAGGTGCACAATATGTGTTCTGCCGTTTCATCATCTTCTAAGCATAGGCGGCACTCAGCATCTTCTGCTAGGCCGAATTTGCACAGATGATATTTTAAACGGCAGTGGCCCGTATATAGGCCAATTAGAGTTCGTAGGTGAAACCTGCTTAACTCTAGAAGTTTTTTAGTTCTTGTTTTTGAAGGGTTTATTATAAACGCCTTCGAATGAACTAATCGTAGTAGTACCTACGACATATCTTTCATAACTACTACGCGGTTGCTACAATAATATAATTAAAAAATATTTGATATTTTTAAAATGGTTTATCAGCAACAAAACACATGCCTCAGATTAAACATTTAAACAAAAAAATAGTGAAAATAAGCAATGCTCATTCTATATGCCTTCTATTTTGTGTGAGTGGACTTATTTTATGTCCGCTCCTTGATAACAGTTTCTAAGTTATTAATAGAAATTCTATAAATCCAAAAAAATTGTATGCTTCCTTATTTAATTAATTCCAAGTAAGCCATGTTAAAGAAAAAACAGTTTCTGTGAATCCATATTCGATGTATATTAAAACGCGTCGATTCTGTCTCGCTCTAAATTCCGTCTCCGAATCCACAAAGTTTCAAAGCTCTCTCCTTTGAGAGGGGATCAACGATCTCCGCGGGCGACCGTCGCCTCCGGCCTTTTTCTAAAGCGTAAGGGTATTTTCGTCCCGTTTCTTACGCGTTTTCCCAATTTAAACGCCTTTTCAAAAAACCTCTGCAAAATTTTCGTCGATCGCCGTTCGACGAGAGAGATGCGGCTAGCACCGGCGTTTGTCCTCGCTCCTAATGGTCCCGTCACGCCCGCCGAAATCCCGACTTTTCGCGGAACCCCCTCGCCTCGCCCCTGATCTAATTTTTACGGCTTCGAGAAGGGCTTCACGCGAAAGTTCAGTCCTTTCTCTAATCCTTTGAGATTTTTTTTCGAGACCGTACTTGGACTCCATCTACGTCTATTTCGTCTTCGAAAATCTCGAGTCGCATCCGTCCCAACTTTTTTCTCATTTTATATGCCGATGTGAGATTGCACTAACACGACAAGCACCTCCCACGAAAACTGTCAAATTAATTAAACTTCAGATAGGTTATTTTCATTATTTTCCTATGAGAAATATTGCTAACGGAATCGATAGTACCTACTGACTGCCAAACTTCTGATTACCAAAATACTGAAGCGAAATGCTTTTCCAATTGGAAAATCGGTAAAAATAATTTTTTTAGGATAATACGTACAGTTTACATACTTAAACATCTCAAGGTAAATTTCTGACAACAGTCTCAGTAGCGCAATGGGATATTTGCAGGATTCCAAAAATCATAATGCTGATTTCGCGAGTTCGAGTCACGCTGGAGCCTAACTTCTTTTTCCCTTTTTAATTCCAATTATTTATAGTATTAGTTTGGAATTAATTCCTTAATTTTGGCAGTCTGTAAAATTCATCATTTTAGCTTAAAAAAGTAAATACCTACAATATTAATTGGCTGCTACAATTATGACAGCAATATATATTTGGTAATGTTGATAAAATTGATAAAAATGTTTACTGAAAAATATATTCTACTTTCAGCACTTAAAAAATTATGATGTTTTACCATCAAGAACAGAGTACCCTTACAATTCATCAAAATATTGAGAAAAGTTTAGTATAATTACATCATCATTCTAGATACAAAATTTCTTAATATGTATTTTCTTAAAAATAATATTATTCTAGATGCTTTTGTCACCCGAAGGGTGACCCCAGGTCGCAGGCGAGGACCCCCGGCAGAGCTAGAAATCAGCGATTTTCTCCCATTTCTAGTTGAAATGAGAACGAAAATCGCGACAGCGATTTTCTCCTATTTCTAGTTTATTTTAATAAAATACCAATAAGATGTAGATTTCTTAGACGTAGTGTGAACTGTTGAATCTAAATTTACAAAAAATAGATTATTCAACCGACATAACTCTCACTATTGGTTCGAAGTAATCCTCATTTTATTAGGAAACGAAATTTCCAGGCCAGTTGACAAATAATGTGTTTTGTGCAGCAAGAAACACTTCCATTGTTACCTGAAATTTTATTAAAGTAGTTTAACTGGTTAGATATGTGATAGCACATCATAATTGAAACACCCTGTAGTTCAGCAACCTTGGCATTCACGCCAGCCCCATGAGTTCTTCTGGACCTGACTCAGCACATGAACCCGAAATATTGTTTATAAATAATGACACACTTCGATATTGGAATATGATTATGATTATTTTTTAAGGCATTCATAATATAGAGACGAGTTGGTGTTCAGTTCAACTATTAAAAGATTTATTCTATACAGAGAGTTATTTTATTTCCGAGTAAAATACAAGTAGGTATCTAACATATGGGAGTATCTTACAAATTTTATAATTTTCTTCGTTTTTCAAAATCATCTCCAACAGTAATTTTCATTTTAAGTGAAAACTATTTAGACATTTTAAAAAAATTTTAAATCCAATACATTAAATATTTGTCAAATAATGAGCAATCCAAACTATAATATCAATTTAACGTGGCACCATCACATAAAACAGAACTTTTAACAGAAAATTTTGAAAATCAACGGGTAGCAAATAGGGATCTTTTTCATTGGTCACCAAGATCACGAGATGTTGCACCCCTTGATTTTTTTTTATAAAAGTCTGCGCGTAGCCTTTCAGTCTGTATCACCGGAGAAAATGCAAAAGTGATGCTATACATCGCAGATGCGAAAGTGGTTTACGAGTGAATGGTGGTGTTTGAACAATTATTATTGTAATACTTAAAATAAATTCACAAAAACTGTTTTTTCTTTAACATGGCCCACTTAGAATTAATTAAAAAATTAATTAGATAGGGAACTGAATACAAACCACCCATATTTTTGGGAGTAGAATTCATTAAAATAAAAAAAAAATGTTGTTTCCATTTAAAAAATTGAAGATATTTATTTTTTTTAGTTGGATATTTCCTTTGTCACTGTACTCACCCTGTATACACTTAATATTTTGAAATCGCCCATTAATTACCTACCGCCTTCCTTATAACGCCCACAATCAAATACTTTTAATTTAATTGATGGCTAATTCACTGATAAATTTTCTTTGCAAGTGGGCATCCGTAAATTTTTTCTTAATAAAATTAATATCTTGAAAACTACATTTTAGGAATACACAAAGGGGCCCTAAAATTGTATGTAGAATCCAAATATGGAGAAATATACAGGGTGTTCCATTTAAATCAAGCAAGATGTTATCTACTTCCGGTGCAACCGGAAGTCACAAAATTGTCAAAATATTTTGTTTGCCGAGAACACCCTGGATTTACCACACGTACAAAGTTTTTTAAAAATCGTCTCAGTAGTTTCTGAGACATCTATGGATCGTGTTATCTCCTGGCTCGACACACTGTATGTATGGTTAATCAAATACACTTTTAGAAAAACATTTTATGCTCTATACACTCTATAATATTATTAACTTTAAATTTTTAAATACTACAACCTGATTCTTTTATTTGATATTCGAAAAACACTTTCGAATAAAAAGTTGACTGGTAAGTCACACTTGGCTATTCTTTTGCTTATGCTTTTGCTATTCTTTTCTGTTTTGCTCACTTAAGCCAATTTCGTTAATATTAAATTTATCTGGAAGTATCAATTGTCGCATTAATCTGTTTTCTTCATCATACAAGTATATAATATATTTTGGGCGTAAAACTGAAGCCGAACTACCCCCTAAGGGTAGCAACCATCGATGAAATTGCAAGTTGATGATTGCCATTCTTATAGCACCGATATCAAATTTAAAATTTTTATTTTAATTTTAAAGGAATTTTTTTTTAAATTTTCGTCAGTTGAAAGTCAACATGTTAATGTAAATTATTTATGGTAATATTTTCATCTGTATATATTAATATCTATTTATTTAAGTAAAGTCAAATAAAAATTTACAAAAATACAACTTATTTGAAATTGGATTTTGTAAAATGTGCAGAGATATTTCCATTAGGTAGGTATAAGTGTTCCGATATTTTTTCGCTACAGTATAAGAGACTTACAATTATCTGCTCCAAATTGCAAAGACATTGCTTGCCTGTTAAATATAAAAATAAGTAATTATAAATTCTACAAGAGAATTTTGGATCCGAGAAAATTACGTACAATTAAAATAATAGTATATATACGAGTCTATAATATAATAAACATTAGTAAAAGCACGTATGTGAATTCTCTAAAATTATCAGTACTAACTACACGTTGAAAAGCCCACTGTCCCCGTGATCGAAACGGCGGTGTTGCCAAATTTCGGGCTAAGCAAAGACATGTTCATTGGTGGGCTACACAAGACTTATACTGTATATAAGGTATACAAAACAGCGCCACCTACAGTGAGTTTATATGAACTTCCTGGCGTATGTCCAACTCATAAACACTACTTTGTGAAGCCCTCCGTAAAATTCGTGTACAGCCTTACTAGCACTATATAAGCCTAGTAATGACCAAATACACCTGGATACGCTGTTGAGCCCGAAATCGGGCTACACAGCGTATTTGCGGGCTACACAAGGACCTATCAGTATCTTCGACGGGCTCATCAATGACCGTGTATATACCTCTATATATATATATATATGTATAAATAATGTAAATTGAATGATATAAATAAAAAGAACTATTAATTTAATATTATTTAAAATACCTTTCATTCATCCTTTCATTCCTTATCTATGAAGTAGTGCATTGGATACATATTTCACTCAAAGCAAGCTGATACAATTTACTGTTGCATAAAAAACAATTTTTTTTATACCGATCATGATTTAATTTAGTTTTTAAATGTTCATTTACATGTTCGTAAATACCTTGATCAATTCGATTTTTATAATTTAAAAAACAAGAAAGACATACATTACGTTTTTTTCCATCTATCAAACGCACTACAACAAACGATAGATTCGCACAATAAACTACATCCGGATTATTCATTTGTTCTATGGTGATGTTTTTAGAAATTTTTCTGACTGGTACACTAGTGAACAAACAAACTGATTTACTGATTGTAAACTTTCACGAGTCTTAACATTATTCTTATTCGCTCTATCTCCCCCATTAATTCATTATGTAACTAGACATACAGGGTGTCCCACCGGGAACCGCATCAATCTATATAGAGCAAACTATAATTAGGAAAAAATTGAAAATTGGGCAATGTACCAAAGTTATTGGTGGTAAGCGATCTAAAATATTTTCAAGATGGTTACACTTCCGATTATACCGGAAGTAGGTGTCAACTTGCTTATTTCAAATGGAACACCCAGTATATTATTAGATTTTTGAATTCTACTCAAAATTTTAAATATATTTCATGTAGGATGTTCTATACCTATCGTCAACCGTTTTTGAAATATTGATAGGCGAATATTTACATTTTTTCAACTTTGACCCCCTGTAAAATCTAAACGGTTTGAGATCGAACAAAACGGTTTGCACATGCCTATCTTAACTTTTCATAAGCTATCGTTTGATACTACTTTCACCAAGAGATTAAATTTAATCGAAAATTTTTAATTTCTAGAAAATATTAAATTAGGAAAAATTGAAAATTGGGCAATGTACCAAAGTCATTGGTGGTAAGCGATCTAAAATATTTTCAAGATGGTTACACTTCCGATTATACCGGAAGTAGGTGTCAACTTGCTTATTTCAAATGGAACACCCAGTATATTATTAGATTTTTGAATTCTACTCAAAATTTTAAATATATTTCATGTAGGATGTTCTATACCTATCGTCAACCGTTTTTGAAATATTGATAGGCGAATATTTACATTTTTTCAACTTTGACCCCCTGTAAAATCTAAACGGTTTGAGATCGAACAAAACGGTTTGCACATGCCTATCTTAACTTTTCATAAGCTATCGTTTGATACTACTTTCGCCAAGAGATTAAATTCAATCGAAAATTTTTTATTTCTAGAAAATATTAAATTAGTAACAAAATCAATTTTCAATTTTTTTTCCTAATTATATTTTGCTCTATATAGATTGATGTGGTTCCCGGTGGGACATCTTGTATATCTAGCTCGTTAAAATAATGTCAAGTATTATATTCAAATTATTCAATTTCTCAGTGTACATTCCCAAATGATTTTCATTCGAAATATACATCTGTTATACGCTAGTCAGTTATTGCGATTATAATTACTTTTCTTATTGCAATTAGCGTAAGAAGAATATCTAATAAATTCACCTAGCATAACGAACCATAAATTTACATTTATAATGCAAATTGTTTATGGAATATGCATGCCCGTAGCATAACCAGCGATTATATCGACTAACAGAGGGTGCATATATGACCGGTTGCTGACCGTATATTCTTTTAAAAATAGGGATTCCACATAAGTTGACTACACTTTCATAATCGGTAAGTTTAAAAATTATGCCTTCAACGTAAGTTGAGTGCATGTTCATGACCGTTCAATAAACTTACCAATACTTCAGACTGCATTGCGAACCAGATTGAATAAATATTACCCTCCCTTCAGTTCTCAGCTCTGTTCAGTTCCATCTACAGTGTGTTTAACATGTCTCTAGTAAATATAATAAGTGACATAAATATTAATGATTATTTGGAGAGTCTCCAATCACCAATACAATTAAATAATTTTATGGATGTTTCTGATTGTGAAGAGATTGAAAAAGTTTTAGAAAGTCCGACACCGTCAGTAATTTTGGTAGAGGATGAGTTGGAAGACAAAATATTAGCCAAAGCTGCAGAAGATTTTGAAGAAGAGCAGATAAAACATGAAATGCAAGAATTTATTGTTATTAATGAAGATAATCGTGGAAAAGTAAAAAAAAACAAAATCCACCCAACTCATCCCTCTAAATCAATAGTAGTAGACAGGCATTGCCGTCCACCTCAAAGGTGGAAGTAGTGATTCCGGAAGCTGAAGAAGTACAGGCGACGATACAATCAGAAGAGACTGGTGTGAATTTGGGACAAGTTCGGGATAGATATTTTAGTTCAGAAACTCAATGCATTTTAGAAATAAATAAAATTAACAAATATTATATAGATATATTTAGTGAAATTGAGAAGGAACAGTGTGTGGACATAAATAGGGTGAGTGAAATGAAGCGACAGTGGGTAGACTTAGAGAGGGGAATACGTGAAAGGGAACGATTGATTGGAGTTAGAAGTGAAAAGAAAAAGAGGCATATACGAAATTATAAAAATCGAATGCAGCAATTATTGAATAGATTTTTGTAATTATTAATTGTTGCGTTCGATTTTATTTTATTCTATTATTTTATTGTATCGTATTTTTGATTTATTAATTGCTATATATTATTTTATTGTAATATTTTATTATCGTATTTTATTTTTTATTACATATATTGTATATTTATTTACTTTTACGTATTTTTCAGTTTTTTACAATAATTAAATAATTTAACCTCTAAACGTAGACTTTTATTTTTACTTATCCTAAAATTGTGAAGTAGAACGTCAAATTTGTTTTTTAATATAATTTCTAAAAAATTAAATAAACTTTCAATTAACTTGAATAAAAAAACGGATATGTAGAAGTTTCTTTTATTGATAGTTTTAATTGAAATTAAATATTTCACCGTTTCTATACATAAATTTATTCCATTAATCTCATTGTAGCTTCAAGACGTCTTTTACATAAATAACATTGTTTACAATAAAAACTACACTGCAAGAAATGTTCTTTTAACAGAAAAACCAGTTTTTAAAAAAAATAATTTATTTCTACTAATTTTGAGTTCCAACCGTGTTCGATACAAAGCTAAGACTAACTTATTATTCTAATGCAGCTGTGAGTACAAAAGTGCTGGATCTGCATTCCGCTGAGACAGAAATATAACTTAAGATAAAAGCCTACCAATCCTTTGATAATTACATAGTGGGCGATTATATAACTCCTCCGTCAATAAGAGAGAAATTTTAAATTTTTCTTTTCTAAATTAGCAAAATTTAAATTTTGATTTCATTTTCAAAAGTTGTTGATTTTCTTTTATTTTTGAGTTTCCTTTTAATTATCCAAGGATTTACAATTTTTATTATTATAAAATATATAGCTAATATGCTTAAAATTAAATACAGGATTATAGTTCCTATGCTAATGTTTTCTGTGATCGTTTGAACAGCTATTTCCTCTGTTCTGACTTTTTGGATTTCAAGTTTTGACTCTAAGTTACGTAATTTATTAGTGTTTATCTGGTTTAAATTCAAATCATTAAATTTAATATTTGTATTAGTTAAATTTGATTTTATGTATATATTAGGAATGTCTATATTATTTGCTAAAATTGGGCTTGGTTTCCTAGTTTTTAATTTATAGTTTTTGAGTTGAATATAACACTCATCATCAAGTTGTATTAAGTAACTACCTGGATATAAGTTTTTGTTGGTTTTTATATTATTACAATTTTCAATAACGATTAGTGTCTCAGGTATTATTGTTATATAATTAGCATTATTTATTTTATAGATTATAGGTGATTTCACATTAATTTGATTAGTATTGCAAGCTGAACTTATTCTAGAGTATTTAATAATTTCTAATTCACAGTTTAAGTCATTATCAATTTGATTTTTTATTTCATTCTTACATATGAATTCTTTATTTGGAAATTCTGTGCATTTATTATGCATTTCTAGGAAGTATATGTCACTAATTGCCAAATATTTAGTTTTGGGTATAATTGTCAAGTATGAATCGTTTATCTTAGATGGGAATGGATATAGTTCGTAATATTGGTAATTTGTAGATTCAACGAGGGGTAGCTCTAAAATGAATGTTATTGCAGTTCCATCTAGAAAGCTTTTTATTTCAATTAATCTTTCTAATTTTAATATATTTTCTAATTTGTTTTCAAATGGTAATTTATATGATCCTATATAATTTTCTATGGCTCTGATTTCTTGAGAAAAGACAACTGGGTTTACTATAGAATTATGTAATGTATTTAATTTAGCGAATGTTATTGCCGTTTCGATTCTTTCCAATGTGTCATAAATAATTTGATATATGAACATTATTTGGTTTAAGACCGTAAATGTCATGAAGTATTGATAGTTATCTATTTCTTGTAACTTTGTTGTTTTAATGTAATTTTCGATTTGAATAATTCGTGATTCTAAAATTAACTGATTGTGAGAGATATTTTGAGCAATTTCGTCAAAATTCTTAATTGACATGTTCATTAGCGAAATCTGTTCAGATATTATGATTTTTATTTTATTCTGATTGTCCTGAAGGTTTTTTATTTGTGTGTTATATTTTTGAGCGTCTTCTTGATCAAGATTGCCAGTAAGACATTTTATTATTGAACCTAAGCCATTAACGAGGCCACGTTTCTTTCTTAATTTTATCTCAGGCATAAGCTGAATGATTTGATTTTTTATTTTATTTTCAAGGGTGCTGATTACATTGTATGAGTTAAAATATTCATTTTTATGACTGGTATTATTTTCTAAGGAATTCTTTATAACATGAAATTTACCTTTTAATGCAACGAACTCTTCCAGTATTGGTTGGAGGTCAAATGTTTGTGTAAATGTCCAGTGGTCTGAGGAGTATTTGGCGGTGCCAAGGGTGATGGGTAGTATCCCAGGATTGTTTTTATATTGATGGTAACTAGGCATGCTTATCGTTAGTTGGAGGATTTGCCATCTGCAATAAGTTGATCACGTGTCATTAATTCTTTAGAATGAAATATTCCTATTTTATTTTTTGCCTTTAAATTTTGTGTTTTTACTTTATTGTTTTCCAATAATTCTATGATTTTGTAAGGTCCGATAAATCTGTTTTTATCTTTTAAACGTGCATTTGGATTTTTTCGGTACACAATTTGATTTACTTTGAAAGGTTTTGGTTTTAATCTTTCATTAATTTTTTCGATCGCTTTAGTTTTTGCTGTGACAGTTACATCTTTTAATTTGGCATAAAGACTATCCATTTTGTCTTTGTGTGATGTTATATATTCTGAATAAAAGTTTTGGGGAATGAGGTCAAAGGGGTCTCTAAGATTTGTATGACCAAATGTTATTTCAAAAGGTGTATGATTCGTTGAAGAGTGTCTAGTATTATTATAAGCAATAATTGCATATGGTAAAAGTTCTTCTAAAGTATCTTGTGGGTGTTTATTTTTAAATAGTCTTAAGTGTTCTAAGAGGGTAGAGTGGAATCTCTCGATAGGTGCATTCGACTCATGATGTGAGGGTGTTGTAAAATGAATATTGATTTTATGCATTTTTAACATTTCTTTAACAAGGTCATTCTTAAATTCGCCTCCGTTATCTGATACTACTTGCTCGGGCAGACCATAAGTTGAAAAGTATTTTAATAAAGCATCAACTATAGATTTAGGTGTTTTTGTTACAACATAAGCTTGTGCTAATTTACTGAATTTATCAATTATCGTTAATAGTGATTGTCCCTGGTAAAAGAATAAATCTATATGTATAATTTGAAAAGGTTTACTTGGCGTATCAGTTAAACATAGTGGTACCTGTGGTGGATTACGATTATATTTAGCTTTTTGACATGTGTCACAATTATTTATATATTCGATAATATCTTGTTTCATATTTTTCCAATAATAGTTGGATTTTAACTTTTCATGGGTTTCATTAATACCACGATGGTTCGTTTTACCTTCGTGTTGATGTTTTGTAAGCATTAATCTTTCTTCTTTATTTATTACGTTATTAACAAGATTGGAACAAATTACTAATTTTAAATTTTGAAAATATTCGTTGGCTACGTCATTAAATAATGGGATAAAATCTCTATGAATAAAATATAAGTAATTAGTTGAATTTGGATTTGCATGATCCCTAAGTATTTCTATTATACCTTTTTTATTATTGGGGAAGATTTTAAAGTATTTAATTTTATTTCCGTCTATTGTGCGTTCTTTATAGCTAGTTTCTGGATGGGGTCCTCTGTTTATGATAAGTTGTAAAGTTTTATTATTGATTATTTCATCCATTATAGGGATTGATTTATTTTGTCCTTCTGTACTTGTATGTACGGTATTCTGTGGGATTTCTTCTTGCATATCATCTCTTTGTTTCTTGTTTGGTGAATTTTCGTGCGATGTTTCTGATGCTGTGTCTGTAGAACTTCCTTTTCTTTGTTCTTCATTACTTGTAGTTGGTATCTCATTGGTCAATTGTTGAAGGTATTCGATAACATCGAAATTTATGTTACCTGGGTTATTAATAACGGATTCAGTTTCGTGTATGTGGAGGGGGATTCTTGATAAAGCGTCCGCGTTAATATTTAATGAACCTTTTTTATATATGATTTCGTAGTTGAATTCTTCTAATTTTAGGCGCCACCTAACTAACTTTGAGTTTGGCTCTTTTAAATTAAATAACCAGGTTAAAGGTCGGTGGTCAGTATATATTTTAAATTTACGACCATAAAGATAAGGCCTAAAAGTTTTGCACGCCCACACAATGGCCAAAAGGTCTTTTTCTATAGTGCTGTATATTGACTCTGTTTCATTTAATGTCCTTGACGCATAGGCTATCGGTTTGTCTTGAGGAATTTCGCCTTGTGAAAGTATTGCACCAAGTGCAAAATTGCTAGCGTCCGTCGTTAATATAAACGGTTTCGTAAAGTCTGGGTATTTAAGAATAGGTGCATTAATTAGTAAAGTTTTAAGATGATTGAAAGCTTCGATAAATTTAGGAGTATGTTCAACTTTATTAGATTTTTTTAAACAAAACGTAAGGGGTTTGGCGATTTTTGCGTAATCTTTAATAAATCGACGGTAGTAACCTGTTAAACCGAGAAAGGATTTAATTTCTTTAGGATTTCTAGGAATGGGAAATTCTTTAACGGCGCGTATTTTTTCTGGATTTGGTTTTACGCCATCTTTAGTTATGATATGACCTAGATAAGCTACTTCGCGTTTTAGGAATTCTGATTTATCCAGTTGTACCTTGAAATTTGCGTCTCTTAAACGTTGAAATACTTTTTCTAGTCGTACAAGGTGTTCTTGAAGACTTGACGAAAATATGACGATGTCGTCCAGATAAACTGAGCATATTTCGTCCTGAAGACCTCTGAGGATATTATTCATCACTCTTTGAAAGGTTGAAGGGCTATTTTTTAAGCCGAAGGGCATTCTCTTGAATTCATAATGTCCCTTGTTTGTTGAAAAGGCAGTTTTCGGGATGTCTTCTGATTCCATCTCAATTTGATGAAAACCATTTGCTAGATCGATTGTTGTAAAATACTGGCTACGTCCTAGTTTGTCTAGAATTTCGGTAATGTTCGGCAGTGGAAATTTGTCATCTACGGTTTTTTCGTTTAATTTTCGGTAGTCTATGACGATTCGCCATTTTCTTTTCCCAGATGCGTCCATTTTTTTCGGCACGATCCATATAGGCGAGGAATAAGGTGAATAGGATTCTTGGATTATACCAGCGTTCAACATGTTATTCATTTGATTGTCTACCTCTTGCTTGTGTATTTCCGGGTATCGATAGCTTTTTGTAAATATAGGAGATTCATCAGTTAGTTTAATTTTATGTTTTATAGAATTTGTGAATGTTAAGGGGATTTGTTCGTTATAGAAAATATCTCGATATTCATAGCAAAGCTGGTGTATTAATTTTTTCTCTTCCGCGTTACAGTGTGATAAGCGTAAATTTTTTAAATTTTGTTTCTGAAGATTATCTATATTTGTGTTTATTTCGGTGTCTGTTTCCATTTTTTCAATAAAATTAGTCTCCGTTTCGTCAATTTTATTTATATCTATTAATTCATAAAATGTTACTTCGATTGGATTTTCACAGGGATTTATTAGGGTTGTAATTGCAATGTGATAATTGATGTTAACTAATGCTGAAGGCATTTCTAATTTATCAAAATACTGATGTTCTAGCATACCAAGTCCTTCTTTAATTTTTACAGGTAAAGGAACAACTTGTTGCGTTCGCGCGGGTATTTTAATAGTATATGGTTTCTTTAATTTGGTATTAATTTTTTCTGTGTTTTGTATTGATGTATAAATGGGTATTTGATCTGTTTCCGTTAACAGAACGTTATTTGACAAATCAATTTTGGCATTAAGCTGTTGTAATAAATCGAGTCCGATAAGACCATCGTATTTATTTGAAAAGTCAAAAATGTAAAATTTATATATTTGATTCGAATTTGTGTTGAACATTAAATTGATTGGGATATTAATTACTTTATCATGAATTGATGTTGCGTGTGCTGTTTTTACTTGAAAAGGCTCTGTTTGAATGTATGTAGAAAAATATGTGTATGCTAAAGCTTGCGATACAAAACTGCGAGTGCTACCTGTATCTAACAAAAATCTAGAATTTAATTTTGGGAAATAAAAATAAGGCAGGTCTTGCGATATGTTATTGAGTATTATTGTGTCTATGTGTCTGTGTCTTTGTCTGGGAGTTGGAGAAAATTTTCGTTTTCGTGAATGTATTCATTCTGAGGTTGATAAAAATTCTCACAGGGTGTTTGAATAGGGTAAGGTTGATATAATTGTGGGTAATAGATAGGTGTATTTTCATAGTAAGAATATTCTTCTTCTGCTGGTTCTATACTACATGCATTATCCTCGTATGATTGCAAATTTTCTATATCTTGTGGATTAGCTGTATAATCCTCTGTATTTTCGACTACTTGTGTAAATAATTCTCTAGCTTTAAAATTTTTATTTTGTGGAATATTTGTGTTTCCGGATGATACTTCCATTGGAGTAGGTTTTGGCAAATTTTTTATTACATTCGAATTTGGTTTAAATACATTTGTGTTTTGACTGGGCCAATTATTTTGGGGATTTGAATTTTGAGTGAAAGGGGTTCTTGCTCTATTATTAAAATTATTACCTTGATAATTATTAGTATTTTGGAATGGTGGTCTAAAAGGTATTACATTTTGTTGTTGTGGAAAATTGAAATTATTGTATGGAATTGGCATATTTGGGTGTCCAAAATGTGGTACATTTCTTTGTGTATAAAAATTTGGAAGATGTGGTTTATAAAATGTCGGTTGTCGGTTAAAAGTATGTCTAGGTTTTTGTGTGTGAGTTTGGGGATTTTTGGATTGTGTTCGTTGTTTAAATTCAATGTCAGCTTCTTCAGATTTTACTATATTTATGGCTTCTTCAATGGTTTCAGGATCTCTACATTTAGCAATAATTTGAATCTTTTCTGGCAAACTATTTAAATATGTCTTTAAAGTTACTTGCTCATAATATGCAATTTTTACTAATTTAGTACTTTTCGAGTCACTAGATTCATTTAATTTGGAAATTAACAAGCTACGCAAAGTTTGTAATTTTAGTTCAAATTGGGTAAATGTTTCATTTTTATTTGGTGTAGTTGACATTAAATCATTTAATAAACAATCAATATTTCGACCATCTGAGAACGTGTTTCGTAACGTTTCTTTTATTAGTGCCCAGGTATTTAGTTCACTTCTTGGGCAAACAATATTAGCGGCATGTCCACGTAATTTGCTTATTATTGTACTGATAATACACTTATTAATTGGATTTTGTGGTTCTGATTCTTTTTGAAATGCTAGTATTAATTCTTCACTAGCTCTTATATATGACGGTAAAATATGTTCATCACCATTAAAAATAGGTATGTTATCAGCATAAATACGATAAAGACCGTGGTCCATTTTTCTGTTCAAAACTGGTGAACTTTCGCAATTAAGATTATTAAATAAATCAATAAGATCCTCCAGTTTTCAACCGAAATAATATTCAATACTTAACTAACTTAACTAAATATTTTAGAAGGAGAACAGAACAATATTCTAATAAATTTATACTTAAATTTATATTGGTTATTGCAAAATTGTAATTATTAAATTTGGTAGTTAAACTTCCCAAGATGAAATATTTCAGGTTTCCTCGTAGTATTTCTTCTGATGTGAAATTTTAATTTAATTTGTTTACTTTAATATTAGCTTTAATAAAGATGAATTTTAATATTTGATTTTAAATATTAACTGTGCTGCAAAAGTTTATAGTTGTTTCCTTCTGAACATATATATAAATGACTAGAATTGACTTACATTAAAGTTGACAGAAATGTGATTTTCATTTGAAAGTCGATTTTCGTTTTCTTACTTCTAATGTGGAAATATGGGTACCAAGGTGAAGTTCCCACTTCCTTTTTCTTACTGCTACGGGCTCTTGTGATTTGACCTGATTGTCCAGCGGTGATATTCTTTCACCAATCACAGGAATGTAGAAAACTCTTCTTAAAAATGGCTTCTGCTTCTGTAAAAGCTGCTCGATCCGCTTTTACGTCTTCTTGTAGGCTAATCAATTCACCTACGATTGTCTTTCTCACTAACTTGAACAATATGCACTTGACAAATATTAGCGAAAAAAACTTGAAGATATTCTTGTGTCACTTAACGATTAAAATCGAAAGAATTCTTATTCATAGAAACTGTAACACGATATCCTACCGACTGCGCCAGAAATGTTCTTTTAACAGAAAAACCAGTTTTTAAAAAAAAGAATTTATTTCTACTAATTTTGAGTTCCAACCGTGTTCGATACAAAGCTAAGACTAACTTATTATTCTAATGCAGCTGTGAGTACAAAAGTGCTGGATCTGCATTCCGCTGAGACAGAAATATAACTTAAGATAAAAGCCTACCAATCCTTTGATAATTACATAGTGGGCGATTATATAACTTGCATACAACTTATACTGTGCTTGCACGGGTAAAAAACCATATTTATTTCATTTCTTTCGCAAATCATACATAAATTTTTATCTTGACGATAACACATATTTTTTAAAAACAAACATTGTGATGAATTTTTTCTATGATTCTCCAATGCTGAGCCTTCGAAATTCTTCTCCAGGGTTAGATTACAGTAGAAACATGAAATGTTCTGCTTACTATAGTGAAAATAAAATCCACAATCTGCCAAACTCTTCACTAAATCTTCAGAAAATTCGGTTTTTGGAAAAGAATTAAATCTTTTGTTATACATAATATATTGAATATTGTAAGGTTGAAATGAAACACTTGAAAAAATATTATCTTCTGGAACTGAACCGATTAATACTTCCATCTTGATACTTTTGAAAACTCTTCTTTACTGATAGCTGCTCTACAAAGTATTCACATATAATCCTACTCCTTACCTTTCTGGGGAGGGGGGAGTTTGGTTATATATATTAAATGAGGGAATAGCAAATTATAGTATTATTCTGTTTTCCAGTAAATTTCATTTAGTTAAAATGTGGATGGCATATTGCAAAGATATTGAAATTGTCGATTTACAAAGTGGTGTTGAATATTTAAAACAACAATTTAACCGGTGTGAATTTGATGCCAGTCATGAAGCTGTATACTGCCCAGCTGGTCCTGAATATGAAAAAGAATGTATGGAATTAGCCAGAAGCTATAAAGAAGCCGAAGATTTTTGTGATTTGTATTTAGAGGATGAAATTTGTTTGGAATGTTTGATTGAAATGATTCAAGAATTGGAATTGACTTGGTTCTTACATCCCATAAAAGAATACTTACCTGACTATATTGTGGAGTCCTTGGGTTTTGATGTTAGTGAATGTGAGGAAGAAAATCAAACTGATGAGAATTCGGAAACTTAATCTTAATTAATATTGTTGAATAGAATAATTATAAAAATAAAACTAATTGTATTGTAAATATCTTTTATTTCATAAAATTAGGACATAATAAAGTTTTCATATAAATAAAATACATTACTTAAGGCACACATAACATCAGAATTTTTTGTATGATAAAAACATTTTGGTGTAGACTTTTCTAAAGCCGGCTGATCTTCAAATAAAATTATCATCTTGTCAGTAAACCGTTGAATGTAATCTGCTTTTTCTTGACCTTTTACATATATATTTTCTGCAGAAGCACACAAATCTCTAATTATATTGCCAGCTTCATAAAGCGGTGTAAAACCCTGGCTCCATTCCATAAAATGATGATTTTTTGATAACCAAATTGCCTGTTTTTGATACTCGGGAGTCAACATTCTAAATGGAAATGGAGGTTTAAACAAATAATGACAAATTTTTTCACCATTCCAGGCTGCCAATTCTTTAACTATAAATTTATTCCCTTCTAATTTAAATCCTTGCACATCCAAAACTAAATTCATATTCGCAAACTTGAAAGTTTTTTTAACACAATCACTTTAGCACAATACAAATCTAAATCTTTTCTTAGTTTTCTTAATTTCCTTCGATATTTTAATAAAGCTGTGTTATATTTTAAGTTCATTTTCAAACTAACGTAACTGAGTCAACTGCTTTCATTTTAATAAACTAATTGTGACCTGCGCAATTTAGACTTGTCGAACAATTTTATTGGAGGGAGTATATCGAAAAACTCGATCGTATAAAATGAGACAGTATGCTGTAGTCTCTGCAGGAAGAGCTGTTTTAGTTTCAAATTCCGCTCGTAAAACTACACTGCCAGATTGCATACTTTCCTTTTGACGAGAACAATCGATATGAGTGATTGGTGCAATGTTGTTAAATTCTTTAGGTGTAAAGATTGGTTCATTTTTTGTTTCATAATATGACGCTTGAAATTTTGAGAACATTTCATAAAGTGTTGCATACTTATTATCTTCAAAATCAAGAAATAAATCATTATAAGGATATCGTTCAGAATTTAAAAATATTCTAATGTTTGTAATATTACAATTATCAAATTTACTATTGTCGGAATATGCATTATCTTTTCTTTTAGTTTGAAAAGCGATACTCGGGGTTTCGAGCTTAGTAGTAGTCTTTATTGGCCAAGTATGTCTAGTAGTTTGAGTTAGGGAAGAGTCTTCGACAATTTCCCAACTTCTGAATGGAATCTGTACTTCAACTTCTTTGTCTAAAATTTTAGTTAAAGCCAATTGTTGAGGTATTGCCACCGAAACATGAGGCATTCTCCAATAAATTTTTTCAATGACAATTTTAGGTTTTTCAGTAGATGATTTAACGGTTTTTTTAAGAGTTACACAATCATTATCATTGCTATTTCTAATTAAGACTAATTCTTGCTTCATATTCAATATAATTTTTTTATAATCCTCAAAAAAACCCATTAACATACTTAATGGAATGCAAACATTGAATTTTTCGTTGGTTATTACGTCATGTTTTGGAAACCATCCAGCATTTTGAAGTTTGACACTTTCACTTTCGGTGAAAGATAAATAACCCTTAAGTGTACTTGTAAGACCAACGTTGCGATTTGAATCTATCACCACACCATTCAACTCATATCGAATTTCCCTAAAAATAAAAGCGAAAGCGTTATTGATAAATTGTAAATCTGTACAGGGGGTTCCATCATCTTTAGTTAATTTTCCTTCTAGATATAAGACACTTTCGCAAGGCAAAGTATATGAATCCATGTCTTGAATTGGAATTCTAATTTCATCATTATAATCAAATTTACTGGATATAAACGGTTGATAATTATGATACTCTAAATCAACAATTGAATCATCAACTAATGGTTTTTGCATAACATTTAAAACATTCATTTTACTAATAGTTTGAAACCAAGAGATTGAAGAAAGAGTTTATTTTTTCGTGTTATCTTATTAACGTTCTGCTTAACACTAAATGATGATATTTTCTTAGAGAGTCTTTTATAATGTGATTTAGTAACCTCTCGACATATTATGTTGTAACGAACCACCATCTTTTACAACTTTTTTAAATGTAATCTAATCGTAATGGTTTCTCCGCGAAAATTAATAAGGTTTCCGTCTTGATCAAGTATTTTAACTGTAATGGAATTAATGGTCTTCACGCTTACGGGAAAATATAAAATATTTAATGGTGATTCCACTATTTTATAGCCCGGAGCAACTGTTGGAAAAAAATGATGAATTATATGTACCGGTTGACCGTTTGAATATGATCCTGTCGCTATATTGCAGTCTATACATATAGCATTAATCTTAAGAATTTGTATTGGAAAATCTGAAGTATGTAGCAAACCAGCTTCTAAAACTCTCTTATTAAACTCTAAGAGTGTTCCTATTGTTTTTTCGGACGAAAAATCTATCGTTACATTACTATTAATCTGAACTGTTGAGGTACTGGCGTTAGGTGTAATAAAAATATCAACATCGCTTGAAACATTCTTCCTTATATAATTAATAAGATCATTAATTTCGTATGCTCCTTCTGGAATTGTCAGTATCATATTATTATAAATAAAGTGATTGTTTGTTTCATCAATATTTGGTATAACATTAAAGGTCTCAAAATTCACCAAACCGATAGCATAGCTCGAATTATCATCTAAAAAAATGGGAGGGTTAAAATTCGCACTTAAAATAGATGTATTTCCCGAAAGTGAAAAAGTAAATGATATGTTCTCCATTTCCAAAGTGAATAGATAATGAATATTTTTTTCAATTATACATATTATATAAAAAAATTAAACAGAGTTGTCCACAATTTACTGCTTTATCTTTTTGGAATTTATCATGATTGTAATTGATTATATTAAAGCTACCATCGCTCAAAAAATAGTTAACTAATGATTTTGGAGGTCTTAAATTTCCATAGCTATCAAAATATACTACATTATTACTTTTCTTTACGTATGCTGTCCAGTGAGTTCCGGATCCAGATGAATTATCTAAATTAACTATTCCACACTCATTTTTTCTTATTTTCAAGGGTAAATTATCTTTCATGAAAACACCTCGAAAGTTTGGTATCTTCAACTTTTTTGCGTATTTCGATAATTGAATGTTAGTTAATGCTTGACGAGGTAGCCTCCTTAAAAGTTTTTTTTATATGGTGCTAAATATAAACCCATTCCACTTTGATACGGACGTAAATATAAACCTTTTCCAACCGCAACCTGTTCCATTGCTAAGTTATGTCTTTTATCTTCGGCGAGTTTTTCTTTAGCAGCCTTTGCATCGTTGACCGCTTTAGCAATTCCGGCAGCTCCGCCTCCTAGACTTCCTAATGCACCTAATGCTGCAAACAAGGGTATAAGCGGAAGAAACCCACCAACTTTTGGGATTGGAATAATTCTTTTTCTTGGAGGTAGTACTTTCTTTTTTCCTAGTGATGAAAGAGCTTGGGTTGCCATTTTCATAAGATTGTTGGATGGTTTATTTTTTATAGCCCGTCGACCTCTTTGCATTGCCTCAGTAAAACTTATATTGTTTTTAGGCAAAGCTCCTCCTCTTTTCCGTTTGAATTTTTTTTTTCGGCGCAACCCCATGCCCAATTTTGATTTAGCTTTCATAGCACCAACAATACTCAAAGCAGCAACTTTTTCGCCAAATGAAGAGTCACTAGCTTTAAAACGTTGAAGTGCCTTTTCTGCTAACACCTTATCCGCTTTATTTCTATTGGAAATATCTTGATTACGATCGTATTGTCTATCGTGTTCTAAACACGCATGATCTAATAGGTTAACACCTCTATCACCTCTATTAAGTCTCTTAGCAAGTTTAGTTCCAGGACCACAATAGTTATAACCTGGTATATGCAATTCGAATGGTAACTTGTTTATTAATGTATTTATAATTCCCGAACCTTTCTTCGCAAGCTTCTGTTTACGATTAATGATAGATGAATTATAAATCAACATTTATACTGTTTTGTGAGTACTTCAACACTAACCTTAATTTTAATCATTACAACCTATAAATAGTTTTATAGTCGAGAATGTGTTCAGTATTTAAGATTATTTAAACTATGGAGATTCAACAACAAAAAATTTTACTACCTATAATAAATCATGATGAAGTTTCATCAGAGAATCTTTATAAAAACACGGTCCATTGTTCGGAGGATCTTCGAAGCATGGACTATTGGTTGGTCCATCTGGTTGTGGAAAAACGAATGTAATGATTAATTTGTTAGAGCATCCGAATGGGTTGAGATTCGAAAATGTTTACGTCTACTCTAAATCTTTAAATCAATCTAAATATGAACGGTTGAGACGGTTGTTAAAACCAATAAAAGAAATCGGCTATTTTGAATATAATGATAGTTCCGAAGTAATTTCTACTCAGAAAATAAAACCAAACTCCATAATAATATTTGATGATGTAGTTTGTTGCAATCAGAGTGTAATGAGAGATTATTTTTGTTTTGGCCGTCACAATGAAACAGATTGTTTTTATTTAACTCAAACCTATTCTAAGATACCCAAACAACTTATTCGAGATAATGCGAATTTAATAGTTATTTTTAAACAAGATGTAACAAATTTAAAACATATTTATGATGAACACGTAAATGTCGACATGAGCTTTTCACAATTTAAGGATATATGTGCTGAATGTTGGAAATGTAAATATGGGTTTCTAGTAATTGATAAGGATAGTCCGTTACGATCTGGCAGATATAGAAAAGGGTTTGATGCATACATTCTACTTAATAATTGAAAAATCAATTAATTTCATAATATATTACCTTCCTATTATCACTAATCATCATTATTCAACACAAAAGCAATGAATAAAGAACTAGCAAAACAATTGGTAAAAACCAGAAAATCAGTAAGGAAAAAATATCAAAGTTTGAAGTCTGATATAGCTCAGTCTAAATCACAGTTAGAGAAAGATTACAAACCTCTTACTGAACCGCTTCAAAAACTGATTTCCACCATAAAAACCGATGTTGCTATTAAAAATGAACCTACCTCAATAAAATATGAAACCCCTGCATGGAAGAAATCTCCAATTAATGTATATAATAAATATTTGCCTTCAGCTATGCCAAGCTTTTTAGAAGATACGTTTCAATATACCGCCGCAGCGGATGATTCAACCGTTGCTGAGCAAAACAGCGATAAGACAATTGATGATGAAGTAGAGAAGAGTCGTGCTTATATTGAAAAGCTTACATCCAATCAAGCTTATCAAGAGTTCTTGGAGGCCTACGATCCCCTACCAAGAACGTATATAGATATCTCTATTAGGGGGGATGAGAACGAAAATGATCGACAATATGGTGTCAAACATGATGTGACTACAGAAAAGTTGAAGATAGGGGGTTCGGATTTGGAAATAATTGGTCAAGATGTGAAAGTTAATGGTGTGAAATATATAGGAACGCCTGGACTATATGAATTATTATTTAAAAAACAACCAGTAAGTTATAAGCAGACAGATTTAGATAACTATATGGATATTTTGAAAAGATCTCATGCTTATCGCAGACATTTCAATCCTGATGAACAAATTCAAGGTTCACAGAATGAAAAATATAAATCAATAATTAAACCTTATTTAATAAAAAAAGGAATATTGAAATTTGCGGCTGCAAGCCACACAAAACCATTTTCTAAACCACCTCCACCAACTAGACCCGTACGTCGGACGCAATCATTTAAACAAACTTCTCAAGGTGGATTATTAAACTTATCGAATAATCCAATTGATTATATTTACTTTGATAATCCTAATGAATTGATTAATAGATTACGTTTGTTAATAGCATCACAAAATGCTGGAAATAATGGTCATAACAATGAAATCATTTCAATAATTGAAGAATTACGTGAGGCTAAAATTATTAAATAAAACAAAACTAATCATCTAAGAAGTAGTATGTTTTCAACCTTTGCTCTAACATCATGCCTATAAATAAATTTGGTAGACATTTTCTAAACCCTACTCTTAATTATTACTGTTTGTTAACTATAAACGGAAACAAATCAGGAAATACTTTTTCTATTGATAATACTAGATTAGGTTATTACTATAATCTAAAGGAGCATACAGGTAATATTTATTATTTTCCGCTCAATTCGGGTGTGGTAGCAGATCTAGATATATTTCCTAGAAACACTTTAATTTTTTTGGATTATAATAAGAAAGCGATGAAAAGAGATGAATTTATAGGAACTCAATTACGCAAAGGTTTTCAGTTGATGTTCTTATCACCTTCATCTACCTTTCAAGAACTTTTTGTAAAACTTGTTGTAAAGTGTCCCATTCTTCGGGATCAGTAAAGAACAAGTAGTCTTAGAATTACATAGACCTGCAAGAAGACATTTTCGAAGAAGGCATGTAATAGTTAAAGGGTTAAATGATCTAATTCAGGCTGATTTAGTAGAAATGATTCCGTATGCAAAATTAAATGGAGGTCACAGATATATTTTAGTTGTTATTAATGTATTTAGCAAATTTTTATGGGTTGAACCCGTCAAACGAAAAACTGCAAAAGATGTAACTAATGCAATGCGTAAAATTCTCATAAAAATGAAACCTACACCTAAAAATTGTCAAACCGATTTGGGTAAAGAATTTTATAATAAAGAATTCCAAGAATTGATGAATAATTTCAAAATTAATCATTACAGTACTTATTCCAGTTTAAAAGCTAGCGTAGTAGAAAGAGTAAATCGGACATTAAAAAATTTAATGTGGAAACAGTTTAGTTTACAAGGAAGTTATAAATGGTTAAATATATTAAAGAATCTTGTAACCAAATATAATAATACTAAACATACTACAATTAACTTAAAGCCTAATCAGGTAAATAAGAAAAATGAAAACAAAATTATGCAGGTATCTTATAACCACATAAAAACCATTGATTTAAAACGTGCTAAATTTAAAGTTGGAGACTTTGTTCGAATCAGTAAATATAGAGAAGCATTCAGCAAGGGGTACACCCCAAACTGGTCTACAGAAATTTTTAAAATAAAAAAGTTAATAGAACGAATCCGACCACTTATTTACTAGAAGATCAAAATAAAGAAGATATTCAAGGAGCGTTTTATACAGAAGAATTACAAAAAGTTAAGGATAAAGATGTATATTTGGTTGAAAAAGTGTTGAAAAGAAAGGGAAATTTAGTTTTTGTTAAATGGCTTGGCCTTCAGAAATCGCATAATTCTTGGATTCATAAAAGTAATGTATTGTAATATAAACAAACATTTGCAAAATGTTTGTCACACTTAGCAGTTTCATATTACTTTTTTCATTTGTTGGAAATAATTTATATATTCAATATCCACCACACGTACACCAAGCTTTTATATGTTTTGATACAAATAATATAAGAAACGATTCTTGGCCAAGCAACTACAAACAATTAGAGATTAGTAGAATCAATGGAGATTATACTGTTTTCAAAATCTCTCTATCAAACATTAATTTTACAAATTTCAAAATAAGATATTATTACCCGAATTCAACATACTTCGATACATCTTGGAACGTCAACAGCTTAAGTAATTGTGAAAAATATTGTGAATATAATGAATTTGTGTACAGTGTATCAATTGTAATATTATGTATTCTCTTGCTAATAATGATTGTTTTATTTGTAACATATTTATTTTGTACTAAGCTATTATAATAATTTATATTGATTTTTAAAATAAAATAATATATTCCAAAAATGAATTTTATTTACACTACTATTTTGAAATAAAATTATTTAACCATAATAAAATGTAAATGCTGCAAAATCATAAAGATTCTTACCGGCAATGGAGTTGAAATTATCTTAAGAAATATGAAGCAAAATTCTCTTATGAATTTAATAGAAAAAATAAATATATCCTTTCCATCATTTATATTTTACTAAGTGTATTTATTAATTATTTGTTATTAGTTGATAATAAATAAAACATTCTTTAGTTTAAAAAAAGATTTTTTATTTCTAATAATTTAATAATTACAAAAATCTTGAATTATAAATTTTAGATCTATGTTGATTTTCTAAAATAGGTGCAAGAATATTAGATGTTGATTCAATTCGTTGGTGAAAACGGTATCGGTTAAGAGCTAAAAATTCCCAATATTTTTTCCTACATGAATTATATGCGAATTTCCATACTATCAAAGAATATACTTTATTATTTTCTTCTTGAAACCGAACATGCTTCTTTATACTGCGGCACTGCATTGTTCTTCAAATAGTTCTGGATGGAAATAAAGAAGTTCCATAATCAAACTAACATTTTCACTATTAGGGTTTTCCTGAGGGCGAAGAATATTTAAAGCGTTGACAAAGACATTTCCAGATTGATTCTGCAATCCTCTCTGAAGCACTGTGAAATATGAGGGAAATTGTTGTTTTTTGAGTATATCAATTCGATATTTGATGAGATTTAAAACTTCCCACAGCTTGGAAACAGTCTCATAACCCAAATAGATGCATGCATTTTCTTTTACAATTTTTATTACTCTTACATTGGAGAATTGTTCAAAAAATATGGAAAACTTTCCAGCGTTAACAGTTTCAGTTTTATCGACAGAGTATAAATAATTTGTTATAATTCCTTGATAAGTTAAAAATTGATTCCATTCGTTTTCATTAAAAATAACTGCATCACTCTTCAAACCACTCAGCTTAATAAATGGTTGATAATTATATTCATAAGCTAATCCCACAGATGCAAACTTGCACTTAGATTTATTTAGAGGATAACTTCTTTCACCAATCACAATTGCTTTACTAGCTGAATATTTATCTTCATAATTACTTGGACTAGATTCTGACACAAGATTATAGCAAGGTAATGAAAAAAAATTATTATTTGAATTCATTTCGCAGCAGCAAGTGTACTGAAAACATTTGAGAAATTATCTGATTTATACTTAGTTCCCCCACCTTTATATTAAAATAATTCCCTGTTAGATCATTCACCTTAGGTCATGGTAGGTCATGATAGGTCATGGTAGGTCATTGAAATTAGGTCATTTAAGGTCATTCGTCTTAGGTCATTTAAGATCATTCACCTTAGGTCATTTAAGATCATTCACCTTAGGTCATGGCAGGTCATTGAAATTAGGTCATGGTAGGTCATTGTAGGTCATGGTAGGTCATTCACCTTAGGTCATTTAAGGTCATTCATCTTAGGTCATGGTAGGTCATGATAGGTCATGGTAGGTCATTGAAATTAGGTCATGACCGGTCATTGACCTGAGGAGGAGGATCCAGCTTCACCATAAACACACTACTATGATCCAACCCATGTTGTTACATCTCATTCTGTTACATTATTTGATCCTGTTTTTGATAATGTGGCTGACATAATCGTTTCAACGAACGTTATCAATGTAGATTACATATCTAATCATCAACTCGTATTGTACAATATCGCTTTCAAGACCTGCAAAATTCGTCAAAAATTGCATACATATAGACTATAAAAATTTCGGTTTAGATCTGTTTCATAACAACTTATTGCTTGTTCCTTGGAACGATATTTTGTATCTGACTGATTTGAATGAAAAAGATGAATTTTTGACAACTAATATTAAGGGGCTGTTTGATATACATGCTCCGTTTAAAACTGCACGTATTAATAAACCTTTTGCCCCATGGATAACGGAAATTGTCAAAGGAATAATGTCTGAGACAGACAAAGCTTTCTCTAAATTCAAGCGCAATAAAGATGTGTATAACTGGATTCAGTATAAGATATTGCGTAACTTTGGCCTTGCCTCTTTACGTAGAGAGAAGATTGCTTATCTAAATTCTATGCAACAACGTGGTTCCTCTGATCACTGGAATGCATTGAATGCATGTCTGTGCTCAGAATACTCATAATGATATTCCTGATGGTCTAAATAATGCCTCGGAGATTAATTATTATCTTTCTGTGTTTGACGGTAGTGCCGCAAATAATTTGATTCTGAATTTTTATAGTACCAATAAATACAAGAAAGGTTTATCTTTTTCATTTAGTCTTGTTGCACCGGAGGACATATTGAATATAATAAATAATATGAAGACAAATTCTTCCGGTTGTGATGGAATTTCATTAAATATGATGAAGTTGTGTCTTCTTGTGATATGTGCTCATATTACCCATTTAGTAAATTCTTGTATAGAGGTTGGGTCTTTCCCATCATCCTGAAAGGAGTCTTTGGTGTGTCCTATCCCAAAAACGAATAATCTATCTGATTTTACGCCCAATTTCTCTATTACCTGTCCTTAGTAAGATCTTAGAGAAAAAGTGTGCTTGCAACTTCAAAAGTACTTGACTACCAATGATCTTTTATCTAACCATCAATTTGGGTTTCGTTTCGGTCACAGTACTACTGCCGCTTTATTGAATATATCGGATGACATTGTTCGTGCGATGGATGGAAATCACGCTGCTGTGCTGATACTCCTTTATTATTCGAAAGCCTTCGATCTGGTCAATCACACATTGCTATTGTCAAAATTGGGATATTATGGCTTAGATGTAAACAGTTAGAATTTTTTTAAATCATACTTAGCAGACCGCACGCAAAAAGTCGAACAAAAAGTGATGAGAGAAAATACAGGAGAACACGACGGTCAGGTGCCTGTAATTACTATCAAATATGTAAGTTAATATTTTTAATGTTGTATTACTTTATTACAATGTATAGAGAAATTAATTTAACATGCAGCTGCCCTTTAAAACTTTATTTTATGGATATTTTTAAGGTGCCAATCACTGTACTCTACAATGAGCAGTAATACAGTGCTTGGCATAGCAGTGCCAATGATAGATTTTATTCACATTTTAAAAGAAGCACAGTGGTTGGCACTATTATACAGAGCGATATCTACATCATTTGGCGTTAGTAATGGTAAAATAAAACAGCATTTAACAATTTAATAATATTTTAGGAATGCAGAAAGGGAACAAAAAATATCTAATGCCCTAGAGGCAGTTAAAAATGGCATGCCTAAAAAGGCAGCAGCAAAAAAATTTGGTATTCCTCGGTCTACAGTTCAGTTCAGACTCAGTGATAAATTTAAATCGCCTGGATATGGACCTTCAACATATCTTACAAATGAAGAAGAGGAAACACTAATAAGGTATCTACTTCTTATTGCTGTTAGAATGGGATTATCTAAGTAAGCATTTTCAGGTGGATTTTTGAGTGTCACAGAAAAGGATTCCCTCGTCGCATTGACGATATCCAAAGTTCGGTACAAGAATTGATTAATAAAGACAAAAGGGAAACTCCTTTCAAAAATGGAAGACCTGGTAAAGGGTGGTATAAAGGTTTCCTAAAGCGCCACCCAGAAGTGAAAGAGAGAACCAGTGAAGCAGTAACAGCAGCAAGTGCACCAATTGGCGAAAGAGATATTAGGAAATGGTTCATATTTATTGAAAATTATTTCAAAGATGAGGGTCTCAGAAGCATTCTTGATGATCCATCACGTGTCTATAACGGCGATGAAACAAATTTTTTGTTATGCCCTAAAAACAAGAAAGTACTTGCCCCCAAAGGTTCTAGAAATATTTATGAGGTGGACCAAGGATTAGCAAAAAGTTCACTAACTGTCATGTTTTCATTTGGTGCCAATGGTGGAATTGTACCACCAATGATCATTTACCCATATAAAAAAAATGTTCCTAAAGATATATCGGATACTGTACCTGATGACTGGGGTATAGGACATTCGGACAATGGATGGATGAAGTCTGAATTATTCGTAGACTGTATTCTAAATATTTTCAACCCATATTTAATTGAAAAAAAGATTAAAAAGCCAGTAGCCTTATTTGTTGATGGGCATCGAACCCACTTAACAATTCAACTAAGTGAACTTTGCTCTCAATTACAAATTATTTTGGATTGTTTATATCCGAATGCCACAAGGATTTTACAACGCGCCGATGTGACAGCCTTCAAGCCTTTAAAGACAGGGTGGCTAAAAGGCATGATTGATTGGCGAAGACGCCATCCTAATATTCAATTTACAAAAGCAAATTTTGCCCCACTTTTAGATGACGTTATTAGAAATTATCTCAAGCCTCAAACTATTATCAGCGGTTTCCGTGCAACGGGTCTGTGTCCATGGAATGCAGATGCGTTGGACTATAGTAAATGCTTGGGTGGAAAAATAAAACATTCCCCTCCTAAGAGAGCCAGTTTAGAAAATAAAATGATGAGTTTTGCTGATTTTAAGGACATAATTGGAGACAAAGAGGTAAACAAACTGGAAAGTGGAAACATTGATGATTCCAATAGGACAATTCATAAAGTGTACCAATTTTCCCATAATAGAAAACAACCGAATCCAACTGCAGTAGATTCAGATGAAATAGTAATTGTAAATTTAGATGTAACTACAAGATGTGACAACATTCAGGAGGATACCCTTCCTAGTGACAAAGAACTATCTGAGGAACTGGAGAAATTTGATAGGATGATGAATTTCACTAATAAAGATCAGAAAATTTTATCAATTGAATCATCACCTATTCCTTCTTCTTCATCTGTTCTTCAGGATTTATCACCTGCCGATTTAAACAAATTACTATATTGGCCACCAACTCCTTCCAGGAAAAATGTAAAAACAACTGAGAGAAAACACTACGTTGTTACATCTAAGCAATTTAAAGAAGAATTTAGAACCAAGGAGGAGACAAAGAAAAAGTTAGAAGAAAAATTAAACAAGAAAAGAATTCGAGAACAAAACAATTAAAAAAGAATCGGATAATAAAGTTAAAATTAAGAAAATACATATTTTGAAGGATGTTCAAATCGCTCCTCCTGCAAAAAGATTGAAGAATAAAAACACTGATAAGTTACCTGAATTATCTACAAACGTTTCTGCAATTAACGGAAAACCTAAACAAGAAGACGTTAAGCTGCAGGAGAGTAAAACTGACCCTAATTTTACAGACATATCCGATTTATCAGTAGAAGAAACTGAAGAGTTGTCAGCTTTCAGTTCCCAAAAATGTTATACTAAAAATAATAATAATAATTCCCTAATACTTATGTCCCAAATAAAACCACCACTAGTTCTCGATGAAAACATCTGTGACTTTGAAATTGAACCCAGTCTCAATTACATAGATGATAAGACTTATGTCCTTAATGCTCTGCCTCCATTTCCTACCACCCCTTCTACCTGCAATACTTCCACTTATCTATCTGTGGCTACACAGGAATTATCTTCAGTTGTATCAACTGAGAATATAATACTCGAGGATCTTCAATTTGAAAGTAAACATGATTTCATTGAACAATCCAATTTACAATGTGTTTTGAATACTGTTGAAGTAATCAATAACATTGAAATTACTTCAAATAAAGATAATTTCGATCTTAAGCAAAGCTCTAAACTGAAAACAAACTGTGTGACCAAAGGAACTTGCTATGGTTGCACTTTTAATATTACCAAAATAAGAACTGGCTTGAATGCTCTAGGTGTTCTCGTATTTTCCATAAGAAGTGCATTAAGGATCTTACATGCGATAAATGTAAATAAACAATTGTTTAAATAAAGTTTTTTACATAACTTTCCTGTAGTATTATTGTGATTGTTGTTGCTGTTACTGTTTATCTTCAAAAATAATACTTATATGAATGCATAAGTTTAGGGGTGCCAAACACTAGATCATTGAGTGCCAACCATTAAATACAGAGGTGCCGAGCAATGAGTTGCATACACCTTTTTTAATTATCGTGTACATTTTAAATTAAATAATGTTTTCTTTAGTTGAAATTGTGCACTAAGCAAAAGAATATTAATTGCGTTAAATATTATTTCATTCGAATCTGTGGAAACTTGCTACAATATTTTTTACCGCCATAAAAGTTCATATTTTAAATTGAGAGTGCCAACGACTGTCTGCTTTACCCCATTTTGTTTTTGCTGTGTTCAATTTCAATTTATTTACACATAACCATTTATAAAACATCTCCAGTTCGCTGTTTAACATATTTGTCACATCGTTAAAGTTCTTCCCAGATATTGAAATAAGAGTGTCATCAACAAAGTACAAATGAGTTTTTTACAACAGTGTAAATGCCATTCACACAAAGAAGAAATAACAATGAACCCAAAACACTACCCTGGGGTACCGCAATCTTACTTTCTATTGCAGTTTAAGTTTTATCGCAAGTCTTTGTCTTGTATAACCTATTTGTTAAAAAAAAATCCAACGCACTACCCTTAACACCATACAATCTTAGTTTACTTAATAATCTTAAACAGTCAACTGTTTGAAAAGCTCTTTGTAAGTTCACAAACACACTCAGGACTATATTACCTCATCTATATCCTATCTCCAATTCGCACACACATATTGTACTGCCGACTCACAGGAATGATTACTTCTGAATCCAGATTGACCTAAGTAGATCATTTGGTTTTTTCTAAATACTCGTTTTGGTTTTTTCTAAATACCCGTTTAACCGTTTTCGCACAACAATTTCTAAAATTTTATCAATAACCGGCAACAAATTTATAGGTCGGTCGGACGGAACTTTTGGTGACGATACTTTCGGAATGGGCACTATGACACTAATTTTTACTCTAATGAATTGTTTATTATATTCGAGAGGGGATACCCTATCGCACAAAAAATTATACCAGCTTATGTCTATTATTAAGGGTCTCGTCCGTCACAAGTTAACATATTTTTTAACTCAGTGATTATTTTTGTCAGTTCAGTTAACGTTATCGTTTTGAATCTCACTAAATTATACAGACCACTCTCTTTCACCGCACTACAGCTTTCTTCCCTATGTCTCTTCCTTAAAAGTGGATAAGATTTTAAAAAGTTTCAAAATATATTACCGTTTTTCTAGCACATCTAAAATGAGATTAACTATTTGATTAGCAGCGTCATTATTTTGATACATTATGTCCACAGAGGTGGATTTCTATGATGTATGTCACAGGAACAAAGTTGTTTATAGTATTATGAGGTTATCAATTTCACAACAACGATAATTTTTCTGCCAACGACAGCATCCACCCTGCCTTTCATTAACGATGATTCAGCGGCCATATTTCTTGTTTGTAAACGGCTATCGTTACTTACAGAATATCAAAACTCGTTATTTGACCGTTGATCAACAATTATTGTTAATCAGCGACATCGTTATGGCTTACAGAATCGACCCCTTGGCTTTTAAAGGAAAAGTTCTTACAAATTTTGAAACACAATTAATAACAAATAATATGTATCTATAGTCTTGAAAGAAATCACTAAAAGATTTTATTATTACTTTTCGTTTTATAAAGTTAATTCTAGCAGACTTGTGTAGTGTAGTTCTTCTACTTATCTTTTTGTATTGGTTACAAAGTTGGAAGACATTCTATTTGATAATATTAGCTTCTCGCAGTTATTATATTATTGAGTTTAATTCATTGATGTGTCCTGTGTGTCAGGCACTTTGAGAGACAATTAGTAAACATAGTTTATCAACAACTTCGTTTGGATCGTCTCAATGGACATAATTTATGGGATAATTATTAACTTCCATAAACATACCATAAACAACTGTCGTAGGAGCAATAATTTGTTTATATTTCGGCAATCTACTATCATCATCTTGCTTCAATGGTTGATAATAACGTTTGTGGGTGATTGTTTTAAGGACAATATCTTTATACACTTGTTCAATCTCTTTTTAAAGAATATTTAAGGTATTTTTCAGAAGTAATTCATACAATCCTTGAGCGCCTTTATATTTTGGCTAAAGTTTTTAGCTTCTTAAGCGGTCTTCGTGTTAGCCAGTTCTGCAATCAACATGGTATCCCAAATGATGTAATCACTGCACCCGCTGTCCAGTTGGCAAAGCTAATTTAGTTATCGTAGAAAGTGCTTACTATTTGGATTTCCATATATAAACGAAGAAATTTGAGGAGCGCTTGTGGCACCTTACCAACCTAGCCTCTGACCTAGTAGTGGGAATGGACATACTGAGCAAATATGACTTTGTCATAAGTTTATTCACTGCCACCATCCGCCTGGATAACAAGATCTTATCCCGAGACCACCGCCTTTTCAAAACTCGCTTGGAGCTCACCTATCGTGATAGTCCGAAAAATAGATGGAAAACCGAGGTTATGCATTGACTTTAGGAAAGTCAATGAGGTTACCCGAAAAGATGCTTACCCGCTACCATACATTAACATCATTTTGGACAAACTACGCAACGCCCGCTATATCTCCAGTCTGGTCCTTAAACAGGGCTAATGGTAGATACCCCTGTCCCCCGAAAGTAAAACAGTCACCGTGTTCACCATACCAGGTCAAGGTCTATTTCAATTCCTAGTGATGCCTTTCACCCTCCACTCTGCGTCAGCAACCTTCCAGCGGACTTCTAGATCAATTTATAGGCCCGGAGTTGGAACCTACGCCTTCGCATACCTAGACGATATTATCGTTTTAGAGGAAACTTTCCTTCCAGCGACACCTCGTGAACCTGCACGAGGTATTCTGACAACTCCAAATGGCAAACCTCAGTTGAACCCGGAAAATGCAAATTCTATTTAAAATCATTACGATACTTAGGACATGTGGTTACATCCGAAGGAATTAATACGTATCTGGAAAAGGTGGAGTCTACTGGAAATCATCACGATACTTAGGACATGTTACATCCGAAGGATATATATTCAAGATGAGGCCCGGTCGGTGATGCACAGACTTATGCGAGGCCAGACACCGATCACACTGCGCCACGGGATGGAGCATCAGAGGCTTTACACAGAATTGAAGGCAGATCCTGTTTTAGAAATGCCCACGGACATAATGGTCCCAATGTATAGCTTCCAAAGAAACTTTGTAATCAAAATACCAGACAGGGAAGACTGGAACAATGGTCCCCCAATAACAGCTCAAATAGTCTGGTATACAGACGGTTCCAAGACAGAACAGGGAGTTGGAGCCGGGATTTATGGGACGAGGCCAATAACCAAAATCTCAATAAGTCTAGGCAAATGGGCAACTGTTTTTCAGGCTGAAGTAATAGCCATACAATGCTGCGCTAAGGAGGCGATAAGGCGAGGCACGGATAACCGTTCGATTGCCATTTTCTCCGATAGTCAAGCGGCGATACAGGTAATAGGGTCCCCACAGGTTTCGTCAAAACTCGTGTGGGACTGTCTGAATACCCTGAAAGAGCTGGGGAACGAGAATAGAGTGATCCTAGCTTGGGTACCTGGGCACGAGGGGCACAAAGGTAATGAGGAGGCAGACGCACTAGCCCGAGAAGGCGCATCAAAAGACCTCATAGGACCAGAACCCTTCTGCGGCATAGCGAAGCCATGCATTAAAACATCCATGGAGGAATGGATGAGAAACAAATCTCTAGAATGGTGGAGGAATCTGCCACAACTGAGACAGGCAAAGCTATTCATTAAAGGACGGATGCCTAAATTCACAGCAGATCTGTTAGGCCAGAATAAAAAGGCCATCAGAATAATAGTAGGTCTCCTAACAGGACACTGTAGGCTAAATAGGCACATGAATCTTATGGGACTGTCAGAAGATGCAACTTGCAGATTCTGTCAAGAAGAAGAGGAAACCTCAGTACACGTACTGTGCCAGTGCGAGGGCCTGACAAGACTGAGATTTCAAATACTTGGGGAAGGAAGACCAAGAGCCAATAGCTACATGGAAGAGCCTCTATCAAGGCTGTGGAGTCTAATGCAAAGGACAAAGCTGGACAGAGTGCTCTAAATAGGTTGGGAGTGCCACAATAGATCTTCTAGGTCGCGGTGGACCAGGCCAGGGGGCCGACTCCTACATAAATCTAATCTAATCTACATCCGAAGGAATTAATACCCATCCGGAAAAGGACTATCTGCAAGTTTCCAGCACCTGGAAATGTTCGAGACGTCCTTGGCTTCCTGGGAACGTGTTCTTGATACAGGCGTTCCCAATTTCTCCCAAGTAGTGGCTCCACTAACTCGTCTATTACGCAAGGAACATCGGTTCCAGTAAACACATGAACAAGAGGAAGCTTTCCCGAAATTGAAAGTGTATCTCACTGAAGCCCTGATACTGACCTGTCCCGACTTTGAGAAGCCATTCACACTACAGATGTGAATGGCTACTACAGGGAAATCCATACATTGGTATAAAGAAATATACATTTGTGAACGCAACCTAATGACAAGGGTATTTAAGCCATGGTTTCACAGTGTTCTTTTTTCCATTCGGTTCTTTGAGAATTCACTTGCTTTTGAGATCGTGCTCTAAGCTTGATTTTTCGAACGGGCCGTAAAGTTACGTAACTAGCGATATATTAGTGAATAATTAATACTTTTTACGTTTCATTTATGATTATAGTTTAATTAGCTTAATTTATGTAGCAATATATTTACGTATACGTGGTTATTGTATTCTTTTAACTTATTTACAGCTTGTGTTTTTCTTACAGAAATAGAGGTTAATTTCTGTGGTTTAATCTGTAATATATGATTTCATTTTAGTTATCTGATGGCAGATACCTTTCATAGCATATATTACTTATTATATTTACATTTTTTCTTGGTGTTAACCAAGCAATTTATCGTTAGACCTTTCGGGAAAGAATTTTGCTGTGTATCGATTTTTCAGGGCTATACAGTGTGTCCCAAAAGTAAATAAGACACGGAAGTGAGAATAGAAGGAAGGATTTAGATCTTTACAATTAATTCCTAACGGAACGTATGGTACTTACAAATTTGGGTAAAATTTCAAAAACTTACAAGAACACAGGTAGTAGGATAAATTCCTCCTTCTGAATTGGGTAAGTAGCATTTTCATTATTTTAAAACGAATTTATAGAAAGGTTTACTTTCTTTACTTGTTAATTTCACTAGCGGTGTCATTTTAACAATTGTCACTACGTTTCTAGCTCTATTTTTTTTAACTTTAACTAATAGGTTCTATCATATCGTATATTGCTGCATCAATTAAGGTAGTATTCTTAATATGTGTTTATCTTTTATAGCTAAGGCTCTGTGACAATCTTCTGCTGTTGGTACAATGTCAGCAACTTATATTTTAACTTTCTTTGTGAAATTAAAAAATTTGTTTTTTTTTTATAGAACCATTTCATAACTTGGTTTCAATGAGGAATTTTCATTTATATAAGGTTTTTATTTAACTAGTCATTCAAATTGTAATTTTTTATTATTTTAATTACTGGCCTTTTGTTACATTTTGTAGATATGTCCTCCTGAAGACTTGCAACAAATATGGAGTCTACTACCTTTCGAGCTGCAATTACCTAGTGGTCCAAACAAATCAATACTGTAGTCTCGCTACTAGTTCTGAGACCCCGAGTTTCCGTACAGTACTCCAGACTTTTAGCTACACCGTTATAACAACTGAACAACCCTTCCTTAAGGAATATTCCTTAATCACTCTAGTACACTGTTAACTTTAAATATTTTTTTTTGTCATTCAATTTCAAACTGTCAAGTAATGTAATATGTATCAAGTTTTTTGTATTCATTTATTTCTGACCTCACCTGTATTTAGGAAAACTAAGTAACATAGTTTTGATTTTTTTTCTATAGAAAAACCTCTGGCGACATCTATAGGGTGATAATATAGAGCGTTCTCTCCGAACCTACCCTAACGACTAAACTATTGGAGCTAATTTGCAATTAATTTTGTTTGGCTATAGCCAAGAAGCAAGCAAAATTGGTTATAAAGTAAAGCTATTTTGAAGGGAATTCTATAGAAAGATAAGCTAGATTATATCACATAATTAATGAAGCCAAAAATTATCTAATATTTATTTTCTTTAAAAAGATACAGGCTGTTCAATTCATTGCGAATACTCATATCTTCTGAAATACTCTGTATAATACTAGTACAACCTATATTGGCGAATTCGGAAAAATGATACGAATTCAAATATGAAATAAAACCATCTCATTCCATTTTAAAAAAACATAAGTTTCATATGGCCCCGATTTATAGAGCACCCTACATAACTATACATATTCTTTACATGTGCGTCCTCTTAGGTTTATGAGATCCTAAAATATATTTTTTTGTTTAACCCTGTATAGGTATATATATGTATATATATAGGGTGGTCCATTACAGCGAGACACTTAGAAAGACAATTTTTATAAAATGGAGAATCCTGTTCACTTTTGGGTATTTAAATTCAGCTTGATATTCTCTATTAGATAACATCCGATTTTTTTTTATGAATGCGCTGCGATCGAAAATATTTTTGCAGGTATGTAGCCAATTAATGAAGCTAAACATATACAAGATGTTTTTTTGAAAGCAAATTTCAATTTAGTGTATTTTAAAGTGAGTTTTAGTTTTTTGAATTTTGTTGAATGCAACATTCGCTATATTATTTTATTTTTAAATTGACATTGACGTTTACATTTTACTATTTCTCCTCAAAATAATGCCCTATATGTGAAATTTATATTCTTCCAAGTAGGATATTTTTCGGTAAAAAGTAACAGAGGCAATTTAGGAAAACTAACTCAAGAATTTTTTTAAATAAACATTGTGTGCACCTGATCTATAAGTATCTACAGAAAGACAAAATTGAAAAATCGTATCAGTTTTTTACCATGTAACTCAATAATAACCTATTTCATTTAAAATTATATTTTAATTAGGGAATTTTATGGAAAGTCACGATAGCATAATGTCTTACTTATTAGATATAGAACCCTTGATCGGAAAATGTTTTATCAGAAATTTATATAAAGTACAAAATGTTAACATTTAAATACAGTAACTTGGTTTGCACTACTGCACTAGAACAATCTGTATACCCTGGGTATTTCACTACTTGTAAATGAGTTTTCGTACTTGAATATTTTCCCTACATACATATAGGATTTTGAATTAAATTGTTTTGTACTAAAATATGAAAAAATATAGAGCCCTGAATCGGAAAAGGTTTTATTAAAAATTCATATAAAGTATAAAATGTTAATATTTAAATAAGGGAACATGGTTTGTACTACTGCACTAAAACACCCTGCCTACTCTGGGGATTTCACTACCTGCAAATGTGTTTTTGTAATTGAATGTTTTCCCTACATACGTATAGGATTTTGAATAGAATTGTTTTGAATTAAAATCTGAAAATTTCCATTAAGATAAAAAATGTTAATATGTGGGGAAATATCGTGATATGATAATGTCACAAAATTTTAATATAGCAAAATATGTTCAATTAAAAATTCGAACTACATGAACTAAAACTTTTTAAAATCTGATTTCTCCGAGTTCTGAATTTATTTCAGATTTCAGCCTCCTATTTCTGTCCGTCTTCTTTGCTTTATTATTATAACACAATAATATAATAAATATAATTTAAGCATCGACGACGAATACACCATTAATTTAAAAAAAAATCGATAGTGTACGACCTTGTGAGAATAACATATTTAATAACACAATTGTTATAGTTGAAATTTGAAATACACTAGCCTGCTCTCGAAAATAAAAGGCGGGATCAGACGAAAATTTATTGTGTCTCGCTAAAAAGAAAATTGCTCGTTTATAGTTCGATTCTTGTAACCTCGGCCGCTTAGGTGGGAGACTGTAATGTACGAGTAAAAGAGTAACTTTTTGTCTTAGTATTTTTTTAAATTTTTATGGGAACACAATACAAGGCAAGAATTCACTCATAAAATTACCGATAAGTAGGTTAATTAAAAGTCAATCGCAGAAAAACACACTGTAATTTGTAAATACATTATGCGTTAGTAAGAAACTGGTTTATGGTATGGCATTTTAGGTTTTAGAAAACTGGAAATCATAATTTATTTACATTACTCGGAGGAGGATAATTTATTAAAGCTCAATATTTCATAATTTTTTCATTGACAGTATCTAACCTACCATAAAATAAATCGTTATATACAGATCGTTATATAAATTATTCCGTGTATCATGCTACTTCTCAAACTCAATTTACTGGAAAAAAATGGTTGACCATATCGATTTAACGAAATATGATCTTTTTCCTTAAAAATGTCCAAAAATTATAAATTAATAGGAAAAAATTAAAAAACTAAAAAAATTACAGGAAACGCCATAGAAAACACCTACACATGGAAGCACCCCTAAAACACTCGCCTCTGATTATAATAAATAAAACTTAACCAACATATCTCATTTAACACAAAAAGTTAAGTGAATTTATAGGGCCTGTAGTTTTAATAGCTGTGCTTTAGGCTCCATGTTCATACGAACTTTTTAACTTACTTCGATAAGTACTAATACATGCTGTATCAGTCAAAAATATTATTTAAAAAACACCCCATAGATATACCAAAATTTAAAAATGTTACTTCTGTAATATAATTTATTAGTACATCCAGAGACATATAGAATCGTCTCTGGTACATCTCCCAGATAGGGTAGGTATCAAAATACTGTTTTCAATGAAAACAGCTTGAGATCAAGTTCCTACAGTTTCTGGCACCACGGTAGAGATGTGATAAGAAATAAAATAGAACATAAGTTTTTTCAGAATTTAATATTTAAATACTGCGAATATTCCGCAATTTGTTACAAAGCAAAGAAGAATTCAGAAAAGTATACAGTAAAAGAATGAGGTAAAAAAAGTAGATATATTAGAAACATCTTTCATGAGAGTAACGATATATCTGGTGGTTTTCAACTCACTCCTTGAAATTTTTTATTATATTTAGAGACATACCTACCTCTTAATGGCATCATGAATCTGAATGCACAATGTTAATCTTTTATATATGACTTGCTGGTATAATGAATCCTCAATATTCGGTTCATAGTCACATGCGATTTCTTTGAAAAATTCTATTAATAAAGTCAGTTGGAATTTTAAATGCATGATGACGTACAACCAGCTGCTGCATACAACGCTAATGCTGTATCCGAATGTGCAGGTACATAGGTAGTATATTACATGAAACCAATTGGCCCACGTGCTCAAATATTGGTTTATAAACATCACTGTAAAAAATATTTTATCTTCATCACCTACGAAGGGCAACAGAAGGAAATGTGCGAAGGTGATTACCACAAACCACAGTAGAAAGTGCATTTTAAGCAAGACGCATTCTTGATGTATTTTTTCATGTACCCTACTGCCAGCTGCATCGAATGCCAAAAAGTTCTTCTGCACTAGGCGTGGGTACCGTAAAATATCTTTTATGGCATATATTTGAAAAACATAGCAACCAATAGCCTACAAGTTATTATTAGTTATATGTGCAATAATATGTTACAATACTCACAATTTGTTGACCCAAAATTCCGCTGATGTAACATCTCATCAGGGTTCTACTTGTATCTTTAAACATGAAGATAATACCAATTAAATTGAATATTTGTATATATAAGACAATTAAACCTTTGATCGTGTTAATGTAAAACACATACTTTTTTAAATTAAAGGTCAGCATATATAATAAGTAATATAGTGGGTCACCTGAAACATAATTCATATTCAAATTAATTGAGCATAACATGTTATCAAAAACTTTCTTATAAGCTGTCATTAAAAGTTGCGTTTATAATAGCTGCCATGGCTGCCAGTGTCACCACTGGTGTTAATATGTTTTTTAATGCCGTGGTTGGTGAAATGTTATCTTTCGTTCAATAAAAAGCAGTAGAGGTTGTAGTAATTCGTTTTTGGAAAAGTACACAGTTTTATTATCGACGATAAATAATTATCACAGTTGATATATACAGGGTTATTCAGAAAGTATCTCTAAAACTTTGAGGATATGTGCATCTTTAGCTAAAGTTGGATCTGGCGTCAAGTGGAGGTCGTGACAATTGGATGTCGTGACAATTGGATGGCACGTCATGCCCCCCATCTTTAAATAAGAAATCGATATCACCAAAAAAATTTTAATAAAAGTATTAGGATTTCCCGTAAACATTGTTTAAAGTTATACCATTATAAAGGACTACGTAGATGGGCAACTGTACTTCAATATCTGATATACCTACCACATGCCTAAGAATGTGGTAAAAAAGTAAACACTTTTTTGTCCCTCGAACGACGACCGAGCGAATACAGTTGAAGCGGGGATAATATCTCTATTGTCTATTCAGTCATCAGTCTATCTGTGTCTTCTCTCAATGTCGGTGTTTTATTTATATCGTAGGAGTGTTAAACTGTAACATTTTCAAAATGGCTCATGTTTACAGTAATGCTGAGTTAATGGACTGTTACCAGTGGATTATCAATTACAAGTTAGGTTTTGTGAGTGGTTGTTGCAGAAAAATGCTGAAAATCCATTTTTACTTAATTTCACAAAATTTACTATGGATTTTTTTGGAAACTACCAAATTTTATTATGGATAAGTTCTGAATAACACTGTATAGTGCAGTTAGAAGAGTGGTTAATATTAATAGGTACCTTGCGACTTTAAAGAGCTTACCCAACCAGCGAATTTGTTTTATAACTTAAATATTATACAATTATTATATTTGACTAATGCATTACTGCTTCTAAATGCTAATAGAGAATATTAGACTTGTAGAAAACACTATTTTGATATTTCCAACTAAACTGTTTTGTAAATTTTTCGTTAAAACGTTTTTGCAACAAAATTATAAAATTGCTTATAAATTAATTAAAATTTTATTTTATAAACGTTTCTGTGACCAAGACATAAAACATTTAAGCTTATAATATCAAACTGTTTTATAATGTGTACTTAGAAACATACTGTGGCATTTTTAGAACTGTTATAAAGACATATTAAGATTATTTTGTAACTGTTCCCTATTAGCTTACAAAATAATTAAGTTAGAGAATTGTTTGAGACAATAATTTCTAATTCCGTTATATAATTATCATGTAGCAATACAATTTGCTGCAATATGGAAATGGTAACAAGGTCTTTATAAAACATAATAGTTTATTTAACTTTAAAATTGTTTGTTTCAGCTAGTGGAGAATGCTGGATGTGTGCATTTAGACATGATATTATTACCTTGAGGTGGTTATCAGTTTTGAGAATTATAATTTTATAAGGTTGGAAAGTAACATGTAAAATCTCCTTAATTTGTATATTTAAAGACGACATTACAGGTAACAGCAGCAACAGCTGTTCTCTATAATTTACCACACTTCAATTCAAAATCTCCTACACAGTTTTAGGTAAATTCCTCCAAACTTACAATTCTCAGTTATTTTAACTTGCTCATTTTATGGATAAACATTTTATAGGTACTTGAATATACTTTGTTATTTGTTACACATGTTAATGACAATACGGGTGTCCCAAGACCCTCATCTCTAAGGTGTATTATTCTATAGGTATTTTATAGCAATCACCTAAAGTGTTTAATTATTTTAAAATATCTGCAAATAACACAAAAATGTTTTATGTAAAGAAGCCATTTTCAAATGCCAATTCTGAAGGTCAAAAGTATAACAAGCCATAAATATTTTAAAAATAATTAATTTACTAACATTTATAGCAATAAAAAAGGCGCTAGTTATAAAATTAAGGTATTTAAAACAAATTGATGAAAATTTAAATGTCAAAAAACGTAAATTAGTAAACTTGAATTTTTACAAAATATCAAAAATTATTAGAAATTATCACCAAACTCGAGGCCCATTTAAAATTTATTAAAAACATGCTATATAAATTACAGTAAAATATCTTTCGCATTGAAAATTGCCATCGCCGCCTGTCAAATTTGTCCAATGGGCTAGCTAATAGAAGAAGTTAAAATATACTTTGCTTAATCACTTAGATGGCGGTCGGTCAACAACTAACATGTTCTGTGTGCCATGACTCCATGACAGAAATACTTCTTGAAACTGTTGTGATGTAATTACGAAACTATTTTATTTTATTGATATGACTGGAGTCCAAGTTTTTTAAAGCTTGAGGAGATGTTTATATAATAGTTTTGTAATGATTCCAACGAGCTTTACAAAATACCAAAGGCGATTAAATAATTTTATTAGATGGTGCCAATTTTCCATTTATAGGTGCTGGAAAAACGTTTTAAAAGTATTTCTGAGAGTAACGTTGTTTCATAAAATTTGTTTGGGAAACATTTCTGCAGTTTCTATAAAATACTAAATTTCTAGTTGGGTAGTTACGCATTTGAGCAAGTTAAATTATCAGTTTAATTATCGCTAGTAATATACATAAATTCATTCCTTAAACAAGCCTATATATCAGAAATTCCAAACGCGGTTTTTATAGTTTCACCACCGCCTCCAAATGTGTAAAACGATGAGTCTTAAATACCTTAAAAATGAATTTGATATATTGGAGATTAAAAATATTTTATTTAAATAGCATTTAAAAATACTTATTCTACCGAGATGGGCATCTTATGACGAGCGTGCGTTAGACGTTACATAGAAACAAGAATGTCTCAAATCCGAAATTTTGTTCCTAGGAGTTATCGACACTGCCGAGTTCAAAGAAAATATTGGCAGTGCCGTACCACTTCCGGTTATACCGAAAATGGCAACCAACTTCGTTATTTTAAACGGATCCCTCCATTTTTAATTCCTTTTTCGGATTCTATATGGTATTTTACCTAAACTTTCATAAGGGTACCATATGGCGGGAGTATAAGCTGTTTGTAATAGTTATGCAAATTAGTACAAAGTTATCTGAGTTATACAGGGTCTTGAAAATTCCGATCAAATGTTGGCAACTTCAGGATTAAAATTCTTGTTTATTTTAAACAGCTAACTATTAAAAGAGTTGACGAAAAAAAGCTAGGGGAGCTGCTGAGCAGGCAATCCTGTGATGCTGTGTTTAGTTGTAATAATTCTGAAGAGGCTACCGAGTACTTTATTAATATTTGAAAATTGCAAAAAATAAAGGAAAGAAAGCCATGCATCACAAAAAATCCCGTGTATGACGGAGAGGGGAACAATTTTTACATGGATGAATTGTGGTTACAGTTTATTTTCATAACAGCTAGTACGCAGAAACAGCATTACGTGTGTAACCCCCCATGACAATACCTATATACACAGGGTGTTCAACATAGACCATCCATTAGACGTTTCTAGAGTTTATATATGGGGGTTTCTCACAATTTTCTATCGATTAAAAATATTGCCGATGACGTCACACTTCCGGTTCTAACGGAAGTACACATCAACTCGCCTCTTTCAAATGGAATGAACAAATTTTTATTTCATTTGTGGATTCTACGTCAAGTTTAAAGGTAACATAACAACGATAACATGAGCTCAATGATCCCCAGACCTGCCTTGCCTTGATTTTCTTTATGGGGCTATATTAAGGACAGGATATATGAAACTACTCCAATAGACACATACGGTTTACGAACAAAGATAAGAAATGTTTTTCTGGCGAAATTTTCGTCACAGGATTGCCTTGTGCCTAGAGAACAATGGCAGAGATTTTGAGCAGTTGCGTGATAATAATTTACTTTAGAACTGCACAATGTTTAGCTTCCTGACTACTACATACATGTGTTCTAGTATTGTTTTCGCAATTAGCATTAGCGATTGTGTCAAAAATCTCCTTTAGTTTTACAAAACATTTTGTACGAGGATATCTTTGTAGATCTGAATTATTAACTTGGTAAATACGAGTTGCTAATAAACGATTACCATAAGGTAGATAAGTTATTTGCAAACTGTGCATTTTTTCATAAAAAATTACATTTTACGGGAAACTACTGAGTTTAGGTATAGGAGTAGGTATATCAAAGTTGCAGGGAATTTAATTCTGAATCTTTTGATGTAAAAAGATATAGGGTGCTGTATTTGAATTTTTTCGAGATTTTTAATTTTGCCTATTGATAAGTTGGTCGTCACTTCTTGTACGCCCTGTACAACTAAGGTCACTATTTGAAATAGGATTGTAAAGAGCCACCTTTCCTAATAATTTGATCAGTAGATGTTAGGATAACATGATAATTTCAGAAATTGTACCTAAGTGGCCAATATCGACCAAAAAAATCTTTCAAACTAAATATCTGGAGAACTATGAATATTAGGATAGAACTATTTGACACAAAGTAGGTACCCTTTATTTTTCACGTAAAATCTAAAAACACTATAAAAAATACTGAACACCCCGTATGTTTGAAAATATGTTTAGTTTGTAAGCTTTTGACCAATCTGGTAATGCCGTAAAAAAACACTTATATATTAAATCTTGCTTGTTCACCTAGAGATTGGACTTATGTCCACTACTGGGACATGCTTTATATTCAAGATCGATGATATGTATGGAAACTGTCGACGATTAAAAGTAAGATAACTAACAAAAAATGTTGTACACAATAGTTTTAAGGTTTTGTAAAATCTACTGTACCTAATAAAAATTAAGTATACAGGATCAGTTAAAAAGTCATGGAAAAACAAAGTTGATCCTTTTTAAGTGAACACCCTGAATATTTTTTCATTTTTAATTAGGACGTTCCTTTACGAGTACTCTGATATAGGAGTTGATGGGCCTATTTATAATAATAAGGAACATATGATCAAAAAAGTGTGCCATAAGAGTAATGTGTTCAACATAGGCTATGTAGCCCGTGTACCATAGCAACCAATTTACGTTCTCTTTCCAACACACTACCCTTATGGCACACTCTTTTGGTCATATCTTCCTTATTATTATAGTTAGATCCATCAACTTCTACATTAGCGTATTCCTAAAAGAACGTTCTAACTAAAAATTATACAGGGTGTTCCATTAAAAAAGAGCCACTTTGTTTTTCCATGACTTTTTTACTGATCCTGTATACCTAATTTTGCTCTATTATAATAGATCTTAAAAAACCTTAAAACTTTTGTGTTTAACATTTTTGCTACCTATATTACTTTAGGAAATAATTGACCGTTTCCATACCATGTCAGGGAGCCTGTATATATGTTGTTGTTTTATCACTTTTAGATGTGGATTCGAAATGGCTCTTTATTTCCTAAAAGTTTCCGGAATAATGATTTAGGGTAGGTACTATATCTTTGATTTGAAACATAACGTAAACACGGTTGCTATTATCATAACAAAATTATATTGAAGTAATATTTATTATACATACCTTTCATATACTTCACAGTCTCAAACATTTTGGGGTTGTACTTCTCTTTCACTGTTGGCCCTATCTATCTAGCTGCACTGATTTCGGGCAACTCAATACATTAAAGAAAACTGAATAAAAATAATTGTGACCATAGTCATATTTATAAATACCACTATGGAGTTTCCTTTATAATATATTCCAGGTTAACGTTTCGAATAGATGATAATATAATCAAGAATTAATAGAATCTTCAGAGCTGTAGTGGTTGTAGACATATTATAATTGAAATGATCACAATTACTCCTGTATATATATGTATTGTAAATTAATGGTAATCACCTAAGGAATTAACGTTGATTATACACAATATCATTAATATCCCGTTCTCCTATTGAATACTTAGACAATGAATTAATAATTTACTTTATATTATAAAATTAACATCCCTCATTAAAATAATCGGCTCAATACCCATTAATTTTTAATTTAATTTTTGTCTTTGATCACTTTTTGCATACTTACAAGCATCATATTATGCTTCTGTAAATTTGTACTTGTATAATAAGAGTAGACTTATCCAGATATATCAATAACAGTCCCATCAGCTCAAACCTATGTTTTGGTCTCGTTTATGTAAGTTACTTAATTATAGTTTTTGAGACCATAAGCAATAATTAACTAATTTCATTGTCGTACTTTGGATTATAAAATAGATACGTTGCGCGTAACATTTCATTTCCAGCCAATGTTTAAACTTTAAATGATGCTGATGATGTTGATGAGTTTAACAGTACTTTAACTCCGTTATGTGTCATACTTAAAATGAAAATGAAAATATATACAGGGTTATTCAGAACTTATCTCTAAAACTTTGACGATATCTGCATCCTTAAATAAGAAATCGATATCACCAAAAAAATTTATAATAAAAGTCTTAGAATTTCCCGTAAACAATGTTTAAAGTTGTACCATTATAAAGGACTACGTAGATGGGCAACTGTACTTCACCGACATTTAATATACCACATTCCTAAGAATGTGGTAAAAAAAAAACACGTTTTTGTACCTGGAACGCCTGGTTAAGACCGAGCGAATAGAGTTGGAGTGGGGATAATATCTCTATTGTCTATTCAGTCATCAGTCTATCTGTGTCCTCTCTCAGTGCTCGGTGTTTTATTTATCGTAGGAGTGTTAAACTGTAAAATTTTCAAAATGGCTCATATGTACAGTAATGCTGAGTTAATGGACATGATTCTTATTTATGGTGAAGTTGGAATGGACGAGATGGTGGCCCGGGACGACCACAACGTATTTTAGCAGCTGAATAAGAAGTGCTGAATCTGGTTCGTAACAATACGCGAATAAGTACAAGTCAGATCGCTAGGCAGGTGCCTAGGGTATCCCAATCAACGGTGTGGCGCTTACTACACGAAGCTCAGTTTTATCCGTATCATATCCAGCTTGTTCAAGCACTGTTACCAGTGGATTATCAATAATTACGTGACGAGTTAGGTTTTGTGAGTGGTTGTTGCAACAAAATGCTGAAAATCCCCAATTTACTTAATAATTTGCGTTTTACAAGATCAGCAACCAGGAGGAACATTCGGTTTAGTGCGGCAAAATTGGATAAGGGCGTGCCCAAAAGTGTGTACAAGTCGAGGAATATTATTTCGAACAGCTTTTGTAACAAGGTATGTGCAAATTTTTTATAAATTGCATGTTTCTAATACCTAGTAATCAAGTAGCGCAATTCTTCAAAATTAGTGTAACAAAATTTTATTCAGATGATACTAGACAAGTTGTTGGCTGTTATAGTTGAATTTATTTCTTCAATAAAAAAACCAAAAGAAAATCTTTTTATTTTTTTTATTTTTGGAGGACTTTCAGCTTATTTTTTTTACATTGATACCTTCTCCGACGTTTCGTCCGAGTTTTCGGACTTCTTCATAGGTTACTTAAATACTGAAAATAATGTTTTTACATGAATAATTAAATTAGATTATTATAGTTGAATTTATTTCTTCAACTTCACTTCACTAATCTAATTTAATTATTCATGTAAAAACATTATTTTCAGTATTTAAGTAACCTATGAAGAAGTCCGAAAACTCGGACGAAACGTCGGAGAAGGTATCAATGTAAAAAAAATAAGCTGAAAGTCCTCCAAAAATAAAAAAAATAAAAAGATTTTCTTTTGGTTTTTTTTATTGAAGAAAAAAATTTTATTCATTTTAAAGACACGTCACTTTGGTCACATCTATCTATCTTTAAGTTTAATTGAAAGTAAAAACACTGCAAATCTTTTTTGCGCCGGGTGTCGGCATACTGTCAGCTCAGAACTTCCAAAGTTTTTTTCGTGCTAGTCAATTTGCATTGTCAGTCCGAAAGTCACTCCACTACAGTGGACCAGTATCCAGCGGCGTGCAATGAAAAATTTTTAAATAGTTTTCAGAACCCACCAAAAATTTTTTTTTGCACTACCACATTTGTACATATATGTTGAACATCCCCAAATTTTAATATGGATAAGTTCTGAATAACACTGTATAAAAGAATTGCTGACATGTCATTTTCTTCTGCATACCTTAATAATAGGCATATGGAAATAAATAATATAATAAATAATACCTATTTAGACTATTTTATTTTTTTGGGAAAATATTTAAGATAACTTAGTTTGGAATGACAACAGTTTTTATACTGTCCTGAAAGTTGTACACGTCAGAGTACTGTTCAGAAACATTAACTATTTTACCAGGTTTTCAGAGATTCATTACTTATTTATATTAATGAATGACCTGTTCCGAATTAAATATGAAATATAACGATGTCCGTTGGTATAACAAAAATGTACATTAATATCTTATTAACATTACTTTATAATATCCTTAAGGCGTTTTATAGGGTAGTTCAATAAATAATATCGACTTTTTAATATTACCTTTGCATAAATTTGTATAAATATTATAGGATAAATCGTCTTTTTTTGTTATCTTCTCGGTTCACGATATCAAGCTGCTTCGCATTCTGAACAAAACGAGCTGTTGAGGTTCAGCAGACATTAAACCTGTCCATTACGAAAAATAGTTAGTTCTTGGTACAGAGAACGTGATGGTGATCGTCGCCTCATGATCTTTGCTCTGACTGAGAGGAGGATAAACAAGGAAAGGCGAAGATCTGAGTAAGGTCACACTGTCCGTTTCTACTATACCAGCTAGCTCATTTACCATTGACCCCAAAGATTTGACGGCGTTTTCGCGATTTAATACCACCATAGTTATAGTCGAGAGGTAATCTTCAGCCTCCATATCTTAGTAAAAGAATGTAGACAGGCTTCGAGAAATGATAAGTTCGGCGTTAGTGGCTTTCTCGTTGTCTAAATTTGACTTTGTCTTTGATTGTTTGATTCAAAATTTATTGTACTACAATGGAGAGCCTAGATTGGTGGAGACCCAGCGCACGCAGGAGAGATAGGGAGCACTACAATATCTTAAGTCTAGTCATCAAAGCTACGATAGTAACTGAACTTCCTAGCTGACAATAAATATTAATTAAAATAATATTTTAAATAAAATAAAATAATCTTTATGATATGGGAGATGGAAGATGATATAAGAAAATATAAAAAAAATTGTTTACATGCACTAACAAACAAATAAAAATATTCTCAATTTGGAATGCCGAAATGCAGACGCTGAATAAAATGTTTGTTTTGAATTAAAAACCATTGTCACGTATCATAATTCTGAAAAAAATTATTTACATATTATTTTAAATATACATACAATGATTTCAAAGTTGTAACCGAAATATACGATACCTATAAAGTTTACTTTCTTAGCACCTTTATTTGCATTTCCAAGTTCTTCTCTCTTAGTTTAAAGGATAGGAAGGATAGGGCACCGTGAGTTAAACAATGGTAAGTATTTCAACAACAGTTTATACCTATTGTAAATTTACATAAAACATGTATGAGTGCTGTTCACGTATAGCTTTCACACACTGAGATTAACGGCTAATTCCCCTGATTTTTTATACCTACTGTATTCTTCTTTTACATGAAAAATCAAATATATTAATTATATTAATAGCCTCCAACGTTATATTGTTATAGTCGCCAGATTATGTTAGGACTCCAGGGCGATGACAATATAACTTAAAATATATTCACTAAATACTTCGCTAGCTGATATGATAGCTAAATGCTTTATTTTACTTAGGAATGCTAATTTATATAATAGGTGTAAACGTTTGCTGAGTTCGATATTGTCTATAATTGTAACATTTTTTAGTTTATGGTCAAAATTGAAAACCGTTCAAATGTAGATGGATCGAATTTCGACGCGGAATGCAGGATCTTGTAGGCAACTGATCACAATCGGATCAGTTGCTCATAGTTTAGTGTTACGATCGCTCATCCCACAAGTGTGCCCTGAGTAGATGTAACTCAGAATGACCGCCTTCTACATTTTTTCAGCATGCCGGTATGACTTTCAATTACGAAACTAGTGTATCTCTTGCCCCACCGAGTGCTTCTATAATTAGTACCACAAGTCTCACAGTATGTTTGGATGAAGTCTGCGGAGTTCGAAGAGAGGGTCTCGACATTTCGCCCCTTTGTGAATCAAATAATACAAAACAGGCAATTTTATATATCTAGCATAATATAAAGTGATCAAATGGGCAGAGGCGAACCAAGAAATAAGTGGTCTCCGGAAGTTTTGAATGACGTAGTCAAACATATTTAAAGTTTTCCTGCATATAAAAGTCATTCTTGCAGAGAGACGACATAAAAAATACTTTCAACCAGACCTGATGATTTAAAAAAATTATGCACTTCAGAAATATACTTGTTACAAATGTGACTTACTCAAAATAAAAATTTCTTAAGCAAATGACGAAGAAAAAGCGAATTTAATTTTAGAGCAAACAAGTCATCATGCCGAAGCCACAGACACGTATCATTCAAAAACTAACCATAAAAATATGGCAAGACAACATCTGTATTCCCTTTGACTTGCAACAGTCTTGACCCACTTCATATCTTAAAACTTCAATTTTGATTTACAAAAGACAATTATGGACCATGTAACATTACAGTCCATAACCTAACTCCAAATGAAGATACCTGCTACATGTGGGATGAATCTGTTTCGGGATAAGTCAGGAATCGGATTACCTCTTGTTTATACTGGCATATTATGAATCTCCCTCACAATGAAAAGGTGCGTTTCTATTGGGATACATGAGGTGGTCAGAGTAAAAACGAGTAAATCACGTAGCGGCTATTTATGGCACTTTTAAAATAGAAACATATACTTCAATCTTGGTCACAAGTTCCTCGTCAGTGGCCATTTGCATACAGATTGCGATGTGGACCAGGCTGCCATTGAGAAAGTGAATAAAAAGACCGCAATGAAACTAGTTTTTATATATCATGGCATAGCATGACATACCAGGTGCATCTCATGCGTTTTTCTTGAAAACCACGTTCTTGGTTGTAAAATTATTTTTAAATATCACAATAAATTTATTTAAAATTTTTAGCGTATCAGTTAATTTTAATTGAATGAATATTACACCCATAGTCTTTTTGTATTGAACTGAAGTTATACTAAATTGGTAATAGAGGTCAATTCACTAACCTTTCCTTGTAAATTTAGAAGAAAATTGCATGCGATAAATTTTCGAGATAAGCCAAAACTAATTTTGGATTGTTGATAATAACTACTATTGGCTGGGAAAACCAATGTATTTGAAATTATGTGTTGCTGCAAGTAACGAAATTTTTTATATATTTTGTATTAACCCACTACTTAATCTTCATTGTGGAATTTATTTAAGTTTAGCCGATACATCTTAGACCACCGTGCATGTTCCGTTCCTAGTATTAGTTATAAGTGTTTTTTTATTTTATCTTTAATTTAATTATTTTGTTAATTGTTAGCATAGTTTTGTTTGACATTGGCTTCAATTTTGGGCTTATTTTCAATGTTAAAAATAATTTTGTCCGACATCGGTGTAAGTTGGAACTATGGCCTTTATCGCGATAAGTAGTGTCCACGTACCTGGGATTATTAGCTTGACTATCGCGAGTGCCGGATCTAGCTAGAGAAACGCGCTTCGCCTTATACAGAAGCAATTGTCACCTCCAACTCCTAGACTAAGGTGAGTCTAACTTCCACTTGATTTTGCATTTGTCGACAATTTATATTTGTTTTAATTAAATACAGTCCACAACCATTATTAACATTTACATTAACAGTGCATATTTGCTGAAACCTGTAGTGTTGAAAACCAAACTATTGTCATGAACGATAATGATAACAATAATAATGAATACACTATTTCACAGCTTCACGTAAGTATATTTTAAATGTCCCGATCGTTATCATTGGTCTATTTTCAAAATGGTGATTTTTTTAATAGTTGCAGCTTGTTTTAGCTTTTTGTGAAATGTGAATTTGTAAATTTTACAAATTTTTCTATACATCCGGTTCTCCTAAACGGTTGGGTATTACTTGTGATAAACGTTTGGATTGGACTCAACTCATAAGTCTGTTATGTGCCAAACTAGAAGGAGTTATGTTTTAAAATTTATGTCAAGACTATGCAGTCCAGATACTCTCAAGTCACTTCATTAGGTTAATCTTAATTCCCATATCAAATATGGAATACAAAAAGTATCTGATGGAATTTTTACATCTTGTTGATAAGTAGTTGCGACCATTTTATGAAAATTTAAGAATGGCTGATGTTCCAGATACTGATCCAGATTTTTTGGAGATTGACGCTGATGAATAATGCCTGCCTAATTCCCACTGCGTCTAAAATTTATAGACTTAAAGTATTGCCCAATGTTTTCCGCAGAATATCTTGCCCATTGTAGATCCTTCCAGAGAAACTTTTCTCTATTTTCTGAAATCTTTTTCTGGACAAAGCAACCCTGTAATAAGTCAGCAAAATTTAAAAATCATCGTATTCCATAACTTTTATTATAAATGGATGGAAATAGATTGGTCTTTTTGCAACCTCTTATCAGCTGTATCCAGTCATAAGGGTGATTAATTTTCATTGTGGTCTTTTTCTTCGCTTTCTCAATAATAGCGTGATCCACTTCGCATTCTATATGCGAATGGCCACTGACAAGGAACTTGTGATCAGTAGATTAAAGGGTATTTCTCTTTTAAAACTGCCATAATAGGCGTTACGTGACTGTTTTTATTCTGACCACCGCATGTATCCCTGTAGAAACACACCTTTTTCAGATTCATCCCACATGTAGCAGGTAGTTTCATTTGCAGCTAGGTCATTGACTGTACCGTTACATAGTCCATAGGTTTTGTAAAACGAAGTTGAAGTTTTAAGATATGGAGTGGGTAAACACTGTTGCAGATCTAAGACAAACACAGCTGTTGATGGATTAAGAATTATGGTATTTCTTGCCATACTTTTATGGTTAGCTGTTGATTGATACCCTTCTCTGGCATGGGCATGATGACTTATTTGCTCTAAAATTAAATTCGCTTTTTCATCTTCATTTGCGTAAGAAATTTTTATTTTGAGTAAATTACATTTATAGTAAATATGTTTCTGTGGTTTTTTAAATGCCACACCTATTTCATGAAAATTTCTTGCATAGATCGTCATTGATACATAATATTCAATTTCTCTATAAAGAGGATACATTTCTTAAATCGTTAAGTCTTATTAATATAGGTATTTTTTTACGTCCTCTCTCTTGTAACGTAGGTACCCTTTGAGGTTCGTTTCATTAGGTTGACTATTATGTACCCCGTAAAACACCCAAGCTAATTGCTGGTGGCTTAAGTTCTTAATTTTCATCTAATACGCTGGAAGACGCTGATTGGCTAGTAAACGGTAGCCCCACCAAAAAATCAAGCGAACACGCCGGTGTGAATTAGGAAGAAAAGAGATAGTTGCAAGCTACCATACTAGATACATGTGAGTTATTTTACCTATTTGAAATATATAATTTATTAATTTTCATTATTGGTTGAGATTATTAGTGCAGAACTACGCTAATAGCGATTTGTTGGTATTATTAACTAATTATATTTCATGTATAAATAAAGTAGTACTAGGATTTACCTGGATCTGTAGGTAAATTGTCTAGGCGTGGTTAGTTGAGCAATTTTTTGTCACCCTATACGGTGAGCAGCAATACGAGCTAGAACAGTAGATTACAGTTTCAATATTCATTTATAAATTTGGGAAGCTGTGTTCTATTCAAGGGATTTATAGAAAATATAGATTCTAGTAATCAATAAATTTTAGTTTTCTTGCCTCCATTTTGTTCCAAATCGAATTGCGACCATTCAATACCACGTGTCAGTGTTTTTGGGGAATTAAGTTTATCTATCGTATGTTATATTATCTTGATTATCTTCGCGTTACAATACTACAGATTGTAAGCGATTGATAAATGCTAATATCGTATTTCTGCACTAGGTTAAATAATTTGTTCTTTGCATTTATCTACCGTTGTTAGAGGTAGTGTGGTTTTGCTTTGCCTACCTGAGTAGAGATTTTAATTAATAACTCACATACACGCCGATTGGGAGTCTGGAACCGTTTCCTAATAATTCTAGACATTCATTGATTATTGTTCTTTGGCAACAAATTTGTAAAATAAATCAATACGAATGTTTATAACTTGTCACTCAGTCTTTTGCATATAGCAATGGAATAATTTTCTCTCTTAATTAGAATAGTAATATATCTTTGCTTAACCGGTTCTGAAACCCTTGTTTTGGAATTTTGGGTCAGATGATAGAGGGTTTTTTATTTGTTTTATTTTTGATCCTTCTGAACTATAGTATTTTTAATTATTAAAGATTAGAGTTTTTTTAAGAATAGTTGTCGAGTGGCTGAACTGTAATCAGTTCATTTGAATACAAATTTTTGGATAATTTTATTTGATTCATTCTGGGTAGGGTCACTAAAGGTTGACACCTTCCAGGTTTTGTTTTCATTTGTTTATAATTTTCCCTGTGATAATTCACAGAGTATTTGACAAGAACCAGATTTTCTGGTACATTCCCTTCAGGAAAATATTTATACTTTTTAATCTTGGCTAAACTAGCCTTCAACGTTCATCTATATATACTTGTAAATTGTGGGGCACTCTTAACACAAGCAATTCTTTGTATGTACTCTTCTGAGACGAGCCAGCTGTAACCTGACTGCAAGATCAATAACCTGCTAAAGAACTCTGCAACCCTACCATCTACAGATCCTTAGATAAAAGGATTGAACTTAGCAGTACGTGACCGTCATCTGGACTAGAGCTCTAGCTTTCCCACTTGGCTACGGCAAATCCACCAGGATCCAACCAGCAGCAACAGGTTAAGGGTGAGAGTACCGACATCATAGAAGGAACGAGATTTTAAAAGTGTCACCAAACCTCATAAAATTTATGTAAAGTTAGCCCAGGTTAAATTTCATTTTACCATTTTTTTTTTCAATTTTGTTAGTCAATATTATCTCAATTTTAAATTATTATTGTTTAATAGTTCCATAGTTTAACTTCCAATTAATCAGTGTAATTATCATTGCTTATAGATTATGTTGTATTCAACTAACTTTTATATAGTTTTCTTTTATCTTATATCTAAAAATTATCCTGGTGCCCAAAAATAACTTGTCAACACTCAAAGCAGTCCTACGAATACTACGCCCTAGTATCATAAATCTCCCTAAGCTACCGGAGTAATATCAGTGAACTTAAGCTAGTGGAATTGCACATCCCTAGCTTATGTAAAGTTCATAGCACTCTGTAATAATGACTTTCATATGGTGGAAAACTTTAAATATGTTTGACTACGTCATTCAAAACTTCCTGAGACCACTTATTTTGTTGTTCACCTCTGCCGCTTAAACACTTTATATTATGCTAGATGTTAGAAATTGCCTATTTTGTATTATTTGATTCACAGAGGTGTCAATAAGTGTCAGAGGTGACCTTCGTCTCACCATATGTGTCAATAGAACACTTCTTACATATTGGATTTCTTTCTCCACTAACACTAAGTGCATAATTGCACGAAAATTTTCGAACTCTATCTGTCTCAGTCAGTGGATTTCAACTTTCCTGGTTCTGCCAATAGTTCGAGCTCTACCCAACATCAGAGGACTCCCCACATAGAGGTTGCAGCTATGGATTGGAGAATGACCTCGAATGTTTCCACTGTGAAGCGAATTAAATGGGCTATAAATACTTTTGCCTTATATAAGAGTACGGGTATGGATGGAATATTTCCGGCTCTTTTTCAACAAAGGTCAGCATACATTATCCAGCATCTGCAAGATCTATACATAACAACATAAGCTCTGGGATATATTCCAAAACCCTGGAGAGCAGCGAAAGTGGTTTTTATTCCTAATGCTGGTATTCTTATGATGAAGCGAAGGCCTTTAGACCGATCTGCCTAACCCCGTTTTTATTGAAACTACAAGAAAGGCTCATAGAGAGATTTCTGAAAGAGGGCTCGGTAGTGACTATACCATTACATAGCTCACAGCACGTCTACCAAACAGGTAGATCTACGGAAACACCATTGCACTTCGTGGTCTACAAAATAGAGAAAACAATTAGCCAGAAGGAGCTCGCTATCGGGACCTGGGGCATTTGATAATACCTCCTACAATTCAATTCTAACAGCGGCTGAGGACCACGGTGCCTTGTTTGCGTCTTACAGCGAATTCTTCGTTTTCTGAGGAAGCTGCTATCGTTTTAGATAAATGATATTAATTACTTGTTACTTGATACGTTCAAAATGAATTGTATCATATTTTAGCATATAACAGCATATATTCGCATTTAGCATATTTTATACACAGTGCTTTCGAAAAGTAACGAATAAATTCATTATTTTAGAAATTGAGAAGTTTTCGAAAAAATCCCCTAACACGTCGATTTTGTTTTTAAAAAAGGCACTTTTTGACGTAGGACCCATATTTGTGACGTCATCGTTGTTCGAGATATGACGTCATCGACAATTTTTTTAAATAACAACCTACAATTTTGACCACGCCGTTTGAAAGAGCGTATCATTCTACATACGCATCATGAAAAATCATGGTTGCCTGACAAGTTGGCTTAGCGACCGAGAATGTTTTTTATTGCTGTCAGGTAAAAACTTGAAATCGTACTTTATTAAATAGTTTTTTCTGTTTTTTGAGTTATTTCTTTAGTTCTTATCTTTTGTTTGGCAAAAGCGTTTGAAGTGTTTATTGAGTAGTAACTTTGTCATTTTATAAAAAAAAATTGTTAAATTAACTGAACGAGAACGAATTGAAATTCTTTGCATGATCGGACTTGGAGACAGGATGCGCACCCAAAGAGAAGTAGTTGAATTGTTCAATGAAACTCATCCTGATCGACATCCCATTAGCCAAAGCATGGTAAGCAATATTGAGTCTAAATACCGTAACTTTGGACATATTCGTGATCTTCCTAAATCCGGTCGACCGTCAAAATCAATAGATGATGAGATTAATGTTTTTTTGGCAATACAAGAAAATCATCACTCAACACTTAACCAATTGGCTTCTGATTTCAATATGACAGCGTCCACAGTTCACAAAATTATGAAAAAAGCAAAGTATCATCCTTATAAGGTATGCCTTGTTCATGAGCTATCTGAAGACGACTTTGATCGGCGAAATCAATTCTGCGAGCAAATGCAAGAGTTATGCAATAATGATAATAATTTCATAAAAAACGTAATTTTTTCTGACGAGGCTACGTTTGTTTTGAACGGCCATGTCAATAGGCAAAACTGCCGTTATTGGGCTACCGAGAATCCCCGATGGATGATGGAGTATCACACTCAAAGTCTCCAGAAAGTAAATGTGTGGTGCGGCATAGTCGACGGAAGAATTCTGGGTCCCTATTTCCTTGACGTCAACCTAACTGGTGCAAGATATTTGGATTTTCTTCGAGACAACCTCATTCCTGCACTAATAACTTTATATCCAGATATAGAGGGACGTGATCTTCCAAGAAATGACATGTTCTTTCAACAAGATGGTGCACCTCCCCATTATGCAGCACCTGTCCGTGTTTATTTAGATGAGCTGTTCCCGAATCGTTGGATAGGGAGAAGGGGGCCGATTGAATGGCCAGCCAGATCGCCTGATTTGACACCCCTAGATTATTTCTTGTGGGGATACTTAAAAAGCAAAGGATACGTTACTAGACCGGTTAATTTAGAAGATTTAAAAGCAAGAATTCGTCACGAGATACATCGTATACCTCCTGAAGTTATAGATAATGTCCAAAAAGAGTTTATTAATCGTCTTGGCTACTAACTGTCAGGCAGCCAACGGTGCACAATTTGAACATTTAATTTAGTCGATTTTTTACATAATCATTATCATTGTCAGTATTTGGAAAATTAAATTTTAAGATCTTCAAACATTATTTTCTTGAAATTTTTGTTATGTAGCACCATGATTTTTCATGATGCGTATGTAGAATGATACGCTCTTTCAAATGGCGTGGTCAAAATTGGGGGTTGCTATTTAAAAAAATTTTTCGAAAACTTCTCAAATTATAAAATAATGAATTTATTCGCTATTCTTTTAAAGCACTGTATATATATATATATATATATATATATATATATATATATATATATATATATATATATATATATATATATATATATTCACTATGTGAAGTAATCCAATTTTTAAAAAGCTAATTTTATATTACTGATAAGAGTTGTTGTTGTTGTTGAGTACAAAAATGTTTTTGTAAATTATAGGTAATTGAACCTAGAAATTATAATATATAATATATAATATATATATATATATATATATATATATATATATTATATATATTATATATTATAATTTCTAGGTTCAATTACCTATAATTTACAAAAACATTTTTGTACTCAACAACAACAACAACTCTTATCAGTAATATAAAATTAGCTTTTTAAAAATTGGATTACTTCACATAGAGGCGACATAAGATGTAATAAAATGTGATTCATGTGATTTAGCTAAACACTCATTGGACAATAATCACTCGTTTTCTTGAGATGAAAGTTAGAATATAAAAATAGAAAGCGACCTTTCAGAAGGAACCTTCTTTGTGTGATGCATATTTATTTTCAAAGATTAAAATATAATTAAACCAAGAAGAGACATTGATAGTCTTGGTGCAACCAATCTACACGTTCCTTTTACATTTTTACAATTCTCTCAGGGGATAAACATTTTAATATTTACTTAACATTGCTTGGGATTTTACTCTTCTGTGGGGAAGGTTGTACTTGCCTTCTACAATCTTTTTGCTTTAATTGTGAAATTTGATAATTTTCTAGTAATTATTGATTATTAATATTAAATATTTTTTAATGATACCAGGGTGACTACCTATCCTCATCCTATATTAAAATGCCTAATTGTATCAAGTTTATAAACCTTTGAAGTAGTTTTCTGCTATCTGAACTGACCAACAGATGGTATTCTTTGAATTCCTTTCTTTATCATAACAATAAATTGTATTTCTAAAATTTTACATATCTAGTTGGCAGTTGGCAACAAAAATTTTAAGAATTTCGTTCGTTTTTAACGAACAACCGATATAAGTGGCGTAATTATAAACATATTCTGAATTATTCTAACAATTTTATTAGCTGAAGACGTTTTATTGTAAAAGGTGAAATGTTGGTAATATTGTCTATATGAATATTACCATTTTTATATGTTTTATGAGAAAACCAAACATAACCAAATACTCTAATTTAATATCACTTTTTCGTAATTACTTTTATCAGTTTTATGTATTCAAAACTTTTATATTTAATACATTTACAGTTTCTTGATGAAAAACCAATATTAGCTTCGAATCTTTGAATTGAGAGAAATAGTGCATTTCTACAAGGCTGCTCTATACCCAGTAGAAACTTCTATATAAGGTGGCGCAAAATCATGTTCCCTATATTGGTATTATCATGTTTGTAGTTGACATCTGTCTGAGTTTATACATATACCTCGTTCAGCTCGATCAAGGAAGAATATAGACCGTGTACGTAGGGATGTGATGGAAAGGCCAAGAAAATCAACAAGAAAACGATCTACGCAATTAACCATTAGCCGACGTTCATTACAGCGAATTTTAGTGAAAGACACGCATGTTTCCCTACAAGATACAGGTAACCTATAAAATTCTGCCTGTAGACCTTGAGAAATGACTTCAAATGCTATCGTGAACCTTGTAAATAAAATTGTTGAATTTTGGAACAAAATTATAATGCGTGACGAAGCTCATTTTTGCCTGAATGGAGCTGTATGCCACAAATGATTCACCAGCAATCGCTATATGAGTAAAAAAAGATACCGTATGGTGTGGAGTTAATGCTAGAAAAATAATCGGGCCTCATTTTTTTGAGGACGATCGAGGAAGAACCATTAGGGTAAATGGAAATCGCTACAGAAGCATGCTGCTAATTTTTTTAGTTCCAGAAATCTAAGAACTTAATCAGGAGGATATGTGATATCAACAAGGTAGTGCCACAACACACACAGGTCGTGAGATAATGGCAATTTTGAATAGGAGTTTCCTGGACAGCTCATCCCCAGGAACGCTGATATGGCATATCCGCCAAGGTCTCCCGATTTATTGTGCCTGACTTTTGGTTATGGGGCTATCTCAAAGATATGGCCTTTGCAAATCATCCTCAAACCTTGGATGCACTACAAGGCAACACCGCCTGGAATACTGGAAAAAAGTTATGAAAAATGTTCTACAAAAAACTCATTGCATTAATGCTAAGGGTGACCATTTGGTCCATATTATTTTTAGTCTGTAACAAAAGAAACGTTTAGGGTTTTAATAAATATTTTTAATTCATAATAGGACTGTTTTTTAATTAATCTTAGTTTTATATAAAAAACAAATCGGGGTCTTAATTTTATCTATTTACTTACCTTTCATCTGCCACGAATTTAAATAATAGATGCTTTACTGCCATAACTGATAAACCTTCTGCAGACATATCACAAATATCGAAATATCAAATATCACAATCACAATATAAAAAATCGAACGGAAAACGCAGAGAACCACAGACAATTCCAATGTTTTGTCTTCTCTCTTACAAGTAGATTTATTCTTAAATTACATATTTCTGATAAACGGGTTTTATCTTTAAAACATTTAATTGATGCTGCCTGTTGCCCGTATTAATATTAATTATACAAATACATCTGTGGTCTGTGGCTTTATAGCAAAACGCATTATCTAGAAAAAATAAAATTTAATAGGCAAGAAAAATTAAAGTTTTAACTTATAACTTGTTTTGTTTTGTGCAGCTCATTGTAATAAAACACATTTTAGTATAATTTAAGGAAATTATATAAAAAAAAAATGTCAATAAAATTAAAATATAGGTCACTTTAGCGACATTAAATTGTATTGTAATTAGTAATTAATGACAGTAAGTTGACAAAAAACAAATTTTGACCGAAGAGGTGTGATAGTATTTATTGCCATAAAATTATCGAAATATATTGTTTTAAATAATACAGACTACTACTTGGTTACAAATTAATTTAATATTTTTATTTGGAATTTAAGTATTTAGATAATTTTAGATTATCTGTTATCTTAATCTAGATAATTTAATATATAATTATCTTTTATCTGTATCTAGATACCATTTTCAGATTTCATCTGTTATTTTATCTAGATGAAATTATTATTATCTTTATACAAGACTGGCAATAAGAAGGGAAAAATTAAAAACTATAAATAAAGACATATTTATTTTCTTCTATATATTCATTTTATTCGTTATCTAGCTAAGTGACTTAGGCTAATAATCTCATGATTAATTAATAAATTTATTAATGTATTAGGTGAATACATAAATCTATTGAAAGTACAGGGTAAAGATACAAGAGCAAAAGTTAAACTTTATTTAAAGATACGAGACTCGCATATTCATAAAATATTTTAATATTTAATTATAACATCAGTGAATTATTTAAAAATGTCCTGTCCAGAGGCTTATAATATTTAGTGGCTTATATTTATGAAGAGTAATACCAAACTATATACCACCCGCGTCAGCTGAAATAAAAAAAATTGTTTACTGAATTTTCCAAGCGACATAATATGAAAATTTTTGCTAAAATTTATCAAATGTGGTACTAGTATAAATATTTATTTTTATTTATTTATTTATTTATTTATTTATTTATTTATTTATTTATTTATTTATTTATTTATTTATTTATTTATTTATTTATTTATTTATTTATTTATTTATTTATTTATTTATTTATTTATTTATTTATTTATTTATTTGATACACTGCCCAACAGGAAACCCAATTATAGGGCAGGAAAGAACATTTAAGTAAGAGTTACCTATATACTTGAGTATAATTTTAAAAGCTACAACATAAAATTTTAAAAGCTACAAAACAAACAAAAACAACAACATATTAAAAATAAAAAAAAAGTTGAAAACTAACACAAGGTGGATTTAAGTTCACTAAGTTTACAATTAAAGATATCCAGATTAAGAGAGTCAAAATGTGTACACATTACATGGAGAGGAGAATGCTTAAGTAAATTAGTTCGTGGAGTGTTAAGGTAAAATAAGTTTGTAGATCGCGTACGTTGTGATGGAGCATGCAATTGTATCATGTTTAATAACAATGGACAGTCAATATGGCTGTTCATAAGTTTAAATAAAAAAACACATGTGTGATATTTTCTCCTGCTAGCCAAGTTTAATTATATAAGATATAATTATATAAGACATATAAGATATATTTGACATATATCTTATATGTCAAATATTTATACAGGTTTGTTTCACTCATATATTATATAATACTACTATTTCGCGGGTAGAGGCCCAAAAATTCCGAAAACACCACGGCGCCGACATACAATCCCTGAGTACCTTAGTCAAATGTGCGCATGCGCACGAATATCGCAAAATGTAGACGATTCTAATAAATTCAAGGTATTAAGATCTGAAGTCAAATCCCTAATTAATTTCGCCTACAAGGACTACTTGATATCTATCGAGGAAGACTTATCTATACATCCTAAACGTTTCTGGTCCTATATCAACTCAAAAGCAAGTTCCACATCTATTCCCTCACACATGAGTTATAATGATATTACATTATATGAGCCTTCTGATATAGTAGATGCATTCGCCGATTATTTCTCGAAAGCTTTCAGCGGAAGTACTGCCCCTTCTTTCAACTACGACACTGTTACAAATTGTGACCTATTGTGCATTCCCGAAATCTCTGAAGATGATATAATACAAGCCATTAAAAAAATTAAAGGTAATTTTACAATGGGGCCTGATTTAATACCTGCCTTTTTAGTAAAAGATTGTGGAATAATCTTTGCCAAACCTTTAAAAATGATTTTTAATGCCATTCTTAAATATAGTGTGTTTCCAGACTCATGGAAACTTTCTAGAATATGTCCTGTTCACAAAAAAGATTCCAAAAATAATATAACCAACTATAGGCCTATTGCAATTATAAGTAATTTTTCAAAAATTTTTGAGATAGTCATTCACAATTATTTATACTCTCATGTGGAGAGATATATCTGTGAGCATCAACATGGTTTCGTGAAGGGGCGGTCGACTACAACCAACCTCGTCAACAAAGTGCAGTATATATCTGAAGTGCTCGATAGAGGTAGTCAAGTAGACGTAATATACACCGATTTTTCTAAGGCTTTTGATCGGCTTAACCATGATCTCTTAATTAAGAAGCTGTATTTAACGGGTGTATCTAATTCTCTCTTGACTTTGTTTCGCTCTTATTTTACAAATAGATTCCAATTCGTTCAGTACCGGGGCTTTCAGTCAAGTAATTTTTCGCAATTGTCAGGTGTTCCACAGGGATCGATTCTGGGACCTTTATTTTTCATTATATTTATCAATGATTTGACTGATTTGTTCGATGTTAATTATTTAATGTATGCTGATGATCTTAAGTTATTTATTGAGATAAACACGGCATCTGATTACTCTAAATTACAGAACAACTTATCTGTATTAGATCGTTGGTGTGAAGATAATTACTTACCGTTGAACATCAGTAAATGTAATATCATGTCTTATAGTCGTCGGAAAAATGTTCAACGTCTTGATTACATTATGCACAACACTATTTTAAATAGAGTCACGCAATTCAAAGATCTAGGTGTTACATTTTGTGATAATTTATCATTTGACACACATATTCAGTCAGTAACTGAATCTGCATTTAAAAGTCTGGGTTTTGTCTTGCGCAATTCTAAGGGTTTTCGAAATGTAGCCACATTTAATACGCTCTTTAATTGTTTTGTTCGCTGCAAGCTGGAATACGCCTCCATTGTTTGGAGTCCAATTTATGACATTCATATCACACAAGTAGAAAAGGTGCAGCGGAGATACTTAAAGACATTACATTTCATCAACTTTGGCACCTATCCGGTTCGTGGTATTCCGCAAGACATTTTGTTATCCACATTCAACTTAATTAGCTTACAACGTCGGCGCATTATGTACTCTCTAATCTTTTTGCATAAAATTATCAATAATTCTCTGAATGCACCTTCTCTGCTGTCTCGAATTTTATATCGTGTTCCTCGACTCAATTCTAGATCTAATTCAGTGCTGCAATTGCCAACACCCCGTACAAACATTCTCATAGCCTCCCCTCTTTATCAAATTACTGTTAACTATCAAATGTATGAAGATCGACTTGATATATTTTTTCATTCAACTGAATATATTAAAAATTTATTTGCATAGTCGTCTGTATATTGTATTGATGATATATCTTTGTATTTCTTATTTGTTGTTTTGTATTTTTACTCATGTTGTCTATATTATGATTTTATATTATGTATTTTTAATGTTGTTTTTCAAACCTTGTTCTGTAACTGGGATTCGTCCCGTTGGACATTGTACTCTAAAATAAAATAAAAAAATAAAATAAAATAAAAAATCCAATAAGCGTGCGACATAAATACTACATCTCTGTCTACCGACTTCTTTAAAATAAAAATTGAAAGTTGGAAAGTCTGTCAGCCTATAAACAATGTGTTAGCTTCCGTTACCATGGGGATCGATGATATCTGTGCGTGCGTAAGTCGAACAAAGGGTCTCTGGAAGAGTATAGCACTATATCTTTCCTCCTTCAGTGTTTTCGGAGAAACAGCTTATGGGCTAACTTAGGAGATACCCGATATAGTAGTATTATATTATATTATAGTAGTATTATATTATGACCCATGATACAACTACACAGATATGCTCATAACTTTCGTTTGTTTGCGCATGACGTCATTCGTGAGGGAAAAAAGGTAATGCGATGCGAAAATTCTTATGGGCAGTGATATAATTATTTTCGTGTTTATCAATTGTTTTTTCCTCGTAACTGACGTCACTATGCGGATTGGCATATCTGTGAAGTTGTATCATGATTATGAACTGGACAATTGGTAAAATGACAGTCGATAGTAAAACACATTTGTTCTTATGAAAACGTTTTGCTCTATGTTAAAATTGTTAAAATTTCATTATTGTTCTTGTTGACATTCTTTACGTTAAAAATGTCAGTATTATACTGTTGTCACATATTTGAAAACCCTTCAAACATGAATTCATCCAAAATTATGTGCAATTTTACGTCTCAATACTTTTTAATTGTGAACAAGTTTTAGTACTCATATTTTGATATTCAACGTTATGTTTTATTATAAGAGAAAAAATAGGGTATTCGACCCTTAGTTAATATGTAAATGTTTATACATCCTTCTAAAGTAACTGTTTTCTCTAGATCAATGGTGTCTTCTCTAGTTACAATCAATGCGAAAAGCAACCGCGTATTTAGTTTTCTGGTCTTTCAATAAAAATATTTGCCATATATATTACCAAATTTCTGGCGTACATTCAATATTTAATAATTTATAACAGATTCCGAGAGAACATGTTTTGTTCGTCTTCTAAAGAAATTAATTGAGCCTTTAAAACTATTATAATGGCAAATAAGTTTATTTAGTCTGTATTCTGTAGCTAACAGTAAGTAAATGGGTCATGTATGCTTACCTGACCTAATACTTCATTTCCCAAATCTAAAAGACCGAAACTTGATAGTTTGATATCCTTTGAAGTGTTCATCATTATCATTATCAAGGCTTGTCTATTTTGGAAATTCCAGTTCTCCCACGGACACTGGCAGACAGTATTATACAACTTTGATGACTAAAATTATTGTAAAAATATATTATTAGTTTTCAAAGCACAAGTTGTAAAAGTGGTATTAAAAACCATAATTTTCAGGCTGCATCTAATAAATAAAAAATATCTATCTATTATGAAAGATCCATAAAAGAACATGAACTTCAGTTTCAAAACTAAAGACCCATACTGCATAAGCATGAATATAACATTTAAAAAATCACAGTGGAAAATTAAGTGCAACAGGACAGGAAAGAAGAGGAATGATAAACATGCAACACTTACATACTTAAGTTAAAAACATATTTCCAAAACAAAGATCATCTATTTGAATGGCAACTGTAAAATTGATAATTTTTGGTTTCAAACCATTAAACCTATTTATGCAGAACTTTTTTATTTAATATCTTACAAACAGACCAATAAGGATAAGATTTTAAATGAAGAGACTATAAAGAAAATACCATCAATTTCCTGAAGCAACAAGATAATATGTAAACTACTAGCAGCCTAATCGTCTCACTAACGTAACCCGGAAGAACGGATACACAAAATGTAGCCATACTTCATACATGCAATACAGTAGGATAGTTTCTAAACCATCGAAGAATTGAGAATTAACAACTAAGCTGTTTTTGCAGTCTCATGTACAGAACATCCAGAATGAAAATGACATTCAGTTGGGTACTTTCTAGCCCTAAACTTGCTTTACGCAATATTTACAGTTTTTACGTAAGGGAAATACTGTTGAAAATGCCCATTTTTATTGAAGGAGATGCCGAAAACAACTACTCCACTTGCATTACTACGGCATCTCCATATAAGTCACCTCATCCTTCATCGAAACCAACTAGCAGACACTGACCGGTTTCGCGCTTATTATGCGCTCGTCAGAATGCCATTGCTAGTGGAATCGATGAACGATTTTGCGACATGATTACCTAAGGGGCATCGTGAATGTTAATAATGGTGAGAAACACACCGTAGTGCCCTCTTTGGGTGTTTGCTACTATCCGTCTGACAATTATTGTCAAATTGAGAAATGCAACGCCAGTCGGGGCACATTGCCCGTGGAGTAGTTGGTTTCGGCAGGTCCTTCAAATACATAAGTAGGATTATCCTCCTCCAAGACAATAGAGGTCACTACTGTAATGGCACTTGTGGAAAAGTAGTTCGCTATCTGTCCGCCAATTTGACAATAATTGTCAGACGGATAGTAGCAAAGACCCAAATAGGGCATTACGGTATGTTTCTCACCGCTACTTACCTATTTTTATATAATACTAAGTCTACAAAGAAATTAATGATAACATTTTCCCTTTTTTGTGATGAGAACGAAACGTGGACGTTTTTTTCACTAAAAAATGTCTCCGTCTTAGTGATTTGGTTAGATACTAAGTTCGTACAGACTGTATATGATAGCAAATTACTTGAAAGGTTGCCATATACTGCATAACAAAATATCACACAATTTAAATGAGTAGGTTAGGTTAGGTTAGGTTCAAAAGTGAGTGGGCCGAAAACCAGACCCTCCACCGCGACCATGTGGTCTATTGTGGCTCACACCTACTTATATTTCACCCAACAGGTCCAGCTTCTTAATGTAGCTGATCACCTTATTGGGTGAGAGTTTGTTCAGATCCTCTGGCAGAAGTTGTCCTTTGCCAAATAATGAGTATCTGATCCTTTCCCCAGCAGGGCAGGTGCACAATATGTGTTCTGCCGTTTCATCATCTTCTAAGCATAGGCGGCACTCAGCATCTTCTGCTAGGCCGAATTTGCACAGATGATATTTTAAACGGCAGTGGCCCGTATATAGGCCAATTAGAGTTCGTAGGTGAAACCTGCTTAACTCTAGAAGTTTTTTAGTTCTTGTTTTTGAAGGGTTTATTATAAACGCCTTCGAATGAACTAATCGTGGTAGTTCCTGCCAGTACTGGAGGATTTGCTCCTCAGCCCGGGTCAAGAGCGTTGCTTTGGCAGTACTCGAGGATATGCCAAGCACCGGTTCTGGTCCGACAAATTCAGAGGCAGCACCCTCCCTAGCTAGAGAGTCGGCTGCCTCATTCCCCTCATGGCCAGAATGGCCTGGGACCCAGACCAGAGTTATTCTATTTTTTCTGCTCAATTGAGCAAGTGCCTGCTGGCAGCTCCATACCGTTTTTGAGTTGCAACGGTAGGAACCAAGAGCTTTAAGAGCTGCTTGGCTGTCTGAGAAGATTTTTATCGATTTGCGTGTAAGTTGCCTTTGTTCCAGCCTCTGTACACACAATTCGATGGCATAAATTTCTGCCTGAAATATAGTTGCATAACTGCCAAGGGATGAAGATATTTTCACCGTTGGGTTGCAACTATATACTCCGGCTCCAATTTTAAATGAGTAACGCTTACCTCATCCTGTAACGCCTGACCACATCTGGCCAGCATACAAGTAGTCCCTGAAGTTATAACCACAACAATCACTGCGCGAATGTAGCTTGGAGGGCTGACCTCCTGTAATTAACAATAACAATTAATACGTAGTATCAGTGCATTTTTTTTTGAAGGCGGTTGGACCCTTTGGTGTAAAGCTAACACTGACGTGGTTTTCCACATAACAACAAAACACTATACTGCACTCGACACGCGTTTCGCCAACTAAGTTGGCGAAACGCGCCCGAGTGCAGTATAGTATTTTGTTGTTATGTGGAAAACCATGTAAGTGTTAACAGTGCATTTGTTACATTACAATTAATTATTGTGAGTATTTTATAGAGTTGCGGCAGAAATTAAAATGTGCACTATCAAAATTTGTAAGCAAAATTCATACTTAGGTGAATGTAGTGTTTGACTACTCACCGTAGCAATAAAGTAAGTCGTAGCAGTTAGGGAAAGAGATATCGAGATAGCCAACATAATCACGCTCCAGTTACCTATTTTAAGAAAAATAATGGACGTCCTGTAAATATTAAAAAGATTAGTACTTAATAGTAGTCATTCATGTATTTACTTATTTATTTATTTATTTATTTACTTATTATAAATGCTATTTAAACTCAAAAAGAACACATAAGTACAATTTATACACAGTTAGTCATGCAGTAAGAGATACAATATTTTCCTATTAAATATTCTTAAATTAGGGGCATTTTTGGACAACACCAAACCCAATTATGTGTAAGTTTTATTCCCGTTTCGTCGCGTTGATTCCTCCATCATATTCATTATGTTTTCATTTTCTAGAAAAATTTTATGTTCCGAAAACTATCATTTTCTTATCGCTGCTTCCGCAACTGATGGTCTCGAGCGTCAGTTCGGTATAATTTTCTTTTTGATATGTTAGAATTTCTGTTTAAAAATAAATTTATCGCTGAGCCTATCGTCTGTGGATGGGATTCTTCGTCCAATTGCTTTTAAAATTTTCCGAACTACATCTTTCGCCTCGTTTGCATGCATTCCTAGTTTCGCCTTTGACACTATCCAGTTTTATATGCGATCTTCTTCATCTTTAGATAAAATAGGCGAATAGGATATGGTTTACGCTCCATTTTATAGGTAATAATTCAAAAAGGTAGTTATAAACATAAGTAACTAGTCATTACTAAGTAGTTTTTTATTTATGGATATAGGTTTTTTAACCATTATAAATTATTACATTATACATAAAAATATGGTGATAGACAGTTGACAAATCATCTTTTTGTACTTTTATACCTACTCTCCTATTTTTTCCAATTAGAAATGTTTTGTAATCTATAAATAATAAAATATCAGTATTCAGTGTACATTCTTTGTATTTGCAAAAATATACATTGCATCTAAAATTCAAAATACCCAAATATCAGTACAAATCAAATTAATATTATTGTGTACTTACTACCGAATGAAAGCTCCAATGTCCAGTTATTGTCCAATACAAATCCATGTTTATTTACTGGTTAATATTGAAGTGTTTTAAATATAAGCTACTTCATTGAATCTCTATATTCCAATAAAATTTAAGGCTCATTTTGGAACAATTTAAAAAAGTAAGTATACCAGTAATGATATAATGTAATGAAGCACATTAATAAATCCGAAAAATGGCATTAATAGCTGAAAATATAACTTACAACGACGGCCCGACCCGAAAGTATTCGATCACACCCGAATCTTCAAACTCTGTGATTGTGATGGCAGCGCAGAGGAATCGATTTAAATAGGTAGTTACAGTCGCGCAACACACCATATCCGCAACGATGGTACTTAGAATAATTTCGCCATCTCTTGTCTACTCGTAAGGAAATATTCTCCCCGCCCCCGGGAATAAGTTCCCGACGGCACTAGGAATAAATTAGACGTCCCGGTCTGTTGGCAAGAAAATATACTAAGTCCGATTTTCGCCACAGCGCCTGCTCGAGGTCCCACTGAATTCAAGTCAGCGGTGACCGACTCGATTAGTCAGCCGATCGCCGTCCAGCACCAAGTCTAGTCCCACCTGTATCTACCTCTGCTACGAAGGATAGTAGAGTTGATATTGTTAAGTCCCCAACGACAGTCGGAATAATTTCACCAGCTACTGTCTGCTAGTAAGTCAGTATTCTTGCTAGTAGTAAGTAAACTAAGCTGGCCACCAGCCTGCCGTAGTGAACTTGAACATTTAATCGACTGGTCCTGCCTACCCCTACTACATCTGATCGTAAGAAAACTGCAGACACAATTATTCTAGGTCTTGAGGTAAGACTTCTGCACAAGTGTCACTAAGTTCCCTACCGCCAGGCACGAGAGTTCCTGAGAAGTAGTGAATAAGCGCAGCAGTACCGTCCGACCATTTACCAGATATAGAAGTCCCAGGACCGCTAAGGAAGTAAGCTTGAGGAAAAAGTTCAAATAGGAAATTGATCCTAGGCTATCGATTTAATCATACCAGCTTTACTGTCGCCGGTTTAAAAGCTTAGAGAATACACGCTGAGACCCTTCCGGGGTGTTGGAACTATAGTGTCGTAGCTAACCATACTTTCTTTGCAGCTTTACTGTCGCCAGTCTACGGGCCTAGGGAAGACACGCTGGGACCCTTTCCAGGGTGTTGGAACTATAGTGTCGTAATTAATCATACTTTCTTCGCAGTTTCACTGTCGCCAGTCTACCAGCTTAGGGAAGACACGCTGAGAACCTTCCGGCACATTGGAACTGTAAAGTTGTACTTTACTGTCGCCGGTCTGTAAGCGTAAGTAAGACACGCTGAGACTCTTCTGGCATGTTGTAGCAATAGTGTCATAGCTAATTATACCTTTTTTGCAGCATTTTGTTTTAACCATACATTTATTCCAGGTGGGCTCCGTTGTTGCAACAGCTATATTGTTGTAGTGTATACGATAGCCAAGGATAGGGATAATTAGTAAGAGTATTCTTCTTTAAGCTCCTTCCTTCCTCACCTGGTATCCGTGCTCGCCGACAGTTCCTAACTCATCTAGTTGCTTGTTATCCGCAGAAACTCACCCCGCTTGTAGACTAACACCAGTTTGTGCTCATTCCCACTTACCAACGCACTGCATGGTTTTTAGTAATTAAAGATAATCATTTTAGTTATGTGTATAGTAGGTCTGTGTAAATAAACGTATGAAATTATTATTACTGTCTTTTCATAGCTGTGTGTGTGTGTAAAGTATAATTTGCCATAAAGACCGCATGGCGGACCGTATCTTCATGGTAGCTGCCTGAGTAGTGGTGTTTCTGTATTTTAAAAAGGAACTGGCGCCCAAGGCAAATATAAATAGAAACCGATACTCGGGCGGCAAAGCGACACTTCATACCAGCAATTCGAAGAATACGTCACAAATCAGGCGACCGAGCAGGGATTTTAATAAGGGAAAATTATGAAGATTGGAGTTAGAGGAGCTTTTCGTATAAGTCTGTAAGTCCCCGATTTTGATCGAGTTTTGCCGAAGTCCTCCTGGTAATAGACAACACTTGTGGGGTATTATTTTCCACATAATCGACCGCTAGAAAGCGATTTTTTTACATCCGAGAAGAGTTTCGACAGCGACTAATAAGTTTTGAGGATATTTTAGAATGACTAGGCTGGAGATTTGATTCCAAGGACCGACCCCACCTTAATATTTCCTAGTTCACCCGATGTTACACGAACCGAAGGAAGCCGTGTGGAAAATCATTTTCTGGGTAATCGGGAATCGATTGGGCACATCGGTAGTTGGATCCGAGCAACCGTTCCACCAAGAAGTCTGAAGTCGAAAATAGAAAATGAAGTGTTCTGGACGTTCTTCGTAGTCGACCGCCCTGCCAGTAAGATTTTTATCGCTTCGCCGGATTTGGCCCGGACTCACCTGACTTCTGCGCCAAAATTTACCTAGCTTGTGACCCCTCTTTTATCACTCAATCATGGACGCAGAATCGAACGGTGGTAGTCTCGTAGGTGATCTGTTTAACCGTTGTAGTTCCGTTGTAGAAGTTCCTAAGTAGTAAGTTGCCACTGGAAATGGCAGCTGAACACATCGTTGGCAATACCGCTCCAAGACCTCTGCAACTAGATACCAGTGTGCTGACAGCGTAGGAGATGCCGCTCCACTACTGCAACTACTACCACCGGACAGCATTCTAAGTGAAGATGCCCAACAAAGAAGATTCACCGACCCTGACGATTGACACCAAAGACGAAGACGTACGTTTCAGTTGGATATACAAACTCAAGAAAGGCCAGATCGACGCTGAATTGCAAAAATTCCGCCTAGACCCGAATGGAACCGTGGAGAAGAAGGCCGTTATCGAAATCGTTACCAAATTTAAACAGTTCTATCTCCCAGCAAACTACGAGTCATTCCTAGAGGGACAAATATACTACCACCGCCAACAGCCCGAGACTACGTGGTAGCTCTGCAAACTCTGATACGCCACCATGAAGAATTTCCAGCTAAGAACCCTCTGCACCGATTGCATGGGAATTTACGACCAGAGTATATCCTCTTATGCGACATACAAGAACCACGCGACCTAGTGCGCAGGATAGAACTGCTGACAGATAGATAGATAATTTGAGCTGCTACAGAAGGAAATCCCAACACAGAAGATAAGCCGACCACCCGCTACCTCAACATCCGAGTTAACGTTGCTCTAGAGAGACGCCGTCTCACCCCTATTTGAACGACTACTTCCAGTTAGAAACCAGTAACCAACACCACTTAACAGTAGAGAACCGAATACCTCAGTAGTATAGCTGTGCTCGTTCTGTGATGGCATGTCCATTCGAAGTGACCAAATATCAAGGGAACCCGTAAGGGTTGAGTTTAATAATCTGAAGAAGTACGTGGCCATGACCAGAAGGTTTAGTTTTGATGTTTTGCCACGCGGATAATCCAGATGGCGCTGTACTGGGGGGGGCTTTATTTTGAAAAAAGGTCCTTATGTGATACCTTAATAGATTTAAATCTGAAAAAGTGTAGTTGACAAAGACCTGAGGCTTTTAGTTCCGATGTTTTGCCGCGCGGATAATCCAGATGGCGCTGTACTAGGGGGGGTTTTGCTGCGCGGAATCTATAGGCGACGCTGTACTGAGGGTGTTGCCAAAAGATATCTATGTGCTAGCCTGGTGGATTGAAATCTGAAAAAGTGGATGGTTGAGAATAATTAGAGAATGCAGTAGGTTTTAGTTCATGTTATATTCTATGAGCCGTGTTTTACTTGAGGCTCACTGCAATTGAGCTATTTTAGTGTGATTATAAATGGTTCTGAGTAATCGTTTTTCATCTTTCCTTGAGACTGGTGCTGGTTTCATTTTTATTGTGGTGTGTTTTGTATTATCATATTTTTCCACCGCTTTAGGAATAAGTGCACCCATCTATTGTGTCTTTGTAAATTAAATTATTTCCACAATATATTTTTTATTGTTCTATTAACCCTTTCCACAATATAAGCCTTCTTTTCCACTATAAGTGGTATAACGATGCACACCATATTTTTTTAATAATATCCTGAAGTTATTCTTTAAATATTCAGTGCCCATGTCGGTTTGTAAATGGGTAGGCTTTTGGATTTACAATACTTTTTCCATAGCCTTAGAAACTTCAACACCAGTTTTAGGGGCTGATTCTATAATTTGTCGTTTGTCAACGATGTCGCTTAATAACAAGTAGGGATATAACAATTTCCATAACGACAATCGCAGGAAACTTATTCTGTAAAATTGTCGTTCTCTGTTTGACCTTGCAAATAATTTCAACGACAATTGTGTTGTGGTAGCACTGCAAAATTAAGAAATTTTAAAGGAAAGTTTCGAAAGGTGGGGTTAAGCAATTTTCTTTTAAATAGAATCAAATTCAAATTGATTACAGTCCAATATTATTGAATTATATAATTTTATTGAATTGTATTCATAATAAAAATATGAAAAAAATGCAACTAAAACTTTTAGAGAGCAATTCAAATTTATTTAGAGAGATAATATACCATTTTGCGAATGTTTCTATTTTCTACTATTTCATAAAGTAATATGATAAGGTTTCCAAAATACAAATTTACTTCTGTTTCTGGCAGTTCTTCTATTATTGGGTTTATTTCATTGATGTGTCCTGTGTGTCAGGCACCTTGAGAGACAATTAGTAAACGTAGTTTCAAGTTCGTTTGGATCGCCTCAATGCACATAATTTATGGGATTATTATTAACTTCCATAAATATACTATAACCAACTGTCGTTGGGGCAATAATTTGTTTATATTTCGGTAATCTACTATCATCATCTTGCTTCAATGATTGATAATAACGTTTGTGGGTTATTGTTTTAAGGACAATATCTTTACACACTTGTTCAATCTCTTTTTGAAGAATATTTAAGGTATTTTTCAAAAGTAATTCATACAATCCTTGAGTGCCTTTATATTTTGGCTAAAGTTTTTAGCTCCTTAAGCGGTCTCCGTATTAGCCAGTTCTGCAATCAACATGGTATCCCAAATGATGTAATCACTGCACCCGCTGTTTAGTTGGCAAAGGTAACTTAGTTATTGTAGAAAGTGCTTACTATTTGGATTTCCATATATAAACGAAGACCTTACCATTTTAAAGGCTGCTAAAGTCATTCCTATTCACAAGAAAGGTGATCCGCAATATCGCTAACTACCGCCCAATATCTATCTTAAGTGTGTTTTCCAAGATTTATGAAAACATTGTTTATAACAAAATGTATAACTTCTTGACAGACTTCAATATTTTGAATGATTCTCAGCATGGTTTTCGGAGAGGCAGATCTACGCAATCAGCGGCTTCTACTCTGCTCGAGCATGTTTACGCGTGCCTTGATGGCGGAAGGCATGTGGCAGGTTTTTTCTTTGACCTGACACGTGCCTTTGACTGCCTGAACTTAAATTTTGTTGAGAGTAAATTGTTCAACTTGGGATTTAGGGGTATATTTTTGGACTGGCTGATGGCCTTCTTGAGAGATAGGACAATCCTGGTAAAAGCGGGGACAGGTACATCAGATTGTCGTGAAGTAAATGCAGGTGTACCTCAGGGATCTGTACTGGGACCACTTATATTCCTGTTGTTCGTTAATGACCTACCTATACATATTAAAAGCGACATCATCACATTATTTGCAGATGACACTTCATTAGTGGTATCAGCGCAAACCCATGAGGAGATGGTCTCATCCTCGGTAAATGTAATTGGATGTTTTGTAGAATGATGCAATGAAAATGGTTTGATAGTTAACTTAGATAAAACACATTGTATTTACTTTCAAAATAATTTAGTACATAAGGAGATAGAGATATCACTTCAAAGCTGTAAAATAAAATCAGTTGATAAAACGAAGTTTCTTGGGATTATTGTGGATCAGGATCTTTCATGGGCTGCTCATATTGATGATTTAAGCAAGAGACTTAATAAATCGTATTATGCTGTTTCTCGCATTAGGGACTCTATGCCTCTATCTGCACTTCTTAATGTGTATTATAGTCTCGTGTATAGTCACCTGAGTTATAACGTGATGTTCTGTGGTAATTCCACAGAGAGTCAGAGGATTTTTATTGCCCAGAAACGCATAATTTGAAATATGTTTGGTATTCATCAGAGGGAGTCATGCAGGCCTCTTTTCATTAGACACAAACTCTCCACTTTTTCCTGCATATTTATATATAAAATATTACAGCACATAAGAAAACATTTAAAAGATTTGAAAAAAAATAATTTCAATCACGGATATCAAACCAGGCACTGCGAAATGTTATGTATTCCTAAGCACAGGACTAAAAAATTTGAGAAATCCCCCTTGTACATGGGCATAAAGTTTTATAATCACTTACCGCTTTATTTTAAAACTGTAAGTGAAACTGTATTTAAAAACAAAATAAAAAGGTTACTCCTTCACAAGGCTTATTATAGCGTGGATGAGTTTTTAAGTGATGATTTGGTGTAAATTTGTTTTCTGTTGTTTGTTAGACTCTTAGTTTTTAAATGATAATTTTTTTTGTAGATCTGTTTTTTTTTTTGTTTTTTTTTTCTTGATATCTGTTGAACTTACTATAAAGCTGTGACTTGTCCTATACATTGATATGTCCAAAGGATTAATAAAGATTTATTATTATTATTATTATTATTATTATTATTAGGTAAGGCTAGATTGTAATTTTAAATAATTTTTTTTTATTCTTAATCACTCTAGTACATTGTTAACTTTAAATATTTTTTTTGTCATTCAATTTCAAACTGTCAATAAATGTAATATGTATCCAGTTTTTTGTATTAATTTATTTCTGACCTCACCTGTATTTAGGAAAACTAAGTAACATAGTTTTGATTATTCATAGCTAGTTTTTTGTATTCATTTATTTCTGACCTCACCCGTATTTAGTAAAACTAAGTAACATAGTTTTGATTTTTTTCCTATAGAAAAACCTCTGGCGATATCTATAGGGTGATAGTATAGAGCGTCCTCTCCGAACCTACCCTAACGACTAAACTAGCTAATTTGTAATTAATTTTGTTTGGCTATAGCCAAGAAGCAAGCAAAATTGGTTATAAAGTAAAGCTATTTTGAAGGAAATTCTATAGAAAGTTGAGCTAGATCATATCACATAAATAATGGAGCCAAAAATTATTTAATATTTATTTTCTTTAAAAAGATACAAGTAGAAGATATTCATTGCGAATACTCATATCTTCTGAAGTACTCTGTATAATACTAGCAAAACCTATATTGGCAAATTCGGAAAAATATTCCGAATTCAAATATGAAATAAAAACATGTCATTCTATTTAAAAAAAACATAACTTTCATATGGCCCCGATTTATAGAGCACGTTACATGTCTATACATATTTTTTACATGTGCGTATTTAAAGTCATTTTGATATTGTCTATTAGATAACATCCGATTTTTTATTATGAATGCGCTGCGATTCGAAAATATTTTTGCAGGTATGTAGCCAATTAATGAAGCTAAACATATTCAAGATGTTTTTTTGAACGCAAATTTCAATTTAGTGTATTTTAAAGTGATTTTTTTATTATTTTCGTATGCAACATGCGCTATATTATTTTATTTTTAAATTGACCTTGACATTTTACTATTTCTCTACAAAATAAAGCCCTATATGTGAAATTTATATTCTTCCAAGTAAGATATTTTTCGGTAAAAAGTAACAGAGGAAATTTTTTAAATAAACATTGTGTGCATCTGACGTATAGGTATATACAGATATACATAATTGAAAAATCGTATCAGTTTTTTACCATGTTACTCAATAATAACCTCTTTCATTTAAGATTATATCTTAATTAGGGAATTTTACCGAAAGTCACGGTATCATCATGTCTTACTTATTATATAGAGCCCTGAATCAGAAAATGTTTTATCAGAAATTTATATAAAGTACAAAATGTTAACATCTAAATACAGTAACTTGGTTTGCACTACTGCACTAGAACAATCTGAATACTCTGGGTATTTCACTACTTGTAAATGCGTTTCGTATCTGAATATTTTCCCTACATACATTTAGGATTTTCAATTAAATTGTTTTGTACTAAAATCTGAAAAAATATAGAGCCCTGAATCGAAAACGGTTTTGTCAAAAATTTATATAAAGTACAAAATGTTAATATTTAAATACAGGAACTTGGTTTGTACTATTGCACTAGAACACCCCCTCACGACTCTGGGTATTTCACTACTTGTAAATGAGTTTTTGTAATTGAATACATATTCTCCCTACATACAGATAGGATTTCGAATAGAATTGTTTTGTATTAAAATCTGAAAATTTCCATTATGATAAAAAATGTTAATATGTTGGGAAATATCGGGATATGATAATGTCGGAAAATTTTAATACATATAGCAAAATATGTTCAATTAAGAATTCGAACTACATGACCTAGAACTAAAAACTGATTTCTCCGAGTTCTGAATTTATTTCAGCATCCTATTTCTACCAGTTTGTATTTTTTAAATCTTGTTTTGCTTTATTATTATAAAGAATGCTCACGAAAATAAAAAAGATAAGCCGAAAATAAGTAAAGGCCCAAACAAGACGAGGCGGGATCAGACGAAAATTTATTGTGTCTCGCTAAAAAGAAAATTGCTCGTTTATAGTTGGATTCTTGTAGCCTCGGCCGCTTAGGTGGGAGACTGTAATGTACGAGTAAAAGAGTAACTTTTTGTCTTAGTATTTTTTTAAATTTTTATTGGAACACAATATAAGGCAAGAATTTACTCATAAAATTACCGATAAGTAGGTTAATTAAAAGTCAATCGCAGAAAAAAACATTGTAATTTGTAAATAAATTATGCGTTAGTAAGATATTGGTTTATGGTACGGCATTTTAGTTTTTACAAAATTGGGAATCATAATTTATTTACATTACTCGGAGGAGGATGATTTATTAAAGCCCAATGTTTAATAATTTTTTCATTGACAGTATCTAACCTGCCATAAAATAATTCGTTATAAACAGGGTGTTTCAAAAATACTTTTATAAAATGATGCAACATGCATCTACTACTAATCAAATAGCGAAAAAGTTTTGTAACCGGGCTTAAAATGTACTTTCTAAGGAATTACATGCCATGAAACGGGCCCGACTGAAATAGAATTTTTTTTCTAATTATTGGAGAACTGTAAAAGATATATATACAATATTTTGGAGATTTACTTAAATTTAATGCTAAATTTTAATGAACATCAACCGAGCCTACAATTCTGTGAATGGCTATTACAAAAACTACGACATTTCCAAAATTATTCCGTGTATCATGCTACTTCTCAAACTCAATTTACTGGAAAAAAATTTTGCCCATATCGATTTAAAGAAATATAACCTTTTTTACTTAAAAATGTCCAAAAATTATAAATTTATAGTCAACATGAATAATGTTGACTAAAAAAATTACAGGAAACGCCATAGAAAACACCTACACATGGAAGCACCCCTAAAACACTCGCCTCTGATTATAATAAATAAAACTTAACCAACATATCTCATTTAGCACAAAAAGTTAAGTGAATTTATAGGGCCTGTAGTTTTAAGGGCTGTGCTTTAGGCTCCATGTTCATACGAACTTTTTAACTTACTTCGATAAGTACTACATGCTGTATCAGTTAAAAATATTATTTAAAAACACCCCATAGGTATACCAAAATTTAAAAATGTTATTTCTGTTATATAATTTATTAGTACACCTCCCAGCTAGGGTAGGTATCAAAATACTGTTTTCAATGAAAACAGTTTGAGATCAAGTTCCAACAGTTCCTGGCACCATGGCAGAGTAATATGTGATAAGAAATAAAATAAAACATAAGTTTTTTCAGTATTTAATATTTAAATACTGCGAATATTCCGCAATTTGTTACAAAGCAAAGAGGAAGTCAGAAATATATAGTTCAGAAGTATATAGAAAAAGAATGAGGTAAAAAAGTAGATATATTAGAAATATCTTTCGTAAGAGTAACGATATATCTGGTGGTTTTTAACTCAGTCCTTGAAATTTTTTATTATATTTAGAGACATACCTACCTCTTAATGGCATCATGAATCTGAATGTACAATGTTAATCTTTTACATATGACTTGCTGGTATAATGAATCCTCAATATTCGGTTCATATTCGGTACATGCGATTTCTTTGAAAAATTCTATTAATAAAGTGAGTTGGAATTTTAAATGCATGATGACGTACAACCAGGTGCTGCATACAACGCTAACGCTGTATCCGAAAGTGCCGATACATAGGTAGTATATTACATGAAGCCAATTGGCCCACGTGCTCAAATACTGGCTTATAAACATTACTGTAAAAAATATTTTATCTTCATCACCTACGAAGGGCAACATGAGGAAATTTGTGCAGGTGATTATCACAAACCACAGTACAAAGTGCTTTTTAAGCAAGACGCATTCTTGATGTATTTTTTCATGTACCCTACTGCCAGCTGCATCGAATGCCAAAAAGTTCTTCTGCACTAGGCGTGGATATCGTAAAATATCTTTTATGGCATATATTTGAAAAACATAGCAACCAATAGCCTACAAGTTATTATTAGTTATATTATGTGCAATAATATGTTACAATACTCACAACTTGTTGACCCAAAATTCCACTGATGTAGCATTTCATCAGGGTTCTACTTGTATCTTTAAATATGAAGATAATACCAATTAAATTGAATATTTGTAAATATAAGACGATTAAACCTTTGATCGTGTTAATGTAAAACACATATTTGTTTAAATTAAAGGTCAGCATATATAATAAGTAATATAGTGGGTCACCTGAAACACAATTCATATTCAAATTAATACAGCATAACATGTTATCACAAAAACTTTCTTGTAAGCTGTCATTAAAAGTTATGTTTTTAATAACTGCCATGAGTTCCAAAAGTGTCACCACTGGTGGTAAAATTTTTTTTAATGCCGTGGATGGTGAAATGTTATCTTTCGTTCAATAGAAAGCAGTAGGGGTTGTAGTAATTCGTTTTTTAAAAGTAAAAACTTTTATTATCGACAAAAACCAATTACCACAATTGATATATAGATAGTGGAGTTAGAAGAGTTGTTAATGTTAATATGTACCTTGCAACTTTAAAGAGCTTACCCAACCAGCAAATTTGGTTTATAATTTAAATATTATACAATTATTATATTTTATTAACACTATTTTGTTATTTCCAACTAAACTGTTTTGTAAATATATCGTTAAAACGTTTTTGCAACAAAATTATAAAATTGCTTATAAATTAATTAAGATTTTATTTTATAAACGTAAAATAAAATTGTTTGTTTCAGCTATTGGAGAATGCTGGATGTGTGCGTTTAGACATGATATTATTACCCTGGGGTGGTAATCAGTTTTGAGAATTATAATTTTATTAGGTTGGAAAGAAACATGTGAAATCTCCTTAATTTGTATCTTTAAAGACGAACATTACAGGTAACGGCAGCAACAGCTGTTCTCTATAATTTACCACACTTCAATTCAAAATCTCCTACAAAAAGTTTAAGGTAAATTCCTCCAAACTTACAATTCTCAGTTATTTTAACTTGCTCATTTTATGGATAAACATTTTATAGGTACTTGAATATACTTTGTTATTTGTTACATGTTAATTACAATACGGATGTCCCAAGACCTTCATCTCTAAAGTGTATTATTCTATAGGTATTTTATAGCAATCACCTAAAGTGTTTAATTATTTTAAAATACCTGCAAATAACACAAAAATGTTTTATTAAAGGAAGCCATTTTCAAATGCCAATTCTGAAGGTAAAAAGTATAACAAGCCATAAATATTTTAGAAATAATTAGTTTATTAACATTTATAGCAATAAAAAAGGCGCTAGTTATAAAGTTAAGGTATTTAAAACAAATTGATGTAAATTTAAATGTCAAAAAACGTAAATTCGTAAACTTGAATTTTTACAAAATATCAAAAATTATTAGAAATCATCACCAAACTCGAGAACCATTTAAAATTTATTAAAAACGTGCTATATAAATTACAGTAAAATATCCTTCGCATTGAAAATTGCCATCGCCGACTGTTAAACTTGTCCAATGCGCAAATAGGAGAAGCTACAATATACTTTGGCTAATCAGTTAGATGGCGGTCGGTCACTTTGGTTTTATTATCGACAACTAACAAGTTCTGTGTGTCATGACTCCATGACAGAAATACTTCTTGAAACTGTTGTGATATAATATAACGAAACTATTTTATTTTATTGATATGACTCCTTGCAGGAGTCCAAGTTTTTTAAAGCTTGAGGAGATGTTTATATAATAGTTTTTTAATAATTCCAATGAGCTTTACAAAATACCAAAGGCGATTAAATAATTTTATTAGATGGTGCCAATTTTCCATTTATAGCTGCTGGAAAAACGTTCTAAAAGTGTTTCTGAGAGTAACGTTATTTTATAAAACTTGTTTGGTAAACATTTCTGCAGTTTCTACAAAATACTAAATTGCTAGTTGGGTAGTTACGCATTTGAGCAAGTTAAATTATCAGTTTAATTATCGCTAGTAATATACATAAATTCATTGCTTAAACGCGGTTTTTATAGTTTCACCAACATTTTTCCACCGCCTCCAAATGTGTAAAACGGTGAGTCTTAAATATCTTAAAAATAAATTTGATATATTGGAGATTAAAAATATTTTATTTAAATAGCATGTAAAAATACTTATTCTTTCTTATTCTTCTTTTGTTTTCAGGAGTTGTCGACACTGCCGAGTTCAAAAAAAATATTGGCAGTGCCGTACCACTTTCAGTTATACCGAAAATGGCAAGCAACTTCGTTATTTTAAACGAAAGCCTCCATTTTTCATTCCTTTTTCGTATTCTATATGGTATTTTACCTAAACTTTCATAAGGGTACCATATGGTGGGAGTATAAGCTGTTTGTAGTAGTTATGCAAATTAGTACAAAGTTATCGGAGTTATACAGGGTCTTGAAAATTCCGATCAAATGTTGGCAACTTCAGGATTAAAATTGTTGTTTATTTTAAATAGAACACCCTGTATTTTATATTGCCGTTCGATTCCTATCATAATGAGCTATCGAACTGTATTTATCTTTCCTATACCTATCTGCCCTGGTTTTCGAGATATTTCAGAATTTGTTCCAAAATTTTATAGAAACTTGAATGTGGGGTCCATGCTTTGTTGTAGCATGCCAAGAAAAACCAAATTATAAGAAAGATAAACAAATTCTTCGAAATTACAATACTACCTGTCTCAATGAATATTAATAGAGTTAAGCCGCCCGCGACGAAATATCTATTTATGCTACGATTGTTAAAAGTGACGTTTTATTTTTTTAGAGGGGAAACTACTATCGGAAATAGAGTATTGCATTCAGTTAAAAAATGATAAAATATTAGTTATAGAAACAAAAACTGTAAATAGTTATGGTTTTTATCATGATATTAATCAAGGCTCATCTAGTTCTTAAGGTGCGTACAGATATCCAATAGCGACAATGATACGGTGTCGTATGTTTTGAAGTACAACATAACATCGCCGCATATCATCAGTGAGCAACATTTTGCCATGTCATTCAATTTCACTCAATTTTTCGCAAGATGGACATGGCGGCTGTACCTATATAATTATGCATTATTTAGTGTAAATATCATTTTGTCGATAAATTTTAACTAAATTAAGAGTAACCTCTTCCGTGTAATCCACATTATCTATTCCAAACCGATAATTATTGAAGAACACTGACGTCCCTTAAAACACTAAGCGCAGCGATGTTCGCTCGCCTGTCCAAATATACAAGCATATTGGCGATTCAAATTACCGATGAGTGCGCTGCAAATTGTAAACAAATATGGAGAAAGACGAGTAAAAATTTTGCAGTTCATATCACATCATCTAGCAATTTAGTATTCAACTGCCATAAATATAGTGACTTCATGTAATAGTTAGGGTGAAATAAAGGATAAAAAGAGTGGCAAAAGCAGTCATACGTCCCATAAGTGCTTCATTGCTAATTATATGATTTTTTTTCGGTTGACAAAGGTATAGTCTTTATAATCTCAATTGAAACTGCATAAAAAATTTCGACAAACGACACACGTGCGTAAGTAAAGAGACCGCCGTCGAGGTGCAGGTGTTTCTTTTGTCGGATTTTTTTTTCAGTTTCAATTGACATTATACAGACTATACCCTAGAATTTGTTTACTTACATTTTGGACTAAAATAAATGTGATAAACTGTATGGTGATACCATATTAGTGCTTGTTTTTTGTTAAATAATGTTTAAATTAAAATATATTCTGTTTTTATAAGACTTATAATAGAAAAGTATAGATAAACTGCAATAAAGTGGTTATGTTGTGTAAATAAACGTGTTCCCTGTTATTAAATTTTAGATGCCTTTTGGATACATGAGTGAGAATACTATTTCTTATACTACGGTCAAACTTCTACCTATCTTCTGTCTTAAACACTTTTCTATTGACACATTTTGTGAAATGACACCTATGAACACGGCAGTTTGTGTTGTGCTGATTTCTTTTGAATGCTATTTTAAAATGTAAAAATAATGATGTACAAATACTAACCACGTCGTTTTTAACTTTGTAATACAAAAAAATCACAAGCACCACTAAATTATTACGTTAAACACTTAGCCTCTTAAAGCACTTAGCCTCCAAAAATTACCTTTTAAGTAGGTTCAAATATTTTCATGCAGAGGGCGCATGCATTTTTGAAATCGCCAATAGAGCAACATCGGCGCACATTCCCTTGATCCGATGGCAAAAGACCGACAACTGATGGAACGTTGCGATGTTACGCTGTTACCCCGTTGCGCTGTTGCGCTGGAATGCCGTACAGGGTGGTGTTGCATTACGTACAGTGGCTTCTCGTATAAAGCCACTATAACAATAGGGGGCTCTGTTGCATATCTATACGCACTTTTATAGAGACGCGTTAAAAAAGGTAACTATTCAACCACTATACTGTTGGTAAAAACTAAGGATTTTTTTTATTTCGCTTGTGACTAAGGCGAATCACCGACGCCTGGAGACGAAGAACCCCCCAACGTGGAAATTTTGTCCAACCACCACTTTTGTAGCGGGGTAGGGATCTTTTACTTGCTTATCATTTCATAGACAAGAAATCTCCGGCTTTACATCGTATCCAAGGGATGGTAATTCTTTCTAAACAAATCTACACCTAAATTTTCATGGTTTCTATGTACTCAAAGACCTACAGGCCACTAGATGATGCGGGTAGGCACCGCGGGTCTTCCCTGCATGGTCGCCCAGCCAAGTACTAATCGCAGCGAACGTTGCTTGGTGCATGAGCACCAAGCATCGTTTATGCTTATTATGGATATGGCTATTATTATGGATATGAATCCATAATATTAATGCCAAGTCGCTTGGCTATGAAACATAGAAATCCACGACAATAACTGTCAAACAGACATTGTCTGCCTATGTCAACTGTCTGTCAAGTAGAGACATGATTATGTGTGACGACGAGGCACGATCAAATTCTAGTGAAGCTCAGCGAATCTACCGAGGAAAATATCTCTCACGACAGGTGCCTAATGTGAGTGACGAAAATTTCTTAGTCGGACCCAGTTCGGACACCTAATCGTTTGACACGTAAAGTTTATCGAAATTATTAGAAGAAGTACCATTAAATATTATTAGAAGAATGTACTACATGCATAATGGTGCGCCAGCTTATTTCTCCCGAACACCAAGAGAGTTTTTAAATAAAAGATCTGGAAAGAGGCGGGTTAGCCGTAGTGGACTCTAGCATGGCCAGCACGAAGTGCCTATTTCAATCCCCTCGGTTTTTCATTTTGGGGGTTTATGAAAAATTAAGTATATTACGAAGAAATAAACAAAGACAAACATTTATGGAACAGAATTATTGCTGCTGATAGGTTTCGTAATAATCCTGTGATTTTTCAGATATGTCGTCAATCAATACTGAGAAGATCGGAATTCTGTATTCAAGAAAGAGTGATAATTTGAACACCTTTAAAGTTCCAATTTGTTATTACTTGTACCTGTTATATTTAATGTTTGTCTGTTCTAATTTACCATAGGTCATAAAGATGTTAATTTTCATTGTTTCATTACGTTAAACAGGTGTGTAAGAAACATGTTCACATTCTAATGACTCGAAACTACCGAAGGTAAGGCGACAGAACATTTTTTATTGTGAAAAACATTGAAAGTACGACAAAAAATCGAGAATTCGGACAGAAGTGTTCAGCAGCTTTTTTATTTTTTTCAGCTCCTCTATTGTGTGGTACTATTTATTCATTGTACTTTTTTCAATGTCACCCTATATATTCTAAATTTCCGAATGAGCTGTACTGAGTAGACGTTCAGTTTGCTCCCACGTTTTTGGAAGTTTAAATGGTACTTGTCTGAGAGAACATTCTGAAATTTTGGACGGAGTTTTCTTTCGTATTGGTGCAAATTTAAATGTTCATAAAGTCCACAAGAATTTGTTTAAAAAACATACTTTTTTTTCCTTTATTTAATCTCGGCGTATTTCCGCGACTAAGGCCAATCACCGACGCCAGGAGACGAGCAACCTCAACCGGGAAATTTTGCCGAACCCCCTCTTGCTACAGCAGGGTAGGGATCTTTTACTTACCTATCATTTCATAGACAAGAGATCTCCGGCTTTACATCCTATCCAAGGGATGGTACATCTTCTACCCAATCCTCGCCTAAATTTACATAGCTTCTGTGAATTCACCGACGTACAGGCCACTAAATGGTGCGGGCATACACCCCCGGTCTTCCCTGCATGGATCACCCATCCAAGTACTAACCGCGGCCTACCTTACTTGGCGCTCATATCGATAATATGAACGGCAAGTTGCTACCACGGCTTGCCCCTAAAAATATGCCTAGACCTGCTGGTTTTATTGGTATAAATTGTACCTAATTCGTTTCATTATCTACCATGGTATTTATGAAGGCACAACAAATCGACATACAAAAAATAACAAAAGTTCTATCACGGAATGTTTTACTGATAAAGATTTTATGGATATTATTGCCACTAGATTTTCTAATATATAATAAATAAAAACATTGAATAATAACTAAATAAATTAAATGTGAAGTACAAATATTTAAAAGACGGCAAAATACTAAAAAACTCCAAAACGTTTATATCTGAGGATATGACAAAAATTAAATGAATGTGAATGAGTGCAGTTAAATAAAAACTTGGAAAAATGAATAGTGGGAAGTGTGAATTGTTTCCATCATTTACCTGTTTAAATACATCTCTTGCTCTCTTTTTGTATTCAGAGTGAAATAAAGTTGGAGAGGAATCTATTTGGGTTCTATTTGGGAGGAGGCAACGGAAATAGAAAATTGAAAAAGTCGTTTTAAACATAGACATACGTCTATGGTCTTAAGGAACATACTATATTTTTTTTTTATTGATTAATATATCTAGATATTAATTTAATTTATATAACAATAATAAATAAATAAGAATATATAAAAATAAGTATACTAACACTGTATATATAGATAATTTTTATAAATAATCAATAAAAGAAAGGATAATGGGAATTGAAATAATGGCAGAAGATTATGGAACGCATTTTGAAAATGAATATTTTGATAATAGAAACAATTTTTCTGTCCCGCATATGAATACACGAAGTGTAAAAGGCTTTGGGAGACAAAAATACAGGGGACTTTGGAAAGTTCCCGGTATTTTTGGAACAATTTCTTATGCTTTATCCTAGGCTTTATCCTAACAAGGATCTGAAAGATAGTAGGCCCTCAAATAATACAAATAGTAAACTTCAATACTATATTTAATTCCAATCAAATAAATCAAAATGGTGGTGTCATTATATACATAAAAAAAACAAACATTTTGAACATATAAAAATATACAAGATTACAAGTTGAGAGATCACACTTTAAAATTAGAGGTGAGGATAAAAGTATTAAATCGATTGTAGTCCATAGTGCTGTCACTGATCACTTTTCAGATGTTATAAAAACAAGTTACGTAGCAAGGATCAATTAATTAAAACTATTAAAAGAGTTGACGAAAAAAGCTAGGGGACCTGCTGAGCAGGTAATCGTGTGATGCTGTGTTTAGTTGTAATAATTCTGAAGAGGCTACCGAGTACTTTATTAATATTTGAAAATTGAAAAAATAAAGGAAAGAAAGCCATGCATCACAAAAAATCCCGTGTATGACGGAGAGGGGAACAATTTTTACATGGATGAACTGTGGTTACAGTTTCTTTTCATAACAGCTAGTACGCTGAAACAGCATTACGTGTGTAACCCCCCATGTCAATACCTATATACACACAGGGTGTTCCAAATAGACCATCCATTAGACGTTTCTAGAATATTACGAGTAATGGAATTCTGAAAATTTATATACGGGGGTTTCTCACAATTTTCTATCGATTAAAAATATTGCCGATGACGTCACACTTCCGGTTCTAACGGAAGTACACATCAACTCGCCTCTTTCAAATGGAATGAACCAATTTTTATTTCATTTGTGGATTCTACATCAAATTTAAAGGTAACATAACAACGATAACATGAGCTCAATGATCCCCAGACCTGCCTTACCTTGATTTTCTTTATGGGGCTATATTAAGGACAGGATATATGACACTCCTCCAATGGACACATACGTTTTACGGACAAAGATAAGAAATGTCTTTCTGGCGAAATTTTCGTCACAGGATTGCTTAGTGCCTAGATAACAATGGCAGAGATTTTAAGCAGTTGTGTGATAATCATTAATTTAAATATTGACATAAATCTTCATTTACTTTTGTATTTAGCTGCCTGACTACTACATACATGTGTTGTTGTATTGTTTTCGTAATTAGCAATTGCCATTGTGTCAAAAATCTCCTTAAGTTTTACAAAACATTATGTACAAGGCTATCTTTGTAAATCTGAATTACTAACTTGCTAAATACGAGTTGCTAATAAACAATTACCATGTGGTAGACAAGTTATTTGCAAACTGTGCATTTTTTCATAAAAATTAGATTTTACGGGAAACTACTGAGTTTAGGTATAGGAGCAGGTATATTAAAGTTGCAGGGAATTTCATTCTGCATCTTTTGATGTAAAAAGATACAGGGTGTTGTATTTGAATTTTTCGAGATTTTTCATTTTGCCTATTGATAAGTTGGTCATGACAATTTCAGAGATTTTACCCAAGTGGCCAATATCGATCAAAAAAATCTTTCAAACTAAATATCTGGAGAACTGTGAATATTAGGATATAACTATTTTACACAAAGTACCCTTTATTTTTCACGTAAAACCTAAAAACAGTATAAAAAATACTTAACACCCCGTATGTTTGAAAATATGTTTAGTTTGTAACCCTTTGACCAATCTGGTAACGTAAAAAGAAACACTTATATATTATATCCCCCTTGTTCACCTAGATATTGGACTTCCGTCCATTACTTGGGACATGCTTTATATAAAGGGTCGCAGATATGTACGGAAACGGTCGATTAAAAGTAAGATAATTAGCAAAAATGTTTAACATAAAAGTTATACGGTTTTGTAAAATCTATTGTATCTAAAAAAAGTAAGTATACAGGATCAGTTAAAAACTCATGGAAAACAAAGTTGATCTTTTTTCATGGAACACCTTAGCGTGTACCCTAGCAACCAATTTATGTTCTCTTTCCAACATACAACGCTCATGGCACACTTACTATTATTCTTAGATCGGTCAACTCCTATATTAGTGTATTCGTAAAAGAACATTCTAACTAAAAATTAAAAAATACACAGGGTGGTCCATTAAAAAAGAGCCACTTTGATTTTCCATTACTTTTTTACTGATCCTGTATACCTATTTTTGCCTGTATTATAATAGATCTTAAAAACCCTTAAAACTTTTGTATTTAACATTTTTGCTAGCTATCTTACTTTAGAAAATAATTGACCGTTTCCATACATGTCAGGGACCATGTATATATGTTGTTGTTTTATCACTTTCAGATATGGATTCAAAATGGCTCTTTATTTGGTAAAAGTTTCCGGAATAATGATTTAGGGTACATCTTTGATTTGAAACATAAGGTAAACACGTTTTCTATTATCATAACAAAATTATGTCGAAATAATATTTATTATACATACCTTTCATATACTTCACAGTCTCAAACATTTTGAGCTTGTACTTTTCTTTCACTGTTGGCTCTATCTGTCTAGCTGCACTGATTTCGGGCAACTCAATACATTAAAGAAAACTGAATAAAAATAATTGTGACCATCGTCATATTTATAAATACCACTATGGAGTTTCCTTTATAGTATATTCCAGGTTAACGTTTCGACTACTTATAGATGATAATATAATCAAGAATGAATAGAATCTTCAGAGCTTTAGTGTTTGTGTATAGACATATTAGAATTTAAATGATCACAATATTTCCTATGTATTGTAAATTTAATGTTAATCACCTAAGGAATTAACGTTGATTATACACAATAACATTAATATCCCGTTCTCCTATTGAATACTAAGACAATTAATTAATAATTTACTTTATATCATAAAATTAACATCTCTCATTAAAATAATCGGCTCAATACCCATTAATATTTAATTTAATTTTGTCTATGATCACTTTTTGCATACTTACAAGCATCATATTATGGTTCTGTGATTTTATACTTGTATAATAAGAGTAGTCTTATCGAGATATATCAAAAAGAGTCCCATCAACTCAAACCTATAATGTTTTGGTCTGGTTTATGCAAGTTACTTAATTATAGTTTCTGAGACTATAAGCAATAATTAACATATTTCATTGACATACTTTAGGTTATAATGTAGATACGTTGCGAGAAACGCTTCATTTCCAGCCAATTTTTAAACTATAAATATTAACGTACTATTTGTTTCAAAGGAATAATAAATAATGCTGATGATGCTGATGAGTTTAACAGTAATTTGTACTTTAAATCCGTTATTTGCCATACTTAAAATGAAAATGAAAATGAAAATATATAAAAAACGATTGCTGACATGTCATTTTCTTCTGCATACCTCAATAATAGGTGTATGGAAATAAATAATATAATAAGGATGTTGATACGAAAATATACCTATTCAGATTATTTTCCCTTTTGGGAAAGTACTTAAGATCACTTGGTTTGGAATGACAACAGTTTTTATACTGTCCTGAAAATTGTACACGTCAGGGTACTGTTCAGAAACATTAACTATTTTACTAGGTTTTCAGAGATTCATTACTTATTTATATTAATGAATGACCTGTTCCGAATTAAATATGAAATATAACGATGTCCGTTGGTATAACAAAAATGTACATTAATATCTTATTAACATTACTACTTTATAATATCCTTAACGCGTTGTAGAGGGCAGTTCAATAAATAATATCGACTTTTTAATATTACCTTTGCATAAATTTGTATAAACTTTATAGGATAAATTGTCTTCTTTTGTTATGTTCTCGGTTCACGATATCATTAGCTGCTTCGCATTCTGAACAAAACGAGCTGTTGAGGTTCAGACCGTAAATCTGTCCATTACGAAGAATAGTTGATTTTTCCTACAGAGAACGTGATGGCGATCGTCGCCTCATGATCTATGCTCTGACTGAGAGGAGGGTAAACGAGGAAAGGCGAAGATCTGCCGGAGATCACACTGTCTCTTTATACTATGCCAGCTAGCTTATTTACCATTGACCCAAAGGTTTAAAGGCGTTTTCGCGATTTAATGCAACCATAGTTATCGTGGAAAGGTAATCTTCAGCCTCCATATCGTAGTAAAAGGATGTAGATAGGCTTCGATAAATAATAAGTTCAGAGTCAGTGGCTCTCTCTTTGTCTATATTTGACTTTTTCTTCAATAGTTTGATTTAAAATTTATTGTACTACAATGAAGAGCCTAGATTGACGAAGACCCAGCACAGGTAATGGAGACAGGGAACACTAAAATATCTTACGTCTAGGCATCAAAGCTACGATAATAACTGAAACTTCCTAGCTGATAGTAAATATTAATTATATATTTTAAATAAAATCAAATAATCTTTATCTCAGCGGACAGCGGATAAAGATGATATGGAAAAATATAAAAAAAATTGTTTACAGCACTAACAAACAAATATACTGTACATGGTGTTTCACGTAGACATTCCATTAGAGATTTCTAGAATACTACGCCTACTAGAATTCTGAAAATTTATATGCGAGGGTTTCTCACAATTTTCTATCGATTAAAAATTTTGCCGGTGACATCACATTTCCGGGTCTAACGGAAATAAACATCAACTCGCTTATTTCAAATGGAATGTACTTTTTTTATTTCCTTTTTCGATTCTACGTCAAATTTAAAGGTAAGTTTTATAAGAATACTCTATCCCTAAACTCAATCGTTTCTAAGATATTTCGACTTTTTCAAAAATTTTGGAAAAAACATACTTACGCTTAATAGGTTCTATCTCTTCTAGTTTTGAATCTAGAGAGCTAAAATTTTAGACAAAAAATACTAAAAGGTATCCAAACATCCATAGTATTTGAAAGTTGATGCAAGTTACACAGAGCGTCGAAAAAACACCGACCAATTGTATCAAATTGAAAGTTCAATAACTCGCTTATTTCAAATACAACACTATGTTTTATAATGCTAATGGATGTAGCTTTTAATTCTGTTTCGATTGGTATTAGCATTCTGTATACCTAAATTCCACCGATTTGAAGGTTGGTACCTTACCCAATCAGCTTAGCATATAAAAATGCTATAGCTTCACCATCCAAGCCGAGTTAAGGGCAACCCACACGGTATTATAGGGTAGGAGCAGTGTAGGGTCGAAAACTACTCCTCTCGGTAGCAAATATTTATTATAGTGTGCGAATTCTAGTGAAGCAGGAATCACACACTCGGCTGGGTGGGAGTGGTTCTTACGTTAAAAAAAACAGTGAGGTGATTTCATACAGATGTATAATAATCAAATCTTGAATGTATCAAAAAAACACTACATACATAATATTTATACTAGTATATATAATGTCCCCTTTCGAAAGTGTACAATCACTTACAAAATCTTTACGGTGAGGGTAATGTAACATTTAGATGCACCGCAACATGATCATGCTCCGTTGTCTCGACCACTGAAGGTGGCAATACACTTATTTACTATACTTATACTAACATAATCAGTTCTATGCTTACCCAAGAAATGTTACATACCTACATACATACACAAGACAGGTTTTAAAGACACTTAGCTGACTGATAGGGACCACTCTAGTTCCAGAGTTATGTCTATGTGGACAGCAAGGCAACAGGGCGGTACAGTGGTAGGACTCAGCTCACTCCTGTAATGGATAGGGACTCGACGTGGTATATTGAGGTGGTCACGCAGCCATAGGCAGCAAAACCTCCAGTAGGTCACGACTGGTGTAGACCCTGAATTCACCGGTAGTGTATAAAAAAAAAACCCTCCGTAAGACGTAGACGTGACCCCAAAAAGGGACCAAAACCAAAGAGAAAACTAAAATAAAAGCCCTGCAACAAAACCCCGACTATAAGTTATCACCCTTGACTGGAAAAGTAGAAATTAGTCAACGTACTTGGTTGGTGTGCGGCTTACACATAGATTAGGTTAGGGATAGATAGGAATCTGCAATGTTGATAAAAAACGACGCGGAAAACGACATCTGTAGAGATGTAGTGGAACTTTTTAAAAATTTTGTACAAAATCGCCCTACCTTTGTAACATATTTAACTTTTTTAATGAAGATAGAAACAAATAAAACTACAATAAGTATATTTTTGCATATTTTGTATTACAATATTTACAATATATTCGCAAATTATCAAATTTATCAATTTGACATTTAAATTATTTGTTTCACAGCCAACCTGCAGCTGACTGTCGAATTATTTTCGTTGCAGCAATAAAGTCCAAATATCTTCAAATTGGTGAAATTTAGATATACGGAATGCTAATACCAAACGAAAGAGAATTAAAAGCTACATCCATTAGCATTATAAAACATAGTATTTAAAATAAGCGAGTTAGTGAACTTTCTATTTGACACAATTTGTCGGTGTTTTTTCGACGACCTGTGTATCTTGGATCAACTTTCGAATATTGCAGATGTTGGGTACCTTTTAGTATTTCTCGTCTAAAATTTTAGCCCTCTAGATTAAAAACTAGAAGAGATAGAATGGATGAAGCGTAAGTATGTTTTTTCCAAATTTTTTTTAAAAAGTTGAAATATCTCAGAAACGATTGAGTTTAGGAATAGGGTATTGTTATGAAACTCACCTTTAAATTTGTCTTGGAATCCAAAAATGAAATAAAAAATAGTTTATTCCATTTGAAAGAAGTGAGTTGATGTCTACTTCCTTTAGAACCGGAAGTGTGACGTCATCGGCAATATTTTGAATCGATAGAAAATTGTGAGACACCCCCGTCTATAAATTTTCAGAATTCCACTACACAGTAAAAGAATACGACTGATTTTAACACTGAATCCACACTCATCAGTGTGTATATAGTCCACACTTGGCAGTGTTAGACATATCGGTGTATTATTATATTACATAAAAGTAATTTAACACAGTAGATTTTACAAGGTAATGTGTAATAGTTAATTATTCACCGTGTAATTATTCCGTGTATTAATTATTAGGTTTAGTTATTATACTACCCAGTTCGTGTTAAAAATAACACTGCAGCAAATTACGATTACAGTTTAGTAATTTTACCACTTGTCTTTTTTTACTGTGTATGCGTAGTATTCTAGAAACGTCTAATGGAAGATCTACGTGGAACACCCTATACAGGGTGATTCACTTTCGAGTGGGTAACATGGGTATCTCGCTTATTATAAAAGATAGACTGTAGGTTTAAATTCGCCAAAGTTGCGGAATTTTGTGCTCAATAAGTTGGCGCAAAGAAAACCCCCATATCTGCTTTTGTTTTTGAATAAGAGGCAAAACAAAATTTTTTCCGGTTTTCGTTTTCTGGCCATAACTTCTATATTTCTGAAAATATTGGCTTACCGTTTTCACATTATTAGGGCACTTTCTTGAGACAAATACGATGCCGTAAACCGTTTTTTTAAAAAATGTCATTTCTATTGTAAATCATCGTAAACATTATTTTTTCTTATGGGCGCCTTATTAATTTTTCTCATATTTGAATAAACCGATTTTTTCTGAATACAAAAATATAATATATGTTAATATTTGCCTAAAAAATAAGGGTATTATGAAGGAAAATAAGAAAATTCAAATACTTCTTTGAAAATGTCTAGTTAGCCATCCCAAATAGCACAATTAGTCGTTGGAACGTAACCGTTACTATTGTAAGAACTTTTAAGTGTTTAGTTACAAGCTACTGGCACGTAATAGCAACGTTACTTTTACGTTTCTGTGACCAAAATGGGGAACAATTAATCAGTAATTACGACTTTCCGCGAACGTTTTTGGAACAATCACGGCGACGTTCCAGCGGAGTTGTGATTACGTGGAGTCAACATTGTTGGGTGGTAGACACGACTTTCACGGGACTTCCCTCCCACAAACATGGTCATTGTGCTTGCTTTGTCTTGCACATGATTTTGTTATATTTCTATATCATTCTATTATGATCCTTGTCCATTATTTCCCGAAGTGAAACAAAATTAACTACTGTAATATGGATTCCAATCTTTGACATGGATATGAGTAGTAGAGGTTAAATGTTCGAAAAATAGACATTTCCGCAGTGACTCCCATGAGAAAATCTAAACGAATGTAAGTTTACTGTCAAATATGGTGATGATAGATCCAAATAAACAAGGCGCCGCTTATATTTAGATTTTTTAAATAAAATTTTGTCAAATACCATAAAATAAAATAATATAATTTTTTAATACCTTTGGCAATTTGAATGTGAATTGTTAATTTGTAATAATTAATGTTGAAATTGTAAGAAACATCTTATAAAATCGTTATTACGTGAAAGTTCATCATTTTGTTAAAATATCGTCTTAATGTTTTATGGAATATTCTGCATAAAAATGGCGCATTTCGGGAAATTTAACTTTAAAGTACTTTCCACTAAAAAATACGACTTCAAACTAATTGTTGCTAGACAACAGTGACGGTAATCAAACGGGAACTATATAAATCTAACTTTATAGTAATTATTTATTTCAAAGTCGCTTTTGCCTATTCAAAAGTCAACTTTTTACTATACAGTTCTATGGGGAACTTCTGTCGTACCTTCCTTGTCTTATGGTTTGTGTTTGGGCTGAGAAATTGTTGGGAATGTTGGGTTATGTGCTATCATAAAATCATAACGTACCGTGAACGTCATTTATATATGGTGAACGTGTTCGTTATGGTGTTCGTATCGACTTTAAAAATCGTTAAAATTATAATTTTTGAGTCATTTATCATTATTTTAATACCAGATAGGTATGGATTTCCCATTTTTCAATGAGAACTACTCTTGGCGTTTTCAATAATGTTCTACTATCACCGGTAAATTTATGTCATGGGATTTTAAGCAGATGGTTAAGTAAGTTAGAAGTAAACTCTATGAGAGTAATACCATATTCTCAGTTGCTCAGAAAGTGATATTTGTGAGGTTACATAATTTACTTCTTCATTGTCATTGTACTTATCTTCGGGTACGTACCCCTCATAGCAATGCCTGTCAAAACGACTGGCATCTAAATCTTCAATTAATTCCTCGCCCTCCACTTGCTGTCTTGATTGAAAGCATGCTGCAGTCACGGGTGGTTTATTCACGACAAAAAAATATTGTTTCATTGTCGTGCTGCTACAGATGACCTACATTTGTCCTGAGTTTAAATTTTCTGTAGAAGTTTGTGAAATGTCTATAACATTTTGTTCCCTTGTAAAGAAACATTTTTGTAAAGCAACGGCACACTGAGCAATTATATTATAAGAAAACCACAAGTAGGTACTGCCTGCACAGTGCACACCCTAAAAAACGCAAACTGCCGGGAACGTAGTGGTAAAATTTATTTCATGGTGGATTTGAAAGGGTGATAGCCACTTTATAGTAGCCATCTTCGATAAAGTTTACATGTCGTGGTAGCTTAAACGTTATTAGCACAAATACATACTACTTTCAAGTTTTACAACTTTGGGGGGAGAGAAACAAGTTTCCAAAACGTCACGGAAACCAGCAAAGACACTTTGAAGTAATTGTTTACTTTGAAGTCGAATTTTAGTAACTTGAAATAGTGTCTGCTACTTTCGCCTGCTACCTTTAAGTTTTAAAAACTTCAATGTTGCCGCTCAAGTAAATAAGACCTCGCCGATACTAAAAGAGCTACTTATTAGTGACAAAACTATAAAGTAGCTACTAAAGGTAGAAACTACGTAACTAGAACTGAGATATTTACCCAATAAAGTTGTTTATTCATAAAAGTAGTATTTTTGGTCACAGCTCTGTAATAATTACCTATTCGAGGTTCCTGTATCGGAGGCAACTACTTGTGTGCTAGTTGGGATGGCTATGACAGTCATTTCTTGACAAACCACAAATGGCACTTACAATTTTTATAAATTGCATCTGTGGAGTACTTTTTACATTGACTAACGATGTATTCAACCGAAGAGAAACAAGATATTATAGATATTTATTACAGATGTAACAAAAATTTAAACAGAACATATTTAAATACATATCCTGACAGACGACCACCATAAAAGACGTATATTACTAAACTGCACTGTAATTTAAGAAATTATTTTAAAATAATTTAATAATAAAATAAAATAAGAAAACTACCACAATTTCTTATACTTCAATTATTCTTATAATCAATTCTTAACTGATTTGATCCATATTTAAAAGAATTTGAATTACGGGTGGTTCAGTGTTTTCCAATAAATATAAAATATTGAAGTCGGTGTTAAAAATTGAAATTTGGTTATTCATATACTGAAGTTACTCCATTGAATTTTGATCTAAATCCATTAAGGACTCATTTTGTGGCTATGGTTAAGGGATCTTTGGTTTTCAACCCACCCTTGGGTTCTTGACTATTACTATTACTAGACTATTACTTCTGACTATTACTTCTGAACCTGTATTATTCTCCGATATAGATTTATTTTTTCCTTGTACAACATCTTGCAGTCCTACAGACTGCTGAAGATAGCAAAATTCCACTGAGAAATATATTGATTCATACCCATGAGCATACCTCGTTAAAATAAAAAGAAAATAGAATATTTCTTTAAATATTTCTATAAAATCCCACATTCGATTTGACGAATTATTTGTGAAACTAGACGTTGGTACCTTAAAAGTCACAAAAATTTATTGTCAAAAAAGTATTTAATAATTTTTAGTTAGCTCTATCCCGTCTAAGACAAAAAACCTAATTTAGAAGAAACAAATATGATTTTATAAAAAATTTTTATAGATAATAAACAAATTCCTAGACTAATATCTAGTTCCTTTACAGGCTCTGATATTTTCGCTACTGAAGTCACAGAGAATATAAAAATAACTTGTTGTAGTTTTGGTATATCGAAGAAAATGTTTTACTAAATTTATTTTCAAAAATAATATTATTTTCTTAATCCATACGCATTCCATTTAATTACTAAAGAAAACTTGCCCCCTTAAAGAAATAGAGATGTATTGCTTCCGATGTTACATTAAAATAAAATGAATCGTGTCATATTTAAAATTACAGCAAAGTATCGAAAACTATCCTATGCAGATTAAATAAGTAGACTGTTATTTTGTAACTTATATAAGTCACCTCGCTGTTTTTCGCACAAAAACAAAATATGTGATGTACGAGAACTCATAAAGTTCGACTCATTCAACGATATTGTGTCCGTTTTGGGGAATGAGAAGTGCCGAATTTATTTGAACTACTCATTTCCTACACTCAGGTATATTCGAGACAATAAGCCAAGTGCTCCTTGACCACCAGCTCAAAACAATGTTTGTCATCGAGTTCTCAGCTCCTTCCGAGACCAACATTGCCTTGCCTGACCAACAACAGAATCCCCTCGTCTGCATGGTGCAAGACCTTGAAAATGCAGATCTCGGAAGATTTTTATTTAAGGCAGCACGAAGAGCAGCTGATGAACTCATCTTCGACGCTGAATTAAGAAACCCATACTCTCTCACCGAGTTGGGACCCGTTCAGTTGAAAGCCCAAGTTAAAACTGCAGAAAGCCGCAATCTTCTGCAGCTGCATAAGGATAAGCCACCGCACGGTGTCTTCTATAAGAGCCCTGAAGATCATGGCTTATTCGGAAGGCTGACCTTTACTTTTCTAAGGTCAGCGGGGTTTATACCGGAGACCGATGGCTTCATAATGGCTGGTAGGATGATGTATTTAACACCTTCCTCTATCGAAGGGTATGGAGGTGCCTGATGTTCACTGATGTGAACTTCACTACCATAGGGCGCCGGGGACAAGTATGCAACAGCTCTCCGCTTGTCCGGCATATATAGTCTCGGCCTATATCCATAGACATAACGCGACTTTACGAGTGATTTACTACTTTCTACTGCGCTCGTACGAGATAGACGAAAAACCAAGCAAATTCCAGCTAATAGGCCTGATATAGTCCTCCTCTACCACCAGATTGAGTTTGTCAGCTAGTTCTTGGCTCCTAGCGAGAACAAAATTGTCTTAAAAGATGAGGAGAAACGGGCGAAATATCGAGACCCTCTCTTCGAACTCCGCAGACTCCATCCAAATGCACTGTGAGGTTTGTGGAACTAGTTATAGAAGCCCTCGGTGGAGCAAGAGATACACTGCTTTCGGAACTGAAAACATACCGAAAAGAATGTAGAAGACTGTCATTCTGAGTTCATTACGTCTACTCAGGGTACACGATTCCCGGGCCCAGTAGCTATTCACCCTACGGACGTGGGAACTAGTTACCAGCGCCCGACCCTGAGAATCGGAGGCAGGGAACCGGCCGACTGGATTTTAACAAAAACAATAATAAACAAGTAGACAATTTAATTGAGCGATCGTAACACTAAACTATGAGCCACTAATCCGATAGTCTACATTCCTTGTCGAAATTCCATCAATCTACATTTAAACGATTTTCAGTTTTGTCCATAAACTCAAAAATGTTACAGTTGTAAACAATATCGAACTTAGCAAACGTTTACACCTATCTATAAATTGGAATTCCTAATGAAAATAAAGCATTTAGCTATCATATCAGCTAGCGTAGTGTTTAATGAATATTATTCATCGCCGTGGAGTCTTAACATAATCTGGCGGCGATGACAATATACCATTGGGGGCTATTAATATAATTAATATATTTGATTTTTCATGTAAAAGAAGAAAAATTGGTTAATATCAGTGTGTGAAAGCTGTATGTGAACAGAACTTACACATGTTTAATGTAAATTTACAATATAAACTGGTGTTGAAATACTTACCATTGTTTAACCCACGGTGCCCTATCCTTCCTATCCTTTAAACTAAGAGAGATGAACTTGGAATTGCAAATAAAGGTGCTAAGAAAGTAAGCTTTATAGGTATCGTATATTTCGGTTACAATTTTGAACTCATTGTATACGAGCAGGTATGTATATTTGAAATAATTTCACGTAAATAATTTCTTTCAGGATCATGAAATGTGACAATAGTTCTTAATTCAAAAAACATTTGATTCACTGTCTGAATTTCGGCAATCATAATTGAATATATTTCTATATTTATGTGTATCATAATATTCCTCTTTTAATTGTACATCCAAATTTTATTTTATTTTGTCTCTATTTGTATTTGTTTGTTAGGGCATATAAAACATTTTTTTTATATTGTTCCATATCATCGTTTTATCCGCTGTCCGCTGAGATAAAGATTATTTTATTTTATTTAAAATATATTTTTTTAATTAATATTTGCTGTCAGCTAGGAAGTTTCAGATACTGTCGTAGCTTTGTTGCCTAGACTTAAGATATTGTAGTGTTCCCTGTCTCTCCTGCCTGTGCTGGGTCTTCGCCTACCTAGGCTGTCCATTGCAGTACAATAAATTTTGAATTAAACTATCGAAGACAAAATCAAATTTAGACAAAGAGAAACTTATCATTTATCGAAGTCTCTCTACATTCTTTTACTAAGATATGGAGGCTAAAGGGTACCTCTCGACCATAACTATGGTTGCATTAAATCGCGAAAACGCCGTCAAACCTTTGGGTCAATGGTAAATGAGCTAGCTGGCATAGTAGAAAGGGACAGTGTGACCTCCTCCGGCAGATCTTCGCCTTTACTTGTTTACTTGCTCTCAGTCAGAGCATAGATCATGAGACGATGATCGCCATCACAGTCTCTGTACGAAGAATAAACTATTCTTCGTAATGGAGAGGTTTACGATCTGAACCTCAACAGCTCGTGTTGTTCGGAATGCGAAGCAGGTAATGATACCGTGAACCGAGAATATAACAAAATTAGATGATTTATCCTATAAAGTTCCTAAAGTATCCTATAAATAAATTTATACAAAGGTAGGTAATATTAAGAAGTCGATATTATTTGTTGAACTGCCCTATACAACGCCTTAAGAATATGATAAAGTAATGTTAATAAGATGTTAATGTACGTTTTTGTTATACCAAAAGACATCGTTATACTTCATATTTAATTCGAAATAAAGTATAAGTAATGAATCTCTGAAAACCTGGTAGACTAGTTATTGTTTCTGAACCTCTGAGGTGTACAACTTTCAGGACAGTATACAAACTGTTGTCATTCCAAAGCAAGTTATCTTAAGTTTTTTCCCAAAAAAGAAAATAATCTGAATAGGTATATTTTTGTATCAATATCCTTATTATATTATCTATTTCCAAACACCTATTATTGAGGTATGCAAAAGAAAATGACATGTCAGCAATCCATTTTGATATATTTTCATTTTCATTTTAAACATAACACATAACGGATTTAAGGTACAAATTACTGTTAAATTCATCAACATCATCATCACTTACTATTCTTTTGAAACAAATAATTCGTTAATATCTAAAGATTTTACACCATGAGTTAATTTCATACAACTACATAGGCAAAAACACATTCAATTATTATTATTATTGTTATTTGGGCAATTGGCCAGACCCGCTTAAGATAGCTAAAGTCCTTCCTATCCACAAGAAAGGCGATAGTCAGGTATTAGAAAACATCAGACCCATTGCAATTGTACCAATAATCTCTAAAATATTTGAAATTCTGTTAAAAGGAAAATTGCTGTCTTATTTAGAGAAGCAATCTATTATATCGCCCTCGCAGTTTGGATTTAGGAAGGATTTTTCCACGATTAGAGCCCTGTTGGCTGTCATAGATGATGTTGTTGAGGGACTTGATCTCGGCATCCCGACCTATGCTACCTTATGTGATCTGACGAAAGCTTTCAATTGTGTTAATGTAAGTATTCTTCTTTTAAAGTTGGAATACTATGGTATTCGGGGAAAAGCACTACAGCTATTTCGCTCCTATTTAACTGGTAGGCAGCAATATGTTAGTGTTAATGAGTGTGAATCGGCTTTATTGCCTGTAGTAGGAGGGGTGCCTCAGGGGTCAGTTTTGGGACCGATTCTTTTCCTACTATATATCAACGACTTACCTATTAACATAAAAAAGGGTGCGTGTGTCCTCTTTGCAGATGACACGACGGTACTCACGCGTGGTAATGTAGATTTGAGCAGAGATAATCTCAGTTTTGTGGAAACTTGGTTCTCGGCTAATAAACTAAAACTTAATATATCTAAAACACATACCATCACTTTCACCTCAAATAAATTAGCTCCAAAATCAGATAGCGTAAAATTACTTAGTATTACATTAGACCCCAGTTTAAATTGGTCATCTCATCTAGACAGTCTCTGTGCTAAACTATCTTGTCAAATATTTGTTATGAGGCAATTACGACCTTCTATTGACAATGAAACTTTGAGAGTAGTGTATTTTTCATTGGTACACAGTCACTTACGTTATGGTGTAGCGTTATGGGGGAACTCTAGTACAGCTGGCAGGGCTTTTATACTGCAGAAAGCGGCTATTCGCCTTATTGATGATGCTGCACCAAACCGGGCTCATACCAGAGTCATTTTCAAAAAATATAAAATCCTACCTCTGGCATGCTTATATGTACTGGAGTCTTTACTATTAATACATAAAAATATACCCTTTTTACCAACTCATTCGAATAGACACCAGTATAATACCAGGCATGCTGAGGACCTCATTCAACCATTTTCTAGGATAAATATAACAAGGAACAATAAATTGGCAATCGACCTCTTCAACAAATTTGATAATTATAGTAAGCATAAGAATTTTAAACGTATGTCATATAAAGCCTTCAGCTTATACACTAGAGATTTTTTATTATTACATTGTTTTTTCTCAGTTAGTGAATTTGTGTCCTTTATTAGTTAGTAAAACCACTATCCACCTAGTTAAATATTAAAATTATGTAAATTTTTTCTACCCATAGTTAAGTTATGACAAAAAAATGTACATCTGTGTATATATATATATGAGTCAATAAACACTTACTATTATTATTATTATTATTATTATTATTATTATTATTATTATTATTTATTTATTTCTCATTTAATATATATTAAATTTCTCAGACGTATGTTGAAAATTTCAAATTTCATTCATCGTTATTAGACCTACATACCATTATTGAGTAGGTATACATATACGTTAGTGGCTTTTCTAATACGATGATTTTCTGAGGCAGAAATCAGTATAATTTGTAATTATTCAAATTTTTTTTAATTTTAACTCTCTTTACATTCTTTATCATTGCAAATATCCACCGTTACCGTTCCCAATTGAAAGAAAAACACTGAGCCGATTATTTTAATGCGACAATGTTAATTTTACGATATAAACTAAATTATTAACTAATTGTCTAAGTATCCAATAGTAGATCGGGCTATTAATGATATTGTCTATAATCAATGTTAATTTCTAAGGTGATTACCATTAAATTTACAATACATATATATATATATATATATATATATATATATATATATATATACAGGAATAATTGTGATAAATTCAATTATAATATATTATACAAACACTAAAGCTCTGAAGATTCTATTCATTCTTGATTATATTATCATCTATAAGTAGTCGAAACGTTAACCTGGAATATACTATAAAGGAAACTCCATAGTGGTATTTATAAATATGACTATGGTTACAATTATTTTTATTCAGTTTTATTTAATGTACTGAGTTGCCCGAAATCAGCGCAGATATATGAATAGAGCCAACAGCGAAAGAAAAGTACAAGTCCAAAATGTTTGAAACTGTGAAGTATCTGAAAGGTATGCATAATAAATATTATTTCAACATAATTTTGTTATGATAATAGCAAACATGTTTACGTTATGTTTCAAATCAAAGATATAGCACCTACCCTAAATCATCATTCCGGAAACTTTTAGCAAATAAAGAGCCATTTTGAATCCACATCTAAAAGTGATAAAACAACAACACATACAGTATGGGTGAGTTTCCATTACACACTCAGTAACTTCGTAAATATCAAGATATTAATATTTTTTAAAAAGTACTTCAAAGTGACTTTTTGTGCTCTTTTCAACCCTGTGATTAAAAACACTCTCATTAAAAAAACAAAAGAGCAGCGCCCTGTACAGTGATTTTTTTAAATGGAACCCTGTATTTTATTTCATAATTTGAAATTATATCAAATTCTGAATATGACACCGTTTTTATTTTTTATTAAAAGTTATATAAGTTATGAACAATACAAGAAATTATCAATAGTTTGCCCAATTATTGCCCAATAGAGGCCCAAGGATTGCACAATTATTGAAAACAAAGCATGCTTATGAAAACAGAACTTATGCATATAACTCATAACTTTGTTAATGATATTATTTGCATTTATTTCAATAAATATTTCAATAAGTACCAAAGTTTACAGAATAAATATTCTGTAAACTTTGTTAGAACCGATAATTTTTTGTAATGTTCCTAACTTACATATTCATTTTTAAGAAAAAATAAAAATGATGTATTCAGAATTTGATAGGACTTCAAATTATGAAATAAAATATAGGGTGTTCCGTTTAAAAAAAATCACTGTACCGGGTGGTCAACTAAGAATGGACGCCGGCTGTATCTCAGAAACTACTTAACGTATAACTTTGGGAAAAAAATATCAAAAAGTAAATCGGACAAGAGAAATCGCTGGAAATTATTTTTAAGTTCGTAGGATGACCGCTAGGGGTCGCAATTACTATGACCAATCATAAAATGGGATTTTTATCAAAAATATGCCAAGTTTTAAATAGTGGGACTGTAATATTTGTAAAATTTGAAATCTTTTTTCTATAACGCACTTTGTTCTATCTTTGAAAATAATGTGGTGGGAGAGGATGTTAAACTTTATTTTATTCAAATAAGGATAACTCCGGTTTGGGTTAATAGAATTAAACAAACTAGGGCTCGCTTGAAAGAGCTTTTCTTACTGAATAATCTGCAATGTATACTATTCCTGAAGTTATTTTACCGTGGTAGCTAGAGGGCGCTGTTTGACATAGTAACAGTTATTGCGCCCGTTCATAAAAAAATTAAATGGCAGGCTATGTCTCTTTTTACATATTAAAATAGAGCACAAAATTTCCAAAAAATCAGCTCAAACTGCAACTTTTTATTTTCTTTCTAACTGGAAATATTAAGAGAACAAACAAAGTTAGGCTGCCGCCTAGGCCTATAATAGTCTAATTAAAAATTGTACTAGTAGGCTATGAAACAAAAACTATATTCCTTGAGTAGGTTTTGAACGGTAGTTCGAGTTACTCCAAGGTCTTGCGCAATAGTTCTAGTACTTCCGTAAATCTTCTATGTCTATTGGAGAAGTTTCATATACCCAGCCCTTAATATAGTCTCATAAAAAAATCAAGGAAGACAGGTCTGGGGATCGTTGAGGCTATGTAATCAGACCGCCACTCACCTAGCGTCAGTGTGTAATGCGTAATGGTACCATCGTGTTGGAACCACTGGATAATTAATACATCGGGGGGAATATGCTTCTGTAATTGCTGCAGGTCATTTTGTAAAAACTGCAAATACACATTACCGGTTAAGGTTCCTTCAATAAAACGTGGACTAATTACATATCCGCATATCCGGCCCAAACGTTTATTTTAAAACGGTGTTGACAATTTTATTTTCTAAATATGCAAACATAAATTAGGATAATGAAAGATATTAGTAGAATTTAAATGAAATTTAGTACATATATAAAATAAGAAGGAATCGGATATAGCAAGTGAGAAATGCAGTGAAAGAAAATATAAAGGTAGCATAATTTCGGAAATGAAAGGAAGAGAGGAATTTAAGGGATCAGAGAGAAAAACCATAAAATAAATACAAATATTAAATCAATCAAATCATATTCAATTAGTCAAAATTACATCGTAACATAAAACAAATGTCAATGAATTTGAAAGTGTCAAAACGCAATAGAATCCATTAGAAAAGTATTTGGAAATAAATATTAAATTTGTATAAATATTAAATGTAAATGTAATGAATTAATTTTAAAATTAGTTGAGATATTGTTTAATGTAGTAATAGGAAATGCGTAAAAATTAAATGAAGTGAGAATCTAAAATAAAATAGCAAGGCTTTGAAGAGATTGTAAAAAAAACATGGTATCCAGGGAAACGAGAAAGAAAAAACAACACAAATTTTTAGAAAACGACGCCACGAAGAATTTTGGAATAAAAGGATGCTAAGGAATCTAATTAAGTTAAAAAGTACCAATTGAATGTAAGGTGATCCAGAAATCTAATTTCAAGGACAGGAAAGGTCAGAGGCGTCAAATCAAGCAGAACAGAGTAAGCAACAACACCAAAATTTATAAAAAAAAATCTATGCATAGTATCAAGCTAAATTAAATTGATTAATTTCCTACTATAATATTACCATCAATGATCGTATAAGATAATTAAACATAAAGTTAACTTTAAAATATTAAAAAGGGAGATAACCCAACAAAATAAGTACTTACCTCATCAGACAAATAATATTCCTTATAAGTCAAGTCAAGCAGAGCAGAATCAAATAATATTCCACAAGTAATAACAACAATTAGCGATGATAAACTTTAATAAACAATTCACAGTGATCAAATAAACATTTATAAAATAAAAACTGATATTTGACAGACTTTAAAAGTAGAAGAAGTGAGTTAAGACATGCGTGTCTATAAAATAATACCATCTATGAGTTTTGTATGTAATATTAAGAAATAAGAGGTTTGTATGATATAGGCAACACTCAATACATTACAGAGTAGTGAGAATTGTCTAATCATAATATTTTTGCATTTATAGTTACTTTGGATTATTTAAATAAACAAAATTGTTAAATTAACTTAAAGATTTAATTCTAAATATTTTTTTTTCAACATAAATAATCAGAACAAAAATCATATAATCTTACAATACCATTAAATAATAGAAATTTCAAATTCTTTGATCTTAATTGCAAATATATTTAATCAAAAGGATATCTATAAGAGATACAATAGCACAGTGTTTTCTTCTGAACCACTTGGGAAAGAATCTCATGTTTTCTCCGAAAGAGCTAGATAATTAAAGGTAATACAGAATTCAATACATAATATTCCTTGTAGTAAATGGTTGAATAGAGTATTTCTCAAACAACACCTTTTCAAATACACAAACAAACATAGTTAAAATCATTATACAAGTTAGGGCATCATTATTATTGAAAATATTATTATAAAAAAAAATACAAGAAACTCACACAAGTTCAATATAAAATAGCAAACAAGGCTCACTACAAGTAGTATAATATAAAATGGCGACCAACGCGAGGCGATTCTTATAAAATAAGAACAAAGCGAGCAGTTTAATATAATATATATATATATATGTTTAGAAATGTTTAAACATGTTTAGAAATTTATTGGTGACGTAAAGCACGTACACAAAAACTACAATCTTGTTGTAATGAAACTGGACTATCCCATTGAGTTTTCCAGTCTGGACTATTGTAGTGCACAAACCAGGGCAATTTAATTTTTTAACCTTCTTTCCTTTTCTTCTAAGTACCTTTTCCACAAGGTAGATGTCGGGGTTGACAGTTTTCTGTAGTTCTTCGTTGTAAAATGCACCTTTGATGAGATGTCCCTGCATATCTTCCAAAAGATATGTGGCGGGGTTTATTATTTTAACCGAAGTGATTTTAAAGAGTTCAGTTGTCCAGTTGGGGGTGTAACCTTTATCAAATACATGCTTATTTTTACTTATGCGAACAACATCGCCTACTTTAAATTTACGCGCGCCGCTAATCTTGATATGACTATAGGAGGATTTTAGTATAGCTTTTTCATTAGATTTATTTACTTCAACAGGTTTACATCCTATAGCACTATGTTTTCTTTCGTTGTAATTTTTTGTGATTTGAGGTAAAACATCTATCCATTTATAGGTACCATTTAAGCTAAAGTATTTATACAGTTTAGCTTTTATCGTACGTATTGCGCGCCCGGCAATGGCGGCTTTCTTGATGCTGTAGGTAATGATTTATATGGAATTTTTTCATTAAACTTTGAAATATTTTATTGTAGTATTCGGTTCCCTGATCGGTTTGCAGATTTTTAGGCACTCTATTTTTATCATGCAACAGACTATCTCAGAAGCTGAAGTTATTTCTTTGCCGGTCTTAGTTTTCAGCGGCCAAGTTCAAATATATTTCGAGAAACAATCTATGACCTATATTATCATGGTGAAATTTCGGTTGTAGCGGGCATACTAGCGCATATCAGCCAGATCTGATTGCCAGGATTCATCTAAACCTTCTATGATAGTACGCCTGCGCCCGTAGTTCTTTCTTGCGGCCTTATGCAGCTCATTTACCAATTGAATTTTTTCCTTTTTCATTATTATTATTATTATCTATAGTTCTGTGTTTACTGCGATGTTTGAAGCGGCACACTGACATCCATTATTTCAGATAGATCATTTTAAATAGATCGTACTGACTGACGTCCTAAGTTTATCCATATCATCGTATAACTGTGTCATTTGCTTTTCAATATTATCTTTTAACTGTTTAAAGTCACGTTCAATTTTTTGTGTGGTATTTTTCAAGTCTTTTAGCTCTTGTGCTATATTTTGCAGCAAATTGTCAACCACACTTGGAACAGTAGCAACTTTTTTATTTAGCACATCAACTGCCAGCGCTAAATCAGTAATGAATTTATTTCTCTCGTCTCCAGCCTGCTTAATCTTATTATTCGTATAATCACTATTAGATCGACTCAAATCTTATTGAAAGGTTTTAAATTGATCATGAAGGCGAGACGTACTATCATCCACATATCTTTTGGTAGCAGCATCGGTATCTTTAGTAGGTTGTTTGACGTTGCAGAGTCTTAAATGATCCACATAGATATTTCCATCACTTGTAAAGGTAAACCCATGACGATCTTGTAACATTGGACCAACACCCCCGCTAGAATGGCGTACTGCGGGTGGAGATCTACCAAACTTGTCGAGACTCATCATGAGTGCGTGCTTTCAATCATTTTTGTACAACTATATATATAAGAAGATCATCATCACCATTGTCATCGACTTAATAAATTAAATTGGCTTCTTTCAATTCATTAATAATGGCAATTATTTCATTGTCGTGGGATGTAGTATTTCCGGCATTTTTCGAAACGTCATCCTAGTAAGCATATTCTATAGGTTTTTTATCATATTATTTAATCATATTATTTTCATATGCGAGGCCTGATCCAGTTGATTTTGTACTTTCACTTGGCTTAGAAAATAACGGTTTAATTATTATTAAACCGTTCATGATCAGTACATGTTATTTATTCGAAGTGGTACCTTTTAGTCATCCTCGGATGTTTTTATGGACACCACTTAGCTCCAGAATACTCTTATATGATTGCTTATCCTGCTTATTGAAAGATGGATCGTTATAGAAAATAAGTTGATATAGGCCAGGGGTACCTTTGAATTGTTGTTCCTCTATTGTTATGTCTCCAGTGTGTCTATCGAAATCTATTATTTTTTGTCCCAATAACCACGTAGATGTTGAATCATCATATACCGGAGCATAAATCCTGTCTATTGATTCGCTATTTTCCCTATGTTCTCTTACATACTTTTGTGCCATCTCGGGATATTGATCTAAATATTCATCTAGTACAGATGAAGTAGTAGATATATCCTCTATACGATATTGCTTCTCCCCTATTGAATCCTCAAATTCATCGTCCTCTATCTTTGATGTTTACGACGATGCCACATGTTCAATGGGAAGAAACCTTGTTTGGTTTACAGTACTTGCCACATCTTCTTCTTCTTCTTCTTCCCCCTCTTCCTTCTTGTTCTCTTCTTTCATATTCTCAGTCTTGATACGTTTGTTTTCATTTATCTTTTTATTCAAATTATGTGTGGTAGCAGCTATTTGTTTCAATGGAATGGAAATGGGATTAAAATTTTTTTGTCAAGCTTCATCCTCCTCTGATTTGCCCAACTTCAAACCTAGATATTTTTTCCCGATTACCTTTGCCAACTCGTTTATTTTTTCTTACGCTTGGTAGCATTTATTACATCATTAAGTGATGAACTCATATCGATTAATGATACCTTTTTGAAAAGTTACACCATTGTCGAATCCTTTTCTATATCGACCATTATGTAAATCGAAATCCTTTACAATAACCACACTATCATAATTATCGGCCCAGCACTCGCTACACATTTCTTTGAAATAGCGAAAGGAAACGTCCGGTGATACATGTTCATCGTAGATCTTGTCTGAAGAGCACAATGATATTACAATTGTCCCTAATCAACTGTTTCGGTATTTTCGAATAAGTTTGACAGAGATAGGCAGCGTCGATGTTTTTGTGTTTACACATGGAATAATATTCACGTATCTTTTGCTGTTTATCGCATGCAACGTCACCAAATATGAATATGGTCAAAAACGTCACGTTTACGACACGTTCGTGTCGGTTTTTTATGACCTTTTCACGTGTCAAAAAACGTCACGTTTTCGTGACTAAAATTTCATTGACTTTATATTAAATCTAAATATTAATATTTCTTTGGCAGGTACCAAACTTAACGACAGCTTAGCCCAAGGCCAGAAAATCATAAATACTTTGGTCAACCGCAGACTCGATATTTCCTATTCGCAAAACAAATCCTTGGAAGATAGGCATAAGGCTGACTACGAGCTTGAACAGCGAGCTTGGGGAACATGTTAAACCTAAGGACGCTAAAGTAGGTGAAAAAGCGGCCGCTTGGCTGGTAACTACTACGATGAAAGCTAAACATAATCTTGGTATGGGATTGAAACAACGAAAACAACCACCACCTCAATCGAGTTCCTTTAGAAGACAAGTTGTTAAGAAGGTCACTAACGTTCTCAAGAGATCTCCACCGCAAACTACGTTAAAAAAATCTGCATTAATTGCTTTGAAGGCAGCTCGGCTGGTAGTTAAAAAGGCGGGCGGTAAAAAGAAAATCCGTGTTCCCAGGACCATACCATTTGACTATTCAGGTGAATTTTTGCCAATAATACCACTATTGGCAGTGGTATTATTGACACAATAAGTGAATTTGGGTGGGTGAACTTTAAATCCGTTATTTGTCATATTTAAAATGAAAATATATAGAAACGGATTGCTGACATGTCATTTTCTTCTACATACCTCAATAATAGGTGTATGGAAATAAATAATATAATAAGGATATTGATACAAAAATAGACCTATTCAGATTATTTTCTTTTTCGGGAAAATACTTAAGATAACTTGTATTTGGAATGATAATAGCTTTTTTACTGTCCTGAAAGTTGTACACCTTAGAGTACTGCTCAAGAACATTAACTACTTTACCAGGTTTTCAGAGATTCGTTACGTATTTAAATTAATGAAACCTGTTTCGAATTAAATATGAAATATATGATGTCCGTTGGTATAACAAAAATATACATTAATATCTTATTAACATTACTTTATAATATCCTTAAGGCGTTGTATAAGGCAGTTCAATAAATAATATCGGCTTTTTAATATTACCTTTGTATAAATTTGTATAAACTTTATAGGACGTTGTCTTCTCTTGTTATCTTTCTCGGTTCATGATATCATTAGTATTTTGAACAAAACGAGTTGTTGAGGTTCAGACCGTAAACCTGTCCATTACCAACAATAGTTGATTCTTCCTACAGAGAACGTGATGGCGATAGTCGTCTCATGATATATACCTACTCTGACTGAGAGGAGGATAAACATGAAAAGGCGAAGATCTGCCGGAGGTCACACTGTCCCTTTCTACTATACCAGCTAGCTCATTTGCCATTGACCCCACAGGCTAGACGGCGTTTTCGCGATTTAATGCAACCATAGTTATCGTCGATAGGTAATCTTCAGCCTCCATATCTTAGTAAAAGAATGTAGATAGGCTTCGAGAAATGATAAGTTCGAAGTCAGTGGCTCTTTCAGTATATTCTTCTCTGTTTTGATCAGATGGTATTGCCACACATCGATAAGATAGATGACCCGTTTTATTCCATCTTGCAGTGTTATATCTGGTTTATTATAGGCTACCGTTTTATCGGTGTGTATGGTTAGGTCCCAGTATAATTTATAAGATGTTATTATTATTATAATTGAGTCACACCCGTCACCGAAATAATGAGTGGAATTATCATTCCAGCTCCATTCCAACTCTAAAAATTCGAAACTTCATTGGACTTGCGACAATTGTAAATCTCTTGGTAATGAATTTGCGTAGTTGAAATCCCTTATATCTGATTTGCAAAAGGAGATTCGTGAACTTAAAATGCATGGTTCCCCTCAAGGTGAACACCTGAGTTTTTTGAAGATGTTGTCTCTAAGGTTGAAGAGTGTCAGAAACGTAAACACAATATAATAATTTTTGGAATTGGTGAACAAAACTCTGATCTTGACAAAGAAACCTGGATGGAAGAGGAAATGAAGGTGGTTAAAGATCTAATTTCAAATATTTCTGGTATGGTACTAAATTTTAAATCTCATCGCTTGGGAAAATTTTCTAATGATCGCGTCCTTTTAAAGTTATACTCAATAGTACCGATGAGGTTCACAGTAATATAAAAAAATATTGGCATTGAAGACATCAAATACTAGAACAGCACAATATAGGTATATCTCATTGGCTTTTGACAGAACACCTAAGCAAATGGAGTTTTATAAAAAGGTGAAAACTGAGTTGCTTGACCGGAAGAATTCTGGAGAAAACAACATCAGAATTAAATATAAAAATGTCATTCCCAGGATCGTTGCGGAAAACTAATATTGTCCAATAGAGATATCTCATTTACTTGCTACTACCAAAATGTGAACGGTTTGAATTCTAAGATTGATAAGTTTTACGCTAATATATGTGATGTGAATTTTGATATTGTGGCCCTTACACAGTCTGGACTAAGTGATAATTTCTCAACCACTGAACTGTTTCCTGATGATTATACAGTATATAGGTATGATCGTGATCTACACTTAACGGGACTTTCCAGAGGTGGTGGAGTCTTGATTGCCTTGAAACAAATATGTTTTCCCATATCTGAGGTCTTGGATGTGTCTAGCTTAAGAACTAAATTTATTGATATCGATATTATAGGTTGTAGCTTTCCTTCATGTACTTTGTCAATATTCACGTTATATATACCGCCTAACTTACATGTGTCTATATTTGTAATTTATTTACTAAACTTTAAAAACATAATAGTATTTGGTGACTTCGATATTCCTCACTTTGTTAATGAGAATGTGCTTGATTTAATTAAAATCATCACTACTGATCCATTTTCTTAGTTTTTTAGACATTAAACAATTCAATAACGTATTCAATGAAAATGGTAGAGTCCTTGATTTAGTATTGTCTAGCTATCAGTGTACCATATTTCGGGACAGTGTTCCTTTAGTAACAGAAGACAGACATCACCCTGCGTTATCTGTACATTTTTCTGTGGAAATAACGGGCAAACGCGATTTTGCTCCGTCGGTATCTAACAACTGTTACAATTTCAATAAAGCAAATTATCCAGAATTATATAGTTTCATCGTGAAATTCATTCGTCACGTCTTCTAACTGTAGATTGGTCATTTTTAATAAACTATTCGGATGTTAATATGGCGTGTTATGCATTTTACGAGGTATTGTATAGCATGCTAGATTTATATGTTCCGACATATAGGACTAGAAGTAGAACGCATGTATACCCTAAATGGTACCTACACCCCTGATATTGTGAACAACATCAAACAAAAAGAACGTGAACTTCAGCTTTATAAAAAGTACCATAAAGATAAATATTTGGAGACTTACAAAAACCTTCGACGGAATATTAAAACACAGATAAATATGGCATATAAAAAATTCATCAGTGACTCTGAGAATTCTATTCGTTCATATAGTAAAAAGGTTTGGTCATTTATATACATAGTAAAAATGGGAAAACACGTATTCCTGGTGTAGCACGTATTAATGACATTACATTTAATGACTCGCAAGCTATTGTGGACGGTTTCAGTGAACACTTCTGCAGTGTATTTCATCAACAGAATATTATCTCACTGAGCTAACACTAGCTTATGTAATTTACCTAATATTGTCCTTGATTGCATTTATACATAGATAGATAGATAGTTAGATAGATAGCATTTATTTGTATATAAGCTAATCAGCTATTACAAAGGTTGGTACAACTTATTATAGATACAATAGTAAGTATTCAATAAAATAAAATATAAGCAAAAAACAAAATAACAGTATATTCTTTGAATCAGCTGTTCATAAAAACAATAACAGTAGTAACAGTAATAGTTGTATGAAACGATAAGATAGAACAGAATACCAAATCCCTTCTGTTATGTTATGTATAGAAATCCAAACTGCACGAGTACATCATTCGTTAAGGCAAAATGCTCTTAACCGCAAAGTTTCTTGGATGAACAAATAAACGTCATCTAATTGGTGCGTGTTGGCAATATTTAGTATGATCTTGCTGAAATTATCGGGATCAACTGTTGTAATAGGTGCTAGGTATTTATTTATGTAGTGATTACGTAGACTACTATAAAAAGGGCATTGTATAAAAATATGAAATAGTGACTCTAATGATTGCAAATTACAAGTAGTGCAATTTACGTTAGGATTTATTTTATAACTATTACCATCAGCATAAAAGCACATCATACGGCTATTTACAGTCCTGACTTGATACACCATTCTCAATTTTCTAATAGGTGCCGGGAGACTTAGTAAATACTGTTGGTTAAAATTTATCTGACAGTATATGGACACATATCTTGACTCAGAAATGTGTTCATTATCTTTAGTATTATAATATGTTCCTAAATTTTTTGTCAGTAAATTAATTTTTGTTTTAATAAGGGATACATTCTGATTAGACCACAGAGCGTCTTCCCCTAAAGTAAAAAAGATATCTCTTATCTGAGAAACCCAGTTATATTTCACAACCTCACCTGTGGTGTGGCTGAGGTTTAATAGTCTATTGTAACATATGCGAGGTAACCTACTAGATGGCATATTCAATATTTTGCAAAGCCAATTTAACGCTCTTCCAAAGACATACATGGAAAGTTTGCTTAGACGGAATTCCCCACGAATAATGTAACCAGGCGTGGAGTTACTCAGAAAAAACGATGACTTAAAGAATTTCACTTTTGTCTTTTCAATAACGTCTGTATACCTCAATCCCCAAATTTCTGAGGCATATAGCAGGACACTTAATATTGTAGATTCGTATAACCGAAAGCGTGAACAATGTAAGTTCAATTTGGATTTTATTATAACCGATTTAATATTAGCTAGAGCAGCATTTGCTTTTGTCATCATTTTATTTGCTGTATTTAAAAAAAGCCCCGATGAACTAAACGTTACACCTAAGTAATTGAATTCATTAACAATTTCTATATTTTGAGATTTATACTTAAAGGTAAAGTCTTTATCTGTTTTTCCCGTGCGTTTAAATATGATTATTTTTGTCTTATTTGTATTGACCTCTAGATTATTATTATTGCAGTAATATTCTAATGCATTTAACGTATTTTGAAGTTTATCTGCAAACAATACTAAGTCATCGGCATATAACAGTGCTGGTAGATCAGTATAGCCGTCAATATTAATACCTGTGATACCTCTATTTGATAGAAACATTGATAAATCAGCAATGAATAGTGAAAACAGTAGAGGACTAAGTGTGTCACCCTGTAAAACACCTTTAATCACATTTATTTCCTCAGAGTTTTCGCCATTGTTTTTTATAACATTAGCTTTTTATAACATTAATTACCTTACAGGATAATCCCAGCTGATATAGTTTATTCCACAAAATTGTATGGTTCACAGTATCGAAGACACCTTTAAAATCTACAAAAGCGCAAAAAATTTTTCGCTTTTTTAACCTCAAGTGGCAGCCTATTATAGATGACAGAATAAATAAATTATCAACACATCCGCGACCTTTGCGAAACCCTGATTGTTCTTCAGGTAATTTGTTGTTAGCTTCTGCCCAAGTAGTAATTTTGTCAGTCAGTATTTGTGTAAATATTTTAGTAATGCTGTTTATCAGTGATATACCTCTGTAATTTTCGGCGCAATTGGGATCTCCTTTTTTGAAAAGCAAAAACAATTTTATTTTCGACCATGACTGTGGAAACATTTCAGTTAGCAATATCTCACTGAACGTTTTTAATAAAAACTCTTTACCTTGAGCCGATGTAAATTTGAAAAACTCGTTGGGAATTCCATCCAAGCCCGGTGACTTTCCTTTTTTGCAGCGGCTTAATGCCGTATCTAACTCCATCATATTTATTTCGAAATCAAAGTCTGGGTGTGGAAAGTGATAATTAAAACGATTATTATGGATATGCGGGATATTATTAAAAACATGCCTATAATGTTCTTGCCAAACTTCAAGCCCTAACGGGTTACCTACACTGTTTTTTTTTATTAAACCCGCAAATTACTTTCCAGAATTGAGCTGGATTTTTTGTGTCACAAATTTCGGTATACATTTCTTTATAGTATTGTTTTTACCTGAATTTAATTTCTTGCTTATATTTATTTTTGTTGTCAAGATATGATTTCACGTGTAAATCAGTAAAATTACTGTTTTTATATACTTTGAGAGACTGTAAAACATCTCTTTTTAATTTTTTACAGTTGACGTCAAACCAGGGCTGTTGTTTTTTTATTCCTGCTAGGCCTACGGGTACTTGTTTAGTCAACCCTAAATGCATTGCAGTATTTTTAATACATTCTAATAAAAAATCAGATAACTCACTAGCACTAGCACTGTGGCCTATATTTGCAGTTTGTATCAGATTTGCAATATTAACTTTATATTCTTCACTTAACTCGTTGTTCCAACTAAATTTTTCAATAAATACAGCCTTTTTATTATTTGAAACATTTTTTGTCTCTCTCAAAATTATATCTGTATCAATATTAACGTAATAGGGGAGGTGGTCTGAGTGCACTGGTATATCACAGATGCCAGAATCATAAATAGAGTTAATAAAATTACTGTTAATCCAACAAAGATCAATGGTCGACTTACCTAGAGTACTCAAATATGTTATTGCGCAGGGGTGTCACTAGGTGTACGACCATTTAAGACCAGCATACCCTGATCTTCCATAAAATTTACCAACTTTCTACCTCTAGGTTTTATTTGCTCATCCAACACTAGTCTCGTAGGGTTTAGGTGTAATTGACAATAAATATCTGAGTCTAGTTCATTCAAAATACCAATACGACAATTAAAATCACCCAGTAACATAACATTATCTATCACAAAATCAGAAAAAATCCATGTCACCGAATCATACAACATTTCTAAACATAGTTCAATATCAACATTTGGTGGAAAATAGATCACTCCTAAAATAAATTTAAATATATTATACGTTACTTCAATCAATATCCATAAATTTGTTTTTTCAACAACTTTGACACTGTATTGCTTTTTTATGTATACAGTTATACCACCGCTAGGTCTACCCTTTGACTTTTCTTTAGTACCAGAACATGCAAATGCATTATATTTATTTAAAATTATTTCTTGCATTTGCATTGCATTTATATAAATGATATTATAGTTGCAATGAAAAAGACTGAAGGATAAGCCAACTCGAGGACTTGACCAGATTCCAAGCTTTCTTCTTAAGGACTGTGCACACGTATTGTCTTATCCCTTAGAGGTGATATTAAATCTCGCAATAAAAACATCTACATTTCCTTCAAAGTGGAAAGAGGCAAGTGTGTGTCCGGTCCTTAAAAATGGAGATTCTGCTAATATAGCTAATTATAGGCCTATCACTATATTGAACAATTTTGCTAAGGTTTTTGAGATGTCGGTATACAATCGCATCTATTATCCTGTAAAAAACCTGATGTCACTAGAACAGCATGGTTTCATGTCAAATAGATCTATCGCTTCAAATTTACTTCACTTCACCCAGTATGTGTCAAATACAGTTGACGTCCAGGGTCAGGTAGATGTGGTAGATACTGATTTTTCAAAACCGTTTAATAGAATACATCATATGATCTTATTGGAGAAATTAACTAAATTTGGCTTTAGTGCAAATTTAATAAAATTTTTTGAATTATACTTATCTGACAGATCCCAATATGTTACATTCAATGGCAATAAATCTAGGATTTATGCAACAACTTCTGGCGTACCGCAGGGATTTAATCTAGGTCCCCTGCTTTTCCTTATATTCATTGACGAGCTTGCTAACATCTTGCAGTGTGAAAAGCTTCTTTATGCTGATTAAGTTAAACTTTTTGTGTAGTCAACAACGTAGAGGACTGTATAAAATTACAATTAAATTTATCACGGCTTCAAATCTGGTCAGATAAAAATAAGCTAGATCTAAATGTAGCGAAATGTAAAGTAATTACCTTCAGTAGAAAAGTCAATCTAATTTTTACAGGATTGACTGTAAAGATTGTAGCAAAGATCTAGGGGTTATTTTTGATGAAACTCTAAGCTTGAGAAATCATTTTGAATATATTACCTCGGCGGCATCTAGGTCCTTGGGTTTTGTCATTAGAAATAGTAAATCATTCAATAATATAGATACGTTGAAATTACTATATTGCGCTTTTGTTAGATCTAAGCTGGAGTACTGTTCCTTGATCTGGTTTCCTTATAATAAGTCCTACATAAATGATTTGGAGAAGATCCAAAGGAAATTTTTGAAATATGTTGCCTATAGAGTAGATGATTACTTCCCAGAGCGTGGAGTTGATCATAATTTATTGTTAGGTAGATTTAATTCTTAATTTAATAACGGTTTTTACATAATTTATTGCATGGTAAGGTTGACTGTTCAAATAATTTATCTCAAATAAACTTTTTAGTACCCCGTCACTCTAGTAGAAGTACTATGCCATTTTACTGTCCTCCTAGTAGAACAAACATAATGTTGAACTCCCCTATTTACAATATGACACACAATTTCAATTTAATATCAGATAGATGTGATATTCATAATTCTACTTTAAGTCAACTGTTAGCAGCTGCCAATAATTATTATGTTACTTATTTTTTTTTCTATTATTTTTCTAACAGATTTCGACGTTAGAAATTGTATGTTCTATTTAATTATAACGTGTAATATGTTTGTGATGTACACTCTGCATAAGCACTCTGCTGACGCTATAAATTTTACTTTTTATGTTATATATGTATTACGGTATTACTCTAATAATTATTGTTTTAACTGTTATTACTACATCAGTCTTATCATGGTTCTTCTAATCTATTACTACCCTCACCCGAAACATATACATCTAGGGTAGGAGCAGTGTAGGTTCGTAACTACTCCTCGGGTAACAAATATTTATTATAGTGTGCGAATTCGTCTTAAGTAGGAATCACACACTCAGCTAGCAAAGTGGGGGGGGGTGGTTCTTAAGTAGGTAAACAAAAAAACTGAGGTGGTTTCATACAAATATCATATAATGAAATTCAGAATGAATATATGCACATACATATATATCGTCACTCAAGGCGATGGATTGTAACAGCTTACCTAAATATAAATGAGTAGTAAAATTATCAAACTAGGTACTTATTAACATATGGTCCATATAGGTCTACCCAACATGATCATGTCGTTCACACGTAAATAGAGTTTTAAGTAAAATAAATACGATGGTATAGTTGATAGTGACAATAATTGTAAAGAAGGCTGCTACAATCACCTTATATAATGTACTTTATAAAAATGTGCAGTATAATAAAATCATAAGAACAAACGGTCAGCGGATTTGGCTTCTATAAACAATGAATCAGTGTACGACCTTATGTCCTGCGGTAGTAGGGTTCAGATTCAAGGTGGCATTCCTAGGTGGACTGGTACGGTGTACTAGTAGGTAGGACAACAGGAACGGAGAACCTTCCAAAATCTCGAGGTCCTATTGAAGCATTCCACCCAAGGGAAGCGAATCCAGGAACCATGTAGGACGTAACCAAACGTCGAAACCAAGAACCAGCCAGAAACGTGACAACGTAAAATACGTAACACGACGTATAGAAGAAAAATAAAAACAACAATAAAAATAAAAAAAGCCCTGTAAAAGAAACCTACATTACAGAATGTTCTATGTACGTGTAATAAACTTATTTTGTTGGAGGACGGCTTTATATGAAAGTGAGACCCTAAGTCTCCACGTGCTCTATTTGCTTGACTTCAATGTTTCTCTGCAAAAATCCCCTTTTGGGTTATGTGATATTCTGCGGTACAACTCAAAACCAACCCAGAATAAATCACCACCAACGCAAATGAATTATCCCAACTATCTTGGTAACAATATAAATTCACCCATGTACAATGGCTGAGAAACTTTCTTCCAAGCACACCAAAAAAAACGGCTTCCTTCTTCCTCGTCAAATTTTACCGCACATCCTAAACGGAGTTTTAAAGTGACGTCGGTAGGTACACCTCTAATCAAGTAACGAGTCCTCCAAAACCGTCAAATAGCAAATACATTACACGTACGAACTTTCTATAAACAATGAAATAATACTAAATTTTCTTCATTAGGAATCTGACAAGGAGTGGAAATCAAAAAAAGATATTTAGGCAAATAATAACTATTTACCTACTGCCCAAGTCGGAAGTACCTAAATCAAGAGAGTGTCCGATGAAATGTTACACGATACGAGGGCCCAGGTCAGGATCCAACTTCTTGGAATGGATTTGTTACTCTCACCTTGTTTTTGGAACCTTTACTGATGAAATTAGACTCACAGTAAACATGTATAACTATTATACAAGTACCCTGTACCTTTAAATACTCTCTAACACATCCAGGATAAGAATGCAGTCAAAAATTTGCACCTGTTTAAGTCAGTCGGACCTTAGTCCGGCCCCTGCCTATCGCGATTCTCAGATTCTCTCACCTAAAGTTGCCAATGCGGCCGTGGCGCGTAGCCACTGTCGCACATATGTCATCTAACCTCTATTTGACAGATAAATAAATACAAAACAATGACTGGAATTTACTATTTGACTATTTATTTTGAAAAGGATCAAATATTACTGTTCTGAGTATCAATATCACTGGACAAATATGGGAGATCAATAAAGTATTTACAGGTACATAATAAAATCTATAAATCTGCTAGTAAACAACAACTTTGAAGTAAACATAATACATTGTAAATTATTAACTGTAACAAGGTGAGTGGAAGTAACGAATCCGTATTGTTTTCTTTTAGTTTATGGGCTACTACCCAACCTGATTATACCTAGAAATTAAAAAGCTAGCAAATAACCCTAGTGAACAAAACGAACCTCTGTACTCGGTATACATTTCGTGAACAAAATCCCAAGATCTAAGCTTGACCATATCTCAGATATACTATTACTCTTAGCTACTAGAGAGTGAGTTACATAACAGGAATAAACCTATGCCATTCTCCCAATGGAGAAATAAACCAATACTTAGCTACGCTAAACGCAAACTATGATACATCTTCGAACTATATGTAATTCTATGGGGTTCAAATTTAACCCGTAACAAATCCCCCCTTTACCCGAGAGAAATTTTCATAGAAAATTTCATTCCATAAACTGGAGAAAACTAAACCTAGCAAAAAAAAAATAATATTAAGAAAGATGGTGTTGAGTGTCCGAAGAGATCAGCGGTCTTCCTCCTAGCCCTCATCCAATCGTCCGACACGTAGTGGATCTATGATGGAAGATAATCACACTCGGTAATCAATTTGCGCAATTCCCAGGCGCAGGGAAAGCCTCGTGATTGATACCGGCCAAATCGCTCATACCGACCGATGGAATCAAACTGGACGAAGTCGATGCCTCTCCACACCCTCAGACGAACAAAAACCCAAGGAAGAAGAAAGAGGAAAAACCTAACAAGAAATTTAGGAGTCGACCAAAGACGTAGGTTGTCGTCTTAGCAGCAATATAGCCGTTGCCAGTATTAACGCGAGAATACTCGAAACAAAAAATGACCGTGAGGGTACTCTTACTTCCAGTACGGTCTCCAATACCTCAGACAGCAGCTGAGAGGAGTCAAATGCGCATAGTGTCACCCAGCACTGTGTTAACCCGGCCTCGACCAAAGTTACCTGACCAAGTGACACCCCCCGATACACATCCCCCTCCAAACAGCTTTACCATTGAAGGCAGCTTCTGGAGTCCAGAGACCCCTACTTCAAGTAAGCCTCCTGGTAAGACGCTATAGCCTACCAAAGGCTCCTAATATGCTCATCCCAATAGAGCTATAACCGGAAACGATATCTTAACTTAAAACTACAACGATAACTACAGCAACGCCTGGAACTGACGTATATTTATCCATAACATGATCGCCAATACACCCAAGAAACTAATAACCTAATAACTACCTAACATTCCAAACCCGGAAAATATACCACCATACTAGTTAAAGGCTTGAACAAACCTCATCCATAAATCCTAAAGAGAGTACCTCAAGTAAACATAAGATGAGGAGTCGTATAACGTCTCCTTGCTTGCTATCTACTAAAACTACATTAACCCTAATTACCTAGGTACCTATATACAACACATACTACATCTACCTGTACCGTTACGTGGGATCCATTTTCAGATCCTTTGCATGCCATACTCCATTATTAGTCCCGTTCAAATCTTTAAGCTCATAGGTCCAAGGAGAGATGACTTTACTCACGACTAGAGGTCCTATATATCGAGGAGCGAGTTTAGCGGTGAAATACTTGGATCCATCCGAAAGAACATGATTCTTTCGCCAAACACGTTGTCCTAGAACGCATCGTTCATCTCGACGCCGTAAGTTGTAAGTCTTAGCACTTCTTTCCTGTGCCCTATTTATCCGTGATTGCACATCTCGAAAAACCTTTTCTAAAATTTCCGGCCGTTGTTCTGGTGGAGTAATAGGAGTTAATGCTTGAGCATCATCATTTGTTATCGGTGGATTATGATGCGGTCCTGACAGAATAACCTCACGACCAAAATTAACGAAATACGGAGACATGCCAGTAGTCTCACTGGTCGCAGTTCTCATAGCGCAGGCTACCTTTTGCAACAGCGTATCCCAAGACCGATGGTTATCCTTGACATATGATGCCAACATTGTTTTCAAAGTCTTATGTTGTGCTTCACAAGGATCTGCTTGCGGATGATAGTTTGCGGTTCTAAAATGCTTTATCTGGTAAGTGTTCAGCAACCCCTTAAACAAGTTACTGATGAAAGGTTTGCCATTGTCAGATATTAAGACCTTCGGGACACCGAATAACAAGAAAACATTCTCCTCTACTAACCTAGTTATAGCTTTTGCTGTGGCCTGACGCATAGGTAGGAATAAGCAAAACTTAGAAAAATAGTCCTGTATACTGAGAATATACATGTATCCATTTGAACTACGAGGTAATGGTCCTACTACATCTACAGACACGAGTTCCCACGGTCGAGAAACATTCTTATGACTACACATGAGTCCTGCCGGAGCCTTCTGTACGGGTTTATTAGCTAGACAAACTCGACACGACCGAATGTAGCTTCCTACATCTGATTTTAACTTGGGCCAATAATACCTGCGAGCTATTCGGTGATAAGTTTTGTACACGCCTGCATGACCCGACGTTGGTGGATCGTGATTATTACTTATAATCTCAGTTCTATGTGACTTTGGGACGACTATTTTCCATTCGAACAGTGGATCGTCCAAACCAGGATAAGTATTTTTAAGTTTCTTCAGGATAACATTATCTTGAACTCGCCACAATGGGTGGTGTAACGGACGACTTTGTATCCTTTGTTTCATTTTATCATACCACCTATCAACATAACCATCAAAGCTCGAAACTATTACTTCATCTACAATTGGAACTGATCTTGAGAGAGCATCTGGAACAACATGGTCTTTTCCTCGTCTGTGCAATACATCGAAGTCATATTGTTGTAGGCGGAGACTCCATCGAGCCAACCGTCCTGAAGGATTTTGCAAGCTATTAAGCCACTTCAACGCAAAATGGTCAGTCACGACCGAAAAATGCGTAGCTTCGACGTACGGCCTGTATTTTTCCACTGCCCAAAGTAGTGATAAGAGTTCCTTCTCTGTCGTGCTGTATTTCCTCTCGGTATTACTCAACGAACGACTAATAAAGCTGACCACATGTTCGCCATCCTCATACATCTGAGTCAAGACTGCACCTAAACCGAAATCGCTTGCATCTGTCTGAATACAAAAAGGCTTATCAAAATCAGGACAACTAAGAATCGGAGCTGAAATCAAGTGTTCCTTAACTTTCTCAAAAGCTAAATTACACTCTTCAGTCCAAACAAATTTTGTATGCTTGCGCAATAAGTTAGTAATTGGTGAAACTAAACTGGCAAAATTGGGAATGAACCTACGGTACCAGCTTGCCATACCTAATATGCGACGGACCTCAGAAACATTCTTCGGTGGTTGAATATTCAAGATCGCTGACACCTTTTCCGAATTCACATGTAAACCCTTCGAATGCACAGTGTATCATAAATAGTTTAATTCTGGCCGGCAACATGAACATTTGTCCCGTCCAACTGTAAGACCTGCTTTTAGCAAACGACGGAAAACCTCCCTTAACACTTCCATGTGTTTCTCGAAAGTCGGAGTAACAATAACAATATCGTCTAGATAGACGAAGACATATGGCTCGAGGTCTAGACCAAGAACAGTATCTATAAATCTCTGCCATGTCGCAGGAGCATTGTGTAAGCCAAAAGGCATGCGACAAAATTGATAAAGTCCACGTCCTGGGACTGTAAATGCAGTCAACGGTTTACTTTGTGCATCCATCGGTACTTGCCAGTACGCACTCTTGATGTCTAAGGAGGATAAATACTTAGCATCCCTAAGCTTATCTAGGGTATTAGTAACCTGCGGTAACGGATAAACATCCCGTTCTGTAACTTTATTCAATTTTCGATAATCGATACAAAATCTATACGATCCATCCTTCTTCCTAACCATAATAATAGGTGAAGCCCACGGAGAAGATGATGGTTCAACAACACCATGTTGTAACATATCGTCCAATTCATTGTTGACGTGCTTTTGCAGCGCTGGTGATAATGGATAAAATCTCTGTTTTATTGGCTCAGCAGACGTTTTTATAACATGCTTAACGGAAGTAACGCAACCAAGTCCTTCAGGTAAACGGCTAAACACATCGTTAATAAGTTGATCTAACTCCCCATGCTGGTCCGGAGTAAGATGGCTACTATCGGTTATAGCAGATATCGGTACATCAAAACTATCGGTGTCTTGCAAATTTCCAGAGTCCTTGACGTAGATTGGGCACAATCCCTAACTTGCGCCAAAAATCAGCTCCTAGGATCAAGGTATGCGGAAGTGACGGTATAATCAAGACGTCCATAACTTGAACTCTATCCTGCACGCAGAATGGAACCTTGTAAATTCCACTAACTTGGCAAATATCCCCATCAGCAACACTACATGACTTAACCATACTCGGCATCAACTCCAAACTCAAATGCTTAAGTAATTCATACCCTTTTGACCCAATAATTGTCCGAGAAGCTCCAGAATCTAACAGACCAAGTAACTCTTGATCAAACACAGTTACTCGTAAATATGGTCTTTCATCACCAATTACATTCGCTAAAACATAATCGAGGCTCGCAGAGATAGTCGTATTAAGAATGGCCGAAAATGACGTGGCCCGATTCACTACTCGACCTAGTTGTTGTGAACCGGCCGAATGTTTCCCGAACAAGTTGGACAGGTTCGGATAGTAACATCCTGCTTACCACAACGATAGCAGTGTCGTAAAATGGGTGCCTGACAATCCCTTTTGACGTGACCCTGCTGACGACAATTCCAGCAAGTCAGTTGCACTCTTACCGTAGAGTTGTTCGGCTGATTAAGTGGAGGGTTTTCATCAACAGAGTGAACATGTTCCACTTCGTGTACTCTGGGTCGACGATACATCATCGGTTCTGTTACTACTCTGGGGTTGTTCGGTGGCGGTTTCCAATAATCAGCACGCCATAAAGCATCCTCAATTTCCTTGCACTTCTCTACCAAATCGGGTATCGATGTTACTGGACGCAAAGCAAGTTTCTTCTGGAAGTCTGGTAACAAATTATCTCTGACTATCATCAAACGTTCAGATTCTGATGGTTTACGTTTCAATCTACTAAAATAGTTCTCCATTAAAGCGATATATAGTGCAGATTTCTCATTCACACGCTGGGTTCTAGCGCGAATATCCTCCATCAAGTGTTTTTCATAGTCAGTCGGGAGATAAGTTTCCTTTAGTGACCTCACTAAATCATCCCAAGAAGTTATTGATAATCTAACTCCTCTAAACCAAATCAAAGCAGCATCGCTAAGTAAAGCGGTAGTGCATCGTAACAACTGGTCTTTAGAAATACCAGAAGCTGAACGCAGCTCTTCAACTTCTTCCAAAAAATCCAACACATTATTAAAACCAGAAAATTTCTGTATATTCCACTTGGAAATAATGGAAAAACTTCGTCGTTGATCATCATTGGTAGTAGGATATGATGGTTGTAGTGATGGAGCAGAATTATCATCCAAATTCAGAGCTCGAATTTGACGCTCAAAAGTATCACCATCTGTTTCGACATTACGACCTGGAGATGGAAAAGAATGCCTAACTGGATTTCCATCCCTAGTAGAATTTAAATTTGAACTAATAGGTAAAGATGAACGCCTATCATCCCCAAACATGTATGGAGGGTATTGATAATAATCATGAACTGGAGCAAACGATACACTAGTAGTATTCGTCTGAGCTACCACTCGATTTTCCCTACTAGAAAACGATAAGCGACTAGGTACCGCACATGTCGAACCAACAGACGGCCTAAGACTAGACAGAACATCAGAATTTGCATAAACTGAATTTGTAACCATAGCTGAACTGTAGCTAGAGCTGGTCAAAGAAGTACATCGAGGTGGATCATTCGACACCGAATCTCGATCCAAGAAGTTAGACACATGTGAGCCTGAACTGGGTTCACAGACAATTCCGGCACTGGACAGTCGAGAACCATGGACTTCCTCATCTTGAAATCCAACTAATTGACTCTGATTAGTTGTCCCCACAAGAGGCAAACCAACTGAACCAGACGTCACCACATCAGAATTATAAGTCCGATCTTGGACTGTAGATCTTGCTTCTGGAGCAGATGTTGGGACATCTATAAGTCTCATAAGTGGAACCTCGGTCTCATGGACAGTCGTCCTTGAAATAACTTCCGGCAATAGTAAGTTTGGTTGATCCAAAATAGGAGATTCTCGAACTGACATAGGTCGGTTCCTTGCCATAATATTTCCTAAACGGTCAATTAAACTAGTAGCTTGATTCAATAACAAGTTCCTCCTTTGATCAATTCCAGAGCCATGAATTCTGTTTAACCTGCCGACAACATGCAAAAGCCTTGTACGAATTCTACTATATTCATTTTCAGAATTGCCAATGTCAAAATCCTCCATTGCATTTTCCAAATCATCCAACTTGCCTTGACAAATTTGAATCTCCAAGCTGAGATCCAAATCTGAACAAACATATTTAACATTCGGATCAATGTTGTCTGCTCTCAAAAATATTCTTAATCGTTGTCGTTTCTCCATAACAGTACCTTCACTTGGTGCACCTCGTATATGTAACTCATACGACAGCTCATCGCTAAGTAACCGATTAACCTCCATGATACAAATTAAAAATCAAAATACAAAAAAATTTTCCAAATTCCCCCCCTTAACCAGAGAAGAAACTACCAAAATGAAGCAAAGAATATGAAAGCGCTATGTTCCTTACTATACTTAGGAACACTTAAGGTAAAAGTGTAACCTAAAACTTGCCAATAAAATGTAACGGGTACAGTAGATAACAAAGACAAAAAAAATAAAGGGAAAACTTACTAGATGGTAAATAAAAAAAAAGTCCCTACCTAGTAGTCCACTTACTATCCGCAAAATATTCCAATCAGTAATGTTGGCCACCAGCCACCAAGTATTCTTATAATGAACTAATAAAATTATACTATCTATATAGTAATCCCAATATATCTTAACTAATCACCCTCTTGAAATGAGTAACTATATAATGAAATAGTAATCTAATCGTTACTGTAAAGTTTAATTACCAACTACTATAAACTACGATATCTATTTATACGCTACCACCCTGTATAAGGCAATACACTTCACCATCAATTTACACTATTAAATAATACCGAAAGAGAAATAGATTAATTAAATATCAATACCAACATATTTAAAATCCAAAATACCTAGAATGAATAAAATATCACTGGTTGTGACCACCCTGTATATACCAACAAGATTACATGAACTATGAATCAAAAATCTATATGACTATCAAAAAAAAAAAAAAAAATTTAAATCCAGTATGGAAATAAAGTTAGTCAGTGCTAACAGCTAACACCCTGTATAGCAATTTAAAATTTCTAACTGTCTAAAATCAATAATTTGTAACTATATAAAAAAAATATTTATAAGTGTAAATTATGTTCAAGAGCTAAATGTCATGAGCAATCCCGCTACGAAACTAGAATAATCAGTAAAATAATTATTTTCTATTATAAAATAAATGCATGTAACCACCTTAAGTTATTCAATTATTTGATCTGAAAAAGCTAGGGAAAATAGATATTACGTTGGGCGCCAATTTACTACCCTCACCCGAAGCATATACATCTAGGGTAGGAGCAGTGTAGGTTCGTAACTACTCCTCGGGTAACAAATATTTATTATAGTGTGCGAATTCGTCTTAAGTAGGAATCACACACTCAGCTAGCAAAGTGGGGGGGGGTGGTTCTTAAGTAGGTAAACAAAAAAACTGAGGTGGTTTCATACAAATATCATATAATTATATTCAGAATGAATATATGCACATACATATATATCGTCACTCAAGGCGATGGATTGTAACAGCTTACCTAAATATAAATGAGTAGTAAAATTATCAAACTAGGTACTTATTAACATATGGTCCATATAGGTCTACCCAACATGATCATGTCGTTCACACGTAAATAGAGTTTTAAGTAAAATAAATACGATGGTATAGTTGATAGTGACAATAATTGTAAAGAAGGCTGCTACAATCACCTTATATAATGTACTTTATAAAAATGTGCAGTATAATAAAATCATAAGAACAAACGGTCAGCGGATTTGGCTTCTATAAACAATGAATCAGTGTACGACCTTATGTCCTGCGGTAGTAGGGTTCAGATTCAAGGTGGCATTCCTAGGTGGACTGGTACGGTGTACTAGTAGGTAGGACAACAGGAACGGAGAACCTTCCAAAATCTCGAGGTCCTATTGAAGCATTCCACCCAAGGGAAGCGAATCCAGGAACCATGTAGGACGTAACCAAACGTCGAAACCAAGAACCAGCCAGAAACGTGACAACGTAAAATACGTAACACGACGTATAGAAGAAAAATAAAAACAACAATAAAAATAAAAAAAGCCCTGTAAAAGAAACCTACATTACAGAATGTTCTATGTACGTGTAATAAACTTACTTTGTTGGAGGACGGCTTTATATGAAAGTGAGACCCTAAGTCTCCACGTGCTCTATTTGCTTGACTTCAATGTTTCTCTGCAAAAATCCCCTTTTGGGTTATGTGATATTCTGCGGTACAACTCAAAACCAACCCAGAATAAATCACCACCAACGCACATGTATTATCCCAACTATCTTGGTAACAATATAAATTCACCCATGTACAATGGCTGAGAAACTTTCTTCCAAGCACACCAAAAAAAACGGCTTCCTTCTTCCTCGTCAAATTTTACCGCACATCCTAAACGGAGTTTTAAAGTGACGTCGGTAGGTACACCTCTAATCAAGTAACGAGTCCTCCAAAACCGTCAAATAGCAAATACATTACACGTACGAACTTTCTATAAACAATGAAATAATACTAAATTTTCTTCATTAGGAATCTGACAAGGAGTGGAAATCAAAAAAAGATATTTAGGCAAATAATAATTATTTACCTACTGCCCAAGTCGGAAGTACCTAAATCAAGAGAGTGTCCGACGAAATGTTACACGATACGAGGGCCCAGGTCAGGATCCAACTTCTTGGAATGGATTTGTTACTCTCACCTTGTTTTTGGAACCTTTACTGATGAAATTAGACTCACAGTAAACATGTATAACTATTATACAAGTACCCTGTACCTTTAAATACTCTCTAACACATCCAGGATAAGAATGCAGTCAAAAATTTGCACCTGTTTAAGTCAGTCGGACCTTAGTCCGGCCCCTGCCTATCGCGATTCTCAGATTCTCTCACCTAAAGTTGCCAATGCGGCCGTGGTGCGTAGCCACTGTCGCACATATATCATCTAACCTCTATTTGACAGATAAATAAATACAAAACAATGACTGGAATTTACTATTTGACTATTTATTTTGAAAAGGATCAAATATTACTGTTCTGAGTATCAATATCACTGGACAAATGTGGGAGATCAATAAAGTATTTACAGGTACATAATAAAATCTATAAATCTGCTAGTAAACAACAACTTTGAAGTAAACATAATACATTGTAAATTATTAACTGTAACAAGGTGAGTGGAAGTAACGAATCCGTATTGTTTTCTTTTAGTTTATGGGCTACTACCCAACCTGATTATACCTAGAAATTAAAAAGCTAGCAAATAACCCTAGTGAACAAAACCAACCTCTGTACTCGGTATACATTTCATGAACAAAATCCCAAGATCTAAGCTTGACCATATCGCAGATATACTATTACTCTTAGCTACTAGAGAGTGAGTTACATAACAGGAATAAACCTATGCCATTCTCCCAATGGAGAAATAAACCAATACTTAGCTACGCTAAACGCAAACTATGATACATCTTCGAACTATACGTAATTCTATGGGGTTCAAATTTAACCCGTAACACTATGATTCTGTATTCCTATGTTTATGTTTTTATTTTTCACCTTTGAGTTTTGTATTACTTTTTTAAGTTTGATTTTTTGTCACAGTATTTATTTATTGAACAATTTTCTATTATAGTCCTGTAAGTGGGTATTCCTGTTGGACTAACAAAGTTATTATTATTATTAATATTATTATTATTATTATTATTCCACTCCATGGAAACAGAAATAAGTTCATATTATCATATGAACCTCTTTCAACTTCTATTGCTTATCGTTGATAATAATATGTTTCTCTCTTTTCTGAAGAGTCTTTTGCTACGTTTTGGTCAGATGGTATTGCCACATCGATTAGATACGAGATCAATTTTATTTTGGCATGAAGTATTCTTATATCTGGTCTATTATGGGGCACCGTATATAATTTATAATATTTGTTTCCTGTTATAGTTGGTGAACATTGGTAGTACGCTTGAGGCCCCGATTACAGATTATATCGCAGGGCTATTGGCTGATGAATAATTTTTGCCACTGCATTATGTCTATTGTTATATTGTACACCTGCTAGTAGTTTACATCCAGAAATTATATATGCTATTGTTTCAGGGAATTGGTGGTATATGCTGCACATATCGCTCTTAATTAAAGTATCTTTTAAAACATATTTTTTTATAGTTATTTGTCGCTACCTATAACTCTTGTATTACAAATATAAATCCCTCTGTTTCCAGGTATGATGGGCCTGAGCTTGTAAGAACTTGTATGAAAGTACTTTGTTTATATGTTGTTGGGTTTTACACTATTATAATATCTGCATGTAATGCTTTAGACGACCATACACTTTGCTTTCGTACAAGGGCATTATTTTGTAAGCATTCTGCTTCTTGCATTGATGGGTTTAGGGGTATGAAACCGTTAACAATTTCTACTATTGCTCTATGTAATGGATGGTTTTTGTTTTGGATGTTTCAAACGAATTTACCTGTTTAGAGAATACCGCCAGAATATAATATATTATCAACTGAAACAAGTAGGTATAGTAAAGTTACCAAATGACCAATATTTTGTATGTTATTTTTGAATAGATATTTTCTCAAGACTTTTTCAAGACTCAAGAAATTTTTCCATGTTATATTGATAGAGAATTCGATGGGACTATCTCTAATAACAAGGGGTTAACAGTGTCCTATGAGAACAATGAGATTCTCTTTTATTGTTTCACGCATATTTTCAGCTCTTTAAGTTGAGAGTAGAAAATATTTTTTAGATATCTCGAATAAAATAGAAAATAGTCATATCGGGTAAGATGAGGAGATCATGCTGGGTAATGGACAGATCCACCTCTGATAATTTTTTGCCCTTCATATTGTTCATCAGGCAAATTTTTCATGTGGAAAGTTTGCGAAAGTTTGTGCAAGATGGGTATCTAGGTTGCTGACCATTGAACAAAAATAGTGACGTGTTGAAGTCTCTACAGAAACTTTTCAGGAGATACCAATATTTATTTATTTATTTATTTATTTATTGACATAATACAGACACAAAGGTCCAAATTTACAATTATGTCACAATAAAACTAAGCAAAATTGTGTACTAAGTATATGACAAGTTAAGATGAATAACACAATGGGGTTAAATGACAAAAAGAAAAAAAAACATTATTACATATCATAAAAATATCTGTTAATAGCTATTTTAAGTTTTCTTATACTTACATCAAAAATGTTTAAATCGTGACAGACATTATTCACGTTTAGAGACATTCTGACTACCGGTGAATCACGTCTTAGGTTGGTGCGGTAATTCTCTTTGAAAAGTATATTTCTTGGCCGGACTCTCATAGCAACATAGAAATTTAATCTAGACAATATTTCAGCAGAACTTATGTATCCATTTATGACTTTAGCTATAAAATATATGTTGGTAATCTGTCGCCTAACTGATAGTTTCATAATACCGAACTCCCTTCGAAGATTACTGTATTCATAATAACCAGGATATCTATGAAACTTTTTCGTATATAGAAAAGCCAAAAACTTATTTTGAATCGTTTCAACAAGATGCGATTTAATTTCAATTCCAGGGTCCCGTACTTGCGATGCAAACTCCAATTTTGACCGGACAAAAGTAAAATACAACATTTTTGTAGTGTTTACAGAAAAGTCCCTCGTGTGTCTCATAACAAATGCTAGATTCCTGTACGCTTTACTGGTAACTATATCTATGTGTTCATTAAAATTTAAATTAGTATTAAATACTACTCCTAAGTCTTTCATCTTATACACTTTTGCCAAGGACTGATCATTGATGGCATAGGTAAATTCCATAAAATTTGCTCGTAATGTATAAACCATAGATGCACATTTATTTATATTTAGTGGTAATTTATTGATAGAGGTCCATCTGGAGATACGATCAAGGTCTTGTTGCAACAAGGTGGCATCACTATCACTTTCAATTTCTCGACATATTTTAATATCGTCTGCATATAGCAAGCATTTACAATTTTCAACACATTTTGTTATATCATCAATGAATATTAAAAATAGTAATGGTCCCAAATTACTCCCTTGGGGAATACCAGACCTCGCCAAATAAGACTCCGACAAAGTACCCCTATATTTAACTTTTTGAGATCGGTTAGAAAGATATGACACACACAATCTCAATAAATCCAATGAAAAACCCATTTTTCCTAGTTTTTGCAACAAAGTATCATGGTGCACTCTGTCAAAAGCCTTAGCAAAATCTGTATATATAACATCTACTTGTCCAGTTCTGTCTAAAGTAGCGCTGACGTCATCCGTAAATATTACCAAATTGGTTAATATTGATTTCTTTGTAATAAAACCATGTTGTGATTCAGATATTTTATTTATGACATGTTTGTAAACTTTATCATAAATTAATATGAAGGTAATGCATTTTTAAATTCCTTACTCACCTGTGTCAAAACGTGAGTTCACCATTTTACGCCAGAATCAAGAAGATCAAATCTAGAGTGGCACCACACAAACTTTTCATAGCCGAAAAAAGCGAAGGTTGTGCCTTTAGCCAGTAAAGTAATGACTACTACCTTTTGGGACAGTGAGGGTGTTTTGTTGACCGATTTTTTGAGAGAACGACGTACTATTAATGCCCCCCTTATTATTCTGACTTCAACTGAAGCATTCAATCAGGAGTGTCATTCTACTGCACGATAACGCCCGACCTCATACTACAAATCTTCTCGAAAAAATATATTGGGAGATTCTTCTACATCCACCTTTTAGTCTAGATTTATCATCAAGTGATATGCATCTCTTTGAACGCTGAAAGAGGCATTGGGTAGCTCAAAATTTCAAGCTGATGATGCTGTTCCCGAGTTTGAGCATGAGTGACTTAAGGTCCAACCAAAAACGTTATATAAAAGTGGCATTATGAAATTACCACAATGATGGTAAAAGTAGACTTGGAGGGTGAATACGTGGAGAAATAGTGTAAAATCATACACTTATTGCAGTTAAATAAAAAGTTACAGCCAAATTGCAGCTTATATTTAAATCCCCCTCGAAATGATATGTTTCCTCATTTAGAGAACCATTAAAAAAAATATCCGCATAACGTTGAAGATTCTTCATATTTGGCAATCCATTATTATGAAAAGTGGATCCGTTTATGAAAAGTACATTGTAAATTAATTTTAAATTTTTAATAATATTATAAATATTCATTTTGCGCAATTGAAGAATAAAATATATCTAACTAAATTTTATAAAGATAGTAGATTCATAGAAGCAGATTTGAAATAAAAGAATCTACTATTACTTAAATTCTAACATTCTTGAACATATTTTCTATCCATTTCTAACCTCACTTTATAAACATAAATATGGATCCTGTTATGATCATTTTGGTCAAGCGCTCATTGACAGTACAGTTCCTGCAGAGCTAAATGCGCTTACTGAGTTGATTTATATTGTCTTATTTCAGAAAAGAACTGATTGGCAAAAGACAATTTCCGCTACATTTACGTATCACATGATTGGAAATGTTTATGTTTCATAAATTACAAGTAACTACAAGTACATAGGTACTGCTAATTATTAGATATAGATAATATATATGACATTTGACATATTTGTCATTCCAGAACAACTTTAATTCCATACAAAAATAAAATAGTCACTAATAATAAAAGAATATAAGCTAATATTATCCCCGTATCGATTTTATTTGTAGTGTCCAAATTATGCCTGTATATTTATATTATAACTACTGTTGATTAAGAAGTAAAAAATAAAAAACGACATATTTATTTTCTTTTTTATATTTACTTTGTCTTTTACCTAACTCTTAGGTTAGGTCTGAGGAAATAATTAGGTAAATAAGTAAATGTATTAAAATTACAGGCAAAAAATACAAGAGTAAAAGTTAAACTTTATTTAAAGATATAATCACAAAAATACTTCAATGTGTTATAACAATTCGGTGAATATTTAAAAATATCCTGTGCAGAAGCTTATAATATATATAATTTAGTGGCTTATATTTACGAAGAGAATTACTACACTATATACTATCCGAGTCACCTGAAATTGAAAACAAAATGTTTACAAGATTCTTCAAGAGAAATAACTTGAAAATGTTTATTGACATTTATCAAATAAGATACATAAGAAATAGATGAAAAGTAATTTTTATTGAAACAGATTTAGTAATGTTAGCCTTAATTCTTTATGTATTTACATATAAATTGTGACGGATACCTCCCGATTTGCCGGTAGGAAGTGTCACGTTGGTGCCCGAGGATCGGTTTCTCTTTGCCTCGGGCGCCAGTTCCTGTTTACAGTGCAGAAACACCACTACACAGGTAGCTTCAGTGAAGATACGGTTCGCCAGGCGGTCGATAGGGAAAATTAGACTTCACAGGACAGATAACAATAATACACCAATAAACCTTAATACATTTATTTATTGACTTAATACCTCAAACCTACTCGAAATCTAGCTTACTTTCTTCCTAGTCCTGGGCACGTCTGCTGGGCACGGGTGGTCTGTCAAGACTCCTCTTTGTATCTGCTGTTATTTCCTTTGATGTCTAACTGGGCTTAGACACGCGCAGAACGGAGGTCAGGGACTTAGTAGATTTTCGAAGTAGTAGACAGCAGGTAGTGAAATTCTACTAAGTGTAAACCTTGTGGACTCTGACAGCTTTACTCACTTCTTCTCTGGTCGTAGCAGCGGTGGTAGACAGGACTTCCTCGTAGGCTGGACGGCTGCCAACTGAATAGCGGAGCCGTTCTCAGCTGGGTAAGGCGCCAGAGAGAACTAGGACAGGCGCAGAAGTGAAATTATCGACTTTTAATATGTACCAAATTATTCCTGTTGCCACTTAGAAAACTTCAGCTACCTTATTCTAATCGACTTAGAATAATTTTATATACATAGACAGCAGGTGATGAATTTTTACCAGACCTGCGCAGTACTTACTTCTAGCTGGTCCTGGTAGCGGTGGTAGACAGGACTGCTTCGTATGCTGGACGGCGGTGGACTGAATGTTGCAGTTGTCCTCAGCTTGTTAGATGATCAGCGAGAACTCAGACAGGCGCAGAAGTGAAATGATCGGACTTGTAAATATTTTACAATCTGTGTGTTGGCACTTAGAATATTTAATAATAGTAGACAGCAGGCGGTACATTTGGCAAAGTATCAACGCCGGCGCAAAACGTATTATACGGTGTTAGATATGTTTCACTTACTAGGTAGCTTTATTCGGTGTTCGGAGACAGGTGGGAGACTAGCGCCGCAACGATGTTGACGGTCCGGGACATCGGACTCACTCTACATTTTCAGTACATTATTAGCACCGTCTCCTAGATTTACTCCGTTTAACTCCGTTAAACGGACTCTTGCGTCAGCTACTTTTCTTGATTCTGAAGAAACAATTGCTGCGTCCGTAGTGTGGCGGCTCCTCACGGTCGGTTACAAAATAATCAACTTTGAAATTGTCAAATGTTAAAAATATAGATTATGTTACTTTTTAATGTTTTTCCAAGTCAACAAAAATTTTTCTTATATGTTTTATTCGATTTCTCACGTTTTTCTGTGATCGCCGAGTGAGTACCGGTAATAAGGATTTTGTGAAATAAGGTAGGTATTTCAGTTAGTTTTTGAACTAGTGAAAAAGTGCGGTGCCAGAAACTATAAAGACAAAAAACATCTCCGATTTTTAATTATCGGCGATTATTATGGTTAAAAATTGTGAATTTGCAGGTAAAACATCAAACTAGGTAAGTAGATGGTAGATACCTGCATCAGGCAATATTTATGAAAGATAGAAAGATCAGATCTAACTGCAAAATTTATTTTTACTCAGTACCTACCTAGTTTTAAATATTTTTATTTGATTGAGTATTTTGCCTCCACTGAACAGAAATATTAAATTGTCTCAGGTTTTGGGTTTTGTTAAAAACTCTGCCTAATGAAAATAACACGCTTAAGCCATCGATAAAGTTATTAGTTCTGTAAATAATTTAGCCAATGCTTAAGCTTAATTTATGCAGTTTGAATAGTACATACTTGCAATGGTATTAAAAACAAGATAATTCTTATAAAATCCTTCAAGCTTTACAGTAACTATTCAATTCTCTAAAAAAACACACAAAATACCCAATAAATAATGTTATTGAAGATATAGAGATATCATTTATATTTTGTTTTGTGGGCTTGATATTGTGATTTGTCAAAAACACTTTCAAAATAACTGGAAGAATAAATAAAAAGAAAATGATAGTCATTACATCAGCAATAGGTAGATAGATACATACAATATTGTTTTAATCTCAGATAAATCATTGTTTATTATAATATATAAATCATCAATAATATGATAAATCATTATGTATTTTTGAAAATTTATTTATTTTATTTCTCATATAAACTATACTTCGTACTTCAATAGTTTTATAGTTACCTAGTTATAGCATACAAGTGATACCGACATTGTGATAAAACGAAAGACCAATTTGATGATTAAATAACACAAGTAGGTGAAACTTTCCTTAAATTGTTGGAAAGGGATTTTACAAGATTTTTTTAAAATGTTGGAAAGTAATATCTGCACCTCTGCATGATCCTAAATATTGTACTGCCAGTATATTGGTTTCCACTAAGCATTGACATGTTTAGGTAACTCTAATGCACCGTATCAACTGTTCATGGGCACAATTATTACTCTGTTCTAGCAGCAAGGTATATAAGTTACTTCGTAAAGTTGGTATATGAACCACATGAAAACTTGGCCGTTGGTCGGCATACATACTTGTATGGATGATCATGTACCGAATATTTACAATGGCTACCCACCACCTAGTGGCTGGTATGCCAGTGAATTATCAAGAGCTGAACTTTAGCGATTTGTTTTTAGAAGATGTACCATCGAGGATGTAAAATCATATCCGCAATAGGTAGGTACATATAGTGTTTGTTTTAACTAGTTTATTTTTGAAAAATTATTTGTTTTATTTCTCATATATTTAGCATTTCGTTTTTTCGTGTCATTATCCCAATAATTACCTCATCATATAATCCGACATTGGTCCATTGACTTGTACTCTATTACCTATTTGATATTGTCTAGTATAGTGTAACCTTAAAACAACGGAAGTGATACCGATATTGTAATACAACAAGACTCATTTGTCTACTTAAATGACCAAATAACACAAGTATGTGGAACTTTCCTTAAATTGTTGGAAAGGATTTTACAAGATTTTATAAAATGTTGGGAATTAGTATCTGCAGCTCTATGATCATAAGTGTTGTGCTGCCAGTATATTGGTTCCCACTGAGCAATGACAATGATCTAATGCAATTTACCAATTGTTCAAAAGCATAATAATTATTACTCTTTTCTAGCAAGGATCCTCCATAATATGACAATATAAGCTACTTCATAAAGTTGGTATGAACCACATGAAAGTAAGCCATTTTGCGGCATACATACTTGGATGAATGACCATGTAGAGTATACCAACAATGCCTACCCACCACATAATGGTTTGAATGCCAGTGAATTATCAAAAGCTGTACGAAATTAAGCAATTTGTTTACAGAAGATGTACTATCAACGATGTAAAATCGAGGTCCCTTGTATATACGATATAGGCGGTTGAAAATACCTACCCCATGATAAAGTGGAGCTTTGCCAAAAAATTTACAAGATCGTGATGTTGCTCATGTGCCAGAGGCGGTGATTGGTTTTGTCCTTTAATGATTAATTGAACATTGTTTTGTATGTATGTTTGTTTAGTGAATGTGTAATGCGAGCTGTAATGTTTTATACTTATTTTATAATTCTTAATCGTAAATTCGTTACCACCTTCTGACTTGCCACATGCCATTGTATTCTTGGTGGCCGATAATATTATGTATCTATCTATATGTATTTATTGTTATTAAAATGTTTTAAGGTCAACTTTCAGCTGCACAGTAATACTTAACAATTGTTTATTTATAATTTTAATTTTTTTGATGGGTTTTATTACCTTGCCAGTAAAAAATTACCTAATTTCAAAAAATTGTAGTTATAATTATGTAAAATACATTATATCCAATATTATATCTATAAAATTCAAAAAACTATTTGTTTTATTTCTTTAATTGGAAATAATTAATTTATTAAAACCAAATAGAATATATAATTTAATTAACGATTAGATAGATGTTACTTTACATAAAAATATAAGAGATAACACTACTGCTGCTTTAAGTACCTTTAGGTATTTCCAATATTTTTAAAGTAAGTAAAGTCAAAGAGTTCATTCAAATTTAGGTATTTAGGTAATATCCAATACAATAACTAGATGTAGAAACAAATTCTACTACTTGACAGATGGAATGTACATAACACATAACTACGAACAGTATGAATCTACTTTATATCCACCTATACGAATCTACTTTATATATATTGTAGTAATGTGTTGTATACATCATATATGTCAATGTGAATTAGTAGAACTTGTTTCTACATCTCGTAGTAAGAACATCTCCTTATTGTATTCGATTCTCATACAATTAGTTTGATTGAGATTGTGTTGCGAGAACTTCCAAAAGGTGGCGATATGGTATAGGGTATCCGTACGCAAAACGTACCTACTGTTTTAAGTACTTGGGTCTTCACATCTTTAGGTATGATCACTTATATTATTGCACTGATGAGACCATAAAAGATCGGTTTGCAGTTATTAACATCCTACGATGTTGAGGTCCAAGTTAGTGTTGAGCGATCTAGCACATTTTACTGTATCGATACATTAGATACTAGAGATGTCAGATATGATTACTTTTGAATAATCATGAGTACCGATTACTTTCGGATTGAGTAATCGGTACTTTGTATCGATACGTATTTTGTATCGATATGTATTTTTTACTTTGATTACTTTGATTATTTGGTTAGCTTGATTACTTGGTTACTAATGAGTATTGTATCCAAAATATTCTAAATATTATATAGTAATCAGTAATCATCTAATTTATATATAGTATTTAAGTATATAATAGGAAAATATGAAATAAACCGAAACATAATTAATTATGAATAAAATCTAACCTCGATATCTTTCTATTAGCAATTCTAACTCTACCGGGTTTCCCATTTCATTTGACTAATGGCAATTAACATGGGCTATTACATTTCATTGAATTTTATATTCCCAGGGCACTCTATGAGAAATATTGCTAATGGAATCGATAGTACTGACTGTCAAACATTTCTGATTATCCAAATACTAAAGCGAAATGCTTTTTTAATTAAAATATCAATAAAAATTCGTTTTAAGTTAAAAGGTGTAGTTTACATAACTGTTTTAAGAGACATTATTAAACGTCCTCCGGTGGACTAGTTGGTTGAGCGGCAGTGTTTCAAACTGAACCGCAAAATTTTGCAGGTTCGAATCCCACCAGAGACAACTTTTTTTTTTTACTTTTTCATTAATTACAAATTATTAGTGTTTACTTATTCGAATAAATATGGTTCATTGTCAATACCTAGTTATTATTTTTGAAAGTCACAATATTTGCTTATCAAAAAAAAAAATAATAAAACATGTTTTAATTGGCTCGTTTCCTTTATTTTTAGCTAAAGCTACTATCTTATAAAATAAGTAATCAACAAGCAACACATTTTTTATTTATTACATGCACTGTGCTTTTACTAATAGTGTATTTATCTCTCAATCTGGATATTGAGTTAAACAGTATTACAGAGGAACTGTCGTGAATTAGTAATAGGTTTTTTTAAATAAAAACTATAATTCTAAAATTATGAGTTTTTTAAAATAAGAATATTTTTCAAAAAAAACTCATTATATTTTAAAAAAACTCCTCAAAAAAAAACCTGTTGCTAATTCACGACAGTTCCTCTGTAACTGTTTAACTCAATATCCAGATTGAGGTATAATATGTAGTAACTATCAGCAGAGCTAAATACACTATTATTAGTAAAAGCACAGTGCATGTAATAAATAAAAAATATGTTGCTTGTTGATTACTTATTTTATAAAAACCGCCGCGGCGATAGCTCAGTCTGTTAGGTGCTGGGTGATAGCCTGTGACTAACAGAACGGGTATATTGCGGCGGAGTTCGAATCTCGCCAGGGGAGAAATGGCACATCTCCCAGGGAATGGTTGTGTGTCTGCGTTTTTTTCATGTATACCCTCCCTCTACACAAGCCTTAGGCTTTCAGTAGGGAGGTTGTCCATTTCTGTGGTGTGTTTTATGTGTTTTTTATAAGATAGTAGCTTTAGCTAAAGGTAAAGAAAACGAACCAATTAAAACATGTTTTTTTTTTGACAAGTAAATATTATGACTTTCAAAAATAATAACTAGGTATTGACAATGAACCACATTTATTCGAATAAGTAAACACTAATAATTTGTAATTAATGAAAAAGTAAAAAAAAAAGTTGTCTCTGGCGGGATTCGAACCTGCAAAATTTTGCGGTTCAGTTTGAAACACTGCCGCTCAACCAACTAGTCCACCGGATGACGTTTAATAATGTCTCTTAAAACAGTTATGTAAACTACACCTATTAACTTAAAACGAATTTTTATTGATATTTTAATTAAAAAAGTATTTCGCTTTAGTATTTTGGTAATCAGAAGTGTTTGACAGTCAGTACTATCGATTTCGTTAGCAATATTTCTCATAGTGTGCCCTGGGTATATAAAATTCAATGAAATGTAATAGCCCATGTTAATTGTCATTAGTCAAATGAAATGGGAAACCCGGTATATATTATAAGGTTCAAAAATAATTCTTAGGCAAAGAGCAGATTATGGATATAAAATATATATTTTGTAAATAAACTTTCACTAATTTTAAAACAATTTGAAACATACAAAAATAAAAAGTAGGTAAGAACATATTATATTGTTAATATAAGTACAGTTTATTTATACTATAAAATATTACAACTGAGTACTCGGTGATCTCGGATCTCGGTATTGATTGAATATAAGTAGGTATTCATCCATACTGCGTAGATGAATACTATCCGGTACCCATGTAGCCATGTAATCAAAATAATCAAACAAGTAAAAGTAACGAATACTTTTAAAATCGAGTAATCGTTACTTCGGGTCCAATCGAGTAACGAGTACTCATGTAACGAATTGATACTTTTTTGACATCTCTATTAGATACGATACAGTGAAGTGCATCGAAATACTGTTTCGACACTCAACAAAGTTGTTCTTGTGGGTTGCCTGCTTGAACATTGTATCATTGAATATACGTTTGTATGGTGAATTACCCACCGACATTTTTAGTGCCGAAGCTGGGGATTGAACACAAACCATAATAGGCAGTATGATGATGAGATCCCACTATTAAAAATACGAAAGTTCGAGATATTCTGGTTGATCTATAACTAATTATTTATTAAACTTCATTGAATTAATGTAATATAAACATCCAAAGACCTTATGTTTTTTACTACGCTGTATTTTTTTCATCTTTCACTTTGAGCTAAATACTGCTACTATTACGTTACATCATTACAAACACAACAATTCTCGTTAGATTTTCAGGCTTTTTTTAATAATAATAATCAATAAGGCCAATTGAAAGATACTTTTGATTGTTGATGCTTATACGGTATATATGCCCCAAATGCTAAAATTATACCCTTAAAGTTAATTATATTGAAAATGGTTTGAGGAGTAACAAAATTAAAATGATTCCACTTCTTGTCTAGTACAAATACATTCCATTCACGTAAACTGTTATATTTTTGCATAAGGAAGGTACTAACCTGAATAATAATTATTTCCTAATATTGTTGTTCACCCTAATGGTTAAATATCCTGGTAATTATAAAATGCCACAAAAAAAAGATATATAAATATTTAGGGAAGTGTTCTCAGAGGGTATTTACTTAAAACATACCCAGCAGTTGATATTCATGCGTTACGCAACGAGTACAGATATATTCCAAAAAGATTTAATGAATCTGTGATAATTGCTGACTTTTCCTTAGTGCTAGAAGTATTTCACTATACCTACCTATACTCAATGAGTTCAGCTTTTTGCTAGGCATCATTAACGAGAATACATTAAACCTGCTGAATATATATATTAAAAATATATCTTTCATATATTTTTAGCAACTATGTCTTTACATGTAAGTGGCGCTATTTTCATATCGTAGGCACTGCACATGAAAATTGGAGATCATATGGTTTTTGTAATTTATTTTAGTGGAGCCTAAAATATCACCTGTTCTTCAAAAATAAGTATATTATTATAACCTACCTAATAATTTATTTGTGGCACAGTTCTAAAATTCATCAAACACTTTTGCGAATATCTCACTTGCAAATAAAAAACTACAAACTTTTAAAAATTACAACTGCAACATTGAGGCTATAAGTTTGAAAAACCGTTGTATGAAACGTAATGATTGCAGTTCTAACATTTAATAAAGCTAAACATTATCAGAATACCTTAATACAAATAGAATACTTAAACTTCAATTAAAAAAGTGTTCTCGTTTTTATTTTGCAAATAATTCCTCAAACTTAGGATCCAACATATTTTGATAGATCACCTCAAAGAATATATATAGGGATCACCTTTTAATATTTATTTCTATAGAGAGGAAGCATGTTTCAATGGGAAATAAAAATTCCACTGGCACCATATAATTCATAATCATATATAGTATTAATGACAAAATCCAGATTAATATCATATTATATCATTCTTACACATTATTACACAAACAACAAACAAAACATACATGGGTTATTAGAGGTTACGGTCAACTTTGACACTTATCATCGCATTTTATACGTCGTCTATTTTAACCGGAACACAAGTAAAAATTGGTTAGGCACGGAAAGATTTAATTTCTAATAAACCTTATTAATATTCATAAAAGATAATTAAAATGACATGAACTTTACGTTTTAAGTATATATGTAACCAAATATGTAATTCACAAAAATCTGCCTGGTAGAATGACATATGGGGCGAGAATGATCTATTATGATCCAAGATCTATGATTTAGTGCATTTTCAGATATGGTATCAAAGTCGCCCCAAAGTGGGTATGAGATTGACAGCGCAGTTTTTATTTTATTGAGGCTTTATTTTTTTAAATTTTCTATATGTAAATATATAATCTTATTCTAATTATTGTAACAAAATTTTAATCATTTTGTTCCTTTGTATATGACGAGCAGTATATTTCCGGACGATTAAAAATAATATCAAAAATCCGTATAATTTTTCCCTGAATACCCGCAACCCAAAATGCTCTCTACATTGTAATGTGTTGTCTACCTCTAAAGTGTTTCTGATTGGTCACTTTTATGAAAAGGTAGGGACGCAAAACAGACAGGAAATTAAGATATTTTTAAAATTCGAGGAGTCTGGTTTTCAACAGAGTACAAGCAAGTTGACAATTTTACGCTTATTGAAAGCACATGTTCTTAAATTTTACTTTCATTTAAATCTTGAATTATTATCACTATTGTTAGTGATCGGTGTTCTGATATAATAGAGTATTATCTGTAATAAGCTCATTAATTGATATTATCGTATATTTTTGTTGTTGTCACGAGATAAGTGATAATAAATTTAGTTTACACGTGGTGTAAATTTTCTGCCGAATTTTTTATTTTTTTGCAGAGTTGTTGAGACGTTAATCTTCCCAGGAATCTACTTTTCTCGTAAACCATCCAATTCCAGGTGGAACGTCTTAGGACATATTTGAGGTGGATGCACGAGATTGGAACTGCACTTTGCATACAGGTGAGTACATTTCATTTTCTTAACAAATTGAATATGATTAAAGAAAATTGTACCCTGTATGCAAAGGTCTGTTCTCTGTGAAGAGCCTGGGTTGGTTAGTGCGTTTGTATATAACCATATGGTTATTTTTGATATACTATAAATTTTGTTTGCTAATTACAGAATCTATTACATCCAGGAATTTTATTTTTGATTACTTGCTGGTATTCTAGATCGTCTCACATTAATTTTTTTTTCAATTTAATTCTATTTCTTTGTTCTTGATATTGTTAATTTTGCATTTAAAATCTCGTATGAATTAGAAATTTTCACGTTTATGCTAACCAGTTTTTTTGTGTAGCACAGTTACGAATTTTGTTACTGCAATTTTGGTAATTTTTATTGTAGTATATAGTACTGGTCATAAGTTATTTTTTTCTATTACAATTTTTATATACTGTCCTTCAGACATAGTTGCTCTACGGTTTGATTGTTTACAAAATTCCAATTCCTGGATCATTTTTTGTACAACTCTGGGACTGGGCTAATCATACAATCTTTTACATGTGCCTGTTTCCACCTTTGGAGCCTGAAACCTAGCTACGTGGGATTTACTTACCTCCATCCATGCAACCCCAGCAAGTCTAGCTAGACGGGGACCTGTTCAGGAGTTCCGGATTAATCTAGGAGAGGCTAGTGGGTGAGATCAATCCATAAGTAGGCCGAAGACTGGTGAACCCAGCCCAGTAAAATTGTTTTGTAAAATTTTGATAAACGCTTTCAGGCTGTAAAGTCTTTTTTCAATTTAACATAAATTGAGTTGTAAATATAACTTGTAATATATACTTTTATCTTGACGTAATTTGTTTGTTCTTACTTTCACGCATTCACAATTTCATATATTTTTTTCTCATTTAAATTACCTGGTGCCCAATTTTCTATAAGCAAGCTTAACAGTAAAATCCAATCCCCGCCTTGAGCCCAGAGCTAACCGGAGCTATGTCCCTGAACCTTTAGGGAAGAAGCTAATAATTCCCGAGGTTCAGTGCATTATATATCGCCATACTTTCTGATTTTTTAAATTTTTTAAATAACAACAGTGTCACTACTAATTCAAAAAGAAATTTTAAAACTAGCAATTTCGCCCCACTTTAGGGTAATACATTTCCCGTACTTTGGTTAACTTTTTATTAAATTCCTTAGGTCCATCAGCGTGGCCACCAAGATCACCAGATTTAATGCCTATGGACTTCTTCTTGTGGGGGAACTGTTAAGTCTGATGTTTATCTCTTTGCGGCTACAACACGGGATGACATGGTGGAGAGAATACGACAATATTTTCAACGTATAACCCCTGCTTTGCTCGACAATGTGAGACGATTCTTTAGAAGGAGAATTGTGTCATGTGTTGAACAAAATAGTCGATATTTTGAACAATTATTACGTTAAGTGCGTAATCAGTTATTGTATTTTACTAATTCTTGTAATAGTTTCTTACATTTTTTATATTTCCTTTAGGTTTTATTTAATAGTCTTGTAAGTTTTCTACATTCTTCTCTCAAAATAATATTCGGTCAGTTCTTGGTATAATTGAAAATGGTAGGGATGAAATTTATCTTGCTTAATGAATTTTGGCAATGATGACTTTTTTATCTCAAAGTCTCTATTTATATCGCATAAGCTAGCTTCTGGATTTTCCACCATTGCTAGGGTTATTGTTAATTCAGTTTTTTCATTTAAAACCGTTTTCCATGCCATGCTTCCAGTGCGATCAAACTGTTATTTAATAAATCTCCAAAGCACCACAAATAGAATAAATTCAGTTCATTTATGTGCAAATACATAAAGAATTACGGCTAATATTAGTAAATCTGTTTCAGTAAAAAAAAATACTTTTCATCTAATTCTAATATTTTCTTTCATTTACTAACATAACTGAGATGTAAATTACTTCGTTTTAATTGGAGACTACCCCTTCCTGAAGTACAACATTTTAAAAAATATCCCATAAAATTTATATCCAACTTCTGGTCAGGTAAAGGGTAAAAAATTGTCAGTATAATAATAATAATAATAATAATAATAATGTTTATTGACAATAATACGCTATTAACACAATGTAGGGAAAATATAAAAGTATACAATAAGTGGTACCCTTAAATACATTCAAAAGTGTATATGTATGTATACCTGTGAATGTGTACATACATTCTCCCACAAAAAAAAAAATATATAATTCTATTTAACGATCCAAATAGTCCATAAACAATAATTAAACCTCACAATAGTTTTAATTAAACTGTGCGTGAGTGCATATTAATGTAATTTTTTATTTTTTTTTTTAATTCGTGTGGTCGGGAAGAGTCTCCTTTTATATAAAAATAAAATAATGCTGCATATTACTAAATGCTACATTTTACAAAGAATGAAAACTAAGTGTAATGTGATACTTTACTTAAAAATAGCAGATTAAAGTTTATTACAGTTAGTTGTCCATTCGATAGATACACAGTCACTAAAACATTCCTGTATTTATGAATTTGTCTAATATTTCATATTTAGTATTTTTTATCCATTTATACGCTTCTATTTTGAATCTATTCCTGGTAACAGTTTTGAATTGAATGGGCAATTTATTATAAATTCTGGGAGCATAATATGCCCAGTATTTTGTTCCAACTGTTTTTTTAGCCCTTGGTGTTACAAGTGGATGCTGATTTTTTCGTCTAGTTGAATACTGATGGCTAATTTCTTCAAATTCGTTTTTATTATTATGTTGATGAATTAAAAGGTTTTTACAATACAACTGTCTAATATTTAAGAGCTCACTTTCATGATATAATTGTATTGTAGGATAGAAATAGTCTTTTTTATGAATTATTTTTAAAATTCTTTTGTGTAGTTGGGCAAGTGGGTATAAGTTTGTTTTGTTTACACCGCCCCATCCCAGGATGCCATATTGCAATATTGATTTAACTAACCCATTATAGATAGTTTTGAGCGTCTGATATGTAAGTAAATTTTTCAGTTGTTTAAAAGTATATATAAGGGATCTCAATTTTTTTGATAGATGTTGAATATGGTATTTCCATGTAAGATGTACGTCTATGTATATTCCCAGATATTTTATTGAGTAGTCTAGTTTAATAGCTTGGTCAGTATTATTAATTAATATTGTATCATAATCAGGTAGGTTTGTTGCAGATGAAAAAGGTAAGAATTTAGTTTTGTCAATGTTTATGGGTAGGAGGTGTAAATCAAACCAATCTTTGATTTGTTTAAGGTGTTGGCTAGTCATATCGTACACGTCTTTCCATGATGATGCAGAAAATAATACTACGGTGTCATCGGCAAACGATATAATATCTGCATTCGTTTCTAGAGTGAGTAGGCCATTCAGATATATACTAAACAATAATGGAGCGAGAACCGTCCCTTGCGGCAAGCCATACTCTACATCTCTTGCTTCGCTTAAATAAGAGTTTATTTTAACATATTGTGTTCTGTTAAGTAAATAGTTTTTAAGTAAAGTATAACTTTTACTCCTAAATCCAATATCCCATAACTTTCCTAACATTTGAGAATGACTTATAGTGTCGAAGGCCTTTGCAAGATCGATAAAAACGCCTAAGCAGGGCCTTCGATTATCAACGCATTGGTATACTTTATCTGTTAATGATATTATGGCATCCTGAGTTGAAGTTTTTGCTCTAAACCCAAATTGTTTTTTTGACAATAGTTTATATTTATACAGGAAATTATCCATACGACATTTTAATGCTTTTTCGAAAATTTTAGAAAATGTTGGTGTGAGGGTTATAGGTCGGTAATTAATAATTTTGGTCTTATCACCGCTCTTAAATAATGGCTTTATTACTCCTAACTTAAAATGGCTGGGATATATTCCCGTTAGAAAGATAATATTTATAAGATATGTTAGTAAGGGCGTCATGATGTCTGAACACTCTTTTATTAAGTCGTTTGTTATTTCATCAATACCAGGAACTTTGAATTTTTTTAAGCTGGCTATATATGTTTCTATTTCTTTTTCGGTTACATCTGGCAAAAGATGAAAATTTTTTTCAAATATTTTATTAGTAAATGTTATGTTAGGTTTTGTTATTTTGTTTGCTAGTTTAGGACCTATTTCAGAATAATGTTTGTTAAATTCGTTTACAATAGTTTTTTGGTCAGTCACAGTATCACCATTCTCAAGCCGAATTTTATTTACAGGTTGATTTTCATTTTCATTAATTGTATTGGCGATTGCTCTTACAGTATTCCAGATACCTTTTGAGTTGTTTTTGTTTTTTTCTATTTTATTTTTAAAATAGTCGCTTTTTACCTTTTTTATTAAATTGTTGGTTTTGTTTCTATAAACACGATATCTTTCTTTTAAAATAACATTATTTGGTGTTTGTTGCCATTCTACTTGGTACTTATCACGTGTTTTGATAGAGTTTATTATGCCTGCCGTAATCCATTCTTTGCGTTTATTATTTTTCATATATACTTTTTTTTCAGTGCTTTCATTGAGGTAATATTTAATTTTCGATATTAGTAAGTTACATGCTATTTCAGGATTTTCAGCATTGTAGAAAGTCGTCCAGTCATCATTTAATATTAAATTTTTGAATTTGTTTTGATTTATTTTGTTTATGGATTTTATATCCGTTTTTTTAGGTGTATATTTATTATTAGTTTTAATGAAGTTAATAGTACTGTAATGATCAGTAATGTTAGATCGCAGAATAGTTGCATTTATATCTTCTTTTTGTTGTGATTTTATAAAAATATGGTCAATGCAGCTTTTACTGTTATTTTGTATCCTTGTCGGCTTGTTTATATATGATACGAAACCTTTTTATATGTATATCTTTTAATTCGCTATATCTTCAAATCTACCAGAGATATGCCACTTTGTCATATAAACTTATATCCAAATTTGTACCGTTTCCGAGATACAGGGTGTTGAATTTGAAAAAAAATTAATTTTTTTATTTATATCTCTAGCATGAATAAATCAATTCTTTTCAAATTTAATTTGGTAGATACTATCGTAATGCAGCATCTTCCATTGTCAAAAAGTGTCATTATTGTTCTATTGAATATCTGTTTACGTTAAAAATTTCAGTACTATACCGTTATAATATATTTGGATATGATTCAAATATGAATTAATCTAAACTTCTGAGCATGGCTAAGCGTTAGCATGGCTATGCTCCTTAATTATTGTCAATTCCCTATTTGTTAGATAAATAATATTGTTGGTTTGTATTTAGTCTTTATGTAACTAACGTATACAGTACAACCCATTCAGTACAGTATACGTCCTGTAAGCTTACCTTTCCTAATACTTCATTTCCCAAATCTAGAAGACCGAAACCAGTTAGTTTAATATCCTTTGAAGTATTCATCATTATCATTATCAAGGCCTTTCTATTTTGGGAATTCCAGTACTCCCACTGACACTGACAGGCAGTATTATACAACTTTGATGACTGAAATTACAATATATTATTAGTTTACAAAGCACAAGTTGTAAGAGTTGTATTAAAAACTAAAATTTTTGTGGCTGATCTTATAAATCAGAAGTATTATATTATATTTGCCACATCAAATTCAATTTCAATTAGAAAGAGTCATAATTTAGACTATAAAAAATATAACACTTTAAACCACAGTGCAAAATTCATATTCTAGAGAAACAACACATCGTCAGTTACAATTCTACAAGCAACTTTAAAATGAATTAATGATTTGTAGGAACAATGGGGAAACAAATATATTTTTATTCGTTACTTTAATAGTACCTCTAAAATTGTTACTCAGAATTTAAATTGATATTGTCACCTAATTACAGACCAACGTTATTCTACCAAAATGTGCGTGGTTTACGATCAAAAGTAATACATTTTTATAATAGTGTAGCTGAGAGTGATTTTGACATTATTGTAATAACTGAAACTGAATTATTTCCTGATAATTATATAGTGTTCCAAAAAAATCGATGGAGGATGTCTACAGGTTTGTCAAGAGGTGGTGGAGTTCTTATCGCTTTTAAAGATAGTCTTATATGTTCGCAAATCGATTTGATTTAACCCATATTATTGTTGATGTTATTTCGGATATTGATGTGGTTGGTGTAAAGGCGGGAAACAGCAACCATCGCAAAATGATTTTATTTTTTTTATATTTTATATATTTGTTTTATATATGATAAACCGTCGTTTATCTGAAGACATTTTCCAATGGCTTATCCTTATGTAGCTACAGAAGATTCCGGCCTTCTGTAGCCTTCACCATAAGCTTCACAGTATATTCTGGATAGAGTCTGTGGAGTTCGAAGAGAAGGTCTCGATATTTCGTCCGTTTCTTCTCCTCTTTCAAGACAATGTTGGTCACGGCAGGAGCTGAGAACTCGATGACAAATATTGTCTTGAGCTGGTGGTCGAAGAGGACTTATTTTGTCGAATCTACCTGAGCGTGGGAAATGAGTAGTTCCTATAAATTCGGCACTTGTCATTCCACACAACGGACTCAATATCCCTCGGAGCGTATGGCAACACTGGTGTCACTGGTGACGAAAGTCTATCTCGTACGATTTCTGTAGAAAGTAGTAAAGCACCCGTAAAGCCGCATTATATCTATGGATATAGGCCGAGACTGTATATGCCAGGCAAACGGAGAGGAGATGCATAATTGTGTCCGGTGCCCTATGGCCCTGCAGGCCCTGCAGTTGATATCAGGGCCATGCCATGCCCATGACGCAGCTTCGATAGACGAGGGTGTTAAATATACCATGCTAGCAAGCCATTATGAATCTGTCGGTTTCCGACTTAAGCCCCGCTGATCTTAAGAAAGCAAAGGTCAGTCTTTCTGATAAGCCATGTCTGTCATAGAAGACACCGTGTAATGACTTATCCTTATGCAGCTGCAGAAGATTATGACCTTCTGCATCTTTATTTTGGGCTTTCAACTGAATGGGTCCAGACTTGGTGAGTCTGGGTTTCTCAGTTTCTTATTTCTTATTATTATTATTATTATTATTATTATTATTACTACGATGCTTATGATGATCATCATCATCATCATTATTATTATATCATCCGATGATGAGCTATGTGTTTTTTGTAATTGCATCTTTTAGCCAAAACTAGTTATTAAAACTATACAATAAAAACAAAACTATTTAAAATGGCTGCTGATATGAACTAATTTTTTCATCTTACTTCAAAGGAATTTACTGTGTTAAATATATTAAATATGATGTTTACTTCATCTTTTATTTGATGATAAACAAATTTAGCATTATTTTTTGCTGCTTCTTGCGAGTAGATGGAGGACATTTGAACAAATATACCCCTTATAATAATTCAGACAAATATTTAGCGAAAGAGTAATTTCATCTGTATTCACAGCATCGTGGAATATAAAAAACTATGTAGCATATACCAAAATGTTCAATAGTAACGGATTTGACTAATTTGGCACAATACTGTGTTAAATATACTAAAGACACGCGGAAAAATAAAACATTCTAATAAAGTTTATCACGAAGATAAACCTAATCATCGTGGAATCCATGCGACAGTTATGAAATAATGATTAAAGGTCTACTTTCCCAATATGACTATATCTGTACAAAATTATATTACAGAATAGAAGCTTTGGAAATCATATAAAATACTATTGAATGTAACCCCTAGAGTAATAAAGCCTTATAAATAGAAACAAATAATTTCTCACTATAATAATTGATTCGTTGTCAAAATTTAAACATCATATGGAAGTACAATCCAAAGAAAGTGCTATCATAGCGTCTGAATTAATTAAATATTTTTCCATTTGCAGATCACCGGGCCAAATTACTTTTAATAACTGTATAGGATTTAAAAATTATGCTATTAACACCCATCGTATAAATGTCCATTTCATAATCATCTTGGCTCTACTGGACTAATTAACAGCAACATAAACAACAGACGATATGAGGGCTGTTTAATTTTATTGGAGCATTTAAAAATCAAGAAACACTTCAGCTCGTTCCTAGAAATCAAATATCCATCACCAACGAACAAATTTATTTTACCAATAAGGCACTATCTAAATTAGTATAAAATCAGAATAAAATAGCGAAACAAATTGACGACTTACATTCTTTGAATCAAGAATCAACGCTCTGTTAGATACTACGAACGAACTAAACACGTTCTTGACAAATACTTGATATTAATCTAAAACCATCTACACGGACTAAAACTATTACCTCCAACACTAGATGATTTACCTGTTTTTTGAGAAACTAATAAATGTAAATGTTTTTCAAATAAAAAATATTTATTTTATAGTAAGAATTGATTCAGTAAGCAAGTTAGATTACTAATTTTATAGAACATACCAAAGAGATTATCTACTGACTATTCCATACAACTGCAAAGCCGATTTGAGGTAAAAAATATTTATTCCTAAACAAAGGAGACCATTAAAAGATCAATAAATCCACCAAAATTTCAGTTAAATCCACCAAAATAATTTGTTTAAGGAAAAAAAAGTCATGCTGAAAACAATTAAAGAAAATTAAGAAACCAGGTACTCATTGATACTGAACAAAAATATACAAACTTGTTTTAGATTGTAATAATAATTATTATTGTAATACTAATGACAACGTATTATTCATTTAAGCACCGAATCCAAAATAATTATTAAATTGAAACACCAGCCGCCTATACAGGACATTCAAAAGAAAAACTACATTCAGTTAGGTCCTTTCTACCATGTCCATAAACTTCATTTTTGAACATGGAAGAGTTATGTTACTGCCACCTCGGCGCCTACTGGGGATGCAGTGCCAACTCAGCGTAAATAGTTTATAAATCCAAAGTTAGACCTGTAACTAGTGAAGGCGTTCACAATAAAATTTGTTAATAGTTCTCGTGTGAAATTTTTCTTTTAAATAGGTCCTTGTTCCTGTTTAGAACATCCTCTATATCTAGCAGTCCTTTAAGAAGCGTAAAACATACAAAAACATCCAGACTTTGCACAACTATGTGTTATTTTGAAATTTTTCCGTGAATACTGCGAATGATTTACATACATTAGTATTTTAAATATTATTCATCTCTAGATGTAAACCTTTCTTTTAAAAATATGTTGTACATTTTAATGAAAAACGTACCGATCTGAAAAAGACTAATGCAGAAGCCATTTTAATGATGCAGATGCTTGACTACATCTTTCTTACTTGCAACGAAATGATACTGTAATAAGTTTTTTTAATATTTAAAGGAAGTTAAATTATTTTGACTCTAAAGACTTCGCACCCAAATGTCAAGAATTATTGATGACATAAGGGAAATAATCCGCTCTATGTTAGGTACTTTGAAATGTTCTGAATTATTTCATGTTAAATATAGTATTACTATGAACGTAGTTAATAATGTATGCTTGTTACTTGAATTCTTGTAATTTGCTCACTAATATACTTTGCTTTCGTGTTATAAATGCAATTTTTTTACTTCAAATATTCGTAATAAAATTTCGACTTTATCACATTACATTACAAAAATGAGCTAATAACTTGATGTCAAAAATGGCAATCTTTGTATTGTATTAAATATACAAAAATTTTCATGATACCACTTTCCCCTTGTTTTTTTGTGATAAGAGCGAAACATGGACGTTTATCCACTAAAAAAAAAAAAAATTCTTCATTTCACCAGTTTAATTAGAGACTAAGCTCGTACCGACTGAGTACAATGCGGTTATTTTTATAGGTTGCCATATAGCATAATAAAATATCATAGGACCGAAATGAATAACGCTTACCTCATTCTGTAATACCTGACCATATCCAGCAATAACACAAGTAACTCCTGAAGCTACAACCGCAGCAACCACTCCGCGAAAGTTGCTTGGAGGGCTGACTTCCTGTAATCAACAATAACTCCGTGAGTTTATTACATTGCAATTATAATTGTGAGGATTTTATTGACGTAATAGAGCTGCTACAAGAATTAAAATGCGCAATATAAAAATTTGTTAACAAAATATATACTTATTAAAATAGATGTCCGTATTTGACTACTCACCGCCGCAATAAAGTAGAACGCACCAGCTAGGAATAACCCTGATGAGATAACCAACAAAATCACGCTCCAGTTTCCTATTTGAAGAAAAATATTGGATACCCTGTAAATATAAAAAATATATATAAATATTAATATGTATTTTGTTTTCTGGTGAATATATATATATTTGAATTTTATTTATTATTTTATTTCTAATTTTTAATTTAATTATTTTAATTGTTTAGATATATTGTTGTTTTATAAATTTAATTATTTAACTTGCTTTCTGATCCTTTTGACTTAATTTTTTTTTAGCTTAGCTCATATACTATACCTTTTAAATCTCTTTTCTTTTATTTTCTATCAGAACATAAGATTCTTAACTCAAGAGTCAGTTCAAATGAAGTTTTCAAAAGACAATCTCAGCTCAAAAAAAAACAAATAGATATTGAAATTTTATAAATCTTTAATTTTAAACAAAGTATTGATTTAAATTCCACACCTTTAAAAATATAAGAAGTTACTCAAATTTTAAACACTTATAACTACTAATTAATTGACTAATTTAAAATTTTTAAATTCTTTCTTTAAACCTGTATATAAGACCAAAAATAATTATGTGCCTTTTTATTTATCTTCCCAAAATCGCCCCTTTTATTTATGTTTGTATGCAACACTCTTTATATGCACAATTATTGTTTGTCCTATAAATTCTTAAAATTAAACTTTATAGATCAATTCAGTTTTCTACCTTATCAACTTAACTATAACCTAACTTTATAATCTAAAATAGTTCACTTTAATGCAAAGTTTATATCTAAATTTGTGATTATTTCTTGTCTAAAGTTCTTATATAGCGGATCTTATCGTTGGTAAGTATTATCAAAATTATATATTGTTCAAATATTCTTTTACTTTGGCCTTTTCGAAGTATTTTGTTGTGCTAGCTTTTATTTTTAAATCAAGTTTTTAAAGAAAGGTACCTTTTTAATTTCTGGTTTTACCTCCCTGTGTTTGTAGTTTTTTATTCTGCAAGCTGCATTGGATGAAGCAGGAACTCCTTGTAGATGGTTTCCAATGCTCTAGGTCCCAATTTAATAAATGGAAACCGTGGAAAATTACTCTGCAACTCCTCTAACCTCTTTCTTGCAAACGTAAGTACTATTATTATTCCTTTTTTTCAAATTTTCTCTCTCAAAATCACTAATTTTTCTTCTCTAACAATAAACGACGCCAATCTTTTCTAAATTTTTCGTAACCAAGTAAATAATTTTCTTGTTTTTCCGTACACTAAGATTTTTAATGATTTAATCCTTGACTAAAAGTTTATCCACATGATTTTAATTTCTTAATTAGTTTTTCATTTCACTTACACTGCACTGTCCTAAACTACTACATTTGTTCCAATGATTTTATACAATATTTTAATACTTAAATTAAACATTTTCTTTTAAATTTAACTTTTATTTCTTATATTTTGTAAGTGTCCTGGTTGTAACTTGTAAATGTAGCCTTACCTGGCATTTGACATTTGCTGTCATGGTAAATTTTAATTTAATAAATTTTAATTTTGAATATAAAAATAATTTCAATGTCTACTCGTAATGTTGTTTTTGTTATATGATATTGGAGTTCGTTTTCTGACAAACAATTTGACATCTGTTAAGTTAAGCAATTCGATTCTATTTATTTATAATTTTTAATTGACTCGTACAATGCATGCCTTTCTTATGGATTTATTTTTGAAAATCTTTAAATAATATTTGATTTATTCTGGTTTTCTGCCAATAATTACAATTTAAACTATGTATAATCACAATAACATATGGTATTATCAATTTTATTCAGTTTCTTGTAAATCATATCACATAAATCAGTATTTAAATTTGTTTAATGTTGATATATAAATTTCTTATCTAATTTAGCAATCGCTATAATTCTATTTTGTATCAATATAGGTATATAATATATATAAAAAATATTTTATATACATTTATATATACAGTGAGGACATAAAGTCCGCCCCCCCCCTCTAATTTTTGAACCACTGTGTAGATTGTGATGAATTTTGGAACGATAATATATATGACCAAATTCTGCATTTTTTGACACATCAATGACAGCTCTGAATGTCAAAGTGACAGCTGGGCGCGCAATAGGAACATTTTTTTAAATGGAAATGGGGGTCGAGTGGGGACTCATTTTGAAGCTATTTTTATGCTCAAAACATCCCCCAATTTTGAGAACATTTGGTTCAGTAATTTCCAAATAAAAATCAGTAATATCGATTTCTGTTATATCATACCTATTACTATACAATATGTTTTTTGAATACATATTACAAATTATTGTAAATTATTCAAAGCAAAACAGAATTAAAAGTAAACAAATAACAATAAACCATCCCTAACCTAAATTAAAAAATTATGAAATAATTTAAATTAAACGTAGAGGCAGAAACAAATTTAGAAAACACGTGTTACTTCAGAAGATGTTGAAAATGACCACCATGAACCTCCTGACAAATAAATGTTCCATGGGTAAGTTCTATTAGAAAGATTATGTGGTAAAAAATTATGTTATAAACTGATATTACTGGTTTTTATTTGGAAATTACTGAACCAAATGTTCTCAAAATTGAGGAACGTTTTGAGCATAAAAATAGCTTCAAAATGAGTTATTACTCGACCCCCATTTCCATTTAAAAAAATGTTCCTATTGCGCGCCCAGCTGTTACTTTGACATTCAGAGCTGTCATTGACGCGTCAAAAAAATGCAGAATTTAGTCATATATTATCGTTCCAAATTTTATCACAATCTACCCAGTGGTTCAAAAGTTAGAGGGGGGGGACGGACTTTATGTTCTCAATGTATAATAAGTATTATTCATTATTAGTAATATGTCTTAAAACAGCTACTGAGTTTTCTCAGTCTGTATTAGATGAATTTTGCGGATGTTTCGCCATTCTTAGTAGATTACATCTTTACTGCTTCATGTATCATTACCGATGACAGAATGTTGTCAAATGATGGATGAGCAAGACTTAGAGTAAAGAGATAAGACTTACGGTTAATTTTGGGGTAAGGAAGATAGAGGGATTGTGATTTTGTATTTTTTATTGTCAGGGGGTGGTTTGGATTAGGGGTTGTAAATAAAATTGGGGGATGGGTGTTTAGGATGGGTAGCGAATTTGGTAGTTAGAGGGTCTATGAGGGTAGGATTTTTGTGTTCCAGGAGTGGTTGAGCGAAACAGGGGAGTAATATTTGAAGTACGAATTCAGATATTGCTAGGGTGCCTGTGATTTTGTGTAATGTCTGGATAGGGGTTACAAGTGGGGGGTTATTAGCAACTCGGAGGATTTTGTTTTGGGTTGTCAGGATAATGTTTTGGTTAGTGGAACTGGTGATATGGGAGCAGCATAAGTTAGGAGGGGTCTAAAGTAGGACTTTTATAGGAGTGTGGAGAAGGTCTATTTTAAGGACGCCGTTGATTTGGCTGAACCACCAGTTTGCTTTGGTTTTCGTTCCAGAGGCATGATTTTGTAATGTACTGTTTGTCTAATGTAAGGCCGAGATACTTTGAGTAGTTCCTGCTATATACTGAATCCCAGCGTTTTCTCTGATAAGAGATGGTTTTATTTATTTATTTATTTACTTATTGTTGGTAAAAATGGTGTACTGTATTTTTTGAGGACTTACGAGGAGTCCCTAATTTTTACAAACATCTATTATGTCATCAGTTTGGTCCTGTATAAGTCCAAATAAACTTGTGGAATAAATTGTGGTAGGGCGAGGTGGTCATTACTACTGTGGTGTCGTCTGAGCATTGCGCTAGGGTAGTCCGTCGGGGTCAGGTATGTCAGTAGTGTATAATGTGAATAGTATGGGTCCTATAAAGGACCCTTGCGGTACACCGGATAGGATAGGGGTTGAAGAAGAGCCTTCCCCTTCAACTTCGACTACACTAAAAAAGCGGTTTGATAAATATGTTTGAATTGTTTTAATAATACAAGCGGAATATTCTACTGGAACTGGAGATTATACAGAAGCACGGGGTGACATACTTTGTCAAATGCTTTATCTTGGGCGACCAACCCTGTGTATCGAATGTTGTCACGGTGCCTAAGTCGAGCATTTTTTCTCCTGGCATTAATAGCTGTTTTGGCCTAATTTGATTTAGTCCTTATGTATAAACAGAAATTCAGTACATAATTTAACGCAATAAATTTTTTGCTAATACATCAGTTCCCTAGTAGATCATTTTCGGTTTAAACTCTAATAATAACAAAATATCAACACAAATTAAAACATAATTAAACTATAAAGACTAATAGCCGAAATAAAATATCTAAAGTTCAAAGTGTCGCCCATTTGCTTCCATACATTTTTGACATTTTTTTATTATGGATCTGAATTTCTGTTTATACATAATAATTAAATGATTTTTAGGTGACAGGTGTTCTGAAAACTATTAGTTGATGTATTTATCCAAACTTACGGCTTTTGTAAATTTATTTTTTGTTACATGGTAAAAACTTACAACAAATATTGTAATGTTTTATTGTGATAGAGATTAAATTTAATATGACCTAGAATTTCAGTGTTTTACTGTGCGACGTTGCCAAATTTATAACAAAATATTAATTTTTGATTCCAAAAAACCGAAACGTTGCAAATAAAATCGGACTACACAGGCGTTTTACCTAAAAAGTTGCCCTAAGAAAGTTTTTACAGAATCTAAAAATTCTTTTAAATAAAGAAATTACAGGGTATTTTCGAAAATGCATCATTTTAGTTTTTTCAAAATATCTCAAAAACCAAAAGAGTTAAAATCGCAAAAAAAACCGGCATTCGATTATAAACAAAATTGTCTAAAACTTTCCCCCTTTGACCGTTTTTCTATCTCTTATAGTTTCCGAGATCCCAATACATGCATCACCAATTGTGGGCACACTGTATAACTCAAAGTCTTCTTACAGCGCAATCACTTTGACTGATTTGACTGATGACATCCTGATTTTAATTTTTAAATCATCCACATTATTACTCTGAGTTTGATAAACTCGCGAGTTTTTAATGTAATCCATAAAAAGTAATCAAGTGGAGATAAATCTGAGCTCCTTGGCGGCAATGGGGATTCCATCCACCTGATAGATAGATGATCTGATTGGCATCTTCTTCGGCATCCAATGAAGGTAAAATGCAAGTTTGTAATGACTTAAGGTACCTGAGACCATTTAAATATTGGTCAAGAAAAACAGAGCCTAAAAAAATCTCTTAAAATGTCTCTTAAAATTAGCTCACCAAACATGAAAGTTTTGTCAAACTAACGATCCATCGTCAAACTACAAAATTCAAATCGTAGAACTATGTTTTGCAAATTTATATTCCTTATATTTATTAATTTGCATGGGCAAGTAAATTGTGGATATGGCCATATTCAAATATCTACTAGTATCTCTTAAGATTTTTCAGGCATTTCCTCAAAATACAGGAAGACTTTCGGTTGTGACTCTTTTGTTAAAACATTGTATAATTTATTCCTTTTTTTATATTTCACAATACCGTGATTTCGTAGATCTTCGCTAAAAAATAGATTTTTCAGGGATTCTTCTTCCAGAAAATGCTTACTTAGAAGCTCTTATGGTAAGAACAACACTTTTGTTTTTTTTTAACATAGTACTCATCTAATCTTCCTCAGAATGCATTTGTCACAATTTGCATGAATCTGACCATCTACTTTAAATTGACAACTCACCGTTTCACATTTCATTACACAACTTTTTTTTTCTTTTTATGGCATACTTAATAAAATTTGGTTGGCGCTAATAATAGATCAACTATGTTGAATTCAGGTAACTTATGGAGTGAAAAAGTATTAGTAGGGCGTTTAAATTTTAACAAATACATTTAAGTTGATTAAAGAAAATATCTAACGAATAAATTAGTTAAAGTGGTCTTTTAAACGAAAAAACTCACATTTTCGTCAATATCTTGAAAACTAAGCAAAATAAAAATAGGGAACGTTATATAGATTATAGTTAAAATTTAACAGTTAATCCCAAAATATAATAATACACAAGGTGTTCCATAAGAAATTTTCGATTTTCTGGAGTTTTAACATAATCATGTTTGAGTCATCTCTCAAAAACACCCTGTATTTTAATCAGGTAATATGGATTCATTGAAGTAATTTCTGAGTCTAAATGTCTATGAAATAAACCCTGTTCACATTTTTTTATTGTCTTATTTGTTTTGCCGAGTTTTTTTGAGCAGGTGTTTTTTAAAGATTTTTTAAATCTTAAATGATAGGTATAGGGTACTCTTAACAATGTTGACCTATAATTTTAAGGAGTGTTCAAAAACGTAATTGAATATAGGGTGTCCCATTTAAAAAAAGAAAGTTGATGCATGGCTAAGAGAAACTGAACAACCTGCATTCAAGAGAACTATAAAAATTAAAAATTCAGGTAAAAACAAAAAACTTTCGTATTTAACTTTTATCTGTACCTTTTATAGTTTCTGAGATAAGGGGATAGAGGATCTTATATTGGACACCCTGTACAGTCTTCATGACGGCACTTTTTATAATAACTCCCACTGCATTTATGGATTTAAATAAGAATTGTTAAAAAAAAGAGTTTATTACATTCGTCACATCGTAAGCTAGCTTACCTGTTCTATGTATTTAAAATATTACAAATTGTGTATGGAAAACTAAGTAACTGTAGAAACTCTGCTAGATTGTCATTATCTTTCTAAATTTACAAAATAAAACAATAAAACAAAATACCAAAAAAAATCCATGCGAAATGTCATAAAAATGGAGCATATGTATCGAATTCATGTTTTAGTTGAAAGTATTAATTGAGATCATCCTGTGTTGTATTTAGAGCAAAATAAATACACCGAATTGTTAGTACATGTCAACTGTGACAAAAGAAAAATATTGTTACGCAGCAGAAGATCTGAGAATATGCTATTTTGCTAATTTTTCCAAAATTCGACCAAGGCTGGAAAATAGTGGTCTTTATCTCAATAGCGTTTTTTTACAGCGTTAATGTTAAAATATCACTGTTAAAATTGAGGCAAAGATGTAGTTAATTTATGCTATCATCAAATACCGATTATTTTATACAGAATGTTTTTCACCCAAGCTCCAATTTAGTAAGTATATTTCATACTGCTTGTTTTTATTTTTTTTAAATTCAACACCCACTACATTATTTTATTTTTAAATTGACATGTTAATTCTCCTCATATTTGGCAAAAATGTCCTATATCTAAAATCGATATTTTTCGAGGTACCTATTTATATTTTCCTATTTTTATTTCCAACTAATGTAGAAACTATGAATTGGAAATAGATAGTGGAATATTTTTAGTGGGGCTCTTAAAGAGCAAGTATAATACGAAACTCCGACAAATATAAAAGACGACATTACATACCGAATTAGAGGAGTTTTTCAGAAATAAGTATAAACAATTTAAAGAATGTCCAAGATTTTTTAAAATAAATATTATGAGTACCTACGTAATGTGTAAAAACTTATAGAAATTAAAAATTGAGGTAGGTGTATAAGTAACTCAATAATAACATATTATTTCATTTTAAATTTTATTTTAATTAGGGAATTTTTTTGTAAAGTTAGCATGCCATCATACCCTATTTATTAGAGATAGAGCCAACAACCCCTACATCAATAAATTAATTAATCAGAACATGATTAATATGTCAAACAGTTTTTCTTTTTCTACTTATTAGAGAACTGTAAAACATAAATGAACATTTACTTAACTTTTTATGCTAAATTTTAATGAATATCAACCGCACCTACAATTTTGTAAATGGCTATTACAACAATTAAAGTAGTTCCCAGATTTTCCGTGTGCCTGATTACTTTTCAAACTCAATTTACTAGAAAATAGTTGCTGATATTGATGGATATAAAGAATGACCTTTTTTAAGAAGAAATGTCCAATAATTATTGTTAATTTGGAATAAAAATGAAATTTTGTTGACCAATAAAAGTTACAGGGTGAAACACAATGGAAAACACACCAATATATGAAAACACCCCTAAAAGATACGTAGCAGACTTTAATAATAAAAAATTAACTAACGCATCCTATTTAGCACAAAAATGTAAGTGAAATTCAATAGCCTGAAGTGAAAAATCAGTTAAGAATAGTATTTTACAAACACCTTGTATTCTAAAATCTAAAAATTGAATTTATATGATATATCTAATGTATGACGTCTCCGGTAACTCTAAGAAAGAAAATTGCTGTAGTAGAATAATAAAATAAAATAATAATAAAATAATAAAAGAATGTTGTGCATATGAAAAAAACTAAAGAACGGTTAGCATACTATTAGTACCTGGTAATTTTTTTCATCGCTCGACGTTAGAAAATATCTAACATTTTTTGAATTTTGGTTATAATTTTAACATTTTTTCCATTTCATAGTTGGGAGTCCAGGAATACTTTTAAAACCGGTCTGTTATGCGTATATATTGTAGAGTGGGGGAAACATTTTGATTTAGAGCCAAAAATTGGTAAATGTTAGATAAAATATAATGACGCGAGTAAGGACATATGATAAAATGTTGAATTTTTTGCTTTTTCAAAGTACTTTTGCATTATATATAAAGTGGTTTTTTGCATATTACTGTGTTTCCTTACAAAATCAAAATAGTTTTATAGTAAACTATGAATGAAAAAAACTGAAAACAGCTGCTGCAATGGTATGACGATATCCAGACTAGGGACCCATTCCAATGACGATATGAGTTACAGGCTTTCGGAACGTAATGATTGTCAGACAGACACCTGGACTTAATCCATTCATAATTTTTTTTATTAGCAGGTTTCCTTTCAGTTCCAGAGGACTCTTGGCCAGTTGCTTTTCAAGAAATAAATTTGTTTTTTATTTTCTTGCATTATTTGAGTATAATATATATTACGAGTATTATTACTATCAATATATTTTTCTCTGTTAAAATATGTTGCTAAGCTGTAATAACATTAGCGGTTCTTTAAATAATAATAGCCTCATTTAAAGTAACCGAATGTTAGATAAAATCTAAAACGCGAGCGATGGTGTAAAAAAATTAGACGCCAGTGATGGAGGGTTAAGTATTTAATATTTAAAGCTGTTGACTTTGTTAGTAAGATATTTAAGCAGGTAGTAATCCTTTAGTTAAGACAAGCGAAAAATTTCATAATTTTTTGCACAGCAAAGTGTTACGAAAATATAAAGTAGAAGGAGGTAAAAAAAGTACAAATATTAGAAATATGTTACATAAAAACTCATAACTCGATGTATATTATATGGTGATTTTTAACTTAGTTGTTAAGATTTGTTATTTTAGAAACATACCTACCTCTTAATCACGTCATGTATTTGAATGCAGGATGTTAATCTTTCATGTATGACTTGCTGATATAATGCATCATCAATATTCGGTTTAGAGCCACAAGTTATTTCTTTGAAGAATTCTGTTAATAAAGTCAGCTGGAATTTTAAATGCATGATGACGTACAACCAGCTGCTGCATAAAGTTCCAATACTGTATCCGAAAGTGCAGACACATAGGTAGTATATTACATGAAGCCAATCAGCCCACGTGCTCAAATATTGTCTTATGAACATTACTGTAAAAAATATTTTATCTTCATCACCTACAAAGGGCAACAAAACGAAACTTGTGCAGGTGATTACCGCAAACAACAGTACAAAGAGTTTTTTAAGCAAGACGCATTCTCGATGTATTCGTTTATGTACCCTGCTGCCAGCTGCATCGAATGCCAAAAAGTTCTTCTGCACTAGACGTGGATATCGTAAAATATCTTTTATGTAATATATTTGCAATATATAACAAGCAATACCCTACAAGTTATTCTTAGTTATATTTGAAATAATATGTTATAATACTCACAATTTGCTGAATCAAAATTCCGCTGATGTAACATCTCATCTGGGTTCTACTTGTATCGTTAAGCACGAAGAAAATTCCAATCAAATTGAATATTTGAAGATAAAAGGCAATTAAACCTTTGATCGCGTTAATGTAAACCAAATATTCTTCTAAATTAAAGGTCAGCATATATAATAAGTAATATAGAGGATCTCCTGAAACACGATACACAAGTTAATACAGGCATAGCAGGTTATCAAATACTTCTTTGAACTGGAAGATTGAAAATTGCTATTTATTTGACATTCAACTAAAAGTAAGCAAAAATCAAAGGCACATAATCTGGAATGTTATGTTTAATTGAAACGAAATTTAAACAATGCACAGTTAATTATATTGTAGGTATGTTATACATACCTTCCATGTACTTCACACTCTTAAACATCTTGGGTTTTACACTTTTTCTCTAACTATTAGTATATTTCTAGCTGTACTGATTTCGGACAATTTTATACACTGAAGAAAATTAAATAAAAATAAATGCGACCATAAACTTAGATTTGTAAATACAAGTGTGGATCTTCCTTTAAGTTATAGTACCTATATGGGACTATAACTATATATGAATTTAGCGTTAACGTATAATTATGAGTTAATAAAATCTTCAGAGTTTTACTGTTTTAACTGTTTGTATACAGATACATTATAGTTGAAACCTTCATAATATTTCCTGTTATATAAATTTAATAGTGCTTGCCTAATAAATTCAATTATTAACGTTGATTATACAGAATGTCATTAATGTTCCATTCTACTATTGGATATATACTTACACAATAAATTAGGTACTTTCCATCATAAAATTAACATTGTCTCAGAAAAATGATTGTGTCACTGTTTTACTTTCAATTGAGAACGCTATTGACTATCTTTGCATTAATATGTATGTAAGATTTGAATGTAGAGAGTTAAATTTGATAAAAATGTGAATAATTTTAATAAATTTTAAATTAACCATACCGATTTTCGCTTCTCAAAATAATCGTATTAGAAAAGTCTTAGACGTAAGTTGTGAATAATGGGCATACATTGTCTAATAAAGATAGTATGAAAATATCAACACACGTCATTAAAAGATAGAGCGATTAGAATATTGATTGATGTACAACATACGAAAGTGAAAGAGTTCGGTGGTCTGGTACAAGAAGAAAGAAAAGGATAAACTTTGTGTAAGGGACTTGGATAAAGATGTAACATTAGACAATATAACACACTTTAGATCTTATTTTATGAGTTTAATGCAGAATTGTTTGCTACGTTACGTTACATGTTGCATGTTACGTTAGTGAAACAATGTAAAATGTAACCATCTTTGTTCTTACTCATGTCTATTAACATATTCTGTTCCTCTCATAACGGAATAGATCGTTATGAGATTTTCTAATCTATATTTTAAACCTTCATAATATTTAAGTTCGTCATTTAAATAAGGATATTTTATAGAAAATTTCTCATTTAAACTCGGATGTTCTACATGCTAACGAATTTTGTACTATTAAATGCATCTGAATCTTGTCTACCAAAATTAGTCATATACACCGTGTCCGAGATAAGGAGAGCCCCTATGGGGGCCTCGGAAACGTTAAGAGATACAAATACAAATGAAAGTTAAATGGGAAAAAAGTTGCTCTATTAGGGGAACAATAAAATTCCGCTTCAAAATGGATGATTCACACAGGGGATAAGCTTGCGTAAATTTGGTTAATTCGTCTCTAATAGTTAAGAGGTAACTTTGAGTTGGAACTTTGAGCATGTCTAATTTATTCGGCGGTGTATATTGGTTTTTCCAAAATAGTTTTGGTCTAAAATAATTGTAATTTGATCAATGTTGGGTATCTGAAGAATGTTTGGACAAATTGTTACTTTTAGGATTTATTTAAGACAAGTAGGATTGTACTTTTGTATCGGTTAGTATAAAGAATACCATTTCAAGAAAGGCAACATCTAAGTCGTTTTCGACAAAATATGTTTCAAGTAAAAATTTTATTATATCCCAAGTTGTGGTTTTCTATAATTTACTACTTCGGCAGCTTTTCCGCGAAGCTTATTTTTAACATGGAGTGTTAGAAGTATTTTTTGGTTAGCTATAGCCATGTCGAGACCACATCTTACAGCGTTAAAAAATGTTTATAAGAAAATCTGATTTCCGTCATATTCTGGTACAAAAGAAAATATTTCTTGTAATTGGTATGGTTCAACGACTGCTTCGTCAACCTCGGTAACTTAATTTTCGTTAAGCATTTTGTAATGTTTGGTAAATAAAAATTAAAATTGGATAAAAGGTTGAAAGTAGGTTGGTCTACTTTGCACAGTGAGTAAGGCAAAACGTGATAATTCTTTAAACACTTACCAAATTATTTTCATTGATTCCCTGTCCTCGGGCTCAAAGTCTCGTTCAGTTAGGTAGATTCGTGCTTTGAAGCAGGATACTCTGGACTCGGTGTTAAAGAATTTGGGCACAAGAGAACGGCAACTAGTGAGTGGTGTGACTTCCGTGTTCTAGTAGGCACTGGACTCCTGAATTTAATTTTGTTTCTTTTCTTTCGGGCACAAGAGAACGGTAAGTATTGAGTATGATTTCCTTGTTCTAGTAACTACTGAACACCTGAATTTTGTATTTTTGTTTCTTGAAATCAGTGTTTTCTCGATTTTCTTGGTTTAGGTTCGTATTTCACTTAGGGATTGGAATTCCACGTTACTAGTGAGGAAAGTCCGTGTTCTAATAACGCGTGAAATCCCACCGACTGCGCCAATTTGTTATACCACAAATTTAATAAACGATTTTTTTAAAACTTTTATTAATTCGTAAATACTCTTCCAAGAGTTTTGATATTTATAATATGAATGAGTTAGCAACTGTGGTCAAACTACAATGAACTGTTGGGAGGTAACTTACGTACTTTTACAACTTTCTGAAAGCTTTGTCAGTAGCGACGGTGAAGTCGCAATTTGGTTTCTAAGAACGGGTAGTAAAATAATTACCGGTTTGTACATAAATGCAATTTAAGCACGTAGCTATATTAGGTTACTTTGTGAATGAAGAGATAATAATATGAACTATTGGATTTCATTTAAATAATTCCGTAATATTATGTAAAGATGAATGAAGTTTATTCTCCACAAAATCCACAAAGTTAATAGATAATATTTTATATAACATAAATAATGTAATAAGTTGTTTGTTTTTATTTTATTAAAATCGACTGATATCCGAGAAATTCCAAACTCTGTTCGAAATATATAAATATCCATATAATATCAAATATAATAACCAGTATTATATTTGATTCATAACTACAAAAATGTAAAAATAGTATGAATGATGACAGAGCGCTAATCCAATACAGCCCGTTTCATTGGTTAGTAAATCACGGTTCATTGATCAGGCGCGATGGTTCATTGAGCTGTCGCGACGGCTTAATGAACCGTAGAAATAGTAAATAGGACTTTCAAGACTGAAAGTAATGGCTAGATTTATTTTAGTTCTACTTCATCCAACTTTAGTATTAGGTGGAGTTTAGTATTAAGTGGAGTACCCTGTAGGTATGTTTTTACATATTTAGATAAAACGTTATAAAACGAATACATTTACCTATGTTGGATTTGATGGATCTGACGATCGCTCAGGCTACTATGAATTTTCCCGTTTTTATATTATTAATGATATTATTGCTATTTCATTATTATTTGTAGTATTTTTCTTCTTCAGTAAATTTTTAAATCCATTCGCCCTACTCTATTTCGTCAACACTAACAGAGAGATACTGATACTACTAGAAGTCATTCTTCAAACCATGGGGTAAGAGCTTATTAGGCTCGAAATTCATGTGCCTAGACGAAATATAAAGTATCGAAGATGACTACTTAGTTTATATTTATGTTATTTCACTTGGGATATTGGTTGATCCTTTCTTCTCCTGCCTCAGTACCACCTAATTCTCAGCAGATGCCGATAATTCTATAACAAACAATCGTTTGACCTGAAAATTAATGACTACATCTGGCTTACTAGATTGTTTTTACGTGAGAATATTTCAAAATTTAAAATAATTCAGTGTGATTCGTCGCTTTTAGATTAATATCTGCATACATATTTTGCTAATGTTAACTAACCACTGATTTACTGAATAATCTGTCAAAATATCGAAATTGCTAGAAAATGTTGATAACCTATTATAACAAACGGACTGTTCAACAGTCACGTTTTAGGTTTTACACTAAAACTGATAATTGCTTTTAGCATAATTGTGGAAAATAGTTACTCAAGATACAAGCGTACGGTCATTTTTATTATATGGTTGGTTTAAGTCACAAGCGCATGTGAGCGTTTAAAAAAACATGTACGCAAGAATATATGTTTTACAAGAGTGTCTTTTATGACAGATCTGCATATAATAAATGTTATAATAAATAAGTTGCCCTGTTCAATATTGTAATTTAATTCACGGAAAGAAACTCACTTTTTATAATTATTTCACTGTTTTCATTATTAGAACCAAAGGCTGAAACATATTGCAGATATTTCATTGAAGCTATTCTATTAGTTTTCAAAAAAGAGCTCTCAGCTCGTTTAATTTGCATATATATGCAAGTGTAGCAGTAATTGTGCAGATAACTTGATAAATAATGACAGTAATGGGATAATTACTTGTCTTGCAGCACGTGAATTTAGCACAGACCTGGTATTTAATAATTTCACGTACACAAATCGTGTAAATGGTACCTATGTTTCCAGAAAGCTGACCATTATGCACTGAACAATAAATTTTACCAATTAAAAGCAATTATTGATTCAATGGCTAGTCAATTATGTTATATAACAGGTGACCGAAACTCAAGTGTTTACTATAGTACACACTAAAGAATATTAATTATAGCTAGATGCAAGGAAGTTATGGATCTAGATATTCTACCATAACTTGTGTAGTAATAGCGAAACATTTTTTATTTGGAGAACAATTCAAGCTGAAAAGAAGAATAATTATCAGTTGTTTTTAAAAAACGTCTTTTTCATAATGTTCATTACATTTGACTATATTATACAGAGTGTGTCAGGATGAGCTGAATCGATCTGTATGTGGAGTACCAGTAGAAGTAGAATTTTATAAATTTGCATTAAGGACTAATGGTAGAAAATATATAAAGGAAAATGTTTGAGTTAGGTAACTTTCGGCTTACACCAGGTGTCGATACCCAATTTTCGTATTTGAAATGGAATACAAATACAAATAGGTAAGTACTTATTTTGTTGCATTTTTGATCTTATTGGATGGATGTAAGAAACATTTTACTCAATATTCTCTACACCTAAAATTTATGATGACCGTGAGAAAGTGCTCTTTCTAATATGTAAAAATGTACAGGGTGTCCAATTTAAAAAAATATCTTTATGTGTCTATGTGAGTCCGTTTCCCCCGTATATAACATAATATAGGCTAAACAAAAGAATCAATAACAGAATGTTCCTACTATTCAATTACCTAAGAATTTGCGTTATATGCTTCTTATATCAATAGGTTTTCAAGAAAATGTTATTTAGGGTAAAATTAAATATTTATAAATTTAAAGTTAAGAACTTAAGATCCACATTACAGTACGTTTAAAAATGACCGTATAAGTAATAAATCACTGAACGTAGAACACTAGAAAGAAATCAGAAACGCAGATACATGTGAACGATGAGCGGTTGCCACTTCAGAATAGAGACAATCGATCTATCTTAGCCATTTCACCGAGTGATAAATGATCATTACAGATTGTTCCAGCCGTAAACCTGATGATAAGCTATACTATGGCCAGGGTTAGTATTTTCACTAACACACTAGGACCCTTCACTTGCGGTATTGTAGCTGACGTACAAAAACCAACACTGTCACTAAGAAGACAACATATAAATATATATTTAACGATTTCTTAATAACTATCTTGAAATTAAAAAATATAGCTATGACTTATTTCATTTCTATATAAATGAAACTTTCGCAGTGATAACTAAAATACTATAGGTAAAACTATAAACCAATATTTACACCTTTAGACCAAAAAATTCTAGATGCCGGAGAAATGCAACGCCAGTCGGGGCACATATTCCGTAGTCTGTGGAGTAGTTGTTCTCGGCATCCTCTTGTAATAAATAAATGGGTTCGTCTTTCTTGAAGATGATAGAGATTATAGTTGTAATGGTATCTGCAGAATGGCAGGTTTATCTATGTGTCATCTCAGACATTAATAGAGTTGTCAGACGAAGTATTACCTGGACATCGTTATTTTATTTGAGGAGGGCACGTAAAAAAAACCTATTGCCCAAACTTTCAAAATTAAAATCGAAGTAATATCTGAAATATTCTAATGGCAATGGGTGATCATCGTGAGACACCTTGTATAATATATGCTAGTGATGCAATATCTCATCGTTTCACCTTTAAAAACACCTTATTTATGTAATAAATATCAGACGTTAAAATTGAAGTGAAATTAATGTACAGAAAGGAGCAATTTCGTTGGAACTCCAGAATATCTCAATTCTTATGAGGTTCTAACTTTCAAGACAAGAACGGAAATTCTGCTCTTAACAATCCTAGAGAAGTAAAGTCAGTAAAAATGTAAGTCAGGAAAATTGATAAACTATTATATATTACTTGATATAAGTTGTCACTTGTCATTCTAACACCCATAGTTATGGTTTAATTGAGTCTTATTTATAAAAAACAATAGAGCCTGAAAACGTATTCAAATGCTGAATTTTTAAATTTATTATTTATTCATGGAGAATATAACAAGGTAATGAATAGAACTTGCATAATGAAGATACCCTAATTTACCTTTACCATCAATGAGTAGAGAAAAACTAAGACGAATTTTAAAAAGTTAGTTACCTACAAATATTACGATCATCGGTAAAAACATTAAATTAACAAATATGATCTTATTTATTGAAAATATTGGGTCTAACCTAATTAGTAAATGGGTTTTGCTTGACTGTCGATTTTTAACACTATATTTCTTGGGAATTCGGTCAACCAGCGCAAGGTAAATAGTTTTTTTAACGTTTCGGTTTATTTACCATCTTCAGGGAAACCTTTTGTTGTTGTAATCCTATTTAAATGTTGGGCTTTACAACGATCATTAACAATATAAAACCCAACAATTAAGGTATATACAGGGAAAGTAAGGTAAGGTATATTGTCTTGGAATTTAAATTGGGTTAATTTATTATAATAAAACTTTTTGTCAACTTATAATTATTGGAATTTATAAAGGTTTTTTTTATGAATAATTAATTTTATGATAAATATTAAATCATGAAATGGGAGTTTGAAATTGTATAAAATATATATATGAAAGAAAAGGAGGCTGAAATAATGTAATAGAGAACAGGTGGGAGTTACTAGGAAATAAAAAAAAGAATTGAAGGGAGAATAAATAATTTGGGAAGAGATGATAAGAAAATTTTAAGCAGAAGAAAAATTAAAAATTGATAAAGGAAGAATTAAAAATTGTTATATATTTCATTAATAAAGTAATCAATATTACATATAAGAATAGAACGAAGATATAATTTGCTGAAGAAGAATTATATAAATATTAAAATTAAATAATAATTCAAAGGAGTCTAATAAGGAAGATAATTAAAAGAATATAGAATATATAAGTAACAGAGGACCTTAAGAAGGAAAAGAAGGTAAAGAGGAATATAGAAGTAGAGGAATCAGGAATGAACAGGACATAATTGGATAAGAAATCTATATACGAGTAAGAAGAAAGAATAATAAGAAATACCATAAGAAAATTCATGTAATCTAGTAAATATTAACGATCATATTACATAACGTAAAATTATATAATTAGTTCTAGTTTTCTGTACATTTGAAAAAGGTGCATCTTAAAAAAAATTAACATAGTACTTTCTAAAAGAAAAATTTTGATATAAAAGAAAAATTTAATATTTAATTGTAACCAATATTTCATCTGAGTAAAATAAAACTGTCATCTTACTTCATGATTTAATTTCATTAGCTTAATCAAGAAAGAATAATTTGAACTCACTACTGAGGTAGAATCTTTATAAATTTAAATAATCAGAAAAGTCAAAATTATTGATCTGTCAATATATATATATATATCAATCATAGGCAACTAGGCAACTAACAATACAATAGATAAACTCAAAATCAGATTTAGAATAAAACAAACAATAATATAATTTTTATAATTTCATATTTATATTGTTTAGGAATTATACATTCATAGATTCCTATACAATATATAGGAAACTAGGTTTCTCTGAAGATGGTTTAAATAAACCGAAGTGTTAGAAAAAAGCTTTTCATTTCTTATTACTTCGACCGAATTTCCAAGAAAATATAGTGTTAATATTAATTAATAAATATATAACAGATACAAGAAAGAGGATAATGATTTTCTGATTATCTAATAACAGTTAGAAATACTAATTCCTATGTTCGATATGTCCCCCATCTAGTGTTAACCAATTGTTTATCCATGTGATGAACCCATCTGTAATAGTTAGACTGAGATGGGCTTCAGACAAAGCTGCAAATGATGGTATCCGGGCAATCTAAACCTTCTTTTGAACCAATTGTTGTGGAATGAACTTTTTCTTTTATTTCTTTTTTTTTATATTTGAAAATCCTCCTCGTCGGATTCCGCTTGCCTCTTTGCGTCAAAGTCGAATCGCCTATATGCTACTCCATTTGGCCAGAACTTTGGATCATATATAGTATATTAAGTATTAAGAACGGTAAGGGTAATTTACCGTTTGAAGACAATGTTTGGAATTAAAACGAAGTTATGCATACGTATTTAATTTTTTATGTAATGTCAAAAATGAGGTTTTTGAATAAAGTTTCGAAACAGATTTTTTAAATCTATTGATGTTTATTGTTCAGTCACGGCTTTCTTAATTGACGAAATTGGCAATTCTGGAACTGGTATAGTCTATATAATGTCAATTGAAACTGTAAAAAAAATTCCGACAAAAGAAACACCTGTACCTCGACGGCGGTCTCTTTATTTACGCAGTTTTTTTATGCAGTTTCAATTGAGATTATAAACACTATAGCTATGATTTATTTATCAGCAATTGGTAGTTCTCAAATTTTACGATGCGTTGTTACATTTACGAGAATTTAAAAGAGCAAAGTGTTTGTAAAATGAGGAACTAGTCCTTAGATGCAGACATAGAAGAAGCGTGGAGTGTTGGATGTTCCACATTAATTCCTGAGAAATCAAGGGAGCTATATGAAAATACATACATACAAGATTTTTAAGAAATGGTGTGAGACAGAACAACAACATATTAGCGAGAAAGTTATGGTGGTGTACTTTGTCCAAAGGAACGAAAATTAAAAGCTCCAGAAAGCTTATGGGCAGAGTATTCAATGTTAAAAAGTACAATTTTTGTACATGACTCGCTTGACATTTCCAAATTTTCTACATTAATTGGTTACCTCAAATGGAAAAATGTTGGTTGTCGATCAAAAAAACCAGTGTGATTACTAAGAAAGACATGTTTCAATTTCTGTAAGTAATTGTACAAACAGCACATTTAATTTCAACATCAATAAATAGATTTAAAAATACCTCTTTCTTTTAATTCAATTAATTTTTAAACTGAATTATAGATAACCCATTCTAAATCAATGCGATGTTAAAAATGTCTATTTTGACAAATACCGTTTGACTTACTGTTTTGTTAGCTTTGGCAACCAGTAAGCCTATCCTACTGTATTAGAAACAAACATGGTAAGTGAACAAAAAAAGCTTGATCGTGCAAAAACGTATCTTACAGGTCAAATTTAACACCTACCTGACAACACATCTTTCCTGATAACACAATCCTTTCTTATATTGTCATATTTTGTTGCGATGTGTCTCAACACTATGTAATCATGTGTTACTTGTGTTTCTCTCTTGATATATATTTTTATTTTTGTTTCTGAGGCATGATCTTTTACCCTGGATATAAAAAACCATGCTTTATTTTGGTTTTCGTCTTTGCCTGCAAAATCCATGATGACAGGATGACTGATAACCATGTTGCTAAAATTTTAAAAATGCAAATCAATGTAATCTCTGAAATATTCTAATAGGTGGTCTCCGTGAAACTTTGAAACAAATCGTTTCCTTAAAAGCATTGCATTGTAGTATATTTTTACCCTTCAATGAAGTCTTTCTTGATGAAAAATTATTGTGTTACAGACACCCTAAAAAACTATATTATGGTTTAGCCGAGTAAAAACTGTATTAAGTTAATTTCACACATTCCCCCCTAGAGAAATTCACTAAAACTTGGCAATTCTTACAACTTTTCCTTATCGTCTGATTTCAGTCACCTTTCCCAAAATTAAATTTTACCCCTACACTAGCTAATCCCACTGGTTTTACTTTATGGCATCAGTGAAATTTGTTAAGCCCCTAAATAGTCACCATGTCTTACGTACTGGGCTTATAACCAATGATCCTGCACGAGATAGGCACGAGACTGATTAAATCTGTTTGCAGAGATAGACGACCCTGCCAGAACGTCCATCATAATTGAATATTCCCCCACATTAAAAAAGAACTGTTAAATGGGCTAGTCGAATTATTTTTTCAAATAAGTATTCCATTAGTGACTAATTATTAAAAAACTGGGAACCTGCAACAATATACGGGACGTGTACTATAAGGCTACGCAAGCAAATTTAAAGGATACAGTGCAGAATATTGTAAATTAATATTAAAATTGTGTTTTTTTAAGAGTGGTTTACATTAAGATGTTAATATATCGATATGATAATCAAATGGCATAATGATGTCATCTTGACATGCCATCAGATAAAATAATAGGAAAAATTTATTAAAAGTAAAACTTATATTGCCAAGAAAATACGAAATCATGAAGGTTATAATTGAAAATCAGTACAGGCAGTGTCTAATGTGTTTAATAGGAATCCTATTGTTCCATCATCTTTAGTTATAATAGCAGATAATATTTAATTAATTTGTTGTAAATCTGTTATCATTATATATTTATCTTCAGGATATCATCCTATGGTACAGAGAGTTCCAGAATGATTGTCCGTGCCGCTTCATAATGATTTTTTATGTGCCGCCTTTCTATTTTTAGTATCTGCACTAGAATCATGAGCGCAGGCAAGGGAATTTACTTCCGAAAAATTCCATTTCTCCTTTGCCTAAAAATTTATAAATAATAATTATGTATTCTCAAGAAATACAAAATTACCAACCTGATTTAGGACTCTCTGAACCTGTATAGTATTGAAAAATACTCTTTTAAACGCAAATGATACTTGCAGTGAAACAATTTAAACACGAGAAATGCTGAACGCCACTGAGTCAAACGTCAAAAGCTGTCAAATATGAAAATTCTCAAATTGACAGTTAAAAAAAAAGTAATTTTAGCAAAAGGAAATAAATTTTGATTATATTCAGGATAGGCTGCGTTCCCGTACCGGACAATCATTCTGGAACTCTCTGTACAACGTGTTGCAGAATGGCTCGGCCACATTGTCTATTATGGTTTAGATTCAGTTATTGGCAATTTACTTCGGGTCAGTCTTATCTTTGAATTTGGAGGATGTTCTATCAGTGACTCTTTCTATAGTCACTGGTTCTATGTATTTACGTTACGTTTAATTTAAATATTATTAAAAAAAATTATTAAAAAATATCTTTTAAGGCATGATTTTCTGGACGGTTGTTTGAGAACATATTGTGTTGTATGAATGTATGTGTGTGTGCTGAATAAATGATAAGTTGATATTCTAAATATATTCTAATATTTCATATACAAAGTAGAATAATAAAGTAGTCATCAATCATCAGTTGAATGTAAAAATATTCCACTTATGATTACTGATTTCTGAAATATAAAGGTAAAATATTTAAAACTACCATTTTCGTTTATTATTTGTTAACAATACCTTTTTCTTACTTTCAAAATTTAACATTTTATTTTGGTTTATTGTGATTATCCATAACTACTGAGATTTTCAGTATTTTGCTTTATCGATATTTTTAAATGATTGTAGTGGATGGCATCGATAATTCAGTTTTATTTGATAACCAGACGTGTAAAGTGCGAGTGTCACAAATGGTTGAAGTTTCGCTGCTAATGTGTAAAACTGTCACGTAATTAAATATTAATTCAATGTTGATTAAACAAAGTATTTTGTTTTATGCAGGGACCGTGCTATATTTGGATGGAGGATGTGGAAGGTAACAGCAGGGTGCATTATAATATTAATAATTCATTTATATGAAAATCAAACTTCATAAACAACTCTACTAGAAATAATTAATGAGTTCCTCATAAAAATATTGCGTAGAGAGTACAATTGACAGCTCTTCCTAAAATTATATTCTAAAAATATACTAAATCTCATTGATTAACAATAGATCTCACTAAATAACAAAGAAAAGTATAATATAGTATTCTCTCATGCAGTGTATCAGTGAGTATACAAATTATACATTTTTAGTATTTAATAAATGGCAGAATATATTTTATACTTTAAGTGGTATATTTTTACAATAATTAAATATGCAAATATTTGCCACGCTTCAAAATTTAATATTTATCGCACAATAATAGTTGGGTGGTTAAAGATGGAATTATGCTGCTTTTGTTATATCGTGCTACTTTTCCGGCTAGCAAAAGTAATCAGGGTCACTAATGTGTGGCATAAAATTTTAAAATAATAAAACAAAAGGTAAACAAGGAAAATGAAAGAGTACCGTAAAGAAGAATACATAAAGGTTATATTGAACAAGGTGAAAGTATTTTGGAAACTATAAATGTATAATATTCACACTGCTGCTGTCTACTTATAAAATTTCAATAGAATTAAGAGAAATATGAACAGGTTCTAATTTTTTACCGCAAATATAGCTATATCATGGGTTCACAATGTTTATCTATAAATTTAGAATTATACAAAATTGCAGCCTAATATGAGCGTATACTCAAAAAAAAAATATATATATATATATATATATATATAAAACTGCATTAACAAATGGTTAACATGAAACAACAAAAAATATGTAATTAACACTTAAGATCAGTTTGGTAATCTCGGCGGAATGAAATTTTTAATTAATAATGTTCTTAATTAGAACGTAGAACTAAAGGATTACCAAAACGGTGAACAGAGATACTATGAATATTATAATTAGGTAGGTAGAGTTGATTTATGTTAAGAACCAAATATTATATAAATGAAGGCAACTCAAAATAATGTTTTAACTAAAATTGACAAAGAGTATCTGACCTTTGGAAAGTTTGTCCTATTCTCTTCCTTTTTTTTATACAAACCGACCGTTAGACTTTCCAGGAATTATGTAACAGGTGACTGGTTCTACGGCGTCCTGGTTAATATAGAGAGGTAATTTTAACAATCAAAATAGCCTTGATCCAGAAAATGTTCGCAGAAATTAGCATCAGCTTCTTGTAAGATAATTTCTAAACAGAATGAACTTCAAGTGCAGCAAAATTATATAGGATCTCGCCAAGTTACTAGCGAGGACAAAACACCCTAAAATTACAATGGAATATGTAAAATTGTAATAAGAATGTAAGAATACCTGAATTATACCTCTTTTCGAGGGTGTTAATATAGCCTAGGGGTTGAAATGTTGGTAGTTTAGGCCTTTTTAGTATAGCTTCGCCCACGTGGTCCGAGGTTGGTTTAAATCCCTTAATCGGTGAATTTTCAAAAAAATACAACTCAGGAAATACTCTTCCTAACAAAACCATGAAAATCCCAAAACCTTGAGTGAAAATGGATAAATCCCCGAAGGATGATTACAAATTTATTTCCACTCTCACAGCAATAACTTTCCTCGAAACACACTAGCAGAAGACCTCTTTTTCCTAATACCCCAAAAAGTCTATTTAAAAAAAAAACTGTCGACGAAATTTGAAACTAGTCAACCACTAGAAATATAAAATTACTAGAATGTAAGTTTATCGAAAGCAACGGACATAGACGGAACAACGTGAAGAAAACTGGAATAATAATTGTGAAAATCAGAAAACTGATAGTCAAAATCGACTAGTAACTTAAGAACTATTAATGATAAACCTAATGAAGTTATTCGGCATATCTAAATGCGTTGAATAACATTGATATGCAATTTATAAGTAAACTGCCGAATAAACGTAAAATGCGCGCCTATGGCATGCTTGGTTTAACGTTAGGAGGAAGGAGCTAAAGACATTCTAAAATTCCCTAAATTGAAAAGGCGGTACCTATTCAGGAAAATAAGTAAACGGAGCTAACTTCCATAAGAATACACAAGATTACTTGTGATAATTAAAACGGATTAATATTAATATTTTCTATTTATTTTCTGAATAAAATGATATTCCTTGGTATATTTATTTTATCTTTCTAACACTACTATAAAACAAAATTATGAGAAAATTAAATGTATCACATTGACAGGTGTATTACTGGTTGTAGAGATTTGCAGTACGTAGGGAATCTAATTTGCAAAGTTCACCTATATGTTAGAGAAATATATACAAAATATCAAACAACAAAAATTGAACCGTTACATATTGAATAAAGAAAATAAAATAGTATATTTGCTATATAGGTATTTAGCAGACACTCTATCTATTTCTATCTCTTTAAAATTGGAAAACTTTTATATACCCAAAATACGGGTGTACTTTTATACATGGGAGTTACTAAATCTTATAACTAAATTGTAAGCAAAGTGGTAAACAATATTACATATAAAGATAAGATACTTCACTCTGCAGATTTTGAACAAGAAGACTATAGACGGTCCTGTCCTATCATCTCGTCTACAAGGGAATTCACACTGGAAGAACATTGGCCCTATATATAGCCAATTTGACGGAAATCCCCTGAGGTGCGTGTAGCATATTCAAAGAAGTATTCCTATACAGAAGTAGAATTAATAATCTCTAACACATTAGCTCAATGGCAGAATATTATAGCATATTTTCTTCTTTTTTTCATTATTTGAGGTAGGTATGTATTCACCAGTATTAATATATTAATGTGAATACTTAATTGAACGTAGATGGTTTTTGAATGGTTTGAAGCAACTTTTGGTTTAAATCACATCAATCCGGATGTCATTGAACCGGTTTTAATTTAACTCAAACGTAGTTTTTCACAATTTAGACACTTTTAGAAAATATTATTAACAATAGAAAAAAAAAAGAATAGGGTAACAGCGGGTAAGAGTACGCATCGTTCAAGAGTACGCACTGCCCTTATTTTAGCCCTTTACTTGGAGATGGCGCTGTAATCCTAACTGTATATTCCATTTAGTGCCAAGCTTTAGTGCAACCAAAGTTTACTGTCGTGTCGGATGTGTGTAAGGTGAGAAGTCAAAAAATAAAAATTTATCCATTCTGATGTAATATTTTCAAATTGGTTTGTATTCAACAAATATTTCCTATAGTATATTAACCAATTTATATAAATATTTTTTAAAACTAACGCTTTTGAGGCTTCGATTGACATGTTCAGTTTGCAGGTTATTTCTGAACCATAATATGCACGTGTAGATACAGTCTCTTCGTGCTAGGAGGTTAAGAGTACGCGGACTAAGAGTGCGCGCGCGTATTCTTAGTCTGATATGCGTACTCTCAGCCTGTTAGATTTTCATCGGCAAAGATTAAGAATACGTTTTGTTATTTTAGTTTAAATTGGGGAAGTATCGACGTAAGAGCAATAGAAGTTGTTCTTACGTCGATGCGGTATTTTTCCATACAACCCGGATGTCTTTTCGGAAGAGGAATTTGCACCTGCCACGGTAACAGATCAACCAGATCCAAACCAAACCCGTAGTGAAAAAACTGCAGGAAATATGAATCAAAGCATGGAAGATGAATCTGACTGTGATGATGATATGCCCTTGTCAATTTTTCAGCACCAGTTAAGGCAGAAAATTCCACTGCATCTAAATAAAACTGCTAAGGATCAAAACCTAGCAATGGCAATTCCCTCAACATCCTCTGCTCGAACACCATCACCTATGCCAACCCTACGAAATTCACCACCCTCAACACCGCCAAAAACATCAGTCGATTTTATCTCGCCGAAGTTAATAAAACCATTGCCGGAGGCACCACCACGAGCAGCCAAGGCTCGCAAAAAAAAGAAGTCTGTGCTATTAACTGAGTCACCATACAAAAATAGTTGGAGGAGCTAGAAGCACAGAAGCAAGCCAAAACCCAAAAAGTCAAACGAAAAATGGTAGATGAGTAAAAGAATTCGTAGCCCAAGAAAACAAAATCTTCAGACATTTTGTGTCCTGTTTGTCGGGAAATATAATGAAGATCCTCCTGAAAGTGACTGGATTCAGTGCAACACTTGTAAAAACTGGTTCTATGAAGATTGTACGGCCTTACTCTGGGTTAGGAGAGTACATATGCCACAACTGTGATGACTCGAGTGATTAAAACTGAGTGCGCGCTCTTAGCAGGTTATATGCGTACTCTTAAACGACAAGTCTGCTAAGAGTACGCATTTACAAAGGGTTGAAGTTTATTTTTTTTTCTCATATATTTTTGCTTACTTTATTTTTTCCTCCTATGGAATAGTAACATGTGTATTTTATGTTTATTTGGAAAATTTTAATTTGATTTATGTTATCAAGTTCTGTTGGCAATAAAAGTTTTATGGAAAACTGCGTACTCTTACCCGCCACTACCCTATAGTTGGTGCGCAGCATTAGCTAACTTTTCACTTAAGTTCGAGGGAGTATCCATGTCAGGCTACAAAGACGTAGTTAAAATACTACGGTCTTCCACCACAGCTGCCAGTGGACAGAGAGGTGTTTGGCTAGCTCAAAGAAGATGGGGTGGTTCATATTTGTTAAAGCATTCTATATTATAGTAAGTTATTTAAGGACGCCAGGTAAGTTTTACCACCGCCAGTAAACCCAATAAATCGATTAACTGATCCCTAAAAAGTAATCAAATACACAATCAAATAAAACACTACCTGACTACTAAACACATTTTAAAACCATGTTATATATGCATGTCACAATTGAAGGTGGTAATAAGTCACATTTATTGTAATAACTTGAGTTACAAAGAATTGTCTAAATAAAAAATGATAATAAGCACTGTCACCCACTGTTCATTCTAAATAAGATAAGAAGTCACAACCCTAATATGTTTAAGGCGCAACCAACTCATGCAAGAAGAGGCGTAATAAACATATGAAGCTAAATAAGTGTTATCTATCACTACAGCAGCAATGAGCCTTTAAACAGTTTTTTTAAATACATTCAAAAATGTTCATATAGACGGCTCTTTAATTTTTGGAATCGCCAATAAAGTTTTATGTTTTATTCTTAAAAAAGTTACGATAATGTCTCCGAAACAGCTGAACAGTTTTTTACCTTAACTTAGAAACAAAATAACGTAGCAAATTTTTGATAACATAATTTTATTTTTCAAAATGTCATATTCCTATCTGTTGTATAAACCGAGATACCACACTAAACATCGAAAACACCCTGTCCCGTAATTTACATTTAAGTAATAAATATTTTTAGTTATAACAGTTTATAGTTTTAGGTACATAACCTCTGTCAGTTTTTAATAATTTATCGATATCGCTTTTTTGATAAAAAATATCACACGTATTATGTATTGAAATAATGTTACAGTTTCATCCATATTTCTCAGATTGGTCTGTACATAGGCGCAAAATTCATAGAACAATAATAATAATTATAATAAGAATAAGCAGAAGAAGAAGAAGAAGAAGAAATGCTCACAATAGATAGACAGGAAAGAAGGGGGAAGAAGAATGACAGACATTCATGGAAAACATTTATATGACATAAACAACAAAAATGTTCATAGGTGCGAACCTATGTTCATACTTCCCAATACTGCAGGTAAGAAGTGTCAATTTGACGCCGAAGTATCGGTTGATATCTTATGTTGCTTCGGGCGCCAGTTTCTATTTACAGTGAGCGAAGAAACACCACTATATAGATAGCTACAGTAAAGATACGGTACACCAGCCGGTCGATAGGGAAAATTACTTTTTCAGAATTACTAATTACAGAATCAGTGACTTCACACCGACTATAGAGAGTGATCTAGATACGACGATACACCAAGACCGACACATATGCCGAACATTTCTCAAACAGTAAATGCATCTAAGTAGATGGACTTGTGCACACCCGTCTGTCTAGGGAGAATCCGGGAAATCCTGAGAAAAGCTAAAAATAATAATAATATCTCTATCCCGGATTCTTATAGTAACGCAGGAGACCTGTGTGGGAGAGGAAGGGGCATATTATTTTTTTGATGGCCGCGAGTACGCCCAGGAATGACTTACGATGTTACAACTTCAACTATCATTTAGTACGAGAATAAGGGAAACCTGAAAAACCTTATTAATTAGTAGGTAGTTAGCCATTAATACAGTGAGATTGCAGTACTAGTTGCATATTGAAAATTCCACTAGCTTTATGCACACAGATATAATATAGGGGCAATAACTAGAACATGTTGAAAGCGACGGCCGGAGTCGAACCGTTGTCAAATGCTTGGAACTATTAAAAACCTCGCGCATTTAACCGCTCGACCACGGAGCTATATGGTCAACTGGCCTAGGATGGGAAGAATGTCAGCTTGGTGTTAATGTGCGAGATTAAAATCGGTTGAGGTTTGACTGTAGCCCTAACTAATGCTCCTGGGAAAGTAATCTTTCCCAGGTTTCCCTCATTCCAGCACTGAATGGTGGTTAGTGCTTATTATTATTATTTTTTTGTCGAAATCCAGTCGACCGGTTCCCTGGTTCCGATTCTCAGGGTCGGCCGCTGGTGGTTAACAGTACCTACCTACTCTCCACGTCCGTGGGGTAAGCAACTACTGAGTCCGGGAAGCATATTTACACATCCTCACATAAGACGGCACCAGGGTGCTGAAAATTGTGAGCCTTTGTGGCCAATAATTACGCTACAAAAGCTCACTGATTTCGGCACCTACGCGAATTATTTAATCGTATTTATAGACACAAGAGGCTCTTGTTATCAAACAGGCTCAAATATTACATTTATGTTTGGAATAAGTAAAGTCGGCGCCATTCCCCTGGGCTGTGTTATTCATACTTCTCAAAACGAAGAATGCTACTTTAATGCTTTCATGGCATTAAAAGAAGCTATTGGACAATGTGGCTTTTTCAATAAAAGTCCATCTGTTATTATGTCAGATGACAGTAGTGCCGAACGTAATGCTTTAACTAAAGTCTTTCCTACATCAAAATTATTATTATGTTCTTTTCACGTATGCCAGGCGATGTGGCGGTGGCTTTGGGATACTAATCATGGTATTGAAAATATGCATCGGAAGTCCATTATGTTAATGTTCCACCAAATCGTTTTTAAAAGAGATTTCACTGCTTGTGAAGAATTGATGAAAGAGTTTTTATCACATCACCTTGTTTTGAAATGTAAATTAGAGAATACTACAAACTCCTTTATTAATATGGTTAAAAATAATTCCAGCAAACATATGGGAAAAATGGGAACATATTCAATAAAAAGATGGATCAATTAGTGACCCCTTCAGCATTTTTCGACTTTTGTTTATTGTTGTTAAAACAAAAAATTTCAAGTGGAAAAAAAATACTTGCACAGCCAACTTCCATTAGTAGAAGAAATAGCCAGAGAACATTAACCTGCAGATCGCGCAGAATTCAGTCTGGGAGACCCTCAAACGAGGAAACAAAAAACAAAAGAATAAAAAAATCTCGCAATCTTTCTTAAAAACATCAACCTTAATCAGCGCAATGCTAAATGGTCATGGTGCAAGCATTAGACTTCGTATGTGTGTGCTTATGTATACAAATACATTATTATGTACAAGAGTACATAATAATATATATCATATCACCTCATTATTATATATATTTTTTTAAATAAATAAATAAATAAATAAATAAATAATTATTTCAATATGATTGTGGTTTCATTATTTTGCTCTGTGGCTGTTTATTATAAGTAAGTTAAACAATCCGCGTAGGTGCCGAAATCAGTGAGCTTTTGTAACGTAATTATTGGCCACAAAGGCTTACAGTTTTCAGCACCCTGGTGCCGTCTTATGTGAGGATGTGTAAATATGCGTCCGGGAATCGTGTCCCCTGAGTAAACGTAATGAGTCCAGAATGACCCCTTTCTGCATTCTTCCGGCTAGAAGATCTGCCAAATTTCAGCATGCCGGTATGATCTTCAGTTCCGAAAGCAATGTATCTTTAGCTCCACCGAGGGCTTCTATAATTATCAGTATCACAAGCTTCACAGTATATTCTGGATGGAGTCTGCGAAGTTTTAGAGAAGGTCTCGATATTTTGTCCGCTTTTCCTCCTCTTTTAAGACAATGTTGGTCTCGGCAGGAGTCGAAAACTCGATGACAAACATTGTCTTGAGCTGGTGGTCGAGGAGGACTACATCAAGCTTATTGGCTCGAATCTGTCTAAGCTTGGGAAATGAGTAGTTCCAATAAATTCGGTGCTTCTGATTCCCCACAACTGACTCCATATCCCCCTGAGCGTATGGCAGCACTGGTGTTTCGTCTATCTCGTGCCGTAGAAAGTAGTAAAGCACTCTTAAAGCCACTTTATGTCTATGGATATAGGCTGAAACTGCATATGCCGGACAGGAATAGAGCAAATGCATGATTGTCTCCGGCGCCCTATTGCAGGCCCTGCAGTTGACATCTGGGACCTCCATACCCATGACATAGCTTCGATAGACGAGGGTGTAAAATACACCATCCTGGCACGCCATTATGAATCCCTCGGTCTCTGACTTACGCCCCGCTGACCTTAAAAAAGCAAAGGTCAGGCTTTCGGATAAGCCATGGTCTTCAAGGCTCTTATAGAAGACACCATGCAATGGCTTATCATTAGGCATCTGCAGAAGATTGCGGCCTTCTGCAGCTTTAACTTGGGCTTTTAACTGAACGGGTCCCAACTCGGTGACAGAGTCTCGGGTTTTTCCGTCTCGGGTTTTTGCGTGTTCCTATGTCGAGTTGTTGCAGCTCTTCTTGTATCAATTTCACTACTCCGGAAGGGTAAAGGAGGATCGGAACGGCAAGCATATTAGTAGCACTCACCTTATTCTTACCCGACATCTCTGAAGACCAGATCTGCCGGAGGCGGTATCTATACCTGCCGCGACGAGCGTTTTTTTACGGCATCAGCCTCTTGGGTGGAGCGTTGCTCGACACCCAAGTAGGCATACGTCTCCCCGACACCCAGATGATGTAGGATGCGTCCATCCACGAGCTGCGCATCTTCGCCATACTCACCGCATAGTCCTCTCTTGAGATGGACCAATGCAGATTTGTCCAACTAGTCCAATTATAATAATAATTTATTATTATTATTGTTATTAATATTATTATTATTATTATTATTATTATTATTTATTTTTTTTTTTTGTAGAAACTGGTCAGGGCTTGCAACGAGCCCCGACTCATCGCTGCAGCCGTGCCAGAAGTCCAGGTCGTGACTGCAACTACTCCTCCCCACCGGTCGGTAAGTAGTTGCAGGTTCCCAAATCGTGTGCCCTCAGTAGACGTAGTGACCCCAGGATGACTGATTTCTGCATCCGACTTACTAGGATCTCGGCATAGTTCCTGCAAGCCGGAATGGTCTTCAGTTCAGATAGCAGCGTTGTGCGAACTCCTCCTAAAACACCGATAATGAGGACTACCAGCATCACTTTGTGGCCAGGGTATAGCGTGCGAAGCTCGAACAGGAGATCTTGGTATTTGGTCCGCTTTTCCTCCTCCTTCAGGACTATGTTTGATTCCGCCGGAGCGGAAAACTCGATGACGTACATAGTCCTGGTTTGTTTGTCGAGGAAGACAATGTCAGGCTTATTAGCGTGTATAAGCCTGACGGTCGGGAACTGGTAGTTCCAGAAAATCTGGCATATGTCGTTCCCGACGACGGACTCTACATCTCCTGGCAAGTAAGGCGGCACTGGCTGTTGGTCTATCTGATACGAGTGCCTAAGGTGGTAGTATAGCACTCGTAAAGCGGCATTGTGGCGATGGATGTACGCCGAAGTGGCTTTTGCCGGACACGCTGACAACAAATGCATCAATGTCTCTGGCACCCCACGGCAGGCCCTGCAGTTGACATCAGGGACCTGTACACCCATCACGCGGCTACGATAGACCAATGTGTTTATAACGCCATCTTGACAGGCCGCAATAAATCCCTCAGTCTCCGAAGTGAGCCCGGCTGACCTTAGATAGTAAAAGGTCAGCCTTGTCGACAGACCGCGGTCCTCGATGTGTCGGTAGAAAACACCATGGACCCTCCTGTCGACGTGCAGCCGAAACAGTTTCTCATGTTCGGCGATTTTAAGTTGGGCTCCTAGGCGGTGTGGCTGCAACTCAGGGTTGCCACCTCGTCCGCCTCTCCGCCTAACCTCAAACTGGAGACCGAGTTCATCCGCGGCTCTTTGTGCCGCCTTAAGTAGAAATGCCCCCGCTCCTGTAATTTCGTGATCTCTCACGAGGCAAAGGAGGGGGTCCGAGCTTCTAAAGATCTTCAATGCTACACCCAAAACCACTCTGTCATGCATACACTCCAGGCTTAGGAGTCCCCTACCTCCTGGATGGCGTGAGAGGTATATACGGGGAACGGACGATCGAGGATGCAAACTTCTGTGGATGTGCATCATTTTCCGAATATCCCTGTCGAGTTGGCGCAGCTCTTGGACTGTCCACTTCACTACTCCGAAGGAGTAGAGCAGGACTGGCGCGGCAATCATATTGGTAGCAGACACCTTATTTTAGCCGGAAAGTTCTGAAGACCAGATCTTCCGGACAAGGTGTCTGTACTTGCCACGGAGGACCTCCTTCACCTGGGGAGCATCGTGGGCACGATGCTGTTCGATCCCCAGGTATTTGTAGACCTCTCCAGCATTCAGATGTCTGAAAATGCTGCCGTCGGCGAGCTGCATATCGTCAGGGAATTCGGGCGATCGTCCTATCCTTAGATGGAACACTGCACATTTGTCCAACCCCAATTCCATGCCTACGTCCCGCGTGTACTCTTGGACCACACTGAGAGATTGATCTAGATCTCTTTCCCCGGGAGCATAAAGTTTGATATCATCCATATAAAACAGATGGGTGATCTCATGCTACCGGTTCCTTGGTGGTCCACATACGTACCCACGGGTACGCCTTAGGGCAACAGAGAGCGGCAGCAGTGAGATGCAAAACAGGAGAGGGCTAAGGGAATCTCCCTGGAATACTCCTCTCCTGAATATTACCAACTCTGTGGTGACCAGCTCGGCACCGGATGTAATGGTAAAACGGGTCTTCCAGAGTGGCAACAGCTGTTGTATGCATCTCACTATTGGGGCGGGTACCGCAAGACATCTGAGCAAGTGTAACAATAGCTCATGCGATGTTGAGTCAAATGCCTTACGGTAATCAATCCAAGCCATGGAGAGGTTGCGCTTATAGTTAGTTAGTTAGTTAGTTATTATTATTATTATTATTATTATTATTATTATTATTATTATTATTATTATTATTATTATTATTATTACTATTATTATTATTATTATTATTATTATTATTATTATTATTATTATTATTATTATTATTATTATTATTATTATTGTTATTATTGACATAGACTTTTCAATAATCATTTGGGCAAGGTATTAGTATGAACCAATGCCTGGCACGATGCTTACACAATTATTATTTCATCTATGAACTAAAACTTAGGAAATGCATGTTAATTTTCTCAATTATTGGTGACTTTCTTTTAGTGATTTGAAATTACCAAAGTACGCTACTGGAATGAATCCTGAATTACCTCCATTATTACACATCCAGCCTTCAGTTAGAAACTAATTCTAAAATAAAACAATAGGTATGTTCACGAATCGTTAGTTACTAGATTAACAAGTATACGGTACATTTTATATGTTTGGACTAGTTCTTCGAGCTACTTCAACAATAAAGGCTTCTGAATATGAGAGTTAAAAATATAATAAGTAGGTACTAAGTTAAATTTACGACTCTGGTTATTCAACAAAAGGATGGTAGCAGACAGTATTATCTAGCTATTAATAATCTTACGACATGTTGTCACAACTCTTATTCCTAAAAGAAATGACAATATTTTAATAAACTGGTAAAGAAGCTTTGAAACACGATTGGGTTTCAGGGTGCAATAGTAACCGTGATATACAAATATTTATTTTTGTGGTTGATTTTAAACAAAATATATTTCTATAAATAATTATTATAAATCTATGTTTTTGTTCTCACATTTATGAAACACTAAATAATGACATTATGACACATTTTCCAACTACCTATAATCTAAAGATACATGTTACTTTTATCTCATAATTAGCTTACTGTTGAGATATTTTCTTTGGATACTAAAGTTATATCTTTGGATACTAAAGTCTTTCGTACGTTATATCTAATTGTTGCAATTTGCAATACATTCTTGCAATACTCCAAAAAAATATCCCTATTTAAAACAGCCAGGACAGTGGATGGGATTCCGTTTCCGTTGTTAAAGTTTGCATACATTCAATTTTTATAAGAATATACAACAAAAAGAACTAGAGGGATTTCGGGAGAAAAAGGAAATGCAATGAAAGGGTAACCTCGATAGGTTGGGCTGGGTTAGTAACAACATAAAATTGCTACAATTATTTAACAAGAAGAAAACAATTCACTTTCGGACATCATAGTAAACTTTATAATTTAAGTAATGGTATTGTATTTATGTAAATACAAATGGATTCATTATTATTTTTGTCAAATTTTAAACACAAGTGTTCGAAATAAAACGGTTAATAAAAATGTCAATTGTGCAAATGTCATTCACTAAAATTTCAGTAGTTAACATATAGAGGAGAAATGTCAATAGAAGTATTAGGTAATGCTGATAAAAAATTATTAAAAGGAAAGCTAAAAAGATAAAAAGCAAATTATTTATTTCGAGTAGTGGTTGCCGATTTCTCTAAACTTGCCGAGTTATTTCAAACATTAGTGTTATAAACCCACTTTTAAAAAATAATTGTTTTCCCATAAAGCTTTATTTTTTTTGGAGCTAAAATATATCAAATTTAATAAAAGTATATACTAAACCTAGCTAGTGTTAGTTATTGAGGAACATTACAGTGCAAAGGCCTGGAAAATATTGAATTCGGGTATAATTCTGATTTAGATGTATATGAAAAAACTTATCTCCTGGCATTATATACGGCGAAATATATTTCAGTATGAAACTTAATATTGTACAAAAATGAAATACTGCCGTAACGTAACAACGAAAAAACTAATTCTCTTACGTTATATAGCGGAAATTTCTTTTGCCCTGTTCTCGCTTTTAAGCAAGAACGTTCTAAAAATATTGGATGTTTTATGGTTAGAATTCATATTGGGGCCACATACTTCTAGAGCTTTATTCATAATCATTCCACAGAAACAATTTACTGACACATTTCACGTATGAGTAATATTTCCCGAGCAAAAACTTTGCATCACATGTACGAAGACTTTCCTTACATAGCGTCCAAAGCACCAGCACGACGCTCCCATAAAAATATGTACCCACACTCCGTGACGCATAAAGCATAGACGAAAGCAGGACCGTTCCTAGACATTTAGCCATTTCTTATTATTTTAAAAAGAGCGCCCTCCCAATGAATTTTCTCTTAATTGTTTATCCCATGTTATCTGACTAATGAGAATTAGTGTAGGGTATTAAATAGGTAAATTTCATTGAGTTTTATATTCCCAAGGCACACTATGAGAAATATGCTAACGTAACCAGTAGAGATTGCCAGATACTTCGGATAACCGAAATACGGACGTGGAAAACTTTTTAATTAAAACATCGTTAAAAATTCATTTCAAGTTAATAGATTTGTCTAACAGCATGCGAGAGTGAGTTGTGTGTAGTTTGCAGGTGAAAGTTGCTGCCTTTTATACCTACTGAAAATATAAAATTTTAAGTAATTCGAATCCCACTAGAGACTACTTTTTTATTTTAATTTTTTTAACTACCTTCCTATTTATTATTTCCTATCCTTTCTACCTACTATTTAGATATTTAACTACCTTTATTTTATTATAAACAAAGAAATATATTTCTTCAAATAAGTAAATAGTAATAATTGCAATTAATAAAAAAAAAAATAAAATAAAAAAGGTGACCTCTAGTGGGGCCCAAACTACAGAAATTTTGTATTTTCAGTTTGAGAGGCAGCAACTTTTACTTCTAGACCACATGCAACCAATCGTAGCGCGCTTCGAGACAACTATCTAAAGTGTCTTTTAATCTTAAACGAATTTTTACTGATATTTTAATTAAAAAAGCATTTTGATTCAATACTACCTGGTGGGTATGATACGAATTGGTATTAGCAACCATAGACTATTAGATTTCGATAAATCATCTAGTTTTGAGCATTCCCACTAAAAATTTAACGTACTTTTTACTTCGACTGGGAATTTGTGCATATTGAGAAGCAACTCATCCTAGCGTAGAAAATAAAAGCGAGTGTAATTTAGCATAAAATATCGTGAATCGTCTATGGACACATTGTGTACGACCGTCAATGTATGTCAACAAATTCTTTCCTGTGGCATGTATATTCAGTTTATCACAGTATATCTTATCTAGTCTTTTACTACAGCAGCTACTCTTTTACTACATTCTTCCACTGATTCACAGATATGTGGCGAATTCAAGGACAATTGAAGGAGGTCCTTTAAAGATATTTTTTACTTACTTATGTACCGAGTAATCGGATTTTTACTTCAAGGTGTCAATGCTCTTTAACTTTTTGTTTATTTTCCTTATATTTATAGGACTAGGTGGATTGTCATGGTAAAAGAACGAAATCGGTGATTAACATAGGCATCAAATGATATATCATTTGGTAGCTTAGTAAGCGTTGGGAGAATAGAAATTATTGTACGGAGGATGATCCCTTTAACAAAATTGAGAAAAAGTAAACTCAATATAATAGGGTGTCGAACCATTACTACCATCAATTAGACTCATCCATTTCTACACTTGGTATATTAACTATTACTTCTATTACATCATTCATTTGTATTGGGGATTTCAAGAAAATGCATTGAAAACGGGCACATATTAAAGCACAGGCACATATTAAGGTCTATTGGTACAGGCGTTAAACTCTGTAATAATATTACAGAGTTTAACGCCTGCACCAATAGATTACCAACATATGATATTATCATATTATGTTGTGTTCAGTAAGTTGCCATTAATATTTCTAAGTTTTTAGAAGAACATTATGTGGGGTATTCTAAAGATATGTTCTGTTGGGCATATTCTTGAAAGATCAGGGTCTGTTAAGAAAAACACTGTCCAAAATAATTAAAAGGGTGTCTGTTATTGACTCTGACTATTTACAAAATAGTCATAAAGCTGTTTAATTTGGCTATCTTCCACCTCCTCTTAATTTTTCACCCTGCATATAATCAATTTTGTTTTATAATTAGCTTTTTAATACAAAAAGCTACGATTTGCTAAACTACGATGCTAAAATACGATCCTTTTTGTTTATAATCATCTAGGACCTAGGACATTATCAACCTCATGAATATCTATATTTTTAATGATTATTTCCAGATTGGATTCTCTTAATCTGATTCGCTGCAGGCTGCATAAATTCGTAATAAATTTGAACTTAAACTTAGAATTGCGGTCTTGCAATGTACTATGACATATTGGTGATGGTCTTTATTCATTTAATTCTGAATCTAGATGTTGACGATGATATATAGATAATAGATAGATGAAATACATATATATCAAATTTAGTAAATCAAATCTAAGCTCAGTTGGTGCCACCTGCTCTCTATGTGGTAAAAAAGAAAATCCAATTATCTAATTGTGTTCGCAGGATGTTGAGTTACGTCAATCTAAATACAAAAGCACATAGGCACTCAAATACAGAAGCATTTTATGAGGTAAGAACGGATTTAAGTTTTTAGAAATCATGAAAATGTCAGAAGTTCCAGGTTTTACTGATAATTATGTGATACTATACTTTTCCTATAAAATATAATATTAACAAAACAATTTTGTAGATATTCTGAAAGTGGATTGATGTTGATGAACTTAGGCAATAAGTCATTCTGGGAATAAAATTTTCTCATTTCATTGTCTCTCTATTTTTCCCTCTCATAAACCTGGTATTAAACTCTGTTATTTTCTAGGGGCAGTTGTAGTTAGGTGTAACGAAAAATAAATTAAACTTTCTCGTTGTCTTATCTTAAACTTATCTTGAACCTATACTGGAATATTCTTAGATGTTGTAATGATGTAGATGCTCTATCAATTGAATTATTTTTAAATAGGAGAAATATCATTTTCTATAACTAATTAGTATGGTATATTCCAATTTATATTGGAAACGGGACGAAAATGCCCCTACGCATAGGAGAACAGCTCGGGCCGCGGGGATCGTTTCGAGATCCTCGCTCGGAGGAGATAGCTTAGAAGGTTTGTCGACCAGTTTCTGTTTATTCTGCTCCTATGAAAGTATTAAGAAACTTTATTTCCGATAAAGGAAAAATTGTAAAAATCTAACGCAAAACTTGAATGAAGTAATAATTAAAAGAAAACTAATAAAATAAGAAAATTATGTAATTTATTTAAAAACTATAAATTGGCGAAGAGTTAGATACAAAAATGAGATATAGATTTTACCATCAGTAAAAATAAAATTATAAATAATAAAATGCACATTAGACATTACATTTTGAGACTTCTTTCAACAATTTCTTTTTCATTATGAATTATTTTAGGGGTAGAGTCATCAAAACGATTTTAGGTACAATGTAATAAAGAAAACATATTCAGAAGCGTATTCAATATGTTTTTCATAAGATTTGTTTTGGAAGTAAAAAATATTTAGATATGGTCCACCATCGTATATAGCTTACCAGCTTCTATCAAAAAAATTAAATAAATAATAAATTAAATAAAACAGATGTACATTTGTAAATCTAAAAATACTTTATATTGTATACATTAGGAAAAGTTATAATGCGAAACCTTAATTTCTTGAAATCTTTACCAGTGGTTTCAGAAAAAAAAGCTATTTGTCGAAATCTCATTTGTTTTTATAAATCTTGGTGACAAATTAAAATTGGCTTCAGAGCATTAATAGTTGTATAGTGATCGAGTATGTTATAAATTAAACGATGCTGACATTCTGCTCATCGCTGTATCTGCCTCAGCGACACTATAATGGATACAGAATTTTCGATATTCTTATAAATACACCATCAATGGAATTCTCTCTGCTACATTTGGTTCATTATATCTGTTATACAGACCTCCATCAACTGTACTCGAAAGTGACAGTTGTTATTGAAGAAATAACCAGGTTATGTAAAACATTTAACGATGTTATAATTTTCGAAGATTTAAATTTTCCTGAACTATTTCAGCATAGAATAAAATTTTTAGAATAAGTTCAGTCGTAGAATAAAATCAGTCTATCCTGATTTTTTTCTACTTATTCTGGTGGTATAAACTCGATGTTTTCATTTCTCGATATGATATTTACGGATAACTTAGCTCAAATGATTATAAAATTTACAAGATATAGAGGTTATCAAAATCCCTACTACTGAATTTAATTATGACTTCAGATATGAACATGCTGACGACTCCAGAATATTTTCCTCCAACCAACGTTACAATGCGATGTAATATGCAACTTACGATACCTGAAGACAAATCAACCTATATCTAATCTAATAGATTTTAATAACCTAAACAGTAATTTACATCGTATTAATTGGCTAGATATTTTAGACGACCTTACTTACCGTAAACGAACTATGGAAAAATTGTTTAGATGTCACCCAGACAAGTCTAGCTATAGCCGTGATGTTCTGTGTTGTAAGATTGATGGCAAATCGTGGATCCAGAATTCTTTTCTGGCATCTATAAAGTTCAGAGGCTCAAATATGTTTTCTAACTATGTTTATTTATATTAATTATAGTGCCGAATCAAATGGTATAATATACTAACCGTCTTGGCAACATTACCTTTGACCAAGATATCGTGCACAATAAACTAATCAATCTTCCAAATAGTTCATCCACTCTGAAGGCATCTTATCCATTTTTCTGAAACGTTCTTCTCCGATTCACATTTATTCTTATAACACTAACGTAGTTTTCATGCAACTATACTCCCCTCGATGCGAGTTTTGCCAAATAAGTTGGCATCATCTAAAGATGATTAAAACTCAGTTTTTATCATCTTTATACCAAAGGTTTCAACGTCCTTCAAGTCTTATTCTTATGCAAAATTCTTTCAATTCAGGTATTCTATCTGTAGCTTCGAAAACCACTCATGTTAGTGATATTCACAAAAAAGGTGACAAATTCAATAAGGAAAATTATCATCACATTATTCAATCACCCAATGAGGTAAAAGTTATGGAAAAAACAATCTCTGACTCTATGGTTCCATTTTTTCTGAAAAACAAAGTGATACCTAACTAACAACACGGCTGAAATATATTTGAATTACTGCAAAGTATTCGATAATGTTCCTTTAACTCTACTAATAAAAAAAACTCAAAAACTGTGGAATACACAGCGCTCTTATGAACTGGATTTCAGATGTTCTTACTAATCGTAAATTTAGAGTTAAAATAGGCACTTCTAAGAGTTCAAAACCGTTTTAAACGGAGTTCCTCAAGGATATGTTTTGAACTCCTTATTATATCAGATTTATATTTATTTATTTATTTATTTATTTATTTATTTATTTAGAGTACAGCTGCCCAGACAGATCAAAATCCAATTACAGGGCAGGAAAATATGCAAAAAAGTAAGAATACAACAATATACATATATAATAAATTAGCAAACACAAATATAAAAACACTATATATAAAAAATATTAATAAATAAAACATTTACAAATAAATCAAAAGATCAGATAAAAAAATAGGTAACAAATAGCAAAGAGCATGAAATTATCAAAAAATACAACTAAACATACAAATGTGTAACAATTTAAAATAAGTTTTGTGCCTAACTTAAAATACATTGCCTGATGTTATGTACTGAACAATTAAAAATGTCTAAATTTAAATGAAAATTCATATAATTAGAACACATTCTATATATTGGGGAATATTTCAGTACATTTGTTCTTGTAGTTGCTAAATAAAATAAGGCATATGTGCGAGTATATACATTGGGGACATTGAAATAAATATGCTGTAAGATGTCTGGACAATCAATTAAATTACACAGTAGTTTGAATAAAAAAAGGATGGAAAAATATACACATCGCAAAGCTAGGTCCCTTAAACCAAATCTATTCAACAGATAAACCTGTGGCGTACCCTGCACGGGATAAATGCCGTCAATTCTAAAGCAAATATATTTGACGAATTTTCTGTGCACTCTCTCCAATTTGAGAATGTGAGTATCATGTTGAGGATCCCAAACTATAGTTGAGTATTCCAATTTTGGCCTGACAAGTGCATTGAACAATAAAGTGAGCGTAGACACATCTGCAAAATGACTTGCATTTCTCATAATAAAACACAAACTCTTGTAAGCGTTTGATATAATATAATTAATGTGAGCAACAAAACTCAGCCGGCTATCAAAAATGACGCCCAAGTCCTTAAATTCTGTCGATCTATTTAAGTGAGTAATACTATAAAAAAAATGTATCGGAACACTCCTCCTGGTAAAACTAATTGTGTTGCATTTTGCAATATTTAATGGCAAACTGTTATTTTGGCACCATACATAAATTTTTGTGAGATCACGTTGTAAACGATGACAATCCATAACAGTGTCAATAGATGCGAATAGCTTTAAGTCGTCAGCATAGAGGAGGACATTTGTTTCAAGGTTGCTACATATGTCGTTAATAAACAAGACAAATAGAAGAGGCCCGAGTACCGAGCCTTGTGGAACACCTGATATTGCATTCACGTCAACCGATTTATAACCGCGGTATTGAACGCTTAAGACACGATTACTCAAATAAGAACTAAAAAACTTGATAAAGTCGAGTGTCAGACCAAAATTTGATAATTTATATAATAAAAGACCATGATCTAATTTATCAAAGGCTTTCGATAGGTCTGTGTATATAACGTCAGCCTGGCCGCCCTTATCCACTGTAGTAGCAAGAAAATGTGTAATACTCACGAGATTAGTAGTTGTAGATCTTCCAGAAATAAATCCATGTTGAGAGTAAGAAATCAGTGACTTTGTATGAAAACACAGTATATTGTATAAAACTACCTCAAATAATTTACTAAAATTGCAAAGTATAACTATAGGCTTATAATTTTCGATAGTGGCTTTACTTCCTTTTTTGAAGATAGGACATATTTTTGATTTCCTCCAAACTTCAGGAAATGTTGCAGATTTAAGAGATAAATTAAAGATGATGGAAAGAGGTGAAGCAAATACAGGCGCACAGTCCTTCAGTAGAAAAGCTGGAATTCCATCGGGGCCAGATGTTAATTTATTTTTACATTTTTTTAATGCGTTATATACGTCTATTATATAGCTATTATATAGCTGATGTACCACGTATGGTAATTTGTACAAGATTCCTTTATGCTGACGACACTAAAATATATTGCAATTTTTTTATAGAATTTAATCAGTTGCAAAATTACCCTCTACGCATTGCTCCATAGTGTAAATATTGGCTAATTCTATTAAATTTCGACAAATGTGTCGAGTTTTCCATGTACGCAAAATAATCCACGTTTCAACTACTTCATCCGTTCAACAAATATTACTAAAGTTGAAGTTTATAAAGTTCTGAGTAAGTAAGTACCATTTGACCTCTCCCGGTCATATCACATTTCTTAGTGTCAATAAGTCTAAACGACCTCTATTTCTAATTAAAAAAGTTTTTTCTAAGCCCAGTACTAAGACATGTGCCTGTTTATATAAAACGTTTATTCGTCCCATATTTAAATATAGATCATCTGTGTGGACACCTACATTAGTGCGCCATCGGCAACTTATTGAATCTGTTCAACATGCTACTAGACTTCCATATGAAATTATTGGGCCATTTTATGAGAACCCATTACAAATTTTTGGTATTATGTCGGGACAAATGGACTTAAATGTGGTGACCTGATAACTATATCGTGTTTTACATTCTAACTACCATGTTGATCATCTTCAATAGAAACACTAACGTCCATCTCGGCGGTCACTCTTATTAATTATTATGCTACAAGCACTATCGCTGTAGTACTGCCAAAGGAAAATTTCTGCACGGTATATGCAATAAAAAAGTAATATTTGAATTAGTAAAAATAGCGAGTAGCATTGCTGGATTTGTGCGAACATGTTTTATATTTATATATAGTTATTACATTGACATCATAGCCAATATTTATATTTCAGTATATATACCTATCTTACTGAAGTTTTCTTATTCCGTATAAGCTATTTTCTATACTGCTTTGAAATTCTGTATTTATATTCCTTCACGTAGAGTAAATTTTCCATGAGGTATTGTATCTAAATAAAAGAAAAAATCTTGTGTATATAATGTATACTAATATTTGTGAGTTTATTTTTAATAATTCAGAATATTTGCATGGGAGAAATCTTGAATCTTTGATGTACAGTCTGGTTCATGTACAACCCCTTAAAATACCCTACCTTAAGTCCAAAATTACTACTCCTACCCTACCTACCCCTAAAACAACAAAAAACTAACCCTTAATCTAAACCACCCCAAAACAATAATAATCAAAAAAGAACCAGAACCAAACCCTTCTTTCACTAAATATTAAAAATATCCAACACCCCCTACCTTCAATGTACCTTATCCTGCACTACTACTACTACTACTACTTATTACTACTACTTATTAGTGTTTAATACACACAACCTAAAAATCACAACCTGAGGCAAGCACTCTCATGGTGAAGAGGCTCCCTGGATTAGCCACTCAGCCATCCAATCATGTACTTAATGTTGCATCAGCCTTTCTGGACCATTCCAAAAAAACTCCATAGCAATTTTTTACACTTTAATTACAATTTATTACAGCCAGACCGCGATTTCTTACAGCTATCGTTTTCCTGGAAATAGGGTGTGGTGCAGCGTGAGTCTAAAACTGCACCCCACTCTCGTATCTCTGAAGGTAAATAAGATACGGGAACGAAATTGCTATCAGATTCTTTTACATTTTAATTACAACTCATTACAACAAACTACCTTTTTTTAACAGTTACCGCTCTCCCGAAAATGCGACATGGTGCAGCATTAATCTGAAGCTACACCACACTCTCGTATCTCTGAAAGTAAGTAAGATACGGGAACAAAATTGTTGTCAGATTTTTTTACACTTTAATTACAATTTATTACAGCAAACCGCGTTTTTATAACAGTTACCGTTTTCCCGGAAATGCGACGTGGTGGAGCATTAATTTAAACCTACACCATACGTATTTTTGAAGTAGGTAAGATACGAGAACGAAATTTGTATTAGATTTTTGTACTTTAATTAAAACAAACAGTTTATATTATAAACGCCCACTTCCATCTTTATAGGCTAGTTTCAAGACAAAAAGAAATTCAAGAACACATTTTCGGTAAAAGGTAAAACCACCTTAAATACACTCACAAATGTATGGTCCTATTCATAGCGTAAAGTATATAAAACAAATTATTAAACATAACTAACGTTAAACAAAACTTTATATAGAAATGCAATATGGAACTACAATTATTAATTTCTCACATTTAAAACTGAAAATAGGAAAAATGAATATATTTGCCTCGGTTCATTTTTTATGTAAATATACATATAAAACAAATTATTAAACATGTAACTTTATATGGAAATCCAACATAGAACTTCAACTATTAATTTCTCACATTTAAAATTGAAAATATACAAAATGAATATTTTCCTAGGTTCATTTTTTACAGATATATTGGTGCAATCGAGTATTTTGTAAATATTTTATAGAGAAGAAACTAAACATACTACCTACTATTATTTGAAGTTTAATGTTACATCAATTTATCCATTTAAAATATCTTCATACCAGATAAGTAGATTTTGTATTTCCTTAAAAATTGCGGCCTGTAAGTATATAAAAAACATGCACAGTGTGTTCTTGGAAAGGGATTGCAGAAATTATAAAGTAAGTTGTGCGATGGCATTCTTGGAAGTGGAGTTACGAAAATTATCAGCTACCAATTGTTTCTGTTCTTCTAAGTATATAATATTTATATCACTTTATTTATTTTTTATTTTTACTACAGTTTTCTGAGAGTACAAATAGTGTCAGGGTGTTTCACAAGAAAATCATCTCTTCTAGTTTTAAACTATTTAGGTAATGCCCTTTTCCCATAGCTTTCAGGTGTACTAACATAATTTTTTAAATTTCAATATTATACAGGACTGATGAAATAATTAATTTTTCTTATGAAACACTTCTTACATATTTACAAACAATGTTAGAGTCCTTCTTTCTGATTTTAAAATATACCATTTAAGTACGTATACGTTTGAATGAAAGATGGTGGAGATATTCCATTCCACTCTGTATATAGTTGACAATGGAAAATATTCTGTTATATATTTGAAAAGTACATATAAAATTATATATAATTTAAATTTTAATTTAAGAATAAAAAATCTGATGACAATTTGTTCTCGTATTTTACTTACTTTCTTCCGAAAGTAAGTAAAATACGTATACACCACACTTTCGTATCTCTATACGAAAGTGTGGTGTACTGTGCGTTTCACGAACTTATATCCCGGGCGTGGCTACTACGCTAGCGGCGAGAGATTTAAATCATTGGCGTGCACTCTACTTTTATATAGGTATCTGCTTTCTGCTTGTAGGTATTAATATTGTTCATAGTACATAAATCAAGTTTTACATGTAAAATGTGCAAAATTCTATGTATAACTGTCTTTTAAAGTGCGATTTAAACAAAACTTAGATACAAAAAATGATCAAAATGAAGTTTGATCGGTTTTAAATCAATTAAAAAACCAAACTATATATCTCAACTTAAGCTTGCTTAAGCTAAAAAAGAAAAAGAAAAAATTAAAAAAAAAAAATTTACCACAGGTGCAACTTACAACGTAGGTAAATATATGGAAAGTGATGGAAAATATCTTCTTCTTTATAAATGGATGATTAAAAAAAGGCCAAGTGAGTCACAAATGAAAAGTAATATATTTATTTTATTAAAACGTGCTCGGTGAAGAACTCACGCAGGGAAAGAGCACGGAGAAACCTGCGATCATTGTACATAAACAAATGAACAAGAAAACAGACAAAAATAAAACTTCTAAAAAATAAATAACATCTTGTAAAACATTGAACTATATAAAATATTAAATAAAATAAAACAGAACCACATCTTCTTTACCCAAGAGAATTAATTTCTTTCTTCTGAATTCTTTCTGAATTAACCTGAAAGCAAATAAGAATAAACGCCGAAAAATATGTACTGCAGTTGGCCTTAACGATAAAAAGATTGATACATGAAATATTTATATTTATCGGTCTCTATATGACAGTCTCTATCACAGCAATTGTTGTTGTACCCTATTACCTGTTTACTCTCCCTCAGACGCGTCAGTTGACGAAAAGCTGTCAAAATTACAATCGGAGTCATCCGAAGAATCGTCCGATTCCGCATCTCCTACATTTATAACAAATTGATCTAGAGAGTCTTCAAGTCGAGCGTCGGTTTCCCAAAATTTGTTTTCAATTTTGATAACATGATTGACAAATGACTGCCAATGGTTATTTGAAACTGACGCTGTAGCTTGTTGGGTTAAAATTATCAAATTCGGAATCGTCAATTCACCGGTCGGATTGTGTTCACGAACAAATTGTTTCGTTTGGGCCCAAGCCAGTTCTATCGGATTTAATTCACAACAGTATGGCGGGAGTCGCAGCGGTATATGATTATTATTTCTAATTATTTCGTCAATTCTGAATTCTTTTTGAGGAGGATGACTGGCAGTATAAGCCGAAATTAAATCAAACAATTCACATTTTCTAAATGAGTCGTTGTGCTCTATATTCATTTTAGTAAGATAGGCAAGCATTTCAAGTAGCTTCAGATTAATGCTGCAGTAATTAACAATTGTAATTAAAGTGTAAAAAAATCTGGTACCAGTTTCATACCTGTATCTTACTTTCGGAGGTACGAGAGTGTGGTGCAGCATTGGACTCATGATACACCACACCCTATTTCCGGGAAAACGGCACCTGTAAAAAATCAAGTACATAATATAATTCAAGTATAAAAAAATCTGATACCAATTTTGTTCCCTTATTTTACTTACTTTCAGAGATAAGTGATAACTTTAGGTGAATGCTGCCCCACGCCGCTTGTAGCATTTGGTTTTTCCAAACCACGAAATTATACATTTTATTTTATATTTAGCAGTTTAGTACACACCAGGACATCTAGCGGCGAATAGGCAGTGGTATTCATTTACTTGGTACTTGGATTTCTTTTTTTAAATAATAGCACTTCATATAATACAGAAGTTTCGTACACATTTCATAGTGTTGTTCTGTGATATTCTTTTGTTATTCCGTGAATTAGGGATTCTGTGATCATGTTCTGTGAAGGGGTTTTTTGAGAAGTTCACAGGGAACTCTGGCTTTTTCTTTTTGATAACCGAGATGGGCAAGTAGTCGGTTGTTGGTTAGAGCTATTTTACATCCGCAAGGGTTGGACTTCATGTATACTTTATTGGATTTTTATACATAGTGTTAGTCGACTATGACTACGAAGTATTATCCCAGTCGGATGTGTCAGTAAATTCTTCACAGGTATGTCTATATTAAAAATTTCATATCTCCACGTGGTTCGATATACCTTTTAATTTTTTTAGCTGCCGCATTGCCGTTCCATATCTTGTATGTTCCTTAAATTTTTAAAACCCTCTTAATGCAGAGGTGAGTTGAATTTAACTTTTCGTTATATTACATAACTATGATGGGATTTCTATTCCAGGGTTTTAGGTTATAATATGAGTTTTAAGATTCAAGAGTCTTAGACTACCTGGTTTCCTGGGTATTATTTAACAAGAGGATGATATCCTGTTTGCACTTATAAATCTGGTTATTTATTTTTTTTTGGTCCTGGTTTAATTTTTTATGGATAACCTGAAGTCTTAGTTGGGGATGAAATATTCATGGTCCTGAGAATTTAGTATACTACCTGCCTTTTTGCCTGCTGGAGATGTGAGAATAAATCTCAGTTGGTTATCACCGCTGTCCGAAGCACTGTTTTGATGGTTACGTTACCGGATGGTCAGATAAGCCATACATATTAATTCGTTACAAATTTAATTAGTAATATAAGTATATGAGCTTCACTCTTTCAAAATTGATTAATAATATAAGTACATGAGCTTCACTCTTTCAGAATTGGTTAACCTTGTAAAAGGATCTAGATTCTTGATTTCCCTAGAGATCTCAATTGTAATTCTATACAGGTTAAACTGCCTGCTGTAATACTTAAATATTATTTAATCTAACAGTAACACTAATCATTAAATAGATCTTATCTCGGACCATATACTGTGTAGTTTTATTTGTCGAAAGAGGTACTATATTTTTATTTCAGCTAGCTAGCGTTAATTTCTAATTTGGTACATATCACTCAGAGGTACTCCACTTGCCTACCAATTAAACCAAGGGTGGAGTGGCGCCCAAAATTGAGAGATTTGTTGACTCTTATTAGAAAACACGATTGACCAAGTGAACCTACGACTCATGCTCTAAAAGGCGAACAGCTGCCGTCCGCTGTGTAACATAAGTATTATCTTCTCACAAAAGAACAGAGAGAAATACTGTGGTGAAATGATAGTCGTGTTATTCTTTCTATCACATTTATTAGACTGTTTCAATTATTGTAATATTGATTTACGTGTTCGTGCATATTCTACATAATCAGCAAAATGGTTTAACACATAATTATCATTAATAGGTACATTCGTAATATTTGCCAGGAAACAAAGTTGCTTTACCTTAGTGCTGACAAAGGACAAAGATTGATTGACGCAATAAGGTTAATACACTTTAACCGTTACACCTCCCTTTCCCAGAGAATGGCCTTCACTGTGGCCACTTGTGAAGGACATCTTCTGAGTGAGTTACAAAATAGAGCTTCTTGCAATGCAACAAAAATGTTTCTGACAGTAGCAAAATTGATACGAAAGAAAAGAAAAAAAATTAATTGGTAAATGGTAAAACACAAAAAAAAAATTTATATACCATAAAAACTTACATAAGACACCTCTATACCCAATTCCATCTACTCTAAATAATACAGTTTACTAATTAAAGATTCCCCACACAAAAAAAAATTAACATTAATAAATCTTTCAATATAAAAAAATTGTCGACAGGCCCATCTTATGGATAAATAAAGTATTATTACATAAAATACAACATAATATGCTGCATACGATTTTTACAATTGAGTAGGTATTTAGGTATTAAGAACTAACATATGGTTTTAATTGGTTTTTGTGTACTGTAGTTATCTTGCCTTGATTATCTTTAATGGTGCAATTTGGATCATGCATCGAGACTACCGAAAATGGTCCCTCAAACCAGGGCTCTAGTTTATGTCGATTTTCATTAGTAATGATGACAAGATCTCCGGGATTTAAAATTAATTCTTTAGATTTTATGTCAAGATTGTTTTTACGAATCCTTTTTGACTTTTCAAGGTATTCTCTGGCTCTATTATGCGCAAATTGCAATCTAAAGCGAATTTCTTGCTCATATGCATCTACGTTATATAGTGGATCTACCCGTGAACCCGTCAAAAGTGCATCGAGGTTAGCCGATTTTGCAAACACTAATTCAAAAGGTGTGTAATTGTGGTAACTACTTGGCGTTGTGTTATAGCAAAATGCAAAATATTTCGACCATATGTCCCATTGTTAATGTGTTGTATCGATGTACATGCGAACGAATTCGTTAAGAACCCTGTGATTCCGTTCACATCCGCCGATACTTTGACTGTGATACGCGGTAGATATTTTATGTTCAAATTTTAAAAGTTTTGCCATATTTTTGAAAAGTTCATTTCGATACTCAGTGCCCATGTCAGTCCGAATTTCCTTCATGGGGCCATATACCAAAATAAAATTGTCAAAAATTGCTTTCGCCACGGTACTGGCTTCTTTATTGGGAATAGGCATTATTATGACATATTTAGTCAGTTCACACTGCACAGTTACAGCATATGAATTACCTTGATCTGATTTTTGAAAAGGTCCAATAGTATCAATGCAAATAATGTCAAAAGCTTTTTGAGGAGTAGGTGTTAGTGTTAATGGTTCAATGTGTTTTAATTGCGGCTTGTTAATTTGACACTTATGACATTGTTTACTATACTTTGCTATATCTTTTGTCATGTTTTTCCACGTACAAAAGGATTTTAGCTTTTTTAAAAGTCGTTTTTGACCACAGTGACCCCCTAACAATGGGTCATCATGGAACTTTTTGATTAGCTCCATCTTTTCTTCATTGTTATTTATTATTCTTTGTGGACTACAAAGGATAATTGTTACATTTTTAAGAATCTCTTGACCAATTTCTTTAAACTTATTTACGGTGCACTTATTAAATATATTATCATTCATATTTAATCTTACTTTCTTATATTTTCCATCATCAGCCATTTTTTCTAGCTTAGATAAAATTTGCTTTAGAGCAATATTACCGTTAACGATAGGAATAATAGCTTGTGCGCTAATTTTTCTTTTCTTTAAAACTAATATTTCTATGTTCGTACGTGATACTTTAAATCTTAATGAGGGTAATTTTAAAACATCATAATTATTTAAAGTTTCAAAAACTTTAATCACCTCAAGAGGGTTATTTGTTTCAGAATCTGATATTACCGGTTTATTTCTGTTCTTAGTACCTTCATTTTTTGTGCTTGTCATTGATCTAGTAACTGATAAAATTTGACAAGTATCTGTTTGAATTTGCTTCAAAAGGTCTGTATTTATTCTAGACAACGCGTCTGCCCCTGTATTATGTGTTCCTTTTATATATTCTATATCAAAATCAAATTCTTCGAGATCCATACGCATTCTTGTTAATTTGGAAGATGGGTCTTTCATTGAAAATAAATAAACTAACGGTCGATGATCTGATTTAACTAAAAATTTTTGTCCGTATAAATAGCAACGAAAATATTGAATAGCCCAATGTATTGCGGTTAATTCTTTTAGAATAGTTGCCTTATTTGTTTCACCTTTTGTAAACATTCTTGACGCATAAGCAATGGGTAAGTCCTGACCTCCGAAATTTTGCGAAAGCACAGCACCACAAGAAAATTTTGATGCATCTGTTGTAAGAATAAATTGCTTAGAAAAATCAGGGTACTGTAAAATTTTTGGACTAATTAATGCATTTTTAAGAAATTCAAACGCTTTCTCACAATCAGGTGACCAAACGAAGATAACCTTTTTTCTTGTTAATTTATTCAACGGGTTAGTTACCGATGCGAAGTTCGGTATAAATCTGCGATAGTAATTACAGAAAGCGACGAACCTTTTTACTTCATCAGCTGACTGTGGTGTCGGATATCGTTGTATGACCTCATATTTCGAATCATCTGGTAAAATACCTTTATCAGTTATTTTATGACCCAGATACGTGACTTCCTTTCTGAAAAATTTGCATTTTTGCGGATTTAACTTTAAATTAAATTTTCGACATGTTTCAAAAACTTTTTTCAAATTTGTCATATGATGTTTTTCAGAACAGCCAATAACTATTAAGTCATCCATATAAAGGAAAGCCTTTTCAGGGGTTATTCCCGCAAAAGCAATGGACATCATTCGCTGAAAGCTATTCGGACTTACAGATAAACCAAATGGTAGTCTGGTGAATCTATAAGAACCTGAATCTACACTAAATGAAGTAACATTTCGCGAAGATTCATCCAGAGGAATTTGATGAAAACCTGACATTAAATCAAGTACTGAAAACCATTTAGCTCTTCCTAACTGGTCTAATATGTCGTCAATACGTGGTAAAGGAAATTTGTCTGCAATTAGAGATTTATTTACAGATCTAAAATCTATACATAATCTCCAAGCTTTATTATTATCAGAGGATTTTTTAGGAACTAATAATACGGGACTATTATACTCGGATATAGATGGTTCTATAATACCGTTCTCTAACATTTTACTTACTTGTTTTTCCATTTCTTATTTAAGGACTCTAGGTGTTCTATAATTTTTAATATATGTAGGCTTATTGGAAGGAGATGCCGAAAACAACTACTCCACGGGCAATATGCCCCGACTGGCGTTGTATTACATCAACATCTCCATGGATGTCGCCACATCCTTCATCAAGACCAAATACCAGACAATGACCGGTTTCGATCTTGTTATGATCTCGTCAGACTGCCATAGGTATTGGAATCGATGAATGATCTGGCGACGTGATTGCCTAAGGGGCATAGTGAATGTTTGTAGTGGCGAGATACAGTGAAATACACTGCAGCGCCCTCTTTGGGTCTTTGCTACTACCTGTCTGACAATTATTGTCTAATTGACAGACAGATAACGATCTGCAGAAAGCAGATGCCATTACAGCGACCTCTATTGTCTTTGAGGAAGACAATCCTACTTAATTATTGGAAGGAGATGCCGAAAACAACTACTCCACGGGCAATATGCCCCGACTGGCGTTGTATTACATCAACATCTCCATGGATGTCGCCACATCCTTCATCAAGACCAAATACCAGACAATGACCGGTTTCGATCTTGTTATGATCTCGTCAGACTGCCATAGGTATTGGAATCGATGAATGATCTGGCGACGTGATTGCCTAAGGGGCATAGTGAATGTTTGTAGTGGCGAGATACAGTGAAATACACTGCAGCGCCCTCTTTGGGTCTTTGCTACTACCTGTCTGACAATTATTGTCTAATTGACAGACAGATAACGATCTGCAGAAAGCAGATGCCATTACAGCGACCTCTATTGTCTTTGAGGAAGACAATCCTACTTAATTATTGGAAGGAGATGCCGAAAACAACTACTCCACGGGCAATATGCCCCGACTGGCGTTGTATTACATCAACATCTCCATGGATGTCGCCACATCCTTCATCAAGACCAAATACCAGACAATGACCGGTTTCGATCTTGTTATGATCTCGTCAGACTGCCATAGGTATTGGAATCGATGAATGATCTGGCGACGTGATTGCCTAAGGGGCATAGTGAATGTTTGTAGTGGCGAGATACAGTGAAATACACTGCAGCGCCCTCTTTGGGTCTTTGCTACTACCTGTCTGACAATTATTGTCTAATTGACAGACAGATAACGATCTGCAGAAAGCAGATGCCATTACAGCGACCTCTATTGTCTTTGAGGAAGACAATCCTACTTAATTATTGGAAGGAGATGCCGAAAACAACTACTCCACGGGCAATATGCCCCGACTGGCGTTGTATTACATCAACATCTCCATGGATGTCGCCACATCCTTCATCAAGACCAAATACCAGACAATGACCGGTTTCGATCTTGTTATGATCTCGTCAGACTGCCATAGGTATTGGAATCGATGAATGATCTGGCGACGTGATTGCCTAAGGGGCATAGTGAATGTTTGTAGTGGCGAGATACAGTGAAATACACTGCAGCGCCCTCTTTGGGTCTTTGCTACTACCTGTCTGACAATTATTGTCTAATTGACAGACAGATAACGATCTGCAGAAAGCAGATGCCATTACAGCGACCTCTATTGTCTTTGAGGAAGACAATCCTACTTAATTATTGGAAGGAGATGCCGAAAACAACTACTCCACGGGCAATATGCCCCGACTGGCGTTGTATTACATCAACATCTCCATGGATGTCGCCACATCCTTCATCAAGACCAAATACCAGACAATGACCGGTTTCGATCTTGTTATGATCTCGTCAGACTGCCATAGGTATTGGAATCGATGAATGATCTGGCGACGTGATTGCCTAAGGGGCATAGTGAATGTTTGTAGTGGCGAGATACAGTGAAATACACTGCAGCGCCCTCTTTGGGTCTTTGCTACTACCTGTCTGACAATTATTGTCTAATTGACAGACAGATAACGATCTGCAGAAAGCAGATGCCATTACAGCGACCTCTATTGTCTTTGAGGAAGACAATCCTACTTAATTATTGGAAGGAGATGCCGAAAACAACTACTCCACGGGCAATATGCCCCGACTGGCGTTGTATTACATCAACATCTCCATGGATGTCGCCACATCCTTCATCAAGACCAAATACCAGACAATGACCGGTTTCGATCTTGTTATGATCTCGTCAGACTGCCATAGGTATTGGAATCGATGAATGATCTGGCGACGTGATTGCCTAAGGGGCATAGTGAATGTTTGTAGTGGCGAGATACAGTGAAATACACTGCAGCGCCCTCTTTGGGTCTTTGCTACTACCTGTCTGACAATTATTGTCTAATTGACAGACAGATAACGATCTGCAGAAAGCAGATGCCATTACAGCGACCTCTATTGTCTTTGAGGAAGACAATCCTACTTAATTATTGGAAGGAGATGCCGAAAACAACTACTCCACGGGCAATATGCCCCGACTGGCGTTGTATTACATCAACATCTCCATGGATGTCGCCACATCCTTCATCAAGACCAAATACCAGACAATGACCGGTTTCGATCTTGTTATGATCTCGTCAGACTGCCATAGGTATTGGAATCGATGAATGATCTGGCGACGTGATTGCCTAAGGGGCATAGTGAATGTTTGTAGTGGCGAGATACAGTGAAATACACTGCAGCGCCCTCTTTGGTCGCTGTAATGGCATCTGCTTTCTGCAGATCGTTATCTGTCTGTCAATTAGACAATAATTGTCAGACAGGTAGTAGCAAAGACCCAAAGAGGGCGCTGCAGTGTATTTCACTGTATCTCGCCACTACAAACATTCACTATGCCCCTTAGGCAATCACGTCGCCAGATCATTCATCGATTCCAATACCTATGGCAGTCTGACGAGATCATAACAAGATCGAAACCGGTCATTGTCTGGTATTTGGTCTTGATGAAGGATGTGGCGACATCCATGGAGATGTTGATGTAATACAACGCCAGTCGGGGCATATTGCCCGTGGAGTAGTTGTTTTCGGCATCTCCTTCCAATAATTAAGTAGGATTGTCTTCCTCAAAGACAATAGAGGTCGCTGTAATGGCATCTGCTTTCTGCAGATCGTTATCTGTCTGTCAATTAGACAATAATTGTCAGACAGGTAGTAGCAAAGACCCAAAGAGGGCGCTGCAGTGTATTTCACTGTATCTCGCCACTACAAACATTCACTATGCCCCTTAGGCAATCACGTCGCCAGATCATTCATCGATTCCAATACCTATGGCAGTCTGACGAGATCATAACAAGATCGAAACCGGTCATTGTCTGGTATTTGGTCTTGATGAAGGATGTGGCGACATCCATGGAGATGTTGATGTAATACAACGCCAGTCGGGGCATATTGCCCGTGGAGTAGTTGTTTTCGGCATCTCCTTCCAATAATTAAGTAGGATTGTCTTCCTCAAAGACAATAGAGGTCGCTGTAATGGCATCTGCTTTCTGCAGATCGTTATCTGTCTGTCAATTAGACAATAATTGTCAGACAGGTAGTAGCAAAGACCCAAAGAGGGCGCTGCAGTGTATTTCACTGTATCTCGCCACTACAAACATTCACTATGCCCCTTAGGCAATCACGTCGCCAGATCATTCATCGATTCCAATACCTATGGCAGTCTGACGAGATCATAACAAGATCGAAACCGGTCATTGTCTGGTATTTGGTCTTGATGAAGGATGTGGCGACATCCATGGAGATGTTGATGTAATACAACGCCAGTCGGGGCATATTGCCCGTGGAGTAGTTGTTTTCGGCATCTCCTTCCAATAATTAAGTAGGATTGTCTTCCTCAAAGACAATAGAGGTCGCTGTAATGGCATCTGCTTTCTGCAGATCGTTATCTGTCTGTCAATTAGACAATAATTGTCAGACAGGTAGTAGCAAAGACCCAAAGAGGGCGCTGCAGTGTATTTCACTGTATCTCGCCACTACAAACATTCACTATGCCCCTTAGGCAATCACGTCGCCAGATCATTCATCGATTCCAATACCTATGGCAGTCTGACGAGATCATAACAAGATCGAAACCGGTCATTGTCTGGTATTTGGTCTTGATGAAGGATGTGGCGACATCCATGGAGATGTTGATGTAATACAACGCCAGTCGGGGCATATTGCCCGTGGAGTAGTTGTTTTCGGCATCTCCTTCCAATAATTAAGTAGGATTGTCTTCCTCAAAGACAATAGAGGTCGCTGTAATGGCATCTGCTTTCTGCAGATCGTTATCTGTCTGTCAATTAGACAATAATTGTCAGACAGGTAGTAGCAAAGACCCAAAGAGGGCGCTGCAGTGTATTTCACTGTATCTCGCCACTACAAACATTCACTATGCCCCTTAGGCAATCACGTCGCCAGATCATTCATCGATTCCAATACCTATGGCAGTCTGACGAGATCATAACAAGATCGAAACCGGTCATTGTCTGGTATTTGGTCTTGATGAAGGATGTGGCGACATCCATGGAGATGTTGATGTAATACAACGCCAGTCGGGGCATATTGCCCGTGGAGTAGTTGTTTTCGGCATCTCCTTCCAATAATTAAGTAGGATTGTCTTCCTCAAAGACAATAGAGGTCGCTGTAATGGCATCTGCTTTCTGCAGATCGTTATCTGTCTGTCAATTAGACAATAATTGTCAGACAGGTAGTAGCAAAGACCCAAAGAGGGCGCTGCAGTGTATTTCACTGTATCTCGCCACTACAAACATTCACTATGCCCCTTAGGCAATCACGTCGCCAGATCATTCATCGATTCCAATACCTATGGCAGTCTGACGAGATCATAACAAGATCGAAACCGGTCATTGTCTGGTATTTGGTCTTGATGAAGGATGTGGCGACATCCATGGAGATGTTGATGTAATACAACGCCAGTCGGGGCATATTGCCCGTGGAGTAGTTGTTTTCGGCATCTCCTTCCAATAATTAAGTAGGATTGTCTTCCTCAAAGACAATAGAGGTCGCTGTAATGGCATCTGCTTTCTGCAGATCGTTATCTGTCTGTCAATTAGACAATAATTGTCAGACAGGTAGTAGCAAAGACCCAAAGAGGGCGCTGCAGTGTATTTCACTGTATCTCGCCACTACAAACATTCACTATGCCCCTTAGGCAATCACGTCGCCAGATCATTCATCGATTCCAATACCTATGGCAGTCTGACGAGATCATAACAAGATCGAAACCGGTCATTGTCTGGTATTTGGTCTTGATGAAGGATGTGGCGACATCCATGGAGATGTTGATGTAATACAACGCCAGTCGGGGCATATTGCCCGTGGAGTAGTTGTTTTCGGCATCTCCTTCCAATAATTAAGTAGGATTGTCTTCCTCAAAGACAATAGAGGTCGCTGTAATGGCATCTGCTTTCTGCAGATCGTTATCTGTCTGTCAATTAGACAATAATTGTCAGACAGGTAGTAGCAAAGACCCAAAGAGGGCGCTGCAGTGTATTTCACTGTATCTCGCCACTACAAACATTCACTATGCCCCTTAGGCAATCACGTCGCCAGATCATTCATCGATTCCAATACCTATGGCAGTCTGACGAGATCATAACAAGATCGAAACCGGTCATTGTCTGGTATTTGGTCTTGATGAAGGATGTGGCGACATCCATGGAGATGTTGATGTAATACAACGCCAGTCGGGGCATATTGCCCGTGGAGTAGTTGTTTTCGGCATCTCCTTCCAATAATTAAGTAGGATTGTCTTCCTCAAAGACAATAGAGGTCGCTGTAATGGCATCTGCTTTCTGCAGATCGTTATCTGTCTGTCAATTAGACAATAATTGTCAGACAGGTAGTAGCAAAGACCCAAAGAGGGCGCTGCAGTGTATTTCACTGTATCTCGCCACTACAAACATGTAGGCTTATTTTCAACCAAATTAAGTTTTTGTGAATAAAAGTTATTTACAGTTAATTTATCGGTTTTTAAAGCGAATACGTCCGAAAATTCGCTGCACAAATGTAAAACGTCGTTTTTAATGAAACTTGGTATATTATCATTTAATTCAATTAACAGTTGCTCTTGTCTATTTTGTGGTTCTGTTGAAATTTTAAAAATTTGAAATTCATCTAAATTCATTGTTTCCAAAGAGTCTATCGTTAAAATTACACTTTCACATGTAGTGTTAATAATTTTCACTAAGGGAGTATCTTTTGACACTAACGTTCTAGCTACAAATACACCTGGTTTTAATTCTTTATTTACTACAAGACAATCTTGCGAGATGTTCTTTAAATGATTAATTTGCCTAATTACTTCACATCTTGGTGGCATATGAAAAATGTTTTCTTCTGAACTGTTGAAAATTGGAATGTTAATACATTTTTGATGACAGTTAATTGTTAACGACCAATCATAATAGTCAATGATAGTTCCAAATTTTTGTAAAAAGTCTCTGCCTAAGATACCATCAGCAGGAATTGGAAAATCATCATTTACTATATGAAAAATATGTGGAATTTTATGTTGGTTAATTTTAATCATAGTTTCTGTGGTCCCCAAAGAAGTAACTTGACCTTCTGTAACACCTTTAATTTTGCTGGTACATGCAATGTTAATGAGTTGATTTAAATTTACGGTTGTACGTTTAAAAATTGATATATCAGCACCCGTATCAACCAAAAGTGTATTTTTACGACATGTCATTTCAAGATAGACAAAAACAAAATTGGAAAGTGACAGATTTAAATTATAAATATTTACATTTTTTACATTTCCCCCAATCGAACCGGTTGGGGGTCCGATTAGTTTTCCGGTTCCGTAGACCTATAGAATCTGACATTATTATAATTATTCTGACCTTGACCGCGTCTATAATTGCGATTTGCGATATAGTTTCCACGACCGCGTCTCTCATAATTCCCGCTTACTCGTGAAAACTGACCACGTCCACGATGTGAGTTGTACGAATTATTATTATAGGAATTATTATTATTGAAATTTCGAAATCCTCTACCTCGCGTATTTTGTGAATTATAAGGTCGTCTATTGCTCCGCATAAATAGAATGTTTGCGTCATTATTTCTCGAACTTGTATTTACAAATTTTGTCAAAACTTCCTGTACTGACGTAAATGAACCCGCTTCGACTATTAGTCGTGCTTTTTCTGAATAAGCATTTTGACTTAAAGCTTGTACTGTTGTTTCTATCGTATAGTTTTGAGCAACATTGACAGGTACACCTTCAGAAATGTAAGATTGCTGCAACTTCCCCGCCAAGTTTTCTACTTCATTGGCAAAATTAGTAGCATCTTTATTATTTTGTTTTAAATTTAATAATTTAGCTGAAAGAAGACGAGAACTTTCTCCTTTTATATTACTTTTTAATTTTAAAATTATTTCATCCAACGTAGTTTCATTGTTAATTAGATCGCGCGCTTTAGAAGTCAAACGAGTTTTGACGAAAGAAACTGCATTACCTTCGTGATTGAGACAATTAATTTTTAGTAACTCTAAGGCGTCTAAGAAAGATTTTAAATTATTTGAATTGCCGTCAAATTGAGTGGGCATAATTTTACTTGCCAGATTAAAAAATTCTGCGGCCGACATATTATCAGTAGCCATTGTGTCAGAGTCCGATTCTGATTGCGTATCGTCTACACCGTCGGAAATGTCTTCGTCAAGAATGGCTGGGTCAATTTTCTCAATGCAAGAATAAGGCACCTTATATTTTACATCTAATGACAAAAAGGACTTGACTACTTTATCACGAATGAAATGAAATATTTGTTTACATTTATTTTGACTATTTGAATCCAGAGAATTCCATGATTTTGCTAATAAATTCGTAACCTGATTATAATACTTTACTAAATTGTCCCTGATATCTTGTCTCACTGCCTCGGCTTTTGGGACGTTCTTTTTTATAATTCTCTTAGCCTGCTTAATTATTTCACTTTTTAATTCTTCTAGCCTTAGAAATAATACTGTCTTATCGACCGGCATGAAAAATAATCAAGGTATGATAATGACACAATTACATTTGCAGTAAATAAACTTATAGTTATTTATATAGACAATCAAATTTAAAAAAATATATATATATATTTCCATAGTTTGTTATAAAAGATAAAAATCTGAAAAATGGTGAAAGAAGATAAGAAAAAAAAATCACCAATAGTTTAAATCTAAACATACCGTTACTTTGTCAAACTTCTCACTCACAGTAGTTACACTCACTTGCAGACCTCTCTAATCCGTGTTTATTGAAGTAACAGATGCTGCCACTAGCTCACGTCTCACTTGTTTCTTAATATTGCGGCGATAGGCGTGAATTCCTTTAGCGACCAAGTAAATGATCATAATCGCCAGCATCAGGTACAACACTATTTTGACGTCTTTAGTAACATTGTACTCCGTTTCTTGGACAATGAAGTTGGAGTTTACAACCCCAGTTTCTTCAACTTGTTGATCTGTAGACTTTGTATTCCCCATTTGGAATAATGATGAGAATTGTGACCAAAACCAACCAGTAAATTTGGTTGCACTCTTTTCTGGGAAAACGGTAGCTGGCAAAAAATGAGGTCTGCTGTAATAACTTGTAATTAAGGCGTAAAAAAATCTGATACCAATTTCATTCCCGTATCTTGTTTACTTTCAAAGATACGAGAGCGTAGTGCAGCTTTAGACTCACGCTACACCACACCGTATTTCCGGGAAAGCGGCAGCTGTAAAAAATCGCGGTCTGTAATAAATTGGAATTAAAGTGTAAAAAATTCCCATTAAGTTTTTTTGGAGTGGGCCGCTGCAGCATTAGGTACATCTTCTAATCTCCGGTCTGGTCCACGTAAAACTGACCCCGTCCACTTATCTTATTGTTCAACATATTTTATTGTTACCCAGGCCTGTTCTTTTTCTGCAAAATTAATTTCCGGTTTCAAAATTATGATTAATAAAATATACCCACAAAAAGTTACTTTTTTTAATTATCACCTGGTATATTTTGTAAAAATTAAAATATCCTACATTTTCTTAATCGAGCGACATATAACTTAGTGGTAATCTTCAATAGTTTTCGAAATACAAAAACTGTATATCTCGTATATTTATTAAGTAAATAAAATTTTGAATTCGGAAGTAAATTTGACAGGTAAAGTCACTTAGATTTTTGAAACAAAAAAAAAATGTTGAGAATGAAGATTATAAGAGAATATCAGTTTTACGTGAACCACACTGTATAATATATAGCTTGTTATCTGAGTTGCACGTGCCTAGGAACGGTCCTGGTTTGAATCATTTAAGGTAACGCCAGACATATTCTTCCGTACACGTATGAATAGACAGGGAAAAACCTGATGTATTGAGGGAGGTTCCCCTTATACATCGAAACAGCACCCTTACAAATTGTCGAGGGTGTGCAAATCAACATTTAATAACTGTCGTATAACAATACGACAATAATCGATTTAACAGTAAAATATATTTAAGGAAGTGACGTGAATATAAAATTACTGGTTTATGTGTTTAGTAAGTATATAATAGTTTTAGTTTAGATTTTAATTTACGGTAGTTTATATATTTATGGGGGAATTCAAATAATATGGAATTGTGTGACTGGAAAATGTATTTTCCAGTGAAATAGGTACTTAATAAGTGTTTGAGACACATTGTTATAATTTTAATTATTGCTCTAATAATTCTTTTATCCGTTTTATCATTTTTTCCATTATAAGATTCGGGAACTGTAGGCTATGATCGTGTGCTGTGGAAATGTGGATCATTGGAAAAGTGATACAAAGTAAATTATTTTTTCTTAGATGAAAATATTACTATTTCAAATTAATATTTTTATTACAAAAATTAAAATAAATGGTAATAAGTGGAGTTTATTAAAAGAATCATGTCCATTCACCTAATAAAATCAAAAAATTCCCGTGTATCGGAAATGTTCGGCCTGTCTATAAATAAATATAAACATTACTCAATAAAATACCTACTGTTGGGAATAAAAATGTCATTTCAAAATTTACTAAGGTTAATACTTTTTTTTATAAAGAAATGCTCTTTATAAATTTAAAAAGTCACAAGTTCTATAAGTAGTTGAGATACTGCTAATGAGTTTTATTAATTTTTAACATTATAGGTGGTACTTACGACTAGCAAAAATGAGTTATTATAATATTGATGTTAAGTAGATCATATTAATTGATAAAGTTTATACATAATATACTTCAAAAGACGGAAGATTTTTAGTTGATAAAAATAAAATTATCACAGCTTTTATCTACGATATTTTGTTAAAGAAATTACTTCCTGAATAGTCCGATTTAGAGGTATTTTTCAAACTGAAAATTTGGCATAATTATCTTCAGGGCCAACACACAGCAGAAATTTAAAAAAATTGTTTGGTACTTAATTAAAATTTGAGGTGGCCAAACGTTTCAAAGTGAACTACAGCAGATCTGCTTTGAATTCAAATATATATTATTTATATCCTGAAGCCTAGTGTAGATTTTGAGAAATGAAATTTCATTTTATTAATATTTCCCGATTCCGTTGCACAGTTTTATTATAAATAAAAATGCAGTCTTCTTCTTCTTTGTTAATTGACTGAAAGCTTAGCCTTTTAGCATTGAAAATGCTTATAGGATCGCGGAAGTTCGTATATGAGTATGTTTCGATGAAAAGTGTAACGCAATGAGCATGTCACACCGACATGGTTAGGTTGACCGAGTAGAGTGGGCGGCGCGGGCTCATAGTTTGACATTCGTATTCGCATATTGCAAATTGCAAGTCTGAGAATCTGAGCTCTCATGTGAATGTGATATACAAGGATATGATAAGCAAAGTCTGTAAGTCGCAAATGGTAAGTTCTCAAATTAGACGATAACTTTTGCAAGGTTTCTATAGTTCCCAATTTCCTTAATTCATTTTCAATGCACTCCGATGGTTGCAAGAATTGCGAAATCTCTAAATTTTATTAAAGATAATAAGGGATATATCAGTTTCGTCGTATCTGGGAGTTATAGGATTATGCTATTATTTTACTCAAAAAAGTGGTAAGGCATATGAGAACTTCGTAACGCATCCCTAGAAAAGCTAAAAAAATTGCCGTAGAGAATGTTCGTCGGTGAAGTTGTTGTATTACTAATTTCGTGGACGACGAATATGAATATGTCTCCCATAACATCTGACTTGTGAGGAATAAACATGGATTATATTGCTAACGGAACCAATAGAACTGACTGCCAAACATTTTTGATAACCAAATTACTGAAGCGAAATGCATTTTTAATTAAAATGTCGGTAAAAATTCGTTTCAGGTTAATAGAGACACGTTAGACACCTACTTGTCTAAGATGTAGCGATCCGCGATGAGGGATTACGTGTAGTCTAGTGGTGAATGTTGCTATTTCTTAAATTGAAGAAACTGAAGATACACAATTTTGGGAGTTCGAACCCCACTAGAAGTGTAACTTTTTTAATTTACTTGTTAACTAATTCAGTTTATTCAGTTTCAGTTTATTCAGTCATATACAGCAAAATATACAGCACATTCTAAAATAGTAAGTATAAGTATAAGTATATCAGATGTCAGATTTAAAGTAACAATTCCAATAATGGATACACTAAGATTCAAAACTAACCCTTCGCCTGCTGCACAACACCTAGACATGGCTGCCTGTTTGTGTCCGTGCCACAGACTAAGGCCAAATAGCAAAGAATACATCCGATACAAAAACAATTTAACACAATTTCAATTAACAATAATACAAGTAGAAGTAGCAGGATGGGCATATTAGAAAAAAGACAATAACACAATAAAATGGAAAATTTTCATAAACCAGAAGTCAGAAGAACTGATGAAATACCACAGGATTTTGTAGTAAGTATAATTTTAATTCTTTTTTATATTTATTTTTATTAATTAAATTTTTTAGATGCATTGGAATGATATTGTAAAGTTGAGGCGCCCGATAGAAGACAAATCTCTGCAGATGCGCTCTGTTATATAAAGGTAAAACAATGTTTTGGTTAGCCATTGACCTCGTGTTGTAGACATTTTCAACAGGCAGATAATCTTTATTATGGTATATCCAAACCAAGCAACCATATGAATACAAGCCCCTTATATCAAGCAGATTAGACTCAGCGTACAATAACCTTGTTGAGAATAATGTAGATTTTTTTAGTATTACTTTTAAAATAGAATTTTGAGTCACTTGTAGATTTCTAAATACATTGTTGTAAACACCACCCCAAATAACAACACAGTATCTCAAAATAGATTCTACCAGTACATTATAGATAATAAGTAAATTATTCCTTGGAAGAACATCTCTCAGTTGGTAGAATTTATATATTAGGAATCTCATTTTTTTTATGATAGAGCCAACCTGCTCATTCCACCTCAGGTGGTGATCAATCACTACACCAAGGTAATTAACTGAAACAGATTTATTTATCGATGTAGAGTCAGTATCTTGCTCACCGCAAATTTTTCTAATTTTTAAAACTTGGGCTTCCGGTTGGTCATCCACCATGAGGGAAAATGTTAAAAATTTACTTTTTTTTACATTTAATGTTAAACGACTATAGTTTAACCAACTGTAAATTTTGGCTAGACCAATTTCTGCCTTTTCATAAACCTGCTCCCAGGAGTCTCCCACAAAAACTAGAGCCGTGTCATCAGCATACAGTGTTAGGTAACCATCTAGAGCGTCAATTTTACTCATATTATTTATATACACAAGGAACAGTATTGGACCCAATACTGTCTGTCCCCTGTGGTACACCCATCACCACCGGTAAGGGCTCGCTGAGAGCGTTGTCTATTTTTACTCTTTGCATTCTCCCCGAAAGGTAATTAGTTAGAATTTTATGGGCAGGACCTCTAATGCCAGCATTATTTAGTCTTTTTAGAAGTATATCGTGCGCTACAGTATCAAATGCCTTGGCTAAATCAAGGAATAAGCCAAGACACTTCTTATTCTGGTTCATATTTTCTACAACCGCTTTTATTAGATTCAGTACAGCATGTTCAGTGCTAGTGTTTTTTTTAAAACCGAATTGTTTAGTAGTAATTACTTTATATTTTTCAAAGAATGATATTAATCTATTTTTGAGGCATTTTTCAAATATCTTACCAAAATTATTTATTACAGAAATGGGCCTATAATTACTACAATTTTTAGGATCTTCCGATTTATATATTGGTGTTACAATAGATTCTTTCCATTGATGTGGCAAGACTGTAGTTTTAAAACTTAAATTGAGAAAATATCTTAATGGTTCAATAATAGTTTTGTGAATTTTTTTAATAAGTGACACTGCGATACCATCTGGACCAGGTGATGAGTTAGATTTCATGTCAGATATTATTTGTATAAGTTCATTGTTGTCAACACAATTAAGAAATAAAGATGACTGTACGGAGGGCTCAGCAGGAGGTTGCGGCAAATCTTTATCTATTTTGTCTCCCATTTTTGTTCCTATATCAACAAAAAATTTATTAAAAATATTAGCCGTATCCCTATTATTATTTATTAAATCACCCTTGTCATTATATACAGTAATGCTCTTAGAATTTGTATGTTTTAATTTGCAATTTGTGATATCATTTATTATTTCCCATGTTTTTTTATAATTTCCGCGCACATCTGATGCCTATAATAATTACAATTATTATAGGCAATGAAACATATTTTTTCAAATAAGTAAACACTAAGAACAGTTACAATTGTAATTAATAAAAAAAGTTGCTTCTAGTAGGGCTCGAACTACCGAAATTTTGTATATTCTCTTTAAAACGTCTCTAGTAACCTGAAACTAATTTTTACCGATATTTTCATTAAGAAGCATTTCACTTCAGTATTTTGGTTATCAGAAGTATTTGGTATACCCGGTATACAGACAGGGTATACGCGCACAGGAGTCTACAAAGTTGACATCCCAATTAACAAGATTAAACAGGAATTGAGAGACGTTCATTATATACTAGAATTTCATAAATTTATGTTTTTTAAAAATCAGAATACAGTGAGCAGGTTACCCTATTTTAGGTAATTAATAAAATTAAAATTAATTGAAGACATAAAGAACGTTATTGAATCAATAAGAAAAGATTTTACTCCATTTGTTATATTGAGGATAATTTAAAAATGGACGCTTCACTAAATGCGAAATATTTGTACTTATTATCAACTTGTGTACTTTCAAATATCTAATATACAGAAATTAATCTTGTATTACACTGTACTAGCAATAAAGGCATGTAATATGACTAAGTTAATCTAAATACCTTAGTTTGTCTAAAATTATAAATTATGCTCTTGCTAAATGCATCATTCCATCTTGAATACGAACGTAGAAGTTGACGTTTAATTTCCTTAACAAGTACATTTGCGCTTCAGTTATTAAATAAACAATGTGCTGCCAAGTCGACACAAATGCATTTGAATAATTTCATACTAATGAAATGACAAAGATTATAATACACACTACGTGAAAAGTAAACTTCCACTTTGAAAAATAGTTTCCTAAGCCATTTTACTAAACCGAATGTTCCTCCTGGTTGATGATCTTGTAAACGCAAATTATTAAGTAAATTGGGGATTTTCAGTATTTTGCTGCAACAATCACTCACAAAACCTAACTTTTAAGTGATAATCTACTTGAAAAATAGTAGTCTGGTAAAATTCTGCTTACTATTTGCGCACTGAATATATTTTATCTCATTTTAATATCTACATACATATACAGCTTCGGGCTCGCTTATACTATTCCACTCAGTGTGCATTCAGGATAGCTTCAACTATTATTATTGAAATTGATATACATATAAGAGATATACACACAGGTTGAAAAGTTTTCGATTATAGGAAAATATTTCGGAATAGCGGGAATTGCGGTTTTGTTTGCCTTGGATTATGTAGCTTTTAAATAATATCGTAAAACATAATAAAAGTTTAAGAATTATTTAAACTTCTAAATTACTCCTAAATAAAGTTACCATATTAGTGTATTATTGATGGAGGTAGACTACAATAATTATGTTACAGTGAAATTAGGCAAATCTCTTTCATTTCAGTATATTTCCACACAAATGTTTTTATTTGTTGTGTATTGTCACTATATGTCATTACCTTCCAAGATTATCAATTTTTAGTTTAAATATCATTAATTAATTTCATCAATTCTCAATTATCAAGTATCAATTTGTAACGAAAATTGAAAATATGAAGATAATTATTTTTATTTATTTGGGTATTATGCCATCACTGAAAAATTCAAAAACTTACTAATCAACCTCTGGGCCGACGGATCAGTCAAAGGTTGATTCTGTTGAAAAATATGTTTACCTAATCAAGAAATCTTACACTAAAAAAAAGATTAACAATATATAGCATTAAACACATCACTTAAAAACGTTTACGTTTCGAAAGCAAATCCGTTTTTGCTATCAAAACTTTAAGTATGACTGATGTACAGAATAGTATGACAGTCTGTAATTTATTTCGTTTATCTACTTCCTTGGGCATTTTAGATATTAGTTGATTTTCATTCTATATTGACTTACCCCGTCTTTCACAATTGATAACCAACATCTATCAAAGTTTATAGAAATATTGGATGTACATTTGTCTCCATTTAATAAAATTATCGCGGATTCTTAAATTTTTTTTTATATTGTTTTGATCTTTATCTAAAATTTTAACTGACTCCCACTGTACTCTATGACCATTTTCCTAAGCCTGTTCACAAATTTTTTGAGTTTTCAAATTCTCTTTAAATATAATCTTTGTGTTTTCCAATTCAAACATTTAGAGGTCTTAATATTTCACCCACATAATGTTTATTACACTCACATGGTATACTGTGAATGCAGTATTTTGAACTTTATAAGTTATATTTTGGTTTTTCAAACGGATAATACTTTAAGGATAATTTTATTAAAGACTCCGCCACCCACGACAAGAATACTCACGTAATGCTGTTACTGCGTACCAGCAATTATGGAAGAAAACTGTAACCACAGTTCATCCATGTAGACTTTCGCTGACCGTGTTCTGCTTCTCCATAATAGATAGCGTGTTTATATCCTACAACTAGAAGCAGCCACAAATTCATGATGGATGGTCTCTTGTGCCAAATTAGTTGTCTTCATCTTCATCCTGGACCTGTACGGCACTGAGTAGATGTAATAGCTCGAAACAGGCTGTCTGTCGTTGGTTTTAGGATATTGACGACTTATGTAGAGGAAGAGCATTCATATTGTTTATATATATGGGGTCATCATAAAGTAAGGGGTATACGTTAAAGTCTTATATAATTTTAAGAAATCCAGCTGGTAGCAAAAAGCTATAAAATTGGATTTTATTATCCAGGGTTATTCAGAACTTATCCATAATAAAATTTGGGGACGTTCAACATACATGTACAAATGTGGTAGTGCAAAAAAAATGTTTTGCAGGGTCTTAAAACTATTTAAAAAATTTTTAATTGCACGCCGCTGGATACTGGTCCACTGTAATGGAGTGACCTTGGGACTGACAATGCAAACTGGCTAGCACAAAAAAAATTCGGAAGATCTGAGAGTATACCGACACCAGGCGCAAAGAAGATTTGCAGTGTTTTTACTTTAAAATAAACTTAAAGATCTGACGAAAGTGACGTGTCTTTAAAATGAATAACATTTTGTTACACTAATTTTGAAGAATAGCGCTACTTGATTACTAGGTATTAGAAACGTGAAATTTAGGTATAAAAAATTTGCACATACCTTGTTACAAAAGCTTTTCGAAATAATATTCCTTGACTTGTACACAATTTTGGGCACGCCTTATCCAATTTTGCCGCACTAAACCGAATGTTCCTCCTGGGTGATGATCTTGTAAACGCAAATTATTAAGTAAATTGGGGATTTTCAGCATTTTGCTGCAACAATCACTCACAAAACCTAACTTTTAAGTGATAATCCACTGGTAACAGTCCATTAACTCAGCATTACTGTACACATGAGCCATTTTGAAAATTTTACAGTTTAACACTCCTAACATAAATAAAACACCCGAGAGCGACACACAGACTGACGACTCATAGACAATACAGATGTTATCCCCACTCCAACATTATTCGGTCGGTTTTAACCAGGCGTTCCAGACAAAAACGTGTTTACTTTTTTTATCACATTCTTAGGAATGTGGTAGAAAAGTATCAGATGTGTTGAAGTACCCAGCTACGTAGGCCTTTATAATGGTATAACTTTAAACATTGTTTACGGCAAATCCTAATACTTTCATTAAAATTTTTTTGGTGATATCGATTTCTTATTTAAGGATGCACATATCCTCAAAGTTTTAGAGATGAGTTCTGAATAACCCTGTATCTATGGAAAACAAAATAGTTGTCAACTACTGATACAAGTAGTGTCAAACGTAATCATTGCGATTTAGAGAATTGTTCTTAAAATAAAACTCACGCAAACGTAAATTGAAACGATTTAAAGTTTAATAACATGGATTAACAAACAAGAATTGGTTTAATAAAATGTTATTACGAATGTGGCAGAAATTACACTGCTGGATTACGAAGATTTCATATGAAAATGGGTTTGAGAGTACGGCCCTGTCAAATTAAAGCGTACTGTAATACGATTAGCAAATTTGAAAGATCAGGGTCTGTAACTGACCTACCGAGATCAGGAAGACCAAGGATTAGTGATGTCCATTTGACAAAAATTGTTTAGAATTGAACAATGTATCAGAAAAATCTTGTTACAAAGTTCCTGCCAACGAAAAAGTATATGTATGTATATATCTATATTATGAAATATAGTTGAAAAAGATCTTGAATGTTCATTTGTTAGTGGACGAAAAATGGAGTATGTTAGGATCTTTTTAAAAATGTGGGGGACCTTCGATGTACCCAATTGAATAAATTCCATTCGCACGTTTGTCTTTGTATTAGATATCTCTATGAATATAAATGATCCTATAACTTTAATGTTCATAAGCTGAATATGTTTGTTATTCTTCTATTTTAATTTTTATAATATAATGGTTTAATCTGATATTTTAATTTCATTAAAGGTAAATATATAGATATATGGTACCTATATAATATGGAGGTCTTTCATACTCCAGAGTTTTTTAACAAAGTAGGTTAATTACGTTTCTTCAGTCATTATTTTCATCACTAATATTGCTTTATCCATTGTTCAAACTGCCGAGTAGCACCTTCAATATTTATCGTTAAATTTTAAAATACATTTGGATATGTTTTATGCATTATGCATTTTTGAACATTTCTGCACTAATTATTGGTTAAATGTAATAACATAAACAAAAATATAGATACCCTGTTTTGCAATAGTAACTAAACTGCATCGCTTCATGCGACTATAATTAAATAGATTCAAGCATAAATACTGCCGTGTTAATTCCTAATCCCGTATCCGCAAAATCAACAATTCTTGTCTAGGTTCTTACAACCCAGCTCATAAATTTGTTGTTACAGTAGCATATCGTAACTGCATGTATTTAGATTAGTTAAGGGTCTTCGCTGTTTGCATGAATAATTTTGCCATATATGAAAAAGCATCAGTGTCATTTAGCATATAAGTACATATGACATTTGGAATTATCATGGCAGAATTTCCCGTAAAGGTTTTGCAAAACAAAGTGGAAGAGAAAATTTCAGAAATTTCAAATAGAGCACATATAAAACTGTGGAAGCCTTTACGAATCAATCCAATAAATAAAGTGGATAGGTACTAGAAGCGGATGGTAACATCGTGAAAATAATTGTTTTGAAAAAAACACAGATCTCATTTACATGTTTCAAGAAATATATAGAAAACACCGAAATACTAGTATATGTTTTCTATATATTTCTAAAAATATCTAAATGAGATTTGTGTTTTTTTTTTCAAAAGAATTAAATCCAATAAATAATAAAGAATCTTACAGATCGACAGAGGATCTTTGCCCTAACAAGACTATTTGAAATGTCTTTTATTATATGACTAACTATAAGGATGTGTTTAATTTAAATTCTAGCACACTAGCACAAGTTAGTTCAAGTTAGTAAGCTACCATATTAAGAATGATTTAACTTGTGTTTACCAGATATTATACTGTGTGTTGTAGTACTACAGTACTAAGGAACTAGCACCAGTTAGTTCAGATTAGTAAGCTACTATATTAAGAATGATTTAACTTGTGAGCCAAGCCTTTCGTTCTGCCACAATATGAATGTGGCTCCACTAGATTTATAGTTAAGTCACTACAGGGTTAGTCAACCAAAGGTTTCATCGTCGATTATCTATCAAAGAATTGGTCTCCATAGTGATAGTCCATCGTGATTCAATAGTGAGAAAGATATACAGGGTGACCCATTCGTCTGGGATTCCTTTATTTCTCCACTATTATCAACTTTAGAAAAAAATATCTAATACAAAAGTTTTCAGAAATAATAAGGGCTATAATTTAAAATTAGTTACAGATTTACAGGGTGTTCACATCCTACCAAACCTATAAAAACTTTCTTATTTTAAATGGAACACCCTGTATATTATTAGCTCATTGGATTCCTCATCGCAAGTGCCTTCAGTCCATATAACATTTGTTACAGCTAAACTTTATAGTTTCGAAGATATTTAGCATTTTGTGTAAAAAATGACAAATGCAGACTTTGGTGAAAATAATAGTATCTTCCTTAGTTTTTATATTTCGATAATAAATATTGGTATTCGTTTAGTATAAGCCATGGCAAATATTTTGCTGTATATAAATGTTTTATAAATTATACAGGGTGTTAATAATCTCGTAGCAAAATTGGAAAATTGTAAGGGCCAATATCTCGTTTATTTTAAATGGAACACCCTGTATATTTTTAATGGATCAGATTCAGAAATGAAAACTCTATCGATCCATATTAGTATGTTATATACCCAAAGATAATAGTTTTCGAGTTATTTTGAAATTTAAAATACTCTTTGGTTACAAGTAAACATAAATTATGAGCCTAGACATTAGTCAAACACAAGTTAGTAAGTGTTTAAAGGATAACAAATTTCATTCCTACAACATTAAATTACATCAAGCTCTACGTCCAAATTACTTTGAAAAACGACTACAATTTTGCGAACAGATGTTGGAAATAATAAACAATGAAGAAATATTTCTAAATTTTGTAATGTTCAAGCAACGTTTCATAAAAATGGAAATGTGAATCGTTGCAATTTTCATTTTTATTCAACAGAACAACCAAATTTTTTGAGAGTTGTCAATAATCAAGGCTGCTGGACTATAAATTGCTGGGGAGCAATTTTAGGAGAGCACATAATAGGTTCATATTTTTTTGAAAATTCACTTATAGGAGAGACATATTTAGATTTTTTACAAAATTACCTTTTGGAATATCTATTGGATGATATTTCCCTAAATATCTTACCAAGACTATGGCTTCAGCAGGATGGTGCCCCCGCGCACTATAGCGTTAATGTAAGGAATTTTTTGAACGAACATTTTCCAAATAGATGGATTGGTCGAGGGGATACAGTAAATTGGCATGCGCGTTCTCTAGACCTTACATGTCTGGATTTTTTCTATGAGGATACATCAAAGATAGAGTATACAGCATGTCTCCGACACCGGACGATATGAAGGAAAGAATTAGACATTGCTTCCGAAACATTACACCAGATATCCTAAGAAATGTGCAAGTTTCATTTCGAACAAGACTTGAACTGTGCATTCAGCAACAGGGTGGACTGTTTGAAATGAAATAAAATAAAATTTTACGAGACTGTTATTGTCTAAGCGTAGGTTAATCTTTAGAAGGGTTGAGCAAAATCTCATTTATATTAAAAAAATCAAAAATTTATTTTTATTACATTGTACTGATAACTTTTAAAAATATCATGTTATGTTAGTTATTTATTTGAATAAAAAAAAATATTACAAGAGTTTGATATAAATCATGATTTTAATTAAGATTTAAATTCACTTGATAAATTTTGTTTTCCAAACCATCTAGGCTAGGCTCATAATTTATGTTTACTTGTAACCAGAGTAAAATATTTTAAATTTCAAAATAACTCGAAAACTATTATCTTTGGGTATATAACATACTAATATGGATCGATAGAGTTTTCAATTATGAATCTGATCCATTAAAAATATACAGGGTGTTCCATTTAAAATAAACGAGATATTGGCCCTTACAGTTTTCCAATTTTGCTACGAGATTATTAACACTCTGTATAATTCATAAAACATTTATATACAGTAAAATATTCGCCATGGCTTATACTAAACGAATACTAATATTTATTATTGAAATGTAAAAACTAAGGAAGATACTGTTATTTTCACCAAAGTCTGCATTTGTCATTTTTTACACAAAATATTAAATATCTTCGAAACTATAAAGTTTGGCTATAACAAATGTTATATGGACTGAAAGCACTTGCGATGAGGAATCCAATGAGCTAATAATATACAGGGTGTTCCATTTAAAATAAGAAAATTTTTATAGGTTTGGAAGGATGTGAACACTCTGTATATCTGTAACTAATTTTAAATTGTAGCCCTTATTGTTTATGAAAACTTTTGTATTAGATATTTTTTTCTAAAGTTGGTAATAGTGGAGAAATAAAGGAATCCCAGACGAATGGGTCACCCTGTACATAAAAGAATATTCCATAATAATAATGAGTGACAAAGAGATTAGTTGCTAGGCCAGTCACTATACAGACTTTCTCCAAAACATTACTCTTATGATAAATATTTAAGGTCATACCTACACCTTATTGTTAGAGTTTTATCTATCAAATCTCATATCAATGTATTCGCGAAAGGACGTTCTATCCAATTCTGTGAAAATAGACATGTTCTATTTAAAAAATATAAGTTGTGGTAAATCTCTTCCTTTTTGGGTCACCCTCTATAAATGTCAATACTACAAAAATGTGTCGCCCTTCTAATAGAAATCGACCTGTCTCTGAATTTTCCATGGACACCAACCCTGTAACAGATAATCGAGAATGAGCTATATAATCAGCATAGACTACCTATTGAAGTAATACTGATAATAACATTTGGTTTGCCAATTGACAGATGAAATTCTAATTGATACAACGGAAACAGTAAAAATATAATTTTTTTTCTCACAAGTTCTTTATTTTACGCATTACTTGCCATACTATATAATTTCTTAGCCTGCAATTCAGAAAGTTCAGACCATAATCATCATTTTCTTATTTCATACAAGTCGCAGGGACAATTTTTACCTAATATACTTATAGACTATGTCAAATTTAAGAGGCACCTAAGAATTTAGTTACACTTAACCGATAGAACTGTGTAAAAATTATAACGGAAAATTAAGGGTAATTTTTATAAAAGCCAAAGTTTTATCGTTATTTGTTTACTAAATTAAGTTTTTTTAATTATTTATATCTATACCTAGGTTAAAAATACTATAGGATCAAAGTTTTGTCCTATTGCCGTTATTTATAAAGTACCTAACTGAATCGGTAATTTTGGAAACAACCTAAGTAACATTTTGGCCATTTGTAGTTATGCACTTTATCATGCACTTTTGGGGTGGTTTACCATCATTTGGTAGATAAAAAACCTAAGTACAGCAATTAGTGATGATTCTGTGACGTGGCAAAGTTTTCGTTTACTGTTGAAACAACTTTAGTCCTGGACTTAGGTTATTTCTGCATCAATTCACCAGCCCGTAATATCAGCCAGTGCATAAAGTGCATCCACTGTCGTCGAAAATAAAGCGGAAGGTATTTTAAACTATAAAGATTAGTGGCACAAATATTACAAAGGTGGCCCGTTTAATGTGGGCCTATACCTTATCTCAGAAAGTCCCATGGAAAAAAAATTATGTGAAATTGTTTTTTTCAAAGCTATCTTCAACTTTTTAATATATTCAAATTTATAACCTGTTTATATACAGGGCGATGAACTAAAGTTCCGTTCTTTTAAATAGCTCACCCTATACGAGTATACGAGGATAAAATTTCCAACTCAGCAACAAAGAAGCGCCAGGAAAATAATGTTATTTTGTAGTTTCTGTTATATTAAAAAAGCATTAAATAAAAAATTTTACCTAATTGCAAAGTGTTCATTTCAGAAACAACTGAAGTTCTCTTTTTATTTATTTATTTATAGAGTTATAATAAGTATTTAAATTGAATTTTTTATGTTAATTGATTGCTATATACAGGGTGTATTTTTTAAAGGTGAACAACCCCTGTATCTCCGTTATTAAGAGATTTACACTATATGTTCTTTAGAACTTTTCATTTTTCATAAACTATTTGATAATGTGTCGACTTATGTTTCATCACTTTCGGTTTCACCGGAACTAACCACAACTTTCAAAATTTAAATGGGATACCCTATATATCTTCATCCAGTATTGTTTATCATTCAATATCAAGTAAATTTGCGAATGGAACTACATTTCGAAAATCAAAAACAACCTTGTTTTTGATTTTCAAAACCTATTACAAAAAGTACTAATTTCTATTTAATTGCAGTAACAAATTTATACATATAGTTACTTTGTAATAGTTCGTGTATTGTGTAAAAAGTTAAAAATAATAATGGAAGAAATTGAAGAAAATTATAGTAACGAAGATATGTTCGAAATTATTGTTCTTTTTGGTATGTGTAACAAGCGTTACAGAGAAACATGTAGACAGTTTAACCTCACATACCCAAATAAGTTTTATTATAAGACTCTTAACTCTCCAAAAAATAATTTAAAAACTGTTAGAAAATTTAAAGTAAAAAGAAGACCCCATAATATTGTTGGAAATAAAGAAGTCGAGATACAGGTATTATTATCAGTAACTGAGAATCCAAATATTTCTCTTCGACAATTGTCTAATTTATATGAAATTTCTCACTCAAGTGTACGGAAAATTTTGAATACAAATAATTATAATTGTTATAAATATGTACTTCATCAGCATTTGCATGTGGGTGACACATAAAGAAGAATTGATTTTTGTGAATGGTTTATAGTTAAAAGTCAAGAGAATTTAGAATTAAAACATTTTGTGCAGCGATGAAGCCAGCTTTACAAATAATGGTATATTTAATAGACACAATTATCACCATTGGGCCGCCGAGAATCTCCATTTGTATAAGGAAACTAATTTTCAAAGGTCTTGGAAATTCAATGTATGGGTTGGATTAATAAATAACCATGTTTTATGTTGGCCCATATTTTTATGACGAAAATTTTAACGGTCACAATTATTTAAATATTCTTCATCAAATTGAAAACGACTTTTTGGATAATATTCCCCTCGCGAGTAGAAGAGAAATATTTTTCCAGCATGACGGTGCTCCGCCTCATAATACCGATGCAGTAAACATCTATTTAAGAAACACATATGACGACAAATGGATTGCAAATGATGGTCCATTCAAATGGTCAGCACGCTCGCCGGACTTAAACCCCCTAGACTTTTTTTATGGGGCTACATTAAAAATAAAATTTATAAAAATGAATGACATAATAAGGAAGCAATGCGAAATCGAGTTGAAGAATTGTTACAAACTATGCCGCAAGAAATGATATTTAGGGCGACTCAACAAATTTTATAAAGGGGGGAGGCTTGTCTTAATCGTGACGGAGGTATTTTTGAAAACAATTTGTAACTTTTACAATTTAGTAAAGATTATAAGTTTCTTACTTATTGTTCATTAGTTTTTACTTAATTTAAATGACGCAGTACATTAGTTAAAACATATATTTCTTTAAATAGCAACGTTGTTTTTGATTTTAGAAATGTAGTTCCATTTGCAAATTTATTTTAAATTGAATGATAAACAATACTGTATGAAGATATACAGGGTTTCCCATTTAAATTTTGAAAGTTGGGGTTACTTCCGGTGAAACCGGAAGTGATGAAACGTAATTCGACACATTATCAAATAGTTTATAAAAAATGATGAAACAAGTTCCAAAGAACATATAGTGTAAATCTCTTAATAACGGAGATACAGGGGTGTTTACCTTTAAAAAATACACCCATATACATTTTAGATTTAAAAGTGTGCATGGCCGACTTATACAATAATTTATATTGTTGTTCGACTTTTTTTAATTTTCTCAAAATTTATAAAATGTGACTTAGGTTCTTTCCGAAATGTGATTCAACTGTTTTTTTCAAGAATTATTAAGTGATTTTTGAATTGGCACTTTTAAAATTCAGATGACGTTCGAATTAGTAACCCATGTAAAAACTACCAATTAGTTTACCTTATTACGGTAAGTTAAACTTACCTTATTGGAAGGAGATGCTGAAAACACTACTCCACGGGCAATATGCCCCGACTGGCGTTGCATTACATCAACATCTCCATGGATGCCGCCACATCCTTCATCAAGACCAAATACCAGACAATGACCAGTTTCGATCTTGTTATGATCTCATCAGATTGCCATAGGTATCGGAATCGATGAATGATCTGGCGACATTGATTGCCTAAGGGGCATATGTGAATGTTTGTAGTGGCGAGTTACAGTGAAATATACTGCAGTGCCCTCTTTGGGTCTTTGCTACTACCTGTCTTCTTCCAATAATTAAGTAGGATTGTCTTCCTCAAAGACCATAGAGGTCGCTGTAATGGCATCTGCTTTTCTGCAAATCGTTATCTGTCTGTCAATTAGACAATAATTATCAGACAAAGAGGGCACTGCAGTATATTTCACTGTAACTCGCCACTACAAACTACCAATTAGTGTTCCAAATATTTTAAAATCGGTCCAATTTGGTTAACTGCAACCGATGGTTGGTATACCTAATTGGTAAAGTAAAAAAAAAGTGAAGCTATGCGCCTTTTCGTAAATTCAGCTCAATTTTGTGATGGATGTCGTAACTGATGGATGTGATGAATTAATGCTGGACATGGATTCCATTAGAACTATTGACAGTTAGGAATAATTTACAAACAGAAGTTAGGTGTAATGATAGATGGAGACATGCGCATAAATGTCCATCTCCATTATGTTGGTTGTGGCGGTTTTCACTACTCAACAGTTAAGTTTTGTCTCCCCAACCAAAATATCCACTGGAAATTGTTCACCCTCCATTGTGACTAATAAATCTACTAGGTACTTTGTGCTTACTTTTATGCTTTTATCAAAATTCCATCCCTGGAACCATATACATTGAAAGAAAAAACAACATACTAACTTCAAGATGATATTACAATTCCCCCTCTTTTTTCCATCACAAAATTTGAAATCCATCATAACTATTTTATGAAAAGTGGATGGAAAAGTGGAAATATGGAAGCGATGATTATGGAAGTGAAGGTTTTCTGATGGAGCATCATACAATTTTGTGCTAAATTTACGAACAAGATTGATAGCCCATCACAAAACAATCGCTGAATTTACGAACGGCTTTTACTGTTTTGTGAAAGAAATCATTCCATCCAATTTTTGAGAAATGATGGATTTATGAAAGTGCTGAAATATTATATAGCTAAAACCGTTGATTTATAAAAATTTTTAATATAAGTGTACCATCTTCTCTATATGTTACTAAGTTTCATAACAAATTTGAATAATATGCACTTCCAGTTGCAGTTTTCTGTTTTTGGAAAAAACGATAGTTTCCAAATTTAGCTACATTTAGGATTGAGTTCCTTTGTGAATTGATAAATCTACGTAGATATGTATATTTGTCCGAAATTCTAGTATAACTAAGGTAATAGGTACCTATCTCGGTTATTAAAAGAGCCATGATTTCGGTGTAAAAAGAAAAATTGTGGGAAATCCCAAGGCCTTTCCTTTTAATATATTTAATTTCTGTTCTTGAAAATGCCATGCCGCACAGATATCTATTTAAATTGACAGGTGAGGTAAGTAGGTGAGGTAAGTAGGTGAGGTAAGTAGGATGATATGCTTATAGTACCACAAGTTTTGCATTTTCACTTGTTTCCAAGAGATTTTTCTATGATTTTTCTCATATAGACGCCATAATATTTATTATTAATAGCAGTAGAATGCAATTCCTTCCTCTTTTAGGCGATATATTATAATATCCTAACAAATGAAACACGTAAAATTTTAGAGCGCCATCGAGAAAACCTTAAATTTACCTTTTATAGCTCTTATAGCAATTGAAAACTATAGTGAGACTTGAATTTCGAATAGGTACACTATTTATTAAAAGCCATACAATTAAAAATTATTTTCTTATAATATGACATACATTGAGAAAGTTTGACTTTCATTTGCATATTCTCTTTTTACCGACACTAAATTTATAAATATTAAGAAAATATTTTCTCATAGATATACGTCGACATACCTGTAATACAAAACACAGTTATATTAAAGATGTCATATTCTTTACAAACTGGTTTCATATAAATAATTATTTAATACACCTGGGTGTTACATCATCAATGAACAATTTATAATTATAAGTCTATTTGACATGAAAGCTGGTTTGAAAACAACTAAAGAAAGCATGTCATGTCCCGTTATGTGGATCATGATTGACAAATAAGGAATATATTACTGTCAATAATACTAATAGTGAAGCCGGATACGCGAGAGCCTTCTGAAACAATAATCATAATTATTATTATACCTACTACGATACAACAGAAGGTATGAATATTGTGACCTGTTGCTATTGGTGAGAATAGTGGTAACGGCATTTATTGTGTGATCTTCAGCATATTTTGTATAATTAGTGGCTAATTAAATCTCACGGTGAAAAATTTGTAGATGTAGTTCTGGTAATAAGTGTAAACATTTTAGAAGAATTCCTGCTAGGTTCTTTTCATTTCCTAAATACAAAAATATGAGATACGTGGGTTGGTTACTGCGTCACGAACAGACAACTCTAATCCGGAATTTCCAAGATTTTGTTCACAATGTTAAAAAAATTTGAGATAAATCTCAAATAGGAGTTGTTAAATTACATTCTTAAATGTTGTTTAAGACACGCAGTTTACAGGTGTTTGTGTGCAGTTTAAGAAACTACAAACTGTAGTGTTTTTAATTAAAAAGTGGCATTTTTTTTTCAAGCACCTGTAGAAGTAAAACAAACTAATACCAATGACAAAAAAAAACTTTTTGTAAAATTAAGAGCACCAGTGAAAACCGCTCGTCTCTATCTCATTTTGCCTTGAAGTTATAAACCATTAAATGTGTCACATTATCTTGGGACACCCTGTATATGCTGAAATATCCTAGTAATAATTGATAATAAGAGGATTTAAATAGAAAAGATTGTAAATGTTACGTACATATTTTCAAGTAACTCAAAAAAATACGTACATATTTTCAAAACTCGAAAAATAATTTACTCATTTGTCGCGTTGGGCATTTTCGATATGATAAATATTTTTATTCGTGAAAACTCAAAATCTATATGAAAAGAAGATAATTACAAAATTAGAATATTTACAAACATGTATAGGATAAAGCAGAATTCTGCAAATTATTATTATTTCTTTTTTTTTTTGGAAAGAATAAGTAATTTTGTGAAAAGAAAGCTCAAGATATTCAGTAAAACCAATATGTTTAAAACTGTAAAATTAAATTACAGCCTTATTAATAATAAAACTTAGAATGTTCTAAGACGTAACTAGAATGTAATTAGTGAAAACTGCATTAATAATGCCATTTAAATGCATGTTAACACTAGAATGATGCTAAATCACTAGTCATCAGTTTGGGTATGTTTTACAATAAGTTAAAGTTAACCTAAAAGTTTGACAAAAATGTCAGCAGTTTTTATTTTCCCTCCCAATTAACAGATCAAGAACGTTTTTCTGAAATATTAAATAATTTAATGCGAAATTTTCCGTATTTATATGTCAGTAACCTCAATAACTATTATAAAATTTTATTATAGCATGGTTACTTATCGAATTCATTAGGGAGTTTTTGAACCCCTTAAAATTTAGCACGTCGTTATCGTTATTCTGAGCATGTGCAGTTCCAAAAAGAGTATCATTTTTAGCACTGCGCGTGCTCAGTATAACGATTGCGATAACGATAAGGTAAAAATTTAAGGTGTTCTAAATCTCCCGTAACCCCCGAGTTAACGTGGGCTACGAATCTCCCTATTATAAAAGGTAAAGTTAATGCTTATCAAGAGCGGATTTACCATGAATTCAAATTTTACATTAGCAAAAAGCAAAAACGTAATTAGTTTAAAAAAATATAAACGTACTTCACTTAAGGATATTTTATTAAACACTTCCATTTGCTATTTCATGTTTGTCCAAAGAAAAACGTACCTATACCTATCTAAATACACAGATAATTTTTAATTTCACAACATTTTTTAAAAATATGATTCTTTGAGATACTCCCCCATGTTGAAAAGCTAAATCCGCCCTTGATTGCTTTTTAACACAAAACAGTTTTGACACAAGACACTTGTCAGTCTTGTCACTTTGCGTAAATGTTTGTAAATGCAAGCAGAATGCAGGTTAGATTTATTGCAGTGAAATTAGCTCTATGTATAGAATGAGATGTTGTCACATTAACTTCTTATTTAGCATGCTGTTAGTTATTTGTCTATAAATATTTAATTATTAATATGAACTACTTAGATTGATTTAAGAATACGGTTAGTTGTCATTAGTTAACTTCATGTTATTGTGATTATTATTAATATGGGTGCATATATTTATTTTATCACTGTTGAATGTATTCGCTTAAGGCACAGTATATATACATATGTATGTATATGTCTAACAGATTCTACAGTGCTTCTCGCCTCTAACCTACACACTCTCGTATGTTTCTTTATTTTCATATTAAGTTCAAACCTTTGTTAGTTGTGCAATCAACAAAAGTGAATATTATTTAGAATATTATTATTTATATCAATAATAGTTATAATGAAATGGTGAAAACGAATAAATACTATTTTAACTGTTTGAAACAAGGTTAAATATTAGAAATAAATATTTTTCTCTTAAGATTTGTATACCGGCGAAGCTTGTAATTCTGAATATTTCTAAAATGACCTTTTTCGATAAAACAATGCCTACCATGGATTTTTATTTTCAGTTTTCTATCCATTCTCAATAGGCCGTGACCAATGATGATTTATATTTTGTTTAGCGAAAAAATATTTATTTTTGTTAGTTAATTCGAAAATAAATTGGAAAGATACGGTGGTGTGTAGGAGAGAGGTATGGCGTGGTCTGTGGATATGACACATTGTATATCTAGGGAGGCAGGTGATAAAACTTAATAAACCTGATTCAATTTACTTTCTTTCGAGTTTACATCAGTTGCAAAATATTAAAAAAAGAAAACCAGAAGTATTCAAAATAGATACCGAAAGTGTAGCATCAAGGCAAACTCTAAAGTTTGCCCTAAAAACCCAGTGTATATAATAAAAATAAATATCTGACAAATTAACTAAGTTTTATCAGTGGTTTTTAGTTTGATATAGTTCTACAATAATATTACAAATTATATTTAAAATCATGTCTAAACAAACCAATTATAATAAAATTTAAAAGAAATTAAACACTTAACTAGCTTTCTTCTTCTATAAGGTTCAAGTCGATTCTCGATTCCTCGTTAGTAGAATGGGAAAATTTGTGAGAAAAAAATTGTTAGATTGACATTTTTCACATTCAAAAGTCATCACATGCACTGATAACTATGATATTATTAATCTTCCACTAGTCCTTCCTACAACATCTTCTGGAGAAAAGAAAGCTACGTTTGATTTAAGAATATTGTTTCCGAGGAGTTACATTTTATCACCATTAATAGGTACCTACTTTCTTTCAATTTTCTTTTAAATGATTTCTATTTTTCTATACCTTAAGCCTGCGTCCAATCAACCCTGTGATTGTTATCTCATACATGTTTTCCTAATACAGATTTATCAATTTGGTAATTTCTAACATAATTTTTATGTTAGACCCCTATTTGTAATGGTTTAGATGTCCCACCTATTGGTATATATACCGCATCCACAAGGAATTTGGTAAATACAATTTTTTGATTTTGATCATTATTAGTATTAAGTATTAATCTTAAAGTGTTTTTGTTTTAAATGTCATCCTTATTTTAAAATTATTACCAAGCTTTTCAAGTCTTTCGGATAACTCTCGAATATATGGAATGGTTGTTATTGATAATTTGGTAACTGGTAATTTGATAATTTCATTAATAATTTATCTCTTAGTTCACTTTTCGATTTTATTCCTATATAAAGAAAGATGTAAACAATTAAATAAGCAAATAAATAGTATTAAAAATATACTATAAAAAAATATCATATCTGTTGAGAAATTTTATTTTAGTAATCTAGTAATAGAAATTTTAGCAATCTGTCATGAAAGCAATATTCAAATATTTTGGAGAAACAAGAAAAAACGGACACTGGTCTATAATTTTATACATTATGACACTCGTGTTTTTTAAATATGGGTACAACTTTTCCAATTTACACAATTTATTGAGAAGTCCGGAAATGTCCCTGTCCGAAACGACCAATTAATTAAATAATACAGATTTTACAATAGCTCAGAACCTTTTTTATGATGAAAACTGGAATGTCATCCGGTTGGGGCGAATTCACTTATCAGTCACGATGGTTCACTGAGCTGTCGCGACGGTTCACTAAACCGTAGAAATATTTTAAGTATAAATAAGACGCAATGTTAAGCATAGGTTTAGTTTTAATCATCTCCATATGGTGGCAACTTGGTTGGCGAAGCGCACGTCGAGTGCAGTATAGTGTTTTGGTGTTATGTGGAAAACTACGTCAGTTTTAAAAAAATAAATTTGAAAGAATCTCATACTTCCGGGTATCTCCTCGGAAACAATATTCTTAGATCAAACGTGGTTTTCTCTTCTCCAGAAGGATGGTACTAGTGGAAGATTAATAATATCCTAGTGATCAGTGCATGTGATGTCGTTTTTTGAATTAAAAATGTCAATCCGACAATTTTTTTCACAAACTTTCTCATTCTACTGATGACGAATCGAGAATCGTCTTTGAACGTATAGAAGAACAAAGCAGTTAAGTGTTTAATTTATTTTAAATTTTATTATAATTTGTTTGTTTAGATATAATTTGAAATATAATGTGTAATATTATACAATTATATTAAACGAAAAAAACACTGATAAAATTTAGTTAATTCATCATTTATTTTATTCGGGCATGCCCTCCTCAAATAAAATAATGGCGTGATAAAATAAATTTTCAAAATTTAAATCCAAGTAGTCTCTGAAATATTCTAATGGGTGGTCACCGTGAGAGACCCTATATATTATACATTTGTTTTTTGGCGCAAACTTTGGAAAGTTGCCTTGATACTATACTTTCGATATATATTTTGAATACTTCTTGTTTTCTGTTTTTTATTATTTTACAGGTGGTGTAATCTTAAAAGAAAATAAAATGAATAATGAAGCTGCACCATACGTAAGTTACAGACATTACCTAATAAACCTATTGACTATCAGACTGAACTAACCCAAAATAATGTGCTGTATTTTGATAAAAGAATTATATACTTGCATTGTTTGTTTTATGTTAATAAAAACATATATTATGTACCTTATACAGTGCGAGAAGTTTTATTTCCGTTTAAACAAAATGGCAATACTAGTTTCCAAAAAACCAATATATGACTGTTCCCTTTAACGAATAGGTTTATTATCTAATATTTTTTATTTTCACAAACAACAAAATTCTTAATTAAATTAAGAACATCTTGATAATATATCACCCCTCACCATATATTTTAAAATCTCCTTGTCTGATCCTAAGCCAATGATGAAACACTTTAAAACAAACGTTATTACCTGAATTAGCTAACAGAGCAAATTATAACATGTCAAAGTTCAAGACATAAGACAAAGAGACTAAAATATAAATATATGTCAGTTAACGAGACCATTAGTCGACACGATATGTGTTATTAAAGTCAATTAAAAGGTATTTTAATGAAACCTAACTGCAATAAGTGGTACCCAGCTGTTGACCTGACAAAATTTTATGATGGAAAATAAAGTCTGTAGATGTACTCACATAGCATGTAATATAGAGTAGTTGTAAAGTAATTTAAATAATAATTAATTGCATTAAACTTGATAACCATATTAAAGTAGACAAATCCTAATCTCTTTTCCCGCTGAACTATTCTTAAATTTTCAGCTGCAATTTAAATGCCAAAACTAAAACCAATTCTGCACTTATCAGATTTAAAACTTTATTAAGTTGGAAGCCAGCAGATGCCCGAACTGCCTTCACTTCGGCTGCGATAAAAGTTAATAAACCTTTTTCTCAAATTTACTCTAAATATACACAGACTGTAATATAACCTGACCCCAGAATAATTTCAGCTCCACCTTATTGCCTCTTTCCAATTTTCAGTCTTTTGTCGGCTCAAATATTATATTGAAAGATTACATTAAAAGTGTAAAAATCTGTAGACAATAATATATGCATAAAACATTTGAACAAAGAAATTAAGAATGGTCAACTAAATCGCTATAGGCAATAATTGCCTTCGAATAAATCACAGAATACTTAGGTTTTCACACAGATAAAATAGTTTTCTCGCTATATCCATTTACCAAAGAATATATTTTCTTAAATTCTAAAACGTTAGTTTTCCACTTGTTTAAATATAAACATTTAAATATACTAAAAATGTGTCAGTTGTCTGTTATACTATCAAGAAAAAATGTCGAAATATTCACAGTGGACTGGTTAGTTCGTAAGTATTGTCCTGTAATTGTTAGTATATAGTGTATAATAGCGAGCCGGTGGCTCAGGGTTTAGTGTCTCAATCGCTCAACCCAGAGGTCGCGGGTTCAAATCCTCATTCCACCAAACAATTTTTAATTAAATTGTTTACTCGTAGATCAAGGCTTGTTCGCAGGATGGGTTGGCAACCATTTTGGCGAAAGCCTAGGATGGGAAGAATGTCAACTTGGTGTTAAATGTGAGATATTAAATTAAAATCAGTTGATGTTTGACTGTTCCCCTACACTAATGAGGTTTTCCAGGTTTCCCTCATTCCAGCACTAAATGGTGGTTAGGCCCTACCAACGTAAGGCGTTCCTGAGACGCAAATGCAGCCCGTGAAATAATAATATACCACCCCCTCTCCCGCACAAGTCTCAGACTTTCGGCTAATCCTTGTGATTAGAATGGGGAGTAAATATTATATTACGTAATGAGCATGAAAAGTAGCATTCGAGTCTCATGTTCCACATGAAAATCACACAAGTGTGTTAGTACTCTTTTCAGCTAGTTCTTTCTCTACATACAATGATTTTACCACGACTCAAGACAAAAAAAAATTGTAACTATTTAATCAACTTTTCAAAAAAACATTGATAATAAGAAACTAGAAAGTTATTATATCACAGCGAAACAAGTTCTTTTAGATTTTTATCCAGTAAAACCATTTATAGTTATACAGTTAGTGTATTATTGTTGCAATTAGAAATATTTATAGGGTGGGACACAGTTCTTTAATCAACCTAGGTCTCAGCCACAACGATTAATTTCCACTCTCCATGTCGCACATCACCATACCTGTATCCTCAAGAATTGTAGCCGATGTTCTTCGAAAGCAATGGCCCATGTATAGTTCAGGATGTGTTAAATAGAAATAGTTGACTATTATTTTGGCATACAGGGTGTTACAACATCGTATGTTACAAATACGTGGACGTGTTCTACAAAAAAAACAAGAAAAATATTTATTTACACTTTTGTCCTAGCACTTCATTCGTTTTCAGGGGTACTGTAAGAACTAACGATACGATATTTATTAACGAGATATGGAATTTGAACTATAACCGGTGGGATAGATACAGGGTACGTCTGCGATCTCTTAGGCAAAAAAAAAAATAATATGTGGCGGCATTGATAACAGTTTGAAAAACACGATTATGGTATCTTTCACCTTTTTCGTATCTCTAATATTTAGGCACAAATTAAATATTCATAGAAGTATTCAAAAGTTCAATGACGTCACATTGAACAACTATGTGAATTTTAGATGACAAGTTAACCTAAGTAGTGTTTAATAGTGTTACAGTGGAATTGCACAATTTCTGTTGATATCAACGTTTCAATTTATGCCTATTATGCTATTTGTGCTCGAAAAATTTTAAACGTAAACGAATCAAGCTAATACAAAAGTGTAAAGAACTTTATGTTTGTTCAAAATCATGTGAATTTAATTTCTGTATTCCAGATATTAATATAGGCTGTCTTGAGACATCCTGCGTCATATAGGAAATTCTCGAAAATAACCCAAAATTCTAGCTGTTTGTCATCAAAAATTGGTTTTCTTTCTCTGGTCTTACAGCATCTCTTGATGCTTTAAGATCTTGATGGTTTACTTTTCTGTGGATTGGAGCAGCAAATTTTACACAAATTCTTGATATTATGTTATCACATTCTCCATAAACAATAAACTTAATTTAAGCCGTCTTCTTAAGTATAATGTAAATGAGTTGGCATTTTCTATTTAATACGTTTATAGAATGGTGGTCAATATCACCAACCGCCAAAGCTACTGACAACAATTTGGAAATTTGTCACATGCTAATTTGTGCCATTTTATACACAAACTACTTGAAAACACGGAATAATTTAATTTCTACAGTTCTGTAGAGTACAGTTCTACTATAAAATTCCTTTTAACAGTGAACTCTTAAGAGATGGGTTTAAGAAAATTTTATGTCACTCAATTCAGAATTGAATTCAGCTATAAAATAGTACACTGGATGCTCCATTGAAAGAAGGCGAGCTTTGCGACATCGGAAATTATTAAGTTGATTAGTCAATTTTAAATATTAAGAAGTGAAGCCAGTGTCCATATTACCTCTTATACAAAAATGGAAACTAAAGACAATGCCAGTGCCACAAACTTAAAAATATTTTAGCTGTGTTGGCCCTACTAACTTAAGGCACCAACTAAATTTTCAAATTTTTTCAAGATGTACTTTTTCTTACATCGCTCGCATAGCTCGTCATCGCGTCAGTTCCTGGTGGGATAGCCTATATCCATAGTGTCCTATTTAAAATATGAAAGTCTTGAGTACCTACTTCAACTCAAAATGTGCGTATAGAAATGTGAATGTATTAAATGTATCTCTACTCCAAACTGATCCCTTTAATCATCTCCATATGGTGGCAACTTGGTTGGCGAAACGCACGTCGAGTGCAGTATAGTGTTTTGGTGTTATGTGGAAAACTACGTCAGTTTTAAAAAAATAAATTTGAAAGAATCTCATACTTCCGGGTATCTCCTCGGAAGCAATATTCTTAGATCAAACGTGGTTTTCTCTTCTCCAGAAGGATGGTACTAGTGGAAGATTAATAATATCCTAGTGATCAGTGCATGTGATGTCGTTTTTTGAATTAAAAATGTCAATCCGACAATTTTTTTCACAAACTTTCTCATTCTACTGATGACGAATCGAGAATCGTCTTTGAACGTATAGAAGAACAAAGCAGTTAAGTGTTTAATTTATTTTAAATTTTATTATAATTTGTTTGTTTAGATATAATTTGAAATATAATGTGTAATATTATACAATTATATTAAACGAAAAAAACACTGATAAAATTTAGTTAATTCATCATTTATTTTATTCGGGCATGCCCTCCTCAAATAAAATAATGGCGTGATAAAATATATTTTCAAAATTTAAATCCAAGTAGTCTCTGAAATATTCTAATGGGTGGTCACCGTGAGAGACCCTATATATTATACATTTGTTTTTTGGCGCAAACTTTGGAAAGTTGCCTTGATACTATACTTTCGATATATATTTTGAATATTTGTTTTTTGTTTTTTATTATTTTACAGGTGGTGTAATCTTAAAAGAAAATAAAATGAATAATGAAGCTGCACCATACGTAAGTTACAGACATTACCTAATAAACCTATTGACTATCAGACTGAACCCAAAATAATGTGCTGTATTTTGATAAAAGAATTAGATACTTGCATTGTTTGTTTTATGTTAATAAAAACATATATTATGTACCTTATACAGTGCGAGAAGTTTTATTTCCGTTTAAACAAAATGGCAATACTAGTTTCCAAAAAACCAATATATCACTGTTCCCTTTAACGAATAGGTTTATTATTTAATATTTTTTATTTTCACAAATAACAAAATTCTTAATTAAATTAAGAACATCTTGATAATATATCACCCCTCACCATATATTTTAAAATCTCATTGTCTGATCCTAAGCCAATGATGAAACACTTTAAAACAAACGATATTACCTGAATTAGCTAACAGAGCAAATTATAACATGTCAAAGTTCAAGACATAAGACAAAGAGACTAAAATATAACATCCTGCCTCATATAGGAAATTCTCGAAAATAACCCAAAATTCTAGCTGTTTGTCATCAAAAATTGGTTTTCTTTCTCTGGTCTTACAGCATCTCTTGATGCTTTAAGATCTTGATGGTTTACTTTTCTGTGGATTGGAGCAGCAAATTTTACACAAATTCTTGATATTATGTTATCACATTCTCCATAAACAATAAACTTAATTTAAGCCGTCTTCTTAAGTATAATGTAAATGAGTTGGCATTTTCTATTTAATACGTTTATAGAATGGTGGTCAATATCACCAACCGCCAAAGCTACTGACAACAATTTGGAAATTTGTCACATGCTAATTTGTGCCATTTTATACACAAACTACTTGAAAACACGGAATAATTTAATTTCTACAGTTCTGTAGAGTACAGTTCTACTATAAAATTCCTTTTAACAGTGAACTCTTAAGAGATGGGTTTAAGAAAATTTTATGTCACTCAATTCAGAATTGAATTCAGCTATAAAATAGTACACTGGATGCTCCATTGAAAGAAGGCGAGCTTTGCGACATCGGAAATTATTAAGTTGATTAGTCAATTTTAAATATTAAGAAGTGAAGCCAGTGTCCATATTACCTCTTATACAAAAATGGAAACTAAAGACAATGCCAGTGCCACAAACTTAAAAATATTTTAGCTGTGTTGGCCCTACTAACTTAAGGCACCAACTAAATTTTCAAATTTTTTCAAGATGTACTTTTCCTTACATCGCTCGCATAGCTCGTCATCGCGTCAGTTCCTGGTGGGATAGCCTATATCCATAGTGTCCTATTTAAAATATGAAAGTCTTGAGTACCTACTTCAACTCAAAATGTGCGTATAGAAATGTGAATGTATTAAATGTATCTCTACTCCAAACTGATCCCTTTGATCTCGGAGTGATATCTATCGCGAACAAAAACATTCGGGAAAATCATTTATTTACTTATAGACATAATTATGTCGAATACCCAAATTTTTACATATTTGCCAGTCTTGTAAAAAGTGTAATTATATGTCTAACTAATGACACACGAAACTTAACAAGATTTTATTTAAAGCTAGAATTATACAGGCTCAGTCTTGAAAACTAGTTCTTATTATATGACAAGTTGACAATTTTGTTATTTAGAAAATTGCATTTGGCGGTAATGATAATGTAGTTGGGTCGATTTATGAAAGCGAAGCCAGCAATAAACAACAGTGAGATAGTATATTATATCCTTTTTACCTGTTTGCACCTTAAATTGGGATTCAGCTGTCAAATAGTTTTATTTCTAAGGTGTTCCACCGTGAATTCCATTGATCTGTTATAGAAAAAAAACTATAATTGTTAGGAATAATAATCTGAAAATCTTAAATTTGGTAGCATACCAGCGGTGATGTGGGCCATTCGGCTAAAATATTTTCTAGATGGTCTCGCTTCTAGATGTTAACTTGCTTATTTTAAATAGGACACCCTATATATTATTTCATTTTTAGATTTTACGCTATATAGTAAACAAATTCCATGTATAATATCTTATATCTAAGTCTAATCGTCACTTTTTTAAAAAAATGAGGTTTGAAGACCGAAAAATAATTACCAATTTTGACTGTAAGCGAGATTTTATTATTTAATTTGGGTTATTTTCGTTCCTTGTTTTAAAATAAACAAGTTGACATCTACTTCCGGTATAACCGAAATGGTCACCATTACCATCTTGAAAATATCTCAGTCGAATGGCTTCCATCTCTAGCGCCATTCATAGAGGGATAGCAAACAGAGGTCCCTCTCCGAACCTACCCTGACGACTGACCCATCAAGGCTAATTTGTAATTAACTTTGTTTGACTATATCCAAGAGTTAAGCAAAATTAGTTATAGCCTAAAACCGCCACATTCATGGGTATGGTCGATTAGGTTCATGTTTTTCATTACCAACTGAAGTTAGAAATCCAGTCAATCTTAATTTCTTCAATAGTTATCATACATTATTATGATTTATATGTTTATTTTGATCATTTTCATTTAAAAAATGAGCTGCTCCTGTAGTATAATTATTTATACTACATACTTTGTTTCTTATAAAAAGGTTAATTTTTGAATTCTTTTATTTAGAGTATACACCATTTTATTATAAATAGTATTTTAATATCTTTCAAATCCGTATTTGGCATTTACAGTTAAAACACAAGTTCTTAGTTATGTTCAAAATTTTCTTTCAAATTACAGAATATAGACCTTACACTTTGTACACTCTTTTTGGATATATTTCTCTTACTAGAGCTGGACCCATCAAACGCCATATCAGTAGGTGTATTTATTATTGAACACTATACAGATATGTAAAAATATATAAGTCGTTCCATTTAAAAAACATGTTTGATCATTTCTTCCAATTTGGGACGTATAAATAAAAATTGACGTATCACGGGAATTTGGCTATAAAAATTGTATAGCCAGTTATTGAAGGTGGCTTCTTTTCGTTATGATTCCATGTATATACAGTTCATTAATTAAAATATTTTATTGATTTTATTCACATTCAATGTAGCTTATTGTTGCGCTTAGATAGAAATTGCTATATTTAAACTTTTTCATAGGATCAGCTTGGTATCAATTAATTGAATACATTTTATATAATTTTTCTATTTAAAATGTTTTTCTTAACTTTTTAAATTATGTAAATAAGCCTAGCTATTACATGATAACTTTAGGTTATGTTGTTTATCTGTTATCTGCGTATCTGTGCTATCACAGTTTTTGTTTGTATACAAAGGAAATAACATCGTTACAAACGCCAATAAATATACATATAACACTAATAAGAAGTATCATTGAAAGAGAAGGATTTAGTTTAATGTCAAATAAATTAATAAGTATTTTTGGGTAAGTACTTAACTCAAAGAAACAACAACGTTTTCTTGTTTCTCATTATATTTCAGGTATTTAAGAAAATATGTCAAACATAGCCGACTAAGAGGATTTTCTACATTCCCTTTACTGACTCAAGGACTTGTGTCATCAAAATTTGAAACTATGGTCCGCTCAGTTGCCTCTATTTCCAAAAATGTTTTTTCTAATTTGTCTGTTTGCCACATTACTTTACGAAATATAGAGGGATTTCATTTTGTATAATTCAAAGCATTTCTAGACTAGAGTAGTTACCGAGTATGCTTTAATTACAAAGATATATCGGAAGTTTTTACATTTTCCCTGAATTTACTTTTATAAAATTTAGCAGAAATATATTTAAAAGTGTTTCCACAATATTTTATTTTATTATGTTAAATAGTTGGAACTGTCTAAAACAAAACTTGAAACATTTGAACGAAGAAATGTTTCAAATTCCCGAAGGCTACAATAATGATAGTTTTGATTAAAGTTCAATTTAAATATTTCTTTTCAGTAATGAATTTAGTTTCAGAAAAAATGTCAATTAATGAGATATTTAGATAAATTAATACTGTCGCTTAAATTTAAATTATATTAAAAAAGTTTACACATTTCGGATGCCACAAACAGTCTGGAAGAGTACTGTGTGTACCTAGCGGGAAAGTGTTTCCGGGCTGAGAGAAGAAATGGACAGCCAAGGCGAAGCCGAGCCTGGCCACCTCTAGAAGACCGGAAAACTACTTTCCCGCCATCGTGCACGCAACATTTATCTTACATTTATCTTCTTTATCACAAGAAAAAATTATAAACTTCAAAAAATGTTTATATAACAATATTTACAAAAAAAATATTTCTTTGATATATTGTTATTAAATACAGGACTATGAAAAGTGGAATTATTAGCAAAGGCAATATCTTGTTTAGATAAACCAGATAACTGAGTTTGTTCTGAAATTGTTGTTGAAAATAAATCATGACGATTTGTAACTTCTGGAGGTTCTCTGATACGTCAAGCTTCCGCATATGGTTGGTTTCATTCTTCGTTTTTTTTTAAACATAACATTTTTTTGCAAATCAAAATTTTATTCTCAAGATAATCTTCAACGTAGCCTTCTGCTACACTCGCAGGTTTTCCTTAAAATTACTTTATACTTTATAATATTAAATTAAATGACACTGCGATGGCAGATAATTGATGCGCCATCTATTGATAAAAAGTAGATTTTTTTTCGCTAGCTGTGCACATGCCTACTTTCGCGCCTCTAAAGGCTCACGAAAATAGGATTTTCACCTATTTATTTTTACTCTATTGCTAGAAATATAAATAGTAGCAGAACATAGCGTGGTAGTAGGTACGATTTGAAAAATGTTTAGCTGCTCCGTTATTTTGTTATACCTATCCGAAATGTATAAATTCTATGGTCTTCCTTATTTCTGTGCGGTATCCTCGATTCACCCTTGTTATTTTGGTCATGCACTATTGAAATCACTATTAAATCAATTACATTAACAATAATTACATATACGTTACCGACATAGATAGATATCCGGAAGCTATGTCTGATTAAATTATAGACCACATTAATGAAAAATTAAACAAATACACATATTTACTAAAAATATATTTTTCAGTTCATGAAATAAAAAACATTATCTACGTCTAAATATTCAACGAATGGATGGATATTTAAATTAACAGCCCTTAAGGCATTCTACCTAACTTATCATAATTAAATAATGAAAAACAGTTGGCGGGCTTGTTTAAACAGCTGTTCTGAAAATTTTGTGAGAAGTTTATAAAATCGTATGTACATCTGTGGTTCCCAAACTTTTCCTAGTCGCTGCGCATTTTTTCAACTAATTTTTTCCATGGCACCCTACCCTAAATAAAAGTATTCGTAAGTAAGAAATAAAAATAAATAAAATTCGTGTATCTTAATTTTTTTTCTTGCTTTATTAACATTAAATTATTAATTAATGTGATGGATGAGCCAGAAAATCACTGCACAGTTTTTCAAATCATGGAATTAAAGTGGACACGGCCACCCTCATTTCCTTTTCCACCTTGATTTTTGCTCTATATTTGCTTTTTATTATAGCGACCGCCGAAAACTCAGCTTCGCAACAAATACCATGTCGAAAATGGAATTAAAATCCACTGAGCTTTATCACTTAAAAGGGGTATTTATCTTTCATTGAAATCCAAAATTCTGTCAATTCCATGGAATTAAAATCCCCTGAGCCTTATCACTTAAAAGGGGATATTTATCTTTTATTGAAATACAAGATTCTGTCAATTCCATGCTGCCAAATTTTGCTTTCAAACCGTTATCGCAAGATAGTTCGATAAGATCTTCTTCTTCGTCAGAAGTAAATTCAGACGGAACACTAGTGTTAAATGGATCTAGAATCCATGCAAACTTATCGAAATTTTCATTTTTAAAATGTTTCTCAAACCAGATAATTAGCTGTGAGAAATCGTCCTCAAACATAATTTTTTATCTTGACAAAGATCAAGTTCATTTGACGTCAATAATTGATGTAGTATTAAAAAACAATCTTCCCCTGCATCTTGATTCAGTTTTCTTCTCCACAGTTTGCAGTTTTTTATAAAAGCTGATATTTTTTCCGTTAATTTCAAATGGTGCATGTTTTATCCCTGAAGAAAGCGATTAAGGGAATTTAGCTCCTTAAAAATGTAGCATAAATATGCAAGTTTTATTAAAAAATCGGCATTAGCACAATATTCTGCATCTTTATATTCTTCTTCTTTAATGAAAATAAGAATTTCTTATTGCAATTCAAAGGTACGTGATAAAACATTATCACAAGGGATCCATCGTGCACTGCTATAACACAACAAAGACGGGTGTTCGGCTCCCATATGCTCAGACGGTTTTTTAAAAAACCTTGCTTTCAATGAACGAGATTTCATAAAATTTACCACATTCACCACACATTCCCACATCTGATTCAGTGCAGGCCTCAGATTATATGACGAGGACAAAATCACGAGGTTTGTCAACGGTGTAGTGATGATTAGCTTCTAAATGGCGTTTCAATTTACTTGGAGCATACACTCGGTTGTCAAAATTCTCATATACAGTACACATTGTGGTCTCTCCTCACCATTAATTTCTGTTGACGTAAAACCAAACTCTAAATAACTGTCATCATATTTATGATATTTTCGTTTCTTCACACTCGTGTCACTGGTTGATGCCATACTTTCTTTATCCGCACAATTACGTCTATTACTGTTCAAAGATCGGTCCATTATCAAAGATACAAGGTCCAAAAATCACAAAATTATTTATCAAAGACAACATACAAGAAGTAATATAACACTAACTAAATTATAATATGAAGTAATTTATGTCGCTGATTATTTATATGAAGCGCTGAGTTTAACTTCACTTGACTTAGATTATAAGTCAAATGACTGAATCGAGCCGGCAACGCTTGCTTATATACTTTCCGCAAAATCTTCCTGAACATTCGAAATCTGTCGAGAATGATCTACGCACCTCTACGTGTCTAGTGCGACCATAGATTATAGAGAGCAATAGATGGGCCACTCTACCTCCCCGCCAAAACCGTTAATAGCGCCGCTCGTGATGCGTGGTTGAACTACCGGAGCTGCGCTGGTTGCCTACCTTATGGGTCGATTCTGCGTTATACACAAATTTTCTGTAAATGTACAGATCTGTAGTTTACGATAATCCTGTAACCAACTATTTTACAGAAACTATAATTTAACGATTCTGCGTTCTTTTCTGTAAAAGAATACTTTACAGATGTACAAATGAACTACTGCTACTTCAGATTGATCATATTTACGTTTTAACCTAACACCTAACCCAACTTATAAATTATTTATACCTGAGAAGATTACTCTTTTGATATTTTATACCTTTACCGTCATTTAATCATTTTTAATTTACAAGATATAAGTATAGTTAGTGCCAACAAACTTCAGAAAAAGTAGTGGCTGGTTAGCAATCAGAGTATGAGGTGTCATACTTATATGCATTTACTCCGCGTTTACTTTTATTTTTAGAATAGTACCTAATGTTAATAATAATAATAAAATAAATATAACAATTCCTGATATACTAAATATTATACTGCATTCCTTACATTATTATTCAATTATTTATTACAAAAAATTAATACGTTTTATACGAATAAAACAAAAACGCTTGAGAAGCACAACTTCTCAACTATATCAACTATATACAAGCTATAGAAAGTAATAAGTATTATTAAGATTTAGCGATAGGTACTGTGAATTCTAGGTACACTACAACCATAATACAATTTTGTATCATGACTACAACGAAACTGAGTGTAGGTAATAGAGGGCCTAAAAATTTTTAAAAACTTTTAATCATTAAAGTTTATTGAGCACGTCAAAAGGGTACAGTTCATGCGTCTTATTCAGGTCATAGATTACGTAGATTATTCATGTTTCCTTTAAATTCTCACAAATTTTCTAAAATTATATGGTTACATTACTTCTTATACTATACATAGGTATCGCAATAAATGTAAGTTGGGAATTGATTGTTATTTACTTTTTCTAACCTCGCAAAGCTCCTTGTAAATCCACTACGGCAACATTGAACCCACTCGTAAATATTTACAAATCTGTAAAGAATTTACGAGTTTCTGTAGAATACAAATGTGCGCAGAATATCAAATGTTCTGTAAATTTACAGAATCTTACGGATGTGCTTACAGACGCGCGCAGAATTGACCCATAAGATACTTTTTAATTATTTATTTAAATTTCACATTTTGAAAACAATTTAATAAAATATATTCACTATTTTACACATCAAGATTTATTATAAAAATATGTGTATAATAGTGAATACATTTTACCAAACTGTTTTAAAAATGTGATTGAAAATATTGTGAAGGTGTTCTGACGTGAAGTAATGTATTTAAAAAAATAATTCAATGTAAAATAAAATTTATTAATAAAAAGAACATTTAAACATATGACCAAATAATTGTTAAATTATACAACACAAACTTACGAGACACATAAAATGTTTAAACAGCAACTATTAACCTGTAAGTTTTCTTTCGATAGATCTCAAATATGTTTGTCGGAGAAATTCATTGAATACAGTTGTTGGATGTTCACACACCATTTCCTACGCATCTGAAAATTAAAATATTACATGGTAAGCAGTGTGAATACCTTGATAACAAAACCTATTAACTATAATTTTTAATAAATGTTAGGATGACAGTGATATTTTGTGACTGATTTTATATATCTGACTATAATTGATGTTTTTTTTATTGTGAACTAATAATAGACACTGCAGTATCTACTCGTACATTTGTTACAATGGTTATTTAGGATATTGTTTGTTAAAACAGTATTTATATAACTAGATAAACAAAAAGTTTATACTCATCAAGCGATTGTACAATCATCTACTTTAACTTTGGTGCATAAAATTTTCTAAAAGACCTTTTCTATAATTCAAAATGCTTTTATTAGAATCTCAACATAAGTCTGGGAGAAATGAAGGAGAACAACCTTCAATTAATATTTCACACTGCAATTTTTTATGCATTTGTCTGAGTTCAGTCAAAAGAATTAACGGTTAAAAATAAATACTTCTTGTATAATAAAAAAAATAAGTATTCAACACGTTGGAATTGAAGTAAGAAAACTAAATACTGTTTTTCGCTTTTCTCTAAAACGACTTGCATGCAATTTAATAAGTAACATTAGAAAAAAGTTCGTGCTACAGATAGAAATTCATAAAAAATTGATGAACAATTAAAAAGTACATGTACACAGACAAGGCAAGAAACAACGACTAAACGAGAACAACCACAGAACAGAATTAAGTGCAGATGCTAGCGCTCCTCGTGATGCGTGGTTGAACTAATATTGAGGGTTGACTTTTCCGTGGGAGTGCCCATGCCCTGAGTGCGACTATATGACGGGATCGTGAAGACCACGATATACAGACTAGTTAGGATTTCAGGCCAGGCCTGGCCGGGCTGGGAAAATGTGCATATTTTACTGCACATTTTTCATTTATTATATATCATTTCATTTAACATAATTCATTTATTTTAACTTTATTATCAAAAATGATTATTTGTTATGTTAACAGAAGTGCAGCGCCTTACGCAATATTTTATTATGAATATTATAAAAGTCACTAGTGGCAATAATATGACATTAGTTTTCATTTCCGTGCGTTATCCCGGATCCGCCTCCCTTATCTATCCTCATCTACTACTCAAATTCCATCTCTAATGAAAAGTAATCTGTGAGCTAATAAAATATTTTTGTAATTTTCCCGTTGTTGTTCCCGACTTCAATCTGGCTTGGTCGGTTCTGGCCTAGTCTGGCCTGGCCTGTTCTGGCTGGCCCTGGCCTATTATGGCCGGGCCTGACCTATTATGGCCGGGCCTGACCTGTTCTGGCCGGGCCTCGCCTGTTCTGGCCGGGCCTGGCCGGGCCTGGCCGGGCCTGGCCTGGTCTGGCCGGGCCTGGCCTGGTCTGGCCGGGCCTGGCCTGGCCGGGCCATTACTGTCCAGAGGTCTGGCTTTAATTGTGCCAAACTTTCGGTGAATGTATCTGGCGTGGCCTGGCCTAGCCTATACTCTTTCGGGCCGGGCCTGGCCTGGTCTGATTTTTTTAAAAAAGTCGCAACTCTAATACAGACACAGTGAAGACGCAGTGCGTTGACGGCTCACGTTCGCAAGAGTGTTCTGCGCCGGCGACTTTATTTTTATAGTGTCAAATAAAAACAAACCATACAAAAAAAATAAGTATTTTTAGCTTCTCACTTTGTTTAGTTAGGCTAAATGGCTTTGTTAAATTAATTATGAGGCTTTTACAATATTTTGCGGCGCCCCTGTGAAGAGGCCGCAGCTTCCCGAGGTGCCGCGGCTCACAGTTTGGGAATCACTGGTATACATGAAGATATTCAGCCCTATGATGCCCTATCATTTGATGTTAAAGTAACATCGGTGTTAAACTTTATAGCCAAACAGAAATTATTATTTTTCAAAACATAGCTTCTGTTTGGATATTAACTTAACAGCCCTTGTTATAAAATAACATATGGGATACATCATAGGCCTGAATTAAGGTAGAAAGGAAAAATCGTGTGAAGTATATAACTTGACATATAAAGTGAATTGAACTTGCATTTATTAAGAATGTGAACTGGGCAACTATACTTTTGTAGTTCAGTCAATTCAATAAAATACTTTTATTAATTCAAATATATGTCAGTTTAAATACATAATATCAAATAAAATCATGACAAGGCGCAGTCGTAAAGGAATGAGAAGGCAACAAGTCGAAGACAATAATGGAAGTTCTATAAAATGGAGTTCTTAAAACAACTAATAATTATGATAATGGAAGGTGATCTTGGTGTAAATTGAAACCAGTTTAAAAAAATTTTTTGAGTATACCTGTAGCAACAGGAGGTATTTCCAAATCTGAAATCTGAAATATATTGAAGTGAAGAAAGGATATGAATTAATGAAACTGTGAAAACGTCTACTAATGAAAGCAAATATAATAAAATAGTCTTAAAAAAAAGTATTTCAGAAGAATATTTTCTTCCAAAAAGTAATGTAAGTGTAGAAGTTCATAAATTTAACATCGGATACATGGATAAAAGTTTTATAATTATCAGAATAATGAGCGGCAAGCAAGGTAGGTCGCGGTTAGTACTTGGATGGGTGACCATGCAGGGAAGACCGTCGGCGCTTGCCCGCATCTTCTAGTGGCCTGTACGTCGGTGAATTCACAGAAGCTATGCAAATTTAGGCGAGATTTGCGTAGAAGACGTACCATCCCTTGGATAGGATGAAAAGCCGGAGATCCCTTGTCTATGAAATTATAGGCAAGTAAAAGATCCCTACCCTGCTATAAAAAGTGGGGGTTCGGCAAAATTTCCAGGTTGGGGGTTGCTTGTCTCCTGGCGTCGGTGATTGGCCTTAGTCGCGGAAATACTGCCGTGCAATTCAAGAACCTAGTAATTAGGAAAAGTTAATTGTTGACGACAAGAGTTAGTTACTTTTTTTATTGTATTTATTGCAGTTTTTTTAATTTAAGTGATAGATTAATGACATTTTCCACACTTTAATAAATATTCAAGCCGTATAAAACTATTACAATAGATTTTAAATATTTTAAACAAAAACCAACTAATGCCAGGTCTTTGTAGTTACTACTTTTATAAAACCTCTATTTTTTGCAAAATAAAAACCTAGTAAATGAAGTTACAGTAATTCATTGCTAAAAATCCAGCCCAAAAACCTAATAAGTTCAGTTATAGTAAGTTATTATTAAAAATCACACTCAAAAACTTAGTAAGTCCAGTTATAGTAACTTATTGTTAAAAAATTCCAAAATTCTAGTAATGCAAACATAAATTTATTTTATAGTATAGTTTAGTTGTAAGTCTATGGTAACGTACTTTATTAGCAAAAATATCTGGTAGGTAAGTAAGAAACAGTTATTGTATTTGTAAATGTTTATTAAAGTGTTCTAAACAACTTAAAACTATTTTATATTTCAACGAAATAAATAAAAATTACTCTATGTAATCTGACGACACATTTATAATACTGAAACAGACATATTATACCAAAACTAGGCCTATAATTTAAAATGAATTTAAATTTAACTTCTTTGGTTTCTTAAACAGTCTTAAAAAATATATAATAAACCCAAAAAATATATAAAATAAAAGAAAATCGTGGTCAAAATTTTCAAATCTGCACCGTTGTTTTTCCTAAATCTTCTAGATCATCCGAGCTTGACAAGCTCTTCCAAAAGAGTTGTTTTCGAGCTGACATATGTGGTAATAACTCTTTAATTATGACGTTTTTCTTATTTGTATTTAGTCCTCTAGGTAAGGTATACGATTCCGGAATAATACATTTAAATTTGGGATGTAAAAATGCTACTTCTGTGAATAATTCTTCTTCTAATGAGAGTTTGTAGAATAATTTTTTGGATCCCTTTCTAAATTGCACTGATCTAATGTCATTTAGTTTGGGCAGAACACCACCTTTTTTTCTCTGCATGCAGCCATTTTAAAATTTTTTGAAATCATCAGCATGTAGAGTAACAACTTTGTTAAATTTGTTAGACTCCTTTATGAGTTTTTTCAAATCCTCGAAATCTAAAATTTCTTCTGTTTTATTCCATTTTTTGGAAATATTTCCATGAATGGAATCGGCTTTCATGGTTGAGTGGCCCGGCTCAAAATATCTAAAAGTAATAGTTTCAGGCCCCCAGTTTTCATTTACAAAGATGGCAAATGCGGTAAAGAGAGTCCAATTTTTGTTTTGAGCAGTACAGTTGTCTGCCCAAAACAATATGTGTTTTATATTATCTTCAAGCCTTATAAGTACATTGTAGTATGCCGACACAACATCTGGAGCATTTCGACCCATAACAGCTTCATGCCACAAAATACATTTATTTTCACCTTTTGCCCTTAAATTTGCAAATGTCTCATGGAAAACTACTAATCTACTAACGAAAAATGAATTTTTTATATTCATTTTAGGCAAAATCAAAATCTTCTGCATATCTACAGCATATAGGGCCCAATCATTACCCCATTTTTCTAAAACATCTTTATCATACTGTTTTCTTGCCTCAGTGTATCTTTGTTTATGAGCTTTGTAGTTATCACATACTGAACATGATTGGGAATCACTGTTTATTAACCCCGAATAATTTTCATTATTTTGTTTATTTTCCTCTTCTTTGTCAGTGTTTTCTTCGTTGTCTAGCCCTTCCTCATTTCCTTGATTTTCAGAACTATCCTTCTCTTTATTATTTTGTTTTTCTGTTCTGTCAGAATTGGTAGATTGCTCTTCGTGTGAATGTTGTTTGTATATAGAACATACACTGCATTCATCTTGGGAAGGGGCAGAGAATCCAATGTTTTCTTTTTCAAAAACTTTACGGTATGTTTCATAACTCACTTTTTTATATTTATGATTAAAATCAGAATGCATTTTATGTATAGTAAGATCTGGTGGTAGGTATCTTCTATGTGGAGCATGCTTTATATTGTAATGGGAGACCTGAGGATGATAAGAATCTATATGGCCTTTTATAATTTTGTAATTTTCTTCAGAAATATGTTTTATCTGAGCCCCACGCTTAACTCCCCTTCGGTCGCTTATCCGCGGCATACCGTTAATAGTTTTTTCTAAAAATGTTGTTATTGACCCATCCGTTCTAAATCCAAGAGTATGAATAAACATTTTTTTACATACTGATAAAATACTCTTTTTTTTGTTAAGATCTGATTCGCTACTATTTGTTGGTAACATAGATTCAGTGGAGCCCGTGGCGGTATTATCCGGATTACTATTAATTCCAGACAGACACGTTGAAGGCAAGTGATAGGAAACAGAAAATCGTCTATTAGCTTCTGCATCAACTTTTCTATACTTGACGTCGTTTTTAATAATGTATTTATCAAAAAATAATTGCCTTTTGCCATAGTCGAGATTCTTAAAATAGTTAAAAATATATTGCCTTTGAACAGTACTTATTTTCTGGGAGCATTTTTTTCTGCAACTTTCTTTACAGGGGGATAATAAAGTAACAATTTTTTCTTTTTTATTTTTAGTTTTCTTTTGATTTTCTTGTAAAACTTTATTTTTGTTTTGTAATATTTTGTTCATGTTCGCGACTGTTAGACCCTTAAACTCCCATTCCTCAGGAGATGGTACTACTTCTGTTTCGTCTTTATAGTCAAGTAACTTTGTCTTTTTTACAATCTCAGTCTCATTGGAGACAATTAAGTCATCCTCTGTAAAATATTGTAGAAATCTTTTACGTTTTCCAGGAGAATCCTGAGGATCATAATCTGGGTCCATGTCCGAATCGTCACATGGGGAATAATCCTCTTCATTGTTATCAGAACAAAAATCGGAAGAAGATCTAGAAAAAATGCATAAGATTATTTTTTTTATAAATTTCTATTGCTTTATTAATTTATATGATTTTTTTTTCAAATGAAATAGATCAACTTATTACATCACATACCTTACATCTGATCCCAAGGCAAGGTCAAGAAGTTTCCTTCCCCGAGAAGAAAAATATTTAGAATCCATCGTCGAAATAATTACAACGGCAATCCAAGAATATCATCTGCCCACCTTGGCCTCTTGCGACATACTAACTAAACTGTAAACTGTAACTAAATGAGATGCGATGCGAGCGATGTGAGCCGAAGATCACGTTATCATCATGTTACCCCACCACCCCTTCCTAATATAATAAGAAGGCATAACTAGACTTACAATACATTTAAAGAGTTAATAGCACAAATTTATAATTGCATGTAGAGTTAGTAGGTTATTAAATTGTTTTTTATAAAACTAACCGATAGTAAGACACTTCAATAATATTGTCTAGAAAAGAACAACCAATTGAATAATGTAAGACAAGTTACTAGGTTTTTGATTCGTTTTTTCTTAATTGGGAAAATAGTAAGTGCACTTAAAATACTTTTATTTGGCATTAAATTAAAAGCAGATGTTAACAACTCGTTTTACTATATTTTATTATTGAAGAATGAGGAAACAATTATTAAAATTAAAAAATAAGTTAGTAACCCAACTTGTTGATTTATGTTAACTCATAAAAGTCAAGTTACTACAAAACGCACTGCTTGTATCTCAGTAATAAATAGTCGAATTACAATTTAAAAAATAGCTACAGGTCGCTTTTCTTGCGGTATTTTCAAATATACGAACAAAGCAAAAACCTAGTAAGTCGAGTTACTAGATTTTTTTATTGCACGGCAGAATAGGCCGACGTTAAATAAACGAAAAAAAAAAAATTATCAGAATATCTAGAAGGACTCGCAAGTAATTATTGTGACTGGCAATTTTTAAGACAGATGGATGACAGGCAGAATTGATATCTCAAGTGAGAGAGACAAACCTAAGTTTAACAAAAGCAGTTATTATGCAGTATGTTCCAAATTAGGTCTGCATGCATTGATCAGTTATTATAGAGATAGAGGTAGATTAAAAAACTGAAAAAATGCATTTTAAAGAACTTCCTAATTCATCTGATTTGATGGCTACTGATATTTTAATAAGTATATTGCTAGGACACTTTATTAGGTGTTTTTGTTGACATTACTAGAAAATATCTATCGACTTTTGTTTTTGAGTTAATACCACTAACTTTGGTATTCCTTATTCTTATTTCTCTGGACTCTTATTTTAATTTTCAACGATTTATCACAATGTCTCAAAAAATTACTAGTGTAAAACATGAAAAATAACGATGCGAAGAAAATTTAATTTAAAATATTTAACTTTAGCTTCAACTCAAAATTATTTAATACAAATTAAATAAATGGTTCAATATATCCTCCTCGTTTATCGATACACCTTTGACATGGCTTTAATATTGAACTACACATTCTTCTTAATGTATTCATCATCAGTTCAAGAGCCTATCGTTCGTTATGAATCACATTCATGCTTATAAATAAATTAGTCTGCTTCGTTATTGTCTTGATTTACCTTGTAAGACTACTATAGTTATCTATATATTTCTCATTTTGAGATATAATGGAAAATGAAAAACATTATTAAATAATCCATAACATACTTGTGAAGGACTAAGTATATGTTTGTCACAATGTCATCCTTGTGTTAAATAGACTAATCTTATGTTATGCTAAACTAACTCCCTGGAATTCAACACTGAGCCACAATTAACATCTAATCAATTAAATCTTAGGTCATTACAGTTAGATCCATGCGCTTCATCCACAGTAATATGTGTTGTCAGCCAACTAATTGCTTCACAGCTATATAATATGGGGTTCCACCCTTATCAACCATTTTAAATAGTCATAAAACAAATGTTATTCAAACATTACTGTTAGGGATCACCATTCGATCTGGGAAAGTTTTATAGTAATAAGATTTAAAATAAAGTGAATAATTTTTCAAACTACAACTATTACATAGAAATTGCATGCAGTGGGACTATGCTATTAGACTAAAGATATTCATATCAATATCATGGTTATCTTTTTCATAGTTGTTCCTCTTATTCTCAAATGCACCATAATTCAATAAAGTAGTAATAATTCTCCTGTAATTATGTTTTGTAAGGTTGCTGCCTCTGGATACAATTCCAAATATCTGGTAGATGCAATTTCCGCATTACGGTGAGCTTGTAAATAAAGCGTAAGCATATAAAACTTTTCTTCATTTGACAATTTGTGAACTCTTTCCATATTTTCACTTTATAAAAACACTGACACGTTTACTCTTTCTAAGCAGTTATATTTGACACTTGTGACAGAAAACATTTCATGGCGGCACAGCCAACTTCTAAAGTAAACTTGTAAAAAATGATTTTTTCAATATTTCACAAATTTTAAAAATTCTTTTATAGGCTTATGATACATCGTTGGAAAGAGAATTTTTGGCTTAAAAATATGATATAAAAATCCAATATGGCGACTATAAGAAATAGCAAAGTTGTGGTTCATAACAGAAAAATAAAGAGTGCCTTGTAATTTTTGTTTATGCCAAAATGTTCGTCTTTAAAAAGTGTACTAATAATGTAAAATTTTTAGAAGTGTCAGATTAACCATTAGCGAGTTATTGGCCAAAAACAAATTCTTCGGTTTTTCGTTTTTTTCAAATATCTCGAAAAACAATTGACTCACGATAACTTTCAATGCAGATTTGAAATCAGCATAAAATTCTCTAAAACTTTCCCCATTTCAGCGTTTTCCTATCTTTTATAATAACTGAGATCCCTATGTAGAGATTCGAATTTTGGACAGTCTGTATGTACGACCGGCCTTAGCTGCGATCGTTCTATGAGCGTTTGACATGGGCGAAGCAGTATTGTATGGGCTTGGAGACGCTGTTCGACTGTAATCTGTTTCTGGTATATAGTTCACTAGGTGTACCTCTTGGTAATGGTTCCTCTCTGAGCGTTTGACACAGGGACATTGCCTGCTAGAGTGCATTAGTTGAGTATTACCCGCCACCGAGTGTGGTAATAATATTATGCTTGTATTCTGTCTCTGGGAGGGCATTTCACCAGGTGTATCTCTTGGCAATGGTTCCTCTATGAGCGTTTGACATAAATATTATCATTTAATTAATATATCTAACGGATCCCTTCGAAGTAGATATATTATTCAGACATTATATCAGTATTTACAATATATAATATCTGTACAAATTAGATTTGTACAATTTTTTCTATTATCAAGTGACAATGTTATGTGTAAGATAGGCGTGATATCTAGTTGTACATGATTGAAACAAAACACTGTTGGAAGTAACCGTGCGACGTAATTCCATTGCCTTTAGTTATAAAATCTTCTTTCTGGAATTTTAGAGAACAGTATACCTACTTAAATCTAATAAAAGCATGGTTGAATTACTCATGACAACCCATCTCTGGAAACAACTTGATAATTTCTTACCAGAATTACTAATCAATGGTGACGGAGATCTATATAAGATTTCTGCAATATTCTATAACAAAATATTTATTAGTTTCCCTACATATTTTGTTTTATATTTGTCTAAATCATTATTTCTAATAATTAGTTATTTTACCATAAAACTTTATTCCATTATATATCTACTGTTAAAGTTGAAAATAGATGAAACCGCTATCTTTCTTCAAACATAATCAACCCAGATTGCCTGAAATTTTCACCGTGTTTCAGTTTCATCCATAGACCTAAGACTGGACCGCAGTCAAATTCAAACCCGTCAAATTCAGACACATTACACCACTGTCAATAATCCTCAATCAAACAGGCTAATCGAACGTTTCCATTCAACAATCATTCTTATTACCTTTGCCTAATAGGAAATAAAAGTAATAGTAAAATTGATATCTTAAATCAAATGCCTTATGCTATACTTAGTTACAATAATTCCATACATTCAGTAACCAAACAAAAACCAATAGATGTCATAAACACCAAAGACCCCTTTAATATTGATAAAAATAAAAAACTTATAAACAATTACATTCAAGAACATTGTAAATTGACGAAATAAATATATAGAACGTTAATGAACAACCGACTGAACAAAAAGAACGTACTATAGGAAATACCACTGAAAGACAAAATAGACATGATCCGCTGACATACGAACCAAACACAGACACTTACCGAAAAATCACCACTAACCTCTTACCAAACTTAATCCCTGATTTACTAAAGAAAAAGTAATAAAAAACAAAAGCTAAAAATTAAAACTAATGCGAATATGCTTCATAAACAAAAATTAAGAAGGTCCCGCTCTAACAAAAACCAATTGTTACAGGATGGTCATGATCCTACTGATCTTGACGGTATCGACACCTAGACCAAAGGAAGTGACAATAACCAATATCAACAAGAACCCCGGAGTTCTTCCGTATTAGGAAATGCCAAAGTAAAATCAAAAATCCATATACTTATTCATTATTTTGACCTAAACCCTATCAAGACCGAAATTCTACAAATACAATATCAATACTATAATATTACTCTTGCTATTAAAAAAGACTTGAGCCATCTATATTTCTTTGAATTAAACAATTTTAATAGAGCTGTATTATACCAACTACATTCAGTAGAACAAAAATTGAATTCACTCCATCTAATAGAGTACATAATAAAAAGTATGTCCGGCAACCTAGATGCTAACAACGCTGCTTATTATGATGAAGCAATATCAGATGTAGAAAATAACCAAAAAAAAATTTTGTCAACAAATTAAACAAGGAAATACCTCTTACCACTAGTATTATTAATAATTTTAATAAGACAATCACACTAATTACGAGCAACCCAAAAGTAATAACTTTTGGCATTAACCAAATAGGATCTGAATTAAATAAATTAGTTTTTGACTTTAACGACTACTTACAAACCAGACATATTTTAGATCAAATCACGTTAACATTGAGTTTAATTTTACACTTATTAAATTATATTGAGAATGTAACATTTGCTAGACTAAGACTCGTCATAATAGTATTATAAAAATTAACGAGAATCAATTTTACAGACAGTAGTAAAATATTATTCAGCTGTACAATTGCTATTTACACAAAACTCTAATAATACACATAGATAGTACGATTTATTAGAAGTGGAGGCATACTATACAGGAACGAAGATTGTTTTCGTAATTAATTTCCCTATTGTGCACCCAGATGCATTTCTCTATTATCACTTATTCTTGATTCCTACGCAAAATCTTACCACCATTATTCATAAAAATACGTTTCTCGTAATGAACAAAAACTTCTACCGGTACATATCACTACCTTGTACTGAGCTGCACCCAAACTGTTACTGCCCTGACGACAACCTAGTGTATGGATAAAAAAATCCAGTTTGCAATTTTGAACTCCTCCAATTGAATTCCTTCTACAAAACTTGTCAACAAATTCCCGTGCATACCAACCAAATCATTATTCAGCAAATCGACAGATCTAAACTAGAGATGAGTTGTGGACGCACCGATTTTACCACCTTAAAGGGGAACTATTTAATCACTGTAGCTCTCGGATGGAATTCCCGACAAATGATTAAATTTATACTAACGAAAAAAATTACATCCCATGGATAACCAATGCTGCTACTAAAAATCAAAATTCCATCAAAAACATCAATAAATACATTAAAAAGAATTTCAATTAAACATATCCAGCTTGACAAAATCCATGAACTTCAAAATGAACAAAGTAAATTATCAGCAGTCGAACTTATTCAGGGACCAAAGTCATTGATCAATTATTGGATAATTCCCAGCTATACTATCCTAATAATCCTTCAAGTACTTCTAACGAAGAAGACAACAAAACCCTCGACCCACTACAGATAAATCTCAAGCGGCCCCCCCGATCATTTTTCACTTCATGAAAAATGCGTAATTTTTGAGATGGAGGAGTTATGTGATGAGCCACCCTGTAAAAACATTATAATTTAACCAAACGCATACCTTAGCTTATTTCATTAGTGTAAAACTACTTAATATATATTTTTTACGTTAGCTCTCACCTGTTAGAATAGAATTAGTTCTGACTTAGATCTTGCAGAAACAACTACTTGTAAAATTTTAATAAACATTTTGGTGTAAAATAATTTTTTTTAAAAATTCGGAAGTTGGCTCCGGTATTATAATTTATATGAATCAGTCTTTGCTATCAAAGTTTTACCGATTGTTAGGGTACCCTAATCTAAAACTGATTCAAGCTCATAATAGTATGTATATCTATTTATTTCTTAAGATGATGTTTGCTGACATTTACGGTAACTTAATGTTCAACACTTGTTTTATTTTTGTAATACAAAACTACTACACTTGTAATCCATTTCCAGTACTTTTAATGTTTAGATTTCCAAAGCAAGTGATTATTCAATTATTAAAGCTTTCTATAAGTAACCAGACTGATCGATAAATGTCCTTTCGAGTTTAAAATTGAAATATGTCATGCATGGTTAAGTGGCTCCATCTAGTAGTGATAAGGTATACGGTTGATAATACTGCAAAAATGGTGACAGGAACAAAAAATAAACTGAATGAAATGTGTGTTGACAATATTAACCAAAAAATTAAGAGAACTATGTTTTAAGGTACCTGTCAAATTATAAAATCAGCAAATCAGCAAATTTTTTATTAATTTATAGGTGCTGTAATCTCAAAATAAATTGGTAAAATCCAAGTATTACAAAATAATTAATAGCAATATTTTTATTTACTATATAAAACCTACTTTTTTAGTTACCATTTGCATTCACAGCTTTCTCAGCAGCCACGAACCTGTATAAACAGAAGGGAATTAGATTAGTGGCCTTGTTATTTTTCTTGTCTTGTCTTGTGTCAGGTTTCCAATACTCAGTTAACTTAATTTGACCGAGGTTATCTCGTAAGTTTATTCACATTCAAAACTTCTAAAGTAGTCAGTTATCGGTAAAAATTGAATTTAATAAACATTAAAAAGCACCCAAAAACCATCCAAGTTTAAAAACAATATAAACAGATATCTTACAGAAGCCAGTCTTTAGATTGACCTAAAGTAGAGGTATTTTAGACTTTATTATAAACCAAATCAAATTTTAGTAATTTCAGTTAACCTAACATATAGTGTGACACAGATCCATGGTACACCTCTTTCCTCTTCCCCCCTTAATTTTTTTAGATACAATTTTCAAATTTGGCTTGATAAAAATATTTATTAAAGGTCAGTTTTATCTTTTTCCATTTCCGGTTTCACCGGAAATAATACCAACTCTCGATTTTTATATTCAATACTCTGTATATTTTTGGAATCTACGTCACTTTCTGAATCCAAAGGTATAACATACTTTTTGTACTTTATATTACTTTTGAATTTAGAGTGCCTACTCTCAATTATTATTAATTTCAATTCTGTTGGTCCCACAGATAAAATAAGCATATGGGTAGATTGCTTATTATTAATTGTACTTTCTAATGATACCTTGGTATTATTATTGTACTATTTAAAAAAAAAACTAGTTTCAGCTCTATAACATCTTTGAAGAATTTTAATGCTTGTAAAGTAGATAAACTGAATATTTTTGTCTCCAATCCTATTTTTTATAGTTGCTTTGGTTCATTGGAATTAATCGGGGATGGTCAATGTACTCTAAATTCAATAGTAAAATAGAGTCCAAAAAGTTATATGGCAGCTGAAATATTACTTATATTATATCGTTGGATTCAGAAAATGACGTAGATTCCAAAAATATAATAATATACAGGGTGTTCCATATAAAAGTCAAGAGTTGATATTACTTCCGGTAAAACAAGAAATTGCAAAAAGGTAATTTTTATATAAAAAAGTGACTTTTCATAAATACTTCCGTCATGCTGAATTTTAAAATTGCATGTAAAAAAATAAGGGGAGAAAGAGGAGTATACCGTGATTCTGTGTCAGACTATATAGTGTGTATAGGCATCGTCAATTAGACACATTTTAGATACATTATTTTAGAGCGCAGAAAATTAGTCTAAAATCGACAAATATTAGAACAATAATAGTATTGTACAGAAGATATACATCATTTGGACCGTAAAAGATCTACATTATTTATTCACATTTAAAGGATGTGAATTTGTTATCTATTTTGTATCTAAATTTTACCAAAGTTAATACCAAAGTTACCTGGAATGTTAATTTAGTTTATTTCAATTAATATTCTGAAAATGGAAAACAAAAATCAACTAAAATTGAGACTTAAGTGGAAAGGAAGCTATTATAATGTTAGCTAAAACTATGTTATAAAAAAAAATTTAATGGAAGTAAATTTAATATAGATATAATCATTAGCATATTTAAATAAATATAAGAATCGCTTTCATCGGTAATATGACTTACTACTATACCATAAGTACCTTTTCCATAGCGTCGTCATCTGTGAAGATAGAAAAAACATTTTGATACCAAACTTATTTTTATTTGTATTACCTAAAACTGTAATAATAATAATAATAATAATAATAATAATAATAATAATAATAATAATAATAATAATGATAATAATAATAATAATAAAAATAATAATAATAATAATAATAATAATAATAATAATCGCACGCTATGGCAAGGCAGACGAAGAGCAAGAAACAAGACTCAGGCTGAAGTAATGCGAAAGCGGTCCCGGCCTGATGTTCTGCGTGGGAAAGGGAGGTGGTTTTTTAGTGAGGTCGCTGGCTTCCCGGCGGGCACATCTGTGAGTGAGCCCGCTGCGATTCTGGTAATCCCACACTATCCGGCAGTGCGGACCCTGCTGGATGCCTTTTTGAAGGTTTTTCCACCGCCCTCTTAAAAAAAAAAAAAAAAAAAAATCGCACGCTATACCCTGGCCACAAAGTCATGCTGGTAGTCCTCATTATCGGTGTTTTAGGAGGAGTTAGCACAACGCTGCTATTTGAACTGAAGACCATTCCGGCTTGCAGGAACTCTGCCGAGATCCTAGTAAGTCGGATGCAAAAATCAGTCATCCTGGGGTCACTACGTCTACTGAGGGCACACGATTTGGGAACCTGCAACTACTTACCGACCGGTGGGGAGGAGTAGTTGCAGTTACGACCTGGACTTCTGGCACGGCTGCAGCGATGAGTCGGGGCTCGTTGCAAGCCCTGACCAGTTTCTACAAAAAAAAAAAAAAAAATAATAATAATAATAATAATAATAATAATAATAATAATAATAATAATAATGATAATAATAATAATAGTAATAATAATCTCTAATATCTATATAGCTGCCAGGAAATATCTACCTACAGATCCAGTAGTCGGTAGTCCTTGCAACCTGTAACACAATGAGAAAGATGTTAAATGTAAACAAACAATAGAAAAGTTTACTGTCTTGCCTTGTCACATGGCCGACAATGACGATGCTTACCGTTGAAACATGAAAAAAGTAATTTTTATTTATTTATTTGTTTATTGATCCAAGAGACCATAGCATGGCATAGGATAAGTCGGATAATAATAATACTAATAAATAATAATGTGAGAAAAAAAGAAATCCGTAACTTTTGGTGTGTGATTGCACTTAATGATAAAACATACATAAAATAAAACATCCAATGCCTACATACCTATTTATATTGAACCCAGACTTACATAATCTACTGTGTCAATTTTATTACATAAACAACACAGTGTACAGGGTGTCCAAAATAAGATCCTCTATCCCCTTATCTCAGAAAGTATAAATGGTAGAGAAAAATGTTAAATAAGAAAGTTTTTTGTTTTTACCTGAATTTTTCATTTTTATAACTTTCTTGAATACAGGTTGTTCAGTTTCAACAATATCTTGAAAACTAAGCAAACTAAGAATAAGGAATGTTATATAGAGTAAGGTTAAAATTTAATAGAGAATCCAAAAATGTAATAATACACAGGGTGTTCCATAAGAGATTTTCGATTTTCTGGAATTTTAACATATACATGTTTGAGCCATCTGTCAAAAACACCCTATATTAATCAGGTAATATCGATCCATAGAAGTAATTTCTGAGTCTAATTGTCTACGAAATAAACCCTATTTAGCTTTTTTTTGGATGTCTTATTTGTTTTACCGAGATTTTTTGACCAGGTGTTTTTTAAGGATTTTTTTCTTTAAATGCTAATATCTTCGTAACGGTAAATGATAGGTATAGGGTACTCTTAACAATGTCGACCTAGAATTTTAAGGAGAGTTCAAAAACGTAATTGAATATAGGGTGTCCCATTTAAAAAAAAGAAAGTTGATGCCTGGATCAGAGAAACTGAACAACCTGTATTCAAGAAAGTTATAAAAATGAAAAATTCAGGTAAAAACAAAAAACTTTTGTATTTAACATTTTTCTCTACCTTTTATACTTTCTGAGATAAGGGGATAGATGATCTTATTTTGGACACCCTGTACATGTAAACCTCATAAAAAATATAATTTTGACATAAAACATATTACGCAATATACAGGGCAATAAAATGATTAGGGCTGTACGGCAACTAACTTACTTATTTTCAATTAGACCCCATGTATATTTTTACATATTTGGAAAGACTGTAAGATGCTAGTAAAAATGTATCTAGATAGAGACCTAGATCTAGATCTTCATGCAAACCACCCTCTAAGAGGAAATTCGTGTATATCTATTAACAAATACTTGGAAGAGGCATTATATACTACAAAATAACTTAAAGAAATGATATACCTGATCCTTTCAATACTATAATTAGGCAAGTTGGCACGTTAAAATAATTCCTGCTGATATCAGAGTAGGTAGTGTTAATAGGTGACACAAAATCAACATTATCCCGTCGCTTTACTGACTAAAAATTATACAAAATATAGGAGGGTAGAGTAATTAAATAGTAAGTATTATTAATTACCCGAAATTATCCTTCGTTCCGCTGCGATCCTGCCTGAAAAGGAAGCAGGATTGATAGAGAACTTCAGGACAGGACAGGGTGCTGTGAGGTAGGTAGTGGGGCTTTCGCGCGCACGCTTTCAGCGTTTTGAACCGCGGAGAGCTCAGTAACACGCGAGCCACGCTTTGTCCAACTTGTACGGAAAGTTGGAGTTTAGCCGGCACTTTTAGGACCCGCCCACTCTGCTACATATCTGTGAATAATACATGTGTTATGTAAATTCTAAACTACATATCAATATTTCTCTGGAATTAGACCTCCGTGCATTTTTTTAAAATAACTTATGCGGAATTAAATAGCGCGCCCCAAGTAAAACTTTGAAGACGCTTTTCGGAGTTTCAGACATTGGATTGGATTGTGACTTACTCTTCTGTGTACCGTGCTTATTCAGTTCTTAGTGTAGTTGAATGTGATTATGTGTGACTAATTTTTGCCGTTCCAGCGATGTTGACAATGGGGTTAGCATACATCTTCGCCTTTATGCTAGGAGTAATACCTGCTGCACTCTCACAAGGTGAGCGCATTTCATCTTTGACTAGGGATTTTAAAAGGCTGAAGTTATCCAACTCAAAGTTATTATATTAATCACACGTTATTTGCCATAAAGGCATAGGAATATTAACTGCACTTCAAGACTACAGTGAAATGATATTAATAATAAGGAAATATAGAAATAACATGAAAATATTTTGTTGATATCGTTTTCCAGTATATAGAATTATTAGTCTTCTTGTCGTTTCTTAGAACAAATTATTCTGCTATTCTTCAGAAATCCGTTTATTCTAATGATTTTTGGAACCTATAGAACTAGAAGTTGAAGAATTATTTTTATTGCTTCAAATTTCAGAATTATGTTTTAGCGTTGATTGAACCAAGTATTACTTGGCCACTTAACGGTTTTAGGCACGAAGTATAATTATTTGAAGAAACCTAAAACCATGAAGAGGACTAATTCAAATCTTGTTTTTTCGAAGCAGAAGTTGTTTATTATTTTTCATTAGTAACGAATGACCGAAATTAGTACAAATTGTATCAAAATTATGCTAAAATAATTACAAAAGGTAAACTTTATATAATACTTTTTGACACCAAAATGTTTATACAAGCATTCTGAAAACGCGTTGGAAATATTCCTAAACCACTCATAAATTTCAAATATGAATCAAATGTAATCAACTTATTCATTTCGTCTAGAAGATTGTTCTATTAGTTTGGTATTTTATCACAATTTAAATAATTTTAAAAATATTAGAAAATTTGGTCATATATGCATATATTAAAGAAAAATTTGTTTAGTTATTGTTACTTATTAGAATTCTTCGTTATTTTAAAACTATTTGCAACTGATTCATAAAATGTGTAACTAGTTGAATGGTCAGTACAACTAAGAAATATTTATTTTTTGATATAGCTAAAAATATATGAATTACCTATGTTGTGCATTAAGTGTATTCGACTTTATTAAAAATGACAATTTCCAATCCCATTTATTAAACTCCTTCTAACACGTTTTATACCATTCTTAGGGATAACCATTAATCATGGGAATAGGAAAATTGCGACTTAAAATTAATGGTCTTTTTTTGGAGCGCTTGATCTTATCTCTACCGCTGCGCGAAGGAGTAACTTCTCTAGAATAAGGGCCTTTCAGATAGAAAATATGAAAACACAATAAATTTGAATAAAGGAAATTTCAATAAAACACAATAGAGAATAAATGAAATTTACTTTATACGAAATAATATATTGAATCTCTGTTCGGTTCACTAAAAGGTTTGGTTCTTGCAAAAAGAAGATTTACTCCTTGTCATGTCTTAATTTTTACAAAATTATAATTTTTTTTTTCAATGTATAGGATAGAAATATGTGATAAATAAGTAATACGTTACCAATTCATTATATTGACGAAGTAATTAACTTAATTATGATTTTTAATTATCATAATTGTTACTCCTAGTAACAGCTAATCAATTTAATTAATTATTTATTTAATGAAGGGAACACTGATATATACTGGCACTGTTTTAACTATGTTCAGAACTAAGTTGATAGGAACAAAAGAATGATTCATTATAAACTGATAGATTCATTGTGAAGTTAGTGGGTGTGAGATATGAATAGCATGGTATTAACTTCTTTAGTACCTAGCAGTAAAATAGATGATGTAAATAGTACAAATGACATATTATCTCTTATGCTGGGATATTGGTCGCGGTTTCATCTGCAGATACATAATTTTGTGTTTTGCTAGTATGTAAGGTTTTTAGTACCTAGGTGATAAATTAAGCGTATTAGTGACCATAAAATGTTACATAAATATGTCAAACAGTGTTTATTCACCACTCTTTGTTACTGATCAAGTGATGTCTTCTTCAAAGTAAACAGGCGGTTGCCACACCGTCGTTTGTTCGCAGACACATTTTCCGCCATTTCGTTTTTAATAATTAGTGATGTGTTAAACCCCAAACCCGCAATTTTTTATGGCAGCTATTGCTGCTATCAAAAAATATCGGGTTCTTGAGAACCTTCTCTAGTACCTAGCAGTAAAATAAACTATTTAAATAGTACAAATAACATATTATCTCTTATGCTGGGATATTAATGGTCGCGGCTTCATCTGCAGGTACATATTTTTGTGTTTTGCTAGTATGTAAGGTTTTTAGTTACCTAGGTGATAAATTAAGCGTATTAGTGACCATGAAATGTTACATAAATATGTCAAACAGTGTTTGTTCACCACTCTTTGCTACTGATCAAGTGATGACTTCTTCAAAATAAGCAGGCGGTTGCCACATCGTCGTTTGTTCGCAGACACATTTTCCGCCATTTCCTTTTTAGTAACTGTTTTGTCTATTGTGACGATAGATCACCATTGTACAGGTAGTTGTCAAACCAATCCGCCACTTAAAGCTACCATGGTATACTGGCGAGAATTTAAAAGTTGGAAATTGGTTATAGTAATTCAATGTGGGTGCACATCTATATCTGTATATAAATAAGTAAGATTTATTTATAAATAAGTATATCAGAAATTAATTATTTGAGTGCAGCTGAAATATGAATATATCGATTATTCTAGCATGTTTAGAGAATGAAATGTCATGAACAAAAAGAAATAAAAAATCATTTAACAAGCTTCGATAAGTTATAATACCTCTATAAACCATAGGTATCAAAATATTTAAATTTTAATACCTACTCTTATTTATTTTCGTCCTTAGATATAAGTTTTTGAAAAAATATAAATGAGTCGAGTATTACCTAGGTATACATATTTAAACTCATAAAAACATAATTTTCAGTTTAACCTCAAATACTGGTCATTAACGTGGAGGTAAAAACAATCGATACACTCAATTATTTTTAATAATCCCATTATTTTAATTGTTATTATTCCTACTTTGAAGTTATTCTCTTTAAACACCCTTAATTTTATAATTCGCAAACGGTAGAGCGTTTAAACGGACTGGTTGGGGTTGAATAGTGACCTATAATAGTGTTGCGCTCTCTGATGATACCCCCATAAGCGCAGTTTTAATCAGAGGTTTGATCAGAAAAAAGATTTTGCTTAAATTTGGCTCATCATGGCACAAATGCATAACTCATCGTAAGATTAATGTAGCAATTACATAAACGTATATGGTGTTTCAATCTGAGAATTATCATGAAACTATATCTATATTGGAAAATGATTTGCACGTAGCCGGCTTGTATTAAATTCTCAACTTTATAGTTTTAATATAGACATTTTATAGTTTCAGGGAAATTTACATTTGCCTTTATTAGTTAGGCATTTTACTAGTCACCTATTTTAAAAATAAAGTAAAAAAACCAAAACGCTCCAAAAATAATTAATCGGGCATGTAATTTTGATTTTATGAGGGTGTTGTGCTATTTGAGTTAAACTATTTTTGAAAATTACCAATCAGCACAACGAAACAAATCGATATTGAATAATACTTGGAACATGAGGACAATATTAAGAATAAATCCGTTGGCTGTGAGTATCTTTATTGTCATTAGTAAGATTTTCTGTACAATAATTTAATTACTGTTTTCGAATCTTCAAGTGCTCTGCAGTAAATGCACCTTATTTGTTACGGAAGATAAATTATATATCTCTAAAACGAATATTAACTACGTACTTACTTATTTATATGGAGTTCTGGTAATGTTTTATTAATGTATCGTTATAATAAATTTATAATTATTAGGTAAATAAACAGCTTATATTATATTATTATTTTTTTATCAAAGATAGATAGAAATATAGATAGATACATAACGTTTTTAGGACATTACTCCAGGTTGTTTCTTTATGATAATGCATGTATTAATTTTATTGAATATCTATGTCTACAAAATCGTTTCCTATTTTTACATTATACAAAGTTTGTTTGTTCCAAATAAATATTTGGAACAAAAGTAAAATAATAATTATTTTGTAACACAAAATTCAAATAATTTCAGTTCTATTTTAATTCAATTATTAGTTTGATACTTATACAATAGTAGTTAATTATAAATATGGTGGTTAATTACAAAACATTATATTTAGTAGATAGCACGGATTTCTTAAAATAAACTGGATCGCTAATACATACTGGTGGGGGTAGCTAAAAATAACAACTGATAGGTGGCCGCCATACTGTGCTAACTTCTAGGTATTTTATGAACTAAATGATGGTAACACTGTTGAGTTACCAGCACTGCTTTTATATTTTCTTTTTGTTTTGTGGTTTATAAATGAAGTTTTGTATGCAAGGTGCAAGTTATTTATTTCTTAATCTGAAGAAAAAACATGCAATTTCATCATTTCATCCATTTGGTAGAAGTATTCAATGTTGAAGGTTGCGATAAAAGTCTAAAAACGTAGATATCTTTTATCTGAAGAGTCAATCGAAAGGATACAAGGTGAAAAAGGCCGCAGTTTTGGAAAGAGTACAAATTGAAGAATTTTTGACTAAATCTTGTGATAAAGAATATTTTATGATTAAGGTAATAACTCTTAACCTTTTAGACAATATGTATTAATAATACTTTGAATCATTTTAGGTTGCGCTAGTAATAGGAGTCTCTGGTGCTTGTCGATGCTACGAATTGAGGAATTTGAAAATCACTAATGTATAGGACACTGGCGCGTATCTAGTTGTTTCGATACCAGATACCAAGACCGGCATTTCACGAAAGTTTAAAATTATAAATGAAGGATTTTCTATCAACGACGTAGAGATGTGTAGAAAATGTATTTCCCTAAGACCAAAGAACTTATCACAAAACAGATTCTTTTTACATTATAAGAATCAAAAATGTACTTCTCAGCCTGTTGGAATCAACACATTGGCAAAAGTTCCATCAAAAGTTGCATCGTTTCTGAACTTGGCAAACGCGGAAGCTTATATTGGCCACTATATGAGGGTGCACTTCAATAACTTTATTGGGAAATAAAGGTGCCGACTTTACACCCATCAAGCGGCATGGTGGGTGGAAGAGCCCTGCTGTGGTAGAGAGCTATATTGAAGACTCCGTATCTAACAAACTTGGTATTGCAAGGAAAATCCAAGGTTCTTCTCGTTCAAGTCATTCCTCAGGAGAGGAGACATCCAAAATTTGTTGCAAGAAGCAACTACAAGGTTCCTATTAACGGAAACGAAGTGAAATATGAACAAGCGAAGAACGAAATGTCTATTAATATAAATGTTAATGTTAATTTTAATAAGATTTACCAACACGCCATAAAGCAGACTACGAATTAGAGCAGCGCGCCTGGGAAAGGGTTAAATCTAAAGACGCCAATTTTATAAGTAAATTAAATTTGGTTGATTTAAGTTTATATTTTTTTATTAATTCAGTAGTGGATAATAGGTTACTTTATATGCTTTATAAGTGTGGATAAAACTCCTATTATAATGTGATTGTGTGTATAAATTATATTTTCAATGTGTTTTTATTAAATTCCTACCATAATCATAATGATTTTGAGTTTTGAAGTTGTTAATGTTATCTTCTAGAAAAGCAGTTATTACCATATTGTGTATTATAAATTTCATGTAATTTTATAACAAAATAACTGATTAACCTATTCCAATTCATTCACAATATTTAATATATCTTAACAGTGTAAAGTATAAATTTGACTAATAACTACCTACTTGATATTACTAATTGTATAATGTCATTCAGTTAAAAAATATTTTTTTAGTGCCGTTTTTACTGATAAGACGTGCAGCTACTTTTCTCGTGGCTTTTTATATATGCAGCTCCTGCCACAATTAAAATAACTACAAACATATGTCTAATTCTTCGATAAATACCTACCTTATATCGATACCTTTTTGCCAAACTATCGTAAGTGACATTTTCCATGAAAATGACTATGGATCTATCATAAGTATAATATGCAAATACACCTCTTGGCAGAGGTAGATAGATCCATAAATATGTAAGCGTATTTAAATGTTTCACGGTTAAATAACTGCAAACATTTTATCGTAAGTAGCAGAACTGTAATAGGCAGAGTGGCAGAATTGTCGTAAGTAGCCTAAGGTAAAATTTAGTGAGTGACTTACGATATTTTGGCAAAAAGGTATCGATATCAGAATTCCTCAAAACAATGTACAAAACTGATCCTAACTAATTTTTATACCTCAATCAGACAAGGTTCAAATACTTGGTTGACAAACCATGTTACTTTAAAGTTTTTTGGGTTAGTTACTAAATTATGTTTAGACAAGTAACTATTATGAACCAGTTATAATTCCGGCTAATGTAAAATTTATTTAAAAAATGAAGTTGTCACAGGAGAAATAAAGAGTGTCGTCAATGAATTTAATATACATAGGTACCTACCAGACATACCATTGGAAGATTTGTACATGTAGGGAGTGTCTTTACAAGCACATAAATTTCGACATTGTCGAAAATCATTTCAAGTCAAATTAAAAAGAGATGATTCCAATTATTTGAAATGCACTATAAATAGAAAAAAATTATGTGTACCTTTGCTGCACAAATATAACTCTTGAGTCCAGTCCTGTCAATTACTCGTCATATCTAATGCACAAATAATACAATTTAATCTTTGATATAACCCTATATTAAGTTAACTTTTTAGACCCGCTGCTAAAGTATTTTTATTACAACAGTGTACATATTTTATACCCATATCCATCCATATAAGTAATATTTAGTTAGTCATATGCCCATATCTCACCAAACTATTTTCAAAATTTCCCTCTGTAAATACCTCAACATCATTAGCTGAAAACTAGCCAATGGAATGTTAGCACAGTATGCCGACCACCTTACAACTGACAAAATGATAGTTAGGAATCAGCGATCCAGTTTATTTTAAGAAATCCGTGGTAGATAGGCTATTTTCAGTATAAATTTGTCAGGTCGAAGATGAATTTTAAACTAAAAATAATTATATAAAAGCTATGTAGTAATACGTATACACCTTACCGAATTCGTTGAATCGCTAAGGTTAATTAATTAACACCAAATTAATTAAGCAAGTGAAAAATAAATTATATGTGAATGTTATTTGATAACTTATAACACCGATAACCTGCATGTGCTTGCGTTCACCGTAGTGCCGCCTAAAGTAATATTTAATCTCCCATACATCAAAATAATCGGAATTTCTACAAGGAGATTCCATTTAGCTAATTGAGGATGTGCTGTCGAAACGTCAACAATAATTATAACTTAATTTAAATTGATATTGATTTCCTTGCATTTGTACAGGGTGACTCAACTATTGTTTATTATTTATTTCCAAGAATATATTTGGAGAAAATAAATTAGTTGTCATAACATAGGTTTATATTTGACAAAGTTTATGTGATTTTTCGACAATCCTCCTTAGCCTAATATATGTATTTCTGCTTCATTTTGACATTGAAATCATTTTAATTTTAAAATCGGTTTAATTGTCATATATTTCTTGTAATTTTTAACAATTCTTAGATGTTAAATCTCCTGCCACATATGTGGCAGAAGCGGAAGCAGAAATACTTATCGTACATGGCTAAGGAGGATTGCTACAATTTCAGTTTTGTCAGTAAAAATAGTATTTTTCATTAAAATCAATACAAAAGGTATGTACACAAAAGTATACAAAAAGTGTGTATGACCAAAAATAATTATTTCTAATCTAATGTATATGCTTGTTCAATACTTCATTATAAAAAAGATGTAGCTAACATTAATTAAAAGAAAAAGGTACTAAAGACAATAAGTTGAGGTTATATGAAGATATCCCGTTGTAATTCAATGTTGGGTGGTGCAAATTTCACGCAAAGTAGTTGTTTTCAACATATCTTAAAAATAATAAGATTATTCCTTTGTATACCTAGGATTATAGGTAACGAGGAAAATTAAAAACTTTATTGAACCATGATATTTGATAATTTCATTAATAATTTATCTCTTAGTTAACTTTTGGCTTAATTACTATATAAAGAAAGATATACTTAAGACTAGTTTTTAGTCGGGACTCATTTTATTAATTTTTATAAAAGACACGTAATATCAGCGTTTCAGTTGGTTATAAACAATAACATAATAAGCAAAACAAAACTAATTGTAAAATTGTTCATTTTTAGCACGGTTTACAGATGAAAGACTAACATGGAAAACATATCTAAATGAAACTGCAAAAAAAAACTGAATTCTTTATATTATTTTATTCTAAACTATTATTTTATATTTCAGTACTTTAGAACGAATAATGCGATGCATGCAACTTAATCATTAATATGCCATTTTTAATTTTGAATTTGAAGTTTAATCCCTAATTATATTAGTTCAATCTTCGATTTCATCTTATATCAGTTTGACAAATTTATGACCACTTATAGATTATAGAATATCTTAATGTTTAAGCGAGACTTGAATGTACCTATCTCGATTTGACTGTGGTCCATCTTAATCCACAACCAGTATATAATTAAATTAAGTGTATATTTGCAACATATATATAAATGTATATGAAGAACTATTATAGTAGAGGTTAAAACTTTGGTCTGGTTCCACCTAAATATTTTGACATAGTTTTTGAATCTTGATTATCTAGATGCAAGATTTTTTAATTTAAAAGTAATATACAATATTATTAAATATAGTGTTCCAACATTGTATATGTGTGGCAGTGGCTTCAATTCAATTGCGAAGCAAGCGAAACTTTTCTGAAGCAAATTTTTATTTTTCAATAAAAAGCGAAAACGTCAATCCATTCAAATATATTATAAATATTTAGATATTTTTTCTAGAAAATGTTTTTTTGCATAGAAGGCTATCGAAATTCCGCAAACGACCATTGTTTTTTTTAAACTAAATAATTACCTGCATGAAAAAATGTCAAACCAAACGCAAACAAATATTCAGTTAAACTAATGACACAATTAATAATATATTTTTGTGTTTTGCCAATATACCGTTTTTAGTAGGCATATTAGTGACTATAAACTATTCATAATATTATGTCGAACGGTGTTTGTTTACAACTTTTGATGACTTCTTATAAATAAGGAGGTGGTGGTTACCATATCTTCTAGGATATGCTAGGATGCTTGTCTGGGCTTTTCCCTCAGATATATTTTTCCGCCGTTTCCTTATTTATTAGTAATTGATTTATCTATTGGGATGACCGGTGACCATTGTAAAGGTACTTGTGATACTTAAAGCTACCATGGTAGTATAATATGGCAGCTTTATATGGTGGAGATACTGAAGTTCGAAACTGGTAGTAGTAATTCAATATAAGGGCTTTTGCACGCATTTATAATATTCAATGTTTCGGCAATAATGAAATTTACATCTGATACCAACAGGAATGCTAAAAGCAGATTGTTGACGATCAGCTTTTCCTCGGTCAGACAGAGCACACCTCTAGCAAGCTCGTAAGAGTTAAAATAACATACCTACGTACAAACCATAGACTTAATAAGAGGAGACCTCACGGTGCATTCATAAATAACCTTTTGTTTTGTATCAATCATTGGCAATGTGTATGACAAAGAATACCGAGAGAAAGAACGGCAAAATTCCGACTCCGTGCAACGTTGCAGAAGTTTTGGGAGAACTTGCTTCCGACGCCAAAGGCGTACTGTGACAAATATAGCGACCGAATAACCAAACAAAACTTGGCAAAATTTACCTGTGGAAAGACAGTTTTGAATATAAAGAATTCATTTTTCCATACACTTGACACTGATGCACCATTTTCTGAATAAGAGTAATAAAATCCTTACGAAATACACTGAAAAATTCACAAAAGCAAAATTCCGGCTACCAGCAACACCGCACAAAAGAAATACTATAAAATACTACGATTCACGTGGTTGTTACCGGCATCAATGAACATGCGGATTGGAGTAGGGAGCAATGATGCCTGTTCATTCCATTTTTGCGTTATGAAGTTAGTTTTTATCGCAACGTTTTTAACAAAATATGATTTATCTACTTAACTAGGAAACGGAAAAATATTTTTATGTAATATTTTAACCTTAACCCATAATCATGGTAGTTTAAATGTGAAAATATAAATTACACAATTGACAGTTTGGCAACAGTTTTTCGTACAATCATAAAGTAGACCTTGCAGTTGACCAGATAAAGAGTAAACAAGGGGTTCTCTGATTGCTTTAAAATGTAAACAATTACATCTCCCTTGTCTTATAAATCTATGGTACAAACACTTGGAATTATGGACAGGGCGTTATACGGCTCATTCTAACCACTTATTTTTTTGTTCCTTCGTAATGTAATTTTTACATCTCGTGACATGGAATAATATACGGGTACTGTCTTACTACTGCTAAGTAATATAAAACACATTATACTCATTACACTACTTTGTGGCGGGTATAATACTAAAGACAATATTATATTCTTTAATAATACTTTCTATTTGATAACATTTTTCTGACTGAGAATTATTTGTGTTATGGATCGAACACCTGACTAAAGACTAACTATTTAGAAGACATGTGGTAGAGGACCTAACTGAAGTAATGTAGTGGGTATCTACACCACTCATTAATTTATAATATTAAGGCTTTACTGCGTACCAATAATTATTTATGCTACACATAATAACGCTAACTCTCGTTAACTGACAGTTTTGCATTTGCATTTATAATGTTTTAAATTATAATTAATACCAAAACAATGTTTTAATTAAATTAGAATTCAGTAATTTTACACTATATTATTAAATCAAGTTAAAATCAATCCTTCGCTAAATATATAAAGTATTTTTTTCAATACAAAATAAATAATATGGTAATTGTCATAGACACAAAACAGGTTTATTGTTGGTTCAATTCATTTATTTAGAAGTTTTAATGCATAGTATAAATAACATGACATACTGAAAATATAATACTTCAACATTTATTTATGTTTATTTTAATTATATTAATTTACCTTCTGCAATGTCCAAGCCAAGTGGTAAATATATATTTTTGAACATTTTCGAAAAATCCTGCTGAGACATTCTGATTAGTATTTTCGATGGATTTTCAAAGCAAGAACAAAGAATCGGGAGAAGGACTTAAAAATGGCCAGTTTCCATTTAGGATTTATCCTGCCGCAGATGTAATCGTTTAACTGGACTGCGTTGGCCAGAAGCAATTACGCGAAAACATCAACGTCTGCAGCTGCGTTGTTGTTTGCTTCCGGAAATTGGCACTATCCTTTTTACTTTAAGGTTCTACTTAAACGCCTCTCACACCATAAGTCTTCTGTTTAAAAAAGTTGTGAGAAAACAAAACAAATTTGTATTGTATCTTTTACTTGTAATGAAGCGTAGGTAAATAAAATTAGGAAACGTTATTCCATTTCTTTAATTAAACGATTATGCTAACTTTGCTTACTTTTTAACGCGAAAAAGGACAATAGAAGCGAACCAATACTTTTGTAATACGAGCCCTAACAACTAAATGTTGGGACAACATAATATTTTGGAAATAATACAATGGCTTATCAAAACGACTGAATTATTTTGTTTATTTTTTTAAACACAAACATAACAATATATTCTAGACTATTTGAATACATTTTCGTGCCATGGTAAAGGAATAGGCATTAATCATAGCGTACTTTGTCATTGGAAGGTCAAATTTGCTGACAACTAAATGTTGGGACAAACAAGAAGCAACTTTAATTTAATACGGGGTCACATCGCCCTTAGCTTTAACGACTGCTTGAACTCTTGCAGGCATTGTATTAACCAAGGACTGACACGTTTGAGGAGAAAAATTATCACAAATCTCTTGTAGTTTTGTCCGCAAATCAGAAATAGTGCGTTGAGGATGGTTTCTTAAATACTTCTTCATTTTATGCTACACAGTTTCTATCACATATAGATCCGGAGTGCTGGCTGGATGAGATAAAACCTTTATATTATTATCACCAAACCATTTTTTGGTAGATTTTGCCGAATGACATGATGCTCCATCTTGCTGGAAGATGAAATACTCATTAGGAAACAATTTTGCGCGCTAGGTAAAAGTGAGGTCTGAAGTATCTCTTGTTATTTTTAAGCATTTATAGTACCATCTATAAATTTTAAAATGCATAAGCCCCTTGCCGACATACAGCCCCAAACCATAATTCTCTTTGGAAACTTCACAACCCTTTTTAAGCAGTCTTTATGAAAAGCTTCTGCTTTATTACGTATTATCAGTTTACGGTGATCTCCAACGCAAACACAAATTTCGCCTCATCACTAAATATTATTTTATTCCAGTCATTTTCTGTCCACAGAAGTTTAGATTTTGCCCAATTGTAACGGTTCTTATTTTGAATCTCTGTCAATAGCGGTTTTTCTTCGGCCTAAATACGAATTTGTATCAATTTTTTGCTAATGGATGAACCATACAAAACTGAACTTACCTTGTAAAATCCCAAACCGCATTTATGAATGTATTTTCAGCAACATTCTCTAGATATATTTAATCCACTTGCCCTGTTCCATTGAGCAGTTATGTCTCGAACGGTACTTTTTCTCGTTGATTTACATAATTTAACTAAATTTCGTAAATCTCTTTGTGAAACAACTTTTGGTCTCCCCGAACTTTTACCTCGAACATCCACATTGGCAGACTCACCATATTTTTTCACTATATTATAGACTGTGGTCTTTAGAATAGGTAAATTACTAGAAATTTTACGCATTGTCTTACCCGCACTCTATTGGTGAATGATAAATTCACGTAATTTCTGTTCGGTAGCTTTTCCACGACCCATTATTCCAATTTAAATTAACAAAATTTAAATATTTCAACAAATACTACTACTTACAACTATTTACGTCACTTACAAACTGTCAATGAATAAATAAAACGTTTTTTTGATGTTTATATAGCGTATTTTAAACATTTTAAATGTGAGATTTGTGCTTGTCCCAACATTTAGTTGTCAGCCAATTTGGTCTTCTAATGACTAAATACGCTATGATTACTACCGATTGCTTCACCATGGCACGAAAATGTGTTCAAATAGTCTAGGATATATTGTTATGTTTGTATTTAAAAAAATAAACAAAATAATTCAGTAGTTTTGATGAGCCATTGTATTATATCCAAAATAATACCTTGTCCCAACATTTAGTTATTAGGGCTCGTATATTAGAATGTAGTTCATTTCATTCTGTATTATTAGGTAATAGTATAGTGATAGTTTATAGTTAAAATCATTCAGGGTAAGCATGATTTTTGATAAAAAGTAAACGATTTTTTTAAGTAGCTCTTTGTATCAATAGGAATGTCAAGAAATTTTATAATAATTTTATTTTATTAATAATTATTCTATCAGGTTTTACCAGTTTACGAGGTTTTAGTGATATTTTCAAAATACTTCATTGTATTTTATAGAACGTTGTTAAAGGTAAATTGTCACATCTAATGAAAATCGAGAATTACAAGCATGCCACTGAGCTTGCACCGACCTATTTACGTCTCAAAGTAGCCAGGTAGCACCCATTACTTGCTTCCAACAGCCATCGTTTTTTGTTTAAAATATGCGTATTGAGAATTATTTTATATCTACTACAATAAAAAACCCTTCAAAATCGGTAAAATGTAGTAGGTATAATTCTATAACTATACTATCCAGAAATTATTTTAAGAAATAAGGAAATTATTTATTTTAATTTATTACTTGCCAAATTACGGAAGCGCAGAAGGGACACATAGGAAAAAAAATATGTTGAAATTATTTTCATAATAATGAAAGTAACGTGAAATTAATTTCATGATAATAAAATTAACGTGAAATTAATTTCACCTTAGTTAAAGTCAAGTTAAACATTAAAGCTTTATTGTAATATTTCATAACTTCATTAATAGTTTATCTCTTAGCTTAATTTGGCTTGATTCCTAATTAAAAAAGATATAAAGATTAAGAATGTACCTATAGTGTTTCTTGGAACACAGACACACAAAAAATAAAAATGTCCAGACCCAAAGAACAGACCCCCACTACCCTTATATATTTTGATGTGAAGAAACAAATTTAACAAAAAAATTAAACCTCATATATGGGTTAAAAGGTACTAGCGGAAAATTAACTATTCTTTATTTGGCGACCGTAGATAGTTAAGCCACTCCTTATTATATTTATATTTGTTTACCAGTAATCTCAGAAAAACACCAACAACAATGAACACTAATCAGATCAGCAGACAATATTATTAGTTGGTTGTATATTGGGTTTTAAAAATTTAACTAATACGAGTAGAAACATTATCATTATATTCAAATTTAGCTTAACTAGGTATCTGTGTTCGCCGAAAGAGGTATAGTTAGAAAAATTATTGTCAAACTCTGTTTTGGCTCACCCAAATACATAGGGGAGTCTGATAATCTAGGCAGCCATACCTACTTAACTTTTCCAATAAACTTACGAAATAAAAATAAAAAGAATCATAAACAATATAATAATTTATTTCAAAGAGTAATCCCAATACACAGTACATATTATAGTAGATATTGTTAAAGGGAGGAGAGAATTTGTCTTCTTAACGAAATATATAAATTAAGGGCATCATATGGATCGCCCGTTTTCTGATAATCCATTTCTAATAGTAAAAATTCGCAAAGTTTAAAAACATCTTCATCACAGGGATCTTTTAAAAATAAACATTCCTCTTCACAATGGTAAATATTTTCATCCTCAATGTTTATTATATAATCTTCGCAGTCATATAACTCAGGTAAGTCATACATAACTATAGGACGTCCACTTGGTGATATACTGTTTCTTGACTTTCTTATTGAATGAGTATTCCATTCCTGAACAACAGAATTTAATTCTACCTGAAATTGAAATATCGTTGCCTGAGGAATCACTACTTCCACATAGAAATGTCGAAGTAGAGAATTTCATGTAACACCTTACTAATTAAGAATTACACCTAACCTATGAACGACCACTTTTTTATTCCATTTCTATATAACAGAATACGCATATATTGCCTAATATAAGTAATATTAAATTTCTTTATCAATCGATCTACGCATTCCGTCATATGGAAACAGAATGAAAAAAAGGAATGTACGGGACCGAGGGCGTCATTATCCTATATCACCCGTGGTGCCTTGAACGTTTCATGTCCTACAATTCTGTTATTTAATTCGAAAATTTTGCACTTAGCATATGACATTGATAGTTATAACATTTATTTGATTTTTACCTAATTTATATTGACATTAAAAAGGTGTACTTGTAATTTCTCATGTATTGCATCTCAAAGTCGGGGTATTATTCGAAAAAAAAAACAGATTAGTAAAGGACATTAAATATATTATTTGTAAGGTGCCTACCTGAATAATATTCATAAAGCAATATTAAATTAATGATTTGTCTAAAAATGTTCCATTAAAATATCCGTCATCTTTTAACATTTGAAAAAGATTCATCCAAAATTGAGAATTATGTTTTCTCAATATAGACCACCAAGCTTCAATACGTTGATTTGCTTGGCTTGTTCCATAAATATATGGCGGACTGGAGACATTCATTCTAGACACATGGCGAAAATAAATTTGCATATTTTCTAAACATTTATTTTCGGTGCCCATATCTGTACGTACTGTTCTAGGGCAACCTTTAAGCTTTTTGACGCTTTTAATAAAGTAGCTGGCTATTACTTTAGGGTTACTGCCTGTGTAGGATGCCTTTAGCCAAATTATTTTCCTAGATAATCCATCAATACAACCATTTATACATATTCCATACGGTTTCAACTTGTCGTAGGAATCTACATGCCACATGTAGTTGGGGCCGCGGTTACTGTATTGTCTTCTTCGTAGTCTCTCTTTTCTTTCTTTCTCTAATCGAAACTCCCATCGGATCAAGAATTTGTAACAATAAGCGTACAGTATTTTGTTGCACTCTTAAACCTGATTGGATGCATTTTAAATGCATCCATTTATATCCATGTAGTTGTCCTGATATCTGAATTTGTGATTCAAGAAAAGAAATCACTCTGTCAATATTCGTGTACTTTTTATTGCGATATAAACGCAGTCGCTTTAAATGTCTTTTTAAGGATCGTTTGCCAATTTGAACGTTATGATGTTTCAACAGAAACAAACGAATCTCACTTTGTTGAAGTCCCAGTAAAAAGTAGGTAATAGCTAATTAAGGTATCAATAATTACATTTAAAGTCATTTTTAGAAATAATAATAAGTACGTACTTCTCAAAATAACTCGATTATTAACACGCAACACCAACAAAACTAATATAATACACACTAACACTATATAATTCATATAACATCTAACAACATATAATAATATAGGTAGATGGTAGACTACTACTAGGTACTATTTATTGATTGACGTTCTGGTAGGTTCAAACTAAGGTGAAATTAATTTCACGTTAATTTTATTATCATGAAATTAATTTCACGTTACTTTTATTATTATGAAAATAATTTCAACATATTTTTTTTTTCTATGTGGCCCTTCTGCGCTTCCGTACCAAATATCTTGTCCATTCTTTGAAAAAATTATAAATTATTTTGTACTCCGGCTGGAGTTTTCTCATAATAAATTCTCCCTACCTAAACTTCGTGACTTTTACTAGTAATTTTAACTAATTAATTCATGTTGTGACAATTAGAATAGTATTGAAATTAGAAAAATATAATATTAGTTTTGTTTTTTTTCAGAAATTCAACTATTTGATTTTTTTAACAGGGCCATGTCTTTAAAGGGTAATAGGTAATTTCTTTAAAACCAGTAATAATACTAGCACTTAAACTCGTGTTATTAATTCTTTCGATAATAAGAAAATTTATAATCTTTCTTTTAAATCTTTTACTTAAAATTATGTTATTAACTATAAACTTTTCTACTTCGATTGAGCAGATTTTAGTACCACAATTTTTTTTCAAATGACATTTTCTTTTAAGTTCGAATGTCCTTTCTCTTCGAAGAAATATGTTTTTATTACAAAAAAGCCAATAAAAAATACGAACATTTGCTATAACTAATATATTATTATTATAAATTATATTTAAATAGTTTAATAAATGGGTTGTTACTCTTCTACAGATGGACAAATAGTTTTAAATGCAAAAATTCAATATTTGGCACCAAATCTATATTCTTACACATAAGTACATATAATATTACAAATTCTAAACATATTTAAGTACATATTTAGTCAAGTAGCTAAAAAGATCCATTATTGATCCAATATACAATATAATATTGTAAGATTAATACAATATATCTAGCTACAGCTGGTAGTTACTGAAAACAAATTCAGCATTTGGAACATAAAAGTGATTGTATTAATACAAGCAACAAGTAGGTATTATAATTATTTGTATTAATATAATTAAATAATTTATATAAAAGTCTTTCTATATATAAAAGTCTAAATTTATATAAAATTTATAATTTATATAAAATTTTTATATATTATTTATATAAAAATATCTTTCTAAGATATTCTTATTTCTAAGTGAAAGTGAATTAAATCTCCAACTAATATAGAAATAACCGGCGAAATCAAGGATTATATCGTGTTTTATCAAAATACATGTCTAATAATAAAACAAATTGTTTTAAAGAAACGATTATTGTTTAATGAAAATTACTAAAATTGTGGATGATTGATGAAAATGGTTAATCTAAATAAATATCAGTAAAACCCGCACTACCTTCAGTTAGATTTAAAATGTGTTTTTGAATATTGTATTATTATTATTTGTAATGAAATAATATTTGTGGTAATGTATTATTTAATTACTACCACCTAAGCTACTAGTTTTTCTTCTCTGACTATATTTTTAAGCTAGTTCTTTAGCAAACTACCATTTCTGGTAGGATAATGTTGAATATTAGCATTGATTTTGAAAGTATTTTTATTTTTTTTGTACCTCAGTTATGTTATGTAAAATGTACAAACAAGGCAATGGCAGTATTTCAAGTTTTATAAAATGTTTCAAATATGTATCAAATACGTTTCAAATATATTTCAATCTATCAAAAGAACATTGACGTTCAACATAGATCTTAGCCTGCACAGCAGAAATATTTGACCAGTCTATTACACAAAGAACTGATATGAGGTGCTCATGTCAGATCCTTATCTATCTCAAAGCCCAATAACTTCCCCGGCAGTTGCTGGAGCTATAAGAAGAGATCCGTGCTAGTCGCATAGGTCAACACCTGTTCTAGTAGAAGCTCTCTAATATCCTGAGAGTACGTCTTTACGCCGCTTCCAGAAGATTTTGGTCTCTGACAAGATCTGCACTTCTGCAATCTGGTCTGCCATATTCAATGATTAATGGAGGCGCATTTAATTTATATGTATAGTTTACTGCATACTAAAGGTATGCATACGCTTTTTTGATTCACAGACCTACAAAAATTTTACCAAATCTAAGTTGTGCAACAAATAATATGAAACAGGGGATGTCTTATTAAATATTATTTATATATTCTCTTATTTCAAAAACGCCAGTTGCACCATCTCATTCGGGTCTGCTAGCTATATGTTAATGAATCTTGTTTCCTCTAATGAGATTTAATAAATTTATTTCTCTAGTCTGTTATCGTTCGTTCTATTCCATTGAGTTTAAGGTCACATTATCACCGCCAATGCCCCATTCCAATTTGTCACTTACAAAAACCCACTGTTCTTAAAAACAAAACGATAAAAGTGTTATTAGTCTTAGCGTTCTTTACGAAACACATATGAATATGCCGATAAATTTTCTTTGTCCTAGTTTGTCGAATATTTTCCAAAAATAACGTGCTACAACCAAGGAATTTATATACATGGAACGATTATAGACGACTGCGCATCCAATTTTGTGTGGAAACATGGGAGCCGCCATTTTGATGTCACATTGCTCCCAACTTCTACACTTGGTATTGGTACACCTGATCAAGACCCTAGAATTCTAAAGTCTTTTTCTTTCTAATCTAAAAATTCAATGGTTCAAATCTTCCTAACACGGCAACAGTGGTAAGGGTAAATTTGGTAAATAGTGTTTGTTTTTTATTTTTGGCGTCTTGTTGGTTTATTTTATTGTGATTCTCTCGGTTTGATTCTGTTTGTGTGTTTATTATTGTGTTCCTTTGATTTATAGACTTTGAGTGACAATATTTGAGTATTGAACTTTCGTTATTATTCCAGGTAAATTCGGATTTTATAACAAGAATTGAAAGTCTTAAGAGACATGAAATCATAGTTCCTAGCTAATATAATAGTAAATTATGAAAACTGCGAACATAAACACAAAAAATAAGCCAGAATAGTTAAAGTAAGGTAAAGGATAGTTAAATTTTATATGCATAATGTATTTTAAATATTTACTTTTCTAAACCTAGTAAAGGCTAAATTTTCTTAGCCTCAAAAGTTTTACTTGCTGCTTCTTGTTGTTTTTATTTGTTATTGCTATCTAATTGAACAGGCTAGGTTAATACTGTTAAATTTCCCACAAATTTTCAGACATCAAAATTGCGGATTCAAAATTGGAATATTCGCGCAGCTTTGATAATCGTCCATGTATATAAATTCCTTGGCTACAACCGGTTCATTCAACACGCACCTCATTATGCACACTTTACGAAATTCAATGAAAATTTACATAAGAATTATGTCCGTTCAGAGAAAATTGTTTATTGTGGATATGTGAATTTTTCCTAAACAATGCGAAAAAGTCAACTAACAACAAAGATTTCTTACTTTAGTCATAACAACAATTAACAACTGCGTAATAACAATAATTAACTGCGTAATTGTTGCAGTAAGTTACTGCTAGATGACTCTGCTGCCAAAAAGTAACTAAACTATTTAGGGATATTTTGTGTTTAGTGCGTTACAGAAGAGGACAGAGCTTCACTATTTTAAGGACAGTAAAAACGTATAGCAAACTGGCCTAATTATTCTTTGGCAATTATAAATTTAATAATGGGGCACATTGACTGTTTCGTATTGTAGTGTCCTGAGCCGATAGTGACGTGATAAGGTCTAGCCGGACAACCACTTGGCAGAGCGATAGGTGTTCAGTTAGACTATCGACTGTGGAGTGCGAGTCACGGAGAGATTCGAATACTACATTGGCGACGAGGAGGGCGCATTAAATGTTTTTTTGCATTGTGTGTGTGTGGTATAGAAGTGGCTTGTTTATCTATTTTGGATATATTACCTTAAAGGTAGGTGATTGGTTGTAAAGAGATAGAAATTGCTTAAATGCGTGTTGGAAGAGTGTAAGATCTGATTAAATTCGTATTGCATGGAAGAAGTACTTGAATAGGTGTTAGTGGGGATTAAATTCGTATTCCATTCAGAAAATGCAATAGGTTGAATTCGTATTGCGTGAGGAAATTGCTTAAATGCGTGTTGAAAAAGGATAAAGTTTACTTGAACAGAAAAGGCAATAGATTGAATTCGTATTGCGTGAGGAAATGCTGCATGCGTGTTAAAAAATGATAAAATTTACTTGAACAGAAAAGGCAATAGATTGAATTCGTATTGCGCGAGGAAATTGCTTAAATGCGTGTTGAAAAAGGATAAAGTTACTTGAACAGAAAAGGCAATAGATTGAATTCGTATTGCTTGAGGAAATTGCTTAAATGCGTGTTGAAAAAGGATAAAGTTTACTTGAACAGAAAAGGCAATAGATTGAATTCGTATTGCGTGAGGAAATGCTTAAATGCGTATTAGTAATAATTGAATTCGTATATCATTCTAGAAGAAACTTAAATGTGTATTAGAAAGTGATTTAATTCGTAATACAATGAAAAGGAAAGTTCGAGCGGAAAGAAATAAACTTGATGCGTTATAACTTTCTAGTATTTTGTCGCTGTGTCAGGGGTATGGACGGCGGTGTTTACAATTAAGAAATTTAAACAAGATAAGGTCTAGCTAATCATAACAATATTAACGAGAACATATTTTAGCGTACAATTTATGGAGACACAAAAGTGTGTATATTTTGGGGTATATTTGCAGTAATTTTGAAATGTACTAAGATTAATTATTTGAGTATAAAAAAAATTTGAGTAGAAAATAAAATTGGTTATTTGTATAAATACGGCGAAAGTTTTTATAAATACTTAACTTTTTATTTCGGACTGGCGTTGTAAAAACTTAGTTGGTATTTATTTTAGGAATTCTTAACGTAGATAAATCAACATTCGGTACATTTTATTTGATTTGTTTATTTGATTTTAATTTTAATTTTTTTGTGGATTTAAAAGTGAATATTTTACATACATTTTCTTCACAATGGAAACCTATGATATGAGAGTTCATTATTTATCAAAGAAACAAATTGAGGATGAATTACGAATTAGATATCATAAAAAAAAAATATGAAGAGTATAACAAAAGATGAGTAAGCAATATACAGGGTGTAATAAAAGATGCTCTAAAAATAAACTAATTTTCTATACTCTTGTTCGAGTTGATCAATATGTATATTAAATTTTAACTGAGTTCTCATGATACAGAGTGCTAATATAAAAACATGTGTTAAACAGAAAACAGGTATTTGCATACAGACATAAAACAGAAAACAGGTATTTGTATACTGATGTTATACAGATGTTATACAGAGTGGGTATTTTATATTATAGGTGTATAACAGGTTGACTTTCTATGTAAATTTCATACAATAATATGAAGATTGTATCATAGTTCTTAATCAATATAGGGTTCCATAGGTACCTTGTAAGTTTTCAGTTAAATCCTTATATGTTTGAAATATAGAGTATAACAAAAGATGAATAAGCAATATACAGGGTGTAATAAAATATGAATAATACTTAAGCTAATACTCCGTATAGTGTGTATTCCAATTGGTTGAAAATGTAGAAAATGTAGTAGTAAATGAGTCATCTCTATAGAACAAAATATGTAAATTAGGTGGACAGGTAAGAGGTGATAAACTAACAAATTATAGACCTAAAATCTACGAGGAAATATGGTACAATAGAAAAATCATCAAATAAAATTAGTAGATACACAAACCCCTGTACAATGTTCTTTTATGAAATATTAATAAACTAATAATTATATAGTGCCCCTTCCCCATACAAAACGGGGTAGCCTCGGGATTGTGTAAATCTGATATATGCATATTTCTGTGAACAGTTGCGTGTTTTATTTCTTAAAAGAAAGGAAGGGATCTAGTGTCCTGAGCCGATAGTGACGTGATAAGGTCTAGCCGGACAACCACTTGGCAGAGCGATAGGTGTTTAGTTAGACTATCGACTGTGGAGTGCGAGTCACGGAGAGATTCGAATACTACACGTATAAGGCTACTAAATTTGTGACGTGCAACATAAAAATATCTAAATTGCTATTGACCTGTCAGGTTTTTGATTAAAATGTTACAATTTGTTTGGCCGATTGTATTTTTAGTACATCTATGTTTCGGTTGCCTAAAATCACATTGAATACTTTTACCTAATTCATCTTTTGACTGATTCATCTACGAGCGAGTGCAAACACGCCCTTAAGTTAAAAATTCTCTATAGAAAACTAAAAATTAAAATCTATGTTGAATTATTGAAATTTATAAGTTATAAATTTTGGTTATAGAAATTGATGCCCATTGCCCATTTGATTAGTTTTATTAGAAAAAGTTTGTTAAATATTTCACAACAAATTATTAAACATTTTACTAAGTTAAGAAATTATTGTATCTATTACATTATACCTAAGTTATTTCCTTAATTAAAAAATACCCGGCAGCGTAATATGAGAAAAAGTAGCAGAGATAAGAAATTCAGCACATTTTTTACATACTGCCTACTACTGTGTTCAAGAAGATTCAGTTTACGAATACACTGAATCTCACAAACTCACTTCCCGTTCGGGTCGTTAATGATGTATGAGGTTGGATATTTTTCAAAGGAATAGAATGTAAAGAGTTTTCTTCTGGCTTTAGTAAATCATATGGCTCTCTGAACAGAAGCTTAAAGATTAAAATCTTGTTTTGTACCTCTGCTTACTTTGCCGAATATAGCCTTGCGGATGGTAACTTAATTTTATGCTATCATTCTAATGTTCCCTTTGTTGACATACTTTGCGGTAGTGTACCGATCCACTTTTCAATTCTATCAACATTCTTGTGAGATGTAAATTCTTTTCTCGATTTACTTGTTTACAAATTTGCAAATCATTCCAGCTTCGATAACTGTGGCAATTTATATTTCTTTTGATTTCAATTTTTCATATTTTACCTTTTGCCCTTAATAAAAGTAAATACCGAGAGATGTACTGGATCAAAAAGATATATAAATATTAAAAAATTATTAATTTCGAAATTCTTGAAATGATACCACCATATATGAAACACAATTATAAGCTCACTGATCGTCCTATCAAGACGCTACTCCATTCACTGAGTACGGTATTATAACTAAACAGTCGCCGGTTTAATTCGTTTCTTTCTAGGGATAGACATCTATAGAAGCATCAGTATTCGCGCTATAAGCTTAAGCACGCCGTAATACTTCACACTGATAAACACAAGTGGTTTTAAAAAATTCGATAATTCGAAATTGGTTACAGATATCAACCCAAACCTTTTTTTAGAAAACTGTTTCAATATCTAGGCTACATTTCATTCCGTGCATATATATACAAATCTTGAATATTTCACATAGAACCGCATATGGAAGTATGTCATGCATAATTTTAGAAGTTTTAACTAATACGTAAACGTATTTTTTTTTTGGTAATATATAGGTGTACCTACTACCAAAGGTTTTGTGAAAAAAAAAATTTAAAAAATTGAATTTAAAAAAATACCCAAATAAAAAAAGTTATGCCCCGATACATACTCTAGAAGTTTTTATATGTTTTATCTGCTCCACTATATGTATTGCGTCACTCGATCGCGACCTTTTGGCGCTATCTTTTGGCCTTGACGAAAACTCCTAACTTGGTCTATGATACTAAACTTTATATATTTAGTCTTACGTAAATTTTGTTAATAGTATGAAAAGCTGCATATGAACTGGTGTATCGATTATTTATTTAAAGATCTCTACTTATGGTGTTCGGCAAAAGTCTCGGGCGGTCCATAATATTTTTTTACAAGATAAAGCGAAAAATTTCAAAATTGAAGGATTATTTTAGAAATCTATATTTTGCAGTGGTAATGGACTTCCGCTCACATTCTAAGGCTTCCAGGGGAGTAGCACCCCAAAATTTTTAAATAGAAACCTGTTGCACTCATTTTAATGGTGATAAAAAATAAATATTCTGGTGAAAATCAGGGTCGCTAGAACCATCCATTGCATAGTTATTAAGAAACAATTTTATTCGGGAGGAAAACTTTCTAACATAAATTAATATAACTTCGCCTATTACTTGTGTAACATATTTTAGGCAATCAACAAAAGCATTTACTTTTTAAAATTAATAGGATATTGCTCAAATATCGAAATGAAACAAATTATCATTAGAAGATAAAGTACTTATAAGTAATTAGGTTTTTACATTATTGCATAAACGCAATAAATATATTTTTGGGTTACCTACGATGTTGAACCCAATGGATTTTTCTTTTTTTATCACAATTAAATTGAAATGCAATAAGATATGGGCTGTCATTAAAAATTTCGGGGTCTGACTGCCTGGAGACTTAGATAGGAAGGGGGCGTCCATTAATACGCCAAAATATTGGCAGCTGTATTTTGGGTATTGAATATTTTCCATGAGCATATTAATAGCTGTTACAAATTCGCTTCTCACCATTGGAATATCGGAAACAGTAAAAGATACGAAGAATCTTAAATAGGGCAAAGTTGTGTAATTAAGAGACCAACATAATGCCTCAAACAAATCAAGGCTAACTTGATCAGGTTTTGAAATATTTGAAAAAAAAAATTTTTGGAAATTCGTCTTTACTTTTTTGCAGCCTTATTTGGCATATATTGAAAAATGAACCGTACATCCTCAAAGCAACTTTTCGTTCTCCATTGACCAGGTTATTTAGATTTTCAATATGATATTTCATTTCTCCTAAACCATTATCAACTTATTTTTTTTTAATACGAACCTGGAATTATGAAACCATAATTCCCAAATCTTCTTTACCCCTAACAACATGCTACCCTAGAATAAATTATATTGCGACGTTTCGATAAAATAATACATCTTGAATGTTTTCTTTCGAATTGTACAATTTTTTATTTACGTACCCATTTTTTGCTAATTTATTGTGCAGATAAATATCATTGGATGTTACCAAATTCAATTAGGCCTTTAAATTTTGATCTAATACACTTTCTACATCAATGTAGTTCCCTGAAAAATGGATATGAAATGGTAGGGTAATCGAATGGTCTTCAAGAGCACCCGATTTATTTCCACTAGATTGTTTTTTGTGAAGGACCCAAGAAAATAGGGTATACAAGAATGTACCCAACAATGTAGAGGAGCTAAGGCTAAATATTCTGTACGCCTTTAGTTCCATTAGAAGACGTTACGAAGACACTCAAAGGACACTACAAAATATTTTCAGAAGAATACATTTTTGTATATCTAGCCCAAAATTGAAATGTTTTTGAGCATCTTATTAAAATTTTTAATGCTTGTTTAACCATTGTCATTTTGAAAATATTTTTTTTTTTGTAATAAAATGAACCCATTAATATTTTATTTGGAAGAAATATTTTTCGTTTTTTAAAGCAATTGAAAAATGTATATGCCTAATTGCATTTGGTAACATCCGCTGAGATTTCTATGTAGGATAAATGAGTGTGTATGTAGATAAAAGATTGTACAATTCAGAACGGAAAGATTGAAGATGCATTTTTTTTTTCGAAACGTTCGAATATGATCTATTCTGGGATAACATGTTGTTAGGGGTAAAAGAGGCTTGCAAATTATGGTTTAAAAGTTCAAGGTCCGTATTTAAATAAATGAAGCTGTTGATGGTTGCGGAGACACGAAACGTCACAATGAAAATCTAAATATCCTGCCGAGTATCCTGCCCAATAGAGGACAGAAAGTTGCTTTGGGAAAGTGCTCTTCATTTTACAATATCTCCTCAAATAAGATAAGTAGGTAAAAACAAATTTCCAAATTTTTTGTTTTCTCAAATATTTCAAAACCTAATCAAGTTAACCTTGATTTGTTTGAAGCATTGTATTGGTCCCCTGATTACGCAACTTTGCCCCCATTTAAGCTTCCTCGTATCTCTTACAGTTTACGAGATCCCAATGATAAGAAGCGAATTTGTAACAGCCTGGACATAATGCACTTGATGCAATGAATATCTTCAGTGATTATAGTTATTATAAACTCTACGAACTATTGTAACTTTAGATAGATAGATAACTTAGACTTGAATTTATACAGTGAGGTTTCAAATATAGTTTTCCTCAGCTAACTTTTGAACCAAATAATTTTGAGACTTTGAACAGAAACTGAGTTGCATGACTTCAAATTTAAGTTAGATTTTAGTGTAAAATTGAATTTAAAATATTCAAAGATTCATGGATCTATTTTAAAACTTCAAATGGGCAGTGTGTCACTAAATTCGTAATTCGCTTCTATAAAATTGCCAAATATTGATTTTCAGATAAATTGCACTCTAATATGAACTGGCGAGATTCATTCGCTTCCTTGAATTCGTAATTTTGAATTTTTAATGTATAAAAGTAGTGTATTGTCATCCAAAGCCTATAAATATCCTAAACCTTAATTCATTAGGAAATGACTGAAATTACTATAAATTTTGCATAGGTACAAGTTTAGCTTGTAAAAGAAAATGTATCTCCCATGCCAAGGAGTAGGTACGAGGAATTATTAAGAAAGAGTGACAGAGGGCGAATAAAAGAGTGATGATCGATCACTTTCTTCAGTTTTCCTCTTCGTACCTTTCTAATAATAATAATAATAATAATAATAATAATATTAATAATAATAATAATAATAATAATAATAATAATAATAATAATAATAATAATAATAATAATAATAATAATAATAATAATAATAAAGTTTATTTTCCCAAGTAAGTACAAGTTTAATAGGAATAGTCAATATCTTACAAACTAGATGGACAACTATAGTCAATTTTACATTTTAGGCAAAGTATTCATCAATCCTATATAAACATTTTTCTACAAGACATACATTATACATAATGTCTGTAACTTATTTGTGGTGTATTTTGACGATTCATAGTTTGTTTCTTTTGGGATTACACCACCTGTAAAATAACAAAAGGCAGAAAACCAGAAGTATACAAATTAATTATTCAAAGTGTAGTAACAAGAAGAGTTGAGGATCAACTCGAAACGTCTAGACGAAAGCTAGTTAAGTGTTTAATTTCTTTTAATTTTTTATTATAACTATTTTATTTGGACATATTTTAGAATATGACATGTAATATTATAAAATTTTGTATAAAACTGAAAAACCACTGATACAATTTAGTCAATATATCAAATATTATTTTATCACACGTTAATACAGTGGTTTTTTGGGGCAAACTTTAGAAGTTTGCCTTGTTACTACACTTTGAATAATTAATTTGTATACTTCTGGTTTTCTGCCTTTTGTTATTTTACAGGTGGTGTAATCCCAAAAGAAACAAACTATGAATACATTATACATCTTCAATCCCAAGCAGCTGGGCGAGTTATAGGAAATATTAATATTTGCTTGTCTGATTTAGCATTAGAATGAATTTCACTTCTGCAAATAAATTTATTTCTATTCGTGTAAACATATAGGCACATCTCGAATACAACCAGTGAGGGCAGTGTCAAAATACTATATCTTTTGAAAGCATCCCTGCATGTTTCTCTAGGGGACATCCCCAACAAACATCTTATGATTCTTTTTTGAGCAATAAAAACGTCATCAGAATGGGAAGAAAGCCCCCAGAAACCAATCCCATAGCGCAATCGTGAATCTACTTGCGCGTAGTATAATTTTATTAACTGATCAATATTCAGTATGGTTTTCAGATTTTTTATTTGATAGGATATTGAATTGAGTTTAGAGATTATATTATTACATTGTTCCTGCCAATTTAGACATGCATCAATTGTTAATCCCAGAAATTTAACACTGCTGTCACTAGTAACAATTGTATTACCATTAATATTCATACCAATACTATCCCATGCTTTCTATCTATTATGAAAGCGGATCGCGTTGGTTTTGTCGGTGTTCAGCAATAAAAAGTTTTGGCTAAACCACTCATTCATATCAGATAACACCTGATTACATTTCTTAGTTAAACATTGATCCGACTTTGCAGTGACAATTACTGATGTATCGTCAGCATAGAAGGTATATTCGGCCGGACCAGATAGATTATCGAGATCATTGATATAAAGAACAAAAAATACAGGCCCTAAAACTGAGCCCTGTGGTACTCCCAAGTTAATATTTTTAATCTTTGATGAAATATGGTCAATTGATACATACTGTTTCCTGTTCCTGAGAAAACTGGTTATCCAGTTTAATGGAGTACCTCGAATTCCGTATCTATTTAATTTTTCAAGAAAAATATTATGATTGAGACGGTGGAATGCCCTGCTAAGATCACAGAAGATTCCCACTGGGCACTCGCCCCTCTCGATAGATTTGATTACACGATCGTAAAAAGAATGAATGGCAGTATTGGTTGACCTCTTATCTAAGAACCCATGTTGGTTCTCGGTTGATACATTATTTTGAAAAAGAAACAGTAACAATCTATGCAAGAAGGATTATTCAAAAATTTTAGGGAATCCTGAGGGCCAGTGACAGGCCTGTAATTTTCTATTAAGGTAGAATCGTCTTTCTTAAAGATAGGATATATTTTCCCCATTTTCAGAGAGTTTGGAAAACATCCACTAATAAAAGACAAGTTTATCAAGTAAACAAATGGCTGGATCAAAATATGTAAAATCTTTTTTATGAGAAAGGCCGGAACCTCATCATATCCTGATGAATACTTACAATTTAGTTTAATAGACAAAAGATTATACAGGGTGTCCACCTAGTGCGCGTAAGTCCAATATCTGGGTTAATAAAAGAGATAACTTAATTTTTTTTTCTACAGGGTTGTCTAATATCCCGAGCTGCACAAAATGAAAATATATTTACATATTCAGGGTGTTCAGTTTTTCCTGGACAGGTACCAACTTCATTTTTTTAAATGGAAACCTATATTTTTTATGGCATTATCGAATTCTACGTAAAAAATTAGTGGGACTTTGTGCATAACACTGCTATTGAAATATTGATAGTTTTCGAGATATTTGACTTTTAATTTTTTTTTCTTATGTTTCGTCACTTCTAATAGTTGACATAATTATGGTTGTATGACAGCTAGAAATTATTTTTTTTCAGAAACTGTAGAGTGAAGATGGCTCTTTCGAAAAACGTATCAAAAGTTGACCTGCGATATACAGGGGGCAACAGAAATCGTGCCAAACCTGATGGTTTAAAATTTAAAAAATCTCGACTTTTTCAAATGGAACACCCTGTGTTTTCTGTAGACTCTACAATTTTATAATAGCTTTCCCTATACCTAAGTTGCGTAGTTTTTGCAAAAAACCCACTTTTATGAAAAATACCCGATTTGCGCACTCCTTTGACGGAAAAAATAGTGAGCGTCTGTCACGCAATCAAATTTGTGACAATCAGTTTACATGTCATTTCTTCTTTTACTGAATATTCACGTACGAGTTTAGAGTAAGTACTAAGCGTGCATACAATGAACTATTCAAAAGAAGAATTAGTGAAAATGGTTTATGCCTTAGGAGAAGCTCATGGAAATTGTTTGCTAGCAGCACGTATTTACAAAGCAAATAATCCAGATTTACAGAGATTTCCACGTGACTGTTTTGAAAATGTGAAAGAAAGATTTGAAAGAACAGCAAATGCGAATTATGAGAAAACTACCAGGAGACATGACGGTAACAATGACGATATTCAGTTTAATGTTGTTGAGTCTGCTGTTGAAAATCCAAATATTAGTGTCAGGAAAATCAGTAATAATCTTGGAGTTTCCAAAAGCTTGACAAACAAGATACTGAAGAAGAATAATTTTCATCCGTATCATATTAAAAACCATCAAGCACTGTTACCTCAAGATCACCTAAACCGCCTGCAATTTTGCCACTGGGCATTGGATAAAATTCAGGAAAGTCCAAACTTTTTTATGAATGTCTTGTTTACTGACGAATCAACATTTTCAAACACATGCTTACCCAATCGTCGCAACTTTCATCACTACGCTGACAATAATCCAAGATTATTGAGGGTACTAGATAATCAGCATCGTTTCAAAGTGAACGTGTGGGCTGGAATTTGTGGAGAACATATTGTTGGACCGTACTTTTTTGAAGGCAATTTAAATGCCAATGTGTATTTGCATTTTTTGCAAAACGAACTTCCCCTTCTACAGCTACAGAATATGCCCGCTGATTATTTGGTTCAACAATGGTTTCAGTTCAGCATGATGGTGCCCCTCCACATTCCACTTTGGCGGTACTGTGATTATTTTATTGTTGTAGTACTTTTCCTATTATCTATTCATATTTCAGATTAGAGAACACCTAAACCACGTATATCCAAATAAGTGGTTAGGTCGTGGTGGTCCAGTTCCTTGGCCTGCACGTTCGCCTGATTTAAATATTCTGGACGTTTTCTTGTGGGGTTATATCAAGGAGCGAGTATACGAAGTACCACCAACGGATATGCAAGACTTGAAAGAAAAGATCCAAAATGAGTTTCTAACCATAACGCCCGAAATGTTAAGAAATGTTCACATTCATTTTCGTCGTAGATTAATTCTTTGTGTTGAAAACAACGGTGGACATTTTGAGCATTTACTTTAGGTTAGCTTGCTTGTATGAGTATTGCGTATTCTTTTTTCAATACTCTATGTATATTCATCCATTTCACTAATAATTTTTCTAACTACGGTAACACCGTTTGGTTTTCAATATGATACGTATGAAACTTCTTCTTCAATATCTTATTTGTCGAGCTTTTGAAAACTCCAAGATTTCTACTGATTTTCTGATACTAATATTTTTGGATTTTCAACAGCAGAAACCACAACATTAAACTAAATATTATCGTTGTTACTCCCATGTCTCCTGGTAGTTTTCTCATAATTCCCATTTGCTGTTCTTTCAAATCTTTCTTTCACATTTTCAAAACAGTCAGCACGTGGAAATCTCTATAAATACGTGCTGCTAGCAAATAATTCCCATGAACTTCTTCTAAAGCATACGCCAGTTTTGCTAATTCTTAATTACATGTAGAGCTTTTATGATTTTTTACTTTTATTTACAAATAAATGGTAAGTTTCCATAAAGACTTGTTTATTAAACTGAAATTATCTAAATTTTTCAGTTATTTTTATTTTAAGAAGTGTAAACTAATACATTTTATAAAAATAAATAGCCTTACAATATTTTTTCCGTCAAAGGAGTGCGCAAATCGGGTATTTTTCATAAAAGTGGGTTTTTTGCAAAAACTACGCAACTTAGGTATAGGGAAAGCTATTATAAAATTGTAGAGTCTACAGAAAACACAGGGTGTTCCATTTGAAAAAGTCGAGATTTTTTAAATTTTAAACCATCAGGTTTGGCACGATTTCTGTTGCCCCCTGTATATCGCAGGTCAACTTTTGATACCGTTTTTCGAAAGAGCCATCTTCACTCTACAGTTTCTGAAAAAAAATAATTTCTAGCTGTCATACAACCATAATTATGTCAACTATTAGAAGTGACGAAACATACGAAAAAAAAAATTAAAAGTCAAATATCTCGAAAACTATCAATATTTCAATAGCAGTGTTATGCACAAAGTCCCACTAATTTTTTACGTAGAATTCGATAATGCCATAAAAAATATAGGTTTCCATTTAAAAAAATGAAGTTGGTACCTGTCCAGGAAAAACTGAACACCCTGAATATGTAAATATATTTTCATTTTGTGCAGCTCGGGATATTAGACAACCCTGTAGAAAAAAAAATTAAGTTATCTCTTTTATTAACCCAGATATTGGACTTACGCGCACTAGGTGGACACCCTGTATAGCTCTTTTTCCCTGTATCCTTGCAAAAAGAACGATTTTTCATGTAAATGTATTTTTTCAGTATAGAGTGTACCATGTTCTTATGCTTTTCTTTATTGATTTTATTGATCTCACTCAATTCAGGGTACGCATTATTTTAGCCTGTATAAATCCTTCAGTTGGAAACTGGATATTCTAATAGAACTACGCATGTACTCTTATTATGGTTTTACTTCTTCTCAGATCTTTAGGACATCAGGCTTAGTCTTACATTGATATTTCCAATTTAGAAAAAGTACAACGTAAATTGGTTAAATATATCATTATTAAACCTGATAATAAACATCCACCTAACGGCGCCCCTCAGTTGGAATTTCTACTATCTAGGTTTCATTTAAATGACCTGGCGTTACGCTGGGTATACTCTGCTGTACTTTTTTTACACAAACTTTTAAAAAATAAAATAGTCTTGATCAGCTTCATACTATATATTTGAAGATTTCTTCCGTTCGAACTCGCTCCTATTCTTTGTTGTATCTACCGTCACCCCGAACCAACCTGTTAAAGTTTTCACCTATTTACAATATGTGTTTTCATTATGATCAATGTCAGGTTTACTCTGATATTTATAATTGTACTACCTCTAAGATTAAAAGATACATTTTGCACCAATAGTGTTTAGCGCTTCTTCTATTTTGATTTTTTATTGTTTTTTTGTAAGTTTTTCATTTTACTCGAAAACGAAAAATGCGTTTATATTTTCTATTTTTTATATTTTACTGAAACTGATTATGTGCTTTTGTCGTATATTCCTGCCCTGTAATTGGATATTTATCTGTCTGGGCAGTTGTATCTTTAAATAAATAAATAAACTATTTATATTCATATGTATATTAGCAGTGACATAAATCAGGAGTCGCAGTTAATGCTAAAATAACTAGATTCTTTCGGACAAACCAAATAATTTGTATCTCAATAATTATTTTGTCTTTCTATATACTCAGTACCATTAGTTTCAATGTCAAGCTTAATTCAGTAAATTTAATACAAAAGAGAACGTATAAGTTTTCTCAGGAATTGAGGAACGCACCAAATAATTCTGAAAGACCGGATCATTCGTTAAGCGTGGCCAACAACGAAACAGTAGAAATGTGTCAGGCTTCTGTAGATATGGGTCTCCTGACAAATTGTGGACATACAAACAGATAGCAATGCTCATTTACCTTTTCTATGTTCGATTGTTTATCGTAAAATTAGATCCGTTTTGAAAGATACACATTATGTCGCATGAGTTGTGACCAGTTGGTTGCAAGGCAATGAAGGGTTTGTCGCAAATTCTCTTAAGATACGTTTAAGCTACCTTGTGACATATGCTAAAGGAGATGATTGGAGACATTACCTGATAGCAAAGCTCACGTAGACAAAAGCTGTAAGCTATCTAGTTCATATAACTGAATTTTCATATTCAATAAAAATGATGACAGGATGATTTACGCTTTAAATTATACTTTTAGTTCTACTATGTCTCCATGTTAAAATGTTATACCTTGGTGAAACCATCTATCAATTATTTTGTAAGAGTATAAGGAAATTAAACTTACTTGGTCTTAACATTTCAATAGAGCCCAATGGAAAATACGTTTAAAAACAAATTAACGAAGTAAGTTAAGTACTTTCAAACTCTCGAACATTTTCCAGGGAGAAACAGATTTTTAAAAGAGACGTGAGAAATTATACGTAAGTTTTGAGATTTAACATTTTAGGCAATTAAATTAAATATTTTTTATGATTGGTGTACAGATGCGTTCAGATTTTATTTTTAGCGCTGCTCGAGTGTTACAAAGCCAATAAATTTTATTTGATATGAATCGCAAGGAAAATATTTGAACGAAATTCATTTCGCTTTCATATTAACTTTGTTTCGGATGTGCTCCTGGCGACGATACTGAAATATGGTAAAGTAGGTATATACCATAATGTGGAGGAGCCGTTTTCGTGAATAGAATTTAAGTTTGTTTAATATACTAATAATATATTTTATCAGCGAAAAATATTTTTTATTAAATTATAATCCACCAGTTAAAACAGGGTTTGTTAGAATTTTTTTTATTTATGAGTTTCGAGAAAAACTAAAACATTAAATCTAAGAAGGTCAACATAGTTCAGCAAGGCTATGAAGTTATGGAACTACTTTATATCTTTGATAGCAAACAATGTTTCAGAATGTTTCAGAAAGAAGTCTGAAATATAAATTTATCTCAACGGTTGCACATAATGACAGATTCGACTGTAAGGACAACTTGTTGAACATAAACATAACAGCAACCAAAATCTGAATATCGGTTTCAATAACGTTGGATTACCTTCACTCTCTTACCAGGTAGATGATTTTATGAGAGACATGATATAGCAGGTAATTGTTAATATTTTATTTAAGAATAATATGTGTAAATAAAAGTGAATAATTCAAATTTTAACTACAAGTTAATATAGACATTATAGATGCATATAATATTCACGGTTAGTTTTGGATAAAGATTGGTCATACATTCATTCCATTAAAGATATATTCAAAAACCGTAGACGTTGCCTAGACCAACCCTAACTTTATTTGCAAAATAATGAAGTATATAGACGATCTTGATCTTTAAATTATCTTGCCAGAAAAATAATCAGAATAAAACAGAAACTAACTCTTTCAATACTTTCCCAATATTGCTGCCTCGATTATAATTATTATCATATCTTACCTTTAGCAATATAATTCGTAAAAGAAGGGTGCAACAACATATATTAATATTTCGCACATGGCTTAACTCTTCTATATATTAAGAATGGTATGGGATGTGCCTGTATTTGGACTCTGTCAGTGTTAAGCTACTATTCTATAATACTACAACGTTATCCTATATTTATAAATAATACGTTGATAGAGTAGGTAACATGAAGAAATACAATAGAGACGGTAAAGATGGATGGTTACCTAATAATTATTACAATAGACTAATCTGAGAAACATGAATTTTGGGCTTTTTGGCAAGAAATACGTGCCTATCTAGTTGTCTCAAATGACGGTTTTGAATAATAATTATATTTTGGTTTAAGGGGTTACTGCTTATTACTTATTCTTAAGTACAGTCATTCCAAAGTACAAGGTATATTAACAACTTTTATTAACTAATTTTAGAACTTTGTGTAGCTATACTTTAACCTTTGGTCCTTATCATCTCACAAACTAACCAAGTGTTAACACTAAAACTCTTCACTCTATATTTCTTGCAGTAATTTTTGTTGCAGTGTTTAGTGGAAAACTCGGTCGGTTTTTACGTTTTACCTAAAAGATTCCAACCTAACCTCAGGCACTAAAAATCTAGTTATTACTAACACAGCACAAGAAAAAGACCTATTCCATACACCAGACCATCACCTTCTTCGCCATCTTCAATGAGTAGCTACAGCAATGGCAGTCCTTACTATGCCAGAAGATCAACCAGTTATTCTGTTACACCAAGATTTTCAACCCAATCACCTATACGATCATCAAAGTTCTTTAGCGGTTAATTGACTGCATGGATGAAGTTATTATCAAATGTAATAAGGTCTAGAACCATTTTGAAATATAGTTAAATTTTTACTAGAACTCGGGAATAATATATACTTAATTTTATATTTTACATCATACCAGAAATATACCTATATTTATTTAGTATTACTAATATTAGAATGTAATAAATAATATAACTTTATTAAAAAAGTTATATAAAGTTGAACAAAATCGTGTTTTAGTTTTAGTTTTAGCGCCACTGCGATGTACTCTTATCAAATAAATCACAACAAATATGACAAAATAAAGCGCAAGATATAAATTTTAACATCGCTAGTGTTGAATGCACACTCATTAGGCTCATGCTTTTTGCCATAAAGCGGATATATGATCATTCGATCTGTTTGAATACTTACTACAAAATAGTATTTTGTAAATTTATTTGCACTAATTCCGGTTTTTAATCAGTAAAATGTGCGTTGTTATTATTATAATTAAAGTACGAGTATACCTAATCTTTTAATGCCTAAATACGACTTATGTAATAAACGTTTTGGTAATTCTCGCCATGCATTAATTAATAAATCACGATAGCTATATGGAAAACGCATGTGAACGTCATTTTTTACTAATACGACAAAAAAATTTGTTTATAAATACGTTTACAGTTAGTTTTTTTATATATTGTTCATCGGCGCTTCCTTGATCTATACAGGGTGTCCCATAGGTAGTATAAAATAGTTTGGTTACATCTAAACGGTTAGAGGTAGACGAAAAATGAAAACACCATGTTTTCTTAATTTTTTGATCTGCATCTCGTAAAAATATTTTCAAGTGTACAGGGTGTCCCATAAAAGCGCTACCGGCATAGTCTTTATTTTTTTAAGTAGCACTCACCAACTTTCTTTTCGTTTTAGAATTTTTCATAAAATTTGGAATCTTCTGATACTCCATAGTCGACCCTTGCTCTAACCGTTGGCCCATCAATTAATACCAAAAATGCCATTTGCAAGGGGAATTTTAAAAATGAATTACTCAGAAACGATAAGTGATAGTTAGTTGCTGTTTTCTCAGAATCGTAGAGTGAGAAACAGGCTTTGTTTTTGTTCGGTCAAGGTTTTATTATCTGCTCAGGTATATTTTCTGCGAATTTTCTAATTAGAAATATTTCAATCGACCATAACTATATTTTTTTTTCAAATAACAACCCACACTTTTTTATCTGACAGTCTTTGGCATATTATTTTGCGTTTTTTGATACCTACATATCATGTACTTGCGCCATAGTTATACCTAACACTGCATACTTTAGGAAATAATGACCAATTTATTCATTTTTCGCTCACCATTTGTTGTTCATTGCAGAGTGTGGTGCCCTGAAAAATCAAAATTAGCATTTATTTTATATATTTTAACAATTTATTTTTGTGTCTCCACAATGAAATTCTCTAAAGAAGAATTGGTGAACATGGTATTTCTTTTGGAGCAAGCGGAAAAAATATTTAATATTAAATAAAAACATTTATTCAATTTACTCTAATGGTAGATGATTAGTCAAACAGCATATGTTGTCTAAAATATTATCTTGAACATAATAATATTATTATTAACTACTGTTCACATTGTAATTAGTGATTTGTTAATAAAGTAAATAAATATTGATTAAGTAGTCCCCAACCAAGCTTCAGTACATATTTTATCTATACACTACTATCTATACATATTTTCAAGTTTGGTGTATTAATAAATAAGCATTTAGTCAAGAAAAAAGCCGGTATTATTACGCAAAATAAATTATAAATACTAATATTGTAAAAGTATTATTTACAATTAACTCAGATTGTAAATAATACCTTTACAATTATTCTAGGAATTGTACCTAGGCACAAACGTTCGCTTCCCCTTATGATTGTGTCAATTTCGAAAATGTTGGATTACTGTCATTGAAATTCTATTTATCTACTTAAATTTTCTTGTCGATATTTTATTTGGGTTTTCTTTCATGGTTCCCACTGTAAATCAGTCAGATTGAACGTTTTCACGTTTAGTTTTAATGAAATCCCAAAATTTCGTTGTGTAATTAAAGTAATTTCGTTCTCAAGACGCTGCTAAAAACTAATTGTACAGTTTCAGAAATTCGTTAAACATTTAAATTTTACTTCAAAGGATGCGTAAATTAGCTGTTAAGAATTTCCGGATACCTTTGATGTAGAATTTCAGCCTAATTAAGCATTTACTATCATTATTTTTTAATAGTTTTATAATACTTTTGATAGATTTACCCGAGGATTTAAGTTAAAAGTTCCAGCAGTAAATTACACGAAAGAAGTCAACATATAGCGTGTACCCGAAGTGGAGGCTCCAGCAGATAACCATGGCAGAAAGTGACGATTGAACAATACATACAATTCTTGTAACCTACATACAAAATTGCATCGATGACTAAGGAAAGTTTCCAAAAAAAAAAAAAAGATCTATGCGCTTCGACTACAAAACCTATATATATATCATGCCTATCCATGACTATATACCCACAGCTTGCCTAACCAGATTAAAATCCAGACACCCGCCAATCAAGACCGCTCAGGCACTGCATGAAAGTGATTTCAGGGGTATCCAGGAATGGGAAGCAGGCTGGAGGGAGGATGCCCCCCCAGATGCACTCGATTATATAAACATCCAAAAAAAGCCTGCGGGATTCGACTTACCTCGCAAAGTATGGAGGACGGCAAACAGAATTAGAACGGGACACGGTGTCTGCGCAGATATGCTGTATAGGTGGAATAAACAACCCTCGCGCAACTGTGAATGTGGATCAACCTATCAAACAATAAAACATATATATCAAGACTGCACACTTACGGCTTACCAGGGACCAATTACGGATATATATTCTCTCCCTCCGACAGCGATTGAATGTATAATGAACTTACCTGTTAGTTTATGATAGATGTTTGTGGACTCATTATTTACAATTGCTTTGCTTTTATCTTTTTCTCTATATGTTCTTACACTTATTGTTGTGTGTTCTTAATGTTTTTAGTTTTAATTTTACATACCATATATATATTATTATTATACCATGTATACTATTGCCATACGCTAAATAAATACAAAACCTATGATTTATTGCATATTTGTCATTTGCAACAACTTGTCACCAACAACAAATCATAGGTTGAGGAAGACAGTTTTTAATAGCTTAAAAATTCTGCTTAATTAAAAACAATCATTGTCACTACACAATTTTAGAAAAACTAAAATCGCCAAAGAATATGTTCATAAGTATTTGACCACGCATTTGGCATTTGCAATGCAAAGTACAAAACTTTGGATGATAACTTGTCTTGAACTAAGACTTGATTAAATCATACTCTTTGCTTTAATATTTTTTTTGTACACAAACTTTTAATAAGGGCGTTTAATAATAACAGATAATTAAGATTAGATCACCTGATTTCATATTTGAATCTTATGTCCATATAACAACCATAGAATAACATCAAATGCTGGTATGTTAATGTTGTGCCTTATTCAATATTGATTCTTACTTAATTACGTAAAAACTCATACATTATGTTATGAATTTTATATTTAAATGAATACAAACAAGTACCTACTCATATTAAGAATATTTAAGAATCCGAATTTTAATCTTGAAGGAGGTTGGAACTTTTGGTGTGAAGATATCACTGACAAGGTTTTCCACATAACACTAAAACACCATACTGCACTCGACGCGTCTTTGGCCAACCAAGTTGGCATCGTCAGGAGATGATTAAAACTTTAAGCTTTAATCATGTCTTGAAGATTGCAGAAATTAAGACGATGGTATTCTTGGAAGTGGAGTTCCGAAAAATATCAGCTGCCAATTGTTTTGGTTTTTTCAAAGTATAAAATATGTATATCATATTGATATTGATTTTTATTACGTTGAGAATGCAAATAGTGTATAGGGTGTTTCTAAGTTATCGTTACCTTCGATATAGGCTACCTTTTCCTCGGAGGTTTCAGGTGTAGATACTCCCAGAATTTTTCAAAATTTCAATAATATTTATGGCTGCTGAAATAATAATAATAATAATTTTTTATGACCCATGGATGGAATTTTTATGAATTATTATAATTTTACAATATATTCGTAACAATATATTGTAAAAATACCCCTACTTTCGATCACTTTCGATTTTAAAATATAACATTTAAGTTCGTATAGGTACGTTTTAATGAAAAATGCACCACTGCACCACGCCTTATTTCCGGAAAAACGGCAACTGAAAAAAAAAAAAATCGCGAAAAAAAAAAGACTTTCAGGGAAAACGATAACTACTGTTAGAAAAACGCGGTTTGCTGTAACAAATTGTAATCAAAGTGTAACAAATCTGATATTCATTTCGTTCCCGTATCTTGTTTACTTTCAGAGATACAAGAGTGTGGTGTGGCTTTAGATTAATGCTGCACCACGCCTCATTTCCAGTAAAACGATAACTGTTAGAAAAATGCAGTTTGCTGTAATAAATTGTAATCAAAATGTAAAACATCTGATATTCATTTCGTTCCCGTATCTTATTTACTTATTTCAGAGATATGAGAGTCTGCTGCAGCTTTAGACTCACGCTACACCACACCTCATTTCCGGGAAAAGGGCAGGTGAAAAAAAATCCCGATCTGCTGTAATAAATTGTAATTAACGTGTAAAAAATTGATACCAATTTCGTTCCTATATCTCACTTACTTTCAGAGATACGAGAGTGTGGTGTAGCTTTAGACTAATGCTGCGCCACGCCTCATTTCCGGGAAAACGATTACTGTTAGAAAAACGCGGTTTATTTTAATACATTGTAATTAAAGTGTAAAACATCTGATTTTAATTTCCTTCCCGTATCTTGTTTGCATTCATTACAGGTAAAAAAAATCGCAGTCTGTTGTAATAAATTGTAATTATTCTGAAATACGGGAGTGTGGTGTAGCTTTAGATTAATGCTGCAGCACGCCTCATTTCTGGAACAACAATAACTGTTAGAAAAACGCAGTTTGCTGTAATAAATTGTAATTAAAGGGTAAAAAATCTAATCTGATACTGATTTAATTTCCATATCTTGTTTACTTTCAGAGATACGGGAGTGCGGTTCAGCTTTAGACACACGTTACACCACACCCTATTTCCGAAAACGGCAGTTGTAAAACAATCGCGGTCTTCTGTAATAAATTGCAATTAAAGTGTAAAAAAGCCCTTTGGAGTTTTTTTGGAGTGGACTATAAAGGGTGGTGGTGCACCATTAGGTACATGCCTAGACCGTTTTTAATGTTTTATATGAAGAACAATAACAAGTGGTGAAATGGAGCACAACAATGGGAGCAATAACGTTTTACCTGTTTCTTTATTAAAGTTCTCAAGTGGTATGAGTGATTTACATGCCACTTTACATTTGAACCGTCGGCATAATTTGTCGTCGTTTTCATATTATTTGTAAATGTTGTTAAATGAATTAGTGAGTAACCTTTTTAGTACCAGATGAAGTAAACGAGCATGTACTGTAACTCAATCGAATACATTATTTGTCGCAAAACAGCCAACTCTAAATCGATCTATTGGAAAGGGTGATACGGTGAAGTTAACACTTCCGAATGAAACTTCACCTCCGTCGTTTTCAGCGGGTCGGTAAATAAACTATTTATTCATTTGGTACCTACTTATCCACATCATATAAAAAAGTATACTGATCAGTTGTAGCGATATGAGATATTAGGTTCGTTCCAACACACCATGGAACTAGTTCGGAACTGTGCGACGCCTGCGCAGATCGAATTTAGCGTTCCAACATAAATCAGAACCGATTCTGAACTAGCAGTCCCGCGTTCCAACAAAATCCGAACTACTTCCGAACCGGTTCTGAATCAGTTCAAACAGTTCTTGGTTCTGAGCGAGGACGAAAAATTCTAATCTTGTAGCGCATGCGTACATTTAGCGTCGATCAGCTGTGTCATTTTCTGTGGTCATTTTTTAATATATTTTTAATCAATCTTTGATTTTCAGTTTGCACTTTCGTTTCGTACCGCTTTTCAATTTTTAATAATTCGGTGTTTGTTTAGAAGTAAAGTAACAACAATGAGCGACAGCGATGACGAATATTACTTGGGATCTGATTCCAGTGAAGATGAAGATCTAGAGTTCATTGTAGGTATTCCTAGAGCACGGAACGAAGATTACATAGGTGAGTTACCTACTTGTTTTGTAATGTCTTGTACATATTGATTTTTTCATTTTAGATGTTACGGTTAATCAGTATGATGAAGAAACGTATTTTTTGCATTTCCGGATGAGGAGAGAACATGTCATGAGGTTAGCAAATTAATACGAAAATAGCATATATTACAAACGCCACAGTGGACAGCATGGAAAGTTGTCTGCATCTACCCAAGTAAATATATTATTTTGTTTTACGTGTGCCCCATCATTTTTGTTATATTATTGTAGATGCTAATTTTTTTGTGGTTTGTGGGGCATCAAACTGGAAGCTTCCGTGATGTTGCCGATCGTTTCAATGTAACCATCAGCTCCCTAAAACTAAGAAATTATAAAACTATAAGTCAACTATGAACTATTCCGTCTAAATTCTTATTACAACTGCAATTGCACTGAGCCAAGATCTTATTTCTTTCTTCTAAGATTCTATTTTTTTCTTTTAAAGCCACCAACTTCTCCCTCTCAATGGTCAACCTCTCTTCTTGGTATTTCTGTCGATCACTTCGTATAGCTTCCAATACATTCTTCTTGCGTTTCATGCCACAATTCTTGGAAACCTTCGGTTTTACTGTTGTGACAATCTCGCCAGGCTCTATGTTTTCATCCTCTCCTTCGCGATCCTCAATAATTCCTTCCGGGACATCAATGGTTGTGGAGGTTAGAATTATAGCCGGACACACATTCTTCTTACTACCCAACAATCGCTGCATTTCTTCCGCAAATTCAAAATGCTTTCTTCCTCGGCCGGTTGCATTGTTGTTATCAACATATTTTTTGAAGTTTCTATCTAGAACCTTCCACCTATTCTCACAGCTTGTTGCTGTCACGGTCTTGTTTAGAAGTTGTTGCAGTTCTTCGGCGATTATTTGCCACATCTGCTTCATAGTTTTGATTTTCATGCTGCCCACCTTCGGTTTATACTTTCCGTATAAATCGATTAACAGCCTCGAATTATTGTCCGTCCACTTTATTTCCTCCATAGCAGGCGCAGCAGCTTCTTCAATAATAATAAATTCTTCCATTTCTAAATGATAAAGGGGTTGCTTTATTTGTTTTATAATTATTTCACCTAATTAACTTACCTTCTAACAAACCTGCCATTTTTTTCTTTTGAAACAGAGACAACAATTTTTTAAATATTTCATTCATAGGTTAGGTCTTAGGACTCCTAGGTCAACTTCAACAACAACACAGAGGACAACAAATTTGAACAAATTGATAGGTTAGGTAAACCATAGAACTAGCGATTCTCTGTTCCAACATAATCGTACGGAACTAGTTCAGAACTGCACTCGCCGTAGTCCTGCGCAGTGAATAATTCTGAACTAGTTCTGAACTGATTCTGAACTGGTTCTGAAATGTGTGTTGGAACGAAGCTATTGTGTCAAAAAGTATATCGAGAGGTTGGCTCACACTTTAGGGTATCGATCGGTTAACCTAGAGATCGTGGGTTCGAATCCCCATTCCATTCGACAATTTTAATTAAATTGTCTACTCGTATATTAAGGCCTGCTTGCAGAGTTGGGTTGGAAACTATCCTGGCGTGCGTGCCTAGGATGGAAAGGATGTCAGCTTAGTGTTAATATGATAGATTAAAATCGGTTGATGTTTCACTGCACCCTAACTAATAAAGTTTTCCAGGTTTCCCTCATTCTAGCACTGAATCGTTCTATAATGTTGGTCTATAAGTCGTCTCTGAGGTGAAATTGAGGTGCCTACTGAATAATAATACGCCACCGTTCTTCCACACAAGTCTGAGACGTTTGAGATGATCCTTGTGATTAGAATGAGGAGTAGAGATATTTTTATGCTATTATTTAGCACGAAATTAAAACATGAGTATGCATGATCTCAAGCACTGTAAGGATTCCAGAACCCACAAAACCCTGAAATATCGTGAATGTAAAGTAACAGTAGTGCGATGTTTCACCTGAAAATGGACTATATTTTCTCTACTTACGCTAGTGAGCACATCTGATAATAAATAGTGCATAAAACTGATTAAAACAAATTAGCACCAATAGTGTCAGCTAGAGCAAGTTTTAAGTAGTCGTTTTTATCAGTGAATACACAGGAAAATCATCAACTAGAAAATTGTGAATTTATTTGAAAAAGTTAATAGCTATATGAACATAATTAAGCGGAAGTTATTTCTTTACATAAAAATCTATTTATCGAATAAGTGAAATTAATACGTACATCAAGAACGGTTGAGGTACATAACAACTTTATCTGTCTGTCATGATTGCGTTTTTGTCATGTGTACTATTGTGAACATTTCATGTTGCTATTTTATACAAAAATTATTAAAGTCAACAACCAGGCCACACAATAATTGAAAATCATATTAGATTAGTGTGCATATGCATTTGTTAAACAGTGGATAATCGAATTTGTGCTATAATTAAGTATTATTGCGATTTTTAATACTGAATTCAAATGAAGGTTTATGGTAAAAAATGTATAAGCATTGTGAAAAAGTATGCATTTCTTAGATCTGATTATTTATAAAATTGATTCCTGATACGCTGCAAAGAATGGGTCTTGAGAAAAGCTTTTCCTTGGATATTATTTTTCCGGTGAGTCACTCTTGAAAGTATATGAAAGCTGGAAAATCTTACTTTTATTGTTTTCTTTAGAATTTTCTGCTTCAGTTCATACTGAACTCTCATGCATAAGATATAACAAATAAAAAAGTAATATAAAGACATAGCGACACCTATATAGTTGTATTTACAATAAAACGGATTAAAGAGAGGAATCATTGAAAAACTTGGCAACGTATTTACTGTTTTTATATTTACTGGCTTCCTTTCCTAAAGAAAATATAACCTAGATAATACTTGTTAAATGCAGTTAAAATACAATGTAGAGGACCCTGCATAATCTAATTCATAAGCTATTTTCAGAACTTTCTGTTATGGACTAAAAAAATTACCGTATTGTAATGAGTTCAGATATACTGTGTCATCAATTATATACAATTTGGAAGGGGTCTTATCAGTTTTGACAGTAGCAAAGAATATTATTGTCTGAGTCTGAGTCTATTGGGTCTTTCGGGCGTCGAGGAATATGGAGCTGTCTAGTTGTAGAGAGCGCTGCTGTTGAATTTATGGAACAAGAGCCTAGTTTAACACATCCTTAAATAATATAGATATGCTGTTGTCCTAACGTGGCTAACAAAAAAGCTATTCAAGAATTGGTAAATCCTACTAAGATTGATTCATTCGAAGTCATTTATAAGAAACCTATGGAACAGGTTGATTCCGCAAACTATAAAAACTGCAATACATTTATTACACTTTATGACAAAATTGTTTTATATCAGTAAGATAACCAAAACCTTTCACGTGGAGTCAAATTCACATTTTTCCGGAAAAACTAGTTTTACAAAGCTTTCATACGGGTGTTCTGTTTTGCACTAATCAATTTTATTTTTGAAGGCACGCGCTACGAAGGACTGAAAGCTGTTGATGTAGATTCAGTTGTGCTTCTGCCTGTTTTGTGTCACATGCAGTCATGAGAATTTCATATATCTCGAGATTGAACACATCTCTCCACCCGAGGGTATTATAACTTCTATAAAAACCCGCTTTTGAATATAATTTTTTTACTAACTTTCTGTGTCTGTGCAACTTTATGACAAATTGAAGTTAGAGAAGTGGTGCTTGTTTCAATACAGAATGAGGAAAATTAATCGTTTAACCCCGCTAATTCAGACAATTAACGGTATGAGTAATGTGCTGATGCATTAAAAAATTGTATGTACTTACTCGTATGGGTATACAACGATAAACTGAAACATTAAAAATTAAAGTGACAGTTAATTTTATTAATATATATATATGAAGTGAGAAGGACAGTACATTTCTAGGTAATGATCTAATAAAACTATTTGGAAATATTGTTAATATTAATAGGCCATGTAGAAAAAGAGAACAGCACGATTGTTTATGATTGTATAGTATGAAATGAAAGGTGTTTAATATTAAATAGCTATAATAACTTAACTACTTGGATGGGTTGGATAATTATAAGGCCAATAAAAACACACATAAGAGAAGGTAAAGGGTGTAAATGCGCACATAAAAGCAAGTAATAACGCGACAGATACAGATAATTAAAAGATACAGATAAATTTAATAAGCAACTAAATAAATAATAGTTTCAATAATGTATAGGCATTACGTTGATAATATACTCGTAGATAAATATTTCCAAGTGAATAAAAAAAATTATAAATGGGAGCAATTTGTCATGAAATATATTTTTAGAACTACGTTAATTTATATTACATCTACATTAATGATCCACCCATGTAGGAATGTACGAAATCGCCGCAGTTACTAACAATTTCTAACAGTTGAAATTCATTTTTCTATTTGGATTTTAGTTGTAGAAATTGGCTTTGCAAATATTTTTGAAAAAATTATTTGTTTAAGAAATAATTTATTATAGAAATTATATTATAGAAATAGAGCGACTTTTATGTACCTTCTTATAAAAATTATAGATTAAGTAAGATTTGACTTAATCTTAATTTTATGAAATATAGGTCAACGAAAAGTTTGATCCTCCATTTTCTGTCAAACGTTTGGTTTCCATGAAAAATCCAGAGACAGGACGATTTTTATTGACATTTATACAGAGTGTCCCAAAAAGTTGAGATTTACTACTACTTATATTTATTGTATGGAACATCCATAAAAGAGTGTTTCATATGAATAATAAGCTAGAAAAAGAATATAGATTTGTTGCTGGGCTACAGTAACTACAAAGTCTTTCTCCAACACATGGTCTTATGGTAATCATTTATGGTCATATACCTTACTATTAGAGCTATATTCATCAAACCCTATATCAATGTATTCGTGAGAGCACGTTCTATCCAAATCTGTAAAAATATACGGGGTGTTCTATTTTAAAATACAAGTTGTGGTAAACCTCTAAAATGTGTCAAATAAAAATCGACCTGTCTCGGAATTTTTCATAGAAACCAATCCTTTGACAGATAAAAGAGAATGAAACTTTTCGTTGACTCACCCTGTATAACCATCTCAAAAGGTATCGTATTTTATTCTTTTCAGTGACTTACTTTAATTTTCATCATCTACTTTATTTATAGAGATACGATGTTGTCGGCAGTTTTTTTAATTTACCGCCCTGTTTATTTCAGCATTTTTAGAAAGACAGATTTTCACCAATTACAATAATATAGGGTTTGGTGGGTCTGCGATTTATTTTTTTTTTTTAAATTTTGAATAAAATAATAAAATAAAAAGTAAAAATTGTATTTAATGAAAATAAAATTTGTTAATATGGAAATATAGAGCACTCGAATATTAAAAAAAATCATTATAATTGTTCAAACTGGTGACCTTCGGCAGCCTGACAATATCCTACTCGATCAACGAAGGCTCTTAAGGAATTTTGAATGGGATGCTGTGATATTTCTTGATCAGCCATACTAATTAGTCCTTCCAAGCCTTCTAACGACTGAACTTTCTAGGAATTTCTTTCAAGGAAAGTTGCATTAAAAATATTGCATGTATCTTGCAGAGATCTCTTCCTGTCTCTAAGACCAACCATCACCAACAACGAAGTTCTTTCACTATGAAAAGATTTGGCAACTTAGTTCACCCATAACTTGAAGTTTCAACAGCAATCTTAAAAAGTAATCTGTCTGTCACTATTGACTGCATCTGACAGGAATAAATGATTCGATTTCTTTTAATCAAAATTGACAAAAAATGTAGACAGCCAACTTTTTATTTTGTTGTTTTATTCAACATTTAAAAAACAATAAATCGTAGACTCACCAAACCCTATATCTTTGTAATCGGTGAAAATCTGTCTTTCTAAAAATGTTAAAATAAACAGGGCGGTCCGGGGCGGTCTATTTAAAGCAACTGCCGACAACGCTGTATCTCTAGAAATAAAGTAGATGTTGGAAATTAAAGTACGTCATTGAAAAGAAGAAAAGAAAAATATTACAAAAACTTTTGTTTAATGCATTTTTTAATAGCTTATGGTTCACCCTGTACACAGTGAACACCCTGTAGTTGGTGTACACACCCTGTAGTTGGGCAAATGTGTTCCGACACATTTGCCCAACCCTGTATAGTATATTCTAATACTCCTAGTCTCCAGATAGGATCAATTATCTTTGTGATCTATGAGGTGGGGTTATCCAAGTGCCGATATAATTAAGATTAAATGATTAAGTTCGACCATGCTAGCACGCGATCTTTCAGGAGAAAATCCAGGAGACGATATTTACGGCAAAAATTAATTGAAACTGTATACGTTGTAGTAAATTAAAGTTCTATGCTTACCTGAAGCGACTGCTCTTAATTTATGAAAGACTTAAGTCATATACTTAAATCAAATAATTAATATGCTTTCGTAAAGATTAGATTAATGTTCCGTTATTTTAATGTTGCGTTGCGTTGTGTGTTGTTTAATGTTTTAATGTTGCGTTATGTTGCGTGATTTTCTATGTTCGAGATTAGCTGACTGATATTTGAAGTTTGACTTCCGACCAAATAGACCTTCGAAACATATTTTTTAGCGACTTAAATTACCGATGAGGGCGCTGAAAATTGTAAAGAAATATGGAGGAAGACGAGTAAAAATGTTGTATATCATATCACATCATTTAGCAATTGTCATTCAATTGCCATAAATATCAATTTGACGAATGAGTTCGTGAAGGCAATAACATCAAAAAGAAATGAAAGTCGATACATCTTTTTTCACATTTATTAATAGATGTGACTGAAGGTGTAATAATAATCACTAATCTGTTTTATTTATGAAAAGATGCATAGTATCATGTGTGAAAGTATTTATGGAGGAGTTAGTTGACAGTTTGCAGAATGAGTATAAATAGCTAATCACAACAAAAGAATTTAGATAAGAAAATGGCTGGCAAAGACGTTGAGGAATATAGAAATTGTCTGATAATGTATTCTGTTTCCTTTGACATACTTCTGAAAAAAATATCGCCAGCTATACAGCGATCCAACGCCACAATGATACTATGATACTAAAACACTCAAACCAAACGCTGGAATCACAGCTAAAAAACGTGTTGACACCAGTTTAGTTAATGGAATACTAGAAGTGGCAGTAGCCACTTGCGCCAGTAAATTGCCATGCTTTCTATTCACTGGACTGGAATCATTACTAAAAACTGGCGCTGGAATTTAGTACAAAAATATCTGTTTACACTATATAAGTACTAAAATCCGGTACCGGATTTTAGTGACTTATACCAGTCACTGGCACTGTGTAACGTCACCTTAACTACTAGAGACAGCACTCACTGTCCTTTATTGTGCTCACTGTCCACTAGTAGACTGGTGCTGAAGTTACAGTGCTCCTGAAGGTGGTAGCCACAAAATATGTATTAGTGTTATCTCTGCTACTTGGTATTAATATTTTCAACAGTATTATTATTCACATTATTTAAACTGGACTTATATTACCGTAAAAATTAGTAGATTTTATGTATAGTGTTAATTAATATAATATTAAGAAACTAACTAAAAAAATATTCTATAAGTTAGAGGGAAAGAATGTTGCAACTTAATTTGGCCCACAGAGTTATATGAAATTGTGTACGTCACAGGCCTTAGTCAAACAACGAAACTGAATAGAAGAAGCGAAATGTGATAAAAAAGTTTTTCTTTTATACTTTTATCATATGGACGAAGCAGATGGTGGAGTGGGTTGCCTAAAAATCCGTAAAATTGATTTCAGGAGGTAAGCTAAACAACTTCTGTCTCTCCCAGTACTTTGAGAAATCGCTGCAGATGTCATCACCGTCTTTCGATTGAGACGTAACCGTAGGCTTCTGATATTATATCGTAGGTATATATTTTATCTTGCTTGCTCTATAGCTATAGATACTCAAATAACTTACAGGGCATTCTATACAAAGTCAGATACACTGATTTTATTTACAAGAACTACCTCGAAAATCTGGGAAAGTGAGAAAGGGATGACTGCACTTAGTTTAATTACAAGGATTAGCCAGAAAGTCTGAGACTTGTGTAGGAGAGTGGTGGGTCAATATTATTCAAATGGTCACAATTGCACCTCAAGAATTGGTATAGGACTTACGTTGGTAAGTCCTAATCACCATTCAGTGCTAGATTGGGGAAACCTGGAAAACATCATTAGTTAGGGAGCCAGTCAAACCTCAACCAATGTCAGTCTCTTATATTAACACCAAGCTGCTACTTTTCCAATCTTCGGAACGCACGCCACGATGATTGCTAAGCTGTACGTGGGAACAGGCCTTAATATACCTACGAGTAGACAATTTAATAAAGAAAATTATCCGGCGGAATTAGGGTTTGAATCCAGGACCTTTATAGTTAAGCGATCGATACACTAAACTCTGAGTCACCAACTCAATATATACAGGGTGTTCAGGAAAGTATGTTGTGCGGGCGATTTTAGACCCAAAAATATGACCAAAAATAAAATATATACAAAATATAAAAGTTTTATTATATAATATATATATACTTCTGTCGATACAACTTTTTGAAGTTATGGGCCTTTGTAGGAAGTGTTCAAATTTATGTGTGATATGTATATGACGTAACTTCTGCTGAATCAAGTCAAATTGAAAAACCTCGTAAAATTTTTTTCGTAGACGTTTTTCTGATTTCCTGTTTTCATTATTTGTCAGGCGGTGTATCCCAAAAAAAATGTCGATAAATCTTATAAAACCGTATTATGAATAATTGCTTCCATTTCACTTCGTAGAGTGATTTCTTGGAGTGATTTTAATAGTTTGTCTTGATAGTAAACTTGCGATTTTTAATACTTGTGTTTGTATTTTGTATTGTTTTACAGCCTGCGTATTCCCAAAAGAATATTTAATGAAATTTTATATTTAGTTAATAAGTTATTTGTATTTGTTTCACACTTAGTTAATTAGCTAATAACTAAAAAAGTTACTTGCAGCTTTCAATTATCTGCTAAAACTATACAATTAAAATAAAATAAAAATAATTTATGTCAAAACCATTGATAATCACTGAGTATACTAATATGACACAAGCTTAAAGAAATGTTGGCTTTGTTAAGCATCTCTAGGTGTTGCTGGTGTTTAACGTTATTTTTTTATTTTCTAAGAAGAGCTGATAAAATGATTTCACTTCCTATATCCCATTTACAACCTTATGTAGGTAGTTATTAAAAAAAGCAATATATCACTCCCTTATAAATAGGCCTAGAGTGCGATCATGTTGGTTCAAGACACAGAGTTGCTTCGGTTGCTAGACTCATTTATCATGAGGCTGAGGGTTCATTCCCTTTTCATATAATCGCCGCCTCGATGTCTCATTTGAGTTCAAGACTTGATTAACTGAGGTTGTCTACCCAAAAATTTTAACTTCCACAGCTACTCCCTATTTTGTGTAATGATCCGTTAAAATCTCTTGTTTCTTATATTGCACCAGAATGTTTCCCTGATGACGACGTTCAGGATTCAATTCACTTCATAATCTTTTAAATCATAGGTTATACGAAGTAGCGCAAAATAAAAAAAGTCTAGCTCACAATATTAAGACGTAGAAAAAATTAACAAGTGTGCATTTGTTATCGAGTTATTTGATATAAAACTAGAATCTGGAAATTTTAAGTTTTTTGCCATTCGTTAATTTTGTACTGCTATCCTTAAAAATAATGAAAATAAAACATACTTTCTCATTGTGACTTTTCTTATCATCTATAGTGGGATATTTTTAATTTCCCAATAGATATTTTGTCTTTGTTGATGTCTATTATCAACTTAACCTTATTAAATATGGACCTGATTTTCCTATAATTTTTCGAAATGAATTGGTATCGATTATTGTTACTTAATTCTAAAAAAATGCGTTCAAAGCTACCATTTTCATATACATATAAGTAATCCAAGTTATTTTTTTTTTAATTTATTGAAGAATAAATAATATAAATATACTATTGATAATTTATCATCATAAAATTTCGTTCATACAGGACCGTAACCAATATTTTTTTAATGTCTACCTGGAAGTTTATATGTCAGTCTTCTTTTCTTTTCACTAAACCACCGCAAATATATCTGTATATTATTAACTATACATGTTTGTTTATTTTATAATTGCTTTATCATGAGGTAAACCAAATATGTAAATGTGTTTTACATTCAATTCCCTATGAGTTTGCCTATGCAACGTTCCGTTTTACACCCTATCTGAGGGTTAGTAAATCTTATACGTGAACCTCCATAAGATTTGATAATTTCTCAATTCATCGACGTACAGACTATAAGGAAGTGAAGAGCCGTCACGGGTCTTCGCTATATTCTGATCCTTCATGCAAGTACCAACTGCGACTAACGTTGATAAAGAGTAAATAAACACAGATACACAGTATTTATTATAAGTTTTTACATGTCCCATAAATATGTATGAATCTAATTTTGTCTGGAAATGTAAGACAATGTCAAATTTCCAGATTTAAACAAAAATTTCGCTTACATATATATATTGATTCATGTTTAACGAACAAATATCCTAAAAAATAGTTGAAGGCGAATAAATAACAGTTTGAAAGTTGAGATATGCGTAGGTACATTTAGCGTAAACTGACTGCCGAAAGGCTAATATTTTTAATTAAATAATCAAATATCGCTGACAGGAAATTAAAACATGATTTCTGTGTTTGAAATCGACAGGATTTCATTACTGTTTTCCCTGTTGTGGATGAAATAATTCCCCTGAATATTGTCCAGTACTGAACATGTACATGTTACCTATTAAGTATTTACTACTGCACTAATTAGCAAATACGTATTATAATAAATTATTATAATAAACAGTGTAGAAATTATATTAGAAAGACCCTCTTAATCATACAGTATAGTTTTTCTTGCACAACCTTGAAGTAAACATAGGAAGTTACCCTGAAATGCTTTTAAGAAACATGGGTACCTAGTTATAGTGTATATTCATTATTTTCTTTTGAACGGTACGGAACTGAGTGGCCTCTTCATTACTACTGCGTTCATTATTTAAATTAGAAACCAATGAGCTTGTCCTAATAGTAAGGTAAATGAAAATACAACTACTCAGTAAGGGTGCTTTAAATAGTCATTCAAACATTTAAATAGTTTTCTTTTTTACTAAAAACTTAGAAAGGAAATCCTTTTGAGATGAACTTGTTTCATTTTATCTTTAACTGGGATGAAAGTTCAAACAACATTTACAAGTTTTCTCGTCTTAGAACAGGAAATTCATTAATAAATAACTTTAAAAGTCTAAATATATTAGTGTCTACAGCTTCCCGGTGGGGAGATATCTATCAGGCAAATGAAGTCCAATAAGAGAGACACTCCGTGGCACAAATATTACGTGAATAGCAGAAGCTCCGTCGTTAAGTTGCTTTCTATTGCAGTATTCACGAAATATTTTGTTTCGTATGTTTGTGTTCACGACTCACCTTTTGTTTTTCATCGTAAATAAAAAAAAAGAAGTGCTCTTCTTATCTTAAGTCAATGTAAATGACTATGTTTCTGTAGTGCATTAGAATAGCAGTGAGTTAAAGAACGTTTTAACAAAGTTTGTAAAAATATAGAGGAAATTTGAGTGTCAGGCGTTTTACTTTAGATGACATTTCCTCTTAAATTACGGGAGAGCGGAATGGTTTATGCCGTCAGATTTTCTATTTGTTTGCCCAGTAGAATCCTGGCGAAGACGAAATTACACGACTTGGTTCGTATTTCAGTAAAAGCTGTAGGTCCTCATATCCATAACCCAACAGCTAACTATAGCATAAATCGGTTTAGTAATGTAAAAGTGTTTATTAACATTTAATATTACATTTTGCTTATAACAATATATTTTTTTTACGTTCATGCAAAAAACAAAACTTTATTGAACTACATTTAGTGAAAAAACTGATTCTTTATTGCACTAGTGCAATAAAAATTTTATTCCACTCATCTGTCATTCTACTACAGCGTTTTGTGATCATGACAAACATAAACGTCAAATCGACGTGGCACTTGGTGCCACCTAAATAAAACATTTTTTGGTTTTTGAATGAACGTAGAAAATATATTGTATGTAACTCGTACAAAAAGTGTTTATTGAACTCGACGTGTTGTCAGTGACAATTTCACGTCACGTGCAATAAACACTTACTTTTTGCACTTGTGCATAAATAACTATTAAATTCAACCAATAACCTTCATAGAGATGGCAGAACTTGTTCTGTTAGATTTGTGATTAAACGTCGGTGCAGTTCTTGATTCTTTTAACAATACGACAACTGTAAAGTGAGACAAGTGGACACGTGCAGCATTTTATGAAATGCAATGAATAAAATATTATAGCATATGCAGCAGTATATGTATACCTACCTAATGCATTGAAGTTTAACCATACATATTATTTTCATAATATATAAGCTATAATAAATCTACATAAACTATATTTAAGTTAATAAATATTAAGCCCACATAAATATAATAAATTATAGATACTGAATTTAATAATAATTCAAATCGTTATGTTTCTTACATAAATTTTTTGAGGCGAGTTTTGAAAGCTTGCCGTTTTACTGACGTTTGTGTTTTTGAACCGGTGGGGTGGTACTTTCTGTTTTCTTGTGTCGTTTTACAGAAGACGTATTCGCAAAAAGTTTATATGTATATGTATACCTATGTATTTTGTTATTGCATACACGTTTAACCATCACAGCCAACTACATTGGTATATGTTTCTAGACAAATTGATAGCGGTTTATCTTTGTCAATAAACATTGGCATTGGTTTGGCATAAAACTACATTAAAAAAAACAATGATGTTTGCAAATTAACCAATGACAATTCCACTTAAAACGAACAAGAACAATGCATTTTGTACTGCACCAATGAATCCCGGGAATTGACAACGTTTCATCTTTCATTTAAGCTTCGCATAAAAAAATAAAAAGACACGTTTACAACTATAGAGATTTCATTAGTGTGTTTCATTACTGTTTCATTAATATTTGTGTAGAAGTGTTTTTGTTATATTTTTAAACCAATGTTAATCTCTGTTAATTATTAAGTTTTCGTTGTTATTATACTGTTTTTGAGGTGTTATATATGTATTTGTAGAAAATAATATTCTCCTTAATAAAATCTACTTACTACATTGCCACTTTTGTGTCTGTATTTTTGACGCACCGTCCTATATTTTCGTTACCCTTCCAGGCAAGCGTAAAACGGTTAGTAAGAGTAACTTTCGAAACTGACTGTACTTTAGTTCATTTGTCCCCACGGAGCAACTGCCTAACTTATTTAGGGATGGACGGACAACCAGTGGAAACTCCGAAATCCTTGCGGGACCTTGTGTCCACTGTCGATTTGTTTACATTATACACTTCCACTACTCCTGCGGCCATTTCCTTGCATATTTTCCTCTACCACCATATTCCGTCGCCCTAGGCAGAAATAAATTGGACTGTAAAAGAAAATTGTATGTGCACTTTGTGTTTAGATAAATAAAAGATGTAAGTTGGCTACATAAATATGTTGTATAAAAAAGACCTAAATCTGAAAATATATACAACTTGATCATTTTATGTTATTATATACTGCTTTGAGTTATACTGATAGAGAGGGATACGATACAGTAACGCCCAAAATTCATAACTTTGTTACAGAAACTAAAGTGGCTGCAGAGAAAAACATAAAAATATATGACGGTTATTTGTTTAACTTTTGCTTTGCACTTTTGCCTTTTATTTTCGAGACTACAATAAAAATTTCTGAAACTGAAAGCTGTAGATATTGAGAAAAATATGATTAAAGAGGCATTTACAGTTTAATATAATAAATTATTTTTATTTACAAAATAATGTAGATAATGTCTGTTATTAAGAATATCTTAGAGAAAAATAATTATCCTAATGATTTTGTTGAGGAAACATTTATAAAAATTGAAAATAGACAAAATAATAATATTCCCAGAATAAATAGAGAAAATCCAATAACAACCATTACAATTCCTTATATTGCAGAAATCTCTGAAAGACTTAAAAGGCTTGGTAATGATTTTAACATAAGAACGACATTTAAAACGAAAAATACTTTAAGATCAATACTTACTAAAACAAAACCAATTAATAATGATCAAAATTCAAAAAATTGTATTTACCAGATTCCTTGTGAATGTGGTAAATATTATATTGGTGAAACATCTAGACCATTACAAATAAGGATCCGCGAACATAAAAATTATGTTAGGGATTACCAAGTTGATAAGTCTACATTAGTAAAACATGTATGGGATAACGGTCACCGAGTTGATTGGACACAGGCTAAAGTTTTACAAAAGGAAGAAAAATCGGTTAAAAGAAAATTAAAAGAAAGTGCTTTCATTAAACTTAATGGTGATAATTGTATTTCGTCGGAAACAATATTCATAGATCAAACATGGCTTCCTCTACTCCAAAAAGATGTAACCAATGGAAAATTAATAATATCATAGTGATCAGTGCATGTGATGACAATTTAAATTAAAAATGTCAATCTGACAAGAACTACTTCTCGTTCATATAAAGAGTTCTCAACATAAAAATAGTCTACAGAAGAAGAGTTGAGGATCAACTCGAAACGTCTAGACGAAAGCTAGTTAAGTGTTTAATTTCTTTTAATTTTTTATTATAACTATTTTATTTGGACATATTTTAGAATATGACATGTAATATTATAAAATTTTGTATAAAACTGAAAAACCACTGATAAAATTTAGTCAATATATCAAATATTATTTTATCACACGTTAATACAGTGGTTTTTTGGGGCAAACTTTAGAAGTTTGCCTTGTTACTACACTTTGAATAATTAATTTGTATACTTCTGGTTTTCTGCTTTTTGTTATTTTACAGGTGGTGTAATCCCAAAAGAAACCAACTATGAATCTACAAAATAATGTATTTCCCACCCTTAAAAAAATTAGTGATCATTTGCAAGTTGAGTAAAATGGATGAACCGTTTATGTTTTTTTATGATTATTAAGTAACCTTTGGAAAGCAAGCTTTGGATTTAGGGGTTATCTAGGTTAGGGTGGTGTTTTAATGTTTAATGTTATTAACCAAAGAACCACTTTATAGGGTGCGTCACATTCGGACATCCATCCCACTGAAATCTCGGAAATGGTAAATGGTACAATTTTTGTACAATTTATAAACTAAAATTTTCAGTTTACAAATCTTATTTTTTCCAATCCGTTTTTCAATGGACCGGATACTCTTCTAACTATTTATAATTTAGTATATGTACTGTTATATGTAATTAATTTAAAAACAAATAGTTTTAATGATTTTGGGTGTGCACAGAGTACATAAATAACTACAAAATTAGTTAAGGTGAAATAATAATTCATAACCTGATGATCTAATGATATCACTACAAGTTTGGTGGTTTGTTAATCATAACAATTTATTCAAACTGGTGTGGTACAAACAATATTTATAAACCGTTACATCAGAATACCTAACATTAATTATTCTCATTATTTTTAAATGAAGGATATTAAATAATAGATTAATAGAAATACTTATATAAAATGAAACTTTACGTTTCTTGACAGTCACATTTTGATGTCATACGTGATTTAATAGGTTGATGCAAGTCTTTCAATGTTAAATAGGAACACCATTAAAAGGGTATCCCAAATACAGCCTTAAGGCCCGTTTTTACGCTCATGCTATTTGTGCAAATTGATTTGTGCATGCAATTTGCGCAAATAGAACTGAAATGTTGTGGTTCGTTTACACGTTCATGCAAATTGCGCAAAATGATTTGTACATGCAATTTAATAAACTGAACTGTTGCATACTGGTCAGGTCTATACAAATTTGTTCCTCAACCTCCAAATTCACCCAAATTCTATCCCCAAATCTCTCTGTCCCCAGATTCTATCATGAATTCTTTTTCTTTTTTTAGAAATATTATACTTTGATATTTTGTCAAACAAACAACACAACTAAGTACTAACACCGAATTATATGAAAAACACGTGGAGGGTGCACGTAAGAATAAGAATTCGCCACTACTAAGCATGCGCGAGTTGGAGTGTCGTTTACACGTTCATGCATTTCTGCCAACCACATGCAAATTATCTGTCCGATCAGATTTTACTCAAGCCAAATTTTCTGGCTTGTGCAAGTTAACGATTTTGGTTTTCACGCTACAATTTACTTGTACAGACTGGCAAGCACAAATCAATTTGTGTAAATTGCATGAGCGTGAAAACGGGCCTTTATAGTAGTAAGTATAGTAAGAGTAACTGAGTCAGTAGGTGTTGCCTTATTTTTTAGTTGCCGTGTATTGTAATACAGTAGCTTTGCATCTAAAATCTTCATCAGTCAGTCAGATCAGTGTACCAGAATTAGTTTCCAAGATGTTTCTAATATACTATACCTATACTATTCCTATACTGTATGACATGGTGTATATATTGGATGAAGCTTTATACTCCGAGTGATATACATATATTATTTTTTCTTCAGCGTCAACATTAACACTGTATTTCTCCAGATATTTTTGCTTGTATAAAAAGCGATCCGACGTGACGTCCGGTCGACGGACGCTGGTCCGACGACCAGCCGCTTTAATTTCAAACTGACAGTTTTGAGAAATCATGAATCTCTTTTTTAATCCGTTGTTATGGTTACACTTTTACATTCTTATACTAGTACAAAAATGTGAATATTTCTTTTCTAGTAAAATAAGACGCCTTTTCTATAGTACGTCTTACGCAATATAATGTAATTATTATTATACGCTTGAAGTATAAATGCATTTTCCAGTAGAATAAAACTTAGAGTAACAGAATAATCAGGAGAATCATCTACAATGAGACAAAGTTTCCCTAATTTCGTTTTTTAGCTTAAAATAGTAACGCTTTACCTATTCTAGTAGTGCACTACCACGAATGGTAACGAAATTATCACAATATCAACCATTATTTCAGAAATTTTGACTAACTATACGATACGAGCGTATAGTCCTGACAAAACATTTCTTTGTCATGTTGAAGTATCTATCTACTTCTATTAAATATATGGACAACCAGTTCTCAAGCAATATTCATTGTGAAACAAATTAAACTAATTTATCAATTTCAATGGGTTCATTATTTCATCATTTTTATGATCGTTTATAAATAGTATAGACCTTTTTGTTTGCTTAATTAGGTGCTATTATGCAGGCATAATCTTGCGACGTAAAGCATCCGTGAGGAAAATAAAAAGGGTAAAACCTCTTACTTCATAGATTGTATTATTAGACCACCTGTTTGAGAATATCTTAATTAATGACACTTGTTTGTCTAATTATATAATATACTCCGCAGGATAAAAAAAGCAATCAAGGGGAAGTCGGTAAAGACATCAGTAACGCTAATTATTTTTAAATTAAGTAACATTAATTTCGTCGTGATGGAAAAAATTTTATAATAGAGATATTATCCGGTATACAAACGCCTAATTATTTAATCGATATCCAAAATTAAGCCAATGGATGATCGGCAACAATAAGTATATCTAATTCTACAAGATGTATCAAAATTCATTTAGATTATGACGTACTGTTTTTAGTAGGTGCGCATGCGGGTATCGTAATTGACTTGTCCAGCCGTCAGATTTTTAATATGGTTAATGTCTAGCCGAAAATAACGTATCGTTATGAGTAAAATATCCGTAAAAAGATCCCCTTCTGCGTAACTTGGAGAAACCTTTGACGGTGTTATATTAATAACTTGGGATGCGGTAATAACCAATAGAAACTAGTATAGCATGTTGAAAATATTCCTATGTATCCTGAAAATGTATTTTCTATTAAGTGGATAGTAAATTAAGTTTACGTGAATTAATCAAGTTACTTACAGTGTGCCTCATTTCTCGCATACACATTTCGTCTTTCCCTCTTATTTTCGAATTAAATTTAAATAAATAAAACGAGAAAATGAGATGAAAATAAATGGGAAACATACGGTGATGTATAGGTGAGAAATAAGGCACTGTACACGGTATTCGCGTATATTTTGACCCCTACCTACAGGGGCTATTAAGAAAGTTACAAAAAAAAAATTAAATACAAAAGTTGTTTGGTTTTTCACGTATTATCTTTTGGCTAGGTCGAAAAAAAAATTGCATATCGTAAATTTCAGGAAACCAAATGAACATAATATTTTTAAATGGGACACCCTATATAAGTTTAGGCGCTTGGGAAAACAATTTTTCTCTGATCTAAAAAATATATATTTTGTTGACATGCACTGACAGTTTTCGAAATATTTAATATTTAATGTTTACAATAAATCATAAAAAAAAATATTAAAAAATGAAAATATTGGAAAATGTTCAAATAACTAAGGAGGTATATTAATCGTAAAATATTTAACGATTTTCGATGTAGAAAATTGTTAAATATTTTTTATTACTTTTACTTTGGTTTCTACTGTTAAGTATTTTTAGTTCTTTGTATTTTTTGTATTTTTTATGGTACTTGCTGTCGAATATTTCGAAAACTGTCAGTGAAAATGTCAACAAAATATATATTTTTCAAATCAGGAAAATAATGTTTACCCAAGCGTGTAAAATTATAAAGGGTGTCCCATTTAAAAATATTATGTTCAATTGCTTTTCCCAAGTTTACGACCTGGAAGTTTTTTTTCGACTTAGCTAAAAGATAATACATGAAAAACCAAACAACTTTTGTATTTCAATTTTTTTTCTAACTTTCTTAATAATCCCTGTAGGTAGAGGTCAAAATATACGCGAATACCCTGTACATAGTATTCTACCAATATTCAGAAGTTTCAAATAAATAAATAGTTTTTATAAACAACACCTGACGTTGTTGTTTATAAAAGGCGACCAGCCAGTTGTGATGTTTCCAAAGAAACAATAGAATATAAAGTAAAAGACGTCCAACTTTATATTCCACTGCTAATTTTTTATTTTTACTATCTGTATATAAACATGAAGGATATATCATACATATTGTAAATACTAAATAAATAAAAAATATGTCAATTTGTAGTACAGTACCTTGGTGTGTAAAAATCTGTGTGAAATTTGTTCACGTACACCGTGCAACGCATTTCATATGCTTTCTCGCATATGAGAAATACGAACAGCATCATTGGTTTGGCATTTAGATTGAACAAATATATCAACGCTATCATTGCAACTAAAAAGTGATTAAAAAGTGTCTATCAGAAAATTTTAAAATATACAGGGCTATCCATTTAGAAAAATTAGTCCTTGGCTAAACTACACTGAATAGAATAAAAAATACAAAAACTTTTATTAAAGGTATGTTTCAATCAAACTTATAGTTCACCCTGTACACAGGTGTTTCGACACATTTGCCCATCTCTGTAAACTATAGATTACCTGTATCTAGACTGTATAAACATTGGTATAGACTTGTACAAAACATCATTGTCGCTGACCCCTGTAAACGCAATGACTGTTTATTACGTACCTAATATATGGTGTGGTTGAGAGAGAAGGGAGATATATTCTCGTCTTGACTCATCTCTCGTTTACTTTACCAACGAAATGTCTTGATGTTTTAGACGAGACGAGATGAGATAAAATTCGTTAGCAATCAGAGTAGATTATGACAAAGATGAGATAGAATTAGTGAACGAGACGATCCCTCACGATATATACAACGTGTTTCACATTTCGTCAATGCATTACAATTACTGTTACATTATAATAGATATCTTATTACCATGTTTACAAGTTGTTTGTATTATAATAACTATTGTGTTAACCCTAAAAATGTCTAAAACAAATGTCCAGAATCAAAAAGTAGCCACTTTATTTCAAACTGATAATTGTCTGTCATAGATGAGTAAATTAATTATACAGGGTTATTCAGAACTTATCTCTAAAACTTTGAGGATATGTGCATCCTTAAATAAGAAATCGATATCACCAAAAAATTTTATAATAAGAGGCTTAGGATTTCTCGTAAACAATGTTTAAAGTTATACCATTATAAAGAACTACGTAGCTGGGCAACTGTACTTCAACGACATCTGATATATCACATTCCTTCAAAAAACAGTAAACAACAGTTTTTGTACCTGGCGAACCCCTGGCGAATACAGTTGGAGTGGGGATAATATCTCTTATTGTCTATGCAGTCATCAGTCTTTCTGTGTGGCTGTCTCTGTGCGGGTGTTTTATTTGTGTTAAACTGTAAAATTTTCAAAATGATTCATGTGTACAGTAATGCTGAGTTAATGGACATGATTCTTATTTATGGCGAAGTTGGACAAAATTTATTGGCAGCTTCGCGCTTGTATGCGGAACGATTTCCCAATCGACACACCGACACATCGACAGTTAGGTTTTGTGAGTGGTTGTTGCAGTGCAATTTACTTAATAATTTGCGTTTACAAGATCAGCAACCAGGAGGAACATTCGGTTTAGTGCGGCAAAATTGGATAAGGCGTGCCCAAAATTGTGTACAAGTCCAGGAATATTATTTCGAACAGCTTTTGTAACAAGGTATGTGCAAATTTTTTATAAATTTCATGTTTCTAATACCTAGTAATCAAGTAGCGCAATTCTTCAAAATTAGTGTAACAAAATTTTATTCATTTTAAAGACACGTCACTTTGGTCACATCTATCTATCTTTAAGTTTATTTTAAAGTAAAAACGCTACAAATCTTTTTTGCGCCGGGTGCGCCGGTTTTTTTCGTTCTAGCCAGTTTGCATTGTCAGTCCCAAGGTCACTCCATTACAGTGGACCAGTATCCAGCGGCGTGCAATGAAAAATTTTTAAATAGTTTTCAGACCCCGCCAAAAAATTTTTTTTTGCACTACCACATTTCTACATGTATGTTGAACATCCCCAAATTTTATTATGGATAAGTTCTGAATAACCCTGTATATACAGCAAAGTTTAAAGAAATGCACAGGGTGGAAGAGAAGGAGTTGAGTAACTCCTGCCAACCAAGTTGGCATCATCTGGAGATGATTAAAACTAAACTTATGCTAACACTGTGTCTTATTTATACCTAAACTATTGCTACAATTCAGTGAACCGTTGCGACGGCTCAGTGAATCGCCGCGACGGCTCGGTGAACCATCCCGACGGTTCACTAAACAGTAGCAATCGTTTAGGTGTAAATAAGATACAGTGTTAGCATAAGTTTAGCTTTAATCATCTCCAGATGATGCCAACTTGGTTGGCGAAACGCACGTCGGGTGCAGTATAGTGTTATGGTGTTATGTGGAAAACTACCTCAGTGTTATCTTCACACCAAAGGTTCCAACCCCTTTCATGATTGTAATTTTTTTATTATAACATATCTTCTAAAAATCTTATCGCCTAAAAAAAGATAATTTTCCAAGAGAGATAGAATAGAACAAATTAGTGAAGTCTATTACTACTACGCTTTCAAGTTTGAAAGATTATATCCCGTCTCATCTCGTCCTGTCATATAATAATAATAATAATAATAATGATAATAATAATAAAATAGAAATAAAAAATTAATTAGAAAGAAAATGTATATAATCAGTCACAAAAAGCAGCCATACTTCATATATGAAATATAGTAAGATCGTTTCTAAACCAAGAAAAAAGTCTACAAGAAAAATAAACCAGTGAAGAACTGAGAACTGAGAGAAGAACTAACATAATACGCCAAAAGATGAATAGATAAAAATAAAATTGAAAAAATATGGAAACTGAAATAAGTCATTATCATTCCATTCATTATACAGGGCGCCCTATTTCTTGACCCGTTGCATGGGTAACTTTTTTATTAGTAGAGATACAAAAACGCTTAAATGAGCAAATTAGTGCAGTTTCGTATTAGTAATTCTACGGTAAGGCGAAAAATTATATACGGGGGAAGGTTGAAAAGTTATTGACAAAAAACGAAAAATCCAACTTTTCTATTATCCCTCGTAGCTCGTTCATTTGAAGAGTTAGAGAAAAATGCTTCACATGTTTTTTGCAGTATTTTTCATGTAAAATGACATGCACTTGCTACTTTTTATATATCTCTTAAAATGGTTGAGAATCACAGTAAAATATATTTTTTTTAAATGTAATGGATAGGTGGCTGTGACATTAACCGAAAGTCCCCTTTTTTCTCTTTCAGATGATATAACATAGTCCATATTTTATCCTTACAAAAGTAATAATAATCGTTGTTTTTAAAGAAAGTTTATTGTCACATCAAGAATGCTATGGATTATGAAACAAAAGAATGTTTTGAGAACAGAAATTATTAATTAATTAATTATATTGAAGTAAATGTTCGAAATGACCACCATCCTGTTGGATACATAGTAAGCAACGTTTCTGGATACTTCTTAAAACATTATTTATTGTATGTCCATGTATGCTTCTAATTGCATCTTGAATCCTGACTTTTAGATCCTCTATATCTAGAGGAGCTGTCACATAAACTTTATCTTTCAATAACCCCCAAAGAAAGAAATCTAAGGGGGTCAAATCAGGTGTTCGCGCTGGCCAGTCGATATCCATTCTATTTCCTATAACATTATCAAACTGTTCATGTAAATATTGTTTTACCTCGCGGGAATTATGCGCAGGTGCTCCATCGTGTTGGAAGTATTTAAGATTTCTAAAAATATGAAGTGGTAATTAATTTAAATATTCCTCTGTTAGAGTATTCCTTAGAAAATGAAGGTAATTATTCACATTCAAATTATCTTCGTAAAAATATGGGCCAATAATTTTGCCACAAAAAATTCCACACCACACATTTATCCCAAATTGACGTTGATTTCTTCTTTCAGAAACAAGATGTGGATTTTCTCGGCACCACATTATGTTATTATGGCGGTTAAAAATACCATTGTTGGTAAATCTACTTTCATCACTGAATAAAATCTTTTTCCAGAAGTCTAGATCCTCTTCGCATTTTGAAATGTACCATCGACAAAATGTCATCCTTCTTTGATTATCAGCTGGATATAAAGTATTGCATATGGAATAATGATAAGGCTTTAAATTGTTACCTTTTAAAATAGCTCTTACAGTTTCCTTGGAAGTGTTGCAGTGATGTGCAATTTCTGCAGTTGAAGAATCAGGTTTAAAATTTACATAAGCCAAAATATTTATTTCAGTGTCTTCATTGAAGTTTCTTTCATCCTTAGGCTTTGAAAAAGAACCGTATAATCGTATATTATTTTCCAGCTGTCTAAATATTCTATGATGGGGTTGTCTTCGTTCCATGTAAGTTTCAAAATAAAGATTCGCTGCAGCTTGTGCATCTCGATTTTGTTTATAATAACAAAATAGCATATCATTTTTCTCTTCGTTGGTGTACATATTTGCAACACTATTATTTTGTATGCAGTATTAATAATAAACAATAAACTACTTAACAAAAACTAAAAATGTCACTTATGATCTGTCAATAATTAAATGCCAACTAGACGTTTTTAAAAATATCAGGAATCTTATTTTTTGTTTTATTTCCATAGCATTCTTGATGTGACAATAAACTTTCTTTAAAAACAACGATTATTATTACTTTTGTAAGGATAAAATATGGACTATGTTATATCATCTGAAAGAGAAAAAAGGGGACTTTCGGTTAATGTCACAGCCACCTATCCATTACATTTAAAAAAAATATATTTTACTGTGATTCTCAACCATTTTAAGAGATATATAAAAAGTAGCAAGTGCATGTCATTTTACATGAAAAATACTGCAAAAAACATGTGAAGCATTTTTCTCTAACTCTTCAAATGAACGAGCTACGAGGGATAATAGAAAAGTTGGATTTTTCGTTTTTTGTCAATAACTTTTCAACCTTCCCCCGTATATAATTTTTCGCCTTACCGTAGAATTACTAATACGAAACTGCACTAATTTGCTCATTTAAGCGTTTTTGTATCTCTACTAATAAAAAAGTTACCCATGCAACGGGTCAAGAAATAGGGCGCCCTGTATAGATGACGGGTATCACTCCATACTAAGTTGTAAATCAACTTAGCTTGGACGAAAGTGTATATTCACAATCACAAAAAGCAGCCATACTTCATATATGAAATATAGTAAGATCGTTTCTAAACCAAGAAAAAAGTCTACAAGAAAAATAAACCAGTGAAGAACTGAGAACTGAGAGAAGAACTAACATAATACGCCAAAAGATCCCGTCTCATCTCGTCCTGTCTCAACTCATCTCGTTTTGTCTCGTCTCGTGTCGTTTATCTTGATAGTTCGAGGCAACAGAAAGAGGTAATAGAAAATGTTCGGATAGGATTCCGCATTTGTCCGCATTTGCTCCTCAGCAGCGACTTAAGTTGGTTAGTCCAAACCACCATCCAATGCTTAAATGAGGGAGGCAAACTTGAAAAACCCCATTAGCTAGGGGGACAGTCAAGTCACTACCGATGACAATCAACTGATGTTAATCTCTCACATTAACACGAAGCTGACATTCTTCTTATCCTAGGCACGTCGCCAAGGTGGTTGCTAATTCTCTGCGAACGCAGCCTTGTATATAGAAGTAGAGAATTTATTTAAAAATTATCCGACGGAATGGGGATTCCAACCCACGTCCTCAGGGTTGAGCGCTGGAGTAACTAAAATCTGAGCCACCGACTCGATATAAAATGTTGTATCCATCGTAACGTAATTTAGCGTGATGCAGCTATCATAACAATTTATAAAAAATACCCCCTTTTTGGACTATTTGTTATGTAATTAATATCTGACTTTTCGAACATATGCATTACTTGATATTTCAAAACCATAATAAAAAATTAATAATGCATTATTTTTCTTTTAAATTCTTAATATTAAATGCTATGTTGTAGCAATAACTAAACGTAACAATTTTTATGTAAATTCATTCGAACGCTTCATATTAGCAGAATGTTTACTGAAAAATATTTTCCACGTGTGCTTTATTTTTAACACTTCAATATAATGAGAGGAAACCATTCCAGTGTGATTGAAAAATAAAAGTATCAATACATAGGCTTTACAAATATGTATGTTCAATATGTGAATTAATAACAGTTCGCAAACAACTGAAATATTGATTTTTAAACTAAATCATTAATTTATTTTCTATTTTCAACCTTTTCATAAGAACATACAATGTTCCCGCACACATCATATTTTTTTAAAATTACAGTTAATGCCCGAGTCAGATCACCTTCACCTAAAAAAATTCAATTATTTTTTTCGCGGCTATATATTTTAATTTGCCACTTATGAAATTATTAACTACATTACACTGCATCAGTGACTATAGAAAATAGTCACTGATTGCATTCACTACTTTTTTATTTTAAAACTGTTGTCTGATAAGTGAGAAGACCTCCTATTTATAAATTTGAAATTCTAAGGATCCTAAGTCTTAAGGATTTAGGACTACTCCTTAAATGAACCCGCATATGAAGGTAGAGTTAAGAGTCCATTCACTAGTCCGAAATATGCCCAAAATCGGCGTTCGTCTCGTGTCTAATTATAAAAAAAACTATAAAAGATAGCGACTTTTAGTAAAAAAGTAGTGAAAGATAAGACTTTAATCTAAATCCCTTTAGTAGTAATTTTTTGTAATCCTTTTTATTTTTTAAATTCCAGGCAAACAATCTTGTACTAAAATAGCGTATTTTCAAAAATTATTTTCTCTAAAATACATGTATTAAACAAAAATTTGCTACTATAGGGATCTAGTTTATCTTTTGATCTTTCCAGTGATGTATAATTTATAACATTAAAAAAAAATTTTGTTGCAATTATAAGACAAATCCGGTACCCTTGCAATTAGGGCTAACTTTCCATGTGCCTTTTTACTTCATCTTTACGTGCACCTCCGAAATCTAAATAATTCGGTAGTGGAAATATGTAAGTCTTCACCCATCGGCTACACAACCTCTCAACCCGACCCCGAATTCATGTCTGTCAAGTCTAGAGTGAATGGACCCTTAATTATAAATGTCAAAGTTAAGTATAGCCAAATAGATCTTGAGTTTTATGTTCAGTATGCGTATTTTCTATATAAAATTCTTATAATGGATTATAAAATAAATGCATACAACAGTGATGAGAATGCTAGACGACTGGAAATATTTAAACATATATCAAACTATTTTGAAGAATATTTTGTGTACGCTTTTATACTGTCGAAAATTTTATAGAAAAGATTTCAAGATATTGTATTTATTATACTATCAATTATGCATAATTGCAATTCGTCATTGGCTTCTGGCTTTTGGAAAACTAGCTTCTTTTTATTTCCAGCATACTTTTCCACTTTTTAGGTCCTATAATTTTCTTTTCAACCACCTACCTATAGTCTAATAATATGTTTTCAATGTTTTTTTACCGACCTATCTTATTCATTTTTAGTAAGAAATCATTAAATATCAAGATGTATCTACTCGTAATATGTACTTACACAAAGACAATATTCAACCTTATTCAAATAGAAAGTCATGTCATAGTGTTTTTAATTTAACATTTTTCTGCAAATAACAGATGACCAACTGTTCCGAAAATACTACAAAATCCCGAAAAATACCAGCTTTATAATTTTTTTCGCAAACTTGAAGTTTATTAACTCAAGCAGATATTGTTATTGAAAAACGCTTTCAAATATACATTAGAGTTAACACATAGCTATGTGTTACTTAACTCGTTGTCGTTGTTGTTGTTAGAAGGCGGCGCGGTTACCCGCAGCACTCAGGCCTTTCGATCCATTGTGCCTGCCGCTAGTTGACAGCTATTGGAAGACATCCGTGTGAAGAGAATGTCTTGGGGCAGGAGAAATGCTGCACCTCGAAAAAAATCGCTGCAAAACGATTAAAAACCTAACGCCTCAGTTACTTATTTACTTATTATGTTTACTATGACAAAAATGTGACGACTCATCCTGCGAGAGATAGGGAATGTATAATCATAATTAGATGCATGATTTAGACACATGATGGCACCGTCACCTTAACCTCAAAATTCTATGTCGGCTTACATAATACCATACTAATCCTGACTATATATCCACAGTTCCCCAAACGAAACAGGCGTCATAATTTTTCATACTTAATTTGTATGGGACTTGCCACCAATGAAAATATTGTCAATTTGAACTACTGCTAGTATAAAGCAGAAAATATTATTTGTATATAAGTGATATTATAATTTACCTAAGTATCTCATCCGAAATATCTCAAGTAGGTACATACTGCCTGTAATAGTTCCTCTAATATTTCTTATTTACATTAAATGATATTGTACTCTGGTGAATGTGTAAAATTCCCAGTATAAAACGAAATTAATGAAACTTGAATAGTTTTAATAAACCGTACAGAAATTCAATATTTAATTTGGTATAAAAAGCGTTTGTTTTTTCTCCTCTTGCAATATTAATTACTGTTTTTTCTGTTTCTATTGTAAAAATTAACCATTTCGTTGAAAAGTCGGAGCAGGTTTAACAATTATATATTAAAAATGAAATATTGGTCATATATAAACCACATAGGACACATAAATTTAAAAATTTAATTTGGTTCGAAATAGGTCATAAAGCACATTTTTTATAATTTCCGCGCAAAGCCGAAGCTCTGGTCGTAAATCAGGAGACAAGATGGTAATTCTCAAATCAGGGCGGTAATGAAGTGTGCTTTTAGGGGACTATAAAATTTCTTCAATTATTTCATTTTAAGAAAACATTTATTACGGGTTTTTGTCCAATTGGCGAGGTAATAAAGCAAAGTTATTGAAGTATAGCACCTTCAAACTGGGTTATGCTGTCACTCCAGAATTGATAGCGGAAAGGTTACCAGAGAAAATTATGAAGCAATTCTGTGGGCGCCACAATCATTAGTCTTTCGTCTCGCGATCCTAGGACGCGTGCGCCTAAGAGTTTCAAACCGCAGGGTGCTTTATAACATCGGGCTTGCCTTTCCAGATGTTCACTTCCTTTTAAACTGCCAAAAGTAATGATAATTTCCACGCCAGTTTGTCTACAAAATGTATGAACCGATTACTCCTTACTACTAACCCTGCCAACTTTTATGTCACACCAATAAATCTGCTCTGCTCCCTCATTGCGTAGGATACATCATTGCCATTATCAGGTCGTAAATTTGCTGTTAAAATTAATTTCCTTCAATATTTGTGGAACGTGCGTCACATAGTATTTCTGAGTCGCGTGGCTTGACGAGTGAATCATCACCGACTTTACCCATTTACTTTTAAATAAACCGACAAAAAAATTGTTCGTGCTGCAAATTTAAAATATGTATATAGTGTGTCAACTTATTTCGAAAATGATCGCCATGATACTATAAAAATTGCCGTATTTTAATGTGAAATAGCGTTCTGACACCGTATACAGACTAAATCGGGTTGGTAACTCTAGCTTGGTGTTAATGTGAGAGTAATGTAATTAACATTAGTTGATGTATGATTATCCCCATAATAAATCAGGTTTTTCAGGTTTCCCTCATTTCAGTACTGAATGGTGGTTAGGGCTTATCAACGTAAGTCGTTCCTGAGGCGGCCTACTAAATAATAATAAGCCCTCTTCCAAATAGGTCTCAGACTTCCGGGCTAATCCTTGTGATTAGAATGAGGGGTAGAGTATTATTATTATGATTATTCGTGACCTCTATACCATCAGAACGAACATGCGATACTTGAAAAAGTTGAAGAAGGGAAAAAGAGCCAAAGTGTAAAAGTAAAAAAGGAAAAGTAATCCTGAGTAAGAGTTACCTACTCTTTTTATTGTCTTTTAACTATCTACGATATATTAATCGCCCAAGCAATAAAAACATTTACACTTTACATGCAAGAGCTTTGTTGCAATCACCTAGGTATCTAAAACTGTAAATTCTTTGTTTCAGTTACCGCTTCAAAACATTATATGAAAGTGTACATATGTTAGTAACTTGACCAATAAGAATAGTATAATACAGTACATTTTTTTTCTGTTATTTAACATCGGCCTATTTCTTCGTCCAAGCCAATCATCGACGCCCGGAGAAGAAGAACCACCAACCTGGAAATTAATTTTGCCGAGTCCCCACTTTTGAAGTGTGGTATCTTTTCCACCAATAACATTGTACCATGGTAGAACAAGGAACTCACGATATTTAGGGTACAAACCAGAAAGCTAATACAGCCAAGCATATTATAGGGGAGTGGAAAACTTATAGGGTTACTCTAACTGAATATAACAACAACAATTAAAAAGGTAAGAGGCATTCATGGAGAAAGTTCTGTGGAGAAATTGAAAATGTTGCCCGATCTGATAGACTCCAGAAAATTCTGTCTAAGAAACCTTCTATAAAACTCGAGACTCTTGAAGACACCAAGTGAAAAATATACAAACACGGGAAGGAAGACATTGGAGTTATACTTAAATGTACATTTTTATCGATCGAATATAATAAATATAGATGAAAACGATGAACTGTAACATATTAAACCTAGTAGTAACAAATTGCTACTAGTAAGGTCTGTGGAAAGGACTGGGAAGTCGCAAAGAGTGTGGTGGACTAAACATGGATAAGGTGGACAATTAATACTTTTGATCCATTGAAGCATCCTGGAGCTCATGCTGTTTTTTTTTGTACTGTTACAGCAGAGAATAGGAGGCTTTGTCTCCTGTTTTAATATCTTCAGGAAAATCATACCTTCAGGGATAGCATTGCACTTAGCTATACACCGTGATGATTTTACTTAAACCAGGGTGTCCTTCCTATGGTGATTCAAAGCCGTATCGTTCAATTAGTCTAACGTCTTTCGTTATTAGAACTTAGATTAGATTAGATTAGATATTAGACCGTTTAGCGAATAGGTATATAATGGACGAATTGTAGAGGGGTAACCCTCAACATCGAAACAAATTTGTTTATCATCAACCTGACCGGTAAGTCAACACAACACTGCTCAATTTAGTTTCTAGGGTAGAGAAAGCACTGGATGACAAACTCTTATAGTATTTTGAGATATCGGGGCTTTTGACAATACCCAATTCGAGTCAATAAATCGAGCGCTTCATAGCAGAGGCCTAAATGCCAGTGGATAGACACCGTCTTGATAAACCGAATGGTGGGAGTCTCGGTTGTTGACGAGGAAACCGGGGTTTCCCTCGGGGAAGAGTGCAGTCACGTCTCCTCTGGTGTTTAGTAGTAGATGGTAGACTAGATGCTCTTAACAGAGCGAGGTTTTATATACAAGGCTCCGCCGCGGATCCATCTTAGATAGAAATATATAACTTTATATATTTTTTTAAACATAAGAATTCCCATAGAAGTCTGCTATATGTGTGCGAGAGAGGGCGGCATATTATTATTCAGTAGGTCACATTTGAGCCGTAGGTAAGCCCTAGGTAAGCCGTACGTAAGACCTAACCACCATTCAGCATTGGAATCAGTGAAACCTGGAAAACCTCATTAGTTAGGAAGACTGTCAGACATCAACCAATGTTATTCTCTACATTATCACCAAGCTAATACCCATCACTGCGAACTAGCCGTTATATACGAGTAGACATTTTATTTAAAAATTTTCTGGCGGGATAGGGATTCTAACCCACGACATTTGGATTCAGCGATCGAAGCACTAAACCCTAAGACACCGACTCGATCAAACTCTAATTTTCCTTTAAAACATGTAAAATGTATTATTGCTGATAATATAATGCTAGAGGAATTTTAGAAGACAAGTAAAATGCTTGTATACACAGCACCTTATAAGTCCTGAGTTTTATGGTATAGAAGCCGTGTCTAAAATCTTTGAAATATTGGCATTTGTGTATAAAGAAAGATGAAAATAATGAAGAAATAAATAACAAAAACAACCAAACGGCATACTGGAGGGGCATTTCATCATGTTTCTCTGAACTGACTATATTCCACAGATCAAGCATAATCAAATTTGATAATAATTAATATTTGATGGTATGAGGCTACGATAATAAGTAGCTTTGTATGTTACACCTTTAATAATTACTGTTGTAAAAAAATATCCGTTCCAGATTTGAGATCTATAATGTGAATGGATGATTTATTGTTGCGTAGGCTTATTAAAATTTATTCCTCAAATATTGGATATTATACTTCCAAATATTTGATAGATCTCTATCTTCAATTATAAGATTGGATATAAGCTTATGGCTATTATTCCATATATTACTCTAAAATTAGAAAATGTTAATAACTTCTAACAAGTTGTATTTAATAATATAAAGGTATGTAGAGTTAAAATAACACTCACATCTTATTTTGCAGGCAATCAGTTTTTATAATTTGAACATTTGTAGGCAACCCTATTCCATATACAACATTTCTTGCTAGTTAGTACGCATACATGTTCATCTAAGTTAACTAGTGTATGTAAATGCATATTTATGCCTCAAACTGAGATCAGAAACGATAGTATATAAATTACAATGCATTATTAATTTTCACTAATGTACGTAAATTTCATTACTCATCTGCGCGACTAATATTTAGTAGACGGATTTATGTCATTGTTTGTAAACTGCCAATTGAAACAGTTAATCTCACATTTGATTTGTGTAGCGACATAATATTTTAACACAAATTCCACTGAAACAAAATTCCTGTATGTCTGCATTTCTATTTTATCACGTAATAGCTACAAATATTATTAAAAATTAATAATTTACAAACTTGACTGGAATGCTGGCTTAAGTGATTTGGTTGCTTTTCATTTTAACACATACTAATAGGTATATTATATACAATTAATGAAGTATCGTAAAGAATATTAAAATTGGTTTGCCTCTTTCGCAAAATGTTTAAAAAATAAATCCCTACGGTAATAGACTTTAACAATTTCAAATTGTCGGATATGTAAATGTTTCATAGTTTGTTTCTTTTGGGATTACACCACCTGTAAAATAACAAAAAGCAGAAAACCAGAAGCATACAAGTTAAATATTCAAAGTGTAGTAACTAGTCAAACTTCTAAAGTTTTCAACAAAAAACCACTGTATAATGTGTGATAAAATAATATTTGATATATTAACTAAATTTCATCAGTGGTTTTTCAGTTTTATAAAAAATTCTATAATATTATATGTCATATTTTATAAATATATCTAAATAAAATAGTTATTATAATCAAATTTAAAATAAATTAAACACTTCACTCGCTTTCTTCTATACGTTTCGAGTTGATCCTCAACTCTTCGTCGGTAGAATGTTTGTACGATAAGAACTCTTTATATGAAAAGAAATTTGCTGATTTACAGGTGGTGTAATCCCAAAAGAAACAAACTATGAATCATGAAAATGCACCACAAATAAGTTACAGACATTATGTAAATGTTTGTTTCATATCATATCTTGCATTTATATTTTTGTATTTTGAGTAAGGGTTGTTACATCAATAAAGAGAGAAAAGAAATAATCACTATTTACCGAAAGACAGATCAAAACCATTTAACAAATATTTGAAAATTCTGTTGCCTGGTGAACATGAACAATAGATTGAATGATAATATCTGGTGTATGTAGTGTGTAGGTACTTACAAACAGTTGTATGTAGATTGAACGTTGCAATTATCAAAGGCAATAAATAATGTAAAAAATAAATACTGTCTAGCTGATATATGGCCACTATGTTTGATACGCAGTTACGATAAATGTACATGATATATTTTATTTCACGAACTTTATGCCTTTCTATGTTTAACTTATATAAAATATCTAGAATTTGTAACAAATCGTCTGACACATTAACAAGATACTGAATCAGACGGTTCACATAAAACGTATTTGAGAATTTTCAAATAATAAAAACTGCATGTTTAAATAATTTCATTAACAATAATAACAATAATAATAATAATATCTATATCTCTCATTCTTATCTCAATAAGCTCGGAATTCAGAGTCAGTGTGGAAGAGAAAGCGGCATGCGAGTGCGCCTAGAAACGACTGATAATGTTAAATTCTAACTGGCATTTAGTACAAGAATAAAGGAAATTTAAAAATCCTTAAAGTTAAAGTGAAGATTAAGTTTTCAGCCGTTTATATGACGCGGTTCCAGTACTGAGTTACTGTATACAGTGAAAATATGTCAATATAAGAAGTATATAAACGAGGTATTTGTATTCACAGATAAGGAAACCTTTGTGAGCAGTTTCTTCTTTACATATTTCCTTATTATGGTATCATCTATATCTCAATATGTTACACCTGCAATAGTGTTATTTTTTAATATAAAAAAAGTATTATTGTTATTATTATTATATGATAACATGGCAACATAACAATACAATAATTTAATAACTTAATCAAATAGATTATTTCTTTTTAGATGGTCTTTCAATTAGAAAATTGTGTACAAAGAAACTCTATCATTTTATTATACTCTTAATATTAGGCTATCAACTAGAACCTATTATATTAATAAGAAAACACCTATAATAATCAAACAGTTATTGAGTAGTATTGATGAAATGTGAAAGACAACATATCAAAATACGTTAATACATATGGTGCGTTTCGCACTATATGTATGGATATGTTTGGATAATTTTTCTCTTTTCGTATCGTGTATCGACATAAAATTTCTTTGAGATAAGATAAATTACAAGCGACATGCAATGACACAATGGGAGACGATGATTTGCTAAAGTTAGCAAATACGAGATGTTGAGGTTGAGGAATTTTTAGATGCAATCTTATATTGAATTTGTTATATACAGTGCGACTTATTTGTTTTTAAGCCACCCTGTAAAATATTTATTAGTTGTGCGATTTTAACCGGATTTTTTTAAGATGTAGAGTATGATGAAGTGGGTTTTGTGAGGGAAAATGAGCGTGATTCCACAAAATCCAAGGCCTACTATGTCTGTTTTTAGGAATAAAATTCTAATATTTCATATTAGGGGTTTTTTGAGAAAAAATATATTTACAACGCTGGATTTACGACCCCCCAAAACGGGCCAATACCAAATTTTATGAAAAAAAAAAATAATAATTAATTTTTATAGCCAAATAAAAAATTCACAGGTCTTTTTTGCATTAATTATTTATGGTTGATATCAAGTTATCCATGAAGCAAAAAGAATGAGGTAGTTAGCTAATTGTCAAAAGTGACAAATTATAGTGTGTAATAAAGTTTATCTCGTGTTAATAACCATGCAAAATATACCATTAAGAGACAAAATAGAAATTGTACGACTTGTTGGCGATAATATGCGTTCGACAAGAAATGCTCCAGTAGAATTTAATACTAGTCACCCAGACAGACGAGTAAATCCGAGTATTGAATATTATATTAATAAAGTTTTCAATGAAACAGGCTGTGTTTCAAAAAAATTACTTAAAACTAGGACATAATGGACGTCGTAGAATTTTGAGAAATAATAACCAAATTTTACAATATTTTAATAATAATCCCCGGGCTAGTATTAGAGTGGCTAGCGAATAGATTTTAAAATTTTTTTAATAATGAATTTGGGAAGGCATTATTAGATGATTTGCCTTTAAGAAATCTCCTTAATGTAAAGTTCTAATTAGATGGTAGCCCTATTCATAACGCTGCTGCGGTGAGCAAATGGTTAAACGTACATTTTGAGAATTGTTGGATAGGACGAAATAGTTCTTTAATTGAGTGGGCGCCGAGATCCCCGGATTTGACGCCTTTAGATTTTTCCGCCAGAAATTACCCCAAACCAAATTCAACAAGTAATTACGAACGTACGTAAAAGAATTGAGAAGTGCATAGAAGTAAATGGTGGATTGATAGAAGCGACAAGAATATAATTATTTAACTTTTGTTGGATTCAGTTTAATTATTTTATTTTTAAATGTCAAAACTAACATTATTTATAGTTATTATAGTACCACATTACTAGAGTTTAATTAATTTCATATTTTTATTTTTGTTTTGCTTCATGGATAACTTGATATCAACAATAAATTAATGAAAAAAAAGTAGACTCGTGAATTTTTGATTTGCCTACAAAATCTTTATTATTTATTTTTTTTAGATAAAATTTTGTATTGGCCCGTTTTGGGGGGTTGTCAATGCAGTGGCGTAAATAGATTTTTCTCCTAAAAAACGGACGTAGTAGGCCTTGGATTTTGTAGGATCATTTTCCTTCACAAAGCTCACTTCATCAAGCTCTACATCTTTAAAAAAATTCGGTTAAAATCGCATAATAAATAAATATTTCACAGGGTGGCTTAGAAACAAATGGGTCACACTATATAAGGCCATTATCGTTGTTCACTGATTTTTATTAACTTTTGTCAGACGTTTGTAACTTGAAAGTTAATTTATCATTTTTGTGAAATGTGTAATGAATGTTTTATATGGTCTTAAGATACAGCTCAGGAAGTGCAGATTATTATACAGTGTCCTGCACCTGAGCTCCCGTCTTTTGTAGCTCATGAACTGGTGCCGTTATATATTTCGTTCAAATTTGACTGCAAACTATTTGTAGAGAGGCACATTTTCAAATATAGAGGGTGCTCCAAAAACGTGTATGTTTATGTTATGTTTTTTTAAATCGAACACACTATATATTTTTGTATTTTAGGATTCCGCATGCAAATTTAGTATCAGTTTGTGTTATATTCCCTATATCAAAACATTCCAAAGCAACTGACAATAAATTTTAAATGTTTCTAGTTGTTTTATTTCATTCGAAGACCACTTCGAATATAGGACAATTTTATATCATTCAATTCAAAATTGAATGGTACTTTCAACTGCAGAATAATATATTAAGTGTGCCATTTGAAAAAAATGAGTTTTGCATCTTTCAAAAGTGACGTTTTGCTCAATAAATATTAAATACTCTGTATGTATTGCAGACTTCTGTTAGCTATTTTCAGATAGACCAATGCCTAAACCATCTGACATATAAAAATTAAAATAAGCGCTGTTCAATTGTCTAAGATATTATGTAACTTTAAAATAGTTGTTAACAACTGTAATTTTTTCTATAAAACGTCGAATACCTTCGAAACGGCTAAGTTTTGATATAGGGAATTATAACACAAACTGACACTAAATTTGCATGCAGAATCAAAAAATGCGGAAATTTATAGTGTGTTCCATTTAAAGAAACAACTTTAGTATGGTACGCGTTTTTGGAGCACCCTGTATATTAGAAAATATTTTCAAAATGTGCCTCTCTAGGAATAGTTTGCAGTCAAATTTGAACGAAATTTATAGTCACCAGTTCATGAGTGACAAAAGGCGGGAGCTCAGGTGCAGGACCCTGTATAATAACATATTCTCTGGTACGCGTCAAATCTTTTAGCTGTGTTCTGATTATTATTATTAAGTTATTTGGTACATAGAACAGTCATTCGCTATTTTTATCGTTTTTAGATAAATTGACGATACAGTTTCATATGACAAAGACACTGGATTAATTTTGCTATGTTATTTTATCAGAAAAATTACGAGGTGGAAATTTTAAACAAAGTATTTGGTGCCAATTAGTAAGTTGAGAGTCGTCACTATTAATTAATAAATTAAAAATATACTTATAACGCCGCTTTTCAGGAATAAATAAATAGCACACGCCCGATGAATTTCTGAACGTCTAGTGTGAGTAAAATTCTTACTAATTCTGAGGTTTTCAACTAACTAATAAAATTCGTTTTAAAGGTTTCGTAGACACATTCAATGAATCGCTTAAAGTTGAAAATGACCACCCGTGGATATTATGCAGGCGATAGAAATGTTTCTTCACTGGAGACAAAGAAGTTTGAAAATCTCCGTGATAAAATAAACGAGTTTGGTGCTCTCGGTCGTTTCATAGCAAAGGATCGTGTTATTTAAGGTAATGTTCCAATAAGCGAAATACCGTCTTTGAAACAATACATTTCAATCTCATTGAAGACATGCTGCTAGGTATTTATCGGAAGAATAAGAACCAACAAAGTTATTTCCATTTTCTACTACACATTTATGTCAGTCTCTCACATGATAAAAATAAATATTTTGCAAGGCGATGGAATAAATGTATAATTAATTTTAATTGCATTTGAGGCCGGATGTCCCGTAAAGAATTAACCCTCGCGTGACCAAGATCTGAAATTTTACGGGCTCGTCCAAGCGGAGTAACCAAGTTACCCCACACTAAATTTTCACTTATTGTGGTTTTGTAAAGTAGAAATTATTTTAGATATATTATTTATGAAATAAAATTACAAATATAATGTTATATAATTTATTTAGCAAGCAAATCAGAAATAAAGTTTAAAAAATTAAATTGTATTCTAACGTTATAACAAAAATAGGCAAGTAATAAAAAAATATTTTTATTTTAGAACCTTCTATTCTGGACTTACTGGGCATCATTTTGACAGTCAATGTAGAAAAATTGTTTCACTTCTTTTGTCTGTGTGTTGCATACAGTCGCGGTACATTGGGAACATTTAATTCTTGACTTCCTATCTCTTCTTCGTGAACAAAATTGATTTCGAGTGCTTGTGCCAACAGGTACAACGTTTCTGTGAGAAGGTTTTTCCCTTTCTCCATTTTCTATATTATTATTTTCCACATCAAATACATCAGGAATCTTTATTTGTTCTTTTACGTTGTCTTTATCGCTTTCATTTTTATCGCTAATTTCATATTCGTAATCACTCTCTTCTAATATTGCACATAGTTCATCGTCCGTCACATATTTACGCTCCAGGGTGACTGTATGAAGTTACCAACTGAACTGAAGCAATTTTATGCAGCAATGATTAACATACACAGCCGATTTCTGCAAGTTACGACTTATTTTAGCCATACGCAGATGGCCAAGCGGGATAACTAGGTTACCCCTCTCACAAAATTCTTAATTACTACAATAGTAAATTAGATAAATATAAAATTCCAAGAAAAATATGTTTATCTAAGTATTTTCGAGGATTAGCTAAAACATAGTATCGAAAAAAAAAGTTTTACGAAATAGTGCTGAAAAAAATAACTTTGGGCTAACTCAATTACCTCCCTTGGTCACGCGAGGGTTAAACAAACTTGTTCTCGAAACTATACAATAAAATATGCCTATAACAACACTCGATATTCGATGATAAAGTATGTCTAGAAGTAGTGGCCATGTTTTTTAACATATTGGGTTTCTTTGATTTTAATCTCTTCAGAAAATACGAGCTATCGACAGAGGTTTATGTAAATTCATAATAAAGTATTCGTTAGTAATTGTATACTACATATAAAATATAGTTTGAAAGTTTTATGCTGATGCTTATCTGTTCGTGGGTTTTATGTTACAAAACATCATATCAAATAAAAAGCAAAAGGTATAATATTATGTAAATATGGATTCAGAAGTTTTCTGTTTTTCTAGTTACAGTTCGTTAAAGTTTGATCATTTTTTAGTTTAGTTTTTTAATTTGGAAAAGCAAAACTTTTGTTCTTGTTGTGTTTGGGTATTAGTTACTAATTGTTGGGAAATTTTATTTAGTATTTTATATATCTGAAAACCTATTGCTTCATCTTTCAGTAAATTGGTGAACCGGATTTTATTTGCGGTTTCTACACCAAAAAATTTGTAATCCAGTTTGGTTAGAATATTGTCAATAGTTTGGAAAACATAAAAAATTTTTTAAAAAATGTACACCCTATATCTTAAAAAAAAGGTTTTCGGTCCCACGTTTATATATTTTTTTTTGTTACTATTTAAATAATATAAATGCGTCTTTCAGTTCTATCATATCGTAACATACATTTATGCCGTCGTAACATAGTTTTATGCCGTCACAATCTACTATGTCTTTCAGATTGCTACTTTTCTCTAAGTCTTAGTTTTCGACTTAGATACGAAGGCGAATGGGAGCCAGGTATGTTTTTTTTAATTTGTATGACAAAGTGTCTCAAAGTAACAATGCTCGATATGATAATAGTCGATTCACAATACCTTTAGAATTGTCAATTTTCAACTAGAAGTGTCAGCTGTCATTAGAAGGGATAGTAGTGGAACTAGAAAAGTTAAATTCTGGGTGTAACTATAATTTGTTAGATTTTAGTTGACATTTTGAAACATAGAAATGTTAAATGTTAAATATGACTCCTTGTTAACGAAGGCCTCTAACTATCCATTGTTCTGCGAAAAAGACTTCTTTGTGAGAGATATCAAAATATGTATTGTACAATACAAAACATGACTTTATCGGTTACTTTTATTAAGTAAGGAGTAATGACGTCCGAATTTTCAATATAATTATTTCCCGAGTTATTTCCCAATACTGATTTTGTTTTGGCCGATAATTTAAATAGATTTGCAGGGTGGAACAAACTTATTCGTTAGCATCATAGGGATTTCCTAAACTGTAATACAAAAAAGGTTAAATTTAAATAACGCTTTATTTTCAATCTTTCGACAAAGGAATTTAGAATACTTATGAGAATTATTGACTAACATTTTTTATTATAGATAACTGCTTTTAATTTTTCTTTTTGCTATTTTATAAGTTCAAGTATTCAGAACTTCCAGTATTGGATCTAAAATTTTCTCTCAAAAACATCAGCATTCAATTTTTTAATACGGATTTGTATTTCTGGTTTTGATTTAATAAAAATAACCCTAATTTCATAATTTCAATAAAAAGGCAGTATTCACAAAAAGTTAATGTGTTGTGGTGAAATTTAAAAACACAGGGTAATAGATTTCTTATTTTTTCATCATATCTTAAATGAACAAACGTTCCTTGGATTTTTGAATAATAATTGATAGGGTATCATACAGGAAATTCCTTTATTAGAAAGGTTAGATACTTGCAGCTGGATGGAGCTTTAATCCACAGTACAGCCGCTTTTGTTAATTGGCTTAATCACCATTTTTCGAACAAGTGGTAAAAGAAATTCGGTAGTACAGTAGCCACCTAGATCCCCTGACTTGTCACCTATGGACTTTTACATTTGAGGTTGTATAAAAAATAAAGTTTATAAAAACGAACCAAGGAATTTGGAGAACAATTACAATTAAGTCCGTATATTTATATAATGCTACTGAAATAAACTGTATATATTTTCACTTTTTTTAATTTGAAAATCAAATAAATAACCTTTAAATATTTCCGACCGTTGAAAGAAGAAAATTGAACATGTCTGGCAAAGTAATAACTAAAAGTGGGGCCAGTTTTCGGACAATAAATAATACAAATGTAAGAATATTTAAGTGAAAAGCGGTCACGCTTTTGACATGTTTCACTGACCATTCTGTATATTATTTAGTTAATGCTCCGACAGTCCACATAAATCAAACTGAGTGGTGTCCGTGATTCCTTATAATTAATTGTTTTAATGGCTAGACATACAGTAAATATTTATTTTTATCTTAATACTCCAGAAATTGATCATTGTTAATGAAACCTTTTTGCCATCTACAGTTTTTTATACAATGATATAGATTCTGATGCATATTACAACAAGGAAAAAGTTAATACAGTGTCATTTGATGTCAATCAAACGAATAGACTTTACGAAACATTTGTCATAATTCAATTAGTTATTATTGATTAATTTTCAATCGGACAATGAGGAGTCTCGAGGGTGCAGAGATTGAAATATATCTTGGACGACTTTTCGCACCAGCTAACGCTGCCAGCAGCTTTTCCCGAGAGACTAAAATATTTCCGACACAAAGAGAGAACGGAAAAATGTGTCGTCGGAAGAAAAGCAATGTGTACAATGTAAGAAAAGCAGAATGATAAATGCTGGAAGGGGATTGCAGATGTATTGTAATGAAGAGCGCAGTAAGAGGGGATTTATTTTAGCCAACTTAATAAATGCACGTGTTTTTAATACAGAACTGACATCCACAAATAGACGAGGCATTATTTATTTGATGCTTCTGCCATATGTGAATTATTATTCCGTCCAACATATCAAGCAGGTTTTTAACAGGCTATCCACAGTAACCAGGCATGATGTACCTTTCATATTAGATATTTTTAGATAGACAACTATTTGTGTGAATTTGTATTCAAAGCCGTCATCCCTAACTGATATTTGTAATTAGCCAAGGATAAAGTTAGAGCCACATTGACCACTTCCAAGTTGACACAGACATGGTCAGCTATATATTTGACTAAACTGACTCAAATTAGCCATGTCTTATTTTTCAATACACGGTTAAGCATTGATAACTATCAGTTTAGAACTAGCTAACAGTTAAAGCGTTTTTAAAACTACTGTGAACTGATAACTGCCAGTCAATGTGCCTGTCAATTTAAGAAATACTTCAAAGTGCCTGTTTGCATACCAACTTCCAGTTAAGGGAATAATAACCTGATAGTTATGTGATAATTATCAATCCTTAACCGTGCATTAAAAAACCGGCCCTTTTTCACGTTAAACTGAGCCTCGCCTTTATAGTTTTCATTCGTCCATAGTTCATTCGTCATTGTTCATTAATCTTGACATCTAGTTGAGATTTGGTCACCTCATTGACCAAATCTCCAACCAATTGAGTGAATGTTTCAGGATCACAAATGGTAAATCCATATATATTAAAACGAGTCGATTCTGTCTCGCTCTAAATTCCGTCGCCGAATCCACAAAGTTTTAAAGCTATCTCCTCCGAAGGGGAATCGCGGAGCGATCCCCGCGGGCGACCGGTGGTCGCTCCCGGCTTTTCTCCAATGCGTAGGGGTATTTTCGTCCCGTTTTCTACGCGTTTTCCCAATTTAAACGCCTTTTCAAAAAACCTCTGCAAAATTTTCGTCGATTGCCGTTCGGCGAGAGAGATACGGCTAGCACCGGCGTTTGTCCTCGCGCCAAATGGCCCCGTCACGCCTGCCGAAATTCCGACATTTCGCGGGACCCTCGAGACCCTTTCTCTTATTTTACGGTTTCGAGAACCACTTCACGCGAAAGTTCCGTCCTTTCTCTAATCCTTTGAGATTTTTTTTCGAGACCGTACGTCCTTCTACGTCTATTTCGTCTTCGAAAATCTCGAGTCGCATCCCTCTCAACTTCTTTCTCATTTTATTTGCACTAATCTCACTTCTCATGTGAGATTGCACTAACGAGACAAGCACCTCTCAAATTAATTAAACTTCAGATAGGTTATTCAACATTTTAGCTTACAAATGTGAATATATACAATATTTTTGGTCCCATTGATAAAATTGATAATAATATTTACTGAAAAATAAATTCTACTTTCAGCACTTAAAAATTATGATGTTTTACCATCAAGAATAGAGAACCCTTACAATTCATCAAAATATAAAAAAAAATCGTTTAGTATAATTACATCATCATTCCAGATACAAAATTTCTTTAATAAATATTTATCTTAAAAATAATATTATATCAGATGCATTTGTCACCCGAAGGGTGACCCCAGGCCGTAGGGGTGACCCCAGGCCGTAGGGGTGGACCCCCGGTAGGGCTAGAAATGGGAACTAAAATCGCGAAAGCGATTTTCTCCCATTTCTAGTCTTTATTAAAAGACAAACCCAACCTTTTTTCCACAACTCGTTAGTCATATATTGTTTGGCCTATTATTATGTTCTTTGGAATCCTCATTGTGAAGTACAAATCATCGTCGACTCAAAAAGGTGCAGCTCAAAATTTGTAAATGAATTTTGTTTAAACTAAATATACACAAAAACAAAAACTTATCATGAAAGATTGCCTATTCCTAGTGGATAGGAATAGTCCTCTGATAGTCCCACGATAAGTGGGACTGTCAGAGGAGTGAGAATATAATTATTTTTACTTATTCATTACGTTAACCAGAACATGTTACTTAATCTAGATTTGAGTTTGAAACTTCGGCAAATATACCATACTAATTATTATTTTTTGTTGCTTTTATTCTTATTATTATTTTAAATCTTCTTCTATCTTTATCTTTCCATACTTACTTATATACATTGTTTATATGCATATACATACACATATCATTATATAATTTATTTCAATTTTTATCTTTTCTACGACTAATGCAAATGTTTTTATTTGTTACTCATTAATTTTACTATATCTACAATAATAAGACTACAAAAAATAAAACGAAAATCGAAGAAATCACTTTTTTCAAAATAACTCAAAAACGAAAAACAATTTTTAAGATCCGTTTACCCTATTTTAAATCTCCCTCTAATTACGCAACTTTTTCCCGATTTAGGCGAATTTGTATCTCTTATAGTATCCGATATCCCATGCAGTTAATTCTTCCAAACCCGAAGGTTCCAACCCCTTTCAACAAAAAATTTTTGGTTACAATTTCAGGAATTATAACTGACTTAGTAGCGAATACCAACCTAACATTCTGGTAGATCATAAATCAGTTTGTCCTTAAACTATAAAAACTACATTGCACTTAGCCAAAAACGCATGCGCATCTCTTCAATTCAATTAATTTACCGACTTAACTGGAAGCCAACTGAAAAACTTCGCTCTGGATTCACTTACTGGCTTCAGTTTTGCACATAGCCCAATATTGTAATACTATAACTACATAAAATGTATTTCAGTGGTTAAACAACCTGTGAAAAAAGTAAGTACGAAGTAAATGAGCAGAAAAAAATATAAATAAACCAAATGATGGAATATAATTTTTTTTCAACTTATTGTTTTTTGCAATATTTATTTCCAATTATATACACGCAGAACATTATTGGTTGATTATATGATTTCTACTAAAAATAAAATGCGTTGTCAACCTACGCTTGTTTATTTTCATTTAATTTGAATTTCTAAAACTCGAAATGTTTTACTGAATTTATGAAACGAAACATGTGAATGTAATTTCTTACTGCCGTTTGTCATTTGGTTCTGTCAATCACTCAGCAGATTTAATCAAATAAATTACATGAATGGCTACAGTTACAAATATTTGCATCGATTTGCGGTTGCAAAAAGTGACTAAAAGTTTATCATGGAAATTTATCTCATTAGATGAAATACACCTGGAAATAACATTTATATAGACTATACGTATTCACACATATATTTAGATACTTAAATATGAGTTACATATATCTATCTTATATGTATATGAGAATCTTTGTTAAACAATTGTCACTTAAAAATTGTTACAGATATAATTAAAAAATGATCATATTTTCACTTTCTTTAACACTACTTGGTAAATACGATTAAACAATTTCGGTCCACGAGAGTTGGGAGCATATAAACTTAATTTTTTGTCTAACGAAGGATTACGAAACGTGTCAATGCATGTTATCATACAACTAACTATAATGATGTACCTATTTATTTATTATTAATTAAACTTGCAAATATATTTATTTTAAATAATTAAACGTGAAAGAGATAACATCCCTGCATTTAAAAATACATATACAATTAAAGCACTATTAGGGTCCACTTCCCAAAAAGAAGATCCGCTTCAGAAATCCGGGATATACAAAATAAACGGTAGTAATTGTAACAAACTGTATATCGGCCAAACAAGAAGAAATGTATTAACTAGATTTAAAGAGCATATATATCACACAAGAAACTTTAATGTAGATAAGTCGGATCTAGCCTCACATAGTTACAAACGGGGGTACAAATTTAATATAAACAATACCTCCCTTATAACAGCTAGTAATTCTCAGAACCTAAATACATTAGAATCAATATATATGAGAAATTATAAAAATCACTTACTGAATTTCGATTTAAGCCCATTATCTAATGACCTTTTAAATTTAATACCCTGTATATAAGAAAAATAAAATTAAAAATAGTCAATAATATAAAATCAGTAATAACAGTAAATATCCAACCACAATTTATACAACCACAAAGAGCAAGCAGGAAGACATCTGTAGTTTACCTAAATGAAATTATTTTACAGCCTAAACCTCTATAAATTGGGTGACTTTATTTATAAACTTGTTAGTCTTTAGATACCGACGATAAGTACATAGTACTCGAAATATATACATTTAGCATTGCTGATAGATAGATATATTAAGAAGTGTATTGTGTTATTTAATTAATAGATAACACATTTACCTCCTGAAACAACATTTTTGTCTGAGTAAACATAATTATCTTTTTTGGACTATAAAGATGGTGGGTGCAACAATGATTTTTTTTCATAACCAGGGCGTAATTAACTAAAAAAATTTTTAGCGAATTCAACTTGCTAACAGACAATGTCGCTTCCAATTAAGGAATTCATCCAAATACACACCTAGAAAACCCACACTCTCATGCGTGTTGATTAAATTTACAGGGTAAATTTATATTAAAATAGATCGTTCACTGTTTTTCATGATAATGTATAATAGTAATATCTCTTCCCCCTATTCTAATCACAACGATTAACCCAAAAGTCGTTTTATGGGAAAGAGGGCGGCATATGAGAGAGGATCTTTACACCTACATATCCCTGCAAATGGGCCTTAGTGAACAAGTAGACAATTATCTGGCCGAATGGAAATTCGAACCCATGACATTTGCGTTGAGCAATCGAGACGCTAAACCACCTACTTGACTCCAAACCACCTACTCTAAACCACCTACTTGATTATGTATCTTTAATACTTATATACCTGACTGTAGTGTTTTCTAATCAAGAAATAGAAAACCCCAAAGGAAACAGTTTTTAGTACCGGGAACATATTATTATACTAGTCATTAACTTTATCAACTGCTCCTGTGCAGCAGACTGAACTAAAAAAGTTTAGTTTTCGACAAAATACGAAAGGGGGTTACATATTGGAAAACCCAGACAACACCTCATATCCACCGTCATGGACAATGCTGGGACTGAAGATCGAACCCAATCCATAAGACAATGTGACTGACTGAACTGAATAATGCTGCCACAACAAGCTCTATCCCACTGGGCTACCATGGTGGTAAATTTAATTGGTTATTACTGGTTATTACATTTTTTAGCGTACTTCAGTGCCATACGCTAGGAGTAATAATATAAAGACATTCTAAACAAATAAACAATACATTTAAAAAATGTACTGAAATTTTCAATTATATTTGTATCTGAATATTCTGTTTCTGTATCAGATTCATTTAGGTTAATAATAACAGGGCAGATATCCTCATTAAAAGCCACATCTCTGTCCCAGTACTTTTGTATTTCTTCTTTCCACATAGTAATTACTTTTTGAACACCATTACCATCTCTGCGGATTTGTTTGTTATAGTATGTGCTCGCTGTACCCCAGATATAAAATATATTGTGGTTGAAACAACCTTTTTCCTTCGGATTTAATTTTTTTGACTGTCTTGTTGTTGCCTTACCATGATCTTTGTACAGTACCATGCTCAGATATCCATGTCTCATCTAAGTAAACGAGATCTTCATGATATTCCGAAAACAATGTTTTAAATATATTTTTGAAGAAAGTTAATTCGGATCAATACAATATTTAGTAGTTCCATTAAATCCTCTCCGTGAATTGTCCGTAAAATATTTAAAACCTACGTTTTTTAATATCTTCCTCAAGGTATTCAAGCCCCCACGATAGATATTGCTTTCCTTTCGCACTGTCAATAGGAATTCTCTAACAACATGTTGCTTTAAAAAAGAATAGATATTAATTACTTTTCCTACTTTTTCTAAGTAATTTTAAGAGGGTTAAACTTACGGTTTCGATACATCTCATATATAATATTTCGAATTGCACATTGGTTGAAATCATCAATGTCGCAGACAGATTTATGTTTTGGACCACTTTCTAGGGCTACTCAAACTTTGCACATTCTTCATTTGTTGAGAAACTCTATATAAGTACTGACTTTAAACTTATGTTTAAAGCGAAAGGAACTCTCTACAATTTACATCCCAGTTATTTATCATATCACAACAATAAGTAGTATACAATAGGTTTATGTCAATATACGGAAAAAACAGCCCACGAACTGCTAGGAGTATGTTACCTCTCGTACAGCAGTTAATTGTAACAATGGGCCGCCGTTATTACGTTCTCTTTCAAAATAATCAATCAGTATCAGTTAGGTACTTGGTTTGTTTTCAAAAAAGCTTCAGCAGTTGGAGATATAACCTACAATAATAGCTGGTATTATTTCTTCAGAAAATGTATTTGAGTCCCCACTTACCAATACAACACTAATTTTATTATGATATTAAGTTCTTCAAAGAACTAATTATTATATATATAATAACTAGTTATTTGAAGAACTTAATATAATAAAATCATCATCTATATTATAGATCAAGAAAGATAAATAAAAAAACGAACGATAGTAACTAAAAACACCTGTCAAACGCTAATCACATGAGAACACGAGACGACAACCATATGTAATGGCGCTGACTTATACTTCTATCCCATCTTCTATCCCATATACTGCTCATTTACAAAACATGCTGAACCCAAAAAATGTGATAACAGAACTAGTACGTTGCCTGTTGTGCATGCGTTACCAAACGTGATGTGTGCCAGGCCGTTCCCAGGCACAGAAGTATTATAATTGTGGGCGTGTCGTTTGTGGATCTTACCGCCACTCCATTACAGAGTTTGCGCATTTTACACAGCGTACTAGTTGCAAAGTTTTTTCTCCTACTTTTTGGGAACAAGGTAATCTTATGCAAAAGATAGGGAATGCTTATATAGGAAGATATATAGGGAAGATAGGGAGTATATGATAGAAGTATGTTGGTGCTGTCAACCTTACATTAACAAATGGAAACCCATACGGTTATATTTCGAAAAATAGGAAGTAAATAGTAAGAAAAATTAAAATATATAAAGGCGAATCCACTTTTAAAGCACTGTTATTTAAATTGGTGTGTAGAATATCCTAGTTTTAGTCCATTTAATAATTTAAAATAAAATTGGCAACGGCAAGGGTTTCATGACGTCACTGACTTGACGTATAGGACTAGAATCCCTGATTTTACTTTAGTAAGTATAGTTATTTAACGCGGTCAAGCATGATGCAAGTGCCTGTTTTTGTGCCTGATCTCATGAAAACTTTGTAACTTAATCTAAAAGATGATCTTCTTCTCAACTCATTGCACTTGTGCCACATTATTTTGGACATTAACTATCATCTCCTAATATTCTAGTATACAGCAAAATTCTGTGTTCCTCTCACCGGACGTTCCATTAATAAACATGATTATATTGAAAGATCGAATACAATACATATCAATTACTGAAACTTATGTCAGGGAGAGTGCAGTGTTTTGGTGTATTGTGGAAATCTGGGTCGATTTGTATGCTTCAAATCAAACATTCCAGCTCAACTTAAAGAGAAAACCAAAATTGTTTATATTTATCTAGACTATAAAATACTACACTTGAAATTTTGTTCATTTTGTTCAATTTGTGTTTAAGCCTTGTATACAAAGCTAATCGCAAAATTAAACTATGCAGATGTTAAAAAACTTAAGGAAGGACAATATTTGATGTATGCTTTCAGTACTTTTTGCTAGAAGTTCTCACCAGTTTCAGAAAATATTTTCCTGTCGGATCCAGCTTAGGTAAAATTTAATCTCAAAGCATTTTGACCTCTTGAATTAATAATATTAACGCGGGCGTTATTCACTTCAGAATGTAAATTAGTTTATTTATGACTTGAAAGCAAGTAATTAGAAAAGACGATGAGCTGTTTCAGTGGGTGGCTCAACAAATGGTTTTCAGGCTTTTTCGCTAGATAACGAACCGAACTTATTTATAATGCCCCTTAATTATAATTTTATAACTAAATACTATTTTTATTAATTATTATTATTTTGTATTATTGTCTACTTGTTATTGAGTGCTTTACTACATACTTTGACAGCAATATATAAAAATCAGTAATGAAATGTTAGCATCTATGCTATTATCCTTTCATACAAATTTAGTTCCACATATAACAACTATGAATAATGCATTTATACAGAATTACTTTCAAAATCAATTCTATTTTGGAACAAAAAAGTTTATATGGCACTTATTATTCAACCAGTTTCACTGTAAGTAAATTAGTACTGAAATATAAATCGATCCGATATAGACTATAAAACAATTCTTTACAATTAACAATATAATACTTCCACATAATTCCTATATTTCACGCTTCAACATGTAAAATACGATTTATAATAGTTATCCAGTCGTATGCGCTTAGTACATAGTCGCCTGTGATCATAAAATTAGAAGAAGGCAGAAAAGAAAAGTATCTCTCATAATATTCATATGAAATGGGGTTCAATAGTTACACCACAGCTTACCATGGTAAGCTGTGGTTACACTACCATGCAGAGCACCAAAGCGATGAAACGGCAATGGAAATATAGTCGTCGAATCTCTATATGTAAAGTCCAAAAAATATTTGTTCATACTTTTGTCTAAACTTGTAAAAATAATATATTTTAATAAAGCAAGAACCTCTAATGAGTGATTGAACCTCTAATGAAAAGTTTTCTTTTACTATTATCTAACTAGTAGCAATTAAAAATTGTATTAGTGTAAGCAAAACGGAGCTTTTCTATTATATTTTATTTATTTTATGCACACATATAACTACAACGAAGTCCTACCACGGTTGAAGAATAGTTAAGTAATCCAGATGATGAAGGCAGTCGCGGTATTAGCTTGGATGCGCACCTTTAAGGTGATATTGTTAGAATCATAATCTCAACTAACCACGTTACTCAAGTATTAGTTATTCTACATAATATCTGTTGTTACCAAAGATTGAAAAATGGAAAATTAAAAGAGCAAGAACAATATTTCATCAAGAGACACTTAGAGATCTTTCAACTAGTTAATATTTTTTTAAATATGAAATTTAATTCTAAAATACTGTATAGAAACCTTCATTTTCATAAAGTGAAACGTAGCTTTCTAATAATCTTATTCTCATATAATTTAAAGCATGTACTAATTTACAACCTATTAAAATTAGTATCAGTGAAGATTGCACATTATTATTTATTGTAGATTTATAGAATTGTCTTCCATTTCAGTTTTATTAGGTAGTGCAACACTGCAATCTGCCATTTACAAAAATAATTGCTTGTGAATACTTCAGTAGGGGCATACGCGTATTCACAGCAAGAATACGAAGCCGTCGTCTACACACCCTAATATCTTACCTTGCAGTTTCTTATACAGATACGAGTAAGTGCTTCGTTAAAAATAACTTCAGGTCGTTAAAGTGTTTCAAAGCACTTACCAAATTAATTGTTTTCTAGCCTTTTTTAAACTCTATTATTGTTGAAATTATCTGATCGTGTGACGATAATTCATTATACACAATTTGCATCACAAGTAGTTTACATCACACGAAAAAAAATTAGGTATTTCTGTTTCAATAGCGTTCTTTTTCTTTTCTACTTGGTGATATAATACGAACATGAATGAAGAAAATAAATACAATGGTATGGGGAAATCTTGTAAAAATATTGAGCTCTTCCTTCAGTTTCTATCCCTCCACATCCGTTGAAGGGAATTTTGTATATCTTCTATGCAACGTAGTAATTACCTCAGTTATTTAAGTTAGAATACTGCATGCAGAAGTTTTGCTTACTCCTGCAAAATCCCCAGCTGCAATTAACATATCGCCGATGGCATAGAATCGCAGTCAAAACAGTTTTGATGCTGGTGCTATTGCATTATTACTTACGGTTTGTGAATATTTAATTTCATGCTTAATTGAATTTATATCATTGCGCAACGTCGATTTTGCTTATGAAAGAATTGCAAAAACTCCAAAATGTCCTATTACTGTAAACATTTGGGACTGTAATAAATACCGGGATATAAAAAATTATCTTGGTCAAGGGTGGTTGTGGAATGTAAAACGTGTGCCTTACTTTAAATTTTAAATAATTATGTCACTGTCACACTGACATCATCAATAACCTACAAATTTCATACCTATTTATTTCAGTTGTAAAACAATAATGAACTACAAATTATGAAATAACGGTTTTAGTAACAAGAAAAACTAAATTACAGTAATTGTTGGAAATGTCCCCCGTTTTGTTCGATGCACAAGTTGACGCACCTCCTCATGCTGTGAAAAGCGTTTTGCAGCATTTCTGGCGTTAGGGTTACACATTGCTGAACAATTCTTTGTTGCAGTTCTTGCAAATTATTTACCGGAGTTGCGAAAATCTTGTTTTTTAAGTAAGGAAATATAAAATAGTCCATAATTGTCAAACAAGGTGATCTCGGAGGAAACTCAACTTCTTTATGCAAACTTATCAGCCGGTCATCAAAAAACTCGCGGAGGAAAGCAATATTTTCTCGTGTAGTATGTGCTGTTCCACCGTCATGCTGGAAATAACCGTACCGAAGTTCATCATCGTTTAATTGTTGCACAAGTTCAGCCAAAAAGTTGTGTCTGTACCTTTCTGCGTTGACGGTGAAATCGAAAAAAATTGACCCAATTATTCTTTTGCGAGAAACTGCCATCCAAACACCAATTTTTTGAGCATGTAGTGGCGATTCAGTAAAAACATGAGGGTTATCATTGCTCCACATTCACATATTTTGAGAATTGATGTATCCCGAAAGGTGGAACCACGCTTCGTCAGAAAAAGAAGTTAAGTCCAGAAGATCGTCATTCATTAAATTATTGACAAACCAATAGCAGTAAGCAAGGCATCTGGGGTGGTCTGCGGGCAGAAGAGCTTGATGTGCTTGCATCTTATATGGATGCATGTTCAAGTCTTTCTTTAAAATCTTATGACATGTTCCATAAGAAAGTCCAATTTCCTGAGAAAGACGTTTCAAAGGTTTTGCAGGCTCCTCTTCCATACGTTGACGAACGTCATTGACAACTTCTTCTATACGAACTCTTGGTCTACCAGCTCCTTTTTTATGAGTCACACAACCAGTTTCGCGAAACACTTCAACACAATTTGTAAGGCACGCATAAAAATTGTCCGGTAATATTGCCACGTTTGGGAAGTGCTCTCGAAAATTGTCCAAACACAAACGTTGACTGTATTGCCAATTTCCATTAACTAGCGCACCCGTTCGAAAATAGGCTTCAATCATGAAAATTTTGTGCTGTGTGGTAAGAGGCATGATTCAAAAACTGGATTAGAAAATATTTCAGCACAATGACTTGACAGATTCTGACACAACAAAACATATTCAAAAATTTAAAGTAAGACACACGTCTTACATTCCACAACCACCCTTGACCAAGATAATTTTTGATATCCCGGTATTGAACGTAAATGTATCAAAATTCTTAAAACTTGCAGGACATAACATGACATGACATGACAGGACATGACATCAACTCTCAAGTTGAAGTCAACGTGAGACATTCTATCAATTAATATATATTTAAATGTAAGTAAAACATATATCTCCAATACAGCCATTTAAGAAAAATCAAACAACGAAATGAGAAAAAACTATATTGCTACGTGCAAAATACTGAAATGAACACAAATACGTTTCTTTTATATAATTAAAAGTTAAATACAGAAGACTTAAATTCTACGAGGTTGCTTACTTACATAACTAGTGATAATTTGAAAGAAATGCTTGGCCAACAGAAAACAAGAATAGCTTTATTCGGAGTCAAGTCGAGTTCAGAGGGGCACGTTATTCCGTGGGTTGTACAGAGGATTATGTCATTCCGTAAATGTAGAAGGCAATTTTCGAATATTATTCCAAGTATTGTTTATACTTGATATAAATTATTACCTTGCTCAAACTGTCTTTGATCTTCTAGATGTATTTTGTATCAAATATAGATTGTAATAACCAATCAATTCGTCAACTACAATATTTCATAGTCAGGTCTATTTTGTAGATTCAAATAGAGTGGGTTAATGTATATCGTAATCGCATGGTAACATCTGTTCGAATCAAGCCTAGCCAACCGCCATTTTGTTAATTGCCGTTTGTTGTAAGATATATTGCAAATTGCTTTTCTAAATATGATAGGAAAGCTGAACCAAATTTGGTCTAACCTTGCACCACTTAATTTTTACTAAAAACTGAAATAAATAAGAATGAAAATAAAACGTTAGTTATTAATACGAGTATTGTAGCGAGGTATATCTTTGTATTTGTTTTTTGCTTCTTTTTCTTCGAATGTCTTCTATGTACATACTGAGTACCTATGTACCACAGATTATTTCCTTTGGAATAATCTGTGGTAGAAAATAGGTATGGCCATTCTATTGGCCATACACTACCGCTGAACTTCCTACATATTCGTAGGCTGCTACCCGATTACACGATCTATAGCATTTATACTTATAAGACTAAATATGATCAACCAAGGTAAAATATTTTAAATATTTATGGTTCACCATATTTTCATGAAATTAAGGAAGATTCTGAGAATTTCTGTTATCCTTTTAACATGGGACAAATGTAATTACCCCAATCTACATTAACATTTTATCCATTAAAATGAACATCCCATTATAAGTACTTGATCATAATGACTGTTATGTATATACTTACCACTAATATACACTTTAAAATTCTCTTACTCAGTCTCTCTGACTTATTGAGTTGTTGGTTTGCAGATGGCTCCAAAACACCCACAGGTATATTGGAGCCTAAGAGTGTAGTTTAAAATATTATCTGCACAAATTCGGCCTAGAGGAAGATGCTGAGTGCCGCTTGTGCCTAGTAGATGATGAAATGGCAAAATTAAACACATTTTATGTTGTTTTGAAAAAAAACATTGATCTCATTTAGATGTTCCAAGAAATATATAGAAAACACTCTATATACTAGTATTTCGGCTTGTTAGGCCTTTTCCAATAGAGTAAATGTCTATTACTAGTATATAAAGTGTTTTCTATATATTTCTTGGAACATCTAAATGAGATCAAAGTTTTTTTCAAAACATTTATTTTCACGATGTTTCATAAAGAACCATCCGCTTCGAGTATCCACTTTACATTTTATGTATCTACCCCGCTGATGTTATTTGGCAAAGGAGAACTTTTTTCAGATGATCTGAATAGATTCTCATCGAAAAAGGTGATCCAGCTTCATTTAGAAGCTGGACCTATTGAGTGACATATAATTAGGCGTTAGCCACAATAGATCACGTGGTCGCCGTGTAGGTTCCGGTTTAGGCTTACTCAGTTTTGAACCTAATCTAACCTACCACTTATAACAAATGTTATTCTAAACATATATAAAATACTGGTGTTTATATAATATCGATTGCAAGTAGCATACAATAAGTTTTGGTTTCCTATCCGATGATAAATTAACCTTAAAGGTTCTGATTGACGGATTTCAAGAAGTCTAATAACAAAGTAATGATACGCAGGTTATGAACATTATCTAGCAAAATAGGTAGATATATTCAAATTTTATATTAGATAGGTATTAAATCTGCACCAGTTATAAAGCTAAATCTGAGCTCACTATAATATTGAATTACAACTCCACTTGTACCATAAATTACGTAATTCAGATTTATTTGCCTCCACTAGTTAATTTCGTAAATATTTTGTTATTCGCAGAGAATATATACCTATGAACGAACATCTAAAGGTTTAAGTGCAGAAAATACTGGTATAAATCAAACTGGTTGATTTTACATCCCTGGATGTTTTAGAAAGCAGTGGATTGTCTTGGGACTGTACGAGAATTCTCATATATTTACATTTCCCGAATCAGCAACTTCGCAACCATATGATATATCTACCCATGATGAATATGCGATTCGTAAAGCAGGGGTTGAAAAAATACCTCACCTCTAAATTAAAGTCTACATACCTGTTCTTCTCCGTTCTTATGTGTACAAGAAAAATTAATTTAATACACACAATTTTTTGTTGTGAAAGTTCTTAAATCTATTAAATCACAAAACAAACTTTTGAAGAATTTGAAGTTATGGTAATTAAAAATAAATATACATTTAATACAGTAAGAAACATAACTTCTAGTCCTTGCTTAGCAAAAGATATTTATTCAAAGATACTCAGTAATGTTTTAATAAATACCTATAACAATTTCTAGATAATTTACCAATCCATTGAAATTGACATTGCAGGACATGTAACAAGAAACATGTTTCCTGAAGTACTATAGTAGACAATTCCTTCTATGATCATTAACAAAATGTTGATGCTCATTATTGAACAACGTACAGGTGTGGTAAAGTCAAGGGATCAAATGGATATTTAGATCTATATCAACGTTTCCTATATCTATAGATAAAAAATTCATTCCATGTGGCCCGACAATTGCCGGTGTCCCATCATTAATAATTTTATCCGTTTATTTCTGTTCAGTTAGAAAACTAGAATTACAAAGGAATTGCGAACCCATTACTCTGCCGTAATTTCGTTCTCTCGTTTGTAATAAGTTCCTTTAACTCCTGTTACGTGATAGAACTACTGCGTAACGGATTCTAAAAAGTAGTTTTTCAGATGTGAAAGGTTGGTTGTATTTTAATGAACTTTTTGTTCCTCGTATCTTGGAATTCATTATACAGGGTGGATTTTTAAACGAAAACACCGGTGTGTTTCTATTAATACTGAATTTAGTTACACCATATGTTCGTTGGAACATTTTTCATGACATTTTATAAAGTATCTACCGTGTGGATGTATATTTTTCATCGCTTTTGGTTTAACTAGAAAGAACCCGAGCTTTCAAAATTTAAATGTAGCACCCCCTATATTTTTATCTAGAGTTATTTAGCCTTTAATTTTAAACAATTTTGGTAATCAAAAATCAAAACCAAAGTTGTTATGTACAAAAACCTTATTTTAGTATAACATTGGAATCAAATGAAAGGAAACAACCGCCAAATTACAAACGGATTAATTTAAAAATTAAAAATATCACTATTACCATTAAGACAAGCCTCCGTCCATCGTGAAATGTGTTGAGTGGTCCTAAATATCAGTTCTTGTGGAAAATTTTTTAATAATTCTTGCACAAGGTTTCTCATTGTTTCCTTTGTGTAACATTCATTTTTATAAATTAGATCTTTATATAACCCTACAAAATTTAGTCTAGACGGTTTAAGTCTGGTGAACGTGCGAGCCATTTGAATGGACCATGATTTGCAGTCCATTTATCAGGGAAAATGTTCGTTAAACGTTTAGTCCGGCGACATTATGATATTAATGACAGGAGTCTTCTTTTGGTCTAGGATATCTATGTTCAAAATTGTTATTGCAATTAGGTAAACAAATAATGGTTTTATACACATAATATTGGTTTTGGAGGTACTGTTCCATTTGCAAAATCATTTAAAATCGAAGGATAAATAACATTAGATTAAAACGTACTGGTTCTTTTAAAATTTTTAAAGTTGTCATTTCCGGTTAAACCGGAAGTGATGAAAATATGTTAATTTAATGAAAAAAGTTCCAAGGAATATATAGTATAAATTCAGGGATACATCGCTATTTCCCTTTAAAAAATCCACCCTGTATGTATTTCAATTCAATTCAGTTCAACTTATTATTATCATTACCAATAATTGGACTTTACAAACATAATTTTATAATTCACTGCTGTAAAATAATAAGTATAAATAAGCACAAAGCCCCCAAGCCGACATGGCTACACTTAAGCATAGACGAGTGTCCCATGCATCCATCCCATATCCATCCAGAAGGCACGATTTGTACTTTAGTTATCAAACAATATTAAATCATTTACAAAAAAAAATAATAATTCACGGCAGGATGACAAGATACGGCAGAGTGTGAAATAAACATACTTTTTCAGAAGTTATCATTTTAGTTGAAAACAGGCCCAACAAAATTATTACTTTTATTTATAATCAATAGTTATTTAAATTTAGAGAAGTACACCTAATCTAGAAGTTTCTTAATTGAATCTTTGTAAATCTAAATAAATTTCTTGTTTCTATTTTGGGTCTGTAATCAATTCATTACGAACCGCATTTGCGTATCGAAAACAAACCCTTTTCAACACTCAACGTTTTGTTTTTAAATGTTGGTAGCAACAAATTTATATCCATTGTTTTGTATGGTGTGCTGTGGCACCTGGAAAAGAAAAGTTGATAAATGACAATAATGCAACTGTTGCAGAATGTTTAATAATATAAAAATCCCTATACAGGAATAAAATTTTCAGCTGATTTTCGCTTTCATAGGTGTAAAATGTCCAAAATAGAGAAAATTGTCACTGGTGGTTTAAAAAACTCGTCGCTTGGCGACTCGTTTTCTAAACTTGGACGCGTGCGATAAAAATACGCCTACTGGTTATGATACTCGCTTTTTAATATACCTACTATAATTATATAATTATATAGGATCAAAATGAAAGATATATCGTCGGGTATGACTTCCTGAATAGTGGGAGATCAATGGATCCCTGTTCTATAAATCTTGTGGTGTAGTTCCTATCTCATGGTGTAGAACTATTTGAGAAATATATATATTTGGAAGTTTCAGTACAAACAGGATTTTAAATAGCGGTCAAATATGTTTTTGGTAGCCTACACAGGGTATATCAGGTATAATGAAAATAATGAAGCAAAATTAAAACAGATATAAGGAAAGGAAAACACCACCGTAAAAACATAAATAAATTATTTTCTAAATTCCAAAAAAAGATTTGGTGAAAAAACGGTGAATATCTTGATTTATGGTCTCCCTGATGTATATTGTTGATTTTCTGTTTAGGCAGGATCATGGTCGACGGTTTATTATCAAAATTAAAAATGTCAAATTTCCACTTCCTAAAATTTTCAATGCATAATATATATATACCAGGTCATTTATGGTGGCCACTATGTGTTAGACGTATCTGTCAAATTAATAGGGATATTATAGGGATATTTGACATTTTGACAGGGATCTATTTTTAAAAAATATTTTTGGTTGCTTTCTACTTCTGGTTATACCGAAAGTCTATGTCAAATTGATATTAGCCGATTTAAGTCAAACTATGGTTTTATCTATATCTTGTATTTTATAGTTTGTTTTTATTAGTACACTAGCTTTTCTAAGTTATTGTGTATCGAATTTTAACAATCTAGTAATCCAGTATCTTCAGTTTGTGTTGAACCTCTGTATGTATGTATGTTATATTGTGTATATAGATATGTGGATATGTATATAACTGTTTATTGATGTAATTTAATATGTGTATTGCATTTCTACAATAGTCTCATATACTTTCTAAATTTAGTAACCTAATCCTGTAACTGGATACTAGCCTATTGGATTTTATATTTAATGAGTAAATAAATAAATATTAGTTAGCACACAATTCTGGATACAGGACTTGCAGAAAGTAGGACAATTTACTTAAGCATAGAATATTAGATACTTGCTTCAGAATAGTCTCAAAGTAAAGGAGAATTGAAATTACCAAGCAAGAATAAGAACAATTTCAGGGATAACCCATGTGCGTCGAAGTTGTTTCGGTATTTTCCAGTTATCTGGCAGCTGTCTAGCTATTCTGAGATCGGTCTTCTATTGTATTGTAGAACAAACGACCTTTATTTCAGTAAACGGTTATAGTGAGATCCACTGGGGAATAGACAGAGGTATAAAATTTCTTAGTTCCTGATACTGATAGTGCCAATTATAAATTATAATCAATTTGTATTTAGCATTATCAGTGACTAAATATTTACTTACTAATTATGTACTAATTATGTATAGTAATTATGGAAGTTTCCATCTGAAAAGATTATAAGGGTAAGCTTTTCAAATAGACAAATACATTGACAGTAGCCGTCATTTATTCAACTATCAAAGTCAACTATCTATAAGTTCGAGATTATTCATACCTACTCACGAAAATAAAAAGTGAAAACGTATTTCACATTTAAGAAAATTTATTTTTCACTTAGGTATGTAACTCGTTAGGTTTGGTTAGTTGGTTTTAATATGGTTGGACATCGGGTTAAGGGGAATTGTGTAGATAACTTCATATTTTTGGATGAACTGAAAACAGGATCATGCAAAATATAGTGTTTCCATTACTAAAAGAGTTGAACGTTAAAATCGATTCTGTATTTTGGATTTTGACAAATTGGACACGAGTTCCTCCAGTAGCTACTTAAGAGAATGGCATAAAAAAGTTACCACAATTGTTTGTGTATTTAGTATAAGGCCTATCAATTAAATGACGAAGTTTTAGTGAAATATTGGTTAAAGGAAACAATAATATTTGGAATCAGAGCTGAGAATTCGAATGTAGAATCACCATTTACAAAACCTCGTTTTTTATCAGAGATGACGCTAAAAGCGCTGTTAACAGAGAATTTTTAAATGATCCATATTAGGGAAAAATAAATCCATTCTCTACATTTCATTTTAAAAAAATAAAACAAGTCTTGATTAACTTACTCGCTCACCGAAGTCCACTGGATTTTTTTACCGTGTTACCTCAAATGCATGTAAATATAGAGATGTATGAGATACACAAGGGTATGGGTTTGTATACAGGCATTTTGTGAGGAATCTTGCAAATGATATCTAGTGGGCTTAATATATTCAAGTTAACGAATACGTCGATTAATAGATCCATAACGTCCTATGTACCCGTTAGGTGTGGCCATCTTCAACCAAATTCTTCTGGATTAACATATATTTTTTTGTTTTGTTAAGATGTGTGTATTGAACACACATTTCAACAAAATGAAGTTAATTAATGAGTTTACTCATATAAATATTTGTATAGGTCTTTGTATAAGCATTTGTAGGTTAAAGGTTAGATAATAGATGAAAAATTATCATTAGAACATAGTCTGTTATAAATGATTCTATATATGAGTCTATATTTTGTTTATTTTTTGGCAGAATTTGTTGAAAAGATTACAAGTGGAAGGCTTTAGACATGCACTATATATGAAGTTGTACACTGCAGTTACTGCTAGCTTTTAGGTACGATTGGCTTATTGGGTCCGGTATAAAATACTAAATTAAATCTTCATTGGTCAATAATAATATGTATGGAAGATAGTGCCCTTTATTTACTAGGCTGAAATTTCTTTATATTTGTGCATCCATAAAAGCTGGAAAAACAGTTGAAAAACATAATATCAAATTTTTTTAATGGAACGTCTGACTTGTTTTTCAAGTTTTTTCATTTAAAAAACAGAGTATCAAAACGAATTAATTAATAATTACTAATGTGTACTGGAAACTGACACTACAGAATATTTAATTAACATTTCAGTCATTTCATTAGCTGATCAAAATATGACAGTGTTTGAATACAGGCAATTACAGTATAATAATAAATGGTTTTAAATTAGAGAGCAAGATAATTATACACAATAGCATTTATTAGTGCCACGCATCCCTCTAAAAAGTGAAACAACCCTTTAATTTTTATAATTATGGATTAGTGAGCAACTTTTTTACTGGATAAATTTGAAATAGACATCATAGATATTCATATATCTATCTACCTATATATATTATACGTATCGATTTATTTTATATCTAATAAGCTATTAAGATATAGAGAAAAATGTCACATACAAAAGTTGCTTGGTTGCCAAATGTCAATTTATTAACAATATTTACAACTGTACAGTGTGATCGGTACAACTTAAACATAACTTCTATTAAATGGAACATCTATATTTTCTATTCTAGAACTTCTATTTTATATTTTGTATCAGAAATTCATATTCTGTTCATTGTTTGTTTAACCCTATTTTTTTTTTTAATCTGTTGCGGCCTCGCCAAGTTATAATTTATTTTCTTAATTTATTTACTTTTTTGAAGTCGTAATAAATGCACAGCAGTTTAATCATTACCTTTAATTTTTTGCATACTGTCGTAGAAAAGACTCACAAACACCTTTCAAATGTTTGTGAGGTACAATTGTATACAGGGTGCTTACATTTTACTTCCAAATATTCATAAGTCTAGAACCAAATTTACTCAATTTTTTTCATAAATATTTTTTGTTCTTTGCTGCGTTGCTATGTTACAAATATTTGTTTAAATATTTAATATTGTCACAAAATTTTTACTTGAATAATGGTGGCATTACCATATATTTTATTGCATAAAGATTTAATTATTAACCGCAACAATTATTAAATAGGCGGCTTATACATTTACAAAATTACCTATGAAAGAAATAAATAAATGTTTTAGTGCCATTTACTTTAGTGTTGACATTTGGTTGTTGAAGTAAGTTTTCGGTGTTTTCTAAAATTAATAATTCAGAAGAAGAATTGATGATTAGCATGGTGTATATTTTAGGAGAAAGCCATGGAAACTGTTTCTTAGCCACACGAATATACGCCCAAAATTTTCCGCTTAGAAGACACACTCAGGAAATATGTTTTAAAATATTAAAGGAAAGATTTGATCGTACAGGTAATGTTAATTACGAAAGAAACAACGAAAAAAAATACAGTTTTAACTGAAGAAATTGACCTTGCAATCGCTTTGTCAGTAATGGAGGCTGGGTAATCCATCAGGCTGGGTTAAAATGGCTTAATATAAAATAACCTTAATATAAAATTTCGTGTTTTTGTTCATTTAAAAAACAGAGAAGTATCATCATGTATTAATTAAAGAATACATTAATGGATGTTTAATTACATATTCTAATTTGCACTGGTAACTGTGACTAAAAATATTAAAGCATTTCAGTTATGCTTAGCTGACGAAAATATGACAGTGTCTGAATATAGACAACTTGTACACATCTATTTATAGCTGATACAGGACTTACAGGCTGTATTTATTTTAAAATATGTAGCAAAAATGTTGAAATTCTAATTACATTATAACTGAAATGATTTTGAAGGAATATTTATTTTATTTTTGAGCAGAAAAAGATATTGTCATTATACATTATTTCAATAGCTAATTAGTTAGATTAACAAAAAAAATATTTAATTAAGTTAATGTTAATTTATTGATATACATACTTATATGAATATATTTTGAAATAAATAACAGTTCCTGAAAAAGGCACCTCCGTTGTTACTTTAGAACACGCAGTTTTCGATCTCATTGCGATTATGAATAACGCAGTTTTCGATCCTCATTGCGATTATGAATAACCTCCATAATGCCAATGTTGGATACAATACCTCAGAAGTACAATATACAATTATTACATACGTATATATACCTACGTATATACACAACTAGATAATTAGTTTGTTATGTATATTATAATTTACTGAACAGCTAATTACACTTTAGATATTTTCGAAGAAACACTCATAATATGACGAGAAGTACCTGTGTGTTGAGTGTTTCTTCGAAAATATCTAAAGTGTATCTGTAGCGTTACCATATTATGGTAACGCTACAAAAATGGCTGTGCTACGGCCACGGCTCAACAAGCTAGTTGTGTATGCGTCTAGAGATTGCAATTAAATATTTAATTGTGGAAAGTAAGTGTATTTCTTAAAAGTAAATATTTAGTTCTAGAATTAATTGCTGGATCATTTTAATCCGTTTTAATGGTATTCTCAAATATTCGAATGGAATATCAAATATTTATTTTCATCAAAATATTTTAATAATAGCAAATAACTACGAATAGTAAGGGACATCACTAAGTATCCTCCATCTGTAAACGCCTTATTTAAATAAGGACTAAACAAATCAAGCTAAAACAGCTATTCTCCTGGCAATATGCCGCGCCGAGCGCTGAATTACAAAGCAAAATTTGCCGTATTTTGTCTAACACAGTTAGAATCAAAATACAAGGATTCGGATTGCAACGAAAACTACGAGGAAATACTAAGACCACACATCGTAGGATGCCACTAATTGCAGACCGGTTTCGACCTTTTTATGATCTCATCAGTGCAATATAAGTGTGCATACCGACGAATGTGAAGGCCTGAGTATTTGGCACAATAGGTAAACCTTGCCTTGCGTAGGTCTTGCGTACCTACGCAAGGCCTATTGGCGCCACCTCTGCGTAGTTTTCGCAACACAATCCAAACAAATCGTAATGGGGTAAAAATTCAATACAATAATAGGTTGTAGAAACTAGTTCTACTACTATCAGATCCTCGTAGTTTTCGTTGCAATCCGAATCCTTGTATTTCGATTCTAACTGTGTTAGACAAAATACGGCAAATTTTGCTTTGTAATTCAGCGCTGGGCGCGGCATATTGCCAGGAGAATAGCTGTTTTAGCTTGATTTGTTTAGTCCTTATTTAAATAAGGTGTTTACAGATGGAGGATACTTAGTGATGTCCCTTACTATTCGTAGTTATTTGCTATATGCATGCCATCTGATAGTAGTAGAACTAGTTTCTACAACCTATTATTATATTGTATTTTAATAATATTATTTTTAAATACCTATATTTAATATATGTATGTATCTACCTGTGTACTAAATATAGGTATTTATAAATATTAATAAAATATTTACTTCCAACTACATAATTATTTACATACAAAATATTTGGTAGTGAATATACTGTAAACAAATTTTGTTTAAACTTATACGGAGTACTGAAAGTATATTCACTACCAAATATTTTGTAGGTAAATAATTATGTAAATGTAGGAAGTAAATATTTTAATAATATTTGAAGCAAGTTATACCGGATACACTTTTCACAATTAGGTGTATCAGTTCCTGGTATATTCTCTTTACAAATACATTTTTCAAAATAATTATTTATCTACTCTAAATACAATATGGAAAAGCGATTAATTAATTAAATAGCTTACTAGTGGCATTAAGCAAGATTTTGAAAAAAATTTTGCTAATTTTTTTATTATTGTTGGCATGATGGCGGCCTCTGCCTATTATGAAAGAAAATGTATTGTATTCAACTCACAGAAGTATTTAGAAAAATTATCGATATACGATATTTCTGTTTAACCGACTTCGTATTTAAAAGAGAAATTGAATGTACTTAATTTGTAACAAGATATGTTTGAAATGACAGCCTAAAGAGTCCGACTAAGCCTATCATGTATTCCGCCTACTCAGTATTCAAATGTCATCCATTTGCTCGAGAAACTGTTCCCAATTCAGTCGGTGATGCGAGGGCAACTCCCTTCTAGGCAAAGAAAGAAGTAAACTCTCCTGCCTGCTCATTTGGAATATATGAAATTTTCCCGATTTTCAATCTTTTGCCACAACAAGACAGATTTCTCGAGGAAAATATATTCAAATTAGCGTTCCCTTTCAGTAACTCAAGCGTATTAACAAAATTTCAGAAGTAACAGGATCTGCATCTTTCTTAAGAAGAACTGAACGTTCTTCTTAAGAAAGATGCAAATGTAAAGAACTAGGATATCTTTACTTTTCATTAAAAACTTTACTACTTATAAATAGCGGCAATTACTTTTAATTATTATAAACTATAACGAATACTTTTTATTTACGAATTCTTTTAGTAGAGTTTTTTATTACCTATTCCTTCGTTAATTTCTAACTACTGATTTTCGTAATTAGTGTATTCTCTTTGTTTTTATGTTAACTCTGTTCAGATTTATTGAAAATTGATCATAGTATATGGAAGGAACCAACAATTAAAAAATAGTTTGATAAAACATAGCTCACCCTTTTAGTTATTTTTCTCTATGTTAGAAAATTCATGTTCTTTTCATTTTTTAACAGCATAGCAAAAAGCATTCAGAATTGTTATTGTTCTTCTTCTGCTACTTCTAAATTTAAAAGCAGTGTTTTTTCCTAAATGAATTTAACATAAACATGTTTGCACCATATGAATTTTGATCCATTGAAGAGAAAATATTGAATAAATATTAATTACATTACGCAATCCTTTATATCTATTTATTTGTAAGTAGTTCCTATCCGCATTTTCTTTCAAGTAATTTCAAAATCTTTGCAGGGCTTGACATAAATATAAAAAGAATACGTCAAATTACTTGTGTTATGGGTTTATTTTCACCTGTCGCATTTGCTTGTATTTTATAAAAATTTAAATTATAAACTGTTGTCCTTATATTCAAAATACTATTTAGTGAAGCATTAGAATAATTAACAAGTAAATTAAATAGGAAATAACAGAAATAATCAATTTATTATAACATATTTCAATCATACTACGTCTCGACAGCAGGTGAAATCTTATACGACTTCGTCTAAAAACAAAATATTCATTAGAGCAATACACTACAAGTCTATCTAAGTTAAACTTACGTATTCACCTAGTAGATTGCCCCATAAAACCTTTGCGTAGTCCTTTTTCGATTCTCATTAGTTTCGATTCCGAGCGAACCGGAAAGAAGATGCATCCTTGCACGGAGCTGAAAAGTGCAGAAGGAATATTTGCTAAGCAATAAATAATTACAACTAACAAGAACTAGGACTTACATTAAAAATATTCTAAAGTTCATTACAGTTTTCCTCATATTAAAATATAATCTTATGTTTTGTAAGTATATAAAATGTTCTGTTATATTTGTCAAGGATTTGCCAGAAATAGTAGACACTGTTACCATATTAAAAAAGGTACTATAGTCATCTCTGACTAAAGTCTAACAATAGAGAGAGGTAGCAGATATTTAATTTATATTTTAATAAATTCCTTATAAAACAGGGGTTCAAAAATGTTTTTTTGTTACTTCCTGGCTGAGAGGAATCATTTTGTAATTTTGAAACTAAAGGTCTGAATTTAAAGTGATAAGTGATAAATTAATCTGACGTAAATCGCGTTTATTAACCTTAATAAATAAATCAGTAGTGATACATATAACAGCGTTTGCTGTCAATAAGGTTTGCAATAAGGTTTTGTCACCGTCTATTCTCTCAAATAAGTACCACTTTCTGCACTCAACTGCACGGATATGTATCTCTCTTTTTAGGCCAACTTATTTAGATATTACCCCGTCACTAGTTTACCTAGGGTTTCATCGTCACGTAGGGTCCCACTTCATTGCACCTAGCTAATCGTATACCTAGAACTTAAGAGCTTAATTACACACTGCTTACCAACTCACTATAAAAATCATCAGTGTATTGGATTCCTTGGTGAACTACATTAGAACCCAGGGTATCGAGACATCGGAGGACAAAAAGTTGCTCTACAGAGTAGTTTACAGGCGACTTATAAATTCTGTATTTATTTATTGTTGCTATTTATTCATGATATATACTTATATTATTGGCTTTGCTTCACTATCAAAGTGCATGGGTTTTTACTCACTTTGCTGCTTGATCTATTATTTAGTCCTAGTAGAAATTTGCTTATATTCTATTAATGACTATTTATTAACTATATAACTCCATTAGTAACTGTTACTAGATATTTAGTGCTATTGCATTTGCCCCGCTAAATGAAGTTTCAGGTTAAAAACTCACCCAGTATATTTATATTATACCGGGTCTTCTATTTCATCTGACTAATGACAATTAGCATGGATTATTACATTTTATTGAATTTTATATCCCCGAGACACAATATGAGAAATATTGCTAACGGAATCAATAAAACTGATTCTCAAACACTAAAAACTCGTTTTGGATTAAACTGAAAAATTGAAAATACAAAATTTTGGTTGTGGGAACCCCAGTGGAGGCAACGTTGTTATTTTACGTTTCAATTAATTACAATTATTATATACAATGAAACATATTTCTTCAAATAAGTAAACGCTAATAATAGTAATAATATTTTTATTTATTTATTTATTTCTATTTATTTATTTATTTCAAATGAAGTACAGTACAGGTAAACACCCAAATCGTACCTACAAAGCTTACAGAAAAGTATTTACACTATAGACATAGAACAACATAAAACGCATATTGTTCATATAGCATATAAAAACAATAACGAAAGAAACAAAAAACAATAAAAAATATAAGAATTTTAAATTGTAATTGTATATATTAAAAAATATATAATAGTAATAATAACAATAATAATAATAATAATAATAATAATAATAATAATAATAATAATAATAATAATAATAATGCAGGGGTCGGAGCATTTCTATTTAAGGCAGCACCAAGAGCAGCTGATGAACTCGGTCTCATCTTCGACGCTGAACGGAGAAACCCAGACTCTGTCACCGAGCTGGGACCCATTCAGCTGAAAGCCCATGTTAAAGCTACAGAAGGCCGTAATCTTCTGCAGCTGCATAAGGATAAGTCATTGCACGGTATCTTCTATAAGAGCCTTGAAGACCATGGCTTATCCGAAAAGCTGACCTTTGCCTCCTTAAGGTCAGCGGGGCTTAAGTCAGAGACCGAGGGATTCATAATGGCTTGCCAAGATGGTGTATTTAACACCCTCGTCTATCACAGCCGTGTCATGGGTATGGAGGTCCCTGATGTCAACTGCAGGGCCTGCCATAGGGCGCCGGAGACAATTATGCATCTGCTCTCCGCTTGTTCGGCATATGCTGTCTCGGCCTATATCCATAGACACAATGCGGCTTTACGAGTGCTCTACTACTTTCTGCGGCACTTGTACGAGATAGACGAAACACCAGTGCTGCCTCATTTCCCACGCTCAGGCAGATTCGAGCCAATAAGCCTGATGTAGTCCTCCTCGACCACCAGCTCAAGACAATGTTTGTCATCGAGTTCTCGGCTCCTGCCGAGAACAACGTTGTCTTGAAAGAGGAGGAGAAACGGACGAAATATCGAGACCTCCTCTTCGAACTCCGCAGACTCCATCTCGGCAAACTCGGCAGATCTTTTAGCCGGAAAAATGCAGAAGGCGGTCATTCTGGGCTCATTACATCTACTTAGGGCACACGATTCCCCGACTCAGTAGTTACTTACCTCACGGACGTGAGGAGTAGCTACTGATTACCACCAGCGGCCGACCCTGAGAATCGGAGTCAGGGAACCGGCCGACTGGATTTTAACGAAAAAAAAATAATAATAATAATAATAATAATAATAATAATCGTCTTTTTTCCAAATTAATAACTGGTACAAACAGATATTACAATAAACGTAGTTATATATAATTTGAAAATCCCAAGGGGAAGTTCACATCTAAGTGTGTTCTGCCACTTAACCCTTGAATAAATAGTAATAACATAAATGTAAGTATATATAGTGCTAGGTACAAAACAAAACTAATTTGAAATTAAAATTAGGGGAAATAATAAAAGCTGCACTATTTCACTGCGAAAACCTCACGATCACCTTTCTGTTATCAGAAGTGTTTGACAATCATTTCTATTGGCTCCTTTAGCAATATTTCTCATGGTGTGCCAGTAGGTAAGCAAAGTCATTCCTGGACCACTTCAAGGTTACCGAGCTCCTGATGGCATGGGCCCATCTGCAGTGACCAAAGATTGGGGGGTGGGTTCAGTGATGTGAAGTATTTTCAAACAGGTATGGAACAGCTTTTCTATACCTGTTTGAAAATACATGTTTTCTGTTTAACAGTTTTCCATAGCTTTTTGAAAATACCTTACTTTCACTGAACCCATCCCCTAGCGGTCACTGAAGATGGACATATATGCCACCCGGAGCTCGGTGACCTTGAAGTTATCCAGGACTGGTTTTGCTTATCTACTTGTGCCTTGTCAATATAAAATTAAATGAAAGGTAATAACCTATGCTAATTCTTGTTATTATGTTGGCATGGAAGACCCGGTATATGTAGTCAGTTTAACGATTTATTAACTCCATATAGTTTTTCTATATTTACTACAATAGTATAATATATTAAAAATGTGTTATTGTTTAAGATTTTTTTATATATGTTATGTTCTGATTCGATGTTGCATTAAACCTCAGCGCTTGAGAAATACGAACAACAGACAATTCTTTAATCAATCAGATGTAACAAGAAAATATAAAATTAATTTTATTTTATCGTCATGTATAACTAAAGAGTGACAGGAGGAAATCCAAGAAAAGATAAATAGGAACAATTTATAAAGAATCTAATTTAAAGGCCGGATTTAAAGACATTTGTATAAGCCGTACTATCTAATGCAATTATTTGCCCTTTCAGAGCAGAGCATTCGTTTCACTCAAATAAATTTACAAACGAGTTCATTTAAAAACATAACCATTTGTAAGCAGGTAACACAGTTAGAGAGAAAATTCATTTCAAGATTTATATAGAATGAAAAGAGAAATTCTGTTATGAAATTATTGTGGCCAATTTTGAAAGAATACAAGATAAGCTGACATTTGAGAAGGTAAAATTATAAAAATAAGGAAAAGTTTTATTATTAGCGTTGCGCTTTTCGGGTTTCTTTTTGTCAGGGGAACGTTGTACTTTACATCAGTATTACTATAATTCCACTTTGTCGTCTGCACAATCTACATTGTAATGAACACATTTGTACAATTGGGATCGTACGGGGTTTTATCTATTGTACTGTATAAGATTACAAATTACGTAAGGTGAACAACCATCGACTGGATGAAAATATTGCCGGCTTTTCGCAGGAGACTGTGTCATGGAAAACAACTGTGTTATTTACAATGCCTTAAGCCTTAAAATATGATTTATAACTACAATATTAATAATAGTCTTTCTACTCTTTAAACATTTTGCAACAATTCTCTAAATTCTCTAAACTTGATGGAGTTAAATAATAAAACTTGAATATAGAAAATTGATTGATACAAATCAAATAATCTTGAAGTTGTGTGGAAACCTCAGTGTAAAACATGTAATTCGAGCGGTTTCTATTAAACGCCGAAACGCTGGTAGCATTTGATCTGTAATTTACTAATAAGCAGATGGGTTTTCAGATAATACTAACTTGCTTATTGAAGTGCAAGTCAAGAGATGTAAAAGTTCTTATGTTAAGTGGGAACTCAGGTGGTTTTTGAATTATATATTGTTAGTCTATTTTTGGAGTGCCACTAGTTACAAAGCATTTACTTTACACGATGTGATAGAATGTTATCACAATGACGATGAAGTACTCAGGATAATAAAACTCTTTAGCCATTAGTTTAAGAATATACTAGAAATAGGAGAAAAGTGCTTTCGCGATTTTCGTTCCCTATTTCTAGCCCTACCGGAGTTCAAGGCCTATACGGCCTGGGGTCACCCTTCGGATGACAAAAGCATCTAGAATAATATTGTCTTTAGGAAAATACATATTAAAGGAATTTCTGATAATCCTTTGTATGAAATCATAAATTTAGAGACAGAACGCTGAAATTTTGTATCTGGAATGATGATGTAATTATTCTAAACGATTGTTAATAATATTTTGATGTATTATAAGGGTACTCTATTACTATACTAAGTGCTGAAAGTATAGTTCATTTTTTAGTAAATATTTTTTGAAACTATTTTTCCAAGAAAAAACAATTTAAATTCATAACTTCTATTCCATAATTTATTATAACGCTAACTTGATCACTTCACCTTTTTGCGACTGGCTATTTTTCACCTTATTAATGAAGTCATTGGAATTCATGCCAGAAGAAATAGGTGGTGCAATGGGTAAACTTTCGAAATTCTTTGTTAACCATTTTGATAGGTGATAAGTCGGCGATCCAATTGATAAAACAATAGGACGCACCAACTTTTCTGGTTTATGAATCTTAGGCAGAACAATCTAGGTACACCTGAGTTAGATAGATGTAACCTCCTATTTAGAGCTGGAGTGATAAGGTTATTGCAGGATTTAAGTACATTTCCTACTTCAGTAATTATATTTGGTAATGGATTTCTAGAAAATTTATGATAAAGGCCATGACTAATCGGGTTGTCTACTCTTTTATAATCTTCTTTATCTAAAATAACAACCTTATTACCCTTTTCAGCCTTTAGGTAAAAACAATCTTTTTCAAGCAGCCCTTTGATAATTTTTCTATCCTTAGTGGATTTTGGCTTACTATTAACTTTAGTGACAATATTTGTCGAGATTTTTATCTGGGAAATCATTTAGAGGAATCAGGAAGGTATTGAACTGAAATTTCAGCACTTGCAACAATCTCATCTACAATGTCTTCAGAGGCAGGTAAGGCAAAATTCTTCGTCAAAAATTGGAAAATCCCTTGTTAAGGAGATCAATTCCTTCTTTATCAAACGGCTGTGAGAAATAATTTTCTACAATAGTGTGAATTTTTTGAGGAATACCTTCTTTTGACGTGCTACTGATTAATCTTTTCCGTTTCTTTATTTTGTGACATTTTCTTAATAAATTTAGTGGCACTGAACCATACCAATAGTTTAGGTATAAGTAGGACACAGTGTTAGCATAGGTTTAGTTTTAATCATCTCCAGATGATGTCAAATTAGTCACCGAAACTCGCATTGAGCGCAGCATAGTGTTTTGGTGTTATGTGGAAATCTACTTCAATGTCATCTTCACACCAAATGTTTCAACCCCCTTCAAAAGACCAATGTCTCATTTAATATTTACTGAAAACGAATTTTATATATTATATAAAGAGCGAGTCAGAAACCTTTAATACTTAAATTAATTCAATAATTGAATTCCTGATTGAAGCTATTTAATATCTAGCGTAATAATATTTGCTTGGAAATTCATAAAACCGCGTCTGATCCACCAGCATTCACGGTATAATACCCTAATTCGAAATAACGTCTTCAGGCCCCATCTTTATTTACCATTTCTCTTTTTGATTTGCTTTAATGTCTCTTATTAGAGGTGATACGTAACTTTATGATTATAAAGCATAATTGGAGATCAAGTTACTACTTTCTGATACTAAATTGAATAGTGCATACATGACTCAATGGTTATAGCCTTCAAGATTTTAATCTTGCCGGAGGGTTATGTGACACAATATTTGTATGGTCTTTAATTTTTGTATGCCTTAGTGTCTTGATTTCTAAATGCCATTAATTTATTCTGAAGTTATCATCGTTTTAATCTAGTTTTATAGACATGTTGACCAAATTGTTACACGGGGCTATTTACCTTAATTTGGAAGTATACTAATAAATAACCTAGACATTGTTCCAGGCATTACTACCTTGCAAACGTGTAATGATATATGATCATCATTATTTATTTATAAAGGGAAATATTTAATATAATAAACCATTGTCGATTCTGGACCTTTCCAATGTCAACAATAGTACCAGATGCCATCAGGGTGTTCTGGGGGTAGACAACAGGTCCGGCGCCGTCGGCCGGTAGCTGATAATACATATCACCCACCGAATAAAATGTGTCTTCAGCTACCGGACTCCAATGTAATTGAAGAATCGAACAATATATTTTCTTCGTACTTTTAATAATCTATCGATTAGGTTTAGTGCTGCTGTTGACTTTGAAGAGTGCAGATTCAACACTGCTATCCAACTAATAAATAACACATTTTTGATTTAAATTTTCTGAAGGAAATAATCAATTGTTATATTCGTTTGAATCAGTTCACGGTTTGTCACTGTATCACTCACTCCACACGGTTTTTACTCTGACAAGCCGATGATTTCGTTTAACTTTACGCAACTTCCGTTTTGGTTTTTGAAGAAAATGGTCAATAAGGAGAAACAAACTATTCTTCAAAAGGGTTCTAACATTATTCAATGTAGCTGAAAACCATCTTAAAATAACGGGAACACCGGATTGAATTGATAGGAAAAATAAAACCATTGGTGGTTGCAAAGTCACAGAAACCATATGTTTTGCAACGCACATTATCATTTCAATTTACAAAGTTTATAGTTTACAGCACATAGTGCACCGTACACTGAAGGAAGACATTTTAACCACAATCTATAATCGTTAAGCATGACATCATAAAGAACGAATCATTTTAGAGCTTTGGAATTGGTGGTGTTAGCAAATATAATGTGGTTTGATATTATGCCTTCAACGCGTTCACATGTTACTAACACGTAACGTGGACACATGTCCACTTATTGCAGCCTAGTATTATGAATTAGTTCCTTCAAATATTCTATTACGTGTAAACTGATTGGAACTAAATCTCTAGTATGAGAACCTAATTTTGTAATTTTTATATATAAGTTAAGGAGCCATTGTTTTACAAGTTTACGTTTCCTTTGATGCCATATTGATCAGCTACCATGCAAATTTAATATTTGCATATATAAATACGCTTAATATGAGTACTTGATTGTATTCATTGTAAATATAAAAGTAGGTGAACCATGTTCGTTACATTGTTCATAACATAATAATAATGTGTATGTATATTATTATGCATAATAATAGTAATGTTACATATAGTACAGCACACTGTGTATGACATAATAACATACCAACATTTGCTAGTTCATTTCATTATTTTGGTTGATTTATATGAACAGATTTTGCAGCTGGTATCAAATATCAAGTAACAGGTGAACAGATGAACTAATTTCAATTTTGCTCTTAGAGCAAAATTTTGTTCATTTTGTTCAAGTTTGGGTGTAATTCCAAAATAAAATATTAAAGCAAATGGTAATTTGATTATAGTTTCCGAATGAAAAAATTAGAAGTTTATACTTTGGTTGTAATAGGGAAATAACAAAATTATAAGTCAAAGTGAACCAACTGCACAGCTTTTTCAGCTAGATGATGAATTTAGTTCCCAGTATTCACATTTTTCATTTGGTAAAATAAACTAAGTATTAAGTAAAATTACCAAACCTTTATCTGGGTGTGAACGGAGACTTGTACTTCACCTTTGCGTCAGAGAGTGCAAGTCGATGTCACTTGATTGAGTTTTTCTTTAATGTAGGTATTTATATTAATCGATTTAAAATTTAACCAGAAGGGGTCTATTTAGATTCCTGTTGTATAATTAAACATCCTATTTAACATATGTATAATAGATATTTAAATCGACCGAAACATATAAAAAAAGCCAAGCCTAGGTTTGAGTTGGAATTTGTGGTATATGATATCCTTCCTTTTGTTTTAAATTTTGATAATAACAGTGCTAGGTACCTAAATGCACTATTAAACAGGCAACAATAAACATTCGATAAACTTGCGGTATTCGGTAAACATTCGGTCTAATCAAGTTAATTTACAAGATTTAATTTGAAAAATTAATTCAATAAACGAAATACAACTAATTCAGTTCTCAATTTATACCATGTTTGATAAATTACCACTTCACCCAATCGGAAAGGAATAAACTATAAAATTATGTTTCTATAAATGAATAAAAATACAATATTAGACATAATAAAAGATATTCCTATTTTAAATGTATTTTAAGCAGGCAAGTATAAATAAGGTCTGACATAATATTTAATATTATGTAGAGTAATTAATTTGGGGTTATGAAGGTGGGGGTCATATGGGGTGAGTACTGCATTGAAAAGGCAAAAACAGTCGGCAGTAATTTCTTACATAAGATCCTTCTGATAACAGAAATATGTGTATCGCTATATATTTAATACACCTTAATTTATTATGTTTTTAAATTATTATAGTTAGATTTGATATTTTTTTATTACAACCTTGGCATACAACTTATGATAGAAAACGTATTTAACCATGCGATGATCAATCGAATGGTTAAATCGTTAAAAATAGAAAGTAAACTTCGATGACCTGATGGGGCAATTTAGTGTGTCTAACAAATAAAAATGTTTATTGGCCTAATATACCAAACCAAAAGTATTGAATATCTAAATAAAAATTTATTAATACCTTTGAAAAAGTATAGGATTAAGAATACATCACACCTACCTCGCCAATATCGATTGACCTTGATCATGACCTGTAATGGTTTGGGGCCGAGCGGGATTATCGCTCTTTACCATTCCCATCGCTGCTGTAAGCCTAGACTGCCTCTAGAGGTGGACCCCATCCTTCACCAACCCCGATCACAAAAAATGATAATTGGCGCCACCTCGGGTGGTGGCGGCAAATGCCGCTCCTGTCCTCGGTGGTGGTTTGGGGGTAGGTCAGGAGTGGCTATGTAGCCGGGGATGCATCTCTAAATAAGCCAACTGGCCCTTTAGCTTTGTGCATGGTAAGGGAAGAGTACTCGAAGTGAGCCCACGAGGGCTGTCGGCGCTCGCGACTTAGAGGGAAGGTCAAAGGGTCGTTTTTTAGTCGCTTCGTAGCCCTCTACGCTTGGTCCGGGTGGAATCTCCTGGGTCCAGCAGTTGGAGTCATAGTCGCTTGTGTACAACGGCCACATCGGGCTCGTAGTCCACGGCTTCCCGGATTAGCGGGTTGCTGTTCGTCTCGCCACGCGCGAAGAACTCAACTCCGCGCCTCCTGGTGACTTTTAAGACTGGGACGTAGTCGAGGTCCCAGTATATATCGGCGTCATACCTACCTTAAATACCACAAATATCTTCAAAAGTTATTATATTTCTGACATAAAAATGGTATGGCTTACTTAAATGTAGTTTATGGTAGTTTCTAAACTAAAATAGCAAGGGTTAAATTCTAATAGAAAGCATCCTCAAAACAGGAGTTTGGGCTGTAGTTTTGAGCTGACCAAACATTAATGGAACCTCTGGAAATAATCTTCTGTTCAAATTGTTACAATTGCAATTGTAGTAACTATCTAAATCAAGCGTGGAGTTTTAATTCAATTATTCAAAATATAGCTCCGGAACCCCGTAGCCGCGCTGTTAAAGACGTGAAGTTTTTAATCATTCTGCGGGGTTGACGACGGTTCGAATCTCACCCTGGTCAACTTTTTTTAATTGCTGCAATATTAAATCTGTGTGCATACAACTGGTAGCGTTCTTAATATGTAAATAGTATTGCAATATCACTGTATAAATGACCAATACCCTACTGTACACTTTAATTAATAAGATTTTCCAGGTTTGCCTTATTCTCATACTAATTAGTAGTTAAAGTTATAACATCGTATGTCGTTCCTGGGGCCTCTCGCGGGCCTCATAATACTAATATGCCGCCTCCTCTCCCATACAAGTTTCTGACTTCTGGGCTCATCATTAAGATCAGCATAAGGGATATAATATCATTATTATTATTATTATTATTATGTTAATATTCAGTTCTTTATCACAGTTTATAAAATTACATACCTATAATAAAATAATTATTAAAATAAGTTAAAGTAGGCGCTTTAATTGATTAGTTAACTGATTGATGAAAATTACAGTTAATTGGTATCTTTTCTGGTTGAAAAACAGGTAGTTATGAAGGTGATTCGCAGGTAAAAGAATAGAGTAAGAAGGAATAGAGTAAAAATCAACTAATTTACTAAGCAGATTATGCGCACAGGTAACGACAAATAGTTCTAGAAAGTGATCTGTAGTTTCTTCTTGACACCCTATCGTAGCCCACGTTAACTATTAACGTTGGCTACGCACCCTATATAAATTGGATCTAAAACAAATTGTTAAATTATGTCAAAACAGTGTGTTCATAGCTGGTTTTAACTATTGTACACTTGATACACTACCTGGCGCTATCTCTCGACAGTTTGGTGAATTAATACGTAATGAGATAAGATGTTTGTTTCTGCACTTTCTTGTGACAAGTGTTAGGTCTACATTCGGAGTGTTTCACGAAATTATAGAAATGTTGCCATATGCTGCTAAAACGTGTTCTAATCGATTGGTATTACCACTTCGGCTACATTGATAAGATCAAAAATGAAAAAAGCTAATGTCCAGGCAATAATACTATAGGTATGTGGGGCCCTAGCATTTCATTTTAGATAATGCTTCTTATGTAATCTGAATATCTGTATTTTGGTACTAACCATATTGGAAAAAATCGGCGAATTTTGTCACATAATTTGGCGTTCCGCGTAGCATACCCATAATTAAGAGACTAATTATTGTTTCTGCTATATTTTTTGTTAAAATATTACGTAGACCCTTCCATACTGATAGTTATATAGGTACGCATAAAAATGTTTTAAAAAATAAAACCCACCGTTTCTGAAATTATATTACGAATTCACAGCAGTTCCCCATGAAATATAATATTTTACAGTCCATAACCTATTTGAGGTTGCAAATCAAATGGAATATATTTTTAGTATGTGCATATGTTTCGAAGTCAATTGATTTATGGTGTACTGCAACGACGGCACTAATGAAACAGTTAATTAGGTTAGCAATTAAAATGATTTGCTCACGATCAGTTCCAACTAATTTAGGCAACTCTGATGTTTTAATTAAATTGATAATTCATATATGCTGCAAACAATATAATACTCATGGTGCTGTACTCATAGTTATTATAATAAAAACAATCAATAACATACAATGGTGTACTCGTTACTACGCCTAACCCATACTAAAAAATCAAAATATGCTCTTCAAAACCCTCATATTCTATTTCTGAATGAATGAATGACATGGATGTTTCAGTCTGCTTATTCTACCTAAAAAGCGGAGATACAATAAGAATGTAAAATTATTTTGTCTTTTCAGGCATTGTATATAATAATTATATTCTAAGTTTAATAAGTAATTAAAAGCTTTTGTCTCCGCGTTCTTTGATAATATCTCTATCTATTATGTTCGTAGATGTAAAATAGGATAAATAGGAAATTATTTATAGAATAAAATGCAATCTTAAATCCACTTCTAACAATGCCCACATAACGTGGTAGGGACATGCAGTAGTGTGTAGCCAAATTAATTTTAGCAGATACGTAGATTGTCAACTACTACCTATCTAACCTGGGTTTGCTTATAAAGTAACTATTGGATAAAGAGCATGATCGAACCACTGAAAGCCGAGCAAGATGAACTTTTCAAGAGCAAATACTACTTTTCATGTAGTAATTTGAAACGTGGAAATAAAAGAAATCTCTATTATTAACTTATGTTCAGCTTATCATTTCATTATTGTGAAATATTGGATAACGTTAGGTATATTCAATCATTCCATTGTTCAATTGGCCACGACCATATGTGAATCAATATCAGTAATCCAGCTGACCTCTCACCTTTAATCAATTTTCCACAGGATTTGAAAAATCTGACTTTTTTGGAACTGTACTTAACTTGCAACACAATATACAAAGTTATTTTATTAATGACAATGTTCCTATCATCAATTAAAATACGTAAATAAACGGGAATTGTATTATTATATCCGGTACATAAAATGCTGCTCAATCTTTATGGACAGGACAAAGTCTACATTTGATCCAACGAAACAAAATCCATGTAAAAATAGAAAAATAGTCAGTAGCAAAAGTATCCAAAAATTATCTTCAATCTAGAAGTCAACTCGTCAACTAAGAACTAATAACAACAAAATGGATAATATTATTGACTCTTCTTTATTTAACATGAAAGATCTGTTAAATTTGGTTGTGGTCTTCTCACAGCCAAATTTTCAGTGAAATATTAAGTAGCATAATTTATTTGGTATACAGATAAGAGTGTTTGCACCATTACCACATTAGTGTCGTGTCAGCCACCCTTAGAACAAATGAGAGACAGCGATTTACCTCCTTAGTGTCGTATCGATAGTGAAGATGCTTATTGTGTTTTGGAGATGACGCCTAAACTACAAGTCATATATTATATAAGACTACTATATAGCGAGTAGAGGCCAAAAAAATCGGAGAACACCACAGCGCTGACAGACTATTTCTATCATACTCGAGAGAACTTGGTCAAATAGGCGCATGAGCACAAATATCGCAAAATCCAATAGGCATGCAGCATAAACCTTCCATCTCTGTCTGACGACTTCTTTATAAAAAAAAATTTAAGTTTGAATTAGTTTCAATGTCAAATTAAACCCTATCAGCTTCGTAACCATGGTAATCAACACTCTGCGCGCATGCGTTTCCCCTATGTTTTTGATTCTCTCTTGCATTTTTTTCTACTAAAAAAAATAAGGCTACTGATAATATTTACAGATTTTAGTTAATTTTAAACATTAAATAAATTTGTAAATTTGTATGTCAGTTGCAATAATAATAATTAGGTATTTTATTAAAACTTAACTTTTAAATTCCAAGTACTCACTGAAATTATTTTACCTTTTAATATAGTACTGAATAGATACCTACCTCGTTGAGTAAAGGTAACTAAATTTTCACATTCACAGAATATCTTTATATTTCTTGTACACTGCATTAAATTCCGGTTGTCAGTAGAGCGTGTCGCCCCTGTTTCGATTCCTTAGGGATAGGAATTCGTCCATTGTCTCCATATGCTAGTCACCTTCGTGAATGCTGAGTTAGAGAGTTTGTCACTACTGTGAACATTTGTTCAGCATTATCCAAAAGTATAAATATCAGTCGAATATGCAATATTCAGCATTTCAGGTGGACTGTGTTTAATAATAAACATACACATTAATAAGGCCGCATCTTTATATAACTTTTTCCATATGAAACATTATATGTTTACATATTGAATGACGCCAAATTTGGATAGTTCTCAATGTAGAACGTCCACAATAATATAAGAGTTGACAAATTTGTTTTTTAAAATAAAAGAGTGTTAGTTTTTAGATACTAGTTTATTACTAGGACAGGAAGCACGTATTTTTTTGTTGAATTACACGTACAGGGTGCCCAATATGTGTGGAATAACTTAAAATAACTTAATAAAATTTTACTGAAATTATAGACTTTGTCAAAAATTTTGTAATGCAATCCGTTATACACATTCTACATGTCCATACGCAAAAAAGCGTTGATTCCAAATAGGTAAGAATAGAAAATAGCGTGGTGCCACTCAAAAAAACAAAATTGGTTGCTATGGCAACGAAAGCACTGGATCCGAAACAAATTCAAAGTTACCAAAAGATGCAAAAAACTTTACTAAAAAATTTTTATCTGAATTTTTTTTTATACTGGGTGTTTTAAAAAAGTTATATACATTATTCCATACATATTGAGCACCCTGTATAGTAAATTGTCATACTCTTATCTTTCTTACACTAAAAATATAAATGTTCTTCCACAAGAAAATATAGGATGAGATATAGACATATTTGAAATGGTTATATATTTTATGAAATCAACAAGTGGAGTAAAACTGTTCTTTTAAAATCCGGAGTAAGGTATTAAACGAGTTATTAATTATTTATAAGTTTTAATGTTTTAATCCCAAGTTTTGAGAACTTTTGGAATATTATGTGAGAATGTAATGAATCCTCAAACATATATATTACAGAACGGTTGGTTCAGTCAGTGATGCCAGTTAAAATGCAGGCATACCTACAATTATAATATTTTTCTGGTCGACCTAATTTTTGTTGCTTTGTTTTTGTTTGCTTTATTGTTTTAATTTTTATTGTTACATTTAATTTACATAAAAAAATACTGTGCCATTTGTGTCTGCTGTGAAGTTGCTGATTAAAATGCATTTACACGTCAAAGGTCCACCCATACGCATTTTCAAACTATTCACCTCCATATGTGTCAAATATATAGGGAAACTACGCAAAATGACAATTTCATATTTATGGATATTTTAGGAAAAAAATGATATTGTGCAGTAGGGATCTGCCGATATTTACCTAAAGTATTCATTGATTAAGAAAGAAGTTAATAATTACTCTATTTTACAATATTTTTTTCACTAACCAGCTAGTACGTATTTGAAATAATAGATCTGTAACTTTTCTATTGAAAATAAATTAGTTATTCCCATAGAAAAATCTTTTGTTACAGTATATTGGTAGAAAGCCATCAATTTCTCAAGTAATTGGTTTTAAATTACTGAATTTAAATTAAAGAAAGGCAAATGAAGAAGGTAAAATATTTCTTTATTCCGTGCTTAATTCAGATCAGGCCTGACAAGAAATCAAGAAAGTAAATTGTCCGTACCTAAACTAGTCTCTACAGGATCATTATGATCGACATTATTACGTGGTTAATTTTCTTTTCTTGCCATTCCCTAGTTTTAATGTCACCGGAGATCGTCCTGTTTGAAAAGGGATTTGAAATCGATCAGAATTTAAATTTAGGAATCCAAATCAAACGCAGTTACCTTTCCCAATTTATTGCTTTGAGCTTTTCCATAGATGTGTGAATACTTGAAATTACTGGCAGGCTGTACTGCTTCAATGTACATTATTTCATTAGGAACTGCAATTTAAAATTTTGGCTGGACTCGTTTCTCTTGAAGTCTTCAAATAATGTAACGTTACGAATTTATATTTGATAATAATATCCAAGGCCGTTATTTACTAAGGTTATTTACCAATAATTTAGATGCCGGCGATACTGCTAAAATATAAAATTCGGAATTATTTTTTAATTAATAGATATATTTATTGGAATAAAATTGTAATTTAAAAAATATTAGCGAAACTCTCTCTATGCTCTGTAGGTATGGTATATTTTAAAATTTTCAGTAATTCTTTGACATCTATAAAAATATCTTTAACACAAAAGGTGTCATATTCTTCCATGTTACTGCTTAGATCAAAATTAGCAGATGAACATGTTTACCAACAATTATTTGAAATACTAAAAATGCCACTATTTAGTGAACCCAGTTTGAATACTATTGCAAGAATGATGCATTAACTATGAACTGAAAATACATTTCTATAGTTGTACTGTCAAAACCTCAAAGCCTAGTTTGTAGGTATAAAAAATATTTATATTATAAATATTAATATTAACATCTTCTTAAATCATAGGTAGGTTCTGAAATAGTGGTAAAATTTTCTCCAAAAAACACTGATGCGTCCCAGTGAAACGACGTCATTCCTGATTCATCACTTCGAGTTCCTGAGACGAAAAAACCTAAAAGCTCCATGGGTGCAACTATAAATTGGACTGAAAGCCTCGATCATTTTGTTCCAACAGCTGGAAGAGGAGATATTGAAGTGATAACGTGAAGTGATAAAATCTAGTGATTTAGATTTTACAGCTGTAGAATGGTTTGAACTTTTATTTTCTGTTAAAATGATTGCACTATCTCTATGTACTACAACGGAATCATAATTTCAAAATTACTGGTAGAGAAGTAAAAGAATATATAGCTATATTGCGACTCATAGGTTATTTGACTCCAAGAAATATAAGAATGTTTTGGAAAATGAAATTCGATAGCCATAATGAAGCTGTAGCAAACATTAGGTATGCATAGAAATCGGTTTTTAGAAATATAGCAATACTTGCATTTGTGTGATAACTTGAAACTGCCAGAAAATGGTGGTATTTTCTTTTGAAATGGTGGCATGATAATAGTATTGTCATTCTAGCAAGCAATTGTCATACTGTGACGCCTATTCAAAAGGTTGACCATATTGGTTCTATTGGAGGAAATAGGTCAAAGATTCAAGTGGATTGTCCAGCACTAGTTCAAAAGTATAACAGGTATATGGGTGGAGTAGGTCGATTTGATGAAAATGTCCACTCACTCAGGATAAGTCTTAGAAGCCGAAAATGGTGGCATCCTTAATAAACTGACATACTGTCAGTTTTGTCGGATTATGGTTTAAGCTTATTTGCATAAGTATGGAGGACCTCCACTAAAAAATCAAGCTTGTGGATCTTCTGTAATACAAAGAGTACCACCTGAGATTATTATTAAATAATAATAATATTTTTATTAAGACAGTTCTACATATTCATTGCTGGTACCAGTTTCACATTCTGATAGAAATGTATGACTTTTAGTTTTTTATCATTTACGTATCTCTCGTGTCCAGCGTCACCTGTAGACACCTATTTTTTGTTGTAACAATAAATTAGAAAATCTTGAACTCCTACAATTTTGTCTTATTTTTGTACAAATTCAGTCCACCGTGTATTAACGAAATTTTACATACTACACGCGTATGGGCGTTAACGGGTTAAAATACTTAAATAACTTCGAAACCAGCTGCGTTAACTGAATGATTCAAGAGTATTATTAAAGGCAACAAATGGGTCTACAAACTGATCATATAACCATTTTTCAAAACATGTCGGAATAGGCCCTTAAGTTTTTGCAAGAAAATATAAAAAGGTGTTTTAATTTTTATATCTAAAAATAACTGAGCTGCAATAATTTTGACATTAGTCTCAAATTATTGAGGCACGACCTAAATAGCAAAGGAAGCATAATGTATCTGAAAATTATACTGCAAAAGATATATGACATCAAATTTGACAAATTTTCCATGGACCACGTCCATCAGTTTATTTTGTATCATTTATGTAGATTTTATCAGCTTGATATGATGCGTACGTATATTCACTAAGGAAATGTGAAAACGAGAATATTTAAAACACTAATACGTATGTTACAGACAATGGATATAATCATTATTAAAATTTATAATAATAATCGTCTGAATGTTTTGCTAATACTAACAATTCTACATCTTTTTCAGGTAAGCACTCAACATATCATCAACAAGAAAGCCATCCACCTGCTAGTAAGTTATTTCCAATTCCAATAAATTTACTTCTAATAACGTAAGCAACAGTTAAGTTGATTTATTAATCTTCTATTTATTCTCTACCTGGCAACACAATAATATTTATTTCGATCAAAACAGTGAATGAAATAGTATTAATTCTTATGTTACTTTGACACGAATTTGAATAACATTTTTAGTAAATTTTGTTATATTTACAAATTGTTAGGGATGAAACGTATGTTGTTACTTAACTGTTCAATACTTTATCCAATATTCCTTCCACTGTAGACTTGTGACATGATAATTCATTACAGAATTGAGACATTATCCGTGCGGTAAATTGACAGAAAAAAGATAACGAGACGGTTTCTGTTGAGCAATATACGAGTATAAGATCGCTTAAATCCCCCTAACGATCCCTTCTAGGCAGCGAACCATTGGAAAGAAAAGCGAAGAAAATTACAGGCACGCATTTGAAAATGAAAATGAAAATCAAATACCTATTAAAATTCTTATTGCTTATGCCAATATTTCCTCTGTTATATAATATTAAACCCAAAATGAATTGAAATAAGTTTAATTCATAAATTCCTGCGTGTTTTGTCAATATTTGCCATGGAACTTGACAAGATGATAAATATTTTAAAGTGTAAGATAGTCAACAACTGGGCGAAGATAAACTGACAGAAATTTGTTCTCATTTGGAATTAATGACACTTGATTAACGTTACGCTTTTTTGATTTTTTTTTTATATTTATTACTTCCAGGGTGATACCGTAATAGTTCTTTCCGCCAAAATTATAATATGTTAATCTTTATGGTAAATATAGTTTGGAAATTGATGACTGAAATGGAGTCATATCAAAATCTTCGCGTGTGATGCACATAATGTTTTCTGATTTAGAATTAATATAAATTCTGAGTGCCAGTGGCCATGCTGATTTTACCCACTACGAACTTCCTCCTGTCTATTATGTTTCTCCATGTATTTCATATATTAAGGATAAGATAATATGTGTTCAAATATTACACCTCAACAGCTAAGACCAACAGATTTTTTACTTTTTGGAGAAATATCAAATAAAACAGAAAAATACTATCTTCAGAAATATCAAAATGCTACATTTCTCTCAAGTATTGCCATGTTTAACAACTGAAGTAGTAATAATTCAAAGAATTCTTAGAAAAACAGGTATTTTTCATTAGGTAAATAAACTGTAGAAATTTCAGTTTACAAGCAATTTAAGAAAGCCTCTTATGCTTTGCAAAATCAAATTTATAAGCAAAAGACCAATCAATACACGGAAATAACTTCTTAATAAAGTTCGAGCAAGTTTCACAAATCTGAATCGAGATCTTCTCAGAATAGTCATAATTGATTAAACGTATAAGAGAATTTTAAAGTGTCTATAGTAGGACGGGCGTCATATAAAACAATTATAATTATTCTATTATTTTGGTTGGGTCGTTTGTACAAATTGTTGAAAGATTATTTAACATAAAACTATGCCTAATAATGTTTCTTATATTAGTAAATAAGTAAATATTAGTGTACCTAACTGATTTGCTTTAAATTTAGTTTTATTCATCAAAGGTAAATTGGGATGACTTTCATTAAAAACGCAAGTTCTCTCTCCAATTCTTCCATATTCATTCACATGAAAATCATTGCGCTTTTCCATATTTTTTCTTGGGATTGTTCGTTCTTTGACAAAACAAAAACTGAGCGTTTCAAGTGTCAAAAACTCTCATCGCTTGCAAATATTTATATAGCCAACTAAATTGAATTTCTAAAATATCATGAAATAAGGTGAATATGTAAAAACCGAGGTAAAAACTGTTGAGAATAAGTATGAGGAAATCTACTACTGAGGATTATGCATGTCGATGCAGGATCTACTCCTACATTAAGACATGCACTCATATACAGAGTGACCCATTTGAAAAAATAGACTTTTACGTATTTTAAAAATGATTGATTAACAACCTAAATTTGGATAACCTGTATAAAAATCAAAGAATGTTTTAAATTCGATAATTAGTATGTAGCATCTACGTGCTCTGGTAAAAACAATTACAGATTTGTCTTCCAAAATGTCAGAGATTTGCGATATTGAATATTCCCGTTAATTTTTTTTTTAAATAACTCAAAAACGGTAAATTATAGGTATAGGGAAACCTAATAGGGATATATCTGAAATCACGAGTAGAATTAAAAAATATGTTAAACGTAATAATATAGCACTCCATTTGAAATAAGGAAGTTGTGGCTCACTTCTGGTATTACCCGAAGTGGTACAGGGTTGTGAGTAGGTATTTCAAATTGACTTTACCCTAACCTCAAATTTTCAGAATTTCAAATAAACTGGGGCCTTAAATATTCTTTTTATCGGATTACGTGAAAGACCCTGTACGTAATGAATCCTGGAAACATTATTTAAGAAAATTAAAATTATTTAAATTTTTCTTTCCATAGTTAATTATAATTCGGTCTACAAATAGTCACATCACATTATTTAGCAGAACTGAGATTATGCTTCTGCCGAACCAATCTCTAAAACAGCCTCAGAAAATTAGAATTTTTAAATTAATATTAATTAATTTTAATATTAATAATAAAATTTTGGAGTTTTGTAAAACCCCAAAAATAACTGCACGTCATAGCTTCCTATAAGATATAAATTAAAAGTAAAATTTGAGGTTGTGGCGTTGTACAGATATTGTTTCTTTGGGTTCCGGCAAACTTCTGAAAAAAATATTAAATAATACAGGGTGCATAGTATAAAAATATATATAACAAATAGGGGAAATATTAATGAGGTATTATAAAAGGGAAGCTAATAACAAGAACAGAAGAAAGAAGAAGGCGGGGTTGGATGCGAATTTCAGCATAACCTGAGGACAATAAAAGTAAATGGGTAAACATGATTAAACAAAAACTAATTATCTAGAACAAAGGCAAGGTGCGAGAGAGAAAAAAAGTAAACTTAAACTATAAAAACATAATATTTCATAACATGGAAAATAATATTAAAAACAATTCCAGAGGAAACGTAGGTAAACGTAGGTATCTACTAGGTAAAAGTAAAGGGAATATAAGTTTTAGTCGATGAGGAAAAAAAATTGACATTAAAAACAATTGCAGAGAAAAGGTATCAGTATAAAAGAAAAAGGAATGCAATAATTTTTAGTCGATGATGAAGAAATAGTTATTTTCCTAACAAGTGTGGAAGGTGATACTTTTCTGCAAGAGACTGCAGTTGTCCGAACGACGCGAAGCGGAGTTCGGACAAGCAGTGAGTGCGGAAAAGACACCTTCCACATGTGTTAGGAACAACGTTTTTTCTACGGGCGTGAAGAAAATTGACATAAGAAAAATAAATATTTTAATTGAACAGAAACAATTATACAGAAATAGGTCAACGTAATTAGAAGTGTCAAGCATTCCTTTTTCTTTATGTCAAAATCTGAACAGTGACAACATGATTTTTTGGAATTAAGATAATATTATGATCACATTGCAAGTAATACATAGGTATTTATTTTCCGCACTAGTGCGGAAAAGTGCAATTTTCTACACTCAAATGCGTGCAGAAAATTTCATAACATTAATTATAAAAAATGAAAATAAAGTTAAAATTTAAACTAAGAAATGATAAATATACAAGATAAGGATATCAGCAGAATACAAGCCTAAATCTTCGCCCTAAAGATATTGTATAAGTAGTACAGCAGTTGAGGGGAGCCAGACACGAGAAACTAATGAAATTATATCAAAAGAGCATTCGTGCCAGCAAGTGTAGAATCTTACTGAACTATTTGTGCAAAAAGATATGTCGCAAAAGGAATAGGTAAAAGAAGAAATAAAATAATAATACTTAATAATTACATCTAATTTATTTTATTTATTTCTATTCTTAATAATCCCAAAAGGACTACAATGAATATTTCACAATACTGATATCTCTATCCTTATTTTCATGGCAATGATGAGTTGCGTTGATTTAATCGCTCGGCCACCGAGCTTCATTTTAAATAACACAAGGGTGTCTACCTATTATCCGAATTTGTTTTTTTACATAAATTAAATTTACAGAATTTCTGCCTTTACTCAATAAAAGGTAATAAAAAAAAACAGTTTGCAAAATATAGAGTGGAAGCTAATATCCCTTATTTTTTATTTGGGATATTAGATTCAACAATTATTTAATTAATGCAATAACTTCAGAATATCAAAGGCCGATCCCCCAACGTGAATATTATTAGCTCATAATACGTGAAACTGTTTTCTTCCTATTCAGACAAACTGCCAACGCATTCGAATATGATTATAAAAGTTCAAAAGTCATATTTGCTCCTCCTCGCTAAGCTCCTTACGAAATAACTTCCTTTTAACCCGCTACCAGTTTCTGTGGTTATGGATTCTGAAAAAAACTATAATCACGATAAAAGCGCAAATGTAAGGTGGCAGTAAACTAGGAATGAATTGAATTATTCATTTCACTCATCAAATAACATAAAATATAATACATCGCATTTTAGCCAATCGACACGTCAGAGTTACCTTACTGTATAATCAATCCTATAAGTGAGTTACATTATTAATTTATTACAGTCAACGATATTTACTAAAATCCGAGATTATATCCACATTGTGTAGGCGGTTATGATTGACGCATTCTTAGGGAATCTCTTTGAGATGTATTTTTGTATCTTCATAGATTATATAATCTTCTTCCATATTAGATTTTCTTGAAGTATCTAATAAAATGGTTTCGTACAACTTACCTGAAAATAAGATACATATACGAATCGGTATCTTACCGAACTCCATAATAAATTTGAAAAAAAAAGATGAACATAGGTACAAACAAACAAACTTAACAAATCTACGTACTCATTATAGTGACTTCTAAAATATATTATTTCTTTATTTTGTTTATTTACATATAAGAGTTTATTAGTAATTTCTTTTATATGAATACCGTTTTACACTTTTTATGAAATCAGCCCGTTTTCAAAATTAAATTGATACATAAATGTTCAGCTGCAACAAAAAACTGATAATAAATTTAAAGGTAAAAGTAAAAAATATTCCTTATTTATAATATCTCATCCACGCATTCCCTGCGAATTCTCACCAGACCCTTAAGGAAACAATATCCGTAAATCGCCACATACGTGACTACAAAAATAAAGTATCTATCAGACTCGTATTCCCCCTACACCTACATGTATTAAGTTAGTTTATGGCTTCACCCTTTGGTTTGGGGCGAGGTAAAAAGGTCTAATGTTATTATCTGCTCCATGAAACTTTGGTAAGAACCCGGAATTCCTTCATGTTCCCTAGGATACTTCTGAAACAAAGACATTCAAACACAATTAAGAGACTATTGACAAGAGCATTATAGCTGGTACGTAGAAGCTGTAGCCTGAATGACGTCAATAATTTACTAAAGGCAGTAATTGAGGCCGTTAGATTTCCTGGGTTTTATCTCCTAGTAGCCGATTAATTTAAGCAAACGCAGATATAAAAGTGCCACGGGGCGCGAATAATCTCGGAATTATTTAAAACTTAGTAACGTTGCATAAACGTATACTTATTATACAGGGTGGAGACTTTAACCTGGATAAATTCGCTACTGGGGAGCTGAATAACTTTTCTATCGCAGATTAGAATGTTGTCAATAAGTGATTGGTGCACATTTTGAGCAATTGTTATATTGAAAAGTAATTAAAGATAACCATTACATTTTAATGTTATGCAACCCTCAACCTTTTGAAAAATATTAAATGTGATTAGCACGCTGAATTTCTCTTTCTGTCACCTTTTCAATGAGGGATCACACGCCATAGTGTTGCATTTGAAAAAACAAACAAAGTTGGGGGTGGTTTCCGCTCTCCCTGAAGGGATATATTTCGCATATTGCTTGGAAAAGGTAGGTAAATACATTCAAACATTGACGTATCTCTATAATTTTTCGAAAAAATATTTACCTCCATGGTAGCGAATGTATTCCAGTTAAAGTTTATACTCTGTGTAAAATATTAAACTATAAACTTAACCTCCTACCATTTCAGAGTTTAAAGTGGGGCAACTCTGTATAGTGTCGAACTATCGCTGTCACAAGTGTTCTCCGGATGGAAACAGGTGCGATATTGGATGCTGTATGATACCGATTTTCGCAGTTAGACGGTGTCGCATATTTAATAGTTATTTATGTACTTCGGGCGTCAGCGGGACGATAATGCTTGGAAAGTTGTAATTGTACTAATGACAATGATACATACCTACATAATAATTATATTTTTCACTAAAACTATGTTAGTTTACTAAAAAGTATAATTATAAAACCCTTCACTGAATTTTTAATATAATAGTATTCGCCAATTTTAGTATTATATAGAGTATAATATTATACAGTATATTAGTATTATACAGGTTTATTAGTATTATACAGAATAATTCAGAATATATGAGCATTTTTGTATATTAATCGCAATGAATTGAACACCCTATATCTTTTTAAGAAAATAAATAGTAGACAATTTTTGGCTCCATTAATTACGCTATATGGTCTAGTTTTACTTTCTACAGAATTTCCTTCAAAATAACGTTACTTGTATTATATTATATTACTTGTATTATATTATAGTAGGACGATTGTATTATATAGAAAATACCCATGCACAGCGCAGCCACAGTAGGAAATACACACTAGTCTACCTAAAAATAACAGAGCGTTATTGGAAATGTTTTCAATACTATCACTTAGTATTAACGACAATATTTTGTTAAAAAAATTGTAGGTATCAAAATGGACTAAATAACATGACTTGTTTTGGCGTTACACTTTTTTCCCTTCTAAACTAAAACTTGTCCAAATTCAAGTGAATAACTAAAACTTGTGCAAATTCGAGTGGAAATTCAAGTGAATTTAGAAAAGAGAAAAGGATATAAAATTGTAATATTTCTGCTTAAGACTATTTATAAGAATGTGTTAACATTTGTGCTGAGTCCTTAACTTGTATTTTTGGCATAGGATATACTGGGGATAGATGCCTATACTAACATTTGTTTTTACAAATTGTATTTTATTATTTTGTTAATTAATTTGTTCTGAATTGATCGATCAATCATTAATTTATAGTAATTTTGCAAAAACGACATATATATAATTATTATGATTATGGAATTATGGGTACTATTTGATGGGACACTACTTGCGCTCATTGTTGGGGATAGATGTCCATACAGTGGTATAGGTGTACAAAGCGGGATGAATTATTAGATTTTACTTTATCACTTTTACTACTAAACAAAAACAACATTTTGTTTTTGTTTAGTAGTCGGCAAACAACTTTGTTGATGCTTAAGGATGTATCGGTAATTTGCCTTATAGTTACTTTTAAATTATACTCAGTCCAAGATCCCCAGTTGGAAATGCGGGTGTATCTCCTCGGTATGGTCCTCCTGGACAAAATATTGTTTAATCTAAAAATTTTACTTTTCTTACTATCTTATACTTGTATTTAAAAATCCCCGACTTTATGCTGTATTCCCATTGGTGACAAAACTGACATCTATCCTCCATTGGATATGTGCATCTACCCCCTAATGTAACTAATGCGTGGGATAGATTCCTACGAATCTATTAAAGGTACCTACGAATTTATTAAATAGGTAAATTTTGGAGGCAAATTCTTGGTTTTGACAGAATCCTACATTTCCAATTGACAATATACATTCAAATTATATACACGAAAATACACGCGACAAAATCGCTATCGCGATTTTCTCCCATTTCTGGTATTTGCTATTTGCGCATCCTGTCATTTGTTTCCAAACGCTATCCACCACTTCCAATAACAATATTTGTGTAGCCAATATATTGCCTATTTGAAGTAGTTTGTCTGCATTTAGGTTTACTCGTATTATTTATTTCAGGGTTACTAACATAAAACATCATGACTTGCCAGTCAATGGAATTTCTAGAATTGCAAAATATCTAGATTTTAGAATCAAATAAGATAGTTTTAGTTTCTTCAGTACGAATCTAAATTTCCAGAAAAAGTTTCTGCGACTTTGCTCGAATTAAATTACTAGTTTTCAAAGTGAAAATGTTTCGTTCAAGCTTGCTTATTTAAATTGGAACATCAAATATCTAAATATTACAATGTGGGTAATTTTCCGTTTGAGAACATTAAATACGCGCTACCAAATGTGTTCAAAAAGCATCGGAACTTGAGGCAGATTTAATCGGCAGCCGAGCGAGCAAGTCTTGATAGAAAATCGATAGATATTAAGTGAATTGTTTGAAATTTCAATAATTCGTATATAAAGACCCAATTTCTGCGGAATATCGGAATATTAAATTATAAAGGAAAACATATTGACGGCAAGTATAACTTCTTCATTAACACAAATATCTCTAGCAGACTAGTACTTAAATTTGGAGATACTGTTAAATTAAATTCAGTTCTTATATTATTTGTTATATTGAAGTATAAACTAGGTAGGTATACACTAGTATAAGTACTTGTACTGGTAATGGTTTTTCAGTATTATTTTCGATAGAGTGCTTTTACACGGGGTGGTTCGGAAATAGTTAGCAAAATTGATAGGGCCCATTCCGTGATGGGGTTTCACAATATAACATTTTTTTAGTCAATTCTCTGGTAAATGGTTTCAACTGCCTTAATATGAGTGTTATACCCTCAGTACATATACCATCAAAGAATGCACAAGATGAGACTAGATAGCCCTACCACTTTTATTTTTATCGAAACTGTCCACTTAAAAGTTTATATTTTATTAACTCTATCCATTACGAAACTTTTCCTTATGATATTGGTAACACTATATATATATATATATATATATATATATATATATATATACTGAAGATGATTAAGAATAGCTCAAGGTCATACTATTCAGAGGAACTGCAATACCATTTTCATTTTGAGCAGTGATAATATCTACAACATTAGATAACCTATCTAGTTAGGTTGAATATACCGTACAAATTTGGCAGATTATTCCATTTGAAGAAACATAACTTTACATCATAACCGAAATATATATATGAACCTATTAAGAACGTTAAATTTGTTTTTATTTAATTTAGACACAATCGAGATGTCCGCATGTACCAAAATGCTAAAAAAACTGAACTATATTGTTTATAACTTTGTATAAACAAAAAAGATAGCGAATTTTAGTTTATGCAAATAAATTTATTTTAAAATATGGGATCGTGGATGTCACACATTTTTCCAATATCGTCTTCTAGTTATCGAGATTCTCTGCGCAAACGTCCAAAAAATTTACTCACCTTCTACTGTAAATTTCAATCAGTATATTCACATTTATATCGTTTGATTATCCTTAGTTTGTTAGTTAGTTGTAAATAAATTATCTATCCAAACAATGACATGAAAAATATTTTAAATATTATTTTTTATATATAAAAGAAAAGAAATTTTATAGTTAAGTTATATAATTATTTAGAAAATAGATGTTACCAAAAAAAGTGGTTCTGTTTCAAATTTACCGCTTTCAGATTGCCATACAGTGCATTTATTTCCAAACAAAGCACCCAAAATATCTTTTGAATTTGGGAAAATTTAAAAAGTACAAAAAACAAAAGTTGTTTGCAAAAATTTTTATTCAGGTCAAAATTTCCTTCCAACAATCAACCTATAAAACAAAAACATTAAGTTTAAATAGTCCGGCACTCCTCTGTCGATAAAACAGGAATATGTTTTATCCACATTAAACATTACTTCAGATAGCCCCCCTTAGTGTCACATGGGTCAATTTATCAATTGTGGCAATTTTTAACACGAAAAGGAACATTCTCTTCATTTTTATATTTCTCTATGATCGTTCACCTATTCCACTACATATGGCACTCTGACGAAAGCATAATAAGCGCGAAGCCGGTCAGTCTGGTGGTTGGTTTCAATCAAGGATATGGCGACTTCCATGAAGATGACGGAGTATTGTAACGCCAGTCTGGGCACATTGGCCGCGGAGTATTTGTTTTTTCATCTCCTTCAATTAAATAAATAGAATTGTCTTCCTCTTCGGTATTTTAATTGATGTGTTTTTATTTTATATTTTAAAATTCCTCAAATTCAAAAGATATTTAGGGTGGTTCGTTTCGAAATGAAAGCACAAACGATAAAGACAAGGTTAACATTAATTACAGGTTTTCTTAACTGTCATATTTTATAAATGAAGATTCCAGAAGCATTATCTAAATTAGATTACTATGAACAGGATAGATATAGAGCTTTACTTATAACTGAGTGAAACAAGCTATCCATTTAGTTTATACACAATTTCCGTTGTCCTTAAAGAAACTCACAATCATACGTAGATACTTTATAGACCAGGAGTTTGGTTGTGATTTTAGTCAGTATGGCTTTCAGAGGCTAGTGTTGCATATATTCTCAAGACGAAAATGAATGAATCAAAGTGTCATCCTGGGTTCTTTATATAGAAAAGTGACTTTTGTATGGTATGTCATCTTGTTTTTCATAACACGGTAATGAAAACGGTATGTAATCTTGTTTTCGGCAGTTTTATAACAAAAAGTTGTATACTTATTGGCAGCCTGTTCGGAAAAGCCGAAAAATTCTTTATACAAATACAAGTTCACGTGCCAAAACAGTCCGTTGGACCACTTTGGACCCACGCTAAATGGTATGCCGGTGGTTTTCTGAGGAAATTTTGTGTTGAACTTCATTTTAAAGTACATGGCAGCCTGACTCCATGCGTAAATCGTACTAAAACGCATAATTTGGGCGCATAAACCAAAAAATGAACACTTTTCACACTTCTCTATATGAAGAATCCGGGACGACTCTTTGATTGATTCCTTTTCGTCTTGAGAATACGCCTCATTGTAATAACCTCTGAAAGGCATAGTGTCTAAAATTACAATAAAAAACTCTGTCACTAACTGCCGGTCTATTAGTTAAAGAGACCCTAATTTCATATAAAACATTTAAGCAAATTATGTAATATAAATTGCAGATATGCCATAATTTATATTTAGCATTTACTTGGAAGATAAACCGAGTTAAAACTGTACAGAAGTTCATAATAACCTTAATTCCCATGAATACTGCGATGTAGGGAATTAATTGTAAAAGCTTAACGACTTTTGCTAGTAAGGCCGTTAAAACGTAACGACGAACTGTAACAGAATTCTCATTCAACAATTCGTGTACTAGGCATAAATCATCATTGCCTTTTGTGCAAAGACATTTATCTAGCGGTATAAGGACCAACTGGGAAGCAGCCCCTAAAGGCTCTACGCTAACTCAAGTGTAGTTCTGCATGTTCTTAGTGTTCCAATTCATGTTATGCGTCACATTTATTATTGTATAACATTTGTTCGTGTATTGTGTGGCTGAAGCTATTAACTTTTTACTAGGGGGAAAATGGCGTCTACCTCTGCACGTAGGTGGCTAATTAAATATATGGTATATCTGTACAGTCACGCGCTATTCCTATGACATCCTTGCTGGAATGTGTAATGAAAATTCCAAAAATTTAAGTACACATCAGTGAAACGAACGTTTTATATGCCGTTCTTTTTTAAGTACAATTTTATTAATGTTAATTCTATTGCATTTCTAGTCGAATATGAGTTTCCTTAGTGAAATTACAACTTAGAAGGTTGTGCAAAATGCTTGGCATATTATTAGAGTATTTGTATACTTATACTATCATTATACAGTGTGTCCCACCAAAAATTCCATCGATCGATTCTGAAAAGAATTGGGATGGCTGTAATTTGGCGGTTTTCAGAGTTTTTTCTGATTCTGGGGGTGGGCGGTGTATTTTCAAATACATGTCTGGAAAGAAATAATTTTGAGTAATTTTTTTGTTTTTTAAATATAAGCATAACTTGTTTACTTTTATGTGAAAAACTTTGCGTTTTTCTTTAAAAAGGAAGAGCACAAAATAAAAACAGAAACTGCAAAAAATTAGGATAATCATATATGCAGCTCGAAAACGACAAATGGAACATGGTCGATGTTTGCAACATTGCAGTTAGTACGGACGATTGGTAACAATGTGGTGAATAATTTACGTTCTTAGAAATGTTTTATTGTTTTGTGCTTTTCATCTGTTTGTACTAAGTTGTCATTTGTCATGTGATTTTATCCATGAGTATCTTGAAGTATTATATCTGGTTTATTATAGGTTATACTGTTTTATCAGTTTGTATGATGAGGTTATAACTACATTGATTTCGAATGTGTTAGAAGTTTGCTTGGTGACGAATTCTGTAAATTCTTTAATGTTAATGATATTTAAAAAAAAATCTACGTTTTTACATACAGTTTAATTTTAAAGTTGAATAATATTGAGACACTTGGAAAAATTAAATTTTAAAAGTAAAAATGTGTCCTCTATTTTGAAATTTAATTTTTATAATTATAAAGCCGTCAATTTTAAGTTAATTAACTGTAATGTTTACTTTAAATTTTAGGAAAGCTTTCGAGATTTTCCACATATCTCTCGGGAACTTAACTAATGAATATTACCTAACTGAGATGTTATCTGCATCTACAGCTAATTGCCTTTAAATGAAAACGTACTTCCAATAAATGAAATACAAATAATTTTAGCAATTATTGGCAGTGTGAATCCTGAGGAATTATTAATATAGGTGAGACACTGTATCATATCTAAAGTGGTTGGTATCAAATGAAAATCGATATTCCAATAATATTATTCATTTATGTAAAATGTAAATTGAGTTTTGTCGCACCCTTATCACGACTACGAATAAATAAAATATGTATAAATACATAACTGTTTTATTTTAACAACTAAATAAATCAATATAATATTTTAATTAAATCTCATTGTTCCAACAAATAGTGGAAATTATCATAATTGATAAATTAGATAGACAGGTACAATATGAGTCATTTAGAACATTGATATTGATATGTTCAACATCACTTTTCATAAATAAGAAGAAGTTATATTTATTCTTGGACAGAACATATTACAAAATAAAAATCTCCAGTGGTAAACGAATATGTCAATATATTTTATGGAACTCTCTTTATTTATCTTTAATATCTGAATTATTTAATACGTGTAATAGAAAGAAGGGTCATATCCACCAGGTTTTTCGCATGCAAAAATTTAAAGTATATATTACAAATTATTATATAAGAGAATTCATTACATTTCATTATTGTATTTTGCAAATTAGGATTAAATCTTTCCATTAAAAATATAGGACGTTTGAAGTCCAAAGTAACATAATCAATAAAACACACTAAATTGAACAGCCAGCTAACAGATCTGTCTAACATATTTTTTAATCGGAACACCCTGTGTATTTATACAGATTTGGATATAATGTTCCCTCACGAATATATTGGCACACATATGTACAGGGTGATCCATTCGTCTGGGATTTATTTATTTCTCCACTATTACCAACATTAGAAAAAAATATCTAATACAAAAGTTTTCAGAAATAATAAGGGCTACAATTTAAAATTAGTTACAGATATACAGGGTGTTCACATCCTTCCAAACCTATAAAAACTTTCTTATTTTAAATGGAACCCCTGTATATTATTAGCTTATTGAATTCCCCAACGCAAGTACTTTCAGTCCATATAACATTTGTTATAAGCTAAACTTTATAGTTTCCGAGATATTTAATATTTTATATAAACAATTACAAATCCAGACTTTAGTGGAAATAATAGTATCTTCCTTAGTTTTAACATTTCAAAAATAAATATTGGTATTCGTTTAGTAAGGCATGGCAAATATTTTGCTGTATATAAATGTTTTATAAATTATACACGGTGTTAATAATCTAGTAGCACTTTTGGAAAACTGTAAGGGCCAATATCTCGTTTATTTTAAAGGTAACACTCTGTATATTTTTAATGGATCAGATACAGAATTGAAAACTCTATCGATCTATATTAGTATGTTATATACCCAAAGATAATAGTTTTTGAGTAATTTTGAAATTTAAAATATTTCACTCTTTGGTTACAAGTAAACATAAATTAGAGCCCAGATGGCTTGGAAAACAATGCATTTTCATTATCGAGTGAATTTAAATCATAATTAAAATTATGATTTGAATTAAACTCTTATAATCTATTTTTCTTATTCAAATAAATAACTAACGTAACATATTTTAGAAAGTTATCAATACAATGTAATAAAAATAAATTTTTGATTTTTCGAATATAAATGAGATTTTGCTCAACCCTTCTAAAGATTAACTAACCTAAGATTAAACAATAACAGTCTCGTTAAATTTTATTTTATTTCATGTTCAAACATGAAATAAAACCCTGTTGCTGAATGGACAGTTCAAGTCTTGTTCGAAATGAGACTTCCACATTTCTTAAGATATCTGGTGTAATGTTTCAGAACCAATGTCTATTTTTTTCTTTCATATCGTCCGGTGTTGTCGGAGGCATGCTGTATACTGTATCTTTGACACATCCCCATAGAAAAAATCCAGACATATAAGATCTGAAAAACGCGCAGGCCAATTTACTGTACCCCCTCGACCAATTCATCTATTTAGAAAATGTCCTTTCAAAAAATTACTTACATTAACGCTATAGTACGCGAGTGCACCATCCTGCTGAAGCCATAATCTTGGTAAAATATTTAAGGGAATATTTTAGGTGTCTCCTGTAAGTGGATTTGCAAAAAAATTTGGATCTATGATGTGCTCTCCTGTGATCCGGATATTTCTGTGCATACAAACGTGATGCCAAAAATGAATTTTCGGATGCCTCACCAAGAACATACATCATGTCTTTTCGTTCTTCATAATTGTAATCCATTTTATAAAAATACCTACTACCAAGTATTATCAAACTGACAGAAAATGTACTGTTTTCCAAGCCATCTGGGCTCATAATTTATGTTTACTTGTAACCAAAGAGTCAAGTATTTTAAATTTCAAAATAACTTGAAAACTATTATCTTTGGGTATATAACATACTAATATATCTTGACAACTGAATTTGTTAATAGCAATGCTACCAGAATCGCTAATGACGAAAATGTTGCAGTTGCTATTATAGGTCATGTGACTTTAATGGAAAACACGCAGCCTGTCTCCAAGATATCCCAAGAATCGCATTTTCACTATTTTACCGTTCACTATTCTCTATTCAACCGTTGTTCAACTATTCAACCGTTCATAAAATTCTACTGAAGCACAAGTTTCAACCCTACAAAATTAGACTTGTTCATGAGTTAAACGAGGATGATTTTGACAGACGTATTCAATTTTGCGAAATATTAACCCAAAGAATTAGCCTTAATGCAAATTATTTGTTTACAATACAACATTTGTTTCTCGGATGAGTGTACATTCTTTGTAAATAGGAAAGTAAATAGACAATATTGAAGTGATACTATTCCGCATCTAATACGTCAAACGCACACTGAACGTCCTCAAAAAGTAAACGTGTGAGTAGGAATCTTTGGTGACCACATTGTTGGACCATTTTTTATAGACGAGCGTTTAAATGCCCAATTGTACCTTAATTTGTTGGAAAATAGAATCGAACCAAAATTTATTGAACTAATAGACCAAGATCCGTATCTATTGGAGAATGAACAGTTGGAGTGCGGCAAATTTTTAATAACCACTTTCCGGGGAATTAGATTAGCAGAAGAGGTACTATAGAATGGCCGGCCAGATTACCAGACCTGTCGCTTCTTCATCTTTTTATGGGGTACCTACCTAAAATGAAAAATGTATGAAACACAACCAGGATCATTAAGAAGAATTAAAAAAAAAGAAGAACACCTGAAGTTATTTAATAATAAAATGTCATTTGGAAGTCTTTTTTATTTGAAGTTCAAGAGTTTTATGTCGAATCATTCTTAAACACTGTGGTCTATAATAATAGTACATTCAAAAAAAAAAATTATTGACGGATTTTGTCGCCAAATGACAAATGAATATTTATATGGTTGAAAAGAGAATTAAAAGGCTTTGCATATGAGGGGTCACTTGACCCCTATTCCCTATTTAAAATTTTGATATTTGTGCTGAGAGGGGGCGCCCCGTAAAATTTGGTAGCATTGTAATGAGAAAATCGATTGACTGCTAGGGAATGCTGCTCTTATGGGCGCCATATTGGCTTGCATATATTCATGCATATGCAGATATTCAAAAACGAAAAAAATATAAAGCAAATTACTGCGTCTTTAACAACTGCTCGACGTAATTCCTCTGCAGTTTCATACGATCTTGCATACAATTTGTTCTTTAGATAATACCACACACAATGTCCAATGGACTGAGATCCGGTGACCTAGTTAAAAACGAAGTACCTAATTGGAACATACTTCATATTTTTTTCGTTTTTGAATATATGCATATTATATATAGATGAAAACACTTTGTACGGAGTTTTCAAAACTACGAAAATCCAATGTATCACCCATAGGAAAAACAAAAGTTGAGTATGCTAGCCCAAAATCTAGCGGGCCTACATTTTTTAGAGATCAATTTTGAGGTCCTTGCTGACTGCTATCCCTGCCCTGAAACTTTTGTAAATGTATCTTTTACAATAAAAGATGTTTGCAGAAAATGTACATTTTTTCACCCTGTATCTACTTAAGGGAAGGAATTCTTGGAAATATAACCTTGGATTCTTTTTGGTCTGAAAATTCTGCAACTTTTTCCCAGTTTAACCAACTCTGTATCGTGAATAGTTTCTGAGATGCTCATACTGTTAATTTTAAACTTGATAGTATCTCTTATCTGAAGAGATACGAATATGATTAAATTAGGGAAAAGTTGCACATTTTTAAGCTGATTTTCCGATTTTGGCGAATAATTGGTTTAATAATCCGAATAAGATATTGCTTTATCAACGACAACGACAACAACGAGAAACAACTGTCAACTTCTTCTCACGGCAGCCATATTAATGTACATAAAATTTTAAATCTGCATGTAGTAAAGGGTTTTGGAATAACAAAATTTGGTGGCAGTCTAAGCCTAACCTTTTAGATTGACAAGAATAAATACGCAAAGTATTGACAGTAACACAATATGTATATGAATATAAAATGTAGGTAAGTCAAAAACTCAAGCTGAGTACAAAAGTTTACACATCGTTATAAGTATTAAAACCTCCCTGTTTCTGTATTCTGATATTTACTTGAATTTGAACAAATTTACAATTACAAACAATAACACAAACAAAAATTTACAATAATCAATAATTTTTTGTATAATTTTAATAAACGTCCATTTCAATAATTTTGCATACAAAATAAGGTCCAAGTAATATTAAAATAAAGTCATCGTTAATACTGCGCGACAGTATTAAAAGTATTTCCAATGACTCTCTATCATTAAAACTGACAGCCACAATTCAATAACTAGCTTTTCATAGAAAAAGGCATTAGAGTTTTTACACCCCTATTATAATAAGTCTTTTTTCGTTCCCGTTTTATAATACACGTTTTATGTTCCGAGGTGTGAAAGAACATGACGCCATCTGTAATCCGTATGAAGGGAACTATACCAGTCCTATCGTAAAAAATGTAACTATTCTTTTTATGGCATGACATAAAAATTCTCGTACCTCTTAGCGTATCACCTACCTATATTAATAACGTTAAGGATCATCTGTGTTTAGAGCACTCCAAGGATAATATCAACTTGATAATCAGGGTCAGGATTATTATAATTCATTTTCAGAACTTTTGAATTATCAGATTGAGTCTCGTAAATTAGCTACTATTACACCAAATTAAGTTCATATAACTTGAGTTCTAACTCTATCTGCCATCACCGCAAACACGAATACTTAACTAACTTTGTCTAAATATTATTTTCCATGAATATTGCAGATTATAATTATTAAGTTAAAACATATATTTGAGTTAGGTATATAAGAAGGGTTTCAACGAATCACTTGAAAGCGGAACACTTAATAAATGTAAGTATCGATTATAATTACTTTATTGTGGTATAAAGACTTGAAAATTGAAAAAGAGCAGGTACATTTTATTAGAAAAGTGTATTGGTTAACATTGTTATATTTCTAGTTGTGTTATTAGGACATTAGCGTGGTAAAATTTGGGATACTTATAGCTTCAAAATTATTTTCATTACCTTGAAAGTTTTTTTACCAAGTCGTTTTAAAACATCACTTTCGTTTATACCTATCAAGATTTGACAACTTTCTATTAAAAATTATTTACTTAAAAGAATGTTATAATATCATAAATCATATTATAAATGGTATAATGTGTACCTTTTCTTGCTTCCATATTCGTGCTACTTCTATTGCCAAGGGCGTGTACTTTTCTATTTTCTCTAAATATGTTTTCCAATGTTATTATATGTAGGTACTACTATGTCTATTAGATATGTGGTTTATTGTATCTTGTAGCGTGATATCTGGTCTATTATAAGGTAAAGTTTTGTATGTATGTATGGAGTCGTAGTATAGTTTAAATCTGTCATTTTGAATGGTATGTAGTTGTAATATGGGATTTTTATAGTTATCAGGCCAAATTCAATTGCTAATGCTTGGTGTATTATCTTCATTGCTATGTTATTCTTTCCGTGTATGCTGTGCCTGCTAGCATTTTGCATCCTTCTATATTACATGTTTAATTACTGTTTCCTGGTATTGAAGGCTAATCTGTAATGGAATATCTGTACATGTAATTTATTACTATTACTGTTACTGTTACTGTTACTATGACTATTACTATTACTTATTATTATTATTACTACAGCCCCTATTACAGACTATTACAGCCCCACATTAGGTGGTTTTGCAAATTGAATGCTTTAATATTTCGATTCAAGTACCAAGTTGTAGTATTTCCTGTAAGGGCGTCATACCAAAATAAAGCCAAATTGCTTGCTTATTCTTCAAGAAATATAATGGAAACATGAATAATTCTATTGTTAATAAAAAGTTAGCACACGTGGTAAACATACTTTCAACAAAAAATGTATACCTACATTCGCAGAAAATCGATAAAATGATTGAGCCTTTAGGTACAAAAATATTTTAAACAAAAGAATACTTCATATCTAATTTTCCATAATCGTACTCTCGAAATATCTATTTGTTTCAAAGTGACCATGAAAAATGTTATACTAGTGGTTAAATATATAAAATTAATTATTTATTGTTCATACTTTATCGTCGAAAATCTGCGAAAATCTCACCCATGTTTATATATTCAAATTAAATTTTAGGGGAATTTAAATGCCTATTTAAATCATCAACATATTTTGAATATTATTTACTGTTACATATCTTTCTTTATATATGAATTAAGCCAAAATGTTAACTAAGAGATAAATTATTAATTAAATTATTAAATATTATTGTTCAATAATGTTTTTAATTTTCCTCGTTCCCTATAAACTACGCAAAGGAGGTACCTTATTGTTTTTAAGATGTGACGAAAACAACTAATTTACGTGCTATATGCACCTCCCAACATTGAATCGAAAAGACATCTTCATATAACCGCAACTTTATTGTCTAATACATATTTATTTTTAATAGTGTATTTTCTACATGTTTTAAATAATAAAATATTAAATAAGCATCTATATTAAAATAAAAATAAGGTATTTTGGTCACATACCTTTTTTATCGAATTTTGATGTAAAAATTTATTTCTGTATTAAAAAATTTCATATACTTGTTTCTTGTAATTTTTAACAATTCTTAGATGTTAAACTCCCTGCCGCACCTGTACCGGAAGATGCCGGAAGCAGAAATACGCATCATATGTTATAGGCCAAGGAGGATTGCTATTTCGATTTCAGTTTTGTCAGTAAAATATAAATTTTTTTCATTAAAATGCAATACAAGAAGTATGTGGCCAAAAATAATGATTCTTAATGTAATGTAAGATAGATAGATAAGAAAGATATATCTAATTTCAACTTTAGACTTTTGATTATTAGTGTTGTTTTTACGTTAATTCAAAAGTTTAAGTATATTGAAAAAACGGTATTTAATGATAACTTTTAGGCGCCGGGAATGGCCATCTGTATTAAATATGTATCATATTCAATATGTATCATATAAATATAAATATGTCATAATATTTTTTAAGTTTACTGTATAATCTAATTTAATGAAAAACCGTGCCCGAAAGGTTTTATTTTCTAATAATTATTTCTGCGAATTAGCGTAAATATGACCATTTGAAGAAGAAAAAACAGTACAAACGAGGCTCAGCACAACAGAATTTTTGGTAGGAAATTCAGGACAACTAAGTGAAAAAGAATTAACCAGAAATGTGGTGACACAAATGAAGTGGCACTGTAACAAACAACCACAAACATAGTCAATGTTATACTAAATATCGATTTTCAAATTTGGGAATTAACTTCACGGGCTTCAGTAGTTGTGCCACACTATAGGTTTCAGCTTGTTGCGCCTCTATAGCGTTAATAATGGTTCCATTAACTATAATTTTTGGTTGTGCAACTAGATTAAGTATGAGAATACATCAGCCAAACATAAATATTTTTTATTAACCTAGAAACAAATAGCGTGAGTTTGAGACATTTTGTATGTGCACGAAGTCTGCATATAGATATTCCAATTGCATTCAGACGTAAAAAAAATACATTTTGCGCCAATACTGCTATATTTCACAGTTACCTATACGGCTGCTAGCATATAAAATGCGGTGCACATAGGCAATTTGACATATATACGTGATGTTTATGCCCCCTACGTGATCCTCATTCCAACTTATCTCATGGTGTAAATGGTAGTGATGAAAGCTCCTAAATTTTTCGTAATCTATATCATACCCTTCTGTCTTTGAAATCGACACAGTTTCCGTGAACAGATGTGAGAAAGGTTATTTTAATTTAATTTTTAGATCCAGGTTAAGTTTCCACTGCTACAAAACTTTGTTATTCCAACGTACGTCACTGCTAATTTAAAACATTCTGTACATTAATGCAATGTTTTTGATTATTGTTCTAGAAAATTTCTTAAATGTGTGAATATTATAAGGATCTAATGAAATAATATCTGATTTGAGGTCTGAGTCTAAATGTTCGAAGTCAAGAAATTATTATAAAATTAACACAACAAATGGGATAAGATTTGTAGTGGCGAGATACAGTGAAATACACTGCAGTGCCCTCTTTGGGTCTTTGCTACTACCTGTCTGACAATTATTGTCTAATTGACAGACAGATAACGATCTGCAGAAAAGCAGATAGCATTACATCCATGGAGATGTTGATGTAATGCAACGCCAGTCGGGGCATATTGCCCGTGGAGTAGTTGTTTTCAGCATCTCCTTCCAATAAATGGGATAAGGATTTGATTTTCGATGGTATGGTAAACATATTTTTTTACTTATATGTGTAAAGATGTAATGTACATTAATTACATTTTGGCAACTGCTTAGTTAGGTATTAAAATACATTTTTATTTTGAAATATATTTATATTTCGTTTTAAAATTCCAGAAGTGATAGAAGATGTACAGTCTATTAATAATTATCATTTTAGATATCATCTACAAAATAAGTTTTTAATTTATCACTTTTATTATTCTTATTATTAAAGAATTAAACGACTTAAAATTAAGAGTTTCCTGCATAAGTTTAACAATCACCAGTTGTGTTGTGAAGATAAAACAAATAATAGGTAAATAGGATGAATTTTCGAAGTTGCCATTACTAATTTTGTGAATATAAGTATCAAATTCATATTTATTTCCATGATTATTGATTATGAACAATAAAATGATGGAACTCAAAGGACCCTTTACTTTACATTCTTTTAGGAAACAATTCGATTGTTTTATCAATACAAATAGAAAGCCTTTGTTAGTTGTTATCGGCAGAAAAAAAATACAAACGGCATTAAAGCCAGTGGCTTTAAACTATTTGGAAGAATTTTCTAATAGAACACAACCGTTTAGGCTAAATTTTCTATGGGAAAATCAACTTTAGCTGTAAAGGAGAATACAGATATAAGCAATTATCCAATGAATTCAAAATTCATCCTCTAACTCCAAATGTTGAAGGATACAAACAAAGAAGCCAGTATTTCACGAGGGAATAAGTATCTTCATTTATTAATGAACCAGATGAAACATTTTCATTGATAAAAGTAGTAATGATAATGGGAATGGGATTGTCAGCAGTATGCCGCCGATATGCCAAACAAAATATTATACCAATCCTTATTGACATTTTGAGCATTCCTTGGACTATCAAATTATAAACATAAACTTAAGGAAGGCACCGTCATCGTTTTTAAATGATACAGGAGATGACATTTCAAGGTTTAATGGTACTTGGAGATCCACGTTAGTTGCTGAAAAAAATACGTAGAGAGAAGTGTGTCTAAGAAAAAATGAAAATTGCAAAAAATAACTTCGATAGAGACATATCTCTGAATAAATACCGAAGAACGTTATGGGCAAACAAAATTGAAGAAAATGAGAAACCTGTAAGATTATTGGAAATCTTGAAATGATAAGATAGTCACAGGCTTTACAGTCTTCTGTTACATGACATAAATATTTCTAAGTTTATAATGTAACGTTTTATATATATTCAAAACATTACTTAATATTGAATTCAAAATTTAATGTAAATTAAATACATGAATATATCATATCGTTGCATTAACATAACACATACAATAGATACCATTTCCATGAAAATGCAAACATTTCAAATACATTAACGTCTATCAGTCAAATGTACTATAAAAGGTAAGCGATTATAGAATAACAAAGGAATCTGGAACCAAAATGGTGGACAATGTTGGTATGTTTCAAAAGAATTCTCAACTAAAATTTTAGACTCATTACATAGTCCATACGTAAACCAAAAAGTTCTAAATATTTTAAATAAATGGGTTAATTAAACAACAAGAAACACTACTTTTAAGAAAGAAATTCGAAGTAAGCGATCCGGAATAGATAAATTAAGATGAATTTTTAACAAATAATTAAATATACTTAGATAAAGTTCTTTTTGAAAGCCTTACGATTACTTACAGGAAGGGGAAAACGTAGACACATGACAATTCTCTGACACAGATGCCAAGGTTCCAGGTCCGACTCATCGAATCTTCGTAACTATGACCCACCGGTAAGTCACAGGTTCACACACTACAGCTTAACCATCTAAGCTACAGTTGCAGTAATCGTGCCTACAGTAGTGAATAATATTAAACATTATTACTGACTATTATTTAAATTCTAATCTACAGTTGCAGTAATCGTGCCTGCAGTAGTGAATAATACTAAACATTTATTAGTGACTATTATTTAAATAGCTAAATAATATATCAAGCATTACTCATATCTTAGTAACACTCCATACATTCTTAATCTACTAATTTCAAAAAGCTAAGTTCTCAGCTTAAAAACCTTAAATGTTAACTTCCGTTTAAAAATGCTGTGTAATTGTAAGGTAACGTATGTTTTTTTTTTTATTTTATTCGATCCGACAGTCCCATTCGCTATTAAATTTCCAAAGACGTTATTTTCAAAGATGACCAATTCTCCGTTCTTGAAGATATTTGGCTTTAACGCCATTGTGTTCCATTTTGGAGACTGTTCATTGCAGACTGTACCATTTCAGGGTAGTTAATAAGCGGCTCGGTGGCGATTTGCTGCTCCACTGCAATGACAGTGCTTTCGAAAAGTAACGAATAAATTCATTATTTTAGAAATTGAGAAGTTTTCGAAAAAATCCCCTGACAAGTCGATTTTCTTTTTAAAAATGGCACTTTTTGACATACGACCCATATTTGTGACGTCATCGTTGTTCGAGATATAACGTCATCGACAATTTTTTTAATAGCAATCTCCAATTTTGACTACGCCATTTGAAAGAGCGTATATATCATTCTACATACGCATCATGAAAAATTATGGTGTTACATAAGAAGAATTTCAAGAAAATAATGTTTGAAGATCTTAAAATTTAATTTTCACAATACTGACAATGGTAATGATTATGTAAAAAATCGACTAAATTAAATGTTCAATTTGTGCACCGTTGGCTGCCTGACAGTAGCCAAGACGATTAATAAATTCTTTTTGGACATTATCTATAACTTCAGGAGGTATACGATGTATCTCTTCTTGCTTTTAAATCTTCTAAATCTAAATCTTCTGGCTGGCCACTCAATCGGCCCCCTTCTCCCTATCCAGCGATTCGGGAACAGCTCATCTAAATAAACACGGACAGGTGCTGCAAAATGGGGAGGTGCACCATCTTGTTGAAAGAACATGTCATTTCTTGGAAGATCACGTCCCTCTATATCTGGATATAAAGTTATTAGTGCAGGAATGAGGTCGTCTCGAAGAAAATACAAATATCTTGCACCAGTTAGGTTGACGTCAAAGAAATAGGGACCCAGAATTCTTCCGTCGACTATGCCGCACCACACATTTACTTTCTGGGGACTTTGAGTGTGATACTCCATCATCCATCGGGGATTCTCGGTAGCCCAATAACGGCAGTTTTGCCTATTGACATGGCCGTTCAAAACAAACGTAGCCTCCTCAGAAAAAATTACGTTTTTTACGAAATTATTATCATTATTGCATAGCTCTTGCATTTGCTCGCAGAATTGATTTCGCCGATCAAAGTCGTCTTCAGATAGTTCATGAACAAGGCATACCTTATAAGGATGATACTTTGCTTTTTTCATAATTGAACTGTGGACGCTGCCATATTGAAATCAGAAGCCAATTGGTTAAGTGTTGAGTGATGATTTTGTTGTATTGCCAACAAAACATTAACCTCATCATCTATTGATTTTGAAGGTCGACCAGATTTAGGAAGATCACGAACATGTCCAAAGTTACGGTATTTAGACTCAATATTGCTTACCATGCTTTGGCTAATGGGATGTCGATCAGGATGAGTTTCATTGAACAATTCAACTACTTCTCTTTGGGTGCGTATCCTGTCTCCAAATCCGATCATGCAAAGAATTTCAATTCGTTCTCGTTCAGTTAATTTAACCATTTTTTTTTTTATAAAATGACAAAGTTACTACTCAATAAATACTTCAAACGCAGTGCTTTTGCCAAACAAAAGATAAGAACAGAAGAAATAACTCAAAAAACAGAAAAAACTATTTAATAATGTACGATTTCAAGTTTTTATCTGACAGCAATAAAAAAACATTCTCGGTCGCTAAAGCTACTGTCACACAACCATGATTTTTCATGATGCGTATGTAGAATGATACGCTCTTTCAAATGGCGTCGACAAAATTGGGGGTTGCTATTTAAAAAAATTGTCGATGACGTCATACCTCGAACAAGGATGACGTCACAAATATGGGTCGTATGTAAAAAAATCCCTTTTTTAAAAACAAAATCGAGTCAGGGGATTTTTTCGAAAACTTCTCAATTTCTAAAATAATGAATTTATTCGTTACTTTTCGAAAGCATTGTATTAATGAGCATCACCGTTTGAATCTGCTGACACTAGGTTATTTAGGTGTTTAGATTTAGATTTAGAAGTGTTTAGAAAAATGCAGGGAGTTGTATCAAGTGCAGCACCACGTCAGTCACTCTTGGATGTCTGTTTTTTTACCAGAAAATATACTTTTATATTGATTTAAGGATAATTATAGGAATAGAATATACATTTCAATTATTTTTTAATGAATATTTACTGTTGTTGGTGATTCAACATAGAAATATTCTTAGTTTTAAAATTATTTTTCACGCTCAGTTTTTAATTATTTAAATAACTCATGTAGCCATATAGAATGTAAGTTATTATTGCTAGATTGAATATATTTTAGAATATGCATATAAATCTGGCGCCAGTTAGCTAACTTTTTTTTTTATTACATCCCATAAAAACCGCCATATAGGCAGTCTACTACAGTCTACCGAATTAAACTGACTTCCGTGACAAATATCCAACTAATTGCTTTTTTCTTGTCTCATGTTTTTATCAGTAGAAGTTCAAGATCTTAATCTTTTTCTTATAGAGATATTTGTCCGAGGTTTGACATGATTATTGCTGATATATTGACACCCTAAATATAGTCCGCAGCTGTTATACTGAAACACATCATTTTTTCCCACCTTGGTTTTGCACATTATTTATTCCCTCAGTTTGATTTAAGAGCATCTAAGAATACCACGGGGTAAGAATAGCATCTAGTTAAGATTCTCTTTCTTAAAAAAACATATAATAATAATATTTACCTACTTAAAAATTCAAAGCTGCGAATTCCTGTGCTATTATCCACAAAATTTATTTCTTCCGTTTGTTTTCTTTTTTTTTTTTGTAAACAATACAGAATTTATTGCACTTTATCCAATATATTGCATTATCATTATAATAATTTAATATCGACATTTTTGTACACCAGAAATCGAACAACCTGCTGACCATTTGAAAGACTAATAATAATAATAATTTGTTAAGGAAGGCTAGCGGTATCCTCCTTTAACGATGCTCTTAGATGGATAATAATATTTTATAATCTCTACCATTTATACTGAAAATATAAGTCAAATTGGTATTGGCAGACTATTATGTCGTTAGTTCAAACAATAAATACAGTCAACCGTCCATTAATAACAGTTTATACATTTATATAAAAGAGTATATGACTGATTTTGAAATAGTCTATATATATATATATATATATATATATATATATATATATATATATATATATATATATATATATATATATATATATATATCGAAGTTGACACAAAACAATTGTACTAATGTGTCAAATGAAACTCTGAAAATAGTCACATTTGATTAGTTTACTGATTTTACGGATTATTACTTATTGAATTAAGCAGTACTGCAGTTTGCTATTACGTGTTTTATTATTATTCCCAGGAATAATTTAATTACCTTACTATGCTCCAAAGAATTTAAATTATGCATATAATATATACGCTACAAATTATAGATTATTCGTTTTGATGAAATAATTCAGAGTTTGTAAAAGTATTTAAATACTTTCTATTATATATAGATATTATTAATATCTATTCTATCAGTCTATCTATCAGTAACGATGTATATTTGTAATTGCCTCAAAATAAAATAGTTCTATTGTAAGATATGCCACATCTGTTTAAGTACTTTAACCATTCACGGTAATAACAGATATTTTTCTGATTGAAAATATTGTAGTATTTATATGAGATTCCAATAGAGTATAATCCCTTGGCCATCCTAATGAAATTATATGATTCGTTTCATTGAAAGAATATAATCTCTACATCATTTGAAGGGTAAGTATATGCACTTTTCCTCTGGGGTTAAGCTTGTCCTCTAATAATTGTATTAGGTATTGTACTACTCTTTAATGTGTGGTCATCGCATTTTCACGTTTTAATTATTAATCTCAACAGGAAATCAAATATATAATATCAACATGTAAATAGATAGTAATAATAATAGGCTTTTATTGGAATGAAAATTACAGTAAACAAATCATACACATAATATAACATGCCAAAAGGCAGAGTTTGGAACAAAGTTCCATTGTTTCAGTCAACCCTTAATTGTTCAACCCTTAGTTGCTGCAGTTATTTATCAAACGGAATTGTAAAACGGAAAAGTCAAATATATAGATTAATAGCTGCATAATTGAAATGCCAGTCCTCCCGTTTGTTAAAATTTTAAAATAAGTATTACAACTATTATAGACTTTGAATAAAATAATAGGCAACACTGACGTAGTTTTCCACATAACACCAAAACACTATACTGCACTCGACGCGCGTTTCGCCAAACAAGTTGGCATCATCTGGAGATGATTAAAACTAAACCTATGCTAACATTGTGTCCTATTGAACATTGAACCGCTGTGACGGATCAGTGAATCTTGACTTACTAACTAATAAAGCGGGCTATATGGGATTGGCCCTCTGTCATCATTCATACTATTTTTACACTTAGCAATTTCCAAAACTCTCAAAAGCATCCAGCTGACTAGAATTTGTTATATTCCTAATTAGTCCTTAATTGCTACTATCTATTTTATGGTTATTCTCAAACGCATGCTAGTCGACACTAACTTATCTGTTCTACCATATTTGAGAAGACCCATATGTTCCTTGAATCTTGTTTGAATCAACCTTCTAGTTTGTCCAACATACTTTTGATTACAGTCGTTACTGCTAATTTCATAAATCCCCGAAATTTCCTTAGTTTCTATTTTGTCTTTTGGATTTCCTAAAAGTTGTTGTAGTTTATTTCCCGATGAATAAATCGCTGACATCTTTAAAAACTTTACCAACACCACGGGTGAAACGAGCATCGTATGGAAAGGTCATGAATTTTGGATTTTGTCTTTCATTTGGAAAGTCAAGGAATTGTCTCTTTAAATTTACGTTTCCTAATTATCAGCTATAATCAAAATAATACAGCTTGATCTACAAATCCAATATGCACTTTAACAAATGTAATAAGCATACTTTATATTTTATTTTTCTACTCCGATACTTGTTTTTCCATTAATTGTAAGATGGATCGTTCTAGGGGAAAATGAGGAGGTCACTAATGGAAAAGAATGAAGTATTATACCTGTTAATGTAATGTTCTTTGTGGACTCTATTTGCGAGATGAAACATAAATAAACTAAGATAAAAGTTAAATCAAGTTGTGAAATCAGATTCAGCCTTAGTCCAGTTCAATGGATATGATAACTTCTTCTATCATGTGCGAAGCGCGATCAGCTAGTTAGCATCTGGCACTTGCGCAAGTCAAATAAATAATCATCGGGTACGTGGGCACTCATCGCGACACGTGTCATAGTTCCCACATCACACCAGTTATTTATTTGAAGGAGATGCCGAAAACAACTACTCCACGGGAAATATGCCCCGACTGGCGTTGCATTACATCAGCACCTACATAGGAGTCGCCACATCGTTCATCGAGAACAAATACCAGACACTACTTATTTCGCGCTTATTTTGCGCTCATCAGAGTGCCATAGGTGGTGAACATCGTGAATGTTAGTAGTGGTGAGAAACTCACCACTACTAACATCACACCAGTGTCGTGACAAAATTATTTTAATTATAGGAAAAAAAAAGAAAATTGAAGCTAATACTAATAAAGAAATATCTAACAATTCACAAGAAGGATGAAATAAATAAAAATAATAAACAATTAAACTATGAACGGATCAATACTCAGTAGTAGATCTTTTACCCTGTAAACATAAAAACCTGCTTGCCTAGGTTATGGGCAACATCGAAAACTTAAAGTCATTGGTATTACAAATTTTAGTAATATAATTAATAATATGAATCATTATTTTTTTCCTTAATGTTACTCATAAATGTGTACACAGTTAAATAAGATAATAGAGAATATTAAGAAAAATGTATGTTTAAAAAATATTTATTTGTTATTCTTATTATCTAGATTTTTCTTCAGTAGATATGCTGTAAGGGTTCTGGCTCAAAAAGTCCATGTAAAAGCCTATAAGAGCAAAACGTGGTCAAATTTGTTCCCTGGCGCAAATGCTCTTAAGTTAACTGCACATGTCTCCACGCTCCCCAGCCAATCAGATTTCAGCATTCAGACACCTCCCCTACATACACCATTCGGGCCACACTCCACAGCCATTACAGCATATCACAACCAATCAGCTTTCAGACCATGTTTCTCGGCCATTACAACATTCAGACTTCGCCCCCTCAGCCATTACAGCCTTCGGGCCACACTCCACAGGTCTGAAAGCTGATTGGCTGGGGGCAAGGTCTGAATGCTAAAATCTGATTGGCTGGGGAGCGGGGGACATCTGAGTTAACTCAAAAGCATCTGCGCATGCAGGAGTAAACAAATTTGACCACATTTTGCTCTTATTGGCTTTTATATGGAGTTTTTGAGCCAGAACCCTTTGTTCAGTATTATACTAAATTAAACAGAAATAGACTATGTTCTATGGGATTTTCCCACTGTTCATTGAAACTATTATATCCAGATCAACCAAATTCAAAATATGAATTAACTGTACGAATTCATATAGTTTATACGTATGCATTAGTATATACCAATTAAAAATTTTCAGAATACTAATGCTGCTTACATATATTCACTACTTACTTAGTAATTACTACATCAACATAAAGTTTATTTCTTGTATCGTACTGAAAAATAATATCACGAAACACTATCAATATAAATGTGTCTGGAGAGCCACATAATAATGCTCAAATACTACAGGGTAGTAGGACCCTTGTTATTAATTTTATATTTAAATGATATATTGTTAATTTTGGAGAATGCTCGTTACCATTTATTTGCAGACGACACATTGATATATTTATTATTTTATATTTAGCTAACCAAGGTTGCAATAGATACAAAAGGATTTGGGGCACGTTGAGTTCTTTGGGTTGGAAAAATTTATAAAGGTGTCTGGAATTCAATGTGTTGGTTTTTATTCATAAAATTGAATTAGGGAAAGGACCTAAATAATTACAAAATCTCTTGGAAGCATTTCAAAACGTGAACGATTACAATACGAGAGGGAGACAAGATTTCATTTTGCATAAGAATTGGACAATTGCAGGGCAGAACTCAATTTTCTTTAGGGAAATTAAGAACCAAGACTGTTCTTAATTTCCCTAAAGAAAATTGAGTTCTGAAGTCAAGCCAGTCAAGAATTATAGTTTACTCAAAACATCACTGCATTTAAAAGAATGTTGGAAGAAGCTTATGGATGATTTTTGTATAGTTTATATAGATTAAGATTAGGTGCTCTTTTTGTTGTATATTAAGTTTATGTACTAATTGTGTTTGAATGTGCAATGAACTTCAGATAAGCTAGGGATGTGCAATTCCACTAGCTTAAGTTCACTGACATTAGCTCCGGTAGCTCAGCGAGATTTATGATACTAGGGCGTAGTATTCGTAGGACTGCTTTGAAGGTTGACAATTTATTTGGGCACCAGGATAATTTTTAGATATAAGAGACAAAAAAAACTATATAAAATGTAGTTGAATACACTATAATCAAATAAGCAAATAGGATTACAATTGATTAATGAAGTTACTATTGAAAAATAATTTAAAAATGATGTATAGTTACTAGAAAAGAAGAAAATTATGTGAAATTGATATTTTAGGCTGGGCTCACTTTACAAAAATTTTATGAGGTTCGGGGTCACTCTGACAATCTCGTTTCTTCTCTATGAGGTCAGTACTCTCACCATTAACCTGTTGCTGATGATTGGATCCAGGTGGATTGCCGTGGCAAAGTGGGGAAGCTAGAGCTCTAGTCCAGATGACGGTCACGTACTGGCTAAGTCCAATCTTATTATCTAGGGATCTGCAGGTGGTAAGCGTCCAGACTTCTTCAGCAGGTTATAGATCTTGCAGTCAGGTTACAGCAGCCTCGTCTCGGAAGAGTACATACAAAGAACTGTTTGTGTTAAGAGTGCCCCAAAATTTACAAATATATAGATGAACGTTGACGGCTAGTGTAGCCAAGATTAAAAATTATAAATAAGTTCCTGGAGGGAATGTACCAGCAAATCTGGTTTGGTAAAATTCTCTGTGAATTCTCACAGGGAAAGTAATTAACAACTGAATACAAAACCTGGAAGGTGTCGACCTTTAGTGACCTTACCCAGAATGAAGCAAATAAAATTACCCAAAAAATTGCATTCAAAAGAACTGATTACAGTTCATCCACTCGACAATTATTCTTAATAAAAACTCTAATCGTTAATATTTAAAGATACTATAGTTCAAAAGGAACAAAAATAAATTAAACAAAAAAACCCTCTATCATCTGACCCAAAATTCTAAAAACAACGGTTTCATAACCGGTTAAACAAGGAAATATTACCACTCTAATTAGGTAACAGAGGAAAATTATTTCATTAATATTTCAAAGACTGAGTGACAAGTTATAAAAGTTAGTATTGATTTATTGTACAAATTTGTTACCAAAGAACAATAATCAATGAATTTACAAATATTAGGAAACTGTTCCAGTCTTCTAATCGGCGTGCATGTCAGTTATTAAAATCTCTACAAAGTAACAAATTACTTAACCTAGTGCAGAAGTTAGGATATTAGCAATTTTCTATAGCTCCCAATCATATATTATAACTATAAGATAAGAGAAGATAAGATAAAGATAAGATAAAGCAACTTAATTCCCAAACAGCACGTGGTTTTGAATAGTAGCAATCCGATTCAAACAAAATGGAGGCAAGAAAACTCAAATTTATTGGTTTAAAGAACTATATTTTCTATAATCTCCTGACTAGAGCACAGCTTCACAAATTTATAAAATAATATTGAAACTATATTCTATTGTTTCGAATCGTACTACCTCTAACCATATAGTGTGACAAAAAAAATCTCACTGACCACGCCTAAATAATTTACCTAAAATCCAGGTAAATCCTGATTATATATGAAATATAATTACTTAATAATAACAACAAATCGCTATGATCGTATTTCTGTACTAATAATTATAATCGCAACCAATAATGAAAGTGAATAAATTATATATATCAAATAGGTAAAATAACTCACATGTGCCTACTCTCGAAGACGGGAACTGTCTATCCGTTCATTCCTAATTACACCCGCGAGTCTGTTGTATTTTGGAGCTACTAGTCAATCAGCGTCTTCCAACGCAGTATTTGAAAAATTAAGCCACCAACAATTAGGTTGGGTGTTTTACGGGGTGCATAATAGTCAACCTCATGGAACGACTTAAAAAGTACGTTACAAATGGTTTATTTTATTATAAGGAATAGCAATGTTCTTAATGAAGATATTCAATTCAATTCAATAAATTGTATTGCATATTTAATATACTAGTCATTACTACTAATAGAACAATTTCTGAAAAAAACATTTGTTATAAAAGAACGTCTTAAATTTAAATCATTTAACTTCCAGGTTAGCAAAGCCGTAATTTACAATTATATAGTTCCATAAATTGTAAAATAAAGCTAGATAGATCCTTTAATGAATCCCCCGACTGTAACAGTGTCATTGATAATTAATGTTGTTTTGCCAGTGACAATGAAACTATGCAAATACCTAATAGCCAGATAATGTTTAATGTGCCACATAGTTAGCCGCATGTTACATAGTGACGTTTTTTGGCGGATAATCTAATGTGTTTCTTTTATTAAATTTGCATTACTGGTATTACTGCCCTTGATATTTGACTTACATTTAATAATCATGAAATAATATGGAAGATTGTAAATTCGAAAAACTTTCAGTTAAATCAAATTCGTATTCCTGTTAGTGACTGAAAGTGTTTTCAGTAAAAAATAATAAAAAAATTCATTAAAATTCAATATAAAAGGTATGTAACCTTTATAAAAGGTTTGCGAGCACGTTGCACGCAAAGTAGTTGTTTGCAGCATATCTTAAAAATAATAAGGTTATTCCTTTGCATATCTAGAATAATAGATAACGAGGAAATATAAAACTTTATTGAACTATAATATTTCATAATTTCATTAATAATTTTTCTCTTAGTTAACTTTTTGGCTTAATTCCTATATAAAGGAAAATGTAAACAATTATTTGGTAATTTGTTAATGAGACAGTTTTATTCTAATACTATAAAAGCATCTGTGGTATTCTCACTTAAATCATACGCTTTATACCTGTGCATTGAATCCTAACATGTTTATTGGTAACCCTAAAAAAATGATGCTATTAGATTCCCCACCAAAAATATATCTGATAGTACCAAAACTCACTGCATTACCAGATAACTATAAAGCAAAACTAGTCACTGGACTAGAAAAATAAAATTCATCTCTGCATTCGCTTGGTTTTAACGTTTGTGTCAATTTTTTATTCTTGCATATGGCTAACGTCTATATTCACACAGCAACAGCAAAATGCTCATGATGTGCTTAGTTTTGAGTACTCGTCTCCTATTGGTTGAAATAATCGGCTGATTATATAAAAATGTTATGAACTGTATCATTCGAAAAAATATTGTCTGGTTGTATTAACCTTTCTTAATTTTTAAGATAAAATATGTTTATTATTTTTAAGGAAAACTGCTTGGGTTGAAAAAAATATTAAGTAAATGAAAGAAACAACATTAATTATATAGAAAAACTACATTTTTTACCACACACAAAAAAACACATTTAGTTACTTTTTTATTTACTCTTCATACCAATTTCCCTCCCGATGATGATCATGAACACCTGTTGAGTGAAATCCTCGTCAAGTTGTCGGAGAATGGTTTAGCCTACCTTTTTTTAGAGGTTTGTTTTTCGAATTGCCAACACTCTTTCCAGTGACAGCCAAATTGGCAGCTGACTACCTTCGTCAGACTTGTAATATTTATAAATTTAAATACAAACAGTTGTTATCAAGTTAAACTACTTTCAATTAGTTAAATAGTATGTCTCCCGAAGTGATGTGAGGTGTAAGGATGATTTTCTTTGAGGAATAATAATTGGAAAATCAGTTTCTCTGTTAAAAAGTGCCGACAAAATAGATCGCTTTTGGTATATTTTCAAACCAGTGATGTTAGACATGTATATAGCATAATGTGAAGAAAATCTTGTGTCCAAATTTCAATGGAATATGCACATTTGACCGTATTCCCAAATTTCCAAAATAGGATTTCCCCTTTTTTCAAGAATTCCCACCTTAATTTCTTTTCGTCAACTTTAGCACCAGATATGTTAGTAATGAATGACTAATGTTCCTGTTATTGGAAACATGTCTTATTTTAATCTGGGAAATTGTCACATTTGAAACACCCTGTATAGCTGGTATACCTGTTTTTATTTTAATAAAATGACTCTCTTTAAAAATTACTCCGTTAAGTGTAGGACCACAATTACTTTTATTTCCTCAATAAAAGTCTCACTTTCTTCGCTTGGGGAAATGTGTCGGACAGCCCCTTTGTTCTTTATTGTATTATGTTCATCGGTGACTTAGATGTGTTGCTATAGGCGATAAGGTGCACCAATATCTATTGGAAATAAATTCCATGTCCAGGTTTTTAGAGAATACAATATCAGTAGCGGTGAGAGAGAACCTTTGAACTGTGGCAAAGTATAGGCGGTCGGTCAAAGGAGGCTGGGATATTGCGATTGAGATCAGAAGATATGATTTCGATATTACGAAACGGAAGCTATTAGCAAAGAGAAGGAAAATAACGACGTCAACAAAGGCGAGAAGCAACTACTCGGCCTCATTGTTGGTCGAGGTCAACTCTGTTTCGTAACACGGCACCCAATAAAGTACAAATGCCAAGGGAGCTCACAGCCTTCAAACGACCGTGATTGTCTTTTCTCGACGGCGCTACAGCATGTAATCTCTATAAATGTGAATAGTTCCCTTATTGAGAGCTGAGCTTCTGATTAAAGTCCATTACCTACCTCATGTTTTTTGGTTTTAGAACATATTAAATCGCTCGTGTGTATGAAAGGAATACACTCAGGTTATTAAGCGAGGCAATAAGCTATGTCAATTATAAATTATTGTATCTTAGATATTTATGTTCATCTAATGATGTACATGATGAGAAGGATGAGCATATTATTGTAAAATCTCAATCATTGAAAATCAAGACATTACAACTTTCAAACTACATTTCAGATGAATGAAATTAGGCTGATTTTAATAAACAGTATCTATAGGTAAAAAAAACTTATTTTACACAAAAAATATTTCGCCATTGATTTCATATAAACACTTGCACATATATATGTAAGTGTTTGTAAAAACATTTATAACTTTTTTTCATATAGGATATTTTCATCTGTTCTTTTGCATGTGGAAAGAGCATAAGATGTGCTACCTTCTGCAGTTGAAATAGATTTGAGATTTATATACAAAGTGTTCCATTAGTCACGTTACACTTTGGCAATTTGAAACAATGAAAACTTTTTTATTTCAAATGGAACACCCTGTATCTTTTTACTTCAAGTTATGCAAAATTAAATTCTCTATACCTACTATATTGTTTTTCCATTTAGTTTTGTAAGGAAAAAATTACGAATCCAATGACTCACGCGAATGCATAAAAGAATATCACTGTTGAATATTTTTGTTCAATATGGCGGTGAAAACACCGATTTATATTTTATTTGATGTTTCTTTCATGACCAAATTACCCATGAAAACATATGGACATCCAAAGTGAAATTTCAAACCCCTCAGATTGTTTTTGTATATTTTTTCTTACAAATTTATGCAAAATGAGTTATTCAAATGATAAAAAAGTTAATATGATTTTTGTATACCTATGTAAGATATATGCGAGATTTAAATCCAGCAAGAAGTTTGTATGAAAAACTATACCCTAAAAGAAGAGTTCCTAACGCCAGATATTTTGAACGTTTAGAAAGAACTTTACGACAACATGGTTCTTTGAAAAAGATCAAAATATCACAATGCCTAATAAAACTGATATTAAAAATTGTAGGATATGTTAACCACAAAAATATGAATAATGCTGTATAATAAAAGTTTCGTTAAGAAAAATTTCAAAAAAGAAAAGAAGTTGGAATGAGTAAAAGTAAAAGTACTGCGGCGCCATAAGTTTACGCCTTACAATGTCGAAAGGTTCACCATATAATGCAAACTGATCTTCTCAGAAGAAGAATATTTTCTAGGTGGTTTTTAGGAGGGAAGCAATCTAAGGGGTTTTTCAATCTAAGGAAAATCTAGGAAATCTAAGGAAAAAAAGGTAATTACAAAAGTTGTACAAAATCAAGTGTAGTTTATTCTAGAATGTAAAGTCTTTATACAGGGTGTTTCGAAAACGCGTGACATGCCAAACTTTCATTTTTTTAAATGGAATACCATGTATATTATTAAGTTTTCAGATTCCACGCAAAATTCTACGACTTTTTCATATACTACACCCTATGTCTAAAGTTAATCGTTTTTTCATAAATAATGGTTAAAGATATACCTACCATAATTTTGTAATAATTAAATTGATCTGAGCGACGCGTGTTTACAATTCCAAGTTAGCTATGAAAACAAAAGACCGATACCTATCATATGCAATGTCAAACATTTTGGTTTTCCGATTCCGGATTAGTTTATTTATCATTTGCTTTATCTGTATATATTATATCTTTAACTATCATTTATTAAAAAACGGTTAACTTTAAACATAGGGTATGGTATATCAAAAAGTCGTAGAATTTTGCGTGGAATCGGAAAATTTAATAATATACAAGGTATCCCATTTAAGAAAATGCAAATTTGGCATGTCACGCATTTTCGAAACACCCTGTATAAAGATTTTACATTCTGGGATACGTGATTTTCTACAAGTTTTGTATTTAACTTTTTTTCCTCAGATTAAAGGGAGAACCTCTAGGTGGGTGGCTAAAATATAACCAATGACCCTGTACACAAGAAAGCCAATATCTACAATATTTTACATAGACACACATTTCAAGAGCGATTTGATGTTAATGTATGGTTAGGTATTATAGATACTAAACTAGTGGGCCAGTATTTTTCGACAATTACCTAACAGAATTTATATATTTAAATATTCCTCAAAATGAGCTAGAGAAAATGCTGGATAACCTCCTTTTAAATATATTTAGAAATACGTCATATTTTCAACAAGATGGCGTACCTGCACAATGTGGCAGACGTTGTTCGTAATATCTAAATAACCGTATTCCCAATTCGGGGATCGGAACTCAAGGACCTGTACGTTGGCCATCGCGTTCGCCCGATTTAAGTCGCCCGATTTAAGTCGCCCGATAAATAAAGTATATTTAGCAACTCCAATGTATGTAGAAGATATAAAAATCAGGATACGCAATACGTAGAGCGTGCCAAGGACTGCGAATGCGAACCAGAATGTTACGAAATATTCAAGAAAACACCTGTTCAACAATACGAATGTAAGTATTTGAGAAATAATGGCGAACAATTTGAACACCTAATTTAATTATTTTATGTTGTGAACTTATTTCTACTAACTAGTTACCTGTACTTTATTACATTCGTTATTCCTTTTCTGTTACTATTTCTGTTTTCTGTTGCTGTTAGTAGAATTTGGTAAACATAATTTCAATGTAGACTATTTTAACACCATCAGCAGGAAAACATACGTTCATAACTGAAAATATCAAATTGCCACCGGGTGTTTGCTGGTTTAACGATCTCCAGATGGTGCTTGACTACTTATTGGAATGCAGTTGACAACAGTGTAATGTTTTATTGATTAATTGTATTCCACACTCAACGTAAATATTTATCTTGATAATAAGGAGTTTTCTGAAAAGTACAACTAACTGGAAGGAGGAGTGGCATAGTTTGTATTAAACAAAGTTAGTGTTTTTGATTAGATCTAGTGCATGCCATGATATTAAGTTATACCTTTAGTTATTCCACTTGATTTATAATCTTTCTTGGAACGAACTATTCCCACAAAAACTAATTAACTGTTATCAGAACTTGTATCAGCAAATAGAAAAATTATATCATAATACTTTTAAGCATATTTTCAACATGTGAGGAAAGCATTCGTCTCCCGTGACCCACTGATATTACTTTGAATATAGACGTATCACCTTCTCGTGCATAGATTTAATCAAGACATGTCAAATCATGAATTGAGTTTTGATATAGTAGATTTATAAAGTAGTTTAAAATATGTTTGCCTATATTCTCCACCATATAGGGTACGGCATGGGGGTGTACTAGCAATTATACTTGTAAATAAAATATAAGTAACAGGTCTTGTTTTGAATCAACTGCGCATAGTTGACTATTTACAACAGTCATTTTTATTTCGAAAAACTGTTAAAATGTAAGTCATAGTTTCCTCGATTGATATCTAGGAGGACTCCTTCAGTAAATCTTAAAATAGGATTCTAAGTTATGAATATATCCAGTGACTTCGAGGATTTATGAATCTGAAGTCTGGAATTGCATCATATTTGAAGTAATGATGATAATGAAAATACGAGTATTAGTGCAAAAAACCGACCTGTTTTTAAGAAAATATTTTTTTTCTGAAATTACTATATTTATTCCAAACTACTGTTCCGAACTCTAAAATAACCTTATCCGAAACACTGAAATATTGTAGCCAAGAACGCTGCTAAAGTTGATACTACAAATATTGTCATGTACATTCTCATTCTCTATAAATTCTCATCTGAAGCAAGGTTTTGCGTAGAATTTCTGGCTTCTAGTACCATTTTGAACCGTAAACAACGGAATATCATGTGTACACGCCTAGTAGAATGGTATATTTATTTAAAATAGAAAAGCATAGTGTACATATCAATAATTATACTTACCCTGTTTGTGGAATTATGTGTATCCAAAGCAATTATCAAATATGTTCATTAAATATGTTTCCTAAAAGAATATAGTAATTTATACATGCACAGATTTATATCTGTTACCTAGTAAATGCGGATACGAATGTCGCTCTGTCGGATTCCAGTAAAAGTTGTAAGTCCTCATCCTTGCCACTTGTATATGTTGTTACGAATTTAACAGTTAATATAAATTTACATATAACTACCTAATAACCAATTTTATGCCACTATTTACATATCCAGTGAGGACATAAAGTCCGTGCCCCCCCTTCTAACTTTTGAACCACTGGGTGGATTGTGATGAAATTTGGAACGATAATATATGACTAAATTCTGCATTTTTTGACACATCAATGACAGCTCTGAATGTCAAAGTGACAGCTGGACGCGCAATAGGAACATTTTTGTAAATGGAAATGGGGGACTCATTTTGAAGCTATTTTTATGCTCAAAACATCCCCCAATTTTGAGAACATTTGGTTCAGTAATTTCCAAATAAAAACCAGTAATATCGATTTCTGTTATATCATTTTTTTGCATACATATTACAAATTACTGTAAATTATTCAAAGCAGAACAAAAATTAAAAGTAAACAAATAACAATAAACCATCCCTTAGCTAAAATAACCTAAATTAAAAAATTATGAAATGATTTAAATTAAACCTAAAAAAAAAAAATTTTAGAGGCAGAAACAAATTTAGAAAACACGTGTTACTTCAAAAGATGTTGAAAATGACATCCATGAACCTCCTGACAAATAAATGTTCCATGGGTAAGTTCTATTATAAAGATTATGTGGTAAAAAAATTATGTTATGAACTGATATTACTGGTTTTTATTTGGAAATTACTGAACCAAATGTTCTCAAATTTGGGGGATGTTTTGAGCATAAAAATAGTTTCAAAATGAGTCCCCACTCGACCCCTATTTCCATTTAAAAAAAATTTTCTATTGCGCGCCCAGCTGTCACTTTGACATTCAGAGCTGTCATTGATGTGTCAAAAAATGCAGAATTTAGTCATATATTATCGTTCCAAATTTCATCACAATCTACCCAGTGGTTCAAAAGTTAGGGGGGGGGACGGACTTTATGTCCTCACTGTATACATACTCCCAGGTATGTACCAACATATAACAGAATATTTAAGAAATACACATATGCGATAGGATAGAGGGTACAAATATCTACAGTGTGTCCTACCGGGAACTCTTTCCATCGATCATGGAAAAACTATAATTATGAAAAATCTTAAAATTTGGTACCATACTTTGGGGGGCCTATGGGGGGCCATTCGGCTAAAGTATTTTCAAGATGGTAGCACTTCTTGTATACTAGTTATATCGATTGTATGAAAAACTTGCCAAACCGAAATTGAAACAACAATTATATTAAACGATTATCTTGTTCATCGGACATTGTGATTACATCGTGATAACGTCAAATCGTTGATCAAGACATGACAAGACAGTTTGTGACATAAATGCGTCCTAAAAATATTCTAATTAGCGGTAATCTATGTAAAAAGATATTAAAAAGTAAAGCGTAATACTGGATATTTAATTGATTTGATTATTATTGCATGTATTATTTCAGAAGCTTGCAGAAGTGGAGCTCGGTGTCCGAGCGGTTAAGACGTCTGGTTTTTAATCGTTCTCCGCGGTTGACGACGGTTCGATTCTCACCGTGGTCAACTTTTTCTAAGTGTTCCAATATTAAATCTGTGTGTGTAAGGCTGGTAGCATACTTAATATGTAACTAGTACTGCAATATCACTGTATAAATGACTAACAACCTACTGTGCAGCTTTAATTAATAAGGTTTTCCAGGTTTCCCTTATTCTCGTACTAAATGGTAGTTAAAGTTATAACATCGTAAGTCGTTCCTGGGCGCACTCGCGGCCCGCAAAATAATAATATGCCGCTCCCTCTCCCACACAAGTCTCTGACTTCCGGGCTCATAATCGAGATGAGAATGAGAGATAAAGATATTAGAAGTAAAATGTAATGTATGAAGAAGTAGAAGTAAATGTAAATGTAAGTGTAAAATGTATGGTAATATATTTATTCTCTTGTACAGTTGTTATTTTAATTCATTAGTTTTCTATTTGAAGTTAAATATTTCAATTCGTTTAACATAATTTAAAGGTGTCTAATTGCTTAGTGCTTCTAAGCCTACATTTGAGAGATACCATGTTGCTCATATTAAAGGTTCCGCCGCGGCTGTTGAGGTTGAACTATATTAATGCCTTTCGGCTGTGATCTGTTAACTAATTGGCGCAATGTGTTAGTGTCAATAGTTGGGTTTCTGAATAGTTGTTTATCTGGACAATTTACACTTGGAATGCATAGGTCCTGACAAGGAAGTGAAATCCTTACTTAGACGAGGATGAGCGAGAATACTTCATTTAATTTCATCTGGAATTGACAAAAATTAGCAAATGTCTTCTAATAGAAAACATCAATTTCATTATTAATCAATTAATAATAAAGTCTCAGATATGATAAACAAACATTTCACGTCGTTCTAGATGAGTAATGGTAGCATCATTTGGACAAAATTTTTGGAGAATATTTAATAACGAGACATTATATGTTCGTTTTTTTATTTGACTAAATTCTATTACGAATATTTTAAATATATATTGCGACAGTAGATTAAAACTTACAGTATGTTATTAGTAGAGGGAACGAAAGCAAATAGAGCAAATAGCTCACTGAAACAAGATTAGAAAACGACAGTAACTGTCGTCGAAACTAATGCATGAAAAATCTACACGTGAAAATATTGTTAGCAGACAAAGTTTCAAGAAAAAAATTGCTATTAAATTTCCAATTTTATACAAAAAAAAACTTAGATCTGCAATAGTTATTTGTATACCAAGGCCGCAAAACGCAGCTTTGCGCGTCCGAGAGAAGAGTTGTCAGCCGAGGTCGCTTGCGGCCGAGGCTGACAATCTCGAGGACGCCAAAGCGGTTTGCGGCCGAGTTATACACAAAACTTTTTGTGCAACCCTAATAAAACTATATAAATATTGTTTAATATTATTAATATTTTGAAACAGTATTATCTTTGAATAGAAAAGTAATCTAGTGGTTTTACTGTGACGGTGTTTCTATGGAAACGAAATATTTTGACTGTATACAAAACAATTTGACAGTTTTTAAATTGAGTCTATAATGTCTGACACTGAGAGCGATATTTCAATTTCTTGCACTCCTCCACAGCTGAGAAACATCGTAAACTCGGAAATTTCAGATCTAATACCCGAAAAATCTAAGAAGAAATATGAAAAATGTTATGGCAATTTCAAAAAATGGTTTCACGAGCAAAATGTGAAAACTGTCTCTGAAAGTATTTTATTGGCTTATTTGATGGAGAAATCAAAGGCTGTAAAGAGTTCGTGTCTACGGAGCATTTATTCTATGTTGAAGTGTATGCTCAACATAAAAGACGGGATCGATCTGAGGACTTATTTGAAACTGGTACCCTTTTTAAAAAAGAAGTCAGTAGGCTACCAAGCAAAGAAATCAAAAGTGTTAACGCGTGAGCAGATTAATTTATTTCTAAATGAAAATTTTGTAGATAATTTTTTTAATGGAAATTTTTGTTACAGGTAGTTTTAATAATGGGAATATCAGGGGCATTGAGACGAAATGAATTACTACAAATGACAGTTGATGACATCCAGGAAGAGAACACTGTATTAATAGTAACTGTTCCTGATACCAAAACTAACATAAAGCGCATTTTTACTGTTACTAACTTAATTTTTTTAAACATTTACCGCAAATACATAGCTCTTCGACCAAAACATATTACTATCCGTCGTGTTTTCTTAAGATACGGAAAAGGAAAGTGTACTGCGCAAGCTGTTGGACTTCACACAATTGGGAAAATACCCAGCATGATTGCTAAATATCTTGGATTGCCAAACAGCGAAAAATACACGGGTCATTGTTTCAGAAGAAGTTCTGCTACTCTACTGGCCAATACTGGAGCTGAAATGTCGGTTCTTAAGCGTCACGGTGGATGGAAGTCTAGTACCGTGGCGGAGGGATACGTGGAAGACTCTATTGAAAACTAAAATAATATTTCTAATTCTATTTTTGGTACTGAAGCATCTAATTCAAATGTAACTAACTGCAGTAGTTTGGTAGTGCCAAGTGTTTCTAATAATTATTCGAAAACATTAGAATTAGGTGCTTCAGTTAGTTCAGGTGTAAATATTACTAACAATACAAATTGTCAAATTACTGTTAATATTCATCCTCAATAAATACTTGTTAATATGGAATTATTTATTTAATAAAAAAAAGGACTGCTGTTGCCTTATTGCAGAAATGTCAAGTTTTGATTGAAATTTTGACATTTGAGTGACATTTAGTTCGCCGGCCGTTGTTAAGGGTAACGGCCGCAAAATTGAATTTTGCGGACTGTGTTGCGAATGCAAAATAGTCGCTTTGAGGAGGGTTGCACAAAAAATATATTTCCTTGATCGCTGAAGATAACTTTTCATTGATTTGTTTAGTACGCCCCTGCCAAATGCGTTTTTTTGAAGATAACTTGGCAACACCGTATCTGAATTTCAATATTAAAATATCATTTTGCGCGTAAAATAAAGGCGAATCGAATTCGATTGAAAAATATAAGATGTTTCATTAAAAAAAATGAGTTTTGTTCACCCCCTACACTGGATTACCCAGTATGTTCCAAAATAATTTTAAAAGATGGCTGTGAGTGGTGTACATACATAATGCTCTAAAAGGAAAAAAATATATATTCTATAGCAGCTTAGTAATGGACTAAGTCACCTTAGGTGACTCACCCTATATTTACGAAAGTGTTACGTCGAAAAAATTGCACATAAACGTCCTTAAAATAAAGGAAATGTAAAATGAGCAGTGTTTTAAACAGAACCTATGTGATTCTAAGAATAGCAAGACAGGTACTAAATTTAGAAGAATTGTTTTAAAACAGTAACTAAGATTAACATTCTCCTGATGTTTTCTAGCGGAGCTTTTTAAAATAACCTAATAACATGATATATCTATAATTTATTTGTGGTGCAGCTATAGAATACATCATACATTTTTTAGAATTGCACCACCTGCAGAGTAATAAAATATGAAATTATAAATATTCAAAACCGATTGAAAGTGTTGTAGTAAGGCTAACTTTTAATATGATCAAAAACATCGGGGTGTCATATGCATTAAAAACAAATATTCAATAAATTAACTAAACTTTATCAGTGGTTTTTTATTTATAGTTTTAAATATCTTCATCCAGTATTATTTATCATTCAATTTCAAATAAATTTGCAAATGGAACTACATTTCTAAAATCAAAAACAACGGTGCCATTTAAAAATAAATACTAATTTCTATTTAATTACAGTAACAAATTTGAAGTACATAGTAGGCGTAAAATAAATGAAGGGTAGGTTGTTTGGTTGTCAATAATAGTTTTATTAGTCCTATAACTGTTATCACTTTGTAATAGTTCGTGTATTATGTAAAAAGTTAAAAATACCAATGGAAGAAATTGAAGAAAATTATAGTAACGAAGGAACGAACGATATATATTTGAAATAATTGTTCTTTTTGGTATGTGTAACAAGCGTTACAGAGAAACATGTAGACAGTTTAACCTCAGATACCCAAATAAGAAAAAGTTATATTATACGACTCCCAACTCTCTTATAAATAAGTTACAAACTGTTGGAAAATTTAAAGTAACAAGAAGACCCAATAATATTGTCGGAAATGAAGAAGTCGAGATACAGGTATTATTATCAGTAACTGAGAATCCAAATATTTCTCTTCGACAATTGTCTAATTTATATGAAATTTCTCACTCAACTGTACGGAAAATTTTGAATACAAATAATTATAATTGTTATAAATATGCACTTTATCAGCATTTGCATATGGGTGACACACGAAGAAGAATTGATTTTTGTGAATGGTTTATAGTTAAATGTCAAGAGAATTTGGAATTTTTGAAAAACATTTTGTGGAGCGATGAAGCTAGGTTTACAAATAATGGTGTATTTAATAGACACAATTATCAGTATTGGGCCACCAACAATCTTCATTTGTATAAGGAAACTAATTTTCAAAGGTCTTGGAAATTCAATGTATTATGGGTTGGTTTAATAAATAACCGCATTGTTGGCCCATATTTTTATGACGAAAATCTTAACGGTCACAATTATTTAAATATTCTTCATCAAATTGAAAGCGACTTTTTGGATAATATTCCCCTCGCGAGTAGAAGAGAAATATTTCTCCAGCATGACGGTCCTCCGCCTCATAATACCGATGCATTCAACATCTATTTAACAAACACATATGACGACAAATGGATTGCAAACGATAGTCCATTCAATTGGCCAGCACGCTCGCCAGACTTAAACCCCCTAGAATTCTTCTTATGGGGCCACATTAAAAATCAAATTTATAAAAATGAATGGCATAATAAGGAAGCAATGCGAAATATAGTTGAAGAATTGTTACAAACTATACCGCAAGAAATTATATTTAGGGCGACCCAACAAATTTTACAAAGGGGGGAGGCTTGTCTTAATCATGGTATCGTGGTAATCGTGGTATTTTTGAAAATAATTTGTAACGATTACAATTTAGTAAAGATTATAAGTTTGTTACTTATTGTTCATTAGCTTTTACTTCAAATGACTCAGTACATTAGTTATAATAATTTTTTTTTAATATAGCAACGTTGTTTTTGATTTTAGAAATGTAGTTCCATTTGCAAATTTATTTGAAATTGAATGATAAACAAAACTGGATGAAAATATACAGGGTGTCCCATTTAAATTTTGAAATTTGGGGTTACTTCCGGTGAAACCGGAAGTGATGAAACGTAAGTCGATACATTATCAAATAGTTTATAAAAAATGATGAATAAAGTTCCAAAGAACATATAGTGTAAATCTCTTAATAACGGAGATACAGGGGTGTTTACCTTTAAAAAATACACCCTGTACCCCCTCTGGACCTTTATCTTGAAAATTTATATTTCTATGCTTTTACCGCATTATGGGTAGTGCAATCCCAAAAGAAAACTCATGATAAATTAATAACATTACTAATTCAAATTAGATAAAATATAGAGATTGCCTTAAAGGACTATATAATACAGGGTGTCCATTTATAAACTGACACATTTTAACTGCTTATAAGTCGAGAACGATAAATGATATCGATGTGCGGTTTTCACAGAACTTCATCAATTTTTTTAAAGTTTTTTTTGACAGTGTTGCCAAGTTTCAAAATTTACCTGAAATAGGAGGAAAAAAATTTATTACTTTCAAAGGCCGATTTGACAAAGAAATGTAATGGGACACCCTGTACTTTTTAATTTTACATGAAAGCCTGTTAACTTTCCTTTCCGAAAATGTATAAATTGTTTTTCATTGCAATCATTTCTTTGTCCAGAGCCAATTTTGGTAGATGACTCCTTTTTGAAAAGGTCCCTGCTCTAATTGATGAAAATTTTATGGTAATTACCTATGTATCGCTTTATCATGATTAAATGATTTGCGCTATTGCCATGTCTGTAAAAAGTATTTATTCTATTAAATAACAACTACTAAACAATACTGTTAAATAAGAACTAACAGTAACAATAACCTCGGTAACAATACTTATAACAATTTTAACAACTGAACAATTTAATTTTAATTTATACGTAACTAATAAATTAGCTGCTGTATATGACCCCCATTTTGCTCGGAACACATATGCAGACGCACAAATAAGTTGCTGAAGGCGTTTTGTAGCATTTCCGGTGTAATTTGGTTGAAAACGTTTACTATGTTGTTGCGCAGTTCATCCAGATTTCTTGGGGTTGGACTGTAGCAACGTTCCTTTATATATCCCCATATAAAAAAATCTGGAATGGTTAGATCGGGAGAATAGGGTGCCCACTCGATTGGACCTGCTCGCCCAAGCCATCTATTTCCAAAAGTAGTATCTAAGGAATGCCTTGCGACTCTGGAGAAGTGTGGTGGTGCACCGTCTTGCTGAAAATAGACCGTGTTTAAATTCCCTTCCTGCTGAAGTTGTGGATAAAAAAATGTTTCCAACATATCGGTGTAATTGTTTCCATTCACTGTTGCTTCTTGAAAAAAAAATGGCCCATAAATTTTAGACTTCGATACTGCACACCAAACGTTCAGCTTAGGAGAATCCCTTTCAAATTCGTTATAAGTTCGAGGATTTTCATCCCCCCAAATTCGGCAGTTATGCTTATTTACCCGCCCACTAAGGTGAAATGCTGCCTCGTCTGACATTATTAAGTTGGTATCCGGCTCATTTCTAAAAAGATCTAGTAATGTTTCGCACATAAAATATCTTTTTTCAAGGGCGTGATTTTCAATTTTTTGGAAAGTTTGAATTTTGTAGGCTTTAAACTTAATTATTTTTAAAATTTTATGTACTTTACTTTTTGACATATTTATCGTTTGGGCTATTTTTCTAATAGATATTTGGTTATTGTTCACGGACAACACTTCTCTCACCCGCAAAATATCATCCAACAGATTACCTTGTGCATTTAGGACTGTTCGAACTTTCCTTTTAACTGTTCCCTCCTGAGAAAATTGGTGTACCCAATGAAGTATAGAATTGCGTGAAGGTGGAGCTTTTCCAAAAATCAGCCTAAATCTTCTTCTCGTCTCCGTAACTGATTTGCATTCACTAAATAGTAACACGCAACGTGCTTTTTCCTGGGTGGTAAACATATTTAAACCAATTTTAAAACTTTAACAAATTGCAAAAGTATAGAGAACTAATTATTGAGACTGCCCAACGAACGACGTTAACAAGATTTGACAGTAGTTAAGGGATACAAAACAAATCATGCGATTCATAGCCTCCTTGACAAGCCAAAGTTAGAGGTTGTTATTGTTGTTAGTTGATACCGAGAATGTTATTTAATAGAATAAATACTTTTTATAGACATGGCAATAGCGCAAATCATTTAATCATGATAAAGCGATACATAGGTAATTACCATAAAATTTTCATCAATTAGAGCAGGGACCTTTTCAAAAAGGAGTCATCTACCAAAATTGGCTCTGGACAAAGAAATGATTGCAATGAAAAACAATTTATACATTTTCGGAAAGGAAAGTTAACAGGCTTTCATGTAAAATTAAAAAGTACAGGGTGTCCCATTACATTTCTTTGTCAAATCGGCCTTTGAAAGTAATACATTTTTTTCCTCCTATTTCAGGTCAATTTTGAAACTTGGCAACACTGTCAAAAAAAACTTTTAAAAAATTGATGAAGTTCTGTGAAAACCGCACATCGATATCATTTATCGTTCTCGACTTATAAGCAGTTAAAATGTGTCAGTTTATAAATGGACACCCTGTAATTTCTAACTCGTATTTGTTATTATTATTTATTATTTTAGTCGTACTTCAACAATCATCAAAACCGTATTTGATGCATCTCTATTCTCACTTTCGTTTGAGTCAGCAATGAAAATAGTAATGAGTTAACCATTTAATTTTCACCATTTAACTATTTAAAATAGTTAACACTACTACATTCTACCTTTTTATTATAACATTAAAATAACACCTCAATTTAAGTTGATACCGGGGTCTGACAGTCGATGATCCAATTGACTAGTCCCTGCTCAAGCCCGGTTCATGCTCGTGTTCTGTTTGAATTAATTTCGTTAGATTTACTAAAAAGACCCAATTTTTTTATGTAAACGACATAAGATCATAAATGCATTCAATTTTTATAGTTAAACAGAAAGGATATAAGGTATTAGAAGAGCAATAAACATTAGGAACTTGTAATTCAATAAGTGTACTAGTAGCTAGTTAATCTGTGCTAGTAGTAGAACTAGTATTTTTTATGTTTTATGTTCTACACTCCTGTAAAAAACACTCCTGAAAAAAAACTTTTTCCTTTTTTATTATTAAAAGTTGTAATAAAAAGTAGTATGCTGTTATGGAGAAAAAATAAGTAAAATAATAAAAACACCATCAAAATTAGATCCCCAAATCCAAATCCTTTCAGGAAGGGGGTTAAAGACTGAAAACGCAGACAAACACCCTATACCCACCGACATATTACCAGTGCCGAAGCTGGGAACCGAACCTCTTGACCATAATAATATAGAGTATGACTGTGAGTCCGTACCGTAGCGGAGAACATTTTACTTTGATATTTCTATATAAAAAAAAATAATAAATTTGGTGGCTTCGATATAGCAATGAGTCTATTGATGGCCCTCTTGTTAATTGGTACCCGGTAGCCTTCGCATGGTCTATAATTACGAATTCTCTATAAACCAATAGAAATTCAATAAGATTTTTCTTACAAAAAATGTTTGTATAAGATGGCGACGCTAACATGACGGAAAATTTTTCTCCATCTATGGTACGATTTCACCGAAAATCGTAATTTGTGCGTTTTCACGAAATTTTAACAAAAAATTTGAAACTTGACAGTGTGAATGATATGCCATAATGTGCCATAATGTGCCATAATGTGCCATAATTTTACAGGTGATGTAATCCCAAAAGAGATATGAATGAATATGACGTTTTCCATCATCTTTTTAATATTTTTACTGTATATTTTAGAGTAGTGGTGACTTGCTGCTTAACCAGCAACTCATATACAAATGAGGCTTCTAATATGCCAGTTCTAATTTTGTACATTATATATAAGTTGCAACACCCACAGTGTTTACTTTAATTACTGGACAAATTAATATAAATTCTCCATGGATGCATATTTGTTCTGCAGTAAATTTATCTATTTACCGTTATCATCGTCCCTGGAGGCTTTATTAATTCCGATCTTGTCTAATAGGCTTCTAATTAGTTCGTTGATACCAATTAACTTCGCCTATATTGAAGAAGTATTATCGTAGGTAAATATTATTGTCGATAAATAAGTTAAATAACTAAAAAAAACTTGTAGTAATTAATAAAAACAACACAAGCTAGATGAAATCATTCATAAGTACCTACCTTTAGCCAATGTTCAAAAACAAATTAAAAGTTAACTATTAAAACTTACATATTTTATAAAAATGAAGTCTGTTCTCATATCTATTCCAATATTATTCCAATATTATTCCAAATAAATTAAAAATTGAAACCCATAAATTGTGATCTAGTTTGCATCTAGTAGATAATCTAGTCTTTAAGCTTGTCCCACACTTGGGTGTCAGATTGCGGCACGGCACGTCTTATTAAATACGATCGGGATTAACAAAATACTTTCAGAAATATAAGGTATATTCCAGCAGCAATCACCTACTAGTTGGAAGCATTGTGATTGGTTGAAAACCATTTGCTGACTAATTTGGAATGATTTGATTGGATCTGACTAGTTTGTAATTCCTGCTGGAACAGAGCTATAAGTACTGCCCTGTTTCTGCAATCATCTCTGGTTTGAGAAAAAAGAAAATATAAAACTTCCCCTTTTGTCGAAGTTGAGCGATGTGTTGGAGAAAGACTGTGCCTAGGAACAGATCGATATCCTCTTTATAGCACATTGCTCTTACGACACACTTTTTCAGGCATATCTCCCTTACTATTAGAGATGGACCCATAAAACCTTATATTATGACCTTATTCGTAACAAAGAGTTCTTTCAAAATATGTAAAATAATACTGGGTGTTCCATTTAAAATATTAAAGTTTATATCGAAGTAGCTTCATTGTCGCCCTGTAAAAAATTTAATATTTGTAAAACAAGTGCAAAAATAAAAGAAAATTGACGCGTCCGAGCGAATTTTTAAAAAAATTGTGGTTTACGAGATAGTAGAGTAGTAATACCGATTGAGCGCCCCTCCGGAGGGAGGGTGACCTTGAGACGCGGGGTGGGGGGGCGTGGCCTTGGGACGCGGGGTGGGGATGACCTTGAATGACCTTGACACTTGGGTGGGGATGACCTTGAATGACCTTGACACGTGGGTGGTCTGACCTTGAGACGCGGGGTGGGGGTGACATTGAATGACCTTGACACGTGGGTGGTCTGACCTTGAGACGCGGGGTGGGGGTGACATTGAATGACCTTGACACGTGGGTGGTCTGACCTTGAGACGCGGGGTGGGGTGGCCTTGACATTGGGGTGTCCTTGGCATTGGAATGCCCTTGACATTGAGATGACCTCGTCACCTTGAACGTCTTGGGTGGCCCAAGGTGACCTTGGGTCACCTTGGGCCACCTGGCCGCGAAGCAGATTGATCTTGAGACGCGGGGTGGGGGCGATCTGGAGAAGCGGGGTGGGGGGTGACATTGGGTGGCTTTGACTTTGAGATGCCCTTGACTTTGAACGAACTTGACATTGGGATGACCTTGACATTGGAATGACCTTGGTTGGATGCAGGGTGGGGGTGAGCATAGCGATCCCCTATTTATAAAAGAGACTAGAGGGCAACACACAATCATTGCTAGTTAGGCCTGATACTACAGTAAAGCGTAAGATATGTACAAGTGCAGTGCTTGCGGTGTGAGTTTTACTCGTAGTGATAATTTGCGTCGCCACCAGAGGCAATCATGCAGGAACTTAAAGCAAGAGGAACCTCCAACAAAGCGGTCCAAATTGGATTCAAATCCCTCATCGTCGTCCACAAATGATCAAACGTGTAACTGTCAAAATGCGCCATCAACGTCTGCAAATGTGCCAATTTGCAACCGCCATAATGCTCCTTCAACATCAACGAATCTCCAAACTTGTGATTGCTGCAATGTGACCCTAACAACAACTGAAATGAAAAATCACAGAAGAACACTGCAGCATAGAACAAATTCATGTATTACTTTAAGAGATGGCGTTGAAATTATTCAGAGTGCCTTCAAATATAAGATTGCTAGCTACCGAGTTCATAGTGGAACTAATCACCTAGATTATATTAGTTTTTTTAATGAAATTAAGGATGAAATTTTGCACATACTGGAACAAGCACTGCGAGCTCATAGTGCAGTGAAGGTAAATATGGAGACGTTTGCCAAGTACATATTGCAAACAAAAGAAGTGTCAGATATAAAATCGTTCAATACTTCCAACCAAATACTGGACCAGGGGACTAATTTGAGCGATGCCTTTGATACGTTTGTAGATATGATGATTTCACAAACTACAGAGTTTCAAGAGCGCAATTCAGGTCTGTAAAATTTATTATGATAGATCATTATGATAGTTTATTATTAAATTCTTTCTTTATAGGATGGGCCCTCGAACATATAGATTTCGTGGAGGTTAATATCAACAAGTACAGTCCTCTACGCGGCTCATCATATATCAAATTGCCCAAGTTCATATCAAATAAGAAGGCAGTAGTAAATGTGGAAAATCATGATGATCGCTGTTTTGCATGGGCCGTTACTTCGGCCCTGTTTCCTGCAATCAATGGCCATCCATATCGAGTGTCATCATACCCGCATTATTCTAGAGTTTTAAATTTGACAGGGATGAATTTCCCAGTAAAATTGCAGGATATTTCAAAATTTGAAGAAATGAACAATATTTCAATTAATGTGTATGGCCTAGAAAAAAAATTTGAAAAAAATAGGGTAACATATGAAGTTGTAGGACCTCTGCGTTATTCTGGAAAAAAGCTGCGTGTACATATAAATTTGCTCCTAATTTCCCATGAATGTGATATGGATCATCATTGCAATATAGACTGCGCCAATACACATTATTGCTGGATAAAAGATTTGTCCAGGCTGGTCTCATCCCAAATATCGGCTTATGGACATAAAAATTACTTTTGTGATGGCTGTTTGCTATATTTTCCAAATGAATGCCGGCTTGCGGAGCACCAGAGAAATGATTGTAATCACGTTTGTACAACAACACCCTCAAAACAATTTAGGATTGATAAATATGGGAAAGAGGTGCCCGAAAATATATTAAAATTTGAAAGCTTTGAGAAACAAATGCAGGTACCATTCGTGGTGTATGCCGATTTTGAGTCCATTTTGAAACCAATAGATACATGCGAACCAAGCTCTCGTCGTTCTTTTACAAATAAAACGTTTAGTCATGTACCCTACTCTTTCGCATATTTTATAAAATGCTCGTTTGATGATTCAATTTCCAAATTTGAGATGTACCAAGGGTCAGATGCAGCTAAAGTTTTTGTTTCACGTATAGAGGCAGATTTAAGGGAAATCTATAATAAACATATGAAAAACATAGTCCCAATGGTGAAACTTACTGAACAAGAAAGGAAAGACTTTCAAAATGCGACGACCTGCGGCATATGTAAAAAGCCATTCACAGAGAGTGATATCAAAGTGAAAGATCATTGCCACTTAACCGGAAAAATAAGATTCGGTGCTGCACATTCTATATGTAATTTAAATTACAAAGTACCGAGTTTTATTCCCATTATACTACACAACATGTCGGGCTACGACAGCCATCTTTTTCTAAAAGAGTTATGCCGCCATAAAGATAGGATTGATGTAATACCGCAAAACAGTGAAAAGTATATATCCTTCACAAAACATTTATATATGCACGATTATGCTAATAATAAGGGGGAATTAAAAAGAAGATTCATAAAGTTAAGATTTATAGATAGTTTTAAATTTATGGCAGCGTCATTGCAAAATTTAGGCGAGGACTTAGCGGATGATCAAATGGTTACAATGAGAAAGTTTTTTCCCGAAAATGAGAAATTCAGTTTGATGAGACGGAAGGGTGTTTTTCCATATAGTTTCGTGGACAGTTTAGAAAAGTTGAATACCAAAAATCTCCCCTCCAAAGAACAATTTTATGATAACCTTAATGATGAGCATCTATCAGAAGAGGACTATGATAGAGCTAAAAAAGTGTGGAACCTGTTTGGCTGCCAAAGTTTGGGCGAATATTCAGACCTTTATTTAAAGTCAGATGTGCTTCTTTTATGTGATGTATTTGAAAATTTCCGCAAATTTGGCCTAGATAAATATGGACTGGACCCCGCCCAATATTATACGGCTCCCGGATTATCCTGGGATGCGATGCTAAAATTAACGGAGGTTAAATTAGAACTGCTGACGGACATAGACATGATCCACTTTTTCAAGAAGGGAATAAGAGGTGGAATCAGTCAGTGTTCAGAAAGGAAGCATGTCGCCAATAATAAATTTCTGCCGAACTATGATCCCAATGAGGCATCATCATTTATAGCATACCTTGATGCTACAAACCTATATGGACATAGTATGTCTCAACCATTGCCAACAGGTGGATTTGAGTGGTTGTCTGATAGAGAAATAATAGATCTAGATATTATGAATATTTCAAACGAAAGCCCCCAGGGGCTGGTGCTGGAAGTAGATGTGCACTACCCCCAAGAATTGCACGACTTGCATTCGGATCTTCCCTTCTTAGTAGAAAGCGTTGTTCCACCGGGCGCAAAAACGAAATTACCAAAATTGATACCGAATTTAAATGACAAAAAACGATATATTGTTCATTATAGAAACCTAAAACAAGCTATAGAGAATGGTCTAATAGTAACAAAAATACACAGAGCCCTCAAATTTAATCAGTCGTCGTGGTTAAAAATATATATAGATCTGAATACCAAGATGAGAAATAATACAGCAAGTAAATTTGAAAAGGATCTATTTAAACTTATGAACAATGCTATTTTCGGAAAGACTATGGAAAATGTGGATAACAGAAAAGATATAAAGTTAGTAACTCATTGGGAGAGTATTAGAAGATCTATGGGTGCGAATGCACTAATATCTCGGCCGAATTTTAAGAAATGTACGATTTTCTCCGAAGATTTTGTTGCGATTCAGATGGGAAGGCTAAGGGCTGTTTATAATAAGCCCATTTATGTCGGGTTTTCTGTTTTGGAATTATCCAAGACAGTACTATATGGCTTTTTCTATGATGTTATTAAGCGTAAATATGGCGAGAATGCCTCTCTACTGTACACTGACACGGATTCCCTAATCATAAAAGTTTTTACGAACAATTTTTATGACTTTATAATTGAAAATCCAGAAAAATTCGATACATCAAATTATAAAGAGGGAAATATTTTCAACATTCCTAAGGGTCCATCAATTCTGGGTAACATGAAAGACGAGTTTCCTGCCGATCCGATAGTTAGTTTCTACGGCACAGGCGCAAAGGCCTACTATGTCCAATCTGTAGGTAATGAGCTTAAAAAGGCAAAAGGCGTGAAAAAATCTGTAATTAGAAAGGAACTGTCCATAGATGACTATAGGAAGATCGTGGAGGAAGGAGGTCTAATATTTAGAAAGATGAATACATTCCGAAGCTACCTACATGATATATATACAGAAATGAAAAATAAGGTGGCATTATCGTGCTATGATGATAAGCGTTTCGTCATTCCTAATACAACAAAAACTTTACCTTGGGGTCATTCGGATATAACATTTTACCAAACCGAGCCCGAACAAAATTTACGATGGTTAATGTCGGCCATAGACAGTGTTGGGGATGACGTTGTAGAAAGAAATGAGAATTTAGAAGCACTACTTTTAGCATTTTCTGAGCACGAGTCAGAAAATGCTCCATGAATAATTATAATCCAAAGGTCACAACCTTTTTCATTGTTAGAGCTTATAGTTCTGGAAAATTCATGTTTGTACATCTTATTAACTCAAATTAGATTTTTTTTTTTATGTAAGCAACAGTAAAAATCCTATATTGGCACAGATGTAAACCAACCCAAATGTTTTATTCATAATAGATTTAGGTTGGGTCCTCAAGCAAATAGATCATGTTAAGTTATTGTAAATTATTTGTGTATGTAAAAAAAAAGAAAAATGTAAATAAATATTCATATTAGAAATAGCATATTATTTATTACCTATTTGATTACAACTCTAATATCTGTCGGAAACCGACATGGTATATTAATATAATATGTATCTAGTTATACAAAACTAATTTATTGAGATACAATATGTTTTTATTTGGAGCTGATGACACCAGTTTGAACAGATCCTCCTAACACATCATAGGTTAAATATGCATCATGTAGTATGAGCGCATAAACTCGAGTTTGTTCGGGAAATTTTGACTTTCGTGTTTCAAACTCAATTTTGATGTCCACAGTAGATGATTTCAATGCATCTGCTTGGCGAGAACAGTCAAGGACAAACAAAGGATTTTCTCTAAATTCGCCTAGGTCCATCATTGGCTCGCCCATATCTCTGTCATAGTAGCCACGCTGGAAGTTCTCGTAGGCATAATAGGCTGCCGAGTCTAACTTTTTGCTAAAATCTAGATTCCAACGCTCATATGGATATACTTCAGAATTTAGAAATAGCCGAATATTATTAATATCTGCATGTGTAAATTTCGTAACATCCTCTGATCTATTGTTGGAGTAGCTGTCGTTTTGGAATCCAATAATGATATATCGAGGTCTCTCCAGGCTGGTAGTTGTTTTAATGGCCCATATGTCAGAAGATGTATTACGTAGACTAGGTAATTCATATAGATCCCACATACGGTATGCTATCCCAACCTTACCATTATTACGGCTTTTTTTAATTCTATCGAAAAGCTTAACCTTTTGCCGATCCTCGGGCACAATATGTCTTATCTTCCATTCGATTTTGTTTATTTTCAATGTTGCATCAACCTCTCCGATGTATGAGTCTTTAAATGAGCGGGATATTATTAGAATTAGATCCAACTTGGCGTTCATTACACCTCTGGCATAATCTTCCGCAAAGCCCATTAGGTACTTCAGGGGCAGCTTACCACTGAATATGTGGCTATCAGCGTCAAAAATATCCTGCTTGTTCTGGGTGAGACCCCAACCAGTTGTTAGTAGGGCTCGTGCCTGTGTTTGACCAAATGAGACCCTCGTCTTCATGGTAGTAGTAATGCCAGGCTTACGTACTTCAGCCACCTTTTCACCACCCATTTCTAGACGTATTTCATCGAATAAAAATGCGAGTGCATTATTGGATAAGTAGCATTGTTTGCCAGCCTCATTAGGCGTAAATTTTCCCTCTATGAATATATAACTGTCTGCAATGTCGAGAATGAGGTCTTGAAAATTTATACTAATACGAATTTCATCTGAGTTGTTAAAATTTGGAGATCCATACGGTTTGTATGTGTGCTCATGTAGACTAATCAGAGAATTATCAAGCAGAGGTTCATCAAAAATTTCAAGCTTTTCACTAGTTGCTATGGCTGCCATATTAATAATATTAATTTCGTAGCTTTAATCCTATAGATCGGAGAAAGACTCGGTCCTTATCTGACAGTCTATGTCTTAACTGTTTAACACACTTACGTCGAATGAATTTATTCCCACAATGGTCTCTGTTTTTATTACTACTAATGTTCAGTGGGAATAACTTATGACGATTATAGCAGAAACCCATTTTAGTTTAACATCAGTATTATGATAATTTCTTTAATTCTAGCTTAACAATGATTTTTTCACCGCGAAAGTTGATTAAATCGCCGCTGTCGTCCAATATCTGCAGAGTGATGCTGTCGATAAACTGCCGTTTTTCCGGTCCAACAGGTAAATATATTATATTAGCAGGCTCCCTGGAAAGCTTATATCCTGGTTCAACATCTACATCAAACTCGAAGATGGTATGTGATTCTTCGGCGTTCAGATAAGCCCCACTAATAATGTTGCAATCTATGCGTATCATCCGTACTTTCATAATATCAACGGGAAGGGTGGATTTATGAGTTGCATTTGGCCGTAAATGTATCGCTTCAAACCCCAATAGACTACCTATTGAATCTCCCTGTGAAAAATCTATTTCATACTTTGACCAAATCTCACATTTTAACGTATTGTTGTTTGCCTTTAAAGAGAATACTTTTGCTGCGTCTTTTTCATCAATATGCATAATGTTTAGCAGTGCAAGATAGATTTCATCTATTTCATAGGCGCCCACAGGTATGCGAACCTTGTAGAATCCGCCCTTAGGATCAATTTTATATCGGAAACCATTATTTCTCTCATCCACATTGAATATCGAGTTATAGGAGTAGAATCCAGTTAATCCTAGCCCATAGCGGCTATTTGCATCCAATTGGATGGCCGGATAAAACTCTGCGCTAAGCACGCTTGAGCGACCTGATAGGGTGAAAGTGAGCGACATAACTAATGTGCTTGGTATGTGCTGTATTACTTTATTGTGTAGAACAAATATGATGTAATTTTCTCTTCCGTGGAGGTGGGGCATCACTATTATTTGATGCTACACTTATGTCGCGCATCTTACAGAAGCAGCAAAATATTTTTCGTGGTGGGGGGCCATCGTTGACATCAATATTGCTGCTGCTACCATCGCCATCATTTGAAATGGAGTAATGTTCTTGACAGTACTGATATTTCAATATATCAATATCATTCTGGAGATGCTCCGGTAACTTATCCCACACTAATGCAATTTCATGTGCGGCACAGCCAATCATCACCTCCTTAGGCATATCTGATAATTGCTGCTTAGTCATCTTGAGCAAACTACGCACTCTAGAGAATGCAATTAGTGAGTGTCCCATTCGCTTAATACTGTCTCGATCCATTGCGGTCGTCACTACTGAGTTTATTTGGTTTTTGGGAATTTAGATACTTTAAGCACAAGTGACCACACCACACTGTATTGAAATTCTGCTGTCTGTTATAATTATAATAAATCTTATTAGGGGGTTTTAAACTCTTGCGCATGTATACAATTAATTCTATAGGTGGCGGCAAATCTCCAAAACTATCAAAATAAGTAACTAACGCCCCACGCTTCTTATATGCCACCCAGTGGGTACCGGGACCATCTATACCGTCCAAATTTATAATGGAGGATTCGTTGTAGCGCGGTCCGGAGCTAGGCAGACTATCGCGCATATAAACGCCTCGAAAATATGGTATCGCCATCTTCTTGGCATAATGCGTAAGATCGACGTCGGTAAGAGCTCTTTGAGGTAGGGCGTCTAGTAGTTTTTTGAATTCTGTGGCTTCAGATAAAGTCCCAATCCATTGCGATATGATTTCAAATATAGTCCTTTACCACTCTTCCCCACAGCAATTGCCTCCATTTTTCTATTATGACGATTTGCCTCCGCTAATTCGTCTCTGCTCACCTTTGCACTATCTATAGCTTTGGCTATACCTGCAGCAGATCCAACTATGCTGCCCAACGCTGACAATCCCGCAAAAATAGGTATTAAAGGCAGAATTCCACCAACTTTGGGGATGGGTATTACACGAGGCATGCGAATATTGCGCTTCCCTCCAGCCATCTTTAAATGCCGTCGAGCTGCCTGCAGTGCAATTTTAGCCACCTTCTTTGTGTCTTTTACAGCGCTTTTCTTACCGCCAGCCTTCCGCAGTGTATCACGCACCTTGTGAACTATTCCGGAGCCGAAAGCTATTTTTTTAATGATATTCTTTCTCTTTTGAGTGCTGTCGGATTTTTTAGACGTACAGCCCATGCCAAGATGTTGCTTTCCCTTCATTATTGTTGTGACTAGCCAAGCGGCGGCCTTTTCTCCAATGCTCGAGTCTTTAGATTTAACTCTCTCCCAAGCAGCTTGTTCAAGCTTATAATCCGCCTTGTGTCGAGCTGCCAGATCGTCTCTGTTTTGATCGTAGGCAATGTCGTGCTGCTTGCATGCAAGATCTAGTTTGTTTATACCTGGATCACCCCGTGCTAATCTTTTATGTAGTTTGGTTCCCGGCCCACAATACTGGTAACCTCCGGGCAGATGTAATTCAAATGGGATCTTATTTATAAGAGAATTAACTATTCCAGCTCCGCCGATCTTTACTAATCGTTCGCGTTTTTTACATGTGTATCGCATGGTGGGTGACATTTAAATAGCGATGATATAACATGCATTAGCTTATAAAGATCTCAGTCGTGGTACGATGCGCATTGTAAAGCAGAAACAAAATTTCCTGGTGGAAAATTTAGATGAAAAGGTGGGATGTGGACTGGACGGCGCTAGCAAACGCCATGGCCCGCTATTGCCCTCAACCGTTCGCGGCATTATAATCGGCCCTTCAAACTGCGGAAAGACGAATGTAATGCTATCTCTACTTACCCATCCGCTTGGAATACGCTTTGCCAATGTATACCTATATTCAAAGTCGCTAAACCAGCCAAAGTATGAGTATTTGCATAATGTTTTAGCGCCGATTAAAGGATTGGGATTTTACACATTTAGCAATAATGCTCAAATAGTGGAGCCCTCCGAGGCAAAACCGAACTCCATCTTTATATTTGACGATGTAATATGTGAAAAGCAGGATGTTATAAGATCATATTTTAGTATGGGCCGTCATCGAAATGTGGATTGTTTCTACCTGGCACAGACATACTCCCGCGTGCCGAAGCAGCTTATTCGGGACAATAGCAATTTTATAGTTTTGTTTAAGCAGGACGACATGAATCTACACCACATATTTTCCGACCATGTGTCGCCGGACATAACATTTAAACAATTTCAAGAAATGTGTGCAGAGTGCTGGACAGATAAATATGGATTTTTAGTCATTGACAAAGATAGAGAAGTAAACGAGGGGCGATATCGAAAAGGTTTTGACAGTTTCATATATCCATGATATATTTAAAACAATATTTCAATCGTCCTTTAGACACCGTAGAGTTTATATCGTCGTTCATATGTCATATTGCCGACAATGATGAAAAATGACAGTGATGTTGAGGAGATTACCAGCAGCATAAATTTAAAACGTCGATTGGTTCTCGCAACCGATGCCGTACGTAAGAAATTCAACTCTATTAAAAATGCGAATGTTGAAAATCAGCTCGCACTCGAGAAGATATATGAGCCAATAACTAAACCATTAAAGGCAATATCTTCGGCAGTAGAAATAAAGCCACACATCCAACCAGCACAGAAGAGGATGTCTACCCAGGAGACATATACAGAAGAAGATAGTGGCGACGATGCTCTCATGAATGTGCCTGATAGATCGCCTTCCCTATCTTTCATGGAAACACCGCCCCATTCGTCGATATTTACCACGCCAAGTTCTGAAATTTCTTTTGCCGACAGTGTGAAAGAAATCCGCGATATTGCTAAAACACATATAGAAAATCTAAAGTCTGGAGATTCTAAATATGATACAATGTATGGCGTGCGCATAGATGCTGTTACAGGTAAACTACGAATTGGTGATGCGGAAATACGCTTTACAGATAATGGAGATATAACATTGTGGCAGGGTAAAAAGAAAGTTGGAGAGTATCCCGGCAGTTCCGAGCTGTATGATAGAATATTTCTGAAACATCCTGCGATTCTGGGTAGTGGTGAAGTTAATACCACAGATGCTGAAGGTCAAATATATGGCGATATACTAAAGAAGACAAAGGCGCCCTATTTAAATTACGACGTGAGGAATGGTCTGAACACTAGCAAAGGAAAAAAATTTCGTCTTATTATAAAACCACTAGTATCTTCAACAATACTAACTAGGTCCGCCAAAAAGGGCTTAGGGGGAACAAATATACCCACCCAGAAATTATACAATGATAGACCTGTGGATTATGTCTACTGGAATAAGCCCCAGGAATTGGTGGCCCGCCTACGTCTTTTATGGAGTTCAAAAATGGCGGGGAATAATAATGTCGATAACGAGATTATGAGCTTGATTCAAGAACTGAGGGAAGAAAAAATAGTGTACTAGAAAATAAGATATGTCACTAATTCTACATTCATTAAAGCGCCCCTAACTATAATATACTCTGACGCACCTAAATTGCATCATATGTGATCAGAGATGGTTAAGGTGAAGGGCGTTATTGACAAGTTCGGGCGTAGAAGACATGATGCGAACAAGTCGATAATTCTACGTGGGCCGCCGGGTGTTGGCTTTAAGCTTACTGACGGCGGACATTTTGATATCGAGAATAGGCGCTTAAAGAATATTGCAAATCCTGTAGATGGTGGAGATGCTGTATCGGGTGATTTCTTATACAATTATGTGAAGAAATCTAGCGCTATTTCCAATAATATTTTACTGGAGGAAATGAGTAAACTTAATGCAAATATGAAAGATAACATGATTGGGATTGCCGAATTGAAGGAATATACCGATAAAAAACTTTCATCTCTAGGCTTCAAACGTACCAATGGTGGTGACATCGATATTCAGAAGAAACGTTTAAAGAATATTGCAGATCCTGCAGGTGGTGCAGATGCCGTATCTCGTGATTTCCTCTATAATTATATAAAAAAATATAATGATGGCGTTAATGGAATTTTTTATCAGAAAACGAATGAATTGATTAAACTTAGTAAGGCTATAAAAGATATTAGAGAATCCCTTACTGAGCTGAAAGATTATGTTGATGAAAAATGCTTATCAGCCACGAGTAAAACATAATTATAATGCTTTAAATGTTACAACATTAGTAAAGTGAACCACACTAATGTAGAAGCGCATACATGGAGCATGCATGTAATATTTTTTAAACGCTAGCGATAGATAAATTTCAAAATAAGTAAAGATATGATGGCTAGTAATGTGAAATTACAGGTTGTTAATGAGTTACACCGATCGGCACGTAGAAATTTCCGTAGGAGAAGAACAGTGATCAAAGGCTATGGAGATTTATGGCAGATTGATTTGGCCGAAATGCAGCCCTATGCTGGTGATAATAGAGGACATCGTTATATTCTCGTGGCGATTGACTGTTACTCCAAGTTTGTGTGGACAAGACCTGTAAAAAATAAAACAGGCAACGAAGTTATGCAAGCCATGAAGAGCATTTTTGAGGAAGCTAACTACTTTCCGGTTAATTTACAAAGTGACAATGGTACGGAGTTCTACAACCGAAGCTTTTCCGCATTAGTTAGACAACACGACATCAATCATTATTCTACATACAGTACAAAGAAGGCAGCAATCGTGGAACGAGTAATACGTACTTTAAAAAGTTTTTTATATAAAGAATTTTCGGCTAGAGGTAAATACAAATGGTTGGATATTCTGCCTACCATTACAAAAGTTTACAATAGTAGGGTGCATCGTACAACTGGTATGAGGCCCATCGATGTCACACCCGCATCGCGTTTAAATATGTATAATCACATTAAAATTGCATTAAAACCCAAATTTCGAGTTGGAGACATAGTTCGAATAAGTAAATATAAGGGCGTATTTGACAAAGGATTTACACCCAACTTTTCAACGGAGCTTTTTAAAGTAGTGAAAATTAACATAACAAATCCCACAACTTATGAGCTTGAAGATATGTCTGCTCGCCCAATTAAGGGTTGCTTTTATGAAATGGAACTATTAAAAACTAAACACTCTGATGTATATCTAGTGGAGAGGATTCTAAGAAAAAGAGGCAACAAAGTATTTGTCAAATGGCTGGGTTTTTCGAAGGATCACAATTCTTGGATTAATAAAAATGATATAGTTTAATATATACTTTTTTTAGACTTAGAGTAATTACTTTGGTTGTATTATATCCAACATCGGTGTTATAGTATGTACCTATATTATTTGGATTATTGTAAAATGTAAACTTGCTTCAAATGTAACCAGATTTCTAATAAAGTATATTATGCAATCTTAACTGAGCATCTTTCATTTATTCATCACTCAGGACCACCCGAGTGGCCCAAGGTGACTAAAGGTCACCCGGGGCCACCCAAGGACACTCAAGCGGCCCAAGGTGACTCAGGTATGCCGTAATCATTGATAGATGGACCAAGGTGACACAGGGTCACCTTGGACCACCCAAGGCGATAAAGTCGTCCCAATGTCAAGAGCATCCCAATGTCAAAATATCTTAAGACACGGGTGACACAAGGTGACCCAAGGTCACCTTGGGCCACCCAAGACGACCCAAGGTCACCTTGGGCCACCCAAGGCGACAAAGTCGTCCCAATGTCAAGGGCATCTCAATGTCAAGAAATAAATGACGACATGTCGTTTTAATTGCTCATGTATCGAGTACACACAAAATCTATCGCTCAAGGTCATACCGCTATGTCACCCCCCACCCCGCGTCTCAAGATCAATCTGCTTCGCGGCCAGGTGGCCCAAGGTGACCCAAGGTCACCTTGGGCCACCCAAGACGTTCAAGGTGACGAGGTCATCTCAATGTCAAGGGCATTCCAATGCCAAGGACACCCCAATGTCAAGGCCACCCCACCCCGCGTCTCAAGGTCAGACCACCCACGTGTCAAGGACATTCAAGGTCACCCCCACCCCGCGTCTCAAGGTCAGACCACCCACGTGTCAAGGTCATTCAATGTCACCCCCACCCCGCGTCTCAAGGTCAGACCACCCACGTGTCAAGGACATTCAAGGTCATCCCCACCCCGCGTCTCAAGGTCAGACCACCCACGTGTCAAGGTCATTCAATGTCACCCCCCACCCCGCGTTTCAAGGTCAGACCACCCAAGTGTCAAGGTCATTCAAGGTCATCCCCACCCAAGTGTCAAGGTCATTCAAGGTCATCCCCACCCCGCGTCCCAAGGCCACGCCCCCCACCCCGCGTCTCAAGGTCACCCTCCCTCCGGAGGGGCGCTCAATCGGTATTACTACTCTACTCGAGATATATAATTTATTCCTTACTTTACGACTACACTGTTATGCTAAAATAACCCCTAACCTCTTATGATAAAAATGAAGCACTGAAGCAATGTTCTCAGACGCTTCATGTATAAATATTAAGCCAACTTTTATATTGAATTTCACATTTCATAAACAAATGTTGATTTAGTTAATAATATGGCGGCAGTAATAGCTCAGTATGTCAGGTGTTTGGTGATAGCTTGTGACTACCAGAGTGGCATATTGCGGCGCGAATTCGAATGTCGCCAGGAGAGAAATGGCATCTCTCCCAGGGAATAGTTGTGTATCTGCGTTTTTTTTTCATGTGTAATCTCCCTCTACACAAACCAGAGGCTTTCAGAAGGAAGGTTGTCCATATCTATGGTGTTTTATATTTTTATGTTTATATGACTATGACTAGACTACATATTGATAATATCTAAACTAAATTTGATAATATCTAAAAAAACCAAAAAAAATAATAGTATTTTCCTTAAATCATGAAATAGAAAATAAAAACAAATTTTATAATTATTAGTTGATTGCATAAATATTATATAAACAAATCTATATTGTAATCAATATTGTGCTCCTGATTTTCCTGAATATACAAAATAAAAATTATAGTTTAAAAAAACTAAAAAATATGTTTTTATGATTAGCGCAACGAAAAATTTTAAAAACTGCCATATTATTGCATTGTCACCAGAGATCGATACTGAAATACCATCAACAAACCAACATAACACTTAGATGTGGGCTAAAAAGGAGTAAGATTTGCTTACAATGTTAGCAAGTTAGCAGCCATAATATTATGTATATTACGTTTTTCAAAATCTTGTATTGAATTGTTGTCTTCTCATAGATCAATACAAAGGGAAAATTTAATTTACTACAGATGCACTGGTGGACGGTCTCCTGGTCGGTCTCCTGGTTATGCATTTAGTACGTAGTGTAGTCAACGATTTAGCCATCTCTCTTGCCGTCTTCCAGAGTTCATTTTGTTTCTTATGAAAAGAAAAGGGCAGAAATGAGTAATGGAAGGGACACAATAACCCAAATAAGCTTCATACCTCCATATATTTTTCGTAAATAAACCCTGTAATTTTAATAGGTCGCCGTCAGGAAAGGTAGCAAAACAACGGTATATAAATTTCCTAATAAGCTTCTCGTATCTAGGTCTTTCAGAAAATATACGGGGCCAGGCTCATGCCTTGAATATAACTCAAAATTTGTGCCTTGCATATGTGCTATTCAAAAGTGGTGCACGTATTGCGACGGAAAATTTACAGCTATAAATTGTGTTTAGTATTGAACACGTTTGTTACTAAAATTGAATTTTAGGTAAATATCGCCAATGCACAGAATATTAACGACATCATATTAGGTGTTATTCATATTTTATAAACATTTCTGTTTCATTTATGCAGCTCACTTCCTTTCACAAAGTGTAATAATTCCTGTTCTGTTAGTATTATTAAAATAATAAAGATTTCCTTTGGCTCTAACTATTTATGATCCTTATTTAATTTTCTTTTAATACGTTTTAATTTACAGAATATTTAATAGTAATACTGCGATTATTATATAAATCCGAAACAAAAATTGAAGCGATGGTCGTCATATGAAATACCATATAAAATTATAACTCTCAAAACTAATAACCACACCATGGCAATAATGGTGTGGTCATCAGACAACAAAGGCCACAGAATAATAGTAGGTCTCCTAAGAGGAGACTGTTAGGCTAAATAGGCACATGAATCTTATGGGACTGTCAGAAGATGCAACTTGCAGATTCTGTCAAGAAGAAGAGGAAACCTCAGTACACGTACTATGCCAGTGCGAGGGCCTGACAAGACTGAGATTTCAAATACTTGGGGAAGGAAGACCAAGAGCCAATAGCTACATGGAAGAGCCTCTATCAAGGCTGTGGAGTCTAATGCAAAGGACAAAGCTGGACAAAGTGCTCTAAATAGGTTGGGAGTGCCACAATAGATCTTCTAGGTCGCGGTGGACCAGGCCAGGAGGCCGACTCCTATAGAAATCTAATCTAATGGCAATAATACCATGTCTATACGCACATATCCCATAGTGGCGCCCAGAGAAAAACTAACTCGGAAGGAAAATATGAATAAATTAAACATTTTACAGTTAAATGAATTATTTTGTTTTATAAGGACTTCGTTACCATTTCCATATTGCAGCAAATTGTAATACTACATGATAATTATATAACGGTTTCAGAAATAATAATGTATTGTGAAAGGCAAAATTGTCTCAATTATCTAACATAATTATTTTTTAAGGTAATAGGGAACAGTTACAAAATAATTTTAATATGTTTTTATAACAGTGCTAAAAATGCCACAGTATGTTACTGCTGGCTACTGTTTTATAAGTTTAAATATATTATATCTCAGTTACAGAAACGCTTATAAAATAATTTTTTAATTGATTTAAAAGAAATTTAATAATTTTGTTGCAAAAAGGTTTTAACGACAAATTTACAAAACAGTTTAGTTTTAGACAAGTCAGTCATTAGACAAGTGTTTTCTACAAGTCTAATATACTATATTAGCATTTTTGAAGTAGTAATAAGACATCAATAAAACATAATAATTGTATAACATTTAATTTTAAAATAATTTCCTGGTTAGGAATTGAAATTTTTAGATATATCGTTAAAAAAGTATTATAGTGGTTAGCAATACTATTATTATTGTTATTATAAATTCATTATTTTGAAAATGGTAAAGTTTTTGAAAAATCGCTTGGACCCGTCGATTTTGTTTTCTTATTACACTTGTTACGTGATAACTTTTTACAGGGTAACTTAATGAAGCTAGGTCGATATAAACTTTGATATTTTAAATGGAACACCTAGTACTGTTTTACATATTTGGAAAGAACTCTTTTTTACGAATAGGTTATATAAGGTTTTTATGGGTCTATCTTTAATAATAAGGGAGATATGTCCAAAAAAGTGTGTCATTTTCAAAATAATGAATTTATGCGGGACTTTATGGACTCACACAATGACACTTATTTTTATTCGATTTATATAGCTTACATTAGATTTTAAACTAGGAGTATTATTTACTATGTTCCACATCGTCTTGCAAAATTTGAAGAAAAACCAATTTTTATCCTATCCACTTGCATAACTTTCTTATTATTATCTTTGTGCGTATGTATTTGAAGTGATTTAAATACAGATGGAATTTCTAATCCCTTAGTTATCCATAATTTATTATTTTTTTTGTATGTAGTTACCTACTTCTTTAACAGGAAAACTAATACCTATCTAATCATTCATTAGATCTAGACATTGTTAAAACGCATCATAATTTACAGTTTCTGCTATACAGGGCGCCCTATTTCTTGACCCGTTGCATGGGTAACTTTTTTATTAGTGGAGATACAAAAACGCTTAAATGAGCAAATTGGTGCAGTTTCGTATTAGTAATTCTACGGTAAGGCGAAAAATTATATACGGGGGAAGGTTGAAAAGTTATTGACAAAAAACGAAAAATCCAACTTTTCTATTATCCCTCGTAGCTCGTTCATTTGAAGAGTTAGAGAAAAATGCTTCACATGTTTTTTGCAGTATTTTTCATGTAAAATGACATGCACTTGCTACTTTTTATATATCTCTTAAAATGGTTGAGAATCACAGTAAAATATATTTTTTTTAAATGTAATGGATAGGTGGCTGTGACATTAACCGAAAGTCCCCTTTTTTCTCTTTCAGATGATATAACATAGTCCATATTTTATCCTTACAAAAGTAATAATAATCGTTGTTTTTAAAGAAAGTTTATTGTCACATCAAGAATGCTATGGATTATGGAACAAAAGAATGTTTTGAGAACAGAAATTATTAATTAATTAATTATATTGAAGTAAATGTTCGAAATGACCACCATCCTGTTGGATACATAGTAAGCAACGTTTCTGGATACTTCTTAAAACATTATTTATTGTATTTCCATGTATGCTTCTAATTGCATCTTGAATCCTGACTTTTAGATCCTCTATATCTAGAGGAGCTGTCACATAAACTTTATCTTTCAATAACCCCCAAAGAAAGAAATCTAAGGGGGTCAAATCAGGTGTTCGCGCTGGCCAGTCGATATCCATTCTATTTCCTATAACATTATCAAACTGTTCATGTAAATATTGTTTTACCTCGCGGGAATTATGCGCAGGTGCTCCATCGTGTTGGAAGTATTTAAGATTTCTAAAAATATGAAGTGGTAATTCATTTAAATATTCCTCTGTTAGAGTATTCCTTAGAAAATGAAGGTAATTATTCGCATTCAAATTATCTTCGTAAAAATATGAGCCAATAATTTTGCCACAAAAAATTCCACACCACACATTTATCCCAAATTGACGTTGATTTCTTCTTTCAGAAACAAGATGTGGATTTTCTCGGCACCACATTATGTTATTATGGCGGTTAAAAATACCATTGTTGGTAAATCTACTTTCATCACTGAATAAAATCTTTTTCCAGAAGTCTAGATCCTCTTCGCATTTTGAAATGTACCATCGACAAAATGTCATCCTTCTTTGATTATCAGCTGGATATAAAGTATTGTATATGGAATAATGATAAGGCTTTAAATTGTTACCTTTTAAAATAGCTCTTACAGTTTCCTTGGAAGTGTTGCAGTGATGTGCAATTTCTGCAGTTGAAGAATCAGGTTTAAAATTTACATAAGCCAAAACATTTATTTCAGTGTCTTCATTGAAGTTTCTTTCATCCTTAGGCTTTGAAAAAGAACCGTATAATCGTATATTATTTTCCAGCTGTCTAAATATTCTATGATGGGGTTGTCTTCGTTCCATGTAAGTTTCAAAATAAAGATTCGCTGCAGCTTGTGCATCTCGATTTTGGTTATAATAACAAAATAGCATATCATTTTTCTCTTCGTTGGTGTACATATTTGCAACACTATTATTTTGTATGCAGTATTAATAATAAACAATAAACTACTTAACAAAAACTAAAAATGTCACTTATGATCTGTCAATAATTAAATGCCAACTAGACGTTTTTAAAAATATCAGGAATCTTATTTTTTGTTCCATAATCCATAGCATTCTTGATGTGACAATAAACTTTCTTTAAAAACAACGATTATTATTACTTTTGTAAGGATAAAATATGGACTATGTTATATCATCTGAAAGAGAAAAAAAGGGGACTTTCGGTTAATGTCACAGCCACCTATCCATTACATTTAAAAAAAATATATTTTACTGTGATTCTCAACCATTTTAAGAGATATATAAAAAGTAGCAAGTGCATGTCATTTTATATGAAAAATACTGCAAAAAACATGTGGAGCATTTTTCTCTAACTCTTCAAATGAACGAGCTACGAGGGATAATAGAAAAGTTGGATTTTTCGGTTTTTGTCAATAACTTTTCAACCTTCCCCCATATATAATTTTTCGCCTTACCGTAGAATTACTAATACGAAACTGCACTAATTTGCTCATTTAAGCGTTTTTGTATCTCTACTAATAAAAAAGTTACCCATGCAACGGGTCAAGAAATAGGGCGCCCTGTATACAAGTGTGCACAAATAATATTTGTGTTGAATTATCATACAAGCTATTGAAATATACTTCACATTTAGCAATATATGTTTGATCCATATTTGTACTTATGCAGTCTATGCAAATTTTACCTCTGATTAGAGTTTTAACCATATTATTGATTTGGTATGGAAGTCAAATATCAATCACCATAGTTTTATATTATTGGTTTCAATTAATTAATCAGTATTCATATCTCCGCAAAATAATGTTTTGTTATTTTTATTTTTGCATAGGTACTGCATCACTTGATTTAATTTGTTAAGAAATATTTTTACATCTGCATCTGGAGATAATTTTTGATTATTTACTATAAGCCTCTGCTACACCCATTTCAAATTCTTCTCTTCGCAGTATTAATTTTAGTATAACATAATTTAATTTAGTATAACATAATTTTAGAATTAATTGTTCTTAACAAATATTGCAACACTGCCGTAAATGTTAGCCAATGTTCACTACTAATACATTCATCCGATCAAGAGATATTTCAATTTTAATGCGGAAACACCATAATTTCATGCATAAAACTATTTTTTTTTTTACTTTCATTAACTGTCTTAGCATTTGAGTGCATACATATATTATCAATGCTCGTAGTATTATAACAGTAGTGTGTGATAGTATGAGTGCTATATATCACCATTATTAATATATCTTACTTGTTTTGCATTTTCTCTTCAATAAACAGGGCAGTCACTATCAAATATAAAAGGTAAGTGTACTAGTTCATTTCAGAACAAAGAATTCGTATAGGTCAAGTTATGTGTACCATACTTCCTCAATTTTATGTACAAATTGAAAGTTATTCTTTTCTTACCTGTTAAAGTGATATTTTTAGCTTTTTCTGTGTATCTACTATGAAAATTAAATTAGAAAGAGAAAACATAAAATCGAATACAGTGTGTAAGTAATAGCAGAATTTTTACAAATAATGTATAGCCCCTACGTTGTGGCGGTATTCAGATACTGAACCCCTTAATTAGGCAGGTAGACTTTTACTGCGTATATCTGAAAACTGAGAACTGAAAAAGTTGTATTCATTATAATATGAATATGTCCTGGATACTGTGTAGTGTCCAGGAACACATTATTAATGGTGTATCATAGTTTTATGCACTCTGTTTTATCCTACGCGATACTTGTTTGGGGTCACGCACCTTCTAGCAATCAAGTGTTTTCGCAGCAAAGAAAGGCTATAAGGGTTATAGCGGGTTTAAAATACAGAGATGAATGTACTTGAATTAATTGAATGTACTCACGTTTCCTTGTACTTATATATTCCATTGCCTTGTTCATGTTAAGAAAAATATAGAGTCATTCCATTGCAACCATGAAAGTCACTCATATAGCACCCGTAATAGAAATTACTCGTCAGATAAATACCTAAGGTTAACAAGAACAAGAAATGGTACTGGTTATTTGGGTGTAAAATTTTTTAATGTCCTACCTGACCATTTAAAGACTCTACACTTGAATAAATTAAAAAAAAAATAAGAATTATTTAATGATGAACGCGTTTTATGATTTTAATCAATTTTTATCAAGCGACTTTCGCGAGATCTAGTGACTATTTTGAATTTGTTTGTTCGTAGTATTTTTTTCTTTTAATTTATTGTTTGTAATATGTATGTATCTATAATTCTACTTGTTATTTATTGATCTTAATCTTTTTAATAATAGGCACTTTAATATGATTATTTGTACTCTAGCTAGTAAGTAAGTAATCTCCGTATGTATGTATCTATAATTCTACTTGTTATTTATTGATCTTAATCTTTTTAATAATAGGCACTTTAATATGATTATTTGTACTCTAGCTAGTAAGTAAGTAATCTCCGTATTCTGGTTTTTGTGACGAGTGTAAACACCCTGGTGTATATTAACAAGAATTTTAAATAAATAAATAAAAAAAAATATGCCTATTCTAAACAAATCATTACTAAACATGTTTTGTACCAAAAATTTACCATTGTTTTCAATACTTTCACCACATATACTCTACAAATTTCATTTTACCATAATCACTATTTAATTACAAAAAAACACACACTAATAACAGGGGACTAATAACTAATAATAACAGGGGACGTAGATTGACAATCCTAAGAAGTGCTCATCCTTTCAGCTCTAACCACTATATTTCGATAATTTTAAATAGCGTTACACCCTTTGTGGCACCTTCCACTTAATTTTAATTAGAATGCAATAGTCAAAACCGTTTTTAAATATATTATTTATTTCTCACCGACTATGGAAATGTAATTTTTTATCGAAACTGTTTTTTTTTATGTTGAACAAAATGAAATGGAGTGTTAAGAACTTTTCTTAAATATTAAAATGAATGTAAATCTTTTAAACTTTCCATAATTTTTAAAGAGTGCTATAAAGTGTATGAGTAAATTAGCTGATTTAGTAGGTATACTTACACAAAATTTAAAATAATCTTGCTGGAAATGTTTCACTTATTTTCATTTTTATCGTGTAAATTTTTATTTACACGAGAACCTATTTTTTGGACAAAAGAAAATCGACTGATAAAACGAATCATTTCCAAATTGGTTAAGAAACATTTGTTTCGCTGATGAATCACGCTTCTCGTTGAACGGCTGTGTAAACAGACATAATTGCATGTAAGCTCTAAAAGCATCTTAGTATATATAGACAACGTAGGACTTTGTAAATTGTTTGAGACATTGGAGTGAACAACATCCACACTGGATGAGAGAGGGATACACGCAATACACTTAAAAGCTTTCTGGGCTGGAATTTTAGATGACCATATCATCAGTTGGTCGTCGTCACTTTTTTATAAAAATAATCTAACTGGTGAGATATTTCGAAAAATGTCATAAATTCTCACGTAACGCAAACTGCCCACAATGATGACGACTTAAATCCCATTAAATATTTTTCGTAGATTCCCCAATCAGTGAATATGAAGACGAGGCAGTATTGAATGGCCATCAAGAATACCAAACTTTACCTCAATTGATTTGTTTTTGTGTGGCCACTTAAAATTAGTTGCATTTTGTACACAACAAGTTAATCTACAGGAACTAGGCCAAAGAATAATTGGGGTTTGTGCCCACTTAACAGCACAGGTATCTTATAATGTTAGAAAAGATTTTCATTATCGACTTTACTATTATCACGAGTACAATGGCGGTCACTTTAAGCACATCAGTCAATTGCATAAATTAACACCGAGTTGTTCACGTTAGTGCTTGTAACTTGTCAAAAAATGTATTTAAAAACTATTAGCATGAGTTCTAAATAAAATGACTGATTTTTTTGAAAGATGCTTAAAACAACTACTCCACGGCCAATATGCCCCGACTGGCGTTGCATTATATCGGCATCTCCATAGGAGTCGCTACATCGTTTATACAGATAGTAGCTTGTACAGACCCAAAGAGGGCACTATGTTTGTTTCTCACTACTACTAAAATGACTGAGTTTGGAAATTGTAAGAGATTTTACAATTTACAATTATTTTTATTTTGCTAAGGGTTATAGTGCGGGAAAATTAATACCATTCCATTCCATTGCATTCATGATAAACAATCAATTTATACAAAAACTGATTTTTCTATATTTCTATACTCGGTGAAAAATAACGAACAGTTTTCATCGTTGTACCTAGTCTAAATAAAATTACCTTTAGTTTGAGGCGCTAGGAAGGATGTAGTGCCATTTAAGATTTTAGGAATACAGTGGTTAGAGCTGAAAGGGTGGGAGCTATAATGCTGCCTAATATTCGCATTGATCAGTTAATCTAGTCCCCCGTTAATCTACCGAAATGGGTTTGTTGAATTTCAAATATCTTTTACTTTAAAAATTATCCCAGATAAACATTTTCGATGGGATACAATGTACATGATGCAATACATCATTAAATCTTGGCGAAAATTTAAAAAATTTTATTGCATGGTTTAAATGCAAGAAATAATGAATACCTACATAATTTCTTAGTTCGAAATTTTCTTAGCTAGAAAGAGCAAAAAAACTAAAACGCTTCGAAGCTCAATTTTTCAATGGAAATCAAATCATCAAATTGGAAGTTAAAGTTAAGACGCACATTTTTAAGGTAGATGTGAATCCTATTATCGTAGTTGAAAATTCATCATTGATTGGAATTCACGTTAAAATATTTACAGCTAATTCACAATTGACTTTAAACCTGACTGCTAGCACAAATCTAATCTAATATATTCATGAAAATTCGATCCACATCTGTAAAAATATGCACTATGCTATTACATTATTGAACATTAATCTGCCGTATTAATATAGAGATCCTAGTTAAAAATATTTAGGTATATCCAACCATCATTGACATAAGTTTCGTAAGTCTGAGGCGTGTAACCCCTTGAATGTTATTTAGTAATACATGCCTATATAATGTTTTCCCCAATAAACATACAACAATGATTAAATTTATTCTTATATCAAGTTGAATCGAAAAAGCCTATGTGTTTCGACTTCGCGTGTTTCAAATTTTGTTTGCTCATGTATTTCGTAGTATTAAAATACCTCTCAGTTTTTCCTAAAATTAAATTTGGCTTAAAAGGTAACATCCCTGCTTTCCTTTACGTATAAACCTCCTTTGCTGTGTATGCTTTTACAGTTTTTCATTTTGAAATTCCTCCTGTTTACTTACCTATGCTAAAATTCAATTTCTTTGTAATGTCACATAACAGCCAAATACGATAATGTAATCATAACTTATAAATAATTTTTTCACGCGAAGGAGTGTGTAACAGTGTTACTGAAAACGAGTTACACTGGGAATTGAATTTAGTGCAAGAATATATGCTAAAATGGAGTATAACTCCATTTTAGCTGTCACATCTCAATTCAGGACGACGATATTACATTTATGTTCCAGTGATAACATAAAATACACATCCAGAATCCTTAAGGAGTGTTCAGAAAAGATCTCTGTAAATGCTTCGAACGGGATATGAATTTCAGGCCATTGTAGCGAATGCTAAATGGACCCAAATCTAAAAACTCCCTTCTCACAGTAAAGCGTGCGGTTTTCCCTGAAAATTTATTTTGCTAACGGATAAAGTGACGCTACACGTCTTAAATCAATATGGCTTTATCCTAAATAAGCCAAATTGTTTTATATATATATATTTTATTTCGTCATATTAATATGAATCTGATAAGAATTTATATAAAATAGGAATTGTAATTTTTTATATTTTACTGTAATAGCGACAAAAATTAACTAGCTACAATTTTGGAGTTAAATTTGGACTTAGAGCAAGTGTAGCTACAATGAATAACTCTTAGATCTACTTCTGAGATGGTCTAGATGTCTCAGCAATATAATATTTACTTTAAGATATTTGTAATAACGTCCTTTTCTTTATTAAAAGAAAATGAGGTCCGCGAAATAATAATATGCCACCCCCTCTCACACACAACCCTCAGACTTTCGGCGAGTCCTTGTGATTAGAATGAGGTGTATTTTTTGTAAATGAATCTGTTATTTTACCTGATCTAAAGATTTAAAATATTTAGTAAAAATTTTACAAAATTCAGTCATAGGAACCCAATAGAGGTCTTTCTCTGTCAGTAAATTGTGTTTATGTTTAAAAAGTGTTTTATATATTTTAGTTTCAATTGGTTTATACCACTGCAATAGTAAGAGTCACAGGATCAAAATATGTACGAGATCTATATCTTCTATAGGTTAACTTTTCTTAACTAGGTAGGAAAGTTAACTTTTCGGTGCCTGAAACAAGACTAAATTTTGTTGTTTTGTCTTATGGCTGTTACCCAAAGTAGGTAGTGCTATTCATAATTGATATTTAAAAAAAAAATTAAAAATAGGTGTTACAGAGTCTAGAATTGATGATTTTGGAGTTTCATCGTAATGTCTAATATATCTTATCTAAATAGTAGTCTAGCTATGATTTCTATTTGTCTCATAAATCGAATGGATAAGCAAATGTAATAGTTTCCGAATTGATCTTCTATAGTAATTTTGTCTACCAAAATAATTATGAATTTAACTATAATTATTAGAATATTATCAGAATATAACTATTATTGAGAAAAAGGCATCTACGTGTATCGCCTATTTCGCTCTGCATGTATTTGCTCTGGAGGATGTCTTTTCTAAATAGTATATTATATTGAAGTTACAAAATTTCATTTAAATTATAATTACTATAACAAGAAAGAAGATTATTTAGAAAATTATATCTATGTCTATGTGCTTGAAACACTACTGCTAGTGCACAAAAGTATAGAAAATTGGACATCGCACTGTGACAGACTCAATTATAGCACAAGGCGGGGGACGGATCTTATACCTTCTTACTCACGAATTAGAATGTCTCAAATGAATAAAGTTGATTTAAATTTGTATAATAAATTCATGAGCTACCATAGAAGCTTAGATATTAAGTCATTGAGTTTATATTCATTTCATAAGCTGGCGAAGGACTTCCTCATGAGTCAATGCTTTTATAGTGTGGATGAGTTCAGGGCATATACTATTTAAATTTAGGTGTTTGTTATGTGTTTTTGTTTGTTTAAAAGGAAGGGAGGAGGAAAAAAGGAGGGAAAAAAATATTTTTTTTCTCTGTTTTTCTCTCTTTTTTGTGTGAATCATTTGCTGATGATCACTTATTTTAATATTATTTTAATATTATTTTCACTTCTCAATAATTTTATACTGTATTTTGTAATTTATTCTATTATGTAATTGCTTTTATTTCTGGTTGGAATTATATTTCTATATTTAGAATTTTAATAAATCATTTATGTGAATTAATTATGTTGTGACATAAATGTATTGTAATATATATTGTCAATAAAGCATCTATCTATCTATCTATCTATAATCAAATTACTTAAGAACAGCATGAATATGTTCCTAAAACGTATTTTGTTCATCTTGCATGCAATACTGACTTACCAGTTTGTTATATAGTTTTGTATATCTCGCATATTTTTTTGTATTAATATTCAGCAAATTTTATTACACTAAATTAATGTAAAAGAAAAGTAATCTATTGCACTAAACTGATTCTTTCCCCTTCTTTCTTATTAGTTCCTATTTTATGACTATTAGATACTTATTGTCATGTGCTATTTTGATAATCCCTATAAGACAGAATAAACTAAGGAGGATACATAAATAATTTCAATAAAATAGTATAGAATATAGGTGAATTCTGAAGTGTTTAGGACTTCTGAAAGTCTGAAAGATATAGAGAATAGAAAGACATTTGTTTCAGATTAAGCTGTTAAATCGACCCCTTCTTGTCGCTTTACAACAATATTTCTCGCTAAAAGCATTACCAATAAGTCCCTCATATTATCTTCGACAGCACACTGGGGTTTACTTCATTAAAAGACAGTAATCCATCTTTGCAGTAACAGATTACAAGCGGAAATAGGCACTGGTGTTGAGAAAATGATGATCGGTGTCTCTTCAGCCTCTCTTATACACTTCAGTAGTTGCTCTCCTGCTGGGATTACGGATGGCGAATTCATCAGCTGAAGGGACTTTCGTATAGCGAGAGAGCTATTTTGTTTTTAGGTTGAAGGGCTTCTTGTATCAATAATCCACTTCGACTTTAAAATTATACTTTTTTCAACGAGTCCTTATATCTATATGATTCTTGATATTACTATTTGCTTCAGATTCGGGAAGATATAATAATTATTTTCCAGACAATAGCTCATAAACCTTTTGTGCTTATATTTAAAAAAGGACTGTTGTTTTATCCTTCAAGGCGGGGGTTTCTGCAAGCAGCTTCAACATTAAAATGTGATGTCTGAATAATATATTTTAAATATTATCATAAGTTTTGGTGAGTCAACGCAAAGTTTCATTCTCGATTATCTATCAAAGGATTGGTGTTCATAGAAAATACTTGGACAGGTCGATTTTTATTTGAAGAGGGACACATGTATTGTATAGGAATCTATGAATTTACAATTCCTAAACACATAATATATAAAAAATAAAAAAATATAAAAAAATATATTATTGTTTGTTTTACTGTAGATATGATTTTAGGTTTATATAGTGTATTGTTAGTTGCCTATGTTTAAATGTAAATTGACAGTTCAAATAATTTTGACTTTTATAATTATTCAAATTTGTAAGGATTCTATCTCAGTAGTGAGTTCAATTATTCTTGATTAAACTAATGAAAATTAAATCATGAAAATCAAACAACTCGTTACAATTAAATTTAAAAAAATATCCAAAATTATCTTTTAGAAAATACTATGTTAATTTTAAGATGCACCTTTTGTCAAAATGTTCAGAAAAATATAACTAATTATATAATTTTGCTTTATCTAATATAATCATTAATATTTACTGTAAATGAATGAATTTCCTTATATTTCTTATTATTCTCTCTTCTTACTTGTAAATAAACTTCTAATTCAATTATGTTCTCTTCATTCCTGGTTCCTTTACTTCTATATTCCTCTTTACCTTCTTTTCTTTCTTATATTCCTCTTTTACTTATATATTCTATTTTCTTTTTATTATACTCCTTATTAAACTCCTTTTGAATTATTTTTCTATTATTTCCAATATATATAATTATTCTTTAATAAATTATATCTTCATTCTATTCTTCTATATATTACTAAATAAGTTCTTTATGAAATATGTTCAAGTTTATAATTTTTCCTTCATGAATTATTTCTTTTCTTCCAGCTTAAATTTTGTTACATGTCATCTCCTTCAAATTATTTATTCTTCTCCAATTCTTTTTTTTATTCATTTCCTAGTAACTCCCACCTGTTCTCTATTTCATTATTTCAGCCTCCTTTTCTTTTATATATATATGTTCGCTAAAGTGACTTCAAACGTATCACGCGGTCGTATCGTGATCAGTTCGTTCCACATGCGTGTGCGCGCAACGGTACCCCGCTGTCTACCAAATTTTTCAGTGCTCTCATAGATCTCGAACAGTAGACTAGTAGACATTCATTTTTAATATTGTTGCAATACCTACATTTTGTAAAGTCACATGTAAATTTCAAACATATTATACAGTCCACTAAATAAAGCAATAGTAAATCAGTATACCTATTTTCTCAATAAAATAGTAAATGTATAACGCTGAATGCCAATTCAGTCGACGAAGAAAAATTCAGGTGTTTCCCAAGTGAACCCGCTACATGGTCCTTCTCCCCGATACATGGAATTAACCAGTGTAAAACCAGTGAAAATACATCAACAATCGATTCAGAATATCGACAACATACATGTGATCAACATTCAACAGGTAATACAGCAGAATTCGGCATTTTAAGCAGTTCATCGTCACAGCTGAACACGAGGTAGCCGGAGAGTCGAGAATCGCTAGACATAAGGAGCGCAGCAGCAGAGACGCGGGACGCGGGCCACAGCATAAAGGTCAGAGCTTTCCATCTCTCTTACACTTTCACATTTTATATCTCTTTATTACCTCTCTCAAGGTACGCTACCTCTCTCAAGGTAGCTTTCAGGTTTGAGAAGTGGAATATAAGAGGCACTCTATCACGTTTATATTTTCAATAATATTAAATCAAACATATTTTATCAACTCACATATCTACGTATTTGCATGCGTATTTACATTTGCTAGTCTAAAAAATTAATTGACTTAAGCACAAAACAGGCACATTATTGGCCACAAACCACACGAACCTCATAAAATAAAATAAATAATCTCGTCTTTTACTGTCAAATTTAATTTAAAATGGCAGAATCAAAACGACTAATATCTCGTCGAGGCATCCTGAAAGGGCAGTTGACACGCTTTAGTAATTATCTAAATAATTTTCAAGAAAATGAAGATACACTGCTCCAGTTACAAGCCCGTCTCGAAACGTTTTCAGGCATTCTTAATGATTTCAATAATATTCAGTTAGAAATTGAATGCGTAGACGAAAAGCAAGAGCATGCAGACGAAAATTCGCTCGAACGTGAAAATTTCGAAACAAAATATTATGAACTAATATCGCGATCGCAAAAAATATTATCTAAAACACAAGCAGGCGAAATAAGTTCTCGGGCTTCAACACCCTTGCTTGGCAGAAATACAATAGGTGACAGATTTAACGTAAAAATACCACATGTAAACATACCGGAATTCAATGGAGACTACGATAAATGGCCTAAATTTTCTCAAACTTTTGACTCACTTATAAACGAGAATCCTTCCTTATCCAACAAACAAAAATTTTATTATTTACAAGGATTATTGAAGGGCGAAGCGGCGGATATATTGAGTTCTTTCACAATCACGGATGAGAGTTACACGGAAGCATGGAAATTATTAACTGATAGATATCAAAATAACAAAGGCATCATTGATACTCATCTAAAACATATCTTTGAGCTACCATTAGTTACAAAAGAGTCATCAGCGTCATTAAGACAATTTTTAGACACATTTATAAAACATTTTCGTTCATTAAAAAATTTAAAAGAACCGGTTGATTCTTGGGACAGAATTTTATTATTTCTCTTAACGTCAAAGCTAGATAACGTTACTAAGCGCGACTGGGAAATACACACAAAAGATAATCAATCGCCCACAACAGAAGAGTTCATTAAATTTCTTTATGAAAAATGTAGTTTGCTCGAATCAATTGAAAGAAAAAATAACACAAATTCGACAATTTCAGTATCAGTTAAAAAGTCAGTTATAAATAAAACTCTTGCACATGTATCAACAAACAATATAAATTGTCCATTATGTAAAGAAAATCATTTTATTTACAAATGTCAAAAATTTCTTGATTTTTCACCACAAAAAAGGCTAACTGAAGCCAAGCGATTAAACTTATGCACAAATTGTCTGCGACATGGTCACTCCAACGTGGATTGTAAAGCGGGCACTTGTAAACATTGTCAAAAACGGCACAATTCACTTTTACACTTGCAAGCTAATGCATCCAATAATGTTGAATCACAAAACTCAGAAAACAAATCGTCTCGAAATAACACAAATTCTCGCAATGAAGTATCGGACTCTCGTAATATTCCAACCACTTCTCAAAATATTTCTAATAATCGTCAGTCGATTAATGAAGAAAACTCGCATTTACAAACATCAACTCATTGTAGTATAAACTCACATTGTAAACAACAAAAAACAAGTTCGCAAGTTTTATTATCTACAGCGGTAGTCATTGCTTACGATTCATATAACAATCCAGTTACATGTCGAGCTCTACTAGACAACGGATCACAGTCGAATTTTATAACAAGCAAATTTATTGCTAGATTGGGGTTAAAAACATCAAAAATTAACATACCAGTCTTGGGAATAAATGAATCTAAAACAAATATAACCAATCAAGCAAACATAAAAATCAAATCAGTTTACAATCAATATCAAACAAATTTGTCATTTTTAGTCATTGACTGTATAACAAACATCATTCCTCAAACATCTCTAGACACATCAGAATTAAATATTCCAAAAACAATCAATTTGGCAGATCCAAATTTTGATAAAGCAGCTCACATAGATATTTTATTGGGTGCAGGCATATTCTTTGATTTGCTTTGCATAGGTCAAATAAAATTAGGTCGCAACATGCCTAGCCTGCATAAAACGAAACTAGGGTGGATTATATCAGGTCAAATGCCCACTTCCAAAAACTACACAAAACAATCGTGCTTTCTCAATGTAAATGCAAACATACACGATCAAATCGAACGGTTTTGGAAAATTGAGGAAAATTATTCACAAATTAATTACTCAAAAGAAGAAGCGGAATGTGAAGAACATTTTTCACAAAATACTTATCGAGATCATACAGGGCGTTTTGTAGTGAAGTTACCATTGCTAGACAATCATGTCAACTTAGGTAATTCTTTAGAAAATGCAACAAACAGATTTCATTCCCTCGAACGGAAATTAAACAAAAATTCTCAATTAAAACAAAATTATTGTAATTTCATGACTGAATATCAGCTACTCGGTCACATGACTAAAATTAACCCTCGAAATTTAGCACATGCACCTCATTATTACTTACCTCACCATTGCGTAGAAAAACAGGACAGTCTTACTACTAAATTAAGAGTCGTTTTTGATGCATCCGCGAAAACGAGCACAGGCATTTCATTAAACGATACCTTAAGGGTAGGTCCCAACGTTCAGAATGATTTATTTTCCATCATATTACGATTTCGAAAACACAACATCGTAATGATCGGTGACATCGCAAAGATGTATCGACAGGTACTTATTGACCCTTCTCAACGAAATTTGCAGCTAATAGTTTGGCGAGACAATGAACAATCAGAGTTAAATCATTTTCAATTAAATACCGTCACATACGGAACCGCATCGGCATCCTTTTTAGCAACTCGCTGTCTTAAACAAATTTCACTCGACAATGCACAAGACTATCCTCTCGAAAGCAACATTATATCTAACGATTTTTATGTTGACGACTTGTTAACAGGCTCACAAGATCAGGCAAGTTTACTTCAGATTCAGAAAAACCTTATAAAATTGTTAAAACAGTCAGGTTTCGAATTACGAAAATTTAGTTCAAACAGTAGCGCATTTTTACAAGAAATTAGAGATAACTTCGAAGAATCACAATCTAAAGATCATAATTACATTATCACAGACAATCAACAGGGTACTAAAACATTAGGTATATCTTGGAACCCGATATCAGACAACTTTGAATATAGTTCTCAAATAGCGTCTCAAAATCATGTTACAAAAAGAACTATATTATCGTCCATTTCTCAAATTTTCGATCCACTAGGATTATTAGGTCCTATGATAATTCAAGCAAAAATTATTTTACAAAAGGTGTGGCAGTTACAGCTAGGATGGGATGAATCCTTACCCAGTGATTTCTTTACGATATGGCAACAATTTTACCAAAATCTAAACAATGTTGACTCAGTACATATACCGCGACATGTAATAATTTTAAATTCGATAAAAATTGATTTACACGGTTTTTGTGACGCATCACAATTAGCTTACGGATGTTGTGTATATGTGCGAAGCGAAAATAAAAAAGGTGATATTCAAGTGAGACTTTTATGCGCAAAGTCGAGAGTTGCACCTCTCAAGTCAGTAACCTTACCGCGGCTAGAGTTATGTGGAGCATTACTTCTCACAAAACTTATAAGCAAGGTCACACAAACCTTAAACATTCAAATCAATGACATATTTTACTGGACAGACTCGACCATTGTATTATCTTGGCTGTCAGCTGAACCAAGCACATGGCATACGTTTGTCTGTAATAGGGTCTCGGAAATTCAACAATTATGTAATATAGATAAATGGCATCATGTTACATCTAATAATAATCCAGCAGACATTATTTCACGCGGCATAAATCCGCAAGAAATTACAAATTTAACAATGTGGTGGCATGGCCCAGATTATATTTCACAGAATGAAGTCACATGGCCTCAACATAATCATATTTCCAATTTTTCAAAAAATAATTCAGAAACTCTCGATTTTAAAATTAATCGCACTACTCAATTATCATTAGCTTGTACCGAACAGTTTAACATATTTGAAAGATTTTCAAAATTGTCAAAATTAATAAATGTATTTGCTTATTGCTTACGCTTTTTAAAAAATTGTAAGTCAAAACGCGAATCTCGTGTCACAGGTCTTCTAACTCAAGAAGAAATTTTTACCAGCAATCAATCTCTTATAAAATTAATTCAAAAACAATCATTCTCAGATGACATTTGCTCTATTCAAAATAATAGTAGGGTAAAATGTAGCAGTAAACTCAAATCTTTAAATCCACTTATTGATAAAGATAACATCCTTCGCGTCGGCGGCAGACTTAAGCATTCAGAACTGTCGTACGATCAAAAACATCAAATACTACTACCTAGTAAACATCCATATACACGGTTAATCATCAGACATTATCATGAAAAAACATTACACGCAGGTATCCAAACGACTTTATCTAACATACGACAAATTTACTGGCCTATAAACGGAAAAACAGAGGTAAAGTCAGTAATACGTAAGTGTATAGCTTGTTTTAAGGCAAAACCTTCAACAATCAACCAACAAATGGGTGATTTACCAGAAAGGCGCGTAACACCCTCTAGAACATTTTCAAATTGCGGAATAGACTACGCCGGTCCAGTGTATATAAAAGATGGTAAAACGCGTAATCGAAAAATCATAAAGGCGTATATATGTATCTTTATATGCATGGCAACAAAAGCGGTGCACCTAGAATTGGTCAGCGAGTTAAGTACTCAAATGTTTTTAAATGCTCTGAAACGATTCGTTGCGAGGCGTGGACTATGCAAGCATATCTTCTCAGACAACGCCACAAATTTCACAGGTGCCAACAACGAGTTATTGGAAGTCAACAAATTTTTGCAACATGATAATTTTCAAAAATATTTACTTGAACAAAAAATTCAATGGCATTTTATACCGGCTCGTTCTCCTAACTTCGGTGGTTTGTGGGAAGCCGCAGTTAAATCAGTCAAACATCACTTAAAGCGTATCCTAAATAACATAACTTTAACGTATGAGGAATATTATACTCTGCTTACTCAAGTCGAGGCTGTCTTGAACTCTCGACCATTATCCCCTATATCCGACGATCCCAACGATTTTGAGGCTCTGACACCAGGCCACTTTATTATTGGCGAAGCATTAATTGCAGTTCCTGAGCCAAATATAACAGATACCAAATTAAGCCCCCTGGCGCGTTTCAATCATATACGCCAAATGCCTCAACATTTTTGGACAAGATGGAAAAACGAATATCTTCACCAGCTTCAACAAAGGACAAAATGGAGGTTTCAAGCTGATCTTCCTTCCTTGGTTGGTTCTTTGGTTCTCATAAAGGAGGACAACACACCCCCACTGCATTGGCCAACCGGCAGAATCTTGGAAGTGCATCCTGGCTCCGACAACATTGTGCGCGTAGTGAGCATAAAAACAAAAAACGGCATAGTGAAACGTTCGGTTTCAAAGGTGTGCTTATTTCCCGATTTAACTACAACTACCTAGCTCACCATTTTTTTTTGAAAGGGATTCTTTCAAGGAGGGCGGTATGTTCGCTAAAGTGACTTCAAACGTATCACGCGGTCGTATCGTGATCAGTTCGTTCCACATGCGTGTGCGCGCAACGGTACCCCGCTGTCTACCAAATTTTTCAGTGCTCTCATAGATCTCGAACAGTAGACTAGTAGACACTCATTTTTAATATTGTTGCAATACCTACATTTTGTAAAGTCACATGTAAATTTCAAACATATTATACAGTCCACTAAATAAAGCAATAGTAAATCAGTATACCTATTTTCTCAATAAAATAGTAAATGTATAACGCTGAATGCCAATTCAGTCGACGAAGAAAAATTCAGGTGTTTCCCAAGTGAACCCGTTACAATATATATATATATATATATATATATATATATATATATATATATATATATCTTTATACTGAGTACATGCGAGGCCCATAAATGCATGTACAACATACTAAACGAGACCCGTTTTGGACAAGCGAGGCCCGCATGCGGGCCTCGCATTGAAACTCCATGTATATGAAGTTATTTTACTTCCCCTGCCACCCGTAAACCCCACTGTCAATGTTTTTCTATGGACTGACAAGTGATGTGCATATCACCTCTTATACGGTTTTTAGTTCATCCAAATAGTACGTAGGGGTCGCTTCAATAGTTCTGTATATAATTTGCTGTTGACAATGCGAGGCCCCCATATATACCTTAAATTTACAAAGTGATTGTTAATTACGAGTCCCTTAAACATGGCAACAGTGCGTTGATTTATGAATGCATAGACCAGGCGTCTTTTTCACGCGTTTTCAAGATTTTAATTATTCTTATTATCTCAATAAATGAAGTATAAGAAAAATTTGTAAAAATTAGAATATTTATAGGATGTTAAAAATAGTTATCCTATTTTTAATATATATAATAATAATAATACCACATTATTCGGAGTTTGATGGTTGGTTGTAAGAATATAAATAACGAAATAACCATTTATTATTATTATTACTATTATTATTTGTTGAAATCCAGTCGACCGATTTCCTGGCTTCGATTCTCGGGGCCGGCCGCTGGTGCTTTATTATTATTATTATTATTATTATTATTATTATTATTATTATTATTATTATTAGTATTACTATTACTATTACTATTACTATTATCGCCCTCAATATACTTGATGGCATGTATCTCCCAGAATTTTTCTCAAGGAGCCCTTTTTGATAGTTTTGATCTTATTAAATTAGCAAGTCGTAGAGCTACGCATCGAATATTATTTTTACATAAAATTTTAAACAATATAGTGGACTGCCCAGAAATCCTCACATTAATAAGTTTTAAAGTTCTTCCATTACCTGCAGGCCACCATAGCTTTTTAACATTCCATTAGCACGAACTAATATCCTTGTTGCATCTCCTATTCAACAAATGGCCACTTCCTGTGAACTGCTGAGGGACAGCATTGATATGTTTGTAGTGAAAAACAAATTAAAGCAATTCATCTATAGTTGTTTTGTAATAGTTTATTTTAAAATAATATTGCTTTACTTTACTGTTTTTAATGTAGTTGTTTTATTATAGTTTATTTTAAAATATTGCTTTACATTTGATGTTCTTAGTGAATTATTTCAACACCTTTGTATGTTCTAATCAATTGTATTTTATTGTATTGTTTTGTACTTGCGCCTTCTATAATGTCGTACTTTGTTGATATACATTTTGTTTATATCAACAATATAATAAATAATAATAATAATAATAATAATAATAAATAAACAATATATAAATGTTTTATTAAATTATTAGTGTATGTATGTGTCCTGTAATTGGGCCTTATTGTGTCTAATAGTTGTTTTGAAAAAAACACAGATCTCATTTAGATGTTTCAGGAAATATATAGAAAACATTCTATACAGGGCGCTTTATATTCGATGCAATACATAGGGATCTCGGAAACGGTAAGAGATACGAAGTCGGTTAAATTGAGACAAAGTTGCGTATTCAGGGGGGCAACATAATGGTGAAAAGAGATCAAGGCTAACTTGATTGGTTTTCGAAATATTTTGATAAAACCGAAAATTTCGATTTTCGTTTTTGTTTTTTGCGGGCCTATTTGATGAGGTATTCAAAAATAAAGAGCACTTTTCTATAGCAACTTTTTGCCCTTTATCGAATGGTATTAGCAAATTTTCCGCAAAACGTTTCCTTTCCCGGAAACCAACATCAACTTAATTTTTTTAAATACGGACCTGGAATTTTTTTTCAATTTTTTTGAAGCATTTTTGTAACTTGATAGAATGCCACCATAAAAGGAACCATATTTAAACGTTTTGTCTAAGAAAAATCCATCATTAATAATTTCCCGTGGTCCTCTTATAGATTTAATTTTATCTAGGCAAACGTTTCTATGACAAACACATTTCAATGTTGTGGCAAGCACTATCGGTACTTAAAAATGGCTTTCAGCAATCTAGAATTTTTTAATTTTATTTAAATTTCCTCATAATTCAGGAATTGTGCGCAACCACTTAAATGAAACATTTCCAAACAGATCAGAAATCATGGTGCTATAGAATGGCCAGCAAGAACTCCTTATTTATCCCCATTAGATTATTTCTTATGGGGACGAACTAAAAATGTTTTATATAAAAATCAATATAATAACATTGAGGATTTGAGAAATGCCACTATTCGTGTTCTGAATGCAATACCTGCAAGGGAAATCGAAAGATCTATTCAAAACTTAAAAAGACGAATACGCCTCTGCACGATTAATGATGGAGGATTATTTCAACATCTGCTTTAGGGTTTTTATAGTTTTAACATATTTTGTTGTTTTATTCATTATTTATTCAATTACATCAAAGTTTATAGTTGTTAATTCGTTGTTTTATTATTAGCTTTTGTTTATTTATCGTAAATAAAAATGAAGCCTCAAAAATATTATTCAATATCTAGAATTAACAAAAGTCGAAAGAAAAATACTAATGATGGATTTTTCTTAGACAAAACGTTTAAATCTGGTTGTTTTTATGGTGGCATTCTATCAAGTTACAAAAATGATTCCAAAAAACTGAAAAAAAATTCCAGATCCGTAATTAAAAAAATTAAATTGATGTTGGTTTCCGGGAAACGAAACGTTTTGCGGAAAATTTGCCAACACCATTCGATAAAGGGCAAAAAGTTGCTATAGAAAAGTGCTCTTTATTTTTGAATACCTCATCAAATAGGCCCGCAAAAAAAAACAAAAACGAAAATCGAAATTTTCGGTTTTTTCAAACTATTTCGAAAAATAATCACGTTAGCCTTGATCTCTTTTCACCATTATGTTGCCCCCCTGAGTACGCAACTTTGCCTCCGACCGACTTCGTATCTCTTAACGTTTCTGAGATCCCCATGTATTGCACCGAATTTGAAGCACCCTGTATACTAGTATTTCTGCTTTTTATTCCTTTTTCAATAGAGTAAATAATGTCTATTACTAAATATTTCCAAGCGCATTTTTGTTATTTATCTGTTTACGAGTACCTACACCGATTGATCCTAACATCTGGTAAAGCCCGAGTTTTTAGTATATTTTCTAAGGGCGAAAATGTAAAATATATTTGATCATTCGTAGTACAAGGATTTCTAATTAAAGATTTTTTAATTTCTAATTGCTCTAACAAATTTAAACGCTTTCCTTTCTTTTCACGATACAGTACCTTTACATTTTTCAGATCTATAAAATGATTGTTTTCTATACAATGCGTCGAAAATCCTGAATTATTTACGTTATTTAGTATGGATTTTTTATATTCTTTTACTCTAGTTTCAATACTTCTACCGGTTTGACCCACCTACACGGCATTACAATCCACGAAGTTAATTTGATATACTCCCGATTGTTTTAATTTATTAACCGTTTCTTTGTTGTTTAACAAAATCCTCCCAATGATACGCTTGTTGACTCCAATCGTTTTACACCCGTTTCGTTCTAATCTATGAGCTATTTTTTCACTATAACCTGGGACGTAATTAATATAACGATAGGTCGCTTCTCTTTCCCGAATATTGTAAAACTCCCGACGAATGTTCTTCCTTTTGTTTTTTATCATGTTATCTATTAGTTGTTCTTAAATATCAGTTGTTTCTTGCAATTTGCTTGATTATACTTAATTCTTTTTCAAAATCTGTTTTTTCTAGCGGGAACATTAAAAGCCTAAATATTAAACTATGGAAAACCGATTTTTTTATTTGCCATAACTGCTGCGAATTTGCTGGTCGGATAATAAATGCGTCGGAAGTTCTTGGTTTTCTATAAACCGAGAATTTTAATTTATTTTCTACCTTTCTTATTGTTATATCCAAATAATTTAATTGATTGTTTTCCTCCTTTTCCATTGTAAACTGAATATTATCGTTAAGCGAATTTAAAAAATTGAGAAAGCCGCTCAAATTTCTTTCGGTACCAGTCCAAATACAGGTACTAAAAACTTGGGCTTTACCGCTTTACCAGATGTTACGGTCAATAGGTAGGTAAGTACTCGTAAACAGATAAATAACAAAGATGCGCTTGGAAATATGTAATAATAGACATTTATTCTATTGAGAAAGGCCTAATAAACCGAAATACTAGTACATAGAGTGTTTTCTATATATTTCATGAAACATGTAAATGAGATCTGTTTTTTTTTAAAAACAATTATTTTCACGATGTTTCATAAAGAAGCATCCGCTTCTAGTATCCTCTTTACTTATTGTGTCTGTTGGATGCGAAACTAAATAACCAAAATGAATAAACAAATAGTTTTACCCCATTTTAAAATTGCAGGTACGATCCTTTATCTCTGTAACTCAACGAAAATATGAATTACTATAATTGCTCGTGTAAACATTGAAATAATATTTTAAATTACATTCAGAGAAACTGTACAGAAAAAACTTACTTGGATTAAGAGTCCATTCACTAGGTCGAAATAAGCCCTAAATCGGCGTTCGTCTCGTGTCTAATTACAAAAAAAAACTATAAAAGATAGCGACTTTTAGTAAAAAAAGTATTGAAAGATAAGACTTTAATCTAAGTCCCTATAGTAGTAATTTTTGGTATTTCTTTTTATTTTTAAAATTCCAGGCAAACAATCTTGTACCAAAATAGCGTATTTTCAAAAATTATTTTCTCTAAAATAATTTTTGAATCTCCGGTATTAAACAAAAATTTGCTACTATAGGGATCTAGTTTATCTTTTGATCTTTCCGGTGATATATAATTTATAACATTAAAAAGAAATTTTGTTGCAATTATAAGACAAATCCGGTACCCTTGCAATGAGGGCTAACTTTATTTCCTTGTGCCTTTTTACTTCGGCTTTACGTGCACCTCCGAAATCTTAATAATTCGATAGTTGGAATATATAAGTCTCCACCCATCGGCCACCCATCCTCTCAATCCTACCCTACATTCATGCCTGTCAAATCTATAGAGAATGGACCCTTAAGACTGAAAGTTATTTTCAACATATGTTTTCAACGATTACTCATTTTTACGTAAAATCTTCACCGCACACTTACTAGAAATAAAAAGAAATAATACCTAGCTAGATAAGTTAGGAATAACCTCAAAATGCACGTGGTTATGTTTTTTTGCGAGAAAATATTAGGCAACGTCGCAGGGACTCGTATATACACTGAAAATATAATTTATAAACAGTGGGCCTCACATGTTAGGTAAATATTATAAAGGGACTCGGATGTACGTTGAAAACTTGTATGTTTTAATTTTGGAAATATCTTACCCCTCAAGAAGGGTTATTATTAAATGTTATTAGGAGATTACAAAACATCAAAATATATAGTATAAAAATTATTCCTTCAGGTGGGCCTCGGGTGGCCTGTTAGTTATATCGGGCCTCGTTTTTGTCGCTGAATACGTATATATATATATATATATATATATATATATATATATATATATATATATATATATTTTACACAATTACAAACTCCCATTTCATGATTTAATATTTGTAATAAAAAAATAATTATTCATAAAAACCTTTATACAATTCAATAATTATAAGATAATGAAAATCTTTTACTATAATAATTTTGAGCTAATTTAAAATTCCAATTTTCCAAGTATATATTATTGACATTTAGACAGGGTGCCCTCCCCCAAGAAAAAAGAGAAGTTTACCTAAACTTGTATTTTTAAATGGAGCACTTTGTGTATGTTTACAGATTTGGATAGGGCGTCCTCTCTTGAATGCATTAATGTAGGATTTCATGAATATAGCTCTAATAGTAAGGGAGGTATATCCATAGATAGTTATTATAAATGCAACGTGTTGGAGAAAGACTTTGTACTGATTGTAGCCTAGCAGCGAATTGATATTCTCTTTTTAACTCATTATGCTCATGGAACTCCTTTTATGTATATATCCCTCAGCATTAGAGCTATACCCATCATGTACACTCAGAAAATCGGGTAAAAGAAAATTTCCACTACCATTTTTTGTGCTGCGGTAGTACATTTTGCCTTTATAGTTGTAAATACTCTATGCATGATTATATAAATATGTTTACTAAGGTGATTTCGCTGCAACAGTAACATTGTTTCTTATGACCATAAAGAGACTTTACTGCATCTCAAATATTTATTTTTCAAGTTGACATTTCAACTACTAAAAAACTCCTTATGCCCATTTGCACCACCTCTGCTTAGCGAGTTTAAGCCTAGCTTAATTTAAGTGTCAGATTAGACTGTGGGGTCTTTGGCGTTATATTCTATCTATAATCACAGTCTGATCTGTGAATTAAATTTAGCTAGGCTTAAACTCGCTAAGCAGAGGTGATGCAAATGGGCATAACTGCCACAAAACTATTGCCTTAGAAAATAAAAATTCATAAATGTTATTTTATAACATCAGTTACCTAGCATATACATTCGCGACCTCCGCCATTCGCTATTTACCTGTTTCTGTTTGGTTATCCGCGCAGTGAAAGTTTTGCGAAAATGGTGAAAACTTACTGGTGGTTGCATCTATTTCTGAGAATTTTTATTTAAAAGATAACTAAGAATTTTGTGTAATATCAACATCTACTTATTATGTAATTTGATGTTTACTATATGTGGAAAATTTAATCATATATAATAATACGGTTTTATATTTATTGGTTATGATTCATGACCAATGATTCATGATTCATGATTCCTGAACTATAATCTCGGAGGAACCAGTTCGGACTAAGGTAAAACATTTTGTTTTGCTGAAAGCACAACGTAAAAGTAGATACTATATTATGCAGTAGGTACACTTTTTCTGCAGATTAAAAGATGTAAACGCGTTTGGTGACGGTAATTACATTGCCACCAAATACGTCTTAACTGCCACTAAAGCTAGAATTGTCCAAGATGCCATACAAGCAAAACTTAATTGTGTTTTCGAAAATGGTATCTTTGAGAATTTTGGTATTAAAATACCAAATTTTTGGTAAGTTTGGTTAGTTCACAGAACGTTAGTTTATATACTAGTTTACACTGGTTTGTACGTGTGGAATTCGCTGTGCAATAATCTCAAAAATTCTTAAATCTTCATTCTAGGAATCTGTATCTATGTACTGTAAACTATTCTTTTTAAAATAAATAAAAACTCAAAAATAACGGTATTCACATCTTCATATTTTGAAAATCAAAACGGTATCTGCACTAGATGCTTAATACTTTTTAACTGCATTGCGTTATCGCCACAGCGTTAACAGTAGATACCCAAAAACCACATCCATCACAAAAACTGCCAACGTGGTCTGGCGATAGTTGGGCTCCATCCAACAAAATTTCGTAGTTGACAGAATATATACATGTATTTATCTTGTTTATTTCGAACAAAAAATTATTTCCCAATACCTTCTTAACTACATTATCATTATTAGGTATTATATTGAAGTATAGTGAAGTTTAGTGAAGTATAATAGTGAAGTATACGATACGAAGTTCTGTTACATGTCTGTATGCACCTATCTGTAACACAACTCCGTATCATAACACCGTCGCGCAACAAGCTTGAACGTCACTGCGTAACACCGGAACATAGTTACATCAAGGCGCCCCGGTTGTTGGTATTTTGCCGTCGCATCAAAGAAATGACACGCGCTGATGTTGCACCACTTGTTTGCATGTTTGGATAGGTCTTCGTAACAGTCGCGATTTATTTTCCGTTTTATTTTTGTATTCGGAATTATTTGATATGGAGTGGACGAAAAAATCCACCACTAATTTTATAAACAGTTATCGCGATAAAGATATTTTGACCGATACAGAAAATCCGAAATATCATTATAAAATATACTTCTCCAAGAAAAGTAATATTCATTCTTCTGAGATGAAACGACAGTATGTTCTGCTCATAGGATGCACAACAATGTATTGATACGCAATTCTTGACACACCCATCGATACATAACAAAAAATTATTAGTACCGTGTTACGGTACGAAGATCTGTTGCATCTCGGTACGCACCTAAAAGAATGATACGTGCCTATATTGCACCATAATATTTGCTGCGCTTAGAGGTTTAAGTTAAATCAGTCTTGTTTAATTATCGGTTTGATATGAATAATATGGATTCGACGGAAGCGGTTCGATATAAGCGCCAAGCCAGGTAGGCCCCGGTTATTATTTGGATGGGTGACCAATGACCATGCAGGGAAGACCGACGGTGCTTGCCCGCATCTTTTAGTGGCCTGTACGTCGGTGAATACACACAGAAGCTATGCAAATTTAGGCGAGGTTTGCGTAGAAGACGTACCATCCCTTGGATAGATGTAAAGGCGGAGATCCCTTGTCTATGAAATGATAGGCAAGTAAAAGATCCCCACCCTGCTATAAAAAGTGGGGGTTCGGCAAAATTTCCAGGTTTGGAGTTGCTCCTCTCCTGGCGTCGGTGATGGTCCTCGAAAATAGGCCATAGGTCCTCCTGACGTCGCGAAAATAGGCCGACGTTAAATAAACGAAAAAAAAAACGGAAGACGTTTCTCGTAGTTTAATTAATATTTATCGACAAAAATATATTTATACTAAAGAATGCATAATTATATAGGATACATCCGCAATGTTCATCTTGTGAAAAATTGCGTTAAACTGAATGGGACGGCATAGTGTTGCTCGCTGGTCATACTCGGCGATGTTCTATTGCACCTCAAAACATCCAGCACCATACCATCATCGCGTAACAAGATATGTGTCTGTCGAATATCTGTACGCACCTTAAGGTAACAGAATGTGGTTTCACATTTGTCATCCATAGGTGTACTTGATTTATACGAACCTTTAACTTTTTTCAATTCTCTTCTATAGTTTGTTCAAAGAATGTTAATTTTTTTTCTGTTTCACAGTCGGCTCTTTGGCCATATTGCTTATATTTTTCTGTTAATAATCACGTTCTTATTATTCCTGTCGATATAATATGCTTTTAATTGCTATAATGCAGGTTGTTCCCAATATCACACCCCGAACTCGCATTTACCGCGTTTTATCACTACCTTGTCACACTATAGAGAAACATTAATGAGCAATACGTATAGATATACTCCCAAATTTTAATAATTTCTTAATTGTTCATCTTTACAGCAATTAATTTTAAACTTGCACAAACTTTCTATAGTCATTGTGCAGTGTCATCAATAACAGCCTTTAGTGTTCAATATTATTACCCAATATGAAATATTTTTAATTCACCTACAATTGCACGTATAGGGGGGCATTAAATCTGTAGGTAGTCAATCTGTACAAATTAATAAATATATTGGTACTAATAAAAAATAAATAAACTACCCAATTTGGCTAAGATAACTTTCTTGTCAACATCTCTTCTCGCTCGGTTTCTCACAAGATGTGATTTTCTAACTGGTGAGTAGTTGTCAATGTAAATTATTCTATCTCTAGAGGTATGGCTCACGCGGGTAGAATCATATGACACATTGTGGTGATTATAGGGACGTCCCGGGTTCTATACGGTGTATCGCCCCGGCTTATAAATATTTCATAGAATTTTATAGAAATAATTAAATTGTCTCATTTTATGTACGACATTGTCGCGTATAAATAATATGTAAATTTATATCTCATATGTGCCAGAGAAAGAGTAGAGTTTTGTATTACATTTCAGACTTCTACAGTTTTTAGTTGAAGTTATGCCATACATAGATATAATTTATTCATGACAGCAGGAATATGACACGATAGTTGATAGATTGAAACTTGACAATTATCTGTACGATTACTTTATTTATGTATTACTATTTGTTTATAACGGTTTTAATACTATCAGCAATACATTTTGTCTACAGCCACTGCTATAAGGAGTCATTATTGCAATCTAGAAATATAGAACGCTGTTTTTATGCACAGCACTAGGTAAAACTTTTCGATTAGCACTTTTTATTATTTATATGCACTCAATGCAAAAGTTTTTGGATCATAGGAACTGGCAACAAATTTACAATTCTCAACGGATGATACAGTAAATATAATGAAATGTACCGCATGATCTACGTAAAACTGACCCCCACGTTGTTGCCTTAATTCCCAACTTTTATTTCAAAAGCCAAACTCATGTGATTTTTCCTGTTTGCGATTAGAATGACTTACTTATTAATTTGAAAAATATACGTGCCAAAAATTAACTTTTTTATTAATGCAATACCGTATATAACAGGCGTTTTTTTAGAGGTTTGTTTTCGAATTGGCAACACTCTTTCCAGTGACAACCAATTTGACAGCTGACAGCTGATTTGTGAGGATTAACTATGAATAGGCTTACTCCGCAACATCGCTTGCAAATTGTCCAAATTTACTTCGAAAATCATGATTCAGCACTGCGTCTGTTTTACCATGTACCGCAAAGCCCGAAAACGACCAATGGTCGATTTTTTGCTCAATCTTAGGATTGGACGTTTTAAAGCAACTTAAGCTCGAATTTCAATTCCATTTCAGGCTTTGACAGTCTCCAAGCAGCCAAACCTAGGATTCTGCAATTATGAAACAACCAAACCTTCACGGATATTTTTAGTAAATCTGTCGCTGCTGTAGACACTCGAGTCTCGACCAAATTAAGGTTTTGTGCGATGTGGCTGTAGAAACAAATATGCGAATACAAGAGATGGAATTGTTTGAAAAAATAAGTAAAACGCAACTCAACATGCTACTCATCGTCAAGCTGCAGTAACAAATAATTACCAATATCTGTTGTCTCTTCCACTTAATGTCACATTTAAGAGCATTTCATTAAGTTGTTTTGACCTATCTTCTTATACTGTTTATTTTGTATTTACTGACTATTATATTAGCAACATTAATCTTATTTTGTTTTTTATTGTATTTTATAATTTGACATTTATTTTCTATTCAAATTTACAACTTACACTTCAGAGTTTTTGTTAGAGAATTTCTATCGATTTTATAAGTTTATACTTTGTGAATAAATCTAAATGATTATATACAAAACACACTACGTCCAAAACATAAACAGCTGTTACTCTCAAAATTTTAAAAAGTTCAAAAACCTTCCTGCAGGAGTCTCCATATTTAATATTTGCCAGAATAGGAACTGCGTATTTCTCAATTGTAAATATTCTATTGATGTCTTTACACAACGACTACATTGTTTAGATAGATAGTGACTTGCGACCGTAACAAGAGGTAGTCAACTTTTTAGCCTATCTTCAATGCATGTCCAAGAAGATTTGTTTTCTGGAAATAAAAATTGGGAATTTAAAAAAAAAATTTGAAATAGTTATTGCTCTGTCAAACAATGAGTTGCAGAGCTTTGACCCAAAAAGCATAATAGTTGTCTTATCTCTATTTAAAAGTAATTTATTTTTTTCTAACCATAGAGCCAGCTTATGAAATCTCAAATTGACAGCCATCTCAACATCATTGAAATTTTTTGACTTAAACAAAACGTTAATATCGTCGGCATATATTACTATCACACAAGGATATCCCTTTAATGCAGTGTGCAAGTGGTTCGCAAATAATAGCACAAGAATAGATCCTTGAGGAATTCCCATCGTAGTCAGTGACCCCTTTGATTGAATATATATTGTATTTTAATAAATGTAGATTTTCTGATACCGATGGCCAAGATATGATTGAAAGCATTTATGTACATCCATCCATCCAATCATGTTTAAAACGTCCAGTCTTAGATTGAGTAAAAAATCGACCAATTTCCGTTTTCGGGCTTTACGCACAATATATATATATATATATATAGTTATTGATAACAATAATAATAATATAATTCGTATTCATTGGCCAAAAGTAATTTAATTCTCTTTAAACGAAAATAATCATAAAAATATGTATAAAACGGTAGAGAGATTGTTTGGTAGATATGAAAATTGATTCCTAGTTTATATTGTATATTCTTTAATCAGATTAAAACAAAGCTCTACCTTTAAATTATTTTGAAACTGACTCAGTATAATCATGAAATGAGGTGGAGAAAACTTGTTTCCACATCTGGGTGCTTCTTTAACCTTCTCAGGGGATGCGCGATTGTCTGTGAGAAAAAACACAAAAGAAACTTTGTTATATCGAATTTCATTAAAGTATACAAACATGAAAGACAACATGCCGAAAATATTTACGTCTTTAAATTACATATATTTGATCACATTCAGAAGACAACAAACCAGTCGTCCATAAGTTTTACAGAACTGAAAATCTAGACAATCGGAGACAATTTAAATAATTATTTTAAATAAGGGGAGGAATTATTAGGTGGTATTTGCATTAATAGAACTACGTATTGTACTTGCCTAAATTTTCAATTATTTGCATATCCAGAAAATTATTGTTACTTATTAATTATTGTTAGTTTTAAAGTTATAACTATTTTTTTTTATTTAGAATTAGAAAATATATATCCAGATTTCTACTATTCTTAGGTCCGATTTCATAGTTAAATTTGAAGGAATATTAGCTGATATACCTAGCTCTTTAATTCCTTGACCATTCCATTGTATTTAAAGGTAGTTTTAGGTAAACTTACGCTATTTTTTTTAGAAAATCCGGCGCGATTAGCTGTTATAGGATTTAAAATTATATTTTTTACATTAGGAACTAAAAATATGTACATCATTAAGATTAAGATTAAGAGAAAAAAAATAGAAATTTGTATATGTATGTACAGAATATATTTTAATCTGGCACAAAAATAATGTACTATTTGACTTTCCTTATGTGGCCTGTGAAAATTAAGGACATCGGTATTGCCTGGAGCTTCGCAAACTTATAACCGCACCCTATGAGTAGCAAAGGTTTCTGTTTGAATGGCAAAATGGTGGCAAGTGCTCATTCGACCCTGACAGAGGAATACCTTCGGGGCATATTCATCCAAACACTTGGCCTATGTGACTGTCGCTTCTAAACATATATAACGAAAGGTTTATATGAGCTTTTGTCTAAATATTACCAACTCAAGTTGCGGCTTTTACAAACTTTAATAAAAGAGTAAATATTTACATAAAATATAAATTATATCCTATATAAAATACCGATAACGGATATCCTATATTAAATACCGATACTAATTAAAAACCTAAATTTTGTATTTCAAAAACACTGTATCACTAAGTTCGCAAATATAGCAAATAATATAGTATTAATGGTTAAAATTATAGAGTGAACAAAATAAATTTGGTCTTTTACGAGTAACAGAAAGTCCAATAGTTCCCGCACTTGCAAGAACAATATAAAAACTGACCTTGCAACTCATCATCAAACAGAAGTTGTCAAAAAACACGTATTCTGGATCACTTTTTCGAAAACATGTTGTAGACATGTGCATGCTTCAGATTTCGACCCTGATGTTTCGCTCCTATACTATTAATGACACTCTCTGTAATTTTGGACAAAAGGTATAAAATATATTTGAATCAACATATCCAAAATGAACATAAAATCAGATGGACTGCACAATTCTAGAGATTAAGATTAGTTTCATATTAATCTACGGAAATATATCCACTATATTCATTTCGAATTACGTACATACATTAAAATTTTTATGTCTGAATCATTTCTACTTTTATCTACTTATATTAAGTAGGTATTTATTAATATAATCATAAGCAGGTGGCCAAAATTATAGCATCAATACTAGTAAAACTAGTATTCCCATTATAGCGGCGAAGAATTTGATTGAAATTAATTTATCTTGTACAAAAATATAGTTGTGAACTGAATATAAATGTACACTGAAATTTATATTTATACAAAATAATTTAATTTCAATAACATTCTATGTCGGCATAATTCCAATATCCAATTGATATCAATTGGATCAATTCAATATCCAGGTAAAACTGACCATATATTGTATATTGGGTTTGTTAGGTAATTTCTTCAGAATATTATTTATATAGGAGTTGTCCATCTCTAGTAATTGTAGATATAAAAATAATCAAAACAATCAAATTAAGACTAATACAGAGATGTATATTCAGAGAGACTATTAGTTTAAGTTTGGTCTGAAGCCAACGAAGGAACTAGTTAAGTTAAATTATTTTTTTGATAATAGTTGAATGTTTTTTCTGTATTGAACTAAAAGGCCACGGGAATAAAAATTTAGTTGATTTATTAATTATTAGCAATTCCAGTCATTATATTTTTGTACAAGGTGGCCCGTTTAATATGGGCCTATACCTTATCTCAGAAACTACACGTTCTACAGAAAAAAAAATTATATGAAATTGTTTTTTTCAAAGTTATCTTCATTTTTTTTATATTTTCAAACTTATAACCTGTTTATATACAGGGCGATGAACTAAAGTACCTTTTTTTTAAATAGCACACCCTATATATTATTACATTTCTAGAAAGCCCTTCTAAAGACGAGTTCAATGATATATGATATGATGGGTCTGACGCCCGCCGTTTCGGAGTTATTGAGTATTATCTTCAGGAAACCTCCAATATTCAAATTGTAACTAACAAAATTACTTTTATTATTACTTAATTAAGTATTTGAGTTCTAATTTGCACCAAAAAAAGTTATATAGGTAGTATATGATCTCTCACTTTGATGTAATTGATGTAACGTTAGTATAGGGACATTTTCATTATTAATATTTATAATAAAACTAGTTTCAGTAAAATGCACGTATTTAATTTTGGTTGCTATATAATTTTCAACATAAATTTGATATTATTCGGTGAAATATATCAAATTATTGTATACTAGTTGATTTTCAAAGCCCCTGAAAAAATTTATTTAGTGACTGAAGATGCACAGGTAATTCTACGATGTACCTACCTACTCTGTCATATTTAATGAACATATTTTAACGTTTAGTCAGAGTGGCCTTTGTAAACAAAATATCCACAATTATTATAGGATTAGATATATTAAATTAAATTAATATATTAAATATATTAAGTATTTATTAATAATAATGTATAGTGTGGAAGAAAAAGTTGATATGCTAGAATGTTATTTATCAAATAATAAAAGTCCAGCTCTCGCTCTTAGAGAGAGCAAAATTTCAAGTTAAGGCTCAAAAACTTAATTATTAACGTTTCTAGCACGATTTTAATATGGGCTATTTCCTGAAGATAATACTCAATAACTCCGAAACGGCGGGCGTCAGATCCATCATATCATATATCATTGAACTCGAAGGGCTTTCTGAAAATGTAATAATATATAAGGTGTGCTATTTAATAAAATGGAACTTTATATAAACAGGTTATAAGTTTGAAAATATAAAAAAATTGAAGATAACTTTGACAAAAACAATTTCATATAATTTTTTTTTCTGTAGAGCTTGTAGTTTCTGAGATAAGGTATAGGCCCATATTAAACGGGCCACCTTGTACAGTAATATATCATATTTTTTTATGGAAAACTTTGCACTGATATTCCACTTGGTCTTTATACTGCTGATGGTCTTTTCGTTACATAATTTTTCATTTTACATGTGGCGTCTACCAAAAGAATGTTTTGTAAATAATGATAGAAATAATAAATTATTATTTCCACTATTTAAAATAACAGTATTATTTCTTTTAAATTTAATTACCTTCCATAATAATCATTAATTTATATAACATTACCTGAAATACGATTATAGTAGAATGATCTAAAACATATGGATCTATTTTTTACGATACACAAGAGACTTTGAGAGTGTCGATGCTATCAGAACTCTCTAGCTCCAAGCTAGAATACGGTGATGTAGTTTGGAACACCGGCTATAAAATCCATATTGATGATTTGTGCAGTGAAAATTTTTTAAACACTTTTTTTATTATAAATTTAACCAAATTTATCCTCAAAGGGGATTCCCACAGGAGAAACTGCTAAAAAATTCAATTCACCACACCAGTAAAACGGCGTAAATACCTACTAACAATAGCACCCTATAAGTTGCTCAATAATTACTGTAACCACTGTGCAAACATAATATCTAAATTAAATTTTAATACTTCGAATAAGTACTTCGTCGAAATTTAAATTATTTTTATGTAATAACCCCTCGAACAAAAATATTTGGAAAATTTTCCCGATTTACCCCATGTGTGATGTCCTAACAGATACATTAACTTGGATTTTTATAATACCTATAACTCTATCCACAGTTTGCCGTGTGTTAACATACTGAGTATGTTTCATATTTTTTATCTATATTCTTAGCTAAGTATTCTATTTCATTATTAATAAGTTTATTTATGAACATTGAACAATTCATTTATTACCTATTTAATGTTCGTATTCAATATTTGATAAAAGTAAACATACATCTGTTACCTTTGTCTTGTTGTTGAGATTGATACCTGTAAGGCAAATATAGTAAAATAAATAAACAAATTTATATTTCCCCCATGATTATTAACTGTGGTCTATCATTAGATACATAATTTATTATTTTTGTATTTACTGACTAATATCTATATGTGCTTATCAAAAATAAAATAAATTGTTTTAATAGATGCGACTATATATTATTTTTAACGACATTAGTCATTTAAATCAGCTATTCAATTAAATTGGGAACTTATGGACATGTCATACCTTTTTTGGATGATTAGGTATGTATATAGCTGCAAGTAATGGATATTCTGTAACTTTAATTGATAAAATAATTAGGAAACGTAAATTTAAAGAGACACTTCGAAATTCCTCGACTTTTCAAAATGAAAGATAAAATCAAAAATCAAAATAGGATCCTCGTTTCACCCGTGGTTTTCGTAAGTTTTTAAAGATATACGTATGTCTTGTTCAGTGGTTTATTCATCGGGAAATAAACTACAACCAATCCAAAAGACAAAATAGAAACTACGGAAAAGTTGGGGATTTACGAAATTACCTGTAAAGACTGTAGTCAAAAGTATGTTGGACAAACTAGAAGGTCAATTCAAACTAGATTCAAGGAACATGTGGCTCATCCCAAATATGGTAGAACAGATGTCTAGTGTCGCCCAACATGCGCTTGAGAACAACCATAAAACAGGTAGTAGCAATTTAAGACTGATTAGGAATGTAATAAATTCTAGACAGCTGAATGGTTTTGAGAGTTTGGAAATTGCTAAATGTAAAAATAGTATGAATGGTGACAGAGAGCCAATCCCATATATCCCGCTTTATTGGTTAGTAAGTCAAGGTTCAATGATCCGTCGCGGCGGTTCACTGAGCCGTAGAAATAGTTTAGGTATAAATAGGATACAATGATAGCATAGGTTTAGTTTTAATAATCTCCAGATGATGCCAACTTGGTTGGCGAAACGTGCGTCGAGGGCAGTATAGTGTTTTGTGGAAAACTACGTCAGTGATATCTTCACCCCAAAGGTTCCAACCCCCTTCCGCCTATGCAGTGTAATCAGAAATACCTATACCTAAGCATACAAAATAATTCCATAATTTCAGTAAAACTAGTTTTCTCACATAGCGATGTAGCTCTTCGTTGAAATGCATAAAAATGCAGCTGTAAAGAGCCATTCACTAATGCTAGAGAATTAAATCAGTTTAATATCCATCTAGAAAAATGCACCATACATTTTGGATTACGTTAATGTGTCCTAGGAGTGCTATTATCATCACTGCAGCGACCCAGCGACTGTGGCGCTTCCACCTGACCGGTGGAAGTGGATTTAAACCGGAAAGCAGGGAAAGGCAGTGAATTTACGATCTGCTAGGCTTACTCTTAGAATTTATCCATCCCTTAGTGGGATTCTCTCACCCCGACTTAATCTTGATTATTACCTCGCAACGGCCGTATTTTTTGTGTTTCTCGTGATAAGATATGAGTATTATCATGTTGGTGAGGCTCTAATCTACTGAGGGTAAGATGTGTGTTCAGACAAACAAACTTTATATTCTGCACAAAGACGCGCAAAGACATTTAGAGGTACCTACTGTAGCAGCAGGAAATGTTTTCATTACTTTGACGCAGTTTAAACGTTACAACGTCGTAATTTTTTTAATTTAAACATTGGCTTACGGTACCTACAACATTAAAAAATATAGACAAGAAATATATTAAAAGTAAGATTACTGTGTTCAGCAAATAATACCTATCTAGATATAAAATTTATTTTTTTTACTACTAACATGAGAAAACCTTATTATTTACCTCATTTGTGTAATGAAAAGTAGTTCATTATTGACCTAGGTAAATAATAATTCATTATTTATCTAGGTTCGTACAGAATCTCTATGAACAGCAAGTAGCATCTGTAATACCGAAACAAGCACCGTACCTATAAGGTGTGAAGTCAGACAAGGTTGTGTACTTAGCCCCATGCTCTTTAATATGTATTCAGAAATTATTTTCCAAAAAGCTCTGGACGAGGCGGAGGACGGTCTGAAAGTCAATGGGAAACTCATAAACAATTTAAGATATGCCGATGACACAGTGATAATCGCAGACAGCCCGGAAGGGCCGCAACGCCTAATAGACAGCATATCGGTTTCTGGGGACGAAATGGGACTGAGGATTAACATCTCAAAAACAAAGATCATGCAAATAAGTCGCAACCCGAACAACTATTTCAACATAAATATATACGGATTACCAATAGAGCAGGTCACAAAATTTAAGTATCTGGGTAGTTGGATCAGCGAGGACCTGAATCCTGACACAGAAATTAGATCCCGTATAGAGCAAGCGAGAGCCAACTTTATTAAAATGCGGATCTTTTAACTGACAGAACACTTAATTTAAACATCAGATTTAACTTCGTTAGATGTTATGTGTATTATATTTCGGCCTCGTTTCGTAAATAAGGAATATATTGTAGTTTCCTCGCTAGGTGTCTAATCCACACATCTTTAAAGAAATAAACACTGCCCGCTGCTTACCCTGCCTCTGTTCCCTACTCCGCTGCCCTAGGCAGTACCTTCAGTCTTCGATTGTGTGTCGAGTCGAACGCATCGATTCAAGTGAATTACGTGTTGGTTTCATTAGAAAATAATTATGCCTAAACACAGCAGAAAGCGCCGTAGAAGCCGTAGTCCTAGCCAATCTAAGGACGACAGATGGTTACGGAAGTGTTTAGCAGAAATGCAGAAGAAAATTGAGAAGGCTAGTTCGTCAGCTGTTGCACGTGTATCCCAAGAGCGGGTGCAGGTGCACCGAGAACGCAGCGAAAGTGTTAGGTCCTGGTCCGGCAGTGAATTACCATCTGCTGACGCAGAAAACTTATCGACTCGCCACTATGAGATGGGTGATAACGAGCTTTTACTCGATGGTGACACTAATAGTAAGTAGTTAAGGACTATAGTTGTTTTTGGTAACAACTGAAATGCGTTTTTGGCAACGCATATTTAATTATCCAAATATTTGTTTATTTGACAAGTAGTTAGTCGTTTTTGGTAACAACTAACATGCATCTTTGGCAACGCATAATGTCATTTATTTGTATAAATATTTTTACATGTGCAACCCGATACTGATTGTTTTTGGTAACGAATGCAGTATATTATGATAGTGCATTCAAAGCTACTTTTATATGTAGATTCATTATAGTTGTTTTTGGTAACAACTACAGAGTACTTTACATAATATGTATATACCTAATTTTACATACGTGGATTAATATCGAAAGGGTTGTTGTTGTGGCAACTGATTTGTGTTTTATCTGTACGTGATTGTTTTTACGTAAATTAAAATAAACTCAGTAGCAGAAAGGTGCATTTAGTTTGACAGTTGTCGGATGATAATATGGGTCACTGACGCAGTTGTTTTTTCACATAGGTGATGCATTATTGGACCCGGTGGAGCACCCGATTGGTGAGGCCATTCTCCCCGCCGTTGTTGATGATAATGCAATACCTCCAGAATCAGCATTAAATACAGATATTTTGAGGATCTTGGGATCCGAGCCGGAGCCGGCATCATCTTTTGCTGCGCCAGTTCACCCTGCCATAGCCACCCGTTGGTCGGAGATTATGGCAAAGGGATTGGCAGATGAGATTAAACAAGAATTACTTCGTAAGTACCCTGTCCCAAAAAACATGCCAACTCTAAAAGTTCCCGTATTGAACCCAGAAGTTGCCGCTGCGATTTCAACGCAGGTGGCCCGTAGAGATGATCGCCTCGTACAAAAACAAGAACAGCTGAGTGCAGCTATTTCTGCCATTGGGGAAATAATTTCTTTGTTCTTAGCAAAAAAGGAGGAGAGCGATCGTAAGTACATAGAGTTGTTAGGCGATGCGGGGCGCCTCCTTTGTGGTTTTCATCACACTGAAACCACTGTTCGCAAGGAATTAATTTCCATAAATTTAAATAAGGATATTAAAGAGACGCTTGCGAGGGCCCCCACGGACCAATATTTATTCGGGGAAACATTGGAGGACCGAATCAAAGCAGCTAAAACCTTAGAGAAATCTTCCCAGGATCTCAGGCCGGTTAAGCCAAAAGCCATTAGAAAAACAATTGTGCCGGGAAACTTGAGAAGTCCAGCCCTGCCAAGAAAGGGAGCTCGGGTTGGACAACAAAACGAAAGGGCTCCCTATCGTCCGTATCGTCCAAACAATCTCCACCGATCGGCATACCGCGACCCTCAAATGAGTCGATGGAAGAAAACAGAGGAGAGACGTCGAGATGCGCCCAAAACAAGGGCGGACAATCCGAAACGACGTCAATAAGCAGGAATAAGGTTGGTGTTTATGCTGGTAGACTAAAAAACTTCAGGGACGAATGGTGTACTATAACCTCAGATAAAGTAGTTTTATCTTATATTGGGGGGCTTAGGTTGCCATTTGTAGGTAAACCCAAGCAAATTAGTACCCCTAAGGACTCAAGGTGGTCCGAATCTGAACTAAATTCTATAGCCTCTTCTATTGAAGATTTACTAAAAATAGGTGCTATTTCTACCGTACAACCCTGTAAAAATCAATATGTGTCTAAGATTTTTCTAACCCCGAAATCAGACGGCACTTTTAGATTGATTTTAAATCTCAAATCATTAAATAAATTCATACGAACTACACATTTTAAGTTAGAAGACCATAAGATTGTTAAGAGAATAATACATAAAAATTGTTTTTTGACAACTTTAGATTTAAAAGATGCATATATGATGGTACCAGTTTATAAACCCCATAGGATTTACTTGAGATTTAAATTCAATGGAAAACTGTACCAATACAATTCCATGCCTTTTGGTTTAAATTGTGCGCCTCTAGTCTTCACGAAATTGATGAAGCCAGTACTGGCAAGTCTTAGAAGTAGGGGTTATTTATCAGTCTTATACCTGGACGATTTTCTCCTAATTGGGCATTCCTATAATGACTGTTTGAGTAACGTTGGGGCTACAGTAGAAATTTTAGAAAAGCTAGGTTTTATTGTTAATTACAACAAAAGTAAATTAAAGCCGTCCCAGTGTGTGCAGTATTTGGGGCTTATTTATGATTCGGTAAATATGAAAGTGTCTCTCCCGAAACAAAAAGTTGAAAAAATAACAATGTTATTGAAAAAATTTTCAGCCTTGCTCAGTTGCTACATTAGAGATTTCGCGAAGCTTCTTGGACTTCTCGTTTCTGTTTGTCCGGCAGTGAAGTATGGATGGGTCTATACAAAGCTGTTTGAACGAGAAAAATTTTTGGCATTAAAAAGATGTGCAGGTAATTACAGTGCAAAATTTAACTTACCATCACACCTTAAACCTGAATTCAACTGGTGGTTAAGCAATATGTCAGATGCTTCTAACGATATTAGGGTAGATTCCTATAAAATGGAACTTTTCTCTGATGCTTCGAAAACTGGGTGGGGGGCATACGCGTCAGGTAGAAGGGACCACGGTTTCTGGTCAGAAACGGAAAAGGACCTTCACATTAATATTTTAGAGCTTAAGGCGGTGTTTCATGCTCTAAAAAGCTTTGCCTCAGAAATGTCGGATTGTAATATTCTATGTAGGATTGATAATACTACGGCCCTATCATATATTAACAGAATGGGAAGCGTGCAACATCCGGTATTGAATCAGATATCGCGATGTATTTGGCAATGGTGCGAAGCAAAAAATATTTTTCTCTTCGCAACCTATATACGCTCGGAAGATAATTGCGAGGCAGATGCGGAATCTCGTACCTGCTTAGCAAAAGAGACAGAATGGGAACTTAGTGATTTAGTTTTTAAACAAGTATTAGAAAAATTTGGTCAGCCGAGCATTGATCTTTTTGCAACAAGCCATAATAAGAAATGTGATGCCTTTGTCTCATGGAAGGGAGGCTCAGATTGCGTATCGGTAGATGCTTTTTCTATAAGCTGGGGTGAACATTATTTCTATGCTTTCCCCCTTTTTCAGTAGTTCTTAGAGTCCTTCAAAAAATCGTACAGGACAGGGCCAGGGGAATCGTGGTGGTGCCAGTCTGGACCTCTCAACCATGGTACCCGCTCTTTTGTTCTCTATTGGAGGAAAGACCATTAATATTTCAACCTCATAAAGATCTACTCTCTTTCAGAGGATTCCCGCATCCACTTTGGCGGAGTCTTACCCTGGCAGCAGGAATCTTATCCTACAGGCATTGAAGGCAGGTGAGGTCCCGGAAGATTCGCTGGAGATATGTTTAGCATCTATAACGGAATCAACAATTACCCAGTACAATTCAGGTCTAAAACAGTGGTGGCTTCATAGGAGTAATAACAATTTAGATTTATTCGTTGCGTCAGTGCCGGAGATTTTAGAGTTTTTTGCTGAGCAGTTTAGGAAAGGAGCCTCTTTTGGGTCCTTGAGTTCCTATAGAGCGGCTCTGGCTCAAATTTTAGAACCATCAATTACTTCCGATTTCCGAATAAAAAGATTTTTTAGAGGTGTTCACAGTTTAAGACCTACAGCTCCTAAGTATAGTCACACATGGGATCCGGCCATAGTATTGTCCTTTATAAAGAATATATCTAATAATCAGACAATCTCTTTAGAAGAATTAACATATAAAGTAGCTATTCTCCTGGCGCTTGCCACGGGACAGAGAGTACAGACTTTAGCAAACATAGAAATTAGTAATATAGTCCAGAACGAAAGTCGGATCGAAATTAAAATACCAAAGAGGCTAAAAACATCTAGGAAAGGGATTATTCAACCCACTCTTGTATTGCCATTTTACGACAGGGAGGAAGCTATTTGTCCCGCTCGTGCGCTTCTGGCCTATTTGGCTAGAACTAAGGATGTGAGAGGTGCATCTAACAACTTATTTATTACGTTTAAGAAGCCATTTCATAATGCTACCTCGCAGACTATTTCTAGATGGTTGAAGACCATACTGAAAAAGAGTGGGTTGGATACTGACCATTTCACTGCTCACAGTACGCGCCACGCGTCGACGTCAGCAGCTGCCAGGAAAAGTGTTCCCTATGATACTATCCGACTGGCAGCTGGGTGGACTGGAAAATCCAGTGCCTTTGCGACCTTTTATAACAGACCTGTTTTAAGTGAAAATAATTTTGCACTTAGTGTGCTTGAGGTCTGAAGGTCATGTAGAAATAATATGTTAATTGTAAGGGTTTTTTACATGTTACGTTAGGCTAGCATTTTATACATAAATATGCATATTATACATTGAAGTATTTTCTGTTATGTTTCTAGTTTAGTTATGTTAATGCAATCTCAAGGGCATTATTACTTTAATGGTGACTTACAAAATTTGACATTGTCATTGTATTGTATAGTTTGAATAAATACTGTTGCAACTGTCTTTAAACAACTACAATATATTCCTTATTTACGAAACGAGGCCGAAATATAATTTACAGATTAAACGAACTTACCTAAGTGAAGTTGAATCTGAATTATATGAGGCCTCGTTGAAGTAAATAAGTCCCCCCCTTCCCCATTTCTACCCATTGTGTTGCAACAGGGGGCTTTAAAAGTGACTGAAGGTACTGCCTAGGGCAGCGGAGTAGGGAACAGAGGCAGGGTAAGCAGCGGGCAGTGTTTATTTCTTTAAAGATGTGTGGATTAGACACCTAGCGAGGAAACTACAATATATTCCTTATTTACTTCAACGAGGCCTCATATAATTCAGATTCAACTTCACTTAGGTAAGTTCGTTTAATCTGTAAATTCCACGTTATTGTATGGAGTCGAGGCCTGGACGCTAAAAGTCAGCAGTATTAACAAGCTGGAAGCATTTGAGATGTGGATATACCGCAGAATGCTGCGTATTCCATGGACCAATCATATCACAAATCAAGAAGTCTTACATAGGATGAACAAGGACCGAATAATCCTTGAAACCATAAAAAAACGAAAGACTGCTTACCTTGGCCATGTCATGAGACAGGACAAGGGTGCCTGCCCTCTTTGGGTCTGCGCTACTATCTGCCTGACAATTATTGTCAAATTGACAGACAGATAACGACCTGCTTTTCCGAAGGTGCCATTACAGCAGTGTCCTCTATTGTCTTTAAGGAAGATAATCCTACATATTTATTTCAAGGAGATGCCGACAACAACTACTCCACGGCAATATGCTCCGACTGGTGTTGCTACATCGGCATCTCTATAGGAGTCTGTCAATTTGACAATAATTGTCAGACAGATAGTAGCACAGACCCAAAGAGGGCACTACGGTGTGTTTCTCACAACTACTAACATTCACGATGCCCATTAGGCAATCACGTCGCAACATCGTTCATCGAGTCCACTATCTATAGCACTCTGATGAGCGCAAAATAAGCGGGAAACCGGTCAGTGTCTGGTATTTGGTCTCGATGAACGATGTGGCGACTGCTATGGAGATGCCGATGTAATGCAAGGCAAGTCGGGTCATATTTGCCGTGGAGTAGTTGTTTTCGGCATCTCCTTCAAATAAATATCCTATATATTTTACCTGATTAATAATTTTACATAAAACATTTAAAATATGCTATAGTTGATATTTCCAATAATTCTCTGTAAGAAAACACAAAATTAAATGTTGTTGGCTTCGTTCTAAAAGAGCCAATGTCATTTTTTTTACCACAAATGACCTATGCCATGCATTAAAACTAGAAAATTCTGTAATTCTTCATTCTGTAATAACGGTTAATGTATACGACCAATCTCTACTGCAGTACAGGATAAGGAACTCGTAGATCCAATGTCTTTTCAATAAAGCTTCTGATGGCAATATGCCAAAAAGGCCGATGTTGAGATTGACCGTTCTAACTGAAAATCACGTATATAGTTGCGATATGCTAAAAAGGCCAATGTTGTACGAAACCATATTTTTTACAATATGAAAGATATCACCATTGTAGTTTAAAATATGTATTCATTTGTTAAGTTGTTTAAGTTGATACATTGTTACAAGTTGTTTAAAGAATTAATAGTATATTTCTCAGAAATTTTGGGAATTTCAGGTTCCTCTTTAACACGTTATTATCTAGAAATTTTTTGTATTCGCATTCTGGAATTTTCTAAATATTATAACGTGTTACTATGGCATTTTTTTAATACGGCCTAAAAAAATTCGGACTTTGGCCATCAAAAAATGCACACAATGAAAGAATATGTAAATTTAAATTTTCTATAATGTTTTTTATATTTAAAATATATTTAACTTTTAATAACTCGCATAACGTCAAATTAAAATTAAAGTTATTTTATATATTTATTTGAAGGAGATGCCGAAAACAGCTACTCCATGGGCTATGTGCTCGACTGCCATTGCATTACTTCGGCGTTTCCAAGAAAGTCACCACATCCTTCATCGAGACCAACCACCAGACATTGAGACATTGACCGGTTTCGCACTTATTATGTGGTCATCAGAGTGCTGTAGGTAGTGGTAGTAGTAGTGGTGGTGGTAGGTAGTGGTCTATTGTCAAAGACAATAGAGGTCACTGCTGTAATTGCACTTGCGGAAAAGCAGATCGATATCTGTCTGTCGATTAGGCAATAATTGTCAGAAGGATAGTAGCAAAGATCAAAAGTGGGGACTATTGTGTGTTTTTCACCTCTACTAATATAACAGATGACTGTTAGGCAATCATGTCGCAACATCTTTCATTGAATCTACTACCTACGGTACTGTTGTGAGCACAGAATAACTGCAAAATCAGTTAGTGTCTGGTGGTTAGTCTCGATGAAGGATGTGGTGACTTCCATGGAGACGCCCGAGTAATGCAATGCCAGTCGGGGCACATAGCTCGTGGAGTAGTTGTTTTCGGCGTCTCCTTCAAATAAGGAAGTAGGATTCCCTTCCTCAAAGGCAATAGAGGTCACTGCTGTAATGGCACTTGCGGAAAATCAGGTCGCAATCTGAGTGTTAATCAGACAAAAATTATATCAGTCGGGTAGTAGCAAAGACCAAAAGAGGGCACTACTGTGTATTTCTCACTACTACTATAATATGAATATTTATTTTATATAATTACATCAATAATTATTAACAAAAAACTTATATTATAATAAGATATTTTTTAAAATAGATATATATTAATATTGGATAATTACTTAAAGTGATCTCTAAGGTTGAAAATGTGATGCTACAGAGAATATTTTAAAATTTACTGTTTCCTCCTAAGGGAAGCGACCTTAATTATGTTATTTTATCGAGATCTTATAATGTAAAATATTTAATAGTTTAATGAACGGAAAATGAAGGAGGGAATTATTAAAAAAACTGTCCTTTTAAGACTTCCAAGGAATTAGCTGCATTGATTTTTCTGCAGGCCTTTAACCTTATTAATGTATTCATAATACTTATTAGATATAATTTTCCTTACATGCTAAGTTTTCACAACGTGCCTTGAAGGAAGCTCATAAAGATGCTAATGTTTGAAATAGTGTTACATGAATTATGTAATATAGGATTACCTGAAATAATACAGAACTGCAAGGTTTGGGAGCGTGTTTCTAATTTGCAGAAACTATTCAGATCGTAATAGATTTGCGAACTCTTTCTCTAAGATCATGACTAGTTAAAAAATATATTTGTTGAATATATCAATAGTACGTTGGCGATTAGTTTAACGCATTAAATAGAATTGCTAATAATATTTATCATTCAATGTTGCAAACCAGGTTAACTTATGATAGTCTTCAAGTTTATTTTATTTTATTAAGTATTAAAAACGTATACCTATTATCGACTTATAACAAGTGGTGCTTCACTGGCAATCCACATAATATATTATGCACAGGCATTTCTTCGATCATGAATTCCTAATTATTTACCAAACCTTCCTAATATCCGACCCTGAAGATAGATTATTCAGTACAAATATCAAAATTAGTTCAAATTTAGTAACAAGTTTAAAATGTGCAACTGTGACACCTACCTATAACAAACAAAATTCGTCCGTCATAAGTATTAGTAGCGCAGTTTTCTAGCCGACAATTTTTTACCATAAATTCATAATTTACACTACACACTACAAACCACCAGTCACGAATGAAATAGTTTTAAACCAAGTAAGTACAACTAAAAATGTCATTAATATTAATATCCTCCGTTTAGAGGGTTGATTTTACAAATCGCTGTATGTAATAAGCTTACTTCTACAATTCTTTAAAATTTACTTAACTATCTAACTATTATGGAAATAGATATATATTTATTTGACTACATTTTGTACAGCAGTGTACAATAATTGTAGCATGTCAAAGGTACAAGTAGAAAAATATATAAAATAATATAGTAATATAAAAACATTAAACACTAAAGCACATGTAAAAAAGTTAAAACATATTGGTAAACAGAAAAACTTATAAATAAACGTTTAAATCTAAAACAACAAACAAGTCATGAAAATATAAAAATTTTAAAAACTATTAGTCAACGTGGTCGAATCCAGATATTCCTATACCGAATAAAAACAGTTTTTAAGTAAGTATTTTTATAGTTGTTTTAAATTGACTAAAGCGTAAATATTTTATTGTAATCTATTTCTTATTGATTTTGTAGGTAGATAACGTGGTAAGTGCAAGAAATTGCAATTTCGTAATATCATAATAATCCACAGTGGGACTACACACAAAAATATTCTTGCTCCTATGTATTTCCAGCAGCTGATAACATATAAAAAGAGTTGGCAAAGGCATCACATCCAATATCTTAAAAAGAGGTTGACAATGGTCCATATAATTTGCATTAGCAATTATTCTAATGACCTTCTTTAGCATCCTGAATATTTACAGAGCAGACACGGAGTTACCCCAGAGAACAACTCCATAACAAATGTGAGAGTAAAATAAACAAAAATATATTGTCAAGAGCATCTCCCGCCTAAAATTGTACTTTAACTTTTGAATTACATAAGTATTGGTGGATTTTTTTTCTTCTGGGAAATAATGTGAGGAAACTATCACAATACATCATCAATTATCAAGTTTAATTTCAGATTGTTATTTACAAACCACTGATTCACTTAAGCTTCCAAGTTGCCAAAATTTAATACTGATACTACACTTTTATAGCTAGAAATTAAGAATTTGTCATCGGCATACAACTCACATTTCTGGGAAAAAAAAAGTAGAGGTTATTGATACAGATAATTAAGAGCAGCTGGCCCAAAACGGAGCCCAGAGGCACTGCACTCTCTACTGTAGTCATATTAGAAGTATGTTTTTAAAACAACACACAGACTCCTAGAGGATAGGTAGTATTTAATAACATCAAGTGGGATGCCTCTGATATATAGAAAAAGTTTCTCAATAAGGAGGTCGCGAGATATACAGTCAAAAGCTTTGCTAAGGTCACATAGGGTAAGCCCAACTACCTTTCCCCTATAATAATAATCTCCCCTATATAATAGGTACATAGCTACTTACTAATAATAATGACGATGTTATCTAATTAAAATTAATTTGGTGTACATTTATTGAAGCAGTTAAAAACTTAGTAATTTCGTGTGTATGTTTTACACAGGAATACAATCTGTTACATTGTCTCTAGTGGATTTTGTGAAAGTAAACAATGCCTTAATAGCGATCAAATCATCGAGGGACAAAGTATGAATATACAGTACCCTTCACGGTAAGTGGCCTATTATTAAACGTAACAGAAAGACCAAAGATAGATTCTGAAATTTGAAAAATGAAAATAATGCCAAGGACGGCACGGCACATATGATGATATTTTTAATGAAATATTCTTGAGAATTTAAGAAAACCGCAAATATCAGAAAATCTAAACTTTAACCCTCACAATGTCTATATCGGTGAAAACATAATTCGATTTTCTATAATATAATGGAAAAAAATGTTTTTCCATTTGAATTTAAAAAGTTTTGACGGTTTCAAGTTTTCATAATGTAACGTAAAAAATAAGACAGTTGGTATAATTTTCTTTAAGAAATTTTGCTAGTGGAGGGTAGTGCATCTTAAGTTCCTTTTATGTTCCGAAGAGCAAGTAAAAGATTCTAGAATGAAGTTTTGGAGTTTTAGAAACATCTGCATCTGTCAAAATTTTCTAGAATGTCTATTTTCTCGAAAACGGTTAGCTTTAGGTATAGGGATAGCTTAGGTATAGGTATAGTAACGTCTTTGACTTATTATTATACCTTGTCGAAAATGCAATGTGCAGGGGTGCACAGGGGTGCAAAATAATGAAGTTGACAACTACTTCTCATATAACCGGAAGTGCTACATCTATGGCATTATTTTCATTGAAGAGGGCATCTCTAATAACCTCCGTATACAAAATTTTCTAATCATATTATCTTTGGTTTTTCTGATGCGTCTAATTAGCCACTTACCGTGAAAGACCCTGTATTATCCATTTCCATATTATTTTTCTGCGTAGCTCTAGTATAGAACGCAGTTATTTGGAGGTGTCCATTGGAATTTAGTCTCTATACAAATAAAAAAAATAATACTTCAGGTCCTAAACGTCATATTTTTATTGGTCTGGTGTATGATGGCAAGAATAAAGAGAAATTAATAAAGGTCAGAATAATAAATTAAGCCATCACTAAACAGTATTCGGTGAATTAAATATTCGCTTCAATAAAAGTATGTTCAGTAGAGTTCAGTACAAGTTGAAATATTTTTTTATTCCCGTAAATAAAATATTGTAGGCAATGTTAGCGCCGGCTATACGTGATGGTATTATTTTTTCAGTGGAACACTGCGTATTCTTGCACGCATTATTTTACCATGAATTGTTGTGTCACATGGGGGTAAATAGATCTGTCTGTAATACGATATACGTTGAAAATAAAATATTGTTAGTGCAGTATCTTATAACTTTTTAGGAGGAATACGGATCATTCTTCCAAGGAATAGTAGAAACATATTTCTATTAGTGTTAGTCATCATATTTCTAATTTATGGATACTTGTATGTTTAAGAAGTGCATTAGTACATATTTGAATTAAAATGAAAGAAAGTTTACATATACACTGCACTGAAGAAATAAAAAATCACCCCAACTGATGTCTTTTTCTAATATTTTCCATTATTAATTTTATAATGTTATATTGTAGCCTTTTTTGGGATTACACCACTTGTAAAATAATAAGAAACAGGAAATCATAAGTACTCAAATTAAATTTCTTCAATAAAAAACCATAAAAGAGGACTTTCAGCATAAATATCCAAGGATATTTATGCATGTATTGTTTTTTGTTTTTTTATTGAAGAAATAAAATTTAACAGTCAACAGCTTTTCCAATATCATATTCAAATTAAATATTCAAAATATAATATCAAGGCAAACTTCTGAAGTTTACCCCAAAAACTGCACGGTATTTTATTGAATTTACTTAAAAAGACATTTATGAATCCACCTCCAAAACTGGCTTGTAGGCTCTATGTGACTTACGCTCGACCATTATTAGAGTCCGCATTATCAGTGTGGGATCCTTGGTTGCTTGGGGATATCTTTTTTACTCGGGAGAGTACAGCAGAGTGAACCCGATTGCCTCAACAGCTACGGTTCCTTCCATATGAAAATCGTTTAAAAACTTTGCTACTCAACACTTTTGAAGGTACGGTCTTCGCCGCCGAGGTGACTTGGTACAAATGTACCGATTCACCCATGCCAGCATCCACACATCCACATCATTGATGACGTTCGTCTCCAGGAACATCCATTAAAGCTTCGGAAAGAGCAGTTCAGAACATCACATCATTTTCACTTTATTGTAAATATTGTAAAAATTACAGTCTAATAGTAAATTTTATGTAATTTCAGTAAATTATTCGAAAAGGTACTATATATTTTAATTAATCACGTTAAATGTATCATTAGTCTTGACTAGCACGGATTTATTCTTGATCGCTCTACCACTAGTAAGTAAACTCCATTGCATTATGCAATGCTGATAATCTTGATAAAGGCAGACAGGTCGATGAAGTTTAAACAGACCTGCCAAATTTGACGGACTGGACCGTGAAAATTGATAATTTTCTGAAGTTTTTTAGATCTTACTTAGAAGACAGGTACCTGACCGGTCAGTATCCTTGATTCCAGTCTATTAATATGATTTCCACATCTGATGTTCCTCAGGGATCCGTTTTGGGGTCCCTTCTATTTTATATTAATTAACGATATCATCAATTATCTCCATTATAAAACTTTACTTCATGCAGATGACCTAAAATTGCACTTATGTTTCGGTTACAGGTGTGAACGTCTATGCGGCTTTATAGAATGACATTGAATAACTGTTGAAGTGAATGAACACGATTTTGTCCCAATTAAATTTCATATCTATACATAGCGGAACTCAAATAATTTGCAACTGCAAATCTCAAAATGCATGTCCGTTACGTTTACCCGCAACTTTATTAATTATTTATTAATTTTTACGCTATAAATAACCAACAATCAATTAAATGTGAGCACTTTAGAGATCTAGGGGTGTTATTTGATTCAAAATTATCTTTTGTTAGTTATATTAACGAAAGTGCTGGCGCATCTTAAAGGAATTTAAGCTTTATCATAGGGAATTATCAAGAATTATGGGAGTCTGCCCTCTATTTAACTCATTTGAAAGATCAAAACTAGATCAGTGATATGGAATCCTAGTTACACTGCGCATACAGTTAAATTGTAGATGCCGCAAAGATGCTTTCTTAAATATCTTCAATTTAAAAATTATGGATACTTACCTGGACATTGGATTATCTCACAGCAATTTCTTAAGCAGATTAATCCAAGCGTATGTATTACTCATTACTATTCTTATTTAAAATTATTCATGGGAGTTAACTGTCCAGAAATTCTTAGCTTCATTCCCTTTTATGTTGCTAATATACAGATTCGCCCAGATGTGACCGCAGTGCTTTGGGACCTCTGTAGCAAACAGAGAAACCGACCCGCAGGAGAAAGAGAATTTACGGACTCCATGATTCTTCGTTTTATCGTCCTGTTCCATGTTAAATATTTTAAAATTTTCATCTGTTAATGTTATGTGGAACAATTTTGCCCTAGTAGAAAATTAATTATATTTACTTAACACTGGTATTAGCGAAATTAAAAAAACATATACTTCCTGTACCCGTACTTAGCGATACACTAACTTTGTCACGTCATGACTTATTGACCGTAATGACCTATTTTTTTTGTGTTAATTTGTCTTTTTTATTATTATTTTTGTTTGTATTAAATTGAAGTAATTGGTTATTTGTAATTTATTTGCTAATGCATTATTTGACTCCTATAATTGGAATTTCTGTCTGGACAGTGTATGGAAAATAAGTGAATAAATAAATAAGTACGATGCAGTTTGTAGATCCAAATTGATTTGTACTCGTTATAAGTTAATTTCATTTCCCATTTTCTAAATTTATGCAAGGAATGCACTGCTGTCAAAATAGGAAATATTTTACAAATATAAAAGGAAAAGAGTAGAGACTTTGTTAATAAAGAAGAATTTGTTTTTAGTTCTCCCTTCTTCAATAGATGGACCCAATTTTTTACCGCTCTATATTTTTCTATTATTGTAAGCTTGAAAGTCTCGGAGACCCATTATTTGAGGATATTGATTTGTTGTTATTCGAGTGCTTTTGGCTAGTCTGACTTCGGCAAAGTAGAAAATTATTAGAAAACTTCTGATTGGCATGAAATTGGATTTATTGTTGTAGTTGGTTTTAAGTCCTGAAAAGAATTGTACGAAGAATTATATTTTAAGTAAATTTAATAGACCGTAAAATCAAACTAAAGTTCATTCTATATTACACCTAGTTGTACACCGTTAACTGACTCATTTTTTGTGCTGGTTATATTCAAGTCTTTTCAAAGTAATATTCAATATAATCAGTTATTTATACTACAAAATATAATTTTTAATACTATAGGCAGAATACTTAACAGCTTTCTATTAAAGAATTGAAATTTCTCACATTAATCCTGGCTTATGAAGTTATGTAATAGAAAAAAATTTACAAATACATATAGATTTTAGATTGCTATTGAGTCAATTAAACCTCACATTTATATTAAATATTTAAATTCAGTTGTATAAATAATTCAAAACAGTTCAAATATCTTCTAATTCTTGTTATCCAATTTCTAATTATAAAAATTTCAGGTGATTCTATTCAATACAATGTTCTATTTAACACAACCGATTAGTTAATATGTGATAATAATATTGAAAAGTAATTTTGAATGTCAAAAGAAGGTGTTTAGCTTTCAATTAACTTAATTGCAAATAGACAACCTAAAGATGCCAAAACAATTTTTAAAATTGCTTTTACTTCCACTAGTCAGATTTTAACCACCTACTGTAGTTTTCAGAAATAAGTTTTTTAACATAGCTTTTACGTTTTGAACTTTTCGCCTGACTAAAAGTTTCATTGAATCGTTTGCTTGCGTAATTAAAATTCATTTGTCACTTAAGTTAGGTGACATACGCTTAAACTTTTATATACAGGGTGTTTCATAATATATGCGCAGGACTTCAGGATGTTATAGCTCGTCCAAAAATATGAAAAAAAGTCTCTATTAACTTACCCTCTAAAATGCACCATTTTAGAGATACAGGGTGTTGAAATTGAAAAAAAAAATTCGTTTTTTGCGAATATCTCCGGAACCGTTTATCGCACAGAAAACAGATTTTGTAAGCATTTTCTATTCATAATAAGCTATGTTTTGTGCGGGAAATTTTTTTTTTAAAGTCATAATTGGTGAAGGTTTTGAAGGTGTAATGGGTGTTTTTCTCCCCAACTGCTACGCTACTGGAAAAAGTACGATTATGAGACGCCCATTTAAACCGTCAATGTTTTCTACATAAAAAAGGTACTTGGTCATAAGCTCTAAAGTCGATCGTTTTCGAGAAAAATCAACTTTTATGTTGAAAAACATGGTCAATTTTTTGAAACTATGGTCAATTTTACCTTTACGGTTTGGGAAATTTTGAAAAGACAACTTTTGTATCATTTTTTCATCTTTTTTTTAATTTTGAAATTATGAAGTTAACGTTTGGTTTCGTTACTTGTTCTAACGTTTAAATAAATTTTGTTTAATTAGTAAGAAAAAAATTTATTTAAAAAAATTGACCATGTTTTTGAACATAAAAGTTGATTTTTCTCGAAAACGATCGGCTTTAGAGCTTATGACCAAGAGTACCTTTTATTGGCGGTTCAAATGGGCGTCTCAAAATCGTACTTTCTTCAGTAGCGTGGAAGTTGGGGAGAAAAACACCTACCACCCCTTCAAAATCTTCACCAATTATAACTTAAAAAAAAAAAAATTCCGCACAAAACATACTTTATTATGAGTAGCAAATGCTTACAAAAGCTGTTTTCTGTACGATAAACGGTTCCGGAGATATTCGCAAAAAACAAAATTTTTTTTTCAATTTCAACACCCTGTATCTCTAAAATTGTGCATTTTAGAGGGTAAGTTAATAGAAACTTTTTTTCATATTTTTGGACGAGCTATAACATCCTGAAGTCCTGTGCATATATTATGAAACACCCTGTATATTATCTGTTTTCAGTTACTGAATGTTTTACCTAAATTTTGTTTCATATTTTGTTGCAAATTAGATTACAATATTGCAAAAAGTTGCAAAAAGAATGGATATCGCAAACTCGCGAATCTAAAAAAATCATGTAAGAAATCAAAATCAAGAAGTGGGGGTAGTACCTGATGGTGCTTATCCATATAGAGTAGGTATAGCAGCATATCCATGAACTTGGTTACATGAACATTGAATGAACCGTGTCATTACATAAATGTATACATTTCGTGTCATAAAAGGAAATAATATACTGATTGGCGTTATGCCACAGCTGAATACTGTCTTTCTTCAATGAAAAGTTGTACCAAAGAAAATTTGAATCTGTAACTGAAAATCATCATCATTTAATCAGTTCATATCCTATAAGAAGATAAATATCTTTTCAAGGAATAATCCTCCTTCAATAACATGTTTGTTAAAGATAGTTTTCAGTTTGACTCACTTTTTTATGCTAGTTTTATTCCAGTTTGTGTTTTCCTTATTTTTTGATTTTCGAATAATTGAAACCAGTTTTCAGGTGTTTATTCTTCGCATCTCTTCCTATGCTCCTCCAGCTCAGCCGTCTTTTAATGTCTGTTAATATTCCGTTGAACTTCTTTCTGGTATATTTTTAAGTTACTGTCTAACTTCCTTTGCCATTCATCTGTGTAAATTATTTCTGATATTCTAATACTTGTATTCTCCAATGTACAGTTGATATGAGAAGAGGATTTTGGCCTAAAACTGAATCTACGTGGAGATTTCGTAGTAGTAATAAGAAGCTCCGTATTTAAATGGTTATAGACGGGCTATGTGTTTTGTATTCATGTAGTCCTTGGTTCTCGTGTAAGGACTTCATTGTCATTAATTTTATTTATTGTAGGTATTCCTATGTCTTGTAACATCTCCTGTATATCACTTCCCTTCCCTTCACCCCTCTAGAGTAACATACCCCAAGCATACATTTCTGTCTCTCCAGAAAGTTTCTGGATTGCTTTTAGAATTCCTCTAATTTGTCTGAAACCAAATTATGTCTCTTCATAGAAACAATGAAGAAACATAAAGGTTTCCTTACCCTATTCTATATAATTCTGATAAATATTGTTTCTTCTTGTTGCTGATGTTCACTGTAGTGTCCACTTTTATGTATATCTACGAATATAATTAAAAATAGTAATCAATGCTGAAGACAGGTATTGACTGGTTTATTTGCTACAGCAATCAATTTAATAATTTAATATAATTATAAGGCAAAACCAATCAACTTCATCCAAACATTTGTTCATGGTTTCGTCATAATAAGTGGGTAGTAACCCAATGAATTGTTCTCGAACTATTTATAGTAACAGAGACTTCGGCATTTTGATCTGTATAATAAGGTTAAAGGATGATCTTTCCCATTAAAACAATTACGGTCGTAAAATGAAAGGTCACAAGTGCAATGATACTTAATTTATCTATATTTCGTCTACTTTTTCGCTTGAAATGGATGCTCTCTATGAAGCAGTTATATTTAAAATATTTTGGAGTTATGCATAGGTAAAATTCATTAACAGCAACTCACATTTCCATGAAAAGTATGATGCAAAGCTAATATGAAACTATGATTATTGAGAAATTACATATTTTTATTTAATGAACTTTATATTTTCAAAGATGGAAACTGGATCCCTGTATCATAATGATACCTAGCTTGACATTTAACATCGTGGCACTATAAAATGTAAACAGCTGGCTCAACTTAATATTAAATAGAAAAATAAATTAAATAAAAGAGCTAGGAATGTCTTGTACAATTTACAGATTTAGTATCAACTTGGGGGCGAATGCTAAGATAATGGGATTGTTTGCTATAGAAAAAAAATACTACCAGGACCATTTGTGCTACTATTTTCTACTGCCGTTGTTAATTTATTTTCACCATATTTTTTACAAATAGAGATGGATCAACGTTACTTTTATAAGATGTGATTGCACCAAAATGTAAGTAAAACAACTAGTTTCAATAATCTCCAGAATGAGCTAGCACAATAACTGAACCAACGCCAGTAGTCTAGAAAAACTTGCAGTTAAGGAAAAATGATATGAATACCTACGTAATGTCATAAAACATTAGTCATAAAACAAACTTATGCACATAATAATAATATAATATAACATAATATAATAATATGTTTATAATATAATAATATATAATATAATATGTTTATTTACCAATTTTCTAAAAATTCGAATACAATACAATACAATACATGGTTGCATTAATCGGTTTTTAAAATCTACTAGATTTACCAAACCTTATTGTTAGGTGGCAATAACAACAAAATTGGGAGCCATAAGGAGAGAGATTTGAAATCAACATCAGGAACATAATTACTTATAAGCCATAAGATAATTTGTAACAATTTCTTCATATTACCTTTACGACATTTAATTCACTTAATACCAATTTATTTACTTTCAATAAATTACTATGGCAGCTTTTTTATTAAGATTGTGATGATAATAAACAGAGACATATGACACTGTGAAAGGTCACCATCAAATTAACATGAATAAGTTTAAAAATAGATAAGCGAAATTACATAATGTTTTGGTACTCTAATGATACATAGTGCGATAAAATAAATAATTGAGTAAGCCAAATAATAGCTTCAATTTGTGTAATGTGTGTAATTTGTGTAATTACGGTACAATACAAGCTGATCTATAACATTTAATAAGTCAATATATCCACCTATTGGTCAGATAAAAATAGTTTTATTTTCATTATGGTAAGTTTAAATTTTTTCGCCTAAACAATATACAGTGTAGTAGTATTTTTTCTATTTTGCGTTTATAAAAAAGTCATTATGAAACGCAATTGCGTACAGAAAACCAACCTTTTTCGATAATCAACTTTTTCTTTTTAAATGTTTGTAGCAAAAAAAATACATCCTTTGTTTTGTATGGTATTTGTATGTTTAAACCATAACCTAACTATGTATGTATCGAGGTATGTTGAGAATCTTTTTGGGCGTTAATCGCTAAATAGAAGAAGGATTAAGGTGGGTCTGGGTTGTTGGTGTTGGATACTTTATTGTTTAGGAATAGGACAGGCTATGGATTGTAGATAAAATTGAAGGAGTGGTCAGTTGGATAGATTGCGAATTTGGATGTTAAATGATCTGTGATGGTGGGGTTCGTGTGTAGTAGGAGCTTGTGTGCAAAATTGGGAGTTTATTGAGAAGAATGAATTATGAGAGTGTGGGTGTACCTGTTATGTTAGGTAAAATAGGGGGATGGGGGTAGCGAGGGGGAGGCTGTGGGCGAGTCGGAGGGATTTGTTTTGTATAACCGGGAGATTTTTTCTTATTTGAATTGTAGGTGATGGGAACCAGACAGGAGCGGCGTAGGTGAGGATTGGTGGATTGTAAGATTTATAAAGAAGGGTGGAGATTTTAGGAGGCCCATTTTTTAGGAGACACTAAAAATCTGACTAAACTGAGTATATGCCTTGTCCTTTGTCGAGGATATGTATTTAGAAAACATATCCATTTATTTATATAAAAGGTATTTAAGAGTATCGTCCTACAACAGGCATATTGCTGTCTCTAACGATTTTATTGGGGTTCTGCTCTTTTTAGAGAATACACTCTATTCACTGTGTTTTTTAGTGGATTTGCGAGGAGTGGCCAATCTTTGTAATAATTGACTAGATCGTCTGTTTGGTCCTGGATTAGTCTGTGCAGTAAGTTATGGTATCACGAAGTAGTTATGACTGCGGTATCGTCGGCGTATTGCGCTAGGGTTTGATTGCATATTATTTATTTAATACTATTTATACCTATTACTTGTAACAACTATATTAAAGGCATTATAAACTAAAGATGGAACGCGGAAATTTCTTGGCCCTAAGAAGAGATCAGCTACATATATTATGAGTTCTATGAAAAATACAAAATACAAACCTATCGCAAGGTGTCCATGTAAGTTGCAAATTCCCAAAAGTAAGAAATACTCGAACTTCTTAATTGGTTCTTCATATTCCCCTGGAACGCCATCTGATTACACAGGGACACATATTCCTGAATAGCTTTTAAGCTTATATTGAACTTTATCGAAATTTACCATAGTAATTTTATTACCCACAATTAAATTTATATTATGTCTTAAAACTCGGTGTAGAAAAGTTGAAGTTAATGAATTCAAATGCTGGGTATTTGTTTACAAGAAAAACGTAAACATGCAATAAGATAGCACACAATAGAAATCATCATCTAATAATCTTATTCTAATAATATTATTTACTAAACATGAATATAACGTAAAAGAGTTTATGATAATTAGAAAGTCACCGTCACGCATCACCGTTACATATGAGGCGCCGTTTAGGACATATGTAAATTTTTAAAATATATTGATACTACTCACATATATATTTAATTTTGGTCAAATATATATTTATTTGTAAAATAATATATACTAATAGTCAAAAATATATGTATATTTACTATTTAAATATATATATTCATTACAAGTGCAAATATTTATATAAATTTGATCTTTGGTCGTCGTCAGCTAGATGGCACCACAGGTACGACTAAGTCTCATAGGCAATAGTCAGGAAGCAATGGTGCAATTTAGTGATGACTGATTGAAATTTGGAAACTTTACTGTAGTTTAGTTATTAATGTAAATAAAAGATTGAAATTTGGCAAGTATACAGATTTCGTTACGTGAACCGTCACCCCCTCCCCGCACCCCTCAGGGGGTGATTCGGAGGTGTATTAGGTGACTTTCTTTTGGAACACATTTTTTAAGGACGTTGTTACTTTCTATGTGCCTCAACACGTACGTGCGACTATTTTCATGATTTTTAGATACAAATAAATTTGTGGTTTTTGTGGATTAGTCGTTTTTATTGAAAACTATCACGAGGCAGTCCTCGTATCTCTGTTAACAAGAGAGCAAACATGATGAAACTCGAGCTACGTGGTATACAGCCGAAGTGTTTGTTATGGCCACCACCGCGACCACGCTACCCACCCCCTGGGGGTGGCTCGAGAGTGGAAGGGGTGAGTTTCGAACGGAATGCGATTTTCAAGGTCACCAACGTTCTCTACGTGCCTAAATACGTAGGACTGCTTATTTTCGTGATTTTTTGAGAAAAAAAATTCTTACTCTTGTGGACTTTTCGATTTTTTGAAAACTAAGCGTTAGGGGGCAGTCCACGTATATCCGTTATTAATCGCCAAAAAATATGAAATTTGAGGTACGTGGTATACAGCCGGAGTCTTTGTTATCACCACCACCGCGATTTCCCTACCAACCCCCTGAAGGTGGCTCGGGGGTGGAAGGGGTGAGTTTGAAACGGCCAGAATTTTTTTTTTTTTTAAAAAATCGCTTGAAAATCACTTTCCGTCGAAATTCACCGCTTCTACCCCCTTGCCACCCCCAGGGGGTGGGTACGGTAATCGCGGTGGTGGCCATAACAAACACTCCGGCTATATACCACATAGCTCGAGTTTCATAATTTTTGCTCTCTTGTTAACAGATATACGAGGACTGCCCCGTGATGGTTAGTTTTCAATAAAAACGACTAATCCACAAAAACCACAAATTTATTTTTATCTAAAAATCATGAAAATAGCCACCCGTACGTGTAGAGGTACATAGAAAGTGACGGAGTCCTTAAAAATGTGTTCCAAAAGAAAGTCACCCAATACATCCTCGAGTCACCCCCTGAAGAGCGCGGGGAAGGAGTGACGGTTCACGTAACGAAACATTTGTGTCAATACTATATACTTGCCAAATGTCAATCTTCTATTTACATTAATAACTAAACTACCGCAAACTTTCCAAATTTCAATCAGTTATCACTAAATTGCACCATGGCTCCCTGACTATTACCAGATTTTATTAGTAATTGTGGCGCCATCTAGCGGACGATGACTAAAGATCGAATTTATATTTATATGTGCACTTTTAATGAATATATATATTTAAATAGTAAATATATATATATTTTTGCTTATTTGTATATATTATTTTAAAAATTAATATATATTTGTCCAAAATTAAATATATATGTAAAGAGTACCAATATATTTTAAAAATTTATATATGTCCTAAACGGCGCCTCATAGTTACATGTGGTATATGCATATACCACTCAAATTACAAATGAAAATATTGTTAAGGAGGCCTATTGTTGCCTATTTATCTTCCCTAGTTTTATATAACTAGTAGATAACATAACGTATAATGGGCTTAGTAGTCACTAGACCCCGTAGGTTAGGATTTCATGGGGTAAATAACAGGGTCGGACTGAGGAAGCTACAGAATTTCTACGTCAATTTTTTTATTTATAGAGAAATAGTATCTTACCTTATAGCTTCTTTGTGATTGGTGACTAGGCAAAAATAAACATTAAAACTATTCGGCTACATGGTAATAAAAATATATAAGCAAAATTTGTTTTAAATTTAACAGAATTAAACAGCGGTTGGTTGGTCGTAAATATCTACTTGCAGATAGTAACTGAGGGTTCAACATCTACCGATGTAATTAGGGGCAAACCGAAATTTTAAATATTTTCGTAGGGTCGATTGTTTAAGTACGGGAGCAGCAAAATCCACTTATTCTTTATTGAAAAGATGAACAATTGTGGAAAGCGTAGGAAATCCAGGATTCGATTCGCGATTCATGCGCTTCGATACAACCTCTGGCAGATTTTAATGAAGCTCAGCAAAACAGTAATGACCTGAAGTGTGCGTCACATGCGTCAATAAAAAACATTACAAATACTTGAAAGCTTTTTACTATTTTTCTAATCAGCTGTTTGGTGTGTCAACAGCGCTGCCCTCGGAGAAAAGAGTTGCGAATTGTAAAACGTTTTCCACTTTTTATTTTATATATTTTCCTTAAACATGAGATTGTCCAACTAGCGTCACCGAATGTTACATCCCACCATAAATTTGACCAGATGTAAATTAAAACGTCCTTGTTTTCCTTCGTCATCTGCTGCTTGGTATTTCTGGGAAACATGCCTCAGATTTTTGTACAGACAATGGACTTGTTGCACTTGTTATAACATGTCAGTTGAGCGTTGTCAAAGGAAAATTCAGGACATTTTGCAATCCATGACCGGGCTGTCTCTGAATTTGGGCTCTGCCTAGCCACCGTTTATATTCTAACACATGCACAAGAAAAGTTCGTAAACACACTAACCTCTCTTACAAAAGTACCGAGAGACAGTTAATCATTATCGTAGATAAGAAAATAAAACACTGTTGTATTAGGAATAAGGTCAACCGCCCCTCCCTCTGTTCTCAAGAAGCAGTATGATATTTTTGGGCGACGTATAAATATTTTGATGTGACAATATTTCAAGTTTTAATATCCAACTAAAAATAAGAGAAAATCACTGTCGCGATTTTCGTTCTTGTTTCTAGCCCTACCGGGGGCCCAGGCCTGCGGCCTAGGGTCACCCTTCGGGTGACAAAAGCATCTACAATAATTTTATTTTTATAACAAATTTTCATAAGACAATATATGGCTTAAAGAAATTTTGTATCTGGAATGATGATGTAATTATATTAAATGATTTTTCTTAATATTTTGATGAATTGTAAGGGTACTCTGTTGTTCTTAATGGTAAAACATCATAATTTTTAAGGGCTGAAAGTAGAATTTATATTTCAGTCAACATTTTTATCAATTTTTTCAATGGGACTCCGTTACGATTCGGAGCCCCGCCCGCCCTTCGAAAAGATGTAATGGTGGCGTTAAAAAGTATATTGCTGTCATAATTGTTGCAGCAAATTAATATTTATGAGAGATATTTACTTTTGTAAGCTAAAATGATGAATTTTACAGACTGCCAAAATGAACGAATTAATTCCAAACTTTACCTGCAGAAAGAATAAAATAGTTTCCTCCACCGAGCTTCGAACTTACGAAATTCAGCATTACGACGTTTGAAATCCTGAGACTTATACCATTATGCCACCGTGTCACTCGTTATTGTTTGACGCTAAGACAGTTAAGTATGTAAACTGTACCTGCTAACCTAAAAAATAAATTTTACCGATATTCTAATTGAAAAAGCATTTCGATTGAGTATTTTGGTAATCAAAAGTATTTTTCAGTTAGTATTATCGATTCCTTTAGCAATATTTCCCATAGGAAAATAACCTATTTCAAGTTTAATTAATTTCACAGTTTTCGTAGGAGGTGCTTGTTAATTCAATCTCACATCCGCAGATAAAATGAGAAAAAAGTTAAGACGTACGCGACTCGAGATTTTCAAAGACGAAATAGACGTAGAAAGACTTGGTTTGGTGTACGGTCTTGAAAAAAAATCTCAAAGAATAAGAGAAAGGACAGAAGTTTCGCATGAAGAGGTTCTCGAAGTCGTAAAAAAGGGGGTCCCCCGAAAAGTCGGGATTTCGGCAGGCGTGACGGGGCCATTAGGCGCGAGGACAAACGCCAGTGCGCCATCCTGTTGACCCCTTATTTTCAAAATCTATTCAGCACATTTGAAGAATACCGATCTGGTTTATAATAACTTCTATATTATAAAAACTAACATTCAATTCGTTTATCCTATTTCCCAATTTCAGGATAATCACAAAATATTATACGGTGCATTTTGGTAAAATACATTGCATAATTCCATAATTTGGTGCATTTTTCATGGTTGAATAGGATGTTAGGCACGTTTAAAACTTAAAGTATATTCTGTATTTTATATAATTCTTACTATTTTAATACATATAATACAGAAACTAATCTCGGGATAACATGCTTTAAAAGCTTTCATGTAAACAGGGATTACCTGTATGCATTTATAATTTCTAATTAAACGAAATGATACGCCCTTCAAGAAGACACCTTAATATAACTGGTATTACGGGAACTGGGGTGTGTTTTTAACGTGAACAATTTGCATAGTCAATTTGCGACAGTAAAGTGCTACAATAAAAACATTTTAATGTTATGAATGCAAATTGTTGGTATACTAGTAAGCAATAGACATTCTTGAATGCAAAATTTCTACCTTGGAGTTTAGAGAGAAATGTGAAATATTTATGAGGCCTCGCTTAGTAACAAAAGGAACATTATAAGGTAATGTCGCCGTTATATTTTATATTGTGGGACTTTTAAGTTATTTACGTACTTAAGAAGTGAATACATTGTTATCGCTGTTATTAATTATTAACTCATAGATACTCTAAGTGAAACACATAGTACAAAATTTTACACACAAGGAAAGAAACTAGACAAAGTATGTTGAAGTTTATAAGCTTCATAAAATTTGGTAAATAATTAGGTAATAACTCCTGGAATTCAGACTGGTGCGAGTTAAGGGGACAACTTATACTTATATCACATCCTTGTAAAACATATTCCAAATATGCATTGTACCCTTTTTTTGGGATTACACCACCAAAATAATAAAAAGAGAAAACCAGAAGCATTTAAATTAAATATTTAAAGTGTAGCATCAAGATAAACTTCAAAAGTTTGCCCCAAAAAAAAAAACTTTCTATTAACGACGACTCGAGGATGGAATGGAAACGTTTAGAAAAAAGCTAGTCAAGTGTTTAATTTCTTTTAATTTTTATTATTATAATAATTACTCTATTTAGTCATATTTATATTTACTTTTGAAAAACATACATTTTATTTAATAACAACTTATCTCAAAAAGTTAAAATATTAGTATAGTGTAATATATTGAAACAAAATGTTTAAAAGACCTAAATAGACAACCTAGACGAAATATCGATTCCTTTCGGGTATGTGCAAAATATAAATGTACTGTCATTTAGAGCAAAACAAGTTCTATTTAGAATACACATGGAATGGAATAGGACGTTATATTAGATCAAAATAAACAAGTATAGCCAGAGGGAAAAAATGGAAACGGTCATATATCATGTCATGTTGATATTATGGCATAGAACAATATTTCCCTTCGTATTGTTTTCCTTTAACCCTTAACTGTGCCCCGGGGAGTACAATAGGCCTGGTTTTCGGTACACCGTATTTCATGAAATGGTCCACTGAAATAATGTTGTTAGAGGTAAAAATTTCTCGAGGCAAGGAATACAATCTGGTCTATTAAGATTTGAGAAATAGAAATATATCGATACGTAGTGTTTCGTGGATTAAAAGACAAACTTATAAAGTAGAATGGTATATGAATATGTAGTCGCAGTGATTCGCACTGGTCTTATCTAGACCCAATGCGGTTTGGTGTTAACTCTAGATAGCATTATAAAATTATTATTTTAGTTCAGTGGCAGATACTACTACATGAAAGTTAATAGTACTTGGTGGACAAGTTGTCTCTATAACAGTTTCTATGTATACATTCACGGATGCAATGCATTTTGTTCTATCCAGTTATATTTTATAACAGATTATGGAAGGCTAGATGCTCTTTAATTTCACCAATGTCAAGATTATTGAGATTCTTTTGACGGAAAATTTCAGAATTTCTGAATTCAATAAAAATCATTTAAAAACATTTTAAAAGTTCGTATTTTCCTGGTTAAACTACCAACTACCTATAACGTTTTATAGATAGTAATGTAGCTACTTAGCCTACTTGGAGTGTTAATACTAAAAGTATGTGTAACTTTATATTGAAAGACGGTACCTCTCCTATAACGATTCATGGAAAATATAAATACCTAGTTACTATATCTAATTAAATCAATATCAAAAAAAACTTTCTTTCTATGTTTTTTTTCGTTTATTTAATGTCGACCTATTTCCGTGACTATCGCCAATCACCGACGCTAGGAGACGAACAGCCCCCAACCTGGAAATTTTGCCGAACCCCCACTTTTTATAGCAGGGTGGGGATCTTTTACTTGCCTATCATTTCATAGACAAGGCATCTCCGGCTTTACATCCTATCTAAGGAATGGTACGTCTTCTACGCAAATCTCGCCTGAATTTGCATAGCTTCTGTGAATTCACCGACGTACAGGCCACTAGAATATGCGGGCAAGCTCCGACGGTCTTCCCTGCATGGTCACCCATCCAAATACTAACCGTGGATTACCTTGCTTGGCGTTCATATCGATAATACGAACGCCAAAGTTGCTACTACGGCTTGGCCTTCTTTCTATATTGATATATTTCCATAGGCATACTGTAGTGTATACAAGCACAATTGAAACCGTATAAAAACTAAAAGTCGGCAAAAACAGTCGGCATCTCTTTAGTCTACATGGGCGGAGGTAGAAATGTTTGCTATTAAGAAAATGTTATAGAGATCGTATTATTTTGTATTTATTAGTACCTATTATTTGTAGCCAATGTAGGCAATAACATATTTTATTATTGTTAAGTATTGTTTATGTTTATTATTGTTATTTTTATTGTTTAACAAAACTAAAGAACGTTTGGTTATTGGTATTTACGCGCTGCACTGGAAAACTATTGATGATATTTCAGCACTCGACACGGGAAACAAAAAAATTATTTACATCCAGTAGACCAGTCTGTTTATTCTCTTTACACCAGCGCGCAGTTGTAGATGGTTCATCGGGCAGATTAGATGTCCAGTGTAGGACTCACATGTACAGTTTTAGTTACTAATCGAATCACGATATCATTGCTAAATACATAGGACGAAATATGAAGACAAGTGCGCACGGTCCTGTGCCTTAACACTGGCCAGTTTCAATTGTCCTTATATACACTATACTCTTCTTCTTCTTCCTTCAGCTCGGTTGCTTTAAGGCGAGTCCCAAAGCACCTGCGACCGCAGCTAGACTTATTATGCATCTAATATACGTAAATAGGAATACTAAATGTATGCGCTTTAAATCTAACAGAATATTTGTTTTTATCTCATTCATTACTGCCCATTACGAATGTCGGCAAATGTTTATGGAAGTATATTAAGCGAATACTTGTTAAATAAATAACTTTATCCAGAAATGAGTTGAAAACATGTTAATATATTAAATTAAAATGTACCTTATGTAAATTAAACAAACGTATATTTATTTTATGAAAATTAATATCAAGTAAATATAACTTTCTGAAATTATTTTTAACCATATAAAATTTCTCGATTTTAAGTAGAAAGTTACATAATTATTTCACAAACGTTTAATTCTTGTACAAAACCTCCACAGTTTGTTATGCTATTCCAATTGGTTCGGAAGTTAAAGGTAGGATGAACTTAAAGTCTCTTACACTAGTTTGGTGTGAGAAATGAATACAACATAAGCCAAATACAAGTAGTGACCAGACCTAATACGCGTGACGATAATGATCAGCTTACTACAAACCTACCGGACATTATTTGTTTTACACCAAATACCAAGGCATTACACTTGTTTTTTTTAACAAAGACAGTTTTTTAAAACTTCATATGTAAAACCTCGATATATATTCATAGAGACAACATTTCTCAAAGCAAACGTCCCATAAGAAGATGCTTTAAAGGATAAAGGAACAGCTGAAAATCCATTTTAAACGATCAGTACTGACTTTAGTCACAAATCTGGTAGGTCGCTTATTATACAAAATTTATGAAGAAGCAGTACTTGCTTAGAATATAAGTAACTACCTAAATACTTATTTTAGTTTCTACAATAGTTAAATTTATTGAAGATCTACTTCGCATTGATGCAGTCACAACTCGCTTATGGGAACGTTCCTTGAGGGAAGGGGGGCAAACTGTTATACAGGATGAGTCAGTTTATACTAGCAGGACTCTGGCATTCGATAGAACACCTGATTTTAAGTTAAGTTTGTCATATAAACATATGTCGGGAATCGCTTCGTTTTTGAGATACAGGGTGTCAAAGTTTTGGTTTTTTTTAGTATTTTCCACACAGCTCCTATAGTTTTTAAGATAATTTATTCAAAGCTTTACCATAGATTACTTATGATGGTTCACAAGTTTTGACATATGTAAACAATTTGAAAACATACAGGGTGATATTTTTTCGGAGGTCTGACCCCCTTTTTCCGTCCAGAACTTTTTTGTGGTACGCCACTGACTGCTTATTTGCCAAATTTGGATTCCACGTTCAATTTAAAAAAATTTTCGTGTCTTGCATTTTTATCGTAGCTGTAACAGTTGTCGAGTAAATTGAAGAAATATCTAAATCTTTAAATTAAAAAAAAATAGTTTTATTAAAATTTTGACTAAAAACAATAATTATTGTCAAACGAAAGTTCATTAATCTAAATTGTCAAAGGTTACATACTTACAATACAACTTTTGCCACTAATTATTTATTTTTTTGTAGCATTTCAGAGACTTAATAACTAAGTAAAATAATTAAGAACTAATAATAAACTAAGGCAAATAAAAATAACTTTACAAATAACCCGAAATAATTTTATTTTCAAATAAAAATTTTCAAAATGTGATCCATTTTGTTGGATACATAATCGGCATCGCGTTTCAATAGACCTTCTTGCTGAAACTAAGTGATGAACTCATATGTCTTCGCAAGCATGTCTTATACGCCCTCTAAGATCGTCAACATCTTGAACAGGAGGTGCATACACTTTTTCTTTAAGAAAGCCCCACACAAAAAAATCCATTGGTGTTATATCTGGGGAACCTGGGGGCCGTGCGATTGGACCTTCACGTCCAATCCACCTCTCTGGATAATTGTCGTCTAACCAAGCTCATACATTTCTTCCAAAATGAGCTGGGCAGCAATCCAACTGGAACTAAGCTTGCTGTCTTAAATTTAGAGGGACCTCTTCCCACATATTAGGATGCTCGGTTTCTAGAAACTCTAAGAAGTTTTGCGAACTGACCCTTTCTGGCAAAAAATATGGTCCAAATAAACGATTTTCAAAAATTCCTACCCATACGTTAATGCTAAACTTATTTTGGATTTTTTTTGGCCTAATAGCACGTGGATTTTGCTCTGCCCTAATATGTTGATTTTTGAAATTTACTATCCCACGTCGGGTAAAGCAAGATTCATCAGTCCATAATACGTTGGACAAGAAAGTTCTATTATTTTCTAATGTGTTAAGGATCCAACGACAAAACTTCACTCTGCGTTGTTCGTCGCCAGGACGTAGACCTTGGTTTATTATTAATTCTTAATTATTTTACTTAGTTATTAAAAGTCTTTGAAATGCTACAAAAAAATAAACAATTAGTGGCAAAAGTTGTACTGTAAGTATGTAACCTTTGACAATTTAGATTAATGAAATTTCGTTTGACAATAATTGATTTTAGTGAAAATTTTGATGAAAATATATTTTTTTTAATAAAATATTATTTCATAGACTTTTTCAAATTACTCGACAACTGTGACAGCTACGATAAAAATGCTAGAGACGAAAAAGTTTCTAAATTAGCAGTCAGTGGCGCACCACAAAAAAGTTCTGGACGATAAAAGGGGGCCTGACCCCCGAAAAACTATCACCCTGTACGTTTTCAAATTGTTTACATTTGTCATTCATGTCAAAATTTGTGGACCATCATACGTAATGTACCGTAAAAATTTTAATAAATTATCTTAAAAACTATAGGAGCTGCGTGGAAAATACTAAAAAAAAAAACAAAACTTTGACACCCTGTACCTCAAAAACGAAGCGATTCCGGACATATGTTTATCTGACAAACTTCACTTAAAATAAGGTGCTCTATCAAATGCCAGAGTCCTGCTAGTATAAACTGACTCACCCTGTATAACAAATTTAGATGTTTTGCAAAAACGAATATTAAAAGTCATATTTGATAAAAATCCGTAATTGCTCAAGTGATGATTTTTTCGATAAGGTGAGGTTGTGACATCAGGCAACTCTTCTATCAACATATCCAGGCTGATTTTTATTGAAGAATAAGACTAGCTGCTCCAGACTGACCTACTCAACGCGCAAAAAAAGACCAGATATTTAAACACCCAGTTGCTATAAAAATAATTGCTTACAGAAGCTATTATCTTACTCCTATAATTTATAACAAAAGGTCTCACCTGAAATAAAATTTGTTATCAAACAAATATTGGGATCGGGTAGTTCAACAGTCACGAGTTTTTGTTCATAATATGAGCGAGGAAGAATTTAATTAAATTAAACAAAAAATAAAAAATGGAAAGAAACAGGAAAAATAGAAAATCTAAATATACTTATACTTACGTACTAGTGTAATTATATATAAGTACTTTGTGAATATAAGTACTGTTCTGTTTTACCAGCTAAACAAACCTGCGCACCAGGAACAACGATTCCTCTTACAGGTAGCTTTACTGGATTACTTATTTATATTTATATTTTACTGTTTTCGTTTTTTATATTGTTTTATTCTATAATCAATTGTTTGTTGAATTATTTAATGCACTAATAAATAAACATTGTATTGCATTGAATTATTGAATGGGAATACTGATTAAATGAGCATATATGGTCGAGGGTAATTTAAATGTTCTTTAATTTCGTCCTAAGGCGATGTCGCATGTACGATGGTTGGCCATGACCGTATATTGCGTGCCTTTTACAAAGGCACATAGGCTTTCCCGGAACACGCATAGAAATAAAAAATCCATGAACCCACAGAATTACGGGTTACGTGAAACTGCAGTCGATATCGGTTGAACTCGATGAACAGTTCACATAAAATTCAAGAATGCTCACGGCTACACGGCTAACAACGCTCTAAATATTTAAAAATACTAGACTATATAAAACTTGCTGATACAAACTTCAGCCCAGTAGAGGTAATTTATTCACCTCCAGCAATAAAGTTTTAATTCAGAAGTTAAAAATTTGGTCGCTGAAATGTATTTAAATTAGTCATTTACATATTTTACTCAGGAAATATTTATAAAGTGGTGTCATGCATTTATTTTATCCTTTTTTTATTAATTAATGTTGTTTTACAGTTTACAACACCTATGGTTACTGAACTAGTCAATTTATGTGTTTCTAAATGCCATAACTTTGAAGCATTATATAAATACAAAATTTTATTGGGAATTTCAAAATTCTTTGATACATATCAGTTCCTTTATTTAATCTATACAAGACCTATTCGTATTTTTCTTAGACATGATCTCACAATATTTGTAACTAAGTTACAATACTCTATATATCCAATGTCAACTTTTTACATTAAAGTTCTTTTAATATTAATATACGTATCGGTGTTACGTCTAGCTGCTTTATGACTTTATACAATCCTTGGATATTTACAATTTTTTAAGTTCATTATTATTAAATAGTTTAAGTATGACTTTTCTTTAAAATATGCTGAGGTAAAAAATAAGTAAGTATACCAATTTGATACAATTTACCTCAAAAATACACGTCCTTTGATCTACAGGATGTTAGACTTGGAAATTGCTGCTGAACAGATTAGCAGGGAAAGTCACTTACCTATTATTTTCCTTCAACAGTTTATGCCCACTTAACAGTTTTAGGTGAGTTATAATGATCCCTAAATTGCAAAAATTTAGATTCAGGTGCTTCGGTAATTTGAAAATTAAAAGTTAAGTTTTGTTTTTGGTAGTACCACGTAGATATTTTTGATAAATAGATGTTTTATTTATTTTTATATAAATATAGTAATTCAAAGTTGAATTCTTGCTTCAACAGAACTCAATTTATGTCATCTACCATTGAAGTTCACCCCATCACTTTTCCTGTTACAAACTGAAATTAATAAGCTTGACTGCTTACCTCACTAATTCATAATCTGAATCCAAGACTGCTTTAGTTCGATTCATGAATTCAAGGGCTATGACATTTTATTAATAATGTGGTACATCCCTAATAATTTAGATACCCGTGTTCTACTTACAGGGGAATGTCAATCTGCCTGGAATTTCTCATGTCACCCACCACTCACATCTAAATTTTTTTAAAGGCATTAGGGTCTACATACAGGGTGGCTGGATAAAAATTATCCGAAAATAAACTATTTCACCATCTATTTTGTGTCATATATACTATTTTTAAAGATACTGTTAAAATTATTAATCAATTAAAGACTTTCTTTCCTTGTCTCAACATTTAAAACGCCCAGTTAAATCAGTTTAAGATGGTTTCTATACTGCTAATGAATTCATGTCTTCTGATCCTATATTAACTTATCTAGGATCAGAAGACAATTATTCCACGTAGGTACCACCTTTTTTCCATGAATATTATTGAAATTTTAACATACTTACACCTTATTTTATAATTGTTTTATATCGGAGGTTATGACTAGCTTCATATTTCAGTACATATTTTTTTTAATTTTCTATAAAAATTGTCTTTAATAATAAATTCTTTTCATTTAATTTAAAATTATTCTTTGGAGTTTTTTTCACATTCTTGTTTGTTCATACTTGTGAAACAAAACAATACTATTTGATGAATGTACTGTCTGGTCCATATAAAACTGACACCCCTCCTTATTATCTTATTTCTCAACATATTTTACTGCAATTTTTCCTGCAAAATATAATTCCTATTTCATACTTTTGGTTACTTAATAATATAGGGGGTCTGCCTAAAACTATATGTTTTACAACAACTAAAATTTCCTATTTCTTCATAATCTACTGATATATAACACTTTGAAATTATGTTCTCATAAAACCTCATTATAAAAAATATTAATCATCTTTAACAGCCATGAAATGATCTTTGAAAGAGTTCGTGTTAATATCTTTGATTTTATTAAAGGGTGCAATATTTGTATGACAAAAATGGCGCTATAACAGAAAATATGATGAAACATTTTGTTAATTTTGAGTTTAATTTTTTTAAACTATTATACTTACTCTGGTCTCTAGACTAATACCTAATGACAAAATATTGTAATACCTACTAGAAATAAATGCAATAATCAAACTGCAATAACTGAAAGTGTAAATATCTGGAAAACTATTGAAGTTAACTCCAGAGATATATATATAAATATATATATATATATATATATATATATATATATATATATATATATATATATATATATATTGTTGGATTAAGTAGTTGTTGCTTTCTGTAAAATATATAGGGTGTTCTATAAAAAATGTTAGTTTTTAGTACACCCCGTATATTTTGAAATCAGAATTAAATTTTACAGGAAAAAACACATAGGCTTGGTTTTTGAAACAAAAAAAAATTGTTGTTAATACAGGAGGGGCTCAATTTTACTTGGACCACACTGTAAGTACAAATTGTATGTTTTCATTCTTGCTGCAAATATTGTAACTTAGTATTATGCTTTTCTTCAAACATGTGAATATATCTTTATTAAATAAATTCTAATGCACTGCTCAGTAGGGTGTATAAATTTGTTACCAATTTGGATTGTATTATTTAGTTAATTATTATAGTAAATGCGTTAAATAATTTGTTTCATAATTATTTTCAATATAAGATACAGAGTAAAAAATTTTACCTCGTCGATAGCTCACAGATAATTCATTTAACCACAAAATCAATGGAAGTAGAGCCTTGGACGTTCCTCATGATTTATTAATTTAGATTTACCCCACTTTATCCCAAATCATTTGAACACTTTACATTAATAACTTTGACCTAGTTTATATTCTAAGGATTTATAGAAATAATTACACAGATGTTTAGCAAATCATAGAAATCGATATATCCGAATCTGATCCGATTTCTAGTTTGTTAGCAATACGGATCAGTGCGATATTTTATATAAAATAAAAAATATTTTGAAAGAATTTTTTCGTAATTTGTGAATTATTTATAAGGGCCACGCTGAGGTGGCGAATTAGCGTTCATATAGTCGATTTGAAGGTTAAGTAAACTTTTTTGTGGTTAGTACTTGGATGGGTGATCGTTCAAAACCAATAAGTCAATGACATGCATAACTTGAATTCTTGCTTCAACTATAATCCAACAAGAATAGAATGAAGATCAGCGATAAAGGTGATGATAGGGGAATGAAGGTAGTAAATTCATACTCCTAGAAGATATACAGATTTAGGCGATGGTGGTGTAGAAGACAATAGGCTGTAATGTAAGAGGCCCCATGTCTATGGGATAACTTGATAGACTAAGAAAGGATGATAGGTAAATGAGAAATATGACTATTCAAGTTAAATGACCGAATCAAACCGTACAGAGAAGAAAAATAAGGTAACCGCGCCTTAGACATTTATATTATGCAACACTGAAAGAAATTTCAAGTAACTGTAAATAGAAATCGCATATCCCCAACAAAATATCTGCATTAAATAGGCTCCAAATAGACAGCATAGTTACTACAGCATAAACGGTTTTGTTGAATCTGTCTACTTACCATTAAAAAAACTTTTTGTTAACTTTTTCTTATTACTGTAAATTGATATTTTTTGCTATCAGTAATGAAGGCCTATTTTATGCTTAATAAGTGTTTTTTTGGGGATAGTAGATACTTCTCTAATGCAGTATTAATATTTTGTTGCCACAAAAAAAACTTTTTCTAACTACTAGTAAATTATTTTTGAGCCATTATACAGTATGTTTTAGTAACAATTATAATTACTGGTTCATTACAGTAAGTACTTGTATTTGTCCTAATAACTTCACTTTATTAACATAGAATGATATACAGTGGTTCTAGGGAAATGACACTATTGTTATTAGAATATGTATTTTAGTATTAGTTTAGTATACCTATAGGAAAAGAAAAATAATGTTGCCAGATACATACAGGATATATCAAGATAAACCATGTTAACTCCTATATATATATATATATATATATATATATATATATATATATATATATATATATATATATATATATATATATATATATATATATATATATATATATATATATAGAGCAATTGTATGGTGTTAAACTTAACACAACCCATATACATAATTTATACCTACATAAAATTAATAGTTTTCCAGCAAAGTATCTACAAAACTTAACCTCCAATAGTTTTCAAAGCATAGGCATTTCTTACATAGGTAGTGTCCATATTCCTATATCAATTTTCTTGTAAAGTACCATAGTAACTGATGTAATGTCTTGTAATACACTGTCAAATAACTGAAGTACCTTTGTTTTATCTATGCATATCTACTTTGGTGAAGTTATAAAGTGTTTTAGATAATAAATAGTATTTATTATCTAAAACACTTATAATAATGTTAGGGTGTATTATTTAAAAGGGTGTATTTATTAAATACACCCTTTTAAAATTATTTATTTATCTTTCGTAATCTATACAAGAATTTGAAAGACTAATTACTCAAGCCTCTAACACGTTCTTTGACCAAATTAAATTTACCATAAACTAACCAAATAACGTTTATTCCACGCACTACGCACCCAGTCAACACAGTAAACACACGTAAAATGTCCGTAAAATGGCGTGCGGTTACTAACCGATTAGCAGGAAATCTGTAGTGATCTCTATTGCGATTGCACATTACATGACTTTCAAATAATAACTTAGTTACGGTAAGTCAGGACCGACTTGTCATAAACTAAGGTAAAGTAACCCCAACTAAGTAAGTCTCAAATTGGTGCACACACTTACTATAAAAGTTTATTTACTTACCTTTAGGAAAATAAATGCTAGGAAAAATAATTAGAAAACGCACTATATGGGAACAGCAAAATGACTATTTAAGGTAATAAATGCATATTAGCAAAACGATTGTCCTTATGGTTAGTGCCTTATAATATAATGGTAATAAGAAAAAGTGCTATCATAAATCAGATCGTCTTAGCAAAACATTTTATTTGATCCATTTCCTTCAGTGAAGATTCTTAATTAAACTGAATATTTTTTAGGTATAGAAAATAGACAATCGTTGAATATAAATCTTGATATATGAGTCATTAATAAGAGTCTGAAATTAATTAAATTAAATTTACATATAGAATGCTAGTGTTTACTAATTTCTATACCATAAAATTACTTGTTAGTATTAGGAAAAACAGCTATGAGTGATAAATTCTAGAATATCAACTGGTAGTCAAAAATATGTCTAGCTTGCCTATTAATTTTTATTCAAATTACCCTCTCACGTGCATAAAACAATTTGAATACTGGCTTTGGGCAGACAGTAGGCAAATAAGTCATTAGTCATAAAGTGTATCTAATAACTGGGTATATTTATTTACTCTTGTTATACTACGGACAATAATTGTTATCGACAAGTTTTAAAAATTACCAGTTATGAAATTTACCTAAGATGGAAAATAATGAGATACTGGATAAAAGTAGAAATATGCTGTTATTGGCTGCCTGCAGGGACAGACATAGGTACCGTAAATACGGTGATATTTTCTAACGTTCTGTTACATTTATTTATATACTTTAACTCAACTGAAGTTTAGGCTTCTCCTGATAATTATTGTATGGATAATAGGTAGGTATACAGTGTTGAATTGAAAGTAGAAAAATTATTTTTATTGTGAGAAATATCTAATTGTTATGTATGTAATCCTGGCAAGCGACATATCTAGCAATTAATTATAGCAGTAAACTCATTTCTTCTTTAAATTGTAACTTCGTTATAGTGTAACTGATGAGAGATAAGATATGCAAATGAGCATAAGCATATCTGGCGTCAACCTCATATGCACCATTCGTCAAGCCAGTCCAAGGGTATGAAGGGTGATATTTTTTGCACAAAATTGAACTCCCGATTTTCTAGAATATAGAATTAATTATTACTTCGGTATGCAGCAACAGACATATTGGATAAAATCGATCACTGTGCTCAAATATGATAGATTAAAGTTTGTCCAAAATGTATGTTCGTATATTTTTGGTAGCTGTGCTAAACGGCCTGTGTAACTTGAAATCTAGTTATTTTAATGGAAAAATATATATATTTTACAACAAAATATTCAAATATGCATGTTTCATTATGCATATATGCATGTTTCATAAAGGCGTGCATTTTTTCATGCACGCCTTTATCCGAAAATAAGTTTATACTGGTTATCAGTTCACAGAAAATGACACCACATAAAATGGAAAATTACGAATTTGAATTTTAAGAAATCAAGTAGGAATTGGTTGGAGTGCTGCAGGTAAAATTTTCCCAAAACCTATAACCTCAGATGAAGGTAATATAGTCAATGTTTGACATATTTTCTTGCATGTCCCGAATTTTGAATTTATTCTGCAGAAGAAGATTTAGACGTTTTAAGATCTTCATCATCCCTTCAAAGAATTTTAAAAAGTAATGGTCTGTATCCATACAAGTTCAGTCTAGCTTCTGGACTTCAGCCAAGAGATGCTTAACGTGTACAATTTTGTGAAATAATTTTAACTCGAACAGAAGAGGATCCCGATTTTTAAAGAAAAATCATTTGGGAAAATCAACCTAAATTTAGGAATGAAGGTGTTTTTAATATACGTAACAGTCACTTTTAGGCTTCTGAAAATCCGCATATTATTTCCGACAGAAATTTTCAAAATAAATTTAGTGGTAACATTTTCTGTTTAGTGAAAGGCATTCAGATTCGGTATCTTGTCTGCGAGTATAATTTAAATATGCATGATACGTCTGTGTTTTGCGAACTGTAGCTGATTTCCTGGAAGATATACTCTTAGATTATTTCTAATGAGATCTTTGAGGATCGATGGATAAGACGTTTAAGAACCTGGAATTGGTCAGTAAGATCCCCAGATCTTTCACCGACGGATTTTTATGTTTGGGGTGCAATGAAACAAAATATATATTCAACAACAATTGATTCAAAAGAAGATTTAGTTATCGGGATAAGAGAGTCATTTCTAGCATTGTCCTGGAGCCCAAATAGCAGGAGTTGTCACAGATGGGATTATCGCAAGGATAAACAGTTGTGTAAGACTGGATGGGGGTCATATCTACTCACATACTATTGGATTTAGTATTTCCTATTATTAGATAATAATAGTTGTTATTCCCATATTAGTTATTTAATATTTTTAATTATTAAGATTATATTTCTTAGGCTAATCTCTTTATTGATGACATGTAACGTGATGTTAACATTTGTAACTAATTTCTGAATTTATCTCTTATCGTTGGTGGTAAATGAGGATACCTATAATTCATTGAACACTCTGAAGATCTATTATCTTGTTAAATTTCCCATGGTTAAACAGTATACTTTTAATACCAGAATTTGATCTGGTATTAAATATCTGTTTCCAGTTTACATTTTTTGTATATAAATGGTACCCAATTACACCGTCACTATGGGTATTAGACTGATAACAAATAAGTGCATCAAAATGGTGCATCAGACTATAGAAGAACAGAGTTCTTGTTTGTTCTATTTGTAAAAACCAATTTATGATGGTTTGAACTCCATCGACATAAAATTTCTACCTTCCTGTATGTAATTAAGCCAATTACTGTTTCTTTTTATTTTTTGAATAACATTTAATATCTAGAAAAGAGTTAATTTTAGAAACAGAAAAACTTGGTGAAAATCCACCTAAAACTTTACGTAGATTCCAAAATTTCATTATTATACGGAGATCATTACATATATACGGGGCACCATTTAAAATAACGAAGCCGACGTAAGTTTCCTGTATAATCGGAAGTTTGACGTGAACGCCATTATTTTATTTTAGGGGGGCATTCCCGAAAACCCTATAGCCCAAATTTTCAAAATTCAGATCGGAGTACTCTCTGAAATATTCTAATATTCACAAAATGATCTATTTCTGTTCTGGAAGAAGTTGATTTTAGTTTTTTGTTGTTTGTAACAAGAAATACCAAGGTGTAAAGTAAAAATTTAACATTTGGTATATTACATTTAAATTTGTTGTAAATGTGCATGTTTTCTTACGTTTTTTTACAATACCTAATGAAGATTTGCTGAATGAAAAATGTTATAATGGTTGCTACAAATACGTAAACCATAAGGTACTAATCTTTACATATGACAACATTTTTATAAAATGTCAAATACTTCATTTAAATAACCATATTTATCTCCATACCAAAAATAGGAAAATTAGATTATTATATCCATGTTATACGGCGTCATTTATATTTTTGCGAAATAGCTAATAGCAAAACAAGTAATAACTGAATGTAATCTATTTTCAATATTTCACTGATATTTCGATGAAACAGGAAGATAATAAAATCAGTACATAAATCAACTTTTATTTTCATTATTGCTGAATGAAAGTCATTTAAAATCGATGCAGTTTGGATTTTAATTCTATTTGTATATAATTTATCTGCTGCCAAAGTAATATCGAATGCAAACAATAACGAAAAAATTGCTATCGTGCTTGATCATAGTGTTTTATTGATACTGGAAACGACATAATTGCTTTTCAATTTGTTTGTACTTTTGATAAATTTGTGAATATTTTCTGATATTTATAATTTTAATGTCACTTACTGACAGAAAGTTTTATGTTGCAGACATTAAAGACGAGAATTTAAAACAAAATATAATGTTTACTTAAATTTATTATTTTCTCACAACTTCGTGATTGCAGATTTAAATTTCACATTAAGGGAATATTTGTGTATAATACGGTGTAAATTTACCTGTAGGTATAAAAAAATTCCGTATCCAAAATTGTCCTCAAAAAATCTGAAATTTTTATTTAGTTTTTGATAATTAATTTAGTATTTTTAAGAATATCCAATAATGGAAAACAGACTTCTTAATCATTTAAATGGAAAAACTGTTAGGTATATATAGCTGATTTAAATTTTTAGGATTGTCTACCATGTTCCGAGGTGCATCATTTGAATACGCTGATTTAATACCAAAATATGATAAAACATCTAATAAAATATTGAAAGTTTGCACGTTTGAAATTTTGAGGTAAAATTGTCACGTTCACCATTATAATAAAAAATAGGCTTTTCGCTTCTCTACAGTTCATCTATATAAACCAAGAATTTGTTAATTAATTTGATAAATTGTTAAGGTTTAATATGCACCACTTATAAACACCTTCTTGTTAATAGATACTCTAGATTCTTAATTTATTAATGAAATTCTAATTTCTGCCAAAGTGGGTGTACGTGAGTTGAAATAAAGCATTATTTCCATAAAAGTTTTTCCCATTAACTTAAATTATTAATACTTGAGAACGTATTTTATATTTCTTATATGAAAGCAATAGTGTATTTTATTGCCGTAATTACAGAAGTGAGTACAAATCGGCAAACTTCGATAATGTTTGTCACCCAATAACATATTGCCTCGTAAAGCTCAGAACTAAGTTCTGAGATAAGAAATATTTATCGGCTGTTTCCCATTTATATACTGGAATAAGTTTAATTTGTTTCTTTTTCAACTGTAACTAATTTTGACCACAAATACTTCATTCTGATATGCTATAGGAATGTAAACCAACTGTAATATTTTACATATATTGATAATGGAAGACGGAGGAGTGAAAAGATGTAAGTAAATTTTTTACTTCTTTGGCTATGACTATAGTAGAGAGAATTCTCACTATAATATATTGTGGTTGTATTGCACATTGAGAATAGGATTTAATTGAGATAAATAAAATAGAAGTAAATAAAAGTCCAATTAAATTATTTATTTGTTTTTGGCTAATTAAAGATATAGTTATTGGTGATAATATGGCATTCATATGAAGGGTATATTAAATAATAATATTTAATATTAGACGGGATATTAGATAATAAATTGAGTTGTTAAGGAGAAAAAATATTTAATATGCAAATTTAATTGTTTGTAATTTGACATACTTAATTTAGTTTGGCATTCAGAAATAAACTTTACTTTCCCAAAATAACACAAGCAGGTATTTATAGTTAGCAAATTTTTCTTCAAACAAATAGAAACACATAACAGTTTTTCTATTTGTCTATATATTCTCTTTACACCGAAATTTTAAAAAATAGTTACCTATCCATATATATTAAAACGCATCGATTCTGTCTCGCTCTAAATTCCGTCGCCGAATCCACAAAGTTTCAAAGCTATCTCCTCCGAGGGGGATCGCGGAGTGATCCCTGTGGGCGACCTTTGCTCCCCCCAAGCCTTTCTCCTATGCGTAGGGGTATTTTCGTCCCGTCTCATAGGCGTCTTCTCAATTTAAACGCCTTTTCAAAAAACCTCTGCAAAACTTTCGTCGATCGCCGTTCGGCGAGAGATATGCGGCCAGCACCGGCGTTTGTCCTCGCGCCTAATGGCCCCGTCACGCCTGCCGAAATCCCGACTTTTCGCGGGACTCCCTAGACCCTTTTTCTAATTTTACGGCTTCGAGAACCGCTTCACGCGAAAGTTCCGTTCTTTCTCCAATCCTTTGAGATTTTTTTTCGAGACCGTACGTCGAGTCCTTCTACGTCTATTTCGTTTTCGAAAATCTCGAGTCGCGTCCGTCTTAACTTCTATCTCATTTTATCTGCCGATGTGAGATTATACTAACGCGACAAGCACCTCCCACGAGAACTGTCAAATTAATTAATCTTCAGATAGGCTATTTTCGTACGAGAAATATTGCTAACAGAATCGATAGTACCGACTGCCAAACACTTCTGATTACCAAAATATTGAAGCGAAATGCTTTTCCAATTAAAAAATCAGTAAAAATTATTTTTTTAGGTTGACACGTACAGTTTACATACTTAAACATGTCAGGGTAAACTTACATACTTAAACATGTCAGGTAGATTGACAACAGGCGCGGTAGCGCAATGGGAAAGTCGTAGGATTCAAAACGTGATATTGCTGATTTCGCCAGTTCGAGTCACGCTTGAGGCATAATTTTTTTACTTTTTAATTATTTATTAGTATTAGTGTTTAGTTATTCTGTTTCATTATCCGTAGCTTTTATTCTTTCTGCACGTAAAGTTTGGAAATAATTCGTTCATTTTGGCAGTCTGTTAAATTCATCATTTTAACTTACAAAAGTAAATATCTACAATAATATTTTTGGTCCCATTGATAACATTGATAAAAATGTTTACTGAAAAATAAATTCTACTTTCAGCACTTAAAAAATTAAGATGTTTTACCATCAAGAATAGAGTACCTACGCTTACAATTTATTAAAATATTAATAAAAATCTCTTTAATATAAATTCTTTAATACATATACACATATAAATTTCTTTAAAATGTGTTTTCTTAAAAATAATATTATTCTAGATGCTTTTGTCACCCGAAGGGTGACCCCAGGGTGCAGGCCTGGACCCCCGGTAGGGGTGGGAATGGGAACGAAAATCGCAAGAGCGATTTTCTCCCATTTCTAGTTAATTAATAATAAATATAATATGCAAAAATAATAATTAATCACTTCAAAAAATATAGCTTATTAGAGATTTTAAACAATATTTTTCTCAATGTATACTTTGAACTTGAAAAAGTTTACTAGCAGTACTAAAACGTGTTGTTTGAATCATTTTATTATGGTATTTTGTTTTTGTTATTAGTATTTTTGTAGATTCACTGGCTTAATGTGGTCTCTTGTTAACGTAAGTCAAAGTAAGGCATTTTTAATAAAACTGTGTTACGGGTTCTTTTCTGTTAGTAGTTTTAGTATACTAAGAAAAAAATAATAGGCCACTCGTCAATTTATTAAATTATATATTAGAACAATGATTCATATTTGAAATAGAAAAAAGGTAATCAGCCAATATCTGTTGTCCAGTCAACATTAACATTCCACATAACTTGTTGCACTTTTAATAGAAACAGTTTCCTCAGAACCACTCATCACCTCATGTTGGCATAACAATAGTTAGATCCTCTCATTCATTAGTCCACTTTATGTATTGGTAGTCTTTTTAGATCCGGGAGGTATTTTGGTTGAACCATGTAGGCATATTGGGCTCCGGCATGGCAAGCGAAGGTTATGTTGTTTATGTTGTACAACACACCCAGTCAGTAAAAATATCTGGAAGGTACATTAAATTTATTAATATTGTAGATGATAATAAATTATTTCTTACCAAAATCGCGTATTTCCGATATACACGAAAATATAACCAAGAAATGTCAACTTCATCTGTCACTTCACAGGTTGGCCATAAAATATTACTAGAAAAATGACACCGTTTCCGCCGAGTTTTTGTCACATTTTTCCACGCGTCTTGGAAGCAGCTGCATCCATTTAGCTAATCGCATTTTTGCGGATTTTGGAAAACATTTCGGGTAATCGACTAAAGTACCATTATTTTGCGGTCGTTGCAACCCGTGGGGTTGGATATTTTGCCCAGAACTCCTCATCGACGTCAAGCTATATGCTTAATTAATAAGGCCAACCTACAACAGAGGTAAGACTCAGATATATCTACACTTATTGGTTAAATTCTACACCTACCGTTCAGATAATTTGAACCTTGCGTGTCCTTGTAGGCCTTTTCTTCCTTGCTATCTTACCATCTCGCTGTCAACCGCCTGCCGGCCTGCCTGCATGTGCTCAGATCAACCGCTACCCCAACCTGAGTGACTCGTTCCGAGCTGCCGTAGTCTTGGTGAGACTTGACTGATCCCCTCGACAATTGACACCAGCGGTGGAGCCCACTGGTTGGAGACTGTTAACAGATAAGCCTTACTTTGACTACACGATTCTCCTTGAATTGCTATTGCTGATTAGCTGTCGCTTTGCATGCTGTTCAATTATTATTATTCTGCTTTGCATGGTACTATTGGCTCCTGGCCTGCGGGTTATGCTGCTTTGGCTCTGCCTTCTGTCACTATTCGTTCCAGCTGTGCCTAGTGCATCTGCAACAAGGCGTATAAATAAATGCAACTTGTACATAATTAATCCAGCGGTGATAAAGAGTAGTCTCTTGCCAGTAGTTAGTTTTCTTATTGGGTTGTAAACCGACCCTATAGTACTGTAGGGAGGGTTATTAGGTAAAGTTCCGTTATCACCCTTTACTGGCCACATATTAGTAACACCAGGTCACACTCCTAAGTAGTTGTACTTAAAACTGATAACTTGTAAGCTTGTGCACTAAACTCTGGGTTGATTATGCTATAAAATAAACATAACCAAAGTAAACAAACAGTGTAGAACAGAACTGTAGAATCACCATAGAATAAGAACTTCACAACATAAAATCAGTGATCACGGAGCACGGAGTAGGAATCATTAACCTAGATCGGATCAGATCAGCTCAGGAACTCCGATTCGATTATCTGTACCACTCTGACTCTTTATTTAAAATAAGAAGCCGTATGCCTGTATAATATAGTTTAGTATGTTTGATATGTACCTACCTTGATCAAATAGGTAAATATAGATTTAGTGGCCTATCATCAAGGTGTTTTATTCCAGTTCGTCCCGTTAGTCTGGGTATTGCGAGATATTCTTGGCCACGCTGCGGGTAGTTGCCATCGAGGGTTGCTAAACGGGTGGCGCTCAAGCAACAAAAGGAAAAAATTTATCGTAAGTCTCATATTCGCTAATTACCCACGCCCATCTCCACGAAGCTAGCCGCCAACCCTCAAACCCAAAAATATCTCGTAACACTTTTACTGCCACCTCCCATACCCCGCCAAAGAGTGACCCTTTAAACCTTCATACGGTCACAAATTGGCGCCCAACGTGTCCTTTTTTTTTTTTTTATATAAGTTGTGTGAACAAATATATGCAGGCATACGCTTGCTTACAGGGTGAGTCAAGTAATCGAATTCTGGTTTTACCTAAACAAATTAGGAGTCAACCCCAAGGCTTTTCTGTTTTCAGTCGGCTTTCACCATTGTCGAAGGCAGACCTTTCATTTACAGGGTGGTCATACATAGAGTGGATTGTGAATTTTAGTTTTATTGTTGCCACCTTAATAATCGCATGGCTTAAACTTATATTGCACATGTACCTATCCCAGCCATAATATTTACTGTTTCATTCAATCTACAGGGTGGACATAGGTAAAATAAATCAGGGAAGCTATAGATATCGGTATAATTTATGTAAATATTGTTTATTTCAATGAAATATTTACAGCAGCATTGAGTCGCATTGTACTCAGTGGTTGATAATATTCCGATTGTGATTAAGGGGAAGGCTAATTAAATAATTTAGGAATACGTTAGATATTAGGAAAATTTTATAGTTAGATTTTGTTTAAATAGATTCGGGCTAGTTAACGAGACTTGATTACGTCATAATAATTGGATTATTAATAGTCACACCGTCACAAATTGGCAACACATTTTTAGTGAACTGGCTGACTGTATTTAAATTAGTTTAGCTATTGTAGTTCATAAGACATACAGGGTGGACACAACTTTCAGATTATTTGTACAATCTTCTTTAAAGGGTAACGTATGAAATAATAACATAATACGGAATTATAGGTATAGTCGACTGGTATAAACGGTTTATACAGGGTGTGAATATATTGAAGTACTTAGTTTAATTTTTTATTTTCGTGGAATTATATTGGGTTGATCGCATCGTAGGATCTATCTAACGCTGCTATAGTTTTCGAATTCCAGGTTCGATATTTTTTTTTCTTTATTGGTTTCTTTTTTTACCAGCTCAGATCGGGTTTGGTAATAAATTATTCCTATACTATTTTTTTATTTTTTTACCAAACAACCATGGAGGTGAATCGACTATTAGATTCGGAACTCACCTATGAAATTTTAATTCGTGGTTACCCATTAGGTGGAACCGTTGAACAATAACGCACTATTTTACGACGACTTTTTCGGCAGGAACGTGAAGGTGTGACTTCAGCTCCGGCGTCTGCTTCATTAGATGCGAACGATGAATTATCGATTTGTTTGTCAAAATTATCGGGTTTAGAAGTAGAGATTGGAAGTTTTAATTTTGAAAATAGGAAAAATGAGTTTCAGCGCCTCTATACACGGCTGTTGCATGTGAATTTAAGGTTGGGGCGTATAACTCCAGAAAATGAGAATCATGCTAGACAACGGGATGAATTAATTGGTAAAGGGCGGAAGTTAATCGGTGACCTAAATTTAGCATATGATGGTGTCCCATATGTTGAGGATCCAAGAATAAAAGCGGTAGGAGCTGAATACGAGCAAGCACAAGTTTCGATCCTAGATATGCCTAACATATTACTTCCAGAAGTTATCCAATCTCGTAGCACATCGGGTTTCCTAAATCCATCCACATCGCAAAATAGGGCAAATAAGGATGTTCCGCAGAACCGCCAGTCTGTAAACTCCCTCATTCCTGAGTTAGTTGTCAAACAGCCACATACCGATGAGTGTCGCGCAGCAGAGCGTAATGTATCACGAACACAACAGCAATCAATCGCGTCTTCGAGCCGACTGTATGATTTTCCGTTGAATGATCGAGTAGATCGAGAAGTTGAATCGAATCAGCCTTTTACTCGGTTTGCGGAAGTTCTTCCAGAACAACAAAATAGCGTGAATAGGTTCGCACCTCGGGTACGTTTTGTAGGTAATCCGGAAGATCAACACCAAATAAGTGATAATTGGTCACGTGTTCCAAATGATTATCCGGTGTCCAACGTCAACGATTCGTCACCTCTTCGAGACTCTGAACCATTGGCAAACCGGTTAGCTGCTATGCGTCTATCCCCTTTGGATATCGACAGTACTTTACCGCCTTATTATCGAGCTTTTGAGGAGCGACCGAAATACGCGGATCCAGGTAAATGGAACGTGAAATATGATGGAGTGTCAAGTGTAAATAATTTCCTAGAGCGAGTAGAGGAATTGAGAGTTTCACGAGGTGTTTCTAAATCGTTGTTGTTGCGATCAGCGGCTGAATTATTCACTCGTGATGCCCTTCTGTGGTATAGAACAAATCAGTTTTCATCGTGGAAAGATCTGGTTGCTCAACTTCGTGAGGCATTTCAGCCCTACGATTATGAGAATGGTATTTGGGAGGAATTGCGACGGCGCATCCAAGGAATTCATGAACGTGTTGTAGTGTTTGTTGCCTCCATGGAGCAACTTTTTAACCGACTATCGCAAAAACCCTCTGAAGACTCACGCGTTAAACTTATTAGGAGAAATCTCCTACCATACATCCAAACACAATTATCGTTACACTCCGTAAATACAATCCGTGAACTCGTAAATGTAGGTCGGGCTATTGAAGAAACAGAGATTAGAGTACAACGATTTTGTCCTCCTCCGACAAATTACCGACAACTACTAGAACCAGAACTTGCGTACCGGAGACCTAGTGGAGCGCCATCTCCTGCTATTTCGACCGTATCTACTGATTCTCCAAATAATATTCAATCATTGAATACAACAATGATTGCTGCGGCAGGTAGTCATCAAAACACGAACATCGGTTCTTGCTGGAATTGCCGAAGTACTGGGCACAGATTTAGACAATGTGATCAACCTCGACGCATATTCTGCTATAAGTGCGGTCATGATGGCGTACCAGTTAAGGACTGTCCAAAATGTCAAAAAAACTGGCGATCGGGTCGTCAGTAAGTCGTCTGTCAGACCCTCGATTAGAATCTAAATCGGCTGAAAAGAAAGTTATTTTAGATTACGTATTCACGCATGCCAAAAACGATCAGAGACCATACCTAAGTGTGACAATTTTTGGCAGACCTTTTCTTGGCTTATTGGATAGCGGTTGTACGGCGACCGTATTAGGTGCCTCAGGGTGGAATATTCTAAAAGGCTCATGCCACTTAAACCCCACGGATGCACGTACCTGTAGCGTAGCAAATGGGCAAACTTGCGAGATCATTGGTTATGTCTTTCTTCCCATTCAACTTCAAAACCGAACTAAAGTTATTAAAGTTCTCATCGTACCATCGATTCCACATGCACTTATCTTAGGTGTTGATTTTTGGTCAAAGATGGATATAATTCCAAATCTATTTGCCGACGAATGGTCTTTTCGCTCGGACTTGCCTTCCATGCATGCGGAGATCATGGCTATTCATCCTATTGATTCCCTAACCCAGGAACAACGAGAAATGCTGCATAAAATGGTTGATGAAGCATTCGAGTCGATGGGGAATAGACTTGGTTGTACGGACTTAGTAGAACTTACGATTCGCACAGACTCGCCCCCCATAAAACAGCGCTATTACCCGCTATCTCCGGTCTTGCAAAAAGAAGTAAATTCCGAGTTAGAGCAAATGTTAGCCGATGATATAATTGAGCCATCGCATAGCCCGTGGTCATCACCGATTGTCATGATTAAAAAGTCTGACGGTCGATGGCGCTTTTGTGTAGACTATCGCGCTTTAAACAAGGTTAGTCTTCCCGATGCATATCCTTTACCGTTTGTCAGTACTACGCTCGATAAACTACGTGATGCCCGATACTTAACAACGTTGGACATAAAGTCCGCCTATTGGCAAATCAAAGTGGCTGAAGAATCTCGACCATTAACCGCTTTTACCGTACCGAATCGTGGATTATTCCAGTTTAAGCGTATGCCTTTTGGTATCCATTCTGCACCGTCGGTCTGGCAACGTCTAATTGATCGAGTCATTGGCGTGGACTTAGAAAATTACGTTTTCGTGTATCTTGATGATGTTATTGTGTGTACACCTACGTTCGAGTTACACGTTGAAATTTTGCGTAAGGTTTTCGAGCGGATTACAAAAGCGGGCCTAACAGTCAATCGGGAAAAATGTAATTTCTGCAAGCCTGAACTCAAATATTTGGGTTACGTTGTCAACTCGTCTGGGTTATTGGTAGATCCGGAGAAGGTGGACTCGGTATTGAGAATTCCGATACCTCGTAATGTTACAGAAGTACGTCGTATTATTGGATTAGCATCTTGGTATAGGCGGTTTGTCCCGGACTTCTCATCGATTGTTTCCCCACTCACCGCCCTCACAAGGAAAAATAAACCCTTTATTTGGGATCTCAGTTGTGAACAGGCCTTGACCAAAATTAAAGAGCATCTGGTATCAGCTCCTGTCTTAGCTTGCCCGAACTTTGATCTTCCTTTTACAATCCAGACCGATGCATCTGATTTCGGATTAGGGGCTATCCTTTCTCAGGAAGAAGATGGGGCCGAGAGGGTTATATGTTATGCGAGTAGATCCCTGAATAAGAGTGAGAGGAAGTACAGCACAACTGAAAAAGAATGCCTCGCGGTCATTTTCGCTGTTGAAAAATGGCGTCCATATATCGAGGGTTCCAAATTTACTGTTATTACGGACCACTATAGCCTTAAATGGCTGCATAAAATTAAAGATCCTATAGGCAGAATTGCTCGGTGGGCCATACGCCTACAGCAGTTTGATTTTGATGTGGTGCACCGTCCAGGTAAAAACCATACCGTACCGGATGCCCTTTCTCGTGCCGTCCCTGCCATTGATTCTGTAGCGACTTCCTCCGACAACCCTTCGTGGGGAGTACCCACGGACAAATGGTACTTAAGATTAGTTAACCTTATTTCTAAAAATCCAGAACGATATCCTCTGTGGATGATTCAAAAGGACCAACTGTACAAAAAGGCAAACCCCCGTTATCCGGACCTTACCGGTACTCCATGGCTGCGCGTTGTTCCAAAAGAACACCGCAAGGAAATCATTCGCGAGCATCATGACCCACCTCTTTGTGGTCATCTGGGAATTTTTAAAACTACGGCTCGCATATCAGAACATTATTATTGGCCGAAACTTCGTGCTGATGTGGCCAATTATATTAAGAGATGTATCACGTGTATCCAAACCAAACCTGAACAGAAGCGTCCCCCTGGTCATATGCTTAGTGCTCAACCCACCGCTGAAAGACCTTGGCAACTGGTAAGCGCAGATCTCGTAGGTCCTCTTCCAAGGTCGTCCTCAGGACACGTTTATATTCTTTCGGTTATGGACTGTTTCAGCAAATTTTCTCTATTCTTTCCTTTGCGCACTGCTACCACTTCCTCCATCACAAAAATTTTAGAAGATCAGGTTATCCTTATCTATGGAGCTCCAGAAACCCTTATCGTCGATAATGGACCGCAATTTCGGAGTAATTCCTTCAAGTTGCGGCTGGATGATTACCAGGTTAAAGTCTTCTACACGCCAAATTATCACCCGCAAGCGAACCCAGTCGAACGGGTTCATAGGGTCGTAAAGACTATGCTCGCCGCCTATGTCAAGGATAAGCACCACCACTGGGAGCGCTATCTTCCAAAGGTAGCGGCTGCTATTCGATCATCACGCTCGGAAGTTACTAACCTAACACCGAATTTTGTAAACTTTGGACGCGAGGTTCGTTTGTCGGGCAAAGCCGAAACCATACCTCTGGACTCTCAGGGAATTTCCATATTAGATGACCCTGAAGCTACGTCTGAAGTCCTCAAGCAAGTCTTTAAGGATGTGCGTAAACGCCTAGCGGATGCATATCATTCTTCCAAGAAAACTTACAATCTCCGTCGGCGCGATGATAGATTTCAACTAAATCAAGTCGTTTGGAAACGGAACTACGTCCTAGCAGATGCGAGTAAAAAGTTTACGTCTAAACTTGCACCAAAGTTTTCAGGACCTTTCACTATAACTCGTGTTCTTTCACCCTGGACGTATGAATTGACCGACTCGAACGGTCGTTGCATTAAAACGTGGCACGCGAAAGACCTAAAAGCGCACCCACCTGATGAGTAAGATTCGTTTGACCTTTCTACTGGTCCTCCTAGATTCCTAAGTTAAAAGTTTACTTCGTAAACTTTTCTGAGGAAGGGGGAGTGTTGTTACGGGTTCTTTTCTGTTAGTAGTTTTAGTATACTAAGAAAAAAATAATAGGCCACTCGTCAATTTATTAAATTATATATTAGAACAATGATTCATATTTGAAATAGAAAAAAGGTAATCAGCCAATATCTGTTGTCCAGTCAACATTAACATTCCACATAACTTGTTGCACTTTTAATAGAAACAGTTTCCTCAGAACCACTCATCACCTCATGTTGGCATAACAATAGTTAGATCCTCTCATTCATTAGTCCACTTTATGTATTGGTAGTCTTTTTAGATCCGGGAGGTATTTTGGTAGAACCATGTAGGCATATTGGGCTCCGGCATGGCAAGCGAAGGTTATGTTGTTTATGTTGTACAACACACCCAGTCAGTAAAAATATCTGGAAGGTACATTAAATTTATTAATATTGTAGATGATAATAAATTATTTCTTACCAAAATCGCGTATTTCCGATATACACGAAAATATAACCAAGAAATGTCAACTTCATCTGTCACTTCACAGGTTGGCCATAAAATATTACTAGAAAAATGACACCGTTTCCGCCGAGTTTTTGTCACATTTTTCCACGCGTCTTGGAAGCAGCTGCATCCATTTAGCTAATCGCATTTTTGCGGATTTTGGAAAACATTTCGGGTAATCGACTAAAGTACCATTATTTTGCGGTCGTTGCAACCCGTGGGGTTGGATATTTTGCCCAGAACTCCTCATCGACGTCAAGCTATATGCTTAATTAATAAGGCCAACCTACAACAGAGGTAAGACTCAGATATATCTACACTTATTGGTTAAATTCTACACCTACCGTTCAGATAATTTGAACCTTGCGTGTCCTTGTAGGCCTTTTCTTCCTTGCTATCTTACCATCTCGCTGTCAACCGCCTGCCGGCCTGCCTGCATGTGCTCAGATCAACCGCTACCCCAACCTGAGTGACTCGTTCCGAGCTGCCGTAGTCTTGGTGAGACTTGACTGATCCCCTCGACAATTGACACCAGCGGTGGAGCCCACTGGTTGGAGACTGTTAACAGATAAGCCTTACTTTGACTACACGATTCTCCTTGAATTGCTATTGCTGATTAGCTGTCGCTTTGCATGCTGTTCAATTATTATTATTCTGCTTTGCATGGTACTATTGGCTCCTGGCCTGCGGGTTATGCTGCTTTGGCTCTGCCTTCTGTCACTATTCGTTCCAGCTGTGCCTAGTGCATCTGCAACAAGGCGTATAAATAAATGCAACTTGTACATAATTAATCCAGCGGTGATAAAGAGTAGTCTCTTGCCAGTAGTTAGTTTTCTTATTGGGTTGTAAACCGACCCTATAGTACTGTAGGGAGGGTTATTAGGTAAAGTTCCGTTATCACCCTTTACTGGCCACATATTAGTAACACCAGGTCACACTCCTAAGTAGTTGTACTTAAAACTGATAACTTGTAAGCTTGTGCACTAAACTCTGGGTTGATTATGCTATAAAATAAACATAACCAAAGTAAACAAACAGTGTAGAACAGAACTGTAGAATCACCATAGAATAAGAACTTCACAACATAAAATCAGTGATCACGGAGCACGGAGTAGGAATCATTAACCTAGATCGGATCAGATCAGCTCAGGAACTCCGATTCGATTATCTGTACCACTCTGACTCTTTATTTAAAATAAGAAGCCGTATGCCTGTATAATATAGTTTAGTATGTTTGATATGTACCTACCTTGATCAAATAGGTAAATATAGGTTTAGTGGCCTATCATCAAGGTGTTTTATTCCAGTTCGTCCCGTTAGTCTGGGTATTGCGAGATATTCTTGGCCACGCTGCGGGTAGTTGCCATCGAGGGTTGCTAAACGGGTGGCGCTCAAGCAACAAAAGGAAAAAATTTATCGTAAGTCTCATATTCGCTAATTACCCACGCCCATCTCCACGAAGCTAGCCGCCAACCCTCAAACCCAAAAATATCTCGTAACACTTTTACTGCCACCTCCCATACCCCGCCAAAGAGTGACCCTTTAAACCTTCATACGGTCACAACTGGACATTGTTATACATTATATTTGTGCAAATAAATACAAAATCTTCTTCTTATCCATTTGAATGGATAAGAAATACAAAAGAAAAAACACCACAGCTTCTAGATTGTAGTTCGATTTAACAGCGTGCATTATGATCACTGAAATCAGCCCAAAACATAATTTTTGAAATGCTTTTGGTAAACAACATAATTTGAATTCAATTTTTGATTATCTATTTCTATTAATGTAATTTTCCCAGTGATGTGAGAAAAACAGAGCGAAACTGAAGTCACAGTTCTTATTATAATTTATAACGAATTAATGTTGGATATTTAATTTTCAGAATTACGTGAAAAATAAGAAAAGTTTGTTTTAGTAAAGTAGATTAAAATTATCTGAAATTGTTATTTTAAAAATGGTTCCCGTACGTTTTTTATGTCCGGATGTTCCCGTATGTGTTTAATAATTAATAATAATTTTGATAGACAGATTATGGCATTAATTGATAAAAACTCGTAACTGACAAATATAAAAGTAACTACTTTTCTTATATTCATTTTATTTTGCTAAAGTGATTTTTAAAGAAAGTTTTTAGATTTATGTTTTTATAAATTTTCAACAAGTGACGGCTGAATCCATTAGAACATGTTATAATTCAACATAAATCGTAAATATAAAGTTTTTAATAAATGTATTTTATTTTCAGGTAAGCATTGAGAAAAAGATATAAATTTATGTTGATAATAGAGCGGGGGGCATTTAGAAACATTTTAGAGAGTAAGTATTAAATTTTTATTTGTCAGTAGTGTAGTGTTTTCTATTTTTAAGCTTTTAAAGAGAATCTTGGGTGATTAATAATATATAGAAAGCATATTATGCAACGTATGCTGAATAAAATAAGCATACAAATAAAAATAAAAGCGCGTTCCATTAGTAGCTTAAACAAAGATCTATTATAACTTTTTTATATTTATATTAGAAGTGTGGAATTGAAGTATTCTTTTTTGTATTTAATTTTTATGTTCCCAGACTATCTGAAATCAAACAATATGTTCGGGCCTCAAAATGGAGTAAAACAGACGTTCATTCCCCTGAGGACTTTAAGGCGTCATGGCAACCAAAGAGCAATATAACGTAATGTCGAACATTTTTATGTTATGAAATTGATAGCTGTGGAACTAAGTTTTGTAATTATTATTATTATTATTTTTTTTAAAGAGTTTTAGTCTTCTACACCAGTGTTTCCGTAACTATTATTTTTACATTTAATCAAATATTAAAGAGATCATAATAAAATTTCTCCAATTTCACCGCAAAAACAAACTCAATATAATTTATTAATTCTAATTGCATCAATTATATTACTGATAAATTAATAAAAAGACCATTAAATGTATCTGAATTTTATACATTAATGATATGCAGACTTTACCTACCTATATCATCCGTAAATTAATAAATGTAAATTAATTTGGAAATGTAATAGTTTTAATGAAACAAAATTCGAAAATTTTAATCAGCTGAATGTGGGCTCAGGTTAAAGGTCGTCAGTTGGACTATTAAGGACCGTAGCCGAGCGGTTAAAAACGTCAGGTTTTTAATCGTTCCCCGCATTTGATGACGGTTCGAATATCGCCGCTGGCCAAAATGGCTCCTATGTATGATAAATCGGTGTGCATAAAACTGGTAGCGTTCTTAATATGTAACTAGTACTGCAATGTCACTGTATAAATGGCTAACAACCTATTGTACACTTTAATTAATAAGGATTTCCAGGTTTCCCTTATTCTGGTACTTATTGGTAGCTATATCATATTGTTATTATTATTATTATTATTAAAAATACCATGCGTCGTTTGGATTTATGAGCGCAATTATTCGATATTGTTCCAGCTAACGATCTATCTCCTACTATCTATGCAGCTGATTATTATTTTCATAATTCTATACAGGGTTATTCAGAACTCATCTCTAAAACTTTGAGGATATGTGCTTCCTTAAATAAGAAATCGATATCACCAAAAAAATTTATAGTAAAAGGCTTAGGATTTCCCGTAAACAATGTTTAAAGTTATACCATTATAAAGGACTACATAGATGGGCAACTGTACTTCAACGACATCGAATATACCACATTCCGACAAAAAACAGTAAACAAGTTTTTTGTACCTGGAACGCCTATCTATCTTTAAGTTTATTTTAAAGTAAAAACGCTGCAAATCTTTTTTGCGCCGGGTGCGCCGGTTTTTTTCGTGCTAGCTAGTTTGCATTGTCAGTCCCAAGGTCACTCCATTACAGTGGACCAGTATCCAGCGGCGTGCAATGAAAAATTTTTAAATAGTTTTCAGACCCCGCCAAAAAAAATTTTTTTTGCACTACCACATTTCTACATGTATGTTGAACATCCCCAAATTTTATTATGGATAGGTTCTGAATAACCCTATATATGTCAGAAGTCATGTAAAATAATTTCATTCGTTCATTCATTTATTAACTTTTTTGCAAGTGCATACGTCCATCTAACGATCTATCCCCTACTATACATGCTGCTGATTATTATTTTCATATAGCGGGTGGATTAGCTGACGTTGACTTTATTATTCAACTAAAACTTATTGATGAGTTAAGATAATAATTTAGCGGCACAAAAATACTACTCAAAATGGACCCATAACTCCTGCACTATCAGTTACCACTTTGCACATTAATATCATCATCACTTAAATTAAATTAATTATTCTTCTCTACATGATATTATGTTTTATGGGATAACTTAATGGAATATGTAACAGATATATTACGTAATAGAGTTTCTCCTGAATTTAAATATGAAAATTATATAATTTGCTGGACTCTAGGTACCTAGTATGAAATTTAAAATTGCATTAACTGCCAGTTGGCATGACGAAGTTTTGAACTCAACGTCAAGGTATAACCAACGTTTAGAGAATAATATATTTATTCTGTAAACTTGGAAGCAAATAATAATATGATCTATCGATTAAAACGTTGGGTCAGTACGTAAAAAAGTTAATAGTTCTAGAAAGAATTATCTATTTTTACAATATACTTATATTTTTGTAGGATTTTTTTCTGCAATCAATATTAGCCGGTACAGTAAGTCCAGAAACCAAGTCGTAATCTTGTTAATCTAGCTCACAGTCATGTGTAAAATGTGACGACTCAGGGATTTTAAGGCTTGTTATTACCACCATTTGTTGTGTAATGAATCAATTATAGCCATGCGCTGCCAAAACTCGTAATGGCATAACTTGTTGCATAATTAACTTCGAACGTCAGATTCTGACCAGTGATTGTAATGACACAAGCAGCAAAATAGTTGGGTAAAAGCACTTCTTTAAATTTATTGTATCTATAACAATTATTGTAATAAATTCAATACATAGTGAACATTGACACATACATACACCCACTAAGAAAAAGTTTACCAAGGAGAGATAAACTCTAGGGATGAATTAATCCAAAAAATTATAGAGAACTGCAATATCTTCAGAGAAAATCCCGAGATGATACTAAAAGCTATTAGCAACATTATAAGAACAAGCAGAGTATGTATTGAAGAAGGGGGTGGCCATTTCTAAAATAAACATTAATGTATTTAGGTATATTTATAGTGTTGTTATCAGTTTTTGTTTTTATTTTCTTATATTAGGTAATTGCTAAGTTCTAATATTATAATGTTACACTCTTTTTTCGTGAAGTATAATTATTGTTGTTTTCTTAGTATTTGATTGAATTCAATATTTAAAAAGTATTTCTCCGAAATAAGCGTGATTTTTCAAGTCTTAAATTATTAACGTTAGATACTTGTTTAAAATAAAAGCGTTGCGCAATTTTTCTTTGATCTTGTTCAGAAAGCTTTGTTGTAAGAACAAAGTAATGGTGCCCAAAAATATTTTTGTTTATTATTTGTTATTGACTTATGTAGTTTACGTATCCATTAAAAAAATATGTTTTTTATAGGCATACTTGGAGATTTTTCATCACTTAATGGAAAACATATTTTTTCCCAGTCCGACCCAGTATTTTTTTAGAACTCAGTATTGCTACGCATATATCTTCTAAACTGTATACATGTGCGCTAAGTTTGAATGTCCAATTTAATAAAACGATTAAAAAAATATAGCGGCTCAGAAATTTTGAAAAAATTTTATAGTCCCCTGTACCTACATCATTAACGGAGGGATCCAGAGGGAATATGTGGGTGTTTTGGACGTAACTCGATGTCCTCTATCTCCCATTATGCTACGTACAGTTACTCACGGAACACCCTGTATAACTTCCTACACATATAAATTCAAGCGGAAGATGATTAGAGGCTTTTCTTCTTTTATAGTGTACATTTTTTTGGTAAGAAAGAAGAATACAATTATTCTCAAGTTACTGCCACCTCTAATGTTTCTGTTACTAACTTCATTATTTGTTGTAACGAGCTGCATATTCGGTTCACCAAAGTTCACTAAACGGTAACAAGGAAAAGTCGATAATATATCTAAATAAATAAAATGTGGCTTACATAGTGCTCGATTCGGCAGTTCTAATATACATCGAATATATATTTTTTTGGCGAGAAAAATCTCGAACAGTGCGAGTCTGAATCCCAAAATTTGAGAGGGATTTCACATGTGCGAAATAATAAGCCTTCAAAGACTCCATAAATATCTGATGTCTAATAAATCGGTAGGCATGATTTGCACTATTCAATTTTGTCACCAAGATATTACTATGGAACTGCCCTGACATAGTATTTTGACTTTATCGTTTGTCAAACGACAAAAGTTTGTTCTCTTCGAATTAGGTGTTGATGTGCTAATCGAGCTAACATAAATAGACTCAGTGCTATTTTAAGTTTTACTGAACAACGTTAGATCAGTTTTGTCGTGCTTTAATTGAATGAAGTTATTTTTCATCCAATTCGCCATATTTTGAACAGCATTATTGCATTTTTGCGACAGCTTCCTTTGCCTGTGATTGCCTGTGATGCTACAGTAGGATCAATACCCGTTTAAAACAATGTAAATGACAGTAGTATGTCAAAAAGCTCCTTCTGCCATACTTTATTTTATTTTGTGAGTTTCTGTACAAATATAAATATACTTAATAATTGACTGCGCTGTAATATGTGCCGTACAATAGAGTAGATATATTTAATTACAACTATAAACGCTTCCTACGCTATATGTAGAAAAGTTTGACATAGCCGATGGAGAAAATATTTCAATTTCCGTTATAATTTAAATAATGAAACAGAACCCGCTGTGCTTTTATCTCCGAACATGAATTTTATTATACATTTGTTCGTTCCTAAATTTATGAATCATTTAATTCACGTGATTTTATAATTATAAACATAATAAAATTTAGAAAAAGGTAAATATTTTAAAGCAATTAATTTGATAAAGTAGCCGATTAGAACTTTAGTCTAGTATAGTCTATATAATGTCAATTGAAACTGTAAAAAAAATTCCCACAAACACCTGCACCTCGACGGCGGCCTCTTTGTTTACACACGTGTGTCTTTTGTCGGAATTTTTTATGCAGTTTCAATTGAGAGTATAAACACTATACTACTTTTAATAACTACGCTAAACTCTCTCCTCTCTCTCTCTCTCTCTCTCTCTCTCTCTCTCTCTCGCTATATATATATATATATATATATATATATATATATATATATATATATATATATATATATATATATATATATATATATATATATATATATATATATATATATATATATATATATATATATAACACAGATTGTTTTTCTTGGGTATATCGGTCACTTAATTACATATAAAAAAGTAACATTTTTTTTATACATATATATATTTCTGACGTTTCGGCTTTATTAGGCCATCTTCAGAGATTCTGCAGAAGATCATATTTTACATTATTTGTTTAATATTTTTTTGATATATTATACTTACATTTATAGGATGTTTCACTAACTAAACTAACTAAATTATAATAATTTTAAATTGTTTGAAACGATTATTGCGTTATTTTGCTGCATACATGTTGTTTGAGGGCTTTGACGCGACTGAGTTTTAAAGTGGTTTGGGTTCAGTTTTGTTTCCAAGCTGACAGATTTGCTGATAATATTCATATACATGCATTAGGTAGAGGTATAATTGAAACTTAAAAATAATATTTGTTCCGACATGTTCAATTACAAACTAAATTTACTTAATTTAGTATTTTTTGTGTGAGATGTAAAATTTTTTTTTTTTTTTTGTTTTTCCCCATAAATGATCTATTATTATTTGTATTTATTTTATTTATATTAATTAGTAGGTATTATATTTAATAATGTTATTAATAATAATAATATTATAAATAATAAATTTAATTTTAAAATTATTATAATTTAGTTAGTTTAGTTAGTGAAACATCCTATAAATGTAAGTATAATATATCAAAAAAATATTAAACAAATAATGTAAAATATGATCTTCTGCAGAATCTCTGAAGATGGCCTAATAAAGCCGAAACGTCAGAAATATATATATGTATAAAAAAATGTTACTTTTTTATATGTAATTAAGTGACCGATATACCCAAGAAAAACAATCTGTGTTAAATCTCTAACGGTCAAGAAAAGAACAGTTAAAATATATATATATATATGCCTATTTGGTCCTCCACCACATAAGTCGTCAACATCCAAATATAATACTATATAAAACCAATGATAGATGGCCTGTTTCTACCTATTAGGTCTCTTCATGAATGTATTGCAACTTTAAAGACGGATGTCCTTGTGGCACATTTGGTATTATAGAGGTATTAATCTGCACCCATTAATAACACCATAATTCATTTTGCATTTCCTATTTTTACAGAAAAGCAGCTAAAGGTAGGACTGAAAGAACGAAAACTCGAATTTTCAGACAAATATTTTCTTATTCTTTCGTTAGCAGCGATTCTATGGATTTTTTATATTATTGTGTACTTTTTGTATGTATTATTATTTTGGATTGATTTTATATACTTATAGTTCTCTAAAATGATTACCGTTGAGAAGCGTTTAGTACATACGAATAATGATGGGGTAGACATTATTCGTATGTAGTCAAGTCAAGTTTCGTCAATAAATAACGTTGCTCTGAGTATAGTAGGCATCAAATTATTATTTATTTTTGGTATTAAAAAAATATTAGTCCTTAGTGGTATATTAAGAAAAAAAAAGATAAACTTAGATATATATTATTAATCAAATAATTATCTATTTTCCATGTAACCTATAAGCTAGGTATGTCAAGAAAGTAACCTTATCATTTAAAAGAATTTCTTGGAACAACTTCTCTTCTAACTTGCGTCCCACGCTTGGCTTGGTATTATACCAGCATATTTTTAAATAACTTCAAGTTAATTCTGTTCTATAAATTTCATCTTCAATACTACTATCATCATTATTTGAAATATAAAAATATTAAGTACATATGTATTTAAATTAATATAGTTACTTGCGTTATAAATTTTTTATAGAAAAATCAATTACTTATTCAAATGTCGTTTCACTAACAAATCTGAAATTGTACCAGTTGTCAGATACATTTTTCTGCTTCGGGCATGATCAGTTATCGTGTGGCAATAAGTCCTGCTATTCAGAAGAGAAGAATGTGAAACTACAAGAAATTTATAACAGTCGAAAATATTATAGATAAGTATTAATTTACATATTTAAGAGAAATAAGTTAAAGTTATTTCAGGAAATGCTGGTATCATTCAATGTTGGGCGAGGGACCTTTTGATACACAGAGAAGTCATTTGCAACATATTATATTGTATAATCAGATTATTTCTTTTTCATATCTAAATTATATAAGGTACTCTACAATATTAATATAAAAGAATACTTACTTATGAAACTCTTATCTAAGCGTGGGTGATGATTTCGATATGTACTTCTCTGCTTAGCTTGAATAAAGGGCGCCACTGGTTTGATTATATTAGCACACAAACAAACCAAAAAACACTAATACTTTGTATTACAAAATTATAGATAAAAAAAAACAATTTACAAAAAGCTAAATAGGTACTTTGCATTTATTATTTTAGTAAAATCTTATAACCACAAACGTGCTATTCATAAGTTATAACGGTATAAAGGAAAAAATCTTGATACAGATATTATTCAGGTACGTGAAGTAACCGAATACAAATGAGGTACCATATCTGACTTCAATAACAAGGACACACATAATGCAATATTTCTGCAAATGTAACTGAAATAAACACTAATTATTCATAAATGTTCAAAGAATACTTAATAAAAGTTAGGGAAAGAAATACTGATTGTCATACAAACACTACTATTAATTTAGTTTGATTTTCAACATCCAGCAGGCTTAGGCTAATATTTCGAACAAAGTTCTTTAGGTTCAGAGCGCCAAACTTTTATACAGTAATAGAGAAAATACTTACAGTAAAAGGTATCTAGAGTCCACTAGATAGCAAACCAAGGTAAATACGATACCTGAAGATAACACTAGTACAGTATAATGAATTTCACAATCAATAGAACAGACAGATTGCTGGCAACTTCGCCATCTTGATTTCGAGTTCTACGTAGGCTCCTACCACAAAATCAGATTTCATCCTGAAACTCCACCCCTGCAATCTTCTAGACATTTACACAAAAGTCATATCCTAATGAGCACGGACAACGTTTCGATTATGTAAACTGTGTGTATTTATTGTTATAACACTAATTCATTAATGTCTCTTCCCTTTTTCGATGGTTGCGCACGCACCACTATAACTCGTTCATTTGTCATGTTTTAATAAAACAAAACAGAATCATTTAGACAACGAGACTTACAAATAGTATGTATAAAACATAGTATAACCACACACTGCATTAACAAAGTATAGAAAAAAGTATAACATATAAATATGGGTAATAAAGATTGAAACTTATATCAAGAAATATTTCTATTTAAAATTCAGCTCGTTACAGTTATAGATAACAAATAAATCCTTAAATTCATTACATATACATACCTTTTAGGTCAACTTTGTTGGAAACATATTTAAATAAGTAAAAAATATTAATCTATTTTATACAGTGCTTTCGAAAAGTAACGAATAAATTCATTATTTTAGAAATTGAGAAGTTTTCGAAAAAATCCCCTAACACGTCGATTTTGTTCTTAAAAAAGGTACTTTTTGACATATTACCCATATTTGTGACGTCATCGTTGTTCGAGATATGACGTCATCGACAATTTTTTTAAATAGCAACCCCCAATTTTGACCACGTCTTTTGAAAGAGCGTATAATTCTACATACGCATCATGAAAAATTATGGTGTTACATAACAAAAATTTCAAGAAAATAATGTTTGAAGATCTTAAAATTTAATTTTCACAATACTGACAATGATAATGATTATGTAAAAAATCGACTAAATTAAATGTTCAAATTGTGCACCGTTGAGTGCCTGACAGTAGCCAACGGTGGTAGCCATTATTTCTAAAATAATGAATGTATTCGTTACTTTTCGAAAGCACTGTATAACTACATCATATTCAAATGACCACAGCTCTCCTGGGAGTTGGTTACACTTTTTTTACCACGAATCATATTTGAACCACTGATATTAGTGTGAACGAATAACTTGTAACGATGGATGTGCGGGTTTGTAAACTTAACCAAGGAAACTTAAATAACAGCCCCAAACTAGTTACGGGACCTACTAAATTAGAGCAGGTCCTTGTGGTTCTCATGTCTGGTAAACTGGAAAGCATACAAAATATAATTGTTTTTAAAAATTTTGAAAATATGGATGTTATAGTTTGTTGGATGTTTTAATAAAAGGAACTAAGTTATCTATAAATTGAACATTTTGACATTAAAATATAATTTAATTCCAATAATTCAATCATATATGTCTTGTAATTTAACCATTCCTCAATAGCAAGGCCTAGCCCTCCTACTACACATAAGGCTTGCTGAATTGGTATAAAGTAGATACTTATCTAATATTTTCATATAGGTACTTAAAATTATGTTATTCACTTTATTTTATATGAATTTCATGAACCATAACCAATATTACTGCAAACATTTTCTTTCAAAAGTATATTAAGAAACACTTCGTTATGGTTTTACCAAATTTTTATTTAGTTTCTTAAAAGTTAAAAATAGCATTTCCTTGTGAATACATTTCATTGTCATCAACTGATTAATAACTTTAGACATTTAAAAGAGAATTGAAACAAAAAGTTATACATAAAAGATTTAAAAAAATCTGAATATTTAAGTAGCTGTTTTCAACACAGGCCGTGAATAGGCTGATAACTTATTAATTACCAAACTAGGATGATATCTGAAATTTCTACCCGGAATAATGAAAGGGTAGTTAATCCATTAAAATTACTTGTAGTTTAAGTTGATTATATAGATAATATCCTATAATGTGAAATAATTTCTCACTAATGAAACTAGTGAGTAGGGTTTAAACTGTGAGAATATATACCAAAAGCCTGTAATTTTATAATAAGTAGTTTATTAGTGACTGTTCATGTCATAAGTTTCTGTAACTGCCAAAAAAATATATTTTAAGGATACAGTCTGTCCCAAATAATAATAATAATAATAATATCCCATCCCCTCAGTCTAATCACATGAATTAGCACGAAAGTCTGATACATGTGTGAAAGAGGGGACGGCATATTATAATTTGGCGGGCTGCATTTGTGCTTCAGGAACCACTTATGTTGGTAGGCCCTGACACCATTCAGTGCTGGGGCGCGTTCAGATCAAACGCCGGGCAAGTAAAAAACGTCCGGTAAAAGGTAACTTGGTTGTTGCGTCCGACGTTAAATGATTCTGAACGTGTGGTTGTGATTTGGGAAATCGAAAACAACATAACCTATAATTATGCATAACAATAACAAAATAAACTGAATATGGCTGTCTCATCAGAGTCTGACTCTGATGTTGTCTCTGAATAAACAGTAAATACCTATATATTCGTTGATGTGAATCTTTTAACTGTTCTGTGCTGTGAACTGCCTAAGAAATAAATATTTTACAAAGAACTAGAAAAGAGACGCCGACGACAAATTTTCAACCCATTTTAGTACTTTGTGTGAACTGAAAAATGTAAAATGAATAATGCAGGGATAATTTTTTATTATAAAAATGTAATGGTTATGGATGATGCAAGGGATTTGGATGATCAGGAAGAGTTTGAAAGTGATCATGAGCTGGAGCATTTATAAGTTATAATGAATTCGATTTTCATCAAGATTGAGATCATTATCCTCATTCACCACAAGATTGTGTGAGTGGGTAGTTATTGAGTCCATATTTAATTTACCTATTTTATACTTTTCGAGGCTCCTTATTCAGAAATCATAAATAAATGAAAATTTCACAATCCACGTCATAAGCATCTACTTATAAACATAGAATCAACAATATTAATACGCATGCGCGACAACTTTTATCGAAGTATTATCTTGGGTAAAAAGTTGTATACCCGACGTCTTTATCCCAATAAATCTGAACGCTGAGTTGTTTTTTACCCCAACGAATCTGAACGGGTTTCAAAGTGCCCGGTAACGCCCGGCACTTGATCTGAACGCGACCCTGGAATGGGCGAAACCTTTAAAACCTCATTAGTTATGTTGACAGTCAGAAATCAACTGGTTCTAATCTCTCACATCAACTCCAAGATGACATTCTTCCCATCCTATGCCATCGCCAGGATGGTTGCCAACCCATCCTTGCGAACAAGCCAAATATTATTATTGTTTATCTCTCTGATATTATAATATTCAAAATGGTTTTGATTGGATATTGTTTCCTAGATTCAGAATTTTATGTTTCTTCAAAACATGCTTAGAGTTTTTTATTTTTCAAATTATTTGAAAAACAAAAAAAATTAAACCGACTTGTTGGAAAGCTTTTACTTTATTTTAATACGAATATTTCCTTACTAACGAAAACTTCAACTTATCTTTTGCTTTTAGTCATCAGTTATATTTTTGATTAATATTGATGCTGTCATCTTGAATTATCAGCTGATATTATAAAGCTTGCAATTTTCTTTCGAACGATGTTTCTATACATATTTCTCTACACTAACATTTAGTATTAAAATTACTGTATCTGGATATTGTATCGAGTCGCTGGCTCAGAGTTTAGTGTTTTGATCACTCAAATGTCGTGGGTTCGAATCCCCATTTTGCCGAACAATCTTGAATTAAATTGTCAGCTCGTATATTAAGCCCTGTTCGTAGCAATGGGTTGGCAACGTGCCTAGAATGGAAAAATGTCAGATTGGTGTTAATGTCAGGGCTTAACATCGGTTGATGTTTGAGTGTCCTCCTAACTAATGAGGTTTTACAGGTTTCCCTCGTTCAGGAACTGAATAGTGGCTAAGGTTTCAACATAAGGCATCAACGCATGAGGCGTTCCTGGGGCACAATGCGGCCTACTCAATAATAATATACCGCCCCCTCTCCCACGAAAGTCTCAGACTTTCTGGCTAATCCTTGTGACTAGTATGAGGGGTAGAGGTGCCATTAATATTATTACTACATAATTTGTGGTAAATAATTTATTAATGACAAAGATGAGAAATTATGGAGAAAGACTATTAAAAAATAGGCATATCGGTGTGTTTTTGTTCCTCGATCCTTGATTATTCGCGTTCCACGGTCAAACAAGAAGCATTTCTTAACTAAGATGCATAAAAAACGCACACTGTCACTTTGCGATAATTTAGTGCATGATTACTGTCAGTGATACTGAGAAAAGACAATTATTTAGCATGGGCTACTTTTTCTTGCGACTATTACAAAGAACGGAGTAGTTCCAACGTTAAGTTTGAAGGCAACTACATAATCTTTCTTACAATATTAATCACTTAAGCATATATCTTAAATATTTTGAAATTAACAGAAACGTCATTTACAGATACAGTTCGATTGTGTTATATAGGCCAATAGATTATCAGAAAAGAGCTGTATTGTTTTCGCTTTGTATAACTATATTGTTATTTGTAGTGGCGAGATACAGTGAAATACACTGCAGTGCCCCTCTTTGGGTCTTTGCTACTACCTGTCTGACAATTATTGTCTAATTGACAGACAGATAACGATCTGCAGAAAAGCAGATGCCATTACAGCGACCTCTATTTTCTTTGAGGAAGACAATCCTACTTAATTATTGGAAGGAGAAGCGGAAAACAACTACTCCACGGCAATATGCCCCGACTGGCGTTGCATAAGTCGCCACACAATGTGGCGACATCCATGGAGATGTTGATGTAATGCAACGCCAGTCGGGGCATATTGCCCATGGAGTAGTTCTTTTCGGCATCTCCTTCCAATATATAGTTATTTGTTTAACTAGTACAAAAATACACGTTTTCGGAACGAGGGAAAGGGTTTTTGTATGAGTTTAACATAATATTTTTTTCCAACCCTTTCTAGATAATTAGAATCTCCAGTTTACCGATTCATCGGAGTCACTATATGTTTCCATTTTTTATTTAATTAAACTTCAATATATTTGACGTACAATGTTAATGTTAAATTACTTTTCGGTACTGTACCAAAATCTCTTTTTTTATACAGTTGCTATGCTATCTCAAACAGTCGCGAAATTGTCCTCTTTTTATACAAAATAATTTAATGTTATATGGCCTTATTCGTATGGTTGGAAAAAAATTCTTTTACTTGCATAAAGCTATTTAAACCATCTGTTTACTATCAAACTTCTTTAAGAAATAACACAAAGTTTCAATTTAATATATAAAAGTTTTTGGTTATCCGCTATATATATATTTGAATGATTGTCACCACCGTTCCTCGTGATTGAGCAGTATCTGCTAAAATAATAATTATTTATTTAAAGGGATATAAAAATGCTCATAAAAACTGGCTCAATTACTTTGTTATAAAAGAAAATACTATAAAGGGCTTATTTATATAAAAATCATTAGAAACAATTTACCTTCTGCATTGCTTTACCCTCTAATGAAAAAATACTTTACTTTAATGTCCCAATGGACATTAAATATTAAAACCACATTCTACAACAAAACATTTCCGTTTCCACAAGTTTTTTATCGCAGAATTTGTAGAAGAAAATAATTATATATATTCTCTTCTCTCTGCAATTTGTATAATTATTTCCGACTTTTGTTCTATTTATTAAATTATTTCACATAATGTCGAATCAGTTTGAACTATTTTTTGTGTAATATAGATCCAGCTGCTTTCTAAAATTATGTTCGCAATAAAATTATACAGAACGGTAGGAAAACTATTTCAACAGCATGCAATATTACATCGTTCCGAATATTTACATGATGCATAAAGCAGTTGTGAGAACATTTTTGAAATGTAAAAGAGGGTAGATTGGATAATATTCCATCCAACGTATGCAAAGTTAAAACTCTAGTTATTTTCGATGTGGATTTCATCTAACTCCTTCAGCTGTGAACATAAGAGAACATTTTGAGCGCTTCTACAAAGAATATAGTGAATAATATAAGACAACCCGTAAACACAGTTGGCCAACAATTATTTGTATAAATGTACACTTTCACTAAGAATTATTGTTAATTGACAAGTATTGTTGCCAAGTAGATACTTTTGCTATTTCTTTTACATAACATTTATGACATAATTTAATACTTTTTGCTGAAAAAAAGAACAAAATACGTGTTGAAGTATAAAAAATAAACAATAATTGGTGTTCTTGTAAATATATCACTATACAGGGTGTCCCAAAAACATGCCGACAAATTTTGAGGGGTAGTAGAGGACATGAAAACAAATCCTTTTTGTTTAATAAACATATGTCCGCAAATGAGCCGTTTTGCCAGAAAAAAGAAATGCCTAATGGTTTTTTAAATTTTGTTTATTTCAGTGATAAATAATCAATATTCATTTCAAAAAAATGTTCAGGAGGACATTAATAAATCACTTTTGGTTCGTGTTGGACATTTATTGATAAATAAATGATGGTTTACAAAATCGTGTTCAAAATGTTGACCAGTGACTCGCGGACCCTATGGAATATTCGGGGAATAGCTTCTACATGTGTACAACTTGCCATTAATAATAATAGTAATAATAATAATAATAATAATAATAATAATAATAAATGTCTTTATTTTTGATTGTTTAACATACAATTTGGATAGAGTTACATAAGAAGGTGGCGATATCCAACAAAGTTGCTCATATATAACCACCTTGATTACAATATATAGGAATTAAATAATATTCACATAAAATTTGCATAAAAAACCGGTCAGAAAAATTGATAATACGGAAAAAGAAATACTTAAAAATGTAACAGGCTGGTCGAGGTACTCTACAGGCTTCGCGGAACTTACTTAATTATTCAGTGATCTCGAAAGGGAGTCTAAGTTTTAATACTGAATCGATTTCTCTGTCGCTGGGTTCGAGATATGCTGTGATTGACGTATAAAAGAGTATTGACTTACCGTGGGTTATCTTATCCTGAATCTCGATGTAGGGACGTATTCCTGGGACACTTCTTATATGCTAACACTGAGAGGGTAGTTGGGCGGATTTGCACGAAAACGCAGCAGTTTTAGGCAAGGGTTTTTAATAACAAATAAATAGAATTTAGAAACGTAAACAAAATAGAAATGCAAAATACTGAAATAATATTTGACCTAAGAAAACGACTGAATACAATACTAATGAACTCTAAACTGAATGACTCTATATAAAACAACTAACGGCGTCTACTTCGAGCCCGAGAAAGGTACTTTACCCTGCCTGGGTGGTGTGCCCTCATACTATGGGGATAAGCCCCAAATAAATACAAACAACAACCTATTCCGAAGTAGTATCGTGGGAGACTGACTTTTCTTCAGTCGAAACTTTCCAAGTAAAGTTTCTTTGCTATGAAATTTACATACACTAATCCCATTGGTTGTTAAAGTACGTTTCTTCTCTCTGACTAGTACCGCGAACCATGACCTGTTTCTGTCACGGTGGTCAATCAAAATACTGTTTACTAGCTAGTGACCTAAAACCCTTAGATATTATCCTCGTCTCAAAGTGAGATGGGGTTACGACTTACTCTACTGTTATTATTCCTGGAAAACCCCATGAAAAACCAGGAGGACCTATGCCTTTGCACTATTGTCTATATGAACATACAAAAGATCTTACTTCGAAGAACTTCCAAGTACCACCATAATTTATTACAATTTACTGACTTTAATTAGTTACGCCCAATTGGCGCTTTGTGTCCTCAACATTGTTCCGTGTCCAGGGATGCACGGAATTAGACATCCATAAAATGTTTTACTAACTCTGTTAACCCGAACAATTATCAACACTATTTATGACCCAAAATGACCTCTTTGCTACAGAACCAGAGATGGTTTTACAAAATCTATCTATTTGAGCCAGATGTTACTTTCTAAAGATATTTACTTTACTTGACGTTTACCCTGTGTGCTTTTGTTACAAAAAGTACGTGATAATAGGTAAGTTTTCTAAATCTATAATTAATTATACAATCTTAATATAAAAAAATCAAACAGAATCTCTTTTGTTTAAAGTGTATAATTTAATTTTCCTGATAAATGTTGCTAAGTTCGGGGCGTTTCGTATGCTGTGGGGAAATGCATTGAAAACTTTGACAGAGGTGTACCTAAAACTTCTTTGAAAAGTGCTAGTTCTATGCTTAGGTACCGTAAACCGCTGTTGATGGCGTGTGGTACGGTCATGTCTGTTAGTACCTTTAACAAGTTTCTCATACAAATATTTTGGTTGCTTAGTCTCATTTATTTTATAAACTATCCGTGACATGTGTATATTAAACTTTTGCTCAAGTGTAAACCAATTCGACTCTCGAAATTTTTCAGTAACGTGATCAAACTTACGAAGACCAAAACAATATCTGATGCAAGCATTTTGAATTTTCTCAAGGCTATATTTATCTTTATATAAAAGAGCAGGCCAGTAGACAATGTTACAATAATTTAAATGCGATAAAATTAAGGAATCTGTCACTCTCAGTTTAGTCTGTTTAGTTAAGTTGTCGTTGTGCATATATAAAACTCTTAAAAGCCCAATAGTTTTCTGTGTTAAATAAGCGACGTGACTTGAAAAACACATATCACAATCAATGTGCAAACCTAAATTTCTACAGTTATTTGTGGGTGTGAGAGCAACATTATTTATAGTTATTTTAAATTGGCAATTATCTAGCAAGGATAATTCTCCTATCCTATCTTTACCAAATATAAGTAACTGAGTTTTGTTTTCATTGAGAATAAGTCCATGTGCAATAGAATATTTTCCAATCATGTGTAAGTCTTTGTTTACATTGTGCGCTGCTAATTTCAACTCATTAATATGAAAACTGTAATAAATTTGAGTATCGTCTGCATATTGATGGGACGTACAGTAATTTATATATTTACTCAAGTCAGAGGTATACAGTGAAAAAAGCAAAGATGCTAATACACTGCCTCGGGGCACACCTCTATTCAAAAATATTAAATTCGAGTATACATTACTCAAAACAACCCTTTGACACATACTTTGTAAATAAGTAATAAAAAAATTTATAGCGGTGTTCCCAAGCCCAAAGTACCGCAGTTTAATAATTAGACTAGAATACGAAATAGTGTCAAAGGCCTTGCTATAATCTAACAAGACCAGGCACGAATTATTTTTATCATCGTAAGCTTTGAATAAATTATCAGTAATGCTAAGCAAGGCTGACGTTGTGCTATGATGCTGACTGAAACCAGACTGCGTAGCGGGCAAAATATTATTTTGTTCTAAAAAATTGGATAGTTGTTCCGCTATAATTTTTTCCAGAATTTTTGACAATACTGACAAGATGCTTATCAGACGAAAATCTGATATTTGCGAGGGATTTTTCTTTTTTGGAATTGGTACCACATTAGCTTGCTTCCATAGTGTTGGTATATCACCTTCTTCTAGACATTTATTTATAATGAACTTAATATGGTCACTAAGATAAGGAATAACATAAAGTAATAGTTTAAAATTCCATTCCATCTGGCCCTGTGGCATTCGATTTGAGTTTATGTATTATTTTTTCGACTTGCAGAGTATTAACCAATGTAAATTGTAACCTATTAGTAAAGTTTTCCGTGAAATATTTATTAACATATTCATTAGTAATAAAGTCAATATCATTATTAACTTGTGGCAAACTATCTTGAAAAAATTATTATAATCATCAGGATTAGCAAAATCTTGAAAATGTGTACTGTTATTTTTGTTCTGAGTTATATTTAAATATTTTAAAGTGCGCCAGAACTCTTTCGAATTGGTTTTGAATACATGTTGTACATAGGCCTTTTTCTCCGCTTTTACTGCCACATTGACCATATTTCTCAAAGTTTTATATTCGTTCCATGAATTATCAGTTTTGTTCTTCTTATATTTTGTCAAGGCTTTATTACGAAGCTTCATCATAAACTTAAGGTTCTGAGTCAGCCAGGGAGCTGGAGATTTAGTGATTTTCACTGTTTTAAAAGGTGCATGAATATCAAATAAACTCAAAATGTTATTATTAAAAAAATCGACCATGTCGTTAATGTTATGAAAAGTATAAATACAATCCCAATCAATAAGAATAAGATCTTTTTTAAAATCTTCATAGCAAAAACTAGAAAAATCTCTATAAGTTTTTAAAATAGGTGTTTGTGTTACTTTTCCTACCCCAATAGTACACGTAACCATATCATGATCTGAAATATTTGTCATATTAAAAACCTCAGCATCGGCTATTACTTCTGAACAAGAAGAGACCAAAATATCAATAAGAGTCGAAGATGTAGAGGTAGTTCTTGTTAATTAATGTGCTGTGTAAGACCATATTTATTAAATAATCTTTTAACTAATTTGACATTGTTACAATTTATCTGTAAAAAATCAACATTCATATCACCCCCAAAGATTACATAATCATATTCAGCTAAAAGAGTGATAAGTGAGTTTTCTAAGAGATCAAGAGATTGCCCCAAATTTTGTTTCGGAGGTCTATAGAAAGTACCCAAGCATAATTTCTTCCGCGCTATTTTAACCTCAATCCACATTTGCTCCAGGGCAGCATTTTCATCACCTACATTTACAATTTTATACTTTAAGTTTTTTTTAATGTAAAATCCCACACCACCACCATCTTGCACTTTACGGTCTTTGCGAATAACATTAAAGCCTGAAATATCAACGCCAAAGTCAGGAACATTAGGTTTAAGCCATGTTTCTGAAAGCCCCACAACATCAAACAAACCCCCACGCAACACACCAGCAAAGAGATTAAATTTTGTAGAAATTGATTGCAAATTAGAGTGTGCAAAATTTAAAAAGTTTTGCATATTATGATAGATATATAGAACTCTGATCTTTAGTACCATTGCTAACCTGTATACCGCTGAGTGACAATACTATTTATCACTCAACGCCTATACTCAAGACCAGAGTCTAGAAAAACCAATTAGTCAGAACGACCCATATACCTTAGTTATAATATTGCAGTAAACATTATAAAGTAATAATTACAGAATACCAATATGCAATACCTAATAAAAGCATATTTAAGATTTTCGATTGATGTAATTAATATCCACGCAAGAATATTTTATTAACTAAATAATCATAAATATCACTAAGAGTCTATCACTATTATTCTTGCTAAGAGATGTTTCTCATTGCGAAAAGGCGTTTCACACATTAGAGATTTCAGATGACCTCAGAAGAAAAAATCCAGGGAGTTGAGATCGCGAGAATGCGTGGGCCAGGCCACTGAATCCTTTTCCAATGCATCGGCGTGGAAATTGCTGGTCCAGATACTGGCGCACGTTCAAATCAAATGTGGAGGTGCCCTATCATGTTGAAACCATATGTTATTTCTAATGTCTAAAGAGACATTTTCTAATAATAGAGGCAAAAATTTTTGCAGAAAATGGAGATAAATATCTGCATTCAAACTAGCAGGGAGCAGCTGAACTATTAGATTTTTCCCAACAATACCAGACCTTTCGCTTTGTTTACAGAAAATTGTTGCTGCTGCCTTCTCGAGACCACAGCGTGAGGATTTTCATCATACCAAATGTGGCTGTTTCTACCATTAAAATAACCATAGCGCGTGAAACATGCCTCTTCAGAAAATAATACAATTCTTCCGAAGTGAGGTTCTATTAGATTGTGTCCCAAAAACCATTGGCAAAAAGCTAATCGATGTGGATAATCTCCAGGATTTAAAGCTTGTACGCGTTGTAAATGGTAGGGATAGAAGAGTTGTTCATGCATGACACGATGTACCGTCGACTTGGAGGATCCCATTTGGTGGGCAATTGAGCCAACATGTGAATTAATCTTTCTCCACACGTTGTAGAACTCCTACAAATTCAACCGTACGAGCTGTTCTTGGACGACCACCACCACCATCAGAACGCTTTAGGTTCTCACTTTCTCTAAGGCGACGATGGATGGAAGCAAAGGTTGCAAGCATGAGGTTTCCGGCGTTCCGGATATCTGTGTACCTATAAGCGTGCAGCTTCTCTTTTCCGTTACAATTTGCTGCACCATAAGCAAAGGTGCATATCGGCAAGTTTTTGAAATGAGAAATTATCGTCCATTTTCAATACAAATTTTGAATTAAAAATCAACAAAGTTGATGTTCTGATGGCAACTAAATAAGTCAACGGTCTTAAAATTGGGATCTTTTGAATGGTTATTGCGATAAAGACATTTTTTTCTCCCAACAAGTAGCGTAGTTGAAACAAAAAATGTTGAACGAGATACAGTTCTGTCCAACTAAATCAAGAATTAATTTAGTTATTTGGGTATGATTTAAAAGATTCTATTGCTCTACAGCCCAAACGGCTCATTTGCGGACTTATGTTTATTAAACAAAAAAGGTTGGTTTTCATGTCTCCTACGACCCCTCAAAGTTTGTCGGTATATTTTTGGGACACCCTGCATATATTTTCACTTTTGTTTATAATTCTCTCTTACGAACACCTTGAAGTAGAGGAATCTCAAAATAGTTACGTCCCTTAAGATTCTTATACTATTAGAGCGAAGGAAATATACATCCATTCAACAAACTTAGAACCTTTAGGTATAACTCATTACTATTACGGATACAGCTATTCTTTAATTATTAGAGATACATAGTGAACAAATTCAATATCAATGTGTGTTGAACAAGAATTGAATTGAAATAAATAATACCATACCGTCTTGCTGTTTTATATAAAAGATAAGTGTTTTATTTACATTTTGATGCGTGTGTGTTTCTTCCTTCAACTAAAGCTACTTCAGATCCTAATGTAGAGCTGATAACGCTTTAGTTTTCTATCTTTAAATATTATGTTTGCAGCACAACATAAAGACTAACACCCATAGTCTCTCTTTTTCAGAATATTTTGAAATTTCTAAGTCCAAATATAAATAAGTATTGTAATAGATGTTAGTACATCTATAGTGACTACTCATTGGACAACAGAACGACCCATTGGCTGCTTAGCCACACACTGTGTTTTTTTAGTTTTAATGAAATGTAATAAAATATGTATTTAATTTACTTTTAATTTTATTTTATATTCGTATTACGCCTTTGTTAAGTTCACAGAATTGTGTAAAATAAGAATACTAGGTAAATTAATGTATGCAGTTTTGAAACAAACTAATAAAATTATTAGCTATATTATAGCTTTTGGTTAAATGGAAATATGTTGGTCAAAATTCAAAATCAGGACACATGATGTGTGAAGAAAACTAAGGATATATTTTATTATTGCAGGATATAGCTGTGTTATACTAAATCCGCTAAACGTGATACATAATATTTACACAATGCAGCGTTGTGGGGAAAAACTTTTCGTAAAATTTATGGTCTACTTAAACCACAAAGTAACTGTAGACTAAACCGGAAGATATATAGATATCATGATAACGATATAGTGGCTCGGTTGCCGAGTTCGAAAATTGCGCGCTTAGTTCTGCCGAGAAACTTTTAGGTGATTCAATTTTAAATTCAGCAGTAACTTGTTATGTGATATGTATGTTGTAATTCAGGATTTTAGCTTACCAGAATTTCATTCTGCCAACAGAAAAAAGCCTCAAGCTGTTTGCGAACTCTATTGTAATTTTAAGAAATACGTGTATGTATAATGTGTAAATAAATGTATACAATAGCTATTTGTGCAATAAGTTGGGGAAAGTGACTTTTTCCGTACCAAGCGTAGGTTTTTTGATCGAGGCGCCAGCCGAGATAAATAAATACGCCATATTTTCTACGAGTTGTACACATGATTCTTTTTAATAGTGTTTTGAAAATAGCTCAAATAACTATATTTATCATAATTTTTTGTTGAAAATTGTAAATTTCGAAAATGTGAATCAAGAATCCTGAGGGAATGTTGATATAGAAACGAGGTTGTCTATTAGGTTTTCGTTTCGTTAATATTATTGTGTTAGTATTTTATGAAAAATGTCCAAATCTTCTGCTTCAAATGATAATATGGAAGATTATAGGTATAGGAGAATCAGCAAAAAATACGATTATTATTATTATTTCGAAATTATTCCCCACAAAATCCTAAGAGAAATATGAAAAAGTGTATCGCTTATTTGAAGAGTGGAGTCATCAAAAGAGAGTAACTGTTATCATTGAGGCAGTCCTACTAGTCTATTTTGAAAAAAATCCAGATTATTCCACGCTGTGGAGTCTTTATTCAATGGTAAGAACAACATGGGCAGTAAAAAAGAATATTGACAAAGAAATTTACCCAATTGCTTTCCTTAAACGTAAATCGGTAGGACATAGATCCAGGAAGTGTAGTGTTTTAAAAAAGTTAGCAGTTGAGAAATTTTTTAAAGAAGCAGATGATAAAACCTACTTGATGATGAAGGTAAAGTGTAATTTTCATATTTATCTTCAAATATTGAAATTGTTTCTTATTTTAGATGGTGTTGATTGTTGGTATCAGTGGAGCATGCTGTCGAGAACAACTAACATTTTTCTGCTTGAACATATAAAAGACATGGGAGAATATGTATTGATGGAAATTCCCAAACAAAGACGATTGTGAGAAGAGAATTTACCATTTCTAGCGGGAACATTAAACGAATCAATCTTGTCGAAATGTTTCGAAAGTATTCCTCCCTTCGTCCGTAACCATAACCATTCGACATACTTCCTAGGGTATAGGAAAATGTACAAGACAATGCGTTGGTTTAAATTCTATGGGAAATTTCCCTAAAAAAATGGCAGAATTTTTGAAATTGTTGAATGCTGGGAATTACACCGGCCACTGCTTCCAGAGAACGTCTGCTACGATAGTAGCTGATGCAGGAGCAGACATCACCATTCATAAAAAGCATGGTGGAAGAAAAGCAAGGAACGTGGCAGAAGGATATATAGAGGATTGCGTTAACAAGAACTTGAAGTAGCCTCAAAAATATTGGGTCAAAGAGAGAAGAGAGATCAATATAAATACAAACTCGGCATCTAGTTCATCAAATACATACGCAGGGCTTTCCATAACCAATTGTAAAAAAAGTTATAGTTAAAATTTATAATAATGATGAGAAATTATTTAAGTTGACAATAAATGAATAGTTAGTTCAAGAATTAGGAATGTATTTTTCCCGCACTAGTTACGAAAAATCAAACTTATCCTAATTGAAATTAGTTACTAAATGTACAACTTTTCAAAACACTATTAAAAAAAAAATTTGTTTGTTTCCATGTGGACCGAATTGAACAAGCCACATTCATCAGCCGCAATTTTCGGTATTTTTCAGTCTAAGAAAAACTTAACGTTTGTGGGGCAATTTATTAAAGTTTTATTTTATACACAATTAAAGATAGTGAGAGGGCAACAGGGATATTAATTTTTATCATATATATGTAAATAAAATTTGATTTTCCAACTCATTCTAACATAAACTAAGTGAAGTGGATACTGGAAGTGGATGGTTCTTTATGAAACATCGTGAAAATAAATGTTTTGAAAAAACCACAGTTCTCATTAAGATATTTCAAGAAATATATAGAAAAACACTCTATATACTAGTATTTCGGCTTGTTAGACCTTTCTCAATAGAGTAAATGTCTATTACTGTCAGAAATAGACATTTACTGACTGATGAACTACTGAAACTACTGAAAAACTACTGATGAAGTTTAGATAACTTGCCCTATATATTTCTTTTTATCATATCCTTTGGATATTTATTTTTAATACTTCTTGTTTTTATTATCTTACAGAATGGTATAATAATCTCAAAAGAAATTACGATGAGTCATGCAGCTACACCGCAAATATATTAGAGACATTACTTAGCAGCATATTTGATAGATGTGTAGGTAACGTAATGGATTTGTTTGAATGTCATACATAGTTTCAATTCAGAACAAATTTATTATAATAGTTATTTTCTCTTCTTTTTAGAATTATTATGTACCTTTTAGATCAAATAAATTTTTTTCTGTAATTTAAGCCGATCAGAGACCTGAGAGGGCTCTTTGGTTGCAGAAAGAGGAACGAGGCCGCCGTTACATAACGTAAATCAAAAACCGATCCAAGGGGTTTTTAAGTTTCAGGTGTACAATGTTTAAATTTATTGATCGATTTTCTAGATTCATTAAAAATAAAGTAGTACTCAACTTTAAGAGCTGGTAATAATGGGAGTTCCTAGAGTAAAAAAAATTAACAAAAGATATGTTATGAACCAGTTACAATTTATTTTTATCAGAGTTGAGTTAAAATCGCTTAAAAGTCATTTTAATGCGTTAAAGTATATCAACTTTCAGTAAGTTCTTAGTTAAACATATACCTTCTTTATTAAAACTAATAGTGTGAGGGCACCATCAACCATTTTATGGCCGTGGACAATAATACTGTTGTAATATTTTGTTGACACATTTTTACAAAAAAAAAAGTATATAATTTATTTCTTGAATTAAAAAGGGCAAAAAAATAGGACTTGGTGCGGTCCCCTCAACGTGGACCCCTAAAAATACTGATTATTCTCTGCTTAACTCTTCAGATTACACGTACATTACATTCTTCAAGAATAAAAAAGATGAAACAAAATACAACCAACCCATACAATAAAATTAAAATAGGAAATTAACTATTAGGTCACCTTGTCAAAGTCCGAAAACTCGGACGAAACGTAGGATATTTTATCCATGTATTTGGCTGAAACTCTTCTTTTTTTATTTTTAATTGAAGAAATAAATTATATTTTAACAGCCAACAACTTTTCCAATATTAGATAAAAAGAATATGTTTTTTTCAAAGTAATTTAAGCTAAAAATAATTTGTCATTTGTTTAAATTTCACTTATAATATCCCTAGTGCTTAAATTATTTCCGGAAATTTTTTCGAGGTCATGAATATTTTGAAAATTATCCCGAGCCGCAGGCCGTGAGCAATAACAAACATTGTTTACGACTGTCAAGTACGGTACCTTGGTCAAGTTCCACCACATGTCATCGTGTCATTGTGTTTGTGCAATTTGCTGATTTATTAGATTGTCTTTTTGAAAATGTTTTGCTTTGGAAAGGAAACATCTTTTATTTCTGATAATTATTCTGAAGTACTTCAAGCATTGCAAATATTATGCTTAATAAAATGTGAATTTTTTTAGTGAAATAAAATGTTATTTTCTAACATTAGTTACATACATATTTTACAAATAACTTAAAAACATATTATATTTTTGTTTCTTATTAACTTTGATCTACTATTAATATTGGTGGAACATCATTTACTTTTGATAATTATTCTGAAGTATCTACTTCAAAATTTATATAATAATAATAATAATATCTCTACCCCTCATTCTAATCACAAGGATTAGGCCGAAAGTCGGAGACTTGTGTGGGAGAGGGGGCGGCATATTATTATTTCGCGGGCCGCATTTGCGCCTCAGGAACGACTTACGTTGGTAGGCCCTAACCACCATTCAGTGCTGGAATGAGGGAAACCTGGAAAACCTCATTAGTTAGGGGGACAAGTCAAACATCAACTGATTTTAATCTCTCACATCAACACCAAGTTGACATTCTTCCCATCCTAGGCCATCGCCAGGATGGTTGCCAAGCCATCCCTGCGAATAAGCCTTGATCTACGAGTAAACAATTTAATGAAAAATTGTTGGTGAAATGGGAATTAGAACCCACGACCTCTGGGTTGAGCGATCGAGACGCTAAGCCCTGAGCCACCAGCTCGATATGTTTAATATGTTTATATGTTTTATATGTTTAATAAAATGCGAAATCTCTTAGTGAAATAGCATACTATTTTCTTAGTTTAGTTACATGAACTTTTTATAAATAACTTAAAAAACATATTATATTTTTCTTTGATCTACTAATATTGGTGGAACATAATTTAATTTTGAGAATATTACTTAAATTCGAGCATAGGAAATGTATTGATTCATCCAACTCCCGCGTCTTTATTTTGACATTTTAAATGACAGAAAAAGTTCTACTTATTAATTTGACATAACGTAAAAAATTTCCGGAAATTTTTGGGTTGGCATGGTAACTGAACAAAAAACATGCCTCTGATTGGTTAAAATATGGCGGTGTGAAGTTTTCACTTATAATATCCCTAGTGCTTAAATTATTTCCGGAAATTTTTTCGAGGTCATGAATATTTTGAAAATAATCTCGAGCCGTAAGCGAGGGATAATTTTCTTAAAATATTCATGAACGAGGAAAAATTTCCGGTTTTTAATTTAAGCACGTGGGATATTCGGTAAGAAAATTTCACACCATTACTTTATAAATATTATGCCAAAATTGAACATTTTAATTACGAATGACAAACATTCATTCCTCATAGTGAGCCATGACCAATAACAAACATTTTTTACGACTGTCAAGTGCGGTACCTTGGTCAAGGTCCACCAGTTGTCATCGTGTCATTGTGTTTGTGCAATTTGCTGATTTATTAGATTGTATTTTTGAAAATGTTCCGCTTTGGAAAGGAAACATTTATTTCTGATAATTATTCTGAAGTACTTTGAGCATTGCAAATATTATGCTTAATAAAATGTGAGTTTTCTTAGTAAAATAAAATGTTATTTTCTAACATTAGTTACATACATATTTTAGAAATAACTTAAAAACGTATTATATTTTTGTTTTTTATTAACTTTAATCTACTAATATTGGTGGAACTGAATGGAACATCATTTATTTTTGATAATTATTCTGAAGTATCTACTTCAAAATTTATATGTTTAATAAAATGTGAAATCTCTTAGAGAAATAACATACCTACCATTTTCCAAGTTTAGTTACATGAACTTTTTATAAATAACTTAAAATCATATTATATTTTTCTTTGATCTACTAATATTGGTGGAACATAATTTAATTTTGAAAATATTACTTAAATTCGAGCATAGGAAATGTATTGATTCAACTGCCGCGTCTTTATTTTGACATTTTAAATGACAGAAAAATTTCCACTTATTAATTTGACACAACGTTAAAAATTTCCGGAAATTTTTTGGGTTGGCATGGAAACTGAACAAAAAAAAGCCTCTGATTGGTTAAAATATGGCGGTGTGAAATTTTCATAAATATTTTTAAATAGTTATTTGTGTACCAAGGCACTAAAGTTGAACTTTTATCACGAAGGTGGATTTTATTTACAGATGCCCATAGGGCCGAGGCAAATAAACCAGATGAGGGATACAAAGGAACTTTAGTGTCTAGGTACACATTGTGTTTTGTCGGAAATCGAGAAAACTGGATTTACTTAAGTTTTAAAGATACAAGAAATTATGCCATAAATACTGCACAGCGTTTGTTGTGTATTAATTTGAGGTTTATCTGTCACTCCGTCTACTTGATAAAATCGTAAAACAATGAATTACTTTATTGATTATTTCTCGTTCTTTACTGCCGATTTCGACAAATAATTATTTGTGTACCAAGGCATTAAAGTTGAACTTTTTATCACGAATGTGGATTTTATTTGCAGAGGCCTGTAGGGCCGAGGGATATAAACCGCATGAGGAATACAAAGAAATTTTAGTGTCTAGGTACACATTTTATTTTTTTTAGAAATCGAGAAAACTGCATTTACTTACGAAAGATACAAAATTACGCCATAACTACTGCACAGTATTTGTTGTGTTAATTTGACGTTTATTTGTCACTCCGCCATGATGGCGCTACATGGCACCAATGGATTACTTTATTGATTATTTCTCGTTCCTTACTCCCGATTTCCACATTCTTTAGTGCTGATTTCAACCAATATTAATTTATGTACCAATGCACTAAAGTTGAACTTTCTATCACGAATGTGGATTTCATCCCTCATGTGCTCTAAGGAAATCTCTGTTAAGTTTAGCACTCAAAAATTATTGAATAATAATAGATAATATACATGTATTTGCATGATACATTTTTTTAAAATACATCTTTTACTATTTTCAGATAACTCGACTCTGCTATAATGCAAAGTGAATTATATCTCGGCTACCCCAATATTATCAGCGGAAATATGTGAGCCAATATGTCCCCGTCACAAAATTTTATGTGAAATAACATTTAGAACAAAGATGCATTTTTCAAGTGCCGTCGTCTCTAAGTAAAGTTAACACTCTAATCTATCAACTTCACGTCTAGCTTGTTTCCTCAGAACAAGGAAGACAAAAAGGACCAGTAGTACATTGACATCATGCGTTATATTCGATAGAATTTTTACTTGCAATGGAGTGCTGTTAAGTGGTATTTAAATGGTCGCGCGTTATTTTCTTTTAAAATGCTTAAAAGGTTATTTTATTTTGTTCCTGTGATGGCTTCATTTGCTGTATATCAAGAGTTAGCACAAGACAGCTTTTTCCTTTTAATTTATTTGTTTGGTGTCTCTTACAAACACACATTTTTCAAATCGTATTTACATGTAAGACAGTAAAATGCACTTAAAATAGCCTGAAGCCAGTAGGTACTCGACAACAACAAAACAGAGTAAAATAAATAAAACACGACGACATAATACTAGATAGTTATGAGAATAACCATTTAACACGAGTAACATGATCTAATCCCCCTTGAACTAGTATGCAAAAAGAAGAGAATCTATATTACACTTTTCCATGAGCTGGTTGCACTGTTGCAACACAGCTACAGTTATCTCTATTTTCAACCGATTAACAATATGAAAAATAAACCGTACAGCTTACAATGATCGCCTTCTTTCTAAGGCAACAAAATTAAAATTATCAAGCATACCTCCATATATGATAACATGTACAGATATAGATTTTTTTTTTAACATAGAGATATCTCAACAATATTTTTTGTACTTTTTCCATGAGGTCAATATTGACTCCAGCTTGAGGTGCCCAAAGTATTGATGCGTTATTAAGATGAGGCAAGTAGGATATTATACAATTTAATAATACTACCCAAGTTCTCGAAATATTTTGTAATTTTAATAACGAATCCAAGCACTTTATAGGCCTTATTCACAATATATAATTATAATGGTTTCTAAACTTAAAATTGGATTGTAGATTCACTCCTAGGTCTCTACACTCATTCCTTCTATTCAATTCAAAATTATTAAGAGAGTAGAAGTTGACTATACCCCTGAGAGGTTATAATACCCCTAAGGTAATAGTTTTACCTTGCGGATGAAAGTTAAAACAGAACATTTATCTTTATTTAAATGCATTTTATTAGTTAGAAACCAGTTACTCACAGAATCTATGTCCTGTTGCAGTAAACTACAGTCGTATTCACTCTGAATAAGTCTAAAGATCTTAAGAGAAATAAGGCATGAGGAATGCACAATGCAATGAAGAAGATCATTAATAAGAATTACAAAAAGGAAACATCTGAAATTACTCCCCTGGGGTACACCTGAACTAGCTACAGATTCTGTAGCAGCTACCGATTTTAACTTGATAACGAAAAGCAAGATAATATGATTTGATAAATTTCAGTGTCTTTGTTCAAAAACTAAATTTTCTGTTTGTCCAATAAAATGGCATAATCGATTTTATCAAATGCCTCTGCACAGTCAGTCTTAAATACGCCAAGCTGGTTTTTACTATTTATTGCTCTTCAATAGATAGATTGGATAAGTATTGCCAGATTGGTTACAGTCGATTTATTATATCATCGCCTTATTATCTTTTATTGCTGTCAGTGTCAGAATGACTTTAAAAAAAGCAATAAGTGTATGAAACACGATGTACGATTAGGATTTATTACAGGTAGTCACTTCCTTCCTGTCTTGGTATACCATTAGAAAACTAGGATATTATATAGGTCTTGGAACGTAGAACTACTACGAAGGTAGGACACGGTAGTTTGCGCAAATACCGAGTAGGGCTTAAGAAGCAACGTAACGTTGGATGGACGGATAACGGGGATTGGATCTCAACCATGGCCAACCAATTGTCTAACGTAAACAGCCAACCAATATATTAGTGGTTATACTATAGCAGAACTATATAATATTCAATATACTAGCAAAATAAGTGATGATGTTGTTCAAAAAGATATCCCTCAAAACGGGCGAAGCAGGCTAATATTTTCCCAATATGGATCCTCTAGTGAACACGATGGCAGTGTTATATTATGAAGTTCTTAGCATATAATGATACTATACTGAATAGTCCAGAATAGGTCAAAGATCTAGGAGTATACTTTGATTCAAAATAAAGTTTTGCCTATCATATCGATAAAATTGTTTCAATGGAAAACTGTGAACTAACATTATTATATAGGTACTTATTTCCTGAGATCATGATTGGAATACTGGTCCGTTGTATGGACAACAAATTATGTAAATTAATGTGCTGGAAAAAGTTCAGCGCAGATTCTTGAAATTATAAACTTTTAAGGAAGACAATGTCTTTTCCCCCACTTCTGTAATCCACAGGCTTGTTGTTAGAAAGGTACCACGTCAAACCATTTACAGTACGTCAGCAAATGTATTCGATACTGTCCTCATCTAATATAATATGTGCCAAATGAGATGCATTTGAGTTATTGGATGGGTAAAGCTATTGCTGGCTATAGCCATTCTCTTTCACTTGAGTCTCTATCTAATGAACAATTATATTACTATAAGTTATTTCTCTTAATATTTTATAATATTTATTGGAATTTTAAACTTTTTATATTTTTCAGATCCTATTTTTCTTGCTATCTAAACCAAAGAAAATCACATACAATAATATAACTGTAATAAGAACAATCAAAACCCCATTGGATCATTATATTTAATATATATTTTAATACAGAAATAAATTTATAGTAAATAAACTACTAATAGGTTAGTAAGGACCAAAAGAGAGCATTATTGGGTATTTTTCACCACTACTAACATACCAGATGCCCTTTAGGTAATCATGTTGCAGTATCGTTCATCGAGTCCGCTACCTATGGAACTCTGATGAGCACAGAATAAGTGCGAAACCAGTCAGTGTCTGGTAGTTGGTCTCGATGAAGGATGTGGCGACTCCTATGGAGATGCTGGAGTAAAGCAATGCCAGTCGGGGACATTGTCAGTGGAGTAGGTAGTTCTTTTCGTCATCTCCTTCGAATAAACTACTAATAGGTTTTCATACGACTGTTGAAACATTACATTGGGATTACATTACTTTTCATTACTTTACATTACATTACTTTTCGTTACTACAATGTTTTTTATATTTACCTACGTAAATTTATCATTCACTGTTGAAACTATTTTTTCAGCTTGCTAGAGACAGCCACGTATACCTCCTTTATCAATTGTTTGCACTTAGGTATATTTTTATAGAAAACAGAAAACACAGAGAGTGATATACTAAAATAATTTTATTTTATTTAATATAAAGGGCTCATTCCGAACTTAAGTGTTATCTACTTAACTAAGTTATCTCCTTCATATCAATTATATTAATATATTTCTCTATAAGAAATATTTTAAATTACCATTTAATCTAGGTAACTGCCAAAAATTAAAAGCTAACAGATGAAATTGAAATTTTTCCAAATGACCTCTAATTCAGTCCAGCGAGATATAATTACTGAAAATATTACCTAACATCGGTAATTGCATACGTAATATGAAATATACTATGAAAATGAAAATTACAATAGCCAGATGGTGATATGGGTATAAGTTTTAGATGAAACCTGTAAACCTTATATTGTAATAAACACTTCAATTTCGGCCGTACTGAAACTATAAAATACAAAATGATGTGTAGCAATATGGTTTAATAAAGAATTTTACGACGGTCATAAACTTTTTACTATCACTTAATGGACGTAGGGGCTGGGTATAATATCAATTAATTAAGTTAATACTTTGTCATATTGCCACGGAAAAAATAATGGGTTTATAAATCATTGAACGTACCATGCTCTTATTCATCATTTTGTATCAAGAAGGGCGCAAGAAAAGTAAAATGATATATGAGAGAGCGCAATTCCGGGAGCTACGCGACCTGCCGCCGGTCCCTACTTCGAAATTCTCTCATAAATATTACTTTGACAAGGTGCTCGGTCTCTTCTTTTCAGATCCATGCAGGCGAGAAATAAATACTATTGCTCTTGAAAGACCCGAGCCGAGGATATACGCGCTAAAATGCACATATATTGCGCGAGATGTGCAAATTATATGGCAGCAGTGCAGCCTTTTTACCATCGGCTTTTTAAGATGTTTTATTTTATAGTCTCAGATTATTTTTTCAATGATTAATTACACATGCGTGGTATGACATACGGTATAAATATAAAATGATCAATATTTGAGTCATGATTTCATTTTAAAATTGGAAAAGCTTACTTAAATGTTTTTTTGTACCATTACTTATTGATTATAGATGTCTCTCAAACAAAGTTGAAATAAAAAGAATTAAGGAAAGAATTAAGAAGATAAGTGAAAATATCGCTAGTTAAGACAAATATAGCCATTTTAACAAAAAGTAACTTGAGCTTATTATCTAATACTAGTCTAGGTAGGTACATAGATATATTTTTTAAATTACCTTAGCTTTTCTGAGAAACTTTCATGAGTTTATTTGATGAGAACTTTGAGAAGACGAAGTCATATACGTTCTTTTTTATAATATCTATCTGTTTTTTTAGTGAGAAACCTTAGTGTTTGACTAAATAAAATAAGCACATATTTTTTGCGGTTTTTTAATCAAAAGTGAAAAGGAACACTTGAATAAGAAGAATGTATAGATAATACCCATGTTACCAGTGATGTGCCAAGATAATAATAATTGCATAAGATAACAGATGAAACCTGAAAATAGTATTTAGATACAGATAATTATATATTAAATTATCTAGATTCAGATAACAGATAATATAAAATTATATTATAAAAAAAAATAAATTAATTTGTTGTTCCAAGTAATAATCTATTACTTTTAAAACAATATTTCGATAATTTTATGGCAACAAAAATGCTATCTTAAGATAATGTATGAAAGTATTTATTTGTGGCATTGTCTAATTATTACTCTTATTTATTTGGGTATTATACCACCACTCAAAAATATAAAAAATGAATAATCAACTTCTGCGTCGACGCATCAGTCAAAGGTTGGTTTTTGAAAAATATGTTTGCTTAATAAAGAAATCTCACACTAAAAACATATTTAGAATCTGTACCATTAAACACATCACTTAAAAATGATTAGGTACGTTTCGAAAACTTTTCCGTTTTCGTCATCAAAACTTGACGTGTGACGTATCCTTTAAGGAAGTTGCATATTACGACATTTCCTGAAAACTAAACTATTGTGGAAAAATCGTGGAAAGTAAATTTTACATAATTTTATAAAACCTGACTGCAGTGGAAATACGAGTAGTTGTGAATAAAAAAACTAATGTTGATAGACATTACTGTTACTTATATTATAATACAAAAGTGACAAGCCATTTCACTTGTAATGATACTGTTAAGGTAACCCAAAATAGGAAATGACATAATGTGGCAATTCTTGAAAACTAAACTGACTGTGGAAAAATTGTGGAAAGTAAATTTTAAATGATTCTATAAAACTTGACTTTAGTGGAAATAGTTGTGAATAAAAAAATAATGGTGACAGATATTACTGTTATTTATGCCCTTTATAAACTTCAACTTGTGAATTCAGTAATAAAATCTGATGAACGATTAGATTATCCTCACAGAATTGAAAAAGTTACATTGTTATCCCTAAATAATAAAAAATCATGACACGATCATAGAGAAGACGAAAGGAGAGCGCATAAAGGAAAACAAAGAACGAGGGGGTCTTGTATTAGCTAAGCCGGCTAGATATTTATGGCAGCTATTTGCGCGATGTGAAGCGGCCAGTGTTCAAGCTCTATTTACTATTTATCTGTCCCGCCGGTGCCATTTGACTTTATCAAGATGGCGGATCTCAAAATCATATTCGCTTGTACCGAGTGTAGCGTCTCCCATTCTTCTTATGCAACATTCTTGATTGCATTTCGAGATTGAGTTACTTTTGTGTTCTTCTCCTAAATAAAACTTAAATTAGGGGCCACTTGAAATTACAGGGGAAATAGGAAATCTTTTGCTAGAATAACCACGAAAGAATTTGACGATTTAAAAATAGATTGACAAATAAAATATCCGCTGAGGCCGATCAATTAACCAGTTACACATTGAACAAAATGTCAGTGGTATTTGTAGCAAAAATTCATTAGCTGATTAAAATTTGATACTACAGCTAATATGAATAAGTATGGTTATCAATATTCGATGTTCACAGCTATATGGTGTTGTAGTACCTGCAACTGTATTAATTTGTTGCCAAAATGTTTGTCCCTCCAACTAATTTTTTCACCACTGGTACAGATTTTACTCATTTGCAAAGTTAAATTTGCTGCCAGTACTCAACATTTTTCTTAAAACCTTGGTTTAAGTATCATGTGTGGCGCTAATAGCCAATTCCTTTAAGTTGTCGTCCTATGCCTAACCGCAACAAGGACAAGACGAACGAAAGACGAAACAGAAATAGAAGGAGAACTGACAAAGACGTAAAAGTTAAAGATTAAGATTATCGCCATTTTCTTCTTCCGTTTGTAGTACTCTGACTTCACCAATTCCAGTAAGTCTACTATACTAGACTAATTACGCGAGTAGTTTAGTGTTAATTTATTTAAAAACAGAGGAATTATAATATATACAACAGTCGGAATTAACAATCATATCATATTATGATATGAGAAGTGTAGCTATACGATCTGTGGTACTCTGGCTAGATGTCCGTTAGTGTCCAGTGGCCATTGTACCTATGTTATTATGTTGTGTTACCTACAATGGAAAATCAAAAAGATATTTTCAGTATTCTCAACCAATGGGGTTTGAGGAAATTGGATCAACTGTGTCATGGTAAGTTTTGTTAAAAATTACTATAATAATGCCAATAGGACCTAGTTATAAAATAAAGAACAATAATTCCCTACACGCTACATGCTACCAACAGATCACACCTATTTGCTGCCAATATCAAAGCTACTTGTTGCCTATATTAAACCTACTGGCTGCCTATACTAAACCTACTGGCTGCCAATACCAAACCTATTTGCTGGCAGTACCAAACTTATTTGCTGGCAGTACCAAACATACTTGCTGCTGTTTCTAGCTCTGTCTGGTCTACTAAGACGCGTTGTAATGACGGTAAATTAAATGTTTTTAGGGTTGCTGCATTCTTAGTACTCACAGCTAATTTATGTAAACTAAATTATTTAGTTACAACCACTAAAAATATTGCTGTCTGTATAGCAACAAAGAATATCTGCTGTGGTAACTATTTTTTTTGTTTTTGCAGCAAATTATGTTTTTCCGTGAATAAGGAGCATTAAGGACCACATAATTAATTAACTGGGTTTGACAGAACTTTGTAAACAAGAACAAAATACTCAGCAATATTATTTCTAAGGTCTGAAAGCGCATGTCTCATCTCCATAATTATTGTTACTGTTACTATAACGACAATATTTTTTTAAGTAAAGCCAATTGCATTGCGCTGTCGACTCAATCCTCATTGAAGAACGCTGGTAATTCCAGCAGTCTGTGCGGAGGTAACAGTCAACATCTATTTCTAATTGTCATGAGGTCGAAAGTGCTAATTTGAACAAAATCTTTAGTTATTCCTAAAAATATTATTTTCTCTATTAAACTGTTGAATTTGACTGCCTTCTATTCATTTATAACTTTACTCACAGAAACGCTTATAACCTGAAGAGGAATGGACCGATTTCAACGTTCCAAAGACTAGTATGGAGAGAAATGAGAGACCTTTTAAATGATATATACAACATGTCCCACCTTATCATTTAAAAAATTTTATATGACAACGCCTCTGGAGCCAATGAATTTATCGCCATAAAATAATATATTTTACATGATTCACCCTGTATTTTGTCCGGCGTCCCTAACCCAATTAGTTCAAAAGTTAGCAGTGGGGAGGGTGAACTTTCGACGCTCACTGTATAGTTTCAATAATAATTAGTACACATGTACTATAAAATTATAAAAACATTTATATTATTTTCAAAAAATTTGACTGGACGTCTACGAAATACTAATAAGATACTTAAAATATTTCAAATAGCAAAAGTTCTTGTACATCTAGTGAAATCAAAACGCCATGTAAAATCGTCTCTATCGTTACTAATTTCCTGTTAAGTTGTATAAGAAGTACCTTATATGATGTCAAAGCATATAAGTATATGCTTGTATATGTTTTTATATATTTGTAGAAAATAACAAAACTATACACGTACTTTGGTCATGCGCTACTTATGCGTTTTGTTTATTTACTGCAACTATAGCCTTTCATCAAATGAACTTTAAACCAATTTAAACTTTTATGATTTAATCCTTAACGTATTAAGAAAGACGCAGTAATGGCCACGCCATTTATACATATATCACAACTATAATTTCCTCCAACTTTATGGCCGCAGGTTTTCAACAAGAAAGTTTCATAGTAACTAATTAAATACATATCAACGGAAATTAGAGTTAATTAGAAACCGCATTAAGAATCTGCAACACATTTTTCCACTTAATTCAATTTTGATTTTAGAGAGAATGTACCCCTGCGTGGTAATTATTCTTTCCATCCAGAATTACTGTTTTATAAAGAATTTAATGATAAGCAGTTCTTTTGGGACTATAAATTTATAGAGGGAGGGTTGGGAAGCAATATCTAATCCGCATTACGTTGTTTCTTCACTGCTGGATTTATTATGATTACCATCTGAAATATTAATATCTCGACGAAATATTACGGCTCCTGTCGTTACTTTAACGTAGGGAAACAATTCACACTCTGTTCAAATTATGATGCGCTGGTTAATGAGTAACAGTGATTCAAAATTTAATATCGGAATAATGAAATGCTACCAGTGGCGTGTTGAGATAACCAATTACCTCTGTAAGCTTAAGCTTTAAATATTGAAAGGACCACCAGCTGCTAATGGATACACGGTCATTTATTACTGTACCTGGTTTGGTGTGTGACACCTTCTCTGTTGTTTTGAAGCACTGAACATCTGAATAATATGCTATTTTGAACATCTCAGCAAACACAACCTCGTAAATTTGTTTACAATGGGTGTTTATTTTTCATGTTTCGTTTTCTGTGACTGTATTGTTGATTAATGAGTTTCACCAAATAGGTACATCATAGAATTTACAGTTCACATTCAGGTATATGTTATATATTCAGGTATATTTGTGCTATGCTAATCTTAGTAAAATTGTATCCAACTACTTGTAGTATCTAAAAGCACCTGCATATTTATGATTATTACACTTATTTTACACTTACAGATACGTTCCAGACCTTGATGAGTTTGGAGTTGATAATGAGTAAAATGAATTTTAATGTGATATTATTGATTAGTATATTATTGGTTAAATATTTTAATATTAGGATATCAGAAAATAGTCTTCATTTTGCCTGTAACAGAAACATGCCAAATGATTTGCTTGTTAGAAAGTAAATGAAATAAGCATTTTGCCTGGCTAAAAACCTAATTTTCATAAGTACAGGGTGATTCACTATATTTTGACCTCCTTGGTAGTAGATAGGCTACGGGCGTACGGGGCCAAAAACGCATGTTCTTTAAAAGGGGGATTAAGTTTTGCAAAAAATGAGTAATTTTACCCCCTCCACGTCACGTAAACGTCACGTACCTAGGGGGTAGGGAACGTCACGTTTTACGTCACGCATATCCTGATAGGATATAAGGATACGCGCGACGTTGTGTCCTGAAAAACATCACGCATATCCTGATAGGATATAAAGATACGCGTGACGTAAAACGTGACGTTCCCCACAAAAGTACATGACGTTTACGTGATGTGGAGGGGGTAAAATTACTAATTTTTTGCAAAATTTAGCCCCCTTTCAAAATACAAGCGTTTTTGGCCCAGTACGCCCATAGCCTATCTACTCTTGTTAACTTGTTTGTTTACAGAATTATAAAAAAATGTGAAATATAACAGAAACTGTGTTTTCTTCAAAACAATTATGTATTTTCAACAATTAAATATATTTGTTTAAATCATATAGAGCACTCAGAGTAGATCTACTATTAAATATTTGCTAGATAAATAATTATTTAATATTAGAAAATAAATGTTTTAAAAATAGTTGGAAAAAACTATACAGTTTTTACAGCTATGCAATTCTTGGTATATTCTCTTTATAAAGAAATTTTGAAAAATAATTATTTATCTTTAATAAATATAATAAAACCTATGCAAAAACAAATAATTAATAATTTCAAAAAAACTATGGCTTGTTAGTGGTTTTAAGCAAGAGGTTTTTCTTCAGTGCAGAAGGATCTCGGCAACACTATTAGCCAATAAAGGTGTTGACATATTAGTGCTCAAAAGAAAAGGCGGAGTGGAGATCTTCCACAATACCATTTATGTCTAAGATTATCTGCAAAATGAAATTAAATATGCCTAGAATATTCTGATTATGGTACCTGGTCATCCAGTACTGCAGTTTGGCAAGTTTCCCTAAATAGTCTGAATACGTTGAATACCAACACGGCAGAGATACGAGCGGCATTACATTTAACAATAATAATTGTACCAATAGTACAATCAATTCTAATGTATGTAAATTATGTTTGTTTTTTATATGTGTGCATTCTTTAAATAAATAAAGACTTCCTTATTTTTTTAAATAAAAATTATACTGACGGAGTGAGGGAAATATAACCATAAATGGTTACTGTAAAAGCAATGTGTTGAAGAAATAATATTATTTGTAGCTTATCAATAAATCGATATTCTCTTTCTAACTCATTGTGCTTATGGGGGACTCTTTTACATAGGAGGATGAAAAGAATTACCTGAAATATATTATTCATGAATATATACTAGTAATAATTAATTTATTTTCATTAATAATAATACTTATCGCTTAGTTAATTTTTTTACTTAATCCCTATAAATAAATGTGTAAACAAAAAGCGTTATTCTTTGTTAGGCAAATCAAAGCTTCACAAATACAAATCTTCATTAACACTTCTCTTATAAGCATTTATTTCCTGTTTCTGTTTTAAATGTTTTAAAGTGAAGTGAAGTTTTGCTATTATGCAAAAGATCGTAAGTACCAAATGGCAATTTTCCTTCCGGAGCCAGAGTATTTTTTATTTAATAAATTCACTTTCATATTTTTACTTTTATCTCCTCTAATATCTTATGACACTATTGACACTATAACACTATGAAATATTTAAAATTAATTGGTTATTTATATCAAAAGCTAAGACCATGCCTTAATAACAAAAATATTTGAATGTAAGTACTTGCGTGTGTACTATGAAAACCATTTGCTGATTCAGTTTCTGTTATTGCACAGTAGGCAACACAATCGTCTCTACATAAATTTAACAAGGAAATCATGCCATTTAGACCCCATTTTTCTAATAAAACGCATCTGTGATAACAAGCACTTATGACCTTTTACTTATGGCACTCCTCAAGTGTACAAAATATTCTATAAAGGAGAAATCTTAATATTGGGGTGACCTCGTGTGTGTTGAGCTTAGACTCATATTTGTTACAAGACAATTCCACTTTTATTTTATATTATATAAATTGGTTATACAGAAATCTGTATAAGATTATAAACAAAAATATATTATAACTGGTTCTGAGCTGATTCTTTTTATAAACTACCACATTTTCTAACTTGTGGAAACTGAATTATCTTACCATTGTTATGGAACACTTAGAAGTTTGACAATTTTCAGCAATCTATGAACTTATGTAATTTTTGGAAATGACATAAAGATCTAAAACATAAAATTTAAAACTCGTAACTAAATTTAGGTAATTTGGCAATCAAATAAATGTTCTAAATAACACATGAGAGTTATCAATAATGGACCTATATGCTACTTTGCACTCCTGTGAATTACATCTAATATCACACAGATTCATTATGAAACTCTATCCTGAACTTTAGTATCTGATTTAGATCTGACGAATTAGGGTCACTATTTTGAGTCCCAGTTAAATACTTGGTTAAATAATAGCCCCTTATATATTGAGGATCTAGTCTGACCTCCGTTATTTATTTAGTATTATCGTTTAGATCCTGTTGAAGGGTCCAAATTTTCGGTCGTATTAACAGGGTGATTAGTTAACGGAGCTTAAAATGCAGAGTCCTGAGTTTTAGGCACAAGAAATTTCAAAGCCATGTACATGTATTTAACGAAAATTATAATATCTGCTTTATATTGTGAGTGCATTGGCAACATTACTTGAGTTTCGATGATGTACAACAAAATGCTTACTTCGTTTAGAAAATTTCTGTACAATTCTGTACAAAAATTCACAGATTTCGCAATTCTTGCAACCATCGGAGTGTTTTGAAAATCAATTAAGGAAATTAGGAAGCTTGCAAAAGTTACCTTCTAATTTGAGAACTTACCATTTGCGACATAGAGACTTTGCCACCTTGTAATATCACATTCACATGAGAACTCAGATTCTCAGACTTGCAATTTGCAATATACGAATACGAATGCCAAACTATGCGCCCACGCCGCCCGCTCTACTGGGTCCCCTACTACCTAACCATGTCGGTGTGACATGCTCATTGCGTTACACTTTTCATCGAAATATATCCATATACGAACCTTCGCGATCCTGTAAGCATTTTCAATGATATAAATCTAGTAACGAACTAAATTTGAAATTGCAAAACTTATATAATAGTATTGGGCTTAACACCTTTCTGGAAGCACAACGGGTTGAATTTAAAAGTAAGCTGGCCTTTTCGCTTTCTCTAGAGGTGTCTAAAGATGGGTTATATGATGAGTATTAAAAATAAAATACCTCGTTATTTCCTCTATCTACAATCAATTGAAATATTGCAATAAGAACTATTACTTTATGTATTGCTTGACTCGAATATAGAACTTGGTGTAGTCGTTTTTATACTCAAATAAGGCACTCGATCTTCTTACTTCAAGATAGTTAGTTTACTTAGAAAATGCAAATTCAGCTAGTCTCCTCAAAAGCACTATAATAAATAAGAAAGCCAAGGAACATACTGCGTAAGATCCGATCACTTCTAAGCATCTGGTGAATGTCATTATCCAGAGCAATAATTATTTGTATATTTTTACATCACGGATTTATAATGAATAGATTGATTCGTGGTTCGGATATATATCTATCTCCATCCAGAAAGTTTATCTGAAATCAGAGCTGTTCAGTATTTCAACTAAAAGTTCCTACATGAAGTAGTAGTTCAATTATTGCTTTCGGTATTTCAAATATTTTTTAATTTCGGGATACTCGACTACTTGATTGGTATACGGTACGGTATATTTCGGTATACTTGGTACTTGATACTTTGCAAAAGTATTCGTACGATGCAGGTTCTAGTCAGCTAACATACAATAATATTGTAAATTTCACAGAAAATGACATTCGCCAGTATATTTCCAATTAAAAAATAAAATGACCTCTGGGGAAGATCAGATCCCCCGTTTTATTGTAAGGGACTGCTCTAGAGCTTCATTAGAGCCACTTCTCGTGCTATTTAACTTCTACTCATACCTTCCCGGATATCTAAAAAATGTTTAGAATTTGTCTTATACTAAAAAGCGGTAACTCATCGAATATAAAAAATTATCTTTTGTTTGTTCGTTTGTTTATCGTATATCGTTTGTTTGTATATATCGTTGTTAACATTTTGTTTAATTTTTCAAAGGTAGGAGGTTTTTCAAATGTCCCTACATAGCTATATCCATAATAGCATCGAACATACTTTATCCCCCAACTAACACAGATTTGTTTCAAAACGATCTACGTTCACGAATTTATCGGAATTTACACAAGTTGTGGCTAACCACATTGATAATAAAGGTCAAATTGGCATGATATATACTGATTTTTCGAAAGTATTCGACAAGGTGAATCATGGTATTTTGCTTTCCAAACTAGAATCGTTTGGATTCAGTGATTATCTATAACTCCTCTTAATTCAGTCATATCTGCACAGGCATAAGTCATATGTCTCATATAATGGATGTAGGTTTAATAACTTCTTTGCAACATCTGGAGTGCTTCAGGGCTCAAACCTTGGGCGGGTTTTAATCGTTCTTTTTATAAATGAATTGGCCCTAGGTATACAGTCCCATCATCTTCCTTTTGCAGATGATTTAAAATTATTTCTTAATATAACCAGCCTTAATGACTGTTTAAAGTTGCAGAAACTTATCGATCTTGTTGCAAAATGGTGTTGGGAAAACAAGCTGTCACTTAATGTAGTCAAATGTAAAGTTTAATGGTTCACCTTTAGCACGTTGTAGTAATATTAGAGATCTTGTTGTTTCACGATTTCATGACATAGTCTTATCTGGTATCCCATTTACCTATCACATATTAAACAAATAGAAGGTATTCAATGATGTTTCCTTAATTTTTTGTCATTTCGGGTAGATAATTATTACCAGCAGATAACCAGCCGGTTGCGATCATAGATTGCTTTTACAAATATTTGATGTCAAATATTTGCACTGCAGAAGAATAATTACATGCTGGTCTTATCAATTTAAGTTGTTTGGTAATAATGTAGACTCAGCTACCCTATTAAGTATCTTTAATATACGCATACCAAGACTTGGTTCTCGCTTGGAAGGGATGTTGTACTGCTGGCATGCAAGAACCAATGTACTGCTAAAATCTCTAGTTTTTGTTATGTCATATAACTTTAATTAAGTATCTAGTATGTGCGAAAGTAATAGCTGTAGCCTTAATTAATTAATTTCTGTGGCAGAATCACAATTTGTTAATTTATAGAAACTTATAATTTTCTATTATAATATTTAATTAGTGTATATAATACTACTAATAATATATTAGTTTAACTATCCAGTTATAAAATTTGTATTACTGAAATATCTTTTCTTTTGTCTTGTTAATGGAATTTTCTTTTGGGCCATAAATGTTCATTATTATTATTATTATTATTATTATTATTATTATTATTATTATTATTAAAATTTTAATTATTTAAAAAGTATCATTTACTTTGTAACTGTTAACTGCCTCTGTAGCATAGTGGGCTAGAACGTGTTTTGGCAGCATTTGTCCATGCTACTAACTAACGTATTAAACCTAGCTACTGAACTATACAGTTCATTCATATACAACATTCTCTTACTGTAGAGTTTAGTAACACTACTCTATAATCTACCCTTTAGTATAACAACTGGCGGAGTCGCCACAGTAACGCAGTGGACTAGAGCATGTTGTCTCAGTGACAACCTATTATGGCCTGAGTTCCATCCCCAGTGCGACACTAGTAATGTTGGTAGGTATGGGGGGTTTGTCTGCGTTTCTTCAGTGTGTAACCGCCTTCTGGAAAGCCGTGGGCTTTACTTTAAAACTTGAAATAGGTAATTCAAATACTTTAAAAGATATTTGAAGTACTTTATACAATTTGAAATACTTTGGGGTATTTGAGGTAAATTAAAATACTTGAAGTACCTTCAAGTAATTGAAGCAATTTCAATATTGCCATTATTTTTAAATACTTGGAATTTTTCTTAAATATTTGAAATACTGATCGAATACTTGAAATACTTTTTGATTACTTGAAATGCTTATTAAGTATTTTAAATATTTATTAAGTACTTGAAATACTTCTTGAATATTTGAAATAATTTCGACAAGCTATTGGTACTTCCATTATTTTTTATTTATACATTATTTTTTATGTATTTACTTATATATTTCGTACTTGCAACTGGAAATACTTTTCTCCGTACTTGATCCTTTGTAGTTGATAAGTACACATGTACTTAGTACTTTTAACAGGTCTGTCTGGAAATTTAGTTAATACCTAGCAATTTCGATAGTATATGTTTCAAATGGTGGGCGCAACTGAGACCACCGAATTTCATGAGGGGAAATACGTTTATTTCAGTGATGTTAACGAGTCAGTTTTTTATTTCACTCTATTTCACTCCACGTGTTTCTATCTAACAGTGTAACAAAATGAAAATTGTCTGAATACAACACCATGTATTATAATGTTACTATCACTCTTTACTTGCTTTTATTTTGAAAAATTATTATTATGGTTATGTCTAGTAACTCTTAGCACAGCTTCTGTTTTAGCTAGCGTTTATTTAATTAATTTAAAGAGATGGTAACAGCATACCTATTTACAGGAAAATTACAATTTTACAGGAAAATATTTAATTTGAAGACCATGCTTAATTAATTTTATCTCTCTAACCAAATTTAACATTACAAGTACGTAGTTCTAGCAAGCGCTACCATGATATGTCCTGGTAAAATATTTAACCAAAAATAAACTAATCAATTAGTCTAACAATTATTTTCAAACTAACAATAGTTTTCTATGTCGTATTATACCTACATAATTATTAGCTCTTCGTAAATGTTATTATTTTATTTGACTTTAAGTTAGTTTGAAATTTATTATTAATGTCTTCCAGGTTAACGATATGGCTTTCAGAAGTCAAAGAATTGTGTGGAGTTAAGGGGATAGTGGCTTGCAACTTATACTGAAATTAACCTATTTCCTTGAGTATTTAATCAAAAGTCTGCGTCAAGAGTGACGAAACCTCTTGTGTTTGACAAGTAGTCGCGCTCGACCAATAGGTTCTTAGGATGCCCTTCCCGTGTCAGCCTTGCATAAAACAAAATTGTATCAATGCAATGAGGAATATGCAAAAATCTATATTACCCTGATATAAGCTTCTTTTCACCTGTTATTCCGCTTTTATTGAAACTGCAGATATTTTTAAATCATTAAATCGAAATTCATTCAATAAACAATAAATATCCTGGCAGACAGTCAATATGCAAACTTTAAATTTGATTGGCCTACGGGTCTGCACTTAGTTTCCTATATTTATGTTCAGTAAACGTCATCCCTGTGCATCGTTGAAAGTAGGATAATAGAATTTCTATTTGAAAATGCATTCATTGTTTCCTCGGATCGAACCGGAAATACCTACATGACCTAATGGAACTCAGTTCTACAATAAAGATATTTTATTACAGGCTGGATTGTTTGAAAAGGCAAAGAGCACTTATTGATTTATTTTTTAATCACATTTGGCAACTGATGGAGATTGACCAAAGGTATGATTTATTCCATAAGAAACTTTCCTCGTTAGTGGTGTCTTATAAAGAAATTATTAACACAAAATGCTTGGTTCGTAATTATGGACAGATAATACAGAAACTATTAGTTTTGTTATTTTCACTATATTTTCTAGAATTATATATTATCTAGTATTCTAGATTCTATAATTGGTAAACTTTATAAATAACACACTTATTTTACACCTGCTATTTCAATAATACCAAATTTACTAGTAAATTTACACAGAATGTATGAATATATGAAAGCATAAATTTAATAATTATATTTTACTTTCTGATCATATAAATTCCTCCTTTTGTGTCTTTTTTTTGTTTTGACGGTTTATTGTTAGGGCGATTACCACCCATAAGTAGCAATTTAGAACAAATTTTTGCAAACGTTTCCAATAAACTGTGTCCGTTCCCAACTTCAAAACTGGCGATGTTGGCCACGTGCTGCGATAAATTTTCAATATAGTTTCTTATGAGAAAATTGTACAGGTTTTCATTGTAGTGGCACTGCGCGTTGCTCTGATATTAATCCAAAAATGAATGTGCCACACAAAGCTTTGATGTGATTTGCATAATTATTTCATTTCGTAAAAGTTTCGTAAAAGATCTGCTATCGATTCATATATTTTATTATAATATACTAGAAGCAGGTAAACAAAATATAAAAGGACACCGAGGCAAACATCAATATAGTGTATTTACAGTTAACAAATTCATAATCCATACTTTAAAATACGGACTTTTACAAATATGAAGGTTAAAAATTCTAAACGGTTAACATTTTATCGAATATTTTCTAAAGATAGTTGGATATTTTCATGTCATTGTCAATACATTTTATAATTAAAGTAAATAATATTTCAGTTTCGTTTAACTTTTTATTTCGCCTTGCTAATTTTGGAATACAATTGGAAATGAGTGAATTAAAAAATTATAATCTAAAAAATGAACAATAGAACTTTAGTACATAGGTGCCAAGCCCTAGTTTGAAATTTATTGCCATGTATGTGGCTGAAAGTTTTCTTTTTTTATTGAAGAAATAAGTTCTATTTTAACAGCTAACAACTCTCTTCAGTCCTCTTTCCATTTTAGAAATAAAATACAAGGTGTTCCTTTTTAAAAACACAAGTTGTGGTCAAAACAAGAAAACGAAACATTAAATCAAATAAATTTTTATATAATATTCTATTATATTCAATAATTTAGATAATATTCTGTTTTATACGATTTTTAAGGCGAGAAATTTTCTTTTTTAATATTTTTTTCCAATCTATTGGGTCCCTCTATGTATTTCCTTTCTTATGCACGCTGGGAACATTTATTCTTTTTTGGCCATACTTTTAATAGCAGCCAAAAATTAAATTGAAAAAGTGTTTACCCAGAGCAAACCTTGTTAAATGAAAGGTCAAGATTTATTCAACAGCGCCACATATAATGTTAGTTATAATAGAAATGTGTTTACACGTATTATTACTTTTTGGAGAGCCACTGAAATTTTGTGAAGTACAATATAAAGAAAATGAAATATATCTTAAAAATATCTTAAAAATAATGGCGGAATTATATGGCAAGAAAGTACTCAACTGTGAATATTTGGTAAACCATTATGTAGGCTTACTTATTATTTTTGCATAAATAGCATCTGCGTAATATTTAGACTAAAAAGTGTCTACTTATCGTCTGAAGTATGCTGTATAGATTTATTTTCTAAATATTTCATCTATTCTTTTAATACAATAGAAAACATTTACTAAGTCATTTCGCGTCTAAAAGTTTTACAATCTGCGCCACTGGACGCTTTGGTAGGGTTTTAATCCTAGTTCTACAATTACGTTTTGTTATCTACAAAACATTCTGTGATATACTTAAATTAAAAACAAGAAAGTAGTTATAAAAGGATAAATCTCGCTGGAAAAATTTTAAGCTATAAGTTTCAAAGTAATTTAAAGAAATCTTGTGGATTTAATATCATGGGTTTCATAAGGCACCACAAAGGAATTGACAATTAAGGTATCTAGGAAAATATCAATAAATTACATAATATGATAAAAACAAGTAGGTACCTTAAGATTGCAACTTTGTTCATTTTATGCAATTTTTTTCCAATATTAAAGGATATAAATTACTACAATTATAACTACCCATAATAATATTTATGAAACATATCCGATTAATAATATAATGTCTTGGTCGAAATGACACGTTACGGACGCTATTTTTTAAACAGATATTAAATTTGTTATATAGGTCGGGTTTACATGGCAACCGTAAAAGTTATATTACAGAATCTAAAAGCGAATCTTTTACTTAAGTGATTAATTAATTATTTCAAGCTACTTCGGAGATATTAAAATAAAATTAAATCCGGTTGTCTAGAAATTGGTTTAACAATTTGATGAATATATTTTTTTTCTTGAAATGATATTTTAATATTATCAGGGGAAATAGTCGCAAAAGCATTTATTATTCTTTGCTGCATAACATCTTCCAAACAATGAATTGGTAGAAATAGACCAACCAAATGGCCTGCCAGATCACCAGATCTGACAAAAACTGATTTTTTCATGTGAGCCGTGTAATTTTACAGCCAATAATTATACTAGTACATTATATTGATTTATATATATTTTTTAAGAATTCTTGAAAATATAACATTTTAATATCCTGGTACTGAATGAACACTTGTAAGCCTTGAACTAGTGACAACTGTAATAATAAATTTGTATTCGAAATGGTTATTTTTTTAAAGAAGCGACGTGATTACCCATGTCAATCACTGTAAATAAATTAAAGATTAACTATCTTCGGCTGCTCCATCATATATTACGCTTATGAAATGCCTGCCTCAGTGACAAATGATTATAAGTAATAACATTGCTGATGATTATATTAATAGACAACTACTATTTATTATAAGTATTTATATTCCGTTAAGACATACATAAATTTGGGTGGTCCATTTTTCAAAATTAACGCAAACTACTTTTAACTTGCCATAGTAGTTGCTTCTTAATATTAAATAAACATATTTTTTTTAATAGTGCACTATAATGTTTTTCCCTTGACTTAAATATGTAAAAAAAAATAGAAGGGCGATTGCAGATCAAGTTAATATAGTTTTTCTTGCATATCCGTTGAAAATTTGTTTTGGTCTATCAGAGACCGTTTGAGAAAGAATATGTATAAAATTTCGTTCAATTCCGTGAATACTTGAAAGAGTTTGTTATGCACATGCGTGTTTTATTAACTGCAGGAATGAAATAATACCATCATCTTTATTTTTTATGTTGTAATAAACAACTATCATTTACAGACCGATATTCTGGACATAAATTATGGAGAAGATGGCATTTTACAAAAATTGATTGGACGTGTGCCTTAGAAAACTCATAGGTGGGCTAAATTAATTCCCAGATAATAAATGAAAACACTGAGGGTTATGTAGCAAAGCACACATGTATTCGTCCAACTTTATTAGGACAGCAGCAATCAACTGTTCAAATGCTGCAATAGACCACCAATTACCTGCAATGGCTAATTGTACTATCAAATACCAATACAGCAAGAACGTGTTGGATGCTAGCATAACGGCATTGAATGAAATGAACATGCAGGTGAACTTGCTAAAAAGGATCTGAAATGGATATAACTAGAACAACTGTGAACATAGATGTAACTAAAACATTCTAGGAGAGAATCATGCGAAGGCACTGATGGATGGTCCTTCGCAGAAAAAACTTCAGCTCAGGAGTATGACAAGGCTCATAACAAACCAGTGCCATCTCAGAAACATCTTTACAATTTAAGATTAGCAGAAAGCCCGGTATGCCGGGTCTGTGATGATTCAGGCAACACTGTGCTGCACATTCTCAGTAAATCTGAGATGTACGCTCGTATGAGGCTAACGCTCCTGGATAAACTATTTTTGGAACCTTGTGAGTTTTTATTTCTCCTTCATCTTCTCCATGAAGGAGTTCCAAAGCACTACGGTCACAGTTATGCCTATTGTGAATCCCACTGATTTCCTACTCAGCGATCATACCTGTTCTTTGCATAATGTCCAAATTTATACTCATTGAAATTTCCTTCAGCCCTCGAAGTTCCAAAAATGGTTTACTGCATGAATTTAACGCTCCTGGGTAAACCATTCTTAAAATCTCGTGAATTAAGCTTGTCGCCTATTTGTACGGCACAGCCTGTCAAAACACGGATAGAATGCAAACAACGACTACCGCTCATGTAGTTCATTCATTTGCGTGGTTTGCTTTCTATCAGTATTTTGACGGGCCGTGCCGTGCCCGTGCCGAACCAATAAACGACAAGCTTAAAGGGACATTTCAACGAGTAGTCTTTTAAACTTTATACAAGGAACAAAGATGCTCGCTGAATAGGAAATCACCGGGATGTACAGTAGGCCCAATTGTGGCCACGGTGCTTTGGGACTCGCTTTAGAGAAGCCGACCCGCAGGAAGAAGAAGAAAATGTTCCAAAATGTTTTAAATGGTTTCTCGCCTATACCAGATTCAGCTGCCAGTTGCCTTGTACAACATCTTTTGAGATTCAAATCAGCATAACCAAGAGCCGCTACATCTGCCGCTGCATTTCTTTCGGAGTGGCACTTCTTATTAGAAACAGCTTTCTTGGTACTTTGCCACTATCTCTAAGGCATACTTCCGCTGAACATGTTTATCCAAATTGCTCCTGGTGAAACAGTTTTGCTGTTCTATTAGTACACTGATATTTGCATAGAAAAGCGAAATATGTGTCACTCTCTCTGCAATCGAAAAAACCATAATATTGATCAACTGTGCAAGCAATGATAGTTTTACAACGCAATAAAGAGATCTTTTTTGACGTTTCAATTTTGCGTGACGTTTGACTCTGAAAAAGTATCGCTTACTGGGGAAGATTATGTCACATTAACGACAGTAAACCAAGCAACACTGAACCGGTTGCAAGCATCAATAAAACCATATAGTTTTTTTATTTAGTCTGTGGTCTGTGGTTTTATTCCGAAATTGTGTTATGAAATACAAGTGGTAGTATTTAATGTTTTTCAAACATTTTCACATGGTTCTACGATATACTTAAAACTAAAGTCACCAAAAAAAAAATCGATTTACAGCCTTAATAAAATGTCAAGAATAGTTAAAATTGGGGAAAACAACTATTGCAGGGTATTTAAAAATTCCAGTTGACAACTAATTTCACAAAACTTATTTTTTTAAATAGCAACTTTCTTTTTTAAGTTCCACTTAATTCTTCTATACAGGCTGAACTAAATTTGATTACCACATCAGAGGTGTTGGAAATTATTAGAGCTACGAGAAGACTTAAATGTGATAGTAGTGCAAAATTTGATGTGGATCAATGTTCCGCTGAGAAAACAATTGGATTCTGTTCGTTTCGATTTTATTTATAAAAAAATTAAAATCGTCATTTTTAACAGCTGTAACTTTTTTTATTTATGGTCCGATCGCAAATTTCTTTGAAGGATTTTATTTGGTTATTTATATTAATTAGTTCATGGATTCCAAGAAAATAACAGTAAAAAAGTTACAGCTGTTTTAAAAAATGACGATGTTCATATTTTTCTAAATAATAAAATCTAAACGAAACATAATTCAATTGTTTTCTCAGCGGAATGTTCATACACATTAAATTCTGCATTATCTTCCCCATTTAAGCCTTCTTGTAGCTCTTATAGTTTCCGAGATCTCTGTAGTGAAAACCAAATTTGGTTCAGCCTGTATATATAAGATGGTTCTGAATGGATACCATCAAAGTCTTCACAAAACTAAACTATCCAGTTCAAGATTTATTAGATTGAAGTATAATTAAAAAAATTACAGCTAACTTTTGAAAATAATGACGCTTTTTTATTCTAAATAAATTGTAACCATGGAAACTAACGTTTGAAAAAGGTGACTCGTATAAACTTAGAATTATTGTAAAAAGTATCGAGATACATATAAAAAAGACTCAGTGTTGTTGTTCCTGGGATAAAATATCGCTGATATTTATTACGAATAATGTGCCTTAACAGTGTGCCTATTATAATCAAAAGTAGGTCACTTAAGCAATTTTGGCGCCAACATTATAAAACTTTCTAAATTAACAATTTGATACCATTTTAAAAAATGTCCTTATCTCCCCTTAAGATCAGGATATAACTCCAACAATAATGAGAAAAGTTTAGTTGTCATAATCTGCATTGGGGGATAACAACGTTTAATAATTTTTTAGAAGTCCTGGAAAATTGTGTAATTTATTTGTGTGTTTGACTTTTCGTGAAGCAATTATAATAAGGATTTTAGCTATACAGGATGTGTGTACAACAGTAATAGTTATCGGGTTATCTGAAAATATAGTACTTATTATAGGTTTTTAATTTTAGTTTTTCTTATAATTTGGTAGACAAAACTAACTCAATTGTTTTCAGGAAAGTGTATACTTATATTAAATCAATAAAATTTTGTTATATCATAAGAATATGCTTTATTGTTTAACTAGAAATTATTTTTGTGTACAAAAAAATTATTAAAAATAGTTTCCTACATACGGTTTTGAATGATTAAAGCAACTGATTTTGAATTTATTGATTTTCAGATTCGTAACTAAATAATATTGTTGCTTTATCGTTATTAATATTCACAGTCTAGTTTAAATATAAAGTTGGTTTTTTTATCTCTATGATAAGTGTTAATAAGAACAGAGTAACTTCTTTGCAGTATAAAATATTACGCTCTTACTCAAGTTTTGTTTAATAAGTATGTATCTATTGAAATATATGAACTGCAGTACAACTTAATGGTTATGTATGTTTTCTTCCATAATAAGAACACGATTCTCTCCTTGGTATAGACAGGTACTAACGAAATTGTTGCGAATGTTTATAAGAAAAGGCAAGTGTGAATAAATTTCAGGAAATATAAGTACATTTCATATAAATATGAGTTTGAGTACCTACCTCGGTACCTACTTATGTCCAGATTTATACATTAACTCATAAATTCAGCCTATGGTACATATATTATGTTCAGCGAAAAAACATTACAATGATCCTTAGAATCTGTCGTCTCTTATCCTGAATTTCAAATGACCTGTCTATTCTTACATCAATAATTATTATAATGTGATCTGATGTTAATGGTAGACTGTCTGATTTATTTCCTAAGGCATATTTTAAATTGAGAAAGCGGTCGTGTCCTCATCAAGTTGGTTTATATAACGTGCATAGCCATGACACGACACTAAGGTTCAACTTATACTCACTCACTCATTCACTTTGACTCACTCACTTTTGAATATAATCTAGACTATCGGCCAGTTCATTGAATTGGTTCGCAAAAGAAAATATTGTTGTTATGAGAACGAGGGTACAAATAGACAAACTGGGGAGTGCTGTAATCGTAGCCAGCTTGGGAAAATATTATATGACATAAGTCAAATATTTCATCCATCCATATATATTAAAATGCGTAGATTCTGTCTCGCTCTAAATTCCGTCGTCGAATCGACAAAGTTTCAAAGCTATCTCCTCCGAGGGACGATCTCGGAACGATCCCCGCGGACCACCGGAGGTCGCCCCTGGCCTTTCTCCAGTGCGTAGGGGTATTTTCGTCCCGTTTCTTACGCGTTTTCCCAATTTAAACGCCTTTTCAAAAAACCTCTGCAAAATTTTCGTCGATCGCCGTTCGGCGAGAGAGATGCGGCTAGCACCGGCGTTTGTCCTCACGCCTAATGGTCCCGTCACGCCTACGCGAAGTACCGACTTTTCGCGGGACCTCCGAGACTTTTTTCTAATTTTTACGGCTTCGAGAATCGCTTCACGCGAAATTCCGTTCTTTCTCTAATCCTTTGAGATTTTTTTTCGAGACCGTACGTCGACTCCTTCTACGTCTATTTCGTCTTCGAAAATCTCGAGTCGCATCCGCCTCAACTTCTTTCTCATTTTATCCACCGATGTGAGATCGCACTAACGAGACAAGCACCTCCCACGAAAACTGTCAAATTAATTAAACTTCAAATAGGTTATTTTCATTATTTTCCTATGAGAAATATTGCTAACGGAATCGATAGTACCGACTGCTAGACACTTCTGATTATCAAAATACTGATGCGAAATGCTTTTCTAATTAGAAAATCGGTAAAAATTCTTTTTCAGGTTGACACGTACAGTTTACCTACTTAAATGTGTCAAGGTAAACTTCTTGACAACAGGCGTGGTAGCGCAATGGGAAAGGGGTAGGATTCAAAACGTTGATTTCGCGAGTTCGAATTACGCTGGAGGGACTTCTTTTTTTACTTTTTAATTCCAATTATTTATTAGTATTAGTAGTCTTTAGTTATTTTGTTTCATTATCCGCAGCTTTTATTCTTTCTGCACGTAAAGTTTGGAATTAATTCGTTAATTTTGGCAGTCTGTTAAATTCATCATTTTATCTTACAAAAGTAAATATCTACAATATTTTTGGTCCCATTGATAAAATTGATAAAAATGTTTACTGAAAAATAAATTCTACTTTCAGCACTTAAAAAATTATGTTTTACCATCAAGAGTACTCTTACAATTCAGCAAAATATTAAGAAAAATCTATTTAATATAAATTCTTTAATACATATACGCATATAAATTTCTTTAATATGTGTTTTCTTAAAAATAATATTACTCTAGATGTTTTTGTCGGTGACCCCAGGCCGCAGGCCTGGACCCCCGGTAGGGCTAGAAATGGGAACGAAAATCGCGAAAGCGATTTTCTCCCATTTCTAGTAATTAGTTTTAAATTATGAAACTTATTGTAAAATTATTAAGTTAAATATTATCTATGGTCACTTTTTTCATCAAAATTAACGCGAAAATAAAAAGTTTTTATTACTTAAGAATATTTAGCTGCTTTATTCGGAGTGAGAATTATTTTTAGTTAAGTAAAACTAGTTAATAAAGATAACCCCTGGCTGAGCTAGATTCAGTCGACGATCAGTATAAAGACATTTCGGGAAATTTAGTTTGACAAACTTTTAATCGGTATTTTTTAATCACTGATCCCTTTTCAAACGCTTCATATTTCAACACATGCAAAAACCTTAACATAATATAAAGAGATCTTCTAAGTTTTACCAAACAATAAATTTTTTTAAAAGGACTACATTTCGTAATGTCTTTTTAGATCATATTTGGGATAATGTTATATTATTCTAACTGGATTTTCAATATTGTGTATGGTAAATCCAATTTGTCACCGCCAAAGTTGTCACCTTCTTAACGTGTAAAACTTATGAGAAAAATAAGATTATTCGTGTAAATATCAAAAATAATAAAACTTTCCTCTCCCATCAGTCATTCAGGAACATATCTTTTTATATTTAGGGTTACACAAATTTACTTTGGGTATTTGTAATTCCATTCAAGTAATAAAACCTTAAAAGATGAAAGCTACACTCCGTTTACGTAAACATTCAAACAAAAGATAAAAGGAAAGATGGTCAAAAGTAAAACCTACTTACTCAGAAGCATTTAATAAATCTTTTACTGAGATTATATAACTTTGCAAGTAGGTATGCCAAGATAAAGAATAAATGAAAAAACTTTTTGTGTTTGGGTTAAAACTCGAGACATTTATGTTGGATACTCTAGTATTATATACCTAGCGTGCCAACTAGTTGTTTATATTAGGATTGTTGCAGGATAATCCCTTCTACTGTTCAGCCTGTGAACTTGGGGAATTAGGGTGTTCAGCTCATGCTCCTTGTTATTTCGCTTGTTTACTTTCTGTGAAAACTTTATTGGAGATACGCCGCTATAAATGAGGTAATTCTTACAGATGGGGTGAATAACTTTGTACCAACTTTCAAATATGCTAAAGAAGTATTTTGTGGCTGGTGCAATTATGAGAACTTGTGTATAATGTAATCAGGTCAATAAGTATATAAAAAATAATGTTACGTATGTAATAATAATATTTGAAATGTTTCCAAATTAAAGAACAGTTTAAGAGAATTTATTCTTTAAACTTAATCTTCCTAAGAAGACAACTAAGGCAGTAGGAATATTAAGTAAAAATAATTTCCACCAATAGTTAACTTGCAGCTCTAAAGTATAGAACAAAATTTCTTCAGAAGAATTTCGCGATCAATACTATATTTGGCGTAATTTACAAAAACTTGATCTGTTTCCTATGTTTTTTTACAAAAGAACGAACAATAGTTTCTTAACTATTATAGATTTCGATTCTTTATTCGATAAAAGCATTTTTTAATTAAAATAATATAAAGTGAGTAAGACAGCTATTTTTAATAATTATATGAATTTAAAACTTTTTTGTTATTTCTGTAATCACATAGTTTGTTTTTATTTGTTGATACATTTTTATATAAGCAGAACCATAGCCTGTTTATACATTCTGTTTCGACTGTACAATACATTTTCTGTTTATTTCCCATTTACAAACGTATTTTTAAAAATCGTGTAAAATGCAAATGCCCTTCTAAAAATTAATGTTACATTGTTCGGTAACTTGTGAATTCACCCGTCCTTTCCCTCGTGTTATAACAGCCAATTTAAAAAGCGCAACGATGTTTACACAACATTTGAACTGTTGTCCCTCTGTCATCTGTTTTGGCTTTCTATATACATTTCGAATGATTTACATGCTAACCATCGCCACCATAATGTTACGCAATACGAATTTTATATTAGATTTTTTGCACATTTTATATTAAATTGATAACTAAGTATATAAAACTAATTAGAATTACCAGGAATCTCACGAGACCACGAAACTATTCCTTACCACAATGGATTAACTCAGCTGTTGTGATTTTGTAGTCTGGCCGTTTATAACTAATTATGAAAAACCTTAAAGTCGATTAATACATTATAATGAAGGCAACATTCTTTAAATGGGGACAACTGTATTTCCTTCCAATTATTGTTTACTAAATTTCATTAACGTTTGCCGTCTTCCCTTAAACATAGTTAAGCAACCACAGAATAAATATCAGGCGCGAATCGAAATTAAATGGTTTCAGGTATTGAAGGAATAAAAAACGACATACTGTCACAGATTCGTCTGAAAATTTTAGCATACGTTCGTAACTTGTCGTTAGCGAAAGTTACTATAATAAGTTTGAAAGAACTATTAAAAGAATCGATAGGCATACTGTTGCTTCTTTATTTATTTGTTATTATTTGTCTTTGTTATATGTTTAGCGATCTTTCATTTGTTTTATCATTTGTCATTATTCGGTGTCTTAGTAAATACACTTAGAAAATGAACACGTTGACAAAGCCATTTTCTTATAAAATTAAATTGGATACAAGATACGGAGATTCTGTAAATGATCAAATATAGAAAAGCATGAAAGCATGGGTGGATTGAAAGGATAAATAAATTAAATAAATATAAAATATGCAAACGTTTAAGAAATTCGCAAATCGCTGTTCACCTCCCGAAATTTGTAAATAGAGGATTTTAGTCTAAATTTGCCCCTATATAATACAACCCCTTTAGAAATATATTCATTAACTCCACCTGATAAAAAACATAAATTTAAATTGGCATTATCCCTCAAATTATAATTTCGGTAGTTGATTTGTATTACTTTTTGCTCAAAAAAGCAAGGAACTAGAGATCATTTAAATTAACCTCACTGAAGGAGCAGTTAAAGAGATAAAAAAACACGAGATCGATTATTTTGTTATATTGAAATAGTTATATTAAATGAAAACCGTACATGAGATACTGCCTGCATGTACCGAGAAATACATTTTGGCTAGAGTAATCCATATATATGAAAACGTGTTTTCCCAATTTAAACGCCTTTTCGAAAAACCTTTGCAAAATTTTCGTCGATTGCCGGTTGGCGAGAGAGATGCGGCTAGCACCGGCGTTTGTTCTCGCGCCTAATGGAAGGCCCCTTCACGCATGCCGAAATCCCGACTTTTCTAATTTTTACGACTTCGAGAACTGCTTCACATGAAAGCATTCTCCATCCTTTGAGATTTTTTTTCGAGACCGTACGACCACTCCTACGTCTATTTCTTCTTCGAAAATCTCGGGTCGCGTCCGTCTCAACTTCTTTCTCATTTTATCTGCCGATGTGAGATTGCACTAACGACAAGCACCTGCTACGAAAACTGTCAAATTAATTAAACTTCAGAGAGGTTATTTTCCTGCTAGAAATATTGCTAACGAAATCGATACTACTGACTGCCAAACACTTCTGATTACCAAAATATTGAAGCGAAATGTTTTTCCAATTATAATACAATAATACAGTGAAAATTATTTTCAGGTTAACACGTACAATTTACATAGTTGTCTCAGCGTCAAACAATAAGGTGCGACTCGGTGGCGTAATTCGTGGCGTCGCAGAATTTCAAACATCCAAGTGCAAAATTTCGCACGTTTGAATCTCGCCGCATGCAACTTTCTTTTATTTTCCTTTTCCAATTATGTAGTTTTTATGTTGCTATTTAATTGTTTGTAATTTGACATACTTAATTTAGTTTGGCATTGAGAAATAAACTTTACTTTCCCAAAATAACACAAGCAGGTATTTATAGTTAGCAAATTTTTCTTCAAACAAATAGAAACACATAACAGTTTTTCTATTTGTCTATATATTCTCTTTACACCGAAATTTTAAAAAATAGTTACCTATCCATATATATTAAAACGCGTCGATTCTGTCTCGCTCTAAATTCCGTCGCCGAATCCACAAAGTTTCAAAGCTATCTCCTCCGAGGGGGATCGCGGAGTGATCCCTGTGGGCGACCTTTGCTCCCCCCAAGCCTTTCTCCTATGCGTAGGGGTATTTTCGACCCGTCTCATAGGCGTTTTCTCAATTTAAACGCCTTTTCAAAAAACCTCTGCAAAATTTTCGTCGATCGCCGTTCGGCGAGAGAGATACGGCTAGCACCGGCGTTTGTCCTCGCGCCTAATGGCCCCGTCACGCCTGCCGAAATCCCGACTTTCGCGGGACTCCCTAGACCCTTTTTCTAATTTTACGGCTTCGAGAACCGCTTCACACGAAAGTTCCGTTCTTTCTCCAATCCTTTGAGATTTTTTTTCGAGACCGTACGTCGAGTCCTTCTACGTCTATTTCGTTTTCGAAAATCTCGAGTCGCGTCCGTCTTAACTTCTTTCTCATTTTATCTGCCGATGTGAGATTATACTAACGCGACAAGCACCTCCTACGAGAACTGTCAAATTACTTAATCTTCAGATAGGCTATTTTCCTACGAGAAATATTGCTAACAGAATCGATAGTACCGACTGCCAAACACTTCTGACTACCAAAATATTGAAGCGAAATGCTTTTCCATTTAAAAAATCAGTAAAAATTATTTTTTTAGGTTGACACGTACAGTTTACATACTTAACATGTCAGGGTAAACTTACATACTTAAACATGTCAGGTAGATTGACAACAGGCGCGGTAGCGCAATGGGAAAGTCGTAGGATTCAAAACGTGATATTGCTGATTTCGCCAGTTCGAGTCACGCTTGAGGCATATTTTTTTTACTTTTTAATTATTTATTAGTATTAGTGTTTAGTTATTCTGTTTCATTATCCGTAGCTTTTATTTTTTCTGCAGGTCAAATTTGGAATTAATTCGTTCATTTTGGCAGTCTGTAGAATTCATCATTTTAGCTTACAAAAGTAATATCTTCTACAATATTAATTTGCTGCAACAATTATGACAGCAATATATTTTTAACGCCGCCAATACACCTTTTCGACGGTTGAGCGGGGCTCCCAACCGTAGTTGAACGCCCCATTGATAAAATTGATAAAAATGTTTACTAAAAAATGAATTCTACTTTCAGAATTTAAAAAATGATGATATTTTATCACAATGAATAAAGTACCCTTACAATTCATCAAAATATTATTAAGAAAAATAGTTTAGTATAATTACATCATCATTCCAGATATAAAATTTGAGGTTTCTGTCTCTAAATTTATTATTTCATATAGGTAGGTACAAGGGATTATCTCAAATTTCTGTAATATGTATTTTCTTAAAAATAATGTTACTCTAGATGCTTTTGTCACCCGCAGGGCGACCCCAGGGTGCAAGCTTGGACCTCCGGTAGGAGGTTGGAAAAAATCGCTATCGCGATTTTTGTTCCCATTTCTAGTTACTCTTTATATTATGAAAAACTGCATTGGCTTCGAAAACTTTTTCAATTGCAGGTACTACGTTAATGTTGAATAAACGTTTAAGCTTTATTTATATCATAAAAGAAGTAGTTCCTTATGAAGTATATTATCCCAGAATAAAAAACTGTAAGTCTAAGTAGTTATCAGGTTGACAGTTTACGACAGTCATTTATAAGAAACGGTTCATTAGGGGTTCATTAAGGTAAATAATTACGAAACTTGGAGACATCCAGTGGTTAACACGGTAAAAGCTTTCTTAGACTCGCATAAACAGAAATTTTTTATAGATAATATTAGCGATAAATGTCAGAGTTCAAGATATAAATCAAGCTTCCTTTAATGTTTAATTTGATGGTTCACTTACGGTTGGCCCTCGGATGTACTTTTTATATGTAACTTAAGTTTTCGTAGAGGTCTGCCAAACTTTTGTTTAGTTCTTTGTTGTTATTTGTGTAGCTCCTCGCTTTTACCTACAGACTTTGGTACACAATATGAGCACTAAAAGTTCACTCATCCTGAAAGTTGTATCATATTTGAGCTTTAGTGATCTTTGGATTATCTGTGATTCTTAACATATTATTATTATACCGTTAAAATGACTAGATGTATAATGAGACAACTTGTGGTATTTACAATAATCAATGTTTAACAGATGTTTTAACAAATTTTTAATGTTATTAATATTAGTTGCACTTCTGGTGCAACTAATTCGATTTTGATACCTCTCAATTCTAGAATCCATAGAGTATTCTATTTAGTTCTATTCACTATATTAGTGATTTTTTATTCAAAATCTGATTCCATAGTCTTAGCAAAGATAATTAAAAACCCCATAGTTTCAATGAGTAAAAAGATATTTGTTTTAATGAAAGTTGTAAATAGCAGCTTTCAATTTTCTAATAAAGAAAGTAAGACTAGGCCTAGTTCAATGTCTGGGCTTTGCAAAAACAATGTAAATTAATTTTGAATAATGTCAGATGTTGAAATAATTGGTGTTTTATACATTTCTGTGCTTTTTTTCAATAAAGCAAACCATTCTTTAAATTAATTATTATGTACCTAGACATTAAAGTAGTGCTGAGGTGAGAGACATAACAGCTAGATAATAATAATTTCCCGGTGGATTTAGAAGTTAAAACAGTGGGAGGAAATTATAAAATAGTAAATTAAATTCGTTACTTCGCGATAAATACGAGTTTACCTGAATGCAATGAAACGGATGTTTAAATATTTAAAAATGTAGGCAGATATGAGTGTTCACTCCAAAAGTTTTTCACTAATGGCACATCAGCACTGACCTAAGTATTCCTTTTTTTTTCATATTTTTCTATTTACAGTAAGCTAGGTTTGAGAGCAAGCCAACATATGAGAGGGAGGAGCACATAAGACTAATAAAAATTAAGGAAAAATGAAATATGCAAAGAGATAATTAATATTATACGATAATTAAAGTGTCCTAAAATTAGTAAAGTATTTTTTTTACAGTAAAATTTGTGTAAATAACAAATATACACTGTTTCCATTTAGTACTCCTTTGTTCTGTTATATCTTTAGAATTAGCCGGACACAAATTCTGATTGGAGAACCGATGAAGTTGAGAGAGAGTCGTTTTAAAATTAGTGATACATATACAGGGTGTCTAAAAAAAGTGAGGTGCAGAAAAGTATACAATATTCATTTTTTAAATTTAACTACCCATATTTTCATAGGGCACTTATGGCCTCTTTTTTTACTTTCTTCAACCCTAAAATGTTTTTGTACTTCATGTCAATGTTGCCAAGTTATCATATTTTAATGTTTTTTTTTTGTACAAAAGCAACCGTTCATTTTGTTGCATGTTTAGTAAACTTAATGTTTTTTAGTAAAAATTTAGTTAGTGCCTTAGCTAGATTCCAGTTTACCCCAAACCAGTGCCGAAATTAAAATATTGTACATAGGGTATAGGATAGTGAGTCTAGTTTTGATAGTTAATAGTTTTTAAAGAAAATATTCATAATTTTTTACCCCTTACAAAGTAGAATACAAGTATACAAAAAAGTAGAATATAAATCGGAACTATGTAAATCAACTAAAGTAATTTTCATTTTCGTTATAGTAGCGGACCCAAGAAAATTATTACAAATGGTGATTGGTAGAGAATGGATACCCGTTATTATTTGATATAAATATTTTATTAATTGTAGGTGTTTAGGAGTGGACGATCAGCGGCCTTGAATATATTTTTATTTAGGCCGCTTTATACAAGGTGTCCACCTAGTGCGCGTAAGTCCAATATCTGGGTTAATAAAAGAGATAACTTAATTTTTTTTCTACAGGGTTGTCTAATATCCCGAGCTGCACAAAATGAAAATATATTTACATATTCAGGGTGTTCAGTTTTTCCTGGACAGGTACCAACTTCGTTTTTCTAAATGGAAATATATATTTTTTATTGCTTTTTCGAACTAAACCCTTGATTTTAGTAGGACTTTCATCAGCCTTACCTATACCTAACTTAAACTGTTTTTGAAATATTGACGGGTGAATATTGACATTTTTGCAAATTTGACACCCTGTAAAATCTAAACGGTTTGAGATCAAGCAAAACGGTTTGCACATTCCTATCTTAACTTTTTATAAGCTATCGTTTGATACTAATTTCAAATATATCCAGGAATTAAAAATTTTCCGAAAATTTTGAAAATTTTTAATTCTTGGATAAATTTGAAATTAGTATCAAACGATAGCTTATAAAAAGTTAAGATAGGAATGTGCAAACCGTTTTGCTTGATCTCAAACCGTTTAGATTTTACAGGGTGTCAAAGTTGCAAAAATGTCAATATTCACCCGTCAATATTTCAAAAACAGTTTAAGTTAGGTATAGGGAAGGCTGATGAAAGTCCTACTAAAATCAAGGGTTTAGTTCGAAAAAGCAATAAAAAATATATATTTCCATTTAGAAAAACGAAGTTGGTACCTGTCCAGGAAAAACTGAACACCCTGAATATGTAAATATATTTTCATTTTGTGCAGCTCGGGATATTAGACAACCCTGTAGAAAAAAAAATTAAGTTATCTCTTTTATTACCCCAGATATTGGACTTACGCGCACTAGGTGGACACCCTGTATATAGGTAGATTTAAATTAAGTCACCTCTTTTTTCTTTATCTAATAATTCTTTGGGTATATCTCCAATCGTTTTCGAGATATTTGCATCTAAATGTTCAATAGGTAGTAATAATACTGTTTAATAGTTTTAATTATGCTGTATTAATCCAATATTGTAATTAGTTTATAAATAATTTATTGATAAAAAATACTAGTGATTTAGAAATGGTTTTATACTATATTAGATATAGTATTTTATATATTTATATATAAAATCCTGGAATTTTTTTTCGATTTTTTTGAAGCATTTTTGTAACTTAATTAATTTTTAGTTAGCTTTTGTTTATTTATCATAAATAAAAATGAAACCTCAAAAATATTATTCAATACCTAGAATTAATAAAAGTCGAAACAAAAATACTAATCATGGATTTTTCTTAGACAAAACGTTTAAATCTGGTTCCTTTTATGGTGGCATTTTATCAAGTTACAAAAATGCTTCCGGAAAAATTGAAAAAAAATTCCAGGTCCGTATTTAAAAAAATTAACTTGATGTTGGTTTCCGGGAAACAAAACGTTTTGCTGAAAATTCACTAACACCATTCGAGAAAGGGCAAAAAGTTGCTATAGAAAAATCCTCTTTATTTTTGAATACCTCATCAAATAGGCCCGGAAAAAAATAAAAACGAAAATCGAAATTTTCGGTTTTTTCAAAATATTTCCAAAAACTAATCAAGTTAGCCTTGATTTCTTTTCACAATTCTGTTGCCCCCCTGAATACGCAACTTTGCCTCCATTTAACCGATTTCGCATCTCTTGCCGTTTCCTAGATCCCCATCAAATTTTAAGCACCCTTGGCGACTGTAAGCATTACCTATTTTTAATTTGAAGAAATCGCCTGAAGAAAGATATACTTATATATTAAAATATATTAAAATTTGCCTCTCTCAATCCCATTAATATTCCCTCAATCAGAATTGGTCACCGGCTGATGATAAATCTATAACAGAAAAGGGAGGGTGTACTAAATGGAATTCTGTAAGTATAATTCTGGCATTAGAAAATAAAATTATAAAATGTATTAAAAGTATTATTATTATTAAACATGCTAATAAAAAACTATATTAGTTCCTTTCTAGGCAGTTAATAATTTGAAGAAGTAAGAGTTATTGTAAGCGCTAGTCAACAATTATAATGTAAAGACGCTAACAAATATTATTCTATCACAATAATTATTACATTAGGTCTATTCGGTGTCGCTAGTAACAGTACGTTAATAACTGATATTTTATTGTACGACACGTACAATAGTTATATAAACACGTACAATTTAGTTATGTAAAGGTTATTTGCTTTGTGTAGCAATGTTCAAATAGTTGATTTGTTTTTCTACAAACTTTAACTTAATATTCTCATTCTGCTACATATTTGCATCTATTTTAAAACCTAACCCAACAAACATCATTTTACTTAGATAATGGGTTTCTCAAAAACTGTGCCCCATCTATTTTTACATTTTTAGCAATAGAACCAAAACTGGTGTACATAAAATGTCCATTAAATATAAATGATCTTGTGATTACGAGAAGCAGGGTAGATAGGGCAAAAGTAGTTTAAAATTGTAACATACTGTGTATTGATGTATCTAAAAATCTGTTAACAAAACATAAATTGCAAGTCAATTTAGTTTAAAGGTTAATGGTTATCGTCATGTACTATTAAGTAGCCTTCGTTCATCATAATATAGGATAATACTACCAGAGACAGGGAAGCTCATTCATAATGCCTAAAACATTTTAGAATGACATCGAACACGGCGATAAAACAGTAAAACAAATAGCCTAGAAAGTTTTAAAATTGTCAACAGAACTGAATCATATGTTTCTGAGTCAGTTTTTTGTCTATTCGATTTGGACAGGGTTTTACTATAATTATCCGTATGCGACAACCGTGGTTACTGAGCTTTGAAATATTGTTAATCAAGTAACCATACCTTTTATGAGAAGCACAGCTACAAGCACAACTACAAACAAGTTTATCGATGTTTGAATAAATAATACTTGCATTGTTGCATAAATAGCTAAGTGTTGTGGAACAATGCAGCTCCATGGTCTCAGTTGTATTATTGCCTGGTATTCACTGGCTGGGATCTATAGCGCTATATAGAGCTCCCTCTTGAATTGTCGGGGATTCAAATCCAATCGATGGAATTACTCTTTGTAAAAGGACCTACGGTGGAGAGCTGTGGTTGATTTAACAATAGAGTTTTAAACACACCTTCACACAATTACGATTTTATTGTGGAACGTTTGTTATCATCGATTCAGTAATTATCGCCGTACTCGTATATTATCTGATTTTTATTAGCCTGATTGGTCTTTGAACACAAATTTCTGGTAGAAGTAATTTATATTCATGTAATTCATCTTGTTTTCCAACTTATTCCTTTTTATATCGATTTCATATTCTCAAAAACCAATAAAATATAAATTATACCTAAAACATAAATTAAATTAAAAAAACTATGATACACAGTAAAGGCAATATTGTGACCTGACCTAACCTAGAAATTTAGAAAATAGAAAAATAATTTTTTTCAGACTTGGGGTAATTCAAAATTTCAGAATTTAGACATAATGTTGTAAAGTTATAATTTGATGAACAAAAAAAAAAACGAAAGGTACAAAAGAAGTAATGAAAGCTACTCTTGTGGATTTTTCACTGGGTCACTCGGTATATATAGTGACCCAGCCAAAAACTTTTATCCAAGGTAATTTTATGCACAGAAATTCTGAACATTTTCTGCAAACTCTGTGATTAAGTCCCAAAACAAAGAAAGAGATCTCTCTCCAAGCGAAACTAGTGAAACATTATACAGTGAGTCCATAAAGTCCCGCGTAAATTCATTATTTTAAAAATACTAAAGTTTTTCAAAAATCGCTGGGACCCGTTGATTTTGTTTTCTTATTAAACTTAAAAAGTGTGTTATAAAAGCGATGTGTTGGAGAAAGACTGTGCTTAGCAATGAATCGATATTCTCTTTCTAGCACATTGCTCTTATGACACACTTTTTTGGCCTATCTCCTTTATTATTAGAGATAGAGCCATAAAACTATGACCGTATTCGTAAAAAGAGTTCTTTCCGAATATGTAAAACAGAGTGGGTGTTCCATTTAAAATATTAAAGTTTATATGGACGTAGCTTCATTGAGTCGCTCTGTCAAAAATTTAATATATGTAAAACAAGTATAAAATGAAAGGAAAATCGACGGGTCCGTGAGATTTTTCAAAAACTTTACAAGTTTCAAAATAATTAATTTATGTGGGATTTTATGGACTCACTGTATATTTAAGTCCAATGGTACTGCTGTTCTTGAATGAAATCTGCATCACTTTATTCTATGTTATTATCGTCAGATATTTTACAAAGAAATTGATATAACATAAATTCTTCTAATTATTATTCTTTCAACCTAATGAGATACTTCTTTTACTTTATATTCAAACACTTCTTAAACGTTACGACGTTATTAACTTCATTATAATTTTCTGTTTCAAATTGATTTTTTTTGTTTGCATTTCAATAGATTGCGATATAATCAGCTATTTACACCCATAAACACTTAAACGTTGCTGTGAAATGGATTTGACAGGGGGAAAATATTTATATTTCCGAATTTAAATTTCAAATGCCTGTAATTATATTCAAGAGTACAGTTTTGCTTATTGAATTTTTATTAAACCTGCAGGGATGCCAAAACCGAACAAGTTGTAAGTGGTAAGGAAAATCGTGGTATACTGAATCTAAATGGAAAATTTGAATAGAAATGGGGGCCCATCGATATAGACCTTGCGTCGGAGTATGTAAATAAATGTAAATAAATGTTTTTCAACATATTCCATCGGATAGATATCATATCACACGTAATTTATTTTATAAATAAAATATTTTTCTATTTTATATAACAGCTTTGATGTACAAAATTTTACAGCTATAAAAATGTAAGCATTTATATATCAGCCACTCTGCCCCTATTTCATTTGTTTCTGATTTTTGATAAATTGCAAATATACAAGAACAAGTAACACTACTGTAAGATTTATTTATATTATATGTATATATTAATATTTTCTACATCGTGCATGATAAATACAGATGAAATTTTTGTATTTCTAAATAAGTTTTCTTTCTTGTATTTTATATTTCTTGAAAATGTAATATTTAAAAATAAACGCAGTTAGTGGTTGGTATTTTTATGCTTATAGTATTGTCTAAGCAACCTAGCTTGGGTACCTGTTCATGAGGGACAAGGAAAATGAGGAAGGAGATACACTAGCCACAGAACGTGTATCAAAAGACCTCATAGAATTAGAACCCTTCTAAAGCATAGCGTAGGCCTACATAAATCATCCATGGAGGAATGGATGAGAAACAAATCTGGCGAATGGTGGAGGAATTTTCCACAACCGAGACAGGCAAAGTTATTCATTAACGAACGGTCGGCTAAATTCACAATAGATCTGTTAGGTCAGGATAAAAAGCCCATCAGAATAATAGTGGGTGGTGTGACAGGTCACTCTAGGCTCAATACGCACATGAATCTAATGAGACTGACAGAAGAAGTAATTTGCAGATTCTGTCAAGAAGAAGAGGAAACCTCAGTATACTTACTGTGCCAATGTGGTGAAGTCCTGACGAGGCTGAGATATAAAATACTTGAGTAAAGAAGACCAAAAGCTAATAGCTACATGAAAGACCCCGTATCAAGGCTGTAGAGTCTGATTCAAAGGACAAAGCTGGGCCGGGTGTTCTAAATAGGTTGGGAGTGCTACAATAGATCTTTTAGGTCTCGGTGGACTAGATCAGGTGACCGACTCCTTTGTAAGTCTAATCTAATCTAATTGCCTAAGCAAAACCAAAGTATGAATTCCTACAAAGTTTTGGATAAACAAAACTATTGACTGGTACTTTTGACGAAGTTAATTTCCCAGTCTTTTTTAAATTTTTAATTATGTGATGAAATATTCAATAAAACGAACGTAGGTAGAGAATGCTATAAATAAATAGCAGTACTTATAATAAATGCAACTCCCTGTATGTTTCATTTTAACCTGTATGTTGGCTAACAAAAATAAAATTCACATTTCAAAATTACTAGTATAATTTTGCACAGTCAAAGAAATTATGATTTAAAGGTCTTTTAGAAACTAAGTGATTTCTTCGTTATTTAAAATTGCCAACAAAACATTGATTCATTTTCAATAGGAACGTTATATACCTATTATTAATTTTTACTATAATTTATATTTACCTGTACGAACTCTGACAAGGTTTATTTATAACTGAAAAAATACCATCATACCTCAAATGAGATATAAAATAGGTGGTCCCTTGTTTATACAAGAGGTTCATTACAATATTCAGAGTGGACTGCGCTCGGTTCCTGCAGTCTGTTATTGGATTTGACTGAAAAAATATGACATACATTATTTTGCTAAAACAAGACTTTTATAGAGAGTAAAGAAAGAATTATAATATCGTTTAAAGTCGAAATTTATAATATCATTTAACAAGACAGTTTTCTGAGGTCTCGACCTGAAACCCTACTTACGGCTAAGGATTAAGAAGTAATTTGACCCATTTGTTAAGCGTTTTTTACCACACTGTGCATGAAACCGTATAATTCTAGAACTGAGTAGCTACCTTCGATACAATTTCTAACAGCAACAGGCTGTATTGTAATCTGGAACAAAAGTGCTATAATTTGTTGCTATTATCATTTTTATTAAAATAATCCTAAAACAAGTTGTTGTGGGAAATATTTTTAATTGCTGGGGCTCGATTATCTAATCTCTCATATTGTTGAGTGGGGTATTTGTCACATAAATTTTTCGCACAACTTTGGAAATGCGTGTTGTCAAGTACCCGTATACGAAAAGTCATCTTTAAACAATTATGTCGTGTGATAAGACATGGTAACAGTGAAGTCGATAGTGAAGTTGGACGTTCATCCTGATGTACTATCATTGGTGTTATTGTTGATTTGTACTCACTTTAATGCTGAACTCACAGATAGCTTTACAATAAAAAGAATATGTAACACATTCATGACAACATTAGGTTATTAGTTTATTTGCCTGGCCTTTAGTTAACACAAACATTTTACACAAGTTAATAACTGTAACTTATTTGTGGTGCGTTTTCATGGTTGATAGTTCCTTTTGAAATTACACTACCTGTAAAATAACAAAAAGCAGGAAACCAGAAGCAGACAAATTATATATTCAAAATTTAGTATCAAGTCAAACTTATAAGGTTTACCCCAAAGACAAACTGGCCAAACAAAATCATTATAATAATGCTTGAAGTAAGAACCATTTGATTCTAAGCAACTGTAACATCTTGTCACTATGGATTCAAGCTCACTGGAAAGCATTTGACGACAGACACTCTTAAACACTTCAGTAACACATCTTCTTTGTACTTTGTTAATTATGAATGATAATAGATTACAATTGCCCAGAGCCTTGCATTTTCTTATTTCCGCCATTTATTATAATTATTTTGTTTTAGATAAGCTTTTTTTATTATGTATTTATTTGATCTTACTTGATCATAGTGAGTTATTTAAAATAAATACGTTAATTATTAATTACTCCTTAATACATTATTGGTTTAAAGTCTGGTAGTGACAAAAAATGTAATTAGCACAAGGAGTGCTGTTAATAACTATTACATGTTAATTTAGGCTTCCGGAAACAGAGCCGTAACGAAATAAATATGATGGTTGCTGAAAGTACACCAAAATTTAACTAACCGCAATGTGCGACACAGGGGTGAATGGAAATATCATCCAGAATCGCATAAAAAAATTCAGGGCCGTATTTAAAAAACCTAGTTGATGATGGGTCGTCCGCAAAGACGAAACGTTGCAGATTAATAATTCCGAATTATAGCCCACTAAAAGTTGCAATGAAGAAGTGCTCTTAATTTTCCTATATCTAGAAAATCGGAAAAGTCATTTTTTTCAAAATAACTCAACGAAAAACAATTTTTAAAATCTGTTTACGCTATTTTAATCTCCCTCTAATTACGCAACTTATTCCCTATTTAAGCGAATTTGTATCTCTTATAGTTTCCGAGATCCCCATGCAGTTCATTCTTATGTGGGACACGTTATATATTATTCATAAAATTCATTAAGAAACTCGATCTGTACTTAATATTCTTAATATTAATATATAAATATTATTATTATGAGGTATATATATAGCCACTTCAAAGCAAGGTCACAGCAATAACTGTGTTGAGTGAGGGATTGCGAATCTTGTTAATTCTTTCTTATCTGTGGCTATCAAGTAATATGAAATATCAAATTTTATTAAAAATTTTAGATTTGGATTTAAAGCGGGAGTTCCTTTGCCATCATTTAAAAATTGCATTGCAAATATTTCCTATTTTTTACTAATTTTGAACATAGTATGTAGTACCTACATACATAGAGAAAATATTTTCCTTTCCTCATGCAATTACTGAACTCATAACATGAATATATGGTACTTAGCCTAATGTAGGGAGTACAAGACATCTAGCAACCTATGGCAAGTCAGAAAATCTTTGTACATAAATCATAGCATACCTTTAACTCAGATACAGGAAAATTGATATATTAGATGTAGACTTCATTTACGAATTAATAGGTGTATATATAAGTGACTATTTCAGTATTCTAGTTTCAGGTGTTTTACACAACAGGTGATAACGTTGTACCCATATGGAATATAACAAGATATTTTCTGCAACTATCTGTATTTATTTATGGCATTTTCTGGAAAGTCTTTTATTTATTAAATAATTTGCTACGTGTTTGATACATTATTAATAGAGGCAAATCTTTGCCATCAAAGGAAAAGTTAGTACTTTTTAAATTGAGTTTTCTTAAAGCAAAAATATAATTCTCACACTAGAAAAAAGTAAATAAATATTCTTAAACAGCAAAACCACACAGCATTTTTATTGATGCATCGGTAATTCTAACTACCTATGTGTTTTTGTTATGAAAATACTGCTCTTGGAAATTGAAGATTAGTTGAAAAATCTATAAAAAAATTTGACCAATACTCTTTGTTACTTTAGACACCTATATGAGTTGTTGAACAACATTTACTGTATGGAAACTATCTACGTAATTATCTATCTATGGTACTCTATCTCTAGGTAGTCTACTCTATATTGATATCCTCGTGAATCCTCCTCCAATCAGCAGCATTTCAGTCTCCATTTAACAAAACTGTAACCCATTCACTTAATATTATTTTAATAGAACTATACTCCTTTTCCACGATTTTAATAGAATAGAGTGTTTTTTTAACGTTAGGTATATAGTAATAGCTAAATCGGTAGATAAGAATAATTTATAATTAGTTAAATTAATGTCAGTAGTAAAAAAATAACTACTGATTGATGTTTGTATTCAGGGGAATGTACCAAATACACCATAAAAGAAGAATACCTACACAATGTACACATACACACTCATAGAGGCTATTTGATTACTAAATATTAATGGCTAAAATATAAACTTGTGAAACTCCTGTGTAATCTGAATATGGTATTGGAACAAACAATTTAGTGCTACCTTAAAAGATGTGCATAAGAAGATCAAGCTTTAAACGAGACATTTATTAAATAAATGTTCTTATATGCTATTTCGAAGTCAATAACAAAAAGATACTCGAATACCATTCGAGTTTATATCATATTGGAGTTCCTTTTCTTCATAAATTTGTATTTTGAGAAAATTGCAGAAATTAGACAAATGCTTATTTACCTTTGTTAGTATTTTGTGGTGCACAATTATGAAATACATTAATTGAAGTTTTTGTTACAGGTAAATATCAAAGTATAATATCACCGTACGGTCACCCTTCAATAGGCAACCTATGTAAGTATGATTTTCATTTTCATTAATACTTCTCACTATAAAAATTGAACAAGCAGATTTGCCTAAACTGTTAATACTAATATCGTTGATATGAGCAGTATATTATTATTATAAGTAAAATAAGCATATTATTTACACTATGTAAATAATTTCACTTTTAGTTTTGGCGTTCTCTCATGATTATATTGATATAGGGTGATGATCTATAGTAGTAACAAGTGTCTGGTTAAAATGGTGTATTTACTCATCATCAGTCGCTTATATCATCTAGGGGTTTTTCGTAGTGGTCCGAGTGAAAAGTTGGCGAAAGAAGCATCACACCTAATTCAAATTACTATATAATTAGACACCACACCACATAATTAGACTATAAATTATGTAAATTAGACCTACTAAAGGTCATAAATCTATTGACTTAAAACTGACATACAGGGTGTAAGTCGCTATAGTGGGGCTTATTTAATCTAGACATAAATGCACTTGATCAACCAATCCATAAAATTTTATAGAATGGTAGCTTTCGGTTTTCCTTGTAGAATATAGGTGCCCTACATACATCAAGTACGTATATGTCAAATTTTTTAGACACCAGAGGCTCCTATAGTCAGTACTATTAATTTAACAATGTGGTCCGTCTGAGTAAAATCTGCGGTGTTCGAAGATCATACCTTGATATTTTGTCCATTTTTCATACTGCTTCAGGATAATAATATTCTCACCAGGTGTCGAAAAATCTATGACAAACATTGCCTTGAGCGGGTAATCGAGGCCTACATCAAAATTATTAACGTGCTTGAGAGTAAGAAAAGAGTAGTATCAGGCAAAATAGCAGTTATAATAATAAATCAGGCAGGCACTTTTCACTTCTCACGACGGACACGATATTCCCTGAAGCGTAGGACAGCACTGATATCTCTTCTGTCTCAGGCGAGTGTCCAAGATGATAATAAAGCACTCGCAGGGCTCCATCTGTAGATATATTTTGATATATATGTTGGGCAAGCTGATAATAAATGCGTCGATGAGCACCACGGTAGACTCTGCACCTGACATCGGTGATTGAGTGCACAATCTTAGCAAACCCAATGTTAATCCCTCGATCTCAGAGTTAATCCTTGCTGACTTTAAAAAGGTAGTCAGCATAACCAGTATAGTCCGGTTTTTATATTTTTAGGGAAGACGTGCAATATCATCGGTGTGAAGCTGAAGAAATTTAGTGTCTTTTGCAGGTTTGATTTGAGTTTTCAGTCGAAAGGGTTCCATCTCGGTGTATTTACTCACCAGCTCGGCGTCAAATGTGAGTCCAAGTTCCTCGACTGTCCTTTATGATCTCACTCCTTTGTAGAGTAGATTCGCACTCCTGATGACTCTACAAACTCGAGAGATTACCTAGGAGCGTTATGTTATCACTATCAGTACCACTATCGCTACCCTCACCACTACTACTTCCTATTACTATTATATGTATGGGTTGATTAGAATAGTTCCAATGATTAATTCAATTCATTCATTGTTATTCCTCTCCAGTAATTCGGTTTTTACTTTGACTATAATATTCCTCCGGTCTTCGTTTCACCACACTGTATATAATTTCTTGTTAGATTTACAGTAAAAGTAAAGTAAAAGTTATATAAACTTTTTATAGTGAAAAGCTTATGGAAAATTCTCTCTCTAAATCAAATATGAAATAATATAATTCAGGTCTTAACAAACGGGGACAACATCTACATCTTTTTACGCGAGAATACCCAACGAACCCGAAAGTATGTACGATCCGTGGAAACAATAGTTCGCTGAATGTTAAAGTTGGAAGAGGGTAAACATGAGTTGAATCTGGGATACATCCAAGACATAGTGTATATTGGGGTTGTGGCTCCCTAGTGTTTCTGGATTCTACGCCAATAAAACCGTAATTTAATTCATTTTTTTGGTACATTCATTGGCATGACGAAAAATGTAAGATGGGAATCGATTCGTACAATTCTAAATTGGGGAGACCCTTTTTATTTGATACTTTTTCTATATGTATAAATGTGGGGTATTCCATGACGACCTGAGTCGATCTGTACACGGAGCACTAGTTGATATAGTTGTTTGATACTTTATTTTATATAAAATATTCTGAAGCATTTAAGCAAATATCTATTTAATGATTGAAAATCTGGAAAGCAGGCCTTCACAGAAACTTCTAAGAAGTGTAGTTTGAGCAATATACTGTATTTAATAGAAATAATTTTATAGCTTGATTTCTATACGGTATTACGATGTTTATTAACGGTATTTATAATAGCAAAAATGTATCAGCTTTTAACCAAACTATACAATTTTTTTAAAAGAACGGAATTGGTACTGTTTTAACAAATGTTTTTGTTTTTTTTTTTTACCAAAGTACCCGCAAAGTTGCTTGATCTCTTCTGTTTAATATCAATAATCAATACCTCTTTTACCAGTATTTGTCCAAAGATAAATAATTGTAGATAAGATTAAATATAGTTATATCAACCAGTACCCTACACTTTTGTATTCCCAACATGGGATTTTATTCAGTACGACAATATCCGGTCCAAAAAATACTGATCACGAGGAGAGAAGAGATAGAGAGAATTATTTTAAACATCTTTTGAATAATAAGACAAAACTCACTTAAAATTAGTAGAATATCAGACAAATTTGTAACATAATACTTCACATATACCTAACGGAGATCAAAATTTATGGTTAAAGCTCCCTACTTTGTCACGTTCTGGAGCGAAACGTGCTTGACAGAAGTTGACTTTTTGAAAAGATAAAATATTACAATTTAAAAACCTTTTTATGCATAACCTGATCATAAACATAACCTACAGTTTTCACGAGCATTTGTTGCATAGACAAATGGGTTTTCTGCATAAAACGTAGAAACGTTTGTGTATTTATCCATTTTCTTCAATTCAAATTGCCGTCGGGTATTTTGAGGTTATATTATCTTTAAAGGAGTTAACCCTACTTGTAGGTACTCCTTTTTATAGCAGGTTTAGCTCTTAGCTAAACTCTCTTCTCTCTTAACTCCTAAACTCTTAGCTTGACCCAAGTAAGGAATAATTAACTAGATAATCTGACAGATTTTGATAGAGTGAAGCTACATAGCTATGATTAGTGTCACCACAAACTCAGCTAAGCTAGGGATGTACAATTCCACTAGCTTAAGTTTATGGACATTAGCTCCGGTAGCTCAGGGAGATTTATGAGACTAGGGCGTAGTATTCTTAGGACTGCTTTGACTGTTGACAAGTTATTTGGGCACCAGGATAATTTTTAGATATAAGATAAAAGAAAACTCTATAAAAGTTAGTTGAATACACTATAATCAAATAAGCAAATTGACTTGAATTTACAAATGAATAATAAAGTGACTATTTAACAATAATTCAAAAATGATTGAATATTGACTAAAATATGAAAAAAAAATTTGAAAAATGAAATTTTAAAATTGGCTAACTTTACACAATTTTAAGAGGTTCGGGGTCACTCTGAAAATCTCGTTCCTTCTTTATGAGGTCAGTACTCTCACCCTTAACCTGTGCTGATGATTGGATCCAGGTGGACTTTCCGTGGCAAAGTGGGGAAGCTAGAGCTCTAGTCCAGATGATGGTCACGTACTGCTAAGTCCAATCCTCTTATCTAGGGATCTGCAGGTGGTAAGCGTCCAGAGTTTTCAGCAGGTTATAGATCTCGCAGTCAGGTTACAGCAGCCTCGTCTCAGAAGAGTACATACAAAGAATTGTTTGTGTTAAGAGTGCCCCAAAATTTACAAATATATAGATGAACGTTGACGGCTAGTGTAGCCAAGATTAAAAATTATAAATAAATTCCTGAAGGGAATGTACCAGCAAATCTGGTATGGAAAAATCCTCTGTGATTCTCACAGGGAAAGTAATTAACAAATAAAAACAAAACCTGGAAGGTGTCAACCTTTAGTGACCCTACCCAGAATGAAGCAAATAAAATTACCCAAAAAATTGCATTCAAAAGAACTGATTACAGTTCAGCCACTCGACAATTATTATTAATAAAAAACTCTACTCGTTAATCTTTAAAGATACTATAGTTCAGAAGGAACAAAAATAATTTAACAAAAAAAACCCTCTATCATCTGACCCAAAATTCCAAAAACAACGGTTTCATAACCGGTTAAACAAGGAAAGATTACCACTCTAATTAGGTAAAAGAGAAAAATTATTTCATTAATATTTCAAAAACTGAGTGACAAGTTATAGAAATTCGTATTGATTTATGGTACAAATTTGTTGTCAAAGAACAATAATCAATGAATTTACTAATGTTAGGAAACAGGTTCCAGTCTTCGAATCGGCGTGCATATGAGTTCTTAAAATCTCTATAAGTAACAAATTACTTAACCTAGTGCAGAAACTAAGATATTAGCAATTTTCTATAGCTCCAATCATATATTATAACTATAAGATAAGAGAAGATAAGATAACGATAAAATAATTAACTTAATTCCCAAAGGGCACAACACGTGGTGGATAGTCGCAATCCGATTCAAACAAAATGGAGGCAAGAAAACTCAAATTTATTGGTTTTGAAAAAACAATGTTTTCTATAATCTCCTGACTAGAGCACAGCTTCACAAATTTATAAAATCATATTGAAACTATTTTCTATTGTTTCGAATCGTACTACCTTTCACCATATAGGGTGACAAAAAAAATCTCACTGACCACGCCTAAATAATTTAACTAAAATCCAGGTAAATCCTGATTATATTTGAAATATAATTATTTAATAATGACAACAAATCGCTATTATCTTATTTCTGTACTAATAATTATAATCGTAACCAATAATGAAAATGAATAAATTATATATATATATCAAATAGGTAAATAACTCACATGTGCCTATCCACGAAGACGGAAACTGTCTGGTTGTCGATCCTAATTACACCCGATCGTCTGTTGGATTTTGGAGGGGCTACCGTTTATAGCCAATCAGCACATTACACCGCGTTATTTCAAAAATCGAGAACTTAAGCCACAACAATTAGGTTGGGTGTTTTACTGGCTGCATAATAATAAGGAACTTCATGGAACGACTCAAAAAGTACGTTACATATCTCCACTTCCCCGGGAATAAAAATTGATAACTCTAGGAGTTATAAATTTTTATATAGGCCAATTTTACAGGAGACGACAGAGGAACAACGGTAATGAAAATGTGGAAAAGGAACTTATAGAAAGTTATACCTTCCGAGACATCGGTCTGACGCCTCAGCAGCAATATAGCTGTTGCCAGTACTAAAATGGGTTTATAAAAAAAATCCCCTAAAGAAAAAAAAATAGAGGACTTAATACACATGGCTTGTAGTGCGTCCTAAAACTACAGCACTTGTGAAAGGAATACCAACAAAATAGATAGAGGACTTAATACACATTGCTAGTAGTGCGTCCTGAAACTACAGCACTTGTGAAAGGAAACAGGCACTAAAATACTTGACAACCGGTTGCCTAATCCACTGTTGTACTTGCAAACAACAAAAATATGGAGCTAAAAATGCTGGACCTACAACTTGCTCCAAGTTGTGGTACTTGCAACCAATATACTATTGCGGGAGTGTTCTGAGATGAGGCACGACATCCAATCTTTCAAGAACTTCACCTGGATGGAGCTCAGAAAGCACACAGTAGTGATATCCCGCCGGGTTAACCCAACACCAGAATGACCATGATCATAAAGGCTGGCAAAAATAACACCCCCCATGTCGATCCTTCCATCAGATTATCCGAAAACATCGGCATTCTTGAAATGAGGAGGTCCCTACCACATCTCAGTCCCTAAACCTTAAAATATCCTAAAACTAAATTGAAAAGGCTCTCATAAGCCTGTACGAATCCGTGAAGGTTAGTCAGCTATGAACAACCCAGAGAATCAATCTTGCGTGTAGACACAATGTGGGAGATAAGTTCAAACAAATAATGAATAGTAATACGAGAACAGAATGCAAAGTGCGCAACTGGGTAAATGCAAGTCGTCTCTGATTCCTTCCCATCACAATGACTACACACACATAAACCCCCTGGAATGTTCACATCTATACCAACCAATAATGACCAAGCAGGAACAATAGATATCCTAAGCGATATCTAGTACTATATGTACTCATACATACACTATCCCTTTTGTAAGGTTACCAGTTATAACAGTACACAGACTAATAAGGAATTAAAAGATAGAGCCATGCTGCGAGTTAGACTCGAAAAGTAAATAGAACGATAACCACCCTTCAAGTGAACCTCACTAATTAATATGCTAAGAAACTCTCAGCCAAATTTATAAAACTAGCAATTACACAAGTAGGAGGTATATGCCTGAACCCACGAATCTAAAACAAACCGACTACTATTAATCTAGTCCTATGGTAAACCTTAAATTTTACTAAATATTTAATGACTCATATTACAGCAACTCATAACAGATACACGAATAATATGTAACGACTCGACTAGGAATATTGAATTCGCACTATGTGAATTTAAGATAATGTTCACCTATAACTAAACATAAGATAAACAATCATAAAAAGATAACACACAAAGATAAAGAGAAACAGGCAAATAAATAACATAAGATCGACAATCACATCACAGACCTACTCTGTATATGACTGAGGGACTTATGAACATCGTCAACCATCAGATTTGAATAATCGCACCGCTAGACCTACTCTTGGGATACGAGAATTTTAATCTAATTGTCGAACACAGACGGTTAAAATAAATCAGGAAAAAGAAAGGACATCACACAAGAAAGAATTTCGACGATGTTGTTGTCAAATTTAATGGATACTGGGTGAGCAAAATAACTAACTTACGACAATGCATTTATTATTTAGTTAAGATAACCAAAAAAATCCGATAATAAAATATTTTGAGGGTTAAGATAATACGATAATAAAGATAAGATATACCCAAAAAATATGTACTAAATAATACAATTACACTATATCTCCATTCATTGCTCTGACGCTTCCCCAGTCCATTAAATACTTAAAATAACGTAACTAAGTAAAGTAACCCACCCATTTAACATCCCGAGTGTCTTAGATCAAAGAAAAGAAGAGAAGACAATACAGGAAAGGTGGCGACACTCACCTAATTTTTTCCAAAATTAGGCCAAATTATAAGATACATAACGATAAGATACGGCAATATTTTACAAGATACTAAATCACTACAAAATACTAACTAATTAATTAGTAGTAAACATTTCATACGACACCAGAATACAATAATAGTAGACGTCAACATAAGACACAATAGAAGTAGAAGGAAACAGAAGAAACTAAGAACTAAACAGCTGACGATGTTACTGGTCATATTATCTATCTGTACTAAAAGAATAAAGAAAAAAATGGGAATGTCTAATTAACGACTAGATGCAATATCCATCAACAATCATTGTCTGAACAGATAAAAAACAAGATAAAGATAATATTCAGACCCCAGATTATGATACGATACCATCCACTACTTACATATCTTAGTCAATCACCAAATCCTTTAATTCAGCAATTAGAAATCGGAGTGCCTAAATAAAGACTAGATGCAATATCTATTATCAGGTACCACCTACTACTAACATATTTCAGGCACTAGAAATGGGAGTGTCTAAATAAAGACTAGATGCAATATCTATTCTAAGATACCACCTAATACTGACATATATCAAACACTCTGACCCATCCCTGTAATTTCAAATGAAATATACAATAAAATGAGGAGAATATACAGATAGCTAAACTAGATATAGTTATAATTTCCACCCTATAGCCTTTGCATTGCTAGAAAAAACAGAAAGATAGAGAAACAGAACCATATAGGGAAAACAGAAACACATAAAACAGATATAGTTCCTAATATTCAGAGATAACTAATATACACCCTGTATATTATTAATATATAAAACACAATACTACTTATAACTGTCACTCAATTTAATTAGCCTAGGAATTTCTGTTACCATTTATTCTTGTGGTTTCACGGGAGAAACAAAAATAATTTACTACATACAAAACATAGACAAGATAAGATAAGATAAGATACAATAAGATACGATAAGATACGATAAGATACGATAAGATACGATAAGATAAGATAAATATTAAATGTTTTATTTATTCCACAAAACCCGTTCTATAAAAACTTTAACCGATAAATACCAACAAGTATACAAAAAGTAGATATATAAAACTACTACTAAAAGTTTTCAAAACTCAGGTAAAGAATAAATACCTCCTATGATTTTGTACGCTTATAAAGAAATTCCTAGTTTAATGTTTTACAAATATTAAATAGCAAATAAAATATACCAAAAAGAAATCTTATCACTAAAACTTTTCAATGGATTTATTATACACAAATTTTGAAAATATCTGAATTTTGGTCAGAAGGAAAGAGATTATTTTATTTCGATATCAGAAACTAATTTGTCAACTATCAAAACTTACTACAAGCACTACTTGCTTGCATGAGCCCTATACGTTGAGATTGCCAATTTGTTGCACAGGCCTCACACTTTGGGCGTCAATTTTGTTGCACAGGCCTCACACGTTGGGCGTCAATTTTGTCACACAGGCCCCACGTTGGGATTGCCAATTTTGTCACCACAAACTCAGCTAAGCTAGGGATGTACAATTCCACTAGCTTAAGTTTATGGACATTAGCTCCGGTAGCTCAGGGAGATTTATGAGACTAGGGCGTAGTATTCTTAGGACTGCTTTGACTGTTGACAAGTTATTTGGGCACCAGGATAATTTTTAGATATAAGATAAAAGAAAACTCTATAAAAGTTAGTTGAATACACTATAATCAAATAAGCAAATTGACTTGAATTTACAAATGAATAATAAAGTGACTATTTAACAATAATTCAAAAATGATTGAATATTGACTAAAATATGAAAAAAAAATTTGAAAAATGAAATTTTAAAATTGGCTAACTTTACACAATTTTAAGAGGTTCGGGGTCACTCTGAAAATCTCGTTCCTTCTTTATGAGGTCAGTACTCTCACCCTTAACCTGTGCTGATGATTGGATCCAGGTGGACTTTCCGTGGCAAAGTGGGGAAGCTAGAGCTCTAGTCCAGATGATGGTCACGTACTGCTAAGTCCAATCCTCTTATCTAGGGATCTGCAGGTGGTAAGCTTCCAGAGTTTTCAGCAGGTTATAGATCTCGCAGTCAGGTTACAGCAGCCTCGTCTCAGAAGAGTACATACAAAGAATTGTTTGTGTTAAGAGTGCCCCAAAATTTACAAATATATAGATGAACGTTGACGGCTAGTGTAGCCAAGATTAAAAATTATAAATAAATTCCTGAAGGGAATGTACCAGCAAATCTGGTATGGAAAAATCCTCTGTGATTCTCACAGGGAAAGTAATTAACAAATAAAAACAAAACCTGGAAGGTGTCAACCTTTAGTGACCCTACCCAGAATAAAATTACCCAAAAAATTGCATTCAAAAGAACTGATTACAGTTCAGCCACTCGACAATTATTATTAATATAAAACTCTACTCGTTAATCTTTAAAGATACTATAGTTCAGAAGGAACAAAAATAATTTAACAAAAAAAACCCTCTATCATCTGACCCAAAATTTCAAAAACAACGGTTTCATAACCGGTTAAACAAGGAAAGATTACCACTCTAATTAGGTAAAAGAGAAAAATTATTTCATTAATATTTCAAAAACTGAGTGACAAGTTATAGAAATTCGTATTGATTTATGGTACAAATTTGTTGTCAAAGAACAATAATCAATGAATTTACTAATGTTAGGAAACAGGTTCCAGTCTTCGAATCGGCGTGCATGTGAGTTCTTAAAATCTCTATAAGTAACAAATTACTTAACCTAGTGCAGAAACTAAGATATTAGCAATTTTCTATAGCTCCAATCATATATTATAACTATAAGATAAGAGAAGATAAGATAACGATAAAATAATTAACTTAATTCCCAAAGGGCACAACACGTGGTGGATAGTCGCAATCCGATTCAAACAAAATGGAGGCAAGAAAACTCAAATTTATTGGTTTTGAAAAAACAATGTTTTCTATAATCTCCTGACTAGAGCACAGCTTCACAAATTTATAAAATCATATTGAAACTATTTTCTATTGTTTCGAATCGTACTACCTTTCACCATATAGGGTGACAAAAAAAATCTCACTGACCACGCCTAAATAATTTAACTAAAATCCAGGTAAATCCTGATTATATTTGAAATATAATTATTTAATAATGACAACAAATCGCTATTATCTTATTTCTGTACTAATAATTATAATCGTAACCAATAATGAAAATGAATAAATTATATATATCAAATAGGTAAATAACTCACATGTGCCTATCCACGATGACGGAAACTGTCTGGTTGTCGATCCTAATTACACCCGATCGTCTGTTGGATTTTGGAGGGGTTACCGTTTATAGCCAATCAGCACATTACACCGCGTTATTTCAAAAATCGAGAACTTAAGCCACAACAATTAGGTTGGGTGTTTTACTGGCTGCATAATAATAAGGAACTTCATGGAACGACTCAAAAAGTACGTTACAGTAGTCATATTGAATGTAATCTGAAAAGACACGTCTCGCTGTATCTGGATGTAACGTGGGCTTAACATGTGTAGGTATTAGATTTTTTCGTTGTGTAGGTCTGTCCTTGCATGCAGGAAGTAAATTTCGATCCGATTATTTTGAGGGATATGTAATTTAGAAAAGGGGTAAGTTTTTGTACGATAAAGAAAAAGCTAATTTGAAACTCATGTAAACATTTATCTACACTGAGGGAAAAATTTTATTGAAAATGTATTTATTTGTTTTTACATAATTATATTTATTATAGACAAATAATTATTTTTCAAAATTTCTTTTTAAAGAGAATATATATCAAGAGTTGATATAACTGTAAAAACTGTATATGTATTTTCTTCAAACGAAATTTAAAATAGTTATTTTTTAAAATTGCATAATTATTTACCTACAAAATATTTAGTAATAGATATACTTTCGGTGCCCTGTATAAATTAAACAAATATAGTTAATTTATTTGAAGGAGATGCCGAAAACTACTACTCCACGGACAATGCGCTCCGACTGGCATTGCATTACTTCAGCATTACATTGTTTTCGACATCTCCTTCAAATAAATAAGTAGGATTGTGTTCCTCAAAGACAATAGACGTCACGGCTATAATGGTGCCTGCGGAAAAGTCGTCATCTCTCTGTCAATTTGGCAGTAATTGAGAGACAAAAGACATTGTTAAGACCCAAAGAGGACACTACGGTGTGTTTCTCACCACTGCTAACATTTACAGTGCCCATTAGACAATCACGTCGCAGCATCGTTCATCGAGTCCACTACCTATGGCATTCTACACTATGATGAGCGCATAATAAGCACGAAACTGATCAGTGTCTGGTGGTTGGTCTCGATGAAAGATATGGCGACTCCTATGGAAATGCCGAAGTAATGCAATGCCAGTTGGTGCACATTGACCGTGGAGTAGTTGTTTTCGATAATGGTAATATTAAATATTTACTATTACCATTGAACTATATGCCAAATTAATATCAATTAGATCTTTAATTCACCAAGTACAAATAAATAATTTAATTCGTGGTAAGAAATTTTATTTATTTCAATTAAATCCTTCTCTCGGTGTAATAATTTGCAGATTATTACTTTTATGTCCTTTTTTCATTTGGGTCCACATATATATGATAATTTTGTCTATATAGTCTAAAGGATATGACTTTATATAGTCTAAAGGATATGATAATTTTTATGAGAAATAACTCAATTCTATTTTATAGGCCCTGTATTTTAATTGAGTATTGACAGTATGACCGGACTTTGTCTAGATATAACTATAAGATTGAAGTCAACATAATACGGACTATAAAATTTATATTTTTTTATATTGTCGCGGTTGATTTTCTTATGTTTTTTATTGATTATAATTTGTTAATATTAACATTGAATTAATTTCATCAGTTCTGTGGATTTACTTATTTATGAGCGAAGGTGCAAAACTGTATTAAAATTATCTTTCCTAAGCTCTCTAAAACTATATTTAAAATTTTGTAGGTAAGTTTCAAAGCTCTAGCTAACATAATTTAGAATACAGCACCAATCTCATAATCGCATATGAATCAAACACAAAATCCAATTCCAGCTCCTTCTAAAATTAAAAATAAGACATAGATATCTGAAACAATAAACAGAAGAATGAATGATTTTATTTCTGATTTGTAATTCCATATATGTCTGTTCGATGGAAGAAACTTGAGAACAAAGTAACACGTTCTCCAAAGTTGATTTAATTCCTTTATTTGAGGAAAACCATTCTTGGTCAAAGTTTCCTCTTTATTGAACAGCATTGTGGTGTAATCCATTCGGCTCGATACGGTTCATGTTACGGCCACATATTGTGGGTCCCTGAGATAACATTATAATTAACAATAATTTATTGTAGACGCCCGGATAATAAACTAATTATATAATTAATTTATTCCTGGTGGAATTCCATTTATGGTTTACAAGTTAATGTATTCGCCGATAAGCGCTGGGATTTATATTAAGATCATCTCTGTGCCGTTCGGCTTAGGGTTAAATGGAAACAAAAACAGAACGTCGGACCTTCGCATTTCAGCGAAAAGATAACATCGTGCTGTGTCTTTATTGAATAAATATTTATCTCGAGGGTAACTTCATTTTAATGTCAATTAATTTAGCTTGATGAGATAGCTCTTAGTCTTAATAATATGTATGAGTTATAGGGATGTTGCTCATAATTTGGCTTAAATTATATTGTTAAATATTTTGAAGTAGTATAAGAAAATTTCTAATAGAAGTTTTTGTGTTGGTTTTCTTGACATTCTCAAGTTTCAATCTTTCGGCCTGCCTATCAAATAAAAAGACATTCTCTTTGTTTTGATAACTATGTCTCTTTACATAATTATAAATTAAATCATACACACATAATTGGGAAGAATACACACACCATTGTTTGAAAAATAACACTTTCCACTCGTCGTGTAATGGAAAAACTCGATTATGAATCAAAATAACACATTAATATAGTACATTCGCAATACTAAGAGGCACAGGAATAAGATTGTTCATAACATTCGTTTTTTATTGACCCACTTTTTAACCCTTTGCCACAGTTTTAAATAGTAATGTCAGGTAATGATTGACCCACGGCAACCATATTGAAATTAGTGTGATAGGTCGCGGGAATGCCCTACTATGTAGGTAGTAACACTTTAATTTCATATGTATATAAAACATTGTAATCCACAGTAGATTAAAACACTCACATTTTTATGCAAGTAACCAGTAGAGTAGATTCGGAGGTATCAACGATAACATGTCGAGAATCTTTTATCATGTGTGCAAAGTGTAAAAACCCAATATCTACTATAAGAAAAAACTCTATATGTCATTTAAAAATACTAATCATATAACCACAGCTATATTAAATGTAATATATAAAAACTTATGTATATACATATCTTCAAATCACTCCTATTCCTACTATATCACTCCCACATAGCTTAATTCTCAAACTTCTTAAATATTTATAGTTTCATTTTCTGTTAAAATTCTCATTTAAATTGGAATCGCCTCGAGAATTTATAGATTATATTTTTAAAAAGGTAGGTAAGACAAAAAGCAAAGTAAAGAATGTACAGTGTTCCGTTAATAAATTGAGTACACCATTAAGTATATTCTATGGAAGAGGCAATCATTAAGCCTTTTTACGAGTACGTATACATCTTAAGAAGGGCAAAAGAATATGGTGAAATACAAAAAAATCTTCTGTATGTTGAAAACCTTTCAATTTATCTGCAGCACTAAATTTAGCTTTCTTCTTCTTCTTCTTCATGTGAATTTGCTTCTCCGAACGAGTCCAAAAGCACTGCGAATGCCCTAACCCTATTATGTATCCCACTGGCCCCTTATTCAGCGAGCATCTTTGTTCTTTGTAAAAAGTTCAAGAGCCCACTCACTGAAAATTCCCTCAGTTCACAAGGTTCCAAGAATGTTTTACCCAGGAGCGTTAGCCTCATACTAGGCTTACCCCTGGTTTCTCGGGTTTACTCCTGAACGGTTTCACGTCCCCTTGAACTCTCTCTTCAAAGTGATTTTCAACTTTCCCTCGTGGTACTTGTTCGCTATCGGTGTGGTGGACATATTTAGCCTTAGATGGAGTTTAGCACCCATTTAGGGCTGCACTCTCAAGTAACCCGGCTTTGAGAAGAGATTCTCCCGCGATCGCCAGCGGGATCACATTCACCCAGAATGTCCAGTGCAGTCTCATCTGCTTCATAACAGACCCGGCATATTGGGATTTCTGCTAATCTTAAATTATAGAGATATTTCTTGAGATCTCTGTGCCCTGTTATAATCCATGTCATACGCCTAAGCAGAGGTTTACTCGTCATGTCCAGCATCTTTACAGCATTTTTCTGCAAAGGACCTTCCGTCAATCCCTTGACTCTCCATCCATCTGGCAGCGCTATAAGAGTCTCCACAAGCTGGTTTCGGTAAGATTTCCGGTAAGCCATTCAGATCCCTTTCTAGCGAGTTCATCTGCACTAAGTTTACCTTCAAGAGAACTAGACTTTTATGGCTGCATAATTCCTATCAAAATTGAATCACATTGCACATTAAAAACACACCACAGAAATGGGCAACCTCTCTTCTGAAAGCCTCAGGCTTGTGTAGAGGGAGGGTACACATGAAAAGAACGCAGACACACAACCATTCCCTGGGAGAGATGTCATTTCTCCCCTGGCGAGATTCGAACTCGCGTCGCGATAACCATTCTGTTAGTCACAAGCTACCACCCAGCACCCAACAGACTGAGCTATCGCCACATTGCTCTGTACATTTAAATAGTGCTTTATTTATTAAGAGAATAATTGGATAAGTGTAATAAAAATACTCGTTATTACTTTCATCACCTTTCTTCCTATAGGTTACATACGCCTATATACACAAAATGGCTATTTGGCACATCCTATTTTTGGCCTCAATCAGGTAGATGTATTGCCTATAACTATTTATTTGTCACATTATCACATCACATTATCTAGATATTCATTCAATGTGTATTTTAACTACTAAAAATATAAAAAGATTGGTAAATACCTATATCGCTGTGCCAAAATGAATTACCTGGAGTTGTTTCTTGTTTGAAGACTAGTTTTGCCTAATTGTAAATAACAAAATTTCATTTATCAAATTTCTTAAACAGATAACCACATTTAAACATAATACACACCTATTTTTGTCCTCAACCAGGTAGATGTATTGCCTATAACTATTTTATTTGTCACATTATCACATCACATTATCTAGATATTCATTCAATATGTATTTTAACTACTAAAAATATAAAAAGATTGGTAAATATATCGCTGTGCCAAAATGAATTACCTGGAGTTGTTTCTTGTTTCAAGACTAGTTTTGCCTAATTATAAATAACAAAATTTCATATATTAAATTTCTTAAACAGATTACCACATTTAAACATAATACACAACATATGCGAATTTCAGCACAGATGTTTATTTTATATCTTTATATCTTCAGAAGTGGCAAAATACTCAATTAAATTCGTAGTATCATGTAGAGAGCTTTAGCACAAAGTATGAATTTCAATACAACTGACATAACTGGCTCCTATGGTTCTCGATATCCTTTATTCTTTGTGATATTTTAATACACTTTCCTGTCTCTGCAATTGAATCATCAAATTATCTGTTATAATACTAAATTTCTAATTAATAAAAAAACTTTGAAGTTTCCACTAGGGATACCATAACAGAGGATAACATTACCTAGAGATGAATAAATTTGAGTTGCAATCTACTTTATGTCCTAAAAACATAAATTATTATATTTCTGCTAAAACCTTAGTTGCCCCACATTTCTCTGATATTACTTTACATATTAACTATGCAATATATGTTCAAAATAACTGCTTACACATAATATTACACAATTCATATGTAACGAGTTTTTCTGAATACTTTTAATTGGGATATATGTGAAAATAAAAACTGGCCTGTGAATCCACTAATCCTGTAGAACTTAGTTTCTGTCTTTTAAATATGATTTTGAGAAATTAAACTAAAAACTAACATACGGTAACAAAATTTTAAATGGTAGACTAATAGTAGATAGCTGATATTTAAGTAAGTTTAAACATTAAGTAAGTTTTATTTGATTCATTCTAGTCGTTATGAAAACGAGAGAAATTTCTTCCTAAGGAATTACTGAATTCTCCATTTGCACAAAATAATATCAAGTTATAAAAATTTAAGTACCATCCTAAATGTAGAAAGATTTATTACTTCTATTAGAGCACTGATTTAGGGGGTCCGTATGAACAAAAACGATACACCGCAAGTTGCTACTTCGCCATGCGAAAAATTAAAGGAAGCAGACATATTTTTTATGGGATATAAAAATTATATTCGAGGTGTTTTATGAATTTTGCCATTATGGCAATAAAAAGACAATAAAAGGGCTGACGAATGCATACATCATCTATATAGGAAAACGATGCAGTATTTTTATTTCTCGATTGCAATTTGCATTTATAGATACGTTCTATACGCCCTGAATAAAAATTTGACCATATACGTATAAATCGGTTTTAAACGAAAGTAGTAACCGCACTGCAACATAAAACGATGATTTTTACGTCCTTTCCATTACATTTCCGTTCTCCCCATTACTTCTATTCATGTTGCAGGGCTTGATAAGATATATATTATTTGATGTGCCAATAAAATATACCAATGATATCAATAAGTAGGTAGGTAAGTATGAAAAGTTAAAAGTATTTATTGATTCCACTTAACCAATCTGCAGTCTCAGTATACTCGGCAATTATAATAATAATAATATAATAATAATACTCGGTAATAATAATAATAATAATAATAATAATAATAATAATAATAATAATAATAATACCAATTACAATAATCATAATAACAGCCCGTAAATAAAGAAACAGAGGACCCTGCTAATACCTATCACCTGTCTGCCAACTATTGATAAATTTATGACAGCAACAATAATATGTAATAAAATAGCAAACATTTGAGTAACAATAATATATACTACAATAATGAAGCAAGTTAAAAAAAGCAGCAAAGCATGCATGTAACATACATAGTTTATAAAAAAGGGTTTGACATGGCTCCTCATAGTTGTTTATTAATGGTTCTACAAATATACAAAATACACCCCCTGTTACAAAATTTTCTTAAAACAATAATGGAATGATGGAAAACCAAAATACAACTAAAAACTAGCAGAAATCATGTGGAAACCGATTCTATCCATATAAAAATGGGAATATACGACGGTGAGGCCATAAGTCCATCCACCAATCTATGCTGGAATGAGTGAATCCTGGAAAACCTCTTTAGTTAGGGGGCTAAATCTCAACTGATGTTAATCTCTCACCTTTACTCCAAGGTGAAGTTCTTTGCATTTTAGGCGCGCACACCAGGATGGTTGGTATATGATTGGCTGACTAAAATATTATATTTTCCTTCATTCTGTGACCCTGGGAAATATTCATCGCAACTATTTTTTTTTTCAGATTGATTGATGATGATTGCTAGACTGTTGATTGCTGTATAGATGTATTTTATTTAAAAATTGAATATTGAAATGACATTGAATTATGTACAATCAAAATCATAGTACCTACTCTATCGCCTCAGTTGAGCCAGTGGCAGTCACTGACTTTAGGTAGCTAGTGCTTGTTTATGAAAAATTGGGCATTTATGTTCTTACCCTATATCACATTTTTCTGTTATTATTTTGTGCAAGAATTTTTTGTGTATGCAAATAGACAAATTGTTTATAATTATTATTACTTACCTCGGAATTGGGCTTGTGCATGATTTCTACTTAATCATGGCAGTGTTATTGTAACAGGCTGGTCGATGTACTCTACAGGCTTCGCGGAACTTACTTAATTATTCAGTTATCTCGAAAGGGAGTCTAAAGTTTTACTACTGAATCGATTTATCTGTCGCGGGGTTCGAGATATGCTGTGATTGACGTATAAAAAGAGTATTGACTTACCGTGGGTTATCTTATCCTGAATCTCGATGTAGGGACGTATTCCTGGGACACTTCTTATATGAGAACACTATATGCTAACACTGAGAGGGTAGTTGGGCGTATTTGCACGAAAACACAGCACTTTTAGGCAAGGGTCTTTAATAACAAATAAATAGAATTTAGAAACGTAAACAAAATAGAAATGCAAAATACTGAAATAATATTTGACCTAAGAAAACGACTGAATACAATACTAATGAACTATAAACTGAATGACTCTATATAAAACAACTAACGGCGTCTACTTCGTGCCCGAGAAACATACTTTACCCTGCCTGGGTGGTGTGCCCTCATACTATGGGGAGAAGCCCCAAATAATTACAAACTGGTGGTGAAGTCGTACCGCGGGAGACTAACTTTTCTTCAGTCGAAACTTTCCAAGTAAAGTTTCTTTGCTATGAAATTTACATACACTAATCCCATTGGTTGTTAAAGTACGTTTCTTCTCTCTGTCTAGTACCGCGAACCATGACCTGTTTCTGTCACGGTGGCCAATCAAAATATTATTTACTAGCTAGTGACCTAAAACCCTTAGATATTATCCTCGTCTCAAAGTGAGAGGGGGTTACGACTTACTCTACTGTTATTATTCCTGGAAAACCCCCTGAAAAACCAGGATGACCTATGCCTTTGCACTATTGTCTATATGAACATACAAAAGATCTTACTTCGAAGAACTTCCAAGTACCACCATAATTCATTACAATTTACTGGCTTTAATTAGTTACGCCCAATTGGCGCTTTGTGTCCTCAACATTGTTCCGTGTCCAGGGATGTACGGAATTAGACATCCATAAAATGTTTTACTAAATCTGTTAAGCCCGAACAATTCTCAATACTATTTATGACACAAAATGACATATTTGCTACAGAACCAGAAATGGTTCTTCAAAATCTATCTATTTGAGCCAGATGTTGCCTTCGAAATATATTTAACTTACAGACAAAAGGGCCACTTGACGTTTACCGTGGGTTTTTGTTACATTATTCACAAACCTCAAACCTAATAGCATTGAATTAAAAAACTTCATTTATGGGTTTTAAAGACTACTATTATTTTGGAAATCTGTCACCGAAAAGCATTTTATGCTTAATTTAATTGTGCTTATTTTTGAAGTGCATTTAATATAAAATTAAAACAATATATTTTTGTCTACAAAAGAATAAAATGCATCCCATTTGGAATTTTTTTCTCCTTTGTCAACTTAAATATTACATCAAACTGAATAACAACCAATAATCCGTGAATTATAGCTGAAATAAGTTTTTGAATTAGAAGTCGCCACGACACAGACTTTTTGATTACCCATCATGATTTTTTTATTTCTTGCGATATATTTTTATTCGAGAAATACGTATTGTATCAAAATATAAAAATATAACATGTACTAAGTCGTTTTCTTTTCAGATAAAACCTAAAAATATAATTTGGTGTGCGATTTTTTTAATCAGAACCTATCGTATAGCACACATACACAAGCAATAGGTTAGTTTTATATTAAGGTACATGCAATATCTGTTCTTCGACATTTTCCAGAAATACAAATGTGTGCATTTGTATTTCAACAGAAAAATTCTCCGAGTAAAATATTTTAATTTAAAGGCCTCCTACGAATGTATCGCTCTCATTTTAATTTTATATTACGATTTAAGCTGAAAAAGATTTCAGGATATATGATATAGGATATAGAACGAATGAAATGAGATTTTATTGAATATTTATTGCTTTCCATTCGAAATTTATCTAAATTGAAAAAAGATGTTTACATTTTTATCTTTTATTATAACCTCTGGTTGTATTTCAATTTCTCATATTGTTATTCAAAGCCAAACCTAGAGTAAATACCTAAAATACTTTCTGTTCAGAGGAATATCGGAAATAATTTAGTTCACTAAGCGAACTATTAATATCATGGATTGTTTATGCTACAAACATTCCATTGTCAAGTATAGTTTTAAATTATACCAAAGCAACTTTTTAATTGATACTACGCATATTTTTATTAATGTATCTTATCCTGAAAACGTATTAGGACCATATAAGGGTTGTCTATAGTATAATCCCCACTATATGTGGTATGTAATTTTTCGATAACCCCTGATTCTAATTAAATGTAAAAATATTAGTTATGATAAATTGTTATGAATGAAATATTACTTTTTACATTGCTTTTGAAAGTAAATGAATTTTAACGCTACTTTTATAAAATGGAATTTTTAACTCATACTTAAAACGAAAAAAATATCTTGAATATTATTCTTTCATTGAAGGAAATTAATTTCTAGATTGTAAGGTTGTCATATTTCAACAGGTATGCACTATGTGTTTTAAACTTGTTTAAAACAAGTTGCATTAGGTAATTTCTGAAAATATTACAGTAGCAAATATTTATGAAGACACAATGATCAATAAGAGGACTTAAAATTAAACAGTACAAATAAATATTTATTTTGGGGACATTTATTTGCCAGTATTTCTCAGTGTTGCTAATAATAGAATTATTATATCTATATAATTAAAGATTATTTAAGATTTCAATTTTATAAACCCTCTAAATTCCATTTTAATTTCGAACGTTAGCAAGTTTAGAATATAAAAAATAACAATTTAGTTATTTTGTAGGCACCGTTCAATAGTAAAAATTCATAAATGATGCAAGAGGCGCAATTAATCACATCAGCTAATTCACATAGCTCCATTATTTCTGAATATGAGCTCGGCCGTACTCACGGTCCACAAAATAATAATATGTCGCTCTCTTTCCCACACAAATCTCTGAATTTCGGCTCATCATTGCGATGAGAATGAGGGATAGAAATATTATTATTATATTCTCTGAATTCTTTGAAATAAACGTCGTAGCTTTCAAAAAATTGTTAAAATCGCATTTTAATGTTCATTTGAAACTTCTCTCATTTACTCTCAGAGTAAAAATATTTAAAAATCTACCACCACTATTTCATTATTCAAAAGTAGGCATATATAGTAGTTGAAAAATGTATCCATGGTGCCCTTCCGCATCACAGCATACGGAAGGAAACGATACAATATTTGGTAAGAATTATACCTAGATATGTTATTACCAATAATAATTTGGATGATTAAATATAATCTTAGAAATGTTTCAAAATTTCATATTGAAGAGATATTGGAGAAGGTAGGTAGGAAGATCAATTAAAGAATTGTTAATAATTTTTAGAAAGGGGTTGATTACCAGTAATTGTTTTTTCATAACATTTTTCCGTTATTGAAACATAAGTGGCAATTAAAAAGAAATCATTACAGCGACTTCCTTTGAAAACACTTAAGTAGTATGACATTACTCTTATATTAGTAGCGGTGAGAAACACACCAAGTGATCTCTTTGGGTCTGGCAATTATTGTCTAAGTGACAGACAGATAGTAACGCAATATGCAACGCCAGTCGGGGCACATTGCTCGTGGAGTAGTTGTTTTCGGCATCTTCTTCAAATGAATAATTACTTTTATATTTTGGGTGTAAGTGATCTCGTACAAATGTCAGTGATGGAGTATTGAAACTAAAATTCACATTAAAAATATTAATGATCTATGTTTATTGCCTACACTGTTTTTGTTTATTAAATCCAAGTGTTAATTTCTTCAATTCGTAAGACAACACCATTTTATTCCTGTACACTCCTCTAATTTTTTTTATTTATCTCTTTATTTATCCTTTTTTTATTTATATTTAATTATGCTGTGATATGTAATAACAAAAAAAAAAGTTGTAATTGTAAAGTTAGTTCCTTAATTTATTTTTATTAATTAATTAAAATATCTTACTGTTCTTGCCTATATGATTTTAAGAAACACACTAAATATTTTTCTCAAATTTCGTGAAATAAGAAATCTTAAAAATACAGAAGATGCCCTAGGCGAAATAAAGACATCTCATATAATGAAAGCAACAAGGCTGGGTTCTAATACTGGGGTTGTGTAGTAATTATCTTTATTCCTTAGGTTTATTTTTTTTATCAGAATTAAGGGAAACCCAAGCGGTGAAAGTTTTTATGGAAAATGTGAATAGATTGTTTAATAAAACCATAAGCCGGCGAAATTTTCTAAACAGTAAATTCCACTATTGCCTTCTAATAAGCAATAGGATATATGTGCCCATTTTTTCCGTATATTTATGGTCATTCGCAGTCCGCGTTAAATCTAATAAACTTTTTTATGGGATCGCGCGTCTTCATATTCCCCAGCTACATTACCTCACATAATTTTGTAGCTTTACAACTACACAACGAGAATCCAGCCACAAACTAAAATATGAGACAGGGGTGAAGTTTCGGTTTATTATTTTCTCCCTCTCATATATTTTATGAAAATATTAAATATGATAATATTAAAATATTTTTTAATATTATCGATAAACTGCAACAGTTGCCATAGTTTACATCTTTCTTTATAGAGGAATTAAGCCAAAAAGTTAACTAAGAGGTAAATTATTAATGAAATGGTCAAATATTAAGGTTCAGTAAAGTTTTATATTTCCTCGTTACCTACCTAAAATCCTAGGTATGCAAAGGGATAACCTTATTATTTTTAAGATATATTACATCCAACTATCCGTTTGCGACATATCTTAAAAATAATAAGGTTATTCCTTTGTATACCTAGAATTATAGGTAACGAGGAAATATAAAACTTTATTCAACCAAAATATATGATAGTTTCATTAATAATTTATCTATTGGTTAACTTTTTGACTTAATCCCTATATAAAGAAAGACGTAAACAGTTAAATAATAAGCCAATAAATAAAATTAAAAATATACTATAGAAAGCTGCAATAGTTTTTTGACAGCAGTGAAGTAGTTTTGAAAACTTTCTTATTTTAAGAAATTGAATTTGAATTTTTTATTTTATTATTTTATTATTTTATTTATTAAATTACAATTAATTGGATCAGATCAGATAAGTCTTCACCAGTAAAGTGCAATAGCAATTATTTTATTAAGGCTTATCATATAGCAAAACCAAGTAGGTACCCCTCATCCAGTTCTTATCTCAGAGACTAATAATTAGTGGTTATGACATTATAGGACTCTAAGAAAAAAATACGCACATATACATCGCTTACAAGTATAAGTTATTATTTTCTATATGTTAGCTTAAAAATTATTGGAAAATTCCTCATGGTCACGAATTTAAAAAAAAAATAAACTTGCAAATTGAACGTATCTTAAAAATTGCGTACTTTTAGGCAGAAAAAAGCGATATTGGTTTTCCAAAGTCTGATTTTTTGACTTCTCAATGGACAGTTCTAAGACACGGAACAAATCGTAGTACTTTTGCAGAAATTGTTAGCTGCTGATTAAGCAGATATGTATGCTTAATTTTCTAATCCCCATAGAGCAGCATTTAGAACAAAACTAATTTATTTATTTCCCTACTTCAAGAACAAACAAAATATTCTTCATCCTACATCAAATGTGTTTCAGTTGCAACAGTTTTGACGTGGATATTTTATATTGCAACTTAGCAACAATAAGAAGGTTGTGATTATATTTTTACACCTTTATTTATAATAGAGCATTAAGTATTTGTATTTATGCCTAATACAGTTATGATTCTAATTATGACCTTGAGTTAGTGAGTTATGAGTACTAGGTACACTTGCTATGGTTACCGTTAAAATTTTATATACACATCCCCAAATAAAAAAAATCTATTTGGAAACGCAAGATATTAGTACATAAAGCTAAATAATATACATAAGGTACATAAAGTTAAATATAGATAAATAACATAATTCTGAAAAAATGTTTCTAATTCGTTATTTAGTTGTGGAACGCAGTGGGGGAACGTCTCCCACCCATAGATATAGTCCACCCATGCAAGGTTTATTTTTCTCTGTTTAATACATACTTTACTTACATAAATTGAACATTTATGTAAGTTTTTGAACAAAATTTTTTTTTTGGGGATCCGTATAGTTGTAAGATTGTTAGATATTATTAGATTGTGTTCATAATGTTATGTTAAATTTAGATGACATTTTATAGATATTTTTATTGTAAAACTTAAACTGTTTTGTATTTATACCCTATTCTGTAAATGAGTAAGTTACCTATTGAATAATGTGTGCAAACAAACAAATAAAATTAATAAAATTCTAAGCTACATAGTAATAAGCTATAAGATTTCTACGTCAAATTCCAGGTTCCTATTAGCGTTCAAAGTCACACCTGAGCTGATGAAATGACAAGTCGTATAGCACAGATCTGTACTTTTATAGATCTAAAAACTTTTTAAAGGTTAGTAAAAATTCTTTTATATGTCTGTATTGTTACGGATCTCTATATCTGTGTCTTTAACATAATTTGTAATGTTAAATTAGATACAGCTATAGTCTTTTCAGGTTCCTTATAAGGATAAGACAACTTTGCTACTGCATAATAGAAACCCCTGATTTCTGTACTTTTTTCAAATTTAACGAAAGTTTGATCTTTGTTCCTTTCCATCTTGTGCCATTATTTGATGTTTTTTGTGCCTATGTTTGTTTTTAGGTAATACTTTTATTAGTTGTTAACATCAGTTGTTTGTCATTAAGATACATACATGGTCCAACTTTGCTTAAAATTAAATGGGGTGTAAGCATTTTTAAGGACATTTCATATCTGCACCGCTATTTCAATATTCTGAAAATTTATGTATACACAACTGACGTTTTCTTAAAATACCTTATACTTGAATTTAAACATCTATTACTAGTTAGTAGTAGTGAGATACACACCGTAGTGTCCTCTTTGGGTCTTTGCTACTAACTATCTGACAATTATTGTCAAATTAACAGACAGACAACGACATGCTTTTCCCCAGGCACCATTATAGCAGTGACCTCTATTAGTGGCGTTCGGTAATTACCTCAGATTGATCTTTTTAGTCCGTATCGTTCATTAATTACATCTAGAGGTAGGGGAGGTAAATCTTGATCGTTCAGAAATTAAATCAGATTGATCAGAGCAAGATCTGTTTGCTCGAAGCATTTTGGTCGAGGAGAAAAATTAATCTGAATTTGTGAGGTTGTGGTGGTCATGGTTGTCAGTTGTCATTGACTTTTTGAAGTTGTAGTTGGTTATAGTTAAGTTGAGTTGTCATTTTTTGGAAATGGAGAAGTAGATTTATAATTATTATTTGATTTACAAAATACAATTACATTAAATTTACAATTTACAAAAATTTGGCACTGTTTCATAAGCGAAGTTTTCATTTTTTTCCAAACAATTTGTACATTCTTCACCTTCATCTTCAAAAATTATTTCATATCCTTGGACTGCATTTAAAATGGTCGATTTTACAATATTCGTTATTTAAATAATTCGAAATAGAATATGAACAAACTGTCAATAAAGTCAAAAAAGAAAAGATGAGGTTATATTATGCCTTATGCAATCGATTTCGTTCATTTATTTTCTATTTGTCCGTCTCATCTGGAATCACGTGACTGTAATCTCGTCGCATCCGTGAGCATATTACCGAACGCAACTTTTGTGTTTGATAAAGACAATCCTACTTATTTATTTCAAGGATATGTCGAAAACAACTACTCTACGGCATTGTGCCCCGACTGGCAGACATCACTCCGGCATCTCCATAGGAGTCGCCACATCTTTCATCGAGACCAACCACAGATACTAACCCCGGTTTTGCCCTTATTATGCCCTCGTCAGAGTACCACAGGTAGTGAAATCGATGAATGATGTTGGGATATGATTGTCTAAGGGGCATCGTGAATGTTAGTAGTGATGAGATATACACCGTAGTGCCCTCTTTGGGTCTTTGCTACTATCTGTCTGACAATTATTGTCAAATTGACAGGAAGATAACGACCCGCTTTTTCGCAGGCGCCATTACAGCAGTGACCCCTGAAAACTGAAAATGGATCTAAAATCAACGGGCAGTTTAGGTTATAAATAATAATAAATATTTAATGTATACTACATATTTTAGAGATTATGATCAAACAGTCAACTTTGTAATAGAATACATTATATTATTTATAATTCATAGTTGGTTTCTTTTGGGATTACACCACCTGTAAAATAACAAAAAGCAGAAAACCAGAAGTATACAAATTAATTATTCAAAGTGTAGTAACAAGGCAAACTTCTAAAGTTTGCCCCAAAAAACCACTGTATTAACGTGTGATAAAATAATATTTGATATATTGACTAAATTTTATCAGTGGTTTTTCAGTTTTATACAAAATTTTATAATATTACATGTTAAAAATGTCAATCTGACAAGAACTACTTCTCGTTCATATAAAGAGTTCTCAACATAAAAATAGTCTACAGAAGAAGAGTTGAGGATCAACTCGAAACGTCTAGACGAAAGCTAGTTAAGTGTTTAATTTCTTTTAATTTTTTATTATAACTATTTTATTTGGACATATTTTAGAATATGACATGTAATATTATAAAATTTTGTATAAAACTGAAAAACCACTGATAAAATTTAGTCAATATATCAAATATTATTTTATCACACGTTAATACAGTGGTTTTTTGGGGCAAACTTTAGAAGTTTGCCTACACTTTGAATAATTAATTTGTATACTTCTGGTTTTCTGCTTTTTGTTATTTTACAGGTGGTGTAATCCCAAAAGAAACCAACTATGAATCGTCAAAATACACCACAAATAAGTTACAGACATTATATTATTTATAAGTAATACCTCATTTTGCAATCTATAACGGAATGTTAACATATTTTTACAACAAATAAAAATGCCACCAACCAGTCCAAAACACGTAATGGTTAAATCGGATTTTAAAATGGAAATATTTGGTAAATGTAGCTGGTGTTGTAATAAATTCGACAGCTAATTCCTAAACAATAAGAATGGTTTTATTCCAATGTTATTGTCCTTGATTTTTATTGTTCAGCTACGAAAAATTTGCGTTTATTAAAGTGAAAGTTACATCCCGAAATGGGTAATTGAATTGAAAAAAACCTGAATACCTCATTCAGAATTCTCTTGTTTTTAGTAAGTATGATGCTCATCACCATATTCTCGAATTTTTTATAAAAATGAAACATGAAATCACGTATTCTATTTTAAGAATGGCTTTATGAATAAACGGGTTTGAGAAGGCGGTAGCCCTTCAACAACTAAAGCTTTGTGTATATCTTCCATTCGTACCAGATGATTAACACACCTGGGCCTATGCTCTGGCGCAATAATCACCTCGAGAGCAATGTAGCTTAGAGGTGGTGATGATATCGATAGTATCGACAGTCAATTCAAATTTGGCTATCGATACCTACCTACTATCGATAGTTTTTTTGTTTGTATTCAGATTAGTGTTGAGAAATACAGTAATTTTCGAACAATGGATAAACTAGAAGAAAGGGATTTAGAAATTAGCCTGAATTTTGACAGTGATTTGAATCACAATGATTGACATGTTTAAAATAGGTATGTATATCAGTATATGATTGGGCGGTGTTCGATATGGTTCAATCACTGTGAAATTTCGACTGAAACTTTCAATAACCAAAAATAAAAAAAATATGTATTCTTTGGAAAAGGAGCTGTATAATATAATACCTGATATACATAATAAAATAATAGAAAAAGACAAGAAATAAATAAGTTCTTGAAGGGGGTTGGAACATTTGATGTGAAGATAACACTGACGTAGTTTTCCTCATAACACCAAAACATTATACTGCACTCGATTCGCGTTTCGTCAACTAAGTTGCCAACTAAACTTATGCTAACACTATGTTCTATGTTTACCTAAACTATTGCTACAGTGAACCGTGATTTTCTATCGTGAAATCTAGTTTGAATTGACCTTCTAGTTTGTCCAACATACTTTTGATTGCAGTATTCACAGCTAATTTCGTAAATCCCCGACTTTTCCTTAGCTTCTATTTTGTCTTTTGGATTGCCTAAAAGTTGTTTTAGTTTATTTCCCTATTAATAAACCAGTGGGATACCTATATCTTTAAAAACCTTACCAAAACCACGGGTGAAATGAGAATCGTATGAAATAGGCATGAATTTTGGATTTTCTCATTCATTTTGGAAAGTCGAGGAATTTCGAAATGTCTCTTTAAATTTACGCTTCCTAATTATTTTATCAATTTATAAAGGGAACCAAATATACAAAAGTCCATTCAATTTTAAATGAGAACAATCTGGCGATTAATACTGTAATGAAGTACATTTTCCCCGTTATAATAATTATTTTACCTGTCTATAAGTCACCCACACAACGCTGTAAATAAAAGAACTACACCCGACATAAAATGTATTATTTCGACACCTGAAGTAGAAGCCAAAGGCGCGCGCATCTTTTGTTGTCCACGCGAACATAGGAAATTTCACGCGCTAGGAGTTTAGTTGCTGAGCCGCCGTCCGAGAATCCAGCCGCACTAAGACATCACCACGAGTTCCTGTATACCGATTTGTACCACCAGTAAGTAAGAAATATTTTACAAGTCAGTAAAATCAATAGTGAAATTTTCCTAAGTATCAAAACAGATTGGGACTTGTGTATTTTTCGCCGTCTGTCTACCTGATCAAATATTTTCAGAGTCCGTAAATTGGAAAAAGTGAAATTCCTATAAGGTTAAAAATAAATTGTGACTTAGACGATTTGTCAATTAAACCGAATATTCTGCAGAGTCCACAAGAACGTGGGGACTTGTGATTATTTCCAATTTAGTAGTGTATAAGTATAAAATATATAAAGTCCGAAATTTCACTTATGCGCATGTCCGAGGTATTTGTAGAGTCATATCCAGCTAACAGCGATTCAGACATTCAGTCTGTGCCCGCCTGACATCGGAGTAAGACCTGTCCATCTGCACCGCTGCTACCAGAAAGTGAGTAAACAATTACAAGTCAGTAAATTCGACAAAGTGAAATTTTTCTAAGTATAAAAATCATTTTATACTTTAACAAATTTTGTCGACGAACCCGAATATTCTTCAGAGTCCACAAGACCGTGGGGACTTGTGATTATTTCAGATTTAGTAGTGTACAAGCATAAAATAGCCAAAGTCCGAAATTTCACTTCTGCGCATGTCCGAGGTTTTCATAGAACCATATCCAGCTAGCAGCAACTCAGACATTGAGTCTATCACCGTCCAGCACACGAAGCAGTCCTGTCTACCACCGCTACCAGCACCAGCTAGAAGTAAGTACCGCGCAAGTCTGGACACTTGGTAAAAATTCATCACCTGCTGTATAGGTATAGAAAATTATTCTAAGCCGATTAGAATAAGGTAGCTAAAGTTTTCTAAGTGGAATAATTTGGTAAATGTTCAAAGTCAATAATTTCACTTCTGCGCCTGTCCGAGTTCTCTCTGGTACCTTACCCAGCTGAGAACGACTCCGTTATTCAGTTGGCAGCCGTACAGCCTACGAGGAAGTCCTGTCTACCACCGCTGCTACTACCAGAGAAGAAGTGAGAAAATCTGTCAGAGTCTTCACCGACCAACCGGAAGCAGCAGACGTGCCCAGGACTAAGGAAGTAAGGAATTAAGAGTAGATTTTATGGTATAGTTTTATGGTCAATATATGTATAAAAGGTTTATTGGTGTCTTATTATTATCTGTTGTGTGAAGTCTAATTTTCCCTATCGACCGACCTGGCGTACCGTATCTTCACTGTAGCTACCTGAGTAGTGGTGTTCCTACACTGTAACCAGGAACTGGCGCCCGAAGCAAAATAAAAGAGAAACCGAACCTCGGGCACTAACGTGACACTTCCTACCAGTGCAAATCGGGAAGTATCCGTCACAATACAACTAAAAAAGGATCTTTACTCAGCAGGTTGAACATATAAGCCAGTTGGCATTAAACATGTTATTATGAAGTACCAAAGGCAATTAGAGGTCTCTGTGTCTGCCTCTGGTACCTGCAGAATTTTATATGCATATTTAAGAATACATACTAACTCTAATAGGTATAGTAAGAATAGTAATTACACCACGTTCTATAGTACTAAAGTTTATAATTTTCGTAAATGTGGACAATAACCATCAACAAAAATTGTTACATTTAAGACATAAAAATTAAGACACAGACATAAATAAATAAAGAAGATATTTGTAAATCTCCGTAGACATAGGTAAATCCCATAAATGCAAGAGAGTTTGTATAAAAATGAGGCCTTACATGAGGCCGAGTGATATTTTCCAAATATCACTCAGTATACATCTTTATGACATAAATACTCCAGTCAATCTCGACGGTGTTTTCTTTTTTAGAATTCAATCTTATATCGTATAACATTTACTTTTGATGGATATGAATATAACATAGCAGAAACAAATTTTCAATATTTATATTGTTTTGTGGCTCGGGAGGGAATAAGAAGTTTCATACGTTAGTAACTGGATGCCACAGACGTCTCCAGATATTACATGATTTCCTCGGTAGTATATGTTCATTTTTTTCGACAGTTTTAAATAACTACGTCATGCCGTAAATATATCCAACTCATAATCAGAATTTATCAATACATATAGAATGCGATAAGAAAGCACTAACTTAACGATAGTACTTCAGTTAGCAAAGGGAAAGTTATAAGACGACTATAATTTCCAACGTTTCGAACGATAACTCATTACCTTCATTCAACCTGACAGATATTTTAACTATAAATAGCATTCATGATTGCTATCAAAACTGAAACCATGAATTATTATAGTTATAATAGTCCAGTCAAATGGGGATTCAACCTCGGAATGAAAGATAATAATCTATAAACTTATATAAATCTTTATTTTGACATTTTATAAGTTAGCTCAAAAGTCTCATAAAATCTCGTGTAAGCGAGTGTCAAGATATTCAAAGTCAAAGGTCGTAAAAATCGTTTTTTGCAAATGTCTTATTCGCTTTGCTCTAAATCACATTTGGAATTATTTGACAAGTTGTAGGGCATAAAATTCTTTACAAATTAGGTCTTAGGCAATATTTTATACAATTAACCGTTTTCGAGATAGAGCGCCAAGAGTGGGAAGCGTTTAGCCGTATGTATGATAATACTAGGTCAACTGTGGAATTCAATACGTATAGTACGACTTATCAAGTTAATTACTTACTAATTAATAAATTATATATTATTCAAAAATAAAAACATCCTATTAATGATATTTAGTTAATTTATGTTAATAATAAAATATTAAATTAAATAAAAATTAGAAATGGGAGAAAATCGCTATCGCAATTTTCGTTCTCATTTCTAGCCCTACCGGGGGTCCAGGCCTGCGGCCTGGGGTCACCCTTCGGGTGACAAAAGCCTCTAGAAGAGTTTTATTTTTAAAAAAATACATACGTATGTAAATTTGAGATAATCACTTGTATATGAAATAATAAATTTAGAGACAAAAAGCTGAAATTTTTTATCTGGAATAATGATGTAATTATACCATTTTGATGAATTGTAGGGGTACTCTTGATGGCAAAACATTATTATTTTTTAAGTGCTGAAAGTATAATTCATTTTTTAGTAAACATTTTGTGAAACTATTTCCTCAAGAAAAAAAAAATAAATTCATAACTTGTATTGTTCCATAATTTATTATAACGCTAACTTGACCACTTTATACTCAATATAATATGTCTACAATGCTGATTAAATATGTAACTGTTAAAGATACACAGATTAGGTGTATATTGAAGGGAAAATTTTTTTTACAACTAATAAAGGTAATTATTTAATTAAGCTACACCCCCCCCCTCCACCATTTTCGGATATGCTCAACGCGAATCTGATTTTCTTTTACAGTCTTAGGTATGTAGTTTTGTAGTAAAAAATAATTAAAAGTCATAGTCTGTAAGTACACTTTACAAATTAATTTTAACATTTAACACTAACTTGATCACTTTATTTCGTACCCAATATAAGTGTCAACAATGATTATAATTAAATATATAATATATAACTGTTAAAAATATATAGATTTGTTGTAAATTAAGAAAAAACATTTACTTACATTATGTGAAGTAATCAATATGAACTAATTAAATCGGTCATTTGTAATAATTGTGACGTCACATGGTGGCATAAAAGATACCAAATAAATACAAAATAATTAAAATAATTTTTACCTAAATTTACACCAAATTTGTATATTTTTAACAATTATATTTAATTATAAGCATTGTGGATTGTGGACACATTAAGTTAGGTACAAAGTGATCAAATTAGTGTTAAAATTAATTGGTGATCACTTTTAATTATTTTTTTTCTTGAAAAATACGTTTGACTGCAAAAAAATAATTTCAAATTCATGATCAGTATACTCGAAAATAGGGGGCAATCAAAATTTGATAGTTTTATGCTATGTAAATAAGTACCCTGTAGTTACAGATAGTTAAATTAAACAGTCATTTTTTATATAATATATAAAAAATGACTGTTTATAATACAAATCACAGATAACATATTATGTTATCTGTGATTTGTATTTGTGACGTCACACTGCTAAATTTGGTAAAAATAAAGACAGAAAAATAGTGTGAAGCATTGCTCCTTCATCACAGAAAACTATAATTTTGAGTAAATAGCAAAAATTAAGAATAACGTATTTCCTAAATTACCACCTACCTGCCTACCTATAAGTAGATAATGAAATACTGGACTTTTTATTTGAAAAAACGATATAAAATGTAGGTAAACACTGTATGCACTGTATATATGTCAAGTATAAAGTAAACACATGGGTAAATCTCGATGAAGAAACTTTGTATAATGTATTCATATTTTCATTCAAATATTTTCCATTTCAAAAAAGTTTATCCATTATTAAAGTGTGAAAACTGTTGTTTGCTCTCTTGACGTAGCCTGCAATAAACAACGTATAAGTATTTGAATTTTATAAGTAATAATAAGTAGGTACACTCTTTTTGACACTCTGCGGAGACAACTTTCTGGACAATGTAAAAGTGAAAAGTGTGTATTCAAGTATACACATATTACCACTTTCAAATTTACACCGTTTAAAGGCAATAGCAACACGTAACAACTGGAAATTGGTGAATAGGCCGTGGAATTATGACTTTTTGATTAGATTTTCTCCGTGCTGTCGGCTGACAGTTTAGGTTATGTGTTTTCTATGGTTATGTGACGATGCAATACAGGTGGGGGTGGGTAATGCAGTGCCCTTTATTATCGGTTACATTTGTAATTTCAAATTAAGGGGTTTTTGGCAAATTTAATTAGAGAATATTGGCGAGGGCCGTTTAAAGTCGTTTTGGGCCCTCCGCTACGGTTCGAAGCCGCGCCCGCCCCTCAAAAAGGTGTAACGGCGGCGTTAAAAAATATATTGCTATCATAATTGTTGCAACAAATCAATATTGTTGAAGATATTTATTTTTGTAAGCTAAAAATGATGAATTAATTCCAAACTTTACCTGCAGAAAGAATAAAAACTACGGGTAATGAAACAGAACAACAACTAACCACTAATATCAAAGTTTACATATTAGGTATAATAATACTAATAAATACTTGGGATAAAAAATTAAAAAAGAACTCGCCTTCGTCGTGATTCGAACTCACGATATCAGGATTACGAAGTTTGAACTATACCATTGCGCTAAACTTCCTGTTGTCAGTTTATGCCGCAAAATGTGTTAAATATGTAAACTGTACGTGTTAACCTGAACAATTAATTTTTTCTAATTAGAAAAGCATTTCGCATCAGTATTTTGGTAATCAGGTCTTTGGCAGTCAGTACTATCGATTCCGTTAGTAATATTTCTCATAGAAAAATAATGAAAATAACCTATTTGAAGTTTAATTAATTTGACAGTTTTCGTGGGAGGTGCTTGTCTCGTTAGTGCGATCTCACATGGGCATATAAAATGAGATAGAAGTTGAGACGGATGCGACTCGAGATCTTCGAAGACGAAATAGACCTAGAAGGAGTCGACGTACGGTCTCGAAAAAAATCTCAAAGGATTAGAGAAAGGACGGAACTTTCGCGTAAAGCGATTCTTGAAGCTGTAAAAATTAGAAAAAAGTCTCGGGGGTCCCGCGAAATGTCGGTATTTCGGCGGGCGTGACGGGACCATTAGGCGTGAGGACAAACGCCGGTGCTAGCCGCATCTCTTTCGCCGAACGGCGATCGACGAAAATTTTGCAGAGGTTTTTTGAAAAGGCGTTTAAATTGGGAAAACGCGTAGGAAACGGGACGAAAATACCCCTACGCATTGGAGAAAGGCCGGGGGCGACCTCCGGTGGTCCGCGGAGATCGTTCCGAGATCGCCCCACGGAGGAGATAGCTTTGAAACTTCGTCGATTCGACGACGGAATTTAGAGCGAGACAGAATCGACGCGTTTTAATATATATGGAAGTATGACTGCAACAGCACCGGATTTATCGCCTCTAGATTGTTTTTAGTGGGAACTCTAAACAATAGGGTATACAAAAAAGTACCCAACACTGTAGTGAAGCTGAGGACAAGTATTCTGTAAACGCCTTTAATTCCATTAGAAGAAAGAACTTTCAAAGAACAATGCAAAATATTTGCAGAATAATAAATTTTTGTATACATTTACTGTGTATTTTTGATGTAAATTTTGAATGTTTGTTAATCATTGTCATTTTCAAAAACTTTTTTTGATGAAAACTTTTTCTAATGAACACACTAATGCTTTATTTAAGGAATAGTTTTCATTTTTTAACGCAATTACAAAATGTAAGGGCTAAATTGAATTTAGTAACATTCACTGATATTTATGTGATTATGGGTATGATAAATGAGTGAAAACTGGATACGCAGATAAAAAAATATTGTACAATTCGGAACGGAAACATAGAAGATGCATTTTGTTAGTTCGAAACGTCCGAATATAATTTATTCTGAGGTAGTATGTGGTTAGAGGTAAAAGAGACTTGCAAATTATGATTTCAAAGTTTCAGGTCCGTATTTAAAAATTTTACGCAAAATCCCTATAAACTTAAACTACTGTTTGAATTAAATGATGCAGATTTTCCTATCAGGTATGACTTTTCTTTACAAATATTGGCTCAGATGGAAATTGAACCCCAATGGTTATCCCGTATTTTATGGACAAATGAGGCCCATGTCTCTCTAAATAGTGGAGTCAATACTCGAAACTGTCAAAAATGGTCAACAGATAATCCACTTGAAATCGTTCAGGAAAGTCGTCATCACAAGAAAGTTACCGTTTGGTGTGGTTTCACATGTAATTTTGTCATTGGACCATACTTTTTTGAGGCGATACAGAATGAAGAGGCCGTCTGTAACTGTTACGAGACTATGCCATTCCACGGATACAAAACGAGCACTTGAAAACGTGATTTTTATGCAGAATGGAGCACTCCCCCATGTTTACCGACCAGTTAAAGAATTTTTAACTGATCTTTTTCCAAATCCTATTATAAGCAGACATTTTGTAAATTCATGGCCACCAGGATCGTTTGATCTTAACTCAGCCGATTACTGACTGTGGGGTTATTTAAAAAATTTGGTGTTTAGAACATGACCAACAACGCTGGAAGAATTGAAAGACTCTATTAGGGAGCTAACTGTTGCAACTCAACCAGAAATGCTGAACAATGCTGTGTAAATTAAGAGGAACGGTTGGTGATTGCACAGCAGCAATAACTTTCGTTAACCACTGTTGGACATAAGAATTCCCATTGTTTAAACACTTTACTCCACTCAACGCGCGTTTCGGAACCGTTTCGAAGCGCGCGTCGGGTGCAGTATAGTGTTTTGGTTTATGTGGAAAACTACGTCGGTGTTATAAATTTTATATATATACATTTTAATCTTTTGTCATTTCTTGATACATACCTATGCAGAATTATTTAAATGTTACAAAGAGAAAAGTGTTAAGATCCTTGATACAGTTTTAATCACAGCCTTATTGGATATTATATCTGAATTAGTTTCTCTCATAAAAGAATTGATTCTCACTCATAGGAATTTATTTTATTTGGGTGAAAGGTTTCTAAATAATTGAGTAAGCAGCTTTGTGGCTGACCTGAAAGTTTTCTACGAGACTGATCCTTTCAAAACGATCATAAAAGGAATTATAGGAATAGGTATAAAATGTTGTCTAGGGTTCAACAGTTAGCGAACCATAAGAAAATACATGATATGAAAATTATGTTAAAATGTTAAAAAAAAGCTCAAAATAAACATTCACATTCACTTCACTGGAATTTTGTTGATTTTATTGAGGAAAAGCGATAATAAAACACCTGACAATACATCTACATATAAAGAGGAGGAGGGTGTTATGATATACTTGTTTATGTCCACTGCGCATCGAACCCTTCGATAGTTTATTTAACCATATTACATATAACTATTACAGGTTTACAGTAAGTCACACAAACGATAAATACTGAAAAATATCATAAAGGTGTACAAATAACTACACACATCTATAAAAACAATGCATGCTGCATGTAATAAATCGCAAATATGACAAATATGAGAAAAAGTGAACGTGGTGACGATATGCAACGTGAACCATGCAAAAATACAGATTCTCCCAATCACCAGCAGTTATGTATTTCATCAAGAATTTCTTGAACAGAATAGAAGCATTTGTCCTTAAAAATGTTTCTCAATGAAGATTTCAATTTGTCAAAGCTAAGTAATTGTTGAAGGTAGTCTGTTATGGAAATTTACATTTAATGAATATTTTAAATTAAAGCTTCTTTACAATTTTGTAATATTAATTTTTATTTATCCAATTTTAAAGGTGCATGCCTCCATTAACTTTTCTGATATTTAATAAATTTGACAATACATCTTAGTTTAAATACAAATTGTTTACAGAGTTCCTGGAGACGTGCATATCTTAATGCACGTCTGCAGGAACTTGCACGTAAGAGACTTGGCTTAACATATAGAGGTACTGGTCAAGACAGGGCATTTTATCCATAGTAAAATAGAGAAGTAATTCTCGCATAACTGAGTAACATATTTCCTACGTTGAAAACACTCAAATAGTTTATAAGAAAATAATTCATTGAAAAACAATTTCTGATTAACCATGAGAAAGTAGAGGGTGCAGAACAATGCACAACATTCGTTTCCAATTTAGGGTTTTTATGTTGTACTTTAATCTTGTTGGGAATTGATAACAATAATTACGTTAGTTTCCAGTTTTTTCTTTAATTTCTGTAATTTACTTTTAAGACGGCGGTTACACGATGACAGTAACTTGTAATGTTACTATATAAGTTACTATTTTAGATATTTTAGTACTAAATTCCAGAGTATTTTTTTAGCAAAAGAATCCAGTCCAGTGAATAAAAAGCACAGCACTTACTGGCACTATGGAACACAGCATTTACACCAGCAAAAGTGCAAGAGTAAATTACGGAAAGCAAATAAAATTCTTCTCGCACTCCACCATTCCATTGCAAGTTGGGTATTTTAAAGGGTAATACGCTCCTCAAAATATTCACGATTGTCCATTTCAAAGGATCACTCGCTAGAATAATAACAGAAACAGCAACGTCACTGCCGACCATGCCGACCTCAAAGGCTTTTGGTCTTGGCGTCTGAAACCGCACCGAGGGGCGCGGAACCTCCAGTATACGACCATAAGCCGGTGTATTGTTGGCATCAATGGCAGGACGTCACAGATGGCAAAACGTGAATAACGCACTGAACTCATGCGGAAGATGAAACAAAGTATAATTGAAACGCGAGTTGGCGTCACATTGTCACACGGGTGCGGTGTGATGCAGAGAATCGACAATTGTTGCCATTATACAGGGTACGTTTTATTCAGCATTTCTGTTACAACTTCGCTTAAAATGTATATATCAGAAGGTGAGTATATAAGAAACAGTGTACAGGGTGTTCAGATACTTTTGTGCCGCGTTTCAGCATTTTCCGAAATCACAGAAAAAATTACACGAAAAAATAATGGCATATCCTTGAATTTCCAAACATAATGGCATATCCTAAAAAATGTAATTGAGAACATAACAGCATACTGAACAATTCATGCCGGTACTGAGTCATTCAGTATACGAGGTTTATAGGCATCGGCTGCAGTGTTCAGTACCTATAGGTATTTTTATGTTACACATCAACCCAGTCAGTACCGCTGTAATAATTAATTTGTAAGTAGATACCAAACAATAATTACGACAATTTACATTACACCTTGATCTAATTTATACATCAAAAATAGCTGTAGAAGGCGTAAATGAGTTTCTACGATAGTATTTAAAACAAATACTGTCCAAATCTTAAGTATATCAAATTAAATTCTTCAAATTCATGACATTGATGGAGCTTGTTTATGTCAAGTCACAGTTTGTAACATAGGTTAATAAAAAAGTATCTAATGGACAACTAAAAAAAAATTTAAGTCAATTTTTAAAATAATTACTTTCAGTTGAAACTAATTTGATATTATAATATTGAACTAATAATTTACAAAAAATCCGAGATGGTTGCAAATTTCATAGAAAATGTTTTTTTCAGCCACAATAGGAAAAAGCCACCTATTAGCGGAAATAGCCACCTATTAGAGGAAAAAGGTATTATTTCTAAACAACTGTTTTTGTATATTTGACAAATACGTCCCAAGGGGCTGAAAATAGGGAATAGTCTATACTTAAACTCAGTCACATTCTTTACGTTGACGCCTTCTTAAAATATTACAGTATTTCTGAAAATATAAAAATATGTAAGGGTTGTATTTATAATAAGAAACGAATTACCAAAACTCAAATACATACATATTTTTTGTCAATTCAATATTTTTTTTATTTCAATACGCGACATAAAATAGTAAAAATACACACTTAGACCTCATCTTGTCGATGATATGGGATAATTCCTGCTTATAGATAATTTGTCCTTGAGACTGGAATAAAGATAAAATTCAGATGTTAAATTTTTAGTTGTGATAGGAGCACAGAGATGGTAGAATCTGTTCGTTAGCAATGCTTACTTCTTAATATTTTTCTTAGTTGCAAACGAATACTTTATTTATACCCTGGATATTTATGATGATTAGGTATAATCTACCAATTACAAAAACATGTAAATCATACAGATGAGTCAATCTAGGTATATTTTAATACCTAAATAAAAAATAAAGCTGAAAAGTGTCATAGAAGTTCTGCTACATTCCTTGAATCTAACTTCTAGGACTTCATTCTTAGATTGTCAGTATTAAAAGAATATCAAATTTCTGCATAGGTACAAATAAATGGAACTCTTTCCGATTCACAATTAATAGGTAATATTAAATTTTTTTTTTCAACAATCCTAGGTATAATAAATACTACTCTTCGCACAATAATTTAATTTAGGCATAAATAATGTTTAAACATTCACAGTTGCTCATAATAAGCAGAAGTACCTATTCATTGACAAATAAAAACCAAAATTAATGTGAAAGCTGCTTGATTACGCTATCAATTGAAAACAAAAAAGTGTGTATTTTTGGAAAATGCATTAGTCTATCAAGAAGGGGAATGTAGTGCTATCTGAGATTGTTGATCTATCATAGTTAAAACAAATAATCCTTCCAAAACCTATGAAATGAAGCCATCTTCTCAGGTTAAACTTCAAATTACTAGTTTCCAAAGTAACTTCTATTAGGGTACATCTATTATTACTAATTTATTTTACGGTAAATAAATTAGTAATTCCGAACTATCCTTCTGAAGAAACTGGTGAAGGTCTTTAGATCGATATAATTTACACGGACTGCTTTAAAGTTTTCGATAGATCTAATCATAATATCTGGCAGGAAACACTAAACTAAACTACTTCTATGAAACTGTTATATATACTTATATGAGAAATTAATAGTTGTGACGTCATTCAAATATTTTTTCCGGGGTGGCATTGGGGTGGGTTCTGAATTTTTCCCTATTTTTTAGATACAATAATATCTAAATTTACTGAAACATTTTCTTATTTTCTTTCTTCTACGCAACTTTTTATGTATAAAGTAAATTGTGTAATAATTATATAAAAATATTTTTTCTGAAATTTTAATTCCTTATGCGTAAGGAACGGAAATTTTACTTTAAATCAAATTGAAAACTGAATATATTCTAAAATGCTTTACTATACTATACTATTCTTACTTGGTATTATAAAGTGATCAGTATAAGTCATATAGATATCATAAATACAGGTAGGTTTTTCGGTATATGACATGCAATAGCTTTCAATAACTAGTGTTTGCGTAATTAATATTTTCCGAAAAAAATTACCAAAGTACGTGGATAAGTCGTCTGATGGGAACGCCATTTGCAACCATCCAATCAAAATTTTCTCCCTTTCCTCTCCGCATCACCACCACTACGAAAAATATTTAAAATAAGAATTGTGGTTCTCTGATTCAGTTACTGAGGGGTGTCACTTTAAAGATCAGACACTAATAATAATAGATTTTACGACATAAAATGTTTAAGGTAACATCCATTTGCTTTTATGCAGTAATCAGCTTTTATGTTTTCAGATTTAAATATAATTTTATTTAACATGGAAATAATAGATCCGTAACTTTTTGGTAGTTTATTATTAATACTAGAAATCGGAGAAAATCGCTATCGCGATTTTCATTCCCATTTCTAGCCCTACCGGGGGGTCCAGGCCTGCGACCTGGGGTCATCCTTCGGGTGACAAATGCAGCTAAAGTAATATTATTTTTAAGAAAATACATATTAAAGAAATTTTGTATCTGGATTGATGATGTAATTATACTAAACGATTTTTCTTAATATTTTGATGAATTGTAAGGGTACTCTACTCTTGATGGTAAAACGTCATAATTTTTTAAGTACTGAAAGTAGAATTTATTTTTAAGTAAACATTATTATATTTTAAATATAGTAGATATTTACTTTTGTAAGCTAAAATGATGAGTTTAACAGACTGCCTTAATGAACGAATTAATTCCAAACTTTACGTGCAGAAAGAATAAATGCTTCGGATAATTAAACAGAATAACTAAATACTAATACTAATAAATAATTGGAATTAAAAAGTAAAAAAAAAGTTTGCCTCCAGCGTGACTCGACCTCGCGAAATCAGTATTATGAAGTTTTGAATCCTACGACTTTCCCGTTGCGCTACCACGCCTGTTGTCGAATGTTTACCTTGAAACGTTTAAGATGTAAACTGTACGTGTCAACCTGAAAAAATAATTTTTACCGATTTTCTAATTGGAAAAGCATTTCTCGTCAGTATTTTGGTAATGAGAAGTGTTTGGCAGTCAGTACTATTGATTCCAATATTTCAAATGTTAGCAATATTTCTCGTAGGAAAATAACCTATCTGAAGTTTAATTAATTTGACAGTTTTCGTAGGAGGTGCTTGTCTCGTTAGTGCAATCTCACATAACTAAATAAAATGAGAAAGAAGTTGATACTGGCGCGACTCGAGATTTTCGAAGATGAAATAGACGTAGAAGGAGTCGACGTACGATCTCGAAAAAAATCTCAAAGGATTAGAGAAAGGACGGAACTTTCACATGAAGCGGTTCTCGAAGCCGTAAAATTTGAAAAAGGGTCTAGGGAGTCCCGCGAAAAGTCGGGATTTCGGCAGGCGTGACGGGGCCATTACGCGCGAGGACAAACGCCGGTGCTAGCCGTGTCTCTCTCGCCGAACGGCGATCGACGAAAATTTTGCAGAGGTTTTTTGAAAAGGCGTTTAAATTGGGAAAACGCCTATGAAACGGGACGAAAATACCCGTACGCATTGGAGAAAGGCCGGGGGGGGCGACTTCTGGTCGCCCGCGGGGATCGCTCCGCGATCCCCCTCGGAGGAGATAGCTTTGAAACTTTGTGGATTCGGCGACGGAATTTAGAGCGAGACAGAATCGACGCGTTTTAATATATATGGATGAACTGATAGCTTTTCTAAGTGAGGTGTCATTATGCTTCCTAAAGTAAACATTTCTGCGTAGTGTGGATGTGGCAAAGAAAAAAGCAAATGTGGATTGGTTGGTTGTAGAAAACTAATCGACGTCTTTCGGCAACTTTTTTTGCAAAATATTGATTGACACATGAATACTTAATAGTATAATAATACTAATATCTGTACCCCTCATTTTGATCACAAAGATTAAATCCTAACCACCACTCAATGCTGGAATGAAGAAAACCTGGACAATCTCATTAGCTAGTGGTACATCAACTAATTTTAATCTCTCACATTAACACCAAGCTGACATTCTTCCCATCCAAGGCCATCGTCAGAATGGTTGCCAACCCATCCCTGCAAATAAGCCTGAATCTATGATTAGTCACCTTAAATAAAATTTTTCTGGTGAAATGGGATTTCGATCCCACGACCTCTGTGTTGAGCGATCGTGACATTTAATCTTGAGCCACTGGATCGCCATATTTTGAAGTGGACACCTCATGGGGAATGGGATACGCTGTACACATAAAGATTTTCTAATTGTTTCTACAGTACTCGAAATTTAATACTGACCATGATTATCATATCAATATCATATCAATAAAAGAATAATTTTAAGAGTACGCCTTATGTTTCTACATTTAACAATATAAAACTTTATTCTTCAAAAGAGCAGTTTTATAGTTGTTTTATTTGTTTCCTTTTGTTTATAAGTTTTATAAAGTATTATGAAATGGACCTAAAGCTAGAAGTACAGTATTAATCATACCAGTTTAGCATTTGAAAGCTATATTTTTTAAAGTTGTAATAATAATTTCTCTTATTTAAACTATACTTATATGCAATGGTGTAATTTTTATAAATTAAAACTAGTTGTTTTTATTATTCCTGTCATGAAGTAGGAAATAAATGGAAGTAAATCTAATAAAATAACGGTAAAGGATTTGATGCTATACTTTACTCTAGCTATACTTCACTTGTAAAGCAAACCTCAAATAAATCTTTCGGTTTAGGTCCGTCTGCTCCATAATCATATATTACCTCCTTGGGAATTTTGTAGTTCTTATAAATGGGTCGCGCTTACCTAGTAATGGAGAATGATATACTTCGACGATGCAGATTTTATCATTGTCTTTATGCCTTTAAGTTCAGAAAATATACCTTCTGTATTATTCTACTAGTAGAATTACTGTTTACAAGTCCATTGTTCTTCCATATGAAACATTTAAAGGACGATTCTGGCGTTGAATTTATTTGGTGTGGGTGACACGGGAGAAAGGTAAGTTTGATGGCTTTTTCCGCGCTCAATACATGGAAGTTTAACACGCCCCCGCAACTTCACATTTGCATTGTTTCAATATGAATATTTCCCGAGTACTGTTTGTGACACTTGCCAGGATTAATTTTGTGAATTTAATATAAATGGATTAACTGAATTATTCTTCCTCTGTCAGATTTAAATGTTTTACTATGTTGCAATTGTTTAGGAAACCTTTTCCTTTCCTATTATACGAATAATGTATGTAAAAAGGAAACTTTCCACCAAAATTTGTTTTGAAACGGATAGGTTGGAACAGTGAATCTGTTAATTCAGCAGCCAACTATAATTCTGTTTTAGCCCGCCCAATCCCCACCTATTATTTATAAGCTTCCTCTATTGTTTACTTTGTAAATTGAATTGTAGATATTTGGGTCGATTCTGATTTCATATAGTAAGATATGATTACCTACATGTTTTTAAAAAATTTATTATTATAAAACAATTCTTGAGAAAATTGGTATTCTGTTTCACACTTTTCAGAAATTTCATCTGTCACTTTAACAATTGATTGTACAGAAAACTCTATCTATCAGTTTTCTAGTCTTTTTTGGAAATAAAATGGATCCAACTTGTGTTAACTTTCACTTTAATTTTCTTCAAGTTGCAGAAAATGACCAAAATCACAAAATTAGTATTACGCATAATGGTATTTTGGTTTATAAATTATAAAAATGTATTTGTTAGGCATAACCTAAGATCAAACCCACACTTTCTACTATTACTAATCCTGAATGAAACATTGAAAACAAAGTATTGGGTTCTTACATTATACCACTGTTATAACTTTAATCTAAATAAACTAACTAAACTATATTAACTAAATTGATTAATACCTACTGAATTTAAAACCAACTCTTGTTTTAACCAACAAATACTTGAATTAATGCATGTTATTTATTACATGGAACATTTGAAAGTTTAACATTGTCAAATTGAACATTTAATAGTCATTTCAACTTTATAATCCATTAAGAAGTATTATTTTTTCAAAAAATTTTAAAGACATCCATCTCTGCTACAAATGTATTATAAAAATTGTATTATAAGTTAGAGCATAATAGGTAGCTAAAACTTGTCTTGCATCCTCACTACATTCAATAAGGTGGTGTGCATCGGTTAAATTCATATCAATATCCTCACCAATCATTCACAGAATCACACATGCTTCATTCTTATTTACACATAGACACTATACTATAGACACTATTCAGTTATATTTGTAATTTATTATAAAATATGTCGAAACCAAGAAACAATATTAAACTATATTTTTTAATGTCAAATGTCAAACCCGAAATCCCAAGAATAAAAAGATGAATGAGATAATGCCGTGGTTGGTATCAATGTTCACCGTGACTTTTCGCTGGAAGAAATTGGAAACTAAGTACTTGGCACCTATTAAATTGCTATTGATCGTTTCTTGGATTTTATGACAGTTTTTATTTCCCGATTTCTGTTTAAAAAGTGAAGAAGTCGGCTTTTGCTAATTTAGTTTGTGGTTTTTAGGTGTCAGTCATTATGAAAGTGAATTTCGTAGGATCATTTACGGTCATAACAAAACGATGTTGAATTATAATGGGTTATAGACAGAATGACTAGAAATAGTAATTATTTAACTTACTTGAGCTGCTGTTCATTAGTGTTTAATATCAGCAAGATTAGAAAGAAAACATTCAAATGAATGAAAAACTAAATTTATTTTAATTGAAAAATTTATTTAAAATTGAGAGGTAGTTGAATCGAAAATATTGAGCCATCTTTAAAAAAATAATCGGTAAAATGATAACTGTTTAGGTACTTATTTATTCTGAATTTTTGAAGTTTTAAACGGTCACCATTTTAAAATGGCTTCATAGAATCGCGCCATGATTTAGGAGCATATTGCTTGAAATAAGAGCTTTCAAAGGCTCTCAAGCCATATGTTATCATTAAAAAAAATGGATGACATCCATACCTTTGGCAACTGTCAATCAAAAATAAATAAAGTACGTCAAAATGCCTGCAAATGAAAAATTTTATTGACCTGTACGAGCGTTTTGCTAAAAAATAAATCCTTAAATTGTTATCGAATTTATGCGCGACTGTACACCCTCACTGTATACAATACCTATACCTCACTGTATATACCTATAGTTATATATCAAATGTATTTTATATTATTATAGGCAAATACTAATATAAAATATCCACTTTTGAGGGAAACCAGTTGAAACCAAAATAATTTATTTTATCTTGTTTGATAATAGTTGAATTAATAATATAATAATAGCTACTATACCTACGCTTCTTTTATTTGGTATATAAAACAGCACAGTAATCTGAAAATATTCAAATACAAATGTAAATATGTATAATGAATTTTAATTTAAAATACTATATTAAACATTTTAACAACATATTTTTGGAGCATGTCCGATGTCAACACATAGTTGTCAAATGATTTATAGATCCACTATATTATCTAAAATGACTTTAATTTAAAAAATAACAAATGCTAATAAAATTTCGTTGAAATGTTCCAGGCTGAGATTAAAAGTGTGTCAATTTATCAAACTGAGCGGTGTTACATTAAAATTTAATGCTTTGTAAAAACGTCAGCGATAACAAATTTGATCTCTAACATAATACCGATACAATCATCCCCAAAGACTATCAAATGGGAGCAGCGTGGTTAAACTACAGGGGCGAAAGTCGATTATACCACCGAGTACCCAGGGTATTCCTGAATGTGTCTGAAAATGTATAGTCATCTATTATGTTTTGACGATGAAAGTCGTAGGTCTATATTGTCTATTCTTAAAAAAAGTTAATTGTGAATTAAAAAATTATAGATTATACAGGATGTCCCAGTGTGAGAGTACAAAAGTTTACCAGTGGGTAATCCAGACCAAAATAAGAATAAAACTCTTATAAAAAAAATTTCTCTGATGCACGCCTAACTAGTTACAGGGTGTTATTTTGTAAAAAAAAAACAACCATTCTCCGTAATAACTTAAAGACCGTTTCGTAGATTTAGGTAATTTTTGGGTGATGTGTACATCTATTAAAGGTCATTAAAACTACATGGTATTTGTTTAACTCTGACACCTGTGGTGGCCTAGGCCTACTCTTTCTTATCATTTTGTCTTCATAACGCTTGCATATGCTACTTTTTCGTGAATTAACTAAGTTTTTCTTAATCGGCTACCAATTCTGAACAAAAATGGTGCTCCTGTTACACAGCTCTAAAATCAACTACTTTCGAGTAAATTGAGTGAAAAGTACCGACTGCATTCCGTTATGCAGAGAAATAAATGCAAAAATTTTAAAGTTTAGAGTTAAACAAACACCACGCAATTTTAATGACCTTTAATAGATGTACACGTCACCCAAAAATTACCTAAATCTACGAAACAGTTTTTAAGTTATTGCGGAAAATTATTTTTTTTTACAAAATAACACACTAGTTTTATTCTCATTTTGGTCTGGTCTACCCACTGGTAAATTTTTGTATGCTCACACTGGGACACCCTGTATAACAAAAAAACAAAACAAATGTATCTTACTAAATGGTCAAAATGACGATTAAATAATTCTCTAATACTTTCTTCTTCGTTTTTAAGGCTAGTAGATCCAATTACCCCATATATTATACCAAATATAATGAGTGAAATGATTATGAACTTGTTTCTGTTTCCATTTTTGACTTAGAAAATAAATGATCTTACTATATTGCATGTATATGAAGTATGGCTGCTTCTTGCGACTGGGCATATACATTTTCTTCCAGACTAAGTTTACAGAGCTGATTTATGAATAAGTGTGAAGGGACACCCATCACCGATATAATGAATGGAATGATATGAACTTGTTTTTATTTCCATATTCTTTTAACTTCTATTGCTAATTGTTGATATTTTTGTTTATTTTCTGTATTTTTTTTGCTATATTTTGGTCACATTTTTTATTTTATCTTGAAGTGTTATATCTGATCTATTATGGGATACTATTTGATCATGGTATGGTTAGGTCCCAGTATAATTTGTAAATAGTAAATTATTAAAATTTATAATCACATCACTTCTCAGTTTATCACTGGTTTATTTTTCTTGTAGAAGTCTAACAAGAAATTATTTTTGATTTCGAAACGATCTTACTATATTGAATGTTAAGTATGGCTGCTTTTTGTGATTGGGTACAGTCTCAAAAAGTACAGTTTCTTCCATGTTAAGTTGAGTGAGGTTATTTATGAATGAGTATGAAGTGATACCCGGGACATGGTATGGTCGACATAATGAATGGAATAATCCTATTTCTGTTTCCATATACACTTTCAACTTCTATTTTCTAGTTGCTGATATTTTTCTTTCTTTTCTAAATATTTTTTTGATATGCTTTGGTCTGACGGTATTGGTACATCGAGAAGGTAGGTGAACTTTTTTATTTTATCTTTATAAGTGTGATATCTGGTCTATTATGGGGTACCGTTTTATCAGTTTGTATGGTTAAGTCCCAGTATAATTTATAATATTTGTTTTCTATTATAGTTGGTGGTGAATATTGGTAGTACGCTTGAGGCTCCGATTGCAGATTATATCGTAGGGCTATTGTCTGGTGAATCATTTTTGCTACTGCATTATGTCTATTGGAATATTACACACTTGCTAGTAGTTTACATCCGGATGTTATAATATGTTCTATTGTTTCAGGAAATTGGCGGAATTTTCTGCATCTATCGCATTTAATAATATTAATAATAATAATAAATCTCTACTCCTAATCACAAGGATTAGCCCGAAAGTCTGAGACTTGTGTGGGAGAGGGGCGGCATATTATTATTTCGCGGTCCGCATTTGCACCTCAAGAACGACTTACGTTGGGAGGCCCTAACCACCATTCAGTCCTGGAATGAGGGAGACTTGCAAAACGTCATTAGTTAGGGGGACAGTCAAACATCAACTGATTTTAATCTCTCACATTAACACCAAGTTGACATTCTTCCCATCCTAGGCCATCGCCAGGAAAGTTACCAAGCCATCCCTGCGAATAAGCCTTGATCTACGAGTAAACAATTTCATTAAAAACTGTTTGGTGGAATGGGAATTAGAACCCACGACCTTTGGGTTGAGCAATCGAGACGCTAAGCCCTGAGCCACCGGCCCGATACAAATTGAATATAATTGAAGAATTGAATGAATTGAATTGGTAATTGAAGTATACTTTAAAAACATTTTTATAATTATTTGTTTCTACAATTTTGTAAGAACTTTTAAAGTTCTTTGTATATAGGTTCTTGGTTTACACTATTATAATATCGACCGTCTAATGCTTTAGGGGACCATACATTTTGCTTTTGTAGTATTCTGCTTCTTGCATTGATAGGTTTAAGGGTGTGAAATCATTATCAATTTCTACTATTGCCCTATGTAATGGATGGTCTTTGTTTTGGAAGTACGTTTTTAATGAATTTATCTGTTTAGAGTGTAACTTTTGTATTTCTATCATTCCTCTTCCCCCTTCTTTTTTGCTAATATTTATTCTCTACTTACATGGATTTGGGTGCATTATTCTATTCAGTGTTAATTCTGTTCTTGTTAGTATATTTATTTTATGTTTTGTATATGCGTTTCTGACCATTTGCTTATTATTATTATTATTATTATTATTATTATTATTACAACCATTATTATTATTATAAAATATTTTTGACAGGTGTGCCTTGTACCTGTCTGATTGGTAAAGGTACCTATTTTGAGTCTATAAGTTGTCAATAATGAATATCGATTATCCCAAACCTTGTGTCAAAATGGACTTATGTTAGGAATTTAGATCGACACATCCTGTGTATTAGTCTGTGTTCGAAAATTAATGTTTGTCCGTTTTGGCAGATGTGATCTATAGGGAAGAAAACTTTTCAGGTCGTATGTTTTTAAACAAACTTTCCGCTCCCATGTCGACAAAAATAGCGATGTCCTAGTGAGAGCCATATGCCACCCCTAGCGAGCTGAACAGTCCCTGTCATAACAATGTTAACTCATAAAAACCGTCACGCTACCATACAATAGACCAAATAACTTACAATGAATGGTGGTTACATTATATTCCTGTAACTTACAGTGAAAAGGGTTAACACCCTATAAGTTCACTACCATTGTAGGAACTTGGGGTAGAAGTAAATGTAAAGTATTTTGAGTTGTTAAGAAGTGTTTAATATTATTTATTTTAAGGTATCTTAATCATTCACTACTTATATTTTTAATTTTATTACAGGGTTTTTAAGTATTTATAACCTAACATCATTTATACTTAATTCCTAGTACCTAAGGGGATATTTACTAATACCATTAACTATATTTGACTTTACAAAGTAAATGTGTCCGATCCATATTTGTTATACTTGCTGTATTAAATATTAAAATATGCTTTATCAATATAAAATATTCGGTATCTCTTGTATTGCTAAGAACAACAATGCTTTATTATATAACATTGGAAAACAAAAAAATCTATGTTTTCTGAATCAAAGCTTTATTAATTCAATTCTCATTAAAAAGAAAGTATAACTATATAATTTAATTCTGTAACAATAAAATGTCCTAAAAATCCATTAATATCATTCAATTTTACGCTGAAAAATTGATCTACAGCCGTCTTTACTGTTATCGTAACTGTTAGAACTAGATAAACAAAGATGGTTGTATAAATTATTAGTAGGTATTGGTCTACTGGCAGCATGATAATAATTACATTATCTAATTTTGATATAATAGTTAAATAATTTGAAAATGAAATTCGGGAACATGCCATACATTTTTTTAAATATACCATTCTATCCCTTCAAATTTATACCACGATATACACCCACGATATACACCCACGATACGCACTCCTGATGCTTATTTGCCAAATTTTCTAAAATATTCTAGACTTAAGCGGTTTTAAAAATATTACCTAAAATAAGAAAAATATTTTTATTTATTTTTCGTATTTTAATTTTTTTCACTATTTTTTATAAGCACAAGTTGCATTTTAGTTTCTAGGAGTGGTTAAGTAAGATAGCTACCGGACGTGGATGAATACAATTTCTAGCATGTTTAGCATTTATAGCAATATTAAGTTACGCTGGGAAGGGAAAGATAACATTCGAATGATAGGATAAGAATTCCAGTTGCGTAAAAGTGTAAAACTGTCCATAAGAATTGCAGAAGCTGCGTAAGAATTCCAAGTCCATATTTTATAAAATATGTATATAAATTTATTACTTGTATTTTGGAACAACACAGACACACAGGCACACTAATAAATATGCCACAACAGTAATAATAATATTAATAATAATAATAATAATAATAATAATAATAATAATAATAATAATAATAATAATAATAATAATAATAACATTAATACGTAATGATGACCTTGAAATTATATGAGAAATAATGCATTGATGTAAGGGCACAGATATTGTTCCTGAAAGCAGTTGTATCCATAAGGTAATACTTAAAATTCCATGCTTTTTATCTCAGTTTTCCAAGTTTCATTGCATGAGTGTGTAACTTTCATTTTCGTTCAAAATATGTCGGGCCTTTTAATCTTTACCAATTTTAATGAAATGTACAAATCTAGATTAGTATTGGGACTCGCGCAAGAAATAAATAAATAACACGTTTAATTAAATATTATGTGGTTTATTGTATTATTATTAACTAAATCGTTATTATTGACATGGCACGCGATTCATAAAAAACATAAAACTTTTAGCAAATATTTAGTTTCTTTATTATATCCTTAAACATAGCATGCGATCAAAATTTGCTTGGCTGATTTTTAACATGCACGGAAACAAAAGGATAAAAATGGTACCCTAGTTTCTATTACCTTATACTTATTTGCATGAAATATACTATAGTTTCGTGACAATCAACTACACACCACGTCTTAACTGAACACCTCTTAAAAGGTCAGGAACCATTACTTCAACAAGATATATCCTGGTATCAGTCTACACCTTCTTACGATAGCTAGGAAAATAAAAAAATCCCTGAAGTGCCCACAGGGTCGCCTTCTATGACCGGTTCTTTATAATATATAAATACATAAAATTTAAAAGTTACATATTTAGTTACAAGTTACAAGTTATATTTTAACATTTACTAAGCTTTTATTTTAACCAAATTTTATTGAAAAGGCTGGGCTTAATATATAATTACTATTCTGTGTGAGAAATCGCAGCAATATAAATTTTATTCGTATTTCGAATTATTGAATTTGCAAAATATTGGCTGATAAAAAATAGGGCAGAGAACAATACCATAATGAAAATAATATCACATCCCATTACCTATGCTCAATTTTTTCGTCAAATAATTACGTTTAAAAAATTTAGAGATAAGGGTAGATACAGTCAGTCGCCCCCTCCATAATTTTTGATCCGCTCCAAATATAGCATTGAAATTTGGTAGACGTAAGTAATATTAAAATGTTTATTTCTTGGCATTAAAATGACATCTCTAACTGTACAGAGATTGCCGCTATTTTGAAAATCTTTGTCTTATGGAAAGAGGAATGATTTGATAACTCATTTTGAAGGTGTTTTTCGGCTTACTTAATCTACAGATTTTGAAAACATTTCATTCGGCCATGTGCAAATGGAGGCTACCTCAATTTTCCGTTTTATCCTTCTAAAAATTTTATTTTTCACATTTATCTGTTTTATTTTTATATTAAAACAATAAGAATAAACACAAAAATATAATCATACATTTAAGCATTTTAATGCATTTAATAACGAAAACGACAGAAAACAAAGAACGACCAATTGCTATTTTAATATTTTAGGAATATAAATATAAAATTTTACTGGGAAACTGAATTATTTGCCATTTGCAAAGAGTTGAATGAAATGTTATCCAACTCGTGCACAGTAAGGCGATAATCACCTTCAAAACAAGGTATCAAATGACTCCCCTTTCCATAAGAAAAAAATATTGAAAATGGAATAGAAATTATGACCAATATATTATATTTACGTCAACAATCACGGGGGCAAATAATAATATGTCGTTCCTTCTCCCACACAAGTCTCTGACTGCCGGACTCATCATCAAGTCGAGAATGAGGAATAGACATAATATTATTATATTAATAATGCTTGTTGATAATCGGTAAGTCATACCTATTCATATTTATCAATTTTATTATAAGTACTCATCAAAAAGTTAGAAATCAATAAAACAGAAAGTAAAATAATAATAATAATAATAATAATAATAATATTTATTTATTCACATATATCAAATTTTGCACATAAGTATAAAACATTGCAGAAATGCATTTGGAAGGTAAGTGTAAATAAATATTCCTACTCGATAAGTACTCAAAGTACTTGTTTCGAGAGACAAAAATGAAATATTACAATACAATTTTCTTAAATTCGAGTGAGTGTGATTCGAAAATAATACTAATAAACGATAAAAGACTTGAAGATCACTAACACTAACCACTAACTCATGTTAAAACAATTTTAAACAGTACTTAAGTTTTGAAAAGGGTTGGATCCTTTAGTGTGAAGATAACACTGACATAGTTTTTATACTGCACTGCACAAAACACTATACTGCACTCGACGCGAGTTTCGCCAACCAAGTTGGCATCATCTGGAGATAATTAAAACTAAAACAGTGAGAACTTAAGTTATATTAAAATCGCCATCTAAAGATGACTGTATCTTCAAACAATTAAAAGTGTATTTGTATGCTTGTATGATGAGATGTATAAGATATATTTTTCTGTTCTTTAACAACTTTACTTAATAGTTTTATTTCTTTGTTGATACCCATTGTTTCTTCTGTAAAGCTGAATGTCACATGACGACTACATAAGTAGTTAATTTCTATTTATCTAGCAGCCGCATGCACTTTTTATTTCGGTATAAAATGTACTATATTACAATTATTCTACCATTTCTATGAATATGAGAGATACTACATAACCTCAAATACAAATCTAAAGCTAAAAACTAAAAAGAAGTCCTTATTTAAAAAAAGAAACGCATAAAAACATGCATCCACTACCCACCCAGTTTGGCAGTGCCGGAACAAGAAATCTAATCGGGAATAAGAAATATTATAGTCATGCTGCGAGGACAGGGTCTGGAGGATTATGCTACAAAGAGATTTTTGTATTACCGATATGTGATATTATGGACATAGACCAATAAGGCAATATCTGGCTTTGACAACATCTCAAAATTTAGCTCTAAAATATTTTATTGGGTTTTCCTAACAAAACAGCACCCAAAATAACTTGTGAATTTTATCTATAGGTTTTATTCTGAATTAAATTACTAGCAATCAGTAATTCAAAACATGAAAATTTAAATTTGGGTACTTCCTATATGCTGATTCTCTGAGTCTGAAGAAGAACGTAGCTTTTCTGTTTGCTAAGAACGATCCATATATAATAAAAAGGAGATTTGGTTTTCATAGAGAAATAAATGGAACGTCAGTAAATTGAAAAGTTAAGTATGGCTTTTTATATAAAATACGTGACCACAATAGTGAAATGTAAAAAATGTAAGCCCTTTCCTGACCGGCCCCGACTTTTATATCAGAAATACCAACTCAGAAATGACTGAAACATAAATCACAAGCAGGATTCGAGGGATAATCGACAGTCGTATGTGACAGCTGAACATAATTTCGTCTGAAGGTTGGCCTCTAAAGTCTCGAGAGAAAAAGCTCAAAACCGGATGCAAAATCTTGTTTGTTATATGTAGAAAACTTGTTCCTACCAAAGTGGAGATTTATCTAACAACTTCTCCTTCAATCATAGGCGAAAATAAAGAAAAATGAAAATGCCTTAACTGAGAAATGCAGTCCCCGATGAACTCCCTGTCCGTCTTTATTTAGGTTATCCAGGAGGATATAGTGTCTAAGTTTAAAACTTTAGGGACGTTGGTTTGGGATTTGAACAAATATTTTAGGTCCGGAAATACAAAATGAAATTTGGTTCCCTCTTAAGAGTGTTCTTTGGTGCCTTGAGAATACATAACTTGATATGAATTATTATCAATTTATTACAGAGTTAATTCAAAGTGTAGTAAATGCGCGGAATTTATTTCGATTGTAAATATAAATGTGAAGAAACATTTTTGTCTTATTAATTTATCTGCATTTATTTATTTATTTATTTATTTATGATTTATTTCACTTCGTAGATATACAGGGTGTTACACGGTGACCACCTATTAGAATATGTCAGAAACTACTTATATTTAAAGAGTGAAACTTTGGACACTAGTGTTTTTGAGTAAGCTCTTCTCAAATAAAATAATGGTGTTCTCGTGATACTTTCGATTATACCGGAAGCTAACTTTCTTTTTGTAAATCGAAGACTCCGTAAATTATTGTGTTTAATAGTTTCAACTGTAGTAGGTATACAATAGAGAAATAATTATCATTTAAATTACATGCCATCATTTAGGGAGAGAACTCCAGTGTTTTATATAGTAAAACTACAATTTTATAGTTTAAGAGTATGTCTACATTTAGAGCCTCTCTAAACATATTTAAATATATAGGTTAATAAGGAGTGCCTACTTATATTCACTACAAAATATTTTTCGTGTACCATCAATGAACGATAGGCGGATTTTAGACCTTATTTTCAAGAATCTAGGGAGTTTTTTGCCCTCGAGTGTTAATAGTATATTATATACCTATTTAATTTAATAATAATAGATATAATTTTCGAGGTAAATAATGGCCTTCTCAACCGAAGTATATATAGTATTTTTTTTACTACTAATAGCCGAATTAACACCAGAAGATCTTATTTTCATTTTAAAATCAGACATTTCCCCTATTACTCAAACATATCGAAATATCAAGTAGGTGAAATGTCAAACTGATGCGTGAAATGTTAAACAGATGAGTTTCAATACAATTTATTATTAACCTAAGTAAATAATGAATTATTATTTACCTAGGTCAATAATGAACTACTTCTCATTACACAAATGAGGTAAATAATAAGGTTTTCTCATGTTAGTAGCAAATTCATTATGACTCGTTTTTTTACGACATTTAATGTTGAATTATTTGAAATTATTATTAATTAATATTTAATTAATAATAACCAGCACCTAGTGCTAACAACAGTTTTATTTGTTACAATGGACAATCATTTTTATGTTACAATTATTAGCAGAGTGACATAGAAAACGCAGAAAAAATACTTTTTATTACAGCTAATCAAACCATTTTATCAAATCAATTTGAACATTATTGTACGCAGCTTTGACCGTATTACACAAAACAGCGTTGTTTTCGGATACATTCAAGTCCAGGATGATGTTTTCTGGATGTTATCGAGGTACACCTCATAACATGTATTTATAGTACATTATTAAGTGTAATTTTTAGAAAACTATGTAAAACTGTCCTCTACTAATAAATACCAAAGGCTAATTTTTTGTTTTTTGCTACCAGGCAGAACTGAGTGTGGATCGTTTTCATGTATTCCGTCAATAAATTGTGTATTTAATATCAGCAGATAGGTATCTGAAGGACTAAGAACTAAGACAGATGGTACTGCTGGTTCCGAAGGGTCCATATGTGGCCATAGCTCCATAATACCTATGCAGGGATAACCGACTCTGAATTTAAAACTGTGGAGAATCTCAACAATTTTTTATATACAGGGTGTAACTTAAAATGTGGTATATATTTGTAGTGGTGGTACATTTCAATCGTGGGAACACATATATGATTTTTTCTGTGAAGTACCGCCATGAAAGCTTATTATTTTTTAAATTGGTTTTCTATCAGACTGGGTACCTCGCCACTAGAAGACGCCATTAGAATCGCGTGCGTCTGAGATGATCACGGACGGTGAAATGCATAGTTGCCAAATGTCGTGATTCAACTGAAACATTAGATCAAAAAACCCCAATTTCTGCAATACCCGTGCAAGGTATTGCTATTGGGAGCGTTACTTTTGTTAGTGTGTGCGTTAATGGGTGTTCGCCATAAGCCATATTTTCCCATATAAATACAAATAAAATGGTTCTTTTGTGCAATCAGTTTAATTTTCAATTAATTCAGATTCAGATTGACGGCGAAAGTTCAGTGACAGTGACTTTGTCGTATGTCTTTCGTTAATAAAAAATTAGGTCAATGCTAAATGTTAATGCCACTGAAAATACACTGCCACAAAAAGTGAGTTCTACCTAAAATCAAGGAGTATTATCAAGGAGTTGGCTAACAGGCCAAGATAGCTGCGAGCTATTAAGAGATCAATGAATTATTTGAATCCACGAATAGGAATTTCTGGGCACACTGACAAGCGTGGTTCTATGAGTAATATGGTGGTAAGTTCTTGAAAAAATCGCAACCAACAACTTTTTTGAATGCTACTACAGAATACATCTGTAGTTTCGTTTCATTCAGATGTAATAGAAATGTTTACAATATGTGAAATTCTACAAATTTAAATAAATATTTCGCTAATTTTTTTAAATACAATTTACTAATATTTTATGAAATATGTCAGCCAGGTTCTTAATTTCCTTCATTTTGATACCAATAAGTACCTATACCTTTATCTCAGGAAGCTCATCTCAGGAATATACTTAAAATGTTTTACCTTCTATCTACAGAAATTGGATATACATTTTTGGGGTTATTAAAAAATCCTTTAAGGAAGAGGTAGGTCGAGTAGTAAAACTAAGTAGGTAATTTATATCTGAGTTCTGTTAGTAACCAAAAAAATTATCAAATATGTTTTTATTGAAACAAGTAATAATATTACCAGTACATTCTGATGTGTCTGTACATAAATAAATTGAGTTCCTTCAATAATCAAAAAATATTTTTAAAATGTGTGCCCTTCACGCTACATCACTTCCATAAACGTGTTTTTGCCAAAACCTTGTAATAGGGCCGATATTGGTCTTTACAGGATTGCCATTATGTTGAAATTTAATTGATATTAACTTTAACTTTATTAACTTTAGCGGTTCACTGAAATAACTAAATAATTTACCACAGCTACCTCATTCTCTGCTTTGGATACAAACTTGGGTATGCGGAAAGTCTACTATTTTCCATTGGTTCTGAACTTGTTTCTAATGTTTTCTAATGGTTTCATGTCACTCGCTTTTACAAATTTAAAACTGCTTCCTTGTTTTCTCAGACAATGTTGCTTTTCTCCAATGTGATTGTACTGAAATTGGACTAGGTACTTTATTATACGATTAAGCCAATATAAACATTTTATAGCATATTCTACATACTTTTTCCTCTTGATTAATATTAAAGGTTATAGACTATAGTGCCTGGCGTACTTTAGGTATGTAGATACAGGTGTGATATTCAGTACAAATTGTGACTTTTCTTTTTATCTGCACATATTCAATGGTATTATCATAGTAACTTGGTCTAGTTTCCCTAAAATCATTTATGGTTTATTATTTATTTAAATATAAAAAATTCTTTAGAAGATTCCAACATCAAATTCTTGATGCTACGAGATTCGGCACTTAGATAATTTTAGTTACTAATTATATTATAAATATAATAAAGATTAAAATGTAATTTAATTACATATTAATGTTCAGATCTGGAAAAGTGTCTTAACTACCTTTGGCAAAATTAGGCTCCATTAATAAAAATAAAATATTAGGTACACCACCAAAATGTAAAACATAAACACGTGTCTTACTGATTTCTGTTTCACTGAGAGAGCAAACATTGAATGATAAATAATTGACGACTGTTATTTTATTACCGCCAGCTGTGTTGCCAATATGACAATGATAAACATTCTATAAATTCAAATAACTATGTACGACTTCAGTATTTACCTCCTTTTTATTTCAAAATTAATTTATTTAAACATATGTTCATTTTGTGTTTTAGAAACATTTTTTTTAATTAAAATTCTTTGTTGGAGAATCTTGTTGCTATTAAAACTGGTCTAATGACCAATCATTAATTTTCTTCTAATAATCTTACAAACTAAATATTTATTAACTAAAGTTCATCCAGCGATGTTCTTTAGATTGTTTTCTTCTGACAATTTCACTGGCGCACTCTGTCCTGTTTTTACACAGCACACTACACCAGCTGAAATAGTTTGGGTATCTTCAATCTTCGAACAAGATGTTGGTTGTCCAGCAGCTTAAGAGCTTCTGCATTGATGTGGAGATGAAGTCTGGCCTCATGTGAGCGTCTACTATGTTACGCAACACTTTGTTCTGGAAAGTCTGAATGGTTTTAATATTACTATTTCTGGCACAACCCCAATGTTGAATACCGGATAACCAAACTGGTTGTAATATCTGATTGTAGATTAGTATCTTTTCGAAACATAACACATAAAAAAGGTTAATTATCTACTATTTGGTTATATCGTATTTTTCCATAAATTTTGTTGAACGAAACGACCCTATTCGTCTTCATTCATATAAAAATAGACCTATTTTTCTACAGTAGGTATATTTGATACAGACAATCCTGTCGGTCAGTACCCTCGATCAATACAATCATGTTTACTTCTCTATCATTCCTAAATATTTTGTTTATACCCATAAGAATATTTCCTTTTATTTATACTAGGCTGCATAATATCTACCAACTAGTTCCTCATATTACTATCTAGTTGCTATTAACTCACAGACCACTGTTCCTTTCTCTGTAGATTCTGGAAAAGTTCATTAATCCCTATTTAATCTCAACCACCGCACACCACAGCAATAAAAGTTGACATAGGGGGAGAGAACCGTTATTTACAATTTCACTTTCTATTATCCCTTATGGAAAAGAGGCGGCCCCCAAGGAACTATTTTCTTTGTCAGTGTTACACAGGGGCTGCTGGTAGTGCATTAATATATTCATACTCTGCCTCCCGAATGACGTGTTTGTGTAGCGTTATCAAGACATCAAATGTTAATTGTTTACTTTTGCAGAATCCACTGGAGTACAAACTTACAAATTATGTTTCTGTGTAAAGTATACAAAGCGGTAATACTAACTTACCAGATGCTCTTGCTAAACATGTATAGAATTACTTTAAATTAGGAAACACCCGCTCTATCGTTACATACCTGGATTCACAATAATTGAACGATTAACGGGAATTTGAAGAAAGAAATTTAATTAAACCGTACATCGATTAGTTAATATCATAATGGGAACGGTGGATCACACTTATCCAACTTGAGAGCTGTTATAGTTCAACCTTGTTGCAACATTTGATTAGGCGATATTGCGGACTTAGTACAAGCCTATAACAGTGTGAAATAGTTGAGGTTATAAAAGTAAGTTAATTAGAAGAAGGTACAATATACTTATATGAGAAAAAGAGCTAGATGTGTTTAAACAACTACAAGGTGGTACATAATGTATAGTTATATAAAATGAAAATAAGAGCATTTATACAATTAGTAGTAATGAACTTTGAGGTCGTACATACCGTTTACGTAAATCCGACGAAACAGAAAACAATACACAAAGCAGGCGCAGTATATCCTTTTTTATCTTGAATATTAACGCCATTTAATGCGTGTATACATATACTGAAAGTGAAAAACATTTGTCTTCCAATCTCACAGCCTGTTCGAATAAAAGATGGTCTCTACACAGAAAAAAAGGTTTTTTAAAACAAAGAAAATTGCTTTAAGTACTGATTTATTTGAAGAAAGGAATAAATTTTATTAAATAATAATAGTTTCTTTAAATTAATAAAATAATTGCTGTAACTCAAAGTATCTAGTTACTAAGGAACTGTATTCATTTATTGAGTGTGCGGTTATACTCTTATTTAAAAATAACACTAGAAATGGGAGAAAATCGCTCTCGCGATTTTCGTTCCCATTTCTAGGCCTGCCGGGGTCCAGGCCTGCGGCCTGGGGTCACCCTTCGGGTGACGAAAGCATCTAGAATAATATTATTTTTAAGAAAACACATATCAAAGAAATTTATATGTGTATATGTATTAAAGAATTTATGTTAAAGAGATTTTCCTTAATATTTTGATGAATTGTAAGGGTACTCTATTCTTGATGATAAAATCAATATAGTTTTTGTAATATTTCTGTTGGATAGTTTATAGTCTTTATATAAAAAACATCTTAATTTTTTAAGTGCTGAAAGTAGAATTTATTTTTCAGTAAACATTTTTATCAATTTTATCAATGGGACCAAAAATATTGTAGATATTTACTTTTGCAAGCTAAAATGATGAATTTAACAGACTGCCAAAATGACAGAATTCAGATTAGAGAGTTAGAATTTTTGCTATGTCATGTTCTAACGAAACCGTCCTGCGAGAGCTGGACTTAAATGTTTTTTGATAAACACTTCATAAGTCAAAACATCCTGGAAAACCGTTTAACTACATATAAAATATAATACGAAAAACACAAGTTACTGAAATCACTAGTTCTACTAGTAAACTATTACTTATTTGTGAATATTAATATGATTTTCATCTGTAAATATAACTGAGCAGCCAAAGAGAAACATAAGTATATATTATTTATCTTTGGTAGGCTTCGAACCTCTCTCTTTCTCTCTCTTTATCTGTCTCTGCAATTCTGCTAACTTCTACCATTTCTATCACACGAGTGATTGTCTAAAACTCTTAGCATAACTGTTATATTCTACGCTAACTTGATAAATCCGATTCACCGATTCATAACATAATAGGATAAGTAGACTCTGGTAAATAACTTACTACGTAATTTACCGTGAAATGTAATAAACAACGGAAATTTTAATTGGATTTTCATTTGGGAAACATCAGCGCAACTGTTTCTTTATTAATTATTCAATTTGCGTCATGAAACTTTACGACTAAACCATAATAATAACATTATGGAAGTTCCAAAGTTTGTACCACACTACGCCTTTAACATTTATTCGATAATACCTATCATGACATTACCTACTTTATCAAACTTAATGTCAGTTAAAACGTTATACGTGTGTAAAGGTAATGGAATCTATATTTGATTGTGAGGATACAAGTTTTGTAATTTTACATTATAGTACTAATATTTAGGTACCTATTACTTTTTGGAATATCTAATTTACTAACAACACCATAACTAACCAAATACATAATATATATCATGTTTTCCAAATTCAATGCTCACCATTGGAATATCGGAAACTTTAGGAGATAGCAAGTCGGTTTTAAATGGGGAATAGTTTAGACGTTTTTATACTGGTTCTGATTCTGTTTCGAAATCATTGTTAACTGCCCCCGTTTTTGATCTTAAGTATAGATTCTAGGTTTGTACATAATTAAGACACAATTTAGAAATGAATATTTTACCGAATAATCGATTAAACTATGTTTACTTTACAAAAAAAGTTGAAATTCCAACGGAAAATCTTTATGAAAAATTATTACATATTATATTATATTTGTTTTATATTATATTTTATTATATTACAACCACGGTTCAAAGTGGTTGGCACTGGCACGAGATCATTCCTGGTTTTTTCCACCCCCACTCGTTCGGGTCTCTTTGTTGCTCGTCGAGTGTGCTTTGACCAGATAACCACTGCTGCACTTGAAAGTAAACTCTCAATGAATGTTGTCGTATGGCAGCTTCGGTGGGGGGTAATGATGCAATATTGGATTTACTTTTGTACGATGAAGATGCGTATTGCCTGTATCTCAAATCGTCCAAGCTAGTCTGATGTCCTTTCCCATATAGAGCCATGAGAAACACGTTTCCTGCTTCGGCAATCTCGTCCTGGTGTGTAAGAGGGTTTTTGAAAGCATCAATGGCTGGTTGCAAGTCATTGTTCTTTTGCAAAACTTTGAGAAATTTTAGTTTTCCCTGACTAAACAAAGCAGACGTGGTATCACAACCGTTCATCGCGTACAGGAACAATATATGATCTGATATGGTTTTGTCAGCGGCAAGATGAGGATTGTAGAGGGTTTGAGACACCTTTCCTTTCCCTGGTTTCAAAAAGAAGACATTTTTTATATCAGGGCTACAAATTCCAATCAAAATCACCAAAAGGTCGATATCTTTCCCCATCACAAATTTATTGGATGGAGCCAACATCAGAGCTCTTGTGATAATTAGGATATCAGCGTCCTCCACAGCCTGCTGTGAGTAAATTTTTTAATCATTGAATTTTTTTATTAACATAGATATCAACCGGCTTTTGTTTTTGGAGTTTGCAAGGAAACTCTCCTGCGACACAGTGGGCACCATTGTATCTGTAAATGATATTGCAGCAGATTGTTTTCTTTGCGCTCTTGTCAATCGTTCTATGCGCTTGGTGCTTTCACAAGCTTCGTCAGGGTAGCCATCGAACATGACAACGGCATTTGATTTGTAGTTTGACTTGACATATGATATGTAACTTCTCCAAATTTCTCCATATGTCTGGCCGTGGTGCCATTTGACCCGGTGTAGTAAAAATCCTCCGTCGATGACATATTTTGTATCGTTCAAGTCCGTCAGTTTAGCGGGTGCAAAAGCCCCGTACAAGCTCGATTTTGTTTCTTTCCTCATCCCATGCTCATCGAGAAGAGAGAGAGAGGGTAAGGGTTAAGTTCGTAACGCAAAAATTCTCGCAGCTCTTCATCTGAATGTGTCACGATGGTCATCCGTTGGAAAAGTGTGGTTGGATTGATAACTACAATACTGTTAGAATGTAGAAACTGTATCGGCCTATGTTTATAAACATTATTGAATAATATGTTGTGGAGTGCGAAAGCCGCCGCCTGTTAGCATCGGGGAGCAGTGAGAATCTAGACTCGACTCAAGCGCTGCCTGGATCTTCCCGGCCGCTTACTAATAATTGTTATTATTGTTACTAATAATTGTTATTGGTTAGTGGGTTACCTGTGCAGCAGTCAGATGAAACGAAAGAGGACTTTTAAAAGATGTACAAGACGGAATTATATTGGCACAGATTTAAATACAATGTGATTTTCAAAATGCTTTTTAGTACTGGAGACACTGGAGAGTACACCATTCTTTAGTATAGAGGCATAACAGTTGAACCAGTCTAAATTGTATTGTATTCAAAATAAAACTAGGAGGAATTGACGAAATGACAGCCTTTAATAATAAATTATAGTTTTGGAGTGGAAAAAGTGAGTTTCTACGGCGACGGACGGCCGAAATACATTTATTTTCAACTAGCTCTTGATCCGGAACGGTTCGTCGGAGAAAAAAACCTAAATAATGAAATTTGTAGAAAATTGTATATACTTTAATTTTGATTAGAGATATTATTTACGAAAATTGGATAGTTTCCGAGTTATGAGCAAAAAACCGCAAAAAATGAGATTTTTTACCTTTTTTTTGCATTTTTTTTATGTTGCGTCACGAATTTTTGTTAGCAAACATCAGATTCGGATTCAGCGCCCCAAAAAACATTTAGAATGGAAGAAATCAAAACTACCCCACAACTTTCCCGCTAGGGGCCTTATTCAGGACAAATTTACTGTATTATACTAGCAGTATTGAAAATAAAAAATCAAATAACAATAATAATAATAATAATAATAATAATAATGATAATAATAATAATATATCTACCCCTCATTATAATCACAAAAATTAGCCAGGAAGTCAGACTTGTGTGGGAGAGGGCGGCATATTATTATTTAGTAGGTCACATTTACACTTCAATAACGACTTACTTTGGTAAACCCTAACCACCATTCAGTGCTAGAATGAGGAAAACCTGGGAAACTTCATTAGTTAGGGGACAAATAAGGAAAAATTCGATTTAATTAAAAAAAATATTCAGGGATTTATTCAAGGCGTTATGAGAATATCGAGCAATTTTTAAAAAATAATGGAGACAGACAATAACCATTTGGAATGTTTACCTTACATATTCGCAATAGTCCGTATTTCATAGTATACATTACGAATACACTAATATTCATAGTATTCAGAATTCATAGTATTTATATTTCTTTGCCTCGTTGGTATCCTTTCACTTATATTTTTTGTTTCCCTGTTTCTGGTATACAATAAATTATATTAATTAATAACAGATCTTTTTCGAAACTTAATTATTAATATACTTTTGTCTACATATCTAGAATAATCAACGGCAGTACCACTTATTACATAAAAGTGTGTATTAATTACGATTTATCTTGATTAAGGAAAATATAATATGTTATTAATTAATAAAATTTTTATGAAACTTATCCGAAAAACAGTCGAAGTTCTTACATTTTGGACAATTAACATTACAGTGGAAATATGTACTATTTTCTTTTAAGAAAACATGTATATGTTGACAATTTATTACTACACGTGTTCCAATATCGCCCCTTTTGTGATTTAGAACACAGTTTATTGGAAACATTAAAATATGTATTTTAAACTGCTACTTGGTATTAGCTTTTTTTATTGGAATATTTAATAAATCTTTTTTCTTGCTTGCCCTGAAGATGGAGATGAGAACTGATTTTTACCGTTTTTCTGAAGATTTCTAGGCCATTTTATACTAAGAGAGAAATAACATAGGTATACTGATTGACATATAATAATTAAATTCGATATTTCTGCATTATTCTTCTTAAAGAACTCGTCAATTTTAAAATCACGAAATATAATGAAATTATTTAAAACAAATTAACCATCATAATATATCAATAACTAGTACATACAGATATGTAAGTACAATAGGCCTAACTGTGTAAGTCAGTTCATTTTATATAAGAAATTAGGAAAAGTTATCCATTAAAGACAATATTATGGGTCTATACTGAATTTTTAGCCTTTGAAATTGTATGCTGTTAGTGAATTTATATGATTCTGAAGAAATAGATACTAACTAAACACATATTTAGCTCATTAGGATATTTATAAATAACATTCCCATGTTGCTGCTGAAAATACATGTGTACGAAATCACGAAACACATACAAAACCAAATAGAAGGGTTGGCGTATTGCGAAAAGTAAACAACAATGCAAAGCGAAATACTACAGAAAACGGGAGGAAATGTGTACTTTTCATTTATTTTCATGAGATCGATTTCATTCCCCGCAAACAAATCCACCCATAATATTTAGATTTCAGCGTTTTGTTGTAGGCTATACCTATAAGATCCTGTTTTCCGTGGAATGTGTTATTCCTACACAATAAAATGCAAAACAGTAAATACCGAAAACATAAAACTTTGAGTATATTCCGGGTTAGGGTAGCAGCCATTTTATGTGCTGTGTTTTGAAACTGATTTATACTCTCGAGAAAAAACGTAGCTGAATATCTAATTTAACAAACTAATAGAAACTCATTTAATTTTTTTTTAACGTTTTCATTTTGTCATCAACGTAATCATTTTATTGTTAACTTTTTTAACTTTCTTTCATTATGACCTCTCCAAACTTCAGCTAGTTTAAAAACAACATATTATACACTACTACTTGGCGGAAATTCCGTCACATACGAAAAACTTTAACGTTTCCCAGAAAACTTTATTCTTAGTGAAAACTTCTACATGATTTTAAACTCAAATGCAAATAGATTGAATAAATGCTCCAATTACCTTAACCTAATTTGTTACAAAAAAGTATATTTCTTGTGCGTCCCACATAAAAGTCTTGGGTATAGTTAAGTTAAGGGCGCATTAGCACTTCATTGTCGATGAAGCAGTCAAAAGATGAAATAAATATATTCAGTGTTAACTTAGGCAACCGAAACAAAGATGTCGCACTGAAAATACTCTGGGCGAAACAAGTTATAATATTTTAATCAAAAGCCGCAGTGGTCAAAAATGTACGGATTTTTATGTTAGACATCACAAATTTAGTAGCCTTATATGAAACAGTGCAATGTGTCCCATTATTAAATTTATATTTGCCAAAAAATCAATTTCCAATAGGTTTTTATTGTCCTTAAAATATTTAAGCCCTGTCCTCTACAGTAACGGACTAAATACAAAATATACCTACCTAAATAATTTTGTTACTTAGTAATTATAACGGATGGTTTCAATCTAGCGTAGTTACTCGGCCTTTAAAACATAATGAATGATATAATAATTATTTAAATGCCAATGAATTCTACTATCCAGATCAAGCTTTAGCAGATAATAATCATAATTTTTTTAATCCAGGGTGACAGAAACATAAATATATATTTTTTAGATATATTACCGATTCCCAAAAAAAGTATGATAATCTGCCGATTTTGAAAGGTTAGTATGGACCAATAGGACGCAGATTTTTGAAAATTTGAAGTATTATTGAATCTTTACGTTTTACGACTATTTGACGTTTTATACACATAAATAAAGTTAATAATACTAAGAAACCAATATTCGTAGGTTTTTTCTTACAATTTTGCATATTTTCCACTGGATATTCCTATTTTTCCCCTGTTTTTTAGAAAACCCCTTGCTTTTCCCCTGTATTTTTTTACATTTGTGCGCCTTTTCTGGCCATAAAGCATTTATAATAAAATAAAGAGGGAATCACTGCAAACATATCACTTGTCAAAACATTGTTTAATAACAAAATCCAAAAATCGAACCCATAGTTCGAATACATACATTTGAATGTTATTTTAATTCCATATTTCAAAACATGATTATCTCAGTTTCATTAAAAACGGACATCCCTGGGTTTTCACCCGTAGTCTTCAAATTGCTTTATTCAGTTTGTTAAACAGATCTATTAATTTTAATAAATTGGCTTCATATTGGACATCTCTTTTCAACTGCAAATAACTTTTCTCAAATCAACACTAGACTGTAAAAAGGTTTCTCATATATATCTAAATTTCTGTTGACCACTATATACTTGTCTTAATTTGTAGCTAAACCCGAAACAAGAATCCAAGCTGTGTACGTCATAAAGGATCAACAATGTTATTTGCTAGAAATATATAAAAAATTTTATTATATATAGAAATCCACTTTATTATTGTTTTAACTTTTATCATTTAGTACAGGCATGTGGTACCTACTGTAGTAAAGTGAATTAAAATATGAGATGCCGAAAACAACTACTCCTCGGGCAATGTGCCCCGACTTGCATTGCATTCATTACTCCGACATCCCCATAGGAGTCGCCACATCTTTCATCGAGACCAACCACCAGATACTAACCTGTTTCGGGCTTATTATGCGCTCATCACAGTGCCCTCCATCTTATCAACAGATAGGAAATATTATATCAGAGATATAATAATTAATTTTCTATGAATAAAATATTCAATATAATAGTTTTCAATGCGGTTATTGTTGTGTATCCAATGAAGCCTAGTTCTGGATTATAGTTGTATAATTATATCTGTATTCTTTGCCCGACTATGCAAATATGGCGAATTATATAAGGAGTAAATGTGGTTATGGATCAATATTATGAGATCCTGATTCTTGTGGCGTCTGATCCTTTCCCTGAAAATTGTAATATTTTAAGCCCCCCCTCCAAAATCAAAAATAAAACAAATCCTAAGTGGGTAAGTGATAAAAATGATACTACAAGCATATGTAGCCAATTTACCGGAAATTGGCTACACCATTTCTAGCTTGTAAAAGACGAAGACGGGGGGTCAAGGAATAGAGACGCTGATCAATGTTGTGCCAAAATGAGTAAAATACAAAATTCTGTGAAAAGTCCTTTTTAAGGTAGATAAATTTTATCGCCCTTAGTTTCGTTCTGGGAAGTACTGAGCCCTGTATAGTATTTTCACCATTATAAAAATGTTAATATCCGCCGCAATATATTAACAATAATTGCAAGCGAAGAGCCACACTTCGGTTATTTAAATAAAATTGTAAAAAATTACAATAAATGTTCGTCGAGCGTTTGAGGAATAAAAACCTATAAAATACCTAAGTAAAAGGAGCTAATATAAGAAATTATTAGCTGTTAAAAATTCAGGCAACTATGATGGATTTATGGCAATTTTCTACCAGGCTCTTTCACTACCTATGCTAATTGGTATACATAAAATTTGCATTTCCACATAAACGTAGGTGCACAGAATATGCATATGCATCGATCAAATCTGAGCTCCGGGGCAGATCACCCTAAAGTTTCTTACGTAAGTCCTGAAAGGATTAGTTTTATGATGAAAACTGTCAATTAGCTAGCACCCTTTTTCAAATTCTTTGCCAAACATTGTTTAATTTTTCTGTGTTATACATATAGAGTGAATAAGACCTACGGCCTTGAGTTATATGCACCGTACTATTTTTAAAGAACAATCTTCCAAAAACAAATCGAAAATGGCGATAGAACGAACATTTTATATAAAAACTTTATATAGATAATAAGATATAAGCTAATATGGTTTTACTTGAACTTAAGTTGGAAATGGGAATGCAACATTGGTTCTTGGGTATTTAGTAACTATAGTTGTGACTATAGTAGATTTATCGGCCATTCGAATAAACAAAGTATAAACTTTGGTACTGGTTGGGAATCAATTATGTAGAGAATAATTTTACTCCTCTATGCCTTACCACTTTTCTCAAAAGATAAGTAAGTACATTATAAGGTATAAGTTTGGTGGTTCTAAACTGGATATTTCAAACGTAACACTCATTACCAAGTGCACCACTTAATTATTATTTAATATAATTACGTTGATTTCTTAGCGGAACTCATGATGAGTGAACAGAAGTCACTGGTAATTTGAAACGGGTTTTATACTGAAGCGACATCGAAAGAGTTTTTTATTGAAAATTATAATGTCAATATTCTGGTGGTGGTAAATATTCTGGAATATTTAACATCAGGGCAAGCCAAAAGAGACGAATTTAACATATCAGGGCAACGCTTCATAATATATAGTAGGTAGTTCTTTCAATAATTATAGAACTGCAATTGCTCAAGTAGCAAGCCAGAGTTAAAAGTGTTTAAAAATCATCGGCAGGTTAAGACAATCCTCCTTAAATATCGTAGTACTTGGGACTCTCCTAAAATTAAAATAATAACAATTGTGGTACTGACACCTACATTAGTGACGTGATTAGAAGTGACTAGGGGCCAAGGTACAGACTTTATCACCCATAAAAATCAGTTTTGCCCTAAAGGCAAATACAAACTTACATTTGTGTGGCCAGAGCTCTGCTTGAATAAATTGAAGGATTTAAGTATATTGAAGAGCCAATAATCTGACAAAAAAGACTGACAGTCAAAAAACTAAAGTTGAATAAAACAATTTTTTTGTCACACAGTATTAGATAAGTCCCTACATCATTAGCGGCTAGGAAAGCCTTAAACTTTTACAGAACAAAAAGGGGTAGTGAACTGGTCAAAGAATTCTAAGATGTTTGCTACTGTACATAATAGACCTGCCATCTCAAATAGTACGTTCGTAGACAATTTTGTATAAAAACAGCAGTTGATTATTAGTTTCGAGTAGAAACCAAAACACTTCTTGATAAGTCTTTGTTAGATTATAAGGTATCTTTTAGTAAACCTAATTATCGTGGCTTCCGTTACACAGAAGATATTACTTATAAATGCTGTCAGAAATTATTGCAGAGTAAAGATATAGTTGTATAAAACAATCCCGCTGTTGCAACTACCTTTAATCATCTACAATTGAATTATTTACGATACTTAAATGAAGTTTAGTCTTTAAAATATTTGAGGACTCGTCATAAATGCAGGCACTATAATTCACTTATTTACTTTGACGAGACCTTCACATAGTCATGGAATGATTTTGATAAATATACAACACAAAATCAAAATCAACACAGCAATAAGCAACCCTGAAATGAAAATCTGACACTCTTCACACACATGAATATATTTACATCTGATAAACTGACTCCTCGCCCAAAAATTATGAAAATTAGTTGGTTTCTAGGCCTAATTTATAAATGAACAATTGGTGTGCATGTAATACCAGTTTCTTATTCCACATCATATTTGTTCGATATATTCTTGCCAAGTCGCACATAGAGACTTCAAACATATTAAAACCTAGTTGCTTATTTCATCGTAGCTTGAGTTTAAGAAATAGGCTTCACTGTGCTGGTATATATATATACATAAATTTCATATTTGCCAAATTGTAGTAATATTATACCTTACTGATATCTCATGATGTAATTAGTTAATTATATTCGAGATGATTCCATTTTACTTCATCATAGATCAGCTAAATTTGGACAGTGCTTAAGTGTCCAAAAACTGTGTTGTGACAAAAAAATCCGGCTACTTTTCGTTTTTGTAGAACTTACCCCAAATTTTAGTACTTAAATCTAGCACCATGAATTTTTTACATATTTAGATCTTAGATAGATTGTTCGAAAAAAAATTTAAACGGAAATTGAAACTCACTAAGCTCATTAAGCTCCTGAAGCTTAATTTCGTGGTCAAGTCTGTTAAATGCCTTAGAAAATGCCTTAAACGCCTTGCAACTAACAGCGTCGAATTGAGTTGGGTATAACAATAGATCCTCAAAGAATTGCGTACAGAGTGAATTTGTAGTAGGTCTAGTAGCCGTAGTTTCATAAAACCTTGTTGAAACCAGTAATTCTTTATAAAATCAAAATTCAAACATTCCTGGAAAAACTACACAGCTTTAAGAAACAGCGAGTGTTTATTATCTTTATCTTGTTTGCGCATCTTAAATTCTTTCCAAACATCAGAAAAAGTGAAAGTATTTTTCAAATAAGGTTATCACCGTAAGAGCTAGCACATGCTTTATTCTTAAGAATAATCGCAGCGCTGGAACTACATGTAGCCAAATTGTCACATTTGCTTTAGCTTACTTTTGAACAGCAATATCTTGCATGGAATTGGTCAGTGGGTGGCATCTCAACACCATCTAGGTCTAGATTTAAATTCACCCTGGACGAGGGAGTGCATGATTTACAAAAAAAAGTTTAAGAAGAAGAAAAAGTTTAAGATCAGTTTTGCCAGAAAAATTATCTTTCTCCTTTATTGTAGTCATTCATTATACGAGGATCTTTCACAGAGTAAGTTTCCCTATTTAAATAGTCTGAGCAAGAGCGGCCGAGGAGCAAGCGACCGTACGTGTTTGGGTGGAGGTAGATGCGACGCCGTATGAGTTTGAACATGATAGTAACTTTTTCCTATCAGTATACTACGAAAAACTATGGAGGTACCTATTATTCCTGCCGCCGATTGCGAAATGTATGCCGTAATTATTTTTTCACAGCAAAAAATTATTCTTCGGCCGTTATTCATCAAGAGCTTCTCTCTGTTTATGGGGATAGGCCATGAGTGTTCAAATAGTGGCGAGAAATGTAAATTGAAACCCGTCAAAATCTTCATGTAGAACAACGAAGTGGGAGACCTTCTACATCACACTCAGCAGATATCGTTAATGCAGTCCGCAGCATTATTAAAGGTGATCTTCTTCAGGTGAAACTAGTCACACTCATCGAAGTTCTTGTAAAACTTCCTCCAAACATCGAAATTGACCGTAACTGCCAGCTGCGACCACTGTGTGTTCCTTGTGAGCCTGAGTCAACAAACGAAGCACCGATTTGGCGCACAATTTTGAATATTCAAGTTTTTCTATTCAACAAGTACCTCCATGGTTGTTCGTAGTGTACTCACTGATCAGGAAGAGCCCCGTTCGTCTTTAAACTCATTCAGTGTCACCTATAACCCCACCCAAAGACACACGCACGGTCGCTTGCTTCTCTAATAAGGGGACCTTACTTTGTGAGCAACCCTCGTATTATATTCAGAAATCATTTTTTAAATATTTAGATATTCCATTTATTTCCAAAAAGATATCAGTTTTATTGTGCTATTACGAGAGATAGGAAAACTAACAATTTTTTAAAGATTAAGCTTACTATCTTTAAAAGATGTTAGTTTCTTTTTGTGTCATTATGACGGATAGGAAAACAAAAACCACTTGGATGATGACATCAATTTCATTTTATACCGATTCGAGTTTCTAGGGGTATAATATGTTAACATAGCATAATATTTTAATCAGGAGGATCTTTCTCTCTTGGACTTTCTCCGTTGGAGGTAGGTGCATAAAAAACAATATTTATAAACTTAGTTACGAAACTGTACATCTACAAAGATGTGTTACTAAAGTTTTCAATAGCATTAGTGCACAAATACTTACTAACTTCACTGTACTGAACTTCCTAATGAGATGTTATTTCTGCTTCGAATCGAAAGGTTTACATTTCGAGCACTAGTAGGTGTAGTATAATTTAAGTACATAATTTATAGAAATACATCGAGATATTTTGTTTCTGTTATACAAAATAAATATTTATAAAAATATAGGGTGAGTGAATAATCATGCAAAATATTTCAATATTTAGTAATTAGAGTCAACCTTTGGTTGAAATTTTTCGAAATACAAAGCCAAACTTAATGACTGCTCAAAACGTATTTACATTGTTACGATTGTGTGATATAATAGAAATTAAAAATAATTCAAAATCTGGCAAGGAGAACTCAGGGTTGTATTTAAAAAAAATACGTGGTTGATGCCTGCAAATTAAAAGATTATGTAAATAAAAGATTTCTTTTAGTTTTATATATCTCCCATGTTCTATCTCAGGAATAAAAATAAAACGAGAATCGAAAAACAAGTAAGTAAAAATAAGATTTATTTGCGACACTCTATGACCTCTTAATTGCATATTTCTTCCAATTTGATGCGCTATGTGGCTCTATGTTCGCTACAATGTAAAAAAATTAAAAAAATGTTTTATTTAGTGTATTCGTTAAAGGAAAGACGGTTGAGTTATTTTGTTGTCCAATAACTATTTACTAGAATTATATTCTTGAAAGAGGTTAGAACTTTAGTGTAAAGATAACACTGACGTATACTACTGGTAACACTTGGAAATAATGAACAAACGTCAAAGGATATAAAAGCTTGACCTTTTTCCAACTGGATATTTTTTACCTTATTAATGAAACCATTGGAATTAATCACAGAAAAACTAGGTGGTGCAATGGATAAACTTTCGAACTTCTCTCTTAACCATCTTGATAGGTGCTACGTCGGTGATCCAATAATTGTAGAAACAGTAGGACGCATCAGATTGGTGTAAATAGGAAACAGTATTAACATAGGTTTAGTTTTAATCATCTTCAGATTATGGCAACTTGGTTGGCGAAACACACCTCGAGTGCAGTATAGTGTTTTGGTGTTATGTGGGAAACAATGTCAGTGTAATTATATTGTCTACTGTATCAGGTTTACTACAATTATTAAAGTGAAATTAAAATAAAAAATATAATACAACTCATAATATATTACTTTCTGTAATTGGCAAAAATATGTAACTTAGTGTTATGTATATAATTAATTAAAAATAAATTACTTCAAGATCCCTATGTTGTACTAAAATATGTAAATTCTAAGGACCTTTGCCTGTGAGCTAAAAAGTTACCCTTTGTTATACCCTACTTTAAAAGGATTAGTCCATTCGGATTCATTAAATTCAATTGGGGTTAAACGATCCTGACAAACATATGTTATGTCCTTCCTGGTTTATTTTCCCTTCTCCTGAATTTTACAAATACTTTTAGAATATGCAGTTTTATTATTTAAAATACTTTTTAATGTAATTAAACAGCGGAATCCCATTATGTGTTGAATTTCTCCACTACGTTTCTCTTATTTTCTTAAAAATTGACGACATGACAGAAACTTTAGAACTAAACAAACATTTTTGAAAGTTTCTCCACTTCGTTTCTCTTATTTTCTTAAAAATTGACGACATGACAGAATCATTAGAACTAAATAAACATTTTTGAAAATTCAGGAACATGTATTTTGATGTGAACGGTACAGGGCTATAATGGTAGGTAATGGACCAAGTACATTGGCAGATTTAAGGATTAGATGAATTTGTACTATAATCTAGACTAGAATTTATGATTGACAAAAACATGCGTACCTACCTCTCAAAATCTTGATTTTAATAGTATTGATTTTTTTATTATTATTGTTTAACATCAGACTATTTCCACGACTTCAAGAGTTCAATGACTAACACCAAGAGACGAGTAATCCTGAAAATTAACCTAGAAATGTTGACAAACCCCTACTTTATCATGGAGTATCTTTCACTTGGTTATTACAGCATAGACAAGGGACATTCGGCTTTACATCTTGTCCGAAGAATGGTATGTTTTTTACACAAACATCGTCTAAATTTGTGCAGTTTCTGTGTATTTACCGACGTAGAGGCCACTAAAAGATCGGTAGGTATCACAGTGTTCTCTGCATATGATATGTGTGCTATGTAGCTACTACAGATTACCTTTGTTCTCTATTTTTGCGATACTTAGTTCCATTGGCAATTAGAATTGTATAGATACTCTTACATTGTAAGTTATTATGGTTTTGTGTACTGGTTTGAGTTGTTAATTCAACTGAATTATGGTACTACGGACACATAATTTAAAAAACTAAGTAGGTAGCATTGGAAAGCAGTTGAACGGGGTTTTGTCATGTTACTTATAGCTAATGCTTTAAAGTTCAACTTTATTTGTGCTGCTCTATGACTTAAAAAGATAATTGTCGATGTTTGAATGAGATGAATGATGATAGATGAATTGTAGAAAAACATTCAGTTTTCGTGATAAAGGACCCCATTTATGTAAAACATCTGTTTTCATCTGTAAATATCAATCTTGAAAGGGGTTGGAACGTTTGGTGTGAAGATAACACTGACGTAGTTTTCCACATAGCACCAAAACACTATCGAGTGCACGTCGAGTGCAGTATAGTGTTTTGGTGTTATGTGGAAAACTACGTCAGTGCTTTACCTAAATATCAACTAAAATTATTTAAATAATATTGGTTAATAGCTTACGTATTTTTTATCATTTGAAGTTTGTTTAGAGAATTTCGTATTATCCATTACTTTAATATATATAAGCAAATATGTTATCTGTATAATTATCTTCTTTACATAATATTTTTATATATTCTGTGTCTCATCAATCTCTAAGTAAGTAAGGAACTCCATCCAATACATTAATCTAAAATGGTTACACTTATAATAGTCAAATAAGTAACAGTTTGTTGGCTGGTTGTAGGTAAATGATTTTTCTTTTTTTTCCTTTTTCTTGTGCATATGTGGGTACTAATATGTTATATCAACTGAACTGTTTGTTATAAAAACTGTAGTTTTTGAGGGACAAATCAAAATTTAATTGAATTTAAAATAGTTATACTTTTGTAGCAGGTTAGAATTTCCGCCATTTTGATGAGATTTTGACGTTGGAAAAGTCCGACGAGATACTGTTGAATTGTTTGTCGAGGATATTCAATAAGACTATGTTAACGCTCTATCAATTCTACTATATATACAAACAAACAGTTGTTATTGTTATTAATGGATGTTTTACTGGTTGTATCAAGATATTTTCCTCTGTATGGTATCTATTAAATAATAATACTATAAAAAATATTCCTAGCTTTGATAAAATATCCTTGAGAAGTCTTTATATTTGGTCGAAATATTGAGTGCTTTTAAATTATAAACGAATTCTATTAATAAATTATTAACAGTTACACAAATATGAATTGTAGGAATTAATGGAGAAGGCTATGTTTACACAAAACTATTCTTACAATACACAAAACAATACACAACAAAATCAATCAGTAGTTGACATGGATAAATATGTTATATATTTAATGAAGCATAGATACAACCCTAAAACGGTCACATTGTAGAATAAGTTGCTAAACATTTTAATATAACGTGACTAAAACTGATTTTATACCTTGTGTTCTCCTCCAATTACAAAAGTAATTTTTTAAACTTCAGTAATGTAATGAAGTAGGCCCCAGTGTTTCATAAATTTACTATTATGTGACTAACACTGATCGCTATTTAAATCTTCTCGAGTAACAACAGATAAAATAACAATTATTTACATACAATAAAATACAGGGTTTTCCTTTATATTTCAAAAGCTTCCTAGGGAACTTAATCAACGATAAGGAGGAGCTCCCTTCACCATTGGTATTTTTTCGAATTCCGTAAAATAAAATTTTACCAGTATATACGAAATATACAGTCTGTCCATAAAGTAACCCCCCCCCCCCCTGCTAACTTTTGAACGAATCGAGTTAGAGAGTTTTAACAAAATGCAGGGTGAATCATGTAAAATGAAGTTGATTCTGACGATAAATTCAATTCTACAAATTCAAAGATGGCGCCACGGGCGCTGTCAACTCAATTTTTTTAAATGGCAAAGTGTGCCGTGTTGCACCTCATTTAAAAGGTAATTCCATTATCTACATTCTCGTTTTGAAAAATGATAATTGAGTTATCCGTTCTCTAGTTACAAGCGGTTGTATTAACGATATTTAAAAATTTTGCTTTTATCAAGTCTCCTTGCCTTTGCTTGCCACTGTCACTGAAATGTCAATAAGGTTCGAGAAAGTAGTTTAGCGTTCAATTTAAGAGTGTTTGAAAGTTCCTACAGGTTTTTTTCCTATCTTTTTAAGTTATCGATTCAATAGATTTGATAGATTTAAGAGGAAATTTAAGAGGAGAGCAGTACTTAAGAATGCTGCGGGAGGAAATTTTTCCAAAGATAGAAAGGGAGAAGAATAGCAGGAAATAACATTCAAAGTATTGTATTTCAACAAGATGGGGCCCCGCCTCATTTCTATGGACCTGTTACCGATTTTTTAAATAACCATTTCCCGGGCAGATGGATTAGCAGAAGAGGCCCGGTAGAATGGCCGACACGTTCCCCGGACTTAACTCTTCTTGATTTTTTCTTATGGGGATATTTGAAGTCTACAGATCTCCTCCAGTAAATATCGACGAACTACAGCAACATCTAACACATATGTGTAGAAATATCCCTGCAGAAATTTTAGGAAATATCAGGCAAGAATTTCAAAGTAGACGTTTTATGTGCCAAGAAGTCAATGGACAACAACTTTTTAAGTCTTTTATTTCTAGTTTTAATAAATATTTGTTCAAAATTTGTTGTATTAAAATATTAATTAACATTTTATTCATGGATCAGGTTAGAAACAGAAACGCTTGTAACTAAAGAACGGCTAACTCGATTGTCATTTTTCAAAAACGAGAAAGTAGAGAATTAAATTATCTTTTAAATGAGGTGCGACACGGCACACTTTGCCATTTAAAAAAATTGAGTTGACAGCGCCCGTGGCGCGATCTTTGAATTTGAAGAAACAAATTTATCGTCAGAATCAACTTCATTTTACGTGATTCACCCTATATTTTGTTAAAACCCGCTAACTCGATTCGTTCAAAAGTTAGCAGGGGGGGGTTACTTTATGGACAGACTGTATATATATTATAACAATATGTTGTTTTATGACAAAAGTAAGGAACGTAGAAGGATTTAGGATCGAGAAATTTAACAAACTCATGCTTAATAATAAAACTAAAGTAAAACTGACCTTATTTAAAAAGGATATAAGTTAAAAAAGGCATATGTATTCTGTTACTGGTAAAGTACTACTCAAAATTTGCTCAAAATAGTAAAAATCTCAATATTATGATAAAATATGTAAGGTTAGGTTCGCAACTTGAACAATTTCAGCAAAAGATTTTTTTAAAATCAGTAAAACGTAAAATTTTCATCTCACATACGTAGAACAACTTATTACAAACATTTACATATACCATACCCAAAGGGGAACACATTTCACTGACCTAGAAAAGAAAATTATATCAGCATACAAAAAACGTAGCGATTTTGCATAAAAATTTTATTAAAACAAAGAAATATTGAGAAATAGCAATACACATAGTTTAAATAGTAAAAAGCAAATATCACATGCACAACAGATCTGAAATTATGAAATGAAATAAAGCTTGTATCGGCAAAATAGTCTTTCAAGTAATTCGGATGATATCACAGTAGAAATTTCTTCAAACTTGACATATGGGGTATCAAATCCAGCAGAAACACCCACAGAATCTTTTCCTATAAGCAGATATGTGGAAGAGGGAAGCAGAGTACCTAAAAACATAAAAAAATAAGATAAGATTTGACAGTTGACGAACGGTAATCCTCAAATTAAGAAAATGTTGGTATAAAACTTAGTGTATAGGTAATAAAAAAAGTATAGAATATAAGTAAAGGACGCTATTAAGTGAAATTATGTAAAAAGACACTCTAAGAGAAGTTTGTTAAAAGTTTTATGATAGTTTAGTAAGTAGTATAACAATTTAAAAAAAAAATTAAAGAAATACATTGTAATGCATATCAAAAGAAAGCTTATAAAACGCAGAGAATGCAGCTACTTTATTTTCCATGAATTTATTCATAAAAAGAAATATTATCAAAATTAAAATTTTTAAATTTCAACATGACATGTTGTCATGGCAACATTCAAAATTTTTGCATTTCCTATAAATATAGGTGCAAGAAAAGTTGAAGTTCAGTTCCAATTTAGCATTAAAGCCAAACGCACGTCGCATAAAACAAAGTATTTCATTAAAACAGTAAAATATCAACTTACCTTTGACATAACCAAATTTTGTTCAGAAAACAATTTTGGAGTGAAACGTCAAAAAAACTTTGTAAACAGCATAAAACCTTGAATCTGGTGATAGTGCAACGAATATCATTGTGAAAGTGCTCGGTGAAGGAGATAAAAATAAAAAATTAAAGTAAACAAATCAGTACGACTGACAGTTGTCATTGCTGTCAAGGTACACAACACAAAGCAGATTCAAGGCAAGGCGCAGAAAGCAGACACGGATCAAATTTTGTAGAAACCACTGGACTACGGATAAATAAGAAAGGATAACTTCGAACAACACAGAATAAAGGTAGCTGTCATAGATTATTAAAAATACCAAAATCTAAAACTCAAAATGATCAATTGTAACTATTTCAAATGAACGTTTTTTATTAGTATAAGAAATCAAACATTACATTACAACAAGTAGTTTTAAGTTAGCGCAGGTTAGATTTTAAGGAAAATTTGTCATAAAATTTTATTTATTTTGTCATTCGTTAATTGTCAAATTCGTTAAAAATTTCAAGTTCTAAATTAAATAACGTAAAAATTTTAATATATTTTTCATATTTTCATAAATTTCAGATTAAAATTTAAAAAAATAAAGTATACAGCGTGATAAAAGAATTAAAACAATAGAAAAAAGCAAATCAAAATATAAATAGTGAAAATTGAGAAAAAGAGACAGATCCTGTAGCAGAATACTTAAGCTATACAGGTAAGTAAATTGAGGTACGGGCACAAAAAGGTTCCATGAACCGACTTTAACCCTGAGATAGAACTCATATAATACAATGCATATTTTGACGTGTCCAACGTGGGCAACAAATCAATACAATATATATATATATATATATATATATATATATATACTATACTACCACTATAATCGATTCAGTCAGTGGCTCAGAATTTGGTGTATCGATTGGTTAATCCACAGATCGTGGGTTCAAATCCCCATTCTGCCGTACAGTTTTTAGTTAAATTGTCATATTGCCAAATTTTTTCAAAAGGAAAGGGGGTCAAGTGATACGTCATTGGAAAGCGTTTTTGATGCTCTATACAGTGGCACTCCATTTTTGAAATCGTTTAAAACTTACTAATTATTGAAGTTTCATTAATACATTTCAGGAAAAATGCCAAAATTAAATCAATTTCATTTAAAACCTTACCGTATCGACGGAATAAGTGTTGAAAATGTTTTCCACCAACCTCCATACAGCGATACAAATTATCTTAAAATCGTCGTCGTACATTCAGCAGCACTTCCGGTGTCACTTCGCAACATACGTTCATGATTCATTCCCGCAAGTCTGCTAGTGTATCTGGTGAAGTGCTATAGACTTTACTTTTTATACGTATCCCCACAAAAACAGATCCAGAGGACTTAAATCGGGCGACCGCGGAGGCCACTCAATTGCGCCCCTTCGTCCTATCCGTCGGTCTGGAAACGTTTAATTCAAATAATCACGAACAATCCGTGAGTAATGTGGAGGTGCTCCATCCTGTTGGAATACTATTTTCTGTTCAATGTATCCAGCCTTTAATATTAGTTAAAACTGGTCTAATGGCATTTTTCAAGGTGGTGGCCTCCGCGGTCGCCCGATTTAAGTTCTCTGGATTTCTTTTTGTGGGGATACGTAAAAAGTTAAGTTTATTACACTCCATCAGATACATTAGAAGACTTACAGGGATGAATCATGGACGTATGTCGCGAAGTGAAACCAGAAGTGCTGCAGAATGTACGACGACGATTTGAAAATATTTGTATCACTGTATGAAGATTGCTGGACAACATTTTCAATACTTACTGCGTTGATACGATAAGTTTTTAAATGCAATTTATTTATTTTTTGCATTTTCGTAATAGCTATTTACCTAACAAGTGCGGAAAATAAATTTTTCCTCACGAGTCTGCTGTTCACCGAACGACGCGTAGCGGAGTTCGGTGAAGCAGACGAGTGCAGAGAAATACATTTTCCGCAAATGTTAGGTACAATAGTTTTTCTACAGACGTGCGGAAATAAGTATATATAATTCGTAATAATTTAATAACTTTTAATAACTATGGCAAACATTAACAATACATAGTAAACAACAAAGAATAAAATTATTCTTTGTTATAATTAACATGGTAGGTAACCGAAAACTGGCAATTATAAGCATTATTAATTAAACTGGGAGCATTTTGATGGTGAGCTTCGTTAGCAATAATGTTGACACTTTTTCTTCTCAACTTGTCATGCTGGTGCTGTTTCACTAGTTCATTGTTGTCAGCAATAGCATCAATTTCACACGCGAAACTTGTAGAAGGTAAGGGCGAAGGCGGAGGTACACTTTCCTCGAAATTTTCTCCTTTAGAATATAGAATTTGGTTGGCTATTCGTTTTTTGTTCCCCATGGATTCGTCCACATATGATTCTGCAACTTTCGTCGATTGCCATCCCCCGAGACGTTTCAAATTAGTAATATCCACTCCAGCGTCAGCCAACATGGTAGCCGAAGAGCGTCTATAACAATGTCCAGTAAAGCTCTCTGGATTTGGAAGTTTCAAAAAAGCAGCCACATCGGATGGCATCTTACCAAACTTATTAATGCCAACAGTTTGAATAGTACATGTACCTTTTTGGAAATTAACAAAAAACCTTTGATGCGGTGTACTTTTGGGACGCAGAGACATGTACTTCTTGATTAAATTAAGATTTTTTTCTCCAGTTATTACAAAGCTTGTACTCTGGTGAGTCTTGCTATCCGGTATTTTCACCAAAAATAAATCTCCTTGTTCGACTACGTTTTCACACAACAGATAAGTCAATTCTTCGCGCCTACAGGCTCCAGCGATTCCAATGATAGTTGCGACTTTGATTAGTAAATAAGTATCGTCAGGCGCAACGCTTAAAAATTTTTCAATATGTTCCTGATTTAACACTTTAGACTTTTTTGGTCTAAAACCTATCATTTTCTTTTTTAAAAAAGCAATCAATTTAAAATGCCTGCTAATATCAATGTTTTTCTTAATTTTTAGTATAGATTTCACCATTGAGTACTTGGACCACATTGTAGAAGGTTGAAAATTCTTTGAAATTTCTTGAAAGTAAACTAAAAGTACCTCTTCTTTACTGATGTTCGTTATTTTCTTGTTGATGCACCATTTGACGAACTTTTCGTATTCTTGAATGTACCTGACTTTGGATTTTTCTGGAAGCAAATTCATATCTACTTCTTTTGCTGCGCTCAAAATATATTCTGGAACCCCGTCTTCCATGGCCAGATTGTCAAATTCACCTTCAATCATTCTAATAATGCAGAAATATGAAAAATACACACTTTTAAAAAGCAATTAATCACAAATAAATAATAATAATATCGAAATGTTAGTTTATTGATTTCTAATGATTGTTTAAGCGTCCTTAGTAACTTGGAAACCTGGTAGCTAAGCAAGACGAAATGCATTAAGCCTGTTACACACTCTGAGATACATATCAGAGACGGTCAATTAATGAATTAATAAATAATAAATAATTATTGTTGCTGCAGTCCATGTTGGTACAAAATATTGTTATAATTTCCTGTTATCTCCATTCACGTTGAGATATGCATTGATATGTGTATCGCGACAAACAACGATGCGTGTATAGTAATTTTCAATATTACGTGCGGAAAAATATTTCTGCACTAGTGCGAAAATTTTTTCCGAACTAGTGCGGGAAAATCAATTTTCCGCACGAAAATCAGTGCGGAAAATCGGGTTTTCCGCACGGCTATAGAAAAAATGTATTAATGAGATTTTAAGAATTCGTATTTTCTAAACGAATTTACCGAATATCAAAAAGTGAGCGCCCCTGTATAGAGAAGCAAAAACCATTTCCAATGACGTATCATTTGACCTTCATTTCTATTTGAAAAATTTTGGGGATGCCACCCGCACATACGAGGGTGAAATTTCGGAAGTTGTCCTCCTCACAAACAAAATAGACAGACAAAATAGGTTTTTCAGCGTTTTTCAGACAAAATCTTTTCCTGGTAGTAATGTCCTACGGTACGTTTTCGATGGACCACACTGTATATGCCGTTGTAATTCAATAGTGAGGGTGCATAATACTAGCATGCAGTGTTTACGGCATATTTCTTCAAATACTAGATCAATCTAGATCATAGATTCGAGTGAATGATCTGTTATTAGGTTGATCAATTGGTGAAGACTCAAAAAGGTTAGATCGTACTGTACTTGTAGTTCTTGTTGAATTGTATCCACAGATTATTTTCCTATAAATTAAAATATACAAACTTCTTGAAAAATAAAGTGAAGGGGCTCTGTGCGCTTGTCTAATTGGCTAATTTGTTGTTTTTTTTTATTAACAGGCCAGAAGATGCACATACTATACTGTAGGTACTACTCAAACAGTGTTGGATTCAGAATACATCATACCTACTTCTTCTCAAATATTCAGTTAAATACCAAAAATATCTTCAAAAGTTGTTATATTTCTGACATAAAAACACAGTGGTATAACTTACTTAAATGTAGTTTATGGTAGTCTCCAAACTAAAATAGCAATGTTAAATTCTAATAAAAGTACCCTCAAAACACGTGGTTTTGAACTGACCAGAAATTTATGGAACCTCTGGAAATAATTTACTGTACAAATTGCTCCAAATATATTTTCACTAATTAATTAAATATACAATTGTAATAATTATCTAAATGGAGCTTAGATTTTTAACTCGATTATAAAAAATATAGGACGTATGAACAGTCTGACATCATCTCAACTTTAAGGCAGCCCGCACACCAAGGACGCATCAAACATAAAACATGAAACATACGATATGAGGTAAATGTTGCATGCTGTATGACCGCGCACATATAAGCAGTAAAAGTTTTAAGCGATATCCAGTAGACAATGTCTTCTTCGAGTGAGGAAGATGTCATTGTAGCATGGCAATTTTTGCAAAAACGTAATAAAAGAGAAAAAAAGAGATTGCGTCGATATTGGATTCATCCCTTACTTACTACTGCACGGACAAAATTAATATTAAAAATTGGATCATCCGCCGACGACATTTCGGTCTCAATAATAATAAACTCGTATAGTAAAATTAATTTTGCAAAATATAATTTAATTACCTCCTTGAAACATGCGACAACTACTGCCATCAGACACGCATAGAATGTTGCATGCAGTATTGGTAGCGAGATAGATACCGCTGCCGCATAGGTGTACGAGGGTGGGATGAATATACATTCGTTTAAGCGGCGCATGTCTACTTGCAGTAATTACCGCTTACCGCATGTTTCATGTTTTATGTTTGATGCATCCTTGGTGTGCGGGCTGCCTTAAGAGTCTCGCATTTATCGTCTTCTTACATTTGCAAAACTGCAGAAAAACAATCTCCGTTTGATAGCCTTAGACCAATTTATTATATTAAATATGAAATAGAATAGAAATTGAAATGTGGACATATTGTAATTTGTTATAAATAGACACTTTGACTTAGATCTATTGATAAACACACATTATTAAGTAAAAACAGTAAGTACATTAATCGCACTATAAAAATTACGCTGTTCAATTTTGGAAAATACAGAAATTGAATATTCTTTATTCTGTGGTGCGTTTGTCTACTGATATTTTGAATTTTGACGGCTTGCCTATTTTTTGTACATAATTGTTGTTAACTTCGGATTTTTCTACCTCAGTTTGTATTTTGAATTTTTATTATTATTTTCGATTAAAAAGATATATTTCTGCTGAGATATATTATGCTTTGACATAAATTGTTCTCCAGTTTTCAAAACTATCAAAGATTTGACTATATCATTCAGTTAAAAACTTTCAGATGAAACGGAAGTGATATAAAAGTAACAAAAGAGTATTTAAATATTATTGCCCAAGAGATTGAAAATTGAATTTGGTAGATGCTTCCGTCATAAAAACATGTGAGTTATGATACCATTATGTAAAAAGAAAGTGATGGGAACACTACACAGGTGGCAGATATAATATGAAAAACAAGATTTCCCACAAATAATTTATGTTTGAGGATTATTATGTGTAGATATACGGCACACAACCGTCCACCCTTCACTGACTGCTTTGATTTATGTGAGCCTTACTTAATAAAATAGATTTATAAGAAAATTTATTCATACTGCATACGCTGAATACATGTTATGAGGAAATAACCTATCCAGGGTTGTGTATGCGAAAAGTTTCTGGAAAGGAAAATTCTATCAAAATAATAAATGAACAGAGCGAGAAAAACGTAGATACAAAGTGTATTGACATGTAGATTGGTAGGTGTAAAAGTTTAGTTTATTTACAGGGCAGATTTATAACCAAAAAAATATACATGTCACATTCAAAGAAATTCACAATAATAGAGAAAAAGAAATCCCTAAAAATATAGAGAAAAAGTATATATTAGGTATGTGTATATTCTTTTATATACGCTGTTTACTGCATTATCTTCAACAGATGTTTATTGAAAGCAATATATACACACTAATTTCTAAATATTGCGGAACATTTAAGGAGGTAGTTACTTGGCTGAAAATTAAGTGGATTTTTTATATAAACTTATGTCCCAAATGAAAATTTGAAAAGGGATACAAAAGTGAAATTTGGGAGACATAATGTATTTAGATAAGGATTTCTTACATATACCTACTGTGTCCTACTTTCCGTTTTATAAATTTCCTATCACCTACTTAAATAACTATGCTATGCATACTAGAGCATTCTATTATTTTACTTGGAAATTATCAATTTTACAAAAAGTGATATAGGCAAACATTAAGTTTTCCAACATATATTTTTAAATAAGAAAATTAGGCGCGTATAAAATGTTCTAATAAAAAACAAAAGAGGGTTACAGATTTCACCTCTTTCTAATCTCTGGAAAGGGAGATTAGAGATTCTAATCTCTAGTTTTAAAATCTCCGAAAAAATAAAAACTCAATTTCAATCCTACCCTTTGAGGGGTATAGCTCGGAAGGGGAGGGCGTTAGGCCATAAGTTTATATAGAAAACTCTCTTTCATTTTACCCAAGGAAACACCTCCTGAAATATTTCACATGAATTTAGAATCACCCTGTGTACCAATGCGTTGTATTTTCCGCCCGTGCACTCAGAAAGGTTTGGTAATTATACTTAGTATTTGGTTTATTTTATCAAATGGTAAATTTGAGTACAGAGAAATAAATATCAACCTGAATCAGCTGTACAATTTTGTTATTTGGCTATAACAACCAAAGTAATGTAATACCCCAATTTTTTTATTTGGTAACTATAATTAAATCAATATTTGATTTAATATTTGATTTTGTAATTATACCCAAACTCTTACTTAGACCAAAATTGAATTTAGTTCTAGAATTACCAAATCTGTTGTTCATATAAATCAACCGTAATCTAAAATGAAAATTAAATGAAGTGAACTGTCAAATGTTGGTATATTAATATTATGCTATATTTAATGCTGATTTTTATTTAGTTACCTGAAAACTGATACATTATTATGTTATGAATCCTATGGCAGATATGGGTGACCAACTATTATGTTTATAATGAATACAAAGAAATATTTCCCAAGCAGCACAATTAGTCTGTTTTACCACAGTTTAAAGCCACAGTAACCTAAATTAGCCTATATTACGTTATTGTAACCATTATATTCAACTTTGATAGCATATGGACTTAATGGTGCATTAAGCAATATTTATTTCATATTTCCTTAAGAAATGGCAGATAAGTTAAATTTACTTTGGTGTAATTTGCAAGGAATGTTTACGTTACTATTCCGTAAAATTTAACCACAAAGTTAAATCCTAGCTTGAAGTCTATCTACAAGAAAATGTTACATAATATTACATCACATTGTTTACTTTTAAGTTACTATATTTGGTCTTAACTAAACAAGTATATTTTACTAAACGTTGACGTTAATGAAACCAGAGTGTTGTCTTACCTTATTGGTCTGTTTTAAGTTATAAATCTTAAGAGTCTATTCACTGTAGATTTAACAGGCATGACTACGGGGTCGGGTTGAGAGGTTGGGTAGCTGAAGGGCGGAGACTTACATATTCCCACTACCGAATTATTAAGATTTCGGAGGTGCACGTAAAGCCGAAGTAAAAAGGCACATGGAAATAAAGTTAGCCCTTATTGCAAGGGTACAGGATTTGTCTGATAATGGCAACAAAATTTCTTTTTAATGTTATAAATTAGGTATATATCACCGGAAAGATCAAAAGAAAAACTAGATCCCTATAGTAGTCGCTGTCTTTTATAGTTTTTTTATAATTAGACACGAGACGAACGCCGATTTTGGGCTTATTTCGGACTAGTGAATGGACCCTTAATGGTCGGAATTCATTTCAGTTTTACTTATATTATACCTTAATTTAACTTTCCTACTTTCTAATGGTATAATTTTAACCTAAAAGTTAGTATTACTTTTAGGTTAAACCTTCTTTTTTACTTTTAGGTTAGGTTAAAGGTTAGGTTTAGGCTTAGGTACCCTGAAAGTTATTTTTATTTAGAAATTGAATTAGGTCTTTTCCTTGTAAAGTAAAATTACGTTTTCTTTGTCTAAAGCTACCTCAAGGGTTAAATGGCCATTTTATATATCGAGTCTGTTTAAGTTAAGCACTCCTCTCCTGTTATTTATGGTAAATTCATTAGTAATAGTGAACTGCTAGTTAATTATGGATTCTAAATCAGAGAAAATCAGATCAAGAACAAAAGCATGTGACCTCCAACAAAGTGTACCTTAGAGTATCAGGTCGTCCACCACCACTGCCTGTGGACAGAAGGGTGTTTGGCTAGCTCAATGGAGACGGGGTGGGTTTTCGTACAAAGAATAATTGTTTATTTATTTTTTTTTTATTATGATGTTCAAGGGCGCCAGACAAATTTTCCCCGTTGCCAAATTCACCCAAAAAAAGTAATCAACTGACCTCGAAAACTTGTCAAACAAGACCATGAAATAAAAGACCTGTAAATTATCTAATGAGCTATTTAATGAGATTTTGATATAAATATTTTCATAATATTGACAAAGCATTTGAAGTATGTAACATTAAAAAAAATAGTAGTAAGTAATTTTGGAAATTTTAATTACTAACACCAAAGCTAAATGTAGGTATATGCAAAGGCACTAATCTTCAAAACATAAAGCGATAGAAGCGCAAAATAAAAATACTAATAATAGTAAGGCAAGTACGCAAAAATTAAGGGCGTGGCACAACACATGCAGTTTCGTTGTAGTCGTGAAAAAAACAAAAGCATAGGCGAGTATACTCTAGACCTTGATAGCGTCGCTTGAGCTCAGGCGCAACCGCTTATTCTGGTAAAATAAATAATGCGTAAAATAAATAACCGCAACCACCTTAATTTTGCAGGCACCGCACAGAAAAACTACCTTTAGGAAGGTAATAAACTTAAAATTTAAACAAAGCTATGAAACTTAGCCAATAAAATATACCAATCGTATAACTGCTAGATATGCAAAACTTATATAAAATCTAATAATACTTTCAGCTCAGTTAATCAAAGCAAAATAAAAAAAAATAATAATAATAGCAAGCGTTATTATTTTAGCAGAGCATCAACAGCAGTAGCAAAGAAGAATAAGCACTAAACAACTATAAGCTATAAATAAGCCAAAGCATGTAAAACTTTCCTGAGAAAAGCTAAATAATATTAATTAAGCAGTGACAAAAACTTGCATGCTCCTAGGAAACCTTGGAAGGGGTGTCAGGCTTGGAAGTCGATCCTAAGTCCTGCTGGTATAAATAGGTGGCGTTGTACCGAGCACGTCGACTATCACCATGGATAAAAACCCTAGTAAGAAATAAAATTAAATCATCTCTTACTTATTTATGCGAGAACTAGTTGGTCAACCAATAAATAAATGTTAAATAAAAATCAAAATGTAATTGAAACATTCAATCTTAAGGCATTGATATAAATGCACTATTAGCACTTATATTAACGAAATTAATTTAACTTAACTATAACAACTAAGAAATGAGTGGATTTACTCGTGAGTAAATATTTAGATAGGTACTTGTTTTCCTAGTTGGCTTCAATAAAAATAAATCTGGCAACATCGGAAATCGAGCACATGTGAATAGAAACTTTAAATGAAAATTATAGAATAGGGACTACATCGTAGAAAATACACCTTATTTTAACTATTTATACTAAAAAGTTACATACCCTTGCTCCAAGGGGTTTTTAATAAAAATATCAGCACCCGTGGCTTACTCCAAGGGACGCAGAGGTGTTCCAATTATGAGCCTTATTAAACCTATAAATAAAGACTTCTGTAGTCTCATACTATACAACTGCTGTAGAGAAGAAAATTTCCAAATAACTTGAGGTAACTTTACAAATGACTTACCGTAGAATGGTAGCACGATACCGGAAGACGTGATGTGATAATAATCCTTTTTCAAAGTTAATAATCTAGGTTCACTAATACCAAAAATACGCTAATCCAACAACCCGTGAAGCCTAGATTGACAATAGATTTCCTGGAAAAATTATCCTCGAACGAGATGCTTCCAAAATTCATAGATTTTCCAGAAAAACCTCACACACCACACTGTCTACACAGGCACCGGAAGAAAACGAAAAACCTTGACCTGTCTGTCAGATTCTTGAAATCCCCTGCCCTTCGCAGTTATTGGTTTCGTACCAACCAACCAGAGGCAAGGACATTTCAAGAAAAGTTTATAAATGTCTTAAGTTACGCTCAACTTAGACAAAACATATTACCATGGGTATCCTACAGTATCACAACAAAGGTAAGATAAAATAATGGCATAATACTTGGATTTATTTCCAATTAAAATAAATAGTCATAAATTAGTTTTCCTGCACATTCTGGCAACAATGTGCCGCGCAGAATCTAAGACGATTTAACAAACAGTCAACGAGGAAGACAGAAGACCAAGGCTAATTTGACAACAAAATGGTGAAGTGGGTATCAGCTGATCCAACCGGGACATAAACAAACAAAGATTCTTCAAGAATAAAATGCATAGCTTCAGGCGCTTAATCTACAGGTAAGTAGTTAGTTTTAAGGCGTTATTTTGATGTAAAAGTATACCTGTATACCTACTTGTAAAATCGGGAGATATGTTTGTTTACATACCATGGTACCAATATTTATGCTATCTTTATTATTTGTTTTAGGGCTTCCAGAGACATTTGTAGACTGAATGAGGAAGCTATATGTTAGTCTACCTATGCAGCTACAGTCCAGTACCCGTTACAACACTACGCAAAAATGCATTCAACTAAGGATACTGGGAAACTTCCACATTGGTTAAGGGATGGTTTATCCAGCCTCAGCCTACGAAACTGTACCTATTAGAAATGAGCAATTGATAGACAAATATCCCAGTACGGAAAAAGGTAGCTAATCTAAATAAGAACTTAGTTAAATGTTTGTTTATGTGGACCGTTCTATTTTAGGGAGGAGTGTGAGAAGATGTTCCTGAGATTGCTAGAAAGCCACAGAGGGTAGTGTTACTGTGAATTTATAAAATATGTATAACATTCTGTAGGTACCTATTTCTGTAATATAGTGAATAAAAGATTTATAATTGTATTTAATGTCTTGATATAAGAGTGAAAAGTAACTTAACTGTATATACCCGGTGGCAAAATACAATGCTAGAAAATAACCGTAACAAGCATTTAAACGATATCGATACACAAGTGATTATTCCCGAAAAATAAAAAGTATATTTATTTAAAAATAAAATTTTTATATATATTGAATTATTATATTTAATTAGTACTTGTAACACACACATCTATTAACAAAGGATAAATAATCTAATTTCAGAATCTCAAAATGTCTTCTTTTTATAGTAACAATGCAAGGCTCTTTATACTTTAAAACCTTACAATATCTAAGCTTTAGAGAATCTGCTTAAAAGAAATACTTAAACATAAAAAGACGATGTCCTTGGAAAATTTGGGTTCAGTGAATTTGAAAGGGTCGAATAATCGATTTAATCGGATTACAGGCAGGTGGTTTGTCATTTAGAGAAATTGCTAATTGCCTGCGCACAGATGAGGAGACTGTTCTTAGAAGTCGGTATCAGAGTAATTATCAAACTAATTTATCTGAATTTCAGACGTGAAATAATTAATTCGGAAATAAGTTTTAGCAGGAAAAATAAATTCTACTGCTATGCAAAGCGTTAGTAATAAATTGATCTATGATATTCATGCTTATGTTTAAATTCAGTTGCTACCAAAAGTAGATTTCTTTGTCTTTATTCCAAATGTCATCTAATTATAGACATAAACAAATCATGCGATATTCAGTTCCAATGATTGAACATGTGCAAACTAGTCATTGTGATTAATTAAGACAACACAACAACCTTATCGTGGAAAGAACATGTCCGTCAAGTTGTTCCCGCCACATATGGTGCTATACATATTAATATGTATTTTGTTTTCTGGTGAATATATATAAATTTGAATTTTATTTATTATTTTATTTGTAATTTTTAATTTAATTATTTTAATTGTTTAGATATATTGTTGTTTTATAAATTTAATTATTTAACTAGCTTTCTGATTCTTATGACTTATTTCTTTTCTAGCTCAGCTCATATACTATACCTTTTAAATCTCTTTTCTTTTATTTTCTATTAGAACATAAGATTCTTAACTCAGGAGTCAGTTCAAATGAAGTTTTCAAAAGACAATCTCAGCTCAAAATAAATAGATATTGAAGTTTTATAAATCTTTAATTTAAAACAATGTATTGATTTAAATTCCACACTTTTTATAATATAAGAAATTACTCAAATTTTTAACACTTATAACTACTAATTAATTGACCAATTTCAAATTTTTAAATTCGTTCTTAAAACATGTATACAAGACCAAAAATAATTATGTGCCTTTTTATTTATCTTCCCAAATTCGCCCCTTTTATTTATGTTTGTATGCAACACTCTTTACATGCACAATTATTGTTTGTCCTATAAATTCTTAAAATTAAACTTTATAGATCAATTCAGTTTTCTACCTTATCAACTTTACTATAACCTAACTTTATAATCTAAAATAGTTCACTTTAATGCAAAGTTTATATCTAAATTTGTGATTAATTCTTGTCTAAAGTTCTTATATAGCGGATCTTATCGTTGGTAAGTATTATCAAATTATATATTTTTCAAATATTCTTTTACTTTGGCCTTTTCGAAGTATTTTGTTGTGCTAGCTTTTATTTTTAAATCACTTTATAAATTTTAAAGAAAGGTACCTTTTTAATTTCTGGTTTTACCTCCCTGTGTTTGTAGTTTTTTTTTTATTCTGCAACCTGCATTGAATGAAACAGGAACTCCTTGTATATGGTTTCCAATGCTCTAGGTCCCAATTTAATAAATGGAAACCGTGGAAAATTACTCTGCAACTCCTCTAACCTCTTTCTTGCAAACTTAAGTACTATTATTATTCCTTTTTTTTTAAATTTTCTCTCTCAAAATCACTAAATCTTTTTTAAATTTTTTCGTAACCAAGTAAATAATTTTCTTGTTTTTCCGTACACTAAGATTTTTAATGTCTTAATCCGTGACTAAAAGTTTATCCACATGATTTTAATTTCTTAATTAGTTTTTTATTTCACTTACACTGCACTGTCCTAAACTACTACATTTGTTCCAATGATTTTATACAATATTTTAATACTTAAATTAAACATTTTCTTTTAAATTTAACTTTTATTTCTTATATTTTGTAAGTGTCCTGGTTGTAACTCGTAAATGTAGCCTTACCTGGCATTTGACATTTGCTGTCATGGTAAATTTTAATTTAATAAATTTTAATTTTGAATATAAAAATAATTTAAATGTCTACTCGTAATGTTGTTTTTGTTATATGATATTGGAGTTCGTTTTCTGACAAACAATTTGACATCTGTTAAGTTAAGCAATTCGATTCTATTTATTTGTAATTTTTAATTGACTCGTGCAATGCATGCCTTTCTTATGGATTTATTTTTGAAAATCTTTAAATAATATTTGATTTATTCTGGTTTTCTGCCAATAATTACAATTTAAACTATGTACAATCACAATAACATATGGTATTATCAATTTTATTCAGTTTCTTGTAAATCATATCACATAAATTGTTTAATGTTGATATATGTTTCCTATCTGCTTTAACTATCGCTATAATTCTATTTTGTATCAATATATTCTAATATATGTAGACTTTGCTAATGCGTTCAGTCTTTTTGGAGTTTAAGTTATACAGAAAACAAACAATTGAAAGTGGCCTGTATAGAATAATTTCATTGAACATTTTAATTTCGAATATTATAATTATTCTTGATTTTTATGCATGGAACGTTCTATGTACTTTTATATCTTATATAAGTACTCTCCAACAACTTATAACAAGATACATTTTCAGCTATGAGGCAAGTTTGTAGCCCTGAGCTACAGACTCGACTAAAATACTTCCTATACAAATCAGTAACATTCATTCCATGAGCCTTATTAGTATACTTCGTACAGGGCGGACTCTAACAGAGTCGTACTCAGGTCACTGGCCTTGCCAGCTGACTGACAGTCCGTAAATAACTTTTGGTTATTTACGGAACGTTGTAATAATCGGTCGGTGACGCATAAACAAATTTCTCTTTTACGTCTTTTACGTTCTAGCGTGCTCGTATTCGCCGTGTATACTATAAACGTTTACTAATATTATTATCAATAACTATTAATGAGAGAAGTAAATCAAGTAAGATGCCAAAGGAGAGAAGAAATAGACGTGAAGTATTTCAAATGTGGTTTGACAGTGATCCTGAATATTACAAGGACATACGCATTAAAGAAAGTGACTTGTTTTGTACTGTGTGTGATCGCATTATAAATTCTTCTGACAAAACTAAAGTGAATAGACATTTGAAGAGCCATGCCTCGTCCAGCGCTGATAACTCGGAATTTTTCTATGAACTTACAAAAGCCTTTCTTGCAAGTAATATTCCGTTAAGCAAACTAGAGAACCCTAAATTACGTACGTTTTTAGAAAAATATACTGACCGAAAACTGCCACATGAAAGCAGTTATAACTAGATGGGGTACTTGGTTAGAAGCCGTAGGGTATTTATTATGCCAAACATTTCGATGGTATAAAAGATGTTATTTGTAGATTTAATCCAAATGAAAGCAGCGCCATACACAGACTCCATGACATACTAAAGGACCAAAGTATTCGCGATGACATACACTACATTAATAAACACTATGGTTTCTTAGTTACTGCAATCACGAAATTGGAAACACATGGATTACCGTTAAAAGAACAGTTTCGCATATTGGAAGATGTACAGAAAAATATATGCGATGCCAGTTATATACGTCCAGTCGGTAATGCAATAAAAGAAAAAATGCAAAACCTGTTAAAAAGGAATACAGGATATCCCATTTTGGAAAACATAAGCAAAGTGTTAGCTGGGACTTGTCAGGAGTTGCCAGCCAATATACTAATGTACAGTTCATGCCTCAACCATTTTCCGTACTGCCCGTTATCTTCAGTAGACGTTGAACGGTCTTTTTCCCTGCACAAATTAATACTGAGTGATAGACGTCGCCGTTTCACTCCAGGAACACTTAGGAACAGAACACACACGTGATAATATGTTATAACAACCGCCAATTTGCCAGCGAAACCTTCTCTGAACACTAAGGATTGTCAGGTAAGAGTTGTCACTTTTACGTAGGTATTTTCTTAATTTATATAGATATTATATCCTTGACTTATTCGTGGTATTTGGTAATAATAATATGCACATTGCGTCATAATTTATTGATATTTCCATTTGTAACCTTAGTACGATCCTGTTAAACTCCGCGCTCGCACGAAGTATACTTATTAGTTATAATGAAAATACGTGGAATGTTGTTTTTGTATCTGGAATCATTATAACGAAGGTATCGCTACTGATTCTACATCAATACATCACAGGTATATACAAGGCTCGATATGCACATTACTATAATTAATGATAATAGAAATCTAATCTATGTTTCCACCATTGTTGGTGTGAGAAATATCGCATACATTTTCATACTTTATCCTCTGTTTTGCAGGTAGAAAATTAATGTGGAAATGTTATCTTTTATCCTCTACCATAGCTTTAGGCACATCTTTTGTATCACTGTCGCTGAGGGGTCTTATTTTATTTAGCTTTACTTCCATAAAAAACTTCTTCCATTATCAACATTATTGTTGTTGCTTTTTAGTGTTTCACTAGAGCCAACGATTCTTTACCCTTGCGTCGACAATGTATAACATGATCAACGTCAAAACCCAAGATAATTATAATAACTCAGGTTAATGTTAAAAAAGAACATATAATGAGATTAATATATTGTCTCTTGATGTTAGTGAAAACACATGTCAGCTATAAAGTAAATAGAAATAACACAAACACATGAAAGTTTGTTGTACTATAATAAACGAATGCGCATTTGATTGGCGTCTTTGTCAATTGCATTCGAGCTTGGTTTATACTGTATTTTCTAACATTATTTGTCTTCGGTTTACCTTTCTGTGTGTTACTTTGTCGATTTATGTGTTTATTTGATTTTTGCTTTATTTGATCAGTGCCTGAAAGTATTCTTTGTTATTAAATGTGCTTTGCTTAGTTTTGTGTTATGGGGAAAAGTTATATAGTTAGATATAGTTAGATAGTGGAGTTCTACCACTATCATACCTACAAGTAAGTAAATAAAAGGGGTACACTTTAATATGTTAAATAAATAGGAATTCCAATAAGATTTCGGAATGATGCAGATTTATCACTTCAAATATAATTGTTTATGAAGACTGCAATAACCTATTCTTTACGAGCGTCTATAGTTTTTATATTCAAAAGTGATTCCAATAGATTTAGTTCACATTTTTAATCTGTAATCTAGATGTTATATTTTACAATTTAATAATATTTTAGCATGTGGAATTAGGGTTTTGTGTGGATTTTTCAGAGTTGTTCATGATCAATAGAGCTTGAGAGCCATAATTCATTAAAATATTCACCAAATTCAATAATAAATTTAATGTGGATATAAATAAACTCGGGTTGTATAAAATGATAATAGTAGTTCTGTAGTGAAAAATTTAAGAAACAGTAATACCTACAAAAAAAATGTTCGTCAATCATTGGTAGACATCTTGAAGGAGGTTGGACCCTTTGGTGTGAAGCTAACACTGACGTAGTTTTCCACATAACACCAAAACACTATACTGCAATCGACGCGCGTTTCGCCAACCAAGTTGGCATCATCTGGAGATGACTAAAACTTTAATGATTTTAATCATCTCCAGATAATGCCAACTTGGTTGGCAAAACACGAGTCATATAGTGAAGTATAGTGTTTTTGTTTTATGTGGAAAACCACGTCAGGATTGATAGACATATAAAATGCATTATTTTTCTTATTCTAGGATTCTTACAATCTTTTATTAAACAAACAGGAAGTCAAGTCAGTTTGAATAACTTATTGCTCTTTTTCGTTTTTAATGGTTTATGATTATTTTTTGTAAAAAAAAGTTACCTGTACGTTATGTTCTCAACTTATGAATAAATTGCGTATTACTCATTATTTTGTGCTAAAGCACATTCGAAGGCTTATGTTTAAATAAACCATTCGTAACAACTAGAACAAAAACTACAGTTTCAATATTGAAAAATATAGGAATAAAATCAAACGATTCTACGTCCAAAGGTTGGTAAATAGGTACGCTCTGTACTTGAAAACAAATGAAGGTTTTAAATTTGTTATTTAGTAGTTAAATTTTTCTTGCAAATTGAGCTGTAGAACGTGACATTAGATTTTTTATCTCTAGTTAGTTTCTGAAATCATATTATATGATCCCATCGTATTTATCCCACCCTATAGAGTACTGTCGTTATTTTTTTATTTCAAATTTGAATTACAGGTATTATTATCGGGTCCGTGAAGTTAGCCCCCAACTCCTGGAGTTGGACGGCACTAATCCACAGTCGGTTAGTAAGTCGTTAGTAAATATTTGTAAGCCCATTGGTAACATTTGTAAGTAAAGGGTAACCGATTTATTTGTTATTAATTTTTAGCGGCTAACTTCTTAGCAGCCCCCAAGTTGTTTATAATTGTAGTTTTTATGTTTTCAGCTATTAGTAAGTCATTTGTAAGTATTTGTAAGTTGACTGTCGACATTTGTAAGTCTCTAATAAAAAAGTTATAACCAATTAATAAATGGCGGCTAACTTCTTAGCAACCCCCAAGTTCTTTCAGAATGTTTTGTTTACCTTACCAGTTGTTAGTAAATCGTTTGTAAGTATTTGTAAGCCGTCTTGCAACATTTGTAAGTCGCTAATAAAAAAGTTATAACCAATCAATTAAATGAGGGCTAACTTCACACCAAGCCCCCCAATCCTTTCAGAAGGTTTTGCTTACCTTACCAGTTGTTAAATCGTTTGTAAGTATTTGTAAGCTGTCTTGCAACATTTGCAAGTCGCTAATAAAAAAGTTATAACCAATCAATGAAATCAGGGCTCACTTCTTAGCAACCCTCAAGGTCATTCAAAATATTTTGTTTACCTTGCCAGTTGTTAGTAAGTCGTTTGTAAATATTTGCAAGATGACTTTCAATATTTGTATGTCACTAATAACGAAATTATAACCAATTAATTAAACGGAGGCTAACTTCTTAGCAGCTTCTAAGTTTTCTCGAAATGTTTTGTTTACATCTCCACTAATCATTTTCAAGTCCCTAATACAACAGTTACTTATCAATTAATTCTGTCGAGGAAACTTGTTTGTCCTGTTTGTTTTATTTACTGTGGTTGTCGAAAATAAAAAAAAATGTTTTATTTTGGAAGCTAAAGATTTTACTAACGTAAGATACAGATCTTGCGAGATATACCTAACAGATTAACATATGACAAAATCAAAATCTCGTTAAAAGGTATCTAGATTAGTAGGTACATATTTATCAAGTATAATTCAATATATATTTTTTAACTATTTGACAAAGGTTACTCAAATATTACTGCGCTGCAGTTGTTCATAATAGATAGGTATGTAATAAATAATGGATCATGAATCCACGCTTATTTAAAAAAAAATGAGGACTTAATACATTTAGATCTTATATAGTTAAGTATATTTGTCTGTTTTCTAATGCATGTAGTGTTTTCTAAAAAATTCGGTATATACTTACAGCAATACGAAAGTTAAGTTAAGCAGAGAATCACAGGGACACCAAATGCGGATCATTCTCTGCCTAACTCACACGTACATTGCATTATTAAACAATAAAAAACATGAAAAACAAAATAAAACCAACCCATACAATAAAACTAAAATAGAAAATTGATATTAGGTTCCTAAGAAAACACTTTTTGGATATTTATTGTGTCACTAATCTAATTTACTACTTGTTAAACCATTATTTTTAGCTATTAGGTAACCTTGAAAAAGTTCGAAAACTCGGACGAAACGTAGGATATTTATTCAACAAATAAATTTCAGAATATTAGTGATTGTAATACTGATCACAGACAGCACTAGGTACCGTTACAGACTGATTTGAGAACGGTATATATAAAAAATTTATACAATTACAGTAATTTATGTGACAACTTTTTGATAATGAAACGAAAATATATTAATATTTCATTGTGAATAGTATTTAACGAAAACTAAATTTATTTGAAGGAGATGCCGAAAACGCTACTCCACGGTCAATGTGCCCCGACTAGCAATGCATTAATAATCGGCATCTCCGTAGGAGTCGCCACATATCATTCATCGAGACCACCTACCAGACACTGACCAGCTTCGCGCTTATCATGCGCTAGGGCACTCTGATGAGCGCATAATTAGCGCGAAATCGGTAAGTGTCTGCTTTCAAGTAACTAAGAAAATTAACTTCTGTAACTAAGAGTAACTGGTCAATGGAAGAACCAATGCCAATAACTAAATAAAGATTATTTTAAAACTATACTATTTACCGAGATGAGTCCGATTCGGAACATTTTTGAGTCGGCCTTTTTCATCTTTGCGGCTAAATCTTTAGGTTAGAAATGTAGGACTGATTTCATCAAATTAACAATTTTTTTTTTTATTAATATTTAATATAAAAATTTCTCTTGAATACTAAAATTTTAAAATATTTATTTTAAACAACTATTATTGTACCCAACCAACAATTAATTTAATATTAATATTTATATTAATATTATATTTGGTAGATAACCTACCCCACTATATATGAACCTTAAAGTGTTTTGAGTGAAGTAGAGATTATCTTATAATGTCTGAGTGAGGTAACTGAAAGTTACAAATATAGGAAGAATTCCGAACTAAAATGAATATGTCGGCGATTTCTAACTGCTTTTAGTGCCTTGTAGATACGTTAAGTATATGACTTATACATATGACATTTTACTTTTAGTTATAACTAATAAGAGGTAAGTAAGCCTCTGTGGAATTGATATGAATTTATTTAGTAATAACATTTTCATTAACAACTTACAAATGAAAAAAGTCAGCATACAAATATGCTAATAAATGATGTTATAATAAATACCATTAGCAATAGTTAAGGTAAACAGAACAATGAAGTTTAGTTCACTGGATTAACTGGTAGTAACTTCTTAGAGCCTTGCAAATGATATTGAAAGTCAGCTTACAAATATGTACAAACGATTTACTAACGACTTACGACAAATATCCTACGTTTCGTACGAGTTTTCGGAATTTTCCAAGGTTACTTAATAGCTAAAAATAATGATTTAACATACGTATTAAATTAGATTAGTGACAGAATAAATATCCAAAAACAGTTTTCTTACCTAATACATCAATTTCCTATTTTAATTTTATTGTATGGGTTGGTTTTATTCTGTTTTTCATGTTTTTTATTTTTTAAGAATGCAATGTAGGTATGCGTGAGTTAGGCAGAGAATGATCCGTATTTGGTATTGGTGTCCCCGCGATTCTCTGCTTAACTTAACTCTACTGCTCTGCTCTACTGCTGTGTATACCGAATTTTTTAGAAAACACTACACACATTAGAAAACAGACAAATATACTTAACTATATAAGATCTAAATGTATTAAGTCCTCATTTTTTTTTAAATAAGCGTGGATTCATGGTCCATTATTTATTACATACCTATCTATTATGAACAACTGCAGCGCAGTAATATTTGAGTAACCTTTGTCAAATAGTTAAAAAATATATATTGAATTATACTTGATAAATATGTACCTACTAAACTAGATACTTTTTAACGAGATTTTGATTTTGTCATATGTTAATCTATTAGGTATATCTCGCAAGATCTGTATCTTACGTTAGTAAAATCTTTAGCTTCCAAAATAAAACATTTTTTTTTTTATTTTCGACAACCACAGTAAATAAAACAAACAGGACAAACAAGTTTCCTCGACAGAATTAATTGATAAGTAACTGTTGTATAAGGGACTTGAAAATAATTAGTGGTGATGTAAACAAAACATTTAGAGAAAACTTGGAAGATGCTAAGAAGTTAGCCTACGTTTAATTAATTGGTTATAATTTCGTTATTAGTGACATACAAATATTGAAAGTCACCTTGCAAATATTTACAAACGACTTACTAACAATTGGCAAGGTAAACAAAATATTTTGAAAGACCTTGAGGGTTGCTAAGAAGTGAGCCCTGATTTCATTGATTGGTTATAACTTTTTTATTAGCGTCTTGCAAATGTTGCAAGACAGCTTACAAATACTTACAAACGATTTAACAACTGGTAAGGTAAGCAAAACCTTCTGAAAGGATTGGGGGGCTTGGTGTGAAGTTAGCCCTCATTTAATTGATTGGTTATAACTTTTTTATTAGCGACTTACAAATGTTGCAAGACGGCTTACAAATACTTACAAACGATTTAGTAACAACTGGTAAGGTAAACAAAACATTCTGAAAGAACTTGGGGGCTGCTAAGAAGTTAGCCTCCATTTATTAATTGGTTATAACTTTTTTATTAGAGACTTACAAATGTCGACAGTCAACTTACAAATACTTACAAATGACTTACTAATAGCTGATAACATAAAAACTCCAATTATAAACAACTTGGGGGCTGCTAAGAAGTTAGCCGCTAAAAATTAATAACAAATAAATCGGTTACCCTTTACTTACAAATGTTACCAATGGGCTTACAAATACTTACTAACGACTTACTAACCGACTGTGGATTAGTGCCGTCCAACTCCAGGATTTGGGGGCTAACTTCACGGACCCATTATTATCTACTATCTATCTATTATCTATTATCTACTAACTGCTTTTACTAGGGTTCCCACAATCCTATTCAAATATGAGTAGACATTATTACGTAAAATTAATTTTTCAAGTCAATTAGTACTAAAGTTCTTAAAGCGTTAGCGTTTTAAAGATTTCAGTTATTTCTGTTGAATGTGTAAGGCGATATATATTAAAGTGACTCTAGCGCCATTATATTTACCAACGTTCACTGCAGTAAATCTTTCTTGAAATTGATGGCCAACAATTTTGAAAGATCAGTTTCAGTTGCTAGTGCATATTACATTCTATAGAAAGTTCGTTCGTACACGTATTGGAAAAATAAAAGAACGTAAGTCTCAATATTAGACAATATTTATTATAGAGGAAACGAAGTAAACTTTCCTATCGTTTTATTATTTTTATAACAAAACTTAAATTTATAAGTTCATTTACAATGTCAATACGTAAATGACGAAATATTGCAGTATTTATTTTATATCAAGATGAAATATGTATGTTGGCTTCTAAGTGACATATTTATTAGATCTTTTAGAGGTGTGAGCAGATTTAAGGATGATTTTATTATAGTTGCAGTACTTTATAGAGTCATCACATTGAAATTATGTAAATAATTTTGTAGTACGTAATTAATAACATAAATAGTAATAATAAGCAAGTATTGAACCTTATGCCCATTAACCGTATTGAAAAGTTAACGCACTTTAGACAAGTCGGCTATGAAGTTTCCAGTTTATTAAATATTCGTAGCGATTCAGATTTTTGTAGCTAATTACAAAACGATGTCTAGATAAGTTGAAATAGAGTTCTTGCATGGATAATCAATATTATTCATATACAGGGTGTCCACCTAGTGCGCGTAAGTCCAATATCTGGGTTAATAAAAGAGATAACTTGATTTTTTTTTCTACAGGGTTGTCTAATATCCCGAGCTGCACAAAATGAAAATATATTTACATATTCAGGGTGTTCAGTTTTTCCTGGACAGGTACCAACTTCATTTTTTTAAATGGAAACCTATATTTTTTATGGCATTATCGAATTCTACGTAAAAAATTAGTGGGACTTTGTGCATAACACTGCTATTGAAATATTGATAGTTTTCGAGATATTTGACTTTTAATTTTTTTTTCTTATGTTTCGTCACTTGTAATAGTTGACATAATTATGGTTGTATGACAGCTAGAAATTATTTTTTTTCAGAAACTGTAGAGTGAAGATGGCTCTTTCGAAAAACGTATCAAAAGTTGACCTGCGATATACAGGGGGCAACAGAAATCGTGCCAAACCTGATGGTTTAAAATTTAAAAAATCTCGACTTTTTCAAATGGAACACCCTGTGTTTTATGATTTCATTAGATGCCTTTCTGTAGACTCTACAATTTTATAATAGCTTTCCCTATACCTAAGTTGCGTAGTTTTTGCAAAAAACCCACTTTTATGAAAAATACCCGATTTGCGCACTCCTTTGACGGAAAAAATATTGTAAGGCTATTTATTTTTATAAAATGTATTAGTTTACACTTCTTAAAATAAAAATAACTGAAAAATTTAGATAATTTCAGTTTAATAAACAAGTCTTTATGGAAAGTTACCATTTATTTGTAAATAAAAGTAAAAAATCATAAAAGCTCTACATGTAATTAAGAATTAGCAAAACAGGCGTATGCTTTAGAAGAAGTTCATGGGAATTATTTGCTAGCAGCACGTATTTATAGAGATTCCCACGTGCTGACTGTTTTGAAAATGTGAAAGAAAGATTTGAAAGAACAGCAAATGGGAATTATGAGAAAACTACCAGGAGACATGGGAGTAACAACGATAATATTTAGTTTAATGTTGTGGTTTCTGCTGTTGATAATTCCCATGAACTTCTTCTAAAGCATACGCCAGTTTTGCTAATTCTTAATTACATGTAGAGCTTTTATGATTTTTTACTTTTATTTACAAATAAATGGTAACTTTCCATAAAGACTTGTTTATTAAACTGAAATTATCTAAATTTTTCAGTTATTTTTATTTTAAGAAGTGTAAACTAATACATTTTATAAAAATAAATAGCCTTACAATATTTTTTCCGTCAAAGGAGTGCGCAAATCGGGTATTTTTCATAAAAGTGGGTTTTTTGCAAAAACTACGCAACTTAGGTATAGGGAAAGCTATTATAAAATTGTAGAGTCTACAGAAAGGCATCTAATGAAATCATAAAACACAGGGTGTTCCATTTGAAAAAGTCGAGATTTTTTAAATTTTAAACCATCAGGTTTGGCACGATATCTGTTGCCCCCTGTATATCGCAGGTCAACTTTTGATACGTTTTTCGAAAGAGCCATCTTCACTCTACAGTTTCTGAAAAAAAATAATTTCTAGCTGTCATACAACCATAATTATGTCAACTATTAGAAGTGACGAAACATAAGAAAAAAAAATTAAAAGTCAAATATCTCGAAAACTATCAATATTTCAATAGCAGTGTTATGCACAAAGTCCCACTAATTTTTTACATAGAATTCGATAATGCCATAAAAAATATAGGTTTCCATTTAAAAAAATGAAGTTGGTACCTGTCCAGGAAAAACTGAACACCCTGAATATGTAAATATATTTTCATTTTGTGCAGCTCGGGATATTAGACAACCCTGCAGAAAAAAAAATTAAGTTATCTCTTTTATTAACCCAGATATTGGACTTACGCGCACTAGGTGGACACCCTGTATACGTTGGATCAATTTGACATTTAATGATCTATTTAGTTGCTCAATGTCACTTTCTAAAGAACATTTATAGGAAACTAGTTGCTTAACTTACACGGACCTTTCTGTGCATTTTGTGTACAATTCCGTAATGAGATAATTTGAGCTCCATGGTCAGCGATCCATACATAGGTACTTGAGGAACGTAGGTAGTATATAATACGTCTGGAAGATCACAAACCAGATAGTCAATTTGTGATATATAAATTTTCGTGGGTTCATCTTTAGTTTCGTTTTATTTGTAACTCATAAAAGTAGCATCTAAAAGTTTTTTATTTAACGAATTTACCATATAGGCAATGTTGAGATCACCACATAAGATAAATATACTCAATTTTCTGTTCCAAGTAATTGAGGTATTCTGGCAAGTTTACAAGAAAAATGTCTGTGTTACCCTTGGGAGGTCTATATATTGTTAAGATACTATTTTTTCTATTTTCAATTACCTAAAGTAGGAATTGAACAAAGTTCAAAATTTATTTCAGAAGAAAAATTGGGCACATTAACGTTTTTTACTCTATAATTAGAAGTAGTAAGAATCTGCAAGAAAAGGCCACCCTCATGTTCGCGTTCATCTCTACAAAAATTAGCAATTGAAATTAGATAGTTTCGAAAACTACAGCTGCCTAGTTTTCTGTAACCAAGTTTCAGATGCACACAGTATATTCAGTTTCGCATCATTATTAAAACCATTTAAAATATTAATTTTTCCTAAGATACCGTGGACATTTACGTGAGCAAGTTTAAAGAGCATTCTGGCCATTCTGTACAGAATGTAAGTTACACATAGACACATTATTATCCATACATTCAGAACCTTCTAGTTATTGTCCTGCGTCTTGGGGTTTTCCTCAAAATTCTATTTTTTGTAGAAAACGAACCGACGAACTGCAGCACCAACTGGCCACACATCTGGATTGTAAACATCATCTCAACTTTCGCTAGAGAAAGATGCCTAAAATGATGATCCTCTCTTGATCCAGACTTGTTCCATTCCTCACAAACAAAATTTATCTAGGGGCAGTTTTCTTCAGGACTGCCTCCAAATCTTTACATATAACAGCAGGATCACAGCGATATACATGAAGAAAACCCCGTTTTTTGGAACAGTTCTTAATACTATGGTATTATTAATGCATTAAGTATATATTTTTATTTCTCAGGATATGTGGATTTTGTCGTTAATAATGTTTTGTTTGTAAAGCTAACTATAGAATGTTAAAATTTTATGGCATATAATACATCCATGTAAAACTAAGAAAACGTTTCATTTGATGACATAAAAATCCAATATGACGTCCATAGGAAATAGAAAAGTTGACTATAATAAATCAAAATCTCGAGTGCTTCAAGAAAATCTAGCTGAATTTTTGTACTCGCCAATATCTATAATAATGTATAAGTGTCATATTTGAAGTTTCAATCTTTCTTTATAATGGAGATATTTAGCATTTTGTAAATCGTCAGTTTTCATTTTTTTGTTCCGATAACTCACAAACCGGTGCACATATGGCAAATAACGTACCGCCATTTGATTCAGCATAAAATTGTGCATTTTTTATTTAAGCGACCCTACTTCCTTTACCGTTTTCGAGTCCCAATGGTGGCCAAAATTAAATATAACACCATGTATAGTAGTTACAATATAGACTAGAAGTGTGTGCTCTGTTACCACATGAGTGTCAGTTACTCCATGAAAAGCTATCTGGAAAAGATAGCATTTTTGATCTCATTTCCATATTTTCGTCGTCTAATGCTGCACCTGCTGCAATTGTTTTACTGAAGCAGGTTATCCATCCACCCATATGGAACCTATGAGCCAGTTCTATCAACCGATCTCGATAATTTCTTGTTGGATTTGATTAAGGTTTATAAATCGAAAAGAACTTGTGGATGTCCACCTACTCTTAAATCTAATAATAGTAATAACGATAATAATAAAAATAGTAGGTACCTATTCAATTTTTAAGATATAAGAAATAAAATAAGAAAAAACTAGGTCATTAGACAGATAAAAATATAAGTACCTCCAAAGTATACAGAATAAAATATCATCATCGTATTGTTGTATACTAAATTATTATTGTCATTATTGTTCAAAACTGATATATATTGACCGAGAAATTGTAATTATGACTTTTATTCTATCTACAAAAACATATTTTTTGAAATCGTTTGTGTTTAAAGTACGGCGATCCTGAATTTAAAATTTTTACCATTCTGATTAATATAACAGCAATTGCAATCGTTAAATTTTAATCCTTTCACTATGTGACAGGGGTGCCTGTATGCAAATTGTCCACACTTGGCGCTAATATATAGTGTATTTGAAGATATAAATTTAATTATTAGTTTCAGGTAATTCTCCGAGTCTAGCGCCCTCTTTTCAAACCCCTCACATGTTGTTTTTACTTTTGAGCAAACAATGTGTTTTACGAACGGTAAATACTGGCTCGCAAGTTTATATGGAATCAAAACACTTAGGTATAACCTCAGTATCACCCCACCATAGCCATATCACCATATTTTAACTTTATTTAAGTCCATATGTATTTGATTCATAAAAAAACATTATATTGGTGTGTCAACAATTTTACCATATGTGTCAACAAAGAAACTTTCTGAATTACATCGACTTGGGGATATAACTTTTACATTAATTCTGTACAATAGCGTTACTAATATCATATGAACTACAATCAAACTATAAATATTTTATATTATAATTCAGGGTTACTTCTTGTTGAAATATAATATATTGTTCTCTGTTTTTTTACTAATTGTGGTACCAGTGAGCGGTAGTACCAGTTATGTCTTAAATTTCTTGAGAAAAATCAAACAAATTAACGTAACAGGAAGCTCACCTAGCAACACCGTATACCTAGATGCAATTAAATAAATTAAATAGTAAGTGTCAATTCAGATACAGTACATTACGGTTTACCTCACCCACTTTTCCCCTTCGGTGAACTATTTGTTGCTGCTAATACGATTTATCAAGCCAACGATTGTCACATCACACTCGGGTAGGTATTACAGATTTAAACTACAGTTTTAACACGGTTGTGTTGCTATCAAACGGGTTCCTAAACACTACATATAAATTTTTATTTAGTAAGCGGTAGCTGAAATATTTTAAAACCAACATGCAGAAAGCTTCAACTGTTTCTCCAATATCTCCTACGATTTATTAGCTTCATATAATGTCATATTATGAAAATGCATACTTAGTTTTAATAACTTATTTTGCTGAAAAGAATTATATTGTTTAATGATAGAACGTACAAACAGTTGTCCTGCTAGAAGCGCTTCCACAAGTACTTTTGTACAGGAACTTTAGTCCTGCTGGTAGGACTTACTTCCGCACATAAGGCTGTCCTTCGGTGAGGACGATAGCGTCCTGCCAGCAGTACGAATAAAATATCTATTCAAGACTAATGTAAATAATAATAAAAATCAATAATAAATCAACACGTCAGTAGCGTAGAACTTTTTATTTACGAAAAATAGAAAACAAAGAACATATTCTAAAACAAAAAATATATACTTATGAAAATTGTCAACAACGAATGTTGTCATTTTTATAAAAATAACAAAGCATAGGAATTTAAATTCGTACATTCAAGAATATAATCAATATCTTCGCATGGAAAGAATGCCATCCAGAAATCAATTTGTTTCATTTCTTGTAAGTTGTGTATATGAAGTTGGGGTTTGTAACGAGAATCCTTGTAATCATTAATTCTAACTTCTTCATTGAAATGCCATGTAGTATCGTGAGCTATAACTTCATCTATATCAAGATTATCTACTCCGTCATTATTTGGCAAGAGATTGTTATTGTCAATATCATTCTCACTATTGTCATTACTAACTAATGAATCATCGTCGGTATCAGAGTCCGAAGAGCTAGAGTTCGCAGCAGAATTTGGCTCTTGCCTGATATTTGTATTACCGCCCAATGAAGATAATGCGTATCTATTAGATGGACCTGTAAGTTAAATGCAACCTCCTAATTCTCGTAATCCTATTACCTAATTCACAGATATTCACATACAATGTGTCTCAGAATGATAAAACCAAGATATTTATAAGAACTGCATTTTTGACCGTTTTTTGTAGATAGTCTACTAAACGTACAACCAAGTAGTAGGTTTATTCAAATTCAAATATTTTACTTTGAACACCCTGTACATTTTATACCAATAAAAGTCATTACATTCATATTTAGAAAAACCCTTCGAATAGAAATTTTGAACTTTTTAATTACCTACCTTATTAAAAAGGGGTCTTAACTGGGATACACTGTACCTATATAGGTATTTTTAAAAAACATGAAAATTGGTGCAATAAATATAATTATTACCTGGAAAGCCAGTCTCAAGTTCATTTCCGAGTCTTAGTACGTCTATTGATATTTTTGTAAAATTCCCGTTAATATCCCACAAAACTGACGCACACTTGCTGGACTTTATTATGGTTTTTACAACACCGTAACACCTTGCGGTCTGCCACTGGTCTCCAAACTGGGAAAAACTAAATGAATTGTCATTCTTATTGTCGAAAATTGTAGCTAAGACGGATGCGCGTTGACCCACACGCAACATTTTTCCAACTGAAGCAATGCAAATTATAACAAGTCATAACTTCTAGCCAGAAAGAGGTACAGTTGTGATAAAAAAATGCGCTAAAAGCTAAAAATGTGCAGAATATTATTAGAGAACTTCCAGTCCTGCTAGAAGAACAGAAGGTCCTTAAAAATGCAATCTTATTAGGTACTCAAGTGAGTTAATTTAGTCCTGCTGGAAGGACGCTGTACGTTCTATCATTAAAGGCTACTGCTTAAAATTATGTAAAACATATTCAAGATTGTTTAATCAGTTGATATTGATATGCAACAAGAATATTAACGGTCGTTTTAGTTATATTATTCCATTGTATTATGCATATTAGTATTATTTAATTTATATTTTTTTACGAATTAAACTGTATTTAAAATTTTTTGTTAAGCCTTCTTATGAACTGCGTTATGACCTGACAGAACTAATTAATATTCCACATTAATCCTATACTCTTTAATTTTAAAAATAATCATAATAATGAATATTCATGAAATAATGCACACCTTGCTTAGATTTAGGATTTACATATAATTTCTCTAGCAAATAGATATATTATTTATATTTGAACTTTATAGGAACGTAGATATGCGTATGACATATTAAACTAACTCATAACATCAAAGATGGAAGGGAGACATTTCCATTATCATAAAATGCATTGTACAGATTTATATCACGAGGTAAATAATTGCTGTATAATAATATTTATCGTTGCCCTACAAATGTTTCATTTCTTGTTAAAGCGAAATATCTAATGATTTAACATAAATATTATAATACCATGAAAGAAAATTTGACGATGATAAGGAGTTGGCCTTGATTATTAATCTTTATCTATTGTTTCGTCTCCATATTGAAGTATAAAATATGTTTTATTGCAAGTAATCGTAAAGAACAGTCAGTAATTATGCAGGAGATCCATAAATTTTGTTTAAAAGCCCATAGAATTTTCAGTATAAGTTTCATGTCGTTCAGCATTTTAAAACGATTTGTAGTAGCAAAAACTTAATGCGATTTTGTACTTTAGGTACTTTGAAATAGATTTATAAGTGCTTTTGTGGTGGCCTGGCTATTCCTTACTGACTTCCGCAATTGGACTTGGCATTTTGTGCAGCTTAAAAAATAGCGTTACACTACCTAGACTTATAGCAGTACATATAGCATTATAAATAATGTCTAACTTATTTGCGGTGCGTTCTCATGATTCATAGTTTCTTTTGGGATTACTCCATCTGTAAAATAACAAAAAGCAGGAAACCAGAAGCATACGAATTAAATATTGAAAGTGCAGTATCAAGGCAAACTTCTAAAGTTTGCCCCAAAAAACCACTGTATAATATGTAATAAAATAATATTTGATAAATTTCATCAGTAGTTTTTCAGTTCTATACAAAATTGAGGAAAGCAGCCTAATTTCGGATAAGTCTTCTAAATCAGCCATATAATACGTAATTAAACATAATTTAACATAATTTAGGTATTATCTCATGTATTATAATATATCTTCACATAATTTTTGCATTGAGTAAGAAAATTTAAGTATATGGAAAATAAAACATACAAATTAAAAAATGGCGAATTCGCCAGTTAAAGAATGGTAGGTATTCTAATTTCAAATAGGGTATCTGAAATTATTTCTTTTTTTCAGCATCTATTGCCCGTTTCATTTTAACAGGATCCCACTGTTTGCTTTTGCCACACACTTTGAGCATCTTTCTTTATGTAATTTCGGATATCTGAAATTCTGTGCATTTTAGTATTCGAAATTAGGAGCAAATCTAGTCTTAACTTAAATTACTTTTTTTGTCAAAACTATGGGTGAAAATAACTTTTCTTTATAAATATTCAAATATTATATCCTATGCTTACCGAGTAATCTCATCCAAAGTTTTAAAATGAGAATAAACATCTAAATCACTACTGTCAAAATATTACCCATAAAAATCTCTGATACTCCGCTGTGCAAAAGAATTTGACAGTTCATCTATCGGGCGTAAACATAACTATTTATCATATCATATTATTAATATGTGACCGAATACGCACAACAATAATGAAATTGCCTTTAACATAGCGTAGAATTATGGGTATCCGAAAATGGGAACCTGTCCGAAATTAGGCTACTTTTCTCTAATTACGTCACATTTTAAAATATGTCTTAATAAAATAATTATTATAATAAAATTTAATAGAAATTAAACACTTAACTAGCTTTTTGGATCAACTCGAAACGTTTAGGAAAAAGCTAGTTAAGTGTTTAATTTCTTTTAAATATTATATATAATAATTATTTTATTAACATATTTTAAAATATGACATGTAATATTACAACAATTTTGTATAAAACTTGAAAAACTACTGATGAAATTTAGTTAATTTATCAAATATTATTTTATTATCTACATGTTAAATAGTGTTTTTTTGGGGCAAACTTTAGAAGTTTGTCTTGATACTGCATTTTAAATATTTAATTTGTATGCTTCTGATTTCCTGCTGTTTGTTATTTTACAGGTGGTGTAATCCCAAAAGAAACTATGAAACATATACTATTATCTTTCATTATTATTTTTATAGTTGTAGAGAAACTAGGAAGGCATCCATTGAATAAATACATACATACACTTTTATTTGAATTTAACAAGTTGTGAGCATAAACTGGATTGTTATAATTATTGGCATACCTAGAAATGTTTTCAATACTTTATATCTATCTTAATTAATTAATAGGGTAATTAATCTAATATTTTGGATTTTTTTTATGACATTTCTATAAATTTATCGGAAAAGTTATATCTAGTAGTAGACTAAAATTATTTAATATTTTAGTTACGTGGAAGTACTATATTAGATACTTATATTAAAAATTTACTAAAAGTATTTATTATTCAATCAATTTCAGTATATTATTCAGTATAATATTCGGTATATTTATAAACATAATACATAATATACATATTATATCGATGAGATAAAGACTATAAACAATTTCTTCATGGACATTTCATGCAAATTATATCCCCGTATAATGCTTCCATTAACATCAACAGTTTGTAGATAGAGAAAAACTCATGGTTAAAATATTAAAATGGCATTACTCAGCATAACAATAAAGTCGAAATAAGATGCTTAGTTCAGAAATATGATCGAGGGAAGAGATTTGTTGAAGGAATATGTTTTAACAGAAACTAATGCTATTGATTGACAGAAAAACTACTTTAGCAATAGATAAATCCGTTACACACGGATTAGCTTGTAATCACAAGTATGCGTGGGGTTACATTTTGATCTATATAAAAAAAATGGTGCAAACAGCATTAAATCGTATTACATAGTAATACATACATAGAGTATTACTTCTCTACTTTGCCACTATTGAACACTGACTGAAGATGGTATGTTTAGAAGTGTGCACCCTGTATAATTTTTGTATCTGGCATTTTACAATCTACTACAAATAAGTATACAAGTATTTTTATGTTTTAAATACCTTCGTACTTTTAAATCGATCACAAAAAGAAAAAAAAATATTTAATTTTATGTAAAACAATTACAATATATTGACTTTAAATTTGAAACTCACCGATTCTTTGTTTGACCTTTAGGTACCTTAAAATATTTACTTTCTCATTAGAATTGGAATCAAGTCGGTCCAATTTCACATTTTGACCTGTTTGCACCATGCATTGAACGCTAGCTAGCCACTTGAATAGGAGCACGGGTAACAGAGGTTTAAATTACGATCCGCTTTAAAAATCTGTAATTCGAAATCCGTATAAGCTTTCGACGTGATTTTTTCTTTCTTAGCTTTTTCGATCCTTAGCCATTAATTTTATTCGCATGTGGTACATATAAATTCCGAAAATTTAATATACCCGCATGTCGATGTTTTTAGTACACAAAATTACTATTTTGGCTAATAGCCGGGATAATTTAAAATACATTTTCTAGTTTTCATTTCACAATGTTATTATCAATTATGTTCAAAAATAGATGGCACACAAATTCATAAAATAATTTGCTGTTTGTAGGAAAGATGTTGATTTTACTCTATAACGTTCTAAGCTGCTTAGTTCCATGTTAAGTGTAAATAAATATGTGTTCACATACACTGGAACCAGTGTTCCAGTTCCATCCTGAAATCACTAAGCACCAAAAGCGATAACCTTTGGGTCTATTTGTGGTACTATAGATTATAGATAATATGTATCTACGTCTATTCTTTGAGACGCTAAGATTAAGTAAGGTGCTTTTTTAATGTAGGCAATGTTATCAGGTTATACCAATTAGGTATACGGTTTGTTCTAACAAGAATCCCAAACCGTCGGTGACTGTCGGGAGCATGCGCATTGCAATTTTTCCGTTCCATCAAAGCCAAAACGAAATCGGTGATTGGTTCCTGATTGACAGTACACTGTTATATCATGGCTTATGATTGGTTTGTGAACAATCAGAAAAGTTTGCGAATTTTTTAGGAACTCTGAATCAGAATCATGCGCAGTAAATTAAATGAAAAGACATTCATCTCTACTAGTAAAGTCTTACCTGCATTATTATTATTCATGCTGATTTACAGGTGGTGTAATCCCAAAAGAAACAAACTATGATCATGAAAATGTACCACAAATAAGTTATAGACATTATCTACTCCTTTCTTATCTATGAAACACTCCATGCACAAATGGCAAAACGATAAAAAAGTCCAATGTTTTCGTTTTGTGTCAAAAAATGAGGTTAAGTCACAATAAATCCAGCCCACAGACTGCCACTCTTCACTCTTTGTCAGATTTGTCAGTTGTTCCATCACAAACTTCTGATTAGTTGAAAATTTGTCTAACGCATGCGCAGATATTGTGGTTATAATCAATTGGGGATTGATCAGAGTTTTCTTGTTAGAACAAACCTATTGTGTACATTTATCTGGCGCCGGAGGATCTTATTCATTTTAAGTGCAATCACCTTGTTAAAAACTCTAAACCATTACTTATTTATTTATTTATTTATTTATTTATTTATTTAATTGAATACAACACCCTACAGGATAAACCTAGTTAAAGGGTGAGGAGAACAGGCAGAGAGAAAAAATATAATAAGTACAAGTAATATCTATACCTAGGCACTCACAACTTCACAGGAAAGTACAGTAGGTCAGACAAATAGGTATAAAAGTACAGAAAAATTTAAAAGATGTAAAAATAAACTTCAAATACAATTATCACAGATAAACAACTAAAATATGCATATATACATATACATATATATTTACACATATATACTAGTTAGATCGCCCAGCAACAAACCCATGCTGAGCGGTTGGTTCTAAACTGGGCTGGCGGATTACGGTTGGTTCTAAACCAAAATTCTAGATCACCAATCAAAAAATGAAAACCATTCTAAATTTTACATACGTTATATATGTTCTTATATAAAAATTAAAAATCTAGAATATACAAATATAGACAAAGAAATCTATGAGTTACTGATATTAATATAGAAATCTATGAATTATTTTAAACCGCCATTTCGTAAGTACTTGATAGTTAAATAATATAGAACTATTTCTTCCAAGATTTATAATTAAAGTTGAACGTCTAGTAGTTACATTGCTTTTTATATATATAGGAGTTAATCAAATAAACAATATGATGCTCTACCATGCAAGTATCCATTTTTATTTAAAAAAAAAATGACGGGTAAAAAATAGTGCTATCGAATTATATGCCTTCATGAAACTAAAATTTCATTAGTCAAAAAAGAGAAATGTAAATAATGTTTTAGCACAATAAAATGTAGATAATTGCTTGTTAAAATACATAATGTTACAACTGCATCACTTACCCTTATTAACATCCGGAATAAATGTGTTTGTTGGTATTCCTGTTGTAGCTATACAGAAACAAATAAAAACAAATAACTTTGCATTGTATGTACTAGTAGCAATTAATTTCAAACATACCTTGACCAACTGTTGCTTGTCGACAAACAGCTTAATTAAATATATTACTTCACTGCGTTCTTTTTTTATATAAAGTTATGTACGACGAGTATATTACATGCAAAAGGTCTTTAATTTAGAAACATCAAACTAGTATAATTATTATCCCTCGTCTCTTTAATGAGGATATACATAATTCTATATAATATTTTCCATATTTTTTCTTGTAGGTATTTATTAAATTTTAATTAGTATTAGACATATAGGTAGAGGGTAGAGGTCCAACAAAGATGTAATACGATTGGTTTCAGGGTAATTTTCAAATATCTTCCAACCTCAGTTTTATACTATAGTTATTTAATATATTAACAATCAATTTGTCATTCCGTGAAATCATTGAGATGTATGACATCTGTACAAATAAAAAACATATAACGAACCCCGATATATTCCGAAATTACATTTTTTTAAGTTTTTTCTATACCACTTAATCATATACTTCTATAATACTGAAAAACCTCAGCCACACATAATTCCGAGAAAATAAAATATTTTGTAAAAAATAGCGAATACCAAAGTTGTTAAAGTCAACTAAGGAACATGTAAAGAAAATGATGCAATACGAACATACTATGTTAAAACTAGAGGAAGAAAATGCTCACGCAAAGGAAGAGAAGGGATAGGATTGCAAGAAAAACCATATGCGAGCAAGTAATGGATATTAATACGAATGAAAAGGTAGAGAGGAAACCTCTGAAAATTAACGAAAGACAAATTTGATATATGTACAAGAAGGATAGCTACCACCACAGAGGATATGCAGGCAAACCTATCATAAAAGAAAATTTTGGAATAGGATAAATAAAAAGATTGCAACACTCTAAATTGATCAAATAAGATTCAAAACGTTATCAAGTTTCAAGTTTCGCAGTTGTTACCTACGTCTCTAGTATACTCATTTAAATAAATTCAGTTAATTTGAATCAGCAAACTGTCATTTCCTGAAGCTAGAAAGATGAAAATAGTAAAGAAACCCAGGACAGATGCTGAGTTGATTTGAAACTGGTGTTAAATTGGTTTCAAATTGGTGCCATGTATATCGGTACTAAATGCCAATGGTGAATATTGTTAAAAATAATTAAATAATGTTTTGAGCTCATATGCCCGCCCAAGATTTAAATTATAGTATTTTATTCATATTTCTGAAAAACAGAATGGTCCAATATAAACTTGAGCTATTACAAGCTAAAAAGCTTGAAATTATGCAACCAAACAAAGACAACGTTATGTTCAATGTTATGAGGACAATAAAACACAATTTTTTTGGAACACTGACGCAGTTTTACACATAACACCAAAACACTATGCTCTACTCGACGCGCACTTTTCCAAGGAAGTTGGCATCATCTGGAGCTTTAATTAATCTACAGAATATGGTACAAACTTGATTGGCGAAACGCGCGTCGAGTGTAGTACGCTTACACAATACATATATTCTTATGAGAAAATAGTACATGTTTCTATTTTAGTGGCACTACATGTTGCTTTAATGGTTTCGAAAATAAATTGGCCAAAATAATAATAATAATACCTCTACCCTTCATTCTAATCACAAGGATCAGCCCGAAAGTCTGAGACTGTTATCATTTCGCGGGCCGCATTTGCGCCTCAGGAACGACTTACGTTGGTAGGCCTTAACCACCATTTAGTGCTGGAATGAGGGAAACCTGGAAAACCTCATTAGTTAGGGGGGCAGTCAAACATCAACTGATTTTAATCTCTCACATTAACACCAAGTTGACATTCTTCCCATCCTAGGCCATCGCCAGGATGGTTGCCAACCCATCCCTGCGAACAAGCCTTGATCTATGAGTAAACAATTTAATTAAAAATTGGTTGGTGGAATGGGGATTCAAACCCACAACCTCTGGCTTGAGCGATAGAGACTCTAAACACTGAGCCACCGGCTCGCCTTGTCACACAAATGTATCACATAACTTGGATTTGGTTTGGGATAACCTGCATAACATAAAACACATCAATGGAATGAACAACCTCCCTCCTGAAAGCCTCAGAATCGTGTAGAGGGAGGGTATACATGGAAAAACGCAAGCACACGACCATTCCCTGGGAGAGGTGCCATTTCTCCCCAGGCGAGATTGAATTATTTCCATAATAAGTAATAATTACTAATTGACATAATTATTACTTAATTTATTATTCTAGATTCCGTAAACGAAAATGTCTCAATAATTAAGTTTCTGAAAAGATCTGTTAATAATTCATATAATTTATTGTACGATTATCATTTTATCGATTATTTAAAAATAGCTTGATGTTTTCATAGCACCTTGGATACTTGAAGATTTTCAATAGATATCATTAGATACTTAGTTTCTAAATTTCCTCAAGCCAATAGTCACAGCGAACGTTCATGAGCAACGGGATCATCTTAGTCATTTTCTTGTTCTTGTGATTTCAGATTCAACATTTGACATCATGTAGGCCTGTTTCAATTTGAATTTACTTATTTTATAACAAATGTAGAAATATTACTGAAACTTTAAAACAGTACATTTTGATATTTTAGTTTCTATAAATAATTAAAGCATCCAAACAAAAGGCAATGTCTCGAAAAGAATTTGGAAAACACGGTTTTCAAGTGTAGTGGCTGTACCTGAACTATACACTTTAAGATGGAATTCACAGTATCTTATAACGGCTAATAGGAATACCTGTAAGACTATATCCACTACTTATATTAAAATTTGTTTATTTACTGCCACTGTTGCAGTTCCCAATATAATTTAAAAATGTTACCAAAAAAGTGTCAAATGAATATTTCACATATGGTAAGATATTTATAAATTGAAACGGAATAATGGTATATCTATATTATTATGTTCTAATTTACATTTAACTAAGAATTGTATGAAAAATGTTCATTACAGGCATGAAATAAAACAGTCCACTTGTACTTTTACAGCTTGATTTCTTTATGGTTTAATAACTATACTAATTAATTGAAAACGGTAAATAAAATTCCACGTAATTTGAAATTCAATTACTAGCAAAACTGTTTTCCCGGATAATTATCTGGCTATACAAAATATCATTCCATTTTTAATTGGTGTTTTAATGAGGCATTATGATATGAGAGATGATCTGTGGGGTAAAATATTTTATCCCTTTTTTAACTAATCACTGTCATTAGTTGTTCCCTCCGAAATCTAGATTTCACGAGGTATTCATTTTTCAGCATGGTACAGTAGCGTAGGCGGCGTACTCTGTGTAATTTATTTTTGGTGTTCCGTGTGACATATTCAGATAACTAATATCAAGCAATTGCTGGCTAAAAGTGAAGGGTGTTGTGCAATTACTTGAATTTTTCAGCAACTTGAACATAACTGAGGCTAACTCGAATATTCTATAAAATTCTGACTCTTTAAACTGAGCAATAATTGGCTATTAGCTTAGTAATGCTTTTTTTTCTACATTGGTATCGTGACAGTACATATTTTTATGTATCGGCGCATTGACGTAAAATTACATAGAAAATAACATTATAAATAATTAGTTTTTGTGTAATTTACATTTAGACTTTACAATTTCGTGGTAGTGTCAAAGATATGCCTAAGCTATTATTATAAAAAAAACTGAAATATGTAAGTAGTAGATATTTAAATATTCGAAAAGTATTCAAAACTCAAAGTTAATAATAAATATATTATTTTTGAGGTAAAAACATTGAAGCAGGTTACAATTTTTCAGAACAAGCTTCCATAGCTTCATAGAGATTCCATAGCTACTATGGAATCTCAAAGTATTAAAACTAAGTAAGCTATTACTTAGTTTTAAGAGAATCGAGAAATTCTGGAAAAGTGAACCAAATGTGTGTTGGGCTCAATAATACTTATCAGCTTTCTTCAATGTGCCAAATTTAACTTTTATGCAAAATAATTTTTCAGAAAAAGTTAATCCTGCACTAAAAAATATGTTTTGGTTCAAGTTATGGTACAGGTTATATTTTCAAACATTTTTATAATTTCAGTAACGAGAGTAAAAAAAAGCTAACAGGGGGTCAAAATATAGTGCATCATCCTGTACTACATTGTATAAATAAAAGTTGCTATGCAAAATAGGTTGAAGGATTTGTTATATTTAAGCCAGTTTATTATTGGCATCGGTAGATTCATAAGGTTCCCTTAAGTTCCCATAAGTGTCAAAGATTAAATTAGTATAGTTCTAGTATAATCAGAGACATGTACATCTACAGTATAATCCTAAAAATTTAAATACGTAAATGAGAAACACATTAATATCAATTCTTCTAAATGCATTTTCATTCACTTATTAAGCTATTCCTCTACAGTCCCTTAATCTACACCACTGGTTTACAACCTGATAATGAGAAGAACATTGCGTGCAAGGTTTGCGTGTATTTTTACCATTTTTTATACTCCATAGAGCCTGCGCAACGACTAGTCAAGTTCTTTCTGTTCGATGATTTAATAAAATACTTGGTCAGAAAATAGTGGCGCTGGTATTTCACTAGATTTATAGGTGCTTTATTGAAATAATCTATTATAATAAATAATCTAATTTCCCGTGAATTAATACATAGCTATTAATAATCGGGTTCATTATCCATTATATCCATTATTTCCACAATTTTATTCGCTTCAATTAATTAAATAAAAAAGTTAGACATTTCCACGAAATAATTGTATAATGCCTCTAAATTTATTTATAAATACTAAACGTCAATTTGTGTTATTACTCTAATCCTCTTGATTCCGTTTAATTTAATAATTTTTATTTAAAAACAACATATTATGACTACAGATAATTTTAATATAAATAATGTTTATTTAACCTTTATTCATTATTCAAATACTATAAAGAATTTGTGCCGTAGCTCCCAACTGAAAAAATAACGCAGCAGTTTCACTCTATATCGGTATAAACCTCAAAGCTTGAAGCCCCGTGTGTTGACTGCTCCACAGAGCCCGAATATGTGGCTCAGTGGAACATAAAAGTACAAAATGAAGTACAACAATGTGGTGCGCTGTGGTGGTAATACAATAGTATTACTAAATATAATAGTAATAATAGTATAGTGTGGTGGTAATACAATAGCATTACTAAATTAGATTCCGAAGCAAAAATTCCAATACTAGGTACCTACTACTCCCCAGAGTCCTGTTAAGTTAGTTAAGTACAGTTTGAAGATTGAGTGGATACAGTCCAAAATTAGAAATATTTACTCTAAACATAATCATGAAACAGTATTAATGACTGATAAATAAATCAAGTTTTTTAAATGCCAGTTTTCTTTGGTGCCTCAAAAATGTAGAAAATTATCTTTGGCTTCAATTATTATATGCAATTGCTAAATGTGAGCGACCATTAGTGGTCTGTGTAAAAATGTCATACCAGTGGATATTTTATAACCATAACAGACATCCACTTTAAGCTAATGTATACGCGATAGACATTGTGAAACATGCTTTTTCTTAATTCATTTTAAACTTCGTTGATCCTCATTCCTACAGCGCTGTTGAATAAGTACAAAACTTCCTGAGAAGCTTTATTATACGAAGACATATACGTTTCCAGTTAGTAAAATACAGATAAATTGACTTATAAGCTTGTATATATGTATATTCTCTCAATATTGATAAGTAGAAAGATTAATTAATTAATTGTTTACTATATGGATATATCATACCTTGTAATGTTTTTATGATTTTTTTGGTACAATCTTTTAGAGTAATTTAAGAGTTATAGTGTTAACTAAGATAACACTATAGCTAATAAACACTAGAAGGCGCAGTAAAGCTTAGTCTAGTGTCAATAATTATTACGTATAGACTATCATTTCCCTGCTTCATATATTTTTATAGAAAATCTCATGTCATCAAACTTACTCCATATATATTATCTGACTTGTCTTTAGATAGAAGTTATTTGAAAGCTTCTGTCTATTCACCACGTTAAGGTATTTTAGAAAGATATTTGATTTTCTTCAGTTCCGTTACATTCAGTTTAGGAACACATATTGAAAACCATTGAACAGATGTACATTCAATATGAAATCTAGCACAAGGCATTTGCAACCTCTATTACATATTCTACAACTTGTATAATATATAAAATAATCACCATGTTCTGATTGTACGTCAATATTTTACTTTATTACAAATAATTTTAAGACGTTACGTTACCAAACTTATTCTATGACAATACATATATTCGTTTTAATTAAAAGTAATTGAAATTACGATCGTTCAGAATGAAGGAATAATTAATTTTAGTTTCCCCTGCCTCCTCTTATAACTATACAATTTTAAGGTTTAGTATAATAATGAGTGCTTTACCACTTTCTACGGCACTCGTAGGAGATAGATGAAACACCATTGCTGCCATATGCCCCGGGGGATATTGAGTCCGTTGTGGGAAATGAGAAGTGCCGAATTTATTAACTACTCATTTCCCAGTCTCAGGGATATTGAGCTAATAAGCCTGATGTAGTTCTCCTCGACCATCAGCCTAAGACAATGTTTATCATCGAGTTCACGGCTCGTGTCGAGACCAACATTGTCTTGAAAGAGAAGGAGAAACGGACGAAATATCGAGACCTCCGCGCTGCAGACTCCGCAGACTCCATCCAGAACATTCTGTGAAACTTGTGGTACTGATGATAGGAGTCCTCGGTGGAGGAAGAGATGCACTGCTATAGGAACTAAAGATCATACCGGCATGCCGAAATTCGGCAGATCTTCTAGGCGGAAGTATGCAGAAGACGGTCATTCTGAACTCATTAAGTCTACTCAGCGCACACGATTCCCGAACTCAATAGTTATTCAGTAAGTTGATTAACTAAAAACGACGATGAGGCAGTATAAAACTTCCAAAAGTAAAAGTCACGTAATATCAGGAGATTTCTGTTTTGAAAAATCGTAAACCCCGAAAATAGATGCTAACTTCCCATAAGATTATTCTTGCTTTATTTGATAAAGATTCTCTACAGCTCCGAAAAAAAAAACGATAAATAAGTAACAACTGTAATTCGTTGAAGCCTTAAATTTCAAGGCTTGAGTATATCAAAATCGTTTGAAGCAGAGGGATTTTATTAAAAATATTTCGACTGGTGGATTTTGTATATTTTATACATGACTGTCTGGATACTTTTCGGCTGTTTGCTTGGCTCTGAATCAGCAGTGGAATCATGGAACTCCATTATGTTTAACACAGGAAATCGATAATTGAGTCGACTGATTCATTCATAAGAGTAATCGAATAGACAGTCGAGAAATTCAATCGCTAGCTTCACTCATAACCTTTTTTATGTATCGACGTCCTAAGTTCCATTGTTTTGATTCGTTATTTTGTTAATTAGGAAGACGATAGGAGGTAAAGTCAATAAAGTACGTTCGGTCGTATTTTAAATGATAACCAATGTATTCATTTGTAAATTTAGACATTCATAAAAACATTGTGAAATTTCACCCTGCACAGCTGGATCATCATCAATTATCTAATAAATTCTTTGCACACTAATGTTTAGTTATATATTAAAACGCGTCGATTCTGTCTCCGAGGGAGGATCACGGAGCGATCCCCGTGGGCGACCGGAGTTCGCCAAGTCCACCAAGTTCGCCAAGCTTTCTCTTATGCGTAGGCGTATTTTCGTCCCGTTTCCTACACCTTTTCCCAATTTAAACGCCTTTTCAAAAAAAACTTCTGCAAAATTTTCGTCCATAGCCGTTCGGCGAGAGAGATGCGGCTAGCACCGGCGTTTGTCCTCGCGCCTAATGGTCCCGTCACGCCTGTCGAAATCCCGACTTCTCGCGGAACCCCCTAGCCCTTTCTATAATTTTTACGGCTTCGAGAACCGCTTCACGCGAAAGTTCCGTGCTTTCTCTAATCCTTTGAGATTTTTTTTCTAGACTGTACGTCGAATACTTCTACGTCTATTTCGTCTTCCAAAATCTCGAGTCGGATCCGTCTCAACTTCTTTCTCATTTTATCTGCCGATGTGAGATTGCACTAACGAGACAAGCACCTACCACGATAACTGTCAAATTAATTAAACTTGAGATAGGTTATTTTCCTATGAGAAATATTACTAATGGAATCGATAGTACCGACTGCCAAACACTTCTGATTACCAAAATACTGAACCGAAATGCTTTTCCAATTAGAATATCGGTAAAAAATAATTTTCCAGGTTGACACGTACAGTTTACATACTTAAATGTCTCTGACATTTGAGTATGGGTTAACTTCTGACAAACGGAGCGGTGGTGCAATGGGATAGCCATAGGATTCCAAACAGCGTAATGCTGATTTCGCGAGGTCGAGTTACGATGGAGGCAAATTTTTTCTTACTTTTTATATCCAATTATTTATTAGTATTAGTGTTTAGTTATTCTGTTTCATTGTCCGTATTTGAATTAATTCGTTCATTTTGGCAGTCTGTAAAATTCATAATTTTAGCTTACTAAAGTAAAAAAATCTACAGTATTAATTTGCTGCAACAATTATGACAGGAATATATTTCTGGTCCCATTGATAAAATTGATAAAAATGTTTACTGAAAAATAAATTCTACTTTCAGCACTTAAAAATGATGATGTTTTACCATCAAGAATAGAGTGCCCTTACAATTCTTCAAAATATTAAGAAAAATCGTTTAGTATATTACATCATCATTCCAGATACCTACTAAATTTCTTTAATATGTATTTTCTTAAAAATAATATTATTCTAGATCTAGATGCTTTTGTCACCCGAAAGGTGATCCAAAAATCATAGCTAGGGCGCTATCGAAAAATTTTAACCGATCGAGTCGTCAAAACTAACCCATAGCCAACTATGATTTTATTTAAAAAACACAACTTTAGGTCATAACTCAAAACATAATGAAGAAGCACTGGATTATACTTAAAAAATTGTCTCATTAACATGTCTTTTATTCTTTTTTTATCTCCACAAATAATCGCAAGATATGGATATGTACTCGAAAGTTGAAAAACCGAAATTTTGTTTTATTACTCGAAAACAAAAAATAGGACATTTTGGTTTTCACCATCAAATTGGTTACAAAAAAAAGAGATCGCGAAGAAGTGGGTTCATTTTCTTCTATGTTTTATAGTTAACGAGATAGCCTATAGAAACATCGAAATTTGCCCACCCTGTACAAGGGAGAAAAAATCCTTATCTGCATATAATGGCTGACGAGATGTTTTGATAACTTATCAATACTATCTAATATAATAACGAGTTGTAGAGACAAGTTCTACTACTTGACAGATGGGATGTACATAATATATAACTACGAATAGTACGCATCTACTTTATATCCACCATTTGTAAACGCCTTATTTAAATAAGGACTAAAATAAATTAAACTAAAACAGCTATTCTCCTGGCTATATGATACGCCCAGCGCTGAATTAGAAAGCAAAAATTTGCCGTATTGTGTCTTAACACAGTTAGAATCAAAATACAGGGATTCATATTGCAATGAAAACTACGAGGAAATCCTTGGACATCGTAGGATGTCACTAAGTGCAGACCGGTTGCGATCTTTTTATGATCTCGTCAGTGCAACATAAGTGGTCATACCTAAAGATGCGAAGACCCAAGTATACTTAACACAGTAGCTACTTTTTCGTACTCAAGCCCTATACCATAGCGCCACCTCTTGGTAGTTCTGGCAACACAATCCAAAGCAAACTAATCGTATGAAAATCCAATACAATAACGAGATGTAGAAACAAGTTCTACTGTTTCCAGATGGGATGTACGTAACACATAACTACGAATAGTACGGCAAATTTTTGCATTAGTGATCGGTGTTGCATATAGCCAGGAGAATTGCTGTTTAGCTTAATTTGTTTTAGTCTTTATTTAAATAAGGCCTTTGCAGATGGTGGATATAAGTAGATTCATAAAGTCTCTGGATTCATACTATTCGTAGTTATGTGTTATGTACAGGGTCATTGGTTATATTTTAGCCACCCACCTAAAGGTTCTTCCTTTAATCTGAGGAAAAAAGTTAAATACAAAAGTTGTAGAAGATCAAGTGTAGTTTATTCCAGAAATGTAAAATCTTTATACAGGGTGTTTCGAAAACGCGTGACCTGCCAAATTTGCATTTTTTAAAATGGGATACCCTGTATATTATTAAATTTTCCGATTCCACGCAAATTCTACGACTTTTTCGTATACCATACCTTATGCTAATGTTAAGTGTTTTTTTAATAAATGATGGTTAAAGATATAACATATACCTACCTAAAGATAAAGGAAATGATAAATAAAATAATTTGGAATCGGAAAACAAAAATGTTTGGCTAAAACTACCAAGAGGTGGCGTTATGGTATAGAATTTGCATACGCAAAATGTACGTACTGTGTTAAGTACTTGGACCTTCGCATATTTAGGTATAATCATTTATATTGCACTGACGAGATCATAAAAAGATCGAAACTGGTCTGCAGTTAGTGTCGATAGAGTCGAAAGACTATATAGAATGAGATTGTTGTAAAATTATCTGAAATCTGATCATTCTTCTTGTATTTATCTTACTAGGTCTTAAATCTATTTCATACTAAGAACTGTATGAGCTTAATGTTCTAAGTGCGTGCAGAATCATGGCTATTCATCGCATGCTACCAAATACGTCCTCTTGTACATTACACTTCATCAGTGACTGCAAATATTCAATCGCGCGGAATATACAAGGTAACATGTTTATTATGGCCCTATAACTTACCTTAGAAAATGTGTTATTGAAAATAATTTTTAGGTAAAATTGTTTCTGTTACAGTTGTTTTTTTTACATGGCAATGTGTCACCTATAAAATAATAAAAAGCAGGATAACATATATGTACATAAGAACATACCCGAACAAAGACAGACTTCTAAAATTTGCCCCAAAAGATTGTGGCCTTCTGGGGTAAATTTTAAAAATCTAAATTTATTCAATCAGCTATATTGCATTGTATAAAATACGGGGTGTCCCATCGAAAAGTATCACATTTCGCCGCTTTATATCTCGAAAACAAAAAGAGATATCGGGATGCGGTCAGGACAGAACGACTTAAGATTTTTGTAAGTTTTTTTTGGTACTGTTGCCAAATCTTCAAATATATTGGTCAATTTTTTATTGAATACGCTCCTCTTTGGAGTAAAATTACTTGCTTATATTAAGTGGAACGCCCTGTATATTTTATCTTAATCAGAAAGCCTAATCACTTTACTTTTCAAAAAGGTATACATTGTTTACATTATTTTGAGAATTGGAGCCACAAAATTCAGTTTAATGGGAGCACCTCTTACTTGAATAGTTTGTGAAGCTGGTCTTCGTTTTCACAGTAACCATGAAAAACAAAAGTACAATAATAAATTGTATTGTCAGTTGTGTCAAATATTTGAAGTATAGATATAAAAATGTTGACATTAGAAGGATCACACATTTTTGATCATTCACTAGGTACCTACCAAGGATGCACAAAATGTATATTGAAGTAAATGGTGGGCAGTTAAAACAAATTTTATTCTAACTTATTCAAGTAGTTTTTATTTATACAGTTATTTTAATTATTTTATCTGTTATTTTTATTACTGTCATTGTGCTTTGTTGTTATTATTAACAAAACTCGTTCCTACCGATTATTAAAGAATGATTCTTTTATCTCTATTTTCATTTAAAAAGCAAATGCAGTCAAGTTCCACATCAAGTTTCATCAGAGATATTAAAATGATAAAATATATAGGGGATTTTATTTAAAATAAGTGTACAAAAACGTAAAAATAACTTTACAAAGAAGGAGGTATTTTTTTCATTCGTAATAACCCAAATAGGAGTACTTCTAACAAATTTAATTTTGTGGCTCCAATTCTCAAAATAATGTAAACAGTGCATACCTTTTTGAAAAGTAGAGTGATTAGGCTTTCTGATTATGGCAAAATACACAGGGTGTTCCATTTAATATAAGCAAGTAATTTTATTCCAAAGAGGAGCGTATTCCATAAAAAATTTACTAATATATTTGGAGATTTGGCAATAGTGCCAAAAAAAACTTACAAAAATCTTAAGTCGTTCTATCCAAACCGCATCCCGATATCTCTTTTAGTTTTCGAGATATAAGGCGACGAAATCTGATACTTTTCGATGGGACACGCTGTATAATAGAAGCATATTTGAAATAAATCAACTAAACCAGTGGATTTTTAGTATGAAGCAAACGAAGTAGGTATTTATTTTAATATTATAGATAATATTTTGTCTTTAAATTAAAAATTACAGCAAAATAAAAAACTTGAAATTTTATAATATTTTACTATCCTCTCTAAATGTTTGCAGCCAATAGCAATTTTTTATTAATTTATAGGTGGTGCATTATAAAAAATAATCTTTTCATAAAGTATGCAGTTACAACACAAAAAAGTTACTTATAAGTTATTGTCGTCATATCGATGGGTATTTGACAAAACATCGTAAGCGACAATTTTATCAAAATTGCGGTTTTTGGTCTATACGATTCCTTGGGTTAAACTTGTGCGTCCTGACAAAGTATCTTATGTCAATTGTACTGTTTTCACTAAATTTTAATCGTTTTATTATTATCGTATGCGCCAATATTTTCAAACAGTGTTTAAATTACACTCAAAACTATCGTAACTGTTGATGTATTCCCAACAGAAAATCGTAAGCGCCGTCGGATACAATAAACTATCGAGCACATACGATACTTATTAGTGACCATTCTTGTCCACTTCGGATGTGAGTTCGAGTAAAAATGCTGTTATTTTAATAATTTTGTGAGTTATGTGAAAAAAAAAGTAATACCCCAAAGGTTTTGGGACGAATACAAATGCTTTGCGGCGAGGGTTGATGTTCCAGATACTCTAGCTGACACTGATAAAGAAGACGATATAAATGAAGAAAACTGATAATTTAAACTTGTTTTTGTACTGCCATTTTATAGTCTGTGGGATACTGTATGTTTTAATGTTAATGTCAATGTAATGTTTTAGTTTCATTCTGAATTTTTAACATTTGATAAAATGTAATAATAATACCTACGCAGCCTGTACGTTACAAACTGTTATCATAATAATGTCATTGTAATGTCAAATGTTTTAGTTTTATTCTACACTTAATGTTTAATAAATAATAACAATAACAATAACAATAATAGTAATAATAATAGCCTTTACGTTACATAACCCAAACTTTTCACATAATGACCAAAATTATAGATATACTAAACTTCGTATGTGTAACGTAAGCAACAAAATTTAATAACATAATGCCTGACAAATTATCGTAAGTAGCAAAAATTAATGTAAATATTTTCTTTTTTCTAATTTTATACTAAAATTCAATTACTATTGTCAAAAAAAAAAGTGTTACAAATATTTTTAATACTCATAGCCTGAGAAAAATATCAGTTATAAAAAAAGTTGGTTCCTGTAAAATTTGCTGTCTGTCGCTTACGTTGTTTTGTCAAAAACCCATCGATATTAAATAATATCAAATTGAAAAGATGTTTTTCATAAACAGACTACTCTATAATATATTATTTAATTTTCAGGTAATGCTTATAAATACATATTCATGTCAAAGTTTACTGATATATCATGAGTCTATGGCTCAACATTTAGGTTGTATTGGCTGCTGTCTACAGGAAACGAGTCAATGGGTGGTATGAATAAAAACGAAGTACCTGCTACTACTACAAAGTATTAGTATATTCTACGTAGTATTTACTTCAAATCCAAGTAGATACTACATTTCGAAGTACTTCCTTCTATTTTTCCGGAAATGTTAAAACTAAATAGCATTCTCCTAAACATTATAGCACGTACTGCGACTTAAAGTATTTACTTTTTACTGGTAGATATTTCAATTTTAATAACAACTAAAGTATTTGCTCCGTCATTAGCGAAGTTGATATCATAGCAACTTCACCGTGCGTGCTACAAAATGAATATTTTTAAAATGGCTCAAATACATAGATATAAAATTTATACTGCAAGAAGACACTACGACGATGATACCCTATACGGTCAACTATTTAGGTAAACAATTAAGTACCATCAATTTAGAATGTTTATATTTTTCATCTAGGTTTAGTAGGGAAAACGTTACATTCTGGTTACTCTTCCACCACATTTCCTTCATCCGAAGACATCTTAAATGATTGTTGATGTTATAAATACATACAAAACTGAAACCGTTTCCCAAAAACATTTAAACATGGAAGTAAGTAGGTACTACATATTTCAAAGAATGGTCCTACATTTGTTTAGTAGATACTTCATAATATGGAGTACCTATATTCTTTTTGGTAAAACATATTCTGTCAAGTAAATACTACGTAGGATATACTAATACTTGTAGTAGTAGCAGGTACTTCGTTTTTATTCTTACCACTCAATATTAAGATCGGGCTAGCAACTGCTATCGGGTTAACTTTTTGTTATTTTAAATTAGTTTAATGGAATTTCTATTCCAGAATTTTACGTTAGGGTTATAGTTTTATGGTGATTCCATACCGATGGTTGTTTTATAAATTTAGTATGTTACCGAAAAGAATAATTAGTGCTTAGTTTTCTGACCGACCTCTGCCCGAAGAAGAATAATTATGGTTGGAGCTATATATTATACAATGGTTTACAAGTTAAGTACTGAGTGGTACATGGGTGTTTTGCTACACCTGATTAACATGGATGTCTAAGTTGGGAATGGTTTATTAGCATGGTTTATATATTGTCCTGGAATTCTATTAATACTACTTGTCTTTTCGCGCCGAATATTATACCTAAATAAATTCTGTTATACCTAAATAAAAAGTTAGTTATCACTGCTGACCGCTGTCTGAAGCTTATAGTGGAGTAACAAATATCAGAAAAGACGCAACGTTCTCAAAAAAAAAAAAAATAATAATGTTTGGAATATAACCAAATCAGACCAACATAGTCTTATTCTATAAAATATTGGTTATACGGAATAGCCAATTGCGAATTTTTTTTATTGGGCACATTTTTTTATTAAGAAAAGTAGTCCTACTTGATGCATTTTTTTTTACTGTATTTACTGTATGTCACTAAATATATCGTTAACCAGTTGATGTAGCGACATGATTTTTTGTTATTTTAAAGTAGAAAAGTAGGATACCATTATGATGTAATACACGTTTCCAGAAATACAACAGTTTTTTTCGTCAAAATGATATTAATATAAGAAATGATCTTATATTTATGCAGCCTTATTTTGACTAAAAGATAAACATTTTTACTTTAAGAAATTTTTCTATACATATAGCGAACAAAATTAAGGTAAAGTACTAAAAAAGTTTTTTAAACAGAAAAAATGTCCTATAAACCCTGATTTCAAAATAATTTTTAAAACTAAGCGCCGCGCGGTTTGTCAACCATGTCGGCCTGTATAAAAAATAAAAATCTTTGGTTGCGATACGATTTTAACACAATCAAAATTAAAAATGTTACTAAAGTTAATAGTAGATAAGCCAAAATCCACTAAGGATAGAAAAATAATCAAACGGCTGCCTGAAAAAGATTGTTTTTACCTAAAAGCTGATAAGGGTAATAAGGTTGTAATTTTAGATAAAGAGGACTATTATGAAAGGGTAGGCAACCTGATTAGTAATGGCCCTTATAATAAACTTTCTAAAAATCCATTACCAAAATGATTACTGAAGTAAGACATGTACTTAAATCCTGCAATAACCTTATTACTCCGGCTTTAAATAGGAGGTTACATGTATCCAACCCAGGTGTACCTAGATTGTACTGCTTACCTAAGATTCATAAACCAGGTAAGTTGATGCGTCCTATTATTTCGTCAATTGGATCACCGACTTACCACCTATCAAAATGGTTAACAAAAAAATTCGAAGGTTTACCCATTGCAACACCTAGTTTTTATGTGATTAATTCCATTGATTTTATTAATAAGTTGAAAAATATCCAGTTGGAAGAAAGTGAAGTTTTGATCTCCTTTGACGTTGTTCATTGTTTCCAAGTGTTCCTATACCACACACCTTGGACTACCTTAATGATCTACTCGAATCAAACAATCTCAGTCAAGATGTAGTAAAAGAATATCTTCAACTCACTAAACTCTATATGAAACAAAATTGGTTTCGATTCAATGGTAATTTCTTCGAACAACATGAGGGTACAACGATGGGTAACTCTTTGTCACCATTCATTGCCAATCTCTTCATGTACAAATTCGAAACGGAGGCAAAAGAAGAATTCGAGTATTTCCCCAGGGTTTGGTTGAGATATGTGGATGATATATTTGCAGTGTTTGATACAAAAGTCACTGATATTGACAAGTTTTTTTCTAAATTGAATAGTCGTTTCGCGTTTACATATGAATTTGAGAACTCCGGCTAACTACCATTCTTAGATGTATTAATAATTTGAAATAATGAAATAAGTTAGAATTTGGCATATACAGAAAATATACCACTACTTTAAGATAAATTCCTAAAGACTCTCACCATTGTGCTAAACACAAAATGACGAGTTTCAATTTTTTAATCCATCGCCTATTAAGCTTCCGTCTAAATAAGGAGAGGTTTGAAAAAGAAAAGGCATTGATTAGGGATATAGCTGCGAGTAATGGATATTCTATAACTGTAATTGATAAAATAATTAGGAAACGTAAATTTAAAGAGACACTTCGAAATTCCTCGACTTTTCAAAATGAAAGAGAAAATCCAAAATTCATAAGTGTTCCATACGATCCTCGTTTCACCCGTGGTTTTGGTAAAGTTTTTAAAGATATAGGTATGTCAATGGTTTATTCATCGGGAAATAAACTACAAAAACTTTTAGGCAGTCCTAAAGACAAAATAGAAACTAAGAAAAAGTCAAGGATTAACGAAATTAGCTGTAAAGACTGTAATCAAAAGTATGTTGGACAAAGTAGAAGGTAGATTCAACCTACGTCAGTGTTAGCTTCAAACCAAAGGTTCCTTCCCCCTTCAAGATAAAAATATTATGGCTAACAGCAAGAAAATATTTCAGATGAGATAAAATTTGAAATGTAATTATACTCTTCTGTGTGAGATTTTTTTACTGACAATTCTTAGGGTCGTCCATTGCACTTATGCGCAACGCGTTTTCCATTACCTTTGTTAGACACCTGCATGTATTGTATGTGTGAAATTTTATTTTAGTGCAATATCAGAAATAGCTTTTTATAATTAAATAGATAATAAATATAAAATGGAACATGGAGTGTTTCATCTGTGGAAATAGTACACACTACGGTGTAATACTACGCCCGACAATAATAATGTTCACAATTATCCAAACTCAATAATGGTAATTCGAACATTAACATTAAAAAATATACATATATTTTTTAAAGCGATGTCGCTCAAGTGTCAATATTCCAACAAAAAAAAATATATATACCTAGATATATTTCGATTTGTCAAGTACTTATCTAGATATCGAATTATCTTTACAAAAAACCGTGTACACACATTTCCTGATGAATTACACCTATTTTTATTAAATAACAAAATGTTTGCCCTAATAGAAAAAAGAATTATTTTATATTTGGTTTAGTATCTTCTAGAGGCTTTTCACATACCTCTACCAATTCAGCAAAGGTAAAATGGCGCCCGGCAATAAAAGATTTGTTTCTTATAATAAATACACGACTGACATAATTCAACCTGCGACTCATGCTCTAAACAGGTGAACAGCTGCCGTCCGTTGTGTTATGTAGTATCTTACAAAAGAAAAGAGAATTGACTTATAATTTTTCAGCTTTAATTTTCACCAATAAAAATCTAATTTTATTTACTTTATAATTTAATTATCAAACATAAAAATGAAAAATAAAATTAACTGATACTGCCGATTTTCATAAATAAATAATATAATTTTTACAATAATTGAACCACACAGCTTGTCAAAAACTACACACAGCAATTTAAATTTAACGTTAATTACGTAATTACGTAACAGCTTGTACATCGCGTGTGTTCTGATTTTCTTTTCTTCTGTTTTATATTAATTTGTAAAAAAAAATCAGTCATATTAAAGGGCCTGTGGAATAAAATAAAAACAGTGCTGCGTTTAAAATATTTACTGGTTTACATGTTACTTCAAATTACTAATTTTGCATTGCATCGAGTTTCACATAGACGCAAGTGCTTTTATAATAAATAAAACACTTATTTTGAATAGTAATATTCACGTGAAATAACAACAAAATTTTATGTGTTTTATGTGTTTATGTCTGAGAGCTTTTGTAAATGAAACATTTCCACTATTATTAATGTTAGTTTTAAAATTGGCAATCTGGTATAAATATTACAGAATATAATTCTGTAGTGGCAAAACCACGCAATGATATTCAGATTATAACGATTTTAGTTATAGTTAATATGTAACTTTGTAACTAAGTGGCCTAAAACTAATGAAGGGGAACTCATCTAATTACGTTGGTTTTATTAGTAGAATATGCTATGGCATCATTTTCATGAAAACTGGTATCAAATGGTCACGACTGTTACATATTTTTATTTGAATAAAAATATGACTCAAGACTACCTAAACTGGAAACCATATGCTATGTTTTGGATGACCTTTAATGATGGATAGCCTATCTTCATTACCATGACTTAATAATGGCTATGGGCCGTAATTTATAACAGCATATCGTTTCGGAGAAGAGAAATCTACTACTATTCGTACAGTTGATTATTTGTTCACTTATATTCAGTCCATCTTCAACGACGCGATTTCATAATATATATAGAGCATTTCAATGAAAATGGGCCCCTGAATGACTCCATTACTGTTTTGTTTCTAGACAAATCCCGAGACAGGTCGATTTTTGCTTGTATGGGGACATATTTTGCTACCAAATTTGACGTAGCAATTTGTACCCCTTAGCACAACTGTCAAAATTTTAAATATGGAATAGGGGTCAGGTAACCCCTCATATGAAAGGTCTCTCAATTCTCTTTTTAATCATATAAATATGTTTGATGTTCATTTATCATTTAGGGACAAAATCCATCAATAACTTTTTTTTTAATGTACTATAGACCACAGTATTTAAGAATTATAAAACTCTTGAACTTCAAATAAAAGACTTCCAAATGACAATTTATTTTTTAAATTATTTTATAGCGTAATTGGTACAACAGTAGATATTGATTGTTAATTAATGTATTTAAAAGATAAAGTTAAAATAAAAATACAAAAATTACTATATAAGATATTGAAAATGGCCAACATTAACTTCCATACAATGATAAAAACGAGATTCCGCTGCTCTCCTTACAATGTGCAAAACTTCAGATGTTATTGTTATTGGTTATTACATTCAGGTATTATTACTGGCTGTTGTTATGGAAATAGAAAAAAAAATGCGAATTCTTTTCAAAAAGAGTTATTGATGGATTTTGTCGCGAAATGACAAATGAATATCAAACATATTTATATGGGTGAAAACAGAATTGAAAGACCTTTCATATGAGGGGTCACTTGACCCCAATTCTCTATATAAAATTTTGACATTTGTGCTGAGGGGGAGGGGGTACATGTTGCCACGTCAAATTTAATATCAAAATATGTCCCCCTCCAAGCAAAAATCGACTTGTCTCGGGATTTCTCTGAAAACGAAACAGTAACGGAGTTATTCAGAGTAGTTCGTTTTCATTGAAATGGTCTATATATACATGCTGCAGTAGCCACTTTATAACAGTCTCTATTCAAGATATATCGTTCATTGTAGTTAGTTTTGGGTTGGGTATAATTTGGGTTGGGTTACACCACCTGTAAAATAATGAAAAAACAGAAAACCAGAAGTATTAAAAATAGAGAAATTGTAATATCAGGCAAACTTCTAAAGTTTCTAATCTGTATTTATGTTTGCCACTGTATAATGTGCAATAAAAATAAATATATGACAAATTAATTAAATTCCATCAGTGGTTTTCATTATAATATAAAATTTATAATAAATATTACCAATGATATTTCGAATTATTCCTAAACAAAAAGAATGTGCCTGATACTACACTTTCTATTTTTATTTTGAACATTTCTGGTTTCTCGTTTTATATTATTTTATAGATGGTGTAATCCCAAAAGGAATTACAATGAATCATACAACTACACCATAAAAAAGTTACAGACATCTACAAGATATATAACATATCATGTTAATATAAAATAAATGGTTCAAGAAATGTACAAGAGTCAAGAGACCAGAATCAAGAGAAATTATGGCACCTATAAGTTTTTCAAAATCCTGCGTTTGAATGTTTGTACATATGTATATATTTAGTTAAATATGGCAAATATTTTTTATCTGTTTTGTGAGAAATTGTGACCAAATCAGAATTTGCAAAAAGGTCAGGAATATTTGATTTACTTTATTTGTAGACTTTCTAAGTTTAGTTTATTTGATGTTTTCAAATATACTAAACATATAATTTGTCCCAAGTTTCATTTGACAAGATGTTTGATGAACAACAGAAAACTATTTTACTCTCAAGTATTCCTTTACTTGAAATAGGGCAAAATATTATTAAGAAAGTTGCGTGAATGTAAAATTTCGTATCTATGTAAAATTTTAACTTCGCCCTAATTAGTGAAAGAGTTAGGTATGCATGAGAAGTCTCTTTCCTTTTTAAATATGTTCGTTTCTTTAGTTGGTAAGTTCCATACAGTACTATATTACTCTTATACGCACTTTTTAAATTTACAAAACTAAAGACCTAATGACTAAATGGTGTACCTATTTTAAACAGCGCAGTGGATGAGAGCGTGTTGTGGTATAATTTCTCAGTCGCAGTGCCTATTATGGTCTGGGTTCGATTCCCAGTTTCGGCACTGGCAATGTCGATGGGTATGAAATATTTGTCCCTTCCGGGTGGCTCTTGACTTTGGATTTTGGGGTTGTCTATTGTATATGGTAATTTTAACATATTGCTTAATAAAGTTGCATTAGTTTCATATACCACCTCACTAATTCCATAAATTGTTTCAGGGAAATTCATCAATCATTACGCTAGCCAAGTTGGGGAGTACCAGACAAACCGTAAGTACAATATATCCCTGACTTGCCTATAAACCTATTTTCAAAAGAGAAATACGCCTGAATTAGTCGAAATTCGTCTGATTTTACTAGTTTGTAATGTACCGTATATTTGATATAATATGAACGGCGTATATTGATTTACTTAGGTCTAATAAATCATAACTGTCAATAACTTTATTATTTTAGCAACGGGGGATGCCTTTATGAAACGATCACGCAATATTACTGTGATTATTCAGTTTAGATATAGCATAAGATTGTATGTAAATATAGTCCCGAAATCTTTATTGGTAATTCTAAAATAAATATCAGTAAAAGTAGACTTTGTTTCAATTATTATTATTAATGGTTGATCTTCACATTATCTAAGTCTTCATAAGTATGTAAGGTTAACTGCAAATTATGTTGTAGATTCCTGTAAAATATTGAAAAAATCAATCGTATTATGTTTGACATTATGTCATGACATCCAAGCAAATTTAAGAAATTATGTAGAAAACTTATAAAAATCTTCAGTTCCGGTCTATTCTAGAAAATCTAGATGACATTCTAGATACATCTCAGAAATGGAATACATTATAATAAATGCATTTCAAAATATTATCAATGAAAAGTTTGCATTGATACAACAGATTAAATAGAGTACGAGCCGTAGGAGCAGTCATAGCAGTAGTAACAATAAGGAGATATTAGTATGTCACCTTCGTCACAGAGGTTATGTGAAGCGTCGTCTTCAGTGAGTCAGTGAAGGTGTTGTCTAAAGTTGCACCTGAAATGAAGCGCATTAGTATCTGTATAAAGACATACTTATTACACTTGGTCACAGTGGATCGGAGCTACGAGAAGAGGGTAATATCTGTGCCGCGTATGATATAGCTGAAGAGAGGCGACATGATAATATTGCATCACAATAGATGCAGAGATCTGGTAGAATATACGATACGCATCACATGGCAATTGTGTCATACTATCTAGAGATAATAAGGATGCAAGTGAATGAAAAAATTAGTAAACCTAGCGAAATTATAGAAAGAGAATAACCTCTTCCGCCAAACAGTCTCAGCATGTCGTAGATAATTCACCGTTCACCGTTCCGTTCAAGCAAGTATAAACCTTGTGAAAAAGGCGTAGACAAGTTTCCGCTCTATAGGAAAACTCCTACCCTGGCACACTAGGGCGCCTTTTAATTTCTGGTGGAAACGTTTTCTAGTATCCACTGTCACCAGAATATTTAATTCCTGGCTAAATGAAAAGCAGCAGATGGTTTCTTGGTTTATCGAAGAATGAACTTTGCTAATCCTAATGAGCGAGAATTTCTTCAGTTCAGACTGATAATATAAACTATATGCATATGATTTAGTTTAATAAGTATTATTATTATAAAATTAGATTGATTATTTTTATTTACTATTATTGCCTGCCGTTTTGATGCATTTAAAATTAATTCTGCAATACACATTAAATTAGTTGCTGTATACCTCTTATGCATGGCCCTTTGTTGAGAGATATATGATGGCTTTGTTATTTAGATTGGGTAGACCCAGTTAGATGGCAGGAATATACATATACTGATACAAAATAGAATTATAGCAATAGTTAAAGCAGATAGGAAACATATATCAACATTAAACAAATTTTAAATACTGATTTATGTGATATAATTTACAAGAAACTGAATAAAATTGATAATACCATATGTTATAGTGATTATACATATTTTAAATTGTAATTATTGGCAGAAAACCAGAATAAATCAAATATTATTGAAAGATTTTCAAAATAAATCCATAAGAAAGGCATGCATTGCACGAGTCAATTAAAAATTACAAATAAATAGAATCGAATTGCTTAACTAAACAGATGTCAAATTGTTTGTCAGAAAACGAACTCCAATATCATATAACAAAAACAACATTACGAGTAGACATTGAAATTATATTTATATTCAAAATAAAAATTTATTAAATCAAAATTTACAATGACAGCAAATGTTAAATACCAGGTAAGGCTACATTTACAAGTTACAACCAGGACACTTACAAAATATAAGAAATAAAAGTTAAATTTAAAAGAAAATGTTTAATTTAAGTATTAAAATATTGTATAAAATCATTGGAACAAATGTAGTAGTTTAGGACAGTGAAATGAAAAACTAATTAAGAAATTAAAATCATGTGGATAAACTATTAGTCAAGGATTAAATCATTAAAAATCTTAGTGTACGGAAAAAACAACAAAATTATTTACTTGGTTACGAAAAATTTAGAAAAGATTGGCGTCGATTATTGTTAGAGAAGAAAAATTAGTGATTTTGAGAGAGAAAATTTGAAAAAGGAATAATAATAATACTTACGTTTGCAAGAAAGAGGTTAGAGGAGTTGCAGAGTAATTTTCCACGGTTTCCATTTATTAAATTGGGACTTTGAGCATTGGAAAACATCTACAAGGAGTTCCTGATTCATCCAATGCAGGTTGCAGAATAAAAACTACAAACACAGGGAGGTAAAACCAGAAATTAAAAAGGTACTTTTCTTTAAAACTTATAAAGTGATTTAAAAATAAAAGCTAGCACAACAAAATATTTCGAAAAGGCCAAAGTAAAAGAATATTTGAAAAATATATAATTTGATAATACTTACCAACGATAAGATCCGTTATATAAGAACTTTATATAAGAATTAATCACAAATTTCGATATAAACTTTTCATTAAAAGTGAACTATTTTAGATTATAAAGTTAGATTATAGTTAAGTTGATAAGGTAGAAAACTGAATTGATCTATAAAGTTTAATTGTAAGAAGTTATAGGACAAACAATAATTATGCATGTAAAGAGTGTTGCATACAAACATAAATAAAAGGGGCTAATTTTGGGAAGATAAATAAAAAAGCACATAATTATTTTTGGTCTTATATACATGCTTAAAAGAACGAATTTAAAAATTTTAAATTGGTCAATTAATTATTAGTTATAAGTGTTTAAAATTTGAGTAATTTCTTATATTATAAAAAGTGTGGAATTTAAATCAATACTTTGTTTAAAATTAAAGATTTATAAAATTTCAATATCTATTTTTTTTGAGTTGAGATTGTCTTGTGAAAATTTCATTTGAACTGACTCCTGAGTTAAGAATCTTATGTTCTAATAGAAAATAAAAGAAAAGAGATTTAAAAAGGTATAGTATATGAGCTGAGCTAGAAAAGAAATAAATCATAAGAATCAGAAAGCTAGTTAAATAATTAAATTTATAAAACAACAATATATTTAAACCATTAAAATAATTAAATTAAATTTAAAAAATAAAATAATAAATAAAATTCAAATTTATATATATATTCACCACAGAAAACAAAATTTATATTAATACATATACTTCTTGATAATTCTCAATATCTGTTACATTATCAAATTGATGTATTAAACAAACTTTAGTCGACTTGCAGCTATAGGGAATGTTGTGTTTAATTCACTGATTAAAATTTGCAAAAAATAAACAGATTTGAGCATTCCCTAATAAGAAAACGAAGCATATTAGATCTTGATTAGGTACTATATTAGATTAGAATGACCTGGTGTCATCTGGTTTTTTTATGCCTGCCGAAATCTATAACTATATTAATTTTAGAGCTATTACATATTAATTAAGGATACTCTGACAAATTTTTAATATTATTAAACCCCGATAATTATCTGCTGTTAAGTAAACAAAAACTAATGAAGCAGCAAATTCAGTTATGATGGCCATAGGTTTCATTCACTTAATTATCTTCTAATTATTATATTTTTCCAAGAAATGTATCAACTCCTCGTCTGTTATTTACAAATACGTATGTCAAAAATTGTGGGATCTGATACAGATTATCGTATCATACTACAATCTGGTCTATGAGACCACATTTTGTTTGCTAGATGTCAAATTTCTACCTTGTAGTTGCCACTCAAAACTAACCACATCCAAGAAATTATGAAAATCAAAGTGAAGGCTGTGTAATCTAAATATAATAAATAAATGTAATCTGTTAAACTTAAAGCTCTCATATTTTCTATTTTAATTCTCTTTGTCTAAGTACCTTATTATTAAAAACATTTACAAATTTCCGTTAAGAATATTAAAAATATACATATCAATTAAAGACTTTAGATAGGCACTGTTTTTAGGAGTCAAATCGTGGAATAATAATATAATGGAATAAAAGATTAGAATATGTGGATAACATATTGAAAATATTAAATGCCAATATTAATCTTGGCTTATTCAAAAGATTATAACTATAACTATTATATCACAGTTTCTATAGATTCTATAGCTCCACAATAAAACAGTTGATAGGAGACAAATTACTAATGGATAGTTGAGTACAATAAATATTTATTTTTCATAACAGTCATTAATTTCGTAACAATAATACCCCGAGAACTGTAATGTCAAGTGATTATGTCAGATTTTCAAGGGATATAGAGGTAGCGTCTATCGTGAGAAAATGACAATCATAGCAAAATTGGTATAACTGAAAAGTTTACCTAACCTAATTTTTGATGTCGCTTTATCATGCCGAGGCACGAAATTCTCGAATTAAAATCACATTAAAGAATTTGAAGATGTATATTAAGATTGTATAACGTAAAAGCCTGAATTGGGTTAATTTGTTAGAATTAAATAATAGGAAATGTAGTAAATTAACAAACTATCAGGAACCTGCCAGGAGTCCCTTTTAATTTTTGCAAGACACGCCTGCCATTACGCTTGCATTTATTTTAAGAATACCTCGTGAAAAATCAAATGTGTTTGAGTACTAATGGTATTTTCATTGTATTTTCGTTATATAAAGTTAAAAATGTTACTATTTTTATTAACGCTAGTATCAGAAAGTGGACAGATATTTTAAGGTTCTAATTTTCTTTCGACAAGGAAGAAAGCGATATACATGAAATGAAATGAAACAATATTTTTATGATTTTTAGGTAGTGTAAGTTTATTTAAACAATTACAAAATGAACGTTGTATTTTTCTACTTTTATATAAATTGCATAATTACGTATTACTATAATAATAATAATAATAATAATAATAATAATAATAATAATAATAGTAATAATAATAATAATACTATTATATTAATAATATGTAATAAAATTAATCGAGTTCTCGGCTCCTGCCGACACCAACATTGTCTTGAAAGAGGAGGAGAAACGGACGAAATATCGAGACCTTCTCTTCGAACTCCGCAGACCCCATGCAGAACATTCTGTGAAACATGTGGTACTGATTACAGAAGCCCTCAGTGGAGCAATGGATACACTGCTTTCGGAACTGAAGATCATACCGGCATGCCGAAATTCGGCACATCTTCTAGCCGGAAGAATTGAGAAGGCGGTTATTCTGGGTTCACTACGGCTACTCAGTGATTAGCCAAAAAGTCTGAGACTTGTGTAGAGGAGGGGTGGCATATTATTATTTTGTGGGCCGCATTTGCGCCTCAGGGACGACTTACGTTGGTGGGCCTTAACCACCGTTCAGTGCTGGAATCAGGGAAACCAGGAACACCTAATTAGTTAGGGGAACAGTCCTCGTAACAGGGCACTGCCATCTCAAGAAGCATCTCTATAATTTAAGATTAGCAGAAAGCCCGGTGTGCCGGGGCTGGGATGATATAGGCGAGACCGCGCTTCACATTCTAAGATGTGAAGGCTACGCTTGTGTGAGGCTAACGCTCCTGGGTAAACTATTTTTAGAACGTTGGGAGCTAAGAGAAATTTTAGCTAATAGACTTTTGGACTTTACGCACACTTGGACTACTTGGACTTTTGGTACAATTTTTAATTAAATTGTCTACTCGTAAATTAAGGCCTGTTCACAGGGATGGGTTGACAACCATCCTGATGTGCATGCCGCGAATGGAAAGAACGTCGCTTTAGTATTAATGTGGGGCATAAACATTGGTTGATGTTTGGCTGCCTCCCTAAATAATGATGTTTTCCTGGTTTCCCTCATACCAGCACTGGTTAGGCCCTACCAACATAAGTCGTCCCTGAGGCGGAAATGTGATTCGCGAAATAATAATATGTCGCCCCCTCTCCCACATAAGTATCAGCTATTTTAAAGCAATATGGATTATTAATTCAGGTTGACTGACTTTAAAAAACTATTTTGACCATTCAATTTATGGGACATTACATTAATAGATACCTAAAATATTAGCGGATCATAAAATCCACTTAACAAAATAAAAGTTTGTTGTAAAGTTTGTCTGATAGAAAATAAGAAATAGATCTAAAATCTAGTAGTCAGAAGTGGCAAAAAGTTAAAATATATTTGTGCTCTTGTCTTGTGCTCTATACTAATATACTATTTGATCTATACTAATAATTCATGCACAATACAGGTTGATCCATAAGCAATTAAATACACTCTACCCTCTACATGTATTATTGTGGGGCATTGTACATCGCATAGACACAAAGAAAAACCGTGAAACATCATAAATTTTCCTGAAAAGCGTAGTTGACAGAAAACTTGAAACTAAAGCTGTATGTTTTCATTCTTCGGGAATGAGCAAATTCATTTATCTAAGGGGAGATGACTTTAATACAATATGTCTTTTTGATCACATTTTAGTTTCTACAGATTTCCCAGAAGGCACAGACATGTGAAGTGTGTTATATTATTTTAACAAAACTAATTTTTAACGTCAACATGGTTTCCCGGGTACCGGTTTTATTCATCCATTTTAATTGTCAATTTAACTATGACCGAGGAACGTGTTTCAAAAGAGTTGTTTAGGTATTCTATCAGTTCCAACAGTTTCTAATGTAAATTTTATATAAATTTATGTACAATTCTGAAAAAATAACAAGAAATATTAAAGAAATCATAAAAATTAAATAATATAATAAAATAATAATAATAATAGTATGTTATGTCTTGAAAGAGAATGAAAAACGGACGGCATATCGAGAACTTCTCTTCGAACTCTGGCAACTTAATCCAGAACATGCATATATTAGATATAACACTTAATAAAAACACATAAATTCATAAAAAAGATGAAATTCAGAGAAACACAGAACACAGCTCCACAGAAGAATCTGTGAAGCTGTGATTGTTAGCACTCTTGGAAATTAAGAATTTGGCAGAAAGCCTCAGAAGGCGGTTATTTTGCTATCATTGCGTCTCCTTAAAGCATACCAAAATAAAGGAAAATACTATTTAACCTCAAGGGGCGTCCGATAACTCTCTAATAATAAATGGTTACAACAAGCAAATGTTAGATAACTTATAGATTAGAACAAATTAGAGCTCATTTGTCCATCACGTGTCGCACGACGCCTTCCATCAAAATGTGCTCTATATAAAACATATAAATTACTGGATTGGTTGTACTAGAACGGACAAATCAGCATTAAGTTTCAGCCCTACGAATCTTTTTTGGTATGTAGATAAACTTTTTAAGCGATTTTTTATAGCCACTTTCCTATTAATGCAATTTTTGACAATTCATTTCAATTGTTGTCTAAAATTAAATACTTTGGCAAGAATACATACTGTACAATACATAATGTATTTTCACATTTATTCCATATTAATTTTGATTTAAAAACATTCAAATAATACAGACCTGAATGTAATTCTAATACATTTAGAGTGAAAACTTGGTTTCCAACTGCTAGCTCGACGCTATTAGAGGTAAAACTAGACAAACTAAAAAAACTGAATTACATACATACACAGATTTAAAAATATACGTGGTTAGTTTATTTGGTTATTTCCTTGAAAACATTTGAGTAAGGTGAAATTTCGTTAACATTATTAAATTTAAAAAGGAAAAATAATATATTTTTACTATAACTGATTAACCTTGCCTTATCAATGACCTTATATGTCATATTTCGAATATTGCTTTAAATGAACATCATGTATGTTTCTGTCAATTACATTCTAAATAATTGTAATTTAAAATAGGTATCTCTAACTTATATTTGTATAAGTACCTAATATATGTACTTACCTAACATTTTCTATCCTTGTGTTTTACTGTTGTTTTAATTTTGTTAAATTAATTTAATTTATGATCTATATTGAACTTGAATTGAAATGTATGTCTATATTTTTCTGCAACAGAACTTCATGTGTTTAATATAAAGTATAAGTATGTTGACTACAGAAACATACTTGAATATAATTTGCCACTAAAGTCCCAGTAATATTGAAAATATTGATATTTTAAAGCTATAGTCATGATCTAATAGAAATTGTATTCACAGAGAGCTTTGACAGGCTGGAAATAAAACAATGCAGTTGTATCTATTCTAGTGAATGGGGCTCCTGACCTAATTAGGACAATCAACATTACCTTATCTTTAACTGTTGCTGTACAAGACGAGAAAACCTAGTATTGACTAAATTACCGCACTCGAACGAGCCTTCTCTAAATTTGTTTTATACAGGGTTTCGTTGATTGTATACCAGATAAGTATTTTTTATTGAACTTTCTGAGTTGGTTTAAATAAAATGAGTTGGTCCGTGTAATACGTATATTAAAATTCATGTTTTTCTTATATTTCTTTGTAAAACATCTCACATAATGTTAATTGTTGAAAACTTGATACACTGTCTAAGAAAAAACGTCATCAATATCAGAAAAATTTTTAGAGAACATCATATTTACACCACTTGGATGATCACGACTCGTTTTATTGCCACTTATATTTACAAGTGGACACAGTTATAAGTGAAGTAGAGTATAATTTAATGTATATTTACTGCAGTTTCCTGCTACAAATTTTACCTGGTACAAGTTTGGTGCCCCTTACTGGCTGCAAATCAGTAGTAAAATATTCAATTGACCATTATTTTTTCAGATAATTTATAAGCCGACCCAGATAGTCATCTCCGGCTATAAAAGTGCTTTTATTACCAATTAATTTGACATAAAAAAGAGAAAAATTAACATATAGATGGTGATATGTTGCTATTCTAATATAAAAATGTCTTACATAAATATGAGTTGTTGACCTGGCAGTCCTGGCAGAGTTATACATTTCTGCCAAGGACATAATTTTGTTGCTTCACTGAACCTAAACCTTACCAAGAACTGACAGTCGGTACAAAATAACTTAGTTATACAAAGAAGAAAATACTTTACGGGTAATGTATAATAATAACCCTAATAGAAGAATACAGCAGCAATAAATTTAAAAAAAAAATAATCGCATAATCGCTTCATAATAACTTTTTAGGTATTAGTTTAAGCAAAGTCTGATCTATATAAACTTTGGTTTAAGTAATAGAACATCTGCACACCCTGTATATATCTGAATAGATAGGGTGTGTAACGACTAGTTGACAGTAGACATATCTCTGAAACTAATAGAGATACGAAATTTAAATTTAATATAGAGTTACCCTATAGGTACCTAAAATCATTATTTACCAATGTAAATGGAATTATTACAAATTTTCATGTTTCAGAGAAAAACACAGTCTTATTAAGTAGATGGCTTTGTGATATAAACTATTATATATTTAATTAAAATGAAATTGTAATAATATTTGTGAAAATTTAAAATGCACCTGTCAATTATTTTTAAAAAGATCAAAATATCTCTGAAAGTATAAATTTTAAGTAGGTATGAGCTATGGGGATCATTTTGACTCAGAATTATAAAGGGAATTCAACAGTGCAAAAATATACAGGGTGTTCAATTTCAAGTAAGGAAGTTGATATCTATTTCCGGTAGAACCGAAAGTAATAAAATATAACCGTTATTTTCAAGCGATAGAACCTAACCTAGATTTAGAACCTAGTCTATAGACAGATAGAACCTAGGTAGATTAGTTTTAGAGATACGTCTACTACTATCTCGTCGTTACACACCTTGTATTATTATTTATGTACACGTTACACGTTTTCGCATACAGGCATATACAAAACTTAGTCTTCATTAGTACTAGGTTTTGGCAACTCGGCAGATTGAAGCAAGCGGTCTAGCACAGTAAAAATCAGACCAATGAATGAAATATAAGAAGGTATAGACAAAGTCTTATTTAAGAAGTCTTATAGGTAAATATAATTCAACATAGATCAAGGTGTAATCGATTAAGATACCCTACAGTGCACACCTAACTACCAAGAATTTTCTTGGGCAAAGGATTGAATGAATGCTCCATTATTTTTTACTTTTTGTGTAAATGGCGTTGAGGAGATGTATCTGGCTATTTCAATTGATCTTTTCATTATTAACCGATACGTTTAAAATTTCAGAAGTGCCTTTTTAGTGTTTCATCATCTTTTTTTTTTAGTTTCTCGATAATAGTAATAAACTTATAGATATTAAAACCTTTTTCAGGGAGTATTGTCCCTGGATCACACAGAGGATTGTACATTTATTTATTTATTTTGTTTAATTTCTTAATTTATTTCTATTCTTTTTTAATTAAGTTTGATATATTTTAGCCTGAGATTGCAATCATCTGTCACCTGTTAGGTGACTAGTACTTTTGTTATTTTCCTCTCATCAAAAATTGAGTAGCTATTAATGATTAATTTATACTAACCATTTTAATTAATCTTCCTTGCTCCTTTACTATATTTTTATTTAAGAAGTTCAATATTTTTTCTTTTAGATTCAGACCTACTGATTAGATATTTATCTATGCATGTCTTTTTTAGACATGACTACAAATAAGTTTTATAATTTTCTTTGTCCGGGATTTTAATCTATAAAGGTATTTATTATTTGCTTTTGTTCGCCCCCTTTTTGTCGCTAGTGATTTATAATTTCAATTTTCCGTGCATCAATGTTTTTTAATTATTCACCTTTTCATTTTGGTTAATAATGTCTTCTTTAATTTGTCTAATATCTGTTTTTATTTTGTTTAAATTCGGGCATGTTCGGTCTTTCCTGCACGGTCATCCATCCAAGTACTAACCACGAGAGCGTTGCTTAGCCCTCATATCGATGATATTAATGCCAAGTCGCTACCACGGCTTGTCCATCAAATTTATTGAATTACCAAATGTGTCCCTATTTTCATTAATTTACAGTAAATACCTTTGTAATTAGTCTGCCTAATGTATTATATTGGTAAATTTCAAATATCTAAATTGAACTAAGTGCAAGTAATAATTATGAAACATTTTCTGCTGTCTTAAACAGAGATATTGTATTGTATTAAATACATTGGAAACAAGATATAGTTGGTTTGGGTTTTTCTCAGTTTTTTGCATATGTAACATAGAGTATAATTTTCTTTCGAAGTATTTCTTTCCCTAAAATAATTTTAATTAATACAGGGTGGCACAGATGGATCGGGTGGTTTTAAAATACTTGTCAAACTGTCAATTTTAAAGGTATTGGATTGAAATAAAGTGCAAAACGTGTAGTTACAATGGAAGTTTATTAACAAAAAATTAGTAAAGTTAGTTTTTAAAAATTACATCCATCAAATGCCCTCCTTCTTGAGCGACGCATTCTTGGAGTCGGTCCTTAACGTTCCGCATTGCCCGCTCAAGAACATCACCAGGAATTAATGTGATTTCGTTGTGAATTGCTGCCTGCAACTCCTGAATGGTCCGGGGATTGTTCATGTACACCCTTGATTTTAAATAGCCCCATAAGAAGAAGTCACATACCGTGAGGTCCGGTGAGCGAGGGGGCCAATGGAGATCTCCATTACGGGAAATCAAACGGCCAGGGAACAGAGCGCGTACAGCTTGCATTGATATCCTAGCGACCTCACGGTATGTGACTTCTTCTTATGGGGCTATTTAAAAGCAAGGGTGTACATGAACAATCCCCGGACCATTCAGGAGTTGAAGGCAGAAATTCACAACGAAATCACATTAATTCCTGGTGATGTGCTTGAGCGGGCAATGCGGAACGTTAAGGACCGACTCCAAGAATGCGTCGCTCAAGAAGGAGGGCATTTGATGGATGTAATTTTTAAAAACTAACTTTACTAATTTTTTGTTAATAAACTTCCATTGTAACTACACGTTTTGCACTTTATTTCAATCCAATACCTTTAAAATTGACAGTTTGACAAGTATTTTAAAACCACCCGATCCATCTGCGCCACCCTGTAAATCTAACATTTTTTACTTTACGTTTATGTGGGAAATAGTGTCACTCTCCCAAAATAACGCACTCTCGGCATCATTTTACAATAGTTGTATAATAAGGTTGTCTTCTCTGTATCATGATGTAACTAAAAATAATTGACGCAATACGAAAAGTAGAGAATTAAGAAAATAACAGGATTATTAAACATTGGCATTTATAGGGATTTTTATCTTATATTTTATATTATAATTAATTATTATTTTTGTAATTCCATTTCGACTGCACTGTCTAACCGTAAGTTGATGATAGCGATAAATACCTATACGTAAAATAAACAAAATAGGGCATCACTTGTAATATAAAATATTAGGTATCTCGTTTTATCTATATGCGGTCGTACGAATACAAAGTTATTAATGGGTGTAATATAATAAAATATACGGTAATTGGAGGCCAAAATGTGTTGAGTTGATGCAAGCTCTTTCTGAGAGAATTTTTCAGCTTTATACATATACACATTTCAGGCTTAATTGATGGACGAGTCCGAGCAAAATGGCCTTGTTTGGTCTGTTATAAAATATGCGATACGGTAAATTTCGCCGCTGCTACCTTGTATAAATTTATTATGTTTTTTACATATACTGGATTTTTAATTAATGAGATAGGAAATACTATACCCGATAAAAGGGGCTTTATGTTGTATTAAATAATTGTGGTGGTCCAAAACAAAAGTTATCATTTTCAAGTCAGTAAATCATTTTTACTCACAAAAGGAACTTATAATAAAAATTACGCTGGACACTAAAAATTAAAAACCTGATAGTATAGACGAATTTGACGAATACGTAGATACATTTGTTCTATCTTCAAACAAAAGCACACAAATGTACAAGCAAAAACAAATGTTATGTCAAGGTCTCCTTTTTACTCTGTATGCAACAATTTTAATTTAATTAATAATTTCGTAGATATATTTTATGTGTCTCAAAATGGTCTTGTAAGTGCCATTTATCGGAATGAGCATTTTTTTGTTAGTTAATAATATTAATTTTTATTTTAGTATTTTTTAGTTTACATTTTTGTCTTTTCATTTTTTTTGTGTGTTTTTGTGTCTGTCTTACGTCTGTTGGGCCTTGCTCTCAAAAATAAAAATAAAATAAAAATAAAAAATAAACAAACTAAATAGTAACTGAGAGACAGAACTTATTCCATCTAAGCTTACTTAGCTATAAGTGGTAATATTGTTGACCATTCTTCCAAAGACCTTCCAAAACTATTAAATTTCTTCATTTTAAATTTGCATTTGTATATCTCTTTTGTATAGACAAAATAAATTTAACAATTCACATCTTAAAACCAATAGAGATACTGGGATTAGATAACAGATGGCTCTAACGAGAATATGACATAATAATTTAGTTTTTTTAATTTTAGTTTTTCCGAATAGAAAACCACAGGAAAAATATATAGAAACAGTTTTTAACTTTAGGAAATCGCTAACAAGTTAGGTCAAATCAAAATCTTACAAGGAGCTACGGTATAAGGTCCGAAAGTTTAAAAACAGAAAGCAAATCACTACAACAGTTGTTTGCACTGGGTTTTAAAAAACAAGCGTTTTAAATTCAACCTTGGACAAGCGCTGGTAGCGTTTTAGCGTTTATATTATGCGATACGAAAGACAAGCAACATTCCCGCGGTTATTACTTGGATGGGTGATGGTGCAGGGAAGATCCGCGATGATAGGCAAAAACGATCCCTGTCCCGCTACAAAGAGTGTAGGTTAAAATTTACAAGTTGGGAGTTGCTCGTCTCTTGAAATCGGTGATTGGGTCACGAAAATGCTCTTAATGGGCCTTAAGCTTCATCATTATACGGATCCCCAAATAAAAATATATGCAATTTAGAGACAAGGATGGGCCCATAGTAAGTAAACTATGTAAACAGAGAAAAAGTCGGTGAATGGGTTGGCCGAGGTATCAATATCTATTGGTGAAAGACGTGACACGAGTGACAAAGGTTAGAGGTGTGACCACAGAGATGTCTGTGGGTGTAGCTCACAGTTGTGTTCCTCCATTAAATAACGAATTATAAGTATTTTTACAGTATCATGTATTATCTTGTGTCTTTGTTTCCAAATCTAACTATTTTTATTTGGGGACCTGTATATTAGTGTAATATATATTATAAGATTTTATTAATAATTCCTACGCAAATTACTAAAAATTGCTTTTGTGTATTTTGAACAATAACACATTTTTTTTAAGTTTCCCTTCATAATTGACAGTAGTTCTTAGTGGGCGTAGATTGATACCTAGGTACATTAAATCAACTCTAAAAAAGTTTCCAGGTTGAAAAAATAATTATGAAAAAGGATTGAATATTTAAAAATTGATTGTAGCCACGGTACAACATTTTATTCTCTCAAATACTGAGGATGTTGGGTTATTTTTCTGAAATGATTCACTTCTAATGATTCCTCGAATAACGAGCAGTTGTATAGAATTAAAAAATAATAAATATAGATGTTCAGGTTTTATTGAGTCTTCTTATTTAACATTGGAACTGAAGTCTCCTTGAAATTAAATCAGATAACAATGGCAGAAAATACCACAAAGAAAATGTATTTGCTTACTTTCGATAAATGAGGCATTTGAATAAAAACATTTTCGATATCGCCTTGCTGAAATCGTTAAAAAGAAGTAGTCTTTGTTATTTTAAACGGAAGTGAAGTAAATGTGAGACCAAGAGAAGCAATTATCACTGTAAATTTATGCGTTCCCATTTTAAAATCAGAACCGTCAAAATGAAATTGAATCCGATATTAAAATTTGCGCTATCTATAATGAAATCTTGATTGAGGAAAGTATATCGCTAGTGTAATAAAAATCTGACGTGGCGAAAGCTGAGGATATAAAGACATGACTTTTAGGTATTTCCACAGATTTGTATAAAATTCGAGAGGTCTCCGTCTAGAAAACTAGTTTCATCTCCAACTCAGTGGTGTTGTGAATGGGATTAGAATGTGTGAGAACTCCTGCCCTGTTTATTACATAGGGCTGTGGAAACAAGAATATATAGGGTATTTATTTTTATTCGCCACGATTTTTCAGTATGTTGGACGCGTTACATGGGAGATCAGTTCCACGGCTCTGCTATTGACCGGGTTCTATCCCCGACTAGAGCAGTTGGCACCTGTCTCGGGGAGTGGTTCAGTTTTATAGTTTTTTCGTCCTCATTGTTTTTTATTGTATTTTCTGAGGCAGAGAGAATGTATATTTCTATCGGGCCGGTGGCTCAGGGCTTAGCGTCTCGATCAGTCAACCCAGAGGTCGTGGGTTCTAATTCCCACTCCGCCAACAATTTTTAATTAAATTGTTTGCCCGAAGATCAAGGCTTATTCGCAGGGATGGCTTGGCAACTATCCTGGCGATGGCCTAGGATGGGAAGAATGTCAACTTGGTGTTAATGTGAGAGATTAAAATCAGTTGATGTTTGACTTGCCCCCTAACTAATGAGGTTTTCCAGGTTTCCCTCATTCCAGCACTGAATGGTGGTTAGGGCCTACCAACGTAAGTCGTTCCTGACGCGCAAATGCGGCCCGCGAAATAATAATATGCCGCCCCCTCTCCCACACAAGTCTCAGACTTTCGGGCTAATCCTTGTGATTAGAATGAGGGGTAGAGATATTATTATTATTATTATTATTATTATTATTATTATTATTATTATTATTATTATTATTATTATGGGGTGCAAGAGTATGTACGTAGGAAATGGCATACTAATAATATACTTGTATATTGCAGAAGAATTTCTAAAGTTACGTACCTAAATGATAATTACAGTTACTCATATATGCACTGCACGATCAGTGATGCATAGACTAAGGCGAGGTCAGACACCGATCATACTACGGCACGGACCGGATCATCAGAAGCTTTACGCAGTGTTGAAGGATGATCCTGTTTTAGGAATCCCCACGGACATAATGGTCCCTAGGTATAGCTTACTTTGTAATTAAAATACTAAATAGGGAAGACTGGAACAACGGTCCACCAATAACAGCACAGATAGTCTGGTATACGAACGGTTCCAAAACAGAACAGGGAGATCGGAATCAGGATTTATGGGACGAGGCCAAAACCAAAATCACAAAAAGTCTAGGGAAATGGGCAAATTTTCCAGGCTGAAGTACCAGCCATAAAATGCTGCGCCAAAGAGAGGAACGAATAATCGTCCAATTGCCATTTTCTCCGACAACCAAGCGGCGATACAGGCAATAAGATCCTCGCAGGTTACGCAGGTTACGTTAAAACTTGAATGGGATGGTCTATCTGAAGAAGAGGAAACCTCAGTACACGTACTGTGCCAGTGTGAGTGCCTGGACGAGGCTGAGATTTCAAATACTTGGGGAATGAAGATCAAAACCTAATAGCTACATGGAGGCTACATCAAGGCTGTGGAGTTTTATTCAATGGAAAAACTTGGACAGTGTGCTCTAAATAGGTTGGGAGTGCCATAATAGATATTTTAAATCGCGATAGACTAGGCCAAGTGGCAGACTCCTTTGGAAAATCTAATCTACTCATATATCATTCGTGTTGTGAATTTTTGAATAATTCATATTTCTTTAATATTTATTCTCAATTTTTTTAACGACAAACCTATAATTGTACCAGTCCTCCCTAGCATCACGTATGAAACGTTTTCTGCTTTCTGCATCTTAAAGCATATGTATAACGGGATGTATTCATACAATTTAAGGTTTGCTATAAAAAAATTATTCATAGATATTTAAAAACATCTAATTTTTTTTTTCAAAAATTCAATATACAGGGTGTGACACTATAAATAATATTGTTTGCAGAATGAAGCCTAACCTACAACTATAAGAACTAAACAGTCCTTATAGTTGTAGGTTAGGCTTAATTTTTTCTAGTTATTCAAATCACAGTTCATCAAGCTCATCCTGTGCGTTGGTTCTTGTTAGGCAATAGAGACATGCGTCATATCATTATTTTCGTTTATTTTAGCAAATTAAGAATTTAATTTGCTGGCTAGGTAAAGATATTTATTGCCACGCGTCCGGTAAAAAGACATGTCAGCAGTCTGTGGCACTCTTTTCTTAAGAGGCCTCATCAGACATGAAAACCACGAGCCGTCACTGCTCATATAAATATATAATCATTAGAATGTAAATTTCGATATAATATACACTTTTTATGTTTATGTCAGAAACTAGTGCATATGAATAATAAGAGTATTTGTAAAAAAACGACCCTTAAACGAAAATTACGTACTATATACATACATCTTAAATAGTATTCCAGAATTTTCAATTTTTCGATATTTTGTACAGCATCCATCAACAATCCAACTAAATTCTCAAAACAAACAATCCCTTTTTCAAGTAAGGCATTATCTTTGATAAGATAGGGGCTCAGAAACTGGCAAAGATTTTTAAATAATCAATACTTTGAACAGTTAATTTGCAAATATCTTTTATATATATATATATATATATATATATATATATATATATATATATATATATATATATATATATATATATATATATATATATATATATCCAGGCAAGATCTTGCCTAAACACATTGTATAATATCAGGTAAAATACGTACTGGATATTACACCCCCTAGATTGCACGCCACTCGATATCATCAGAGGCGGTCAGTCGAATATCCCATCGAAGCGTTGGCGTCGGTCATATTGGTCCAGTCATTTAATTCGAGATCGCATCAACTCGGTATGTCATAACACTTCCCCATATCCCATTTCGCCCTAAATTTCGATCTGACACACAGCCAACATCCGAAATACACTCCCATTTCCCTTACAGCGTCGGCACAATTATTGTAGCGGATAACGCGAATTATCTTTTCCTAATGAATTACGTGATGTCCTAGCTTTTACTATAGTTGATTTGTGGTTTCCCATTTTTATTTAAATCCTGCTGTAACACAGATACCTATTAATGTGGATGTTTTTTGCCAGTAAAATAATGTTTAGTTCAGTAACTCTGTTATATTATATAAAACAACATTTGGAAATAACATAAAACAAAATAAAAAACATTTGCTTTAGCATCAGTACCCCAATTAGCCTCAGCTATCTAAGGTTTTCTCAATATATTAGTGATGTAAAAATGCACTTTGAAGAGAACCCCTTTGAAAAATTATCTGAATTCTGATATAAAGGTGATATATTAGTTGAATATAGTATTGTGTAACTTAAATTACTGTGATCACGAATATATACGCTTCTCAGCTGATAAATATGTGACAAAAAATTCAGAACTGGTCCATGAACTCACAGACCAACTTTTCGTCATGTTACTCGTTATATTTGGTATATGAAAGTACCAAAGACAGTTTGGTAAATTAAAGCTATGTGAAAGACTATGGCTGTTTTGCGTAATACAATTCCCGAATATTTTCACTGGTATGGTGTAATGAAATACATCAACCTAACCAATGTAGAAATAATGCGTCATCATACCCAATATTTTAAATGTTCATTTATTTATTTGGCAGCAACTGTTCTAAACAAGATGCTTCTGTATATAGCATGGCTTCAATTAAGTAAGTAAGTAAGTAATTTATTTAAATAGGAAATACCTAATCTATACACAAAGTACACAATACATATACCGGGTTTCCCATTTCATTTGACTAATGGCAATTAACATTGGCTATTACATTTCATTGAATTTTATATTCCCAGGGCACAATATGTGAAATATTGCTAACGGAATCAATAGAACTGACTGTCAAACACTTTTGATAACCAAAATACTAAACCGAAATGTTTTTTTAATTAAAATATCAATAAAAATTCGTTTTAAGTTAATAGGTGTAGTTTACATAACCATTTTAGAGACATTATTAAACGTCATCCGGTGGAGTAGTTGGTGAAGCGGCAGTGTTTCAAACTGAACCGCAAAATTTTGCAGGTTCAAATCCCGCCAGGGTCAACTTTTTTTTTTATTTTTTCATTAAGTACAAATTATTAGTGTTTACTTATTCGAATAAATATGGTTCATTGTCAGTACTTAGTTATTATTTTTGAAAGTCACAATATTTGCTTATGAAAAAAAAAATAAAACATGTGTTAATTGATTTGTTTCCTTTATCTTTAGCTAAAGCTACTATGTTATAAAAGACGTAGTCAACAAGCAACATATTTTTTATTTATTACATGCACTGTGCTCTTACTAATAGTGTACTTATCTCTGCTAATAGTTACTACATATTATACCTCAATCTGGATATTGAGTTGAACAGTATTACAGAGGAATTTTCGTGAATTAGTAATAGGTTTTTTTAAATAAAAAACTATGATTCTAAAATTATGAGTTTTTTAAAATAAGAATATATTTTTAAAAAACTCCTCAAAAAAAAGCCTATTACTAATTCACGACAGTTCCTCTATAACTGTTTAACTCAATATCCAGATTGAGGTATAATATGTAGTAACTATTAGCAGAGATAAGTACACTATTAGTAAAAGCACAGTGCATGTAATAAATAAAAAAATTGTTGCTTGTTGATTACTTATTTTGAGTTTCAAAAATAATAATAACTTGGTACTGACAATGAACCCTATTTATTCGAATAAGTAAACACTAATAATTTGTAATTGATGAAAAAATAAAAAAAAAAAGTTGTCTCTGGCGGGATTTGAACCTGGAAAATTTTGCGGTTCAGTTTGAAACACTGAACGCTTAACCAACTAGTCCACCGGATGACGTTTAATAATGTCTCTAAAACGGTTATGTAAGCTACACCTATTACTTAAAACGAATTTTTATTGATATTTTAATTAAAAAAGCATTTCGCTTTAGTATTTTGGTAATCAGAAGTGTTTGACAGTCACTACTATCGATTCCGTTAGCAATATATCTCATAGTGTGCCCTGGGAATATAAAATTCAAGGAAATGTAATAGCCCATGTTAATTGCTATTAGTCAAATGAAATGGGAAACCCGGTACACCTGTCACAGCAGTATTTAATAACTAAAGATAACCAACTAAAGATAAGATTTTTGCAACAAGAAGCTAATAACTACATTATACAATTGTTAAAAGGATGGCCTAGGTCGATAGGATCACATTAATAATAAAAAGGAGCATTAAGGGTCCATTCTCTGTAGATTTGACAGGCATGAATATTGGGTCGGATTGAGAGGATGGGTGGCCGATGGGTGGAGACTTATATATTCCAACTATCGAATTATTAAGATTTCGGAGGTGCACGTTAAGCCGAAGTAAAAAGGCACTTTGAAATAAAGTTAGCCCTCATTGCAAGGGTACCGGATTTGTCTTATAATTGCAACAAAATTTCTTTTTAATGTTATAAATTATATATCACCGGAAAGATCAAAAGATAAGCTAGGTCCCTATAGTATCAAATTTTTGTTTAATACATGTATTTTAGAGAAAATAATTTTTGAAAATACGCTATTTTAGTACAAGATTGTTTGCCTGGAATTTTAAAAATAAAAAGAAATACCAAAAATTACTAGTATAGGGACTTAGATTAAAGTCTTATCTTTCAATACTTTTTTACTAAAAGTCGCTATCTTTTATAGTTTTTTTATAATTAGACAAGAGCCGAACGCCGATTTAGGGCTTATTTCGACCTAGTGAATGGACTCTAAGGAAATAATTCTAAGCAACGACCACTTCTTAAATATCAATTTGTTTTATTTGTTTTTTTAATGTTCTGTGAACTTCATTAGCACTGTTTTATTTTTAATGTTTGCCATTTAGATATACTTCTGTATATGTAAAATTAAATATCAGTTTAGAGCTTTGTCTAGGCCTTTTGTGTATAACCAAAGGTTTAATTATTATTTGTAACATCATTATACACAATAAATATGACTATTATTATTATCACCATGCAGTATAGATGAAATATATCACTGAGATTTCAAAGTAAACCAAAGATGCTACGTTATGCTGATGCTGCTTTAGAATACTGTATAAAATGTTAAGATACCTACTTCTTTTTTAAATACATTTACTCTGTTAGAAGCCCTAGTCACCGAAGGGAGCTGATTATATATCTTAGGTAAGTTTTATGAGAATTAATTTTTAAAAGCTATTTTTAAACGTATGTCTATTTTATAAATATTTTATTACTCTATTCATATAAATACCTTTGAGATTTTAATGTGTAAATGCTCATTAAAGTTATGTCACTTGGATTAAGTTGTGGCAATACCTAAGCCAACTGTTTTCAAGTCTCCAAACGCTTGTTTTCTGTAAAAGAGCTGGGTGTACCGTATCAGAATCTTTGTGCAGTTATAGTATTCTTAATTGGACGTGCGATTGTCTAATCAAATATCTAATATAATTTTAAAATCTAAACTTTCTATAAAAAAATTACAGGGCAGTAAAATATTTATATTATTGCTTTTATTTTCACTGAGGCCGTCCTCACCCGTATTTTGTGCAAATGCGTACCTGATAATTTTCTCAATACATTCTTTAGAATATTATTTACTACTTTGAAATATACTATACTAACTACTGATTACTTCAGTAACATTTTTATGTAAAAAAACTGAAGAAAACACAGAAATTCAATCGGAAAAATACAAGATAAAAAAGATTTGTAAAATGACTTAATATTACATTAGTTACTTATGACCAGATGGGTGGAATTACTTTCATATATGAAACTGGTATACCAGTTTCATATGCATAGCTTCAGTTTCAGTTTCAGTTTCAGTAAAATATGAGTAGGGATAATGAATGTAATTAATTTGTAAACTTTGAAATATCCATTACCTTTCTGTTTGTAAAAATAATTAAAATTAGTCCAAGGAATCGCAGGAGTGAATTCTAAAATGTTGACATATTGATGCTGAAAACGTTTGGTTTCATAATTTTATTTGTAACAATACAACGATTCCACGCTTGGAAGCACTCAATTTAACATGCCGTGTTTTACAAGCTCCCATTTTTCACACATGCGTGGCTTGCATTATTATATAGCCCTGAGTACAAAACTAGTAAGACGTGGAGGTAATCAGATGAAAGAAAACAAAGAGAACATTGTAGAATAGTCATTGCTTTTATTTGATGATTTTTGAAATAAAAAATTTATTTTTTATAGTATACTTTTAATATTATTTATTGGATTATTTAATCTTATTAAAATTAAATCAAATTAATTAAAAGTATGTTGGACCAACTAGAAGGTCGATTCAAACTAGATTCGAGGTACATATGGCTAATCTCAAATATGGTAGAACAGATAAGTCTAGTGTCGCTCAACATGCGTTTGAGAAAACCATAAAATAGATAGTAGCAATTTAAGACTAATTAGGAATGTAACAAATTCCAGACAGCTGGATGCTTTTGAGTGTTTGGAAATTGCTAAACGTAAAAATAGTATGAATGGTGACAGAGGGCCAATCCCATATAGCCCACTTTATTGGGTAGTAAATCACGGTTCACTGAACCGTTGACATAGTTTAGGTATAAATAGGATTAGATATAAATCATCTCCAGATGATTACAACTTAGTTGACGAAACGTTTGTCGAGTGCAGTGTAGTGTTTTGGTGTTATGTGGAAAACTACATCAATGTTGGCTTATTTAACTGTTTACTTATTTATCTCTTAGTTAACTTATTGGCTTAACTCCTCTATACAGAAAGACGTAAAAAATGTGTTGTCTAAAATGATAGTTATACACATGATGCATACACAATGTAGAACGATGTGCATATTTCTGGCAACATCTTTAATTATTTGAAAGTTGGTATGCCAATAGAATTTAACAATAAATTTCAATTACAGGGTTACACATTCTGACATAATATGTGAATACTGCTCTCGGAAAATTAATAAATTAGAAATACTTTTAATGTAAAACCTAACTAATCTTATCTAACAATATATAATTAGTAATAACAAAAAATATGTATATATAAACAATGTAGCTATATACCTAATCTATTATAAACTTACGAGAAACATAGTCTCGGATTAACAACCATATTTTGGCTTAAATTACTGAATTTTGAATATATATGAATTTTCGGGTGACGACGTCATACGGTCTGTCATCGATAAGGAGTTGGTACTTCCTTTGACACGATATCGTGGTGGTCCACAACTGTGTGCTTTCTTTGATACGTCATTGCGTGTAGACCATAACTGATACAACGGAGAATTTTTTAGATAATTTGTAGAACATGAGTGTAGGTAAAATAAGTGATTGGAACGAGTGACATGGGACTTAATATTAATTGCAAAGTTATTTGTTATAAAGTTAAAATCAATTTCATTATTGAAAATTTTAAAAATAAACAGTAAATACATTATAAATTTACGAGACGTAAGCTTTAATAAATTACACTGTTTGATGATATGCTTGTAAGAAGCGTAATGCAGATATCTGTTAAATTTGTAATTAAAAAAATCTACAAATTTAATTTGTACTTTTCATTGCGTTCTATATACACGTCTAGCCACCTACTTATTTCGCATAGAATTCAGTAAGTTACACACATCTCCCCTATCAATTTCGACTCGAACGGGTCGAGAGCTCTCATCGACGCTCCGCCTCGGACTACCGTGATTGGTTGAATACGATCACGCTGTGGATTTGTAGGGGAGGTTGGTGCAATATTTGTGTAATTTACTGAATTCTATGCGAAATTACTCCGTGGCCAGACATTAATATAGAATAGGACCCAAATTATGGAGATATATTCAAGATAACTATGGACAAAATAGTTATAGAATAGTATAATAGAGTCAGGTTTAGTGAAGGACTCAATTACTCTTATTATGAGACCTAACACTGATGACACTTGGAATTATAACACTTATTTATATTTAAAAAATGCTTATTCTTAATACAATACTTGTACAGACGTGAAAGGTCACTCTGAAAGTTTACACAATCAGCGACACTAGAAATTTCACTATACATTTTTAAATCATCTGCATAAAGTCAAGTTTAGAATATAAGAAACAATGTTAAATATCAAATATAAATAAGGAAAAAAAGTAATGGTCCTAAGTGTGAACCCTGAGAAACACCAGACGTGACATCAACAAACGAGGATAAGCGTTATTAATCTTAACACATTGTGATCTATTAAGTACATAAGATGTTATCCATCCAGTAAATTGCCGAGTATATAGATATTCTGCAATTTAATTAAGAGTGTATTATGATATACTTTATCAAATGCTTATAAGAAATTGGTATACACAGCGTCAAATATATACACATATTCAAACACATATAAGGTATTAGATATAATTTTCTTCGATGTTTTGGTTTTCAATTAATTTACCTTCAGATTAATACATTCCATTGAAAGTTTTTTGATTACGGAATACTTTATTCTTATTTTTACTTTAGAGAAGGTGAGAAGACTTTTTTATCTAGCCTAGAGCTGTGCCACAAATACGTTAAAGGCAATAATAAATGCGTGCTGTACTATTTTTCAGGTATTGGTTCTTTATTTTGCTTTAACTAATGAGCCGTTAATTTGGATGAAGTGCTTTTAATTTACCTCAAGAATTTTTAATATAGTTTAAAGATACGTTAACGAAACGATAAATGACGAACGAAATGGATAAATGACGTTAAACTCAGCCTACATAAAAACGTGTTTGTATATAGCAATTATAGGGTTACTTTGAGGACTGTTTTACACTTTTACGTGTACTATAAGGCTGAACGTAATTAAAAGCCCTCAAAACCCACAGACTGTGATAGAATAAATAAAAGTCGCGTCGGGTAAATGCGTCTAAATTAGGGGCCATAATCTTGAGCGAAATGGTTCCTATTCTCATGGTTTCTCGAAATCCGAAGACAAACATTACAGCGCCGACACAAATGCTGTTTATTTTCCTATGAGCTTATTAAATTTCGTAGTTAATTTATGCAGAATCTGAGAAGCAAAATTGGAAATTAAAGTCCTCGGGTAGCGCAGGAACAATGTTCATCATTGTGGAAAATTTGTGGGTCTCCCGCTTCGGCTTTAAATCAATTTTACTGCGGTGTTGCTTCAAGAAATTGGAATAACTCAAGCTTACAGGGTGCTCTTTATGATTATTCTTGTTTAATAGCGTCATCCCGCTAAATTTTTGGTGTAACTTAGGTTCCCCTAATTATAGTTATAATTAATTTAGATTAATTAATGCAGGAGGCAGGTATAATTTTCCAATTTAACTTTTTAATTTTAATTACACAGGAGAACATTTTAAAACAGAGGCTAAAGTTAGTATAATATTCTAAGATAGAAGATATGGTAATTAATTGAAAGGAAATCAAATATTTGGTAGATAATTGTCAATTATGTATTATATAGATAGGTACATATACTAAAACTTAAACGCTGTGACCCTAACTATACACGGTGTCCCACTGGAAAGAACCGCGATCGATATATGGAAAAGTACGTACAGGGTGATTTTGAAAATTTGGTTATTTAGAGATGTCAGTGAGGCCTACCTTTTTAAAATATTTTTACGTTTCTGGCACTTCCTGTATAACCGGTAGTCGACATCAACTTGCTCATTTTAAATGAAACACTCTATATATTATATCATTTCCGAATTCTACGTAAAATTCTTAACACATTTCATGAAGGATGTTCTATAATTACCTATCTTCAATTGTTTTTGAAATATTCACAGGTGAATATTGACATTTTACAACTTTGACACCCTGTAAAATCTAAACAGTTTGAGATAAAGCAAAACGGTTTGCACATTCCTAATCTTAACTTTTCATAAGCTATCGTTTGACACTAATTTCAGATTTAACCAATTTAATCGAAAATTTTTAATTTCTGGCTAAAACTGAAATTAGTGTCAAACGATAGCTTATGAAAAGTTAAGATGAAAGAAATGCGCAAACTATTTTGCTTGATCTCAAACCGATTATATTTTACAGGGTGTCAAAGTTGCAAAATGTTAATATTTCAAAAACAGTTGAAGATATAGGTATAGGACAACCTACATGAAATGTGTTTAGAATTTTACGTAGAATCCGGAAATGATATAATATATAGGGTGTTCCATTTAAAGTAAGCAAGTTGGTGTCGACTTCCTGTCATACCGCAAGTGCCAGAAACGTGAAAATATTTTAAAAAGGTAGGCCCGACTGACCGTTGTAAATAACCAAATTTTCAAACTCACCCTGTACGTACTTTTCCATGTATCGATCGTGGCCCTTCCCGGTGGGATACCGTGTATATCGTGTTTTACATTCTACCTACTCTGTTAGTCCAAGCCACACCAGCTTCAATAGAAACACTGACGTTCGTCTTCTCGGGCACTATTTTAAATAGTACCACGGCCACTATCGGTGTTCTGCGTGGACAATGTTTTTCTGTAAGTCGGTATTTCACATGTGGAATTCATTGCCTGATATAGACTGTTCCCGCACTATTAATTTCATTAAAAACAGTTTGGCTGACTAGGTTAAGTTTACTCGTGTGTGTGTATATTATATAATTTTTGTCTACTTAGTTGCATAGGTTTTTTGACTTCTACTCGTATTTTTGCAAAATTATTATAATTATTACTATATCGGGTAGGTGGCTCAGATTTTAGTATGTCGATGGCTTCCGAATCCTCATTCCGCTGGACAATTTTTAATTAAATTGTCTAGTAGTCTAGGCCTGTTAGCAAGTGTGGGTTAGCAACCTAGTGTGAGTGCCTACGATGGGCAGAACGACAGCTTTGTATTAACGTGAGTGATTAACGTCGGTTGATGATTGACTGTCTTAACTAATGAGGCTTTCCAGGTTACCCTCATTCCAGCACTGATGGTGATTAGGGCTTACCAACGTACTTAACACTTTTATTTTCTAGAAACATAACTTATTGTAAAACTAATGAAATAGGTATCCTATGGGTAAACATAATAGTATTGTAAAAGTAGTGATAACTTTTCTGTATACAATAAATATGATAATAAAGAAGTGATACTAGTACAGATCTGATACTGATACTGATAATCAGTGACCAAATGTTACCAAATCATTAACCTATATTCTGAGTCGTTACTGTTTCCTTATTTTGATTTACCTGATTAAACAAACTGTAGTTAAAATATAATACTACTTTCCACCATTCAAATCATAAGGACTTGATTTATTTATTTATAGTATCTTGTCAATTATTTTACGAGTTGACGAGTAGGTTACGAGTGCTTCAATCCACCTGAGGATTTAATATCAAGCAATAGGTAAGCTATAATTCACTATCATGTATTAAACCATCAGCGTTTCTGGAAAACATACAATTTTGATTATAGATAACTGTGGCCCTACAAGGAAAAACAGGAAGTGTACATGAAAAAGGTAAATACAAAAGTACAACTAGGTTAATGCGAACGATTTAAGTAGAAAACATTCTGCAACATAAAGCTGGGAAATATCAAAAACAAAATGAAATTAAGTATTTCAAAATTCTCAGGTTGGTGAAGTATTTTGAATATATATTACTGGCTCTTATATTACCTACTGAAAGGACACTTCGACTCAGAATAGGACATTTATTTGAAAAATTCAAAACATATTTTTGGAATAAGGAAAATATGCGGCAAATGTTTAAAGTTTGCTTCAATACCATATTTGCTACTTTGATTATTTCCATTTTCTCCATATTTTTTACTGGTGCCGTATTATCAACAGACACATTTCAGGAGGCGTATTATCAATCAGTCACAATATTAATTTACTTAGAAAAATATAAATAACTCAGTTTAATTAATTTAAGAGACCTACTTTATTCTGGTTGAAGCTTATACCTACTCTTTGGGAATATTATGAATTACAATTTGTATAATAACTCTTTTACTTAAAATGTTATCTGTTTTTTCCGTTTTATACATTCTCATTAGGTACCTTGATAACCTTAATTCTGTGAAGCTACTAAATAAGTATTTCATTTATCTATAATAGTTATTTCTTTTGAAAAAAATTATGAGAAATTATGTATTGTGTTGGCAGGACGTGTTGTGTTGACTTAATTCCTGTGTTTTTATTTTCCCACCTTTTTTAAAAAATGCCACAAACTGATGATTTTCCTTGTACCTATCCGTTAGAGGTGTCTTGTGAGCCCCTCAGTTCAAGTATTTTCTTGTCAGACTCATTTAAAATTAAAAAAACGCATTATTTTCTAAACTAACTAAAATATAATTTCAGAAAAAAAAAATGTAAACATTCCTTATAGAGGACAAACCAAATACATTTAGAAAGAAAAATAAATTCTCAACTTTCCTGTCACATAGGAACTTGAAACAATAAATAATTCATCCAATTATGATGCCCTCCAATAGAAAAAGAGAAAAATTACAATATTTATTTGTCTGGGGAATTGGTACGTATATATACAAACAAAACGCAATGGAGGAAGAAATCCGAACAGTTCCCATAAAACACTTTTTAAAAGAACCGGAGCATTCGTATTCCATATCGAAACAGTATTTCATTTTATGTAAGAAGTTATTTTTAGTTGCGAGAAACCTCAATATATGCACTCTTTTCAACTAAATAAATACGGCAGAAGTGGTATAAGGAAACTGTATTGTACTGATATGTTTAAATGATTTTCATTGTTATTACTAGGTGTATAATAATAATGTGTCAGGTCATTTCTGAAGTATTAGTAGGTATTATACATTGGAAAAGCAATTATATCGATCATTACACACTGGTATTTAAATTTAAATACATATTGTAAGGGAAAGTTCTATAAGGTACATACGCCTTATAGATATGCCACGTAAGTGAATATTTGCTGAATATATATCGTTTTAGACCGACAGATAATACAGTATTATTTATTTCTTAAATGTTTTCAAATAATTGCAGCCAATAATTGCACAGGGTATATTTTTTGTGAAAGTTCAGAAAGGTTAGGATAAAATTAATATGTACAGGGTGGTATATAGTACAAAAGCTCGGTTATTATAGAAATTGTAAAAAAGTTGTTAATACAAAAGTTGTAGGGACTGATGCGAACTACAAAATAAAGATATTTCTATATATATATATATATAAGGTTGCGCATAAGCTTGCGCAAACTTACCAAACTTACTTTTTTTCAATGAAACACCCTTATTATATATTGTATATATGTATATATTATTTGAAGAATATACCTAAAGCAACTACTCAAAACTACTACACCTATATATATTGTTTTATTATTGAATTGCCCTTCTTTTGGTCATTCACGCGAGTGGTTGGAGTCTAAAAAATCAGTGGTATATTTACTTGACGCTCTGTATCTTTTTCAATACAAAAGCTATAATTGTTTTATTAGGTACAGCAAAAACTTTGCCAATGTGTTCGTCTTTCAATATAACCTAATATTTTTTCAGAATTCCTTTAAAACAGTGTACAAGGCAAGTCAAAACTTTGGGTTGGAGTTTTCCCGATAAGTTCAACAAACGGAACACGCAGACCGGAAAAGTTCAATTTGGACGCCCCTCTTCTAATTTTTTTCCAGTTTCGTTAAGCATTACATATACCTAAATCCATGGATTATTGAGATATTCGTCATTTTAAAAGCAAAAATGCACATTGTAAAGAAAACAATTTGTTGATTTACTTGCGAGAAGTATTAATTTGATCTGCGAAGTAATTACTACTGCTTGATTTTTGTATTGAAAATTTTCTGTTATATGACGCGAAGATGAGTTTTTCCAAACAAGAAACAATCGATATGATTTATGTTTTAGGAGCTAGTGACAAAAATTAATTATAAGCAACAAGAAATTATCAGGAGAGGTATCCCGATTGAAGACAACTACCCAGAAGCCTTTTGTAAGACTTATGCAATAGTTTCATGAAATAGGAAATGTAGAGTGCAAGAAGACTGGTCGAACTACGTAGACCGCCAGTTAGTGATAGATTTTTAGTTGTGATTTTAATCAGTATGCCTTTCAGAGTTTATTATAACGAGTATAATAGTATTTTTTGTTCGCAAATTATGCATTTTAGTACGATTTTAGTCAGGCTACCATGTCTTATAAAAATGAAGTTCAACACAAAAAGTTCCTCGGAAACCCACCGACATTGCTATTACTAGCGTAGATCCAAAGTTGTCCAAAGGACCTATGGTCACGTGAACTTCTATTTGAATAAAGCTTATATAGAACAGGCTACCAATGATAAGTATACAATTTTTTGTTATAAGAATGCTGAACAACAAGATGACATACCCTTTGCGTATGCCAAAGAGCATACACAAATGAAAACTCACTTTTCTATTTGAAGAACCCAGGATGACTCTGATTCATTTTGATATAATTTTCGTCGTGGGAATATTCGCAATATAATATCATGTCAAAGGCATACTGACTAAAACCACAAAGAACAATCTGTCACTAACTTCCGGTCTATTTTAACACCTCTTTTAAGTGAGGTGAACGAGTTAACAGTGAATTTTAAAGTTATATAATACCCACAAATCTATTCAACAACAATTGATAAGAAAACGGATATTAGTAAGACCACTGTTTTATGAATTTTGCATAAAAATAAATTTCACCCATACCATTTTTGACAGACCCATTCAGCTTCTTCAAGAATTGTACGACGATGATTATCAAAAACGATTAGCTTTTGTCAGTGGGCACATCATTTCACAAAAGTGGGCGTGTCAATAAACATAATTGTCATTACTGCGCCACTATTATTAAGTCTCCATTATATTTGCATGCGAGTAGTAAAAATGGGTGATCTTTTAACGTCTAGGGTGGAATTAACGAATGTTTTGTCATCCATCAGCATTTTTTGAAGAGAGGCTTACTGCATAATGATATCTACATTTTTTATCACACCAAATACCTATCAACATCCATTTTTATGGACGATGGTGTCCCAGTTCACCATATGGTCAGTGTTCATGCTCATGCTTCTTTTTAATATCCAGTTTCAAGAACACTGGATTGGGAGAGAGGAGGACCACTGCTTACCTATCTCAGTAAGCAGTGGATCTATCCAAATGGAATGCTTAGTGAAATTGAAAAAACATTAGTAGAAGCGTTCAAATTGAATATAACATACAGGGTGTTATACAACTTTCGTACTGAAAGAGATACAGGGCGTCAAATGTACTACTGATTTTTTAGAAAAGTAGCAATACATTGTGAATGACTCTGTATAAACCCCAACAACCCTATATTAGAAGATTGGCCATATACTCTGTCTATGGCCAAAAATGGCCAATGACTCTTCAATAATAAAATCAAATATGGGTGTTTCATTGCAATTTCCATTTTTTTAAATAATACTTTTATGATGTAGTTGTTTTGTAAACTTCATATGAACTTATGGCGATATACAATAATGTTATTTTATTTTGTACAACTAATTAGAGACAACGAAGGGGCACGTTTTCAAACTCTGCCGCATCAGATTTTTTACGTTGTTCCGCTAACTTTATACACATTTATATAGTATGTATCTAAATACAATCTCAAAATCGATCGACCTTATAAATTTCCTAAACTTTCACGTCAGGATATTTACTGTCATTTACTGGCTGGTAGGCATAATGCAGGTTTCGCTGACATATTGTTTGTTACTTTGCTAGAGGTAATAAATTTTCTATGCATGTTGGTATTAAAAGTAGTAGCCTTTAATATTTGGTTCCGAGTTAAGTGATTTATATTCAAATCAGATCAATAACCTAATAAACCGACATGAAAGAGGTCATAAAACATGACAACATAAAATTGCTTTACGCCGCACTGAAATTCCCGAAAATACGCAGGGAAATAAAATTTTTATATGCTGTAAAAAATGTGTACGTTTCCTGTAAAACCATATTAGGTAGAAAATTTCATTATTCCGCACATTAAGCAATACAAAATAAAAGTCCAGTTAACTTTTTTAAATTTCCATCCACGTACTGTGTCGCTTCTAGATTATTATTATACAGGAGTTTAAGTTTAATTTTATTTCTAAGTATTGCTTAAGTCGGATATATTCACAGGAGGGTTTACCAGGTCATTTGAATAAACGTTTCGCAAATTTGGCGGATTTTCGAGGACCGGTAAGTCATTATGCAAATCAGCACGGACTGCGTGTCCCCTGACTGCGTGATACACATCCTAAAATTTCGTGAAAATTATATCCCAACTTCTCTATTCAGCTCGCTCGTTAAAATGCGCTAGTCTAGAAGCAGCCGGCAGATTTTATGTGAAGAGTGCATCTTGAAAACTACGCCAGATGTTTATTTTTCTTTTTACTTCCTGCACTTATAAGGAAGTTCAACGAGGGACATACATTACACGAAAAAAAGAATGCAAGTTTTACTTCAATACGTAGCTTCTGGCATCTCTTTGTCCTATGTTATACTAAATACTTTTACAAAAATGCTTTAGCGTTCAAACTGTGGAAACTGAAAACCATATTGTTATAATTACTATGGAAGTATTTAAACAAAAGAAGGAATCAGTGTAACAAAAACCTTAACTTAAAAGTGTGGGTTTAAATTTCCCGTGTGTAAAGTCACTGAAATTTACAATTTTAGATCATTTTAAATAATATAAGGAGATGAAATTAAAAGAAGCTTATCTATTAAACTAATATGTATGTTTACATTTACCTAGAAATTAGTTTGAAAAAGAGTAGTAGTAGTGTAGTAGTAATAGTGATATAGAGCAGTTAGTAGTAGTAAGTAGTAGTAACCCTTGGCTAAAAGTGAGATAACTTACGTATATTTAATATAAATTTTCTTATAAGATACATGTTATATATCAAATAAATTCAAGCAAATATAAACAATGTTCCTTTAAATATTTAAAATTGACTTGACTATCACAAGCATTAAGTTGCTATAGCTCAACTTAAAATCATCCATTTCAAACAATTTTGTTTATCATTGGATGCCTCAAAGAAGTAGAAACATGAAGTACCTAATAAGAAACGGTATATTAGAATCTTTCACTGGTATTACTTTGTCCCCCTTCTGATTTTATGTCAAACATGACTGATGATTATTTATGCAGGCGAAAAATATACAAGTATACCTCTTTTGAGCAGTGTTTTGTTATTTTATTACATATAAGTATGGTTAGAAGACACAAATGTTTAATGCCAAAAAATTATATGTAACAAATTTATTAGAAAGTAGACCCCAATGAGGTATTTTTTCTGACTAACTTGAACTCTGAAAACTAAACTCCACTTTAACATTCAAAAATAAATATGATTCTAGATGGATTTGAATTTCAGCCGTATTACTGACTCTTCTTCTTCTTTGTTCTGCGGGTCGGTTCGTCTGTAGCGAGTCCTAAAGCACTGCGGCTATATTTGGACCTATTGGGCATCCCGCCGGTCTTCTATTCAGCGAGCAACTTTGTTCTCTCCATAAAGTCCAAAAGTGTACTCGCTGAAATTTCTCTTAGCTCCCAAGGTTCAAAAATGGTCTACCCAGGAGCATTTTAGCCTCATACGAGCGTAGCTTTCACATTCACTTAGAATGTGAAGGGCAGTCTCGTCTCTATCATTGAAGCCCGGGCATATCGGGCTTTCTGCTAATCTTAATTTATAGAGATGCCTCTTGAGATGGCAGTGTCCTGTTATGAGTCCGGTCATGCTCCTGAGCCGAGGTTTACTCATGCCCAGCATCTCTATAGTTCTCCTCTGCAAAGGACCTTCCATGAGTGCCTTCGCATGATTCTGTCCTGGTTTTAAAAACCAGTAATTCCTATGTTTCTAGTTCGACTCTTTTTCCCAGAGCGGTTCTGACAGCACCATAAGCGACTCCGCAAGCTGGCTCCGGTCTCATGAAAGCCATATCAGAACTCTTTCCAACAAGTTCATCTCTCCGTTCATTTCCTTCAATGCCTTTATGACCTGGCACCCAGCACAGTTTCACGGTATTGGTATTTGCCATTTCTACCAGCAATTGCAAACAGTCCAAAACAAACCTCGAACTGATCTTGTTTGAGTTCAGAACCTTTATTGTGGCCTGACTATCAGAGAATATGTAGATGAGTTTACGTGTGGACCTTCTCCTCACAATCTCCACCAAAGATGCCATTATTGCAAAAACTTCTGCTTGGAATGCCGTGTGATAAGTCCTCAGTTTGACTGGCTCAGGCCAGGGTACACCTTAGCTGCCACTGCCCTCGCCTACCGAGTTTCCTAGTAGGTAATGTCAATTATTGAAGTTGGTTTGACGATTTCCAAATCATTTGGGTAAAACGTGGAACATGCACAAACAACTTAATACACTACTTAGGATTAGTCATTGATCAGTTAGTTTTAGACATATATTATGTAATTAGCTGTCTTCACCCTCATTTATTGTAAATATTGCAAGTAAATTACCAACTGTCATGTCAACTGATTTAAATACCGGATGAGCAAGAAAAACACTTAATTTTTCTTTGTCAAATTTTTGTTTCTTAACATATTTTAACAAACTTGGTGTTGGTAGTTAGATAGTTGAATAGTCCATAAGGATTAAATATCAATATGGATGAAGCGTCAAGAAAAAATGGAAGACGCAGTTGAAAATAGGCCTGGCTTTGCATTCATTCTTTTTAAAATTAGCAATATTACAGAACTAATGAAAGCTTTTGAAACAAATAACTTTTTTTTACAATTTATGACCACGAGGAATTAAATCGAAATTCAAATTGAAAAACGACCTACTTACTATTTTTAAATTTTGAACAAAAAAACAATACTTGGTATTTCTGGACAATTCCTTAAAGAAAGAACACTACTCAGAGCGAAAAAAATCTGCGACAAGAAAAGAAAATATCTTTTTTATCCTATACTGTCAGAAAATCATATTTTCGTGAGCCTTTAGCGGCGCGAAAGTAGGCATTTTCACGGCTAGGCGCGAAATTTTTTTAACTTTTCTGTCAATAGGTGGCGCCTCCATTATCCATTATAAAGTAATTTTAAGTGAACACATCATTATTATAGTGGCGAGATACAGAGAAATACACCGTAGTGTCCTCTTGTGTGTACATCTCATTACATCAACATCTCATGTGGCGACACCCATGGAGATGTTGATGTAATGCAACGCCAGTCGGGGCATATTGTTCGTGGAGTAGTTGTTTTCGGCATCTCCTACCAATAATTAAACATCATTATTATTGTTATTGTTACCATTAATTATTAAACAATGGACGAGACAAGTATCCCGGAGACATTTCAAGCTTCTGAAAGTGATGAAAGCATGGAAGAAATTGTATGGAAACTTCACTTGTCAGAGAACCTCCAGAAGTGACATATCATCAAGAATATCATGATTTAATTTCAACAACAGTTCTAGAATAAGTCCGGTTATTGAGTTTATGTGAATAAGGTACTACCTTTGCTGATTGCACTATTCATAATCCTTTATTTAATATCAATATTTCAAAGAACTAATTTTTTTTTGTAAATTATTTATTGTTATAAAAAACTTTTGAAGTTTATGATTTTTTTCTTGTGTAGGATAAAAAATGTTGTGTGCACCACGGCGGGAAAGTGGTTTTCCGGGCTTCCAGAAGTGGCCAGGCTCGGCTTCGCCTGGCCTGTCCATTTCTTCTGTCAGCCCGGAAAACGTTCACTTTCCCGCCTAGGTACACACAGTACTATTGTGAACTCGATATCGATACCAGAATAATATATAGAACCAGTATCGAACCAAAAAATAACTAGGTTACCTAACAAAATTAGTGAAAGTATTATTTAAAAATTAATGTATAAACATAACGAAGTATGAATGAATGGGAAAGCATTGCTGATGGTGAAAAAACCACTACTCAGTTATAAACTTAATATAATATTACAAATACGAATATTACCCGGTAAATTATTTAATTAAAAATAAGTAATTATAATCTTATATGTCAGAAAATCTGATATTTTAGATTATCCTAAATATGTCAAAAGTAAACGTAACACAATGAAATAATTTGACGCGCCGTTGTCTTAAAATGCTGGAAAAAGGCAATTCAATTCTGGATCTGGTATTAGATTAAGGATTTCTTAGTATCAAATTAGGAAAACAGTGCAAACTTCTAAATTCAATAGCCCAGTTTGAATATAGGTTAGGTTAGGTTCAAAAGTGAGTGGGCCGAAAACCAGACCCTCCACCGCGACCTTGTGGTCTATTGTGGCTCACACCTACTTATATTTCACCCAACAGGTCCAGCTTCTTAATGTAGCTGATCACCTTATTGGGTGAGAGTTTGTTCAGATCCTCTGGCAGAAGTTGTCCTTTGCCAAATAATGAGTATCTGATCCTTTCCCCAGCAGGGCAGGTGCACAATATGTGTTCTGCCGTTTCATCATCTTCTAAGCATAGGCGGCATTCAGCATCTTCTGCTAGGCCGAATTTGCACAGATGATATTTTAAACGGCAGTGGCCCGTATATAGGCCAATTAGAGTTCGTAGGTGAAACCTGCTTAACTCTAGAAGTTTTTTAGTTCTTGTTTTTGAAGGGTTTATTATAAACGCCTTCGAATGAACTAATCGTGGTAGTTCCTGCCAGTACTGGAGGATTTGCTCCTCAGCCCGGGTCAAGAGCGTTGCTTTGGCAGTACTCGAGGATATGCCAAGCACCGGTTCTGGTCCGACAAATTCAGAAGCAGCACCCTCCCTAGCTAGAGACAGTTTGAATATAGTCCGCCATTTTAAATTTTGACATTTCAGTAATTTGTTCAAAAATTCGCAGAGCTACTTCTATAGCCTACATAACCAAATAGGGTTAATAGAAGTCGCTTTAGCAATGAACAAGTGTCAAACGAAAAACCGAGGATTGTTTTGTACCAAATTTAAATATGGTAAGTAGATCGTTTTTTATTTTGCTGGATGTCCACAACCAGTAGCTACACCGATTTAATTTGTTGTACAGTCTTAAAATGTGGGAGAAAGTAATTTATTCCGAAAGCTTTTGTTGGCTCTGTAATTTTGATAATATTAGTTTAAGAAGAACATATGCAAAGCAAGACCTGTTCCTAACTGCGACAAGACCTGTTCCTAACTGCAACCGCCATTTTGTTTCTTATGAAGTAAAATGTGATCGAGAATGTACTTTTATGATTTAAACGAATTATATTCGAGTTACACTTCATTTGGTGTTTTGTCATTTTTCTCTCTGTATTTATACAGGGCGCCCTATTTCTTGACCCGTTGCATGGGTAACTTTTTTATTAGTAGAGATACAAAAACGCTTAAATGAGCAAATTAGTGCAGTGTCGTATTAGTAATTCTACGGTAAGGCGAAAAATTATATACGGGGGAAGGTTGAAAAGTTATTGACAAAAAACGAAAAATCCAACTTTTCTATTATCCCTCGTAGCTCGTTCATTTGAAGAGTTAGAGAAAAATGCTTCACATGTTTTTTGCAGTATTTTTCATGTAAAATGACATGCTTTTGCTACTTTTTATATATCTCTTAAAATGGTTGAGAATCACAGTAAAATATATTTTTTTTAAATATAATGGATAGGTGGCTGTGACATTAACCGAAAGTCCCCTTTTTTCTCTTTCAGATCATATAACATAGTCCATATTTTATCCTTACAAAAGTAATAATAATCGTTGTTTTTAAAGAAAGTTTATTGTCACATCAAGAATGCTATGGAAATAAAACAAAAAATAAGATTCCTGATATTTTTAAAAACGTCTAGTTGGCATTTAATTATTGACAGATCATAAGTGACATTTTTAGTTTTTGTTAAGTAGTTTATTGTTTATTATTAATACTGCATACAAAATAATAGTGTTGCAAATATGTACACCAACGAAGAGAAAAATGATATGCTATTTTGTTATTATAACCAAAATCGAGATGCACAAGCTGCAGCGAATCTTTATTTTGAAACTTACATGGAACGAAGACAACCCCATCATAGAATATTTAGACAGCTGGAAAATAATATACGATTATACGGTTCTTTTTCAAAGCCTAAGGATGAAAGAAACTTCAATGAAGACACTGAAATAAATGTTTTGGCTTATGTAAATTTTAAACCTGATTCTTCAACTGCAGAAATTGCACATCACTGCAATACTTCCAAGGAAACTGTAAGAGCTATTTTAAAAGGTAACAATTTAAAGCCTTATCATTATTCCATATGCAATACTTTATATCCAGCTGATAATCAAAGAAGGATGACATTTTGTCGATGGTACATTTCAAAATGCGAAGAGGATCTAGACTTCTGGAAAAAGATTTTATTCGAAAGTAGATTTACCAACAATGGTATTTTTAACCGCCATAATAACATAATGTGGTGCCGAGAAAATCCACATCTTGTTTCTGAAAGAAGAAATCAACGTCAATTTGGGATAAATGTGTGGTGTGGAATTTTTTGTGGCAAAATTATTGGCCCATATTTTTACGAAGATAATTTGAATGCGAATAATTACCTTCATTTTCTAAGGAATACTCTAACAGAGGAATATTTAAATGAATTACCACTTCATATTTTTAGAAATCTTAAATACTTCCAACACGATGGAGCACCTGCGCATAATTCCCGCGAGGTAAACCAATATTTACATGAACAGTTTGATAATGTTATAGGAAATAGAATGGATATCGACTAGCCAGCGCGAACACCTGATTTGACCCCCTTAGATTTCTTTCTTTGGGGGTTATTGAAAGATAAAGTTTATGTGACAGCTCCTCTAGATACAGAGGATCTAAAAGTCAGGATTCAAGATGCAATTAGAAGCATACATGGACATACAATAAATAATGTTTTAAGAAGTATCCAGAAACGTTGCTTACTATGTATCCAACAGGATGGTAGTCATATCGAACATTTACTTCAATATAATTAATTAATTAATAATTTCTGTTCTCAAAACATTCTTTTGTTCCATAATCCATAGCATTCTTGATGTGACAATAAACTTTCTTTAAAAACAACGATTATTATTACTTTTGTAAGGATAAAATATGGACTATGTTATATCATCTGAAAGAGAAAAAAGGGGACTTTCGGTTAATGTCACAGCCACCTATCCATTACATTTAAAAAAAATATATTTTACTGTGATTCTCAACCATTTTAAGAGATATATAAAAAGTAGCAAGTGCATGTCATTTTACATGAAAAATACTGCAAAAAACATGTGAAGCATTTTTCTCTAACTCTTCAAATGAACGAGCTACGAGGGATAATAGAAAAGTTGGATTTTTCGTTTTTTGTCAATAACTTTTTAACCTTCCCCCCGTATATAATTTTTCGCCTTACCGTAGAATTACTAATACAAAACTGCACTAATTTGCTCATTTAAGCGTTTTTGTATCTCTACTAATAAAAAAGTTACCCATGCAACGGGTCAAGAAATAGGGCGCCCTGTATACACGTATAATTTTAACTTTTACGAGTTTCCTTTTATTATTTGTTAGGAATTATATGCAAAGTGTAAAGAGAATAAAAATTTTGTCTAGGAATTGACAGGAAGGAACACAAGTATATTGTAATGTAAACTTTCTCCTTTACAGTTTCAGTAAATAGTACTATAATGTATATTTTCCAAAACGTGAATACTCCTGTAAGATGGCAGATTGTTTTACTAATATTTATTCAATGTTAAATATGGACTTTGTTAGGATATAACTAAATTTATTTAAAATATAAGCAACAATCAATCCTATTCTGTCGAATGCGAATCTGTCGAGCCATAATAGACATTTTAATAGTATAAAAAATTAGCTGAGATTTCTATATAATTATAATTTATTTTAATACCACATTCATCTATCCGGAAAATGTGGCGAAAATTTAATATTTGACCTATAATTGTTATCCATATTAAAATGTTTGTACCAATCAAATAATCCGTGATTTCATAACTGGGAATATAGGAAATTTGCTATTCAGTACAAAAATCTTACAAAACCATTTTAGCTGAAATTGCCACAGATTTAGTATCACTGAACTCTATGTTCCTTTTTAGCATTTTCTTTTGAATGTCAGGAGGAATAAAAACACTTGCACTATTTCTTTTTTGGATCGTTTTACTTCAATGGCCTCAAAGGACCCATTAATTCTAAATTATTCGCCAAAGCCTCACTTTTTACTACCTACTATACTTCCGCACAATGAGAATCAGTTTTTTTATATTCTAATGTTTCGTATGTTACTCATAGCGATTTCAGGGTAGGTTTGCGAAATCCGAGTAGGTGGTGGCAGTGTGGCGAAAGAGACAGGAGAATAACGAGATGTAAATTGATTCCGGCGGCCCCGGGTTCAAAATTGCTGAACTTTACCTAAGATGAATCATCTAAATTGCAGCTTGGTTAACCTTTTTCGTCACAAAAGAAAGACTCCTCGGTGCTCAATATAAATTCGATTGCGTGTTTTCAATTGTTCACTAGCCCAGAGAAATTCCTTTGTTGTGCAGTATTCATTATTTTGCAGTTAAAATAGTGTCAATAAAGGGCTGCGAATAATTATTCCAGTTTTAGACAAATTTAAAACTAAATGATAGAAAAGATGAAAAATAATAAAAAGCATAAGGTTTTAAACCATCAGGTTTAATTATTGATGATTTGCTTTTAAAAATAACTTTTCAAGGTACAGGGTCTTGAAAGTCATGGTAAAAATAGTTGCAAATATTTGAAAAATTACATTCTGTTCATTATTTTATTTTGTACAGATATATATTTTGTATATCCCCAACTAGCATTCCATGTTGTTCACTTCATATTGCCGCGGCGATAGCTCAGTATGTTAGGTGCTGGGTGGTAGCTTGTGACTAACAGAATGGTATATCGCGGCGCGAGTTCGAATCTCGCCAGGGGAGAAATGGCACCTCTCCCAGGGAATGGTTGTGTGTCTGCGTTTTTTTTCATGTGTGCTCTCCCTCTACACAAGCCTGAGGCTTTCAGAAGGGCGGTTGTCCATTTCTGTGGTGTGTTTTATGTTTTTATGTACAGGGTGCGGCAGCATAACTTCCTTTTTTCAAAACTTAATAAACCCCATTGTATGAATCAGAACATTTTTATTTGTTTTTTTTATAATGTAGGCGCATGCCTAAAGTTTTGTTTTACATAGTTTTGAAGATCAAATCAGATAGGTGACGTCCCCCATTCTCCATACACTGAGTAAACCGATTTCTGGCGTTTGTTATGACTCTTGCCAGCATAGCAGGCGTTATGTTGGCAATTTCTTCCTGGATGTTGGTCTTCAAATCTTGTAGGGGACCAATCCTCGAGAATTGCATCAAAGGCTTTTGCATTCACCTAAAGTCACAGTGTGGTGTGCAATTCCCTCAACTGGAATTATTGGTCCCTGGTTCTTTGAGGAAAATGAAGTCGCAGTGACAGTGAATTCGAACCGGTATGTAAACATGATACCGGATTTTTTTCCACGGCTAGATGAGTTGGACTTAGGGGACATTTGGTTCCAACAAGACGGCGCAACGGCACACACTTCAAGAGCATCGATGGCTGTTTTGAGGGAACACTTCCCAGAGCGCCTCATCTCAATTAGAAGCGATTTGGAGCGGCTGGCCCGCTTTCCCGATTTGGCCCCTTGTGATTTTTTTCTATGGGTTTTTTTGAAATCCCGTGTTTATGTGAACCGTCCAAGGACCCTACAAGGTTTGAAGACCAACATCCAAGAAGAAATTGCCAACATAACGCCTGCTATGCTGGCAAGAGTCATGACAAACGCCAAAAATCGGTTTACTCAGTGTATGGAGAATGGGGGACGTCACCTATCTGATTTGATCTTCAAAACTATGTAAAACAAAACTTTAAGCATGCGCCTACATTATAAAAAAATAAATATGTATGTTCTGATTCATACAATGGGTTTTATTAAGTTTTGAAAAAAGGAAGTTATGCTGCCGCACGCTGTATTTATGAAATCTATAAGAACATCCTAATAGTAAATTTTATAATAAACAACTTTGCTATTCAAGAAGCTTTCAGCTTTAGAAAGTTTTCATTAAGAAGAAGTGTTTCGAAACAAATCACCACTGTCTAAACATCCAACCTAGCAAAATAAATGTTTGCGTTCTCTGATCTTTTAAGCTATTTTCCGTATTTCCATATTTGTATATATATTTATATTTGACTAAACTGTTTAATTAAACCCAAATTAACAGCAAAACTAGGTTATGAGACAATCTAAATCTACAAATCCTGGTTCTAATATACCTCCTAGAAGCCATGGACCAGTGCTTAGTGATTTCCAATCATGATTCACTTTTAATTAAAAATTTAGTGTTATTCTGAACATGAGTTTTTTCCAGGATTTTCATAACCACCAACATCAACAGCAAATTCAAACGATAATAATAGTAGCCTAGTCTGTTCTTCAAATGCCCTATGACTCATATCTGGTAATGCGTTAAATTAATAATAATAATTATTATTGTTATTATTATTATTATTATTATTATTATTATTATTATTATTATATTTCTGATAATATATTTCTTATCCATGCTCAGGAGCGCATAATAAGCGCGAAATCGGTCAGTGTCTGGTGGTTGGTCTCGATGATAGATGTGGAGACTTCCATGAAGATGCCGGAGTAATGCAATGCCCGTCGGGGCACATTCGCCGTGAAGTAGATGTTTTCGGCATCTCCTTCAAATAAACTAAGAGTATATTTACTACCAAATATATCATAGTTAAATAACTATTTTATTTTAGAAAATAAATATTTTAAAAATAATAGAAAGAAACTAGTAAAATTTTATATAAAAAAAATTATATCAATTGCTAGTATATCTTCTCTAAAATAGTCGTGGACGCATATTATTGAGCACTATTTAAATTCTGGCTTAGGTTTGGATACTTTTTAGATTCGATATAAAAATGAAATTGGCAATTATTTGCGTATACATCTCACAATTCCTGCATAGGTAATTTTAAATTTTGCTATAAAGCGATATTGGTTTTCATTACGTTAAATGGTAATGATGCATCGTTTTAATTTAATTCTAGTGTTAAAATAATTTTGTCATTTTAACACGAATATAGGTTTATTATTATATATCTTCATTTTAAGTAATTAATAGAATGTGTATTGTAAATGGATAATATCCATTTATATCATAAATGGTTATTATAAATTTCACAGGTGCGTACAGAAACAATTAACCTATTTTATCGGGCTTATCCAAATTCTGCAGTTCCCTAAACTATATTCGCAAAACAAAATATAATTATATTTTAAGTAATCGGTAGTTTTGAGTGCGGCTAGTTTACTTTCGCAACAATGGTATTAAAGCAAATCAATTGCGTTTAATACAAATTTGTTTTGGTCGTATTTAATAGTTTACACTGTATTAGTTTAGGATTAACTAAATGGATTTAATATGACCATTATTTATTTCAGTATATCTGTCTGATGAATGCTATTATTTCTTTTATTTACCCAACACGGTATAAAATGTAGTTTTTAATTATATTTTATTTTCATTTATATTTAATTAAATTCAATTTATATTTTATACCTATGAATATACTAATTTTACCATTAAAAGTTACAAGTAATTTCTTGAAAAAAATATTGTTAAATATACGTAAGAACTGTCCTTGGACCCATCCTGTTTTTAGTATATATAAATTCAATTCTCACCTTCAATAGCGCTGGATTAATGTCTAGTTTTGCGGATGATACAATTGTTAACGGGTCTGAGTTGAAACAGAAGGCTGAAAATGATTTAGGAAAAATTTTTCAGTGTTTTAATTACAAATTATTGTCTATAAATTACCAAAAAAACTTGCTCTTTGCCATTTTCAATACATAGTAATAAACTTCCAGATTATGGAAGATTAGAAATACATGTCAATAATCAAACTGCCAAAATATATAAAGCTGATTCATATAGATACCTAGGTGTTGTAATTGACTGCCATCTTCGCTGGGATAAACACATTCAGCAGGTTTGCAGGACGCTGCAAACTATTTGTACAAAATTAAGTGTTTCCAGAGTTTCTTAGAAGTTCCCCATTTAAAAACTCTGTATCATTCTTTAATAGAATCTAGAATCACCTACGGCATACTAGCTTGGGGAGCAGCTGCAAACATTCATATTGCCTGTTTAGAAATCCTGCAAAAGAAATTTTTGAAAATAATTTTATCGAAACCCATCACATATCCATCTAATTTGATTTTTAAAGAACTGTCAGTACTAGATATAAGAGAATATTATTTTTATAAAACCGTTATAAAACTATTTAAAAGTAAACAATACTTACCACACATAAGTCACATATATGAAACTCGACAAAAAACAAATAGAAACTTGGAGACGCAAGTGTCAAGGAAGACAATAGGTCAGAGAAATAATATATTTTTGGGAAGCAGATTTTATAATGCCTTACCAAATAAAATTGGAGATACTACAACATTATTTGCATTCGAGAAGCAACTGAGGTTACACTTACTCTCTTGTGAGAGAAGTTTTGTTGGAATTTTTTTTTCCTTTTAAGTAAGACTTTAAATCTTAAGCCTTTTACCTTTTACTTTACTTTGTTACTTTTACATTTGTTTTTTTTTTCATTTTCTGTATTCTAACCTAAGACTTTTGCTGTAATGTTGTTTGTTTTTGGGAATGTTATTTTCTATTGATTATCAAAGTCGTGTTTCAACGCATTACTTGGTAAAACCGCTTAAGTCACACATAAAATATAGTAAACTTATGCTGATAAAACTAGAGTCCACGCACGGGTTCGCCTTAGTGGAAACATGTTTATTCAATTGAGGATATAGGTAACATAGTGATAATGATAAACGCTTTTAGTCTATTATACTTTATATTAAATAATGTAAGAAAATTAAGATGTAAGTATTTACTTGTTTTGGTTATTGTCCCTTTATTATTGTTAGTTATACTAAATAAACTTACTTATTATTATTATTATACACAATAATTATTTAATGTCTCTTACTTTCATGCATTAATCTATTCAGGTAATGGTAAACAACGTTATTTTCGAATGATTATTAAATTTATATAAATTCCTAATAATGTGATTAGGAGTTCAGTCTACAAGGCGAAACATATTTTATTCACAACCATATATGTAATAAGGTTATTACTGACTTTTTAGAAGTTTGAAAATTAGTCATTACTAACTGTTGCTACTGTCCAGGTCGGGAAGTAATCACTTTCCACCCAAGGGTGGAAAGTAAAACATCTGAAAGATACGTGATGTTTGTATTTTGAGTGACGTTAATTTTGACTGAAGGCATCAGTCATCAGAAAAACCCTTATATTTTATATTTATTTATACAGAATCAGTTTACAATAACAATAATTTTGGATTTTAGTTTTTTAGCAAATACTAAAAAAATAATCAACTGCTGTCAGTGTGACAGTCAACAATTTATGCCTCCTTTATTAAATAATAATATCAGCGTCATAGAAACGGATTTTCACTGTCTTCTAAATTGAAAAGTAGTATGAAAAAATATGAATGAATAAATGGAGATATTCCCGTTTTCTCGTTTTTTTTAGAGATGGTTGTGAATAAAATCGTATACATACCTCGGCGGAAGGTTTCATTCCTGTCTCGCGCTATAGCCTACCTCGGTGCTACGCACCTCGGTTATCTAAACAGCGCTCGACAGTAATGAAACATTTTCCGCCTCAGTATGTAATATACTATTATTCACAACCATATATGTAATAAGGTTATTACTGACTTTTTAGAAGTTTGAAAATTAGTCATTACTAACTGTTGCTACTGTCCAGGTCGGGAAGTGATCACTTTCCACCCAAGGGTGGAAAGTAAAACATCTGAAAGATACGTGATGTTTGTATTTTGAGTGACGTTAATTTTGACAAGGCATCAGTCATCAGAAAAACCCTTATATTTTATATTTATTTATACAGAATCAGTTTACAATAACAATAATTTTGGATTTTAGTTTTTTAGCAAATACTAAAAAAATAATCAACTGCTGTCAGTGTGACAGTCAACAATTTATGCCCCCTTTATTAAATAATAATGCCAGTGTCATAGAAACGAATTTTCACTGTCTTCTAAATTGAAAAGTAGTATGAAAAAATATGAATGAATCAATGGAGATATTCCCGTTTTCTCGTTTTTTTAGAGATGGTTGTGAATAAAATCGTATACATACCTCGGCGGAAGGTTTCATTCCTGTCTCGCGCTATAGCTTACCTCGGTGCTACGCACCTCGGTTATCTAAACAGCGCTCGACAGTAATGAAACATTTTCCGCCTCAGTATGTAATATACTGTATGTAGGGTGTATATTACATACATGTAGGGTGTTAGTAAAGTTGATTTAGTATTAAATATATTATTCAATAATAACTATTTTCGCGTTCAGTCGAACTTATATGTAATTAATTGACATGGCATTTATTTATTTAAACTTAACTTAACCGCTATGATAGCGCAGTGGGTTAGAGCGTGTTGTGGCACCATTACCTATGATGATATGGGTTAGATCCGCAGCTCTCGAACTGGCATTGTGGATGAGTCTGGGTTTGTTTGTTTTTTCGTTTGTCAATGTGACCCCTTCCGGGCAATGTCTGGCTTTGGACTTGGGGGATTTCTAATCTATGTGGTATTTTGATTTAAGTTTTTTAATGATTTGCTATAAAACAAGGCCAATTAAAATGAAAGGGTCAATAAAATATTTACAGTAATCCATCTTGTCAAAACGATAATAAAACATACTTGCACTGAGAAGTATCGTCTCGCCCTTGTCTCGACAAATTTTATGGCATATCTTCCCATTTCAACAAAACATTTCATCGAGACGAGATGGAGTACAGACGAAACCAAAAGAGATAATGTTTTCATGAGTATCGTAGAGATAGTAATTATTTCTTTAATAGACATGTGAGGCTTTTAATTTATTTTCGGATTTATGTATCGGGCGTCACCATTAAAATTTTAACGTGGTAAATGGTCCACACGGGCTCTACTCGCTGATGAGTAGAGGCTGGGTAGCTTCAGTGAAGAGGGTGGATAAATGCATATGCTAGGGGTCAATTTTCCTTAACTCTTTCAGGTACAGGAATACCTTTAAATATAAAACCCCAAAGGTACAAAAAATGTTTTAATAAAAAAATTTATGGGGGGAGGTTATTTTTTAAACCAATAAATGCGAAGCAACTACCAACGAAGGGGCAAGCCGTTGTTTGTAGCAACTTGGCGTTCATATTACCGATATGAGCGCCAAGCAAGGTAGGTCGCGATTAGTACTTGGATGGGTGACCATGCAGGGAAGACCGTCGGCACTTGCCCGCATCTTATAGTGGCCTGTATGTCGGTGAATTCACAGAAGTTATGCAAATTTAGGCGAGATTTGCGTAGAAGATGTACCATCCCTTGGATAGGATGTAAAGACGGAGATCCCTTGTCTATGAAATGATAGGCAAGTAAAAGATCCCTACCCTGCTATAAAAAGTGGGGGTTCGACAAAATTTCCAGGTAGGAGGTTGCTCGTCTCCTGGCGTCGGTGATTGGCCTTAGTCGCGGAAATAGGCCGACGTTAAATAAACGAAAAAAAAAACTACCTACGAAGCCAAAACTAAAAAATGATTTCATAACATTTCTATCATTAGTAATCTACCTAATTGGAAACTATTTTTTATGGAAAGACTGCAAACAGGACTTTGTTTTATCTAAACATAACGGGACTTGGCATACACTACATTGTCAATTAGTTCTATCATTTTTTTCGTGCTACAATAGGCACATCTTCTACGACTTATTCTTATCGGTTGAAGCATGCTTTCAGTTAACCTTACTGTCTCTGATACTGAAGGTTTATGGTTTTTAATTGTCGTAGCAAGTTCTAGGGGTAGAGATCTTTTTTCACTAACCTATTTTCGAAAATCTTTTACACTTAGTTTAGATGAGTTATTATGAAATTTATAAATAACAAACGCATTTACCAATGTTGTATCTAAGAAAAAGAAAAAATTGTGTGTCATCACTTATGACTCTTTCGATCACTTTATAGAATGCTCGCCTTTGGTCAAACTTATCAACGAAGTTCATATTCTCATTGTAGTCGGTGAGCAAAATTCACTCGTCCACAGCAATGTTTTCATGAGGCTGTAGTAGACATGACTGAAAATCAGACTTTAAAAATACAAGAAAGAACCGTACTTAATATAGTTTCTCATAAATGGTACGGTGGTACAATTTATGAACACTGAAAATAAAGAGAAAAACCCACACATAACTTGTAGACATAAAACATTATCATTCCACATTTACCTGCTTCAGTTGCATAGGTTTCTTTAAATTTTCACACTAATGATAGAAAAAATGCCTATTTATTACTAGTAGTAACCTGTACGGATCTCGCATGGCGCAGTATGCAGATAAATGGCGTAAAATTTTAAGCGCAACCGCTCATACCAACAGAAATCGCGTCACCAGACTCTTAAAGCTCCAATGGGACACCTGCATATGTGGTACAATGTTTAAACCCGCGTGCCTATTTGAAAACGATATTAGTTTTAGTGGTATATACTTTACACCACCATACCTCTGAGGTGTATAAAAAAGTGGTTTATTCTGTGATCCACTGTACTTACAAAAGTTAACCTAAATAACACATTTCCAATTCCAAAATATTTATTTTTACTTAAATAATCGGTCGTAAATAAAACAGTAACACCGGACAAGCATAAAATATTAATATCAATGTGTTTTTTTATTCATACAAGCAGCGTAAAATATTAATATAGTAATAAATGGTATCAAGAAGCGGTAAATAGGCAAACCATAAATATTATTTAGGTAAATATATTCGGCAATCAATAAATAATTAGCAACAAAGTGGCAGGCAGCAACCAGAAAAGCCCAGCACAAGAAATTAATAATTGAACCATATACCTTGTTCTCGGTCTATAGGTTTACTGTACCAGACTCTGACAGCATTCTACCAATGTACCTATGCAGCAACTTGCACCATATTATAATAAAACACTTAAGATACTAAAATACTGGTACCAGGCTTTTATGCATCCGGATTATGGGTACATAAAACTGATGTACTCTAGTAAGCTACCTTCCCCATGCCAAACACTCATAGAGGAATCATTGACAAGAGATACACTTATAGTGAAATGCCCTCCCCCCGCAAAAACAGAATACAAGCTTAATATTATTTACTATACTCGGTAACCGGCTACACTTAACTAATGCACTCTACCAGGCAACTTTCCCCATGTCAAACGCTCATAGAGGAACCATTACCAAGCGATACACCTAGTGAAGTATACCAGAAACCGAGTACAGTCCAACAGCGTCTTCAAGCTCACATAATGCTGCTTCGCCCATGTCGTTGAGTGACGAAGTTTCTTTGTCACTCAACGCCCATGTCAAACGCTCATAGAGCGATCGCAGCTAAGTGAACCTGGAGCTTGCTTGTCGGTGGCGGACGGTCTTACTAAGGGTTACTTACATACTTACTCCTGCTGGCGCTGGTGTTGGCGCATATAGAAGTCACAAAAGATACTTTTTAGGCAGTTAAATCGGAGACTCCACGTGACTGTAAATCATATGGTAGAATCATCGCGCCTTGGGTGCGTGAATATTTTAATTTTTGACCCAAATTCGGCCAGCTAAGTGGTCCACGGTACTAACATTGTCAATTAATTATTGCTGGCATTGTCACAGCATTAAAAAATATAAACAAATTACAAAAAAACATTTTGATAGGTTCAAGGACCTCAACATTTATTTTAAATAGCATTGCCAAAAAGAACGGCAATAACTAATTCACATTATAACACATCCTAAATATGTTAAATCTATTTTACAATGTCAAACAGTAATAAATAAATAATTATTAACTTATCGGTTGATAAATCGTTTCGGAAAATATAAAGGTCTGATCTACAAAATAATATAAGGACCTCAAATAAACTAAAATATATTTGATTGGATACAAACTCGGTATTTTGCGGTGGAAACTAATTCGATATATTTAAATCCTAAATCATACTCAAATACTTGCCGAATAATGAATAACGGTTTAAATTTGTTACCCAGAAAAGTAACTTCGTTACAATGTGTGCTGCTAAAAATTTGGTGCATCATTATTCTATTTAGATTTACAGTTTAATTTTATATATAGATACTTGGCTTACTGTAATTGAACTTTAATATACTAATTTTTAAACAATTTTGTATCAGATACATAGTGGGAGGAATCTTCAAAGTGAAATTAAGGACAATATTGTTAATCAAGTTATTTTGACAGACATATTTCATAGTTGCCTCCAGCAGTTGATATCATTAACCTGGTATGTTTGTGCTTTCGTGCTAATTAACGCTACTATGCAATGTCCATTATGAATAAGTAATATACTCAAGACCCTGTTAAAATAATTAAGCCCTTTTAGCCTTCTCATTCTATTTTCCATAGAGAACTATCCCGTAGACATAATTACCTACCTACTGCATTATAAGTAAAATAGACTGAACCAGTAAAAGCAAGTAAACCTGTTTATGTTTGTTAAATATTTAAGAAAAACAATTTTAAATGATTTTCTCGTTCAGTTTGTTCGTAAATATTTTTTGCAGATACAGGTAGATTGTTTGCAAAGTTGATCTGACCAAATAATTTTATTTCTATTTTTTTTTTTTTAAATTACAATTACAAAAAGTCCACATTGTTTGTATTTTATAAATATATAAAGGTTTATATAAAGCTACATTATTTTTACGGAAATATTGTCAATGGAATATTGTGATTCATGATTCAGATAAACTTGCATTGATTGATATCCTGAAAGTAAAGCTCTATTAAACCAACAGTTCCCCTATTACTAGCTAGCAAAAGAGTAACTGAGTGTACTGGCAAAACAATTACCCATGTGGTGTTAAAAAATATTGACCTAAACAAGTCAAGTGTTAATGTTTGTGACCGATGGTGCCTCGACAATGTGTTTGGGAGGCCGTTCTCTTCGAGACCACATTGTAGATTGGTACATGTTATGTGTAAAGTGCATCTTGCACCAAAAAAAGTGTTTCTTAAATCTCCTAAACGCCGCCGCGCACTTCAAAACAAGTGTTCCGGAATTCTAGAACCACCACAGCTGATTCTTACAGTTTGTTGCTGTCATTACTTCTTAATATTTCTTTTATTACGATTATTATGATGTGTCGCGTACAGCGAATTTCGGTCAACCCTAGTAATTAACCTATCTAGCGCTACCTGAGTAATTTTTGTTTTTAGAAACGTTTATACATATATTAATAAACTGCAAAATTAAGAATAGTTAAGAATAGGTACAACATAAAGTGAGATAAAATCGATATAATACACGTCACTAATAACAGAGAGAATATCAATGACAATGACAATGGGCCATCAATTTCAATATTTAATTAAATAAACCATTGATATTTCAAAATAAAATGTTATTTCTGTTTTTAGTTTAAATTCAATTTTAGATATTTGTAACTGAATCTAAAATATTGTTGATCTACTATAATCTGAAAGACATTGAACCTGTTGGGTAAAATATAGTTATGTTTGAGCCACCATAATAGATCAGTTGATAACAGTGGATTGTCTCGCACTAAGCGAATTTATTTCCGAACCTGATCTAAGAATGTATTGTATAAATGTATGTAATGTTATCGGAATTTGGAATTCCGATATCAAGAACTATGAGATGCATTTAAATAATGTTGCTCTTTTACATACGTGAAAATGTAGAAAATAGATAAACAAAATCGGACGATTTTGCGAAAAATATATACACGGGACACCGGGAACCGCCTCGATCTATACTCGTATATGGCAAACTATAATTAGGAAACAATTGAAAATTGGGCAGTGTACCAAAGTTACTGGGGGCAAGCGATCTAAAATATTTTCAAGATGGCCGCACTTCCGGTTATACCGGAAGTAGGTGTCAACTTGCTCAAAATGCTACTCAAAATTTTAAATATATTTCATGTATAATGTCCTATACTTAAGTCTAGCCGTTTTTGACATATTTCAAATTTTATATCAAAAATGACATTTGCAAACCGAAAAATAATTATCAATTTTTCCTACACGGAAGCTTTTGTTATTTAATTTGGGTTGGATTCCTTATAGAAGGGGACCTATTTTAGAAGTCTTTGTATGATATTTTGATAATTATTAATACAGGGTGTTCAAAAAGAAGAATGAAAATTGAATTGAGAAAACTGTCGATAGTCAATTTTTTCAAATGGAATCCACGTATTTTTATTATTTCATCTTATTAAGCATTAAAAATTAGGTTAAGTTTGTAAAAGGTTGTCTATTCCGAAAACTTGTACACAGTAAAAAAAGACAAATGGTAAAATTACTAAATGGTAATCGTAATTTGCTGCAGTGTTATTTTTAACACGAACTGGTTAGTATAATAACTAAACCTTAAGAATTCATATTACACGAACGATATACCCGCCAAGTTGTAGAAGTACTCATAAATTGTAGTAAAATTTACAAAACCCTGTGTTAAAAATGAATCAATCCGCCATAAAAACGAAATAATTACACGGTGAATAATTAACTATTACACATTACCTTATAAAATCTACTTGTTAAATTACTTTTATGTAATGTAATAATACACCGATATGTCTAACACTGCCAAGTGTGGACTATATACACACTGATGAGTGTGGATTCAGTGTTAAAATCAGTCGGATTTTTTTACTGTGTAGTTTTCGAGATATTGGCAATTAAAATTTTTATATGGCGATTTTGCTGCGGATTTTAAGTGCAGCCACTCTTACTTGGCCATGACGAAAATAGTCCTGTTGAAAACAATCAAATGCTATGTTTGTTTACACCTGTCACTTACCTTTTGAAAATCATTAATAATCATGCCGGGGCGCTTAAATTATACAAACGAAGATTATTTAAACTTATTTATTATTTATGGAGAATGTGATAAAGTTATATCAAGAACATGTGACACATTTGCCATTCGATATCTGCAAAAACCGAAGCCATCGCGATGTGCCACTAAACGAATTATAGAAAATTTCAAGAATTTTGGATCCGTTTAAAATAACAATGCATGTTTAATTTACATAGAAAAACAGTAAAAGTAGATAACCCTGGATTTGAAGAAAAATTATTTTACAGTAAATGTTCAAACTGACGTCCTTGAACTTCCAGACATTTTTCGCATCTGAGCAGCACTTGTTCATGGGTCGCTCTTCTTATTGACTCGGGATTTAAGTTTGCAAATTCATTCCTCACTCGCTGCATGCAATCTTCCATTGTTGTTAAGGGAGACTCGATCTTTAATCTTTTATTTGTGCCCCAAATAAAAAATCGAGCACTGAAAGATCTGGGGACCGGGCTGGCCAAACGAAAGGACCATTGTTGGCTATCCATCGATCATCAAAAGCATTCCGTAAAAAATGAGCGATGAGGTAGCCACCATGTGCAGGAGCGTGCAATTTGATTTTGAAGTAACTGTACTTGTTGATTTGAAAGTAGTATAGTGGCGGCTAGTAGCACATACTGGAAGAGGGAACTACTGTGCTTCTCACCACTACTAATGTATTTGTTGATGTTACAGCTACAATTATAGAGTTTTTATAGATATTTGATGAACTCGTATCCAGATAGATGAATTTACGATTCAACTGAATTCAATTTGATTAGCTCGGAAGTCTGAGATTCGCTTGGTGGATGTGTCGAACGACTTACTTTGGTAAACCATCTTTTAGTGCTGGAATGAGGGAAACCTGGAAAATCTTATAAGTTAGGCAGACAGTTAAACATAAATGTCTCATATCAACATCAAGCTGACATTCTTCCCATCCTAGGCGCGCACTCCAGGATATTTGCCAACCCATCCCTGCAAATAAGCCTTAATATACCAGTAGGCAATTTAATTAAAAATTGTCCGGCGGAATGGGGATTCGAACCCACGACTCTAGGTTGGCACACTAAACTCTGAGCCACCCAATCCGAAGATTAGATTCGGAATTGTGATGACGAAAAACTAATGAATAACTGATCACTGAAAAACAAGTTCTGAAGATAGTAATAAGTAGGTCACACTAATTTATTGCCTTCCCTAAGGACATAAATTATTTAAAATGTATCTATTATGTGGTGCTATAGTAAATACCGCTCTACAAGTATTAGGTGATGGCCCGTGAAATATTAAATAGTGTGAATTGTCCGCCAGCGCCATAATACTGTCATTAGTAACCAATCGAAAGATATATAGATAAACTACCGCCACCAATCGAAATTAAAAGGTTTATTAAATTACATATACAGCTAGGAATTATTTCTATAGGTCGTCTGCTCTATTATGTACAACAATTGATTTCTTCTGCAGAATTTATATTTATATTTCCTTAGTACATTATTATATTTTTCGTCTACATAAACATTGAATGTTTCATAACGGAAGCTTTTTGCGCCGTAATGGATTCCTTATAAAAATAATGGTAGTTTGTTCACTTTTAATAACTGGTAAAGAAGAAAATGCTATTGAAAATAATTAAATAATTTCTGGTAATCCCTTCCGCGAATACCCTACGATACCCTAATCGTAGATTACTGCTTAACAGTATTTCTTAATGACTATTTTTATATACATATAGTTTACTGATTTGTTATTAGAAAAAACAAAATTACAGAATTTTTAAGTCTGGTACTAGATGCATCCTAGATAGGTAGTGATGAAGAAGAGACACCTGAAGGAACAACGAGAGTGGTCTTCACGTACCACGTTAGGAAAGTACATGGAAAACTGTTTATTTACAAATCGTAAAGAAAGTCTTCATATACATACTCAGGAACATGTGAATATTTTACTGTGGGTATTTTACATATAAAATAAAAAATATTGTGTCACAATACGAGTTTTAAAATGCTGCGACATATAAAGAGGTAGCTAGATAGGTAACTCATCACTATTTATCACTATTTTTTTTTTGTTTTGATTTATACATTCAACTATCAACTCACTATTTTTAATTCAAAGGACTAAGAAGTCTATTGGCTTGTATATTTATATTTTCAGAACTCTGGCAGAATATCAAACTACAATGTTAAATTTCATTAATAATTCGCTTTTTATTTTAGTCACACAAATATGCGTTCTGCAAGAAATAAAATGTTCTACAACTTATGCCCGAAAATTTGACCTATACATATTTTTTACTATTGTTTATTAACACTGAGAGATAAAGAAAGGCGCAATTTAGTTTGAATACAGTGTATTTTCACCTTCACATTTCTAAATACCTACTTACTAGAATAAAAACGTTTAGGTGCTCCTTTGCTATTAATTTCACGCCATTGCGTGTTAATATTTCTTTCTCGTGTGGACAGTATTGATCTGTTTATAATAGCACTCGTTCTAGACTAGCAGTATTCACCTTCAAATGCTACTTCTACGTTAGTACTTGAAACTGTCCAAAGTTAATTCTATTTTACGAATTTGAACAGCTTCAACTAAAGGGCTTTTGGACACAAACATTTTCCTACATTATTATTCTTAATAGTGATACGATTATTACTAATATTTTTGTGAAATCAAGGGCATTTTAAAGACACTATAAGATTTCATTAAGTGTTTGGATTATTTCTGGAAATGGGAGTTTCTGGAGGTTAGAATGAAATTGGTGGTTCAGGTCCCTTGGAATGCCGTTAGGCTTGTCAACTGTTCCATATGGGTTATCATAAATTGATTTCTCCAGTTTTCTGCTTAGAGGCAACTTAAAAGTTTGGTATCTATTTTTTTATTTCTAGAAACTAATTTTCGTCTTTTAATGGCAAGGTATGTTTGTTTGTAGAAAATAAACATGATAAAATGTCATTCTTCTTACTTTCCTATAGTAACCTTATTGCTGGCTTCAAGCACTTCACATAGGTACCACTTATTGCCTGAAGTTGATTTCATGTCAAGGTTGTGACTGTTGTTTTCGTAAAATTTATTTTATATATTTGTCGTGCTCGTATGGTCAAGGTATCCACTATAAATAAAATCAATTGATAATTATTTACTATTAATTAATTATTTATATTAATTTAATCTTATTTTCATAATAAAGGAATTTGTGCAACACATTATTAGATGTCAACTAAATTACCATATACGTAGGCACATACTCGTATATTTATGTATAAAGTATAAAATAGGTAGTGGAGCATAAAATTGCTTTAGACATATTTTAAGTGTATTTTGTTAGTACTGTAATAAAATAATTATTCATTTAATACACACATCTTATCACATCTTGAAATCAAGAAATCTGTTAATCTTGATACTCTAATATCGAGACTGCAAAGAAGACTTCAGAGACTAATCATTCAATGAAAATTTGTATAAGAACTAAAATTATATTTTAACAATTATAATTAAGCGATCAAATGAACTTACCTGTGAAGTTCGATCGTAATTATATGAAGGTCCAGTCCGAAGATATTACATAATTGTTTACATTGTAGTACATGCTTCTTCTACTTCCGAGCACAAGGTTCAAAGAAAATTTCAAAGCTTGCCCTGTCCCGCATTGTCACCGCTCTGTCAGGCCGGTCTGTAATCATTTTGTTTAAAGTATCTACCTCTAAATTTTACGGCAGACTGGGATATGGGCCGGGATGTAATATCTTCGGACTGGACCTTCATATAATTACGATCGAACTTCACAGGTAAGTTCATTTGATCGCTTAATTATATTTCAGGTCCAGTCCTCGATATTACATAATTGTTTACATTGTAGATGTTCAAAGGAAGAAAGGGGGGCCGTAAAACAACCTGATCGAAAAACATATTATATTAAAGATATTAAGTGCACTATACTCGTGTTAACAGAGATAAGTGATATAAACTGAAAAATGCAACAAACGACTTATATAATATTCTATACTAATTCGTGTTGTCTAATACAGTAGTAAGAAAACTGTCAGTGTTTATTAAAGGCCTGTTATAAAACCTTGCAAATGTATTGGCTTTTGAACTCCATCCTGGGGACTTTCTCACTACATCCATTGAAAGGCCTTTTCTCGCGGCGGCCGAGGTGGAGGCATGTCTGACCGAATAAGGTTTAAAAAGACATCAGAATTGATACCCGCTGCTTGAAGGATGTCCTTCGTCCAACGGCTAAGGGTTTGTTTTCGTACTGCAGTGTACGGTTTTTTGTAAGATATGAACAATGTAGTCGATTGGGTTTGCCTCAATGGTTCAGTCCTGTCTAAATAATCTTTCAAATTTGACGCTACACAGATCCAAGGATCGTCAGCAAAATATGGAAGGTCTAAACACGGTTGTAATGATTTTGTTTTCGAAGTCCGGGACAAAAATCTTTGCACCTGAACTAGAAAAGTGTATATTTGGGAGGTTTATCAAAGAAATGGTTTGCAATAGCTGCCCTGTAACTAAGGCCTTCAGAATAACTAATTTCTGGGACAATAGCTTTAGACTGCTATCCTCAGAAGTTTTTAAGTATGTGAGGACTAATTGGGGGTCCCACATACAGTTGTACTTTGGCGTAGAAGGTCGACGTCTAAAAATGCCCTTTAGGAAGCGCTTCAAACGTAAATCATCCCCTAAATTTCTTGAAGTTATTAAGGAAAGGGCCGATCTATGGGAATTCAATGATTCTTAAATATTACGAGTTTTGTCGAATATATCCTGGAGGAAAGATATTATATGTACTGTTTCCCCTTCGAATGTTGAAATTCCAGCGCGGTTACAGTATTCCTACCAGTATTTTAAGGTTGTGTTATATTGTTTTATTGTATTGTCACTTAAAGAATTTTTCATAGTGGTTATTGCGTTTTCGGCAATACCATTGCGCCGAAACGCTTCCCTGCTAGCCTCGCGACAGCCAGGGTAAGCTCGTTGGAGAGGGGATGCTTCCTTTTGCTGAAATGACAAAACAGCATATTATCAGAAGGGCCCAGAAAAAGTAAATACTATCTAATAATTTTAAAAACAGTGGATACCAGGATTGCGACTCCCAAAATGGTACCACTAAAATTCCTGTTGCTTGGTCATTTACAATTTTTTGTAAAGAGCAAAGAATAGGGGAAAAAGGAGGGAAGGCATAAAAGTTTAGGTTACCCCAATGGACCGTAAATGCGTCTATATTCTCCGCCTCTGGGTCTAAGACCCATGAAAAGTATCTTTCACATTTGTCGTTATAGAGAGAAGCGAAAAGGTCAATTTTGGGAAGGTCAAAATGATCTCCTATATTTGTGAAAAAATCCGCAATAAGGGACCATTCCTTCTCAGCATGCAAAGCACGAGAAGGCCGATCAGCCTGCCAGTTTTCACTGGAAGGTATGTATAATGCGAAAATTGAAATATTCTTGACTTCGCACCATTGCTAAATTTCCCTAGCTAAAGAGTTTCATTTAGGAAATTTGACGCTCCCCATTCTATTTATTTATGATAAGGCCGTGGTGTTATCTGTACGAATTAAGATGTTGTAGTTTAGCAAGTTTTTTGCAAAGCATTTTAATCCGTAATATATAGCCTGCAACTCCAAATAGTTTCTATGGTTGTCTGTATCCCGGATGTCCACCATCCGAAAGTGGTTTCTCCCCTACAATAAACACCCCAGCCAGATAAACTTGCGTTCTTAAAAGTTCCTAAATTGAAAAAAATCCCTTTTGAGGTCATTTTTTAAAATTGGAATTTTTTCAAGCCAACATCTTAATTCTCTTTTGACGTCATGTGAAATGTACAATTTGCCACATAATCTTGGTGATGTGAAAGCAGTGTACGATATTTAGCTGTCTCTAAAAGCTTCGTATATAGCCAGCCGTATTTGACCGCTGGGCATGCGAAAGTTATAAACCGAGAAGTTTTGCAAACTTTATAATTTTGCAGCTCTTGCTATCGATAGTCTTCAGAATACATTTCTGAATCTTTTTGCGCTTATCAGAAGGCAATTCCATTGTCATATTTCTGGAATCAATAATGAAACCGAGATGTTTAAATTTGGTGCCAGGAGATAGCACGCTCTTCCCAGTATTAATTAGGAACCCAAGAAATTTTAATAGTGAAGTGGCCAGAAGAGTGTTTCTGGAAGATTTCTCCTCTGATAAACCCAAAATCAAGAAGTTGTCAAGCTAATTGACACAGAGTGCACCCCTGGCGCGCATTTTTTAATAGGAAGTAAATAATATGCGTCTTTTAATTCAATAGTAGTCGCGTAGACATTTGTACTTAATTAATCTGCTCGCCGTTCGCGCATCCTCCATTTTAAAATGTGGAGCACAAACGTATTTATTCAAGTTTCTTTAAGGATGGATCGCTTCTTGCCGTTGGGTTTATCGACCAAAAATATTCTGGAAACAAACTGATTACGTGCAGGGTAACATCTTTGAATAGCGCTAATTTTAATTACGTTTGAAATTTCGTTTTCAATGGTTTTTTGTTCGGTATTATTAAATTTAGTTGGTGCAAACGGTCTTGGTTGGAAGGGTGCCTCAGAAAAAGGTAATGAATAACCTCGTTTCCAACGCAATACAATTGCATTGGACGTGACTGATAGCCATTGTTCATAAAATGTATTTAAGCGACCAGCATAAAAACTTTACCTTTACCTTTTACGTGCTTTTACCTTTACCTTTACTCCCTCCGTTTCCTTTTTTCCCCGTTACTCCACTGGGAATCCTTCATGTTTTCCCATTGGTAAATTCTCGAGGTTTGGCTTCTGACCGGTACCAAGTCCCTCAAGCGACGGACCGGTCTCTGTGAATTTAAAGGACGACTGGAAGAGGGAAGGTTCGGATTATATGTCCGTATCTGAGCTCCTCCCCCTCCTCTATTTTGTCCCCTATATAGTGGAGCCTTCGGCTTGTTGGCAGTGATCTTTAGATCCTTGCTGATAGATTCAATGGTCTTTAATGATTTTAGCCTATCCAGTAAATCTGTCCCAAACAGATATTCTGATGGAATACATTTGTCTGCCACTTCCCCCAAATTCTTCACGTGAGGGATGATAAGATTTTTCCTAGTATGCGAAATACGGTGGAAAATATTCGTCAGGATTCTGCCAGAATCTAAGAGACTAGATAACATATTATTTTTAAAGTCTGCAGGTACTTTATCAATGTTAGTTGTTAAACTTTTCCCTAAAGCACAAATTTATTTGCCTAATTCTAAGAATCTAAGAGACTAGGTAACATATTATTTTTAAAGTCTGCAGGTACTTTATCAATGTTAGTTGTTAAACCTTTCCCTAAAGCGCAAATTTCTTTGCCTAATTGGTTCTGAACTTCACATTGAGAGGCATCTATTGTTAAATTTTGTTTTTGTAAATCCGCAGAAATTTCTAGATTCAGCTTCGGCGGGGCTAAGTTTGCTAAATTGCTAGGAATAGCAAACTTGTTTAAAAGAGTTAAACAGTCCTCTTTTTTAAGTTCATTTTGTAACAACGAATTCCATCTAACCACTAATTGGTCATGTAGTGTAACTTCATTTAAACATTTCTTTTCTGGATTTTCGCCTAGAATTTCCAGAATATCTTCCGGCAGCGACACATCATTGTGAATTATCAGGCCGTCAGCATCAAAATTATTTGTGACGCTGCAAGCGTCTATATTACTTTCAGAAGTAATACTCCTAGTATCACTTCCAGCATCCTGTGAATAGGGAATTTCCACTCCAAGTGGCAACCCTGAATCAGCACGCGCTCGATCCAATCGAACGCTGTCAGGTAATGTCGACCGTGCGCGCGGTAGATTGTCGCCGTGACGGGATGAGGTACGAGAGTTGGAACGTAGCCGCTGTCTCCTCACGTGGCGAGTGCGACTGCGTGATCGAGATGATGACAATGAACGACGGCTGAGTAGTTCTTTCTCTAATCTCTTTAAACGCTTTACCAATTTCCTGGTATTTTCTGACTCACTACTACTAGTTGACCTATTACTAGTACACCCTAGTTAGAAGAACAGTCGTAATTTACGAGTGTTCTTGGATTTACCCATATTTCAGGGACTGAAAAGAACGTTAGTATAAAACAGAGACTGCCTTCCTTAAAAGGCAATCTCCTTCTTTGGATTACATAGGAAATCAGAGAGATGTCAACTAAAAAATAAATGTAAATGTCTACTTACATAAGATAGTCAAATTCCTCGGCTGTAAATTACAGCAGAGTTGCTTTTCTAATTACTATATCGATACGATATGTAAGAGCGTGGTGACTGCTCGGAGCACAAAAAACACAATGATGACAGACCGGCCTGACAGAGCGGTGACAATGCGGGACAGGGCAAGCTTTGAAATTTTCTTTGAACCTTGTGCTCGGAAGTAGAAGAAGCATGTACTACAATGTAAACAATTATGTAATATCGAGGACTGGACCTGAAATATAATAGTTTCTTTTCAATTCAAAAATTGTATAAATACCTTTTATTCTTTTGTTTACAGCTCTTCTAATGTTAATTTATAATTATTTACTATAATGTAGGTGAGTAATTTATATGTAATGTGAAATATTATTTTTATTAATATCTTTCTATGTAGGCACCCATTTTCATAATTGTATCCTAACAAAAATAATGTTAACTGCCTTTTTCATTAAATACAAAAATAAAGCTTATAGCAATATAGCTTATACATATAAAGCATATAAGGAGTATATCTATTATCCTACTTTACAACCAATTTAGACTTTAGTCCATTATAGAAGGTATTAATTTTCAAGGATACTGTCGTCCATACACTGATACTGTATTACTTACTGGTCCACCCTCCAATTTAGTGATCTTTGTAAGGCCCCTTAACATTTACTTTCAGCTGGTTTTGCCTATTGAGGATTATGTAATACATACAAGTGACGGTTTAGTATGTTCTACTAACACTGACGTAGTTTTCCCTATAACACCAAAATACTATACTCCACTCGACGCGTGTTTCGTCAACTAAGTTGGTATCATCTGGAGATGATTAAAGTTAAACATATGCTAACACTATTGCTACGGTTCAGTGAACCATCGCGACGGCTCAGTGAATCGCCGTGATAGATAAGTCAATCGTCGCGATGGATCAATGAGAGTGAACCGTGATTAACCAAAGTGGTAACCAATAAAGCGGGCTGTAAGGGATTGGCCCTCTGTCACTAATCATACTATTTTTACACTTTGCAATTTCCAACTCTCAAATGCATTCAGCTGTCCGAAATTTTTTATATTCCTATAGCTGTCTTAAATTGCTACTATTTATTTTATGGTTGTGCTCAAACCGACGCCAGGAGACGAGCAACGCCTAACCTGGAAATTTTGCCGAACCCCCCCACTTTTTTAGCAGGGTAGGGATATTTTACTTATCTTTCATTTCATAGACAAGGGACCTCCGGCTTTACATCCTATCCAAGGGATGGTACGTCTTTCTACACAAATCTTGCCTAAATTTGCATAGCTTATGAGAATTCACCGGCATACAGGCCACTAGAAGAAGCGAGGAGGCACCGCGGGTCTTTCCTGTATAGTCGCCCATCCAAGTACTAACCGCGACAAACTTTGTTTGGTGTTCATATCGATAATATGAACGCCAAGTCGCGCTACCACGGCCTGCTACATGTATCCATTTGAATATTAGTATTATGTTTTTTTGTAAAAGTATGTTCTCTACAAATTTAACCATAAGAATTCATACTAGAGCAGAGTATTTAACTTCACTTTGTATATATTAATAATTTATAAAAACGCGATTGAAATGTTCTAACAAAAACTAAATCACAAGGATATAAAAAGACTAAATTATATATAAAATATAAATATAAAAATATAATATAAAGAATATAAAATATTGGTAGGTATATAAGAAAGTGCATAACAATATAACTCAATTATTTAGTAAATGCATATAAACTGCCATAGTGTGTAAGAATCAGCGTGTAATTAATTAAAATACTGCAGGTATACAAATTTTATTTTGTTTATTCCTGACAAAAATGTAACCTCGGCGCCTCCGACATATTCTCTTCAATTTAGGAATTTTATCATTACATTTTAAAATATATTTTAGTGTTATAAAAGAAGTAATATAAATATAAAAGTCAGAATAATTATTCTTGGTTTAATTGCAAATTTTTCCAAAATCTTCATAAATCCAATTAAATAAAGTGCTTAAGAGACACCTTAACATAATTTAGTTTTAATTGGGAAATTACTATGTGAGATTTTTCTGGCACATGAAAATTTTTGCCATTCAAAAATGTTATAGTGGGATACTTAATACACTCGTTCATAATAATCTATTAAAACTTACATGTTTGTGTTGTAGATTCTGGTCCACGTAAAAGTGATTCAACCACCACCACCCTCATTGTACTAATACCTACTGACCATATTTTTTTATCTCAAAAGCCATGCATGTGATCTTTCCTGTGAAATTTCACTCCGATTTCAAAACTTTTAAGAAGTTATAAAGTATACGGGGTGTAATCAAATCTAACTTTTGTTTAATTTAATGATATCTCCAAGTTTTTCAACCCAAATTTTTGAGTTCGATTGTAATTTTATTACAAGGTGCAGTATTTGTAGGGCGAAGAGCCATGGCGAATAATAAGAAATACCTATGCTTTCCAATTTTTATAGTTTTCTAATGTATTAATATTTTTAATTTTAAGTTTAATTTATTGTTCATTCTAATATTTTAAATTGTTTTGCTTAGTCTGATTTGAGGTTCTATAATAATTTTTTGTTACTTGCTACTACCTATATACCCTCTTATCACCCTAGATTAACATGGATTTATAAGAAATACTGTATTACTGATAGATTAAAATGAGTTGATGTTTGACTGTCCCCTTAACTCAAGAGATTTTCTAGGTTTACATTTCCTCATTACAGTGAGTGGTGTAGGGCCTACAAACGTAAGTCGCTCCTGAGGCGCAAATGCAGCTCCCGAAATAATAATATGCCAGCCCTTCTTCCACACAAGTCTTAGACTTTCGGGCTAATTCTTGTGATTAGATTGAAGTTTAGAGATATTATTATTATTATTATTATTATTATTATTATTATTATTATTATTATTGTTATTGTTATTATTATTATATCAGATAATATTATACCTCTATATCGAAAGGGCACAAACCAATTTAGTTCTTGCTGTTTAACTTAGCTGCTAGTCGGGGTTTAATTTCTAGGTAGCAGATCTTTAATAGCCGTTGTTATGTACTATTACAATTTAATAGCATTTGTACCGAAATTGCATTTTCTCTGGAATTCAATCCTTAAAATAATTACGAAACCACACCCAGCAAGAACACAAACGTTAAAATAACGTTAAAATTGACGATAACCGACCGTTGAGTAACCTTTGTATTACCACGTTGAATCAACGGAAGAATGTCCCGCGGTTCAACGTATATTTCAACGCATGTTACAACATTTTAATAACGTTTATTATAACTTTATTTAAAACGTTATTTATAACTTAATATACTACGTCTCTATAACAAGTTGAATTTGATCGCAAAACAACTAGTTTTTAACCGCTACTAAACGTTAATATAACGTGTGTTAGAAACGTGTTTCAGACACATTCCAAATATCTGTCAACGTTGATAAAACGTTTGAGATCAACGTTGATAGAACGTTTGAGAGCAACGTTATAGAACGTTGAGCTTAACGTTATTATAACGTTGAGATCAACGTTACTATAACGTTGAGATTATAACGTTGAGATCAACGTCGTCATAATCGTATCCGTGAACATCGTATTCTAACTGTATCAATGTTCTATTAACGTTGATCTTAGCGTTCTGTAACGTTGGTCTCAACGTTAATAGAACATTGATAGTTAGAATACGATGTTCACGGATACGATGATGACGAATTTTCACATGCAACACTTTTGGAAATCACTTATACAAATTCCACCACTTGGCACTGCTTGAATATAAAAATATATTATGTTTAGGGCTTCTCCAGGAGACTAAAATTATGAAATAGTAGTTTCTAAAACATTTTTATTTTTGCTTTTAAGTTAGCTTCTAAATGCTAAATGAAAATTAATTATACCAATAATAATACCACTTCATCAGACTAAACATTTATTTAAAATACTTAATATATCTACAAAATATCATATTTGGTCTTGTACGGAGAACCTGAAAAGTAAAAGTATTTTAGTTTAGATAATAATAATTTTCACTGCAAATCAGAATTTATCACTTTACAATTGAGAAGTTAATTTTCAATAGGCAACTTTTCTACTTACTAGGTGGTGGTTAGTCATTTCACCTAGTATTTCACTGTTACAATGATTATCTGATTTGTAGGTATTAAATTAAAAAACACTGATAAACCTCAGTTAGTTATTTATTGAATTGAAATGAACCCATCTATGAGACCCATGTATATTTTCTGAGCTACGTTGTAAATCTGTTTCATTTAAACAAGAAAATACGGTATTGCAAGTTCTTTTTACTCTGCGGTCGAATTTCCACTTACCAATTCTTTTTGTTCTTTCTGAAGTATTTCTGAGCATTACCTCGAGTTAAAAAAATTAAATTAGAGAACAGAATTATTTATTTTATATTCTTATTACCTAAAATATAAACCCAGTTATTTAATAGTAGATAATTATCTTGGGTTCCAGAAAGAATAAAATTTATATTTCACGATTGATTTTCAAATAACGTACAAGCAGTATGTAAAAAAGTGTATGTTGAATTAAAAATGAAAATTCAGAAAACACATCCGTCAGAAAAAGTAAATCATTTTATACAATGAAGTAAATAAGTACCTATCATAAGTAGGTACTTATTTACGTACCTACTTATAGCTAGTTACTTAGTTACGTAAATATAACGTAGTAAATTATGTTACCCAAGTAACATAATAGTAAATTATGTTACCCAAGTAACATAATTTACTTAAAAACATATTTCTATCAATTAGGTAGGTTACAGGAGGTAGGCACCTATATCGTTACGTATATCCGTAGTCATCGACGTTATGTCACCCGCCTATTATAGTTTTTATAGCATATTTTTTATTTTAATGCAATGTGTCGGTCCCTAAAAAAACAAATTAGATAAATAGATACCCTAGGTAAGTCAGTAATTTCAACATCATTTAACATAAAATTTAGAATGACTAACGTAAACTGATCTACGAAAAGCCTGTATCATTTTTTCAACCTGGTAACTCAAAAAATAAATATTTTACAGTAATTTCAAAGCAGGACAAAATTTAATTTACTTACCTCTTCGGAGACAAGCGTCAAAGCAAACCTAAATTTAGCCGAGGTTGAAAATAAGTTAAAACAATAAAAAAAGCATGAGCTACAGCACCTGTGATGCCACGGCCATATTGAAATAAACGAGTATGGGTACCTAACCTACATATCTTTTCTGGACATGCAACGAAAACTATTAGCATAAAAACAAAACAGTAATGCATAAACTTGCAACTAAAGTACAACAATCCACTAAAAATGGTTTCATAAACTTACTTTTCACTAGTTATTGCCTGCCAATAGTGAGAATTTTTGAACTGCACCAGAACACCACATATCACTGGATACGAAGTACGAACGAACAAGTGGCGGTTGGCGCAACTAGCGGGCGATGTAACACATGACCAACGTGACGGAAAAAGGAACTAACGACTGACATCATGCTTGTTTACTGCCAACGGTGTCGACGACCAATCACGATTATTACAATTGACATCAGCCATCAAATATCCGCTTGCTGATTGGTTAGATGCAACCTTTCGGATTGTGAAGTTGGAAGTTGATGTTGACCCCGTAAAAATTTGAATTGAATTGAATTTGTATTTCGTTTTTCGTTCGTAGCCGGGGGACGAGGAATTGCCTTTATAGCAATTTTTATAAATACATTTTTCCACTTCAACTGCACAAAATATTAGGTACACTGAAAAATAATATTGATTTATTTTGTGCAGAAATGCCAAGTGTTTCTAAGATCGCCATAAACATAAACTACCTATACCAATATTTAATAGCTATTATTGCGATAGATAATACGAAAAATTTGACATCTCATCTTGTGTATAAAATCATAGATATGTGTAAAATTGTCTTATGATCTTGAAATTAATGTCAATAATGATTCACCATTTTCATGTTGTTTTAATAAAATTATTTATAGGTAAAAAATTAAAGATACTCGTAAAATTAGTTTGTTCAAAAGAGTTGAAATATTGTTTCTCTTAACGTTTATATAACGTGCAGATTCTAGTTAAATATAACCTGATTATTTACGTTGAAATAATGTTCAAAACCACTCAAGCTATTACTTTTTATTATAAAGTTTACGTCCTTTTAACGTACAAATTACACCTAAAAATTACGTTCATATTTACGTTTAAATAATGTTAACAGCCATAGCTCAAATTAACTTGATTAACCAACGTCAATTTCCCATGAAAATATTACCAATACTAAACAAAGTGTTGAAATATTGTTCCTTTTAACGTTTATATGTCGGGCAGAAAATAGTTAAATATAACCTTATTATTTACGTTAAAATAACGTCCAAAATCACTTAAGCTGTTAATTTAATATAATAAGTTTACGTCCTTTTAACGTACAAATTGCACTTAAAAATTGCGTGCCTATTTACGTTTAATTAACGTTAACAGTCATAGAGTAAATTAACTTTATTAATCAACGTCAATTTCCCATGAAAATATAACCAGTATTAAACAAAGAGTTGAAACAATGTTTCTTTTAACGTTTATATAACGTGCAGGTTATAGTTAAATATAACCTAATTATTTACGTTGCAAAAACGTTACAAAGCAATCAAGTGTTACTTTTTATTATAAAATCTACGTTTCTCTAACGTTAACGTTACCCATTGAATTCTACTAATAAATTCACGTTTTTATAACGTCTAAGTTACACCTTACGTTGATAACAATTGTTGAATAGACGTGTTATTAACGTTTGATTGAAAGTAGGTTCTTAAACAACGTTGTTTTTTTCAACGAGTAACGTTTATTCAACTACAGCAACGTTATATACACGTTAAAACAACCAACCTGTTCTCACTGGGCAGGAATTCATTTACCTGTGCCAACAGATTAATTTATCTTTAAAATTTTGGATTTTGAAGTTAAACAATTAGTTACAACTTAAATACATCATGGAATAGAGCACACCATATTATAATACTTTTAATTATGTACCAACATCGAGGTTTCACTAGACCTGTTCGATCTCCCAGGAAATTACCGTAGCTTATGGTTCGAGGTAAAAAATGAAATAGCAGTTAATATAAAGGTAAATGAAGCACATAATATCTCAATTATCTATAAAATATAAAGAACGCTAAAAAGGTTGAATAAAACACTTTTGATATATAGTGTGAAAAATGGGGTTCCGATGTGCTAGTTTTGCATACAGTGTGATACACGATTCATGGTATACAACTCTTCTTTATTTTTTTGACATAATTTTCAAATTTGCCACGGTGGACCTACTTATTAAAAGTATATGCTTATGCTTATAAGGCTTATGACATAAAAAATACCTTTCTGTCGCTTCCGGTTTTACCTGAAGTAATACCAAGTCTCATATTTATATATATATATATATATATATATATATCAAAATATATAAGAGGTCATTTGAAATTTTTGTGAAAAATGTAATTCAAAACTCTGATATTGGTTCTAGGATTCCGGACACCCTGTATTAAATAATTTTAAATTTGATGTATGCAGCTCAAACTTCACTGCTTTGTGTTCACTATTACCAAATTTCAAAAATATACAAGGTATTGTTACATGATAAATCCGGTTCAAAAAAGTCTCTCCATTTGTAGATTTTTTTAGAAAAATCTAAAAAATCTTGAAAACTATTAATTTTTGACAGTTAATACCTTATATATAACTGATCGAGAATTTTATGTAAAATCCGGATATGTCGTAATATATAGGGTATTCTATTTGAAAAACTAAAGTTGATAATTGTATTTGAAAAACTGAACATCCGGTGTATATGAGATTAATTAATTAAAAAAAGACTAAAAAACCAGTAAACTTTCGTATTTACAGCTTTTCTCTATCTTTCATAAGTTCCGAGATAATGGGGTGGTGAATCATATTTGGGATACCCTGTACAGTAAGTTACTGGGCACAACTATTCTCTCTATCTCTCTTTGTGTAAACAAACATTCCTACTGCGACAGCGGCGTACTCTTTAGCAGGCACCAATAAAATAATAAAGTAAAAGAAAAGTTTTATAAATAGCGACACTGATCTATCATAAAATCTAATTTTAGAAGTACTTAAATCCACATTTTAAAAAAAGTTTAATATAATAAACTTCCAAAATAAAATGGTAAACAAAAATTTTGCAAATTACTTGCACTATACCTAGGTGTCTTTAAGAGAATATATATTTACTAAACTAACTTTGTATAAAGCACGCAGGAATTGTTTATTTGAAGACATTTTTGAGAGTATTAATTTTAATTTTAGATATGAGTTACGAGTCACATTTTTCTGTCCTTAAAAGGGAGACAATTTCCACCTCAAAATGAGTGTAAAAGAAAGTATAGTCAGAAACCCGTGACTTGAAACTCATCATAACCTGCCATTTTTGAAATATTTCAATGAAGTATTTTTTAATGAGTTTCATAACCTGTATCAGAAAAATATGACCCATAAAAGCAATAATAGGTCACATTATTAGCTTTCAAATTTAATTTCACGCCAGAAATTCATAATCATTTTTGAACCCACTCGCAAAAAAGGAAAAATGGTTTTGGTAAGTTTTATTTATTTCAGTGATAAATAATTAATATCCATTTACAAAAAAAGTTCTTGTTCAGGACATTAATAATTGATTTTTTATTCGTATTACACTTTGTTTCATTGATAAATAAATGATGGTTTACAATATTTGTTCAAAATGTTGACCATTTGCTTCAATATAAAGATTGCACCGTGGGTTCATTGACTCCAGACCCTATGGAATATTCCAGAAATAGCTTCTACATATGTACAACGGGCCATTATTATTGCTAAGAAATCTTCATCATTACGAATAGGCGTTTCGTAGACTAAAGATTTCAGATGACCCCCCAAAGAAGAAAATTAGGGGGTTGAGATCGGAAGAACGGGCGGGCCAGGCCACGGGACCTCCTCTTCCAATCCATCGGTGGGGCAACTGCTGCTCCAGATACTGGCGCACGTTCAAACCAAAATGTGGAGATGCCCCATCATGTTGAAACTACATGCTATTTCTAATGTCTAAGGGGACATTTTCTAATAATATAGGCAAAATATTTTGCAAAAAATGGAGATAAATATCTACGTTCAAATGAGCAAGTAGCAAGTGAACTGTTAAGTTCTCTCCAACAATATCACCCCACATGTTTACAGAAAATTGTTGCTGGTATTTTCTAGAGGTCACAGCGTAGGGATTCTCATCATGCCAAACGTGGCTGTTTCTACCATTAAAATAACACATCGCTTGCCTCATCAGAAAACAAACTATTCTCCCGAAGTGAGGTTCTATTAAGTTGTGACGCAAAAATCATTGGTAAAAAGTTAATCGATGTGGATAATCTGCAGGATTTAAAGCTTAAACGCGTTGTAAATGGTGGGTAGAGGAGTTGTACATGCATGACACAGTGTACCGTCGACTTGGAGGTACAATTGGGTGTGCAATTGCGCGAACACTTGTGGATTTATTTTCCTCCACGCGGTATAGAACTCCTTCTTCAAATTCAACCGTACCAGGTGTTCTTGGATGACCACCGCCACCAGGCGCTTTAGGTTCCCACTTTCTTTAAGGCAACGATGGATGGAAGGAAGGTTTGTATGATGAAGTTGCCGGCGTTCCGCATATCTCTGTCCATACAAGCGTGCAGCTTTTCCTCCATTACAATTTGCTGCACCATAATCAAAAAGAAATTTTCAGTACGAATATGTTCAATACAAATTTTGAATTCAAAATGCAAAGTTCTGATACCAACTAAATAAGTCACAAATAACATTGCGGTCTTAAAATTGGCATCTTTGGAATGTTTAGTGATAAACACATTTTTCCCCAAGCAAAATCGTAGTTGAAACAAAAAATGTTGAACGAAATATAGTGGCGTCCAACTAAATCAAGAATTAATTTAGTTATTTGGCTATGATTTAAAACATGTTATTGCTCTACAGCCCAAACGGCTCATTTGCAGACATATGTTTTGTTTGATATATATTATAATATATACAAGATTTGTGTATATATGCATGTGTAGGTATATATATATATTTCCTAAAAAGCCAAAAGATGGCACTGTGTGTATGTATTGCCATTGGATGTATTTTTGGAGTGGGCAATTTTACAAAAAAGGACGTTTTTTATACTCGCTACTGTGCAGGTGATAGGTACCACGGCGCGAATTATATACTTAAAGTTTTAGTGAGGGATACGGAAAATAGTAGATTTTGTAGACTCAGTTACATATAGTGAAATTCCAGCATCAACTTTTCTTTCCCTAAATACTTACCACCTTTATTCCTAATTTGTCTGGTAATTCAAGGCGAATAACCAATAGTCATCAATTAATTAGGTAAGATAATTTTTAATAGATATACAGTCCAACTTTATCCCAAACATTTGGTCCAGATTCGAGCCGGATTAGACATTTCATTTGTAGTTTGAATAATTTAATTGAAACATATTAGCAGTATTCTAGTAGAATAGATAAATAGTAGTTTTTCATTTGTACAAAAACGTTCGAGTTTTTTGTTTTCATTTATTTCAACTTATTGGAATATTATTTAAACTTATCTGAAATATATTTCTATATAAAATTACATTTGGTAGGTGCTTGTTATTTGTTAGAATTCAGTTCAAAAACATACAGTAGCGAGAATATCACGTATAGTGTGTTCCTTATTTACTGGTTCAACATAGAAATAAATTCTATAATTTGCACGTTTTGATTATTACATATAATAGTATTTCACAAATAGTTTTGATGGTTGCCCATTTCAGAGTATAGTTGTTGGATATATGCATACAGGATGGATAGAAAACGGCAAAGATTAAATATTTTAGTAGCTAAAACAGAACAATGGCTGAAGTATACGATGAAACGCTGGAAATGAGATCATCTACATACATGTCTCTTTTAACAACTTCTGCAGCCAAAGGCAATGAACATTGTTCATCATTTGCTAATTTACGAACAGTACGAAGGGCTAAGAACGGTGATGATTTAATTCCAAAAGTAACCGTATTTAGTTGGTATGTTTCTATGGGTTCATCCGGCTCGAAGGACCAAATGTTTGGGATAAAGTTGGACTGTATATCTATTAAAAATTATCTTACCTCATTGATGACTATTGGTTCTTCGCCTTAAATTACCAGACAAATTAGGAATAAAGGCGGTAAGTATTTAGGGAAAGAAAAGGAGATGCTGGAATTTCACTATATAACTGAGTCTACAAAATCTACTATTTTCCGTATCTCACACTAAATCTTTAAGTATATATTTCGCACCGTGAGATACGGAAAATAGTTGATTTTGTAGACACAGTTACATATAGTGAAATTCCAGCATCTCCTTTTCTTTCCCTAAATACTTACCGCCTTTATTCCTAATTTGTCTGGTAATTCAAGGCGAAGAACCAATAGTCATCAATTAAGTAAGACAATTTTTAATAGATATACAGTCCAACTTTATGCCAAACATGTTTATTAAACAAAAAAGGTTTCCTTTCATGTCCCCTACCATAAAGTTTGTCGCTATGTTGTTGCGACACCCTGTATATTAAATATAAGCAATATATTAAGACCTATCTATATTTTACAGTATAATACTCGACAAAACCTAGTATATTATTTCCAGATGGCCTGCCTAGAAAATAAAATTTATGTATTACGCGAAAGTGTAATATAGATACCGTTGAATTGTTTAAACAGAGGGCTATACCATATATTATGAAGCATGTTATTAAATGTATTTAACTTTGATCATTGAGCATTTTCTGTATGACTGGTATGTAAGGTGATAATACCAAAGCCTCTACTTCTTGCTTATATAACTATACAGTATTTGCATTTTTTATACATGAAAATCGTCAGATACATTTGAAAGGGAAAAGGATACAGTGTCTCATTAAACTTGTATTACACAAAATATTTGATCAACAAAACGTGTGCTTCCTTAAAATTGATTAAAAGTTTAATTATTTACCAAATTCTTCCCCGTTCAGTTCACTAATCTCACGGCTTTTCCGGATAGAATGAGAAGCAAATTCGTAAACTATTTTACAATTTACAAATTCTATTCATTTACGCATAATACCTGCTTTGTAGCTAAGCTTAGTATAAACTTAATCCCAGATTCGATATAATCAAGTTTACATTGTACTACAAACGGTGTTTAGGTCTCTCTACTTCCCCATTTAGTTGCTTACGTTCTGTTCTATTATTTATATTAAAAATTTATTTTAACTTTTTTCTAATATAAATGATACCACATTTCCAGACAATGTATAACTACCATTAAGAAACGAAGGCAAGCAGGCTCTACAAGAGTATAAGTCATAGTAATGCGGACTATAATATGGTTTGTATTGTAAACTGACCGTTAGCATAGACAAACGGTGAATTTCTCTGTGCTTTTAGATACTAGTGTAATTTCAGGTAGTTAGTTACTCGAGTTTTGAACCAAACGGAAGTATAACTCGTAATAATGGTGCACGACCTGGAGTATTTCGATTTCGATTCTCTCCTAATACAACTCCAATTTTTATACAAAAAAAAAACCTTCTGACAGGTCTTGCTAAATATTTGATATTTATCTAAAATCATCAATTCACTTCAATCTTACAAATAAAAATCCATCAAATTAATTATTGGCATTGACAGTACATGATACCGAAAAATTATTGATAACAGTGGTAAGCAAGTTATACAAAACTTTTCTTCTAGATGCTAGACTTTTTTGCATGTGCACAGGGTCGCACCCACATTATGTGTACTCGGTGTACCATATTATATGTTTTATATTAGACGAATTGTTTCTGTTTCTAAAAATGCTATTTTTCATAATTTTCTAGATGTAGACGTCAGGATATGTCAATTCGGGATTATGTGGTGGATAAACGAAGTTAGTTTTTCTTGAAATTATTCTGTTCACAAAATGTTGCCTTAATATAGCAAGAGTGGTATTAACGGTGTGACTTGTTGCACCGTCTTGCTGGTACCACTGTGGCCAATAAGGCAAGTTTCCAGCCCTTCAGGAGCATTTTAAGTCAATTTTAATAAAAAAATTTATGTATTGAATTATTATGCTGTTGAATTTATTTGTTATTATTCAAGTTTTAAGACAAATAACTCCATCTGCTGTCCATATCTTTCTTGATTCACAGCTGCATTATTCCATGCCCAGAAATTACGCACCAAATAGTTACCTGCTGGTTCATCGTGAAGAGGTGCCTATCGGATTTCTTGTGGTCGTGTGGTCGAATCTAAGACATTTTCTCGACTGACTATTGACATGCCCTGATAATGAGACATGTGATTCGTCAGAAAACCATATGTTTGACAAAAACTTTTCGACCTCATATAAAGGCCCGTTTTCACGCTCATGCAATTTGCACAAATTGATTTGTGCATGCCAGTTTCTACAAGTAAATTGTAGCGTGAAAACCAAAATCGTTAACTTGCACAAGCCAGAAAATTTGGCTTGAGTAAAATCTGATCTGACAGATAATTTGCATGTGGTTGGCACAAATGCATGAACGTGTAAACGACACTGCAACTCGGCGCATGCTTAGTAGTAGCGAATTATTGTTCTTACGTGCACCCTCCACGTGCTTTTCATATACTTCGGTGCTAGTACTTAATAGTGTTGTTTGTTTGACAAAAAATATGTCTAAAAAAGAAAAAGAATTCATGATAGAATTTATAGATTAATTAATAGACCTATATAAATCTTTTCCTTGTCTTTGGAAAATTAAATCAAAATAATATAGCGATAGAAATGCCAAATCGCAGGCTTACGATATTCTTGTTGAGAAAATGCAGAAGGTCGACAAATCTGCGAATAGAGAAACCGTGGTGAAGAAAATAAATTCCATGAGAACATCACAACACAACACATCAGAACACAAATCATTTTGCGCAATTTGCATGAACGTGTAAACGAACCACAACATTTAAGTTCTATTTGTGAAAATTGCATGCACAAATCAATTTGCACAAATAGCATGAGCGTGAAAACGGGCCTTTAGGTTGCTAGAAGGCTTGCACAATATTCCAAGATTACAAGATTTCGGTTTTCATTATTCCGTACAATTCTCTTTCACCCAGATCTTCTTTTCCTTTGAACGCGAGCATTGCCTGTACGATTGTGTTACCTTTTCCATATTGCTCTAAAAACGTTACTTCAATGGAATTGATACTTGGTCTATTGTTTCTGCCGTTTTCGTATGAGCGGTTATAGTAGTTACAAATAAAGGTTTGGTTTTATTGCTAGTTGCTGATACAATCTTTTTATAATTTTTAAAAACCAAACCAAATTTGTAACGTGGTTCCGTTTTCTGTCAATAAATTACATAAATTAATAACAAATCTCTCTACTTAAATTTAAACTTAATGGTTGAGACATTTTCGTCTACATATTTAAAACAATCGATGGAACTAATTACGTAATCAACATGCAGAAAATGTTCGAAAAGTATACTGGACTGGGTTGTTCACATAGCTTGTATTTTACACGTTTTGCCACTTCTCGTATTGTTACAGACCTGTAAGTTAACTTGAGGTTAGAGGTAATAGATAAATACAAAATATCACTGTTTGAATAATTGAATGTATTGTTCTTATATACTATGGTGGTTTCTGTTCTCACAGATAACTATGAATATCGCACAAAACTCATAAGTCAAACGCTATCAAGTGAATCGGTCGGTAAGCTATAATTATTGAATTACATATTTTTAATTCACAAAAATAAATATCTAATCCATAAATACAGTGATATAGACGACGTAAGTAAGTTTGACCAATTATTTTAAGGAGTCTGAATAAGACTGGATAACTGTAGAGAGTAAAATGAACCTCATAGCTTCAGCTTTATATGTCCCAAAATCTAAAGTTACCACTTCAATGATGATGATGATGAACTTCAAACCCTTTCTTAAAGAGAGAGACCTTCCAAATTGCACCTTTTTTTGTAGTAATAAACTCACTGCTTTTGATGCTTACATGTTTGCAAAAGAAATTAATGTTCTTTTTATATGTTTTAATTTATTAAAAAAGATGCTTAGTATAATTTGGTGATTCAGTTGATTACTTATAAAATAAAAAAAGCTTAAAAACATTAAATAAATGAAGACGTAAAAAAAATATTTAAGATATTACATAAAACTAAATACTAACTTTAGTTGAATGTCCCTGTAGGATGCGTTATCCCCATTTCATCAAGTCTAGCATCCTAGAAACATATTATTCATGCCCTTGTTTCTACTATAAATAGCACGACCAGTTTCTATGAGACCAGATCTTATCTATATGCTGTAAAATTGGTATGTGAATATTCCATACTAACTTTCATTGGTCGCTGTTTGTGGACGCGCCGTTGTGATGGTGTCATAGCACATACCATACATATAAATTATTATTTATATCTAAAATGAACTGAGATATTTTAGGGAATATAGGGAATGGTTTAACTGAACATATTATAAAAGACAGCAATTTTTATTGTGATATATTGCTGTAAAATAGGATGAAACACGTTTTATACAATATTTATTTTTCCTTAGGGACATATTCTTTGTAATCACTGGGTAATAAAACATAAGACACTATTAATTAAATTGAAATCACACATTAAAATGGATTCTCTACTTTCATAATTATTTTGAATTGGCCAGTCCCATTCGAACAGTCCCTTTACCCCCAACATCCTACCCCAGAATACTAATAATACACCATTATATTCGGATGTTTCGTTAAAAAAATACATCTTCAATGTTTTCTTTCCGAATTGTATAATTTTTTATCTACGTACCTACTTTTTGCTCATTTATAGTGCACACAAATTGTCACTGAATGTTACTCAATCCAATAAGACCCTTAAATTTTCATGTGATACACTTTCTACATCACCGCAGTTCCCTGAAAAATGGATATGAAAGGGTGGGGTAATCGATTGGCCTGCAAGAGCACCCGATTTATTTACAGTAAATTGTTTGTTGTGAGGAACCCTAAAAAATAGGGTATACAAAAATGTACCCAACAATGTAGAGGAGCTGGGGTAAAATATTCTGTAGAGCTTTAGTTCCATTAAAAAAATGGACATTCAAAGGACACTGCAGAACATATTCAGAAGAATAATTTTTTTTATGTATACCAAGCTTAAAACTGAAATGTTTTTGAGCATCTAATGAAAATTTTGAAAACCTAATAATAATAATAATAATAATAATAATAATAATAATAATAATAATAATAATAATAATAATATTATCTCTACCCCTCATTCTAATCACAAGGATTAGCCCGAAAGTCTGAGACTTGTGTGGGAGAGGGGGCGGCATATTATTATTTCGCGGCCCGCATTTGCGCCTCAGGAACGACTTACGTTGGTAGGTCCTAACCACCATTCAGTGCTGGAATGAGGGAAACCTGGAAAACCTCATTAGTTAGGGGGACAACAATGAACCCATTAATGTTTTATTTGGAATAAATTGAAATCCATTTTTTACCGTACTTCAAAAATGTAAGGACCTAACTGAATTTGGTACAAAACTTTTTTACAAAAAATTTTGGTACAAAAAATTTGGACAAAAAATTGTACAATTGAAGATGAATTTTTTTGTTCGAAACGACCGAATATGATTTAGTCTGCGATAGTATGTTGTTAGGGATAAAGAACACTTGCAAATTATAATTTCAGAATTGCAGGTCCGTAGTTAAAAAAATTAAGGATGACGGTTCTGGAATAACGAAATATTTTCATTTTTCAATGTCTGCTCAAATTAGACTGCAAAAAAATAAAAACAATTTTCCAAATTTTCGGTTTCTTCAAATATTTCCTAGTCCTAATCAAGTTGGCATAGATATTTTTGCGGCAATATGTTGGTCCCCTGATTACGCATCTTTGCCCCCATTTAAGCTTTCTCGTATCTCTTACAGTTTCCGAGATCCAATTTTGAGAAGCGAATTTGTAACAGCCTGTACACACCGCCGTTTTATAAAAATATGTCACTTTCACCGAATATTATGCACATGTCTTGGAAGAATTCTCTCAAAAGCCATATGCTGAAATATGCTAGAAATTGCAAATTCAATCTCACCTCCAAACTAAGTTGCAATAGTGAAACAGATGATATCCATTCGAACTAAAACCTCATATATTTCGCTTATGCTTTCATTTGGAAATAATTTACACGTAAGTGGCTTTAGGTCCACGGATTCCATATGGCATTAAATGAACAATTTATAGTGATATTGTATGTACATCTCTGTGCCATGTATAAACTCCCCTGTTGACAATATTCGGTTCCGTAGCTACGTTAATAAAGCATTAGCCTCTGCCCCAGCTAGTAACAGTCTGAGCCTATTAACCATTGTGCACATACTGACCACGATACTGGGCCGTTCATTTAGATCTAGCTTAGATATGATACAACCTAGCGAGGAAAAGATTGATAAAGATGATAGTAAGAGCTGTAATAAATGTTGCTGTAAGGCTTCTGTTGCTAGGAAATTTATAAGGAGTAAAAGTTTAAGGTAAAAAATAAGCCTGTATTAAAATTTACTGGGACTTTGTTAACTATATTTACTATACCATGGTTATTACCAGTTAGTAGTCAATTCCCGATAATTCATTAAATTGTATGTATAACGTAATTATAGTGTGGTATGGTGATGGTGAAGCTGTGTGTATTTTGTATTTAAATTTGAGCTACATTCCTATGTCAAACATTAGTTCTTATACCATCTATTCAATGAAAAATTGTAAATTGTATAAACGGGTACCTTACCTAAGTACAGGGTGGCTCACGGTGAACACCCATTATAGTATTTCAGAGACTACTTCGATTTGAAAACTTGAGATGTCATTTTTTCGGGGAGATTCTCCTCAGATAAAATAATTGCGTCCAAGTAGCACTTCCGGTTATACCGGAGGTTGCCATCAACTTGCTTATTTTAAATGGAATACCTTATATATTATTGCAATTTTGGATTCTACGTAAAATTTTAGGTAGATTTTCATCAAATTTCCCTCATCCTAAATTAACTGTTTTCGAGATATTTCATTTTTTCAAAAAAAGAAAAAATGAAGAGAAACAGCAACTATGCATGTGTATTTTACAGTAAGAATGATAAATCGAGGATATTTTAGACTCATAAGTTTCTCATCCATACCTTCAAGCCAGCTTAATTGCATACAAGGTGGTGGAAATTTAATGCCGAGTTAAGTTAACTTCAAACCATCACAAGTTGTTTTTTCAAATAAAACACCCTGTATGTTTTTCCTCTTCCAGGGTAAATTAGGGTATCTCTCATTAAATATTCTGCAAGTTCTATTCATTATCTTGTTACATTCGCCATGAATAAATAATATAAAATTAGAATGTGAGCGCTTCTCATTTTCCATTTTTCAAATATAAACAATACTTAAATAAACCGCCTGTATGGGTGTTAAACTGACAACAAATAACTGGTGACAGACTAGTTGTTTGTTTTGAAGTTAGGCTAAGAATTTCACAGCCATCCCCGCAAGAAATTAAATGGTTTTTGGTGATTATACAAAAAGACAGTAGATAACTTAAAAGGGGGAACCAGGGAACCAGGTTACCATTCGAAAGAGAATAAGTGCACTAGACTATGGAAAAACGTAAAGGGTTCTATTTGAAAAAAAAAAACAACTTATGATGATTTGAAGTTAACTTAACTCGGCATCAAATTTCCACCACGCTCTATGCAATTAAGTCACCTTAAAAGTATGGATGGGAAGCTTAGGGGTCTAGCTATCCCTCTTATAAATATTGTCGCTTTATCTTTCTTACTGTAAAATACACATGGTTCTAAGCTAGGTACTGTTTCCCTTTCTGTTCTTTTTTTGAAAAAAAATCAAATATCTTGAAATCTATCGTATAGATCTCGAATGTCTTTACGTAGAATCCAAAGTTTCAATGATATGTGTTCCACTTAAAATAAGCAGGTTGATGACGCGTGTTCCGGTATAACTGTACGCGCTACCTAAGTGGGCCCATTATTTTGAGGAAGACATGTCCCAACACCCGATATCCCAAATTTTCAAAATTCAAATCGAAGTAGTCTCTGAAATATTCTCATGGGTTGTCTCCGTGAGACACCCTGTATAATTGATTATTTTACAGTATCAGTACATTATTATAGTAGATTTTGTACTATAATTGCTCTGTAAATGGATTATTTTATTATTTTTTTAGTACCTATGTACCATTATTTTGTGCAATATTATACAGTTTGGCATATATTGTTAATATTTGTTGATTTGTTTGTCTGCTGCACTATTTTTGTGTGTTTACGCTATAGTATATATTTTCTACCTATCATGTATTTACATATTTTGTACTTTAATTGCTCTGTAAATGGTTTACTGTTAGGCAATAAATGCTATTATTATTATTATTATTATCAAAAACATTAGCATATAGAATAGCTGAAAGAACCACTGAAATTATAATCTTTGTAAGATCTTTATATTTTAAAGAAACATTTCTGAATAGACCTCATAAAGTGGTATTCCATATACTCATATTTTACAAGTCCTTTAGTATATTCTTAAAGTAATTTAAAAGCTACCAGAAAACATCTAGCAACGTAGCATGCTGACTATTTGAACTATTGTGAACTATTTGAACTCGTGACCTATAACATTCATCGACGGTTTTGTGTTTGTGTCAGATGAAGATAATTTGTTTTTGGTTCTTTACTCCCAACAAAAGGAAAACATCATAAACTTGCTTGAAGAATACATAAAATTCTTTTGGATGGCAAAATAAATCAATACATCTACTCACTATCGGCTAACTTATTGCAAAATTAGCTCCCAGTTGCATAGAAAGGTAGACATGCAATTTATTTTTAAAGAACTGGTATTGCAATATTTCTTTGACTCCGTATCACATGTTCACTTAGAATGTTGATAATTATTCTTGCAATATTTTCATTTAAGCGAAAAATACAACGTACAAATACAACAACGTAAATGAAAGGGATTGCCCATATCCCTAATTATTCTCTGCTGTAATCTAAGTTGAACTCTAAAATGAAATAATCACCTGTAATGAGATAATCTTTAAATAACAAATGCATGGTCCACCGTTCCTTCCAATTAATAAACTACTACTAAACTAAAGCTTCACCAACAACATCGTAAAATGCTATATTTGCCTCCTTTAAATTTAAAGTCAGCTTTTGAGATTTATTTAAAAATACTCACTTTAAAGGAATCCTTTAAAATTATAATGAAAGGTGGTTAGAGAATATGAAAATAATTTAAGCAGCCTTTAAAATTTTACAGCCCTCTAAGTTTTAAAGGAACTGTTACAGAATAAACCCCAAAATTATGTTAAAATTATATATCTGCCCAAGTGCTAATGATATATCTACGTAGCATGTATCAATTATGTAATTTTTGATATCTACTTCATCTAAAAAAACAAAATAGAAATGGTCTTCATAAATAATCTTTTCGCATAATTTGGTAGCATGTAATTAAGATTATTCTATGAATATAAGAAAAACATATACAACAGTAATACCGAATCAGAAGACCACCTACCTTTTACGAGAATAGTCAATTGAAGTAGAGAAAGAAACTGAAGTAAAACAAGCTTTGGATGTTTTGACGTAGACGGGGACTTCAGTCAGGCCGGAATTTTATTGCATTATTAATAAAGAGCTGTCATCTCTAATGCCTTTCATGATAGTGATTTGACTTCTGAATCAGATGCTTCAGCTGCAGCTTAGAAATCTACAATAATGGTATCAAGAGCATATTGATTTTGATCATGGAGTTCTACTTGAAAACGAGCTGCACGTTATGGACGTCCTCTATGGAACAACTTTAAAATTTGTTCTGACACTTGGTTGTTTATATATTTTGCTGCGCAATTTAGAGCTACATCCACTTATTAATAAAATAGGAACTATAGAACAAAAAGAGGAAAGTGGCAATTTATCTGTTTATTAAGAATAAATCGATTCCCTTCCATGTTATTATAGATCATTATTATATATAAGTAATTATTATATACAGAGTTATTCACAACTTATCTCTAAAATTTTGAGGATATGTGCATCCTTAAATAAGAAATCGATATCACCAAAAAAGTTTATAATAAAAGTCTTTGGATTTCCCGTAAACAATGTTAAAAGTTATACCATTATAAAGGACTACGTAGATGGGCAACTGTACTTCAACGACATCTGATATACCACATTCCTACAAAAAAAAAGTAAACAAGTTTTTGTACCTAGAACGCCTGGTCAAGATCGAGCGAATAGAGTTAGAGTGGGGATAATATATCTATTGTCTATCTGTGTCGCTCTCTCAGTGTCGGTGTTTTATTTATCGTAGGAGTGTTAAACTTTAAAATTTTCAAAATGGCTCATGTGTACAGTAATGCTGAGTTAATGGACATGGTAAAGTTGGACAAAATGCAGTGGCAGCTTCGCGCTTGTATGCGGATCTATGTCCCAATCGACATACGCCAAATTATGCAACTTTTACGCCAGTAAAACGTGGCGGTACAACGTGGCCGTGATACTGGCAATTTACGTGCAAATCGAGGACGAGATGGTGGCCCGGGACGACCACAACGTATTTTAGCAGCTGAAGGACAAGTGTTGAATCTGGTCCGTGAAAATCCACGAATAAATACAGGTCAGATCGCTAGGCAGATGCCTGGGGTTCCCAATCAACGGTGTGGCGCTTACTACACGAAGCTCAGTTTTATCCGTATCATATCCAGCGTGTTCATGCACTGTTACCAGCGGATTATCCATTACGAGTTAGGTTTTGCCATTGAGTGAGTTAGGTTTTTGTTAGGTGTACCGTACCGAAGTGGAAACAGTTGAGCAATTTGCGTTTACAAGATCAGCAACCAGGAGGAACATTCGCTTTAGTGCGGCAAAATTGGATAAGGCGTGGCCAAAAGTGTGTACAAGTCGAGGGACAAAATTTCGAACAGCTCTTGTAACAAGGTATGTGCAAATTTTTTTATATATTTCATGTTTCTAATACCTAGTAATCAAGTAGCGCAATTCTTCAAAATTAGTGTAACAAAATTTTATTCATTTTAAAGACACGTCACTTTGGTCACATCTATCTGTCTTTCAGTTTATTTTAAAGTAAAAACGCAGCAAAACTTTTTTGCGCCGGGTGACGGTATACTCTCAGAACTTCCGAAGTTTTTTTCATGCTATATGTGACTTCGCCAGTTTGCATTGTCGGTCCCAAGGTCACTCCATTACAGTGGACCAGTATCCAGCGGCGTGCAATAAAAGATTTTTAAATAGTTTTCAGAACACGCCAAAAAATTTTTTTTTGCACTACCACATTTGTACATGTATGTTGAACATCCCCAAATTTTATTATGGATAAGTTCTGAATAACCCTGTATATTATAAAACAGTATATAATATACTACTTACTACTAAATACTGACTACTGAATACTACTGACTGTTTACTTATTTGTGACAAAACCTGGGGTGCATATAATGAATTTAACATTTAAAACTGGAGTTCTACCTCTACAATGGAAAAAGTCAATGTGCGGTTATGAACCGAATTCGAGTAGTATAAGTCTTTAAAAAAACAACTGCTTGCAGTATACAAAGAGCCTAATATCGAAAAAATCAGTGATATTTAAATACCTAGGAGTGATGTTTCGTCAACACATAAAATGGGATTAATTCATTGTAGAGAATATATTCAAAAATTGATATGTGAAAGTACTTGTCCTCAGTATCCTTATCGTTAAACCGTATACCAGTTATATTTAGCAAATCTATTGGTGTGTTAAAACATGAAATTTGAGCGACTTTAAAAATTTTCGGTTTTTCAACCTTAACTTGGTGGAAGAATCTTTGATACTGTCACTTTTATTTCCGTTAATTTTTATAACGAGGTTGATCCCAATATTATGCCAAACTTAACCACTACCACTCCCACTACCACTCTCACTACCACTTTATCAAGTACTAAGATTATCTAAAAATGTTTATTTCTTGTTGAAAATTGACGATATGCGAGCCATGATCTAAAATTTGCACTGACTGCACAATAATATTCACAGATTGTCCACTACTACATCAGAATGCCAGAGTATTGTTGCACTCGATATAGCGTGAATTTATACTGGAATGACACATTGTCTAGTGTTGAACCCATAGTATTAAATTAGATGCCACTTGATCTGTTTTTGTTTGGTGTCTCTATATTGACTTGCACAAAAGTCTCTATTTAATTTCGCAATTATCTAGAAATAGTATCGCATTAAGTAAAACTATACCTGCATCATTTAAACATCATTAACAATACTAGTACATGCCCAGACTAACAACTATAACGTTTATAAATGTTGCTATTGGTAACTAAATTGCTTTTCATTATTATAACTAATTACATAAGTAAATTATAGGAAACAGGTATATCTATATAGACACCGATATAGCAATGTTGGATATAAAGAATATTACTCAATTTATCACTTACTAATTGCGTATTGTTTTTCTCCAATAATTTTCTCCTGAAACTGCCAATACTTATTTATCCCCCCTAATGGATTTCGTGAAAAATCCCTAAGGAACAAAAAGTCCATTAAGATAATCAAGTAATACTTTTAATACAAGCGTTATACTTCTAAGCCCTCAAGTGTCATTTGAAAAGGGGGTATATATGAAACATCTTTGACATATTTATATTTAATGTGTGATAAAGTTAGTTGTGCCTTATAGATACAAAAATTTACTGATAAACTTATCAACATAACAATATCTTAGTATCTACCTTAGTATTAAATTTTACATTTCCACTAAATGCTCTTATTTTAAACTAAAATTATACAATTATTAGTATTCTTGATGCTTGTGCTGCAATTTGGTTTAATTACCTAATCATTTTACTGTATAATATACTTTTAATTTTATACCACAATAACTTAATTTAGGAGGTCAAAGTTAAATTCCCCAGTTTATATTAAAATACCATCCAAATTTAGACATTCCATAAATGTTTAAGTAATGAATAGATAAATTATTCTCTGTTTAGAATCATCTTTCTGTTAATGAATTTAAAGTAAGTCACGAAAAATTGTATATAAAAATTTTCAATAACAAACACACGCACTTACACATACGATACAGGTTGATCCAAATAAATACAAAAAATATACTAATAGTATTTCTAGGTCTGAATAAAATAAAAAAGTCATAGGCTTTTATGTCAGAAATCCGAAGATATAACAGAAAAAACATTAAATATACAAGTTGGCTAATTAAAAAAACAAGTAACCTCAGAATACTAAAATAATTGTTGGTTCACACAACGGTTCAATTGTTTTTTTTATGTTATTCGGAATATTAATGGAAGAAAATACCAATTAGTGTGCAGATTTAAACAATTTTGTATCTCTTATAATAACAAAGTAACCAATGATCGGTAAACACTACATTTGGCTTCAGCTTATACATCACAGGCATTAGTGCGTCTGTTTTCTACAGTATTGTTACCTAAAAATATTGGACAATATATAAGGTATTCAGATTACTCTGTACGGCTGTACGGCACCCTCTCATTTTGAATATTTAATACCTACCCCCTGAACTGAATTCTTGAAAATCTGACAGAATCGGTAACATCTAATAAAAATTTAACTTTAACTCCTATAACGCCTACATCAAGAAAAAGAAAATTTAAGTTTACATGGTTTGGAGTGAAAAAATACAGGATGTATCATTTGAAATAAAAAAGTTTGAAAATGTAACGTGATAAATGCAACGCTTAGTATACTATCATTGAATTTATTTTAATTGTGGAAGGTACTCCACATTATGTTCTTTCGACATGGCAAAGGGAACTGAAAACCTCTTACACGAAAAAAGTTACAAGTGTCTTACATATCCTTGTAGCTGTCAACAATTTCATAAAATGTCAAATATTTCCGAAACGGCTACGTATAGGATATGATACATGTTTTCAACCTAAAATATAATGGTTTTCAACCAAAAATGTTAAAATATACAGGGCTTCTTATTTAAAACAAGGGAGTTGTTGGGAAGCGGTGCGGTTACCCGCAGCACTTAGGTATGCTTGCCGCTAGTCGAGGGTTATTGTCAGAGATCCCTGCTATGCGCATTAGCCAAAAGATGTTCTACTGGAAACTCTCTAATGTTCTAGGGTAGAAGAAACATTGCACACAGATGTTTGTGTCTCTTGACCATGGAGTAGGCACAGCGACAGAGGATGTGTATGGAGTCCTCGCCATCGTATCACCAAAACTTACACCTTCTAGTGTCACGAAGACCGATAGTATTAAGGTGCTTATTCAGTGTGACAATCCTCATGCAGTTACGACTTAGCGTAAGTATTGATCGAGTTGCGTTCGACCAGGGCTTTTCAATTAAGAGCCTGTCTTGTGGTAGCCCAGTTCCGTTCGACCATTCTTCCTCAGATCTCTTTCTGATCCAGTTTTCAATGAACCTCCCTGTTCGGGACCTGCAAACTTAATTCTTCAGCTTCCTCTAGCCAGTGCTTCGGCCTCCTCATTTCCAGTTACGTTGTGATGATCCGGTACCGAGGTTAGTTTTACTTGACTGTTCTGAACCAATTATGCCAGCCTATTAATGCACTCTAGGACCATCTTGGAGGTGATCCTAGAAGGGATCAAGACATATAAAGTCGTCAGTGCCATATCCGGATATGCCGATTAGAGTATCTCCTGTTGAAATTTTTTGAAATGTGAACTATGTAATGGTAGCAGATGGATTAGTGGGACCTATTTCTGAAATCTCTCTATTAACCTTTCTTGTAGTTTTAGTACAAAACACGTTATGCAGATCAGTATAAAGGCCTTCGCTTCATCATATGAAGCTCTACCTGATTTGGGAATAAAAATCTCTCTCGCCAGGGTTTTGGAATATATTCTAGATCTACTGTTGCTATGTATAGATTGCACAGTTGTCGGATGATGTATTCTGATCCTTGTTGAAAAAGAGCCGGATATCCATGTCCGCACTTTTATATGGGGTGAAAGTATTTATAGCTCATTTAATTCACTCTACACTCTCATAAGAAAGTTAGTTGCCGTACAGAGTAATCTGAACATCCTGTATATTGTCCTTTATTTTAAGGGAATGCAGGAGCAAATAAAAATAACTTTGGTATACAAATTTTTTTCAAACTTCATAGATAACGACACTATGGAAGAAAGACGTGCTAATGCCACACACGGTAGGTATATAACACGATGCACTGCACTGTATTATAATATACTTTATAAACTTCGTTAGGCGATGGAAACTTTAGGTTTATCTTTGATTGTATATGGCATGCATAATTGCTTTAGATCTAAAGTTCAGTACATTAGTAACTGCTTAAGGCAGCCAGTAAAAACGTTATAGTAAGAAACTAGGTACGTGCCTTTCCTTAACAAAGTTTACAGTTCCAAAGCGCGGTTTTCAGGGCGACATTCAAGTTGTCACATGCTAGCGCTCATTAGCCATAAATAGTAAAGATCCAGAGCACAAATCCAGTTAGTGTTACACAAAGAAACCACTCAATCAATTATGCAATTCTATCTAGTACTCTTAATAGTTAATAGTTATAATTTTATTTCATTTGGCAGTAAACTACTGATGAAGTGCTTGCTCAACTTCAGAAGTTTTCTTTGTTGTCACTTCGAATACTTCTGTTTTCCTGTTTTTCATATAACTTGTTCAATATACATTTAGTAGACGTAAATCATTTAGATTTTAACATATTTTAAGAAACTTTAACTAACACTTACAAGTACAGGGTGATACAGGTGTAAGTTTCAATGCCCTATATCTTAGAAACCAAAGGAGATATAAAAAGCCTACTCGAAATAGTTTGGGTAATATAAACCACAATAATGTAATTTTTGTGATGCAATCTTCAGGTATTACGATGTATGCACGGCGGCTCTTAGTGTGGAGGCGGGCGTGAGCTCTGTACTTCTAATTTTGTTGTTTAAAATTCAGCTAACCATGTGAACTACCCTGGGCGCCAGTCGGGGTAAATCGACGAGGAGGGGATTACAAACAAAATGAACGATTTTAGCGTTATAATCTAATTTAATATAAAAATGAAATGTAAAAAAATAATACGTTAATTATTTAACAAACCAACGTTGAAATATAATATCACTGATAATTATAGTTCTTACTTATTATTATAATTTAATTAAAAATGTAATGTAAAAAACGTTAATACAGTGTAATAAATCGAACAAACCAACATGTAAATATATCAGGCTTAAAACAATAAGCTACACTTAAATATTTTCCCCTTTTTTTTATATTGTTATCAAGCCTATACCTACTCGTTATTTAATTATTGATAGTACAATATTAGTTGAAGAGAACAAGGAATGTTTCACAATCTACACCACTAACTAAAGAACAGTAAAAGTATCAGCGCAGTTAGAATTATTCAAGGGATGCACCTTTCATTATTATTTTCATTTACTCTAATTTGTAAAGTTTACTAGAATTGCTACCTACAAATTTTCTTTCTACATTAGATCGTTAGACCTCGCAACAGCTGTCTTGAGTTTACATTATACTCACTAAATATATTATTTATACACATACATGTACGAACATAGAATTGATATGTAAAAATATCGAAAATTGATTAGGTAAGTTTATAAGGAAGTACAGGTAAGTTCATACGAATAGAACTATAACATATTAGAATTGTAACTTTATATAATTTTTATAGGTTTCTTCTCTTCACCGAGATTCACTGGCATTGAAGAATGGGTAATATTATTCGACACTTGAATCTTTCATCCAACAAATTATGTAACTGGTTATAAACTGAACCTTGGATGGCAAAACGTTGTTGATATGGAAAATTAAACTGACTCACCCCTTGCTCTTTTCTTTATTTTATCAAACCTGGACGTAATATTACATTGCTGTTCATTAGTGCTGCTGAAGAGTTGATAACTAGGAGAAGGATTATGCAATCAGAACGCAGTTACAGGACTCAGAACCGCAACCACAATCTCAGCAAAATTATTATTTAAACACTGGGTATCGAGATTCGCAATGGCATTTGTAGCTGAAGGGTGAAATCGAAGGGTACAATTCAAGCCTATAAAAAATGTTTTTATTGTAAAAAACTTTTATCAAAATCTACCTTCAATTATTCGAGTACATTATACAATTAAAATAAGCTACAAATTGAATAAAATATTTATTTTTAGATACTAACCTTAGGTATTTTTAGGCTTGACACTGAAATATTAACACGAGCTGAGTTCTGCTCTTCTGGAATGTCTGTTCCTTTTTCCTTTTTTTTATTTTTTGCTTTTACTATACATAAAACATACTATACTTAAATATCCTGCTAGGTATGCAACCAACTCATATTGTTGTTGTAGAAAGTGTTGCTTATTCTGTCCTTAATTTTTATAGTTAATTTGAAACGTTACACATTATTGACAATTTATGACCTACCCCATAAGACCCAGTCATCTAAACTGAATAATCTTAAATAATGGCATATATCTGATTGCCACACCATCATAAAGCTCTTGAAAAATGGTTTCTAGTGGTACAACGTGGGCTGCATTTGGTTGCGCGATTTCAGTTAATTCAGAAATAAAGACGGAATTTAACTCTAAGAAGTCTTAATAATTGTTTTACTGAATTTTCTAAGTAGTCTTTAGCTCTACTGTCATTAACATCAGAATCTGAATGTATCACTTCTTTCACATGATCCCAAGGTTGGACATCTAGAAATGACTTATATTAACACTCTCTTAAGTCGGTTTTTAAATTCACGACGAACATTCCGAAAAGTTACTTTAAGTATAGATCTGTATGCTTCAATTATTCTTTGAGGTAGTTGCTCAACTGATTTTAGTTGAGATGAAGAAAAATGTATTTTAATTGACTCTGGAGAAAAAAATCCAATTGGCGAGGTCTGGTTATCTTGAAGGTCATTGAAGCGGATTTCTTGCACCAATCCATTTATTTGGATAATGGTCGTCAACCAGCTGCTTAACTGGAACAATATGGTGTGGGAATGCCCCGACTTGCTGTAAGAGAAGTAACGTTTCACATAAAGAAGAATTTTCGTATATGTTGCTTTGGATTTCCAGTTCGTGCAGTGGTTGTATAATGATAATTATTGTATCTAAAATATTGGCATAAATTTCACCATTTAGCATCTAGCAGGACCTATACCTATATGAAATAGCATATCCTAATACACCTGCCAAATGTTGATTTTTTCTGGGTATTGCGTACGGCCTAAAGATATGATAATTCTCGTCACTCTAGTAGAGGCGGTTCTGTTTGTTTACGTGACCATTTAAATAGAAGATATATTTGTCACTGAAATAATTATTTTAAATAAGTTGGAATCGCATATTAATTTGTCATGATTTAGAATCATTCAATTCACCTATTTGGAGCTCACTTCGCTAAGCTCAGATGACTCTAATGAATTTGGATTTTGTATGGGTGGAATTGGTTTCAATACTTTTCAGTAATAGAAATCCAGTGCTGTTCGAGGAATTAACATTAAAGTATATTCGTGTCATATTGCCCAAGAACTTCAACTTAGTATATCTCATCGAGTAATATGTGTTGGTTTCTTTTTCTTTTTGCGATCCCTAAATCCCTTTTCTTTATATTTGGTGATTAGTTTTTGAATAAGTGGCTGTTTGAGCAGCTTCTTACTCCTGCTTCTCCATTGGTTCCCACTATAAGGCACCGAAACTTTTAAAAGTATCACTCCGTATGTGTTTCTGTTTTACATACATGTTGAATGTTGTTGTTATAATATTAGTTTAAGTATTTTTAAATATATAATGTAGTAGTAAACGTAGTAACAATGTAAAGTAACATTTACATAAGGTAAAAAAATTATGTATCATCGTTCAACTATAATGATTGGTTTCTAACGTTAAAGTTACAGTCAAGTAAATTATTTGACCTAATGATTAAATACTGTAATACCACAATAAAGTGGATTATTATGTCTTCAACGTTTAATAATAAGTATTCGTATCGTTATCCATTTTCCAATTAGTTTAGAATTGACGTAGATGTACTTATACTATGAAGATTTATAAGGTGCGTCTATGAGGTATATCATAACTTGAGGTAAGTCGGAAACGGAAACTGTTTTTGTTTAAATTTAATATTTTTAATAAATATTATCACTGGTTATACTGCCATATTTTTGTACCACGTTCAAAATGTACCTAATACTTTGAATTTCAGTATTCACATCGTAACAAACATATTGTAATAAACGACAATCCAGCTTACTCTACGCCGCTTCTTTATGATTCTGTCAAATTCAGCACTTAGTTTGAGCAAGTGCTCAATTTTGGTATAATGGTTTTACAATGAGAAATTTGGACCCGGCATATGATCATCTAAAATCAGATTGTGTATTTTAGATCCCGCCTTGTTTGTACCTCCATAAATTCTATGAAATTAAGATGATGCCTCTGGGTGATTTCTTAATTTTACCACCTCACAGTCTACAGGGTGCTTTAAAAACACGATTCTTCATCTAAAAGCAAGAAAAAAAGTTCCTATCAACATGAGCCCACTTTTGCTTCGTTTTTTAGATAGAGCGTGTTAATTTTTGTAATTTGTTTACATTTATTCAAGATATCATGAAACCGCTTTAGCAATTTGAAAGAATTTGGGTTCTGAAAACTACTTAAAATAGTATATACTTACTTTGGTATTAAATAATGGCTGTTACCTTATAAAGACCAAACAACAAAGTATTTGGATGCCACTGAATTTTTTACCTTTGTTAGCACATTTGTATAGATGGACAAATGCCTTATTAAAGTCTTCTCTTGAATAAAAGTTAAGACGACTTCAATTTGTATATTATTTATTATTCAAATAATACACCTGAATACGATCACAGAACCGAAATTTTATCCAAACTGCTAAAGCCGGTTCATGATATTTTGAAATAAGTAAACATATAATACCCTGTATCTAAGAAACGAAGCAAAAGTGGACTCATGTTGATAGGAACTTTTTCTCTTGTTTTTAGGTGAGGAATTTTCCCACAAGCCATGGTACCTACATGTTTTTTGAAACACCCTGTTTATTATAAGTGGAGAATTACGTGTACAAAAGGATAAGCTTGGAGTTAAGGGGCCTTTAAAAATGAGGTTTTTGTTAGTACCTCTGATATCTTATTTAAATAAAAGAGTCCAGCTTTCAGTGTGTCTTTCAGAATCTTTCAGTGATTTTAGTACCCTTTTGAATGCATGTCTATGGATGTTGGAGTATCTTAGTAATATTTAGGTGATCTGTTATGGGTGTAATTTTCATGCGGTTTGATCTTTTTGTTTAAAATTATATATTTTATTAAAGTTCATTGTTGACAATTTTGCTAAGATAGCGCTAAGTAAATTACAACTCATATTTTTGTAGATACGTACACGTTTTATTTACGTTACAAACAATACAACATTCTTTTAATTTAACAATTTTTAATTGATATAGGTACATAACACGATAGAGTGCATGTATCCTTTTTATAATAAATCAGGCACGTGAGAGGAGAAACAGCCATTAGAGTGCTTCTATCTCTGCGCGCTTGTTTTTATTTTTTGCGTTATTATTTTATTTAATCTGGAGAGTGAAATATGAAACAGTTAATAAAAAGTGAGGATCAGCCTGAGTGTCTTCTCCAGGGGCGTTACTCATCTGCGGGGCTAATCCCAGAGCATTAATATTCATACGGGCGGATGAGGATGGATAAACATCCACATTACTTAGAGATGTGTCACATTTCACCTTGTCACACAGCTACCATGGGTTCCGTAAGCTCCATGATAGTAACATTTTGTATTCCAACTCGGAAAATTAATTTCACTCTCCGGCGACGTGCATAAGTTAAATTCTTTTTAATTATGAAACTTCAAGGGATAAAAACGGACGAAAATTCTGGGACAATTCGCCAAGCGTACGGTTCCAGTTAAAAAGTGCTTATAAATTTGTATTAATGTCCGCTGGTATATTTACAGATACTAATGTATGCCGTTCTGTAAAAGTGATTAGTATGCGTCCTACAGCATATTTTTCGCTTCTTTAATAGATTTTACTCGGCATTTTATATACTTTGGATGGTTTCAATACTTCTATATCAATTACTATAGCATCATAAAAGTATACAGTGGTTATATAAAAAATAATGATATAATAAAAACATAATGGAGTTATAATTGAAAACTCACTAAAATTACCAATGATATTAAAAATTATATGATAATACTGTTATAGAAATAGTCAGTTATTCGCTAAACAAAACCAAGTAAATTCTTACTCCTGAATATTTAACAGTTCAATTACATTAAGGCAGTATATTGATAATAATACTAATAATAATATATCTACCCCTCATTCTAATCACAAAGATTAGCCCGAAAGTCTGAGACTTTATGTGGAAGAGGGGGCGGCATATTATTATTTCGCGGACCGTATTTACGCCTCAGGAACGACTTACGTTGGTAGGCCCTAATCACCATTCAGTGCTGGAATGAGAGAAACCTGCAAAACTTCATTAGTTAAGGGGATAGTCGAACGTAAACCGATTTTAATCTCTCACATTACCACCAAGTCGACATTCTTCACATCCTAGGCCATCGCCAGGATGATTGCCAACCCATCCCTGCGAGCAAGCCTTGATCTACGAGTAAACAATTAAATTAAAAATTGTTCGGTGGAATGGGGATCATGTTATTAATATGAAATTACACATATAATGAAATAATCTGGCTTTTTTCCTCATATTTAAACTGGCTGAAATAATGTTCTTTTGAAAAAGCACTTTTGGACCCTTTCAATCACTTGTATTATAGATATAGATATATCCAGAAATCTGAAAATTTGTGCATGGATATTTCTAATCAGGGGTGCTCCGTAACGCCAATAATGTTCATTTTTCTATGACTTGCGGTTGTACCTGTATAATTTGGTTAAGACATAAAACTGGTTTTAAATGGAGTTGTATATCCCCTTTGTATTGTTGCATACAATAATGGCGCAAAAATCAAATATCATTTTGCCTTGGATTTGAAGATATGGCAGTTCTTATGACGCCATGTTTCTGTCAAAAATTTAAAAATAATATAAATTAGAAAACGGTTGAAAATAGAGACATGGTTGTGTCACAAAAGTCACTTTAAAATTACACGGGGAATGCAAAAAAATAATAATATACCGGGTGATCTATTTAAAATGAGCCAGTAGGTTGCCTACTTCCGGTATAACCAAAAGTCACATAAAAATGAAAATATTTTGCCGTTAGATAGCACCTCTGATTACACATATGTGCAAATTTTTAGATTATTAGAATTAATTATTCTTCCTATGCAAGTGGCCTTCCAACTAAAAGGGTAACACAAAAGTATAGAGTACTGTTATATAAAAAAGAATAATAAAAAACATAATGTAGGTATAATTAAAAAGTCAATAACATTAGGCACTAATGAAAGTAAAAGATAGAGGACATCATAATGCTATAAAAGAATCAATTTTATAATAAATATCGGACAATATTTTTTTATTTAGAATCTAATCTTTGTTTTTATTTAGAATATAAAATTTTCGTACGGGTTATAAATGAAATAGTTATTAAAACCAGAGAAAATAAAAAATTCATATCTATTCATCGCGAAATAAACTACAACTTTTAGGCAATCCAAAAGACAAAATAGAAACTAAGGAAAAGTCGGAGATTTACGAAATTAGCTGTAAAGACCGCAATCAAAAGTATATTAGGAAAACTAGAAGGTCAATTCAAACTAGATTCATGGGAGTCTAATGCGTTTGAGAACAACTATAGAATAGATAGTAGCAACTAGATGCATTTGAGGGTTTGGAAATTGCAAAGTGTAAAAATAGTATGAATAGTGACAGAGGGCCAATCCCACACAGCCCCCTTTATTGGTTAGTAAATTACGGGTCACAATCCGTCGCGACGGTTCACTGAGCCGTAGCAATAGTTTAGGTGTAAAGAGGACATAGTGTTAGTATAGGTTTAGTTTTAATCAGCTCCAGATGATACCAATTTGGTTGGCGAGTGCAGTATAGTGTTTTGATGTTATCTGGAAGACTACGTCTGTGTTATCTCCACATCAAAGGTTTCAACTCCCGTCATCGTATTTTTATATTCTCATTTGTTTTTAATAACCATTACATATTTTACTGAATAACTGTAATTTTACTTCTGTCAATGGTACTGCATACCGAGCTTTTATTTAATGACATTCCGCAGTAATATCTTTTGTTTCAGATAAAACAGGGAAATTAATAAAATTCCATTCTGCTAAATACGAAGGCCGACTTTAAAGAACCACCCGCTTAGAACTCAGTCTCATCCAGTTATTCCCTCTTGTAAATTTTAAATGTGATTCTACCCTTTCTGACACATTAAATTAAAGGGCAAAGGAGTTATATTTCAACAAAAACCTGAAAGTCCATTTGTAAAATTCTAATTTCTGGAAAATCATGGCTTTAAATTCTAATAGAACCTTGTGTGATGAAATGATTGAATATATGCTATGTATGCTATATGAATATATTTATAACTATACCATCTTTTTAAAGAAAGACTTCTCCAACAAAGGATAAAACCGAACTAGCAGTCTGGCCTATTAATTAGTTATAGCAATGTTATAACAAAAAAGATGCTATTATTACCTTATAATCTATTCTGACGTAAGTAAATAATAGAAAAAATATTTTTCAATCCCATCTTGGATCCCAATTTTGAAGTCAGGGCACCGCGATCATGGAAATGATATCGTTTTAAAAATTACACTTCCTGCTAATAAATAATGGTGGATTGCTATGTGTAGGAGTTTTTTGTGTTTGCATATTGCTCCGATCTACACCTCTATCTTGGACCTGTACCTCGATCTATCTCTTTTTAAATGGTGCAAACACACTATAATTATAAGGATGGTATTTTTCATTTTTCTAGAATAAGTGAAATCATATCAAGCTATTGTGCTAGGAAGCAATTTATTCGCTGGTACACAGACATTTTTCTCGATCTCCTAAATTGTATTTAATTGTTTTCCCTCATAAATTTGAGAACACCTTCTATATTTACAAATTTCTCGTACAGGAACGCCAGGAATAAATTTAATAGATATTATATTTAAATTTTCTTTAAATATTGAGGTTATAAAATCAGTTCGATAATAAAATATATAAAAAAAACATTGATCTCACACTGATCTCTGAAACATGTTTCATAAAGAACCATCCGCTTCGAGTATCCACTTTATTATAAATATATCAAGTATCTACACGATATATTTACAAATAAGTACGTTCATTGAAACATGATAACTTGAAGAATAAATACAATTTATATCTTTATTTAAATAAAAATAAAAAGATTACAATGTAGTTAGTTTGAAGGTTTATTTTCTTCTTGAGGAAACCTTCAAATGGAATAAAGTTGAAATGTAATTATAAAACTATCAGTGAAAACTACACTCTACTACATTCATATCACAATATTACTAGTAAATATGTATAGTTCATTTGAAAATTCCCCCAGCATTTTTTACAATCCGAAAACTTTAAAAAATCAACGGCAGTCGTCGATTTTTGCTATAAGAGGAATTTCTTTTGATGCGTACAAAATCATAATAATATATTCTCCCAAACCGCCAACAACCCAATATTAAAATCGTTAGTGTACCACCTCCTCTCTTATAGTAGCACATCATTTTAAAACATATTTATTTTGACATACGTGACGTACTTTGTTTTATAAAATATTTGGAATTTTATGGAAATTCTGAACAAAATAACATTTTTTTATTTACTTTATCAGTAATTGCTAATAAGTTATTAAAGTATTATTAATCTAAAATTACTTTTTTAAAGAAATTAGGAGATAGTGCCTAATTTTTCCGCCGTGTGGCAAATTAATGTCAATTAATAACAATAATTAATTAATGGCAATTTAATGTTTAGTTAAAAATTAAACAAACAGCATTTATAAAAATATTGTGTTTTCATATCGTTAACGGGCAGTAGAAGTTCTCCAATTTCATTTGTATGAGAAGGTACAACTTTGTGAAACTATGACTGAAAAGATCAATAACAAAGAAATATCCACAACGAATATTACCTGTCTACCTTAATCAATTTGTCAGTTTGACAGAATTGTGGATTTTAGAACACTGAACAACCGCATTTATATCGAGAAATCCACACATAGCAGATAAAATAAAATTATACCTGTTATAAGTATAATTTCATTTTGGGGTTTTAGGGAAAATATCGATTTACTCCGTAACGGTGAAATTTGTGAAAAAAAAATAGACAGTGGCGTAACATATATTTTTTAGAAAGGGTTCTTAGGAGTGTAGGTTGCAAGCCACTGGCTCCCATCGAGCTGAACTTTTTTGTGGAAGTAAAAATTCATAAAAATTTTGAAACAATTGGTTTATTAGTGTCAGATATATAAATAAATTTTTTTTCAACTTTAACACCCCGAATCTCGGAAATGGTTGAGATTTGGAAATAGGTTTATATAGGTAGTAAAGTCCCATTATTTTGACTGGTTTTCCGGGCTTCCGAATTTTTTCAGAATAAAACTGGGTTACTTTGTAATGACATTATTTTAATCTCAGCGTTATCTGATATTATACCATCATCAATTAAAAATGTTATTTGAACTCTCAGTTATGAAACACTTACGACTATAATACAGCGAATGCAATAATGTTGCAGTGTAGACGATTTGGTCAGTAATGTTGAGACGTGAGATAACTTTCATACGACACAGGCACTCTGGGGAGAAATGTGCATTCAGCCATCGAATACTCGAGATCTCTACTTGTAGCAACTGCGCGAATGTCAAGCCAACATTGGATAACAGCTCAAGCAGGACGCCAATGTAGGAGCCAGCTCTTTTTATTTACGGTCCTGTTATCACCGCCAATGCCTCGTTTGATTTTGTCACTTACAAAAATGCATTGTTCTTAAAAATAAAACGATGAAATTGTTCTTAGTCTCGATTTTCTTAATGAAACACATACCTGAATATACAAATAAGTTTTCTTTGTTGTAAGTTGTCGAATAATAGTTTCCAAAAATAACGTGCTACGACCGGTTCATACAACATGCACCACGTTTTACAGAATTTTACAAAATTCAATGAAAATTTACATAACAACTATGTCTCTTCAGAGCAAATAGTTTAAATTACATAAACATAGAAAAAATTCAGTTTCATGTGATTTTTTTCTACACAATGCGAAAAAGTTAATTAGAAAGAAAGAAGATTTCTTCCTTTGGAAATAATTGCTTAATAGTAAGTTACTGCTAAATGACACTGCTATCAAAAATTAACTTAATTATTTAGGAATATTTTGTGTTTAGTGTGTTGCTGTAGAAGACAGGGCTTTATTATTTTAATAACAGTAAAAGCGTATTGGAAATTGGCCAAATTATTCTTTGGCAATTATAAATTTAATAATGAGACACATTGACTGTTTCATATAAGTATACAGTGCGACATCTATGTTTCGGTTACCTAAGTTCACACTGAAAACGTTTAATTTACCTTTCATCGCTGCTTCATAGACATGGGGGTGCAAACGCGCCTTTAAACATATATTACTGGACAAGAGCTTCACACAGGAAAAATTTTAACATTTTTAAAAATGTTTATACAGACTGGGACAGCAAAAATGAATTATTACGTCACCTAGAATTGTAAAATTATTATTAAAAATTGAAAGTTGTATATTTCAAATTCTAAATAATAATTTCCCAATAATTGTGCGAATCGCCATCTCAAATTATTCCCATCCTTACCTCTGCTACAATTTTTTCCCATGTGTAAGTAGGTACTATTGATTAAAGTCTAAAATTTGTTGATAAAATAGACGAGTGTAGATAATTTCACCTCAAAGTCAAGAATACCTAAATAAGAAAAATATTATGTTTCTTATTTTAGTTTTTAAAGTGATTTCGACCCGATAATATCAGTGTATATGTGTATTGTTTGTTTATTTGAAGGAGATGCCGAAAACAATTACTCCATGTAATACAATGCCAGTCGGGGCACATTGGCCATGGAGTAGTTGTTTTCGGCATCTCCTGTAATGGCACCTGCGGAGAGGCAGGTCGTTATCTGTCTATCAATTTGACAATAATTGTCAGACAGATAGTAGCAACGACCCAAAGAGGGCACTATGGTGTGTTTCTCACCACTACTAACATTAGATTGTTTGTGTTAGGTACATTATAATTATATTCAAAATAGTTAAATTTTCTATCACTATCTTGCTTCAATTTCTAATTAAGGTATAAGTAGATATAATTTAAACAACAAAACTTTGTTTTCAAAAATATATTATCAAAAAATATAAATAAATGATCTAGCATATGTATTATTATTATATGATAAAAGTATAATAATATTAATATAACAAAAGCAATAGTAAAAACTATTTTTGTGATGTACAGTGAAATCTATATAAATAATTGATGGTTTTTTAACTTTAGCCAAGTTTTTAATTCTCTGGATTGCTAAGTATATGTTTGGAATGTTGTAGGTGAATCGTAAAATTTTATTATTTTAAAGTTAAAAGTGTTTGTTATTTTGGTAAGAATTTTTGTAATTTTGAGACCAGATAGTTGAAGGAAACAATGATTCTTCTGAAACGTACATAATTATTTGTCAAATAATAGGGACGGATGGGGGAAAGAATACTGGGGCGAGAATAACAATTTTTTAAGTACCTATCCATAACCTGAACTAATAACAAATTGTCATCAAGATTATAAACAAAAGTAGTTTCTTTAAAGACATAGAAATTACTTCCGATTCTAAATGAACTTCTATTAATCATATAAATGGCATTATGCAGAGAAATGGCAGGTAGTTTAAGACTATAGAAACATTATTCCGTCTATTAATAGAGGAATAGAAGAAGTTTATTTGATATGCAGAAAAAGCTATTTAACGGATATGTTCAAAGGAAACTAAATATGATTTAAAAGAATATTTAATGCATATGTACGAACAAAACTTTGAATATGCATCAGTAGTATGAAACCAGGATATGAAATAGGTATATAAACAGAAATTAAATATTTTATTTCAACAGCTCTTATGGTCTAAGGAAGATCAAATTTATCTACGTCAAGCTTTTTTAAATGATGAGTTACTTTTTCGGCTTAATTTGAACAAACCTAGATGCCGAATATATCAATCGGATCCATTCTTGTTTAAATTATAAATAATTTTATAGATACGTCCGCAACTTATCGTTATTGTATTTGCCTGTTGTCGAGTCGAATATTATTATCTTTTCACCCTCTTATGATTATGCATAATATTAACATTTTCAGTTGCAAGTTACAGACAAAAAATAACATATTTTTATAGTAATAGTACAGTTATTGGAAATCCCTTTAATTCTGTCGAGCAGTATCAACCACAACTTTATTTGAATAATGCTTGACCTTATCATGTTCACAAAATTATACCTAGTTATTGGAATGGACTGAACAGCGTACCTTGGTTTGACGTTACACTTCTAATCTAAAATTTGTCAAAATTCAAGTGAATATTCGAATTTAGAAAAGAGGAAAGAAAATTATACTGTAATATTTGTGTTTAAGACTTCTTTGTCCAAACAAAAATAATATTTTCACATTAGGAATGTAGATAAATATTGTAAAACAAAAAACACATCACTTTTCGTTAACTATTCGGAAACTGTTGCGTCCTATATTAACAAAAATGATATGTTTTGCTTGACACACACTATTTACTTGTTTCGTAGGTATGAGAACTTTACTATTGTATTTATCCATTTGCTCAAGTGCTTTAATTTATGTTTGTAAATTGTTTTTAAGTAATCATTGTTCTGTCAACTGTGTTGTATTACAGTACTTTGTGTCAACTCCTATCCTGTAAATGTTTTTTTACTGTTGAACAGCCGTATACTTAAAAATAAGTAAATAAATGAATAAACAAATAAATAAATAAATATGTATCCATAATCAGATTATTTAATGTTTTTTTAATAAAAAACCGTAAGTATTATTTTTAAAAAAAATTGTTAAAAATAGATTTTCTATTTCTCCGATCTGTTCAAAGTTAACAATGATACTCTTTCACCTTCAGTACCACCTGAATCCGTACATGGTAAGAATTAGAGGAGCGGTGGTTGCAGGGATAATGCAATGCATATACCTATACCTACATTTTCCTACGCTCACTTCAATATTGACATCAAGTTACAGATTATGTATTTTATATTCACGCTTTTAGTGAGAACGGCGAATTGCTTTTAGTAAATGAGCTAAAAATATATGAAGCACTCTAAGATTCCTTTAGAAACGTCATGTTCCTAATTGTATTGACGGTATGTTATTTCGCAGAATTTTATAGGTGGTTGGTTAACTTATATACTTCATTAATTATGTTATTATTATTACATTATATTATTTGTTATAGTTTTTGAGACATTATAACAATAAATATAACTTATATAGGCATCTCTTTTAACTATAGGTTTCATAGGTATCAATCAATGACGACGATCAATCAATCGATGACGTTCAAAAAGTTCCAAGGTTATGATGTAGTACTTGTGCCATCGAAGAATAATTGCTTCATTATAACGAAGAAATGAATAATCAACTTATTAGGTGTTTTAACCCTGCTATGAAAATCTGAAGTTGCTGCTCAGAATGTATAAACACGTCTAATAACGGAATCATAATACATTTACGAAAATCTCGAAAATTCCAAAGATTCACATCAGGAGTCAGATAAACGAAGTAAATCTTCTGTAGTGTTTTGCCGTGGTGAAATGACGGTCTTCAGAGCTTCCCTTATCGTGCTGTCCATCACGGTACGGAAGTCATTGAAGATGTCATTTTACTAGAAATGGTAAAACGACTGAGAACGAATATTTTAATTTCAATTATCACCCTAGAGATGGCGTCAGAGATTTTTTTATAGAAAAAAGTTCAAAACTATTTTACCTACTTTTCCTAAATTCAGGTCAGGTTGGAAAATAAATGAATACAAAAAAAATACTTGATACGTATATCAATTGACAGTCTGAACTTGAATTTGTAGCACAAAAAAAATATTCAAAGTTAACAGTGCAAGAGTAGGTAATTAAGAATAAAAAAACTGAATTCAAATTACAAGACTGGACCTTTTTACAATACTAGACCAAATATTGAACCCTTCTGGTTTAGTGGCTATCTTTAGTGGCTCAGATCACTGTTACGTGGAGTATGATTGAGTTTTGTGAGCATTGAGTGAGTTGCTTTGTGAATGAGTATGGGGTGATACTTGTCACCCCCATAATGTATGGAACCATGTGCACTTGTTTTGTTTCCATATTCAACTTCAATTGTTAGTTGTTGATATTTTTCTTTCTTTTCTGTATATTTTTTGTGCTATGTTTTAGTCAGATGGTATTGCCATTTCGATGAGATAGGTGATCATATTTATTTTATCTTGAAGTGTTATATCTGGTCGATTATGAGTTACTGTTTCATCAGCATTTTTATGTCTATATACCATTATAATTTATAATATTTGTTTTCTATTATAACTGGTGGTGCATATTCGTGGTACGCTTGAGGGGCCGATTGTAGATTATATCGCAGGGCATTATTGCCTAGTAAATAATTTCAGCCACTGCATTATGCTATGGATATTGGACACCTGCTAATAGTTTACATCCAGTTATTGTTATATGTTTTATTGTTTCAGGGAATTTGTGGCATTATGTGCATATATCCCCTTTTACTGTATTATCCTTTAAAATAATAAACTTTTTTTAGTTATTTGTAGTTATACCTTGGTCTTGTATTGCAATTGTTTATTATTATTATTATTATTATTATTATTTTGTTGAAATTCAGTAGACCGGTTCCCTGGCTCCGATTCTCAGGGTCGGCTGCTGGTAGTTATCAGTAGCTACTCCCAACGTCCGTGGAGTGAGTAACTACTGAGTCCGGGAATCGTGTACCCTAAGTAGAGGTAATTAGTCCAGAATGACCGCCTTCCGCATTCTTCCAGCTAGAAGATCTGCCGAATTTCCGCATGCCGATATGATTCCGAAAGCAGTTCCGAAAGCAGTGTATCTCTTGCTCCACCGAGGGCTCCTATTATCAGTACCACAAGCTGCACAGCATGTTCTGGATGGAGTCTGCGGAGTTTGAATAGAAGGTCTCGATATTTCTTCCGTTTCTCCTACCCTTTCAAGGCAATGTTGGTCTCGGCAGGAGCCAAGAACTCGATGACAAACGTTGTCTTGAGCTATTATTATTATTATTATTATTATTATTATGCGTGTGTATGCACATTTTACTATGAAATAAATCATATTTAAATTACATTGCATAAAATGATTATCATTTTCAGCAAATGTTCAGCGTAACATATTGTCATCTAAATTTCAGTTCACGCACTACTACGTAACACTTTTCTATATATGCCTGGTCCAAGATTTTAATTTAACAGTTTCAGTAAATCTGCGACCACCTGCTGCCGCATTTCAAAGAAAGAACAATTAGTGGAGTAAAATCGGTAGAAAAATGTTTCAAAAAATTTTTTTAAGGTATAACCACATGAAACCTCTACAGGATCATTGGTTGGGTCCTTGTGCATGTGAAATGACTAATTACGACATCTTTAGGGGGGTCAGACATTTTTTATCCCCAAAAATGTCAATAATTTGTCAAAATGTTATATTTATGTTTTTTAAGACATACCACGCGATAACTTCGAAACTAATTAACTTATAAACATGAGGTTTTTTTTAATCGATTGAGGACATATAGGCGGTCATAACTATAATAATTTAAGTTCCCTGATTAGCGTATTTTTTCTTGGAGAATGGAGTAAACTCGAAATTTTACTTTTATTGTTGCATGATTTTCGGTAAGCGAGAAACTTTTTTATTTCAAGGAATTTTGCCATAGTATCTGCGTATGAATTAAAGAGAAAATATTGAAAAAGTTTTTAGAACAAGAACCAACCTTCTGTGATAAACAGTTTTCGAGTTATCGCCATTTAAAATTAATAACACAGGGGCGCGCGGCGCCGCACGATGTGGTTTTCGAAGATGCCATCAAATTATCGCACCGTACCGCGCTCTCGATGTGTTTTGAAGGCCCGCTTGGGTGATCTCCTGACCAAAATAAAATATCCAAAAAGAATTTTGTATTAAAAAAAATAATTTAATGTTCTAATATACTATATATTTTAGCTAATTTCATATGATTCGATAAATATTTTTCACATTTCATATCAAGAACACAAATTTGCATTGTATTTACATTTATATGTTTAATATAAAGTTGAAACACGAATTGCAAAAAAAAGGACAGAAATTTAAAAGCTTTAGAATTTTCTAGACTTCGAATCTGAAGAACTGAGGTCTTCGTTTTGTGGTCTGTTACTATATAATGGGTGGTATGAATAAAAACGAAGTACCTGCTACTACTACAAGTATTAGTATATTCTACATAGTATTTACTTTAAAACGAAGTAGATACTACATTTCAAAGTACGCCCTTCTATTTTTCCGGAAATGCTAAAAATAATAGCATTCTTCTAAACATTATAATTACTTTAATTCTTTTTACTGGTAGATACTTCGATTTTAACAACTGAAATATTTGCTCCGTCATTAGCGAAGTTGATATCATGGCAGCCTCATCGTGCGTGCTACAAAGTGATTACTTTAAAAATGGTTCAAATACATAGAAATGAAATTTATACTACAAGAAGACACTACGACGTTGATTCCGTATACGGTCAAATATTTAGGTAAACAAGTACCATCAATTTAAAATGTTTTATGTTTATATTTTTCATCTAGGTTTAGTAGGGAAAACGTTAATTTCTCGTTACTCGTTACTCTTCTATCACACTTCCTTCATCCGAAGACATCTTAAAGGACTGTTGATGTTATAAATACATACAAAACTGTTTCCCAAAAACTTTTAAACATGTTTATCTCGTTAGCCAGGGCCCGGCGTGCGACTTATGTGTGACAGAAGTAAGTACCTACTACACATTTCAAAGAATGTACTACACTTGTTAAGTAGATACTTCATAATATCACAGTATAATGTTAATTGCCTTAGCATTATACTGTGATAATATGGAGTATATTATACTTTGTGGTGAAGCATGTTCTATGTCAAGTAAAGTAGATACTACCGGAAATTAGTAAATCCTTCGTTTTAAAGTAGATATTACGTAGAATATACTAATACTTGTAGTAGTAGTAGTAGTAGCAAGTACTTCGTTTTTATCCATACCACAAATTGCATATTTACATTCGTCGCAACATTTTAATCTTTGTGCTAAACGCGTGCACCTATTATTTATTGTTGCAATTTTTGTCAATCCGGTGTTCCGACAAAAATTGCAACAATAATAGTACTTGCTACTACTACTACTACTACAAGTATTAGTATATTCTACGTAATATCTACTTTAAAACGAAGGATTTACTAATTTCCGGTAGTATCTACTTTACTTGACATAGAACATGCTTCACTACAAAGTATAATATAGGTACTCCATATTATGAAGTATCTACTTAACAAGTGTAGTACATCCTTTGAAATGTATAGTACCAGTGACTATAGTTCTATACTCACTGATAGTACTTACTTTCGTCACACATAAGCCGCGCGCCGGGCCCTGGCTAACGAGATAGACATGTTAAGTTTTTGGGAAACAGTTTCAGTTTTGTATGTATGTATTTATAACATCAACAGTCCTTTAAGATGTCTTCGGATGAAGGAAGTGTGATAGAAGAGTAACGAGTAACGAGAAAGTAACGTTTTCCCTACTAAACCTAGATGAAAAATATAAACATAAAACATTTTAAATTGATGGTACTTGCTTACCTAAATATTTGACGGTATATGGTATCAACGTCGTAGTGTCTTCTTGTAGTATAAATTTCATTTCTATGTATTTGAACCATTTTTAAAGTAATCACTTTGTAGCACGCACGATGAGGCTGCCATGATATCAACTTCGCTAATGACGGAGCAAATATTTCCCAGTTGTTAAAATCGAAGTATCTACCAGTAAAAAGAATTAAAGTAATTATAATGTTTAGAAGAATGCTATTATTTTTAGCATTTACGGAAAAATAGAAGGGCGTACTTTGAAATGTAGTATCTACTTCGTTTTAAAGTAAATACTATGTAGAATATACTAATACTTGTAGTAGTAGCAGGTACTTCGTTTTTATTCATACCACCCATTATATAGTAACAGACCACAAAACGAAGACCTCAGTTCTTCAGATTCGAAGTCTAGAAAATTCTAAAGCTTTTAAATTTCTGTCCTTTTTTTTGTAATTCGTGTTTCAACTTTATATTAAACATATAAATGTAAATACAATGCAAATTTGTGTTCTTGATATGAAATGTGAAAAATATTTATCGAATCATATGAAATTAGCTAATATATATAGTATATTAGAACATTAAATTATTTTTTTTAATACAAAATTCTTTTTGGATATTTTATTTTGGTCAGGAGATCACCCAAGCGGGCCTTCAAAACACATCGAGAGCGCGGTACGGTGCGATAATTTGATGGCATCTTCGAAAACCACATCGTGCGGCGCCGCGCGCCCCTGTGTTATTAATTTTAAATGGCGATAACTCGAAAACTGTTTATCACAGAAGGTTGGTTCTTGTTCTAAAAACTTTTTCAATATTTTTTCTTTAATTCATACGCAGATACTATGGCAAAATTCCTTGAAATAAAAAAGTTTCTCGCTTACCGAAAATCATGCAACAATAAAAGTAAAATTTCGAGTTTACTCCATTCTCCAAGAAAAAATACGCTAATCAGGGAACTTAAATTAGTATAGTTATGACCGCCTATATGTCCTCAATCGATTAAAAAAAACCTCATGTTTATAAGTGAATTAGTTTCGAAGTTATCGCGTGGTATGTCTTAAAAAACATAAATATAACATTTTGACAAATTATTGACATTTTTGGGGATAAAAAATGTCTGACCCCCCTAGAGATGTCGTAATTAGTCATTTCACATGCACAAGGACCCAACCAATGATCCTGTAGAGGTTTCATGTGGTTATACCTTAAAAAAATTTTTTTCGAGAAGGAAGCGACTTTTTCCCTTGTTTTTACTCCACTAAATTGAATCAGCGCCCGCAAAGAATGACTTGGCGTGCACCCAGTCAAGTGTCATTAATGGTGCTGGTCACTTGGTAGCTGCCTATCTTGATTTCAATTCGTTTGTGTGAGAACGGCGGCAGTGCCGTTTTTCATCCTGACAAGTTTATACTTCCGTTGTCAATGGCTTGTCGCGTGCCCTCAACAAATCTTCTGTTACACATCGTCAAATAAATCAAATTCGCGGGAACGTTCCCAAACCTGTATATCCAGTTAAAAGCGATTGATTTATGTTAGGCAACTTTTAGCAGCTGTCTTCTTTGTACCGTAATCAATTAATACACTATATAATTGGTATTTACTTCCACTATAATACTACCATATATATATACATATATATTGAGTTAAGACGTATAAGAAGAGTTGTGCTCCTCCATCAGAAATACTACAAATTTATTAAATGAGTCATAATAAATGTTACTCAAAGCAAAGCAAATGGTACTCACAAAAAGTAGAAGTTAAACAAGAGAAAACTGACTAAATTATTAAAAAACCATATTACAATACAATAAAGAATAATAATTGTGGTTACTAATATAAAACACTATATAAAAAATATTTAAATAACCAATGATTGTAAAAATAATTACAATTAATTATTAAAAAATGTGAATTCTTGTTCAGAATATAAAAAGCAACAGGTTGTTTAACTTACCAACCATAGAAAAAGTAAATGTGTAAAACATAGAAAAAATAAATCCATCCATAACTGTAGTGTACAAATTATTATAAATATTAAAAGAAATTAAAAAGGGGAGTCTTTTTAGTCAAAATTATAACTTGTAAAACCATTAAAATTTTGTTAATTTGAGAAAAGGAAAATCTACTTATGAAAAAGTAACATCAAATGAATCGTTATTGCCATCATTTTTAAACTGTAAAAGGTTAAACATATATGTAAATATATCAAACTGAGATTATCTATATCCTTCCTCGAGTTAATACAGTTTTCACCTCTGAAAATGTGTACCATCTCCAGAAAGGTTCTCTTGGACAAATTATTTTCAAAATCCAACACTTGAACATCTATGTACCTCTTGTGGCTTGGTGAAGCACGCACTGGAGAAAAATCAGTCTCAGACTGGTGGGGTGATGTTAGAACTTTTCAGTTTCATCAGCAAGGTTTTCTAGGCGTCCCTTGTTCTCATACTTTCAATATCATATCCTCATATCTTTAATAGTAGTTAGAGCTGTAAGCTCGGAATTTATTCCTGGACTCACTACCTGCTTGCAAAATAATCAGTGCCCTATCCCACAAGGAAGTTGAATTTGATCGGGAAGTTTCTGAATTCTGAGCTCATCATTACGATGATAATGAGGTATAGAGATATTATTATTCTTATTTTATTTTAAGTACTATTTGCAAACAGAGCAAACAAAATTCATTGAACTATAGAATGATGTGTACTAAACTTATTTTTTTTGAATCTGATTAGCTAGATATTGGCAATCCAAATTACCGATGCGGCCTCTGCAAATTGTAAACAAATATGTATGAGTCATGATGGAGGAAGACGAGTAAAAATTTTGCATTTCATATCACATTATTTAGCAAGTAGTACTCAATTACCATAAATATACTAACTTCATTTGCTAGTTAGGGTGAAATAAAGGATATAAAGAGTGGTAAAAGCAGTCTAACTGTATCTCATAAGTGCTTTTTTGCTAATCATGGATTTGTTTTGGGTTGAAAAAGGTAGTTTTTGTTTACTTATATTTTGGGCTAAAATAAGTGTACAAACGGTGAAAAAAGTGTATAGTGAAACAATATTAGTGTTTGTATTTTTTGTTCTGATTTTGTTTAAATTTAAATATATTCTGCTTTTATAAGACTGATAATAGAAAAGTAGTCATACTGCACCAAAGTGGTTATGTTGTATAAATAAACGTGTTCCCTGTTAATAAATTATTACATCCCTTTTTGAGAAATGAGTGAGGAGCAGTTTCTTATAGTACTAGGGCCAGACTTCTGTCTACAATCTTAAACACTTCGGTCAACACTTTGCGGAATGACACCCATAAACAGGGATGTCATTCAGGTTTTACATTTAAAATGTAAAAATAAAGATGTACAAATACTACCCCGTTGTTTTTAACTTTGCATACCAAAAAATCACAAGCACCACTAAATTATTACGTTAAACACACCCAAATACGTGTTATTTATAACAATTATATCAGCAATAACACTACAAAAATTATATTTTAAATAGGTTCAGATATTTTCCTGCAGAAGGCGCATTCATTTTTGGAATCGCCAATAACTGTGCCCTAGATAAATAGGTTAATAGAAGAATATTAAAGAAACTGACGAAAATGACTTTCGAAAAATAACGGCGTAGTTTTTATACCGGGATATCAAAAATTATCTTGGTCAAGGGTGGTTGTGGAATGTAAAACGTGTGTCTCACTTTAAATTTTTGAATATGTTTTGTTGTGTCAGAATCTGTCAAGTCATTGTGCTGAAATTTTCTAATCCAGTTTTTGAATCATGCCTCTTACCACACAGCACAAAATTTTCATGATTGAAGCCTATTTTCGAACGAGTGCGCTAGTTAATGGAAATTGGCAATACAGTCAACGTTTGTGTTTGGACAATTTTCGAGAGCACTTCCCAAACGTGGCAATATTACCGGACAATTTTTATGCGTGCCTTACAAATTGTGTTGAAGTGTTTCGCGAAACTGGTTGTGTGACTCATAAAAAAGGTGCTGGTAGACCAAGAGTTCGTACAGAAGAAGTTGTCAATGACGTTCGTCAACGTATGGAAGAGGAGCCTGCAAAACCTTTAAAACGTCTTTCTCAGGAAATTGGACTTTCTTATGGAACATGTCATAAGATTTTAAAGAAAGACTTGAACATGCATCCATATAAGATGCAAGCACATCAAGCTCTTCTGCCCGCAGACCACCCCAGACGCCTTGCTTACTGCCATTGGTTTGTCAATAATTTAATGAATGACGATCTTCTGGACTTAACTTTTTTTTTGTGACGAAGCGTGGTTCCACCTTTCGGGATACATCAATTCTCAAAATATGCGAATGTGGAGCAATGAGAACCCTCATGATTTTACTGAATCGCCACTACATGCTCAAAAAATTGGTGTTTGGATGGCAGTTTCTCGTAGAAGAATAATTGGGCCAATTTTTTTCGATTTCACCGTCAACGCAGAAAGGTACAGACACAACTTTTTGGCTGAATTTGTGCAAACGATGATGAACTTCGGTACGGTTATTTCCAGCATGACGGTGCAACAGCACATATTACACGAGAAAATATTGCTTTCCTCCGCGAGTTTTTTTATGACCGGCTGATAAGTTTGCATACAGAAGTTGAGTTTCCTCCGAGATCACCTTGTTTGACAATTATGGACCATTTTATATTTCCTTACTTAAAAAACAAGATTTTCGCAACTCCGGTAAATAATTTGCAAGAACTGCAACAAAGAATTGTTAAGCAATGTGCAACTTGTGCATGCAGGCGCGTCAACTTGTGCATCGAACAAAACGGGGGATATTTCCAACAATTAGTGTAATTTAGTTTTTCTTGTTACTAAAACCGTTATTTCATAACTTGTAGTTCATTATTGTTTTACAACGAAATAAATAGGTATGAAATTTGTAGGTTATTGATGATGTCAGTGTGACAGTGACATAGTTATTTCAAATTTAAAGTAAGACACACGTTTTACATTCCACAACCACCCTTGACCAAGATAATTTTTGATATCCCGGTACATCTAACGTTAAGCTATAACTGAACTAACCGTAGTTTGTATACAAGGCGTAGTTTGTATACATCTTCATCTACGTATCATCTCTATATTCATCTATGACGTACTAAACGGCGCAGCGTTGTTTCTATGGATCTAACGATAAGCTATACCTAACTGAACTAAATATTTACTGTTCTGAATTCAGGCATCTTTATTATAACATGATTCCACATGTATAAACAAATAAATACATTGTGGCGCCTAATTAATACCCGGTTACTTTAGATTAATGCTAATCAGAGATGCTTCGATTCGTCTCGTCCAGTTTTGCGATAACATCCTATTTACTTATTAAGCACCAAAATATAAATATTATGTAGAAGGATTATAATATTAGTGTCCTATACTGCAAATATTACCCAATAAACAGGCAAAATTATAATGTGTATAAATGCATTGTAATGCAATATTATTGTAGTACTTATACAAATTTTTGAGTTAGTCTTTATCTCACTTATCACATATTATAAATTATTTTAATCGAGTTCAAGTGAAATAGAGAAAGTAAAGAAAGAGAATGGAAGTGACTTTTGTTAAATATTAAAAATTATCTGCAGACGATAAAAGTTTATATATGCATTTTACATATCATTTCAGAGAAACAGTTTTATAAGCCCATTTCTTTTAGTGCTACCATGTTTTTGTACTGTGAAAAATACGCATCCTTAACAGTTCCTGCAGGATGCCCGTTACGGCAGTTTGTATTCAAGTAAAACGGTCGCATAAATTTTCACATTCTTGTAAAATATATTCGGCAACAGTTGTTGTCTGTCGTATAACAGTATTTATGAGTGGCTTACGAAATTCCGTATGCCACTTGTCTTTCCACCCCTTATCGGAAAAAACGTATAGGCATTTAAATTTATAAACTCCGTCCTAAAATCCGAGGCATGTGCACATTGTGCACCAAAAAATTGAGAGGGGTTAGTAGCATTTAATAAATAATTAATACCACGGGTATAATGCCCGAATTATGGTTTATATAAAAAAACTGTTCAGCGAATTTCATGATAACATGTTTGCAGTTTCATTAAATCTTTCTTGACTGTATCCACTCATTACATCAAAATTCTGGAATTTTTAGATTTACCTAAATAATATGTAATCGTATTTTTAATAAACTTTGTTTCCTTATAATTGCATCGGAAGTTGTTGGTTTCCTATAAACCGAGAATTTTAATTTATTATCTACTTTTCTTATTGTTATATCCAATATCCTGTATTATTATATCTTATTGGATATAACAGTAAGAAAAGTAGAAAGTAAATAAAAATTCTGGGTTTATAGAAAACGAACCACTTCCGACACAATTATACCAGCAAGTTCGCAGCATTACTGGCAAATAAAAAAGTCGGTTTTCCATAGTTTAATACATAGGCTTTTAATGTTTCCGCTAGAAAAAGCAGATTTTGAAAAATAATTACGTATAATCATGCAAATTGCAAGAAACAACTTATATAAAGAAATACTAACAGATAACATGATAAAAAACAAAGAGGAAATTAATTCGTCGATAGTTTAACAATATTCAGAAAAAGAAAACACCTATAGTTCTATTAATACGTCCCAGGTTATAGTGACAAAATACCTCGCAGATTAGAACGAAACGGGTGTAAAAAAATTAGAATCAACAAACGTAATAATTGGAGGATTTTGATAAACAACAAAAAAAGGGTTAATAAATTGAAACAATCGGAAGTATACCAAATTAACTGCTTGGATTGTAATTCCGTATATGTGGGTCAAACTGGTACAAGTATTGAAACTAGAGTAAAAGAACATAAAAAATCCATACTAAATAACGCAAGAAATTCAGGATTATCGGCGTATTGTATAGAAAATAATACTTTTATAAATTTGGAAGATGTTACTGCATCGGGAAAAGAAAGGAAAGTGCCTAGATCAGATAGATTTTACACTTTCGCCCTTCTTAAAAAAGCTACTAAAAACCTGGGCTTGACCAGATCGGTAGGTTCAATGGGAGTAGGTAAATAGATAAATAACCAAAATGCGCCTGGGAATATTTAGTAATACCCATTTACTCTATTGAGAAAGGCCTAACAAACCGAAATACCTACTAGTATATAGAGTGTTTTCTATATATTTGTTGAAATATCTAAATGACTACTGTGTTTTTTTTCAAAACAATTACTGGAGTTATAATGAAAAACAAGAAACTATACAAAGTGCGGCGCGAAGATTTTTCGTTAGACATATCTGGGAAATTAGATGTACCTATCTGAATCCTGAAAATTTGTATAAGGGTTAGTCGAAATTTGCAGTTCAATCAAAATATTGACATCGATGTTTGACTTCCGATTATACCAGAAGTAGACATCAACTTCTTTATTTCCAATGTAATGCTATATTTTTTATTTAATTTCATTATGAACCTGCATTAAACTTTAGGTTAAGGTTTCATAAACAGTGAAAGTTTGTCTTGATGGTACTACATTCTGAATCTTTATGAATAGTTGAATATTTCTGGTTTCCTATTTTTATTATATTGCACGTGATGTAATCTGAAGATAAATAACGATGGCCTAGTAGAAATATTTACACTTATATAATATATCCTATTTTCACCTTTATATAAAATAAATGTTACCTATAGAAACCTTCAAATTCGATTTTTTTGAATAGTGACAATATACCTATCACTTGGTGGTCCACTGTTTTAATTTTCTTTTATATACCTATGCTTATTTTATTTTTTGTTACAATATGGTATATAAAAAATACATTTATTTATGTTATAGAACCGTATTTTTATTTTTGGTGGCTCTTGAGTTAATAGAAGAAATTTTATTACATTACATTATTATTCCATTTCCGAGTACTCCGAACATTATTTTTCCGTTTTTAATACTTCATAATGGCATTAAATAATAAAATTGGCTAGCGACGGTAATCATTTTGCTAATTTCATTAAAGTTGGATGGTAGCACTTCCAGTTATACCGGAAGTAGATGTCACCTTCCTTATTTTAAATAGGATACCGTATATATTATTTAATTTTTTTCTTAATTCTACGCGAAGTCTAAACACATTTTATGTGTAATGCCCCATACATAAGTCTAACCATTTCTGACATACCTATTTAAAATTGTTCTTAAAAAATTACGTTTGCAGACCGAAAAATAATTGCCAGTTATTACTGTACGGGAACCATTATTATTTAATTTGGGTTGGTGTTTATGTAGAAAGGGACCTACTTTAGCTGACATCATATAATGTTTTGATAATTATTGACACGGTGCTGAAAATAGATAAATAGAAATTAAATTTAAAAAACTCTCAAAAGTAATTTTTTTATTCAAAACTTCCTGTTTTTATAATTTTATCTTATTCAGCATTAAAAATAAGACTAACTTTGCAAGTTGCCTATTTCCAAAATTTGTAGTTTTCAAAATATTTATAAGTCCACGGCATTTGATTTTGTGACCATTATTTCCACTGATGGAAAGACCAAATTCGTTGAGAAGAAGGTTGGAGAGTACCAAATAGAGGGGTCATAATATGACCCATTTATTTGGTACTCTGCAGCACTTGAGATATCTCGAGTGCTGCAGATAATGTACGGGTATTCAACGGATGCTGATTATTACATATCTTTAATACTTTTGTGAGATTTAGTGTTCATTAATTTTACACGATTATTTAGAATTTTTATACGGCAATTTTTTGTAAATATGTCAGGAACGGTTAGACTTATATTTATGTATATAATAATAATAATAATAATAATAATAATAATAATAATAATAATAATAATAATAATAATAATAATAATAATAATAATAATAATATCTCTACCCCTCATTCTAATCACAAGGATTAGCCCGAAAGTCTGAGACTTGTGTGGGAGAGGGGGCGGCATATTATTATTTCGCGGGCCGCATTTGCGCCTCAGGAACGACTTACGTTGGTAGGCCCTAACCACCATTCAGTGCTGGAATGAGGGAAACCTGGAAAACCTCATTAGTTAGGGGGACAAGTCAAACATCAACTGATTTTAATCTCTCACATTAACACCAAGTTGACATTCTTCCCATCCTAGGCCATCGCCAGGATAGTTGCCAAGCCATCCCTGCGAATAAGCCTTGATCTACGGGCAAACAATTTAATTAAAAATTGTTGGCGGAGTGGGGATTAGAACCCACGACCTCTGGGTTGAGCGATCGAGACGCTAAGCCCTGAGCCACCGGCCCAGGTAAAATATAAATATAGGACATCATACAAGAAAGTAGCGTTGAATATAATATTGAGGATAATATAGAGTGTTCTGTTTAAAATAAACAAGTTTCCAGCTACTTCCGGCATAATGGGAAGTGTCATTATCTTGAAAATCTTTTAGCCGAAAGACCCACATGCACGTTGGAATGCTAACAAGTTTTCAAATTTCTGCTAATTATAGTTTTTCCATAATCGATCGATGGAGTTTCCGGAGGGACACCCTGTCTCGTATAGTATATTGAGTATATGCGGTCATTTCCCTTTTTCAACTTATTTCTCTCTCTAATTTGATACGCATATTTTGCAGTATAAAATCTGTGTGTGTATACATGTTAAATATAAAGAGAATATAAAAAAATATTCATATTTTGCTACCTCCACATATTTTCTAAATTACACATTTCATTTCGCATTATTACGAAGTCGTACGGGGGTTTAATAAAAACTTTCTTGGAGGACCTGTTACCTCAAAAACCTTCGCTGAAAACAAGTTTAAAAGAAATTGAAAAATCCATATCTGAGCAGCGAAATGTGACACCCTTTGTGAAAGATATACATTCAACATGTTTGCCTCAGTTTGTCACATACGTAATGACGTAACGTAATATAGTAAACCCATTATCCTTTTTTATTAGAATCGGATTTAAAATCGACATTGGCTAATCCTAAATAGTAAAACTATACTTAAAATAATTTATATCAGATAAAACTATTTATTTTTGTTCGGTTACTTAGGAATAGAAATGCAAAACTTGTAAAAAATATAATATCAATTTGGCACAACTACCGACTGAAGTTTCAAAATTATTTTTAGTACATATAATTAACTGAAAAATAATATCGTAAAAAAATTACAAATTATGTACTAACTAAACGGAAAAAATAACAGAGTTTCGTGAAAAACCAATGTAGAATATCGACTTTCCATTAACTCAGTTGCAAAAGAAAATTACCTACGCTTAATGGACATATTTATCTTTACCTACGCTGATTGAACATATTTATCTGTGCGGGAATAAACATTCTGACTTAGATAATTAATTTTAACTATTAAAAACACGTTAAATATACATATTCCAGAATTTATCTGTTTCATTTCCTTAAATTTTGCTAACAATCTAAAGAACATTATAAATGCAAACTTACTACCAAAATGCAACTCTCCAGTGCCTAACTGTGTCCCCTAATGTATTTCCCCATTCTGTTTTACTGTATTAAATACACTAAAATTTAGACAGCATAATTACTTAGAAAATTAAACCTTGGTAATTAAACTATTATGTTTTAATGTTTTAATTTTAACACTACAGAATACTACAAACGAAAGCAAATCTAGGAATAGGTACATAAATAATAATAATATACCTATTCACAGACTCACTTTAAACTACTATATTTATTTGGTTCTTACACTGTTTGATAGCTATTTAAATGGGTCGATAAAAGATATTTCTGGATATTATTCTTTTGTTTGAACCTGCTCTGTTCAACTGATTTTAGTAAAAATATTTTAATAGGTACGCCTAGGGTTATTGTCTATAACTAATCATGTTTAATTTATATTCATTATACTCCCAAATAAATACAGTCTGTCCATAAAGTAACCCCCCCTGCTAACTTTTGAACGAATCGAGTTAGAGAGTTTTAACAAAATACAGGGTGAATCACGTAAAATGAAGTTGATTCTGACGATAAATTCGATTCTTCAACTTCAAAGATGGCGCCACGGGCGCTGTCAACTCAATTTTTTTAAATGGCAAAGTGTGCCTTGTTGCTACTCATTTAAAAGATAATTCAATTCTCTACTTTCTCGTTTTTTAAAAATGACAATCGAGTTAGCCGTTCTCTAGTTACAAGCGTTTCTGTTTCTAATCTGATCCATGAATAAAATGTTAATTAATATTTTAATACAACAAATTTTGAGCAAATATTTATTAAAACAAAAAATAAAAGAATTAAATAAGTTATTCAAAATGTTCCTAAAATAACATTAGATAACATATAATGTATTTCCTAAAATTTCTGCAGGGATATTTCTACACATATGTGTTAGACGTTGCTGTAGTTCATCAATACTTACTGGAGGAGTTCTGTAGACTTTTGATTTCAAATATCCCCATAAAAAAAATTAAGAGGAGTTAAGTCCGGGGAACGAGCCGACCATTCTATCGGGCCCCTTCTGCTAATCCATCTGCCTGGGAAATTGTTATTTAAAAAATCGGTAACAGGTCCATAGAAATGAGGTGGGGCCCCATCTCGTTGAAATACAATACTTTGAATGTTATTGTCTGCTATTCTTTCTATCTTTGGAAATATTTCCATCCGCATGATTCTTAAGTACCGCTCTCCTCTTAAATTTTCTCTTAAATCTATCAAATCGAATAACTTAAAAAATTAAGAAAAAAACCTGTAGAAACTTTCAAACACTCTTAAATTAAACGCCAAACTACTTTCTCGACCTTATTGACGTTTCAGTGACAGTGGCAAGCAAGGCAAGGAGACTTGATAAAAGCAAAATTTTTAAATATCGTTAATACAAACGCTTGTAACTAGAGAACGGATAACTCGATTGTCATTTTTCAAAAACGAAAATGTAGAGAATTAAATTATCTTTTAAATGAGGTGCAACACGGCACACTTTGCCATTTAAAAAAAATTGAGTTGACAGCGCCCGTGGCGCAATCTTTAAATTTGAAGAATTGAATTTATCGTCAGAATCAACTTCATTTTGCATGATTCACCCTGTATTTTGTTAAAAATCTCTAACTAAATTCGTTCAAAAGTTAGCAGGGGGGGTTATTTTATGGACAGACTGTATATTAATACTTTCTAATGAACTGTACGTGTTTACTTATATGCGAAAATTAAAAACAGTACATGACAGTCTTATGAATGATTATTTATATTACACGCTTTAACTATTTCTTCAGAACCCAATTATTTTGACGTAATTCTTTATTTCAATGTGCCCATCATTGCCTGTTAAATTAGGTCACCCGAGATCATTGTTTGCCACGTTTTGCTATATAAATCTTTCATCCAATTCCACTTCGTCAGCAATAGAGGATAGTTTAGTAAATTGTGACTTTAGGTAAGTGCAAATTTCTGAGTGATTTGAAAATTGAATTTGTGTTTCCTAGTGACCAGGCCTACTGGAAATATTTTAAAAAACCATTTAGACCGCAACGTAGACCATTACAACAGGTCCCTGCACCCTAATTAACTTAAATCACTATACCAGTTATAACAATCGACTGCTCTGTGGATCTAGCGAATTATAATTATGATAGATTCATTTTTTCCCTGATGTAGATTCTTATATTAACCCCTGGTTGTATAGCTCACATTGGCTGGGCTTTCTTTGTGTATACCTATTTTTATTTTTGTGTTTTATTCCTCATATTTTTTATATTAGCATTCTCGAAATAGTAGATATTTTAACAAAAATAAACCATTTGTATTTTTAACAGACCCTGCAAATTCTAAATCATAATTCGAAAGTAACAACATTCTGTGAAGAAATGGGAAAGTAGCAATTACATCCTTTGATACTGAAGGAAGTGGTGGAGTAATAATTATGATAAATTAAGTAGTGACCTGTGGGGTGGACACAAGAAATATATTAAATAGTTAATTAAATAAACAAAGAAAAATAAAAACACCATATACATTAGACAGCCCCCAAATTCAAAGCCAAAGGCTGTCCAAAGGAGGTTACATATTGAAAATGCAGACATCCCATACCCACTGTCATCACCAGTCAAAATACGAGAACTCGAGGACGTAGATACTTATAAAATTTAACAAATTATGAACTTTTATTAGAACATTTGTGGCCATATATCACTTGAGTCAAAACAATAACAACAGTTATACATAAACTTCATTACAGATACTCTTAAAAAAGTTACTCTATCGTCGAAAACTAAACATATTTAAAAATCTACCTATTCATAAAAGTTTTCCATACACTTTAAAATTTTTCAGCAAGTATACGTACTTTAAAACCAGTTACTGTTTCTTCCAGAATTATATATTGAATCAATTTTTCGGATTTTTTAGGAAAAAAGTGGATATATTATTGCTAGAAATTCAAATACGTCCAGGAATAGACACATCTTTTATATTCCTGAAAGAGATATATAGACATATATTGTATATCTCGAAATATATGAAACATTTCTAATAAACAGTAACACTCAACTTTAGTAGTCGAAATTATACTTGGTTACACAACGTCGATGTTATTGAAAACTACAATTTAAACTAAACATATCTTAATTTCAGATTGTCCACCTAATATACGGTTTCCTCCGGCAAACAATTGATTTAGACTAACACCGTGGATGTCCTTTCCTATCGGATAGTTCAGTTAGATGAATGCCGTGAATATTTATTGAAATACCTTTGCGTTATAAAAGCCCTGTTCCTGTAGGAATCATAAACTAGTCAAATCCAATCAAATAATTCCAAATCAGTCAGCAAATTGTTTTCAACCAGTCACAATTCTTCTGACTAGTTGGTGACAGATTGCTGCAGGAACAGGCCTTTAGCGTACTAAGTTTGATCAACGTCGTACTGATCAATTTGAATATTGTTGAAATATTGTTTAGTTAACATTTGGAATATTTCAACAGAAGTCTTCCGCGCGTCCTCATCCGCGATCTATAGGACCATTCTGAAGGTTTTGTTTCTTACAAGTTAATAATGGGCTAGTCATGAACTTAATATCGCATACCATGCATCAGTTGAGTCCATATTATGTTAACATTAATTGAATTTGAACGTCAATATATTTTGGTATCCAACAGCTATAAAATAATTAATGTGTTACTCCTCAATTGTGGTTGATTTGTTTACAATATAAATCCAGCTAATCTAAACGTAAAATATCCTTTCCACATGTTTTATTTTTTATATCTTGTTAGGTAGCCTAGACCTAAAGTTTAACATGTCGTTATCATAATTTATCATCCATATTTGTATTGCTTTTGTGCCAACAATTTGTTAAAGTAATAAATGAATGATTTAGCAACGTGCTAAATATATACATAAAATGTATATATTCAGTGTACTTAATAGTCGTTTTTCATATTTCCTTGTTTGCTAAGTGGAATCCTTAATAACATTTATATTTAAATTTTAATAGGACTCCTATAGAGTTCATTGTGTCTTGATAGCACATTTTATATCAATAGTACGTATTTGAAATATACTTACAATCTAATTATTATGTAGTTCTGAATTGCCTTATAAAAATCTAGGTCGGGAAGCTTTTGAAAGTGGCTTTTCTGTGACGTTTGTTGACTATAGTCTTATACATATTTAGAAAGAATATCGGTTTATATGAACATAATCAAACTTAAATTACTTTTAATTCCTTCTTGGGCATTTGTATTTTTGCTATTTTAAATAAAACGAAGAATAAAATAAAAATAAGTGGTACTAGGAAAACTTGCAGATATTCAACGCAGGTTAACATAATATTAGAGGTAGGTACCTACTACATATTTTTTGTTCCATCCGATTGCCATACATTTTGTGTAAAAATGGATGAAATTATAATCGCCTGGCACTATATAATTATTATTCTAGTAATTATGAAGAAATCGCAACTTTTACGGTTTTTTTCCTTTCTAACTAAGACATAAATGGGTGCGTTATCGAGAATAAAATGCGAAAACTCATAAATAGTATATATTGGCGTGTTAGGTAGCTGTTATTTTTTAATGTTGGTACTCTAAATGTTGCAATAAAAAACTCAATTACTTTCCAGCACGCAAAAATTGTATCAGGGTATATTTTAAATGAAACTGTGTCCGCTACCTAATTGCGCTTAATTGGGAAGCATGGAGATTTATAAAATTAATAGTTTATTACTAGTTAAATATTTATTATTGGTACTAAAATGTACAGCGGATAAGTAATACATACATAAGTAAACTTATGTACGACAGGAACATAAAGAAAGAGTAGATACACCGAAAACTAAAAACTAGTAATTTTACGTTACAAGCCTGTACTGCACCTGAAAATGAGAAAAAAGTTATTCCTACGAATTACCTTCCTTACCTTCCCTTCTGAATATTATAGAAGATATTTATTCCTACAGATTGGATGGTACATCTTTTCATTCTAAAAAAATTCTGAAAAAAATTGATTCAATGAATATTTATAAAAGCTTCATCTTCATAAACAGATAGTCGCTGTCTATTTATTTATTTATTTTATTTATTTAACATTAAGTAAGGGCAGAGGAAAAAAAATTCCTATAAAGCCCAAAAAAAGAATAACAATTATCAATAAAAAGTAATAAAATGGCTAATTCTACAAAAACAACTACTTATGCTACAACAGGTATTAGCAATAATAACATTTGAGGAGAAAAAAAAGGATATAATAATTAGTGAGATTTCAAAAGTTATACAAAAAGAAAAAAAAAAAAAAAGGAAAAAGGTTGATACAGGTCATAGTAAAGTATCAATATGATTTTTAAAAGAATTTATAGTTGGAGCATTAACCGTATTTTCGGGTAAATTGTTCCAGGTGATGAATACACGATTACTCAAGAAAGACTGTCTAGTTTTAGTTTTGAAATTTTCTTTTTTTAATTTTAAATGGTGGCCCCGTAAACGACTCTCAGCGTTCAGTATAAACAAATTAGACAAACTCACAGAAAAGTCGTTTTTAAGGATGCGATATGTTGTAATAAGGTCACCTCGAAGTCTGCGGCGGTCAAATGTAGACAGCTTGGCCCTAGAAAGTCTTTCTTCGTATGATGGACGAATAACACCAAAAGGCAACCGAGTAGCTAGACGTTGAACATTTTCAAGTTTATTTTTATCACTCACTAGTTCAGGACACCATACACTGCCGGCATATTCTAAGATAGGTCTCACATGTGTTTTATAGAGTCTGATATAGGTTTCGAAAGACACATTAACAAAAGATCGTTTTAGAAGGAATGACATATTATTAGCGGCTTTACAAATATGCGATATATGGTCTGTCCAAGTCAGATTTTTATTGATTATGACGCCTAAGTCATTTTGAGAGTCGACAATTCTTAGGGGTTTATTGTTAATTTGATAAGGCAGACACGGATTATTTTTCCCAATATATAACACAACGCACTTTTCAACGTTTAGTGGTAGAAGCCAGTTAGCACTCCAGTTACTCACAAAGTCTAGGTCATTTTGTAGAATTTGATGGCCTGACGTAGGGTTGTTATAAATTTTTGCATCGTCGGCGTAAAATGACTTGCTAGATGTTATAATACGTGGCAGGTCCGATGTATATATTATGAATAAAAGGGGCCCGAGTACCGACCCCTGGGGGACACCACTGAGAACCGCCTTCTGGGAGGACAGACTGCTTCCCACTTTAACTTGGAAAGTTCTATCAGATAGAAATGCTTCAATCCAGAGTAATAAGTTTCCTCGTACACCCATATTTTCTAGTTTATATAACAATCTTCTCCTTGGTACTCGATCGAAGGCCTTTGAAAAATCCAGATACACAACATCAGTAGCTTCCTTCTTATCGAGAGCTAATGTCCAGTCATTTACACATTGTAAAAGATTAGTAGTGGTGGAACGACCTTGAATAAACCCATGTTGCTCTGGAGGAATCGCGTTAGCTTCAATTAAAAAGGATTTCATTTTCTCCGTAATTATCGATTCCATCACTTTACATATTATTGGTACCAAGGAAATTAACTATTTTATCGACATATAATGTTATATTTTTTCTATAGCAAATTTTAAAAGAAAAACGTTAAAAAAATCAAATACTAATTGAGTCATGTTTTGTAATCTTAGTCGGTAGTTGAGGTTACTTGGCAGAATGCATAGCATCGGAATAATTAACTATTATTTATTATGCTTTGCCAGTTTTGCCTTCTGCCGCCTTGTGTGATCTGCAGAAAGTAAATGTAGAAATGTGCGAATTTGAAGAAAAAAACCTTTCTTCAGACGTGGAAGAAGATGTATTACAGTGTTCTTTATATAAGAATTAAGCCAAAAAGTTAACTAAGATATAAATTATTAATGAAATTATCAAATATTTATGGTTCATATTTAATCATATATGTACAAAGGAATAACCTTATTATTTTTAAGATATGTCGGAAACAACTACCTACTTGGCGTGTAGTATGCACTGCCCAACATTAAATTACAGCGGTATATCTTGACATAACCTCAACTTATTCTCTTTAATATACTTTTCTTTTTAATAGTGTTATCTGCATCTCCTAAAAATTTCATAACATCATCCGGTTCTACGACTTTCGACTTTTTAAATTTTTAACCATGGAATGTAATTTGTTTTTTGTATCTGTTCCTGTAATCTGTTTTCTGTTTCTGTAACCTGTTTTTGTGTATCTGTTTCTGCATCTATGTATGCATCAATGTAGTTTTCTGTATCTGAAAACATTACGAATTGTTATTTGATCGAGCGGACTTATCAGAGGAATTATTGTACTTACTTTGAAATATCACCATTTTTATTTACCAGCAACGTTGACTTTAGCATGCACTAATGGGACTATTATGTTGACGGGTTTACTTTCTTTGAGTATATTCTCTTTTTTATATACGGGGCGATTTTTGGTTTGCATAATAGTTGCTCCACAACCTCTAATACATCTGTTTACGGTATATTTTAAATATTAGTTATTGGTTTATTTAACTGTTTATAATATACTTAGGGATTAAACCTAAGGAATTTAAGTAAGAGATGAATTATTAATGAAATTATCAAAACATTTAAAACAAAATCATTTTTCATTAAAATTCAATACAAAAGGTACGTGACCAAAAATACTTATTTTTATGTAATGTAGATGCTTATTTAATATTTCATTATTTAAAATATGTAAATATCACAATTAAAAAGAAAAATGTATTAAAGACAATAAGTCGTGAATATACCAAGGTATTGTAATTCAATATTGTGGGGTCCATATAAAACGCAAAGTAGTTGTTTTAACTTGTCTTAAAAATAATAAGTTTATTTCTTTGCGTACCTAGGTTATAGGTATAAATAACGAGGAACATTAAACGTTTATTGAACCATAATTAATTCATTAATAATTTATGTCTTAGTTAATTTTTTGGCTTAATTTCTTTATAAAGAAAGATGTATTCTTGGCACATTTCTACAATTACTTTGTGCAGATCAAACATGGTGACAGAAGGCAGAACTGGCAGAGCATAATAAATAATAGTTAGTTATTCTGATGCTTTGCATTCTGCCTAGTAACCTCAACTACCGACTGAGATTTCAAAACATGTCTCAATTAGTAATTGATTTTTTTACGTTATTTTTTTAAAATTTGCTATAGAAAAGATAGAATACGGGGATAAAATATTTAATTATTGACTCTCCTCTTTTGTAGCACATGAATTAAAACTTTCCACTCGTCGCGTCGACAAAATGTATTTTAGCGTCTGGTATGGTTATAATAGTATAGCGTCTTATAATAACTGCTAAGTATCACAAGAGGTAAGGGGGTATTTGCTTGGACCTTGAATTATGGTTTTCAAATTGTTTTTATTATGTTGTTCCATGCCATATTCGAATTGATCAGTTGATATAAATTAGTTACGGTTTCTTCGTAAAATTTTCTGAATTAATCAACTATGACTAACACATGGTTGTTACACATGTATATATCTAGCTTACCACTGGGTGGTACACCTGCTAAACGATAATTTTATAAAATCTGGTTTCTAGGAATAATTTTTATTAAACCCATAGGGCAAGAATTTCTCTAGTCATCATTAATTTTTAGACGCGGTACTGTAGTATCGTTTCTAACCCTACATAAAATCAAATTTAATAAATGGCACAGTTGGATATATCGAAAATTTAAGATTAGTTTCAAGCTGAGGAAATATATAGGTCTAAAATTTATTAAATTTCCAGCAGGAAAAAGTTCACTTTCAAGAGTAGCTTTATCAATATATTGCTTTTATTTTAAACTTAGCTAGAAAACTTAAGAGACTTGTCAACCTAACTCAGCGGCATTTTACAAACTTTCAACTTCTCCCCTTGCTTACTTTACGATACATTTCATGCGTTTATAAAATAAAATATACGTATTTTTGGCTTTCCGACACGCCCATGGCAGCTTCTTTCGATAATTTTGGCACTAACTTTTAATGAAGGAAAGTTAAATTTATTGCATCTTTTCCTAATTGGTTAATAAATATTGTCTTTAAGCATTAATTAAAAAATTGTATAAATCTAAAGGCGTCGATTAATAGCAGCTATAATGACAAATTAAACAGCTTTCCTTGAATTTGTTAAACACGATAAATCAGCAATAAATTACTTAATCTACCTACATTTACCAAATATGTAGCAATTAGCGTAAAATTGTTTGATCAAAACTAGTTGAATTAGCTGAAATCTTAGTGACCTGTAAATACGATATGAGATAGGTCAAAATAACTCATTACAAATAAGTTAGTTTAATCATAACTGTTTGAGTGTAGTTCTAAATTTCCCTTTGAATAATTTTTTCAAATTATTTTGCTGCAGTTAATAATATTGCAATTGGTTTACAATCATATGATCAAACGAACTTATCTTAAGTGTATTGTATAATCTTATGATTATACAGGTATTTGAGCAAGTATACTGTGAGGGTATAAATATTTACTTCAAGTAAAGTATAAGTTGAATCCACTGCGGGATTCTAAACCTACTATGCAGTTGTACTTATAATTTTGTAAGATAGGGTAAATCCATTGTAGGACCTACTGTGAGGCTATATCTATCCTTTAGATTACCATCTATGTTAGCACTGACATCCACTGACTGATTTCTATTGCAGTGTAATCAGTTTGCCAGATCTAAAAACATTACGAAGCGTCATTTGATGAAGCGGAATTATCAGATGTATTACTTATTTTGAAATGTCACAATTTTCATTTACAAGCAGTGTTTACTTTAGCACCTATCAAATTAAAAGAAGAACCTATGATTTTGTGGATAGAGTAAATCCACCGTGGGAACCCTACCGTGAGGCGAGCATCTATCCCTTAGATTTTCATCTAAGACAACATTAACATCCACTGACGGATTTTTTTTCTAAATCAAATAATGTGTAAGATCATATCATATATTTCTGTGACCATTGATATATTTAAAAAAATATAAACCTACCGAAAACTATACCGTTTTCAATGTTCTTCTCCTTCTGTTAGATCCTTTATCATCACTCGAATACACGTTATCCCTTATGAATAGTTCAGAAGGTGCTTTGCTTCATTGTCCCGGCAGCCAGTCATGTGGCCACTTTTATGGAACCAACCGCGTTTAACTCTTTTAATCTGTTTTGATCATTTTTTCCAGGTGTCTTTCTATTTCTCCACCCCTCATAGATCTACTTGAACAGCTTCGACTTCTTCTGTACTTTATCATTTTCTGCTCGTTAAAACAGCTAATATAATTTTACATTAAAACCGTAGACAATAAAGAACAAGACTAAAACTTTTACATGGTGTAAAATCTTGTTTTACATCATGTTAAGCTGCGTACTGACTTGAGCATTTTAATCAGAATGAACCAAACGCGCCGAGCGCGCACACCCGAATTGCGCTAATCAGTACCTTTCTCTGAGCCGAACTGAACGCGCCAAACTTTATCCGTGGCTTGTCGGATAATCGCGATTGCTCAAAAGGATTTAATTGTTCGTTGGCGCATAGTGAGGACGGGTGTTTGTAGCGTTCGGAGCGTTCCCGCGCAATTGGATAATTTGTGGTAAATTACTAAAACTAAAAACTTCAAACAGATGGAGTACTATGGAATCCAAAGCAATATTTAGCAATTCTAGGACCCACAAGACATATTAATCGTTCAAAATCTTCTGCAGTCATACGCGTGAAATTTTTCAAATGTACACTGTCCATACCTCTCAGCAATGCCGTATTTTCATGTTGCAAAAAGAGACACCTCGCCCACATTTGGTTTGATTTTTTTGTCTTCTTAATTAAGGAATTTATGAGAAAAAAAGCACCAGTTGCCATTAATATATCGTCCACGTTCGTGTTTTAAACTCGACGAACATACGATCACTGATGAAACTGTCGGGAACACAACGAATACAACAAGCACTTCGAATATCCCGAGCTTTTATTCAAAAATGTTTGTTCCGTTTGTTCGTGCGCGCTTGGCGCGTTGGGTTCGTTCGGACTAAAATCCTCAAGTCAATACGCACCTTTACATGATCGCATCATCATCATGTTTTACATGTTTTACATCTCATGTAAAGAAGGTAATGACAATGACAGATAAGTCAACATATCTAGTCAAGGTTGGTTATAGGAAGGAAAACTTATGCGTAATAACTCTGACTGTATGCGTAATTGAATTCAATGATATGTATGCTACACCTTATGAAATGTAGGCTTACTACAATTATACAAACTTTAGGAAATGGCGCAAAATATAGGTAATTACTAATATCTGAAGCACTACTATTTTTTATAAAAATACTTGTTTTCCTCTAGAAATACATTTAAATGTCGGGAATATGTTTGTATAGTTGTTTTAATTGTAAATGTTAAGATATTACCATGCGGTTACTAAACGGAAGGCCACAAAACGGCTTTACTGTTCGGTAGAATTATACAAGACTCCAGAACACATTGCGGTTGATTTAATATATCCGCCAACTCATTTGGAGTTACTAATTATAGCTAATTCAAGCAGAAACAGAATCCACCGCCGTGTTGTTTTTTTCGCTTAATAAAATAGAATAAAAATGAGCTAGATTAGCGCATCAGCATCAGCTTACATTGTCTTCTATATACACAGGGTATCTAATTATCGTTATCGTTATCGGTAATAGCTGGTTATTATTACTTAACCGATAATTAATTAATTATAAGTTTACGTTAAGAATGTGCATAGTAGTAGATTAAATGTTATAGAAATTCGCAGTCTAAACTTATAGTCAGTAAACTGATGTTTAAAATACATAGTGAAACCGGCCGTAACCAGTCCATAACTTTTATCTACTGGGTCCTTAACATATCTACCTAAATAATTTTTAATTTTTATTGTAAACTTCATTTGTACTTTTAAATACTATGTTTAATACCTTTAATAGATAGGTGTTTGTATATCTACCTAATTCAGATGACGAATATGACTGTTATGAAGATTGAATTCTCCCTTCTCTTGAATTCTCCTCATCACCAGTATCTAGATTTTAAATATTTAAAAAAATCTGGGTAGAAATAAGTAAAGCATAAATCAGTAATTAGCTAAGAAAATGCTCAGGGCACAGGTCAGTCCAAACAATTGTTATATTTGACCATGTTCTGAAATTATCCCCACAATATCGTTTCTCTAACGATCACAAATTTGGTTGGAACGCCAAATAGAACGTTCAATAATAAACATTCATGTCTCGGTTGGAATGCATTTTATTTATTACGGTTGAGCGTCACCATATAGTAAATTATTTTCTAGGTGTTGGAACAAACCTAAATTGAACTTGCTTGCTGTAAACTAGCTTCATTGCAAGCGCATATTCACCTGCGAGTTGTGACACTTTAGTTTTGCTCCCACTCCATTTTATAACTCTGAAGAGGTGGTTCCAGAGTGTATTTATTAAATGACCGATTCTTTTATTATGCCTAACCAATTTTTTTTTGTAATTATATCATTTTTTTTATAGAGTTGAATTTCCGGTAGGAATGATACTTTCATACTCCTATTTTCTCTGTTTTACGTCTTCAAGAAACCAAATTAAGCGTATATCTTATTTTTAGCGTTATAATGTTCACAACCTTTCCACAACGTTACACAATGCTAGTTTTCTTAATTTATTTATTCGGCGAGGTAATGGCATGTGGATTCGTGCGTACAAGTAGATTATAATGTGTGCTATGTTGACTTGGTGGTAACAAGTTCATATTTCTTCCCTTTATCGCTTTTTCAGACACGAATAACCACGGTAGTTGAACGCGTCGCCAACTTCTCATTGTTAAACTTCGCACTCCTATATGGAAGAGCGTGGTCGAATGGGTCACATGACGCTCCACTCACTTGTTTGCACGTAATTATGGAAACGCATTCAGTTGAAGTTCATTAGGGTGCAGGACAGAAGGGACGTATTTTAATTACACTGTAATTTACAAGTCTCGACATTTCAGATTCAGCAGTAATATTCTGTTTGTTAACTCGTCCTCAGGATATGAGTCAGACGCACTCCATGTAAAGGCCATAAAGCAGTCGTTGGTGCATATTAAATCACTTTCAATTTCAGTCTGCTTCTTGGGGAGTTTTAATTGTAACGTAAAAAGCTAACGGGCTTTTAATTCGTTTCATTAAGGTTAACTCCCGACAAAGTGCTCTGGGGGTAAATTTTCTTGAAGTAGTAATGATCATAATTTGTTTTTACTTCTTTTGCATATATAGTATGTCCCTCAAACAACTGCGTAAGTTCACTGAATTTCAGGGATTTAATTATTACTGTTCAGCTAATATTACCTTAACTTAGATGTTGACATTAATAGATATTTAATTATCTAGTCCGAAAAGTAACGCTTTACAGGACGAGAAGGCAATCTTCAAGATGTGCCGTTAGGCGAGTCTTGGAAGCCTGCCAGTTTTAAAAAAAAATATCCTCGTATAGAACGTAAAAAATATTTTATACCTATTTCACCGCTTTGTGAAAACTTTTCGCACGAAAAATAAAAACCTTCTAAAAATGGCATTGTGACGTAATCATCGGCTGCCAATCAGCGATAAGGACTTTCAACGAATTTTAGAAGTTAGTAGTATTGGTCAACTGTAAGTCAACTTACCCGTTTGCTTTAACAATTTTGACATTTGTGTGACAAGTAACACACTACAATGGTATGACTACTAAATTATCCAATGAAAACTTCAAATAACACAAATACACAATAAATACAAACAGGAAAACACTAAAACGACGTTAACCAGTAGAAAATATTTAACAAGGATCACATAAAAATGAAGCGTTATACTTTGATACTTTGACTGGAGTAACACACGTCGCAATGTCATATTGCCAGATTGTATTTATAAAGATCCGTCCTACAAGTTTTATCCAGTCATATACATAACCGAGAAGTACGTCCTCAATAAACTTTTTCATAAATTACGGAAAACTAATGATTCGATTTAAAAACTATTTGGGAATTAAGTTCTCCATTGAATGAATTCGACGTAATTTTCAGATGAATCTGTGCTGTTGTGAGCATTAGAAGTCGTTAAAAAGAAAACCAAATGTTTTTCATTTTACTGTATCTTTTAAATGAACCGATCAAATTTCAAAAATCAAACTTGGACGTATAGAGAATTAAATCTCTTTCCGATAATGTATCGTTCGTCTCCCCATCCTACATGAAATTTTTGAGGGGCTGTCGACCCCGCTTAAGGGGTTGATGTTAGTTATTGGCTCTGTTTCGTTTACGTTGAAAAGAATGAAATCAAATGAATTCATTCCATCCCAATTATGTTGAATAACTTTGTTGTTTAAATTGCCATCGTGCAATCCTTTCCCCCACGAAAAAGGATCCACATAAAACAGAGAACTGGAGTAAGTTTGACGAAATATCTAAAATAATAGACTTAACGCAAATCTCCAAAAGAAAACAATGAAACACCTACAGGCTTCCTTGTTTGAGACTTCCTGTTCCACTTCAGTGAAGTGTATGTAAAGTTCAAGGATCTAGAAGTGACGTTGCTTTCTATTGGTAACTGTGGCCTAACTCATTTGTCTATTGTATCTATTACATTTAATGAATTTCATCCTCTGTTTTATGTTAATGTTAATATTTTTGTAACAGTTTTTATTTTGAGAAGAGGCTATAAAATCGTAGATTTACTTGTACTGTTTTATTTAGTAAGTGCTGCTGATTTATTTTTTGACATACGCAGGAAGTTATTAGGCATTATGAATATATGTATTGCTTGTAATAGTTTACGTAAACATTTAATGGCAATAGTGGCTATTTTATCTAGGTGGGTATTTAGTTTTACCGGAATTAGGTAGTAGGTATTCAGTAATCACATTAAAACTTTTCTGAAACAGAATAATTCAAACCACATACATTTTGTTGCGTAATATTTTATTTATTTTTTAAGCAAAATCTCCTATCTATGGTACTGTTAATCTTAATAATGATCAAAATATTGAAAAATGTCCCTAAAATAATTAATATAGTCCTCTCATTTTCATAATTTTGCCATTGTTTGAATATATACTTACTTATACGTATACCTACTACTTGTATACTTATACTTAAAAATATGTACCTAACATATATTTTATATATGTATATACTTGATGTCATTATGCCCTTTTCTCCTTTAAGTCCAATGCAGTTGCATCAAATTCAGAATAATTCATTTTTAAAAATTAAATTATGCATTTAATATATTAACTGCTAAAGGGTAGCCAAGAGCGAATGTAAGAAAATATATAAAAATTTAATAAAACCCTTCGCAAACAAGTCTCAGGGAATGAATTCATTTTCAAGCTTCAGGCGGAAGAATATTTGTTTTTTAGTACAAAACAACTCCTACAATTTTCAGTACTTGAACTTTTATTGCGTTCTGGGGCAACGTATTTAGTTTTATGATTTTTATGGTTATTGTCCCGTCTTGGAGTGTAGAAATACAATGTAACAGGCTAGGAGTTCGGAGAACAATTGACTGTTTCATTGTTTTCTGTTTAAGTATACAAGAAGAAATGCATACAAATTATGTATCCTGCATTAGCTATAATTACAAAATTACATAAAAAAATACAGAACAGTTACAGAGTTGTACAGGGTTATTCACGAAAAGCGGGTATTAGACGTTTTTAGGGTTCTGTTAACGATAAAAATCTGATTTTTTTATGGGGGAGGTTTTCCATTATTTCCGATTCAATGAAAATATTGTCAGGTTTGCATCACTTCCGGTTATACCGGAAGTAGACCACAACTTAGTTATTTCAAATGGAACACCCTATATATTATTGCAATTTTGAACTCTACGTGATATTCTAAACACATTTCATGTAGGATGTCTTATACCCATCTTCAACTTTTTTGAAATATTGACAGGTGAATATTGACATTTTGCAATTTTGACATCCTGTAAAATCTAAACGGTTAGAGATCAAGCAAAACGGTTTGCACATTCCTATCTTAACTTTTCAAAAGCTATCGTTTGATACTAATTTCAGATTTAATCAAGAGATTAATTTTAATCAAAAATTTTTATTTCTGGATAAATCTGATATTAGTATCAAACGATATCTTTTGAAAAGTTAAGATAGGAATGTGCAAACCGTTTTGCTTGATCTCTAACCGTTTAGATTTTATAGGGTGTCAAAGTGGCAAAATGTCAATATTCACCTGTCAATATTTCAAAAACAGTTGAAGATAGGTATAGGATATCCTACATAAAATGTGTTTAGAATATCACGTAGAGTTCAAAATTGCAATAATATACAGAGTGTTCCATTTGAAATAACGAAGTTGTGGTCTAGGTCCGGTATAACCGGAAGTGATGCAAACCTGAAAATATTTTCATTGAATCGGAAATAATCGAAAACCTCCCCCAAAAAAAAAATCTTATTTTTATCGTTAACAGAACCCCAAGAACGTCTAATACCCGCTTTGCGTGAATAACCCTGTATAAAAAGATACAGAAACAGTGTATAACTAACATTTATCAATTTTAGACCATAGAATCCAATCCTGACATCCATTTGTTTTTATTGACAACTCTCTATTGAATTATACATTAAATTTATAATTTCCTTCATAAGTTATGAGTTATAAGAGTGTCCAGAATTGGTATGTTCTTTGACATATCAATGAGGAATTAAAAACTGAATATTTTTTGTTCTTCACACGTTTTACCTAATATCTCCAATAGTTTCGGAGATATTTGTCAAAAACCTATTTTATTTTAAATTTTACTTTATTTATTTTAAGCATAACTTATTGCCAAAGAGAAATACAACATTGAAGAAGCTAAACCAAAAGAAATACGGAAAAAAATACAAAGAAAAGAACAACACTAAACAACACAATAATTGTCTTAATAAATGTTTAAAATGTCCTCCACCTTGATTTAGACATTTTTCTACCCGTGCGCTAAATGATACATCTACACTCCCCAAACTGCAGGCGTAATATTAGCAAATGCAACAGCATCATCAATACAAACAACATCATTTACATATCCCCATCGGAAAAAGTTAATCTTAGTCATGTCTGTGGATCTAGCTGGCCATCGACGGGTCCATTTCTTCAAAACCATCGCTCAGGGAAGTTATTATTGAGATATCTTCTCACTTCTAGCGAAAAATGGGCCGGTGCTCCATCTTGTTGTAGCCACATTCGATTTCTGATATATCTTGATACGTAAGCAGGCTGGGTAAATCATTACGCAAAAAAATTAAATACATTTGCCCGATAAGGTGACCGTTAAAAAAGTGAGGACCTATTATGGTTTCACCAATAATTCCTCCCCAGACATTTATTGACCATTGATGTTGAAAATTAATTTCCCTTATTAGTCCAGGATTTTCCGTCGAATAATAGTGGCAATTGTGACAGTACATACATCCCTTTTGTGAATCGATAATGGATAATAGGTGAATGAATTTTGTGAATGAATATAATTTTACTTCCGTAAAAAATAACATGTTCTTCTGCAGCTTTTGCCTTGCCCAATTGCAAAATTCAATTCGCCTTTGAAAATCGCTATCGGTCAGACTCCGGTGAAGTTGGATGTGATACGCGTGATAATGGAGTTTTTTTTTAAATTCGCTGTACTGACCTTTCACTGATGCCAGTAATAATTAAACCAATATCTTTTTGTGATATTGTGGAATTTTCTGTTGCAGATAAAAGTACCACAAGTTGATTTTCTTCATTAGTAATGAATCTCAACAGTGATTCTTTTTTGTAAGTTACGCTTCCTGTTTCGACGAATCGCTCTAAAACTCTCCTAAAACTGACTTATTCAGGAAACCGAGTAGCATAAAGCTTACTCACTAAAAGAAAGGTTTGTCTAGGACAAAAATGATATCCACTAGTTCATCTTTGTGAAAATTCATTTTGGAAATTTAAGCAAAATAATGTAAAACTAAGCCTGATAGGTCAATTTCGAATTCCACTGACATTTAATAAATCAACAGATCAACTTGTTTCAAGGCTAGCTGCGTATTTTCTTGAAGATTCTTTAATGCAGTACATACATTATTTCACATAATCTCGATTAGGTATTATGTAACCGATCTTGTGTTAAGAACAAAAAATATTTATTTTTAATTCCTCATTGATATGTCAAAGAACATACTAGGTGTTCTATTTGAAAAAGTGGAGATAACTAGCTTTGAAATGGGGAAAAATTGGCCCTTAATTTTGGACACTCTGTATAACTTAAAACTGAGATGTTCATATCATCGATAACTTAAAGCGATAGCGATAAAATAAATTTATCTATATGCTTCGAATTCAAACTATTTCTCATGTTTTTTATATATTTTTACAGTCAGTGGTACAAAATTAATTTTTCCTAATATTATTTTTTTTTCTCTGAGAATACTGAACCACAGCCTGCTTTAGTACTAGCCATGAACTGAGAAAATTGCAACACTGCATCCCGTCCTAATTTCAGACCGAGCGATACAGTTTTGGTAAATGGTGCGTCTGTACTTGTGGTATTAAATCATCCTATATATTTGTGTTAAATAGCGTTTAATTATAAGAGATAATTATTCGTGCCGTGTATTACCAATTTGATATGTAATATCATTTTCCTGAGTTTTTACATGTTCTATTTATTAGTTGGAGGTGAAGTGAAATTAACCTTGAATAGTGAAAATGCCGGCACGGTGCTGTGTACCAGGGTGTAAATCTAATTACGATTCCTCTGTAAAAAGTGAAGGAGTAAAAAGTGTTTTTGGATTCCCTAAGGACGACACATTTAAACAAAAATGGCTCAAACGTATCCCTAGGAAAGAATGGTCACCTACAAAATATTCCGTTGTTTGTGAGTTACATTTTGATCCTAATGATGTCGTTAAACTAGACAGTCATCTTTTACCAGACGGTACATTAACAATGATTGCTTGCAAAGTAAAATTAAAAGCGGATGCTATCCCATCTATTTTCCCAAATTTGCCTAAATATATGTCAAAGGAAAAGTCGATTGTTCGAAAAGATCCTGAATGTAGGCGCCAACAGCAAGTTCAGCAACATGAAATGTTGATACAAAATTTTGAAAAGTCAGATCTTATTGCAAATTACAATGATTTTATAAATAATTTTTCGAAAAAAGTTAATCTTGGAGAAAGTTGGAATATAAAAGTCTTGACATCTAAAATAATTTTTTATACAATAAATTTCGATGGTGAAATAGTTAAAATTGAAAATCAGATATCAATAAATAACGACCTAACAGTTAAAATATTTGTAAATCGCAGTGAATTGTATTTTAATGAATTAAAGTGGATTTTAGATTTTGATATGAAAATTAAGAGATGGTCTCAACTCCAAAATTTATTAGATAGATTTAAATATACCTATTATTCAAGTAACTTAGAAACAAGCAATACTCAAAATGCATTGCAACAGGCGTTGCTGTATTTAAAACAAGCTTTAGATTTTTGCGATATCGAGACTTTTTTATATTCTAAACAATTAAACATTATCGTAGATCAAATTAACCAAATGACAAAGTTAAAAAGGAAATACTCTGCTTCCACTATAATAATGGCATTTATGATTTATATTCAGTCTCCTACTACATACAATATGTTACAGACTTTTTTTATTTTACCTTCTAAGCGTTATCTGCAGAATCTTTCATCTGGAATGGACATTTCTCCAAATAAAGAAAATAAGAATGAGCACTATTTAGTTAATATGTCGTCTTCACTTACACAGACTGACAAGATAGTAGTAATTCTAATTGATGAAATATATATTAATTGCAGATTAGATTATCGTGCAAAAAACATAATCGGTACAGCTTGTAACAAAGAGAATGTAGAATTCGCGAAGACAATATTATCTTTTATGATTTGTTCAGCATTTGGAAACTTTTGTGAAATTGTAAAATTACTACCCGTATTAAATATCACAGGCAAAGAAATGGTTCCAATAACACAAAATGTTGTTAATATGGTTCAGAATTGTGGTTTTGAAGTTTTATGTATAATAACAGATAATCATAGAATCAACAGGACAATGTTTAACAGTTTACTTTCAGAATCAAATGCGAAATTAAATGTTCAATCAAATAAAGTAAACACAACAAAATGTAATAGCTTTATTCCAAATCCTGCCAACACGAATAAAAAAATATTTTTAACTTTTGACTTTGTACATATTTTTAAAAATATTAAATCAAATTGGTTAAATTTAAAAAATCTTGACAACACATTTGTATATCCCGATTTTAATACCTACGAAGTTAAGTATGCTAAATTTAAAGATATTCGTGATGTCTATTCCAAAGAGAAAGGTATGCTTGCCAAGAAAGCCTACAAATTAAACTTTAAAACTGTTTTTCCTACAAATCTTGAAAGGCAAAAAGGTTTCTTAGTGGACAATATTTTCCATCATTCAACAATAGCCGCCATAAGAGATTATAATTATAATGGTACTGCAGATTTTTTGGACATAATTAAGAAATGGTGGGATATTGTTAATTGTACCAGTATAGTAGTAGGAGATATGAAAATAAATGAATGGGCAAAACCTATTTACTCTGCCACAGATTTCAGATTAAACTTTCTTCAAAAGTTCATCATTTGGTTAGACAAATGGCAAGAATTAAATTTTAATGGCCATCTAACAACTGGAACATATTCAGCTCTTCGACAGAGTACATTGGTTTTAATTGACATAATAGAGTATTCATTTAAAAACTTCTCAATATCATACATTCTTCCTGGAAAATTCTGTACTGATGATATTACAAACAAAATTGGGAATGCACGTCAAATACGATCGGCCACAGCCTTCTCTACTAGAGAGGCTGTGGGTCGGGAATCGGACTAGAAGATCGGCGTGGAGCGGTGTTGCCAATTTCAGTTCATGGCTAGTACTAAAGCAGGCTGTGACTGAACCCATGTTAATAATATTCCACAAATATTTAGAGAACCTCAGGAGAATCGTAAAAATGAAACAATATACAGGGCGTTTCATTTAAAAAAACTAAAAAAAGGACAGAGTACTCTTTTTAAGGTCACCCTGTGTAACTGAAAATATTTTCCTGACAAGCACCCTGTATAACATTTACACTCTGTGAAAAAAGAACGAAATTTCTCACTTGTTTGGTATAAGAGCTATAAAAGCTCGACGCACTTCTGCAGAACCCTGTGTATTCATATATAAAGCATTTCAATGAAAACGAGCCACCTTGAATAACTCCGTTACTGTTTTGTTTTCAGAGAAATCCCGAAACCGGTAGATATTTGCTTGGGGGGGGGGCATATTTTGCTACCAAATTTGACGTGACAACATGTACCCCCTCCCCCCTCAGCACAAATGTCAAAATTTTAAATAGGAAATAGGGGTCAAGTGACCCCTCATATGAAAGGTCTTTCAATTATCTTTTCAACTATATAAATATATTTGATATTCATTTGTCATTTCGCAACAAAATCCATCAACCACGTTTTTTAATTTAATGAAATTTTTGTGTTTAAAATAAATAATATTTTAAACACAAAACGTCAAGCAAAACACGTGATATTTTAACTTAAATTTCAATAATATTTTTCTAAAATAGTTATTGTAAAATTTCGTCTTGTATCACTTAAAATATGTTTATATAGTGAGAAACTCATTTCAACATCTGTTAATTTTAATAAAGAAAATTTTAGAAATAACGTAAAATTGTGTTTACGTTATTTCTGTCTGAAATATTGGTATCCTTTAACTAGTTTTCAACGGTTTCAAGTTTTTATAGATGAGGATATTTTGCTTTCAACTATTGAAAATTATTTGTGTTTATTACGCTTATTACTAGTATATTTTACGCTCTTTCAGCTTTGCACTGATTGAGTAAGTGGCAGATTTACAGATTCAAGTCTTGTAACATATTTTTTAACAGTAAGAAATTTGTTTTGATAAAGTCAATGTAACTTCTAAAAAATTTATCTTCTTAGGCATCTTGTGCAGTCTACTAGCATTACTAGCATCATAAAAAGCAAGTATACATACCTATAAAATAGCAGATTCTACAATTCTATAAGGCATAATTAAACAAGCAAAGCTGCTCGCAAATTTTCTGTGTAATAGTTACGGAAGTGCATATGGATTGCAATTATTATAATTGTTGAAACTTAATTAATTACATGTAGTAACCTGATAAATCATAAGTATAATGATATATTTCAAGAAAATATATTCAGAACAATATAATCTAATAGAATAGAAGAATCAGTGATCCAACTCTATTTCCAAACAAAGTTATAAATAGTTTACAAAAAAAAAAAATATTAACAAAACGTGACCTGGCTGGCGTTGCACTCTGCTGCACGAACTTCATTGGTACCTACTAATACCCAACTCACGTGTTGAACCATTTCATTGATTTACAAAACATGTTTTGAATTGATATTATACAAGGTAATTAATTCCGTCCTCCTTTTAATGTTAGTTTAAAAACGTTATTGTTTTTTAATAAACTGCCTTTTCAAATAGTCGTTAGTAGCGTGGCCTAGAAAAGTTTGAAGTAATGAAACGAAGTAGATATTTATGTTCCCTGAAGTTTTTTCTCGATGAAAACTTTTGTTCCATGCATGATTTAATCGTGGAGAGTTTAACTGCAAAACTCAAACTTAACATTTTGTGCAAGTGGGTGATATACATTTACCCAGGATTATATATTGAAAAGCTTCTGCGAACAGGATAGGGAAGAAGTTAAAACTTTTTATTAACTTCATCCTACTCTGTCTCGTTTCTTGTTTTAAGGATGGTAATTTAGATTCTATTTTCTTACATAGTATATAAATTGGTCATTAAAATTTATTTCGAGATGCAACACTAAGTTCTCATTAACGTTGTAGGTACGTACAGCACGATTACTTTAACTTAGTAATTGCTTACTAAATTGTGCAAAAGAATAAGTGAGGACACCGGCAATGAATTCTGCATATAAAAAAGTTATACTTGCATACAGCTGGTGTAGATAGTACTTATCCACCAGTATAGATAATAATAATAATAATATTTTCAGAAAAGAATGCCTGAATTTTAAACGACCATTTTTTTCCAACCATTTTGCGCTCACTGTATATATGTATATATTATATTCAATGTGTGTGTTCTTCCGTAATTCTTGAGATTCACATGTCCGTTTGTGCATGAAACATTAAAGTGAACGGTTAAGGGTAAAAATCTGTTATTAAACTAAGACTAATAGTTATTACAATTCTAAGGAAAATTATGTAAACAGACTTGTTAAATTTTTGATGGGAGTCCTAGAGACTACTAGTGGTGGTTTAATTTTCAAACTATTTGGTTCCAAATTGCATCTATTTTCGAGTAGCCTGTTTTGGACGTCCCGTATGTCTTTCGTGTTAAATGCAAATACCATTAATGTGAAAACTGGACTAATTTTTTTATATAGAATCGAACGGTATAATTCATTTTTACGTGATTATACTGTTGTTAATGTTACAAAACTGTGGAACAACCTTTCACTTTTTTTTTGAAATATTATGGAATAATATGACTACTCGTATTAATTAGACCGGGCGTTAGTAACAGATTTTTGTTTTTGATTTTAGTCAGTATGCCTTTCAGAGATTATTAAATTCCGTATGTTCTCATAACGAAATTAAATGAATTAATAAAGGGTCATCCTGGGTTTTTCATATAGAAAAGTGAGTTTTCATTTGTGTGTATGCCTTTAAACGGAAAAATTCTTTAATCAAATACAAGTTCAGGTAACCATAACAGCACTTTGGACCACTTTGGACGCACACTAACGGTATGTCGGTGGTTTTCCGAGGATTTTTTTGGTTTGAACTTTATAAAATACATGGCAGCCTGACTCAACTTGTACTAAAACGCGTAATTGGCGAACAAAAAATGAAAACTCTTTTCTATATGAAGAACTCGGGATGACTCTTTGATTAATTTCTTTTCATAATGAGAATATACTCATTACAATGCCCTCTGAAAAATATACTGACTAAAATCACAACCAAAAATCTGTCACTAACTACCGGTCTTTATATGAACAGAGAATATATTAGTCTTTTACAAATACAAAAAGTAAAGAAAAGTATTAAAGTTGGTAGCTATGTTATTAGCTTAGCTTAATATAACTGTTGATAAGTAAGTATCCGTTATCCATCTTCGATTTATTTATCGGGCATTAGACAAAAAAAAATTGAGAGAAGGAAAATTTATTACCTTGAATGAAATTATTTATTTATATTTGGTGATTTACGATTTATAAATCATTGGTATCCAAATGACATTTGGTATCAGTAATTGGTACCAATATAATTTATTTGTATGATAATAACTATTTGGCGAGCCGGTGGCTCAGGGCTTAGCGTCTCGATCGCTCAACCCAGAGGTCGTGAGTTCTAATTCCCATTCCACCAAACATTTTTAATTAAATTGTTTACTCGTAGACCAAGGCTTATTCGCAGGGATGGTTTGGCAACTATACTGGCGATGGCCTAGGATGGTAAGAATGTCAACTTGGTGTTAATGTGAAAAATTAAAATCGGTTGATCTTTGACTTGTCCCCCTAACTAATGAGGTTTTCCAGGTGTCCCTCATTCCACTGAATGGTGGTTAGGGCCTACCAACGTAAGTCGTTCCCGCGGCGCTATTGCGCGAAATAATAATATGCCGCCCCCTCTACCATACAAGTCTCAGACTTTCGGGCTAATCCCTGTGATGAGAATGATGGGTAGAGATATTATTATTATTATTATTATTATTATTATTATTATTATTATTATTATTATTATTATTATTAATATTATTATTATTATATTTTTAATCACAAGCAATCGGTACTCATTGGAATATCGAGTACGTAACTAAGGACCAAAGCTAATATTCAAATCGGGAGTTATCTGTTTCGTTTCACTGCGGATACAACAATTTTTAATTAAATTGTGACACATATAAAATGTTCCTGTGAGAGATGAGTTGGTAACGAACTCTGTGTATCAGCCTGAACGGTAATATACCAATCATTTGTTAATGTGACAGGGTAACACGAGTATGTGCATGCCTTTCCCCCTTATCTAATCAGAATTTCCAGATTTACCCCGTCTTATACTAAATAGTGATTGAGGTTTACAAAGGTAAGCCATTTCTAGGTATTTGCAAATAAAAATATACCGCCCCCTCTCCTATATATCTCTGACCTTCAGAACAAACATCGTGACATCAATGAGTGACAGAGATATTACTCTCATGGACAAAATTATCGAATATTTTTAATTTTTGCACTTTTCCTTTTGTATTTAAATTTTAATGAAAGAGCAACATTAGACAAGAAAAACTGTTTTATTTTACACATTTTAAGTGAACGATACTAAGTTTTCATTGGCAGAAAGTCATAAAAAAAGAACGAATACTAAATGCTATGAAATTTGGAAAATTATTTTAACCTTAAATACTACTGGAATAATCAAATCTTAAGTCTATTGGTCGAAATAAGAACATAGTTAATAACGAGTATTCCCACCTCGAGCTCTAATTACTGCTTGCATTCTTCTCAACATGCTACTAATTAGACTTTGAATATATTCTTGAGGAATTGCGTTCCATTCGTGAAGTGCTGCAAATCGAAGTTCTTCTCTAGTAGTTTGTCGTATGCGGCGTTTTAGTTGATCCCACATGTGCTCAATGGGATTCAAGTCTGGGCTATACGGTGGCCAATCCAATCTTTGAATGTGGGCTGCATCAAGGTAATTAGTCACTGTGTGAGCAGCGTGTGGACGAGCGTTGTCGTGCATAAACACAAATCTGTCGTGTCCAATACAGTCTACATATGGCAAAACATGTTCTTGGAGGATATTTTCGATATACCAGTCACTAGTCATACGTCCAATGATTTCCACAAGTTCGGTAAGTCCTTCCCAACTAATGCCTCCCCAAAGCATTATTCCACCACCTCCAAAACTAACAGTCTGTATGAGATTACAGTTCGAGTATCGTTCCCCAACTCTCCTATAGACATAATTTCGTCCATCTGGCTTCCATAGTTGAATTCTAGTCTCATCGGTGAATAGAATATTTTTCCAATTGTTGATATTTCACTGAGCATGCGTTCTGGCAAATTCTAATCGACGAGTTTTGTGATTTTGGAGAAGACGTGGAACTTTGGCAGGCCGTCTTGGCCTTAAACCTACTTCTTTTAATCTACGTCTAACCGTTTTCGAGCTAACATTAACCTGTCTTACATTTAGCAAATAAATTTTTAAATGTGTGGATGTCAATGACCGATTTCGCCTAGAGTTTAATACCAAAAAATGGTCATCAATTGCTGTCGTACATCTTTTGCGCCCTTGACCAGGTCTTCTTACTAAACTTCCATTGTCTTGATACCATGGAAGATACCACTGTAGATTGTTCCCGTCTGACATGTTGTGCGATCTCTTTTTGTTTATACCCAGCATCATACAGAGTTACAATTCGTGACGCTTCAGCTTTACTACAGTGTCTAACTGGTGGCATGATATGTATTCTTAAGAAGAAACAAGAACTGAAAATCACTAGCACTTACTTACTTTCACTATAAATAATTTAATTCGCTATAACTTTTAAATTAATGAGGAATTTTTAAACTGCAAAAAACGCGCGATAGACAATAATAGCCCTTGAAATGAATTAAACGCATTAAACGTCAAAATTTTAAAACAAATGAATATATTCACCTACTAGACAAATAACATCATCATATACATAACTTTACGGCGATAATTTAAAATTATGTTTGAGAGTAATGGTGATAAAAAAAATATTCGATAATTTTGTCCATGAGTGTATTATTGTTAATAAGTATAATTTCACAGGATAAAGTATATTTTAACAGGTTAATAAGAATTGCAAATTTTGAAACTGTATGAAGTAAATGGATGCGTGTAAAAGAGCGTTTTGTAGTTACATGATTTTCCTTCTTTATAAATTGCTATTTTTTACTCCTTAGGCAATAGTGACACCATTTTTGCTCACCGACCTATACTGTTTAGAAATCAGAATAACTAGGTTAATGTAAATACAAATTCTAGTTGTACCAGAAGACGCTATATTACATTAATTTAGAACAATCTGTATAATAATATCATCTTATTATTGTATACTTTTAATCGAATTATTGTCTGCATTATTTGTGTTTATATAAACTTACAGTTAACGTAAACATGTTGAAATAATAAAAAGTTATTTCGTAGTCCGCATTGTTGTGAGCTCGCGAGCCCCTATATTGAGCGGGAAGCAAAATATCACAAGAGGGAGACATTATGCAACATATTGTGATTACATTAAATCCACTGGAGGAATGACCATAGAAGGGAGGCGATGAGTTAACAAAGAACGCGAATCACGGCACGTTCACGGCAACAACTCGCCTGAGAATCAACGTCGTCCACTGAGGCACACCTCGTTTGGACGCCACTGCTCGTTGCTACCTCCAGCGGATAATTTTACACCCTCTTAGGAGATTAACGCTTTGGAGTTACGCGTTTTAGGTGTACAGGGTGGGAACTATTTAGACTTTACTAAAATGGTTGAATTATAGATACAAAAAAGTTTCTCAGTTTATTGCTGCAAACTGAGTTATGGTGAAGAAGTTTTTTTTGGAAAGAAAATGTATTTCTTTTACATTTCATTTATTTTTTCTTGAACATTTTGAATCTTGATATACTGAAATAGTTTCTTGAGTATTTTCGAATCCTTTACTTAAAATTTTCTGACTACCTTTTTTAGATAGTTGATAAAATGATCATCTTTTGATTCTACTATGAACGCCATGTTGAATATTTGCTTCAACAAATGCAGAATCGAATGACCGATACTTATAATGAAATTATTGATTACTTTAGTAAATATATATCGATTCAGAGAAAAAGATAATGCAAATGCTGCAGTAAATGAAAGTTGCAGTGGAAAAACGTTAAATAATAATAATTATCATCTTACGCATAACGCGGCAAAAGAATAAAAACTAAATTATGTTCTCTTTGATTTCTAGTTAATTCAAGAAAATGAAATCTCAAAAACAAAAAACCAACCAATAGTGTTTGAAAATAATGGGGAATATTTTAAGCAATATAATGACAATGTACAGTTACTAACCGATTATGTTGATCATTTTTGTATTTTTTGTACTTACTGTTTAATTTGGGTGGTATACATACCTAAAATTGGTCGAATAGACCTATGCCCTAAATCGCTTGGAACTATTAGCCTGACATAATTTCTGTTGAAAAGTCTGGAAAAGGAACTGGACGGATACATTAAGAGAAGTGTGTTAAGCATTAACTCTCTTAAGACTTATCATTGTGCCTATCAAACTGGAAAATCAACAGAATTAGCCCTCAATAACCTAGTCGGGAAAATCACCCAATCCCTGCAGAGTAAGCAAATTGCAGTGGCGATTTTCCTTGACATTGAAGGAGCGTTTGACAATGCACTGCCTGACTCCCTATACACAGCTGCTGCTGCTGCTTGGCGGGTCGACCCAACCATAACTGACTGGATTCGGGCTATGTTAGAAAAAATAACTATAACGATGTTCCTTCAGGAAGAAACGGTCAGATTTAGGGCCGTAAGAGGGTGTCCACAAGGTAGGGTTCTTTGCCCCGTACTTTGCCCACTGCTTGTGGATGACCTGCTGGCCATACTTTCTGTGTGGGAGGTTGAGGTTCAAGCATATGCGGACGATTTAGATTTTAGTCAGAGGAAACTCTGAAGAGGGAATTTCCCTCACCATACAAAAGGTACTACTGAGTTGGTGTGAGAGGGGACAGATGTCTGTAAACCTCCACAAAACGGTAATTGTACCATTTACGAAGAAAAGAAAGCTGGACAATCTAAGACCTCCCTCATTACTTGGTGAAATAATTCCATTTGCTCAACCTGCTCTTCTAAAGCCCGACCTGCTCATCAAATAAGATCAGAAGAATAAGTGTTCAAACTATCTTTTTTAGTTTAAACTAAACACTATAAAGTTTACAATTTTATAACAAAATCTTTATTTTAAAATGTCCTACATGTCTGTAATCGCTGTATGAATATGAATATCTGTATGTGCATGTCAAACAAAAACAATATTTTATTTTATTTTTAGTCACCGATATCGAGGCTAATTAACACTGATCTACATGGTATAAACTTTTGAAATACACCGTATAATTATCCAGTTGTTAAGTATTAGAGATCTAATCTACTCGTAGGTATATAATATATAGTTAGTTATATTAGTTAATATTATCTTATTTTTATTTTAACGCTACAACTTTGAATTTTTATTATATTAAAAGTTATAAGTTAACACATAAAAGAAGAGATTCATGAATGGAATTTATTTATATTTTTCTAGCAAAGTGACACATTGGTCACAAGCTCCGTAAAATTTAACTATATTTTATGAAACTAAGATTCAACACTAAAAGAATAAATAAAAGTGAGAAGTTAACAAGACAAAAGATATACCTATATATGAATATATACATATATAATGAGCCATTTTGTCAATCTAAATCCCATATTACTATTAAATTATGGACAATATTAGTTACCAGTTCATCCGAATATTAAACATAACTAATGGGGTTCTAACTTAATTAGAACAACCATTACTAAGTAATGTAGTGCGTTGTATTGCATATTATGTCATTACATCAATCGTATAGCAAACAATTGTGTAATACAACAATAGCAGCAGCAACTGTGTTAAGAGTATCGGATAAAGAGTAGCATACAAAAGAAGTATACATCAATCAGCAACTACTATTCTACTCCAGCGTTGGTTAGAGGTACAGAATCTGATTTGAAAATTATTCTCAATTTCAGTCATTCAATTGTGGAATTAAATAATGTGGAAAATAATTTTAAAAATACGATTACGTTCTTGTGTTACATTGCGGTAACTTATTGTATAATTAATATGTGGTTTGTTAATATAATCTTTGAGGATTACATGAAACTTTAAGTAATTATTTTTTTTGTACTAATCTGTAATACATCTCACTGTAGCAAAATTATAACTTTTGTGCATGTTAAGAATTCACATTGTTTAGCCAGATAAAGCAAACGTGAAGTAGCAAAGAGAGAATTAAAAAAATATAAGCACCCTTAGGTACTTAGCATTCCCTTTACTTCCCTTAGGAACGAGAATTGGAAGAAAAGTTCTAGCAAGTGAAAACAGAATAATTGAATAAAAGATTGCAATATATTAATGTGGATATTGACAAATGACTTAGATGCTATGATAAGTCCATGAACTGAGCATTAAATTCGATGTGTGGGGTATCTGAAATGTTGGCAGGTAGGTTACAAGGCCTTCGAAATCTTTGTAATTCTTCAATAACTATATTCAGGAAGGTATTTAGCCGAAATAAAAAAGAAACTAATACATTATTAACTGAATTATCCAAGTACCAAATCCAATCTAATGAAATTTAAATTTTTCTTGTAACTCCCACCAGCGAATTACGACCACATATTTTGAGATAACCTCAAGTTATTGTTTGCTAACCAGTTTTTTTTTAGTATCACTATCATTCAATGGCGGTTTCTCTGAGGAGGCCGGACCTCCCTGGCCTAACTTGGATTTTTTCAGTATCTAATTTAATTAGGTAAATTATAAAATTATTTAACTGGAATTATATCATATTATAAATGTCCTAAATAGTTATGTAATTTTAAACTAAATAGTGCAAATTTGAAGCACGAATTATTACTAGTGATGTTGTCGAGGAAATGGCAGCTCGCAACCCTGCCATTGCCTGCAAGTGAGACCCGAGTGCGAGGCTTCGCTATACCTCTATTCGTGGATTCTTGCCTCCTCCGTTGCACTATTTAACATTAATTAAAGTTTAAGCACGCAATATGCTGGCAGACGAATAGTTAATATGTGGTTTAAACTAATTATAAATGTTAAAAGAACATAACATGTAAATTTCGTAAAAATTCACGTATAAAAATCTTCTTAATGCATAGTGGCGTAGTGCCAACTGCAAACACACATCTATTAAAATTTGAAATATTAAGATGTGCTTGTATAGGACTTTCTTGCTGGGAAACAGTGACATACATTAACATTAAAATATATACCTCTATTTATATTATGTACCTAATTATCATTATTTTCATTTGTTAGCAAATTCTTATCAAAACAATGCCTTTAACTGGCTAAGTATAGATATTAGGTGAGATTCTTCCAGTAAAAAGACATATCAGTACTCCGTAGTGCAGTCTCTCTCTCCTTTCTTGCTGCCTCCTCAGCCGCGAAAATCATGAGCCGCTACTGCATCATTATCGTTTTAAATATAAAAATTATTTAACCCAGAAGTCGTGGGTTCCAATCCTCATTTTACCATCGAATACCATCTCCTCGCGTTTCTCTTCTCTGTCTAGTACCGCGAACCACGATAACTCATTAACTAATGACCTAAAACCCCTCTTATATTCGTCCCAAAATTGGGGCAATTACGGCTTACTTTACAACTGATCTTATACCTGGAAAATTCCCCGAAAAACCAGGCTGCTCTGTTTGCAATATTTATGGACGTACAAAATATCTCAGAGAAACTGCTAAGTGCCACATTATTCATATAATTTATTTGACTTATTATTTCCATGCACATATGCTACTTCTGTCTACTAAATACTGCTCCATCCTCAGGGGTCTTTCGAGTCTGGTTTGGTCTACTCTTGTTGCTGACATTTTCAGGAGGATTTATGACTGAAATGACATTTTTGTTATCGAGCCAGAAATGATTCTACAAACTCGACCTATTTAAGCAAGATGTTACTTTATAAAGATATACCTTAATATCCAAAACAAAAGTGTAACTCGACATTCCCCACGTAAGCTTTTGCTATACTCTTAATTTCACTAAGATTCCAACCTTAATTACTCTTAATGAACTCTATGTACGTACATATGGATTGGTGGGAATAAATAATATTTACATTAACTATTTGTAACAATATACATGTAATTGTAATATTGTATATTTTGGATTTGGTTGTAAGCTTTCCACATATCACAACATTCCTAAATATTCATGATGGAAAAGCGTCTCTAGTTATTTAGTACTAGTAAGTTATATTAATTACCTCTGCGCCACCCTGTACTATATACATAATATCCTTATTGCCTGTATAATAAGCAATATTATTAATTTTTGTTTATATTCAAATGTAAATTAAATAATGAGAAAGCCATTCAAGAAAGTTAAAATGTAACTTTCGGCAATTTCAGCTAAAGTCAAGGAAATAAGAGATAAATTTGACTTCCGATCTCACCGAATATAGGCGTTTTCTGTTCCCTGCTGGGTTGTTGAAAAGCCTCTTTAAGCAACAGGCCAGTTAATCTCCAATGGGTTAGAAAGTAGTCGCGTATAAAAGAGTAAAAGGATAGAGAAAATATATTCCAAGTACTATAAGATGTAGGGAATGGAGAAAATATATTTCAATTAGTGTAAAATGTACACTTATAAAAATTGGGGTAAAGTCGAACAAATATCCCTAAGTAAATTTATGGTTTTCGGTAATTACATATATAAATATTTTCAATTTACTAAGATATTGGTTTCTAATTCATTTTAATTTCAGTAAATTTACTAACATTTATGAAAATGTTAGGAGAACATTCAGTTCAATTAAATATGTAATTTTACATAAATACCCTTTATTGCGTTTTCCGGAATGCCTCAGAGCTCTATCTTAGGACCGTTATTATTTTACATTTATATTAACGATATATCAGCTTTTCTAGACTTTAAGTACTTGCTATACGCTGATGACATGAAAATATATTGATCAGTCTCTAACATGGAAAACTGTGAATTGTTGCAAAATAACCTTGAGAAAATATACAATCGGTATAATTTAAATTATCTTGACCTAAATATAAAAAAATGTAAAGCCGGGAATACATCTGAGAAACGTTGTCATTCGTTGGCATTCGTTCGTCAAGTATAGGCGGTCATTTGCAAAGAATAAATTTTGGTTCAAATGGCCAGCGATGCGAACGAACGTTCGAACGTCAATGTTCACATTTGTACAATAATTGTTGCTAGCGCGAAAGAAGTATGGAGTTTATTTTACGTAATTCCGGAGAATTTCAGTCTGTCGATGTACGCTAATATCCATTGACAGTGGTCATGACCTGGGATGGTTTGGGGCCAAGCGGGATAAGCGATGGGAAGCTCTTTGCCCTCCCCATCGCTGTAGGCCTGGACTGCCTCGTAGAAGTGGACCCCATCCTTCACAAACCCCGACCACAGAAGTAATAAGCGTGGGTGATATGTGGGGTCTCCTCCTTTTCTGGCTCTGGGGATGCATCGCTAAAGGAGTCAACTAGCCCATTAGCTTTGTACAAGGTAAAGTATGGGTACTCGAAGTGAGCCCCTAGACCTCGAAACCGCGGTCGCTGACAGCAGTCGCGGCTTCGAGGTCTGGGTGTCGTTTTTTTAGTTGCTTCGTACCCCTCTACGCTTGATTCCTGGTAGAATCTGAACATAAGAAGGTCTTACTCTCATCCTGGGTCCAGCAGTTGGAGTATTGGCCGCTTGTGTACACCAATCGCATCGCGGGCTTGTAGTCCACGACTTCCCGGATTAGCGGGTTTCTGTGGGTCCCGGCACGCGCGAAAAACTTGACTCCGCGCCACCTGATAACTTGTAGAACTGCGGTAGGTGTCCCCTGGCTGTCCGCAGGTACCAGGAGACACCTACCGCAGTTACTGATGTAAGTATATACATTCTAGTTTAGTGCGTTATAAATTAGAATGTATACTGTTCCTCAGTCTGGTTTTCAAAATATGAATCTAAGTGCATATGATTGAAAATGTACAAAAAAAAATTTTAAAACACATTCATTTTAAATAAAATGGAGTCTATCCTCTCGTCGGATATCCGCAAAGTTTACTATTATATAGTTAAATTCTAGTCATTGCGTGACTATATTGTCTAAATTTGTAAATTTTTTAATTGATTGTCCTGAAATGTTGAGCAAACTAGAAACACCTTGTTCAAATTCAAGGCATCATGATAAATTTAGACTTCCTATCCCTAGAACACAACTGTTACTTTCATCCCCTCTTTATCAAATTTGCAAGCCTTATAAGTCTGTGCAGGACAGGATTGACATATTTAACACCACTATCTAGTATCAAAACAGTTATACCACAGACCTTTTAATATATGCCTTCCCTGGATAGCTTTTTTATTTCAGTGATAATTAATAATAGTCGCCTTTAATTTACTACTACTGTTTTAATTATTATATTTTAAATACCTGTCTGTATTAGTTCTACATATCTATATTTTTTTTTTGATGCAGAATATCTTATATTTATTGGATAAGGATATATTTTTCAATTATTTACTACATTATTAATACTATTTTTGTTTGTTAAATTGTATGTTAAATTGTATATATTTAGCCAGGTCTTTAATTGGCTTTTGGTGTTGGGCAGGTGTATAATAAAAATAGAAATAAACAAAATAAATAAAATAAACGTTTTAAATTTTTTTTAATATATACAGAAAATTTTTTATTACACTGATACCGACGATAACTTGTTTGATATTATTACTAATTAATTAATAATATAAATAGTAATATTATTACTTTAAAGAAATTGATTTTCTAAAAGTTCAATTCATTGCTTATGGCAGATATTATGTCAGCCATGAATGAATTTCATTATAATGTTCCCCACGGTATATGTGGGTCATCACCTAAAGGCGTAACTTTGCCACAATTGACCAACTTCTTATCTCTTTCGGTTTACGAGATAACCGTACAAGTCGAAACCGAAAGAGAAAAAGTTTTCTTAAAAGGGAACACTCATCTGGAAAACAAACAACTCTGCTTCAACTTGAAGCCAGCGATTCTGGGTTCACAGTTATATAATATAAATTAGCAGTAGGCTAAATATAAGCACACTGTTATATTCGCAGAACAAATACCCTAAACGTGAATTACACATTCCTGCAGTAATGTCGTCATTAAACTGCATTGTTTCCATGTAATAATATTGGATATTAGATAATGATATTGTTGTGAATGAGGCAATTAACCATGGGTGGGTATGATTTACAGTAAGTATTATTACCACAAGCGCACCGTAGACCAAGTTCATGCACATGTCGAAATATGCGGGTGGCATAAAACTGTGTGAAAACAGCTTGAGTTCGTTAATTAAATTCTAAAATTAATTAGGTTCACAGTTTTCAACTATTCACTCTGCAAAGCGACCTAATATTCGTAACGTGTACATATAGATTCTCTGTTTCAGTGAACTAAAGTTAATTTTGTACCACTGTTACTACCAATTCTACTGAGAAATGTTTCACCTACCGTAAAATCTGCGTTCTGAGTATTGTATATTCGGTTATTCTATTATCTGTATCCATTGTTTATAGTTTACCCAGACATATTTCCTTTTACAGGTATTTTACCAGATGCTCTAATAATGTAAAGGGATTAGAAAATATACTTTTATTCCAAACAGGATGATTTTCAACCTAATTTTATTTTATTAATTATGTTACTCTAATATTTTTTAATTTTATATTTTATTTGAATAAAATTCTTTCTTTGACTTAGAATCTCTTATAAAGTTCTCATACCGAAAAAGTGCATAATTATTATTGAATACCTACAAAGTTAATCATAAGAAAATGGGATTGAGAAGGTTTTGGGTGAAATTTTAGAAAAAAAATAGTTCAATATGAAAAAGTTTATTAAATAATTTTATTAAAATAAGATATAAACAATGTTTCCTATTGCTTAATTATTGGAATTTTTAAATAGGTCTTAAGGGTCCATTCTCTGTAGATTTGACAGGCATGAATGTTGGGTCGGATTGAGAGGATGGGTGCCCGATGGGTGGAGACTTATATATTCCAACTATCGAATTATTAAGATTTCGGGGGTGCACGTAAAGCCGAAGTAAAAAGGCACATGGAAATAAAGTTAGCCCTCATTGCAAGGGTACCGGGTTTGTCTTATAATTGCAACAAAATTTCTTTTTAATGTTATAAGTTATATATTTATAACATTAAAAAGATCACGGGAAAGATCAAAAGATAAACTAGATCCCTATAGTAGCAAATTTTTGTTTAATACATGTATTTTAGAGAAAATAATTTTTGAAAATACGCTATTTTAGTACAAGATTGTTTGCCTGGAATTTTAAAAATAAAAAGAAATACCAAAAATTACTACTATAGGGACTTAGATTAAAGTCTTATCTTTCAATACTTTTTTACTAAAAGTAGCTATCTTTTATAGTTGTCTTATAATTAGACACGAGACGAACGCCGATTTAGGGCTTATTTCGACCTAGTGAATGGACTCTTAATGGTATAAAGCAATAGGCCGATTTAGGGTAATAGGATACATATTATTTAATAAATTACAGTCTCTGCTCACATTATTAGACTCACGTATTAAATGCAAGTTTTTGGAAAACATAACACACTTGCTTTAGTAGTGCAATCTTGGTGTAAATGCTTATTAATAAATAACCATTATATTAAAAATTATTTATATCCGAAACATTGACATTGAAAAGCAAAAAATAATAATATTTAGTTATCGCAACTAGTGCAACTAACAACTCTTAGTATACTCTCGATGCAATTTAAAACAATTTGCTTCCATTTTTCATTATATTATATCATTATACAATGGTGGATTATCCTCTGAATTAGTTAAACCTTTGAGGTTGTGTTCTTTTGGCAAGTTATGTATAAGTTATTAACTTTTTAAACACAAAAAATTTTCAATTGGGTTCATGTCTGGTGAGTTGCCAGACCATGTCAAAAATGGGATGCTTTTGTTTCAAAATTTCAAACTTCTTCTAAACTTCTAAAACGCCATAAATCACACAATAAAAATATCACACTGAAACACTCTTACCTCAACCAAATATCAAAAATTATAAAAATGCATACTGCTCTATTTCTAAATTGTTCAAATTACATTACATAAGTTATACAAAAATAGTGTTGAAGTTTGACTATGCTAATAGTCGACATTTTAATGTAATACGAAATACTGTCAGTGAGTCTAATAATGTCAGCAAAGGTATGATATAAACGTGTTTCCTATTGTTCAGTTATTGCCATTGTTTGATGAGGTCTTAAATAACAGAATACATATTATTTAAAAAATTATACATGTATAATTAAAGCGGATAAACAAAATATGTATTATTAACTGCAACATTTGTCGAATGTACTGTTTCTTCCCAATGCAGATACAAATGTTTCCGAAACCAAAAAGGGATGCCCTTTAAAACTAAATGTCAAAAAATTTTCTTTTTTTATATATTTTCAGAAATATGCCAAAATAACCAACAGATGTAACAATACTATTGTATACTAGGTCCCTTGAGTTATGCATTGGCCAAATAATTTTCTGTAACTGAATATTTTAAATATATAATTTATTTCGTGTAGTTATCACTGAAAATACTGTTTTGTTTTATTTAATTTAACTAATTTACCAAATGTCCAATAGTAAATCTATTATCAACTTCTGTTAATATCAAACGCATATCATTTGTTAAAATATTTTAAGCTGATAAATAATTTCGAAGTAAATATATCTAAAATAAGATAATATAGGATATATTATCAAAAATATAATAGAATAAAAATGCTGGATGGCAACAATTGAAATAGATGTTTTACTATAGAATAAAAGGAAATAAAAAATATAAAAGATAAAATTAGAAGAAAAATATTTACTAAAACTGAAGAAGCAAATTATAATTATGTAAAGAATTACAGGTATGTACTGGTAAGTCACGCAATATATAAATTGCACTGGAATGGTGAAATCAACTGCCTGCTATAATTAGTATTAACCTAATTTAATATTTCACCTAAGATCTTTGACATAAACTTTGTGTTACACCATTCGTTTTCAAATATGTTTTCTTAAACTTTTTTCTAATATATATTTTCTTCTTAAACTTTTACGTTAACTATTTTGTCGCTAGATATTTACCCAATAAATAGACATTCAGATATTCAATAAAATTCGGAGTATCGTTTCATATTCGAATTTTGAAAATCTATTAATTATCAAGCTTATAGATATATAAGAAAAACAATTTACAGATGTATATTGTTCAAATTATTTTTAACAATGAGAAAATCGACTGGTTTAGTTATCCAACATTTAAATGAGTAAGGGAGGTGCAGAAATTGCAAATGCTTTTACCAGTGACTGTAACAATGTGCATTGTTTGAAATGGAAATATAACATATAGACGTTTGTACATATATATATGTCATAATATCAACTCGAATAGTTTTATCAAAATAATATAATGTATTCCGTCAATCAAGCGTGTTTGTGCCATATAACTTTCGATTTTATTTGTGAGTGGACACTTTCACTAATCATTTTAAACTGAGCTGAAATTATTTATTTAAATCGACCTATTTTGAATAAAAATTTAAATAGAAATATGGGTGAATTGACATCCTTTTAAAGCTAGAAAATAAAAAGAGAAATGCTAAACGCTCTAAGAAGTGATGAGGTTTAAGTGATGATTTTTCACATAACACCAAAACACTATACTGCACACGACGCGCGTTGCGCCAACCAAGTTGGCATCATCTGGAGATGATTTCAACTGAAGTTTTAATCATCTCCAGATGATGCCAACTTGGTTGGCTAATCGCGCGTCGAATGCAGTGTAGTGTTTTGGTGTTATGTGGAAAACTACGTTAGTGGTAATTTTTATGTCTTTTCAGCCAATTTTTCGAAAGACTTACCAAGGAGTTGTGTTTATTTCCAAAATATATTAACTTTCTATAATACCTATGCGTCACGCACCCTGTAAGGTGGTAATGGATTTGACTATTAAAGTTTTCGTGGAGGCGGTGGCTGGATCACGCGATGAAGATGTTGACATTTCAGACGACTGAATGAAGTTATAATACCATGTTATACCATACATATAATGTGAAATTTTAGTTAATCCATTTTGCTGTACTAGCTTATATCTTGCTAATTATACGTTCTTGGCCTCTATCACTAATAATCTCTAATGAGGCACCATACACGCTAAAAATTAATCATTCACTCAAAAGCATGACATGAACGTAGGTCGGATTATAATATGCACAGTCATCGATGGATTTATTGACCCGTTGTTTTTGTACTTTATTATTTCTGATTTATTATTAAGGTTTGAGAAGTAATTTATATTAGAATATTAAGATTTTGGAAGTATAATTTAATATTAAGAAGAATTATTTTGATTAAATCATCAGAGATATTATATTCATATAATAACATGCTGTAGCGATTCTTATATTCATGATTCGTGTGTCACACTAACCAGTGCCAGTGCCATGGCTACACTGTCTCCTATGTATCAGTTCGATCTCCAGTTCCGGAACTGACAATGTTGGTTGGATATAACCTTTGACTTTTTATATGGTTAGTTGTCTAATTTATGTGGTAACTTAACTTACTAAATGCTATTTTCTTTATCTATTTTTCTTATTATTAGATACTATGATAAAATGTAATGATAAGTTATAACATCGTAAGTCCTTCCTGGGCGCACTCGCGGCCAGCAAAATAATAATATGCCGCTACCTCTCTCATACATGTCTCTGACTTCAGAACTCATCACTAAGATGACAATGAGGGATAGAGATATTATCTACTTGAACTTAAGTTATCTCTACTTGAACTTACTTTTTCAGTGTACTTTGCATATTTACCTCGTACCTAATTTAGAACTAGCAATTTGATGAAATAAGAATATTAAAAAATAGGCTTAGCGCCAGTTTATTTTTCCAAAAAAATTCCATAAGAGATCAAGGTCGCGTTAGGGCCCAAAAACACCTTAGGTTGGTAAATTCTAACTATACCATTTAATGCAGGAAAGAGGGAAACCTGGAAAATCTGATTAGATAAGGAGACCGTTATTTAAATTAAATACATGTTAACCTCTCCTCCTAGCTGGAAGTTTTCCATCCTACGATGTATGAAAACTTGGTTGCCAACCCAACTTACCAAACATACCAGATATAAGAGTCAACAATCTATTGGGCAATTATGGAGCTCGGTGGCCGAGCGGTTAAGACGTCTGGTTTTTAATCGTTCTCCGCGGTTAACGACGGTTCGAATCTCACCGTAGTCAACTTTTTCTAATTGCTCCAATATTAAATCTGTGTGTATAAGGCTGGTAGCGTTCTTAATATGCAACTAGTACTGCAATATCACTGTATAAATGGCTAACAACCTTACTGTACACTTTAATTAATAAGGTTTTCCAGGTTTCCCTTTTTCTCGTACTAAATGGTAGTTAAAGTTATAACATCGTAAGTCGTTCCTAGGCGCACTCGCGGCCCGCAAAATAATAATATGCCGCTTCCTCTACCACACAAGTCTCTGGCTTCCAGGCTCATCACTAAGATGAGAATGAGGGATAGAGATATTATATATTATTATTATTCCCAAACCAGGAGTATCAGAATCTAAATACCAATACTATACAGTTAACGACAGGATAGATAGGTACGTAATAGGAGTACGTAATATATAATAAAAACTAATTATTTGCTACCATTTGTTATTATAAAGCACTAAAATAAGTATAAATTATATTGCTTTAGTTTTATTAAGGTTTTAGTTAATAGTTAGGTATAATAGGTACAATACAAAAGGTATAATACTTAATAATAAATATTGAATTTATATTTTCGTATTCTATATGTAATTTAATTATGTGTTTGTTACTGATATTATACTGACTCAGTTGGTTGATATTAATGCAGTGTTTTCTTTTCAGGTAAGTTGCTGTTACATTTCCGGCATCAACTTAGTAGTAAGTAAAAAATAACTTAATTTATGTTATTAGGTATTTAATGATATTGTGTAACTAAATGATAAACTATGCCTGTAACTTATTTGTGGTGCAGTTGTATGATTCATAATTTCTTTACCTGAGATGCGATGGGATTATACCATCTATAAAATAATAAATAATGGCAAATCATCAAGGCTAACTTCTAAAGTATATTTTTCTTCTTTTTGTATAACTTTGGCATGTATCCAATCAACCTTGCCATTGTTGTTCCATACATGTTTCACTAATGTAGACTTATCAACTTCATTTCTAACATCATTTTTGCGTCACCGACCCTTCTTTGGAATAGTGTAGATATCTCACCAATATAATATTTACCACATCACAAAGAGTTTTATAAATACAATTTCTTGAATTTGGATGATTTAGTTGGTTGATTGGATGAGAGCATTATATTTATAATTTCTATTAGACACAGGCTGAAATTATACAAAAAGAAGAAAAATCAAATAAAAGATAATTAAAAGAAAGCTCTTTCATTAAACTTAATGGTGATAACTGTATTTCCTCGGAAAAAATATTCTTGAATCAAAGGAGGCTTCCTCTTCTCCAAAAGTCCAGGGAAATTATTAGTGGAAAATTAATAACATAATGATGAATGCATGTGATAACTTTTTTGAAGGATGGACTTGAAACTTATAGTTCAAAGCTAGTTAAGTGTTACATTTATTTTAAATTTTATTATAATTTTTTCATAATTCGAAACATCATTTGTATTATTATAAAATTCTATATCTTATTAAATTTTCCTGAAGACCACACTTTCAATCTTTATTTTGAATACTTCTGGTTTTCTCTTTTTTATTATTTTACAGGTGGTGTAATCCCAAAAGGAACTACAATAAATGATAAATTAATTAAAAATATTAGCGAATCCATTTTTTCTAAATGACTTGGTTGGAGAATGTCACAGTACCAAAGCCAATATACCATATTGGATGTAGACAAATATTTTTTCACAAATATTTTTACTCAAATATATCTGTTCATATATAGGGATTTCCAAATAAAAATATTCTCAATTTGGAGACAAAGAAGGATCGATAGTAAGTAAAGTGTGTAGTAAACAAAGAAAAAGAATGGTGAATGGGTGGGCCGAAATATCAATATGCATGAATGGGCGACATGACACGGGTGACAGAGGTCAGAGGTATGGCCACAGAGCTGTCTGTGGATGTGGCTCTCAGCTGCGTTCCCCTACTAAATAACGAATTAGAAAAATGTTTCCAGTATCATGTTATTTATCTTTATTTAACTGTCATACTAATATCTTGTATTTTTGTATCCAAATTGAATATATTTTTATTTAGGCACCAGTATATCTATTTTTTGAATTGGTGTATTTAAATATGAATGTTCAATGTCATGTGTTCAAATATTTTTTCTATCTGCATAACACTTTTTATACAGGGTTATTCAGAACTTATCTCTAAAACTTTGAGGATATGTGCATCCTTAAATAAGAAATGATATCACCAAAAAAATTTATAATAAAAGTCTTAGGATTTCCCGTAAACAATGTTTAAAATTATACCATTATAAAGGACTACGTAGATGGGCAACTGTAGTTCAACATTTGATATACCTACCACATTCCTAAGAATGTGGTATAAAAAGTAAACAAGTTTTTGTACCTTGAACGACGACCGAGCGAATAGAACTGGAGCGGGGATAATATCTATTGTCTATTCAGTCATCAGTCTATGTGTGTACTCTCTGTGTGCCGGTATTTTATTTATCGCAGGAGTGTTAAACTGTAAAATTTTCAAAATGGCTCATGTGTACAGTAATGCTGAGTTATTGGACTGTTACCAGTGGATTATCAATTACGAGTTAGGTTTTGTGAGTGGTTGTTGCTGCAAAATGCTGAAAATCCCCAATTTACTTAATAATTTGCGTTTAGAAGATCAGCAACCAGGGGGAACATTCGGTTTAGTGCGGCAAAATTGGATAAGGCGAGCCCAAAAGTGTGTACAAGTCCAGTAATATTATTTCGAACAGCTTTTGTAACAAGGTAGGTATGTGCAAATTTTTTATAAATTTCATGTTTCTAATACCTAGTAATCAAGTAGCGCAATTCTTCAAAATTAGTGTAAAAAAATTTTATTCATTTTAAAGACACGTCACTTTGGTCACATCTATCTATCTTTAAGTTTATTTTAAAGTAAAAACGCTGCAAATCTTTTTTGCGCCGGGTGTCCGTATACTCTCAGAACTTCCGAAGTTTTTTTCGTGCTAGCCATAGTTTGCATTGTCAGTCCCAAGGTTACTCCATTACAGTGGACCAGTATCCAGCGGCGTGCAATGAAAAATTTTTAAATAGTTTTCAGGAGCCGCCAAAAAACTTTTTTTACACTACCACATTTCTACATGTATGTTGAATATCCCCAAATTTTATTATGGATAAGTTCTGAATAACACTGTATAAACCAAATAAGTCGAAACAGTTGTCTCTTGTTGATTATTAGGGATTTCTGTAAATAAGAAATAACACCTCCTAAGCTAAAAATAAAAATTTCTTGTTCGTGCTTTTTCGTGTTATGTGTCTGCCGGAAGTAGTTAGCAAAGATGTTTACACCACAAATTACTACCTACCGCCAGGGTCAAACCGAAACTGCCAGCAAGAGCTTTGACTTGACGCATGGCTTATAATTATTATGCATACCTAATACGCCAATTTAAGTTAGGGTGCTTCCGCACCCTTTAGCCCAAATAGTTTACTGGAAGATTTTGAAAATATTAGGAACTCATCAAACTCCTTCCGTCACACTTTAATCTCCATGCAGGACTTAAGTTATCTTAATTCTAGGGTAAATATAGGGTGTTCCTTAAAGGTGATTCATTCAAAACATAGTTATCTCCAATTTCTTCTTCCGCCACTAAATTTAAAAAATCAGAGTATAAATACTATGCACGAATTTACATCAACGTTGAGAATATATTCTTTATATTCACCTAGTATACTCATTCTTAAACAATTGAACAAATTTAAAATCGTGCGCCTTACCCTAAAATAATAATAAAAACATAATAATAAAATAAGAAAAAACGTAGTATGAACAGAATTGGTTTCTCTATGTCCTTATTTAACTTTTACTTTTTAGCCGGAAAATGGGCTCCATTTTTACTATTAGGTATTATTTTAAATCGCATAGAAGTAACACGATGATTTGAATTTAATTATGTGTAAAAGTTGGCCTATTAAAAGTAACCTATATATTAGGTTTTACAAATTACGTAATAGGTTAATCGCATTACTAAATAAATAGTTAACTTTATGAATTGGTATTTGATAGAGGGTGTGAAGGAGTACTTTAAAAAAGAACAGATAAAAAATAATTTAATCAGATATTCACGTAATAAGTTAATTGCATTACTAAATAGTTACGAATATTTACTTTATGAATAGTAGTATTTCATAGAGGGTGTGAAGGAATTCTTTAAAAAAGAACAGATAAAAAATAATTAAATCGGCAATTCTCCAGCAGCACCAACATTTTATTTTTTTGTAATAATGATTACAACTCCTCAAACTTTTTAATTATTTTATGTACTGATAACTTCGAAGCTTATATGAACCCAAACATATCTTTAAGGGTAAATAGGAGAGTTAGTTAGAACCTTAACTTACAATATCACCAGATTATTCTAGAATTATCAGCGAAACACGGACATAGGGCAGTTATAACATTTAATAGAAAACTAGATTTGTTCTGTTCTGTATAAAACTACGTTTTCAGAGGCACCTTATACAACATAATGCACTGGAAATGGTTGCGTGAGAGGATTGAATTTTGAATAAATATATATATATATATATAAACTAACAAACTGGAACACCACTTTACTAATCAAATCAACGCTACCATGAAGCAAAAAACCAATTTGTAAATGTGTCGTATTTTCGTGTATACTAAACTTAAACTATACACTGAAAGAAATGGGCGTATTAAACTGTTTCAGTAGAGTAACATGCATATTGCATATTAAAATTATGTGAAAGTATACAACTTTTATTTATTCATTCATTTCCATACTCATTAATCAATCAGTTTCAATGAAATAGGTTTAATATACATTATACATAGGTGAGACATGGACTATAAGTAATAATAAACATATAATATTTTATATCTATTATATTCCATTTGTATAACAGGTAAGATTTGTTGTATAAAAGCAGTCACCGCAGATCTGTATATAACGGTTGCACTAACAGTATTACACTCGTTCATAATGGTTATATTTCGCATTTTAACATATAAAACTAGTTTTATAGTAGTTAAGTGATCGGCGCCGCTTGAATGCATTCGGTTAATTTCGTTAAACAAGCAACACGAAAGCGAAACTCATTATGCTCATAATCTCAGATGCAATGTGGTTGACGATTTTGGATCTGTTGTTGCACACAGTACGCATTAAGTATTTGTTATAGAAATAAAAAACTGGTAATGCTCTAAAAGTGAAAGGTGATGGTGAAGGAATTAGACTTCGGTGAAGTCTAATTTTTGTATATATACAGTGTATCCATTTAGTACGTAACTCTATTATATCAGGTAAGCTATTTTAAATTTGGTAGCCAATGATGTAACTTTCAAAAATATTTGCGACTATAAAGTGTGCTTCACAAAAACCGAATAAGTATTTCACTTTTTTTTTAATGGGTACACCGTATATATTGTTTGCGGAATTGATTCTCCTATTTGTTGCTTATTCAACTCTCTATTTGCAACTTTTGTATTGGAAATGCTTCTGCTTCTTCCAACAGATATAAAAGAATTACGCATTAAATGGACTAGTGTATAAGTTGTAATTTTGGAAGAAAACGAATGAGCGATTTTCTATGAAAAATATATTTCGATAATTTTTGTAATTATGTTTTACTTTCTGGGTACATTAACTATTTTAGTACATCACATAGTCTTAACTTATAAAGAATATAAAATAGTTCTATATGCTTTCTACTTGCACTAGAATTTCTAATAAAGAGTAACTAACACTTTAATAATAGTTACAGTACACTTATTGTGTCATACAGGTTAACCAACAGTTGTATACCAGCTGCTCAATAATTTAATTAAGAAACTAGTTTATAATCTTTATACACCTGTATTAGCAATGCATATTGTATATCCATTGTTCACCTGTTGATCTGTCACATACATTATTCAACGCTCTTATAACGGGTTTTAGAATTCTAATAATGGATAAAGCGCATTTCTTTCAGTGTAATACAAAAAAGTAAAAGTACTTATTCTCAACTGGTTTTATGTGTTACAGAATTCTATTATGAGAAACAAATATTACACATGCACTACTAATATTATTATTGTACCCTGCAAATTATTTATCAATGACGACAATAATAATATTTACTTTTTGTAATATCAGATTTATCATAAGTGTATACAAATTGCTCTAGTGTCATCGTAAAACTATTAACCGACAATGCATGAAGCATGCATTAAATTCATTACAATACAATGTGATTTACATATTCGTGTTCTCTATCGGGAACAAATTTAACTAAATAATGCAATCACATATTATGTCTTTAAAATAATCTTTAATAGTAACAAAATGTTAACACGTTTATAAAGCTTGGAAGTGAAATAATAAATACTTTAGGTATTGCATTGAAAATTATCCGATAAATATTTATTTGACAATATTGGGCATATAAGAATACTTGAGATAAGACCGTTATTCAAGCGTCAATTTTCTCACATCATTTAGAACTAGCAGTTTCATATTTTGAAGTGAGTGTTAATATGAATGCATGGGGTCAGACAACCCGTTTTGACGAACCATCCTATTTTCACATCATTCTGTTTTCGAGCATATAGGTGCCTATTATCGTACCAGTGATTCGATGCCAGAGATATAGAAAGCGACATATTGCTGATTATCTATTTTAAATTCAGTCCATTTTTAACATTCTTCCTTCTGTCTTCAGGGTCAAAAATTTTACTCTCATTTTTGGTCTCCCACCCCTGGAACATGCCGAGCGGCGCCGATCGCTTAAATACTATAAAACAACTGTTTATATATTAAAACGTGAAATATAACCATTATGAACGAGTGTAATACTGTTAATAAAACTGTTATATACAGATCTGTGGTAACTGCCTTTACACAACAAATCTTACCTGTTATATAAATAAAATATAATAGATATAAATATAGTGTGTTTAAAGTAAAGTGGCAGATTCAATTTTTTCTACACCTATATTAAATAACGATACAATTAGATTTATTGATAATTTAAAAAATGACACAACACCCGGATTAGATGGCATTAATACTAAAACTATAGAAATTATAAAACATGTCATAGCTTCCCCCTTAACTAAAATTATTAATATATATCACTAAATGAAGGTGTGTTTCCGGATATTTTTAAGGAAACCCTCGTGGTACCTATTTATAAAAGCGGTGATCGTGATCAGTGTAATAATTATCGTCCAATATCACTAATATCAAATATAGTAAAATTATATGAATACTCGATAAAAGAAATTATAGTGAAATTTTTAAAAAACATAACTTGCTTGCAAAACAACAGTTCGGGTTTTCGTGATAATCTCAGTACTGAGGATGCAATTATACATCTAACAGAAAAATTATATAGTAGTATTGATAAATCTAAACCCTCACTGACAGTATTTCTAGATCTAGCTAAAGCTTTTGATACCATATCGCTTGAAAAATTAATGTCCAAACTTCCACATTATGGTTTTAGAGGTCAAATGTTAAATTTGATAGGAAGTTATACAAGCCACAGAGTTCAACGTGTTAAAATTGGTACATCAGTAAGTGAGCCACTTTTAGTTAATAGTGGAATCCCACAGGGCACCGTATTAGGTCCCATACTATTTATCCTGTATATTAATGATATTTTTTAGTTAGACACTTCATGCAATGTAGTGTCATATGCCGACGATACGGCTATTTATGTCGAAGGAAGTAGTTGGCTAGATGTTACAGAGAAAACAGAAGTCTGCCTACAGAAAATAAAAAAATGGTTAGATTTTAATAGTTTAAAGTTAAACTATGGAAAAACAAAGTTCTTAACATTTTCTTCAAATTCGGCCGGGCAGCCTCTACTGCAGTCTTTGAGAATACATGAACCGGACTGTGAAATATACAAAAACTGTAACTGTAAAATCGAAATTGAGAGAAAGTTTTCAATAAAATATTTGGGTATCATTATTGTCAGAAATTTAAAATGGAAAGAACAGGTATTTGATGTATGTAATAGGTTAAGAAAATTAGTATACACCTTCCAATTACTAAAAAATATTCTAAACCTGAGGCTATTGCGAACTGTATATTTTGCGTTAGTACAATCGTTATTAACATATTATGGCACTATAGCTTGGGGTGCCGCTTATAATGTCATTATCAATCAAGTTTTTATTATGCAAAAGCTGTTAATAAAAATAATGTTACGGAAACCACGGGATTATCCCACTTAACAAATTTTTATTGAGATGCAAGTGCGTACATTTCGGCAATTATATGTTCTCCAAATAATGAAATATATATTTAAATCTAAACCAAGATCTGTTTTGACTTATAGTTATCCAACAAGATATGTTGAAAATATTAATTATACACTACCATTCATGAAAAAAAGCTTGGGCCAAAGAAACTTTATATATATATCGAGAAAGATTTTCAATGACTTATCTCTAGATCTGAAAATATTTGAAAATAAATCATATGGATATTATATTAAATTGTCTAAAATTTGGATAAACGAACACAATGATCTGATTAATAAAATATTTGAATGGATATAACGACTCCACTATGGCTATTATTATTGTTATATTTTAATAAAATCTTTCTTATCCCAAAGAAAATTTACTATTACTGAAATAAACAAAAACCAATAAAAAAAAATAAATATAAAAACAATTACCTATGTATACACCTATCTATACTGTTTGCCACAGAGAAGTCGCATTTGACTTAAGTGGCAGATATTTTGTCTCAATATAAATAAATATGCAATGTATCCTAACAAATTTAAACATATACCTACCCATTTGATATTATATAAATATTTTTGTTTGTTATTGTGTTATGATGTATATTGTATATTGTAATTTAACATAATGATTCAAATAAATAATAATAATAATAATAAAAAAAAAATCATTATTTATGGTCCCTATTTGACTAATGTATAATGTATATTAAATCTATTTCAGTAAAACTGATTGAGCAATGAGTATGGAAATGACTTTTGAAAAAAAAAATAAAAGTTATATACTTATTATAAAAATTTTAATAAGTAGTATGCATGTTATTCTAGTGAAACAGTTTAATACGTCCATTTCTATCAGTGTAGAAATTATAAAAAAGATAAGAGAAAACACCACTCAGCCTATTGCAAAACAAACAAGTAAAATAAATGGAACTGACCACAGTGTACTACTAGTCACTTTTTACAAAAAAAAAAAAATGAATTCGTTCTAATTAGCCACTTAAGGAATCGATAACTTGGCATCTATTCTCAAATTCGTCAGACAGGAACAAGAGCCTGGTATAATTTTAAGAACTGTCAAATAGATGATGCTGCATAAATTGGGCTGAGGAAGCATACTTCAGCATTGGAAATATCGTCATAGGTTACATTAGAATGTGTTTACAAAAAAATCGATTCTAATGGATTTCAGCTAACGAAAATGAAAATAGATAAATAGATAAGGAGCTTAAACTTGTACATAAATTAGCCGATATGTTAACTGTTATTTAAAAGATAACATCCTTAAATTCTGTTTAACCGAAACCGACACTCCCCAGTATATTTATTTAGATCAGACACACAATATTTAACAGGACAACTTGGATCAGACACACAATGTTTAACAGGACAACTTCTATCTGAGGATTTAGATAAGTCCCACCCCATAAGATGATCAGTTTCATGAAGAAACTGGGCCTGCTGGGTACAATATAATTAAATGTGGGTGTGAGCCACAACATACCCCAAGATAGTAGCGAAGGGTCCGATTCTCGGGTTGCTCATGTCCGAACCTAACCCAATACGTCTATAAATTATTTATCTTATTCTGGAACACCATCAAACCTGAATCAACATGTATTATAAAATAAAATATTTATTCAATTTTCGCGAAAGAAAGGTCTTTTAAAAAATTACAAAAATTAACTTGGCTACATTGATTATTTTCAGCATGATTTAACCATAAATCATTTAACATTTTTCCAGAATAGTTCTAATATATAACTACTACTTACATCAACACTCTGTAATTAATAAATGAATTAATTAATATAACTGCTACATTTTTAAAACTACATTAGGTACTTACAAAACATATCATTTATGTGTAAGGTCATAATTTATGAATAACAAAAGGCTTCAACCCCTGTGTTGTAAAGAACACCAAATAATAAAATCTCAAACAAACCTCACGCAACATTGATCGATATTGCGATAAGGCAGGGTAATTTACTGACCTTGGTCTATATAACAGCTAATTCATACATATTGCCAACTACATTTACAGTCTAATACCAAATTTAAAATGCATTAGATGGGCTGCAAATTATTCGTGTATTACTGGTGCAATTAATAGCAATTACTTTTCCTTTGACGCTGCCAAAATTTAAATTATATATCTTGATAGTGTACCGTTAATGAAAAAATTAAATATAGGTACAATATGGGTTCAATTCAAATTGGATACATCATGTAATCTTGATGGGTTCCCTTGGTGTGAAGATAACACTGACGTAGTTTCCCACATAACACCGAAACACTATACTGCACTCGACGGGCTTTTCGCCAACCAAGTTGGCATCATCTGGAGATGATTAAAACTAAACCTATGCTAACACTGTGTCTAATTTATACCTAAACTATTGCTACGGTTCATTGAATCGTAATTTACTAACCAATAATGCGGGCTGCATGGGATTGGCTCTCTGTCACTATTCATACCATTTTTATACTTTGCAATTTCCAAACTCTCAAATGCATCTAGCTGTCTGATCAGCTGTCTAAAAGTTGTTGTAGTTTATTTCCCGATGAAGAGACTATTGAAATATCTATATTTTTAAAAACCTTACCAAAAACATGGGTGAAACGAGGATCGTATGAAATAGATATGAATTTTGGATTTCTGTTTTTGTTTCTGTTTGGATTTTCTATTCTGTTTCATTTTCAAATGTCGAGGAATTTCGAATTGTATCTTTAAATTTAGGTTTCCTAATTATTTTATCAATTAAAGTTACAGAATATCTATTAGTCGCAGCTATATCCCTAATCAATCATTCAAATCTGCATAATTTGAAATCTCATTCTGATATACATCAGTATAATACAAGACATGCTGGAAATTTGGTTGAATCTTACTCCAGGATTACTTTAACAAAGCGTAACAAGCTTACAATGAATATGTTTAATAAGTTTGATAATTTTTTTAGACATAAACAGATTAAAGATATGCATTCGAAAACGTTCCGAAGATTTGTTAAGGAATTTTTGGTAACTCATTGTTTTTATTCTGTTGATGAATTTTTATCTTATATTACCACTACTCACTCTATTTTATGATTTTATGATATTTTATGATATTTTATATTTTATTATCTTTTATAATTTTATGACTGTAAATGTACCACTTATGTATATAAATGTCAATAAAGTTTCTATCTATCTATCTATCAATGCCTTTTCCTTTTCAAACCTCTCCTTATTTAGAGGGAAGCTCTAAATAAGGATACCCAATCTAAGTCAAATGTTATTACTTTTGTATTATTTTTCATAAAAACGCTAGTAATATCTATTCTCAAATAGACATATTGATTTTGATGAACTTGACATTGACCTAGTTTTATACAAATATATAATTTTTGTCATTAATACTTACAACCTAGACACACGAATGAATTATTCATAATACACATGATATGACACATGCGAGCCTTTTCTGGGAATATATTATCCCTAATGTATTCCTTTAGGTAGTTAGAGATTTAATTACCTAAATAGAATATTACCCTGGATGCAGAAATGTGAGTCGAGACCATTCGTCAGGAGCCTTCCTGTTTCGGACTGATGGTGGCTGTCCATTAGGGTCTCGATTCATTGGCGTAACGTTGATTTAGGCATAAGTTAATTAATTTATGAATTGGTTCTACATATTATGTTAACAAAAATTTCATTACTGTGCCGTCAGTAACAGCAAATGGAGTTTTAATCTGTATATCTGCCAATGCAGTTTTTATATTTTGTATAAACTAATTATTTGCCGATGGTGATAATTAATAGTTTATTGAAGGGCTAAATTTCTTGAAGGATCCTCCATATCTGAAAAAAATAAATGAAGCATATTTTTACTACAAAAATGGCATTAAATCAAAGAAACAAGAGAGAATGCGACAAATAAGCTTCTACTAAATATCTTTTGTTGCATTTAAAACAATTTCAGATTCATATGAGTCGTTAATATTTATATGAATAAAATGGAAGAAGACTTTCACTAAATGAAGTAGCAATGATTTGTAATCTGGCCGGTGAAATTTTGTCATTTATTTATTGTATTACGAGGTATGATTTTCTGAAATAGAAGGTCTATTTTTTAACAATACAGTTGAGCCATCTATTCCTGACCTCACAGTTGTCTATTAGGTAATATTTCTGGAAAATGAATAGGACTGTGATTGATTACTTACTTTACCTATTTACTCATGTTCAGTTTGGTCAGTATAAAAGTTACACCAGCAGATAGTCTGATAAATGTTTGTCTTCCTTACTTACTTTAGAGGTCACTTTGTTTATGAGAAACGGGTTAGAGGCTATGGTTGCTATAGGATACATGGTCCCTGTGGAGAGTCTGGTTTCCGACCCACCCTTTCTAATCTAGTGATCCTACAGTGAGGTCCTAGCACCATTTCTTACTGTTTTTGTGTAACCTGGACATTTTTATTTTTATGCCAACTGTTTTATTTTTAGATTACCGTAAATTTTTCCAGAGTCAGGGAATGGCACCTGTCCATGTCAATGTTAATGTCAATGTCATAATGTAAATATGACGAAAGTCTTGTTTATGTCTTTCTTTATATAGCAATTAAGCCAAAAAGTTAACTGAGAAATAAATTATTAATGAAATTATTAAATATTATGGCCCAATAAAGTTTTTAATTTTCTTCATTACCTATAACTTAGGGAGGCAAAGGAACAACTTTATGTCTAGAAGATATGTCTAAAACCACTACTTGCGTGCAATATGCACCCCACCAACGTTGAATTACAACGGCATATCTTCATATAACCTCAACTTAATGTCTTTAATACATTTTTTTTTATAGTGTCTTTTAATTTAATATTTTAACATTAAAAATACGTATTTTTGGTCACATTCCTTTTGTATTGAATTTTAATGAAAAAAAATTATTGGACACAAAGTAGTTGTTTTCGAAATATCTTAAAAATAATAAAGCGAATCCTTTGCGTACCTAGGTTATGGCTAACGAAGAAAGTTAAAAACTTTATTGAACCGTTATATTTGATATTTCCATTAATAATTTACGTCTTGGTTAACTTTTTGGCTTAATTCCTATTTAAAGAATATATAAACAGCTAAATAAGCCAATAAATAATATTAAATATATACTATAAGAGAGTCTTCTTGCTTCTGATAGTTTTGTTTTTTATTGGTATTTATTACTTCTATTAATATATCATCAATAATTTTGGACCAAAAATATTCATTTTATCGTCAAGTTAAATGGATTTTTCTGATATATGCTAAACTAATTAACACAAATATACTTAATGAAGCAGTTTCCAGTAGTAAATTGATAAATAGTTTCAAGTTCAAGGCTCACAATAAAAAAACTTAAAACATTCTTATAATTTTCAACAATTTTTTTTTTACAGTTCCAGAAGACATACCTCATGCATATATGTATACTGTCTTGGAATTTAAATTGGGTTAATTTATTATAGTAAAACTTTTTGTCAACTTATAATTATTGGAATTTATAAAGGTTTTTTTTATGAATAATTGATTTTATGATAAATATTAAATCATGAAATGGGAGTTTGAAATTGTATAAAATATATATATGAAAGAAAAGGAGGCTGAAATAATGTAATAGAGAACAGGTGGGAGTTACTAGGAAATAATAAAAAGAATTGAGGGGAGAATAAATAATTTTGGGAAGAGATGACATAAGAAAATTGAAGCGGAAGAAAAATTAAAATTTGATAAAGGAAGAATTAAAAATTGGAATATATTTCATTAATAAAGTAATTAATAATACATAGAAGAATAGTACGAAGATATAATTTGCTGAAGAAGAATTATATATATATATATATATATATATTAAAATTAAATAATAATTTAAAGCAGTTTAATAAGAAAGATAGTTAAAAGAAAATATAATATATATAAGTAACAGAGAAACTGAAGAAGGAAAAGAAGGTAAAAAAGGAATATAGAAGTAAAGGAACAATTCGCCAGGAATCAGGAAGCAAGAGGACATAATTGAATAAGAAATCTACATACGAGTAAGAAGAAAGAATAAGAAATACCATAAGAAAATTCATGTAATCTAGTAAATATTAACAATCATATTACATAACGTAAAATTATATAATTGGCTCTAGTTTTCTGAACATTTGAAAAAGGTGCATCTTAACAAAATTAACATAGTACTTGCTAAAAGATAAATTTTGATATAAAATAAAAATTTAATATTTAATTGTAATCAGTATTTCATCTGAGTAAAATAAAACTGTCAGCTTACTTCATGATTTAATTTCATTAGCTTAATCAAGAAAGAATAATTGAACTCACTACTGAGGTAAAATCTTTATAAATTTAAATAATCAGAAAAGTCAAAATTATTGATCTGTCAATAAATATATTAATCATAGGCAACTAACAATACATTATATAAAACTCAAAATCAGATTTAGAATAAAACAAACAATAATATAATTTTTATAATTTCATTTTTATATTGTTTAGGAATTATACATTCATAGATTCCTATACAATACTAAGTATATATTGTATATACATATACAGTATAACCTAGTACATATAGATATGCCTGAAGGATATCTTGAAGGAACATTAAAATGTTATACGCATAGAATAAAATGCACCTCTGTCCATATAGGTACCATTTTCTTAGTCATTCTCCTAAATATATAAAAAATGACGATTGTTGAGTAGTAGACTAATAATACACAACAGGATATAAAATGTCATAGAGTAAAATTCTGAATCTTTTAGGTAAGGAATAAAGCAAATTAGGTTTGCAGCAAAAATTAATGAACTTGTAAAACTATTTTTAAATAAATAATAAAGAAACAAATAATAGAGATAAAGAGTAAGTCTCATTAGTCTATAGAAGAAATGGTCAATTAATGGTTAATTACGTAGAAAATTATTATCCCATGACCGATTTATGTATGCCCTGTTTTACAATGTAATATCAATCTAGAACAAACATCGGAAAATGCCACAACAATGTCGAAATAATTGTCATGTTTTTATATACAGTCTGTCCATAAAGTAACCCCCCCTGCTAACTTTTGAACGAATCGAGTTAGAGAGTTTTAACAAAATACAGGGTGAATCATGTAAAATGAAGTTGATTCTGACGATAAATTCAATTCTTCAAATTCAAAGATGGCGCCACGGGCGCTGTCAACTCAATTTTTTTAAATGGCAAAGTGTATCGTGTTGCACCTCATTTAAAAGGTAATTCAATTATCTACATTCTCCTTTTCGAAACAATCGAGTTATCCGTTCTCTAGTTACAAGCGTTTGTATTAACGATATTTAAAAATTTTGCTTTTATCAAGTCTCCTTGCCTTGCTCGCCACTCTCACTGAAACGTCAATAAGGTTCGAGAAAGTAGTTTATCGTTTAATTTAAGAGTGTTTGAAAGTTTCTACAGGTTTTTTTCTTAGTTTTTTAAGTTATTCGATTTGATAGATTTGATAGATTTAAGAGAAAATTTAAGAAGAGAGCGGTACTTAAGAATCATGCGGGTGAAAATTTTTCCAAAGATAAAAAGAATAGCAGACAATAACTTTCAAATTATTGTATTTCAACAAGATGGGACCCCACCTCATTTCTATGGACCTGTTACCGATTTTTTAAATAACCACTTCCCAGGCAGATCGATTAGCAGAAGGGGCCGGATAGAATGGTCGGCTCATTCCCCGGACTTAACTCCTCTTGATTTTTTCTTATGGGAATATTTGAAGTCAAAAGTCTATACAACTCCTCCAGTAAATATCGACGAACTGCAGCAACGTCTAACACATATGTGTAGAAATATCTCTGCAGAAATTTTAGGAAATATCAGGCAAGAATTTCAAATTAGACTTTTTATGTGCCAAGAAGTCAATGGACAACATTTTGAATAACTTATTTAATTGTTTTATTTTTTGTTTTAATAAATATTTCTTCAAAATTTGTTGTATTAAAATATTAATTAACATTTTATTCATGCATCAGATTAGAAACAGAAACGCTTGTAACTAGAGAACGCCTAACTCGATTGTCATTTTTCAAAAACGAGAAAGTAGAGAATTGAATTATCTTTTAAATGAGGTGCAACACGGCACACTTTGCCATTTAAAAAAATTGAGTTGACAGCGCCCGTGGCGCCATCTTTGAATTTGAAGAATCGAATTTATCGTCAGAATCAACTTCATTTTACGTGATTCACCCTGTATTTTGTTAAAACTCTCTAACTCGATTCGTTCAAAAGTTAGCAGGGGGGGGGTTACTTTATGGACAGACTGTATTTAGGAAAGTATACAGATATAAATAAAAAAGTTGTAAAAGTCATGAAACTGTTCAGCCACTAGTTCGAGGAACTGAAATGATAAATATGGGTTATCATTGTGGAATAATTAAAGATAATTCAGAAGAAACATCCATCAAATCAGTTTTGAACTATGTAAAATTAAAATGAGAAATAATAAGTTATTGTCGCTGAACTTGACCTGATTTTATCGAAATTATGTACGCTACTGAGTTCATACTGTGAACACACTTTTGCCGCCACTGTGAAGCAGTTTAGAATCATTTCTAGCACGCAAATGTGGCGGCACGCGATTCAGATAAAATGGATACAATTTGAAGTATAGGTTCCAAGGTAGTTTTTCGTTAGCTGTGTTTGCTGTGCATGTATATGAAGGTTTGGTCATTATTCAGAACGGCAGAACGCGTATATCAATCGATACTTTATTGATTGCGTTGATTTACATCCACACTGCTTTTAGCTCTAAAGCCTATCAGAACCCCTTTTTTCTGTGCACGACGTTTTAATTTTGTTTAATTAATGACTTTAATATAAAGGGTGAAAGCAGGAGACAGTTATTTTTAATGCGTAGCTAATCTCTCTGTTCTACTGGTAGGTAGTAAATTAATTTCCGAAATCTAGATAATCCAGTTAAGAAAACGTTTAATTTACGATTTAGAAGTAGATAGTCTAATTTTCAATATAGATTTATTTACGCAATTTGTTAATTATGTAATAGCCAATAATTATTAATCAATTTTATTAAGACATCGTTTCAGAAGAAAACTGTTAGACAAACTCACACAAATGATTACCAACCGGAAAATGTGGAGTTTAGCTTTCACTAAGATATTTATAGTGCAAAATTTGTATATTAAACTAGGTATAAAAATAATAATTCAGATTATTATAATGTGTGTTGCAGGTAAGTGTCAAATGGTGTGCTTTAGGTACGCCACTGACATCAATGACCTCAAACGAGTATTGTGTAGCACAAAAGTTATAAGTTAAAACATGGCAAATATCTCAAAAACAAAACAACAAAAACAAACCACTGCAAAAGATTTAAAAATCAACAACAGTTGGTTTAAAAAATCAAAGTAAAATGGATCAAAATATGCATATTTATCAGGAATGGCATGGTCCTGAAAACCTATACTGTATTGATAAACTGCTACAAAAATATGTGCATTGGGAAATATTTTTCATATGAATAAATCAGGAAAGAAAAATATCCCATAAACCTTAAACATACAATAAATTTATGTAAGCAATTTAATTCATAAATTTTTTATTAAGCTGTTTGCGACATTCACGGTTCAATTCATTGAACACTGAAGCAGCTGGGAACGTAAGCCCTGAATAAACACTTTTATTTGAACGGTGAGACTAGTCGAATAAAATTGTAGCTTTGTGTTTTGCCGTTTGTATCGGTTTACACTTACAACAAACAAAGAGATTTTATGTTAAGCGCTTTAAATACAAAATATTTGACTACTTCTGACAAAAAAATATATTTTCGGATTGTAACGGACTGCATATAGATGGTTGACTAGCAAACTAAATTTAATTTTGAAATATGGATTAAAAAATCCAGATCTATATTTAAAGTGAGATGGTAGTGATATCTCAAGTGTAAACGTCATTTCAAAAAACTGGTGATACAATTCTGTATGTAAGAAAAAAATGATGGTCGATTTTCATTTCATAGGTATCGGAATCGATGAATGATGTGGCGACATTGATTGCCTAAGGGGCATAGTGAATGTCGATGTAATGCAACGCCAGTCGGGGCATATTGTCCGTGGAGTAGTTGTTTTCGGCATCTCCTACCAATAATTAAGTAGGATTGTCTTCCTCAAAGACAATAGAGGTCGCTGTAATGGCATCTGCTTTTCTGCAGATCGTTATCTGTCTGTCAATTAGACAATAATTGTCAGACAGGTAGTAGCAAAGACCCAAAGAGGGCACTACAGTGTATTTCACTGTATCTCGCCACTACAAATACTTTCTTATAAGTTTAAGCAGTATTGGTTTTGTCGGCTTATAAAAGCATTGCACTGTGCAATAAACATATCAAATAATAAAATCATTGGAAACGGTAAAGAAATGGAAATCAAATTCATTTTGTATACAGGGTGTTAGTTAAACATGCGGCAAAAATTCAAGAGGTTATTTCTTCGGTAAAGAAGTGGGAATCAAATTCATTTTGTATATATTAAAAAATAAGCTGTATCTTTCATTTAAAATTAACATATATTGTACGACTGTAGCCAAAATCATCGATAACCAACCCTCAGCCTGTAAGTTTTATCGAGCCAGTACTTTATCCTAGGATAGGTACCTTATACACTTGCCTATATTACGCCAGAGACCTATATTTTACATACCATCCGGGTTAGGGTATGTCTTCTGCACAAACCTCGACTAACTTTGTACAGCTTCCATAGTTCTCCAACATACAAACCACTAGAAGGAGGGCAGTCATTGCGATTCTTCCTTCCATGATTACGCATTCAAGTACTAATTACAAGAACCACTCCTTAGCCCTCACTTCCCTTTGCCGACGTTTTGAATGTTTTAAGAGCGTTGCCACCTCTCGCTTGTTTCCAATAAAAAAATTCTATAATTCTTGTATTTTGATTCTAATTGTGTTGTGATAAAATACGGCAAATTTTTGCTCGGCGCTCGGCGTGGCGTATAGCCAAGAGAATATCCGTTTTGGCTTAATTTGTTTTAGTCCTTATTTAAATAAGGTTTTTAGAGTTGGTAAAGTTGGTAAAGTTAACTCGAACTAATCATGTTATGTACATCCCATTTGTCAAGTAGGCAAACTTTTATTATTAAAACAATTATTGTATCGAATTCTGTAATTATTTCTAGCTTCGTGTAACGGAAATGAGAAATAACTTTGAAGGTAAATAACAATATTAATTTTTTATAAACCAATTTCCTCATCTGCAAGGTATCTACACTCCATGGCAGTGGGCTAAAATAACACAAATAATAAAGCAAATTTTTTTGGAACGTTCTACCTTGGAAATAATAAACTCTAGCGCTTATCTATATACTTAAAACTCTATAATATACTTAAAATCTCTTATCAAATTTCATAATTTGTTATATAACGGGTTATATTGTTTAAACAGTAAACTTTATTTATTTTTATTCTTTAATTTTTCATTAATGATCAATAACCTACATAAGCATATAAGAATTATCGTGATACGAACCACTATTACTTTTTTATTTACAAGTGCATTAAAAAGGAAAATGTATTTGTAATTAGAATACTGAGGATTAATAGTAGAAAAGATAAAATGTATATAGGATTGATTACTTTGATGCATAATTTAAATAACCACTCGATAAGAAAAGTCCTCTTCAGCTCTATTTGAACTCTATTTTCGCTGTGATTATCAAACATACATCCGATTAGCAATGACAAATGAAGAATTCCATACTATCGAAAATTCAGTAACTTTTATAACAAATTCTAGTTGAATCTGATGTTGAATATAAACAAATTAAGATTACAATAGGACTTACGATGTGAAATATGATGCATTCGGCAAATAAATATTTAAAATGATGTATCCCGTAAGAAAATCTTACAAATAAATTATATAAAGCATTCGTTTTTTAGTGTAGATACTAACTCAATGGTCGGTGGATAGCTGCTACGCTACTACAATAAATGTAGGATTAGCCGTAAGTTATAAATGTGCAAATAAAATTAAATAGTAGGAATGAAAGTAACCATTGGATTTACTGCGGTTTTACAGTCCACTGCAACTGCAATGGACTTTTTAAATTCAGTAATATTTAGATTAAGCAAAAAATCAGATTATTTAGGGTATTCACATATTTTTATTGGCATTTTAACAATACCGGACAATTTTTGTAGCGGAGTTACGCGAAAAGTTATTAAGATAATTTAAATTTTCCACTTATGTTGTTAAAATCAAAAATCAGTTTTATCATAAGTACTTTTATGCCATTTTCCATTTATATAAATAAAAAACGTGTCACATTAAAATGACGGTAGTTACATGTTATAAATTAATATTAGGAGCAGATTAATCTGTAACTTGAACTGTAATATAATTTCACGCGATCTATTAAAAAAAGCTGTAGCTTGCGAATAATACCTGAAATGCATTTAGACATGTAAAATTAAAGCTATTTATCAAACTTACTCGAAACAATCTACGCTGCACTGCCGTGTTGCAACCTCCTGAGTGAAAATTTAATGAATGTTGTGGCACAAACTTATAACAAAATATATGGCTGAAACTTTACTATATTACTTCTTTTTATGTTATACCATTAGTTGCAAAACCGTTATTACATTTTCTTATGCTACATTATGACACACTTTCTATTTATAATTAAGAAATTAGATAATATAAATAAATTAAACAGCCATATCAATGAATAGAAAAATATTTGGTTTATATGTTTTATTTGAAAATTGACATTTTTTTTTATTTTGGTAGCAATTTTATATATAAGCCATTTATATACTAACATAGTGGTTTTTCAATGCCCTGTTATATTGGAATATAAATATAGAAAGTTCTAATTTGATGTGGATGTATCGCTGCAGATTTCGATACATACATCGTTCTCTAAAGAATACATTGATATGTAATTTAATGGACATATATCTAATTGTGTCGAAAGAGTATGTTATAAGAGTAATGTGTTAGAGACTAGGTTACTAATTTTACTGCTACAAGATCGAAATTAACATTTATATTTCTAGCCCTACACGTTTAAGATCTTAAGGTCGATTTCAGTCGAAAAGAGCGAAATTATCAATCACACTTTACTCTTTTACTATATCTGTAAAAATAATACTAATAACCATAAATAAAATTTGAAAAAATAAATAGTAGATATAATTAATAACATTACTTTCGTTTTTTCTGATTTTGCAGCTGGAACTCTTTTACATTGGCTTTTTTCTACTGCATTTTTTAACAAAAAAGCAAAAATTATTTGCTAAAACTGAATTGCAGTTTAACTAATATCAGTGGAACATAAGTTAAACGATGTTTTAAAATGTTACTTTTAAATATTCCTTATGACATGACAAAATATATTTTACTTACTGAACCAAATTAAACCATGTAAGGGACACCGGGGCAGAATGGGGATTCTATGGTTTAAATTTATTTTTGGAAGGGTAAATGACGTGATATAAGTTTAAAAATATATAGGGAGATCCATTTAGGTATTGTAAACAAAAAACAAAAAAAAAAAAATAAATAAATATAAATAATTTTATTTAATAATTTTACTAATATATTTTTTATTTTTGACTTAAAAAAGGGTCCTTCATTCCATTCTGCCCCGTATACGGGGCAGGACGGGGTACCCGCGGTTATCGGGCTTACACATTTCACAGATAAGTGCCGATTCGTCGTCGTCACTGTCTATCCCCGCACAAGAATTATGAGTCCACGTTTGGCACTGAATGCATGAAACCCATCCTTCAGCGAAAACTGAATATTGGTAATTACAGTATAAACATAAAGCGTCTTCTTCCTCCTTAGACTCAAGCTTTATTATGTTATGCTTTTTTGACATAGACACCTTTTCTGTTGCTTTCTTCTGTTTCTCAGCTGACAGTTGTTTAACTGTGTTTTCTTGTCCCACCTTAGCAGCCCATTACACCACTAATAACCGCATCTACCTCTAATTCCATGGTTTCAGTATATGCATGTTAAGTAGTTTGAAATTGCGGCTAGGGACAATAAGGAAACAAGTCAAGCATTGAGTAAAGGAGGCTCGCAGAGATAGGCTCGCAATCAACTGTATGGGCGAACCATGATTGAAAATACATATACTGTTTTAATGTTAAAAATGTAATTCTAGCGGTGAGTCCAAACTCGAATATCATCTTGAAAAAAAATATATATAAAAAAGGCTGCTTCGTTGCATCTCACAAAGGCAAAATAAGAAGTTTGGTCGACGTAAGTTAAATTATTTTTTCTGTAAAAAACTGTGTTAAGCTACTTAGAATATTCTTTAAGGCAGATTGAAGGCAATGCAATATTTATATAATGGTCACAGCTACTAAAATTTCATACTTTCAAATTAAACTTTGAATTATTAATAAATTAATAAATGATATTGAAAATGTTTCTTTATTATTAAAAATTGTTATTTATTTTTATTTAATTTTGGACTGTACGTCCAAAATGACCTTGCATATGAAGAGGTCAATAATTTTAGGATTACATTTATACAGGGTCCGGCAACAGGATTGAACTATTTTAAAAAGCTTGATGTGAGAAAATAAATGTAGCCATTCAAACAACCGGTACTGACACTTGGACATTATTGTTGGCAATTTTTAATGTTTGTAAATTATGTTCTTAAGATGTCCGCCATGCTCATTGGCACACATTTGCAGTCTCTTCCTAAAATTTTGTAACACGCTCTGAAGCAAATATTGATCAATTCCGTTTACCTCTTCCCTAGTTCGATCTTTTTAATTCTTATATTGTCTAAGGACGAGTAGTAATGTACATTTTTGCCTTTAAGTAACCCCAAAGAAGATAATCTGGCGCTGTCAGATCCGGAGATCTTGAAGGCCATGGAATGTCACCAAAACCAAGTGAAATCAAGCGACATGAGAACATTTGCCGTAAAACAGTTAAACTTCACCTACTGGTATGAGCGGTGGCACCATCTTGTTGGAATCATACAATATTTTTCCCCCTTCTTTGAAGTTCTAAATTCATATTTATCTCCAAAATCATAATATATCGGTTAGAATGGGCGGTAACGGTGTGGTTGTTCTCCTCAAAAAAGTATGGTCCGATTATGCCAAAAGCAAATACTCCACACCATACTGTCACTTTTTGGTCGTCAAGAGGTCGTTCATGCAGTTCCCTTGGATCGTCATGTGCCCAATAACGAAAATTCTGTTTGTTCACGTATCCAATTAGATGAGAATGAGCTTCGTCCGACATGATAAACCCATTGAGAACATTTGGATTGCTATTTAACACTTCTAACACTTGTCTGCAGAAACGTGAACGGGCTTCTATATCAGTGCCATTCAGCTTATGAACAATTTGCATTTTAAATGGGCGACAGTGTAAGTCTTCATGTGAAATACGTCTTAAGCTCCGCTCCGAAATATTCAAAACAATCGCATTCCTGACGGCAGAACGCAATGAACTTCGCTCAACTGATTGCCTGGTCCTTTCAATGTTATCTGGAGTACGAATTGTACGAGTATCACCAAGAAATTTTGAAACGACTCTGCCTGTTTCTTTAAAACATCTTAAACCATCTTAAAATCCTGTTTCTTGTTGGAATGCGTCCCCGGCGTGGCATATGAAATTCATTGCGAAAGCACCTTTGTGTCTGTAGTACAGATTGCGTAGTAATAAAACAATTTACCGGAAAAACGCGTTAGTTTATTACTCAATTGACCATAACACGCTTAATTGCTAAACTGACAGAACCAAGAAATCGTACTTTGACAAACATGTCTTCATTTGTTTGTCCATGACAAGCTTTTTAAAACTGTTCAATCCTGTCGCCGGACCCAGTATTAGAAGAGTCTTAGTACAGTAACAGTATTACAACAGTCTTGAGTTTACTTACCTATGCTATGCTGTAATGTAGTGCTGTAGCTTACTGAATTTTAGTAAGCAGTATAATTTGTGGTAGAAGGTGTTACAAATAAACATTGCAACTACCCGGTGAAATGTAGGTATGTATGGAATAGGGTCATTACTTTGTTAATGTGTTAGGTTACGCTACTCAAAACATTAGTCTAAACAAGTTAACTTAGCGCTTACTTATTATATTACCTGCTGACAAAAAAATAATATTTTAAGGGACACTAATTTCCTGTTATTTTTTAATTTTGAAACAGCATCTTATTGTCTACTTAAGTGATATTCACTTTAGATCATTTGTATACGAGAAGAAGTTAATATTATGCTGTCATTATTTTGTTGTTTCAGTGTAACTTATTAAACGCTTATTTAAGATTTAATGGGCCACCATTTATTAGAATAAATGCTTTTATGGAGAATTTTACTTCTAGAGAAATTAAATTAATTGTCTCTTCTGCTAATTTCATTACAAATAATTAATGGCTTTCTTAATGATAGGCTTGATTTAGGAAGGTATTTAAACGTTCAAATATTTAAAGAGAAGTGGAAACCTTTTTCCCACTTTTTCAACTTAAGTAGAAAAACCTGTAACGTTTTCTTTACAGGGAATGAAGGAATGTTCTAATTAATTTAATGTTCTTTTTATCAACTCTTCGGGAGTTACTTGCGTTGTTTTGCACACCCTATTTGCTTATTTGAAAGATGTATAGTTATAGCGTTGAATTAAATAAGACAAGACACCTTCCTTCACATATCTATCTATTAGCAATGCTAAATGTATACATTTTGAGTACTATGTACTCATCTATGTCAGCTTAAGAAAATGTAATTTTTCTCAACTAATAATAACAAATATATTAAAATACATGTTGTCAAATTATTGTTATTCTTATAACAATTTGAAGAAAAAAATTAAAAACTAATGCACCAAATATAATAATTATCTAACTGATTAATAACTGATTAATCAATTCTCTTTTAAACATCAAACTTTAAAACGATTTAAAACACTGTGATTTGATAGTATTTGACAAAGCATTTTCAACCTAAAGCTTTCTGGCATTATTTGTCACCGAGAATTAAGCCTAAAGTGTAAACGCCTATAACTAGAACTCATTAGAAAAAAAATCTGGGAATACGCCACATTGAAAAATGTAAAATAAAAACAAAAAAAAAAGAGAAACTTTTGGAAAAACAAAATATGAGAAACAAAATAGTTGTAGTCTGTCTGTAGCACTTGATTGTTTTCTAACGCCGTCATGGCCCTTGGTCATGGCCAACTAACAACACAACATAAAATCCATGTATCATTTTTACAATAGAAACATGTGAAATTAGCAATATCTCGAAAACTACAAATTTTCGGAATAGCGAACCTTATACAAACTTACCCTTATTTTAATGCTAAATAAGATAAAATAATAAAAACAGGGAGTTTTCTTTTGGAAAAACTGACTTTTAATAGTTTCTTCGATTGTATTTTTATTGTTCTCTTTTGATATCCTGTATTAACAATTATCAAAATATCATACAAAGATCACTAAATTAGGTCCACTTCTACAAGGAAACCAACCCAAATAAAATAAGAAAGGCTTCCGTATAGCAGAAATTAATAATTATTTTTCGGTCTGCAAACGTCATTTTTGACATAAAATTTGAAATATGTCAAAAACGGTTAGACTTAGGTATAGGACATTATACATAAAATGTATTTAAATTTATACGTACTATCTAAAAATGTAATAATATACAGGGTGTTTCGTTTACAATAACGAAGTTAGCATCTACTTCCGGTATAACCGGAAGTGCCATAATCTTGAAAATATTTAAATTAAGTGTCTCCCAATGGCTTTAGTACAGTACCAAATTTTCAGATATCTTTCTAATAATAGTTTTCCCACAATCGATCGATACAGTTCCCGGTGGACCACCCTATAACTACGTAAGGCCGTTAAGTATCCGAAACTCTTAAAAAACTTTAAGATATTAAGATTTGCTTGATACTTGCAAAGACTACCTGTACTAACTCTTGGAAAGAGTTCGTTCACATATGCATGTCCAAAATTATAACTTTATACCAGATTCGGTTAACTTTATAAAATAAGCTCTTTATCAAACTAACGCTGAAGCTGCTTGTCCTAGATAACAAGTAATTGTTCCACGTAAGTCAATGGTACAAGAAGCTTTTTCTCAAAGGTTTCATTTATTCTCTTGTCAGACAGTGCGCTGTGGATTATAGAACAAGTGACTACTCTTCTCCTTATATAACCGATAAGTAATATAATAAATGTAATAAAATAGTTTATAAATGTATGCAAAATTAATTAAGGTAAAAATTAAGGTTACCTGAAGAAATTGCCTTTAACAAAAAGGGTAAACGTAGCAATTTGCAACACGCATTTTATTTTATATTCATTACTACGGTTCTCTATATAAACATATCAGGAAAGTACTATCAGTAACTTCCCAGGGTAGATATTCTATATTCGATTGAAATTTATAAAACTTAATTAAGGAGATAGCGATGCCTTCCAGGAACCTATTATTAGTTACTCCACACGAGCGAGGGTGCCTGAATATTTAAGCTATAGATTTGCATATATTCTGAAGGTAGCCCTATATATTCTTATTTATGATAACCTAAGGGTATACATGGAAATTTAAATATTCAGTAGCTCTGGAACTTATAGAATTCATTTACACCTAAAGTAGCAAATACAAAATTTAAAATTATAAAATATATCTTGCTACAACTGATTTAAATATTTCAGTCTGTTACTTACGCTATTCAGGTACTATTATATTATCAAAAAATATATTTACCACGACAGACTCTCTATTGTAATACAGTTTTTATCAAAGATGAATTTAAAAAGTTTCAGCTGGTCATGTAACTTTTTTATTACATTGTGCATTACTTTCATAAGTTGAATATTTTGTTTTTTTATTTTAGAAATATTAAGACTCTGTAATTAGTAACTTGGATACTTAATTACCCTGTTATTATTTCGCGGGCCGCATTTGCGCCTCAGGAACGACTTACGATGGTAGGCCCTAACCACCATTCAGTGCTGGAAGAAGGGAAACCTGGAAAACCTCATTAGTTAGGTGGACAACTCAAACATCAACTGATTTTAATCTCTCACATTAACACTAAGTTGACATTCTTCCCATCCTAGGCCATCGCCAAGATGGTTGCCAAGCTATCCCTGCAAATAAGCCTTAATCTACGAGTAAACAATTTAATTAAAAATTGTTTGGTGGAATGGGAATTAGAACCCACGATCTCTGGGTTGAGCGACGAGACGTTAATCCCTGAGCCACCGGCTCGCCTAATTAATATAATCGCCTAATATATTTCCATAATTCAATAAAATAGAGACTGAGAATGAGAAATAAACCTCATAATACAACTGGAATAAAATTTACCTAGACCATGATATATCCTAGCTATAAAAATGCTTTAATACTTCTATTAAATATTTTTCATTTTCTGCTAATAAGTTATAAAGTATTCCCAAAATGGCCATTTAAATTATTTTACATACAGGTTGATTCACTTAAGGTTGCTCACCATTGGGATATCAGAAATGTAAGAGATACAGAGTGACTCAAATTATAAAAAAGTTGAGCAATTTTAAGAAGAATATTTTGGTAAAGGAGTGTTTGCAGAACACTGCTTCTCAAAATATCGCCTGTATTTCTTATTGTATTTGTAACACTTTGAGTGAGCTTCTGCTGGTTATTATAGATTCTGGTACCAAGAACGTTCTTGAAAGAGGTTAGAAGCCTTTGATGTGAAGATAACAGTAACGTAATTTTCCACAACAACAACAACAAAACACTATACTGCACTCGACGCGCGTTTCCCCAACCAAGTTGACATCATCTGGAGGTGATTAAAATTATATCAGTATAAAACTGATTAGTTTTAATCATCTTCAGATGATGCCAACTTGATTGGCGAAACGCGCGTTGGGTGCAGTGTTTCGGTGTTACGTGGAAAACTACGTCAGTGTTAACGATGTTCTTACAGGTTTCAGCAGGTCCTCCGTTTCTTATCCATCTCCCTACAAATTGTGTGTGAAGATAATTTACACTAACATAATGCAGTGGTGCACCATCTTGCTCAAAATAAAAATGTTTCAATATTGCAAGATGTAAATCATCTAAATGTTCTGCAAGAGTGTTTTCTAAAATTCACGATAACCAAACGATTCATCAAAGATTTATATCAAAGTAAATTTGATGTCTGACAGGTTGATTTAACCTAGAATTTTCCTGTGCATAACAATGAGAATTGGTTTTATTAGAAACTCTACAATTCGTAAAGTTGCTTTCATCGCTCCATAACATTTTTGTAGATAAATATTATTATCTAATTCACAGAGATTAATATTCCATTGGCAAAACCGAATTGTTATTTATTAGTCACCAGGATGCAGTGCCTGAGAAATATGTATTTTATGGGGACGAAATTTTTCTTATCCTATGTACAGTACATTGGAATGGAATTTCTAACTGCCTTGATATCTCTCTAGTGAAATTTGCGGATCTGCTTCAACTAAACCTATTACGTTTACTACTACCCATTACCTCGTCCCTCAATCTTTGTTTATTTTGGCATTTGGCATTTATTAGTAAAGTCTGTTCAATACAAGAGCCGAGCGACGTGAAAACGTCAAATGGCGCGAAATAGACAGATTTATTTCCCTGTAAGTGAATCTAGGGACAAAATTTAATACTCTGTGACATTATTATGGAAAAATATGATTTGTCATTCGTAAGTGGTTTCATTCATGAATAATGTTTAATTTATACAATAATATACACAAAAACACAAAATATCGAAACATAAATGAAATGGAAACGCTAAACAAGAAAATGGACTGACTATTGACAGAAGTCAGAACACAAATGTCAGAACAACTTGTAAACTCTGGCCAACGTACCAATGCTAAACTCATACACAATGTGCAATATATATATGGGCAACAATTTAGAAGAATTATTAGTTTCAAACATTTGGCAAGACTTAAATTACTAAAATGACTTCCCTCGGCTGTTGTAGTAAACAGCCTATAAATGATTCAAATGCAAGCCAGATGCAAACGGTCGATCATTCTTATCTTCATTTAGTTCATGGACTAGATGTTTATCGGCACATCCTTAACTAAACAACCTTGATGTTGAATAAAACTTGAACCTTCAAAAAAACGCTGCTTTGTAGTAAATTTAACAATCTTTAAAATTATTTATCGCATAATATATTATTATGCTAGGTAGGGAAGGCAAGTGGAATATTTTTTTATTAATAAATATATTTGTCTGGTATAAATAATAAGTAAACAATATATAAATATAACCAATAACTATTTTAATATTTTTTTATATACCATATATTTGATCATTATCTATTTTCTAGAGTTTATTGATTTGTATTTTGGCGTAAGCTGTTGTATTTCAAACTCTGTGATGCTTCCGTATGACGAAATATTACTTTTGTTTATAGATTAGATTTTCTTTAACATTAAGTAGATTTTCTTGCAAGTAGCACAACTAGATGGAACTTAATACTTTTTGCATCTCAAGTGTGGTGAAAATTACGACTTGTTGGGTATAAAATCATCAGCTGGATTTCCCAAGTCACGAAATCTATTTTAGTAGTTTAGCAAACTATCATAGTTTCTGAGCTTTAGCAGTTAAGATTTAATGCAATTTGGCTCCTTCCAACTAGAAACTTTAAGTTTAAATTTCTCGATGTGAGTAAAATTGAATGCTTTTGTTTAAAATGTAATTGGCATTACCTTTCTCAATTGTCCGTTTATTATCAATGAATAGAATGCCTTTCTGGCAGAGTTTCTGTTATTTACAGTAACCTAGTCAATAACTAAGAAACTCCAAGTACCTACGTTTGTTATTTGAAGTGAATTAGGTATTCGAATCTATTTCTGACACTTTACGTTTTGATTATACCTCTATGCTAAAGATTAATCACTATTTTGACCATGTTTATCTTGATACTTAAATATCCGAAGCAAGTTAATAGTGGAGTTTAAAAATGATTCTATCATGTCATTCCGTTTGCACTTTATTGCTAAAATGTAAAACCTATTTTATATCATTCCTTATGCCTTAAGAAAGCTAAATCGCCTGGTCGTCAAAAAATCGTGGTGTGCAGGGGGTAGTTAGGGGTGGTTTTCCAAAAAATTGTAAAATTTTTTTTGCTTAATTTACATCTACATAACATGTTTAATCATTCCTGAAAGTTTTGTTCTAAAATTCCAAGAGGAAGTATTTTATTTTTAATTTTAAATTATCTGTGCAACACGCTCTTATATGGAGTTGCTTAATATAAAACGTCTCGCGCTGAAACATCGAAATTGCAATATCGTTTACACTAAGATAACTCAAGAATGCTAATTCTAATCAAAAAAACCCTTTCTATGAACATTGTAGATTAAAGATCAAGGATTAAAATGCTTTTTTAGTTTTAAAAATCCGACCAATAGTTTCGTCAAAAAACTGTAAAATGTCAAAGCATGTCGTTACCACCGCGCTCCGACGCGGAGATGCGAGGATGGTTGAAAATCGCGTGGCCCGCGGTTTATCTGAATGTTAAAGCTGTCTTTATGTATTTTGGAGCTTAGACGGTCGGTTTTCGTTTAAAACAGCGGAAGATACATTGTTACTATAGCAACCGTTCTGATAATCTAAGATATAAGAATATAGTAGCTTTTAGTTTATGTACCTATTTGAGTATTGAGTAGGTATTTGTAAATATATTTTCAAATTCAATTAAATAAATTAATAACAGTTAAATATTAATAAACAAACATTATTTGAAAAAATAATTTTATTAATTATAGGTATCAATTATCAATTACAGCATTTAATTATGCTAAAATCCGCGTTAAAATAGTCCAAAGGTAGGATAGTAAAATTGTTTATAGTTAACGCTTAACCTTTCTAATAAAGTCTTTGATAATACATAATGTGTAATAGGATATAATATTGAATACTTGTGAAGTTGTGATATACATATCACAAATATTATGGGTGCTTGTGGAGTCGATATTTCGGAACTCGGAATTTTCTTCACTATCAGATAACATTTTCTGGGAAGCATTTGTGATTTTTAAGTTTTTCTTTACTTTATTTGCAGGTGTAATTTGAGCCATACATTTGCAGGACCCAATGCAACAGATTTGTTTTTTCTTGAAGGAACATTAAGGTCCGTTGCAATCTATAAAAATGTTTACTTAAATTAATAATATACTTATAATAATAATTTCTTTACCTTTTTTACAAATGCAAATATTTAAAGTATGGGTGTTCTCGGATAGTATTGATACTGTGGTTAAAATTGGCACCAGTTTTCCGTCAACAATTTTCCAGCCACAATCTGATACCTACATCTGGCAAGGATGGTCTGGGTATCGTACTGTTTAGCCATATTTTAGTCTGATAGTATACATACACGAAGACAATGCTATTTTAAACTGTCTAAAGTTGGAGGTAATTGCTGATCGGCTTTGAGGACGCTAAGATCCCTCTAAGGTCATTTATGCAATGCATATTTTCGTTGTTTGTATAGACTTGCATTACAAACTTTACTTTATTTTTGAAGATTTTAATTTTAATAAATCTTCTTCTAAATTGTCACTTATGCCAACATTACTAAGTAAATTGTGATGTGATAAAAACACTTTCCAGCATGGTTTTTTGGCCATTCCCACAAACTGACTGGTTGTATCACAAAATGTCAATGCACGAAACGCTGGTAGGCTTTTTGTCATTGAACTGTCCATTTTCAATTCATGGATTGATATAAATATTGTCTGGTAAAATAGAAGGATATACAAGATGCATATTGGATTGTAAGGATAGATATGTTTGGTTACTATTGGCATTTCAAAGATACTGACGCCGGACATTGGGATGAAAGTTCGAACCAAACAAACCGAAAGATTTATAGCAATCCATGAATTGAAAATAGACAGTTTAATGAAAAAATGCCTGCCAGCGTTTCATGCACTTACAGGTTGTGATACAACCAGTTAGTTTGTGGGAATGGGCAAAAAACCAAGCTGGCAAGTGTTTTTATCACATCACAATTTACTCAGGCACAATCAATGAGTAATTTTCTTCTCTTTATTTAACTACCTACATGATTCAAATACTATATTTTCCTCTTGTTACCACATATCAATATACCTATTGCTGAAATAAAAAATATTATATATCTTGGAGAATTTTCTCGTTATCATGATAACAAATTTGAACAATAATCGTCTGAAAATATACAGGGGCATGTCATAACGTAACTGGTTCGATAGAATATTCAACAATATTGTGATTATTATTATTTTTATGGTTTCGTATATCCACCTCTCTTTTCAATGAAAAATTTTCTTTGCTAGGGCACTTCCAGTTTTACCGGAAGTTAACCTCAACTCCGTCAATTTAAATGGATTGTACCTTCTTTATTGTATACATATTATTTGAATTTTATACATTATTTTAGGGAGACATTCATAACACTTTAATATAATTAAGTTTAACTCGTTTGAGATATTACTGTTTTTTTTTAATCTGTTTGACGCTGAAAACTGAAGGACCAGTATTCACCATATGATTAGAAGAATCTATAAACTCCACACGAGCAGGTCAACTGTTACCCATCTATCTACAGAGTGTCCAGTATTTAATTTACCTGTAAATTCAAACCTTCACAACACATTTTTTTTTAAACACAAAGCTCCTTAACTTTCCCATGTTCCAATACAAAAGGTGTTTTTTTAAGGATGATAGAACTTTAAACTTAAAAAAAATATTAAAGAAAATATTTTGTGATTAAAAAAGTAATATTATTTAAAAAAACAATCTATTACATTAAACATTTAAAAATTATTTGCGGCATGTAGCCACCCCGGCCACATGACCCGGCTGTCCGGAAGATAGCGTATTGTTTTGATCCAATTTTGGGTGACTTTTTCGAGCACTTCTGGTCGTATGTCGTGAATAACACGAACAATGTTGGCTTCTAAGGCTTCAATTGTTGCTGGGTTATCAGCATAATGACTTGACATAGCCCCACAGAAAATAATCTGCGGGCATCATATCACAGGACCTAGGTGGATAGTTAACAGATCCATTTCTCGAAATTAATTTGTCACCAACCCTTGTTTGCAATCACACTTTCACGTACACCGGTAATATTCCTTTCATTACGCACGTTCCTTCGACGCATTGGTGTTTTCAAATCATGTAGAGAGTATGTGGTACGAAATCTATCAACAGTACGACGAATAAATAGCTCAGATGGACGATCATGTGGGCCATAAAATTCACGAAGTTTTCTGTGCGTTTGGCGAACCGACGAATGATTTTCAAAGTAAATTTGAGGAATTTGGTAGCGTTGTTTAAGAGTGAATCTATTCATGATGATTTGCCAAAGTATACTGAAAATAAATTTTATAAACAGTGTCAGCCTAACAGTTCAGTCTGATAGTAGTTGTCATGTTCTATCAAACCTAAAAAAACACCCTTTATAATTATTATTCTGTAATGTTTTGCTGTGCGATGTTGCCAAGTCTGTCGAAAAATAATATTTCCTTTATTTTTAGTGACTAAATTATATTTTTTTTCTATGTGTGATATATTATTAAAACGATAAAAAATATTCTTTTTGAAGTTGATGATTTTTCCATAAAACTGAAACCTTGTAACTGAAATCCGACTAAGAAAGCGTATTCTGGCGATTTTAAAAATTTTCACATCAAGAGGTTCTCCAAAATGCAACACCCCAATTTTTTTCAAAATATTTTCAAACACCTGAACAGCTAGAACCGCTTCGTAAGTAGTATTAAGTTCTCAACCAACAAAATTCTCCCAAAAATTTAACACTCTCCCCGTCCACCCGTTTTTCTATCTCTTATAGTTTCCGAGATCTCAATACATTCAATTTGTATTTGCCAATTTGAGACACACTGTATAGTACTGCGAGAACGATAACAATGTATCTATAACGAGAAGATGGATTCCTGCCTTCATCAATTTTATCTCGTTTCACATTGTGTCTGAAATCGAGGTAAATTTTCAACGAAGATAAAGTGTAATCGAGGCGAAAGGAGGCGAGTTTTATCTTATTTTACGACATAGTCTGTAAAGTAAAGTTATTAAAGATTAAGAGAATAATTATTGCTTTTTAATAAATTTAATTTATCTTAAAAATATATGAACAATGGCACATGTGATGACTGATAATAAACTCTATTTCCCAAACAGAAATATAGAAAAAGACATTCAAAATACATAAATTTCGTGTCAAACTATTCTGTCTACACAGTACATTATTCTGCATGTTTTTAATGGTATACAGTTAGTAGTTCAGTGCATATCTAAAATTAAAAACGTTTCAGTAATTATGTTTTTTGTAAAAGACTTTTTTCATAAATTAAACTTTTCTTTAAAAAGGTAGTTCAACCTTCACAAAGATGATGATACTGCAATTTACAAGCTTTTCACGAATGGAAATAATGAGGCTTTAACTTTATACATATAAAAGTCTCGTAGCAATCCCATTCTGTTGCATATCATTTATTAAAATAATTAAACTCTGCACCCCTTGATACATTCAGCATCCACAAAGGGGTAGCTTCTGTAATTACTTTATTTAGAAACGAGAATGTGTCTTTCCAACTGTAGTTATTTTTACCTATTATTTATTATGAATTACAAACGGATTCAGAATCAGTATCCCAAATACCTATTTAATAGGTAATTACGGTACGGCTATATTTGGATCTTGACTCTACTATTATTTGGTCTGTGAATTTGGCACTACAGCCATAGGTGCTATTTGCAAAATTTATACTACCATTCATCACTGCCTGTAAAAAAAGGAGAAAATTTGCCAATGGGGCAAATTTCACACCTGACCAAACTAAAAGGTCGGTATTGAAAAATTGACATTCTATTTTGCTGATGTTTTCCAGTGTACTACCTGCAATTATTTACTGCTAGGGCATAGGTAGCTATTTTGTGCCAAATGTGTTCTTACTGCTTTCTCACTACTTATGGCAAAATTCAAAGGGGGAAAAGTATAAGCAATCCATTTCCTATTTTGCTGTTTACAGAGCTGCAATGACAGACCTGTACAGAGCAATCCATTTTTAATGGGAATCCAGGGTATCTCGGAAACTACCAGATGCACAACAAAACCGCTTGCGAATCCTCAAGCTACTTTTTCTAGTTTGACTTAATGGTTTTAAGATACAGGCATTTTTCAAATTTTGACATTTTCGTCAGGGCCCTGTATATAACTTTATTATTTTCAGATCTGTCAAAAAAGCTTAAAGGGAAAGCTTTTAGATCATTATATAATAAGTAGAATCGATTATCGTAGCCAATTTTTTTTATTGGGCCCCGTTTTTTAGATACAGACCTAACTTGTTATTTGTTTTAATACAAAAGGAATGTAATTAGATAAATTAATTATATCAATAAAATTAATTGAATTACTTGAATTAATTTAATTAGTTTAATTAATTAAAAAAATTAAATACATTTTTTATTTTATGAAATATTAGGAAACTAGTATAAATATTCAAATTGACCCTCATTTCGCTCAGTGCACTTGCGGCACCTTCGTTTCCTAGCTATAGCTCCTTTCTTTATTCCAATAATGTTTAAATTATTAGAAGCTTCTCGGGTTCTCTAAAAATAAATAAATAAATCAATGGGAATACGTGTTTCCCCCTATTTATTCATAAAAAAGTTGAATAAAGGTACTTCAACTCAAATAAACCCCTAAATAGTATATACTACTGTAACCAGAATCGAAAAGCCTTTTAAATAAACCAGAAATGTACAGGGTATTGTATTAAAAAAAACACAAGTTTGGTCTGTATCTGAAAAACGGGATCTACTAAAAAAAATTGGCTACGTCTATGGATTCTACTTGAAATTATCTAAAACTTTTTCCTTTACGCTTTTTTGATAGATCTGAAAATAATATAGTACAGGGCTCTGACAAAAATGGCAAAATTTGAAAAATGCCCTGTATCTCAAAACTTGAACACAGTAAACCCGATTTAATTTCACCATTAAGTCAAACTAGAAAAAATAGCTCGAGAGCTCGAGGACAAACGGTATTGTTGTGCATCTTGTAGATTACGAGATACCCTGGATTCCCATAAAAAAATGGACTGGTCCGTACAGTACACAACCATAAAATATGTAAACATAGGTAATAAATAACTAAAATATTACATTCTGTGCTGGGAGCCTGTTGAATTAGTATTCTATCGTATTCTGGCATAAATCAGAAAAGACACGTTGCTGATAATACACTTACTGTCTAATATATTCAGTGCGTAACATATTAAACACAAATTGGCTTATGTCAGACATAGGAATTTATAGAAACTGGTTTCTTACACCGAAAATTTACGGAGCTAATATGTAAATTGGTTAATCCAACTTAATCATGATTCGGCCTTATAGTCCAGTACCTAAGTACGGGCAATATTCCTCTAACAACTTCACCATAATACCCTAGTGCATCGTTGTAGAAGAATAGAAAGGTTAATTCCAGCTGAACTAGGCAATTACACAGAAACTGATGAATGTGATCATCAGACGATCACATTATTTGGGTGAAAATGGTGATTGTCACTATGCAGATAATAAAAACATTGTGAAACATTTGCTGAGGAAAATACTCTTGTACATATTACACGCTCCTACAAAAAACGTTTCCATGTTTGCAAAACAAGGCTGATATAGATTTACTGAATAAGAGTCAGTGCATGAATTATGAAATTAACTGATATATTCTCAGTTCAAAACAAATAAGAAAAAAAAAACATATGTTTGCAGACAGTAAACTAGAATTTTAAATTCAGTTGAATGATTCAGCCTGAATTGGTTCAAAATACGCTGCTGCAGACAAAAAAGGGATTGAGGTACCAATCTTAAAGATCATTGCCATGCCCGGGTGTGGATCAGCACTGTAAATAATTTTGTAGCTTATGAAATTAATATTAGCAGACTAACAGAAAATACCATATTGCTGAACTCAAGTATTTAGATTCTATCACGGTGACCGCGTGCTTAGACGTATCTCCAAAACTAATAGGGAAATAAATTTGAAATTTTGAGAGATGTCATTTTGGCAGGCGATTTATATTTTAAAAATATTTTCGGTTGTTTTCTACTTCTGCTTATAGCGGACGTTTATGTTAACTTGTTTATTTTAAATTAAACACCCTATATATTTTTGCATTTCCGAAAATAGCATAAAATTCTTAGTCAAAAATATGCCACATACCATAAAGCTAAACCAAGCCGTTTTGGAGATATTTGACGTTCTATAAAAAAAATTGACATGTGCAAGGGTTCGCTAGATTTCATATGGAATATTCAAATGACATATTTAACTTATTTTGTATTGCTGGAGAATGTCATAAAATAATTAGAGAATATGTAGAACTTTAAACAAGCGTTTTACTTTGCTACTACCCATGATCGAAAAGACTTTTGGAAAATCGAATCCTATTTCTTGAAATTTGGAAAAATAAATGCTGATAAGGAAATAATCAATCCAGTAACTACTGACGAAAATAATATGACTACCTAATAAAACTATTATTATTTTGAAGATCGATGGATTCGATCATGGCTGGACCATGGCTGTGGCCATCACGACTGATGAACTTTAACATCACTTGATTTTTATTTTATGGGGTCGCATAAAAACAATATTTTATATTTGATAGTTGAGTTCTATTTTCAATTTTGTTTTTTTATTCATGTTTGTTTATATTGTAGTGCCGTCGTTTTTAGTTGCATCATAGTTTACTTATGTTCTTTGCTGATGTTATATTATAATCGTGACTAACTTAGTATCAATTTCTATGAGTAATTTTATAAAATTGGCGAAAATAGAGATATCTCAAAACCCCTTTTAAACCCTACAATGAGTATTCTGGAAGAGAGAGAATTTAATTGTAAATAATATGATATAAACAAGTACGGGGTGTTCCATTTAACTTAAAAAAGTTTTAGCTACTTGAAATTCCCCAAATGTAAAGGGAGATATAGAATATTTGGTATAGCAGTATTGAATTTGTTTTAACTCTAAAGTATAGCATAAGGCTATTAGGCTCTTTCCTTTTATCAAGAACCGAATAAACCCGTGCTAAACGAAAAAAGTTATAAAGCTTCTCGCGAACCCTTACACCTATCAACATTTTTAAAAACTGTCAAATATCTCCGAAACGGATGGGTTTAGTTATAGGAAATGTGACATATTTTTGACTTAAAGTTTTATGGTATTTTCCATTTAAAATAACCAAGTTGACAGATTTGCGGTATAACCGGTAGTAGAAACAACAAAAATATTTTTAAAAAACAGATCTTTTGGCAAAATAGACCTGTCCAGATTACTCCATAACTTTTACTCGATATAAATGATATCAATACAATATCTGGAAATTTTAGTTAAAGAATTTCATCATCTAATGGCCCTAAGAAATATTGAACAATTTATGACTGCTTTCCCTATATCTGAGCCATAATAAACCCGAATTTAGAGCATATTAGCTTCAATAATTTTTGGGCGAATGTATATAAATGATACTGTACAATATTTGGGATTTTTTATAGAAAATTCCATCACCCAATGATCCTATAAAATCTTGATTCACAAATTTAATATAATTAATTAAAGTTCAGTTTAAACTTTGGATTCCAATTGAAATACCTGTTTATCTACTGTAAAATTACAGTCACATTTTAACCTCCTTTTCTTGGACTACTTCAATAACTCGTGCCGAATGTATTCACTTATCTACCTACCCCTACTTGGTTTTTCTTCTACTGCGTAATTTATTGGTTTGCCGCAAATTACCGAAAAATGGCTAGACCATTTGCGTGCTGGGATATTTATTATCCTCACCAGAGGGAGTATCATTATTTTAGTTACAATTAGCAGTACCATAACTAATTGTTTGTTACTTCTCTTGAATAGGTAATTGTTGAAATGTTTTATTAGAATATTTGTATATTAAGTAATGATAACAAGGTACTTAAATTATTAAATCCTATGATATATACAGATTTCAGTTTTGAGAGATAATAGTATAGCTCGATGGACTTAGTTGCACTTTCTTTCATTTACTTGTTAATATTTACTTAGCGAGTTTATTACGAAAGATAGAAACAGTTTAATTTGGAAAAGGCTCTTCAGATTGCATTTTGGAGCTCACTAAAAGAAGTAAGGAACACGAGAAAGTTTCGAAAAAAAACAAGCGCCTATATTTTCAATGAAATTGCATACGTTAGTGTGTTTTTTACATATTTGGGTAAATCAACTTTTTCAAGGATACTGTCTTTGGTATAGACTCTTTTCAAATATTTCTTGTCATTAAAAATATATCTCAGATATACCCACTCGAGGTCTAACTAGATAAATGCAAGAATAGAGAATATTTTAGTATATTTTATGTCGAAACTTTCGGACAATGTTTTTTAATTTTTTATATAAACGAGGACAAAATATAATAGAGCAACTTTACAGTTTACAATTTAGATCTTTATAGTTTTTTATGTAATAATTTTTCAAGAATCTAACAAAAATCTTGCCAACGTTATTTTTTAAGAACAATAACAAAATAATTTGAGGTCCTTTAAAACTAAAAATCCACTTCGCCCTATTTTTTTTATAAATACTGTTTTCGCCATATGTATAAATATAAAGCCGTGTCCACATTATGCCGAATAGTGTCGATCGACGCGGTCGAGCGACAATATCGATCGGCAAACCTAGAGTTTCGACTCGTCCACATTGTATTTATGTACTTAGTATGTGTAGACGTGTTGACCGATATACATCGCCGCGCCATTTAAGTAAAACTCTAGTTGACTCTCTTTGATATAGTTTTTTAATTTAGATATTAAAATAATGAGTGATGCAGAAGATATTGCAGTGGCCACTACTGCAATATCATTGCAGTTGTTGGAAACCAACAACAGCGTTGGCGTCGTCCTCGGAGGTTTTGGATACGGCCCAGCCTGGTCAATAGCAGGAAAAAGTATCCCACACAGGAATTTATGCAAGATTTACTGCTAGATGAGATTGATGAATTAAATCTGGAATACAGATGTGACGCAGGCTTTAAAAACTTTTTTAGAATGAAGAGTTCCGATTTTGAAAATTTATTGAGAATGATTGCGCCAAAAATCATTAAAAAAAATACATCATTCAGAAATGCTATTCCTGTGAGCGAGCGCCTTGCAGTAACGCTGCGATTTTTAGCCACTGGAGATTCATACACATCATTGGGCTACCATTTGAAGATTTCAAAGCAAGCGATCTCTTGTATTGTACCATCAGTCTGTGATGCCCTGGTAGAAGCGCTGCGAGATTTTATCAAGGTAAGAAAAGTATTCCAAAATTCATAAGAATTGTTATATTCTTTTATTTAAACAAAATCATATAGATTTTAAACTTAAAAAAAGTACACTGTAATTTAAATAGCCAATATATTGAGATTTCAAACTTAAAAAAACTATATTCCAAGTTACATACAATCATTCATAGAGAAAGAAGCTGCTCCACAATGTCATGTGAGGTAGTAACATTTTCACTCGTTGGGGTAGGTGGAGCAGGAGAAGGTGATGGTGAAGCATAGGATGAAGATGAATGTGGTGAATTCAAGCTCGGAGAGTGAGATGATGGGTAGAACGACGGCGGGGATTGCAAAGTTGTGTGTCCATGAAAAATGGGTTGAGAATTGTACGAGAAATATCCCATCTCTGCCTCAAATAATGCATTATTAATAATTTGTTGTACCCTAAACCTTGCTTGTGGTGAGGTAAGGTTCCTCAACTTCAGGGCCACCTGTTCTCCATATAATGAATATTTATCTTTGTCCTTCTTCTTTGACTGAATCGACCTCAATAGGTTTACCGCCTCATCCATGATTGGAGCGTTAGCAGCAGAAGTTGAACTTACTTTACGCTTTTTAAGTGGTTGCTTTGGGGAAGTAAATGTTTTTTCAGAAGGCATGTCCATAACTACAACATTAACTTCCGCGTTTGATAACTCCGCATTATCCGCGTTTCCTTGATTATTATTTTCCTTCTCTTTTTCGTCATGCTCTGGGTGTTGTGAACCCTGGAAAAAAATATACTGCATAGACACAATTTTAAAACTGTAATTTTTTAATTGTCATGTTTTTAATCCAAATTATTATTATGCTTTTTACAGATGCCGCGAAGTGCAGATGAATGGGAATGTGTTGCAAAATTGTACAATGACAAGTGGAACTATCCAAGCTGCGTGGGTGCCATTGATGGCAAGCATATAAACATTCAAGCACCAATACACTCAGGCTCGGAATATTTTAATTATAAGGGTTTCTTTAGTATCGTCCTGCTTGCCGTAGTAGATGCAAATTACAAATTTTTGTACGCGAACGTTAGTTGCCAGGGTAGAATTTCTGATGGAGGAGTTTTCAATAATACATCTTTTAAGAACTGTCTAGATGATAACAATATGCACTTTCCATTACCACGACCTCTACCGCAACGGAGCCTTCCAATACCACATGTCTTTGTAGGGGACGAAGCGTTTCAACTAAGCCCTAATATTATGAAGCCATTCTCTGGATGCCATGATAAGGGATCGCCTAAAAGGATATTTAACTACCGATTGAGTAGGGCTCGAAGAGTCTCTGAAAATGCATTTGGTATAATGTCTTCCAGTTTTCGTATATTTAAGAAACCAATGATATTGGAGCCAGATACAGCAACAAAAGTGACATTGGCTGCAATTTATTTACATAATTATTTGAGGAAAAGCGGGTCAAGAGGTGTTTACTGTCCCGTTGGGATGTTGGATGCGGAACATTCTAACATTGGAGAAGTTATACCGGGCATATGGAGACGAGATCCATCAACTAGTCAAATAAATACTTTTCCTGTAGTTCCACGTAGAAGCTGCACTGACGCTCAGACTATTAGAAATGAATTTGTAGACTACTTTGTTTCCGCCCAAGACGCAGTACAGTTTCAATACGACAAGTGATTTGACATTTATTTGATTGTACGTTTTATTGAAACCATGAGTAATATGAATTCTTTACCTACATATGCAAATATTAAGTACAATCTAATCCAAGTTTTACAATATGAATAAACAAGTATGCTTTCTTAAGTAGCAATGTAATATTTTTTTTGTGAAAAATTCATAGTTCCTTTGTGTCTTACTAGTAACGAACCACTCTGTATTAATATTTTAACTATTATATATAATTTATTAAAATTACATCTGTATCCTCAGTGTTCGTTGGTTTGTTTTTATCCACTAAAAACATCACCATTTTGTATGCAAACCATTTGCTGACGTACACGTCGTCTGCACCGGTCCCAGTCTTTCTCGACTCTTTTTCCTTCTTTCTTTCTCTAGCAAACTGACTTTGTAAATTTTTTACCTTTTTTTCAACCTCCTGTTTATCAATTCCAAAAGAAATTGCAATTTCTGTCAGCCCATCATGCCTTTTATTTTTATTTTTGTACTGTTTATCAGTTGAGTTCCACAATACAAATCAATCACGATACATTTCAATAAAAGACAATGTTTACTCTTCACTCCAATTCATCATGAGACAATAAAAAAATAGTACCTAGGTAATCAGAAAAAAATAAACACACTGCACAACAGACAAAATTAATCAAAATGACTACGTTTGTAGATACCTAGTACATATGTAAATGTTCGTGTTTACATCGGCTGGCACTTAAAATGTTGAACAACATGCTTCAACACGTCTACACTATTCATGTCGAATAGACTTTCTTTGATCCGTACCGACTTGGTTCGGGTTGCGTTCGACTCGACCCGACATGATTCAACAATGCCGGGCGACACGTCTAGACTGTACCGACATTGTCGATCGACCGAGTCGATCGACACCATTCGGCATAATGTGGACACGGCTTAAGGTCAGAAACCGACTCGACATCATTTCGAAATTGAGAATAGAACTAACTATTTCTATTAACCTAGGAATTAATAAATTATATTATATTATATTGCGGTCATTGTTTATGGAAGACATTACATTTTTTTCAGAATTTGATTTAGACAATAAAATATTGTAAATTCATTATAAATCGAAATGTAGAAGTTACTTTAAAAATACTTTATTTATTTACATATTTATGTAATTAATACACTATGATTCTAGTTTACCTGGTTTTTAAAATGTTTGAGTCCAGGCGAGGGTCCAGGCACAATTACACAATAGCTATTTGTATTAAGAGCGCAAAGTGGTACATTGTCGTTCTGAGCGAGAAGTTTGTCTCGCTCAGAGACAAATTTTTGTTGAATATTTTTTTCGCCACAAAACGCCACAAAACGCTTTATCAAAAATCATCTAAGGATAAAATAACCTTAGAATACTCCAAGGAATAACCTGTTGAATTTTTGCCGTATGTTTAACTAACACCCTATATATACATACTGTTTTCCTATAAAAAAAATAACGAAATCTTCTGTTTATAACACATTGTCCAAGTACTGTATTATATTAGGTAGTTTCATCAAATAAAATATTTAACTTAACTAATTTTTTATTTTAAATATTATACTGGTGAAATTTAAACAATGCAAACAAATTTTTACTTACATTTCGATACAATGACATGTAAATGTTTCAATATACTGCAACTAATTTGCACATTTCTGCAAATCGATTCAGAATGGTTTAATTATATTATTCCCATATCACCAGTGGCAAATTAGATTTGATTATAAAAGCCATACCATATGCAAATGAAAGTGGCCGAAACGATCGTTTCCGCAAGCAATGCAGATACCGTGACCGCCAGACATTACCTTTTTTTTCCGAAAGAATCACGATCTCTGCTTATCCAGACCCATTACGAAAACATATTACGTAACATAAATTTTCTTAACCAATAAAAGTTGAACAGATTTACTCTCCGTTGAAGCTACAAATTTGCCCGCTAACACCACATTAAATCGTGGCACATGCTCTGTGTTAATCCTGGATTTTATCGCTACTTATCGGATTTTTATGCCAGTCTTGTGATGGACGCTTATTTGATTTTTCCAACTGGTAGGTGAACAGGGATATTATCCAGCAATTGGCACGTTGTCAAATAATGCAACAAATAGGTCGCAGTTAAAATAAAACAGCGTTATTTATTTCAAGTCGTTAAACTAGGTCACGTGCAATTTAAAACAAATTTTTCAATATCCATAGTGAACACAGATCACTCCCAAAATGGGTAATTATTTATTAGGTTTATATTGAATACGTAGTTTTAATTGCAATAAATTTATCATTAAGTTTGGGAATTGTGTAGACACCGATAATAGTAAGTCTAGCTGCTGGAGTAAACTAAATGGCACTTTCTAAAGTGTTGAACATTGCGTGTAGAAGATTTTTGGCATTCCTAATCAATTCTAAAAGTTTTACTTGCAGGACTAAACTGATTGCATATAAAAGTCTAAAAAGTACCTTTAATTTATTGAAAGAATTATTCATACTTTAAATATCACAATTCTAAAAGATGAAGGTAACTCTATTGGACTTACCGTTTATTGTTTTGTAAATTGCCACCCTAGAGACACCCCATACAAAGGTGAAATATTTTGAGTCCACAGAAAAGTTGGTTACTTATTAAATTTCAATTGTTTCTCTACACGCGTTAAAAAGTTATAAGGCTGTACCGGAACTTTCGCCGGATCCTGTATTTTACTTATTAGTGTAAATGGAACTACAACCGATAAAGTCAGGACGGTAGCATATAACCAATGTTTTACTGGATGTATCAATTGAAAATAATTCAATATTCAGTTACCCAACAATTTCTAATACTAAAAACTGTTACATTATTTGTTTGTTGAAGTCTACTTGCTTCCTACCTTAGGGGCCTAATACTTTTACGGATACATTTTTTCATGTTTCAAATATGTACAAATTACGTTTGTATTATACTGAAAGAAATTTTTCCAATACAAATGGATATTTGATTAGAGATTTTACTTCATATAAAGTTTTAAAACATCAAACATAAAATAATAATATAATAAAATCTTTAGCTCTCACTCTCATCGTAATAAGTCCAGTTGTCTGAAACTTATGTGGGAGAGGGACGACATATTATTATTTAGTAGTACAACTATTTCTACGGTTCAGTGAACTATCGCTTCCCCTCAGTAGGACACAATGTTAATATAGATTTAGTTTTAATTGTCTCCAGATGATGCCAACGCGCGTCGAGTGCAGTATAGTGTTTTGGTGTTATGTGGAAAACTAGGTCAGTGTTATCTTCACACCAAATGTTCCAATGTCAGTGTCAGTCTAGTAGTACATCCAGTACTTTTCAGGGCTTCTTTTGTCAACTATCTGGTTAACAGCAATTTACTTTTACTGTCTGTTCCCAATACTGAAAATGAGATAGGTACTGTATCACATGTACATGTAAATAGACTAAAAATTCTGTATAAAGTTACACTTCTCAGAGAGAACCTAATTATATGACAGGAAGAAGTAGGGATGCCAAAAGGAATATCACTTTCATATATCAGGTATTGTCATGGGAATGTTTTCACCAAATGAATTTAATGTTTTTATACAAACACCTATTTGTTATATCATGTTCAAAACCATATTACTTTGAAGGAATACTTTTCCTATATTATATAAACTTTTTCTCAACGTTTATAATAATGGTGTGATGTGATGACAGAAGGTTAAAGTTTCTTGTAAATAACAGTTGACGAACTTAACTAATGGACTGCTTTTACTTTCTCTCTAGGAGGCTTTATCTTAGGATTAAGGGCGAATGTAAGGATAAATCGATGAGATCATACTGCGCTAGGTTGAGTTAAAATTAATGGGTATCTGACGTAAAATTATGAAGCTTCCATAGTTTTCTGGAGATTTTGACGTTAATCATCTTTTTACACACACCAACTTTGTGTCTCCATAGTTGGTCGGAATAAAGTATTTTTAGTAAACTGTGGTTTCTGTATAATGAAAGATACTAGGTATATAGAATTTTATAATAATTATGTTATAATTAATAGTATGACTTTTCGTTCATGGAATAAATATAAAACCAAATAATTATTATGAAATAAAACCAGCATTATTTGTCCTTAATACAATTCCATCGTAATCGGAATTTTGGTTGCTGCTTTCTTAAAATAAAGCTTTGTGCCTAATTTTTACATATTCTCTATGAGAATATTCGAAGCACCTATATTGGTACAATTGGATGGATGTATGTATATCCATACCAATAAATATTTACCCAGTAAATATTTTATTGGTATTATTACATTACATACAGAAGAAAATGGGGCAATAAAAGTTGTTTCGGATTTAATGCGGGAAGTCATACAGGACAATTTAAAAATTTCAAACTTCACCGCTACTAACTTTTTATATTAGTTTTTAGTAAAGTACAGGTATTGCTGTTTACCTAATCGAGAAAATTTGTTCCACTATATATTTTTTCTTATTAGTAAATTAACAAAAAAAACTCAATCTTATCTTATAGTGTGGTTTGATGAATGATAAAATAAAATTTGTTTGTTCTATGCGAACAGTGACGTAGGTAGTTTTCCAGATAACACCAAAACACTATACTATATGGTGTTTTGGTGTTATGTGGAAACTACGCCAGCGTTATCTTCACAGCACGGTTTCCATCCCCTTTCAGGTTTTCAAGATGTTTTATGCGATTTCACACATTTAAGCACTAGAGCAATTTGAAAATGATTTTTTGCTCCTTATTCTGTCATAATAATATGTAAAGTAATTATTGTAAATTCAAATAAATTTCTATTAATATAAAAATTAAAGTACTTACATGGAATAATTTCAAATAAAAGAATATATTTACAATTAATTTGGTTTTAGGTAAGTATATTTAAGGTAACTTATGTAAGGTGACTTAATTTTCCACATAACAGCAAGACATTATATTGCACTTGACGCGCGTTTTACCAACCTAGTTAGCATCATCTGAAAATGATTAAAACTACTATCCTCAGTTTTAATCATCTCCAGATTATTCCAACTTGGTTGGCGAAACGCGTATCGAGTACAGTATAGTGTTATGTGGAAAACGACATCAGTGTTATCTTCACACCAAAGATTCCAACCCTTTTCAAGATCATATTTAAGGTATTGGAAGGAGATGCCGAAAACAACTACTCCACGGGCAATATGCCCCGACTGGCGTTGCATTACATCAACATCTCCATGGATGTCGCCACACCCTTCATCAAGACCAAATACCAGACAATGACCGGTTTCGATCTTGTTATGATCTCGTCAGACTGCCATAGGTATTGGAATCGATGAATGATCTGGCGACGTGATTGCCTAAGGGGCATAGTGAATGTTTGTAGTGGCGAGATACAGTGAAATACACTGCAGTGCCCTCTTTGGGTCTTTGCTACTACCTGTCGCTTTCTGCAGATCGTTATCTGTCTGTCAATTAGACAATAATTGTCAGACAGGTAGTAGCAAAGACCCAAAGAGGGCACTGCAGTGTATTTCACTGTATCTCGCCACTACAATCATATTTAAGGTATTTAACCAATAAGTTAATTATATAAATTGTGTTCTTATTATACATGTAGATAGGTAAGTATATTATATTTGTTTTAGATATCGGTAATAATAAAAGCATTTTATAGAATTAGTTCATATTGGAGTAAACCTTGAAAAATATACACTAAAACTTTGACAATGGTTAATAGATAAATATTTTATTTCCTTATCTTAACGAAAATCCTAATTATATTATTTATTTAACGACGTACATATTTCATTAAACTTGGCTTAAAACAATTTAAAAAAGATTTTTTCAAAATACTTAAAAGTGTTTAGTAATTTACATTTTATATATTAAACTAATATTTTCATTGATAACGTTTAAGAACATTGTAAAATGCTGAACTATCAAACATGTAAAATGACGTCCATAAATAACATGACTGAAGTACATAAAAGTTTTTCATACGGTAACTGAAGTTGGAGAATTTCAACGTAAGATTTTAAATCGGTTTCTACTTATTGGATGGCGGTGTTCTCCTGCTAGGTTTCGTTGAAACCGATTTTGATTCTTGGAGTGTGGTGTCTCGACTTGGATAGAACCGTGTCGTTTGTAAGGAGTTATAGAAGAAAACTGTGCCACCCTACAGGTTTATAGCTCCTGTTTTTTTTTTTTGACAATATTGTTATTGAGATCAAATTTAAATTGGAAAAAAAATTAGATAAAAATTGGTATTATATGTTTGGAAAGTTATACGTGCAGAATTCGTGTTGTAAATAGATTATGAGGTATTTGTTATACGAAAATCAGGTTCATATTTAATTTACCTAAAATAGATTTGTCAACGTACGTGCTCTGGTTGCATATTTAGTAAAATATACAACCACACTGACCAACTAGTGTGCCAGAAGAATTCATTTAAACGCCCAATTTATTTAAATGAGGTTTTTCATTTTGTTGCTCTAATGTTCCAGAAAGTGAATCTCTTTCTGGTATAATATTTTGTCATATTAAAAGAAGGCAGACTACTCTGATCTAGCAGTCTGTTACCAAATTTTAATTCATAAATATGATATTTTAGTTGTTGTCGATTATGTGATATGTGCATTTTGAAGCTTGATCATATTTTTTGTTTCTATTTTACATTGAATTAAATTTAATAAAAAAATAACTCGCAAGCAGATATAGATATGAAAAAATGATTACATATCCATTTAACTGATGAGTTGTACGCAAAATAGATAGTGAAATATTGAAAGTGGAAAATTATTAAACGTATACATCATTGTTATCGTTATTAATTAAATTGTATAATTAATTTACTCTGGTCTGCGCAGCAATAAATGTACTCATGTAGCGAACAAATTGGATTTTTCAATTTGTGTGAATAATACATTCATACCTAGGTAATTCTTAAATACTCAAACTAAAATTATGAACTTGCGGTAATTGAAATTTAACCTAGTATATAAATTACCATAATATATATACTTTATATTACGGTAATATTTTTATTTTTTCTTCTTGGGAATATGGTTCGAAGTGACTAATTTTTTTATTAAATGGAAATTGTTTTATTTTCCAGACGTTTCAGTAAGTGATTGTTGCCATTATCAATGAATTGATCTTAATACCTAGATATAAAAATTATATTTTACATTATTTTGCAGATGGATATAATTTGCAAATTACATACCTCAACCATATAGATGATATCAGTCGTTTTTTACACTTTTTCATTAATTCACTTAAACTTATCTAAACTTCTATTTTTATTAAAAATTATTTTTTCTTTTTGTAAATCATGTTTTGCTTCTCAGGTTCAAAGATTTGCATTAGACTGAATGTTTAATGAAATTGTCGGCCTATTGCTGAGACTAAAGCCTCTCAACGACACTAGAATACGAGTAACGTCAACCGGAAAATATTGCAGTTTTACAACTTTGTCCAGAGGAATAGCCACATATATTTAATTTCATTGTAGGTCTATACTACAAATATTCGAAAAATTATATATAAGAGGGTACAAATCATTTACTACGACCCAACAATGACTTCCACATATCAAGTATTGTAATGGCAACCATGGTGATTGTGTTTTGGAATCAATTATGTCCGACAAGAAAGAAAATCCCAACGTGTCACGGTTTTTTTAACGTTGGGACACTTTCGTATTTTTGACTCCCTTACTACCGCTTGACAACCATATATCAGCTGGTTGTCATAAAAAATGTTGAATGTGTTAGAATCTTACAGTTTATTGTATTTTGACCCCCTTACTATGGCCTTGGTTTTCACATACCACATGCGAATAATTTTAAGATCCCTTTAATACAAGTCCTATAGTTTACTACATTACATTAGTATTAGTATTACATTAGTAATTACATATCTATAGTTTACTTTATTGATCTATTACAAAATATGCCTGAATCATATCTCAATTTTTATTTTTGGTGTTATGTTAATCAGATTGGGTGTCATTATTCTCAATTAAAAAATAAAATTACTTAAACCAGGCAGTAATGTGATAAATGCGGTCTTAATATGCAAAATATCCTGTAAATTATTGTTTTAAGGGTCCATTCACTGTATAGACTTGACAGATATGAATTCGGGGTCTAGTTGAGAGGTTGGGTAGCCGATGGGTAAAGACTTACATATTCCCACTACCGAATTATTTATATTTCGGAGGTGCGCGTAAAGCCGAAGTAAAAAGGCACATGGAAATAAAGTTAGCCCTTATTGCAACGGTACCGGATTTGTCTTATAATAATGGCAACAAAATTTCTTTTTAATGTTATAAATTATATATCACCGGAAAGATCAAAAAATGAACTAGATCCTTATAGTAACAAATTTTTGCTTAATATATGTATTTTAGAGAAAATAATTTTTGGAAATACGCTATTTTAGTTCAAGATTGTTTGCCAGGAATTTTAAAAATGAAAAGTATTACAAAAAATTACTACTATAGGGATTTAGATTAAAGTCTTATCTTTCAATACTTTTTTACTAAAAGTCGCTATCTTTTATAGTTTTTTTAAAATGAAACACGAGACGAACGCTGATTTTGGGCTTATTTCGGACTAGTGAATGGACTCTTAATACGTTTTATAATTTGGTATACCTGCTTTGTATCGAGTGTTTTAACTAGATTAAAGTAATTATTTGCCCTAATCCTCCTTGAATACTTTATTTAATAATAATAATATTTCATTTGAATTTTATTCCTACTTTAACGACCTTTTTAATGATGTTGCAGGTTAAGCCTCAATAAATTTAAATATTGCTAATGGCTAAAATGACATACCTAGGTACTAGTATTATTATTACAATATACATAAATTATTAGTTTCAGTATTCGTGATAATACAGAAAAATAATACACAGAAACATATTTCATATCATTTCTGTCTATACGCGCATGCATATATACCAAAAAGCTATAAATTATGGTCTTCAAAGGGCATATCGACGGTAATCTTGACTTATTGTGAAAAATTTGAATAATGTCGAGAAACTACTTTACATAAATATTTACATTACATAAACTTTGTCTCTGACACAGTGTATCTACGTTTCAGAAATACGAATTTATTTCGGTTACGCAGGTAGGGGCATTCAACAACATAAAGCAAAATAGAGAAAGACCATTTAATTTTCAATATATAAAATTACTACACAATATGTACAGATTCTATCCATTATTTTCTGTATTATTATTAAAAAAATATTTGCTAACTATTGAAATATCTAGCAATTATTGTTTAACTATAAAATTTTGGTCGGAATCTTAATTAAAATCCAATTAAAGTCGCACAGTCATGCAAGATTAAAAATAGAAAAATAGACACATTATTCAGAAGTATCTGGTTTTTAGATTAATATTTACCTAACCAAATGATTCACAATTTTAACATTAAAAAACAAAATATTAATTTTGTTCAATTGAGTGAATAATTAACTTATATTAAAAAAAGGTTATTTTAAAACACCAATCCCAAATAGAGGGTTATTTCGGAACTATGACAAGATATCCCATAAAACCAACGGTATTTAGAAATATCATAAATAAATTCGTTGGTTTTGAGTTATTAGGTCAGCATATAAACAAAAAGATCAGGCGTCAGAAATTATTAATGACTATGGTAGTACATACGTGGGCTATGCCATTTAGTAAAACATTTTACGATTAATAGTGGTTCACGGCAACTGCAGTTCTTTAAAATAGCTACACACAGTTTTCATTTCTTGACACTGATTCCATATTATTCCATATTATAGCAACACTCCCTGATTTATGGTTATGCTCTAAAATTAGTAAGATATTCCATAAATCTAAAGACGTTGCGGCAAAATACAAGTAACTTAACAAACCATATAACACTATAATGGACTCTCCAATATTAACACAAAACAATACTTACTTTTGAATTTCTTCTAATAAACCTTCTTTAATTTTTTTATTTTCTTTTATTAAATTAGATTCTCTGACATTAGCTCGGGCTGATCTCAGAGTAGGGACAAATTCGAAGCTTTACAATAATTAATATTATATTTTATACCACCTTCTGGACGCTAGCATAATTTTGTATTTAACGGTATATGCGTAGATAATAGTTTATAATATAATGTTTGGTCTATTGAAAGAAACAGTAAAAACATATTATATATACTATATTACAATAAAAAATGTGTAGAGAAAAATAACAACAAAACCACCTTACCACCAAGGTGTATCTGCCAATAACGAAATAGATCTGGCTTACAAAAAATGATTCTTCTCGCCTCGGAGAATATATTTCAACCTCTTACCAATAGATAGTATCAGTAATGATGGTCGGAGTGGACGACAACGTGCAGAGAATGGTCTTCAGGAAACTAACAACAAGATAATGTTGCTTGGCTAGCTTCTTGTTGTTCCTGATACTTCTAATGGGGATGCAAGTGCCTTCTCCTACGTTGTTCTAACGGTGGGAGTTGAAATTCCAGTTTGGTTCTCTTTTTCCAGGAACCCAAGCTTTTTTACATGAAATGGGAAGTGTTTCGACCAAGATCGTACAGAAAAATTATATGAACTAATATGACAGCAAGATCACAACAGTGTATTTTGCAATAATAACAGCTTACTGCAATCTGTTATAATAAAAATTTAAACTACTGAACTCAAAATTCACAAAAATTGATATATCAAATTTACTTGAAATGGGAATCACCCAATATATTAAATTGCAAGAAAATCCAAAATATGTAATTTAGAATGATAATGAATACTTGAAAATATAAAATATAATTAACTAAAATAAGTGAAGGAACTTTCAGTATAATACACTTAGGTACAAAAAGGTATTAATAATTAACTCTTTGATTAAACTCTAACAAAAAAAAACAACGCCAACCACGTGACCTGAAAATTCACCAAAGAATCTAATTTCCACCTAACTGGAATATAAATATACAGGGTGTGTCATTAGTGGGTAATTGTTCGATTACTCACAAACGGTACGTTATATCATAAAACTTTCTATATGAAAGTTTTTTGGCGCTAAAAGTACATATTGTAAAAATATTTTCAATTACACAGGGTGTTCCAAAAAGTCGGGACAAGGGACAATTTGATTATTTCAAATGCGACACCCCATATATTATTATATTTTTGAAATCTAGGGATCACTAGGAACATATTTGTATTAAGGTTCCTTATAGCTATCTCTTTTCGTTTTCGAGATATTTAACAGTTAATGGAAAAAACCTCGTAACACTGCATTGGAAAATAAATAAAATTTCCTCTATGTCACAATGTGAAAAGGAAAAAATATAGTGTCAGTTAGCACAAGGGATACCTTAAATATTGCACTTGAAATTATTTGGCCATTTTATACAGGGTGATTTTTATCGTGATTTATATTTCACAATGTTAAATTACCTAAATCTAATTTTTTTAAAATGGAACACCCTGAATTTTTTTATGGCATTAGATGTAGAATTTAATTATCTTTCAAATGGTATTAGGATGTCCTATACGAAAAGTTGACCGGTTTCGAGATATTCACGATTTTTTGAAAATTTAGCTTCCATAACTGATAATTACAAATTATAGTCAAGTAAGGTATGAAAACAATTTATTTTGTTGTGGAAATTATTTAACTGTCAAATAAATATTCGATTTTGTGTAATCTGTACATTTTATATGCAAGATGCACTATTCCAAAATGCTCTCAAAAGTACCACGAATTTTGTTCATCATGTTTTCTCGTATGGTTGATGGTGTGCGGTAAACTAAATCATAAAAAAAATCCAATTTTGTAAGGTCCGGGTACCGAGGAGACCATAACATAGGTTCACCCTTCCTATCCACCTATTAGTGTAGGTACTCCCTATTTAAAAATCTCCTTACTGAACCACTGTAATGTATAGGGCAACCGTCATGCCGCAACCGCATGCCTACTAAAATGTTCAGAGGAATATCTTCAAGATAATTTTAAAGTTGATTTTCCAAAAAATGCAAACAAATTTCTCCATTGACAGTCCTCATGGACCTATCTCATGGTCTCCTTCGTATCCGGACCTTACAAAATTAGATTTTTTTTATGGGGATACACAAAAGATTTAGTTTACCACACACCATCAACCATACGAGAAAACATGATGAACAGAGAATTCGCGGTGCTTTTGAGAGCATTTTGGAATAGTGCATCTTGCATATAAAATGTACATATTACACAAAATCGAATATTTATTTGACAAGTAAATAAGTTCCACAACAAAATAAATTGTTGTCATGTCTTACTTGACTATAATTTGTAATTATCAGTTATGGAAGCTAAATTTTCAAAAAATCGTGAATATCTCGAAACCGGTCAACTTTTCGTGTAGGACATCCCAATACCATTTGAAAGGTAATTAAATTCTACATCTAATGCCATAAAAAAATTGAGGATGTTCCATTTAAAAAAATGAGATTTAGGCAATTTAACATTGTGAAATATAAATCACGACAAAAATCACCCTGTATAAAATGGCCGAATAATTTCAAGTGCAATATTTAAGGTATCCCATGTGCTAACTGACACTACATTTTTTTCTTTGTCACATTGTGTCATAGAGAAAATTTTATTTATTTTCCAATGTAGTGTTACGAGGTTTTTTCCATTAACTGTTAAATATCTCGAAAACGAAAAGAGATAGCTATAGTGAACCTTGATACAAATATGTTCTTGGTGATCCCTAGATTTCAAAAATATAATAATATACCTATAGGGTGTCGCATTTGAAATAACCAACTTGCACCTTGTTCCGACTTTTTGGAACATCCTGTGTAATTGAACATATTTTTACAATATGCACTTTTAGTGCTAAAAAACTTTCATATAAAAAGTTTTTTGATATAATGTACCGTTTGTGAGTAATAGAACAATTACCCACTAATGACACACCCTGTATAACTAAACAATAGACTACTGAATAGGTACCTTTACACTTACGCTCAATCGTGAGCGACTGGAGCGCCCCGTTCCAATCGCGCGTATTTTCGCGCAACCCTGAGTGTCGCGTTCTAAAACTTTGTTGTTAAAAATTGACACGCTCCAATCGCACGGTATTGCCTGCGCGGTGAAATATGACATGATAACACTGCTAGTGTAAATTGAAAAGTGTCAAGTTTCTCGCGCGATAGTCGTGGCTCGTGGAGTGTTAAAAATTTCAACAGTTTTATAGACCGTTTGTTCCGAAATGGAGCAAATTATAAACAAAAAATGAAAATTAAAAGTGGCTTTATGCGTTATGGCTTATCTTGATATGTCAAATAAAAGGCAAAAAAGAAAGTGCTGGGTATCTGCCATAGTCTATAAAAAAATACAAAAACGCTTACAAATCTGCGAATCCTAGGTAGGTATGTTTATATTAAAAAATTAAAAAAGTACTTACCGCCTTTTAAGGGTAAACTCCACAAGACCGCGTGAAAATCGAAGTAAACTTTACCCTACGTGAAATTTGCGCATGAAAACAACTGACGAAGTAATGCAGGATTTGACACGTCTAAGAACCGCGCGATTATATACATTTACACTAACAACAGAGCTGTCCAGTATTTGAAATAAAAGTAATTGAAAAAGTATTTCAAATACTTTCGGTATTTGAAGCACTTTATTTCAAATCCTTTCGATTGTCGGTATTTGGTGCTTGGTATTTGACAACTTTTGGTCGAGTATTTGGATTTGGTATTTGATTTTCAGAAATATTGGTATTTCAATTACTTTGCTTGGTATTTAAAATACTCTCCGGTATTTCAAATACTGTCCGGTATTTCAAATACTGTACCGCTATTTCAAGTACCTCCCACTTCTTTTGTTACTTATTCATATATATTAAAACGCGTCCATTCTGTCTCGCTCTAAATTCCGCCACCGAATCGACAAAGTTTCAAAGCTATCTCCTCCGAGAGGGGATCGCGAAACGATTCCCGCAGGCGACCGGAGGTCGCCCCCGGCCTTTCTCCAATGCGTAAGGGTATTTTCGTTCCGTTTCCTACGCGTTTTCCCAATTTAAACGCTTTTTCAAAAAACCTCCGCAAAATTTTCGTCGATCGCCGTTCGGCGAGAGAGATACGGCTAGCACTGGCATTTTTGTCCTCGCGCCTAATGGTCCCGTCACGCCTGCCTAAATCCCGACTTTTCGCGGGACTCCTTTGACCCTTTTTCTAATTTTACGACTTCGAGAACCGTTTTTTACGAAGAATTTTTTTTCGAGAGTTTTTTTTCTACGTCTATTTCGTCTTCGAAAATCCCGAGTCGCGTCCATCTCAACTTCTTTCTCATTTTATCTACCGGTGTGAGATTGCACTAACGAGACAAGCACCTCCCACGAAAACTCAAATTAATTAAACTTCAGATAGGTTACTTTCCTACGAGAAATATTGCTAAAGCAATCAATAGTACTGACTGCCAAACACTGATTACTAAAATACTGAAGCGAAATGATTTTCTAATTAGAAAATCGGTAAAAATTATTTTTTCAGGTTGACACGTACAGTTTACATACTTAAACGTCTCAAGGTAAACATTTGACAACAGGCGTGGTAGCGCATCGGGAAAGTCGTAGGATTGAAAACTTCATAATGCTGATTTCGCGAGTTCGAGCCACGCTGGAGGCAAATTTTTTTTTAACTTTTTAATTCCAATTATTTATTAGTATTAGTATTTAATTATTCTGTTTCATTATCCGTAGGTTTTATTCTTTCTGCACGTAAAGTTTAGAATTAATTCATTCATTAAGGCAATCTGTTAAATTCATCATTTTAGCTTAAAAAAGTAAATATCTACAATATTTTTGGCCCCATTGATAAAATTGATAATAATGTTTACTTAAAAATAAATTTTACTTTCAGTAATTAAAAAATTATGATATTTTACCATCAAGAATACAATTCATTTTACCCTTACAATTCATTAAAATATTAAGAAAAATCGTTTAGTATAATTACATCATTATTTCAGATACAAAATTTCTTTAATATGTATTTTCTTTAAAATAATATTATTTTAGATGCATCTGTCACCCGACGGGTGACCCTAGGCCGCAGGCCTGGACCCCCGGTAGGGCTAGAAACGGGAACGAAAATCGCAACAGCGATTTTCTCCCATTTCTAGTTACTTATTAAGAGTTCATAAGTAGATAAGAAAGGTAAAAGGCATGTATGTACCTAATCCTACTACTTAGAATCTGTAGTATTGTAGAATTAGATACATGAAAACGTCTCCATTCCATATTATCCTACTATTGTACTAATTGTACCATGTATGTAACCTCATTGGCATTATTGGCAACAATAACTGTATAATTAATTATTGTGAATACCTCATTTATTGTTGTTGAATGTAAATATTTTGTTACCCTTTTCACACTAAATTAATAGTTATGTTTGTTTTATTTTTTTTTATTATTATTTATTTTCTCAGGCGTAAAATTTCAGCAGGTATAAATAAATATAATTCACATTATTCCAAGTACCATTTCAAATATCTATAAAAGATTTGAAATACCTTAAAATATTTGTTGGGTATTTGAAGTACAATTTGCGGTATTTCAAATACCTATAAGAGATTTTAAATACCCTAAAATTATTTTTAGGTATTTGAAATAAAACTTGTGGTATTTCAAATACTGGAAAATATTTGAAATACTTTATTTGCTCGAAATTTCAATTACTTTTCTTGAATATTTGGTATATCAAATCCTTTCTGTAAAACAGAGTATTTGGTAATTGAAACTGCAAATACTTTAAATGGTATTTGGTATTTGATATTTGAAATACTTTTGATGGGTATTTGGAGCAGCTCTGACTAACAAGCTTTCGCGTGTGATTGGAACGGGGCGCTCCAGTCGCTCACGATTGAGCGTAAGTGTAAAGGTACCTATTAATTATGTCTTAAGAAGTACCTACATAAGTGCAAGTAATAATATATTAATTATTAATCTTTAAAAAAATTTAACTCAAAAATTAAGATAAATAGCAGTTATATTACCTCTATCAGTCACACACTACCAATGGTAATTTTTAACGTCTTGTTTGATATATCGATTTTCTCAACTACAATACTATAAAAGTAACGTATTAAAATTTAATGAGTTCAGTAGTGCTGGGCCTCTACCAGCATTACTTATGGGTAATTTATATATTGCCATAGTAGTAGCTAAAGTTTGCACATATTATTTTAAAATTTATAAAATTTTTGTCACAATTGGCAGTTTCGTAAGCTTTATAGTAGCAAAATACAGTCGATTCATCCAAATCTTGGTGGGTTTTAGAATATTGTTCACAAACATCGCAAATACCTCTGATCAGTGAGACATTTTTTAATTAAATACCTTGCGAAATACCTTAAAAGTTCATTTCTAACAGGCTGTTACTGCAAGACGATTTCAACTATAAACTGAGTAACTAAAATTTACGCAACTTAAGGCACTATTAACAAAAGTAAGTAAAATGTTATTAAACTCAACACTTCGCTGCAGGCGACAGGCGACAAATATCAGGCTAACCTAGCATCGAAACCACGGGATGGAATAGAGCGCGTACTATAGAGGTATGCTTGTGATTATTTATTTATTTGTATTATCGATATGAACACCAAGCAACGTTGGCCGCGGTTAGTACTTGGATGGGCGACCGTACAGGGAAGACCCGCGGTACCTGCCCGCATCTTCTAGTGGCCTATAGATCGGTGAATTTACAGAAGCTATGCAAACTTAAGCGAGGTTTGTGTAGAAGGAAGTACCATCCCTTGCATAGGATGTAAAGCGGAAGATCCCTTATCTACGAAACAATAGGCAAGTAAAAGATCCCTACCCTGTTACAAAAGTGAGAATTCGGCAAAATTTGTAGGCTGGGGGTTGCTTGTCCCCTGAAGTCAGTGATTGGCCATAGTCGCGGAAATAGACCGATACCTATGTTAAATAACCGTATTAAAAAAAATGACACTTATTCATTTACTAAGTTACTATAATGTAATATAAGTGAAAAAGGCAGTATGTTAATTGCATTTGTTTTAAAAATAAAAAAGATATCCAATAAATAAGAAAACTAAAGTTCTCACTTTATTCAGGATATTTCAGGCATGATGCGATGTATAGCTTGATGAATTTGTTCTCATATTTTCAAATAGTATAAAAATGCACACATTTTATGTAATTTATCTCTTTTGGTTTAAGATATCCCAATTATGTACACTATATTAAAAGTTATTTTCAATTTAGTGTACCTAGGTGATACTTTATTCGTTGAAAATGTTTTTAATATGCCCATTGAAAATGTCACTTAGCCCATATTAACTAATTATTGTATAAAACGAATTGCTTTGTTAAAATTTAATGCAGTTATTACGTTTTCTACAATTGTAATCCAAACTTTTATCAGAGCCAATGAAAAAATAGATTCTTCAAATAAAATAAGAACGTAGCAAACAATATGGCTTCTGCTATTAATAATGTCATTGTTATTCTGTGGACATAAATAGTCTACGACACTCTAGTATGATTCGAATTTTATAACCCATCAAAAATAAAAATACGTTTCTAACAAACGGTGAAGTCTTTCCATGAAATAGGCTCAATTTATATAGGGTATACATAATGGAAAAGATCGTAGATGCTAGGCGGATTTCTCCTAATCTAGATTACTGAAAGTTTTACAGACCCGGATTTCAGGATTGCTGGATAAAACCTTTCCAGATATACTTCAGTCTATCTGATATAATATATTGTTGAATTACACGCGAAAGAAATCTTAAAAAGTAAGAGGAGATAATGTGTGCAGGATAGAAGGTCACTTTCATTTGTAATTTGTGGCTGGTGTCTTAATCACAGGATAATTACTTGGCAAAAAGAAGAAATTCTGAACTTCGTCCCCACAAACACGATAACATTCATTTTCCTTATTAGCCAACATAGTAAAACACAAATAAAATGACAATAATAAAAAAGGAGCTTATATAAAAATTAGATAAGCTGGGTGGAGATTATATACAGGGTGTATCACAAAGAGGGTCCAGTAGGAATTTCTCAAAAAGTAGTCAGAATTAAAATCTGAAAATAAGTATACAGGGGTTTATCAAAAGGGTATAATCAATAAAAATAGTGCCGCATTTCCGGTTATACTGGAAGTCATCATCAACTTGCTTATTTTACATATAACACACTATATTTTATTTAATTCTAAACACATTTCATGTAGGATGTCCTATACCTATCTTCAATTGTTTTTGAAATACTGACTGGTAAATATTGACATTTTGCGACTGACTGACACCCTGTAAAATCTATATGGTTGGAGATCAAGCAAAACGGTTTGCACATTCCTATCTTAACTTTTCATAAGCTATCGTTTGACACTAAGTTCAGATCTAACCAAGAGATCAAATTTAATTGAAAATTTTTAATATGCCGTCTCACAGACGTCTTGTAACATAAATATCTTTATAGTCGACTGTCATCATAATGCTGTCATTATGAAAGTCAAAATCGTTAATAATCTGACACTTTCTAGCACCCGTGCTGTAATGTGAAAGAATCGTGCCATAAAATCCACTTTATGGCACAATGCTATAGTAACCATATGCGAACATTCTACGATTGCACAAATTTAAGTTTTTAAAACTTAAATTGTCTGTTAAAACCACAGTTCGACTATAAAATAGCGTATGAAATTCGTTTATAATGCTCGATTATGGCATTCGTGAAGTATTAGCGCATTCGCTTCGCTCATGCGCCAAAATTCACTCATGCCATAATCTGCTGCATTATAAACTAATTTCATAATATACTATTATAGTCGACTGTCATCATAATGCTGTCATTATGAAAGTCAAAATCGTTAATAATCTGACACTTTCTAGCACCCGTGCTGTAATGTGAAAGAATCGTGCCATAAAATCCACTTTATGGCACAATGCTATAGTAACCATATGCGAACATTCTACGATTTCACAAATTTAAGTTTTTAAAACTTAAATTGTCTGTTAAAACCACAGTTCGACTATAAAATAGCTTATGAAATTCGTTTATAATGCTCGATTATGGCATTCGTGAAGTGTTAGCGCATTCGCTTCGCTCATGCGCCAAAATTCACTCATGCCATAATCTGCTGCATTATAAACTAATTTCATAATATACTATTATAATTAAAATGGGCGGCACACACAGGGCTGCCACTTTATGTAATCTAAGCCTGATTGGTAACCAGTTAAAAGTTTTTCCCCTGATCCTCAGTAGTATTATATTAGTAGATGTAACTAGTCATATCGGTTTCAATATTAAATAAGGATTTTTGGTTTTTCTATATTAACAGTGATTGTAGTCTGAGAAACGACACGTCCGATTATCTGTCTCAGATACAATATGTCCGTGGTTAAGGGTTAATATATATAATTTGAAGCTTAATTCAAATATCAATAAATATGGTAGGGTGACCCATTTAAAAAAATATATTTTTAAAATATGCGTTTTTTCACGATACATCAATTCCATAAAATCGGTTTTTCCCAATACCCTGGAGTAAGGTCGATATTGAACTGTACAGAGTTGACTTAGTCTTACATTTAATTGCTGAATTATATTGGGCTTTGACGCACACCCTGTGTAAAACAACTCAGCAAAAGATCAGAAATTCCATATTTCTGTATTTTGGAAGGTAGCTCAGTTTCTTATATCGAAACTATTATGTTGGCTAAAAATAAATAAAATATTTTTTCTGAGCATACCTAGCTAAAATAAGAAATAGTTATTTGTTTAATAACTAGTACAAGAAATACATGTTTTCGGGACGAGGAAAAGGGTTTTTCACGAGTCTCGAAAACGTATTTTTTGTACGAGTTTAACATAATATTTTTTTTTCCAACCGCTTCTAATTAGCACCTCCAGTTTACCGATTCATCGTAGTGACTATCTGTTTCTATTTTTCTATTTAATTAAAGTTCAGTATATTATGTGACATGCAATGGCAATGTCAAATTACTTTTCGGTAATGTACAATTGACAGTCAAACTCAAACAGTCCCGAAATGACCCTTTTTAATTTAATTTTATTAGTGTCTTATTCATATGGTTGGAAAAAAAGGTATTACTTCATGTTATACATAATAAGCATTTTAAAAAAGTTTGTATTATTTCCAGAATTAACCTCTTATCATTCAGAAATTAAGGGTAGTCAGCATTTAACCCTCACTGGGTAATTAAATGACTTTCACAAGAGCTAATTTTTGTGGCAAATCATTTATCATTCGGATAAATTAGATAGAATTCCGCTGTTAGTATGTTAATTGAATAATTGTTCAAACAGTTTAGGCAATTTTTCACGCTGACGTTCGGGTTTGTTTTAATGTTATCAACAGATTGAAAATGGGTAAACGGGTAATCAATTTAGATTATTTGCAGGAGGATAAATTTACCTGCAATATGATATTCGGGGTCTGGAAAGCATCGGCGTAAGTGCTTAGTTGAACAGCCATTTCCAACATCTAGTGGTCATTCAGAGAAGTAGAGCCAATTGATCTGAGTAATGTATTGTCATATATCACTTTGAGTGACATCGTTGAAATAATTTGTGGACATTTGTACTATCTTTTGAAATACGGTCCACATTACACTAATCAAACAACGGTTTATGCCCTGTATCCATTCCATTAAAGCCAAACGGATAATTTAACCCGAAATATGTTAATAAGGCATTATGTAAACTATAATATCGAAGTACCATGCTACCAAATATAATATTCAATAGATCTTTAATAATTTTAGTTAATCGGAACTGTGTTTTTACTTAATTTCAACCATTGGATATTATAATTACAAATTACATTACATTCTCAGTATTAATAAGAATTCAGGTTTGGTGTCAAATTATAAAACATTTATAACAATCATTGCATATCGGGTCATTGATTCAGAGATTAGTGTTTCGATCACTTAACCCAGATGTCGTGGGTTCGAATCCCCATTACACCTGACAATGTTTAATTAAATTGTCTACTGGTATATGAAGACCTAGTCGCAAGGATGGGTTAGCAACCATCCTGGCGACATGCGTAGGATGGGAAGAATGTCAGCTTATTGGTAATGTGAGAGATTAATAGTAGATTACATACCGGGGAGGGAAGTAGTCTATTACAGTCGAGCGTCGGGGTAGCTTACCAAGGTGCGAAACACTGAGGCAGGGCCTGTGAACTCTTATGGGAGTTTTGTAGACAAATTGATTAGTTTCACTACATCTCACCAGAGAGCGTTTCACAAAAAATTTGAGCATCTGCCAATCATAAGAAAATAAAATATGCTAATAATCATATACCTAAATGTCAAAGACAACTGTCAGTTTATGTTTTAAAATTATGAAGGGGAATCTCAATTTTTATTTTTTATTTATCCTGAATTAGGTATGTGTATTAGCTTGAATTGTAGTGAATTGTGTCTCAGTATATTTAGTGATATTTCTTCGGAATTCAAAGAAAACAGATTAACAGTAAAATGCAGTTAAGTGTGCAGATTGTATGAAGATAAATAATTGTTCTCATGGTTTAAGAAGGTAAAAGAAAAATTAGTTAATGTGATGTGTTTTATTAATTTTGAATTTCGTAGGATAATATACACTTTCAAAGGTATGGAGTCTGTATTGTGTGAAAACAAATAATTTTTCTAGATGTCTGAATAAAACAGGAAGAGAAAATCGAATAGATATCAAGTGTAGTTAGCGATTGTTGTTTAATTGAAACTACAAAATTGGGCAATATGGTCTTCTATCATTATAGGTATTTTTATCAAATTGATAAATTTGATAATTTGTAATATATTGTAATATAATATATTGTAATATAATATATTGTAAATATTGTAATACAAAATATTTGCAAAAATATACTTATTGTAGTTTTATTTGTTTCTATCTTCATTAAAAAAGTTAAATATGTTACAAAGGTAGGGCGATTTTGTACAAAATTTTTAAAAAAGTTCGACTACATCTCTACATAATATGTCGTTTTCCGCGTCGTTTTTTATCAACATTGCAGATTCCTATCTACCCCTAACCTAATCTATGCACTGAGGTAAGCTACAGATGCGAGGTTGGAATGAGTTCCCCCGAGTTATGTATACGATTTTACTCACAATCAACTGTTAGTAATTCGATATATTATATATTAGTATATTCTTATAATATTAGTATTTCAAATAATAATATCTGTAATAATTTTTTTTTCCAACCATACGAGTAAGACACTATAACATTAAATTATTTTATATAAAAAGAGGGCCATTTCGGGACTGTTTGAGATCGTCATAGCATCTGTACAAAAAAGAGATTATTGTACCGAAAGAGAGTTGTACAGTACCGAAAAGTAATTTGACATTGACATTGCATGTCACATAATATATCGAAGTTTAATTAAATAGAAAAATAGAAACAGATAGTGACTCCCATGAATCGGTAAACTGGAGGTGCTAATTAGAAGCAGTTGGAAAATAAATATTATGTTAAACTCGTACAAAAAATAAGTTTTCGAGACTCGTAAAATTTCCGGAGCAACCCTTTCCCTCGTCCCGAAAACATGTATTTTTGTACTAGTAGAGGACACACATTTTAAAAATATTTATAGTCATATAGGGTTGCCTATATATCAGGGCCATTTCAAACTTATGTTTTGTTAAATTGAATGATATATTTACTTTTTCCTATTTGAAAATTTCGTTTTATATTTGAAAATTTCGTTTCATATTTGTATTCGGATCATTTGTCCGAATTTGCGAATATAGGGATTACTAGTACTATACAGAGTATAATCCAGAAGATATGAGCATTTTTGTATCTTAATGCCAATGAATTGACCACCCTGTATCTTTTTTACGAAAATAAATACTAGATAATTTTTGGCTCCATTAGTGATGCTACATGGTGTAGTTTTATTTTATATAGAATTACATTCAAAATGTAATTACTTTCAGCTTTACTTGTATACAGGGCGAATCGGAACTCGCAACCGCAGCATTCCCAAATTTTATAAACGAAACACCCTAAATATTATATCATTTCCATTAAGGTCTGTCATTACTCTTTCTACTCTATGAAGCATTCCCTATACCTAAGTGCAGCGGGTTTAGTCAGTGTAACTATCTAATGCAAGTCGCCATTAAACTACTTATATAACAAAACAGATCAAATAAACTGCATATCATTTTCACAATTTTTGTACTGATTTTTTAAAATTTTCCTAATAAACCGCGAATTTCGCTTGCAAACTACTTACAAAATTAGTGTATAGCTAATTTTCTCATTATTTTTAAGACACCACATCTCGGAAATGCTTTTATCGATTTTAGTAAAAAAGGAAAAGTGTAAAAGCTTGTCTCTTGTAGAGTCAGGGCGAAGGGCGGAGAGCGATCTTTAATAAAAATATTTTTTGATATGAAGAATGCAGTACAAAATTAATTAACAGTTTATTAACCTCAAGTATCTCAAAAACGGTTGCAGTTAGGTATAGGGCTAAGGTATAATACTTCGTAGAATAAAAAGGGTCGTGAGAGCTCTCTATGAAAATTATGTAGAGTATATGGTGTTTCATTAATAAAAATTGAGAAAACTGTGATTGCGAGTTTTGATTCGCTTACTTGTATACAAGTAAAACTATTTTGAAGGAAATTCTATCGAAAGTAAAACTAGATCATACAGCAGTGGCGGCTATTCAGGTGAAGTAGGTGAAGTGCCTCTTCACCAAAAATATTCAATGCTATTTTTTAAACTCAGTATGAATAGTGAAGATATTACCAAAATACATTTTCTTTATTACTAACGCAATGTAATAATGATAATAAGTAAATATATTTAATATTAATATATTTATCATACGCTACACACACGTAAACGTTACAAAATATAAAAAGAATGTACGTAGCCGTTTGTGGTGAAGAGGCGTCGAGTCAAAACCGCTAAACCTGCATCAGTACACTGCGTTGCCATGGGAACGCTTTTACAGCTGACGTCATTATAAGTGACGAGCCAAGACGAGCTCCCACTCCATACGGTGCAAGTGAAGAGTTCAGCCATTATGTGGGAGTGTGCTTCGCGCACTACTTTTCCTAACTTGTCTTGTCAGTGTCAGTAATCTGTGACCTGTCGTGAAGTAAATGCAATTTTGATTTCGCAAACGCCGAATAGTCGTTTTTATATATCAGGTTGGACAGAAGAATCGACCTGATATATAAAAACTAGGTGAGTGCTTAAAAATATAAAAATATTAGCTAGCTCTTCACGCATTTTTGAACCCGCGAGCCGCCACTGTATACAGGGTGCTCAATTCATTCCGATTAAGATACAAAAATGCTCATATTTTCTGAAGTACGTACCTATTTTGTATAATACTAGGTCCCTATACTAGAAAAGTCTATATTGTATATATACTCTTATATGTATTGTATATGACTATACATATTTTTAAAATGTGTGTCCTCATGTGTGGAATCATATATTATTATTATTGTTATTCTTTGTATTTAATTCTAAGTATACTTTTGCCACTATACGGGTGATTGATTAAGGCCGTCCACCGGCTGTATATGGGAAACTATTGGTCCTACAGGTTCGGGAAAAAAATTTTCATGAGAAAAGTGGCAGATTTAATAAATGTTTTAGTGATTGCAAAAAGTTGGTTACTAAAGGTACAAAATGACGATATGTTGAAACATAACCTATTTTTTAATTTTTCTTGGAAATTTTAAATGGAATGATATACTTTTTTCCACGTCATTATGACCAACATTTAGTTAAAATAACACTGGTCAAAACCGCATCTCGATATATCAAACCGTTTAGGAAATATTTAGATTTTCGTATTGTACCCAACGAAGGAGAATACATTTTCGTTTACCCCCGTATCATTTCGAAACAAAACGTATATTTATTTGCTGTTTTAGTAATTTGATATTTTACATAAACCCTTCCACATCCAGGCTGAGGAAGAATTACGATTAATTAAAATTAAAAAAAGTATTGCCCCGACGGATATCGAACTCTCAACCTTTAGCACATGCAAGCAATGAATAAATTGTTGCTTACAAATCTATTACTGAATCTGAAGTAAACATTATAAATGTTTTGGCTTACATCCATACAGATCCACATTTAAGTATTAGAGATATTTCAAGGGATTTAGGACTAACATTTTATTGTGTCTATAAAACATCAAGCATCAAACGAACAAGATTTTGATCGTAGATTGGAATTTTGTCATTGGCTTAAAGGTTTCCTTACCGAAGATGCTACGTTTCTGTCAAAAATTTTATGGACCGACGAAGCAACTTTTAGTAGCAACGGGAAAGTAAATTTGCACAACATGCATTATTAGTCGGCAACTAATCCTCATTGGTTAAGAGAAGTCGATCACGGTGGAGTGTAAATGTGTGGTGCGGTATTTTAAACAGACGAATTATTGGGCCATTTTTTTTTCGATGGTCATCTTAACGGGGAAAGGTACCTAGAGTTCCTGAACACCGATTTACTGGTTTTATTAGAAGAGGTGCCCATTGCTGAGAGGATGAACATGTGGTACCAACATAATGGATGTCCAGCTCATTTTGCCCAGAACGTCCGAAATTATCTTGACGATGCGTTTCCAGATAAATGGATTGGCAGGGGAAGTCTTTTTCCGTGGCCTCCAAGGTCCCCAGACCTCATTTGTTTAGATTTTTATCTATGGGGCAGAATAAAAGACGTGGTTTTCAAAAATCGCCACACAACACCAGAAGATATGAAACAAAGAATTCGTGTGGCTATAAGAAATTTATCAGGTGCCGAAATTGAAGCAACGGTACAATCTACGAGAGAAAGACTTAATTTGTGCATCGACAATGATGGTAAACATTTTGAACATCTTTAATTTTTGCTTTTTTGTCCTCATAAACGCTGGCAAATTTGTTGTAGTTATTGTTATACCTTATTGCTTTTGGTTTAGTTTGGTGTTATTGCTGTTTGGCCCATTGGCCTTTAAACACGCGACAATTATTATTTCACGTACTATTTGGACCAGTCCTAAGCCTGGATAAAGTGTGAAGGGAGACCGGTTTTTGTAAAATAATATCAAATTACTAAAACAGCAAATAAATATACGTTTTGTTTCGAAATGATACGGGGGTAAACGAAAATGTATTCTCCTTCTTTGGGTACAATACGAAAATCTAAATATTTCCTAAATGGTTTGATATATCGAGATGTGGTTTTGACCAGTGTTATTTTTACTAAATGTTGGTCATAATGACGTGGAAAAAAGTATATCATTCCATTTAAAATTTCCAAGAAAAATTAAAAAATAGGTTAGGTTTCAACATATCGCCATTTTGTACCTTTAGTAACCAACTTTTTGCAATCACTAAAACATTTATTAAATCTGCAAGGTATTCTCTTTTAAAAAAACCCAATTGCAAGAAAATCCGTTAAAGCGATCCGAAAATACAGCATTTTTTCAAATTAAAAACAAAAACTGCTCCCACCCATTTATTTATCGAGGAAATGAAAAATATCACTGAACAAGTTTTAGGAAATGGACTAACGATTAAAACTGATAAAAAATATATCCAGGTTAATAAGGCATTTTTTCATTTAAATTCAATTTTAAAAATTTCATGATCACTTACGCCCTCTTGCGGAGATTTACGGAAGATAAAAATTTTTTTAATGAAATTTTCATGGCCACTTTTCTTATGAAAATTTTTTTCCCGAACCTGTAGGACCAATAGTTTCCCATATACAGCCGGTGGCCGGCCTTAATCAATCACCCTGTATAATTTGTTTTGATTGGTGTTTCCTGAATTAAACCAACAAATTGGTTAAATATACAAAATAATTTGTTGCGTTGAAATAATAATTTATAATTGTGATAATAACTAATCGAATATGTACTAGTTTTTATAAATACATTTTGTTTTAACGAATAGGTACGCAATTAAATTTAAATTGGAAATAGTTATTGTTACTGTAACTGAATAATATTGGCGTTCACACTTCAAACACAACGCAACCCTTCTTGTACAATATCTAATTAAATACACGCCGAAAACTCTTGGAAATTTGACTATTCATTAAGTTGAATAAGAATAAGAATAAGAGCATTCTACTATTTGATTATGTTTAAAATAGTTTAAGTATTTTTTAGTTGCCTTAGAAACGATCAGTTTCTAACTCATACTTATAAATATTGCCATTTTCAGAATTGAACCCTTTATTCAAATATGTAAAAAAAGTTGGAAGCCTCCAAAAAATGGTAATGATGTTGCCAGATCATGAAAATATGGCGAAATGAAGTGACGCGATGTGTGTGCTACCTAAGTGTGCACAAAAGAAAATAAAAATTGATCTGTCTGAAGATTTTTTCGCAATCAGGGCAATTTATGTTTTCGTGTTTCCATATTAAATGACTGCACTGTACATATGGAAGATGTAAGATATGGAGTTGTAACAGAATAATTATCAAGTATTAAATACTGAATATTTAAATAATGGGTTAACTTAAAATAATGTAGGAACTCGAAATCGAATAAAAATAGATACATTTTTCAACTTACATCAGTTATAAATGATGTAAAATTAATGTAGTTTTCATGACATCGTCTCTCAGTTAAAGAAGTAGCCCACGTATAAAAAATAATTTGTTGAACAATAATTTAAATTGAGTACTTGTATAGTAAGTATAATCGAAATATTATTCGATTAGATACCGATTATAATTCGAAATTATCTTATACAAGATGCCCATTATCTATCTCCTTACATGGCTAACTTTGTTGATAGTGCAGATAGAGAATTCGTTAAATTAGCAAAATTGGGCAGAATTACAAGAGAAAATCAGTGCCTCCTTCAGATTTAATTTAATTTTCAACTTTTCGAGATATTTTGGAAAAACTGAAAATCGCCAAAATTTTTAAACTCGAATATCTCGAAAACTATGAAAGATACAAATAACATAAAAATACTGTGTGATAGTGTTTTTTACGTGGAATTCAGCGGTGATTTTGAAAATTTCACGGGAATCTTAGTTTTTGAGAAAAAAAGTAAAGTTATGTTTTTTTAAATGGCAACCATAGTTGGCTATGGTATCAATAAGAAGCTTATTTTTTCTGATTTCAAAAATATAATATTTAATATACCTTTCTCTTTTCTTTTGTTTACTGTAATGAACAAATAATTTATTAACATAGTAAGCTATGAAAAACAAACGTAGATCAGTAAACAACAATAAAATATAAATGTCAGATCACTCTAAAGTCACATTATAAACGTCAAAATTAAACGTTCATCTTAAAATAGTTATTGTGAAATGTAGGTACACAAACGAAGAAAAATACGATTTATTAAATATTATATTTTTGAAATCAGAAAAAAATAAGCTTCTTATTGATACCATAGCCAACTATGGTTGCCATTTAAAGAAACATGTTTTTATTTTTTTTTTCTGAAAAACTAAGATGCCCGTGAAATTTTCAATATCACCGCTTAATACCACGCAAAAAACACTATCACACAGTATTTTCATTTTGTTTGTATCTTTTATAGTTTTCGAGATATTCGAGTTTAAAAATTTTGGCGATTTTCAGTTACTTCAAAATATCTCGAATCGTCGAAAATTAAAATTAAATTTGAAGGAGGCACTGAATTCCTCTTGTAATTCTGCCCAATTTTGCTAATTTAACCAATTCTCTATCTCTACTGTTAACAAAGTTAGCCATGTAAAGAGAAAGATAATGGGCACCCTGTATAATGACAACTACTGAATTACTCTTAATACCTGTACCAAATTGTTAATTGTAAAATTAGTGATAGAAAAATACTGGATAAGATAAAAGGAGATAGGGACATAGGCTTATTTATTATGTATTCACAAAATAATTTTACTCTATTAAACAATTACATAGTTTCTGGAAAATTCATGATTAAATAAGCCGATTAAATTCGCTAACACCCAGTATGTGTAATAAAACCGGCGGTTCTGTATATTTTTTTCTACTCTAATATAGTACAGGTATCGAAAAAGTTTTAATACAATTTTTGTTGACAAAACTTGTGACAAACATTGAAGTTTGTGTGACAAGATCGTCTTTTCCTAAGCCGACGCCAACTCATTGTTTCACTTCGTTGAAATTTTGTATTTCTGTGGTATTGTAGATTTAAGCTGATGTGTTTGTATAGTTCGTCCTTGTTAAATTTGCCCTCTTTATTTATTTTCGCCTCCGCACTTTTCCAAGTTATTCCATTTGTTTACTTTATTCTCAGCCCTAACGCTTCCATTTAAGGGACAAAGTACAATTTGTTTCGCACGTCCACTTTAATTAGTGTCCTAACTGCTTTTAATTTAACATACAAATAGCCGCAAATAGCGATTTAAATCTGCTGCAAAAGATGCCTTGCTAATTAATATTTTGCAATGATAATGAACCATTGATTTGAGCAAATCTTAAATAATTATCAATTAAAATTATACAAACGGTATAGGTATATAATTATATTAGATATTTATTTAATTTTTATTAATTTTCCAGTGAGTGACAAAGAGAGCTTAATTATTAAAAAAGTTGTAAGACTATAAAAAATTTCAAAAATATAAATATCAGTTCCTGCTACTCAATTCTTGAACAGATCCGTTTCTCTTCTTCTTTTTATATATTAAGCATTTTAAAATCTATTGGTGAGTATATACCGTACACACATAGCTTTTAGTTATATATCTACCTTAAGGTAGATAGACTTAAGGAGGCCTTAATAGCTTCATTAGTTGAAAAAATTAACACTGGTTAGATTTCCCAAGAATCTTATGCAAACTTAAATGAAGAGCAAGGAGGTAATTTTTTAATTTGTCGAAACTCTTCATATACCTAATATCAACGTTCTTTACAGGTAAGTCGAAATAATAATGTTTCGGAGTCTCGTTTGATATTAAATAATATCTTGTATATGTTCCAAAAGTAGGTGGCTTGATTCTGAACATAATCTTATTCTTAAAACATTTCTGATACCGTTATTTATTAATCCTATTCCTATTTAATTAGGTAGATCCTACCACATAAATATTTCTCCCATAACATGAAAGGTTTAATATGAAGATAAAATAAGAACAATAATAAAAGTAATATAAACTTTATAATACCATCAATTATTGAAATGTGAACTATATCTGATCTATACTGACACCAGCTCCCTACGGTTCTAGCCAATGTACCCTGTCGAGGTAAAATTGTTTTTTTTTAAAATACCTGCACACAAATCCTTTGATTTATTCGAGCAACCGGCCGCTTTCTTGATTACTTCAATGCTGCTCCAGCTTTATCCATTGTAGAGAGTCCGGCAGGCTCCATCCTTTGTGCTGTGGTCTGAATACAATTTCATGTTAATTTTTCATATCTGTGAAAATGCTGCACGTGTAGATTATTTTTAATGGTTCAAATTAAAGTTGTAAATCCGACTAGTCGAATATTTTACGTTTTTATATATACATGTCCAGAGTCAATGCTACACATATCAATGTTTTTCCCCAATAATTAGTATCTACATTTTTTCACCAATAAAAATTAAAACTTCCCATCCAACCAATTGCACTTTGTTTTACGATTGTTTTATGTTGTTTGTCTAATTGCCGTTTCTAAGACTAATTAGAATTAGTAATATTTATAGTTCACCTTCCCAAAGATAATTCTTCTAATGGATAAAATAATAATAATAATAATAATAATAATACGCTAGGGAACCGGTCGACTGGATTTCGACGAAAAAAAAACAATAATAATAATAACAATAACCTGCCTGAAGGCATGTTACAGCAGCGTGAGTCCAAGGGAGGTGTAGCTGACTGCAAGGAGAATCTGCTGATTAACAGATGTGTCACGCAGGACTCTGTGCAGTATAAGCGGAGCCTCTCTATGGTCTGGATCGACTACTGAAAGGGAGATTCCCTCAGCCTGGTCCTGTTCTGCATCTCACTACTGCCATAGTACATAGCCAACTCCGTAAAACTCGTGGATACAAGCGCGGTAGCCACGGCAACAGAAGGCATAAGGTCACACATTTATTTTATATGGATGATCTTAAACTTTATGACTCCGGAGAGATGGATTTACATCAATCTCTCAGTTTGATTACAGAAGTGCACACACACGGTCGAGATGGAATTTGGGTTGGTCAAATGTTCACTGGTCCATCTCAAGAGAGGACGATGCGGTGACTATGGCGAAGATTCGCAGCTCGTGGATGGAAGTATCCTATATCATCTGGATGTCGGATGTCGGAGAGACAGACGTATGTCTCCTTGGGTGTCGAGCAACGCTGCACCCAAGAGGCTGCTGCCGTAAGTATAGACACCATCTCCGGCAGATCTGGTCTTCTGAACTGTCGGGTAAAAATAAGGTGAGTGATACGAACATGCTTGCCATTCTGATCCTCCTCTACTCCTTCGGAGTAGTGAAATGAACAAATTGAGGAGCTGCGACAACTCGACATAGGAACTCGCAAAATGATGCATCTCAATAAGAGTTTGCATCCTAGGTCATCCGTTCCACGGTTGTACTTCCCAAGACTCCACGGGAAGGCCGTGGAGTCTTGAGTTTGGAGTGTCTGCATAGTAGAATGGTATTGGATGGAGCCTGCAAGATAATTGGGAGTCCAGGTCCTCTTCTCTAAATGGTCCAAGACCATGAAAATGCAGGGGTCGGAGCATTTTTATTTAAGGCAGCACGAAGAGCAGCTGATGAACTCGGTCTCATCTTCAACGCTGACTGGAGAAACCCAGACTCTGTCACCGAGTTGGGACCCGTTCAGTTGAAAGCCCAAGTTGAAGCTGCAGAAGGTGGCAATCTTCTGCAGCTGCTAAGGAAAAGCCATTGCACGGTGTCTTCGATAAGAGTCTTGAAGAACATGATTTATGCGAAAGGCTTTTTTAAGGTCAGCGAAGATTCAGTCGGGAATCGAGGGATTCATAATGGCTTGCCAGGATGGTGTATTTAACATCCTCGTCTATCGAAGCCATGTCATGGGTATGGAGGTCCCTAATGTCAACTGCAGGGCCTGTCATAGGGCGCCGGAGACAATTATGCATCTGCTCTCCGCTTGTCCGGCATAAACAGTCTCGGCCTATATCCATAGATATGATGCGGGTTTACGAGTGCTTTACTACTTTCTACGGTACTCGTACGAGATAGACGAAACACCAGTCCTGCCATACGCTCCGGGGGATATTGAGTCCGTTGTCAAGAATGAGAAATACGAAACTTATTGAAACTACTCATTTCCCACTCTCAGGCCGATTCGAACTAATAAGCCTGATGTAGTCCTTCTCGACCACCAGCTCAAGACAATGTTTGTCATCGAGTTCTCGACCCCTGCCGAGACCAACATTGTCTTGAAAGAGGAGGAGAAACGGGCGAAATATCGAGACCTTTTCTTCGAACTCCGCAGAGTTCATCCAGAACATATTTTGAAGCATGTGGTACTGATAATAAGAGCCCTCGGCGGAGCAAGAGATACACTGCTTTTGGAACTGAAGATCATACCGGCATGGCGATATTCGGTAGATCTTCTAGCTGGAAAATGCATAAAGCGGTTATACTGGGCTCATTACGTCTACTCAGGGTACACGATTCCCGGACTCAGTAGCTATTCACCCCACGGACGTGAGGAGTAGCTACTGATAACCACCAGCGGCCGACCCTGAGAATCGGAGCCAGGGAACCAGTCGACTGGATTTCAACAATAATAATAATAATAAGAAATAATAATAATAATAATCATGTATTATCCATAGGACCAATACAAGTATTGAAGTCACCAACAAGTTCAAACGGTAGATGATTATAGTAATATATCTAACGCCTCACTCTGATCCCAAGAATTAACCCGAAAGTCAAAAGACTTGTGAGAGAGAAGCGGCCGCATTCTTTTATTTGGTACACCTGGTTTGCACCTAAGGAACAACTTCTATTGGTAAGCCTTAATTACCATTCAGTGCTGGAATGAAGGATATTTGGAATTCCTCATTAGTCAGGGGGACAGCGTTACATTAACCGATATTAATCTGTCACATTAACACCAAACTGGGCATTATTCCCAACCAAAGCTATTCATAATCATATATCTATTATCCCTCAAATGTCGACTATGCTAAATACAAATATCCTTAGAAAAACTACCCTAAAATATATCATCAATTAGAAATTTTACGGCAGTAGAGAATACTTATTAAACTTTTGAGTTTACAGTTACTTTTACAATTTTTTGTCGATCTACGGTATCAAAAAAAATTTGGCACATATTTTATATAAAGATATACACCTATATTACACAATATTTAACTTTTACTGATTAAAATTTTTACAATATAACGAAAAGCAACAGAAATTGAGATTATATGAACAATTTTAGAACTATTGGAACACCTTGTATGAGGTGCACTCAACATGTATAGTGACAATCATTAAAATGGATCGTATTTTTTAATACTCAGCTAGATGCATGTTACATTTTCTGCATCTTTGTAAACAGCTCTGATTTCAAACCCTTCTGAAACACGCAATACGCAGCAACGAACAATTTTGTAATTCTCCAACATCTCAGCGCAATGTTATTGTTATGTTTCAAGTCTAGAAACGTATTATAAGACGCATATTCTAGGGATTTACACTTCACTTACACGACTTGGTTAGGTAAATTATAAAGCAACTGTGAGGTTAATGGATAAATTCCCAAGAGAACTGGAGTGTGACAAAAGGTTTTAAATATACGACCCCGTATTGCAGTATTTTCACCTGGGAGGATGTTGGGCGTACTGGCAAAATAAAGTAAGAAAGATGCGATTTCCGATGCTTACATGCAATGTTACTTACGGGAAGGCAAATTTGTCCTTATTTGCACACGAAAAAATTTATAAAATGTTTCCGGGGATATACTGTCTCTATTTTACAAAGTGAAATCAAAGTTTACAGAATAAATATATTTATTCTGTAAACTTTGGTGAAACGTTTTTCTATGCATAATGTATGTAGTACTAACTGATTAATCATAATCAGAAAGGAAGTAACAACTGTTGATAAGTATGTAATTTTAGTATAATTTTCAAGAATCTTTTTGTATACAGGCTGTTAGAAATTGGCTTCTCACCATTGGGATCTCGGAAACTGTAAGGGATACGAAGGAGCTTAAATAAGCAATATAATCCAAAATAATGAAGACTAACTTGAGCAAGTTTTGATATATTTGAAAAATCTTTGTAATTGAAATTGACTGAAATTTTGGAAATTTGTTTTTATTCTTTTGCGCCTTATTTGACCAGATATTGATGAAGAGCACTTTCTCGAATCAACTTTCTGTCCTATATTTGTCAGGATATTTAGATTTTCAATATGACGTTTCATTTTCCAGAACCATAATCAAATTCATTTTTTTAAGTACGGATCTGGAATATTTAAATCATAATTTGCAAATCTCCATTACGTCTCGCAACACACTCCAGAATAAATCATTTTCAGACATTTTCTTTTCTTTTTAAATTTATGCTCAAATAGGTAATGCTGCAAAAAATAAAAATGAATTTCCAAAATTTTGATTTTTTTCAAATATTTCAAAATTTAATAGGTTTAAGTTAGACTTAATTTTCTAGGGGTATTATGTTGGTTTCCTGCAACATTGCAGCAGACCATGCAACATTGCCCCCATTTAAGCTTCTTCGTATCTCTTACAGTTTCCGAGATCCTTCCCACAGGTAAGAAGTATTCACTTGTAACGGCCTGTATAATTTTACGTGGTTGTTTTTGAGATTATAGGTTCTATTGAAAACAATGTCGATTTTACTATATTTTGAGGATTTTTCACAGACGGTCATTTGCTTCTTCAGCTCTTGAACAATAAATATAGTAATCAATATCAGATCAACTATTGTTGTTTTAATAAAACTAAAAGCTTTTGACTTGCACTAGTAATAACGGATGCGATAACACAGGATGACCGTCTGCGAAACATCCTCAGAATAAAGTAAATAATTGCTATAATATGATATATCTTATACTCCCAACCTGTAATCCCAAGAATAGCCAAGTAAAAAAATTGCTATGTACAGGGTATTCGCTTATATTTTGACCCCTACCTACAGGGGTTATTAAGAATGTTAGAAAAAATTTTAAATACAAAAGTTGTTTGGTTTTTTATGTATTATCTTTTAGCTAGGTGGAAAAAAAATGCATGTCGTAAACTTTTGAAAACCAATTGAACATAATATTTTTAAATGGGACACCCTGTATAATTTTATACTCTTGGGGAAACATTTTTTCCTTATTTCAAAAATATATATTTTGTTGGCATTTGCACTGACAGTTTTCGAAATATTCGACAGCGAGTACCATAAAAAAATACAAAAAATACAAAGAACTGAAAATATTTAACAGTATAAACCATCAGTAATAAAAAATATTTAATTAACGATTTTCGATGTAACCTCCTTAGTTATTTAAACATTTTTTAATATTTTCATTTTTTAATATTTTTTTATAATTTATTGACAACATTAAATATTAAATATTTCGAAAACTGTCAGTTCAAATGTCAACAAAATATATATTTTTGAAATCAGGAAAAAATGTTTTTCCAAGCGTCTAAAATTATACAGAGTGTCCCATTTAAAAACATTATGTTCAATTGGTTTCGACCAATCATTCGAATGGTCGAATCGGTTCATTATGTTCGAAGTTTCGACGTAGCCAAAAGATAATACGTGAAAAACCAACCAACTTTTGTATTTAAACTTTTTTTCTAACTTTCTTAATAACCCCTTGTAGGTAAGGGTCAAAATATACGCGAATACCCTGTACTTTTTTTTTTAATACAGATATATTCCTAAATAATAAACTTCTATCTATAATTATGTCTAAGTAGTTTAAAAAGAGTGATAGGAACACTACTGAGGGAAAAAATTAGTAATTATAATAATTAAGCATTTGGTTGTGCAGAGTTTGCCTCATATCAAACAGCCACAGTTCTTATAATAATTTTAGCTAGACTATAACCAAACACATATTGTTACAAAATCGCTGACACAGTGCCCGAGTGCGGCGTTGCCAAATCTACGTTTTCTTAACTTAAAGTCAGTCTTGACGAAGCATCAGCTCATAAATTTGTATTATGCTCAAGTTGACTCCCGATTGAGATACGGTGTATGCTTGTGGGGAAATACTATTCTATCACCTGATGTGTTTATTGCCCATAAACGGATACTGAGATGTATTGCAGGTATTCCAAGTAATTACACGTGCAAGGTGTTTAGGGAATATGGGCTGTTAACTCTTACAGGAATATTAATTTTCGAAATGTGTATATATATTTTTAAAAATAGATCAAAATTTGCAGTAAATAGGGACATCCACACAATTAATACGCGTCAAAATGGAAACTTCCGATTGCCCTTGCACAAATATAATATATCACAAAATTCTCCCAACTATCTTGGTTTGAGGCTTTTCAATCATCTGCCAGAGGAACTAAAGCGAGTCCAGATATTAAAAACTTTTTTAGTAGACAGGTGTATTTACTCTGTAAGTGAATTTCTGTCATTTTAGTTTAGGTAACATTGACTATTCCTATATATGTGTGTACATGTCTTAAGGGAAAATAAATATTATTATTATTATTATTATTATTATTATTATTATTAATAATGAATTGCGTGTAAAAATATTGGGACTGTGAATCTCTAATGAATAAATATGATAACATCATTTTGTAATTTTTATATATATATATATATATATATATATATATATATATATATATATATATCTGTAAATCAAGGAGTTTTACAACTCTTTGTTTCCTTTGATGCCTTATTGATTTCAATAAATCAGGCAATGTTAAAATTTTGTTCCTTAAATACGCCTAATATGAGTACTTGTTTGCATTATTTGTAAATGTAAGAACAAGTCGCCCATATTCGCCACATGGCTCATTCGTAACATACTAATAATGTACGAGTTTGTGGGTAAGTAATCAAAATAATTAGAAGCAACATTGAATATAGCATAATATTAACATATCAAGATCTGATAGTTCACTTCATTTAATGTTACCCCAAGATGATAGCTGGTGTAAGTATATGAACAGCAGATTTAGTAACTGATATCAAATATCAAATCAGCTGAACTAATTTCAATTTTCAAAAGTTTGGGTATAATTACAAAGTAAAATGTTATAGCAAATAATCATATAGTCATAGTTACCAAATAATATAAAATTGGACTTGGAAAAATACTTTGATTAAAATAGCGAAATAAGAAATTTATTACAAAGTGAGTATACAATCCATACAGCTGGTTCAACACAAAATATACTAGTTCAATAAAAATATTTCCAGTGAACATTTTTGCAATATAAATATATTAGGTAATTATTCGCGGTAGAATAAATTATCATATCCAAATAAAATTTGCATAAAATAGTTCAAAGTAAATTGATGCTATTATAATACTGTAAAAACGAAAAAAACTCTAAATATTATTTGGGATGAAGTTGCTACTAATGTACGTGTACGTGTTGCAATGTTTAATTTTGCAACAAATGTAGTATTTTTTTTTACTTAAATACTTTCTTAAGTATGTATAAATGTAATTATTACACACGTACGTTCTTGAGATATTATACAATAAAGTAAATCTAAAGGATTAGCAAAAATCAGTTTTTTTTTTCATTCTATGACGACAGTACATTTTAAGATATTTTAATCTTAAATATGTACTTGGTTTATATTAGTTTATGCAATAGGTTATTCCACTTTCGTTATGTGCCATAAAGTTCTCTGTGGTAATACGGCGCTAAAGCATCAAGAACATGGAAATGCACCAGCATCTTCAAAATATTTAATCTTCTCGGAAGCACTTTACCGAATTCTCACTACATTACTCTGGGAAGTACTTAAGAACGGGCTGACTATGCATTAAACTTACAAAACCTGCACAAATTTTCATAATACTGGTCTGCTTAAGCGAAACGATTATTACTTGTGCAAATGTAGACGTTCAGCATATCAGTGTGTGTTTTCTAAATTGTATTTATATGGTATATGAGAATACATTTTTACATGAAATTTTTACAATAATTACTGTGAAATCTCCTGTTTCCGGTTTTACTTTAAATCTACGTAAAATCATGGTATCAGAATTTGTTTGTTTAATCATCTATTATTTTTCGAACTAAGAAATCACTGAAATTTAATAAACCTTGACTGCAGAATAATACAGAGGTTACACAAAGATGTTTCTCACAGATAAAGAACTAATTGTAACTAATAATAATAATATGTAACTAATTAAATTGCTTTGATAATCAGTTGAAGCAAATATAATTATTATTGCTTATTATTGCTATAATACAATTCATTTGTATTTGAAAATGAAGCACCTTTTTGAATTATTGTAATTTAAATTATTTATGATAGCTTAAAGCAATTTATTCGTTATTTGAAGCAATTTTTAATGTAATCAGAACTTCGATGAATGTCCGGGCATGCGCGCCATTTGTCAAAATATCATTGAAAGCTATTTTGTCATTTCCACAAGGAAGTAAATCACAGTTTATCTGCAATTCATTCAGTATGCGTGCGGAGACGGTCACATCAATATAGTTGAACATAGCTTATTAAATTATTTTGCTTCAAGCAATTTTAATTAATTGTTGCTTTCTGCTTGATTTTGTTAAGCACTTTCACAATTGCTTTATATTTGAAAGCAATCTTTAAACATAAGTTGCTTTGGCTTCAATTCATTTTTAGAGTGCTTTGCCCAGCTCTGATTTAAAATTTATTGTTAAGTACAAACAGCTAACACAAGAAAAGAGATGTGTGTTACAACTTTATATAATTGAATATATTAGTAAGAAGTGAATGTGTTGTAAATTAAGTTTTGGTATTCTAGGATAATGATATAGTAGTAATGCGAGCATAATAACTTTCGGTATATTTTTAATGCCAGAGGACATAAGCGGCGGTATTACAGCCAATCTGTCACGGTATCGTTAGTTTTGAAAACCAAAACTATACCTCCTTACTTGCTTACGTCTTAAGACGTAAAAAAACTGTACATGCTTACAAAAATATGTAGATTATTCCAATACTTTTCTGTTTGTCTCATCTTCCGCAGAATTTCTTAGTATATTAAAATTTTTACTCTGATGTTTTGTCATTTGTCTAATTTCTTATATTCAATATATTTAGTTCACCTTCGTTTTAATTGCAGTAAACTATGTTAACGACTCAGATTAACCTTGCTATGTTTTGTAGTACTAATTAAAGTTAAAACTGGACACTTCTGCAGTTTCGAGAATTATATCTCAACTCAAATACACTGAAACAAATGGTATCTGATGTTAAACTAATCTGCAAATTTAAACAATAGTTTAAATATAAATTAGTTAATTTTCTACAAAGGAGTACTTACATTTATTTTTAACTCACTTTACATTTTAATAACCGTAATTAATTTTTACCTCTTATATTATCACGATGAGTCACAAGATTGTTTGACTAATAAAATACATACCTATTATTTTTTTAACAAATTAGATTGTGTGATGATAATTCATAATGATGATAATGTGAGCAGACTCTAAACAATTATGTATGAATGTTTTTCCAATTTGAAAAAGGTAACCAATTCGATAAAATTAAATACCTATACAATTAACTTTATATTATACTTAAATACAGAATTACATAGAGTAAATATAAAAGTATTAAAGTTAATACTACGTAAGGGAGAGCTAGACAAAATGTTATTAAAGAGTACTAACGTGTATTCGTTCATCTGAAAGACTGGAAAAATAATAATAAACTTAGTAAAAAATTAAAAAGTACACAATAATAATTGTTAATAGTATAATAGTTATAAATAACCAAATACAAAAAATAAAGTATATAGATATACAGAATAACAACATAGAGTTAGACTAATCTAAGTAAAGTATATAAAGCTTAAATTTAACTAAAAGGTACTAATTATGTAACTTGTAGGTAGATGAAAAGCATATGAGGTTGAACTTAATGCCATGAACTGAATATACCACACTCGGAGAAACAATAGCGCGCACTTCCCACATATGCATCGTATCTGTTTTTAAAAGCGTTGACTAATGGAGCACTAACTATTGAGACAGGAAGTGAATTCCAATCTGCAAATACTCAATGTTGGCATGTTGAGAGTCTCTTTCTGGCACTGCTCTTTCTGGCAGCCAAAGATGTGCTCTAAATAGGCAAGCCTATCTTCATATAATAAATGGGAAATGACCGCACCCATTCTGTAACTTGTCTCTGAACTTATTTGATTCCCTCACTCAATATCTTTTTAAAATGTGGGTTTCAGACTTGAGCAGCGCATTCGAGAGGACAACATATATATGGTTTATATAATTTTAGAATAAAGTAAACCAGGTACCGGGGTAAGGCTACATATATATTTACGCAAAATATATCATAGACAGATGACTCATTTAACTCGGAAGATATGTTATCAGACGATTTAGTCGGAAGAGATCTTACTTCTTAGTCATCTGTATAGCAACATAGCTTACTCCTCTAAAGTTGAAAAGTAGTAGGAAAAGGTGAAAAGTAGTAGGATACATAAGAATTACTCCTTCCCAAATCCCGTACATCACCCGGGATTAAAGGGTACAAGTCAAACATGACAACAGTTTGCCAGTACAAGCAAGTTCGATTGCAAGTCGTAATGGGCAGTTATAGCAAAGTCTACATATATTCTAATAAGTCCGCTCACTTCTTTGATCTTCTCGAAACACCGGCTGAGCCGGCGATCGATAGAAACACGATGCACAAGGAGCATGAGAAGGCAGGGGAGGGACTTTCGGGGACTTATTAGAATATATGTAGACTTTGATTACAGTCTTTATAATGTAAATTGAAACTGGAAAAAAAATCCGGCAAAAGAAACACCTGCACTTCGACTGCGGCCTCTTTGTTTACGCACGTGTGCCGTTTGTCGGAAATTTTATGCAGTTTCAAATTCGATTATAAAGACTATACAGAACAGGATTACAAACCTGTTATTGTCTACACAATAGATAATTTTATTATTGACTAAGCTACAAACCAAAACTGTATGCTAAAAAGAAAATTGATTAGAGAACTTACCCTTGCGAAACACCTGACATCATTTTAAGAGGTGGAGATATTTGGGTGCCTCTAAGTACACTAAAAGATCTGTCGGATAGGAATTGCTCAACCGTCTCATGCTAACATGTTTCAATTTGACTAGATGTCTACATTTTGCAACTCGGTCGAATACTTTGGTAAAGTCTAGATAGATGACGTCAATTGGTTGCCACTGGTCAATATGAAGAGTCCAAGAATTGCGGTAATAAATCAGATTTTTACTAGTAGAACGTCTAGGCAGAAACCTCTGTTTGCTTATTGCAATCATAGTGAAATCGGAATAGTGTCGAAGCTCACCGAATATACTTCCGTGATTTACAGAATGATCTCAGAAAACGTCGTAGATTTTATTTTGTTATTACTATCCGAATAACCTTGAAAGATGTTGGAACCTTTGGTGTGAAAGCAACACTGACGTAGTTTTCCACATAACACCAAAACACTATACTGCGCTCCAAGTTCAACCAAGCTGCCACCACTTGGAGATGATCAAAACTTATCCTAATAACCTCAAGCCACTTTTTACTACTTGCGAAATACAGAAATAGAGAAATCGGGCAATACTATCCGGGATGCTTTATTTTCAGTCCGTTTTCATGAAAAAATGCTGAAAAATACCTTTGAAATATATGAATGAATAAAATTATTATTCAATACAATAAAGGGTTGTAGAAACTAGTTCTACTACTATCAGATGGCATGCATATAGCAAATAACTACGAATAGTAAGGGACATCACTAAGTATCCTCCATCTGTAAACGCCTTATTTAAATAAGGACTAAAACAAATCAAGCTAAAACAGCTATTCTCCTGGCAATATGCCGCGCCGAGCGCTGAATTACAAAGTAAAATTTGCCGTATTTTGTCTAACACAGTTAGAATCAAAATACAAGGATTCGGATTGCAACGAAAACTACGAGGAAATACTAAGACCACACATCATAGGATGCCACTAATTGCAGACCGGTTTCGACCTTTTTATGATCTCATCAGTGCAATATAAGTGAGCATACCGACGAATTAGAGATGTGTCGGTATTTGAATACCGCGATTTTGGAGCGGTATTTTAATGGAACCGTTCCATCGCGTTCCAGATTGACGAAATAACCGGTTACTGAGTAACGATTGTGCTGTACTGGAAAAACGAATTTCTTGTGATTTCTTGTTTATTTTAAGAGATCCGTGACTGGAAAGGAACAAAAAAAGGAAACTAATATGCCACTGCGCGGTATTTTATCGCGGTATTTTGTCGCGGTATTTTTCTGGAGCTGTCGCCAAAGTAACGCGACAGAAGAGGAACCGGTATTCCCATCTCTACGACGAATGCGAAGACCTGAGTATTTGGCACAATAGGTAAACCTTGCGTACGCAAGACCTACGCAAGGCCTATTGGCGCCACCTCTGTGTAGTTTTCGCAACACAATCCAAACAAATCGTAATGGGGTAAAAATCCAATACAATAAAGGGTTGTAGAAACTAGTTCTACTACTATCAGATGGCATGCAGAGGTGGCGCCAATAGGCCTTGCGTAGGTCTTGCGTACGCAAGGTTTACCTATTGTGCCAAATACTCAGGTCTTCGCATTCGTCGGTATGCTTACTTATATTGCACTGATGAGATCATAAAAAGGTCGAAACCGGTCTGCAATTAGTGGCATCCTACGATGTGTGGTCTTAGTATTTCCTCGTAGTTTTCGTTGCAATCCGAATCCTTGTATTTTGATTCTAACTGTGTTAGACAAAATACAGCAAATTTTGCTTTGTAATTCAGCGCTCGGCGCGGCATATTGCCAGGAGAATAGCTGTTTTAGCTTGATTTGTTTTAGTCCTTATTTAAATAAGGCGTTTACAGATGGAGGATACTTAGTGATGTCCCTTACTATTCGTAGTTATTTGCTAAAATTATTATTATTATTATACAGCATAGGTTGAAATATTTGCGTTTCTGAGACTATAGAGTGACATATATCTGTTCCACTAATGTAAAAAAAGGAAATAAAACATTTAAAGTATGAATCAATATACTGTTAAAATATTGCTACAAATATTCGTAATATATTTATGTATTCACTTGTCTTTGAAGCGCAACTGTTGGAAATGACTATTTATCATATTGATTTAGGTGAGAAATTTGTTGTTTTAAAACGGTTGCCCTTTGCCACCGCGTAGCATTTTAGAGCCTACGGCTAAAGGCTCGGGCAAAAACGTAGAGGTCTGCTTTTGAACAGAGTTATAAATGAATAAAGAAGTACACTGCCGTTAGAGAGGGATCCCGTGAATTAATTTGCAATAATTTGCATGAAGTTATTCAGTACTTGACGGTATTCTCTAATTTCAATAAATTTGACTTTACATCATAAAACATTAATCACTAGTTGGACTAAAAAGTTTCGGCTTCGTCTGGCTGATTAAGTAAATCGTTAGCATAAGCCTAACTACTAAAATTAGATAAAATTTCAATTATATACCTCTCAGTGTGTGTCCATACATCTTACAAATTTTTATTTTTATCGTTTTACCTGCTGAAAATGTGATATTCGGTACGTGGAGGAATATGTAATTGACATTATTGAATAGTTTTTATAATTAGAGACTGTGCTAAAAAACATATCGTTTACTAAATTTCTAATCTTGCTTGTATCTAACAAGCCTTTTTAACAAGGAACATAATTCTCGTGTTGTCCAGATTCCAGTACAGATTCATTAATGGTTCATTATAAAAAAGTTGTTTTTGCTACTTAAAACCCACCACCTAAAGTCATTTGATGGTGGATTTTTACCGCCATTGGTTTTTTCAAAACTAAGTTTAATTAACTAAATACACGAATTAAAAATTTTGTTTAAAGTAAATTAATACATGATTCTTATATCGCGTATACATTTCGAAGGTATTAGAATTTATAAGACACAAAACCGTATAACGTTTCCGAGGCATTCCGTGAGTCTTTAAAAATAAAGTCGCAAATAACGCTGGCGAGACCGTAAATTTAAAAACCTGGAAAAGAGGTTGACAGGAGCATGCAGGGCATGCAGAGTTGACCATTTCCAGCTGAGCTTTTATTTAGCTGCATCTGAGTAGTGGGTGGGCTAACACATCGTAAAGCTGCAGAGGGCGTTGCGAGACATTTCCTGTGTAGGCTGACCGCTGCAAAGTCATTTTCCTCGATATCTGGATGTAATCGATGTGCGCTCTCAGGGCCTCCTAGCTTAGTTTACCGAACAAAAAATTGTGATATAGACGTTTTTACTAGAAGGGAATGGCTATAATTGATCCCATTTCAGACATGCTAAATCAACTTACTACATTTAACTGAGGGGTTTTTGTATATAAATGAATTAGAGGTACATACATTTTAGATAGGTCGATTTCAATTATAGTTTTTGCTGATTTATCTATAAAATCTTTATAATATTTAAAACTGGAAAATAAATATATCATAAAAATGACCACTAACAGAAAGTAAAAAAAATGTTTATATTTAAATATTTAATATATATATATATATATATATATATATATATATATTAATCTTTTCAGCTAATTTATAGTTGTTAGATATTGATAAAATAACTTGATAATCTTTTATATTCATGAATTTACCCTATTTTGAAAAACCTCATAACCTTCATGGTAGATTTTATAGCAACTTATCCAATCAATATAAACACTGACAGGGCCGTTCAATATTTGAAGTAAAACACAAGAACCAGGTAGTAGTTTAAATTGCGATGTTAATAGTTCAATTATTTCCTTTAGGTAGTAATAAAGTATAAGAATTACCGAAAAGTAGATGAAATTGATTCCATGCAACTCCGATACTTTTTGTGTATTTTTATAATTTAATATGTCACACAAGCATATTAAATTAGGTAAATAATATTTTGTTTATATGAATCCCTTGAATACATAATAATAATATAATTTAAGAATCATCTACTTCGTTTACAGTCAATATCGTCTGAACCAGAAAATAAAGGAAAATATCAATACAGAATAGAAACAACTTGACATTATTCCATTAATTATTATCCGTGACGGGTAGTACTCCATACTCTTATATATCACCTCACTCGACTGGAAGAAAATAAACGTTCCTAAACCAAAAATAATTTCTTGATAAACTTAGTAATAACTCATCTATAAGGGACATTATCCAGCTAAGAACTGGGTGCATAATGCGCACAGGGACCGTGAATGTGCACGATCACAGTAGTAGTAGTAGTGGTGGTAGTGGTAGTGATAGTGGTAGTGATTAGTGATAGTGTTAGTGCTAGTGGTAGTGATAGTGGTATCAACTATGCTGGTGTCGGGCGCTACTCCGACGGAAACCCCTAGTTTAGCCCTGCTGTATCGATATATCAATATGGAGTACTGGCTGTCTTATATCATTCTTCCTGTGCATTCACTAGTCTTTTTTTTTCCTCGATTGCCAGTTCCCTCGTTGTCGTCTCTCTTGCTATATCCCATTTATAGCACCCAAAGATTGTGTGCTCTGCACTGTCAGTTTGGCCACAGTACACGCATAGATCAGTCTCGGAGTCTCGAGTCCTAGGAAACAGCTCCAGCAGATTTATTTTTTCAGCATCGGGTCCAGGACAAACGGTGTTAATATGTTCAACGACTTCGTTACTATCTTATACCCTTTTCCCCAGGGGTTTTCCTGCAGTTTATTTATTATCTCTTTCCAGCAGGTTCTCTTTGATGTTTGGATCAGTTTCCTTAGCTCGTTTCTAGCTGCCTTAAGTCTATTCCTCCTATATTCCACCATGTTGTTATTTCCATTGTTCTGGGTCAATGTTCTATTTAGCTTTCTATGTAGTCTGTTACACTCTTCCCCCTTTTCTTGAATACTTTCATTCCACCAGTATGGAACTTCCCTATTTAACAGTCTCCCTGCATTCCGAGTGCTGCCCCTGTGTGCCTTTTCAATAATGCCAAGCTTGGACCTATAGCTCATGTGTGTAGTCGTATTTCTCCTTAGATCTACAGAAGCTCTAAACATCTTCCAGTCCATGTTGCCCTTCTTTGTCCAACATTTCTGTTTTTCCGTATCCTTCCCTTCCTCCCATTCCTAGAACATGTACTGGCGTTCCGTGTAGCTGTCTTATTCAAGAACTTCCCATTTGGTGAAATATTTCGTCAACTTTTCCGTTACTACTCTGTCATCTATAAATTTGCTACTTCTTTCTAATAAAGGTAGGCCTTTTTCCATCGTTTAATACCACCATGTTGTTTGATGCTATGTGTTCCATCCAGAGGTTTCCTTTCAGATCCGTAGTGGGGAAACCCCATCCGCTAGCCTTTATATTTACATCTCCTGCCAATATAGGTTATTAAGTAGAGGATCTTAGCTATTGTATAATATTTCCCACTTTCCTTCTGTACTGATCAAGTCTAATATTTGGTGTTATACTTACCCCAGAAAGTACCCTCTTCACTCCCTGTTTGCTGTTCAACATCAGAATTGCAACATCCTTATCCATTGTCTTCCTTTTATTGTTGCTTTGTTTGGCTCACAGACCATTAAAAGATCAGCTGTTAGCTCCTCTGCTTTTAGCCATAGCATACGCTAGATCTTGCGTTGCTTTTGATCGCCCTACATTAATCTGAAGCATCTTCATCTTGATCTTGTTAAAATACTATAGGATATAAAAAACAATCAAAATATCACAAATCTTATGACAGTAATATCACAGTAAAACACAGATCTATATGGTTTGGCCTTTTTCGCCCTTATCTTCTTTTCCCTCGCTCTTAACGCATCCAGCATCTTCTTAAAATTCAGACATCTAGTTGATGTACCCGTGTGTCCTTCCACCTCACACGTGTAGCAGAATTCTTTATTTGTGCTACCGTACTCCTTTGCTCTATGTCCACCTCTTCCGCACCTCATGCATCGCTCCTCTCTATTTGGCCCCTGGCATTTGCTTTTCACATGTCCATACTCATGGCAGCGATAGCACCGGAAAAGTTCTATTCTCTCCTTTATTCTGTATTTTACCAGACCTATCTTGATCTTACTTCCTCTTAGCAACTCGTTTCCTGCTTCCTCAAATAGCTCTACTGAGGCATTTTGGTTTCCACCGTAAGCAGGCCTCATAAACTTACCTTTACGCCTACATTATTCGCTAGTAATAGTGGTAGTGGTAGTGGTAGTAGTTGTGTTAGTGGTAGTGATAGTGGTTAACGTAACATAGAATAATAGTTAAAAGGATAATAGTTAAAATATAGACCGCTTGCTCATACACCTATTTACTATTAGAATGATGTATTTAGTACTTATAGTTAGGGTTATATCTTCTCTTCATTGTATATTTGTTATATACCTACAATTAGTATTATATACGGTTGTAATTAGTATTTATAATATATAATGTTGATTCTATCATTATAGGTCGTATACTTGGTTATTTTGGAATCAAGAGATCATCCTGTATGAGCAACCTGTTTAGTCTATCTAGGTCAACTTAATACTTTTACAACAATACTATAGTAAGAAAAAGCAGGTATTACGAAGTATGTTAAGGAGCCTGCTATTGTAGGTACCTAATAAATAAAAGTTTAATTTAAAAAATTACATTTAGTTATCTGATGATATATCCTATTACATATTTGAAGATTTATGTGGGAGGGATATTACCTTCCCATACCATAAAGCTTCAAATATTTTATGGACGAAAAAAATGTGTACGTACCTTTCTGAAAAAATTCTTTAATCTCATGACTAACTCTTCAGTTTATAAATAACTCAGACAATGAAAGAATTTGACCTTTGATATACTTACTTTTGTTATATGATGTAATTTATACTAGGCAGAAAATCGTCCTACTATTTGAATTTGCTTTACTTATAAAATTGTACATTTTATATTTAAAATAGTTAAATATATCTACATGATTGTGACGATGTATATGACAGTATTTAATTTCTGACAAAAGTTATGTTATGACATTTCTTAATATTCTGATAATTTTAATAAAACCCATAAAAATGTATAGATGTAGCTTAGGATCCAAAATACGTAACTACTGAGATATTACTAAACAAGTTGTATTAGTAAGTTATATGGTAGTAGTTGGAAATGTAAATATAACACTTTTTCACCAGAACCAGAACCAGAACCATGGAAGCATATTATATTATTTACAGTGCTGTTTCTTTGTCAATATTCTGATTTAAAGAATGTGAACCTTTTCTTGAATTATGATACTCTAATTATTGTTCGTGCATGATCCAAAATATAAGGGAGCTCTCAGCTTTTAATTGTGAGTGATATTACAATATTTTCTTAGCTATTAATAGAAGTTAACGATTTTTTGGAAGTTGGGTGATGAATAATTATTCTTCTCGAGCAGTCTATGGCATTATGACACAAGTTCCATGAAGAATGAATGGAGTTTAATTAATTTTTTTACCCAGGCGGTCGTTTATAAAGTATTTTTTTTTAAATCAGAGTGGGTGTATAGCTTTAAGTAAGGGAAGGACTAACAAAAGCTTTTTGTGAATTGTAAATTTTATATAGGTCGCATTAGCAAGGCAATTTCTGATAAATATAAGTACCTAACTTCATAAACAGGAAAACATTTTAATGACTTTATAAGGACATAATTTATTAAGCACCACTCTATTCATTTATATTTTGAAATATATTTTAAAGACTGGAAATGAAAACGTTAATATATTTATTAGGTGTCGTGGAAAATATCATTTCACGAGGATACTGAATAGAAAATAAATAAATAAGATTATACGTAAATAATATTTCAAAAGTGTTTCTGCTTGATAAAACTTAGGTTCAATGAATTTCCCAAGGTAGACGAAAATTATAAGTACTTTATTTTAAGTTTCATAGAAAGGCCAACCAAAAAAAATTAACCAAAGTAAAATATTTTTAGAATTATTTATTAATTATGATCCAAAGTTAAAACGTTTATTACACAGTCATTACGTTTTCTTTCATTTCATATATCGAAATAAGCAAAATAATTGGTATGCAAATAATACTAGGTACTATTATTAATGGCAACTATAGCCAGATATGATTCGAAACAAGAAATCTTTTTCCCATGCGGTCTCGCTGTGGTATATGGCTTTCCTAACCACAAAGCGAAGTTAAATTTTATACCGTGATTCTTAGAAATAAGATAAGAAGAGAAATAGAACTTCTTTCGTCTTGTCCCAAGTGCTGCCGACTCAAGACGAGATATTAAAACCCTACTCGCCTGTGACGCTTAACTTTTCATCTCGTTTTTCGTATTAGAAATCTCGAGTTTATCTGTATTAATCATCCTAAGGTTTCAGTTTTTATATATATCATAGCCTGTTTAGTTTGTTGAAATTACCAAAGTGATAAGATACAGTTTCTCGTTGTCCATAGGGTGGCTCTTGTATCGAATATAAAAATAACGCTACTTATAATTAAGAAAATCTGGTTTACAGACTTATTCGTTTAGCGAATATTTGAAAGTGTGTGAGTGTGGCGTGTAAGTGTAAATTTCTTTTATTTATTTAATTAACATGAAATGTCTATTTGATAGTATTATTTTCTGTAACTCACTTGTTTCCCAAGCCACAATAAAGTGATCATTAGAACATTTTTTATATCTTTTTTATGAAGTTCACTCATTTATTGTCTTTTGTATAATATTTTCTTGGACAAATAAATGATAAATAAATAAATAAATATTTCCACATTTAAACTATGCACATCTGTTCAAACTCTGATTCTATTTTATAGGTAAGGGGGGGGGGGTCCGACTTAGACTAATTTTCATGTAAATAGTGCACAATGAAGAGGGCGAGTGTTTTTCATATTTAACCAATAATGTGTTTCCTTTAATTTATAACTTACTGAATTGCCTTTTTTAATACCGAAAACAAATCTGAGAGAATAGTTTTGAATTTTTTTAATTCGTTGAGCTGTTGCAGCTGTTGACCATGGTGTCATACACTGTGTCTTCGTAATAATTGAAAATTGATAGAATTAAAGTTTGACATACCATTGTTTTGAGTTTTATGTTTAAAATATTATGTCTAGATTTGGATAACATTTTTAGTTTAAAAGTAGCTCTTCTAATGCAATTGAACGTATACTTATTAAATCTAAGGTCAGAATCAATAATTAAACCCAACACTTTAACTTCATACTTTACCACAATATTCACAAAATTAATATTAATTTTCACATTTTGTAACAACCACCTTCTTTGACTTTTTACAAACATTGCTACACATTTTGTGAGATTCAAACGTAACAGTGTTCAAGTGATATTTTATTTTATGATATAAGTGTTTGTAGATCATTATTTATAACGTTATCACTCTATATATTGAATATCATTAGGATTAAAAGTGTAAATAAAAATAAAAAAAGCAAAAATGTTTTTCGTGTTTGTATCTAGCGGTGACTAGAATTGCTATGGCATGAATATCGTTTCAGTCATCTTGAATTTATGTTTGCATCCTGATACATAATTTAATATTGAAACAAAATTTTTTTCTGTTTAATGCAAACTGCGTATTATCTCAACATAATCAGTATCTCTTTTGTCTAATGGATAAATACGAACCATAAATATAATTATTTAAGTTTTGTTATCCTTTTTCATAATTTTCAGTAAAATTTTATTTATGTTATTAAATACTACATTTCATAATGAAATCTATTTTATTAGCTATTTCTAAATGCATTAAATTTAAAAGCAACAGCAAATTCCATATATTACGTTAAAAATTATTACGAGGGTAAAACCGTTGATTCAGCATTATTATAAAACTATATTCAACCAATATTAACACCGCAGTGAGTTGATTCATTTAAAAAATGAGCCACTACTGAATGCAGAAATAACATACCTTTGAGTTCTGTTACTGTTTGTCATTTAATATTTCAAAGTTGATGACCTACTCAGCGGCATCTTTATGAACTCACTCAAATTTAACATCAGACACTATTAAGCTCTATATAACTTAATCAGGTTTCTGATATCTCTATATTGACCTGCTCATACCATAGCTCGACCTTATTATTGCCTACTTAGATGGTACTAGATGTAAGATATAACGCTATAAGTGCAAACTTTGAACCGATCATGTTTTATGTATTATATATTTAATTTTTTTAGTGACAAATGTTGCATACGCTTACCAATTTAGTAAATCAATATTTTAAACTCCGAAAGAGAGATTTCTTCAGTAATTTTTGACAATTGAATGCCCGATATATGACTTAATTGGATCCAAAAACATAGCAGTTACTCCAACAAATTTACTCAAATTTTGTTTTCTATTTTCATAGTGGATCTGCTGTCAGAATTAACAACCCTTATTTATTTGAAGATGCTGAAAACAACTACTCCACTGCAATGTGCCCCACCCCCATTTCATTACTCGGGCAGCCCCATAAGAGTCGTCACATTTTTCATCAAGACCAACCACCAGACAGTGATCGGTTTCGCGCTTAATATTTGCTCGTCAGCCTGCCATAGGTAGTGGAATCGATGAACGATGTTGCGACATGATTGCCTGATGGGCATCGTGAATGTTAGTAGTGGTGAGAAATGTTATAGTAGTAATTGTTCATCGATTCCTCTACCTATGGCACTCTGACGAAGCCGAATAAGCGCGAAACCGGTCAGTATCTGTGGTTGGTCTCGATGAAAGATCTGACTACTCCTATGGAGATGCCGGAATAATGCAATGCCAGTCGGGGCACATTTGCCTTGGAGTAGTTGTTTTCTCCGTCAAATAAATAAGTATGATTGTCTTCCTCAATGACAATAGAGGTCACTGCTATAATGGCGCCTGCGGAAAAGCAGACAGATAGTAGCAATAATGATCTAAAGGGGGCACTACGATTGTGTTTCTCACCACTACTAACTATCCTTATATTTGTAAATATATGATACCCAATTGGTTTGTATAACAAGCTCGAAATTAAGAGTAGACATTTTAGTGGGAATAAGTAGTTGGTTGTGGAAATAATTAATAAAAAGTAATTGCGTAATCAAAATGTCACCTGATTTTGCTGACATAGGTATTCATAAATAGCATACAACCTTTATTTAATTTGAATAAGACTAGAAATGGACACGATGCCAATATGACAACGCGAGTGATAAACATAAGAAAGTGAAAATTTCTATGGAGTTCAGAAATAAAAACTATTTTTTATCCTACACTAGGTGAAAAGTAATTTAAAGTCAACAAATCATTATTGTTACCATCAATTATTAAACAATGGACGAGACATGTAACCCGGGGACATCTCTAGCTTCAGAAACTGATGAAAGCATGGAAGAAACTGTATGGAAGCTTCACTTGTCAAAGAACCTCGAGAAGTTACAAATCATCGTGAATTAATGAACATGATTTGATTTCAACCACAGTTTCATAAAAAAATCAGTTGTTGGGTTTATCTAAACACGGTATTGCCTTTGCTAATTCCTCTATTCATAATTGTGTATTTAATATCATTCAAAGAATATTTTGTTTTGTAAATTATTTATTGTTATATAAAAAAGTGTTGAGGTTTATGATTTTTTTCTTATGTAGGATAAAAAATGTTGCGTACGCCATGACGAGAAAATAGTTTTCCGGTTTTCCAGATAAATATTGTTAATTAAACTTCTTTTTCTTATATTGCTTTTTCCTCTTTAGGTTCCTGATTTTGTGAAAGCAAGGAAAATAATGAAGGGAAAGACATGTAGAAAGGTGAAGATAGGTGTTTCAGGGGGCCCTTGCCTATTGGCCGATAACTGATAAGAGGCCGCACATAGATAAGAAAAGTTACAGCTTGTAGATACTTGAAACACCGCCGTGCTGTTGAGAAAAATACCAGATTATTTTAAAACTTGTGTGTATTGGTTTTTTTTTATTAAAATACAATTTTAAGTAAATTTACATAATAATCATAGTGATTCTTTGAAGTTGATATTGGTAATTCTCCGTACCTATATATTAAAATAATTGATGTTGATTCGTTTGTAGTTTTTAATAAATTTTCCTACAAGATACATATTAGCAAACAGAGTTTAGTTTCTTTTCCTTAACTTCCATATCACTAAATTATTTATTGCTATTATTGGTTTTATTAACTTTTCAACATCAATGTGCAAAATGTAAATAAAGATGTACGCGTAACATACAATCTAATACGTCTGGAAAGTCATCTATGCCCCACATCTTCTTAACCTTGTCCGTTTGGTATAAGGAATATGCGTCTGTCCTCGTACTTCTGGTTCTGGCGTCTATAGCTTTACGTTCTCACAGCGAAATTGCATATTCCAGATTGCAGACCTTTCAAATTGAGCAGACTAAGCATATTTGCATTTCGTATGAATTATATTGGTATATTATGCAGCTAATCCTCTCGGCTTGACGGAAATGCATTAAATAATATTGTAGTATTTCAGTTCATTCAGTACCATTCTTGAATTCGAGATAAACAAATTAGTTATTTGAATGTATTTAATATAAACTAATTTCTCAAAATGTTTAGCTCACAAAATATTACCTGTAACTTATTTGTGGGGCGACTTCATATTTATAATTAAACGTTTATTTTTAAACATAGGTATTACAAATAAAAGAGTAATTAAAAACAAAATTGCAATAACTTAAATATTTGCTATTATATATTTTATTATTTTACATATGGGGTATTCCCTAAAAACATTCGGTTAGTCTTAAATCACAAGGATTTGTGAACATCGTTTGTCAGTCTTCCACTAAGCTGGAGATCACATAAAGGTACAGAAATTCTTCTGTTCTATGTCAAGGAATTCTTGGAGTAAGGGAGGTCCGCACTCATCGGTAGTATTTTTAAATAAATTTAAGTACCTATCTTATATTTCTAGTAGTACAGTTACCATTTACTTCAAATGACCCAATAATAAATGTGACAATAACTTTTTATTATCGACACACATTCGTTAATGACATTTCTCGGTTGCTGTACGACTTTTGATTGTTGATTAATATTTAACTTTCATTACATCTGAATATGGAAAAAACGTTTTCTGTACGCGGTTATTTACTTTTGTTGGGTTGGTGTTATTTAGTATAAATTCTGTACGTAACAATTATTTGCTAGTATTTATTTATACTGCTGCCCAAATCATTATAGAACCCCCACCGAACAAAAGCAACTATACAATCTTAGTTTAGATCCCACTTGTGTTCGTATCCTAATAATGGCCATCATTTGCCTGCAATAATACTCTCTACTCAATTGTTAATAAACAATGGAACTAGTCATCGACCGTCCAGTTGAGGTGGTCTCTGGCAAACGTGAAATGATTTCCATCATATCCTCTGATTATAAAGCGCTTCCATGTAGGTTTTTTAAGTTTAAATCCGGCTTGGCCGATCACAGTCATAGCGTGTATGAGTTTGGCGTGTCTTTCAAATTCGACTTACCGATATCTTCTTGCTGTAAATTTGTCTAACAGTGAATGTGGGCATAACATAAAATCATAGTAAAATTAGTAACTATTACAGTCGGTAATAGATAGTCTCAACATAGGCACTGCCTATGATCCAGGAATTGGAATTTTGTAAACAATCAAACAGTAGAGTAACTATGTCTGAAGGACAGTATATAAAAATTCTAATAGAAAAAAGTAACTTATGACCGTTACTCTGTGCTACAATAAAAATTACCAAAATTGCTGTAACAAAATTCGTAACTGTGCTACACAAAAAAACTAGTGAGCATAAAAGGTGAAAATTTATATTTCATACATGAGATTTTTTAAATGCTAAATTAACAATATCAAGTACAATGAAATAGAAAAAATTTAATTTCAGACGGTCGAGAATACCAGCAAGTAATCAAAAATAAAATTCCTGGATATAATAGATTCTGTAATCATCAGACAAAAACTATAGTATAAAAAAATAACCATATGATTATATATACCAACGCACCAATCAACCCAGGCTCTTCAGAGAGAACCGACTTTTGCATACAGGGTACAATTTTCTTTAATCAGATTCAATTTATTAAGAAAATTAAATGTACTCACCTGTATACAAAGTTCGGCTACAACCTCGTGAATCCACCTCAAAGATGTCCTAAGACGCTCCGCTTGGAATCTGATGGTTTACGAGGATAATAGAGTCCTGAGGGAGATTAGGCCAGCGTCTCAACAACTCTGCAGAAATAAAAATTCGGCAGAAAATTTACACCACCTGTAAAATAAATTTAGATCACATATCTAGTGTCAACAACAAAAATATACTATAATATCGATTAATGCGATTATTACAGATAATAATCTATTATATCGGAAAACCGATCACTAACAATCGTGATAATAATTAAAGATTAATAATAGAAAATTAAATTTAAACAAGTGCTTCTAATAAGCGTAAAAATGTCGAACTTGCTTGTACCCTATCTGAAGACCGACTCTCGATCCAGTTAAAAATGTCTATCTTCCTGTCTGTTTGCGGCGTCCCTACTTTTTCATAAAAGTGACCAATCAAAAACACTTAGGTAAAACACAGGTACACAACACATTACAAGGTGTAGCATTATGGGTTGCTGGTATTCAGGGATAAAATCTAAGGATTTTTAATATTAATACAAAAGGGAACAAAATGATTAAAATTTTGTTACAGCACTTAGAATATCAATAGTGATAGAATAGTTTTAAATAAATAATCCTATTAAAACATTTTAAATAAAATGTTGGTCCGCAGTGTTATTCCATAAATAATTACTTAAATAAGTATTAAAATTATTAACATTGGAAATATTTAAGGAATCAGTAGTGCAATACTAGATGTTAGGAAAATATATATACAGGGGGTATAAAAAGTTTCAAATATTCGGTTGCGACCGCTGAGCGCAGAGGTAGTCGCATAGGAGAATGCAGAGGAAAATGGTGAACCTCTACTTTTGGTACTAAATGAACTTAGAATGAACTTAGCATGGAAACCAAATTTTCTAAGACACGTAGGATAGAGGGTGAATTTGGTTGATGATTTTGAAAGGCAAAAAAGAGAATATTTATAACAATGACTTGATAGAGTGTTGTTGATAATTCGGGATTGTTTTCGGAGGTTTTCTGAATTGTTTAGTGATTCTGGGGGTAAGTGATGGAAATATATACAGGGTGGTAGCTTTTACTTTTTAATCGTTTTCGAGATACAAGGTATTCGTTTTCATCTATTTCATCTGTTGTCATTTGTAAGTCTTTAAATAAATATATAAATAAATTCGTTTATATATAGTTATATGGAGTTTTATTTTATCCATGATACATACGTTTTTTCCAATGAAGTTTGCTTGATGGCGAATTGCCACTTTTCTGAATGACCCGCCTCAAACAGAAGGTAGATGCCTACTATATATTTTAAATTAGGTAAAATATTTCAATAGCTTTAACGAAATTTCAGGAACGCAGTAAATATAATATAACCATTGAACATTAATGTAAAAGCACACTGCAATTTCCAATAATTTATGAAACTAAAATACATTATCCACATCCGATATTTCCTTTTTGAAGCCATTACATATTTGATCAACAAATCCCACTGTGAATTGAAGCAAATTTTAATGTTTAAGCTTTTTATTGGTATTCGTTAGAAACTGTGTAGGGATTAAAAATTTACATTTGCTACCGATATTAACAGAATCAAAGGCAATAGGTACTAATTTTCAATTAGTTATCCCGTCTACATATACTGATTTAGATGAATCAGTGCTCACACCATAAAAACTTTACTCAGAATACGGGTATCTGCAGCATGTAGCATTTACCTAATAGGCAGATATGGTTAACAGTTCCAGTAAGGGATATATCCATAATTCATTGCATTGCATCATTGTCATGTCATACATTGCGTCATAAGCAAAATATATAAATGCAAACATAAAACACAAGAAATTTTGGATCAATCAGTTCCTCTGTTTACCACTAAGACCACTAATTTAACGTAGCAAATAATTTACATATACACTGAGGGAAAAATCTTGCTTTAAACCGCTAATAAGTCATAGTTTTTTGAAATTATTAATTATTTATTTTTGCATATTATATTTACTATAAATAAATAATAATTTTCCAAAATTTATTTGCAAAGAGAATATAGCAAAAATTGATATAATTGTAAAAATCATAGTTTTTTCCAACTATTTATACAATATTTATTTTCTAAAATTAAATAATTATTTACATACAAAATATTTAGTAGTAGGTATACTCTCAGTGGTGCTCTGTATAAATTTAAATATATGTATTTAATTGTCGAAAATAAATATTTGATATTAATAATTCTATCAAAATAGATTAAATCCAACGATTCATTCTAGAACCAAGTATTTATTTCTAAGAAATACTTTTATTTCCCACAATTAAATATTTATTTAATTGAAACCACGCTTGCGCGTACACTATCTTCTTCAACTTCTCGGACACCGGACAGTGGCCATTATAGCAGTCATGGCACAGCCATTTTTATTTCGTGTCGTGTGTCTCTTTGCAAGTAAAGTAGATAAGTGTAATTAGCCATTCAGTGAATAATAATATAACTAACTAATTGTGTAGTGTATAGTGTTTTTGTGTACTGTTGTACATATACAAATAATAGGTATTATGGGTTATTTATAATCGCAGTGAGGTTGGAAAATCTACGCCAGACGTTCTAAGGTGAGAACGGTGGTGGCTTCGTCAGACATTTTCATTTATTTCAAAATAATAATATATAACTATGTATATCAATATATTAATGTTAATTAACTTATAGTCAAATATTTTTTGCTAACCCAACTTTTTCTCCATTCAAATAATTTATGAAAACCAGTACCTAATATGTTTTATACTCAAAAATAAAATAACTTATTAATTTTCTGTCAGAATATACCTAACCTCAACTTCTACATTTTAGTCACAGATTTTAAAATAAATACTGTTAACTTTTATAATGGCTCCTTCGTAAACATATGTTTTTATCAATATTTTTTTTATTAGTTAGGTATAGCCTATATGTTTCGATATTTAAGAGATATCGCATACAGAATATTCAATGATGCGGAAACTGAGTGAAAGGTTTTATATGTATTTTCTATAAATTAACGTAATAATCTGTACAATAGCAAACCTTATCTAAATTTCAATAATAAATATTTGGTAACAATAAATACCTACTTGTGTCATTTTGAAAAACTAAACTTTATTTTTCAATAGGTATTAAATCTAAATTAAGTGTGCCAAATAAATTGGTTTGAGAAAACTATACATTTAATTCAGCAGTTTATATATTTTTCTCCTTGGCAATTAAATTTATTAGATAATATTAAATATTAAATATTGCCATTGAAATTGAAATTCGCTAAATAAAAGTAAATAATTTAATTGTTAGTAAGAAATTTTCTTTATCTCAATTAAATCACTTTCTCAGTGTAAAAGCTGAAACGGGAAAATGGTAATTGGTATTGAAAATTTCTCATTAACTGAACTGTGGAACTTGTATTCACATTCCCACTCCCAATTAAATGTGAAATAGCTGTATCATTTTGAGTGGTGTTTTTTATTTTCACGGTTTATTATTATATACCTACACGGAATTAAATATTTTAAACCTTGCGAACATGATATCGATGAAAAATTTTTTTATTTATATTTTGAACGTGTAATAATGAAAATAGTAATTATTAAATACTAATTAAAATAATGTGCAACGTCGGCATCAGGACTTTCATTGTTATTGGCACAGTTTTCGGCGTAGAGTCCCATTAAACTTTGGAAATTAGGTATTCCGTACTGGTTAATATGAATTTATGTTATAATAAAAAATGTTTTATTAAATGTGAGTTGCGACGATCCCTAATTTAAAAAAGTATGCGGTGTTGCCAAGTTTATCAAAATATAATAGAAGTAAACTTTTCTTTTCTTGACTGTCGTGTAACTGATTATTTTCCACTTATGATACATCGACAGAAAGCTGAGAAAATGTTCAGCTCAGCTGAGCTGAGCTGAAAGCTGATGATGGTTTTTCAGAATCAAAACGTGGAAATTGAAGTCTCTGAATGTTCCTTGGACTCAACTCTGGAACATATCTCTGACAACTTTTTTAAATGAGCATGCTTGTATATTATAGAAATATCGATACTTTCCAGGAGCTACAATAAATTTTAATCTTGTACCTAGAGTTGCCACCAAGGAAAATGAGCAACAAGGTATCTGATAATTTCCAGATTAGGTACGTGCATTGAAGTTCACTTGTTGCTTAACTACTACTACTAACTGTTGGGTGTTTTAGAAAGACAGTGACGTTAACCGTGTCCAAGCATATTATGTGCAGTCAGTATTTCTTATTAATTTTATTCATTTTTCTTTCTTCTTTGAGAGACATGGAGTGAGAAGACTGTGTCTTTCTATGATTATATACCGGTACAGTCTTATTATAACTCAAAATTAGTGTTGCTCCTATTATATTTATTAAGAAAAATATTTAACATATTATGTATGTAATATTCCTGTTTTCAGTAGTGAATTTAAGTCAAAATGTATATGTAGACAGCTAACCCACATTAAGACACTCTCTGACAAGCTACTATCAAAAAAGTGTAATTTCCTTAGAATTATCATCAACTTCGATCTATTGAGGTTTCAGATAAAAAGCACCATCTACTAATAAAAAGTCGCGCATGTAGGATAGAAAAAGCACACAGTCATAAAAGCAACATCACTATTTTATGGTGCGAACATTTCTAAAACTTGTTAATTTTATAGCTGTGAACCTCATTACCGTCTAATATGGGGTATTATAATCGGACTTACCTTATCATCACATTTACTTTTATTGTCATGCTACGTTTATAACATCCACTAAACTAGGATTTTACCGTCCTAATTCGTCCTGATACCTTCTTTATAATGCATGTACGAGTAGTATTGATTTTATTTTTCCTATGATGCAGAGAAATGCTCATTTTTAATTTTAAAGGTCCTTACATATTATATTATGCATCAGTTTACTGGGCCCAGTTTAAGATGAACTATGTGGGCATCTCGGAAACCATTTTAGCGACACAGAGTTGGTTAAATTGAAAAAAAGTTGGGTTCAAGAAGAATCCAAGATTACATTTCCAACGATTACTTCACTTAAGTTGATACAGGGTGAAAACTAAAAATGTGCATTTGCTGTAAACGTGCATAGCTCGTTTATTGTAAAAGATACAATCATCAAATTTTAAGGGATAGCACGGATAACACGGATAGCAGTCAGCAAGGACTTCAAATTGGTCTCTAAAAAATATAAGTATATTATATTTTGCGTTAGCATACTTAACTTTTGTTTTTTTATTGGCGCCTTATCGGATTTTCGCATAAATAATAAAGTCCAGAGGAGTGAGGTCCGGTGCCCCAACAAGTTATTGGTTTTATTGGTTTTCGGTTTTGAATACATGCATATTATACATCGTTAAAAAGCACTTTTTACGAAGTTTTGAAAAATGCGAAAGTCCAATATGACGCCCACAAGAAAAACAAAAGTTGAGTATGTTAGCCTAGTAGACCAAAATTTTTTACAGACCAATTTTGAAGACGCTTGCTGACTGCTATCCCTGTCCTGAAAATTTTATGAATGTATCTTTTAATAAACAATCTTGGACTATGACTATGGAGGTTTTCAGCAAATACATATTTTTGGTTTTCACCCTTATCTAGTTAAGGGAAGGAATTCTTGGAAATATAACCTTGGATTCTTCTTGGGCCTAAAATTACCCCATTAACTTTTTCACAATTTAAACAACATTCTAAAGTACAAATGTGTCATGTCACTTACCAGTTAGAACTATGAACTTCTAGTGGGTAGCTCCTAGTTCTTAATTTTATGATGTTCAATCACAAATAAAATATTAATTTATTGATAAGTATAGATAATAGATGGCAGAAATGGATACGTGGGGATTTAAAGTTCTGTTTAATTAATATATTTCTTATAATTTTTAACGATTCTTAAATGTTAAACCTCCTGCCACATATGTGTCGTACATTAGACTAAGGAGGATTGCTTCAATTTCAGTTTTGTCAGTAAAAAATTTAAAACAGGTTAAAAAAAATAATTATTTTTAATGTAAAGTAGATGCTTGTTTAATATTTCATTATTTAAAATGATGTAGATAACACTATTAAAAAGAAAAAGACAATAAGTTGAGTTTATATCAAGTTAAACCGTTATATATTAACATTGGGGGCGCATATAGCACGCAAAGTAGGTGTTTTCGACATATCTTAAAATAATAAGGTTATTCCTTTCCGAACCTAGGTTATAGGTAACATGGAAAATTAAAACCTTATTGAACCATAATATTTGATATCATTAATATTTTATCTCTTAATTAAGTTTTTGGCTTAATTCCTATATAAAGAAAGATGTATAAAAATCTTTAACATAAATACTAATTAATGCACCTAAAGATTGTGGTATCAGCAATTAACTAATAAATTAATAAAATTATAAAAACTGCTATTTAGAATTAAAAAAATGTTTTATTTAAACCACAATGAACTTTTAACATTCTCGATGTTCTGCTGATTACAAAAATATTCAATTAAAAGTGGTTATATTTAATAATTTTTAAGATATGATATATATAACGATTTTTCCTTATCAGTGATCCGTCTTTTAGCCTAGGTATCATAAATGTAGTTATTCAGTCATTTAAATGATGCAATTTGCCTCTTTGTATGTTTTCCACTTTAACGAAGTGGAAAATCTAATATATTTTCAGAAGAATACATTATTTTTTGCTTAGAAATCACTTTATATTCTCTTTAGCTTTCGGATGTGTTTTAAAATCCATTCCGCATACATTTATCCGTAAATGTGTCTGATGTGGTCACATGAAACAGTTGGCGAAAATACCTAAAATGTAACATGTACAGAATATCAGAATCTTATAGGTATAGTGATAAAAACTACAAAATACATACCTAATGCATTATACAAAATTTCAAATACAATTTGAATTAAAACTCTCTTATGTTTTACAGATATATTCCTTTATAAATAAAAAATGTACCTTAAGTCTACATAGGTACCGCAGATATTGGTGGATCTTTTCGCTATAATTTAAGTGAGTTAAGTTTGTACAAAATATCATATTTTGAAGATGATTCGGTTATTTGTGTGTTTATCTTTGAAAAATTTTATAATTAATTCCCGACAATTATGCTAACGTCTATAAATTTTCATAATGTATAACATGCTGAGAGATGCAAATTCTGAATTTGTATGCGAATTACAGTTTCAGCATGGTTTTTCTATGAATTTCTGGGCCGGTATATGGTAACATTCTGTTGGGACCGTGCTTTTATGCTAGCAAATCTACGTCAACTCGACCAACTTATCTGAGCAACATATTTCGGTCGACGTGTATAAGTAAATATCGAATTGATAACTCAGCGCTTGATCTTTAGATCCCGCGACAATTTTACATTCAACTGTTGACTCGTACCTCCTATATAAGGTTGCTGGGAAAGATTAATTGACCAATAATTAATTTTGCGCGTAAATTGGAATTGCTACCGCTTACTTACCTACTAAGTGTTAATATGAGAGATATAAACGTGTTTGACTGTTCCCCTAATTTATAGGGTTTTCCAGGTTGCTCCCATTCCTGCACTATACGGTGCTTAGGGTTTAACATTAGTCGTTCCTCGGACCTAGTGCGTCCTACAGAATAACAGCAGACCGCCCCTTTCTTACAGAAATCTCACATTTTTTGGTCTTAGAGATATTATTGCAATTACTATTCGTGCTTTTACGCATTATGCACTTCTCAGTTCTTCGCTGGTATATTTTTTTTGTTAAATACCAAGTCTAACAAGAAATTATTTTTGGGTTAGAAACGATCTAACTAGATTGAATGTATGATTGCTTTTTGTGACTGGGTATATACTTTCTTCCAGGCTAAGTTGAGTGGGTGATTGAGTATGGAGTGACAGTCGTCACCGAGATAATGAATAGAATGATATGAACTGGTTTCTGATTGTATATTCTTCCAAATTCTATTGCTAGTTGTCATGTTTCTTTCTTTTCTGTATATTTTTTAGCTGTGTTTTGGTCATATGGTATTGCTACATCGATGAAGGCAGGTGACCCTTTTTATATTATTTTGAAGCGTTATGCCTGGAGTATTTTGGGCTACCTTTTATTAGTTTGTATTTATTTATTTTTTTTTTATTTATTTATTGTAATACACCATTCAACAGGCCTAACGGCCCAGTACTAGAATGGGAAAATAAGTTTACAGTAATATAACAAAACAATGAACATAATTAACATAATCAACATAATACACAAAGAAATATAAAAACACTAAAACAAAAGATTAACAAAACCTATCAAATAAAATTACAATATTACACAAGTATAGCAAATAATGAGAAAGAAAATAAAATAAGGCCAACATTGAATTAAAAGAAACGGTTACAAATTTAACCTTTTTATAAATGAAAAGGAACAAGAAAAAATATCGTAGGATGAATTATTATAAATATTACAGATGTTGCTTAAAGGAGAAAATTTTCTGATGTTTGTCTGTGGAGTTGGCAAATAAAATAAATTTGAATGGCGCGAGGCTGTTCTGGGAACATGGAAGTTAAGCATGCTTACAATTTCAGAGCAGTTGATATAACTATGCAGTAATTTAAAAAGAAAAATTAGACAAGCAATGTTACGTCTTTCTATTAACGGAATAAGCGAAAATCTATCGAGAATAGTGTAAATAAAAGAGGCCCAAGAATCGAACCCTGTGGAACACCAGATGTAGCAAATACCTCGCTAGACTTATAACCACGGTACACCACACACTGAACTCTATTGCAAAGATATCACTTTAGAAGAAGGATGAAGGAGGAGGAGAAACCGAATGAACCTAATTTCCTTAATAGTATACCATGATCAACCCTATCGAAGGCTTTGGAGAAATCAGTATATACAACGTCTGTTTGGAACCCTTCATCGATGGCTGATGAAATAAATTCAGTTACACAAAGTAGATTTGTTACTGTCGATCTACCGCGAAAAAATCCATGCTGGAAGTCAGTTATCATGTGCTTCGTATGAACAAATATTATTTCAGATAGTAACATCTCAAGACATTTAGCAAAGTTGTTAATAATTACAATAGGTCTATAATTGCAAATATTTGTCTTTTCGCCTTTTTTAAATATTGGCGAAATAAAATATTAATTATTTTAGATAACTTCCATATAGTTGGAAAAGTACATGATTGTAAAATTTTATTAAATAATATTTTGAGGGGAGTAGAAAATATAGCCGCACAGTCTCTAAGCAAAAAAGCTGGAATACCATCAGGGCCACTGGTGAGTTTCGGTTTAAGATTTCTCAAGCATTTGAACACTTCATCCTCATTGAAGTCAGAAATATTTAAGTTATGACAATTTAATTCTGCAATTCCAGGAAGATTAATAATATCCACTTGTTCATTGTAAGAACTCTGAAAAAAAGTAGCAAAGGCATTACAGATATCACCAGACGAAGTAAGAATTTCATCCTGAAAAGACATACTATTAGGTATATTTCGGCTGTTCTTAATATTGACATACTTCCAAAAGGCAGACGGATCATGACTTATGTTATTTTCTATGTTTATTAAATACTCCTTATTTAGTTTCTTTTCATCAACTTTAAATTCCGCTCTTAAATTCGGTAAGAAATGTACGATCATTTGTTCTTTTGTACTTTCGCCAGCACGTGTACTTATGTTTAAGTTTATTGATTAATGACCTATTAAACCACGGAGGATAGTAACGGCGCGCTGGGGTTGTCCTAGGAACGCAAGTTTGAAATACTGAATCAAGCCTGATATAGAACTCATTACTTGCCTGGTTAATATCTTGAATTCCATTCAAAAAATTCCAATTGATTCCTAGTAAGGATTGGTAAAGCAGTGGAAAATTCGCTTTTCTAAAGTTATAAGAATTCGATGAATTTAGATCAGTAATATGGCAATTTGTGGGAGATTCAAAATTGTACAAAATAACAAGTGACGGATGATAATTGTCTTCGTCAATTAAGACATCAACAGCTCTTTCAACTACACAAATATTATTAGAAAATACAAGATCAAGTAAACGATTCATAAAGTTAAACACAGAGTTATGTTGCTGCAGATGAAATAGGTTTTCAAAATTTAGGACAGACTGTAGCAACGGCGGTATGTTAAAAGAGTTTGCCAACACATAATCCGGCTGATTAAAATCTCCAACAATAATTACATCCCTCTCAAAGATATATGTCAAAGATAAAAATGCATCTACAATTAAGTCAAATGTAGCAACAGATATTCTGGGAGGAATGTAAATGATAAATATAAAAATAGGGTGGTTATCTATTACAATTTTTACGCCTACCACATCAATCGTAGGAATGTACTTAAAACTAGATTGAGATAAATCCAATTGAAAAGCAGAGATATCAGACCTAACAGCAATTAAAACTCCCCCCCCTTTAGTCTGATCAACCAAATTTCGGTCAGATCTGAAAATATTAAAAATGTTATTATCGATAATTTCGGAGTTACCAACATTTGATTGCAGCCATGTTTCTGTAAGCGCCAAGATATCAAAATTTGACATTGATGCATTTGAATAGAACGTGTTAAGCTTTGTATTTAAACCTCGAACATTTTGGTAATAAATTGACAGATTTTGAGCGAGAACAGCTTGTTTATTATTACTTGAAATTACGGAATCAGAGATAAAACTGCCTGAAACACTTGATTGCTATTTGTAGCCAAGATCAGATTTAAGCTTAGAAAGCACATTTTTGTAAGCCTGACACTTATCATGATCCCAAACGGCATGCTCAATATCGATATCCGATTTACCAGATCTTTCAACTAAATGAGAACAATTTATACATTTCAATTTATTAGAAGTACAGTCTTGAACGCTATGGTTAAGGGTACATTTAGGGCAAGACATATTATTTTTGCAATTATTCTTAGAATGGTGAAACCCATTGCAGTTAAAGCAGCGGATTATATCAAAGGCCTCATACACACGACAAACATCTAACCCAATAAGTAAATAGCCATTATTAAGTACCTTTACGTAATCAGATCCCTGCAGCTGAACAGTAGCTTGAAATAAATCTTTATTATTCTTTGTTGGCCAAATTTTAACTACTTTACATGTACTATCACTGGAAAACAATTCATTATTTTGTTTAACTACCAAATTGCATAAAGTATTAGCATCAAGTTCATCTGACATCCCCACAATCCTAATTCTTGGTTGAAGTCCTTTAACTTCATGTATAACATAGTTATCGGATAACTTCTCCTCTGCAATTTTCTTAAACCTAGAAGTTTCATCAGTGGTTTGGCAACTAACTAACAGACCTCCATCCTTGACATGTTTAATTTTCTTTATATTCAAATCAACAGGGTCAACATTATGCAATATATCAGACTTAGTTATTTTATTCTGCTGCATGACTTTTGGCTTCACTACTATGGCTTGTTCAGAGGTTGTGCGCAACATAGAAGAGTAAGTAGGTTTAGGCTTAGACGACTGAGACGGTAACTGCAGTTCATTTAATTTGTCCTCTGTCTTTTTAAAAAAATCAGACTTAACAGATAGAAACAGTTCATTTAGTTCATCAAAGAAATTATTAACTTTTAATTCAAAAACTTCTCGCAACTTTGCCTCATTGAATATTTCTGCGCTCTCAAGACAATCAGTGCACTTCCAGTAAATCCCCTGTATATCCTTTAAGTAAGCAGGTAAATCAGTCGGCGCTCCAATACACGTTAAATGAAATGACTTTTTGCAGGACCCACCACAAGAAACAGATGGCTTTTTTGTGGTGATAAGGTTTGTACATATGCCACAACGAGACATATTCGATTCATATCATAAATTTTCAAAATTAGGATTCTAAGCCAATTGACTAATTGCCAAGATGCTCTGATATAGACAAAATTTAAATAAATACAAATACTGGTACTAACATCAACTCACATAAGTATCCAGATGGCACAACTTGTTTCAATTAACTCGAAGTAAATACTTTAAATTTCACAGTACAGAAGAGAACTTCACGCACAGCCTATCGCCCATGCTGATAGCATTTTGTATGGTGAAGTCCCAGTTTAATAATAATTTATAATATTTGTTTTCTATAATAGTTGGTGGTGAGTATTGTCAGTACGCTTGAATCTCCGATTGCAGGTTATGTCGCAGAGCTGTTGCCTGGTGAATAATTTTTGCCACTGCATTATATCTATTGGTATATTGCACACCTTCTTGTGGTTTACATCCCGATTTTGTGAGTTCTATTGTTACAGGAAATTGGTGGCATTTTCTGGATCTATCGCTCTTAATTGAAATATTATTTAAAACAGATTTTTTATTCATCATTTGTTGACTACTTGTTCTTGTATTTCAACTATAAATCCCTCTATTCCTGGCCTGTTGACCTGTTGACCTATTGAGACAATTGATCTGTTTGTAAGAACTTATTTTTTATTTGAAAGTTCTTTGTTTACATATTTTTGGTTTACACTAATATAATATCTGCCGTGTAATCCTTTAGAAGACTATACATTTTGTTTTTGTAAAAAGACATTATTTTGTAAACATTCTGCTTCTTGCATTGATATTAATAACAGATATAGGTATAATAATAATACAATTTTCTAAATATGATAGGTATCTAATAAAGTTTTCTTCTTTTCTACTTATAAAAAAAATAAGTAAGTGTAATATGGTGCAAATAACAAGTGTAATAGTTGATTTTTAAATATTCTTTTACTTAATCCATAACTGTCTAATTTAAATATTACATATTTCATATTTGCAACCTACTATTTAGTACATAATGTATTAAAATATATTTTATGTTTATTACTATTACGGTACGTACATAATTTATAACTAACTACAATTTATAAGATTATAATCACCGACATGAATAGTCTGAACTGGTAGTAGAAATGGTATAAAAATACGAGTAGTGATAACCTAGAAAGATTTGACATAATAGATAAATTAAAACTACAACACTTAGATGCAGTTATGTATTGAATCATGTAATACTATATATTTCTCTCGTATATTACCAATGCATTTTACGGAATACTAAAAGTCACCCTTGTATCTATGATAAATTGTTGTTGGCATCCAGCGGTAGAATTACTTCCTGAATTGCTTCCGAGATAAATTTTTTAGATTGGGGTCACTAAATCCCTGGAGACTTGTCAACAAATAGACAAATGTGGCGTGTACTTCATGAAATAGTAATTGTGCTTTCTACAAACTTGGTCATTATTTATCACTACGTTCCAAAACTATAAAAACGTGAGAGGTTTAGTGACATTGGTTTTATTTAACACGTTGATCACTAGAGATAGAACAACAAGTTCCATAATGACCGCCGACAGGAAACATCTCAATTTATTCTACTACAGCTATCGGCATGTACCACCTGCAAGAAATATAACACATCTGTTTTACAAAAAAGTACGTTTTAGAACGAGGTAAACTGCGTTTCAATAAAACGAAGAGTATTTATTAAAATGGAGCAAACTGTAGCATAGTAACAATATTGTTTAAAAAACTTCTATATATAGGGTCGCTGATATGTATGAAAACGGTCGAGTATTTTCTAAAGTAAGATAGCTAGCAAAAAAATGTAAACACAAAAGTTTTAAGGTATTTTAAAATCTATTATACCTAGTAAAAATTAAGTATATAGGATCAGTCAAAAAGTTATGAAAAAACAAAGTTGCTCTTTTTTAATGGAACACAATGAATATATTTTAGTTTTGGTTAGACATTCCTTTACGAGTACGCTGATATATTAGTTGATAGGCTTAATAATAAGGAACATATAATCAAAAGAGTGTGCCATAAGAGTAATGTGTTGAACAAAAGCTATGTAGCCCGTGTATCCTAGCAACCAATTTATGTTCTCTTTCCAACACACTACGCTTATAACACACTTTTTGACTGACCTTGTATACCTAATTTGGCTATATTATAATAGATCTTAAAGAACCTTAAAACTTCTGTGTTTAATATTTTTGCCAGCTGTCTTAATTTAGGAAATAAACCCTGTATCATTTTAGGTAACGTTATATACAGGTAAAGTTATTAAGTTAAACATATATTATATCAAGTTACACTGTCGGCATAGCAGGCCAGAATAATATTAATAATAATAAATAGGTAGCTTTATTGTCTAACAGTAAAGAACCATTAAAAAGGCAAATAGGTACTTCATATTAATCATTAATTGAAAAGTCGATTAGTTAAAGTAAATTAGTCAAATAGCAGCAATATAATATACAGCAAGTATATAGATTTTCAACAATGAATCATTAGTCGATCAACATGAGTCTTTTTTCATTAGAAAGTTAATTCCAAATAAATATTATTTTCAATAAATTGAAGGAAATATATAGTGAACGATTAAACATATCAATACTGTCACTCAGTTTATTGAGTTTACCACACATGAAATATATAGGTGACTTCAACAATAGGTTGGTATAACAACCATGGAAGACTGCATGCAGCGAGTAAGAGATGAGTTTGAAAATTTAAATCCTGAATCAATAAGAAAAGCAACATGTTATGAATAACCATTGTTAAGATGCCAAAAATGTCTGGAACTTCAAGAACGTGAATTTGAACATTTACTGAAAAAACTATTTCTTTTAAACTCTAGTTTTCTAGTGTTCTAACTAAAAGTAACTGAACTTAAAAGCCGTAGCATTTTTGCAATAGAAAAATATTAAATTACCAGTATTTCGAAAACTACAAAGTTTCGGAATAGATGACCTTATCCAAAGTTGCCCTTATTAAGGGTAACTTGTGGATATACTTGTGGATATACTTGGATATATCTCTTGGATTTCTTATATACTGAATAAGATATAATAAGAAAAACAGGGTGTTCCCATTAAAAAAAAATACTTTTGACAGTTTTTTCAATTTCATTTTTATTCTTGTTCTTTGACAAAATATAATTAGTTATACATATATTTAGCAAATTTTCGTTGAACATTCTCCATTTCGTGAATATCCACTGTGTAGAAGGTGGTCCATATTGTACAGCCATATTCCAGTTTAGACCTCATAAGAGAAATATAATAATTTTTTTTCTAACCATACGAATACGACACTATAACATAAAATTATTTTGTATAAAAAGAGGGCCATTTCGGGACTGTTTGAGATCGCCATAGCAACTAAACAAAAAAGAGATTATTGTACAGTTGTACAGTACCGAAAAGTAATTTGACATTGACATTGCATGTCACATAATATATTGAAGTTTAATTAAATAGAAAAATAGAAACAGATAGTGACTCCGATGAATCGGTAAACTGGAGGTGCTAATATAGAAGTGGCTGGAAAAAAAATATTATGTTAAACTCGTACAAAAAAATAAGTTTTCGAGACTCGTAAAATTGCCGGACTCCGCTACGCGTCGTCCGGCATCCCTTTCCCTCGTCCCGACAACGTGTATTTTTTGTACTAGTTAAACAAATAACTATAATGAGTTTATATTCCTAAAATCTTTACATAAGTACGATAAATAAATCCTATTATTTTCGATGCCTGTGCGGTGACATTGGCGAGTTGTTTGCATTGTTATTGAATTGAAGTTATTAAGTCGGCCTAAAGCTGATTGCAATTACCAATACTGTTTATGACTAAATATTTTGAGAACATCGCCAAATAATAATACGTTGCTGGTTATTCCGGAAACAATATCATTGATGAAAAGAGATGGAAGATTCAATAGAAGGGGTGAGAAATTGCTACCGTGAGGAGCACCACTAGTATTTCTACATGTATTTCTACATGTATTTCTGAGCGAAAGCCATAAAGGTCCATATATCCTCTCTTTGTGATAGTTTTTAGAGTAGAAGTTTTTATTGAACACAATGTTATACATATAGTTTTTTGTAAAATAGAATGATAGGTACGGTCGAATGCCATGGAGAAATCCGTATATAAAGTATTTATTTTTTTATGCTCATTCAATTCACTAATTGTATATTGTATAAAATGCATAATATTGGAGATAGTACTGCTACCACTAAAAAATCCATGTTGATATGGGTTAATCAGATGTTTTACTTGTGGAAACAACTTTCTGTACACAGGCATCTTGAAGAGCTTTGCAAATCCTGAAATTTGATAAACTGGTCTAGGGGATGCACATTTAATAGAAAACTATTAAATGTGCATCCCCTTTTTTAAATTTTGGTGTAACTTTTGATGGCTTCCATGAGCCAGGAAAAGTGCTACATTTCAAACATAAATTGAAAAGATGGAATAAAAGTTTTTTAAACACTTCATCAGTCCCTAATAAAAAAAACTTGGTTTGGCCTCTGATTTAATCTTGGTTTTAACTTTTTAATGGACTTAATAACATGCTATTCCAAGAAATTCACCCAAATATCTACATCACTTATTTCGTTATCATGGACACTGTCATTGACAATGTGAGAAGGTGGTAAATATACTGAATTAAAAAAAAAACTAGTAAAAATTGGCTCTTGTCTTGTGGCTCATGAACGAAAGTACTATCGTTTCATATTCAATGGATAGTATTAAAACCATTTTTTTTTTTATCTTACAAATTACCAAAATTGTTGGGTTCTTATAATGATATTTTCAGTTTGTTCCATGGAACTATTATAAGCTATTTTAATTTCCCTTTTCATGATGATTCTTAAATATTTAAATATATTTAACACCAAAATATTATTTATGAGACTCCTACAAAATGTAAGAAATAATAGGACACCGAACGTATAACTGTCGCTCAATGTTCAAACACTTAGGTCCAGTATTCCCCATCTCATCGTTAAGTTACAGTTTGCCAAAGCACTAGAATATGAAATGGTCATAAATAAAATATATAGTCAGTAATTAGGTGCCTGAATGTTCTAAAGGGTTACCCAATTCCTAAGCACCCCATACCTGAATTTATATAAACTGATGTGCAAATTTCAAGGAACTTCTGAAATTTTGGACACATTTTCATACTGTATATCATCGGTTAATTAACCGATTGAGATGAAACTGTTATGGTCTTAACGGATAATTAATTGGCAATTTATTTGGGGGCTATTAATTACGAAGTAATTTGTACCCTCTGATGTTTAGGGCGATCTTCAACCCCCTTATATTTTTACAAAAGTTTGATAAACTCCCAATTCCTTCACACCCGTTGCGAAATTTATTTTATTACTTATATTTTATCCTTACACCCAGACGTTTCTGCCAGTTTTGGTCTAGCGCCATTCTTTATGGAGATACGAATTTTTTCGAAAAAATACAACACGACTTTCGAATTTCCACACAAATTGTATGAGACTTGGCAGTGTCCATGTTTAGTGCCTGTAATGATGTATAAGGATTAAATTTGTTTTCAATTGCCTGTTACATGTATATAGACTACGTCAAACAGCAGCAAAAAATGCGGGAGTCCCGAGAATGAACCGAGAATTTGACCGTGGTTACAGTTGGCCTATCGGTTTTAATCACTTTGATTTTAATCACGGGCTCATACTCTCGCTGGTTTTTATAGAAATACGAAGAAATAAATAGAAAAAAGTAAAACGACTTTCCGCATAATAATTATTTTTTTTCTAATTACTTCGATTAGACAGAAAACAGAAACTGGATGTACAAATATTTTAATAATTGTTTTGAAAAAAACATTGATCTCATTTAGATGTTCCAAGAAATATATAGAAAACACTCTATATACTAGTATTTCGGCTTGTTAGGCCTTTTTCAATAGAGTAAACGTCTATTACTAAATAATTCCAAGTGCGTTTTCGTTATTTATTTGTTTACGAGCCTACCTCTGGCCATCTGGTGAAGCCCGAGTTTTTAATACCGTTTCTAAGAAGAGCGAGAGTGTAAAGTCTATCTGATCATTGGTAGTACACGGATTTATAATTAAAGATTTTTTAATTTCTAATTGCTCTAACAGATCTAAGTGCTTTCCTTTCTTTTCCCGATGCAGTACCTTTACATTTTTCTGATCTATAAAATGATTGTTTTCTATAAAATGCGTCGCTAATCCTGAATTTTTTGCGTTATTTAATATGGATCTTTATGTTCTTTTACTCTCGTTTCGATACTTCTGCCAGTTTGACCCACATACACGGCATTACAATCCGCGCAGTTAATTTGGTATACACCCGATTGTTTTAATTTATTAACCCTTTCTTTATTGTTTATCAAAATTCTCCCAATAGTACGCTTGTTGACACTAATCGTTTTACACCCGTTTCGTTCTATTCTGTGAGCTATTTTTTCTCTATAACCTGGGACGTGATTAATATAACTATAGGTGCCTTCTTTTTCCCGAATATTGTAAACTCCCGACGAATTAATTTCCTCCTTTTGTTTTTTAGCATGCTATCTATTAGTTTTTCTTTATATCCGTTGTTTCTTGCAATTTGTTTGATTGTACTTAATTCTTCTGCTGGAATTTAATAATTCTGCTGGAAAAAGCAGATTTTGAAAAAGAATTAAGTACAATCAAACAAATTGCAAGAAACAACGGATATAAAGAAAAACTAATAGATAGCATGCTAAAAAACAAAAGGAGGAAATTAATTCGTCGGGAGTTTTACAATATTCGGGAAAAAGAAGACACCTATAGTTATATTAATCACGTCCCAGTTTATAGCGAAAAAATATCTCACAGAATAGAACGAAACGGGTGTAAAACGATTAGTGTCAACAAGCGTACTATTGGGAGAATTTTGATAAACAATAAAGAAAGGGTTAATAAATTAAAACAATCGGGTGTATACCAAATTAACTGCGCGGATTGTAATGCCGTGTATGTGGGTCAAACTGGCAGAAGTATCGAAACGAGAGTAAAAGAACATAAAGATCCATATTAAATAACGCAAAAAATTCAGGATTAGCGACGCATTTTATAGAAAACAATCATTTTATAGATCAGAAAAATGTAAAGGTACTGCATCGGGAAAAGAAAGGAAAGCGCTTAGATCTGTTAGAGCAATTAGAAATTAAAAAATCTTTAATTATAAATCCGTGTACTACCAATGATCAGATAGACTTTACACTCTCGCCCTTCTTAGAAACGGTATTAAAAACTCGGGCTTCACCAGATGGTCAGAGGTAGGCTCGTAAACAAATAAATAAGGAAAACGCACTTGGAATTATTTAGTAATAGACGTTTACTCTATTGAAAAAGGCCTAACAAGCCGAAATACTAGTATATAGAGTGTTTTCTATATATTTCTTGGAACATCTAAACGAGATCAATGTTTTTTTCAAAACAATTATTTTCACGATGTTTCATAAAGAACCATCCGCTTCGAGTATCTACTTTTCAAATATTTTATTCAAATATGATCAAAATTAGAAAGAAAATGCAAACAATAAATTGTAGATTCGTAGCAAGAGCGGTTCAGTAGCTAATAATATAAGGGCAATGTAATTTTTAATAAGTTAGATTTGCAATAATTTGTAGTCATCACATAGAAGTGTGTAAATAGTCACGAGCAGGAAAAATAACACTCGATAATACTATTTTTCTGCAATTGTAAAAACGTCTAAGAAGTAACTGAAAAACCAGAAAAGTTGGGTAGAGGACTCGCTTAAGGGAAGCTAAATAGAAATGAGGGGTTAATTCCGAAATGTAACTGGGTGTTCCATTTAAAAACATCAAGTTTTGATCCTTGAAAATCAAGTTTGTTAAGTTTTTGGCGAACACCCTGTATATAATATCTGACTTGTTATCGTATGTGCAGTTAGAGTTAGATCCTGTTTACACTTATAAACAATTTCAATTCATAATCTTGACAATCTGCAGCGCTAAAACAATGGTCACAAGTACATGTAATTCACGAGTTTTCGACCAAAACGTTAGTAAAATAACGGATAACCTAGAGCAAGGCGAAGGGACCTGTATAAAAATATATGGTGTTACTTTTTAAAAAATATGTGACTATGTATGGACACCCTGTATATATAAAAAAATTATTTTAGAAAATGGGTCTTAGTGGTTCCTTTGACTATACCAAAGGATAATTGCTTATTGATATAGCATTGAAATAGCTGTGCTGCGCCCACGCACCTTGGGCCACCCTGTATATAAATCATAAATTTTATTATCATTTATTTTTTAAAATTAATTATTAACTACTTTTCAACACCACTTATTATTGGCTCTTATTATAAAAAATAAATTTCCATGATTTCCCAATTTAAAACTTGGTTAATAACCCCTAATATATTTCGGAAATAATAACACTCCTAAACTTCCCTTCTGATCCCTTAGGCTTTACACATCTGTTCTTGCTGTTGATTGATTTTTCATATGTAAAATCAATACAATGCCGTCATAAAGTTTCCCCCTCAAACAGATTTTGATCGGCTTATACGCAACAGTCAATTTTGGAGTGTTCCTTATGGAAGTGATGGAAGGGTATTATTCAAAATTTTCGTTTGTATATAACATCGATCCAGAGATCGTTTCACTTTCTAACTTGATGCAAGTTTCAGCAACAATAATGTTTGAGAAAAAATAATAAAACTTATTTAGGTCTAAGTGCGGAAGTACGATACTTTCATTTAGATAAGTCATATTTTTCTGATAAATGTTTAATTTCAGTTTTAGTGGGCTTTAGTTGAACAATTGAATAACACTATATTATTATTATTACTATTACTATTATTATTGTTACTGTTATTATTATTATTACGTATTATTACCATTATTTCTTTTTTGTCGAAATCCAGCCGACCGGTTCCCTGGATCCGATTCTCAGGGTCAACCGCTGGTGGTTAACAGTAGCTACTCCCCACATCCGTGGGGTGAGCAACTACTGAGTCCGGGAACCGTGAGCCCTGAGTAGGCGTAATGAGCCCAGAATGACCGTCTTCTGCATTCTTCCGGCTAGAAGATCTGCCAAATTTCGGCATGCCGGTATGATCTTCACTTCCGAAAGCAGTGTATCTGCGAGGGCTCCTATTATCAGTACCACAAGCTTCACAGTATGTTCCGGATGGAGTCTGTGGAGTTCGAAGAGAAGGTCTCGATATTTCGTCCGTTTCTCCTTCTCCTTCAAGGCAGTGTGGGTCTCGGCTGGAGCCGAGAACTGGATGACAAACATTGTGTTGAGCTGCTGGTCGAGGAGGACTGCATCATGCTTATTTGTTCGAATCTGCCTGAGCGTGGGAAATGAATAGTTCCAATAAATTCGACACTTCTCATTCCCACAACGGACTCGATATCCCACGGAGCGTGCACTTTTCAGTTTTAACTAGTTTATTTTTCTTGTAGACGGGTTAATAGGGAATAATACCAAGTCTAACAAGAGGTTATTTTTGGTTTAGAAACGATCTTACTATATTGGATGTATGAAGTATGGCTGCGTTTTGTTATTATTATATTATTATTTTTTAGTTTCTCTCTACTTTCTCTCAGACCATGGGGTTAATGATTACTAAACCTGAAATTAATTCTCCCTGAATAAGCCCAACGAACCAATGATGACAATGCATTCTGCATTCTGCTTTATTATCATTATCCACACTATTTCACTCTTTATATTCTTGTATATTTCTAGAAAAGTCAGGATATAAATATGTAAATAACTGACTAGATAATTTTATTTATACAACAATTCCAGAGAGTGTTAATTATGCTCTTATTCTTTTAAATTTTATTATAAAAATTATTTTATTTACACATATTTTAAAACACGACCTTTAAATGAAGAATATGAAATTTGGTATAAAACTGAAAAACCACTGATAGAATATAGTTAATTTATCAAATATTTATTTTATTGCATATTATACAGTGGTTTTTTGGGGCAAACTTTAGAAGTTTGCCTTAATACTGCACTTTCAATATTTAATTTGTATGCGTCTGGTTTTCTGCTTTTCGTTATTTTGCAGGTATTTCAATCCCAAAAGAAACTATGAATCAATTTGCACACAGTGTGCAAATAGGGGAAGATAGATAGGTATATTGAAATTATTTGAGTTAGTCAGTAGCCAGATTATTATGTATCAGAAGGATTTTCTGCCACACTGAAATATTATGCAACAATTGGGGATTATCAAGGAAGATAATAAAACATGTAATTTATGCATTAATAGCACTTTGTCATTGGTAACTATGTAGGATTTCAGTAGAATATTTTATTAACTGATAACTAGACATTTCTTGTAAGAGAGGTATAAGTCATATTTGAACTGAGAAAGGTATATTTAACATAATTTTAAGTAATACTTGAAGGTTTGTAAGTTTCTCTAACTACACTGGGAATGAATTACTAAACTTTGAACAGCACACTGAATTAAAATTATTATATAATATCGTACACTTCACGTTTGACATCAGTACTACGTGTTTGACATGTGATTAATTAAAATGAGAATATTATTCCTTATAAAACTGAAAAAAAATACTTCTTTAATTACTTCTGAATAATAAGTTATAATAATACTGAATACTAGTTCGTCCCATGGAACTGGTACTGATATTCGTGTTAAATAAATATCTCTACCATATAAACATATCATTTTAGTTGTTAATGTGTAGCTGTACCTGATATTTGAATAATTCATGGTAGTCTGAAACATAAAAAATAATGGATACTGAAACATGTAAATGCCGTTTATTCTGAGGAAATATAATAAATGCTATAAATACAATTATCCATTCAGCATTAAATCGTTCACTAACAGACCAGTATGCACTTGGGAATATTATACGCAATTTTACGGAACAAGCGAATTTTGATTTTTTATGGCATGGCCCCCAATATTTAAGAAAAAAATTAAAGTGTCTCATGCTTTTAAATTTTCGAGTTATTTTATACTAAAAATTGTTAATTTCATAATTTCTGCAAACAGAATAAAAATAAGAGAGAAAAGAAAAAATTTTAAAACTGAAAAATAAATTCGAAACTGAAACAGCATTAAAAAAACATATTTAAAATGATCTGTCTGAAGTTCTTGAATTGTTAACTGTTATTGTCTTCAAATATCATATACCAAATCTAATTAAATACGTTTTCAACACAAACACTTAAAAATAAGCTAGAATATTTTAAGAAACATGAGCTTACTATTATGAATTTATAGTATTATAACAATAATTTATGACATTTTTTTAAACCTATTTTATCCATTTAGAATTTTTATCCTTGTCTTTTATCCTTAATCGACCGTTTTAATATTTTGCATGACTTTATTTTTCAGATCGTATTCTAAGTTATATATTTATAGTATTATTTTCTTCTAGGAAGTACTAAATCCTGAATTATATTTCATAGATGAATTCTAAAATTTCAGTAAATCTTATCATTTTGATTAGTATTAGTTTTACAGAAAAATATTAACCAAACTTTTATATAATCATTTACGTAATATCCAATTTTTTTATATAAAAAATAATTTTAGAATTATTACATTAACCTGTATTTCTTTAAATGTAAATCTTAATCCTGCTCTATGCTCTTGTAAAAAAGTAGTTCGTTCCATTTTTAACGACATTAATATGACATAGTTATATAAAATACATTGAGATCCGTTTTTTTTCTCTGAGTGCAAATCAACACAGCACTGGTTACAATTAATTCTTTATTATTTTTTATCAAAGCATTATGCATATTAGTATTAAGTCAGAAAATAGGTTTCTTCCAATTGTTAGTGCCATTACTATAAATAAAGTTGTTATAAAAACAATAAAGAATTATCTTAATGTCAAACCACGTTTAACTGTAAATTTAAAAAAAAACCGTAAAACTCCTTATTTTGTAAAATAACTGTGTCGACTTGCAATAATGCAAAAAGCCGTTTTTTAAGGTCAAAGCTATGGTTTTAATTTAAAAAATCATAGATTTGTCATAATTCAAAAATTGCAGCTTATATAAAAAAATTTAGTCGCTTTGCTATTCCATCCGATATGTAATTTATTAAGGCAATGTAAGCCCAGGAAAGGTTCTCCAGTGTCCATGATGTGCAGATATATTTTTTGATTGATTCTGGAAGGGTCCAGCGGAATAAGGTCAATAGATTATATGCCGGCCCATCGCTGAAAGGTTGATGTTAAGTACAGCTGAACTTTGCCTCTACGTCAAGCACCTCTTGAAATAATTTCTAGACTCCTCACACGTTTATTCAGTTAAACCCAAACTTTTTCTATCAATGTATCATTTATCAAATTCTGAAAATTATAAAAGTTTTGATGATGAAGATACTTAACTAAACGCGTTTAAGGGAGAGGCTAAACTTTATTGCGTTGGAACTTTAACCACATAATGTTTTATGGAGCTCGTGATAGAGTTTCTAGTGCACTATATATTTTATATTTTTGGTCATTAGAAAGATATCTCAGCGGTAAAGAATGACAAAAAAAAAGGTTTACTGTTAAATTCATTAATTAAAAAATTATAATGACTTTACGTCACTATTTCGGTAAATAACACAATATACGAGTATATTCTTTTTTGTAACGCCATATCCTAAAATTACATTTATTTGAGTTTCAGTGAATCAAAAGAATGTAATTTTTGACAAGCGAAAAATAAAGAAAAAAGTGTTAAATAAAGAAAATTTATATCACAGTGAGAAATAACACTGACGTAGTTTTCCACATAATACCAAAACAGTATACTGCACCCGACGCGCGTTTCGCCAACTAAGTTGCTAAACTAGTGAGTGAGAAATAAGTGGGAAATAAAACTTAATAGTCAACAGACAACAAATTAAAGTTGTTAGTAGTGGTGAGAAACACCGTAGTGCCACCTTTGGGTCTTTGCTACTACCTGTCTAACAATTATTGTCAAATTGACAGACAGATAACGACCTGCTTTTCCGCAGGTGCCATTACAGTCGGGGCATATTGGCCGTGGAGTAGTTGTTTTCGGCATCTCCTTCAAACAAATATACATGAAATAATTTTTCAACTTGATGGCTGTCCAGCACACAACGTTCGTACTGTACAAAATTTGCTGGATAACACATTTAATGAATGGATTGCTCGTGGAGGTACTATTAATTGGCCACCTAGGTCCCCCGATTTAGCTCCTCCTGATTTCTTTTTGTGGGGTCACTTAAAAAGTGTAATTTATAAAAGCAGGCAAGAATCTATTGAAGATTTAAAGAATTCAATAAGAAATGAGATCCAGCGAATAAATGTTCGTCAACTAGCTAATGTTAGGCAAGAATTTCATGATAGACTACACTATTGTTTGACTGTTAATGGTGACATATTTGAATATTTTATAAAATAAAATAAATAATAATCTAAGATTATTAAATTCTATCCGAAGACAATCCTACTTATTTATTTAAAGGAGATGCAGAAAGCAAGTACTCCACGGCCAATGTGCCCCGACTGGCATTGCATTACATTGGCATTTCCATAGAAGTCGCCACATCGTTCATCGAGACCAACTACCAGACACTGACCAGTTTCGCGCTTATTTTGCGTTCATCAGAGTGCCATTGGTCTAATAAATATTGCTCAAACGTAAAAAAATAATATTATGGAAAAAACAGTTCGCTGTGCATTTCTGTTTATTAGTGGTCACTGATACCGTCACTGCTACATAAGTTTTCATTTGTGTCATTTTACTTTCGCTGCGGTTTCCGACATAAAAAATATCAGTTCATGTTCCTCTATTAAGGCCGAATATACAAACATGGTCACCTTCAAATCAACTCAACGAAGTTCTGATGTCTAAGAAACAATTATTGAAACAATGGTTTCTATGATAGTAGAACTTCGTTGACATGATTTAAAAAGGAACACGAACTGTTAATTTTTATGTCAAAAACCAGAACGAAAGCCAAATAAAGTGACATAAATGAAAACGTATGTAGCAGTGACGGTATCAATGTCCACTAATAAATGGAAATGCATAGAGAACTGTTTTTCCAGTATATTATTTTTACTGCCTGAGGAACATTTATATACGTAAAATATTGTTTCATATAATTTAATTATCACATTGTTTAAGTTTTGTATCCATTATTATTGTGAATTCACATGACTGTAATCCCCTTTGTAAGTACTCAGAGTCATTAAAAACATTCAGTGTAAAATGATGGTCTATTTTGAAAGTAACACTCAATTATGGTTTATGTTCTAAGGAAGGTAAATCTAGTGAGTAAAGAAACATTATTAAAATTCTTATAATAATAATTTTTTTAAAAGTAGATTAAAAATAAATTCCTATAAACACTCGTAAGCTATGACGAAGTATATTCCCGGAGGAATGGCAAATTATTGTTTTAATAAAAAAATCTTTTATATCTCGCTTCTCGTTCCATGTTGTTTTATTAAATTTCCTTCCCGTGTACTTTAAATAGCGGATTACTTTACGTGGACGTATTTTTAGCTTCGGTACCCTCCTCTATCAAATAAAAAATAATATAATAACTTTTTAATAACAAAATTGCGTGAGGTTGTTGTCAAATAAAAAGCCATTACAGTGAATTGCGTTTCTATCCCCTAATTTGCACACAAGCCGAGTTTCGCTAATAAAAACTGTGGAACGATAAATCATTATGGCAGATAAAGACACATTCAGGATTTTATAAGTTATCAGGACGAATAAAATATATAATGGAAAACTACATAAACTGGTGGAATTTATGCGTTTTCTATCTATGAATATTTAGTTGGTAGCAATTAGGGATCATTGTGGAAGCATTTGATTTAAAAATAAAATGATAAACTTTGACGTTATTCATTGTTTTGATCTCAACACGAAAAATAGAAAATTCATATCGGATTTGATAACTGGTTTCCGATGGAATGGGTTGACCATCGGTTGTAAGTTCCTTATTTCATCAAGAGCTGAACAATTTCGACAATAACGTGACCCTCATCAGGGTGACCCATTTCTTTTCGTTGGCTGTAACAATACTTCAAAATGTTCGTAGGGTATTTAGCTCAGAAGTGAATTAATTCACTTAGAGGTTTTTGCGGTATCTGGATTTGTGATGGAATGTATAAATTCTTACATATCGGAAGCATTTTTTCATAAAAAGCTATTAGGTATTACTGTTTTTGCTGTCAAAATGTTTAATAAAGTTCGTTCACATATTCACTATGTGAACGAACCGTTAAAGTGACGTAAGAAGAAATCCGAATTATAAGGTTTGTCTTGTGTGGTATAGAAAATTAGTTTTTTCTCTTATAATTACAGAACCCGTTATCACCATGTCGCATAAAGTAAGTTGATATTAATGAACTAATGCTTATTTGGGTAGCTTTACATTAATGTAAATCCAAATATACTAAAGCTACTTATGGACCCCCTTTATTACCTTTCAATAGTTTTATATTTATTAGGGTAGTAAGCCATAACGTTGAGGACCATTGATAGTATTATAGCCAAAAAAATATTCCTTGATTGGTAGTTACGTTTTATACTATCAAGTAGGGAAAGGAATATTCATGATTGCTTTAGAAAAAGCCAGCATACATATTGCCACATTGGCTCATTTAAGACTGTAACCCCTATTTAGGTTTTGTAATTTTATTGTTTTAGTTTTTTCGGGATTATACAACCTATAAAGTAATTGAAACAGGAAACCAGAAGTATTCAAAATTAAGGCACCAAGTGTAGTAGTAAACCAGTCAAAGCTTGTTTCAAATAAAAATTTTAAAATAAGCGACCACATTTGTATTATCAGACTAATATTTTTTTATATTGGAAGGTCATAAGGGCTTGTGATTGAACAACGTCCTTAAAATCCGCTTTGCGACGACGTCTATCACCATATTTTAATTAATGTACTTTTAATTTGCCTTTATTTTATTATTCTTGTTTTTCGTATAATTTTTTATTGTGATAAATCAAATCTGTAATCAATATATACGTGTTGTGCTAATATAAACTTATCAACTAATTTCCAAGGTAAATTTTGTGTTCGCGGATTCTTATTTGTAATGGCCTATAGATATGAGTCGTCATCACGTCGAAATCGATGAATACAGTATTGTTTATCTAAAAAGATAAATATTTATTAAATATATTTAAATTTAACAAAACATAAGAATAAAGTTTTGTTAATTCTACATATTATTTAGTATTGATTTATGATTTCAGATAATTTGACTTTTTTTCTATCTACCCGGAGATAAACAATAGGTAACATTTGAATCAAACAATGGATTCAAACTTTTTTAATAATACAGACAATGTTTAAAATGACTAATATGGTTTGTCACAATTTTCATTCGTACTCAGAGTGTAGGGAGCTTTTTACTTGAACATATTCAGTAGCTAGTATTTATTAAAAAGCTCTAACTATTAAAAAAGTTAATGCGATGTTAAAGTTAGAAGTTTGTTACATGACGACGCAGTTTTTAATATATACGTGAAGAGGTAAGTGTATGAGTAAATACAGAAGCAAGCTGAAGTAATAATCAATTTGAAGGCGCAAATGCGGCCCGAGAAATAATAATATGCCGCCCCCTCTCCCACACAAGTATCAGACTTTCGGGCTAATCCTTGTCATTAAAATGAGGGGTAGAGATATTATTATTATTGTTATTATTATTATTATTATTATTATTGTTGTTATTATTATTATTATTATTATTATTATTATTATTATTATTATTATTATTATTATTATTGTTATTATTATTATTATTATTATTATTTTTTTTTTTTTGTGGCATCGACAGCTTAGGTCATTAGCCTCATCATTATTATTACAATGTAAGTATAATTTCCGTGTATTATAAGCAATATTTTTTTTCGGTAGCTACAGTAAAGATTATAGTTGTGCGAATATATCGATAACTTTGAGGAATGCCAGTAATTTATTAATCGATTCTTTATTATTTGCTAGAATTTTTTGTAAGGTGTTATCTAGGTTCAGCAGTTGTCGAAAACATGGATATATGGGACACTCTATCAAGATGTGGTCTACTGTTATTGTTATTATTATTATTATTATTATTATTAAGGTTACTGGATGGTATTTAATATTTAATACCTAAGTATATTAATTATCCGCGATACAAATCATTGTGTATCAAAAGATAATTATTGCTGTCTCCGATTTTAACAAGATGGCTGTAATGGTTTTTTTTACAATAATTTAATAAAAAACGCCAAGAATCGCGCAAATCATTACATTGATTGTTCAGCATAGTTTATTTTCTAGACACGTAAAAATTCAGAATTGATTAGGTACTATTGTTTCCTACTTCAACCGTCTTGTTATTGTTAATATTTTATTAATTAAATGAAATTATTCTTGAGTTGGCTCTAAGAATAAATTATTTATGTCTTTAACCAGGAGCCGGGAGCTTTCAACTTTTCAACTGAGGTTACTAAAATATTTATTTTTACATCTGAAAAGGTACAGAATTCATCGAACAGAACCCTATGAAAAGTCTACAAGTCTTTATAAAGGAATACTGTGCCTAATTTGTTGTTAATTAATCACCATTATCTTGTATAATTTTGCATGACTGTTAAAGGTTTCTAAACCTACAAATTACATGTTATATTATTGAAAAAAAGTTCCATTTTGCAAATTTAAATTCAACCCATTAGTTTTTAATACGGTAAAATCGAGACAGATGCCGAACTTTTTTTTATTTATTTTGTAAAAATTTTACTTACAATTAAATGCAGCAGTTTATAATAAACATAACAGGTAATGAAATAAAACCGTTGAAAACAAAAGTCGATTTATTTCATTTTAATAAAAAAATGTATGGAAAACTTTTTAAATAGAAATTATCTCACCCTAACAAACCTAAATCCCTGAACCTATCACCCATGAGATAGATAACGTATATAAAATAAACTAAAAACAAATTCTCTTATTTACCACATCGAAGAAAGTGGCCTTTAAATTGTTGTACACCTTTTATGGAGCAGATTGAATACATTGTAGCCAATATTCTTTGCTTGTGGTATGGGATACTCATATTTCTCTCTGCAACCATTCACAGAAACCATTAGTTCAATTTCAGTCTGTTTTTTGATTTGTTACGTCTCCGTAAAGATTCGTGTCATTCTCAAAGCTAAGAATCATTTAGTTACGTAGGGTAAGATGGCTTACGTTTTCGAGAAAATTATATTTTCCGCTTTCTTCGGGTTAAAATGACTCGTTTTTCATCCTCTTCAAATACGCTGACTACAATAATACTCAAAAAACAGGCGAAATCGCTTGGTGTGGTGTTTTTTCACTTCTAAAAACTACCAATTTACGTACTAAAGCGATTTCTAAAGGACCAAGATTATAACGATTGCATAAGCAAATTACTTATAGGTTTGAAATAGGGCTGCCCTACACTTATAAAAATGACAAACAAAGTTTTCCCGAATAAAAGTCGATGGTTGTTAAGAGCACATAAAATTTTACTCCGTAATATTTTCAATAAATATATTAAAATAAAATATAGAAAGGGCATAATTTCAAAACTCTTTTTATCGTGGTACCAACGTAATGGAGTTTTAGCTGTTACTGCCATTAACGACATATTAAACGATATATAAATTGGAAACTCATATTGAATTAAAACTAAATTTAAACCATAATCAAATTTAATAATGAAAAATTGTAAGCTATAATTTAAATTTAATTTGTGTATAAGTCTTCTAACAGTAACTCTAGTTGCTCTTAAACAAAGTTCCTGATTTTTTTAATCACGTTTTCTATCCCAACACGTAATTAAGTTGAAAATGCACTATTGTCAACGACGACATTTAAAGATCCTTTTACACATCCCGTCTTGCATGCTTCATTGAATATTATATTCATGAATGTCAACCTCTAGAAATATAATGTTTCTGTAAATACATTTCTGTTCTTGTGTAAATATAAGCAATATTATTGTGATCATTTGATTTAAACTTTATATTAAATGAAATGTGAAAGAAAATATTACCGCGATTATGGCGGTATCGCGATTGACTGAAATTATTTTTTTACTTATAACATACCTGCTTTGATAAATTGTAAAATACGAGGTATCAACACTGGTATCTTAATACACATTAATAATAATTAGTAAGTCAACATAGACTATTATATTGCTAATAATTGTTTTGAAAAGAACATAGATCTCATTTAGATGTTTCAATAAATATATAGGAAACACTCTATATATTTCTTGAAACATCTAAATGAGATCTATGTTTTTTCAAAACAATTATTTTCACGATGTTTCATAAAGAACCATCCGTTTCTAGTATCCACTTAATTATATTACTGCACTATTACCCAGGAATGTAACGAGAAAGGAAAATCGTATTATCCTCTTACCATCTTTTAAGCTTAAAGATAAAAGTAAACTTTCAAAAGGAATGCATGATATGTGACTCCATGAAATTTACTTGATTGAACAGAAGTATTAATTATACTTTAATATTGTAAACCAATTATACTTTTTTTATAACAATATATAGTAAAACAAATTTGCAAATGTAGCATGTAGAATAGTTTATTCATATTTTAGTATATCGTTTATTATTAACGTATACAGAATATTAACCTATTCAATATTGTTATACCATCAGTATGAGAATATTTCAAATATAGTACCTATAGTTTAGTTATTCTCCCATAAAAAACTAAATTGAAAGGTATATCGATTACCATGTTTAATTTGATATACATACAGGATGTCCACCTAGTGCGCGTAAGTCCAATATCTGGGTTAATAAAAGAGATAACTTAATTTTTTTTTCTACAGGGTTGTCTAATATCCCGAGCTGCACAAAATGAAAATATATTTACATATTCAGGGTGTTCAGTTTTTCCTGGACAGGTACCAACTTCGATTTTCTAAATGGAAATATATATTTTTTATTGCTTTTTCGAACTAAACCCTTGATTTTAGTAGGACTTTCATCAGCCTTCCATATACCTAACTTAAACTGTTTTTGAAATATTGACGGGTGAATATTGACATTTTTGCAACTTTGACACCCTGTAAAATCTAAACGGTTTGAGATCAAGCAAAACGGTTTGCACATTCCTATCTTAACTTTTCATAAGCTATCATTCGATACTAATTTCAAATTTATACAGGAATAAAAAATTTTCAAAATTTTCAGAAAATTTTAAATTTTTGGATAATTCTGAAATTAGTACCAAACGATAGCTTATGAAAAGTTAAGATAGGAATGTACAAACCGTTTTGCTTGATCTCAAACCGTTTAGATTTTACAGGGTGTCAAAGTTTCAAAAATGTCAATATTCACCCGTCAATATATCAAAAACAGTTTAAGTTAGGTATAGGGAAGGCTGATGAAAGTCCTACTAAAATCAAGGGTTTAGTTCGAAAAAGCAATAAAAAATATATATTTCCATTTAGAAAAACGAAGTTGGTACCTGTCCAGGGAAAACTGAACACCCTGAATATGTAAATATATTTTCATTTAGTGCAGCTCGGGATATTAGACAACCCTGTAGAAAAAAAAATTAAGTTATCTCTTTTATTAACCCAGATATTGGACTTACGCGCACTAGGTGGACACCCTGTATATAGGAAACACTCTATATATTTCTTGAAACATCTAAATGAGATCTATGTTTTTTCAAATCAATTATTTTCACGATGTTTCATAAAGAACCATCCGTTTCTAGTATCCACTTAATTATATTACTGCACTATTACCCAGGAATGTAACGAGAAAGGAAAATCGTATTATCCTCTTACCATCTTTTAAGCTTAAAGATAAAAGTAAACTTTCAAAAGGAATGCATATGTGACTCCATGAAATTTACTTGATTGAACAGAAGTATTAATTATACTTTAATATTGTAAACCAATTATACTTTTTTTATAACAATATATAGTAAAACAAATTTGCAAATGTAGCATGTAGAATAGTTTATTCATATTTTAGTATATCGTTTATTATTAACCTATACAGAATATTAACCTATTCAATATTGTTATACCATCAGTATGAGAATATTTCAAATATAGTACCTATAGTTTAGTTATTCTCCCATAAAAAACTAAATTAAAAGGTATATCGATTACCATGTTTAATTTGATATACATATATCATTTATACCTATCAAACTTTATTAAAAACAGTATGTTCAAAAACAAAAAGATATCCAAGACGTCTGTTAGATGCCTTGTTGATTTTTATTAATTATTATATAAATCTTGAAAGGGGTTGGAAATCCCTAGATCTCCGACTTAAGCCCCGCTGACCTTAAAAAGGCAAAGTTCAACTTTGCCTTTTATTTTTTATTTATTCATCAATTTTATTATTGTTATTATTATTATTATTATTATTATTATTATTATTATTATTATTATTATTATCATTATCATTATCATTATCATTATATCGACTAGTATTACTGCATACATTACTGTGTTTGATTCGGTATTTTATCATTGCAAGGAATTATAATAATTGTTTGAATTGTAAGATATATTTTGACAGGAAAGTCGCAAATTTTAATTTAGATCTATGCACCTCATATTTTGATTAGTTATTAAAATATTAATATCCTCCGTGTAAATAGGAGATATTAATATCGTTATTTTCTGACGACACAGGATTTAAAACTATTAATCTTCTTTTTCCCGTTTGTTTTCTAAATATCTTAAGTTCAACCTTTCCAATTCAAACTTCGTTAATGAATTTTAGATATCTCTCCTTTTCTTAGCTATATCTTACTGAACACCGTATACTTTATGTTCTTTAATACGACAAAATAAATTAAAAACACACAAAGGAAGCCTTAATGATAAAACTAATTTAGGAAACAATAGGATAATTTCGCTTTATTGAGATACAAAAATCTGATACAAATCAAGACGTACAATGAAACTTTATTTTAAACTCAGCGGGGTTTCCTAATCGGGGATATTTTAAGGAACTTTACACTTACTTTGCAGTAGACTTAATAATCTCAAAACATAGTGGAAATTCCGCCAATTATGACTAATTGAAACACTCTTTCCTTTAAGTGAAAGCTTTGGCAAATATTTTATTGCTTCTTCAGTTACACTAAAATTAGGTGTATATAAAACTTAAATATTTTAGAATTGTACATTAATATTAGTTTATTTACAGGAAACTGAGCTGATAATGTATACATTTATATAAAATATTATATAATTTATGGTATTTTCTATGGTTCCATATCCAGTATTTAAATGTGATACTTGCGAACCTAAATTGTTATAAAAATAATATAATATTTCATTACATTTCATAATACGTTGAGTTTAAATTATGAAATGGCATATTTTTTATAAATAAATAAATAAATAAATAGAACCTACCATTCTTTATTCCTTTTTCGGATTCTACATGATATTGTACCTAAACTTTATATGTTAAAAATTGATCGTTTTGGAATTATATCGATTTTTTTGAAAATTTTGCAAATCAAGGTTGTACGTCCTGGCACATATCTCTGGTAATAAGGCAGTCAGTAGGTTTAAATTTGGTGGGAGATTGTAGTAGAATTTTGCAAATTAAAATAAAGTTATATGGCTTATACAGGGTGTTGAAAATTTAAAAACAAATCCAAATTCCAATATTTTTTAAATTAGAAAAAAATAAGCTTTTTATTGATACCATAGGCAACTATGGTTGCCATTTAAAAAACATAACTTTTTTTCTCAAAATCTAAGATGCCCGTGAAATTTTCAATATCACCGCTGAATTCCGCGTAAAAAACACTATCACACAGTATTTTTATATTATTTGTATCTTTTATAGTTTTCGAGATATTCGAGTTTAAAAATGTTGTCGTTTTTCAGTTTTTTCAAAATATCTCGAAAAATTGAAAATTAAAATTAAATCTGAATGAGGCACTGATTTTCTCTTGTAACTCTGCCCAATTTTGCTAATTTAACCAATTCTCTATCCTCTATCTCCACTATTAACAATGTTAGCCATGTAAGGAGATAGATAATGGGCACCCTGTATATATATATATATTGCAATAGACATATAAAGAATTATTATTTAAGTTATCGCATGCAAACGCTACAAAGCGAACAAAAGTATTGAATTCTTCGTGAATTGCAAAGCAGGCAAAATAAATTATATTAATCATGAATAGACAAACATAGTAAATCATTCAATCATATATCTATTGGCTCAAATAATGTTGATAAATAAAATAAATTATAATATCATACCAAAACATATCCAAATAGGTATACTTTGTTACTAAATTTGACACAGAAATCATTTATTCGAACACAAAACCCAGTGCAAGGCATATCAAAAGAAAGATAAAATTCCAGAGATTCTAATGAAACCATCTATTCCATCCAATATGCAATTTCCATAGAGAAATATCCATCTGAAATTCAAAATTATAAAATTTATTATTGAATTTGACAGTAGAACAATAGCTAAAGTGACACATATATTATATAAAATTTAAATACAAATATGGACAAAATATAACTTTATTATGAAATTAAACCAGATCATGACATTGTAAATAGTTTATAAATAAGTAAAAACAATATTTGTAGTGGTTTTAAAAGTGAATTAGGAACTAATATTGATTAGTGAAATAAAAAAATAAATGTAAAACATAACCACAGTGTATGGAACCTTTAGCATAAATAATCACACAAAATCAAGTATTGAAAATAATGGACTATAGGGAAAGCAATAAAATTTGTGTTAGCAACGGGAGATTGGAAGAAAATTTTAGAAGGAGAGTAGCGTCGTTTAGATTAGATGAGAATTTAAAAATAGAAATTTAAATATTAGGCAGAAATTTTAATCAAAAAGTTACATAAAATAGTGCATATTAACTAACCTGAGCAAGGGAAATCAGAATCCAGTGTGTAACAACCAGGATTCAGAAAATTCCAGCAGCAGAAAGATCCAGTGTTCCAGTGAGCCTGATTATTCCAAATATCAGCCGAAGAAAGAGGCATAGCCCATACAATTTGCCCTAACAGCATCAAATTAGAGACAACAGGTATTGTGCACAAAATTAAAGCTAGCTAGCTAAAATAAAAATCGATATCGTAATAAAAAAGTATACTCAAACAATATAAACAATTTAATACTTACTTGGCCTATAAAATATTAAATATCCATAATAAATAACTGTAATTTCACTTAAAATATCACAAGAGACATCATTTGTCCTGTTTTCAAACACCATTTTTTATAAATTTGACATTTGACAATATTAAGTAGAAAATAAGCAACTGAAGGAATGCAACTGAATGCAACTGAAGGTATGCAACTTTTATTGCAACTATGAAGTATAGAGGTTTGCCTACACACAAATAATTCAGTTTTAAATTAAAGATTTACAAATATCTGATTGCAATGAAGGTAGGATACTGATAAAAATTTGTATTATTATTATAATTAGATAAATAAGAATAGTGGTTTAAACTTATTTCATTGTTAAATAGATAGAGATATCATTTTTCCATATTTGTGGGAATTTGTTTAATGATTTGCTTATTTATAAAAATAAATATTTCTTGTCAAACATTTAGATCTGCCTAGTTATTGTTTGCATAGAATAAAGCTGATTCCTGTTGAACCGACTACTGAGGTGAGATTCTCATACTTAAAAGAAAAAGAATAAACTGAGCAAGCAAGGGTAAACATTCACATAAACATATAAGTATATAAAATAAATAAAAAAAATTATAGAAAATCTTAGATATTGGCACCCAAACAAATATAAAAATTAAAATAAATAAACATAATACAAATCAACAAACAAACCAATAATAAGTATAAATTAAATATCACAATACATTTTAATTTGGCCAAAATCAAAAATCAAATATCAAAAAAAAAAAATAATCAATACATTTTAATTTATATATATATATATATATATATATATATATATATATATATATATATATATATATGTATGTACACCAATGTGCTTCCTAGTATATTTTACATAAATGCGACCATTCTGCATACAATATTTTCTTTATTCTCAAAACGTGAATCGGAAGCAAATTGGCGAATATATTCTACAATTTATTTTCATGTCCTATGCAAGCCAATTTTTATTTCTATCTTATGTATGTTTCACGTAGGGGTGAAAACGCACAAAACGATATTGTACTGAAATGTGGCGGAGGTAGCAAAAGAAAGAGAGAATAAAAATCTGCAATAACAATAACTATAATAATAACAATAGTAATATCTCCACGCCGTAGCACCTGTTTAATCTTACGGCCTGCAAAGTTAGAGATGAACATTTTGTGTATACTCGGATGACGATATAACACTAGACATACAGTGTTAACTTTAATTTCAAATAGTAAATGTAGTGTATGACAGTAAATGTTAATTATCCAGTAGGGTACGGTACGCAAGGTGGTAACTACATTTCCGTATACTAGGAGAATATTTTTTTCGTTGAACAAATAGCTCATGAATATTAATTAAAACATCTGCGCACATGCGAGTAATTGAAATACCACGTTTAACGAATATGTTAATAGTAATATAAACTGACTATGTTTTCCAAACTAAAATCAGTGCATTTTATTGAGATTAGAAAATCAAGTTATCATCTGCAGATAATTTTTAAGTTTAGTATTTTCAATTAAGTCCCGATATTCAGGGTCGGATACTGGTAGTTACCAGAATCTACTTCCCACGTCCATGAGGTGAATAATTATTGAATTCGGAAACTGTGTACGTCTTCTGCATTCTTCCGGTTAAAATATTTATCGAGTTTCGGAATTCCAGGATGTACTTTAGTTCAGATACTTTACTTACTACAACGTAAGATCATATAATCAGTACCACAAGCTTCACAGTATATTTTGGATCAAGTTTTCGAAGAGAAGGTCTTAATATTTCACCCGTTTCTGTTCCTCTTTCAAGACAATGTTGGTCATCGCTGAAACCGAATTCGAATAAACATTGTCATCAATCGGTGGTTGAAGAGGATGATGATGATGATGATGATTATAATAATACAGAAGGTCTCCTGCCTAGATCAGCATTGTCTTGAAAGAGGAGAAGAAACGGACGAAATATCGAGACCTTCTCTTCGAACTCCGCAGACTCCATCCAGAACATACTGTCAAGCGGTGGAACAGGATATTTGCTTTGGGAACTGAAGATATGCCGAAATTCGTTAGATCTTCTAGCCGGAAGAATGCAGCATGCGGTCATTCTGGGTTTATTTCGTCTACTTAGAACACACGGATCCCGGACCCAGTAGTTATTCACTTACGGATGTCGGGAGTAGCTACTACTAGCGCCCGACCCTGAGAATTGAAGCTAGGGAGCCAATCGACTGTGTTTCAACAACGAAAAAAAAAAGTAGTAAGTATAACAATAACAGTAATAATAAAATATGTAAAATATGCATGTAGCATACATAGATTATAAAAAAACCCTTATACATGGTTCCTCACAGTTGGCTATTAAATGTTCTACAAATATACAAAATACACCCCGTATTGTCAAACTTCCTGAAAATAATAATGGAAAGATACAATACCAAAATACAACTAAAAACTAACACCGATCATATTGAAACCGATTTTATTCCTATAAGAAGGGAAATATACCAAGATGACACCCTCGGTGCTCTTTGGTTCTGTATCTGTCTTAATTTTTTATTCAACAGATTGAGTAGCACACCCTGTGGATATGAAATTAAAAAACAAGTCCCAAAACTGCATGCAATAAACAAAACAAAAATAAATTTCCTAGACAATGGTGTTGGAAGGTGTAGCGAAACTTCATAAACATATTTTATATACTATATACATATGTACTCTTTTTATTATCATTATTTATTAGTATTTATAAAATTCTAATAAATGTATTAAAGTAATAGTATATTATAAATACCTAGGTTGTGAAGTGAGCTATTATTTACCGAGAAATTTTATATCCTGAGGCGCGTAACGAAGGATATAATTCGCGAGGTAAATAATGGCCTTCTCAACCGAACTATATATAGTATTTTTTACTCCTAATAGCCGAACTAACACCAAAAGATCTTATTTATATTTTAAAATCAGCCATTTCCCCTATCACTCAGACATATCGAAATATCAAGTAGCCTGGGCCTCGGTTATCAAGCCAACGAATAAAACAATTGAAACTGATGGGTTTCAGTAAAATTTATTATTAACCTAGGTAAATAATGAATTATCATTATTTACCTAGGTTAATAATGAACTACTTAATAAGGTTTTCTCATGTTAGTAGTAAAAAAAAATAATTATTTACCGCACAAATACTTTTGTTCTGTTTTTGAAAAATGTTATCCATTCCCACATTGCCAAAGTTGATTAGTATACTCGTCCACCTTGTTCTAAGTACTCGTCACCTATACTCTTCCTTCTGTCTTTGGCGTTATTAGGTAGGTACATGAATCGAAAAAGGAAAATGTAAAAAATATTAAATTTTTAATGGTAGCTAGTCCGTAGTTTCCATTGAAACAGTAAAAAGTGTCACTTAAAATAAAGGAATGTTAAACGAGACACCTTTAGAACATAAATTTAGCCGTAGTCTACGTTATAAGTTTGTTTCCTAGAAGATTTTGCGCAGAGCTGGAGATTGTACAGTATGAAACCCATCAAGTATGTTCATAGTAGCGTGCGAGCGAATATATACAACTAAATTAATAATAATATCTTTCAAGCGAACAATATAGGTACCACAGCTCCAATAAACCAATTTTCAAATACAATTTTTCACCGCAAATATAACGTCTCCGTACATTCATATTTTTATGGCCAGCAAATTCTTAAAGTAATAAAATCATGTAACATCACTTGGTCTGTGGCCAAATGAGGCACTAGCGAAATTTAATATCTTCTACGATGAAAATCTCGTAAAGATGTTATTACAAAGGCGAGCCATCCAGGTGGAGCTAAAATCAATATTCGGAAAATGTTATAACCTAACGAATATTTTTCGGCAAACAATTTAATCTATTTTCTATATAGTAAGTCCATGTAACGTTATATTTTTATAAATATAACGTTATATGGGCTTATGGAATAATGTTATTACATTATGGTAATAACATTATTCCTCAAATAATATTGTTAATATAAAAATGTATGGAGCAAATTTGTAGAATCTCAATAAAGAAGTTTAACGATATAATATTAAAAATATTAGTTCTTGTAAAAGGTGCGGTGCTATATAATCTATTTAATCACAATAAAAATTTCATGGAATATTATTTCTCCGTAATCATTACATAAACACAAGCTAAGTGTTTATTGTTCCACACTGAGCACAGCAACATTGGTTATTTATTTCATTGCTTTTCTTAAAATAACCGTGTTGCAGAAATTATGACTGCATGTAATGAGATTCTTTGCTGAAGTGCAGTTCTTTCTCGCGTCTTTTTATTATGCATCTTTATGGAGTCTTGTAGCACTGGAACGATTATATGAAGCGAACAATGCACATAGCTCTAAATTACTTTTGTGTACTACAGGGTATACACATTAATTTAACCTATCACTGGTATCTCACAATGTCTAACAGTTGTAGTATTACTTTTATTTATTTGGGTATTATCCCACCACTGAAAAATACAAAAAATTAATAATCAACCTCTGCGCCGACGCATTATCAGTCAAAAGTTGTTTTTTTTTTTGAAAAATATGTTTGCCTAATCAAGAAATCTCACACTAAAAAGCAGATTATAATAATAATGATAACTCTACCCCTCATTCTAATCACAAACATTAGCCCGAAAATCTGAGACTTGTCCGGGAGAGGGGCCGGCATATCATTATTTTGCGAGCCGCATTTGCGCCTCTTAACGAGAAAGTAACGACTTACGTTGGAAGGCCATAACCACCATTCAGTGCTGGAATGAGGGAAACCTGGAAAACCTCATTAGCTAGGGGGACAGTCAGACATCAATCTGATTTTAATCTCTCACATTAACACCAAGTTGACATTCTTCCCATCCTAGGCCATCGCCAAGATGGTTTCAGCCCATCCCTGCGAACAAGCCTTGATCTACGAGTAAACAATTTAATTAAAAATTGTTTGGTGGAATGGGGATTCGACCCCACGACCTCTGGGTTGAGGGATCGAGACACTAAACCCTGAGCCACTGGCTCGCCTGATTAACAATATATAACATTAAACACATCACTTAAAAACGTTTACGTTTCGAAAACTTATCCGTTTTCGTTATCAAAACTTTTAAGTTTGACTGATGAACAGAATAGTATGACAGTTTGTAATTTATTTTGTTTGTCTACTTCCATGGGCAAATTAGATTAGCCGATTTTCATTCTATTTTGACTTACCTCGCCTTTAAGAATTGATAACCAACAGCTATCAAAATTTATAGCAATATTGGATACACATTTGTCTCCATTTAATAAAATTGTCGCGGTTTTCTTTTTATATTGTTCTGTTCTTTATCTAAAATTCTAACTGACTCCCACTGTACCCTATGACTTTTGACTTTTCAAATTCTCTCATTTTAATATAATTTTTGTGTTCTCCGATCTCAACATTTAGAGGTATTGGATGTTTCACCCACATAATGTTTATTACACTCACATGATACACTGTAAATGCGGAATTTGGAACTTTGTAAATTATTTTATTGGCCGAGTCTTTGATAAAATTGTCCGTAATGTATCCATTTGAAGAACCGTTCTAATTTCGAACATTTTACCAATTCTTCGTAATCTTTCAGATTCAGTTTTCAGGTGGCAATAAGAAAGGTAGAAAATAAATTAAAATTCTCGTTTATAGAAAACCAACAACTTCCGACACAATTATACCAGCAAGTTCGCAGCAGTCCTGGCTATTAAAAAAAGTCAGTATTCCATAGTTTAATACAGAGGCTATTAATGTTTCCACTAGAAAAAAGAGATTTTGAAAAAGAATTAAGTATAATCAAGCAAATTGCAAGAAACAACGGATATAAAGAAATACTAATAGATAACATAATAAAAAACAAAAGGAGGAAATTAATTCGTCGAGAGTTCTACAATATTTGGGAAAAAGAAGCCACCTATAGGTCTATTAATTTCGTCCTAGGTTATAGTCAAAAAATAACTCGCAGATTAGTCGGAACCGGGTGTAAAATGATTAGTTTCAACAAACGTAATATTGGGAGGATTTTGATAAACAACAAAGAAAGGGTTAATAAATTGAAACAATCGGGAGTATACCAAATTAACTGCGTGGATTGTAATACCGTGTATGTGGATCAAACCGGCAGAAGTATTGAAACTAGAGTCAAAGAACATAAAAAATAAATAAACGTAAATACCAAATAACGTAAAAAAATTAGGATTATCGACACATTGTATAGAAAACAATAATTTTATAGATCTGGAAAATGTAAAGGCACTGCATCTGGAAAAGAAAGGAAAGTAGATCCTTACAGCAATTAGAAATTAAAAAATCTTTAATTAGAAATCCTTGTACTACGAATGATATGATAGATTTTACACTTTCGCCCTTCTTAGAAAAGGTGTACTAAAAACTCGTACTTGCCAGATAGATAAATAACTAAAATGCTTTTGGAAATATTCACGAATAGACATTTACTCTGTGGAGAAAGGCCTAACAAGCCGAAGTACTAGTGTATAGAGTGTCTTCTATATATTTCTTGAAACATCTAAATGAGAACTGTGTTTTTTAAAACATTATTAGATACTAAGGCATTCTTAATTAGCAACCTAGAGATTACATCTACAACTAGAAACAGATCAATGAAGTGTTATGATACCTAAATTTCTGTCCAGAGAAATATATTAGTATTTTAAAAACTGAATATTTGCTATATATTAAAATAGGCACTAAAATGTGGTACACTCTTTATGTTCCTACTGTGCGACTGAACAATTTTTTTGTTTTTACACTCATAATTCGATTTTAGTTACAGTTCCTACTTTACTAAAAGTGGAGACTTCCGACTGAAACAAAAAATTCTCTTATATATTATCACGGTGTCGTTGTCCCTGGTTTCCATTCAAGTTTGAGCTTCATCTGCACTGTATTGATAAACGCCAATAAGATGTGTCAAATCGAAACTTCCTCTTCCTTGTGGAATAAAGCTCAGTTTTATTACATTTCTTTTTCTTCCCTTCGCAAAATTCTGTGACCTGTAGAATTGCTTTCAAATGCGAAATTACTTCATTTTTGTATAAAGTGAGTTTATCAATCTTGTCTTTAAGACTTAAATCATTGTTAATTCTGAATTATAGAATCTGATAAGTAAATTGCTCTTTTTCTGCTAATTTCTGCTTCACCATATACTGTCGTAATACAATTTACGTCTACTTTAAGTACTTTTTTACGTTTTATATCACTATAGAACAACAGTTATTTAAAATATCGTACTAAAAATTTATAGCGGTATATTAGGTCATTTTAAGTTATTTTTAATACGAAAAAATAAAAATGGAATATATGAATGACAAAAATTAAAGACTCTTAAATTGTGCTGGGAATGGTTAATTAATTGAAATTAAAGGTAGTGTGTATACAACAGAGGTTATAAAAAGCAACAGATTCTAGTGGCAATGAAATTAAAGATGAATAATGAAACAATTACCTACTGTAGCGTGAAACATTCACAGTTATTTGCATATCCACCTTTACTTATACCAGCTAAATATATGAGTTATGTTTTGTGAGCCAAGCCTGTGAAAGAATTTAACATTTTATAATTTATTATTCCCCAGGGTGCGCAAAACAAATGACAAATCACTTTACTTCGCTCTAGTCAAGATTAATGAACATTCGGCAAATCTTTTTTCTGAATTGCTTTTACAGAAAAACTCGTTCATATGTCATAGAAGAAGTAACAGGATATTACAAAAAATTAATCATCCCAGAAAAAGTTCTGGCATTTTTATGCAGCCCATTCTAATTTTACATCGTTTGTGACAAGTTATGACGCCTTGTTGGATAAATATAAAGTATATGCGCGTTTTTAGAAATTGTAAAACAACAATATAGTAGAAGTCTGATAATGGTTAAATAATAAATACTTAAATATTTTGTTAAACCAATATTGCAGATATATTTATGGCCTTGTGTGTTATTAGCTATTGAGAGATTATGGATATTTTGTTATTCATTTTTAACACTGGTATAATCAAATCTAAATAGTCGTGGGTGGAATTTTGAATCCTAATTTATAGAGAAAAAAAGAAATTATTACATTAACTAGTATCTGAATCTAACCTATGTCAGGCAACATTTTGTCACACATTTCCTTTTTAATCGTACACATCGTGTACAAAACTTTTTATATAAATGTCATTATCTAGGTACCACCAATATTACCAAAAAGTAATTTTTTCGTTAATAAAGTTATACCAAACTCTGAGGTTATTATTTCCATTATGGCGTGATTAAACTGAATTCAATTCTTATAAGTTTGATAAAATAAACACGCTAAATAAATTGTGAAAAAAATCCTTTGTTGAAAAAATAATAAAATTATAGTTATATACTGGATGGAATGCTAATGGACTGTGGATTTATCGATCTTGAAGCGTGCCCCCTAATATTTACGAAAGAAGTTGACACAAACAAAAAATTCGATAACTATTTTTAAATTGGATGGATTACATATCAGCTCTTTACTGCTACGAATGGAAAAAACAAACTAAAAACTATTGAGTTTCGATGGAATATTATACATGATTTGCATACATAACATTTTTGATCTATAGTATTAACTATAGACAAGATGATAATGTGTAAATAACTGAAGCAGTAATAGTAAAAGGAGTTCACTTCAGAAATAACAATCAACCTATCTAGCTATCTATCAGTGTTTTTCTTAGATGAATTGTAGAGATGGTTTATTTTTAAAATTATATTGTTTATTATTAAGTCAGGATTTTAATAGGTATATAAATTTATATATTGTCAAACACTATTATACCTTAGTATTGAACTTAAATATTAAGTACTTTGAAATATTATCAATAGCCGAGATGGATTGGTCGAGGTACAGTCTATGTGAGTCGCCTAAGCAGGTTCCTCCTAAAAATAAAGGAAAATATGTATGAGTGTCCAGTTCTCTAATTCTGTCAAGCATTAACATTAATTAGTATTGATAATTCATAGAATTACATAATACAAGGGATGTAACACGCACTGTATTATTATTTAGTTTATTTTGTTATCAAGACGTAGCCACCAGGGGTTTGTGAGGTCACGAGGGGATGTAACGCGCGACGTAACCTCCCTGGATACTACCCTAGACGCAAGGGGATTCAACTCGCAATGCGCCTCACATTTCCACTGGTACTGAGGGGTGCAATGAGTACGAAGGGATGTAACGCGCAACATACTCGCTCCAGTTACCAGCGTTTTGGCAGAACAGCCATTATCTGAGTGGTGCAATGAGTACGAAGGGATGTAACGCGCGACATACTCGCTCCAGATATCTCATTCACACGAATTACCAATTAATTCATTATCTAAATTAATAATTATCAAACAATCACCTGAACAACTATTATAACAAAATATTCAAGAAAGGACACTCAGTGAAAAGCTCACCTGTATTAATAAATTTCTATTAATCACAAATTCACAGGATAGCCACAAAACACAGTTCAACTCACAGCCTCTAACAGAATGCTTCGCCTAATTTCAATAAACGTAAAGCTGGCCAAAATATGGGTAACATAAACATTCTTATCGAGGTACTTGGAAGGCGACGTGAGAGAGCTAAGTTAACGTACACAAACGACCGTGTCTGTTTAAATTCCCTATGCAGGGTGTTTTCGTTCGATGTGATTCTAATAATATGGTAATATAATAATAAGCAATATACAGGGACTTACATTCGGCCATTCTGAAATGTCACCTCGCCCCGAGGTGATTTCGTCTAACTTGAGGTTGTATCATCAGTGCTAAGATCCACTCCGTCTTCGCCGCTGTCACTGTTCGTCTCGTCTGAAACTCCTCCTGGATTAATCCAAGGTTTCATTCTATCAACAGCAACGACTTTTTCATATTTAGTGGATTTACTAGTTCTATGTGAGTTTGGCATATCGACTACTAAATATCTATCATTCGGTAGTACGGCTTTTATTATCATTGGTCCAGCATAAGGAGAAATCAATTTTCTACTTGTGCCTTCTGTTGTGCCTTGTTTTTCGATGAGTACCAAGTCGCCCTTGGTATATTTCTTAGGATTCTTTCTTCTCTTATCGAATTGGGCTTTTTGTTTTACTTGACTGGAAGCAATTTTCATTGCTACTTCGTGACGTAATGTTGGAAGATCTTCAATTAATTTAGGAATTTCAGCAATTTCATCTAATAATGGCACACTGGCTCCTCTTCTAGGCTTGTAACCATAAAAGAGTTCCGTTGGTGTCTTTCCTGTCGTTTGTGAAGTTGTTGTATTTATAATTAATTGAATATTTTTAATATTCTCATCCCACCTGTCTTCGTCAATCGTTGTTGTTAAAATAGCACCTTTAATAGTGCGATTAAGTCTTTCCACTTGCCCATTGGCTCTTGGTGTTGCTACTGCGTTTTGTACATGTTTAATGAAGTTGTCTTTACAATATTGCTTAAATTTTGAGGAGGTAAAAGCACTACCTTGATCTGTAACTATGATATGAGGATGACCATAATAACTATATATTTCTTGTAAATAGTCAATTACTAATTTCGTTTGTGTCGATTTTACAGGTTTTAAATACACAAATTTTGTAAATGCGTCTACGGCTACTATGAGATGAATATTTCCCCGACGACTCTTTGGGAAAGGTCCTACATGATCAATGTGTATCATATGCAGGGGCACAGGCATTTTTTCGATAGGATGCAGAAATCCCTCTCGTTTTCCACTTGGACGCTTATTATATAAACACTGAATGCAACATGAAATATATTTTTCCACGTACTCCCTCATTCTGGGGAACCAGTAATGTTCAGTTATACGCTGTAACGTCTTTTCGGTGGCGTAATGGCCGCTATCGTCATGTGCCATTCGAACTATCTGTTGTCGCATACCACGCGGTATTACCCATAATAACCCTTTAACAGTTATTCGATAAATCCTTCCTTCCCGCAATGCGTAATTTTTATATACACCATGTTCATAATCAGTACTAGGTGTCTTAGACAAAACTTCTTTTATTTCTTTTAGTTTTTCGTCAGTTAATTGTCCTGACAAAACCCAATCGGCTTGCTCTATTCGCAGAACTTCAGCAGGTGGTTCTTCACTTGACGACGGATTTCTACTAAGAGCGTCGACATGTTTCAACCTATTGCCTGGGCGATAATGTACCTCAAAATCGAAATCCTGTAGCAGCAACCACCATCGTAAACTCTAAACTTCTTTAAACTTTCCACGAATTTCTGTAACTGATACCCCGATCGAAGATTCAGAGTTGTAAAATAAATATTCCCATGTAGTCTGTCATTTCCGTTCAGTAGATTTTGCACTTCCTAGTTCTACAGCACTTTCTGCGAAGCAATCTCTATAGTCTTGTAACAGTTTGATTAAAGCTTCTCTTTTGACCAGGATCTATTGGTCCAATATTTATTTTTTCAATAGGTACTAATGGATAATTTGTTTCTTTCACCCTCAAGATTTGATCTGTCTCTAACTCCTCAGCCGGAATGCAAGGCCAGGCTCGAACCAAAGGTTTCCTATTTTTCAAAACAATATCGTAGTCAGACAAATTAATTAGTGGCAAAACTGCCTCATCATTATCCCCTATCGTTAGAATAGTCCTCGGAATACTATATTCTTTACCTTGTTCTAAACGAAAGCTTGCCTCTACGAAGAAGTCTCCCCGTAAATTAGTACTTCTAGATTCTATTATGGCGTTTACTATATGTCCTTTAGGAATAAAAATATTATTTTTGGCCCATAATGTCACTTTATTATTTTTTTGAAATATTTCTTCAATACCGTTTAAGTCATTGTGCGTAATTATTAAATTTCTATTATCCTTAATAATTAAAACTCCAGGCAATTCAGTGAATGGTTGTCCCACTAAAATGGGTATATTCTGTATACCATCCTGTACAACATTGGCACTTATCGTCGCTTCAATTCCATCTATGTTTAATAAAAAACTTGTTTTTCCTAAAGCTAAACATCTACCATTACCATATCCCTTAATTACTACAGGCTTATTAGTATCATAGTTTAAACCTAATCTTCTTACTTCGCTAAGTTTTATAGTTATGCAAGTACTTCCTAAATCTACGTATGCCTTGGAAGGCTGATTATTAACCAAAACGTCCTTAAAATATTTATCATTGGGAGAACTATCATTTTCATTTTCCGCACCTCCTAGTCATGCGACAATTTTATCGCCCTCACCTTTCTTCGATCTCTTGTGGTAACAATCACTTTCCAAATGCCCTACATTGCGACAAAAAGAACATCGTTTTTGTCTGCAGTCTCTCATTAAATGTCCCGGTTTACCACATTTGTGACATTTAAGTAAAGTTCGGGTCCGTGAAGTTAGCCCCCAACTCCTGGAGTTGGACGGCACTAATCCACAGTCGGTTAGTAAGTTATTAGTAAGTATTTGTAAGCCCATTGGTAACATTTGTAAGTAAAGGGTAGCCGTTTTATTTGTTATTAATTTTTAGCGGCTAACTTCTTAGCAGCCCCCAAGTTGTTTATAATTGCAGTTTTTATGTTATCAGCTATTAGTAAGTCATTTGTAAGTATTTGTAAGTTGACTGTCGACATTTGTAAGTCTCTAATAAAAAAGTTATAACCAATTAATAAATGGAGGCTAACTTCTTAGCAGCCCCCAAGTTCTTTCAGAATGTTTTGTTTACCTTACCAGTTGTTAGTAAATCGTTTGTAAGTATTTGTAAGCCGTCTTGCAACATTTGTAAGTCGGTAATAAAAAAGTTATAACCAATCAATTAAATGAGGGCTAACTTCACAGCAAGCCCTCAAATTCTTTCAGAAGGTTTTGCTTACCTTACCAGTTGTTAAATCGTTTGTAAGTATTTGTAAGCTGTCTTGCAACATTTGCAAGTCGCTAATAAAAAAATTATAACCAATCAATTAAATCAGGGCTCACTTCTTAGCAACCCTCAAGGTTTTTCAAAATATTTTGTTTACCTTGCCAGCTGTTAGTAAGTCGTTTGTAAATATCTGCAAGTGATTTTCAATATTTGTATGCCACTAATAAAGAAATTATAACCAATTAATTAAACGGTGGCTAACTTCTTAGCAACTCCAACAACTTAGCAAGTTTTCTCTAAATGTTTTGTTTACATCACAACTAATCATTTGCAAGTCCCTAATACAACAGTTACTTATCAATTAATTCTGTCGGGGAAACTTGTTTGTCCTGTTTGTTTTATTTACTGTGGTTGTCGAAAATGAATGTTTTATTTTGGAAGCTAAAGATGTTACTAACGTAAGATACAGATCTTGCGAGATATACCTAACAGATTAAAATATGACAAAATCAAAATCTCGTTGAAAAGCATCTAGTTTAGTAGGTACATATTTATCAAGTATAATTCAATATATATTTTTTAACTATTTGACAAAGGTTACTCAAATATAACTGCGCTGCAGTTGTTCAAAATGTATAGGTATGTAATAAATAATGGACCATGAATCCACGCTTATTTAAAAAAAATGAGGACTTAATACAGTTAGATCTTATGTAGTTAAGTATGTTGTCTGTTTTCTAATGCGTGTAGCGTTTTTTAAAAAATTCGGTATATACAGCAGTACGAAAGATAAGTTAAGCAGAGAATCACGGGACACCAAATACGGATCATTCTCTGCCTAACTCACACGTGCATTGCATTATTAAACATTAAAAAACATGAAAAACAAAATAAAACCAACCCATACAATAAAACTAAAATAGAAAATTGATATTAGGTACCTAAGAAAAAACTTTTTTGGATATTTATTGTGTCACTAATCTAATTTACTACTTGTTAAACCATTATTTTTAGCTATTAGGTAACCTTGAAAAAGTCCGAAAACTCGGACGAAACGTAGGATATTTATTCAATAAATAAATTTTAGAATATTAGTGATTGTAATACTCATCACAGTCAGCAATAGGTACCGTTACAGATTGATTTGAGAACAGTATATATAAAAAATTTATACAATTACAGTCATTTATGTGACAACTTTTTGATAATGAAACGAAAATATATTAATATTTCATTGTGAATAGTAGTTAACGAAAACTAAATTTATTTGAAGGAGATGCCGAAAACAACTACTCCACGGCCAATGTGCCCCGACTGGCAATGCATTACTTCCGCATCTCCGCAGGAGTCGCCACATCATTCATCGAGACCAACTACCAGACACTGACCAGTTTCGCGCTTATCATGCGCTATGGCACTCTGATGAGCGCATAATAAGCGCGAAATCGGTCAGTGTCTGGTTTCAAGTAACTAAGAAAATTAACTTCTGTAACTAAGAGTAACTGGTCAATGGAAGAACCAATGCCAATAACTAAATAAAGATTCTTTCAAAACTATACTATTTACCGGGGTGATTCCGATTCGGGACATTTTTGAGACGGCCTTTTTCATCTTTGCGACTAAAGCTTTAGGTTAAAAATGTAGAACTGATTTCATCAAATTAACTATTTTTTTTTTTTTGATATTTAATATAAAAATTTCCCTTGAATACTAAAATTTTAAAATATTTATTTTAAACAACTATTATTATACCCAACCAACAATTAATTTAATATTGGTATTGGTTTGGTAGATATTAATATTATGTTTATAGATTTATATTTATATTAATATTATATTTGGTAGATAACCTACCCCACTATATATGAACCTTAAAGTGTTTTGAGTGAAGTAGAGATTATCTTATAATCTGTGAAGGTAGCTGAAAGTTACAAATATAAGAAGAATCCCCAACTAAAATGAATATGTCCGCGATTTCTAACTGCATTTAGTGCCTTGTAGATACGTTAAGTATATGACTTATACATATGACATATGACATTTTACTTTTAGTTAGAACTAATAAGAGGTAAGCCTCTGTGGAATTGATATGAATTTATTTAGTAATAACATTTTCATTAACAACTTACAAATGAAAAAAGTCAGCATATACAAATACTAATAAATGATGTTATAATAAATACCATTAGCAATAGTTAAGGTAAACAGAACAATGAAGTTTGCTTCACTGGATTAACTTCATGGTCCATTATTTATTACATACCTATCTATTTTGAACAACTGCAGCGCAGTAATATTTGAGTAACCTTTGTCAAATAGTTAAAAAAATATATATTGAATTAAACTTGATAAATAGGTACCTACTAAACTAGATACTTTTAACGAGATTTTGATTTTGTCATATTTTAATTTGTTAGGTATATCTCGCAAGATCTGTATCTTACGTTAGTAAAATCTTTAACTTCCAAAATAGTTTTTTTTATTTTCGACAACAACAGTAAATAAAACAAACAGGGCAAACAAGTTTCCCCGACAGAAATACTTGATAAGTAACTGTTGTATTAGGGACTTGCAAATGGTGTAAACAAGACATTTGCAAGAAAACTTGGGAGTTGTTAAGAAGTTAGCCACCGTTTAATTAATTGGTTATAATTTCTTTATTAGTGACATGCAAATATTGAAAGTCACCTGCAAATATTTACAAATAACTTACTAACAACTGGCAAGATAAACAAAATATTTTGAAAGACCTTGAGGGTTGCTAAGAAGTGAGCCCTGATTTAATTGATTGGTTATAACTTTTTTATTAGCGACTTGCAAATGTTGCAAGACAGCTTACAAATACTTACAAACGATTTAACAACTGGTAAGGTAAGCAAAACCTTCTGAAAGAATTTGGGGGCTTGGTGTGAAGTTAGCCCTCATTTAATTGATTGGTTATAACTTTTTTATTAGCGACTTACAAATGTTGCAAGACGGCTTACAAATACTTACAAACGATTTACTAACAACTGGTAAGATAAACAAAACATTCTGAAAGAACTTGGGGGCTGCTAAGAAGTTAGCCGCCATTTATTAATTGGTTATAACTTTTTTATTAGAGACTTACAAATGTCGACAGTCAACTTACAAATACTTACAAATGACTTACTAATAGCTGATAACATAAAAACTGCAATTATAAACAACTTGGGCGCTGCTAAGAAGTTAGCCCCTAAAAATTAATAACAAATATAACGGTTACCGTTTACTTACAAATATTACCAGTGGACTTACAAACACTTACTAACCACTTACTAACCGACTGTGAATTAGTGCCGTCCAACTCCAGGAATTAGGGGCTAACTTCACGGACCCGTAAAGTTCTGTTTTCTCTGTCGTTTCTTTTGAATACAGATGATTTGCGATCAAGTTTGTATGTTGGTTTTGCCATTGGTCTGCTAGTAGCAGGACGCAAGTCATGTAATGTACTGAGATACCGAAAAAGTTCTTCAGGGGTTTGGAAATTACCTGCTTTAGCTGACGCTTTCACTACTACATCATCAATGCGTCCTAAAATGCAAGAAACCGCTTCAGCGCCCGTTATTTTGCAACGATTTATCAGAGCCAATTTCTCATAATAATATTTTGGATAACTTTCATCATCACGTTTTCTGCGTTGTATCATTTCCATAAGAATTTCATAATAGTCCCGACTAGAAGGAAAAGCTAATAAAATATTTTTCTTCCATTCTTCCCAACTAAAATTTAAAGTGCTTAAACCCTTATACCAAATTTCCGCCAAGCCACTGAGTTTCGATAGAGCAAAATATATGGTAGCCTCTTCAGACCACTGAAAAATGTTACGTAATTCATCTACTTTTCTAAGCCACAATTCTGAACTTTGTTCTCTGTCTTCTGGATTAAAAACCGGCACAATTTCCCCCTTAGCTATTCCCACATTTGTTGCTTTATTCGCGTTTTGCATCATATTTGACATAATTGTTGCCAACCTATCCACCGAGTCATTTGCGTCAGATGATGTACTACTAGTACGCGTATTTGTCCCAGGAACCAAAACAAGCGAAGGTTCACTTGGGGGTTCATTTGATTGTTTTCGTTTTTGTCCTCTACCCATTCTGACTGATTGTAAGCCTCTACGTAGGAAAACAAACAAATATGTCTTAATCTAATAATCATTACAGGTGTATCTCGACCAATCAAACATTTAATTAAGCCAAAATTTAAAACAAAATTTAAATTTTAAGTTACAGTTCATGAATTCGAATCTTTGTTTTAAATTACAGTTCATGAATTCGAATCTTTGTTTTTAATTACAGTTCATGAATTCGAATCCCACTTCTGAGAATTGTAGAGATGGTTTATTTTTAAAATTATATTGTTTATTATTAAGTCAGGATTTTAATAGGTATATAAATTTATATATTGTCAAACACTATTATACCTTAGTATTGAACTTAAATATTAAGTACTTTGAAATATTATCAATAGCCGAGATGGATTGGTCGAGGTACAGTCTATGTGAGTCGCCTAAGCAGGTTCCTCCTAAAAATAAAGGAAAATATGTATGAGTGTCCAGTTCTCTAATTCTGTCAAGCATTAACATTAATTAGTATTGATAATTCATAGAATTACATAATACAAGGGATGTAACACGCACTGTATTATTATTTAGTTTATTTTGTTATCAAGACGTAGCCACCAGGGGTTTGTGAGGTCACGAGGGGATGTAACGCGCGACGTAACCTCCCTGGATACTACCCTAGACGCAAGGGGATTCAACTCGCAATGCGCCTCACATTTCCACTGGTACTGAGGGGTGCAATGAGTACGAAGGGATGTAACGCGCAACATACTCGCTCCAGTTACCAGCGTTTTGGCAGAACAGCCATTATCTGAGTGGTGCAATGAGTACGAAGGGATGTAACGCGCGACATACTCGCTCCAGATATCTCATTCACACGAATTACCAATTAATTCATTATCTAAATTAATAATTATCAAACAATCACCTGAACAACTATTATAACAAAATATTCAAGAAAGGACACTCAGTGAAAAGCTCACCTGTATTAATAAATTTCTATTAATCACAAATTCACAGGATAGCCACAAAACACAGTTCAACTCACAGCCTCTAACAGAATACTTCGCCTAATTTCAATAAACGTAAAGCTGGCCAAAATATGGGTAACATAAACATTCTTATCGAGGTACTTGGAAGGCGACGTGAGAGAGCTAAGTTAACGTACACAAACGACCGTGTCTGTTTAAATTCCCTATGCAGGGTGTTTTCGTTCGATGTGATTCTAATAATATGGTAATATAATAATAAGCAATATACAGGGACTTACATTCTAAAATAACGTCCCATAAAATTTTATTCCATGAGTGGCTTCCACACTGTATATTTAAATTTAGTTATGAAAGACCTTTATTTTAAATAAAAAACACTACAGATATTCATGATGAGTTTTGTAAATTTATCCTATTAACTAAAAAAATATAGTGACGATGGGAAAACAGACAACTAATTTTAAAGAATAACAACACATACAGGGTTATTCAGAACTTATCTCTAAAACTTTGAGGATATGTGCATCCTTAAATAAGAAATCGATATCACAAAAAAAATTTATAATAAAAGTCTTTGGATTTCCCGTAAACAATGTTAAAAGTAATATCATTATAAAGGACTACGTACATGGGCAACTGTACTTCACCGACATCAGATATACCACATTCCTACAAAAAAAGTAAACAAGTTTTTGTACCTGGAACGCCTGGTCAAGACCGAGCGAATAAAGTTGGAGTGGGGTAATATCTCTATTGTCTATCTGTGTCGCTGTCTCAGTGCCGGTGGTAAACAAAACGAGGTCAGCCCAGCCTAGGTACTGGGAACATTAGAAACAAGAAGTCAGTATTGTTGTTTGTTGTTTTATTTATCGTAGGAGTGTTATACTTTAAAATTTTCAAAATGGCTCATGTGTACAGTAATGCTAAGTTAATGGACATGATTCTTATTTATGGTGAAGTTGGACAAAATGCAGTGGCAGCTTCGCGCTTGTATGCGGATCTATTTCCCAATCGACACAGGCCAAATTATGCAACGTTTACGGCAGTGGTACAACGTGGCCGTAATACTGGCAATTTACGTGAAAATCGTGAACGAGATGGTGGCCCGGGACGACCACAACGTATTTTAGCAGCTGAAGAACAAGTGTTGAATCTGGTCCGTGAAAATCCGCGAATAAGTACAAGTCAGATCGCTAGGCAGGTGCCTGGGGTACACGAAGCTCAGTTTTATCCGTATCATATCCAGCGTGTTCAAGCACTGTTACCAACGGATTATCAATTACGAGTTAGGTTTTGTGAGTGGTTGTTGCAGCAAAATGCTAAAAATCCCCAATTTACTGCTGATGTACTAGTTACAGATGAAGCTTTGTTTACTCGAGATGGAATACAGAACATTGACAATACACACGTTTGGGTACTCAAAAATCCGCACGCAATTCAACGAAATCGCTTCCAACACCGTTTTTCGAACAGCTTTTGTAACAAGGTATGTGCAAATATTTTACAAATTTCATGTTTCTAATACCTAGTAATCAAGTAGCGAAATTCTTCAAAATTAGTGTAACAAAATTTTATTCTTTTTAAAGACACGTCACTTTGGTCACATCTATCTATCTTTCAGTTTATTTTAAAGTAAAAACGCTGCAAATCTTTTTTGCGCCGGGTGTCGGTATACTCTCAGAACTTCTGAAGTTTTTTTCGTGCTATATGTAACATCGCCAGTTTGGATTGTCAGTCCCAAGATCACTTCATGACAGTGGACCAGTATCCAGCGGCGTGCAATTAAAATTTTTTAAATAGTTTTCAGAACGCGCCAAAAAAATTTTTTTTTGCACTACCACATTTGTACATGTATGATGAACATCCCCAAATTTTATTATGGATAAGTTCTGAATAACCCTCTATATTATTGCCGATTTATAAAAGCTTTTATGCATACACGTACATAAAATATTATTATTAAATATTGTTATTTTTTTATAATAATAAGTTAACAATAATTCTCAATATTTAATTTTGACACGCACCGAACATTTTACAGTCGTTCATGAAAAATAAAATATTAATCAATGGTAAAAATACTCAGACAAATTGAGTTTCTGAATGCTTTCTCAATTGGAATGATATCGGCGTACATTTCAAATACGTAAACGTAAACGTCTAAATTACCATCCTATAAGGAATTTAAATTACGTTTTAAAAACTGATATACAAAACAAAAATCTTTCGTAGGTACTACCGTTTTGTTGAATCCCAATCTTTCTTTTTCAAAATTTCTTCTAGTGACTACTAAATAGCATAAATACTACTAAATAAATACCAGCATAAAGTAAATGATAAGATCCCGGCTGTTTAAATGTACTTAATGATTTAATTATTTAACTACAATAATAGCATATTACTTGTCATATCTATCTTATTCACCTAATTCGAGTACTACTAAATAGCTGTAGTTTTACTGCCACTCCTACCGTGCGAATGCAGACATTTTAGGCACGTCAGATGGTGTTACGGTACTATCGTATATTCGGTATTTCGATCAAACTCATACTTGAGCAATGCTCCGCCATAATAAATTGTATTGTGAGCTCGATTGTGAGTATTGCTCAAGTTTGAGTTCCATCGAAGTACCTACTATAAATACGGTCATTAGTATTTTGAGAACAGTCTTGCTGTTTCCGTTTTTGTTTTTAAAATTCGTTAGATGGATTAGAAAATGAAAACGAAAAATGTTTTGGAGTTAATCCCCGTTAACCAGCAGCAACTATCAAACAGGAATGTTTATAAACTATTTTAAGTTTCAAACGGACACCTCGTGAACTTGAATTAGCTTTAAGAACGGGATTTATGCGCGTTGCTGACCAAGCTTCGATATCATAGTCCATTCCAGAAACTAAGTATCTATCAAGTACATAGTGTGCACTTAAAACCACGTCACTATGACGACAAAGTCAAAAAGCAAATGTGTATTGCTAGATACTCAGAAAAATAGGTACCAGTGCAACAAGAATAGATAAATACCAAAAGCATATCTCTCTATTACGCGCTCTATTTCTTCCCTAATCTCGGTGCTCCGTTAGCCTCAAATTCTATCCTGAAACGACCAGTACTTAGCGTTTCGAGTGTTAGTAGTTTGCAGCGAATTGTTTCTACGCATTAGGTTTAGTAAGACATTTTATCCAGTTTGGTTAGTTATAGTGCCTTAAGTATCGTAATTTTAGTTACTCAGTTTGTAGTTAAAACCTAATTGCAGAAACAGCATGTTAGAAACAAATCTTGTAAGGTATTTTGCACGGTATTTAATTAAAAAATATCTCGTTAAACATACTTGCGATGTTTGTGAACAATATTAAGCACACCAAGATTTGGATGAATCGGCTTTATTTTGCTTCTATACATCTTAAGAAAATGCCAACTTGAGTTTATTTGGCAATTTAAATATGCCTCACAATGATTTTGTAACGTTTATATTGTTGCTTGAAGTTTTAATTCAATGAAGCTTTGAAAGTATTGTTTTACGAAATAGAATTATTAAAAGTTTTGGAAATATTTATTTCATCTAAAAAATTGTGATTGTTATGATACTAAAACATTTTTCAAAACAAAACCATAAAAATAGAAATTAATCAGTGGCCTCTATGGAAATGCAATGCAACATCCTCGAAAATACGTCTCCCTTTTGGAACCTAGGTCACGAATCCATTGGTAACCACATCAAAAGTGCCGCTTGTGAGATCCTTCTGGTTATTTATTTATTCTTGTGCCAGTACGCAATAGTATTTCTAGAGATAATTAAGTCGCCTTCAAAGTATGTCAAGAAATAACCATAAACTTGCATAAATTTTAACTTCTGCCAGAGGATGATGCTTTCAACTAACGAAAAACTTTAACCTCAAATTTTCTGTTTATGTTAATAATCAAATTCATTTACGGTTTATACCCAGACACCACAGTATATTTATTAGATATCTGGAGGACCTCTTCTGTGGATATCCAGTATATCCACTGGATATCAATGGATGTCCTATATACCTACATTTTTTGGATATCCAAATATATCCAGGATATAGAAAATATCCTCTGGATATGTGTGGTGATATACAATGGGTATCCAATAATATTTAATAGAGTTTAATAGGATATCTTTCGCACGTAATTTGCAAATATATTTTATATATCATAAAGCGATTGTCTTGATTCTCTTATATATTTTATGGAAACAATCCTTACATTCTTCCGAGAGGTCCTGGTTCTATCCCTGCCGGAGCTGTATGTACTGTTTTTATTATAAATTACCGGATAAATTATTTTTTAAATAATTTATACTTAGTTTTGGGTTTCCTTTTTATGACTCAGCAATTAATTTTCCAAATATACATGAAATACTACTTTATAATTTATAAAAACCTAATTGATATCCACGAATATCTATTAGATATTTATTATAGATACATAAGTATGATACATTTACTGCATATCAACTAGATATCTATTGTGTACATGGACATCAGGCTATCTCATAGGTATTTTATGGTATATCCATTAGACATCCTCGTGGACTGGATGTTCAGTCGATACTAGGATGTTTTATGGATATCCAATCCAATCCAGTATAATATACGGGTGGTTAAATCAGAATGTAGAAATATAGACATGGGAGTGCCTCAGGGCTCGGTGTTAGGTCCCATTTTGTTTTTGTTTTATACAAATGAACTCGACTCTTTTGCCAGAAAATTTTTTGTAATGTATGCAGATGATCAATCTGCTCTGATTTCTGATCCTATAGATGAACAACTAGTACAAAAATGTAATGGTGTTTTACAACTCATAAATGAGTGGTATAAATCGAACTTCCTGTGTTTTAATACAGAGAAAACTCAAATTGTAAGGTTCCATAATCGACAGAAAACCTGTTCGACATTAAATATCTCTTTAGAAGGGTCAGATGTACTCACGTTTAGTAATGAAGTAAAGGTTTTGGGCATTATAATGGATGCGTGTCTCGACTGGAAGGTACAATGTGCACAGTTAATTTCGAAATTGAATTCAATTTATTTCCTTTTACGAAACTTACGTACTGTTTTATCACATGAACAGCTCATCATGGTTTACCATGCGCAAGTGTCTTCTAGACTGAGATATGGGGTCTGTTTTTGGGGATGGTCCACTCAGGCATTGGATGTTTTTAAGGTGCAAAAGCGTATTATAAGATGTATAGCTGGTGTATCTGATCGATTTTCCTGTCGAAACTTGTTTAAAAACATGAAAATTTTGCCTTTGGTAAATGTATTTATGTATGAAAAGTGTGTCTTTGTTTTTAGGAATAAGACTGATTTTATTTTAAATAAGAATATCTATTCAAAAAATACAAGACAAAAAAATTATTTTTATGTGCCGTTCTGTAAATACAATGTTACTTTTAATTCGCCAACTTTTAGGCTTAAAAATTTTTAATAGGTTACCTGTGCAAATAAAAAGTGCCATAAGTTTAAGTATTTTTAAAAAACAATTGAATTGTTACCTTCTAGACAATGTTTTTTATAGTCTAGAAGAATTTTATGAGAGTACATAGGATAAATAATGTAGGTACTTAACGTAGTAATTAGTAAAAGTGTGACTATTCCTATACAAAATATTTTGTCAACTGGAAAATAAATTATTATTATTATTATTACTATTATTATATTATGTGCTCTCTGGGAGGTATATTCATAAAAATTTGTTAATAACTAAGTCAATCTGATATTTTTGTATTAAATTGTCTGTTCTCACATAAATTGGCGTAGGCTTGTAATCTCTCACTTATATCTAATTGAGATTAAATTATCAAAAAGAAAAGTTTATATTATTTCATTGTTTCACGAAGTGAAGATGAAGATATTCTCATATAAAAAAATAAACACGAAAGCGCCTAATTCGTGTATCTGCTACCCTTTAACAATTTTCTTTTGTATTGCTTTTAATTTGGAGCAAAATGTACCTAAATACCCTCTAGTAAAGACAGACAGGTGATCCCCTAAAACAAGTCAATTCTCAAAAGATTTGCTCTGAAACTGTCTACATTATTATTTTATATTTGATTTTTGTGCATTATTTATTTCTACACAGCGCTTATAGTCATGTTATAGTGTATACTATATAGTGCTTATAGTATAATTATTATAGCGCATACATATAGGTTATATTTCGATTTATTTGTTCACTAAACAGATTTTACGCTCTGAAATGTTAAGTTTTTACACTGAGAAAAGGATTAAATTGAGATAAATAAAACTTATTTTATTCTTTTAAGCTTAAATTTCTTTTCAGATTTAGTTGGTATTAACATGGCATTTATTTCAATGACAATATTAAATATTTAATGCAAATTAAAAAATTTTATTGCCAAGGAGAAAAATATTTTGTCTGTTTAGTAATCTGTAATTAACTAAATGTTTAGTTTTCGCAAATGAATTTATTTGGCATAATCAATTTAGTTTACTATAGAAAAATAAACTTTATTTTTTCCAAATAAGTCATGTAGATGTTTACAGTTACCAATTAGGTATTTAATATTGAAATGTAAGGTTGGATATTAAACAGATTATTATATTTATTTACAGAAAATCATATTTCTACTTTTTTAAATATAATAATAACATAGGAGCTGTGTAATTGTAAAAAATATATATAAAACTTTTCACTCAGGATCATCATCATTTGAATAGGTAGGTATTCTGTATGCGGTAAGTATCTCTTAAATATCGATTTACGCGAAAGTAATAAAAAAAATTTATTGATAAGAAAATATGTTTTGGAAGGACCTATTATAAAATTTAACAGTATCTTTTATTTTAAAAACTGTAGCAAAAATGTTGAAATTATAATTATTACATTCTGACTGAAACAAAGAAGTTATTTTATTTTTGAATATAAAAGATATTAGGTACGTCACAGGTAATTTGATGATATAGATCTATCGAATTATCGAGCAGGTGGCTCAGGGCTTAGCGTCTCGATCGCTCAACCCAGAGGTCGTGGGTTCTAATTCCCATTCCACCAACAATTTTTCATTAAATTGTTCACTCGTAGATCAAGGCTTATTCGCAGGGATGGCTTGGCAACCATCCCGGCGATGGCCTAGGATGGGAAGAATGTCAACTTGGTGTTAATGTGAGAGATTAAAATCAGTTGATGTTTGACTTGCCCCCTAACTAATGAGGTTTTCCAGGTTTCCCTCATTCCAGCACTGAATCGTGGTTGGGGCCTACCAACGTAAGTCGTTCCTGAGGCGCAAATGCGGCCCGCGAAATAATAATTTGCCGCCCCCTCTCCCACACAAGCCTCCGACTTTCGGGCTAATCCTTGTGGTTAGAATGAGGGGTAGAGATATTATTCTCTTTACAAAGAAATTTTGAAAAATAATTGTTTATCTATAATGAATATAATATGCAAAAATAAATAATTAATAGTTACAGAAAACTATGGCTTAATAACGGTTGAAGCTAAATTTTTCCCTCAGTGCACCCTATACATTTCTTTTATATATGAAAAAGGTATCGACTACTTTAGTCCTGAAATATTAACCATTCACCCTGTGCATTTCTTTTATATCCTAAAAAAGGTGTTGATTGCTTCAGTTCTAAGGATTTTAATAAATTAATGTTTAAAAAGGGTGAAGTTCTTAGACGTCCCCTAAGCAAATAAATTAATAATTTTAAAAGAAACACAAACAAAGGATGTCAACGTAATAACCCGGGACTTCCTTAAAGCGATACAGGTTTTTACGAGATTTGCGAGCCACCTTCTTGTTTTCCTCGTTCCGCAGTGAATCTGGGAAAGGTGCAAGCGAGATAGACATCTGGCTCTTCTTAATAATTAATTCCTTTGTTCTTGTCGTGTTTAGTATTTGCAAAATAGATCTTAATAACAAGGGTTTCATTGTTTTCTCATCGTATTGTTTTGATAATTGCTTTATCATAGGTAGACAGAAAATTGTGATGACTCTTGAAAGACAAGTCTAGCGCACAACACGATGTAATTATGAACTCTTACGCGACAATATATTTTCCTATATAAATCTAGTTCTTCATTAAACTATCTCTTGAGAATAAAAAAGACTTCCTTCAGTAACATGTTATATTCATTTCTAATCGAGTAAATATAAAAAGTGTCATACTTACCTATTTTGAAAGAAATTCAACTTTTAAATTAAACACTTAATTTCATTCTTTTAAAATTTTTCTCATTTTGAAAATTAGATGCTTAGTAGCTTTGAAAAATTAAGGAATTGGCAGCTTGGTATAACAAGGAACAAATTTTATAAAATATATCACACGAAAGAGAAAGAGAAATATGGGTATACCCTTCAAAATGAATGGTCTGATGTTTTAAAAAACATTGATCACTATTTCATTAATCAAAATCTATTTTCCAATATTGGGAAAACTGAATTTATACGCATAAGTAATTACCAAAGGGAATTGTAATTTCTAGTTTGCATAAATTGAGGTTTATTTTATTTATTAATTTTGAGTAATACTAATGAGGTTTACGATCTGTACCTATGAAGGATCAACTAGTCTGAAGTTAAGTCTATGTTGAGATATGGTGTAACGCATTATTCAATGTATTGCTAAAATACCTAATAAAGAATCATATTAATCCTTTTTCATGTCGACGTTGACATCCTTATATCTTTCTGAAATGTGTGCGTATATTTGCAACAATGCACATTGCATTTAATTTAAATGAGTATGTCCGCTATTACAATACACGACAAAGGCATCAGTTTTATCTACCTTTGCCAAAACTGAATATTATGAAAAATTCTCTTAATTATTGAGCTGAAAATATTAAACCGTCTCCCTGAATATACAGGGTGTCCACCTAGTGCGCGTAAGTCCAATATCTGGGTTAATAAAAGAGATAACTTAATTTTTTTTTCTACAGGGTTGTCTAATATCCCGAGCTGCACAAAATGAAAATATATTTACATATTCAGGGTGTTCAGTTTTTCCTGGACAGGTACCAACTTCATTTTTTTAAATGGAAACCTATATTTTTTATGGCATTATCGAATTCTACGTAAAAAATTAGTGGGACTTTGTGCATAACACTGCTATTGAAATATTGATAGTTTTCGAGATATTTGACTTTTAATTTTTTTTTCTTATGTTTCGTCACTTCTAATAGTTGACATAATTATGGTTGTATGACAGCTAGAAATTATTTTTTTTCAGAAACTGTAGAGTGAAGATGGCTCTTTCGAAAAACGTATCAAAAGTTGACCTGCGATATACAGGGGGCAACAGAAATCGTGCCAAACCTGATGGTTTAAAATTTAAAAAATCTCGACTTTTTCAAATGGAACACCCTGTGTTTTATGATTTCATTAGATGCCTTTCTGTAGACTCTACAATTTTATAATAGCTTTCCCTATACCTAAGTTGCGTAGTTTTTGCAAAAAACCCACTTTTATGAAAAATACCCGATTTGCGCACGTTCATTTCGGGAAAAACGCAGTGAGCGTCTGTCACGCAATAAAATTTGTGACAATCAGTTTACATGTCATTTCTTCTTTTACTGAATATTCACGTACGAGTTTAGAGTAAGTACTAAGCGTGCATACAATGAACTATTCAAAAGAAGAATTAGTGAAAATGATTTATGCCTTAGGAGAAGCTCATGGAAATTGTTTGCTAGCAGCACGTATTTACAAAGCAAATAATCCAGATTTACAGAGATTTCCACGTGCTGACTGTTTTGAAAATGTGAAAGAAAGATTTGAAAGAACAGCAAATGCGAATTATGAGAAAACTACCAGGAGACATGACGGTAACAATGACGATATTCAGTTTAATGTTGTGGCGTCTGCTGTTGAAAATCCAAATATTAGTGTCAGGAAAATCAGTAATAATCTTGGAGTTTCCAAAAGCTTGACAAACAAGATACTGAAGAAGAATAATTTTCATCCGTATCATATTAAAAACCATCAAGCACTGTTACCTCAAGATCACCTAAACCGCCGGCAATTTTGCCACTGGGCATTGGATAAAATTCAGGAAAGTCCAAACTTTTTTATGAATGTCTTGTTTACTGACGAATCAACATTTTCAAACACATGCTTACCCAATCGTCGCAACTTACATCACTACGCTGACAATAATCCAAGATTATTGAGGGTACTAGATAATCAGCATCGTTTCAAAGTGAACGTGTGGGCTGGAATTTGTGGAGAACATATTGTTGGACCGTACTTTTTTGAAGGCAATTTAAATGCCAATGTGTATTTGCATTTTTTACAAAACGAACTTCCCCTTCTACAGCTACAGAATATGCCCGCTGATTATTTGGTTCAACAATGGTTTCAGCATGATGGTGCCCCTCCACATTCCACTTTGGCGGTACTGTGATTATTTTATTGTTGTAGTACTTTTCCTATTATCTATTCATATTTCAGATTAGAGAACACCTAAACCACGTATATCCAAATAAGTGGTTAGGTCGTGGTGGTCCATTTCCTTGGCCTGCACGTTCGCCTGATTTAAATATTCTGGACGTTTTCTTGTGGGGTTATATCAAGGAGCGGGTATACGAAGTACCACCAACGGATATGCAAGACTTGAAAGAAAAGATCCAAAATGAGTTTCTAACCATAACGCCCGAAATGTTAAGAAATGTTCACATTCATTTTCGTCGTAGATTAATGCTTTGTGTTGAAAACAACGGTGGACATTTTGAGCATTTACTTTAGGTTAGCTTGCTTGTATGAGTATTGCGTATTCTTTTTTCAATACTCTATGTATATTCATCCATTTCACTAATAATTTTTCTAACTACGGTAACACCGTTTGGTTTTCAATATGATACGTATGAAACTTCTTCTTCAATATCTTATTTGTCGAGCTTTTGAAAACTCCAAGATTTCTACTGATTTTCTGATACTAATATTTTTGGATTTTCAACAGCAGAAACCACAACATTAAACTAAATATTATCGTTGTTACTCCCATGTCTCCTGGTAGTTTTCTCATAATTCCCATTTGCTGTTCTTTCAAATCTTTCTTTCACATTTTCAAAACAGTCAGCACGTGGGAATCTCTATAAATACGTGCTGCTAGCAAATAATTCCCATGAACTTCTTCTAAACCATACGCCAGTTTTGCTAATTCTTAATTACATGTAGAGCTTTTATGATTTTTTACTTTTATTTACAAATAAATGGTAACTTTCCATAAAGACTTGTTTATTAAACTGAAATTATCTAAATTTTTCAGTTATTTTTATTTTAAGAAGTGTAAACTAATACATTTTATAAAAATAAATAGCCTTACAATATTTTTTCCGTCAAAGGAGTGCGCAAATCGGGTATTTTTCATAAAAGTGGGTTTTTTGCAAAAACTACGCAACTTAGGTATAGGGAAAGCTATTATAAAATTGTAGAGTCTACAGAAAGGCATCTAATGAAATCATAAAACACAGGGTGTTCCATTTGAAAAAGTCGAGAGTTTTTAAATTTTAAACCATCAGGTTTGGCACGATTTCTGTTGCCCCCTGTATATCGCAGGTCAACTTTTGATACGTTTTTCGAAAGAGCCATCTTCACTCTACAGTTTCTGAAAAAAAATAATTTCTAGCTGTCATACAACCATAATTATGTCAACTATTAGAAGTGACGAAACATAAGAAAAAAAAATTAAAAGTCAAATATCTCGAAAACTATCAATATTTCAATAGCAGTGTTATGCACAAAGTCCCACTAATTTTTTACGTAGAATTCGATAATGCCATAAAAAATATAGGTTTCCATTTAAAAAAATGAAGTTGGTACCTGTCCAGGAAAAACTGAACACCCTGAATATGTAAATACATTTTCATTTTGTGCAGCTCGGGATATTAGACAACCCTGTTGAAAAAAAAATTAAGTTATCTCTTTTATTAACCCAGATATTGGACTTACGCGCACTAGGTGGACACCCTGTATAAATGTCAGTCAAAATGTCAAAGAATTCAAGCTTTAAACATTACTTGAGTGATAAGGATTTTTAATTCTCTCTCGCAATACATGTAATTTACGTATTTTATAGTTTTAAATGTTTTTCCTTGTATCTAGTTGTCCGTTAGCAACCTGCCTAACATTGACTCTTCCAATACAAATTTTTTGTCTGAAAGGAAAATAAATAATAATAAAAATTTATAGCAGTTTTTCTTGAAGTCCTCTGGATTTAGAAGAGATTATAACATGTTATTGTAACGTGCTTACTACTTAAAAAGTCTATAGACAGCAATAACAAAATACGATGAGTTTAGTGAAGGGTACAAGAACTGAACATGTCAAGTTGTCCAAAATATGTTGACGCAGATTTTAATTATTCTAAGAATTTTGCTGATTCTAAGAATTTTAAGTTTTCGTGAGGGACTATGCTACTAATCTGCTAGTCTTGCCTTAGCAGATATAAAGGTAAAATATATTCCAGGAAGTTGCTATTAAACACCAAATTTCGAATTGCCAAATAGTGAATCATACAGGTCCTTTAGAAGATATTTAGTTGCTATAATTGTATGTTATGCGGGAGCTGGATGTCATCACCGGTTACAGTAAATATATCATGTCTGATAAGGTCGAAAACTGTAAATTTTAAATAAAATGTTGAGCTTTCATACCTGTTGAGCTTCTAATCTAAGTTTTAAGATATTGCGGAAAATTGTTTTTTTTTTTCTCCAAAATAACACCCTGTAACTCGTTAGGTGTGCATCAGAGAAATTTTTTTTATAAGAGTTTTATTCTTATTTTGGTCTGTTCTACCCCTTGGTAAATTTTTGTACGGTCACACTGGGACACCCTCTATATGTAACAGTCACAGATCTGTAATATTCTCATATATTCTCTTTTGTTATATAGGTAGTAGTTAATATGTGATTTTCGAATAACCATAAAGTTTTTAACGTATCACTGTACTTGACAATTTCTTACACCAATGCTTCTTAAACGACTTTACGGTTCAAGTAACAAGAAGGGTCTAACCAGAAGGGTCTATAATCTATACTGATTGACTTAGCTATGCCAACAGCTCAATCACTTCCTTATCATTTGTCAGCACTTTTGGTAAGGGGCAAAATGTGAGAAGTAACATCATTTTTCATCCACCTTGGAGATATTGTATATTTTAAATTTATCGGAATATCTATTTATATCAAGTTTATTGACTTTACATTTCACTTAATGGCGACTAAGGCTTTTCTCTTGCCTGTATATCAACTGTATACAAAAATACAGTTGAGATGAATTGTAATAATTGTTGTTCTTCTGCAAGGACCGATTTAAAATATTTATAATTATTATACTCTTTTACGTGTCAAAGAAAAGTCATACAATGAACACGATTTTACACGTTATTCCAAAAATCAGACTAGACATAAAAACAATATATTGTCAGTTCTTTTCCTTGGCAGTCTATAATTACATAGTTTTTCATCAGATGCTAATTACCTAAAAAAGATTATGTAAGTTCTTTCTTATAAAGTAATATTTAAATAAATCTTAGTTTTGTAACTTTCACCTAAGAAAATCCTCAACTATTTAAACTTTTCTGCAGTATACCAATATTGCAATTAACATAAAATGTTTGAACCAAGGACTGAGCTATAGTAACGATTTCGATTTATCACTTAATAATTAAACAAGAAAAAAATGAGATTTTGATACTTTAAAAATCTTCTTTTCCTTGCACCATGTTCCTCCTCCTGCGAACCTCCTGTTCGCAAGGTTCTTTGCTTTTTCAGGTACAACTGAAGAGTATTATATTCCGTAATTCTCTTGGAAGCACTTTAACCTGTAGTTGGACAACTAGCCTGTTGGATAGCATAATAAATAAATAAATAAAAATGAAAAATTAAAACTTTATTGTATTATAACTTTTTGTTAGAAACATTGTGACGTATGGAACACTTGATTTTAATAACTAAAAATTATAGTTTTCCAGCCGAAAGTATGCTAACATGATGCTTAGTTTTAGATTTGGAGTTATGTGTTTTTCTTGCTTTCATCATAAATAGTAGTAAAAAAATATATAAAGCTCGCCTATTTTATATACTCCCTTTTTGCACTTGTAAAATACAAAAAAATCGCCTTTGACTCGTTCTTTAAATTTAATCACGCATGCAAAAATATGGTGCTTTAACACAATTTTAAATAATATGTCAACAAGGATTAACCGTATAATATGAAAATATCCTTTTATCTATTTTCCTCTTGTGTCTACAAATTTTTAAACTATATAAAATATCATCATTTAATTATCTAAATCATATGCTATGGCTTTGTTGTTTTCAAATCTTGTATTTAGTTGAAACAGCCTTTCATGAAGGGCAAAATGTCCGTGTGGAAATAACAAAGTAGATAATGTAACCTTTGGGACAATATAAAAAAAAATACAAGAACACCCAGATTTTTTTATTAAATTGTTGAACCCCAGAACTGGCAATCATTAGTGTAGACAATTCCTATAGTTATGGGATAATTATTTATAATTTATAGTAGCGTTTTGCGATGTGCAAGAATTTCCTATTTGCAACTTTTACAAGAATTTCTAAAACAACTAATTTTAGAACACAAATTATTGCCGTTCCTATTTGTTCTACATTTTTTCCGGTTGCTCTTGTAAAACTGGTTAAAATTCCTTGCAAAGTACCACTTCTGTAGATGGTAATGACCTAAATGAAAATTTTACTAACATACATCTTACAAGTACACTTACATTTTAATTAAGAGTATACAAATTTCGTCATTTCATACCATTAGAAATAGAAATAGTGATGTTACAGTTAACACAAATTGTGGAAAATTACAGCTTATTTTATTGCAAGAATAAAAATTACCTAATATTCATTTTGCGACACATATTAATGTGATTAATGTGAACTTCAAAATCGAAAGATTCAAAACTTATTGAATCTTTGCATTAATTATTTACAACAGTATTATAGAATACCCTGTATAATGTTCAAAATTTGAACTGATAGTCCTACTGATTCAATAAGCAACCGCATTTAAATATTTCCAATCCATTTTGATTGGAACACTCCTTATTTTTTGAACGACACTGGCAGACACCAAGTACTACTTACATTGAACTACTGAAAGTCACTAAATGAAAAGTCCACGGTACGCCTGTAATAGATACTTTGCTCAGTTGAATTTCGTAGCTAAAGTGAGCTTCCGTTTTTAATAAAACCCTCTAGGGATGATTCGTGATTCATCTGAAACACACTGGAGAATTTACAATGTGGTACTGTAATATATATGTTAAAATTTGAAATGAGTTGATGCGTCCCACATGATCTAGATCCCACGAGGCCTAAATAGCTTGATAATTTATCATGACATCTGTTGGTTTTCCAAATATTTTCTGCTACCTCCCATGAAATTTCGCAAGAATACACTTGAAACGCGGCATATATAGTTGACTGAATATTTCTATTTTAGTTATTTTAGTTAATGAATATACTTATTTATACCACACAGTGAACAGTGCGAAATTTATTCAATTTCTTTATATATTATTCAATCAAAATAAATTGCGGCTAAAGGATAAATAAGGACAGAGCCGCAATTTATTTTGATTGAATAATATATAAAGAAATTGAATAAATTTCACACTGTTCACTGTAAATTACCATTTTTTATATTTCCAACCATTTTTCTTGAGAAACCGGAAGGCTCATGAAACTCCTTACATTTACATTTTTTGATGAGAGGTTTAAAACATCATATTTAAAATGTATGGAATTCAATATTAAACCTATTAGTTTTTGGCTACTTTATTCAACATTTCATTTACTTAACGAATATTTATATTATTGAATGCAGAATAAATTAGGAGTATTATGGTATGTCATACTGTATATTTTTAACATAAGCGTAGACAATTATTATAATAATTATTATTATTGACTATTAATAAAGAGTTATGAGACACCCTATTAGGGATGAGCTATTTAAGTTTTCCTTGGTGTGTTTTCCAAGTTTTCCACGTGGTTTTAGAGTGATGTAATGTGTGATTTGTATTTTTAGAGTGACAAGTATAAATACATGTATTTATTTGAAGGAGATTGTCATTAATTAAATAAATAGGAATAAAAGCAGGTCGTTATCTGTCTGTCAGTCTGACAAGAATTGTCAGACTGACAATAGCAAAGACCCAAAGAGGGCACTACGATGTGTTTCTCACCACTACTAAAATACATGTATGCGAAAATAAAATGTAGGTATGCCAAAAACTCAAGCCACGACAAAAATTTGACATATATCATTATAAGTAGTCTTTAACACAAATATTCCGATATCTTATTCCGACTCCTCTTTTCTAAATTCCAATAGCTTCACTTGAATTTGGAAACATTTTAGGTTAGAAGGAAAGTGTAATGTCAAATCAAGGTCAGCTGTTTAGTCCAATAACTACTATTTTATGAACAAGATAATATCAAACAGTATTCCAATAAAGTGGTTAAATAAAGTCCTCGTTTATAAAACAATTTAAAAAAGGAACCAATAATTATAAATTCTAAGATTATTAAAATAACTTGCTAGTAATTATAGCCACTGCCCGAGATACCTCCCCTTATTTTTAATACAAAGTACTGTGTTTACCTTCGTTCATTTAATATTTTGTGGTGATATTCCCTGGAATTAGTTGATGTAATTACTAATACTTTTGTCAGTATTTATTTTGTTTTTGTTTTTTGATAAATAAATAGAATAATTATGTGCACCGAAGAAAAATAATAAGTACATTATTTTAATAATAATGTTTTAATTCATTATTTTCTCACATTAATCTTTAGAAGGTTATTCATAATTATGATTAATAGTTATTGTTGAATACTGTTTAAGCCAGAAAACTTGATTTATTTCCAGTCACATTTATTTAGCATTTTTATTTAAAAATCGTATCAGTAAAATGGCTATAATACGCTAAAAAAACTAGTAGGTCTGGTTCAGGACAGCAACTTAAAGCTATAATCAGACTTTGTAATTGCGCCTAGTTTCTAAGTCTGCAGGAGGCTCGTGAAAATGTGTAGGGAAAATAAAAAAAATGGAATTTGATTGCTTTTATAATTATTGTTTACGTATTCATTTTACGGAAGGACCTATTATCTGCTGCACATTGCCGAAAGTCTACTTCGACCTGCTTTACTGGAGGGTATTTATTGATTAGAGGTTGAGTTACACTCTCCGAGGCCAGAAGAATATATTACGGTAATTACGGAAATAATTAATTAAATAATTAAATATGTTTACTAAAAAGAGTTGAAGTTGGAACATTGGAAGTTACAGTTAGAACTGTAAATTAAGAATTATAGAAACGAAAACTTTATTGTAGCTGTTCCATGCCTTCGCGATAACCCTTCGTGATATTGTATATTTAGTCATCCTTTAATCCTTTATATTTTAATATAAACTCTAGTAGCAAGCATTCAATTTATGTTTCTATTATACTTTCCTCATAGAATTTGCAGATTTGATACAGATATTCTCAAGAGAAAACGGTTTCCAGTCCAGTTATACACAATCTTTATTTGGCACTACGGTAACATTTAGGCAATGAAATAAATTGAAAGACGCACGCCTTCTCACCACTTCTAATAATTAATATATGTTTTAATTATTAGAAGTGGTGAGAAACACACCGCGGTGCCCTCTTTGGGTCTTTGCTACTATCTGTCTGACAATTATTGTCAAATTGACAGACAGATAACGACCTGCTTTTCCGCAGGTGCCATTACAGCAGTGACCTCTATTGTCTTTAAGGAAGACAATCCTATTTATTTATTTGAAGGATATGCCGAAAAATGCAATGCCAGTCGGGGCATATTGCCCGTGGAGTAGTTGTTCTCGGCATCTCCTTCAAATAAATATATTAATTTATTATTCTCAATCCTATTGCACATGACGTTAAAAAAGGATCTATTATATTATTTATTACTCACCAAAGCATACTCAATGGTTGCAATTTTATTATATATTTATATGTAGAAATATTTCATCTATAGAAAAGCAAGAAGCGTAGTTATTAAAATATGGAAATTAATAATTAAAGACTACTCAACTACTATTTAATTTCAAGTAGACACACTTCTGATCGATTTATAAAAGTACTCACTAATTTATATTTAAAAAAGGACATATTTCAATAATAATTAAAGAACATTTAGCATTAGAAAGACGTCTCAAAAAATTATATAATTATTTATTTATATATTAAGAATTTAGAAAGAACACAGTAATTAATTATCTAAATCAATGTTTTGAAAACTGTAACAATAAGTTCTTTGTGATCATTATGTGATTTAAATAATTGTAGTTTTCTCAAATACAAATTTCAATAGATATATTTAATCTTGAAAGGGGTTGAAATATTTGGTGTGAAGATAACACTGACGTATTTATTTGGAGATGCCGAAAACAACTACTCCACGGGCAACATGCCCCGACTGGCGTTGCATTACATCAACATCTTCATGGATGTCGCCACATAAACACTGACGTAGTTTCTCACATAACACCAAAACACTATACTAGCATCACTAAACTATCGTTGGCATCATCTGAAGATGATTAAAAGTGTCAGCTTTAATTATCTCCAAATGATTCCAACTTGGTTGGCAAAACTCGCGTCGAGTGCAATATAGTGTTTTGGTGTTATGTGGAAAATTACGTCGGTGTTAGATATTCTTAAGTTTATCATCGTAAACTGAAGACGTTTTTCATATTATTATTACCTACTATTATTATTCGTCTAATTAGTTTGCTACGCAAACTGTGCTTTCTATATTTTCTTGTTCAACAATTTTTATTATTTTACATGAATTTGAGCTACTCCAGAGAAGGTTCTTCTAACTTCACACTAACTTATGCAAATGTATTGATTACATGAGTTTTATTCTCATTTCAGGTGGTGTGATCGCCTACGTTCAGGCTTTAGTAAGAGGAACGGCTCTCCTACCTTGCGATCTCTCTGCATCTGCACCCAATGACTCCGTGGTCCTAGTGGTATGGTACAAGGACGAACATACACCAATTTACAGGTAACTCATTATGTATAGCACTGTGCAACGTTAATGTAATTGTTTCTGGCCAAGTCTCTTTCTGCGATATTTTTTTAATGATACACCGACTAGACGAAGACCGAATTTAGTATAGAATGACATATCTAATCTATTAAGTCAGTACACTACCTTCATATTCTCTTTTTCCTAATACTACCATGTGTATAATAAGTGATAAAGTGATAGGTATTGCAATCGATTTGTAGATAGATCACCACTTAATTATTAATCTTAATATATTTTGTCACACACAGACCACCTGGATTTCAGTGACAAAGTCTTTGTTAGTGTCAGCTCTTAGTTATTGTATTATAAGTTCTAAACACTATCATTATTAATTAACTTAATATATCATTATTCTAATATAAATCTACTATATTCTGAATATTAAACGTATTCCATTTTATCAATCAAACGGCTGTATGCTCTTTAAGTGAAACATGAAAGAAATTATTTGAAAAGTATTAATAATTAAAAAGCATTATTTTGTGGATAGAAAACTTGTGTATACGTACCTACTTATTTGACAGTTGCTGTTTGTTAGTGTCTAATATTAACAAGATTGGAAAGAATATATTAAAATGGAAGAAAAATTTAATTTATTTTAATTATAAGATTTATTGAAAATTGAATGGTATTCGAGGCCCATAAAAAATATCGAGCTATATTTAAAAAATATTCGGTATCATTCGAAACGTATTTAACAAATAAATACTGACTGTGCGTAACAAATACATGCATTGTTTCTTGTACTGTGCATTCACTACAATATGAATAACGGATCGAACTGTCTACAATAAAGAGAATTAGAGATGTAAATGTGTTTGGTAGAATGATCGACATAGAGCAATTAATTATTTACAGGTAGCTATTTATTTATCGGAATCTGCAAAGGTAATATATTTTTTGCCACTAGTTTCTTTGGTATTTTATATTTGTAATAATACCCTAACGTAACCAGATAAATTTAAGGAAATTACACTACATTGAAATATATTCAATGCATTTCGAGCCAGGTCGACAGGAAGACAGCCGAAGCCGAATACCACATCTTCGTTCGCCTCATTCATCCGTTGATACAAGCAAACAACGTGATGATTAGCAAGAAAATACCTTTACAAAATTATATCTGAAACTCTGAAATATTCTCAAAACTTTACGTTGTTTATAAAAAAATCTCTGGCTTTAAAAATTTTATATTCAGCTTTTCTATAGCAAAAAACCAGCTAATTTATTTTCTGGGTTTCTTTTGTATTATCTATCTAATAAGATGATAGTGGTTTATTATTCTTCTGAAAGCATAAATGCACAAACAGCATGATATTGATGACCGACATTTTCATTTCGACTGCCGTATATATTTGTGAATTGAACTATATATTTGCGACTAGCAAGTATATAGTTTAGCATATATCCAGTCAGTAGTTAAATATAACCTAACCTAGTACTTGGATGGACGACCATGCAGAGAAGACCCGCGGTGAATTCACAGAAGTTTGTATATCCACGCCGAATGGGTACAATAAAATCTCAATCAACTTCTTGGCACATGTGGACTGTCTATAAATCGTAGCTACTGATTGAGATAATGAATACTTTACTATTATAGGCCAGTTTTCACTGTAGAAATAATTAATATAGACTAAAAGTATAGTATATTTCAAGGGGTAGCTTAGAGCCGGTTTCATAGTCAAATTTATGGAACTTTCGCCAAAGTTACTTTTTAATACATACCTACCTTTTCAATTATTAATTCCAGATTTCATAATAAAAAGTAAAGGGCATTTAGCTAAGATTGCCTCTAAATAGGGATACTGGATATTATTATTGAGAGAATTGCATCTCAGATATTAAAAAGTAGCTTTAGCTAAGGTACCTTTAAATTTGATTATGAACTAGCCCTTAGCTATCTAAGTAATAAACACAATTTCCGTACCTACTGAGATCTAATTTAAACAACTTATTTTATCTCCTATCTTATAATTCGTTTCCCTTGTTGGACGTAGAATTAGATAAAAACTTATGTACATTAGATGACAAATAAATATGAAACGTGAAATGTTCCCAGGACATAGATAGTCAAGAGACATTTACTGACAACTACTTATATACTTAACTATATGAAATCAATTAAATTCAAATTATCATTTAAAGTGCTCGAGCACCTTGATTATTCCATAATAATTATATGGTACACATTATACATTAGTAGGTATATACCATAGAAATGCTGAAGATGTTGAGTCTATCTCAAAAAAGATTTTTTTTTATTTATGAAGTTTCAAGTTTTCTAAAGTGCTGCTTGAACTAAAACTACAATTCTTTAAAATGTATGCTATTCCTAATGGTCCTAAATTAATATACTTTTGAGAAAAAATTGGTATTAATTCATATAATTTATTGTATACCAGAAACAGGGAAACAAAATATAAAATGAAACGGATACTAATGAGGCAAATAAATATAAACACCTATAGGGTACTTACTGTTAGTGAATTCGTAATGTATATACTTTGAAATACGAACTGGAAAATTATCTGGAATGCATGTTTGGTTAAGGAATTGCTTTCTACAATTTGTGCTAACATTGTGTAATTAGCATTAACAAAACAATAATAAACAAATTAGAGTTATCTTGATCCTTCGGACAATACGAGTATACAATATATGCGATATTTTGGACGAAGTTATTTGACTTTCATCGACCAAGTTACTGTTTGGTTTAAGTCTGGGTTGTTGCATTCAGCGCTGTCAATACATAAATCAATCATGTCGGTATACATTAAGGGTATAAATAACGAGCTACTGTTTTCAGTTAGATGGAATCCATTTAATAATAAATGTCTCCTTTTAAGCCTAGAGAACAATGATCTCAACTATCGCGAGCAGGTAAGTTATAACAAAGTAGTGAAGCCGGGACAGTTATATATGATTTATTACTAGGGTGTCTAATTCCTAAAACAATAATTTTATGTACATTTACTTCTTTATATACCACAAGAAATACATAGCTGACATACCAATGATTTGTGTTATCTAGAGACCCAGACGTTATACTTCCGCGTACTAAAATGAAACTAAATTGCTTTTTTTTTACGAAAAGTAGTTGAAATATGAATTATCCTATTTTCAATAAAAAATTAACACAGGTTTAAAACATGCTTTATACAAAAAAACTCTTTACAGAAAGTCGATAAAAGGACTGATTTTTTAAGAAATCACTACGACCTTAGGTACCCAAATATTTTCAACAACAGAATATTTCATGACTAATTTTTTATAATCGTACTCTCAAAAGATCTATTTGTTTCAAAATTACTATTGAAAATGGCATACTAGTGGATAAATATATAAAATTAATTAACTAAAGTTCATATTTTATCGTAGAAATTTTCCCACGAAATTTTACCTATAAATTAAAATTATATTTTAGTCGAATTTCAATATTCAAAACATCAAACTCCGACTTTAGGCTTTTTAATTATTAGTAGGTATTACATTTACGTTAAATCAAAAGTTTTTAATATTTGTTTACCAAAAAAACGGTCTGGAATGGAAACTTTTAGGTGCTGGGAACGGCCACAGAAGTATACCTTTTTATATATCACACACCTACCTATGGCATATACCATATATACCTGCCGTTAAGTATATTGACAAAAGTCTGTTATACAATCAACTCTATATCTTTGAGAAGTCGTTTTCAATTTCACGTGTCAAGTTTATCCAATTGTGTTCATCATAAAAAGCAACAGCGCCGTCTCCAAAGCTTACAGTGGCTCAAGTTGGTGGAGACAATAAATAATTTATGTATACTATAAATAATAAAAGCCCTAACTTCTGAACACCATACAACACTGTCTACTCTTTTATATTGTTTATGAACATTTTCTTAGTGCTCTGTTTAAGATATAAGACTATGCTAAGAAAAACAAACCTAGATCCGTAAACAACAATAAAATACAAATGTCAGATCCCACTAAAGTCACATTATACACGTCAAAATTAAACGTTCATGTTAAAATCGTTATTGTGGAATGTACACACGAAGAAAAAAAAACGATTTATTAAAAATTATATTTTTGAAATAAACAAAAAGTAAGCTTTTTATTGATACCATAACCAACTATGGTGGCCATTTTAAAAAACATCATTTTTATCCCAAAAACTAAGATGCCCGTGAAATGTTCAATATCACCGCTTCATTCCACATACCTAACACTATCACACAGTATTGTTTAATTTGTATCTTTTATAGTTTTCGAGATATTCTAGTTTAAAAATTTTGGCGATTTTAAATTTTTTCAAAATATCTCGAAAAGTTGAAAATTTAAATTAAATCTGAAGGAGGTGCTTACAATTCCTCTTGTAATTCTACCCAATTTTGCTATTTTAACCAATTCTCTATCTCCACAATATAAAGTAATGCATAATTTTCAGAAACAAAGGAAACTTATCGTTATTATTTTATGTTATTATAAAAAATCGCTGGGACGCGTCCATTTTGTTTCGTTTTCGGGTAACCTTTTGCGTGTATTCAAATGTATACAGGGTGTTTTAAAAACGGTGTACGAAATAAAATTTTATTTCGAAAATTTTTTAATTGGAACACCCAGTATATTTTGCATATTTCGATAGAACTCTTCTTTACAAATACGGCGATATAGGTTTTGATAAGCCTATCTGTAATGGTAAGGGGTACAAAGCCGAAGGAAGATACCATTGGATGTTAAATCGTTATTTGAAAAGTAAATAAATTTATAAATAAAAAAAATTAAGGGCACAAATACAGCGATATAGGGTTTGATAAATTAGCCCGTAATGGTGCTTATAATTTTTTATTAACCTAATAATAAAAGCTAATTATATAATGAATTAAGTTATTTATTAAATTAATAATACAATTATAAAAGTTATTTTACTGTTGCTGCAGGAACAGGAAAATAGTTACCTAACAAAATTATAATGAAATTAACTTAAATTAACGTAAATGTTCAAAATGACCACCATTCACTAACGGGCAGTGACCAAGCTAAATCCAAATTCGTCTAACACATTGCCAATAACTTGCTGATTTATTGCCCGAATCTCCATGTGAATTCTTTGTTTCAGTTCATCTAAATTACCTGGTGGATTTATATACACCTTACTTTTAAGGTAACCCCACAATCTACTACCCCTTGTTTACCAATCCACCTTCTTTGGAAAGCAGTATCCAAATAATTGGTCACGTTTCGCGCATAATGAGGAAGTGCCCCATCCTGCTGAACCAGTATGCCAGGATTTTCTTCAATAGGGTACGTCTGCACTATCACAGGAATTAGCTCATTTTGAAGAAATGCTAAATACCCATTACCTGTTAAATTTATATCAAAAAAAGAAAGTCCTATTACTGTGCTACGATAAATACCAGCCCAAACATTTACTTTCTGCGGATTCTGAGTATGGGCCTCTGTAATCCAATGTGGATTTTGTTCTGTAATTTACATAAATCATTCCATGTCAAGCTCTTACTAACGTTATTAACACTTGCAAGTTGTCTATGAGGATTTTATTCTACTCCAAGTAAAATGTTTAACTTAGTTGGTTCAGGAATACTTGAGCGCCCTGACATTGGAAGATCTTTAGACACTGAGTTATGGGCTAATACGGATACTTTTCATTGAACAGAGTTACATATCTCCTGTTGTGTCCTCTGGCGATTTCCATAGCCATACATCGTAAGAAGTTCAATCTTCTGGGTTTCAGACAAATTTACCATTTTACTGTTATTAGTTAATTGACAAAGAATAAAAATTTTGTAAAAAGTGGCATTTGGAAGATAGACGTTGACTGTTACCATCACCATGACATTTTTATTTATTTTCCAAATAACGATTTAACATCAATTTTGACTACACTACTCGATAATGACACAATTTTACCAGATTTGGCCGTTTATATAATATATATTTTGATTATATGTATATATACAATATCACAAACAATCAGCAACTTTCGCTGCTGCTTCTGTGAATTTCTGTTTATTTACAATGTACACTAATTATAAGTATAATTGTTAAAAAATAATTTTTGTAAATAAACCTTATTATTATTATTATTATTAACATCCAATGGTATGTTCTTTTGGTTGTGTACCCCTTACCATTACATATAGGCTTATCAAATCCTATATTGCCGCATTTGTAAAGAAGAGTTCTATCCAAATATGCAAAAATATACTGGGTGTCCCGTATAAAAAATTAAAATTTTATTTCTACACCGTTTTTAAAAATCCGGTATAAAGTTGAGTATACCCAAAAGGTGACGAAAAATGAAACAAAATCGGCGGGTCCCAGCGTTTTTTATAAAACATATGTTTCCTTTGTTTCTGAAAATTTACTTTATGGGCGCACTGTATAGATTTATGGTCATATTCGACACCACGTTTTGTATTTACAATTTTTGTTTTTGGATTTTTATACTGAAAGTTAATTTTCATATTTTCATTAATTCTTGCCTTCACATTTTCTTTGAGAAATTATACCTTAATTAGTGGATTTTTAATTATTATTTAATTAAGTATCCTTGTTCATAAGCAAATTATTATACGTTATTAATTTATAAAAAATGTATCATCTATTCGTCCATGAAGTATGATTTGTTAGTGCCAGTATTAGTTGTAATTAATTATTCCAGGTATCTGTTATTTTATCTTAAAAATTATTATTATTACATTCTAAAGATTACTAATTCTACACTTTTAAAGCTCACATTGGACATATGTCTGAAAAAATATTATACATATAAAATAATAATAATAATAATAATAATGTGACTTTATTTAAACTTAAAAAAATACATGATGTAAGAGATATATGTTATAGGAATGGCGAGGTTCAACATTATTGTTGCTAAATACAAAGTGAAATTTTGCTAAATGCAAAATACACAGTGTAATGAATGATAATATTTATTGGTATACATAAATAGCAAGTCTTTTAAAATCCACTAAGTTCTTAATGATCATATCCCTCTGAACAAAAAGACGATGATGATAGAAAATCTTCAGGACTTGTGTAAAAACTTGATGAAAACTTCTTTCATGAACAGTTTTCAAAATACATAACCTACAAAATGATGAACAGGAAAATATACATTATTTGAAATAAATAGGACAAGTGTCTTATCAAAAGAAACGTTTGGAATTTACTCAAAAATCCGCAGCACAAAATATAATTCAATCATTCAATAAATTGACTAAAGTTTGACACAGATCAAATATTAGAGTTATTATCAATTAAATAAATTACCTTCTTTTTAATTATACAAATACAACTACAATAATTATTGAACTCTTAATTAGCATAATTTCAGTTAACGATCAAAATGTTCAGCCAGGCAACCAAAAACACCGTGTGGTATAGACGCCATTAATAAATACCTATCCACCAAAGTAAACAGAGGTGTACTATCAAGGCAAACTTTCAAACCTTACTTCATAAACCCACAACGTACAAAATGTGATGAAAGCAAGTATTCAGTAAATTTACAAGTTTATCACTGACTTTTTAGTTGCCATCAACTGAAATTATAACGATATAAAAATTGAAGGTTTTATCTCATCAGATCATAACAAGATCGAAACCGGTCATTGTCTGGTATTTGGTCTTGATGAAGGATGTGGCGACATCCATGGAGATGTTGATGTAATGCAACGTCAGTCGGGGCATATTGGCCGTGGAGTAGTTGTTTTCAGCATCTCCTTCCGATAATTAATTGAAGGTTTTATCTTCACTAACAAAGAACCAAGTCGCATTTTGGCTCATGATCCTGAAGTGTTATATTCTTTTAAATTTTGTATTTTCATTTTGCAGGTATTTATTCCCAAAAGATTAATAATTTTTATTTAATTATTCAATTCAATTAATTAATCAAATTAATAATTTGTATAATTAATATTTTTATAGCTAAATATTCATTTTATCCCCTTTAGTCCTTCAAACTCACCGCTGGTGAAATTATTCTTGAATTATACCCATTGCTACATACATTTTTTGCTTTGCCTCTGCTTCATTCTTTGTATTCAGTATTAACTTTATTTTATAGTCAATTTCTATTTTGTTGACTCATTTACGACTTTTTATTGCACATAAATTCCTATCTGGGGAATTGTATACTGGCAACAGTTTAAAATGATCAGATGATTTACGATTTATAAAGCAAGTTTTTTATGAAGCCATATTTAAAGTAATATTATAGGAAACTTCGCCTTCCTAAATTTTATGAAGAAAATTTGGATATGTATAAAATGCCGCCATAACAAACTCTTTGACGTTCCCCGCACATATTACCCGTAATCTCTGATCGTAAGCGAGACATAAACCGCCACGGCTCCTTGTGACATACGGGAGTATAACGATTTTAAATCCTCGCTACGCAGCCGAGATACAAAAGAGGAAAAAAGGACTATTAAATGCCAGACTTATTTTTCATAGGGGTGCGTTTCATTTCCACCAAATCTTTGATTAATGACCTGCTATCAATTTTTGTTCACGCCACAACACAGTGCGCTCTTATAAGCGCGATGCGTATCATTGTGGAAAATTTACGAAAGTATATTTTTTCTCTTTTTTCTTAGCGTTTTGGGCAATGAAAAATTATTAATACATTATTCTTTGCCGAAAGAAAAAACTATAACCTTTAATATTTAATGTAACACTTTACAATATGCTACATCTTGTGACAGAGTGTCACAAATTAGTAGGTCAAATCGTGAAACACAGGTTCTTTGAGCGAAAATAATGGGGCTCTCATCATATCATTTTTAATTTGGGCGCCCCGTTTCCGAAATACAGGATATTAAATGTTAATAGTGGTGAGAAACACCGTAGTGCCCTCTTTTAGTCGTTGCTACTACCCCTCTGACAATTATTGTCTAATTGACAGACAGACAGCGATAATACAATGCCAATCGGGGCACATAGTCCGTGAACTATTGTTTGCGGCGTGTCCTTCAAATAAATAGATAGGATTGTTTTCCTCAAAGACAATAGAGATCACTACTGTAATGGCACCTGCGGAAAAGCAGGTCGCTATCTGTCTGTCAATTATACAATAATTGTCAGACGCATAGCAGCAAAAACCAAAAGTGTCTACGAGTACTAAGGTGTTTCTCACCACCACTAACATTTAAGATGCCCTTTAAGCAATCATCTCGCAACATCGATCATCGAGTTCACTACTTATGGCACTCTAATGATCACATAATAAGTGCGAAACCGGTCACCTCGAAAAAAGATGTGGCAACTTCCATGGAGATGCGGGAGCAATACAATGCCAGGCGGAGCACATAGTCCGTGGAGTGTTTGTTTCGGGCATCTCCTTCATATATACAGGGTACTAAAGTTAAGTTAAAAAAACGTTTTTTATCTATAACACCATTATTTTCTAACATTACGAAAATTTGGTTAAAAAATCAGTGTAGGAATGGGGGTGGTCCCCCATCTCATCGGCACGCCCCTCCCCCAAAATCCCATACGCACGCCTATGATGGAGAAGTACTGGTTTTTGGATAAAATGTTTCTTTGCATGATCCAAAACCTAAGTATCTATCCTAAAGTATCTAAACACCTATCTAGTGACCTGTAATCTTGACCGTAAAGTAAATTGGGGATTGGCAGCGTAGAGTACCGGCATGTGCCCTTTATCAAGTAAGGAACATTTGCACTTAGTTTTCTACAGCTTTCTGTCAGCTATATTGGTGTTAAGGGCAACAGTTACAATATACTACTGAGGATAACTATATTGACGTAAACAATTCTTCTGAGAAAAGAATTCTTCTTTGCTTACAGCCCTACAAAAGAAATTGGGAAAAAGGATTCTCTGTTCTCAGCCAATTACATTTACATTTTATCGGAGGCCGGAGATTTTTAAATATCTTGTAAAATTTAGATTTTTTGTTTGTTTCCGAAATATCTAACAATTTCTGTAACTTTATCGTATTAATCCAATTTCTATTAATACTAGATTTACTCTTCAGGCTGAAACCACACATTTTCCACCATTTTCGGTTCTCACTTATTAAAAGAGTGCGGGTGTGCAGTCGCGAAGGTGATCAACATGTCGTGCACCTAGTTTAGTGTTTTTAGGTTTCAGATATGCGTATAGCATAGTAAGTTTTTAATCCATCCTTAGATACTTTTTTTAATATTTGTTCATAGTAGTTACAATTTTATTTTTGCGAAGTAAATGATGCTCAAAGTGAGTCTTTTCCACATACGACTGTAGTTGACACAACCATGCATGAGGCTAAGTCGGTCAGCAGTCGAATATACAAACGCCTCACTCTTGCACTGTCCTCCACATTAGCCGCCTCTTTGTTCCCTAAATTTTCCTATTTGATTCCTAGCTCTGCTAAATTTGCATTCTCGTCACATTTTCTTCTTATTTAATTTTTAAATTATTATATGATGATAAAACTTCGTTGTTATTTTTATTATATCTAATTAGTAGCATATTTTTGTCATTGCTTTTGAAAATTTACTCCACACTAGTGCTACTTGAAGGTATACTACGCTAGTATAGTAAAGATGTACTTTCTACTAGAAACATATTGGAAGAGTGTCCTGTATATATGCTCGTAGAAGAAGTAATTATTTATGTATTATTTTTTGTCATTTTTGTGCTTTCATTCGTATGTACTTGGAAAACCGTATAAATTAATATTGAAGAGAGTTGGAACCTTTGGTGTGAAGATATTACTGACGTAGTTTTTCACATAACTCCGACACACTACACTTCACTTGACGCGCCTTTCGCCAACCAAGTTGGTATCATCTGGAGATGATTGAAACTAAACCTGTGAAGATAAGCCATATGTTCCTTGAATCTAGTTTGAATTGACCTTCTATTTCGTCTTTAGGATTGCCTAAAAGTTGTTGTAGTTTATTTCCCGAAGAATAAACCACTGACATACCTATATCTTTAAAAATCTTACCTAAATCACCGGTGAAACGAGGATCGTATGAGAGATATGAATTTTGAGTTTTCTCTTTCATTTTGAAAAATCGAGGAATTCTGAAGTGTCTCTTTAAATTTACGATTCCTAATTACTTTATCAATTAAAGTTACAGAAAATCCAATCGATGGCTTTTCTTTTTCGAACCTCTCCTTATTTAGAGAGAACCTTAATAGGCGATGAATTAAAAAATTGAAACTCGCCATTTTGTGTTGAGCACAATGGTGAGAGTCCTTAGGGATATATCTTAAAGTACTGGTATCTTTTCTGTATATGTCAAATTCTAACTTATTTTCACTATGTCTAATTATTAATCCATCTAAGAATGGTAGTTGTCCATAGTTTTCAATTTCATATGTAAATTTAACTGACGCGAAATGAATATTCAATTTAGAAACAATGTTGTCAATAACTGTGACTTTTGTATCAAACACTGCAAAGATATCATCCGCATATCTGAATCAAACCGTGGAGAAATACTCAAATTCTTCTTTTACTCCGTTTCGAATCTGTTCATGAAGAGATTGGCAATGAATGGTGACAAAGAGTTAACCATTGTTGTACCCTCATGTTGTTCAAAGAAATTATCATTGCATTGAAAGCTGTTTCATACAAAGTTTAGTGAGTTGAAAATATTCTTACTACACCTTGACTGAGATTGTTTGATTCGCGAGAATTCAATTTCAAATTATGTCTAAATGACGTTAACGTCAACGCTTGATATGTTCTTTTGGTTTTGTTTCTCGTTCGAGAAATGTATAATTATTATTAATTTATAAATAGTGTTACTAGTGACAATTTCTAGCGCCTCCTGGCTATTGGAGTTACGAAACTTTGATCTCGCAAGACGTCGTCATTGAAGTTTGCTATGCATGGTGTCCACTACCTATGGCACTCTGATGAGCAAATAATAAATGCGCAACCGGTCACTGTGTGCTGGTTGGTGTCAATGAAAGATACGGTGACTTTCGTGTGTAATGCAATGCTAGTCGGGGCACAGAGTCCTTGGAGTAGTGTTTCCGGTATCTCTTTGAAATAAATAATATGACAATTGTCATTTAAAGAAATATTTCTATTTTCTCGCCTTTCGAAAATTTACCAATAGGTAGGTATATTTAAAATGTATTTCACATTTTATCTTAAACATAGAACAACTAATTGATAAAAACCTCATTATATTAACACCGTAGACATTTCCCATTTTTACTTCCTCGTCAGATAACAGTATAACATGAAATACCTATATTTAATAATTCAGGGTCCCTATCATGCATGAAAAGAAGCGTCGCTTGAGACAGTCGGTTTTAGATTTTATGTTCTCAGGTCACGAACACGTCCGGCTGTTATATCCTCCTACATAAATCCAGGATGGGATGTCAAAGGAGGAGAAGTCGACGTTGACCAAGTGTGATAACAATCCTTGTTTCATATTTTCCTCGTTTAGTTTCAAATCCTGCCCGATGTCAGGTTTTCTTTTTTCAAACCTCTCGCCTAATCCACTTTGCGGGTTGGATGACACTTCGAGATAGATACAAGAAATTCATAGGATGAAAAGGACGCATATAGTGAAACTCTCCCTCAGGGAAATCTGGGTTAGATCTCGTCCTATCGGCTAATCTACAGCAAGCCGCATCCAAGTAGTCCGCTGTTTTGATTCAACGCATGCCTTATTTTGTGTGAGACTTTATATTGTAAGCTCTATTCAATCATTTATTATATGTTTTTACTTTAAAACTAAAGGACAAGAATTAGTTAACATTTTTGTATGCTAACTTACTTATTAAGTACTCCTTTCATAAGTTTTAGTTACTGCTGACAGTCAGAAAGTGTCTAATTCCTACCTAAAGAAAGACAAACTAAGAAAATGTGTTTTCAAGTGAAAAAGCGTCTGTGATATACAGTATGTGTCAGGACAGGAGTCCGTTTGAAGTATCTGAGAAGGTAATACAGATATTTTAATCTAATATCTTTATTAAAGACATTTTCAACATTGAATCACTTTCGATCAGAACTTTGATGCATCAAAGTTCTTTACTACTTCATTATTTTTAATGGAAAATCCTGCACGTTTCTGTATTTTCATATGGAACATGAAATGTTGAATCAAAAACATATTGTACACTATATCAAAACTCACCTCAAATATTTGACATTTATACTGGTGAAATATAATTTTTCTGAAATAGACATTTAGTTTTTGAAATTTAGCGATAATATATTAATGATAAAAGAAAAACTATATATTGCAAAACAGACTCTTTTAGGACAAATTGTTTAATTCCAAATAGGAATATTTTTAAATAATCAGTTAGATTATTTGGATCGGGTCGGATCAGGAAAACGGAAAATACATTTGGATTTTTATTTCATTTCTCATCTGCGCATTTGTGAATTGGCAGATTACATGCAGATATTTTAAATAACTAAAAGGCTATGATAAGACATAAAGACGTAAACACAAAATGCCATTAAGTTTGAATGTAGAATTTTTCAAAATGAATAGATTTTAGCCACTATAATGACTACATTAAAAAAATAAAGGGAAAGGGAAAGTTTTCTGGGTTTGAATATACCAAAATGTAACGCCAAAAATTTAACACTTGGTACAATTTACCGGGTGTTCAACATAAAAGTCCTCAGCGTCGTATCTCGGTAACGCAAAGATATATTTTCATTTAAAAAAAAAAAACGGATGATAGAGCTCACCTGTGGCTTCGTCACGGAGTTCAACTTGATTTTTTTCAGAGCAAATTGGAGTTGGCGCTGAAATCGAAAGAAATTTTTCGGTGGCAGCAATTTTGTAACAAGGTTTATCCGATACTTTGTTCAATTCTAAACAATTTTTGTCAAATGACTATTTTTCAATATCTTAATAGTTTCAGAGATATCCGGCTTTTCATTTGGTGAGGCCCGAACTCAAGCGTATTTTAGAGTCTCGAATTATTACCCTATACAATGAAACAATAATTATCCAAGTCAATTTAATAGCTCTCTTTAAGGAATAGTATAATAATATTATTTCTGTAAAATATGGCAAGAGTTTTTTAAATACCTAATTCATTTTGTATAATAATTCATAATTATTTGTACGGGCTTGTCCTAAAATAAATCCTGAATGTATGTATGTACAAAATGAATTAGGTATTTAAAACATACCATATAAAACATTACATATTATTTAACTATTCCTTAAAAAAACTATTAAGTTGACTTATGATTAAATAATTATTCTTTCATTGTATAAGGCAATAATTCGAAACTATAAAATACGCTTGAGTTGGGGATTCACCAAATAATGAGCCTGATATCCCTGAAACTATTAAGTTTTTGAAAAATAGTCATTTGAGTATCAGGTATACCTTGTTACAAAGTTCCTGCCAACGAAAAATTTCTTTCGACTTCAGCGCCATCTCCAGTTTGCTATGAAAAAAATTAAGTTGAAGTCCGTGACGAAGCCATAGATAAGCTAAGCTGTATCATCTGTTTTTTTTTCAAAATCAAAATTTGTCTTTCCGTTGTCAAGATACGAGGCTGAGGACTTTTATGTGGAACACGCGGTATATGAAACAATTTTAGACAATGAACACAGCACCTCATGCTCTTTTTAAGTGCCAAAAATCAAAAGGATTATCTCTCTAAGTAGCAATTTAAGGCACATTTTTGCAAACGTTTCCAATAAGCTGTGTCTCATGTGCTACTAACAGATTGATGCATATAGCGGGCACTAAGGCGACGAGTCAGACATCTCGTTTTCTACTACATCTGTCTCTCATGATCAAGAAACAAATACCTGAAGCCACACACGTAGATCTAAAGTAGCTGTATACATACTTACTTACAAAAATAATAATTGTAGGTAAAATTACTCGATTATTTTGAAGCCCTGTACTTTATTGCGAGAAAAAAGCAAATTGTATTCAATACATTTTGATTTAAGTCCACTTTATATTTGTTTCTGATAACTTACTATGTACCTTATTTCATAATGCCTAATATAAATTAACTATTGAATTACTGATGTCATTAAGTGACATTGACCGATAACTGATGAACAATCATTTTAAAAGCTTTTTGCCATCGCTCTTCTCCACTTAAATATTAACAATAGAACGGTATCTACCTACCCATAAATAATTCAAAATTATGTGTCCTTTAATTGTGTTAATAAAACTAAAATGGATAAGCTATTAGTCACCAAACTAGATGTCTACAATAAAAGTGATTACTTTCTACAGTTTATTAATTCTCATTATTACGTTCATAACACGTCCTACTTTTCATACATTACAAAACAAACTAGTTATATTAGCTGTATTTCAGTAACAGAATAATTAGTTGCAGGAGTTTTATTTCTTAACAATTACGAATATTAAAAGCAACTATAATGAAGGTACTAATGAAAAAGTTTTTACTTGTTTCAATATTAGTTCATACTGAGTTTTTCATGGAACATGGAAAATTCATATCTAAAAAATAAATAGCTCCATCAGCAAAATAAACAATAGCAATACAACATTACTTATAATTTTGTAGTATTTCGTATGAATAAAACATAACTTTATCAAAGGAACTTCTGTGTTTAACCGAATATTGCACGACTGATTCTTCCATAAATTCTTTATTTCTTAAAACATTTACATGGTAATAATAGCAAATGTCCATTATAACTATATATGATTAACATTTTCTTCTTTGTTCCCTATAAATCATTAATTAAAATATAAACTTTTATGGAGGTTTTATTCAAAATCTCCATAAAAATTCTAAACTTTGCGTACGTACATATAGCGGTATTTGAAACACGGATATAAAGTGAATTATAATACTGAAAAAGAGCCCCCCTCCCCATGGTGAGCAAAATATAGTTTGGAGAATACGATATTCAAAAAAACTTTGTCAAAAAATAGCCTGAATTAGAAATACAAAATGTGAAAAGTGTATTGTGTCAAAATTGATTCTAAAGTACAAACACTACTGAATATATGCAGATATGGATATCTCATAAAATACTGGTTTTCAACCATCTCCTGAAAAGGTTGAAATTCAGATTAGGTGTTATATAACTCAAATTAGGAATATAAGAGTTGGAAATTAGGTTCCCACAGCTGTAACGTTCTCAGGAGGTGAGGAAGATAAACAATAATAACTAACTTCAACCATTAGATGAGGAGCGAAAAACCAAATTCAAAGCGCTAGGAGAATAGCTTAAGCTCAACAGCCAACAGCTAAGACTGAGACTAAGACATGTTCATAAAAGTCTACTATTTTCATTATTATAGGTGTAAACCAACGCGTTTGTTAGCTTAATTTGTGTTATTTGCGAAAAAGTACTTAATCATATATTTAAATTGGAGAACTGTTTTCTATAATATACATTTTTAGTCAAATTGGAGATTACTCTAGCAATAATTTTGTTAGAACACTTTAGCTATTTATTTAAATATACCAACGTATACATTCTTTCATAGCTCTATGTTGATAAAGCGAAAGCATCGGAAACGTGTTTATCTATTTCTCACCCAAAATGGAATTATTTTCTAAACCATTCCAACGCGTGAGTGAATTTTCACGCGCCGATTTAACTATCCCTCCATATTACCTCTTTCAAGGCATTCAATTCACTTTACTAGGCCACCTCTATCGAGCCAATCTCCAATCCTATTATTGCAGGAGGGTATGCAATGACAAAGCTTCCAAAAGATTGAATATCTCACACTCACTAGTAATCATCTTCGTATTCGACTAAATCTTATCCGATGATGTGTTTTCCAAATGTTTTCTCTTTTATTTTGGTGGAATGATTCACTGAGAGGTTTACATAAAAGGAATGTTCCTGAGAATCCTAAGGATATATCATTGGGCGTCTTTTATAAGAAAATAAGAAGGGAAGGCAATAAGTGAGAGATTTAACTTGAAAGAAAATTTGATATAGGGTGAGTAGTTAGTTTGACGTGGGTACAGTTTCAATCAGGGAATTAGGAATTTTATCATACAAAAGTTAGTTAATACTTGATAAGCAAAATATGTTACTGCATACAATACATGTTTTTTTAGAAAATATGGTAGATCAGAAAATGCCGTAGTACAACATTCGAAATATTTTAAAGCGAAAACTTAAAATGGTAACCAGTGTGCTTGTTAAATTCACTTAAGACCTTTAAAAGAAATTTAATACGATAAATTAATAATTTATACTAAAAGTGATTTAAGGATATGAATGATTACTCTTCCGTAACTTCATTCCTCATTACTATCGATACTTTTAGTAGAGTTTAAACGCGAAGATATTCCTTCTAGAAAAGATTTTCGTTTGCATTTTATTGCTAAAATGTAAAACCTATTTTATATCATTCCTTATGCCTTAAGAAAGCAAAATCGCCTGGTCGTCAAAAAATCGTGGTGTGCAGGGGGTAGTTAGGGGTGGTTTTCCAAAAAATTGTAAAATTTTTTTTTGCTTAATTTACATCTACACAACATGTTTAATCATTCCTGAAACTTTTGTTCTAAAATTCCAAGAGGAAGTATTTTATTTTTAATTTTAAATTATCTGTGCAACACGCTCTTATATGGAGTTGCTTAATATAAAACGCCTCGCGCTGAAACATCGAAATTGCAATATCGTTTACACTAAGATAACTCAAGAATGCTAATTCTAATCAAAAAAACACTTTCTATGAACGTTGTAGATTAAAGACCAAGGATTAAAATGCTTTTTTATTTTTAAAAATCCGACAAATAGTTTGGTCAAAAAACTGTAAAAAAACTGTTTAATTAAAATTAAAATCTTCTAAAATAAAGTAAAGTTTGTAATGCGAGTCTATACAAACAACGAAAATATGCATTGCATAAATGACTTTACAGGGATCTTAGCGTCCTCAAAGCCGATCAGCAATTACCTCCAACTTTAGACAGTTTAAAATAGCATTGTCTTCGTGTATACTACCAGACTAAAATATGGCTAAACAGTACGATACCCAGACCATCCTTGCCAGATGTAGGTATCCGATTGTGTCTGGAAAATTGTTGACGGAAAACTGGTGCCAATTTTAACCACAGTATCAATACTATCCGAGAACACCCATACTTTAAATATTTGCATTTGTAAAAAAGGTAAAGAAATTATTATTATAAGTATATTATTAATTTAAGTAAACATTTTTATAGATTGCAACGGACCTTAATGTTCCTGCAAGAAAAAACAAATCTGTTGCATTGGGTCCTGCAAATATATGGCTCAAATTACACGTGCAAATAAAGTAAAGAAAAATTTAAAAATCACAAATGCTTCCCAGAAAATGTTATCTGATAGTGAAGAAAATTCCGAGTTCCGAAATATCGACTCCACAAGCACCCATAATATTTGTGATATATATATCACAACTTCACAAGTATTCAATATTATATCTTATTACACATTATATATTATCAAAGACTTTATTAAAAAGGTTAATCGTTAACTATAAACAATTTTAATATCCTACCTTTGGACTACTTTAACGCGGATTTTAGCATAATTAAATGCTGTAATTGATAATTGATACCTATAATTAATAAAATTATTTTTTGAAATAATGTTTATTAATATTTAACTGTTATTAATTTATTTAATTGAATTTGAAAAGATATTTACAAATACCTACTCAATACTCAAATAGGTACATAAACTAAAAGCCACTATATTCTTATAATATCTTAGATTGTCAGAACGGTTGCTATAGTAACAGTGTGTCTTCCGCTGTTTTAAACGAAAAGCGACCGTCTAAGCTCCAAACTACATAAGGAGAGCTTTAACATTCAGATAAACCGCGGGCCACGCGATTTTCAAACATCCTCGCATCTCCGCGTCGGAGCGCGGTGGTAACGACATGCTTTGACATTTTACAGTTTTTTGACGAAACTATTTGTCGGATTTTTAAAAATAAAAAAGCATTTTAATCCTTGATCTTTAGTTTACAACGTTCATAGAAAGTGTTTTTTTGATTAGAATTAGCATTCTTGAGTTATCTTAGTGTAAACGATATTGCGATTTCGATGTTTCAGCGCGAGGCGTTTTATATTAAGCAACTCCATATAAGAGCGTGTTGCACAGATAATTTAAAATTAAAAATAAAATACTTCCTCTTGGAATTTTAGAACAAAACTTTCAGGAATGATTAAACATGTTGTGTAGATGTAAATTAAGCAAAAAAAAATTTTTACAATTTTTTGGAAAACCACCCCTAACTACCCCCTGCACACCACGATTTTTTGACGACCAGGCGATTTTGCTTTCTTAAGGCATAAGGAATGATATAAAATAGGTTTTACATTTTAGCAATAAAGTGCAAACGGAATGACACGATAGAATCATTTTTAAACTCCACTATTTTAGAGAAAGCACTATAAGTCTTTGCTAGTAGGGCGAACTGTCTTTTTGAGTTTCCTAACATGATATCAGTCGAAAAAAATATTGGGTTTTATAATGGAACGGTTTGTCACACTTTTTTAATAAACTCTAAGGTATATGACCTAAGGAACTAAAAAGTGGTATATCGTTTAAAGTCAGTAATTGCGAATAAGGAAAATTCTACATAGATCAGAATAAAAAATTGTTAAAATCATGTATGCATAAACATAAAAACCATGAAATTGTTTAGTATCACCACACCACAGCATTACTTAACAATTCGAGTAGCTCAAAAGTAACAGAACCTGATATTGGAACATTTAATACATAACTAATACGTAGTCCATAACTAAATCTAACTTTTTGTGAATTAGTAACGTCATAAAATAAATCTTCAGTCCTTACTCAGATACAATCACGTAGTTCCCACTCTTAGGGTCGGTTTTTTAATGCTTGGTTAACACAGTTTAATCAGTAGTTAAGGTAGCTGTAAGTTGAGGATGTGATTTACCTCGCACATTTTATGAATTACTATTCACATTCTAAACTTGTAGTTAGTTAACCCTAGGCTAAATTACGTTAACCAAGCATTGAAAAATCGGCCCTTAGAGGTTGTTTTATTGTTATGTGACCTCTACGTACCTTTCATAGAATTGGCTATGTACTTTGTAAGACAGCTTCGAACTTTTTTGAACTGGCATTTGAAGATGGCACGATACGATCTGTTCTAAAACAGATTTGATATGACTGACCATGACGTTCCACTTACTGCCTTCTCCTTAAAGAAGAAGTTGAAAGTAATATTTAGTATTGAAAATGTTTCCGCTACTCGAAGAAGTGAACATTACCGAAAATTTATTTGGCTTTTTAAATTTACCATAAAGTAAATTTTATTATTTAGTTTTCAATAAAGGAAACAATTAGGTTATGTAGTTTATATCATACTGCAGTTCAGAAATTAAATAATTAGTACACGTAAAGGTTGAATACAGGGTGTTCATGTTTCAGGCAAATCATTACGTGTCTCTTTAGAAACGAGACTAGAAAGACTTTCCACAAGGACTTAGTTGTTAGGATTAAACATCCTAATGAGAAATTAAAATGATAATATACTTAAAACATTAATTAAATATTCGAATTGGCAACAGATAATACAAATTTTGAAGGGGAAAAATCCATATTTAGTTTCAGAAATGGTTCACAATTGAAGATAACCCACGCCTATTCAGTTTCTTAAATATAGTGAACGCGAAGTCAATATTTTAGTATTTCCCAGGAATCATATAAATTTCCTTAACTATATTAAGAATCCAAACTCAAAAGTTCAGTTACCAGTTAAAAATTTCAGTGAAAATTAATTTAAAATTACTTATTTACAGTTCCTGTCACTGCCGTCTAGTAACAAATTATTTTCAAAATCCAGTTTTTGTGAAAACGACCGACTTCAATGTAATTTTTCCCAAGTACACCATTTTTAACCAAAGTCATGCAAAACATAAATCTTCCTGTTATAATAATTTTCATTATTTCAGCATCTACGGGCTCATATTCTAGAACTTGGTAATCACAATATAATTGGCAATCACAATGTCATTGTCCTAATAAGACTAGGAAGCCTAGCCTGATAAGAGCAAAGAATATCTGTGTCTAACGTTACCGTCATTGAAATATGATTTCCCAGTTTGGTCGCAGGCATGTAATGGAAATGATATTATAAGCATTATTTTGGATTGGAGTTTGAGTTTCAGTTGTTTACGAAGGTATATATATATATACAGTGCGAACGTTTAGAATGGAAACCGTAAATGAAATACGCCCTGTAGAGTTTTTGCAAAAACGCTCGGACACGTCAATTCTTAAATTCAATTGCGCTTCTTTTGATACCATTGTTTTGGATATGACGTCATTAGGTAATCTCTGTGACGTCATCATGATATTTTTTCAAATGGGAATGTCCAGTTCTTTTATTAAATTTAAATAGAGATAATGTTCCTAAAAATGGCAATATATGACACTATGGCCTTAAAGTGGATAGTTTTTGAGATAAAGGCCTTTGAAGTTTGAAAAAAGAAAAAGTAGGCTAGTCAAAAAAAAATTTCAATTATTTTATCCTGATAGTGACAATTCCGCAAATTATTTTAAACTAATTGTCACAGTCGGTTATTCTTTAATATTTTTTTGTGATAATTAAAAATGGTACGAACTTTAACAGAAAAACAAAGAATTGGGATCTTTATTTTGAGAGGTTGTCGCGAAATGAAAAGATTAATTAATGAAGTATGCAACATTTTCAGTAATAGATATCCGAATGAACCACGCATTAAAAAATCAACAGTGAGTAAGATTGTAAGTAAATTTATCCGGTTGGGACATGTTCGGAATTGCATCAGAGGTTGAGCATCCACTACAGACTATGTACAACTAGGTATGTTGTTAGATGCTCAAGAAAATCCACATGTTACTTCGCGACAAATCGCATCCAATCATGAAATTAGCCAAAGTTCTGTGATAAAATACATGAAAAAAAAAATAAATGGCATCCCTATAAGATTCAGCTAGTACAAGAATTAAATGATAATGACCCTGACCGCAGGGTCATCATCTCTGCAAAATTTGTCAGGGGAAGACCTGCCTGAATACTCCTCCTTTAGCCATGGCCTAGTCGGATGAAGATGACGTCGACGACCCTTTACCACTAGTATCTAGTAGTAGATCTAATCAGACAACAGAGAAGTCTCCGAAGTCCCAAGAAGAGCCGTCTGACGAACCTGGGCCTTCCAAAAGAACACGACTGTCTCGCTAAGTGCGTAAAGGTAACCCTAATATTACATATCCTTCGTTGTAATTTATTATAAAATTGATTACGCAATAAATACTAATTTACGTTGTGCTCTGTATTTCTGTCGCAGGAGTCAGTTGAGGTCCCACCATCACTTCACGTTTAACATTTCACGTCCAAGGTCTCCCAAACTACCAAAATATTTTTTATACAATTTTGATATAATTTTGATAAATTTATACGTTATTATTAATTGAACTCAATTTCGTTTTGCATGATATAAAACCATTTTCCACTGAGTTATGTCTTTCTTATCCTTGACAAAAGTCCTGCAATTCGTCAGACTCCATTTCTTGAAAAATCCCATTTTCCTTCATTTTTTGTTATTTCCTGATAACAAGGGAACTATTGGCCCTACAGTGCTCCGCTTATGCTTAAATTAAAGCTAAATAACTGCTCTATAACTTTATTTCCCATTGCTTTCCTCGTAGGCTGAGTATTTTAGCCGATATTCGGCTCGGAAGACGGCTAAAACAACAATTTCGAACTTTTTGGGAAAAATGGCCAAATTTTAAAGTGCTGTATCTCGGGACCTATTAGACCTATGAAGCTCCGGTTGCACTCAAATTGTAGTAAATTTTATCTACTTTAAAATTGTATAGGGCGTAGGATGCACCATTTAGAAGTTATAAGCCAAAAACTGAAAAAAGTCCGAAAAAAAAGTTTTTCGAGCACCATGCAGTTAGCACAGGTCTTTCGAAGCTGCAAACTTGGTTTTACACTATTGGTACCTATCCTAACAACATTCCAAAAAATCAGAACTCTGCAATTTTTTGCGACCTACGATGTCTTAAATGACTGGCCTATTAGTTATGTTGTGATAAACAGTTTTTTTTTACTAACCTACTTTTTCTTTTTTCAAACTTCAAAGCCCTTTATCTCAAAAACTATCCACTTTAAGGCCATAGTGTCGTATATTGCCATTTTCAGGAATATTTTCTCTATTTAAATTTAATGAAAGAACTGGACATTCCCATTTGAAAAAATATCATGATGACATCACAGAGATTACCTGATGACGTCATATCCAAAACAATGGTATCAAAAGAAGCGTAATTGAATTTAAGAATTGACGTGTCCGAGCGTTTTTGTGAAAAATCTACAGGGCGCATTTCATTTACGGTTTCCATTCTAAACGTTCACACTGTATGTACTACTGTACGAGTATATGACTGTAGCGAGCCGGTGGCTCACGGGTCTCGATCGTTCAACCCGGAGGTAGTGGGTTCGAATCCCAATTCCACCAGACAATTTTTAATTAAATTGCTTACTTGTAGATTAAGGCTCGTTGGCAGGGATGGGTTGACAACCATCCTGTCGATGGCCTAGGATGGGAAAAATATCAGCTTGGTGTTAATGTGAGAGATTAAAATCAGTTGATGTTTGACTGTCCTCTAACTAATTAGGTTTTCTAAATTTCTCTTATTTTCAACACTGAATGGTGATTAGGGGCTAGTAACATAAGTCTCCCACACAAGTCTTCGACTTTCCGGCTAATCCTTGTGATTAGAATGAGGGGTAGAGATATTATTATTATTATTTTTTTTTTTGTTGAAATCCAGTCGACCGGTGTCCCTGGCTCCGATTCTCAGGGTCGGCCGCTGGTGGTAATCAGTAGTTACTCCCAACGTCCGTGGGGTGAGTAACTACTGAGTCCGGGAATGGTGTGCCCTGAGTAGAGGTAATGAGCCCAGAATGACCGGCTTCTGCATTCTTCCGGCTAGAAGATCTTACGAATTTCGGCATGCCGGTATGATCTTCAGTTTCGAAAACAGTGTATTTCTTGCTCCGCCGAGGGCTCCTACTATCAGTACCACAAGCTTCACAGTATGTTCTGGATGGAGTCTGCGGAGTTCGAAGAGAAGGTCTCGATATTTCGTCCGTTTCTCCTTCTCTTTCAAGACAGTGTTGGTGTCGGCTGGAGCTGAGAACTCGATGACAAACATTGTCTTGAGCTGGTGGTCGAGAAGGACTACATCAGGCTTATTGGCTCGAATCTGCCTGAGCGTGGAAAATGAGTAGTTCCAATCATTTCGGCACTTCTCATTGCCCACAACGGACTCAATATTATTATTGTTATTATTATTATATTGTACTACTTTGATAAGTGAGCTACTTCAAGTTTACTTCTTGTAGGTATTTTAAACATTCTCTAAATATATTTGTAGACATCTAGGTATCGTTTTTATTTATTTTCTAGTCTCACAAAATAAAATCAAAAGAGGAAATAATCGAAAACTACACTATTCTATATTATTCTTGCTTTGGCGAAACTATATTCAAAATTTCCACAACTAATTGAAACGCAATTTAGTAAAAGCAAAATAGAGCTAGCGGCCACATGGACTACAAGATTAACAATTCCTTTATTAAATCGCTGGCTGAACATGTAATTAATATAGCCTGCCCAAGCGGTGATATATGGTTGATTCTGCGGTTGTCTAGGAATTCACTGCAGATGGGAGTTATTTATTAAAATTCTCTATCGTTACATGCATCATGCGTACCACCTATTTTCAGTTTTCTAGGTATTTTGCACATATTTCCTATAAATTTGTAGTACGTCTAACATAGGTTATTTATTAAACTCCAGTTGCAGTTATAATTATTTATATCTACATACATTTTTGTTACCTACGAATGTAAACGATGTTCAAAATTTGTAACGCCTATTTCACCTCCTATTAGGCTTGAAATTGGCTCTCAATATTAAATTTACAGGCAAATAATCAAAAATAGGTGTCTACTCTGTATTCCACTATGTGGCTATAATGCACCGTCCTTAAATGTATAATAGTAAAGTTACGCAGATAATGTTAATCTGAATTTTGGTTAAATTTATTTTATCGCATCATTGACTGCATGACTCAACGATGCCATAAACACGTATAAAAATAAATACTTTCCACTTACATTCGATTTTTTATTGAAAGACCAATATTGTTATTGATTATATAACATATTATAAAATGTCTCAATTAAAAACCTAATTTTAGTATACCACGATTACTCCGATTGCACTGAATTTTTCAAGCAACGTTAGAAAACTTCTATCTAACCTAAATAACTTTTCTTTTCTTTAGAACTTATTTTTCTAAAGTCAAATTTTATTAAATTAATGTGATGATTGTGTAGTATATTACCTATATAAATGTACAAAATTTTACTTAACATAAATGAACAGGACAGAAAAATAAGAACAATAATAAAATATTAATACTTTTTCTTCTCTGTGTTTTTTTTTTTTTTATTATTTTGCCGGTTGCGTATACCCAGAATAATTATATTTATGATTCATTTAAGATTATCTATTGTGAAGAACAAAAGACAAAAACTAAATGATGTTGGGAAAAAATTCAACAATGTTGTGAACAGAACATATCAAAACACAAACAATAAATCAATGTTATGGTTTACATGTACCAATACAGTTCAAACTGATTCACATATGTTTTCAGAGACTGCTAAAGTACAATTATTGTTAACAGGTGTAACGGACTACCACATAAATCATAGTGCAGTGCACTCTGGTCGAGTTATTTCTATCGGCAAATATATTACACGTAACAGTCATCCATATCTCATAACCGATTTTTTGTGTACTCAATAATATACACGAATAATAATATATTATGTAATTTCTTGGTAGGTAGATAGATAAATTAAATTAATGTTCCTGAATGTGTAGTGACTGATTATATTTCATTACTAATTATATATAATATTTTATTCTGATTATAGTAAATCTACTTGAGTTAATTTTATATTATTTGGAATAAGGGGTACAATAAAATATATTACCATATATGAAGCGTATAGTAAAAAATTGTTAAAATTTTCCCATATGACACATCTCTAGTTTTTTAGTTACTATTATCAATGTTGTGCCTTTAAAAAATATAAATGAATGTTTAAAGTACCTATTAGGATTTATTTTACGTACTCCAAAATGTATGATAAGACTTGTAACACAAAGAAACGACGTTGCTTCTGGATATTTTGTTTTCTCATTCGATTTTCTTGTGTAATAGGTGTATGTATACTGTAAATGTTTGTTGCATTAACATTATTATTATTATTATCATTAGCATTGTCATTATCATTATCAGTATCATTATTTATCATTATTATTATTATTATTATTATTATTATTGTTATTATTATTATTATTATTAATGATCTAGTATTAACTGAAAATTATATTAAAAAAAATTTAAACATGTAGTAGGTACGTAATAAATTTTAATAAAATACTCTTAAGTATACTTCTGAAGTGTAGGAAATCATACTGCGTACTCTTTGAAGTTAAAACTACCGAGTACTTTACAATCGACATTTAAAAATGTGGATTACAATCCTATTGGTGTGATAGAGGTAAGGATGAAAATTCCACAGCGCCATTTTTAAGCCAATCAGAGACTTGTTTTTTGTTTGTTTACCATGGAAACTCAAAATATTTCCGGAAATATTCACCGTCCAGGGTACAATATTAGTAAGTAAAAATTTGACTTGAAATGGACTTGAAATTTTGCTTTAAAAATGAAACCAGGATTTTTTGTTTACTTCCTGTGTATATCATGCAGAAACAAGTAAACCATATTTTATTCTGTTTTTTTAATTTCGTTATTATTAATTACATCTCTTTGTTTTTTGAAAATCTATTAAAAAATCTTTTTTCAGTGGTGAAAATAAAAAAATACGACACTCGTATTAACTAAATGTCTATATTTAAGTAAATAAATAAAATATTTTGAAACAATAATTCTGTTAAACTTAACTTTACAAATCTGAGAAAACTTTGTTGACACATTGAGTAAATTCTTATGTATTGTACTAAACAGATTTTCCTCTGAATTTTGCAAACTGTACTCCAAACTGCATTCATCAATAAGGAACGACAAATATTTTAAATTTGGGTGATACACTTTGAGATCACAGGGTTGCTCGCAATGTGTACATAAAATATATTTCTGAACATTTTCCATATTATTTCGATTTCAGAAGATTTTTTTTATAGTAACACAAACAATATTGACACAAAAATCTGCCACAAATTACATTTACAGGTTATGAACTTTGCACTGGCGGTGAGTGTATAACAGTTGAACTATCTGCAAAAGGCAATTGTTATTACAATTTTTCCAAAGACATCTAAGCTATAATTTAGTTATGTATTTAGAACTGGCAAATTCAACACTTACAAATTAATAAAAAAAAAAACCTTCCACCTATTTTAGTGAACATAACTTTGTTTATAAGTGTAAAATAGATTTGTTTTGAACAATTTTTTTTTGGGTTTTTTTTCTGGTCTTGGTCGCAGCTTAAGAGATGCGACATAAAAAAGTGACGTCGTTGAAGACCATCTCGAGAATCTTCATCGCAAATTTCTATAATTTTACTAAATTCTTCGTTGAATAATGCCAGCGAACTTGATTTTCTATTCAAAGGATCCCTCTGTAATGTTTTACGTATTTTGATCACGTCCTGCTCTGGCAGGTACAAATTCGGGATCGGAACATGGATCAAATAATTTAATATTATATTTATTAAAATACATCTGTTTTAATTGTTTTGCTGTGCTATTCCGCATAATTTTCACCACACACTCCTTATAATCATCTGAGCTCTTTTTCTTCTTGTTAAACGCATAGTCTTTTAAAATTTGATTCAATGCTTCAATCGAAATAGATGGATTGTTAATATCATAAGATTTTTCATAGCAAAACTCCAAACATTGTCTCCACACAATCTCCTTACGCCTCTTTATATTTTGTGGTACTAAATTTTCCACTTCTTTTCTAATATTCTCTTGATTTTCTTTTCCAAAACGCAACATTTTTACTTAAGACTTCACTCGACCTTACAGAATGAAAGAAAATTTAACGTGGTATAAGTTTAAGTTTGTTGGTGGTATTTTTTTAATCTAACCTAACTTTTCCCTTTTCATGTCTCTAAATAATCTCATTGTCAAATAAAAATTGATTACTTTTAAATTTTTTTAGGTGTGAAATTTTCTTAGTGAATCCCCACGTGCTTGAATTAATAACAGGAAATTTTTTCTCGTTCACGAATGTTTTCAAAAAATTATCCCTCGTCTTCGACTCGGGTTAATTTTTAAAACATTCGTGAAGTCGTCAAAATTTCCGGTAATAATCCAAAAACTAGGGAGATTATAAGTAAAAAGAAGTTTATATAGAGTTATTAAAATAACAAGGTGAAAAATATTATTCAGAGAAGAAAGTAAATGATTCATAGTACCTATTTACCGCTTCTTAGGAGTTAACTAATTGCGAAAACAAATTGTAACATTGTAAAATTGTAAAGAGTATTATACCGTTATAATTTGAATAACATTAACTGTTTATATGTTTGTTATATTTCCAGTTACCAGCAAGAATTCTTAGGTACACATATTTTGGGTACTCTGTCACGAGTATATAGTGATGTAGAGTTTGATGGGTGTATCGTTAAAAATACGGAATATAGACCCAAAAAGAGATCGATGAGTAATTTCTCTAATCTAATGACTCATTATTAGGCAAGAAAGGATAAGTAAGATTCATTGTGCGAGACAGTACTAAGAGACAGTATTTTGGTCCTCGTCAGTATTATTATTATATACCTCTCGATCTTCCTAATAACCTTTATTTCACTATAGTCATGAAAGATTGCTAACCAATCGGTAATATCATACCATCATGAGTAAGCGTTGATTCACTCTATCTATTTATGCAAAATATGTGCACAGAAAAGTAAAAACTGATGAATCGAAAATTTCACTGAATATACTTACCTAAAGTGATACAGAATATATTATTATATAGGTATAAAATGTAGTGCTACTGTAAATACCTGAAGTTGAATGGGATTTATGGGGGGCGGCTGACTTCCCAATAAGTGTATATAAGTATGTATTGATTGTCTATTTCAAAAAATAACTAATTTTAAATAATACGTTTATAATTTTAGAAATCGTCGGACTAATTTGTACCTAATGTGAACATATATTGTATACAATCGATTACAAATTATCTATCAATACTAAATGAATTACAATACTCAATTCAGAAGCATGTTTTTATTTTTCTTTCAGAAATAAAAACCTTTTCTTTCTTGTCTTTTGTTTCCGGCTAAGTTTGAGAACTGGCGACAAATGTGGAAATAAATTTTTCATTAAGTAATGTCCGTCATTAGCAAGTTTTATGTCCACATGAAACAATGTCCGGTAATATAAGTAAACCAATAAAATAGTTTGTTTTATGAAATCCTTTATGAAATTTTTCTTTGTGACAGGCTGTCCACAAACTTTTATATTCTGAGTGATAAAATTTATATTAAGGCTTTTAGTTACAGTCAGATTTAATAGTTTTAAATGTCGCATATGGTCACATTAAAAATTATAGCCAAGCATTACTAACTGTTATTCCACTTTTAGTATTTTATTACTAAATTAAAGATTTTATAATAAAATACATACAATAAGCTTCATATGCGAGTACAATTAAAAGAAATCAGTTCACTAGAACCTGGATAACCTGTTAATCAATTTTAAACTAAAAGCGAAACATTTTACACCTATTTTTACTTACGATTGTCCAATCAACGTTTGGAGTAGTTGTTGTAACGAACATTTTGTAAATTTCAATATGAACACTAGTCACTACTGTGCAATGTATAAATCACCCATATGTAATGCTGGTAAGCTTTTTGAGCCATGGCTAAAATATTTTATTTTGGCTCAATATGGCTTGGTCTATCTGAGGTTAAGTCATGATGGTTTTGGTATCGTGAAGCAGCTGCGGATAGAGGGGAAAGTGCCTCTTATATGGTCTGGCATTGAAATATCAGATAGATTGAAAGAGTGTCAAAAGCAAGAGTGGGTAACAAGAATAATAATAATAATAAGAAGAAAAAAACGGTACAATTTAGATATAAGGAATTCTGAATAAAATGATCCTTAAAATTATCAAGGAATTAACAAATGCAATAAAAACATAGTGTTCTATTTAAAATAAGGAAGGTGGTATCTACTTCCGGTGTAACCGGAAGGACATATAAATTAATGATGAACAATAAGGGAGCGTTGAAAGAAATAATTGCATGTTCTAAGATGTCGGTCCCATCCGCTTTAAACATAAAATATCCAAAGGAAACAGCTTAGCCAAGTCACCCCTGCAAAGAACTCGGTGGCAACTAAATAAATATTTCATCTTGTTAAATAACACATAGATGTAACCGACAAATTATCATCCTGCAGCTTATTATCCGTAGTTTCACCGGTTTCCTTTTTTTTTTAAAGAGGAGAAGGTTATATTAGTCACCATGCAAGGATGAAGCACTAATAATTGGATAATTTTATCCCATTATTATTTGCACCTGTGTAAATATTCTGAGCAGGAATTCTACAAAGGGCAAATTAGTTATGTTTAAATGTATCCATTATTTTCAAATTATGTAGGAAACCATTAAACCTAGAGGTCACTAAACCATAAGTTTTCGTTCGTGTCGTTTAATTTGTGTTAGGTATATTCAGATTGTATGATTTATTGTATTGTATTATAGGATAACTACCCCACGAACAATAATTGAAGACGCATATTCAAAATAATCCCCAATTACTGTGTCTGTTCCCAATGTCAAAATAGTTAGTTTTGGTAGTGTAACGATAAATTGCCGATGTATACCAATATTTTCATGAAATATAGTAAATATTTTCAGAGTAGTGGCAAATCACATTACTTTGGTAATTTCTAAAACTAATCGGTCAAAATGTATCGCACAGCTTAGATTTCATTCGGTTAAGTTTGTTTTTGGAATTGTTTCCATTTATAATATGAAAAACTATTCAGATACATTGAGAAAAATGTATCAACAATTAACTTTAGTTAAACATATTATTTAGCTGATATAATTTACTACATAATGGGGGATGCAAAAATAAAATATAAAATTTAAATACTTATTACTTTATAATTTTATAATTATACTTCATAATTATTTATTCAAGCTTATTTATTTCTACAATTCGATTTTTTATTTCCAGCTTATATTTTAATACAATCTTGTATTTAATACTGATTTGTCTTGAGAAAGTATTTCTTCTAGTAGTTAGGTCTATTACCGCAATTACTTTACAGCCGAATTGGTTTATATGTTTTTTATTATTACAATTTATATCTATATTTATGTTCCAATCTACTAGGTAGTTCATGTACATACAATATATACAAATGATTAACTAAAATATTAACTGTTATCTTCTTCTGTAACTAAATTAATCCTAGTAATCCATATAAATATGCCTTAGTACAATGATTTGGTACATACTGACGTATCTGAAGTTATAACTAAATCTACAAGAGTACATCTTAGTGTATTTACATATCTACAATTGTCAAAATGTAAAGCATAATCAAATTCCATGCTTTTCCCGAACCTTGATTTAACTTGCTCTGTGAGTTCATGAAAACACTTCATGTTCCTATACTCAGTAGTCCATGTATCTACAAAATATACAAATTATTCATGACTAAAAGATTAACTGGTATCTTTTTTGTAACTATATTTTAGTCTATTTATGTACCTCTTATTTATTATTTATGTATCTATTTAGAGCCTATATTTCAATAAATTTAAGTATTAATTACTTCTCTAAGACGATACATTTAATTGTGACAATTTAATTTATTTATAAAAAATCACATATTATGGCACAGTTTAATTGCCACTTTGACATCGATATAAGTTACAGCAACTTTTACAGTGATAAATTAACTCCTATATAAAATAGTCTATTTGGCAGTGACATTTTTGTCACTTTGACAGCGATAAAAAAGGTGCATCGTTTTTTATCACCGATAAAAATGCCTGTTCCTCAAAAGCAGAGTACATCTAGTAGTCGCACGTCACTTTAAAATCTGTCCTGTCAGCTATAATTTTTAAGTATTGTGGAAAGTGGAAACTATACTGTACAAATAATTGTACAAATGAAGATAAATATTATTGTTGTTCTTTGTTTACATATTTTGTCGTTAATTTATCTTGCCAAAAAACACTCGAGCTTTATTTTTATGGATAAATTTCTTTTTAACTCAAAATTTTTCCATTCAGTAATTTTGCTCGAAAAACTGACATTTGACAAAATCGCTCGACCTCCGGTCTCGCGATTTTTTCATGTCAGTTTTTCTCATAAAATAACTGATTGGCAAAATTATTTCGTTACAAAGAGAAATTTATCCGATAAAAAAAAAGCTCTTGTGGTTTTACTGTTGACAAATGCACTAGTGATGTTTTTCACTTATTCATTTTTTAATCAATTATCGCGGTGTCCGTTGCCAAAATAAATAGTTTGACATTTTTGTCAACAACTTATTGAATTATTAAACACTAATAATGAGTCGATTAGGTGAGTCTACAAACAACGAAATTAGTCAAATTGTTAATACCTGTGTGCCTGCTAATACAGTTGCGACTCAATCATCAATCTGGCGACAATTTTTTACTATTCTTAAATTGTCCTGCCGAATTACACTCGATGTTTGTATTGATACCGGGTAAATTTGTGTTGTTTAAATTCTAAACTGTTCCTTTAGCAATTTGACTCGAAAAACCGTAAACCAAAAAACGCTCCACCTTCGGTGTCGCGTTTTTAATACCTAGTTGACAGTTTTTCTCGTCTAATTGCTAGGCAACAGTTTTTCATTAAACAATCCAAATTTATCCGGTAAAATACAAACCTCTTGTACAATTATAAGTGAAAAACTGGGTTCTGATGCAATGTTATGTGCATTTAGTGATGTAGAAACCATGCAATAATTTAAAACTATGACCTTTATATCTTTGAACGTTAATGAAAATATTCATATTGCCATATCGGTAATTGGGGATCAACATTAAATTTTGCAAATCAGCTGCTGCGTGGAGGGAATGGCATTCTTACATGAGAATAATAGGGAGATAATTGCATAAAATAGAAGGACTCTGACATCAATTCAGGGCTTGTCTTGAGTAATCCAGGTACAACAATGAACCTCTACTATTTGTGGTGCAAATTGCTAAAGGGTAATAATCTACCTAGATGATGATATTCCTGACGGTGATATTTATTTAGGCATATGAATTATGCATGTTGTCGTACTCATTGTTAAACCTTCTCCCTGGTGTTTCCCGGTTGTCCGTGTACACACCAGCTTCTTATTGGGTTGTGCCTTCGGTCGAAAATATTTCCTTTCTTGTTATTGGACAAAAATTGGTATTTCGCGACTTTTATAACAAAAAATTGTTTTAATAGTTTTGCTATAGGTTTTAATAGGTCGGTAAGAAGGAAATAATTTTTACATTTTTCTTTATATAGGAATTAAGTAAGCCAAATAGTTAACTAAGAGATAGATTACCTATTAATGAAATTCTCAAATCTTTTGGTTCATTAGAAAGCTTAGAAACCTTACTTCATGCTTCAAGAGACTTAAAATTACTTCAAAAAATTAATAAATAAATTTAAAATTAATAAAGTAATATTTAATAAATAGGTTTCAAATAAATTTAATTGTTAAGGGGAAAGATATTTAGTCTGCCCAATTAAATGTTTACGTTTTGGCAAACGTATTTATTTAGCACAGTTAATTTCATTTGCTATTCAGAAATAAACAGACTTTAGTTCTCTGAAATTAAACAAAAATTTATAGTTACCAAATAATGTAAGACATTAGATTGAAAATTTCTTCTTAAATTTGTTTATAGAAAACCACATTTCGTAGTAGATTATGGAAACCTTATTTACTGTTTTAATATAATTATTATTCATTTGACATGATTGTATAATTGTAGAAAATGTACATAAAATTTTTTACTCAGGTTCAATATGACTCGAGAATCCTGTATGAGACATCTGTTAAATATCGATACATATACCTACACCTAAGTATCAAATAATAAAAAATATTCACAAATATGGTTTGGAAGTAGACATTTACAGTTAACAGTATTTTTTTTTTAATCTGTAGCAAAAATGTAGAAATTATTGTTAAACTCTCACTGAAATAAGAAGTAGAGATTTTATTTTTGAGTAGAAGGTGTTACTTTTAGAAAATATTTACTTAAGGTGGTATTAATTTGTTGATATACATACATATATATTTTAAAATAAATAACAGAAAGCCATCTCCTTTGTTACTTTAAAATGCATGGTTTTCGAACCTCCTTGCGTTTATGAATGACGCATAATACCTCATTGTTCGATGGAAAACTACACAACTGTAATATACAATTATTACATACATATACACTACATAATTAGTAATATAGTTCACTGATGACCTATAAAGAAACACACAATCCACAGGTACTTCTATTCGCATGGCAACGCTACAAACATGGCTGTGTTACGGCCACCGTTTAATAAGCTAGTTGTACGCGCAAGCTCTCTGTGTGTTTAGCAGTTGCAAATAAATATTTAATTGTGGAAAATAATGTGTTCCTAAAAATCAAATAGTTGATTCTAGAATCAACCGTTCTATACAGCCTTATTCAGAATCCATGTAAAAAACTTTGAGGATAAGTGCATCCTTAAATAAGAAATCGATATCACCAAAAAAATTGTAATAAAAGTAAATAGGATTTCCCGTAAACAATGTTTAAAGTTATACCATTATAAAGGACTACGTAGCTGGGCAACTGTACTTCAACGACCTGATATATCACATTCCTCCAATAAACAGTAAACAACAGTTTTTGTACCTGGCGAACGTCTGGCTAATACACTTGGAGTGGGGATAATATCTCTTATTGTCTATGCAGTCATCAGTCTTTCTGTTTCGCTGTCTGTTTGCGGAGTGCGGGTGGTTTGTTTATCGAGTGTTAAACTGTAAAATTTTCAAAATGGCTCATGTGTACAGTAATGCTGAGTTAATGGACATGATTCTTATTTATGGCGAAGTTGGACAAAATTCATTGGCAGCTTCGCGCTTGTATGCGGAACGATTTCCCAATCGACACACCGACACATCGACAGTTAGGTTTTGTGAGTGATTGTTGCAGCAAAATGCTGAAAATCCCCAATTTACTTAATAATTTGCGTTTACAAAATCAGCAACCAGGAGGAACATTCGGTTTAGTGAGGCAAAATTGGATAAGGCGTGCCCAAAAGTGTATACAAGTCAAGGAATATTATTTCGAACGGCTTTTGTAACAAGGTATGTGCAAATTTTTTATAAATTTCATGTTTTTAATACCTAGTAATCAAGTAGCGCAATTCTAAAAATTAGTGTAACAAAATTTTATTCATTTTAAAGACACATCACTTTGGTCAGATCTATCTATCTTTAAGTTTATTTTAAAGTAAAAACGCTGCAAATCTTTTTTGCGCCGGGCGCACCAGTTTCTTTCGTGCTAGCTAGTTTGCATTGTCAGTCCCAAGGTCACTCCATTACAGTGGACCAGTATCCAGCGGCGTGCAATGCAAAATTTTTAAATAGTTTTCAGACCCCGCCAAAAAAATTTCTTTTTGCACTACCACATCTCTACATGTATGTTGAACATCCCCAAATTTTATTTTCGATAGGTTCTGAAAAACCCTGTATAAACGATATAAATATTAGTTTAAATTTGAACGGAGCACTTAGACTATATCCACTACTAAATAATAACTAGATATTTTCTATTTAAAGAGAAATTTTGAAAAACAATTATGTATAATCAATATAATATGCAAATATACATAATTAATAATTTCGAAAAATTATAGCTTACTTATAAAAATTCAATGAACATTTGGATACTTTGTAGTATATAGGTCGAGAATGTGTTATTTGACGAATTAATGTTTATATAGGTTCACACAACAAATTAATAAAGATGAAACCTATATCAATTTGTTAAATAATTTATCACAATAGATATTAGATTAGTAGATATCAAACCAGCGATTTATGCTTAGATGCCTGGTGGTATATTTTCCTGGAGATTTTGCTTTAAATATACAATTAACAGATAACGCTTGCAATGGTAATAACAAAAATCAACGGTGCCTCAAAAAATCATGAACTCATTGCTACATTGCAAGCTTGTTTTAATCCAGAATCCCGGCGTATTCGAACAAGTGAAGCATGTACTAAATGAATTAGTCGCCTTAATAAATATATAATGCAATTTTTGCTGAAAATTACAAGCGCAGCGAAAAAACTCCGTTAGCGAAGCAACAGAGCGCCGATGATAGAATTAGAAGATGAAAATGAAAAAAAAAAGAGAGAAAAAGGAAACGTAAAGTAAGTAAATTACAAAGGAGATCATCCCTAAATAATTCTCTATACCGATAATAGATTGCAGTAGCATCCGTCTTGTCTGTGTGGATTAAGGAATGATGTGAAAAGACATGTAATCCCTTAGGAAAGTCCCCGGTAGTGATATTACGCCAAAGATCATGTTGCCTCATCTTCCTTTATACTGGATACAGTGTGGAAACTAAGTAATAACAGAATAATAATATTCTCTTTAACGTATCACGCAGCAGGTTATTTCTGTGCTGAACTTGTAGATAGGTCAGAAGTTGATTGATGTTTACAGTAGGGATGGGAATATGAGTAATTTGTATAAACACTCACGCATACGTACGGCCGCGCATGAACATGCATGTTCAGTGAGACTCGCAATCACGTTTACTCCTTTACGAGATTTATGTTGTAATTAGGATCACCAATGTTACTCACACATACGACATTTACGACATTTACGGTGATCACTGCACTCATACACCGCTTATTACAAACCAAAGACTTGTAAATTACAGACCATTGTGAATAATTTTTAAAGTTTTTATTTCTACAAGAGATAATAAACAATTGTTAAAATAAATACATAAGATTTTTGGTTACAAGATTTTGTTTTTGTTTAGGTGGAATAGGATTATGTTTTTAAAAAATATATATAAAATACCTAAAAGCATATAAACAAAAGTAAGATTTTATGTCTTGAGCAACTTACAAATTTGTATTTAAAACTAATCTTCCAAAATAAGTCTGGAAATAAAAAAACTTTCACTTATTGCAGAGTTCCTAAAAATTGTCCAAACTTGTCTAAAAATAGTTCTCACCAATGCATGCTCGAAAATTTTTAAATGTTATAATGTCTCACTTTTTTCATGCGGTAACTTGTGTACTTATTCCATAATGTTGTTACCTTGTTCTGCTTGATACACGTCGAATATAATAAGTCACCAGCATTTTTATCATTTAGTTCTGCTGCGAAGGCTTAAATAGGGCGACAAGCCTCTTTGAGAAGTCGAATTAGTTTGAAGTTGCAGTTCCTGAAATTAACTTTTTCTGAAGCATCATGCATAATAAATTTAAATTATGGCATACACAGAATAATCATTTGTAAGTCACTCACAATCATATACTCTGTTTTTCCTTTTATAAATATTCGTGCCTATTCCTGAAATGAAAATGCACGGGTTCCGAAAATATTTGTTTTTAATCTAATAGTAGGTATCATTAATATAATTATTATAGACAATATAACAATACTATGTCGTTATATTCATTGAACTGCTTATCTGTGATAAAATTTGTAGTTTAAATTATTTACTAAATTCACCGCACTTTTTAGCCTACCGTATTCTACTTGATAGGCTTCTCGCGATGGTTTTTCACAATATTAAATAATTTTTGCATATTTTAATGTAAGTTTTAGTGTTTTGAGCCATGTTTGACGGATTTATAGCATACCGATATTTGTCTTAAATAGGACGCTCTATATTTCAGTGTATAAATAGATAGTCTTTCTAAATATGCGATATAACGTTACCCACTTCTTTCTAAATAATTAAATGAACAATAATTTTTGTACTAGTACCTATTACTTTTATTTTATTACAGCAAATGTGTCACGGTTCAATTTTGTGGGTTGACGATTTAACGGCGCAATCTTAATTCATGTAAATAGAAGCATATTTTATATTTCGCGGTGCCGGTATAGCATAGCATATGAGTTTGAATCCTGACAAGTTGGGTGAAGGATCGGCTAAATAACGGTCAATTGTAAAAGTGAGATTGCGATAAAAAGTCCTTGTACGCCATAATAGGCGTCGATAACTTGGTAATACTTTCTAATTTCATATCTGCTAATATCTGCCGTTCCGCAAATTAATTTGAAGATGCCCCTATTTTAAAACGGCTAGTTTTCTCTATCTTTTCTTGCTCAGAATCTCAAATCTCTGCATGTGAGATTAATATAATCCCATTTCCAACCATTTGGTTACGACTATGGTGTAGACAAATTGTTCATATCTCGAAATAAAAAAAATAAGCAAAAATCCATACTGAACGGTTCTCTCAGACATTTTTCCGTGGATACTATAGAGTGTTCAGCTTAACCGGAAGTATCGCAGAGACCTGTAACTCTGAATGTGCTTTTGGTAATTTGTACCTTCCTTGTTTGGGATTTAGTCACGTTCCTGAGTGATATCAACCTTCGTAGTTTGTTTTTGTGTTGTGTAACATTCTTCAGAAGTGTCCTTCCTACTTGGGATTAAAAGCCTCACATCTCCGGAACATCCAACATTGGAGCCGATTTCTGTCCTCATGACCATTGGAAAGAGCCGTATAGACTAGGATTCCTTTTAACACTAACCAAGGCCCTGGTACTAGATACACAGTGCCTGCTAGTATTTATTTTGTCTTTCATACATCGCATCCTTCAAGCTGTTAAACCGAGATCACGTGCAGAACACCCCGGAGCAACTGTCTACAAGGACCTCCGTAGTATCGCTAAGATTTGCGGCTGTTATACAAGTTGAAGTAGAAGTCATAGCCTATATAGTGGATCCACACCCCGACTGTCAGCAGCTGATAAGTTTTATGTTGTACCGTTCCATTTATCACATTTTATAAAGGAGGTTACCATGAGAAGTGGAGCCTAGTTATATTTTATCAATACTGTTACCATGAGAAGTTTAGCCTATCATATTTTATAAATAATGTTACCATGAGAGGGTTTAGCCTTGTTTAAATTTATTAAAACTTAGATCACATAAAACCTTTTAAAATCATATGTTGTCACTATTATATGCATTACTTTTCTATTATCGTTGTGAGCCGAGCATAATATAGATCTATATTCTACCGGACGCTATTTTTGTGTTATATAAGAGTCTCCTTACAACTGACACTGTTTTTTCTTTTGAATTTGGTTAAAATAAAAAAATATATCTGTCAATATTTTTCCTTTTATGGTTACCATCAAATCGACCCTGAGATTACGTGCCTGTATAGAGATAGACCCATCAAACCCAATACCAGTGTATCCGTGAGAGACTTATCTATCCACATATGTAAATATATACAGGGTGTCTAATTAAAATGTTACTCTGAATTAATCACGCCTTTTTTGGATACCGTATATAAATAATTATACTAATTTTAAGTGTGTACGTTGAAATAAATCCATGTTTCTGCATTTTACATAAAATAAATGTTTCTCCTCGTTATTTTCATCGGAGACTTTTTGTTGTCTCACTCATAGAAAATAGAACAATGTTTTACTAAAAGATAATATGACATGTTTGGTGGCCAGTCTACAGAGTTGACTAACAGGCGGTACATATTTAATATAATTTAATGAATTGAACCTGTATCCCGAGAATATTGCCTTGGTCAAACGCAACTCGATCAATACTTGCACTAAGTCGTAACAGCATAAGGATTGTCGCGACACGATTGACATGATGACGAGGACTCCATTCACATCCTCTGTCGCTGTGCCTGTCTCATGGTCAAGAGACACAAACATCTGGATGCAGCATTTCTCCTGCCCCAGGACATTAGAAAGCTTCCCCTAGAACGGATGTTGGCCTATGCGCATAGCACGGGTCTCTTCCAATAGCTTCCGACTAGCGGCAGGCACAATGGGTCGAAAGACCTGAGTGCTGCGTGTAACCGCGCCGCCTTCCAACAACGACATCCTGAGAATATTTGAGTTATGCTATATAAAAACCCCATAAACAAGTATTTATAATATCTACTTTATTATTACAGAATTATTAATACCGAATAAAACATTTTTTAGTTAATATATTAGTTAGAAGCATCTACTTCAAAAATTATTAATTCAAATAATTTATTTAATTAATTAATTCATTTAGGATTTATCAACCCAACACAGTGTATCAAACATTGCTACTTAAAGGGCGTACGTTAAATATACAGTAAATTTTTACAAAAACATTACACTAAAGTGTTTACAGCAAGTAAAAAACAAAAAATAATAATTGTTTTGAAAAAAACATTTATCTCATTTAGATGTTCCAAGAAATATATAGAAAACACTCTATATACTAGTATTTCGGCTTATTAGGCCTTTTTCTATGGAGTAAATGTGTATTACTAACTGTTTCCAAGCACGTTTTCGTTATTTATTTGTTTACGAGCACCTACCCCCGATTGATCCTACCATCTGGTAAAGCCCGAGTTTTTAGTATCTTTTCTAAGAAGGGCGAAAGTGTAAAATCTATCTGATCATTCGTAGTACAAGGATTTATAATTAAAGATTTTTTAATTTCTAATTGCTCTAACAGATCTAAGCGCTTTCCTGTCTTTTCACCATGCAGTACCTTTACATTTTTCTGATCTATAAAATGATTGTTTTCTATACAATGCGTCGAAAATCCTGAATTTTTTGCGTTATTAAGTATGGACTTTTTATGTTCTTTTACTCTAGTTTCAATACTTCTACCGGTTTGACCCACATACACGGCATTACAATCCACGCAGTTAATTTGGTATACTCTTGATTGTTTTAATTTATTAACCCTTTCTTTGTTATTTATCAACATCCTCCCAATAGTACCCTTGTTGACACTAATCTTTTTACACCCGTTACGTTTTAATCTGCGAGCTATTCTTTCACTATAACTTGGGACGTCGAAAACTTACTAAAACAACTTATTAAAACGATATGTCAAACTTTGTACTAACTTGATTTGCACTTTCTCGATACATTCAATATATTTTTATATTATGTACTCCATATGAAACTTGCAAACTCAAGACGTGATCGGATCATGGCCTTATACAAAATAATCAGCGATCTGGGGTCACGAAAAGATCTAGTGATACGCAAAATAAATTTAAGGTTTCGTAAAGCGTTTCTAACACCATTTTCAATATGTAACTCAATGGAGAATTTAAGGTCAAACGTGACTCCCATATCTTTGGCGGAATTTACTGTTTTTACAAAGGTAGGTTGTTAAGCATATATAGTAGAAATCTATGTTTTCTTTGAGGCGTGTAATAAAATGGCATTTATTAAATTTGTTACAATAACAATACCACGTCAAGCGTTAGAGGTTGGCGTGCATATTTAGACAATTATTGAAAGAGGAAATTGTTTTAAAAATGTTTAGATCATCTTCATAGAGTGTATATTTAGAGTGAAGGAAACATGTATCAATGTCATTAAAAAATAATGAAAAAAGAAGAGGTCGTAGTTAAGATCCTTGTAGAATACCTGGCGTTATTTATACATAAATAGACGTGGAATTATTAATGTTGACGACATATTGGCATCTGATTGTTAAACGAGATATCAAGTAGACACCTATGCATACCGATATTCTTCTGTTTTACGAACAGTGTAGGATGATGTAAAAATTTTTGAAAAAATCTGTATTTGTAGTTACAAATTGACCGTGAAGAAAGCCATGTGCATCTACGATAAAATTTTTAAATTTCAAAAAAGGTCATCAGTAATAATCGTCTCGAGTAATTTATCTGGTATCGACAAAATTAAAATAGTATGGTACACGTCGCTCTTGCTACCCTCTTTATGATCCGGCGTAATTCAAACTTCTTTCCAAGTAGTTGGAAAAACGCCCTCACAGATAGTAATTTAATAAAAATTAGATACAGCAATTTACAGTTATTAAATAGCATTTACTTTAAAGATAACTAAAACTATACAGGATGGGAGAAATTTTAATGTGCAGCATCGGTATCTCGGAAACGGTAAAAGATACAACGTGGCTCAAATTAGGAAAAAGTTGCTCAATTTTATGCTGATTCAAAATATGTGAACAAGTTTAATATAATCTAATTCCGGGCCGTTCGGGGGTTATGCCGGAAAAATAAAAATTTACCAATTTCTTTTAAGTCAAATAACTTCTCTTGAAATAAATGTAGACTTTTGAAATTTGGCACGTTTACATAGTTTGATGAGAGCTTTCGATTGCCATACTAAAACATGTTCTAGGCCTACTAGTTTTTCCGCAACAATATTAAACTTTTTAATTTCGTATGGGCGCCGATTTTTACTTCACTAAATACAGAAAGAAATTACAAGCGCGGTGATAGATCACACTTGATACTTTCTTCAATAAATATGGATAATACACGCGATTAACGATAAATATTATTTATTTACAAATAATAAACAATCATTCATTTATAGTTAATTGTTACAAAGTGTGTTTTTAGCTCTTTAGAGGAAATAATTATTATAATAAGAAAAACAACTTATTTATACTGCTCGAATTGGCTGCCGTTACTCTGAATACAAAGTTGAGTCCTTACGGAGTCCTTATGGCATTGGATTATTGTAGATATAATTTTTAACAGCTCCTCAGAAATAATAATCTAAGGGGTTTAGACATGGTGATTGCGGTGGCCATAGAATGGGACCATTTCTACCCATCCACGAATTCGGAAAACGTTGACCTAGGTACTGGGTTACAATCCTAGCATTGTGTGAAGGGCATCCATTTTGTTGAAACAACTGTAAATTTCGTATATTTTGCAAAGGAAGATCATCCAGCATTTCCTCCAAATCATTTTGTAAGAAGTGTAAATAATTTTGAGAAGTTAATTTATCAATAATACGATAAGGCCCTAATACCTTGTTATCTAAAATTCCATATCAAATATTTACTGAAAATCTAATTTGAGGTCTCGTTTCTCTAATCAGGTCAGGATTTCGTTGTGCGTAATGGTGCTCATTTTTTCTATTGAATATACCACAATTAATTACTAAACGTTGACTCATCACTCCATAATATCTTTCTACAAAAACCATTGTCATTATTCATTAACCTTTGCATCCAGTGACAAAATTGCAACCTCCGCTCATTGTCTCCAGGATGTAGTAAATATTTGGTGTGGAATTTTAGACGGTATTAGGGCCTTATCGTATTATTGATAAATTAACTTCTCGAAATTATTTACACTTCTTACAAAATGATTTGGAGGAAATGCTAGATGACCTTCCTTTGCAAAATATACAAAATTTACAGTTGTTTCAACAAAATGGATCCAAAATGGATGGTCCCATTCTATGGCCACCGCGATCACCGTGTCTAAACCCCTTAGATTATTATTTCTGGGGAGCTGTTAAAAACTATATCTACAATAATCCAATGCCATCGAAAGAGGATGAAATGTTGGAAAGAATTAATGAATACATAAATTCAATAGATGGTGGAATAGTAAGACGTGCAGTGGATGACATGTCTGTAAGGACTCAACTTTGTATTCAGAGTAACGGCAGCCAATTCGAGCAGTATAAATAAGTTGTTTTTCTCATTATAATAATTAGTTCCTCTAAAAAGCTAAAAACACACTTTGTAACAATTAACTATAAATGAATGATTGTTTATTATTTGTAAATAAATAATATTTATCGTTATTCGCGTGTATTATCCATATTTATTGAAGAAAGTATCAAGTGTGATATATCTCCGTGCTTGTAATTTCTTTCTGTATTTAGTGAAGTAAAAATCCAATAGGCGCCCATAAGAAATTCAAAAGTTGAATATTGTTGCGGAAAAACTAGTAGGCCTAGAACATGTTTTAGTATGGTAATCGAAAGTTCTTATCAAACTATGTAAACGTACCAAATTTCAAAAGTCTACATTTATTTAAAGAGATGTTATTTGACTTAAAGAAATTGGCAAATTTTGATTTTTCCGGCATAACTCCCGAACCGCTCGGAATATATTAAACTTGTTCACATATTTTGAATCAGCATAAAATTGAATAACTTTTTCCTAATTTGCGCCACGTTGTATCTTTTACCGATTCCGAGATACCAATGCTGCACATTAAAATTTTTCCCACCCTATATATAAAATCTACGTAGGTACGTTAAATGATGTAAAAAGAAAAAAAATATATATATACAAAATTCGAAATAGCCTTACCGATATTTCGTTGTCAGATCTTGCTACATTCTTTATTTGAATTTTTACTAGGTCTCAGTCGGGCTGCAGCGCAATCCTCTGGCCATCTGCTTGATTGATTTCTTAACCTGCACGTCCTGTTGGATCCGGGTTACTTTACAGATAGAAATAAAATAGAGTTCTGGAATTACTTTCCTAGTCACAATATTGGAATAAAAGGAAAAAAATAGGTAGGAATGTAAATATGAGGACTCATTAAATAATTTTTAACATGGGCATATATCTAACATCAAAGAACGTATCATATGCATATGCATTTATTAGAATTTCAATATATTTTTCATATTTTAGTAAAAGTTGGTTACCTATATAAGTTTGTTCGTTAGTGCATCTCTATTCCATGTATCAAAAGGCGTATTTACAGGTTGTGACAGATATACACCATACAAATACTGATATACAAAATATAAGCATTTTTGGAATAAAGAATAATATTAATCCTCTCAACTAGATGAGATAAATAACTCTATAGGTATTTATTCAATTTGAAACTTTAAAATAAGTACTCATTTCGATAATGTGTGTAAGTAACTAAAAGAAACTAAAACATTTCTCGGTATTTTAACCAACTCTGTATTGATCAGATGTACTTTTAAATATGGTATAAAGCTCATTATACCTTTAAATTCGTATTACCGAAAATTATTAGAAGGAACTAATTAGTTTAATGTAATTATTTGGGACTGGCTATATTAAGTAAAACAAACTGAACATGAAAGTTTGGATTTACTAATATTTAGTATTTTTTCGAGAAAATTAGTTTTAGGAAACATTAAGTGCTACCTGAGCTTCAATTTTCCGCAGTGGCAAGTGATACAGTGATTTATTTGAAATGTGCGTATACAGGATCATTTTTGTAGTATGACTGCAATGCTTGAATACATTTCTTGAATGATTTTTGCGTCTTTAAAATATGTAAATTTTCAGTACATAAAGCACAATTCGAGATAATCATTACTGAAGACTTCTTGTTAAACGTATCAATAATGGACATTACAATATAATATCCCTAGACACACAGTCTCTTATATTAGGAAGTGAATAGATAATATATTTTCAGTGTTTTTGAATAAATATATGTATGTTATATTGAGAATTCTTAAATTTTATCTGAAGGATTATATACCTAGTTACGCAACTGTATGATTGATGTGAAGAATCAAGTAAGACTATTAACACTTTTTTCGTATAATTAACTCTAATTTCAATTTGGACGTTTCATGAATATGTCTATGTCTATATCAAATTTCATTACAATACCTCACAAAGGGTGCTGAGTATAACGGAACGAGGAGCAGTTAGAGATGAAATTTCTAATAAATAATTAAATACACATTTTAGAGTTTGGCTAAAATTATTGTAAGTGACTCAATGACGTAGTTTTCCACATAATACCAAAACACTATACTTCACTCGACACTAGTTTCGCCAACCATGACTCTGTCACTATTCATACTATTTTGACACTTTGAAATTTCGAAACTCTCAAATGCATCCAGGTGTCTGGAATTTGTTACACTCCTAATTAGTCTTAAATTGCTCCTATCTATCTTATTGTTGTTCTCAAATGCATGTTGGGCGACACTAAACTTATCTGTTCTACCATATTTGAGATAAGCCATGTTCCTTGAATCTAGTTTGAATTGCCCTTCTAGTTTGTCCAACATACTTTTGAATCCCCGACTTTTTCTTAGTTTCTATTTTGTCTTTTGGATTGCCTAAAGGTTGTTGTAGTTTATTACCCGATGAATAAACCACCGACATACCTATATCTTTAAAAATCTTACCAAAACCACGGGTAAAAGGAGAATCCTATAGAGTAGATATGAATTTTTGATTTTCTCTTTCATTTTGAAAAGTCGAAGAATTTGGAAGTGTCTCTTTAAAGGCTCCTCCTAACCAGAGCGGTACGGCGGGAGCGGGATCGGGAGCGACTGCAACGCGGGACCGAAGTATGTGGCGGGATATCTAAGCGCCTACATGAAAGCGAAGTCCCGCCCAGATATTCCGCCACATACTTTGGTCCCGCGTTGCAGTCGCTCCCGATCCCGCTCCCGCCGTACTGCTCTGGTTTGGGGGATCCTTAAATTTACGTTTCCTAATCATTTTATCAATTAAACTTACAGAATATCCATTACTCGCGGCTATATCCCTAATCAATACCTTGTTTTCAAACCTCTCCTTATTTAGGGGGATAGGCGATGAATTAAAAAATTGAAACTCGTCATTTTGTGTTGAGCACAATAGTCAGAGTCCTTAGGGATATATCTTAAAGTACTGGTATATTTTCTATATGGGTCAAATTCCAACTTTTTTCAGTATTTCTAATTATTAATACCTACATCTAAGAATAGTAGTTGTCCAGAATTTTCAATTTCATATGTAAATTTAACTGACGCAAAACGACTGTTCAATTTAGTAACAAAGTTGTCAATATCAGTGACTTTTGTATCAAACACTAAAAAGATACCATACGCATATCTACACCAAACCCTGGGGAAATACTCGAATTCTTCTTTTGCTTCCGTTTCAAATCTGTTCATGAAGAGATTGGCAATAAATGATGACAATGAATTACCCATTGCTGTACCCTCATGTTGTTTACGAAGAAATTACCATTGAATCGAAAGCAAGTTTGTTTCATGCAAAGTTTAGTGACTTGAAGATATTCTTTTACTATATCTTGACTGAGATTGTTTGATTCGAGCATATCCCTAAAGCAGTTCAGGGTTTGTGGTATAGGAACACTCGAAAACAATGAACACACGCCAAAGAAGATCAAAACTTCACCTTCTTGCAACTGGATATTTTTCACCTTATTAACGAATTCATTGGAATTAATCACAGAAACTAGGTGGTACAACGGGTGCACTCTCAAACCATTTAATAACGATGTTAACCATTTTAATAAGTGGTAAAGTCGTCGATCAAAATGATGAAACAATAGGACGCACCAAAGGTTCCAACCCCTTTCAAGAGTAAGTGACTCATTCACAGCATATATGCAACTTTTACACGGGTGAAGTGGCAATGTTTCGATGTTAACCAATCACATTGCTTATTTTTTTAAATATACCAATCACACTACACTTGAGGAAGAGTCCATGACTTATTATAACCTAGATCAGTTTCCGCAGGAAGCAGCACATTATATTTTTATACGCATAATTTTTTTGGTAAAAGATTATTTTATGCGGTGAATAGTAATAGCGCTCTGATACTACTTATTTGTCACTCTATAATTTTGTCCAAACACTATAATAACAAGTTTTAATAAAAAATTGAACTAAAGGGATGCATTTTGGGAAAGTTGCCACTCTTTCTGAACAGGCTTTTAATTTTAATAGAGTTTAAAATTTTAAAGTTATACTTATATAATATTTTTAAAATTTTCTTATTAAAATAGTATTACCTATATGATCTAATATATTAAGTGACTCTATGGACCTTGTAGAAAAATATTAAATGATTAAATTATGAAGTCATCATCCGTGGCCAAATTAAATCATTTAGCTACAATTCATCTTTAATTCATTTACCATGGTGTAGTGAAGTTAATAGAAATAGGTAAAATACATAATATGCACAAGGTGAACATGTGCGATTTAAAAAAAAATATCTAATCTAATGAAATTTACTCTAACGTATTCTAGATGCCTTTATGATTATGATAGGAGCATTTACGACCAAGTAATTATTCCTATATTTCTGTTAATGTTTTATAAACAGCTGCATTACAAAATTCTTTATTTAACGAGGGTATCTATGTATAAGTTTGTATAATACTTGGCTTGATCAATATGAAAATGCAGTAAATACTCATTTGTTTGCCTCAAGTTTAAAGATATTATATATTATAAATGGTAGTGTTAAAAAATATTAAACCTTAAAAACATCATATAAATTAGACATGACAACAATATGTGATAAATTATATTATATTTTTGTTACCAAGTTCCCTATTTATATTAAATTATTCAAATAATATTTAATTTTTGTTATTGATGTGTACCTTCACCAATTTTGTAAAAACTAACATGTTTTAAAAATAAACCATCTATCTAAATCTAAGATTTGAAGTTTTCTTCTTTTTGCGAACGCAGGTATTATTAAGTTTCAGTTATTCAAATATATTCATTTGTTTTATTAAAATTAGAACAAGAATAACACAATTTGGATAAATTAGCCAGCCGAGTAGCTCCAACAGAAAGTTAGCAATAATACATATTTAATTTTGAATAGCATCAGGTATGTGTAGATGTGAATTTGTATTAAAACTGACTGCAAAACAAAATATTAATTACTTGTTAAAATAGTAACTACCTGGGATATAAGGCAGCAACGGCAACCACTAAGTGCCTTTTCACACTTTACCGGAACCAGTGAGTCCGTATCCGGAAGCTCCAAACCTCAGGATCTCGGATAGGTGCTCGCCTAAACTACCACATAACCGATCACAGCATGCTATGAACGCCTTTTATATGATCCCAATATGATTGTCTCGGTGTCTGGATGTAAGATAGATGCCTTTAATATTTTTCATTGTGTAAAGAAAGCATCTTGGTCTCACCCGTACTTTGAGAAGACTACGTGTAAAAATTATTGGAGCTATTTCGTATTCTCATCTTGTTGCAGCAACGCATAATAGTAATCAGAATTTATGAGTCTAGCACATAGGTGAATTTCGATTTAAAGTTAAATTCCCTCGTGCAATATTTATGTACTAAAATTTTTGCCAATTTTCAGTCTATTCTCTTACAATTTATTATATAAGAGCTTACAAAGGAGACTACCTATACTGCAATTCATCAATCAAACATTTTATAAACTAAGTTATGTAATTATGACTGACTTTGTTTCTCTACTCCTAAAAATTGTGAAGTTTGGCTTGCGAATTATCTGGTGAATGAATTACACTGCTCGATTTAATTAGCAGATATTAAATTAATTATGTTCATGTTCCAGATAAATTAACCCCTTGTTGAGTCAAGATCATAGGTGTGTGGAAATGAGGGAAATCTCTTGAGAAAATGAATTTTGCACGAATCAAAGGGTGGTAGTGACAATATAATTAATATATTTATGTCTTATAATTTGTCACAATGTTTCTTGTTGCTAAATTTCCTTTTTAAAATTGCATAAAGCCGAATTCATTACAGCAACGTATTGCTATTAGCTAAATATAAGCAAGGTAACAAATGATGAAATATTTATCAGTTCTCACTGTGACGCGTTATGGTATATGGCCTGTCTATGGTGCCACTGTGTTAACCAAGAACACATAAACGAAGAACTTTCATATAACAAACCAACTAATTGTACCCAGAAACCCTGCGATTTATACTACTTGTAATACATGACCAAGTTATAGCAACAAGTAATTAAGAAAAGTTTATTGTAGAGGATAATACAATTAAGGGTAATAGATGCAAAAATGGCATTATTACTCTGAAACAATAAAACGTACAACATCGGAATGTAAACTACTTGCAGGTATCCAATATACCAATAGGCATAATAGAGACTTAAAATTATTCATCAGTTCTGGAGTGTCCGAGTGCGGCGTTGTCAAATCTACTTTTTCCCCAGCCATAGGCAAATTGTGCACTACTAGCAACACCGCCTCTGGGGGTGTCAGTGACAACCCCTCAAGGGCGAGGTCTCAACCCTCTAGGCCTTCAAATAAGGAAGATATGCCCTTTTCTCCACATTTCCTGGATGTCATCACCAATACTTATCGAATACCCCTCTTATAACTTGGCTGTCGATTATTTATTGAACTGCCCTGGTATGTGGCTTAATTGTGAGTATTCGATGGAAATTTCTACAAGGATCTAGAAGTCTAGTTCACCTATATAAAGGTCGCGGCGTGCCGGCGAGAAAGTCAGTCTTAATCAGGCAGCGATCAGAAGCTAATAAGAAGTGTTTTCGGTGTGTATTTATTTAGATATCGTACAAGTGTTGTATTGTGCCTGAAGTATTAAATAAAGATTTCTTTATTGTTGTTAAGTCTCACTTATCTTTAGAACTCCGGAAGGAGTAACAATATACATATATAGATATAGAATAAGATATAGAATTATAAAATTATTGTTAAAGAAATCCCACGAACCCATACGCTTCGTAATTAAATTATTTCTTTAAGTATGAGTGCTGATATAGCTTAGAAATTTTACTATTAACGCAATACAATGGAAATGTACCAATTTACAAAACAACTATACGAAATAAAAGATTTATTGAGTTATTTCGATTAAATAAGAACATAATTCATTAATAAATATACTTCATTTCACAAAAGTTGTAGAAGCTTGAGATTTAAACCAATGACTAGATAAGTACCTAGTATTCTATTTGTCCAGGCATGTCACTCTTGTTGGTTTGAATAACGTAAGACAGAATCGAGTCGTTTTTTTTTAGAAAATTTTGAATTATTAGAAGTTCTAATACATACAATACATTTTGGTATTGTATGTATTATATAGTTGTATAGTTAGTATATCTACGTATATAGTTAAACGAAGCAAGCTAGAGGCACATATGACGAAAATGTTATTTTCCATTTATTTTTTTCTTTTTTAGAGTATTGTTATCATAATTCCATTTAAGAATAAATCGACTAGTTCTAAATAATGTATGATATTTTTCCTGGAATTGTTAACAATATATTTTACCCATATTCACTGTTGCTATTGACATCAAATGAACGCTTTATTATTCCAACATTTACATCAGTGTTCACCAAAGAGCGGTCTTTAGGAAATTTAAAAATGATGACAGTAATTAGGTTTATTTACTACAACGATTACTGAATAATAAATAAGAAGCGAAACATAATAAATGACATAACCGGTTTTGACAAAAAATATTCTGATATTTGTTCTGTCGTTGCGAACGTTTGACGGCGTGCCCCCTACATTCCAGAATATATTATGCAAAACCGTTCATGTCTGTTATTATTTTTGTGCCTTGTTTATTTTTCAAGTGTCGGTACTATGTACATTTTTGATTTGTGGTAATTTGCCACAAATCAAATTTTTTTGAAGAAGATTTGGAAAGTAACAAACGGAGGTTGCATCCTGTGACGTTATCGTTGATTTTTTAAATGGTAACCCATATTTTTCACTTAAATAACCGTGGAAATTTCGATTCCACTGATACACAGTGCAAAATACACTATTTTAGTGGCGTTGATATTTTTCGAGATAACTGAGTTTAAAGTAAAAACTAGAAATGGGAGAAAATCGCTATCGCGATTCTAGTTTTCCCATTCTAGTTTTTATCGATATCCCGATATCCCATTTCTAGTTTTTACCCTACCGGCCTGCGGCCTGGTGTCACCCTTCGGGTGACAAAAACATCTAGAATAATATTATTTTTAAGAAAATACAAATTAAAGAAATTTTGTATCTGGAATGATGATGCACTTATACTATCTAATTATACTCAAAAATATCGGTTAAGGTGCTCCCGGGACGCCACAGGACTTAATAATTTTAATCTAGGGCCAAATTAATCCGTTTCTATAATAAATAACATTGACAAATTTCAACAAAATCGGCAAGAGGATTATAAAGATTTTACGAAAAAACGATTTTTTTAAAAAGTTTTACACCCTGTATCTTGAAAACGAAGCATTACCGGACCTATGTTTTTATAAACTTTTCGTCTTAGAATCACCCAAACAATTAGCCCTTGAAGTTTGGCCATACATACTTAAATAACACCCTTTATATTTGATCGGAGGTAACTCCGAAATATGTATGTACCTATAGCTGCGTTATTGTTTCCATTTGATGATGACTATGGCAAAAAGGCTCTATGAGCTAGTTGCCAGGTTGTCCACTTACTTAATGCATACTTCTTTTAGCCTATTTAGACGTAAAAAATAAATGGACACTAATAAATCATGAATCTTTCATTTAGTTACCTTAAATACAAGAATAGAAGTAGTTATGGACAATTCCAATATCTCCAGTAATTTTATTAAGGAAAAGTATACATACCTATTTACATTCACGCTTTCTGATATTACCGATGCATGTTAAAAATAAGACGTTTCAGGCTTAATGTGACAAATTTCTATTATTTTATTAAAAAATTAAGAAAAATGTGTCTGATTTGTCTGATTTAAAAATAGGCATACGATAAATCAGATGGTGATTTCGATTTAATTTTAGAATATATTCGATTCTCTTTATTGTTTCAGTAGACAACAATACAAATTCAGTAACAGAATGTGTATGTCCTATAGACATTGAGTACTGTTGGACAGTAAGAAACTTGAGAGCTAATAGATTATAAAGAAATTAATTAATATTTTCATTTCGATGGTAAATGTAAAATATTACCTACTGAATTTTGTATTTAATTTTAAGTGAGATATAATAAACTTGGGTATAATTTATGGTATTAAATATTCCTTTTATAGAGTGATTTCTCATAAGCTCTGTTGGAAAATTTTAATTCACATTGCAAAGACGAAATTATTATAATAACAGCTAATTTGTCTGGGACTTGTTAACATATTGTAACACAAAAATAACAGTGGCTATACCTGCGAAGGACTCTGTTGATCTTTATAACAACTTTATTATTTTTATTTTCCAAAATTACCTTATTTTAAGCGCCCAATAAAGCTTATATAATTAAAATCCATGGAATTAGTCAAAACCGTTTTACTTGGAAAGGCATAAAATTTTAATCTAACAGAAAAATGTAAATCCTTCATTAAGAATTCAGTTTTTAATAGATTGTTCTCGAATACAAGGGCTGAAAATAACTAGATGTACAAAACTGTACAAGACAGAAGCGTGCTAAGTAAAGATTAGGCTTCGATTTGTTGAAGTGGAGTGGTACGGACAGGCTAAACCGGAGATTAAAACGATATTTATTAGTAATGAAAAAATCATTGCCGCTCCAAAATAAAGCTCTTCGTGCTTATATTTCACAGTAGATTGAAAAACACGTTAATTAGGGATTTAATAATAATCCCAATGGTCACATGCAAATACCAACGTCAAAATCAAAGTGACTTGAAGTAATTCAAAATTATACCTAAACAATTATGCTTCTTTAAGTCAGATATCCAGATATATTAAAGATAGTATATTGGTATACACGCCTAAGGAGGAATTAATTGTACAACGAGTTTTGCAATGGTTTATTGTATTAATTTATTTGTGATTTATATACAATTTTCTACTATAGAGTGACTCATTCCTTGACTCTATAGCGCCATAGACCGGATAAGAGAGGGTCGAATTTAAAAAAAATATATATAAAACTAACAAATATTTTGTTAAATTAGGTTTTTACGAATACAAGAAACTACATTCGTTCCTGCACTTTCAAAAGCAACCGACAAAACAATAATAAAGTGCATTGATAATGTATTCATTAACTTTACAACTGAAAGTACATTTTCTGTGGTGGACTGCAATTTGTCGGATCATAAGGGTATTGTTATTAATATGGTTCATTCTGAATCGAACATTATGGAGAAATCTGAAACAAAAGTATGTAGACCTATTACTAGGGGGGGGTGAGATTATTTTTTACAACTTGGTTGAAAGTATTGACTGGTCATTCGTTGGTAATACTGATCTGGATATTAATGTCAAATTTAAAATTTTCTTGGATAAAATATTGAAATGTAATAATTCAGCTTTTCCTGAAAAAAAAATATATTAATAAACCGAATACAGCTGGGCCTGCGTGGTTCAATAATCATCTAAGAGGCATGCGTGAACAACTTAACTTCTATATTACGATATACAATAAAAACCCTTCTTTAGAAAATAAATTAAGAAGAAATACCTTTCGCATGCAGTATAAATCTGAAATAAAAAAAGCTAAATGTAAAGCAAATGGAAAACTTTTAAAAAATGCCAATAATCCTAATAAGTGTATGTGGGATATTATTAATAAACAGAGAAAAAAGGTAATGCTACCAAAAGTAAGTCAAACCGCAATAGAGCCGAATAAATTTAATGAATATTTTACGACAGTAGCTGCAAAGGATTTGGAAGCCCGTAAACAGTGTTCTCAAAAGAATACCCTAAATGCATGCTTTAATTTTGATTACAACAAGGTACCCTACAATGATTTTAAATTTTCTGAGGTGACGTACATTGAGGTGAGAGACATCATTACAAACCTAAAAAGTAAAGCTAGTAAAGATATATATGGCTTAAGTGTGAAAATTATTAAAATCATTAAGAATCTCATAGTGTATCCGTTAACTAAACTAATAAATGAATGTCTCTCCCAAGGTATATTTCCTACTATGCTGAAGGTGGCGGTAGTTTCACCTATGTTCAAAAAAGGTAATCTGGACGACCCTGCAAATTATCGACCTATATCGGTGCTTCCAGTTCTTTCCAAAATATTAGAAAAATATTTGTGCAATAGACTGACCGCGTATTTTGAGTCAAATAAGCTTTTCACAGAATGCCAACACGGGTTTCGAAAGAATCACGATACCACAAGTGCCATACTGGCCTTTGTAAATAACGTTTTGGACGCATATGAAAATCTTGAATTCTGTGATACTATATTTTTGGACTTAAGCAGGGCTTTTGACTCAGTGTCACACGATATCTTAGTTGAGAAGCTGGGAAAATATAAACTTAGTAGATGTAATTTAGACATAATAAAATCATTTTTAACTAATAGAAGTCAAGTAGTAAAAATCAATAATGAAATATCTGGAAGAAGAAATCTGACAATGGGTATACCGCAAGGGTCGGTATTGGGACCCTTGTTGTTCTTGATTTATAATAATGATATGCCTTTATCAAAAACTTTTTTGACATATGTTTTATATGCCGATGATACCACCATTTCTATCAGATCTAATGATGCAACTGAGGTAGAGGCTCGAAGAAATGAAATCCAATCAGAAGCGGAAAAGTGGTTTGCTTGCAATAATCTTATATGTAACACAAATAAAACATAATAATAATAATAATAATAAAGTTTATTTTCCCAAGTAAGTACAAGTTTAATAGGAATGGTCAATATCTTACAAACTAGATGGACAACTATAGTCAATATTTACATTTTAGGCAAAGTATTCATCAATCTTATATAAACATTTTTCTACAAGAAATATCTTTAAACGTTTTTTAAAAACAGTTATGGAATCACAGTATTTTATATGACTAGGTAATACATTATACATTTTCAATCCCAAGCAGCCAGGCGAGTTATAGGAAATATTAAGTCGACTAAATGGTATATGCAACTGATTTGCTTGTCTGGTATTAGCAGAATGAATTTCACTTCTGCTAACAAATTTATTTCTATTCATGTATACATATAGGCACATCTCGAATACGACCAGTGAGGGCAGTGTCAGAATACTATATTTTTTGAAAGCATCCCTGCATGATTCTCTAGGGGGCATCCCCAACAAACATCTTATGATTCTTTTTTGAGCAATAAAAACGTCATCAGAATAGGAGGAAAGCCCCCAGAAACCAATCCCATAGCGCAATCGTGAATCTACTTGCGCGTAGTATAGGTTTATTAACTGATCAATAACACAACACATGATGCTTACACTGCGTAATTACGATACTTCCGATGATGAAGTGTCCGCTGTAAAATTTTTGGGTGTACTTTTAGATCCCCATCTGAGGTGGAATATCCATATTGAGGGGATTTGTAAAAAGCTGAGTAGAGGTGTATTTGTTATCCGTAATCTTTCGGGTTCTGTGTCCACTAGCGTGTTGAGATCTGCCTACTTCTCCTTGTGCCAATAAGTTATGAGTTATGCAATAATAGTCTGGGGTCATGCCGCGGATTTTCATAAAGTATTTGCAATTCAAAGAAAATTAGTCAGAATCATAGCTAGGCTGGGTTATATGGATGACTGTAAAAATGCATTCATCAAATACCAAATATTAACTTTACCCTCACAGTATATTTTGGAATGCTTGACATACGTTAAATCTAAACTAGACTGCTGTCCCACCTATGCAAACCAACACAATTACGACACGAGAAACAAAGATAATGTAATAACGCCATACTATAGGCTGAATAAAACGCAAAATACCCCAAACTACCTGACAACCTTGATGTTTAATCGGTTACCCTCGCAAATTAAATATGTTAAATGTAAGAACTCCTTTAGGAATACTTTGAAGGGGTTTCTCCTGGGGAAGGCATTCTACCACTATAAGGAATTCTGGTCATGTAATGATTTACATCTAATTGGCTGAGTATATTTATGTGTGATTTACAAAGTTTGTTTTATTGTGTAGCGTTTGTTGTATTTAAATTAGTATTTAAGTATACTATTATTTAGTATTGTTTTAAATTAGTATTTGAGCATTTTCAATGTTTTTATTCTGACCTGTGTAAGTACTTGATGCAATAACACCAATAAACTATTATTATTATTATTATTATTAATATATCAACTAGCCTCGCAATTATTCGTCAAACAATAATAGCTTGCACCAATCACATTGCACACCATAAATTAAGATAAAGTCCGTGAATTATCGCCTAGATCACTATGCGTAGTGAGCGGGACATTAAGTATTTATAAAGAAACATTGTATCTGTTGAAGATAATTTTATACTTTTCATGAGCCACTCTATAATTTTGGTACAGGACTATACATAAAAATAAATAAAAATAAAATAAAATAAAATAAAATAAAATAAAATAAAGTTCAAAGATTTTGAATGATATATATTTGTTGTATATATTCCACCTTCTACTAGTAATGAAGACTACGAAAAATTTTACGACTGTTTTGAATCTTTATACTTCCTTTATTAATCTAATATACTAATTATCGGTGATTTTAATGTACCTGAGTTTAGTTGAAGTTCTTGTGATATGCCATCTAGTCAAAAAGTTAGACTACTAAATAATTTTATAAATTTTTTTAATTTTCGTCAGTATAACGATATTTTAAATATTAACAATAGGTTATTAGATCTAATTATTTCTAATGAACATTGTCAAATCTCTACACCTCCGGATATTTTATTACCAGAAGATCAGCAGCATCCATCCCTATTAATTGAGCTTTCTGCTTGCGAGATTAATAATACGTTTCATCATAAACATACTGACGGATATAATTTTAGAAAAGCAGATTTCCATGCCCTTTATCAAGAAATTTTTGTTACCGATTGGTCTATTCTTCTCTCTCTTAGCGACGTCGATAGCGCTGTCACGGAATTTTATAGCATATTGAATGCTGTTTTAGCTAGACATGTTCCAAAAAAGATTTCGACCTTTAAACATTACCCTCCTTGGTTCAACCATGATGTAATCGCATATTAAACGGAAAAATAAAGCATGGAAAAGGTATCGGGCATCGCAATTGGAGAATGATCTTGCTCAATTTCGTATTCTTAGAACTAAAGTTAAATCACAAATACGAACCGCATATAACAGTTATATTGCTAAGAGTGAAGAGGCCATTAAATCGAATCCAAAAAAATTTTGGGAATACATAAATAGTAAAAAAGGCAATACTTTGATTCCATCCGTTATGATCTATAATGGTGTTACAATTCAAGATCCGCAACAAATTGTTAATAGTTTTTCACATTTCTTCTCCAACGCCTATATTGACTCTTGCCCATCTAGTGCTGGGATAACTGTTCCTAATAATGATGTTATTGCATTAAGAAGTGTATCTAGCAGCGATGTCTTAACAGCTCTAAAAAAAATAAAATCAAATATGCTCGCGGGTTCCGACCTCATTCCTGCGTTTTTTATTAAGGACTGTGGTGCAGTTCTGTGTGAGCCGTTATGTATGATATATAATCTCATTAAAAACTTCTACTTTTCCAGAAATGTGGAAAGTCTCAAGAATATGTCCCATATTCAAAAAAGGCAACAAAAACGATATTTGCAATTATAGGCCCATTGCCATTCTCTCTAATTTTTCTAAAATATTTGAGAATATAATTCATTATTATTTAACATATCAAGTGAAAAGTGTTGTAATACCTCAACAGCATGGCTTCGTTTCAGGCCGATCCACTACTACTAACTTAACGTGTAAGACACAATTTATAAACGAGGTCCTAGATCGGGGAAGTCAGGTAGACGTTATATATACTGACTTCTCCAAAGCATTTGATAGGCTCGACCATGAATTACTTTTGAGTAAATTTGACCCTATTGGGTTCAGTGCTGATCTTGTTGCCTTGTTTAGATCATATTTATTTGGAAGGTGGCAATTTGTGCAGTGCCGTGGACATCAATCTGTTAGGTATGCACAGACATCAGGTGTCCCTCAGGGGTCCACACTTGGTCCGTTAATGTTTATTTTGTTTATTAATGACATTGTTTGTGGAATGACCTCTTGTGTTTTGATCTATGCTGATGACATTAAGATTTATTCTGAAATCACCTCCTTCTTAGAATGTACTGAATTGCAGCGAAATCTGGATCATATTGATTTTTGGTGCAAACAAAATAAATTACCTCTAAATGCTAGTAAGTGCAACGTAATGTCATATACCCGTAAGCTTAATCCGGTTAATAATAATTATTCTCTTGACGGTTGTGTCCTAAACAGACCAGACTTTATAAAGGACCTAGGCGTTATTTTTGATAAAAAACTCTCATTTGTTCTCCACATTGATAGTACTGTAGCCAGTGCATATAAGAGTCTTGAATTTATTATAAGAAACATGAAAAACTTTAAATCAATCGACACCATGAAATTATTATATACTACCTTTGTCAGGTCCAAGCTCGAGTATGGATCTGTAGTGTAGTGTAGCATATATTGGGCTCCCAATATATGCTACACATATTTCAGCAATAGAGAAGGTACAGCGACGCTTTTATAAATGTGCGTCATTTGTCCTGGATAATTTTTATCCAGTGAGAGGTACGCCTAACGAAATATTTACCGAAAGGTTTAATATGAACAGTTTGGCTAGCAGAAGGAATATGTTGTCTACCATTTTCCTTTATAAGATAGTTAGGAATGTGATAAGCTGTGAATATCTTTTAACTTTACTTGATTTTCATGTTCCTAGTTTTAGTACCAGAAAAAGCAGTTTGTTTTGTATCAAGAGTCATAGAACAAATATTTATAAGAGCTCTCCTGTTTATAAAATGATACAACAGTATTCTAAAGTTGAGCCTGAGCTTGATATCCTGTGTTGTAGGATTACTGATATTAAAAGCATATTTTAATTAATATTTAATATTTTTTATACTACAGTATTTTTTTTTGTTTATTTTTAAATCTATGTGTTGTTTTTATATTATTATTTTGTTTTATACATTGATCATATTTTTATAAGTATATTATTTTATTTTGTTGATTGTATTATCAAATGTTAATAGTATTGTCTACATATTTATTTCGCCGTTTATATTATGAGTGTATTTATTATAATCCTGTTTGTTGAACTAATCATAGTGTGTAAACTTATCCTGTAACTGGGTCTTGTGCCCGTTGGATATTTTAATAATAAATAAATAAATAAATAAATAAATAAATAAAGCTAATACGTTCTTATTCTAAATTAATGTATGGTCTATATTCGTTGCAGTATATTATAAAAATGATATATCAAAATGCAACCATAATATATGACCATATTTATACGCCACGGTAGCGCAGTGGGGGCTAGAGCGTGTTGTGGCAACATTTTTCGATCACACTATTTATTATTGTCTAAGTTCCATCCCGAGCTCAGTTACTGACAATGTCGGTGGGTATGGGGTGTTTGTTTCAATGTGAACCTTCTTCTGGATAGTCTTCGATATTGGAGTTGAGGGTTGCTTGATTTATGTGGTGTTTCAAAAAATGTTTTATTTCATTAATTTTAAGTAATTTAATAATCTTCCAGGATATAGCCTATCTACTTTTAATATCATGCCATACCAGTAACCTCATTATTATTTAATATTTTTTGTAAGCTGTACTCGCGCTATTATGTTGTTAGATTGCTGCATTCATTTTGCATTATGCCTTGTTAATTTTAATACTAAAGAGAATCATATAATTTACTGCAATTCTGTGCCAACAAAAACATAATCAAAACAGTGTCTTGTCAGGTTCAGATAACACTTAATCTTAATGTTGGTCCTTTGAAATTAGAATTTAGCTTCCTTAAAAGGATCCTAAAATATGTTAATATATACTATTTGCATAATGGCGATTAGCCCTGGTGCTATGCAGTTGGTACAACTGTTTGGACTTGTTCTTACTTAGACTACGTAGTAGCATAATTTCTCCATTATTATCACTACTTCGACTGGCCCTGACTTTACTAATGGGAAATTATTTATTTGTAATAGATAGCGTGTAAGTTTTGTTGAGTGGAGGCGTAAGAGAAATCTACATAAATAATAAATATAGTGTATATGAGGGGTCCTAGGCAGCTAACAAAACAAATTTAATATTATTTAGTTTATCTCTGAAGTTTACCATTAAAATTAATTTAAGCAAAGATCGAGTAACGATCCTAGCGGATAAATGAAAATGACCAGGTTATACAGTTTGTTTATCATTAGTGAGTATTTCTTTCAGATAGTGCCATAATCTGTGAAGATTAATTATATTATCAAATAAGAAAGTTATATCAAAGTTTGTCTATTTACACCTGCATTATTGACGATTTGATCATCGTTACTAATGTAAGGAATTTAATGTACACTATTATCACTAAATGCACCTATGAGAGTTCTGGATCAAAATTATATTTATTTTCATATGGATGTTATGTTCTTATGTCTTATTATAGTAAATTTTTAACATTTCCAAAGTGATAGATACACTTTTGTTAACATATTTTATATCTCAGTAATTTTGCAGGTCTACACTTTTACAGACTCATTAGGATAGACTTGTAGAAGTACCGATCAGCTGAAAACAGACAGACATGTGAAATTACAGATCCATTAAATTGAGCTGTAAAAAACGTTACATTACAAACCTGTGGAAAAGCCGTTAACCGGCTATTAAAAGCTGTTAAATATATGGCATTTTTTTCTGTGATAGAGAGTGGGACAAAATCCATGCATGCTCTAGCTTTAATTAGCTCTTATTAATTATATAGAAAGTATATCTTTTAAAGCGGCTTGAAGGGTCACTAACTCCACATCCTACGTAAGAGAAAAACTTTAAGTTTAATCTATATTAGAAGCAATTTAAATTACGAATATAACTTTGTTAATATTGGAGAAATAAGAGTCATTAATTTAAATAGTACTAACGATACTAGTAATAAGAAAGATAGGTATTAATATAACTGCTATGTATAGATGACCATTTGTAGGTACTTCTATTTTGCTCCCATTCATTATAAATACTATATTGACTACAGAAAATTACAAAGTCAGTTAGGACTTGAGAACGGGAATGAAATTTGTTCGATGGAAAATTTGAGGAAGTAGTCGATTTATTTATTTATAAACTGCAATAGTATATAAAAGGTTGTTCCTGTAAAACTAAAATTAAAGGAAGAGAAGTTAATGGATTACTAGTGGGCTTATAAAATCTATAAATAATAAAAAACATACTACGTAAAAACGTTACGAGGAATCCTCACGATATAGAACTTTCGAATGAGTACAGTACATAATGAGATCCAGTTAAAAAAACAAAATATGATTTTTTTAATAAATTGGTAAGTGATAATAACAACAACTCTTTCAAAATGGAGCAAACTCTAAAAAAATTCAGGGCCAAATTAAATAAAAAATTAATATAAATAGTGCATAGGACGACAATGGACAAATCTTATTAGATAAATTGGAAATAGCTAACCGCTTAATGACTATTTTAGTAGTGTCGGAAACTATTTAGAGGTGTATAAATATAATTGAATCTAATATGGAAAATTAATTTGCACTTGTATGTACTGATAAACTAGAAGTAATATAAGTATTATAAACATTTATTTGAAGGAAATGCCGAAAACAACTACACCACGGGCAATGTGCCCCGTGGAGTAGTTGTTTAGTAGAGGAGTAGAGTAGTACAGGTAGTAGCAAATACCCAAAGAGGGCACTACGATGTGTCGCTCACCACTACTAATATTATAAACACGTTGAAAACTAATAAAGCCGCCGTCATTGATAAATTATAATCTAAAACATTAAAAGAAACAGTTATATAATTATATTGGCGAACCCATAGCTTACATAATAAATAACTAATTTGAGAGAGGAATTTTACCAAAAGCGTTTAAGGTGGCCGTTGTTAAACCTCTATACAAGTCTGACAACAAACAGGAAGGGTGCAATTTGGCAAAAATCTTTGAGAAGATATTGTAAACAAGAATACTTTATGTTCTTTTCTTAACAAATATAATATTATTTCGAATAAACAGTACGGTTTTATGGAGGGCAGATCAACAAATGACGCAATAGTCGACTTAACCGCTAAAATATATTCTATGGATTCAGCTGACCCATCAATATGCGGTTTTGTAGATCTCGTCAAAGCGTTCGATACGGTCAATCACCTAGATTTGTTAGGAACGCTGCACAATAATGGATTTAGAGGGACAACTTATAATCTATTAAATAATTACTTGACAAACAGGCAACAGTTAGTCGATCTAGATGGATACTATAGCACAATGAAACCAGTGAGTTTGGAGTACCACAAGCAATTGTTTTAGGACCTATATTATTCTGCATACTTATACAGGCTGTTCCACGTAGACCTTCCATTAGACGTTTCTAGAATACTACATGCATTGGAATTTTGAAAATTTATATACGGGGGTTTCTCACAATTTTCTATTGATTAAAAATATTGCCGATGACAGCACACTTCTGGTTCTAACGGAAGTAGACATCAACTTGCTTATTTTAAATGTAACACCCTATATATTATTCAATTTCTGGATTCTACGTAAAATTCTAAACACATTTCATGTAGGATGTCCTATGCCTATCTTCAACTGTTTTTGAAATATCGACACCCTGTAAAATCTAAACGGTTTGAGATCAAGCAAAATGGTTTGCACATTCCTATCTTAATTTTTTATAAGCTATCGTTTGGTACTAATTTCAGATTTATGTAGTACTCTAGAAACGTCCAATGGAAGGTCTACGTGGAACACCCTGTATATTAACGATCTGTTTAACATTCCCATTGAAGCTGACATAATAAGTTTTGCGGACGATACCGCAGTATATTTGAGGAACATTGATTGGAAAACATTGAGACGTAAGGTGGAAACAATAATTCTCATGCTTATTGATTTTTTTTTAACTATAAGCTACTAACAATAAATACAGACAAAACACATTACAGTATAATACAATTAATATTCCATATGATGGTAATATGATGTCATAATGCTATCCGCTAAAACCATTAAATATTTGGGTATAACAATAGACTGTCACTTAAAATGGGATTCCCATATAGGAAACTTAACAAAGCAGTTAAGCAGTTCTAAAATTCAAATATCTAAAAATTATTTTAGAAATAAAACATCTTACGACATTGTACTCTACGCTGGTGCAGCCACATCTAGCATATGGCACTGTCGGATGGGGGAGCGTAACTACTGCCATATGAGAATATTAGAAACTATATAGAAATGGATACTGAACATAATGCAGAGTAAAAGTTATGGCTATCTATCCAATGATCTCTTTGCAGAAAGTGTAGTACTTGATGTAAGACAACTGTATTGCCAAATAAACGCACAATACATATATAAAAATAAAAGAGATACTGAAAATTGAACATATGGATAGTTCATGTATAGATGTAGAACATAGTACAGAACGCGATATGGATGTAAAAGTGTACAGGGTGGGGCAAATTCGATGGGATTGCAGGGTATCTCAGAAACTACTGGAGATAGAAAAAATCTAATGCCACGTTTTTCAGCCCAATTTTCAAGACAAATTCAACTGTCAATTCAGAAATCCTGTGATTTCAGTTGTTTTCGAGTTACAGGGTGATATTGATTTTTTCGACATTTCCGACCACCCGTGTATCTCCGGAACTAAATAAGTTATGATAAAAGTAAAAACTGCTATAGATCAATCTTCGGGCGTAGAATCGACTGGTCTTATTAGTTTCTTAGTATATCTTATAGTTGCGGAGCTATGAAGCAAACTTATATTTTCTTAAATGGGAATCATAGTTGGCTATGGCCTAAAAAAATAAAGATTTTTTTTTTGCTTTCCAATGATATCTAATATGCTATAGTTATTTTTACAAATTTAGGAAATACAGGGTGTTTATCATTTTAATTTAGATATTTTTATATTATGATGAAAAGTAGTTGGCTATGGAAATATTATATCTTCACAAAGGCTATACCTAAATGTTGTAAATGGAAACTGTTAAATAATACATAAACAGAAAATTTACTAAGTATGAGGACATAAAGGGATTAAAATATGGCACCTCATTGTTATTTACATTGTAGAATTTTGCTAAATTAGAAGCACTTTCTGAATTTCTGATATTTAAGTAATTTTGGTCTTACCTTAAATAACAGAACTACAAACTGCTTTAAATAGGTAGGCCCAATTGTTTTATTTTAAGATGACTTTAATTTCAGGTAGAAATTTTTCACAAATAATAATCTACTATTATTTTATTTTAAGCAACTATGTTTACAATATTATTCTCTTCCTCTATATAATTTAGACATTTAAATAAATATGTAGAAATAAAGTATTGAATAGTATTAACAATTTTATTAATTAAATACCAGTAAGAAAAATACCAGTAATAAATAGAAAGAGTAAACTAAAAAAATATAAATAATCTAATGCAAGAGTTGTTCAAAATGACCACTATCTTCATTAATCCACATCATCTGACAACGCTTTCTGACGGCTTTACAAGCATTCTCCGGATGGACATTTGTTATTTGCCTAAATGTTGTGACAATATTATCTCTTAAATTTTGAACAGTACCATTATTAATCCTCACTTTGTATACTTCAGATTTGATAAATTCCCATAGAAAAGAGTGGGGTGATGTCAGGTGATATAGCTGGCCAAGCTGTAGCAATATGAGTGCCTAACCACTTGTCACCGAAAAGTCTATTTAAAAAGTTTGAAGCAACTCTAGAATTATGTGCTGGTGCACCATCCTGCTGGTAATAAACATTAAACCTTCGTATATTAACGATAAATTATCTAAAAAAAGTTAAATATGCATTTCCAATATATTTAAGTAAATGGCTGGAGTGAGGTGTTGCTCAAAAAAACCTGGTCCTATTACCGAATTACCAATGATGCCACACCAAACATTTATGCCTATTCTTCCCTGCCGTTGTCTATCACAAACTAAATGGGGATTTTCTGTAGATCAGTGTATGCTGTTATTTTAATTTATCAGTCCACTAATTGTAAATCTAGCCTCATCGGTCCATATTATATTTTTTAAAAAACAAATTGTCTTCATTACATTTCTCTAAAAAGAATTGACAAAGATCGTGCCTCCTCTGGTGATCATTGTATTCCAAATGTTGTGAGATATGATATTTATATGGTTGTATTTAGACAATATCTTCAAAGCTTTTGTTGTTAAAATAAAACAATTGGGCCTACCTATTTAAAGCAGTTTGTAGTTCCGTTATTTAAGGTAAGACCAAAATTACTTAAATATCAGAAATTCAGAAAGTGCTTCTAATTTAGCAAAATTCTACAATGTAAATAACAATGAAGTGCCATATTTTAATCCCTTTATGTCTTCATACTTTGGTAAATTTTCTGTTTATGTATTATTTAACAGTTTCCATTTACAACATTTAGGTATAGCCTTTGTGAAGATAATATTTCCATAGCCAACTACTTTTCATCATAATATAAAAATATCTAAATTAAAATGATAAACACCCTGTATTTCCTAAATTTGTAAAAATAACTATAGCATATTATATATCATTGGAAAGCAAAAAAAATCTCTATTTTTCTAGGCCATAGCCAACTATGATTCCCATTTAAAAAAATATAAGTTTGCTTCATAGCTCCGCAACTATAAGAGATACTGAGAAACTAATAAGACCAGTCGATTCTACGCCCGAAAATTGATCTATAGCAGTTTTTACTTTTATCATAACTTATTTAGTTCCGGAGATACACGGGTAGTCGGAAATGTCGAAAAAATCAATATCACCCTGTAACTCGAAAACAAGTGAAATCACAGGATTTCTGAATTGACAGTTGAATTTGTCATGAAAATTGGGCTCGAGAACGTGGCATTAGATTTTTTCTATCTCCAGTAGTTTCTGAGTTACCCTGCAATCCCATCGAATTTACCCCACCCTGTACAAGTTCCAAAGACTACATTTAAACTGGTCTAAAAATATACAATAAACTGAAAATATAAATATATTAAATTCATTTCAGATATTCAAATCCAAACTAATTACATGGAATATCCGTCAACCTAGAAATATATTCATGAGTTAATTGATATAAAAAATAACTAAAATGCCTGTTGTTCTGGTTTCATCTATTGTCTATTCTATTTCATTTCATAGTGGATAAGTTTATTATAATTATTGTTAGAAAGATAGTATATAACATTCACATAAATCCCACAAACAAGGTTAGCCGTCCTGCGATCCCTAGGATCCTGCGTGTGTTTATTTTTGTTTTTAGTAAATAGCATGCCCTCCAAATAAATTGTCGCGCAATTTCAGGGTTTTCGATAATTTTATTTATTTACTTGGTGAGGTAAATGTGTGTTGTTGTAAATTGTTTATACCAATATTTATGTATGTTATCTTTCCCCGGACATTTCCAATTATCCATATTCTTTATTGTTGTTGTTTATTCGTCATCAGTTATGAAACGAATTATCATTGGGGTGTATTTTTATGTCTTTCTAATTCTGTGACTCTCCATTTAGCTATTTTGTTAAAACTTGTAGGATTTGACTACAATGTTTTCCAGAATTCTATTATTTGTGTTTTAGTTGGTGGAATATATAATATATCTGTTTTGTTGCTGTTTTTTAGTTTTCAATAAAACAGCTTTTCATTATTTTTGTACACATTGCGTTTTCCGAAGATTATGTACAGTATACCTGTCTTATTATTAAATTATTGGTTGAGGTTGACAACGTAAACCGTATCTATTTTTATTTTTTCTCGAACAGAAATTTCGCATTCCCAAACTTGGATTGTCAGACAACACGACACTGAAATGAATATTAATGCAAATCTATGCAGGGGTGAAAATATAAGAAAGTCACCCTAAGTCGGGTTCACAGTTTCGTTCATTACACATATTAACTTTGTCCTAGAACAGTTATTACATATTATACAGAATAGGTGCAGTGTAAGTAATTTTGAGATTTAAAAAATATTTGTATGCAAAAGACATAAATAACTTGTTAATGGTTTTCTGTGTATCAATAGTCAAGGTGCTTTCACATCCAATGCACGGGTAAAAAACCCAGTGGTTTCATCCAATTGAACCAATCTTAGTTGCTACTTATACTACACTAATGGAAGTCTATCTAGTTCAGTATTTAAATAAAAAGGAAATAACAGGGCAGGGCCGGGCCGGTGGTGAATTTGTATGGATATTTTACAGAAATAAATCACAGTCTACATAGAAGATATTTTCAACGTCGATTTAAAAAAAAACACAATGAGTTGCTGTCGCGACTTTTTAAACTTTTTCACACTTATAAATATTATCAAAGTCAGAATTAATAATATATTTTTCCCACTTCATCCCTGTTCATCATTTTGATGTTTCAGGATAAATTCTAATGTCACAGTAACAACAGTTTAGATTGTGAATTTCTTACCATTTTATCTATAATTATCCACATCTAAACTTATAGTTAGTTCACTATGGGTTAAGTAACGATAACCAGCTGTTGTGAAACCGGGCCTTATTAAAGTAGGTATTGCATAATTTAAGTGTTACCCATATTACTCTTGTGTTTATAGCACTAGCGTACGCAAGTATTTGTGTCATCAGTTTATTCTGAAATTAGATGTTAATTCTCGAGTTTAAGCAAGCCGGTAGCTCAGGGTTTAAAGTCTCGATCGCTCAACCCAGAGGTTTTGGGTTCGAATCCCCATTCCACCAGACAGTTTTTAATTAAATTATCTACTCGTAGATTAAGGCTCGTTCGCCGGGCTAGAGATGACCTAGGATGGTTTAGGCCTAGGATTTTGCGTATCACGCACTTCTCAGTTCTTCCCTGATTTATTTGTCTTGTAGACGGGTTAATACCAACTCCAACAGGAAATTATTTTCCAGAAAGAGTGGCTAGTGACGCAGTCACCGATATAATGAATGTAATGAAATGAACTTGTTTCTCTTTCCAAACTCTTTCCATAATATTTTCTTTCTTTTCTGTATATTTTTTGCTATGTTTTGGTCAGATGGTATTGCCACATCGATAAGATAGGTGACCTTTCTTATTTTATCTTCAAGTGTTATATCTGGTCTATTATGGGCTACCGTTTTATCAATTAGTATGATTAGGTCCCAGTATAATTTATAATATTTGTTTTCTATTATTGTTGGTGGTGAATGTTGGTAGTAGGCTTGAGGCTCTGATTGCAGGTTATACCGCAGGGTTATTGCATGGTCAATAACTTTTCCACTGCGTTATGTGTATTGGTATTTTGCACACCTCCTGCTAGTAGTTTACATCCGGATGTTATATCTTCTATCGTTTCATGAAATTAGTTGTAGTTTCTGCAACTACCGCTCTTTTTGAAGTATCCTTTAATACATATTTTTTATAGTTATTTGTCGCTATAACTTGGTCTTGCACTGCAAGTATAAATACCTCTGTTTCTGGATATAACTGGCCTGCTAGTAAGAACATATATGAACGTCCTTTGTTTATATGTTGCTTTACGCTATTGAAATATCTGCCGAGTAACGCTGTAGGCGACCATGCTTGGAGTTTTGAAGTCTACTTGACAATTTGCATGTTCAAGAACTAGAGAGAATTCAACTGCGATTTCTGAAACTTGCAGTCTATAGTATTGATGATGTGTATCCTCACGGGAACTTCTCATAATGTATAGCTTCAGCTATTGGAACAAAATTGTCTGTACTGAATTAATCTTACAAGTTACTTAAATTTTAAGATACCGAGAGTTGCAGCGAAAAATACCAATCGCCTTTAATTTACCCGTTCCGCAACTGAAGTGATAAATGTACTGAAGTCGTCCCCATTTTATAATATGTTTATAAATTATGACAATCTTGAGAACAGTTTTTATATATTTTGGACAAATTATGCTTAAGTAAAAATAGGCATTTTTAAAATTATAATATGTAGGAAACAAGTAATATTAAAAAACTTTCCAATGTTTAACTTTATATTTAATGTCTGTTATATTTTATTTTAAATTATATTTTGTTTTGTTTGTCCCTGTTTGATAATGTATTATATTTTACATTATATACTTATGTATTCTGTAAATTATCTTGTAAGTATCTACTTTATTCCGTAATTGGGCAACTAGCCTGCAGAACCTAAATATACCTAAATAAAAAAATAAATAACAAACATTTTAAAAATTATTCAAATCTGACTGACGTACAGAATAGTACGACAGTTTTGTAAAGTTTTGATAACGAAAATGGATGTTTTCGAGACGTGAACGTTTTTATGTAATGTGTTTTAACTATACATTGTTAATTTGCTTTTTAGTGTAAGATTTCTTAATTAGGCAAAAATATTTTTCAAAAAAATATTTTGACTAATCCGTCGGCGCAGAGGTTGTTTATTATTTTTTTGTATTTTTCAGTGGTGTCATACTACCTAAATAAATAAGAGTAGTTAAACAATGTCACAAATAAATATTTTCATACATTATCGTAAATACTTATGTTAAAAATGATCACTTGATCAAATACAATCTTTATCTCTAAAATATAATCAGCGGATAGTGTATCTTTAATCGTTGACTGATCAAGTTGTTATAAGTTACATCAGTTAATGCGTTATCAACTACTCATACAAAAATATAATTTGTCACCAGTTTATCGGTAATATGTATCAATATAACTAAATTACTTTCATGGCGAATAAGTTTCTAAATATCTTCTATGTACCTTTACTAAATATTTTATTATAAATACCTGCTAAATACATATGACTAGTTCTGTCAATGTGAAATTTAATTTTATAACGACTATACTCTTGTATTTGTATATTATCAAATAAAATATTTGGATTTGGAAATGTATCTTCATAATTACTTAAAACTGTGCTACGGTTAAGCTATATTGTTTGCTTAATTAATAAAAGGTAATTGAATATCAAATGTAAATAAAAATGTGAAACACCTCCAAAAATTTGTCTAAACAAACCAATAAATAGATCTTCAGATTTTATTCAAACAAAAGATAAATGATATACTAGTAGTGATAGTGACAATGAAAGAAATGATAAAAATGCGAAATTGGCATGATGCAGTAAAGAAACAGAAGGGATACAGCAAATCTTTTGATAATAAAAAATAAGACTGATAGGTAGCAAAACAGATAAAATATTAGTTTTTATCTGCATGAAGTTCATACATATTAAAAGCAAAAATATTTTTTTTCTAAAAGTTATAAACTACATCTAAAAAATGTCTATGTTGCTGAATAGGAAATTATATTTTTTACAAAGTGAGATATCACTTAACTCTTACGAAAAACATGAATGGATATGTTTATAAAATAGATTTTTCAAAAATTTGTGAACAATATCTAGAAAGTTCTAAATTGTTGAACAGAGAATTAAGTTCCCTTGAAACTGAGGAGAAACGACTAATGAGCCTCCATTGCAATTTAAAATTTTTGAAGGGGTAGTTACCCTGTAAAGGAGGTTGAAACCATGACATTTGCATCAAAATAAGACATTTTAACAATTAAAACACCTATATCTGTCTCTGTATCTGCACCCTACATTTTTAGTTAATATTAGCTGATAAAACGAATTTATTCCTTAAAATTGGAACATACTGTGTATTGTAAGTGTGGTTTTAATACAATTTTAAATTTTGTATCAAATTTTGTCCAAAACAATCATTATTGCTTTATATTTTCCTGTTATAAGTAATTTAGGTACCATTATGTTTATGTTAAGAAAAGGTAACTAAAACATGTTTTTGTGTCTTTTAACATCACTGCTTTTGCTTGAACAGCTGGCGCCCAAGTATATTGTAATATACATAAAGCATCAAATAACACAAGGGTGTGCAACAGCAACCGTCGCGCTAGATTGTTCCAACGCAATTACAACTTATTAAAGATGTAACTGGAGCATCCGACTGCGAGCTGCCTGAGGCACCCAAGGAACGAAGTACCACTTTCCTTGGAATAGCTGGCGTCCAAGTACAACTTACAACATTCGAGACATAGCTGACCATCGCGATCAGACGCGTTAGTAAAAGCATATTTTAAATTATTTTGAATAATACTGATTTTAATGGATACCTTTTCCCATAACTTGTTCCGTAACTTTCAGAAGATACATCTTCCTTAGCTTAATATTTTGTTGAACAAATACGCTTGGGACTTTCATTTTACTAAACTAGTTATACGCCTTTTATTAAAATAATGTATTTATGTTATATACCTACCAAGTTACTTCTTATTCCCTATAAAAATAAATACTATAATGATATATTTGCTACTTTTCCGAATATTATCACTGTGTCACGTATCCTTTTAAAATTAAAATTCCATTTCTAACGGTCAGCTCCTGTACTAGACCCAGTTCTAGCTGAGTAATGGCAAATTGTTTATTTGCTAAGTTATATCTGCGAGGAGCATCTCCCAATTCAGCGTCGTAACTGCTTATAACGAGCGAAGCCGCGTGTGGGTTATTGCTTTCTTCAGTTGGCAGTTCACTTTTATGTCTTGTATTAGAGAACTTGTCGAAACGGAGTTTAGAACAGCCCGTATGGTTAGAATTGTACGGAATTGATAGTAACGTTCGGACACTGGCGAAAACCGGAATGGCTGTAGGAGTTTTTTTTATTGTCCTCATGTCCGTATAATGGTGAATGGCATTTTTACGTTTGGAAAGTTTTAATGGTATGGTGTCGATTTATATTTTGTTGCTTTCTTTGGTGATCAAATATTTTTATATTGTGCTGGGTGTCAATAACATCCTTCTCCTGTTGCTAATTTCTTATTTTTTTAAGAAATACTTAATTCTTACTTAATACTTAATTACTTAATACTTAATTCTACATAATTATGAAATGAATAATTTCTTACCATAATATTTTTGACACACGAATAGGTGAAAATTGTTTACTGGTAGTATATTCAAAATATTTGTATATGTTTAGTGCCAATGGTTGTCAACAACGATCTAACAATGGTCGACAATGGTTTGATGTATAAAATTACGCAGATGACCTAATTGTAACAATAACGGCCGATTTCACAATGCATTTTAACAGTTAATTTACTGACTATATAAGTTTAAATTGTGAATTTCTTTAACATTTTATATTTTATGTACAACTATGCACATTCTAAACTTATAGTTGTTGTGAAACCAGTCATTTGAGGTATCCATAAAAGGTTACTATCATATTTTCCAATGAGATAAAATATCCAGATATCATCCTAGATTAAATATTCTCTTGCAAAAACCACTTAAAAAGGCTTAGAGATAATATACTACCTACTAGAAGAATGTCTGTAACTTATTTGTGGTGCATTTTCATTATTCATAGTTTGTTTCTTTTGGGATTACACCACCTATAAAATAACAAAAAGCAAAACTACCGACGAAGAGTTGAGGATCAACTCGAAACGTATAGAAGAAAGCTACTTAATTTTTTTAAATTTTATGATAATAACTATTTTACGAGCTATTTTATTTAGACATATTTTTAAAATATGATATAATATTATAGAATTTTGTATAAAACTGAAAAACCACTGATGAAATTTAGTTAATATATCAAATATTATTTTATCACCATATCCAATAATCATTTTATCATTATTTTATTATTTGGCCGCGGCGATAGTTCAGTCTGTTAGGTGCTGGGTGATAGCGTGTGACTAACAGAATGGGTGTATTGCGGCGCTAGTTCGAATCTCGCCAGGGGAGAAATGGCACCTATCCCAGGGAATGCGTTATGCGTTTTTTTCATGTGTACCCTCCCTCTACACAAGTCTTAGGCTTTCAGTAGGGAGGTTGTCCATTTCTGAGGTGTGTTTTATGTTTATCACACATTATACAGTGGTTTTTTGGGGCAAACATTAGAAGTTTGCCTTGTTACTACACTTTCATTATTTAATGTGTATGCCTCTGGTTTTTTTCTTTTTACATTTATTTTACAGGTGGTGTAATCCCAAAAGAAACAAACTATTAATACTACTAGAATTTTGGAAAAACTTGTTGGTTGAAACCAAAAATGATATATTGGTCATATATAAAGATTTAGAAGCTTAGAGTTATTTGTACTCACTAAACCAACTTTCAACATTTACATTGGAGATTTCCAACTAAATATTCCCCCTCTTATTTCAAATGAATGAGTAAAGCTGAGAGCGACACATGTCGCTTCCAAAACGAGCTGACAGAAGCAGTCAAAGATGTACTTTACCTCTACAGAGAGTTTATCATACTATCGGCTTCAACATTTAGGACAGTTCTTGGTTTTATAACTAATCGTGGTAATTTCCAGTAATTATAGAAATATGGATCGAAATATAAGATAATACTATAAATTTCTTAAGCTCGTTTGCACCACCTCTTATTAGGAAGTTTAAGCTTAGCTTAATTTAAATGGCAGACTAGATTGTAAAGTCTTTGGCACTTTGGAGTTATGTTCCTACATATAATCACAGTCTGATCTGTCATTGAAATTAAGTTATACTGAAACACGATAAGCAGAGGTGCTGCAAATGGGCATTAATCAAAGCCACCAAGAGAGTGTTACGGTTGAAATTATAAATGAGAAATGAGTAATGTACACCTTAGATCAGTGATTTAAGTTGCAGTTTAATTGCATTTTCTGTGGTTTGGATTTGAATGTCACGAATATGAGTTTTTTTTAATAGGTATATGGTATTTTTCTTATATACCGTATTTTTTGATTTACCTAGTTACTATTAGTTTTTTGTTATGGGTTGATTTTTATTGGATATGTAACTTTCTTCTTATGTACTTTACGTTTTTTTTTTATTTCACACAGAACTCCTAAGAAATGGATTCGTTATTCCGATCCGGATCCGAATTCAGAAGAAGCATTAACCCTTCATCTTCGTGCATTTAAAATAATATTTAGGAATTTCTGGACGGTATATTGTTGGAATGTCAACCTCTGATTCTTGGAATATCGCTTGCATGACATGGATCGGCAACCTTTTGTTGTAAAAGGGCCAAATATTTTGCGTGGGTTAGTGCGGGCCACACTTGGGCCATATGTCATTACAGTGCACTTACTATATGTGTATAAATATTTTAGTTTTAATAATAAAATACTAATTATATATTTTTACGGCAGTTTGTAGTCAATAAAATTAATGAGATTTTTGTGGCTGCATTTGACTTTGACAAGTTTTTCTATATTAGCTGGCATTTTTTAAGTAAAGGCGCGTAGTATTGCGTCTAAATATGAATATGATAACGTAGAACAGTGTTTGTTTTTCGGTAATTCAAAATTAAAGTTTGCTTATAAATATAGTAAGTACTACCAAACACATAGTGGTTATTTGCTGAGCAAACCTTTTTAGCTCCTTGTAATTTTCAGAAGTCAAACTCCCATAAAAATCCACGAAGTTAGTTTTTTCTTAAAAGTCATTTGCATCACTTTGAAAATTTACCACGCTGATTTGCAAATCGCTTGGCACATTATCAATATCCACTGCGAAGGGGTTTTCCAAAATCTCGATTTTACGTAACATCTTTTTGAAATCAGCAAACCGGTTTTCAAACTCAGTTTGAAGTTGTATTAATGCACTTTTTATTTTTAGTATTTTGCCAAACAAAATTTAACCCAATTTCTTCTTCTTCTGCTTTTTTGCAATTTGAAAAATGATCTAGTTTTCTTTAATCAATATGCTTGATAAATAATGTCAGTTTGGTTTCAAATGATTTAACATCTGAATACATATTGCATATAAATTGGTTTTTCTTCGTTTGTTCTCACCATCCTCACTCCCTTTCACTCCGTTGTGTATGATAACGTCTGTCATGTGCATTACGACGAGAACCTTGCGGGCCGCACCAAGATGCCTCGAAGGCCGCTGGTTTCCGACCGCTGTTCTATCATATAGGTAAGCATCATGCTTATGGTGATTTAGGATGTAACTATTTTACTTGTGTAAATATATATTTTAAGTAAATTTCAGTTCAAAGGTTAGACAAAATATTCATGAACATTATTTCATAAAGTATACAAAAACTTTATCCAGTTATTTTCAACTGCTCTTGTAGCTTGAATATTCAACATTTTAATAAATCTTGTAAAATTACTGATTTAATCAAATATAAATCCCCAAATGTAAATCTTTTCATACTGATTACTAATTTGTATAATTTTACACGATGGCCCAAAAAGAAAGATCGCTTAATGTTTGCGTATATTAACTGAATATTATTACCTAATGGATAATATGACATACTAATCATACATACTAAAACTTCTGATATCTAGACTCAATTAAGTACAGAGTTTTACTTAGTTTTCCGTGTGGGTAATGTATCAGGAACTTTAAATCACATAATGTTTATTACACTCACATGGTACACTGTAAATGCAGTATTTTTAACTTTGTCAATCAAAGACTCGGTCAAAAAATGATTTACAAAGTTTAAAATACTGCATTTACAATGTACCATATGAGTATAATAAACATTATGTGGGTGAAACATCAAGACCTCTAAATGTTCGGATCGGAGAACACATAGATTATATTAAAAGAAGAGAATTTGAAGTAAAAAATGTGTGAACACGCTTGGGAAAATGGCCATAGGGTACAGTGGGAGTCAGAGATTACATATAATGCCGGGATGAAATTTATATTATAATATTATTAGAAAATTTTCATTTTTTAATCTCGGAAAGTGCCAGAATGAAACTTATAGGACACATAGAGCAAACCACTCGTATTAGTTATACTCCTAATTAGACTCCCTATGTTCCCTATAAATTTCATCCTTGCACTACGTGTAGTTTGTGAGATAAAAAAAATGGAAAGTTTCTAATATGAGGTATTTTCATCCCCCGATGACCGGGCACACAAGCCACCCACAAAGTTGCACACCTAATCAAACCTCCTATGTGCCCTATAAGTTTCATCCTGGCACTGTGTGTAGTTTCCCAGATTAAAAAAATTAAAGTTTTTTAATAATATTACCATATAAATTTTATCCTGATATTATGCGTAGTTTCTAGTGTGGTGTATTTTCATCCTCCAACGATGTACGAGTATGAAAGTGTTAGTACTTCTGATGACCATACATTCTGGAGACCTTTGGCTGCTGTCTTCACATCGGTATATTTGTGAAGCTGTATTTATATTTTATACTTTTTATTGGATTTCGAAATATTATCTTGAGAAGTTCATAACCCTTTTGCTTTAAAAACTGGCATATAGAATATAAATAAAGAAGTAGTACAGTAGACAGTATGTAGTATAAAATGCCAATATGTAACTTTTGTTTAGAGTAAACGTAAAGGAAATAGGTATATGCTAATATTAGAAAATACTATGAATTTCATTTTTATATAAAAATATAAGGGTCGTTGTGATTGTAAACAGTAACAGAATTACATTATTTACAACTGGACAGTGGAGTTTCATTAGCCTTGATTTTATTTTGTACATACAATTTATTGAACTAATAATTTTGATTAGCGATATGGGCCTCTAGTGACCAGGAATAATTACATATTATATTACATAGGATAATTACGCAGTATGTAAACATACTGTACAACAAGTTTTATTTAAATATTTCCCTAATTTTGGAATATGAAATTAAATGCATTAACTTTAACCCACTGTATCTCTAAAACGAAGCATGCTAAGGTCTTATGTTGTGCGTTATGTCTATTTCATTTTGTGAATTAGAATCCACTAGTAATTTTTTGCGATATATTACAGTAATACCCTGTATTATTGAGAATAATGAGAAACAACAGAAACATTTGTATAACAAATAAAGGAATTAACATTTTTTAGAAAGGGATTATACTGAGGGAAACTTGAAGATTGAAAATTTGGCATTATTTTTTAAATATTGTGTTTTCCAAAATAATAAGCTCTCTGTCATAGACAAATAAGAACAAACTCCATTCAATATCAACCGTAAACGGTGATAATTATTTTATTTTAAATAAATACAGCTTTCTGCGTAATGGCTATATATCGATTAATTTGAAATCGAGTAGGTATTGAAATGCATATCTCATTATTAAACAAACAGACTAGCTATTTAAATGAAACTTTCCTATCTATTGTACATCAAACGTACTTGTTTCAACAGAACTGATTGAAGTTATTTATTGCATGAGTTATGCTGCTATTTTAATTGAAATACATTTCCGAAGTTGACAGTAGCTCTCTATAGCACTTAATAGAGAAAAGTCTGAATTGCCCCATCGAAAAATAATGACTTCAGTGTGACAGAAAAATTAATTACGTACTCAGATTAAACAGCTTTTTTCCGGCAACGATTTCGGTCAATAAATTTTGCTTTATTACACTTTGAAAGGTATTCGTTGCCGTTCTAATCCAGATTAATACCATATGGTGACCAGTGGCTATAAATTTTGCTACTGAAAATCTGAACTCTCTAGGTGCAAAATTTAATTGAATCAAAATAGTTACCTTTGTCTGTAATTACTCTCAAATTGTTGAGGATAAGCCTGTACATAGATTTATTATCTCTGGCCTGTATAGCTTCATAGGCCAATAGCCAATTATTTTTAATGTCAACCATAATCACTCTTAACAAGTTGTCAGTTAGGTTGTATATTAAATAAAATTATTATTATTATTATTATTATTATTATTACAATGGATAAGAGCAGAGGGTAAAACCCTTTTAAGCTCAAAGAAATTAAACTTAATAGGTAGGTACATACATATAACATTAAATACAAATAAATACAAATCAAAATCAATGAAATAACATATAGGTATACTCAGTAACAAAGACTTAACATTCAATTACGAGGTATACAAAAATGTGTCCAGTCTATTCTTAAAACTATTCACTGTGGGTGCGTTAACAACTTCATTAGGAAGAGAATTCCAAGTATCAAATATACGATTGCTTAAGAAAAATTCTCGAGATCTCGTGTTGTATAATTCATGAAGCAACTTGTAGTTATGACCTCTCAGACGGGTATCATTATTTAATGGAAAGATGTCAGATAGATCCAACGAGAAAGTATTATTAAGCACTCGGTAGGTGGTAATGAGATCACCACGAGTCAATCAGTCTATTGCAAAAGTTAAGCCAAATAGACGTAGCCTGTCTTCGTAGGAAGGTCTATGGAAACCATAGGGCAGCCGTGTCGCCTTATGTTGGACATTTTCAATGGCTGTTTTATCGCGCACTAAACATGGTGACCATATTGCTGAACCGAACTCGACGATGGGACGCACATATGTTTTATACAAAGCACAAGCAGTTTTAGGATTCGGATTATTAAAAACTCTACGAAACGTATGCAATAAACTGTTAGCTTTTTTGCAAGAATTAACTATATGATCCGACCAGGTGAGGTTTTCAGTAATCAAAATACCCAAGTCACGCTGAGAACGCACACTTTGGATGGCAGTAGAGTTGATAGTGTAAGGGAACCTCGGATTGGTTTTTCCAATATGGGGCACTACGCACTTGTTTGAATTTAATGGAATAAGCCAATTTTCGCACCACTCGCCAATTGTATCCAGGTCTGATTGGAGACTATCATGTTCTGTAAGAGGGTTGCAGTAGACTTTTGTGTCATCAGCATATAATGATGATTTACAGCACAGTAATCTTGGAATATCCGAGGTATAAATCAAGAAGAGTATGGGTCCTAATACAGATCCCTGAGGAACTCCGCTAACTACTGGATGAGAAGGAGAATATTCTCCGCCGACATTTACTCTGAATGATCTGTTAGAGAGATACTCTGAAATCCAAGTCAATAAGAGGCCACGGATACCAAAATGATGTAGTTTCAACAACAGACGATTTTTCGGAACTCGGTCGAATGCTTTGGCAAAATCTAAGTATATAACATCCACTGATTCTCTCTTATCATATGCTTTGGTCCAATCGTCTAGACATCGTAGAAGATTAGTGGTGATAGATCGGCCGGGCAAAAATCCGTGTTGTTCGTCTGGAATTATATTGTTGGATATACAGAATGGTGCTAGTGCATCCACAATTATTCTTTCCATAGTTTTAAGGGTAATAGATGTTAAACTTATCTGCCTATAATTTTCAGCGGACATTTTATTCCCCTTTTTGAAAACCGGAATGACAGATGCTTCAAGCCAAGAAGGCGGAAGTGAACATGTGTTAAAAGAGTTTTGGAATATAATGGATAGAGGTTTACAGATCGACCTAGAACATGATTTTAAAAAGATTGCAGTCAAGCCATCAGGACCAGGCGAACTGGAACTGTTAAGTTGCGACAGCTTTTGAAATATTTTGTTTTCGTCAAATTCTATTAGTTCCAGTGAATTAGGGTTGATTGCAAGATTAAGTGCAGGTAATTCACCAGCAGGTTCTTCGATATATGTAGAAGCAAAAAAATTAGAAAATACCTTAGCACATTCAACACTAGTGGCACACAAATTACCGTCGATATCATTGATTTTAGGAGTATGAATAGTGGTAGATAACGAGTTACGCACATATCGATGAAAAGATTTTCTATTATTACTGTGAATTAATCTATTCTCAAAGTTACTCTTTGCTGTACGTAGTGTAAACGATAGTTTATTAGAGTATATTCTATGAGTAAGAAAATCATTTTGATTTTGAGAGCGCTTATATCTGCGCCATAGTGTTTTTTTAAATTTTAGCTGCTGAATGAGATTACCATTTATCCATGGTTTCAGTTTATTAGTAACATAGGTTCTTGACGATTTATGGGAAGATATGGCATTTTCACAAATACGTACAAAACGTGACCATTGTTCTGATACATCTAATGCATCGAGTGTGCCTGACCACTCCACCTCATTCAAGTATCGGTCCACTTCAGGAAAATTTATTTTCGTAAAATAGTTATTTTTGTAATTGATGTTAACATCGTTTATAAATTGCAGATTGCATGTTATTGTTGCATGATCAGATTTACCAATAGGGGCATCGTAATTAGGGTCAGTAAGAAGAGACTCACTTGAAACAAGAATAAGGTCTAAAAGAGATGGATTTAGATTCACTCTGTATCTAGTACACTGAGTTATGAGCTGAATTAAGTTATTTCTATTAATCATATCCAGAAATATATACGTCGAATTCATTGCATTAGGAAGTTCTGCCTGGGGCCAAACTATATCTGGAAAATTAAAATCACCAAATATGAGAACGTTTTCGTATTTTTCACATAATTCCGTAAGTATTTCGCATAGAATAGTATCTTGCTCTAATGTAGATTTTGGAGGTCTATAGATGCAGCATAAAATAAATAGATATTTTGATATTTGAAATTTGAGGCAAACTATATCTATGTTGCGGCACTGTTGGTGATTGAGCATTGTGATAGTAGCACTGGAAAAGATGTCATTATTAGTGTATATACATGAACCACCCCCTTTCTTGCCGACTCTGTCAGATCTATGCAAGGAATAACCATCAATATTTACAACAGAGTCATTTATACAAGGAGATAACCAGGTCTCTGTGAGCATTATGAGAGCAGGTTTAGAGTTTTGAATAACTAAGAGCAAATCTGGAAGCTTAGCCAGGAGGGATGCTATATTAGTATAAAAAATAGGCCAGTCATATACACAGCGCTGATTTAGTTTTTTTGTAATTTAACAATAGTTGGTAATCCATCTTTGTATTTGATAGTTAAATCAAGTTCACCATTATCCTGACGTAATTTCAACTCATTACGCATATAACGAAGGTATTCATTTCCCTTTTTGTTTTATCGTTGGCAATTTTTATTGTACTAAAAGTGCTATTAAGCAGGTTCTTTTGCAGTCTAAGTATCTTTTTAGCGATTATGTTACTGGAAAATGTTACTTTTACAGGTCTGGGTCTAACACTATCACCACTAGGGGTACGGCCAATACGATAAACGTTAACTATAGCGGCATCCTCATCTTTCAATATGGTTTGCATTATGTCGCCAACAGATGCCCGATCCTTGGCAGGACAATCAACAGAGGAACCCGTTTGCTCAGCAAGACCGTATAAATATAATTACATTATTCGCGCGGACTTGTCTATCGTGAACTTCAGAGATAATTTCTTCAAACTGCTGAGGGCCTAAACCCGATTCAGATTCTTTTGACAGTTCATTTTCCAGAGCAGCAATTTTTTCGTTAAAGTTTGATTCAAATGTAGTAATCATCTCCTTGATTTGAGAAAATTGATTAATGGTAGAGTTACAGTTGTTACAAAAAAGTTTTAATTTGCGAGAGGTAGACCGGGTAACTCTGGCTTCGTCCTCGCTGAGCCCAGCACAGGCGATATGCAAAGTACCATTACATCCGTCGCACTGAATAGCTGGACGATTTGATTTAACATTCCCACAGTTAACGCATGCGCTCATGGTTAAGAATATATGGCAATTTGTAGTTGCTATAAAGAATATAGACTAATATAAAAAGATGAAAAAGAAACCTGTGGCTTGAATTCCGGGCAGGAACACTTGTATAATGTGTACAACAAGCAACTAACTACTGCAGGCTATAGTTTCTTATAATTTTCATCAACTATTTATCACTAAAACTGTAACTGAATGCAAGAGCTATAAAATACACAACCGAATGTACATACTACTAACAACATATCTAAACATACCAAAATGGTATACTTATTTTAAAATAATTTTAAATATTTATTATTGTAAAATATCAATGTATATATTTTTATATGTTACAAGAACCAAATGGAACACTTTTAATTTTATTAAGCACAAGTTATAGAACACCAAATTGCCCAATTTTACCAAAATTTCACAGATTCTGTACCTCATAATGTTTCCATCTTAAATTTAATGGTGAGCATTTAATTTCTTTACGTATTATATAGTTATCATTACTCAATGTCAAGATATTTTAAAGATTCAAAAACTCAATCTTATCCGCTGCAAATACTGTCACGTAAAAAAGACGTCATGGATAGGTCTTAAAGATAAAAAACCAATGGAAAAGTTGTTTGTGACTTTAGTATATATTTGAAAAATATTATTTTATTGTGTTGTATACCGGTAAATTATATAACAATATTGGTCATTCTCAATTACATTACTGACAGCACTCCAAGTTTCGGAAATTGAGGAATTACTACCATCTGTTATACACCATAAAATTCTTAAATTTAGTATAAATTGACAGTTGTATGTTTCAGGTTTGCATGTAGCCTATGTATAATGCAGGCAAAAGTGTCTCAACGAAAATGCTCAGTGCTTGGATAGCCTCTATTTTTGAAACCCCACTTTTACCATTTAAATGTTTAAACAGAGAAGTGCAGAAGATACACAGAAAATAAAAGAATTCAGATTAAACTTAGGCAACCGAGACATACATCGCACTAAAAATATAATTAACCAAAGAAATTGTAACACTCTTATCGAACACCATACTGGGTGCCTGGACCTGGAATTTTTTTATTGTATGAGTGGGTACTGCTGCATTGTTTAATTTACAAGCTCCAAAGAATAGTATCTTGTAGGGTAACGCAGTTCGCATGCGCATAATCCTTATCCATTATTATTATATTATTTACTTGCTTAGGCTTAGGCATTATCCTTAAATAATTATTTACTTGCTATTTGACAGCAGTAAAAAGAAAATAATTGGCTACGTTAATATAATTACAATATTATAGTATCAAGTCATGAAAGTCAAAATAATAAATATAGGACCAATATATACACAAACATACTTACATACTTGTGGTTAAATGTATTAGCATACTTTCAATAGATGAAAAGTTAAAACATAACAATATCAAAGTATTAAAAATCTAGTGGGGGCACATATATTTCTGTACAATGTAAAACAATTATGCCATTAATTTTTGTATTAAACTGCATTTTATTTTTTTTTTATTTATTCTTTTATTTTTGGTGAAAGTTTGCTATACACATAGATTTAAGTCAAGAGAATTGTAAGCCGATTTCCATGATCTAAACCTTTGTATTTTAAGCAAGTTAGCATATTTTCTTTAGTAGCTGTGTGTATCAGAGTTTGAAAATCAGAATAATTATTATTATATTCCAATTAAATAATAGAACTAGTAGTAAATTATACTGAAGCTATTTGATAATATTATGTCTAAGCAAGAATCAACTTTGTTGTTAATTGACTTTTTGGCATTGTTTAAGAAAAGTTCAGATGAAAATCATGGTTACATGCTAACCATGATTTTCATCTGAACTTTTTCATTCATTTTATAGCTCATTATATTTATTTATTTATTTATTTAATTACAGTTGTTCAACAGAATAACTCTCAATTGCAGGACAGAGAAGAAGAGTGTATTAAGAGAGTAACACAAACCAGTGTAAAGTAAAATGTACAGGTGCTACACTGGAGCAACAAGAAAGTTAACATAATTATGATTATGAATATTACAGAAAAAAATTGCATTATTAAAAAACAGAAAAATAAAATCAGGTAAAAACCGACAACAAACTCACGCTAAAAATAATATCTTAAATAATAAGAACATTAAATTGAATACATCAATGCTGTTTTGGACGGTTAAATAATTTCTACACACCGCACTGTGTGTAATGAAGAGTAATCTAGTGTGTTACTGTTCACCGTTTACCGATAAAATGTATGGAAATGACCAGTGTTTGTTTTGGTACATTAAGGTTCACTGTGCATATTTCTGGTGAATCAATATTTCCATTGGTTACATTAAAAAGAAAAAATATGCTATGCATAATACGACCGATCATTAGAGATTGGCTGGCATAATTCGTAAGTAATAAATGCTCCTAAAATCTTATAGAAGTAGGTATATTTATCTGAAGGAGAAGCCGAAAAGAAATACGCGCAATGTGCTCCGATTGACATTCCATTACTTCGGCATTTCCATAGGAGTCGTCAGATCTTTCATAGAGGCCAACCACCAGACACTGACTGGTCTCGCGCATCGTTCATCGAGTCCACTACCCATAACACTCTGATGAGCGCATAATAAGCGTGAAACCGGTAAGTGTCTGGTGGTTGGCCTTGATGAAAGATGTGAGAAGACTCCTAAGGACATCCCGAAGTAATACAATGCTAGTCGGGGCACATTGTCCGTGGAGTAGTTGCTTTCGACATCTCCTTCAAATGAATAAGTAGGATTGAATTTCAACACTCAACACTCATTTCCTATTTGGCAGTGAAAATTTATAACAATATTCTCCAGAGTATCAAATGCTCTTGTACTTATTAATTATTTTGTTCGTTTCTCCTCCTCTTTCAAGACCATGTTGGTCTGGGCAGGAGTCGATAACTGGATGACAAACATTATATTGAGCTGGTGGTTGAGGAGGACTACAACAGGCTTATTGGCTTGTATCTGCCTGAGCGTGGGAAATGAGTAGTTCCAATAAATTCGGCACTTCTTATTCCCCACAATGGAGTTAAATATCACCCGGAGCGTATAGCAGCACTGGTGTTTCGTCTATCTCGTACGAGTGCGAAGTCCGAGGCACCTGCGGAAAAGCAGGTAGTTATCTGTCTGTCAATTTGAAATAATTGTCAGATATATAGTAGCAAAGACCCAAAGGGGGCACTACGGTGTCCAAAGAGGGCACTACGGTGTCCAAAGAGGGCACTACGGTGTCCAAAGAAGGCACTACGGTGTGTTTCTCAGCACTACTAAGTATATATATTATTGTTCTTGTAGGCCAAAAATTTCATAAGTTTGCGTAACGTGGTGACCAAATAATAGAACAGTATTGCAACCAGTATTCCAACAATCTAACAAAACAGTTGTCTAGTAGTGTTATAATGTCAACGTCGCAAAAATCTCAAGCATTACCCCTTACAAATACGAGACCTTGGATGAGCCTCTGAAATCATGGTAGTCAAAAGTTAATTTTTTGTCGAAATACACGCCCAACTCTTTCGCATATTCCGGTCTCATAAGAGTTAGGTATACTGTCAATATTATAGGTACTGAAAATCTTAAATTTCTTTTTTACGGGAAAATGTGGCACTTACTTATATTCAAAGGCAACTTGTTGGATCTACATCCCTTACCCCTTACCTTTAGATAGATTTTCATGTCATCTGCATACGGAAGATGTAAAATTGCATATACAAAATATACATATTAATTATATGTAATTATACATAATACATAATAATAATTGTTATGGGACGATAATCTTTGGTGTCATTAATATTTACGTTAAATGAACTTTAAAAGTATTGAATACTTAGAAGAAGAATTAGATCAAATATGCTTGTGTGCTGGTAATACAGTAATTTTTTTATTTAGTACATGATAATGGATTTTTTACCTATATTTATTAATAATATGCTTCCTACCACTTCTTTGAAGCCGTTAAAAACTGTTGTCCACCATGCACATATTATAAACATGCTGTTTTGTGGATAGGAATATGGCAATTTCGTAAATTGGTCTTCCCTAACTTTACAATTTCCACTGTGATGTGTCTGTCTTATTAATGTAATCACATTATGGTTTAAATTGCATTACTTGATCCCACAGGATGACCAATGTCATTAATCTGTCACACCTATATATCTGCCTTGACATTTGAACTGGTGCGTCTCTCAAATTATACAATCAGTTGACAGGGGCATTTGTTTAGTTCTCGTATCGGTATTAACGTCAATATTAATTTTGCCACAAGCATTTAATTCACCAGGTACTAGGATTCTGACTTTTTAATCACACATAAATATATAGGGTGTCCCATTGGCTCGTGGAATACCAATATCTAGGAAAAAATGGGAGCTATATTTATATTTATTTTACGGTGTTGCTACATTTATCAAGATCTACAAATTAAAAATATTTTAAGTCATACAAGGTGCTTCACCTTCTGTATCCAGATACCAACTTCAATGTTTTATATGTAACCATGTGTTTTTATGTCTATTTTATAAATCATATTTGTAAATTTAGGTAATTTTTTAATTAATTCTACAAAATACTATTTTCTCATCATTAGCATTTTCCGTTCTTTCAAATATCTCCTTTAATTTTTAAAAACAGTCAGTATGAGAAAATTTTGTATGTTCGTATTATTTGCTTTGTAAATACGAAAAATTTTAAATGGCGGATTAAAAAATCTTTCCCGTGATAAATACCTTATTCTGTGGTATGTCAGTAATAACGGGCTAAAATCAGCAATGTATTTTCTGTAACTTTGTGGTAGTATTGCAGCGTTGATTACCCAATCCTGTACCCAGCACATAGTTTAAATTTAATCCGTCCTTACTAACTGCAGAATATAACACAGGAAATGCGATATCGTTGGAAAGAATTTTTTAATGCCTGTTAAGAATACGAAGAAACAAACAGGGTGTGCCATTTATATTTTCGAGTTATCTTGGAAACAGCTTGACTATAAAGAATCTTAATAAAGGTTACGCTAGAATTATACGAGCAAGTCAAAAATAGAAAAAGATACAGTGTGTGTCATTTAAATACTTTGTGTTGCCGCGTTTACGTGGGGTATATTATATAACTGGCTAACTTCATACAGGGTGTGTCACGAAGAGGACCCATTAGGATTATCTCAAAAAGTAGTCAGAACTAAATCCTGAAAATTTGTATACAGGGGATTATCAAAAATATCTATTCAATGAAAATAGTCTAGACTTATATCATTATAGGTACCGGAAGTCATCATCAACTTGCTTATTGTAAATGTAACAACCTATATATCAATTTATTTCTAGATTCAACGTATAATTCTTAACACATTTCATGTAGGATGTCCTATACCTATCTTCAACTGTTTTTGAAATATTAACAGGCCCAACGGTTTGAGATCAAGCAAAACGGTTTGCACATTCCTAATCTTATCTTTTCATAAGATATCGTTTGACACTAATTTCAGATTTAACCAAGAGATTAAATTTAATCGAAAATTTTTAATTACTGACTAAATTTTACTGACACTGCCGTCAAGAGGTAATATGGTGTGACACTATCGTGTTGGAAAATGAGTTGATCTTCAGTTAGTAGCAAATTACCATCTGCATCTTGCTAATTTTCTAGATTTTCAGTGATTACCGAATCAATCATGTGTAAGATTTTCCCCTAAGTATAGAGGGAACCTGTGAGGTTTTTGTTAATGAAAATAACTGAATTAAGTAATTATTATTTTTTTAATTATTTGTTGAAATCCAGTCGACCGGTTCCCTGGCTCCGATTCTCAGTGTCGGCCGCTGGTGCTTTTCAGTAGCTACTCCCCACGTCCGTGTGGTAAATAACTACTGAGTCCGGGAATCGTGTGCCCTGAGTGGATGTAATGAATTTTCATGGTCTTGGACTATGCAGAGGAGGGAATCCGAACTCCTGATTACCTTTCAGGCTCCATCCAGCACCATTCTGCTTTGGAGACACTCCAAACTTAACAGTCCACGGCTTCCCCGATGTCTTGGGAAGTACAACCGTAAAATGGACGATCTAGGATGCAAGCTCCTATTAAGATGTATCATTTTGCGTGTTCCTATGTCGAGTTGTCGCAGCTCTTTTTGTGTCCATTTTAGACGCCTCTCGGACGGAGCGTTGCTCGACACCCAAGTAGGCATACGTCTCTTCGTACTTCCATCCACGAACTGCGCATCTTCGCCATAGTCACCTTAGCCCTCTCTTGAGATGGACCTGTGCACATTTGTCCAAAACAAACTCCATCCCGATCGCCTGCGTGCACTCCTGTATCACCCTGAGAGATTGATGTACTATGAGATTGATTGATCTGATTGATTGTGCCTCTCTCCGGAGGCATAAAGTTTAAGGTAATCCATACAAAATAAATGGGTGACCTTATGCCTCCTGTTGCCGGGGGTGCCGCAGTTATATCCACGAGTTTTGCACAGTTTAACGGATAATGGCAGTAGCGAGATGCAGAGCAGGAGAGGGCTGAAAGAATCTCCCTGGAAAACACCCTGGAAGCACTTCCAGTTTCTAAAACTGTTTGTACTAAATTCGTCACATATAAATCAGATCTTGCTGGAATGTATTAAATTAAACTCATAAGCAGTATGTATAGCACATTAACTGTTTTTATCTTATAAAATAACTATATCAGTTCTATAAGCTGCCGTATAAACCATATTGCTTAGTTTATAAAATAATTAACTGAGGATGGTTTGATGGGATATTGAGCTTGACACTTAATGTACAAGTACAATGGAGTTAAACCCACAAACATATTTTTTTGGTTTATTCAACACTTCTTTAGAACTTTTCTGCTGTCTATATATAATGGTCATATATATTATTGATAATGCCGATAAATTTAACCCTGTAAAACCTGATCTATTTAAGACAAACCTGACAAATAAAAGATAAAGTCCGAAGTTCTACTACTCTACAGGAAGCTTCGTGGAGTGACTTAACCTTCATTACGTTTACGGCTTGATAACATCTAACTCTTAGGGTTACGAACATAATGTGGCCCCAGGAGGAATTATTTTAAAATCATAGAATGTATAGAAATACTTTATACTATATACTTTGTATTTGTATATACTGTATTAATTTGTGTTTGTATATACTTTTAACTAGTTATTAGTTAGTTATATTTATGGAACAATATATTTAGTCTGACTTTCATTTAATTGCGTGATTCATTCGAACAATTTAGTCCACAATACAATACAATGTTCTGATGCTGTGTATTACATTGTATAGAGCCGCCATCGTCCGCGTGAAATCCTCTTCTGAACGCAATTTTGATATGGGAATATGCGTGCCAAAGATTTACCTTATCTTAGCAGAGAATATGGTAAGCTATCTGTCATTCTTTGTTACGCTGTCTTCATGTTAGGACCCTGCTGCACATTTCAGTTCTACATCATTCACCATGCGCTCAAAATTTAGACATTGTTCTGTTAAGAGATTTGAAACTAAGTATTACTAATTTCTACTTAGTGAAATCTTTCCCTTAATTTTCATATTGATACCTACTGAATTATTTTACTCTAGTATTTTGTTATTTGTTCTTTCATCGGTCTTGTACAGTGGTGATCTCGAGACAATTCTTGACCGATAATAGATCCAAAGATTCCTTTCTTGTTAGCTCATCAGTTTTTTTCGGTCTCCCTCAGTGGTTTCAGGTATCTATGAGCCAATTCTAGACCAGTCATAAAGCTAATGATCTGTTTCTTTCTAGTTCATTGGTTTTTTTATTATCTTAGATACCTGAGTGTTCTAGTACTCTTAATAAATTTAGTTCCCTATGGTCCTCTAAGATACATAGTTCTTTTTGGTATGTCCACTTGTTTCTATGGCATCTTTCTAATTAAAAGCCTGCTGCCTGCTTTTTACGTTGTATATAGTATATTACTGTGTATACGAGTACGTAAACCTGTAAAAGTCAGGATATTATACAAACAATATGCTAGACGTTCCTATCTCGTTTCATTGTAAAAACTAGATCTGGTACAATCTCTGTACTTAAACCTCCTTATATAATTACTCATTTTTATTGTAATTACTCTTATACAGTGTTATTCAGAACTTATCCATAATAAAATTTGGGGATGATCAACATACATGTACAAATGTGGTAGTGCAAAAAAATGTTTTTGGCGGGTTCGTTACACTAATTTTGAAGAATTACGTTTGTTGCGAAATGCTGAAAAGAATTTTCAGCATTTTGCTACAACAACCACTCACAAAATCTAACTCGTAATTGATAATCCGCTAGTAACAGTACTTGAACACGCTGGATATGATACGGATAAAACTGAGCTTCGTGTAGTAAGCGCCACACCGTTGATTGGGATACCCCAGACACCTGCCTAGCGATCTGACTTGTACTTATTCGCGTATTTTCATGGACCAGATTCAACACTTGTTCTTCAGCTGCTAAAATACGTTGTGTTCGTCCCGGGCCACCATCTCGTCCACTCCAACTTCACCACAAATAAGAATCATTTCCATTAACTCAGCATTACTGTACACATGAGCCATTTTGAAAATTTTACAGTTTAACACTCCTACGATAAATAAAACACCGGCACTGAGAGAGCGACACAGATAGACTGATGACTGATAGACAATAGAGATATTATCCCCACTCCAACTCTATTCGCTCGGTCTTAACCAGGCGTTCCAGGTACAAAAACTTGCTTTACTGTTTTTTGTAGGAATGTGGTATATCAGATGTGGTTGAAGTACAGTTGCCCATCTACGTAGTCCTTTATAATGGTATAACTTTAAACATTGTTTACGGGAAATCCTAAGACTTTTATTATAAATTTTTTTGGTGATATCGTTTTCTTATTTAAGGATGCACATATCCTCAAAGTTTTAGAGATAAGTTCTGAATAACCCTGTATATTGGCTGAAATATCATTTTTATCCAAAGATGTTTGAAATATAGCATTTAGTTTTGTAAAAATCGATATAGGTATTTGTGTTTTTCGCTCATGCACATATCAGGATAATTTGCAGAATGTTGTTTTTTAATCTACCAGTTAATAATCTATAGATATTAATAATTACTATATGTATAGATTGCTTATATGTACATATTAATATAATAATTTATAATTATGCAGTAAAAACTTAAATACTAAATATAGTCCAGAGTACTATGGATATCAACTCAATAATTTCGTTTTCATCAACTACGCTTCAGTGGTATTAAGAATTGTTTTGAACATATTTGTGCTGCATAGAAATTATATCTTGGCGTGTTATATGACATTCAACGCCAGAGCAGCAGCTTTTATGGGACATAAATTGGAGTCTATTTCGCCCTTAGACTTCGTGTGTTGATAAACTTTACTGTCTGCATCCAGTAAGGTTTATGTAAGTTTTACTCTCTTTTAGAAATATTGCACCAACTCGTGATGCATATATCTAAACAAAGGTTGGAAAAATTTGATTAAAAATATACACTATTTTTTAACTCATGTGGTTAAACATAATATTAAATCAATTATGGGCAAAATGGTATTAACGAAGAATAAGTTTATTTTAACTTTTCACATTTATTTTTGAAATGCACTGATAAAAGTAACTGCACGCTGAGTGTAGATTTACACATTTTTAGAAATCTTGAATGAAAGAGTTATTAGACATAGGTAAATCATTATTTACAATACGTGAAATTGTTTTAATTGCATTCAATACACCACAAATCAGTTTTAAAGCACAATGGATGAATAGTTATATTCGGAAATATACATCAATTAAGAAGTGAGGAAAAGTATGAAACTTTGTTCTGAGTATAGGTATATCAAAGGTAATAACAGAAGGGGATATTAACCTGGATACCTTAATACCAACCTTTTTTAAAATTGTCTATTTGTCAATTATATTTTTACTTTAAATTAAAATAGAACAAAATTACAGTTTTCCATATAAGTAAGCTTTTACATTTGTAAGTTTTAACCAAAAAATCTTGAGCTACACTAATTTTCGAATAAATACCACTCGTTTTAAAGTCCAGCAACATTAAAAATTGTCAGATAAAAATTCTAACATACCCTAGTGTATCTGGTTGTGTGGACTAAGAACAATGGTATAGGCAAATTTTTGAGTTTACACTGCAATTCTGTATCTTTCTAGCAATAGTTGCTCTTACAACCACTCATATAGAGCAATAATAGGAAACCTAAGTTTTGAGAAATAACCAATAAGCAGCTGTGGTTATCAAAGTAACTGTTGCTAAGCGGTTGCAGAATCAGCTCCTTAATCTGATGTAATATGCATGATGAAACTTGCTAAAAATATAAGTGAAATAGTTTTTAGGCTGTATTTCTTCTCAGTACACTTTTTCTGCATATAGCACTGAATAAAAATATCCATAATGTGTTTTATAATATATAAAAATGTTGAAAAAGTGCCACAAGTACTTCCTTGTGTAACTCCAGAAGTAGAAAATAAATATGTTTTTTGCAATGGTATAGTTAAGTATATTCTATCAGTGAGTTTCTATAGTCACTGATTCTATATATTTCGTAATGTTAACTATGTGTACTCTAATTAGGTTAGTGATGTGCTGATTGTTCATATTTCATATATTAAGTATGTGCAATATTGCTTACGAGTAAGCTCATCGTTTTTGGGTGTTAAATTAGATTTGAATATATGTCTTCAAAGAAGCAAGACATGTTTGATTTCAACGAAGACATTACATGGCGATCCTGCCAGTCCAAAATTGACATGGCAATTTTACATGATTATCAGTATTAAAAATAGAATTTGATTTTGAAGAATGGTAAAGAAAACTAATATGGAATGGTAAAGAAAGAAAAGAAAAAAAAAGTTACAATAATGGGAAGTACAGAAAGTAAGGAGGAAGTTATTATAGCCCAGGCGGGTAACAGTGGTGGACAGACAAATTCGTACGCTCTAGGAGACCTGCCTATAAAAAATATTATGGAAATATTGGTTATCTTGCTGGGAATAATATGTTTGATATTTCACTGTTATGGAAAATGCAAGAGAAAATTGGAAAGGAAGATACAAGCTGAGATGAAAGCGAGTCAAGAAATTGCATAGAGAGGCAGCAGCAGGTTTTATTTTTTTTTTAGGTTTTTTGGGTAGAAAAATAAAATAAAGTATCAGAAGTTTAAGATGGCATGAATATTGCAAAAGAAATTAAATATTTCCTAGATGAGCTGATTGTTTTCCAACGGAATTTACATAAAGACAGTGTTGTGAGACGGAAAGACGCTAAAGTAATAAATCGTAAGTTTAAGAAATTAGATAAGTTTAAAAATAGTTATAAGGATTTGAACAATTTTTGTAATAAATCGACTTTCGATACTAAAGTTAGGGACGAAATTAAGAGTAATGCAGATCATATTAATAGGCATCTAAAGAGTATTGAGTCTACTTTAAACGAAAGGTTGCAGTTCGTATCCACAGAGAAATTATTACAAATCTCTGCAGATTCCGATTCAAATTCAGATTCATCACTTTCAGAACGCTCAGATTTAGAAGACAAAATGTCTGAAAAATTTGACTTAAAAACGGCGGCTAGCTTATTACCAGTAATGAATGGTAGCGAAACAGTAACCAAGCAACTTATAGATGCTATCGAACTATATGACTCTATGCTAGAAGTCGCTGGTAAAAGTTTGCTATCAACCTATATATTAAAGAAATGTTTATCGCAGAATGCAAAAATTAGACTTCGTAAAACGTATACTTCCAATACGGAATTAATTTCCGATTTAAAAAAACATTTTATTATGAAAAAATCTGTGTCATTTTTATCAGCACAATTGAATAGTGCTAAACAAAAGAGCAATTCTATTGATCAATTTGGTAAATCAATTGAAGAGTTATTAACGGAGCTTACTATCACTCAGAGTGAAGGTAACGAAAATGCTATCGAAATTTTATCAAATGTTAACGAAAAAATTGCTATTAATACTTTCCCAAATGGGTTACGAAATAATGATTTAAGAACGATTGTTAAAGCGAGAAATTATACAAGATTAGCCGATGCGATTCAAGGAGCCAAAGACGAAGATATTACTTCAATTGCTAGTACGAGTACAGATCAGGTATACTATGTACGCGGAAATAAAAAGTTTAATCGTGGTGCCACAAACCACAATACATTTAGAGGTAACAGCCATTCATATAACTTTTCAGGAAATCGCGATAGAAATTCAAATAGAAGTCAAAATTCTAACAGAGGTCAAAATTTACGTCAAAATTCAAATAGAGGTCAATATTCATACCGTGACCATAGGAACCAAAATAATAGAGGAACGTTCAACAATCGCAATAGTAATAGTTTTTCAAATCATTCACAAAGGATATATAATGTATCAAATGTAAATGAACAAGCATTAGTTAACCATTCAAATGGTAGTTTACTTGAAAATTCGCAAAACAGCCCATCTGATCCATTTTTTCAAGGCCCAAGGAGAAATTAACGGAGTTGGTGTTTTCACATTAAATGGCTTAAATTTTGTCGAATTTTGGTACGGAAATAAAAAATTAAAATTCTTAGTAGACACAGGAGCAACAGTTAGCATTATTTTTAGTAAGTATGTGACTAAACAGGAAATAGTTGACACATCAAAGAAAATACATTTAAACGGAATTACTGGGTCAACAGTATCGAAAGGTTCAGTTTCTATTAAATTGCAAACAGACAATGTACAACTTTTCATCAGTTTTTGCTATTAGACGACCTTGACCATTATATGCATGGCATACTGGGTTCAGATTTCTTTTACAAGCATACGGCTATAATAGATTATGAACAATTCTTGTTTCCTTTTTGCTCTAATAACCAAAGGATTTCAATGCGTATGCAATCCACACATGCATTTTATACATCTATTCCTGCACGATGTGAAGTAGTGAAATATTTTGAGGTTAACAATATATCGGAAGACTGTATTGTTTTACCGGGTGAGTTATGTGAAGGAGTTTTTGTAGCGGGAGCCATAGTTAGACCTAAACAAAATAGAATTCCTATTAAAATCCTCAATATTAGAGATCAAGAAGTTGTTTTAAAAAATTTTGATCCAAAAATAGATAAATTAAAGGATTACAGTTTATGTGACTTTAACAGTAATAAACAAATTTCAGTCGACAGAGCAAGTATATTGTCAAATATAATTAAGACAGACCATTTAAATACCGAAGAAGCCCGTACTTTGGAAAAAATTTGTGTCAAGTATTCAGATGTTTTTATTTAGAGAATGATCCATTAACAACCACCAATATTTATAAAGGAAATATAAAGTTAAATAAATCAGCTAAACCTGTTTACGTAAAACCATATTAGTTACCTTACGCACAAAAAACTGAAATTCATAAACAAATTGATAAAATATTAAAACCGGGAATTATAGAGGAAACAAAGTCCAAGTGGTCAGCGCCTTTGTTAGTTGTCGCGAAAAAACTGATCAGGGTGGAATTAAAAAATGGAGAGTTGTTGTAGACTATCGACAATTAAATAAACAAATAGAAGATGATAAATTCCCATTGCCTTGCATCACTGAAATATTAGATTCATTATCTGGTGCAGTATACTTTTCTCATCTTGATTTGTCTCAGGGTTACTATCAGATAGAACTTGACCATTCGAGCAGACAATGTACAGCTTTTACAACGGACCGTGGTCAATACCAAATGACAAGACTTCCAATGGGATTAAAAATTAGTCCCAGTGCTTTTTCTCGAGCAATGACAGTTGCAATGTCCGGATTAAATTATGAATGTTGGTTTATTTATTTAGACGATTTAATTGTGTTCGGAAATAATTTATTAAATCATAATAGAAATCTAGTAAAAATTTTTCAAAGGTTAAGTGAGGTAAATTTAAAACTAAACCCATATAAATGCGAATTTTTAAAGAAAGAAATACTTTATTTAGGACATACGATTACAGCTGAAGGTGTTTCTCCAGACCCTTCGAAAATTGAGGTAATTAAACAATTTCCAATTCCTAAAGATTTTAGTGAAGTAAAAAGATTTGTTGCTTTTGCTAATTATTATAGGAAATATATAAAGAACTTTGCACATATTGCAGCACCTCTTAATAAATTAACTAGGAAACATGTTAGGTTTGGTTGGAACAAGGAATGCCAAGAGTCATTTGAAAACTTAAAGCAAGCATTAATTACCGCACCAGTTCTACAGTATCCAAATTTTTCACCAGGTAACTGTTTTCAGTTGAAAACTGATGCATCTGGCTATGCGCTTGGAGTCGTATTATCAAACGGAGACGACAGGCCAGTGGCATTTGCTAGCCGAGTACTTTCAGAGGCTGAAAAAGGCTATTCTGTGACTGAGAAAGAATTGGCGGCGCTAACCTTCGGAGTAAGGCATTTCAGGCCATATTTGCTTTCGAGAAAGTTTAAAATACTAACTGATCATAGACCATTAATCTATCTGTTTGGAATGACAAATCCCTCTAGTAGATTAACAAAATTTAGGTTAACCCTTGAGGAGTATGACTTTACGGTAGAGTATATTAAAGGTAAAGATAACGTTGTCGCAGATGCTTTGTCACGAGTGATCATATCATCTAACGAATTAAAAAATATGAACAGTGTATGTGGTAAACTAAATATTATAACAAGAGCGCAATCCAAAATCTTGGGGAATAGTAGCGAAGGTGGATTTGATAAACCTATTTCAGGCGAAAGGACTGATCACCCCGGAGTCGTGGAAGTATTAAAGCCACCTAAAGACTCTTTCCAATTGTGACCAATTTCTAGTTCAGATTTTCAGAAAATATTAAAAGTTAAACAGTATACATGTCGATTAGGGAACTTACTATGTATTAAAGATTCGCGAATCATTTATTTAAAAAATTCCGGAATTAATAATTATTAAAAATAAAAAGTGCGCACAAATACTTGAAGATATTTTAAAGTTCCAAAAAATAGTAAAAAAGAGTGGTATAAAAATCACAGTAGCAAAAGATGTTCATAATATCACAGATTATGAGACTAGACAAATTATAATGAATGACTATCACATACTACCGACTGGAGGACATACAGGGATAAATCGTATGTATAATAATATAAAGAAAAATTACTTTTGGGGAGGTTTGCGTAAAGATGTAGAGAAATTTGCAAGTACTTGTGATGACTGTCAACGCTATAAACATTCAGTTCCAAATAAAGAACCCATGACAATTACTAGTACTGCTTCTTCAGGATTTCAAAAAATGTATGTAGATTTAGTAGGACCATTAGAGACAGATTCAGAAAACAATCGATATATCTTAACGCTACAATGTGAATTAACTAAATTTGTAGAGGCTTACCCTTTACAAAACAAAGAAGCTTATACAGTAGCCAAAGCATTAGTGGATAAATTTATTTTACGCTACCCGATAATAGAGACATTAGTCTCAGACCAAGGGACTGAATTCCTAGCATCTATTTTTAAGGAAATATGTACACTTTTACAAGTTACAAAGTTACAATCCACAGCGTACCACCATGAAACGATAGGTTCACTTGAGAATTCTCACAAGAATTTAGGGGCATATTTGCGTATTCAAGCTGCAAAGCATCCAAACTCTTGGAGTTCATGGGTGCCATATTGGTGTTTTGCATACAATAATACAGTGCATACGGAAACCAAGTACACACCCTATGAGTTAATTTTTGGAAAAGCAGCTAGATTGCCGTCTAATCTGAGTGAAAGTATAGATCCTTTATACAATTTCGATGATTACCCTTTAGAGCTAAAATATCGGTTACAGCAAGCATGTAGCGATGCAAAAGATAACTTAATTTCCTCTAAAATTAAACGAAAATCGATTTATGACCAACATCAGAAAGTTGTTAATTATAAAATAGGAGATAAGGTTATGTTAAGAAATAATAACCCCACAAATAAATTAGAACCCTTATACAAAGGTCCATATTATGTTATTGAGGAAAAACCTCCAAATATTGTTTTAAAAACGGGTAATAATTTATTTGAGGTACACAAAAATAGGGTTAAGCTATACGATGAATAACCAGAAGGCAAAGAAAAAAAATATATGTTTGAGCTCAACATAATTTTTTTTATCTTAGCCGTGGGAGATGCAATGGTATAGTTAAGTATATTCTATATATTTCGTAATGTTAACTATGTATACTCTAATTAGGTTAGTGATGTGCTGATTGTTCATATTTCATATATTAAGTATGTGCAATATTGCTTACGAGTAAGCTCATCGTTTTTGGTTGTTAAATTAGATTTGAATATATATCTTCAAAGAAGCAAGACGTGTTTGATTTCAACGAAGACATTACATTTTATATAAAGGAAATTGTATACTTACTAGTATGATAACAGGAAAAAATTCGAATCTGTAACAACCACGAATACGAGTTTATCACTTATTTTAAAGAAATTAACATGGAACATTGAAATCGTTCATGGAATGTTCTACGAGCTGAATCTATGTCTATATCGGGAGAGGAGGAGGTACCAGGAGAGGTAAAATTTCGAAAATTTTCGTCGGAGGCTGATGACGCTGATAAACTTAGTCTTAATGGTAGTCTGAGTAAACTAGCCTATGGGTGTGAAAAGAAAACTGACAAACTTGTAACTATTTCTAATGCCTAGATATACTAATTGGTAATGGTTATAAGTTATAGAATTATTTGAAATGCGGAAAATGTGTTAGTTGGTACAAAAATAGAATTTTACGAAGACCTAGATATTTATTAACCCACTATATAATTTGCGTTCCTTGATAGATTCACAGTAGAAAATTTCGTAAAATAAAATAATGTCACTTATTGTAGATGAAAGTATTTTTAGATTTATAGGTACATAAGATAATTCAAGCAACCATTATTTGTTAACCGCATTAAGATAAATGAATCCATTATGCTCAATAAAAATACTATCTATAAAGTCTCTATTGGGATTTCTCACCGGTACCGATGCACTCATGTTTCTAGGTTATAAGTGACTTGGGACTGCAACGTACTGTTTTGCTGAGCATCGTTGCATGTAAGTTCTATTTTGAACATTTCCTCCAGTTATATGACTGGAAACATGCGCCCGTAAATTTCTTGTTCTTTGGGGTATGATATTAAAATCAATAGTAACTCGAACAAAATAAAGACCTACAGTTAGAGAGAAAACCCACAAAATTGTCGTTTTATAAAAGGTATAGGCAATAGGCATTTGCTCTGCCGTAAGACGATCCAATCATGTCGACGTTGATGAAAGTCAAGTAATGGTAATCGTATTCCTGTATAACCTGAAGTATAATCCTTAATATACTATATCATATAAGGTGATAATAATATATTGCTAAACTTCACATACAAATATAGGTCTCTAAGAGGTACATTTAGATCGCTAATATTTGAAATAACAAAAACCGAATACTTAATTTAAATAAAAATTAAAAAAAATTGTGTATAAACAAAATATTTGCAAATTTAAGGAAACAAACTAATTATAATAATTAGTAGAACTCCGTCTAGCTCCTGTCTTCTTAATATTTTCAGGATGTACCAGTAACACTTACTGTTATTTATAGGACTATTTCCTCTTCCAGGAATTATAATTTTTTCTATTTACAGGAGCAAGATTTTTCTTAATCCTCATCCCACGAACGTCATTCGAGATATGGTGTATAAGATTTTAGTCGGGGGAGTAAACGGGCCAAACCATTATTTAAATATTTTCTTTATAGAAGTTTATTTATCTACTATCCAGTAAAGCAACGTTGCTTTACTGGATACAAGCAACGTTGATTTACAGTACATTATCAGTACATCAGAACATCACAGCACTTGATCCTGTAATGTTGTTTCATAGCAACACTACCAGAGTGTTATTAGGGAATTATCTTTTTGAGTTTAAATCAATGCTTTACATTTATCCGCTTTAATTTAGTAAAACCATAGAGAAATATAAAACTAATGAGTGTTTGATTCTTATGAGCAATTTGGCGCAGAGTTTATGACGTTCTGCGCCAAGGATTTTTAACTTATATAAAAATCCTTGGTTCTGCGCAAGCCAGCCGCGCATGGAGGCGCTAGCATCAGTAGAACTAAAACGAGTCACCTAACACGAGATAGATAAACCATAGAATCGAAGGACAAAGCCCCTTCGACGTCCCCTTGACATTACGGCATCTAAAGCCATCAATCTCTCATCTATGATGGCGGTCAACGTGCACAAATGGAATGTGCAAACAGGAATAAAAACATTAAAGATTAGTTAAGAAAGCGCCCCTTAGTGTCGCAGAGGTATTGCCAGTTCTACCGCGCAAAGGCAAAACGATGTATTATGAAAATGTTAGTTTTGAGATATTTGAAGTTAAAGTTTGAAGTAATGCCAAATATATATTTTAATTTTCACGTAGATCTAAAATAAGTTATTATATTGTTTAGACTGCAAATGAGCTATTTCACTAAATAAACTCAGTCAAATAGTTATTTTTTTTTAGTAATGGCTCTTAGATTGATTTGCCAGAGTTTTTTCTTCAATTTACTCTGAAAAAACTTCGGCAAAACAATCTAATGTACAGTAAGCGGTTTTGCCAGAGAATTTTATATGAAGTTGCGAAATAAGAATTATTACAAAAACAATGTACCATACATTACATTTTTAAGGTAAATACATATTTTTGTATAAATAATTCCTTTTCTAAAACAGCATTAATTTTCATACATTTATTTAATATTAGCAAACACAGAAAATAACATGTTTGCTTAAATGTAGTAAGTACAAGTATTAAACTTCAAACAATGTACTTTTACAAATACCCTGAACTGCTGCTCGAAATTTTTCTACAGCTCCACAGGCAAAACAATGTATTGTTTAATACTTTGTTTTACCAGTGTTTTTATTATGATCTCCTTAAAATATAAACAATGTATTGTACACTACATTGTTTTGCTATTGAAAAAATTCCTAAAAAATAATATTACCTTGTTCTGCTTATGTTTACAGGATCTGAATGAAATAATACATCGTTTTGTCATGAGCATATATCAGAAACTGTATAACTTAGAGAGTTCGTTTAACAATGTATTAGTATATCATAAAGCCTACATGTACATCACACAAATATCTCAAAATCGCCATTTTTACGAATACATTGTTTTGCCTTTGCACGGTAGAGTTGTCATTTCACTTAGTGCCAATTTTTAACACGGAAAGGAACACTCTCTTTATTTTTATATTCCTCTATGAGTAAAATAAAAGTTAAGCAAATATAAATAATGTTTTCCTTTTCCTATGAGGACTCCATATTATGCAACCAAAGAAAATCAATCAAAAAAGAAGGAACATTATATTAATGCCACCTGGCATGTCAAGGCTGTTAAGATATTGATGCAATTTGAATAATAATATCTCTATCCCTCATTCTCACCTTAATGATGAGCTCGGAAGTCAGAGACTTGTATGGGAGAGGGAGCGGCATATTATTATTCTGGGGGCCGCGATTGCGCCCAGGAACGACTTACGATGAATAGTTATTGTAAAATTTTAAAATTTACAATAATTCATTTTTATTTTAAAACGACGACGGTATGAAATAAAAGATTATACGATACATATCCGGTAGGCGTTTACAGTACTTGTTTACACTTTTCGTAAAAAAACTTGTACTGTAATACCTCACCTCCCGGACTTGTAACGTAAAATTTTATTTCAATATTAGTTCGATGCAGCCTGATCATTAATAACTTGTCAAAACTTGAGATGCGCGTCGAGTGCAGTATCCTGTTTTGGTGTTATGCGGAAAACTATGTCAGTGAACTACACACACACCAAAGATTCCAACCCCCTTCAAGATTAAGAGCTATAATTTTTTTATATGTGTGATCTAGGATGAAAAATAAAAAAATATGTGCAAGCATATAATGGTGTAATAAAGCAATTTTATTGCCAAATAACGGTCTTTATACCAGGCTAAAAAATCAAGATTGATCCATTCGTTCAAATGTTATGAGCCATCAAAATCGACTAATTACTGATACGGGTTACTTCGGATGACAGTCAGCATAATAAAATTCCATCACAATTGTACAGAACAACTGGTTATAGTGGTGATTGACGTAAACGGTTATACATTGACTTAACAATATTTTGTAACGTTGACGTATTTGATGCTTTCAGTTTTGTGCGTTTATATTATTCAGGGACTGAATTTCAGGGTTCTTTGTCAGTAGCACTCATTAACAGCTGAAGGACGGTTTTAGACGCGCAATTGAGTGGAATCGAGAATTCACTAGCAAGTGATCAATTAATATGAAATTTTGTTCAGAAATCTTTAGTATTGTTCGAGAAATTCATGCAGATGACGAAAATCTCTATTCCACTCGGTGGTGTATTTTAATTATGTTCTATAGTCAACGGTGATTTGAAAAGATATACTAGATAAGACTCTTAAGGCCTGTTTCGCAATGTATTTGAACCATCAGTTTAGTGACTATAAGTTTAGAGTGTGAATTTCTTTAACGCTTTTATCTACAACTATGGCATTCTTAACTTGTAGTTAGTTAACTATTGGTTAAGTAATGGTAACCAACTATTGTGAAATCGGGCCTTAATATAATCATTAATAGATTCTGACATATTTGGTTCACCGAAAAGTGTTTCCATAAAAAAAGTTTAATATTGAACATCTTATTGCTCTCATAAAATAGAGGAATAAAAAAATTCTAAGTTTATATCCAATATGCACATATTATAAAGTAAAAACAGTTTACTTGCAAATAACAATGACGTTTAAAAATGTTGAAAAATACGAAGCTGGTTGTATAGTTGAATAAATAAAGTAATAAAGTTGCCTTGGTAAATGGCAAGCCCTGTTAAGTTGCTCTAATCATTTGATAGAGCCCCACAGACGTTTTGAAAAGTTACATAACGCAAATACATGAAGATTTTGAATTTGAGATACATAGGAAAAATAATCCAATAGGTATCGCTCCAGTGAGGGCGTAAGCTATTCAAGTAATCTGGGATGTCCTAGACACTCATTTTCAAAAAAAAAAACCTTTTAATTAATACCAAAATATGTTTTCGTTTCATTTAAGCTGATTGACATTCATTGATATTTGTCAGTTTACTCCGAAAACGCTTATACGACATGGGCGACAGTTTAGATACATTAAAACGCGTGGATTCTGTCTCTCTCTAAATTCCGTCGTCAAATCGACAAAGTTTCTAAGCTGTCTCTTCTGAGCAGGGACCGCAAAGCGATCCCCGCGGGCGACCAAAGGTCGTCCCAAGCCTTTCTCCTATCCTTAGGCGCATTTTCGTTCCGTTTTCTACGCTTTTTCCCAATTTAAACATCTTTTCAAAAAACCTCTTGAGAAAAAATTTTCGTCGATCGCTATTCGGCAAGCACCGGCGTTTGTTCTCATGCCTAATGACCCCCTCATGCCTGCCGAAATTTCGACTGTTCGCGGGACCCGCTTGACCCTTTTTCTAATTTTTACTGCTTCGAGAACCGCTTCACACGAAACTTCCGTCCTTCCTCTAATCCTTTGAGATTTTTTTTCGAGACGGTACGACCACTCCTACGTCTATTTCGTCGTCGAAAATCTCGAGTTGTTTCCGTCTCAACTTCTTTCTCATTTTATCTGCCGATGTGAGATTACACTAACGACAAGCACCTCCTACGAAAACTGTCAGATTAATTAACCTTCAGATCAGATTAATTAACCTTCAGAGGGTTTATTATTTTCCTATGAGAAATATTTATAACAGAGACGATAGTACTGACTGCCAAACACTTCTGATTACCAAAATACTGAAGCAAAATGTTTTTCCAATTAGAGTATCATTAAAAAATTTTTTTCAGGTTAACACGTGCACTGTACATAGTTATCTTAGCGTCAAACAATGACGAGTGACGCGGTGGCGTAATGGTATAAGTCGCAGGATTTCAAACATCGAAGTGCGGAATTTCGCAAATTCCAAACTTTTTTTATTTTACTTTTTAATTCCAATTATTTATTAGTATTAGTGTTTAGTTATTCTGTTTCATTGTCCGTAGTTTTTATTCTTTCTGAAGGTAAAGTTTGGAATTAATTCGTTCATTTTGGCAGTCATTTTAGCTTACAGTAAAATTCATCATTTTAGCTTACAGAAGTAAATATCTTCTAGAATATTAATTTATTGCTTCAACAATTAAGACAGCAATTTTTTAATGCCGACGCTACACCTTTTCGAAGGGGGTATGGCTCCAAACCGTAGCGGAGGGCCCCATTGATAAAATTGAAAAAATGTTTACTAAAAATCAACTTGCAGCACTCATGATGTTTTACTATCAAGAATAGAGTACCCTTAAAAATCATCAAATTATTATTAAGAAAAATCGTTTAGTATAAACACTTCTCCAGATACAAAATTTCAGCTTTCTGTCTCTAAATTTATTATTTCATACAAGGAATTATCTCAAATTTCTTTAATATGTATTTTCTTAAAAAATAGTATTATTCTAGATGATTTTGTCACCCGAAGAGTGACCCCAGGCCGCAGGCCTGGATCCTCGGTAAGGCTAAGGTTACAGTGCAAGCGATTTCGCGCAAATCATAATTCGCGCGAACGAACAAACCTACACAAACAAATGTAGGTGGTTATAGTATAAACGAATATATATAGTAGAAGCGAAATATATAGTATAAGAAACCATCCTATTTTCGCGCAAATTCGCGCGAATCATAATTCGCGCGAAATCGCTTGCACTGTAACCTTAGCCTTAGGCTAGAAATAGGAACGAAAATCGCGATGGCAATTTTCTTCCGTTTCTAGTAACTATATAATTGATAACCGATTTTCAATTTTTTAATTGAGAGACTACATACGTGCACTGTATATTAACTTCCTTTGTATAAACATATTTGGGTATGTAAGGTAGCCTTAAATAAATATCTCAGGATCAGCCACTAGCGTTCTAGCATCTACTGTTTGTTTCCCCGAATATTCACTTCTCCGTACTAAATTTCGTTTAATATTTTTACTTGCACTGACAGCCTAGCCTATATGAATAATTGTTACCCAAAATTGGAGTTTCTATTATTTGTTCATGAAGCGTTTGTTACATGAACACAATCTAATGCACACGAGCTGGCATCGTGTGCAGGCAGCAAGGGAGATCCAACACGGCAGTTTTAGCATCATCACCGGCAGAGGCTCGGCGATTGATTTAATGCGTGTGTTGTTTGTAAAATGCAGCGACGCGCACACAACCCCGCATCGTCCGTTGGTGGCGTCGCCCATTCCACTGTCAGCTCCGGTAATTACCCCCGGCGGGGCTACAACCACACGCGGCTAACTGACGGCCGACGGTGGGCGCCTCTTTCGCCGGCGGTTGATTTGTAAGTCAATGATGGATATGTTATTTCAGAGGGGTCAGAAGTGGAGTCAATGTTCATGGTATATTATAAATTTTTTTTGGTCTACTTGGTAACGCCATATGGGTGTATAAAATATATCTGTTTTTTGACGGACATCGTAACATTAACTCTAACAGTGCATTGTTATAACTAGAATATTATACTCGAATGTGTTTTTGTGAATATTTTAGTGGCTTTGTTATATATAGATATCGTGGCATAAAAAACTGTGGCATATATATACGTCAGAGGTTACATTTCATAATATTTGTACCGGTATATACCTACCCTTATATCGGATATGCCATTAGTGCGTAGACGGAGCATAACTGTTACAGTACAAAATATATAAAAATGAAATTTGGCTCTGTGGCATATAGCTAATAGAGGCACAATTGAAAATTATTTTCGCCGATATGTGATGGTCATATACAGTGAAGTAAACTTATATTTTTTTAAATGGAATATCCCAACTTTTTTCTTATTCGAATAGCACTATCGAAGTGAAGGAAAATTAAAAATAGAATTTGGCAGGGTTTTGACTAGATATTCTTCTTGTCGAGGTTTTTGATCGAAAATATAGACTTGACTTTGAAGGCCTGCTAACACCCTGTATTTTGAAATTAGAGCAGTTTTCAACGGGAAGTAAAAATCATTGCCCTCCATGTTCTAATAGAAGATTAACCATCGATTGGTGGTTACTCGTCTCTTGGCGTCGGTGATTGGCCTTAGTCGCGGATATAGGCAGCCCAATAAACAAAAAAAAAATATCGAATTGCCAATTTTTCATAAACTATAGTCGTACAGTATACAACAATGACATATTATATGACGGGATTCATTTCAACACTTTTTTGTAATAACATCTCAAAAAAGATAATCTGCAGATTGATCTTTTTAAAAAAATTCAATTAAATAAAAATTCAATCATTGTTTTTCATAGCATAAAAACAAAATGCTTTGATTCATATTTTGTATGATACTCATATTCATATTCTTATATGTTTATGATAATTAGTACAAAGAAATATCTAAATTAGATAAAATTTTCAGTTGGCCATGGAAAAAAAGAAATATCACATATCTCTTTCATCTGAAGCCATCGGTAGTAAGCTAGATGCTATCTATAGTAGCAGTATAATACATGTCAAAATAAATGCTTGAAGTTATATATACATTACAAATCAACTTACTTAAGGTGAGGTTTGAGTGGAGCAGCTGACAAAAAGTAAGCAAGAAGCAAGTCAAATAACATCCAGCAATCACATATATAAAAATAAATCCATATATATTAAAACGCGTCGATTCTGTCTCCCTCTAAATTCCGTCGTCGAATCGACAAAGTTTCAAAGCTATCTTCTTCGTGGGGTGATCTCGGAACGATCGCCGCGCACCACCGGATGACGCCCCCGGCTTTTCTCCAATGCGTAAGGGTATTTTCGTCCCGTTTCCTACGCGTTTTCCCAATTTAAACGCCTTTTCAAAAAACCTCTGCAAAATTTTCGTCGATCGCCGTTCGGCGAGAGAGATGCGGCTAGCACCGGCGTTTGTCCTCGCGCCTAATGGTCCCGTCACGCCTGCCGAAATATCGACTTTTCGCAGGACTCCCTCGCCCCTCTTCTAATTTTTACGGCTTTGAGAAGGGCTTCACGCGAAAGTTCAGTCCTTTCTCTAATCCTTTGGGATTTTTTTTCGAGGCCGTACGTCGACTCCTTCTATGTCTATTTCGTCTTCGAAAATTTCGAGTCGCATCCGTCTCAACTTCTTTCTCATTTTATATGCCGATCTGAGATTACACTAACGAGAAAAGCACCTCCCACGAAAACTGTCAAATTAATTAAACTTCAGATAGGTTATTTTCCTACGAGAAATATTGCTAACGGAATCAATAGTACTGACTGCGAAACACTTCTGATTACCAAAATATTGAAGCGAAATGCTTTTCCAATCAGAAAATCGGTAAAAATAGTTATTTCAGGTTGACACGTACAGTTTACATAGTTAAACGTCTCAAGGTAAACATTTGACAACAGGCTTGGTAGCGCAACGGGAAAGTCGTATGCGATTTAAAACTTGATAATGCCGATTTCGCGAGTTCGAGTCACGGTCGAGGCAAACTTTTTTTTTTACTTTTTAATTCCAATTATTTATTAGTATTAGTATTTAGTTATTCTGTTTCATTATCCGTAGCTTTTATTTTTTCTGCACGTAAAGTTTGGAATTAATTCGTTCATTAAAGCAGTCTGTTAAATTCATCATTTTAGCTTACAGAAGTAAATATCTACAATATTTTTGGTCCCATTGATAAAATTGATAATAATGTTTACTTAAAAATAAATTCTACTTTCAGTACTTAAAAAATTATGATGTTTTTACCATCAACAATAGAGTACCCTTAAACCCTTACAATTCATCAAAATATTAATAAAAATCGTTTAGTGTAATTACATCATCATTCCAGATACAAAATTTCTTTAGTATGAATTTTCTTTAAAATAATATTATTCCAGATGCTTTTGTCACACGAAGGGTGACCCCAGGCCGCAGGCCTGGACCCCCGGTAGGGCTAGAAATGGGAACGAAAATCGCGACAGCGATTTTCTCCCATTTCTAGTTTAAAATTAAAACACCAGTGATTGTCATGTTGCGCTAAAATTAAAAGGGTTAAAATGTAAAATAAAAGGATTAATAAGTGTAACTACATCACAACAAGAATTATAAATTCGTAGGTTATCATGTGTATCACAGAACCAGTAAAATTTGAAACAGACATTCACAGAACATTGTCCACGTAACAATCAGATTAGCTAGGTTCAGTTCACTGAAACTAACGAAGAGTCACTTGAAGAGTTACTCTGATTAATGTGGAGTAAAATGTGATAATCACAAACAGACCATCTACATCGCATCTTTTATTCATGTGATTATCCTCTTGTAGTATACCACACATTTCAAGGAAAACTGTTTTTGAGTAATTAGTTTCTAAAAATTTGATTTGGATGTCACTAAAGTTGATGGAGTGATTAGCTTCGTTGGCATGTGCAGCTAACATACACGAAGCTTGTTCAATCTGGTGTCACTTTTATGTGGATACAATCTGTCCGTAATTCTCCTGCAAGTTTGGTATATATATATTTTGTCACAATCCAAACAACCTATTCGGTAAACCACGTTAGATTTATGTAGGAGAGGTACTTCATCCTTAAGCTTTGAAAACATATTTTTGATTAATAATAATAATAATAATATTTATTTATACTCATACGACATTACAATATACTTAATAATTACATTAGAAAAACTTATACTACCTTCCTTTGAGAGCACAAATAAAGAACTTTCCGCGTAATTTTATGGAAAAAATTGTGTCAAAACAAATTGGTGCAATAACCTACAGTTTTCTTAATAAAATATCAAATATCAAAATATACAAAATTTTTTCTATAAAGTTGAGTATAAATATCTACTTTAAATTAACTTAAACTTGATTAAAACTTGATTTTTGAAAGCTATGTATTCCAGCAATATTAGCAAATATTTTGTTTAAATTATTCGAAATGGAATGAATATAAAGCACGGAGAGATAAATTAAAGGAGGAGTATTGGAATTTTGATTATGCTGAAAGGAAGCAGTGTGAACCCCATCATGGACACCATGCAACGACCGACCCTAATCTCCTGTGACAGAGAGATTAAATAATAAGCTGTTGATAAATCCTTTTGGATATCCACAATCTGAAAAAAAAACCGGGATAACTTTCTCAGGTTTTCCGTCCTGTTATCATCCCGGTTTTTTTTTTTCAGATTGTAGATATCCAATAGGACTTATCAACAGCATATTATCTAATCGCTCTGACACAGTAGATCGGGGTCGGTCGTTGCATGGTGGGAGAGATTCAAGGATATGGCGACTTCCATGGACATGTAGGAGTAATGCAACGCCATTCAGGGAACATTACCTGTGGAGTAGTTGTTTTCGGCATCGCCTTCAGATCAAAAATCTATAAAATATATAACACCTACCAATCTTGTTTTGCAAGTAGGTACTTTTTTGGTTGTATATTGTGAAAAAATCTGTGGAGAAGAAAACAATATCCTTCAACAGAAGAAGAAAGGACATAATTTGTATGTGCTCTTTACATTTATATTTTTTCTTGGACGCAAATATTAGAGTTTTATTTTTTAAATTCATTTCATAGTCAGCTATCATTTAATATGAACAAATAGTTTAGTAATAATAAATAAGTTGCTCTATTTGTGCATAATTAATACATTATGATTGCTGAGATAAAATATTAAATGTACTTTCGATGTAGGGTAAGTACCTGCAACATTATTAAATAACTGGCAGTTATAAAGAATAAGTGCTAGTTATTTAATATTATAGTTATAACAGTTAATATAATATACATCTTATTGATGTCTTTTGTAACACTCAGACTGCACTGAAATAAATTAACCGCGTAGGCGTCCTGTTTTCGATTTTTGTTTAATATAATTTTGGACAAATATCATTGTGTGTTTCATTTTCTTTCTTTTCCCCTGTTCAAGCGGACATTTTTATCTAAAGTTCGCTAGTTTCAGATGAAAAGTTTCTCAGAAATTGGATTATATCTTTCAGTGGGGACTAAAATTCTCTTAGCAGGACTCAGTTGCTAAAAGTTTTATGCAGAGAGTTTTATTTGTATTAAAACGTCCGCTCAAAAAAAATCGCTTCGGAATCATTCATTGAATAATTTATTCACTACTTAAACTTGTTTATTACTGCCAATCTTATTTATTTAACTCATTTTAATAATTTATATTATTTCCAAAAAACAACTTAAATTTTTGTTTTTATATATTCTAGTCCCTCGAAATCCTTGAGCAATACATTGCACAACGCCGTTATTTTAATAGGGTGCTGTATTGTGGTTTTGGATAACTGGTAAAGTAAGAAAATGAAAAAAATAATCAGGCTATTGCCAGTGGTGAGGACCAAGAGAGCTAGGAATGGAACCCAGGTAGTCAGTGTGACAAACACACAGAATGATTTAGAAGAAAAAAGTGTAATTTTGATGAATATAGTGCCACAAGGAAATATAATAAAACTTTTGGCAGAATAAGGTGACTTTATTCTATTGAGAAATATTCCTAACATGTGTTATCCCTTATGTAATGTTTTTTTTTTTTTTTTTTTTTTTTTTTTTTTCGTTTATTTAACGTCGGCCTATTTCCGCGACTAAGGCCAATCACCGACGCCAGGAGACGAGCAACTCCCAACCTGGAAATTTTGCCGAACCCCCACTTTTTATAGCAGGGTAGGGATCTTTTACTTGCCTATCATTTCATAGACAAGGGATCTCCGGCTTTACATCCTATCCAAGGGATGGTACGTCTTCTACGCAAATCTCGCCTAAATTTGCATAGCTTCTGTGAATTCACCGACGTACAGGCTATGTAATGTTTATTCCTTATTATTTATATGTATATAAATATATATATATTTATAAGAATTTTATTTTACAACTAAGGAAATGATTGCTTTCAAAATATGATCGAATTTTGAATATTGGCATATGATAATGGTTTAATGGTTATTAATAATGTGTAAAGCTAGCGAAAATGAAAATAAAATTTACCTTGAGAAACAATATTGTGTATATCGTTCTGGGTGCTGGGCTGATGTTTATCTGCTGTATTAAATCACGAGGAAATTTCAAAACTCTTTTTGTTATAAAATTTTCAGACGCTCGTACTACTTTCGTACGCTGTTCTACTTTGATAAAATTAATGTTTCAAACCATCCCTCGCAATTGATCAAAGTCATTATTTTTAAAATAAGTCAGCTAGTGCGGAGACTCAAATAAAAAGTTGTTTTATCAATAGATGGCAAATTTCAGTAACTGTCACAGCGCGAGGTCCAATACGCGTCAAAATCCTCTGATAATTGAGACCGGAATGAATGATTACTTTCGGAAACACATTTTATTAGATTATTTGGGTCAGTTTACTTCCGTTCTAATCCCTTGTCGGTCGTTTATTATTTATGGTTTTTTGCAGCATGTATATTTAATATCGGATTTTGAACGTCACCTATCCAGTCTCCCCGCTCAAGACATTAATCACACCTAGTCATGAAAACAGCTAATTTTACCTATTTTTATTTAACATTATAAATCAATAGTCAACCAAGTATCACTAAATTAATAATCTGAATGTTCATAGGTAAAATTTCCCAAATTGGGCCATGGACCTTTTAATTACGTAAATCCATACAGGGTATTTCCTAATGACGTGCAGAAAATCCAGGGGCGTATTCTGTAACTGAAATTAGGGTAATTTTGTTAAATAAACCTTGAACTATTTTTAACAAATTTTGTACACATTTTTAATATTTTAATATAATCTATAAAATAAAAAATCAGGTTGTATAAATAACCACTGGCGGAGTTATGGGTACTATCCTCTCTTTTTTAAAATAAAGTAAGCACCACTTCCGTTTAGACCTTAAGTTGCAGCATTTGGAGAACAAATTCATTAGATTCTGAATAGTTTATTGAGTATATCTTCGTGCTATCTGAAATCTAGTGAAAAGGGCTTTCATCTCAAAATCAAACCAAAGCATATAAAATACCTCATCGACGTCTGTATCAATAAGTACAAAAATGAGAACGAATTTATTCACTAAACTTTGAAGCATGGTAGTTATTTAGTTTATTTAATTTTATACCCACATAATAAATCATTTAGCTAAATCGTTTTGCATAACTCATCAAAAGCTCCATAGTCTACTATGCGCGTGTGGCTATTTTATTTACTTTAAATATATAAAATATACTGGCAAATAAATTATAATATATTAATATACATTAATTTAATTAAAGTTGTTATCCCCTATCATGTCAGATTTAAAATGAACAGACTGGTTTAATTTCATGCAAATTTAGTATACATTTTCTTCATAATCAATCCAATTATCGATCAAATTGAAAAATGCACTTCTTTTGGCGTATATTGAGGTGTATCGGGTAGGTGGTAAACAGCTTAGTTCATCTTAAAATAAGAAATGAAAAGAAACGGTCAATTACATTAGTTAAGTGTTAGTTTCAGGGAGTTTAAAAGGAAACATGTGGCATATAGTGGATAGAGATATCTACTAATAGGTACAGGATATTTAATGCGATATTATAATTTGTGCCTGGTTTTAAATTAGATGCCGCCCTCTTTATGTATACATATAAACTTTTCTTTGGGAAATGTTATACAGAATTTTAGTATCATATAAAGTGGTATGTTATCTGATATTTACTTTGTTGTATACATACGACATGTAACAAGGAATGTAGATATTTTTACATATGTAAAAAAGGATAATGCGTTTCATGCTGGCGAACATACTGATATAGAGATTCATGAGTCTTTCTCGAATAAGATCATCTACAGGCTGCATCAGTACATTTCAAATGAATATAAAAGTAAATAACATATTTATAAAAAATAGAGTGAACAGATAAGGAAAGAGTATAGGAAATTTGTGACACGCCTTTATCAGACTAGAGATAGTAAAAACTAGTCCCTACCTTGATTTTCGAGACAATTGCAACTATGACGTAAGATATTTTGTGACAATTTTTTATTCATATATGCAAGTCAATACTTACTTACATATTCTGCCACTTATGTAGATATCTATGGTGCTAAATTAGCTAAAATAAAAGCACCCCAGAAAAATTTCAGGGAAGAGAATCGACTAGTTAGTAGTTTAAAGTGAATTTTAAGTTATAGAGATATTGAAGCAAAACTGAAATAGGAACTAGTGTTGGTTATTGACGACGTATAATATCAAAGATAATAAACTAATAAGAGAATTCACTTAATGTAATTTAATATCTCTCAAGTTTAATTTTTTTTCGATGATTTCTGTTGTGCCCGACGCACGCGTAAAACAATTCATTCATTAAAACGAACATTTGACATTTTCTTTCGGATAGGACAATAGCACAGGACCGGCTACGCCATGTCTGGCACAGACACAATATTTTTATAACTTTTATAATGCAAGATAACTGTTATAATATAATTAACACAAACAAGCACTCAAACGCCGGGACACTCGAAGCTTTCAATTGATTCAATTAAACAGATAACAACAAAAACAAAATCGAAGTGACCAAGTAACATGAAAAACGAATCTCGGATCTGGCAGCGAAATGTACAACTAGTGTAGATATTCTCTCATTTTCCATTTCACTTATTTGCGTATTACTGACAGAGATAACTAGATGTAGTTATTTTTGTACGATATGACAATTATTAAACCATTCTCATAAATTTACTATAATTTACTACAACCTGCGTCGAGCGCATTAGTTTTAACTGAAATTGTACGTGCCTGGCGCATAGTGACAAAGATAGAAATTTGGTCGACGCACGGTATGAATGAATGTGAAAACTCTTATTAGTTAATTATCTTTGATAAAATCACCGTTGACTGAAGAATTCTTAATTAGAAGACTAGATTAAGACGCACAACTGAGTGGGTATCTAAGTAGAATTTTAACTCTTTTATTCTAAAATGTAATATAGCAAATAATCTTTAGTTCATTCAGTTGATTATTAAATATCTCAGTAGTTATTGGTCATAGTTATTTTTGGAAACCTGTGAGTAGTATTAATCTAGTTATTGTACAGGGTGTTATTTAAGTACGCGGCCAGACTACAAGGGGTAATTCTTTGAGTGATTCTAAGACAAAAAGTTTACATAAATATATAAGTCCGATAATGCTTCGTTTTCAAGATACAGGATGTAACAATATTGGTTTTAAACGGTTTTTTAATAAGAAGACGCAAAACAATTTTTATATCAATTTCCAAGACTAGAATAGACTATTTATATGGAAAGAAATAACAGGTACGCCCCCGTTTCTTTGATAGTTGGTGGTTTTAAGTTATTAATATGCTATCCCGGGGACATGCACTAAAGTGGTTTTAATTTTTTTCTCGAAAACGAAGCAAAATACGAAGAAAAATTAAGAGAAAAAAGTTGTATTTTTAGTTGCTGAATGCGAAAAAAGTTTTAAAAAAGTCAGTGGCGCACATTTTATTGGTCAAAAATATTGGTTAAGATGCCTCCGGGACTCCACTGGACTTAATAATTTTAATCTAGGGCAAAATTAGCCCCTTTGTATCATAAAAAAACCTGCCAAATTTCAACAAAATCGGTTGAAGGATTATAAAGATTTTACGAAAAAACGATTTTTTAAAAAAGTTTCACACCGTTTATTCCGAAAACAAAGCATTACTGGACTTATATATACTTTTCGTCTTAGAATCACTTAAAGGATTATCCCTTGAAGTTTGGATACATACCTAAGTAACACCCTGTATAATACTTGTATACTAAATATATAAGGTAAATATGTTTAGGCTTATATAAAAGAAAATGAGTCTAATCTCTTAGGATTAGGGGCAACCAAAAGCAATAAAGACATTTATAATGATTTATAATAAATTAACAGTACAAAGCTACCTACTCGGTTGTATGGTTGTATGCTGCAACAAATTCTGAATTGCTAACCTAAATTTAGAGTGCTTTATTGAATACAATAAATATCAAAATACAGACGTTCATATTGCAGAAAAATCACGATGTGTTATGTTATAATTCTAATAATCCATTTTTTGTTCCGCTATTCTGTAATTGGTTAATTATAATCTTGTTAAATAGATGTCACAAAATGAAATAAAGGAAATGTAAATAAAACAATTTCTGAAGCGTTTACCGATCGTGTCTTCTCCGATTTTATTCTGAGGTTAACTACGTTCTCATCCATAATATGGACCGTTATCTTTTATTTGAATTTCATGTTTTTGTTGACCATTTTCTTAGGGCACAACTTGTTGAATATCATTGATCTTATTTTTTTAGTCGTTCAGAGATATATGTGTTATTATTGTGAAGTTATCCAATAACGTACGAGACTCGCTTGATCCGTTTTATTATTGTTTCCGTTTCATTTATTATCGTTTTTTATTTCTCTCCAGGTTTTCTTTTTCAATATTCAGTCCGCTGATGCGACCTCCAAAATAATTATATGCCATCTCATCTAAATGGGTCATGGGTCTTAAAATTTCGGCGTACTTAATCCTTATGATTAGAATGAGAGGTAGCGATATTATTATTACTATTGCAAAAAGACCGAATAGAACTGTTAGGTAGATTCCCATTTTCTATGTCATCATGGTGTATCTCGATTAATACCATAGATAGAAATATGTCGTTTCCTTGTCAATTTTTTGAGAAAAATGAGATCAACAATTTGCTACCTTTTCTTGTTTCTGGATTATGATCAAAAACTGAGTCATAACTTTTTATAGAAAATAATTTTAATTTGTAGAAAATGATTTTGAAATGTTTTATCAAGTGCTCTATAGATTTTTTGTCGTAGAATGCTATTGGCGTACACTGCTTTTGTAATAGCATCTACGGTTTCCGGGTTACAGATGGAAGTTACCTAGCTATCAGAAGAAGATGGACACACTGCACGGTCATATTGTACTCCATTTTGCAGTTTACCATCCTATATCCTACGCTTGAGCTACGCTATACTAAAAGGGAGCAAACATTTCAAACTAGTCGATCTCTAAAGTGTCATTGTTCAAACCTACGGTTTCCGAGTTACAGATGGAAGTTACCTAGTTATCACAAGAAGATAGACACACTGTACGGTTATATTGTACTTCCAGTTTACCATCTTATATCCTATGCTTGAGTTACGCTATTGTAAAGACGAGCAAAAATATCTTTAACTAGTCGATGTCTAAAGTATCACTGTTGCTTCCTTTGGGCGCCGCGGGTAATATTATTTTACTGTTTTAATACATTTCCCGTTAATCATGTCCTTTGTTCAGTATTCCATCTACTTTTCTAAGGCGCAATTTACAGTTATTTAAACTAACTGAAGTGTGGTGTCACACTGTTCATGCTAATGTATACGGCAATGAATATGGCTCGCAGCAATAAACCTTTTAATCTTTGAAATAACTTATAAAACTCTCCCGTTTCAAATTTATTTGATGCAGTGTATGGCTAAACCAAATGCGAGTAAATGCATGGCGCGCTCCTAAAAGGTTACAGAAATTATGTCCATAAAACATAATGAAATTAATAATCTCGAATGCAGCAGTTACTGAACCGAGAAATCACTTAATTTGGACCATATTTCTCCGCTACATTATACGGTTTTTGCTTGAATCCCCCTGTTAGAATTGCTAGTCGGATTATCCACCTGGAAATGTAGAAATCCACCGACATATTGGCGGTTTAACAATCCAATATTTGCAGTGAACTCACGTCTTTGGACCAGTTTCATTTATGTCATTTAGGAGGCTTCGCTGGTTTTGATATTTATTCAACAAGAAATTAGTGTTGGATCACTGAACATTAAATCGATTCGTGAAAGTTTTAATTGTTACTGCTACAGTTTTACTGCACAATTTAATTGAAACTGGGAATTCCAGTAATATTATGGATCGTGACAGAAGTTCTGAAATACTTTTTGATGTTCATACCAGGTGGATATCTCAATACGATTTATTTTTACTTGCAGAGTTGCAAAACTATATACTGAAAAATTGTTTTAATTGAAAAACCATACAGTGCTATTAGCGACTTGACGATGGTAAATTGGTAAGAATATCATTAAAAAGATTATTTTTTTCATAACGTTGGACCAATTTAAAGTTTCTTAAATTTCTAAGAATATGAAATTCTAAGGAATAAGTTTCTAAGAATATTTTAAGTACCATATATCAAATTGATGATGTTTTTTTTATCCTTCATCTTCAACTTCATCCGCTTCAAGAAGTGTGCACGCCGATAATCCAGGAAGAAATTTGAAGGGCCGTCAAAAGTTCGAAGAAGAGGTTGTACATACCAAGATATCGGGAGGCCAAGGACTTTTCAGCTTGAAGTGTCTACACAGCAGAACAATACTGGATGAAGGCTGCAAGGTAATCTGGAGTTAGGATCCCCTCCTTTGCATGGTCCAAGACCATGCAAATGTAGGTGACGGAGCATTTCTACTTAAGGCAGCACGAAGAGCAGCTGATGACCTCAGTTTCATCTTCGACACTGAACAAAGAAACCCAGACTCTGAGACCGAGTTGGGACCCATTAACTTGAAAGCCCAAGTTAAAGCTGCAAAAGACCATAATCTTCTGCTGCTACATAAAGATAATTATAATCCTGCAGCATAAAGATAAGCCATCGCATGGTGTCTTCTATAAGAGCCTTGAAACCCATGGCTTATCCGAAAGACTGACCTATAATTTTTAAGGTCAGCGGTACTTAAGTCGGAGATCGAGAGATTCACAATGGCTTATCAGGATGGTATATTTAACACCTTCGTCTACCGAAGCCGTTTCATGTGTATGGAGGTCCCTGATAAAAACTGCAGGGCCTGCCATAGGGCGCCGGAGCCAATTACGCATCTGCTCCCCCTTTGTCCCGTTTACGCAGTATAGCCTATAGCCCCGCATATACCATCTATATAATATGTCTATATCCATAGACATAACGCGACTTTACGAGTGCTTTACTACTTTCTACGCCACTCGTACGATGTAAACGAAAGACCAGTGCTGCCATATGCTCTGGACGATATTGAGTCCATTGTGGGAATTAGAGGTGGCGAAGCGGGAAATAGCTATTGGTAACCACTAGCGCCTGATCCTGAGAGTCGGAGCCAGGGAACCGGTTGACTGGTTTTCAAAAAAAAAATAATAATATTAATAATAATAATGTCAGGCAGATTCGAGCGAATGAGCCTGATCTAGTCCTTCTCGACCACCAGCTCAAAAAAAAAAAAAAATAATAATAATAATAATAGTAATGACATTAACTGACACTGATTGAAATGTATTGAAGATTCATCAAATCATTTAACTCTTTATATACTTTCTTTGTTTTTCCTAAATTTTATTCGAATTCCACTAATCATGTACCTCTACTCGTTTTCCCTCCGAGTGGGTAAATTTTGGATTTTCAAATTATCTCCTTTTAACAACAAAATGTTTATTGTTACATTCACAATATTTACAAGATATATTCTACTGTTATTTTTTTAATCTAGCATGTCAATTCGTGGTCGGGTTTTTGTTAAAATTATGCACAAAGTATTACCTAATTAGACTATCTCTACCTTAATTATAAAAAATATTAATTAAATAAGAGATATTTGTGATATTCCTCTTAACACATGTCTGAAGATCAATCATCAAAATTCAATTTTGTCAAAATTGTTCACTAATTTATTAATTATATTTAGAACAGCATCAAATATTGTATTTAGCAATTATTTCCGGATAATTATAAAATTAAAATAAAAATGTTTGAAAATAAATAATCTCTATTTAAACCAACATCAACCAAACTACAGTTAGTTCATTAAAGAAAATTATCGGACTGTTACTGTTAATTGTTTATCTAATTATTGTAATATTCTTATTTATTCTGTAGACTAAGTTAGAAGTTTACTTACTTGTTAGAGAATATGCAATATTCCACGATTAATTATGCTTACTTTTTCGACGAGCACTAACACTTTTAAATATTTGTTATGGCGACCGTCACAACCAATCTACACAGTATATAGCAAATAACTACGAATAGTAAGGACGTAATTACATCCTCCATCTGCAAAAGTCTTATTTAAATAAGGACTAAAACAAATTAAGCCAAAACAGCTATTCTCCTGGCTATATGCCACGCCGAGCGCTGAATTACAAAGCAAGATTTGTGTTAGTATCAGTAGTGTAAATATATTTTGTGATCTTTTTTAAATAATTTGCCTCCTTGAAGTACTATCGATCAGTAAATTAGGTTCACCGAACAGGTAATAGAGAATCTATTTAGTCAATTAAATTTTAGTGCAGACGGAATTATTGATACTGAGAGATGGTTGATTAAAGTTTAAACCAATGCTGTCGCACCTGATGGAATGTTCACTTAAATATTATACCCAATGTCACGTTTATGTAATCACGTTATCTTTATTATTAAAATGTTTATTGACAGATACTTTTCCTAGTTTATGGAAGCACGTAAATGTTATCCCTTTTTTATCCCTCACATATTTCTCAATTTAGAGATATAGATGGTGTCCAGAGTATTGGAGAATATTGGACTGTTAACAGTTAAATTAGCTGTCTATTTGTAAGTGAAAACCAGAACCTGTCATACAAATTGTATTTTGGACTTACAGCGCAGCTACTGTTTTACTTAATGCCGGCGATTATTTATATCATGTGATAATACAAATTCGTATCCAATTGCTCCTGATTATAACAAAGGTATTTGATATCCTCGACAATCCTTCTCTAAGCATTAAACTCTAATATTTTGGTTGAATAACCACTTTCCATTTGTGTAGCATTATAGTAAATAAAGGTGTACACATGTGCCTACTCCTCAGAGAGATTTGAGGTGTAGGAAGATGTTGATATTAATTATTGTTTTGTATAAGTTATATTATAATGCGTTAATGATTTATATTCTGACATCATTATTATTATAGTTCATAAATAATAATTAAATAAAATCACAGGGGTCATTAATTTATATCCTTACATTATAATATGTGTGTGAAGGTAAATTGTAAACAATTGATTCCATTTAGAATGATTATGTTCCTCTATCAGTTTCTTTGTTTTTTAAATATAAACCGGTATCGGAAACTTTCAAGGCAGGTACATACAACCTCCATATCACTGGAAAAAGAATTTAATTCCATCTCATTAAATTTTTTATATACTGAATTTCCTCAACTTCGAACAGAATAAATTCAGCGTGCGTTAAACAGCATCTTGGATTCTCAAGTTTCATTTTCTTATTAATGAAACTTGCGTAGCAACGTATTTTCCAAAGAGCCTGGTGTTGTCTTCATTCGTTTAATAAAAAAAAATAATGAGTTCGCAACGGCTAATCGAATATTCAAAAATGAAATATGAAGAAACAATGAATAGACCATTTTATTCTTAAATAGTATCTATTTAAGAAAATATGTCGGGTGTCACTTTACAAAATTCAATTGAATGCATCGATGTGCAATACCTTATATGTGTGTAAATAATTTTTAAAGAGTTCTTTTAACATGAGTTCTCTTGAAAGAGAATGCGATTAAAGTCCTTTAATTTTTTTTATTTGGATTTGATTTAGAGTCCTAATTTAAAATGCTTTTTCTATGCTAGTATTTTAGGTATAAAGAGCTATATCGCTTGGTTGGGGCGCCCTGTATATATATATTAAATTAATAGAAATGTATTATTTGAAATTTCTGTAGGTACAGTTTATTAAATAACCACAGAATTAATATTTTCAAATAGCTGATATATCTTTTGTAGCATGCAAACAGAAACTATTAACCGGTACATGACAAATTCAAAATATTTTAAGTTCAAATGGTGTTTTAATAAAGGAAATATACTTAGATAACAAAGAAAGTCTAGCATTTTGTGTGTATTTATAATTATTTGCATTTTTATTATCAGAACCAGGTTCAACTAATTTTCAAGAAATAAATAAAACCGCCGGCTGTTAATACGGGTATGTCACATTTGTAAAGTACCTTTATCTAAACAGAGTTTTTTCAAATTTAAACAAATAAATAATTACAATTATACTAAAATAATCAGGTTGCAATGTCCCTTGACATAATTAGATTTGAATGAAAATGAAGTTACTATAATTGTGCAGAAAGTAATCTTCTCGATACCTCATTGATGATATTTCTATAAGACGTAATTTCGCTTAAGCCCCAAGGCTTACCTCCTTATAAATCGCGACCTTCATCCAACTTTACATCGATATTCCATTTACTGACAAGCGAAACCTTTCCGTTCATTTTGCAGCTCAATAAAATATGAGAGTAAATAACCAGCATCCTAGTGTTGGTGAGACTGTCCCTGCAGAGTAGCAAATTTGGATTGAATTACAATCTTAGACCACTTGTGTCAAAGGAATATAAAATAAATTCAATCTGTTTATCGGTAGATGTCCTTAAAAGGAATTTTTAAGAAAGACAATTTTTTATCGAAGTGTGACTGAAAGTTATATTGCTATTATTTTCTTTAGTTGATGTCAAAAAATATTATCATTACCAAGTATTGGGATAAATAATTTTTTATTAGGTATATGAGTAGAGGTTCGATTCAAGTTCACGTGAAAAAAATAAATACCGACTGTAGATTTTAGCTTTTACAAAATTTATATATGCCGTTCTATTTAAAAATAAAAATAGTTCTTATAATAAGTTTTTAAGTTAGTTACATGTTTTATGTAATTAAAATTTGAAATTGGAATTAAAATTTTTCCAGAGCTGCAAATGCGACCTACTATATAATAATAATATGCCCACTCCTCTACCACACTTCAGGGCTTATCCTTAGGGTTAAAATGAGGAGGTAGACATATTATTAATTGTTATTATTATTGTTATTATTATTATTATTATTATTATTATTATTATTATTTTATTATTATTATTATTTTTATTATTATTATTATTTTTATTTAATCCAGTCGACTGGTTCCCTGGCTCCGATTTTCAAGGTCGGCCGCTGATGGTTATCAGTCGCTATTCCCCACGTCCGTGGGGTAAATAATTACCGTGGGGTGTCCGGGAATCGTGTGCCCTGGGTAGACGAAATGAGCCCAGAATAACCGCCTTCTGCATTCTTCCGGCTAGAAGATCTGCCGAATTTTGGCATGCCGGTATGATCTTCAGTTCTGAAAGCAGTGTATCTCTTTCTCCATCGATAGGGCTCTTATTATCAGTACGACAAGCTTCACAGTAGGTTCTGGATGGAGCCTGCGGGGTTCGAAGAGAAGGTCTCAATATTTCGTCCGTTTCTCCTCCTCTTTCAAGAAGTTCTTATTATTAATCCATATATATACAGCTAAATTGTAAATTATAAAAAATATAGAATACACCAGAAATATACTTGTTTTTAATGCAACATCTACATTTTAATTTAATAATTGAAGTAATCGGTGTCTTGATAACGCATTAACGTAAAATTATAAAATTTTGTTCATTCTCTAATTGTAAAGTAAATATGATGAAAAATTATGTCATAATAATATGTTTACATGATAAATAATCAAGGATTATCTCTTTGAACTTAACTGATATAATCTTATCATATCGCGGTATATCTTCGTTAATATTAGAGATAAACTGATTAACCCCTATTGTGCCAATATATTAGTGAGATAATTATCTGAATCCGAAGAATGTGTTAAATTTTACAGTGTATTCAACTTTACAACACTTCATAGATGTAATATAGATATAACGCTAAATGAATTTAAACAGTAAATAAGAATCATTGCAAGATACATTTATTTATTTATTTATAATATTAACCTTATAGAAGATTAAGTACAGAAGTAGGATTATTCTAAAGGAAAAGAAATATTTACCATCAGGTCAAGCCGTTCGTATAAAACTGTTATCACAATTTCACATTTTGATGAATTTTTAGTAATATTTATTGTATTTTAATACCTACTTATATTGAGTTACCTATCTCTAATCCCCTCTTATTTCATAAAAACCGAAGGTATAAGTACTTAAATTTAGTTTTTATCTAGCCAGATGTATTTCCAATGTTTGTCATTGAGTCCAAAAATATTAGGGCCAACCAACATAGGACGAAGGTACAAATTGTTACATCATTATTTCTGGGACACCAAACCATCATCTTCATTTTCATACGTTTGTAACTTTCTCAAGTTCCAACACTGGTAACAACATTCTAGATTATTTATTGGATGGGCATACCCTACTAAACTTTTCATTCTAATCTATATTGCATTGTTTTGTAACGCTTTTGCCTTTAGTCACGTTGGAATAAGCTCGCCATCATTTAAAAACATTATTGTTTCAGCTACGACACCCGCGGGCAACACGCAACACTGCCTAAGCATTGGCAGGATAGCAACCTAGATGCAAGAGCCTTTTTCAGGACCATGACTGAGCCGTCGACCCTGAGCATAGACAATGTGAGCGAGAAGGATGAGGGGGAGTATCGATGTCGCATAGATTATTTACGGTCACCAACGAAGAACTCGAGAGTCACGTTGACAGTTATAGGTAAGTATTTCAGCTAAGAAAACTTTAAACTGAATTTAATTTGAGGCATAGTAATTATAATCTTCATTTATACAAACGGATTATTTTTACACACTCGTTAAAGTAATCAGTAGTTAAACTTGGTCAGTATCAAGATATTATTTTAAAAATTAAAAAAACCGCTGCACCAGATGGCTGACAAGTTAAAAATTTAATTGCACAGAATAAAAATAATTACATGGAAAGAAAATATCTAGGTAGGTATTATTATTACGAGAAGAAACAAATATTATTAATTCAGAACCTACAATCAACGTTTACATACTAAATTAGATTTTTAGCAAAAAAGTACTAAAAGATTGTAGATAGTGCAGATTTTAACATATGATAATCATTAGTTTAAGTATAATACTTATTATTACTGTTTATAATAACTTCAATAATATTTCTTTTAATTCAATTTTTTTTGCTACATACATAAATTATATATAAACAGTTTACATCTATTTTATATAAAAAATAAGCCAAAAAGTAAGTAAGAGATAGATTATTAATGAAATCTACAAATATTTTGGTTCAATAAAGTTTTGTATGTCCTCATTACCTATTATCTGCAAAGTATGTAAAGGAATAACTTATTTTTAAGATATGTCGTAAACAACTACTTTGCGTACAACAGGCACCACCCAATATTGAATTATAAGCATTGTTAGGATAGATTATAGGTTAGACAAGTATATAGGAAATTAGGAAAATTTTATTAAAGAACATTAAGTTATCTACAAACTGACAATTTTGATTTTGCAATTATTATTATTTAATCAGTTCAACTGTCATATATTTCTTGTAATTTTTTAACAATTCTTAGACGTTAATTAAACCTCCTCACATGTGCCTGAAGAGTCGGCACATGTAAGCAGAAATACGTATCGTATCGTGCATTAGGCTAATGAGGATTACTACAATTTCAGTTTTGTCAGTAAAAAATAAAAAATAAGAATGTTTTCATTAATATTCAATACAAAAGGTACGTAACCAAAAATAATTAGTTTTAATGTGGTGTAGATGCTTGTTTAATATTTCATTATTTAAAAAAATGTAGATAACACTATTATAAAAAATATAAAGACAATCAGTTGAGGTTATATGAAGATATGCCGTTGTAATTCAATGTTGGTCGGTGCTTGTTGTACGCATAGTAGTTGTTTACGGTATATCTTAAAAATAAAAGATTATTCCTTTGAATACCTAGGATAATAAGTAACGAGGAAATATAAAACTTTATTGAACCATAATATTCGATAATTTCATTAATAATTTATCTCTTAGTTAGATTTTTAGCTTAATTCCTATATAAAGAAAAATGTAAGCAATTAAATAAGACAATATATATGAAACATAGTCATAAGCGCGCCTATCGTCCTATTAAATGACCCTTAATGACTACTCCATTAAGCGAATACGGTATCTCGGCGGTCAAGTGCTGCGCTATGTATATTAGGGAGTAAAACTGCCTGTCAACTCGCTTCTTTCTAGGGGTAGACATCTATGGAGGCACCAGTATTCGCGCTATAAGCCTAAGTGCGCCGTAATACTTCACTCTAATTAACGCGAGCGCTTTTTAAAAATTCGGTAATTCGAAAACGGTATCAACATCAACCCAAGCTTTTTTTTAACTTTTTCAATATCTAGGCTACATTTCGTTCGCTGCATATAATATAAGCATACAAATTTTGAATATTTCACATAGCTAACTGCATATCGTAGTTTTTCATGTATGCAAGAAAAGGTTTAACCGTTGGAAGCGGTTAGGTCTTGTGCATAAGTGGTTATAATTGCAGGGTGGTAAGTCTAGCCGTTTTTTTAATGGTGATGTATGTAGGCCATTTAAAAAATTTGGCCTACTTAAAAATGGTGTAGGTCATACTACGTATATCTCAAAACCTGTTCTACAAGATAGTATAGGTTTCACCTGCTCCACTATACAGGGTGTCCACCTAGTGCGCGTAAGTCCAATATCTGGGTTAATAAAAGAGATAACTTAATTTTTTTTTCTACAGGGTTGTCTAATATCCCGAGCTGCACAAAATGAAAATATATTTACATATTCAGGGTGTTCAGTTTTTCCTGGACAGGTACCAACTTCGTTTTTCTAAATGGAAATATATATTTTTTATTGCTTTTTCGAACTAAACCCTTGATTTTAGTAGGACTTTCATCAGCCTTCCCTATACCTAACTTAAACTGTTTTTGAAATATTGACGGGTGAATATTGACATTTTTGCAACTTTGACACCCTGTAAAATCTAAACGGTTTGAGATAAAGCAAAACGGTTTGCACATTCCTATCTTAACTTTTCATAAGCTATCGTTTGGTACTAATTTCAGAATTATCCAAAAATTTAAAATTTTCTGAAAATTTTGAAAATTTTTTATTCCTGTATAAATTTGAAATTAGTACCAAACGATAGCTTATGAAAAGTTAAAATAGGAATGTGCAAACCGTTTTGCTTTATCTCAAACCGTTTAGATTTTACAGGGTGTCAAAGTTGCAAAAATGTCAATATTCACCCGTCAATATTTCAAAAACAGTTTAAGTTAGGTATAGGGAAGGCTGATGAAAGTCCTACTAAAATCAAGGGTTTAGTTCGAAAAAGCAATAAAAAATATATATTTCCATTTAGAAAAACGAAGTTGGTACCTGTCCAGGAAAAACTGAACACCTTGAATATGTAAATATATTTTCATTTTGTGCAGCTCGGGATATTAGACAACCCTGTAGAAAAAAAAATTAAGTTATCTCTTTTATTAACCCAGATATTGGACTTACGCGCACTAGGTGGACACCCTGTATATATTGCAACACTTGATCGTGACACCGAATCTTTTGGCCTTAAATGAAAACTAATAACTTGGTCCTCATATACGAGCATACACACATTTGCAATGTTAAAACGTACGAATTTTAAGAACGCGTTTCTTGTTTTGTCACTAAATCATTAATATAATTATTATAAGTTGGCTTCCACACAAGTGAAAGTTAAGTGCAGTGCATTTTGGACTTAAAATAGGAGCTGAAGAGAATTGGAGAAGATGTATATTAAATAAAATATAAGAGTTTCTGAAGAAAAATGAATATACCCTGCTACATTTTCATGCACAACGGTGTTTATATGTTCGCTAAAAGGTTCTTATGAAAAATCTCTATATCGCGAAAAAATTCATGTTTATCAAATACATTATTCTCCATGAAATAATAAAACAAAGTTTCAAATGATTTGTGTGCATAGGTGATACAATTACACTTTCACATATTTGAAATTTTAACATGATTTACTAAATTTAAAATTTAGCATCAACAGAATTCAGTTTTATCCGTACCTTATTATCTGTGGCACAGCTTATCAAAAACATTTCTGGAAATATGTGAACATGTAAAATACAAACAAGAAAATAGAAAGTATTCAAAAAACCGTAGTGTTTTACAGGTGCTATATCCCCACGCGAACGTATGCTACAAATTTGCAAAAAAAAAAAACTGTAGGCTATGTAATGCATGCATTTATTTAATAAGTTGTAACATATTGTAAACAACAATATTGTATTATTTCTGGTGCATTAGTTACTAAAACACAAAATCAATTAAGATAGGAAAATATATACTTAGGTACTTATAAAGGAAAAATAAATACATTTTGAATTTTAATTCCATCACATAGACTTTACAAGCGTAGTTAAAGGTTTATATGAAAACCGAATACATTGGATCGATATAGGTAGGAAATTTTTAATAAATAAATGTACATGTAAATGTAAATAATGTAAAAGAAAATAGAATTAGCCACAGAATTATGTTGAGATTAAAGATTAAACACAGAAAATTGAATTGCTATCTACTAGAATTTCTGTAGTTTTTTAATCACTTAAATGCCTTGATAATATTTGTCATAAGACATTTAAGACATTTAAAATAAAAAAATATTTAAAACCAATACTGTCCAAAACATAGCTGATTAATAATGATCAAAATACAGAAAATTATGTTAATCAAATGCTTTGTCTATGTAGATAGTAAATACTGTGCAGCTAAGACAAATACACCATCACAAGTAAGGATTCTCATCAGCACTAAAATTGTGTCAGGAATTACCACATAGATAAGTCAAACATTAGCGCTATATGTAATACGGATAATTACCAGCCACACGTAAAACTTATTTAAAATGTAATCAATACTTTATACCACAAAAAGTAACAGCATTTTATACACAGTTTTGTTTTTATAACAACCTTTACAAGTTCATCTTGATATTGCGCTAGAGGTATTTAGAACACTTTTAGTTTTTTGTTTTCATTTTATAAGAAGCATATTATCAGAAATGATATATTCTCAGAAGTAACTTATTCCTAGAAGAATATTTCTTTCACAAAATATAAGTTCAATCAATTATAAGTTGTTTGCTCCAAACTATCAAGAAAAACCAACCTTGAAACAGACAAGCAACTAAATTTAAAAGTATTGTTATATTAATACTGTATTAGTTGAATACTATTAATTAAAAGAACTATAACGATTCAGATACAGATTATGTATTATTTATATATTTCTAAAATACGTACTAGATAATTGACGATAATCGTATAAAAAAATGAAATGTGTCTCCAGCATCATTTAATTTTAGATTTCGTTAATAATATATTAACCACTATTTGTATAATACATCAGAGCCTGTGGAAGGACAGCAGGGAAACTAAACATACATAATTGAAGACATCCTAAATCAAGGATAATACTTGATAATTTATTTCCAGAAATTATATTATGGTTTAAAGTGTTTCGTTTAGCTGTTGCTGAAGGGATAAAATTAATACAGTAACGGTATGTAACTTCTCCAAGTAAGTTTATTATCAGTTACTTTTTCCCAAAATAAAATTTTAAATATACTCTATTTCTGGTTTAGTAGAAGATATGAATTGAACAGCAGGGTTTATACACAGTGTCCCATTTTAGATAGGCGCCTAGGATAAGTCAAAATCTATAGAAATTTATGAATAAAAGTTATTTTAACTATTTGACTACGGACCTGCGGTATACTTTAGCGTTTTAAAAATCACGAAAAATTTGTCTAGTTATCTATAGTCTTTTATATCTCGTGCACTAATGATATTGTCTAAAATTTTTGACACTATAAAATACATTAGTGAATTTATATTTTTTCTACTGCTAATGATTTACTAATTTCGAGATCACGCTGATATTTTACAAGTTATATTTTATTTGAAGTCAGCCAACTCTCGTACATGATCTGAGTCCGTTAAACTATTTTCTGTTTGTATTTAAATAAAATATTTAAAATCACGTGAAACTGTTTTAAGAAGTTCTATTATAATTTTGAGTTGGAGAGATGATTATTTGGTCAATGGATTCAGATAAGGTAAAGGAGAAGGTTGACCTGAAATAAAATATGGAGTGTTATATATCTTTGAAACATAAAATTAGGATTAGAGAAATGGAAAAAGAATGTATATGCTATAGAAAAATAATATACATAAATATATATGGGCGCACAATTTAATAAGGTAAGTTTGCCTGGTGCTTATAAACTCTTAGCCACTCAAAAATCATAAATGTACGTTTAAATTTTACGTAAAAAATGATTTAAAGTGTGCTAACATAATTTAGTGTATTCACTATTGTTTAATAGAGAACTGTACCAAAATCTACAAATTTTCAACAACAATACTTATATCTTCGAAGTGGTGACATATACCGCATATACAGTGCGATAGAAAAGTAACGAATAAATTTAATATTTCTTAAGATCGAGTTTCTGCTAAAATCCTTAGAAAAATCTATTTTTATTTTTAATTCTGCTTACTTTGACGTAATATGCTTTAAGATGGCGCTCCAGGTGTTCCGGATATCACGCCATCGATAATTTTTTTCTAAATCAACAATATATTTTTCTTGTAGGTTCTTCTAGAAGAGACAACTCTTTATTAGTTAGGCTACATAGCACACTTTATATTTATTTTGAGAAACAGAAGTTACGAATTTAACGAATAAAAATTTTATGGTAATAACTCTAGGGGCACACAAAAATACCATCCTGTCGCATTAAAAATAACAATTGGAAGAAGTATGCCTCGCTTGAAACAAAACACTAAGATGACAGTAAACAATAAAAGTGTTGTTAATCATTCAAAGATGTTATCCCAAAAAGAAAGAATTGAAATATTAACTATGATAAGCTACGATGATTTAACCCGAAAACATAGAGAAGTTTGAGATATGTTTAATTTGAAATATCCAGGTAAGAACGTAAGTCAGTCAATAGTAAGCCGGATTGAAAAGAAGTTTAGAGAGCATGGCACTGTTAGAGATCTTCCGAGAAGTGGACGTACAAGAGTTGTTACTGGTGAAAATAGTTTAAACATTTTGTTGTTCGTCCATGAAAATCGGCATTCGATGACGACTTGCATTGTGGGTGAATATGGAATATTAAATTTTTCAGTTCACAAAATCGATATATTCAGTAGAAAATGTTGGAGAGAATACGGATGACTCCCAGTTTTTTAACAAACTCGATTTTATTTTCGGTCGAGGCGGCGTTCTGGGTTGAAACTGCAAAGACTGGGTTAATGACAGGCCAAACTGAGAAATTGAGGCTCACACTCAATATCCACAAAAAATAAATGTATGACCGAGTATTGTAGAAGGTAAAATTTTTGGGACATATTTCTTTGAAGGAACTTTAACCGGATGCAGTTATTTAGATTTTCTCTGCAACGACTTAGTCCCCTTATTGTTCCCTAATATTGAGGATCCAGACGGTCCAACCGATGAAATCTGGTATCAGCAAGATCGAGCGCACCCTTGCTACGCAATAAATCTCCGTCAATATTTACACGAGGTGTTTCCTGGGCGGTGGGTTGGTCGAAGAGGGTCTATGGAATGGCCTCCTCGACCACCAAATTTACACACAATGGATTTCTTCCTTTGAGGTTATTTGAAAAACAACGTTCATTCTACAAAATCGAGAAATCTGGAAGAATTGAAGGAATAAATACGCCACCACATAATAGCAGTGCCTCGATTTGTTATAAATAATGTTTATTTTATTTAAATAATATTTATTTATATCTACGTTCCTATTTTTTTTTCATCTTCATTCTTTGTTTTGTTTCTTGTTTCTTATTATGTTTAACTCTTCGTTTTTTTGAGTTCAGTTGTTCACTGTTTACTATATTCTTGTTAATATTTTGCTCATATTCTACTCGTACATATTAAATATGTTTAAGAATAATATTGCGTCTTCCAAATGCGGCAATATGGAATTTTTGTGTACTCATAGAATTGTAATAAAATTTTTATTAATTCTTTTAAATTTCTAAAAATAAATAAAAAATGTGCTATATTGCCGAACTCACAAAAAATCTACTAGAAAAATATATTGCTATCTAAAAAAATTATCGATAACATCACATTAGGCACACCTGGAGCGCCATCTTATTGTATATTACATACAAAATATTTGGAATTAAAAATAAAATTCGACGTGTCTCAGGATTCTAGACAGAAAAGTAATATTGAATTTATCCATTACTTTTCTGATGCACTGTATATTATAACCATTAAAATTAATTTAATAAAATATAGGGGTTGAGGTCCATGCACCAATTTTCAATTCGATAATTATTCCATATATTCTAAGATACTATGAATTTTTATCAAAATCCAAATTTTTATTGAAAAAGAACTAATATTATGTAATAGTAATAATTCTAATAAATATATACTGTTCTTTTTTCTTCAATTGTACTAGTCAGAAATTTTTCTCTGTTTACTAGGGACAATGCGATCAAGCAATCTGCCTGGATTCATTATCAACTGCGAAATTTGAGTTTCCCAATATGTTTTAAGAAAACATGTGGACACATGTACACTATAATAAAAGTATCTTTAATCCTTCATCTACTTCAATATTTTTGAGTGTACTGAGACCAATCATTCCCTTTTAACTTATATATTAAGTGATAAATGATAATGAAACATGTCTAAATATGTATAGAGAGTGAGTCATTGAAAAGTTTCATTCTCGATTATCTGTCAAAAAGGTTTTCATGGAACATCCAGAGACAGGCCGATTTTTATTTGAAGGGGCACATATTTCTATAGTATTGACATTTCTACGAAGTCTCCCAAAAAGGATAGCCACCTGAACCCATATTTTTTAAATGGAACATCCTGTATATTATTACAAATTTGGATAGAACATCCTCTCACGAATATATTGATATGAGGTTTGATGAAAATAGCTCTATACTGATATAACCTGTATGTACCTCTATAACCTTTATTTTTAATTAAATCATTTTCATTAACATTAACATGAATTGTTAATAGGAATACATTAATAGGTATTATTTTAATACAATTTCTTTTAGTGGCAAAAATATAATAAATATGGTATGAATATTGATCAATTTTTTTTATCCTATTTTGAAATTGTTACTTCTTCAAAACGAAAAATGTATAAAACATCTGTTCACACAGAGATCCTGTTAGGAAACTTACATAGTAAGTACTTAGCTACTAAATATTAAAAACATATAAAAATTTCATGACAAAGAAGGCTAGGTACTTCAACAAGGGTTTTACAAAACTTCGACCAGACGTTAAAATTTCATATCGATGTGACTTAGAAACCCGAAAGTGTTGTTATTTTAAATATTCAGGCTGTTCTGCCACCCCTGACTAAAACCATCTCTGTGTTGGCAATATTCAGGTCACACAGCTTTTCCCTTTGGGAGCTGAAAATGTGTTATTGTCCTTTCTGTGCAACAGCCCACATTATTTCAAATTCATAACAAACAAATTATTTTTAAAACAGTTACATATTATACAATGTTAGAAATAATACAAGGCCGGGCTGATTACCAAATTAACGAAATAATATTTGTTGGCTGTTATTCATTATATTATTTGTTAGTCATTATTTTATTTGAGGAGAGCATACTCAAAAACCCCAGTGTTCAAATTTTCATTCTGTAAATCCAAGTAGTCTCTGACATATTCCAATGGGTGGTCACCGGGAAACACCTTGTATGTATCTACATAAACTCAAAATACATATTTTAAAAACAAATGTCGACCACATTAAAAATGTTAAAACTGAGAGAATATAATACTAATTACACTTTTAAATAAAATTACAATTTTGGGTTTTATATTTTACAGTTTATTATTGCTGTATCTTTATTAGTAAGATACTCCCCCCCAGCTATTACCAAAAGATCTTCGTGTGACTTATTCAGGCTATCAAATTTTGTAATCATATTATTTATATGATTTTGTTTTATCAAATAATTTAATTCTGTGAACAATTAATCACTATTTTAACAAATTAAATTAAAGACTTATAATGCTCTTATTTTTTAAGATACTGCAAAAATTAGCAAGAATAGTTGAAAGCGACCAGATTGGGAATAAAAACCAGATTAAATAAAATAAGCAAATGTGGATAAGTGTAGCACAGGTGTAAACTAGATAAAACTTTACCTCCTCTCACCATAGGAAACTGGGTAATCGACCTCAACGTGACCGGGGTGCATAACTGAACAAAATTATATTTTCCTTCTGCAATCGCCTCTTGTGGTAGCTTCTAGATTAAAAATGGTAAAGTCAATACTACAAGTGTACAATGATATCGCTGAAAATGGAATTAAAATATTTACAACAACAACAATAATAATAATAATAATAATAACTTAATAGCTTAAAGAGCACATCGATGAAACGACCTGTAGATTGTGCAAAGCCTCCCAGGAATCCATTCAGCATTTAATGCTGGATGCTCCGCACTGGCATCCACTGCCTACCAGTCAAAGCATGACAGTATGGGAAGGATTGTACACCAAGTCTTGTGCCTGAAAGAAAAACTCATTACAGTCAAACAAGAAAACTATAAATACTTACATCAGTGACTGAAAATCAAAAAGTTAAAATTTATTGGGATGTGGAGATTGTCACAGATAGGCCTGACACGCATAACCGTTCAGATATTGTTATGCTCTAAAATATAAATGTTATGATATAAAGAAAAACAAATTGCAATTTTCATCGACTTTACAGTTCCGCTAGATGAGAACATTGAAAGGGCACATAACGGTAAGATAATCAAATATGATGAGTTAGCCCAAGAAGTCAAGCAAATTTGGCAACTAAATAAGGTTATCATCATGCCGATAATCATCTCGGCAAATGGTTTGGTGCACAGAAAACTTGCTTCTTATCTGGAACAACTGCAACTGAGCCTGCAGCTAATAGGACCAATCCAGAAAGCTGTAATTTTGGCCACAACTGCAATAGTTCGAAGAGTCTTCTCTAATTAGTAGCCACCTCTTACGTCCTTGGATATCCCGGATGTACGAGCTACACCCAGACAAATCTGTGAAAAAAAACCTAATAATAATAATAATAATAATAACAATAATAGTAAACAGGTATTTAATTGGAGACCAACATTGTCTTGAAAAGAGAGGAGAAACGGACGAAATATCGAGATCTTCTCTTCGAACTCTACAGACTCCATCCAGGACATACTGTGAATCTTGTATTACTGGTCAGAGACCTGTGTGTGAGAGGGAACGGTATATTGTTATTTTGCGAGCCGTGAGTGCGCCGAGGAATGACTTACGATATTATAAGTTTAACTACCATTTAGTAGGAGAATAAGGGAAATCTGGAAAACCTTAATTAAAGTGAACAGTATTTTGTTAGCCATATATACACCGAGTTTGTAGTACTAGTTACATATAAAGAACGCAACCAGTTTATGCGCACAGATTTAATATAAGTAGTAGTTATTAAGAAAAGTTCAACGGTGACGAAAACCAAACCGTTGTCAACTGTTGAGGAACGATTAGAAACCTGCTGTCTTTAACTGCTCGACCACCAAGTGAGTCCAAGCTCCATACAATAATTAGAATCAATTTATTTTTTATAGAAAATATAAATAATTGAGATGGTAAAATTGGTAGGAACCATAATTTGTGCAATCCAACAAGTTTTCCTTCCTTTCCTCCACATTGCTAATATTAAATTATTATTTTTAAAAGCAGGTTATATTTACCTAACTTAATGTTTTTGCTATTTGAGCTAAGTTATTAGGTATCAGAATTACATGATTTTTTTTACTTAGATCGAGCCGATTATATAGCAGGGGTGAACAGCGGAATTATAACTCCTACTATACATTTTATACTGTAATTAAAACTCGGTTAATGTATGCGACCAATAGGCATCATTTTAGCAAATCAGTTCTAACTGTTTATAACTAACTATAAAAAATTAAGTAAAAGCTTAATTCAGTAGTAGTGCAATTAAAAAGATGAATTAACCTATATACAGAATGATAGTTTGAATACATAGCATGCAATGAAGAATGGTGATAGATGGTAGGTATATGAAAATTTATCCCGCTAGGAATTTGAGAGGAATCGACCTGATCATTAAGAATTTTATATTATAAGAAAAGGATTGAAATGTATTTATGTCAAAGTTTACAGAATATAACTATATGTAATTCTGTAAACTTTGTTCAAGTCTTGTTTGCAAATCATATACATGATACCGTTCCAATAGATTTCTTTGTGAGATTCCGATATAAGAATATACATCATGTCTAAAGGATAAATATTTTAAAAACCAGCGGTGTACTATTTAAATAATACAGGAAGGACTATTATAATTTTGAACGGATGAATGTGTTAAGTAGTGTCATTTTTAAAATCCATGATATTTTTAAATACAAAACCTAAATTCTTATAAGCAGCATTAATAACAGGAGGTACATGATTCACGAAGGTTAATTAATAATTTGCAATCAAATAATACTCCTAAATCTTTGATTTGTGCACATATTTTTAAAATCATATTTTTCAAAACATAATTATTAATCACGGGAACAGTATTTCTTGTAAATATATACAAGAATATTATATTTTTGAACATTTCACTGTCTTATTTTTCTCGCACCAAATTTGTAATGATTATTCTATAAAGGCCCTTGCAAATCCTTTCTTTCATTTATTTAGTGAGTTCTAAAGTTTTTCATTAAAATTGCTTCGGTTATTTCTTAAAAAGTTCCAGTTATCAATTCTATTTTTGTTATTAATCACAGGTACTATAACATTAATTATTATTTTCAACTAAAACGCAAATTTAAAAAATGTTAATATTACAGTTCCGACTGATATGAAATAGATACTAAATAACAGCAGGTACTATTTTCTTTTCCTCTAATTGTTTTAATCGTATGATTGTAAAAATATAGACCTACAGAAATTAAAACAACTAAGTAAAAGGATATTCTGGTATTTATTTGCTTTTAATTCAATTCAAAATTAGTTTGACAAAATTCTTATTTATTGGTATAAACAATGAAACTACTTCCTTTCCAGTATTGACAATCATAGGCAATTGGCTAACTGGAGTAATTCAGTTCTTGTCGGGGCATTTGCCTGCCACGTATCTTGTTGTTCCCACAACTGTTTTAAAGTAGTGAAGGTGTATATGATGTCAAGTACCTAGTGTAATTCTCGATATTCAAATGAACCATCACAGTTATGTTTCCAGCCTTCACTTATTAAGTGCGGCCATTCCCGAGAGTATAAGGCTTTAAACTGTTAATTATCAGTTGCGTGTAGGAGTCTATCTGAAAATAAAATGTTAGCATCTGTGTGAAGTAAATGGATGTTATCCGATATTATCAAGCAGCAACGGCAGCTATTTTTGAGGAAAACCATCTAATTATGTAAAACGCCGACTGAAGTGTGTTATTATCGGGGAAAATGTCTACCGCACCTAAAACTTTGCACGTAACTGTCAAAATAATAAAATCTTTAACAAAAATGTAAATTTAAATCCAATAAAATGTTAAAAGGATGGTGGTTGAATTTAACATGGCAACTTCTATATTTCTTGATAAAAACTGGATAATGCTCAGTGTTAGTCATAAAAGATATTTGTTATTTGAATACGAACGAGAAATAATGAAAGTTTGGTAATAAAAGGTGATCTGTATGAGAACCCTGGATCTCCCGTACGATCCATCTGCCGCCAAACCATATTGATTTCGAGAAGACACACTTCGTTTATAGGCCAGGATCTGATAAATTCGTAAAAGAAACAATAAGTTGGGAAGTAAAAGTGACAAAGAAGTTTTTATGGTATCCTCTGTGTTAGTAATGTTTATACCTAGGTAACAAAAGTTAATCCATAGGTAGCTTGATATTTATGTATAGATAACACTGACGTAGCGTTCAACATAACACCAAAACACTATACTGCACTCGACGGGTGTTTCGCCAATAGGATGGCGCCTCTGTTCATTTGGTATAAGTGGTAATTCCATTTATTTAGTAGTTTATTTGAAATTATTATTTTATGTAATATTTGTTTTTGCAATTTGTCTTCGATCTCTATCTTCGAGTTTTAAATACTGGCTGAGCATACACTTCACTAAAATGCAATACCCATACGAAGAAATCAATTGGAGACAGGTCTGGGATCTCGGAGGTCAGCATTATTTGTTATGTATTTGTGATTTATTCATTTCATTGTATGTAGAAAATAATAGTAGTAATGTAGAGCAGTTTTTATAATTTGCATTTATGCGTGCCCTTGTTCAACGGTCCTGCTAAAGCAACTAGAAGATTTAAAAAATGTATTAAAAAGTGTATCATTCCCTTAAAAATAACGAAGTTGGTTGATAGTTCCGGTATAACTAGAAGTGCAACGACCTTGAAATTATTTTAGTTAAAAAGTTTATAAGAGACATTCTGGATTCTATTCTAATTTTCACTACAATACTCCAAACGTCTAACAAACCAGTTTAAGAAAAAAAAAATTCTCCCAGTAGGCATACAATAATAAAATATTTATTTTTACAAAACTTTTCTTTTTACGTACTAACTAAACAAGAAATAATTATTTTAGAAGTTTTTGTGACTGCAAAGCAGAGCTTCTCCAAATACCCATCAAAAGTATTTCAAATATCAAATACCAAATAGCATCTAAAGTATTTACAGTTTCTGTTATCAAACCTCTGATTTACAGATAGGATTGGAAATACCAAATACTCAAGAGAAGTAATTGAAATTTCGAACGAATAAAATATTTCAAATATTCTCTAGTATTTCAAATACCACAAGTTTTATTTGAAATACCCAAAAATTATTTTAGGGTATTTAAAATCCTTTGTAGCTCTTTGAAATACCGCAAATTGTACTTCAACTACGCAAAAAATATTTTAAGGTATTTCAAATCTTCTATAGGTATGTGAAATGGTATTTCAAATAATGTGAATTATATTTATTTGTACCTGCTGAAATTTTACGTCAGAGGAAATAAGTAATAATACAGAACATACATAACATAACATACATAAACAAACATAACTTTTAATTTACTCTGAAAATGGGAACAAAATATTTACATTCAACAACACTAACACCACTGTTGCCAATGAGTACATATTTACATGAATATTACAATTATTAGTACATAGTACATTCAATGTATAGTAAGAATAGTAGGATAATATGGAATGGAGACGTTTTCATGTATCTAATTCTACAATACTACAGATTCTAAGTAGGATTAGGTACATACATGCCTTTTACCTTTCTTATCTACTTATTAGGAAATATTAATACATAATAAGTAAGAAAAGAAGTAGGTCGATACATTCTAGTGAAAATAGTATTTGAAATGCCATCTAGTAGGTACTTGAAATAGCGGTACAGTATTTGAAATACCGGAGAGTATTTGAAATATCGGAAAGTATTTGAAATACCAAGCAAAGTAATTTGCTAACGAAAACCAAGTACGAAATCCAAATACTCGACCAAAAGATGTCAAATAACAAGTACCAAATACCGATAATCGAAAGGATTTGAAATAAAGTGCTTCAAATACCGAAAGTATTTGAAATACTTTTTCAATTACTTTTATTTGAAATACTGGACAGCTCTGCTGAAAAGGCATGGTTTCCTTAAAAAAAAACATATTTGTCACGGGTATTTTAGAGCCTACGACATTTATGCGAAATGTATATGTTATTTATTCATGTACCTTCTTTACATTATTTTTTATCCCAATATACAAACAAGCACAATGAAAAACTGCTTTTGCTTCCCCTACCCATTGCACCCTCCTGATTATCAAGTTTTAATCAAAATTAAAACCAGTATGCAATTTAGTGTAGTATGTAAGAAGTACATTATCCAAAACATTTTTATTTAAATTTTAGGTATGTATCACGTGTATGAGTGTGTTAGAAGACAAATAACTCTAGATAATGTAGTTATGATTCAAATTTATATTAACATCGCATGACATACCTTTAATAGGATTTGACCTGGACTAGAAGACCTGTCTGGAACAAATCTTAGTTTGCAACAAAGATAATCTCAGTTAAAATTAACGGATACATGTGGTAATTGCTAGATTACTAATTGTGCCTCTAATTGTTGTTATAACTTTAATTAAATAGTCTAACTGCTATGAGTTAACTAAATAAATTTTAGAACCGTTTTCAGCATTAGGATAACAGTGTAACTTATTTGTGCTTTGATGCTGTATGATTATTCATCGTAATTTCTTCCTCCGGGATTGCACCACCTGTAACAAAAACAGGAAACCAGAACTACCTGTCCAAAAAAAGATTCAGTGTAGTAAAAATAAAGTTTCATAGGAAACGAAAAAATAGAAATTAATAAAAATTTTGTTAATTTATACACCGCTTTTTTTTTCTTCATGACTTTAACTCACTATATCTTAATAATTAAAAAAATAAAAATATATTTTAATTGAAAAGTTTTTAAAATCATCTAAATTTTAAAATAATGAAGATTTAAAAATGTTGTGTACAGTGTAAATTAAATCACAAAGGAAATTTTATAAATACTCAGATAAGTATCTGCACACCAATCGTGCTTAATAAATGCCTATTATGTAGTAGGTTGAAAAAGAAAATTCCGTGTTAGATCAACCAGGGATTCCATTTAAAAAAATACAAGTTTGATGTAGTACATCTTTGATGTCCAAGAAGTTGATGTCCTTAGCAAGGGATTAAATTTTGCATTACCTGCCTCTGAAGGCATTTTAGATGAGATTGTTGCAAGTGTTGAAAGTTTAATTCACTACCTTCCAGATTCCTCTAAAGAATTTGCCACAGAAGCTTGTAGAAATCAAATATCTCGACTTATTGTCACTAAAGTTAATAGTAAGCCAAAATCTTGAAAAATAATCAAACGGCTGCGTGAAAAAGATTGTATTGCCTAAAAGCTGATAAGGATAATAAGGTTGTTATTTTAGATAAAAAGGACTATTATGAAACGATAGACAACCTGATTAGAATGGCCCTTATAATAAACTTTCTAGAAATCCATTACCAAAAATGATAACTGAAGTAACAAATGTACTTAAATCCTGCAACAACCTTATTACTCCAGCTCTAAATAGAAGGTTACATATATCTAACCCAGGTGCACCTAAATTGTACTGCTTGCCTCAGATTTATAAACTTATAAACCAGGAAAGTCGGTGCGTCCTATTGTTTCATTGACTGGATCACTGACTTACCATCTATTAAAATGGTTAACAGAGAAGTTCGAAAGTTTACCTATTGCACCACCTAGTTTTTCTGTGATTAATTACAATGATTTCATTAATAAGGTGAAAAATATCCAGTTGCAAGAAGTTGAAGTTTTGATCTCCTTTGACATTTGTTCATTGTTTCCAAGTGTTCCTATACCTTAGAACTTGGACTACCTTAAGGATCTACTCGAATCAAACAATGTCAGTCAAGACATAGTAAAAGAATATCTTCAATTCACTAAACTTTACATGAAACAAAATTGAGGGTACAGCAGTGCGTAACTCTTTGGAACTATTCATTGCCAATCTCTTCATGAACAGATTTGAAACGGAGGCAAAAGAAGAATTCAAGTCTTTTCCCACGGTCTGGTTTAGAAGTGTTTGATACAAAAGTCATTGATATTGACAACTTTGTTTCTAAATTGAACATTCGTTTCGCGTCAGTTAAATTTACATATGAAACTGAAAACTCTGGACAACTACCATTCTTAGATGTACTAATAATTAGAAATAGTGAGAGTACGGTAGAATTTGATTGGATATGATATGGACATTGCACAATAATTATCAACAATCTCTGAAGCATTAGATAGGTATTCGCCCGACATGACTGTCTACGGTCTTGTACAGGGGAGATCCACAATTACTAATCCGATGTATATAACATAACATAGTATATTAAGTGAATCGTAATCAAAATCGATTTAGCAAGGCGCTTAATAGAGTTGATCATAGTATAATGTGGAATAAATTAGAGACTGATTTCAATGTTGAGATAAATTCATTTTATAAAGTAATAAATTCTGTTAGAGATTGATAATGGTATTACTCCATAGCGTACATAGTTATATATTTAGAAATCAGTACTTACCCGCTGATGATAGTGGCAGTACTAAATTATATACTTTTATTCACAACCATATAACATGTAACAAGGTTATTACTAACTTTTTACAAGTTTTTACTTCTGTCCATGTCGGGAAGTGATTATTTTCAACCCAAGGGTGGAAAGTACCTAATACATAGTAGGTATATTATTTTGTACGAAAGAAAAGTGATACTTTTCATGACGCGCTCGTGTTTAGCAGCCGAACGAAGTGAGCTAGCTATTCTCTAGCTAAGTTGTAGCTATTCAGGGTGTAACAAAAGCCCACGATAAACGTCAAGTGGCCCTTTTGTCTGTAAGTTAAATATATTTCGAAAGTAACATCTGGCTCAAATAGATAGATTTTGTAAAACCATCTCTGGTTCTGTAGCAAAGATGTCATTTTGGGTCATAAATAGTATTGATAATTGTTCGGGCCTAACAGAGTTAGTGAAACATTTTTTGGATGTCTAATTCCGTGCATCCCTGGACACGGAACAATGTTGAGGACACAAAGCGCCAATTGGGCGTAACTAATTAAAGCCAGTAAATTGTAATGAATTATGGAGGTACTTGGAAGTTCTTCGAAGTAAGATCTTTTGTATATTCATATAGACAATAGTGCAAAGGCATAGGTCCTCCTGGATTTTTATGGGGTTTTCCAGGAATAGTAACAGTAGAGTAAGTCACTAAGTAACCCCATCTCACTTTGAGACGAGGATAATATCTAAGGGTTTTAGGTCACTAGCTAGAAAACAGTATTTTGATTGGCCACCGTGACAGAAACAGATCATGGTTCGCGGTACTAGACAGAGAGAAAAAACGTACTTTAAAAACCAATGAGATTAGTGTATGTAAATTTCATCGCAAAGAAACTTTACTTGGAAAGTTTCGACTGAAGAAAAGTTAGTCTCCCACGATACTACTTCGGAATAGGTTGTTGTTTGTATTTATTTGGGGCTTCTCCCCATAGTAAGAGGGCACACCACCCAGCCAGGGTAAAGTACGTTTCTCGGGCTCGAAGTAGACGCCGTTAGTTGTTTTATATAGAGTCATTCAGTTTAGGGTTCATTAGTATTGTATTCAGTCGTTTTCTTAGGTCAAATATTATTTCAGTATTGTGCATTTCTATTTTGTTTACGTTTCTAAATTCTATTTATTTGTTATTAAAAACCCTTGTCTAAAAGTGCTGTGTTTTCGTGCAAATCCGCCCAACTACCCTCTCAGTGTTAGCATATAAGAAGTGTCCCAGGAATACGTCCCTACATCGAGATTCAGGATAAGATAACCCACGGTAAGTCAATACTCTTTTTATACGTCAATCCCAGCATATCTCGAACCCAGCGACAGAGAAATCGATTCAGTATTAAAACTTAGACTCCCTTTTGAGATCACTGAATAATTAAGTAAGCTCCGCGAAGCCTGTGGAGTACCTCGACCAGCTTGTTACAAGGGTGTTTGAGGTATTCTAAGAGAATTGTAATGCTTGTTGCTTTTGGAGAACCTCTTGTAACTTCTTTATTTTTGAGAATTTTTAGGACCCTCAAAAACATTTCGAGAACAACTATTTATGTTAAATGTGCCTGTTTAGTCGGATTTCAGGCATAATGTTTCGGTTTTCTGGAAAAATCTTCAACTTTATTTTGTCTTATGGCGGCTGTATTGTTTTCACTAATTAAAATGTATTTTTGTACATTTTCAATAATGTACCATACATTGGAGAAAATAATTTAGTCATTAAAAACCAATGAAGTATGATTTTTCGATAGACTTGGCAACATCGCGCGGCCGAATATTACATATATTATATATTTAATAAATTAGTACCATTTTTGCAAATCATTTCTTGTTAGTAGTACCTACTATAAGTTTGAAGGAAGAAAAACGACATAATCTGATTAATATCAATAAATTATAAATACAATGTTATTAACTGTTAAAGGTCTCTTGTAAATTTTTAGTAGGAGTAGTAGTAATGGTTTCCGACATCATTACAATTTTCGATATCTCTACATTAAAACAGCTAAAATAAAATTCAATAATGAGCTTTAAATATTGGAGATAACAAATGGTTACAGAGTAGCAGAGTAACCAGAAGTTTCTGTTGTAAACTAAGATTAAACATCCTGAATAATTTTACTTTGGACGAGTTTGTTGATGAGTTTATGTTTGGGTCAAGCTGAAGGAAATGTTCAAGAGACATTTATTTATAAAGATATTCAACGTTATCCTTAATCGATGTCAACCCAATAGACAGAGATTTTACCGAGTGGATCGGAATTTACGTGAAACTGGTGAAATAAAGAATCACAACATTAATGCTAGGCAACCATGTCAAATTAGGACAACTAATACAGAGTAACACATTTTAAATATAGTAGAAAATAATTCCAGAATAAGTTCCTGGCGAGTAAGTGCAATTGTGGGTCAAATACTACATCAACCTGTTTTACAAGAATTTACATGAACGACAAGTACGAACCTATTATATTCAACCAATTTAGGCACTAAACGAAGGAGATTCTAATACAAGACTGAGCTTCTGCAGATGATTCAGAAGAACTGACAGAATCATGCACAACGAACCTGAGTGTGGAGAAAAAATTCATTCATGTGTATCATCAGCACAGGTTTTAAAAAAATGTGTGGGCTATTGTGTATAATGGGGCTCATTGAATTACCTAGATGAGGAGAAAAACTCCCAAACGCCGATGTCTGTAACACATCTTGCATTGTTTCTATTATGGACTGAGGCATAAATCGTAATTAACTGTTATTTGTTCCAACAGTGACGTGTAAAAGATATTGTGAAATTTTAGCGAGGTAATCATGATAGACAAAGATAACTATATAATATTTTCTAATCATCATTTAACCACGGTAAGTTATCTTGTAAATCTAATTTTAGGTATACTTTTAATTATCTCAAATAAGACATTAAATTAAATTTATAATTAAAAGTAACTGAACTGACAGTATTAGGAAAAGTTGCATTACTTAATTTAGAAAACTTGTAAAAGTACTTATTTATTGTATAATAATTACTCTTTATTTATAATTTGAATAATTACTTTATATCCCTAGTGTAGGGTAATTTTCAATTATAATAATTTAATATATTTATGACAATTCTTTGTTAAGAAGTTTAATGTCTGGGCTGTAAAACATTTTAAGTAGCTTAAATTCGTCTGTAATAAACCTAATAGAAACGAGGAATAAGTTTAGGGAAAATTGGAGATAAATTTTACTTACTGTATAATTTCGTTATAAGAGAAAATTGGAAAGTTTCCATGATGGCGTGTATTTCAATGAACCGTCGCGTGAAAGTTTAGAGCATTACAAACTTTAAATAATACATTATTACGAAAATCCTTACTGGTTAATTACTGAAAAAGTGCTTGTAATTGCTTTGGGTTGCATTGGTAACTGATCTACCCCTTTCAAATGTAGAAATAATTAGACATCAGAATAGAAGGGGGAGGGTAAGCCGAGGGAATTGTGCGCACTTTATTTATTGGTTTCTTGTAACTTTTAGCTTTGTTAGCATAAAATTCCGAACAAGTAGTCTTATTTATTAACAGTTATTCATCTTTGTATAAGAACTAAATACAATATGTGGTTGCTTGAGATGCTTTGAAGAAATATAAAAATTAAGAGTGTCTTCACTGCCCTACCTTGTTAAATACATGTCGCACAATAATTATCTGAACTGTCTCATCCGATTTATTCTACATAGGATAATGGCCCATACCTGACACATCAACATGTACAATACTTGTCATAATAATTGGAACTAAATCAGTTTTATGCACTCGATTTGTGATATATTGTTTATAAACGACATTGGTCATGATCTCGATGTCAACTAACTTTTATATGGGGATGATATCAAGCTGTTTGCTGCAGTTAGAATTACTAGCGATTGTGAGTGTATACAGAGCCACCTTAAAAAGATCGGTCGTTGGTGTCAGCTGAACAACTTACATCTTAATGTTAAAATATGTAATGCCTTACCTTTTACACTGAAGGCGTCTAGAATAACGTTTAATTATAATATTGATGGAATTCTGCTAGAGAGGTCTGATACTTTTCGCGAACTGGGAGTGGTTTTTGATAAACACCTCTCATATTGAGTCAATAGTATTAAGTGCCTTTAAAACATATGAACTTATTGCTCGCAGCAGTCGAAATTTTACTAGACTAAAACCATTAAGTTGCTTTTTAATAGTTTTGTAAGATCTAAACTGGAATATGCTTCCATTGTCTGGTATCCTTATTACAACGTACATATTGGCAATATCGAATCTGTGCAGCGCAAGTTTGTGAAATCGCTCAGCTTTAAATAGGATGGAGTTTATCCTCCAATAGGATATCCACAAAATGAACTTCTTAAGGCACATTCTGCGTCTGTCTTTTTGACAGACGCAGTTATCAATCTGTACTATTTCTGTTTAATCTTTTCCATAATAAAATAGGACAGTGTACAGATACTTGAGAAATTATGTTTGGAAGTTACTTTGTTTTGATTGTTTATACTCATAGCCAAGTTGATAGAGTTAAAATGCAATGAGAACTGCCATAATTAGAGAAAATGGCAATTATCTCGAAAATCTGTAATCCTAAATCAAGAAATACAGGGTGGGTGTTGCTTTTGAGTCAAAGTTTTTGCTGTTTGAAGTTATTAAAATGTAAAGGCGTGAATAGAACCATCGGTATATACTGTGTTCAGTTTAAGATGAACTGTATGGGCATCTCGAAGAACATTAGAGATACAAACTTGGTTAATTTGGGAAAATGTTGGGCAATTCTAGGCACAAGAAGAATTCAGGTTCTAAGATTTTTCCCAATTTAATCAACTCTGGTATATCTAATGGTTTCCGAGATGTCCATACATTTTATCTTAAAGTGTATTATTATTTAATTTTTTGAAGATGTGTAAGGTACCATTACTTTTTACAAGCCAAAAATCAGATACATATCTGGTTCTTACAAAAAGTTTCAAAGATCTCTCCGGGTCCTAGCATAAATCAATAATTAGAAAAAGAAAAATATCCCTCTAATATCTCATAAGATGCAATGCCTAGCTAATAGGTACAGATGGACAGGACAGGTGTTACATTAAAAGATCATAAAATGGTACGTAAAATAGAAAATTCCCAAAGTGTTCCATTTAAAATTGTTGAGTTGAAGTTGTGGTCGACTTCCGATATGACCGGAAGTACTAGAAATTAGTAAATATTTAATATTTTTCAGATTAATTCTGTTACTGTTATTGTATCGTGGCTACATTATTATACGAGTATTATAATTAATTCTTCTTGAAATCTTGAAGAATGACACTTCTTCAAAAAGAAAAATCATCAATTATTTTCGAAATGGGCACCAGCGTAAATTAAGTTTGTTCAATAAGAAATTTGTACCTATTAGAAAACAATATATAAAGGGTGCGTCACGACGAGTGGTTATTAGCCATATACCTACCGGAAAGTAATGCGTATCGAAATCTAAAAATTAGTATACGGGGGTTTATCGAAATGTTCTATTTAACGAAAATAGTGACTATTTCTTGAAACTTCCTGTTAAACCGGAAGTAGCTGTCAATTCTGTTATTTTAAAAGGAACACCCCGTATATTTTTTTATTTTCAGAAAGAGCATAAAATTCTCAATCGAAAACATGTATTTTACGGTATACTTAAATTCAGCCGTTTCCGAGAAATTTGACATTTTATTAAAATGTTGACAGATGCCAGAGTTTCTAAAAGCCTTTAAAACTTTTTTGGGACTAATAGATTGTCAAATATCTCGGAAACTGCTGGGTTTAGATATCTCGTATATTAGATGTTTTCAATTCAGAATTTTGTGTTCTTTCTGAAAATGCAAAAATATACGAGGTGTTCCATTTAAAATGATAAAGTTGACGACTACTGCCAGTATAACCGGAAGTGTCAGGAAGTTGTCACAATTTCATTAAATAGAATATTTTGACACACCCCTACATACAAATTTTCACATTTCGATATGGATTACTTTCCCGTATACGGCTATAGCCACTCGTCGTGGCACACCTTGTACCTATATGAAAAGAAAAACTATTATCTTAGAAATAACTAAGTTTTTTTCCTCTTTATCCTATTTACTTCTCGTATTTATTTTTCACTTATATACTCACACATTTGTGTTACATGAATGTATGAACAAATAAATAAATAATTGCGTCCTGAATCTACTTACTATTTATATAAAAAGAAATATATCTGTGTGTAGATAATTTATTCGTATATATTTTCTTGTTATTTAAAATACCTAAAGCCGATAGCGTAGCATTAAACTTTAAAAGACATTAATCCTGGAGAAGTCACTGTATCAGAAATATCTTTTCTGGGGCGAGAAATTATATAATATGCAAAACCTTCCTGGTTTAAAATGAGTTAGAGCATTGAAGGCCTACTGGGTTGTAGAATCCTCTAATTCATCTAACGGCCGTGAACGTACATTCAAGAGCCGGTTGAAAATGTCTGTAGATGTATTTTACAGAGATATCATCGTTTTATGGAAGTCTTAAACGGCTGTATGTAGACAACGTCACGTTAATCCTGTCTGCCTGAACTTACAACTACTTGTTAATGAGTTTGTAAATCGTAAACTGTCTTCATTTAGCGTTGCACATTGTACTAAATTGCATAGTTTAATATTATTATTGTTTCGGGTCATTTAACCTTATACTTTTAAACCCTGCTGCGGAAAATGTATATCCCTGCAGTTTCTGTTTCTACGACAGTTTCTAGTAATATAATTCGTGGATAATATCTGGCTTCCTCCCGTTCTTTATTCTGTCACGAGAAACTCAGTTCTTGTCATATATTTATTTTGAATAATATCTAGTTTACTTATTATAAAATTACTTGATTGATATTTCACACTACCGCTTTTCAAATTAACAATGAAAGAGTTAAGGGTCAAAGACTTATGCTGATTAAGGGGATTTATAGCTTATAATGGAATCAAAACAAGTTCTTCAATAATTTAAGTATAAATATTTCGCCAGTGGAATGCCAAACTAGGTAAATGAATTGAAAAGCTCCCATGCTAGACCATTCGGCTACCATCTTCGTTTTAACAATAGGTACGTATTTAATTGAGAAATCAGTTATTTTAAATACAACAAACAGTATCTACGTCAATAATAAATGGAGCTTTTAATTTTTCATCCCACAGAGCTTTACCAATTACAATATAATAATTATAGTCAGATGATCACGCCAGGTGGCGATTATATCGATATTTTAAGTCTTCGAAGGAAATTGTAATGACTTTATACCTTCAAACACTTTGAATTAAAAATCTCACTAGTAATACCATATGAAGGGAGCAAACACAGAACATTTCGCTCTACAGATAGAATGGAATGTTTTATCTGCAAGCAGACGGGACATATTGCAACCAACTCTCTGAATCTCCCAGTAAAAAATATATCAATACCATAGAATTATGTAGCACACTATTCTAGTAGTACAAATAACTCCACAACTACCATTGCTGAACCAAATATACCGCTTCCAGAGCATATCAATTTTCAAGGAAGACGTCACTCAGGTACTAGCCTTCCAAGCGAGGTATCATCTGATGTTCTACATCATAGCACTTTAATGCTTAACAGCAACCCTTATTTTAGGCCTTAAAATCAAAATGAATCACTACGAATATTACATCTCTTTTATCCAATATACTTACGCACAATACACCCGAAAAGATCGATTAAAAACAGATTCACTCGTTGGTTCAAAAACATCAAAGCACACCTCACTTCTAAAGGATTTGCAGTGCTTGAGATTTCCTATCTCAAAAACTAAGGACTACTAATATATTCGAAACGAGTCAGTGGCGGAACTTCAACAGAACCGGCTTAGAAGCATAAGCTTGAAATGTCTGGTGCATGCATTAGTTACAATTTGTTGTGTAATTTGTACCCTTAAATCATAACTTAGGAGAAAGTTAATTACTCGATCGTGTAAATTGCCTTCTTTCAATTGCCTTTATTCTTATTGGTGACTTTAATCCATAAAACGCAATATGTGGAATCAAATATTTGTTCGGTAAGGGTAAAATTTATTAAATATTATCAACTTGTGCCTGCTGAATAGAAAAAGCACCACACATTTAGTATATAATATATAATTATTATATAAATGTAACTATTCCTCAAATATACACCACTTACGTACTATAATAACACCTGACTCGAAATCACTAAATCTACTTATCGCAGTAATAGCTTACTTTTGCTCAATGTTTTTGTAAAAACTCTAACACCGGTCCAGATTATAGCCCTTCTAAATCTTACTACATCGAGTCTAAACTAAATAACTGGAATTGTACAACAAAATATGGACAAAAAATAATTTTCAGCATAGTGAATTCATAATAACATGATTACAATACAATCATAACAACTTGAAACATGAAACTATTCCTCCACAGCCTTGTAGCTCCTCGAACTGAAATTTTCTATGCACTTGCCATCAAGAAAGAAGTATTTTGAAATTTTTTTAATTAAAAAAAACGCATTTGACATTGCCTAGAAACCTGGGAGCTACAACAAATTAATTGAATTAAGCATATCAGAAAATATGTTTTTGAAAGCGTCCAAACTGAAACAGCATATAGAGTCACATCCACAACTTTAGTTTTTAGCATTACATTATTTATCCTGGCTGTGAACAGCACAATATGTGCCAGTATCGCCAGTGACTAACCTATGACAGTGATAGTGAAACTTACTCCTTCTATGCAGGTTATCTTAGTCTCCATTGACCTGAAAAGGTCATTTCAACTACGTTCTGTCTACTGCAAAACTGTAGTGTGTTGTATGTTGTTATGAAAAAAACACAGTTCTCATTTAGATGTTTCAAGGAATATATCTATGTATAGAAAACATATACTGGTATTTCGGCTTATTAGGCCTTTCCCAATAGAGTAAATCTCTATTACTGTACAGTATGTCTGTACAGTAATAGACATTTACTCTATTGAGAAATACCTAACAAGCCGAAATACTAGAATATAGTATTTTCTATATATTCTTTGAAACATAATGAGAAAGAACTGTGTTTTTTCAAGACAATTATTTTCACACTGTTTCATAAAGAACCATCCGCTTTCAGTATCCACTTTACTTTCAGAATAATTTGACGAGTTTCAGTGTCGCCTTTTCATTGATTCGTCCTAAAGAATTTTAAAAGCAGTTAGTTCTTTCACATTACCGAAATAAAAAATCAACGATTTCCATATGCACTATGTGCTGTTAAAGAAACATGATAATATGGGTATACTTTGGACGCTGTTAAAGAATATCAATGGTACATTTGTGATGATCTAAATTTAATCGAGACGTTTTTGGGTTTATGATCAGTGTTTACTAAATATGGTTATTTTCTGTGTCGATAGAACAGTTTTGCTACTCTTGTCATCATTACGTCAAATGGAGCTGGGAATAATGGATAACATATCATAAACCAACAGTCTTCAAACAGTTCCACTAGTTGATTCAAAGAAAATATTATTCCACCTCTTCTTTGTGGAACCTCAAAGCGCCCACCCATATGTACAAAGGTTCCCTCTTCTAGGGGCCAGCTCTTCCCAGGAGAGAGAGAGAGGGGGGATTTTGGAATAGAGCAACAAATGAAAGAAATATTACATGATGACAATTTTGAAAATTGTGCTTGAAAAATGCAGCCGAATTGGAATAATAGTCCAATAGTCTTTTAAATAGTCTAAATAGTCACAAATTTCTTGGTAACAAGAAGTCCTCGTTTTTTCAAGATGATGTACAAAAGTTGTAGCATTTAAAAATCCCATGTTATAATTTATGTTGGATAGTTCTGTTCTTGTCTAAGTTCTGTTCTTGTCTTGTCATTATTCTAGTTTCCCAAAGTAGCCTGCATAGTGCTGCCTCCTAGTTAGATTCTAGTAAGGACTCAAATTAAGATTTCTAACGTACGGATTCGACGACACGACGCGTGAGCGAGAGGTTGCTGTTACGATATAAAATAATACGATTTTGAGAGCACCCAAAATTTTAAGAGTTTGTGGTGATCATAAAACATTGGATCATTTCACCTAAATTACATTCTGGTTAGTGCTATTCTCAAATTCCTCAAGAGTCAAGCAGCTTTATTTAAGGCCACACAAGATTCTAGGTAAGTCTTGTTACCTAATTTGGATGTATTTCCAAAGTTAATCACGCTTAACTTTCTTTTAGGCCTTTTATCTTTCCATCGTCTTATTATCCTGAGATTTTTTAATTTGTATGCAGTCTGTCCGTTGATGCTATTTAGTTTTTATTCAACATTTGGTGGCACGTCCCGGATCTATATTAGATTAGTCGTTGATCTATATAACCACCAGAACCTTTTATTGAACACCTATTAGATGCTGGTAAATGTATTTCCCGATAAAATGATGCCAAATTGCAGTTAAAGTCCAGATATCCTAAAGGCAAGGTATGCAGAGCAACAGCCATTTTGTTCCACCAGTGGTCACAGGAATTTCAGCTAAGCATATATTTTATTCTACCTCTAAACTTTAAATATAATAAATAATAACATTATTTTCAACTAAAATATTAACATGTTCAATCTATAAGTGGTTATAATTAATTATATTAATATTTAAAATATTTATATGTACGCAACGTATACGTATACTACTGCATAGTAACTGATTGTTATTAATGTATAGTGAATGAACATTATTTACAATAATTTCTACATCTCCCTATTTGAACGATAGTTCGTCATATGCTCACTAAAATATTATTATTAGATAACATTGAAATTAAGTGTATTCGTCAATGATATACCGAGTATTAATTTCTACATATATTAGATATCGTATGTTATTGTTATGGTAAACAATTAATGGTTGCTTGTGTATGTGTATGTCATAGTTGTAAGTAAGTAGTAATATAGGTCTCAAAAAGTTTCTCTCTATTTTTTATTGTCTTCTCTGAGTAGTTATATTTTATTAGTTACGTAACTACGTAATCGATTACTCTATCATTTATAATTATTGTTAAACTGATTGGCGCCCTGGCTAAAGAAAATATATCTACCCACTTAGTAACTTAACATATTATTAAGTACTTGCAAAAACAGAAAAATAACTCACGACCCAATGCACCGCGAAAACAAAAGCTAGCCAAACTACGTTGCCTAGGTAACTGTTAGAGAAAATTTGGGCACAAAGTGTATATAAAAAATGGGTTGCCGAATGTCCTTGAAAATACATTTGTTCACGTTTAATTTTTATCCCTGAAAATCTTGGAGCAATAAGCGATGAACTAGATGAGTGCTTTTATCGAGACAATCAATTAATGAAAAAAACTATATCAAGGAGTCTGCAATGAAAACATGATGGCGCATTACTGTTGAATGTTGTATCGTGGTAGGTATCGTGACAATCCGATAGTTGCTCGATAAAAAATCTAGCTTGAGAAAAATATGTAGTATTATGGAACAGTAATTGAAAACTTGATATAAACTACCAGAAATATTAAGTAAATACCTATTTACAAAATGTAAACTGCTTGATATTATAAGCGTTATGTAAAACGCATATATGCTATTTGCAGAATAGACTTTATTTTTCTATAAAAATTCTGGTCGTGAGATTCACTTTATGAAACGGTTTGAAAAACGCAACGGAAACGAAGGCATTAATTTTTTATGAAAAAAACTCGGCCCAAGTTTTAATTAATCTTTTAAATAATGTAGCAGAGTTCGCAGCTTTTTCCCTACAAATTTCAAAATAAAGCTATAAATCTGTCATCATATAAGTTACTGAAATAGCCAAGCAAAGTTTTCTTATAAAATATGTATATCTAGTAAAAGCAAAAGACTTGCAACTTTCAATTTAAAAATCGCTAGTAAAAAGTTTGTTTAAACTTTCGGAATAGCCTAACGTCTTTTATCCTGCAACAAGGAAAATATGATTTACAGGAGTCAATGCGGATGAGAAAAAAATTTTAAGTTTTAGTATATATACAGTGTTATTCAGAACTTATCCATAATAAAATTTGGGGATGTTCAACATACATGTAGAAATGTGGAAGTGCAAAAAAAAATTTTTTGGCGGCTTCTGAAAACTATTTAAAAATTTTTCATTGCACACCACTGGATAATGGTCCACTGTAATGGAGTGACCTTGGGACTGACAATGCAAACTGGTTAGCACGAAAAAAACTTCGGAAGTTCTGAGAGTATACCGACACCCGGCGCAAACAAGATTTGCAGCGTTTTTACTTTAAAATAAACTTAAAGATAGATAGATGTGACCAAAGTGACGTATCTTTAAAATGAATAAAATTTTGTTACACTAATTTTGAAGAATTGCGTTACTTGATTACTAGGTATTAGAAACATGAAATTTATAAAAAATTTGCACATACCTTGTTACAAAAGCTGTCCGAAATTTTGTCCCTCGACTTCTACACACTTTTGGGCACGCCGTTATCCAATTTTGCCGCACTAAACCGAATGTTCCTCCTGGTTGCTGATCTTGTAAACGCAAATTATTAAGTAAATTGGGGATTTTCAGCATTTTGCTGCAACAACCACTCACAAAACCTAACTCGTAATTAATAAGCCACTGGTAACAGTCCATTAACTCAGCATTACTGTACACATGAGCCATTTTGAAAATTTTACAGTTTAACACTCCTGCGATAAATAAAACACCGGCACACAGAGAGTACACACATAGACTGATAACTGAATAGACAATAGAGATATTATCCCCGCTCCAGTTCTATTCGCTCGGTCATCGATCGAGGTACGAAAACGTGTTTACTTTTTTTACCACATTCTTAGGAATGTGGTAGGTATATCAGATGTTGAACTACAGTTGCCCCTTTACGTAGACCTTTATAATGGTATAACTTTAAACATTGTTTAGGGGAAATCCTAAGACTTCTATTATAAATTTTTTTGGTGATATCGATTTCTTATTTAAGGATGCACATATCCTCAAAGTTTTAGAGATAAATTCTGAATAACCCTGTATATATGTAATTTTGAATTTTTTAATATGTATTACTATATCTATATCTGTTTTTCTTTAGACATCTAACATGTATAGAAATCGTCTAAAACTTAAAAAATCGTAAAAAACTAAAACACAAAGGTAGAAAAATACTCTGATACAGAATAACAACATTTATCCACCAAATATCTTGCCTTAAATAAACATTCAGTTTTTGAACATCTCACTTTATCCGGTAAATTATTAAAAAGGGAAAGTCCCATGTAGTTAGGAGAATAAGAAGTTATGATAGTCACTATTTACAATAATTTTATTCAGATTTTTAAAAACGTAAATACACATTGCAAAAGTGTATATGCTAGGTAGGGTAAGGATGTTATATTATTTAATAGTAGTCCCGCAAGAATAGGTCGTGGGAAGGCCAGATATGCATCTTAAAACATTTTTCTGAGCACTTTCGCCTCATGACGCCAAATATTAAGTAAAAGTAAAATTACACCAGAAACAAACACCATACCTTAGCCGAGATTCAACCTGGGCATAATATAAACAAAGAAGTTGATCTATACAGAGAGCAGTTCGTATATTTCGAAACAAATAGGTAACAGATGTCAGTTTAGAAACAATAGTCTCACAATGATACTTCCAATTGAGGTTTTTATGTAAGTTCAAACCTAAAAACTTTATTGCTTCTCCACTACTAGACAAAGGAATATTATTATATAAGTTTAACTTATCATAGTGTTTCTGACTAGTATGAGACCTAACAACCTTAGTTTTCTCAAAATTAAAATATAATGAATTCCGAGAAAATCAGTCACTTCAGTTGTTCAATAAAATATCACATTCATGTTCCAAGATCTGTTCTGATTTATTGGAAATGATCAAAGATGTATCATGAGCATACATAGTAAAATGAGTTTTAAAGGAGATAGTGTCAATACCATTTATATATAATAAGAATAGTACAGGGCCCAAAAACTCAACTATAATTGACTAGGCCATTTTGTTTATTATAATTTATACTAACAAATTGCTTCCTACACTAAGAAATGTAATAACCTAATCTAATGCAAGACCCCGTGTACCCTGGCTATATAAATTGTAAATGAACTGCTCATGATTGACATAGTCGAATGCCCAACTAAGATCACAAAAAATCAAACCGGGCACTCACGGACTTCTAGAAAACCCAAAATATTTTCAAAAAATGAATGAAAAGCTGTAGTTGTTGACATACCAGTACGAAATCCATGCTGGTTGCATGTAAGAATATTACATTTTTTTAAGTATTCAAATATTCAACATTCAAATACCTTGAAAAATCGGCAGGGTATTGTTACGGGTCTAATAATAATAATAATATTAATAATAATAACACCTCTCATTCTAATCATAAGGATTAGCCCGAAAGTCTGTGACTTGTGTGGGAGAGGGGGCGGCATAATATTATTTAGCGGGCCGCATTTGCACCTCACGAACGCCTTACATTGTTAGGCCCTAACCACCATTTAGTGCTGGAATGAGGGAAATCTGGAAAATCTCATTAGTTATAGGGTCAGTCAAACCTCAACTGATTTTAATCTCTCACATTAACACCAAGTTGACATTCTTCCCATTTTAGGTCCCTGCCCATCCCATCCCATCCCTGCGAACAAGCTTTGATCTGCTAGTAAACAATTTAACTACAAATTGTTTGGTGGAATGGGGATTCGAAATCACGACCTCTGGGTTGAGCGTTCGAGACATTAAACCCTGAGCCGAAAACCCTCGCCTGAAATATTATGTTTATATTTTATATTTGCCTTATGTTCTGTGGAGAGAACTCTTCGATGACAACTCTCTCCTGAGGCAGTGGTTTCTTCTTTAATAAAAGTGGTGTTGATAATATGGAGTATATAATAGTTTTACTATTACGCTGTTTAAATAATTTGTACCAGGAAACACACTTGAAAATATCTAATATTTTTACAAAAGTTAATATGGAGTAGGTATATTACCATTATCATAAATGAAATTAATCAGATATTTACCCTAGATTATCAGCAGCGAACTAACGAAGATGAACCCGTATTTTATTAGAACCAGAAAATAACAAACCATCTTTCTCCATCCATATTTATTTATCTCCAATTTTTTGATGAAAGGTTTTTTATTTTGCGGTGTCGATTCGTCGAGATAATTTGACAATAGTAGTATAAATATAAATGGTAGTAAGTATTTTGTTAGCACATTATACATGAATTAATGGTTTTACATTTTTTCAAATTCGATTGCCTACATCTATAGATATCTAATTAATTCTGTAAGAAGTAGGTGCGTGATAAAATCTGTGAAATAAATTTCCTATTACTGTTGAATAAGAAGCGTAAAGATAAAGTAAGCCTCCCTAGAGTCGTGTTATTTCTTAAGTTACAGAATTTATGTTACTAGAGATACTTTCTTTGTTTGTAAGTAATACTTTATGGAAATTAATTGTCATGTAACTTGTAAGGTTGGTAATACAACTTGTTGAACTATAAAATGATAGACATTTTTCCAGACAGGGAGTCATCAATAATTTACAGGAGCCTATTTATCATCTAAAGCCTTGTAAATCATGCCCGTACAGCTCGTGCATGGAAAATATGAAACGAATAGTTAAAATACTAACAGTTTTTTGTCTGACATCAGAATATTGTGAACCATACAAGACACAGGGAAAATTTAACATTTTAAGTAATCACTATCACATGCTTATAATATTGCTAAATTAGAGTTCCTTCAAAATAATACAGAAAAAGTTAGCCGCTAGTTAGGCCTATTATAAAGCTTCTCAAACACTTTTAAACAATTAAAATACATTAGGTTTACTATACAGAAAAGCAATTACATATAAAACCAGTAGATTACTTCATGTTACGTTAAATAATATTTGTCTAATTCACTTCGAGACGTAATACTTGTCACTTTCTGAAAATTATCGCCTGTGTTCAAATGAATTCTGATAAGACATATTGTTGCATACTATTTTCATTCCTAGAAAGAAATGTAACTAAGAAATTATCGAACGAAGTGAGTTTAAATGCGTAATTTATGTTCCTTACAGTTACTCATTCTTACTTCATCTTTTTATACATCGATTGTAACTCAGCCGTTGTATTCCTTGTCAAGCTTCTAATAGTGACAATATACCGCTTAAAGAAAATCTTACTCTGGACATTTTGTTTCATTCCACTTTAAATTACAGATTTTTGGTATCCTTCTGCGGCCCACGTTCTTAGAATTCAAAGGAGTTCGAGAGGTTCCAACAATACTAATAAATTATTTTAATTACCTTTTTACTGGTTAGTATAGTATTAATTACTTCCGAATTCGATAAATTATACCGATTGCCATCAGCCAGTATCAATTGAGGAGGAACACGTTCATTAATTTAAGCAATCTTGTACAGTTTAATGTTTACGAGATTATTATTTAGTCGGAAATAATAGCCTGTTCTATACTGAATAATGATGATATTAACACTTCCGCGAAACATTGCCTCTAATACCAAATATTAATAATACTAGTACCAAAAACAATGAAACTTGCAAAGAAGCGCAGAGTTTCCTTTATTATCCTCTAGTAATACTTTTTTGGATCACAGTAAATAAATAAATATTATTTACTGTATAAATAATACTGTGTATTATAATATTAAATTATTATAATTATTAATGATTATGTAACAAAGCTAGCCTACAAATTTCATAGAATTTATAACTTCACAAGCAATTATTTGAAAACGCGACATTTTCTTGAATGAATATAATGCGAACGTCTGAGACATGTGTGGGAGGGGGGCATCTATTATTCAGAAGGGACTCAGGAATGACTTACGTTGATAAGCCCTAACTACCATTCAGTGCTGGAATAAGGAGTACCTGGAAAACCTGAGCTGATAGTATTCTCATTCTAGAAAAACACTCCAGGATAATTACCGACCCATTCTTGCGAATAGGCCTTAATATGCGAGTAGACAATTTAATTAAGACGACCGCGATCGAAACACTGAACTCTGAGTCACCGATTCGATAAGTCTGCTATTCAGTTATTTGCTGAAGTAGAATTTACTTTTTTCTACGAGCGTGCGAAAAAGTCCACATTTCCGCAGCCAATTGCCAGCCAATCTGCTGTCAGTTTTCAAAATACCTATAATAGCACATTTAATATAACATTGTTAACAACAAATAGTGTTATTTGATGTATGATTCATTTTCTCTAGAATAAATGTGCGTATTGTTTATTTCTAATTTTTCTCACGTTCGTAGAAAAAATGTTGTTCCTAACACACGCAAAGAGTGTCTTTACCGCACTCGACTGCTTGACCGAACTCCGCTTCGCGTCGTTCGGTCAACGGCAGTCGCGCACGGTAAAGTTCAACCTTCCGCACTTGTTAGGAAAACTACTATTGTTTTCATTTGTTATCGTTTTCCGTATTTCCAGATGTTAATTTTCTAGAGTATCAGATAATATACACACTCCAGAATACTAGGATAAATAAATTAAACAAGCTTCCATTGTCTTTGTGTTAAACCAACATTATTTGAGTTCTAAAATGCAAAAGGGAACAGAAATAAAACGTATTTTAATATTACAAACTGAAATTATGATTCTAGAAATGGAATAGAATGTTCTTTAGAAATATCTTTAAATATAATGGTACAACGAAATTAGAAACAGCATATTTTTATTGGATAATCTCGACTGAACTACTCCTCAAATATTTCTAAGCGCTTTTCGCTACTCTTCGTCACTGGAGATGTTGTTTTTTGATTGTTAAATATCATTTTCTGTAAAACTTTCACTTGCACGGGTCACTATTTTCATTTTGACTTTGCGCTGGTAATAAAATCCACGTTTGACGTAAAAATATTGATGACATGAAATCATAACCATTAAGTTGAACACTTCTGTTCTGTTATTAAATATGTAATGTAATGTAGCTTTGGGATAAAATAATAATAATAATAATAATAATAATAATAATAATAATAATAATAATTGGGGCTCGTTGCAAGCCCTGACCAGTTTCTACCAAAAAAAAAAAAAAAACAAAAAAAAAATAATAGTATTTAATGGTGCATCGAACACCCTCGTCTATCGAAGCCGTGTAATGGGTACGGAGGTCCCTGATGTCAACTGGTGGACCTGCCATAGGGCGCCGGAGACAATTATGCTCTCCTCTTGCTCGGCACATGCAGTCTCGGCCTATATCCATACACACAATGCGGCTTTACGAGTGCTCTACTACTTTCTACGGCACTTGTACGAGATAGATCATCATCATCATCATCATCGGTGCTGCCATACGCTCGGTGGGATATTGAGTCCGTCGTGGGGAATGAGAAGTGCCGAATTTATTGGAACTATTAATTTCCCACACTCAGGCAGATTCGAGCCAATAAGCCTGATGTAGTCCTCCTCGACCACCAGCTCAAGACAATGTTTGTCATCGAGTTCTCAGCTCCTGCCGAGAACAACGTTGTCTTGAAAGAGGAGGAGAAACGAACAAAATATCGAAACCTTCTCTTCGAACTCCGCAGACTCCATCCAGAACATACTGTGAAGCTTGTTGTACTGATAATAGGAGCCCTAAGTGGAGCAAGATACACTGCTTTCGGAACTGAAGGTCATACCGGCATGCCGAACTCAGGTTCCCGGACTCAGTAGTTGGTTACCCCACGGACGTGGGGAGTAGATACTGTTAACCAGCAGCGGCCGACCCTTAGAATCGGAGCCAGGGAAGCGGTTGACTGGATTTCGACAAAAAAAATATATACAAATACAAATACAAATATATTACAAAACAAAACAAAATATTACAAAACAAGATTACAAAATTAACTTGATCCACTGTAAGCAAAGCTTGTGTTGTGGATCAATAAAGTTAAAAAAAACAAAATAAGATATGTATACACATATATAGAATATGTCGCTAACAACAAGTAAAGCAAAAACAACACTAAAAATAAGAAGGCTCTTGATGAAAAATAAAAATAGGAAGGCTTCCGATGAGACAAGGAACAGCAGTCAGTGAACGACTAAGTAAGAAATTGATATATCATTCATAAGTAATTTTAAATTTATCATAATTATTATTTACGTACTGTTTCAACTCTTTCTTTAACTTATTTTTATTTTCGATTCTTTTAATGCATGTAGGTAATAAATTAAATATTTTTGGAGCAAAATACGTAATAAATCTTTGCGTATGAGTTAACCTGCACAATGGAATCACTGCAGAAAAACTTTCTACTGCCCTGGTACTATATAAATGTGTTGTATACAATACTTCTGTTGACATATACCATAATAGACTATGGTAAGTATATAATTTTCTAACATTAAACACTCCACTTTCTTTAAATAAAAGACCAGTGGAGTACTGTCTGTCTTTTTTAAACATTATTTTTAGTAACGTATTTTGAGTTACTTGAAGCATTTGTAAATTTGCCTCATACAATCCACCCCAAATAATTATACAATATCGAATAATAGACTCAGCTAGAGCGTCGTACACCATAATCATTAGTTTTTTGTTTATTACATTCCTTAGTTGATAAAATTTGTATATTAGTTTTCTTAACCTTTGTACTGTATATTCTACATGTTCTTTCCATCTGAGACATTGGTCTACGACGACTCCCAAATATTTTATGAAATTCACCCTTTTTATATACATACATTTACAATCTATTTTTTCTTTACACAAATTTTTATGGAGCATGATTGTTTCTTTATTAGGTATGTCTTTCAGTGTTGGGCTGAAAGTAACAAATTTAGTTTTGGCAGCATTTAAACTTAAGAAATTTGCATTCAACCACCCACAAGTGACTTGAAGACCCTTTTCTGCGGTTTCATACACCTTGTCCCATGTATCACCGATGAAAACAATAGCCGTATCATCAGCGTAGGAAACAAAATGCGTATTCTCGATGCTTATGTTGTAGATGCTATTAATATATATAAGAAAGAGCAACGGCCCTATTACCGTACCTTGAGGTACGCCCATAGTCAAAATCAAGGGGTCACTAATAGTATTATCAATTTTAACGACTTGTTTCCTATTTTTTAAGTAGTTGTCAATTAAATTTAAGGCTACCCCAATTTTTTCTAATTTTTGCAATAAAACTCCATGATTAACAGTGTCAAACGCTTTAGCCAAGTCTAAGAATACTGCTAGACACTTTTTGTTGCAGTTAATATTATCTAGGATATGTTTTACTAGTGAAAAAACAGCATTTTTTGTAGACATATGTTCACGAAAACCAAACTGACAATTTGACAGAATATTGTTCTTATTGAGAAACTTAATAACTCGATTCTTTAGACATTTTTCAAATATTTTGGAAAAATTATTTATAATAGATATGGGACGATAATTTGTAGCAAGTTTTCTTTCTCCCGATTTGTAACAAGGAACTGTAATTGATTCTTTAAAAGCTTCAGGAATACAACCATTTAAAAAACTAAGGTTGATAATATGACATAAAGGATTTGCAATATTTAAGTGATATTTTTTTATCAAAAAACTTGAAACTCCATCCGGCCCTGGTGAGGCATATAATAATAATAATCCGTTTCTAACGCCATATCCTAAAATGACATCTATTTTAGGACAGTTTCAATGAATTAAAACAATGTCATCATTGGCAAGTGAAAAAAAAGTGTGAAATAAAGAAATTTTTTATTTCACAGTGTGAAACAAAATTTAATAATCAACAGACAAAAAGTTCTTACATCAAACATTTATTAATTATTAATTATTTCAAGAAGAATTTTATTCATAATTTAACGAAAATTTATATGAATAGTACTTACTGTTACCAACATTATTTATATTTATTCCTGTAATTATAGGTTCACATGTGCGAAAAATATTTGGTTAATTTTAATGGTGGTAATATGGGGTGATTGTGCCGGTAAGCCGGCCACCTTTGGTAGTCGGCCACAGATCAATTTTAACTAAGATTATTTAAAACCTAAAATTAATTCATGCCATCTGTTGGTAGTTAGTGGTAGTTTATAACCAATACCAGCTAGTACCAAATTTTGCAGCAGTTGGTATTCCTGATAACTAGTCAGTTTTAATTCAAATTTAGGACCAGTGACGGTTACAAAGCTAGTACGTGTTGTAATTTGAAAAACGTTCATGCAGCCAACTTTTTGAAGGTAAGTAGCAATGTTAAGACTAACTAAAATACAACTTTAATGATTTGCTTACTTAGAAGATGCTTTAAATTAATGAATTAATCCATTAAAAATATTATATTTTGTTTTTATAGGTTAAAAATTCTATGGCCGGTTACTGGCATAAAATTTTTACCTAAATTTAGTAGTCGGCCCTCATGGCCGACTACTAACCACTTTAAATTTATAATTCTTGTCTCTTTTCTAATTTAACGATAGACATATGTTTGTCTTCGTCTTACATGGAGCTTGGTTTGTATCATGTTTGTCTTATTTTTAGTAGTCGGCCACTTAATATATTCATTATGGAAAAAATTTGTGAGTTCAAATCTGGGGGCCGACTATTGAAATACATGGATGTGTATTATTTTTTAGTGGTCGGCCGTGTAAATTTTTTATCTTATTGTTGAAGTTTAAGACTCATTTCTTTCATTATTAACAATTTCAGAACATGCAAACTATTAAAAAAAGAAAAATACATCAATATACAGATGATAATTTACAAGCAGCCATTCAGGAAATCCATAATGGTGGTAAAATTCGAGAGATGTGCCGGAAACATGGAGTTCCTAGAGCTACGGTACAGGACCGTCTCAAAGGTAGAGTCTTAAATAAATCACGGCAAATGGGACCGGATCCTGTCCTGAAATTTGAAAACGAAAAAAAAATTGTTAAATGGGTAATAGAATTGGCTAAGTGTGGTTTTCCTATAAAGAAACAGGAATTACTATCAACGGTGCAGAAAATTGTGCAAGATGAAAATATTATAACCCCATTTAAAAACGGCAGACCGGGACAAACGTGGTATTTACGATTTTTACGGCGACATCCAGAAATATCTGTTAAGGTTGCAGAAGCTATTGACCAGTCACGAGCAAAAGTCACAGAAGAATACATCAGATCTTGGTTTCAAGATCTACAAACATTTCTTGAGGATATAAATTGTACTGAAATTCTGAATGACCCAAGTAGAATCTTAAATGCCGACGAAAGCGGCTTTGGACTATGTCCAAAAACTGGAAAAGTTCTTGGGCCAAAAGGATACAAAAATCTATATGAAATAACTCGTGGCAGTTCAAAAGAAAATTTAACTGTTCTAGTTACATTTACCGCAGATGGTCGGTTGTGTCCTCCCGTTGTGGTGTTCCCATATATTAAGCCACCTCGCGCTGTTGTAGAAAGTATGCCGCATTCCTGGATTCTCGGTAAATCAGATACCGGATGGATGAGGGGGGACGTATTTTTTGAATTTGTGGCTAATGGACTCAATAAATGGCTGAATGAACAGAAAATTACGAGGCCAGTATCATTTTTAGTTGATGGGCATCGGTCCCATATGTCGATACAGTTGAGCCAGTTCTGTGATGAAAATCAGATTATATTGTATGCGCTACCTCCAAACACAACCCACATCATGCAGCCTGCCGATATGTCAGTATTTAAACCCCTTAAGGAATATTGGCGGCAGGCCGTGCGCAAGTGGCAAAATGAAAATATCAACTGTGTAGTCACCAAGGTTGATTTTTGTAAGATTTTTGAGGAAGCATTGAGTCATCCTCATATGCAGAAGAATATAATCAAAGGATTTGAAAAATGCGGACTATACCCTTTTAAACCCGACGCGGTCGACTATACAAAATGTGTTCAGAATAGACTTGAGCAAGTAAATCAACATGAAACTGAACAAGCATCTGAAATCACAGATACTGACATTGCAAGTACAGTCAAGGTATTGACTGCAATAAAACTGAAACATTTTGAACGAGAAATTGATGTTGATTATATTCTGGATACTGTGAAAACTTTAGGAAATCAAGTATCTAGAAATAGCATTCCTGAAAATATACATATTGCTAATAGCCTTACTGATGAGGACAACACCAAAGAGGCTCTGAGTATTTCTGAATATATAGTAACAGATGATGGCTCTCTACAACCATTACATGGAAAAGATGCTCGCGTAATAATTTTACAAAACGAACTCATAACTCCCGCGATAGAAGAATCTGTTGCAAATGAACAAAGATTTGCGAATTTAGATATTCAGATCGATAATAAACATCTCACTGACGGCTCTGCACTCTGCGAGAAAGTGCCCCTTAGTTGCACTTCCACTTCATCAGATGATTCAGATGTCGATGTCACATCAAGGACAGAATATGTTTCAGTCATGATACATAAAGAAAATGTGACACCTAGTGTGACACCACCGTCCTCCATATCGCCACAATTGAAAAATGAAAATAAAATTAACGCCGTGTTAGATGTACATGAAATTTCTGCGGAGTTATCACCTTTTAAAAAACATTTACAGTATCCTTGCCCGTTAGAAAAATCATCAAAAATACCAAGAAAAAGATTTCCTAGCGCAATATCTTCTGAGGCATGGAGAAACCATTACCTTAAACAATCTATGGAAAAAGAAGAGAAAGAAAATGCGAAGAAGAGGAGGAGGGAACAAATTCAGAAAAAAAAAGATGAGAAAGATATTAGACGCAAACATACTAAACGCAATAAAATTTTAAAAAGTGCAAATAGTGAAATACAAGAAGTAAAACAAAAATGTGGTACTTGTATGGAGGAGCTGTATAGTGATGCAGAAGACGAGAGTGAAAAAAATGTGGGATGTGACTTTTGCCCTCTATGGTTTCACCTCAGATGTACAAGATTTCGAGGGCGCAAGTATGATGATGTTGCTGTAGAAGAGAATTTCAAATGTGATCTTTGTCGTTAATTAATTAATTAATTAATTAGAAACATATATGTGATACGTATACCACTGAAAATTTTTTTGATTTTGTTTTTTTATTTGTTGTTATTTCAGATTTTCTTTTGTTTTTGAATTTTTTTTTATTTATGGTTTATTTTACTTAGTGTTTTTACCAATATACTTACAGTTATTATTAGTACTCACAATAAATTATTTCGTTTGAATAAAATTTTTTTTTATCTGGACCTCATAGTATACTGTGACTTGATCCTGTTAATCCTATTTAATGCATATTATTATCTTCTCGCATATCTTTAGTTCGGGCCTTTTTATCCTATTACGGTCCTATTTAAATTATGTATAAAATTTCACCGAATACTGATTTGTAGGTGGCCGAACAGTAACTTTTAATGGCCGAGTACTAACAAAAATGTATATTTTTTGTTAAAAAAATAATGCAATAAATATATAAAAGGATTTAATCAGTGTAATGGTAAGGTATTTTACAAAAAATATTCAAGCTGTAACTTCATATACTTTCATTAAAATATGATAAAGAATAGAACAGTTATGATTTTTTAAAGTCGAATATTATCTAAACTGGCCGACTACCGGCGCAATCACCTGTGGTGGTTAGTCTGATTTTCACCAACGACTACATCGGCAGACATGGCTGTTTCTGTAGTATTATTTGAAAATATCTTCTTTGACATTTCCTTTTTGTTCCGAATGCTATCTTCTATATATTTCTCAACAACTGTTGAGGATTTCCATCTCCCATGATGTTTTAAGGTAAGAATATCAGCTCTAGAACCAACTAATAGGATGCCGAAGATCTCATAACGCTTTGACCCGTATATTGCTAAGCATTAGATAAGTTAAGGTATTTAGCTATAATACTTGGCATTTCTTGAAAATGCATTTTTGAAAAATCCGATTCGTTGGACCGTACATTTTCTCCTCGATTTTGAAGAAAAACCCCTTTATGATTCACATGACTAGGGCGAATAACTGCATATTTATCGTAAATATTTAGTGGATTTATTCCATTAACTGTCTCACCAATTACCGTAAAAGCCCTTTCAATGTGGGTCTTCGAATCAGGTTGCAGTCTTTTCTGACAATGTCATCAATGGTCAATTATAGAGTTCCTATCGAGCTCTGATGATAAGCTAGAGGGAGATAAGCTCTAATGAGCTTAGCTCCCGCTAAGCCCATTATTAATGCAACTTTCAATATTAAAAACGTTTCATCTGGTGCTTCTAGTAAAAAACGTTCAACATCTGCCCTGCCAAAAACTCTAGAAGATTTCTTAGACCTATACCCAGCGGATTGTCTTTCCAAAAAAGCTTTAACATTTTGATTACTATTCTTTACATTCAAAACTGCTTTAAGAATCACAAACTTGGACCAGAAGACGTGAACGTTTTTAAGTTTTTACTTTGTACTTAAGATAAATATGTTAAAAGAACAGACTCAGAGATATGTTACTCACAGCTTTCTGCTTACACCACTGCATAAATTAATAAATCATACAATTTTCTAGATTTCGCTGGTAATAAAGTTAAGTTACAGGAAATGCTTGCTCTGATTTGCGGAGGAGTACCAGGAATAAAATCTTCCACGCTATCACTCATTTTGTTCCAAATAATAATTATTGTAAAGTGGAAAGTGTCAAATGCGACGTTTAAATTGTTCAATATTTCGTTGTTTTATTATTGGTTTCTATCGAAACAGCAATAGAATTTATTTATTACGTCAAGGTAACTTTGTCAATTCGCCGTATTTTTACAAAATTATATTGCTTTCTAATTGCGAATTCCGACACAACAAAGTTTGTATATAACTTGAGACTAAAATTTGTTTTTTTACTTGTGTGGTTTCGAGTCGGTGACTCAGGGTTTAGTGTCTCAATCGCTCAACCCAGAGGTCGTGGGTTCGAATCCCCATTCCACCACACAATCTTGAATTAAATTGTTTACTCGTAGATCAACGCTTGTTCACAGGGATGGGTTGGCAACCATCCTGGCGATGGCCTAGGATCGGAAGAATATCAGCTTGGTGTTAATGTGAGAAATTAATCAGTTGATGTTTGACTGTCCCCCTAACTAATGAGCTTTTCCAGGTTTCCCAAGTCGTTCCTGAGGCGCAAATGCGTCCCGCGAAATAATAATATGCTGTCCCCTCTCCCACACAAGTGTTAGACTTTCGGGCTAATCCTTATGATTAGAATGAGGGGTAGAGATATTACTATTATTATAGTACTCGCCTTCGGCTCATACTACAAACGCCCCACCTTAATAAAAAAAAACACCATTTTAGCCACTTGTTATATAAAATACTATTATTTATGTAAGCTTTTTACAGGGCTTTTTATATATCATTAAAAGGATAACTCAAAATAATTTTGATTTAAATATTGAAGATATTAGATTGAATTGTGCTTGATACACGTATATGGTGAAGATAAAATCAATTTCATATCCGCAAATTAAATTTTAGCTGTCGTAAAGGGAAACTCACTACATGACCCGAAGCTATTTCCAACTTAAAATGCTTTCATGTTCCTAGTTATTTAGGTTACCGTTTTATAAAATGTGTCTTATTTCCTATTCCCTTTTCACCGATCTAACCTTCACTCCAAAAATGGTTTACCGCAGAGGCGTATATAGCTAGGCCTCGGTCGTATAACCATTGGCGGAAAGTAGGGACGGCGCGGGATAACCCAAAGTGCACGCCTTGGCTCTCTATTAAACGGGAAGGATCATTTCTTTGACAGTTATATAAGAAAGGTAGTTCTTGTCAAGTTATTTACGTCACCATCAAGTTAGAGTGAGGTTGTGAATGTGGGAAATAAATGATACGAATACCTATAAATTCGTGTGGTCACCTATAAATTTACTGTAAACATGAAGCAGTGTTCCTTCATATACATCTTTATTAGGTAATCCAAATGCTATCCTGATCCAAAGTAGACTATAATATGTTGTATATAATTAACAAATGCATTTTGATATGGTAGTGCTGATGTTAGTAAGAGAGAGAATAAATTAGGAGAAAATAAGTTATAGAAAAATTCAAACAGTCGCAGCGGCAGCCATTTTTCTCAATAGTATATTACGTATTCTGATTCAGACTGAATTGGCACTGGCTACTATGCCGACAATGTAAATTCATTGCTACAGTCAAAGTTTATAAATTTCAGGTATTTGAATGATGACAAAATAATTTTTACATATTGACTTCCTATGCAAACAACTTTTTACTTAATTTTAAAACCACTTACATATGAGAAATATGAACAAGCGAGGAACTATAAGCAGCTTTGAGAAATCAAAATCTTACTCGAGAATTAGACTTAGTTAACAAAAAGTCAGATACAATTTTTTACAATAAATATTATAGGTATCTCAAACAGTAATATAATAAAATAATACATAATCGATCATTTGAAATTAGTTATATTTAAATAATCAGCACAAGAAAATAGTCAATGTTCAGTAAGACACCCGCATATTTTCTTTCAAAGTCAATTACAAAATACTCGTCAATTCTCCACTTATTGTATTTATTGTATGTATTTATAATTCATTAAGAACTTCTTAGTGATATGACACCCTTAATGGTGTAGATAAGTTAAGATATGTAGTTAAGTTAAGATATGTAGTCTTAAGAAAAGTTTCTTAAGTTTGCCTCAAAAAAGAAATGTGAAGAATGTAATGAATGCTATTATTTAATAAATTAACTAAATTCTATAAGTGGTTTTTTATTTCACAGGTATCCTCAAAAGAATTTTTGATGAATTAATTATGAATGCAGTAGTATTAGCCTTGATAGAATTATAATAATAGGGAATTTTTAATGAGAATGCAGTTAATGTACCGAATTACTTTTCAGTAGTGCAGAAATCGGTAAGCCCTTAGGGCATATCCTACCAGAAAATCTAAATAGAGAACGTTTTTGAAGTGACCCCAATATTTTTTAATTTTTATGATCTAATAACATTATTAGGGAATTCTAAATTCAAGAATAGAATGCACCCAATAATTCTTATTTTATTGTACACACATGTCACTAACTTTATATTACAAATTCAAATTCATTCATTATGCTTATCAGATATTACAAAAATAATGTATTATTAGCATTAATCAATACTAAACATAGCAATAACTTATAAAAAATAGTCAGACAACTAGTAAAACAAATACAGTTTTAAACTTCACATAAGATTACTTAAATTAGGACAGAGACAACTGCTTAGGGGTACTCTGCTGCCCTTCCATCAATTTTTAGAGGCACATGAACTTTTTTCTTTCTCCTATGTGCTAGATCTGTTACCAAATTTCAAGAAGCACATCTCTGATTTTCTGAACTATAAATTTTATCGTGATAATATTATTTTTTCTTTTATTTAACTAGGATAACAGGATTCTTCTTGGCTGAAAGATATAAAGGTAGTAAATCTATCAAATAAACTAACGACTACATTTCCTCACGTCACTATTTTTTATTATTACGGTTATAATTGAGGCAGTATACTTATATGTTCAGGAAAATTCAGATATGTATGTATCTGGTATATATTATGTATGTGCTGATATATATTATGAAAATGCAGGTATGTTATATGCAAAATAATGTAGAAGTGTATCATATTACCAAACTCAGATAAATAGTAAATGTCATTCCAGAGTTCCCTACTCAAAGAGTGCTCTAAATTAATCAAGATATTTTCGCTATTTATTAGATTTCGCCTCCTTTTAAATTTATCAATAAGGACTTCTGTCTGTCTGATCTGTGATCAGAAAAATAGTTGTCTAAAACACAACATGTGGTAATGTTCTCAATATTTATAAAAAAAATATGGTATATTGTGGTACATGATGTTTGTGTAACACTGGTTGGTCACCTCACTAAAGATGTAAAATCACAGTCATCACTTATAATGTCAATGTTTGGTTTATACGAAATAAACAGAACTTCAGTAGTCTTTTCAAAAAAAAGGTGGTATGTGCCCAAATGGGGATCTCTAATAGTCCAAAATATTCATAGTTTTAGCATGCAGCTTTTAATTATTTAAATTTAGCTTTTATATTTAAAACCAATTAATTATAGACCTTGTTTAAAGTATTATCTAAGTCAATTTTGAAAACTCAGTCAGTTGATGATATATGAAACTATCAGAGACAAATCGTCAGCAAACATTGTGAAAAAATTAGTACCCCCAGCATAGTCTATAAAATAAAATGTATGTGTGAAGTAAAAAGGACTGGATCCAATACTGAATTCTAGGGCACACCCACTTCAATTGATCAAAAGCCAAATTTAACCCTACTTACAAAGTTAATTTAATGCAGGAACACACTTTAATGCCACAGTTATATAATTTGTTCATTAAGTTGGCTTAATTTGCGTTGTCAAATACTTTCACAGAAAACGCCAAAGGGGCACTCCTCACCAGAGTCCCGTTCTACGTTAAATGAAAATTTATTTTTTTATTTCCAACTAATCCGGCAACCATAACTTTGACACAAAGTTTTCCAAATCGTTGGATAGGAAAGGATACCATGGATAACATGCTCGAAGCCCCATTTAAGCATTTTATTTGCCTTCAACATTCACAAAATTATAGCCGATTCTCTAATAATAATAATATCTTTATCCCTCATTCTCATAGTGATGATCCCGGAAGTCAGAGACTTGTGTGGGAGAGGGAGCGGCATATTATTATTTTGCGGGCCGCGAGTGCGCCCAGGAACGACTTACGATGTTATAACTTTAACTACCATTTAGTACGAGAATAAGGGAAACCTGGAAAACCTTATTAATTAAAGTGTACAGTAGGTTGTTAGCCATTTATACAGTGATATTGTAGTACTAGTTGCATATTAAGAACGCTACCAGCCTTATATACACAGATTTAATATTGGAGCAATTAGAAAAAGTTGACCACGCTGCGATTGGAACCGTCGTCAACCGCGGAGAACTGTAAATGAGGCTTTTAATAAAGTATATTATATGTATATCGAATTTGCATTCCTAATGTCTGTTAAATTTTTCTGCAACGACATATAGAAATAAATGCAATTTGTTTTTTTATCAAACAACTTCAAACAACCATTTAATTAACTGTGAAAATAATTTGTTATTTTTTAAGATAATATTAGAGTTATGAAGAATAAATTGATACTGCGACTTCTTATATCACAGTATGAAATTACTTACTTCTTGTGTATTCTTTGTTCTGCAGATTATGTCTTGCCCAATCCGTCCCCTCAATATATTTTCTTTTTATATTTCAGTTCCACCTCAAAAACCTACAATAATAGATGAAAAAGGAAAAGAAGTGTCTTCAATGGCTGGGCCTTATGAGGAGGGTGGAGACATGAAGCTAACTTGTATGGTATCTGGGGGTGAGTTTATAATTTAGATATTCCTATGAATTTCTGCTCAAGGGTATACAGATGCTTCCGCTTTGCTTGTCACACTGTCAATTATTTACCTCCATTTACTGACTAGTGCGTGAACATCAAGAACAAGGGTTGCATAAGTTTGTAAACCCAGGCAACATTATTTGTAGAAATAGTAGTAGAGCTCGTAGAAATTTAACTAGTAAGAATTTTTAATTTAAGGATAACCAGTACAAGAAAATTAAAGTGCTGTTTCTTCATAACTTGTTTTTACATTTGTCTCAGGATATCTTAGGATATCAGGATATCTGTTTTTTACTGTCTCGACGTAGTCTAACCTTGAATTTTTAATATTAGGTATGATAAGGGAATTTGGAACACCTAGTGGTCAATATTTAAAATATTATAAAAAGAACCAAGGATAACTGATAAAAAAAATGTGGATTTACTCATATCTACTGATAAAAATACTTTCAAGGAAAATATTCAAGGAGACTCTTGGACTTCTTATTGAATAGTGATTTTCGTAATTAAGTGTGATTTAATTACGAAGACAATATTTAGACAAACATTTGGGTTATATCCGATTTACTGCTAGGTTACACTTATCTTCGTCTAGCACACATAATATAGCAGCAGAACATTGTTGAGCTTTTATAATAACTGTTTTTATTTAAATAGAAAAGAAATTTAGGATTTCTCTGCCATGATCGAATTGAAAGTGATTCTCTGAAGTGTGTTGCCGTTGTACTGCCGAGGATAATAATCAACCAATCACAAAAATGAGACTTTTTTTAGAGTTATACATATACCTTTTTCACCAGATTCCTATATTTGTAAAAAATAACAGAAATTTAGTTGCATTCAAAAATATTTATTTAATATAAAATACCAACGACCTACTTAAATGATGGGTTAATTCTAGAAATGTTAAAGAATATAATAATTAATTTTAACCTACTTTTAAATTTAAAACAGGCAACCCAAAAAAATAGTAATAAATTTTATTTTGTTATTTATAACCTAGATGCAACGGAAAACTTCATTATTTAAATGAATAGGTATACCACAAACATCTGCTGTGCGTGTTATTTGCACCCCCGCAGGATTGAATTACAATGGCATATCCACCCTAACCTCAATTTATTGTTCTTTAATTTAACACGCACTCTAGTTGTTTACGATATATTCCTTTAAATAATGAAGTTTTTACCTAGATTACCTATATATGCAGGTAATTAAATAATTTTATAATTTCATTAATAATATAAGCATCCTTTAGTTAATTTTTTTACTTAATCCGTATAATTAACTGTGTAATTATTGTGTAAATATTTAGACAATGAATAATATTAAAAAATACATCCTATAAATTATTTTCTTCCAATGTTGTATTTTTTCTTTGTTGATGGTACAATGTTGGGTTCCATTCCTAGTAATAACTGAAACCAAAATATTGTTGGTTGCCTTTGTTGTTAGATAACAGCTAAGAGCAGACCTATATACAATATCTTGACATGCCAGAACATTTGAAGAATGATCCCAAATAGCAAATAGAAACAATTTCAACCGCCATATATCTTTCCATACACAATAACCGACTTGTTTTAGCTGTAGCTGTAGCCGACAATGTAGCTTAACAATGTCTCCACAAATTGTGGAAACCGTACATGTACATCCATGTACATAGGTATTTTTTGCAAATCATGTATTCCAATTTTTCGGAATCATGTATTTTGAAACAAGTGGCATCATTAGTTACTTCAATTATTTATAGAAACAAGAACCTATAAAATATCGAAATTTAGTGTAAAGTAATAAGACAATATTTCTATGTTTTTTATACAATAAATGGAAACCAAATAGCAATATTAAACGAAACTTTTTACAAGATGTCAAATATTAAATCCGTAATCACAAGAAGAAGAAGATGAATAAAATATTGATCGTTTCTTGGATCAACAGACTTGGAACAGACAGATGAAATTATGAAAAAACCTTAAGAATCATTTATAGGCAATTGTTTATAGGTACCTAACTATTTTCATACACTATACCATTGACTTTTTGGGTAACAGTTCTAAAGTGGTATTTTCTACTGACTTCTTTATATCAGGCGGCGTACAGGGTTGAAAAAACGGTATAAGTTTCCATTTTTCAATTTGAATAAATTATAATATACGTGACGCGAAATGTAAATGTCAAATTACTTTTCGGTACTGTACAACTGTACAATAATCTCTTTTTTGTACAGTTGCTATGGCGATCTCAAACAGTCCCGAAATGGCTCTCTTTTTATACAAAATAATTTAATGTTATAGTGCCTTATTGGTACGGTTGGAAAAAAAAATTCTGTTCTTAAGTTAGTTATTAATTAAACATACATGTCGTGGTCGAAATTGGAAAAAAAACCTTTGTATGAAACACGTTGGCAAACACTATTTTATGCAACTCGCATCCTTTTGCGGAACGAGCGCTAGCGAGAAATCTGCTCGTTACACAATATAGTACTTTTCCCAAGTGGTTACATAAATAGCTATTTTGCACCAAAGGGAATAACATTTTTTTTTCCAACAACACAAATAGGACAATATAATAATATTAAATTATTTTGTATAAAAAATATATTTACTAATACACAGTTAAGTTACATTTTTTAAATATTTCTAATCACATACTTTACGCCTAGAACTATGCAAAATTTATAAATTAAACCTTAAGAATGCATGCAAGAGGCTGAATACATGTATTTTTTTAAGTTGAATAACAATTTTATTGTATCCAGTATATGTAATATTATGCAAGATATAATAAACTACCGTCCTACAACACTTTTTAATTGCTCCAATACTTCAACTTGGTCACACTAAAATGTGTTAAGGTATCAGCTAGTCTGCAGCGAGGTTATTACGTTGTATATTCCAAAAGTTATAACGTTGTATTGTAGCACCACGTACATTCGTTCTGCCGCCTCTCTCGGGAGAACATCTGCCATGTAAGTAACTAAGTGGGTTGGGTACGTGACAACGGCACCACGACGCTAGCACTGCTACAAGCGAAAGTTAAATATTGCCTGGAGTTGCAGTAGAGTCGGACTGGGCGAAAGGATAAAAGGAGACTGGTACTGGGGACCATAGGAAATAATAGCATGCCCTACTCGTCATTTTTATATTATTATTTATTCAAGCTGCAATTATCGTCTTATACTCAACACATTCATCATAGATATCGTTACAATAGTTATTTTGGATGTCCTCCATAAATACAAACTATGTGCAACATTTTTACGGCTATAACTGTTATTACCTCCATATTTGAATAAAGAACAGCAGTAAAGAGAGTGTAAATCAGTTGGCATTTTTATATAATAACAAATAAATACTATTTTCATATTATTTATCCAGCTTCTTTCTCTTGAGTGTTCATGTTATGTATCAACCACATGTATCTTGATTTTCCACTCTTTAGCCCTTTTTTTCGTAGATATATGACCTGGCTCTCTACTTATTGTTCAGTTTATACCAGTTTAATCTCTCTCTCTCTTTCTCTTTGCTTGATTATAATTGGTGCTTTCTCTCCTACATAGTTCTTTTGGTACATATTCTACTCAACATTGTTTTTATTGCTGTTTTTTTTTAAATGTTCTTATGCTACTTTTATACGCTGCATCCAACTCTGTTTTACTCTTAGTACCAAATGAGGTTTTTCAGGTTTCCGTCATTCCGGCACTGAATGGTGGTAAGGGCTTGCCAACGTATGTCGTTTCTAAGACGTAATTGCACCCCATTGAATAATATTATACCACTCCCTGTTCCACATATGTCCCAGATTTTCAGGCCAATCCTTGTGATTACAATGAGGAGTAGGGATTATTATTGATTTGACCATGATTCTCTTCCTTCATCATTTCAGTGATTGTTTGATCTGTAATAAAAGATACATACCTATTGTATTCTTAGCTTTATTTACCAATTCTACGATTTTTACATTTATGGAAAATATTATCCTTAAATATTGATACTGTACTCTAAAAATGTTTCCTTTATAGTTACTCATAATTTTTTGATATTTCTGCTTTCTACAAAAGGTTCAATGGCAATAGTCACTTAGCATATTATATCGATATTTTGGATACTATACAAGTTTATATGCAGCTATCGCTGTACAGAAATTTGTATCAATTTAGTTTCTTGAAAAACATACTTTTTTTCTAAGAAATGAAGCAGTAATTTTAAAAACTTTTGCTACTTGTTCTTTACTGTTTATCGTAACAGTATAATTACAAATGTAGAATGCTTATTACTACTACTTAGGCTTGCTTAGACATAGAAATTCTATTTTATTCATTTTTAGGCCATTTTTCGTACGTGAAAATCCCTTCTTGAAAACTGAATGATACTTTTTGTGTTTTAATAGTTTTCTAAAAATAATATGATGCCACCTCGGAACAACTTAAATAAATCTTCGCGACAAATGCTTGATGCAAATATATGAAATATATGAAATATGCGCTAAAATATAATAAAGTGATGGCACTATTTCTCATATTGTCAAGCAGCATCATTATTTGTTATCGTCATGCTTTATTAGATATTTGGACACATTCCGAAAATATAAAATTTTATAATTAGATTTATTATATTTAATTTTTTAAGATACATATACATAAAGCAAGCTAAAATAGTTGGTATTATTATTCTTCACATTATCTGTATTCTGTATTCAGGTGTTTATAAAAATAATATTTCATGTATGGATTCCAATCATAGCTAGACTGCACATTGCATTATTTATTTTTATTTATAGATTTCTACTATAAAATGTAATTTTTTTTAACATGTGAACATGAACATGTTCTCTAATTTATTTGATGTTTTAATAATCTGTTTGTTTTATTTCTTTTTAAGTATTCTTTTAAGTATACTAAGTAGAAATACTTTCTTCTTAAGTATTTCTTTTTAAACAAAAGTTTTATATACAAGGATCATTTAATCAGACATTATTTTTTAGTGTTATTAATATATTAAGCTAATTGTCTAAAAAGTATCAAACTTTGTAACAATTGAACAAAAAGAAATTATTTGTGTTTATATAACATAATAAAGAGAAATCAGCGGATCCACTGTCCAGTGTTTTCGCCTGATTTTATTATGTAATTTACCAAGTTGTATGACCACATATATTAAATATTTTATTTCGGCATTAATAATAATGTGTAATATTAATTGTGTAAAGCCAGATTCGTCTAATTGGCTGAAAGTAGATATATTAATGAACACACCACAAGTAGTGTAATCCCAAAACAAATTACGAAGCTATTACATTGGTAAAGGTCAAAGTGAATTGCAGAGAATAATTAATAATAATCATAATAATAGAAAAATTAAGTATGACAAAAAAGGGTTATATTGACGTTTGTTATAGTGTATACGGAACCTTAGTATAAGTATATTTTATTAAAAATACATTATAATATATTACGTGAATCTGATCATCTCGTAGAGCTTCCTCCGACCGAGCTTTCGATAGTTGTAGGGGTAGTATATAGAGTTATATTGGTGAGATACGTAAAATAAACTAAAACAAGGATTTGTTGAGAAAGAAAAAAATACATGCAATTCCTTTTACACCTCACTTTCTTTTTTCCTCACTTGTTTTGCTCAAGGATTGAGGAATCTATGAATAAGATCTCAGTTTAGCCTTTAACAGTAAACCTGGGTTTATATTATGGGCCCTTGATGAATATCTGTCACCTGAATGGAATAAAAACAAAAAAGTGAAGCATTCAAGGGTACCCTAAGTGCAGTATCAGGAACTTTCCTGAAAAAAACACTATTTGAGATGCTATTAATGTATTTAATTAAAAAAAAGTGTTAACCATAATGAGTAATTTTGTAATTTAATACAAATAAAATTATTGATTGAATAACTCTTGTGTGGGAGGAGTAATGAATTGCAGCGATGAGTTTTACTTGTTATTACATATAGGTTTGTAAATACATAGTCACATTATCGATTTATTAATGTTCAAGGGACTATCAGAGGATAATGAAGGAAAGAAAATTGAAGGCAGCAGGGCACAGTATTTTTAGTCATTTCTTTTCTTTTTGAATGTTTAACAGTTTATAAAACATACAAAAACGGGTATTCGCTAAACGATATACAGGGTTGCTCTTCAACTTTTGGTCACTGAATATTTCCAAAGTAATTTAAACTACGATTTTAAAATTTGGTAAATTTAAACAATTGGAAACATTGTGTACTTCTGATATTACTTTATTCATTCTTCGAACAAATTCAAAAGAAATTTGAACTAATGTATGTTATTACAGTTTTCGGAGGGCTTCTCTAATATTATGTCAACGATACCATACTGCGTCAGCGTTTTTGTGTAAAACAGTGTAAAAATATGAACTGTTAAATGTATAGACGGATTTTTGTTTAATTGTATTAAAGAACGTAAATAATTACAAAACAATACGAATTAGTAGATAAATAGAAGTATAATCCAAAATCGTAATAACATATTTCTTTATATAAGAATTAAGTCAAAAAGTTAAGTAAGAGATACATTATTAATGAAATTATCAAATATTATGGATCAATAACGTTTATAATTTTCCTCGTTACCTATAATCCTAAGTATGTAAAGGAATAACCTTATTATTTTTAGATTTGTTGAGAACAACTACTTTGCGTGGAGTATGGACCCCTCAACATTGAATAGAAACGGCATATATTTATATAACCTTAACTTATTGTCTTTAATACATTTTTATTTTTAATAGTGTTATCCAGATCTTTTAAGTATGACATATTAAAAAAGCATCTACATTATTACATTAAAAATTATTATTTTTGGTCACATACCTTCTGGACTGAATTTAAATGAAAAAAATTATTTTTTACTGACAAAACTGAAATTGTAGCAATCCTCCTTAGCCTAACGTACGATACGTATTTCTGCTTCCGGCGTCTTCAAAGTGTTAACTTCAAAGATCTTTCTTCCAGAAAGGTGACGAAAGCTGTTAAAAAAGCTTAAAAGAAGATATAGTTTTATTTTTTTATTTGTGGCAAGAGGTTTAACATCAAAGAATTGTTAAAAATTACAAGAAATATATGGCAATTAAATTGATTTTAAAATTAAAATGACTTCAATGTAAACATTTTTAGTTTGTAGATAACCTAGATGTTTTTAATAAAACTTCCCTAATTTCCTATATACCTACCTAATCTGTAATCTATCCTAATAATGTTTGGGTCCTGTAACTCTGGTGGTTTCTTATAGTATATTTTTAATATTATTTCTTGGCTTATTTAACTGTTTACATCTTTCTTTATATAGGAATTATGCCAAAAAATTACCCATTAAAATTATTATAAAAAATTATAATTATTAAATAATTATTATCTTAAAAATAATAAGGTTATTCCTTTGCTTTCCTAGGATTATAATAGGTAACGAGGAAAATTGAAAACTTTATTAAACCATAATTTTTGATAATTTATTAATAATTTATCTCTTAGTTACCTTTTTGGATTAATTTCTATATAAAGAGAGATATAAACAGTCAAATATTAAAAATATTATATAAAAAATATATATGGTGTCCTATTAGGAATATTCATGTTGATGTAACGTGACTGGAAATATGAAGGTGACATAAAGTTTTTTTATACCAGAAATTGACTAAGCTTTCGACTGTTCACAATTCACAGACACAGAAACAGACAATTCACCAGATTTGAAAATCATACGTCAAATAGTTTTCCAGATATCAAGTTTGAAAAACTTGGTGGGTCATCCTGTATAAACCGATGAAATGGGAGAATAAAAAGTTTTTTTTTTTGGTTCTCATAGCTATATTTTGTTTAACTCTCTGTGTTACTGATTCATGGCTTCTTTTCTAGATGTCAAGAATGCCCAGAAAATACCACACATTTCTGTTTTTCATTTAACAAATACTTTATTTACCTGTAAAGGGCCAATAAAATATTTTCCCAGAGGGCCTAAATGCTGCCAGTACAATACTGGCTATAACAGTCACGTTGCTCCAAACTCAGCAACTTAATGGCAAAAGTTGGAGCTTTTATGTTATTTATTTACTTGAACTATACTTCTGCCTAAATGGAACATAGTTTACACACTTTTGGATTCTGTGGTAGGTAGCTCGTTAAATTATTAGCTTGGTTAATTATCTGGAACAGCTAATCAATCTTTTAGTCGATTTCTCTTGAACATAGAATATCTATAATGTATTTCTGTATTTGTATAATACAGGGTGTCCAAGTGCGTACAAAAATTTACCAGTGGGTAGACCAGACCAAAATAAGAATAAAATTCTTATAAAAAAAAATTCTCTGATGCACGCGTAACGAGTTACAGGGTGTTATTTTGTAAAACCGTTTCGTAGATTTAGGTAATTTTTGGGTGAGGTGTACATCTGATTAAAAGTCATTAAAACTAAATGTTGTTTGTTTAACTCTATAAACTTTAAAATCTTTGCATGTTCCGCATAAAGGAATGCAGTCGGTACGTTACACTCAATTTACTCGAAAATGGTTGATTTTAGAGCTGTGTAACAACGGCACCCTTTTTGTTCAGAATTGGTAGCCGATTAAGGAAAACTTAGTAAATTCACGAAAAAGTAGGATATGCAAGAGTTATGAAGACAAAATCATAAGGAAGAGTAGGCCTAGGCCACCACAGGTGTCAGAGTTAAACAAACACCATATAGTTTTAATGACCTTTAATAGATATACACGTCACCTAAAAATTACCTAAATCTACGAAACGGTTTTTAAGTTATTGCGGAAAATTGTTGTTTTTTTACAAAATAACACCCTGTAACTTGTTAAGCGTGCATCGGAGAATTTTTTTTTGTAAGAATTTTATTCTTATTTTGGTCTGGCCTACCCACTGGTAAATTTTTGTACGCTCACACTGGGACACCCTGTATAGAAATACAAAAATACATTATAAATGTAAATAAATAATATATTAGCAGCAAAAAATATTTCTAATATTCTTCTTTATTGAACCCGAAAGCTTTTGTAGAAAAAAATTCCACTATTTAGGAACTTTAAAGGAATATTTTAATACTACTATCTTGGACGACTTGGCTATTTTTATATAAAGTACATCCACGAAAATTAATGTATTATAGACCCTCTTTAATAAGAAGTACGTACCTTAGTATTAATGTACAATTTTCAAATACTTAAGATTTATAATGTTATTATGATTGAAGAAGCAATAAACCATTGCGAAAGCTTTCACATAAGTGTAATTAGCCGTTCAGTGAATTTAATGTAACAAATTAATTATATAGTGTATGTTATGTTATATACGAATTATCGCTGGACTTTTACCACCAAAAACGTGCATTATCTTAATTATACGATACCTTATTTCATCCAATGTATTTTATGTTATTATTTAAATAGCCATCTGACCATTGGTCAACACATCCATTCTAGGAAATCCTTGAATTTGTTAATAGTCGGCTTACCCGTAGGTCATAAATATTGGTTATACAATGTAATCATAAAGTAAGAGATATATTTCAGCTTATTATACAGGGTATGTCATTAGTGGGTAATTGTTCGATTACTCACAAACGGTACATTATATCAAAAAACTTTTTATATGAAAGTATTTTGGCACTAAAAGTGCATATTGTAAAAATATTTTCAATTACACAGGGTGTTCCAAAAAGTCGGGACAAGGTGCAAGTTGGTTATTTCAAATGCGACACCCTATATATTATTATATTTTTGAAATTTAGGGATCACTAGGAACATATTTGTATTAAGGTTCCCTATAGCTATCTCTTTTCGTTTTCGAGATATTTAAGAGTTAATGGAAAAAAACCTCGAAACAGTGCATTGCAAAATAAATAAAATTTCCTCTATGACACAATGTGAAAAGGAAAAAAATATAGTGTCAGTTAGCACAAGGAATACCTTAAATATTGCACTTGAAATTATTTGGCCATTTTATACAGGGTGATTTTTATCGTGATTTATATTTCATAATGTTAAATTGCCTAAATCTCAATTTTTTTAAATGGAACACAATGAATTTTTTTATGGCATTAGATGTAGAATTTAATTGTCTTTCAAATGGTATTAGGATGTCCTATACGAAAAGTTGATCGGTTTCGAGATATTCACGATTTTTTGAAAATTTTACTTCCATAACTGATAATTACAAATTATAGTCAAGTAAGTTATGAAAACAATTTATTTTGTTGTAGAAGTTATTTAACTGTCAAATAAATATTCGATTTTGTGTAATCTGTACATTTTAGATGCAAGATGCACTATTCCAAAATGCGCTCAAAAGCACTACATATTCTGTTCATCATGTTTTCTCGTATGGTTGATGGTGTGCGGTAAACTAAATCTTTTATGTATCCTCATAAAAAAATCTAATTTTGTAAGGTCCGGGTACTGAGGAGACCATGAGATAGGTCCACCCTTCCTATCCACCTATTGGTGTAGGTACTCCCTATTTAACAATCTCCTTACTCAACCGCTGTAATGTGTAGGGCAACCGTCATGCTGCAACCGCATCCCTGCTAAAATGTTCAGAGGAATATCTTCAAGATAATTTAAAAGTTGATTTTCCAAAAAATGCAAATAAATTTCTCCATTGACAGTACGGTACGGACGGTAGACATGGAGCATAGGTGGACATTAAATGTATGGGGGGGATTCTAGGCGACAAGGTGATTGGATCATATTTTTTTGAAGCGACTGTCACTGGAGAAATTTATTTGCATTTTTTGGAAAATCAACTTTTAAATTATCTTGAAGATATTACTCTGAATATTTGAGCAGGGATGCGGTTATAGCATGACGGTTGCCCTACACATTACAGCGGTTCAGTAAGGAGATTTTTAAATAGGGAGTACCTACAGTAGTAGGTGGATAGGAAGGGTGGACCTATTTCATGCGGTCTCCCCGGTACCCGGACCTTACAAAATTTTTTTTATGGGGATACACAAAAGATTTAGTTTACCGCACACCATCAACCACACGAGAAAACATTATGAACGGAATTCGTGGTGCTTTTGAAAGCATTTTGGAATAGTGCATCTTGCATATAAAATGTGCAGATTACACAAAATCGAATATTTATTTGACAGTTAATTAACTTCCACAACAAAATAAATTATTTTCATAACTTACTTGACTATAATTTGTAATTATCAGTTATGGAAGCTAAATTTTCAAAAAATCGTGAATATCTCGAAATCGATCAAATTTTCGTATAGGACATCCTTATACCATTTGAAAGGTAATTAAATTCTACATCTAATGCCATAAAAAATTCACGGTGTTCCATTTAAAAAAATTGAGATTTAGGCAATTTAACATTGTGAAATATAAATCACGATAAAAATCACCCTGTATAAAATGGCCAAATAATTTCAAGTGCAATATTTAAGGTATTCCTGGTGCTAACCGATACTATATTTTTTTCCTTTTCACATTGTGTCATAGAGGAAATTTTATTTATTTTGCAATGCACTGTTTCGAGTTTTTTTTCCATTAACTCTTAAATATCTCGAAAACAAAAGGAGATAGCTATAGGGAACTTTAATACAAATATGTTCCTAGTGATCCCTAGATTTCAAAAATATAATAATATATAGGGTGTCTCATTTGAAATAACCAACTTGCACCTTGTCCCGACTTTTTGGAACACCCTGTGTAATTGAAAATATTTTTACAATATGCACTTTTAGTGCCAAAAAACTTTCATATAAAAAGTTTTTTGATGTAATGTACCGTTTGTGAGTAATCGAACAATTACCCACTAATGACACACCATGTATATTTTTATTAAATTAAGTTAATAATAGGGTGTGAAAGAAATTCGATTGGTTGAATAATTGCATTTCTTGTGTCCAACAGGGGTTCACTCAAATGTTCGATATGTCATCCATTTTGCTGCTGTACAACCACCAACCTTTCCTTCAAATTACACAGCATTATTCAGCATTTCTGATTAAATTGTTCTAAACGCCAAATTTCTTAAATAACCCTATAGCCAGTAATCCGCTGGGTTAAGATCAGGCGATCTTGGAGGCCATGAATTTACAAAATGTCTGCTTATAACACGCTTTTGAAAATTATCAGTTAAAAATTCTTTAACTGGTCGGTAAATATGCGATGGTGCTCCATCCTGCATAAAAATCATATTTTCAATTTCTTCGTGCTCATTTTGTATCCTTGGAATAGCATAATTCGCAGCATATGCAGGTATCGTTCACCAGTAACAGTTACAGATATGACCTCTCCATTCTGTATCTCCCCAAAAAAGTATGGTCCAATGATAAAATTATATGTGAAACCGCAGCAAACGGCGACTTTCTTGTCATGAAGACCCTCCTGAATAATTTCCTGTGGATTATCTGTTGGCCATATTCGACAGTTTTGAGTATTGACACCACCAGTTAGAGAGAAATGGGCCTCTGCCCATAAAATATGGGATAACCATTCGGATTCAATTTCCATCTGAGCCAATATTTGTAAAGAAAAATCATAACTGAAAGGAAAATCTGCATCATTTAATTCAAACAGCAGTTTAAATTTATAGGGATACATTTTTAGTATTTTGCGTAAAATTTTCCAAACCGTCGTGTATGAGATTTACAATCGTTTTGATATCGAACTCACACTACTGATTGCTGACGGATTAGTGTTGGCTATGTTTTGATTTTCCCGAAGAACTTCTGCAACTTGGACATCACTAATCCTTGGTCTTCCTGATTTTGGTCGGTCAGTTACAGACCCTGATATTTCAAATTTGCTAACCAAATTACGGTACTCTTTTATTTGACAGGGCCCTACTCTCCAACCCATTTTTGTACGAAATCTTCGTAATCCAGCAGTGTAATTCCTGCCGCATTCGTAATTATATTGTACTACCTAAGCCAATTCTTGTTTGTAGATCCATGTTATTAAAGTTTATATAGTTTCAATTTACGTTTACGTGAGTTTTATTTTGAGAACAATTCTCTAAATCGCAATTATTACGTATGGCACTTGTATCAGCAATTGACACGACAACTCTTTTGTTTTACATAGACACAGTAAAATCCAATTATTGAAGCAACTAGGTAGATTCTATTTACTTTTTGCTACATGAGACTCCGTTGCAGTAAATACTCAACGTATATTTTAATGTAATAAAAGTGTAAAGTTTTGCATCCTAATTAATTAAATAAAAAGTTATAAAAAATCTAATTAAATCGAAACGGATATGAAATGTATGTTATAATTATATAGTTGCGGAGTGTTGTAGTATCATATTGAGTAATATTCATTATGGGTCATTCATAATCGCATACAGGTTGGAAAACCAGCGCTAGGCGTTCTAAAGTAGCAAAAATGTGGTGGCTTCATCAGAAACTGTTATTTATTTAAGTAGGTTATTATAGCCGGAATTGAGACTCCCCCCACCCCTTTTGACCTTGAATGACCTTTGGATGACCTTTACATGACCTTGGATGACCTTTGGATGACCTTTACATGACCTTTGAATGACCTTGAAGTGACCTTTGGATGACCTTTGAATGCCCTTGAAGTGACCTCTGGATGACCTTTGAATGACCTTGACGTGACCTTTACATGACCTTAAAGTGACCTTTGGATGACCTTTGTATAACCTTGAATTGACCTTTGGATGACCTTAGAGTGACGTCATTTAGTAAACAGACACGACTCCTCCCCCACTCCCCAATTCCATATTTAAAAGGAGGGAATGGGTAAGCTGAAATCATTTTGAAGTAAATTCTCGTGAGGAACGTGTAATACAACAAAAAATGCATTTGTGTAGTAATTGTGGTAAAACGTTTACGCGCAGTGACAATTTACGTCGTCATGAGATAATGTCTTGCAAATCGAAAATGACTAGTGATGATGGACCCAGTGCTAAACGTGCTAGAATGGATTCCTCAAGTACTCAAACCATTATTTGTTGTAACAAAAATATACCTGATAATCAAATAAATTCGCATCGCAGAACCCTCGAGCATAGATCAATGTCTTGTACTCCTAAATGCGATGGCGTACAAATTATTAACAGTGCCTTCAAATGAAGAATTATTAGTTATCGAGTGCATAGTCAAAATCAGCATATAGATTACAATTTGTTTTTCGACGAAGTAAAGGAGAAGATATTGAAATTGTTGGAAGAAATTGTAAAAGTCCACAAATCTGCAAAAATGAATATGGAAACATTTGCTAAATATACATTACCGAAACAAGAAACAACGGATGTTAAGACTTTCAATAGTTCTAACAAGATTATAGATGAATCCAAAGATCTGAATAATATTTATCAAGAATTTGTCGATAAAATGATATCTCAAACATCTGAATTTGAAGAAAAAGATTCTGGTATGTAATTCATAAAATACAATTAATTAGTTTTATACATATATGTATTCAATGTTTCAGGTTGGGCTATAGTTGAAGTTTTATATGTGGAAGTAAATATAAATAAAAATAGTCCTCTGTGCGCATCATCATACATGAAGTTACCAAAGTTTATCGAAAATAAGAAAGCTGTAGTGAACATAAGAAACGATGATCAGAACTGTTTTGCATGGGCCATTACTTCAGCACTATATCCACCTAGAGGACCAGTTCAGGAGGTCTCTTCGTATCCACATTATTCTACAGTTTTAAATGTGACGGGTATGGAATTTCCAATTAAATTAAAAGATATTACGAAATTTGAAGTGATGAATAATATATCAGTTAGCGTTTACGGTTTAGAAAAGGAATTTGTTGATAATAAAATGAAATACGAAATAGTAGGACCGCTGCGCTATGCATCAAAGAAATTACGTTATCATGTAAATTTGTTACTTATTACAGAGGACTGTGGAGAGAACCATCATTGTAGAAAGGAATGTATAAAAAGTCACTACTGCTGGATAAAAAATTTTTCAAAATTAGTTTCCAGTCAAGTTTCACTTCACGAACACAGAAAATATTTTTGTGACGGTTGTTTAATGTATTTCAGTAGTGAAAAAGCGTTATTACAACATCAAAGTAATGATTGCAATCATGTTTATACGACGACGCCTTCAAATAAACTTCGTATAGATAAGTTTGGAAATAGCGTTCCCGAAAACATATTAAAATTTGAAAATTTCGAAAAGCAATTGAAAGTACCTTTCGTAGTTTATGCCGATTTCGAATCAGTTCTAAAACCACACGACACTTGTGAACCCGATCCTACAAAATCTTTTAGTAACAAAACGTTCAGTCACGAACCGTTCTCATTTGCATACATAATAAAATGTTCATTTGACGATTCTTTATCTAAATTTGTATTATACAGAGGGGAAAATGCCGGTAAAGAATTTATAAAGCGCATCGAGGCGGATTTAACTGATATCTATAATAAACATTTGAAAGAGTTCGTTCCAATGAATCCTTTATCTGCGGAGGAAGAACAGGACTTTTCGAATGCAACCGTTTGTGGTATATGTGAAAAACCGTTTCTTGAAGGGGAGGTAAAAGTCAGAGACCATTGTCATTTGACGGGCAAGAAAAGGTTCGGAGCTGCTCATTCTGTTTGTAATTTAAATTATAAATTACCTAATTTTGTCCCAATTATATTACACAGTATGAGTTCTTACGATTCCCACCTTTTTATTAAAGAGTTGTGTTCTAATAAAGATAGAATAGAAGTAATAGCTCAGAGCAAAGAAAAATACATATCTTTTACTAAAAACCTGTATTTGCATGATTATACGGACAAAGAGGGAAAAGTAAAGAAAAAATATTTGAAGATGAGATTTATCGATAGTTTTAAATTTTTATCCACTTCACTAGAAAATTTAGCGCAAAACTTGAGCGATAATCAATTTCAAGAAACGGTTAAACATTTTCCAGATTACGAACAATTTAATTTAATTAGGCAAAAGGGCGTTTTTCCTTATAGTTTCTTAACGACATTGGACAAACTAAACAATAAAAATTTAGCCGCGAAAGAAGAATTTTATGACAATTTATCAGAAGAGCATATATCAGATGCCGATTATCGTAGGGCGCAAAAAACTTGGAATATATTTAAGTGTCAAAATTTGGGGGAGTATTCGGATACTTACTTAAAATCAGACGTACTTATATTATGCGACGTATTTGAAAACTTTCGAAACATTTCATTAGATAAATATCATTTGGATCCCGCACAATATTTTACTGCCCCGGGATTAGCTTGGGATGCTATGTTGAGACTCACGCAAGTAAAATTAGAATTACTGACAGATATTTCAATGATTCATTTTATTAAAAAAGGAATTCGTGGCGGTATTAGTCAGTGTTCGGAGCGAAAACACATCGCAAATAATATTTTTGTTCCAAATTATAACCCACAAAAACGTTCATCTTTTATCACATATTTGGATGCAACAAATCTATACGGCCATAGTATGTCACAGTATTTACCAACCGGCGGATTCGAATGGTTAAACGATCAAGAAATCGGTAATTTCAACGTCATGAATATTCCAGATGAGAATCGTTACGGGTATATGTTAGAAGTTGATATTGAATATCCGCTGGAATTGCACGACGCACATAGAGATTTACCATTTTTAGCCGAAAGTATGATTCCACCCGGTTCAAGATCAAAAATTCCTAAATTGATACCCAACTTGAATAATAAAAGTAAATACATAATACACTTTAGAAATTTAAAACAAGCCATAAGAAACGGTTTAAAATTGAAAAAAATACATCGCATAATAAAATTCGAGCAGAGTTGTTGGTTAAAAGTATACATAGATTTAAATACCGAAATGAGGAACAAGGCAACAAATAAATTCGAACGGGATTTATACAAATTAATGAATAACGCAGTGTACGGAAAAACAATGGAGAACGTGGATAATAGAAGGGATATTAAACTGATAACTCATTGGGAAAGGAGGGGGAAATCCTTAGGGGCAAACACATTAATCGCTCGTCCTAATTTTAAAACTTGTACAGCATTTTCAGAGGACTTCGTGGCTATACATATGGGGAGAACAAGAACTCATTATAATAAACCGCTCTATCTGGGGTTTTCAATTTTAGAGTTATCCAAGACAGTGTTGTACGACTTTTACTATGACACCATAAAGAGAAACTATAAAGATGAGGCCTCTTTGCTATATACGGATACCGATTCGTTAATTATAAAAGTCTATACAGATAATTTTTATGAATTTATCAAGTCAAATCCGAGCATATTCGATACGTCAAATTATAAAGAAGGTAATAAGTTCGGTATTCCCGTAACGGCATCCGTATTGGGAAATATGAAAGATGAATTCCCTTCGGATCCCATAATGGAATTTTATGGAACAGGTGCAAAAGCTTATTACGTAAAGTCGGTGAATACTGAAGTCAAAAAAGCTAAAGGCGTAAAGAAATCAGTAATAAAAAAGAATTTAACAGTCGAATATTATAAGAAAATCGTAGAGCAAGGCGGTACCATATTCAGAAAAATGAGTTCGTTTCGGAGCGAATTACACAATATATACACAGAAATAAAAAATAAAGTGGCATTGTCTTACTTCGACGACAAAAGATTCATAATACCAAATACAACACGAAGCCTACCGTGGGGCCACAATGATATACAATATTATTTAACGGATGCGGAGAAAAATTTTGAATGGTTCGTAGCCGCTTTAAGTCAAACAGCTGGGTGCAATATCGATAATAGTCAAATTAGATTGAGATATTTGATAAACGCGCTAGAAGAATTAATATGATGATTGTACATAGAGACGAAACGAATATGTGTGTTTACTCGTACCATAAGTAATTAGAATAAAGTTAAATGTAAAAGTATGTATTATGACGTACATTGAAGTAAGAAAAGATGTAATTATAATAAAAAAATATTATATAAAGTAACTGTAACATATCATAATATTCAAACGCATGTAATAGATGTATGTATAGATGTATATGTATGTAATCTCGCATGAGCTCGGTACAAAAAAAAAAGTATGATATTAGCATTAAAATAATTAGAAACGTAGTAAATGTTTAAGATTATAGAAAATAATTATATTATTAAGTACAATGTAATTATAGGCTATCGAAGAACAAATGTAATGATTATATGTAATGTAAGCAATGTCGTATTAACATGTGATTACTTGTACAATAATTAGAAATGTAACGAACGTTAAGGATTACAAAAAAAAAATAATTATAATTATTAAGTACAACGTGACTATAGGCAATTGAAGAATAAACTTGTAACATTGGTAATGTACACAATGTCTCATTAACGCGTAACTATATGTACAGAAAAATAATTATACTTATTACATACAATGTAATTTGTATTTGTACAGAGAGTAATTATAATTATTACATACAATATAATTACATGTAATTGAAGAACAAACTTAATAATTATATATAACGTAAGTAACATAGGTAATGTACATAAAATAATTATAATTATTACATACAGAGTAATTATAGGTAATTGAGAAACAAACATAATAATTATATGTAACGTAAGTAATATACATGCAATGTCTTATTAACATGTAACTATTTGTACAATAATAATTAGGAATGAGAATAAAATAATTATTAAACAAGTACTCTTTCATTCATACAATGTCATTCACGCTACCTCATCCACACTGAGCATCAGAACGTACTTTAAGGTATATATGATCTCTTCGTGGTAGAGTGGGGATGGTGGGGAGAAAGTCATATCCTATAGAACGTTAAGAAGGATAGGAGGAGCTAATACTCGTTCACTGTAGTACAGTGGGAGGGTGGGCGGAGCGATTCGGATCCTATAAAAGCTGAAGTCGAATCGGAGGAGTTATGACTCCTTCAGTCGTCGTCGAGTGTAACAGTGCTAGTAACAGTTTGTCAAAGTACTAAGTTTTATACAATGGGTAATTGTAGAAACGTTAATCAAAAAGTACATGGAAGTCGAAAGCAACAATCCAAGGATAATTCAACATCACGCAGAGCACCGCAGAAGAACATAGAAACACTTAAAGTATTATCCAATATAATAATACCAGGGGTTAATATGCAAGACAACCAGTTGCATTCATTATTTACAAACCCAGGTAATGGACAACAACAAAACGCATCATACCCCACGGCTTCGACAGCACAGCATCCGGGCTACTTCACAGAACCATATCAAAATGTATGGCGGCAAGCAGAATCGTGTAACGGTCAGGAGACATCCCACGGCGAGGCCTCAATTCCAGTGGATATCGTACACCAAGCTCTGGCCGAAGTAATTAATGAAGAGGGTCATGAGAACGTAAGCAATGCAGTGATAGCGGATATGATCCATCAAATGTCACCATGGAGCGAGGACGACTTTATAAAATCAGAAAAATCGACAAGTGAAAAAATTAAAGATAAAGGACGATCCACAAAAAAGTCCCGTCGCACCACCGAGAAAGATGGATCATCCAAGAAACCAAAAGTGAAGGAAGAAGAAGGAGCAAGTACACTAAAACACTTGCTAGGTGAAGTCTCTGCTATACCGACAGGGAACAGAAGAGAGCAAGAACAATCGGCAGCAACAGAGAACCCTATCACCATACCCGACGACGACGAGGAGAATCTCAACATGTTTTCTCAAGAAACAGACATGACAATAATTAGACAAGCGATAGCATTAAAAAATAAATTGCTAAAGGAAAAAATGGATGCGGATCGGGAGTTTACAAGTACCCAACAAGAAGCGAACGGGTTGGAGGAGGAAATCACTCGTTTAAACCATCTATTCACAGCCACGACTAGTCGACTGGAAGAGATAAGTAACCGTCGCGACAGACTCACAAATAAAGTAAACTGGATAAGACAATCCTTAGGTTAACAATAGTATTAAATAAATGTATACATATAATTAATGTTAGAGCAGTAAGAATAGTGTAAGATAGAAAAATAAATAAAGGTTGAAAAAAATAAATTGAATCTTGAATGGAATGAAAGAACAGAATGTACAGAGACTGAAGTATGTAAAAGGGAGCAAGTAATAAAATTGAAAGTTGGTAACACTGGTAATAAAGAAAGATGGAATGAATAGAAAATGAGGTTGGTAACATTGGTGAGTTGGTAACACTGACAAACGGGGCGCATAATCAAAGGTGGAGGGAGTCCAAATCTAACCCAAGCTGCGTAGAATCACTGCGCAAGTTGAGAGGGGGAGTGGAAGCCATGAACCACGCTAGAGACGTTTGTGAAATTCTTTTCCTTCCAGCCTCCGCCGGGTACAGACGTGTGTCTTCGTGAAGAGTCTGAGCAATTGTGGTTAAATTAGCTTCACTCGTTTTTCGCGTTTTCGTGTTTGTGTTCTCGTTTATTATCAAATATCTACGTTAACGATGGTCGGTTTAAAACGTCCGAGAAAGCGTACCACCGCAAGGGCTGAACATCAAGCCCAACCGCTGGTGACGCCGGCCCAGCGGATCTTACATCGCCAGTGGTTGCAGCCGGCAATTCCGCAATTGCCACCACAAGTTCAGCTTCCCCAGGGCACCGAAATCGCCCTGGTGCCGGTGGCCAAACGGCCGAAAACTTCATCGGAAACCGGGACTCGGAGTGAGCAGGCGGTGGTAGTTGCGAAAAATGGCAGCTATGGGGAAAGTACGGTGGTGCCGCCGCTATTGTCGCCGATGAGCAGCGTCACAGAAGACGAGATCGTGTGTGACGCTGTTGTGGGGGAACCAAGCACCAAGATGGCGTCTCCCTCGTTGATTAAGGCGGCCGATAACAACGCGGCAACTACGTCATCGGCGAGGGAGACGCCATCTGACGGGGCAAACCAACATCAGGCCCCCATAAGGTTGGTTACCAGCGCCGATGTTCACGTGTCGGCCGAGCCAAGACGTGAACAACCGGGCGGTAATCAACCTCAGCCCATCGGAGATGATAGCGGAGACGCTAAGAAAATAGGAAGAAGTCGCTTAGCCTTTTTTTAGCCTAAATTTTTAAAATTCATTTTCTCGTCTTCTAAGAATATGTAGTACCCCGTGTAACGTATCAAATTACTCGTCTTGACATTTCCTATCGATTGATACCACTTTTATTAGCATCCGAGAAAATTTCAGAAAAACCATATGTAAAATTTCTAAAAAAATTTTTCTAAGTTGATTTAAAATGAAAAAAAATTTCTTTTTAAATTACGATATTACGGATACATGTATGACCTTTCCAATTACCCATCTTTACATTTTCTATCGATTGATACCAACATTCGTTCGCATCGGAAAAAAAATTTCATAATTCGTGTCACCTTAAAAAATTATAAGAAATTGTTACAATATTATTCTATACGATGGTGACCTCATAAATTACACTTGTATATATGACGATGTTGCCCCCTCCACTCGATGATTTCACACACTATATTTAAACGGAGGAGGATCCTACCTCAACTCAGTTTCATTTGGTCTGTGAATAGTAAAGTATTAAGTAATAGAAAAATGACTGTAGGGCAACCTCATATTGAATTCCTTACCTGGTTAGCTACCACGAATTTTCAAGAAAACAGCTATGAAGAGAGTGATGAGGTAAGTATTATAGTATGTAATTTTCCATTTTAATTGAAGGTAAACTATATATTTTGTGTCATTTAGGTCGATCCCCTTAACGCTGCTAACGTTCCTCAAGCGAATTTGTCAATAAGACAATTGGTCGAGGCGGGATTGAATGTATTCCAAGAGAAAGATGATGAAGGTATGGAAGCTGATGCCGACCAAGGGCTTGCTCGTGGAATATATGTGGAAGCTATAGATATCTTTACAGGACAAAAACAGTATTGCAATACGGTGTCTTGCATCGTAGTGCCAGGTGATAGGCTTTATTTCCTATGTTATAGATGCTTTGAGTGGTTTACCGTTAACGTTACCCCCACCTCCAGATACCAATACATCGAATCACATAGGACAATTAGACTGGAGGATGCTGTATTACATACCTGCGACTCTTGTCAATTACCCCTTAATCAATTGAAACTAACAGACTGTTGTATACTTTGCAATAAATAGTGTTAAGTAGTTTTTGATAGATTAAACGATGCAATTTGTAAATAAACTGTATATGAAGAAACCTCATCATTAATTACGCGGTAATTGACATATACAAAATACAAGCATAATGTTAATCATTACCCGTAATGTATGTAATGTCGCATTAGCTCAATACAAAAAAAAAGTATGATATTATCATTAAAATAAATAGAAACGTAAATGTTTAACGTGTAACTATTTGTACAGAAAAATAATTATAATTATTACATACAATGTAATTTGTATTTGTACAGAGAGTAATTATAATTATTACATACAATATAATTACATCTAATTGAAGAACAAACTTAATAATTATATATAACGTAAGTAACATAGGTAATGTACATACAATGTTTTATTAACGGCTAACTATTTGTACAGAATATAATTATAATTATTACATACAGAGTAATTATAGGTAATTGAGAAACAAACATAATAATTATATGTAACATATGTAATATAGGTAATATACATGCAATGTCTTAATAACATGTAACTAGTTGTACAATAATAATTAGGAATGGGAATAAAAATAGTTATTAAACAAGTACTCTTTCATTCGTACAATGTCATTCACGCTACCTCATTCACACTGAGCATCAGAACTTACTTTATGGTATATGAGGTCTTCGTGGTAGAGTGGGGATGTCTTATATTAAGTAGGAGGGGTGAGTGGTCAACTTTAAAACCTACCATTCAATAGTAAGTGGAAGGGAGGTTCAGATTATCTCTCTCATTCAAAATGCGAGAGGAGGGATGACTTTTGCCTATATATATCCGTAACTTGAATCTATTTGACAGTTAAGCTCAACAGTTCAGAGTTAATGAAAATAAAATGAATATCTTAGAATCTGAAAACTGGGATGGAGAATGTGTAGAACCTGGGATGCCAAACCCAGGGAAAACACTTATTAATCCACATATAGGACCAGAGCTGCAGCCAGCAATGGAGGAGAGCTGGGATAATGAATGCGTCCCAGGACGCACATACAATCCCCGGGAGGCGATCAAAGACCGGATGGTAATCCGGAGCTGTCATCCGGTAATCAACAAGACCCAGATGGAGAAGAAGGCATATAGATATGCAGAAAGAGGGCGATGGCTCTACCTAATGGCTCGCCGAGAGGAGGAGAAGAGCCACCAGTTCTTAAGTAGCAAGAAATAATTTTTCTTGCTTCTTAAGAGCAATTCTATTTTTAATTGTATAATTTTTATTTTTTAATTGTGTATTTTATTTTATTATTTGTATTGTATTTTTAGTTGTATATTTTTTTATTTGTATTATTTTGTATTTTAATTTTTAAATATAGTGTGTTTTCTGTCCAAAGTGTGTTTCTTTTTATTCCAAGTTCTCCTCTTTTGTGCAATATGCATAAAAAAAAACAAAAAAAAAATAATACTTGAAAAGTAATTTTATTGTGATAATAGAAAAAAATATAACTATAAGTGTTACATACAACTGCAAATATACTAAATTAAGCATATATTTTACCATATCATTTTACAAAGCAAGATAATTACTATACATATATTAAACTATATCAGTCTTGTTGATCCAACCATTCTGATCTGGTGGTAGTCCGAGCCATTTGACAAACAATTTATTACCTCTTTTCTTTAAAATCTTTTCCACTAAGTATACATCGGGGTGTTTAGTCTTCTGAAGTTCATAATCATAAAAACATCCTTTAATAGGTTGACCTCTCACATCTTCTATCATGTATGTGACGGGATTTGTTACATTAACTTTAACAATTTTAAAAAGTTCCGTTGAATAGTTGGCTGTATACCCCTTTTCAAATATTCCTTTGTATTTGCTAATCCGAACCATGTCACCAACATGGAATTTTGATTTTAATGCGACTTTGGGATGATTATATACACTTAACTTTGTTGTATATTTTACATCTATGGGCTTCATCCCTATTGTACGATGGACTTTATTATTGTACAACTTTATAATATCAGGAAGTATATCAAACCATTTGTAATTGCCTCTGGCCGAGAATTCTTTATATAACCAATTTTTTAAAGTTTTAATTACACGTTCCACGATTGCTGCCTTTTTTGTACTGAATGTGGAATAATGATTTATGCCATATTCATGCATCACTGTGGAGAACTGGCGATTGTAAAACTCGAGTCCTTGATCGCTCTGTAAGTTTGTTGGGGAATAAACAGCTTCTTGAAGAATTTCTTTCATGAAGATATATGTGAATATATACAACAATTGTTCTCACTTGAAAATATTAATACAGGACAACACACAATTTGCACTATTGTAGACGTTGACTATAAGGTTGGCAGTGAACGAAGTGTGATTCCTTGCTATAATCTCCTCTCTATATATACATATAGAATACCCCTTCCCTAAACATTCGATTACGTCATGTCCTGTGTTGACAATTACAGAGGTCAAACGAAGGTCACTTCAAGGTCACGCAAAGGTCATTTCAATGTTATCCAAAGGTCACTTCAAGGTCATTCAAAGGTCACGTAAAGGTCATCCAAAGGTCACTTCAAGGTCATCCAAAGGTCACGTAAAGGTCATCCAAAGGTCATTCAAGGTCATTCAAGGTCAAAAGGGGTGGGGGGAGTCTCAATTCCGGCTATAATAACCTACTTATTTATATATAGTTTGTTTCTCTTGGGATTACACCACCTGTAAAAATAACAAAAAGCAGAAAACCAGAGGTATACAAATTAAATATTCAAAGTGTAGTAACAAGGCAAACTTTTAAAGTTTGCCCCAAAAAACACTGTATAACGTGTGATAAAATAATATTTGATATATTGACTAAATTTTATCAGTTGTTTTTCAGTTTTATACAAAATTCTATAATATTACATGTCATATTCTAAAATACGTCCAAATAAAATAGTTATAATAAAAATTAAAAGAAACTAAACACTTAACTAGCTTTCTTCTAGACGTTTCGAGTTGATCCTCAACTCTTCTTCTGTAGACTATTTGTATGATAAGAACTCTTTATATGAAAAGAGAAGTAGTTTTTGGCTTCCTCTACTCCAAAAAGATGTTACCAATGGAAAATTAATAATATCATAGTGATCAGTGCATGTGATGATTTAAATTAAAAATGTCAATCTGACAAAAACTACTTCTCTTTTCATATAAAGAGTCTTATCATACAAATAGTCTACAGAAGAAGAGTTGAGGATCAACTCGAAACGTCTAGAAGAAAGCTAGTTAAGTGTTTACGAGCAGTTTCTTTTAATTTTTATTATAACTATTTTACTTGGACATCTTTTAGAATATGACATGTAATATTATAGAATTTTGTATAAAACTGAAAAACCACTGATAAAATTTAGTCAATATATCAAATATTATTTTATCACACGTTATACAGTGGTTTTTTGGGTCAAACTTTAGAAGTTTGCCTTGTTACTACACTTTGAATATTTAATTTGTATACTTCTGGTTTTCTGCCTTTTGTTATTTTACAGGTGATGTAATCCCAAAAGAAACAAACTATGAATCGTAAAAATACACCACAAATAAGTTACAGACATTATATATATATATATATATATATATATATATATATATATATATATATATATATATATATATTATTAGGCTACAGAGTTTTGTCAAGAACAGAGATGAAAACAATGTTTTGTTAACCTTAATATTAACAACCTCTGTTTATATATTTTAAAATTTGATACTAATTTGCTAATTAATAAAATAATTAACAAATATATGGAACCATGGGGCATCAGTTTGAATATCTATTATAAGTTTTTTGTTATATTTTTATTGTTATTCACCACGTTAAAATTTGGACGGTGGCGCCCGATATAAAACCGAAAAAATAAAATTTATGAAAAAAATGTTTTCTATGTTAAATCATTCTGTTTCCGTTGGTAACAAAATATGAAATCATCTGGTACTGTGCTTGAAACTGCAAATACGGAATAACAGCATTAAGAGTACAACAATCTTGTACTAGAATAGCGTATTTTCAAAAACTATTTTCTCTAAAATGCATGTATTAAACAAAAATTTGCTACTATAAGGATCTAGTTTATCTTTTGATCTTTCCGGTGATATATAATTTATAACATTAAAAAGAAATTTTGTTGCAATTATAAGACAAATCCGGTACCGTTGCAATAAGGGCTAACTTTATTTTCATGTGCCTTTTTACTTTGGCTTTACGTGCACTTCCGAAATCTAAATAATTCGGTAGTAGGAAGGTCTTCACCCATCGGCTACCCAACCTCTCAACCCAACCATGAATTCATGTTCGTCCCAAAACTTACTTATAATTGTTATACTTATAATTGTTATTTGAGATTTTTTTAATGATATTATGCAATAGTAACTAAACATTAATATTATCTTCTCCTTCAACAGTTATTTATCTAACAGTGACCATGTTTTAATCTCGGTATACGTAAACACACGCAAGGGTCTAAGACAGTCTAAAGAATGCAATGTAATTCTGTAAAAATATTGAAAACTTGTTCTATAAAATACCTATTAAAATACTCTGCGGGGTACTTCATGTTTTTGCCTGCCATTGATATTATTAATTAAACGTCGGTCTTTGCAAACGACAATTGCACTTTAGAAAACTTTTTTATGAACCGACCGAATAAATTAAGTTTTTAGACTGTTTATTAATAAACAGAGAATTCGCTTCTGATTGTTTTCTGCGGTTTTTACAAGTAATGACCTATTTACATTACATCTTATCGATTCGCATACAGAGACTGATATTTAATTTTCTCAATAAGATTAGTTAGTAGGAAAAATATTGTGCTTATTTTTTATGGCTATTGCACCTAGTGGCTAGTTTTAACTGCTAGTCTTTAAATGTCTAGTCCATTGAAGGAACTATAGTAATGTCTCATCAAGACAAGAACTTAAAACACATTTGATATAGAGCAGAAAACTGCATCAATAGGGTATGAAAAGTTTATAACTAAAACGTGTTTAGAAATCATGATGAAAATCGCTTTTGCGTTTGCAACTTTGACACCCTATAAAATCTAAACGGTTTGAGATCAAGCAAAACGGTTTGCACATTCCTATCTTAACTTTTTATAAGCTATCGTTTGATACTAATTTCAAATGTATCCAGGAATTAAAAATTTTCCGAAAATTTTTAAAATTTTTAATTCTTGGATAAATTTGAAATTAGTATCAAACGATAGCTTATAAAAAGGTAAGATAGGAATGTGCAAACCGTTTTGCTTGATCTCAAACCGTTTAGATTTTACAGGGTGTCAAAGTTGCAAAAATGTCAATATTCACCAGTCAATATTTCAAAAACAGTTTAAGTTAGGTATAGGGAAGGCTGATGAAAGTCCTACTAAAATCAAGGGTTTAGTTCGAAAAAGCAATAAAAAATATATATTTCCATTTAGAAAAACGAAGTTGGTACCTGTCCAGGAAAAATTGAACACCCTGAATATGTAAAGATATTTTCATTTTGTGCAGCTCGGGATATTAGACAACCCTGTAGAAAAAAAAATTAAGTTATCTCTTTTATTAACCCAGATATTGGACTTACGCGCACTAGGTGGACACCCTGTAGAATGTTTGAGAAAATTAAACAAGACAATTAAAATAATTGTATATTACAATTTAAAACGATCATTAACCACGATTCATTAATATGTTCCAAATAATTAACCATAAATGATAGTTATTTTATATTTAATTATATTCACGATTTGTGGTTGTTACCACACAAAATTGACTTTACAAAAAGATGATTTAATGGCAATGATTTGGTTTACACAAAAAATGGCCTCTGGCCACTGGTCTCGAGGCAATCAATTCAAACTCTCACCAACAGATCCCCTTAGAAAATGTAGTTCGAAGTAGGACTTAAAGTGCAGCAACCATCATATGGTACCTTCTGCAGTATGCAATAAGATGAAGTGATGAATGAAGTGGTAGCTAGCTTCCGGTTGATAGGGCTCTGCTAAGTTGGATATCAGCAACTTTGTCTTTGCCGGTTTCTAATAGTGGAGCTGAAAGTTCTGGATGTTCTTCTCTTCCAGGAAGCCAAGGTTTTTCTCATGAAATACAGTAAATGTGTTAAATCAAAATCATAAAATAAAATTACAAGAACTACTTTATCAAAATAGAATATCTACAGACAATCTTGCGGTGATAACAATTACAAGTTGTATCACAAGTTTTCACTACCGCGTTTGGAATTATTTATTTTTACAAATTTTTTATTTTTGAAATAAGATTTTCGCATTTAATGCGATTAGCGGCTTCTAACATACTAGTTGGATTATTACCTCTAATTAATCACCCTAATTTGGGTTCTAGTCCTGTGTATTTAAAGTCATTGTATCTAATAAGTTTGTTTGAGCTGTCTTTTGGTCTGAATTTAAGTTAAATCTTTGAACCGCGACGTGCATTTTCGCATTGTTTGTAGTCTTAGAAAGAAGGTTATGGCGGATTCGCCGGGTAATTGTCTTATTGGTTGCAAGTCCTGTATTAAAGACATAAGGTCTCGTGAGTCGCTAAAATAATTAATCAGAAGTTGCTTTATTTCCATCCAAGTTGCTCAATTTCTAGAATTTACTGTTTGTGCTGCTCTGCCTTTTAATTTATTTTTAATATGTAAATTTAATAATAATTTTTGGTCACCTATTACCATTTATTGTGCATGGTCACATGAGTTTAGAAACGTATTGAGAAAGATTTGGTCTCCCTCGAATTCTGGGATAATGGAAAATATTTCACATAATTTATATAGTTCAACAACATTTCTGGTGTTTGACTCAGCATTATCTTGAGTTATTGCCATTTTTACTTAGGAAATTTAAGTAATTGTTTTCTTGTTTGGAAATAAGATACTTTTTTTATTTGAAAGAGACGCGGAAAACAACTACTCCACGGGCAATGTGCCCCGACATCTCCGACATCCAATGTGCCGGAGTAATGCAACCCCGACTGGCGCTGCATTACTCCGGCATCTCCATAGAAGTCGCTACATATCCTTCATCGAGACCTACCACCAGACACTGAGCGGTTTCGCGCTGATTATGCGCTCATCAGAGTGCCATAGGCAGCGGAATCGATGAATGATGTTGCTGATTACCTAAGTGGCACTGTGAATATTAGTAGTGGTGAGAAGTACAAAGTAGTGCCCTCTTTGTGTCTTTGCTACTATCTGCCTGACAATTATTGTCAAATTAACAGACAGATAGCGACCTGCATTTCCGCAGGTGAAATTAGTGAATGATGTGGCGACTTCTATGGAGATGCCGGAGAAATGCAACGCCGGTCGGGGCACATTGGCCGTAGAGTAGTTGTTACCGTCATCTCTTTCAAATAAATAAGTAGGATTGTCTTTCTCAAAGACAATAGAGGTCACTGATATAACAACACCTGCGCAAAAGCAGCTCCCTATCTGTCTGTCAATTTGACAATAATTGTCAGACGGATAGTAGCAAAGACCCAAAGAGGGCACTACGGTGTACTTCCCACCACTACTAACAAAGATACCTTTTGTTATATTATAATAACAGTCATTATTACTCGTATTATAATAATAGCTAATAAAAGATGATTCTGTGTAATTTGTACTTACAAAAGTAGAATCATTGAACGCTCGGTCTTCTGTCAAGGGCTTTCTCCAGGAGTTCCTAATCCATAGAAGATGATGTGCGTATTTGTTCTTTTTCAGCAAAATGTAACATCAAACAACAGACAGTTGTTTCGATCAGCTAAAGTTTACGAGCAGGTAAAGTAAAATTTTTCGTTCATAAAAAATTAAGTCACTTCTCAGTTAAGGTAAATAGAATTAGTCTCACGCAGGTGTACTGTAATCCAACTCATGATAATACGTTCGTTTAAGTTATCTGACACATTTAGCTGTAGATCTTAAGTACGCTGGTACCTGTGCCTAAAAGGTTGGGCACATCAAAAAATGTAGATGCTCTTAAGATTTAAAAGTTCAGCAATGTTTAAATAAACATGACGTTGCTAAAACATTCTCAAACAGAACGCAACCTAAAATACATCTGGACTTGCGTTTTTCTATCAGACTTTCAGAGCAGAGCAACTTAGAGCATGATATCTAATTAAATTAGCCTTTGTCTGCTACAGTCTGTATAAAATTACTTAACAAATATTGTTAGAAGTAATTGTTTTCGAGAAAAATGCGTTCGTAATAGTTACAACTTTAGTTGATTACAATAGTTAAAAAATATATATCAAATATAAAATAACACCAGCAATAGCTGTTGGTAAATATTACTAAATAATTTTAATATAACTTTTAAGATTACGACTCACTAGGTGAAACTGGGATACAATAAAATATTGCAAAACTACAAGTAGTTAGTATTTAAAAACAACAGTTTAGAAACACAAGATCTCATATTGTTTTGCTATAAAAATTAAAAAGATGTTAAGAATAACTTTTGACGGACAATCATAAAGGGAGTCATTTATAAATCCTCGTGAAATACGTAAAATTCTTTTTAGAGGAAAATATCAGCTTATTTACAAACTTCCTAACAATCGGGTGCCATAGAAATAAAGTTTCTGTCCCCAATACGACAAGAATTTTTCATTTGCTTATATTTATTGACTGTAATAAGTCCACTTCAATATACGTTTAAACGTTTTTATTGCAAACGACACTTGCTGAGTGAAAGGAGAGAAATAAATTACTTTGAAATACATGCAAACGAGTCTCACATGTAACAGAGAATAGAAAAACAAATAAAATGGCAAGAAATAACGATTCGTACACTTCTCTTTGGAATGCAAAGAGGACACCAAGCTCGCGCCTACCCAGACATAAGAGGAAAACCGAGCAAAATACGGAGCAAACTGCTACCTCCGTACGCTTTGAGGGAATGTAAAGTGGATGATATTTATTTAAGGGATCCTTTAATATTAAGTTACTAGATTCTATGGAAATATTTACGGCAGATGAAAACATTTTTAATCGATTAAAGCTATGTCTTTATGAAATATTATAATTTGTCTATGCGGAAAAATGTTCACTTTCCGCCACCAATCGGATCCAATAAATACTAAGAAATGCATGGATGGTCAAACGAAGAAAAACCTGAAAAATGTGTGAGCTAATAATTAATTACCTTCAAGACATATTAACACACATTATAATTTTTAGAAAAATGATTTTTTGGATATAGGGAAGGTATTAGCAGGTATGGGATCACCTTATTCTTCTGTCGAATAAATTTCAAATCTAGAATATAAAATACGCTCTACACTAAGTTTAATTTAAGATTATGATCATCTCAAATAATATTTCAGAATATTTTCATCCAGCCTATATTTCCCATTTTATGGAGCCTTTACATCTCAGTTGCGGCTAATGGTCCATTGTCGTGACACACCCTGTATAGTATTGCTGACAGCTATAATTCTACGATTTTACTGTTCAAAAAGTTCCAAAAAATATTTTGTACGCATGACTTTTGCTATCTATATTCAGAGTATCAGAAAAATGTGAGGTATTAGTGAAGCTCTGTCTATATAATGAATTTTGATATCCCTGTCTCCAAATATATGTGGTGGAATCGGTGAGTTTTTTGCGTTCTTAATCTGACTTTTGATTTAAGGTTTGTCTAATTTATATGTATAGTTTATATCCCGAACAATGAAAAGATATTATATGCCTGCTGGACTGGAACTATAGAAGAAGCATCGTGAGGCGAATCTGACTTAACTTCCGCAATAAATTATAAGGCTGCTTGAAATAAGCGCATAAGTGATAAAGGTCATAGATGGCCGTCATCGCAAAATTACAGAAAACAGTATATGAAATAAAAAAATTGACTGTAAAATAATGGTATGCTAAGCAAAGAAAAAAAAAACTAAATATGCACTACAAGTAAATGATTTAAGATTCCGGTAAAATAAAGAGAAAAATTATAATAAATTGTCTTTTCTATAAACAATGTATACTTTATATAGATTCAGTCAATCAAGAATAATAATAAAAATAATAATAATAATAAAATTTATTCACCAAAAAGTTTACCCAGTAATAGGTATACAAAACAATGGTAAAGACGTGTAGTGTATGTTTAGTGTATTTTTAATATTATTTATTTGTTTATTTAACTGCTTATATCTTTCTTTATATAGGAATTAATTAAGGGATAAATTATTAATGAAATTATCAAATATTATGGTTCAATAAAGTTTTTAATTTTCGTCGTTACCTATTATAATCCTAGGTTCGCAAAGGAATAACCTTACTATTTTTAAGATATGTCGAAAACAACTACATTGCGTGCAATATACACCCCACAACATTGAATTACAACGGCATATCTTCATATAACCTCAAATTATTGTCTTCAATACATTTTTCTTATTAATAGTGTTATCTACATTAAACAAAATGTTAAGATTTTATTAAAAACATTATTGAACCATAATAATTGATAATTTCATTAATAATTTATTTCTTAGTTAACTTTTTGGCTTATTCCTATATAAAGAAAAATATAAATACTAAGGACATATTATATAAAATAAAATATATCTATTGTAGTCAAACAAGTTTGACATGGCAGATAATATTATTCTAGTTAGATAATTATTGTTGGCGAGGAAATCAATAATCCACAAAAGAAAAATTTGTACGTAATATTTCATATCTTACCATATTTCTTAAATCGTTGTTGTATTGCTAAATTTGACAAAATTGATATGTCAAAAACATAGAATAAAATTAGTTTTTTAAATGTTTTCATTATAAACTAGAAGTTGAATAATCTAATACAAACTAAATTAAGATAACCTAAAAACTAAGAGGAGAGTTATATTTTGTTCATTTTTATTAATATTTCTTTGTGTCTATCCATTGTGTTCGTGGAACCTGTAATATCTATTTTTTTATTTTATATTTAAAAATAGGCAGACTCATTGTTTTATACTAACAAGGTATATACTATACACTTTGGGAGCAAAATAAGTACTTCTTATTCTTCTTCTCTTCGACTTTGACCAGCGGTTTCATACAGTGTGGGAACTAAAATAGAGTTTTCTTTATATCTTGTAGGATATTGATATACAATTTGATTCTTATTACTGAAAGTTCTCCGCTGATATATAGCTAGTGCCAAGAAGAATATTTGGCTGATATCCATAAACTGTTATTCTTGGAATAGGCTGTCGAGAATACTACCATATCTATTTTGCATACGTTTTTGTATAGAATATTTTTTACTAATAAGCTAATTTATATTTAAATAGAATGAAATATACTTCTAAAAGACACATTTTGGGTATCTAAAATATAGTTCGAAGAACATATTCACACATACATAATATGCCCATTGTTATAACGTCTTCGCGACGAAATGTTGTTTCCAAAAAGGTAAAAATGTACATGGTGTTTCGTAAAATGTTTTAAATGTTAATTTGTTTCGAAACTTTCAGATAACCACTATTGAAAGGATTAAGAAAATGTTACTTATTAAAATCTTATCACACAAGCTTTATTAAGATAGGATTACTCTATCCAAAATCCAAACAGTTGTCGCCCAAAGAACTATATCTGGAAACTTAATAGAGAAAGTTATGTAAATAAGTTTTTCTCCATTTATCTGTGCCATTCAGAACTAAAAGAAGCTAACTCCAGATTTCAGCGAAATTAACGTCATGTCCTTAGTTAGATAATGCAACGTAAATTACTTCCTTACACAAAAGATAATGAACTTGAATTTCTCTTGGAATAAATTCAACTAGGTAAAGTACCACAATACCGCTATGCTGTTTCCTTGCATATGCTTCTATTATATACTTCGTCGCCGTGAAACTGGTTTCCCCTCTATTTTAATAACAATAAAATCATCTGTTCCCCGCTACAGACTTACTGAATACAAGGCAATTTCTGGTAAAGGATAGCAGGAAGCACTTGAATTAAAAAATATATACAGAGGCATGTAAATAAATTAGTTATATAGTATGTATTCATTGAAAATATGTTACTCAGTAACACCTATAATCACTAGTAACAGTTTTTTAACTATTTTTCCATTTGCATTTTATACAAATCCAGCTTGTGTTGAAAAGGATGTCCAGGTTTTGAGTAATTGGTACAGAGACAAATAATAATTATTGTTTTTTATAATCGTTGGCTTCAGGAAATTATACGTTGTATTAGATACTAAATCAATCGAGATACTGAAATGGTAGCTATAACTAGAACACCTCATCAATATTTTTAAAGAAAAAAGGGTATTAGAAAAATACATACGGGGTTTAATACTTTATTTAATTACTAATAGAAACAGTACACAAATTGTATTTTAATTTTGACAACTTGGTTGAAAAAAAATGTATTTATTTTGCGGTGCCATGCAGTATCAAATATAGACACTTACTTCATTTGCAAAATCCTTCTCACTTATCTAGGCATGCATAATTGAGACTCACGTTACTTGAACAAACATGCGGGAATTCAAAAAATAAGTATGATTTTGTCACCTGTGTGCACCCAGGTGCGAGATCTTAAGTTACTTCTTTTGTTAATTTCATTTCCCCTTCCTCCTTGGAGCGACATCTTTGTGACAAGATTAGTAGGGAGGCCCATCAATCAATCGAGCATATTGATGATGAATTTTTTAATATCAAAGTGCCACCGTTCCTCATTTCTTATTTGATCTTTTATATACGCTGTTTTATGTTAAACAAAGGTTAATCTGTTTATGTACACAGATGAATATCCCAGGTTCGGCCTTTCGCAGTAGCAAAACATGTTGTACACTATGTATTCTTAAATTTTCCTTACAGAGTTACATAGTATAATTATTTAAGTTAATTAAGTATTAATACTTTTATGGGATATTTCGCTAATTTTACAAATAGTATAACAAGATAATAACAGTATGACAATAAATAAAAAATACCGAAAACTCAGAAATTAATTTAATACCAACATATCTTCGCAAAAGTACCTAATAATTATTGATGTATGATATGCTCCACATGACCAAGTTCCAAGTGTTGCTGAAGATTAGATACCTACTGTTTCTAAATAGAGGCTGACGTAAGTTTTGGAAAAATTGTACTATTGCGGTTTTTAATTCTGAAATTTTCATAATTCCTCAGATGAAGGAATCAAGGTGTGCCAAGTCCGGACTATATAGTGGATAAACAAAGTCAGTTTTTCTGGAAATTATTCTGTTGGCAACATGTTGTCTTATTGCAAGAGTGTTTTGCTGGAACCACTGTCTCCAACAAGACAAGTTTTTAGCTCTCCAGAACCGTTTTTAGTCTAACGAATAACTGAATCTGCTGACTATATCTTTTTTGATTAACTGTTACATTATGGCCTTCATTCTCAAAGAAGTAACAGCTGGAAATTCCGTGCCCAGAAACTACACATTAAACAGTTACTTGGGCATCGTCAAGAGGTGCCTGAAGGATTTTTGTCGTCTTCCGAAAATGAAACTATTCGATTATCTGTTGATATGCCCTCATAATAAGACATCTGATTCATCATAAAGTCATATGTTTGAAAAAACTCTTCGTCCTCACATTGCGTGGCTAGAACACGGGCACAGTCTTCTACACGTAACCACTTATCAGCAATGCTTAACTTATGAGCTGTTTGAATTTTATATGATATGAATGAAAATGCACCAATATCTTTTGAAATTAAGTGTGTAGCTCCCATGTTTATGTTGACTTTGACCTTGAACATTAGAATATTACGTCCAGTATCCTGCGGTGGTTTTCATTATTCTATACATTACTCTTTCGCACAGATCTTTCTTCCCTTTGGACTAAGACACTGCCTCTACGTTGAAACATCATGACAATGCGCCTTATTCTTGTGTAATATCTTCCAATATTGCCCTAAAAACTTAACTTTAATTACTTATTTATGTCGTTTTCGTATGAGCGGTGGTAGTGGTTACAAATAAAGGTTTTTTAGAATAAAAAAAATAAAGAATAATAATAATAATAAAAATAATATTAATAATAATAATATAAATTACAATAGGAGTCCACAGGGGGGTCGTGAACTTTAGAGTTTGGAGTATCTGCACAGCAGGATGGTACTAGATGGAGGCTCCAAGAAAATCTGGAGTTCGGATCCCCTCTTCTGCATGGTCTTGAGACCATGAAAATGCAGGGGTCGGAGCATTTCTATTTAAGGCAACAGAAAGCAACCACCCAGACTATGACACCGAATTGGAGTTGCAGAAGACCGCAATCTTCTGCAGCTGCATAAAGATGAGCCACTGCAAGGTGTCTTCTATAAAAGCCTTGAATACCATGGCTTGTTATATTCATTAGCGATATAAAAAATTTAGATCCATAAAGCTACTGTTTCAAACGAACAAAAATATCTAATTTACTTCATAAAATGGCAGCATAGAATCCGCTCCATATTTAAAAAATTATGAAGAGATCCCAATGAAAAGAATAAAACCGTTATAAATCTGATAAAGAGTTTTTATTTTTATTTTCAGTGCTGGGGTTGTGCTAGATTCTGTATAGAACCAATTAGAATGTAGAATTTTATAAACCAATCCATGAAAATACGTTTTGGAAGTTTATCATTAGGTACTGCAACGTTGGAAATAAAATACGCAGAAAACGACCTCATTAAGTAAAATATATTAAAATAGTCTGCTAAAAAAAATTAATAAAGCCGGCACAGTAATGCTAGGCTATTATTAAATAAACGCTGGAAGTTTCGTTACTCACCGAATATGAAATTAAAATTTAAATTAGTGGCTTTCCATAAGTCTAAAATATCTCTTATTTCACCGCAATGCTGCAAGGATGCCTTCGAATTATAGGAAATCCTATTCAGTTCTTTACTTTTAAGTTCGTTCAAAAAGTTTTAATGGCTATGAGTGCTATTCTGTCGGATATACTTCTTAACCCACTTAATTCAGTAGCCTTAGATTCAGGTATGCTGTCTTAGATTTTGCATTTGAAAAATTATTTGATGGATGGAAACGTCTAGGGAGAGTTACCTGAGACTCAGGACGAGAAGAGTTGACAAAAATAAGAGAAAACTGGTTATTCAAATTATTTCCACAAATTCTATTCTCTAATGTTCGTTATAAAGTGCTATTAGTAATATAATATTTACCCATAGCCTTCGAGCATTTTCGAATGAATATTTACGTGGTTAAAAATTGTTTTAACCAGGTATTGTATCGAAATAATGGTGAATCTGTTTTATATCTGGGTTCAGTATAATGTATATGCAATGTTTTATGAAATAAATTGTTTTTGATAAGTAAATTGATACACAGTTACACAAAAATCATTATCGTACAGGTAATACTACAGGATATAAATATTTTTGTATATTAATCATTATATAAAATATCACTTTGGTATTATTTTTTATTTAAAATTCCATATCTGATACAAAATATATGATATCTACTCTTTAGTCTTAAATTACACCCATCTTATACTTTTTATGCTGGTTACATATATATATATATATATATATATATATATATATATATATATATATGTCAGTTGACGACTTCCAGGACATTTTTAGTGACCAACTGACTACTTCCAAGACATCTGTTTACTTCAGGGACAAGACCGGAACTTTTATTTATGTGTCGACGACTTCCAGAACTGTCTTGGAAATCAATGTATGTTTCATTTCATTGATGAGTTCCGGGACAATTGTAATTTTAAGTACTGTTTACAAATTTTCTTAGGGTTTTATATATTTACGATTTACGACAATTTATTTAATTGCTGGTTTTTATTATTATAAATATTTACTTGATTGGTAAGTATATAAATATAAATAACCTACCTATAAACATAAGTAGGTACATACTAATTTTTATAATATAGAACTTCTGTTTCCTTCGTCATAAAAGATATATCATCATTAAACTGAATTAAAGGCATTCTTAGGTTAATGGTGTAACAAACTTATCAATATCTTATTCCATAATTTATTGTTAAAAGTTAGATACTTATTATTAGTTAGATAATCTATTTTGTAAACCGGTATTGTCACGGAAAATGAAATAAGCAAACATATTCAGATATGTCTCGGAAGTCGACATTATATATATTTTATGTCTTGGAAATAGTCATTAGGTACCTAAATAGCATTTATTATTGGCATTGGTGGCAAACTTATCAATATCTTATTCCATAATTTATTGCTAAAAGTACTAATTATGGATTATGGCTAAAAGTAGTAGTTAAAAGATACTTATTATTAGTTAGATAATCTATTTCGTAAACTGATTGGCACGGTAAATGAAATAAGTAAACATATTGAAATATGTCTCGGAAGTCGACATTATATATATTTTATGTCTTGGAAATAGTCATTAGGTACCTAAATAGCATTTATTATTGGCATTGGTGCTTATCAATATCTTATTCCATAATTTATTGTTAAAAGTTAGATACTTATTATTAGTTAGATAATCTATTTCGCAAACTGATTGGCACGGTAAATGAAATAAGTAAACATATTGAAATATGTCTCGGAAATCGACATTATATATATTTTATGTCTTGGAAATAGTCATTAGGTACCTAAACATCATTTATTATTGTCATTGGTGGCAAACTTATCAATATCTTATTCCATAATTTATTGTTAAAAGTTAGATACTTATTATTAGTTAGATAATCTATTTCGTAAACTGGTATTGCCACGGAAAATTAAATAAGCAAACATATTCAAATATGTCTCGGAAGTCGACATTATATATATTTTATGTCTTGGAAATAGTCATTAGGTACCTAAATATTGGCATTTATTAGGTATTATATACACGTGCAGAGCAAGTAATTTAATGTTGAATTTAGATATCTGCTATAGGCAAGTTGTCTCAAGAAAAACGTTATTAGCTATTTATTCCATCATATATCACCCTATCCACCTAACCTGTAATTACGATAAACGAATGAAAACTGTAACTAAACAAATAATTGTATGTTATTTTTAGCGGAAAAGTAAAAGTAAATGTTAAATATATTGTAGGTAATTATTTACAGTGGGTTTTTAAGAAATCACATGTAGTCACTGTACCTATTCTTTTATTATTATTGTACCTACAGATATTTCACTTTTTGTGGGAAATATTTTATATCTATAGCCCGAAGTTTTACTTTGTCTATACTGCTAGTGGAATGTGAACGAAAAATTATAATTATAAATTTGATATAATTATTATTATTATTGTGTATTTTCACTCTGGACACGTCTCAGATATACCTACTGTAATTTTTCCACTGATTGAGAAGTACCTAACTCAGATCATACTTTTCAGAAACAAAACATTCATCAGATCACATGTTCCGAGACTTACGAACGAATAATATCGAAACGAGACCAAATTTTTACACATTTAGCATGTTTTCCTTCGTGGCAGACATTACCTACCAAATCTGTTATATAATATTATAATTATAAATATATAGGTTGAACACTACCAAGACATGTTAAATTGTCAAGTGACTACTTCCAAGACATTTGTTGCTTTGTTGGATTTGTTACACAAGCTTTTTTTATGTACTAGCGACTTCCAGGACCGTAGTTCAATCTACCTGAATTTCTGTATCACGTTTTACTGACACATTTAGTAGATATGCATATTTTATTGCAAACAATTAAGCAAATAGTAAATAAATGGTACATAATTATATCAGTTTCCTTCTGCAGTTTTGCACCTATCTACTTAATGATTGAAACTGAACAAGTAATTTCAATGTTTTAAATATCATTAATTCTGCATAGCTATGAAAGAAAAATATTGTTATACATGTAACTACCTATTACTTAAGAAGTAGAGATGTAGTAATAAAGCAGTCACTCAAAATGGATGTTTTTATAGGAGTTTAACCATCGTCAATAGGGTGCGATTAAAATCTCTGGGCATATTCCCATTTCTAGAGAAAACATAAACCAATAAAAAAAATAATAAACCAACCATAAAATTCGGTGAACCATATAATTTTCTTATTTATTTATTTCTAGTCTGTAACGTTTTTGAAATGTATGCTTATATTTGTTATTTTACATTATAAATATATTAGATATAACTGAAATCAGAAGGAATCATTACCATTAAAATCATTACCATTAAAAAAAAATATATTGCATTAAGGGTTTATTCTATTCACCCCAAATGTGAGCAAAGAGAGATAGAGAGAAAGAATTAAAACATTATACGGTAATTCTTACGGTATACGGTATAAAGGATAAGTACATAGAGTACATATATACATAGAGTACATAATATAAATCACTACATTTATGTACCTACAGAAAATTATATATGAAGTAAGTACTGAAATAGTTTATGAAGTCCCACTAGTTTTCTGGGACCATATGCCGAACGAGTAGTACCTGTCAACCCTATTTCCTAGAATTTATTTTTATATACATATATTGACGTATATTGAATCTTTCCAAGACATTAAATATAAGTTGCTTACTTCCAAGACATCATCTGCTTACTTCAAAGATTATTAATATGCACAATGTTTGGTAATATAACTATGGTAAGGTAATAACAACATATTTATTCAACAGTTTGCTAGTGAAATAATCGTTGTGAATTCATAATTTACCAAAATTCTTGTATGCAAATGATTCCTCTTCATCTGTTCTAGAAATTAATATTATACATGTGTTTACATTTATGTTGTTATTTTTGCAAGCAAATAATACATGTTTAAAACATAGTATAATGAATACGAATTTGAATTAAGAATACCTATATAAATTACTATTTAAGTCTTTTTCAAGATTTGAATTTAATAACTGATATTTTATACTCATGTTCCGAAATTCAACGATAGCACTGAATAAAAAAGAATTAAATATTTAATACCTACCTATATTGTATCGATTGTATCTAATACAATCATAGTGTGTTAAACGTTTTTAACCCGCGTCCTAATAGTAATTGATAATCGTATATAGGATATGGCTAGGTATACTTGTACATCATCCATACATTTATGTACAGAAAATGACTGTTTTAAGTAAGTACTGAATACATATACTGATATCATTCTTTAAATTGATATTACTACCCGGTTTCTGGGATCAGGTATTTGTCAAATGAAGTTTATAAGCTGTGGTTTAGACACGTGCATCTTTGGGTCAACCGTTTTCTATTCTGGGCGGTGTAACCCTATTTCCTAGAATTATATTTTTATATACAATAGGCATATTGAATCTTTCCAATACATTAATTATATAAGTTGCTTACTTCCAAGACATCATCTGTTTATACTTCAAAGATTATTAATATGCACAACTCTTGGTAATATAAGAAAGTAACATCATATTTATTCAACGATTTACTAGTGAAATAATCGTTCTTCTGAATTAAATATTTACCAAACTTCTTGTATTGAAATGATTCCTCTTCAGCAGTTCCGGAAGTCAACACTGTACATATTATGTACACATTTATGTTACTATTATTATTTTTTCTAGCGAATTACGTATGTTTGAGACACACTATAGTGAAAATGGTACGTGTTTATGAATATATAAATTATTATATAAGCCTATTTCAAAATTTTAATCAAATAACTGATATTTTATACAAATGTTCCGAAATTCAACGGTATATAGCCGATTGAAAAATAATCGTTTTTGGAAAAAAGTACATAGTTTGTTGGCGAGGAAATGCAAATGTACTGCTAATTCAACAAAAATATCTATATGTTAGAAAATGTCCCGGTAATCGTCGTTTGACATATATATATAAAAAAAAAATAACCATATATATTGATGTTCCTCACCAAATGTTAGTTAGAAATTCCTTTTTAATAATATATGGCGTCTAGGTTAATTAAAAAAAATAGGTTATTACTTCCTCTTAAAACTACTTAGGAGGTAGACAGAAATGCAATTTATAAAACTTATATACTAAGAAAGTTTTCTTTTAATTTAATTTCTTTTAACAGAAAGTGTACACTACTCGTCCTCAGACAATACAAGTCTTAAAAGATTCGGATTAGGGAAGAGGTAAATGGAACTGATCAGAATAACATTTTCACCTATTAGACATATTATGTGTAACAATTTTACCCAAGTACAAAATAAAATATATATATTTAAAACTACTAGATATTAGTGGAATTAAAAAAAACATGTACTTGCTGTACCCCCGTACTTAGAACTACAATAACTATGTGACAATGAATTTTAATTTTATATTTAAGTAATTTGTTATTTGTAACTTATTTGCTAACGAATTTTTTTGTAAATCCTTTATAATTGAAATTTATGTCTGAGCAGTGTATCTAAAATAAATAAATAAGCAATCATTTGACCAATAAGAGACTAAGATTCTGCACACAAATATAATGTAACCGTTGCTGTTTCTTCTTAATGTAAAGTATGCTGCAGTTGCAGATTTGTGACAAAGTTGTTGGTGTTTGTTGACTATATGAAAAAATACGTCGAATAAAATCGAATGTACCGAATCTTGGAAATATCACTTTTTACGTATTTTACGTACATTTTACGTATTCGGATCTCAACAACTTGAAAATGTTTTTTAGCCATCACATTCCATTTAAATGAAATATCTCAGATTCCATTATTTACCGAACTTCTTTTATTTCAGGTAAACCAGAGCCAACAATAAAGTGGTGGAGGGAAGGCAAACTAATAGAATCCACTGAAACTCGAAGCGGCTTTCAGAACGTTCGATCCAACCAGCTAATCATTAAAGGGTTGCAGAGGTCCGATCAACATGCAGCTTTTACATGCCAAGCTTCAAATAACAACATCAGTCAACCGGTGTCGGCCACCACGTCTATCGAAATATATTGTAAGTACCTTTTCACTGACAGTCATGATAGATTAGCTCTGGTCGTTCATGGGTCAACGAAGCCTCATCCTGTTTATCTGGATAAAAATGTTCAACGTGTTGCTAGTGTCGGATCTATCACAAAAGTCCAATTAGAGCCGATTACTCAAGTTCTATATTAAAAAAAGAGAATCAGTGCTGCATGATTTAATTGCCTTTTGTACATTCGAATTTATTCGTAGGATCGACATTTTTTAATTGTCCAATACATTTGACAGTTATCGTTTTTATGTTTGTGTTATAGAAGATACCAATTTAAAATGTATTTACATATAGGTAGTAGGTATGTAACTATTAGCTCAGAGCTATTTTTGTTTGCATAGTTAGACATGCTTTATCATAACAGCCAATATATCAATATATATACACAATTTAGCCAATATATCTTAAGGCATAAATAATTAACTTTTACTAAATTTTCTTTACATTAATAACTAGCAACTATAAATTGAAAATAAGGAAATCAAATTGAGAATTACAATTTCAAATTTAGATTCTATCAATAATAATTATTTAAGTAGAAAAACCAAATTAAATGTAATAGTTAATAGATCTTTTAACAGTATTGACTAAGTAGCGTAGCGGGTAAGTTTTTTCTGATATTCCTGTATATTCCCATTTTGTTGATTTTAAGCCGTTGCATGTAAACGTGAATTACCTTTATTATGAACACCCTTTATTTGCTATTTTCTTTTCGGTGTTGGTGGCATCTGAATTGAAGGATGTCTCAATAGCTGCTTATAAATTACAGATTTAAGTTCTTTTGGATATTTCAAGTCAAACTTACCTGTTTACAATCCGAAATTGATAATAAATACTTGACATTCGTTTAAATAATATGTCCAACACAGAGACTGCACATGTACCTAACACTATATGCGTTACATCAAGTACGCCGTATGGCAAAATCTTTGGGTCGTTGCCATTTAATATATACGTTAAAAATACGTTAGATCGTCATATCAAAGATTAACTATCGATATGCAGATAACATGAACAATTTTTTGCTCAATTCAAGTATGCGAGGGTGTCAATAATTCACAGTATAATCTCCTCAAAATTGAAGCTTGGTGCTCGCAAATTAATTTAACATGTATTATTAATAAGTATAAACAAACTTCTAAGTAAACAGAACTTATGTTGCTCTCAACGTATATATGTTTTAGGGCTGTAATCCACATTTGCGTTTTCGGGATCACATTTGCTTTTTTTGTTACTAAAGCATACAAAAACATAAGATTCATTATTTACAGTTCAAGATACTACCATTAAAGAAACATAATGACGTCGTTCACAATATCTTTATTTGCACTCATTTGAAATATGCAGTAATAATTTGATGGATAAAAGTTTTTATTGAAGTGAATATTATTCGTCGTTGTCTGATGTGTCATATTCGAAATTACTTACTAAACTGACTTGCCTGTAATTATGTTGTTTAAAATATTTGATTCTATTCTTGATTGTTTCGAGAAACAAATTCTATAATATTAGTTATCAGCAATACCTAGGAAATAAGTAGACACTACAAATAAATAATTATTGTTGATACTAGTACATTAGTTACTCTTATTAGATGTGTGGTACGTCATTATTATTTAAGAAGTACCAGAGAAATGTTAAACGATATGAAAAGATATCAGTAGTAGTAGTAGATCTTCGCCGAATATCGATTTATGTGAAAATACTCAATAAATAAAGTAAAGACTCTGATTCCGATGACGAAGAATCCAGCCCTAGGTACTTTTGCGGAACTTTTTCTTTAGAAGTTTAAATTCCTTCGAAGCATGTCGCTTCTTAGGAGATTTCGGCATGTTTCACACACTCACTAATCAACTATACGCGACGGCACAGAAAAATGAACTGACTGTGCGAGTCTAACTAAGAAGGGAGTCTGTTCTTGTTTGGTCTATATAAAAACTGTGCGTATGTCACCGATAAAATGTACCTACTAATGATATCATAGAAGGACTACGATGTTCGAATAATTAAGATTGGGTTCTCCTAAGGTAAGTCGACTAATCTTTCAATTAGTGTATTTACTGCAGTATGTTAAATAAGTAGTAACAGAATATTATAGGTATATATAAGACCACAGATCCAGGCTTGCAACACTATTTTCGATCAGATTCTTAGCGACCTTTATAATATAATAAAAAGTTACTTGGTTTACCATTTTGTTTCCCTGCAAGGTATGTATTATTTTAATTTTTGATGTCATTATATCTGCCACATTCAACTGTAGTTTATTTTTGTTTTATATATATTGACCCTGCGACCGCTGCTTCCTTGTTTTCAATAGCGTCAGTAAGTGACCCGTTGTGACACTTATGATTGATTACACTCCACAGAACTAGCTCCCAGAGGTCAATGTAACACCTTCCTGAATCATATTTGAATAAAAATTTTCTGTGGTGACAGAGTCGTTGCATGACGAAGGTCCGCCTGCTACTGCCTGATATGCTGGAATATAAAGTGTCATCCACTAATGTGTTCAGACTCTTTAATAATAAAAGTTTTTATTATTCTCTCTATGTTATGTAGGTCAGAAGTTCTTGGTAGATTAGTTAAATTTAAATAAAATTAAACCATTCTTTCTTTTATTGAGCTTTCGCTGCACCAGCTGAACTTTGCTGCTGAGAAAATATTAAAAAATAAATCTCAAGAGGAACTTTTACGGGTTGACTTCTGTAAACTAATATTTACTAACCAAAAATTGAATTCTCAAACGAGATACTATTAGATAGAATTTCTGTTATCACAGCACTTGTAGAATATGTTCTAATTTGGCAAGTTCAAAATCATTCAAATTTCTAATGGTATATACAGATAAGCAATTTAACATACCTATTTCCAAGACGACTTTATTCAGTGAAGAGTTTTAGTTAGATGAAGTAAAAGTAGGTTCTACAAACCAATATTTTATAGTTTCTTTTAGCACAGGATATTATTTTCTATTATATTTTGAGTAGCAAAATAACCAATGGTTGGAAGAATATTTAGACAATGCCACAAATAAATAGTTATGAACAATTCTATGAATGTATATCTATTAGATTGAAACTATATAATTCACATTAAAATCGGATTCTAAATTTTTGTTTAATTTTTATTTTGTACCTATATAGGTGTAGGTATTTTTTCTGGTTTAACTAATGTTTACGTTTATTTGGCTATATTTTATAATTATAGTAAGTAATGATCCATAATTGTTTTGAAAAAACACAGTTTTCATTTAAATGTTTCATGAAACATCTAAATGTTTCCTAAATTGTTTTAGTTTTTAAGCAGATTAAAAATTAGATGAAATGTTGACGTCACCATACGTTTCCATTTTATTCTAATTCTAACAAAATAACTATTTGTGCAATAAGTTAGGAAAAGTTAGTTTTTCCGCATCACGCGTAGATTTTTTAAAAATAGAGTTGCACACATAATTTTTTTTAATAGTGTTTTGAAAATAGTTCAAATAACTATATTTATCGTAGTTTTTTATTGAAAATTGTGAATTTCGAAAATGTGAATCAAGAATCCTGAGGGAATGTTGATACAGAAACGATTTGGTTCATTAGGTTTTCGTTTTGTTAATATTATTGTGACAGAGATTTATGAAAAATGTTCGAATCTTCTGCTTCACACGATAATATGGAAGATGATGTAGAAAAATCAGCGAAAATCGAGATTCAATCATTATTAACCACAAAATCCAAAGATAAGTATGAAAAAGCGTATCGCTTATTTGAAGATTGCGGTCGTCAAAAGGGAGTAACTGTTATCACTGAGGCAGTTGATTAGTCTATTTTGAACAAAAATCCAGAGTATACTAGAGTTCCCTGCTATATGAAGTCTTTACTCAATGATAAAAATAACATTGGCAGTGAAAAAGAATATTGACAAAGAAATTTCCAAGTTTAATTGCTTTCCATAAACGTAAATCAGTAGGACATAGATCCAGGAAGTCTAGTGTTTTAAGAAAATCAGATGTGGGGAAATTTTTGAAAGAAGCAGATGATAAAACCTACTTGATAATGAAGGTAAAGTGTAATTTTCGCATTTCTCTTCAAATATTGAAATTGTTTCTTATCTTAGATAGTGTTGATCGTGTTGGTATCAGTGGAGCATGCCGTCGAGAAAAATTGACATCTCTCTAGCTTGAACATATAAAAGAGGTAGGAGAATACCTATTATATTGATACCCAACACAAAGACGAATGTGAGAAGAGAATTTACTATTTCTAGCGGGAATATCGAAGGAGTCAATCTTTTCAAAATGCTTATAAAGTATTCCTCTCTTCATCCATCACCAACTGAGCATTGAATATTCTTTCTAGAATATAGAAATGGAAAATGTACAAGACAATGCATTGGTTCTATATGGGGTTTCCCTAAAAAATTGAAGAATTTTTAGAATTGCCCAATGCTGGGAATTACATCGGCCAGTGTTTCCGGAAAACGTCAGCTACGATACTGGCTGATGCAGAAGCAGACATCACCACTCTTAAAAGCCATGGTGGATGGAAATCAACAAACGTGGCAGAAGGATATTACGGAGGATCCTGTTCAACAAAAACTTGAAGTGCCTAAAAAATATGGGGTCAAAGAGAGATCAATATAAATACAAACTCGTCCTCTACTTCATCAAATAGGGCTTTCCATAACCAATTTTAAAAAGTAATAGTTAAAATTTATTATAATGATAAGAAATGCTTTCAGTTGACAATAAATGTATAGTTAGTTCAAGAATTAGGGTGTAATCTTTGCGTGCTGGCAAATTTTTCCTACACTAGTTAGAAAAATCGAACTTTTCCTAATTCAAATTAGTTACTAATTGTACAACTTTTCAAAACACTATTAAAAAAAATCATATCGCAGTATTAGCATCTACAATAATTAACGTAGTTTTATTTTTTATACATAGAAGATATTGAAGCATAAATAAATGTGGTTTTTATTTTTACCTTTACAGTAATTCAAAATGATTGAATTAAATTTCATAAACTCTTTGGGGATTCCAAGTTATCATACGTGCTGGCCATGATCAGTAGCATCCAATACCTTCAGCGTTGGAGCAAATATTATTTCCTTATTTTTCACACAAACTCTTTGGTTATAACATTTCTGTATAGGTGTAATAAGTAAGTAATATCTCCTGAGAAAGGAAATATCTCCTGAGAAGCTTAATATGAGCCGGGTGCAATTCAAGAAATTTATTAAGTCTACTAGATGTAACACTATAACCCTAGAACGTAAACTCTACTTTAAACTTTCCCTAAAAGCTCTTTAGAAATAATTAAATGACGCATTGCGTACACATACTTCAAATTTAATGAAAAGTTGTATTTAGTTCAACTCTCGAAGAGAGTTGCTATAAATAATTAATTACAGCTTTTAGGAGTTGCTTTATTGATGGAATTTTACTGCTTTTGTAGCTATAACTGCATAATAAGTTGTTGAGTTTCAGGTTGCCAGGTTATAAAGACCATTTTATTATTAATGAGAATGAATTGTGCATTATTCCTTACCGGAAACGAATTGTTTCATATATTTTATTTAGTGGATAAACCAAGTTCAAAAGAATTACTTACGGACATAATATTTCATGATTAAGATAAAATATATAGGGGTTATCATAAAGTAAGTGGTACATTTTAAAGTCTTATATGATTTTAAGAAATCAAGCTAGTAGCAAAAAGTAAATGGAATCTAGTTGCTTCAGTAATTGGATTTTACTGTATCTATGGAAAACAAAAGAGTGGTTGTGTCAACTGCTGATACAAGTGCATACAAGTGTCAAACGTAATCATTGCGATTTAGAGAATTGTTCTCAAAATAAAACTCACTTAAACGTAAATTGAAACGAGATAAACTTTACTAACATGGATCTACAAACAAGAATTGGTTTAGTACAATGTTATTTGAATGCGGCATAAATTTCACTGCATCACGAATATTTCGTACGAAAATGGGTTTGAGAGCAGGGCTCTGTCAAATGAAAGCGTATCGTAAATTGATTAGCAAATTTTAAAGGTCAGGGTCCGTAACTGACCTACCGAGATCAGGAAGACCAAGGATTACTGATGTCCAAGTTGCAGAATTTCTTCGAGAAAAGCAAAACATAGCCAACACTAATCCGTTAGCAATCAGTAGTGTGAATTCGATATCAAAACGATTGCAAATGCCATACACCACGGTTTTGAAAATTTTACGCAAAATCCTATAAATCCCAATAAACTTAAACTGCTGTTTGAATTAAGTGATACAGATTTTCCATTCAGTTATAATTTTTTTAAAACAATTATTGGTTCAGATGGAAATTGAAATGAAATGGTTATCCTGTATTTTATGGACAGATGAGGCCCATTTCTCTCTAAATGGGGTAGTCAATACTCAAAACTGTCGAATATGGTCAACAGTTAATTTACATGAAATCGTTCAGGAAGGTCTTCATGACATGAACGTAACCGTTTGGTGCGGTTTCACATCTAATTTTATCATTGGACCATACTTTTTTGAGGAGATACAGAATTGAAGGACCGTATCTGTAACTGTTACTGGTGAACGATACCTGCATATGTTACGAGGTTATGACATTCCACGGGTACAAAACGAGCACGAAGTAATTTAAAACATGATTTTTGTGAAGGATGGAGCACCCCCGCATATTTACCGACCAGTTAAAGAATTTTTAACTAATATCGTGTTATAAGCAGACTAACTAAAATCGTGTTATAAGCAGACATTTTGTAAATTCATGGGCTCCAAGATCGCCTGATCTTAACCCAGTGGATTAAGTGCTGTGAGGTTATTTAAAAAATTTGGTGTTTTCAAACAGAACCAAGAACGCTGGAAGAATTAAAAGACTAATAGGGAGCTAATTGCTGCAATTCAACCAGAAATCCTGAATGCTGTGTACAATTTGGAGGAATGGTTGGTGATTGTACAGCAGCAAAATGGACGACATTGAAATGGAACATCTGCGTTAACCACTCACTATTGGACATAAGAAATCCCATTGTTTAAGCAATCGAATTTCTTTCACATCCTGTTCTTAACTTAATTTGTTAAAAATACATAATAAGTAAGCTGAAATATATCCCTTACTTTATAATAACCTTGATTTGAACAAAACCCTTATACTTCCACAATCTTCAGCGATAGAGTTTGACTCCATTTTCTTTACTGTTTCTTCTTTGATATCCGTAGAAATGTCCTGCAAGACTTCATCCTATTCATCATCCGATCTCAGCAATTTTTTTTTAGTGGTCACTGTAGTTACTTAAATAATAATAATGTCTTTATCCCACATTCTAATCACAAGGATTAGTATAATAATATAATATCTCTATCCCTCGTTATAATCACAAGGATTAGTTAAGTCACAGACTTATATGGTGGAGAGGGCGGTTTATTATTGTTCGCTAGGCCGTAACTGCGCCTCAGAAACGACTTATGTTGGTGGGCCCTTTTATTATTGACCGCGCGCCTCAGGATATAATTTTCGAGGTAAATAATGGCCTTCTCAACCGAAGTATATATAGTATTTTTTTTACTACTAATAGCCGAATTAACACCAGAAGATCTTATTTTCATTTTAAAATCAGACATTTCCCCTATTACTCAAACATGACTCAAACATATCGAAATATCAAGTAGGTGAAATGTCAAACTGATGCGTGAAATGTCAAACAAATGAGTTTCAGTACAATTTATTATTAACCTAGGTAAATAATGAATTCATTATTTACCTAGGTCAATAATGAATTCATTATTTACCTAGGTCAATAATGAACTACTTCTCATTACACAAATGAGGTAAATAATAAGGTTTTCTCATGTTAATAGTAAAAAAAAATTATTTTCTGGTGGCATGGGTATTCGAATACAACCTCTGTGTTGAGTGATCCAAATACTAAACTTTGAGCCACCAGCTCGAGAAATGTCGGATTTGACCGTGGGTGTATAAAAATTCTCAGCAAATATTTTACTTATCGTACCGGTCAGGTTTTTTCAATAGTTTTCTATAATAAGGATTTATTTATGTTGCAGTTGTCGTTATATCAAACCATAGGTATATACAATTTCATTGATTACTAGCTTTTACCTTATGTTTAGTCGATTTCAGTGACTTATGCAAGACATAAAACAGCTATTTTGTAGTGCAGGTGAAATATTATTACATACACTAAGGACTAAGATTTATATTTGTTGATTTAAAACCATCTTGACGTGACCTGATTTGCAGCAATAGCATTAAATTGCATGCTTTTAAGTTAATAGAATCGTTTTGTAAGGTACTTTTCTTTCTAGGAATGCAACATCGTTTTCTATATTATAACTTCGCGATATGAAATATGAATAAATGTGCAGAGTGGCCTTTTCTGTTAGAACTGAAAAAGTTTATATAAACGTACTCGCATCACTCAATTATGCATGTGTATTGAAGTTAATTTTATAATATAGAATAAGCATTCATAAATTGAAATAATGTATAGCACGTATGAAAAATTAAAACTCTTAGTAGGTACGAGGATATAATTTTATTATTCATATTTTTGCCTTGTAACTAACAAATTCTTACTTTAAAAGCTGTAAAAGTTTATGATAGCAAATCGCCATATAAAAGTGCTCTCAATTAGATATAAAAAACATAACTAGTCGCGTTTTCGATTTATGTTTTATTTAGAATTTTTTTCCAGAAATACATATAGGCCTTGGTCTCTTATAGCGGGTAGGCCATGAACATTTTTGTCTTCACAGAAATATCATTTAATCAATTACACTTGCTTATTTTTTATTTTACATAGGAATTGTGAGTTGATAACCTAAAGGCAGAGAATAATAATTATACAAATACAGTTTTAATGAATTTATTTATTATGCATGGACAGTGTGATAAGAATATCAGCAGAACTGTAGAACATTTAATGAGAAGTACCTGAATTTACTACAAATGAGAAACAGAAAATGTATTGCACTTCTGTTTAATGTTTAACTTAGAATAGGCTTAATTTGAAAGTAAATTAGTATTTATTTGAAAGAGATGCCGAAGGCAACTACTTCACGGACAATGTGTTCCGACTGGCATTGCATTACTTCGGCATCTCCATGGGAGTCGCCACATCCTTCATCTAGACCAACCACAGACACTGACCGGTTTCGCGCTTATTATGCGCTCATGAGAGTGCCCTAGGTATTGGATTCGATGAACGATGTTGCGACGTGATTGCCTAATGACCAGCCTGAATGTTAATAGTGGCCAGAAGACCCAAAGAGGGCACTACGGTGTGTTTCTCAGCACACCAGAAGCATCGATGCTTCTCTACACCTGCAGCCAGTGCATTTCATAAATAAAATATTCTTAAATTACGAGTATACCTATGCATCTAATGATTCTAAGACCGACTGCTATAGTATTCACTGCAGCAGGGTACAAATACCTGTCCTAAATGTTTAAGCCGTTGTCCAGACATCCCTAACTTTACCTATTCGTTCATTCTAGATAAAATCTCAGTGGGCAGTACCCTGTGAATAGGCTTATATATACATAGGCTTACAAATAGGCTTAGTATCAAAAACTTATACTGAAGTTAATTTTCAATATAAGGATTATTGTTTGTCCTTTCATTTTATTCCTTCGCAAAATGGTCTTATAGAATCTGCTTCACTTCTACTCAAGTACACGTTGTAGTTCAGGTTGAAATGATTTTCAGAATTAAAACTGCCATTTCACTACGTAAAAATTGTACATTAAAGTTGTTTATAGGTATACCATATTTACGCAACTTTCATGTATAATTCTTATACAGTAAAATTGCAGTTTTACTTCTAAAAATCATTTCAACATGTACTACAATCTTACGTTGATGCGCCGATCATCATTTAATGATCTTATTCCCTCTCAAAAAAACCAAAAATTGCGTTATAGGAGTAACGGGTTTTTAACACATTTTAGGTAAATGTGGATTTTAGTAAATTTTAATCTCCTTCTTAAAGCAACATCTAAATATGGTATTTATATATACCTACCTCTGTACCTTGAATTCACTGAAAACATGTAATAAAATATAGACCTTACAGTTTCAGTGGCTATAAAAATGATAGAAGGTCACTACACGTTACTATTATTTAGCATGATTTCTCGATTTAAACTCTTCTTTACGACCTAAAGCAGCGGGATACTGAAAATATTGGCTAGTGATTGCTCCACCTAATTTACATATTGGTGTTTGCAGGAAATTTTATATTAAACTGTGTAGTTCAAAATACATAATGACTTTCCCCTAAAGGTCAGGCTTTAACAGTAGCATTTAAAGCCTGTGAAGCCGAATATAGAAAATTAAACTCTGAGTGGTCGAGCGCTTTGGTCAGATGAGAGGTCGAAGCGGACCACTTACAGCGGTCCACATTACAAAAAATAAACTCTGGGGCGTGAACGCACGATTATTGAGAGTTAAGTAGAAACAGGAAATGTAAATAGTCATTTACAATTACGCTATATTATTTGAGTACAAAGACAAAATATTAAGCTTTGCAAATACAAACATAACAAATTTAAACTTAACAGAGACTAATTTTGAAGTCCTTGCTGACTAAGTTGGGACGTATTCTTCGGATTGCAGGTGCGAAGTGTCACATTGACGCCGATGTGAACAATATAATGTGGCAAGTGATATATTTATAAAATTTTCTCGAAAGAAGTAAGCCAGATTCGAGAATATTTGGAAGACTAGTTTTGAATTTTGTCTGACTGCAAAAAATGCGAATATTACTTTTATTAACACTGATGTAGTTTTCCATATAACACCAAAACACTATACTGCATTCGACTCGCGTTTCGCCAATCAAGTTGGCATCATCTGGAGATGAGATTTAATCATAGCAAGTTTAGCACTAGTTGATTAGTGCTAAACCATTATCTATCATTTGATGATTAATGATGATGATATAATGTGGTAGTACATATATCTGCACTAGATATATTACAATTAAATATGTCACGATTTTTTAGAACTATTGAATTCCATTTAAATCTATACGAGAAAAAAGGTCAAACTTTTTATGAAAACTAGATGTGAACCAGTGGTATATTCTTTAAACTAATTATTGTCTCGTTTAGCTCTCTACATATTTATCTGTAGGTATTCACCAAAAAATAAACCAGAGATAATAAGATTATCCCATTATTATGATTAAATGAAGTTTACATTTTCTTTGTTACTTATAATCTAGGTACGCAAAGGAATAATCTCATTATTTGTATTAAATTGTTTAATGAAAATGTATTCTTTATCTTTTACTGTCAAATCTGACAATTATGCTAGCCGTCATTAGCCTATGTACTATAAGCAAAAACATGTCTATACAGATAAATCCGTCAATATTCAGTAAGTATATCACTCATGTTCACTTTGATCAACTTTATACTGAAGGATCTTATTTAGAGATAAAACACATTTTTAATTGTATTAATACCTACAGGGTTCTCTATATTTAGTTGACAGAACTTAATAATATATTTTTTACAAATACGGCACCCTGTATATATTAAGACATTCTAGATATACCAAAAGAATTATATGAATAAATGTATGATTGATACATATGAAAAATGATGTAAACATTGCAATATTTAGGACAGTACATTAGAAAAATAAAATTTAAAATAAGAACTATTGATATATTTTCAATTACAAAAGATTAAAGATTATCTGAATAAAATTTGGAAAAGTTTTATCAAATATTAAATTAGTTATCACCATGTAAAGATGAATATTAAATATTAAAATGAGAAATTAAATTTGGAATGAAGTACAAGTGACAGATAACTACTAGATACAGGAATGAGATATGAACAGGACATGAATTTCATTTAAGAAAATTAAAAATATTTGGATATAAGATAAATTGTTTATAATTAGATAATAAGAGAGTAAAGACTTTAAATATTGTAATTAGATATAAGGATAAGTGCATTAAGTGATCATGAATAAACTATAAAGTGCTACAAAGTTACTGAAAGACAATATCAAAGGAAGTTACTGAGAAAAACGAATGTGTTCGGTTACCAAGAAAACGAAAAGGTTGTTGAGAAAATTTCCAGAAAAGAAGCGTCGTTTTGAGAAGAGTAAATAATTTGAAAAGTGAAAAATCCAGTTAAAAAGAAAAGAAAATTAATAAAATAGTGTCCAGAATCTAGATGAGAGCTGAAAAGATAACCTCAAATGTAAGTCACATTTAAAATTCTGTTTTAACCAGAAATAAAAGTCAAACAACGAGAGTAGCAGATTCCAGGAGGCAGAATAATTTTAAAATAAATATTTCATGCAGAGATAATAGATCAGAGACAAATTTAATAGCAAATTGCATTGATACGAAAAAATTTCATAAATTAAGCATAGTACGTACTTGTAAAATTTCCATATAAGCTAGCCAACGCAGGAGGAAGAGTATCCAGTTTTCCAGAGAAGAAAAGCACTTATTTCACAGACAATTTCACTTTAATTTTAAATAGTTTAGTTAGATATAAGTTTTGTAACGTTCATTTACCTATTTGAAACTGGACAAGTCCATTATATTAGTATCATACAAAGATTTTTAATTAACGCCAAGAAAAGATTAAGATAGGCAACTTACCTTACACCAATGTATTGAAAGAAGAACATTACAAGATTCATAAATATTTAATCATTGCTAAGACTTCCTTAATAATTATTGTTTTATGTTTGATAATAAACAAAAATTTGTTAAAAACTAAATCAATTTGACCATTTATTTAAACATTTTTACAAAGAAAATTCAATAAATAAAATAAAACGACCTGTTGAGATCCCAACCTGGGAAGAGTTTGTCACATGCTCTAAAAGAAACATTTCAAAATAAGTTTTCATTTTAATATTTTATCATCAAAAGATAATCTGAAAAAAAAAAAAATAATCAATCAGTAAAATAAAAATTGAATTGAATAAATAAAAGCAAGTAGTGAAAATATATAAATTGCTGAGCAAAGCAGATAAGCAAATCAAGGTAAGCATTGTATTTTGTTATTGTAGTCTAAAATTGGAAATTTGATGAATTGACATTTAATCAACTTAGAATTTTAAATTTTAAAAGATTGGCGCCCAACATTAAAAAACTCAATTTATAATTAAAATTAAAAATTAATTTCAAAATTCAAAATTTATTAAAATTTATCAATAAAGTCGAGGCATTTAAACTTATATTATTTCTCCTTGTCGCAACAAAATAAGGTAAAAATAAAATAAAAAAAATAATCATTTATATAAATAAAAATTAATAAAAGGGAGAAGTTAATTATAATTGGCACCATAAACGTGGGGCGAATATTACAAATTGACCAGCAAAGTGTAGCGATTGTAACAACAGAGTCGTGGTAAAGAAAAATATAATAGAATAAAAAAAAATGGATTTAAGAAACAGAAAAATTGGAGAAGAACAAGATAATGATAGTAGTGAAGAAAGGACTATGGAGGAAAGTGATGAGCAGACATCAATAGTAACTGAGGGAACAGAAGTAACTCAAGCTACAGGAGAAACAAGACAGAAGGAAGAAGATATTTCATGGCAGAGAATGATGACAGAAGTATTAACAAACCTAAGTAAGACTACTAAAGAAATACAAGAAGAAAATAGAAATTTAAGCAAGACTACAAAAGAAATGCAAGTGGAAAATAGAAAGAGGGATGAAGAATTGAAAAAGAAAATTGAAGAGGAAAATGAAAAGATGGAAGAAGAAATGAAGAAGAGGGATGAAGATTTAAAAAGGAAGATTGAAGAAGAAAATGAAAAGAGGGATGAAGAAATGAAGAAGAGAGATGAAGAAATGAGAAAGAGGGACGAAGAAATGAAGAAGAGGGATGAAGACATGAAAAAATTATTAATAGAAAATATACAGGATGTGTATAGAAAAATCGAAAATAGATTTGAACAAGTAAAAAAGGAAATTCATGAAGAAAATGAACAATGGAAAGAAACTATGGAGAAGAAACATGAAGAAAATGGAAAGGAAATTAAGAAGTTGGAAATACAAGGTCAAATAGTGGGAGAAAATCAACAGATTTTAGATAAGAAATTGGAACAAGTAGAAAACAAAACAGAACAAAATAAAATCGAGATAGAAAAGGTAAAAGAAGACATAAAAATAGGGATCAGCTATAATGGAAGAAATGGAACAGAAGAGGATGAGAAAAGAGAAAAGGAAATACAGTCAATAAGAAAACAATTACAAGAAATTTAAGAAAAACAAGAAATAGGAATGGGAAACACAAAAATGATAAGATGGGTTAAAGAAGACAGAATGAATAAATTCACAGGAAATATCCACAAATTACATCCTACTGTATTTGTGAGATCATTAAAACGAAGAATGGAAAACATAGAAGATAAAGAAGACATGAAATCATCATTCATATAAATAAAAATTAATAAAAGGGAGAAGTTAATTATAATATATTAGGTATAACAATTTAAATTCATTAAATTCTGAATTCAAATATATAGCCTAGTATGAGTCTAAAATGTAGGTATATCTTGAGCTAAGTATACAACTATTTTCAAAAATAGTGTTTACTTAAAATTATTAATGTGTGTATTATTATTAGTGTGTGTTTAAAAAAATTATATCTTCTGAACTGAGCATTATTAGCTCTTTCAATTAAGTACCATTGTCTTGCTAGTTCATGAATAGTATCGAACTACTTTACTTATAGAGGGTGATAGGTATTATAAGCACGTTTTGAAAATAAATTTGTTGTGCAAAAGAGAACGCTCTCAGAGTGATTTGTAAAAAGACCCAAAATCGTCAGTTGATAGGTACCATACTATAGAAATTAATTTAATGCATTACGTCACTAATGTATACAGAGCATACAATACGCAAATATATTTATGCTGCAATGTATTTAAGGATGGCTTAGTTGAAAACTTTTAGTCATTTTTATGTAAGAGACCCCCATAATTAAATCTTTAGATTATTTACAATTTATCGTTGTAAATTAAATTAAATCTATTTCGAAGTTGTTAATTTAGAAAATATTTTCAAATTATTATTAAGTAACCATGATTATGAATGTTCCACCTATAATAGTTATTTGTTTAACTAGTACAAAAAATACACGTTTTAGGGACAAGGAAAAGGGACGAGGAAAAGAGCAATTTTACGAGTCTCGAAAATGTATTTTTTGTACGAGTTTAACATAATATTTTTTTCCAACCGCTTCTAATTAACACCTCCAGTTTACCGATTCATCGGAGTCACTATATGTTTCCATTTTTCTATTTAATTAAACTTCAGTATATGTGACATGCAATGTCAATGTCAAATTACATTTCGGTACTGTACAAAAATCTTTTTTTGTACAGTTGCTATGGCGATCTCAAAGAGTCTCGAAATAGTTCTCCTTTTTTTAAATTAAATGTAAAGCGGAGCCAGTATCTATTTTACTGCTCTCACTCAGCTCAAAGACAATGAATTCCACTGAATACAGCAGTGGAATTATTAGGTATATACTACATTAGGTACTTTAAACGCATTTCCCTGACTACCGAGTGATCTGGTAGTGCAATTATTTCCTTTGTATTACTATAAATTTTAAGCATGGTGCAAAGTGGTATTGTATTAACTTTTAATTTCCGAATACAGTGATAAAATTTATTTGTTAATTTGCAAACTATTTTCATGCGAGAGTGCACTCGAGGCTGAAGCGACTGGTTACAGAGCATACCCCAATCTCCATATAATGTACATTAGTATTAATATTTATAGCCCACTTTAATCTGTGTCACGTATGTTATCCCGCAATACACACAGCTTAGGGCTTATCTTTGATAATATTCATTTTAATATTGTTTTAAAAGTTGTTTTGCATTCATAAATCAGATTTAACTGGGTTTTTATGTTATGAAGATTCGCATAATACGGACTTACACAATTACAAAAAAATTCATTACTGTTTTTAGATACGTATGCAAATTTTTTAATTAAATCAGAGGATTTTAGTGCTTCTGGTGTTCACAGATTATGCATTTAAACAATCATTTTTAATTTCGTTTTAATTCAATAGTCATGTCCGAGTAATTAATAAAATTGACTTTATTCCCATTAAATATGATTTGCTATAATAAGTTAACGATTGTCGGACACTTTTTCATATATTTTTTTTATTGAAGAAACATGGGCGAGTTCGTCTTTAAGGATGCTTTTGCAAAATTTCACAGATCTCTGACTCTTCTGGGCTCATTATTACGATGAAAATGAGTATAGGGATATTTTTATTATTTTATTAAATAAAAAGAAAGTAAGAAAATTTAAATAAAATTAAACAATGAATTCATCCATTTCTTGTAGTATCTAATAATTTAGTGCACATCTCACATCTCAAATAAGTATTTTTTTCTTGGCTGACTCGCGAAAGTTGATGGAGGTGTATAACAGCGTCGTTATTGCAGTAGAATTGACAAAAAAAGCTGATCGAAGTAGTTAGCTCTACTCAGCCAACTACTCCAGTTCTCCGGTGCTCCGGTTTTTATATACAAAATACAGGGTGTCCCAGTTTTATGCTGAAAAAAATCGGGAACATGTAGAACCAGTAAAAATAATGGGACTTTACTATATAAACTTCTTATTTCCAAATTTGTGCCATTTCAGAGATACAGGGTGTTGAAGTTGAAAACAATTTTTTTTATTTATATCTCTGACAGTAATAAACCTATTGTTTTCATATTTTATTTGGTAGATGCTACTATGAATATTTATTTCCGTGCGTGCAACTTGTACTCTTGGGCCCCTTTTCTAAAAAATATATGTTACGCCACTGACTAACGTTCAAAATAATTCGCTTATTTCTCTACAAAAAGTATTCATTTTTTTCACAAAACACGCCGTTACAGAGTAAATCGATATTTTATGAAACCATGTCATGTCCTTTCCTAACCAAATAATACCTTAAAATAAAATTATACTTATTATTCGTATAATTTTATTTTAAGATAGGTACTATTTTGTTAGGAAAGACATGACATGTTTTCATAAAATATCGATTTCGTGAAGTATCAAAATTTTTTGTGGAAGTACAGATTAATAGTAGTATCCACGAAATAAAATTTGTAAACAATTGGTTTATTACACTCAGAGATATATAAAAAAAAAGTATTTGGATTCGGTTGGGTCTAATCTAAAGTTTTGAACGGAAAAAGGGATTAAGAACAATTTATCTCAAAGAAGAGAACCCTTCTCACCTGTTCTGCAAAAATCATAATCAGTACCAACCTAGCATTGTAGAAGTGTGTGGTTCATGAACAATTTACTCATAATATATGGATCTTACCAATGAACTGTGATTAATATAATTTCACTTTGTGAACTTGTAGTTTGTTCAACGATAATGTTTTCTGCTATATACCGGGATATCAAAAATTATCTTGGTCAAGAGTGGTTGTGGAATGTAAAACGTGTGTCATACTTTAAATTTTTCAATATGTTTTGTTGTGTCAGAATCTGTCAAGTCATTGTGCTGAAATTTTCTAATTCAGTTTTTGAATCATGCCTCTTACCACACAGCACAAAATTTTCATGATACGGGTGCGCTAGTTAATGAAAATTGGCAATACAGTCAACGTTTGTGTTTGGATAATTTTCGAGAGCACTTCCCAAACGTGGCAATATTACCGGACAATTTTTATGCGTGCCTTACAAATTGTGTTGAAGTGTTTCGCGAAACTGGTTGTGTGACTCATAAAAAAGGTGCTGGTAGACCAAGAGTTCGTACAGAAGAAGTTGTCAATGACGTTCGTTAACGTATGGAAGAGGAGCCTGCAAAACCTTTGAAACGTCTTTCTCAGGAAATTGGACTTTCTTATGGAACATGTCATAAGATTTTAAAGAAAGACTTGAACATGCATCCATATAAGATGCAAGCACATCAAGCTCTTCTGCCCGCAGACCACCCCAGACGCCTTGCTTACTGCCATTGGTTTGTCAATAATTTAATGAATGACGATCTTCTGGACTTAACTTTTTTTTCTGACGAAGCGTGGTTCCACCTTTCGGGATATATCAATTCTCAAAACATGAGAATGTGGAGCAATGATAACCCTCATGTTTTTACTAATTCGCCACTACATGCTCAAAAAATTGGTGGCAGTTTCTCGCAGAAGAATAATTGGGCCAATTTTTTTCGATTTCACCGTCAACGCAGAAAGGTACAGACACAACTTTTTGGCTGAATTTGTGCAACAGTTGATGATGAACTTCGGTACGGTTATTTCCAGCATGACGGTGCAACAGCACATACTACACGAGAAAATATTGCTTTCCTCCGCGAGTTTTTTGATGACCGGCTGATAAGTTTGCATACAGAAGTTGAGTTTCCTCCGAGATCACCTTGTTTGACAATTATGGACTATATTATATTTCCTTACTTAAAAAACAAGATTTTCGCAACTCCGGTAAATAATTTGCAAGAACTGCAACAAAGAATTGTTCGCCAATGTGCAACCACAACGTCAGAAATGCTGCAAAACGCTTTTCACAGCATGAGGAGGCGCGTCAACTTGTGCATCGAACAAAACGGGGGACATTTCCAACAATTACTGTAATTTAGTTTTTCTTGTTACTAAAACTGTTATTTCATAATTTGTAGTTCATTATTGTTTTACAACTGAAATAAATAGATATGAAATTTATAGGTTATTGATGATGTCAGTGTGACAGTGACATAATTATTTCAAATTTAAAGTAAGACACACGTTTTACATTCCACAACCACCCTTGACCAAGATAATTTTTGATATCCCGGTAGATAAAAAAGAAAGGGAAGAGAAGGAAACGAACGAATGAAAAAGCAAGTATTATCTAAATACAAATCAAGAACAATACAGGTTTTCTGTTACTTGATTATCTTGCAAAGTAACAAGTGTCCACTATTTAATTCTTTAATATCTAAGTGAAGAAAACCTAGTTAATATTTTTTTTAATCAAAAAGTGTATCCCTTCTAAACTCATTTGGACGAGCAGCAGGATACCTACCACAAAGGAAAACAATAGATCGAGAACTGATATCGGAACAGCAGACATTCATTACAAGGCTTCATACAGACACTATACATCTTAGTTAATAGTCGACTTAGTCGTCTGACGAACTAGTATTGAATTTATGATTTTCGCACTCAGGTCAATTGAACAAACTCTGGTCATAAGACTAGATTCTAGCGTCTCTTTCATATGAATGAATCTTTGTGAATACATCATTTTAGTGATCGACCTAGTGTGATTCGGATTTCTAAAAATAGCCAGATCATCCAATCACTACATTATTTATCATTCGATGCTGAGGCGATTGATAAATTGATTCAACTGAATCCTATCAACCGTATTTGGACTTACAGACATCACAAACAAATGTGGTATCGCTATTTACAGTGTATAGGTATATCTATAAATCTCAACTTGATTAGTATCAAGGTTATGATTAAATCTTCTTCATTTTTTTTTCCGAGTGGTTATAAATGTACAATATATGATGTCACTAAAACTAACAGGCAGATTTTTATTGAAATCTCGCATATTAAATTTCATGTAAATGAACCTTTAACAGAAAAGTAATGCCCACCTGAAATCACAACAGTTACCCAAGGTCGCTTGTTACATATGTATTGCTACAATGAATCTATCGAATTATGTATAACTATATTTAGATCAACTGTATGTTAACCTAAATGCTGTAATATACAACTACAGTAGATACCCGATAGTGTGAACTCTAAAAAACAAAAGTTGTTCACATTATTAATTTATTGACTTTAAATGAAGGTTATATCTAATATATATCTTATCTTCTTATCTTATCTTATCTTCATGATAATGTTCGCGAGTCGAGTCTAGATTGACACGCAGTTTTGTACTCTAGCAATTTGCTTTTATTATCAAGTTGAATCTATAGTGATTGAATAATAGTTTGTTCGGTTGTGCTAAGCAGATCAAACTGAGTAAGAACAAACTATCAATTTTATAAAATCTTACATATTTGTGAAGTAATTTGATACAGAAGTTGATATATAGCCGCATACAAGGTTTCTAACTTTTATCAGCCTTGCTTTTTGTGTGCCTTCTTATCGGCATTCTATACTGTGAAAAACATCCCTAAGCCGTTTAAAAATAAGGAGAGAAATGCCTACAATCTGTCCTTGTTGTAACGAACCGGTGACCAGCCAGGCACAGGACACATTCAAATGTGACGGCTGTAAGTCACGCACTCATATTGCTTGTGTAGGCCTCACTGCAGATGATGCGTCGAGGCTTACCCGATCTAAAGCCCGGTCAGCCGCAATTAAAACTTATTGCACACCTTGTGCCAATACTGTTGATAAATTTTCAAAATTATCTGAACTTATTGCCAATTTGCAATCCAACTTGGAATCTAAAATAACTGAACTTGTTACAAAAGTTGAAAAACTAGAATTTTCCAGTGGCGTATCGGAATTAAAGCCTGATCTATACGAGTCAATTGTAAACGAGACTGTGGAAAGAATTTCTCGTTCAAAAAATGTCATCATATTTAATGCCCCTGAAGCAACTGAACCTCACCTGCAGAAAATTCATGACGAGGGCATCGTAAAAGAAATCACTGATACTCTAGAAATCTCTAATATGGTTTCCCCTGTCTCCGTTAAAAGATTTGGGAGAGCTGCCAATAGTAGACCACGAATTCTCAAAATCTCATTTAATAGTCAAGAAGAAGCCTATCAATTCCTTCGTTATAAAAAACGCTTAGCTGGTTCTCGTCTGTGTACTTATTCTATTCAGGATGATAAGACGCCCAAACAACAGGAATACTTAAAATCCATTCGTAATGAACTTAAGAGACGCATAGAAGAGGGTAACGAAACTGATCTGACCATTAAATATATTAAAGGTGTTCCTACCATAATTTCTCTAAAAAACTAAGGCCTCAATTATCAGAAATCTCATTCGTTTATACCAATCTCGACTCCTTGCCCGCCAAATTGCCTTCCTTTCTAATATTTATTCAACAAGAGCAACCCGATGCTATTCTAATAACTGAAACTTGGTTACAACCCATAATTCACAATAATTTAATCGATATTTTAGGTTACACTTTGTTCAGATCGGACAGACCTGGTGGCCGTAAAGGTGGTGGGGCTTGCATCTACCTAAGAACTGCATATTTCGCTAACTTTAGGATTGTAGAACGTCTGTGTGCTGTCGACGGTGTTGATATTATTTGTCTACATATATTAAATTCAAAGGTATCTTTTTATTTAGTATGCTTATACCGCCCCCCTAAAACAGCTAGAGGTCAGGACGAGATACTGTGCAATAAATTAACCGAACTAAATAACTTGTCTGAAAACCTTATTATATTTGGTGACTTTAACTTCCCTGGTAGCATTTGGGAAAATGTGGAAATTCAAGATAACACGGATTCGTCTTCTAATTTATTTATAAATACTGTATTAGAATCTGGTCTTGTACAGTTAGTTACACAAAACACTCGTTTTCGTGCAAATCAACAACCATCCCGTGTAGATCTTTTAGTCACTAACGATGAAAATATTTTCAAACCGTTACGTTATTTGCCGCCAATAGGAATTTCCGATCACGTAGTAATTGGTTGCACGTTACAAATTTTAACATATAATACCCCAAAAAACGAAACAAAATTAATCAAAAAAATAGATTTCTCTAAACTTAATAACTTATTAGAGGAAATTAACTGGCATAATATTCTCAACAATAACCATATTAATGTAGTCTGGGATTCATTTTTGACTACAATGAAAACCAACATAAGCAAATGTACGCGGTATAAAACGGTAGTTCAAAATACTAAAAAGCCCTGGATATCAAATGAACTAATTGCAAAGTGCAAAATTAAAAAAAGGCTTTGGAAAAAATTCAGATTAACTCGCTCTGATAATGATTTCATTGCACATAGAAATTTTTCCAACGCATTGCAAAAAGAAATTGAACTATCAAAAATCAATTACGAACAGAATTTAGTAAGTAAGGGTCAGAAAGCAGTTTTCAAATACACCAGAAACTCTTTATCTTCTAAAGTCTCCACCCCTCTGGTTCGGGATGCCTCTGGTGATATATGTACTTCAAATTTCGATACTGCTGAATCCCTTGCTACAACTTTCCAAAACATATTCACGGAAGAACCATTTGGTCCCATCCCAGCCTTTCTGTCTCCCAGCGTCCAACATTCTTTGGACACAATCTCATTCACTCAAGCAGACGTGTTGCACCATCTCAAAAATCTAAGGATTGACTTAGCACCTGGACCTGATGGTCTCCCTGCTTCTGTATTAAAGTCTTGTGCCACAGTTCTAGCCGAGCCTCTATATCTTGTATTTCGGAACTCACTAGCTACATCATCTCTTCCTTCAGATTGGTTGCTTGCATCATCCATTGCCATATTTAAGAGTGGAGATAAGACAGACGCCAAAAACTATAGACAGATTAGTCTAATGTCTATTTGTCTTAAGGTTTTAGAAAGAATTATAGTACATCATATAATGCAATTTTCGATATCTTATAATATCTTACCGCTATCACAGCATGGTTTCATCCCGGGTAGATCTACTTCCACAAATCTGTTGGCAAGTTTCAACTATTTATCTCGTGGTTTAGATCAAGGAGATCCAATTGACGTGATTTACTTGGATTTCTCAAAGGCGTTCGATAAGGTACCCAAACACCGGCTACTTCTAAAGCTAGAGCACCTGGGTATCAGAGGTCAGCTAAAGTCATGGATAGCCAGTTATCTAACAAATAGGCTTTTTTCAGTTCGTGTTGGAACCGACTACTCTGCTTTCCGAAAGGTGTCTTCAGGTGTACCCCAAGGATCAGTTTTGGGTCCTATTCTATTCCTTTTATATACTGCAGATCTCGATCCACTTATTACCGTTTTCCACACTTTTTATGCAGACGATACCAAATTACACAGTAACCCGTTGGAACAGCACAATCTGATTCAGAACAATCTTAAAGATATTGAAAATTGGTGTAATACATGGCTGATACCGTTAAATCCTTCAAAATGTACGGTCCTTCATATCGGTAACAATAACCCCTTCCACTCTTATGTGCTCAATGACATCCATATCAAGTCCGTTAATGAACAGGTAGACTTAGGAGTAACGATAACCTCAAACCTATCCTGGTCCACTCACATTACTAATGTCGCAAAAAAAGCCAACCAGAGGTCCTACTTATTGTTTAAAACTTTTCAAAACCCTAACCCTAGATTATTTTCTCTTTTATTCAAAACATATATCCGGCCAATTCTTGAATATGCTAACATAATATGGACACCGCACTTAATAAAAGATATAAAACTCTTGGAAAACGTTCAACGGAAGTCTACTAGGCAAGTCCAGTGTCTGAGGAATCAATCCTATCAAGATCGGCTTCAAGCTCTAAACCTCCCACTTCTATCAGAACGAAGAAATAGAGGTGACATGATTTTTACATATAGGTTGCTACATAATCACTTTACGCAAGATATCAGAGAGCTATTAGAATTAAACACAGACGACCGACTCCGGGGCCACTCACTTAAACTCAAAAAAGAAAATTTCAGGACAACGATAAGACAGAACTTCTATTCCAACCGAATTTTTAACAACTGAAATCGGTTACCCAGTGATGTGGTGACTTCAGTGAGTGTAAACTCGTTCAAAAATAAATATGACTTATTTAAAAATGGTGAAATGCTTTGATGTAAAGACAAGACATTTAGTTGGGTATCCTGTATTGAGTCTGAAAATTAACTTCACAGAACCTATATTTTTGTTTGTATCTTTTTATACAGTTATATTATTTAAGTCGTACTTTGTAATTTTTATTCAATTACTTTTACTTATAAATATGTACATATACTGTTACCTATAAGGATTAGCTGTACTGTAACAATTTACTATTGCCATTCTTGTCAATCTATTGTTTATTTTTAGGAGCATAATAGGTTTCGACCTCTGCTCTTCTCTTTAGTTTAATAATAATATAATAAACATTTATAATTAACAAAATAAAAACATAAAATACTAACACTCATTAAAAAATAGCAACAAAAATATAGTAATAAAAATCATTTTTTGCCAAAAAAAAAGTTAGGACTTTTGTTTTTGAAAATTTTTTATTTTTTGTATAATTGCTTTTACATTCACAACTAATACTTAAGCAACAGCGCCGCAACGGCGAAATATTAATTTTGCAGGTCAATAATCTTCGTTTCCATAAGCGAAGGTGTAGTTTATTGATTTGTTCACATTATACGGAGGCCTATCATAGTAATTAATATTTTACTCACATTCATACAATTAATTATTATAATACATATTACTTTCCTTCGCTGTTTGCTTAAAATTAACTTAATTTAGTTACTTATTTACTGATGCGACATCCTAGTCATTAATTTTGATGAGCATGTTGTGAGTCATACACCTTAGCTAACTATAATTAAACAATAATTAACCATTCAATAATTAACTGTGTAATTCTGGACATGGTTCAGTGCATTTATAGCTTACTAATTCATGTATTCAACTTAGTTATGTATAAAACACTGAAGAGGAAAACAAAATATAACGATAATACAAAACGGTGATATACAAATTACAAAGTGAATGTGGTTGCTTTGTTGGTCTTTAAAAGGACGAGGGGGGAAGGAAAGTTGAACTCTGTCCTCACCCCTATTTACATATGAAATAGCTTCCTGCACCTGTTTCTTGTGTTATTTCTTGATTTAATTAGAAACTCTGCTCTTGGATTAATGTTAGATTACCAAATAGGTTCTGAACAAACATCAATGAGAGCCGTTACAAACAAACGCATCCGGACGCTTTGAGTGGACAGATGAGCTCAGGGACCACCTTCTGCAGTGTTACGAAAGCAATAAACCTGCATGGAAAGGATAGAGGATGACCTAGATGCGCACCCTGTGGTGTGAAATGCATCCAGAACATAATGCCTTCACCAAACCGCATCTTTATGATTTTGTAGCCCACCTCCGTCGTAGAGGTTATGTGAGAGCCCCGTACTACCAATATTCACTACCAACTATAATAGAAAACAAAATTATACTGGGACCTAAGTATACATACTGATAAAATGGTATCTCATAATAGACCAGATATAATAATACTTCAAGATAAAATAAAAAAGATCACCTACTTCATTGACCTGGAAATTTCATGTAACAAAAACATAGTTAAAAAAATATACAGAAAGGAAAGAAAAATATCAACAACTAGCAATAGAAGTTGAAAGATGTAGAAATAGAAAGAAGTTGATATCATTCCATTAATTATATCGGTGACGGATGTCACTCACTACCTACTCATTCATAAATTCCCTCCTTCAACTTAACCTTGAAGAAATCATACATACCCACTAACAAAAAACTATAGGCACTTCATAGATGCAATATAAGAAGATCGGTCCCAAGCCAATAATAATTTCTTGATAAACTTGATGGATAAACTACAAGAAAAATTAACCTGCGAAGAATCAAGAAGCGCAGAATGTGTAAAAACACGAACTCAACCAGTCATAAATTTTACCCCTCAGCCAATATTTTGGAACTATTTCTTTAAGCAAATCTTGGTCGACCAAACCAAATGCTACGTCAAGTCTATAAATAAACCTAAATTTTGTATCATCATTTAATAAAAAATAATCGGCCTAATCGATAGCATATTTTTTTCTCCGAAAGACGTTTGTAACAGTATTTTCATCAATAATGAGATATAATAATAATAATAATAATAAATTATTACTATTATTATTATTATTTTATTACTAACGGTTTTTTAAAGGAATGATTTCCTTTCTTCCACCAACCCTCTTCATATGACAATAGTTGGAATAGATGAGAAATACTCACCGTTGACACTTGCTGTCCCGAATCCACACCAACGAGCTGAAAGCTTACAACAGATGGAAGAAGAGTGAAAGACCAAGGCATTGCATGGAAAATATGCTGCAGATTTAAATAAAGATGACGTAGATCGGAAGATGTCCACCCTTTATCTCTCAAATGGTATCCTTATGTCTAAGACAGAAGGATTTATTTGTGCTATACAAGATCAAGTAATACCAACTAGAAATTACAGAAAATACGTGCTGAAAGAGGCAATACCCACAGACAGATGTAGATTATGTGCCAACACTACGGAATCCATACAACATATATCTAACAGCTGGATGTAGTTACTTGGCGCCAAATGACTACTTAGATAGGCACAACAAGGTTGCTGGCATCATACATCAAGAAAACTGTAACGTAAAGGGTTTACTAGCTGTAAAAAAAACGTATTACAAGTACTTACCTCAAAATGTATTTGAAAACGATACCGATACCGATAAACGATATAAGGTGCTATGGGATCAGGCAGTTATCACGGACAACGAAGTGCATCACAATCACCCGGATATTATCATCTTTAACAAGCGAGAAAAAACTGCTCAGATTCTAGATATCACAGTTCCTCTAGAAAATAACATGGCTAGAGCCAGAACAGAAAAATTATTAAAATATCAAATTCTGGCTGACGAACTGAAAAGGATGTACCGCTTAACGGAAGTAGATATCTGTCCCATAGTAATTTCATGTAATGGGCTGGTTGATAAATACTTACCACATACGTTGGAGAGAATTGGATTAAAATACATCCAAAATTTAATCGCTTTGTCCCAGAAATCGGTAATCCTTTCGACATGCCGTACTATACGTCGAATAATGGCAACTGGCGCTCATGTGGTTCCGTAAAGAACCCACGAGATGTTAGTCAAAACCAGCATTACGCTGTGAAAAAAAAAAGTAATAATAATAATAATAATAATAATAATAATAATAATAATAATAATAATAATAATAATAATAATATCTCTATCCCTTATTCTCATCTTAATGATGAGCCCGGAAGTCAGAGACTTGTGTGGGAGAGGGAGCGGCATACTATTATTTCGCCGAGTGCGCCCAGGAACGACTTACGATGTTATAACTTTAACTACCATTTAGTATGAGAATAAGGGAAACCTGGAAAACCATATATAATTAAAGTATAAAGTAGGTTGTTAGCCATTTATACAGTGATATTGCAGTACTAGTTGCATATTAAAAACGCTACCAGCCTTATGCACACAGATTTAATGTTGGAGTAATTAGAAAAAGTTGACCACGCTGAGATTCTAACCGTCGTCAACCGCGGAGAATGATTAAGAACTTGACGTCTTTAACCGCTCGGCCACCAAGCTCCTATATACAGGGTGTTAGTTAAACATGCGGAAAAAATTCAAGTAAAACACATGTAAGAAAAATGAGTTGTTTTTTCTTACCAACATCCCGTGATACTTCGGAGTGATTATTTTGTATGTTGTGTTTTTGTAGTTTGTATGTGTCGCATTTGTTAAGATTGATTGATATGCATGATGGTGCACCACCTCATTTTAGTGTAGTTGGTCGAGAGTTTTTAACAGCAACATACGGAGATCGCTGGATTAGTCGAGATGGACCTCACGTATGGCCTGCTCGATCCCCGGACTTAAACCTCCTGGATTATTTCCTATGGGGCCATCTAAAGTCATTAGTTTATACTAGGCCAGTGGAAGATGTGGACGATTTAAGAGATCGGATAATTGCTGGGTGTAACTCAATAAGAAACGACCCTGGTGTTTTTGAAAGAGTTCGGGAGTCTATGAGAAGAAGATTGGATGGTTGCATCCGAGCTAGATGTAGCCATTTTGAACAATTATTGTGGGTTCAGAAATGTTACATGTAATTTTTAGTAATAAATTGTTATTTGTTGAAATTTTTTTTTCCCTATATCTTCGCAACAAAGCACTTTTTCACAAATCATCAAAGGATAAAATATTCTTAGAATAGTCCAAGGAATAACCTCTTGAATTTTTGCCGCATGTTTAACTAACACCCTGTATAACCTTAATAACTTTCAAATACGATTAATATTAATAATAATAATAGTAAGAATATCTGTACCCCTCATCTTAATCACAAGGGTTAACTTGAAAGTCTCAGACTTTTGCCTAGAGACATTATTATTTCGCGAAGTGCGTTTATGCCTCAGGAATTACTTATGTTGGCAAGCCCTAATCACTTGTCAGTGCTGAGTTAAAAGAATCAACTAATTAATCGACTCTTAATTTGAATTCAGATTAAGAGCCGATACCATTTCCAATGTCCAATAGTTAATGTGTTTACTATAAAAGAACTAAATTGAAAATTTGGTATACACAGCCAATGTTCGTTCGTAATAAGATGCCTAGTTATACCATTGTAGAAATCTTGGCCTGCGAGTTTTTACTGTTTTCTTTATTTTTTCCCTCACATTCACTTCTATCTGATTTAATTAAAAGATTAAAGACTAAATACTTCTGTTTCAACTGTTATTGCTTTCTAATACAAAATCTTACCTCTTCCCCCAATTGGAGTCAGGTTAGATTTAGTCGTAAATTCAAATAAAATAATCTAGTAACATTGGATTCATATTTCATGTTAAATTTTTTGTCTTTAAGCGATTTTCTTTTGACAGGTGCTCTTTCAAATATTGAATTTACGGCTTAGTTTAATGTTTAATGAACGTAGAATGTGTAAAAACGTAAATTGTATACTGAGCAATTGATATCATACATGAAATAGTTATATACAGTAAAAAATGTAAAAAAATATATTTACTTTAGCATAAATTCAGCTTTTAAATGTAAAGTGGACACAGCTTTGTCCAGCAGGATTGTTTTAATTTATTTTACATGATAAATATTTTCCATGCACTTTTTTTGACAAAATGGCTCTTGAATATTTAAATTGCGGAATTCCACTATATATTTTCGATCCAAGCTAACCGACATTTAATTAAATTTTTTGGATCTGTAACTATCACTTTTTATTAATACTAATTGTTTTTCCGATACACATACGTTCAGAATGCAATTTTATTAAAACAAATAAAACAAAATTATAAAGTTGCGTATATATCATTTACCTATAAGCACAAAATTCACCTCATGTCAGTAGATGTGATCAATGTAACATTTTGACTTAAAGGCGTTACCTATATGTCAGTTAACATAAATTACAGTTAACTGTATATTCTATCGACAGCGATATATACACGGTGTTACATTTAATTTTGACTTCATTGGAATTTCGGGAAACAGTAAGGATAGACACCAGGGTGGCTTAAATTAGAAAAAAGTTGCCCAGCTTTATACTGAATCAAATGGCGGTACGTTATCTGCCATATTATTATACGGCAGCTGTTCGCGAGTTAACGGGGAAAAATGAAAACTGCCGATTTACAAATTACTAAATATCTCCACTATAAAGAAAGATAGAAACTTCAATTGAGAAACTTATACATTATTGATAATGGCGAGTCCAAAAATTCAGTTAGATTTTCTCTAAGCACTCTAGATTGAGATGCGATAGTAACATTTTTATTTCTTATGGACACCATATTGGATTTTCATGACATCAGATGAAGCGTTTTATTCTCTTTATAATAATGTATTATGTACATGCCATATTAAAATATTGAAAATGAGGAGAAATAAACATAATAATATACATTTTATAGTTGGCTGTGAAAACAAAATATTATTAACGGCATATCATGTATGTACATATTCTTAGAATTACAAAACTTATACTGTTATGATAATTTTATTGTTCCAGCTTGATGGAAGATAGTGCTCCACCACATAATTCTGATTCTGATTGGTTCCACGGCCAACTATAAAATGTACATTATTTGTTAACTTCTCCTAATTTTCAAAATGTTAATATCGCATATAATACATCATTATAAAAAGAATCAAACGCTTTATCTAATCATATAAAATATAGCGTCCAGAAGAAATAAAAAAGTTGACTATCCCATCTGAAAATCTAGAGTGCTTAGAGAAAATCATTTTTGGGCTCGCCATTATCAATAATTTACATGTTTCAAATTTGAAGTTCCTATCTTTCTTTGTACTGGAGATATTTAGCATATTGTAAATCGTCAGTTTTCGACTAGTGCCAATAGGATACAATGAAATATACAAAATACAGTGAAAGAGAAATTTTCATTATACCGTGGTTATATAATGATCTTGTACAAATCAGATTTCAGTAATATACCAAGTCTTCCATGGAACATAGAAAGAGAGTTACGGCACAGCCCGTTTATTTGCCAATATTTTTAAACATCGCAGCAAGAGATACAAAGAACTTCTACTTATTGCAAATACATTTTTATATATTTACAAATATCGGAGGTATAGAAGAAACAAGTACGTAAGCACTAAACACTCAGCCATATAAATAAACAAATCTTTTATGTCATATATGTTTAGATGCCAAACTACTTATTAAAATCATTGATATTATTTAGAATACCGAGCGTCCTTTTTTAAATGTAGTTTAAAGTTAAAGTTATCACGTACAATTAATGGTTTTTCGATAGTTAAACATACCAGAGACATTCAACTATACATAAAATAGCAAGAGTAGAATCAGCATAACTGGCAGCGATTGATAAAAAGTAGCTGAACTGCTTAAGCGTCATTCATGAATTTTATCGGGGTATCACTACCGTACTTGTTACCGACCGACGAGTAAAACTCATTTTATTGGAGTTTTGGGGATTTCGTCAGGACCGATAGAGTTCTACCCACGATCAGTGGTTTTTACTCAAGCATCATATAGTGGAGTTTTTGTGTGTCTGTTTTATCATTTATACTATTTTGTTCCTTTTTATTTGTATCATTTCTAGGATTTCTCATTTTGAGTTAAAGTTTTTTTGTAACTAAAGTTTTTATTTTGTCACAGTTGAATTTGTGTTTGCTAAGGTGAGTGTGTTTTACAAGTACTGTTTTATTGATGTTATATTTGGGTGATTGTAGTATTATTTCTGATGTTTGGAGGTATGTCCTCTCTATATAAACTTTTTCGCAGTTTTCACAGGCAATTTTGTTGTAATATTGTTGCGTTTTATTCATTTTCATTGTAATATTTAATAATTAGTTATGTTTTTTGTAGTGTTGTGTTGGCCTTTCCATATCTACTTTTCTGTATTTAGAATCTAAAAACTTATTGCTTTACACCTATATACATATACCAAAATTAACAGTATTTTCTGTTTATTTCTTATTAAATTCAGTTTATTATTAATACCTACTTATTTACTATCTACTAAAATATTTTACCTTATTCAACATTTTTTGGTTTTTCGTGTTATTAATAAGTTTGGTAATAATAACGATCAATTACGTTTTATTACTACTATCTTTTCTCTTCATAGTATTCTTTCTTTACTATTCTTTTCTTTAAACAAATATGTTTTCGTTCCTTTTATAACTTTGCCCCATTGAATATTTACATAGGAAACGTCTTACGGATATAATGAACTAAGACTACGTGGATTTTCGAAAGCTGCTCTATATTAAATGTGTCACATACATTTTCTATAGAAAAATGGGGTGCGATACTATTTGCATTCAGCGAACATTTTCAGCATCAGGAATTTTCTTGGACAGACGTAGTTTGATATTCAAAAGCTGTACTGCGGTTGAGCGCGACAGTGCTTTAAAGGTCTACGTCATTATCGGATCTCCCATATCCTATTTGTATCCAACGTCACGTGTCACGCACACTTTTTCGGTTAGTTGAGCAGACGCTGAATAGTTTCTTAAATAACTGCTTTGTTTTCACTCACGTATGCTTTTTAAGGAAATATAGGGTTATTTAATTAGTATGGATGTTTTTCCATATTCGAGGAAAAAAAAACGTATGATAAAACAATCAGATAATTGTAGAATGTTTATAAAAAATACTGGCAACATCTCACTATATAACAAACGGAATATTTTTATCCGAAAATACATATTGTATATACTGTCCATTGAAATACTTGTATCGAAAAAAATTTATACTCGTATTTAATAAAAATGTAAATATTTGAAGTACAAACTTTTATTTTTTTTATATAAAACATATTTCGTGATCAGAAGCATGTGGAAAAACATGAGCTGTACAATTAAAATGAACTGAAAGATAAAGTGAAGAAAAATACAGCGTTTTAGTTCAAATGAGCTATTCTGTTAGTCTCGATCATGGAAAAGTTAAATTTCTTCTAGAATAGATATCATAAAACTTGAGCTTACAAGATATTAAGAGAATTGAGATATTCATCGAGTGTCAACTCGGGTTTCCACACATTTTTAAAGGTTCTGAAGAGAACTGGTAGCGTTCTTAATATGCTACCAGTACTCCAACCTTACTGTATACACTTCTAACAACCTACACTTTCCCCCACATATCTGTGTCTTAGGATCATCATTAAGACGAGAATGAGGGATAGAGATACTATTATTTTAAATATTTTGGGGTGTATGGATTTTTCTAATTCCACTCATTCATTCTAAGCCAAAAATGCCGTTGGCTATATTATAATAGGCTTGTATTATAAACATTATTTCAAATAAAAAATATTGAATAATATTTAGTTTTTGTTTTTTCGCTGAACACCTACAAATAAAAAATAAATATGTATACAGTTAATTAATCCAATAAGTAATATAAAACTTCTGTTGCCTGATTTTAATGGAAACTACCCATTTCTGGACCACTAAAGATCACACATTTATATCATCCATATATATTAAAACGCGTCGATTCTGTCTCGCTCTAAATTCCGTCCCCAAATCCACAAAGTTTCAAAGCTATCTCCTCCGAGGGGCGATCTCGGAACGATCTCCGCGGACCACCGGAGGTCGCCCCCGGCCTTTCTCCAATGCGTAGGGGTATTTTCGTCCCGTTGCCTACGCGTTTCCCAATTTAAACGCCTTTTCAAAAAACCTCTGCAAAATCTTCGTCGATCGCCGTCCGGCGAGAGAGATGTGGCTAGCACCGGCGTTTGTCCTCGCGCCTAATGGTCCCGTCACGCCCGCCGAAATACCGACTTTTCGCGGGACTCCCTCGCCCCTCTTCTAATTTTTACGGCTTCGAGAAGGGCTTCACGCGAAAGTTCAGTCCTTTCTCTAATCCTTTGAGATTTTTTTTCGAGACCGTACGTCGACTTCTTCCACGTCTATTTCGTCTTCGAAAATTTCGAGTCGCATCCGTCTCAACGAGACAAGCACCTCCCACGAAAACTGTCAAATTAATTAAACTTCAGACAGGTTATTTTTCTACGAGAAATATTGCTAACGGAATCAATAGTACTGACTGCGAAACACATCTGATTACCAAAATCTTGAAGGGAAATGCTTTTCCAATTAGAAAATCGGTAAAAATAGTTTTTTCAGGTTCACAGGTAAAGTTTACATACTTAAACGTCTCAAGGTAAACACTTGAGAACAGGCTTGGTAGCGCAACGGGAAAGTCGTATACGATTCAAAACTTAATAATCCTGATTTCGCGAGTTCGAGTCACGGTCGAGGCAATTTTTTTTTTTTTACTTTTTAATTCCAATTATTTATTAGTATTAGTATTTAGTTATTCTGTTTCATTATCCGTAGCTTTTATTCTTTCTGCGCGTAAAGTTTGGAACTAATTCGTTCATTAAGGCAGTCTGTTAAATTCATCATTTTAGCTTACAAAATTAAATATCTACAATATTTTTGGTCCCATTGATAAAATTGGTAATAATGTTTACTTAAAAATAAATTCTACTTTCAGTACTTAAAAAATTATGATGTTTTACCATCAACAATAGAGTACCCTTAAACCCTTACAATTCATCAAAATATTAAAAAAAATCGTTTAATATAATTACATTATCATTCCAGATACAAAATTTCTTTAATATGAATTTTCTTTAAAATAATATTATTCCAGATGCTTTTCAGCGATTTTCTCCCATTTCTAGTAAAGATGTTTAAATCTGGATAGAGTGTGTTTGAGATTGAAGTTCTAATTGTTGTGGATTATTGTTGTTGATGTTCTGCTTTAAATTTGCTAATATAAAATATTTTAGTAAAATCCAAGTAAAAGTTCATATCTATCAATGGCCGTTTATACATGATCTATTGACACATTAGTTACCCAACCAATAATGAACTGAATTAACTCTCTAAATACCATGCACTATGGAAAACATCAACTTTACGCATATGTCATAATTAAAAAATATTTAGGTATTACAAAAAAACACATTTACATTAACAGTCGTTAAGTCAGTGGCAGTGACACTTAATAAATACATTGGGACAGTTTTCCCAGCTGTTACTAATTATAACCATCTTTCTAATCAAAACTGTAAATATCTTGTAAACGGAGACATTTATAGGTATAGGGAATGGAATATACAGGGCGAAAGATAATGGGCCGAGATAAAGGCCGATTGAATGATATGATGAAACCCAGGGTGTTGTATTTAAAATAAGCGAGTTACTCTGATTAGAATTTGTCATAATTTAACGCCCAGTATACCTAATTTATAGAAATTATTTTCAATGGCGGGTATTCTACCTCATGTAGAGAGCACTCATATAAAATTTGAATATTCTAGTTTAAAACATGCCAGAGGTAGCGTAAATTATGTGTTAGTAGCTATGATTTTTTCGAAGTCGAAAATGACTGAGTTTCGGTATAGGCACTGTTTATAAAATCTAATCTAAAATTTGTGGTTTTAGAAAATGGAATAAAAAATACTGTTTGCATTACATTTGAAATAAAAAAGTTGATGTCTACTTCCGGTATAACCGAAAGTGGTACATCGATGTCAAGATATTCATTGAACTGCAAATTTTGACTAACCACCTTATACAAATTTTCAGAATTCGGATACATTTAGTTTCCCAGTAAGTTTAACGAAAAGTCTTCGCTCCTCACCCTGTATATTATGCTCTTTCAGAAAATGAAAAATATACGTGCTACTTTATTTAAATAAGAACGTTACACGTATTTAAATAACGAACGAACAAAATTACCTGATCAGTTGGTATATTCGGCAATAATTAACAATATAAAATGTGATATAACATGCGGAATGAAATAATGTAATTTCCTTATTAAAATACAAAACGACCTTATAGAACCAATATGCACTAGAATAGTTGTTACATCCGACCATTAAGCTTAATCTAATATCTTTATGCTCCTCTTCAAAATGAAAGGTTGTTTCCAATTTATTGAAAGTTATAGGGAAATAGACTTTCTTATTCCAAGTGTCATTATATTGCAGTTTCTTGGTTGTTCATTAATTTTGTCCCTCTGAATTCAGATTCAATCAAATTTATAAAATTAATTGGATGCATCAATATCTATTTTGATTTTGTTTTATGTAGATTCATTATTTGCATTTCAACGCTCTCGATATTGAAATAGGAATATCTATAGGACAAATACAAGTCATTAAGAAAAGACGGCGTCTGAAAATGTAATTACCGTTGTTCATAGAACGACATAGAATGAGTTTCTTGTAATGATTTACAAATCAGTTCGGAGAAATTTGTGATTTCATGATGTAATATGAAAATGGATTTAGAAAAATTATGTTTTAGTGGGGTATATCTAAGCTTGTTGCCAGTTGAAACATTAATTGTGATTAATAATAGTTTCTTCATATGTTTATTTTATAAAATGGGACTGCTACCCATCGGTATAGAAAATTAACTTTAGCATTATTTTTTCAGTACAGAGCTGCTGGCATAATTAGTTATACTTCAGAAAAAGCTTATATATATATATATCTATTGATTTCGAGACTTGCTTTGTTTGCAAAAAAGTTTGTTACTGATGAGAAATCTTCTTGGATTGTAACCGCTTTTATAGTTTTATTCAGTGCATTTGTAGAACAACGAAAGAAGTTTAATAATTAAAAATCCTTTAGAACTATGAAACGACCCAATAAAAAGCGGACGGCTACAATATAAATTGTAATTACACAGCAAAACCTGTATATTCTTTGACTAATGTAAACCAATGATATAAAAGTAAATTTATATTTAAATTACTGTTTTCATATTCTTTTCAAATGAGTATGTACAAGGTGGCCCGTTTAATATGGGCCTATACCTTATCTCATAAACTACAAGTCCCATAGAAAAAAAATTATATGAAATTGTTTTTTTCAAAGTTATCTTCAATTTTTTAATATATTTAAATTTATAACCTGTTTATATACAGGGCGATGAACTAAAGTTCCTTTTTTTTAAATAGCAAGCCCTATATATTATCACATTTTCAGAAAGCCCTTCTAAAGACAAGTTCAATGATATATGACATGATGGGTCTGACGCCCACCGTTTCTGAGTTATTAAGAATTATCTTCAGGAAATAGCCAATATTAAAATCGTGCTAGAATAATTAATAATTAAGTTTTTGAGCATCAACTTGCGCCAAGAGAATTCTAATTTTATTTACTTTATTATGTAATTACTCAATATTCAGTTTATAAAAAAATTGTTACCATGTTGCCACATTTCGAAAACCATAAATTCTCACGATTTTATTTTTTTCAAATGGAACACCCTGTATATTGTTACATTTATAGTAAGCCCTTCTATCGACAAATTCATAGATATATGATATGATCCCATCGTTTCTGAATGGTTATCCTCAGAATATGGGATTTTAATAATTGCTATTTCCCGAAGATAACACTTTTTTTAAATAGCTCACCCTATATATTATTTTATTTTCAGAAAGTCCTTCTAAAGACAAGTTCAATTATATATAATATGATAGGTCTGATGCTCACCGTTTCGGAGTTATTGAGTATTATCTTCGGGAAATAGCCAATATTAAAATCCCATATTCTGAGGATAATCATTCAGAAACGATGGGATAAAAACCCATCATATCATATATCTCCGAATTTGTCGATAGAAGGGCTTTCTAGAAATGTAACAATATACAGGTTGTTCCATTTGAAAAAATCGTGAGAATTTATGGTTTTCAAAATGTGGCAACACGGTAAAAAATTTTTTATAAACTGAATATTGAGTAATTACATAATAAAGTAAATACAATTAGAATTCTCTTGGCGCAAGTTGATGTTCAAAAACTTAATTATTAACTTCTCTAGCACCATTTTAATATAGGCTATTTCCTGAAGATAATTCTCAATAACTCCGAAACGGTGTGCGGCAGACCCATCATGTGGGTCTCGGTGTCCGAGCGGTTAAGACGTCTGATTTTTAATCGTTCTCCGCGGTTGACGACAGTTCGATTCTCACCGTGGTCAACTTTTTCTAATTGCTCCAATATTAAATCTGTGTGTGCTGGTAGCGTTCTTAATATGCAACTAGTACTGCAATATCACTGTATAAATGGCTAACAACCTACTGTACACTTTAATTAATAAGGTTTTCCAGGTTTCCCTTATTCTCGTACTAAATGGTAGTTAAAGTTATAACATCGTAAGTCGTTCCTGGGCGCACTCGCGGCCCGCAAAATAATAATATGCCGCTCCCTCTCCCACACAAGTCTCTGACTTCCGGGCTCATCACTAAGATGAGAATGAGGGATAGAGATATTATTATTATTATTATTATGTCATATATCATTGAACTTGTCTTTAGAAGGGCTTTCTGAAAATGTGATAATATATAGGGTGTGTTATTTAAAAAAAAGAAACTTTAGTTCATCGCCCTGTATATAAACAGGTTATAAATTTGAATATATTAAAAAATTGAAGATAACTTTGAAAAAACAATGTCATGTAATTTTTTTCCATGGGACTTGTAGTTTCTGAGATAAGGTATAGGCCCATATTAAACGGGCCACCTTGTACACTCTTTTATGGAATTAAGTGGTATGAATTTATGTGTCTAAGAAACTTGCTCTTGTTTTAGCAGGAAATGAATAGATTTTGCATTTAGCTAAAATTGTGTGTAATCCTATTAACATATCCACCAGCTTGTATTGTCTTAAAGCAGTATGGACTGTACTGACAACGATCTTAATGTTTTTCGAACTACTCGAAATTACTACTCATAACACCAAGTAAATTAGGAAATAAAATATATTGAGTGCAGTTAAAAATTATAGTATAGTTCCTCTATACTAAAGCGATTTGTGATTAATTATATTTTAAAGTCAGGTAGGATATCTGACAACAAAATATTTGCGTATTTCAATAAAAGTATTCAGATTAATTATTTTGAAATAAATTATTTACACCAAAAAAAAAAAAGATCATATGAAATTGGCGTGTTTAAAAAAGCATAATTGAAGAAATAAAATATAAATAATTTTCCTTTTCAGTATCCTCACGCACACCAAATTGATTCATAACTACCGAAACTATATATTAACACAGACCTGTGCTCTGGTACACTTGGATGTTTAAAAATATGTCATAAGATATCTCACTAACCGATGGAATATTACCCAACATGGATCTACAGAAAATCAATTCACTGTTTCCATATTTTACTTCTAATATAGTTGACAACAAAGGGAGTAGGTCAGCAAATTGGATATAGGCATTTCTGCTTCTTGAAGGCCTGCAACAAGGTTGGAAATTAAGGATATAATATATTATTTCTATGCCGAACCGAAACATACAATTATAATAATAATAATAATATCTCTATCCCTCATTCTCATCTTAGTGATGAGCCCGGAAGTCAGAGACTTGTGTGGGAGAGGGAGCGGCCACATACAATTATAATAATAATAATAATAATAATAATAATAATAATAATAATAATAATAATATCTCTATCCCTCATTCTCATCTTAGAGATGAGCCCGGAAGTCAGAGACTTGTGTGGGAGAGGGAGCGGCATATTTATTATTTTGCGGGCCGCGAGTGCGCCCAGGAATGACTTACGATGTTATAACTTTAATTACCATTTAATACGAGGATAAGGGAAACCTGGAAAACCTTATTAATTAAAGTGTACAGTAGGTTGTTAGCCATTTATACAGTGATATTGTAGTACTAGTTGCATATTAAGAACGCTACCAGCCTTATACACACAGATTTAATATTGGAGCAATTAGAAAAAGTTGACCACGGTGAGATTCGAACCGTCGTCAACCGCGGAGAACGATTGAAAACCACACGTCTTAACCGCTCGGACACCGAGCTCCCTAATGCCTAAATTATTGCAATAATTTGATATGCAATCGTTGGAACTTCGATGCATTTTGTTCAGCACAAATTAACTATATTATTTGGAAAAGTGAATATGCAGTTCTAACTTTTGTCAGCCGTCAATCGTTTTTAGACATAATATTAAAATATTTACCAATATGCTCTAACTAAACTATATAGTACCTAAACTATAATAAGTATAACTACTACTATAATAATTACTACGATTTGGCATTGCCAAATTTAATAACAAAGTTTCAACTATGTGAAGCGGGAGCGTACACAATAAACTCTCACAATACTACTTTAACGCATAATGTTAAAGTCTGAGCTCTGGACGCGAATGGAAATTATTTATATAGAAGTTATTACAAACTCATAATTCTTATTTTAATACTTGCTAAATCTACTATAATTTAATACTATCATTTTAAAAATAATGAAATATTAAGCAAGCATCTATTTTACATTAAAAATAATTATTCTTGATCACATACCTTTCGTATTGAATTTTAATGAAAACATTTTTTTTCATAATCTGTTTCTTTTTTTTTTTTCATAAGTTTTCTAATTTCAGTTTTGTCAGTAAAAAATTTAAATATTTAAATTATATTTAATTTAGCATTAATAAGTTCTTCTAATCCTTTGTAATTCGTTCATTAAAATAATCATGGAAATAATGTAAAACACAATTTATCGGTGTATTGGATTGATACTCTCGGAAAGGTGGGATGGTTGGTTTATAAATGGCTTTGGTTTTACCAGCGTATGTCTATAAAGGAGTTGGATCAAGATAGATAGTTTTGGGAAAATTTACCTCTACTATGGCTGGTGTTATTATTGTAAAAGAACAACCTGTATCTAGAAGGAATTTTCAAGTTTTATTTTTTAAGGTAATATTGATATAGAAGGGCATTAATTGCGTTTATGTCGGGTATTCTGTCGGCTTGGTATTGATAAAACTTGGGTCAGTTGGATCTTCGCGTTCTGTCATATGCAAATTCTTGCTAATCTTGCTGGTCTTGTTGCTGGTAATCCTGATTTTCATCATTTCCTTCGTCTGAGATTCTCATCAAGGAAATGTATTTCAATATATTTGTGAAAATGTATTTCAATTCAATATATTTCGTTGTAGTTTGCTTGATCGCATTTATAAGCTTTTTGTTGGTAAGGTGGGACTCGTTCCGTAGCTTCAGTATTAAGTAAACAGCTGATGCCGGACATAGGTGTTGGCTTTTGGTGACGCTTTTGGGTGAAGCCAGATTTTGGTGATGGTTCTGTTTGGTAAGATGTTTGATTAGGTTTCCAGACATTTTATCTATTTAATGTCCAAAAGGTTGTTTATTGGTAGGGTGATTTTGTTCTATTTATTTTGGTTATATATTAATTGGATGTGATGGAAATTTTTGATAGTTATTCCTAAATTAAGGTGGTGTTAAGTTTGCGTTTGAGTTTTGGAAATATGGATTTTGAACTAAATTATGGTGGTAATATTAGTTTATATTCTGAGTAGGGTTTGTTGGCAATGGCATATTCGAGAAGTTGGGTTTACAAGTTGTTGGATATGGTTTACTAGAGAATTTTAGGGATTCTTCTAATGTATTTGGATTTTTCATTCTAACAATTGTTTGTATATTAAACGGTTTAGTTTGGCAATAGGTAAACATTTTTTTGGCATTGTTATTATAATTGTTAATTTGTAAGTCTCTAATTTGTACGTCAGGTAAGCTTTCATTAATTTTTGTTATAATGCTAGGCTCTTAATTCTTGAAGTCCAAGACTAAACTCATATGAGCGTTCATTTCAATTTGGTGTTGTTGACGTTAATTGATGTGTTAGGTATTGTAAATCTCGCTTAGGCACCTAATGTTAAATCTAGAAGTCATTCAATTTGTGTCCATGTTCCTAAGTCGGTTCTACTAGCAATTGAATTTTGTGCCCATCCTCTTAATTTATCTTTTACTGTTTCTAATATAAGATTGTGTGTTACATGTTGTGTATCATTAGGAAAATTTAAAAATGTACTTCTGACTGAGTATATGTAAGGATGTAGGACTAAATTATTTCCATCAAAAGTGGTACTGTATCAATATAAAGTTTTAGGAGTTGAATATCTAATTTATGTTCTGGAGGTGGCATTGTATTTTCTCTGAGATATATGATAAAACCTCATTTGCGTCTTTGACCTTTTGGTTGTTGACGTAAATGAATTTGGATTTTAAACAAACAATTTTGTTTAAATTGTTTGTTTATTTAAACTTATTTTTTAGTGCCTTAGTTAATAATTGTTTTTATCCTAGTAATTAATCAAATCAGTCTCACTTAAATGCAATGATCATTCAGATCAATTGTTAAAACTAATGACCAATTTGCCAATCGAGCGATGAGATTTAGTAACAACAGGAAAGTAATTGGATTCCATGAGTACTTACTGTATTTTCCATCTTTATCTCGATTTAGAGCAATGCTGCGAGACAACTTGCTATTCAGGCACTTGGTACTTCACAACGTATCTCTGCCCCAAGCTCTTTTTGACTGCGCCAGTAAAGCGGGAGCTTACACAATAAATCCTCACAATGTTACTTGAACGTATATTGTTATAATCTGAGCTCTGGAAGCGAATGCAAATTATTTATATAGAATTTATTACAAACTCAGCATTCTTATTATAATACGATAAGCTTCTTCTTTTATGTAATAGACAGTTATAATAAAGCTTACAGGAAATATGATAAGACAAAGAAACAGCTAGGCGAGACTAATATAAATACTATAAGGCAAGGCAGGAAAAGTATCGATCTTTCCCTTTTCTACATATTTTTCTCTTGTGTTATCTTAACCTATATAAAATTTCATGTTTCAAGTTAGTTTTTTACAAAATTTTACTATTCATATATGTATATTGTAATGTTAGAACTCTGTTGCTCTATAGTTTAATGATGATTTTTAGTTTTGCTCAACTCAATAACTGGATTTATAATCTGTTGGGTATAAATAAACAAATAATAACCGCGGAGCTATTAAATTTCATAAAGCTATATCCCAGTTTTACTGCAGCATATTTTACTTCTACCTCATTCTCCTCTGTGCAGAGGAACCCATAGTTTGACATTAGTTATAATTTAGTGGCTGAAGGTGAAGGCGCAGCGTCCTGTGTCCTACCGGAGGTTCCAGCAATATAATACAGGCCATTATTCAGATTATTGTACCACAGAGAGGGCTTACGAGGTTCAAAGTTCAATGAATCAGAAGCTTACGGTTTGTTCAACTAATTCACTGCAACTTCAGGGAAATTAACATTTCTTCCATTAAATTTTCAATTCCAGGGATTATGTATTTTAGACCAGTCTTTAATTTACGGAAAACTTTTATTACAGTTTCTTTAAGTTCCAACCTATTTAAATAATTTGGATGAAGTGGGAAAGATAACTATTTAGTTGTTATCATCAACTTGTAGGATTGCAACTTCGATTAAATTTTAACGTTAAAAATATAATTTACTTTTGGTTGCAGAAATATGTCGTACTGTTTAATGATGAATTTTATTTACTACTATGTAGTGTAATAATTGAACAGAGAGTTCTTTACTTGTAAAAGGACTAATTAAGATGCGAGGAATTTAGCTTATTATTTAGATATATGTTCATGTAAAAAATCAATATTCTATGCAATTATTATTCACACGTTAATATTTTACTAGAAATGGGAGAAAATCGCTGTCGCGATTTTCGTTCCCATTTCTAGCCCTACCGGGGGTCCAGGCCTGCAGCCTGGGGTCACCCTTCGGGTGACAAAAGCATCTGGAATAATATTATTTTAAAGAAAATTCATATTAAAGAAATTTTGTATCTGGAATGATGATGTAATTATACTAAACGATTTTTTTAAATATTTTGATGAATCGTAAGGGTTTAAGGGTACTCTATTGTTGATGGTGAAACATCATAATTTTTTAAATACTGAAAGTAGAATTTATTTTTAAGTAAACATTATTATCAATTTTATCAATGGGACCAAAAATATTGTAGATATTTACTTTTGTAAGCTAAAATGATGAATTTAACAGACTGCCTTAATGAACGAATTAATTCCAAACTTTACGTGCAGAAAGAATAAAAGCTACGGATAATGAAACAGAATAACTAAATACTAATACTAATAAATAATTGGAATTAAAAAGTAAAAAAGAAAGTTTGCCTCGACTGTGACTCGAACTCGCGAAATCAGCAATATCAAGTTTTGAATCGTATACGACTTTCCCGTTGCGCTACCAAGCCTGCTGTCAAACGTTTACCTTGAGACATTTAAGTATGTAAACTGTACGTGTCAACCTGAAAAAACTATTTTTACCGATTATCTAATTGGAAAAGCATTTCGCTTCAATATTTTGGTAATCAGAAGTGTTTCGTAGTCAGTGCTATTGATTCCGTTAGCAATATTTCTCGTAGGAAAATAACCTATCTGAAGTTTAATTAATTTGACAGTTTTCGTGGGAGGTGCTTGTCTCGTTAGTGTAATCTCAGATCGGCATATAAAATGAGAAAGAAGTTGAGACGGATGCGACTCGAAATTTTCGAAGACGAAATAGATGTAGAAGGAGTCGACGTACGGTCTCGAAAAAAAATCTCAAAGGATTAGAGAAAGGACTGAACTTTCGCGTGAAGCCCTTCTCGAAGCCGTAAAAATTAGAAGAGGGGCGAGAGAGTCCCGCGAAAAGTCGGTATTTCGGCGGGCGTGACGGGACCATTAGGCGCGAGGACAAACGCCGGTGCTAGCCGCATCTCTCTCGCCGAACGGCGATCGACGAAAATTTTGCAGAGGTTTTTTGAAAAGGCTTTTAAATTGGGAAAACGCGTAGGAAACGGGACGAAAATACCCCTACGCATTGGAGAATGGCCGGGGGCGACCTCCGGTGGTCCGCGAAGATCGATCCGAGATCGCCCCTCGGAGGAGATAGCTTTGAAACTTTGCGGATTTGGGGACGGAATTTAGAGCGAGACAGAATCGACGCGTTTTAATATATATGGATAGTTACTTTACTGCCACCTATCTCAAATGTTATTAGTTTTCCAATTGCTAGGCGTATCGATGGATTGCTTGCGGTTTGTCTACAGAAAAAAAACAACATTAATTCCAATAGTGTTCGAGCGTCTAATATGATTCTTTTAAATTTATTGTACCTATATATTATTGATGAAAATGATTTAATAATTCGAATAAATAATTTAATAGAAAATAATGTCTATGCCTGAAACAAATATGAAAACAAACAGTGTCGATTGGTTTCTGTTCCGAAAATTCAGCAATTATCTTTTCTTCGACGACTAACACTATCTAAATATATTTCTCAAGTTTGTTATCATCAAATTTGGTTTAGAACGTATTTGAATTACCAGCTATGTTGAATGAAGTGTGAAAGTGTTTTTTTTTTAATTTTTTACCAAATTAGTCAAACAAGTACCATTAAGTTGTGTTCTAATGTATATCAATCTTATTAAGTGAGATTTCATATTTGCTCATAGAACTCCACCGAGTACAAACAAACTGATAAAATTCTATCCCATAATAAACCAGATATAGTGCTTCAAGATAAAATAAAAAGGTCACCTACTTCATCTATGTAGTAGGTATTCCCATCCAACAAAAACATAGCTGCAAAGCTTACGGATAAAATATACGGAAAATAAAAGATAGAAAAATATTAATTAGCAATAGAAGTTGAAGTGCATGGAAATATAAACAAGTTCATATCCATACATGTAATATAAATAATAATAATAATAATAATAATAACAGTAATAATAATTGAGACAGACCAACATTGTCTTGAAAGAGGACGAGAAACGGACGAAATATTGAGACCATCGTGAGACCGCGTTAGCCGCGGCGATAGCTCATTCTGTTAGGTGCTGGGTGATAGCTTGTGACTAACAGAATGGTATATCGCGGCGCGAGTTCGAATCTCGCCAGGGGAGAAATGGCACCTCTCCCAGGGAATGGTTGTGTGTCTTCGTTTTTTTCATGTGTATCCTCCCTCTACACAAGCCTGAGGCTTACAGAAGGGAGGTTGTCCATTTTCTGTGGTGTGTTTGTACATTTATTATTATCATCTCTTTAAACTCCGCAGACTCCATCCAGAAGATTAAAATATAACAGACTAACAAAAAAAAAAATTAAAAAAATTATAATAATACTGTGAGGCTTGTCGTACTGATGATAGGAGCCCTCGGCGGAGCAAGTCCTGAAAAAAAAACTTATTAAATTATGTTGTAATTATCATTGCTTTTCTACGTACATTAAAATTCGAAGTTCAATTTCTTTGCAGTACCTACTTGCAATTAAAAGTTCTAATTAATATTTCTGCCATCTAAGTATTCTTCTTTTGAACAATATATTATGTATATAATTAAATTTTGGCAAAGGGAGATATATTACATTATATTAGTATAATAGCAGTAAAAGCGCAGAGTATATTCATTGAAAATTATAAAAACTGTAAAAGAAATTGCCTTCTATGAAAGTTGCATCGATGAATCGTTTACAGCGAGGAACATATATCAATAAAATAATTAAGATTATCATATACCAATAAAAGAAAGAAGAATAAAAGAATAGATCTTTAGTCGTGAATATAGGTAGCTAGTAATTGTATTTGAAATAGTAAAATTATTGCTGTTTTACTTTTTAGTGATCTGCGAAAAACATGACATATCCACTTTGTTCAGTGATTAGACAATAACTTTATAAATATAAGTATTGGAAATAAAAATATCAAGAGAGTTCAAACTGTGTTATTCACCCATTAGAAATACTATCAACTACCTATAACATAGTTAATGATTGATATTTTTTCATATATATTTTTTAACTAAGTTAAGGGGTTGTAAAACACAGATCAATTGCAAATAAATTTATTATACTATATTGCTGATTTCGAAACCCCATTAGGTAAAGATTTAAAACGTGTATAGAATTTATTCAAGTAATATAAATCTACTTCTAATTTGGAAGACTTTATCAACATGAGAAGTATTTAAAGAAATGCAAAGGGAGTGAATGTGATCGGCATATTGAGCAGGTTTGATTAAAATACTAAATAGGCAATTAAAATGGACCTATTCAAATAACAAAATGTAAAATGGTGCTATAGAGACGGGACGGGGACGGGTAGAGATACTTAATATTTAAAATTGGAAATACCTTAATTCAGAATATATAATTATTTTTTATTATTATGCAAAAATATGTTTCAAAAAGCTACCTAGCTTTTTTGAATAACGTTTTATTTTCTCGTGTCTTAAAAAAATGTATGTGTAGGTGTTAAATCAGGGGAATGTGTTTACTTTCAATTAACATCTACCAGCAAAAACACGCTCTTCAATAGTAGGTACCCATTTTAAATCGAAAACCATCAAAAATAAATAAAAGAAATACAATATGATCAACAATGGTAACAAGTAAACGATAGACGGGTGACTATGTAAACGATAATAAATGATAAATAAACTCAAAAACTCTAGCAAGCAAAATAACTTAAATGTTTGACTAGAGACTTCGCCATGACAGTTTATAAATAAAAAATCAATTGCACTTATGTTTAGAATACGAACAACTTGATTTTTATTTACCAAATACGATTACGTAGAGAATTGGTTCACCTACCTTTCAAATATTAAAATGACTGAAAGCTAACACATATTCTCCCGATTTTTTATTTCAGAATGCATACCTCTTAGATTACATTACATTAACATTCTTGGGTTAAAACATTTAAATATTTAGGGTCTATTTATTCGCCGAATGAGACACAGAAACGCTTGTAACTGGAAAACGGATCACTCGATTTAAATTTTTCAACAATTTTTTGCAGGTAGTATTAGTATTTTTTTATACCATTCACCCTACATTTTGTTTGAGGTCGATAACTCAACTCGTTCAAAATTAAGGTGGAGGGGTTTACTTTAGGGAGTAGTGGTAGAGACTATAGATATATATCCAAAATATTTACATATTATACATCGATAAATATTTACCTACATACACTGAAACATGTTCCGATGCACATATCCACTATGAAGCTTCTTTGATTCTCCACATTATTATTCATAATAGTGTGAATCATTTACTAACGCCTAGTTGTCGAAACTTAGGGGAGGTTTATGCAGAAGACTTAGCATTCCGCGAATAGGATGTAAAGCCGGAAGTCCTTTGTCTGTGAGGTGATAGACCAGTAAGAGATTCCGATCCCACTACAAAAAGTTGGGGTTCGGCAGAATTTCTAGGTTGGGGGTTACTCGTCTCCGGAACCATTCCTGACCTATCCCAAACAACCACCCAGGACGAGAGAGGCACCGCCCTCGTCCGAGACAGACTACCCCCGGCGGGTTAGACATGCTGGCGAAGAAAGAAGACAAGACAGAAGAGCGCTATAAGATCCAACCCAGCCTGCAGGGTAGAGCCAGCACAGGAGACCCCAAGAATCGCTCACACCTATTACATTTGTGATCGGGATTGGTGAAGGATGGGGTCCACATCTACGAGGCCGTCCAGGCCTACAGAGATGACCACGGTCAATGGATATTGGCGGCGGCGCCGGTGGTTGTCCCTAGTCAGTGTTTTTAGATTTTCGGGTCTGTACTACTAGAGATAATGCAGTAAATTCAATAAAATTATATGTAACACAACGTTCCATCTAAATATATGAAAATATACAGGGTATCTAACCGAGCTTTCGCATGTGACAACCACTTCACGTGAAACCGGAAGAATTAGAAAGTAGAGACATATTTCCTTAATCTCTTACAGTCTATTAGATATTATAATATCTATATAGAGAAGTAATATAAAAACTATCCAAAGAACCTAAAGATCATATTTAATATTACTATAAATACAAAGTGAAAAGGTTACCCAATGTAACGTTATCAAAATATGTTATAAATTGACAAATAATATTATTCACTACTTTTGGAAACTTAGTAAAATACGTTGCGGAAATGATATTGGTAAATTGTTTTTCTTAAAATATGAGTGAAAGTCACGAGTTGAAGTAATCGTGCATTACATTATTTGAAAAAGAGATAAAAATATTGTTCCACAACTTTCTTAAACAAGCATAATAAAAGTACATACATACTTGAATCTGAGCCTGGTTATTGATGCATAGCAAAGTTTTGTATGGAACATTTGGCAAACCCCAAGAAACGAACTACTCAAAAGCGCTATCTGTTTTCACGCATTGAATATCAATGAGACCTCAAGTATGTTTGACCCTTTTTGATGTAAAGATACTTTGCCTAAACTTTTATCCAGAAGCTCAAATAAAATAGTATATTCTCATATATCAAAGTGAACACTTTAGAAATGCCTAATGCATTTTTTCGCAGTTTACATTATTTATTTGCATTTAGAATCCTGAAAATAGTCAACTTATTAACGTGAAAAAGCGGTTTATTTCGCAACAGAAATTTTTCCACGGCATTTCTTATTTTTTTTTCGGAAACCAAGATAATATAATTTTATACAGCCCAATCTCAGTTCATCCCTGTTCTGAGTAGACTATGTCCCTCATAATTAATCTGCCATTGTTCCAAAATATTAACGCGAGTACCTTTCCTACCTAAAAATACTCTCCAAACGCAATTAAAGAGACTTTGAAGACTTAGTATCAGTATTAAGATATTTATAGGTTCATTTGACAAATAATTTTCTCATAATTAAATCGGTGTGTATGTGAGACACATTGGTAGGAAATGTATAAAGTATTATTTGTATGAGCGGTGGTCCCGTCTTTGGCATTGTTTATGGAAAGGTTCTGAGCTACGTATTACGATAAATGTGATATCTAATATACAAATATTTTAATGCAAAAGAAAGAGAATACAACTATGGTCAAAATAAGAATCTAAGCGATGCACGTCATCAGTTATATATGTATTTACATTAATGATGCTGAAGGACCAAAAACATGTATTTCCTTGAAATTATGTATAGTCACACTAAACCCCACTAGTATAAGCTATGCTGGTTACATAAATATATTTCTGGAAAATATCAATGTAGATCCTTTATGACTTCCGTCGCTTAGATTCTAGTTTCGACTTTATAATAAGTTCTTACAAATTTCATGTTGTAGTGTTACAAAATATCTGGGGTATTTTCCGAGCCTGTGGCTCAGGGCTTAGTGGCTCGATCGTTCAACCCAGGGGTTGCGGGTTCAAATCCCCATTCCATCAAACAATTTTTAATTAAATTGTTTACTCGTATATCAAGGCTTGTTCGCAGGGTTGGGTTGGCAACCATCCTGGCGATGGACTAGGATGGGAAGAATGTCAACTTGGTGTTAATGTGAGATATTAAAATCAGTTGATGTTTGACTGTCCACCTAACTAATGAGGTTTTCCAGGATTCCCCCATTCCAGCACTGAATGGTGGTTAGGGCCTATCAACGTAAGTCGTTCCTGAGGCGCAAATGCGTGACGCGAAATAATAAAAATATGCCGCCCCTCCCCCACACAAATATCAGACTTTCGGGGTAATCCTTTTGATTAGAATGAGGGGTAGAGATATTATTAGTATTAAGATGTTTGTGAGATACGTAGTTGTATATTTTTATTGTAAAGTGAATAATCAAAAGAAATATTTTAAATAATAAGGTTGCAAAACATTAACTATGCTACATCACTATGCTACAGTTAAAATAGATAATAATATGTTATCTACCATGATATTTAAATCCTGTTTTTTTCGTATTTACTACTATAGCATGAGATCTAGGAGAATTTATCATCATGTGGACGCTGAACGTTGAACACGTTGGTTTTAATTCTATGTCAGAAAATAATATATTATTTAATAGATAGATAAAATATCTTTAATCATAGATAAAACAACGTTTCATGTACTGTTTTTTCAAAATTTTAAGATAAACCACTGCCACTCTAACTAATATAGTCCATATTAGTTAGATTTGATTTAACTTAATTTATCTATATTATATAGATAAATTAAGTTAAATCAAATTTAAGATTACACATATAAATCTAGAAAATTTCAGGCGTAAATTGTAGATTTCATTACCATTTGCATGTGATGATAGGTTCTATCCTTCTTTGTACCGAATTAGGTCTTATAGACACTCATTTCTTTTATAGATGCTCTCTACGGAGTTATAGTGAAACTTGTCAATACGACTCAATAAATCAGTTTAAGGGTGTTGGATACGACTTACATTGAAGTTGACAGAGTGTAAAATAAATTCAATACTCAATCTTAACGACGCAAATAACGTTTTGACGTCACGTAACAGTATCTTGAAAACTTTGAAACTTTGTAGCTTTGCGTGTTAACGTGATGTTTCGGTTTGTGCAATAGACAATACTGTCCAGTGCGCTACAGCAGTGACAAGAGGGCTGCTTTAATTAGGTGCAGGTTATATGGAAGAATCATGAACTATAAGAAGAACTGATGAATCAGTTATAATCAATAAATTTCGAATGGATTGGTGTGACATCAGTGGCTTGCCCCACAAAGAGGTGACAAATTACCTCTGACGAAAGTGCTTGATATACAAAAATATTACATATACAAAATATACATAATATACACATATACATTATATACAAAATAATCCTGAAATATAAATATTATTTGTTACTTCGTTTACCGTTCGTGTTACTAATACTTTTGATAATAGTAAAGGTAATACTGTAATGAAGCACATTTTATTTCGCCGTTAAAATAAATATTCTGCACCTGTGAATGATTTTCCACCCAACGCCGTAAATAAATATATTAGGATTCTTCTTAAGTCCCTGGTTTCACTACTGCGCCGGTCCGTGTTCTCAATGACCCGTCTCGGGGCTGAGAACGATTTCGATATTCAGTAGCTGGTTGTCTACGAGCAAAACGAGTCCTGCCTGTCCCGCAACGGCCACCAACATCTCTCTTTGACAAGTCCGAAAACCGGCATAGTGGAATTTTTATAAGTGTCAAAAGATATCGAGACATATTTCTCGCCGTCTCTCTACTTGACCGAATATTGGCTAAGTCCGTAAAATAGACAGAGTGAAACTTTTTTAAGTATCAAAATAAATTGATTTTCACATTTTTTAAGTAATTTGTATACCTGCTAGGATATTCTTAGGACTCTATAGAGTCCATAAGATAGACCAGGTTTAATTTCAAGTCCTGTTTCCACTACTGCGCCGGTCCAAGTACTCACTGACTCTACACCGAGCTGAGACCGATTTAAATAAGCAGTCCGTTGCTGTACACCACGACGACGAGTCCTGCCTGTCCCACCGCTGCTACTAGTACTCCAGGAGAATAGGTAAAAATTCGAGTCCACAAGAACGTGTGGACTTATAAATTTTACCGATTGTTGGTGTACAGGTATCAAATATACAAAGTCCGAGATCTTCTCTTCTGGGCAGGCCCGAGGTTTTCATAGAACCTCTTATACAGCTGCGAACGATTCAAACATGCAGCCTGTGGCCGCACCGCATCAAAGCAAGACCTGTCCACCTTCACCGCTGCTACCAGTACACAGGGCAGAGTAAGTAAAATTCGGCAGAGTCCACAAGAACGTGTGGACTTACAAATTTTACTGATTTGTGGTGTACAAGTACAAAATATACCAAGTCCGAGATTTTCACTACTGCGCATGCCTGGGGTTCAGAGAACCTCTTATACCGCTGAGAACGACTCAGACATTCAGTCTGGGACCGCACCGCATACGAGCAAGACCTGTCCATCTTCACCGCTGCTACCAGTGTACAGAGACCAGTAAGTAAATTACTACAAGTCCCCAAAGGCATTGGGACTTGGTAGAATTTCATCGACTTGTGTGGACTACGCCGAGAATATTACAAGTCGAAATTGGGAGCTATTGCGCAGGTATTAAAAGCTCTGCCACCAGCCATTCCCGTACCTGCTACTAGCCGGTGCACAAGTATTCAGTCTTCACCGACCGCCCGACAGCAGCAAACGTGCCCAGGACTAGCTAGTAAGGCAGTAAGCTAGACAACCAGTATGGAATTGTCACTTGGTTATTGTACCGTAGATGTTTGTGTACTAATTCTCTGTCTCTTTCAGATATCGCCGGTCTATAAAAAAATTTTTCACACGCGACCTGCTAGTCTCAGGCGAGTGGGCCCATTGTTAGAATAGGAAGCTATTGTATTTACTTACTCTCTGTCTCTTCCAGATATCGCCGGTCTATAAAACAATTTGCCACACGCGACCTGCTAGTCTCAGGCGAGTGGGCCCATTGTTAGAATAGGAAGCCCTTGTATTTACTAATTCTCTGTCTCTTTCAGATATCGCCGGTCTATAAAACAATTTGCCGCACGCGACCTGCTAGTCTCAGGCGAGTCGGCCCATGGTTAGGATAGGATAGCCCGTGTAATTAATCATACCTTTCTTTCCAGTTATTGTCGCCGGCTATAAAACAATTTGCCACACGCGACCTGCCAGTCTCAGGCGAGTGGGCCCATTGTTAGGATAGCACTAATCATACTTTGCATTCCAGCTACTGTCGCCGGCTATAAAACAATTTGCCACACGCGACCTGCTAGTCCCAGGCGAGTGGGACCATTGTTAGAATAGCTCTAATCATACCTTCTCATTTCAGCTACTGTCGCCGGCTATAAAATAATTTGCCACACGCGACCTGCTAGTCTCAGGCGAGTGGGCCCATTGTTAGAATAGCTTTAATCATAACTTTCATTCCAGCTGATTACAACAGTCGTAACGTAGACAATATCCAAGTGTGTAAATAATTTAACAATAGTAGCTTGCTTTTATTTGCTTAGTAATTTGCTAAATATTTGCTTATTAATAACTGCTTCCGCACCTAGTATCCACGCACGACCACCGCCATCCAATATAAGCATCATCTTGCCATCCAAGGTTTAAATATAATCTTACCAGATCAGTCTAGTTGGATGTGTGGTAATAAACTGTTGAATACAATTAAACATCCTTCAATACCATTCTTAGAGAATAATGTAGAAACAAGTAGGGACAAGTTTCAGAGATAGTGATGAAAGTTCTAAGTATTTTTTCGAAGAATTATTTGATATTCTTCTTTTGTTGAATCTTTATTTATTATTTTTTTCAACTGTTTTCTTGTGTATATGGTTACTTTCAAGTAACCATATTTTCACATGAAATTTTTAAATAAGTTAAAATTTTATGGTTTCACAGCTCATAGCGTCGCTCTGATCACTTCGTACGTCAATAATAGGCAACAGTAATCCACAACAATATTGCATCAACTGGACAACATTAATACAGGAGTACCACAAGGATCAGTTTTTGGCCCAGTTTTTAGTGTACATCAATGATTTTTCACTTTCCGTGGATAATACATTATTCACTGATCAATTTGAAGACGACACTAGTCTTTGCATTAAATGAAGTGGTGTGTAAAATGCAGCAAGGGGAATCAAAAGTGAAGGATTGGTTCCTTTTGAACCAATTAAATCTTAATTCTCCTAAGACTGAAACTATGTTCTTCAGACTGAGAACATAGATCAAAATGTGAATCCAGTTTCCGTGAGATTCAAAACTGTCATTGGATCACCACACTGACTGTCTTAAAAAAATCTCAAAGCACTGATTTCTAATTCATAGTTTATCTCATCAACCTTAATTACTGCACATTACAGTCTTGTGTATTCTGTGATTTCTTATGCTACACTGGTTTTGGGTCACACTTGTTCTGATGCTATTGTGTTCTCCTCACAAATATAAGCTATAAGAATAGTCTCCGACCTGAAATTCAGAGACGACTGTATATATAAATTTATTAAACAGGTGTTAACAGTTCCGCGCATATATATTTTGCAATGTTTACTACACGTTAAAGACAATACTTATTGTCATCATACTCGCGATAGAGATAAGTTGGACAGTAATTACGTAAGATTTATGAAATGGCACAGGATACTGGGGAACTACATTTTATAATGCTTTGATATTAATTTTATAATAAATATTAAATCGTTTAAATATAAAATTAAGCAGTTTCTTTTAAATAAAGCGTTCTCTAGCATTGAAGAATTTTTAAATTATGATTTTCCTTTATGTTCTAATTTATATTACTTTCATTTTATATTATTTTATTGATATTTTTAGCACAATGTGATGCTTTATGTGATGTACTGTTTTATATTGTATTGTTTCTCTACTTTCACTGTATATTTATATTTTTGTATTAGCTTGGTTCGTCTGTTTTTTAACTTGTGCGAAAACATTGTATACCAACAACAATAAACAAATGAGATGAAATGAAATGTAAATACACTTACATCTTTACGTTAATACGGAAATTGTATAAATTTAGTAATTAGTTACTAGTCAGAGATGTCAGAGAGGTGGTCAAATACGTTTAAATGATAAACAAAATTTTACGAATAGATTGATTAGTTATTAGTTCTTAGTTCATTGAAACAGGTAAATTCCACAAAATACGATTCTATTCCTGATTGGTTCTTGTGTGTATTTAGAACGTTAATAAATATAAAACTAACTTCTGTTCGTCATATAGTCCTCATTCCTTATAATTCCTAATAAATCTGTATAACAATATAGCGAATAACAAGGTGATCTGAAGAAAAAATTGAAGTTTGTTACGTAAAAGCCTTTTTCGCCTTTGGATAAATCTAGTATTCATTTCGTGACGCCTTAACATTATGCATATGTCACGGCAGGAAATGTTAACGGCAACAAAACCGGAAATGAGCTCCAAGTCGACCACATTTTGTGAAAGAAATAGAGTTATCTGATTTAGTGAAATGTGAAGAGACTGATAAGATATTTAAATTATGTTTTTCATTCAAGAATGAAAAATTTGTGTGCCGAAGGAAATATGCCTTGAGCAAGTAAATTAGCAGGATAAGATATATTTGTGTAAAATTTATATTGTAATCGGTTTTCAATGACACTAATACAGCTATTGTGTAAATTTGACAAACTTTTATTCTCTTCCAGAGATACTTTGAAATAATTTTGACATAAATAACACATACCGCATAATCCGCATATGATACAAGATATTTAAGAAACATACTTTTGATCTCGTTATTTTTTACGAGATACAGGTGGTAGTTTAAATTAAGATACTTTTATCAATAGAAGAAAGTATTTGAGTAACCAATCAAGACAAAAACAAAAAATGGTAGTTCTTTCCGAAAATAATAATATTGTACAAATGCTTTAACACCGATAAACTTAAGACCCAAAAACTGCCTACCTTTTATGGTTAAATGTTTGTATATGTTCTTGACAAATATATCACTCCTGGTATCCAACTATTGCTGTTATCAAAAAACTACAAGAAATCAAACATTACTTCAAAAACGTCAGTAGTAGACCACAAGAAGATCTGCAATGTTTATGGTTTGTGGACTAGATAAACATATAAACTTTATTTCTTAAAATGAATAGAAAACTTCCTATATAAAACGTGTATAATAAATATTGGATAAAGTATATACATATATGTTCGTCCAGCGTGTTAGTTTTTCGAGTCCCACCTTATATATCGCTTATTTTAAAGGATACGAAGACAGATAAATTAAGGCAAAATATAATGTGAAAATAAACTGAATCTACATTGAAGGTTCTTAAGATCGCCAAAAAAAAAATGGAAAATTTCGATTTTCGTTTTTATTGTTTAAATTTAAAATCCTCACTCTTGGTATTCTAATTTCTGGTAGAAAACTGCAAGTATCTCTGAAAATATTGAATTTAGGTATAGGACATAGTTCACGAAAATTGTAGAGAATTAACGTATTAATAGAAAAATTAAATAATATACTTAGTGTTCCGTTAAAAAAAATTGAAAAAATGTTCATTAAACTTTACTAAATTGGCGTTTACGCAAAAAACGGCCTGTGTAAAATAATCATTTTTCGGTGATTGCAACATTTAAGTTGACCCTTGTAAGTAGTCCCTTGGCTACGTAATTACAAAAAATTTATTCAGTATTGACCGTAATTTTCACACAGCGGGTTTATTTGTTAAACCTTGTCCCGACCAAAACATTCATATTCTTTTGAATAACTCAGCAACGCCGTATCAAAAATGGAAAATGGACACATCGTTGAAAAGAGAATTTTCCTGTGATTTCCTGTGATACTATATCTCACTCCTATAAAAGTTTTTTCCGGTACACTTAATAGGGCCGATATTGAACATTACCGCACTAATGAGCAACCCTGTATATTATGTAGATAAGAGTGAAATATATAGTAACCAAAATTTCAATATAATTTCGATTTTCGACATTCGAACCATTTATTGCATCAAGATGGTTAACTAATAAAAAAGAACTTGCTACTCTTCACTGTCAGTTGCCTTTCTTAACCCTTCCATTCGCCAAAGCTCAGACCAATAGCTTATCGGCCTCTCTTATCTTATCTAGAACCAAATTTCTAGTTCAACATTCCAGCTACCCAATAGTTAAGCTTTAGCTTTATAAAAGCCTTTCCTAATTTTGTTCATAATTCAGAATGTTTATGCAAGAAGATACAATTATATACTATTTCTATTTGAAAAGTAGTCCTACTGTTTACCTAGTTGTTTATTGAACATCCTGTTGAAAACTATATAGTTACTGAAAAGTTTGAATTTCTTTTCAAAAACTGTGGACTGTTTGTTACTGTTGTAAAGTATAGGTTTTGTGATTTATAATGTGTAAAGTGGATACTCGAATCGGATGGTTCTTTATGAAACATCGTGAAAATAATTGTTTTGAAAAAACATTGATCTCATTTAGATGTTCCAAGAAATATATAGAAAACACGCTAGAGTGTTTTCTATATATTTCTTGGAACATCTAAATGAGATCAATGTTTTTTTCAAAACAATTATTATAATGTGTGTGTATGCGTGTATGTGTTTAAAAATAATCTGCGAATGGCTACCAACTAATTGACCTTTGGAAGATGTTTACCAAATTTCTACTACCATACATTATAAATTGTAAATCTTTAAAATGAAAACTAAATAATATAAATATATCTTAGAACTCGAATATTATCATTACTCACATTATATAGCTTTATTTATAGAAAGAAATAGGTTCGAGGGATATTTAGAGACAATTAAACAATTTTCTATAAGTAGCTCCTTGATTAATGACCACATGTATACCATCATACTGTGACGTTGTTGTATTAAGGTAATTATCATTTTACATTAGGTTATTTGACCTGAAAAGAAATTATTAAGTAATTTGTTCCAAAAATATCTGTTAAGATGTCAGCGTTACACGTAATTTTAAAAGATTAAAACGACGTCCCTCAATCGTTTCTAACTGGTAGAAGATTTTAAAGCAAATAAACTGCTCGTCAGAAAGAACGGGGCAAGCAATTCTTAGCACCCTTTTCAAATTGCTGTGTGGATCAACGAATTTCTTTGCACTTTTCGGATTATGAAAGCTTATTTCGTTTAGACTTTGTTCCACAAAGGTTTTTCGTATGATAGTAGCACGTTCATATTTTACTGAGTATAGAACAAGGAACTGTAAAAATAGAAAAAGTTGAAGTGCCTGTCAACTAGTAAATAATTATTTTTTGCGTTGCATTACTGAGGGTATTTGAAGTCCAAGTTGATATCTCGAAACGGTTTTAGCCGTTTCTCATTTGCTATTCTATAACCAAAAAAAAAATCTGTTTTTTCGAAAAAGTTTGTTTTTCGACTTTTACCTTAAACTGTACACACGTTAACACCTTTACTAGCTATTACTATAGCAATTTTATTGGCAAAGGTACATCTAATCAATTTGCATATTATTTAATTCAAAAGAACGTTAAAAATACATCGAGTGTGTCAAAATGTGAATGCCAAATTGAAAGTGCAGGAAGCAGTAATAAAATAAATTGAAATGGACCTGTAGGACATGTGTAAACTTTGTTTTGTATTTTGTGAAGGAGTAAAAGTCCAAGTGAATATCTCCAGACAAGTACTGCGATTTTTTTATTACTGTCCTATGGCAGAAATATTTAATTTTTTTCGAAAAAGTTGCTGCTTCTTCACATGAATTTTGATTTGTATCAACTGAAACATATTTACTGTTGCAGTTGTAATTATAGGATGGTTATGGGATAGCAATAATTGAAAAACGACCATATAATGCATATTATGCATTTGTGGGACAAAATCTAAAGAAATGAGCTCTCATAATCCGAGAAATTCATAGATATTCATTGACCCATTTCCGAACCTTAGCAATTTGAAAAGGGTGCTAAAAATTGCTTGTCTCGTTCTTTTGACGTGTAGTTTATATTAAAACGAATGGTTTATATTAAAATGGTGATTTAAAATTTATCCACTCGTAGTAGAAAACAACTTTACTGTTATCAGGCTAAGTAGTTATTGCAAAAGAAAGTAGATGTAAAATACATTCTAAACAACACAAGCACCTTCCACACAAAAGTGCATGTAGCTTTGCATCAAGATATGGATTCGCTTTAAGTGCGCTAGAACACGAATCTTTAACCAATTTTTTCTTTGTGATGTATCGTTATCATATTTTAAAGTGTTTCAAGGAACTCCCCTCAGGAAATTAATTCTCTTGATAGTCTTATCGCTATTAGTTAATGGACTTTTGCCGACAACGATTTCCTATGGAACTGATTTAGTTGTCCACGTGGAGGAATATTTGAAGAAGGTGCTGTTTCTTTTATATTTTGCTAATAAATAGTTATTAACAGTAAATGTACCTACAGTGAGGTTGTAAAGTCGCGCATAAATTCAAAAAAATGTAAAATAACTACTTTTGAAAAAATTCAGAAATTCTACAATTTTTATTTTTAAAATCCAGTTCTTTTATGTAAATATCTTACTATCCTTTTTCATGCCCTCGGAGGGGTAAGAACCCCTTGCAATTTTTTAAATGGGAACAGGACTTGTGCAATACCTAGAGAATTTAATGCTCTATCCAACGACGTATTTCTCTTTAGATTTGGATCATTAGATTACGAGATAACAAACGTTTAATGAAAACAACATTTTAGATAATATTTTATTGTAGAAAACAAATGTATGCCTCTATTTAGTTATTTAAACCATTTTAATGGAGTTCTTAAAATCAAATATTTATTATCGCTCAAATAAATATGTTAAAATTTATGGAGTACTAAGAGCATTTACTACAAAATATTTTATATAAATAACAAATAATTAAAGAAAAAACCATAGCTTACTAGTGGTTTTAAGCAAGATTTTTCCCTCAGTGGACAGATGTGATTTTTCTGAAATTAAATTTCAGCAGTGAATGGAGGGTAGGGCTTACCAACCTAAGTTGTTCCTGAGACGCAAAGCGGCCCGCGATATTATAAATACCACCCCAACTGCCACACAAATCTGACTCTGGTATTCATAGTCGGTCGCCGAGCGCGGCGCCGGGACAACCTCCCGCCGATGATTTTTCCAGGGGGCGGAGAGTTGGCGAATCGCCGAAATGTGTGTTTCATAGTCAAGCGATGGAGAGTCGCTGGCGGGCGAACCAAACTAACGAGGCGCCGAATGATGTTTATAAACACTTAACAGTTCAGCTCATAGACTACCATCAGTTTAGCTTTGGCATTTGAGGGTTGTGGTTTGTGAATTAAATAATGTTTGTTCTTTATACAAGATAAAATAAAGAAATTTTATTTCAAATTTTAAAAAACCAAAAAAAGTTACACCATACAAATACTCTTTAATGGGTATACCTGAAAACTTCCTGTAGATTAAAACCTTAAAGCAGATAAAAATGCAATTAAAGGTGGCACAAGTAAACCACGTTGATTAGCTTTAATTAAGTGTGGCTTCACTAATGGCATAAAATGCTCCTTATACAGTAATAAGTTTATTAAATCTGTATCTGCGCTTGAACACAGAATTATTATAAAATTCCACATTGTTTTCGATATCCCTTATGTATCTCTTCCCCATGCGTGCACCTCGTAACAAATTAAAATCTTCCAAGGCTTCATTTTCTGCATTTAACCGCACAACGTTATATAGGAGATCCATGTCAAAGCATGTTTTAATTTTAAACTGTTAAGTGGCGGGACTGGCGAGCCGCCCGGAGAACCATCAGCGGTTCTCCCATAGCCAACTAGGAATATATAGGAAATCGTAGTACTACGCATGTGTTTTTTGGCGGGAGATTGACTATGAAACGCAAAATTAACTATCGCGGAAACCGCCCACCGGCGGAAGAATATTCCAGGATGATAATTTGGCGTGGAAGTGGTACGCATGCCTCATTCGGCGGGCGCTCCACTATGCAACAGAAATTCAAAATTTCGACGTACCGCTGCTTGGCGAGCCGCTGGCGAACGACTATAAATACCTTAGTTAGACTTTCGAGCTAATTCTTATAATTCAAATGAGAAGTAGAGATATTATTATATTATATCATTATTATCTATTATATATTATGTCAATGATTAATATCTTCATCGTAGTCCAGGTTGAGACAACTGAGACAACTTCTTTTACCAATTTAAATTCCATTTAAAACCGAAAATCCTTCCCAAACATGTTTGTTAAGTAAGTAAAACTTGTATTCTAAAATCACCAAAATCATTATAGCGCCTTCAGTCATTAATGCTGATAGTCAGTCCTAAGTAAAATGCAAATGCAATTTATTACGAGTTTATGTAAAACTTAAACCATGCAATAGAATTGGTTGATTGAGATAAAATTAGTTAGAACTACCTTTCAAGTTACCACTCTAACATAATTCTTGGGAGTCAATAATATGCAGGCGAATAGGAGGAGGACCTACAGCTTAAACTGGAATTCAAAGTTAGTTCTTGGGGATAATTGATTTAAAAAGTATTTCGCCGCTGGCGGAATTTGAAACAGCGTCCAACAATTGAATTAAAGAGCCGACGAGCTAGACCACATATAGGTGGATACGGATTGGCAGACGACTTCTTTATAGTATAATACCTATTTAAGAGTTAAAACCATAGATTTATAAGACAAGGGAGATGTAATTGTTTACATTTTAAAGCAATCAGAGAACCTCTTGTTTACTCTTTATCTGGTCAACTGCAAGGTCTACTTTATGATTGTACGAAAAACTGTTGCCAAACTGTCAATTGTGTAATTTATATTTTCACATTTAAACTACCATCATTATGGGTTAAGGTTAAAATATTACATTAAAATATTTTTCCGTTTCCTAGTTAAGTAGATAAATCATATTTTGTTAAAAACGTTGCGATAAAAACTAACTTCATAACGCAAAATGGAATGAACAGGCATCATTGCTCCCTACTCCAATCCGCATGTTCATTGATGCCGGTAACAACCACGTGAATGGTAGTATTTTATAGTATTTCTTTTGTGCGGTGTTGCTGGCAGTCGGAATTTTGCTTTTGTGAATTATTCAGTGTTTTTCGTAAGGATTTTATTACTATTCTTCAGAAAATGGTGCATCAGTGTCAAGTGTATGGAAAAATGAATTCTTTATATTCAAAACTGTCTTTCCACAGGTAAATTTTGCCAAGTTTTGTTTGGTTATTCGGTCGCTATATTTGTCACGCTATATTTACGGATTTTCAGGGCACGCCCCTGAAAATCCTGGCTGGCTTCCTTATCATTTTACGGAATATAGTATATATTGTCATAGTAAACACAGCTAAGCTAGGGATGTGCAATTCCACTAGCTTAAGTTCATTGACATTAGCTCCGGTAGCTCAGGGAGATTTATGGCACTAGGGCGTAGTATTCGTAGGGCTGCTTTGAATGTTGACAATTCTTTATTTGGGCACCAGGATAATTTTTAGATATAAGATAAAAGAAAACTATATAAAAGTTAGTTGAATACACTATAATCAAATAAGCAAATTGACTTGAAATTACAATGGAATATTAAAGTTACTATTTAACAATAATTCAAAAATGATGTAACATTGACAAAAAAATGAAAAAAAGAAAATGACAAATGAAATTTTAAAATTGGCTAACTTTACAAAATTTATGAGGTTCGGTGACACTCTTACAATCTCGTTCCTTCTATGATGTCAGTACTCTCACCCTTAACCTGTGCTGATGATTGGATCCAGGTGGACTTGCCGTGGCAAAGTGGGGAAGCTAGAGCTCTTGTCCAGATGACGGTCACGTACTGGCTAAGTCCAATCCTCTTATCTATGGATTTGTAGATGATCAGCGTCCAGGGTTTTTTAGCAGGTTATGGATCTTGCAGTCAGGTTACAGCAGCCTCGTCTCAGAAGAGTACATACAAAGAATTGTTTGTGTTAAGAGTGCCCCAAAATTTACAAATATATAGATGAACGTTGACGGCTAGTGTAGCCAAGATTAAAATTATAATAAATTCCTGAAGGGAATGTACCATAAAATATGGTTGTTGTCAAATACTCTGTGAATTATCACAGGGAAAATTATAAACAAATGAAAACAAAACTTGGAAGGTGTTAACCTTTAGTGACCCTACCCAGAATGAAGCAAATAAAATTACCCAAAAATTTGCATTCAAATGAACTGATTACAGTTCAGCCACTTGACAATTATTCTTAATAAAAAACTCTAATCATTAATATTTAAAGATACTATAGTTCAGAAGGAACAAAAATAAATTAAATAAAAAACCCCTCTATCATCTGACCCAAAATTCCAAAAACAACGGGTTCATAACCGGTTAAACAAGGAAATATTGCCACTCTAATTAGGTAAAAGAGAAAAATTATTTCATTAACATTTCAAAGACAGAGTGACAAGTTATAAAAATTCGTATTGATTTATTGTACAAATTTGTTGCCAAAGAACAATAATCAATGAATTTACAAATATTAGGAACTGTTCCAGTCTTCTAATCGGCGTGCATGTGAGTTATTAAAATCAAATATCTACTCAGGTAGGCAAAGCAATACCGCACTACCTCTAAACAAATGTAGATAATTACAAAGAAACAAATTAATTAACGTAGTGCAGAAATTACGATATTAGCAATTTTCTATAGCTTACATACAATATATGATAACGCGAAGATAAGATAAAGATAAGATAAATGAACTTAATTCCCAAAGGGCACAACACGTGGTATTGACTAGTAGCAATCCGATTCAAACAAAATGGAGACAAGAAAACTCAAATTTATTGGTTAAAAAAAACCAATGTTTTCTATAATCTCCTGACTAAAGCACAGCTTCACAAATTTATAATGTAATATTGAAACAGTATTCTAATGTTCTGAATCGTATTCCTGATCACCATATAGGGTGACAAAAAAATCTCACTGACCACGCCTAAATAATTTACCTAAAATCCAGGTAAATCCTGATTATATATGAAATATAATTACTTAATAATAACAACAAATCGCTATGATCGTATTTCTGTACTAATAATTATAATCGCAACCAATAATGGAAGTGAATAAATTATATAGGTATATCAAATAGATAAATAACTCACATGTGCCTATCCACGAAGACGGGGACTGTCTATCTTCTATCCTAATTACACCGGCGCTATCGCTTGAGGCCATCATTTTTCAAGCCAATCCGCGTCCTCCAACGCATTATTGAAAAATTTGAGAACTCGAGACACCAACAATTAGGTGGGGTGTTTTACGGGGTGCATAATAGTCAACCTCATGAAACGACATTAAAATGTACGTTACAATATATACTATATTATATTATGGAATTGCTTTTGTTATTTTTTAAAATATGGCTAATGTCTTAGTTTTTGGAGTTACCTACACACATACTTAAATATGGTCAAAACAAGAATCCAAGCAAGAAGCTAAGGCATCATCATCATTCAGCATTTTGCTGCATAACAAATTAAAAAACCTATAATGTTTGGTAAGTGTGAAGCCAGCATGCAACGTTTGCACACAAAAATTAAAATCAGTTGCGTAACCAAGGTAATTTTTAAAGGTATCCTTTACACTAATCTAACAGAAAATCACCATTATCAGGCTTTTAAAGAGTTATTTTGAAAACAGTAAGTCAAATCACTTGAAACAAAAAGTTGAATTAAAAACTAACACCATGTACATCTTTCTTATTTTAAATTATATTTCACTTTTAAATGTAATTGAACCCTGTATACAGAGTTTGGGTATCTTTGAAAAATTTAAAAATACTTTTTTACACTACTGTATATATAAGTTTTTGTAATGTAGTAGGTGTACCACCTTTACTTAATTCAGAATTTTAAGTGTTCAAGTTTCAATTCATATTCCCTACATTAAAACTCCGATACTAATTTAATTTCTAATCTCACAAGATTTTGCTGTTGCAATGTATAGTACTGATTTTTTTAAAATTCCTTTTTTGATGTTTTATTATCATACCCAACCCTTCCAAAAACAGTACGCCTTTGGCGTCGGAAGCAAGTTCTCCCAAAACTTTTGCAACGTTGCACGGAGTCGGAATTTTGCCGTTCTTTCTCTCGGTATTCTTTGTCATACACATTGCCAATGATTGATACAAAACAAAAGGTTATTTATGAATGAACCGTGAGGTCTCCTCTTATTAAGTCTATGGTTAAAACTATTATAAATAAACTATATATTTTGGTGAATACAAGTATTAATAATATAAACTATTTTTATTTGGCTAACGGGATACAAATAATATGTAGTTATATTAACTAACTACTGTTGGTATAGGAAAAACATGAAATCAATTGACTTATTACTGTTTACTTTACCGTAAATTCATCATGATTTATGAGGCCCGTTTAGTTATAATATATTTGCTGTATATCATTAGTAATCAAAAGTCTGAATTTGTGTGTATACATTACTCTGTAAACACTTTATGATTTTAGTCAAACCTAATATTTAGTTTCAGTAGAAAATACGTTTACCTACGTACTGGGCATAGATAAATATAAACAGCTAAGTAGTTCTTGTAATTATTTTTTATATATTTTTATTAAATTTGGTTCCTACACGTAATTTATTTGAAATCAACTACTGTGTGCCAATTTAATAGGTAATTTAATGTTCGTTTGCTATTAAAATACGCAGTATACCTATACTAAGTTTGTAGGATCTACTTGGGGATTATTGACTTTTTCTGTATAAGCAAGGCTAGGGAAAGTTGACCATATAATCTTTAAGTAGATGATATTCTGCTTTGACGCTATAAAAAAGTTCAAATACTACCCCAATAATTGGTACTCGAGATACACACATAGGCCGCCACCAAAGGTACAATATATAGAAATATCCAAAATCTTTCTTTATTTCGTTTTAACGTGTCAACTGATTACTATATGATCAGATGCAAAAAGAAGTTCCTTGCGTCATATTATTTTAAATAATGTGGTCCTTAAATATAACCCTACACAGTAAAAAAAGACAAATGGTAAAATTACTAAATGGTAATCGTAATTTGCTGCAGTGTTATTTTTAACACGAACTGGGTAGTATAATAACTAAACCTTTAGAACTCATATTACACGAACGATATACCCGCCAAGTTTGTAGAAGTACTCATAAATTGTAGTAAAATTTACAAAACCCTTTGTTAAAAATGAATCAATCCGCCATAAAAACGGAATAATTACACGGTGAATAATTAACTATTACACATTACCTTGTAAAATCTACTGTGTTAAATGTAAATGTAATGTAATAATACACCGATATGTCTAACACTGGCAAGCTATATAGGTACACACTGATGAGTGTGGATTCAGTGTTAAAATCAGTCGGATTTTTTTACTGTGTATATTTAAGGATCAAGAAATATATACACTTGATTCAATGAGCCGATATTCTGTAAGTTTTGACAATTCCTATATATACCGGGTGACACAGGAGACATGTAACACCCCGTAGCATGTTTATTTAAAAAGATATTATTTTGAAATTTGGTACACTTACATAATGCGTGATTGTCCTTTTATAAGTACAAAAAATTTTTGTCCACCACGTCCGGTTTCACCGGAAGTGACATCTACTCTGTTATTTTAAGTGGCACCCTGTATATTTTTTTTACCTATCTGATTCGTCTCTAGATTCTCTTTTTAACCATGTATCGGAACATGGCAATTATTTTTAAAATGACAGTTTAAAATGACAATATTCATTACTATGCAATAACATTCAATACTAATTTTAATGAAGAAAGCAAAATATGATAGGCATAGCAATTATATTGGACAAAAATAAAAGTTAAATAAGTATTTTTTAACTAGGTGAAGTAAAAAAATGAGGTTCCTATCTTGGTTTTTAAGATATCGTGGGTTGTTTAAAGATTTTTTTTTAAATAAGTTAGATCTTATTAGTCTGTTCATCTACTGGTTATTCCCAAAAAAATATGAGGCACAAAGTTGCATGCCAGAGGTCTTTCGATATCACGGCACACTACGCGTCAATATCTGCCAAGGTTCATATCAGGGCCATATAGACGTAACAAGCTAAAATTGATATAAACTTTCATTTTAAAAACAATTGCCATGTTCCGATACATGGTTGAAGAGGGAATCTAGAGACGAATCAGATAGGTAAAAAAAATACAGGGTGCCACTTAAAATAACAGAGTAGATGTCACTTCCGGTGAAACCGGAAGTGGTGGACAAAAATTTTTTGTACTTAAAAAAGAACAATCACGCATTATATAAGTGTACCAAATTTCAAAATAATATCTTTTTAAATAAACATGCTACGGGGTGTTACATGTCTCCTGTGTCACCAGGTATAATATATTAATTTTCGAAGGAAAATAATAATTATTATTATTACTATTACCTACCTATTATTAATCATAGTATTTGGAGAACTTCATTAATAATATATCTGTTCGCTAAATAAATACTCGTAATTAAGTTTTATGATTCTTGGGTGGACCAAAGTATTTCCAACTTGTAATTGTAATTTCCAATTGCTCTGCATAACTATCTTTCTCACTAAATTGATAAAAAAATAGTTGATGCAGAAAATCGGTAGTACGTAAATATTCAGCGACTTATTCCAATACCGATTAAATGAGTTTTCGTGAAATGAAATTACGATTTAAGCCCTCGGGCACAATTCAACTAAGATTTGAATATTCATAAATGCAAGTTCTGCCATAACTCGTAGGTAAATTCTAATATTCAGCATGATAGATGCATTGAAGTGAATTTCACAATTTCAAAGGAATATATGATGCAGGTACATATTTATTCAACATTTTTCGAACAAACCGATTTTATTTAATAAGACAAATCACGAATATAACCATTTTCAATTCAATAACAAACAATGATACGAGGGAACGGCTTCTGAAAAGTCGAACACACGGAGGAACGGTGGCTGAAAAGTTATTGAATGTAATTGGACACTCAGATGGATACACTATAATTAGTTGAAGCATTCGTTATATTCTTTAATAAATATACCTACACGAAAAACTCCACAATTTGAGACATAAATATAAATAACGATTATAGTTAAGATATTGTTGTAAATAATTAATGTTTTTTAATAATTTATAATTATTATTTAATATTTATTCTATTATTATTTATTTATAATTCTTTGAGCACAAGAATGTAAAAAAATAGTATCAGCTTTATATACGTCATCGTTTATCTGTTTTGTTACCTAAACTAAATGACTATATATTATTTCTTGTTAGATATCCTGCCACATGTTTTAGAAAATTAAATAAATCTGCGTCTAAAGCAAGAATCTCGGATGAAGTGTCTAAAAGTTGGTTTTACCTACTTAAAAACAAAATCCACAAAAACTGATTTTATTAAAATAATTCAATAGTAAATATAAAACTCTATTGACAGTTGTCGGGAATCGCTCACTTGACTAGTACATAATATAACAACTTTCACATTTCAAAGAAATGTACCGCGATAGATTTAATTTTGTCGACTAATTACGTATTATAATTACTAAAGTTTTCTAAGACTGCAGCTGCAGTTTCACGGCAAACTTAACCAAACATTGACATTGTTTTTATGATTGATAGAAATGCGCCACAGAGAAGTTATAGACAATATATTTGTTTCTTATGTATCTTGGTAAATGCTGAGAGTGCTGGTTATTGTAAACTATTAGTGGAGTAAAATCACTCCTGTATGTTCCTCATTTCTGGTAGTTTTAAGGCATAACTGAATGGGACCTTCACCATCTTTTAGAGCATATTTTTGGTAATCAGAAATGGAATTTTACTGGTAGGGCCAGATTTTGCAAAATCAAATTTTTCTATTATTATCAGATTTTGCAAAATCAAATTTTTCATATCCGAGAAGTAATTTGAAAAATGTGTTTTTGAAGACATGTATCGCCTTCTTAAATAAACGGTTTGAGCTACAATTATGGATTTTTGCAGACTTACTCAAAAAAACTAGAGCGTTTCTAGAGGCATTCACGAAATTTTGAAAATGTAAATACTTTTCTAGAAAATGAGGCCCATGTTGGATACGTTCAAAAATATATTTTTCGAATTACTTCACAGACATGCGTTGCCGATTTGTTCTTTAAACAAGGAATTAAATTCCTCTGAAGAACACTCAATTTAATCCAATACTTTAACGAATTATTCTCATATCAAGAAAAAGATTATTTTAATAGCAATCATAAATTACTCAAATTGATTCAGTCAAAGTAAATTTAAAATAAATATTTCAATATTAGATATTATTGTTACATTAAATAATTTCTGCTTGATTTATGATATTGAATTGAGGAAATAAAATATTTAAAATGAGTGAATATAGAATTACTATTTTGAAGAAGACATACTTTAAAAAAATTTATTATTTTCTGATATACGCACCTGCGTATATCATTTTCTTGTTTGTACAAATATTTTTCTTTGTGTGTAGAACAAAAAAGCATCGAAGAATTATAAAAAAACTAAATGCAAAGCTATGTCTTCTTTATTTCTTCTAAATCGAATCTTTTAATCAATATACAGTTTCTATTAAAGATCAATATGCCATTTTTTAAAATTCCATATATGGAAATCATCAGGACAGTGGAAAAAGTATTAAATAGGAGTTTATTAGTAAGTGTTAAAATACAAACAGGTATATTTTAGGGGAACTTCTCATTTCAGTTTGATACATATACAGGGTGTCCAGTTAGTGTTCCCTCGGAAGATTGTACAAAAACGGCTAACTTTATAAAAAAACTTTCTTAACAAAACTTTTAATATTTCATCTTTACTACAACGTAAAATTATTTAGAATTATACAAGGTGTCACAAAAACGAGTTACACAAGAAAATATAATTTTTTTTAATGGAACACCCTGTATATTTTTTCATTTTTGGATTCTACAGAAAATTCTAAACACATTTCATGTAGGATGTCCTATACCTATCTTCAACTGTTTTTGAAATATTGACAGGTGAATATTGACATTTTTGCAACTTTGACACCCTGTAAAATCTAAGCGGTTTGAGATCAAGCAAAACGGTTTGCACATTCCTATCTTACCTCATAAGCTATCGTTTGGTACTAATTTCAAATTTATACAGGAATCAAAAATTTTCAAAATTTTCAGAAAATTTTAAATTTTTGGATAATTCTTTTGGTACAATCTTCCGAGGGAACACTAACTGGACACCCTGTATATGATCCTATAAAATGTTCACTACTACCTATATCTTTTAATTTTTACATTCTTTATTCTTTTTTACATTCAGTATAACGGTATTACTCATCAGTAAAAGTTGTTTAATCTTGCAAATTAAATCTAAAGCCGTACCCTCTAATTTCTTCAACAAGGGTTGTTCATGAACTCAACTTTTGACACAACAAAGCATACTGAATTTGTAAAATGCATAACTAATTAAATTAAAGCATGATTGATTATTGTAGTATTTTCCAAAGATGTGCACAGTAATGAAAGTTAACGTCATTTGGGTGCTTATAAATTAGATTTTGGTTTGACCGGGCGAAGGTGCAGGAAACAGGAAACAATATAGTGGGGCACAGTTTAATTAAAGCTCTCATTTAATAACTTCCCAAAGCCCCTGCTGTATTTTCGTACCTATAGGACAGCAGATAAATTGAAACACTATAAAACTTTATATATAGGTCAGTGTCGACGCCGCAGAAGAACATTACGGTACAATACAGCGGGAATATGCGAATTAATTTTCAACCAACTATAAATTTCTTCGTGATAGGTTTAATCATCAGTTCGTGTAACCATCAATGAAAGCCTAAATGATCTTGCTGATTTGTATATTCATGACTGTAGCTTCTACACCTTTTTAAATTAAAGGCGGGTTTGAAACAATCCTTTTCTGTAAAGCCTTTTCACCGTGCAACATGCCAAATAAGACATTATATGACAGGTAGTACTAATATTGGGTTATCATATCATCAAGTAAGGGACATACTTTAAATTCTTATATAATTTTAAGAAATCAAGCTAGTGGCAAAAAGTAAATGGAATCCAGTTGCTTCAGTAATTGGATTTTACTGTATCTATGGAAAACGAAAGAGTTGTCGTGTCAACTGCTGATACAAGTGTCAAATGTAACTGATGGTTTTAAAAATCATGGGTTATAAGCAGACATTTTGTAAATTCATGGCCTCCAAGATCACTGATCTTAAGTCAGCCAATTATTGAGTGTGGGGTTATTTAAAATTTTTGGTGTTTAGAACACTACCAACAACGCTGGAAGAATTAAAAGACTCTATAAGGGAGGAAATTGCTACAATTCAAAGAGAAATGCTGAGCAATGCTGTGTACAATTGGAGGAAAGGTTGGTCATTGTACAGTAGCAAAATGGACGACATATAGAACATTTGCGTTAAACACTGTTGGACATAAGAAGTCCCATTGTTTAAGCAATCGAATTTCTTTCACATCCTGTTATTAACTTAATTTGTTAAAAATACATAATAAGCTATAATATATCCCTTACTGTATGATAATGTTATAATAGTAATTAATGTAACTTATTTTTGGTGCAGCTGTATGATTCATTGTAGTTTATTTTGGAATTATACCACCTATATAACAGCAAAGCAGAATTATTCTAAAAACCAGATTTAGTACCAAGGCAAACCTTCTTGTCAAACATTTTTATTGAATATAACACAGTGTTTCTTCTTCACAGATCTTTAGAGGTTTGCGTTGATCTTTGGTTGAATTCTGCCATCTTCAGAAAACTGATGCACAACACGATAAAATGATCTACTGGATGGATGTCTTCTATGGGGAAAACGCTGTGCATACAATTCGCGCGCGTTCTCAATGTTGCGACCGGCTTCTCCATAAATGAAAATCATTTCAATTTTTTCTTCGACTGTTAAGGTTTCCATCGGTAACATACTCGTTAACATACAACGCTTTATTAGTAACACACAGCTAAATAATAACTTCGTGAAATTTGAATTGATGCGATCTCACGTGTAGCTCGAACTCAACTTAACTCTTTAAGTCTTCAAATTACAAATTTGCTTTATATTGAGTCTAGATCAGCAACAAACATACGGCAAAAAATTCGCTCGTGGCCAACATACTTCTTTTTGGTCTAATAAAAACTTACAAGTTTGTAGTGATAGTAAATTTTTTGTAGCCTCTTCCCACTTTCTGTAATATCTGATGAATCAGTAGCCAAACTAATAGCCAACGGTAGTGTTCATTGCAGGGGTAACGGCTACTTTTATATTTTATTGTTACTGCTAGGTTCAATGCTTAATTACTCGTAAACATTGAAAGTAAACTCGAAAAGTCAAAAAACAAAAGTTGTTAAGTTTTCTACGAAGAATAAGAATCATTAAAAAAAATAGGGGTTCCTATTTAAAAAATCAAAGTTACCCTTCAAATAACCTTGAAACTCTAAACCAAACGAACCAAATATATAACCATTAAACCCCGCTTGTAAAATGATGATACTTTTGTCTGAAACATTTTTCTCTCAAATGTTTCATTTTCAAGATATTCAAGTTTGCCAACTTAAATGGTGCACCCTGTATACTTTCAATCTTTATTTTTATCAGTTTTGGTTTCCTGTTTTTATTGTTTTACAGGAGGTGTAATCCCAAAAGAAACTACAATGAATAATAAACAATTTAATGGTATTTTGAGTAATATATTTTTTATTTCTGTAACTCTAAGTTTTCACAAATACAAGGTACAAGGTAGGTTGGTTGACATGTCGGTTGCGGATGCAGTTGGTTTGGTTACCACGTACAAACATTAGATTTTTCAAACATCTGAAAATTTTGTTGAAGGCAATCATCAAATTTTAAAGTAGTACAATAATTGTATCTAAATATCTAAAACTAACTAGTGTCGTCGCATCATCCCGGTATTTATGATTGGAAAAAGGGGTAAGAAGTTATTTAAATACATTGCCTGTCACTCGAAGTGGCTCTCGCTAGATTAGATCTAGCAAGGGGAGTGTTGACACACACCCGGATCGTCCTAGCCGCTGCTGGCCAACTAGGCGACACCCTCGATGTACACAGGTGGATGATACTACGCTCTTCGGCCTGAGACGGGCTGCTCGTACGCGAATACCTAGTATCCGCGACGTCCGTCCACGTTGGTGGTTACCAGTCTTCCTTCCTGGCCCACGCTTCTTTCGCTTCGCCGCTGGTGGCACTAAGAAGACCAAACTGCCCACTAAACAGTACAATGCCTTTCAGCTTGTCTAGTGAACCCTACCACTTCCTGTCCTGCAGTCTTGTCCAGCGGTGGAAGTTTTATATTTATATCGCCACCTCAAAGTGAGCAATGATAATTGCTCTCAAAGAGTGTCTCGTAATAGCGATGACCAATGGGACGTATTGTAACGAATTTCTTTAAATCGAACCAATTTGTGGAAACAGTGCCCCAGCAAATTAGTTCTATATGGTTATTAATAACACCCGAAGTGAATAAATATTAAGTAGTGAAAACCTCAATTAAATCTAAACTCTTTTAAATGGTTCTTTCTTTAAATAATGTAATATAGGAGTATTATTAAATGCAAATATTAAATATTATTAATGCTTAAAAGTGACTAAAAATAAATGAGCCACGTGGTGAATAATGTGCACGTGGTTGGCCTTTAACACGCAATATATAAATAATATAAAATTCAAATCTATTAAATTAGCTTCAGAATAATCTAATGTATGAATGATATGAAAATGCAACGATTAAAACTTCAAGTTAGCGAATGTGAATAAATAAATGCTTTTAGCACATACCAAGATAAATCCAGGCACTCACAAAATCACTACTGCACTCTACGAAAGCCAAGAACCAAAGAGAAAGATTTTTGCCAGTCGGGTTTCTCGACCGTGTCTACTATAGGGGTTGGCCCGCAGGTACCCGGTGGCTGGCAGCGCGCACCACAGAAACGTATACAGGGGGTAGATAAAATAGCCGCTCCGGCGACACCTCCCTCGTATGAAACAATATAGATAATAATTTGCTGTGACACCTTCATTTCCTGTTCTTGAAAAAGAACATTTTTTTTTGTTTATATTTTTTTTTTAATTTCCTTTTATAGGATCGTAGAAAAATCCGCCAGTTCGATTACTGCCTAAGGGAAGAACGGCAAGAAACCCTTAGGAGATTTCTATCTTCTCTTACTCATAACCTAGGACTCGGTGTAGCTTCGGCGAGGTTCCTTAAAGCCAGGAGGGCAGCTACGCCTGCAAAGTCCGGGAGTCCTAACCTGGATTGCATGGCCTGCTCGAGAGGGGCCTGCAGGTGTACCTCCTGTGCTGTAGATGTTGCCTGCCAAGCTCGAAGTCCTGTAATGTTCACGAGGTGTATATACAAATGAAAAGATAGAAAAATATGCCTACGCAAATACTTACAATTTTATTACGCTCGCTTAAACAAAACATGCAAATATACTATATACATGAGCTACTCTGGTATTTACAAATTCCTAGCTATAGTACAATTTAAAAAGAAGAAAATTAAAAAGTATACGACCTTACTCCCTCGTTGCGCAAGTCCTCACGATGCTACGGGTAGCCTGCTGTGGTCGTTTCTTCTTCCTTGTTTAATTATTTCTTTCTTGACAACTCAAACTATCGATTTTCATGGAGGTCACTGACCTACCCTTTTCTAGGTCAGTAGAATAATCCTCTTATAGGCGTCACTGACCTGTCTTATCCCAGGCCAGTGGGATAATCTTCTTAATTATTACGTGTGCTTTCCTAGTCCACCTGCAAAGCTATCCGCCATGTGACATCGTCCCAGCTTTTCCTGTACGCTGCTGTGGCGGCCTTTTCGACTCTGCGAAACCTCCTTTACCTGTTTTCCTCCCCTGTGTCGTTTTTTCACCGGCTAGCGAATCCACGCTAGCTAAACCTCCTCGCGAGCGAGGTGAAGGACTTTAGCTTCTCCAACGGCGGCTTTTTACGAATACTTGCTGGCCCTGTCGTAAGTCTGCGCCCGCAGACGACGACAATCTGTTCGACATACGTCATTCCTCGGCGGCCACAAACAGGTCCTTCTGTATATGCTACGCATCACTAACTATCCTGCTTTGCTGGCTTTCTATTACTCGCACTTTGCGTAATTCTTCGGCTCTTGTCGCCCCGCTATTTGACGAGCGTCGCGGCGACGACGTCATTCCTTACGCGGAGTCTTTTTATTGTTGGCCCGGTGGTGCAGGACGCAGGTCGTCGACATGGATACGTACATGTGAGCTGTCTCGCTCGACCATGTATGTATTATTTCCAAGTCGCTCCACGACCTGATGCGGCCCAGTCCACGTCGGGTGAAATGGATTTTCGCTGTGCCAAATGCGGGTGAGCACGCTCATCCCGCACTCGAATCCCACTTCAGTTTTTTCTTCTGAGTACCTAAAGGGTGCTACTCTAACAGGTATGTCGTCCTTTAAGATTATCCTGTGTTCTGTTGTCCTGGTAGTGGCTGGTTTCGGTTCCTTGGAGAAAATGTCGATGTACTCGCGTAAAACCGTCCGATATTCTTCCTGGAAATCGGCGGGTAATTTTTCTTCTAAGATATTTTCCATCTCTGACGTTTCTTCGCGTGTATTTCGTACGCTGTCCATCCAGAAGGCACAACGTCTCCTTTCTGTCCCGAAATACACTGTACGCTGCTTAAAATCTATCACAGCTTCATTTTCTTCGAGCCAGGGCCGACCTAGGATACATTCCTCGTGCAGGTCATCGACCAGCAGCATCTTCGTCCTAAGGTGGGCTTCGGCTAGGGTACAGTCCACATCCGCGAACCCCCTAGTCTCCATGGTTGCTCCTTGACTTGCTAGTTGAAGTGTGGCGGCCTCCTCGTATGTTACAAGCCCTTCTGCTTTCTCTGTCCTAAGCAAGTTAACTCCGGCCCCCGAATCCACAAGGGCTGCGACCTTCCTATCCTGAATCCACAAAATAAGACGGGGTGCTTCAGCTTCCCCGACGGCGGTATTAACCGTGTAGCTTGTCTCCGCTTTCCGTGCCATGTCAGTGTCTGCTCCGCAGACTACGGCGTCCTGTTCAGCACACATGCTAAGGCGGCCACACATCGTCAACTTTTTCTTCCCTTTTTCTCGCGAAACTGCTAGCTCCGACTCTGCAGTTTCGCTGGTACGTTTTCTTTCTTCTCGTACATCTTCGTTCTCTCCAGTACAGCCTATTTCACCATTTTCCAATTCGGTATTTATAGCCATGTCCTTTTCCCACGTCGAGGGCGTTTGCGTCTCTTGCGAAGTGACTGTGCGCCCTGTCACAGTCTCTTCTCTTCTTTCCTTGCGGTCCATTACTGTTGCGAAGAGGGACCGGGCCGAGGTTGTCCTTGTACCTCGACCCGCGGATCGTTTCCCGCGTCTCTTCGTTGTTGCTGCTGCCATCCGTGCTGTGACGCCTCCCTCGTAGGCGATCGTCGCGGCGACAGGCGTCGCGGCGGCGAGTTTCGGGGCGACCATTGTCGCGGCGGTGAACGTCGCGGTGGCGAGCGTCGCGGTGGCGACGTCGAGGCTCTCCTTGTTCCGACCGCCTCCCTCGCAGAGACCGAGTTTACCGGTCCACGTCGAGGCGGTGATCGATGCCTCGACTCCGGTGCTTGATGCCAGTCTCTACGTGGCGGTCCTTGCTCCTGAAAATCCCTTCGCGGCGGTCCGCGGTACTCATCGCGTGCTCCACGCGGCTCCTGCCGAAATTCCCGTCGCGGCGGTGGGCCGCGGTATTCTTCGCGTCTCTCCTGGTAATCCCTTCGCGGCGGTGGCCCGCGGTAATCTGGGCGTCTCTGGGGGGCGCCTTGGCGTCGTTCAGCTTCTCTCTGCGGGGGCGGCAACTTCGGTCGATGCTCCGGGTATTTGTTGCCCCCGTAGTCCGATCTCTTATTTGAGGGTGGCTCCATGCTTCTCGTGGGCCCCCTCTGCAAATCCGCCTCCACTTGGGTGACGGTATTCATCAACTCTTAGGTGTGGATGAACCGCCCCAAGCGCGCATAGGTCCGGATCTCGGGTCTGAGCTGCTCCACTATAATCCGGGTTCTTGCTTCCTCCGGAGTTCCAGGCGCAAGCCTTTCAAACAGTGCCACTTTCGTCGCAACAAAGGTGGACACTAATTCTTTAGGTCCTTGCACCTCACCATACAATTTCCTAGTTAAGTCGCTAAGTACAGCGACGCTGCTAAACTGGTCGATAATTTTTTTCTTTAGTGCTTCGTATGTGAGTGTCCGGGGCTGCCGTTCGCACCATGTTTTCGCTTGTCCCCGCAAGCAATTTTTCGCTATCTTTAGCTTCTTGTCGCTGTCGAGGATCCTATTTTCGTAATAAAAATCCTCCAGCTTTTCGATAAACGCTGCGGGGTCCTCGTCGTCCCGCGCAGCATACTCGATGTCGGTCCTGACGGGGTATTGGACCCTAGCCATCTTTTCTGTCTTCTCTAGGAGGGTGGTTAAGGCCCACATCATGGCCTGTGTAGCGTCGTCTGGGCGCCGCGGCGTTTGGTGCCGGGTCGCCGCAGATTCTTCTTGGACACGCGCTGGCTCTTGGCACCAGGTCGTGTCCACTTGTCTGTCCATTGTTGGTTGTTGTGTTGGGCGCCACCAAGTCCCTTGACTTGGGTAAGGTCCAGCCGGCGTCGCATTATCTCCTGTGGCGTCGCGTGTGCACCACGTCGCGGTGCCGCTGGCCTCATGTCGTTGATATATTGGCTCGGCTTGCGAGACTCCTAGTACGTCTTCTTGGGTCGTATTCGGAGTGGATGCCTGTCCAGACACCCTCGCAGTCCAACTTTCCTCAAGCATACGCCGCCAGCCGACGTAGCTTGAAGTTGGCGTCGTCGTACGTGCCTCTTCTGGCACCTGCGCTGCCCCACGTTGCTGGGCGCCATGTCGTCGCATCATCCCGGTATTTATGATTGGAAAAAGGGGTAAGAAGTTATTTAAATACATTGCCTGTCACTCGAAGTGGCTCTCGCTAGATTAGATCTAGCAAGGGGAGTGTTGACACACACCCGGATCGTCCTAGCCGCTGCTGGCCAACTAGGCGACACCCTCGATGTACACAGGTGGATGATACTACGCTCTTCGGCCTGAGACGGGCTGCTCGTACGCGAATACCTAGTATCCGCGACGTCCGTCCACGTTGGTGGTTACCAGTCTTCCTTCCTGGCCCACGCTTCTTTCGCTTCGCCGCTGGTGGCACTAAGAAGACCAAACTGCCCACTAAACAGTACAATGCCTTTCAGCTTGTCTAGTGAACCCTACCACTTCCTGTCCTGCAGTCTTGTCCAGCGGTGGAAGTTTTATATTTATATCGCCACCTCAAAGTGAGCAATGATAATTGCTCTCAAAGAGTGTCTCGTAATAGCGATGACCAATGGGACGTATTGTAACGAATTTCTTTAAATCGAACCAATTTGTGGAAACAGTGCCCCAGCAAATTAGTTCTATATGGTTATTAATAACACCGGAAGTGAATAAATATTAAGTAGTGAAAACCTCAATTAAATCTAAACTCTTTTAAATGGTTCTTTCTTTAAATAATGTAATATAGGAGTATTATTAAATGCAAATATTAAATATTATTAATGCTTAAAAGTGACTAAAAATAAATGAGCCACGTGGTGAATAATGTGCAAGTGGTTGGCCTTTAACACGCAATATATAAATAATATAAAATTCAAATTATAACAACCGATCATACATCCGATGAACGGTTATTAAAGGGTCATGCGGGAGGAGAGGGCTAGAACTAGTTGTCTGGAAGCAAGACCTTCGCTGACCTAGTTGACGAGAAGACTCCGCTGTAGACACACGCTCGGGTTTTTCTAAGAATTACTATTTTTACTTTACTAAATTCTCAAATGTATTTTAAGTTAATATACTCATATTGGATTAGTTCGTTGTTATTCGAGACCTACACACATCTCTCTTTCACACTGGCGACCCAACTGCGTGGCTTCGAATAGTTAAAACAAAAACGTTATTAATTTCAGTGTTAGTATTTCTAAAGTACATACGTTTTCGCGTTACGGTTAAACAGAGTGACAAAAAACGAAAACAAGAGTTTAGTGAACAGTAAAGTGTATAGACATTTCTTATGATTCGGTAGTTGAAAAAACGAAAACGTTGTGCATACGTTTCTCGCCGTGTTTCAAGATTTCTATCGTTTTACACGAGACTAGAAGTGTTGTGTTTATAACTGACTTGTGCCTTGTATACTAGAGAATAATTTCGTTCAAGTTAACGCGTTCTCCACAGTTTTGGTTAATAATTTTGTGTGCTACGAAATTCTACAAATATTTCCAGACTGCAAGCAAGCAACAAGTGTTCATCGGATCTTGACAACTCAAAATTTCAGAAATACGACTAGCTGAGGTCAACAACTGTTCATAGGATATTGTAACATTGGTAATTACAAGGTAGACGAGTTCATGTAAGTAAATTCTTTTAGTATTGCGTGCATCTTGTCAAATCAGTAAAGAACTTGAACGTGATATAAAATGCCTAAAAAGAGTGGTGCTACAGTTCAAACCGAGAGGGTTTCTGACCATCTCAGTACAGCTATGGCTATTTCTATGACAAATGAACAATTCCTCATGTTAATAAATGAAGTGCGTGATTCTGCAAAACATTCCAATGCTGAACTCTTGGAGAGTGTCCGCGAACGTGTTCCAACACCTCACAGTAGTGCGCAATCTGGAGGTAGCTTTAGTAAATGTACAGCACGGTTCGATGGATCGGATACATCAGATGTCGACGCGTTTATTGACAATATCGTAACATTTAAAGACTGTTCGAATGTTTCTGATACAAACGCGTTACGAGGACTTTCGATGCTTTTTGAAGGTATTGCTGCTACGTGGTGGCAAGGAGTAAAGAAAACGGTAAAAGACTGGCCAAGTGCGATTGCATTGTTAAAAGATGCATACTCGAAGAAACTACCGCCTCATCTCATTTTTCGTGAAATATTTTCGCTCGAGCAGCTCGGTAAAGAATCTACAGACTTGTTTGTATGCCATGTGCGCGCACTTATAGCTCAGTTACCATACGAACTACCCGAAACTGCACAGTTAGACATTATTTATGGTTTGTTACATAGGAAAATTCGCAAACGACTTCCTAGAGGAAATTTTAATAAATTTCATGAGTTGCTTACAAATGCACGTGACATAGAGCAGTCTCTTCAGGAAACGCCGTTACTAAGCGAAAAAGAAGTTAAAATTCCAAATCGTAAAAACCATGAAAGCTCTGAGAAAAAACTCAGACCACGATGTAATTTCTGCAAAAATTTTGGTCATAGTACCGAGGATTATCGAAAACTCGCGAAGAAGGAAAATGAAAAAGAAAAGGAAGCTGCTGTCACAACGATGAAGCAAGAATCAACTGAAAGCCCTAAATTGGTGTGTTATGGTTGCGGACAACCAGGTGTAATCCGGTCCAAATGTCCAAAATGCAAAAATCGTGAAGAAACAGAGCCTGTACAGATAAGGTCATTAGGATTTTATCAACTTTCGACAACAAAACAAGAAATTGCCAATGTTGCTAGACCTCTATTACCACTTACCATTGCAAACATAGATGGTGTCGGTTTTGCTGATTCTGGTGCACAAATCAGTATAGCTGGTTACAAGTTGTATCAAGTATTGCAAGAAGCAAACCATGAGTTTACGCAATCAAGTGTTCGAATGTCATATGCAGACGGTAATATGAGACAAGAAGAAGTGCTTCAGACTGATGTAGAAGTCACTATCAGAAACAGAAAAGTAATTTTGAAATTTACCATTTTACCAAATCTCACAAACAATCATACATTGCTGGGTGTTGATTTTCTACAAAAGGCAAAGGTTGTCTTAAATATACCCGAACGATGCTGGCATTTTTATGACGAACCGACCACACTATACGAATTTTACAACGAGTTTGATGTGCCTAATAATGTTCAGGTGTTCGAAGTTAGTGAACAGAATTATCTTCGTCCCGATGAAGGTGAGACTCTCGATTGTACCCAAAGAGGTTCTTTCAATGAAATGCTGAGAGAAAACCAAGATATCTTTGAACCAGGGGGAGGATCCACTGATTTTGCAGTACACCGAATACAAACCATCGATCATGCTCCTATTTCTGTTCCACCTTATCCATTAAGTGGACACCGGAAGGAATTTTTAAGGAATGAACTAGACAGACTATTAGATGCAGAAATCATAGAGGAATGCGAGTCACCATGGGCTAGTCCTGTAGTTTTAGTACCAAAAAAGGATGGACAACTTAGGCTGTGTGTAGATTATCGACAGCTTAACGCGATAACTATAAGTGATAGCTACCCCATGCCTCGACTGGAAGATATTCTGTATACCGCAAAACGCATGCCATATATGTCAACTGTCGACTTACAATCTGGATACTGGCAAGTCAGTATTGCATCAGAAGATCGTGATAAAACATGTTTCGTGACACCTTTTGGAACATTCAGGTTTAACCGGATGCCATTTGGTTTGAAGAACGCTCCGGCGACGTTTACGCGATTAGTGGACAAGTTTCGTGCGGGTTTAGGTGATCGGGCAGTGTTTGCGTACATGGACGATTTCCTAATCTTATCTGAAACTTTTGAAAAACACATTGAGGACTTACAAGAAGTGTTTAAGAGACTTAGACTTTTTAAGTTATGTGCGCGACGCGAAAAGTGTTATTTCGTGAGAAGTTCGGTGAAGTATCTCGGACATAAGATAACTGCAAATGGTATTGAACCAGATACTGAGAAAATATCCGCAATCAAAAACTTAAAACCACCATGCTGTGTAAAGGATGTGCAAAGCTTCATACAAACTTGCTCATGGTTTAGGAAATTTGTGCCTCATTTCGCGGATATAGCGCGACCCTTGACAAATCTCCTTAAGAAAAATCATATTTTCAAATTCGAAGATGCAGAACGAAAAGCTTTTGAAACATTAAAAGAACGACTGATAACTGCCCCAATTTTAATACAAGCAGACCAGTCCCAACCATATATTCTACGTACCGATTCCAGTAATTATGCTCTCGGCGCTGTTTTACTCCAGGGGGAGGGAACTAACGAAAGGCATGATTCCGGCACTGCAGGTCACTATGGAGTAGACAGAACCATGCAAAAGATTGCATCGAAATTCTATTTTACGGGAATGAGACGTTATGTTGCAGAATACATTCGAAATTGTATCGAATGCCAGCGTTACAAGGCAAGTAATTTTAAACCCCCCGGACTACTACAAACTCCAGCCCCAGCGCAGAGATTTGAGGTAATCGCAGTCGACTTGTTCGGTCCATTACCAGAAACTCCCAAATGTAACCGTTGGATCCTGATTGTAGAAGATACCGCATCAAAGTGGGTAGAACTATTCAGCCTAGAAACAGCTACAGCAGATGCCTGTGCTCAACTCTTAATAGAAGAAATATTCCTACGTTATGGCACTCCTAGGAAGATGATATCAGATAATGGCGTTCAATTCATTAGTGACATAATGCAGAAAGTCACATATTGCTTTGATATAAAGACTCCGTTCATACCTTTATATCATCCTGCAAGCAATCCTGTAGAACGTAAAAACAGAGAGTTGAAAACTCAATTGGCTATACTCGTGCAAGACAAACACACTACATGGGATGAGCATATAGCAAGCATACGATTTGCCATTAACTCAACAGTATGTGAGTCCACAGGGCATACACCAGCTTATTTAACATTTGCTCGAGAGTTACGCGCTCCTCATGATACTATATACGACTTCAGAAAAGTAGTAGAAGCTGAAAACTTTGTACCTCGAATAACTCCATATTTGAGCAAGTTGTCGAATGATCTTTTGGATGCAAAAGAGACATTAATGAAGCGTCAAGATAAACGAAAAGAGAAATATGACCAAGGTCGTAAATCACAATACTATCAAGTCGGGGATAGAGTCCTAGTTAAATCACATATCCTCAGTAGTCAGCAAAAGGGAGTTACAACCAAGTTTGCTCCAAAACGTGATGGTCCCTATTTGGTTAAGGAAATTGTTGCTCCAAATTCATATATCCTATCAAGGGTGTCACAACCATCAGAACCTATCGGCAAATTCCACATTTCCGACTTACATCCATACCATGGTAGAGAAGACGTACCTGAGCCTGAACCTATCGTACCAAAGAGGAAACGAGGCCGACCCAGGAAGAATAAAACTCAAAGTCCTGGACCACTTCGGAGACCTATTCGTGGTCCAGAGGGGGAGAGTATAACAACCGATCATACATCCGATGAACGGTTATTAAAGGGTCATGCGGGAGGAGAGGGCTAGAACTAGTTGTCTGGAAGCAAGACCTTCGCTGACCTAGTTGACGAGAAGACTCCGCTATAGACACACGCTCGGTTTTTCTAAGAATTACTATTGTTTACTTTACTAAATTCTCAAATGTATTTTAAGTTAATATACTCATATTGGATTAGTTCGTTGTTATTCGAGACCTACACACATCTCTCTTTCACAAAATCTATTAAATTAGCTTCAGAATAATCTAATGTATGAATGATATGAAAATGCAACGATTAAAACTTCAAGTTAGCGAATGTGAATAAATAAATGCTTTTAGCACATACCAAGATAAATCCAGGCACTCACAAAATCACTACTGCACTCTACGAAAGCCAAGAACCAAAGAGAAAGATTTTTGCCAGTCGGGTTTCTCGACCGTGTCTACTATAGGGGTTGGCCCGCAGGTACCCGGTGGCTGGCAGCGCGCACCACAGAAACGTATACAGGGGGTAGATAAAATAGCCGCTCCGGCGACACTAGTTATTTGAGAAGAAAACATTCAAGTTTATTGTGCCAAAGCTCTTAACAAAGACGAAATTTTAAAATTTTGTCGTTAACAAAAATTTAATAACCAAATTTTCAAAACGACTTCACGCTATTTACATGGTAATATGCATTTTTTATTGCAGAAAAAATTAATCTGTAATAATTAAATAAAAAGCTTTTGACTAAAAGTGTTCAATAGATATATTGAGTACAACTTAAGTTAGGAATACTTGACGCTCAGTTATAATTCATCCAAATGATGCATAAGACATACCTCAGCAATGGATCGACTGCGCAAAATTTTCGGTGTAAAATTCCACGATTCTAGTATTTTTGTGGAATCTTATGTAGGTGAGCATAAAAATATTGCTATACTCTTATAGCTCTTGTAAATATAAAAAAAATGTAAGTATAAAACTGTATCCCAGAGTATTATACATATAAAACATGTACAGAAATCTGTACATTATTTGTTTTCTATGTATAGCTGGTCTGTTTCTAAATATTTGCATAAGTAATGGTTTATTGTGAGTTCTGTAAATTTATTAATGTTATGACCAACTAATAACCCAATTACCTACTAGTTAACTAGGAAATTCATTGACAAATATGTTAAATACTCAATAAAGATCCACACATAGTTTTATAAACAAATAAATAAATGTCGTGTCCGAAGCAATAAAAATAGACTCCATAATAGGAAACACAAGTATTTTATTCTCAACATGCAGGGGCAAGCCCTGGCCTTCATATCATCGATCTGAGCAACTGAGAACGTGAAAGACTGGGCAACGTTTTCATTGTTATTACTTGTATGAGTGACAGTACAGAGAAGATCCCCGATATCTGCCCTCACTTTCTTGTGAACTGTACGTCAGTAAATTTACAGAATAGGTGCAAACCTATGAAAGGTTTGTGTATAAGAAGTACCAACCTTCGAATAGTATGTAAAGCCAAAGTTCCCTTGTCCATGAAATGATAGACAAGTAAAAGACTCAACTACAAATATGGGGGTTGGACGAGCCGGGATGTTGTGCGATCTGTGTCTAGATCCGAATAGTATCGATGTAGAAGGTGTCTATGAAATCTTGAAGCTCGGGACTGATGAAGCTTGGAGAAGGACGTGTAACGTGTAGGATGAACAAATTCCACTCTTAAGCGCAGTTTCATCAAATCAGGAACGGAGGCTAATTAAATTTGTAACATCTGAAACTGGAGGTGAAGCAGACAACTACAACTTCAAATAACCTATCTCTTAAAATTGGATGGTATGAGAATCTTCAAGGACGCTGTTATGCTAAGAGCAGAATGTCCTACGAAATGTCTTAAGAAAAGTGAACCCAAATCTCCTCTATGTAAGAGAGAATGAGCATGGGCATCCGTTCAATAAATTCCACTCTTAAACGCAGTTTCATCAAATCAGGAACGGAGGCTAATAAAATTTGTAACACCTGAAACTGGAGGTGAATGAGACAACTACAACTTCAAATAACCTATCTCTTAAAATTGGATGGTATGAGAATCTTCAAGGACGCTGTTATGCTAAGAGCAGAATGTCCTACGAAATGTCTTAAGAAAAGTGAACTCAAATCTCCTCTATGTAAGAGAGAATGAGTATGGGCATCCGTTCAAATGGTAGTTCATTGTAACTAAGGGCGAACATACCCCGGGAAACAACTAACTAGCAAATCTTCAGATAGCGATAATGTCGGATGAACTTCAGAACGATTATCCTAGATAAATTTAAAGATGAAATACATAATGTTTTTCTCATCACATAACTACTCAACCCTAAAATGGAGCTCATCTGAAATATATTCATGGTCAGAACATTTCCAAGCCTTACATCCACGTGACCTATATATCGAATGATGCCACCCACATCTGCTTACTTCCAACGAAAGCTAGGCAGTTCTCATAATGGTATGGAACTGCCATGCCGCACTTGTCTGGTTGGACTGCAAAAACAGTCTCTAGATCTGGGTTGGGAGAAAATTCTCTACAACTAACAATTAACTACCACTGACTAATTAACTAATTGACTTACATACAGGACACTGCCGTTCGAAATATCATATGTCCGCAATTTATGTATCAGTTAAAAGAATCAGATTCCCAGTATTTGGATCTGGAAAAATTCTCAATGGATAGAGAATCGAATTAGTTTAGAGGGTGGAGGTAGGGTGAAATATAATTATATGGGAGCGTTAGGTCTTCTGGTTTTCGTCCTACTCACTTTTGAATTTAACCTAACCCCTTAGTCTTTGTGGAACAAGAAATATTGTGGCATAAGGACATGTGAACAAAAAATTATATATATTCATAAAGTAAATGTATTAAGAATAACTATCACTGATTTGTAAAATTTTTGTGTCTCCAGTAAAGTTCGTTTATTAACGACCATGTGGCAAAAACCTTTAATAGTGTTAGATGCTACAATTTTAGCTCGGCAGCTATTCCACAAATATGCAAGTTTTACTGTTAAGTTTTATTGTGGGTGAAGAAAAGACTCACGCAATAAATTTCGCATAGTTAATATTTCATTAAAATTTATTAATTCAAAATATTCCTTTGTTTCAGTTCGACCTCTCACCGTTGAGATATTAAGCAGCAATAATCCCTTTTCTGCAGACAGGAAATACGAAATTCCTTGTCAGACATTTGGTTCGAGGCCTCCAGCAAAAATAACTTGGATTATGGATGGAAACGAGTTAAAACCACCTAAATATAATTCCTCACAATCGGTAAGAAGCTTAAGTATAAATTTTAATTTTCCACCTAGATTTGTTTTGATGAAAATCCGAAAATACTCATTTGAACTTTTGCAGTATTTAAGGAATTTTAGAAATATTTGCAGAAAGTAAAATTAATAATTCAAATTTAATTATTGCTTACGCATTTTACATTACGCTCTATTCTGAAGCCGAGCAGATACAACTTCAATGCATTAATATTTAAATATTTGTCATTATATAAATATTTTACAACACTGTGTATAAACTTTTAAAAGGACCAGTTAAAAGGTCAGATCAACTACATCAACTTTACGCCATATTGACTATTTCAAACTTTATAATTTCGTATACGTTCGGAGGCGCTAGCATAGTGGTATCGAATCTTGCTGACGCCGAAATAATTTATCATTAAATTATCTAACAAAGTCTTTTTGAGGTATCAGTATGAGCTTATATCGGTAACCAATTAGATATATTATTTGAAGAACATCCACTGTACTTTTACAATTTTAAACTAATTATACTTCTACTCTGATCATATTGTAAATGATTTAAGAATATATACAGATCAAAAACATCAATCAGTTTTCCTTTATGTTGTCTATTTTGCATAATTTCGATGGATGCCATACAACATTAATAAAGTATAAACCACTATGGGGCATTGTTAGAACATTAAGTTAATAGTTTAGAATCTACCCTGTAATTAAAATGAGGCATTATTTCGGTTTAGTAGTCTTGGAAAATGCTTACCAGTTCTCATCAATGATGAATTTACTTAAAGCAAGAAAAAAATCGGTTCAAGACCAGAATCTGGAGCAACGTGACTTGAGAAACATGTTACTTAAAAACAACATTTAAAATATTCATCACAAAAACTACTGATAGTAAGACACCAAACACTTGATCTAGAGTAAACTTCATGTGTTATCCGAAATGTCGAGAGACAAGTCCAAATTCAACATCTATGGACGTCACATGCTACGAATGTATAAGTAGCTTATCGCACACAGCGTCTTACTGAAAGTAGCATACACAGGTGACCTTTAAACCTAAGGGACATACCCCTAACTCAAAATGGGACAACATAGTAGGCTCATGAAAACATAAATGTAACCATAAACTTCCTTCTCTTGTTGTCGACTCAAGTAGGGATATAGGAATATGATAGGGATATTCCTTCTCTATATATTCTGAAAGGAGTAGGAAGTCCCAAGTATATAACATCGTTTATAAAATTCCGACCACAAGGATACAGTGCCTGGATGAATGCCATTAATATTTTGTATTCTACCCCAACATTGTGTGGCTAAGTTCAAATATTTCATTCCAATTCTCATTAAAGTTGTAGTTAATGCAACGTATAAAGTTGCGTGTTGAGAAAATAGCTGAAATATAAGTACTGATTAAGAAGAATGAAGGTGAAGTATAAAATACTATAAAACTTCGATGCTGCTGTTTATCAAACGGAAATTTTTTATTATAAAGTCCATTTTTACGAGTATATAAAAAAATATAAACAGTTATATTTAACGTAAGCTACTATATAAACAGTTTAACAAGAGTAAATATTACTTTAAACATTAATATAAATTTCTTAATTAATTCTTAAATAATAATAATATAATACAAGCAATTTAAAAAATGTTGCATCATTATATGTTGCAATTACTGAACATTGATATAAATTTAATATTAGCTAGTATCAAGTCATGAAGTGTTGGTATGAATTTTCATTCTTAAATAATAATAATATAATACAAGTTATTTAAAAAATGTTGCATCATTATATGTTGCAATTACTGAAAATTTTCTAAATTTAAATTAAATACTTGGTATTTATCCAATAATCTAAAATTATTAATTGTCAGTGAACAGAAATATGGAAATACTAGACAAAATATGAAAACTCAAAGTAATTCTTATCCTAACAGTGTAAATTGGAATTCAAGAATTTTAATAACGGAACTGAATTACTTTGTGTCTGATTTCAATCGATGGATCAGCGGAGATACGTTGGTGTAGCTTAAATTGTAGGAATATTTTTTTATAATAAGTTTTGAAATATTTCTTTCTGAAATATTTATCTTGTATAAAAATAGCAACCAAAATTACAAGAACGTCCGAACTGCCATGGCCATAGTGGAACAGATAAAATTATATTGCACAATTCTGTAGAAACTTTAAGGTGAAATACTAGAAATGGGAGAAAATCGCTATCGCGATTTTCGTTCCCATTTCTAGCCCTATCGGGAGTCCAGGCCTGCGGCCTGGGGTCACACTTCGGGTGACAAATGCATCTAAAATAATATTATTTTTAAGAAAATACATATTAAAGAAATTTTGTATCTGGAATGATGATGTAATTTATACTGAACGATTTTTCTTAATATTTTGATGAATTGTAAGGGTACTCTATCCTTGATGGTAAAACATCATAATTTTTTAAGTACTGAAAGTAGAATTTATTTTTAAGTAAACATTATTATCAATTTTATCAATGGGACCAAAAATATTGCAGATATTTACTTTTGTAAGCTAAAATGATGAATTTAATAGACTGCCTTAATGAACGAATTAATTCCAAACTTTACGTGCAGAAAGAATAAAAGCTACGGATAGTGAAACAGAATAACTAAACACTAATAAGTACTAATAAATAATTGGAATTAAAAAGTAAAAAAAAAAAAATTGCCTCCAGCGCGACTTGAACTCGCGAAATCAGCATTATGACGTTTTGAATCCTACAACTTTCCCGTTGCGCTACCACGCCTGTTGTCAAATGTTTACCTTGAGACCGTTAAGTATGTAAACTGTACGTGTCAACCTGAAAAAATAATTTTTACCGATTTTCTAATTGGAAAAGCATTTCACTTCAGTATTTTGGTAATCAGTAGTGTTTGGCAGTCAGTACTATTGATCCCATTAGTAATATTTCTCGTAGGAAAATAACCTATCTGAAGTTTAATTAATTTGACAGTTTTCGTGGGAGGTGCTTGCCTCGTTAGTGTAATCTCACATCGGTAGATAAAATGAGAAAGAAGTTGAGACGGACGCGACTGGAGATTTTCGAAGGCGAAATAGACGTAGAAGGACTCGATATACGGTCTCGAGAAAAAATCTCAAAGGATTAGAGAAAGGACGGAACTTTCGCGTGAAGCGGTTCTCGAATCCGTAAGAATCGACGCGTTTTAATAATATATATATATTTAGTATAAAATGCAACCAAATAAGGACTACTTCCTTCCTAAAAAAGATCGTCTTAGCTAGGGGATTATATCATCAAAATAATTAGTAACACATTTTTTACAGTTATCAGAAAGAATTTTAAGGCGAAGCAGTCAGTTAATTCAAGAAGTACCTCCCAGCCAAAAATAATCCTCTAATCGAGGGGATTACCGCATAAGGAAAATAATTATGAACACATTTTTAAACGGTCCTAACGGAATTTTAAAGTGAAGCTGATGGTGCGCCAACCTCAAAATTGTGTGTAAGGTGTAATAACCTGAGCAGTATCTCTGGTTATTATAGCTTACGTAAAATTTTGTTGCGGGCCATTAAATGCTTTTCGTTAAAATTCTGTTAAAACTATAAAAATATATTCATAATTACTTTTGACGGGGTGGTCCTCTAGAGAAGTGAATTATTTTGATAATGAGGTAGTACTTGATTTGCTACACCTTACCTGGAAAGGAGATGGTACACAATAACTGTTTCCCTTTAAAATATCGCCATATGTAGTTGGTTTTTCAGTTCATATGGTCGTACAATGTTGTGAAAATTACAACTTGTCCCTGTACTGATCCTCCAAAATGTTTTGATAAATTTTTAAGAAAGTGAATTTACAATAATAATTTTCTAGTTATTCTTTCATGAAGCAGGTTGTTAATGTGCTTTTGCGTATTATTTCTTTAATATATAATTATAGTTTTGTTATACGTTCATAACTATTCGGGCGTTTTCGTAATTTTCGTGTAACTTTCAAAATAACATATGATATGCCCAACAGATTAAATTCATTTACATCTTGGTAAAAATAATAAATATATTAAGTAAAACAATTAAAGGATCACCTTTTAGAATCATCATATCTTTTCGGTGAAAATTAATTGACACCTAATATTTCATAAATTTATTTAATCAAGTTTTCTACTGTCATCCTAGCTAATTTTCGAATGATTTATTTATTGTCATTACTAGTGACATCGTTCTAAGTATAAAAGTAGACAACAATCAGTGTGACTTAGGGCCGGTCTTTCCACCGTGTCACATCGTTAGAATTGAGGTGTCTTGTATCGTTAATTTTTATGTAATAGAGAATAACAGCATAGAAAAATGTAATAAAAGTTTTACCAAGGGCCAGTGTTTCCACCTCCTTTTAAGTTCCTGATAACTATTTGGCAGATTAGACTGTGAAAACTGAAATACTGAAATGTCACATTCTAATCTGCCAAATAGTTATCAGGAACTTAAAAGGAGGTGGAAACACTGGCCCTTAGTAAAACTTTTATTACATTTTTCTATGCTGTTATTCTCTATTACATAAAAATTAACGATACAAGACACCTTAATTCTAACGATTGTCACACAGGCCCCACGTTGGGATTGCCAATTTTGTCACCACAAACTCAGCTAAGCTAGGGATGTGCAATTCCACTAGCTTAAGTTCATTGACATTAGCTCCGGTAGCTCAGGGAGATTTATGACACTAGGGCGTAGTATTCGTAGGGCTGCTTTGAATGTTGACAATTATTTATTTGGGCACCAGGATAATTTTTAGATATAAGATAAAAGAAAACTATATAAAAGTTAGTTGAATACACTATAATCAAATAAACAAATTGAATGGAATTTACAAATGAATAATAAAGTGACTATTTAACAATAATTCAAAAATGATTTAATATTGACTAAAATATGAAAAAAATTTGAAAAATGAAATTTTAAAATTGGCTAACTTTACACAATTTTAAGAGGTTCGGGGTCACTCTGAAAATCTCGTTCCTTCTTTATGAGGTCAGTACTCTCACCCTTAACCTGTGCTGATGATTGGATCCAGGTGGATTTTCCGTGACAAAGTGGGGAAGCTAGAGCTCTAGTCCAGATGATAGTCACGTACTGCTAAGTCCAATCCTCTTATCTAGGGATCTGCAGGTGGTAAGCGTCCAGAGTTTTCAGCAGGTTATAGATCTCGCAGTCAGGTTACAGCAGCCTCGTCTCAGAAGAGTACATACAAAGAATTGTTTGTGTTAAGAGTGCCCCAAAATTTACAAATATATAGATGAACGTTGACGGCTAGTGTAGCCAAGATTAAAAATTATAAATAAATTCCTGAAGGGAATGTACCAGCAAATCTGGTATGGAGAAATCCTCTGTGATTCTCACAGGGAAAGTAATTAACAAATAACAACAAAACCTGGAAGGTGTCAACCTTTAGTGACCCTACCCAGAATGAAGCAAATAAAATTACCCAAAAAATTGCATTCAAAAGAACTGATTACAGTTCAGCCACTCGACAATTACTCTTAATAAAAAACTCTAATCATTACTATTTAAAGATACAATAGTTCAGAAGGAACAAAAATAAATTAAATAAAAAAAACCCTCTATTATCTGACCCAAAATTCCAAAAACAACGGTTTCATAACCGGTTAAACAAGGAAATATTACCACTCTAATTAGGTAAAAGAGAAAAATTATTTCATTAATATTTCAAAAACTGAGTGACAAGTTATAGAAATTCGTATTGATTTATTGTACAAATTTGTTGTCAAAGAACAATAATCAATGAATTTACTATGTTAGGAAACAGGTTCCAGTCTTCTAATAGGCGTGAATGTGAGTTATTCAAATCTATATAAAGTAACAAATTACTTAACCTAGTGCAGAAATTACGATATTAGCAATTTTCTATAGCTCCAATCATATATTAAAACTAAAGAGAAGATAAGATAACGATAAAATAATTAACTTAATTCCCAAAGGGCACAACACGTGGTGGATAGTCGCAATCCGATTCAAACAAAATGGAGGCAAGAAAACTCAAATTTATTGGTTTTGAAAAAACAATGTTTTCAATAATCTCCGGACTAGAGCACAGCTTCACAAATTTATAAAATCATATTAAAACTATTTTCTATTGTTTAGAATCGTACTACATTTCACCATATAGGGTGACAAAAAAAATCTCCCTGACCACGCCTAAATAATTTACCTAAAATCCAGGTAAATCCTGATTATATATGAAATATAATTACTTAATAATAACTACAAATCGCTATGATCGTATTTCTGTACTAATAATAATTATAATCGCAACCAATAATGAAAGTGAATAAATTATATATATCAAAAGGTAAAATAACTCACATCTGCATCTGCCTACTTTCGAAGACGGGAACTGTCTATCTTGTCTATCCTAATTACACCTGATAGTCTGTTGGATTTTTGGAGGGGCTACCGTTTTTTCTAGCCAATGAGCGTTCTCCAACGCAGAATTGAAAAACGGAGAACTTAAGCCACCAACAATTAGGTTGGGTGTTTTACGGGGTGCATAATAGTCAACCTCATGAAACGACATTAAAATGTACGTTACACGATGTGACACGAGAAGTTGTACTTTTGCAAGAAAGTCATTCTTAGTGATATGTAAGCCAAGTGCTGAATGCGTCTCTGTCTGGGGTTTCTAGACTCTAAAGAAAGCATCAAGAGACAGGACTTCCCACAAGGTGACCTGATCAAGGCCGCCATAAGTACTGTCGATGACAGATTTCTTAGACAGATTTTCATTTGAATGGTAGAATTTGTGATAGAAGAATGGGATATTTTACATTTATTTTTTGATTAGGTACTATAAACCAAAAGTACCATTTAATTTTAAAATATACCTAAAATATGATTGTGGTTATGGATCTTCTTTAGTTTTTAGGAGTTAACCGATGTGTATTTTATCAATGTGTGAAAGTACACCGAACGGTCGTTATAATAAATACAAAATGGTTACTATAGAGAGCTATCAGTAGTATAGAGGGTGTTCCTTAATGTCATGTCCATACTGTAGGAGCTAATTCCTTGTTCAATTTTATAACGAAGAGTTCAAATAAACATGTGCCCTAAATTGCCTCATTTTCGAGATACAGGGTGTCAAGGTTTTTATAAAAAATCCTTTTTTTAATTAATACCTTAAAAACTTCTTACCCATTTGGATGACACTTGGTACGTTGGATTGAACTAGTAAGGAGCTTATTTTAATGTGAAAAGATTAAAATTGTTGGCTCCAGTGGCGTCCAGGAGGATAACCTATCTGAATTTTATTGGAAAAAAACATTGGATGTCACTGGTTTTTACAAGTTTCTGGATTTGTTTTTAGCTGAAACAACTTCAAAGACAACTTTTTTGTTTCTTGCATTTTTTTCGTACCGTGTTTCGTTTTCGAGAAAAAACTATTACAGTGCATGTATTAAAGTGCAAATTTAAAAAAACACTATGGCGCAGATATAAGCGCTCTCAAAATCAAAATGATTTTCTTACTCATAGAACATATTCTAATAAACTATCCTTTACACTACGTACAGCAAAGAGTAACTTTGAGAATAGATTAATTCACAGTAATAATAGAAAATCTTTTCATCGATATGTGCGTAACTCGTTATCTACCACTATTCATACCCCTAAAATCAATGATATCGACGGTAATTTGTGTGCCACTAGTGTTGAATGTGCTAAAGTATTTTCTAATTTTTTTGCTTCTACATATATCGAAGAACCTGCTGGAGAATTACCTGCACTTAATCTTGCAATCAACCCTAATTCACTGGAACTAATAGAATTTGACGAAAACAGAATATTTCAAAAGCTGTCGCAACTTAACAGTTCCAGTTCGCCTGGTCCTGATGGCTTGACTGCAATCTTTTTTAAATCATGTTCTAGGTCGATCTGTAAATCTCTATCCATTATATTCCAAAACTCTTTTAACACATGTTCTCTTCCGCCTTCTTGGCTTGAAGCATCTGTCATTCCTGTTTTCAAAAAGGGGAATAAAATGTCCGCTGAAAATTATAGGCAGATAAGTTTAACATCTATTCCCCTTAAAACTATGGAAAGAATAATTGTGGATGCACTTGCACCATTCTGTATATCCAATAATATAATTCCAGACGAACAACAGGGATTTTTGCCCGGCCGATCTATCACCACTAATCTTCTACGATGTCTAGACGATTGGACCAAAGCATATGATAAGAGAGAATCAGTGGATGTTATATACTTAGATTTTGCCAAAGCATTCGACCGAGTTCCGAAAAATCGTCTGTTGTTGAAACTACATCATTTTGGTATCCGTGGCCTCTTATTGACTTGGATTTCAGAGTATCTCTCTAACAGATCATTCAGAGTAAATGTCGGCGGTGAATATTCTCCTTATCATCCAGTTGTTAGCGGTGTTCCTCAGGGATCTGTATTAGGACCCATACTGTTCTTGATTTATACCTCGGATATTCCAAGATTACTGTGCTGTAAATCATCATTATATGCTGATGACACAAAAGTCTACTGCAACCCTCTTACAGAACATGATAGTCTCCAATCAGACCTGGATACAATTGGCGCGTGGTGCGAAAATTGGCTTATTCCATTAAACTCAAACAAATGCGTAGTGCTCCATATTGGAAAAACCAATCCGAGGTTCCCTTACACTATCAACTCTACTGCCATCTAAAGTGTTCGTTCTCAGCGCGATTTGGGTATTTTGATTACTGAAAACCTCACCTGGTCGGATCATATAGTTAATTCCTGCAAAAAAGCTAACAGTTTATTGCATACGTTTCGTAGAGTTTTTAATAATCCGAATCCTAAAACTGCTTGTGCTTTGTATAAAACATATGTGCGTCCCATCGTCGAGTTCGGTTCAGCAATATGGTCACCATGTTTAGTGCGCGATAAAACAGCCATTGAAAATGTCCAACATAAGGCGACACGGCTGCCCTATGGTTTCCTTAGACCTTCCTACGAAGACAGGCTACGCCTATTTGGCTTAACTTTCGCAATAGACCGATTGACTCGTGGTGATCTCATTACCACCTACCGAGTGCTTAATAATACTTTCTCGTTGGATCTATCTGACATCTTTCCATTAAATAATGACACCCGTCTGAGAGGTCATAACTACAAGTTGCTTCATGAATTATACAACACGAGATCTCGAGAATTTTTCTTAAGCAATCGTATATTTGATATTTGGAATTCTCTTCCTAATGAAGTTGTTAACGCACCCACAGTGAATAGTTTTAAGAATAGACTGGACACATTTTTGTATACCGCGTAATTGAATCTTAATCAAGTCTTTGTTACTGAGTATACCTATACCTATTTGTTATTTCATTTATTTTGATTTGTATTTATTTGTATTTAATGTTATATGTATGTACCTACATTAAGTTTAATTTCTTTGAGCTTAAAAGGGTTTTACCCTCTGCTCTTATCCATTGTAATAATAATAATAATAATAATGTTTAAATGTTTATTATGTTAAGAGTAAAAAAAACTGGGATGTCCTCATTTTTATAGCAGGAATTTAATATATATAAACACTAGAAAAAATGCAATATACAAACCTCAATAATAACTACAAATATCTACAAACCTTGACCTTCTGTATCTAGAAAACGGGGCAATTTAGGACACACGTTTGTTGGGACCCTTAATCATAAAAATGGACAAGGAATTAGCTCCTACAGTATGGACATGACTTTAAGCAACATTTTGTATACACTCCCTATGTTTAAACATATTATACTAGTTTTATTTACCCCAGTTTTTTCTTTAATATTTTCGGAATTGTATTATTGATTTGACTGTGCCATCATTGTTCCAACAGTATAATACTAGTCCCCTTCTATTAATTTAGGATTTCGCCACACTTCTGAAAATATAAAAAAAGGAGAGTATAGCTAGTATCAGTTATGCTTCGGTTTCTTAGGAACCGGTACCGACTTTTAACGACCGTCAAAATACAGTGGTTGACGCCACAAAAACGGTAACAAAATACGGCCGTCGCGGCAGCAATGAGTAGTGTAAAGTTTGAAAACGAAGTGTCACCATGGATGATTTTGACATCGCACTTGAAATTATTTTAGAGGACGAAAAGTCATCAGAAGAAGAGATTCAAAGAAAATCTGAATCTGAATTATTAAAAAAATTCTAAGATGAAGGCGCATATGAGATTCTAGTGTGTCGTCATTTATTTAATAACAAGAACAAGTTTAGAGATAGTATTTTCACCTAACACCGATTTTGTTCGATTATGTTCTAAATTACATCAAAGAAGATATTATTACATTAAGGGCCTGCCTTTCCATCTCTTTATAAAGTTGCTTTTAACTAAAAGAAACTTAAAGTTAACAGGTGAATTTATCTGGCAGTTAAGAAATTGCTTTTCAATACAATTTAACTAGTCTTTTGTAAGAAGACTATTTAATGATATTGGCAATACTGATTAAACAAGAAAGTATATAATATAATAAAGTGAAATAGATTAAATGCGTCAACAAAATTGTAACATAACATAACTATAGCCAGCTATAACTTTTAAATTCTATTAGTTTCTCATGTCTCGGGTCTCTACCGAGCTACTCTATGGAAGTTTACAGCCGTAGCTTCCTTCTCTTGAGGACTTTTTGGGAGGTGGATATAATTTTCTCTTATTCTAGCTAAAGGACTTACTAACGCTATACAATTTTCCCAGCACTAGATTTATGCAGATCACCAAAGGCTATTGTAATATAAAAGCTGCCAGTTGCAAAAAATTTCAAAGTTAGCAGCAATTTCTGAAGTGTGAAACAGTATTACCTATTCCTGAAAAATATCATGTGTACCTATCTAGGTGTTTTCCGTAACTTACTAGGATTAGTGATCAGGTAACTTGTCAATGTCAATGCCCTTTGCCATTTAATTATTACATAAACAAGAATTGTACCTAGTACTTAAAACAAGGTATTTTATGTATATTCACAAATACGTAGATATCATTTCTTTTTATTATTATTTAGGGTACCTGTTAGTGTGATGCCTTAAAGGCTGCTCGGTTTCTTCTTGACTATTTAACACCGTTATTTTTGAGACACGAAATCTTCTCATAAGTTTTTCATCATCAGTTTTCTTTCGTGATTTACCATATTTAGCATATTAATAATTTCATGATATAATGATATTTCTTCTTCTACTGGAATAATGTTTCCATTATAAAAATATCTTTTTTGCTTTTTTATTATTCAGTTTGTGTACTAACACTCAAATTGTAAAATTTCTGAGGTTAGAAATTACTTTGAAACTACTTATAAGCCAGTAAAAGTGACCGATAAGTTAAAGAGCAGATAAAGAACTTTAAAGACAGGATTTAATTTAAAACACAGTGAAGATCCGTTTTGTGATTACAGAGAAGAATTTATAATAATGTTTATAAAGAGATGGAAAGACCGGCCCTAAAGCCGACAAATCGAATCCCAAATCCATTATCACCAAAGCAAAAATTATGTGTATTTTTAAGATAAATTCATTTTTCACTGAAATGATTATATGCACTATCTGTTATAGGTATAACTTCCTTATTATAGAATAAAATACCAGATCGTAGATACACGACTTATAAATTCGATAATATATGATAATTAATATACTTTAATAAAAGCGTATTGACCATTTGTTGGTGGCACTGGACTTGCTTGATGATGAAAATAGTTTTAAAATTATAAAACTACTTCACCGCTATACACAAGACACCCCAAAAATCATGTACACGTATTTCGTTTCATATGGCGATGCAAAGTTTAATTCCGGATCGAACTGTCAGCGTTTCCTCTGCCTGTCTTCAACTGTTTTGTAGTAATGGAAGGTTTTTGGTGCACTTACCTAAAATTAATTGTAAATCGTCATAATTTCTCTGTAACTAGGTTTTAGTATGGCAGTTAATGTTATAATTAGTAAATAGACAGATTTTAATATATATTTATACTTTTATATTATATAAATATATAAAAACTGAAAAGAAACTGTTTCAAAATATTATTGTCACAAATTGATCACCTGACTTAAATGAGTATAAACTTATTAGTATTACCACAGTATTACCACAGTATTACCTTCTCTAGAAGGCGGTGGTATATATAGGTACCTTAACTTGGTATTAGGTTTGTAGTTAAAGATGCATATATTATATAATTTCTTGTGCAATGTAGAAAAACATACTTACAATATATACAATAATTACATATAATATGGAAAACTGATAAACTAATAATAATTTTCAGCGAAAAAATAATATTATCAAGATTTATTGACACTTATTATATATAATTTGGTACAGACATTATTGGTCACTATTTGTGTCACATATATTATACTTCACCTTTATTAATTATTTTAATTCAATTTGAAACTATCAAAATCTTAGAAAATAAATCTTGCCATTTTGCCATTAAAAGGAAGAGATGGTGGTTGGTCTTTCAACCTAGACCTTCAACCTAGGTTTAATTAATAAAAAATAAAACTCCCACTGTAAAATTAAAGTATTTATTATTAAACATAACATCCTTTACTGCGTTCAAAACCCTGTATATTTGTTTATATTTTTATTCTTATTTACCAGGATAGTAGACTAAATCATATTAAATTTCAGGACTCGGAAGATGGGAACTCCACCATATCGGTTTTGTCTTTTATACCCACAAGGCAAGACAATGGTCGAACGCTTACGTGTAAAGCATCTAATCACCTGGTGCAAAGAGGAGTAGAAGAAGCCACCGTGAAATTAAACGTTTTCTGTAAGTTCTTTCGATGAATATAAAAACTACTACGTTGTTAATTATTAGGATCCTCCAAGAGGATTTTCTTTGTTTGTTCCGCCTTCCTCGTAGTTCAACTGTTCTCTCAACAATTCCGAGACTTCCTCCCCATTACTTTTTTCATTACAACCTGGAAATCTTAAGAAAATCTGCACGCTTGTTTGTAGCGAGATGTGGGAAGTGAAGTAGTTTCGTTAATCTCATTTGCTCGATGGAATTAGAAATTATTTAGGAGTTGCTTCCAACGCGAGTTCCATAAAGTTTTTCATTGTATACTTTATATATTAGGAACTAGATATATATATAGGAAGAAAAATAGTTGTTTCACAAAAATATGTGCTATCGGTCCAGCTTTAAATCAAATTTAGTAAAAATAAATTTATTGCTATACTTTAATCTATCTAATATATCTATGTAACTGTCCATCTTTGGACAGTTCTTTAAAAGTCCATCTGAACTTGATTTTTTGCGTACCTTGACATAATCACTTAAGTGTTTATGTTTATATACAAGTTATAATTTAAAGTGAACAATAAAATAAATAATAGTAAATGAGACTAGTAATATATAAAATAATATATATTAAAATATATAGAAATAAAACGTAATACTATTTAAAAAATTTGTGAATTTTCACAATAGTAATTGAAATGAAAAAATAAAATGAAAATAAAAAATGGTGGCATCATTTAACACGCAAACCATCTAGTCCGAATTCTAGCAAGTGGAAAAATATTGAAAATATTTAAATTCATTATAAAGGTTGAAGGTAGCACAGTACACTTATAATAACAAAGTTGTTTGTTGCACATAATTATATCAGCCTGTATACTTCACTATATTTATAAATCATCTAGATAGTCACTTCTGTTAATCATTTTTTCATTTTTCCTAACTAATAACTTCAAAAAGCTACGAAATTGTAGAAGAAGTACTAAAAACTCACCCTGTATACATATCTCCACAAAACTGTCAGTTTGTTAATTATTTGTAAGTTTTCTATCTAATTAATTTTGTAGTAATGCATTTGTGGTACTTTTAATTTGTTTTCATTTTATCTATGGCTTTGTGTAGGGAACGAAAAATGCTTATGTAATTCCATTCCAAAATCATCTCAGAATCATTATCAGAATTTAAAATATGTCCCGCTCCAAGACTTAATTAGAGTAGCAGGATTTTATAACCTGTTCCGAATAAAAAAATATCTGAGATAGTCGAATTTAGTGTGATACATTCGTAAACAGCAATATAAAATCAAGCCACGGGGTAATTGCAGAAAATGCCAGATAATCTTTGGAAAGAGGATTGAAACCTTTTGTGTTTCAGATGTGCCTATTCTCCACCTGTCTCTTGGCTCCACCCTGAACCCCGATGACATTGAAGAGGGAGATGATGCTTACTTTGAATGTAAAGTGAACGCAAACCCCTGGGCATACAAAGTACTTTGGAAACATAACGTAAGTTATTATTATTTTCTCTCTAAACCAGTTTAATTAAGTACTAAAAATACGGGAGCATTATGAAATAAATGTTTACAAGGCAATCGGTTCAATAAGACTCAGTCGTTTAAAGTGCACATATTAACATTTTTCTGTTTAATATATTTTTGCATTGTTTGATTCTCCTAATACCTGATACTCAGTCGAAATGTCCCCCATACCTTATACTTAAAATTTATACTTTCAGAGATATTTTGATTTTTTTAAATTATTGACAGGTGCAGAGTGTCACTATTAAATAAATATCTCTGACATTATCGGTAACAGAAAAATGATTTTGGGATCTCACCGAGTCACAACTGATCTACCTATGGATAGGGATTTTAGTTCGAAAACCTATACAGGGTATCTGTTATTACATAGCCAATTTATGAATGTTTAAACATCTGAAAATCATTTTTTAAAATGTGAATGGAATTACTAGAAAATTACATGTTTTAGAGAAAAACGAAGTCTTATTAGTTGGCTTTGCAACAAAAAAAAAAATATACGTTTAAATGTAACATTTATTTTTAATCTCCAAATTCAACAATAAAGTTGATTTTTAAATTGTGTTTTCTAGAATTTTCCATTCTTATTCTTTAGAAAATAATTATAGAAATTTGCCAGGAACTTGCCTATTGAAAAATAAACAATATTACATATTTTTTCAAAAAGTTATTCAATACCTATAAATAAAATTTTCATTCATGTGTATTCAAAATTCTGGATCAAATCTAATTTTAAAGATATACGAATAATGTCTGTTAATCATGTAGGCATTGACGTTGTTCTGTCACTATTTTTTTATGGTAATTTATAGTTGGTTTTTTTTTGGGATTACACCACCTGTAAAATAACAAAAAGCAAAAAACCAGACGCATACAAATTAAATATTCAAAGTGTAGTAACAAGGCAAACTTCTAAGTTTGCCCCAAAAAACCACTTTATAATGTGTGATAAAATAATATATATTATATTAACTAAATATATTAACTAAATAATAATATTATAATATTATATATTATATATATAATATATTAACTAAATTTATTATAATTGATGGTAATTTTGTATCTCAAATATCAATAGTGTCGTATCTCATGTATGTTCTTTATTTTTTAGTATGTCGGTCTTTTTAATATATTGAGAAAATCTCCTATATAGAGCGAAACGTCCATTTTTAACGAAATAAATAAATCATTTTCTCTTCAACAAAAAGTTAAAAACATTTTTTCTCAAAAAACCTCAAACGTAAGGATCCTTAACAGTTTTTACGAAATTTTATAAAATATCTCATAGCGCATAGATATATTTTTCATCACTTCCGGTTTAACTGGATATGACCCTAACTTTCAATATTTAAATGAAACGTCCTGTATATTTTCATCTTTTGCTATTTATACCTCAATCGTAAACAATCTTGTAAATGGAACAAGGTATACCTCTAAAATAGAAACCAACGTTGTTATACTGAAAAAGTCATTATTTTCACCCATTGCAGTAATAATTTTGAACTCGTAGATACTCATATATCATACTAAGATATCTCATCACAAATTAAGGCTTCTGTCATTAGTATTCATAATGACGCCGGAGTTAACCTTAATTTAACGATTGCAAATGATGGTCCATTTAAATGGCCCGCATGTTCCCCAGACTTAAATCCTCAAAACTAAATTTTGTGGGGTTACATAAAAGATCAAATTTATAAAAATTAATGGCACAACAAGAAAGCAATGAGAAACCGGCTCCAAAATTATTACAAAATATCCCACAAGGGTATTTAGGGTGATTCAACAAATTTTGTAACGGACGGAACACGGAGGCATGTCTTAATAGTAATAGTGATATTTTATAATTAAATTTGTAATTTTTATTTTTAATATTTTGCAAAGAAAATCGGTTTTTAATTTGGTGATTGTTTCCTTATATTTAATTCCAATATTATAGTACACATATTAATTATAGTAAAATAATTTTTTTGTACAGGGTGGGCAAATAAGAGAGAACGCCGGCTGTATCTCGGAAACCGCTTATCGGAGAATTTCCAGAAAAAAATTTTAATAGTACCTAAATATGGCCAAGAGATGTCGCTGGAAATTATTTTCAAGTTCCTGAAATGACCGCTAGGGGGCATAACATCCATGCCCAACCAGAAAAATCAACTTTTCTCGAAAATTTGCCTAATAAAGTAGGTAGTACCGGAAATAAGTAAATATTAATCTATAGAAAATTTGACACTTTTTCGTGCAACTTATTTTTTTCTATCTTTTAAAATAAAGTGGTGGGGGGCGCCAAACTTTCTTTCCTTTAAACGTTAATAACTCTGCTCAGGATAAAACCTAATCTAACAAACGCAGTCTCATTAGAAAGGGCTTTTTTTAATGCATATTTAGAGTCTTGAAAGCTGGTTTTGTTACTTTTATTATAGCCGCTAGAGGGCGCTGTCTGCTAACATAACAAATATAGCGGATTTTCTAGAAAATTTTAAATGGCACGATATATTTATTGTCATATATTTAAATAAAGGACAACAATCCCTAAAATTCAGTGAAAACCGCACCTTTCTATCTCATTCCTAACGGAAGATAATACCAAAAGAATTGGTAATATCTTGGCAACTGGAGATTTGTGATGTAGCTTTTCACCTTAGCATTTAAAATCGACTCGTGATAGCCTATTATTAATAAAATATAATAAAAAAAAAATTGTTGCGGAACTGAAAAGTCGTTAGTGCTTGTAATTTTTTCAAAGAATATAATAAAAGAGATAAAAGTAAAAATTATAAAAATTTGAGACAAATTTAAACTGATGCGGCAAAAGCTGACTTTGTAAACGAATTCTTTATGAAATAATGTGGTGGCCCTGAAAACGACTGATTTATTTGGGGACGTGACGCTCAATGGCCTCTCAAATGTTCAAAATGTCGCCCATCGTTTTGGATACACAGTTACAACTGTTCTTGGGTAAACGAAACCTGGCTAGGTATTATATTAAACAAGTTGAAAATGAAATTGATTACATCTATCTATTCTATAGATCCCCGATTGGACCTGTATGGACTTTTATTTATGGGAGCGATTAAAAAAACTAATTTACGCAATGAGGTTTGCCGCCACAAGAGAAGTGATGATATGATCTAACGTATTAAGGTCCCGTTCCCGTGCCAGAAGTGGAAACTGCAGTTTCATCTACCTAAGAACGGTTGGAATTGTGTATTGAAAACGATGGGCGACATTTTGAACATTTGAGAGGCCCTTGAACATCACGTCTCCAAATAAATCAGTCGTTTTCAGGACCACCACATTATTTCATAAAGAATACATTTACAAAGTCAGCATTTGTCGCATCAGTTTAAATTTGTTTAAATTTTTTTATACTTTTAAACTTTTACCTTTATCTCATATCATATTTTTTGAAAAAATTACAAGCACTAACGACTTTTTAGTTCCGCAACAGTTTTTTTCTTATATTTTATTAATGATAGGCTATCACTAGTCGATTTTGAATGCTAAGGTGCATGACAAAGGCTACAGGGCTACATCAGAAATGTCCAGTTGCAATTGTTTGGTAATATCTTCCGCTAGGAATGAGATAAAAAGCTGCGGTTTTCACTGAATTTTAGGGATTGTTGTCCTTTATTTAATTATATGACAATAAATATATCATGCCATTTGAAATTTTCTAGAAAATCCGCTATATTTGTTATGTTAGCAGACAGCGCCCTCTAGCGGCTATAATAAATGTAACAAAACCAGCTTTCATGACTCTAAATATGCATTAAAAAAAGCCCATTCTAATGAGACTGAGTTTGTTAGATTCGGTTTATCCTGAGCCGAGTTATTAACGTTTAAAGGAAAGAAAGTTTGGCGCCCCCCCATCACTTTATTTTAAAAGATAGAAAAAAATAAGTTGCACGAAAAAGTGTCAAATTTCCTCTAGATTAATATTTACTTATTTCCGGTACTACTTTATTAAGCAAATTTTCGAGAAAAGTTATTTTTCTCTGGTTGGCCATGGATGTTATGCCCCCTAGCGGTCATTTCAGGAACTTGAAAATAATTTCCAGCGACATCTCTTGGCCATATTTACTATTAAAAATTTTTACCGGAAATTCTCCGATAAGCGGTTTCCGAGATACAGCCGGCGTTCTCTCTTATTTGCCTTGCACCTAATAACTTTGGTTTTACTTTTAGAGGTTCTATTTGTTTAGAATGTAAGGATAAATAACACCAGATGAAAATATACAGGGCGTTCTATTTAAATTTGAGGGTCATTTCCAGTTAAACTGGGAGGGAAGAAAAATATATCCATGCTCTATCAGATATAAAATATAATAAAAAAAATTCCAAAGAACATATAGTATACTGTAACTTTAGTATTGAGTCCATTCACTAGATCGAAATAAGCCCTAAATTGGCGTTCGTCTCGTGTCTAATTATAAAAAAACTATAAAAGATAGCGACTTTTAGTAAAAAAGTATTGAAAGATAAGACTTTAATTTAAATCCCTATAGTAGTAATTTTTTGTAATTCGTTTTATATTTAAAATTCCAGGCAAACAATCTTGTACTAAAATATTTTTTAAAATAGTATTTTAAAAAATTATTGCAATTATGAGACAAATCCGGTACCCTTGCAATGAGGGCTAACTTTATTTAGTTAGTTAGATTTAGTTATTTAGATTTCGGAGGTGCACCTCCGAAATCTAAATAATTCGATAGTGGAAATATGTAAGTCTTCACCCATCGGCTACCCAGCCTCTCAACCCGACGCCCAATTTATGTCTATCAAGTCTACAGTGAATGGACCCTTAACAGAGATATTTCGGTGTTTCCCATTAAAAAGTCTACCCTGGTTCACAGGGCGGATTAAATAAATTATATATTAACAGCAAATTTAAGAAATTATCTATTTATGTCTATTTATGTTCAATATTTACCTTCAGCAAATCCTTTTGTTTCATAGTATCGACAAATAAATTTTAGCCGAAACTCTTTCGTCTAATATAAAAATCATTTATGATCCCAGCAAGAGTGTTTTAACATGTATATAAAATAACTCTTAATTAAACTTGGATCAATTATTATTCACGAAACCTACGAAGCAACTACAAATACTCGTAAAAATACAAAACAAATGTATAAGGCTCCGGTATGTACAACTTAATTTAAAGATGATGCAAGACATTATTTTCTAAACAGCACTTTATAAACAGGTAACTTTGGCATATGTAAATAACATTAATTCATTAACTGTCAGCTTTTTGCTGACAGATGATTACCAATATTATAATATACCTTATTCAAATAAAGATTTAAGATATATGGAAATCTGAGAAGAAGCCTTAAATAAATTTTTGAAGTGCACAAATTCCAAAAATAAGTGTATTTATACGATATTGTAATGATAATAATAGTAAATGTGTATTGAAATAAAATCAAATAAATACCAATAACAGTTTAATATTAAATTGGGAGAGTGATCGTGAAGATGCTATCTTTTGTTTACATTTAGCTATTAGTCTACATTAACGGGACATAGTTCAATTTACCTCGATTATGAAATTGTAAGTAAACGCATCGTAGTTTATAGTTTATGGCTCATACAACCAATGAAAATTTATGAACAATTTCCTCGAGATGAAGGATTTATTATGTGAGTTGCATGTCGACCATTATCTATGTTCAGAAATAATATCAAGTTACGGCTTGGGCTCTTTCCAGGGCATACTCACCCTCAAGGAAGCGGCCTAGTTAAGAAATTTTTGTTTAAGTTATAAAAGTCTTGACAATGAGGTTCTTTGAGCACTATAAATATATAGTGATCTATTTTGAGATAACCAGATAACCTCCATTGTGTTGGAAATTCCATCATCAGTTATAGAGTTTTTAGGAATACGACTTAGTAACTACGACTTGTGATATCAGTAGAATGGAAGAGGTTTCACCTTTCACCTTTTTGGAATAAAGTCTTAAGCAGAATGTGTACCAAATAAAAAGACAAATATAGCAACACATGATTTACTATTTACATCTTTGTTTATATAGGAACTAAGCCAAAAAGTTAACTAAGAGATAAATTATTAATGAAATTATCAAATATTATGGTTCAATAACTAATGAGGTTTTCCAGGTTTCCCTCATTCCAGCACTGAATGGTGGTTAGGGCCTACCAACGTAAGTCGTTCCTGAGGTGCAAATGCGGCCCGCGAAATAATAATATACCGCCCCCTCTCCCACACAAGTCTCAGACTTTCGGGCTAATCCTTGTGATTAGAATGAGGGGTAGAGATATTATTATTATTATTATTATAATAAAGTTTTATATTTTCTCGTTACATGATTTATTATATTCACATTTTAGTGACTAAACGAAGATTCATTCTGAAGATGAAGATATTTGAACGAATTCAGCTTTTCAAACTCAAAGATGAAGTCATCATAGTAAACTCAGTTTTTTTAAATGACAATGTGACCGTGCTGAACATCATTTAAAAGATATTTCAGTTGTCTACATTTTTGTCTTTGAAAAATGATAATAGAAATACCGCGGTCATGTTAGCACCAGGCCGGCCGGCACTAAATTCGAGCGCGCTGCAATCCACCACGGTCAAACGTGAATGTCTTGCAGCGCGCTCGAAATGTATCTTCGTAAGAATTCTTTTTGAAAATAATATAAGTACTTAATTAACTAACGCTCATTCATCTACTACATAGATAACCTAAATAGAAGATGTAATTAACATATAATATAATATTTTCATATGAGACATTATGAAAAATAAGCAATTTTTGACCTTTTTCCAATAGACTGTATATTGGCTCATATTTACTTGCTTTATATGAATGCAATACAGATCACAGTACAAAATACAAAACAATACAGAATACAAAAAAATCTACAATTTCCATCCTTAGCCGACCAGTGTGAGCGCATAATTTGATATATTATTAAATAACAATTCGCAAAATTCAAAGTGCCGTTAAAAATCGAAAAAAATTTATAAACGCTTCAAACTTTATTGGCATATAAAACCAACCCCCTGCTACACCCTGGTACCAAAAATATAGGTGTGGATGCGGTAGGGGTCTCAAAAATTAAGTTGGCCCTCGCCGACCCACATACACACATACAAATCTTGAAAAAAACACATAAAAAGAAATGTACAAAATCAGAAAATTAATATATAATAAAATCACTCGGCATACTTACGCAGTATAGTCTATTATTAAGGGCCGAATAGAAAAATTATGCATTTCTACCAGGGAACAATTTTTTAATAATAATTTTTTATCGAAAATACCGGGCCAACATGGGACTTGGTGGCTGGAGCTGGGTCTCACGAAAAAAATAAAGACTTTTTCTAAAAAAAAAATCATACTGTCACATTCAGGACATATCGTGGTTTATGCGGAATACAAAAAATATACAGTTTCCACCCTTAGCCGGCCACTGTGGGCGCATAAATTTCACTTTTTAACAAACAAATAACAATTCGCAAAATTCAAATAGCCGTAAAAAATCGAAAAAAATATATAAACACTTAATACCTTCTGGGCATATAAAACCAACCCCCTGCTACACCCTGGTACCAAAAATATCGATGTGGATGCGGTAGGGGTCGCAAAAATAAAGTTGGCCCTCGCCAACCCACATACAAATCTTGAATAAAACACATAAAAAGAAATGTAAAAAATCAGAAAATTAATATATAATAAAATCACTCGGTACACTTACGCACTATAGTCTATTCTAAGGAGTGGAATAGAAAAATTATCGGTTTCTACCAGGGAACAATTTTTTAATCATAATTTTTTATCGAAAATACCGGGCCAACACGGGACTTGGTCGCTGGAGCTGGGTCTCACGGAAAAAATAACAACTTTTTCTAAAAAAAAATCATACTGTTACATTCAGGACATATCGTGGTTTATGCAGAATACAAAAAATATACACTTTCCACCCCATGGGTGGCCACTGTGGGCCCATAAAGTTCACTTTTTACTAAAGAAATAACAATTCCCTAAATTGAAAGTGCCGTAAAAAATCGAAAAAAATATATAGACACTTAATACTTTCTGGGCATATAAAACCAACCCCCTGCTACACCCTGATACCAAAATTATCGATGTGGATGCGGTAGGGGTCTCAAAAATAAAGTTGGCCCTCGCCGACCCACATACAAATCTTGAATAAAACACATAAAAAGAATTGTAAAAAATCTGAAAATTAATATATAATAAAATCACTCGGTATACTTACGCACTATAGTCTATTGTTAAGGGCCGAATAGAAAAATTATGGATTTCTACTAGGGAACAATTTTTTAATCATAATTTTTTATCGAAAATACCGGGCCAACACGGGACTTGGTGGCTGGAGCTGGGTCTCACGGAAAAAATAACGACTTTTTCTAAAAAAAAATCATACTGTCACATTCAGGACATATTGTGGTTTATGCATAATACAAAAAATATACACTTTCCACCCAATGGGTGGCCACTCTGGGCCCATAAAGTTCACTTTTTACTAAAGAAATAACAATTCCCTAAATAGAAAGTGCCGTAAAAAATCGAAAAAAATATATAAACGCTTTACACTTTCTGGGCATATAAAACCAACCCCCTGCTACACCCTGGTACCAAAATTATCGATGTGGATGCGGTAGGAGTCTCGAAAATAAAGTTGGCCCTCGCCGACCCACATACAAATCTTGAATAAAACACATAAAAAGAAATGTAAAAAATCTGAAAATTAATATATAATAAAATCACTCGGTATACTTACGCACTATAGTCTATTGTTAAGGGCCGAATAGAAAAATTATGGATTTCTACTAGGGAACAATTTTTTAATCATAATTTTTTATCGAAAATACCGGGCCAACACGGGACTTGGTGGCTGGAGCTGGGTCTCACGGAAAAAATTAAGACTTTTTCTAAAAAAAAATCATACTGTCACATTCAGGACATATCGTGGTTTATGCATAATACAAAAAATATACACTTTCCATCCTATGGGTGGCCACTGTGGGCCCATAAAGTTCACTTTTTACTAAAGAAATAACAATTCGCTAAATTCAAAGTGCCGTAAAAAATCGAAAAAAATATATAAACGCTTTACACTTTCTGGGCATATAAAACCAACTCCCTGCTACACCCTGATACCAAAATTATCGATGTGGATGCGGTAGGGGTCTCGAAAATAAAGTTGGCCCTCGCCGACCCACATACAAATCTTGAATAAAACACATAAAAAGAAATGTAAAAAATCTGAAAATTTATATATAATAAAATCACTCGGTATACTTACTCACTATAGTCTATTCTTAAGGGCGGAATAGAAAAATTATGGATTTCTACCAGGGAACAATTTTTTAATAATAATTTTTTTTCGAAAATACCGGGCCAACACGGGACTTGGTCGCTGGAGCTGGGTCTCACGAAAAAAATAAAGACTTTTTCTAAAAAAAAATCATACCGTCACATTCAGGACATATCGTGGTTTATGTAGATTACAAAAAATATACACTTTCCACCCCTTGGGCGGCCACTGTGGGCCCATAAATTTCACTTTTTACTAAAGACATAACAATTCGCTAAATTCAAAGTGCCGTAAAAAATCGAAAAAAATATATAGACACTTAATACTTTCTGGGCATATAAAACCAACCCCCTGCTACACCCTGATACCAAAATTATCGCTGTGGATGCGGTAGGGGTCTCAAAAATAAAGTTGGCCCTCGCCGACCCACATACAAATCTTGAATAAAACACATAAAAACAATTGTAAAAAATCTGAAAATTAATATATAATAAAATCACTCGGTATACTTACGCACTATAGTCTATTGTTAAGGGCCGAATAGAAAAATTATGGATTTCTACTAGGGAACAATTTTTTAATCATAATTTTTTATCGAAAATACCGGGCCAACACGGGACTTGGTGGCTGGAGCTGGGTCTCACGGAAAAAATAACGACTTTTTCTAAAAAAAAATCATACTGTCACATTCAGGACATATTGTGGTTTATACATAATACAAAAAATATACACTTTTCACCCTATGGGTGGCCACTCTGGGCCCATAAAGTTCACTTTTTACTAAAGAAATAACAATTCCCTAAATTGAAAGTGCCGTAAAAAATCGAAAAAAATATATAAACGCTTTACACTTTCTGGTCATATAAAACCAACCCCCTGCAACACCCTGGTACCAAAATTATCGATGTGGATGCGGTAGGAGTCTCGAAAATAAAGTTGGCCCTCGCCGACCCACATACAAATCTTGAATAAAACACATAAAAGGAAATGTAAAAAATCTGAAAATTTATATATAATAAAATCACTCGGTATACTTACTCACTATAGTCTATTCTTAAGGGCCGAATAGAAAAATTATGGGTTTCTACCAGGGAACAATTTTTTAATCATAATTTTTTATCGAAAATACCGGGCCAACACGGGACTTGGTCGCTGGAGCTGGGTCTCACGAAGAAAATAAAGACTTTTTCTAAAAAAAAATCATACCGTCACATTCAGGACATATCGTGGTTTATGTAGATTACAAAAAATATACACTTTCCACCCCTTGGGCGGCCACTGTGGGCCCATAAATTTCACTTTTTACTAAAGACATAACAATTCGCTAAATTCAAAGTGCCGTAAAAAATCGAAAAAAATATATAGACACTTAATACTTTCTGGGCATATAAAACCAACCCCCTGCTACACCCTGATACCAAAATTATCGATGTGGATGCGGTAGGGGTCTCAAAAATAAAGTTGGCCCTCGCCGACCCACATACAAATCTTGAATAAAAAATCTGAAAATTAATATATAATAAAATCACTCGGTATACTTACGCACTATAGTCTATTGTTAAGGGCCGAATAGAAAAATTATGGATTTCTACTAGGGAACAATTTTTTAATCATAATTTTTTATCGAAAATACCGGGCCAACACGGGACTTGGTGGCTGGAGCTGGGTCTCACGGAAAAAATAACGACTTTTTCTAAAAAAAAATCATACTGTCACATTCAGGACATATTGTGGTTTATGCATAATACAAAAAATATACACTTTTCACCCTATGGGTGGCCACTCTGGGCCCATAAAGTTCACTTTTTACTAAAGAAATAACAATTCCCTAAATTGAAAGTGCCGTAAAAAATCGAAAAAAATATATAAACGCTTTACACTTTCTGGGCATATAAAACCAACCCCCTGCAACACCCTTGTACCAAAATTATCGATGTGGATGCGGTAGGAGTCTCGAAAATAAAGTTGGCCCTCGCCGACCCACATACAAATCTTGAATAAAACACATAAAAGGAAATTTAAAAAATCTGAAAATTTATATATAATAAAATCAGTCGATGTACTTACGTATTATAGTCTACTCTTAATGGCCCAATGTGAAATTGATCGATTTCTACCAAGGAACAATTTTTTTTTTTCAACATTTTTTATCGAGAACACCGAACCAAGACGGAACTTGTCGCTGGAGCTGGGCCTCATGAAAAAAAATACTAACTTTTTCTACAAACAGAATCACACTGTCACATTGAAGATATATCAGGGTTTGTGCAGAATACAAAAAATATACACTTTCAACCCTTAAGTGACCAGTGTCGGTGCATATATTGCACTTAGTATTAAAGAAATAACAATTCGCAAAATTCAGAATACCGTAAAAAAAAAATAGAAAAATGCTTAAACTTTTTTTGAGAATATAAAACCAACCCCATACTACGCTCTGGCACCAAAAATGTTTATCTGGATGCGGTAGGGGTTGCAAAAATGATGTTGGCCCTTGACGACGCACTTACAAATCTTGAATAAAATACATAAAAAAAATAATAAGAATCAGAAAATTTATTTTACGCAAAATATTTTGTGGAGACGTAAAATCAACCTTTTTTTTCACTTGCCATAAGAAAAAATATTCTGGCCACAACGGGAACTTCAACACCAAAGTTGGCCCGATACGCTGCAAGTTACCAAATGCTGAAAAATACACAGAAACAGTCGTGGAAAATCGGAAAAATAGTTTTATTAACACATGTTCGATTTGCGAGTGGAATACAATGTGCTAAACGTACGAAATAAAAAAATAATCTCTTCGAAGAAAAACTATTTTTCGAGCAAAATCCAATGCAGGAGATACCCGGCCAAATCAAAGTTGTTTTGGAGCTGGGTGTTTCCACAGAAGAATGCTTACTTTTTTGAAAAAATTATCACTGGGCCTTATTAAGGACACATAGGACTACCTTATCTATTAACCTAAACATTTTATTTTTATCATACTCAGGCGCTACGGGGATATAATAGACGATTTTAATAATGTTTTAGAAAAGTGCCCTAAAAATATGAAAATTTGAATTGGCGCAATATATTTTCTGGTGACATAAAACCAACCTTTTTCTTTCACCAGGCACAAGAAAAATTATTCTGGTTGCAACCGGGAATCCGGCACCAGAGTTGGCCGAATTCGCTTCAAGTTATTAACCAATGCCGGACGCCAGTGATGACCGAAAAATTCAAAAGTTGATTTGGTACTACGTCTCTGAACGTAAAGCCGAAACTTTTAAATAAAAATTTCCACTGTGTCCCGCTAAGGACATTGTGAATAAACCAAAACATTTTACGGTTTATTTAGGTTGAAACCATGTACCTACCATGTACTTTCTTTTGTTAGCTGAACAACAAACATCAAATCTCAAATCTTGTTCGTGCTTTACTAGTCTTGTATAATATTATGTAAAGTCTGTTTAAAATGTATACGAAGTTCACTGACCGCCTAAAGGAACAATCGCTATTGTCATATGCGGGCTGTGGGAAGTCCACAGCCCACATGGTGGTGTTTAAAATATGCATAGGTATAAAAACCTATTTTCGACACCCTAAAAAAAAAAAATGCCTACGCTGATGACTAGCGCTCATCTTCGCCGTTTTGCCGGTCAGTGTACTTCATATACATTTTATACGGACTGTAGGTACATTGATGCGTTTTTGCGAGCCTTTTTACAATACAAATCAGATATACCACTTGTTAATCACAGAAAGAATTATTAAACTCACTATCACTTGATAAATAATGTTCTATAAAGTAATAATCACATTTGACGTGTCATTGTCGGCTTCAAGTGCCTTACTAAATGCTCGGACTCGTACTCGTAAATCAGGTGTGGTGTTGGGACACGTTTACCAGATTTTCTTATATAGAAACCTAACGTCGCGAACACTGTCACTGTAGTAAGACACTAACCAAATAGTCTGGCGTTTCCTCGTTTCCATCCCGCTAACTTTGAAGAATTTACATGGTACATATCAGATCGCTATTCTACACATACCAACCTATTCTACTAAGTACCTACACTGTACTTAGTGTTTGTATTATGTGCACTCCAGTGGCGGGCGGTTCGTGGTTTTCGCGACTAAGGAAGTAGTGATATGCGGAATGCCGCTGACTTTAGACATGTGATTTGACCGTACACACGAAAACTAATATATCTACAGTTAGCCAGGTCAATTATTGTTTTTAAAATAATTTCTCAACATAAATGAAAATTACATATTACGCCTAAGCCGTTCAATATATTGTAAAAATTTCTGTTGGGTATAATAAAAAGTCAGTGGCGTCACGTTTATTGTACACGGTGACTGAAAAAATTGTTACGTCGTAAACTTACCTTTTCATAATGGAACCCCCTATATATTGCGCATGTGATTCTACTGAAAATTCTCTACATTTTTTGATACAAGGTTTTGTGGGTGCAAAGTCGATAGTGACTGAGAAAAATATCTTTTAGTAGATAAAATGTCTCTCTGTTTCGCGATAAATTTTAAAGTTGAAGGAAATACTAATGCCACCGCGAAAAATCTACCATAATAATATGTAGTAAGCGAGATTGTCAGGTCATAAGATTTCATTATTATAAAGGGTGGTTGACTTTTGCTAAACCATTGTGTTCTCGTTTTTCTTAAATGGAACACCCTGTGTATCAGTAGTAGTAGTAGCACATGTGATTCAATATACAATTTTGATATTAGTTTATATGAGTGTAAAGTCAACATTTATTGAGGAAAATTTATTGTAATAGTAAAAATTTGTTTTACTCACAAAAAACGTTAACAGTTGAAATAAAGAGTCCATCACGAAATATTTCATATACTTATGTATAATACTGTTCTGTAAAAAATGTCCATTGCGGGCACTATGTATAAAAATTTAGAAAACTATCAAACAAACCTGAAGAGCTAACTTAATAAATTGATCAGCTCATTGTTCTGACGTGTAATGATACTCGAAATCGGAAGTGTTTCAAAATGTATTGGAATTATTTGCAGCAACAACATAGATGTGGCGTTAATAGATGTGTGGCATTTATAAAATGAAAATGATGAATAAGTTACAAATGAGAACAGTCTCAGAAAAAAATATTTCTAATCATACAAGATGTTCAATTACCCTCCATTCTTTTTGAATACATAAATGAAATCACGCGGAAAAGTATCGTTCCGCATTTTTCAGTCAGTTGAGTGATACGAAAAAAAATTAGGACTCTTTGTTTCATGTCAGTAGGTACCCTAAGCCGTTCCTGGCTCCTGGTGGTACGTGGGGATGATCTTCACCGTGGGTCGACAGTGACCAGAAGGTGTAGTCCTGAGTTCTGCCGCCCGGATATTTTAGTGGGCGTCGGTGTGTGGATGCTTTATAACCTTTAGTACAAACAAATGATCTGCTATCCGAGAGAACGTGACTTTAATGTAAAGAAGGTTCTTGTTGCTGGAATTGTAGCAATCCAAAGAAACAGTTTGAACGTTTCTGAAAAGAAAATTGCGAAGGTCATTATCCATAAAGAATTTTAATATTGATCCAATGTTTAGCTTTAGAAGTTGTTTATCGTATGATATATCCTCCGTGTCTGTTGGTCAAAAATATTTATGTCAAAACTGGTTAAATTGGATACCTATGAAGGCGTAGAAGTTCCACAATAAAAATAAAAATTGTTAAACTTAAAATTCTGACTTTTCTCAGAATTCTGACTTTTATCACAGAAATCTGCCTTTTATCACAGAATTCTCGCTTTTATCTCAGAATTCTGACTTTATTTCAGATTTCTGACGTACAACTCAGAATTCTGACTTTCATCTCTGAATTCTGACTTGTATCTCAGAATTGTAACTTTTATCTCAGAATTCTGACTTATAACTCAGAATTCTGGTAAGTTAATGTAAAGCGTAAGTTAATGTAGAGTAATTGATTGATTTATTTTAACCTCAAAAATCTCGCTCTTTTAATTAAAATCTCTCTCGTTTTTGACAGAACCGCTCGCTCGAAAAAATATAATATGTACAGTGTGTCCACGTGAAGGACTTACTACACTTGTAACTTTTTTAAACTCTTGGCGGATTTTCAATTGTTTTTTTATTATGTTGGTATTCCAAATGTGCATTCAACGAGTAGGTAACTTTATTTTTGGGATGTAATCATGGCCAGCTACGACCACTTTTATTGGCTCAAATTTCAGAAAGTATTACCTATTAGGGATTTTTTTTGAGAAAAACTGATGACGGTTTCTTATTTAGAATAACTTAAAACCTACTAGTACCGATTTTCAGTGTACTTAGATACAGGGTGTCCAAGAAAAGAAAATGTACTTTTATTGAATTAAATTTTAGAAAGTATTATTAGGGATTTTTTAGAGAAAAACGGATGACGGAATCTTATGTAGGATAACTTAAAACCTACCCGTACCAATACGTGTTCTAAAACACAGGGTGTCCAAGAAAAAAAAAATATTATTTTTGACACGAATACGAATTATTAAGCACTAACAATTTTATCGTAAAACTAACAATACAAAATCGATTCAGGTACGTTAAGTTATCCTAAATAAGAGTCCGGCCATCCGTTTTTCTGTAAAAAAATTTATTATAATACTTTCTGTAATTTTATTCAGCCAAATGCACTTTTCCAACCGTCTCTTACAACTCGGTCTTTTATCTCTCAATTCTGACTCGATAAGTCAGAATTCTTAGATAAAAGTCAGAATTCTGAGATAAAACTGAGAATGTTAAGTTTTAAAATTTTTATTTTTAGTATGACCCTTCTACGCCTTCGTAGATACCTACTAAATCAATTGGAAAATCTATACGTTATTCTACAAATTTTTATGAATCAGCTAGAGAAAAATTAAATATTTGTGACATTTTTGCAAATTTTATTTCTGATTGTGTTAGAATCTAATATTTCATAACATAAAAACCTAAAAGATTCAAACTATTCATTATTATCAAGCTGTTACCTCATTTCTCAAGGATATATTTCTAATTTCTTTAGTCAAAAATATTAGATATTTATTTGTAGTAGGTAAGCGATATCCAACGATTTTTTTTGAGTATATATAATAACAAGTCAGTAATATGGAAAACGTGTCTATACCGAAAAGAGATAGTTAAAAAAGAAAATAATAAATCTTATATGGACTTGGCAGCTGATAACTGTCGCCTATAATTTAAAAACAATTTGTAATGTGATTTATAATCTAAAACATGAATACCTAATTTTAGAATGCGAGGTGCATTTAGTATCTGAAGATGTGATTATTTTCCCTACTACCGGATTAAGTAGGTATAAATATACGTTTGGCAGACTGGTGAAAAGATCCTGGAATTGAAGTTACGCTTGAGAAATAAATACTACAATTTTTATATTTTTCGATCCATAGCACATTTAGAGTACTACAAACGTTATATTGCTACACTACTTTTAAATATACAATACAATACAATACAATTCAAACACACAGGAACAACGTTAAAAAACATTAAAAATGAAAACCAAAACTCAAAGCTCTCAGAAGAGAGGAATTTCCGTCAGCACGATTTGTTGCGAAAATACCGAAGGCGACCGAAGTCTACACCTGAGGCAGAGGCACAGCTTATTATGTACCTATGTAAGCTGTGACCTGTGGCGATTGGGGATGGTTAAGTTAAAATTCCAATTATTTTATTATCAACGGCCACTGTCTGTGTTTTCGCCAATGTTCGCTGACGTGCCACTGAAAGCCGACAATGACACGTCATAATATGTGATTATTACTTTATAGAACATTATTTATCATGTGATAGTGAGTTTAATAATTCTTTCTGTGATTAACAAGTGGTATATCTGATTTGTAATGTAAAAAGGCTCGCAAAAACGCATCAATGTACCTACAGTCCGTATATAATGTATATGAAGTACACTGACCGGCAAAACGGCGAAGATGAGCGCTAGTAATGAGCGTAGGAATTTTTTTTTTAGGGTGTCGAAAATAGGTTTTTATACCTATGCATATTTTAAACACCACCATGTGGGCTGTGGGCTTCCCACAGCCCGCATATGACAATAGCGATTGTTCCTTTAGGCGGTCAGTGAACTTCGTATACATTTTAAACAGACTTTACATAATATTATACAAGACTAGTAAAGCACGAACAAGATTTGAGATTTGATGTGTTTGTTGTTCAGCTAACAAAAGAAAGTACATGGTAGGTACATGGTTTCAACGTAAATAAACCGTAAAATGTTTTGGTTTATTCACAATGTCCTTAGCGGGACACAGTGGAAATTTTTATTTAAAAGTTTCGGCTTTACGTTCAGAGACCTAGTACCAAATCAACTTTTGAGTTTTTCGGTCATCACTGGCGTCCGGCATTGGTTAATAACTTGAAGCGAATTCGGCCAACTCTGGTGCCGGATTCCCGGTTGCAACCAGAATAATTTTTCTTGTGCCTGGTGAAAGAAAAAGGTTGGTTTTATGTCACCAGAAAATATATTGCGCCAATTCAAATTTTCATATTTTTAGGGCACTTTTTTAAAACATTATTAAAATCGTCTATTATATCCCCGTAGCGCCTGAGTATGATAAAAATAAAATGTTTAGGTTAATAGATAAGGTAGTCCTATGTGTCCTTAATAAGGCCCAGTGATAATTTTTTCAAAAAAGTAAGAGTTCTTCTGTGGAAACACCCAGCTCCAAAACAACTTTGATTTGGCCGGGTATCTCCTGCATTGGATTTTGCTCGAAAAATAGTTTTTCTTCGAAGAGATTATTTTTTTATTTCGTACGTTTAGCACATTGTATTCCACTCGCAAATCGAACATGTGTTAATAAAACTATTTTTCCGATTTTTTCCACGACTGTTTCTGTGTATTTTTCAGCATTTGGTAACTTGCAGCGTATCGGGCCAACTTTGGTGTTGAAGTTCCCGTTGTGGCCAGAATATTTTTTCTTATGGCAAGTGAAAAAAAAAGGTTGATTTTACGTCTCCACAAAATATTTTGCGTAAAATAAATTTTCTGATTCTTATTATTTTTTTTATGTATTTTATTCAAGATTTGTAAGTGCGTCGTCAAGGGCCAACATCATTTTTGCAACCCCTACGGCATCCAGATAAATATTTTTGGTGAGTGTAGTATGGGGTTGGTTTTATATTCCCAAAAAAAGTTTAAGCATTTTTCTATTTTTTTTTACGGTATTCTGAATTTTGCGAATTGTTATTTCTTTAATACTAAGTGCAATATATGCGCCGACACTGGTCACTTAAGGGTTGAAAGTGTATATTTTTTGTATTCTGCACAAACCCTGATATATCTTCAATGTGACAGTGTGATTTTGTTTGTAGAAAAAGTTAGTATTTTTTTTCATGAGGCCCAGCTCCAGCGACAAGTTCCGTCTTGGTTCGGTGTTCTTGATAAAAAATGTTGAAAAAAAAAATTGTTCCTTGGTAGAAATCGATCAATTTCACATTGGGTCATTAAGAGTAGACTATAATACGTAAGTACATCGAGTGATTTTTTTATATATTAATTTTCAGATTTTTTACAATTCTTTTTATGTGTTTTATTCAAGATTTGTATGTGGGTCGGCGAGGGCCAACTTTATTTTTGAGACCCCTACCGCATCCACAGCGATAATTTTGGTATCAGGGTGTAGCAGGGGGTTGGTTTTATATGCCCAGAAAGTATTAAGTGTCTATATATTTTTTTCGATTTTTTACGGCACTTTGAATTTAGCGAATTGTTATGTCTTTAGTAAAAAGTGAAATTTATGGGCCCACAGTGGCCGCCCAAGGGGTGGAAAGTGTATATTTTTTGTATTCTACATAAACCACGATATGTCCTGAATGTGACGGTATGATTTTTTTTTAGAAAAAGTCTTTATTTTTTTCGTGAGAACCAGCTCCAGCGACCAAGTCCCGTGTTGGCCCGGTATTTTCGATAAAAAATTATGATTAAAAAATTGTTCCCTGGTAGAAACCCATAATTTTTCTATTCGGCCCTTAAGAATAGACTATAGTGAGTAAGTATACCGAGTGATTTTATTATATATTAATTTTCAGATTTTTTACATTTCTTTTTATGTGTTTTATTCAAGATTTGTATGTGGGTCGGCGAGGGCCAACTTTATTTTCGAGACTCCTACCGCATCCACATCGATAATTTTGGTACCAGGGTGTAGCAGGGGGTTGGTTTTATATGCCCAGAAAGTGTAAAGCGTTTATATATTTTTTTCGATTTTTTATGGCACTTTCAATTTAGGGAATTGTTATTTCTTTAGTAAAAAGTGAACTTTATGGGCCCAGAGTGGCCACCCATAGGGTGGAAAGTGTATATTTTTTGTATTCTGCATAAACCACGATATGTCCTGAATGTGACAGTATGATTTTTTTTTAGAAGAAGTTGTTATTTTTTCCGTGAGACCCAGCTCCAGCGACCAAGTCCCTTGTTGGCCCGGTATTTTCGATAAAAAATTATGATTAAAAAATTGTTCCCTGGTAGAAACCGATAATTTTTCTATTCCACCCCTTAGAATGGACTATAGTGCGTAAGTGTACCGAGTGATTTTATTATATATTAATTTTCTGATTTTTTACATTTCTTTTTATGTGTTTTATTCAAGATTTGTATGTGGGTCGGCGAGGGCCAACTTTATTTTTGCGACCCCTACCGCATCCACATCGATATTTTTGGTACCAGGGTGTAGCAGGGGATTGGTTTTATATGCCCAGAAGGTTTTAAGTGTTTATATATTTTTTTCGATTTTTTACGGCATTTTGAATTTTGCGAATTGTTATTTGTTTGTTAAAAAGTGAAATTTATGCGCCCACAGTGGCCGCGTAAGGGTGGAAACTGTATATTTTTTGTATTCCGCATAAACCACGATATGTCCTGAATGTGACAGTATGATTTTTTTTTAGAAAAAGTCTTTATTTTTTTCGTGAGACCCAGCTCCAGCCACCAAGTCCCGTGTTGGCCCGGTATTTTCGATAAAAAATTATGATTAAAAAATTGTTCCCTAGTAGAAATCCATAATTTTTCTATTCGGCCCTTAAGAATAGACTATAGTGAGTAAGTATACCGAGTGATTTTATTATATATAAATTTTCAGATTTTTTACATTTCCTTTTATGTGTTTTATTCAAGATTTGTATGTGGGTCGGCGAGGGCCAACTTTAATTTCGAGACTCCTACCGCATCCACATCGATAATTTTGGTACCAGGGTGTAGCAGGGGGTTGGTTTTATATGCCCAGAAAGTGTAAAGCGTTTATATATTTTTTTCGATTTTTTACGGCACTTTCAATTTAGGGAATTGTTATTTCTTTAGTAAAAAGTGAACTTTATGGGCCCACAGTGGCCACCCATGGGGTGGAAAGTGTATATTTTTTGTATTCTGCATAAACCACGATATGTCCTGAATGTGACAGTATGATTTTTTTTTAGAAAAAGTTGTTATTTTTTCCGTGAGACCCAGCTCCAGCGACCAAGTCCCGTGTTGGCCCGGTATTTTCGATAAAAAATTATGATTAAAAAATTGTTCCCTGGTAGAAACCGATAATTTTTCTATTCCACCCCTTAGAATGGACTATAGTGCGTAAGTGTACCGAGAGATTTTATTATATATTAATTTTCTGATTTTTTACATTTCTTTTTATGTGTTTTATTTAAGATTTGTATGTGGGTCGGCGAGGGCCAACTTTATTTTCGAGACTCCTACCGCATCCACATCGATAATTTTGGTACCAGGGTGTAGCAGGGGGTTGGTTTTATATGCCCAGAAAGTGTAAAGCGTTTATATATTTTTTTCGAATTTTTACGGCACTTTGAATTTAGCGAATTGTTATGTCTTTAGTAAAAAGTGAAATTTATGGGCCCACAGTGGCCACCCATAGGGTGGAAAGTGTATATTTTTTGTATTATGCATAAACCACGATATGTCCTGAATGTGACAGTATGATTTTTTTTTAGAAAAAGTCGTTATTTTTTCCGTGAGACCCAGCTCCAGCCACCAAGTCCCGTGTTGGCCCGGTATTTTCGATAAAAAATTATGATTAAAAAATTGTTCCCTAGTAGAAATCCATAATTTTTCTATTCGGCCCTTAACAATAGACTATAGTGCGTAAGTGTACCGAGTGATTTTATTATATATTAATTTTCAGATTTTTTACAATTCTTTTTATGTGTTTTATTCAAGATTTGTATGTGGGTCGGCGAGGGCCAACTTTATTTTTGAGACCCCTACCGCATCCACATCGATAATTTTGGTATCAGGGTGTAGCAGGGGGTTGGTTTTATATGCCCAGAAAGTATTAAGCGTCTATATATTTTTTTCGATTTTTTACGGCACTTTGAATTTAGCGAATTGTTATGTCTTTAGTAAAAAGTGAAATTTATGGGCCCACAGTGGCCGCCCAAGGGGTGGAAAGTGTATATTTTTTGTAATCTACATAAACCACGATATGTCCTGAATGTGACGGTATGATTTTTTTTAGAAAAAGTCTTTATTTTTTTCGTGAGACCCAGCTCCAGCGACCAAGTCCCGTGTTGGCCCGGTATTTTCGATAAAAAATTATGATTAAAAAATTGTTCCCTAGTAGAAATCCATAATTTTTCTATTCGGCCCTTAACAATAGACTATAGTGCGTAAGTATACAGAGTGATTTTATTATATATTAATTTTCAGATTTTTTACTATTCTTTTTATGTGTTTTATTCAAGATTTGTATGTGGGTCGGCGAGGGCCAACTTTATTTTTGAGACCCCTACCGCATCCACGTCGATAATTTTGGTATCAGGGTGTAGCAGGGGGTTGGTTTTATATGCCCAGAAAGTGTAAAGCGTTTTATATTTTTTTCGATTTTTTACGGCACTTTCAATTTAGGGAATTGTTATTTCTTTAGTAAAAAGTGAACTTTATGGGCCCAGAGTGGCCACCCATAGGGTGGAAAGTGTATATTTTTTGTATTATGCATAAACCACAATATGTCCTGAATGTGACAGTATGATTTTTTTTTAGAAAAAGTCGTTATTTTTTCCGTGAGACCCAGCTCCAGCCACCAAGTCCCGTGTTGGCCCGGTATTTTCGATAAAAAATTATGATTAAAAAATTGTTCCCTAGTAGAAATCCATAATTTTTCTATTCGGCCCTTAACAATAGACTATAGTGCGTAAGTATACCGAGTGATTTTATTATATATTAATTTTCAGATTTTTTACAATTCTTTTTATGTGTTTTATTCAAGATTTGTATGTGAGTCGGCGAGGGCCAACTTTAGTTTTGAGACCCCTACCGCATCCACATCGATAATTTTGGTATCAGGGTGTAGCAGGGGGTTGGTTTTATATGCCCAGAAAGTATTAAGTGTCTATATATTTCTTTCGATTTTCCACGGCACTTTGAATTTAGCGAATTGTTATGTCTTTAGTAAAAAGTGAAATTTATGGGCCCACAGTGGCCGCCCAAGGGGTGGAAAGTGTATATTTTTTGTAATCTACATAAACCACGATATGTCCTGAATGTGACGGTATGATTTTTTTTTAGAAAAAGTCTTTATTTTTTTCGTGAGAACCAGCTCCAGCGACCAAGTCCCGTGTTGGCCCGGTATTTTCGATAAAAAATTATGATTAAAAAATTGTTCCCTGGTAGAAACCCATAATTTTTCTATTCGGCCCTTAAGAATAGACTATAGTGAGTAAGTATACCGAGTGATTTTATTATATATTAATTTTCAGATTTTTTACATTTCTTTTTATGTGTTTTATTCAAGATTTGTATGTGGGTCGGCGAGGGCCAACTTTATTTTCGAGACTCCTACCGCATCCACATCGATAATTTTGGTACCAGGGTGTAGCAGGGGGTTGGTTTTATATGCCCAGAAAGTGTAAAGCGTTTATATATTTTTTTCGATTTTTTACGGCACTTTCTATTTAGGGAATTGTTATTTCTTTAGTAAAAAGTGAACTTTATGGGCCCAGAGTGGCCACCCATTGGGTGGAAAGTGTATATTTTTTGTATTATGCATAAACCACAATATGTCCTGAATGTGACAGTATGATTTTTTTTTAGAAAAAGTCGTTATTTTTTCCGTGAGACCCAGCTCCAGCCACCAAGTCCCGTGTTGGCCCGGTATTTTCGATAAAAAATTATGATTAAAAAATTGTTCCCTAGTAGAAATCCATAATTTTTCTATTCGGCCCTTAACAATAGACTATAGTGCGTAAGTATACCGAGTGATTTTATTATATATTAATTTTCAGATTTTTTACAATTCTTTTTATGTGTTTTATTCAAGATTTGTATGTGAGTCGGCGAGGGCCAACTTTAGTTTTGAGACCCCTACCGCATCCACATCGATAATTTTGGTATCAGGGTGTAGCAGGGGGTTGGTTTTATATGCCCAGAAGGTATTAAGTGTTTATATATTTTTTTCGATTTTTTACGGCTATTTGAATTTTGCGAATTGTTATTTGTTTGTTAAAAAGTGAAATTTATGCGCCCACAGTGGCCGCCTAAGGGTGGAAACTGTATATTTTTTGTATTCCGCATAAACCACGATATGTCCTGAATGTGACAGTATGAGTTTTTTTTAGAAAACGTCTTTATTTTTTTCGTGAGACCCAGCTCCAGCCACCAAGTCCCATGTTGGCCCGGTATTTTCGATAAAAAATTATTATTAAAAAATTGTTCCCTGGTAGAAATGCATAATTTTTCTATTCGGCCCTTAATAATAGACTATACTGCGTAAGTATGCCGAGTGATTTTATTATATATTAATTTTCTGATTTTGTACATTTCTTTTTATGTGTTTTTTTCAAGATTTGTATGTGTGTATGTGGGTCGGCGAGGGCCAACTTAATTTTTGAGACCCCTACCGCATCCACATCTATATTTTTGGTACCAGGGTGTAGCAGGGGGTTGGTTTTATATGCCAATAAAGTTTGAAGCGTTTATAAATTTTTTTCGATTTTTAACGGCACTTTGAATTTTGCGAATTGTTATTTAATAATATATCAAATTATGCGCTCACACTGGTCGGCTAAGGATGGAAATTGTAGATTTTTTTGTATTCTGTATTGTTTTGTATTTTGTACTGTGATCTGTATTGCATTCATATAAGGCAAGTAAATATGAGCCAATATACAGTCTATTGGAAAAAGGTCAAAAATTGCTTATTTTTCATAATGTCTCATATGAAAATATTATATTATATGTTAATTACATCTTCTATTTAGGTTATCTATGTAGTAGATGAATGAGCGTTAGTTAATTAAGTACTTATATTATTTTCAAAAAGAATTCTTACGAAGATACATTTCGAGCGCGCTGCAAGACATTCACGTTTGACCGTGGTGGATTGCAGCGCGCTCGAATTTAGTGCCGGCCGGCCTGGTGCTAACATGACCGCGGTAATAGAAATTTTTGTTCAATTCTCTAGTTACATGGATTTTTATGTTTAACTGACAAATTCTTACAATAATACGGATAACTCGACCATTTTAATAAAGCAAAAAATGCTTTTAAGAAAATCAACAACAATTTTCAGGAAACTGACGCCATCTATTGATGAACATAATGTCATGGGCGGCATAAATACATGCTTCGACACAGGAATTCCTTGAAATTGTATTTTGGGGGTTACACTCTCATTTTTTTGCATTTGCATGCATTGCAAGCGTTTTATATTTGATATGTAATCCTACGAACTATTTTACGAAGTAAAGGGAACTGGATCTGGTAAGCGAGTAGGTCATGCAAGCTGCTCACGACATCCTAAATACCATTTCGGTATAAGTTAATAAATTTAACAAAAGCCTTTAAATATTTTTATCTGCTCTGACAGTCAAGTTGTACATAAAACAGTATGCTCTCCAAAAACAAGATCGGCTGTTATGCAAAAATGCAATGACGCCTTCGAGCTGCTGCCTAAAAAAGAGAAGGTTAAACTGGTACATCTATTAGTAATATGTCCCCAAGGAATGGAAGAACTGCGGATCACTCAATTTGGATCCAAGAAACCTTGACATAGGCCTGAACATTTATAAGGATTTGTATAAGACATGCAGCCCGTAACAACTGACTTTACAGTATGGACCCCCATGATCTACTTACCAGGCTATCCGTAGTAGTACTATTACCACTACAACTTAAATAATCCTTGTTGATTAATATCAATAACATCTGTTCTTTTTCATGAGTCTGAGTTGATTTTATTTTAGTCATTTGTGAGTTTCATTTTAGAATCGCATGTAACTGGAGAACAAATAACTCGATTTTCATATTTCAAAAATGAAAATATAGATAATTGAAATGTCTCTCAAAGGATATGCGAAATAATTTCACAGGAGTTTAAAAAATGAGTTAACCTTTCCCGTTTCCGCCACTATTGAATTTAAGAAACCTAATTTATCATCAGAAAATACCTCTTCATTAATTTCAGCTTCTCATAGGAATGGATGAAAGCAAAAACAAAGTATTCAAAGGAAACATGACGCAGATATGGATGCGATAAAATGACAATGCACGAAGTATCGTCACCAGCCACTTTTAATTTCCATATATGGTATTCAATAAAACCTAATATAACAAAGAAAACGGCAATATTCTGATTATCAGAACTTACTATATATCTCTAATATAGTAATATAGATATCTCATAATATTGAAAATTTGGGAGTATCTAAAATGCACTGTATGTGGAATAAAACAAAATATTTTAATAAATTTTCACAAAAACTTTATATAATAAACAATTCAATTGTTTCGCTAAACTTCATCAGATGCAAATACTAGACTACTTACAATAAGTGAAGAGTAGTCCTTAAATATAATGAAATCAAGAACAGGTAAATTGAATACGCTTAAATGAATTACATACACATTAAAATGTGCAAACATTTTTGTTAAAACAAGTTTAGTAAGGGAGAATTATTCACATCAGTTTGATCATCCTTCCTTACTAAATTAAGCCACTAATTTACAAAACTTTTTCGACAACTCTTCACTTATTGTAAGGAGTAGGTATAGTATTTACATCTGATTAATAAAGTTTAGCGAAATAATTGTTATGTTTGTTATATATTATTTTTTTGAAATTTGTGTAAAATGTGTAAAAACTATAAAAAAAACAAATAGGTCTAGATATTTTATTCATTGCATGTGTGTGTTTTAAACTGGGAATGTATAACTTTTTAGTAGTAACTATGTGTATTACTAGAAAAGTATTGTGTCTCACATTTCACAATAATTCCAAATATTACGTGATAAAATTGAATAAATATTGGTACATAAAAGATATTATGTATCTTTCCTGACATATACCAAATTTAAAACTAGTTAGTTAAAATCTCTTTAACAAGTAGGACATTTTGATATTAAATCGCCATATTTTAGAATAGATAGATAGAAAATTATGCCAATATAGTCAAAGAACAAACTAAGCCTATATTCTTTTGATTAGTAGCAGGTAATTCCATTGTTAAACTTTTATCTACTTTCGGTTAGTGTAATATCATCATGCGGAAATAATTATTTTCAATTAACTTGCTTCTTTCCGCAGAATTTAAACTACTCAAAAACTAAAAAATGTATACATTTAAAGAAAATGAGGCACCTTGTTTTTTTTTAATTCTTGTTAATAATGTATTTTCTCTTTTACTAGTGTGAATACGAAGTTAAACTGTAAAAATATAGGATGTACTGTTTTGATATAATGTTATTAACTTGAAAAATGAAATATATATTTATTAAATAATCAGATTAATCATCAAAAATATGTCAGCATATCGTGGAAAGATTTATATCCTAAAAAGGAGATGCCATTTTTAAAGTTAGCAAATTTAATTTACATGATGAAGTGTTTTAAATTACGTATAATTATACGAACTTAATCTCAGGATACTTTAAAGTACCTGCGTCATAGCTAACTTTAATACTAATTTTGTTGCTAAAAATTTTAATACGGCTGTCATTCCTTTTAACTACCGGAGTTATTAACAACTCCTATAATTTTACCTAATTCAAATGCAAACTTTTCATCTAATTACTCTTAAGAATCGAGATTTCATTATATTGCTATTCATGCCTGGCTATATTTGAAATCTGGGCCTGAATGTTCACTTTTAATTAACTTAATTAAAAGTGAGGACAGTGGTGGTGTACAACACTTTAGCGGAGTTGAAATATGCTATTTATATACAGAATTGTCTTCGTTTAAGAAGTATATTTATTGCCTTCTCGAGTAAAATCTACTTTGATTAATAAATTTATGTCTTCATTATTTTACACAATTTTTAAACAGGATTGAGTAATAATAATTAAACTAAAAATGTACTGAGATGATTTTGTCTTTATTAAAACTGAATAAGAACCTAAAAGGTGGCACAGATACCTAGGAATGAGGCTTCTTTATCAAAAACATTTTTATTTATGTAGTTTACCGGGGGCTATAGTACAAAAGAAAATAAAGCAGGCGTTTTGGTGCATATAATCACATATTTTCAGAATCAAAAATGAAATCAATGAAACTAAATTTCAAAAATACCTTCATTGTTTTACTATTATTAATTTCAATAATTGAGGCTGCCGAAACATTTTTTATGTATTCTAAAATGACTGATGCGTCTTTCAGGAGTTACATCTGCTGTTTTTCCTGCATAAATATTTACACTTGTTAAAATATATTTTATATCATTTTGTCATCATATCATTCGGATTATATTTGTAGGTATTAATGAGCTCATTAAAATAATATTAATATTTGTGGATTTGTATAATTACATGATTCATCAAAACATATATTACAGAAATCTGGGGACAAGCTACATGTAAAATAATAGAAAACAGGGAAATAAAAGTAGTAGGTACTTCAAATAAACAACTAATATAGAAATTTATGCACAATACATACTTCATAGTACACTACTGGTCTTCAGAATAATTTGCTTGTCTTTTTTACAGAAGGCATATTTCCGGAAGAAAATTTTAGCTTTGCCGAAATTTCAAAATTTTCATATTTAAGTGAATGTAGTCAAACACTATGTATTGTACACCAGAACAATTCGAGAACTACAGATAGAAAGCATTTCGCTAATTTATTGAGATCTGCATTATTATTTTTCTAATTTACTCCTTCTATTACATCCCGCCAAAATTTTAGACCCAGTTACCTGCGGTAAATATAAATAATTAAAATTATATAAGAGGGCAAGTATATCACTCTCCGTTGTTTTTCAGCCAGAACTCTCTTAAAACCATTCAGTTAGGATTGTAGGGAGGACTTACCTTGTAGTAAAAAATATAATTGGTACGACACTATTGTCAAAGCTGAAAAGTGGGTGTGGTGCATATAAAAATTGAATCATAAGAATAATAAGGAAAGTTAAAGGATTAGTTCACTTTATCATTTGACCTGTTCTCTTTTAGCTCTGCTAATATGCTGAGGATGGAGGCACAATTTTTTTACTATACTTTTTAGTAACGATTGCTGATAAAAATATGTGTTTGTTAAAATTATTCAGTGTTAATTTGGGTAAATATGTAAGTACCAAATTCATTAAGTTGATAAAAATTTTCAAAGTACAAATACATCTGTATTTACGAACATTTTGTCTGCTTTCTATACTAAAGACTCACTATAAATATGAATTGGAAAAGGTATTATTGAACTTACTTTAAATAAAGTTATAAGTTTTTGAAAATCGCAAAGTTTTATGTTTGTTGTTAGTTAAAGTTCCTGTGGAAAGTTAAGAATTTCCGTTTAGTTTGCTGGAAGCGTACATTCTTATCGGAAAATTTCTCGGATACTACTTCTTTTTGTTATTATTCTGTAAATTTCAAAATAAAAATAAAGTTTTATGATACCTGTTCCTTTAGAATTATTCACTGGCTTCTGGAGAGTAGTAAATCAAAATCAATGTATTTCATTCAACTTATGCCAATACGCACCAATTAGATGACGTTTATTTGTTCATCCAAGAAACTTTGCGGTTAAGAGCATTTTGCCTTAACGAATGATGTACTCGTGCAGTTTGGATTTCTATACTATACATAACATAACAGAAGGGATTTGGTATTCTGTTCTATCTTATCGTTTCATACAACTATTACTGTTACTACTGTTATTGTTTTTATGAACAGTTGATTCAAAGAATATACTGTTATTTTGTTTTTTTTCTTATATGTTATTTTATTGAATACTTACTATTGTATCTATAATAAGTTGTACCAACCTTTGTAATAGCTGATTAGCTTATATACAAATAAATGCTATCTATCTATCTATCATCTATCATTCAACTTATACTCAGTACATGTATAAATAATTGCAAATGTAGCTTTTATAAAGTTCATTATATTATTTCTATAGTACATATAGAAATAAATTGACTGATATTACTCCATTAAGTCATATAAAAAAGTAGAAACTTTGGTTATAAATAATAAATTTATACAGTAGCATATACTGATGTAAACAGAGGAAAAGCATATATTATAAACAAAATAATATGATACAGGTTCCAAGAAGAGATTTCCTACATATATAGGGTGATTCGGTCATACCATTTATATTTCGTTACAGAAATAGTTCTGATAAAAAACCAACAATCAATTGGCAAATTATTAAAAATGGCTGAAAAGTTTTCCTTATATATACTTACCGTAAATACTTAATTTTGTCTTTTTAAGTCACTGATATCCAATATAAAAAGTAAATTTAAAACCACTAAGGTACTATGATTAATATGTAACATGCAAAAATGTATCGTTTGTGTTTGTAATCCACAGCAAAAATGTTACAAATTCAAATTCAAATTCAAAACAGTTTATTCTTTTAAGACATACAACATGTATAAGAAACGTAATACACCTACTTACAGTGTAAAAACAGGTGTAAAACTTACTTTTACAGGTGTAAAAACAACAGAAAAATCATTACATATTTACTAGATACAATATATAACTTATCAAGGCATATATAAACACAACATCATTGTATATACACACACGACACATCATTGTACATACACAAACAGACCAACAATCAAAATTAAATATTAGGACAATTCAGGCGTAGAAGTCAGGCGTAGAAGTCAGCGGTATTGTATAGACACTTGTCAATAAGAAATATTTTAAGTTTATGTTTAAAGCCTTTCTCATTGTTAATTATTTTAATATGCTCAGGGAGGCTATTGAACATTTTAGCACCGATGCGGCTAGGTGCGTTGAAAGATATGTTTATTCTAGAGTAAGGGAGATGTAGATCCTTTTTTGCCCTAGTATTTTTATTGTGGATGTTACAATTGGTTATAAATTGCGATTTGTTCTTGAACAAAAATACACAGATCTCAAAAACGTAAAGGCTATATAAAGTGAGAATTTTAAATTTCCTGAATATATACACACATGAATGTGTACCGGGGACATTAGCAATGCAACGCAGTATTCGCTTCTGGGCGACAAAGACGTCACGAGAAAGAGCAGAATCACCCCAGAAGGTGATCCCATATCTCAGTCGGCTTTCCACTTGAGCATAGTATAATTTGATTAAATGGTCATTACTAAGTACACACTTTATACTAGAAAAAAGAAAGTAAACAGAGGCCAATTTAGATGACACAAACTCGCAATGTGCCTTCCAATTCAAGAACGAGTCTAGATGTAAGCCTAAAAATTTACATGAGTGGACATCAGAAACTAGGAATTCCACATCATTGTCAACAGTAAACCTGAGGTTATCAATTTGTTTTTGAGGCGTATGGAATCTAAGTATTTGTGTTTTGTCAGAATTAAATAATAATGATATATTTTTAAACCATTGAATCAAATTTGAGATTGTCTGTTCACATTTCTGCTTTAGGGCACTGCAAGATTTATCAGATATTATAAGTGATGTATCATCCGCATATAGTGTGTCTCGTGAAATGAGTAAGTTATGCCATTAATATATAAAAGAAAGAGGGCAGGGCCCAGTACAGAGCCCTGGGGCACCCCATATCCAAGTCTACCAAATCTGAGTGAACCCTGCCATTGCTTAAATGATTTATGCTCACATATTGTTTACGTTGCTCCAAGAAAGATACCACCCATTTGTTTATAAGATAATTATTAATTGAGATGAGAAACACTTGAAGAGTTGAACATTCGGTTATACTTATTATTTATTACGTTTATTGTTATAATACAGTTAGCTGTACTTATAATGTTGCAGACACAGAAATTACTCAGATGTCTGTCGTGACAACGCTGTGGGCTTGGAGAGATAGGCTATGCACGCTGTGCTTCGTGTTCTAATTTGTTGCGCTTCACGTGCACCGTATTATCGGGAGTTATGGGTTAATTTGTTTTGCTTTTGAAAGGTCGAGAAAAATAATTATTTTTCGATTTTCTGTCTTTATTAGACCTTCCAAATACCTGGTTACAATAATTAATGTACTAATGACTAAATCAACCTGTATAACTGAAGTTTATCACCGTCATCGGCGCTGAGGAGACTTATTGGATCGAAACAGGTATCTGTCGTTTGATGTTAGAGGTGACTGACATTTATGTCATGATGGTGCATACACTTTTGTCTAATGAAAAAATGTTTAAGTAAAATTTAATCATACATATTATAAAGTATCTTGAATTACCTCTATGCTTCATTATATACTAGTATTGCACTAGTTTTGTTATACGAACAAGTTTTGTTAGACAGCTGATACTTTTTCAGTATGCAACCTAGGCATAAAGGTTGGTCCGAATTTCAGAACTGTCTGTGACCGCTAGATAAGTTAATCTGGTCATAACCCACGTCATATTAAACTTTGCACAAATCTGTTTCGCACAGAAAGGATAATATAGTGATCCACGATTAAATCTATATTGCAAATTCTCAACTATTGTACAATTCTCAGTAGCAGCTTTGTTGTGGTGAAAACGGCAAATTCATTCTAAGAGTTCTAATGTTCTGTGGCTTCTAAAAGTTTAGGCGTACGTTTGCTGAAAAACCCAAATGAAATAGTTGGGAGTAGGAATAAATATTTGCTTAAACACCGTGGTCAACCGTCGGGTGTATGTAGGATAAAACGGAAAATAAAAGGACGCAACTAAAGTAATATCCTCTTGGTACAATAAATAATATATTACTGCAATTTCACCGACTTATATTTTCATATTTGTTTGCATTAAGTCTGCAACATATTGTTTCATTTTAAGACCCGAGACAGTTTATTAAATTATTTTCAGATTTGATTTATCAAACACGAACTATCACCATAAAAAATTGGTTGCCCTTTTTGAATGAAACAAGTTTTTGAATTAAAATCGGTGCCTGATCAATGAAATTTGAAAAAATATAATAAACAGTCATACACTGAAAAAAATGCGCTTTATCTATTATTAGAAATCCAAAAGCCATTATATTATATGTGACAGTTAGAAGGATGGTTTTTTTTTTGCTCCTTAACCGTAGAATACTGTTGTACGTAAAAATTACATATAATTTCAAATACTGTTCCGCGAAACTGTCGGCGGTCTGATTGGTCCACTCCGTCGCAGCCACTTAGGCCTATTGTACACCCCTGACAATACACCATCCATGGTACACCAAAACACCCCGGTGATAGCGGGATTCGAACCCACGGCAGAGAGGTCCGATTCAATTCAAGTGTGCATGCTTGTCGCTCTTCGCCTACCTCGGATTTGGGTCACCCATCCAAACTTCAACCGCGACCGACGATGCTTAGGGCTTTTTCAGACGGTGCGAACTGCGATGCGATTTTCCGTTTGCGGCAGGTCGTGACGACATCTTGGAAGTATCAAAATATATGTAATCATATGTATAATTTTCACATTATGCGGAAGCGACAAAAAAAACCGGACGCTTAGTGCGGCATTTTATTGCGTCGCATGACAGTGCGTTTGTTGGTCAGATACCGGCCGATTTTTTTCCGTGCGATATTAAACTAACCACTAAAATAAATGCACATTTCCAGACGTGTCACTGCTTGTCGCGATATGTATCAGTAAACTAAAATTTCAGTGTTGCAATTTTGTCAGTGTGCCTTCAGCTTGTGCAGCGTATCGTTTGTGCCTTCACAATGGCTTTGAAATTAAAATTCAAATACGATGTACTCAGTAACGTCGATTCACTCCATTGTTACATCTATCAATAACTTTACGTTTTCTTCGCCTTCGATGTAGCAATGCCAATAAAATAATTCGTCTTCTATTATACATACAGCAAATACACTCCACTAATTGCAAAGAGCAACTGAGCTCTGACAACACTCCGCACAATATTTTATTTTTAAAACGTTGGAGAAAAAATTGTATCGCCTTGTGTGAAAGCTTTCTGCTAATGCAATACAATATGTCGCAAACGGAAAATCGCATCGCAGTCGCACCGTCTGAAAAAGCCCTTAAGGTGGAATTTTCTAGCTGCATCTGCGATTGCGATTGACGAAAGCGACTAGACGAACGTAGTAACGCCACGATTATAAATTGCAGATGTTTTCCAACATGCTGCGAACATGTGTGTTACACAACAGTATACATTGTGATTCATAGTTGAATAGGTACCTGTACGAAATGAGTGTGTTGTGATTCTTAATCTTAGAAGAGGACAATTATGATGATATCTTGTTATTACTAATGTAAAGAAAAAAAAAGAAATGTGACGAAATTTATATAAAGAAGAATGGCGCAGTCAAGAGTTTTCAAAGGACAATTTCCAACACATTCAATAATAGTAATACAAGAAGTTCCATATTCGCAAAAGTCCGTATTTGAAAGTATACATTTCGAATTAATTAATTGAAAGTATGTACTCTATATGTATTTATAAGGTCTTTCAACTAAAGCTTGACCACCCCTAATTGTAAAACCGAAAAAAAAAATTTTATTCGCCGAACCCCGTCGATTTCTGTTCTTGAGGGCAGCAGTTTTTGACAGTCAAAGCCAACTTGATATGTTTATCCCCCTAACGTCTAGCAACCTCAACCCTAAAAGTTCAAAGATTCGCGCGCAACATCTGTAAGTTGCTAACAAGATAACAGTATTGGAACAGATATTACTTGTAATATTGGTAACACTTAACTAAAGCTGTAGTTTCTTATTTGCTTGTTATAATATATATTTAGAAAACATCACTTACCTGTGATTTGTTTTAAATACATACAGTGAGGAGTGTAACATAAAATGGAAGTGGGAGTGAAACGTAAAATATACTTATTCTAGATTTATTATAAAAAACTTCAATATACTCCAGATGATGCCAGCTTGATTGGAGAAACACGCGCCGAGTGCAGTACAGTGTTTTGGTGTTATGTGGAAAACTACGTCAGTAATAGACTTAACCAAATTTGATATCCAGTACAGAGATATCTGAAACAATTATAGTTACAAGAACGCTTAAATAGGGAAAGTAGTGCAGAATTTGATCTGAATCAACATTCCGCTGAGAAAACAATTGATGTTTAGTGTTTGGATTTTATTTAGCAAAAAATGAAAATCGTCATTTTCGAAAAACAACTGTAACTTTTTTATATGTGGTCCGATCGAAAAAAATATTAAACGGTTTTTTTGGTTTCCTATGATCTTTACAGTGACGTAAGTAGTTATTTTTTAGGTGACGGTTTCCGAGAAAATAACAGTAACTTTAATTTGTCTTATGGGCTCCACATTGGATTTTATCATTTTCGGAATCAGCGAATTTTTCTGATTAATTTGATCCATAATTTGCCAAACTTCAAAAGCGAGAAATAGGCTTGTGGCGTAAAGTATATGTTTTTTAATATTAAATTCCTTACCAGGTCATGGAAATTGGATTATATCAAACAAAACATATTTTGAAATAACTTTTAACTTGTGAATTGAAAAAAAAAACACCTTCTTTTGTGCATATTTACCACTTGTTACAGTAAGCAATAAGTGAGTTATAATCAGTTTTAATAATTTTTAGATTTAGCAAGAAGCATAAATGAAGTGTGATTGGTTAGCACTTAAAAGTCGGAAATTTCACAAGAGCTAAGTCAAGACTTTATTACGTATTAAGATTAGAATTTACTCAATTTTTTATTGTACTTATTCGCCATATTCTTTCCCATACTGTCTTTATAATTTTTCTCGAAAATATGCGCTCTAATGCATTTTCCTTCATACCTACTACACTTGGTATTCTAATAGCTGTAATCACTATTAAATTTATTCATAAATTATTTTGGGTACAATTTTTTTTTTAATATATTACTACTACATAAGTGTGAAAAAAATTGCCATTGGGCTATAAGAGAGTCGACTGCATCTAATCGAGGCGTTCATCTTAAATAAAATATGGTAGTTCATATAAACACCATAATTAATTTTTAGGTTTACTAATAGTTTACTAAAAACTTGTGGTTGTTTTTTGGTTTTGGTTTGTGTTTATCCACAGGAGGAACCAAATTCGTAACCAAAGTTTAAAAAATTTCGTGCAACAATTGTCACATTAGATTCCTAGTTAGCTAAGATAAAATAAGTTAAACAAGATAAAGTTGGCAGATGTCACGACTCGAATAGTACGACAAGCGTTTGATGTATTCTGTGCGAGAGGGTTTGATTATTACCTAGTTGGTAGTAAAGGACGCGGCTTGGTAAAAAATTATGTTTCTCGATATACCAAATTAATAATAATAGTAAAGTCAGTAATAAGATTGACTACTCTTGCGGATACCGCCTTATTTTTTCTAAAAGTTTGTCGAACTTGTTTGCAGTATATATTTCGCTCGATTAAACTTCCACTTCTTTAACAAATTGATTCTCAACTCGCTTGTTTTCTTATAAAAGTTAATAATTGACTTTAATAAAGTAACTTTGGGGAAAGAAAATTAGTTCAAGAAAATTACCAAGCCAATTGCGCGAAGAAAAGCAACACTGTGAAAACAAAGGTAAAGATCAGCGCCGATAAAGTAGGGTACGACTTCAAAACGACTTTTTCGCCGCTAGGGCGAATTAGTCTTTATTAAAAACAGCAACAGAGCAAATGTCGTATAGGGAGCAGAAGTGCTCTAACCTCTTATTTGGCCTTATCTCGTTCCACATACTTATTTGAGAAATCCCAGAAACTACAATTAATAAACGAAGTTCGGTCGCCGGAAGTTCTGTTTAGCAGTAATTTTAACAACGATGTAATCTGAAACACTACCGGGAGAAACTTGTCACATTACTTCTGTTGTCTGTTTTCAAGAAATACGCAACACAAAGAGAATACAGCACAAAGGCATTCAACGCTGCTCTCTCTGGTATTAAGAATATTTGCAAAATTTGGAACAATCCAACTTATAAGTTTGGAATTAACTAAGTCATACCTAGATTGCTTTCATTATTATATTATTAATTGCTTATCAACTTTGGAAGGCTTTATTTATAATTATAGAATATAAATTTATTAACTTAACTTTATATTTTATAAATAATATAATAGCATTTCCACGGTTGGAAGATGATTAACATCACTTAATTTTATATAATGCCCACCTATGTTGCAGAAATAAAAACTGTTTTTAAGTAAAAAAAAATGCTGTGTAGATTGGTTTATTTTGGTTGATTGGTTTGTACACTATTAAAAAGAAAAATGTATTAAAGACAATAAGGTAAGGTTATATGAAGATGTGCCATTGTAACTCAATATTGAGGGGTGCATATTGCACGCAAAGTAATTGTAGTAATAGTAGTAGTTGTAATAGTTTCTGATTGTAAGTACCTATCTAGTGTGTGTCTTACAAATATTTTGAATGGCGGTGATAACCGGATTATAGTCACTATTTTAGGGGCTTGGGATATAGGATTTAGTGGAAGAGGTAGTTTTGTTAATTGTTAAGTCTATGCAGGACATGGTGGAACCATTCTCAGGTTGCTGTCTGGGAGTATCTGGTTCAAGAACTGCTAAATTATATGTCATAATAAAATCATAAACTGTTATCATTTCTGTAATGTTTGCCAAGAATTTATTAAATCTCCAGCCCTAGGAACTTTGGTTTCTTTGAACAAATTTTTTATTTCAATTTCAGTTAATAAGTGCCAGGGGTTATTGTATACTGCCCTTATAACTCTATTGTTATGAAATTATTGTATAGTGAATGTTATAGATGATTGATTGTATAGATGTTCAACATCAATATCCACAGAGAGCAGGAGCAGGTGTGGTATATTTTTTCTTACAGCATCGTCACACTTCCACCATTGCCTATTCTATTTTCTTTATAATAATATAAATTGAACGCCTCTCTATCTTTTACGATTTTCAAGATACCAATAGTGAGCATTCAATTTGTAACAGAAATATATTAAATATATCTATCAGAAGAAAAATTTTACAAAAAAAAATATATATTTTTGTTTATCCTATTCCCGTTGACTAATAAAGTAACAAAACGAAGCTATTTCATTTTTTTCTATATTGCAAATATATCATGTGGAGATAGTTTGAGTAAATAAATTTTGAAGGTTTATTTATGACGCAGGTGTACATTATGAACTGCAGACAAACAATCATAAACATAATAAAAGATAGTGGTAGTGAGAAACACACAGTAGTGCCCTGTTTTGAACCTTGCTACTGTCCGTCCGACAATAATTATTGTATGCATAATTGGCAGACAGACGGTGACCAGCCTTTCTGCAAGTGCCATTATAGCAGTGCCCTGTACTATATTTCAGGAAGACAGTCCTACTTATTTATTTGAAGGACATGCCGAAAGCAACTGCTCCATGTGCCCCGACTGGCATTACATTACTCATTACTATATTACTACTACTACTACTATTTCTGCATTAGAAACTGCAAACAAAAATTCATAAACATAATAAAAGATGGTGGTAGTGAGAAACACAGTAGGTAGTGCCCTGTGCCATTATAGCAGTGACCGTTATTGTCTACAGTCCTATATATGGAAATCTCTAAATAAATTAAATATTCAAACAAAACCTAAAACTTCAGCAATCCCTGATGAGTTAAATGATCCTGATCAAATAAATATTTTTTTCATTAATTCTATCAACAGAATAAATGATATTATGTCTTTTTTTGGTACGAATAGGTCTGATAAGGTTACTGAATATATCAAATTTAATCCTATTGATAATGGGCAGGTTATTGATGTCATAAGGGGCATAAAAACAAACGCTTGTGGTGTGGATGGAATAACTGCAGAAATGATAAAGTTGTGTTTGCCATTTTGTTGTGATGCCATCACACATATCATAAATATTTCGTTAAATACTAGTGTAGTACCCATACGTTGGAAGCACGCGTTAATAACGCCCATTCCGAAAAAGGAACATATTAATCAATTGACTGAATTGAGACCTATAAGTGTTCTCCCAGTCTTTTCAAAAGTGCTTGAAAGAATTGTTTACAATCAGCTCAAAAATCATATAGATAAATTTAATATACTACCTTCAAAACAATCAGGTTTTAGAAAAGGTTACAGCACAACTACGGCCCTTACTGATGTAGTTGACGATTTACTGCGTGGAATAGACCAATCTATGGTGAGTCCTCTTATCATGTTGGACTATTCCAAAGCCTTTGACTGTTTAGATCATAAACTATTGCTAGCTAAATTAAATTACTATGGTCTTGGTGTGGATGCTTTGGAATGGTTCAATATGTATCTTTTAAGTCGTCAACAGCAAGTAAAAATTAGACTTGGAGCAGAACATATTTTTTCAGACTCGCAGACTACTTTAAGTGGAGTACCCCAAGGGTCAATCCTAGGCCCCCTACTTTTTGTCATTTACACTTCTGATATTCCTCAAATAATAAAAAGTACTAATATACACTTATACGCCGATGATTGTCAACTATATTTGCCTATTCCAACGGATAACGCTGAAAACGCTGAAACCGCAATTAAACAAATTAATGATGATTTAATCAATATATATAACGGGTCACTTAAAAATGCTCTCCAATTAAATCCAATAAAAACAAATGTTCTATTAACTGGTACAAAGATTCAACGTAATAAAGTTAATTTAGAAAACAAATTGCTTCTGAATAATATACCTTTGCCAGTAAAAAGTCATTGTAAAAGTCTTGGGATAACCATCGATGAAAACTTATCTTTTACTTTACATATTGATAATTTAATTAAGATGGCTTATGCAAGGCTGAAATCTTTATATAAATTTAAATTTATTTTAAGTACCCCTGTGAAATTAAAAATTACAGAGTCTTTAATTTTATCTCTATTTGATTATTGTGATATAGTCTATGGTCCATGTTTATCAGTTCGTGATTCACATCGCATTCAAGTAGTGCAAAATGCTTGTATGAGATTTTCTGCTAATCTCAAAAAAAGAGATCACGTCACACCTAGCTATATTCAACATGGATGGTTAAAAATGAATACCAGAAGACAAATTCATTTCGCTGTCTTGTCCAAAAAATAATTACTACAAATATGCCTTCATATTTAAAAAAGAAAGTTATTATTGCAGATGATATCCATAATAGATCTAGAAGAAATCCGTTTCAGTTATGTATACCAAGACACGTCACCTCCGCCTTTAAAAAGTCGTTTTCGTATTATGCCTCATCAGTGTTTAATTCATTACCAAATTACCTAAAGATTTTAAGCAATGTTAACACTTTCAAAACTAAAGTTAAAACATATTATCATAATCTTGTGATAAAAAAATAACCATGCCGACATGCTTTTCTCGCATGTCGGCAGTAATAAAATGTAATTTGGAAATTTAATTTAGTTTAATGAAAATTACTATTATTAACTTGAAGTTATCAAAATTATTATATTACTATTATTTACTGTATTATGTTATTATTTATATAATCTTGTTTTTTCTGAGCTGTAATGTTTCAGGTTGGGCCAAAGCAGCCATAGGCTGAGCCCCGCCTAAATAAAGACATTTATTATTATTATTATTATTATTATTATATTTATTTGAAGGAGATGCCGAAAGCAACTACTCTATGTGCCCCGACTGGCATTGCATTACTCATTACTATATTGGATAGTAGCAAAGATCAAAAGAGGGCACTACTGTGTGTTTCTCACCACTATTAATATTCCAGATGCCCATTATTAGACAATCATGTCGCAGCATCATTCATCGAGTTCATTTCCTCTGGCACTCTGATGAGCACAGAATAAGTACGAAACCGGTCAGTGTCTGTGATCGGTCTCGATTAAGAATGTGGGGACTTCCATGGAGATGCCGGAGTAATTCAATGCCAGTCGCGGTACATGGTCTGTGGAGCAGTTGTCTTTAGCATCTCCTTCAAATAAAATAATATATTATAAAAGGTCTTGCCTTTATTTAATATTTTGAAATACCTGCATTTACTAGCAAGGGACGGACTTACCGTTATACGTTATCAGAAATATATTTTTAAAAGGGAATATCTCATGAACTAAATTGTGGTTGGACTCTATTAAGCGCTGCATTAAAATGCTTTGCCCACATGCACTCAAATTGTGGATGAACGGTATTTAAACCTGAATGCCATTCTACCCATACTCATTGAAATGCCTACTTCAGATATTTATAAGGATTTCAGGTGAGTTCATATTTTTAACTCTCCACGAATAAATTTCATATTTTATTTAAATTGGCATTGTTAGAGAGCCTAATTTTTTCCGAGACGCTACAGAAAAATATCAGAAAATTATGCAGCATACACGGTAAAACCAGTATTACTATTAATTGAATAGTACAACCTAATGAAACCTTTGAATATAGACGTTTTGCAGAGGAAATAAACTCATAGAAATCTATTTCTCTATACTATTACTACTATTACTATACTAATAATACTATACTATACTATTACTATACTATTTATTTGTTTATAATACCATAATAATAATTTCAAATATAAATAAATTGAGCAGCTGTAAATATATTTCCGCAGAAAAGTCTGAATAATATAAATTAACAAAAACAAATACGCAGTTAAAGTTAGACAGATTATGGGCAAGATTATTTCTAGACGTATGCATATTCAACTTTGTTATGAAGTTGGCCAGGAATTGAAACGTAAATTTGAGGACGCCATTAAATTAGAAAATTTTGAAACCCGTTATGGTACAACTTCGGAAACAATATTAGATTATGGCTAGGTTATTCAAAATATTGTTATTGTTAAGCAGGATATTTATGATCACATTAGTACATGACGAGTCGATTTAAATAACATTTTTTGCTACAAATATTTGCGTTTGGGTATCCGAGATATTATTAGGCAGAACTTTAGTGCAACAATATGAAGAAACAGGTTACCACCTATAGATTCAGCCAAGATAACAAAGATTTTACAAAATAGATTTTTTTATGTTAGTAGCTTTAGAAAATAAGTAAGGGAACTCTACTGGAACATTCAATAAAGATGACTAACTGTAAATGCATTTATTTTCTATATCCAGATCGAAATTATTAAATAACTTCCGTTTTACTTGAATTACATGCATTCTGCTGTATGTAATTTGCTGTTGAAGTAAAATTATATCCGTACTGTTCGTCTAAAATTTTTAATTGAAACATCAATAGTGTCTTTCCTAGCAAGATTAAATGTTGGTCGCGTGGCTCGTCCACACAGGATATACAAATTATGGACTAGCTAGTCCAGAACTTAGTCATAGGATGTTGCCTACTGTACGGGTTTGTGTTTTTATTTTGTTATCTCTCTCTGCTGCACAGCTTTAATAAATATCCAATATTAATATATACAATTTTTTTTAGTTATTTCTGGACCAATAACGCAATTCAAGATATCAATAAGTAAACGGACATATTTTATTTTATCCTTCGGAAAAATATTATTTAACTGTATTTTTGTTTTTGTCTGAATATGTTTAAAATGTTCCTTAAAAGAAACGAGTAACCCCCCAACCTGAAAATTTTGTCAAAGCCCCACTTTTGTAGTAGACTGAGAATCTCTAACGAGACCTCTGGCTTAACATCCTACGCGATGGATGGGTACGCCTTTTATACAAACCTCGTCTAAGTTTGGCTTGTGTGCATTAACAGACGTAAAGTACAGACCACTAGAAAGATGCGGGAAGGCATCGATTGTCTTTTCTGAATGGTTACCCATCCAAGTACTAACCGTGACCACGTTGCTTAACCTTCATATCAATGATATACACGCTTAGTCGCTATCACAGCTCGCCCTTGGAAATGTAAATATAAATGTTAAACTATATTGCGATATAGAGTGCTCTGATCTAGTAACTAATTTATTGGTATATTTTAGGTAGCATAACACCCGGAAAAAAAAAAAAATAAACTATTAAAATGTCATTAAGTTTGTGAATATTTAAAGCTCTTTGTCACATTCAGGTAATTTTAGTTTTAACTTAGCTGATTAATATCGATTCTTTATGTTGCTACAAAAACGAATATAATTTTTGTGGTAATAGATATGGTATCTATTATGTCAATACATTATTGATAAAAACAATGGTTAGGTATTTATAAAACCCACAATACAAATTAGAAGCTGAAATGTTGAAATTTATATTGCTTCTCATAACTGTGGAAAAGTGCAAAATATATAAAACGTCGGTGAAAAGTTTTTAAAAGTGTTATATCGAATGTATATACGTGTTGAGAATAATATACTGGTAAGAAAAAAATCCTGCAAAGATCTGGAGAAGGAACGATGGAAAGGAATGAAAAAATCAAACAAAAGAAATCTTAGAGTTTATAAATGGCTGCGCTCATCATGAAGGAGATTAAGAAACGCGATGCTGTATAATAGTAGCAATATTTTATCCCCTTTGTAGTTCACATTATCTTGATTTGGATTTAAAAATCAGGAATTCCTGTCTCGAAGAGTTTTATTAGCCTTTACATCTTGCTGTAATACAGTTTTGTTTCATTTGCAGTATTTATTGTTTTAATTTCTTGTACGGTTCCCCAACATCAATAGCTGCAAGAAAACTTATGTATATTGTAAATTTAATTTGTTAGACACTTTTCTGGCAAATAAAGTAATAAAAAGATGTCTACACAGAAAAGAATGGTTTATTTACATTAACTAAAAATTAATAATTTCCACTAAACTTCTTAAGATGCTATTCTATATTAATGGATATCCAATACATTAGAAAAGAGTTCCCTTGAATTGTATGGCGTATGAATCGAACAGTTTAATATTTCTTTTTATGTAGTATGCAGGGTAAAGGATATGCAGTATACAGGTCTTGTTCGCAGGGATGGGTTGACAACCAACCTGGCGATTGGCTAGGATTGGAAGAATGTCAGCTCGGTGTTAATATGGAAAATTAAAATCAGTTAATTGATGTTTGACTGTACCCCTTACTAATGAGGCTTTCCAGGTTTCCTTCATTCCAAGGACTAACCCTGCCCTAACCATCATTCCCACTGAATGGTGGTTAGTGGGCGGAATAATAATATACCGCCCATTCTCCCACACAAGTCTCAGACTTTCGGGCTAATCTTTGCGATTAGAAAGAGGGGTAGAGATATTATTATTAGATTTTTTTTTGTTAAACTCCAGTCGACCGGTTGCCTGGCTCCGATGTTCAAGTTCGGCCGCTGGCGGTTCTCAATAGCGATTCCCTACGTCTGTGGCGTAAATAGCTAGTGGGCCCGAGAATCGTGGGCCCTGAGTAGATGTAATTAACCCAAAATAACCCCCTTCTGCATTCTTCCGGCTAGCAGATCTGCTAAATTTTGGCATGTCGATATGATCTTCAGTTCCGAAAGCAGTGTATCTCTTGCTCCACCGGTTATCCTATTATCAGTACCACAAGTTTCACAGTATGTTCTGGATGGAGTTTGCATTATTCGAAAAGAAGGTCTCGATATTTCGTCCGTTTCTTCTCTTCTCAAAGGTTGGTCTCGGCAGGAGCCGGGAACTCGATGACAAACATTGCCTTGAGTATTTGAGTCATTGTCATTGGTCGACTAGGAAGGACTACATCATGCTTATTGGCTCAAATCTGGCTGAGAGTGGTAAATGAGTAGTTTTTATTCCCCACAACGGACTCAATATCCCCCGGGGCATATGGCAGCACCATCCTAGCAAGCCATTATGAATCCCTCGGTCTCTAACTTAAGCCCCGCTGACCTTAAAAAAGCAAAGGTCAACCTTTCTGATAAGCCAATTTAATAGAAAATTGGAGGTACACCTGTCTCAGATCAAAATTGTGACTCATTTTCCAAAGTCTACTCAGCACCTAAATGTCTTCCTATTCAGATCAGCCGTTTTAACGCGGGGTCAATGTATCTGAAATTAAATGTAGAACAAAATACATAAAAAAAACCAGTGTTCTTTTCAAAGAATAATAAATAGGTACTGCTGGTAATAAACATTTTGCAGTGTCGGCAGTCTTTAGTCATTTGACCATGAAATCAATCAATATTTTTACTTTTAATTCATCACAGCCTAATCTATAGCCTGAAATGTGAGATAAAAATAAAAAAGGTATAAAAAGTGTCAGAATAAATATTAAATACGTGGATTTAAGTGTAGTCGATAGAGTAGCCTTATTCATCATTTTGGGAGTTTGCGTAGACCGAAACCAAAAATTGTCGAATTATTATGGTTTCCTAATGTGAAATAGTCTTAATATTCTATAAAAATGTGTATAGGTTGCTATTGCTGTAATTATCTGTTATCAATGCTCTACATTGCTTATGCTTTTCTGTTCACGGTACCTGCTGCCTTGTGAACTAACCTTATAATTTTGACGCTAGTACTCGTTTGACAGTTAGTCCATTATTAAGGAATATTTATTTGGATTAGTTAAATTACGCATATTCCAGTGTTCGAGTGCATACACTATCATGGCAAAAACTCATGTCTCTAATGTTAATGTAGGCATACACGTGTAAGGTATGTAAGGTTCCTTCACACTTTACTATACCCAGAGAAAGATCACTACTCCCAGAAAAGGAAAATGTTTGTATATGATGCATGCTTATTACAAATGAATATTTTAGCATATTCTGAGTATCGTGATTCATTCAGAAGGGTAGTAAAATGCTTGACACCAGCCGGGGATACCAATAGAAGAATGATAAGATAACCGTACAGTGGAGCCTGTTGTTTACTATATCCGGTACGAAACAAAACAGCGGCGTTTAATAATTACAACTGAATGTCTGGACGTGTCTAGAGTGTCTGAAATTCCAGAACGGAGTAGGAATAGGTGCGGCGTAATTCGTGCATACCGGCTGTATATACAACTCTTGACACCAGAGAAATGGATACATTCATCCAACGATATTAAAGCGATGCTATGAGACATCAGGAATGCCTTGCAATTGTTTCTTTGCTATACAGAAACATCGTCGTTCTTCGACGGTCTTAGGGCCGTATATTTTCCCAAGCCCTGACTACATTTTATTGAACGGGGAACATCCTTTTTAGTGATCCTTAGCGTTCGCCTATTTTCTCTACAGCTGAACAAATATACTTCTGTTTATACAAGGATACACAAGTGCTTTGAAGGGTCAGGACAATATATAAAATCGATACCTCCCATGAAATGTAAATTTTACCTAATTCAGCAAACGTAAACGTATTACTAATTCAAACAGACTTCTAATTATTTTTTAATGCCCACAATAAAGCTTAATTTTAACTGTACGTTAATTTACGAAAATGAAAGTACTTATAATATAATGACAAGCGTAGCACGGGTAAATTTGAAATATTAATCAACCAACAAAATGTTCATTTACAAAACCAAAATAAATAGGTACTGCAAAAGTCGTTAAAATGTTTATTTATAACAAAATTCTATACCAAATTTCTGGACATGATTCAAGAGAAATTAAGGTTCTGCTAGTGTTTCCTGCTAGTGACAAATTTTATACCAGAAAAATTGTCATTTTAATTTGATGTTACGTACATTTATTTTATTGCATTTTACATATTACAAACTAATAAGAATGTAGACACGTAATAGAAATCTTAGTTTCAATGATATGTCGTTAGGTTCCATCAATCTAAAATAGTCGTCATATTTAATTTGTTCTGGAAGTAGACATTAGCATTTTAAATTGAAACAGAGCACCCTGTATAATTTTTCATATCTAGATAAACTATTATTTCACGAATAACTTATTATTCCCAATAATAAGCCGTTACCGTTCGAAATAAGTACCGTTCGAAAGAGAATAATATTATGCACCAGATTATGGAAAAGCATACAAGGTATTCCATTTGAAGAACCAACTTATGATGGTTTGCAGTTAACTTGACTCGTCATTACTCTGTATGCAATTAAGCCACTTTGAAAGTATGGATGGGAAGCTTAGGAGTCAAGGCTATCCCTCCTATAAATATTATCGCCTAATCTTTCTTGCTGTAAAATATACATTTAAGCTAGATACTGTTTCTCTTCATTTTTTTGAAAAAAAAATATCTGGAAAACGGTTAGTATTAGGAAGAGGGAAACGTAATGAAAGTCCACCGAACATTTTACGTAGAATCCAAAATTGCAATAATAGATAGTGTATAAGGAAGTTGATGGCGACTTCCGGTATAACGGTAAGTGATATGTGGGCGCCATTATTTTATTTGAGGAGGACATGCCCTAAATCTCGATATCTCAAATTGTCAAAATTCAAATCGAAGTAGTCTCTGAAATATTCTGACGGGTAGTCACCGTGGGCAACCTGTATATTAGTCTATATATTATTATAATTTCTGCATTTATAATTTTTTAACTACTACGTATGATTAACTATTTAACGACTACACAAGGATATATTAATTGGATATAAGGAAATAATACAGTCAAGGAAAAAATAAGCACTTTTTGTAAACTGTGGGACACTTCCAACAGATTTACAGTATTTTGGTTTCCTCACAAACAATCTGCGAAATCTTAGAAAACGTTAACCAATGTTTTGTATTTACCAAGTCTCTCAGATACTGCAAAATAGCTCTCCAGGCAGTCATGGGGGCAAATTGTTAATTTAGATTCCAGTCCCGCAGAAAAAGAGGTATTTTTAAAGGAGAATAAGCTTCTGCGGTTTACAGTGTGTCTCGGGCACGTACTTCACCTATATTTCCTAATTGTACTGCCAAGGAGCTTTTCTCGCATAGAGATTTAACATCTTATTTTAAAAACTAAGAAAACTAACAAGGACGAAGTTTGTTTGTATGCAAAAATGTAAGAACGCTCCAAATCCCAAGAAACTTTTCCTAAATCCTTATTATAAAAAGTTCTTCCTTTTAAGTTAAAATACCTACTTTAAAATATTGGTTTAGCTTGAACAACTATATTCTCCCCAGGGCTTTAATGAATAAAATTACTTTAAAAGTAAGTATTGAACAGGGTGAGTTGGAATTATGAGGTAATCCAAGATTCTCAGAAATCTTTTAGTTGACTTTAACTCACATTGTTCATTTTGAAACAAGATTTTTTTCACAAAATTATATTTTTCTCCATGGGGAGGAACTGGAGATTATTTAAAGAGATATTATTTATTAACAAACAAATTTTCCCCAAGTTAATTTTAATGAAAACTAATGATCAAAATGATTTATGGGAGTAACATAAATATCATTAGAGGAATACATATATCGTATTATTTAATTGTTATGCAACACGATATTGTCCGTAATGTCTAATCTTGCCCTCAACTTTATATTTTAACCAGAATAACGCTTAGAAAGAGTTTTTTTTAATGATGGGAAACACTTTATTCCGTAATTTCTTTCACTCTTCTTTCCAACATCCATTTTGTATAATATGAAAAACCATTTCCATTCCTCTCCCGAGATGTTTCCGACAACAATTCAATTGACGCCTTGTTTATCCCTAATAGCACATCTTGAAGATTTTTTTCTTGATTCCAAGGCATTCATTTCATTTCGTATTGTTGGCACTAACTGAAATAGAAAAATGAAATTGTTTAGCTTAACTTGACTACCTTGATTCACTACAGATTTATAAATACCTCATGAAAAATGTACTTATATTATTAGTAATGTGCCTAATTCCGTTCGGAATATAAATTGTTATTGAAGCTGACTACTTTTTTCTGAAAAAATGTATATTGTTGAAATTGAAACAAAATTTTTATTTTAAACATTTTATATTAGAGGTTATGGAATATAAGGCAGGGATTTATGTTACTTTAAAGCGAAATATTTTATAAAATGTATATACAGTAATTCCGGGGCATCAACGCATAAATTGTTTCTTTCTGAACCGAACATTAATTTATGTAAATGGAAGTGCATACCTTCCAGAGCTAAAATAGCTTTCGTGTTTAATGAATAGGATTACGAAAATGTAAACAACCGCGAAATTAGTTTACCGGGAAAATATTCGTCCAATCTGTTTTTGTTATCGTAATAATTTAATTAGTTTGGGAATAGTTTGATACTCAATACCGAGACCGAAAGCTGTTAACTGATAATCGATTAATTAATTAACTGCAAGAGGACAGTCGCTCTTCGTACCATCGGGGATAATTCGTTTTCTATGGAACAAAGGCAATTTAAAACCAGAATTTGTTTTATTCTGCATTATAATGCACAGATATCTACACAGGGTGATTTATAAACTCTAAGATAAATATTGATGGATGAAATATGGTATAGTTCTGAGAACAAAATCTTGATGGGCATCAGTTTTACCGTAGTAAGAATACTTCCGCATTTAATGGAAAAATCCAGCAAATGACATTCGGTTCGGGCCCATCTATAATAGTCAAGTGTTTTACTCATTGGGAATTAAACTCTCCTCATAACTTTTTAAGAAACCTAAAAGACCCCGTCACTAATGTGGCACTAAAAACCAGCATTATAGAGCATAGCTACTCATTTTTGTTGCGATTTTCTGCGAAACCGTTTGTCCAATAGAAAATTTTCCTATCACGGAACTATTCTGAATAAAATTTAGTATAAATAATGTATGCAACTTGTTGCTAAGTAGTTTCGACATTGTGTAACAAAACTGTGATAATTATTCGAGTTATATACAAATACTCGTATGCTGTAAAGAGATGGAGGACCACTTACATTCAATCGCACATACATACGTTACTGTATTACATTGTGCAAAAAGTCTACAACTTAAAGGACATAAGAAGAATTCCGTAATATTACTATTTTGAAAACAGGCATAATTTTGTCATATACGCATAGTGATATATGTAGTACTGAATATGAAAATGTAAATAAAAATGTTTGTATCGTATACATGAATAGAAAGAGTTCTGTTTCTGTAACTTTCTGTTAAGAAGAACTATTTTTTACCAAAGTTGTGGTGACCGTGTACCACAACAAGATGCCATGAGATGCCATGCAGAATAGACTTTTACCTTTACTCTAATAATAATCGTTGACTAAAGTTCTTAAATATTTGTCATAGTTTATTTTTTTTTAATTATTATAATTTTAATTTTTAATATTTTTAATTTTTTTAATTATTAATTATTATGTTTACACTGCGTTACAAATATTCTTCTCTATTTCAGGGCCAAGTAATGCAGGCTAATCAAAAAGGCGGTGTCATAATGAGTACAACGGCATTGGTTTTCCAAGGTGTGATTCGAAGTCAAGCGGGAAATTACTCGTGCGTGGCCTCCAATGTAGAGGGGGACGGAGACAGCAATACTGTGGAGCTCAGAATTATGTGTAAGTCTTAAAACTACAGTCTGTTTACTTCTAGCTATCTATCACAATCTTTTCAATTGCTATATTCAGTGTTTCCCAAATTGGTGATGAATATACTGAGATATTTTAAAAAAATTAAATATTGCATTTTGTAGACCCCCCTTGTAATTTCTTTATTTATGAGAATTTTTAAAATCTGTAAAAATATTTCAACAGAATAAGCTTGTCTAGCTGGATCTCAGTTAAAGCGTTTCGGTTTTCTGGGAATATCACCAACTTTATTTTTCGTATAGCGGTCATATTTTATTTTTCACTCATTAAAAAGAGTAGTTTTTATCTTTTTAATTAATGTACCTATCATACATAGGAAAAATATAATTTAATAGTAACCTAAGAAATATTATTTTTTGATAGACTTGACAACATCGCATTATTAAGAAATATACCATATTTGTAAAACCGAATTATTAATGTCTACTCTAACAGTTATAAGTTTGAAGGAAGGAAACCAACAATCTAATTATTAATAACAATAAAGTAAAAATAAATTAATCAACGAAATGAAAAATAATTAAATGAACGGCATTTATTTAACTATCTAGTAAAATTTTGTATTTTAAACTATTAAAACTTTAAATTTAAACTTCAAGATGTTAAATTTGAAAATTATTTGTTTTCATTTCTATGCTAAAACTTATTTAACGTTTTTATTTCATTGTTTAATTTGTTACACCATTAATTAGATTGTATCCTTTTTCTTCCATCAAACTTACAGTATATATTAATAAAAAATATTGGTTTTACAAAAATGGCATTAATTTGTTAAGTAAATAATATTATGTAATGATGCTTTGCTATGCAATGTTTCCAAATCTATTGAAAAATCATATTTCTTTAATTTGTGACTAAATTATTTTTTCCTGTGTGGTACATCATTGAAAAGGCAAAAAATATTATTTTTAATGAGTGAAAAACTCATCAGCAGCATATGCATCAGCATCAGCAGCAGCTATGTGGCTGCGATATGAAAAATTAAAATTGATGATTTTTCCAGAAAACAGAAATGTCGTAACTGAGATCGGAGTATACAACATAAAAAATTGCTCTTGAAATGTTATTACGGATTTTAAAAATATTCATAAATAAAGAAATCACAAAAGGTTCTCCAAAATGCAAAATTTTAATTTTTTTAAATTAATATTTCAAACATCTGAGCGCCATTAAGTTAGTAACTGAATTTTCCAAAATTCACCCAATTAACCGTGTTTCTATCTATTATAGTTTCCAAGTGGTACATGCACTACCAATTTGGGACACACGTATATTTAGTGCAGCTGCGCAGACAATTTGATTTGTTGGGCGCCTGGTCAAACGATCAGTTATAGCCTAGATCAGATATTGTTGAAGTACCTACTGCTGTTGAAGTCTTAGTGTTAGTCGATTTTAATTGCGGGCGACATGTATAAGTCAATGTAACCTAAATTTTTCATTTCATTGTAAAATTTTCAAACCCCCCAGTTATAAATGTAATGTAAGAGTCTGTTTGTGGATTATGACAGTTGCAGAGTGTTTGAGGCTGTAGAAGGTTATCATCGCGATAAATGTAATGAGTATCATCATTTTGCGAGCAGATTTAACGATTCGGTATCGGGTCCACTTTGCAGTAAAAATCACTGCTTAAAGAAATGTAAATCTGATATCCGCTGCTGTTCTAATTGTACAAAATTAAATGAAAAGCTTAATACTTGGCTATTTACCACCCATGAGCTTTGGGAGTTGGATAAATGCTATACATATAACTGTGCACGTTACAAGCTTAGGTATGATGATTCATAGTTTCTTTTGAGACTACATCACCTGTAAAATAATAAGAAGCAGGAAACCAGAAGCATACAAATTAAATCTTCAACGTGCAGTATCAAGGCAAACTTCTAATGTTTGCCTCAAAAAACCACTGTATAATATGCAATAAAACAATATTTAATAAATTAACTAAATTTCATCAGTGGTTTTTCAGTTTTATACAAATTCTGTAATATTACATGTCGTTTTTTAAAATATGTCCAAATAAAATAGTTATTATAATAAAAATTTAAAAGAAATTAGACACTTAACTGGATTTTTCTTAAACGTTTCAAGTTGATCCTCAACTCTTCGTTGGTAGAACGTTTGTATGATAAGATTTTTTTTGTCACTAATGTTTACTATATTCTGATTGCAAGAACGAGTAATATCAATATTGCTTTGCGAAAACTGAACCGATCCTAGTAACCGATCCTTTACTGGTTATGTAAAGTTAAAATTTGGTAATAATGACTAACACTTTATATGATTGTAGTCTCTATCTTATATTAAAATACACGAGTTGGATCTTATATGCAGTAAAACGTTTTAGTTTTTATTTGGTAAAATATTTTAGTCGATAGCTTTTATCCAGTCAGAATCTGCAGTTGGGGGGAAATTTTGTATCTTGAAGAGCGATTGATTTTATACCTCTAGACTTGTTAAGTGTTGGTCCATGTAATATTGACTTGTTGCTTTGTTCATTTCTACAACATGTTTAGATTTATACTTGCATGCACTTTTAAAATTCTCTGCCTGGTCCAGTGATCAGTCACTACTATTTAATACAAATAAAACAAACCCGTCTTATTTCACAGTTGACAAAAATCTAATTGTCCTCATTTTGATATATTCATTCACGACTGAAATATTCAGAGGATAGATTATGTAAAGTTCCTTGGAGTAACTTTTGATTCTGATATGTCGTTCAGGAATCATTGTTTCAATTTATACAGATTATAAGATATTAAATTCTAAATGTCACCAGATAAAAAATTTGAAAAAGGAACCCTTAAAACACAGCAACTTCGGTTATTTTATTGTAGTGAGATACAGTCCAGAATTGTTTATGGAATAATTGTTTGGGGTGGTTCTCCGTATTTGAAAGAGGTTTTTTGTCACAAAAAAGAATTATAAGGTGTATTAGGAGCTCCTCAAAATTCCTCCTGTCGAAGTTTTTTTGTCGAATTTATATTTACTGTTGAGTTTTTAGAAACAAAAAAGTAAATTTATATATAATAGTGATTTTCACTCATACGATACAGGATCCAAATCAAATTTCTCTGCACCACCGTCGACTTAAGGTGTCTGGGAGGTCTCCTGATTTAATTGGTAAAAAGCTCTTTATCGTACTGCCACAAAATCTCAAAAATATTAATAGTGTACTGGAATTCAAAAGTCAAATAAAACTTTTTTATTAAGGATGTGTCCATATTCAATTCAAAAATTCTATGATAATACTTAATGTGTAGTATGTGAAGGTTGTGTGATATGATATGACATGTTTGTTTTAATATATTTGTACATGTAGATTTGACGTTTCTTATATAATTTCTATTATCTCTTAGAATAAAGGTATTTGATTTGATTGATTTGATTTGTTTCATCCTAGACGCTATCAATAAGTGCAATCTAATAAAATATTTGTAAAGATATTACGGCTGTGAATTTCTCGTAGTCAGATGGGGCCAATGGGCTATAGCGTGTTGTAGCAGCATTTTTCGGAAGCATTCCTATTGTGGACTGGGTTCGATCTCTAGTTCCGGCACTTGAAATGTCAGTGGGTTTCCAAAATCCCATATTTTGTAAACGGTCTATTTTTGCTTTTGAAAAACCAATTCAAAGTTTTTCATAAGGAATCTAATCCATATATATATTAAAACGCGTCGATTCTGTCTCGCTCTAAATTCCGTCGTCGAATCGACAAAGTTTCAAAGCTATCTCCTCCGAGGGGCGATCACGGAACGATCTCCGCGGACCACCGGAGGTCACCCTCGGCCTTTCTCCAATGCGTAGGGGTATTTTCGTCCCGTTTCTTACGCGTTTTCCCAATTTAAATGCCTTTTCAAAAAACCTCTGCAAAATTTTCGTCGATCGCCGTTCGGCGAGAGAGATGCGGCTAGCACCGACGTTTGTCCTCATGCCTAATGGTCCCGTCACGCCCGCCGAAATACCGACTTTTCGCGGGACTCCCGAGACCTTTTTCTAAGTTTTACGGCTTCAAGAAGGGCTTCACGCGAAAGTTCAGTCCTTTCTTTAATCCTTTGAGATTTTTTTTCGAGACCGTACGTCGACTCCTTCTACGTCTATTTCCTCTTCGAAAATCTCCAGTCGCATCCGTCTCAACTTCTTTCTCATTTTATCCGCAGATGTGAGATCGCACTAACGAGACAAGCACCTGCCACGAAAACTGTCAAATTAATTAAACTTCAAATAGGTTATTTTCATTATTTTCATATGAGAAATATTGCTAACGGAATCGATAGTACCGACTGCCAAACACCTGATTACCAAAATACTAATGCGAAATGCTTTTCTAATTAGAATATCCGTAAAAATTAATTGTTTAGGTTAACACGTACAGTTTACATATTTAACAGGTTTTGCGGCATGAAGTGAGAAGAGAAAATTTAGCGCAATGGTATCGTCGTAGGATTTCAACCCTGATATCGCGAGTTCGAATCACGACGAAGGCGAGTTTTTTTTTTATTTTTATCATAATTATTTATTAGTATTATTATAATATGTAGACTTTGACATGAGTGGTTAATTATTCTGTTTCATTGCCTGTAGTTTTTATTCTTTGTGCAGATAAAGTTTGGAATTAATTCGTTCATTTTGGCGGTCTGTAAAATTCATCATTTTAGCTGAGGAAAGTAAATAACTTCTACAATATTAATTTGTTGCAACAATTATGACAGCAATATATTTTTTAACGCCGCCGTTACACCGTTAATGGCGGGCGCGGCTTCGACCCGTAGCGGAGGGTCCTAAAACGGCTTTTTAAACGGCCCTCGCCGATATTCTCATTTTTGAGTGGGTATACTGAACACGAATTTGAAATTATTTTTTTGCGGTCGAACGTATTTTTCAAGAAAAAAATAATTAAAAGTCACCACCTGTATACCTTCACTAATTAGTTTTAACACTAATTTGATCACTTTGTACCTAACTTAATATGTCCACAATCCACAATGTTTATAATTATTAAATATATAATTGTTAAAAATAATAATATACAAATTTATGTACCTAAATTTAGGTAAAAATTATTTTAATTATTTGTATTTATTTGGTATCTTTTGTGCCACCATGTGACGTCACAATTATTAAAAATGACCGATTTAATTATTTCATATTGATTACTTCACATAAAGTAAGTCAATATTTTTTTCTACAACAATATATATATTTTAAACAGTTATATGTTATATATTTAATTATAATCATTGTGGACGCTTATATCGGGTACAAAGTGATCAAGTTATTGTTAAATGTTAAAATTAATTTCTAAAGAGTACTTACAGAGTATGACTTTGAATTATTTTTTTACTACAAAACTACATACCTAAGACTGCAAAAGAAAATCAGATTCGCGTTCAGCATACCCCAAAATTGGGGAGGTAGCCAAAATTTTAGAAAAATTTGAGTTTTATGCCTAATTAAATAATTACCTTTATTAGTTCATAGCATTTTTTCCTTCAATATACACCAAATCTGTGTATTTTTAACAGTTACATATTTAATTATAAGCATTGTAGACATAATATATGGGATATAAAGTGATCAAGTTACCGTTATAATAAATTATGGAAGAATACAAGTTATGAAATTATTTTTTTTCTCTTGAGAAAACAGTTTCACAAAATGTTTACTAAAAAATTAATTATACTTTCAGCACTTAAAAAATAATGTTTTACCATCATGAATAAAGTATCCCTACAATTCATCAAAATATTATTTAAAAAAGTCGTTTGGTATAATTACATCATCATTCCAGATAAAAAATTTCAGCTTTCTCTCTCTAAATTTATTATTTCATATACAAGGGATTATCTCAAATTTCTTTAATACGTATGTATTTTCTTAAAAATAATATTCTAGAGGCCTACCCCTGTAGGGCTAGAAATGAGAACGAAAATTGCGATAGCGATTTTCTCCCATTTCTAGTGTACCACTTAATTCATAATTTTGAATTGGTTTCTCACAAGCAAAAATAGGCCGTGGACAAAATACGAGAATGATTGAATCAGTTAATTTAAAAATATATTTAAACTTTAATAAAATGTACAGAAACAACCCACGAAACTTATAGTAACGATTAACAAAATGAAATAAAATTGAGTAACGTGCATGAGCTCTCTGGCCCTCTAGACTTCAACATATCGTCGCTGCATACTGGAAATTAAATTTTTGATGACTTGCGTCTTGGGAATTCTGACTAAATTCCGCTCTACAGGTAGTACATCTATCAACTGAGCTGCGTTATTTATAGGTAACCTTTGATATAATCACCTTCCAAGTGTAGGTATCCGACAAATACTCAATTGGAACTGAGTTCTGTTATTATTAAATAGATTTTAAGTAAATTACTTGAAAAAATAATATATCTAGTGACATTACTTCGCGAACCTTGTAAATTTTTTAGTAACCATACAAAATAATAAAAAACAAGTTTTTTAAAAAGCAGCCTACTAGACTCATAATTTAAATCCTACATTATAAGTGAAAAATGTACAAGATGTTCTAAAATTTTCCTTAACAACACGCAATTAGTAAACACCCTGTATACTTATAATTCTGTAACAAAAATCAAGTGTATTTTGCTGCTCATAGAGTAGTTGATATACAGTGAGGTCGCGCATAAATTCGATAAATATTAAAGGATTTATTTAAAAAAAACGCTCGTACACGAACTTTAGTTTCTTTTTTATTGACAGCTGCCAAAGATATAGACGTCATCCATTTTTTTTAATGACAACATACCTACGGCTTGTGATGTACGAGCGTTTTTCTAAAAAATAAATACTTTAATTTTTATTGAATTTATGGGCGACTTTACACCCTCACTGTATTTAGTTATTTCTGTAAGGGCGACCAGATTCGATTGCGTATAAACGAAGATATAGCCCATTAAAGTTAACACATTTTTTATATTACCCATTAATCGTTTTGAGTAGAGTAGAGTATTGAACAGAAAGATGTGACAACATCTCTTAAGCTCATTTACATTTAAGTGTTTTTTTCTATAAATATTACTTTTCAAATGTCCACAAAAAAAGTTATCAAAGGATGTTATTGGATGAACGTTGAGAGAGAGATTCGAGATTCCACGAATAGCCTGTGTAACTCATTTACATTTAAGTGTTTTTTGCTATAAATATTACTTTTCAAATGTCCACAAAAAAAGTTATCAAAGGATGTTATTGGATGAACGTTGATCAATAAAAATTGATAAATAAACTATATAACTGATTTAGCTTGAAATTTATTCCCTTGTATTCAAATTTGACATTTGCCAAAATAAATTAATACTATGTATAATTGTCTAACCTGTCTCTCAATGTATATAATATGATGTCTGAATTAGGTATATTGGGTTTGTTTTTAAAGGCATACTAAAGGATACGAGGATAAAGGATAGGATAATACTATGAAGCTACCCAGCGGAAACAAGGGCAATTTGATTGCCCATTGTTAGAGTACGATTATTATTAATAATCATAAAGACAATAGGAAACTAGAGACCCTAGGGCTAGAGGTTATTTGATCAACACTGCTTTATTATAGAATTAATAATATTTCCCTTATAGCTTCATTAAACTAACACGATTGCTTTGTATTTTCACACCAATTTGGCTGCAGCTTATTAGTTGGCTACAACCAGTTCTTAAGTGTCCTTGTTTACATTATTAATTATATTAATTCATAAATTTTCGATTTTTGTTAAGAAATGAACTGCAGTAGTTTTTTAAAATAAACGAAGATAATTCAAAAGTGATATAAAAAAATCAGTTTCATATTTGGCTGTAGTACAGAAATTTTTTACTACATGAAGTTTATAAACATGAAGGAATATTATAATATTTATAATAATAATAATAATATCTCTATCCCTCCCTCATTCGCAATTTATTTGCTGTTAAGTACATCGTATTTTGTATATACAGAGTAATGGTAAAGTTTTATTTTGCATTACATTAATCAATGTTTTCTTGCATTATTTAATATTCTTTTATTTGATATATCATCCACATGTCAAAGTTTTCCTGGTATCTAGTACTGTTAGTTATGCAATTCCTAATGGTTCCACACAGGATGAAATAGAATAGCGTGCCTTATTAATTATTTTGATTTTTTGATCTGCCAATCTAATATAGGTCTCAACTTGTCAGGTTTACAGGAGTTCTAATTCTGAAATTTAAATAGGACATTAAAGTATTTTACTAGATTCAAATGTAATACTGCATTTTGCAAGTACTTTGATATGGCATTATTTCTTGAATATATTTGGCGTAAGGTTTGATATATATTGATAGTGTAAATAGGACTTGTACTGTCCTATTTACTATACTACTAATACAGCTTAACATAAACCACATTCTTACATTAAAAGAACAAACACAAAAACTGTTGTAGTTGACGTTTTGGAAATGTATCCTCCAAGATTATATTGTTTCTTATACACTCAAATTTTTTTTATCAGAAACATGGTACCATTTAGGCAAGCCGGTGGCTAGGGTTTGGTGTCTTAAATCCCCATTCCGCCAGACAATTTTTAATTAAATTGTCTACTCGCAGATTAAGGCTTGTTCGCAGGGATGGGTTGGCAACCATCCTGAGAATCACCTAGGATGGGAAGAATGTTAGCTTGATGTTAATGTGAGAGATAAAAATCGGTTGGTGTTTGACTGTCTCCCTAACTAATGAGGTTTTCCAAGCTTCCCTCATTCCACCACTGAATGGTGGTTGGGGTTTTCGGGTTTATCCTTGTGATTAGAATGAGGGGTAAAGATATTACCTAATTACCTAATAATATAATTATATTATTAGGTAATATAGGAATGGTATATTCTAGCTAATGTAATGTTGCATCATACTATAATATACAGGGTGTTCTATTTAAAAAATCTACTTTTCTTGCCTTGAAATTAATGAAACTTGAAACTAAATTTTTAACACCCTGCATACATTTAAACAACTGTTAAAGTATTGCTAAAAAGCTTAGATATTCAACTTATCTACTATATGAATATCTTTGTTAAATATAAATTTTTTAGAGAAATATTTATTTTTAAGTTAGGTAGTGAATTTTACAAATATTTTTTAAAAATTAGATTTTTTCGATTTAGGAAAGTTTTATGAAAGCCCTCCTAAAATAATGCGTATAATCCAAAAGTGCAATATACTTTAACTTTCCATAATGTTTCCATGTCCATAACTTTCCATTATGAAAATTAACGGCAACATCCGGTATAACCGGAAGTGTCACGAGGACGCCATTATTTTATTTGAGAGGAGCATACCCAAAAACCGAGTTCCCACATTTTCACTCTTTAGATCTAAGTTGTCTCTGTCTGATATATTCTACTGGGTGGTCACCGTGAAACACCCTGTATATTTATTGTACTGAAACTCATGTAATTGATAAGCCTGCAAGTGTCAAATCTGAAATTACAAGGGGGTGATTTGTTGGCCTCTATGTTGGCTATGTCTCTTCGAGGAAAACGGATTATGGTCTGAAAATTACCATTAGAAACTAACTGTCTGGAATCTACTAAATTGCTATTGATCGTTTCTTGGATCGTGACAAGGTATGATTCCGTGATAAGTGTTGAAGAAGCCGGCTCCTGCTAATTTAGACCGAAATGAATCAAACTGTTGCTGTCAGAATTCTGATGCGTTAAGTGATTTCTTTTTATAAAATACTGGAATCTCAGTTAGTGGTTTTATGATGTCAGCCATTTTATGAAAATTAATTTTGTAGCTGCCAATTACAGTCATAATAACGCTATTAATGACTAGAGAAAGTACTTATTTGACGGCTGATGTGTAATCAAGTACTAGCAAGATTGGAGAGAAAACTTACAAATAAGGGCAATATCAATTTCTTTCAGTTACAATACCTATTTATTGAAAATTGACAACAGTAAAACTAATTACTTTTTAAAGATGAGTCTTACTCATCTTTAAAAGGTAATTAGTTTAAAGATGAGTAAGACGCTAGTCAGATAATAATTTCATATAAATAGTTGTAAAACAAGACATTATGAAAAAGATCACCATCACGTTTTTACAATATTGCCATTTACCTCGACTGGATGTCTGTTTTAATTTTTTAATATCTACATCTGCCATAATCTACATAAATTAGAAAAACATATATTGACTATAGACTATATATCTGAAGATTATAGTCTGAATAATCGTTTCGATGGCTCAATATACAGTGACCGTCATAGAGTATTTACACATCACATGGCAGTTATAGAGCAACATAGCAATAATATCTGCTTCATTAGAGATCCCCAAAAACTAAAAAATCGCCTTTCGTATTTTAAGGTTTACTTATCGGTAAATTACAAACAAATTGGATTATGTATATGAAAAGTATATGAAAACTATTTGAAAAATTGTATTTAATTAGTGGTTTGTAATAAAGTTTTGAAGTTATAGGTATGTGTATTTCGGAAATAATTGAAGGAAAAATTTAATGTCATTATTCTATAAAAATTTTAATTGTTATCATCATTTTGGTTGTTAAAAATATTAATTAAGCCAAAACAAACACATCTTTTCTTAAATGTATAATATAATATTTATCCCTGTTTTCTGAAAATAAAAAGAACAAATTGCAAATTTACTTTGCATTCGATTACTTCATATAAAATTGGATTAATCACATATAGGACATAGCATCATTGGACTAAGAAGGAAAAATACTGTCGAGTGATGTAAAAATACCCTATTGGCCCTAAATTATTGGCCCTATTAGAAAGAATGAAGTTGATGATGATGGTTCCGACGAGACGAAACGTTACTAAAAAAACTGTTAAGCTATTAGATAGAGCGTAAAAAGTTGCAATGAGAAAGTGTCCTTTGGATGAATGTGTGTGTGTGTGTCCTTGTGTGTGTCTAGTGTCCTTTGGAAAATGAATGAAACCATATTCATAATGTTATACAGGGTATCTAAAAAATTCGGTTGCAGACTCATTTCACAAAAACTGAATTTTTTTAAATGGTACCCCACTTTTTTTACTTCTATTGGATTCCCCTCAAAAAAATAAATGGAATTCTATGTATAATTTGCTATATCTAAAGTAAACCCTTTTTGAGTTATTTACAAAAAACAGATTATTTTGTATTTATAAGAAAATCATAAATCAAATTCAATTCCAATTTTAGAGAACAGTAGTCAACTTTTATAGCTAGGTACTTAAGGAACAATATTTAAAAAATTTATAAATCTACATTAACTTTTGAAAATTATTTCCATTACACTAAATATTTTGATATTACAACGCGATGAAAGTATAGAACAAAGCTAGTTACGTGTTTAATTGCATAATTTCTTTTAAATTTTAATTAAAAATGAAATTTACACACACATGAAATTTAGTTAATTTGTCATACACTATTTTTTTGCATATTACACACTGGTTTTTGGGGCAAACTTTAAAATATCGCCTTGCTACTACAGTTTCGATATATATTTTGAATACTTCTGGTTTTCTGTCTTTTTATTATTTTACAGGCGGGTTATTTCCAAAAGAAAATAAAATGAATCAAATTACTAAAAATAAGTTACAAATATTACTATAGAATATTATTGTTACCTAAAAAATTACCTGCTTCGAACAATATTATCTGCCACAGTACTATAAGTTACAACTAAATTTCGCACTACCTTTACCTACCTTGTAACTGTAACATAATAGCTTACGAGAGCTTTGGAGTGGAAATCAAATTTGATTGAGCCTTAGGCTGGTATGCCTTTAGGACTCTATTAGCTTCAGCTTTATTCTAACAGTGGAGACGTGCTTGCAACATAATAGATAGGTACCTTTACGTGGTCGCTCAATAGTAGACAATTGAGCAGCACACTCCAGTCGATGAAGAGTACAGATTAAATTTGTAGGATGATCCATGCATGAGGGCAATGGACTTCCTGGTCTGACTATATTGAGATAAGTCTATAAATTTTCAGATTATTAGACAATTTACATTGATAATATTAAATCTATTATTTATTTTGTACGAAATTTAAATAGTGATTGGTATATGTAAGTTGATATTAAATTTTTCTGTCTGATAGGTACAACTGTCCCATCTTAATTACCTTGCTTGTTTGGGGAGATATGAAAAACAGAAATAAACATCAATAATTTAGTATATTCCGATATGAACTAAATCATTTTAATAAATAGGAAAATTGAACAAACAAAACTAGTGGCTTTCAAACCATTCTTTTATTAAAATATTTTCCACTTTCAACTAATTTTTAGATGCCATTATTTATTCATTACAAAAATACATGTACGGAGGATTTAACGTAATCGTATGTGGAAATATTTCCAGTACAGTGCGTGGGATCGTTAGATGAAAAAAGTCTTTCGATGACCGGAACTCCCGGCTGAATATTTTTACCAGCTCAGAAAAGCAAACAATGGCTGATATTTTTGAACATTAAATTCTAACAAACGCCTACAAATTTAATTTTCTTTTCTATAGATATTTAAACGGCATATATATATATATGTATATATATATATATATATTATAATAAACTGGATTTTGCAAACATAAATTAGGATAATGAAAGATATTAGTAGAATTTAAATGAAATTTAGTACATATATAAAATCAGAAGGAATCAGATATAGCAAGTGGGAAATGCAGTGAAAGAAAATATAAAGGTAGCATAATTTCGGAAATGAAAGGATGAGAGGAATTTAAGGGATCAGAGAGAAAAACCATAAAATAAATACAAATATTAAATCAATCAAATCATATTCAATTAGTCAAAATTACATCGTAACATAACATCAAATGTCAATGAATTTGAAAGTATCAAAAAGTAATAGAATCCATTGGAAAAGTATTTGGAAGTAAATATTAAATTTGTATAAATATTAAATGTAAATGTAATGAATTAATTTTACAAATAGTTGAGATATTGTTTAGTGTAGTAATAGGAAATGCGCAAAAAAATAAAATGAAGTGAGAATTTAAAATAAAATAGGAAGGCTTTGGAGAGATCGTAAAAAACATGGTAACTAGGGAAACGAAAAAGAGGAACAACAAAAAAATTTGAGAAAACGACGCCACGAAGAATTTTGGAATAAAAGGACGCTAAGGAATTTAATTAAGTTAAAAAGTGCCAATTGAATGTAAGGTGATCCAGAAATCCAATTATTTCAAGGACAGGAAAGGTCAGAGGCGTCAAATCAAGCAGAACAGAGTAAGCAACAACACCAAAATTTATAAAAAAAAATCTATCCATAGTATCAAGCTAAATTAAATTGATGGATTTCCTACTATAATATTACCTAAATGATCGTATAAAGATAATAAAACATAAGTTAACTTTAAAATATTAAAAAGGGAGATAACCCCACAAAATAAGTACTTACCTCATCAGACAAATAATATTCCTTATAAGGCAAGTCAAGCAGAGCAGAATCAAATAATATTTCACAAGTAATAACAACAATTAGTGATGATAAACTTTAATAAACAATTCACAGTGATCACATAAACATTTATAAAATAAAAACTGATATTTGACAGATTTTAAAAATGGAATAAGTGAGTTAAGACATACGTGTCTATAAAATAATACCATCTAAGAGTTTTGTATGTAATATAAAGAAATAAGAAGTTTGTATGATATAGGCAACACTCAATACATTACAGAGTAGTGAGAATTGTCTAATCATAATATTTTTTCATTTATAATTACTTTAGATGATTTAAATAAACAAAATTGTTAAATTAACTAATTCTAAATATTTTTTCAACATAAATAATCAGAATAAAAGTCATATAATCTTAAAACACCATTATATAACAGAAACTTCAAATTCTTTGATCTTAATAAAAGAAAAATTTTAATAAAAAAAGAATATCTATAAGAGATACAATAGCACAGTGTTTTCTTCTGAACCACTTGGGAAAGAATCTCATGTTTTCTCCGAAAGAGCTAGATAATTAAAGGTAAGACAGAATTCAATACATTAAATTCCTTATAATAAATGGTTGAATAGAGTATTTCTCAAACAACACATTTTCAAATACACAAATAAACATAGGGAAAATAATTATACAAGTCAGGGCATTATTATTATTCAAAATAATTATAAAAGCATTTATTAGAGACTCATTACAAGCAATAGTTTCTTATAATTAGAGCCCAAAAGAGTGGGGCTTGCAAACAAAAGTAAATATAAAATAATTGGCGATCAACGCGAGGCTAAAAATAATATAATTGGCTCCCAAACGTGTAGGCGAAAGAGAAGAAGCACTTTGAAATCACAAACTGGTAGGTAAAAGAGAAGAATCAATAACAGAAGAAAAAGAAGATATGGATTTAAGAAGTGGAAAAGTGACAGGAGATATGGAGGAAGATACAGAAGAACAAGGAACAAGTAGAAGTAGTGAAGAAAGAGAAGTGAAGGAAAGTGAGAGATGGCAATTAATGTTGACAGAAATACTAGCTACTATTGAAGTAAAAATGATAGAAAATAAAAATGTAATTGAAAAAGCCAGTGAACAAAACAAGACCATGATGAAAGAAGCGAATGAGAAGAATCAGGAGATGATGAAACAAGTGAATGAACAAGTAAAGAAAGAAATCCAGAAAATAGATATAAATATGAAACAAGTATATGAAAAGTTAAATGAAAAATTAGAACAAGTGAAAGATGAGATGAGAAAAGAGACGAAAGAATGGCAAGATCAGATTGAAAGAAAAATGGAAGAGAAAGAGAAGGATATACAGGTGTTGGATGAAGAGAATAGGAAGTTAGGGAAGAATCAACAAGAAATAATAACAAGAATAGACAAAGTAGAAGATAAAATTGAGAAGAATGTAGAAGATATTATGAAGGTGAAACAAGATATACAATTAGGCATGAATTTTAGTCTATTAACAGAAACAGAGGAAAAAGAGAAGAGGGAAAAGGAATATAAGGAGATAAAGGAACAATTAGAAGATTTAAGAGCAAAACAAGAAGCAGGAATAGGAGAAACAAGAATAATCACATGTAGTAGAGAGGACAGGATGCATAAATTTGATGGGAAAATTAATAAATTACACCCAATCATATTCATGAAAACTCTAAAAAGAAGATTAAGGAAGGTTAAAGAAGTGGACGAGATGAAAGAAATTATTCGAGAAAATTTAGAAGGAAATGCTATAATATGGTTTGCAGGCAAAGAACATGACATACAAAACATAACACAATTTGAGAAATATTTTATTGAACATTATTGGGGGGAATATGTACAGACGAAGGTTCGTGAAAGATTATATTTTGGTAAATTCAAAGAAAATATATCTAGTAATATGACAGATTACATTCTAAGGTTATATGCTAGTTGTCAGTATCTTACACCAAAACTCAGTGAAGCTGAAATTGTCTTATATCTCTCAAGGCATTTCAAACCTGAAATATCTGAAACCATTGCAATACATAATATAAATAGTATGGAACAGTTACATTTATACTTAAGTAGAATACAAAGAAATAATAATGTACAGCAAAATTCTAGAAATTATACAAATAATCGAGAAATTAATACCCAAAATTATAATAATTACAGAGCAAACAATAATTTTAATAATTCTAATAATGACAGGTCAAATAATAATAGATTTAATAGACAATATACAAATAATAATAATTATAACAAAAATGATAATTTTGGTAGAGAAAGATCTCAAAATTCGAACAATCGTAATGATATGAATGATAATAATAATTATAACAGGTTAATTAATAATCAAAATATGAATAATAATTATAATCGTTTTAACAATAATTATAACAATCGTAACATGAACTATAACACACAACAAAGTAACAATCGATTTAACAAACAAGAATACAATACACGAGAACAAAATCAAAATACAGGAAATAACACAAAGCAAGTACATTTCACACAGAAACAACCCAGCACATCTACCCAGAGTCTAGTAAAAGCACAAGTACACCAAGAAGCAGATTTCAATCCACAACACAGGCAGAGAACAAAATCATTAGATCGCATCGACACTGAAACAAGAAATACACAAAATTTTATTTAAAGTGCAAACCGAAAGATGAAACTGTAAAATATAAAAATAATTATATACATCCAAGGGAATTTATAAATTTAGGGGAAGATATAATAACAGAACAAGATAATAATTTAGTATATGTTGAGGCACAATTGTTAAACAAAAAAATGTTAGTATTAATAGATACAGGATCAGAGGTTAGTATGATAAATCAAGATATAATAGATCAATTTCAAAATTTAAATAAAGATATTATAAAAATTAATAAAGTTACATTAGTAGGGACAAATAATAAAAAGCTATGTGAGATTAATAAATCTATAAATTTAGAATTAAAATTAAACAATATTACAATAAGGATGCAATTTTTAATAGTACCAACAATACCAGCAGACATCATAATAGGTTCAGATGAGTTAAAAAAAAATAAAATAATTGTTAATTATAAGCAAAGGATAGTAGAATATGGGGATGAGAAATTAAAATTCAAATTGATTGCTAAGAGTATTGAAAAGGATGAAAAGAATGTATGTATGTTAATAGATAGAAGTGAAAATGAAAGATTTATAGATAAAGATGGGGAATATTATATTAATAATGAAAATATTATAATTAATTGTGGGGATGAATTTAAAGAAAAAGTAGAGGGAATATTAGAAAGGTATAAAGAGTTGGTAAATGAAAGGACAAGAGTAGCAACAAAATACACTCATCACATACAAGTGAAAAATATAGAGAATTTTAAAATCAGAACCTATCCAATTCCATACAAATATAAAGATGATGTTAGGAAAGAATTGCAGAGTTTATTAAATGAAGGTATTATAGAAAAAAGCGATACAAATTTTATTAATCCCATATTAGTCGTTCCAAAACGAGATGCAAAGATTCGTTTATGTCTTGATGCAAGAATAATTAACAAGCATACAGTACCACAATATGAAAAGCCTCTAACAATTGATGCAATATTAGGTAGAATAACTAAAGTAAAATATTTTTCAAAATTAGATTTAAAACACAGTTTTTGGTTAATTCCTTTAGATAAATCAAGTAGAAAGTATACTGGTTTTTCCATAGATGGGGAGATATTTCAATTTCGAGTAACACCCTTCGGTTTGCAAAGTTCTTGTGCAGCTTTGGTAAAAGCACTACACCAAATCCTAAATAAATATGATCACTTTGTACTTCACTACATTGATGATATCCTAATATTTTCAGAAACACTTGACGAACATTATAAACATTTAGAAATAGTATTAAAAGAATTAGACGATGCTGGACTGAAATTAAACATTGAGAAATGTGAATTTGTCAAAGAAAGAGTAACATATCTAGGATATAGTATCAATAGGGACGGAATAACAATGGACAATGAAAGATTACAATTAATACAGACATATACAAGACCATTTAATTTAAAAACTTTAAGAGGATTTCTAGGACTGATAAATTACTTCAAAAGATTAATACCGGACGTGACTAAACATGAACTACCACTTATACAATTATTGAAGAAAAATATACGATGGACATGGACAGACATACATGAACAAACATTCAATACACTAAAACACATCATGTCACAAAAACTACAAATATATCACCCAGACTATGACTTACCATTTATTGTACGGACTGATGCTTCGACACAACGAATAGCGGGAGTTTTATTACAAATTAAAGGGGGAATAGAAGTACCTATAAATTTTATATCACGAGTGACTAGACAGAATGAAAGAGCATACAGCGTGTCAGAATTAGAAATTTTAAGCATAATATATACGACATCTAAATTAAGATTTTATTTACTTGGGAACAAATTTACTATACAGACGGACAATCAAGCACTCATTTCAATATTAAATTATAAATTTGGAAACAGTCGTATCCACAGATGGGCTTTATTACTTGGCGAATATGATTTCAATATAGAACATATACCAGGACGTTTAAATATTTTGGCAGACTCATTTACAAGAATGGATGGAGACATTACGGACACAACAAGACAAGTAAAGACAGGGGTGAATATATTAAAACAAACACATGGCACATTTTCAGGACACACAATTGCAACAGATCAACACAAATTAAACAATAAACAAAAACAGAAAGCAAAATTACATGACGGAATTTATTTGAAAATTATAGGAGACAAAGAATTATACTACATTACAGACGAGTTAACAAGACAAATAATTAATGACTTACACATACAATATGGACACATAGGGATAGGAAAAACATGGATAATTTTTAGAGAAACATTTTACAATGACAAGGATAGACAAATTATAAAAGAAGAAATCAATAGATGTATAAAATGTCAATTAGGAAAAGTGAAAAACATTCATTTGGAAGGAATACCAAAATCTATCATTGCACAAAGACCTGGACAGACAATAGCAATTGACTTTTTATCAAATTTAATCACAAGTACGAACAATAACAAACATATTTTAGTCATAGTAGACATATTTTCAAAATTTATTACGACATACCCATGCAAAAAGACAAACACGAAGACAGTACTCAGACTATTGACACAATACAGGAAAGAACACGGGGAATATACTGAGTGTATTTTAGATAATGCCACTTATTTTAAAAATCATAGAATTACTCAATATTTTAATAAAAATAATATAAAACTTAAATATATTAGTATAAGACACCCATCAGCGAACCCTGCAGAAAGGTATATAAAGGAATTACTTAAATACTTACGTTTAACAATTGACGATGACCATACAACATGGGAAGACAAAGTACAAGATGTCCAATATTTCATAAATAACATACCAAATACAGCTACAAATGAATGTCCTATACAGTTATTTAAGAACATACCACCAGATCGTCCATGGCTAAAACAAAACAATATAAATTATTCAGACATGATAAATAAGGTAAATGTAAGACTTAGCAGAGCTGCACAAAAATATAGAAAAAGACAACTCACTAAACAAAAACACACCACACAATTTAATAAAAATGATTTAGTTATTGTTCAAAGATTAAGGGTAACGAACAAAGACAAAAACATATGTGCAAAATTAATGTTGCCATATGAAGGACCATACGTTATAAATAATGAAAATGGAATAAATAGTTACGAATTGAAAGAAATTGACTCTGACAGAATTATTGGTATATATAATATAGCTCAATTATATAAATTTACAGGAGAATAAAGCAAGGGAAATTAATTTTAAAATTTGTCCAAAGCATTTGCACAACTTTGAAAATAAATTTGGGGAATGTTATAATAAACTGGATTTTGCAAACATAAATTAGGATAATGAAAGATATTAGTAGAATTTAAATGAAATTTAGTACATATATAAAATCAGAAGGAATCAGATATAGCAAGTGGGAAATGCAGTGAAAGAAAATATAAAGGTAGCATAATTTCGGAAATGAAAGGATGAGAGGAATTTAAGGGATCAGAGAGAAAAACCATAAAATAAATACAAATATTAAATCAATCAAATCATATTCAATTAGTCAAAATTACATCGTAACATAACATCAAATGTCAATGAATTTGAAAGTATCAAAAAGTAATAGAATCCATTGGAAAAGTATTTGGAAGTAAATATTAAATTTGTATAAATATTAAATGTAAATGTAATGAATTAATTTTACAAATAGTTGAGATATTGTTTAGTGTAGTAATAGGAAATGCGCAAAAAAATAAAATGAAGTGAGAATTTAAAATAAAATAGGAAGGCTTTGGAGAGATCGTAAAAAACATGGTAACTAGGGAAACGAAAAAGAGGAACAACAAAAAAATTTGAGAAAACGACGCCACGAAGAATTTTGGAATAAAAGGACGCTAAGGAATTTAATTAAGTTAAAAAGTGCCAATTGAATGTAAGGTGATCCAGAAATCCAATTATTTCAAGGACAGGAAAGGTCAGAGGCGTCAAATCAAGCAGAACAGAGTAAGCAACAACACCAAAATTTATAAAAAAAAATCTATCCATAGTATCAAGCTAAATTAAATTGATGGATTTCCTACTATAATATTACCTAAATGATCGTATAAAGATAATAAAACATAAGTTAACTTTAAAATATTAAAAAGGGAGATAACCCCACAAAATAAGTACTTACCTCATCAGACAAATAATATTCCTTATAAGGCAAGTCAAGCAGAGCAGAATCAAATAATATTTCACAAGTAATAACAACAATTAGTGATGATAAACTTTAATAAACAATTCACAGTGATCACATAAACATTTATAAAATAAAAACTGATATTTGACAGATTTTAAAAATGGAATAAGTGAGTTAAGACATACGTGTCTATAAAATAATACCATCTAAGAGTTTTGTATGTAATATAAAGAAATAAGAAGTTTGTATGATATAGGCAACACTCAATACATTACAGAGTAGTGAGAATTGTCTAATCATAATATTTTTTCATTTATAATTACTTTAGATGATTTAAATAAACAAAATTGTTAAATTAACTTAAAGATTTAATTCTAAATATTTTTTCAACATAAATAATCAGAATAAAAGTCATATAATCTTAAAACACCATTATATAACAGAAACTTCAAATTCTTTGATCTTAATAAAAGAAAAATTTTAATAAAAAAAGAATATCTATAAGAGATACAATAGCACAGTGTTTTCTTCTGAACCACTTGGGAAAGAATCTCATGTTTTCTCCGAAAGAGCTAGATAATTAAAGGTAAGACAGAATTCAATACATTAAATTCCTTATAATAAATGGTTGAATAGAGTATTTCTCAAACAACACATTTTCAAATACACAAATAAACATAGGGAAAATAATTATACAAGTCAGGGCATTATTATTATTCAAAATAATTATAAAAGCATTTATTAGAGACTCATTACAAGCAATAGTTTCTTATAATTAGAGCCCAAAAGAGTGGGGCTTGCAAACAAAAGTAAATATAAAATAATTGGCGATCAACGCGAGGCTAAAAATAATATAATATATATATACTTTCTTAAAACAAACACAGACAAATTGAAATAATTTTTAATACCAACCCAATTGGCATTGTAAGACAATTCAGAAACAATTTTCAGGAGTAGGAAGCAATTTCGAAACTAATTCTGTTTTTTTGTCTGCCGTTGATTTTTTCATACACTTTCAAATATTTTCTGAAACAATAACCGATTTATTTTGTTTGTACTGTACCTTAGCAATCCCTTGACAAATTGCAGAAGCCGTTTCCATACTTATATACATTTTTTTGAAAATCATGCATTCCATTTCTTTTTTAAACAAATGGCAACTTTAGTTACCTACTTTATTAGTTTAAAGAAACAACATTTAGATTAGATATTAAGATATTGAAATTAGAAAAGTTATTGAAATTTACTCTTAACCACTGTTTCAATAATGTTTATACTATAAATGGAAACCGAATAAAAATATTAAACGAAAATTGTTTCAAGTTGTCGAATGTGAAATCATAAGAACAAAATGAATAAGATAATCCTGTGGCTGACATCATTGTTGGCTGTGAGTTTTCGCAGGAAGAAATTTGAAACGAAGTACTTATTGGCACCTATGCAATGATGCTATTGATCGTTTCTTGGGCTATAACAGATTTTGATTCTCTAATTTTTGTTTAAAAAGGGGAAAAAGCGGATTCTTCTAATTTAGTTTGTGCATGGTTTTTGGATGTCAGTCATTATGAAAGTAAATTTCGTAGCCATTATTTACAATCATAACAAAACACAGTTTAATTATAGTGGATTATAAATATAATGACCAGTAATAATAGTACTTATTTGTCAGTTGCTGTTTATTAGTGTCCAATATTGGCAAAAATGGTTAGAAAACGGTCAAATGAAAGAAAAATTTAAGTGTAAATACAAAATCTATATCAAATTTAATGGTATTCGAGGAGCTTAGAAAAAGATCGAATTATCTTTAAAAAATAGTCGATAAAATGATAACCATTTGTAATTTTTAAATTGCATATTCGCAAAAGTCCGTATTTTAAAGTATACATTATGAATTCACTAAATGTTAGTACCTACCGTATAGGTATATATATTTATTTGCTTCGTTGGTATCATTTTAATTTAATATTTTGTTTCCATGTTTCTTGTATACGATAAATTATACGAATTAATAACATACATTTTTCGAAACTTAATTATTGACACAGTTTTGTATCTATATCTAGCATAATCAACAGAAATAATCATACAATTTATATGAAAATAGAATTGTCTGATATATTTTGACCAATTAATATTTGAAACCATCAAAGTAACACGTATAGTGTCACTACAATGGAAACATATACTATTTTCTCATATGTAAATATCAATTCGTCGACAATTTATTATTACATTTGGCCAAAATCGCCCGTTTTGAAGTTGAGAACAGTCATAGTTTATTAGAAACGTTGAAATAATAAATACGTGCGTTTGCGTGTCTAAATAATTTGTATAACTAAAGTGAGCAACTTTAATTAATAATAAACTACTTGCTAATGTAGATGATCCAATTTGAAATTAATGGTAGATACATCCAAGTGTTTCAAGTGTTTAAAAGTTAGAATATTTATATTATACATATAATAGAAGAGTATTTTTGAAATTACAATGCAACTGCTGGGAAAATTAGGATTTCCATTTCAAACACCATCTTGGTCACTATATTTACATTTATTTATTTGGATTGCTTAGTTTCTAATATGGTTTAATTTCCCTCATTATATACACCTCATCTTGTAGGTACCCTGTATGTTTGCACATGTATGACTTGTTATATTATCTGCGGTTTATCTCGTCACATTAGAATTTACACTCAACGGCTAAATATCTATTAAAATAGATTTGAATATTTTGTAAAAATTATTTATCTTTATTATATGATTTTCCGACCATTGTGGAAAGGGGCTTCTTGCGTTTCCCCAGTTTTATATATATATACAGGGTAATTCTCAACCTGGAAAATTATAGCTGAGGACAAGTAAAGACTAATAATGAAAAAAATAAATAAAACATTTTTAGTTTCGGAAATACCAATTTATTTCAAATAAACATAAAAAAACGTGAATTTCATAAAATTCCCCATATGTCAGAATCATGCCACCAAGTTCTCTGTTTGAGAAATTATGCGCCATACTTTTATTCTAATCGTGTGAAAATAAACTTGAATACGACCACAACTGATAACAAAGTACTGCTAGAAATACGAAACATATCGTCCTGATTTGTTTACTTCTTAGTTTTTACAAACAAAAAAATTTACCTGATACATTTTTGTAAACATTTCTTTCAAATTATTTCGTAAACCTAACTTTTCTAACTAAAAATGTTTTACCACCTTTTTTCATTATCATTGTCATTGTCATACGTCATTGTTTGTCCTTAGCTATCATTTCCCAAGTTTATGCGTATAGGTTAAGAATCACCCTGTATATATGTATTTATGTATTTTTCTGCTTTAATTGTGAAAACTGAAAGATTTTTACAGTAGCTAATGGTTATTTAATACTAAATGGTTTTTATATTCTAATAGGTAGGGAAGTCATTAGACAGAGATGTAATTTTGATGCTGGTTGCCTATTGGATTTTGCGATATTCGTGCACATGCGCATATCTGACTAAGGCACTCTCGAGTAAGAAAGAGATAGTATGTCGGTACCGTGGTGTTTTCGGAATTTTTTGACGCCATATATTTAAATTTTCATTTATGTCTACTATATAACCCTTTGAATTTGTTTTCTGTTCTTTGAACCAACCAACACGTGGCATTCTCCCAGTTGCCTTCTTCGTCTTAACACTAAAAATTTTTATATATTCAACAGTTGGCAACACCAATTTGCAGATTCGGTTCCGACTAACCTGTTTTTCCAAATTAAAAAAATGTAACCACTAACTGGTATGAATGGTGTGACTTTATAATAATTTCTAGTTATTTTAACAATCTTATTAGATTAAGACGGTTCACATAAGATGTGAAATTTTGTTACCTAACACCATTTTCCTGTGTTTTATGAAAAATTTAACCAGTTACTCAATTTAACCTCACTTTTTCGTAAATACTTTAGTTTCAAAAGCTTGAATTGAAAAAAGTTTTTCTTTCCACAAGACTGCTACACCCAATTAAAACTCCTTTGTCATAACTTCGTCATAACATAACTGTCATAACATTCTTAAGAAGCATAAACAAATAAATATTATATTTGTACAAAATATAAATATTGATAAATTTGTATTTGTAAAAAAAATTAAATACTGGTGTAACTTAAGAACGAATGGATATTTTCTAAATTAATTTGTACTCTTGGCGCATTCGCCAGTTTCTCTAGATATGATTATTGGCAATGAAGCATACTGAAACTAGTTGTCCAGTAACTGAGCATAATTTAATTAACAATTAATTATTATTTCGGTGTCAGCGAAGATCGAAGTTTTCAACTGTAGGTAAGCGTGTTGAAAAACTTGATATGCCGTAGACACTCGACTACCATCCCTGCCAATCAGTGTTAAGGAACATTGATGCATAATAAAATAATATTCAGAAATGGGAATGAAATAACATTTTTCTTTCAACAGTATCAAGTATGTGAAGTGTGAAACCCATATAATATCGAAAATCATTTATAAGAACCAGTGTACTCGTAAAACTATATAAAAAATATCTGGGCGTCCATTCTCGAATCTCTGCATGCTGGATGAAGTCTATTGAAATTTGCACCACTGTATTCTGGAGTCTCGCTTTTTACAATTTTTAGTAAAATTCGTATGGAATGGCTTCAAACACGCGTCTTTTGAATGTCGCATGCTAGAGGACATAGAATCGTGGATTCCTAGAGAAAACCGAATTTATTTTACTGGGTATCCCATCGAAAAGTATCACATTTCGTCGCCTTATATCTCAAAAACTAAAAGAGATATCGGGATGCGGGTTGGACAGAACGACTTAGGATTTTTGTAAGTTTTTTTTGGCACTGTTGCCAAATCTCCAAATATATTAGTAACTTTTTTATAGAATTCGCTCCTCTTTGGAGTAAAATTACTTGCTTATATTAAATGGAACACCCTGTGTATTTTGCCATAATCAGAGAGCCTAATCACTCTACTTTTAAAAAAGTTATGCATTGTTTACATTATCTTGAGAATTGGAGCCACAACATTAAGTTTGTTAGAAGTACTCTTATTTGGGTTATTACGAATGAAAAAAATACCTCCTTCTTTGTAAAGTTATTTTTAAGTTTTTGTACACTTATTTTAAATAAAATACCCTATATATTTTATCATTTTAAAATATCTGATCAAACTTGATGTGGAACTTGACTGCATTTGCTTTTTAAATGAAAACAGATAGGGAGAAAAGAATAATTCTTTAATAATCGGTAGGAACGAGTTTTGTTAACAATAACAACATAGCACAATGACAGTAATAAAAATAACAGATAAAATAATCAAAATAACTGATAAATAAAAAGTACTTGAATTAGTTAGAAAACAATTTGTTTTAACTGACCACCATTTACTTCAATATACATTTGTGCATCGAAATTGCTTAGAAGCAATTATATTTATTGTATTGAAATATTTACTTATGCAAATAAACCTTATTATTATTATTATTATTATTATTATTATCCTTAGTAGTAAATGATCAAAAGTGTGTGATCCTTCTAATGTGAACATTTTTATATCTATGCTTCAAATATTTGACACTACTGACAATACAGTTTATTATTGTCCTTTTGTTTTTCATGGCTACTGTGAAAACGAAGACTAGCTTCACAAACTGTTCAAGTAAGAGGTGCTCCCATTCAACTGAATTTTGTGGCTCCAATTCTCAAGATAATGTAAACAATGTATACCTTTTTGAAAAGTAAAGTGATTAGGCTTCCTGATTATGGCAAAATATACAGGGCGTTTCACTTAATATAAGCAAGTAATTTTACTCCAAAGAGGAGCGTATTCAATAAAAAATTTACAAATATATTTGGAGATTTGGCAACAGTGCCAAAAAAAACTTACAAAAATCTTAAGTCGTTCTGTCCAAACCGCATCCCGATATCTCTTTTAGTTTTCGAGATATAAGGCGGTGAAATGTGATACTTTTCGATGGGACACCCCGTATTGCTACAACATAAAATTTTGAAAATCCAAAACGTGCAGTCGGTACCTAATATAGACTACATGAGGACTTACTGAACATTCTAATTGAACAATAGACCATGGACCAACTAAAATGTTTAGGTAACTTGACAAATAACCCAATAGAAAGTCCTTTTATTGCAAGGCTATCTCGTACTTCAGAATTAAGTGTTACCTACCTTAACTACCGGTGCTTAGACATTACATGCTTCGAGCATTTAATTTAACTGGTATCCCAATCTGTCACTGCTATCAGACAAAGAACATTAATTAATAATTCAATAAACTTTTTTAACCTTGGCGACCACAGCACATCCCAATCGGCGTCCAACTTGAAAATGGCGACCTACATTGTAGCCACACGTTCTATCACACGACATAATTTTGGAATGATGACTTTTTGTTTACGGGTACATGAGAATACGAATTTCTAAAGTTGAGCTGGAAATATGCGTGATAAATAATGTCTGCAACTTATTTGTGGTGCATTTTCATGATTCATAGTTGCCTTTGGGATTACACCACTTGTAAAAAAAGCTGGGAACCAGAAGCATACAAATTAAATACTCAAAGTCCAGTATAAAGGCAAACTTTTAAAGTTTGGGCCAAAAAAACACTGCACAATATGCAATAAAATAAATACTTGATAAATTAACTAAATTTCGTTAGTGGTTTTTTAGTTTTATACAAAATTCTGTAATATTACAAACATATATTGAATAATGTCTAAATAAAAAAATTATCATAATCAAATTTAAAAGAAAAACACTTAACTAGCTTTTTTCTCAACGTTTCAAGTTGATCCTCACCTACTTTGACTAGAACCTACTCAACTTGTCGACAGTATGTTTGTATGATAAATTTTTTTTTTAGTCAGATTGACATTTTTAATTCAAAATGTCATCACACGTCATCTGATCACTATGATATTATTAATTTTCTATTACATACATGTGTGATAAATGTACTCGGCAATATTAGTAAATAATCGATATTGCTTCAATTGCATAGGTATTATAAATGGAAGCATTAACCATAAATGCCTTTTTTTCAGTTAAAGAACTATTATTTCGTGCTAATACATTTCGGAGTTAATTTATTTCCTTAAGAGATGAAAAAAATGTTCACACTTGGTTCACCATACGAAGCGATGACCTAAGGTTGACAAATACATGTTGCAATTTTTTATAGGAACGTGTTGCAGTATGTACTCCCTTTTCGGATTAAAATATAATCAGAGATAGATATATAGCGCTGTTTCGCTATGTTTAGGATATTTTCTGTTAACGTATAAAAATAATAGGTTTTCTGAAAGTTTGCCTTGATCCTATTTAAAATATACATATTCATACCTTCCAGATAATGAAATAATAATAATACTACAACAATATCCCTAGATAAATACATACAGTGTTGACATACAGTGTTATCACTTACATACATTATTTCCCTTAATATTTTCATTTTATGTATTTTGCTATGTTCGTAGCTTTACCAGACATCGATCGAAAGCAACATGTCTGTTCGCAAATAGAGCAATATTTACATATAAACTAAATGAATAATAAACCACTGCCTACTTCATATACCTATATCATGGTGGACATGAAAAATATGTTCAACTATACTATATGCATACAAAAATAGTTGTAGATATGTACATTTAGCGTTGCAATTCTCAAAGGGAATAAATAGTGTAAAGAATAAATAATATCTAGCTGCTATCACCATTACGTTTCATCATACGTAGTAACGATGTAAATTTACACGCTAAGTATTTCACAAGCTTTATTCCAGTGCCGGATACAGAGAAAATGCGGAAGTTACCCACACATATCAAGAGATTTGGGTTTTCTAACAAAATCTGTACCATTAACAGGGTATAATGTATGAGATAGTTCACATGGAATTTATTATTGTTAATTTTTTAAACATAAATTAGACTAATAATATTATTTAAATTATATCGTAAATAATATGTCTCTTAATTTGATTTTTTTGCTAAATAAATAAATCCATAAATAAATACTATAAGAATAAACTCAAATAACTTCTTTTATTGAATTAATAAATTCGAAATGCATAGAAGCAACTGCAACAATCACACTAACACTACACTATAAATAAATTCAAAATAAAGTTATTTTAAATACTTCCGGTTTCCTATTTTTTTATTGTTTCCAGGTTGTGTATTCCCAAAAGAAACTACAATTAATCATACAGCTGCACCACAAATAAGTTATAGACATTATTACAATAATTAAATAGTTGTTATGCATAGACTATATTTCAAGTTTCTAGTAAAACTTCTCACAATCCACATGTCAAAAAACACGAAACATGATGGTTCAACTAATATATTTTGCCCATTATGTATCAGTTTTGTCATAAGGTTAATTAGGTCATAGTTGTTCCAAAATATAGATATTAACCTTTTCATTTCAATGGAACAATATTTAGCGTAACTATATTCAATAAAGGGTATTCCTAAAGTTCCAAACTAATTGACGGTTCAAAAATCAGTTAATTGGCAATGAAAATAGTTAAAACATCAGATACCAATGAATTTTATTCTCAAAAATATGAGCACAGTTTGTATTCATTAATGTAAATATACTTTAAACATAACGGTTTTTAAGCAGATCCTGCAGAAGGCGTACCGAATTTCATAACTTTAGTAGATGCAAAATTTTGCTTTGTAATTCAGCGCTCGGCCTGGCATTAGCCAGGAGAATAGCTGTTTTGGCCTAATTTAGTTCAGTCCTTATTTTATAAGGCGTGTTTACAGATGGAGGATATGGGGGTATCCTTACTACACTCGTAGTAGTTTATTTTTGTTAATTTAGTAGATGCGTCGCACTAACAATGCGATTTTTAAAGTGCTCAAAATGATGCTAGGTTTTCATAAAAATGATGAAATATTTACAAAGTATTATAATCTCACATCTTTTATTAACAAATTACACTATCACTTCGAGTTTTTAAATTTTTATTGGGCGCATAATATTTTTTCCACTTGGTAACGCCATTTTTACCGAAAAAAACCGTTCACTTGTATTTATAAAGTTATTATCCTGGACTTCATCTAATGCTTGTTCACTATCTGAACTCTTAGATCGTTCATCAATGAAATCTTTTTTTTGAACTCCTTGAATTTTACCTTATCGTTATCATAATCGTTATTCTGAGCATGCGTATATAAATATAAATATAGCATATATAAATTCTTGGTATATTCTCTTTACAAAAAAATTTTAAAAAATAAATAATTAATAATTTGAAAAACTATGGCTTATTAGTGGTTTTAAGCAGGATTTTTCCCTTAGTGTACTGACATCGTTCCAATTTAATTCTCCCTGTATATTACCTCTACGTTATATGTAGTTAAAGCATAATGCATTTGCTGCAACTTTTCAGATATTCCCTTTGTTTCAGATAAACCAATCTGTCGCACCGAGCAGAAGCGAATATACGGCGTTGCTAAACATGAAAATGCAAAGATTCTTTGTGAGGTTGAATCGTACCCGCCTCCAGACAGCTTCAAGTGGACTTTCAATAACTCGGCTGAAACCATTGAAGTCCCCCAGACACGATACAATTCAGGTCTGCATCATTTCTCGTCAACCCTCACTTACACTCCAGTGACTGAGCTTGACTACGGGACAGTTATCTGCTGGGCGAACAATCTGGCTGGCAGGCAGCAGGAACCGTGCATTTTTCATATAATTGCAGCAGGAAAGCCTGATCCTCCATATAATTGCTCGATCGTTAATATGACGAATGAATCGCTGGAAGTAGAGTGCACGGAAGGATTTGATGGTAAGTTGATAAAGCACTCCACGATCTATATAAAAGATCTTAACAGACATTGTCCATAGTTACTTTTTCTATTTAGAAAACGTTTCTATTTCAATTACATGTATTTCTTTTCAAGTTGGTTTGACTCTGCCAAACCATATAGTGATGGTAGAATACTGTACTAGAGATATTGTACTACTCACCTAAAAAAATATGAAAAATAAGTATTTGTGACCAAAGTATGTCCGGAAAATATGGGTATCAAGTTTTTGAACTAGTTGGCCTGAAAAATGTATATAACCTGATAAAATGTATATTTAGAAGATAGACTGATTCAAATTCGGGTCTATGCATGCAGATTTCAGAAATTGTAAGAGATACGATTCGGATAAATGGGAGCAAAGTTGCGCAATCAGAAGACCATCATAATGGCTGAAAAATTTCAAGGCCAACTTAATTGGTCTTTGAAATATTTGAAAAAAATTGAAATTTTGGAAATTCGTTTTCATTTTGTTGCAACTTTAATTGAGTAGGTATTGAAAATAGAGTAACACTTTTCACAGTAACTTTTTGTGCTCTTGCGAATGGCATAATTACATTTTTCATAAAACTTTTTGTCTTTCAGGGCCATCATCAATAATTTTTTTTAAATACGGCCCTGGAAATTGTATTATATTTTTTGAAATATCTATGTCTACTGACATACTATATGCTGTAGGTCCAAAACAAATTCAGACGTTTTGTCCCGAAGAATCTACCTTTAATATTTCCATTTCAATACATGAATTTTGTGATTCAGTCTCTCGTTTTTCCGTCCAATGTGTCGTATTGTCCAAAAAGTCCAAAAGAATATCAAAAAACACTAATATTCATGCTACATTTTTATAGTCAATTAAAAATGTATTTTAAATTCAACGGCATTTATTAAAATAGTAAAGAACAATGAAAACATAACAAAACCCTTATAATAGGTGCTCAAACTAATGCCCCCTTTTCGATACATTTGTTAATTATTTTATTAATATAAAATTAATATATATAATTATAATTTTATTAATGTTAAATTAATAAAGCGTTCACTGACCCTCTGCCTAACCGGAGTTAAAGAATTGCTTAGGAATTGTTCGGTAAGGTGGCCACCAAGGTCTCCTGATCCAAGGAATGTTGGTTATGATATTTTTCAGCCATCATGTTGGTCCCCTGATTGCGAAACTTTGCCCCCATTTAGCTGAAGTCGTATCTCTTACCATTTCCTTGATCCTCATGCATAGACCAGAACTTGAATCAACCTGTATAGGTGGTAACTTAAAACATTAGCAGTAAGGTGCTGCACTACTATATCTTTCAATTTTATTTACCAGAGTTGCACAGATAATACAATTATAATTTTAGAGCAATACTTTTCATTGGGAAAACGTTTGAATAAATCATTTCTGGTATAATATATTAATTCCACAACATAACATGCAATATTTACTTAGTATATGTACAGAGTGATTGATTAAGGCCGGCCACCGGCTGTATATGGGAAACTATTGGTCCTACAGGTTCGGGAAAAAAATTCTCATAATAAAAGTGGCCATGAAAATTTCATTAAAAATATTTTTATCTTCCGTAAATCTCCGCAAGAGGGCGCAACTGATCATGAAATTTTTAAAATTGACTTTAAATGAAAAAATGCCTTATTAACCTGGAAATATTTTTTATCAGTTTTAATCGTTAGTCCATTTCCTAAAACTTGTTCAGTGACATTTTTCATTTCCTCGATAAATAAAGGGGTGGGAGCAGTTTTTGTTTTTAATTTGAAAAAATGCTGTATTTTCGAATCGCTTTAACGGATTTTCTTGCAATTGAGTTTTTTTAAAAGAGAATACCTTACAGATTTAATAAATGTTTTCGTGATTGCAAAAAGTTGGTTAATAAAGGTACAAAATGGCGATATGTTGAAACCTAACTTATTTTTTAATTTTTCTTGGAAATTTTAAATGGAACGATATACTTTTTTCCACGTCATTATGACCAACATTTAGTTAAAATAACACTGGTCAAAACCGCATCTCGATATCTCAAACTGTTTAGGAAATATTTAGATTTTCGTAATGTACCCAAAGAAGGAGAATACATTTTCATTTACCCCCGTATCATTTCGAAACAAAACATATATTTATTTGCTGTTTTCGTAATTTGATATTATTTTACAAAAACCGGTCTCCCTTCACACTTTATCCAGGCTTAGGACTGGTCCAAATAGTATGTGAAATAATAATTGTAGCGTGTTTAAAGGCCAATGGGCCAAACAGCAATAACACAAAACTAAACGAAAAGCAATAAGGTATAACAATAACTACAACAAATTTGCCAGCGTTTATGAGGACAAAAAAGCAAAAATTAAAGATGTTCAAAATGTTTACTATTATTGTCGATGCACAAATTAAGTCTTTCTCTCGTAGATTGTACCGTTGCTTCAATTTCGGCACCTAATAAATTACTTATAGCCACACGAATTCTTTGTTTCACATCTTCTGGTTTTGTGGGGGCGATTTTTAAAAACCACGTCTTTTATGCCCCATAGATAAAAATCTAAACAAGTGAGGTCTGGGGACCTTGGAGGCCACGGAAAAAGACTTCCCCTGCCAATCCATTTATCTGGAAACGCATCGTTAAGATAATTTCGGACGTTCTGGGCAAAATGAGCTGGACATCCATTATGTTGGTACCACATATTCATCCTCTCAGCAATGGGTATCTCTTCTAATAAAAGCAGCAAATCGGTGTTCAGGAACTCTAGGTACCTTTCCCCGTTAAGATGACCATCGAAAAAAAATAGCCCAATAATTCGTCTGTTTAAAATACCGCACACACACTTTACACTCCACCTGTTCTGGTGATCGACCTCTCTTAACGAATGAGGGTTAGTTGCCAACCAATAATGCATGTTGTGCAAATTTAGTTTCCCGTTGCTACTAAAAGTTGCTTCGTCGGTTCATAAAATTTTTGACATAAACGTAGTATCTTCGGAGAGGAAACCTTTAAGCCAATGACAAAAATCCAATCTACGATCAAAATCTTATTCGTTTAATGCTTGATGTAGCACAATATTGTAAGGGTGCATTTTATGTTTTTTTAATATTTTATAGGCACAATAAAATGTTAGTCCTAAATCCCTTGAAATATCTCTAATACTTAAATGTGGATCTGTATGGATGTAAGCCAAAACATTTATAATGTTTACTTCAGATTCAGTAATAGGTTTTTAAGCAACAATTTATTCATTGCTTGCATGTGCTAAAGGTTGAGAGTTCGATATTCGTCGGGGCAATACTTTTTTTAATTTTAATTAATCGTAATTCTTCCTCAGCCTGGATAAAGTGTGAAGAGTTTATGTAAAATATCAAATTATTAAAACAGCAAATAAATATACGTTTTGTTTCGAAATGATACGGGGGTAAACGAAAATGTATTCTCCTTCTTTGGGTACAATACGAAAATCTAAATATTTCCTAAACGGTTTGAGATATCGAGATGTGGTTTTGACCAGTGTTATTTTAACTAAATGTTGGTCATAATCACGTGGAAAAAAGAATATTGTTCCATTTAAAATTTCCAAGAAAAATAAAAAAATAGGTTAGGTTTCAACATATCGCCATTTTGTACCTTTATTAACCAACTTTTTGCAATCACTAAAACATTTATTAAATCTGTAAGGTATTCTCTTTTAAAACCCAATTGCAAGAAAATCCGTTAAAGCGATCCGAAAATACAGCATTTTTTCAAATTAAAAACAAAAACTGTTCCCACCCCTTTATTTATCGAGGAAATGAAAAATGTCACTGAACAAGTTTTAGGAAATGGACTAACGATTAAAACTGATAAAAAATATTTCCAGGTTAATAAGGCATTTTTTCATTTAAAGTCAATTTTAAAAATTTCATGATCAGTTACGCCCTCTTGCGGAGATTTACGGAAGATAAAAATATTTTTAATGAAATTTTCATGGCCACTTTTCTTATGAAAATTTTTTTCCCGAACCTCTAGAATCAATAGTTTCCCATATACAGCCGGAGGCCGGCCTTAATCAATCATCCTGTATATACCTAAAAATGTACTAAGCGTTATCCAAATATACAAGGTTGCTCATTAGTGCGGTAAAGTCCAATATCGGCCCTATTAAGGGTACCTACTAGAAAAAACTTTCATAGGAGTGAGACATAGTGTCAAAAGACGCACATTTTAAAAATATTTTGACATATACAGGGTAACACTCTATAGAGGAGCACCTTCAAGGTCATTTTTTTAATGGATTGCTATAAATATTTTAATATTTTTAAAATCATTGGGAAATTCTCTATTCTGCCACCTGCCGTCTACGCTCCTTGAAAGCCTACCTTAATGTTATTGTTATTTCACACAATCCGAGGGTTTGCGTATTCGAGTTATCACACATCACCCGAAGAAATAGTATTTCACACTTTCGGGGCCCGACAAGTATCCGTCCGAGCATTGGATTCGTTTTGACTGCACTCTAGTAGATCGCAATAAACTAAAAATGCCTGGATCAAAATCACGTGGTCCCGAGGGTCGAATTCCGGTAGGCAGCTTAATTAAGTTCCATCCTATGAAAAAAATCACCCGACCCGGGCGAAAACTCCCAAGCCTTATTATGAAAATAGATTTAGAGAAATTAAAATTATATTTATGTTAAGTTTATTGTTAATATTGCAGTTGCATTGCCTTTTATTTTTCCCCTTATAATTTATTCCATTCAAAAAGATAACTGTATGTAACAATTTATGTTTATTGTGTGATGATATCCGCTCAGATGAGCACAAGCTGTCATATTTGTTTAAATTATCTCTGTGTCGCAGAGAACACACATGTTACGCAGGAGATAAACACCTCTGTGCATTTTACTACCTTAAGCTCTATTAAATTAGCTTCGTGTATAATCCCTTGCCTAGATGTTCCACTACAAGGTATTGTGATGAATACTAATAAAGTACAGTCTATTAGGAAAATGAAAGTCGCCACGAGAAATGTTCGGTATCTTCAAGATCCCCGTTTTAAAAATACTGATTCAGAGTAAATATAATCCTAGTAGCCCATAATAAATTCAGTGAACATATTAATTATCTTGGGATTTTTTGGTGGATAGGTATAAGACTTGGGAAAATATATTAAAACAACAGCAAAAAAATTAAGAGAGGTAATATATAAATTTAAATATAACAAAAAAAAATGTATAACAGAATTTATTTTTATATAGAATTAGGGATGAGGGTGACAAGCACTGATAACTAATTTAATAATAATTAATATATAGATCAACGTGCCACATACAATCTACTCTTGTACCTTCTCTATAGTAACTTATGACTATTACTATTTATTTTATATACCTATTTTGTAAAACTAAGTATATAAACTTTACGTAACCTATAAATACTTATGGAAGTAAATTATAATTCTTATAATAATATTATAAGAATCATAATATAATATACAATAATCCTAGTCATCGGCTTTTTGGTTAATTACAGACGGTGAATAAACAATTTGTCTCACTAAACTAAGTGCAAAAAGTATTACTACTCATAATGGGTAATCAAACTATATTATAATGGACCAATCCGGATATATTCTTAATATATAATTCTTAAGTGAATAAGAATTAAATGTATTATAATGGGTGGCCCATAATGTAGTGACACATTTTGAAGTCTAATAACTTTGCCTCTGAAAAACCTTTAGGTAAGTTTTGGTTTTAGGAAAATACAGGGTGTACGAAAGTATTAAAATTCAAGTCATAAAATAACTATGTCAGTTACATCCTGTATACTATTTTTTTGAAGTGTAACCATAGAGATTTATAATTGTTATAATTGTCAAATAGGCAGTAACGTACTGCCGGTTTCGAAAAATGAATCATCGCGCTTTTATTGTAGAAAATTTCTTTAAAAATAACGAGTCTATTCTTATTACTCAACGTCAGTTTCGCACAAGATTTAATTTGATTCATCCGTGTTGAAACACAATTTTAAAATAGGCTGGTTAATTTAAAACCACAGCATCAGCTCTGAAGAAGAAACCTGCAGGTAGGCCTATTTCAGTTAGAACTCCTGCAAATATTGAAAGAGTTCGAGTTGTATTTTTAAGAAGTCCAAAGCGATCTGCAAACAAACAATCTCAAACATTAGTACTCTCAAGAACTAGCCTGCAAAGAATCACGCTTAATTTACGTTTAAAACCATATAAAGTTCAACTTGGGCAGGAGCTAAAAGACATCGATTTTGCAGCCAGACTTGCTTTTTCTAACAATTTTTCAGAGCTTTTAGAAAACAATGCTGATTTGTCCGAAAGTTTATTTATGTCTGACGAAGTCTGATTTTCATATGTTTGGCTATGTAAGCAAACAAAACTCTCGTTACTGGTCTCAAGGAAATCCCAAAGAAATACACCAAACTCCTCTTCGTAGTCAAAAAGTTACTCTTTGGTGTGCAGTGTCAGCACAGAGAATTGTGGGACCTTATTTCTTTGAGGCTGAAAATCAAAAAAATACCACGGTAACTTCGGAATATTATGTTGCGCTATGTTGAAAACTTTTTTCAACAAGAGTTACGGCGTTTTCCTGAAAACATGTGGTTTCAGAAGGATGGCACCACATGTCATACTGCCCGCGCATCCATGAATGTCCTGCAGCAAATATTTCCAGCACGTCTGATTTCAAGGTTTGATCTCCAGTGGCCCCCGAAGTCATGTGACTAAACACTCTGTGATTTTTGGCTATGGGGCTATTTAAAATCCAGGGTTTACATCAATAATCCGCAAAATATCGACGAATTAAAACAAAATATTCGAACAGAAATCCTGAATATTTCTCCATTAATGTTGCATAATGCTATGCGACATATGGTGGCTAGAGTAGAAGAATGTTCAAGAAGAGAAGGTTATCATCCTTTAGAGACAATTTTTAAAAAGTAGGCTAGTTGTTATTATTATTATTATTATTATTATTATTATTATTATGTAATTAAAATCGTTTTATATTTTGCTACATCCTGCATTTTTTTGCAACACAAAAAAAAACTTTTTCGGTTTTTCTGTCGAACAACACAAAAAACTTACCTATAGGTTTTTCAAAGACACAGTTATTAGACTTCAAAATGTGTCACTACATTATGGGCCACCCTTTATATCCGCATTGATCTATTATAATAATGTAGTATGATTTACCCATTACGAGTAGTAACATAAGTCGTTTCCTTTGAAAGAAATTTGTAAAATAAAACAGATGCTTACACCTACGTTATTTCTTTATTATTTTATTTTTATATATTCTATTTCTGTTGCAGGAGGGCAACCCCAATATTTTCTGCTCGAGGTGTACGACTGGAAAACGTCAGTCCTTCAAGCTAACGTTTCTGCCAAGTTTCCTTTATTTATTGTAAGCGGCCTGGATCCAGGAAAAGTGCTTAAGATGGTCGTCTACGCTGCGAACGGTAAAGGAAGAAGCGAACCTGTTTTATTAGAAGGATTTACACTGAAAGTTGCTGAAAAACAGACAGGTAAGATTTACCGTTTTAATGGCTTTCATTACGTGCAGTGATGTTTTCGGTTCACGCTGTTCGACATTATACTACAGTATATAAAAACTCCGTGCTCTAATAATTTGAATAGAGTTCTGTGTACTATAATTCTCTACATATGTATTAACTGTAGGTGTGTGATATTAGTTTGTCACTGTAATATAGTATGCCTGCTAATATTCAAATGCAATAGTATATAAATATATACATACGAAAATGTTTACACATATGAATACCTACCCACTATAACTTAAAGCAGTTTAAATACATTTTTATTATATGCATGCTATTCTATGTTATAATTACCAACAGCTCTTGAAGTACTTTCAAACAATAAAAGTAATAATGAGGTAGTTTGGAACAACAAATAGTTAATCACAATAATATAATAAAGAACAATTTGTTCTTTAACTGCATAGGGTTATTCATTGTAAATGTGTCTCATATACATTTTCTAATTTTTTTGAAACAGGATACTGATGGAGAGACTACTACTAGGAGGACTGTTTTAAACAAAACATATGTTATTGTTATTTATATTGTTATATGTTTTCATGTAAAATGGATTTAAAAATACAATTAACATACGATATAAATTGTAAAATGTTTTTACAACTTGTGAAAACAAGCTTGAATGTTTTTTTACATATGAAAATTAAACATATTATTATTAGGCGTCATTTGTTTTCACAGTGCAACTATTCACTTTTAATAAATTAATTTTGATTTCTATAAACTTCTATGAAAAAGATATTTTGTACTTTTGAATCTTATAACGCACGTAGTATGATTTTGAAATAAATATTTCTCGAAAATGGCGCTTCCTAGCGGTACGGAATAAAATAACATTCTTGTAAAAAATACTTTATTTTCATATTAATTAAAGTTTAAAATAATTGTATTAAGAGTCTGGAAAATATGGTTAAAATTTTAAATTTTTATTTACAGCAGCAAATCTTATATGCAGACTTTGGCTGGACACCAAAACTTACTCCGACCGGTCATTTAAAAAAAAAATCAGTATCAAGCTGACCCATTTAAGGAGATCCTTTGAAAACATTTTTCGACCTGTGGTTTTTATAAAAAATAATTTTCTTTTTATTCATATAGAGCACTGATAAAATATTCTTCATTAATTTAGGGACATTTTGTACAGTAATAATATTAATACTGGGACTTATAGAATAAGGAACTACGATTATCTAATTGCAGTACACAAATTATAAAAGTAACAAAATTAAGAATAAAAAAACAAATTAAAATATAAAATGGAGTAAACCAACGATGACGCATTAAAATTATATGTGAATACGATTACACGGAACTTATTCATATACCCAACACTTAATTTGGAACACAGATAGTTTAATATCACAGTTTAATTACATTTTATATTGTACGTTTAATTATTATTTCATTTAAATTACCATAATTTTTCAGAATACTGCAACGCATTTATTTTATTTATACAAACACAAATAATATGAATCTGTGATTATGATAACATTTATAATAATTGCACTAGGTAAAGTAACAAGTCAAAGGGGGTACTTCAGTGGTAGTAAAAGCAATATCGTACGTACCTGTACTATCGAGTATAAAAAATAATGCTCGGAAACAATTCTCGAATGTAACATCAATAGCTCAATGTATTACGATGGATACTTACGTCTAATTTTGTCATCAAAATGTTCTAGGTCTTATATATACCTTATAGCCTATCAACATAATGATTTTTCTGAGAATGTCGCCTTTCATATGGAAATAACACGGGCAATAAAAGTTAAACGCAGCAGGTACTTCAAGAATACCCCTTGTCAAGGCAAAATTTTCACTCACTTATTTTTAAAAATAGATGAGTGATTCGGATAGAGTTGGAATGGATTAGATTCTTTATATAGGTATCTTGAAGCCCTTCCATGCCGTCAGTTTGCTTGAAAAGTTTTTCACTTGAATTATTTCACCAAAATTTACTTCCGTTGAGGCACACATCATATTTCCTTTCTCACATAAGACGTACGGTGTCACAGCATTTTCGTGACGTTTCACTTTAACGTTTTATATTGGTAAGTTCCAATGCCTCTAAATATTGCCAATTCTTTCCGCTGTATCGAGAAAACGATACGAAGGCTAATACTTCTTTAATATAGAAATCTACAGGGTGATTATAAAATAAATTTATATATTATAGTTTTTTACAAAAGTATATTTAAAGTATATTTATATACTTTTAATAACAGCAGCGATTCTTTAAAATGTCCGCTTATTTTATCTTTACATTTTTTGCAAATTGAATGCATTTGTGTATTCGAGAAAATTGTAGTTTATGCCCAATTAAAATAAACACTATTCAAATTTACACTATACGAGAGCACACTCATCCTAGCATAGCATATATCATTTATCAAACAATGTTCTGCAATCTTTTCAACTGATTAACTGATTACATGTGCCAATACATTCAATCTGGGCAGAAATCCTGGAAAAAGAGCTAACTGATGTTACCGTTTGGAGTGGAGTATCGACTTGAATTTTGTCACCACTTTTCTGAGTAGAACAATAACTGTTAAAGCAAAAATTAATGACTATGTTTCAAGCAAGTTACTTTATTTAATGAATTACATCCAACAAAATACCACATTCAATTGATGAATGCTCTGGGATGTATCTTCCTGCCAGAATTATTTTGGGATGTGGAGACGTCTGCCGGTCTGCGTAATCATCGGACGTGAGAGATTCATTCATTGATTCCATTTGATGGGGCTACCTGAATTCAAAGACCCTCAGATATCAAGAACTATGAACTGTTTATAAAACAGAAAGTAAAGAACACTCCTCACTTTTGTCAGCAGCATGTAGCACTGAAATTTGTTTAAAATTTACAGCAGTTTGTGGAATGTATCTCTCATTGATGATTATGTAAATCTCACAATAACTATTAAAAAATTATTTCAATCGTAAAGTTGCATGTTCCAATTTATAGGCCCATTAAATAATTATAACATTTTATTAAGGGTCTTCCAAGACACGATGTTATGGCCATTATTTTATTTAGTACCAACGATAGTCAGTATAAAAATCAGTCTGAAACATTTGGTCTTTTCAGGATACATGACCATAAAAACTAAGTAATGGTCGATAAACTATCGACGAAATAAAAGTTTGTTTACTTATAACGTTTACTTTTATCGTGTACAGTAAAAGTTACGACATATATCAAGTAAAGTGAGCATGGAGGAACTATTCCGTAGTCTTTTTCTTATTAACGTAGTAGTAATCGTCCTGTTACTTCGTAAATTGTTTTCTTTTGTAACACTTTGTCTAACTTAATTGAAATGAATAATATTAATATAATATTATATATTAATAACATCAATACTCAATTGTAGTAATAAAATTGGACTCATTAGAAACTGTTTATTATCAAATCTAAATGTGAAAAAACTTCTTCTGGACCTAATTTGATGGAGCAACTTACGTGAGTAATAAAGTTGCTAAAGGTGCATTTTAATTAGAGCGAACAGAAGCGAACAATTGAAGGAACGAACTCATATGTATTTGCTCGATCATTCGTTCTCTGCAGGTAGGAGCATTTAGGTACATTAGAGCGAACTTTCGCAATCGTTGATGATCCGTTCGGGATGTCGAATACAGATGAGGATAGAATAGACTTTCCGAAAAAAAAAAAAGAAAGAGGAGGGTGTGTTGTTCTAATTTGTTAAAAAAAAGAAGCGAAACGGGTGGTGAAACTTTGTTAACGGATTTAACAAGTCATAATTTGGGCCAAGTCACAAACTTCTGTAGAATATCTATGGACGGTTTTACTAAACACACAACAATACAACATTAAACAATAAAAGTGCAACAAACTAATTTGCAAACAAATTTGGTTTGGCAAATGGACAGCCATTCGTAAATTCGCTCGCTACTAACTACACTACATGGAGCACCGAATTTCTTTGTTAATTCGCTGATTTACCAATAGGCATTGGAACATGCACAAACACGAATGAGTTCGTTCGCTTCTGTTCGCTCTAAGTAATTTAAATGCACCTTTCTATATTGCATTTTGCATAGCATTACGATATGATCCATAAACATTTTTTGGATAATTACATGTTAAGAACATATACCCTTAACTATTTGCTTTTACTGATATTCAAATAGAAATTCTTGAAAAAATTTATAGAATAATTGACAGCTGAACATAGAAATATTTTTTAACTATTCATTGTTTCTTATAATTATTTAAAATATTTTTGTGTAACTCATATGCCATGCATATGCCTATTTAAAGACGCAGGACGCATAAATAATTATCCTACATAAGATAACGTAGGACTAATGAGGTAATATAGGTACAGCATTTAATTTTCAAAAACTGAATTTTCATAAAAAATACAAAGGAACATAATAATAATAATAATAATAATAATAATAATAATAATAATAATAATAATAATAATAATAATAATAATAAAAATAATCGAATACACATATTCAAATACTAATATCGAATACATATTCTACGAAAAATGGGAAGATATCAGGCCCAAGGCAATTACCTAATGGGGGGTGCATTAAATAACTAATGATAAACACTATGCTCTCTAATTAATTGTAAGACGCATCCTAGCAGTCGTTAAAAACACACAAAACCGACGAATAATAAAACGGGAAAACGCATCCAAGTATCCAGATGTTTATGTAATTGATACAATAACAAAAGAATGATCGAATGTTTTAGCTTCGTCTATAGCTAGCTGACTATAATCCTATATCCGGCATCCAAGATAGCTTCAGCACCCTAATATCGTTAACTTGATTAGTTCGCATGCGTAAAAAAAATTAATAATCCTTTATTTAATTCAAATTAGTATTTATTTATTTCCCTCTTTTTATATTTAAATTATAATTTTGAATAAGTAAATAAGAAACATTACATACTTGTTTTGCATAATTTGCTTCAATAGTTTATTTGAAACATTTATAAACAATTATGAAAGAAAATGAATTATTTAATAAAAATTTTTCATTTTAACCCACCATTTATTTGTAATTAACAATGCAAGTTTTCACTCCAAACAAATGCTTTTACCTGTGCACTAATTTTTACATATATATGACTCTCGCATAATTATTATAATAATTAACATTTAAAATGTTACACAATGAACCCAAATTTTTACTTCAAGGAGATTTTCCTGTGAAGTATTTATAAATGGTACATGTACTTAACACAATATTTTTAACATTAAACATTCTCTCCATGTTTATAGTATTTTTATAATAATATTTGTTGAGTACTTGAATAAAATTATCGGCTTATCTAGATGTTTGTGCGGTCATTGCATATATTTAGAATTTTGTCCGCCCTCGCACTTCCGCCAAGCCTAGTTATAGTATAGCTTCTCTTAAGCTTGAATGTTCCGACATGTATAATTATTGATACATTCAGTCAAACACACAACAAACAGTCAATTATTTAAATTGGATTAATAAAATATTTGGTAAAATCTAAGTATTTACATATTCATTGTGAAATATTAGATAATACTTTGATATAATTAAATTTCACTGTTACCTATATGCAGAACAAATAATGCTATCATTTAAAAGTGAATATCAACTACTATTCGTAGATACTAAAGCCCTTCCCACTGTTGATTAATACCTTTGTATCCTGAATAATTTCAGGTAATTTTATTTTATTCGTTTTTTTAGTTATATTACCATTAAATAAAAAATGTAAGTATAATAATAAAAGAATGTGTTTAAAATTAAGCTCATATTATGCTTAGTATGTAATTTTTTATTAAAAAAATATATGTATCACTATCAATAATCACTATTTCTGTTTAATAAAAAGCACATGTAGTATTACATTAGACGCTTATGTTCAGTTTCAGACCTGTCAGAGAAATAATAACGAGAACAATTTTCAAATCCTGATTTTTCATACAAAAATTGAAGTTGAATTCATACATGCAAGTGTATGTAACTCTGAATAGAACTCTTTAATTTAAAGTATATAGGATACTTAATAGCTTCGCATTTAAAATGCCAATAAGATTACTACTAAAAAAGAGAAACATATAAAATAAAGTCATTTTTAGCTAAATACTTAAATAAATGTATAACAGTTTAAAAAACAGAAAGAATAAGCTAAAGATCTGTTCAAAAAGACTCCGTGAAGGTTTGTTGTTGATAGTTAATATATTTCATTTTCCTGCTCTGTATCAAATTTTGTTTAAAAACATTTCTGTTTGAAAACAAATCAGTTTCAGTTACAATAACCATTAAAATGTTGACGAGTTGAGGCATTTGGCATAAACACGAACCTTGGGTATTTACTGTTTCCTTATCTTTTTCAGTTCTATCGCTGGGCACTCGAGACCAACTGGAAATCGCCCCTCTCTTGGGCATTTTAGTGGGTATAGTGACGGCTCTTCTTCTGGTGTCTGTTATAATACTGGGGGCTCTCAAGATCCGGGCTGCCCGGAGGGATGGCTCGCATGCACTAAGACCGGGATTTCTGCCTGTCAAGGAGAAAGTCACGCTGCCTCTGCGTCCTGAGTCCGAGGATCTCTTCGAAAAAGATGACAAGAATCCTGACGTCATCCCTTCGAATAAGGGTGAGGATAAGTTAAACTATTATAGCCTAATACAGCCTATTATAGCGACAGATGCCTTACATCTTACGAACGTATTATATTAAGGTACAATTAATATTTAGAGTTAATTATTTTCATTCTACAAAAATTGATAAAAAGTATAGTACAAAAAAATTTTATTATGACGGTCTAACAAAATGTTGTCCCCTAATAGTTGCATTTCAATTTTCAAATGGTTTTGCAATACAATCGAATACATTGGTAATCTCATCTCATGTTTCCACTGGTTTCCATATAAGAACCTAATAATTATAATAATAGGTACTCTAGATATCTTTCAAGCCAAATATAGCGGCATAGATACATTTTTAATAATTTGATAAAACGTTATGGTTTAGACAAAATTGATTTCTTTCTTATTTCTATGATAACGAGAGAGATAATAACTAGTTTAGATTCATTTTGTTGTAAGTAACATAAACTTTTAATATAGATATCTGCATAATTATAGATACCTAAGGAGTCTGTTAATAAATGTTGACGTTTTCATATTCACATTGCATATTCGTATTGAACTGAAAACTACGAAACTAAGAAACATATTAAATGTTAGAGTGCTTTTTTCAAAGTATATGTACGCTTTAAATCTCTTTATATATAGAAATTAAGCTAAAAAGTTAACTTAGAGATAAATTATTAATAAAATTATTTAAAGATAATTCGAAAACAACTACTTTGCGTGCTGTATGCACCCCCTCCACTATTAAATTACAACTGCATATCTTGATATACCCTCAACTTATTGTATTTAATACTTATTTTCTTTTTAATAGTGTTATCTACATCATTTTATATAATGAAATATTAAACAAGAATCTACTTTACATTAAAAATAACTATTTTAGATATTTTATTTTAGAATTTTAATGAAAAAAATTATTTTTTTGACTATCTGTTTTAAATATATTACTAAAAAAAAACTGAAATTGTAGCAATCCTCCTTAGCCTAATGTACGATACCTACATATTTCTGCTTCCGGCGTCTTCAGGCACATGTGTGGCAGGAGGTTGAACATCCAGGAATTATTAAAAATTACAAGAAATATATGATAATTACTTAAATTGATTTTAAATAAAAATAATTTCAATGTCAAAATTATCAGTTTGAAAATAACTTAGATTTTTTTAAATAAAATTTCCCTAATTTCCTGTATACCTATCTAACCTATAATATATCCTAGTAATGTTTGCGTCCCATAACTCTGATAGTCTTTTATGGTATACTTTTATTATCATTTATTGGCTCATTTAACTGTTTACATCTTTTTTTATATAGGAGTTAAGCCAAAAAGTTAACTAAGAGATAAATTATATTAATCAAATTATCAAACATTATGGTTCAATAAAGTTTTAATCTTCCTTGTTGCCTATAACCTAGGTAGGCAAAAGATTAACGTTATTATTTTATAAGATACAACTACTTTGCGGCTATATGCACCCCTAATATTGAATTACAATGGCAGATCTTGATATAACCTCCAGAAATATTTGTGACAGAAAGTCATTTAAGAATTATTAAAAATTACAAGAAATATACGTGACAACTAAGCTGATTTTAAATAAAAATAATTTTAATGTCAAAATTGTCAATTTGTAGATAACTTAGATATTTTTTAATAAAATTTAGCTAACTTCTTATATACCCATCTAACCTCTAATCTATCATAATAATGTTGGAGTCCTATAGTCTGGTAGGTTTTTATAATCTATTTTTAAAATTGTTTATTTACTTATTTATCTGTTTAATAACTTGGTAGATAAGTAATATTAAAAATATACCACAAAAAAGTATGTCTACACTAAATTGTAAAATTTGTTTCTAGTGTTCTATTTAAAAAAAAAATAAATATATTCTTTTGTAACTTTTCGTTGGCCACCCTGTCTATTAGCGACTACGTAAAAAATTACGCAAGGAAAAGGAAGATAGACGTGCTCAAGTGATTTTCTTTCTGGGCGATAAACGGTCTAAATAGAAAATTAATACTTCGGCAACTTTAAAAATTTTCATAACTTATTCTGGTATTTTTTTCTGCCAATGCAGACGAATTCAGATTTAAACAGTAACCATTGAAACGACATAATTAAAATGCACTATACTCAATAAATTACTTTTAATCGGATAATTTTCTAAAACCTTTGACTGCACATACAATTTATGAGAATAATCTATAACCATAGTAACTATTTATTTTATGTATGATGATACTTGCATAAAAGCATTCCATACATTTTTAATTGGATATTGAGAACCAAAATTATTTTAAATTTTATTTTTTCCATACAGGGGGTCAATTTCTGACATTTGTTAGCGTATACGATTTTTGAAAGGTCTACTCTTTCTTTCTACTAATATTCGCAACTATGCGTATGCTACATTTGTCAACATAGCACTCGTGGGACAAATGAATAATACTTTAAATATTTTATACTACTTTAAATGCTTTACTTATAATACTTTATACTCTTCCTAGTTTATTTTTTACTTCGAAGTATTAATTACATAGAGATGAATGAGAACTAAAAGCAGGGCGCAGACGCCACGGAAAAACAAAAGCAGCTATTGGTCTATTGGTGGAGTTTCTGAAAATGGGGCCGCAGTTAATTTGTGCCCAAGAAAAGCAAATAACTATAGGTACTTTAAAAAACTACCAAAGACTTAACTTCCACTTCGAAAGAACTTCAAAGCAATACAATAACAAAAACAAACATGACATTTCAGGGGCTTTCTAGTTAATATCAATCTACATAGTTTGTTTCTTTTGGGACTACACCACCTGTAAAATAACAAAAAGCAAAAAACCAGAAGTTATATAGAATGAAGCTAGTTATTTGTTTAATTTGTTTTCAATTTTATTATAATTTATTTTATTTAGACATATTTTAAAATATGACATAAAATATTATAGAATTTTGTATAAAACTGAAAAACCACTGATGAAATTTATTTAATATATCAAATATTATTTTATCACACATCATACAATATTTTTTTGGGGCAAACTTTAGAAGTTTTCCTTCTTACTACACTTTGAATATTTAATTTGTATGCTTTTGGTTTTTTGCTTTTTGTTATTTTACAGGTGGTGTAATCCCAAAAGGAACAAACTATGAATCATGAAAATGCACCACAAATAAGTTTACAGACATTATCAATCTACATTTGTTAGTACATCTATAGTTGTGGTTAATTTTGCAGGAAGAATAAGTTTCCAGGAGATCCACGAGATACCGAACAACGTCTTTAAATAATCAAAACATGTTAATAAATTGCCTTTCACTAAGGTGTTTCTATGTATCCTAAATATTTCGGATTGCAATAACGTTTAATTACTCTTTCGATTCCAAAACTACTGAAAAAGCAATGTGTAGGTACATTAATGGGTGTGTGTAAATGTGTAATCAAATCAATAAAACGTGCCTTACCTCACTGGTCAAATAGTATGATTATACCTATACGTAACTCCTTTGAGTTCACTTGTATGTACAGGGTGGGCCGTATAAGAGTGCGTATCCCCTTATCTCAGAAACTATGTGAGATAGAAAAAAAGTTTTATATAAATGTTATTTGCGTTAAAGATGTCGGTATTTTTTTAATATAGTTATATTTGTAGCTCTTCAATATACAGGGTGATGAACTAAACTTATCTTTTTTTAAATGGAACACCCTGTATATTATTACATTTTTGAAAAGCTCTTCAAAAGACTTGTTCAACGATATATAATATGGTGGGTCTGTAGCCCACCGTTTCGGAGCTATTGACTGTTATCTTCAGGAAAAGGTTAATATTTATAGCGAGCTAGAAAAGTTACTGATTGAGGTGATAAGCTGTAATTTGGGCCAAGAAATTCTAATTTGGTCTATTTTATGAAACTTCTGTCTAATACTAAAATAAAAAAAATTGCAACAGTGATGCCAAGTTTCGTGAAATTTCATTTTTCATGATTTTTTTAAATGGAACACCCTGTATTTTATTACATTTCCTGAAAGTCCTTGCAAAGACGAGTTTATTGATATATAATATCAGGGGTCTACGACACACCGTTTTGGATTAATCTGCGTTTCTCTTCAGGAATTGACACATAAGTTATGCATGTTTGTATGTAATGTATTCTCTGCAAGAAAAAGTAGGCTTAATAGAATGTTATATATTTAATCACAAAAGTCCAGCTTTAACATTGAGAGATTATGTAAGAAAATATCATTTAAGATAACTGCCAGATATTCATACGATTCTAAATATTTGTATCAAATTTAAAAGAGATGGCAATATAAGTTATAAAAAAATATAAGTTATAAGTGTGTCGTAGACCCCTGATATTATATATCAATAAACTCGTCTTTGCAAGGACTTTCAGAAAATGTAATAAAATACAGGGTGTTCCATTTAAAAAAATCATGAAAAATTAAATTTCACGAAACTTGGCATCACTGTTGCAATTTTTTTTATTTTAGTATTAGACAGAAGTTTCATAAAATAGACCAAATTAGAATTTCTTGGCCCAAATTACAGCTTATCACCTCAATCAGTAACTTTTCTAGCTCGCTATAAATATTAACCTTTTCCTGAAGATAACAGTCAATAGCTCCGAAACGGTGGGCTACAGACCCATCATATTATATATCGTTGAACAAGTCTTTTGAAGAGCTTTTCAAAAATGTAATAATATACATGGTGTTCCATTTAAAAAAAGATAAGTTTAGTTCATCACCCTGTATATTGAAGAGCTACAAATATAACTATATTAAAAAAAATACCGACATCTTTAACGCAAACAACATTTATATAAAACTTTTTTTTCTATCTCACATAGTTTCTGAGATAAGGGGATACGCACTCTTATACGGCCCACCCTGTACACCGCTCGCAGCAAAATGAACGCAAACTTAACGGATTTATCAGTCTCAATATACGTACTTACGACTACTTTAGAAAGTTGCGAATGGTCAAAAATTGGCTCCCAGCATTTGTATTAATATTAATAATAATATTAATATTAGGTACTAGTAATATTATTGGTTCTGCCTTTAATGAGAGTGGGGTTGGTAAAGAGTCTATCAACATTGCTCTTTTCTAGAAGATAATTTATTTATTTATTTATTTATTTATTTATTTATTTATTTAAAGTTACAAGCCCTGACAGAAAATAAATTCCAATTATGGGGCAGGAAATACATACAATAGAATATAAATATCACTTAAATTTAAGTAAAAAAACATCATAAACATAAAAATAACTTACTATACATACTACTAATCAATACTACAAATCTTAGACATAACAATAACAGAGATATAACAATACATAATAATGTACGAGTAATAATAAATAATAGTAATAATAATAATAATAATAATAATAATAATAATAATAATAATAATAATAGTAACTTAACCCCTCATTCTAATTACAAGTGACTAAACTGTAGTGGTAATGAAAATTATGACAGTTGTTATAAAGGCTGATTTAAATATATGATCCCAACGGAACATTTACATCTAATACTAATCTAGTAATGTATAGGTTCTTTGTTTATTGTTTAGGAATTTACCACTCTTTTATAAGGTATGTCAATGAAATGTTAATAATTTTCATTGTCTAGTCTCTATTATTGTTCAAATTTTACTTTTACCTCGGGCGGAAAAGTGATGCATAAATAAATTACGAGTACATGTGTACCTACGTCAGTTAAATGGAGCTACGTAGACAGATGATAGCACAAAAAGGTATTTCTACCATTACGGAAAGTTCCGTCTTGAAATTGTCGATTAAAGAATATTCTACCCCGTCTTCTCGGCATTGTATCCCTTCTCCGTTATATACCTTTCAGTTAATAAAATAATTTCCGCTTTTCCAGCCTCTGTAGAGGTCTGAAATGAGCTACTAAATTTCCACAAGAGGCAAGCTAAGTATTTAATTATCGAGACCATTCAGCGAGTAATCAAATTTAAATTAGGTGTAGTGGGGCAATTGCTTTTGGGTTTGCAACTAGTTACAAATAAATATAAACTATATTTTAGAAACTAATTTTCTCCAAAATTTGCTAGTTAATCCATTTCCACTCCACTCCATTTCAAATAAATTTTGCATTTGATCGGATATTTTACCGTTGTCGAGTCATTTTAGAATACTAAATTTACTATTCAATTTTTTCTTTAAAATATGATTGTTTATTTCACCGACATTTATTATATTCTGACGAGAAGATTTAAAAAAATATATTTACCTATGCAATAATGGAAATGCATTAAATGCATTTTTTAAACTTTATTTGGTTTTTAGTACGGTTACTCTAAGAACTAAATATATTCAGTAACTTTTAGTTTATAAAGTTCCTTGGGTGACTTTAATTTATTAATCTTTTTTCACACATGGAGTTGTTCTTTACGGCGCCTCTAAAAAAGGAATATATGGAAAAAGTTTTTGTAATAACGATTTATTCAATATAAAATAAAACTGCATTAAAATGTAGACGCTTTTCAAAATTACATTATACATAGTTTTTAAAAATGCGAAAATCCAATATGGCGCCGATAACAAAAACAAAAGTTAAGTGTGCTAGCGCAAAATCTAGTAGATCTAAATTTTTTTAGGGACCAATTTTGAAATATTTTTCCTATCAGTGGAAGTTTCCTATTTTAATGAAATAATTTTTAAAGGAATGATCAAGAGTAATTGTACCAGATAGAAGTACATACTTAACATTTTAACATAACAATTATTTCAAATATTTATTGTGGACCCATTGGTTCTTATTTTGGGAAGACTGCTGTGACGTTGTTTCGTTTACCTTTAGAAACAAAAACCCAAACCTACTATATCAAGTCCTTATGGAACTAAGCATACCTCAAATTTTATATTTTTTATATTTACAATGACAAAATGTGTGCGGAGCCGCGAATTGACTATTGTAGCGCAACTTACATTTAGCGTCTGACAATCGAGCTAATTTGAGTTAATAAATGTCATAATTTATACTGTTGAAAATATGTATCAACGTTTAATATAAACAATTACTGGAAAACAAAATATAAAAATCAGTGCAATTTTTGTATTAATATTATTTATTTGAATGAGATGCCGAAAACAACTACTTCATGATAAATGCCCGTTTCGCGCTTATTATGCGCTCGTCAGAATTCCATAGGTAGTGGATTCGATGAACGATGTTGTGACATTTTTGCTTAAATGGAATAAATGGGGATGCCGAAGTAATGCAATGCCAGTTGGGGCACATTTCCGTGGAGTAGTTGTTTTCAACATATCCTTCAAAGAAATAAGTAGGATTGTCTTCCTCAAAGACAATAGAGGTCACTGCTTTAATGGCGCCTGCGGAAAAGCAGGTCGTTATCTGTCTGTCAATTTGACAATAATTGTCAGGCAGATAGTAGCAGATAGTAGATATACCCAAAGAGAGCACTACGGTGTACTTCTCACCATTACTAACATTTGTATTAATACTTTCTTAAAATTTTTACCGTCAAGAGATATCAGTAAATATTAGAAGCAAACTTAGTAAATTACCTCTCTATACCTAATCCCGGCATCTTATTTTCAATTAATGCAATTATGAACACTATTAAATTTTACATAGTGTAAGAGAAACAGAACAGTCCTAGTACATCATCGAGATCAAGAGAGCTAACAATATCTGCATCCTAAAAGTGAGCGGCCACCGAAAACATAGTAGGTACCTGTTACTGTAAACTTTATCGGTCACTGCCTGTGCTCAAGGTAATTTTTTGCATTTATTTCACTGGAGTTAATGCATACACTATCTACCAACGAAATGAACATTTAACATTGTGCATAATGTCTGTAACTTATTTGTGGTGCGTTTTCATGATCCATAGTTTCTTTTGGGATTACACCACCTGTAAAATAACAAAAAGCCGGAAACCAGAAGCATACAAATTAAATATTCAAACTGCAGAATCAAGGCAAACTTCTAAAGTTTGCCCCAAAAAACTACTGTATAATATGTAATAGAATTTGATAAATTAACAAAATATCATCAGTGGTTTTTCAGTTTTATACAAAATTTTGTAATCTTACATGTCATACTTTAAAATATGTCTAAATAAAATAATTATTATATTTCTTATATAAATTTTATTAGGTATAATAATTATTTTATTTAGACATTTTAAAATATGACATGTAATATTACAAAATTTTGTATAAAACTGAAAAGCCACTGATGATATTTTGTTAATTTATCAAATATTATTTTATTACATTTTACACAGTGTTTTTTTAGGGCAAAATTTAGAAGTTTGCCTTGGTACTGTACTTTGAATATTTAATTTGTATGCTTCTGGTTTCCTGCTATTTGTTATTTTACAGGTGGTGTAATTCCAAAAGAAACTACGAAACATTTAACATATGTTTTTCCGCCTAGCGATGGCCTCGGCCATTTACGATATTTCTCTATACCTATTTGGTTCCTCTATGCTGCATCATTTTCTGAACTTTACAGGCTCTCTCTTGAGAAAATTTGCAATCAAACCAAGATGATTGCTGTCGCAGCATCGACGGTTTTCTGAATATTATTCATGGCATAGGATGACGAATACTTAACTTATGTTTAATAAATAACATTAAAACGGAGAAAATAAATACGCTAATAATTGTTTATTTTTACCTATATCACAGTTGTACTTATAATATAACGTTGCTGTAAAAGTAGATAAAGTTTTAATAAAGTTACCGTATGTTTTAAACTAACTTGCCTGTAGATGCTTCTTAAATTTAAATGTGATTTAATAGTAATATAGTTACAGATACTTAAACTAAAATCCATTTATGAATTAACATTTCAGTGTATAAATTTTTGGTACTGGTGTTTTACAGAATTCTATTTTTCAGATTTAAAAGTTTTTCTACTTCTGATAAAGCTTCTATTAAAATAGGCATTATGTGTAACAGTTTTCAATATGCATTACTTTTTTGTTCAAATACTAACGATTGATTTTTGTAACATTTTTTAGACAGCTTCCATTGCTTTACTACTGTGCATTATGTTGTACCACTATTTATCCACCATGGCATGGTATATAAGGTTTTTTACAGTTTGCATATGGCAGATTTACAGAAAACTCTTTTCTACTTGTAGTTATGTATTAAGTAATGTTCATTACACTATTATTAATATCCAATACAAAATATGCAATGAAACAAAATTTACCAAGTAGTTACCGAAATTGTCAATAAAAAGTTCTCAGTAATATCTTTGATGTTTCTTCTATAGTTACGTTGGATTCCTTGATTTCTCTACGTTTATCGATATTTGTTTATAGAATCCATGGTATTTTTCTAAACGTATGAGTGAAGCCTCTCTTATAAGGTAAAATATGAAATAATCACAAGAAGGAACGATGTGATTTTAATGAAGAAGAAATGGTTTGTAGGAGTTTGTGCAAAATTTAACGGCGCGGCCATTTAGTGAATAAATATATAGGTCTAAATGAAATAGCTTTTATAATATAGGTGTACTGTTTTCATAATTTGAAGCTATCCATTTTGACGAGCAAATAGAAAGCTTATTTGCAGTGATTGCACGAAATCGTAGCTTATTGAACAAACCGGTTAAAGTTTAATTATTTCATTTGATAGTCAATATTGTATCTACCAATTTATAACTGTTTGTGCTGAAACTACATAAAAAGTAAATTTTAATTTCCAGTCGCGCGCTACGTATTGTTCACTCCAGTCACCACATTAATTCAGTGAGCTATACGTGTTTATATACATTGGCTATGTATTTTTTATATTTTAAAAACAATATTGCGCAAACAACTGCAAACATTCTAGGAAGCAATAATATGATTTCTATATAAAAATAATTTTCAATAGTAAACATTTAAAACTCTACTTAGCTTTATTGTTTTGTGGATTGTCGCAGTTCACTGCATGAATATTAGATGATGTAATATTTTAAATGGTTCTAGCAATGGGGCCTTCCACTGATTTTTTAAATAAATATCCTCATATAAAACTTAAAAAAAATCATCGTTTACGAAAACTGAATACTTTTTCCATAGAAAAATAAAAACCTTCTAAAAGTGACATTGTGACGTACCTAATCATCGGTTACCAGCGATCATCACTTTCAACGAATTTTACACACTGGCAACGTTCAACCGCAGGTCAAATCACCCGTTTGTTAATGTCTATAACTTATTTGTGGTGCGTTTTCATGATTCATAGTTTCTTTTGGTATTACACCACCTGTAAAATAACGAAAAGCACAAAACCAGAAGCATACAAATAAAATATTCAAAGTGCAGTATCAAGGCAAATTTCCCCAAAAAACTACTGTATAATATGTAATAAAATAATATTTGATAAATTAAACTAAATTTCATCAGTAGTTTTTTAGTTTTATACAAAATTCTGTAATATTAGGTATCATATTTGAAAATATGTCTAAATAAAATAATTATTATAATAAAATTTAAAAGAAATGAAACACTTAACTAGCTTTTTCCTAAACGTTTCGAGTTGATCTTCTTCGCAGTATATACTGCAGATTATTCAGTAAGAAAAGCTCTTTTAAACGAGCCCTAGTTCGTTTAATTCTGTTAACCCAAACCGGGGTTATCCTTATTTGAATAAAATAAAGTTTAACCTTCCCCCACCACCTTATTTTTAAAGATAGAGCAAAGTGCATTACAAGAAAAATATTGAAAATTTTACAAAGATTACAATGCCACTATTTAAAATACCTCTTAACTTGGCATATTTTTGAGAAAAATCTCATTTTCTGATTGGTCATAGCAATTGCGACCCGTAGCGGTCATCCTACGAACTTGAAAATAATTTCCAGCGATTTCGCTTGTCCGATTTACTTATTGGAATTTTTTTCCCAAAGTTATACGATAAGTAGTTTCTGAGATACAGCCGGCGTCCATTCTTATTTGGCCACCCGGTACAGGGTATTCGCGTATATTTTGACCCCTACCTACAGGGGTTATTAAGAAAGTTAGAAAAAAAAATAAATACAAAAGTTGTTTGGTTTTTCATTTATTATCTTTTAGCTAGGTCGAAAAAAAAATTTCGTGTTGTAAACTTCGGAAAACCAATTGAACATAATATTTTTAAATTGGACAGCCTGTATAATTTTACACGCTTGGGGAAACATTTATTTTCTGATTTGAAAAATATATATTTTGTTGACATTTGCACTGACAGTTTTCGAAATATTCGACAGCGAGTACCATAAAAAATACAAAAAATACAAAGAGCTAAAAATATTTAACACTAGAAATCAACAGTTAGTTATAAAAAATATTTAACGATTTTCGATGTAACCTCCTTAGTTATTTAAACATTTTCTAATATTTACATTATTTAATATTATTTTTATGATTTATTGTAAACATTAAATATTAAATATTTCGAAAACTGTCACTGCAAATGTCAACAAAATATATATTTTTGAAATCAGAGAAAAATTTTTTCCCAAGCGTCTAAAATTATACAGGGTGTCCCATTTTAAAATATGTTCTATTGGTTTCCTCAAATTTACGACATGCAATTTTTTTTTCGACTTAGCCAAAAGATATAACGTGAAAAACCAAACCACTTTTGTGTTTAAACTTTTTTTCTAACTTTCTTAATAACTCCTGTAGGTAGGAGTCAAAATATACGCGAATACCCTGTACATACTAGCCTCTAGCTAAATATTTCTGCTATACAAGAAATACAAGAAAGATAATGTAGATATAAATCCAATCTACTTTGGTAAGAAGGTCATATAGATGAAAACTTCAATAAGTTTAACTCGCCAATATTCTGGAAGAAGGTTTTCACTCCATTGGTTAGGTTCTCTTATACATCGAGATTTCTTTAAAAAGTTTCTTAAGGCCATTGCCTGTCACCTTTTTGAGTTGTGCTTTTACGTTTCTTTATATGATTGGTGACATAAATTTGCAACATACCTAGTGAGGAAAGGCTAAACATTTTCAGATTGTTACAACATAATTCAGTTGCAATAGAAACTCGCTGTTATAGAGTTTATAGAGTTGCAAACGTTTACTTTGCTATTATAGGTAACAAAATGGCTACCTATTCTTAAAAGTTAAGAACATTTAGTTAAATTTACATATTTTTGTACTCATAAAATACCTAAGAGGTAATTTAACTAATGATACCAATGGTAACTAAGAAATAACTAATGAAATTATCCAAATTCTATTATACAATGAAATTTTAGTTTTCCTTGTTAGCTATAACCTATACCTATTTGTAAAGGAATGTCCATTGTTTAAAATAATATATCATAAACAACTCTATATGCGCCCCCACTATTGAATAACCACAAGTTATTGTTTTTTAGTGTATTTACTTTTCTAATATTATTCCAGCTAATACTACCAAAGGTCATGTATAATAAAATGTATAAAATATAAAACTTTATTACGCTTTATCAATTATATATTCATCAATAATAAAAGTGTACACTAATTAAACAGAATACTAATTTGCTCATTAAAATCTTCCTGCAAGGTAACTTTCGTACCAGACTCAGTCACCCGAGAATGAATTTGTTATACGTTACCCTAATTAATAATTTAATGGACATTTTTTCAGATTCCGATTACCAGTTGGGTTCAGCCGTGCAAACTCCGGGCCTAAATAATTCTGTAGCCGTTTCCAGCGAGTACGAGACGGCGGCGTCCCCACAGCAACAGAATGCAGGAGGGCCTCTCGCAGACGCTTACATGGCACGAGACCGAGCCTTCCCACCGCAACACGTAAGTTCATTGCTGTACACTATAGAAATGGATAGATATATTATTTACGGCTGAATTAAACCGTCTGTAGTATACTTTAGCCTGACACGATTCATCAATTTAATCTGGAGATGTTTCAACATACGTTTAACCACTTATTTATAGGTGTGACACGGTTCCATTTCTACCCCAGAAGTCGGTAGAGGTACTACTTACGTTTAGCTGCATTGATTAATTATGCCAGAATAAATTGAATAATGTTCTTGCACCTTAATATTCACCTATATTTTACACATTCACATTTTAGGGCGGATGAAATTATAATATAGAATGGAACAGGAAATTTAGAATCAATTACGAAAAGAGTTAAATGTACCTAATAAAGTAAATTTATACCTAAATAACCCCTTAAATGTTAGCACGTCGTTATCCTTATTCTGAGCAGGCGCAGTGTCAAAAAGAGTATCGTTTTTGGCACTGCGCATGCTCGGTATACCGATTATGATAACCATAAATCAAAATTTAAGGAGTTAAAAATCTCCCCATTATATACCTAGAGGTGATTCACTGTGTATGGAGAAGAACAGGCCAACCGATTGGTTAATCGGCATTGCGGTGTTGCCAGTTCTATTTATAACTGGCAAAATCTGTATTATTTTACATGAAATATATTTTTTGTTTCGTCAAGCCCTTTTCGAGATGAACAAAACAAAATCAGTCTTTAAATAAATCGTGTTGTGTTTGTTCCTACCACAAAATAATCACAAGAACTTTGGGGTCTAGTTAGCCAAGGATAGTGTGTTTTAGCCAAATTTTAGTAGTAATATAGAGGGTGTGCTAAAAATAACTTTTTTAAATGGTTTAAAAAGTGGTAAAAAAGATTTTGTTTGGATCAGTAGCTATTAATATTAAATCAAGTGATAATTTCTTCGCATAAATTATATTAATCTTTGAATTACTAAAACAAAGCAGAATGTAATGAGTATTGACTTTAATTTTGATTGGTTTTTTGTTAGCATTCATTACATAGATACATGCGCTTGTAAGAAAGCGTTGTCTTACCATAGCTAATTAAAAGCCTAATTACCATAAGAATTCATATATTTACCCTCAACAAGAGAATTGCTTAGGATAAACGTTTTCGAAAATACTATCGTTGAAAAATTATTATTTTATCTTACCTTAGGGTCTTGAAAGAGGTTTGGAACCTTTGATGTGAAGATAACACTGATGTAGTTTTCCACATAATACCAAAACACTACTGCACTCCGCTCTACGCACGTTTCGCTAACCAAGTGGGCATCATCTGCAGGTGATTAAACTCAACTCAACTTGGTTGGCGAAACTCGCGTCGAATGGAGTGCAGTATATGTAGTGTCTTGGTGTAATGTGGAAAACTACGTCAGTATTACCTTGTGTCCGATTTCATAATGTATGCGAATAAATGATATTAATGTTAAAACCTTGTAAGAGTACAGAGCATATCCAGTGATATTGTAAAGTCCCGCATAAATTCAAAAAAATGCAAAATAGCTACTTTTGACAAAAATAGTGAAACACGTCAATTTTTATTTTTAAAATGCAGTTTTTCATATAAAAACCAACACTTCTTGTCAAAGGAAATTTAATGCTCTATCCAACGACTTATTCCTTTTTAGATTTGGGTCATTAGTTAAGGGCACATTAACGGGAATGACGGGACCGCTATATTTACATTTTTTTACAAACAGAAGTAATTCCTGCTTTGGCTGCGTTCTTTCCAAATGCCGAAAATCGAAACATTCCTGGAGATGCATTGTGGTTTCAACACAACGGATCTCCGCCACATTACGGACAACCAGTGAGGGAATATTTAAATAACGTATTTCCGAATCATCGATAGATTGGTCGAAGAGGTTCAGGCGAATGACCGGCAACATCTCCTGATCTGACACCTCTAGATTTCTATTTGTGGGGATACATATTTGTGGTCATATTTAGTAAAGAGCCAAGTCTGTAAAGAGATGCCAAATGTTTTGGAACACTTAAAAGATAAAATTACTAGAATAATAAAAAGTATAACTCCAGAGGTTGTTCACAGCGCAATACAGGAATTTGAAAGTAGACTAGCATATTGTCAAGAAGTTCACGGAGAGCACTTCGAACAGCTGCTGAAATAGTGATTTTTTTTACAAGTTGCTTCAGTTCATTTTACAATAGTTTGATAATAATTTTTTAATTAAATACGTTTGTTTTATATATGTTTAAGTTTTATATCAAAAATGTTGGTTTTATTAAAAGTTTATTGTCTCACACACTAATGATCTAAGTCTAAAAAGAAATACGTCGTTGGATAGAGCATTAAATTCCCTTTGGCAAGAGGTGTTGCATAACTCCTGTTCCCATTTAAAAAATTGTAATGAGTTGCTACCCCTCCGAAAGGGGTTGAAAGGGATGGTAAGATATTTACATAAAAAACTGCATTTTAAAAGTAAAAATTGACGTGTTTTAGGATTTTTTCAAAAGTAGCTATTTTTCATTTTATTGAAATTATGCGGGACTTTACAATCTCACTGTATATTTCTGAGGCAAATTTATAAAAATAAATCGAAAATGTTGCCAGTAAGGTAATAAATTGGAACATTTTCTTGAATTATCTTTGCTTAGCCATCGTTTCACAGATCATGGAGGATTTTTTTTTTTTAATAAAATATCAAATTTGACATTCTTGCCAGCAGGTCCTAAGAAATGCTCTTCTTGATTAAAAATGATATCATGTATAAATAATATTTATTGCAGAATTCAGCCGCAGAAAACCTTAAATAGTTTTATTTAAAAATAGTTTCTACAATTTAATTGAATTCAGAACAAAAGTTTTTATAACCTGCTGTTACCCTGCTGCATCCTTCCTTATACTAAAACTTAAATATTCCAAATGACCAATCATTTAGAACCATCATCAACCAACATTTTTAAATTATAAATAATCAAAATAGTTTCCTGTTTGTGTATTATAAGAACCATCAAATACGAGAGCTTCAAAAAAGTACCACAAGGAAGGAAATAACACGGTTTCTCAGAAGAAGAGTTTGCAATTTACGGAGATATGCTGCTCCTAAAGTTTTTGACAAAGTAGAATACTATACTAGTAACACATTCCATATTAAAGAGCTAAGAATTAAGGAATATTTGGTTGAACAACAATTAGCATAGATAATTCTGGAAATACTTGGTTTGTTATATGCACTTTGATATAGTATTATTATGCATTGCAATGACAAAGGATGCACTATATATGAAATGGATGCGACACTTCAAAGCAAAATTTCTCGGCAAACTGGTCTTTTTCAAACAAGAGGCTGAAACGTTTTACTTATTCTAATATGTTCTGATTTTTTTTACATTATGTGGAAAAGGGAAATATATTTATTTAAAACATTCTTAATACCAAACTGTACAACGATTTTTGATCAATTTTAACCGATCGAGAGGCATATATTAGTCCGTCGGAAAGCCCGGTCTAGGATGCACAGAAAAAAAACCGAGGTATAACCAAATGGGACCTTCACCATTTGGAAAATCATATTTTTTACATAGAAAATGGAAATTGACGACTCTCTCTATTGGTCGAGACCAAAAATATAGGCAAAAAACTGAAAAAAAGGGACGCATTTTTAGTTAACTCTGAAGACTCATAACTTTTTTTCTAAAGAAAGTAACACAACAATTTTTTTAAGTTTTATTCCTCATTCAATTTCCTTTCTTTTGGTATATATTTCATTAAAAAAAGTTATAAACTATATTAAAAAAAAACAGTAATATTTAGAAAAAGACAACAAATTGCCAACATTTTTTTAAACTCACCACCCCATAACTTTCTTATGCAAAGAGATATTTCAATGTTTTTTGTTTCAAAAACTGCGCAATTTAATGGACTTCATTTTGTCTGGATTAACATGTGGTCTATTTTTAAAAATAAAACCGGTAGCGGCTTTTAAACGTCGGGGCGCATGCCTCTGCGGCGGGCTAGACAGCGATTTTTCCCATCGCGATCGCTGCACCCGCGCCTTGTTACAGTATTTAATTTGGTATATTTGCACCTTATAGTGAGTAGATCGAAAAATTTATTCTCAAAAATTCTGTGTTTTGTTTTATTTATAATTGTTGAAACATTTGTGCTGGTTTTATTTAAACAAATTTTAATATTTGGTGATCGATAGACAATTACTAATGTATTTCTGATACAAGGATTATTTTCCACATGCTATCCTCCAATAAAAATGGTAGACTAGTCGTAAAGTGTGATGACACTGATGTTCTAGTACTATTAATTTATTATTATCTTATACTCGCGAAAATTTTAGTAATAGTAATACCAAAGAAATATTCATGGAAACTGATCACACAAATATGACAACTAACAAAAAAAGATATATTCCGATTCACGTCATTTCAAACAAATTTGTGAATTTTATTTAATTTTAAATTGGCATGTAGGCTTACCAAGTTTTCACAGCCTCACAGGATGTGATACGACCAGTTCCCTTTAAAAAAAATGGGGAAAAATTGTGTATTCCCAAGGTGTAAAAATTGCGACACACTCAACCTTCACAAATTTGCCAAATTTGTAAAAAAAGTTTTTTATACAAAAATAAAAATGCAAAACATCTGATTTTTTACATTTAATCCTCGTTCAATTTTCTTTTTTTTTTTTTGTATATATTTCATTAAAAAAAGTTTAAACTATATTACAAAAACAATAATATTTAAAAAAAGACAACGAATTGCCAATATTTTTTTAAACTCACATCGCCATAACTTCTTATGCAAAGAGCTATTTCAATGTTTTTTTTTCAAAAATTGCGCAGTTTAATGTGTAAAAATCGTAAATTGTTAATTTTCTTCTAAAAAATTGTAATGATTTAGAAAAATAATAGGTAATTGTGGAAAGTATATTAAATAAAAATTTTTACAAACAAAACAAAAATTTTGAAAGGGGTTGGAACCTTTGGTGTGTAGATAGCACTGACGTAGTTTTGGAAAATGTGGAAAACTACGTCAGTATCAAAACAAAATTAAAACAAATTATTTTCGAAAAATGTATCGTCATCAGGATCTCCAGCTTCAGTTTGATTTTCCTCAGCAATTAATATTAATGCAATTCATTTTGCATTTGCAATTTGAGCTACAAAATACCCTTTCTTTTTTACACTGATTGCGTGTTGCAGTTTTTGTCATTGCATAATAAGGAAATAATTTTCCGTATATCTTTTGGAACTAGAACTTAATGCATCATTTTCGGAACCCTAATGTCCATCCATATAACAGGAGATCTTTTTTGGGTACCTCACCAATACACCTATTGACCCATATAAATGTTTGATAATTTGACCTAAAATTGCACATTATAATAAAATGTGCGTACATTGCAAATTTTTGCTTTATAAATTCACCTGAAAATTATTATTATATAAATTTGCTCTGATTTGTATGGTTTAACTGAATTTCATTACGTTATTTTGTATTTTTATTTTTGTATAAAAAACTTACAAATCTTCTGGCGAACCTTATTCCTTTGTTAGGTGCCATTTCGGCAAATTTGTGAAGGTTGAGTGTGCCGCAATTTTTACAGTACACCTCACAAGAATTTTTTTTTCTATTTTAAATGTGATACGTCCAGCCGTATCACATCCCCATCACGTTGTATCACATCCTGTGAGGTTGTGAAAACTTGGTAATCTTTCACATGCCAATTTAAAATTAAATAAAATTTACCGAAATTTTTTTAAATGAGGTGAATAGGAATATATAGTTTATTTGTTAGTTGTCATATTTGTGTGACGTTTCCATGAATATTTCTTTGGTATTACTATTACTATTTTTTTTGTGAGAAGGATAATAATAAATTACAGTCTACCATTTTTATTGGAGGATACCATGTGGAAAATAATCCTTGTATCAGAAATAAATTAATAACTGTCTATCCATCACCAAATATTAAAATTCATTAAAATAAAACCACGACAAACGTTTCAGCAATTATAAATAAAACAAAACACAACATTTGTAGAATAAAACTTACGATCTCTTCTCACTGCAAAGTGCAAATATACCAAATTAAATACTGTAACTAGGCGCGGGTGCAGCGATCACGATGGGAAAAAATCGCCATCTAGCCCGCCGCAGAGACATGCGCCCCGACGTTTAAAAGCCGCTATCTTATTTTTAAAAATAGACCACATATTAATCGAGACAAACTGAAGTCCATTAAATTGCGCAGTTTTTGAAAAAATGAACATTCAAATAGCTCTTTGCATAAGAAAGTTATGATGAGGTGAGTTTAAACAAATTTTGGTAATTTGTTGTCTTTTTTTAAATATTAATGAAATATATACCAAAAGAAAGGAAATTGAATGAGGAATAAAACTTAAAAAAAATTGTTCTACATTCTTTGGAAAAAAGTTATGAGTGTTCAAAGTTAAAAAAAAATATTTCCCTATTATTCCAGTTTTTTGTCTATATCTTTTCTGTCGACCAATGGAGAGAGTCGTCAATTTCGATTTTCTATGTAAGAAAACATGCCTTTTCGACTGGTGAAAGTCCCATTTGGTTATACCTCAGTTTTTTTAGCTCCGAAACTAGAAGGCTTTTCGCACTCCAGCCGACGGACTATATGTTATTTTATACTTATAGCGATTAATTCTTTCCATTAGAAACATTTCCGCTATCCCGCCATTGACATTCATTTGATAATTAAAACACATATTTGTGTTTTCGAACCGCACGTATTCGTTCCTGTCGTTGCGTCTAGTAAATTAATTGGTTGCCATATAAACAGAAATATTTTAATCCCGCCCATGTTTATATTGTGGACAACCACACTGAAGGATTGATCGATATTCGTTAATAAATTGTAAAATAGCCGAATTAATGAAATGTTTTATCTACTAGGAGCTACTCGGAAATAATGACTGACGAGATATGCGTAGGGGTAATGAATATTTTTTAGTGACAAACGTGCAAATGTGCATCATAAAAAAATCTGTAGCAAAGGAAACTGTAGTATTTTCAATGCACACGTTTTTCACGAAAAGTTGTCATTTATCGGCGTTGCTTTTAAAAGTTCTATTCAATAAGTTTTTCTATAAATTTCAGTACTAACTAAAATACTGTTAATAGTATATGTATAAATAGTGTATACAATACTCGATACAATATAAATGATAAATATTGCAAAACCGCAAATGTAAATCATTACCCCAAAAAATACTTGAGCTGATAAGAATTGATGCAAAAATAGTGTTTATTTATTAGTATCGCAATAGATTATAACTAAGTACAAATAAGCGGAGAATATATTGCCCTGAATTTAACTGATAACTCTAGATACTCACTTTAGAAAAAGTTGTGAAATTGGAAGAGAAATGATAGTTTTTATATATCTGTAACATGGGCAAGCCGTGGTAGCAACTTGGCGTTCATATTATCGATATGATGCCATGCAGGAAAGATCGTCGGTGCTTTCCTGTATCTTCTAGTGGCCTGTACGTCGGTGAATTCACAGAAGCTATGCAAATTTAGGCGAGATTTGCGTAGAAGACGTACCATCCCTTGGATAGGATGTAAAGCCGGAGATCCCTTGTCTATGAAATGATAGGCAAGTAAAAGGTCCGTACCCTGCTGTAGAAAGGTTCGGCAAAATTTCCAGGTTGGGGGTTGCTCGTCTCCTGCGGTTGCAATTAAATATTTAATTGTGGAAAGTAAATGTCTTTATTAAAATCAAATATTTGCTTATAGAATTTATTGTTGAATTCAAATCATTTTAATAGATTTCTTAATGTCAAATATTGACTTTCTTCAAATACCTAAATATATTTGTTTAAATTTAGGTATACACATCACTAAAAGTATATTCACTACTAAATAGGAGACTAAGTATTTTGTAGATAAGTAATTATTTAATTTCAGAAAAAGAATACATAACGAATACAATGTAGTATGTAATACTATGTACTTTAAAAATATTTGGAACAAATTATACAGTTTTTGCATTTATATCAATTCTTGGTAAGCTTCTCTTTCTAAAGAAATTTTGAAAAATAATCATTTATCTATAATAAATATACCTATGAAAAAAAAATAATAGTCAAAAATAAATAATTAATGATTTCAAAAAACTATACCTTAGTAACCATGTATTGTGTGTTTCTTTGCAAGTGAAATAACTGTATAATTAACTGTTTAGTAAATTCTAATATAAATACAAATTGTTTCGTGTTTGTATGTAATAGTGGTACATATATTGTAGTTGTGTAGTGTTGTATCAAAAAATAGACATTTATAGTCAATCATAATCGCAAATAGGTTGGAAAAGCTTCGCCAGACGTTCTAAAGTAACGACGGATGTGCCTTCTTCAGGAACTATTATTTATTTCAAAATATATGTAGTACATTAGTATCTACGACAATAAATTAATATTAACTTGTTTTTGTAATTAATATTAATTTTTAATTAACGTTATTTGCTGACCTAACTAATCGCCTACTAAAATAATATAAAATCACTTTTCTTATTTATTTGTACAATTTTACAATTTTTTTAATATTTTGAAATTAATACTGTTAACTGTTATAATGTCTATTTCCAAAACATATTTTTTATCAATGCATACTTTTTTATTATAGATACTTAGTGTAGGTATACGTATACTTTAGGTTACATAGGCTACAGAGGTTATATGTAGGTGTATCTGAGATTTGCGTGGGAGACCGGGCGGCATATTATCATTTCGTGGCCCGCATTTGTGCCTCAGAAATGACTTAGGTTGGTAAGCCCTAACCACCATTCAGTGCTGGAATGAGGGACAGTCAAACATCAACTTATTTTAATCTCATATTAACACCAAGCTGATATTCCAGCCCTGCGAGCGAGCTTTAATCTACGAGTAGACAGTTAATTAAAAATTGTTTGGTGAAATGGGGAATCGAGCTCACGACCTTTATTAAATATTTAATATTACCATTGAAATAAATGTCATGTTGACAGTAATGAAATCATTAACTCACAAAATAAAAATTAATAATTTAATTTTTGACAAGCCGTAGTAGCGATTTGGCGTTCATATTATCAATATCAACGCCAAGCAACGTTGGCCGTGGTTAGAACTTGGATGGGCGACCAGACAGGGAAGAGCCGCGGTGCCTGCCCGCATCTTCAAGTGGCCTGCAGGTCGGTGAATTCACAGGAACTTAAACTTGAGCGATGTTTGTGTAGAAAGATGTACCAGGCCTTGGATAGGATGTAAGGACGGAGATACCTACCGTGACTATGAAACGATAAACAAGTGAAATATCCCTACCCTGCAATTGGCGCTTGTTCGTCTCCTGATGTCATTGATTGCTCTTAGTTCCAGAAATAGACTGACATCCAGTAACCGAAATAACAAAAATTTATTAATGTTAAGAAATTTTAGGTCTCCTCATTAAATCCTCTTATCCATGTACCTGGCTCTTTCCATTAATACTGTTTAAATGTTTTGGTAAATTTTGTGGTAGCTTTGGTACGATTTTATAATTTTACATATAAATATATTTTCCCGGTTTAATTACCTACAATCAGTTTGGTTTACAATAAGTACCGTACAATCTCCAATAGGTATACGAGTTTTTGCAAAAAAATATTTCAAACCCACGACTCACAATTATAGAGATAATCATATCAGATAGGTCAATACAGCAGCCTCAAAAACAAAATGTTCTAAATTTAAATAATCGACATGACGACCGTCATTAACGACATAATAGAAGTAGGTGGTACTCCATATTAAAAAATTTATACATTAATAAATATTAATAAGACCAACTTACATACAGTGTGCGCTTTTCTAGGTTACTGCATGTAAACTATGAATTTTGTAGAGATAAAATATAGTAAATAAGTACCTAGTAAAAATACATCGCCCGTAGAAACCCATAACTAAAGCTAGGAACTTCATAAAGTTTTTTCATTGTATGTATGTACTAACCCATGATACAACTACACAGATATGCCAATGCGCATCGTGACGTCAGTTACGAGGAAAAAACAATTGATAAACACGAAAATAATTATATCACTGCCCTTAAGAATTTTCGCATCGCATTGCCATTTTTCCCTCACGAATGACGTCATGCGCAGAACAAACGAAAGTTATGCGCATATCTGTGTAGTTGTATCATACCGGGTTTGCCATTTCATTTGACTAATGGCAATTAACATGGGCTATTACATTTCATTGAATTTTATATTCCCAGGGCACACTATGAGAAATATTGCTAACGGAATCGATAGTACTGACTGTCAAACACTTATGATTACCAAAATACTAAAGCGAAATGCTTTTTTAATTAAAATAACAATAAAAATTCGTTTTAAGTCAATAGATGTAGTTTACATACGGTTTTAAGGAACGTTATGTTACGTCAACGATTGGACTAGTTGGTTGAGCGTCCGTCTTTCAAACGAAGCAGCACGGTTTTGCAGGTTCAAATCCCGCCAGAGAGAACTTTTTTTTTATTTAACTTTTTCATTAACTACAAATTATTAGTGTTTACTTATTCGAATAAATATGGTTCATTGTTAGTACCTAGTTATTATTTTTGAAAGTCACAATATTTGCTTATCAAAAAAAAAATAAAACATGTTTTAATTGATTCGTTTCCTTTATCTTTAGCTAAAGCTACTATCTTACAAAATAAGTAATCAATAAGCAACATATGTTTTATTTATTACATGCACTGTGCTTTTACTAATAGTGTACTTATCTCTGCTAATAGTTACTACATATTATACCTCAATCTGGATATTGAGTTAAACAGTTACAGAAGAACTGTCGTGAATTAGTAATAGGTATTTTTTTTTAATGAAAAACTATAATTCTAAAATTATGAGTTTTTTAAAATATGTTGAAAAAACTCATAATTCTAGAATTATAGTTTTTCATTAAAAAAAAATACCTATTACTAATTCACGACAGTTCCTCTGTAACTGTTTAACTCAATATCCAGATTGAGGTATATGTAGTAACTATTAGCAGAGATAAGTACACTATTAGTAAAAGCACAGTGCATGTAATAAATAAAACATATGTTGCTTATTGATTACTTATTTTGTAAGATAGTAGCTTTAGCTAAAGATAAAGGAAACGAATCAATTAAAACATGTTTTATTTTTTTGCTAATAAGTAAATATTGTGACTTTCAAAAATAATAACTAGGTACTAACAATGAACCATATTTATTCGAATAAGTAAACACTAATAATTTGTAATTAATGAAAAAGTAAATTAAAAAAAAAAGTTGACTCTGGCGGGATTTGAACCTGCAAAATTGTGCGGCTCAGTTTGAAAGACGGACGCTCAAGCAATTAGTCCAATCGTTGACGTAACATGACGTTTCTTAAAACCTTATGTAAACTACATTTATTAACTTAAAACGAATTTTTATTGATATTTTAATTAAAAAAGCATTTCGCTTTAGTATTTTGATAATCAGAAGTATTTGACAGTCAGTACTATCGATTCCGTTAGCAATATTTCTCATAGTGTGCCCTGGGAATATAAAATTCAATGAAATGTAATAGTCCATGTTAATTGCCATTAGTCAAATGAAATGGGAAACCCGGTATACTAACCGTATGTGCATTAATATTACATTGAATTATTAAAAATCAGTAATACCAAGTTATTTCAAACTTGCAATAGATTTTTTTATAATGGTGAAATTACTTTTTGACATCGGGGAGATACATCAACGCTAAATATCGTAAATATTAAACTTTATGCTCACAGTCTACACCCTGAATTTAGAAATTTATATTTAGGACAGATGTGTACCTTGGTTTCTCCTAGCAACCTCTAAGGGTAGTTGTTTAGTACGAGCCTCTCCATAATTCAGATGTTTGTTTTCATTTGCTTCGACTAATAAACTTTCCTATAAGTCAAATTAATTCCCTCCACCTATGTTGGAGTGGTATTTTGCATACCCTTAACACGAGTACAGCGCACACTGCGTGTTAATTTGCACTACAAAAGGGGAAGCACAAAATCTGTTATGCATCTAGTTAATAATAATTTTATACAAACAATTGAGAGAAATATACTCATAGTAGATAGTACGTTTATGTAAGCAAACATTTATACAAGAGAAGCTTGATGAATACAGCGACACCTTGTCAACCAAGTTAAATAACACTCATAACTTGTACTATTGGTTCCTTATAAGTAAGTATACAACCTGGATACAGAAAATACAATGCCAGTTTTTTAAAACCTGACCTAGGTATTTTTTTTAAAGAGATACATTCTTCCACAAGCAAATTTAGAGAGGTTGGTCTGATTAAGAAAAATTGAAAACGAATTTTTTTCGAACGTTGCCGCTTTGGCAAATAAAAAAACACAAAATATTAAATTTTCTCTAACACCGCATTTTCTGAACGAAATTCAATAAATATCACCATTCTCAACAATAAGTGAACAGTGCATTTTTTAAAATGAAGCAGCCATTTTTGAGCTATGAGCGTTTAAAGATACCTAGAAATACCAATAATGTTACTTACCTTAAAACGCTCGAATAAGTAGGTCTTAGAAAGCAATGTTATTATCTGTCAACAGTTGTCTAATTAATCGCCCTAACTGTATCAAGATTAATCGAATTACTACTTTTCAATGAGTATTCGAACATTTTAAGGCAAGTAACACTATTGGTATTTCTAGCTATCTTTAAAATACGGTGTTGCCGTTTAAAATTTTGTTTTTTTATTTACTGCCCTAACCGGTAACGGTAGAAACTTTTTCTTTTTCGATGTTTTTAATAGATGTAGAGGTAGCAGCCTCTACAAATTTGGTTTGGGAGGTATGTGTAAAAAAATAATCTATATTAGGTTTTAAAATAGATTACTTTGAGTTAATTTCTATAATTATGAGATTATTTTATTTAACGATAGTTTAATTAATTTTTTGCTTTTAGTGCAATCATATTAGTGTTTTCTCTGTAAATAATTCCCCTAAATTGGAAACTTTGCATATGCATAGTATTATTAGCGCTAAGTAACAATATACCAAAAATCAACATTCGTGTATGCTGTGTTACTGTTTTTTTAGTTTTTTAGCCCTATTTCATTAATGGATGAGAATATCGAAAAATAAAAGTTAGAGCATTGGTAAATACACATTTTTGTAAATAATCATTGTTCTCCTATTTGCAAACGGTTACCGAGTTATAGGACATGCAATATTGAACTTTTTGACCCTTTTTTAATTAATTTGCGATCTACAGGGTGTTTCGTTGACTAGTCGCAAAATAGAGGTATGTTTGTTCAAATGGAATGGCTTATATATTTTCATATGTTATGAAAGTGCGTTAAATTGTATCTATTTCTCGAAAGCATTTGATAAAGTTTATCATAATAAACTGTTAGCTAAATTGAAGAATATCGGTATACACGGCAATTTACTGAGATGGATAACATCCTTTGTACTCAATAGATCACGATGTGTTAAGATTAATAACTGCTCATCGTCGTTCGTTGATGTCACTTCAGCTGTCCTTCAGAGTTTACACCTAGGACCATTACCCTCTTTCTTATTTATATATTTAAAAATATATTTTCTAGTGTTGACGATTGTGTGAACTTTCAGAGCGATCTTTCACGTCTGTACAAGTATTGTGTTAACATTAAGCTTTTTTAAATATAAATAAGTGTCATCATATTACATTTTCAAGATAATACTAATCTAAGTAGTCCTTGTCATATTAACAATTTAGAGCTTAAAAAGGTAGATCACATCAAAGACCTAGATGTAATACTTGATTCAAAGTTAAATTTTGATTTGCGTGTTGAGGTCATAGTAAGAAAAGACTAGCGCAATTTAGGTTTCATAATAAGAGTAACTAAGTGTTTCACTAAACCTGATTCTCTTACATAGTTATTATATAACTCTTTTGTCCGTAGTCACGTTGAATATGTCTCCATAATTTGGAACACATCCTATGTTAAATATATAGAATGCATTGAGAAAATATATCTCCATTAGGTACACTTCTTACGAGGATAGCAACAAACGCTATGATTTATTAAAGTTTACGTCTCGTAGATTTATCTTGAAAGTTGTTGGAAGCTTTGTTATGAAGGTAACACTGACGTAGTGTCCCACATAACACCAAAACGCTATACTGCACTTGACGCGCGTTTCGCCAACCAAGTTGTCATCATCTGAAGATGATTAAAACTAAACGTATGCTAACATTGTGTCCTATTTATAACTATTTCTACGGTTCAGTGAAATGTCGCGATAGCTCAGTGAACCATCGCGACTGAACAGTTAACCTCAGCTACGGATCAGTGAACCGCCATGACGGATAAGTCACGCGCGGATCAGTGGACCGACGCGATGGTTCAGTGAACCGTAATTTACTAACCAATAAAGAGGATTGACCGCCCAGGACCCGCCCGACCGGGAATAGTATGAATGAGGACGTCACCATTCATACTATTTTTACACTTAGCAATTTCCAAACTCTCAAAAGCTTCCGGCTCTCTGGAATCTGTCTTCTTAACCAGTCTCAAATTGCTATTGCATACATCCCACACAAGTCTCAGATTTTCGGGCTAATCATTGCGATTAGAATGAGGGGTAGGGATATTATTATTTATGTCACCACTGCAATTAGATAATACCGAGACATAGCACGAAAGAGTCGAATAAAATAAAGAAGTAGAAGTTTTCTAATAAATTTTGTCGACTTTGTTACAAACCATGACTAGTAACACGGGCGTGATTTGTGTAAACATTTTCTAAAGACGAATCTCCATTTCTTATAGTGATGGAAAACTATCCTCTATATCATTTATATAAGTAGTAGATTTTTGATGATGTTAAAACTATCGTATATCACCAAAAAATTGTAAATATGTATATTGTAACATTTCATGTTTTATGGAACAGCTTTCCAAAAAATTGTTCATTTTACGATACTTGTTTGTTTAGATCCATATTAACATCGCTTAAAATATATTACTTATACTCTTTGTTAAACCTTGTGCATATTATATTTTTTTAACCCCATTTTTTTTTTTGTTTTTAGGAACGCTATACGCCATTTCCCGATATTTTTTAGTTGTAAGTTTGCATGATATGCAGTATCTGCTTCAGCAATGCATCTATTATTAAGATTACGCTTACGGCTCAATTTTTTCGTGTTTATAATTCTATAAATGTTTTGAATATTTAAATATACAAAAATTGGAAAATCCTACGCAAATAATTTCTTTATTGAGAACCTAAAAATCCATTTTTGAGGGCTTAGTTAATGATATAGCTTAGAAATAGATAAAATATTGTAATAAAACCAAAATAGCAATTTACAGTTACCTAATTGGCATTTGCTTATGTCATATTTACATAATATACATAAGAAAAGCGCATTTTCTCCAAGTGTTCTAAATCCCACTGTCAAACCTAAGACACTTGAAACATCACATTATAATTTTTCAAATAGTAATTTGCGTTTATCTTATTTCTTTTTGCGTTTAATATTGAATAACTGGCCTTAAGGTAACCTATAAAAGACAGTTTTTTCAATAATTAGTTAAGGTAATTTATCAAACAGTTAATTATCGTATATTCAAGTTTGGAATGTAACTTTGCTCAAAACATTGTATGTGTTACTAGTAATATAATACCTACGTAGACAACAACTACTAACTTAAGTACTTTAACCAAGCATTAAGGAACCGGCTTTCTGTCAAATATTTTCTAACCACTAACTATCACACATAAAATATGCCTGGCTCTATTCGATGTCACATAAACGTTTACTAAAAATTTACAATATTCATTGCATGTACACGTGCTTTATTCAATATTCATACTATTACATTTACAACCATATAATTTACATAAAGCACATACGTGGTGAGTGTAAATTCAGGGTAACGTTGGTGTACCCATTTCGATTATTATTTATTTACACGATTAAAGTAAAATACTAGCGATTTTCGACTTATAATAAATAGAATTATTATTAAGGTCACGTTATCACTGTCAATGCCGCGTTCCATTTTGTCTCTTACAAAAAACAAAACGATTGAATTGTTATTAATCTTGGCATTCTTAATGAAAGACATACCTGAATATGCTCATAATTTTTCTTTGTCGTAAGTTGGCGTGAGTAATAATATTTTCCAAAGATGACGTACTACGATTGATTCATTCAACATGCACCACATTTTTCACAGTTTTAGGAAATTCAATGAAAATTGACATCAGAACTATGTCCCTTCATAGGAAATTATGTAAATTACATAAACTAAGAAAAATTGAGTTGAATTTATTTTCATCTGAATTTTTCCTCAACAATGCGAAAAAGTCAGTTAACAACAAAGGAGATTTCTTGCCTTGACGTAGTGCGTAATTGTTTCAGGGTTACAAGTACAGTGTAAGCTTCGGTTTCCTAGGAAGCGGTGCCGTCTAAATACGGTGGGTGACGTCACAAAAACGGTTTTATGGAAAGGAAAATAGTTTTAAAATTATAAAACTACTTCAAAATGCCGCTATATAACCGCTATATAAAAGACACCGCAAAAGAACATTGATGAACTGATTCGTACCGTATAACCCACCGCTTCAAATGAGACGCCACCGCTCTGTTACGTTACGGTGTGCGCTACAGCTGTCTTGGAAAACACTTCCCTTACTATACACGACACCGTTTTTTTGTGACGTCACCCACCGTATTTTGACGGCCGTTAAAAGACGGCACCGCTTTCTAGGAAACCGAAGCTTTACTGTCTAAGTTACTGATAGATGACACTGCTCTCAAAAAGTAACTAAATTATTTTTTATTTCCTGAATATTTATTAAATGTGACTTAGGATCTTTGCAAAATATGAGATTCAATTAGAAAAATATAAAATTACGTCAACTGTCTATGTTCATTGATAAATAGTACATTAGAATCATTCTAGTAGCCTCTCAGCATATTAAAGAAGCGCATAATGAAAACTAATAGGGCATCTGATTTGAAAATGAAAAGTTAATTGATTTTCAGCATTAGCTGAAGTCGTTGTACATAGTGAAGTAAATCAGTTGTACTGTTTTAACCTGTATGTCAAGAAGTCAATTCGTCTCAATGTACCCTATGACCTTGGCAAACTTTCTTCATTATTGATTTAAAAAAAAACGTTGTAGTAATTACCCGATACTTATAATATCTCTTTATACCTAATTCATAAATAGGAGAAATAATTTATATTACAGATAATTAAGTTACGTAATGTATCTAATATTTATACTGCCATTTATTTTTTTTGCTCAGATACTTTTACAGAACAACTGTTGCAAATTTCTCCTTTGAAAGTATAGAATATCCTGAAAAAATGTTTCACTATAAATTAAATGTATACTCCAATCTAAGAAACTAGTCAGACATGAATATATTTAAAATAAAGGTAAAAAATTCTTAGTACCCTGGCTTTTATTTATGCTTAAAAGTTTATTATTTAACTAATGTGTTTTGAAATACTAAATAAATTATTCATTAAAACATTAATAATTGGTGTCCATTATAACACCTATTAATTATAACATACATTAATATAATTTAACATAATAAATAATCTTGTCGCAATATAAATTTCCACAAAATGTAATTACCTAAGTGTGAAATTTTTCGTAAATCTTTAAAATTCTTGTCTCGGTGAAGGGAGCCACACCCTATATACCACAAAAGCTTAAAGCTTAAATACTAACTATTCACCAAGGTAATAAAAGCGCCTGCATTAAACTGATAACCATTACTCATCTGAACAGCACCAACATTACCTACATTACATAAAATAACACGGAACTAGTTCCCAGATGTAGTAAACTGTTAATGAAATATTGATGTTTCAGACTGGCAACGAAGTCACCTACGCGGAGCTATCACTAACACGACCAAATTCTCTTGAGGCCGTTAAAAATGGTGGTAACCAATATGGAACACTACGCAGCCGAGAGGACCCCACTATTTACGCCCAAATAGATCATAATAGAAGGCCACCACCGATCCCAGCTAAAACGTCCCCTATGGTCTCGCCAGTGTCATCTATTTTTCCTGCAGCGAAACAAGGACTCTACCACAGAGAGGTAGTCACTGTTCGGACGCCCTTGATGGGCTGTCAACAAGAAAGCTGTGTATAAAGCGCCAAGGGATTTTTGTAAATATAGTGCGCGTTGACTTTATCAATAGTATCTCAATAGTATTTATTTGTTGGCCTCTATTACAGAGCAGTAATCAATAATAATGTAGGCAATGGCTTGTTTAATTTATTGCTATACATTTTAATTAAGTTGCGTGTTTAATTATTGTTACATTCACCATATTTATTGCAATATGCCGGTAACATCGGACTGAAATACATAGCGGTCTTATTTAGTTTCGAGTTAATTTCTTCTCGATTATTACATCATTTAAATTTCTTAAACAGCAAAACAATAAGCTTTGATTTTCTGGTGGATAAAATATTGATTTGGGAGGTCATGTATATACATTTTATTTAACTATTTTGAAGTCAATTTTCTTTAGGTAATGATTCTTGCGATTATGTTTTTTCACAGAACATCAAGTTTAGGTGAAAGTGATGCCATGCTCTCTCATTCTATCTTCATTGCTAAGAGTAAATCTGTATATTTCAACACATTAGAGGCTGATGAGAGTGATGAGTTGACGTATATAAGGGAGTTCTTCTAAAAAAATTACTATAAAGGTATTAGAAAGGAATAGAATAGCCAGCCAGACATAGTGGTGGTCTGTATAGGATATAATGTTCTTTAATATTAGAGATCTGATCCATCTAGAAGGTTACCATAAAGTAAGGGATATTTTTCAGCTTATTGTGGATTTTTAACAAATTAAGTTAATAACAGGATGTGAAAGAAATACGATTGTTTAAACAATGGGATTTCTTATATCCAACAGTGGTTAACGCAAATGTTCGATATGTCGTCCATTTTGCTTTTTGGTGCTGTCCAATCATCGACCGTTCCTCCAAATTGTACACATCATTATTCAGCATTTCTGGTTGAATTACACCAAGTCTTGTTTGTATAGAGCCATGTTATTAAAGTTTAAATCGTCTCAATTTACATTTGCGTAAGTTTTATTTTGAGAACAATTCTCTAAATCGTAATGATTACGTTTGACACGTCACAAACACTAAAAGGCTAAAATAAGAAATAATATGCTATGACATCATTTGAACCCTAAGGGTCGTAAAAATAGACATTCAAAATAAAGAGGGGATGCACTTTACGATTCAGTAAAACCACATGGCAGTGATTCTAAATTTCAGATAGATATTGTATTGTCATGGAGAAAAAAATAGATATAGGTACCTTGTGTCATTGTCAAACAAAAATATATTTATTAAAATTCTCGAGCAGCTACTTTTGGACATGCGTCCCGCAATTTACGTTCCACTTACTAGATACACTGGAACGCTTATTTGTGATGTCCATTTTCACACAGAAAATGTCAAGAATAACAATAGAAATATTTCAAGAATTTAATAGTGGAAGTAATTACTTGATGACAAACAGTTCCATTTATATTAAAACACTTTTTACGTTTTTGTTTTTATATAATCTTTTAATTGTAACTAGTCTTTAAGAAAACTGCATTTGTAAAGAGTCCATAGTGAATGAATTAATTATTTATATCTAAATTATAGAGAGAATTATATTGTAATTAAAAATAAGATCTAAAATTACAGGAAATTCAACAAATAAAAAATTATAGTTACAGTTCAAATACACCATACAGGAGTGTACATACAGAAACATTTAAAGCTCGATATTTGGGGCACTACATTTTCTTTATATGTACAGGGTGGGAAAAATTTTAATGTGCAGCATTGGTATCTCGGAAACGGTAACAGATACAACGTTGCTCAAATTAGGAAAAAGTTGCTCAATTTTATGCTGATTCAAAATATGTGAACAAGTTTAACATATTCCGGGCCGTTCGGGAGTTATGCCGGAAAAATCAAAATTTGCCAATTTCTTTTAAGTCAAATAACTTCTCTTGAAATAAATGTAGACTTTTGAAATTTGGTACGTTTACATAGTTTGATGAGAGCTTTCCATTGCCATATTAAAACATGTTCTAGGCCTACTAGTTTTTCCGCAACAATATTAAACTTTTGAATTTCTTATGGGCGCCATATTGGATTTTTTCTTCACTAAATACAGAAAGAAATTACAAGCACGGTGATACATCACACTTGATAATTTCTTCAATAAATATGGATAATACACGCGGATAACGATGAATATTATTTATTTACAAATAATAAACAATCATTCATTTATAGTTAATTGTTACAAAGTGTGTTTTTAGCTTTTTAGAGGAACTAATTCTTATAATAAGAAAAACAACTTATTTATACTGCTCGAATTGGCTGCCGTTACTCTGAATACAAAGTTGAGTCCTTACACACATGTCATCCACTGCTCCATGTTCATTCCATCTATTGAATTTATGTATTCATTAATTCTTTCCAACATTTCATCCTCTGTCGATGGCATTAGATTATTGTAGATATAATTTTTAACAGCTCCCCAGAAATAATAATCTAAGGGGTTTAGACACGGTGATCGCGGTGGCCATAGAATGGGACCATTTGTACCCATCCACGAATTCGGAAAACGTTGATCTAGGTAATGGGTTACAATCCTAGCATTGTGTGAAGGGCATCCATTTTGTTGAAACAACTGTAAATTTTGTATAGTTTGCAAAGGAATGTCATCCAGCATTTCCTCCAAATCATTTTGTAAGAAGTGTAAATAATTTCGAGAAGTTAATTTATCAATAATACGATAAGGCCCTAATACCTTGTTATTTAAAATTACACACCAAATATTTAGTACATCCTGGAGACAATGAGCGGAGGTTGCAATTTTGTCACTGGATGCAAAGGTTAATGAATAATGACAATGGTTTTTGTAGAAAGATATTATGGAGTGATAAGTCAACGTTTAGTAATTAATTGTGGGATATTCAATAGAAAAAATGAGCACTATTACGCACAACGAAATCCTCACCTGATTAGAGAAACGAGAACTCAAATTAGATTTTCAGTAAATATTTGGTGTGGATTTTTAAATAACAAGGTATTAGGGCCTTATCGTATTATTGATAAATTAACTAAATTATAATAATTAGTTCCTCTAAAAAGCTGAAAACACACTTTGTAACAATTAACTATAAATGAATGATTGTTTATTTTTTGTAAATAAATAATATTTATCGTTATCCGCGTGTATTATCCATATTTATTGAAGAAAGTATCAAGTGTGACATATCACCGTGCTTGTAATTTTTTTTTGTATTTAGTGAAGTAAAAATCCAATATGGCGCTCATAAGAAATTCAAAAGTTGAATATTGTTGCGGAAAAACTAGTAGGCCTAGAACATGTTTTAGTATGGCAATGGAAAGCTCTCATCAAACTATGTAGACGTACCAAATTTCAAAAGTCTACATTTATTTCAAGAGAAGTTATTTGACTTAAAAGAAATTGGCAAATTTTGATTTTTCCGGCATAACTCCCGAACGGCCCGGAATAAATTAAACTTATTCACATATTTTGAATCAGCATACAATTGAGCAACTTTTTCCTAATTTGAGCCACGTTGTATCTGTTACCGTTTCCGAGATACCAATGCTGCACATTAAAATTTTTCCCACCCTGTATATACCAAATATATTTTACTTATAGCAAATACTTATTTTCAAACTTGGACCATATCCATATATATTAAAACGCGTCGATTCTGTCTCGCTCTAAATTCCGTCCCCAAATCCACAAAGTTTCAAAGCTATCTCCTCCGAGGGGCGATCTCGGAACGATCTCCGCGGACCATCGGAGGTCGCCCCCGGCCTTTCTCCAATGCGTAGGGGTATTTTCGTCCCGTTTCCTACGCGTTTTCCCAATTTAAACGCCTTTTCAAAAAACCTCTGCAAAATTTTCGGCGAGAGAGATGCGGCTAGCACCGGCGTTTGTCCTCGCGCCTAATACCGACTTTTCGCGGGACTCCCTCGCCCCTCTTCTAGTTTTTACGGCTTCGAGAAGGGCTTCACGCGAAAGTTCAGTCCTTTCTCTAATCCTTTGAGATTTTTTTTCGAGACCGTACGTCGACTCCGTCTACGTCTATTTCGTCTTCGAAAATTTCGAGTCGCATCCGTCTCAACTTCTTTCTCATTTTATATGCCGATCTGAGACTACACTAACGAGACAAGCACCTTCCACGAAAACTGTCAAATTAATTAAACTTCAGATAGGTTATTTTCCTACGAGAAATATTGCTAACGGAATCAATAGCACTGACTGCGAAACACTTCTGATTACCAAAATATTGAAGCGAAATGCTTTTCCAATTAGAAAATCGGTAAAAATAGTTTTTTCAGGTTGACACGTACAGTTTACATACTTAAACGTCTCAAGGTAAACATTTGACAACAGGCTTGGTAGCGTAACGGGAAAGTCGTATACTATTCAAAACTTGAAAATGCTGATTTCGCGAGTTCGAGTCACGGTCGAGGCAAACTTTTTTTTTTACTTTTTAATTCCAATTATTTATTAGTATTAATATTTAGTTATTCTGTATAAGGCAGTCTGTTAAATTAATCATTTTAGCTTACAAAAGTAAATACCTATCTACAATATTTTTGGTCCCATTGATAAAATTGATAATAATGTTTACTTAAAAATAAATTCTACTTTCAGTACTTAAAAAATTATGATGTTTTACCATTAACAATAGAGTACCCTTAAACCCTTACAATTCATCAAAATATTAAAAAAAAAATCGTTTAGTATAATTACATCATCATTCCAGATACAAAATTTCTTTAATATAATTTTTTTTTAAATAATATTATTTCAGATGTTTTTGTCACCCGAAGGGTGACCCCAGGCCGCAGGTCTGGACCCCCGGTAGGGCTAAAAATGGGAACGAAAATCGTGACAGCGATTTTCTCCCATTTCTAGTAAATATTATTATTACATGCACAATACATTTTTCAATCAAATTAACTGGAATTCCAATTAATTTTTAAATCCAGCCAAACGTCTGGGAAATCTTCTTTCCGAGTAGATAAACCTTTTTCATATTCTTAGTCCCTTCGATCCATTCAAATTATAAAAGAAGTTATTTGTTAAATTTATCATCATTTCATAGCATATTATTAATTTACTTTAAATTAGATAATCCCTAATATTTAAATATAATATGTACATAGGTAATAGTAATTTCACATTTTAATGTTCGTTCACTACGAATAAATAAAAAATGGCACAGGTAACTGCTGAAACTGCAAGATAAGTTATATTAAAAAAAATAGAGAAACCAAGTAAAAAATATTTAAGTATAACATGCAGGTAAATTTTATAAAAATACAAAAATACTTTCTAACGACAGATAAAGAAAATGTTTTGAAAGGATTCTTTGTGTTAAAGTAGTGGAATTTAGAATCCTTATATGTATAACGAAAACAAGGAGTTCTTGTTATTTGAAAATCATAAAACAGTATATCTGTCTCATATGTCAAAAAAACGCTAAAAATAGATATATTATGTAATAAAGTGATGTAGAAAAACTTTTTGTACAAAAATAATTTGTAAAACCTTGCAAGTCCTGTCCAAACAATTACTTGTAAGTCACAACATCGAATCTACTAATAATTAGCAGTAATTACTGAAAATTTCTTGCACTTTGAAAATACACTTGAGTTCTAAAATATTGCTCTGACATTTCGATCGAATACGTATATATGTTTATGTATTCGATCGAATGTAACATAATTATATTTACCTAATAAAGAAGATATTTGGAATTGATTGTTCAATCCTTGTTAATATTTGATGACTCTAGGTATCCCTAAATCAGTATTGTAAATAAGTAGTGACCGTTTTCGGTCTTTGAGCCTTTTTTTTTGTTATAGGGGAAACCGCTTGGCACCAGGATCTTGATGTCTATCGATCCTGATAGTGTCGGACGCTACTCCGACTAAAACCCCTTCCTTTTCCCAGGAACCAGTCACCGGAACCGTTCTTGCGAACATACTTCAGTGACCAGCCCAATGGCTCTAACCTCTCTCCTCCCTCTCGTCCTGCTCCTTCTTGGTCATAATCTTTCCCACCACCTCCTCTATTGCCTTCTAACCTCCTGGGATTTGAAGCATTTTGTTTATCATGGTTTCAACCCGGATAGGCTGCCCTACTTTGGTCTCCGCTTCTTGCCTTTCCCCTTCCCATCTAAGGCACCAGAATATATTATGTTCGGCCGTGTCTTCTGCCCCACAGTATAAACAACCGGGGTCGCCTACTTTTCCAATACCATAGGTATATATCCTAAAGGAACCGTGACCAGTAAGTACCTGGGTTAGATGGTAACCCGTCTGCCAATGCCAATCCACGACCTTAGGTCCGGGATCAGGGTCCTAGTCCACGCTCCCTTCATCCCCGAGCGCCACTCCTCCTGCCATCTTTCCACTGTGGCAGCTCTTTCCTCTCTGCGTGCCAATTTCCTATCCCTTATGCTATGCCAGATTGCACGCCTTTCGAGGGCCAATAGATGGATAGGGATCATAGATGCCACCACCACCACAGCATCATATGAGGTAGTTCTATACGCGCTGCAGACCCGCAACGCTATCTTCCTCTGGACGCTCTGGAGCGTCCTCCTATATGCCGCCACCTCCATGGCCCCTCCCCAGACTTCGGATCCGTACAACATAGCGGATTGAGCCACTGCCCCTAAAATTCTTCTTTTGCGCTCTCTAGGCCTCCTTAAGTTAGGCATTATTCCCGACACAGCCCTGATGGTCGCTTCCGCCTTAGCCGCGGCCGCCCTAATATGTTGGCCAAAACTCATCCCAGAATCCAAAGTGACGCCCAGGTATCTGACTCTGTCACTTAGCTGGACCCGAACACACTCAACTTCAAAATGATCCTCTTTTCGTCTCCCCCCAAACCTTAAGAGCATCGCCTGCGTCTTTTCAGGGGCCATACGGAGTCCATTTACACTTAGCCAATCCCCTACTGTAGCTAGTGCTACATTCATTTTGTGGACCAAACTATCCCAGTTTCTGTCCTGCCCCACTACCGCTAAGTCGTCGGCATACCCCACCGTTTGCAAGCCCCTAGGTAAGTCAATTTGCAACACCCCATCGTATAAGACATTCCAAAGAGGGGGGCCTAACACCGACCCTTGCGGAACGCCAATGTTCACTTCCCTTTCTTGTCCGGGCCCAGGTATGATTCTTCTGTCACTCAGGTACTCCATTATCGTGTTTTTGAGGTAGGGAGATACCCCTTTACTCTCCAGCAATTCAGTAATTTTCTAGTCTGCCGTATTGAACTCATTTTCACCACCTCGATCAACACCTCCTCGATTGCTCCCACAGTGGAGTGACATTTTCTGAACCCGTGCTGATCTACAGATAGATCCCCATTCCTGATTAGTTCTTCCTGCAGTCTTCCGTTTATTAGCTGCTCATACAATTTTCCAGCTGAGTCTATTAGACACAGGGTTCTGTATGCTTTAGCAGTGCCGTCACCCTTGCCTGGTTTCTCAATTAAAATCACCTTTGCTCTTTTAAACACCTTAGGGAACTTTCCATCCACGAGCTGCTTATTGAGTACTCCAGTGACGAATTCGCCTATCCTATCCACTGCTATCTTAATTGCCTCTGCTGGAAGACCATCCAATCCCGAAACCTTGCCGTTTTTAAGCTTGCTGACAGCCTTCCTAACCCCCTCCTGCGTGAAAAGGGTAACCACCCTTCCCCTTGTTTTCTCCAATCTTTCTTCCTGCTTCCTGGGAAATAGCTTTTCGATATGCTCCACCCTTTCCTCTTCTGTTAACGTCAGGGGCCGCCACCCCCCTTCATAGTTTTGGTTACAATCTTGTACCCCTCTCCATATACGTCGTTCTCAACAGCATCTATGAGATCTATCCACTTTTTTCTCTTACTCGCACTAACTGCTTTCATCAACTCCTTTTTAGCCTGCCTATATTCGTTTTCAAAGGCCTCAATAACAGCTGGATCCACCTCTCGCGCCCTCGCTCTGGTGACCCTTCTTCTAGACGCTACAGATATGTTGCGCCTTTCGGCGATCTCTTCCGTCCACCAATACGGGACCTTCCCCTCTTTGGTTCTGACCTCAAAGTCGTGTCCCGATATGCCCTCTTTATTACACTGATCATCCGCTCAAGGGTCAGTTCGACACCGTCATTCACCAGGCTGGATAGTCTATCCCCCGATCTTTGAGCCTAACATACCTATATACTAAGAATGTGAAACCATTTATGACATTTTCGTAATAATATATATCATTTCTAATAATATTTTGAAAGGTATATATACTACATGTTTTACATACAAAACTTTATTTTCTTGTTCTGAATTTTTAACTTTCTTATAGTTGTGGTTTTATTAAACACCACATAAATCAGACAATTCTGGCGGTACATACACGTAAAAATTTGAAACTCTAAGAAGATTTAACTGTAAACACTGCACATATTATGTAAAATTGATTAATTTAGCAGTAATTTGACAAAGGTTAATGTTTGTAAAGTACAATTTTGAATAAAAATATTTACTTCTATGGTAAACTGAAAAAGTTTACATTAAAAATTACCTACAAATATTATATTACTGCTCTGTAGACTAAATAATTTAAAATAATACTTTTGTTTGTCTATTAAAAACTCTATTGCTTTTGTATTACAAATATAGGGCCCAAAGTATACTTCATCTGAACAATTTTAGTACTAGTAATGTTTTATTTTATAATAATTAGTGAAATAACTATAAATTTTATGAATATAAAGAAATGAACTGCTTTCTAAAGCACTTTATTCACTCTACTACACAGAATTTATTACATCGTATTAATAAACTTTATCTAAAAGATCTTTTCTACAACGAGGAATGTTGAATTTAAATTTAGATGAATTTATTCATTACATTAAGTAAATCAACACAAATAAAAGTGCATGTTAAATACTGTGTATTAATAATAGAATCTGCATTAAATATGGTACGACTAAATTTCGTTAAAACGAATTATTACCAATTAAAGTAGTATTACCAATTATTTCATCATGAATATGATGAAATATTCCGCTAAAATCTCTGCAATTCTATTATTTACTGTATAGACCATTTTTATACTCAGTATATGTGATACGTAAATTAAATAATGATAAATGTGTATATAGATATATATATTATAAAAATCTATCACCAAATTTTATATAAGTTATAGGTAAACCTACTGACAATATGCTTCGAAAGTAGTGATCGATTTCTACTAACATAACTTTAAATATGAACATATCCTGAATAATATTTAGACAATTATACATACTCATTACTGCAAATCGTATTAACACCCTTTACTGTTGGGTTATTTTGGTTCGTAAATAATTTCTCTTTATTTTTTGTGAAATTAAGGATGAATGTTAATATTTGTTTTCTAGTCAAATTAACTGAATTTACCAAATTTAAAGATAATGTGAATGTTAATATTATTAAGGTTTTGTAATGCAAATATAAAATTTTATATATATAAACTGAATGGTGAAGAAAACGTGAAGTGGATTTAAATACTGTTAAGCATAGGAGGCATGCCTGGTAGCACAAATTTGTACAAAATGTAAATACACAATTTTGATTATTGTTATCTTTATGAGTGTGATCATATATTTCCAAAACGAATTAAAATATAATATCATTGAGAAGTTACTCTACAAAGTATATATTGAGTGGTTTAATGTTTAAAAATTTACTACTACAATGTCTCCATAAGATGATAATGTAATATTGTAAACGTGAATATCTTCACAATAAAGTGTTTATGCTATGTATGTCTGTTTTAATTTTTTATCCCTTTGTCGGTAGTAAATGCAGGGTGATTTTTTTGGCCGTTTGTTAGAAGTATCTCGAGAACGGAAAATTACTTTGATCTGAAAATTTGGCAACATGCATTCTGCGATAAGATCTATTTATGGAAAACACTTTCCAAGTCAAAGTGCTTCCGGAAATACCGGAAGTTGACCTTAAATTAGAGTCAAACGATAGCTTATCAAAAGTTAAGATAGGAATGTGCAAACCATTTTGCTTGATCTGAAACCGTTTAGATTTTACAGGGTGTCAAAGTTGCAAAATATCAATATTTACCTGTCAGTATTTCAAAAACAGTTGAAGATAGGTATGGGATATCCTACATGAAATTTGTTTAGAATTTTACATAGAATCCAGAAATGATACAATATACAGGGTATTTTATTTAAAATAACGAAGTTAGGGTCATCTTCCGGTATTTCCGGAAGTACTTTCACCTGGAAAATAGTTTCCATAAATAGATCTTATCGCAGAATGCACGTTGCCAAATTTTCAGATCAAAATAATTTTCCGTTCTCGAGATGCTTCTAACAGACGCCCAAAAAAATCACCCTGTATATCTTTCTAAAAAATATTGTTCTGAGTGGAGTTTTTATTGTATTGAGTTTGCTCTAAAGTATTTTTATAGGAAAATTTTTAATGCTAAGGTTATTTTTGTTGCTTGTTAATTTACGATATGGTTGTGTTAAGGCTCTTACACAGAGTTTTAAAGAGAATTTACACGTGTAAAGTAGCTAAAGCAAGTTACTAAGTCAAGTAACTAAATTTTGTTAGTTGCATCGTTTAAACTTGATTTGGCTCTTGCGCAAGTGGTGCATTTAGTAAACTGTTTAGTCAAGTGAATAGCATCAACTTCTAGGAGTATTTACTTGAGCAAGTAGTCTCGCCCACCTCTGTTTCGCAGCAACTAAACGCCAAATAAACAAGTCTAGACAGGCTAGTTTAGTAAAGTGTATTAGTGCTTGTGCAGATACGCTGAAACGTGGAATAGGAAATTTGGAAATTGTAGACTTTGACATACAAAATAATCTCTATAAAGTTCTGTAACTATTTTCTGTTGCTAAATATGACAACGTTAACTCCAATTTAATTCTGGGCGGAATAGCAGTTCTCATTACACTATCATTTTTCTCAGTTTTAAAGAATTAAGGAACATTTGATTTAGCAGAGTATCAAACTGTTCTTTGGACATCCGCATCCAATTTCTATATTCTGAAGAATCTTCATTTGCAAGTTCTCTGAGCAACATAGAAGAAGCATTTTTTTGTCTGTGCAAACATCATATAAATTTCACTCCGATTTAACCAGTTTCATACCCAACAACGCCTGACAATTTGTTTTGAAATTATTTTTAATAATATAATGAGTGGTTCAGTGATCTGACTATATAGAATATGATAGCAAAGTTTGCCGAATAAATATATTTATTCTGTAACTGTGATGATACCTATTACTATATCAGATGGTACGAATGAAGAATTGTACAGATACTCAAGTTGAGACTGTTAATTAATAGCTCCTTAATCAGCATTTACAGTACAACACTTAGATCTAACAAAACCATAATAATACATTTTATATTAAACACAAGAACATAAAAACTGGTGTTATCATTATTTGCTTTTTTAGTAAATTAAAGATTTTATCCTCTAACAGGCATTCTTTACATAACAGAATATAAAAATGAAAAACAACAGTTCATTGGTATATTATTAATAAACAATACATCAAATTTGCTCTTCTTTGAACTGTAGAATCTTTCGTGGATTTTAATCACTTTGGTTAGACTCCACCATTTGAGAAATTTCGATCTGCGAGGTACCTTTTAAGTCATCACTCAAAATTGTAGAGGGTATTTTGAAATTTGTGGTTGACTGATAAATTGACCCAAATGCATAACTGATTTGATGGATAATAATTGAACAAATTGACCGGTTATGACTACAGTTAATTTATCACTGCCGTGATGTGCAGCAATAAGTTTGTCAGACAGTTCTCACAGTTTTATCTAAAATTCCATTGAACATAAAATTAAAATTATACATATTGTTTCATCTGATCAATTCAGATGAAGTATGTATTGAACTGGCTTCCAAACTTAAAAAGAGGATGTGGAAGATCACAAAATACGCTAGGTTTTATTAAGGAAGTGACTGATCAAACTTAATTGATAACTTGAACTATCAAGGAAAACTCTTTCAATAAATAACATCAGCGTTAGCTTCACACCAAAGATTTCAACCCCCTTCAAGATTACATTTTTATGGTTATCAACAGTTTGCAACAATACATGTCACCGTATTTACAGTTAATAATGACTAATACAAATTTGCCACATTTGCGATTATTTTAGTAGGTAACCATTGATATCACTGACGTAGTTTTCCACATAACACCAAAACACTATACTGCATTCGACGCGCGCTTCGCCAACCAAATTGGTATCATCTGGATATGATTAAAACTGTATACAGAACTAAAATTATAGTTAGAACCTTAACAAAATAATATGCTAACCTGAAATCACACGAAACTGTCTTATGTTGAGTATCAAATTATGAAATGCAACTTTTAATACTTCAAATCTTAAATAGAATGCTTCAGTTTTAATCATCTTAAGAATCTTCAGTTTTAATCATCTTCAGAGGATGCCAACTTGGTTGGCTTAACGTGCGTCGAGTACAGTATATTGTTTTGGTGTTATGTGGAAAACTACGTCAGTGATATCTTCACACCAACTGTTCCAAACCCCTTCAAGAAAAAAAAGTAACCATTGAAACAAATATCTATACAGTGTGTTCCAAATTGGTGATAGTTGCATCTCGCAAAATATAAAATATAAATACACGATTAAATGAGTGAAGTTTTAGAAAACTATACATAATTGTTACAGAAATAATATGATTTTATTCCCAATGATCTATCAAAAATGTACAAAATTATAAAATTGGATAAGTGGACAATTGGACAGGGCGAAATGTCAGTGAAACTGCTTTTCAACCTAAAAAAGAGAAACGCGAAAAAACATGGTAGTGGCAATGAGAAGAATGAGAAAAGAGAAGAATAATAAAACAAATAAATAATTATAAAAACAATCCGGCATATACTATGACAAAATAATACCTGTTAACTTTAATTTACATATCAGAAACGCACTACAAATCCGATGAAGTGAGAAGTAAATGCTTAAATTTCTTTTTGAAATTAAGTAAGGAGAAATCTTTGGATTCTACAGGTAGGTATATTATTGTAGTGCTATACTAGGTAGGTAGGGCCTAATATAAACAACTCCTGGGGAATAGAGCAGAGACGTGACAAGGAATCTTCAGCAAGTGGGGATGTCGAGCGAGGATAGAAGTAACTAACAACAGGAATCCAGCAGTAAAACAGTATACATAAAGAACCTAAACTGAAAATAAAATCTTATTAGCTACAGAAACAGTTAGCAGAGTGTTAGTTTTTTCTTACCCAAGAATGGTGACGGGCAAATTAGCGTGGATTCAGCAAATCCCTCCAGCGACTAAAGAACAAAATGTAAGCCAAAACCAATGATATAGCTTGCAAAAGCTACAAATGTAAATATTTAAAGCTTTTACATATGTATTATGTCGTAAATATATCTGTCGAATTTTAGGAACACTTTAAGTAACACACCAAAATTTTAAATATTTTACTTTTCGTTCGACGAAGTTAAAATTAGACGCAAAAATCTGATTTCAGATTTAGATATTTCACGACTGCATTCAAATAACACATTTACATTCTATCTATAAATGCGATTTCTGTCGCATCGCCTGCAAAAACAATTTTCAATTTGAAATTCTCGACTTCAAGTACTTATCGTAAATCTCTAGCAGAAAATCTAAGTGGCCTTCCAGACATTTCGACAGTATAAATACTTCGACGAAGCATTTTATTTAGATCACAGTTTGATTAGATTCTACTGGCATGTCCTCGATTGTCAAAATGTTTGCGATATTGGTTGTTAGGAGACGTTCCTTCTGCTAGAGACACGATGCCATTAGAGGATGTTACACCGTTTATTCAGTCCAATGTTACTATCTGTTATGTTGGATCTGACAACTGCATTGCATGTCTAGTTAAACCCTTCCGGTACTTGATGCTCTTCTCCAAGTTGTGTTTTATTAAATTTATTTCACTGAGCATGCAATCTGTGTTCCTGATAAATGATATAGAACAATGAGTAACAATCAAATTTACAAAAGTAGAACGTATTGCTGGACGTTTTATTGACCAATTTTAATAACATAATTCTTGTATAAGAAAAAACACAGAGAACTAAAATTATAGTTACAGGTCTTAACAAGATAATAATATGCTAACCTAAAATCACGCGAAACTGTGTTATATTGAGTATCAATTTATAAAATGCAACCTTTAATATTTCAGATCTTAAATAGAACATTGAAATAATATTCCATCTTTATGTATTCGACATTTAGTGTACCTCAAGATATACTGGTAAGTAGATATAATGATCTATAAAGCCTATTTTAGTCATAGTTTATCAAATATTTCTAATAATTTCTAATTCGTATCACTATACCTACAACTGTTGTATAGATAATTATACAACGCATTTAAAAGTAGTAGCTGATTTTAACCCACCTCAAGGTCATCCATCACCAAAAGCCTCAGCAGCAGCAGCAGCAGCAGCAGGGGATTGTCAAGTTAGCTACGTAGATGCATCATCAAGTATCAGTATTGTATGAGGTGGATGGTAGTGGTGGATAAACGTAGGGATAGTTATTTCGTGGGTGAAAAATCAGAAGCAGCAGCAGAACAGAGGGTTGCGATATATATGACAAAACCATCTCCACTTGGTGGATATTGGTGTTAATATATCATATGGAGTGATACTTGGATGTCATCCTAGTAGCTAACTCCAGATCCCTCTACTCTGCTGCTGCTTCTGATTTTTTACCCGCGAAATCACAACCCCTACGCTTATCCACCAACACCGTCTACCCCATATCCTATTGGTACTTGGATATTATTCCCATAACTAATTTCAAAACCTCCTTCTGCTGCTGCTGAGGGACTCTGCTGATGGATGACCTCGAAGTAGTTTAAAATCGGTGTTCGTTAATTACTCTAGATATAATTTGTAAATTAATTAAGAATTTAAAATCTGAAAAAAATATACATGATTTCTCATTTAGAAAAAAAGTGTCTTTATTTCCGTTTAAACCAAAAGCTAGTCAATGCTGTCAATAGATTCGTCCATAAATTTTCGTTTAAATGCCATCATCAATTTTTAATACACGTGATCCAAATTTTTGTCGCCCCTTGTACAGGGTCATTGGTTATATTTTAGCCACCCACCTAGAGGTTCTCCCTTTAATCAGAGAAAAAAAGTTAAATACAAAAGTTGTAGAAAATCAAGTGTAGTTTATTCCAAAAGGTAAAATCTTTATACAGGGTTTTTCGAAAACGCGTGACATGCCAAACTTGCATTTTTTTAAATGAATTGCCCTGTATATTATTAAGGTTTCCGATTCCACACAAAATTCTACGACTTTTTGATATATCTACCACACCTTATGTCTAAAGTTAACCGTTTGTTAATAAATGATGGTTAAAGATATAAAATATAAAGATAAAGGAAATGATAAATAAACTAATTCGGAATCAGAAAACCAACATTTTTGACAATGCATATGACAGGTATCAGTTTTTTGTTTTCATAACTAACTAGGAATAGTAAGCCTCGTAGTAAGCACGCATCGCTCAGATCAATTAAATTCTTACAAATTTATGGTGGGTAATATCTTTAACCATTATTTATGACAAAAAAAATAGTTAACTTTAGACATAGGGTATGGTATATGGTATATGAACTTAATAATATACAGGGTATTCCATTTAAGAAAGTGCAAGTTTGGCATGTCACGCGTTTTCGAAACACCCTGTATAAAGATTTGTTTTTTTTTTGTTCTAAATTGGATTGCGACTATTCAACCACGTGATTGTGCCCTTTGGGAATTAAGTTCATTTATCGTACCTTTATCTTATCTTCTCTTATCTTAGCTTTATAATATATTGATTTTAAGCTATAGAAAATTGCTAATATCGTACTTTCTGCTCTACGTTAATTAATTTGTTCTTTGCATTTATCTACATTTGTTAGAGGTAGTGTGGTATTGCTTTGCCTACCTGAGTAAATATTTTAATAAATAACTCACATACCCGCCGATTGTGAGACTGGAACAGGTTCCTAATAATTGTAAATTCATTGATTATTGTTCTTTGGCAACAAATTTGTACAATAAATCAATAATAATTTTTATAACTTGTCACTCTGTCTTTGAAATATTAATGGAATAATTTTTCTCTTTTACCTAATTAGAGTGGTAATATTTCCTTGTTTAACCGGTTATGAAACCGTTGTTTTTGGAATTTTGCGTCAGATGATAGAGGTTTTTTTTTTTGTTTAATTTATTTTTCTTCCTTCTGAACTATAGTATCTTTAAATATTAACGATTAGAGTTTTAAGAATAATTGTCGAGTGGCTGAACTGTAATCAGTTCAATTGAACGCAAATTTTGGATAATTTTATTTGCTTCAGTCTGCGTAGGGTCACTAAAGGTTGACACCTCCCAGGTTTTGTATTCATTGGTTAATCACTTTCCCTGTGAGAATTCACCGAGAATTTTACCAAACCAGATTTGCTGGTACCTTCCCTTCAGGAACTTATTTATAATTTTTAATCTTGGCTACATTAGCCGTCAACGTTCATCTATATATTTGTAACTTTTGGAGCACTCTTAACACAAACAATTCTTTGTATGTACTCTTCTGAGACGAGGCTGCTGTAACCTGACTGCAAGATCCATAACCTGCTAAAGAACCCTGGACGCTGATCATCTACAAATCCATAGATAAGAGGATTGGACTTAGCCAGTAAGTGACCGTCATCTGGACTGGAGCTCTAGCTTCCCCACTTTGCCACGGCAAGTCCACCTGGATCCAATCATCAGCAACAGGTTAAGGGTGAGAGTACTGACCTCTGAGAGAAGGAGTGAGATTGTCAGACTGTCCCCGAACCTCATAAAATTTTTGTAAAGTGAGCCCAGCTCAAAATTTCAATTTCACATAATTTTTTCATTTCTAGTAACTATACATCATTTTTAAATTCTTATTGTTTAATCGTAACTTCACATTATTCAATTGTAATCCTATTTGCTTATTTGATTATAGTGTATTCAACTACATTTTATATAGTTTTCTTTCTTGTCTCTTATATCTAAAAATTATCCTGGTGCCCAAATAAATTGTCAACACTCAAAGCAGTCCTACGAATACTACGCCCTAGTCTCCCCTGAGCTACCGGAGTAATGTCAGTGAACATAAGCTAGTGGAATTGCACATCCCTAGCTTATCTAAAGTTCATTACACAAATTTTTCAATTATTTAGATTTTGGAATAAACTACACTTGATTTTCTACAACTTATGAATTTAACTTTTTTTCTTTAGATTAAACGGAGAACCTCTAGGTGGATGGCTAAAATATAACCAATGACCCTGTACTTATATAGTCATAATAAAATCGTAAAAGTAATCCATGTCTAGAAAACCTAAACATATGCAAAAAATCGGTTATATAAATCCGTTGTGATAATTTCCCTTATTTCTTAATTTCAAATAATTATTGTGAGAAGCATGTATGTCCCACCCTCAATATAATCTAAAATGTTTATTATTTAATTTTCGTATATAATTAAAATGATATTGGGCTCCTATCTAATGACTCACAGAACGTTCATCCTTTACTAGATTTCATTTGACCTACGATTCTAATTAGAGTAACGATAATACGGAGTATAATAAAATTTGACCTATTACGCAATCCCAGAGGTGCTAACTACATAGCACCCTCATTTGAATGAATGTATTCCAATCCTACGCCTTCGCCTGATTGATGACATATGGGGAAATTTCTAGTTCATTATAGCGTGTTTATGTCGATTAAATCGAAATCCATCTCCACACTGCTGGCTTATTTCGAATCGTCACGCCTTTGCACAACATTCCAATAATTTCAGAGAGCCGGTTTCCTATATCACACGAAAATGAACACTAATTATACACCATAATTGAGCGAATCATTGAGCCACTGACTTTGGGAAGTTTACACCAACTCACTTGCATATTTGCGCATACAATTACCCCTGTGTTAGGAGCAGGCTCGATTTCTCGACTAAAAATTAGCATTTTAATTAATTATTTTAAAGGGTATGCAGATGAAGCGCGCCGCAGCATTGTGTGTGCGGTATGTGCGATTTTAACGTTTTATAATTAATTTTTTTATGAGTAATTATGTATATAGTTATACGCTGTTATATATTAGGACCACAGTATAGACGTAGTAATAGTAATAATATAAATACATAATATATAGTAAATAATATAGAGTTAAATATATTTTTTTAAAGGTATAAAAGTAAAAGTAAATGATTACATATGACAACAAAATTAAAATAAACCTTATAAAGTATTATCAGAACTTATAATAAATAACATTAAGTCAGCTAAATGTGATTATACATACGCTTAATTTCTTATAACTGAATTAGATATTTTTGCAGTTGTAATTTATTATACTAACTCAATCTTGAAAGGGGTTGGAACCTTTGGTGTGAACATAATACAGACGTAGTTTTCTACATAACACCAAAACACTATACTGCAAAGTGCAGTATAATTTTTTTTTCTTGAATTTGTGAATTAAATGATTGAGTAAATAGAGTTTTATGTAGAATATGCATATAATTGCTACAAAATAAAGAGTCTTGGAAATATACACCATTGTACCATGTTTAGATTTAATAACACACTACTACAGTGATTTTATTGAAGTATGATTCAACGGGCAAGTCGTCATAAAAAATTACATACGTATTCATCAACGAGGCCTAACGTTAGTCCGAGTAGCGAAGGTTACGCGAAAAATTTGCGTTCTTGTTGCGCGGGTTAAAATAAAAGGTGTAATCGGCGGTGCAAAGTTGGTTAGTCCGACTAACGCCTTACGCCCCTTTCATGAATCCGGGTCTTAGTGTTTAGCGTTAATAATAGTATTTATTAATAGTAATTTATAGTATTATAAAAATAATACTATTTTTTTTGACAATCACCGTAACCTATTTCTGTTTTAACTAGAAATCAAATAAATCAATACATTTATGACAGAGGCAGATAATGAGACTTATATAATAGTATTCATTATTCTCAATAGAGTATTTCATTTAGTTAAAAATATTGTTTTAATAAATTGTTTTGATTAAGTATGGATATTTCCGTTGCCGGTGCATATTCATCGTGATGAACTCATGAAACTGACTATCGACAACATAAAAGATAGGGAATCGACTCTGATTGTCCGATACAACAAACTTTATCTGATATTGAACGTACTTTTACAATTTCTAATTCAGGTTATATCGAGCTTTATCTAAAATATGCGACTCTTCATCAAATCCATGCCACTAGGTAGTTGACCTTTCTTTTTAAAATATAAGTCCAACAAATGTGTTAATGAAGTTGCTGGAGTTAATTCGATAGAACCAATATCTAGTTTAATAGCAAGTATTTGAAACTGCTAAATCCTGCGACTTATGTGATTTAAAATATATATATATATAAAATATATAAATATATAAAATATATAAATAAAAAAATATAAAATATGTGATATAAAAGGGCACTGCTTCTTTCGGAGAACGTCAGCCACGTTACTTGATAACGCAGGAGTCAGTATATATGTAGCCTTGCACGCCACGGGGAATAAAAATCCTCATCTGAGGTCGATAGATATTTTGAAGGTTCAATGGAGAATAAAATAAAAATTTAAAATAAAATCGTTGATTGTGAAGTGTCGATTTTAAGTTGTCCATCAACTTCAAAAGTAAATCCCTCAACCTCACCATCACACATCGTATTGACTCCGTCAGGAATAAATAATAATATTGAATATTATAATTAGTTATTATGATTTTATTTAGTTTTGATCCTGTTAATGCATTAGCCTATTAATAAATTTGATCTTTTAATTATTGTTCCATAATGGTTATATTACCGATTTTGAGAGCATGCGCCAAATATTTCGCGCCCTAGTGCTCGGAATACTTTTCCACACGCTGCCATGGGCAACGTAAGAAAAACAACGAGATAAGGAAAAGTAACATTTCACGACATTAATACCAAACAGTTCCATTTTTGACAGCTATAGAATTTATTTACATTTTCACGATTACGATTTTGTTATAGGTTATTAGGATTTGTCGAGTGTCGACTCCAGCTTTTACATGCTCACTGTATATAACACTAGTAAGGGCATTAACCTGCATTGAAGAATCAAATACTTTTACGAAATACCTTCAAAGTTCAAAGTATAGGCTAATAACTTTTAGACAGCGCTCGTAAAGTAAAGGGAATTATTATTTAAACTACTTTATTGTAGATGATATTGTTGTTGATGATTTTGATGTAGATGAAGTTGTTGGTTGTTAAAGTAGAATTTATTTCTTCAATAAAAAACAAAACAATTCGTTTTTTTCTTTTTATTGATTTTATTTCAGAGGACTTTTATCATATGCTTCCTCCGAGTTTTCGGACAAGGTTACCTAATAGCTAATATAAATTTCCTATTTTAATGTCAATGCATTAGGTGGTTTTACTTTGTTTTTCGTAATTTTTATTTATGTAAGTATGCAGTGTACGTGTAGTTTGAAGAGTTAAGTAGAGAATGACTAGAAGAATATAATTCTCTACTTAGTTCTTCACACTGCACGTACACTGCATACTTACATAAATAAAAATGACGAGAAACAAAACAAAACCACCCCATAGAATGAAATTAAAATAAGAAATTTATATCAGCTATTAGGTAACCTTGAAAAAGTCGGAAATCTTTAACGAAACGTAGCTTATTTTTGTTCATATATTCTGGCTGAATGTCCTATAAAAATAGAAACAATAAAATGAGAAAAAACAGATTTTTTTTTGTTTTTTATTGAAGAAATAAATTCTACTTTATTGTATTTCATCCTTGAGCAAAAAGTGCTGAAAGCGTTTTCCTTTGTAAATTTTTCGAAACAAAATATTTGCTTTTATTATTTTCCAGACAAAGCACATCTGACACACAAAAGGTCTATGGAAGTTCGAGTGTTTTTAAGTGTTCTTCGAACAGAAGATAGTAAGCGGAATCGCATAGAGGAAAGTAAAGAGTGTAAATTCAATCGTCAAGGGTGACAGTGTCGATTAATCTGATTGTCTTGTGCTGCGGGTTGGAGCTCTTTCGGTTCAACGTGTTGATTCAAAGCGATGCCTATTGAACCCAGAAATGGGGACGACCAATGGCCGGGATCCACCCTTTCTTTGTACTTTGCTTGAAGTGACGTTAATCTAGGCGATCCACCCGGACTGTGTCGCCAGTCGCCCTGGGATTAACATTCCAATATTCGAATCTTTGACCTTTGACTGATTAATGATATGAGTATCCAATTCAGCTCTCTGCGAACCCGTTTCAATAGTCCAGTCCTGTTTGAGCCTGTAGCTGTGCCAAATTTCGAGTTTTATATATAAATATATATTAACACAAATTTGGAAATTCAAGTCAGGGCATGTCAGCGTATAACAATTTTAACAACTGAAAATAATAGGAATTTTCAGATATTACAGCAATAAATATAACAGTTAACTGTGAGACAGTTACATGATATAATCCTCTAACCCGCTTTATTTTTATAGACATGTTTTTGAAATTTATCATAGCGGAGGTACTTATTAAAGGTCACTCTTTGACATACAAAATTATCTTTCTGCCACTTAGTACTTGTATTCGGAAGTACGCCCCTATAATAATAATTGTTTTAGCCTAAGTGGAAATATGTGTCCAGCAGAAGGTCAAATTGTAAATTTAAAGAGACGCTTCGAAATTCCTCGACCTTTCAAAATGAAACAAAAAATCCAAAATTCATATCTATTCCATACGATCCTCGTTTCACCCGTGGTTTTTAAAGATATAGGTATCTCAGTGGTTTATTCATCGGGAAATAAACTACAACAACATTTAGGCAATTCAAAAGACAAAATACAAACTAAGAAAAAGTCGAAGATTTATTAAATTAGCTGTGAATACTGCAATGCTAAGTATATTGGACAAACTAGAAGGTCAATTCAAACTAGATTTAAGGAATATATAGCTCATTTCAAATATGGTAGAACAGATAACAGATAGTATCGCCCAACATGCGTTTGAGAACAACTATGAAATAGATAGTAGCAATTTAACACTAATTAGGAATGTAACCCTAGAAATAGCTTAGGTGTAAATAGGACACAGTGTTAGCATATTATGTTTAGTTTTAGCAACTTGGAAGGCGATACACTACTAAAATTGACATTCAACACAACAATTTACACAGATGCGAAAATAAAAATAAAAAAGCCGGGCAGATAATAAAGTTTCCTTGGAAGGTTTGAAATACTTCTTTATTTATTTGTTCTGCAGTACAGAAAAATATATCAAAGCTGTCCTGAATACTGGAATAATTCAAATACACTTGATATCAAGGCGAGAACTGCAGCCAATCAATCTGGTATGAGAAGTTTCTAAGTAAAACGTGTTTGGAAATCGTGACGCAAGTACATATTGATGTTTATTTGATCTAATGTGTTGAGCAGTCAAAAATAGAATTCATGATATTATGCAAGAAAACAGTTGACTATTATCATGCGAACTTTCAGACTTGCGAAATTAAAATTATTTAACAAAAGATTATAGTCAGGTAGTAGGTAGTAGGTAGTAGGTAATTACAGGATATAGGCCAACTTCCTTGAAATATAAATGGTTAACTAATTTTCTTTGAATTCTTCAATGTTATCCAAGTGTATTGCGTAATTTGGAGTTCATATAATCGTATTCGAGACAAAATATAACTACAGCATTGTACAAAGTTTACATGTCTTGAAAGTTTGTTATAATAAATCCTAGAACGTTTTGGGAAAACCAGACCATTGTCACTGTTAACCATCTCCAGATGATGCCAACTTGGTTGGTGCAACGCGTGTCGAGTGCAGTATAGTGTTTTGGTGTTATGTGGAAAACTGCGCCAGTCTTGTAGAAGCCAATTTCTAGTGCTAGTTTCTGCTAGTTTGTAATTTAAATTTATTTCTCAGCACCTTTCTGGTGAAATATACAGGGTTATTCACGCAAAGCGGGTATTAGACGTTTTTAGGGTTCTGTTAACGATAAAAATCTGATTTTTTTTTGGGGGAGGTTTTCCATTATTTCCGATTCAATGAAAATATTTTCAGGATTGCATCACTTCCGGTTATACCGGAAGTAGACCACAACTTCGTTATTTCAAATGGAACACCCTGTATATTATTGCAATTTTGAACTCTACGTGATATTCTAAACACATTTCATGTAGGATGTCCTATACCTATCTTCAACTGTTTTTGAAATATTGACATATGAATATTGACATTTTGCAACTTTGACACCCTGTAAAATCTAAACGGTTAGAGATCAAGCAAAACGGTTTGCACATTCCTATCTTAACTTTACAAAAGCTATCGTTTGATACTAATTTCAGATTTAACCAAGAGATTAAAATTAATCGAAAAATTTTTATTTCTGGATAAATCTGATATTAGTATCAAACGATAGCTTTTGAAAAGTTAAGATAGGAGTGTGCAAACCGTTTTGCTTGATCTCTAACCGTTTAGATTTTACAGGGTGTCAAAGTAGCAAAATGTCAATATTCACCTGTCAATATTTCAAAAACAGTTGAAGATAGGTATAGGACATCCCACATGAAATGTGTTTAGAATATCACGTAGAGTTCAAAATTGCAATAATGCACAGGGTGTTCCATTTGAAATAACGAAGTTGCGGTCTACTTCCGGTATAACCGGAAGTGATGCAAACCTAAAAATATTTTCATTGAATCGGAAATAATCGAAAACCTCCCCCATAAAAAAATCAGATTTTTATCGTTAACCGAACCCCAAGAACGTCTAATACCCACTTTGCGTGAATAACCCTGTATAACATTGCATTTGGTAAAATTCGTTATTACCCTATTAGTAACAGGCCAGGACTGTGATTCTTGAAATAAGTTCGTATTCGAAACTGTCCGATTTTTAGAGTGGTGTATTCTTGAAGTCGTCGGTTGCGTCCATATACCCTCATTTCGTAAGAAATTACAAGTTGTTTGAATCATTCGAAGTTGAAAAATCGCATACGAGAAAGAATTAAAAAACTGATAATTAAAATAACTGTGAAATGCAATGTAGGATGGTGGTTACTCTGTAATCTATTAACTGTTCTATGGTGTGTAGCCTAATAATAAAATAATTGAGATAAAGGTAATATTAACCAATAAATCAGTCAACTCTTGCATGTATTCTCTGTTTGAAGGTTTTAAATTTTACACAAATGGCAGCGTTTAATGAGATTACTCGTTTGGCTGCCATAGGAGCTTTAAAAAATGCAGAAGGTGTTCTACACTGTCGTCATCTTTTAGCTCGAGATCCCTTTAACGAACTGCAAGAGCATCAATTTGCTAAACTATATTGATTAACAAAAGAAGTGGCATCATATTTAATAGCCACACAGAGCCACATGCATGCAACAAATAGGGTAACGGGGCTTTCAATAGAAATAAAGGTATTTGTATACCTTGTATACCAACTTATATCTATCAGGGTCTGCTTTATTTATTGAGCAGAAAAAAAATCGTTACTGGACTTACACCATGGTCAAGAAATTTTAAAGGGATTGGAGGGATGAAATTTAAGCCAGTGATTAACTATCAACTATAGACCCCCCGCCGCCAACGCCAATATTCATCGACCCTGGTCATGACCTGGAATGGTTTAAGGCTGAGTATTACCGCTCTTTACCCTTCCCATCGCTGTACCTCCTGTCCTGGCTCTACACTGCAGGCTGGGTAGGATCTTCTGGCACTCTCCTGTCTTCTCTTCTTTCTTGGCCTGCATGTCTAATCCACTGGACCGCTAGTCTATCTCGAGGGCGCCAAGGGCCTCTCTCGTCCTGGGTGGTAGTTTGGGGTAGGGCAGGAGTGGCTGTGTAGCCGGGGATGCACCTCTAAAGGAGCCAACTGGCTCTTTAGCTTTATACAAGGTAAGGGAAGGGTACTCGAAAAAGCTCGCGACCGCTGTTGGCGGTCGCGGCTGCGAGGGAAGGTCTGAGAGTCATTCATACCGGACCTTCGATTACGTCCCAGTCCTAGAATTCATCAGGAGGCGCGAAGTCAAGTTCTTCGCGCGTGTTGACACGCACAGCTACCCGCTAATTCGGGAAGCCGTGAACTACGAATGCGATGCCGTGGCCGATGCGGCCACTGTACACAAGCGGCTAAGGCTCCAATAGCTGACCCCAGGATGGAGTAAGATCTTCTTATGTTTCAGATTCCATCCGGAATAAGGGTAGAGGGTTACGAAGCGACTGAAAAATGACGGTCAGATCCTGCTCAGCCTGTAGGGTAGAGCCAGGACAAGAGAATCGCCCACACCTATCACTTTTTGTGATCGGGGTTGGTGAAGGATGGAGTCCACCTCTACGAGGCATTCGAGGCCTACAGCGTTGGGAAGGGTAAAGAGCAATAATCCCGCTCGGCCCCAAACCATGCCAGGTAATGACCACGGTAAATGGATATTGGCGTACATAGGAATGGCCATACCCCCTTTTATATTCTAGGTAGGTACAAGTGAGGGGTAGATATATGTGCGGGTACGATGTGCAAATAGACCCATAGGTATGAGGAAGTGAGAGCATTCGGGTAAATGCTACCTAAACCACTGCACGTAATTCCCCTACCGAATTCACGCACACAGATATCTGGCTGTATTGTAATTTTGAAGGGGGTTGGAACCTTTGGTGTGAAGATATCACTGACATAGTTTTCCACATAACGTCATAACATTATACTGCATTCGACACGCGTTTCGCCAACCAAGTTGGCATCATCTGGAGATGATTAAAACTAAACCCATGCTAACATTATGTCCTATTTATACCTAATTTATTTCTACGATTCAGTGAACCGTCGCGACCGCTCAGTGAACCATTGAGACTGATCAGTGAACCGCCGCGACGGATCAGCGAATCGTGACTTATTAATCAATAAAGCGGGCTACATGGAATAGGCTTCTGTTACCATTCATACTATTTTTACATGTAGCAATTTCCAAACTCTCAAAAGCATCCAGCTGTCTGGAATTTGTCACATTCTTAATTAGTCTCAAATTGCTACTATCTATTTTATGGTTGTTCTCAAACCCATGTTGGGCGACACTAGACTTATCTGTTCTACCATATTTGAGATGAACCATATGTTCATTGAATCTAGTTTGAATTGAACTTCTAGTTTGTCCAACATACTTTTGATTACAGTATTTACAGCTAATTTCGTAATGCCCGACTTTTCCTTAGTTTCTATTTTGTCTTTTGGATTGTCTAAAAGTTGTTGTAGTTTATTTCCCGATGAATAAATCACTAACATACCTATATCTTTAAAAACCTTACCAAAACCACGGGTGAAAGGAGGATCATATGGAGTGGATATGAATTTTGGATTTTTTCTTTCATTCTGAAAAGTCGAGGAATTTCGAACTGTCTCTTTAAATTTACGTTTCCTAGTAATTTTATCAATTAAACATACAGAATACCCATTACTCGCAGCTATATCCCTAATCATTGCCTTTTCTTTTTCAAACCTCTCCTTATTTAGAGGGAGGCTTAATAGGCGATGAATTAAAAAATTGAAGCTCGCCATTTTGTGTTGAGCACAATGGTGAAAGTCCTTAGGGATATATAGGGGTATAGGGGCATATACGGAAAAGATACTTTTCTGTATTTGTCAAATTCTAACTTATTTTCACTATGGGTTGTGCTCAAACCCATGTTGGGCGACACTAGACTTATCTGTTCTACCATATTTGAGATGAACCATATGTTCATTGAATCTAGTTTGAATTGAACTTCTAGTTTGTCCAACATACTTTTGATTACAGTATTTACAGCTAATTTCGTAATGCCCGACTTTTCCTTAGTTTCTATTTTGTCTTTTGGATTGTCTAAAAGTTGTTGTAGTTTATTTCCCGATGAATAAATCACTAACATACCTATATATTTAAAAACCTTACCAAAACCATGGGTGAAAGGAGGATCATATGGAGTGGATATGAATTTTGGATTTTTTCTTTCATTCTGAAAAGTCGAGGAATTTCGAACTGTCTCTTTAAATTTACGTTTCCTAGTAATTTTATCAATTAAACTCACAGAATACCCATCACTCGCAGCTATATCCCGAATCATTGCCTTTTCTTTTTCAAACCTCTCCTTATTTAGAGGGAGGCTTAATAGGCGATGAATTAAAAAATTGAAGCTCGCCATTTTGTGTTGAGCACAATGGTGAAAGTCCTTAGGGATATACAGGGGTATAGGGGCATATACGGAAAAGGTACTTTTCTGTATTTGTCAAATACTAACTTATTTTCACTATTTCTAATTATTAATACATCTAAGAATGGTAGTTGCCTAGAGTTTTCAATTTCATATGTAAATTTAACTGACGTGAAACGACTATTCAATTTAGAAACAAAGTTGTCAATATCAGTGACTTTTTTATCAAGGTATTTTGTGACTTAAGGTAGTCCAAGGTCTGTGGTATATGAACACTTGGAAACAATGAACAAACGTCAAAACGTCACCTTGTTGCAACTGGAAATTTTTCACCTTATCATTGAAATCAATGGAACTAATCACAGAAAAACTAGGTGGTGCTATAGGCAATTCTTCGAGCGTCTCTGTTAATCATTTTGAAAGGTGGTAAGTCGGTGATCCAATTAATGAAACAATAGGACGCACCGACTTTCTTGGTTTATGAATCTGGTTATGAATATGGTAGAACATATAAATCTAGTGTCACCCAACATGCGTTTCAGAACAACCATAAAATAGATAGCAATTTAAGACTACTTAGGAACGTGACAAATTCCATACAGCTGGATGCTTTTGAGAGTTTGGAAATTGCTAAATGTAAAAATAATATGAATGGTGATAGAGGGCCAATCCTATACAGCCCGGTTTATTGGTTAGTAAATCATGGTTCATTGATCCGTTGCGGTAGTTCACTGAATAATCGCGACGGTTCACTGATCAGTCGTGATGGTTCACTGAGCTGTCGCAAAGGTTCACTGAACCGTAGAAATAGTTTAGGTATAAATAGACATCTCCTGATGATGCCAACTTGCTTGGTGAAACCCGCGTCGAGTGCATTATAGTGTTTTGGTGTTATGTGGAAAACTACGTCAGTGTTATCTTCATACTAAAGGTTTCAACCCCTTTCATGATAAAAATGTAATTTTTATGTCAAAAAGTGACCTCTAATAAGTATTTACGGCGTGCCAAATTTGAAAATTGTATCTAAAAAATAAGGGTGGAAAGAGGGGTATACCATGAATCTGTGACACACTGTATAGGGTAGGGTGTCTCGTTTTTCAACAGACAGCTTCATAGACGGGAAGGGGACAACCTCTTAAGATAACAAGTTTCATAACTCTTTATCTTGCTTAGTAGAGAAGGAAGATTTTTTCCAATATCTTAAGAACAAAGTTCAAAATACACACTTCAGAAGATGTATAACGATAATATTTTTTTTTTGCGTTTTTGTAAAATTGTCTATACTGACTGTTACTTTTTGGGTATATCATCACCCTTTCAAGATTCAGAATTTTTTATGGCAAAGACATTTTTTTCAATAATAGCTTTTAGTCAATGTGCTCTTAGCAACATATCTTGTTTAGCAGATATAGATTATTTGGTCAACATGCACGTATCGCAAAGCATCTGAGAGAAAAGACATCATGTAAAATAATCCAAATTTTTAAAAAAATAAGAAACGTGTTTATAATTTGAATTTAATTGTGAAATAAATATGTTGGAGTAAAAATATTGTTGTGTACTGAGAACTAAGACAGAAACTGATATTCAAAATTAGAGTTGGTTACGCAAAATATCTATTTCACATTTAAAATTTAAATGACTAAGTTATAAACATAAGGCTCTCTATTGCTTTTACAAAACATATAATATTAATTTTTAATTAAAATCTCTCTAATTTTTAAAGTTTGTTAATATACCACTTTGTTCGAAAGATATTGGAACAAATCTTTTTTAGAGCCTCAAATTTTAAATTTCATCATTCAGTAAGCTAGATGGAGGGTATATTTATACAAATTTTTCTCTTAAAATAAGCCCCTACCCGCTTATGAAATTAAAAAAGGGGTGACCTGTACGATATTCTAGTTTACTTATTGGCTAAATTCCTGAAAAGACATGTAAATTTTTAACAATACAAAAAAAAGCATCAGTAAAATGAGTAAGTAAAAGTAATTTGTATGGTCGTAAATCTTTGACATGTACGAATAAATAAATCAAAGCACACAAATGTCACGCTAAGCTATAACTACTCCTTCTGCGGTATATTACTATAGGCCATTACCAATAAATAAGAAAATAAATGTCTTAGCTCAAATAATAAAAGGCTATATACAAATTTTACCGCCTTGTTTATGGGTTGGGCCAAGTATACACGTCCACGTTTATGTTCCACACAGTGACAGGTTAAAATGTTAATGTCTACATTAAGGCAACTTAATGATAACTTTCAGCAGACTTTTTCATCTTTTATATTTTACAGGCTAAAATAATATTTTTAGGTACATGTAAATGTGTATGTTAGTTTATAGTTGGTTGTAAAATGATTGTACTTTGCCCAATAACTTTTTTGCACAGGAGAGCGAGTTACTAACGTCTGCAAAATTTGAAATATTTGTAAAAGTGGTGGAAAATGTAGTGTGTAAATGTAGTAAAATATTTTCTTCATTTCTGCTGCACGTTAGATAATAAGTTCCTTTTCTTTCATATATTTTGTATATACATATGTGTATAATTTAAAAATGTTCAGGAATATGTTCTTGAAAAGGGATGAAGATTTTCGCATACCATTGCACCTGTCAAATTTTTTTAGAAAATATCAAAATTCTCCGAAACGGCTGGTATTTAGGTATAGAATTATAATATGTAACTTACATATTTTTGACTCAGAATTTTATGCTATTCTCGGAAATGCAAAAAGATATAAGGTATTTCATTTAAAATAAGCAAGTTCACATACCGTATAGTCATAGTCTACTTCCGGTATAACCGAAAGTAGACCATAACCGAAAATATTTAAAAAAAATAGATCTCCTGCCAAATGGCATCTGTTAAAATTTCAAATGTATATCCCTATTAGTTTTTGAGATGCGTCTAACAGGCGGTTAGCGTAAATGACCCTGTATTATTTGGGCGAGGCGTTAGCTCAATATGTTAGGTGCCGGGTTGTAGCTTGTGACTTACAGAATGTATATTACGGCGTGAGTTCGAATCTCGACAAGGGAGAAATGGCACCTCTCCTGAATGGTTGTGTGTCTGCGTTTTTTCATGCTCACCCTTCCTCTACCCAAGCCTGAGGCTTTCATAAGGGAGGTTGTCCTTTACTGTGCTGTGTTTTTTATTATATCATATCATAAGCCTATAAAATTCAATATTAGATTAGCGGCTTATCAAAAGCCGCTAGAAGATAACGGCGAGCCACAAGAATATATATTCATGTGGCTAGTTTGAAAAGGAAGGGATTTGAAAAGTCCAATATTTGTAAACATGCAAATTTACAAAATATAGTTAAGAATCTACAATTAAGAGAAAGTTATATATTCAACTAGATTTTATAAAAAGGAAACAATAATAATTATTGTCTCCTTTTCATAAAATCTAGTTGATACAATTAATTACTGTATCACAAATTATTCGATAACTGTTGTCAGTATTGATTATACCTGAATCTCTTTAGAGACAAACGAAGGAGTAAAATATTCCTAATGAATATTGCAGAGAACCAACTCATATCTTTGAGATCACATGACCTGATGGCAAGAGATGTTAGTGCCGAGCCTCAGATGTTGGATGGTTAGTTGGCTCAATTCGAAAATATACAAAATTTTTATTGGGTTTGCTTATGTTTACGCTCTCATTCTGTTGCTTCACAGTTGATTTTAAGATTATCGTGGCTTCAAACAGTTGTATTACTGTTTAAATACATATACAAACAAATAAACAAAAACAGACACCGAAGGAAATTATCCTTATTTTCTCATTACATTATTTCAAAATGTAAATGAGGAATATTTGAAAGGTTATACTTTATCCGCTATAAATAATTAAAGCATATTAAGTACAACATTTCACTAGCTAGACAAGCTCCCAAATATAAATCTGGAAGCTTGAATAGGTATGGAATTGGAACAGGTAGCTTAGCTAGTAATTATATAGCGTAAGGAAATCATGATTTAGCAATACGTGTGCAGAAAATGAAATTTTAATATTCAGTATTTTCTGTTTATTTACATTTACTTATCTTCCCACTTTCTGGAGAATAAAAACAACAACTGTACCTATAAGCTCATATAGCAAAGTGATTTCACTTCCTAAAATATTTAACTATACAAAGATAGCATACACTAGAAATATGATATGTAATATATGATGAAATCAAATACGCCACTTCACTGTTGTTTCAAAATTTATCTGTTATAATTTTATAATTTAGATGGAATTTAATAAGTTAATCAAATGTATGTATAAGTATATCTGTTATGTATAAGTATATCTGCTAAGCCTGAGTCCATATATTAAGGTGAAATAGTATTGGTAGCCTCTGTGTGGAACTATTTCCTCAAAGTTTGTGGTAATGGTATATTGATCGATGTCGCGCCATCTGGTTGACAATGTCGGAAATATCAAATGGAGTTTAGTGGAAGTTAGGTTCTGCACAAAGATTGTGAAGTAAATCAATAGTTAAGTTAACAAGAGCTTCTTATTATATAGATATCTACAACTTAACTTTCCGAAACAGGAACTTGTTTATTGCCAGCATATCAGTATTATAGAGATATGTAGTTATTCAACTACATTAGTACAAAGGGTGGCGAGGAGATGTCAACAGTGGATGTGTACAATGACCAATAAAATTCGTGCATTTATGGAAATAACAACTGCAATTTAATTAAAAAAGTAGTACTAGATACGTCCACATCGTGCCACCATTGCGGATGACTGACTATATTTTACAGCAACTAACAGTACAGAGTCAAATACAGTTTTCTCATCAGTAGTTCCTATTCTAACAGGTTATTCTGCTTAAATACGCAACAGACTTAATAATATAATAATTACTAGCAGCTTACTATTTATATAGCCCCACCTAGTGATGTAAATAATGACAAGGTAGCTCCATCTAGAAAATAAAAGGTAAAACAAACTTTAGGGAACACTATGGCAAGGATGTGTACATGAATGGAATCTAATAATATGTAAGCTAGAAACCAGAATCTCAAATAAACATTTTCATCTATCTTTTACTCTAAGGAAATATCCATCTTATAAGAGCTTCAGTCGTATATAGTTATATTAAAAAAATATATATGTTGCGATCTTTTTGTAAATATGCGTAATTTTACAAATATTTTTGCACATAAATAAGCAAGGACTACAAGCTGAAAATTCAGCAGCTGATGTTAAAAGTCCATGTTAGTTGAATGTCGGGTGCACCAGATGGCGTAGAGAAGCATATTTTAAACGTTATTAGAAACGGTAAATATTATAGTCCGGGAGCTAGGGGTCCATTTTGAGCAGTTTTTTCATTACCATTACAAGCGCGTTTTTGTGAAACATTGCAGAACAAAGCACCTTCTCCTGGGTGTAAATTATTAAAACAGGCCTAGATAAAATTATCACCAATATCATATTATACATGTTGCAGTTATTATAAAAATATGAAGAATTTATGAAAAATATGTCATCTTTTTCAATAAAAAATTCAATCACTTCAATCTTATTTTTGTGGTCAATAACATTGGCATTGACGATTTTTCTGGTTATATTACTAGCAAATTTGAGGTCAAACATTAAATAGACCTATATTGAAAATTTTCTAAAATGGAAACCTAACTTCATCTTAAATATATGTAACGTCGTTAATATTTTAGTAAAGAAAGCCATTAACACTAAAAATTCACTAAAGTTTTATTGTAAATAAAACAAATTTGTATAATATTGATGTGAACAGTTGACAAATAGTTATTTTTTGTTCCAAATGCTAAGCATTTAGAATATTTTTCGAAAAACCATTTGTGAATTCAAAAGTTACTTCGCAACCGTGTATCAAACTATACCTAATTTTTCGAAAACTGTTCCAAATACTTTTGCAAGAATTAGTACTGGTGAACGAAGGAGTAAAAAGTTTGACATTGCAACGTATTTCTCTCTGTTCTTTTGTGAGAAGATAATACCTATGTTACACAGCGGACGGCAGCTGTTCGCCTATTAGAGCATGAGTCGTAGGTTCACTTGGTCAATCGTGTTTTCTTATAAGAATCAACAAATCTCTCAATTTTGGGCGCCACTCCACCCTTGGTTTAATTGGTAGGCAAGTGGAGTGATATGTACCAAATTAGAAATTAATGCTAGCTAGCTGAAATAAAAATATAGTACCTCTTTCGACAAATAAAACTACACAGTATATGGTCCGAGATATGGCCTATTTAATGATTATTGTTACTGGTGGATTAAATAATATTTAAGTATTACAGCAGGCAGTTTAACCTGTATAGAATTATAATTGAGATCTCTAGGGAAATCAAGAATCTAGATCCTTTTACAAGCTTAACCAATTTTGAAAGAGTGAAGCTCATGTACTTAAATTACTAATCAAATTTGAAAGAGTGAAGCTCGTATACTTAAATTACTAAATAAATTTGAAACGAATTAATATGTAAGGCTTATCTGACCATCCGGTAACGTAACCATCAAAACAGGCTTCGGACAGCGGTGATAACCAACTGAGATTTATCCTAACATCTCCAGCAGGCAAAAAGGCAGGAAGTATTCACAATTCTCAGGACCATAAATAGTTCATCCCCAACTAAGACTTCAGGTTATCCATAAAAAATTAAACCAGGACCAAAAAAATTAAATAACCAGATTTATAATTGCAAACAGGATATCATCCTCTTGCTTAAAGATTACCCAGGAAACCAGGTAGTCTAAGACTCTTATACTATAACCTAAAACCTAAAACCTAAAACCCTGGAATACAAATCCCATTATAGTTATGTAATATAACGAAAAGTTAAATTCAACTCACCTCTGCATAAAGAGGGTTTTAAAAACTTAAGAAACATACTGAAAGTACGTCAGGAACGGCAATGCGGCAGCTAAAAAAATTAAAAGGTATATAGAACCACGTGGAGATATGAAATTTTTAATATAGACATACCTGTGAGGAATTTACACTGACAAATAAATCCGACTGGGATAATACTTCGTAGTCATAGTCGACTAATACTATGCATGAAAATCCAATAAAGTATACATGAAGTCCAACCCTTGCGGATGTAAAATAGCTCTCTCAAACAACCGACTACTTGCCCATCTCGGTTATAAAAAGAAAAAGCCAGAGTTCCCTGTGAACTTCTCAAAAAACCCCTTCACAGAACATGATCACAGAATCCTTAATTCACGGAGTAACAAAAGAGTGTCACACAACAACACTATGAAATAGGTACGAAACTTCTGTATTATATAAAGTGCTATTATTTTAAAAAAGAAATCCAAGTGCCAAGTATGAATACCACTGCCTATTCGCCGCTAGATGTCCTGGTGTGTACTAAACTGCTAAATATAAAATAAAATGTATAATTTCGTGGTTTGGAAAAACCAAATGCTACAACATTTAAGATAAATTAATCTCACAATTACAGTAATATAGTTCAAGCAGATTCTAGTACGCCATATCCAAGTAATCATTGAAACTAGACAATTAAACAACAAACAGGAGAAATGCTACAATGTTTGCTTTTGGTATCGAGGAATGCTATAATAATGTTAAGAAATTACTGTTAAAACATTTTTACTCAAGAGTTAATTATGAGTAAACTTGAAAGCGAAACTGATTTTTTAAAAACACTGCAAAACAATAATGAAACAGCTTTTAATGGCTTCAACAAGTGGTGTAGAGAATAGACTATTAGGTAAACATGTCAAACAAGTTAAGTAAACAACATTTAATGTATTATTGGCTTATTTTTAATAAAGATCGAAAAAGTGAAAGAGTTCAATTGCAAACTCCCATGGTGATGCAGTTTATGAGTCCCTATTTCAAGTTGTCGTAGCTCGATTTAACTGCACCCGACCCGCAGAGAAGAGTAAGAATGGCAAGCATGTTTATTACACGCGCTTTGTTCGCATCCATAGCAGCTATAATTTCAATGTGCCACCCATTTTCTACAAAAAAGTATTCTTACATTTTTTTCGTAAAACGCACCGTTAGGGAGTAAATCGATATTTTATATAACCATGTCATGTCCTTTCCTAAAAAAATAATACTTTAAAATAAAATTATACCTCGGTGTGGTCCGATTTTTATGCAGGAAACTTCGAGGGCAGATATATCTCTTTAAAATAATTGGTTTAAAACTGTCAAAGATATAAATAAAAAATGAACATTTTTTTTCAACTTCAACACCCTGTATCTCCAAAACGAAGCCGTTCCAGACCTATGTTTATATGGCAAACACATATTATTTTAAAGAGATCTATCCGTCCTCGAATTTTCCTGCATAAAATTTGAACCACCCTGTATAATAATTTTCTTGTGCGCATAGATCTGTCAATACACATGAGCTTTGTTCATCCATATCTAGCAAATGTATTTTTGTATAAGAGATTAATGATAATAGGGTACTAGGGTAATGAGGACAAAGGTACATTACATAATAGGTATGTAATGTCTGAATATATTATATTCGGACATTAAATTTATTACACTTCTATTTGCTAATCATACTCGTATTTGTTCAAGTTCGTTGAAATTACAAATTTAGAGATATCATTGTGCGCACAAGCAATTATTTATTTCATTAAAATATATTGAGGGTAACTGCCAACTCGCCTTCCTTAGACAAATAACTCATCAGCCGATGATTGATCAAAACTTCGATAATGTGCCACTTTAATGTGAATGACCCGTGAAAGAAGCTGAAGCTGCATTCTCATATTGATTTATCTGAGATATGTGCTTCTTGAACGTAAGTATATTACCGTAATATAACAGTCATCCTGTAACATATAGGCACGTCATAAACAAGACTTCCATTATAACTTGCCAGCTTTGTGATCTCACAAGCCTTGAACTTGTCAAGGGAATAATTTAGTGATTATATGATAGAAGTTCATTATAGACATTTTCTTCTTTGTTTAATCAACGGAATCCTTAAGCTGACTTATTCCACTTCGGGGTATTTTCCTTTTCTATATTATATTTATCTTTTCAGGCAAAATTCAATTAATGTAACGAAAATTTCATATATAGGACGTGATATTTCATTTCATTTGTAAGACAGGAAAATATAAAAAGTGCTTTATTTTTTTTTTCTTCAGACCAAGTTGCAAGAGCAAGCAGACAAAAACAGTATTCTTTCATTAGCCGGGACATTTTTTATTATTATAACTACATCATCTATAAACATATTTTAGGTAATAAAGCGTAAAATGACCAAAGAATGTTATTTTAAATTTACTGATATCGCTTATAAAATATTGAGTATTGTCTTTGAGGAAGACAATCCTACTTATTTATTTGGAGGAGATGCCGAAAACAACTACTCCACGAGCAATATCCCTCGACTGGCATTGCATTACTCCGGCATCTCCATAGGAGTTGTCCCATTTTTCATCGACACCAACCACCAGATAAAGACATACCTGACCTAGTATGCGCTCGTCAGAGTGCCATAGGTAGTGGAATCGATGAACGATGTTGATCGATGAAGTTGTGTCAGGTTGTGGAGACTCCTATGAAGATGCCGGAGTAATGCAATGCCAGTCGGTGCACATTTGCCCTGGAGTAGTTGTTTTCGGCATCTCCTCCAAATAAATAAGTAAAATTTTAACTCCTGATGACGACTTTTTGACCTTTAATAATTTTATCATTCTTTGTCTTTGACTTTTAGTTAGTTGAGTGTAATATAAGCTAATCATTTTTTCTCTGGTATTACGATTGTGGATTTCACTGTGTAAAACAAATATATTTAGATATAATTCTGTATAGATGTACAGATTAATAACTCGGAATTCTTGATATATTTGTGGAGCTTTGTGGCTACAATCTGCCGTTCATATTAATTACTAAGGTTTTCCAGATATTTCTTATTCTCTTAATAAATGGTAGTTAGGGTTATAACGTCACAAGTCGTTCCTGGGTTCACCCGCGGCCCGCGAAATAAGATATATGCTGCTGCTTCTCGCTCACCAGTCTCTGACTTCCGGGCTCATCATTGGGATGAGAATCAGGGATAAATACTTTATTATTTCATTCAATAAATATCTTACTGAATATCCAATTATCATTAGTCACTATTCCCAATATATAACCATACAATGCACCCAATTTATTGGACTAGTTAGAATGCCGCTTTGATAACATTGTATAAAAAATCAATCTAAGCAAATACAACATCAACAGATTTTATGTGGTTTAAATACATTTCAGAGATTAATATTTTAGTTCAGAAAATAGATTAAACAACTTATGGTATTTACTGTAGTCAGCATGTAACGCATAGTCCATAAGGATTCCAAAAAAATTTATATTATCTAAATTTTTAAAATGATCGATAGAGCGAATTGAGATAAAACAACAACAATGTTTTTATTGATTTTAATGTAGATATATAATAGTTTATTAATCGTGACCCACTCCGAAATTCCCAATTGCGCCCTATTCATAGCCACATCTTGCATCAAATTATTCAGGTTATTAATTATCTCTTCTTTCTCGAGAACGAAGCTTTGTAGGACTTCCAAACTAAGATAGGTTGTTCCTTACTCCCTTTATATTATTTACTCCCCCAAAAGTTTCGCAGTCGAAGACGAGACGCCGTTCAATCTTCGAATTACTAAAGTTTTCGAACAAAAATGTTATGTTATGACATTCCTAATAATAATAATATTTCTACTTCTCAATCTAATCATAAGTGTCAGTCCAAACGCCTGACACTAGTGTGGGAGAGGGGGCGATATATTACTATTCAGTAGGCAGCCATTGCGCCTCAGGCATGACTTATGTTAGTAAGCTCTAACCATCATTCAGTGCTCGAATGAGAGAAGCCAGGAAAACCTCATTAGTTAGGAGGATAGTCAAACATCAACCGATGTTAATCTCTCACATTAACACTAAGCATAAACACGTCATTAGGATGGTTGCCATTCCATCTCTGCGAACAGGCCTTAATATGCTAGGCCACAATTTAATTTAAAATTGTCCTACAGAATGAGGATTCGAACCCACTACCTCTGGATTAAGGGATCGAAATAATAAACTCTGAGCTACCGACTCGATAAAACGGCTTAATCAAGTCAGTATAATGATAATTTAGAAACCATTGCATTTATTGCATTAGTTGTAGATATATTACAACAAAAACCATACTGACAATCTGAAAAACGTAAGTGTTCCTTTTCTTAATGCAAGGTTCACTTTATTCGAAGTTTCAGTCAATGTTCAATCAACATTCAATCAACTGATATGAATGTTTATTACACATACAGAAAGTGTTTGAAATAAATATTAAAAATAATTGATCCAAATAACTTGTCTACATGTAAAATATGTGCCAAATAATTATTTGTAACTGCTGTCTTTGTAGTGCTGTCATATATTAAGAAAACTGTGCACATCTAAATGCTTTTAATTACAATTACAGTCCGCTCCCTCAGTTCACTTGTCTCTATCAGTCAATTCCAAATTACTAGGGTAGAGAAGAGTGTTCAAATTATCGAATTAACTACTCTAGATGGAGCGGATTAGGTAGGTCAGTCCATCTTTTTGTATTTCTGATCGTGTTTCAGCGCACCAACTAAACTTGTTTTATTTTATAAAATAAGCATTTCTGCTAAATTTGAGTTAGATTCAGTTCTAAATCGTACTAACTAATTGATTAGTAATTTTGAGATAATTTTAAAGGCGCATCTAATGAAATACAGCATTTGTGTTTTATAAAGTTATTTTATTGATTGGCTACGAAATACTGTTATTTACATTATAAAATTATTTATTTAAATAATAATCTACAAACGCAAGACAACTATACAGTGTGTTTCAAATTTGATGCAATAACATTGGTATCTTGGAAACCGTTAAAGATAGAGACTAATTTGAATTGGGGCAAAGTTGCGTAATTTGGTGACCAATAATATGTGACCAACATCTTTAATATGAAGGCCAACATCTTTAATCTAAATTTTAGAAATTAGTTTTTTAACATTTCAGCTTTGTTTGGAGATATATGGAAATAAAAATGACAACTTTTACGCTCTATTAAATGCCGTAAATAGTTTTTTTTAAGAAACATTTCGTCTCTTCAGAACCATCATGAACTTGGAAACTTTCGATAGAAAAGTGTATTGAATGATAAAATGTCGATAAATGATTTATTTTAAATTAAAGATACTTAATTATCTGAAATAAAAGAAGTCTAAAACTTTCGTAATTTATTGTTTCAATATATTCCTAGCTTTAATCATTTGTCCCTTAAGTTCACGACAGCCAGTGCGATATTTTTTTAATTTAAACCACATAAGCAATTTATAAGTTTGCTCATAGTAATACAGAACATAACGAAGTTCAGTCAATACTTCTATAATTAATTAAGTAACTGCTTATGAAATTCTAAATCACTATTTAGTTTAGAATGCTAATTATGTAATAATAGGAACAGTATACCACGCTTTATTGTAAGTGGTGACACTAAAACTACATATACAGGATGTCTATTTAAAGACGAGCAATGCACTGTAAGTATGGACCTAAAAATGATATAAAAAATTTCTCAAAACTGTTTCTAGGGCATGTGGGGGGAATCAGTAAGACCACAAAAATGACCTTCACTAAGCAACCCCTGGGGCTGTAGCCACCCCTACTCAATTTTTTTAAATGGCAAAACCCCCTTTATGATACCTCATTGGAAAGCTCTTGGAAATTGCTATTTAACAGTACTAAACAAAATACTTCTTAATATTTTAATTTTTGAGAAATACGTAAAATAAATTTTATAATTATTTATTCCAATTTCTCGTTATAAATATCAAATTTAACCATTTTGGCGCAAATGAGGGTATAATATACAAAAGTATAATAAACAAAAAAAAAACGTAAATAAACAAATTCTTCAACAATAATCAGAACACTTTAATTTATAGCTGTTTAAAGTAAATGTTCAAAATGACTTCCATTATTACTCCGTCAAAATTAAAGTGTTCTGATTATTGTTGAACAATTTGTTTATTTATTTTTTTTTTGTTTATTATACTTTTGTTTTCGCCAATTTTTTTACAAATGTTTTTACAACCTTATTTGTACCAAACTGGTTTAATTTGATATTTACGTATAACAAGAATATGGAACAAATAATTATAAAATTAATTTTGCGTTTTTCTCAAAAATTAAACTATTAAGAAGTATTTTGCTTAGTACTGTTACATAACAATTTTCAAGAGCTTTGCAATGAGGTATCACAAAGGGGGTGTTGCCATTTAAAAAAATTGGGTTGGGGTGGCTACAGCCCCAGGGGATGCTTAGTGAAGGTTCTGATACTGATTTCCCCCACATACCCTAGAAACGGTTTTGAGAATTTTTTTATATCTTTTTTAGGTCCATACTTACAGAGCACAGCTCGTTTTTAAATAGACACACTGTATATTCATCATAATACATGGTCTTTGATTGTTAGTACAACAGTTCATAATTAAGTATTTAAGATATAAAGAAAAAATACCTTTTGCCATCTATCTAGTTTTATAGAATGGTCGAGAAGTGATTTAAAGGCAAATGCAATACGGTATTGAAATAGAAAGTGGATCATTTCTTGATCGACGGTTATAAGTACTGAATTCAATTAACTTGACCGTCTATATAAAGTTTTAATTCGTCACCAAGTAGGTAACCAAACGTCAAGTTAACGTCACAAGGTAAATCAGTTTTAAACTTTCATATTTACAACATGAAGCTCTGAAAGTTTCATTTGGTTTGCATTATGAACGCCATGCTTAAAACTTTCTCACCAGTTTGCTGTTTTCTGTGCATGTTTATTAATCAATATAAAGCCGTTATTAAATAAGCTTTTGAATTATGACTACTTTTTGCTACCGAATGCTTGCCAGCTATTCCGCAATATATACCAAAGCTTGTTAGCTTCTGCCTAATATGTGCTATACACTTTTGGTTCCACGAAATGGCCGACGATAAAAACTTAGTTCCCAGCTCTGTTTTTACGACCTCCTAGTTAATAGTCAACATTTTTTACCTGTCCTTTTTGCTTCTCGGGCTAAAGGAGTTCACTTATTGTTATTGTAAGATCCATTTTCAACAAACCGGATTAATGGATGTCATTAGTATTGTATTCCCTGTAATCGAGACCCAGATTTAGGCGATGGAAAGTCATTGAGAAAAAGCTTTCTTTCTGTAATGGTCACTTTCGGCTACGAAATCCCACTTAATTTATATGAGTAAAGACCAGGAATTTTTCTTTAAGAGTACCTACTTGAAGTAAATAGGTACCTGCCACGAAATTGGAAATCAGTTGATACAATAGAGGTTACAATATTTCAACTATACATACAGGGTTATTCAGTACTCATCTCTAAAACTTTGAGGATATGTGCATCCTTAAATAAGAAATCGATATTACCAAAAAAATTTTAACATTAGTATTAAGATTTCCCGTAAACAATGTTTAAAGTTATACCATTATAAAGGACTACGTAGCTGGGCAACTGTACTTCAACACATCTGATACTTTTCTACCACATTCCTAAGAATGTGATAAAAAAAGTAAACACGTTGTCTGGAACGCCTAGTTAAAACCGACCGAATAATGTTGGAGTGGGGATAACATCTGTATTGTCTATGATGAGTCGTCAGTCTGTGTTTCGCTCTCGCGTGTGTTTTATTTATCTTAGGGGTGTTAAACTGTAAAATTTTCAAAATGGCTCATATGTACAGTAATGCTGAGTTAATGGACTGTTACCAGTGGATTATCACTTAAAAGTTAGGTTTTGTGAGTGGTTGTTGCAGCAAAATGCTGAAAATCCCCAATTTACTTAATAATTTGCGTTTACAAGTTCAGCAACCAGGAGGAACATTCGGTTTAGTGCGGCAAAATTGGATAAGGCGTGCCCAAAATTGTGTACAAGTCCAGGAATATTATTTCGAACAGCTTTTGTAACAAGGTATGTGCAAATTTTTTATAAATTTCATGTTTCTAATACTTAGTAATCAAGTAGCGCAATTCTTCAAAATTAGTGTAACAAAATTTTATTCATTTTAAAGACACGTCACTTTGGTCAGATCTATCTATCTTTAAGTTTATTTTAAAGTAAAAACGCTGCAAATCTTTTTTGCGCCGGGTGTCGGTATACTCTCAGATCTTCCGAAGTTTTTTTCGTGTTAGCCAGTTTGCATTGTCAGTCCCAAGGTCACTCCATTACAGTGGACCAGTATCCAGCGGTGTGCAATGAAAAATTTTTAAATAGTTTTCAGATGCCGCCAAAAAAATTTTGCACTACCACATTTCTACATGTATGTTGAACATCTCCAAACTTTATTATGGATAGGTTCTGAATAACCCTGTATAACTTAATTCAAACTTATCTTATCACGTAGATATATTTGATAATATAGAACATAAAATTTATGTTTTTTAATGATCTAGATATTTTTTTAATTTTTTTTTAAATACTGGTTGTTTAGGGTTATAAAATGTAGAATAAGTTGAAGTTCATGGGACTAGATATTAGTAGCAATTATTACAATAACAAAATACCAATGTTCATGAATTTATTACGACTTTTTTAAATTTTCTATAACCCTGGAAACCTCATCACATCAGGTCCTTACTAAATGACGTGAGAAAAATATACACGAATCTATCACAATAAAACGTAATTTAATACACGCTACATTTTCATCATAAATGATGAGTCTTCTAAAACAATATTTTGAAGCGAAAAATTTTACCAAAATTTATTATCTCTCTAATCAAAATTCAGATGCCGAAAATTGAAGATCATTTTGTTACTTTTGACTTTCATCGTAAAAATATTAAGAACAAAAGTATGTTAGAGAAATGTTTTAATTATTATTGTCAATTCATTGGACATCCACACACTTGCATCATAGTCTCATTAAAGTGTAGTCAGAGCACATGGTCACACAGAACATTGAACATTCATTGAACATTTAGGAAAAAACTGCCACATTTGACAAGTGTTTGAAACACGTAGCCATTTACATCTTTCTTCATATAGAAATTAAACCAAAAAGTTAACAGACATAAATTATTAATGGAATTATCAAATATTATGGTATCAATAAAGTTTTATATGTCCTCGTTACCTACAATCCAAAGGTTTTTGTTTTTATTCTCAGCAAATGCGCCAAACGTAATAGTTTTTGCTTTTCTGTCTGCTTTGAGTGCTTTTAGATCAAAAGTGATACTAAAATCATGAAACCCAGTTAAAAATTTCCTCTTGAATGTCTGTGAATGTTCTTCGACTAAATAATATTAAGCATTATTTGACAACTGTCAGAGAGATATTTTTGTTTTTAAAGCCTACTTGACTAATTTGTTTTCTGAAAACAATTAATAACTATAAAAAATTTCAGACAGCCCACTATGAATGTCATTTCAAAAATCCAAGTTTATGTTGTATCTCTTAAAATAAGTTAGCTATGATATTGGCGGTCTCGTTTTAAGATTCCACTCAATACTCAATGAGTTATTAAGTACCAAGAGCAGTTGTTATCTTATCTCTAACATAAGCCGGTTTCGAGATATTAGGCATGAAAGAAATGGAGCATTTTCAGTTTTCCAGGTATGGATAAGTTTAGGGCATTTCTCAACTTTGACAACAGCAATGGAGTGTCAACAAAATTGTGCCCAATTAACTGACCTTGTATTTCTAAAAATAAAAAAGTTAACCCTGTAAGGGGATAGATAATGGCCACCCTGTATTTATATTTTCAATACGAATATTTAAATGTTGTTTATAATTCTCGTTTGGAAATTGATGCTGTACTATACTAACAAAATTGTATTATATATTTCATTCTGGTAATGAAGGCCTTAATGCCTAAGTTGAAACTTAAAAAAAATAAGCTGTTATTACTGTTTACTTCCCACATACTCTTTTTTATAACGTATAAGTCATCAGTATTTGCCCCAAAGACCCTGCACGTGGTGAACAACACATTTCATGACAAGGGGCTGTTGGTATTTTTATTTATACGAAATATGTACGTACTTTATAAAGAAATTATTAAATGTAATGTATACCACAAAAAGTGGTGGATATGTTTTTATACAAACATATGTTTGCCTTTAAAAGACAACAGATATTATCTCGTTTCGAAAGTTTTTACTTTGTCATGTAAATATAAGAAAATTGATGGAGTATCATCGATGATGAAAATTGATTATCGCTAATCAATACAAAGAGAATTGTTTACAGTTTCTTCGGTATCTAATCAGCTATATCAAGAAAACAAACCACTTTTTATTACCAGCAGATGGGGGATCTTAGTTTGGAATATTATTATTATTTATATTATATTTTTACATTACTATTAATTATTGTTTTTATTTGTAGCACTGAAATGCAGCTGATTGGATGGACCTAAAAGCAAGGATATCCCCATATAGAAAAATGTGTCTTTACAACCACTGTTCGCTGTTGTTAACGGGTTAGGCAGAATGAAGTATCTATTTTCTATGTACTGGTATTCATTAATGTTTAAACTTTAATCAGAAACTGAAACAAAATGGTCTTAAGCAAACATGGCAATTTATTTTCTGAGTATCACATCAGGAAAATGAGCCTCCGCTTCGCTGCTGGCACTCCTGAAGTCTAGCACAAAATTTGGCATCACTCGCTGCAACGTTTTAATTCGGACTGCGTTAATTTCGGTTCGAATATTATGTTTCAGTTGTTCGTTCGAGGTCGATTAGCGAATACTTTTGACTTTAGATAGCCCCATAAGTAAAAATCACAAGCTGACAGATCCGGTGACCGGCAGCCCGTGCAGGAAACATTCTTCGCAAAATTGCCATAGGCTGCCTAGCAGTGTGGGAAGTGACTACATCCTGCTGAAACCATAGTTTTCGGAAGTCTACACCTTCGTTATGAAGTTGTTGTTCAAAATTTTGCAATACAAGTTGATATCGTTGCTAGATAGGAATCTGCAATGTTAATAAAAAATTACGCGGAAAGCGTCATCTGTAGAGATGTAGTGGAACTTTTTAAAAATTTTGTACAGAATCGCCCTACCTTTGTAAAATATTTAACTTTTTTATATTTTGTATATTTTTGCATATTTTGTATTACAATATTTACAATATATTCGCAAATTATCAAATTTATCAATTTGATAAAATACCTATAATGATTGAAAACCATAATATATTTGTGCTGTTGTTTCAATTAGGTAAACAACAATCGCTATACTACACTTGATATCTATTCGATTTTCTCTTCTGGTTTTATTCAGACACATCTAGAAAAATTATTTGTTTTCGCACAATACGGACTCCATACTTTTGAAAGTGTATATTATCCTACGAAATATAAAATTAATAAAGCACATCACATTAACTAATTTTTATTTTACCTTCTTAAACCATGAGAACAATTATTTATCTTCATACAATCTGCACACTTAACTGCATTTTACTGTTAATCTGTTTGCTTTGAATTCCGAAGAAATGTCACTAAATATACTGAGACACAATTAACTACAATTCAAGCTAATACACATTAGCTACACACGTCCTGTTAATACAGGATAAATAAAAAATAAAAATTAAGATACCGCGTCCACTTTATAATTTTAAAACATAAACTGACAGTTGTCTTTGACATCTACGTAAATGATTATTAGCATATTTTATTTTCTTATGATTGGCAGATGCTCAAATTTTTTGTGAAACGCTCTCTGGTGAGATGTAGTGAAACTAATCAATTTGTCTACAAAACTCCCATAAGAGTTCCCAGGTCCTTATCGTTGCGATGATAACGCTCCATTTTTACTATTAAACTGACGTTTCTTCAAACAGTTTGGCAACTGTCATAAATTGCCATGTATCGGGAACACATCGCGATTTGATTTGAATTTAGATCTTTTTACATTATTGAATAAATCCAGTTCAAAAATGGATACGTCATTCTGCCTAACCCAGTATAAATCTATTATCAACCACAGTTCCTCTATTGCTGACCTCCAAGACTCTATGCATAAAATTCATTTTAAGTTGACTACTCATAATGAAGATAATTCAAATTGGATTTTTAAAAAGTAATAAACTAAAATTTAGCACTATTATAAGCTCTGGGATATAGCGAAATTAATCTAAGATGGAATCTTTTTCCAAGAACTAACTATGGGAAAGAAGCAAGGCGCCTTCCACCATATTTCACGGTCGAAACTGACGGTATTTTTGAGCGAGCACTTATCTTCTTGGCTCTGTGGTTAAATAATGAACATCCATTTCATCTTAACAACTTTAGTTACACTCCGAATCCACATAACACAACAAAAATAAAAAAAATATACCTTACCTAGCTAACAGGACCATGGTTTTCCGCACGGTTTCTTTGTTGGCATTCACTACCTCCAATCTTACGGCCTACCCAACTTTAACTCTCAACACTACTCTTAACCTCAATACCTGACCAGTTTAACTACCAATCTACCACTCTTCGTCCGCGAAGCCACGACTTTGGGTCCCAACCTACCACACTAGGTCCCAACCTACCACCATGTTGGTGCTACGATATTTTGATACGGGCGGACTGGAATACGATGACCTCAAAGACAAAGACAATTTTAAAGAATTTAGACACTGGACTTTGGGCTTCATTGCATAGTCGGGGAAATGTATATGTTTTTAGTGAAAGATTAAACAAAATATACAATGGAACAACTGCAACACCTGCGCAATATTTAACAACAAAATATGGTGTATTATCTGGCCTCGAGATAATATTCTTATAGCTATAAATGCTTCAACTTCCGCAAGTTTTCAAAGGAAATATTATTATAATCATTGTTAAAGCTCTCTTTAAAATGCCTAGGATCAGATACTAAATAAACACTTTTAAAAAATGGCCAAAGACATTAAGAATTTCTTGAGAATTATCGTTAAATCTCTTTCTATATGAAATTGAGCATACTATTTGTTTTTCTGTCATCTTGATCTAAGAGAATGAAATGAACATTTAGGTCACCTACATCTAAGTAAGTACATTATTTTCAAAAGAAAATTATATGTTTTCGAGACACTCGAAAAATTATTCAGTCACCTGAAGTTAATGAAGGAGGTATGTACAGAACTAGCATAAAAACCAGCTTACAATTCAATTCATAACAGCTAACTGATAACTTAACAGCTAATCGATCAATAGAAGGAAGGTAGAAATAGAAAAATATGACATCTAAAACTGATATGATTTTTAAACTCTAACAAGACTCCTCCTTCTCTACTGTGATTTGTACTTGAAATTTACGATCCGTGTGATGAACGTTATACATGATAAATGCCTTAAAATCAGACTTCTCAGATCTTAGTTTAGCAATGGCATCTTGCAATTCTAACATAAAAGCTGATCTTCCAAATTATTATCAAAATTTCTGCAGTTTACACATGAACAATATTGTCAGTGACCAATGGCGTTTATATTGTTCTCATTCAGAATTCATAATTGTTCTAACGTTATATTAACACATGCAAATTAATTTTAAATTACTTATTGTAGCATGATCGAATAAGTGTGGTTGGTGCCATAATTTTGTAAATTAATAAGTACGTAAATACAATTAACAACCTGCTAAAAAATGCGCCTTTTTGTAAATTCAGCTCAGTTTTGTGATGGATGACGTAACAAATGGATTTGATGAATTAATGCTGGACATGGATTCCATCAGAACAATTGGCAGTTAGGATTGATTTACGAACAGAAGTTTTGTTTAATGATAGATGGAGACCTGCGCATAAATGTCCATTTGCATTATGTTGGTTTTGGCGGTTTTCACTCCTCAACAGTCAAGTTTTGTCTCCGCAACCAAAATACACCCTCCCTTGTGACTAACAAATCTACTAGGTACTTTATGCTTACTTTTATGCTTTTATCAATATTGCATCCCTTGAACCAAACAAAAAACAACATAATAACCTGAAAATTAATGACATGACAATTCCCCCTTTTTTTCCATCACAAAATTTGAAATCCATCATAAGTATTTAATGATGGAAGTGATGGTTTTCTGATGGGACATTATACAATTGTGTGCTAAATTTACAAACAAGATTGATAGCCCATTACAAAGCAATCGCTGAATTTACGAACGGCTTTTACTGTTTTGTGGTAGAAATGATTCCATCTGTTTGAGAAATGATGGATTTACGAAAGTGCGGAATCTAAATAATTAGATGTGTTTTGGACTTCCACAGGGCAGCATATTTGGTCCTCTTCTATTTTTGTTGAACACAAATGATATTGAAAACCACATATCTTTTACTATTCTGCGCTTGCCGATGATATAACTTTAGTATATCATCTGTAGTGTATATCACATTAATTTATCATTTGGAGCCAATAATTTATACAGCCCTCTTATAAAAATTATCATTCTCAGCTTCTTAGCATTCATGTCACTAAATGAGAAAATGCATATATTGTATATCTAGAACATGTGCAAGTGTTTGTTTTGAACTTAAAAAGCTATGCCAAATTTCTAATAAAAAAGTAGTGAAACATCTCTATCATTCAAATTTCCTATCAGTACGTAGCTATGGTGTAATTTGTTGGAGTAATTCAACTATTTCTTTCCCTGTTCTTGTACTGCATAGGAGACCCATGATCTATGTACCAATTGAAATATAGACAATATTTTATTAAAGACAGAATATTGACATTACCATGTCTTTATAATATTCACTATTATAATTTTTGAAAAAGGATTTAGACAGATTTAATTTTCAAAACCTCTACCATGACTATAGTACGACACTCATCAGCTTAGCCACCGAAGTTTGCGCGCCCCTTGTACATACATGCCTCACTTCACATACATCGAAAAGGGGAGCACCTGCAGCGGTGGTGACTTTAAGCTGACGAGTCCGATACAAGTTTGGAGAACATTTTAGGTAAACATTAGGTATATAGGTAGATTGGAAACATTTAAATCAAATCATTTTTATGCTGGTGCCGTTCTGTATAGCAAACTTCATATGGGGCTCATAGACGATCAAACAATTTGCGCAAACATTTGTTGTACAACACACTTTTGTACAAGTGTGGTTCATACACGATACCACAGTTTCTACAAATTCATTGAAAATTTCGATAATTTTTCGTGTAGATTGTTCGCTCTTCATGACAAGCATCTTTAATTTTGATAATAAAAATGTCTACAGAATAAGCCACACGTTTGGCAATTATGCCAAACGTGTGGCATACTGTGTATTTTGCATGCACAGTAGATTCGCCTCCAAAAAAGGAACAAAAAGAAAAGAATTTGGACTAAGGAGTAGTTAAAAAAGAAGTGTTTCTTAAGTCACGAAAAATCTTATCAGGAAGATGCAACTATCTTCTCCTCTGGACGATAAAAATGATATAAAGATGAACTGCTCTACTTTCTCTGAAATGCTGGAAATGATTTCACCTCTTATTAAGAAACAGAATATTATAATGAGAGAAGCAATAAAGCCCAAACAGAGACTTTTTGCCACTTTGCAATTTCTAACATGTGGATTCACTTTTGAAGATTTAAAGTTTGTCACAGCTATTTCACCACAAACCTTTGGAAACTCAACATTGAAACATGCAAAGCCTTTTTTATTAAAAATGGAACCACTCTATCAAACGGTGTGAAAGGCTGTTATACAGTACCTTCACGCTCGTCGACATTCCGACCTCATCTATTTTTTTTATTTTTGGAGATAGAAAAAATATTAAGTACAAAAGTTGTAAGGTGATTAACTTATTATATATTGTTGAAATCAGAAAAAGTAGCTATTTCAAGGTATCACTGAATATACAGCGTGTTCCATTTAAAAAAAATATGTATTGTATGTATTGTATGTGTTTATGGGATGTCCTGTAAAATTTTCTCCAAAAATAAAAAGTAGATGGGGCGGAATGTTCGCGTGAATGTACTGTACAACAGCGTCAAACACGTTCAAACCTGTTGAATAAAGGCACATGTTGCACAAATAAATTTTAAACGAGCTTGAATTTACTAAAACTGTTGCGCAACCGCTCAAACAAAGGCATACACGATTAAAATGCCCTCTTTTACGCAAATTGTTTGATCGTCTATGGGCCCCATATAAAAGTAATAATATAAAGAAGTTTTTGTGAATTTAAAAAAATATTGACTTTCCTAAAGTTCTTATTCAGTAAATTTTAACATTTAAACTGTTCTTACTTTAAATCACTGTGTATATGCTTTTTATGTTTGACTTATCCTGTGTCATATTTACGATCTATTGGATAAATAAATTATTATTATTATTAATTATTTACAAAATTAGGTGATGGAATATCTTCTCCAAAATACATTGCTCTACATGTTCTTAAATATTAAAATTATGTGTACTAATGACTCTAGTGACAATTTTTCTCATGGATTACTTAGATTAATAATTGGATTTATTACATCGTTGAGTCAATTACCATCGATGGATCAAACAATTTGAAATAGTTCATTTTATCAGTGTAACTTATACATTCCAAATCAATAAGTGAGATAACATCATCTAAATTAGTACAAGTAAAAATATCCCCATATTTCAAAATCAAGATTATTTTCATAAAACCTTAACGTGTGACACAGAGAATATGAAATATTAATTAGATATCTTTGTATACATTTCCTCAAATATTTTATCACTTGAATAGACATCAAGTTTAGAATAGTAGAAGTATAACTAGAAGTTCAAAACGTGATACTCAATACTTTTTCCAGATTTCACTACTTATATCTTATAAGCTTTAAGGCACCTCACAGGTCGAGGTCAGCTCGAAGGATTTTGTCGTAATAATATTTGTTTAGGATATAAAAGAATATTATATAATATAAAACATTCACAGAAGACCATTTTCTATACGGCAACTTTCCAAATAATTCTCTAATAATTGTTGTTTTATAGGAGTTTTAAAATAATGTCAAGCTTCTTAATGCTTCTTCGTATGCATTCAGACTTGCGCATATAACAGGAACTACATAAGGCACGCTCAAATTTGTATATAGTATATTCCAATTTTAAATATTTTAGGAAAACTACATTACGATACAGCCTTAAGTTAAGACAATTATTGTATTCATATCACAAAAATTGTTTTCCCCTAAATCTCCACGTGCCGATATCTAACAAAATGTTTATGGGAGTATTATACTAACTAAATTAGTCAAAAATGAAGATATTTAAAATTAAATTATATATATTGGTTCACTAATACAAAACATGTATATGTCTTTACTTTTAATCATCTTACGATTTGATTAATGGAAGTTCTAAAATATAAATAAAATATAAAAGCAGAAACATTCTTCTATACACAGAACGGTGTTGCATTTATTTTTCATCAGTTTTTTTTTTGATGTAAAACTAGGTTTGAAATATTATTATGTTGCTATAGCTATAGACAGATATATTCTAAAAGTTAGCACACAGACTGTATTCAAAATTAATGATAGTACTAGGTATTGTATTGAAGCACATTTATTTTAAATATATTTGACACCCGTAATTGTTTATATTATAATTCCGCTACCGAATAAATACCTGACATAACCTTGAGATCTGAAAATATAATTTACCATACCGGCCCCACCCGAAGGTATTCGATATCATTCGAATTTTCAAGTTCTCTGCTTACTAGGCTAACAGCGCAGAGGACTTGATTTCACCAGCAGGCCTGCCTGCCTCTGCTTCTACCACAAAGGAACAGTAAGTAAATTTTCTAAGTCCACAAAACCGCACTTGGAATAATTTCGCCAGCTCTTGTATACTGTAAGAAGATGTTCTGTCCCCAAATCGGCAGTAGAATAATTTTCACCAATGGCAGCCTGTTGATAGAAAGACATAGTCTTTATAATGTAAATTGAAACTGTAAGAAAAATCCGACAAAAGAAGCACCTGCACTAAACGGGCGGCTTCTTTGTTTATGCATGTGTGTCATTTGTCGGAATTTTTTATGCAGTTTCAACTTGGATTATAAAGACTATACTAAGTCCGAGTTTGCCATTGCGCATGTCCGATATCTTACTAGAACCTCAAGCTAGTAGTGTTCAAGAACAGAAAACGGTCGCTCGCCGTCCAACACCGCGACTAGTCCTGTCTGTACCACAGCTGTTACGAATATCAAAGAGTAGTAAGTAAGCAATCGTTCTAAGTCGAAAAACAGAACTACTGGGCAAGTGCAACTTGTTCGACACCGGCAGTCGTAAGAGCTTCTGCTGACTGGCTGGTAAACAAATTCACTAGTATTGACCGACCACCCAAACCCAGCAGACGTGTTTAGGACCTGTACGGAAATAAGGATATTTCTGTACCTTTGTACATAGTAGGATTGTGTGAATAAATGTATCTAATGATTATTGGTGTATTTTTCATAACTGTGTGTAAAGTCTAATTTTCCCTGAAGACCACCTGGCGTACTGTATTTCTACTATAGCCAATGGTGTAGTGGTGTTTCTGCACCGTAGACTGAAACTGACGCCCAACGCAAATAAAAAAGAAAACCGATGCTTAAACGTCAAAGTGACACTTCGCACCTGCAATCAAAAGTATTCAAAAGTCATAGTATTACCAGAAAATTCAATCAGGATAATGCTATTAGCAACCACCTGTACAAGATAAAATGTTACCAGGGCACGAATATTTGGTCTGTGACAATTTATTTATGGCACCATTTCTCAAATTGATTATTTGCCATACTTCATATTAGTAAATACTCAATATTAAATATTAATAATAATAATTATCTACAACAAATCGCTTTCTCATGAAGATTTCAGCATCTCTTCCAATCATCAAAATATTTCAATTTACAACTGAAAATTATTATGAAAATTCTCCAACATTTTTGTTTATTTCCTCTGTCCTTAATCCATTGGAGCTCTCAATATCGAAGAGTCAAAGTTGTTGAGCTAGGCGCCCGTATCCAGTTCTGTACTTTTAATAGTCTATAGAAGGCATAAGTCAAAAATATTTAGTCGTTCACTGCTTCAAATAATTTATCTCTATCGCCCACTAGCTCCTCCAAGATGTCTGTATTACAACTACCGTGGTTTATGCTTAGCCAGAGCCCCCCCTGTTTGATTATTATTATGTGTGGGATCATTCTTACTTCAGCCTCTACCTACGGTGACTCAATTTACGTTATAAGTATATAATTTTGTATAAAGTATAAAATACGTTACGAAAACATGTTTTACTAAGTTTGTTAAATGTGAGACGTTAGAAGACTGTCTAAGGACGAGAGTATTGAGTTAAGAATCATCAACGTCAGGATATCTCATTGCCTTACAGGTCTAATCTATCCTACGCCCTGTCAGCCCTTAATCAGATATTTAGTTTATAATTAAGGTGCTTAGGTTTCATATTTAAATAGTCCCGGAAAATGTAGTTACCTTATTATTGAAATGTTGAGTGATTTTACAATTTTTCCAGGTTGCTATTGCAGTATATTACCTATATAAGAAAATAATACATTCTCTTACTTTACTTAAACATAGGACATTAAATCACATAAAAATTAACTAATGAAATAAAGTATAAAGTTTTTAATATAAATAATGTGTATGGGCATAGTGAATGTTAGTCGTGGTGAGAAACATACCGTATTGTCCTCTTTGGTGTGTTTCTCACCACTACTAACATTCTCGATGCCCATTAGGCAATCATGCCGCAACATCGTTCATCGGTTCCACTACCTATGGCACTTTGACGAGCGCATAATAAGCGCGAAACCGGTTAGTGACTGGTGGATGGTCTCAGTGAATGATGTGGCGACTCGTTATCGTTGGATTAAGCAAAAATGGGAGATTTTAGTTTTTGCAGTGTGAGTTTTAATTCACAGTTCTAGATAAATTATTAATAAATAACTATTGGGCTACTAGAATATCTGTAATTTCGAGTAAAAATTTACCTGTTATTTTTTGCTTTTGTTAAATATCAACGACGCGAAATTTTACCTTCATTTAATGATGGAATACAGAAATTCAGAATCACCGAATAGACAAGGGACCTTCGGTTTTAAATCCTATACGAGCAATGATAAGTCTTTTATACAAACCTCTCCTAAGTCTATATAGCTTATAGTTTCCCAGCCAGAGGGTAGCCAGGCATCGCGAGTCATGATCATGGTTGTGTATGGTCACTTATCCAAACACTAATGGCGAAAAATATCAATTCATATCAATGAAATGTCTAATTCACTTCATTCTAAAAATGCCACTTTTGATAGGACTAAAAAAAGTACTCACTGATAAATGATACTTATAGATATAACTCAAAATGACAGACGAACTATTTTGTAACTTCTATATGCCTTAACCGCATATAATATGAGTAATTTTATAACTATGGTTATGTTTAAATATTTAATAAATTGATTGTGGCTTTACTAAATAAAAACAATATCTATGTATCATCAAATGATTTTAATAAGCGAACACCATCGATTTCTAATAACTTACAGCGAAATTTCATTATATATAGAATTGAAAAAGCGTTATAAGGAATTGGGCTGTAAGAAATCGTAACATAGATCCAGTCGAGATCTTAATTAAAAGTTCGTTTTTCCCTTTTGGTCCGACCTCCATCAAGTGTAATAAGTCTAGGATTTCACACGGGCTTTGGCTTGCAGCCAAGATGATACCTCCGAGTAAATTTTATAAAATCCTTTTCTTCCTTCCAAAAACATTTTGTTTCACTCATTGATTGGCTTAACAATTACAACTCTTCATGTTTCTACTCTTTTTTTACTTTATTTTTACAAAATTGGTAAAAATATATATGTAGTAATATGATTTCCAACTACATTTAAGCAAAGCAACCTGATTTTTTTATAATAAATGTTTGTATTAACACTACTGTTACAACTTCATCATAAGTATGCTGTTTTAATTTACTAAACAGACTTCTTAAATATATCATAGGTTAGTCTTGGACAGGTATTTTATAGTATACTGGTAAACATGTGTCTGGGAAATTGTTGCCAATAAAACTGAGTGTGCAGCAGTATAGAAAAAATTGATTCAATTTTCTTCTCTGTAGCAAATAAAAAATCGAATAAACAGGAACTAAGTTCTATAACATAAATGACGATAATGATACAAAAAAATGTCTATCGTTGTATATGTATATAAGAAGTCAGATAACAACTAAGACAGGCCAAGTTAAAAAAGATATACCAATATTTGACACGTAAGAAGCGACGACCAAATTGAAAATAAGTTATTGAAACACATTTTTGAGTTTCCATACTAATGTTGTTCCATATGTAATAACCTTTATAAACGACAAGGTCAATAAAAATATAATAATAGTTATAATAATAATGGTAATAACAATAATAATATCTGCAATAATAATCTGAATTAATTATAATACATTTGCGGTTCCCGTGTTAACATATTCATTTGGTGTGATAAAATTGTCAGCAATGGACAGTAATGATCAGCAATGGACACGGAAAGAATGCATATAAGGAGAGAATAATTATAAGTAGAAAAGAAGGGGGAAGGGGAATGATAAACATTCAACAGTTACACTTTACCCACCAGATAAATTCATTAAAAACATACTTACAAAACAGAGACAGCCACTACATAGGACAACAGTAGAAATAACGGTTTTACGCCCTTAAACCTATGAACGCAAGAAGCAGAATACTTACAAAATAATGCCCTTGTAGAAAAACAAAATTTATGGTCATCTAAAGCATTAGATGGCAGATCTTATAATAGTGTCAACCAATAACATATAAACAAAGAACTTTTATATAAGTTTTTTTATATAAGTATTAACAGGACAATTATACCCAGAAATATATTTATACTTGCAACACAAGATCAAATTATAGCGACAAATAACTGTAAAAAATCTGTTTTAAAGGATATTTCAGTTAAGGGCGATAGGTAAAGAAAATATCACCAATTTGCTGAAACAATAGAACTTATATTATAACATCCGGATGTAAACTACTAGCAGGTATACAATATACCTATAGACAATGCAGTGGCAATAATTATTCACCGGGCTATAGCCTTATGATATAATCTGTAATCAGAGTCTCAAGCGTACCACCAAAATAGAAAATAAATATTACATATTATAGTTGGACCTAACCATAAAAACTGATAAAACGGTAACCCAAAATAGACCAGATATAATATTTCAGGATAAAATAAAAGGGGTCACCCACCTCATTAATGTGGCAATACCATCTAACCAAAAACTTGGTGCAGAAAATGCCACCAATTTCCTGAAAACGATAGAATATATAACATCTAGATGTAAACTACTAGCAGGTGTGCAATAGACATAATTGTAGTGGCAAAAACTATTCACCAGCCATAAACAGTCCTGCGATATAATCTGGAATCGGGGCCTGAAGCATACTATCAATATTCACCATCAACTATAATAGAAACAAATATTAGAAATTATACTGGGACTTAATAATACAAACTGATAAAATAGTAGCCCATAATAGACCAGGTATAAACACTTCAAGCTCACCTACCATATTGATATGGCAATACTATCTGACCAAAACATAGCAAAGAAATATACAGAAAAGAAAGAAAAATATTACCAACTGGCAATAGAATTTGAGAGAAAATGGAATCAGAAACAAGTTCATAACCCGTCTAAAAGAAAAATAAAACAGTAACTTTGCGCATGATGCGCAAAAACACGATAATAATAATAATAATAATGTCCCTTGGGTTGCTTTAAAGTGGCGGGGTAGCTTAGTAGATCTGAGAGCGAAGCTATGGACAGCCCGACAATCCCTCTAGATTGGAGGATAGAATACAATCAGGGTGTTTCAGCCTGTCATAAAAGGCTACTGAAAGGGGCAAGGAATAAACCTCGTTATAAAGTGATTAATTCTTTCACATTAGCAAATACGGGTTGTCGAATGCGTTAGTATCTACCGACAAATATACTTTTTATAGGAATATGTATATACTTTAACACAAACACATTTAATGTGATTGTTTCGCTGGTTCATAAAAAATTATCTACCAGTAAAATTTATTTGAAATCTTTTGCCAACTTTCCTTATCGTAACACAATAAGTTTCAAATATGTTTCCATTATTTATGTGCATATGTTTCATAATGTGTCTAAAGAGCATTACTGTGGATTCTTGTAGACCACACGGTAATTTAGTTCCTACCCCTAAGCCCGAAGAGCCTGCCGACTATGTGGAGCTAAGGAGATCCAGGGCCTACGTTGATTTACTGCGGCAGTGTATCATCCTCACGACAGGCTAGAAATATATCCCAGTATTTTCATTGAGGTATGTATGTAGGTTGACTCAAGGGGAGAATTAATTTTGAGAAATATATGTTAAATTTTTTAATCAAGTTCGGATGATAAGAGTGTTTTTTTATGGTTGCTGTGAAATATGACGAAGGGTTCGTGATCGAGTAGTGAAAAAACAACTTAACTTCTTTATTTATCATCCGAAGAGTGTACTAAGAAACGCTAAAAATGAAAATCATATTTATAATGAAGCTCTTCAATCAAACCTGTTAAGAAAATTACATGTTAATTATACGTAAATAATAGAAGAAAAATATAGATAAATAAATAACAATACCTAAATGATAATAGAAAAAAAATTACCAAGGTTTATAAATAAAATAAAATTTTGGCTACTCAAAATAGACAGAAACATAAAAAATGGTATAGTTAAAACTTGAGGGGATTATCTCCAATAACAGGGGAAATATGTCCACAGGGTGTGCCATAAAAGTAATGTGTTATATAAAGAGCTCGTGGACTTCATTCGAAATGTAGCAGCAAATGTATTGTCCCTCTGTAACACATTAAGCTTATGAGATATTCTTTTAGCTTTACCTTCCTAATTATTATAGATAGCATATTATCCTGATTTATAAATAATCTGAGTAACCTTAAGTCTATTTACCTAATGCAGAAGTCATACCAAAGCAATAAGCAACTAGCAACCAGCAACACGTGATATGCACATATATCGCTTTCAAAAAGCACACTATGTTTAATGCACCTGTTCACACCAAAACGACGGCGATATCCCTTTCAAATTATCGGTCAGCAATACATGGTATTTATCGTGAGAAACATCTGGTATCGATTGCTAGCAACACAATATCGCTTGTACGTCAAATATTTCTTTGTGATCACTTTTTCTTTGCTCTGCTTATAGTTTCAATTATTCTTGTATTTCAACTATCCTTTTATGTACTTCGGTTTAAAATCTTGGACCAAATTACAAGTAACGGTTAATAAATAATGAATTTTTACATTGTTTAAATATTCATTTTAATTTTTAAATAAATTAACATTATAAAAATCTAGGTCTGTTAATTTTTCAATTTATTTTTAAATTTTATTAAAGTACCATTTAGGTAATACGGGAATTTTAAAAATTACAACGTATGGTCTTGGTGCTAAAGTAGCAATAGCTATATAGTTTAAGCTAACATCAAGTTTTGACTTTAATTGAATAAAAGACACAAAAGCATCTGTTTTACAGATAACATCTGAAGCACTGCTCTCAAAATATATTATATAACTGATATTTGATTACTTGTCTTGTAATATGAGAATGTATTGAATGTATTGAATGAACCGTTGCTGATATACTCAATTTTTTTGAAGCAACTACAATTCGTACTGAGAGCTCTTTTAGAAATTGAATAAATTTTGTAGTCTTGACGTATAGTAGGTACCTGAGACTCCTGGTAGGAGACATTACCGAAAACATTCAGTACGTATGTTCCGGATGTCCCAGGTAGGTATAAAGAACAGCCAAATGTTCTCACGCATATAAGTATTAATACAGGGTGAATCACGAGTCCTGCTACGTATTGGCATCTTTGTTATTTAAAGAGATACAAAGTTGGTAAAATTAGAGAAAAGTTGAGCAATTAACTAAATAGTGGTCCCGGAAAATTGTTGAAAATACCAGCGGTAGTCAAAATATTTAGGAAAATAGTAAATTGCCAAAACAGTTAAATTTATAAGAATTAAAAAAAAAATCGTACATACATGCATAATTATCTTCGTGTTGACACATCTAGAATTTTTTTCGCCTACTAGATTCTGATATATGAATATCACCTTTCGCTTTTCTTATATACGCCATATTAGGATTTGACATGGTAGAGAAAAAAATCAAGAAATCCGGCGATGTGTTACACTTAGTGTTTTGAATGTAATTGAGATCTATCATCATTTTTATTATTCATAACATTGAAGAACAGTAAACAAAATAGCATAAATGAATAAAACAATTGAATACAGTGTAACAAACTAACAAATAACTTTAAATTAATTTAGATATTCAAATTAATTGTCTACCATTATTTTGTAGATAGCTATTGCACTCGCTGGAGACACCATCAAAGACATCCTAATATGCCTTAGTGGCAATGCTGTAATTTCACGACGTACTGCATTTTCCAATTCCTCTATGGAACTGTGTTATAGATTTTTTCCCCATGACTCGGTTTTCCCAGCACTGCCTTAAACACAAATTGTTGTAACAGTTTCCCCAAATAACGACTGTAACTTGATCAATTTTTTTATAGAAATACATTCGTACGCTAGACCATTTTCTTTACAATATTGCAGAAAAATATTTCCAAACCATATAGCAGTAGAAGTGGTCTTCTAAGAAGCCGTCTGCTAATTGCACTGGCTTTATTTATAAATTATTATAAAAGTTTTCATAATAAACTAGCGCGTCTTTATAACTATTACGTTACAAGTCAAAACGTGGAACTGAAAAAATCCCTTAAAAAATTATTATAAGTTCCTTCTACACCCAATTATTTCAACAAATTAAATGTAGCCATATAATACAAATCGGTATGTATGCATGATTATAAACGTGTTTGGCATACCCAATTATTATTAAGGGAATATACCAACAAGATCGTGTATGATGAAAGTGTCTGAAAATTTAAATTAGTACAGGCGAAAAATATAACAAGCATCCACTCGAGAGCAAGTGATTTATTATAGAATTTATAATGAGTAACCTTCAAGGATGTTATTGGACTTGACAGGTAAACAACATAATTAAAAGTTTTATTTACGGCTTCCGTGATATATTCTTTATTTTTTTTTTAAGATTGGCTTTCGTAAATATTTATTATATGTATTTAAGTATTTAGCTAACAAAATTTAGCCAAGAGATATGCTGGTAGTAAAATTATTTAAACATTTATTATTGCTGGTAAACACCCTACCCAATATTCAACTACACCTAAATTAACCTCGCATGTCTTATATCATGTCTTGTATTCTTTTGTATTTCATTCTGATTATACACAACGTAAGTACTTAAGTACATTCTAATTTACATGTCTAAAGCAAATAAATAAATAAATAAATAAATAAATAAATAAATAAATAAATAAATAAATAAATAAATAAATAAATAAATAAATAAATAAATAAATAAATAAATAAATAAATAAAATGCATATAGTGAAGTTGTACATGCCAACATTCGTGGTAAGAACTTTAGTAATTTCCTTTGTATGCATTTCTTTGTTAAAATTAGAATAATTTTGAATACGAAAATATTAAATATACAGGGTGATTCGTACATTAATTTTAACCAGGTATTCCGAGGTCTAATAAAGACAGGAAATCGAATAAGAAGAATCGAATCGAATCGAAGAATCGAATATTAATCGATCGTGTAAAAGTGAAAAAAATATCCGGGAGTAGGAAAAAGTCTGAATCGACTCCATCAGCACCAAGGGAGTCTAATTAAAGGGTTTAAATAATTATTTGAAAATATTTTTTCGGCGTAAATATGTATTTAATTTTTTTTAAAGCGTAGGTATATTCATATATATATATACTGATTTTTACCTATCTTTTCTTAAAATGAATTTACCAATGACTGAATCAGCATGTATATCTATTTTAATATTTAAAAAAGTACTAAAAGTTACAACCTCTATACCTACCGAATTTCTAAATGAAAATATTCCTCCTTGAAAATTTTGTTTCTGTATTCTTGCAGATTGTCATAAAGCTATTTATTTTTTCGCTAAACACGGAAATAAATATGTAAACTTTTATTTCCGCTTTTATTTTACAATTACCTCCTTCTGGAAGCATACGATGAAGAATATTCGATGATACATTATAACTTGTATTTAAAAATCTAAACCTATTGTATTATAACTATTATATTATAAGCATCTTGCTATGAAAATTTCTGTCTATGGTATCAAAATTTTAACAACTTGAAAAGTACAACGTCTCAAAGGGAATCCTTAATGAGTGGTAATCGGTGTCCAAAATTTTTAAAGTTTATAACCGATTTTATAATTATCTTTGTTTTATTTTTGTATGTTTTTTAATATTGTAATTTAAATTCTTATGTGTAAATTTTGTTTATTTTGTTTTCTACGTTTTTTAAGCGCAAGATTTCGTTACAAAATGCAAACTAGTTCCCATCTTTAGTTTTTTTCCAATATAATTTCAGGAATTTTCAATTTTTCAATTGATCAATTGATTCAATTGTTTTTAGGTTCACACAACAGGTTCACTAGTAGTGGCGAGAAACACACAGTGGTGCCCTCTTTTGGTCTTTTCTATTATCTATCTGACAAATATTGTCAATTGACAATAATTATATTGACCACCACTACTAACATACCAGATGCCCTTCAATCATGTCGCAGCATCGTTCATCCAGTCCACTACCTATGCCACTCTGACATGCACAGAATAAGTGCGAAACCGTATTGTATCTTGTAGTTGGTCTCGATGAAGTATGTGGCGACTCCTATAGAGATGCCGGAGTAATGCAATGCGAGTCGGGGCCCATTGGCCGTGGAGTAGTTGGGTTCGACATCTCCTTCAAATAAACAGGTTTAGTAGTAAACTAAGGTTTTACCATAGTAAGCTTGTATACTCACAGTAATATTTTATGATAGTATATTTTTCCTCTGGTTTCGTACATTTGATATAACTTACGAAACGTGATAAGCCAAATTATTGAGAGAATAACGCTAAATTAGGAACTTGTGGGAAACTGTTAGGTATTTTATAAACAGTTTTATTTGCTATCTAATAAAGAACACACTCAATTCCATATACATACTTACGTATTTTTATATAAACCTTACCTTTTTAGATAAACTAATTATAAAAAGTAAATGGTTTATATTAAAATCATAAAATACATTTCGAGTTTCAGCCCTCCATATGCTTACAAAATAATGATTGATAATTTTTAAGGTCGAACCAATTAATTACACTGAGAGAAAATCTATTGACGGTTAATAGAAATTTAATAATCGTAGAACAAAACTTCAATAAAACGTGACAACTAAGTTCATTAGTAATCACAATAATTGAAGCCACTGTGCTTATGAAAGCAATAAAAAACAAGGAATATGAATGTTGTAGTAGCTATAAAAGATTTTAGTGACTGTTGTCTCTCTATGTATCTAATAACCAACATTAATAAAGGCAAATAACTGCTACCAATTTGTTGTTTTACAACAGGCAATTATTAATCTAATAACCGTATAAATACTGGCATCCTAGCAAGTTAATCTTTTAACTTTTAAATTGCACGCTAATTTTAATTAGATTTTATTAATAGTTATACTTTGTAATACTTTATTAATGAGACCACTGACGCCATCGACAGCGAAGATTCTTCATGATCTCCATTAACAATCTGTCAATAAGCCACAAGTAGGTATCTCCATTCATCGGCAGAATCGCAAACTTTGAGTCCAACCGGCCGAGTACGACCGAGGGAATATACTAATGGATTTTAGACGTGATATAATGACAGTTAGGTCACCAATAATGATAATTAAGAAACATTTTATTGATGTACGTTAATAACGGTACTTACCAGTAGTTTTAATAATTTTGTTGGCCGTCTGTTAAGGATTAGCCTGTTAACAGAATACTAGTAATAACATATTTTGAATAAAAAGTATATACGTAGGGTAATAGCATACACCAATTATTGTAGTTAGATAATCAATAGTCGCAAAAAGACCATTTTAGCAAAGCCTTTTTATGTGTTTTTACTGTGTCTAAATGCTGGAATTATTAAACATTTTGTAGTAGCAAGACAATTTCGACAACGGTTATCAAGGCTTTCTTAGCAAAGTAGTTTAATAAATATAATTTTATATTTAAAATAAAAATAAATAATATAAAATTAATGCTATTTTCGACGAAAAATAATATACCCTAATAATTATTATCGTAATTAATATTTTATTTGGCCAGATTAAAGTGTATAATCCTAAGTAAAATTTAATGTCAAGAAACTCCTTTCCAATAACCAAAATATTCGTGAAATAGTATAATTTTAATAAAAAATACTTGAAAAACCTATTAAATTTTTTGAATCCACTGCTATGCAGGGCGCCCTATTTCTTGACCCGTTGCATGGGTAACTTTTTTATTAGTAGAGATACAAAAACGCTTAAATGAGCAAATTAGTGCAGTTTCGTATTAGTAATTGTACGGTAAGGCGAAAAATTATATACGGGGGAAGGTTGAAAAGTTATTGACAAAAAACGAAAAATCCAATTTTTCTATTATCCCTCGTAGCTCGTTCATTTGAAGAGTTAGAGAAAAATGCTTCACATGTTTTTTGCAGTATTTTTCATGTAAAATGACATGCACTTGCTACTTTTTATATATCTCTTAAAATGGTTGAGAATCACAGTAAAATATATTTTTTTTAAATGTAATGGGTAGGTGGCTGTGACATTAACCGAAAGTCCCCTTTTTTCTCTTTCAGATGATATAACATAGTCCATAATTTATCCTTACAAAAGTAATAATAATCGTTGTTTTTAAAGAAAGTTTATTGTCACATCAAGAATGCTATGGATTATGGAACAAAAGAATGTTTTGAGAACAGAAATTATTAATTAATTAATTATATTGAAGTAAATGTTCGAAATGACCACCATCCTGTTGGATACATAGTAAGCAACGTTTCTGGATACTTCTTAAAACATTATTTATTGTATGTCCATGTATGCTTCTAATTGCATCTTGAATCCTGACTTTTAGATCCTCTATATCTAGAGGAGCTGTCACATAAACTTTATCTTTCAATAACCCCCAAAGAAAGAAATCTAAGGGGGTCAAATCAGGTGTTCGCGCTGGCCAGTCGATATCCATTCTATTTCCTATAACATTATCAAACTGTTCATGTAAATATTGTTTTACCTCGCGGGAATTATGCGCAGGTGCTCCATCGTGTTGGAAGTATTTAAGATTTCTAAAAATATGAAGTGGTAATTCATTTAAATATTCCTCTGTTAGAGTATTCCTTAGAAATGAAGGTAATTATTCGCATTCAAATTATCTTCGTAAAAATATGGGCCAATAATTTTGCCACAAAAAATTCCACACCACACATTTATCCCAAATTGACGTTGATTTCTTCTTTCAGAAACAAGATGTGGATTTTCTCGGCACCACATTATGTTATTATGGCGGTTAAAAATACCATTGTTGGTAAATCTACTTTCATCACTGAATAAAATCTTTTTCCAGAAGTCTAGATCCTCTTCGCATTTTGAAATGTACCATCGACAAAATGTCATCCTTCTTTGATTATCAGCTGGATATAAAGTATTGCATATGGAATAATGATAAGGCTTTAAATTGTTACCTTTTAAAATAGCTCTTACAGTTTCCTTGGAAGTGTTGCAGTGATGTGCAATTTCTGCAGTTGAAGAATCAGGTTTAAAATTTACATAAGCCAAAACATTTATTTCAGTGTCTTCATTGAAGTTTCTTTCATCCTTAGGCTTTGAAAAAGAACCGTATAATCGTATATTATTTTCCAGCTGTCTAAATGTTCTATGATGGGGTTGTCTTCGTTCCATGTAAGTTTCAAAATAAAGATTCGCTGCAGCTTGTGCATCTCGATTTTGGTTATAATAACAAAATAGCATATCATTTTTCTCTTCGTTGGTGTACATATTTGCAACACTATTATCTTGTATGCAGTATTAATAATAAACAATAAACTACTTAACAAAAACTAAAAATGTCACTTATGATCTGTCAATAATTAAATGCCAACTAGACGTTTTTAAAAATATATCAGGAATCTTATTTTTTGTTTTATTTCCATAGCATTCTTGATGTGACAATAAACTTTCTTTAAAAACAACGATTATTATTACTTTTGTAAGGATAAAATATGGACTATGTTATATCATCTGAAAGAGAAAAAAGGGGACTTTCGGTTAATGTCACAGCCACCTATCCATTACATTTAAAAAAAATATATTTTACTGTGATTCTCAACCATTTTAAGAGATATATAAAAAGTAGCAAGTGCATGTCATTTTACATGAAAAATACTGCAAAAAACTTGTGGAGAATTTTTCTCTAACTCTTCAAATGAACGAGCTACGAGGGATAATAGAAAAGTTGGATTGTTCGTTTTTTGTCAATAACTTTTCAACCTTCCCCCGTATATAATTTTTCGCCTTACTGTAGAATTACTAATACGAAACTGCACTAATTTGCTCATTTAAGCGTTTTTGTATCTCTACTAATAAAAAAGTTACCCATGCAACGGGTCAAGAAATAGGGCGCCCTGTATATCAATTCAAATATTTAATATTGAGTAAATTAGAGATCTCTCTGAATATAATATTTGTAATGTACCGTTAAATCAAAATTATTTGTTTTATTAAAATCGAGGCGGCTTTAACATAGAGACGACGGCGTTTCATTAAAAAATGTGCTCTAAAATGCTGGCACATACATACATGCCTGCACCTGTATTATTCATTAATTATTTGTCTGGAAATATGCCAGCAAATAAAAGCAAGAAACTAAACAGGCCAACAACATCCCTATAAAAATTATATTAATATATTTAATTGTAGGTACCGGGTTTTCCAACGATATGACTCACCCCCTATATCTTTTTTATTTTTGGTGCTAAAAAAAAGTTTTATACAAAAGTTTTATAATTTTTTTACGAGCTTTCCAGATATGTAGTTGATCAGCCAAAATGAGGGCAGCTTAAAGAAATATGAACCTAGGTTCAATTTTTTTAAATGGAATACCCTGTATATTTTTTGATTATTGCATTCTACTGGTTTTTCTGATTTCAAAAATATATATACATGCTATAATCGCTGGAACAGTTGTCATTTAAGGAGCTTTTTATAACATGTCTTGCAAGCTACTACTTCTATTTGAGGTTCCGTTTCTATCCAAGGCTAATGTGATAAATGAACAATGTCTAAGGTAGCTGCAGCTTCTGTGTTATAAAAAAAGCTCCATAAAATGACAACCGTTGCAGCGATTATATACATATATTTTTGAAATCAGAAAAACCCGTAGAATGCAATAATCAAAAAATATACAGGGTATTCCATTTAAAAAAATTGAACCTAGGTTCATATTTCTTTAAGCTGCACTCATTTTGACTGTTCAACTACATATCTGGAAAGCTCGTCAAATATTATAAAACTTTTGTGTAAAACTTTTTTTTAGCATCAAAAATAAAAAAAATATAGGTGTGAGTCATTTCGTTGGGAAACCCGGTACGGTTGGCACAATTTGAATGAAAATTATACAAAACAGTTTCGAACTCGGTTTTGAATAAGGGCTGTATAAGATTTTATACAATTTTATTAAGTTGACAACGTCTGTTCTCAACACATTTTTATTATATGTATTTCCTTTCACTGAGTTACACGTCGTAAAACTATTTTGTTACGAACTTTTTCAATCTGAATTAGAGTAGTTAAGTCTTCGATTCCATTTGTTCCATATATTATTATTTTCAGGTTGCAATAAAGTATTACCGTATAGTATTAAAAGAATTCCTCCCTCTCCCTTTTCCTTTCACACTCTATAAAAAAGAAAAAGTACTTAATATGGAAACTGAAAATAGTTAAAATAAAATCAACTATTTCAATTAAATGAAAATTCAATTACGTTTATCTGCGATTTAGCACGATTCTTGTAATAATAGGCTTAGATATTAATTTGATCAAAATAAGAGAGGCAGGAAAATTGAGTTGCCTCCTTAAAAAGTTTTATAAGGGTTGGTTCTCTCAAGCGTATGTCATTTCCTTAGATCAATGAGAACAAATAAGTGAAGAAAATGTGCTCCTTGCAGATAACAGTGAAAGGCCATAGAGTTCTTTATTTCACTTGCAAAAATATCGTTCCTTTCAGTGCCCCAAGTAAAGTCTGGCGTGCATAAAGCCTAATGTTTCAGAGATGATACCCTTAAAATACCCACCGAAAAAGCGGCAGTATGCTTGAATATTTTAATAAGTATGAAGCGTGAAAAGCTGAAATTGTTTTTAAATCTAATTTGTAAGTTCACTCGGTATATAGCTGGAAGCATAGATAGTTTGTATTCTCTAGTCGGGTATTCCTTTAAAATATAGTTTGCAGTGAAATTGTGCACGATGTAAGTGCATGAAAATGAAATTTGAGAAGAGAAGCTTCCGCGACTTTCTTTCATACAGCGTAGGTAACAAAAATAATAGAAAATAATGATGCTAAAAAGGAACACAGAAAATATTTACTCCATAGGTAATAAAATGTAATATGGAATTTTACTTCAAGTATTTTGTATGTACCGGCTGGCCAAATTTGCTTGCTATTATAGGACAATTTTTGAAATTAGTAAGGGAGATGCAAACAATTTAACCTACTTTTGTGAGTTATTGGTAAAAATTCGATTTTTCAAATTTTCGGTGCCTGCGCATATCACGGTTATTTGAGATATTAGAAAAAAACAACTTATATATTCTTCACACATTTTTGATAGAATGAAAACTGACAAATTTTTCTGATTGTAGAATCAGTCTTAACGATTTTTTATAGAATCTTTATTTTTATGTTTTCCTTTCGCGTCATTTCGTTTTCGCCTACTAGGCGTATACCTTTTGATATTTTTTTTGTTTTAGTTTTTTTGAAGACTGTGATGACTGTCTCGTCCTTTATGGATAGCAAAGTTTCCTTTTTTTCATGTTTTTATTAGTAGGTATAGGTGCACTCAACGTGGGAACTGTTTGATGATCGTGGGAAATTTTGGGTGACTGCGCACACGAGGCATTTCTTTGTCGGCAAACATCAAAAGACCCACGCCGACACCCCTGCAAATTCAAATTTGTAGTATACAGGAAGAATTAATATTAAAAACTATGCAAAGTCTATCAGAACTAACAGAACTACAGAAAAAATGCCGCCACTGACAGAATGGCAGCTGATTAAAAAAAAACAGGTTATGGGAAAAAAGACATGTCTATTTTCTAATTGTCTAATTTTTTTATAATTTCTTGATAAAAAAGTAACTGAGCTTGATAAAATATACTTACTTTTTTCTTTTAACAATTTACAAGTCTGCTTAGCGGCAAATTAAAGTAAAAAATTAGACATGTTATATTGTATATTGTTTTATTTAAAGACATAATTAACTAAAAAAGCAATAACAACAATATAACAACACAACAAAAATGACAACAGTAAGACTAAAGGATAAAATTATCTCCACATGAATTATATCTTCAAATTACATTTTGAACTGAATTGCTGATGTGAACATTTAAAACTGAATTTACACATTGAATAAAATTTTTTCTTAGGTGGTTCATATTATTGTTGGTTATTTTATAGAATTTTTCTTTTAAATGTAAAGGAAAAAAGAAAAAAACTGTTAAAAATGCCTACCTTCTTAATCCAAACCTTCCTAAAAGCATTTTTAGCTAAAATCAATAAAAAAATTTCAACTTATCATTGAAACCAGGACGAAACTGAACTTTGTTAACAAATTTTGGATAATCATATTCTAAATGTGTCCAAATATTTTACAATTCTAATCTTCTCTTCTAATTTGATCCAGATGTAAATAAATTTAATTCTTTATCCACGACCATTATATTAGGAAGGTTTAATACGTCTGTTTTCCGTGGATTTGAGGCCTTCTAATACACTAATGGATTGATTCATAATTACACGCTGTTGACAAATAAACAAACACATGTCATAGAAAGCACTCCAAGACTTTCTAGTTTTCAGCTCAAAATCAATATTCTTGGTCAAAATAAATTTCTCAAATCTGACGTTTTTCAAAACCAGAATTTTTCACCTGCTCTTAAATGGCTTTCACTCTCCTAATTACATTCGGAAATTAACAGCCTTTAACCTTCTCGAAAACCCACGTTTTCTCGTGGACTAAAGGCTTGGTAATCTCCTTATATACTTAATAACTATAAGACGACCACAGATAATAATAGAGTGCAGTCAAATCCGGAGATCTGTGTGGCAAATTCCAAGGTTCCTTGCGATGATGAGTCCTGAGGTTTTGAATTTGTGCTAAAAGCAAATTAAATTTTCGACACTCTATAGGCAAATGAGCGACACTTGGCGTACCAGCACAAAGCTTATGGATTTCTCTAACTATATGTGGAGTACTGCTTGCATTTGAAAATGTCCGCAGTAAATATCTTCAAATGTCTCAGTGTCCACAGTGTCAAACCGATTTTTATTTTTAATCATTATTATCTCAGAAATAGTTAAACTTAGGTATAGGGAAGTATGATGCAACTCCCCCGAAACTCATGTGTAGAAATAAAATATGTAGTAAACAAAGATACATTCGGAAGGTTACAAAACAAATACAAAAGGTTGATGTCAACTTCCAGTATAACCGGAGGTGCGTGAGCAATAAGTATATTTTCATTAAAAAGATCAGGGCTTGTTACCTAGGCAAAAAAAGTTCAATGATGACCAAATGTCAATGATGAAATGTGAATGATCATGTTACGAATTGAGATAGTAAGGCCTACCTCAATGGTTTTACGTGATATGTTTCCGCGCTCGTAAATATGAGATAACTAGTTTTTTTGGTTGAACCGCGATGGACATTATTAATATATCAACGTTTCAGCTCCTATTTTCGAGTTATTTTAAAGTAAAGAGGAACGAGGAATAAAGTATGGAAATTTTCTGAAACCTCAATCTACCTATTCCAAGGAAAGGAAAGGATTAGGATGTGGTTCGAATCAAAATTTTTAATCAGTCTACAACAATTCAAGATTAACTTATTTTTGAATCATTGCATTTTTCAATAATAGAATTATAATATTATTAAGTACACTTTCATTGAAAGAACGAAGAAAACCAACATTGTGTGTAAATTAAGAAGTAATTGTTTTTGTAAATGTTATTGTACCCATATTCTCCAAATGTTCATAATAATGTACCTATAAGTTTTATGGTAAATAAATAAAAAGCTACATTGGATGTTGTATTATATTAATATAGCAACAGGTTATAGTTAATTTCATTTAATGTTACTCTAACATTCTGATGGATTTATTTGGTAAGTAAGTGATATCAAATATCAAATCAGGTGAACTTCAATTCTGGATTTAATAAAAATTTGGTTATAAGTACAAAATAAAATTTTTAAATAAATAGTGGTTTCCTTATTTTAACCAACACAAAAAGTGGAGTATTATAATGTTTGCCTATAATCACCATTTTATATAAAAATCAAAATTTGTATACATATCATATTGCTAATTCAGATGGATATTAATTTCCCTGTATTAAAATTTATTATTTGGTAAAATGAACAAAATACTAGATATCACGACCAAATTTTTTTTTCGGTGTATATGAAGTATCAATGTATTTGAAGGTAAGTTCTTCGATCTGACAGAATATCCGCCTAGAAATAAAAAATAATTTGAAGCATTTCTAGTCCAGACCTCAATTTGCAACCTTCTGCATTTTTTACAAACAATACCCGCCGCCTATTTACTAAAAGTTTGACGAATATAATTACTTAGTGCAAACATGCCTTCAGCGAAACGTTCACTCTGAGCAGTCTACGATAATTTGAGTGTATTCCCATAAAATAGCTAACTTGCAAAATTTACATGGGAAACATGGTATGTAAACTTATAAAAATGCATTAGTTTAAGGCTTACATATCTGTAACAGAACTTTTCTGTTCGGTCGATTGCGCTGGTCATTGTTCTTAATTTCATTGTCATTGTTAAAAACATTAGTTGCAAAAGTAGACAAAAGTCTTCTCTTACGTAGAAATAAGTACCATTAAGTTATACGACTAATGTAATCAAGTTTCTGGATAAGATATCTATCTACCTTCCAACTGGAGATACAGAATACGAAATGGCCAATTTTAGGGTAATAACGGACATTTTGCATGCTCTACTCAGCTGTATAATGTAGGTTTGTATTTCGCTAGCTTATCTTGTGCCCTTTGGAACTTTTATTCCCTTTACATTTTATAAATGTAGGTTTATCTTATTTTTAGGCTCCTTTATTTGATTTATTAAGTAGAGACATCATGACTTGAATTAATTAGGTTTTAATAAATTTTGTCATACGTTTTTGATGTTTAACAGGGTGCTATATATACTCGTAAATATATATATATATATATATATATATATATATATATATATATATATATATATATTATAATAATTTTATTTTAATTAAACTTGTTTGTAATTCAATTTAAATTTTTAACTCCTTTATTTTTTTGGGTTAAATTATATTTGCCTCGACTTATTTATAGCATTTATTGAATATTTAAATTAATTTTATTTTAATTAAATTTGAGTTTAGTTTTGGGCGCCAAATTATATTTTAGTTTATAGTAAATTTTCGTAATTTTTAATTTTCTCAATTAATCAACTTCCATGTTATACATAAGAAAACATTATGCTTACCTCCTTAATCTACAACTCCTTCTTTTCAGCTATTCACCTATATTCACTCTATTTTGTTTTTATTTTAAATAATTTAAAAGTTATCTAATTTAATAAAATTTTTTAGAAATTGAATCTATTGAATTGTTTAATTAATTTGGAACAATGATTGACTCTTTTTCAGGTGGGGTTCATTACAAATATTTTCTTGACTGTAATATTTTTAATTTAATATAATAAATTTTTTTTTTTTTATTTTTTAATTTTAAAAGTATTCTGTAAATTTGTTCTAGCAAATAAACCTCTAGTTAAATTTAACAATCCTTATTTTATTTTAATCAAATAGAAACATATGTCCGTGGACAAAAACTTGATCTATACAAATTTATGTAATTTGGGTTGCCTAACATCTTACTATTTGCAGATCTATTAATAAACACTTTACATAACTGTACTCAACTATATAAATTCTGCACAAACAGGTTATGTTGCTTAAACTAAAACTAAAATATTACTAATTATGCAAAACTATTATTAAAATTGTTCATATGTGTGACAAATTCTGGATATTATTCTTCTTCTGGATCATTTCTCTGGATCTCTTTTAAGGTAAGTGCTTTATTTAGACTCCTGTCTATTTTAGGCCTGACTTTTTATCTAGATAATCTGTTATAGCTATATATTTAAAATCGTCTTATTAATACAATTAAATGAAAATATAATCTCTATATTTCTGCTTGTAGATCTCTGCTATCTTTTCTCCAGCTGTGCATTAATTTTAAGCAAGTGATTTGACAAACAAACTTACTTTGAGGTTATCTTGCTATCCCTGCTTATCTCTCGATATATTTTTTAACAACTTTCCTTCTCAATTTCTAGTCAAAATTCCACTTTTTTTCTTGATTTTTCAAAAAGGACGCCGCCTCGGTTTTTTCCAAATTTATTATTCTATCTCTTAGCAACAATTTCTATTCATTCTTTTTCATGGAACTTCGATTTTACCCATGTCTTTAGTCACTCTTTTGCACTTAAAAGTCTTTTCTTAAACACTTCAATTTACTTTAAATTGTTTTTTAATACTTTTTAAAAACTACTCTCTTATTTAATTAACAAATTTATATTACTTAATTTATTATTTAACTATGCTTATTTTCCAAAACAAATCCCTTATTTTATTTTAAAATACCTTCTCTTATCTAGTTACTATCTGTCAAAATTTTATTTGATTATAATTTAAATGTCCTTAATTCTCACAATTCAATATATGAATTTTAATAAATCATTGATAACTTTCCAATTACTTATTCATTCCTTTTGAAATTTAATAATCTTAAACTTTAATCTTTTCTGATTGAATATATGTCAATAGCTCTGGTTTTATTTTACTTTTTCTAATTGTACTGTGCCTAAATATTGTCATGTGTCTAACATTTTACATATGTATCAATCATATATTTATCCCTATAATTCTTTTAGTAGATCTAGAATGTCTTAAATTTCCCAAATTTTATTTTTGATAATTTGTAAACTTTTATTTTCAAATTTCTAAAATCAAATTTCTTATTTTTCTTTTAACTATTCTTTATATTCATATAATTGGTTAATATTATAAATTCCTATTATTCTATCATTCTCTGGATCTTTAATCTCATAACTATTCAAACCATTTTTATTATTTATTTTAAATGGACCATGATAAGGTAACATTAACTTAGCACAGATTTTTTTATCTTTGTCTGATACTCTTAACTTTCGTACAATGACTAAATCTCCTTCTTGAAATTGTTTATGGTGTTTTTGTGTTCTGATTTGTCTTTGTTGATATTTTTGTGCAGCTCTATCTAATCTTGTGTTTACTGTATGTAATAATGTATTATAGTCTGTATTTGTTTGTTTAATCCAAGGTCTGTCTGGTTGTATGTTCTTTAGTAATTGTATTGGAGCTTCTCCCGTTACATTATTTGGAATATTGTTAATATAATGCTGAATTTTTCCCAATTTTTCTTCCCATGAAATATGATCATGATTAACAAGTAATCGTAAATATTTGAGAATCTCTTTTATGTATCTTTCAGCAGGATTTGCATTAGGATGTCGTATGCTTGTATATCTTGGTGTAATGTTTGATTTTTTAAAATAGTCTTGTATCTTCTCGTTTTGAAAATAAGTTGCATTATCCAAAATACAATTTTTTATTTCACCATTCTCTTGTCTGTATTTAGTCAAAAGTCTTTTTACAGTTGTAGTATTTGTCCGTCTGCAAGCGTATGTAGTCACAAATTTAGAAAAAACGTCTACGATTACAAAAATATGTTTGTTGCCTTGTCTACTAGTAATTAAGTTGGAACAAAAATCAATTGCTATTAATTCTCCAGGTTCTGTGGCTCTGATGGATCTAGGATATCCAGTAAAATGTTTATTTTTTTCTTTAGCCAATTGACATAGTTTACACTTTGTTATTTCGTCCTTTGTTATGTTTTTGTCATGTCTGTTAAAATAATTTTCTCTAAATATTTTCCATGTCTTATTAATACCTATATGTCCATAATTTTGATGTAAATTTCTAATAATTTGTCGTGTGTTTTCGTCTGTTATTACAAATAATTCGTCATTCCCTATCTGTTTTATGTACATGTTGTCTCTGAGTATGGTTTTCTGTTTGTCTGCGTCTGTTAATTGTGTTTGATCATGTATTATGTTATGTTTTGAAAATATTCCCTCGTCTTGTTTTAAAATGTTAACTCCTACTTTTACCTTTTGTGTTGTGTCTGTATTGTCTCCGTCCATTCTTGTCAATGCGTCAGCTAATATGTTTTGTTTTCCTGGTATATGTTCAATTTTAAAATCGTATTCTGTCAATAGTAATGCCCATCTATGTATGCGGCTGTTTCCAAATTTGTAGTTTAGTATAGATGTCAATGCTTGATTGTCAGTTTGTATAGTAAATTTATTCCCTAGTAAGTAAAATCTTAATTTAGAAATAGATACGATTATACTCAAAATTTCAAGTTCCGAAACGCTATAATTCTTTTCATGTGTCTTTGTCACTCTTGATATAAAATTTATAGGTATTTCTCTGTCTCCATGTTTTTGTAGTAGTACTCCAGCTATTCTCTGTGTTGATGCGTCAGTTCGTAATATGAAAGGTTTGTTATAGTCAGGGTGGTATATTTGTAAGTTTTTGGTCACTATATGTTTAATTTGTTTAAAAGTCTGTTCGTGTAATTCAGTCCAATTCCATCGTACGTTTTTCTTAAGTAGTTGTATAAGTGGGTATTCAAGTTGTGTAATGTCAGGAATTATTCTTTTAAAATAATTGATCATACCTAAAAATCCTCTGAGTGTTTTAAGATTCTTTGGTCTTGCAAAATTTTGTATGACTTCTATTCTTTCAGAATCCATGGAAATTCCCTCATTATTTATTTTATATCCCAAATAAGTTACCTGCGATTTTACAAATTCGCATTTCTCGATGTTAAGTTTTAACCCTGCTTGGTCTAATTCATCCAATACAATATCTATATGTGTGTAGTGTTCTTCCAGTGTTTTAGAATATATTAAAATGTCGTCAATGTAATGTACTACAAATGTGTCGTGTTTGTTTAAGATTTGATGTAAAGCTCTCACTAATGCTGCGCATGAACTCTGCAAACCAAAAGGTGTTACACAAAAATGGAAAACCTCTCCATCTATTGAAAAACCTGTGTATTTTCTGCTTTGTTTGTCCAAAGGTATAAGCCAAAAACTATGCTTCAAATCAATTTTGGTAAAATATTTAACTTTTGTGATTCTGCCTAATATTGCTTCTATCGAAAGTGGTTTCTCGTATTGTGGAATAGTATATCTATTAATATTTCTTGCGTCTAAACATAGCCGTATCTCATTGTTGCGTTTTCTTACCACTAATATTGGATTAAGAAAAGGTGTGGTACTCCTTTCTATAATACCTTGTTCAAGTAAACTTTGTAATTCTATTCTTACCTCGTCTTTATATTTATAGGGTATCGGATAACTTTTTACTGTAAAACTATCAATGTCTTTTACTTTAAGATGATGAGTGTATTTTTGTGCAAATCGAGTTCCTTCTTTTACCAATCCTCCATACTTATTTAATAAAATTCCCACCTTTTCTTTGTGCTCTTGTGCACAGTTTAATATAATATTTAATTCATTATAATTAAAATTATCATTATTATTTATATAATTAATCCCCTTATTATTATTAAATTCTATTCCTTCATTAACTACAGGGTGTCTCACGGTGACCACCCATTAGAATATTTCAGAGACTACTTCGATTTGAGTTTTGAAAATTTGTGCAGTGGGTTTTCAGGACATGCCCTCCTCAAATAAAATAATGGCGCACATGTAGCACTTCCGGTTATACCGGAAGTTGACCCCATCTCCGTTATTTTAAATGGAACACCCTGTATATTATTGTGATTTTGGATTCTGCGTTCGATTTTAGGTGGACTTTTATTAAGGTTCCCTATTCTTAAAATTAACGGTTATCGAAATATTTAAATTTTTTTGGAAAAATGGGAAAAAACAGTAACTTACTTTAAACCATGTGGATTCTACTGTGGAAACACTACATCAATAAAATTTATAAGAGTTGAAGCTAGATCCATAAGCTTCTCATTCATACATCGAGAATGATCTAATTGTATACAGGGTGGTGGAAATTTATTGCCGAGTTTAGTTAACTTCAAACATCAATAACTTGGTTTTTTCAAATGGAACACCCTATATATTTTGCCATATCCTGATGCCAAATTTTATTCTCTTTCTACTGGTATTATGGTTCCCTATACCTATCTCTTTTAGTTTTCAAGTTATTTCATGTTTTTAATGCAATGAAAAATTTTCAGTAAATTTTATGCTAGGATGGCTGTGATATTCCTAGCAGAATTCGAAACAAACAACTAAAATCTGTCAACACTTACCTATTGTCAATTTACAGTCGACAGTGACGTTTAAACTTGGTGTAAAATAGTGTTTAAAGTAAATATAAAAGTAGTGTCAAGAAATGGATAATGAAAATACATATTCAAATGCTGTCATTCTGAATTTATTTATCATTTATGGAGAATGTAGCAAGATCATAAGTAGAACTTGCAGAGTGTTTAACGAAAAATATCCTCATTTACCACCAATTAGTAAATAGGAATTTAAAAGAAAAATAAGAGATCAAAAATACAATATGGGGTTAGAACGAGCGGTGGAGATATAACAAAATAAATAAATAAACAACAGTGAGAAGAATAAACGTAGCTATAATCTAATCTAATTTCTATTTTCGATATGACCCCCATCTTCTCTCAGACAGCAGAGTACTCTTGCCATGAATCCGTCTGTAACAGCTCTAGAAATCTGGACTGCTGGTAAAGCCTCAAATGATCTTATTCGTGCAACTAGATCTTCCTTCGATTGAATTGGCGTGGAATACACCTTTTGTGCACCCCAAAGAAAGAAATCTAGAACTGACAGATCTGGGGATCTGGCTGGCCAATCCCAGAGTCCTAAGCGCCTTATCCATCTATCCTCAAACATTGCATCAAGTTCTTGGTCGATCGCATTCCCACAGTGAGCTGGAGCACCATCTAATTGGTACCAACAACTTACCAATTGAGCTAAGGGTAGATTATCGACAAAATCAGCCACTATACTTTGCAAGATATCAAGGTATCTTTGCGTAGTTAGATTGTCCTCGTAAATATGATACCGAACCTGATTGTCTTTAATTAAACAGAAAACGTTAACACTAAACTTGTTTTGATAATTTCTTTCTCGAGTGACGTGCGGGTTTACATAAGTCCAAAAGTGATTATTGTGTCTATTAAAAATCCCTTCTCTGCTAAATTTTGATTCATCTGTCCAAATAATTTTACGCAAAAACTGTGGATCTTCTTGGGTTCGCATTAGAATCATTTGACAAAATTGTATACGTCGTTCAGCATCTCCTTGTTGAAGTGCAGAAACAAGATTAAATTTGTATGGATGTAGACCTCTACTTTTTAAAATCCTCTGGATGGAAGCTTTTGAGACTCCTAGATCCCGTTCGGCAGCACGAATTGAGGATTTGGGATATGCATGAAAATACGCCAAAACATTTACTACGTTACCCTCATCTACAGTTACACGTTTCGGCAAATTTCTCTCTGCAGAAATATTACCATATTCAATTTGATTCCTTAAAATTCTTCTTAATTTTTCTCTACTCATCGGTGGTAAATGAGGATATTTTTCGTTAAACACTCTGCAAGTTCTACTTATGATCTTGCTACATTCTCCATAAATGATAAATAAATTCAGAATGACAGCATTTGAATATGTATTTTCATTATCCATTTCTTGACACTACTTTTATATTTACTTTAAACACTATTTTACACCAAGTTTAAACGTCACTGTCGACTGTAAATTGACAATAGGTAAGTGTTGACAGATTTTAGTTGTTTGTTTCGAATTCTGCTAGGAATATCACAGCCATCCTAGCATAAAATTTACTGAAAATTTTTCATTGCATTAAAAACATGAAATAACTTGAAAACTAAAAGAGATAGGTATAGGGAACCATAATACCAGTAGAAAGAGAATAAAATTTGGCATCAGGATATGGCAAAATATATAGGGTGTTCCATTTGAAAAAACCAAGTTATTGATGTTTGAAGTTAACTAAACTCGGCAATAAATTTCCACCACCCTGTATACAATTAGATCATTCTCGATGTATGAATGAGAAGCTTATGGATCTAGCTTCAACTCTTATAAATTTTATTGATGTAGTGTTTCCACAGTAGAATCCACATGGTTTAAAGTAAGTTACTGTTTTTTCCCATTTTTCCAAAAAAATTTAAATATTTCGATAACCGTTAATTTTAAGAATAGGGAACCTTAATAAAAGTCCACCTAAAATCGAACGCAGAATCCAAAATCACAATAATATACAGGGTGTTCCATTTAAAATAACGGAGATGGGGTCAACTTCCGGTATAACCGGAAGTGCTACATGTGCGCCATTATTTTATTTGAGGAGGGCATGTCCTGAAAACCCACTGCACAAATTTTCAAAACTCAAATCGAAGTAGTCTCTGAAATATTCTAATGGGTGGTCACCGTGAGACACCCTGTATACATACATTCATACTCTCTTGCATTGTTTTTTTCACCATTTTAAATTGTAACTGAACATCTTTATATTTGACTATTTTCTTATCATAATTAATAATTATTTTATTTTTAGCTAGTTCATCCGATCCTATTATAAATTCTGCTGGTAAATTTGGTACTATTAAAAATTGTAATTGAATAGGCTTGTCATTCATGTTTAGAGTAATATTAATAGATTTATTTATTTCACACAATTTTTTATTATTTGCTCCAATTAATGTTAGTTTATTTATTCTAACTATATTACTTGATAATTTTGAAAATTTTTCTATTACTTGTTGATTTACCATACTTATTTCTGATCCAGTATCAACTAACATAAGCATATCATTATTTAAATATTTTACATTTATATAAATTAAATTTTCTTGATCATTAAAAGTTAAATCATTTTCTAATGTTATAAATTCTCTAGGATGTACATAATTATTTTGGCTTATTTTGTGTAATTCTTTAGGCTTGCAATTTATTGAAAATTTTGTGTTTCAGAATTTCTGTTCAATGATTGTGATCTTGTTTGTGTCTCCTGCCTCACATTCCCTACTGGTTCTCTATCAGCAGATCGAGCTCTTTGTGTGTTTTGTGTTTCTGTAAAATTTACACGTCTGTGTTGTGCATCTGTGTTGTTATTTTGTGTATTATTTGTATTATGATCTTGTCTATTATTGTAATTTTCATTATTGTAACGTGAATTATATCTTGAATTGTGATTTGTGTTATTATTTGTATTATGTTGTGCATTGTTATTTCTGTAGTAGGTTTGGTCATTGTTTCTGTATTGATTTGTATTAAAATTCCTGTTATAGTTAGAATTATTATAATTATTGTTATTAAAATTGTTATTATTATTAAAATTTGTGCCTCTGTTACGTTCATTATTTTGGTATCTATTATTATTTTGATTTCCTTGTCTAAAATTGTTATTGTTATTGAAACCTCTGTTATTTGTATTATTTTGTCTAAAATTTTGGTTATTATCTCGATTATTATTGACATTAAAATTTTGAAAATTATCCTGTCTATTATTTGAATTTATTCTATTTGAATTATTATTTATCATATTATTATAATTTGAATAATTATGTTGATTTCTTTGAATTCTACTGATATAAATATATAATTGCTCCATATTAGATATGTTTTGAATTGAGATTGTTTCCGATATCTCAGGCTTAAAATGTCTAGCAATGTACAAAACTATTTCAGATTCTGTTAATTTTGGAGTTAAATACTGACTTATAGCATATATTCTCATTATGTAATCTGTCATGGAATTTGATAAATTTTCATTAAATCTACCAAAATATAATTTCTCCCTAACATTCATTTGTGCATTTTCACCCCAATAATGTTTTAAGAAATTTCTTTCAAAGTCCCCATAATTTTCTATTTCCGCTTCTTTACTCCCAAACCAAATTAATGCATTTCCCTCTAAATTATCTCTTATTATTTCTTTCATATCTTCTTTATCTTCTATATTCTCCATTCTTCGTTTTAATGATCTCACAAATACAGTAGGATGTAATTTGTGAATATTTCCTGAAAATTTATTCATTTTGTCTTCTTTAACCCATCTTATCATTTTTGTGTTTCCCATGCCTATTTCTTGTTTTTCTTTAATTTCTTGCAATTGTTTTCTTATTGACTGTATTTCCTTTTCTCTTTTCTCATCCTCTTCTGTTCCATTTCTTACATTATAGCTGATCCCTATTTTTATGTCTTCTTTTACCTTTTCTATCTCGATTTTATTTTGTTCTGTTTTGTTTTCTACTTGTTCTAATTTCTTATCTAAAATCTGTTGATTTTCTGCCACTATTTGACCTTGTATGTCCAATTTCTTAATTTCCTTCCCATTTTCCTCATGTTTCTTCTCCATAGTTTCTTTCCATTGTTCATTTTCTTCATGAATTTCCTTTTTTACTTGTTCAAATCTATTTTCGATTTTTCTATAAACATCCTGTATATTTTCTGTTAATAGTTTTTTTATGTCTTCATCCCTCTTCTTCATTTCTTCGTCCCTCTTTTTCATGTCTTCTTCCCTTTTTTTATTTTCTTCTTCAATCTTCTTTTTTAATTCTTCATCCCTTTTCTTCAAATCTTCTTGCATTTCTTTAGTAGTCTTGCTTAAGTTTCTATTTTCTTCTTGTATTTCTTTAGTAGTCTTGCTTAGGTTTGTTAATACTTCTGTCATCATTCTCTGCCATGAAATATCTTCTTCCTTCTGTCTTGTTTCTTCTGTAGCTTGAGTTACTTCTGTTCCCTCTGTTACTATTGATGTCTGCTCATCACTTTCCTCCATAGTCCTTTCTTCACTACTATCATTTTCTTGTTCTTCTCCAATTTTTCTGTTTCTTAAATCCATTTTTTTTTATTCTATTCTATTTTCTTTACCACGACTCTGTTGTTACAATCGCCACACTTGGTTGGTAAATTTGTAATATTCGCCCCACGTTTATGGTGCCAATTTATAATAATTTTATTTTAATTAAACTTGTTTGTAATTCAATTTAAATTTTTAACTCCTTTATTTTTTTGGGTTAAATTATATTTGCCTCGACTTATTTATAGCATTTATTGAATATTTAAATTAATTTTATTTTAATTAAATTTGAGTTTAGTGTTGGGCGCCAAATTATATTTTAGTTTATAGTAAATTTTCGTAATTTTTAATTTTCTCAATTAATCAACTTCCATGTTATACATAAGAAAACATTATGCTTACCTCCTTAATCTACAACTCCTTCTTTTCAGCTATTCACCTATATTCACTCTATTTTGTTTTTATTTTAAATAATTTAAAAGTTATCTAATTTAATAAAATTTTTTAGAAATTGAATCTATTGAATTGTTTAATTAATTTGGAACAATGATTGACTCTTTTTCAGGTGGGGTTCATTACAAATATTTTCTTGACTGTAATATTTTTAATTTAATATAATAAATTTTTTTTTTTTTTATTTTTTAATTTTAAAAGTATTCTGTAAATTTGTTCTAGCAAATAAACCTCTAGTTAAATTTAACAATCCTTATTTTATTTTAATCAAATAGAAACATATGTCCGTGGACAAAAACTTGATCTATACAAATTTATGTAATTTGGGTTGCCTAACATCTTACTATTTGCAGATCTATTAATAAACACTTTACATAACTGTACTCAACTATATAAATTCTGCACAAACAGGTTATGTTGCTTAAACTAAAACTAAAATATTACTAATTATGCAAAACTATTATTAAAATTGTTCATATGTGTGACAAATTCTGGATATTATTCTTCTTCTGGATCATTTCTCTGGATCTCTTTTAAGGTAAGTGCTTTATTTAGACTCCTGTCTATTTTAGGCCTGACTTTTTATCTAGATAATCTGTTATAGCTATATATTTAAAATCGTCTTATTAATACAATTAAATGAAAATATAATCTCTATATTTCTGCTTGTAGATCTCTGCTATCTTTTCTCCAGCTGTGCATTAATTTTAAGCAAGTGATTTGACAAACAAACTTACTTTGAGGTTATCTTGTTATCCCTGCTTATCTCTCGATATATTTTTTAACAACTTTCCTTCTCAATTTCTAGTCAAAATTCCACTTTTTTTCTTGATTTTTCAAAAAGGACGCCGCTTCGGTTTTTTCCAAATTTATTATTCTATCTCTTAGCAACAATTTCTATTCATTCTTTTTCATGGAACTTCGATTTTACCCATGTCTTTAGTCACTCTTTTGCACTTAAAAGTCTTTTCTTAAACACTTCAATTTACTTTAAATTGTTTTTTAATACTTTTTAAAAACTACTCTCTTATTTAATTAACAAATTTATATTACTTAATTTATTATTTAACTATGCTTATTTTCCAAAACAAATCCCTTATTTTATTTTAAAATACCTTCTCTTATCTAGTTACTATCTGTCAAAATTTTATTTGATTATAATTTAAATGTCCTTAATTCTCACAATTCAATATATGAATTTTAATAAATCATTGATAACTTTCCAATTACTTATTCATTCCTTTTGAAATTTAATAACTTAAACTTTAATCTTTTCTGATTGAATATATGTCAATAGCTCTGGTTTTATTTTACTTTTTCTAATTGTACTGTGCCTAAATATTGTCATGTGTCTAACATTTTACATATGTATCAATCATATATTTATCCCTATAATTCTTTTAGTAGATCTAGAATGTCTTAATATATATATATGCAGGGTGTCCATTTCAAAATGATGTACATCGCCATATTGGAAACCGTTGGAGATACAAGGTCGGTTGAATGGAAGAAAAATTGCGTATTAGTCTGCTTAAAAATAATCCGGGTCAATGATATTTTAAATCGATACCGTTCCATTCCGAAGATCAGAGTCTGTAATTGACCTACCGAGATTAGGCCAAACATAGCCAACACTAATCCTTTAGCAATCAGTAGTTTGAATTCGATATCAAAATGATTGCAAATGCCATACACCACGGTTTGCAAATTTTACGCAAAATCCTAAAAATCTATCCCTATAAACTAAAACTGCTATTTGAATAAAATGATGCAGATTTTCCTATCAGGTATGATTTTTACTTTACAAGTATTGGCTCAGATGGAAATGGAATCCGATTGGTTATCTCGTATTTTATGGACAGATGAGGCCCATTTCTCTCTAACTGGTGGAGTAAATACTCCAAACTGTCGAATAGGTCAACAGATAATTCACATGAAATCATTCAAGAAGGTCTTCGTGACAAGGTCACCGTTTGGTGCTGTTTCACATATAATTTTATCATTGGACTATATTTTTTTGAGGAGATACAGAATGGAGAGGTCTTAACCCAGCGGATTACTGACTGTGGGGATATTTAAAAAAATAGTGTTTAGAACACGACCAACAACGCTGGAAGAATTAAAATACTACTAGAGAGCAAATTGCTGCGATTCAACCAGAAATGCTGAATAATGCTGTGTACAATTTGGAAGAACGGATGGTGATTGTACAGCAGCAGAATGGACGACATAACGAACGTTTGCGTCAACCACTATTGGGCATAAGGAATCTCATTATTTAAGCAATCGAATTTCTTTCACACCCTGAATTAACTTAATTTGTTAAAAATACATAATAACTTGAAATATATCTCTTACTTTATGATAACCTTGTATATATTTGAAGGAAATGCCGAAAACAACATCTCCACGGGTATTCAAGATCAACTACCAGACACTGACCGGTTTCGCGCTTATTTTGCGCTCATCAGAGTGTCCTAGATGTAATGCAATGGCAGTCGGGGCACATTGGCCGTGGAGTAGTTGTTTTCGGCATCTCCTTCAAATAAATAACTAGGATTGTTTTCCTTAAAGACATTAGAGGTCACTGCTGCTTTGGCACCTGCGGAAAAGCAAGTCGTTATCTGTCTGTTAATTTCACAATAATTGTCAGACAGGTAGTAGCAAAGACCCAAGGAGGGCACTACGGTGTGTGTCTCACCATTACTAATAACATTGTATATAATATATTTCCATTAAAACTCAACAATGGACGTATTCCTAAATAAAATAAATTAATGTAGGTGTTATTGTCATGGAAGGAGACCACCTTTGTGTTACAACAGAATTAGACAAATCTAAGAATGTTTCTTCGCTTATGTGCGTAAAACCCGAATTCAGTAGCAAATTTTCAATGAAAATAAAAATATGTTACTTATATCGACTATTACAATTATTGTTTTGACTACTTTTATACTTTACTACTTAGGTACCACAACTATCTCAAGTAATAAATAATATAAAGGTACCTAAATATTTATTTTAACTCAAAATCTGTGAGTTTAGCACTACTTTCTCTAAAACTAAAGCATAGTTCAAAAAATTTGTCTTTTGTTATTGCTATTGTTTTGTTTGTTGTTTAAAAAAAAACACAATAATATTATATTCTTTTGTAAATAAAACTGTTTCAAAAAGTACTTACGAATATCAGAAATTCAAAAACCAAAATTGTTTTTTACCATAATATAGAATAATATTATAATGCATTTCCTTTTAGGTTGTTTTAGAAAATTTTATTGAAAATCATCATATCATTATATCTTCCTTATTATTAGCAACATACCCATAAACCCCAATTTCTACGGAGATGGTTTTAAAAGAAAGAAGACATAATATATCCACATATATTTCGACTTTGAATAAAAAGTTAAAGAATAAGTAGGTACCTTTTTCGTATAAGTTGAAAATTACCAATCAGATAGTTAGATCAAAAACCGAAAAAAATGTTTTTTACATTAAAACAGAATAATAATGCACCCTAACTTTTCTATTTATAAAAGATACGGAATTTTTCTAGTAAGCGCATTTTTTGGTGAAATTTTTTATAATGTACAGAATCCTGCCAGAACAATAACAATAATTTATTGAATTTGATAACGATAATGAATTTTGTAAATTCAAAAAAGAACAGATCATACATTCCAGGGCAAATTCAATATAATGATGAATGTATGTCTTCAGGGAATGATATACTGAATGCCTTTTTAGGTAAACATTTTGAGAGTGTAATTATTACAGATGTAAATAGTAATGATAGTAGTAGGTATTACGAGTGAACTCATAAATCCCAGTAACGTTTTATCAATTCTTCTCGATTTCTGCAGATCAATTAATAGCGGCTTGTAGAAAACTAAAAAAGAAGTCTTCGTCTTATCCTGAACCAATACTGGGCACATGGTCAAGGAATATATTGAATTGTTCTCTTTACAAGGAATATATTGAATTGTTCTCTTATCCTCTGGTTAATGTTTGATGTAATGATTGTTTGATTGATGTATGTTTGATTTAATTCTAATATATCCAGTCTTTCCCAAAACTTGGAAAATTTTAAAAAATTGTCTAGTATTTCAAAGCGGTCTTTGATATTCTTCTTGGAACATATTATTTCTAACAAAAGTTGGAAATATGTTGAGGTATATTTGAAATTGATTAAAAATAGTAACATATACAGTTTTCCCCATCAGAAGTGATAGGTTAAACGAGTAGTTATACTTTATTGTTGGTCACTTTTTAAGTTTTGAATTTAACTGTACTACCTGGACTTGCATTAATGTATTGCATTAATTCATGAAGTGCCTTAACTTATACTTTATAATAGGCCCCAAAAGTCGTACTTAAAAACGTGCATTTTCGTAAAAATGTATAAAATAGTTAAAAAGGCAATTGCTTTTATATACTTTTACATATTTTCATTGCATATGTATACATAAAAAGAAAGTTTCGTGGCTGGAATAGTTATCGGACCCCTTCAATATAAATTAGTCGATATTTGTTCTATAAAATAATAATATACATAATAATATAATAGATTATTATTATTAATACGAAATAACAATTTTGTGTGCATTTTTTTACATGAATATAATGTAAAATAAACATATTTCCGTATTTATTATTATTTTTTTCACAACCAAATAATGGAATGATGAACCAATATTTGTAAAATGCAGTTTAAAATTGTGTAGCTACGGATTTTTACTATATATGCATAGAAGCACCTATTATCGAGAAATCCTTTTATGAATAATATACTATTTTATATAAACACCATACAATAATAAAGTCAATAATTTGAATAAAGTACTTAAACATAATTCTCAGAGTCCATCAAATATATCATCCGACGAATTTAATAATTATTTTATAAATTCTGCTGACATCATAATAAAGGGATTACCATCTAAAAATAGTGACTTTCAGAAATATCTACAACAATTTGTCGTCTTAAATAGCTTTTCTTTTTCGAGTGCCTCGCCCTGGGAGGTTGCTAATGTTGTTAGTAACCTTAAAAATAAAACATCAGTGGATACTTATAGCTGGTCAACTAAAATTCTGAAAAGCATAATTAACAGTGTGTTAAGCCCTATCACTTTTCTGATTAATTATTCTATTAAGGATAATATATTTCCTCAGTGCCTTAAAATAGCTAAGGTTGTTCCTATATATAAACAAAATGATATCAATGACCCATCAAATTATAGGCCCATTTCCGTAGTGCCGGTTTTGGCAAAAACTTATGAGAATTTATTAAATAATCAAATAGCAACTTATTTTGAGTCTAACAAGTTTTTCAGCTGTCATCAATATGGTTTCCGTAATAACCTATCAACTACATTGGCTATTGACTATCTAACAACAATGATTAATATTGGTTTTGAGAATGGTGAGTACGTAGACTCCCAGTTTTTGGATTTACCAAAAGCATTCGATTGTGTTTCGCACTCTATCCTGATAAAGAAATTATATTATTATGGCTTTTCAAGTGATAGTTCAAATTTGGTGAAATCTTATTTAAGTGATAGAGCTCAATATGTTCAATACAATCAAGTCAAATCCAATATTAAAATACCATTACATGGGGTGCCTCAGGGTTCAGTATTAGGCCGTCTTCTTTTTTTGGTATATATAAACGACTTCCCAAATTCGTTAGATAAAGATAATATAAATAGTGTACTTTTTGCTGATAACTAATATAATAACTAGAAATAGTAATTTCACATTACTGACAGAAAAAAGGCATAAAACACTATCACATGTTAATAACTGGTTTTCATCTAATAACTTAAGTCTCAACACGACAAAAACCGAAACTATGATTTTCACGTTACGAAATTCAGAACATATAAGTAATCCTGATTCTGTTAAATTTCTGGGGGTACACCTGGATTCTAAATTATTATGGAACCAGCATGTCAACTACGTTTGCTCTAAAATGTCTAAGTATATCCACTTGCTTCGAAGTCTAGCACGTGTAGTGTCCAGGAATACATTATTAATGGTGTATCATAGTTTTATGCACTCTGTTTTATCCTACGCGATACTTGTTTGGGGTCACGCACCCTCTAGCAATCAAGGATTTTCGCAGCAAAGAAAGGCTATAAGGGTTATAGCGGGTTTAAAATACAGAGATGATTGTAGAGATCAGTTTGTTAAGTTGAATGTACTCACGTTTCCTTGTACTTATATATTCCATTGCCTTGTTCATGTTAAGAAAAATATAGAGTCATTCCATTGCAACCATGAAAGTCACTCATATAGCACCCGTAATAGAAATTATTCCTCAGATAAATACCTAAGGTTAACATGAACAAGAAATGGTACTGGTTATTTGGGTGTGAAATTTTTTAATGTTCTACCTGACCATTTAAAGACTCTACACTTGAATAAATTTAAAAAAAAAATTAAGAATTATTTACTGATGAACGCGTTTTATGATTTTAATCAATTTTTATCAAGCGACTTTCGCGAGATCTAGTGACTATTTTAAATTTGTTTGTTCGTAGTATTTTTTTCTTTTAATTTATTGTTTGTAATATGTATGTATCTATAATTCTACTTGTTATTTATTGATCTTAATCTTTTTATAATAGGCACTTTAATATGATTATTTGTACTCTAGCTAGTAAGTAAGTAATCTCCGTATTATGGTTTTTGTGACGAGTGTAAACACCCTGGTGTATATTAACACGAATTTTAAATAAATAAATAAATAAATAAATAAAAATACCATTTGGCCCAATAAATCTGATTCGATTTCGATTTTTCACTTGCTGTAAATATGCCAACATTCTAAAGTAACATTATATGGGAAAATATTTTGTTATAAAATTTATTTTTAAAAGTGTACAGGCACCTACATCTGTTTAATTAAAATATCAAAAAATCATTAATCAACTCGTCTTTCAGGGTTTGATGGGTAACTTAGAAAATGTTTATTTCCTTAAAGTCACCTTATCTAATAAAATAATGACATTTCAATTAAGAAAGTTGCTTATAATTGAATTATACAATTATGAATAAATTAGGAAAAGAAATTGAACAAAAATGTAAAATACCAGCTTTTTCAAATAAAACTAGCAGTATTTTTTAAACTCAACTTTTTATAATCATAATTCTAAATGTGCTTCACTTTTGCCTACTTCATAAGAGGCCACTATTATATAACTGAATACCAAATCTATTTAATTTTCAGGTTATGAAGCCGAATATGATTCGTTTACCGTAATAGATGAAATAAAAACTGCTTGGCGAAATTGGTCAAGAGATACGTATTACTAACAGCGGCATTAATTTCCTAAATATCGACTTCAGGATCAAGATCTACAAATTTTCAGTTCAGTTGAAATCCAAAAAATCACCCAAACTGAAATTTTTTAAATGGCAACCCCATCATGTATATAGATTTTTTAATTTAGAGTACAAATTGAGGCCTAGGTGATATAGAATATTCTATATCTAAAATTCGTTTCTGGTCAGATAAACGGGATTTTTAGATAAAGCAGGTAAAACTTTATGATACCACTAATAATAAGAGTAGTGCCGTGAAAAACAAATGAATATTTCTGTCAAAATTTAGTATATTAATTATTATTTTAATAAAAAAATTATTTAAATTACCTACACTAAACATTATGTTAACAAATTTACTAATTATACTAATTGACTACAATGTCACAATAAATTTTAGTAAATTTTTTATTCATAAAATGTAATACGCATCTAAATAATAATAGTAACAGTAAAATCACTGACTTTAGGTGGTTAGTTTTAATTCAGATTTACCTCACTGTGGCTAATAAATTCTCAAATATAGCACCATTTTCGTTGCACTATGGTTGTGGCAAGTTGTATGGAGTTACTTAATCCATTGAAAGCAGTACAAACTATATCTTTCATATCATCTTTCGGTCACAGGATCTGCGTACACCTGTTCTTTAATTATAACCCAAATATAATCCAAGGGCGTTAAGTCTGGAGAACGCGGAAGATAGACATAAGGTCCATTATTGGAAATTAGTTATTAGTCCCCGAAGGTCTCAGTTAAGAAGGCTCCCACCGGGGCAGTGCTGTGAGAAGGAGCACCATCCATTTGATACCAAGTATTATGGGCTTCTCGTTTTGGAAGAAGTCGTAGAGTTTCTCTCACCATATTTTGTAAAATATATTGCTATCTTTCACTGTTTAGATTTTCATCATAAAAGAAGAGACACAGAATTCCATCGTTTTTCAAGCCACTAAATGCGTTAAAACGCCAAGAGTCTTGAAAATTCCTTTCACGTACAATTCTTGGATTCTCTACTGCCCAGAAATTACTATTATGTCGTTTTCTTAAATCTTAGCTTCGTCAGTCCATATTATATTTGTTGTGAAATCATTGTCTTCTTCTATTCTCATTAATAATAACCATTAACTTTTCTAACCAGTGACTCAGGTCACTGTTTTTTAAATGCTGATCCCTGTAAAATTTAAAGGGATGCCATTTATGCTTTTTCAAAATTCGGTGAACAGTTCTCGTAATGCCGTGAAGTAAACAAGAACCATAGGTTAGGTTAGGTTAGGTTAGGTTAGGTTCAAAAAGGAGTGGGCCGAAAACCAGACCCTCCACAGCGACCATGTGGTCAATTCTGGCTCACACCTACTTATATTTCACCCAACATGTCCAGATTCTTAAAGAAGCTGATTACTTTATTGAGTGAGAACTTATTCAGATCCTCTGGTAGAAGTTGTCCTTTGCCAAATAATGAGTATCTGATCCTTTCCCCAGCGGGGTAGGTGCATAATATGCGTTCTGCCGTTTCATCATCTTCTAAGCACAAGTGGCACTCAGCATCTTCTGCTAGGCCAAATTTGTACAGATAATATTTTAAACGGCAGTGACCAGTATATAGGCCAATTAAAGTTCGTAGGTGCAACCTGCTTAACTCTAAAAGTTTTTTAGTTCTTGTTTTTGAAGGGTTTATTATAAACGCCTTTGAATGAACTAATCTTGGTAGTTCTTGCCAGTACTGAAAAATTTGCCCCTCAGCCCAGGTCAAGAGCATTGCTCTGGCAGTCCTTGAGGATATGCCAATCACCGATTCTGGTCCGACTAATTCAAAAGCAGCACCCTTCCTGGCTATAGAGTCGGCTGCCTCATTCCCTTCATGACCAGAATGGCCTGGGACCCAGACAAACAAACAAACAAGAACCATAACTTCCACATCTTCATTATCTACTTGAGGTTTCGTTCTTGTAACTGAGTTCTTGATTGTCGTAAAACCTACATACCGATTCCCAAATAAAAATATGTTTAATTTAGAGACAGGAACGGGTCGATAGTAAGTAAAGTGCATATTAAACAGAGAAAAAGAAAGGTGCATATGGGTGAGCCGAGTCAATATTGCACGTAACATGGGTGACAGAGGTCAGAGGTGTGGCCACAGCGGTAGTCCGTGAGTTGCGGCTATAGTGATTTAGAACTAGATTTAGTGGGCCTTCCGTCACTAAATAACGAAATAGAACTATTTTTCCACTACTATGTTATTTATCTTTATTTAGCAATAATGTACTAATATCTTATGCCTTTATCTCTAAATTCAACATATTTTTATTTGGGAACCTGTATTACCTACATCGTTGCAAGAAATTTGACTATGCCTTCTAAGGTCGGAGCACTCATAATATAGGTACCCAATTTTGACTAGTTTTGACAACTTAAAATTTTGTATTTATTTTAAAGTTTGGTATTGGCTTCTGAATTACTAACAGTTTTGATGTGAATATTGCTGATTGATTGAACTAATTATGCTAAGTCTATTGAAAATGATAAAAATAATATAAATTTAAATTTGAAATGAGATGTGATACGAGTAAAGCCCTAGGTTTAAAATCCGTGCTTAAATGGATTCATTTTATAAATGGAGGGTACTAACATGCTAGTACGGCTAAAATTTATTAAAGACAATTAAAAGTGACATTTACTAACAGAAGATGTATCACTCAACTCTACAATAGCACTTTATTTCATAAACTTATTATAGCACAACGTACGCTCTTCACAAAACTTTCACGAATTAACAAGAAAGCTTTTCTCCATTAATTAAAACTAAAAGCAAATCTTACTTGCATATGTGAGTGACTTTATTATACCTGCGAAAAACTCGTGCTGGCACGGTAATTTAAAAACTTTTCTCGTTTAAATTACTCCACTCTTGAAACTTTTTATGGTTTTAAACACATGATTAATAAATGGAAATTTATTTAATCATAAATTTTCTCTTTTCTGCTCAGTGCTGATTAAAAATTTGATTACTTGTAATTATATCCTAGTAGTTTTTAATTCCTATGTATATTGGGATATTTATTGCTTATTTCAAAGTTAATATAAGCTCTTTAGAAGTAATTTCTATATAAGGAAATGAAAAATTAAATGAAGAAAATTAAAAGCGAAAACATGTTTTCATTCAATTTTAATTGCATTCAAAAGTTACAAAAGCATTCACAATTTAGGAGCAAAAATGAGGCTTTGTGTGCAGAGGTTGGTAGCTTTTCTGCCGCATCGTTGACTGAAGACTTTAATAAGAATTTAATAAGTCGTGTAACTGAGCTGAGTTGAGATTTTAGGTATCTGAATTTTTCCAATAGTACTCCAGATTTCCAAAGAAAATTAGGTATTTTACCTTTTTGATAACCACTACCATATATAGAGCAACAATAAAAAAGATATTTCTTGTTCAAAAATATAGTCTACGGAAATATCTCGATCGTACGAAGGCATAAAAGGGCCACACGATTATTTTTATTAACATTCCGACTTTGAACTGGGAATTCCGATTTTAAAGCCAGAATTTTAATAAAAATAATCAGAATTTTAATCAGTACAGAATAATCGGAAGTCAGAATTCTGATTTTGAAGTCGGAATCCAAAAATATAATAATACACAGGGTGTTCCATAAGAGATTTTCGATTTTCTGGAATTTTAACATATACATGTTTGAGCCATCTGTCAAAAACACCCTGTATATTAATCAGGTAATATTGATCCATAGAAGTAATTTCTGAGTCTAATTGTCTACGAAATAAACCCTATTTAGCTTTTTTTGGATGTCTTACTTGTTTTTCCGAGATTTTTTGAGCAGGTGTTTTTTACAGATTTTTTTCTTTAAATGCTAATATCTTCGTAACGGTAAATGATAGGTATAGGATACTCTTAACAATGTCGACCTAGAATTTTAAGGAGAGTTCAAAAACGTAATTGAATATAGGGTGTCCCGTTTAAAAAAAGAAAGTTGATGCCTGGATCAGAAAAACTGAACAACCTGTATTCAAGAAAGTTATAAAAATGAAAAATTCAGGTAAAAGCAAAAAACTTTCGTATTTAACATTTTTCTCTATCTTTTATACTTTCTGAGATAAGGGAATAGAGGATCTTATTTTGGACACCCTGTACATTGTACAAGTCACCAATTCTCCTTACGTTTGAGATATGTAGAACTATGCCCATTCGCCCTTAATAACGATTCAGAACCAATCGTATTTATTTGTATTTATGTATTTGTATTTGCCGGAGTAACGCAATGCGAGTCGGGGCACATAGGCCGTGGAGTTGTTATTTTCGGCATGACCTTCAAATAAATAGGATCGTCTTTCTTAAATACGATAAATATCAAAACCATAATGATACCTGCAGAACAGCAGGTGGCTATCTGTCTGTCAATTAGAAAATAAATTGTCAAAGGGATAGTAGCACAAACCAGAAGAGGGCACTATGATGTTTCTTACCACTACTAATATATCAGATCCCCTGTAGCCAATCATGTTGCAACATTGTTTATCGACTCCACTACCTATGAACACATAATAATTGAAACCGATCAGTATCTACTGGTTGTTTGCGATGAAAGATGTAATGATTTTCGTGGAGATTCTGGAATAATGCAATGACGGTTGGGTCACATAGTCCGGATAGTTGTGTTTTAAGTATCTCCTTCATATAAATAAATAGTAGGTATCGTCTTCTGTAAAAATGGTAGAGGTCAAAGCTATAATAGTATATACCTGATGCTATTTGTCAGTTAGACAGTAATTATTGTCAGGCGGATAGTGGCGCAGACTAGAAGAGACACCTTGCCACCTCCTTGTCTTATATTTCCTTTTGCTGAAACCCAAATAATTATTCCTTATGCGTAAAAATTTATTAAGACGCAATGCTTTATATCTTCAATTTTTTTTAGAAAATGTCAAATAGGTATCTCTCAAACGGCTAGGTTTAAGTTCATGGTATGCTATAACGTTCGACTGTCCGACTCAGTTTTGCGGTATTTAATAAAATGTAAAAATATACAGCAATTTCCATTAAAAAAAATATTTTTGCCACTATTAAACGAAACACCCTGTGCGTCCCAAACTAATTTTAGAAAGATGTGCAGGTAGTTTTATGTAACACGTGGATTTAATTTTTTTTTTTTGTATTTTCAATAACAGATTTCTCAAACTTTCTCGCACTCACTTCAATAGAAATAAAGTCGGAATTTAAAAAAATGATATTGTGACCCTTCTACGCCTTCGTACGATTGAAGTATACTTTCACATATTGGCATCTCCCTACCATACTACCTTAATAAAACCATAACATATAATGTGTGACACTGTGACTGACACATGCGTAGAGCTACAACAATGTTTTTCCCTAAATTCCTCACTAAAACTTCTTTTTGTTTTTCTTAGCCTTTTCTTTTTTAATTCCACACAAGCTAGAATACATCCTGCATCGGTCCATTGGATTTTGAAATTGATACATTCTATATTTGGAATCTTAAGAAATATAACAACCGACATATTAATTAAAATGATTCCCGCAGGATGTCACAAGGTACAATTGATCGATTTTCAATGTTTCCTACTAAATAAGCGATTTAAAAATCTGATGGGTCGATGGCGTGCATAATATTTCTTTTGTAGATACTATTACTACCCATTATTTATAATAAAGGTACAAGTTTTGTTTTACTTCAATTTAAAACCTCTATAGGTTCCAATTGAAAATATTTACACAACTGTATAATTAATTAAACCGCTTTGTATTCGCTGATTGAAAAAATAAAACCGAAACAAGCCTATAATCTTTTTTTGCTCTTTTTTTATAGTAAAATTTGAATGAGCAAATATTAGATTATTTAATTATAAACAGTGAAAATAAATAACATAATAATAACATAATTGTCAGGGACTAACTTAAATGTAGAAAATTTTATCTTCTTTAGGTAACAACTGTCTGACCAGAACTGGCCTCAGGTACATAAAGTGAGTGTCAGCACAAGAATGTTGTAATGGACATATAACTTCAACTCCGGCACATACTAAACACTGGGCCTTTTTATATGCTATAAATAAATATGATACATGAGAAAAACGATATCAACAAAAAGAAACGCTTGCACGAAGTTGTCTTCGTGGATGCTCTGTTCAAAAGTGGTCTACATGGGGTCAAAAAAATGGGCACTAGTTCTTGCAATCATTGAATGAATAGCTTCATTAGTTATGCAATACTAATTTAACAGGTTTTTGTATAGGTGGAACAGTTGTGTTTTGTTTAGGTATGTTCAGGAAGGTATTTCCGAGTTTCCATAAGAAGCCTTCGATAGTGGCCGTTACTAAGTAATCTTTTATATAAATTTTATGATTTACAACCTACAATGTTTTATAATAGTCAACTAACTACCACTCTCCAAAAACTGTTTTAGACAAATTTTGTTTACATAATTTGAGGATGAAACACTCCGAAAACAATCATTATAAGAAGGAATATTTCCTCAGATAACAAAATATATTTTTTTTGTATTTGTGTCTGAAGCACCTATATATCAAATCTAAGTGCTTCTGAATTAATAATAGTGGCCTAAACTAAATCTGGAATAATATTAAAAATTGTACTTCAAGTCTTATACGCTCTCTTATCAATAAAACTTACATAAAAAATGTAAACAGAGACATTATAGTAATACCTATATTTTATGTTTAAGCGAGTATTTAAGGTAAGCATATTTAAGTGTATTGTTATTTTATTACAAACTAAAATACATTTTATTATTAGATCATTGCGATAGGTAAACATCAACCACCGAAACGTTTGTTTAAATAGAATCACAAAACTACCGTACCTACGTTAGTGTTAGTTTTACAAACCATATTTCCGAGGATATGAACTAATTTCACTTTGGAATTATAAAAGATGAATGTCCAATAAAAATAAAATATACCTACCTACAAATTAAATGTTGGAAATAATAGATATTTAATAGAAATAGAATATTTTGTGAGTAAGTTATTATTATGCATCATTTTGAGCTACATCAAATTCTGCTCTTAAAGGTCGACATAGGATACATTTCAAGTAGTAGCAACTACTTGTTTCATGTTTTGGCCACTAAAAGTACATAAAATTAATTTTGATGAAGCCGTAACTTGAGGGGTTAAATGTAGGTATATAATAATATAGGATACAAGGGATAACCGCATAAGCCACTCAAATAAATTTTACTAAACCTAACATGTTTGCTCCCGCATTCTATTTTCCATTGTCTTGGCCTATTTAATAACAATGCTACTGCCTCAAAATAAAATAAATTTACAGTGAATACATACATTGGTATAGAGATATAAATTCAATTATTTTATCTAAAATTTGAGAATGTTGTCAGATTTGAGATAAAACATCAGTAATATCGGAATATTCATAGGTTGGTTTTCTTTTTTCACTTGAGCATCCTGTATGCCTTTACACAAATTAGAAAAAAATACTCATTCTCGAGTACATAGATAGAGATAGGTATCTCTACAGGTATAATTGTTTTTCGTCGTTCATCGATTTTAATAATTAGGTAAGATCAAACATCAGGACTAACCCCAAAAAATTCTGGGCATTTGTAAGAAGTCTGTATTCCTGCACGTACCTTAAGTATTAAAACAAATATTAAATATTTGTTTAAAAACTTCAACGTATCTGAAATATAGAAATTATCGGAAGTGTGCTGCCCTATTTAGTCAGACATTACTAAAATTAAGACGATTTCAAGGAATCAAGTTTTTAAAATTTGTATGTACATTCGACTCACGTCAGTAATATGTTTACTATACATCAACTGAATTTTAAAACGACTCTACCACTAATAAATGTTATGCAGTATATAGTTATGTGTTATGATGTACGTATATATTTCAAAAATTATCGATGAACAATTCCAAGTTCATATTATATGTCCTAATCTATTTAAGGCTTTTGATGGGCTCTACTTTCAGATAAGTTTTCTAAATCAGTCATATAATACGTAATTAAACATAATTTAACAACATTTTGGTATGACCTTATTTATCATAATATATCTTCACATAATTTTTGCATTGAGTAAGAAAACTGAAATAGATATTATGGAAAATAAAATATAAGTATAAACTAAAAAATGGCGAAGTCGCCAGTTAAAAAAAGTATTCTAAAAGGTCTTGCATAGATAAAAAATTTGGTTCCACAAAAAGAGCAAGTGATATTACCTTTTCAACTACGATATTTTGTAGATAATAATCCGCATTCATAGATCTCATACGTATAGGGACTAATTCTGTGCTACAGTTGAAGCTGTTTTAGAACAAACTTTAACATCAATTTTTGTAAAACTTACTTTCGCTGACAAAGGAATAGACAATTGAAATTTGTAAACAAAACATATTTAGCTCTACATGTTAAAGAACGCTCATGGCATCCTCGTAAGGTCACTGGTATGGAAATTACACTGAAAAAAAAAATAAATAAAGAGGTGCTAAAGTAGAAGTATAAAGTAAAAAATAAAGTTTCGTAGGTAATTTTATTTAAGAAAAGGAAGATTTTGGTATTTTTTCACAGTTGGGAAGCCCATTGTTTTTCCGTTTCTGAAAATGACATATTTGTCATGGACATTACACAGAGTGACAGTTTCATAAGTTTTTCAAGTCAATACTGCGTTTTATCGAAATGCTACGAAAAAAATTATAGAAACACAGATAGTTTATGAAAATAAAAGAAATAAAATCTAGCTGAATTTTTTGTTGGAGGTTCTTTGTTAAACATAGTTAAAATCCTCTTTGTGTTGTTTTGCAAGATTTAGTTTCAGCAAAAAATGCACACTTAGTTTTTTCACTTATAGTATATATTTTTCTTAAGGGTCCATTCACTGAAATTTGACAGACATGAATTCGGAGTCGGGTTGAGTGGTTGGGTAGCCGATGGGTGAAGAATTACATATTCCCACTACCGAATTATTTAGATTTAAGAGGTGCACGTAAAGCCGAAGTAAAAAGGCACATGGAAATAAAGTTAGCCCTTATTGCAAGGGTACCGGATTTGTTTTATAATTGCAACAACATTTCTTTTTAATGTTATAAATTACATATCACCGGAAAGATCAAAAGATAAACTAGATTCCTATAGTTGCAAATTTTTGTTTAATACATGTATTTTAGAGAAAATAATTTTTGAAAATACGGTATATTTTAAAAATAAAAAGAATTACAAAAAAATACTACTATATGGATTTATATTAAAGTCTTATCTTTCAATACTTTTTTACTAAAAGTCGCTATCTTTTATAGTTTTTTTTAACTTTCGAACTGTGAAAAAGTATACAGGCTGTATAACAAAGTTATCCTATCCACGAAAATATGCTGTTTCACTTCCGGTTAAACCGGAAGTTATATAGGCATCAAAAGGCTCAAAATATAATGGGGCACCCGGTATTTCTTATTAAAATTTTTCAGTTTCTAGTGTAACATTTCCAAATAGCGTGAAAAGTAATATCGATAGCTAATGAAGAAGAAGGTGATGTGAAACAAAATTTTATAATATTTTGTATAATTTACATAAGAAATATTTCAAACTGCATTTCGAGGCTAGATATGCCTCGAAATGCAGTTTAAAATATTTCTATTGGTAGTTCTATTGGTACCTAACTAATATGTGGATTTAATATTGTTAAGTATTATACTCACTACTCACAGACCTAAAACATGAATTATTTTTTAATATTAATATATTCACAAAGCTTTTAATTACTTATACCTTTATATACTTATAATCATAGATAAATTTGTTTTGACAAACTGTTTTTAAAAGAATTTGTTTATTACATTTCTTAACATTTTGTTTTCCATGGCATGCCACAACAGAGCATGGCCCCACATTCAAGTTTTTATAAAATTTTGGAACAAATTCTGAAATATCTCGAAAACCAGGACAGATAGGTAGGAAAGATAAATACAGTTTGGATATTCTTGGAAATATAGAAATTAGGAAATTGAGTCACCCAGTAAATTATCTCAATTAAATGAGAAATATCCGCCCAGAAATCCCCTAGAAAGCTGTTCCATGTTACGCCACTCTATTAATAGGCTATGCCTAAGCACTCGCCTCTACGTTATCCTGATTGGCTGTAATTAAGCGGACTCAAAGGTGTATCTTGTTAATTTGTGCTCGGTCTATCTTGTAGGCTCTAAGTAATTAAACAAACAAGGTCCCATGCTAATCAACTATCTAGTCCTTTATATTTGCCGTCAGAGTTCTTGTCAATTCTGTATGTGGTGCAAGTCATTCGGGTTTACTTGGAAGGGTTAACTGTTACACCTGTCGTAAAGAAGTTTTAGTTTGTAACAAAACAAGCAGTAAATGGTTGTTTGCCATCTGAAATCGTTGTTTGTCGACCTTATATGCAATTAGTTGACCACTAATTTGTGGTAAGGTACAAGTTTCCTATATAATGTAATTTACTTATGAACTTAATGTAGTCTTCCACATTGGTAGGAGGCAATTAAAACTTAATTTAAGCATACTTTTTGACTTTCATAATGCAATATTTATTTTAATTGAATAAGTCCTCAAGAATTTATTCACTGGATGTCTACATTATTTTATCTGCTAAATGAGCCCGCCAAACTTTCTCACAAGGTTATATTAGATATTACATTACTTATGGCCGTTATGGCCGACTAAAAGTAACTGAACTTAAAATCCGTAGAATCTTTGCAATAGGAAAATGTTAAATTGCCGATATTTCGAAAACTACAAATTCTCGGAATAGACAACCTTATGCAAAGTTACCCTAATTTTTAATGCTGAGTAAGATAAAATAATAAGAACAGTTTGTTGACAGTTGACAGTTGACAATTTTTTAAATTTAACTTTTAATCTTTTTTGAGAACCCTGTGTTAACAATTATCAAAATATTATACGAGATCTGAAAAAGTAAGTCCTTTTCTACATAAAAACTAACCCAAGTCAAATAATAAGGGTTCTCATATAGTTAAAACTAGTAATTATTATTTATAAACGGAAATGCCACCATCTTCAAAATATTTTAGCCGAATGACCCCATCGACGTTGATATGTTACCGAATTTCCAGATTTCTGCTAATTATATTTTTCCCATAATCGATCCCCGGTGGCTCACCCTATTGTACACAAGCATAAAGTTGGAAACACTTACTTGTCAAGATACAGGGTGTTAAAGTTTCTAAAAAAAAAATATGAATAGTTTTTAATATTTCTGAAAATTAATATATATTTAATTAAAACTTCGTTTGAAGACTGTATTTTGTCTTACCTAATATGTCTCATTAATAAGTATTACTAGGCACCAGTGGGTGAGGTTGGAGGTCAAATTAATTCGACAAAAGTCCGGATAGGTATGCCGTTCTGTAAAAAATTTAGAATTATATTGCATGAAAATTTTAAGCTCGACCATTTTGAACAAAATATGGTCGGTGTTAGAGTTACAAATATTTTTTGTATCTGTATGTGTAGTGATATTTATTACTGAAATATGTTATAACAAACTATCTAGTCACACATCGCACCAAATTTTACTTAAGTCCATTACCTTCTATTCGTTCTCAGGGCATTAAATATCAATATCAACATGTCATGAATATTTACGACATTCCATGCATAGGTTGTTTTTAAACCTACATCGGGCAAACAAACACATTTGCAACAGAGTGTATGAACACACATTTTCAGTCTAAAAATCCCACCCCTTCGCAGCCTCAGCCAAATATTGCATATAGGCAGCACATAATATTGGTTTCAACAAAGTCAAGACTATAGCTTCCATTTGCAATCTGAAACCTAGAATTACTCGTGAAGCCACTGAATCTTTCCGTTGAAGCGTCCCAATTTCCTAACTATTCTACCACTTATTTACCCTAAAAACTACCCCATATCATTCATACTCAGCCGGTATGCACAGTACAGTACCAACCCCCCTTACCATTACTATATCGCACCTCGTTGCCGCACCATACATATCTGTCTTAGGAGTAAGCAGATTGAGGCCACAGAAAAGATCAACTCAAATCGAACCACAACATCATATCCTAATTCATTTCTCTGATGAATAAGCATTCCATTTTTTCTTGAAAAATGTTGATTGACGTTGACTTTCTTTTCAAAAATTTACGTTATTTATCAAGGATTATAAAGACAATAGCCCCATGAACAGTTATAAGTATAGTTATGTGTATGTATAGTTGAAAAATAATATTTTTTTATACAATAAATAACTATGTATACAGGGTGGTCATTGAAATTCAGAGAATTTCTCAAATTCGAAAACAACAATGCATTGCTACTAAAATTGTATCCGATTTTCCCCATTAAACCGATCTTGTAATTATATCTAAAAATAAAGAAGTACGGGGACTGATAGTGGCCATTATGTACACCTATTCAGATTTTTTAATTTAATGAAATACTCGACGTAATTCGAGAATGGTAGTAAAATATATCAATTCAACTAATATTTGGTAAAGATGCACTTCATAGTGCTGATAAATAAGACGGAAAAGTAAATACTTATTACTTAACTGTTTTCGAGACCCAAAAATATTTCATTCCGGCTATACTCTAAGATGTATCGAAAAATTAAACTTTATCTTAGAAACTTTCTCTATTAACAATATGTGTATATAATAATTTATTATTCATTTATTTGTTTATTTATTTATGTAAATAGCAGCCTTACGGTCATTAATAGCAGTACATGATAAAAAAAGTGTGTGTAAACATACAGAAAGTATACAATGATTATTCGAGAAAAATTAACACAATGTGGCGTTAGATCTACCTCAAGTAGTAAGGAATGTAGAAAGATAAAGTGCCATAAAGAAATGTGAAAATATTGTAACCTAGCAACAACTAAAAAATATAGGTATACAGTGAATGTATCTTATCTACGTCATATGTTAAATATTTTTGTTATATTCTCCTTATTTGGATACTAACCTATTTATTCTACTATAAAGATTTTTGTGAAAGAACATTCTATCTCGACTTGTAGAAATGTTAGGGTTGTTAGAAAGTTAGAAAGTTCGACTCTATAAAAACATAATTTTGATTAATATCAGCTGAAGGATTCCTGAAATTTAAGTTATTCAATAATTTATTTAAAATTTGAGACAAGTCACGGCAAATAAATTTTGAATTTTTTTTTTGTTTGACAGTTATCAAATCCATAAATATGGAAGAATGTAGCTTTGACATAATTTATCATACTTCATTCATAATAACTGTAATTTATTTGTGGTGCGTTTTCATGATTCATAGTTTCTTTTGGGATTACACCAACTGTAAAATAACAAAAAGCAAAAACCAGAAGTATACAAATTAAATACTCAAAGTGCAGTATCAAGGCAAACTTCTAAAGTTTGCCCCAAAAGACTACTGTATAATGTGTGATAACGTAATATTTGATATACTAACTGAATTTCATCAGTGATTTTTCAGTTTTATATTTCATTCATATCCTCTATTATTTACAGAATCAGAAATATGGTTTACGTATGTAATAAGATGAAAAGTACCATTTCATAAATAATTTTTCATATACTGCTATATAGTAATTTATAAAGTATTATATAATTTTCAGAAATAGTTGCTCTACGTAGAGGTTCAATTTAATGCTAATAAAATTAGCATCTAAATTTTATCTAATGGATGATGGTCATCATAGGATGATTCCTAAAAACAAACAGGAAAGAGGCCATCAACACTGAAAATTGGTTTAGGGTTCGGAAGTCGTTAAACTTAGTTCAGACGAACATGGGCGAAAGACGCATTTACAGTTCTACACTTCTGTGAAATTACGTTGATCGCAAAATTTGTTTGCACCACAGAAATATATTCACACTTTTTAGAAGTTAATGTGCCATTTCAGCTTTGCGGTTTTTTTGTTTTTCACTTTTTGCCGCCATAAAATATAAAGCTGGTAGGTATTAAAGCGGTTTGTTAAAATATCCCTATAATAAAACCGTTAAAAAAGGAAATGTTGGTAATTTGGCTGGAACAACTTCTTAGAATAGCTTGGAGGTTTCTGAAAATAGACAAATCCTTTTTAAGCCTTCAAGCAGCTAACGCTATAACTACGAAATTAAAAAAAAACAACCGATGAGCAGGTAAATCATGATATGAAATATAAAAATATAGCAACTATCTTCACGTTTAAAATGTAATTTCTGTTTCTCCTCTATGGTATTTCCATTTGGAACTGTAAGATATTTTATTTAAACAAATTAAAATTATCTTCGTAAAAAATGTATCATTCTTAGGCACAGTACTTTTCACTACATCATTTCGTATTGTATTTTTAGAAGTTTATTGAAAAAACTAGGAAAAATATGTAGATAATTACTATTCCACTCAAGAAAACATTAAACCGGCCAGGTAAATTGACTGTTTCTCTCACAAACTCTAAAGTATCATATGTATTATCTATTTATAATTCTATATATTTTATATTATAGGCACTAAATTTATATTTTGTTGTAAGTAAAGTCATGCATTTTATCTTTATATGTTATAGTTTTTTAGTTAATCATCTATACATAATCATTTTTTACGCCCACATACAACTTTTAATTTTTTTTGTTTTTGTTTGTCATAGGTACTTACAATGCTTTTGTTTTTTGCTATATATGGTTTACCTAATATATCTTCTATATTATCTTCTCCATGGTAAATACATATTTCAAATACAATATTATTATTAATCATAAAGTGTTTTTTCACATTATGCCCTTCTCAGTTTTTTGCTGGCTTATATTTATTGTTAGTTACTAAATCTATAAAGAATTTTAAATTAAATTTTGATTTACAAAAGATCTTGTTACATTGCCTTTATGAAGAATGACTGCTTTTTGTGAGTGGGTATGTTGGTTTCCTTCTTCAGTGAATATGGGGTGCTACCTTCTTCGCTGATTAATATTTCTTGTAGACGGGTTACACCAAGTATATCAAGAAGATAATTTTGGTACTAGGGCTATTGCCCGTTGAATATGTAATTTTTGCCAGTGTATTATGTCTACTGGTATATTGCACACCTGCTAGTAGTTGACATCCGGATATTTGTTGTTTATTATTATAAGCTAATAAATTGAATAATAAAGCAAATTAATACTAATAATAATAATAATAATAATAATAATAATAATAATAATAATAATAATAATAATAATAATAATAATCAGGAAGATACAAGTTTCTGAGGACATTCCGCACATATATTCTAAGTATATAAACAGAAGGCATAATATGCGCTTACACTCATGTGGTTATAGTGCATACACTGCTGTGTCTATAGTTAGCAAAAATAATATCATGTATAACGTAATTATAATGTCGTAATAATTATTTTAACATTTTTAGTACATAATCTTCTTGCGCTGTGATCCACCCACACAGGGATGCAGGTAATATCAGCAATTACTATCCAAATCATGAAGTTAACTGAAGTCGGTATTTACCCTTAACTTGATTGATTCAAAGCACAGTAAAATTTTTTAAGTAATTTCCAATAGAATAAACCTGTACTAAGTAGTGGAAAATTGTTATCATTAGAAGAGAGAAAATCCAGCTCGTTTGAGTAGATCAGTTAAATGTTAACCAAGTTTTAGAGCTGCCACAGTTTGCATTATTTAAAATCAATGTGTTGTATTGCATCTTGGACTAGAGCAAGTTGTGTTTTTGACCTAATTAAGAAGTTTCCTGTTACCTTTAGATCGAATACTAGATAATTAATTTTAATTTTATGCTCCTCCTGGTTTCTCTGTCTTCATAAAATTGATACTACTGCCTTTGGGTTTGTCCCTAGGTTTAGATTATCTGTTACCGTTTACGTGACAATATCAAATAACGAAGTAGAAACAAATACCGAAATTGAAAAATACTTAAAATACTGTATTTGAAATACCGAAAGTATTTCAGTTACTACTTCAAGTACTTTTATTTGAAATACTCAACAGCTCTCTTGCCTTCCCATATCTTTTAAATCAGATTAAGAAGTACAGTTATTTGTTTGTAATAATTGTAACAGGCTGGTCGATGTACTCTACAGGCTTCGCGGAACTTACTTAATTATTCAGTTATCTCGAAAGGGAGTCTAAAGTTTTACTACTGAATCGATTTCTCTGTCGCGGGGTTCGAGATATGCTGTGATTGACGTATAAAAAGAGTATTGACTTACCGTGGGTTATCTTATCCTGAATCTCGATGTAGGGACGTATTCCTGGGACACTTCTTATATGCTAACACTGAGAGGGTAGTTGGGCGGATTTGCACGAAAACACAGCACTTTTAGGCAAGGGTTTTTAATAACAAATAAATAGAATTTAGAAACGTAAACAAAATAGAAATGCAAAATACTGAAATAATATTTGACCTAAGAAAACGACTGAATACAATACTAATGAACTCTAAACTGAATGACTCTATATAAAACAACTAACGGCGTCTACTTCGAGCCCGAGAAACGTACTTTACCCTGCCTGGGTGATGTGCCCCCATACTGTGGGGAGAAGCCCCAAATAAATACAAACAACCACCTATTCCGAAGTAGTATTCCGGGAGACTACTTCGGAACTGACTAATACTGACTTTTTCTTCATAGAAACTTTCCAAGTAAAGTTTCTTTGCTATAAAATTTAAATACACTAATCCCATTGGTTGTTAAAGTACGTTTCTTCTCTCTGTCTAGTACCGCGAACCATGACCTGTTTCTGTCACGGTTGCCAATCAAAATACTGTTTACTAGCTAGTGACCTAAAACCCTTAGATATTATCCTCGTCTCAAAGTGAGAGGGGGTTACGACTTACTCTACTGTTATTATTCCTGGAAAACCCCCTGAAAAACCAGGATGACCTATGACTTTGCACTATTGTCTATATGAACATACAAAAGATCTTACTTCGAAGAACTTCCATAATTCACCACCATAATTCATTACAATTTACTGGCTTTAATTAGTTACGCCCAATTGGCGCTTTGTGTAATCAACATTGTTCCGTGTCCAGGGATGCACGGAATTAGGCATCCATAAAATGTTTCACTAAATCTGTTAAGCCCGAACAATATCAATACTATTTATGACCCAAAATGACATCTTTGCTACAGAACCAGAGATGGTTTTACAAAATCTATCTATTTGAGCCAGATGTTACTTTCTAAAGATATTTACTTTACTTGACGTTTACCCTGTGTGCTTTTGTTACATAATTATATATCCTCATTAGATACCACCAATTTCTACTATCTGTGCATTTTTCGGAAGCATATTTGTAATATTTCGCAGAGTTGCTGAGGTTTTTTTATTTTTGTAGAAACTGGATATGAAGTACTTATATTTGTTACCTTATTTTGATTATAATTGTCAGTATTTTCCACCAGATCTGAGTAGCATCCTTAATTATTCCTCCGGAAAAACTATTATTACTTCGTGGACATATCTCTGCTACAGCTTTAATTATTATCCAATCCTCAATTACTATCATAGAATCTTCGTTAGTAGGATGTAATTGGCCTTTGTTTTAAAAATACGTAGATAGGGTTTGATCTATGATACTAAGCGTCAAGTAGAGAAAAACATTTTCCGTGAGAAATTTCTTTTTAATATGTACTATAAGCCAAAGTTGCCACTCAACCTTAGCAGATGTAGTATTTTCATTTAAAAATTTGGTCTTTCAAAACATTAATTAATCATCAATTAAACATAAATGCTTATAGCTGCGTTGTTGTCTTCATTTGAAAACTATGGTAGGTACCTATTATTTATTTCATTTGTTGATTTCATAGTAAACTTTATTTTAAGTATTTTTGATCCCTATAGAATCTATAATTTCACTATATAATCTAAAATGTGGCGTATATTTCCTGCAAAAGATATTAAAATTATAATTTTATTGACAATAACTACCAATATACACTGATAAATTATTTTATAAAAGAAATAGTAGGTACATAATCAGGAAAAAAAATACTGAAAGTCTAGAAGTCTGGTCTGAAAAAATAAGACGAGACTTGCTCTTTATACGTTTTTTTGTACTCACTAATTGTGAAGAAGTTACTGGCCATCATTATAAATTAAATCAGAGCTATCCCGACTTTGTTTCACATAAAACAGTGCATTTCCCTTTAAAACTTTGTTAGTTAATAGATGGTAATTAATTTTCTCAGCTTGAATGTGTCTAAGAAACGATACGTCGAAGGAAGACAAATTGTAAGAATTAAACTTTTCCATTTCCGCCTTCTCTAATGCACTTTATTTTAACCTCATTGACCACGTAACCGTTATTGTGTAGTAGAACTTGGGAAATTTATAGCGGTGTTCAATATAGCTAATGAAGCTCAGGATACATAAATCTAAAAAGAAAACTATAAGACCAGCATCCATAAGTCAAGAAAATAACAAAACAAGGCGGACCCTGGCTGGAATATATCATAAAGGGAGTTTGCATAATGCTGTAGATTATAGGAACGTAAAAAATTTCAGAAAAACAAGCTATCGCATAACGGTTGCGATTTTAGTCATTTTATTGGACCCGGATCTCCAAGCTGATTGTTAGGATGTAAACACTTTCCATTTTTCATTGTATTTTTTTATTGTTCACTTTTTCCGTCTCCTCTCATTCTTAAAGGATATGATCGCATATTTTTGAACTGTTAGTTTTTATAATGCCATCAAATCAGATTTAAATTGTGAGCCGCTATTCCCCTGTGTGTAGACATCAATATTTTATGTGAAAAGAATTGGGCTTTGCATTCGGGTGCGATTTAAGCATAATTCCGATATTGACAAAGACATAAATATCGTGAGTCGTATAAAGAAACACTTGGATTTTTCCGTTGCCTTCTGAACAAAAAACGCGTTTTAACTTTCTTTAAATTTATTTCTAAATGTCAAGTAATTCGAACAATAAATTTTAATAACAAATATTTATAATATTAAGTACTTATTAGTGCGTTTTTCTTAAAACCATTAAATAACAAACATTAAAATACACTGAAGGAAAAAACACAAATAAATATTTTTTGCACCAAAGAAGACTGCGCAGAGTTTTCTTGATAGTATGAAAAACTGTTTATTCACTTGAATTATATTTTCGTTAGAAAAATAAACACTTCATTCTATGAATGTATCCTCAATGTACATGGAACTAACACTTACGATCATTGAGCCAATAAAATATGTATACATTGTCGCATAATACATATGTAACAATTGTGTTCATTAAATGAACTATTTTACAGGGTCATCACGCGAAAATATTAGATCAAACTGTGACTTTGTTCCCTGTGATGATACCGGAAAAGTAGAAAGTGCTTTGTTGACTAATTTTCGACAATTAAATTTCTTTATAAAAAAAAAAACAATAGAGCATCACATTATAGAAATATAGGTATCTACCTTGTTTTTTTAAATGAAACACCCTGTAGTTATATTACATAATGTCACATATCTGAAAAACCCGCTGGTTCACGAACACAGTCATATAGGGTTATATATGTCTATCTTTAATAGTAAGTGATGTATGACCAAATAACTTTGCCTTAAGAGCAATGCACTAGAAAAGGAATATTAATTACTAGGTAGGCTTGCTAGGATACAGAGGTTACAAAGTTTCTTGAACACATCGCTCTTATGGCACACTTTTTTGGTCATATCTCTCTTACTATTAAAGATAGACATATAAAACCCTATATGACTGTATTCGTGAAGGAACGGGGTTTTCAGATATGTGGCAATACACCGGATCTTTCATTTATAAGACAAAGTAGATATCTATATCACTATAAGCCGATGCACTATTATTTTTCTGATAAAAAAAATTGGATTCCTTGACAAAACTTAGTCAATAAAGCATTTTTTATTTTTCCAAGATCTTCAAAGGTAACAAAGTTACAGTCGGATCTAACATTTTCGCGTGATGACCCTGTAACAGTGTTTTGTTTTCGTTGTCTTTGAGGGATATCTCGCTTATCAATAAATAAAGGGTTGCGGGTTTCACTTATACATTTTTGAGAAACGACAGATGTCACAAACACATTTCCACAGCCCTCTTAGTTTCTGAGCTACAGGATGAAACTTATAATTTGGATTTTAAAGCACCCCTCGAATGTCAGTACCAGTCAGTGTAAATACCTGACAATGTATTTGGAAAATAAACACAGGTCTGTGATAGGTTTTTACGTATAATCCAGGGACGTACTTACTTTTCTTCTGAAAGGGTAAATTTTCGACATTAGGGAATTAAAAATCTTTTAATTCCTAGTAGGCTGTGGTCAATATCTAAAAAATAAATGGCTTGTGACACAACAAAGGTTTATTAGGATTATTTAATATTTTTACCAAAATCAAAAACTTATAGCAAAGAAAATCGTAAAAACATGGTGCTATCTACTATTCTGCCTAGTGCAGAAACAGTAGCAGCAACTTAAATAACAAGTTCTGTGACATTTTAAAAATATCTGAAATTTTTTAGACTGACTGATAAAATTAACCAAATGTTTATTTTTGTCAGTCAGTCTAAAAAATTTTAATTAACTACACATTTTTATAAAAATTATTCAAAGTGATTTCCGTTCTGTCGTTAGCACAATAGTACATTTTGAAAGTTCTATCTACCTATAGCATTTAACTGCATTTGCCTAAATGATCTTGATCTGTGGCATTACCCAAATCCTCAATATTTTCATATCTGATACCCTAAATTTTGTCCCCGTAAGTAACCCCATAAGAAGAAATTCAATACTGACAAATCATGTGATTTAGGAGACCAGCTCACAGGGCTATATCTTGTTATCCATTTGTCAGAAAAATTATCTTCTAAAAATATTCTTATACAACTTAGGCATTATGGGCTCGCGCTCCATCTTGTTGAAAATATAAGTTATATTAGTATCGCTGACTTATCTTTATTTTTATCTTATCGTTTGTTTTGTTTACTATAAATAGTCATTAGAAATACAGTTGCCTATTGTATCAAGAAATGCTGAGCTTAGTAGAAAATTGTAAAGAAAGGCAGATTCAAGTATATGTACTCGCTTTAGTGAACATTATCGAGTTGAGTTTTACTGTTGAGTTGTCCAAGTTTAGAAAACGAGTTTTCTAAAGAAGTGCGATAAATGCCTTATGAAACGCGTTGTTTGCTTGCTTGAAGATTTATTTGGTAAACATGATTTATTTACTACTACCATAGCACACCATACAAAACAAAGGATGTAAATTTGTTGCTACCAACATTTAAAAACAAAAAGTTGAGTGTCGAAACGGTTGGTTTTCGATACGCACTTGCGTTTCTCAATGACTTGTTTACAGACACAAAATAGAAAAAAGTAAATAAGATATTGAATTCAAGCAATATTATAGTTCGCGGCTTGTTTGGGATTGCCAGTTCAACTACTAATTGAACTGAATTGCTTTTATAGGACCGAAGCCAAGCTTGTGGAATCGCATATAGCGCTCCCAGAACGCTCTGGGAAACTGAGTTGTACTAGAACTTAGGAATTACTGCATTTTAAAACCACGACAAAGTTATGCAAAGGTACTGATGGAAGGTCATTCGCAGAAAAGAACAGTAGAAATACTGACCCTGAGTAAACCTTAGCTTAGGAGTATGACAGGGCTTGTAATAGGGTAATGCCATCTCAAGAAACATCTCTACAATCTTTGATTGGCAGAAGTAGTGGCGGCTCGAGAGTGACGACTCTCGGTTCCACCCATGTAAACTGTAAACCTAAAATAATTTCTCATTTTTGTTTTACTTGAATCATTAAAACATCTAAATTCAATACGCCCAAGAATCCCTAGATGTTAGGAGATAAAAATTCGCGCACTCCATAACACCGCGCACTCGATGGATGGCTCCACGCCATCCATCATCGCTGATCGCGAATGATGAAACGGACGCTGAAATCTGAGTCCACCGGACAAGCCATTATAATGGGAAAAGATACGCCAACCCCTATACTCCTTGTTTTGGACTGCATGTGTCAGTAATCCATTTCATTTTCTTTGAGGGAACCTACATTTTCACGAGCGATTTGGGGGGCTTTCCAGTTTTTAATAATTTAATTTATAGGTATAACCTATAGTATAGAAAATTAATATCTATGATATAAAAAACTTTTTATTGGTAATTTATGTTTAGAAGAAAAAAGTGGATTTAAATGGAATTAAAAGTGGTGGTAAATTTAGTTTAGGTGCAGAAGGAGTGCAACAGTATCCGCAAATTGGACCAAAACATGATGAAACTCTGTGGTTGTGCTCTTGTGATGACCAAAATTTGTTAGTTTTTTTGTTTGTCTGGTTATTATTTGAAGGTGAAGAAAACTGGACAAAAGTAGGAGTGTCTGACCTGAAGCATTTGCTGAACGAGATTAGAAAACACGAAAATTCTTTTCGTTTTTTTTGCTTGCGCCCCCCCTGAAGTCAAACTCACGGGCCGCCACTGACAGAAAGCCCGGTGTGTCGGGTCTGTAATGATCCAAACGAGACTGCGCTGAACATTCTGAGTGAATGCGGGGATTAAGCTCGTATGAGGCAAACACTCCTGGGTAAATCATCTTGGAAACCACCTTGTGAGTTAAGGGAAATTTCACCGAGTAGACTTTTAAACTAAAATAAATAAGTAAGTATCCTCTAAATTTAATTATTTCTTAAAAGCTATTTGTACATAGGTAGATGTATTTCTTTGAAGAATTATATATTAAGGGACAGATTGATCGTTGAGATATATGACTTAAATATTAAAAGATAAATAAAATAGCATCACACGCTAGACCAAAAGAGAGATTCTTTATAAATGGAGGACAAAATAATAAATTTTAAACAGAAAAATTATTTAAATAGTAGGAAATCAAATGATATACAGGGTGGCCCAATAGTTGACAATGTTGCTACTTCACTAATATCTAATAATTGTTTAACACATCTCAACTTTGCATTTAAATTCTAACGATCACAGTACAATCGGTGTCTTTAAAATCCATACACTGGTATTATACATTTGTAAACCCATCTAATGGCAAGGGTATTTATTTAAGCCATGGTTCGACAGTCCGTGGTTTCCTTTCCATTGCCATTGGATTCTTGCTGGATGGATTTGGTTTTGACATCGTGGTCCAAGCTTGATTTTTCGAACAGCGTAAAGGTGCGTAACTAGCCATATATTTTGTGAATTACTGTATAATTAATGCCTTTTTACCTTTCATTGATATTTTTAGTTTATTTAGCTTGATTTATGTAGTAATGTTTTTTGTATAAGTGATTTATGTTATTCTTTTTACCTATTTATGGCCACGTGTTTCCCTCACAGAAATGCAGGTTAATTGCTTTCTCTTATAATAATATGCTTTCGTTTTAATTATCTGATATCAGATACTTTTTATAACATATATTACCTACTTATTTATTTAAGTATTTTGTTGGTGTCATCCAAGTAATTTACTGATATATCTTTTGAGAAATAATTTTGCTGTGTGTCTATTTTTCAGGATTATACAGAGTGTTACAAAAGTAAATAACGCAGAGACGAGAGAATTGAATAAGGATTTGGAACTTTACAATATTGCTAAAGGCCATATGGTACATACAAATCTGAGTAAAGTTGGATAATCTTCTATTATAACACAGCTAGTAGATAAATTCCTCATTGAATTGGGTAAGTGGCCTTTTCATTGTTTTAAAACGTATTTGTAGAAAAGTTTCTTGTTCAGTTTCATTAGCTGTGTCATTCTAACAATTCTCCTCACTACGTTTCTGCTTAATGCTTAATATTTTTTTATCTTTAAGTAATAGGTTGGATCATATCATATCTTGCTGCATCAACCAAGGTAGTATTTTTTATATTTTTTATCTTTTATAGTTATCGCTCTGTTACATATCATTTGCTATTGTTACAGTGTCGGCAACATAGATAAAAAAACATATTGTTTTTTTATCTATATGCATTTTACACTTTATTTTTACTAGTCATTCAACTTGTAATTTTTTATTTATAACAATTACTGGCCTTTTGTTACCTTTTTTATGTATAACCTTTGAAGACCAGCCACAAATCTTGCGTCTACCCTTGGAGCTGCAATTACCTAGTGGACGAAACATCCACACTGAAGTCTCGCAACCAGTTCTTGAGCCTCTAGGTGAGTCAGGTAGGGACTCAATTCTAGAATATTCTAAGGACCTCTGGACTCCAAGTAGCAGTGTTCGAAGCCAATAAAAGATAGCCACTAAACCAGAAAGGGTTCAATATTTGGTCTAAAATATTAGGTTTGCTCTAGCAGCAATCTCAAACGGTTCCCAATCGTACGGAGTTTGCGCATAGTAATCCACGCGTTCTAGCAAACAAATTGCGGATTTTCGACGATTAGTCAGATGTTCTAGCGACAGCAAAACCCCGTTTACAAACCAATCGAAAACCGTCAAAGTAGTCCACAGAAATTCCTTTGGATTTTCAATTTGTGACATGTGCAGAAGTTCGGGATATCTACCGCCGCGTGACGATAAATTTATGTTAGTCAGTTAACCTATATTTTTAATTTTTTTGTTGTCTTGTTAATTTCTGGATTGCAGCAAACTCTGGGGGAGTGGACTAGATTCACCCGTAATATTTAAAAAAACGAACAATACATTTATATCGAATATCAAAAATTATAAGCTATACATTTATACCGATATTTGACATTTGACGCATTTAGGTTCACCGGTTCACCACAGAAGAACGCAAGAGTCACGGAATTAGCTTCAAAGCGTTCTAGCAAATTAGAAATCCCAAACCGTTTGTAACCAAGTTTTAGGACGAACATGCGCAGTTGGTCAATACAATAACTGGCTTCAAATCGTCCGAAATTTCGTGCTAGAACAAAGCTATTGTAAGAGTTCCAGTCTTGTAATTTTCAATCATTATTTTCTTCTCATTCTTAATTATTCAGGCACTGTTAACTTTGAATAACTTTTTTTGTAATACAAATTCAAATTCCAATCTGTTAATTAATATATTATATATCAAGTTTTTTTGAATTCATTTATTTCTGACCACACCTGTATTTAGGAAAAGTAAATAAAGTAGTTTTTAATTTTTGTCCTATAAAAAATCTCTGGCGCCAACTATAGGGTGATAGTAAACACAGTGCCCTCTCCGAACCTACCCTAACGACTGAGCTATCGGAGCTAATTTCTGATTAATTTTGTTTGGCTATAGCCAAGAGTTAGGCAAAATTGGTTATAAGATACAAAAATGCTCTTGCTCATATATTCTTAATTGCTCTTTAAAATACTAGCAAACCCTATATTGACGAATTCGGAAAAATGATCCGCATTCAAATATAAAATAAAAAATACATAATTCCATTTAAAAAAACATAAGTTTGATATGGTCCCGGTCTATATAGCACCTTTTACGACTATACATATTTTTAAAATGCGCGTTCTCTTAGACTCTATAATATTCAAAATACACTTTTTTTTTGTTTATTACGGCATAGGAGTTATGGAACTTCGTCACACTACTGGGCCACCCTGTATCAAATGTACCAGTATTGATACCGGAGACAGGTGCATTAAATTCTAACTTTCTGAAAGTTTTGAGGTAAACGTTTTATTAATAAAACCTATTTCAATCTCCGAGAAAATTCAAACAGATTACATTTGTTTTCATTACAATTCAGTGAACTTGTAGCAGATAGTTAGTAAATAAAAAAGCACGAGGAAAACTTAATTTATGCGGATGTACTTAATTTAATTGATGCAGCAATCAAGTACCTACCTATAGGTAATCACAAAGTTTAGACAAGCCTACAAAGTTATGAAAGACATAGTGTGACAGCTATTAAACTGGGTCACCAACTTTTCCAGCAAATTAAAATTTTACTAAAGAAAAAAGTAACTTTTCCAGCGACAAATGCAGTTTTCTATAAATAACTGTCAAGTTATCAGAATTCATAAAATCTGGACTTTAGATTTGTAAGAATACGGATTGAAATAAAGGGATTTTAAATTTATAGATTCTTTTTTAAAATATCTCAACATGTGTATTCACAGTTTCGACTATCTACGCGGTAAGAGGTACCTACAGTTATATTCCATAGCAAGAAATAAAGAAAAGATGAATTATATTTAAGGGCCATTATATTGCTCGTCGTAATTAATACCATAATATTCTTCACTGTCTTATAATTCAAACTAACTGAATAATGTACGACACCGTGTAAAAAGTTAGGTTACCTCAAGTGAACTAACGCTATAATCAGAAAATATTGCTGCATAATTAAGGAAAACAGTAATACAGTTAAATGGTAGATAATTAATTTCAAAATAATTAATGATCAAAACTCGCGATTTATACTCGTTATTCAGAAACATCTCTATTTAAATTGTTTTCGATTTTGATCAGTGGCGGCTTTTCCTTAAGGCCGCATGGCCGCGCGCCCCTCCTCCAAAAATACCAAAGATATCTTTATTATTATCATTGTAAATTAAATGCAAATGTTAAAACATCTTTATTGTGGTACAAAACTATTATTAGGAAGGGCTCGAGCGCTTTAGCTATCGTACTCACAATGCTATAGTCCACATTACTAGATCACCACAGCACACTGCACAGTCAGCAAGGCATCACAGCTTTGTGGCCGCACTTTGAGTCGCGGCCCAGGTAACTATGGCAACCGACCCGATCTCCTTTTCGACTAGACTCGTTAGGTTTTTTCCATATGCTTATATTATGCAGATTTGGCCGCAATTATTTCGCGACCGTACGTGGGCATTATTAAAGATTATAACATATTTTTAACATATTACATATTTTTAACATTATTAAATTACTTATTAAATTTTTGTGAAAAGACAATTTTATATATCTATTACTTAACATGAATATTGTTAGTAGTATAATTAGAGCTAATTTTGCAAATCTTCCACAGGAAGAAAAAGTATAAATAAAACAATTGTGCGTTGCCTGCCTAATAAATAATTCCGATGAAAAAGTTATGTAAAATTTATTTCTAGGAAAGACCGTAGAGCTGATTTCAATTTTAGAAAGTGAGTGCACCCGTGTATAAATAACTGTATGAAGTTTTGTTTACCTACATAATAATTTAATGTGTCGTTTGATAACTATAAATTGAATAACTAAAATACTTTTGAGTTTGTGATTGTGCCATATCGTTTTTAATTAACGGATATCTAAAAACTAAAAGTAGTTTTGTTCCTGCTTCCTGAATTCTCGTTTTCAGCTTTTTGAAGGTAACGTCGTATATGTAAATTTTTGATATCTAAATATTAATTACCTATTTAAATATTGTTTTAAATAATTTTTGTCGAGATTTCCGTTAATCCTATTAAAAAAGAGGATATTTGTCTAACGAAAGTTATTTTTTCAAGCAAATATTTTTGCTCTGCGAATTTCTAATTCATAATTTTAAGGGGTTTGACACTGAAGTATGCAACATTTTCGCCTGCGGCGCATTTTTTATTTCTGCGCCCCCCCATATCCAAATGTCGCCAGCCGCCACTGATTTTGATATAAAAAAAATGGAAATAAAGTTCTTTCACTTCAAAATATCTAATATTAAATATAACAATAAGGAATTGTGAAATAATGATTTGGAATAGTACCTAAAATTCGAAGTGTTTAAATAATTTATGCGCCAGTCAACAAGATAAAAATTTCTTTAAAGTTTATATGAAATTTATTATGCAGGGTGCCCAATATGTATAGAATAATGTGTATAACTAAAACACCCAGTATAAAAAATTGTTCAAATTGTTTTTTGCATCTTTTGGTAACTTTGAATTTGTTTCGAAGCCAGTATTTTTGTTGCCATAGCAACCAGTTTTGTTTTTTTTTTTAAATGGCATCACGCTATTTTCTATTCTTATTTGAAATCAGCGCTTTTTTGCGTATGGACGTGTAGAATGTGTAACGCGTTGCATTACAAAATCTTTGAAAAAATCTATAATTTCAGAAAAAGTTCAAAAATTGGAATTTGAGAGCATTGCCGAACCGAGAGCGGTGCTTAGTGAAAATTCTGACACTTTTGCATGTAACGTCAATTTTTTACGTGACATAAGTCACGTGACTTTTAAAATGTGTCTTACCAGCAAATTAAAAATCGTTTGTATAATAACTAACTTCCCTTTACTGAAAAAAGTACAAAAAGGATATATCAAAATTAATTAATAACGGAAACCTGTAATTTAACGAAGTGCGAATTCGACAAATGCTCGAAGGGTTCTCCATTCACAGCGAGACAATGGCCCTGTCTATCGTAAAAACTGTCAAGTACATTTTTAATTCATTCTGGAGATATCAACGCAAGTTCGCCTCTTATGCGCCGTTCTAATGCGGCAAGATTATGGCGACGATTTTTATACACCTTGGATTTTTAGTGTCCCCACAAGAAGAAATAGCAAGGTGTAAGATCAGGATACCTCAGTGACCATTTTATGACTCTGTTGCCAATCCAACGCTGTGAGAAGACTTGATTTAAATAGGGACGTACTTCATGGTGGTAATGAGGTGGCGCTCCATCTTGCTGAAACCAGATGTCCCGAATTAGTACTCCAAAGGCAGCAATTCATTTTGTAGCAGTTCCAAATACCTGTCTCAGTCAAGTAGCTATTAATAATAAATGCGGTTATCACAGATATCGGCCCACACATTTATTTTTTGTGGTCGTGGTATATGCTGCTCTAGCATCCAATGAGGATTCTCGGTGGACCAATAGCGACAGTTGTGTTTGTTCACTTTACCATTTAAACAAAATGTAGCCTCATCGGAAAAAAAGAATCTTGTTAAGGAAGTTCCGATTATTATTAATACGGTCTATTATAAATTCGGAAAATTCAATGCCCAATCATAATCATCATTGTTTAGCTCTTGCAACAAGACAGCTTTGTATGGACGTACATGTTCTTTTTTTTATTATAGTATGTACAGAACCTTTACTTATACCGTAATTTAACGAAAACTGGCGTGTTGAAAGATGGAGATTTTTAGTCACTTTCAGCAACACATAATATTTTCTCATTATTTGTTGCGACATTCCAAGGTCCAAGTTTTGGAACATCCTTTACAGTATCTGTTTGCCTAAATCGCTTTAGAGTTTTACATGCTACTAACTGGATGATTGGTTCTCGGCTGGGATAAGGTTCGTTGAAATGGTTATACAGGCTTCGATTTGTGTTCTTTTGCGCTCCCCGGATCCCAGAATTATTAAAATTTGAATTGTTTGCGTATCTGTTAAATGAACCATTTTTCACATTGAGAGCAATCAACAGTTACAGATTTTTTCTGGTAATACTTATGCCACGGTAACAAATTGACGTTACATGCAAAAGTAACTTTATTAGTCAACATTTTCACTAAGCATCGCCCTAATCGGCAACGCTCTCGAATTCGAATTTTTGCGATTTTACTGAAATTATAGATTTTTTCAAAAATGTTGTAATACTCGTTTACACATTCTACTCACCCATATGCAAAAATAAAGCGTTGCTTCTAAATAAGAACAGAAAATAGCGTGGTGCCATTTAAAAAACAAAATTGGTTGCTATGGCAACGAAAGTACTATCTCCGAAACAAATTACCAAAAACAACTTACCAAAAGATGCAAAAAACTTAACTAAAAACTATTATCTGACCAATTTTTTTATACTGGGTGTTTTAAAAAGTTATATACATTATTCCTACATATTGGGCACCCTGTATAAACTCTATAATTTAAACTGTAGAATTATTACTTTATTTTTAAACGTGTTGCTTTGAAATTTGTTCAAATTCAAATCTGGTCGGCAAAAAGTATCATTATTTTTCAATTAAATTCAACATAATGGACTATTTAATGATACCTATATGGTTACACTAGCTACTTAGTAGATCATTTGGAATTTTTCTACAATTTTCCTTTCATTACTGTATCACAGGTATTTAGATATATAATCTGTAATAATTGACCGCGCAAACGTAGTTTACATTAAACGTGGGGTTTTGAGATGTGATTTTCATTAAGTTTTTTTGTGACAATTATGAGATATTGTGTGACTGCACTTTCAATTTTGGTAAGTAGAAATCATTATATATAATTCACTGTTAGCTAGAAATTGCAGAATAAAAACCAGGCCAATCATTAATCACCTTACAAAATCATGTTAGCCGGTTACTATTTTCACCGTCAAGATTTAGAGCATAGAACGACTAAAGTTGTCACTAAACTGATGCTTTTTATGCACTGTTTCTTTTTTAATAAAGTTATAGAACAAATATGAGATCCATAAAGTTGGCCCGGACATGTCAGCTTTTTTTAAAATATTTGGGGGGGGGGGTGTTTAATGCTTGTCAGGTGCTGAGAGATGCTGTAACTTGTTTTTGGAAAATCTGCCCTAATTTGGGAATAATCGATAATTAATTTTTCCGAGCCAACTTGATAGCAGCCCGGACATGTCAGCATTTTTTCAAAATATTTGGAGGGTGTTTAATGCTCGTCAAGTGCTGAAAGATGCTGTAATTTTTTTTGAAAATCTGGCCTAATTTGGGAATGATCGATAATTAATTTTTACCGGGTAACTTGATGTCAGCTCGCACATGTCAGCATTTTTTCAAAATATTTGGAGGGTGTTTAATGCTCGTCAAGTGCTGAAAGATGCTGTAATTTTTTTTGAAAATCTGGCCTAATTTGGGAATGATCGATACCGGGTAACTTGATGTCAGCTCGCACATGTCAGCATTTTTTCAAAATATTTGGAGGGTATTTAAGATACAAGTATACCCCCAATTACTTTGTTTCTCATACGCAAGATGGAACTAGTGTCAGGCTGGTAAAGCAGGTACCAAACTTGAAAATCATAGTCAACTTCTATGCAGCGTTGCTGGTTTTCAGCACTTTTAAAACTCGTATCATTTTATGTGTTTATGAGGCGGGTGAAATGCACATACGAAGAAGAGAGCACGCAGTAGAGTGGAGGAACAAAAAACGGGAGAGAGTGCGCTCCTCCACTTTGCTAATGAGATGAGATACATATATTCGTCCTTCACCTGTCAGATGAAACGAGTTGACCGGTTTATATAAGTTAAAAATCCTTGGGTTTAGCGTTAGCCATATGACTAACTATTTAGTTTACTCATTTGGCGTTAGCTCACAAAATTTAGAAAATAATATACTTATTAATAGGTATTATCAGTGACTATAGAAAGAATTCTATAGTCACTGGTATTATGTTTTAACTAGGATTTAGCGTCCGCTAGTATTTTCTTTTTACAAAATGCCTACGATATTAATTAGAAAATCAAGGAAGATTCATAATTTTTTAAAATAAATAGGGATCTATGTTTTACATTTCAATATGATTAAGAATTGTTTATACATAAATATTATACCATGTAAGTTATAAAATTATTGATTTAAGAAGTTAAATTTTGCCGTTCGAAATAATATTTAGCATGTAGCACAAAGAATATGCCTAATAAATTTACTTATTCAATATAAATCTCTATATATATAAGTATATTTATAAGGATACAACTTTTGATACTTATTTTTTTTTTTATTCTGGGTTCTACGCGATAGCGACAGCTTAGCTTGCATAAAGAAATATCGGTGAAGTAAGAGAATAAAATTATTATAAATTATATGCACATTGCATTTTTATTCGGAAGTAGGTATAACCAAATAAAACAAACATATTTTTGTTCATGTTAGGTATTTGCTATCAGAAATGACTACGAAATTTTTCATTTGGGCTGATTCCTTTATTATTTCTATAGATTTTCACATTTTCAAATTTTTTAATAACTCGGCAACACCACATCAAAAATCGAAAATGGACATGAAAGTTGAAAATAGAATTTTCCTGTGATTTCAATAACATTTAAATATGTAGGTATAGCAATTAATTTAACAAAAAATTACCTTAAAGGTGCTCCTGTGTAGTCAGTCATCCTGTATATTTCAAAATACTTTTAAAACGTGCCGTTTTGACACTGTATCACTACTATGAAAGTTTTTTTTCCAGTACCCATAATAGTGGAACTATAATGAGTCACTTTGGTGACTCATTGGTGATTCAAGACAACTGGAACAATGGTCTTGAAAACAATGGAACCATGTCTTCATGTCTTCAAGATCATTGGAACAATGGTCTTGAGCTGCCGAAACGTCGCAATAAAAATATGATGGTATAAGCAAGTAAATCACAAAAACTATTCTAAGGAAGTATTATTAATTTCTAAAAGTTTTAAGTTTTAAAAATAGGCGAAAGAATGACACTAATTATTACTCTTGACCTATTTCATACTGTCCTTAAAAAAATATCTACCCCCTCATTTGCATTTACCAACTCATCTCTTTTAGATTGGATGCATTCCATACATATCAACCCAGTTCCCTAACGTTGAAGATGCCGACGGCTCATTTTCTCTAGGATATAGTTCTCTTGGAGAAGGAGCTGTTGGAGATGCTATATATGGAATTTTGAGCAAAGCTACTGGCTGGACCATCGCTTCACAGAATACTGGTTTAGAAACTCCGCAACCATTTCCAATGCCTAAGGATGCCAAGCAGCATAATAATCTCATTTATTCTCTTATAAAATTGAAGAAAACGATTGCAAAAGAATTGAACCAGTTGATTCTAAGTTTGCCGTCTGCTTCTGCTCAGAATACGGGCAGTAGTAAAACTGTTGCTAGCCCTCAAAATATTTTATTGAATTTTGTTAGAATTTTAATAAATATATTTAGATATGCATTCACAACTCCGTTTTAACATAATTATTTTCCACAACGTTATTTTCCCGCTTATTAGATTATTTTCTGGTGAATATAATCTTACTTTAAGTGTGCCTACTTACCATGTTAAATATATTTTAAACTGAGTAAAATTAAATTTTCGGTAAATAATTTAGTAATTTCTTATACATTTCCTACATGGAGGAGTTCCAAAATCTCCACGAAACTTAATAACGCAAAACCAAAATGATTCCGTCTATTTTAAAAGCAAACCACGACAATATAGACAGAATATAGTCTAACTGATTTCCATTAACAAATATACTAATTTTGACGGTAAATTTATTAAAATTTAATAGCAAAAATGATGTACATCAAACTCACATTTGGACTATTTGCAAAAAACTTATTTAAAATAAAACAGTGGCGCAACTAATTGGTTTCTTTTGTGATAAGGCGACTTCAGCCCAGATATTCTAAGTTTCTGTATAAATGTAAAATAAACATTTTTAGAAAACTTTTCGATAGTAAAGGCTGTTTACGTTAACAGCTGGGTGACATCAAGACATCAAACGGGGCGACGATGCCAGATTTATTTACTGTAAGTAAATAAAGGTACAAAATATAATACCCTTGATATTCATATGGAAAAATACGATTTTTGTCATTCCCGAAAGTAATTTCATTCAATATTTTTTAATTTACATTAATTATATTTTAATTACAATTTTACTAAAACTTGTTTTTTTATATAAATTTATGTCTTTTATGAAACTCGTGTAGGTATAGCACAAAATTACAATATGTAGCAAAAATTTGGGGATCCTTAAGTCTCTAGATATTTATTAAATTACATATTTTTAATTTCTGTTATATTTTTAATAATCACATTTAAAAGTATGTAAAGAAAAACATGATGTAAAAAAAATAATTCAAAAGTTACACAGATTAAGATGTTCACATAAAACCAGATACAAGAAATGAACATGTAATAATATCCATTAAAATTTACTATAAGCGTTAGTCACTATCATATTCGAATTAATTATTTTCATAGTCAACATCATCATCATCACTAAAGTGTATAACAAATGGTGATATACCTTCCTGGTTAAATAAAACTTATTTATCCCACTAATGTTTTATTTCTTCCTCTGTATGCTGAACAGTTTTATTCTATACTACCTGTGTAATTGTACTCAATGCCTCTTTCCGGGCTATTCTCTAAATTACATAAAAGTTTGTGTTCAAATGAATGCAAAAGTTATCTCTATTCATTTCCCCATAATAATCACTATCTGTTGTTTTAAACGAGAATAAAAGTTCTGCACCATGAATAAAACCTCCAGCATGTAGGATTTATATATCTATCTAAAACAAAACTATGAAATTTATAAAACTTATTACAAACTTACAATAAATACCTGGACCCACCAGCTTTAACTTTTTAACATTATTTATACTAGTAACTTGCCAAGAACGCCCAACATTTCCATCCCGAAATATCCATGTCTCATCGAGAAAAACAAATGCTCGTAAACCTACATTTTTCCTTCACCTTCGAATAGAAATGTTATTCGCTTCAGTACTATATTAGGTAGATTAAACCTCGTCTTGGATCATCTTTTTTATATTTGAAACCCATGCTTTTAATAATTCTCCAAAACGATGTCTTACATTCATTGAAAATGTCACCTTCCAAAAGTGTATGGAGCAGTAGCTAGTGTGATATGTTTTTATAAAATGTAGGTATACTCGTACAGAAATATTAATTAAAAAAAAATTAAAATACTAACTGTCTTAATAGATGTCATAGATAACATTGCGAATAGAGGGTAAAACCATCCACCTCAACCACAGGTTTTTCTTTTAGGACTGCTTAGTTGTATAACCTCTATTGTGTTTTGCTGAAACAGCATGTACCTACCTACTGCAGACAGATTTAAATTTAACGCTGCTGCACCTCTCTAGAAAATAGAAACATAATAAATATAACCTCAAATTACAAAACAAAAGTTTTCATGTAAATTTTATTGTGAAAATCTGGATTATGAGTACTTACATCTCTTACAGCGGTCAAAGGAAGTAGAGGGGGGCCTTTAATTAATCCATTCTTGCTCAAAACAGTTAGTGAAGGAATCAAAGGAGGCTCATCATTTCCTGGGCCTGTTTTCCCAGGTTTCGGCATTTCAGCTTGCGTTGATTTAAAAAATTGTCACAAGAATGTGTTTACTTCTACAAAAAGAATTGTTTTTTGAAAGACTTTAGTTAGCAGTTACTCAAAAAACACAAAATATCGAAACGTAAATTAAATGCAAACACTAAACACAAAAACGGACTGAGAAGTGACGATAGAACAGAAAAGACAGAACAAATTGGAAACGTTGAAAACTGTGACCAACTTGCAAACGGAACTCATGCACAATGTGCAAATAAAATAGGAACAATTTAGAAATTACTTTTTACGTCATTTTAAATTACTAAAATGACGTCACTCGGCTTTTTAATCAGGAGTTTTAATCATATCCAGATGATGCCAACTTGGTTTGCGAAACGTGCATCCAGTGCAGTATAGTGTTATATGGAAAACTACGTCAGTGTGGTCGGCTGTTAACGTTAAACAGCCTTTACAACCTTGATTGCACCCCAGGCATAAGCTATTGCTTTGACCCTAGCGCATTTAATTTTCGTCACTGGTCAACGCCTTCTTTACGTCATTGATGTACAAATAATTGCAATACATGAGTGATCAATAATAGAAATATTTAGACTTAATTATTTGCAATCCTAAAAGGAAGGTTTTTTGTCCAAAGGTATAGTATATAATTATTATAATGTCTGTAACTTATTTGTGGTGTATTTTGACGATTCATAGTTTGTTTCTTTTGGGATTACACCACCTGTAAAATAACGTTAACACAGTGGTTTTTGGGGCAAACTTTAGAAGTTTGCCTTGTTACTACACTTTGAATAATTAATTTGTATACTTCTGGTTTTCTGCTTTTTGTTATTTTACAGGTGGTGTAATCCCAAAAGAAACAAACTATGAATCGTCAAAATACACCACAAATAAGTTACAGACATTATCTACAAGAAAGGTATGGGCCTAATACTATCCAAAATTTTAAAAAATTAGAAGTAACATACAAGAAATTAGCAAATTCAAATAACAGTTTGACATTTTTATACAAATGTCGAGAAAATAACTTAATTCCAAAAGGATTACGAATAAAAACAACCATAAATAGTTTAAAAGCACAAAGAATCATAAGAAAAGCAGAGGAAAGTCGGGTAAGAGAACGAATACAATATCACAGACACCAAAAGGTAAATTTAACCAACTATATAAATAATCTTGATAATAGTATCTTAAATATCGTAAATAATGATGATTTTAACCGTATCAATGATTGTGTAAGTAATTCTTATAATAGAATATATCAAAATACCAAACAAACACAAATTAAAAAATTTAAATACCTTATTAAAGAAAAACAAGAAAAACAACTTGAACAAATTAAAAATAATCAATCATTTATCAACAGAACTGTAATAAATTTATCATCAAAAACATTAAATACATCAGAACAGCTTGTTTTATCAAAAGGTTTAAATTTTGCTGTAACACCAAAAGAGATACCAACTTTAGATATCATTACAGCAATTGAAGAAGGCTGTCAAAAATTACCCGAAAACATTTCTAACGAATACAAAATTCGTAGCAAAATTATTCTTGAAAAACCTTTAAAAATTAAAACTAACATCACCAAAGAAGAAAAATTATCGATAAAATCATTAAAAACTGATAAAGACATTAAAATTTTACCTGCTGATAAAGGAAATGCTACAGTAATAATGGATACAATAGATTATGATAATAAAATTTTAAATCTTATAAATGAAGGCCATTACACAAAATTGAACAAAGACCCAACGAAATCAATTGAAACTAAAATATATAAAACACTTTTTAAACATAAACACAATTTTACTGACAGAGAAAGGAAACTACTTACACCACATAATAGTAAACCTCCACATTTTTATGGATTACCTAAAATTCACAAACCTAACAATCCACTTAGGCCTATAGTTAGCTCTATTGGTTCTCCAAGCCAAAACCTTGCAAAATTTCTACTAAATATTTTAAATCCTTTATCAAATAACACAGACTCATTTATAAAAAATACACCTCATTTTCAAGAAAATCTAAAAACTATCCAACTTGATTCTAATGATTTATTAGTAAGCTTCGATGTAGTCAGTTTATTTACAAATGTTCCTGTTGATAAAACACTATCTATTGTTAAAGAAAGATTAGAAAATGATAATACTTTAAACAATAGGACCAAACTAAACATAAGTACTATTATGGAATTACTAACACTTTGCATAAAAACTACCTATTTTCAACTACAAAATGATTTTTTTCAACAAGATTTTGGAATGGCTATGGGATCATCACTATCTCCAATAATGAGCAATATTTTTATGGAATATTTTGAAGAAACTTATGTTAAAAATTATGTTAATAAACCAAAAGTATGGTGGAGATATGTAGATGACATATTTTCAATATGGCCCCATAGCCATGATAGTTTAAATAATTTTCTAAATTTTCTTAACAGCAAAGAAACAACTATAAAATTTACAATAGAAATTGAAAATGATAATAAACTACCATTTTTAGACGTATTAATAACAAAATCACAATTAAATTTTGAAACTAATTTATATAGAAAAAAGACCAATACAAATAGATATCTAAATTTTAATTCTAATCATCACATAAGTATCTAAAGAGGTATAGTTAAATGTTTATATGACAGAGCAAAATTAATATCATCAACCTCAGATACTTTCAATAAAGAAAAAAACGTTATTAAGAATATCTTAGTGTAAAATAATTATCCTAATGATTTTGTTGAGGAAACATTTATAAAAATTGAAAATAGGCAAAATAATAATTTTCCCAGAATAAATAGAGAAAATCCAATAACAACCATTACAATTCCTTATATTGCAGAAATCTCTGAAAGACTTAAAAGGCTTGGTAATGATTTTAACATAAGAACGACATTTAAAACGAAAAATACTTTAAGATCAATACTTACTAAAACAAAACCAATTAATAATGATCAAAATTCAAAAAATTGTATTTACCAGATTCCTTGTGAATGTGGTAAATATTATATTGGTGAAACATCTAGACCATTACAAATAAGGATCCGCGAACAAAAAAATTATGTTAAGGATTACCAAGTTGATAAGTCTACATTAGTAAAACATGTATGGGATAACGGTCACCGAGTTGATTGGACACAGGCTAAAGTTTTACAAAAGGAAGAAAAATCGGTTAAAAGAAAATTAAAAGAAAGTGCTTTCATTAAACATAATGGTGATAATTGTATTTCGTCGGAAACAATATTCATAGATCAAACATGGCTTCCTCTACTCCAAAAAGATGTTACCAATGGAAAATTAATAATATCATAGTGATCAGTGCATGTGATGACAATTTAAATTAAAAATGTCAATCTGACAAGAACTACTTCTCGTTCATATAAAGAGTTCTCAACATAAAAATAGTCTACAGAAGAAGAGTTGAGGATCAACTCGAAACGTCTAGACGAAAGCTAGTTAAGTGTTTAATTTATTTTAATTTTTTATTATAACTATTTGATTTGGACATATTTTAGAATATGACATGTAATATTATAAAATTTTGTATAAAACTGAAAAACCACTGATAAAATTTAGTCAATATATCAAATATTATTTTATCACGTTAATACAGTGGTTTTTTGGGGCAAACTTTAGAAGTTTGCCTTGTTACTACACTTTGAATAATTAATTTGTATACTTCTGGTTTTCTGCTTTTTGTTATTTTACAGGTGGTGTAATCCCAAAAGAAACAAACTATGAATATAATTATTATGTTTTGTCAAGTAAAACTTTTATACATGATCTGAAGCTCAAGTTCACTTTAAAGTCTCCTTAGCGTAAACTGCGCTTACTGCCCTTGGCGTGTGTAAGCCCTCATCTGAAACCTCATGACTATTATATTCACGGATTTTGCTCTTCATGCATGCATGCATACATGCAAGCAGAAATAACTGTGATGGATTACTTTTGTCATTTTGAAGTTTTAAAGTCGAATATTATTGAATTTATATTTTAAGAGAAAAACTAGTGTAAGTGATATAGGAAAGAACGAGTTTATTTATAACCATAAACATTTATATACAGTGTGTTTCAAATTGGATGCAATAACACTGGTACCTTGGAAACCGGTAGAAATAGAGATTGGTCAAATTTGGTGACCTTTCTCAAAAAAAATTTAAATTTTGAAAATTCCGTTTATGTAAAATTTCAGGCTTGAAGAGCTGAAATAAAAAAGGCACATTCTCATATTAACCTTTTTCACTCTATCGAATGGCGTAAACAGTTTTTTAAGTAACATTCTCATATAATTCGAATGGTGGCTCGAACCCACGACCTCTGGGTTGCGCGATCGTGTCACTAAACCCTGAGCCACCGGCTCGCTAATAGAGCTCTAGTAGAGAATTTTAAATGGAATTTGAAAATCCAAAAAAATATAGATGGTGATCCATTTAAGACATTAACCTTGATGGTGTTTCGCTGTAGTGGTTCATCCTGTATGTATCAAAATACATTTAAAATGTGTGCCATAAAAGCATGTTTCGTCAAAACCTTGCATTAGGGCCAATATTGGACTTTGGCGCAATACTGGAACACCCCGCTAAAAGTCATACCTTGCGATAAATAAACTTACAGTAATGGAAAAGGCTTATGTTCAATAAATAAAACCAATATTCTTGAAGGCTTACCTCTCTGATATTACAAAAATCTATTGAGAAATAGCAATATATTATATAAGTATAAGTTTATTTTCTTTCTTAACACTTAATCCGTTCGGATAATCAAAAAATAGGAATAATATTCCTTTCGGAATAAAAGCAAATAAGATTTCAAATGATGCATCACTCGATACAGTTTTACATAGTAAAAATTAAGGCTAGTTGCAATTTTCCGGGTGAAAATAAATTAAGAACTTTACTGCTAAGGTGTAACCAATAAAAAAGTAAAATTAACTTGTTTGGAATTTCTACAGAAATACAAAAGATCCATGTTAGGAGATTTACCTACTCCTCGTAAGATATCACACTGTAATCACGTGCTCAGAACCCAATATTTATCCAATTACAAAGGTCCTCAGGACAAGACTGATTAAATTTCAACTCAATTTTGTTTTCATGTCTGACACTTTTCAGAGAATCTCCAAGTGATTATCTGGACCGGTAGAAAGTAACTGCCCATTAAATATTTTAATATCTAGTAATTTAAATGTAAGCTATTCCAAAATTTGCTATAAAATTGCAGGATTGGTGTTGAAGTTGTCAATCATTTACCTGCTTATCAGACGCAAACTAACCTTTAACGTATTACGTATTCTGAGATAGTACTTGAATGTGTTCGTGATAATTATAACTATTTATTACAATTACCAATTATAAAGCATTAGAATATGATTTAAAGTTAAATTTTAAAATTCCTCTTTTTGTTTTATTATATTTATATTTTTTAACTTTTTACATATTTTTATGCTTTTGTCAAAAAAGTTAAACTTTTACGTAAAGAGAAAGTTAAATGATAGGTTCAAATGAAATTTCTGCTATTTCTTTTGTCTGCAATCTAGATATTTAACGAAAAAAACCTAGTTACCTAAAACGGATCTCGGAAACAACTCTACAGATTAAAGTCTCTTTACTAATTTAGTTATATTAACAAAGACTAAAATAACCTTACTTATATATATTTCTTGTAATTTAATATCTTTTAAATAACAAGCGGAAGCATCGATGCATCATTTTCATGAAAATAAAAGACTTTTAATTCCCGTCCCGATTAAAATTTTCTGAGTTATTTAAGAAATATGTGTCAAGTATTATATATTTTTGAAATTCTTAAAGCGACCTGAATTCAACTGGTCAAAAATATTCAGGATATTCCCTTTCAAAAAATATAAGTTTACCCTAGATCTCGTAAGTTGACCCATTTACAAAAAAAGTAAGTACACCACTGGATTCCATGTTAAAAATTGTTGCCAAAACCGTTTTTATTTTCCCAATACGTTATCGGGTAACTGAGTTACGAGGTGGGCTTAAAAATGGTAAATTATTTATTTCACCATGTAAGTTCTGTTTGTGCCATCTGTCCTTTGTCAAAAAAGTATCATAGAGTCGTGAAAACCACAACCCTGTCTGTATCTTTATTAATGAGCGAGATATCCCTCAAAGACAACGAAAACTGGACACTCTGTACATATTACACACTCAATAAATTCACAGCACTGCTACAAATCACCAAACCGCAGTGTCAAGGCAGAATACGTATGTTAGTGACACCCAAAAAGCAGTACGGAGGTGAGCGAGAACATTGGAGAATAAAGACTTCTGCTAGACACCTTCTTGGCTTTTCGAACAACCTCAGAGTGTTGTAGAAAATTTGACGATCGTTGCATGATTGATGAAATAAAAACCCTGTAAAAACATACAAATATCACCGGATATGTGGTAAACGAAAAAACGAAAACTCCTGAAGAGGTACGCAACTTTTTGCACTTCTACTGTTGTATGTTGCTCTCAGAAAAACCCGCACATACAACTGCGGCACATAGAGGAAGCATAAGATAACCTGTGGATAGTTTTATATAGGCAACGTTAAACCTTTTACCGTATGCCGGAGAAAGGGAGCTACATGGAACCCTCAACCCTCAGTCAGTTAAAATTGAGTTCGAATATAAATGGGTACCGGTTCATATCAAGAGAAAGCGAAGCGTTCAATACGATACCGATCAATCTACTATATGGATGCAGATTAATATGTATTGCATGAACTAAAAGTCTAATAATATTAAAGTTTATCTTTGCTAATAACCCAGAGCAGTCTGTTCTATTAAGATTGTCACACATTAGAAAGAGAAACATTTATTCTGATTATGTAGGAAAACGCATTTAGAGTATTTAGATGAATGTACCTATTTCTTTAAATTAATGCATGTTACTTTTGACTTGTTAAAGTGAAATTATATAGGATTTGAATAGAAACATATTGTCTTCATTATTGAGCTATGAATATCCCATACTTTAAAGCAGTTCCAAATTCAATTAGGCCAGTCATATAGTACATTAGAAATCGCTAAAATCGCAAACTAACAGCTAGTTCTGATTTTTTAATATGTTGTTAGGACTACTACCAGTAGTGTATATCCAAGTTTGCAGCTTCGAAAGACCTGTGCTAACTTCGTAGCACTCGAAAAACCGCGAAATTTTCGCACTTTTTTCGATGTTTTCACTATATTTCCTAAAATATGCGTTTGTTTATAAAACATGTTCAGAACGCTTTTAAAGTAGATTAAATTTGCTACAATATGAGACCAGAAACAGCTCTGTAGGTATAATAGTTACCAAGATACAGTCCTCCAAATATTGGAAATTTTTTTCAAAAAAGTGAAATTTTAAGATTTCGTCAACTTTCGTCACCGAAATCAGGGAAAATCGTCATTTTACGGGTAAAGTCATAGGGGGAGATGTTGTAATGAGTGTAATTAGCTTTAATTTAAGCATAGAACGACATCTGTAGGTCTGATAGTTTCCTCACAATGCTTAAAAATCCAAAAAATAGGAAAACTCATTTTTCGCAAATTTGCTCTATTGAGTTCTCACGGTGGTTTGAGGGTAGTTTGAAAGGAAAACCCATGTACAGCCACAAGAAATATATATATTTAGCCTGTTGATAATATATTTACAATGTAATTAATTCAACATTTTTATTTATTGATATATGTGTATATGCATATTTACAAAAGATATTGTTGGGTTGGAATAGTTCATTTTGTCCGCTTTGTGGGTGGTTCGAAATCGTCCGATTCAGCTTGAAAAATAGGTAGTGGATCATCGACGTCGTCGTCTTCTCCTCCTTCGGCAATCAGAATTACGCCGACGTTTTGGCAAGAGACGCCGGAGCAAAATTTGCAAAGTGCCGAGCATTTGTGGTCTGCTTTTAGGCAGGTACAGCCGCCTCAGTACTAGCCGCAGGTACTAGCCGCAGCCGCTGACTGTGACGTCGTCGCCTTGACAAGAGCACCTCTTTTCAGTCAGTGCTAATCATTAGAGAGGATGTGGACCTCCTCGTCCTTCTCAATGGTTTGGGATGGGCGATGAGGAACGTTTTTTTTTTTTTCAGAAAAGTGACAGAGCTGGCCCCAGCAAATATTCGTCAACTTCATTCAATCGTGGAGATTTGGAAGTCCCCCCAGGATTCGAGTTGTTTCTCCTTCACTGGATGCGACACCACCTCTGCCCTTTCTGGTATGGGAAAAACAAATTGTGGAGCGCCATCCAGAAATACCCTCAAATCATCACCACAGCTGAAGTGTTCCTCCAACCAAATTCAACCCACCAAGCCATCACAGATGCCGGAGCGAAGTGTCTATTAGCTCTGCATGGAAGACTACACTGAGAATACCCTCCAGAGCCTGCGCTATACAATTTTTATGAAAACAATTTTTATTTTTATTTTTCAAGCTGAATCGGACGATTTCGAACCACCCACGAAGTGGGCAAAATGAACTATTCCAATCCAACAATATCTCTTGTAAATATGCATATACATATATCGGGTGTTCCACATAAAAGTCCTCAGCCTCGTATCTCGGTAACGGAAAAATATATCTTGTTTTTGAAAAAAAAAACAGATGATAGAGCTCATCTATGGCTTCATCATGAAGTTCAACTTGATTTTTTTTTTTTCAGAGCAAATTGGAGATGCCGCTGAAGTCGAGAGAAATGTTTCGTTTGCAGAAACTTTGTAACAAGGATTATCCGATACTTTGTTCAATTCTAAACAATTTTAGTCAAATAACTATTTTTCAAAAACTTAATAGTTTCAGAGATATCGGGCTCTTCATTTGGTGAGGCCCAAATTCAAGCGTATTTTAGAGTCTCGAATAGTACCTTATACAATGAAACAATAATATCCAAGTCAATTTAATAGCTCTTTTTAAGGAATAGTGAAATAATATGTATTTCTGTAAAATATGGTAAGAGTTTTTTAAATACTTAATTCATTTTGTATAATAATTCATAATTTGTACGCTTGTCCCAAAATAAATCCTGAATGTATGTATGCACAAAATTAATTAGGTATTTAAAAAACTCTGGCATTATTTTACAAAAATACATATTATTTCACTATTTCTTAAAAAGATCTATTAAATTGACTTGGATATTAAGGTAATAATTCGAAACTAAAATAGGCTTGAGTTTGGACTTCACCAAATTAAGAGCCCGATATCTCTGAAACTATTAAGTTTTCGAAAAATAGTCATTTGAGAAAAATTGTTTAGAATTGAACAATTCTAAACAATTCCGTGAATTGGAGCCATAGATGAGCTCTATCATCTGTTTTTTCAAAATCAAAATATATCTTTCCGTTGCCGAGATACGAGGCTGAGGACTTTTATGTGGAACACCCGGTATATCAATAAATAAAAATGTTGAATTAAGTACGTTGTAAATATATTATTAATAGGTTAAACATATATATTTCTTGTGGATGTACATGGGTTTTCCTTTCAAACTTACCCTCAAACCATCGTGAGAACTCAATAGAGCAAATTTGCGAAAAATGCAGTTTTCCAATTTTTTGGATTTTTAAGCATTGTGAGTAAACTATCAGACCTACGGACGTCGTTCTTAAATTAAAGCTAATTACACTCACTACAACATCCCTCCCTATGACTTTACCCGTAAAATGAGTATTTTCCCCGATTTCGAGGACGAAAGTTGACCAAATCTGAAAATTTCACTTTTCTGGAAAAAATTTCCACTTTTTGGAGGACTGTATGTTGGTAACTATTGTACCTACAGAGCTGGCTCTGGTCTCAAATTATAGCAAATTTAATCTACTTTAAAAACGTTCTAAACATGTTGTATGAACAAACGCATATTTTAGGAGATATAGTGAAAACATCGAAAAAAGTGCGAAAATTTCGCGATTTTTCGAGTGCTACGAAGTTAGCACAGGTCTTTCGAAGCTGCAAACTTGGATATACACTACAGGTAGTAGTCCTAACAACTATTCAAAAATCAGAACTAGCCATTAGTTTGCGATTTTAATGTACTATATGACTGGCCTAAATGTCCATATTCAAATTTTGATTTGATTAAAACAATAGATGAGACCTTAGAGTGTTTAAATCGCTAAAACTTTGAAAAGTCGAAAATATTTATTGTGTTTTATACTTTCTGTACTGTACATGTAAAAGATCGTGCGTATGCAGGAAAATTGCGTCTCCCCGAGCTGAGAAGTTTTTCAAAGTATTAAAGTAGATAATAGCACCGTGATGGAAGGATAAAAGTTCACAACTGGTATGAATTTGTCGACGTAAATTACTTGGAACTCTCTCTCCTCTAATAAAATTATAAATACCCATATCGGTCCCGTTTCGTAATCCAGTCCACTCCTACTAACAACGTCTGAAATGCAGCAGGGGAACACCGTCCCTGCTAACTGCTTTATTGTTAGAATGCGGCGTCCGATGAAAGGTGATAATTACGCTGGCATTCCACGCTCAAGGCGGCATGCAACCCAATGATTACGCCGCCCAAGATCTCACATTTTTGGCAACATCACGTCAACAGACATGGCATAATGGAAATTTAAATGTAGACTACTGCTTCGCAAACAGGTTGCGCGATGAAACTTGATGGATTTAAATTGAAACCATCAGACGCATTTTCCTATTGCAACGAGAGAACTGTGTTTCAATTTTTTTTTTTTTGTAGAATGGAATCAAATGTGTAGGGTACTCGAAATAAATACCGATGCTGGCAACTATTTGCTCCGTAATATTTAAATTTTAAAAAAGCGGACATGGTAATATCGATACAATTATTACAATGCCGCTAATATATTATCGGTTGTTATAAATATTTTCTTAATGCTATTAAGTAGTGATTGATTACTTGAGTGGCAGTGGCAAGTGGCAGAACGTTGTACAATAACTGTCGGCATTGCAATTTGTATGCTTGTCAGTTGATGCCTATATACTACTAAAATATCCCAACTTTTCTACCGCGTTTACCATCTACTAGGTATTGAATGAGATGAACTACTATAATGATAACACAAACCATGTTAATTAATATTTGTTCTACTTTTCCATCGAGCATTGTAGATCAGGCTCGATGTAAAGCATACAAACACAGTAGTAAATTAAGCATACGTGTGTAATATCCTATTACACAGCAAGGATATATCCATTTAAATGGAATCTGTTATGGAGAATCGACATAAGTTGAGGTGTTGAATGTGTTTTCAGATGAATTACGGATCTTGATAGCGAGCAGTGTTATTACTTATATTTAACACAGTATATTATTTTAATACTCTCAGTTACACGCAATTATTTTATGTAGACGAATATAGATAAAGACGATATACAATGCATCACCAGAATTTTGATGAATGAAGTAGTTAGTTTTGTTCTAGAAACTCTTACATGAAATTTTGTACAGTGTGCCTCGGTAACGTAAGTGAATGCAGGCAAGTAGATAAATACTCCCATTTACACTCCATGAAAGTGGCTCGCCCCTGTACCAATTTTATTTTTCAAAATATGTCAACTAAATTTCGAGAGTGCTTTGTGGTCTAAAAAATGAATGCATTTAAGTTACCTCAACCTTGAAAGTTACATGGAACACTCTGCAACACCATTATTTTCTATTTTTGACAGTTCAATGTCAAATATTTTTTTTATTTTTGACGATTGATTGTCAAAATGTTTATTTTTTTAATTTGCTCTTTCAACTTATTTTAAGGGATTTGTTTCTTCCAGCGTCTTATTTGTTGGAATCAAACAATTCGTTAAAGTGGCTGGATTTTTTTATATCGAGTGAGTTTACCGAGCCTATTTAAATAAAAATAGTTTTTTGAAGAAAACATTTTTAGCTTTACTAATAGGTAGTGACAGTAACAGTGGGATCTGACAAGTAATTTTCTGATTATTTATTAATATATTTAATAATAATAATAATAATAATAATAATAATAATAATAATAATAATAATAATAATAATAATTATAATAATAATAATAATAATAATAATAATCATAATTTAAGAAAATATAATAATATAATCCATTTTCATGATTGATATCAACGATGATGCAAATTTAAAATTTTGAAAATTTGCTTCATGGTTAATATCAATCATGAAAATGGCTTATCATTATTATATTTAGTACTACATTAATAATACATTATTATATTACTAATAGATGCAAAAGACACCGAATCCAAATAGCATGTAAAAATATACAGAGTTTTACATTTAACTTTCAACAGTTATGGTCAGTTGGTTGTGAACTTTCATATTTTTGCAGGTTAACGTGATGTTAACCTGGGAATAAACATTTAATTATTTTGGGGCAATCAAATACAATTTTAATTATCTTATCCAGGAATATGATGGAGTACATAGATCTTCTGTGCTCCAATGATTGAAAATTAAATTGATTTAAGAGAAGGTTATGGAGAGATTCAATAGGAGGGTAGTATCAATTTTCTTTAAAACACATGCTCTCGTTGTTATTTATGTAAATTGCATATATAAGGGGTTCCATACTATGGAGCCATAGTGTCTCAAATTTTAAGTATATTAGTTATACCAATGGCACTCAGGAGTACAGAATCGGTCTTTCTCCTCTCCATCTACTTTTTACCATATTTATGAATTAAATATGTCTCTAGAGGTAAAGTGATCTTACGTTAATGCAATAGTTAACTTTTTTATATGGTTATATGTTCGCTAGAACTACCGTACTTTTACTATATTAAATACGCGGTAGTGTGCAAATTCTGCAGAAAGTAATTTTAAGAATTATTTTCACGCCCTAGCGGCTCGATAATATTAAGAAAGTTTTGAAGCATATTCAATTAGACCCAAGGGGAAGTGCTTTCTTAAAAATGGATTAAATCAGCAGGCTATTGGTCACAACTGCTTTGGTATGTCTTATACTTTACTATTTTCAAATAATTGAATAGGAACATGTGTCGAGCCTTCTTCCTTTTCTACTTCTTTGTAAAGTATTATGGTTGCCTGAAAATGTTCAGTTACTCAAAAATTTTATTTAAGTTGGAGGTTATTTCTCATATCTGTAGTTCATAATGTATCACTAAAAAACTGCAAATAACAGGCAGGTTCAATTTACGATTCATAAACTACACGGAGAAAAATGAATATTTAATTTTTCTGTTAAAAAACTGCTTGTTAGCACTACATTTTTTTTCTTTAATAATTCATGTTATATGTTACAATTAAATATTGCCATTAAATAGGCATGCCATTTTACATAAAATATTTTATTTTTTAAAACATCTGTGTTGTCAAATAAAAAACTATATTAGTTACATCCTAATATTTTTCATTAATACTAAAATTTGTTAATATACAATAAAGTATATTATCTGCCGAAAATTAAATAAAAATAAATATTGATATCCCAACCCATATTGATGTCTTCGCATTGTTGAAATGATCCTGCTTTGGTCTTAACCGCGAGACCACCCCGTGGCCGTATTCGGTCGTTCCGTTTTTGTCTTCGTCTCCTCGGATGGCTACGATGGCTCGTAGCCATCGCCCATCGCGTCGGTTTACAACGCACCATGCGGTGAACAGGCTGAAAGCTTTGCAAACTACACATCTTTTCGCCACTATCTACTACAAACGTAATTAATCATGGAAATGTGTAACTGTTTCTTAAAAGAGATAACCTTTAAGCAATTTTTTGCAGTAAGTACCTTGAAACTTTTTAAACTATGTTAGTATAAATTTTGTTTTACAAAGCCAACATGGCGCAATAGTTTTGTGATAAAATATACTGCTGCTAGATATTATGTGTAACATAAATTCTTTGGCTAATTAAGAAGAGGAAGAAATCATGTTTAATAATTGCTGAATCATCTTAAATAATTTGCTTCAGTTCCACAGCCAACTCTGAAGAAAATTTTAAAAGTAAAGTTAGTTTTTTGCGAAAACGGCTGTATCTTCAAAAATATGAGAGATAGGTATAGGGTAATATTAATGAATATTGTAGATCTATTTGTGATGTATTACATGCCACAAAAAAATACAGGGTGTTGCATTTAAAAAAACTTAGATATGGACGTTTCAATGTCGATTAACTTGTGACCTCTATGGAAAACACCCTGTACAAAAATTATAAATTTTCATACTGTGGTCCTTAAGGACGCTTATGTTCTACGAGCCTATAAAATATTTTCTATTAATTTCTTAATACGGCTCCGCATTAATTTTTTCAATAAACCCTTAAAAAACACGTTTTTCTGAGATAACGTGGCAACGCCGCATCCAAATTTCAAAAACAAAATATTGTTTGGTAGCTAAAAGAGGAACAAATCTGTCACTGCCAAAATATATAGGGTGTTCTATTTAAAAAAACATATGTTTGATTCGTCCCTCTTCTCTAGAACACCCTGTACGTTTGAAAACAATTTTAAAAGATGCTGTCAGGTGGTCCCAATAATACCCTAAAACGTCAAAATCTGATATTTAATAGCGGCTCTGTAATTGTCCACCGCGTGTTAGGTGAGACACCCTGTATATATATATGTAATATGTTATAATTTAACAAACTTAGTCTAGGAAATTATTATTCAACAGTCAACAGGTATTAGTTAGTTCGTATCCAAATAAATTTTTGTTTGGATACTAACAAATTACATTACATAATAACAAACTCTTTTTTCAGTCTATATTTACGAACCGCTGGTTTAGTTTACTTGCAATAAAATGGATTAAGCATATATTAATAAATATATTATGAAGTATTCTATTGTTGATTTGCATGAGTGAAAACGTTAATCGTTTATTTTAAACTAGTGGGTTCATTTTAAAAAGACTCTTTACCCAGCATTATGACAGCGAAAGCCATTTATCGTCCTGGACATTGTCAACTAATGGAAAAAGATCATAAATTACAGCGATGTGTACAAAGCCAGAATTTTTATATAAACAGTGTTTTGTAAATACAGGGGCATTGAATATTTTTGCTGTGCGGAAATGAATATCAGTTTGTGCTCATTTATTTTATTAAATTGTGTAAATTATACACTAACAGTATTTTACGAAACAAGTAAATATTTACATTTTAGATTTTTATCACAAAAAATACGTATGTTTGTTTTCACATTACCATGATATCCGTTAAAATTCTTATGTAAGCAGTTGGTAACTAGTATTTATTAATTGTTTCTAATTATTACGTTAACAAAACCTATAATCACAGACGAAAATTTCCTGAATTTTGACGTTTAAAAAGGTTATTATTCGTAAAAATAATAATATTTTATTATTTGCTTAATATTTATGATTAATTATTAGCAAATTTTAAGTCATTTAAGTCAAACTAAATAATATAAGTTGCGGCATTCCTTATCGGTACTTTGATATTTGAAGATGACAAGCGAACCGCTGACATATAACTATGATGTTAATAACAAATTCACGCATACCGGACTAATAGGAAATCAGTTTAGTTCAGGTGACGCGCAAAATTACGTATCAGTGATGTTAAACAAATAGAGACGAAATTCGATTTATATAATTTTGTTTACCTGTGTTGAATTTAAAACAAAATTTTAATTTGAAACATTGGATAATGCTTATTTATTTTATAGCAGTTTTCTACCATCTACCTGCAAGCGTCCAGTAATAATACTTTTGTAAGAAAGTAAACATACAATAGATAAGTACCTAAGTGTTATAAGTTATTAGATAAATGTTGTTTTCTTTTATTTAGTGGCTTATTGATACTACGAGTATTATAAATACCAAACAATAAACGTCTGCTTTTAATGAAAGGCAGTAATCTGCTTGAAGTAGTAAATCTGTATTATTTAAAAGCCTTTTCAAAAATTTATAAATAAGTCAACTAAACTATATAAGAAAAATTACACTTGTTGTAGGATAGACAGCTTCGTATTTACTATGTTTCACTGCAAGTTTTAATATCTTGTTTCGCAAATTTTAAAGTAGATACAAACATTTGCTACAAAATATTTAAAAACATATGCGAAAACAAAAGAAAGAAGAAACAGGGCAGATTATAAAGTTTTATTTACCGTTTTGAAATAACACTGACGTAGTTTTCCACATAACGGAAAACACTATATTGCATTAGACGCGCGTTTCGCCAAACCAAGTTGGCATCATCTAGAGAAGATTAAAACTAAACCTATTGTGCTAACATTGCGTCCTATTTATAGGTACCTAAAATATTTCTACGGTTCAGTGTACCGTTGGGACTGCTTAGTGAACCATCGCGACTCATCAGTGAACCCCCACGACGGATCAGTTAACCGTGATTTGCTAACCAATAAAAACGGACTATATGAGATTGGCTCTCTGTCACCATTCATACTATTTTTACATTTAGCAATCTCCAAACTCTCAAAAGCATCCAGCTTTCTGGAATTTATTATATTCCTAATTAATCTTAAATTGCCACTATTTACTTTATGGTTCTTCTCAAATGCATGTTGGGCGACACTAGACGTATCTGTTTTACCATATTGTAGATGAGCCATATGTTCGTTGAATTAATGAACGTATTTAATTTAATTAAAAGCTATTTAACGGATCGAGTACAATATGTTAATATAAATAATTTCTTGAGTTCACCAAGTAATGTCAAATATGGAGTACCTCAAGGTACAGTGCTAGGTCCCATACTGTTTACGTTGTATATAAACCAGCTTCTATCACGAAACATAACGGGCACCTTTCTGAGCTTCGCAGACGACACCGTAATCCTTTTTAAAGCAAAATCGTGGGATGATCTAAAACAAATTGCCAGACGTGACTTTAAATATTTAAAAAATTGGTTTGATTATAATGTGTTAACAATTAATTACAAAAAAACAAATTATATGCCATTTACTAGCTATTCTAATCATTTACCTAACTTAGGCCCACTCAAAATTGATAAGGATATTGAAATATCGGAGGCTGTTTCAGTTAAATATTTAGGCATTATTGTCGATCGTCATTTGCGGTGGGATTTGCAGGTTTCGAATTTAACAAAAAAAGTAAGAAAATTACTACCAATATTTAAATATACAAAAACTTACCTAACTATTAATCAATTAAAAGTTCTCTATTATGCCTTGGTTCAATCTTTATTGTCGTATGGAATTATCGGTTGGGGAGGAGTAAGCAATACCCACCTGGAACAACTATGTATCGTACAAAAATGGATATTAAGAATTATATTTAGTAAGGAAATAACTTATCCTAGCGATTTACTGTACGACAACTCACAGTTACTTGATACAAAGCAATTATATTTCTTGAAAATAGCTTTAAAAACTCATAAAAATGTAAATGATTTGGAAAAATTACAACATTATTACGAGACAAGAAATAAGGAAAATACCTGTCAAAAACCCCGTAGTTTAAAAACAATTGGCCAAAAATCATATTCATATTTGCAGTCTCGTGTTTACAATGCCATACCACCAAATATAAAAATGTGCTGAAAAATACAATGTATTCAAAAATATACTTAAAAAATGGCTACTCACTACGTCAAGCGCATATACATAATATTATTAACCAGAATATACTTACCTGAAAAAAAAAAAAAATAAATAATTATTGTATTTAGATTAGGTTAGATCTAAAGAAATTATTAAAATAATTTGTCACTTATAAGCAAAGCATTGCTTTTATGTGATTTCAGTTTATTTTAGTTAATACATGTTGTAGGTATTATATTGAATTGTAAAATATTGTTATATTTATTGTATATTATTATTACATAAAATCTACAATACATGTAAATAATGTAAACACATTGTCACCATATTCATGATAAATAAACTTATTATTATTATTATTATTATTATTATTATTATTATTAATCTAGTTAGAATTGACCTTCTATTTTATCCAACATACTTTTGATTGCAGTCTTTACAGCTAATTTCCTAAATCCCCATTTTTTCCTTAGTTTCTGTTTTGTCTTTTGGATTGCCTAAAAGTTGTAGTTTATTTACCGATGAATAAACTTATAAGGGGAAACAAAATAAACTTTGCATGAAACAAAATTGCTTTCGATTCAACGGTAATTTCTTCGAATAACATGAGGGCACAGCAATGAGCAGATTCGAAACGTAGGCAAAAGAAGAATTCGAGTATTTCACCAGGATTTGGTTCAAATATGTGGATGATATCTTTTCAGTATTTGATACAAAAGTCAGTGATATTGACAACTTTGTTTCTAAATTGAATAGTCGTTTTGCGTCAGTTAAATTCACATATGAAATTGAAAACTCTGGGCAACTACCATTCTTAGATGTATTAATAATTAGAAATAGTGAAAATAAGTTAGAATTTGACATATACAGAAAAGATACCAGTATTTTAAGATATATCCCTAAGGACTCTGACCATTGTGCTCAACACAAAATGGCGAGTTTCAATTTTTAATTCATCGCCTATTAAGCTTTCCTCTAAATAAGAGGTTTGAAAAAGAAAAGGCATTGATTGGGGATATAGCTGCTAGTAATAGATATTCTTGGAAATATAGATATTTCAACAATCTTCTTTAAATTATTTCAATGTTATCCGAATGTATTGTATAATTCGGAACCCATATAACACAAGTCTAGTCGATACGAGACATTAAAATATAATAGTTTGCATAGACTAACGGAAGTAAAGTCTTAAAAGTTTCTTATACTAGATATTTGTATGGTGCTATGATAACCTCAGCTTAATGTTCTGTAAAAACCAATTTCTGATCAATGGTAACTCCCAAGTTTTTGAAAAATTTCGGCCATTGGAATATGTCGCCTGCAAGTTTATAGTTAAAATTTATAGGTACACAATATAAAATATATTTAAATTTTTATAAAAAATTTAAATTTTATCGTGCGTTTATACGTTTAATGGTAACAAATTAGCAACACACCAGTGATTAGTATCGGACAGTCACTTAGCAATTAGCACTTAGTAATTAGCAACTCTTATCAGAACTAAAAACTAACAAAAACTGAGTCATAAAAAAGAGAGTACTAATTTCTTTTGTGCAGCAACCAATATTTAAATCTAGTTAACCCTTTAAACCATAGGGGGCAAAATTAAATCCCCTGAAATTTGCGTTAAATAAGTCGAAACAGACGTCAACGTCAGATAATTTGTTTCCAACATTAAAAGCGCAATTTTAATGGAGTACGAATAATTGTTATTGCCCAAAATATATTTTCTTGTCAGTGTCTGTTCCTTGAACAATCGTTTATATTCTTCCCCTAACTTTATTCAATCTTATCCAGTCAACCGTCCATTAAAACAAAATTTAACGAGCTAACAGTTTTATAAGGTTGTTATGGCTTATATTTTCACGCTGGGGTCGGACTAAAACGGCCCCATTACTTACAAAGAATAAAAAGTGTTACACTACGGCCTTATTTTTATTACGCGCCATAACATTGCCTCAAGATTTGGTTATTACCAAGAACGTTGCGTAGGCTTTATGTTAATGCGATGGGATTGATAAGAAAGATAAGTTGTATTTATCTCACCCCGTCATCATGCAGGTTATCTCGTATAGACGAAAATAATAATTTGATTATACACAGCTACCTGTGATGCTGTGAAGACCATGTAGTTAAATAACAAACTAATGATTTATGGCTATCACGGCTTGCACTGCAGCGGAAATAATGAATGAGGCGGGTTCTGTAGGCAGTGTCTGGCAATGTGTATTTACTTTGAAAGATATTTGCATATTTTTATATATGTAGGATGGTAAGGTGTTTACATATAAATAGCATTATCGTTTTAAGTTCATAATTACTAAATTAATATGGATACTGCTTTCAGCAACACTATATATTTATAAGAAAATATGTTGTACCTTGTATTTTAATTTAACGGTATGTTAACAGGGTTTCCTGAATTTTTATTATAAATATTAATGGTTAGTGATATGAGAGAATGGAACGGAATACTTGATATAAAATATACATTAATAGACTACTGTTCGCGAATCGGTAATTATGTTGTGAAAGAACGCAAGTAAATAATATGTGCCAAGCAACGAAGTAGGTACCACTCAATAATATTATATTAAATGTGTCAGTGAAATGTCTATGATTTTACCTTAGACAAAACATATTTTCAGTTTAAAATATAAAACTAGAATAATGTTATATTTTTAGTTAAATTTGTTTCATTTGTAGATTACTCTATTAGTTTAGTATACAGAATATCTCGTTTGAAACGTAATACCCTCAATATCTCAGCAGAAACAAAAAAAATTATAAAAATATGATGTGATAAGCCAATTTATGTTTGAAGGGGCACAGTTTACAATAGTGGCGTTCCTCTCGTTTACAGAAGTCCCCACTTCTCAGAGATACCCCCCTACACTTTTATTCTCCATTCACTAACCTTGCTTTTAAAAATTTAATGGTCGGTTTTCGAGAAATTGTCGTTTGAATTTGAAAAAAGCGAAGTAAAAAAGAAATAAAAAAATAATTTGCTAGACATCTCAAAAATGTTGTATAGTTTACAACTATTTCACCTTAATTTACTTGAAGCAATATTGAATTTCGTCGCCACTTAGACAGTGACTTGTATGCATTATACGGGGCGATACACAAGTGTGGTCAAAAGTAAATTTAAAAAAAAAAATTTAAAAAATTTAAACTGTGTATGTAGACACTTCAACTTCTGTGGAAACTGTAATTAGCTTAAACTCAAATTTGGGAGGTGAAAGTCTAACTAATTTCCTGGTATGAAATGTGCTTTATTATACGAGTACTTTGTTAACTCGACTTAAAATATCAGTTTGATGTTGGAATACCTATAGCTGGAATTATATAGGTGCCTGTTATATGTACAGGGTGATTCACAATGTTTTTAGTCCTGCACCAAAAAATGTAATCCCAAAAAAGTGCACCAACGAATATTCGAATCGATATTCTCTTTCTAGCACATCGCTCTTATGGTGCACTATTTTGGTCATATCTCAATTATTATTAAAGATAGGCCCATCAATATCTATAATACTGTATTCGTGAGATAACATCCAAATTTGTGAATATACAGGGTGTTCCATTTAAATTAACACAGTTAACATCCGCGGCCATTTTGTTTGGATTTCATTTGTTTTTCAACTATATCATTTTTGAAAACTTTATTATTTATTTAGGCGTTAATCTCTTATATCTTCTTTAATTAGCAAGCAATACTGCAATATTTACACAATTTTACAGCAACTGTACTCGCTCTTCAGAAATGACAACCTCGCCTTTCCAAAAAAACATGCAAAATGGCAGCATTTTCTATAGATGCTGCTGAAAGATAAAATTTGATCTGCTTTATTCTGTAATTACCCAATAATAGAATTAACAAATTTTAAAGACGTGCTATCAAATAAGAAACCATCAATTTTTGTAATTCTTTTTAGTGTGGCAAAACACCCGATATTCAAAAATATTTATTAAAATACCATAAATAAATCGGTGCAGATATTATCTTCAGAGCAGTCCCAGTGTTCTACGTTTCTAATTCATTTCTTACTTCTTGAGCTCCAATTCAAACAAAAATAATAATATACAGAACCTTATAATCTTTACGTAGTAATTGTTGCATTACGACTAAAAATATTAAAGCAATTATTTTGCCAATTCTCATATTGACTTTCATTGAACATGAACATTTTCATATAATCATAATATTTTAAAAGCACTTTTGAAAATTAAAAATATAACACTGAATCATTTGCGCGTCAAAATATAAACGAGTGCCTTCTTTTGGATAAAAGCCGGTGAATGAACGTATGTATTTTAATAATTTCATTTCCTTTTCGTTCCCGTTGTCAGAAGTGTATGAGGAATATCTATCTACTGGTACACAATATAATTTTTGTCACGTCTGCTCTAAGAGGCAACGTAGGATTTTCTTAAAACTGTTATTACAGAATCTAAATCTTTATCAAAATATCCTCTAGAAACGTAATTTTAAAAGAAAATAAAAGTAATATAATTTAAAAATGTAATACCTTCTTCTCAGTAAAAAGTGATCTCTAATCGTAAACGAATCAATTATAAAACGTAATACTTCCAGATGGTTTATATGCAGATTCATTACAGACTATTATTATGCATTTTGAATATGTCTCAGTTTTATTCTTTTTAATTTTACAAACGCTCAGGGCAATTCAAAATATGTAGTAGGTTTGGCTATACAAACAGTGTGTCCAGCTAGGAGCTTACACAATCCATACCTAAGAAGCTACGGACACGAATTTTCTAAAATTTCGCACGTGTAGTAAATACAGAGTGTTCTCGGCAAGTAAAATATTTTGACAGTTCTGTGTCTTCGTTATACCAGAAATAGACAACAACTTGCTTCAGTTAAATAGAACACCCTGTATATTTGTCAATATCTGGATTCTACATTATATTTTAGGGTCAATTTGTGTAGTAAACGCTATAACTAAAACGTAGAGTTTAGGGTTTAGGGGAGTTTTAAAAAATTAAGACTAAAAGGTTACGCGCACACGTTCTTTGCATTATTCACTTGTTATCAGAGGTATTGCAAACACTCTATTTTTAGATAGGTAACTCCATATAAAAAAAACAAGAGATACAAGGTCTGATGACCTTGATGACCTGCTTGCAATCGTCACCAAATACCTCGTCATTGCACCACCAAATGCGCTGATTGGCTAGTAGCCCCTCCAAAATTCAACAGACGCCGGTGTGATTTAGGAATGAAGATAGACAGTTCCCGTCTTCGAGAGTGCACATGTGAGTTATTTACCTTTTGATATATATAATTTATTGACTTTCATTATTGGTTGCGATTATAATTATTAGTACAGAAATACGATCATAGCGATTTGTTGTTATTATTAAGTAATTATATTTCATATATAATCAGGATTTACCTGGATTTTAGGTAAATTATTTAGGCGTGGTCAGTGAGATTTTTTTTGTCACCCTATATGGTGATAAGTAGTACGATTCGAAACAATAGAATATAGTTTCAATATTATTTAAAAACTAATAAATTTCAGTTTTCTTGCCTTCAATTTGTTTGAATCGGATTGCGACTATCAACCACGTGCTGTTTAGGAATTAAGTTCCTTTATCTTATCTTTATCTTATCTTCTCTTATCTTATAGTTAGAATATATGATTGGGAGCAATAGAAAATTGCTAATATCGTACTTTCTGCACTACGTTAATTAATTTGTTTCTTTGCAATTATCTACATTTGTTTAGAGGTAGTGTGGTATTGCTTTGCCTACCTGAGTAGATATTTGATTTAAATAACTCACATGCACGCCGATTAGAAGACTGGAAAAGTTTCCTAATATTTGTAAATTCATTGATTATTGTTCTTTGACAACAAATTTGTACAATAAATCAATACGAATTTCTATAACTTGTCACTCTGTCTTTGAAATATTAATGAAATAATTTTTCTCTTTTACCTAATTAGAGTGATAATATTTCCTTGTTTAACAGGTTATGAAACCGTTGTTTTTGGAATTTTGGGTCAGATGATAGAGGGTTTTTTATTTAATTTATTTTTGCTCCTTCTGAACTATACAGGGCGCCGTATTTCTTGACCCGTTGCATGGGCAACTTTTTTATTAGTAGAGATACAAAAACGCTTAAATGAGCAAATTAGTGCAGTTTCGTATTAGTAATTCTACGGTAAGGCGAAAAATTATATACGGGGGAAGGTTGAAAAGTTATTGACAAAAAACGAAAAATCCAACTTTTCTATTATCCCTCGTAGCTCGTTCATTTGAAGAGTTAGAGAAAAATACTTCACGTTTTTTGCAGTATTTTTCATGTAAAATGACATGCACTTGCTACTTTTTATATATCTCTTAAAATGGTTGAGAATCACAGTAAAATATATTTTTTTTAAATGTAATGGATAGGTGGCTGTGACATTAACCGAAAGTCCCCTTTTTTCTCTTTCAGATGATATAACATAGTCCATATTTTATCCTTACAAAAGTAATAATAATCGTTGTTTTTAAAGAAAGTTTATTGTCACATCAAGAATGCTATGGAAATAAAACAAAAAATAAGATTCCTGATATTTTTAAAAACGTCTAGTTGGCATTTAATTCTTGACAGATCATAAGTGACATTTTTAGTTTTTTGTTAAGTAGTTTATTGTTTATTATTAATACTGCATACAAAATAATAGTGTTGCAAATATGTACACCAACGAAGAGAAAAATGATATGCTATTTTGTTATTATAACCAAAATCGAGATGCACAAGCTGCAGCGAATCTTTATTTTGAAACTTACATGGAACGAAGACAACCCCATCATAGAATATTTAGACAGCTGGAAAATAATATACGATTATACGGTTCTTTTTCAAAGCCTAAGGATGAAAGAAACTTCAATGAAGACACTGAAATAAATGTTTTGGCTTATGTAAATTTTAAACCTGATTCTTCAACTGCAGATATTGCACATCACTGCAACACTTCCAAGGAAACTGTAAGAGCTATTTTAAAAGGTAACAATTTAAAGCCTTATCATTATTCCATATGCAATACTTTATATCCAGCTGATAATCAAAGAAGGATGACATTTTGTCGATGGTACATTTCAAAATGCGAAGAGGATCTAGACTTCTGGAAAAAGATTTTATTCAGTGATGAAAGTAGATTTACCAACAATGGTATTTTTAACCACCATAATAACATAATGTGGTGCCGAGAAAATCCACATCTTGTTTCTGAAAGAAGAAATCAACGTCAATTTGGGATAAACGTGTGGTGTGGAATTTTTTGTGGCAACATTATTGGCCCATATTTTTACGAAGATAATTTGAATGCGAATAATTACCTTCATTTTCTAAGGAATACTCTAACAGAGGAATATTTAAATGAATTACCACTTCATATTTTTAGAAATCTTAAATACTTCCAACACGATGGAGCACCTGCGCATAATTCCCGCGAGGTAAAACAATATTTACATGAACAGTTTGATAATGTTATAGGAAATAGAATGGATATCGACTGGCCAGCGCGAACACCTGATTTGACCCCCTTAGATTTCTTTCTTTGGGGGTTATTGAAAGATAAAGTTTATGTGACAGCTCCTCTAGATATAGAGGATCTAAAAGTCAGGATTCAAGATGCAATTAGAAGCATACATGGACATACAATAAATAATGTTTTAAGAAGTATCCAGAAACGTTGCTTACTATGTATCCAACAGGATGGTGGTCATTTGGAACATTTACTTCAATATAATTAATTAATTAATAATTTCTGTTCTCAAAACATTCTTTTGTTCCATAATCCATAGCATTCTTGATGTGACAATAAACTTTCTTTAAAAACAACGATTATTATTACTTTTGTAAGGATAAAATATGGACTATGTTATATCATCTGAAAGAGAAAAAAGGGGACTTTCGGTTAATGTCACAGCCACCTATCCATTACATTTAAAAAATATATATTTTACTGTGATTCTCAACCATTTTAAGAGATATATAAAAAGTAGCAAGTGCATGTCATTTTACATGAAAAATACTGCAAAAAACATGTGAAGCATTTTTCTCTAACTCTTCAAATGAACGAGCTACGAGGGATAATAGAAAAGTTGGATTTTTCGTTTTTTGTCAATAACTTTTCAACCTTCCTCCGTATATATTTTTTCGCCTTACCGTAGAATTACTAATACGAAACTGCACTAATTTGCTCATTTAAGCGTTTTTGTATCTCTACTAATAAAAAAGTTACCCATGCAACGGGTCAAGAAATAGGGCGCCCTGTAGTATATTTAAATATTAACGATTAGAGTTTTTTATTAAGAATAATTGTCGATTGGCTGAACTGTAATCAGTTCATTTGAATGCAAATTTTTGGATAATTTTATTTGCTTCATTCTGGGTAGGGTCACTAAAGGTTGACACCTTCCAGGTTTTGTATTCAGTTGTTAATTACTTTCCCTGTGAGAATTCACAGAGAGTTTTACCAAACCAGATTTGCTGGTACATTCCCTTCAGGAACTTATTTATAATTTTTAATCTTGGCTACACTAGCCGTCAACGTTCATCTATATATTTGTAAATTTTGGGGCATTCTTAACACAAACAATTCTTTGTATGTACTCTTCTGAGACGAGGCTGCTGTAACCTGACTGCAAGATCTATAAGCTGCTAAAGAACTCTGGACACTTACCACCTGCAGATCCCTAGATAAGAGGATTGGACTTGGCCAGTACGTGACCGTCGTCTGGACTAGAGCTCTAGCTTCCCCACTTTACCACGGCAAGTCCACCTGGATCCAATCATCAGCAACAGGTTAAGGGTGAGAGTACTGACCTCATAGAGAAGGAACGAGGTTGTCAGAGTGACCCCGAACCTCATAAAATTGTTGTAAAGTGAACCCAGCTTAAAATTTCAATTTCACATATTTTTTTCATTTTTAGTAACTATTACATCATTTTTGAATTATTGTTTAATAGTAATTTCATTAGGATTCAGTTATAATCATCTTTGTTCATTGATTATATTGTATTCACTTTAATTTTATATAGTTGTTTCTTTTTAGTTTCTAATTTCTAAAAATTATCCTGGTGCCCAAATAAATTGTCAACCTTCAAAGCAGTCCTACGAATACTACGCCCTAGTATCATAAATCTCCCTGAGCTACCGGAGCTAATGTCAATTAACTTAAGCTAGTGGAATTGCACATCACTAGCTTATCTGAAGTTCATTGGAACGGATATTAGAATACTGAAATAATTACAACAAGCTGAAATTAAAAAAAAATGCAACTTTACTGTAAAATAACCACAGGTGAAAATCACATATTGCCTTACTTTTATTTGCATTTTTATCAAAATATTGCCTTTACAATATGTAATATCGTGCTAGAATATAGAGCTTTAGATATTGTATACCTTTTTACTGTTTTTTAATATTTATGGTAGTTGGTAGTAATAGTATGGTAATCGCATTCGAAGCTATTGTGCTTGAAAATGGCACATTTCCTAAAAAGTTAATTTGAATTAATTTCCACTAACAAAATAGGGCTTGAAAGTAATTTATTACTAGACGACAGTGACAGGAACTGTAAATATATAACTTTAATGGGCCAATTCTTTGTGCCTCTGTAAGCAAATCCGTAACATTTTGTTAATTTATAGGACATTTGCTGTTCTGCGCACATATATGAAAATATGATGTCATGAACTGCACCTTTTTAATATGGTTAATAAATTTTAATTATTTTAATTTTTTATTAATCTTTAGGTCCTTATTACTCTCCATTGCATTCTCGTGGACCTAGGAGCCCCAGTATCATTACTTTCCGTAGCTTATAGATAGAGTCCATATTGTTAAGAAGTTGTGCTTTTCAAGCGCTTTTGTTTTAATCGGCTGAGGTATCAATAAATGAAAATAATAAATGATTAATAAAGTATATGCAATAAAATATTTAGTATATCAGCAATTGTTATTATTTTAATTGTGATTAGGTATCATTATTACTATTCTAAAAATTAAAGTAAACGTAAACACACATCATCATTATTGACCATGCAATACAGCCACTACCTTTTCTGGAAGTTGCTGGCACTAACTATATATCTTGTAAATTAAAAATTATTAGATAAGGGCAGGTAATGGTATAAATATCAGAGAAATTAAATTCTTTCGAGACATACATAATTGGTCAAATATGGTCAATCTGAAGTAGCAGTAGATCATTTGTACATTTGTAAAGTATTCATTCACACGATAAGAAGATCACAAGAACGCATAATCGTTAAATTCTAGGTTCTGTAAAACTGTTGGCTACAGGATTATCATAAGCTATAGATATATAAATTTAAAGAAAATTTGCGTATAATGCAGAATCGACCTACAAAGATAAATTTATTTCAAATTATAGAATGGTACTTGGTAGTAACTTTAACTTCAGACTATGCAGGTTCCTGGATTTTGGATTAATAAAATAAAATTTATAAAAAAAACATGTAAACTGATTTATTGAACACAAAAATACTGAAGTGTTGTAGTTTTGTTCATTATTATTCAGAAATTAGAAATAAACTAGTTGTTCTTCAGGTGTCAACCATTTTCAGTTCTAAAAATCAGTCAATGCAATCTGTGCAGGTTGCGTTGGTGGAAGGAAGGTCTCCAAATTTTGTGTTATGGACAAATAAAATCTTGTGAAATGTCTGTAACTTTTTTTTTAACAAATCATTACTTGAATAAAAGTAGTTACATATTTTATTTACTGCAAATTGGAACAAACAACATAATTCATTCAAAGTGAACGAAATGGTAACATTTACTTTATGGTGAATAAAATGATAGATTTTTTTTAGGATTTTCTAACGTTTAGTGAAGATTGTTTTCCGACTTATGTCATTTAGGTTTTTTGACAAGTCAGAGTAAATTCAAACTAAGCAATGATTCCTACGTCTAGTCTTTCTCGAGCCATAGAAAACACAAGTCTGCCAAGAAGATAATTCATGGAAAATTATTTTCAATAGACTTTCATTCTACTAGGACGACGAAGATATATTCAAAAAGCTACTGGAAGAGTCTACCAACAAAGCAAAAAATTGTTATGGTTAAGAAGTCGTAAGCTCTTTATACAACTGCATCGTCTTGTAAGTTTCAGTTAATGTTGTAATTATTACAATTATTCTGTCTTCATAAATTTGTTATAAGTTAACTTTGTCGGTAAATAACAGACTAGCCGTTATACGTTATTTCCAGGCCCTTCGTGCTCTGATGGGTTTACCAGGAAATATAGTACAAATCTATTTGATACCAAATTATTTAGTCCAAAATTTTTAACTTGAAGTCACTTGGAGTTACTATCAGCTGTATCAAATTGTTTTCAATAAAATATATTATTTTTATTATTGCTTACCTACATAAGACATGATAATACTGTAAAGATAGTGTTAGTAAAAATCACTGAATATCTGAAACGTCCATAGTATTTGTTGGAGACCCCCTATTTATTTGTACTAGATTAGATTAGTTTTTGTGAACGCCAAATGATATTTAACTAACAGATGGTTCTGTCTAATTTATTGCAGTCTTTGTATACTTTAAAATTCGTAACACTGTCCAAATCAGACCACTCTTGAGAGCCCGCCGTGCCCCGTGGCAAGAAAGGAAAAAGGGCCAGTTGCATAAGAACGGTATAGCAGCAAGCTTGTATGTTCAAGTATTCGCTGCAATATAAATATAATTATTACTTGGTTGAACCATATGTTGGGAAGTGTAAATTAGAAGGACTTCTGTGGTAACTACCTACAGTTAATATCATTTGGCGGGTTTATTTTACACCTGTAAAATATTACCTATAAGTTAAAGTGAAATACCCAATTATTCTCATTTGCAACAATAAAGGGAATTTCCAATTAAACAGACAGTTTTTCACCTACTCAACAATCCTAAAATTAAATACAGTCCACAACTCTTTGCTTTCGAAGCTGTGTAGTTGGAATTTACGACTCCAACCTACATAATGGTCCTTACGACCGGATCTACATAATGGTCCATTCGAGGTAGCCGGATATGTTTCTGGTGTGGTGAAAAACTGTGAAGGAGAATCCGGATAAGTTCACCAACCTCCAGTATTTTTATAATTGTTAGTGAATAATTGTTATAAAAAGTACTTCCTTGATATCCAGGCATCTCTTCTTTATTAATTCAATATTTACTTGCAATAAACAGAAATATTAGAAGAAAAGAAAAATTTCAAGTGAATACCGGTATATAGACACAGATAGAAAAAATATAACGTTGCATTTTATATTTGCTTAGAATAAAAATGCTACTCCATTATTTCCCCCATCTATTATGTATGCCGCACTTTCACAATATTTTCAGATAGAGCAATCGTTATTTGAGGCACACCAACAATAATGGCGGATAGACATGATGTGAAAATGTAATGTCGACACTGTTCAACCCCATCGATGTGATGGTTAAACGCGAAGAAATCTCCAAGGATCGTGATACGTGGTTCACTTAAAATCAACATTTACCAATTCCCTGAAATTGTGTGGATTGGGAATTACATTTCATTCTTGCAACAAATAGAAAATATGAAATCCGCTGAGCTACTATCTAAAATAGACTTAGGTATATGTAATACGTGGATTAGAGGGTGATCACCTATAAATTCATATCACCTGCGTCGACTGTAGATGGATTTTAGTGTGAACTCTATATATAACAGTAATATCTCTACCCTTCATACTAATTACAAGGAATATCCCGAAAGTCTGTGACCTGTGTGGGTGAGGGGGCTGCATATTATTATTTCTCGGGCCGCATTTGCGCCTTAAGGACAACTAAGGTTGGTATGCCCTAGCCACCATTCAGTGCTGGAATGAGGGAAACCTGGAAAAACTCCTTAGCTAGGGAGACAGTCAAACATCAACTGATTCTAATCTCCCACATTAACTCCAACATTGCATTCTTCCCATCCTAGGCCATCGAGGGGTGGTGGAAGGCCAACCCATCCCAGCGAACAAACCTTAGAGGTCGATTCTGTAAGACATAACGATGTCTTTGATTAACAATTGTCGTTGATGAACGATCAAATAACGACTTTTGTTATTCTGTAGGTAAGGATGGTCGTTTACAAACAAGAAATATCGCCGCTGAATTATCGTTAATGATAGACAGGGTGGATGCTGTCGTTGGGAGAAAAATTATCGCTGTATGTGAAATTTATAACCTCATAACCATAAACAACTTTGTTCCTGTGACATAACTCATAGATTGATAAAATCCCCTGTGGACCACAGGGGATTATTTTGATACATTATGTATCAAAATAATGACGCTGCTAATGAAATAGTTAATCTCATTTTAGATGAGCAAGAAAAACAGTAAGTTAAGTAAATTCCAAATTACATTTTGAAACTCTTTAAAATCTTAACCACTTTTAAGAAGAGACATATTAGAGGAAGAATGGTCGAACGGGACTGGGCGGCCACAAGCCAGGCTCTTAATTGAAGGGCCTTGGTCGAACGCAACTCGATCAATACTTGCGCTATGTCCAACAGCATAAGGATTGTCACAGGACTGCTGACCGGTCACGGACATCTCAACGAGCACCTTAACACTATCGGCCTTAGAACACTTATCGACACTAGAAGGTGCAGGTTTTGCGGACACGATGACGAGGACTCCATTCACATCCTCTGTCAGTGTGCCTGCCTTAAGATCAAGACAAATATCTGGGTCAGCATTTCTCCTAAATGCTGGAGGAGCTCTCTAATGTTCCCCAGGACATTAGAGAGCTTCCCCTGGAACGGGTGTTGGCCTATACAGAATAGCACGGGTCTCTTCCAATAGCTCACGACTAGCGGCAGGCACAATGGGTTAAAAAACCTGAGTGCTGCGGGCAACCGCGCCGCTTTCCAACAACAACAACAAGGAAGAGATATAGGGAAACGGCATGCAGGAGGAAATTTGTATTTTGGAAATCTTGTCATATTACTTTATGAAATAGTAGAAAATGGAAACATTCGCAAAATGGTATATTATTTCTCAGTTATCTAAATAAATTTGATATTGCTCTCTAGATGTTTTAGTTGCACGTCCTTTTTTTTCTATTTTTATTATGAATACAATTCAATAATATCATATAATTCAATAATATTGGACTGTAATCAATGTGAATTTGATTCTATTTAAAAGAAAATTACTTAACCCTTTTGAATCACTTTTTGAAACCTTTTCTTTAAATTTTCTTAATTTTGCAGTGCTACCACCACAATTGTCGTTGAAACTATTTGCAAGGTCAAACACAGAACGACAATTTTACAGAATAAGTTTTCTGCGATAGTCGTTATGGAAATCCTTATATCTCTACTCGTTATTAACCGATATCGTTGATAAACGACAAATTATAGAATCAACCCCTTAATCTACGAGTAGATGATTTAATTAAAAGTGGTCTGATGGGATATAAATGGGTGGATATAAAGCATGTGGCTCCAAAATTATATAGATATACTTAATCACTCATTTTTAAATTGAACACTTTGTGACTATAAATTTCTATGATTCGTAGTTTCAGAATTATATTGTTAGATATAAATAATGACGCGCAGGGTCTTCTGTTTACAAAAATTCAGAATATATGTGTATCTTTTCACATAACAATTTAAAAGTTTAAAACGTGTTACCGAAACGTGAAACATTATACCAGTAACTAGTATAATAGCATAGGAGAAGTTCTGTGGTCAGCACGCTCAAGAATATTGTGCTCCGTTACAGCAATTTTAGATATATCAACATTTTGAATCGTGCAGAATTTAGAGTTCATGATTTAATGAAATATATAAAAAATTTTATAAACAATCTTCTAACCATGTACATCGTTAAAATGTTTTGAAAACATTTAATTTTTATTAAAAGCATTTGAATAATTATCAAACATATTGATTTCTGTATTTTTTACAAAATAATAAAAAAATTAAGCTTTAAAAATGTACTTGGTAAAATGAATCTTTTTAAGCTGAATTAAAAAAATATTTGAAATTTTATATAATTTCCGTGGTTTTTTGTACTACTTGTGCATTTATTTGTCCCTATTAAGTTATTTTAGAGACAAACATGAATACTACTAACTTGTATTAGTAACTTGTCCTATAAATTAAACTATATGTATCCATTCCTAGTAAAATCCACAATCATATAATAAAGACAAACACAAAGTGTGAAATTTAATTGATTTAATGATTTAAATCCAGAGCAAGACATATGTAAACATGTCCTTCTCAGCTTCCATGGCATCGAAACTAGTCGCAATATCTGTTATATTTTACACTTTCATCAAGATTCAATTTATTCAATTTATTAATTCCAAAAGGCAAGCATAAATTTAGTATAAACAATTAGCTTACACAGGCACATACTTAAGTACATTTACCCATAGGACAAAAGCGCTACAACCAACACGTCTCTCAGTTAATAATAAATAAATAATTATAATTTTAATTATAATTATGTATGCCCACTGAAGGCTAAAAGAATAACTTATCTTTATTTTATTTTAATAACTTTTTCTTTTTTTCTTTTTCTTTCTTTTCCCTCTTTATTCTTCCTCTACCCGCCCTACTTCTCTGCCTCCCAGGCTGTCACCTAAGCATAGATGCTTGATTGCGACTGACCCGAAAGCAAAGCAGAACAGAATAAAGGAACCAGAAGATATAAAAACAGAAATATTTAAGTACCTATTTCAGTAGTCATTCATAAAAAAAAAAAAAACAAAAAGAAATGATATTGTACAAAAATAACAAGAATACTATAACGTACCTACCTAATTTTGATTTGTCTATGCTGAGGAATTGGTAACCGATCCTTCGTAAAAATCAGTCAAAATATGTTTGGTACACCGTGTAATTGAATATGTTTTTTTAGTTTTTTCTTAAATGTTGTACATCTTTTGATATTTTTTAAATCAGTTGGAAGTCAATTGAACAGTTTTGGTCCGTTATACAGAACGAATCTTTGAGTGTGTGTCTTTCTACAGAATGGAGTATTAATGACTTGGGTTTTTAAGGCCCTCGTATTATATTGATGGTAGAACATATCAATTTTATCGTTATTTTTGAATATCCACAGAATGCATTGAAAAACATACATTTGTCTTACATTAAATAAACCAGTCTCATCATATAATTTATCTGTATTATGTAGATACGATTTTTTGTAAATAATTTTAATTATTGTATTTTGCGCAACAGAAAGTTTATGTAGAGAATTTTCATATAACCCTCCCCAAACGATAATACAATACCTAAGAATTGATTCAGCCAAAGCAATATACACCGCAAGCACAAGTCGTCTGTTAAGAATATCACGTATTTGGTAAAATTTATGCACTAGTATTCTAAGCTTTTTTGTAAGATAATCCACCTGACTATTTCATTTCAAATGCTGGTCAACCATTAGGCCAAGATATTTTATACTGTCTGTTCTAATTATCTGTGGACATGTAGTGCAGTTCACCATATTACAGGTTGTTTTATGAATATAAATATTATTTCTATTTGGCTGATCGGCGGCTGTAGAAGAAAAGGTCATGAATTTAGTTTTTGCCACATTTAGGCTTAAAAGACTAATATTTAAAAAAAGTTGGATTTTTTGAAGGCCATTAGCTGCATTTGAATATGCTTCATCCCATGAATTTCCAACAAATACTACTGCGGTATCGTCTGCATATGAAAAAATGTTACCATTAATATCAATTTTTCCTAAATTATTAATATAGATTAAAAATAGAATTGGCCCTAGTACTGTCCCTTGAGGGACACCCATAGTTACTGTTAAGGGGTTGCTTAATGTTTTATTAATTTTAACAACTTGTATTCTATCCTTCAGATAATTTTTAAAAATTTGTAATCCACGAACACCTATATCCTCGAGTCTTTTCAATAACAAACCGTGATTGACAGTGTCAAAAGCCTTGGCCAGATCTAAGAACACTGACAGACATTTTGTATTATTGTTCATATTAGTTACTATATTACTAATTAATTCAACTGTAGCATCTTCGGTACTGATATTCTGTTGAAACCCGAACTGGTTTTTATTTAAAATATTATTTCTATTTAAAAAATTTACTAATCTAGTTTTTATGCGTTGTTCAAAAATTTTTGAAAAGTTATTTATAACTGTAATAGGTCTATAATTTGTGAGTAATTCTTTATTGCCGGATTTATATATTGGGGTAGTTATTGATTTTTTAAACTCTTCAGGGATTAAACCTGTTGCAAATGATACATTTATTATATGTGTAAGGGGCTTTAGTATATATCTATGACATGTTTTAATTGTTTTTGTAGAAATTCCATCAGGACCCGAAGCCGAGTTATTTTTTAGTTTATTTATATTTAAGATTAATTCATTTTCATTTACGGGGTGCAGAAAAAATGAATCTGTGAAACTACTTCGTAAAGTTGATTTATATAAAGTTTTTGGGATTAAATTAGCCATTTTTTCGCCAATCCCAACAAAATACTTATTAAAACAATTGGCCTTGTTCTTATTATCGGCCATCTGCTTACCATCTTCGTCAGTTATGTTATATTTTTGTTCTTTAAATTTGTTTTCACTATTCGATGCCTGATTTACAATTTGCCATATTTTTTTATATGTTATTTACTTCGTTGATTTTGTCTTTGTAATATGCATTCTTTGTTATTTTTATCAAATTATTTCAATAATTTCTGTATCTCTTGTATTCTGATAATGTTACAGTCGAATAATTTTTCCTTAACTTTTTCTTTAAGAAATCACGTTGTATTATTGAGCAAATTAGACCATCAGTGATCCATGGTTTAATTTTACGAAATTTGTTATTTTTTATGATCTTAATTTTAGTATAAGTTTTTATTAAATTTTGAAATTTATTAATAAATAAGTTAAAACCTTTTTCTGCATCGTCCTCCTCAAGTACATCATACCATTGTTCTTCTTTCAAAGACTTTAATAGTTTTCTATAATTAATTGACTCTAGTTGTTTAAAATTATCATTGTTATTTTCGTTATTTTTAGCTTTGTTTTGAATAACTAGATTCAGAAATAAAGTAAAATGATCTGTCAAATTAGTTAAAATCACCAAAGGATTTATTTGAACTGTATCTGTTTTCTTTTGTTCAATTCTAAAAAAAGCATGGTCGATAGTAGTTGAGGAGGTATCTGTAACTCTTGTAGGTACAGTCATATAGGGTAAAAAACCATGTTCACCAAGCATACATAAATAATTATTTACTATATTATCATTTTTGTCCCCTGTATTTATATTAAGATGGGGCATCTGTATGTAGATGGGGCATCCTTTTTCTTTCCAAGTACCAGTTTCTTCTAGATAAATAAAAAATTAATAGTATTCTCACCTAAAGGAACCAAAGAAATGAAACTTGTTGAAACCAATGAAATTCAAATGGAAAGATTGAAGTTATTCCTGGAATAGATCCTCTAATTAGTATGTTACGTAACGAAAAAAGGGATGTGTAGTTCGCGTTGCTGAATTTATAGTATTAAACTTTTACGTAAGTAAAAGAAAATGTGCCGATTTGAATATGTAAATAAGGATATTTTTCAAATCATTTACATGTCGACTGTATAAATAAATGCATTATGCTAAAAGCTGAGTGCTGAATCTAAAATTCATTCAGATGAAATAAAATTGTTTCAGCAGTGACCCCAGTAGAATATATTCTGTGAAACTGCACTTGAAATCTGATGTGCAGAGATGTTCACATAATATCCTATTTCACTTTTTGCTCATAAAATTTCATTTTTTTGCACCTGATGTAAATTTCTTGGTATAAATTGGAAATTTAAATGTAAAATCTGCCGTGAAAAGGTCTGATTTGCATCAACTTGTGACAAATAAAAAATGTTACAGTGTTTGTGTATTTATAAGTGTGAAGTGTTTAAAAACAGTCAACTTTACATACTAGAACAAGTATTACACTCTGACCGACTTACAATTTTACAGAAATTTATGAATCTGACAAATTATGGCTATAGTCGTTGACTGAACAATAAATAAAATGCACAATGTAATGCACTAACACAATGGCCAGATTGACCGGTTTTCATTAAAAATACACTGAAATTTATAGCGGATGCGATTATTTTCAAACATTTCTTAAAACAAGACAGGTCGGAGAATATTTTAGTGAAACTGGTCACCCTATTTTACGCATCACGCCTTTCTCCTCATTCATTCTTCAATAAACACTATTACTTATAGGTGACATACCAAAAGTTTCTAACAACAAGATAACAACTAATAAAAACTATATGTATAGACACCTAACACACCTCAATATTTTTTTCCATATATACTAGTTTGCAGAAAACCTCTCATTTATAATAATAATAATAATAATAATAATAATAATATCTCTACCCCTCATTCTAGTCACAAGGATTAGCCCGAAAGTCGGAGATTTGTGTGGGAGAGGGGGCTGCATATTATTATTTCGCGGGCCGCATTTGCGTCTCAGGAACGACTTACGTTGGTAGGCCCTAACCACCATTCAGTGCTGGAATGAGGGAAACCTGGAAAACCTCATTAGTTAGGGGGACAAGTCAAACATCAACTGATTTTAATCTCTCACATTAACACCAAGTTGACATTCTTCCCATCCTAGGCCATCGCCAGGATGGTTGCCAAGCCATCCCTGCGAATAAGCCTTGATCTACGAGTAAACAATTTAATGAAAAATTGTTGGTGGAATGGGAATTAGAACCCACGACCTCTGGGTTGAGCGATCGAGACGCTAAGCCCTGAGCCACCGGCTCGATAAAATTTATCAATAGCTTTGTTCAAGCATCTGTCAGAAATAATCACAGATTGTACGACGCATGCCTAGTTGCCTTTTAATGGAGTTAAAACGCAATTGGCCATGCGTCGTACAATCTGGGACTATTTTTGAATGATGCTTGAACAAAGCTAATATAAATGAGGAAATTAGGGGGGAATAATTTTGAAATAAGTGTATCATTTATTTTCCAATTAAGTTGAATGTTTTGTCTATTATGCAATCAACAAGAATGATCATTGTTCATTATTTTGAGTACTTATTACTAGTTATACAATATGACCGTACATATATAGTACCAAAACTGATAATTCTTATTTATTAAATAAATATTTACATATATTATTTAGATTTTATTATGTGCACCAACTGTAATATATTAATAATTTACCACATAATTGTTAAAAGTTTAATTAATAGATCAATACAATACAATAACAAAACAATACATAACCACACATTCATGATGATGCAATACATAACCTGACAACGACGTTGCTCGAAAAGAGACACAGCCAATTTAATTACAGATAACATGTTTATTACTGGTCATATTGTATTGGAAATATTATACCGTATTGGTAGAAACGAATAAATACTAAGCAGGTATAGCTACTTAAAATGAGATAAAATATTATAAATTATGATTTTTCCTTTAAAATCTGTATGAAATTTTTTCTTAATGATATTATTATATAAAATAAAGCATACTTATCATCATTATATTTATTAAATTTTCAGCATTTTTACCCCGTCTCAGGAGGATGTGATGGATGATGTATTTTTTTGCAAAAGATATTCATATTTGTTGGGTGCACAACTGAAAAAACAAGTTATTAGTTCGAAATTCCATCATTGCCACTAACCAACAGTGTAATTGGTACCGATTTCCAGGAATTTATATTTATTTCTTACTTCTAATAATACACAATATTTTCATGTATCAGCATCAGAGTATGTACTCGTACAAGTAATATTTTGAAAATGGTTTCAGTGAAGCATTTAACTTGTAGTGCATATAGGTATATAACTCTCAGTTTCTCTGGTTTTCAACTTTCTTTTGGTGTAATTTTTATTTATATTATTAACATTTACCGTTTCTTAAATATTACTGTGACGTGAAATATAATGTATTTTTTAACAGGAACAAATAGGAAATTGCAATTTTCAAAAAAAAAATTCTATAGACTGTTATCAAATAAATGCATGTATATAGATTAGTTATATTTATTATAAATTAACTAGGTGGAATACTAAGTATATTAACAATATACTATATATATAGTATATTAACAATATGTTAAAGACGTACAGGGTGATCGATTTAACTGGAGAAATGAGTTTTTTCTGGGAAACGGCCGTAAAAATAAATTATTTTAAAAAGTATTACATTTTTACTTACTTTACTTTTACAAGAAGGTAGGGTAAAAATACAAAAAATATTATTAATTATCATTATATTAATATTAGGAGGCTAGGCGTTGCCACGCTTCAAAAATGTGACGAAAGGAATATTCTGTAAAATTTTACTGACGATGGTATCAAGTTTGATATGTTAATAAGGAAAGTAGCGTGGGAGAGAGGAGATCGTTCATTGAGGCTCTTATTTTCTTTTAGCTTTTACTAAGGTACCTTATTATTATAATAATTAATTAAACACCATAAGAATTACTTCTTATGAATCATTTCTGTACTAAACACAAACTGGGATTGTGTAACAACTGAGAATGATCGAATTTCTTCTTCAAACTTGTAACTTATTACAGTTGATAATATGGTTATACAATTTTTAGATAATAGCGTATTTAGAGTACTTAAATTACGGAAATATACTTGGTGAGTGTTTCAATGAATTTGGGGTAATTGACATAGTAGAAAGTGATTGAAATATTTCAAAAGTACTTTCGGTATTTGAAGTACTTGCGTTGTAATTCGATTGCTTTTTAGTATTTGAAATAACTTCCAGGAATTGAAATACTAGCGCAATATATTTTGAGGTATCACTAAAATCAAGTATCCAGTCCAAATACTTTAGTAAAGTAATTTAAGTGTCAAATACCGAAATTGAAAAATACTGAATAGCTTTGGTTAATAGTATACATTTTACACGAGATTTACTATATAAACTGTATGTAGGTATATGTCGTAGAGTTACGTTTGATTAGTCACGTAAGTTAAATTGAAATTGTTGAATTGGTTGAAAGCGCTAAAGCGATTTATTTTTAACATAGTTTACAATTCTCGGTCTCCCTTAGCGGAACCAACAAATCGCCAATAATTTTCCATCCCTGAAGGAATGTCAAAAGAAGTGTAATAATGAGTGAAAATATTTCAGTACACAAATTTAAATTTAAAGGCGCGTTATATGGGGTTAACTCTACAAGCGGCTCTAATTTCTCTGGGGACGCGAAGCTGGCGTTGCTATTTCATTTGGTAGGTACATTCGGTCCCGAGGCCTGATTCCTTTTGCCTTTTTCCTGTGACTCGTTGGCTTGGGTAATTGCCCAACTGCATCCTATCAGTCCTATTTTAATTACATGAGCTGCGTCCAATATACATTGATTCAGTTTTATTACCTTCGATTGAATTATGCTTTTAACAAAGAGCTTTCTGGGGCATGTTTATATTGTTATGCGTACGGATTGTCATACTAGGCAGCCCGTGAAATTTTTATTGAAGCAGAAACGATTCCAGTTGTTACGGAATACTTATTTTTTGATCACAACTGGTGATCAACTACAAACAAAGGTCAGTCTCGCGCTCTCCAATGGTTCAAGTTTGTTGCCTAAAGCGTAGCAGACATTCGTTCAGCTATTTTACCACCAGTTTTCTATAAATATACAATAATATGTACAAATATAAATATTTGGTACATTAAAATATACATATATGGAATTATATTCGTAAATGTTCCTGAATAAAATAGATACAGCCGTGTTTGCACAAAGGAACCCCTAAAAAGAAAATTTTTTGTTGATAAAACACTTAAAACATTTAAACATAAGATTTACATTCAATATATTTTGCATATTGTACGCAAAGTAGGTGTTTTCGACATTATCTTAAAAATAATAATAATCGTTTGTATACATACCTAGGATTATGGGTAACGAGGAAAATTAAAAACTTTATTGAACCATAATATTTGATAATTGCATTAATAATCTATCTCTTAGTTAACTTTTTGGCTTAATTCCTATATAAAGAAATACCTAAAGATAAAGATAAACCGTTAAATAAGCCAATAAATAATATTAAAAATATACTATATAAAATGTATACTTACACACACTACATACGAATAAACTATCGATTTTTTTGGTTAATGGTAGGATAATCAATATCACTTTATATTCCGTTACTGTTAGAAACTAGCAAAAAGCAGACAAATGTATATTTTCACTATTAGAAAGGTACCTAATAGAACTTGTATATTGTGCAGCAGCACTGAAAAAGTAAATTTTTATCGAAAATTGTGTATTAAATGAGCATATAATAAGAGTACGTTTTTGTAACATAATGGATAATTCTAAATATGGCATTGTTTGTATTCTATACAGCAGTGTAACATTATTTTAAAAAACAGGTTTTTTGTATTAAATTTATAAAATCATTTTCTTATAAATTACCAATACAGTAATTATATGAAATTTGAAAGTAATTGCTGATTAGGTTCCGAGGTAAACAACTAACATTTCTTTTTATTTTTTTCAAGCTCAAAGTCCTGTATTTCGTCGGAAACGAACCATGCGTTAGTAGTGGATACATTTTTACATGCATTATACCTTAATTTTTGAAGTATGGTCCATTAGTTACTGAACTCCCCATATAATAACAATAGTTATTAACATATGCCCTAGAATTGTATTCTATACCTATAAATTTCAAATAAACGAAAATATGGTAAATTAAAGAAATTTGATGATGCAAAGTTAAACAATGTATATGCATGCAGAAAATTGATCTTTTATGTAAGGATTGTTTAAATAAATATGTTGCATGTTTACCAATTTTTATATATACATTTTGCAAAAAATAGGAAAGTATATGCCTCTGTCTAAAATGAAAAATGATATTTTCAAAAAAGTGCAGAGGATTTATCACAAACAAGACACCGCTACGACAGCACAGAGGAATAAATTGATTATACTTGTTCATTCTGTATTGTTATTGTTGGCCTTACTGTTATATCATAACAATTTTAAATCATTTCTTTGAATATTAAAACATTATCTCATGATAGTTCTGAATGTTCTCTCACTCTTTCATATTTTTTTGACCTGTTAACATTTAATAAGCTCCCTTTGTAATGACTATAATTATTATTGTACTGATTGGGACGTTATTTAATAAAAATTCATTATCACTTTGAAACAGTAGCAGTTTTTATAAAGTTTTTACTTTAACTAATTTGTTAACATAACAATTGTTATATTGACAAATTAAAGTGAAAATTTTATAAAAACAACTACTGTTTTAATGTGATTATAATTATTAGTTGAACGTTTTTCATTCGCAGCAATTAAAGAAATGGGTCCTAATAGTAATTGTAAAAAATAAGAATATATGTATTAGGTTGTTGGTTACTTGTAGGTGGTTACTTTTATCGCCGTGCGCCGTACCTTATTATTTGTTATGGATAATAGAATACAACAGACTTCAAAACAATTTCTATTTATAGTACATAATAAGTCAAAGATGAAAATGTAACCACATTTTTTTTTCCAAAGTAACCGAGAGGATTGTGAGGTATATAAAACTTTTGTAAATATTCGTGATGAAATAAGTCTGTAACATATGACAGAAGATCGGCCCATTGGCGCTGAGGATATAAAAAGCAATATGCGACATGACAATCTTCGTAAAATCTGAAAACTTTCCTATTATTTGTAGCATAAGTATAAGTGAGGGAGTGGGCTCATAATACTCTAAGACGTATGGCTTAAACGTGATGCTATTTTACAAGACAGAGATAAATGAGAAGACATATTTTACCTTTTTCATTCAAAGATTTGGTTCATTGTTCGATTGTTCGTACTTGTAAGTGTTCAAACGAAAATTTTATGTGTCTCCGCTGAAAGTTTTCAAATATTTTTCAATTCTATCGAACCCGTGTCAAACAACATATTCAAGTAAGAAATTATCTGCAAGTAGTAGCGATCTTTTATGGCAAGCACGTCTTCTACCGTGAGATATCGGATGATTTTAATAAATGTACTGGAACTGACGGCAGTCGTATATATTAAAGTAATGTACCATCCAAAAATTTTAATATAGCTCAAGGAACTTTTTCGACTGAACGGCTCTAAATATAGTGAGGGATTCGAGCATAAGATATATACAGAACGGGTACACAGTAAAAAAAGACAAATGGTAAAATTACTAAATGGCAATCGTAATTTGCTGCAGTGTTATTTTTAACACGAACTGGGTAGTATAATAACTAAACCTTTAGAACTCATATTACACGAACGATATACCCGCCAAGATTGTAGAAGTACTCATAAATTGTAGTAAAATTTACAAAACCCTGTGTTAAAAATGAATCAATCCGCCATAAAAACGGAATAATTACACGGTGAATTAACTATTACACATTACCTTGTAAAATCTACTGTGTTAAATTACTTTTATGTAATGTAATAATACACCGATATGTCTAACACTGCCAAGTGTGGACTATATACACACCGATGAGTGTGGATTCAGTGTTAAAATCAGTCGGATTTTTTTACTGTGTATAAAAGATGTAACGAAAATTCTAACAATTTCGTTACATTTGGTATTTTCTTTTAGTACCTTTTAACAATCACAATTTTACTGCTTCATTTTTATCTACCTAATACCTACTAATTGTGTTGACAAATCACACCTTTACATTTAAATACTAACGTTAGAGTACAGCCGTGCTTTTAAAAACCATACACTGGTAGGCATTTGTGACCTAATGACAAGTGTATTTAAGGCGTGGTAAATTTTGTGTTAATAAAACCATTTCATAACTTGGTTTCAACGAAGAATTTGTATTTATATAAATTTTATTTTCACTAATCATTTTACTTGTATTTTTTTTATTCCAATTTCTGACCTTTTTGTTACCTTTTCTATATCCTGAAGACCGCAACAACTATTGAATCTACTAACCCCCTTGGACCTACAGCGACCAAGTGGTCTAAACAAATCCACATTGAAGTCTCGCTACCAGTTCTTGAGACTCAGAGTTTCCGTACACTCCAGACCGCTAGCTAGACAGTTATAACAAGTGAACCACCCTTCCTGGAAAAATATTCTGGACTCTGGACTCCACGTAATAGTGTTCGGAGCCACTAAACCAGTAGGGTTTAGGTCTATTTGGTCTAATATTGTAAAAAGGTCCAGTCTTGTAATTGTAATTCAGTTTTTTTTTACGCCTACCTACTCTTGCACTGTTAACGCTCAATATTTTTTTGTAATACGAATTCAAGTTCAATCTGTTAATTAATATATGTATACCATATCTCGACAAGAAAGTTTTACCTAAGTACACAGTCTTGTGAGAAAAATGCACTCTTTTTTTCGAAACTAGCATTGACTCTTCATCAGGAAAAAACAGTAAATTTATTAAATTTCAGAAAATTGTTTAATATATAAGAATGATAAAACTACTTACGGAAAAGTGAGATTAAATTGGAGTAATTGGTTAAATGTTTCATAAAATACATAAAATGGTAACAGTTATATAGACAATATATTAACAAAATTTCACATTTTACAATAAAACGTCTAATATCTAATAAACTTGTTAAAATAATTCAGAATATGTTTAAAATTACACCACTTATATCAGTTGGAGGTTACAGTTTTTAAATTTGGAAAAATCGGGATAGCCAAAAGCAGAATCTTAAAATTCCTAACAAATTTTTTTGCCAACTGTTAGATATGTAAAATGTTTAAGAATAAAAGTAATTGTTAAGACAAGAAAAGGAATTAGAAAATGCCACCTGAGGGTCAGTTTAAAGAACAGAGAACAACTTCAAAGATTTATATATTAGATAGAATTAGATATTTAAATATAGGTTGAGGAGAGGGAGTCACCCTATGTTTAATCGTATATGCCACCCTATATGTTTTAGTACCGAAATAATGACTTTTACATAATATATTTTCTTTCAAATATTCTACAACTTTTTCCTTTCCTCGTTCTTTAGATTTAGTGATGAGTGATGAGTCATCCGTAACTTTTGTAGTTTAGGTACATTAAGTTCTATACCCCGATTCAGAATTAAGCAAAGTGCAATGACCGGAAAAAGAGTAGATCTGTGTTGTCACATTTATTTCTAAAGTATTCTTATTTAAAACAGGAAACGTATTAACTACCTTATTTACCCATTTTTTTACTTGTCTTTAACGTCCCTTATTCCTATTGTACTTTATTAAAGCAAACACAATGTTTAATTTGCTTTTACTTAATAATATCACAAGTATAAAGACATAATATATCTTTATACTTGTGATAATATCAAGGAATTTCGGAATAGCTGACAACTATGAAAGCCGTAAAGTTGACGACAAGCTGTTTATCCTTATTTAACATACATATTCTTGCATTTTCCCTTTCTTTTTTCTGAGCCTCAACGACGTTGATTGGTCGAATTAGGAACCAATGGGAACCAACAAGCGACTGCGCTCGAAACAGTGGCGTGATGTTGGGTTATTTCGCGCGCGTTTCTTAACGGTAAAAATTTGTGGTAAAATTATCAGTGTATTTATTCTTGTGTCAGTGTTTATACTTATTTGTGTTAGTTAAAAAAGTGGAAGTGCATATACTAGAAGTATTCTATAGAATAGTATACGAGTATATATTAACTGAAATGTGCCCAATGGTAAAACAGAATACGCACGCCCATGCTTCACCGCATTTTACCAGATCGGCGAGGTCATTCCACTTTGATTAATTCTGAATCGGGGTATAGGTAGGTACTAAAATTATGCTAGATACTGAAACATGTTTCAGGTAATATTAATGATTTGTCTATAATTCCCAATGCTTTACTAATATAATTACAAATATGTCGTATTCCTTCCACGCGCCTAAGTGCCTGCGCTCCTAACTTTAAACGTACCATATCTTGTTTAATTTTAGTGCTATCGCGAAGACAACATTGTTATTTGATCTTAGAACTTACGTGTTACTCATTACATTACATGTTTCACAAACTACCTACGTTACTTTCCCAAAAATATTTTTATTTGAATTTTGCATGACAACCTGTACCTATATAAGGAAAATTAAATAGTGGCTATTAAAAACAATAAAACTCTTTTAGAATCAAGTGCATCTTTATTAAGTAATCTTTTTATGAACTGACCTTAATAATTTTCGAAAACTTACATATTCAAATTTTCATGCACGGAAGCGTGTTTTAGAGTCACATACAGGGTGGCCCAACAGTGTGATAAAATTCCATAACTCCTATGCCTTAATAAACAAAAAAAAATTTTTTAGGATCTCATAGACCCTAAGAGAATGCACGTCTTAAAAATATGTATGGTCATACATATAAAGTAAACCGGGTTATCAAACTTATATATTTTTTTGAATGAAATGACCTTATATAGGCTTTATAAGTATTATACAGAATAGTCAGAAGATAGGAGGCAGCTTTTATGTTAATCGGAATGAAAGGAGGACCCTGCATCTTTTTAAGAAAATAGATACTAGATAATTTATAGCTTCATTAATTATGATATATGATCGACTTTTACTTTCTATAGAATTTCCTTAAAAATATTATATACAGGGCGAATCAAAACTCGCTACCACAGTTTTCTCAATTTTTATAAATGAAACATCCTATATTTTATATCATTTTCATTAAAGTCTCTTATGACTCTTTCTATTCTATCTCTATACCCAAGTGCAACGGATTTTGAGATATTTGTGATTAATAATTAAGGAATTAGTTTTGTACTGTATTCTTCTGCACCAAGTTTAGTATTAAAAAAATATCTTTTATTGTAGATCGCTCTCCGCCCCTGATTCTACAAGAGGTGAGCTTTTACATTTTTCCCTTTTTACTAAAATCGACGAAGGCGTTTCCGAGATGCAGTCTCTTAAAAACGACGAAAAAGTTTGCTGTCGACTAATTTTGTGACCAGTATGTTAGCGAAATTCAGGGTTCATTAGCAAAATTTTAAAAAATCAGTAAAAAAATGGTGAAAATGATATATGGCTTATTTGAACTGTTTTCTTATGTAATTCAATTGGTACTTGCATTAGATAGTTACACTGACTAAGTTTTAGTCCATACCATGCTTCTAAAGAAAAAGAAAATTTAGAGTATAAAACCTCAAATATCTCAAAAACCGTTGCACTTATGTATAGGGAATGCTTCAGAGAATAGAAAGAGTCGTGAGAGACCTGAATGAAAATTATGTAAAATAAAGGGTGCTTCGTTTATAAAAATTTAGAAAACTGGTTGCGAGTTTTGATTCGCCCTGTATACAAGTAAAGTTATTTTGAAGGAAATTCTATAAAAACTAGATCATAATTAATGGAGCTAAAAATTAACTAGTATTTATTTTCTTAAAAAAATACAGGGTGCTCAATTCATTGCGATTAAGATACAAAAATTCTCATATCTTCTGAACTACTCTGTATAAAACTAGTAAACCCTATATTGACGGATTCGAAAATGATCAAATTCAAATTTGAAATAAAAAATACGTCATTCCATTAAAAAAAAAACATAAGTTTTATACGCCCTATACGACTATATATACAGAGTGAGTTTTATGTATGGAACGCCTCAATTATCTCGGAAACGGCTTGCCCGATTTTATGAATTTTGGTTTATAAGGGTTTTGTAATATGGCCGATATTATTGTGGCATTTACATTGTTGTCAGATCTTTCGTTTTTCCGGAAATATACTGAAATTTGTTATTTCAAATGGATCACCCTATATATTTTTTTGTTTTTGAAATCTCTAAGAAATTTAGAATATTTTTCATGTAATGTTGCCTATACCTAATTGCCATAATTTCGGAGTTACAGCTACATTTGCAATATCTCCGCCGAAGTTAAAATATTACATCAGGGCGGCTATGTCTGCGACAAAAACAATTTTGACGTTTTAATAAACTATTGTTGTTGGTGTTTATTGAAAGTTACAATGGACCGTTTATCTGAGAGAGAACGAATTGAGATTTTAATGATATTAGGATATGGTGATGTGCGTAGAAGTCAACAGGAAACGTGTAATATCTTTAATAATTTATATCCTAATAGAAATCCCATAGGATCTTTTGAAAACATAAAGTAAAGGCGGTTACAGCTGATGCTCAAAATGTTGTCCGTTTACTTCCATACAAGAAGCCATGCGATGTTTAAAACTTTGCAGTACATTTTGTAACATTCCTGACTGTTCAATTCTTCTTATCTCTGTGGTAATCCTATCTTTAAATTCCTGAATATTGGCAGGTTTGGTTTTATAAACAATATTTTTAAGTGACCCCACAGGAAATAGTCTAAAGGATTCATGTCGGGTGATCGCGGGGGCCATTCGATAAAACCACGCCTTCCAATCCATCTTCTGGGAAACACATCGTTTAGGTATTGCCTCACGTCACGCGCATAGTGAGGTGGAGCTCCATCTTGTTGCACCCAAATATTGTTATTTGGGACATTGTTATTGTCTGAAAGTTTCAAATAATAAAATTTCTAAATTAACAGGCAATTGAGAATACTTACTTAGATTTGGAAATAACCGAGCCAACTCAGGTATAATATTATTCTGTAATAAATTTAAATACGCCGGACCATTTAAGTTTCCTTCAATGAAAAAAGGACCAATTATTTTGTCGCCTATTATTCCAGCCCATACATTAATCTTTTGTGGAAATTAAGTGTGGAATTCTCTCATCCAACGAGGATTGTTACGTGACCAGTATCTGCAATTATGCCGATTTACGTTTCCATCAATACAAAAAGTGGCCTCATCGGAAAACATAACATTATTTAAAAAATTTGGATTATTTTGATCGTAACATTTTTCCATCATTGTGTCGGCAAACTCTTCACGTCTATCGAAATCATCATCTGACAACTCTTGAACCAATCTTACTTTGTAAGGTTGGAATTTATTGGCATGTAAAATTTTCATTATGGATGTTTGAGAAATATCAACATCCCTGGATATTTGTCTAGTACTCAAGTGTGGATCTTCTTCTAACATAACAAAAACATCTAAAGATTTGTCTTCAGTTGTTGCAGTTTTTATACGCCCTGATTTCGGTAAATCTTTTATGGCTCCAGTTTGGTTAAACTTTTTTAACAACTTACTCACAGTAGATCTTGTTATGGGATTTCTATTAGGATATAAATTAATAAAGATATTACACGTTTCCTGTTGACTTCTACGCACATCACCATATCCTAATATCATTAAAATCTCAATTCGTTCTTTCTCAGATAAACGGTCCATTGTAACTTTCAATAAACACCAACAATAATAGTTTATTAAAACGTCAAAATTGTTTTTGTCGCAGACATAGCCGCCCTGATGTAATATTTTAACTTCGGCGGAGATATTGCAAATGTAGCTGTAACTCCGAAATTATGGCAATTAGGTATAGGGAACATTACATGAAAAATATTCTAAATTTCTTAGAGATTTCAAAAACAAAAAAATATATAGGGTGATCCATTTGAAATAACAAATTTCAGTATATTTCCGGAAAAACAAAAGATCTGACAACAATGTATATGCCACAATAATATCGGCCATATTACAAAACCCTTATAAACCAAAATTCATAAAAATCGGGCAAGCCGTTTCCGAGATAATTGAGGCGTTCCATACATAAAACTCACTCTGTATATTTTAAGATATGCGTCCTGTTACGCTTTATGATATAATAAATTTTTTGTTTTGTTTATTACGGCATAGTAGTTCTGGAACTTTGTCACACTATTGGGCCCCCCTGTATATTCTAATATCAATCAAAACATGCCCGCTGGCTGTACGCTTAGTCTGAATAATTTTATGATCCATCATCATAAAAGTGTAGTTTGTAACCTATGTGTAACACATTACTAAAGTACAGCGTCTAAGGAGGCTATGGGTCTCGCGAGTATCATTTGTTCCATGCAGACCTGTTTATGAGTTTGAGCTTTAGGGTTCTTGCTGCATCAGGTCGATTATAGCCCTACGATACCGAATAGCCACCAGGAATCTGAAGTTTTAGGTACAGAATAAAGGAATATTTTTCACTGAGCAGTACCTAATAGTGAAATTTCTTTGTTATCTACCTGAAACTGGAGTTGAAGAAATTAAACTCTAGAATATTAAAAGCTGTTTTCTGAAACTATTCTTTCCTCATTTTTCATGTGTTTGATGTTTTTCATCAATAAGCAATCAACAATGTTCTGCATTTTTTGAAAAATGCCATCTACATAAATTTTTTTCATTATTTTCGCCTTTTTTGTAAAATTTTTCTTTCAGTTTCAGCAGTGACTATAGAAAGAATAGTCACTGGTTTCAGTGATTAGAAACTGATCACTAAATAAAGAAGTTGCAAATCTATGAACGGTTATTTAAATGGTAGGTGGCTTTACAAATTTACTTATTTTATTTAGTTAATTTATTTTTCCAAACTTAATATATTGAGATTATTCTCAAGATCTTGGTTTTTTCTCAATATAATTTGAAAAAGAACATACTGGACTTGTTCTTATTCCTGACAAGCTATAGTTGTATAATAAGTAATTACATATGTATATATTATAATAACGTATTTATATAAATATTTGTTGATATTTCAATTGTACGAAAACTACGTAGTTACTTATATTGCTTACTACTGGGCTACTGGTTAATGTTTGTGAGTTATTATTAAATATTTAAACATTTAGACAAGTCGGGAACAATTTTCCTGGTCAGTCTGGGGTTTGTAGAAGAACTCGAGGTGATGAAGTACAATCAAGAGGTTATAGCAAAGATACCTTCTATAATAAAGAAATTAAAAATTACTTCATATGATAAATTAAAACCGTATGGAATAATTATTATCCTAACAAGTGTTAAAAGAGTCAGTTTCAAACGAAGCGGAGTTTTTTTAGTTTAAAATTTTGTCTAAATTATTAATTATATAAAATTCTAATTGGAAAAAGCAGTTAAAGGAATGTATGAATGTACAAGTATGTTTGAAAGAAAGGCATCTTACAAGATAAAGAAGTTTTGTAATAAATAGAATTTTAAAGTTTTGACTGAAAAAATGATGTACAGAGTGTAATGTATACCTATATAAATGAATATATATTATAATAACAAATGTTTTGCATTTCTGCAAAACATGTATTTATAATATGCATTATATGTATTATATGCATTATAATAAATGAAAATAATAAATGCATTAATTTTATAAAAAATGTATTTAAAGGAAATTTGTATATAGTTTAATCTGTAGTTAGTAGTTTTACATCTAAATCTCAGTGAATATTAATAAAACTGATAAACTTCACATCTGTTTGGCTTATTTTAGTGGTCTTAGATAGTAAAAGTGCACAAACATTTCGTTGTTTTTGGGAATTAACTTAACAATATATTCAGAAAAATCAACAAATTGAAAAAATCAAGACATTGAGATGTCTCTTATTATATTGAGAAAAGAGTCAAAATATTCAGATTTTTTTCATTATATTGAGAAAAAGTCAATAGATTGAAAAAGTCGAAATTTTGAGAATGTTTTCAATATTTTATATATTATTCTCAGTTTGGCTTATTTCAGTGGTCTTAGATAGTCAGAAAAGAATTCACAATTATTTCGTAGTCTTGAGAATAAAGTTAATATATATTCAGAAAAAAATCAATAAATCGAAAAAAGTGAGAGTAAAAGTATTGAGGATTTTCTCAATATTTTAAGAAAAACTCAAATTGAGAATAAATTCATTATATTGAGAAAAATGTCAAGATATTAAAATTTTTCTCATTATATTGAGAAAAAAGTACAGATATTGAGAATGATCTCATTATTAAGAACAAAGTCAAGATATGGAGAATAGTCTCTGATATATTGAGTTTCCTAAAAATAGAAAGTATGTTTGCCACCAGGGTGCTTTCGTACAAAATAGCTATTATAGTCTGTTAAAAATTTAAAACAGTTTTAATCACATTTACATGAAAACTTTTAATCACATTTCAAACTTGTACAATGTAAGGCATTATTAATCCAGTAGTATTAAAAAATCAAGTCATTTTAATTTTGCAGTGGTTTCTAGTATTTGCGTTTCCATGCTTTATATTCAAGCTTTAAATTCACTTACTTCTCAGAATCTCTGAATCTCTATCCATATATAAATGTCTGCATTTCAAGTATTTCAAAATAGACATTTAACCTCCATTATCCTTTAGCTAACAATCCTGATAGCTTTCATTTCAATTTTTCACCATACTAAATTCTACTTACTCGGCTAAATATTTGCTTAATCTAAGTAAAGCCAGGGCTTGCAGTAATTGTAATAGTTTTATTGCAGGAATTTCTCATTCATTTTAGGTCTTCCGCACTGATTACCTACTAGAGTGGTTAAAAATCATTAAGTTATTTGTTAACGTGTGTTATAACGTTCGGCTTTTCAATCGTTATTAAATCAAGAAACGTAAATAAAATTATATTATTTCAAAAACTTATTGATAAGCTTATACCGAATATTTGGGTTAAGTCAAGACGTCAACAATGTCTTATGGGCACGTCCGAGAGATGACTTTCATCACAGGTTGTGATGGCCCGCCTTCTTTAATTATTAGTTATCATGGACAAATAAATCGAGTATAAAGGAAATGTTTAGGAGCTACAAAAATAAGCACTAGGGTTAATGTATGTAACTTATTTGTGGTTTAGATGAATAAATCATCGTAATCTATTTTGGAATTTCACCGCCTGTAGAGTAATAAAAACAGAGTCACATCAGTATTCAAAATAAAGATTCAGAATGTAGTATCCTCCGGCCAAGCTCAACTAATATAAAAATTGTTTTCGATGCGTAGGAATTAATTTCTATGGTAAAATAAATAATTATTGAACAATGATTTAGAAACGTATATAAGTTCTAAAATAACTTACAGTTCTGAAATTTACAAAAATTTCGTTACTACAGATAGTTTGACACAACACAATAAAACTGTTAGTTCAATCAATTCCCCAACCGGGGGCATATCAAAATTATTAACAGCTTAAAACAGTGTACGATTGCTTGTTTAAATAGACCATTACAGTTTATGGAACTGCAAAGAATGACATGAATGGTTATATATTTTTGTTAATTTATTTTTATTTATTTATTTATTTATTTATTTATTTATTTATTTATTTATTTATTTATTTAAATGCTCTAAGTCGATGAAATCAAACTAGTCGTGTTCGTGTTTTATGAGGCAATAAATTACTTGAGTGATACTAAAATAATGCCAAAAATCCACCCTAAAGAGCCCCTATAAAGAACTCCAGCATTCATGATGGCATGTTGTCTGTCTAAATATTATAAATGTAAGGATTAAAGCCATGACTTACGACCTTAGTGTACATGTTATTTGCTTGGAAAGCTACCTAATATTTCTTTGTCGACGGAAGTGTCGGCGCATCTGAAGTGGAAAATTTTTTGTCCTGTCCCTTTCCAACTTGCCTTTCACTTTCATTTTCATTTCAACGTCTTCTAGTAGGCTTGGCACATTATGAATTTGTTTCGTCAGTCCCTTTAAGAGCTTTATTTGTAAACAGCGTGTCAGAATCCAAGATATAACAGTTGTTGTAAACCATAGAAGACAGACTATTATAGAGAGTAAGTTAAAAATACATACATAAAGTGTATAATTATTGCATTTTATAATAAGAACATTAATAATTAATTAAACATACGATTTTTTTATAGAATCGCTCTGTTACTCTGGTCAGCGTGCCACATCGCTGAGGAGATCAACCCTCAGCGATGTGGCACGTGTATTGAATTGTTTCGCAAATCAAGAAGTATGTGAATTGTGTTTTCATTATAATTGACATAAAAAGCACCTTAAAAACAGCCAGTTGGGGTCTGATAGTAAGCAGACTCAGGAAGAAGAGAATATCCTCTAACCTAATCGGCGTAATATCAAAATATCTATCTTGGGGGACCATTAAGGTAGACGGGAAAAAACGAAAATAACGCAGGTGTTTCACAGGGCTCCGTATTGGAACCTTCTCTGGGAAATGTTCCCTATAACAGCATCTTTGACCTACCACTTCCTCGGGGATCAGTGTTGACAAAATATGCAGATGAGGTCGGTTTAGTAGTTAGCGGTAACACTATCCCAAAGCTAAACAGTAAAACAAATGACGCATTTGATCTTATCGACGAATGGTTAATGCAAAATTTTCTGGAGATTGATTGATTGAACCCTCATAGATATCTGAGAGGGACGCAGATAAGGCAATTAAATATTTGGGGATATGGATCAATAACTAAGGCACGTTTAGACCCCACATGGTAAAAGTGCTAGAAAAGGTAGAAAAAAGGACCGCGGCTCTTACACGTATAACGTCAAATATAGGCGGGCCGTCAACAGCAAAGAGACAGGTTTTGCGTGGGGTAGTGGTAGGGGTATTTGCACCATTCTACATGGCGCTTCTATGTACTAATAAGAAAGGAAAGATACCTTAAAATATTAGAATCTGCTTAACCTAAGGTAGTTTTGAGAGTTTTAAACTAAATTCATTAGATTTATGTGAAGTTAGCCACGCTTTTCATCCACGCTTTTGCATCCACGGTTTCTTTATCCACACTTTAACGCATAAATATATTTTGACATAATTTCTACTAAATAACAAGATACGGTTATCAGATTCATATTAAGTTTTACGAAAAAAATTTACGACAAAAAACCAGTGGCGTGCTATACTAGTTACAACGTGATTAACAATATCAATTTTTATATTACAAACGATTAGTTTCCTCAACAAAATTGTCACTGATTGATTGAAAAGTAGCTGCATTGCAAAAATATATCAACGTGTTTTTATTACATGCCGTCAGAGGCGTGCCAGAGACAAAAAATAGGGAGCGATGTTCAATAATATCAATTTTTATATTACAAACGAGGAGTTTCCTCAACAAAATTGTCACTGATTGATTGAAAATGAACTGCATTGCAAAAATAAATCAACATGTTTTTATTACATGCCGTCAGAGGCGTGCCAGAGACAAGAAATAGGAGGCGATGTTTAACCATATCAATTTTTATATTAGAAACGAGGAGTTTCTTCAACAAAATTGTCACTGATTGATTGAAAAGGAACTGCATTGCAAAAATATATCAACGTGTTTTTATTACATGCCGTCAGAGGCGTGCCAGAGACAAAAAATAGGAGGCGATGTTTAACAATATCAATTTTTATGTTACAAACAATGAGTTTCCTCAACAAAATAGTCACTCATTGATTGAAAAGTAACTGCGTTGCAAAAATATATCAACGTGTTTTTGTTACATGCCGTCAGAGGCGTGCCAGAGTCAAAAAATAGGAGGCGATGTTTAGCAATATCAATTTTTATATTAGAAACGAGGAGTTTCCTCAACAAAATAGTCACTCATTGATTGAAAAGTAACTGCATTGCAAAAATATATCAAGTGTTTTTGTTACATGCCGTCAGAGGCGTGCCAGAGACAAAAAATAGGAGGCGATGTTTAATAATATCAATTTTTATATTACAAACGAGGAGTTTCCTCAACAAAATAGTCACTCATTGATTGAAAAGTAACTGCGTTGCAAAAATATATCAACGTGTTTTTGTTACATGCCGTCAGAGGCGTGCCAGAGACAAAAAATAGGAGGCGATGTTTAACAATATCAATTTTTATATTACAAACGAGGAGTTTCCTCAACAAAATTGTCACTGATTGATTGAAAAGGAACTGCATTGCAAAAATAAATCAACATGTTTTTATTACATGCCGTCAGAGGCGTGCCAGAGACAAGAAATAGGAGGCGATGTTTAACCATATCAATTTTTATATTAGAAACGAGGAGTTTCCTCAACAAAATTGTCACTGATTGATTGAAAAGGAACTGCATTGCAAAAATAAATCAACATGTTTTTATTACATGCCGTCAGAGGCGTGCCAGAGACAAAAAATAGGAGGCGATGTTTAACAATATCAATTTTTATGTTACAAACAATGAGTTTCCTCAACAAAATAGTCACTCATTGATTGAAAAGTAACTGCGTTGCAAAAATATATCAACGTGTTTTTGTTACATGCCGTCAGAGGCGTGCCAGAGTCAAAAAAGAGGAGGCGATGTTTAGCAATATCAATTTTTATATTAGAAACGAGGAGTTTCCTCAACAAAATAGTCACTCATTGATTAAAAAGTAACTGCATTGCAAAAATATATCAAGTGTTTTTGTTACATGCCGTCAGAGGCGTGCCAGAGACAAAAGATAGGAGGCGATGTTTATTAATATCAATTTTTATATTACAAACGAGGAGTTTCCTCAACAAAATTGTCACTGATTGATTGAAAAAAAACTGCATTGCAAAAATATATCAACGTGTTTTTATTACATGCCGTCAGAGGCGTGCCAGAGACAAAAAATAGGGAGCGATGTTCAATAATATCAATTTTTATATTACAAACGAGGAGTTTCCTCAACAAAATTGTCACTGATTGATTGAAAGGGAACTGCATTGCAAAAATATATCAACGTGTTTTTATTACATGCCGTCAGAGGCGTACCAGAGACAAAAAATAAGAGGCGATGTTTAACAATATCAATTTTTATGTTAGAAACAATGAGTTTCCTCAACAAAATAGTCAGTGAATAATTCAAAAATCAGTGCACTGCAAAAATATTAATCCGGTCAAAGGAAATAGTGGTAAGTTTGTAAGAATTCCCATTCGCTTTCTAAGCATCATCTTTTAACATCTTTGAGAGCCATTAAAAATATCACTTTGAATGGTCATTATACAAAAATAAATTTAATTTCAGTCAGCAGAATTTGTGAGAGTAAAACAAATATTATAAAATGGACTACTATTATATGAATCCTCATAAGTGTCTTCATGCACGGCTACAGTTTATTCATGTGTTCGATGAACACATACATTACGATTATTGTGAAAATTTTTTGACATTTCTAGCAGCCATTTAAATTTCGTTATTTTTTGTCAAATAACACAAATTGTCCAATCAACATAAAATTATACTGAGAATTTATATGCATGATATTTGGGGTTTTACCGTCTTCCAGCCTCTACATGAGAGATGATTAATTGTCGAAAATATTAGAAACTAATTAAAGTACTTACTTATTCGCTTCGTCCACACCATGGTTTAATTATTTAAGTACGTAAGTATCTTCGCCTTTGGACAGTCACCGCTCCATATCTATCTGTTTCTAATTCGAAAAGGAAATATAAAAATTTGTCCTCGAAATGAAGATACGTCTACTCAAATATTCTGAAAACGTTAACAATAAATGTCTAATATGTGGAAATTCTGATAATCGCAGATGAAATATTGTAGTCAATTGCAAATTTTGCAAAAGAATATTTCATATAGATTGCATCGACAACAAACTGCCAGATACATTCATTTTCAAAAACGATATGTGTGAATTGTGTAGTAGATATTTATGTGAGAATTCCTCCAGCATTTCAGTCTAAATTAATTAATATATTTTATTCCATTCTTACTACAAGTAAGATTTTTAAAAACTACTTAATCCTCACATTTCCTTCCTTTATATTATTTTTATTAGTGCCCTTTTAGGCACTGTCAGTCTTCTCGTACGACCATTAGATAATTATTCCCTTTGTAAAAACGCAAATTGGCATATTGTTGGGCCAACACACTGGCATATTGTTGGGCCAACACATTGGCATATTGTTGGGCCAACACATTGGCATATTGTTGGAACATTTAAATTCTTAAGGCCGCTTCTCTATTTTTTTTTATCTGAAAATATAAGTTTACACTTTTTTCTCAAATGTCCAGTTCCTAGCCCGGTGACTATTTTATCGAGGAAACTCTTCTTTTGCAATCTAGTGTGCACATGAAGGCTTATAATAAAAAAAATCTGAAAATATTTTTGCGGTGCACATATTTTTGAAACGTGTAGTAAATATTTTATTAAGGAACCCTGACATATTTGATCACAAACTGGTGATCGGTTTTGTTCATCTAGCCCGCTTCTGAAGTCTTGTAATAATAACAAATATTAAGTAATATTGTAGTGCAATTTTTTATGAATTCTCAAGTAACTATTTTTATCTTTGTATCTAGCACGCCTTTCACGGCATATACCTAACAAAAAAGTTTAATATTATACCGCGATGCACTTATTTCTAACCTATCTAGTGACAGTATCAAGTGCAAGAATCTATTCGTTTGTGACATAATATTGACATTATTTATTTCCGCCGCTACTTTTCCATCTAGCACGCCTCTGACTGTTTGAGATAAAACAATTTCATTATAGCAACTATAGCAAGATCTATCACGATTCATTGGGTACTAAGAAATGTATTTTGTTGAGGAAACTCCTCGATTGTAATATAAAAATTGATATTGTTAAACATCGCTCCCTATTTTTTGTCTCTGGCGCGCCTCTGACGGCATGTAATAAAAACACATTGATATATTTTTGGAATGCAGTTACTTTTCAATCAATGATTGACTATTTAGTTGAGGAAACTCCTCGTTTCTAATATAAAAATTGATATGGTTATTATGGTTAAACATCGCCTCCTATTTTTTTGTCTCTGGCACGCCTCTGACGGCATGTAATAAAAACACGTTGATATATTTTTGCAATGCAGTTCCGTTTCAATCAATCAGTGACAATTTTGTTGAGGAAACTCCTCGTTTCTAATATAAAAATTGATATGGTTAAACATCGCCTCCTATTTTTTGTCTCTGGCACGCCTCTGACGGCATGTAATAAAAACACGTTGATATATTTTTGCAATGCAGTTCCTTTTCAATCAATCAGTGACACTTTTGTTGAGGAAACTCCTCGTTTGTAATATAAAAATTGATATTATTGAACATCGCTCCCTATTTTTTGTCTCTGGCACGCTTCTGACGGCATGTAATAAAAACACGTTGATATATTTTTGCAATGCAGTTCCTTTTCAATCAATCAGTAACAATTTTGTTGCGGAAACTCCTCGTTTGTAATATAAAAATTGATATTGTTAAACATCGCCTCCTATTTTTTGTCTCTGGCACGCCTCTGACGGCATGTAACAAAAACACGTTGATATATTTTTGCAACGCAGTTACTTTTCAATCAATGAGTGACTATTTTGTTGAGGAAACTCCTCGTTTGTAATATAAAAAATTGATATTATTGAACATCGCTCCCTATTTTTTGTCTCTGGCACGCCTCTGACGGCATGTAATAAAAACCCGTTGATATATTTTTGCAATGCAGCTACTTTTCAATCAATCAGTGACAATTTTGTTGAGGAAAGTAATCGTTTGTAATATAAAAATTGATATTGTTAATCACGTTGTAACTAGTATAGCACGATACTGGTTTTTTGTCGTAAATTTTTTTCATAAAACTTAATATGAATCTGATAACCGTATCTTTTTATTTAGTAGAAATTATGTCAAAATATATTTATGCGTTAAAGTGTGGATAAAGAAACCGTGGATGCAAAAGCGTGGATGAAAAGCGTGGCTATCTTCACATAAATATTCATTAGAATAGATGGTATGGAAGGGATGGTATGGTAGGGGAGGAATCAAGTGGAGATGGTCCCCGAAAAGCACAAGTAATTATAGTTAAGGTGGAGAAATAATGTAACTGTATGTAACATTACTGTGCCTGGCGTGTGTAAGCACGAGGCGAGGGAGAGGCAAGGAGGGCCTCTTATAGGGTCAAGCAGTGGGGGCGGTGGCTAGGTAAAAGCCACGATGGTGGACACACAAGTATTCTTGGGGAACTTGTGGGAGGAGACAGTCTACTGGACGCACCCAGTGACAGGATATCTCCCACTTATGTGTTTCTCAAACCTTACACAGTAGAGATACCGGACAGGGAAGCTTGGCTCGAAAATCCTGATGCTCAGGTCTCGAATGGGCTCGTCTGGTTTACGGATGGGTCCAAGACAGACCAGGGCTCAGGGGCGGGAGTCCGGGGCGTGCGCCCGAGGGCGAGACTATCCTTCTCCTTGGGAAAGTATGCCACGGTCTTTCAGGCGGAAGTGTTTGCTATCTCTGCATGTGTTCAGGAAAATCTCAAAAGGAGATATTCTAATCAGCATATCCAGATATGCACCGACAGTCAGGCGGCTTTACGTGCCTTGATCTCCTACAGGATCACCTCCAGGACGGTCCTAGAGTGTGTTAATAGTCTGACCCAATTGGGACAGAACAACCAGGTAAAATTGACCTGGGTACCGGGTCATCATAACATAACAGGAAATGAGGAGGCCGATGCACTGGCTAAGAGAGGCTCAAGTATACAGTTTACAGGGACCGAACCAGTGCTGGGGCTTCCGCCTAGTTAAGTAGCAAGGTCCATTGGAAACTGGATCAAGGTAAGATCAAAGGAAGAATGGTCAAACGTGACTGGGCTGCGACAAGCCAGGCTCTTAATTGAAGGGCCTTGGTCGAACGCAACTCAATCAATACTTGCGCTAAGTCGTAACAGCATAAGGATTGTCACAGGACTGTTGACAGGTCACGGACATCTTAACAAGCACCTTAACACTATCGGTCTTAGTGACACTAGAAGGTGCAGGTTTTGCGGACACGATGACGAGGACTCCATTCACATCCTCTGTCGCTGTGCCTGCCTCATGGTCAAGAGACACAAACACCTGGGCGCAGCATTTCTTCTGCCTCAGGACATTAGGGAGCTTCCCCTACAACGGGTGTTGGCCTATGCGCACAGCACGGGTCTCTTCCAATAACTCCCAACTAGCGGCAGGCACAATGGGTCGAAAGACCTGAGTGCTGCGGGTAACCGCGCCGCCTATCAACAACCACAACAACAACAACAACATTACTGTGGGGGAAAAATACAATTCAGCGACAGGGTGCTGAAGTTAAGTACCTAGGTGTGACATTGGACACATCGGTCACATTTGGACCAGACATAAGAGAGCTGGCTTCCAAGGCTGAAAGAACAAAAGGAGAGTTTTGGTCTCATTGGTAATCAATTATGCTGTATGGAGCTCCTCTGTGAGCGGACGTGATGGCAGTAAAGGTGTACAGGAGCTCCTTGCAGACGTTGCAAATAAAGATAGCCATAAAAATATGCAGGGTAACAGAACAATTCGTAGGATGTCGCCATGATGCTATCTTTGTTGATTCTCATCCACCTGATGGCAGCCTAGAGAGATATACAATAGTGAACCTTCGAGATGCAGGCGGTCAAATGGCAGGAAGAGTGATCGACAAGCACGGAAGGGGCCTAGACCAGAATACCTATCTTGAGAATATGGGTATGTAGGAAACATGGATGTCTTGATTTCTATGTGGCACAGGCGCTGTTTGGACGAAAGATGGGGACTGCAAGAACTGATGGAAGAGTATAAAGAATAAAAAAGGCACTCCAGAGAGAGAGACAATCAAGGTCAAAAAGAAACATTGGAGAGAACTATGCAATGACAGACCAAGAAATGTGGGGGCAAGTTTAGAAACTGGTCATGACTTTCTACAGAGAAGAAGAAATAAATCGTGAATACACTCGTGCCCCATACGATACGATAGATAGGTAGAGGAGCCTCGCAATGAAAACCGTCAGAATTTTAACTCAAAAGAGTTTAAAATAGCAATTAAAAACATAAAGACAGGAAAAGCTCCATGTTTGGATGCCATCCAGTCGGTGCTAAAGGTTTAAAGGTCCTAAAGGAAGTGGCTCCTGACAAGCTCCTGAACATGTTCTACACTCTCTTGACAAACGTATATTTTCCAGAAATCTGGAAAAAAGCCAAAGTGGTTGTAGTTCGAAAGCCACTATTTCGTTTATTAATTATCTGACAAAGCTATATGAGGCGTTAATCAGGGACAGACTATGTAAATAATTAGAAAGAAATAATCTACTATCCGACAGATAGTTCAACTTTAGGAAGGGGAGGTCTACCCTGGATGCTGTGGCACGTGTCTTGAATAATTATATAAGAGCACAAGAATTATGGTGTGTTTTTGTCTTCATTGATATGAAAAATGCCTTGAATATATCCTGGTAGTAAGAAGTCTAAGGGAAGAGATGACATCACCATACCCAATTGGGTAAATATCGAAATACATATCCCAGAGAACTATATTTGTTTGGTAGTTAGAACAAATACTATCTCACTGTTAAACCGTAAAACCGCTGAGGCATAAGATATTATTGATGAATGACTAATGCAAAACTACTTAGAGATAGCTCTAATAAGAAAGAAAGAAAGTTAAAATGAGGGAGATAATTAGGAATGAAGAAAAGTTCGAGATTGACTGATACTGAGGAGACGTGAGGTAATGAAATAACAAAATAAAAAAGCTACTCTTCTCTAATCATCTATAGCTATCGAATGTTGTTCGAACTATTACATCCGCCATTAGCCTGATCGATGTTGAAGATCAAACTAAATCCATATTAGTGTTTGTGTGACAAAGTGCCATTTCATTTCGTAACTTTTATTAACTGTTCTTTGACTGTTTATGAATAATTAGTGTTTCCTGCAACTAAATTTGCAGATATTACCTTATTTGTTTTTTTATTATTGAAGCCACATATACCTATATCTTATTCGTATTTGGTTACTTAAAGTACCTGAATAATACCTAATAAGATTTTCGTGTCTATACCCTTCTGATTTATGAACTGTACGATTATAGTAGTAAAATTTGTACGAAAATTATAGTAGTAAACATAATAAATGTCTACTACTATTATAATGTATTTGGCTTTTTTTAAATATTTTTTTTATCTACAATTTTACAGTTGTAATAGATTAGGTATAAGTTTTTTCCGGTTTGTTTATGTGCTAATAAAATCAAACCAGTGGCGCCCTAAACCTAACTAAGCAGAGAGATAAATCGATCCCACCGCTCAAGCCTAGAAAAGAGTTTCATAAGTATTTTGTTTTGTATTAATATTAACTTTAGATTGGTGCTTTCCAATCCTTCTGCAAGAAAAAGCCCGGTGAATATCGCTCTTATTTTGACAGTCCTACGCTGAATTAATTTATCAAACATGATTCATATCCAATCAGGTCGATTCTGTTTAACATAATAATACTGTTTTTGGCTATTTTAAAAAGATATGGTTATTTCTTAACCAGATATGTAAGATACCTATTCTGTTTGATAAATTTTAACAAGATGATTTGTCATTTTAAACATATCTTGCTATACTTTCTTAGCAACATCATTTTAGTACTTGCCATGAACATTGCAATATAGTTAGTGGCATATTTAGCATTGCATATTTAGTGTTTAAAATGGCCAATAATTCATTTTCAACTGAATTTTCATGAAGAGTCTCAAAATGTTCTAAATCAGTAAATACCTACTTATATCTTAGTACAATTATTTTTATTTGTGTATTTTGATCAGAAATGTGTACCTAAATTAAAATTGAATTTTAAAAATTTTAGAAAACAATTAAGACTTGAATTCAAAAGTACCTATTAGAGATGCAAGCAACCCATTTGAGGTCCGGAATGAAAAATTTATCAAGTTATTTCGTTTAAGTAAATGAGTGGTACTGAAGTTGATTCAGGAACTGGAAATGTTTGTGGATGAAGCTACAGTACCATTTCATTTACAGGTGATGTACAGGGATAATTTAATTAAAATTATCAATTCACATAAAACTACTTTTGTAGATTTTCGCAAGCTTATTCGAGATAATTTGCAATTAGTTCCATTTTAAGTTTGTTTGTTTTCTTGCTTCGTGACATGCTAATGGCAAATAGGATGAAAAACGTTTTCTCTATGGAATAAACTAATTCGTCTTCACAAATCACATAGATAACAAGGTGACACGCTCGTGAAACCAAAGAATATAATATCGTGATTCATGATGAAACGGTTAGACTTTTTTTTATTATTTCGTCTATTTCCTCGACTAAGGCCAATCACCGACGCCAGGAACGAGCAACCTCCAACCTGGAAATTTTGCCGAACCCCACTTTTTATAACAGGGTACAGATCTTTTACTTGGCTATCATTTCATAGACAATCTACGGTTTTACTTCCTATCCAAGGGATGGTACGTCTTCTACGCAAACCTCGCCTAAATTTGCCTAGCTTCTGTGAATTCACCGACGTACAGGCCACTAGAAGATGCGGGCAGGCACCGCGGGATTTCCCTTCATGGTCACCCATCCAAGTTCTGACTGCGGCCAACCTTGCTTGGCGTTCATATCGATAATATGAACGCCAAGTTGCTACTGCGGCCCCCAACGGTTAGATTTCATTCAAACTTAAAACAAGAAATTTGAGGTTATACCCCACTGTCGTCTTCTTCTTCTAGAAATATCCAATGAATTTGACCCCGACACTCACAAACTTATAATATTGTTGTTTTTGTAAACTTTAACAATACTTACTATAACTCTCCAAACGGAATACCAATTTTGAATAAGGTTTTGTTACCACTTATACTTATAACAACATGGTTTACATAACAAGACTCTTAGCAAGATCAACCAGAAACAACCTGATTACCACATATCAATAGGATTTTAAATTTGCATCACGGAGTAAAATTATTCTGAGGAAACAGCTATAGAACAACTTTAGAGTTATTGGTTGTGAAATTTTCCATCTTGCTACGATGTCTTTCGGATTATGCAATGACAGAGACTGCTAGACGTTACACATTCGGGTTTGTATAAAATATTAATTTAACTCCTTTCTGAATTATTTTTATTACTTATCGAGTGGGCCTCATATTCTGAAGAGATGGTACAGGAAATATGGATTTGATGATGCGTATGTTTCTTAACAATAGCAGAACTATCCGAATTCTCCTGCTATAAAATATTGCGTTACTCAAATAAACAGGTACATTAAGGACTTTAGCTTTGTACCGGGTGGCCAAATAAGAATGGACGCCGGCTGTATCTCAGAAACTACTTATCGTATAACTTTGGGAAAAAAATTCTAATAAGTAAATCGGACAAGAGAAATCCCTGGAAATTATTTTCAAGTTTGTAGCATGACCGGTAGGGGTCGCAATTGCTATGACCAATCAGAAAATGGGATTTTTCTCAAAAATATGCCAAGTTAAGAGGTATTTTAAATAGTGGCATTGTAATCTTTGTAAAATTGTCAATCTTTTTCTTGTAATGCACTTTACTCTATCTTTAAAAATAAAGTGGTGGGGGAAGGTTAAACTTTATTTTATTCAAATAAGGATAACTCCGGTTTGGGTTAACAGAATTAAACGAACTAGGGCTCGTTTAAAAGAGATTTTCTTACTGAATAATCTGCAGTATCGTAACTATCCTGAACTTATTTTACCGTGGTAGCTAGAGGGCGCTGTTTGACATCGTAACAGTTATTGCGCGTTTTCATAAATATTTTAAAGAGCAGGCTATGTCTCTTTTTACATAGTTAAATAGAGCACAAAATTTCCAAAAAGTCAGCTCAAACCGCAACTTTCTATCTTCTCTCTAACGGGATATATTAAGAGAACAAGTAAAATTAGGCTGCCGCCTATATAGGCCTATAATAGTCTAATTAAAAATTATATTAGTAGGGTATGAAAAAAAAACTATGTTCCTTGAGTATGTTTTAAACCGTAGTTTGAGATACTCCAAGGTCTTTCGCAATAGTTCTAGTAGGTACTTAGTTGAGGATTAAATTCTATATAAGCTAACACATTAATAATGTTCCCTTCGGTGCGACCTCTGCGTTGTCTAAAGTATACAGTTAGATGAAGATTTCGAGTTATTCGCAGAAGGTGAATTACTCCTAGAAAAACTTTTTTATTGGGGTGCCGTCTATCAGGATATTGTTGCGCATATACTTTCGCAGCAACTGTAACATTTCTCATTGATTCAAAATAAATTATTACCATGTCAAATAACTCTTCGTTTGTATAAATCATTTTAATACTATAATAATAATACAAACTTAATAAGACATGAAACGACATTAACTAAATGACATTAACATGTAACTAAAACGTTTTAATATTTTGATGTACCTATTTACCTCTTTTTGTTTCATAGCCTACTAGTATAATTTTTAATTAGACTATTATCGGCCTAGGCGGCAGCCTAACTTTACTTGTTCTCTTAATATCTCCCGTTAGAGAGAAGATAGAAAGTTGCGGTTTGAGCTGATTTTTTTGGAAATTTTGTGCTCTATTTAACTATGTAAAAAGAGACATATCCTGTTATTTAAAATTTTTATGAAAACGCGCAATAACTGTTACGATGTCAAACAGCGCCTTCTAGCTACCACGGTAAAATAAGTTCAGGAACAGTATATACTGCAGATTATTCGGTAAGAAAAGCTCTTTTAAACGAGTTCTAGTTCGTTTAATTCTGTTAACCCAAACCGGAGTTATCCTTATTTGAATAAAATAAAATTTAACCTTCCCCCACCACTTTATTTTTAAAGATAGAGCAAAGTGCATTACAAGAAAAAGATTGCAAATTTTACAAAGATTACAATTCCACTATTTAAAATACCTCTTAACTTGGCATATTTTTGAGAAAAATCCCATTTTCTGATTGGTCATACCAATTTCGACCCCTAGCGGTCATCCTACGAACTTGAAAATAATTTCCAGCGATTTCTCTTGTCCGATTTACTTATTAGAATTTTTTTGCCAAAGTTATACGATAAGTAGTTTCTGAGATACAGCCGGCGTCCATTCTTATTTGGCCACCCGGTACTATTAATGAATTTTTATTTGCAGCAGAGGGGTTTAATAGATGTAATAATTCGACACGGAGTAGACATAAATTTATTATATCCAAATATTGTGAGAAGTAACAATTTTAAATGCAGGCGTGAGCATCATCATGTCAGTGATCGTGTAACTTTAAAATAAAATAAATATATTTTCTCTAAAAAATTATAAGAACAAGGGCTACTTTAGTAGTGATTAGCAGTGATAGTGATTAGAAAAAGTTTAATTGTTATCGATCAGGTTTTTGTTTCATATTGGTTTAAATTTATTTTAGTTGATGAATTCAAGGCCAAAACAATCGTGTAACACATTTTGAACATCTGAAACGTAAACATACTACAGTTTTATTCCCTACTTATTTATTGCATTTATATACTCACGCGAAACACGAGTAGACGATTCAGATTTACAACACCAAATGCACATATTTCCAATGGTTTTTTATTATTTGGCAATATTATCAATAAAGCATTTCTATTCCTTTTATCCCAATTAAGCCAGGGGCATCTTACCATATTGACGTATATCTTGGCTGACTAAAACATAACACACAAGTATATTAAAATTAAATCTGAATGACCAAATATCGTTATTTATGTCGAATACCCATACTCAATGTATAATCCAGATTGAATAATACCTGTAAATTTTAATAGACTATACTGCGTGTAGTGTGTGTACTACACACTACTATAAGTTGATAGATACACAACTTGGTAATTATTTGCTAAGTATAGCTACTAAATTCAAGATGTGTGTTGCAAGCAAGCCCAGAGAATTGCTCGTCCGGCAGCTAATTCAGTCGAGATGTTAACCAATTGAGTTAACTTGTACATACACTGGCATGAAATTTTGATACCCTGATGAGGTATTTGATTTTGTGGTATTATGTTCTGAAATTATATACCTTGCAATGTGCTCAACATATTTGCTTACTGTTTCGAAACACGTAAATTATTTTACAAAATAGCTTTAAAACTGATTGTCATATACGTCATATATTATGGATGTAAATATAACAAGTCCACTAAAAAGCGATATATAAAACAAACCACAATAACATTTTAGAATTACCTGTAACAGGTTAAAAACAATAATTTTTTAAAATACATAAAGATTGTAAGCAAGCGAAGTATTGCTACAATTTCTACTGTTTTCCAAGTCTGATAGAGTATAAAAACCATTATCTAATAACAACTGTTTTACCTTATCTATAAATGTACAGGGTGGGCCGTATAAGAGTGCGTATCCCCTTATCTCAGAAACTATGTGAGATAGAAAAAAAAGTTTTATATAAATGCTGTTTACGTTAAAGATGTCGGTATTTTTTTAATATAGTTATATTTGTAGCTCTTCAATATACAGGGTGATGAACTAAACTTATCTTTTTTTAAATGGAACACCCTATATATTATTACATTTTTGAAAAGCTCTTCAAAAGACTTGTTCAACGATATATAATATGATGGGTCTGTAGCCCACCGTTTCGGAGCTATTGACTGTTATCTTCAGGAAAAGGTTAATATTTATAGCGAGCTAGAAAAGTTACTAATTGAGGTGATAAGCTGTAATTTGGGCCAAGAAAATCTAATTTGGTCTATTTTATGAAACTTCTGTCTAATACTAAAATAAAAAAAATTGCAACAGTGATGCCAAGTTTCGTGAAATTTAATTTTTCATGATTTTTTTAAATGGAACACCCTGTATTTTATTACATTTCCTGAAAGTCCTTGCAAAGACGAGTTTATTGATATATAATATCAGGGGTCTACGACACACTTATAACTTATATTTTTTTATAACTTATATTGCCATCTCTTTTAAATTTGATACAAATATTTAGAATCGTATGAATATCTGGCAGTTATCTTAAATGATATTTTCTTACATAATCTCTCAATGTTAAAGCTGGACTTTTGTGATTAAATATATAACATTCTATTAAGCCTACTTTTTCTTGCAGAGAATACATTACATACAAACATGCATAACTTATGTGTCAATTCCTGAAGAGAAACGCAGATTAATCCAAAACGGTGTGTCGTAGAGCCCCTGATATTATATATCAATAAACTCGTCTTTGCAAGGACTTTCAGGAAATGTAATAAAATACAGGGTGTTCCATTTAAAAAAATCATGAAAAATTAAATTTCACGAAACTTGGCATCACTGTTGCAATTTTTTTTATTTTAGTATTAGACAGAAGTTTCATAAAATAGACCAAATTAGAATTTCTTGGCCCAAATTACAGCTTATCACCTCAATCAGTAACTTTTCTAGCTCGCTATAAATATTAACCTTTTCCTGAAGATACCAGTCAATAGCTCCGAAACGGTGGGCTACAGACCCATCATATTATATATCGTTGAACAAGAATTTTGAAGAGCTTTTCAAAAATGTTATAATATACAGGGTGTTCCATTTAAAAAAAGATAAGTTTAGTTCATCACCCTGTATATTGAGGAGCTACAAATATAACTATATTAAAAAAATACCGACATCTTTAACGCAAACAACATTTATATAAAACTTTTTTTTCTATCTCACATAGTTTCTGAGATAAGGGGATACGCACTCTTATACGGCCCACCCTGTACCTATTGCAATAATGGCAATAGGAGAAAGCAATGCAAGGGAAATATTGTCGTTATAATAACTATTGCTACTACTGTTATAATCTACTGCTTTCCAAATCTGATATAGTATAAACACCATTATCTAATAACAACTGTTTTACCTTATCTCTAAATGTACCTATTGCAATAATTGCAATAGAAGAAAGCAATGCAAGGGAAATATTGTCGTTATAATAATAGAATATTTGAAGTGTGGAGTTGAGATACACAACAAACGCTCTAAAAAATCATTCGTTCTTTTTTGCGTAACTAAAGCGGCGTTTACATTGGTATAGTTACTTATACCAGTAACTGGTACTAGTAAGCAGCTTCCCAGTTGACTAGCCCAAGTCCAAGGTAAGTAGGCGCTTACACACAAAACTGTTTTTTCTATACTAGTATTTATTAGTAGCAGTTTTGCAGTGGAGAAGAGATGGCTTTCTGTGGTCGTATTTCGCGATCAAAATTGGTTGCTCTTACAAAAGGTATAATAAATGTTCCCTGTGTTTCACGGAAGAAATATAGGCTTGGTTACATTCCAAAGGCACTCATGCTCCCTATAGAACTCGACAAATTTAACTGTATCTCCTTCGGACCACCTCATTTCGAATAGAAAAAAATAATATCTAATATGCAAATTTGTAATCAACACGTGCTTACTATTTACTGGCACAAAACTGTGTACATTAGGCGAGTTCAGGGACTAGTAGCGCCACAGATTTAATTCGTAATAAATCTGTCGTAGCGCGGACAGTAAAATTTTAGTAAAGTGGGGGAAGGTTAGTGGGTAAGTAAATAGCCTAGGAAGCTATTTACTATCCTGGCCAGTCTGCTGGTACAAGTGCTGATGCAAGTACTTGCCTACGAAGTTTACATTGGATAAGTGGCTGTCTTGCACGTTACTGGTACAAGTAACTAACCCATTTACTATACCAATGTAAACGCCGCTTAACTCACTCTAATATGTATGCAGGGTGAGTTAACGTAAAGTTTCATCCTCGATTATGTGTCAAAGGATTGGTTTCCATGGAAAATGCTCAGACAGGTCGATTTTTATTTGACGGGGGACACATTTTTATATTATTGACATTTATACAGGGTGTCACAAAAAGAGACGTTTACCACAACTTGTAATTTTTAAATAGAACACCCTGTGTATTTTTACAGATGTAGATAGAACGTCCTCTCATGAATACATTAATACAAGGTTTGATGAATATAGCTCTATTAGTGAGGGAGATATAAATAAAAGGGTATTTCATAAGCATTATAAGTTAGAAAGAGAATATCGATTCGTTGCTGGGTTAGAAACATTACAAAGCCTTTCTCCAATACATTGTTTTTATGGTAACCATTTATTGCCATGTCTCCCTCTATATTAGAGCGATCAAACCCATATATCTTATAACCCATACTTTATAGATGGGTCACAACCTGCATTACATTACTACTATGGTACAGTACTTTCAATTAACACTTGAAATACTTTCAGTAAGAGGTTATTTGTAGAATAAACAGTTAATCTTCGCCTTGTTGACACAAACGTTTAAAAAATAAATAACTAACTAAACCATTATCTATGATAAGTGAGTAGGTACCACCAGTGACTATATTCTTTCTATATTCACTGGTACCACTCTGTGATTTACATGTAGATACATATAGTGAAAAACACAATTATTTGTGTGAGTCTTTGGGAAGCGAATACTATGTCAAACTGAATACAATGTTTAAACTACTATAATTTAGGAAAATATTTACCTCATCTGACATCGACTGACCACTGAAACACACTGATAAACTCACAGTTGAGACAGCGAGGAGATATAAGACCATCCTGCAGTTACTGCTAGGAGATAAATTCTGAAAATTTGAAAAACTGTTGCTTACATAATATATTCATTGATCAGAATTCTCCAAAAATCATGAACAATGCTTTCTAGATTCTGTACTAGAAATTATCCATTAGAAGTTCATATCTCAAATAGTATATGAACACTATTGAAAAAGAAAAAAATTCTCTTTGTGAACGGGCTTGACCAACTAGAAAAAAATTATAATTGCAAATCGTTTTTTTATATCAATGGAGATGTAAAGTAGGATAGTTGATAAATTTACGATTTATAGAACGTGGATTTTTTAAATAAAAACACCGTGCCTCTCTATTAATATATGTTATATACCCTTCAACTCTAAAAAATTTTTCAAATAGAATTATATATCTAAAATCAAAACCGGCGTTGTTAGGTACAAAAAAACATTATTTTTACCTACTTCCAGTGACAATTTTGAACTCAGATACCCATGTTAACCTCTATTTACATAACCTCTAACGTCGTACATTTACGATAAATGGACTGCGTATCAAGTTCCATTCAAATGGCCCATACGCTCACCATACTTAAATCCTCTGGACTAAATTTTGTGGGGTTACACTAAAGGTTAAATTTATAAAAATGCACGGCACAGCAAGGAAGCAATGAGATACCAACCAGGTGTATTAAATATAACAAAATACTTACTGTACAATAAATGATACCACTTAATAAATTTTACAAAAGGCGGAGACGTGCTTTAATAGTAATAGTGTTATTTATTTATCAATTTTGTAATTTTTTATGATTTGTAATGGTACTCTTTTTTTTTAATTTGGCGGTAGTTTCCTTTCATTTCACTCCAATGTAAAAAAAGGTTTTTGTATATTGGTTTTCACTTTAGAGGTATAGTTCCATTTGCAAAATTGTTTATAGGTAATTGAAGAATAAATAACAGTAGATGAAAATATATATACCATTTAAATTTTGCAAATTTAACCATACGCCACTAGACAGTTATACAATTTCATGGAAAAAGTTCCAAAGAACATATAGTGTAAATTCGGTGTTATCAGTGATACACCGGAGTATCCCTTTAAGAAATCCACACTATAGATATCAGTACATCTAATTTTTCTATTTTGAATTTTTCTATTTATTTACTTCAATTTGATGTATAAAAATGGACTATAAAGAAGTTACATCCACACAATGGTGGATATATGCAAATGTAGTTTTGGAAATCATGTTTCTCTGGAGATTATAGTTTGTATTATCATAATTTTAAGATTGCGTATATTCTGCAATCAGCATAGTATGGATGGATTGAAACAATAAATAAATACTTGAGTTATAGAAACTAGACAGGTATTTTTATTATTTATTTATATTATTTAAAATACCTACCCATATTATAAAATACAAAGCGGTTACACATCCAAGAACACCAGAAAAATAAGTCAGTAAAAAAATTGTATCCTTATATGTGCGAGTGAGATACTCAGCTGCCCTAAAACAAGATAATTAAGCAGTGGGTGTTGTTAAATTATCGACTAGATAACTATTTTCATAACGGGTTAGAAATAAATGGATTGTTCGTAACTTTCTCATTCAGCTTAGAAAAAATTAAAGACCAATCGGGAAGTAATCGAATGGCGGGTATATGACTCGGCTCAGTCCTGGTTCTATTATCCTACTCGTGGTATTGAAGAGGGAACTACTGTGCAACTGTGCTAGGTAAAATGAAAATATCGCAAGAACATAAATATACACATACAAATTCCTAGTTTCACCACAAAATAATATACCGAGCTCCTATTCTCCTAGCTCTTACTCTCTATGGAGTAAGAGAAAAAGAATGGTGCATGGGTGGAAGCCCAGATATCAATATTTACGGGTGAGAGACGTCAGCGGTGGTGGGGAGACAGAGGTGTAGCCCTAAGTTACGTTTCCCCGTAAATTACGAATTAGCGTTATTTTTCGAGTATTATGTTATTTATCTTTATTTAACCAATGTATAAGTATATCTGACAAACAGTGACGCCTTTGATATATGGAAGGAAAGCTTTGTGTTGTTCAGAAATATTGGTTTATGGTTCTGGTTGTAGAGTGGGAGTTGGGTTTTGGATATTTCGTATCGTTCGGAGTGTGTGATTTCGGTTATAACAATTTTGCTGTAGTGTCTGTGTTAGGGTGTGTTTTTTCTGTTAGTTGTTGCTGTCAGTTAGTCGAAAGGATCTTGTTACTAAAGTGCGGATTACAGAGATTAGTTGTGATGGATGGTGATGGGATTTGGCGTTCAAGTAGCAGTTTGTGTGGGTTGGTTTGGTTTGGGGTGATAGATGTTGTGGGAGAAAATCTAGTTTGGAATTTTCGTGATAAGGACATCTAGAAAAGGTAAGGAAGAATTGTTTTCTATTTCTATTGTGAACTGAATATGGGAATTTATACTGTTGAGATGACATAGGAAGGTATCCAGGGGGAATCCCTTCCATGTAGCCAGATAAGAAGGTGTCGAGGACGTATCTAAGCCAGCATGTTGTTTTTTATAATATGTTAATCTGTGACATACGAAGGACATTCCTCAATGTTATTATTTGAAGATAAAAAGTGGTTTTATAATTTCTGAGTAAGAGGTATTCTTAGTAAAGTCTACAAAAAATTGTGGTTTGTACTTTGTACATCGTTTGACCAGTAAAAATTATGTACATAACCAAAATGCTAGTCTGACCTGGCACTAATACTCTCCCAAAACATATGTCTAAAAAATAAACAGGATAATGACCCCTTCCATTGTTTTTCAGTTATCAATAATTGTTTTTGAACGCTCAGGTAATTTGACACTTTTACTGAATTTATTAAGACATTTGTAAGTGACGTTTCAGATTGGGATCGGTAAGTGATTACTTACCGATCAGAAGGCGGTAAGTAAACTAATAAATATAGAAATTTAAAAATCAATTTTTGTTATCGACAAAATTTAAATTACAATTTGAGCAATTAATTATTAAAATTTATTGGAGAAATAGAATTCGGGTTTAAAACAAGGTTCTGTTCTGATGATGTTATAGTTGCTGCACATTTTGTAATAATACTTGGTGCTGCGATGTTCCTTTTTTCGTTCTAGAATTTCCATGTAAAATCCTGTTTGAAAATTAATTTTTATTTTCCACCGAGTTTTCGATATATCCCTCAGCTATAGAGGACGAACACCACCCACCGTGACTTTTAAGGCCTAAAATATCTATCTATTCGTTGGTTTGCCAGAATAGTGGCAGCACTCCTTTGGAATGCGAGTCCGGTATAAGTTGGAGGTTCCAGGAATTTTAAGCAAGGTGCAGTTTTATTGGGCCAACTTCCTACGGTATTTCTACCCACTATCTTCGCGTCACTTCCCATATCGGAATCCTAGGTGTTTTCTATAAAATTCCAAATAATTAACTGTCTCGTTTCTTTTATTTGTTATTGTAAACGTTCGTGATATACTTATGCGTTTTAGTGTGTGGAATATTTACTACAATAAGCGCACCTTGATCTTCAATATCATTTATTTTCATATTATATAGTTCTACAGCTTTATGCAAAAATATTGTGACTTTGAGCATAGAGTATTCAGTCCATAAGCTTCCTGGAGACTTTAGGATTTAATTTCTTGAAATACAATAGGCTAGCATTTTGCCTTTCTGTTATATTTTCCAATTTGTTCTTGTTACACCACGCTGCGAATATCTTGAAGGTTTTCTTATATCTCTCTTTGGACTTCTCATGAATTAGGGCTGAGCATCCTACTTGCTAAGCATTTTCTAAGTCTGAATCGTCACTTTCGTAAATAATAACTTACAAAAAGTTGTGGCAAAAATCTTATCTTGGAAAAATTTCTAATGACAGCAGATGTCACTTGATAATAAATATTCGGTCTCATAGTAACCAAAGCGAATATTAAATTTTTTAGTTTCAATTAAATTTATTCAATATTTAAGCGTGCAAAATATCCGTCTTACTGGTTTCGGATATTTCTCAGCACACACATCCAGTCCAGTAAACACATCCTCAACTATTAAAGAAAACTTACAAACCTTAATACTTAATATACTATAATTTATACACACAGTAAATTGGACGGCACTAACCCACAGTCGGTTAGTAAGTTGTTAGTAAGTGTTTGTAAGTCCATTGCTAACATTTGTAAGCAAACGTTAACCGTTTTATTTGTTATTAATTTTTAGGGGCTAACTCCTTAGCAGCCCCCCAGGATGTTTATAATTGCAGTTTTTATGTTATCAGCTATTAGTAAGTAATTACTAAGTATTTTTAAGTTGACGCTCGACATTTGTAAGTCTCCAATAAAAAAGTTATAACCAATTAACAAATGGGGGCTAACTTCTTAGCAGCCCCCAAGTACATTCAAAATGTTTAGTTTACCTTACCAGTTGTTAGTAAATCGTTTGTAAGTTGTCCTTCAACATTTGTAAGTCGCTAATAAAAAAGTTATAACCAATCAATTAAATGAGGGCTAACTTCTCAGCAGCCCCCAAATTATTTCAGGATGTTTTGCTTATCTTACCAGTTGTTAAATCGTTTGTAAGTGTTGGTAAGCTGTCTTGCAACATTTGCAAGTCGCTAATAAAAAAGTTATAACCAAGCAATTAAATGAGGGCTCACTTCTTAGCAACCCTCAAGGTCTTTCAGAATATTTTGTGTACCTTGTCAGTTGTTAGTAAATCATTTGTAAATAATTGCAAGGTGACTTTCAATATTTGTATGTTACTAATAAAGAAATTATAACCAATTACTTAAACGGTCTAACTTCTTAGCAGTTTCTAGCTTTCTCTAAATGTTTTGTTTACCTCACAACTGATTCATTTGCAAGTCCCTAATACAAAAGTTACTTATCAATTAATTCTGTCGGGGAAACTTGTTTGTCCTGTTTGTTTTATTTACTGTTGTCGAAAATAAAAAAAAATATTTTTTTGAAGCTAAAAATTTTACTAACGTAAGAAGATACAGATCTTATGCGAGATATACCTAACAGATTAAAATATGACAAAATCAAAATCTCGTTAAAAATCTATCTAGTTTAGTAGGTACATATTTATGAAGTTACACTTCATAAATAGGTACCTACTAAACTAGATAGATTTTTACCAAGATTTTGATTTTGTCTTGTCATGGTAAGAAAACACTTTTGTGGATATTTATTCTGTCACTAATCTAATTTAATGCTTATGTTAAATGATTATTTTTAGCTATTAGGTAACTTTGAAAAAGTCCGAAAACTCGGACGAAACGTAGGATATTTGTCGTAAGTTGTTAGTAAATCATTTGTACATATTTGTAAGCTGACTTTCAATATCATTTTGTAAGGCTCTAAGAAATTACTACCAATTCATTCAGTGAAGCAAACTTCAATGTTCTGTTTGCCTTAACTATTGCTAATGCTATTTATTATAACATAATTTGTTAGTATTTGTATGCTGACTTTTTCATTTGTAAGTTGTTAATAAAAATGTTATTACTAAATAAATAATAAATTCATATCAATTCCACAGAGGCTTACCTCTTATTGGTTCTAACTAGAAGTAAAATGTCATTTTTATAAGTCATATACTTAACGTATCTACAAGGAACTAAAATCCCCGACATATTCATTTTAGTTGGGGATTTTTCTTATATTTGTAACTTTCAGTTACCGTACTCAGAGATTATAAGATATCTAATCTCTGCTTCGCTCAAAACACTTTAAGGTTCATATATAGTGGGGCAATATATCTACCAAACCAATACCAATATTAGATTAATTGTAGGTTAGGTACAATAATAGTTGTTTATAATAAATATTTTAAAATTTTAGTTCTCAAGGGAAATATTTATATTAAATATAAAAAAAATGGTTAATTCGTTGAAATCAGTTCTACTTTTTTAACCTAAAGCTTTAGTCACAAAGATGAAAAAGGCCGACTCAAAAATATCCCGGATTTGGACTCACCTCCGTAAATTGTATACCTACTTAGTTTTGAAAGAATCTTTATTTAGTTAATGGCATTGGTTCTTCCATTAACAAGTTGCTCTTAGTTACAGAAGTTAATTTTCTTAGTTACTTGAAAGCAGACACTGACCGGTTTCGCGCTTATTATGCGCTCATCAGAGTGCCATAGCGCATAATAAGCGTGAATCCGGTCAGTGTCTGGTAGTAGGTCTCGATGAATGATGTGGCGACTCCTGGAGATGCCGAAGTAATGCAATGTCGGTCGGGGCACATTTTCCGTGGAGTAGTTGTTTTCGGCATCTCCTTCAAATAAATTTAGTTTTCCTTAAATACTATTCATAAAGAAATATTAATATATTTTCGTTTCATCATCAAAAAGTTGTCACATAAATGACCGTAATTGTGTACATTTTTTATATAAATATACCGTTCTCAAATCAGTCTGTAACGGTATTGCTGTCTGCAATCAGTATTGCAATCACTAATATTCTAAAATTTATTTGTTCAATAAATATCCTACGTTTCGTCCGAGTTTTCGGACTTTTTCAAGATTACCTAATAGGTAAAAATAATGGTTTAATATAAGTATTAAATTAAATTAGTGATAGAATAAATAGCCAAAAAAAAATTTTCTTTCCTAAATCAATTTTCTATTTAAATTTTATTGTATGGGTTGGTTTTATTTTGTTTTTCATCTTTTTTATTGTTTAAGAATGCAATGTACGTGTGAGTTAGGCAGATAATGATCCGTATTTAGTGTCCCCGTGATTCTCTGCTTAACTTAACTTTGCTGTACTACTGCTGTATATACCGAATTTTTCAGAAAACACTACACACATAACTGTACTATAAGATCTAAATTTTTCAAGTCCTCACTTTTTTTTAAATAAGTGAGGATTCATGGTCCATTATTTATTACATATCTATCTATTTTGAACAATTTTAAACAACTGCAGCGCAGTAATGTTTGAGTAACCTTTGTCAAATAGTTAAAAAAATATATATTGAATTATACTTGATAAATAGGTACCTACTGAACTAGATACTTCTTAACGAGATTTTGATTTTGTCATATTTTAATCTGTTAGGTATATCTTGCAAAATCTGTATCTTACGTTAGTAAAATCTTTAGCTTCCAAAATAAAACATCTTTTTTTTATTTTCGTACAGTAAACAGTAAATAAAACAAACAGACAAACAAGTTTCCCCGACAGAAGTACCTGATAAGTAACTGTTGTATTAGGGACTTCCAAATGATCAGTTGTGATGTAAACAAAACATTTAGAGAAAACTTGGGAGTTGCTAAGAAGTTAGCCACCGTTTAATTAATTGGTTATAATTTCTTTATTAGTGACATGCAAATATTGAAAGTCACCTTGCAAATATTTACAAACGACTTACTAACAACTGGCAAGATAAACAAAATATTCTGAAAGACCTTGAGGGTTGCTTAGAAGTGAGAACTCATTTAATTGATTGGTTATAACTTTTTTATTAGCTACTTACAAATGTTGCAAGACGGCTTGCCAATACTTACAAACGATTTACTTCCAACTGGTAAGGTAAACAAAACATTCTGAAAGAACTTGGGGGCTACTAAGAAGTTAGTCTTAATTTATTAATTGGTTATAACTTTTTATTAGACTTACAAATGTCGACAACCAACTTACTAATAGCTGATAACATAAAAACTGCATTTAAAAACATCTTGGGGGCTGCTATGGATTAAGTGGCGTAGACTCGAAATGAATCGATGTTGCTACAAAAATATATGTTTCTGAGTTTTTACTCTTCTTCAATGTAGTATATCCATAGGAATGAAGCATAAATGGGCAATAACACTTATTAGCTTACTTCAATTTATTGTCAGTGCAAATATAGCAGTTTATGATAAATACGCACCTGAGTATATTATTATGCTGTTCCACAAATATTATCAATTTTCTATATATCAAGTCATGATGAATTTCCGAACAATTCTGGTTCTCTGCGTCAGCTGATAATTTTCTTAAATAGCCATTGAGAAGAACAAATTGAAATTTCAAGATAAATAATCCATAAAATGCATAATAGTAAATGCATAAACTTGCATAAGCAATAATTAAGATACAAATGTAGTACATCCAGCAAAATGCTTTGGCATAATCCCCAAAGTGTAATGTACAAAATTTAATGGTATAACTGATTTCATGTTCATCACCAATGAAAGGAAGCATCGATATATGTGCTGCTGCAGATAAAATGGACAGAACTGTTATCAAAAGTTTTATTTTATGGGTTTCCCGTTCTATTTTTCTACTGATATTCCTGTCAATGGAATATATAGACCAAAAATTTTTAACATTTTCATTACAATGCATTTGCTTTATATTATCGTAAACCCAAAAGAACACAATATTGGACCAAATGCTCTAAAAATTATTAAATTATATTAGTAAAAGTAATACTGATTTGTACAACATACAATTTGAGGCAGTAGTACTGAAGGTAGATACTGGACAGCCAAATCAAATCTTTTGTAGCAAATAATTTCGAAGATGCAGATTACGCTGAAAGTTTGCAGAAATATCACAGCAGCAATAACTAATATTTTAATAATATGCATGTGTTCCTTAATGTTAGATCCCACCATTGTCAGCAGAAATTGTAACGGATTATCTAAAAATAAATAAGTATAAAGTTAATACCATTATTAAGTATCTGTTCACATTTTATATAAATTATTCTTCAGAAAAACAAAACCAAATGGTAACAAAGGTGCTATAACAGTGTATTACAAATTATGCAAAAATAGTGTAAGAAGTTTTAGTATGATTGGACATTTTAAAATCCTCGGTGTTTATATGCAAAATATAGTGTAAGTGGTTCTTGCGGAAAAAATGTTTTCTGATATTAAATTCGATTTCGATTTTAGATTTAAAAAATATGCCAATTTTAACAGTGAAGTATACTTCACTGTTAAAGAAGTCACTTGAAATATACTTCACTGTTACGAGTATATCAGTTAACGGAATAGCTGACTGAGCAGTAACTTAGAACATTAGTTTACAGGGTGCTTAGAAAATATATATATTTCAAATTATAGGCATCCAAAAATTGAATGCCTATATAGAAGTTAATATAAAATATGAAAAATATAAAAAAAATCTGATCTAGAATAAAATCTGATCAGTTTTTTAAAAGTCAACGCAAATATGTAGACGTTTCAAGAATAATTATTATTAGCTTTTTCACTGAAAGAAATTTGCTTCTGGTTAAACAAAACTAAGTTTTCGGTCAGGGGTTTATTTTAATTATATTTATATATTATATATTATAAGTATATTTATGAAAGTATGGCAAAGTATTCAATAAGGAGAACAATATAAATATAAATGGTGCCACAAATAGTTAAAAACAAGTATGTAAAATGTGATACTTTCAAATAACTTATCTTACGCCTCATGAGAGCCGGCTTCTTCAATCTTTCCGTAAACATTTTCTTCCGTGCACAGAACTTCTTTTTACGTACTCAGGGGTAATAAAATAAATACAAGGAAACGTATAAAAGTAGGAAGCTTATAAAGTATGTATCTAATTTAAAATTTAATAATGATATAATTTAAAATTCATTTAAAATGCTGTTTACGTAAGGAATATTATTCTATATAAATAATATTTTAATGAATAATACAAGGCACTTTTATTACATCTACACTATGCAAAGTGAATCAATCATCAAGCTTCTTTGTACTCCTTATTTCATTAGATATGAAGATGATTAGATATGAAGCTTCATAATTTAAAATTTTAATATTGATATATTTATTTGTTCCTCGATTCATCTTTATTTAATTTTTAATACGAACCAACAGGCAATTCAACAGAGTGAAATCAGCACAAATATACGTGTATATATAAAAAATATACTTGAATCTACTATACCTTATAAAAAAATGTGCATATACAGGGTGATTTTCTGGGCGTCTGTTAGAAGTATCTCGAGAACGGAAAATTACTTTGATCTGAAAATTTGGCAACGTGCATTCTGCGATAAGACCTATTTATGGAAAATATTTTCCAGTTGGAAGTACTTCCGGAAGTACCAGAAGTTGACCCTAACTTCGTTATTTTAAATGGACTACCCTATGTATCATTTCTGGATTCTACGTAAAATTCTAAACACATTTTATGTAGGATGTCCTATACCTATCTTCAACTTTACTGTTTTTGAAATATTGACAGGTGAATATTGACATTTTGCAGCTTTAACACCCTATAAAATCTAAACGGTTTGAGATCAAGCAAAACAGTTTGCACATTCCTAATCCTATCTTAACTTTTCATAAGCTATCGTTTGACACTAATTTCAGATTTTCTAGAAATTAAAAATTTACGATTAAAATTAATCTCTTGGTTAAATCTGAAATTAGTGTGAAACAATAGCTTATGAAAAGTTAAGATAGGAATTTGCAAACCGTTTTGCTTGATCTCAAATTCTTTAGATTTTACAGGGTGTCAATGTTGAAAAAATGTCAATATTCACCTGTCGATATTTCAAAAACAGTTGAAGATAGTTATAGGGCATCCTACATGAAATGTGTTTAGCATGTCATGTAGGTCACGTAGAATCCAGAAATAATACAATATATAGGGTATTTCATTTAAAATAACGAAGTTAGTGTCGACTTCCGGTATTTTCGGAAGTACTTTCACCTGGAAAATATTTTCCATAAATAGATCTTATCGCTGAATGTACGTTGCAAAATATTCTGATCAAAGTAATTTTCCATTCTCGAGATTCTTCTAACAAACGCCCAAAAAAAAACACCCTGTATAAGAAAAAAGTAGAGAAATAACTGGATAAATTACTAAAGTCCGTCTAAAATGTATATGAAGTTCACTGACCGCCTAAAGGAACAATCGCTATTGTCACATGTAATTTTCAAATTTCTCAATATTCAATTAAAATATCAACTTTCACAAAACATTATATAATAGTTGTATATATTATTCATGAATGTCATAAAATAAATACAATAATTTAGTATAGGCCAAGATATTAGCCATTTTTACATTTACTTTGAAAATATTTTCGTCTACTTTACTATGACAATTCCGTAAACATTTATCTTAATAGTTAAAAGCGGCAACGCCGCTCAGCTCTTTCTCGACAAACGGCATTTATCTCTTTTTAACTTATTGGAAAGACTATCTTTTTAATTCTTTTTATCTATCTATCCTTTTTCATTCGGCAAAATACATGAATGCTCTGGTTTGGCAGTGGCGGGTTGGAAATATGTTTCGCGCGCGTTTTTTATTGCAATTATTGTCGTTCGGTTATTTACTTAAGGAATTTATATATATTATTCGACATTGGTGCAGTGCAACTGTAGATAAGTGTAGGTGATTTAATAAGAAGTGATTTAATAAGTGTAAGTGATTTAATAGTAACCCATATAAGGAATACGTAAGTATCTACTTTTTACTATAATAAGCAAATCGTTTGAGGTTAAGTTTAAAAAGTTGAATTTTTCAGTAATTTTAATATCCATAAGACGTGTGTAGGTATTCGCGATTGTGTAATGGTTTTACTGTGATTGTGATACAATATAATATAAGTGAACGATGGAAAGTATTTCAGGACCGTCATCTGCCGCACATGCAAAACGTAGGCCCTATCGAACGGTAGCCGAGAAGAAAATTATTTTACGAGTATTTTACTGCATACAGAGAGATCATCCTCATTGCAACAAGGATGAATTAGTGGATATGTGTTCGAATTATACAGAAGCATCAAAGACAAGCATATACATACTTTTAAGAGAAGAAAAGGTACATGGAAGTGTACAGCCACCGAAACCAAAAAGCGGTCGAAATAAGATTGTAGTGGAAGAAGATGCAAAAAATGCGATACGTAGAACGGTCCACGGTTTCTTTACAAAGAACGAATTACCAACTTTAGGTAAGGTGCTGCAAGTATAAGAGAAAATGATATTATACCTAAAATGTGCAAGGCCAGTCTGGCAAAAATTTTGAAAGACATGAATTTTACGTATGGAAAAGTAGACAGAAAGAGTATTCTCATAGAAAGATATGAAATAGTTGCTTGGCGGATGGATTATCTTCGAAAAATAAAAATGCTTCGAAACGAAGGGCGGAAAATTTATTACACTGATGAAACATGGGTCAACGAAGGACATACTGTGAAGAGAGTCTGGCAGGATGGAAACGTGAAAAATGCACGGCAAGCTGTGATTGAAGGCTGGACAACTGGTTTAAAAATGCCGTCTGGAAAAGGTCGCCGTTTAATCATAACGCATATTGGAAGTGATAGTGGATTTTTGCCGAAAAAATCCATCTTCATCCGAAGAATTGATATTTCTATCCAAGAAGACCGGAGACTACCATGAGGAAATGAATTGCGAAGTATACGAGAAATGGTTTGCCGCCGTACTTAAACATTTAGAATCAGGCAGTGTCGTTGTTATGGATAATGCGCCTTATCATAGCCGAAAATGTGAAGAAACACCTCAACAATCGTGGAGAAAGAGAAGGATTCAAGAATGGTTAACGGAAAAGGGCATTCCTTACCAAGAAAATTACTTTAAGGCGGAATTATTGCAAGTTGCTAAGGTACATGCCCATAAATATAAGAAACTGGCAGTTGACGAACGAAATTTTCCGTTTTCAAGTTGTGAAGGCTATTTAGCTGTTTTGCACATATTCATTTTTGTTTCTTGTGGGAAATATGGCTACTGGCGAACCACCCACTAAAAAAAAATGGTAACGCGCCGAAAGCAATACTTCATGAGTGGTGTGGAAACTTACATTCAATATCATCTCTGGTGTTTAAAATATGCATATAAAAACCTATTTTCGACCCCCTAAAAAAAAGAAATGCCTACGCCCATGACTAGCGCTGATCTTCGCCGTTTTGCCGGTCAGTGAGCTTCGTATACATTTTAGATGGACTGTAATTATAATTATTACATAAGACACAGTATCGACTTTTGTTGTCTTAGTGGAGATACAATGATGTGATTATCGTCAAAGTGTGCTAGTTTTTTGAGTAACGAAAGATACCACCACCAGAATGTTTACCCCTCTTGGTTACTGAGCTATACGGTGAAATTGCACATCTCTTGGGTAACACTTACCTGATAACTTGTTGATAAAACAAAGCAGGGTATGTAGTCAGTCAGACACTAGTCGATATATGGATACTCCGCCGTAGCCCGGAGGCCGCTACGCATAGTGGGCGCGACGAAATGTATAGTTCTTGTACATGCCAATGTCAATGCTAATTAGAGAGTTAATGGCATTTAATTTTCTAATGATGTATGGGATTATTATATTTAATGCCTGTGCAAACACCGATGTATGTGTACACGTTGTCTGGTCAATTAGGAAATTGTTATAGATTGCAGACAGGTTCAATCTATTTTGGTGACGTAACATAAAGTTGTTAACAATGAAATTGATAGAATGTTAACTAAATCGTTTTTAATAGTATCAGAAATAATCATATATAAGGTTATAATAAAGTAAGGGATGGACAGATATTTCAGTTTATTATATATTTTTTACAAATTAAGGTAATAACGGGATGTGAAAGAAATTCGATTGCTTAAATAATGGGATTTCTTATGTCCAATAGTGGTCAATGCAAATGTTCGATATGTCGTCCATTTTGTTGCTGTTCAATCACCAATCGTTCCCCCAAATTGTACACAGCATTATTCAGCATTTCTGGTTGAAGTGCAAAAATTTGCTCCCTAATAGAGTCTTTTAATTCTTCCAGCGTTGTTGGTCGTATTCTAAACACCAAATTTTTTAAATAACCCCACAGCCAGTAATCCGCTGGGTTAAGATCAGGCGATCTTGGAGGCCATGAATTTACAAAATGCCTGCTTAGAACATAATTTTGAAAAACATCAATCAAAAATTCTTTAAATGGTCGGTAAATATGCAGGGGTGCTCCATCCTGCATAAAAATCATGTTTTCAGTTCCTTCATGCTTGTTTTGTACCCGTGGAGTGCCATAACCTCGTAACATATGCAGGCATCGTTCACCAGTAACAGTTACAGATACGGCCTCTCCATTTTCTATCTCATCAGAAAATTATGGTCAAATGATAAAATTTGGTGTGAAACACCACCTGACGATGACTTTCTTGTTATGAAGACCATCCTGAATTATTTCATGTGGATTGTCTGTTGACCATATTCGACAGTTTTGAGTATTACCTCCACCATTTAGAGGTAAAATAGCCTCATCTGTCCATAAAATACGGAATAACCATTCGGGTTCAATTTCCATCTGAGCCAATATTTGTAAAGGAAAATCATACCTGATAGGAAGATCATTTAATTTAAACAGCAGTTTAAGTTTATAGGGATACGTTTTTAGGATTTTGCGTAAAATTTTCCAAGCCATGCTGAATGACATTTATTTGCAATCATTTTGATATCGAATTCACACTACTGATTGCTAACGGATTAGTGTTGGCTATGTTTTGATTTTCCCGAAGAACTTCTGCAACTTAGACATCACTAATAATTGGTCTTCCTTATCTCGGTAGGTCAGTTACAGACCCCGATCTTTCAAATTTGCTAATCAAAATACGGTACGCTTTTATTTGACAGGGTCCTGCTCTTTGACAGGACCCATTTTCGTACGTAATCTTCGTAATCTAGCAGTGCAATTCTGCCGCATTCATAGTAACATTATACTAAACCAATTCTTGTTTGTAAATTCATGTTATTAAAGTTTAAATCGTTTCAATTTATGTTTACGTGAGTTTTATTTTTTCTAAATCGGAGTAATTACGTTTGACACTAGTATCGGCAGTTGATACGACAACTCTTTTGTTTTCCATTGATATAGTAAAATCAGAATATTGAAGCAACTAGATTCCATTTACTTTTTACTACTAGCTTAATTTCTTAAAGTATACCCCTTACACTTTATGATGACCCCATATATTGAATTCGTTTTATTTTGAACATATAGGGTACTTGCAGCTGTGATAGTCAATTTCAATGTATGTTGAATGGACTTACTGAAAAAAAAATCATGTAGGTTTTTAATAAAAAAATTCAAAATCGCAGAACTAATTCTTTAGATAACATAATTAATTTAACTTATACGTAACAGTTATTACATAAATATACAGTAAAAAAAGACAAATGGTAAAATTACTAAATGGTAATCGTAATTTGCTGCAGTGTTATTTTTAACACGAACTGGGTAGTATAATAACTAAACCTTTAGAACTCATATTACATGAACGATATACCCGCCAAGTTTGTAGAAGTACACATAAATTGTAGCAAAATTTACAAAACCCAGTGTTAAAAATGAAACAATCTGCCATAAATACGGAATAATTACACGGTGAATAATTAACTATTACACATTATCTTGTAAAATTTACTGTGTTAAATTACTTTTAATGTAATGTAATAATACACGGATATGTCTAACACTGCCAAGTGTGGACTATATACACACTGATGAGTGTGGATTCAGTGTTAAAATCAGTTGGATTTTTTTCTGTGTATGAATAGACCGATTTTGAGTTTTATTAGTTTGTTAAAACATATACAATGATTATCGTGTAGAAATAACAAGCTTGCAAAATAACAAGATATGAAACCTATCAATGCAAGAAGCAGAATGTTACAAAATAATGCAGTTGTACAAACGCAAAATGTATGATGATACACTGATCATTGATTTCAATGTGTTTTGTTTTTAGTTTGTGTTTTGAGAGATATTTTCTTTTGAGAGATTAAGAAAAAAAGTAATATACATGGAACTGTAGGTACATACATTTTATTCTTGTAAATTCAATATATACAGGGTGGGAAAAATTTTAATGTGCAGCATTGGTATCTCGGAAACGGTAAAAGATACAACGTGGCTCAAATTAGGAAAAAGTTGCTCAATTTTATGCTGATTCAAAATATGTAAACAAGTTTAATATATTCCGGGCCGTTCGGGAGTTATTCCGAAAAAATCAAAATTTGCCAATTTCTTTTAAGTCAAATAACTTTTCTTGAAATAAATGTAGACTTTTGAAATTTAGTACGTTTACATAGTTTGATGAGAGCTTTCGATTGCCATACTAAAATATGTTCTAGGCCTACTAGTTTTTCCGCAACAATATTCAACTTATGAATTTCTTATGGGCGCCATATTGGATTTTTACTTCACTAAATACAGAAAGAAATTACAAGCACGGTGATACATCACACTTGATACTTTCTTCAATAAATATGGATAATACACGCGAATAACGATAAATATTATTTTTTTACAAATAATAAACAATCATTCATTTATAGTTAATTGTTACAAAGTGTGTTTTTAGCTTTTTAGAGCAACTAATTATTATAATAAGAAAAACAACTTATTTATACTGCTCGAATTGGCTGCCGTTACTCTGAATACAAAGTTGAGTTATTACAGACATGTCATCCACTGCACGTCTTACTGTTCCACCATCGATTGAATTTATGTATTCATTAATTCTTTCCAACATTTCATCCTCTGTCGATGGCATTGGATTATTGTAGCTATAATTTTTAACAGCTCCCCAGAAATAATAATCTAAGGGGTTTAGACACGGTGATCGCGGTGGCCATAGAATGGGACCATTTGTACCCATCCACGAATTCGGAAAACGTTGATCTAGGTACTGGGTTACAATCCTAGCATTGTGTGAAGGGCATCCATTTTGTTGAAACAACTGTAAATTTTGTATATTTTGCAAAGGAAGGTCATCCAGCATTTCCTCCAAATCATTTTGTAAGAAGTGTAAATAATTTCGAGAAGTTGATTTATCAATAATACGATAGGCCCTAATATCTTGTTATCTAAAATTCCACACCAAATATTTACTGAAAATCTAATTTGAGGTCTCGTTTCTCTAATCAGGTGAGGATTTCGTTGTGCGTAATGGTGCTCATTTTTTCTATTGAATATCCCACAATTAATTACTATACGTTAACTCATCACTCCATAATATTTTTCTACAAAAACCATTAGCATTATTCATTAACCTTTGCATCCAGTGACAAAATTGCAACCTCCGCTCATTGTCTCCAAGATGTAATAACTATTTGGTGTGGAAAGTAGGACTTTATTATATTATTGATAAATTAACTTCTCGAAATTATTTAGACTTCTTACAAAATGATTTGGAGGAAATGCTGGATGACCTTCCTTTGCAAAATATACAAAAATTTACAGTTGTTTCAACAAAATGGATGCCTTTCACATAATGCTAGGATTGTAACTCAGTACCTAGATCAACGTTTTCCGAATTCGTGGATGGGTACAAATGGTCCCATTCTATGGCCACCGCGATCACCGTGTCTAAACCCCTTAGATTATTATTTCTGGGGAGCTGTTAAAAATTATATCTACAATAATCCAATGCCATCGACAGAGGATGAAATGTTTGAAAGAATTAATGAATACATAAATTCAATAGATGGTTGAACAGTAAGACGTGCAGTGGATGACATGTCTGTAAGGACTCAACTTACAGACATGTCTTCAGTGTGACATGTATTCAGAGTAACGGCAGCCAATTCGAGCAGTATAAATAAGTTGTTTTTCTTATTATAATAATTAGTTGCTCTAAAAAGCTAAAAACACACTTTGTAACAATTAACTATAAATGAATGATTGTTTATTATTTGTAAATAAATAATATTTATCGTTATTCGCGTGTATTATCCATATTTATTGAAGAAAGTATCAAGTGTGATATATCACCGTGCTTGTAATTTCATTCTGTATTTAGTGAAGTAAAAATCCAATATGGCGCCCATAAGAAATTCAAAAGTTGAATACTGTTGCGGAAAAACTAGTAGGCCTAAAACATGTTTTAGTATGGCAATCGAAAGCTCTCATCAAACTATGTAAACGTACCAAATTTCAAAAGTCTACATTTATTTCAAGAGAAGTTATTTGACTTAAAAGAAATTGGCAAATTTGGATTTTTCCGGCATAACTCCCGAACGTCCCGGAATATATAAAACTTGTTCACATATTTTGAATCAGCATAAAATTGAGCAACTTTTTCCTAATTTGAGCCGCGTTGTATCTTTTACCGTTTCCGAGATACCAATGCTGCACATTAAAATTTTTCCCACCCTGTATATTGTTAGAATATTTAATAGTCAGATTTAATAGTTAGAATATTGGTGAGAAAAACACCGTAGTGCCCTCTTTAGGTCTTTGTTATTATCTGTTTGACATTTATTGTCAAATTGACAGACAGGGCAATGCAATGCCAGTCGGGGCACATTGCCTGTGGTACAGTTATTTTCGGTATCTCCTTCAAATCAATATTTAACAGTTGTTATGACATTTTTTTTTTATTTTATTGCCTATAAGTAAGTAACTGACTAATATTTCCAATGAAAATACTTTCATTGCTCATGCACTTCCGGTTAAACCGGAAGTTGGCTCAGCGTGGTTATTTTAAGTAGAATGTACCTTATTCTTTGTACAGAGCAGTCCATTTTTTATGGGAATCCAGGGTATCTCGGAAACCACAAGATGCACAACAAAACCACTTACGAATACTCTACCTACTTTTTCTAATTTGACTTAATGGTGAAATCAGATCGGGTCTACTGTGTTCAAGTTTTGAGATACAGGCAATTTTTCAAATTTTTACCATTTTCGTCAGGGCCCTGTAACTTTATTATTTTCAGATCTATCAAAAAAGCTTAAAAGGAACAGTTTTACAAAATTTTAAGTAAAATCCATTGACCTAGCCAATTTGTTTTTATTGGGTCCCGTTTTTTAGTTTAATGTAGTTTATAAGGAAATAAATCTAATAAAAAATGTTGAATAAAGGTACTTAAAGCAAATAAACCCTTATATAATATATTTAGTGTAATCAGAATCGAGAGGCCTTTTAAATTAAACAGAAATATATAGAGTGTTGTATTAAAAAAACACAAGTTTGGTCTGTATCTAAAAAATGGGACGCAATAAACAAAAATCGCTACGCCAATAGATTCCACTTAAAATTGTCTAAGACTTTTCCGTTTAAATTTTTTTGATAGATCTGAAAATAAAGTTACACAGTCCTGACGAAAATGGCAAAATTTGAAAAATGCCCTGTATTCAAAACCTAAAGACAGTAGACCCGATCTGATTTTACCATTAAGTCAAAATAGAAAAAGTAGCTCGAGGCTGCGTAAACGGTTTTGTTGTGCATCTAATAGTTTCCGAGATTACGAAAGCGTAGAAAGGAGGGACATCGTGTGAAATAATTTTATAATTGCCAGTTTAAACTATCAATTATAGATAATTGATAGTTGACAGTTTAAAGTGGCAATTATGTATAATTGCCAGATCAAACTGACAATTATCTATAATTGACAGTTTAAACTGGCAATTATGTATAATTGCCAGTTTAAACTGTCAATTATACATAATTGTCAGTTTAAACTGACAATTATCTATAATTGACAGTTTCAACTGGCAATTATAAAATTATTTCACACGATGTCCTTTCTACGCTTTTGTACGAGATACCCTGGATTCCCATTAAGAATGGACTTCCTACTTCCTTAATGTTAATGAACTAACAGTGTTAATAAATAAGCATACAAGGAGTTATAAAAGAAAGGGAATTAAAAGAAAGAAATGGATTACTAAAGGTATAATAAATGCAATAAGTAAACGAGATTATATGTATAAAAAATTTAAACTAAATCCAAATAATAATGAATTTAAAAAAGAGTATATATCATACAGAAATAAACTTACTCAGACCATAAAAAAAGCAAAACGTGATTTCTGTAGAAACCAAATAAAAGAAAATAAAGATAATATTAAGAATTTGTGGGATATAGTTAATTATCAAATAAAAAACTCAAATAAACAAAATAAGCACATAACAAAAATAAAAAATGATAATGATAATATAATAAGACTAAACCCAAATTTGTGACATTTTTAATACAAAATTTATAAACATAGGTAAAACTCTATAAACATAGGCAAATAAAATACATCGAAACGAAAGTTATAAAGAGAAAAAGAAAACTAACTCACATACCATATTTCTTTACCCCTGTGACTTGTCTGAAATAAGAGAATACATATCTTGTTTGAAAAATAAAAAAAAACCAGGATTTGATAAAATAAAAGCTGAGACATTAAAAGAAATATCAGACTTTATCGTTACGCCCTTGACGTATTTAATAAATAGGTCAATGAGTGAGGGTACTTGTCCAGATATTTTCAAAGTGTCGGTTGTAAAACCAATTTATAAAAATGGAGATAAGTTAATACCACTAAATTATAGACCAATATCGTTAATAACAAATTTAGCTAAAATCTTCGAAATGGCATTAAAAACCAGAATATTAAAATTTCTAAATAAATATGAAACATTGTCGATGCAACAATTTGGTTTTAGACGGGGTAAATCGACGGAGAATGCAATTGGTTTACTTACAAAACATATTTATAAAGCTATAGATAATACGAAACCTTCACTGTGTCTATTTCTAGATTTAGCAAAAGCGTTCGATACCATAAGCCATACATTATTATTGCAAAATTTACAGGAGATAGGTATTAGAGGTACAGCGAATGACTTAATTCGTAGCTATCTAACAAGCCGATGTCAATGTGTAGAGATAGATAAAACACGTAGTAGCTTTGAAACCATAACATATGGAGTACCGCAAGGTACTATACTTGGCCCCATTTTATTCATTATATATCTAAATAATTTATTTGAAATAAAAACAGAGGGCGTAGTCATAAGCTTTGCCGATGACACTGCCATTTTTTACGAAGATAACACATGGATGAATTTGAAAGATAAGGTAGAAGCAGATTTCAGTTGTATTAAACAATGGTTTGACTATAAGCTACTTTCATTAAATTTTGATAAAACGGTCTATATGCCTTTCACATCTTATATGTCGTCAATGCCAAAGTTTCAAGTACTCAACATTAAAGGTGAAAGGTCACAGAGTTTTCAAATTTTTCCTAAATTACAAACTAAATACCTTGGACTAATTATTGATTGTCATTTAAGATGGGATCGGCATGTCAATTATATTAATGAGAAGCTAAGGGTACATATATACCTCTTCAAAAAATTAAAACATTTTCTTGATATTAAACATTTGAATATAGTATATACAGCGCTTGTAGAACCGCATGTTAGATATGGAATAGTGTGTTGGGGAGGTGTCACAAATACATATTTAAATAAATTGCAACTAACACTAAAAAGAATCATTAAAATTATATACAATAAAGAACTCGCCTATCCCACGGATTTGTTATACAACGAGATACCATTTATGGACCCTCGTCAGCTATTCTTTCTGCAATTATCTGTCATGCAGTTCGCCGAAACAAGATTTTGTATAAATCATAAATACAACACGAGAAATAGAAGCAATTTAGTCCCTGATAAAATAATTTGTAAAACAGCTGGGCAAAGGTCACACATCTTTCTTGCACCCAAGTGTTTTAATTTCTTACCTGAAAATATAAAAAGAGTCCCAAACAAAAATATATTTAAAAAGAAAGTAAAACTATTTCTACAGGAAACTTCCAGGAAAACTATACATAAATTAATAGATTTAAAAAATAACTAGACCAGAATATAGAATATATTATATACTTACCCACCTTAACAAGACTTGAATGGTATTTTCAATTGTAATCTGTTAATTACATGTGTTGTATTTGAGTCTCTATGGATCTTATGTTAATGTATGTATGTGTGAGTGTATTTCAAATTATTACTAATATATTGTAGTTAATAATTGTGAAATTGTTGTAAGTTGATTATGTTTTACTGTATTGTATTTATTGATGTTCTTATGTCACTACAAGTTTTTAAATGAAACTTTGTGATTAAGCTGTTTATTTGTAACATAGCATAGGTTTTCTTTTTTGTAAAAATTCTAAGAACTTATATAGAACAAATAAACATTATTATTATTATTATTATACCTAATTTTAACCATTTTAAGTGATTTTTAGTGAAATATTAGTGACGTAAAAATAAAAATTGGTTTAACACTGGGACATTTGGAAGTTATTTTTAGCGGACATTTTCAAATACAAGCAGCGGTATTCAACATATGATTAGAGCAACCCATAAGGCTCTCACTAGTGCCTAAAACTATTATTTAATTTAGTTTTAGCACAAGAAACCTTCACAACTCAATTTCTCTAAATACTTTAAAGCCCTATATGATTTCTCATATTCTAATCAATCCATAGCAGCCCACAGTATCTCAATCCATTATGTATTAGTTGAAACATAATACTAATTACTAATTATTGTCAATAGTATTTAATATTTTAGTAAGAATAAGAAAATATTTAAGGAATTGTTCTGTAATATTTTACTAATTTACTTAATGACTTATTTGCTATTTTTTAACAAGAAAGCGATATGATTTATATTTATTTAAACGTAAAACGTAATATAAAAATTATATCTGCCTGTATTTTAAATAAGGCTACTTGCTTTTCTGTTTTTTTAATTAACTCCTCAAAACTAAAAACTGCAGTGCGTCAGCACGCCATCTAGAAATTCAATTAATTTCAGTAAAAATAAAGTATGTTAAAATAATTAGCACCTATTAATGATGCTGAATTTGAACGAAATACAATGTGGGTAATTTATTTATTTTTATTTCTTGAAGTCGGAGAGATAAGAAGTCCAACTAAGTAGTTAATTTATTTCAAACGTAATTGGCTATCTTTTGGCAATGGCCCAGCAAATGAGGGATGTATTATGCAGGACTTTTTATACAGGGTGATTGATCGAAACCGTCCATTAACAGTATTGGGAATTCTGTTCATAATATTTTTCTGAAAATTTCAGCATCTAGGTAATGAATCATGCTCTTTTCAATGAAAATATTTTCAAGATGGCGGCACTTCCGGAAGTACCGGATATTGATATCAACTTTCTTATTTCAAATGGAATGGTATAGTTTTTTTTGCATTTTTGAATTCCGGATGTAATTTTAGGGGGACTTTGTGTAGCATTCCCTATACCTAACTTAAACTGTTTTTGAAATATTGACGGGTGAATATTGACATTTTTGCAACTTTGACACCCTGTAAAATCTAAACGGTTTGAGATCAAGCAAAACGGTTTGCACATTCCTATCTTAACTTTTCATAAGCTATCGTTTGGTACTAATTTCAAATTTATACAGGAATAAAAAATTTTCAAAATTTTCAGAAAATTTAAAATTTTTGGATAATTCTGAAATTAGTACCAAACGATAGCTTATGAAAAGTTAAGATAGGAATGTGCAAACCGTTTTGCTTGATCTCAAACCGTTTAGATTTTACAGGGTGTCAAAGTTGCAAAAATGTCAATATTCACCCGTCAATATTTCAAAAACAGTTTAAGTTAGGTATAGGGAATGCTACACAAAGTCCCCCTAAAATTACATCCGGAATTCAAAAATGCAAAAAAAACTATACCATTCCATTTGAAATAAGAAAGTTGATATCAATATCCGGTACTTCCGGAAGTGCCGCCATCTTGAAAATATTTTCATTGAAAAGAGCATGATTCATTACCTAGATGCTGAAATTTTCAGAAAAATATTATGAACAGAATTCCCAATACTGTTAATGGACGGTTTCGATCAATCACCCTGTATAAGTTACCCAGAACGAGTTATTGTACTGTCTGTTAACCGCCGGGATTTGGCTTTCACTGGCATAAATGATGTGAATCCTGGTAGGTAGTATATCTCACTCGAGCACCTGACCAATGGTAGGTAGCTTCCAAGTGCACCTGTGCCTTTTTATACCGCAAGCTAATTATAATATTTATTACTACGGCATTCCTTACTGCAAGGTTAATGTATTTTTTTCGGCGAACCAAACAAAAAATTAAAAGAAACAATTTGAATGCAGTATTACTACTGCTTATTATTACATTGTTAGTAATGTTGCAAGCGAATAGCTTATGCCGTTGACTAAGGGTTTTGACAAGACGTGGAGTTAAAATGTTTTCGTCTTTCTTGAAATCTTAAAACGCGTCTTGTTTATTTTTATGGAAGTGTCACAAATTTGGGGTGTTGCCGAAGAAATTCTGATTTTAAAAATTCTTCATTTAACGCTTATACACACAGTTATCAACAGTTTTTTATTATTTAAGTTTCTGTACCTACAGCTCGATATTTAATAGTTTGTCTAGACTCATCAGGTTGTATTCATGTTTTATAACATTCCAGCCTTATTTACCCCAAAGCCACAATAGCGGTGGAGGGTCTGAAAGAAGGATACGATCTCTAAACAAAGGCATAATCGTGTAAGTTATATTAGAATCTCATTATTTATATATAAAGAACAATCACTATTGACAAAAAAAGCAACACACTTCTGCTGAAGAATTGAATATTATTTGTCTTAATTTTTATCAAATATTATCTTAATACCTACAGCATAAACTATTATGAGTGTAGTGAATGTATTTATTTTATTTTTATTTTTATTATGCACTACTAAACAGACAAAGCTCAATTACAGAATAGGAAATTACACATACTATTAATCAACAAATTACAAATATGACAAGTGAATTATACAACTCAAAAATAATAATAAATTAGAATATCAAAGAAATCTGAATTTAAACTTCTAAACAAGAATCCAAGCGATGTACGTCATAAAGGGTCCTCAATGTTATTTTCCAGAAATATAATTTTAACGTACCTCATCATAGCTTAGACTAATGTGATTACATACCTAATTACAAGAAAATAACTGTTTTTTTGCCCTTTAACATCATGCAAATAATGTTATAACTGATGCGATGACTTGCATCGCTTGGATTCTTGCATTGACGCTGTAAAATTGCACATTCCATATGATTAGTAATTTTAGATAATTAGCATAAAGAGACAATTGACGGTCAGGTTTTCCACAATATCGTTTATAAATATGTTGAAAAGCAGGGGACCTAAGTTAGAACCTTGAGGGACAGCGGAATTTGGTAGTAGGACCTAAGTTAGAACCTTGAGGTACAGCGGAAGTTGGTAGTACATCGACAGAGAATACCACTTTTTGATTTCTAGTACTAAAATGATTTAAAGGATGTCAAAATGTTTTTTAAAAACACAAAAGTTCATAATTTTTTAAAAGAATACTATAGTTTAGCCCGTCAAGGGCTTTCGAGAAATCCGTGTAAACGATATGGGTTTGCGGATTCTCGTCAATTGCTATATAAAGATAGTAAGTTATACAGAATAATTTACTAGTTTTAGACCTGCCCCTATAGAAACCGTGTTGAAACAAGTGAAAATATGTGTTCATATACTACTATTTCAAACACTTTAGCAGGACTAATTGAATATGATTACAGGTCGGTAATTTGACTTTCTTTTCCCTTTCTTGAATACTAGTATTATTTCAAAACTCTTCGATATTGATGGAAACTGCTGTCGTCTACTAAATTTTTTCAGTGCGTCTATTACTTGTCCATTGTTTAAAAATGTGTACTAAATTCCAAGATAACGTATCACCAAAATAATGAGCAATATGAGAATAATGAACAGCAAAGATTAAAAGAGGGCACTTTTGTCTGTTACTCACCACTACCAACATAAATATTATATTGAAAATATAATTAACTCTTCCAAATTATACACAAGAGATACTATAAATGTAGCACGCTGTCATTTGTTTATAAAAATGCCCTACTCCAAAATTTAGTTTTCATTCGTACAGCCTTCTGGCATATAACTTTGGACAGCGTACTTGCAATGGATAAAATAAGTAAAAAGAAGTGCCACTTTAAAAAATCAATGTTTGTTTATAAAATTGATATAGGTACTTACGTGATCTAATAAGTTATATTATCAAAGTAATGTGTATATCCAGATATTTAGGTATATTTAATTTGAAAAATGTTCTAACGGTATATTTATGAGAAATTTTTCTTGATGCATAGCTAAGAGTAATAGTAATACCGACCTAATTACATTTATTAGAAATATAATTCTAACGGAACAATATTTCGTTTGAAATTGCATTCTACTTAAAATTATTTTATTTACTTCGCTGTGGAAATAAAAGCCTGTAAGTCTACTGTAATTAAGCGTACTTTCATTTTAAGAATTTTTAATAAAGTGCAACAATATTTAATGAAGTTCAAGTCTAATAAAGCCCCTCTTCCTTCACGTCCAACTCAAGACAGTACCGAGGTCATCAGAGGTTTTTATTTGCGTCCGTAGATCCACGTCGTCAATTTCATTTTTGTGCGAGATCAAAGCGAGGGGAGGAACTTTTGAAGGAATTCGCTAATTGAGTTCAGAATTTTCAGTGTCAACAAGAGATTGAGTTACAAGCAGGCAATTTAAGGAGTGCCGAGTTTATTATAAGGTCGGTTGACACGAGATAAAATTCACTTATGTTGACTGATCACGTTTTCCGCATGAAGCCGCTTTTCCTGAAGCGAAGGTTAAAGTATGTTGACAGATAGGATAAACTGGAGCCTCTCTTCCGGTGAGAAACGTGCCTGGACCGGAACTTGCTCTACTTACAACTTTATATACCCCTCCGACATCTGTAGCGGTAATCTCACACATCATTATCTGCCTACACCTACACAAATGTGTATTGCGAAGTCAAGAACACATGAGTATTTTTTATATAAAATACTGTAGCTTTGTACAGGAAAAAACTATGGAATATTTCATATCTTTATAGATCTTCATATTTACAATATATATTATTAGATAGGTATTGATGAGTGACCCACTGATTATGTTCATCAGTTTATTCATATAGATACCGATGGAAAATAAATAAAAATTAAATAATATAATCATTTCATAACTGTACCTACTCATGCTAATACCATTTGGAATCTATGCTTAATTTTTAGTTGTTTTCATCTATATTAGCGTTTAAATTGATAAAATATATTGAGTTCGATTTTCGAAAACGTTTTAGATTGAATTATTGGAGTCTAATTACAAGAATTTTTTTAGTGAAGTCTGATTACGAGAAAGAAGTAAGATACTTAGGAATGATCTCGACCGCTATCATTTTTCCTAAAAACTTTTTATAGAATAGTGTAGACTGATTTTATCTAAATCAAAAAGTCATCTAGCTTTCATGTTATTTTGAAAATATGATCTTGAAAAATTTCAGCTACTTTGTTCTGGAAAAAATCAGCCATACTTTTGACATCATTGCCTTTTTTTGCTCTGATGAACCGAATTTAAAAAATTAGATATATCATAATATTTTAATATACACTTGTTTACCAATATTTAGCATTACATTAACATTACTCCAACAGGGGATAATTATATTATTCAGAGAGCGAAAATTTAAAGAAAATATCAGCCTAGATGAATCGCTCACACCTATTACTTTTGTGATCGGGATTGGTGAAGAATGGGTCTACCTATACGAGGCAGTCCAGGCATACAGCGATAGGAAGGGTAAAGAGCGATAATCTACGGACCTTGTGATAAGCTTGACTTACTGGACTGCGGAGATCATCTGCATTATTGGTTTTTGGTACATGTTCTTCTGGAAGCAAAAGTCAATATGACTCAGGTTCGAAGACTTAGGGGCCAGTACACTATATCTAATCTATTTTGAAAGTAAATACTTGTAAGTGTGTTACACTACTAATTGTAAGAAAACATTCTGCTATTTTTGCAGAAGTACATCACGAGGGATTTCTTAAAATTGTTTCTGAACTCCATTTAACCTTTATTTGAAAATGAATGTTTCTTTTTCTTTAGGGATATTGATTCCTAAAGTTTATGCAAAATTTTTGTCTTATTAGCAAAATATCTTACATTTCGAAAAAATATTACCTTATTAATTAAAAATATAGCCACATTTGTATAAATAGTATTGGCTAGACAAGGATCTCCGTCCTTGAAGCTGTGTAAAGTATTTCGAGGTAAAACTCTAGATTTAGACCTAGAATTAATTTGGTTGGATTTAAATTTGTCTTGTGTATATAATACGTTTATATTGTCTATTAGTAAGACTGACCGAATCCTAAATCCAAATAATCAGACGCTTTACACTCAGTTTTTTAAATTTGAAGGAACAGCAGTGCTCCAAATATCTAGCTTTAAATATGAGACGAGTTCTTCCTACATAAGGAAAATACATAAGAAAATTTGTCGAGCCGGTGGCTTAGGGCTTAGCGTATCGATCGCTCAACCCAGAGGTCGTGAGTTCTAATTCTCATTCCACCAACAATTTTTCATTAAATTGTTTACTCGTAGATCAAGGCTTATTCGCAGGGATAGCTTGGCAACCATCCTGGCGATGGCCTAGGATGGGAAGAATGTCAACTTGGTGTTAATGTGAGAGATTAAAATCAGTTCATGTTTGACTTGTCCCCCTAACTAATGAGGTTTTCCAGGTTTCCCTCATTCCAGCACTGAATGGTGGTTAGGGCCTACCAACGTAAGTCGTTCTTGAGGCGCAAATGCGGCCCGCGAAATAATAATATGCCGCCACCTCTCCCACATAAATCTCCGACTTTCGGGCTAATCCTTGTGATTAGAATGAGGGGTAGAGATATTATTATTATAAGACATTACAATCCGAACATGAAACCTATAAATACCTGATATCTTCAGATTATCAATTGTATTTTTAGCATTAAACAAAAGATACAAAAGTTTCTACTACCTTTTAACTGCTTTGATATGACAACTTCTTTTTCTAGAATAAGAAAGTAAATACTTCGGCATGCCAGTTTTATGGTTTCTATACTTTTAATTTAGATAAGATCAGCAGTAACGCAGTAACTACTACAGTAACGATCGGTGCGATAAAAATTTTCCAATAAATATCATCGTGATTGAGTATCAAAAAGTTTTCCATTCATTTGTTAAAGAAAGTTTTTCTGCGTGTGTCACGTTCGTTGTTCATGCAAGGTTGGCTGCTTTTGCTGAATGTCATGAACGCGGCAAAATTTTGCTAATTTACTAAACGTATATTCGTTCAAGTGACTTGATTTCTCAAAGAAAATCTATAGTAAAGGAAATCCGAAAATGCATGGATCGAAGACATTCTAAAGGTCGTGAGTAACGCAAGGTGCATATTGATGAAGATGCAAACTAGATGAAGAATCATCTGTTTCTAAACATTTCTTATGTCGTTTTTATGATAATTAATTGCCAGTATATTCAAATATTATTATATATACAGGGTTTACCACTTAAGCGTATGCGGAGCATAGCGGCTAAACCGTAAGAGCTAGAAAAAATGTTTTAGATAAAAGTTATTTTTCATTAATAATATTTTCATTCAAGTGTTCTATGACTTAAAATTATTTTTGATAATACAGTGTGTGTAGTGTAGGCTGGGCGCAACACAACTCCTTTATTTTAAAGTGTATATTATTGCATATTTGGACAGAACGTTGTCTGACGGATACAGTGATATAAGATTTGATGGGTATATCTCTAATAATAAGGAAGATATGGCCAAAAGAGTGTACCATAAGAGAAATGTGTTAGACGAAGACCTTGTACCCTAGCAAATAATTGACAATCTCTTTCTAGGACACTACTCTTATTATTAGAGATAAACCCATCAAATAGTATATTATACAGGGTGGGAAAAATTTTAATGTGCAGCATTGGTATCTCGGAAACGGTAAAAGATACAACGTGGCTCAAATTAGGAAAAAGTTGCTCAATTTTATGCTGATTCAAAATATGTGAACACGTTTAATATATTCCGGGCCGTTCGAGAGTTATGCCGGAAAAATCAGAATTTGCCAATTTCTTTTAAGTCAAATAACTTATCTTGAAATAAATGTAGACTTTTGAAATTTGGTACGTTTACATAGTTTGATGAGAGCTTTCAATTGCCCTACTAAAACATGTTCTAGGCCTACTAGTTTTTCCGCAACAATATTCAACTTTTGAATTTCTTATGGGCGCCATATTGGTTTTTACTTCATTAAATGCAGAAAGAAATTACAAGTACGGTGATATATCACACTTGATACTTTCTTCAACAAATATGGATAATACACGCGAATAACGATAAATATTATTTATTTGCAAATAATAAACAATCATTCATTTATAGTTAATTGTTACAAAGTGTGGTTTTAGCTTTTTAGAGGAACTAATTATTAAAATAAGCAAAGCAACTTATTTATACTGCTCGAATTGGCTGCCGTTACTCTGAATACAAAGTTGAGTCCTTACAGACATGTCATCCACTGCACGTCTGACTGTTCCACCATCTATTGAATTTATGTATTCATTAATTCTTTCCAACATTTCATCCTCTCTCGATGGCATTGGATTATTGTAGATATAATTTTTAACAGCTCCCCAGAAATAATAATCTAAGGGGTTTAGACACGGTGATCGCGGTGGCCATAGAATGGGACCATTTGTACCCATCCACGAATTCTGAAAACGTTGATCTAGGTATTGGGTTACAATCCTAGCATTGTGTGAAGGGCATCCATTTTGTTGAAAGAACTGTAAACTTTGTATATTTTGCAAAGGAAGGTCATCCAGCATTTCCTCCAAATCATTTTGTAAGAAGTGTAAATCATTTCGAGAAGTTAATTTATCAATAATCCGATAAGGCCCTAATACCTTGTTATCTAAAATTCCACACCAAATATTTACTAAAAATCTAATTTGAGGTCTCGTTTCTCTAATCAGGTGAGGATTTCGTTGTGGCTAATAGTGCTCATTTTTTCTATTGAATATCCCACAATTAATTACTAAACGTTGACTCATCACTCCATAATATCTTTCTACAAAAACCATTGTCATTATTCATTAACCTTTACATCTAGTGACAAAATTGCAACCTCCGCTCATTGTCTCCAGGATGTAGTAAATATTTGGTGTGGAATTTTAGAATTATATAAATTACATAAATTCAATAGATGGTGGAACAGTCAGACGTGCAGTGGATGACATGTCTGTAAGGACTCAACTTTGTATTCAGAGTAACGACAGCCAATTCGAGCAGTATAAATAAGTTGCTTTTCTTATTTTAATAATTAGTTCCTCTAAAAAGCTAAAACCGCACTTTGTAACAATTAACTATAAATGAATGATTGTTTATTATTTGTAAATAAATAATATTTATCGTTATTCGCGTGTATTATCCATATTTGTTGAAGAAAGTATCAAGTGTGATATATCACCGTACTTGTAATTTCTTTCTGCATTTAGTGAAGTAAAAATCCAATATGGCGGCCATAAGAAATTCAAAAGTTGAATATTGTTGCGGAAAAACTAGTACGCCTAGAACATGTTTTAGTATGGCAATCGAAAGCTCTCATCAAACTATGTAAACGTACCAAATTTCAAAAGCCTACATTTATTTCAAGAGAAGTTATTTGACTTAAAAGAAATTGGCAAATTTTGATTTTTCCGGCATAACTCCCGAACGGCCCGGAATATATTAAACTTGTTCACATATTTTGAATCAGCATAAAATTGAGCAACTTTTTTCTAATTTGAGCCACGTTGTATCTTTTACCGTTTCCGAGATACCAATGCTGCACATTAAAATTTTTCCCACCCTGTATACCTAGGTTGAGAAGTGAGCTATTATTGACCGAGAAATTTTATATATAATTTTCGAGATAAATAATGGCCTTCTTAACTGAAGTATATATAGTATTTTTTTTACTACTAATAGCCGAATTAACACCAGAAGATCTTATTTTCATTTTAAAATCAGACATTTCCCCTATTACTCAAACATATCGAAATATCAAGTAGGTGAAATGTCAAACTGATGCGTGAAATGTCAAACAAATGAGTTTCAATACAATCCATATAATATATTAAAACGCGTCGATTCTGTCTCGCTCTAAATTCCGTCCCCAAATCCACAAAGTTTCAAAGCTATCTCCTCCGAGGGGCGATCTCGGAACGCGCGGACCACCGGAGGTCGCCCCCGGCCTTTCTCCAATGCGTAGGGGTATTTTCGTTCCGTTTCCTACGCGTTTTCCCAATTTAAACGCCTTTTCAAAAAACCTCTGTAATATTTTCGTCGATCGCCGTTCGGCGAGAGAGATGCGGCTAGCACCGGCGTTTGTCCTCGCGCCTAATGGTCCCGTCACGCCCGCCAAAATACCGACTTTTCGCGGGACTCCCTCGCCCCTCTTCTAATTTTTACAGCTTCGAGAAGGGCTTCACGCGAATGTTCAGTCCTTTCTCCAATCCTTTGAGATTTTTTTTCGAGACCGTACGTCGACTCCTTCTACGTCTATTTCGTCTTCGAAAATTTCGAGTCGCATCCGTCTCAACTTCTTTCTCATTTTATATGCCGATCTGAGATTACCCTAACGAGACAAGCACCTCCCACGAAAACTGTCAAATTAATTAAACTTCAGATAAGTTATTTTCCTACGAGAAATATTGCTAACGGAATCAATAGTACTGACTGCGAAACACTTCTGATTACCAAAATATTGAAGCGAAATGCTTTTCCAATTAGAGAATCGGTAAAAATAGTTTTTTCAGGTTGACACGTATAGTTTACATACTTAAACGTGTCAAGGTAAACATTTGACAACAGACTTGGTAGCGCAACGGGAAAGTCGTATACGATTCAAAACTTGATAATGCTGATTTCGCGAGTTCAAGTCACGGTCGAGGCAAACTTTTTTTTTACTTTTTAATTCCAATTATTTATTAGTATTAGTATTTAGTTATTCTGTTTCATTATCCGTAGCTTTTATTCTTTCTGCACGTAAAGTTTGGAATTAATTCTTTCATTAAGGCAGTCCGTTAAATTCATCATTTTAGCTTACAAAAGTAAATATCTACAATATTTTTGGTCCCATTGATAAAATTGATAATAATGTTTACTTAAAAATAAATTCTATTTTCAGTACTTAAAAAATTATTATGTTTTACCATCAACAATAGAGTACCCTTAAACCCTTACAATTCATCAAAATATTAAAAAAAAATCGTTTAGTATAATTACATCATCATTCCAGATACAAAATTTCTTTAATATGAATTTTCTTTAAAATAATATTATTCCAGATGCTTTTATCACCCGAAGGGTGACCCCAGGCCGCAGGCCTGGACCCCCGGTAGGGCTAGAAATGGGGACGAAAATCGCGATAGCGATTTTCTCCCATTTCTAGTTTATTATTAACCTAGGTAAATAATGAAATCATTATTTACTTAGGTTAATAATGAACTACTTCTCATTACACAAATGAGGTAAATAATAAGGTTTTCTCATGTTAGTAGTAAAAAAAATTATATCACTGTATTCGTCAGACAACGTTCTATCCAAATATGCATTCCATTTAAAATAACGAAGTTGTATTGCCACCAGCCTACACTAAACACCCTGTATAATCTAAGTCATAGAACACTTGATGGAAAGTAACTTTTATTTTAAACATTTTTTCTAGCTCCTTCGGATTATTCGCTATGCCCCGCATACGCTTAAGTGGTACACCCTGTATATATATAAATCGTTAGAGATAGAGACTAGGTTACATTGTTGCAAAGTTGCATAATTGGGTGACCGATAATATTTATCAAAAAAATTAAGGCTAACATGATTAATTTTTGAGATATTTGAAAAAAATCGTTTTTGTAAAATTCCTGGCTTGTTTATAGAGCTATTGAAAAACAGGACACTTTTTCATAGCAACTCTTTACGCACTATCGAATGGCGTAAACAGTTTTTTTAAATAAAGTTTTGTTTACAGAAAATTGTTGCTGGTGTCTTCTAGAGACCCCAGCGTGAAGATTTTCATCATGCCAGATGTGGCTGTTTCTACCATTAAAATAACCATCGCGCGTAAACATGTTTAATCAGAAAACAGTAGGTACTATTCTCCCGAAGTGACGTTCTATTAAGTGGTGACCCAAAAACCATTGGCAAAAAGCTAATCGACGTGGATAATCTTCAGGATTTAAAGCTTGTATGCGTTGTAAATGATATCCCGTCGTAACACGGTATACCGTCGACTTAGAGGATCCCATTTGGTGTGCAATTGCGCGAACACTTCTAGATTGATTTACCTCCTAACGGTGAGAACCCTTTCTTCAAATTCATCCGTATGAGCTGTTCTTGGAGGACAACCACACCAGGATGCCTTCGGTTTCCATTTTCTCTAAGGCAACGATGGATGGAAGCAAAGGTTGTATGATGAGTTTGCCGGCGTTCCGGATATCTCTGTCCATACAAGAATGCAGATTTTCTCCCATTACAATTTGTTGTACCATAAGCAAGATACATATCAGTAAGTTCTTGAAATGAGAAATTATCGTCTATTTTTAATAAAAAGTTTGAGTTAAAAATCAAAAAAGTTAATGTTCTGATTCCAACTAAATAAGTCACAAATAATACTACGATCTTAAAATTGGTGTCTTTGGATTGTTTATTAAATAAAAAAAGGTTTGTTCTCATGGCCTGTACCACCCCTTAAAGTTTATCTGTTTGTTTTTGGGACACCCTCTGTTTAGGCTATTTTATAAATAATTCGATCTTAAACTTAAAACAACCTTCCTATGATGCGCAGGTACGAGTGGTAGCAAAAAGGAGTCTTTTTTGTTCCTAAAATAAAAAGGGAACTCGACACAGACAAAACTCGGTGCGAAGAGCGATCGGTTCAACGCGCATTCAAAACCAATAATTTTCGGGAATAAACTAGTGTGTGAAAATAACGTAATAAGGTGACGGCGTCTATACGGCAAGATAACCATTCCTTCTTTCCCAATTCCTCCTCCTTCTCGTCCATGGGAAGAAGAGCACGACCAGAGGTTGGTTTCTGCATAGAAAGGAAGTGGGTAAGCCAAATTGACAAATTAAGCCCATACAGTCCACAGATTAGTCAAATAAATAACATTTGGACCGTTCGAACCCGGATTGGACTTGTTATAGTAAATTTTATTGCTAGAAATTTATTTTGTTAAATGATAATTGTGTAATATTTTTTACCGAAAATTGAGTTTTCCGTTTTTGCCGAATTGTCGTTTTTGCCGAGTTGCCGTTTTTATGCGTTGAAACATAGTACATTTAGCCTATACTCCTTTTTGTTCCAAAAGAAAATATTTGCCTATATAGTTTAGTATAATAGTATTTGATGTAAAACTTAAAATTAAACTGTATGTTAGTTTAAAGTTTAAGCAATTTTAGACATTCTGCCCAACCTTAGTACATTTTATTCTCCAAATTATTATTTTTAAATATGTTGTTCTATACCTACAAAATACACTAACGATTAAAATTAAATTATTGTCTATTAAAACCTATGCCATTTTTGCTACGTCATTGGGCAGATATACCTACTGGTTAATAGTTTTTATTGTTTGATAAACACTTGGATATAGTTTTTTGCCAATTTATCTCATTTATTTAAGTAGATAGGTATTCCATTTTTGTTGAGATATTTTATAAAATCCGCCACATCATGCCAAAAACTGCTGCCGAATTGAAGTTAGAGAGGTTAACTGCGAAACGTGAAAATCTTTTCAGGAGGATTCAGGGGTGTTTCGATGCTGGGCAATCTTTAAAAAATGATAAAGAAAATGTTACCAAATTAGACCAGTTTAATCTTCGTTACATAAATTTACCCAAGACAGTGGTTGAATATAGAGACATTGTGCAACAAATTGTTGAAGTTAAACAACAAATATATCCAAATGAATCTCCTAATTATAATATTCTTAATGCTTTTGAAGATTTGTATGATCACATAGAATATATAGCTAAAGAATTTATTAAAGCAAATTCCTCCAATCAATTTAATACTAATTCCAATTCGAAAACAACAAAATTAAAAATGCCTCAAATTCAATTGGTTAAATTTAGTGGTGAAGATTTATCGTTATGGCCTGTGTTTTTTGAAAATTATAAGCAACTGGTTCACGTTAAGTCTGAGTATTCTGAAGCCGAAAAATTACATTTTCTATTAGGTAGTCTAGAAGCTAAAGCATTGAAAACCTGTACTGCCATTGAAGCCATTCCAGATAATTATGGAATTATTTGGAAACTTTTGCAGGACAAATACCATGATAAGAATTTTTTATTAAATTTGTATTTAGATCGATTGCTGAATTTTCGTAATTTAAATAACAATCACCCTGGTACATTACAAATATTCCTTGAAAAATTTGATACCAATGTTACGGCTTTGAGAAGACTGCAGTTAGAAAATTTAGATGACTACATTTTGACACATATTGCTTTGTCAAAATTATCTCAAGAGACAGTCAGTTCCTTCGAATTAGTGCGTTCTGATGACAACTTGCCTAATTATAACGAGTTAATTAAATTTGTACGCCAACAGAGTAAAGTAGTGATTAAACGTGATAAAATTCGTGTAGCTCCAAGTAATCAAAATTATAATAACCCTTTTAAAGAAATCAATTCTAAAAGTTTCCTAACTAATCAAGATTACCGAATGTGCCTCGCTTGCCATAAAGGTGCCATTTATTGAAAGATTGCAAGTTTTTTAAAGACAGCCCTCATGAGAAAAAATTTAAATTAATTAAAGATAATAATTTATGCCCATTAATTGTTTTTCGAATAAACACAAAGTTTCTTCATGTCCATCCACATTCAGTTGCCTTAAATGCAAAGCGAAACATCATACTTTATTACATAGAAACGATTTTATTAACCGTAATATTGATATAAATTCGAATAGTCAAATTAATACAAGGAATAATGATAATCCAGAGCATGATGTCCCGTCTACCAGTCAAAATGACAACATTCATACTTTGTGTACAGGCATAAATAATATTGAACCTAATAATTCTCAAGTAATATTATTGAGTACTGCCATTGTTAAAGTTTTAGATAAACACAATAATAAACAGAACCTCAGATTTTTAATTGACGGTGGTTCTATGTCCAATGTATTAACATATGAATGTTGCAAAAAATTGGGTTTACCATATCGTAGCATTTCCTCTAATATTGAAGGAATTGGTGATACAATTGAACCCATTAAAGGACGAGCTAGTTTTACCATTTACTCTCACTTTGATTCAACTATTAAATATCCGATTGAGGTTTTGTTAGTAGACAAAGTGACTAACTCCTTACCCGAAGTACCTATCAATACCGAGTACTTGAATCATTTAAACTGCTTACCATTGGCAGACCCTAATTTTCATATTCCTGGAGCAATTGATGGAATTTTAGGTGCTTCGTTATTCAGCCAAATTTTAGAATCCCATAAATTAATAGGAACGACTGGGACTCCTACTGCTATTCAAACTTAACTAGGTTACATAATTATAGGTCCCGCTTCCTCCCACCGATTGCATTCGTCCGAGAATACCTGTTCGTCATTTTTAAATTTAAATTCCCTAGTCGAAAAAATGTGGGAACTAGAGGATTTTACTCCAGCTGTCCCTACATCTGAAGATTCTATTTGTGAAAATTTCTTCGTTGAAAATGTTAGTCGAAATTTAGTTGGAAGATATACAGTGGCCCTCCCTTTTAAAGACGACCCTTGTCATTTAGGAGAATCCTTATTTTTTGGCGCAAAATCGATTGTTTGCGTTAGAAAAACGATTAGAAAAAAACCCTGATCTTTGAAATACTTATTGTTCAATCATTCAAGATTATCTAGATCAAGGCCACATGTCTTTAGTCCCAAATTCCGAAAATAATATGTCCTCTGGTTACTATATACCGCACCATTGCATTTTCAAAGACAGTGTTTCCACACCCTGCAGAATAGTGTTTGATGCTAGTATGAAAACCGATTCTGGGTTTTCCTTAAATGATATTTTGTACGCAGGACCGAAACTTCAAAATAGTGTAGTTACCATTTTATTAAACTTTAGATTATTTCCGGTAGCTATGACTTCTGATATCAAACAGATGTATCGTCAAATTAATATTGTCGAAGATCATCGGCCATACCAAAGAATTTTAAGGAGATTTAATTCCAGTCACCCTATCGCGATTTATCAACTAAACACTGTCACTTTTGGTATAAAGTCGTCTCCTTATTTAAGTTTGCGTACTACAAAACAATTAGTAGAAGATGAATCTTCACGATATCCCCAAGCAATGAACTATATTTATCGAGATTTATATATGGACGACTTAATTTGCAGTGTACCTAATATAAAAAGTGGTATTACAATTCACACTCAATTGGTGAAATGGTTTGAAACTGGTGGATTCCAGATGGTGAAATGGATGTCCAACTCCAGTGAACTATTATCCAAATTCCCTGATTGCTTAAAATTAACTCAATCGGTTGCATTTGACAAAAAAAATTTGAAGGTTTTAGGTTTAGAATGGAATCCGTCTTCAGATGATTTTAGCTTTAAAACAGCTTTGTCAATTTCACTTTGTACCAAACGAAATATGTTGTCATTGATAGCACGCATATTTGATCCTTTAGGTTTTTTATCACCTACTACTCGTACACTTTTTGTAAGATTATTGATAAAACAATTATGGGGATTAAAATTGGATTGGGATCAAACAGCCCCTAAAGAGATTGATAATTTGTGGTTGAAATTTCAAAATGAAATTAAGTTATTGAATAGTCTAAAAATCCCACGCCATTTGTTAATTTATGAAAATTCCTCTGTAGATATTGTGGACTTTGCTGACGCTAGCTCAAATGCCTATGCTGCTGTAATATATACTCGTTCCACTGATATTACAGGTCGTGTCAATGTAAATCTACTGTGTGCACAATCCAAAGTCGCTCCCATGTCCAAAATTACTCTCCCTCGCCTAGAACTTTGTGCAGCAGTATTATTATCCAAACTTCTTTCACACGTGAGAGATACTTATTCCCCTAGAAAAAACATTAAAGAAATATTTGCCTTATCTGATTCGATGATTACATTGAACTCCATCAAAGTGGAAAAATTTCATCTCCCATAGAGTTTCCAAAATTCAAAATTGTTTACCTCGATCCCATTGGTATTTTGTATGGGGTAAACAGAATGCTTCTGATTGTGCATCTAGAGGTCTTTCCCCTGCGACGTTGATGAGTCATCCCTATTGGTTTTCTGGACCTGAATGGTTAAGTTTAGATTCCTCTGAATGGCCTATTAAGTCCTTCAGTGATAATGAATGTTTATCTCATGAAGAAGAAAATTCAGTTTATCTTGCAGTTAAGCCCACTATTTCTCCATTATACACTTTAATAGAATATTTTTCTTCTTGGACAAAACTTCTTCATTCTAGCATTTACGTAATGAAATTTATCAAAATTCTACCTCGTAGTAGTACAATATCTAAATTGGATCTAGACCAATCTCAGTGCGCATTAATTCAAGCGGTGCAGCAACGTCACTTTCCTGAGGAAATTAAATTGCTTTCCGAAAATAAACCTTTAAAGACCTATTTACGCAAATTGAGCCCATTTCTAAAAGATAATCTGATTAGAGTAGGTGGAAGATTAACAAATTCAAGTGTTGATTTCAACCACAAACATCCAATTCTTTTACCTAAATCAGACCCTTTTGTTAATTTGTTGATCGATTATTATCATAAAAAACATTGTCATACTGGCGCTCATTTGTTGCAATCATTATTATAACTGTTTTGAATGCGCCATTCAAAACAGTTAAAATATCTAAACCACGGAAACCTTGGGTAACAGATAACATAAAATTTCTCATTTCTCTTCGAAACAAAGCTAAAGCAAAGTATACTAGAACAAAGCAACGTACTCATTGGGACTATTATAAACAAATCAGAAATTATACTGAAGTGGCGATAAGAAATGAGAAAAGGGCATACTTTAATGCAAAATTTGCAGCAAATAATTCAACAGTCGTTTGGAAAGAACTCAAGTCTCTGAATTTTAGTAAACAAAAGAAAGCTGATTTGCCAGCTGGGCTAAAGGATCCAAATAAGATTAACGATCACTTTATAAATAATATCCCAAAATCGGATTACAATAACGACTATCTAATAAATTATTATTCAACGAGTACCTTTAAAAACATACCATCAAATTTTGATTTCACGTTAGCAACGGAAAAAACTATTTATGAAATTATGCATCGAATTAAGACGCACGCTATTGGTTCTGATGGTATAGGTTTGGTAATGCTGAAGTATTGTGGTGTTCATATAATACCATACATTACCCACATTGTAAATAGCTGTATTTTGTCTAATATTTTTCCCTCTCAATGGAAAACAGCGCATGTCATTCCAGTTCCAAAAACATCGAACCCTTTGACTTTTTCAGATTTACGTCCAATAAGTATATTACCAACGTTGTCAAAAATCATAGAAAGGGTAATATATTTGCAGTTAAAGGAACACTTAAGTAAACATGAAATTATTCCACTGCATCAGTCTGGTTTTCGACAAAACCATAGTTGTACCACAGCGTTGTTAAAGGTGTCAGATGATATTATAAAAGCTACAGATGAGAATAAAATAAGTGCTTTGATTTTGCTCGACTATTCTAAAGCATTTGATACCTTACAACATAGTGTTCTTATTAGTATATTGCATTACATTGGCTTAAGTAAAGGTTCTATTGAACTACTAACTAATTATCTAGGAAATTGTACTCAAGCAGTTAAGTTAGATAATAAACTCTCTGAAAAATGTATAGTTAATGTGGGTGTACCGCAGGGTTCTATTCTGGGACCTCTGCTATTTTGTATCTATACATTAAATCTGTGCAGTAAGTTAAAACATTGTACGTCACACATGTATGCAGACGACACGCAACTATATATGTCATTCAATAAAGATAATGTAGGTGATGCTATAAATAAAATAAGCTCTGATCTCAAAACCATTGAGAAGGTCTCGCAAGAACACAGTTTGTTTTTGAATCCAAACAAAACAAAATTAATCTTATTTGGTAGCAATAAATTTATTTCAGATATATCTAATAATATTAAGTTAGAAATAAATGGGACTCGGATTCCGATTGTTCAGAGTTCTTCTAATTTGGGGTTATACTTTGATAACACCTTTAGATTTACGGTACAGATTAGTAAATATGTGCAGAGGGCCTACTCTGCATTGAAATTACTTTATCCACATAGGAATTATTTGTCCGTAACTGTAAAGAAATTATTGTGCGAATCTCTTGTTTTGTCCAACTTTTTATTCTGTGCTCCCGTTTATTATCCCTGTTTGGATATTCTGTCAAAAAATAGAATACAAAGGACGCAGAATTCTTGTATTAGATATATTTTTGGAATACGGCGAAGAGAACATGTTAGTTATAAGTTAAAGGATTTAAAATGGTTAAATATGGACAATCGCCTAAAATTGCAAACATTAACTCTTTATCATCGGATTATTACGATGAAAACACCAAGCTACTTGTATACAAAAATTTGTTATCATTCAAATGTACATAATATTAAAACTAGAAATAGAAACTGTTTAATACCACCGTCCCATAAAAGCAGCCTCTACAAAAGATCCTTTTCTTACAGTGTTGTGAAGCTATATAATGCAATTCCAGAAAGCTACAAGTCAATGCCCATTGGCCGGTTTAAGAAATGTGTGTCAAATTTGTTGCTCAATAATCAACATTAATGATATAAACATATTAGTGTGATTATTATTATATTGTGTCTCTCATATATTTGTATATGCGTATCTAGATTTGTTTATCAAATGTCTCTAAGTTTAAGTTTAGATTATTAGGCATTATAAATGTGTGGAATTTAAGTTTCTTAATAGTCTGGGTTTGTGTATTAGTCCGGGGGCAGTGCCTACTGGTACTGCTTGCTTGAACACCGCCCAGTGATTTTCCATTACTGTTTGTTTTTTTTTTTTGTAAAGTGTATATACTGTACTAGATTACTTATTTATGGAAAATAAATGTATTATTATTATTATTATTATTATTATTAAAGTTACTGGATTTTATCAGCTCGTGGTGTTATTCGACAGCGCGTTTGGAAATGTAACCACTGTTTTAGGTTAAACCCTAAACCTAATTACCCCATAATGTCCAATTTACCGTTTGAAAGGGTAAATCAAGCAAAAGCATTTTTATCTACTGGTGTAGACTTTACAGGTGCATTTCATTTAACTTTAGGTCGAAGAGGTGGTATTAAAAGCCCAAAGGCATATGTTTGTTTATTTATTTGCCTTGCTACTAAGGCAATTCATTTGGAGCTAGCCTGCAGTTTATCCACGGGCTCATTTCTTGCAGCGTTTAAACGATTTATATCCCGACATGGAAATTGCACTACTTTGTTTTCAGATCAGGGTACTAATTTTTTAGGAGGAAAAGCCCAGCTTGATGAAATATACCAATTAACACAATCGCAAAAATATAAAGATGCCTTATTACAAGAGCTTAATAGTCTCAAAATCAATTGGAAATTTAATCCCCCTTCAGCCCCTCATTTTGGCGGAATTTGGGAGGCAAATATAAAAAGCGTAAAATCTAATCTCGCTAGAGTAATCGGACATCAAATTTTAAATTATGAAGAATTTAGTACAATACTTACACAAATCGAAGCGTTACTTAATTCACGACCTTTATGTCCATTAAGTTCTGATCCAACGGATCCAGTTGCTTTAACCCCATCACATTTTTTGTACGGATCCCCTCTAAGTTCGATTCCTGCAGAGGATTTGTCAACAGAATCTCCTAATCGTTTAGCTCGATATAAATTATTAGATTCCATGGTGCAACATTACTGGAAACGTTGGCATACTGAATACCTTTCTACCATTCAAGCGCGGCAAAAATGGAATACACCCGCGAATCCCGCTCAAGTAGGGATGATAGTGGTAATTATTCAAGATAATGTTCCACCATTGCATTGGCCTTTAGCAATAATTGAAAAATTATATTATGGTCAAGATGGTATATCCAGAGTAGCTGATGTAAAAACAAAATCTAGTTCTTACACTAGACCGGTGGCAAAATTATGTCCACTTCCTAATCAATAATAATTAATAAGTAGTAATTAGTATTAGTCAAATCGGTGGTGGTTAGGCGTACATAAAAGGCATAACTTTGGGGTGCGTCTATTTTGTTTTAATATATTTTTTTTTTCCTTAGTCGTTCGTAATGGAATTCGAGTTTCACATTACCGTAAAATTATTCGATTTAATATTTAAGCAATGATTTGTCCTGACTCATAGGATTTTGTTTTATTTTGCACTGAATTTCATTCAGTATTGCGGGGGGGCAGGATGTTTAGGCCATTTTATAAATAATTCGATCTTAAACTTAAAACAACCTTCCTATGATGCGCAGGTACGAGTGGTAGCAAAAAGGAGTCTTTTTTGTTCCTAAAATAAAAAGGGAACTCGACACAGACAAAACTCGGTGCGAAGAACGATCGGTTCAACGCGCATTCAAAACCAATAATTTTCGGGAATAAACTAGTGTGTGAAAATAACATAATAAGGTGACGGCGTCTATACGGAAAGATAACCATTCCTTCTTTCCCAATTCCTCCTCCTTCTCGTCCATGGGAAGAAGAGCACGACCAGAGGTTGGTTTCTGCATAGAAAGGAAGTGGGTAAGCCAAATTGACAAATTAAGCCCATACAGTCCACAGATTAGTCAAATAAATAACACCCTCTATATATATATATATATATATATATATATATATATATATATATATATATATACAATATAAACGCGAGCTATCACTGTAGTTTCTTTTAGAAAGTAGAGAAAATTCTCATTGTCTAATTTGAGGCATGTGGCTTGATTCTTCAAGTATTCTTTTGTGAATACTCTACCTGCAAAAACTCTGTAAACCTGTTACCTGTTTACCTGTTTAATAACTCATCAAACGAGTACCAATCAGAAGAATTTATTTTATGTTCAAATGAAAAATGTTATCCGGTAAAAGCTTGATGTTTAGTGGTAATTTGTTATAAAATTTTGACCCGTAATAATTAATTGGATTTCGACTTTATATAGTCAGTCTGTGTTATGGATTATGGATTTCACTATGTCAAACATATCAAAAAGCCTGAAATAAACAGTTTTTAATTCCAACAGATAATCAACATATTGATCCCCACATAAACTGAGGTCATAAAAACACTTAAAAATTTTACATTATTTGGTATATCGAAATCATCAATATACCTAGTCGACAAAATAATACTTTATGTCTTCAAATGGTTCTATGTGTAAAGTATGTTTGTTGATTCTAGCCTTCAACCCTGTCGGAAGTACTTCATATCTTCTTTCAAATTATCAACGTTGTTATTTAAATTTGTTATAGTAGTTTCGTCTGCAAACAATGTAAACAAGAAATTATTTATGTAGTTAGGAATAATATAGAAATTTCTATGTGTCTTGTATCGACGTCAATAATTTTCACAAAATCACACATGAAATCACAAAATATTAGTAATTATATTTTTTGACCTGATTTAGCTTTTTTTCGTCTAATTTAATTTTAATATTTTATAATTTTCATATGCACTTGAATTTTGTTATGGTCCATTATTCTTCTACTTACTTGTAACTATATAGCTAGCTATGTTCTCCAGCCTGATATGAATCTAAATTTACAACTCATCATCGTCTTGCTACACTTTAAGCGGCCAAATCCTTAGCGAACTAGCAAGGCAATACTTAGTTTGTCTTATTTAGAACTAATTTTGAATTCAAAGTTCAACCTTGTTTCTGGCAGTGAGTATTATGCTTTTTAGGCAAAACTCTAGCATTTAGAAACTCTGTTGTATTGTACGACTCTAGTCTGGTTTATCCAGCGGACCATAGACTGTAAGGTTAATTACGTTCGTAAGTTTGGAAAGTTCGGCAACACATGTTACATCCACTTTTAAATTAATTTATATCTTGAACTGCAATGCGCCTTGTAAAGTGATATAAATAGAAGGTAGTTTGCAGAGTTGTGTGGCTTTCTAACTAATCGTTTGGTTTCGGAATCATTTAACGTTATTTCAGGCCCGCAACCGACGTTCCAGGGGCAACTTATTCACAGGAGACTAATTTTCATTTCCGCTACTTTATATGCCCCCAATTTATTCAACTTTTATTAATTTTCAGATATATGGCGCTACTTTATAATTCCTATGAAGGTTACTGTTTAAAGTATTTCGATCATTTAATAATTTTATTTAAAATATTTTCACATGCCTACTGGTAAATGCCGCAATATATTTATTTTACTTACCTTTCTATAAATTCTATATAAAAACTAATTCAGTTTAAAGAGGAAAACTGGATATAAATCTCTGCTGAGTAGGTACACTGAAAACACGATTTCTGTAAAATTACATAATTTTACGTTGGCTTTTTGTTACCATAACATATATTGTAACATTTTTCATTATTCATAATGTAAAGTAAAACGTATTATGTAGTGTAAAAATACATAATACATTTAGTAATAATATCAAAAAAATTATGAATTAATACATAACTAAAACGGATAAAGAACGGTCCTGTTTATGTAATATTAAATTATTTTTACTGTATTATTACTATAAGAGAAAAATAATACAATGTAAGTTTTATGTAAAATTTCAGCATATATACTTTAAAAATGCACGCCCTTTACATAGTACAGTGTATTATTACGTAGTAATAATACACTGTACAGTGTGATCATACATTGTAAACTGTATTATGCCTCTGTGTTTTTAGGATTTATTATTAAAGCGCACCTCAGGAAAGAAATTCTGGGCACAGCCTGTCGTACTTCCATGTCACACCTACGGTTTATTAAACGTAATATACTGATTAAATTTGAGCATAAAACATTACTTCCTATTTGGAGAATGATGCTTTATATTACCAAATGTTGTCTAATATATTACCTAGAATAAATGATAGATGTGACATGAAAGGACGACAAGTACCACCTGCTTTTCTTTCCTGAGGAGCGTTTTAATTTTCGGATATATTTTTGGAACCTGTAAAGAATTTAAAACTACTCAATATCGTAAAACTGTATATTGAAAACATTGAATAGGTACCTACATATAGGTACTTACATAGGAACATAGAGGTAACTTATGTGTTTATAAAATACAAATGAATTCTTATATTAAATAAAAGAATTTTTTTGCCCTAAAGTCACTGATATCATATATAACTAAAAATAGCTTAATTGACAATATGTACATATTGTCATATTACAAAAAATAATGACGTCCTCCCTCTCGGTTGCATACTAACTTTCTATTAGAAAAGACACTTTACATCTTGTGCTTGTTCAAGCTATTCATAAAGTTGAGAACTTTTTTCTTTGTACTTGAAATTTTTTTTCGATTTAGACCCAGCATCTGGGTGAATTTTTAGACTCTAAGTAGCCCTCCAAGTCGATATTTTTCTTCTCAACATAATACAACGTATTCTCCTTATTTCCATCTGAAAAGAGTGTTAATTTATATTCACATAATCTTTATTATCCTCAAATACGTTAATCGTAGAAGTTCCATAGTTAGCTAATTGTAAGTGTAATTCATTTTCTTTTAATTTATTTTTAATAAATTTGTGTTTTCTTAAAACATGGGAACGAAAACTGCCTACATTTTTAAAATAATTCATGTTTTTGCAGATATTAGAAAAAGGACACATTGGATTTTTTTATTTTTAAAATGACCGTACAAATGCAAAAACAAATCTTTCTCACTATTCGTTTCTTGTCTACACAAGTCAACATTACATTTGAATGCAGCAAATTCACTTGATGTATTGCTACCATTATTTGGTGAGATAGTTTTACTTAATTTGCAGTAATGAAACCTATAGATAAATATGTTGCTTGAAACCGAAATATGATTTAAATACTAAATTACATTTTTTATAAAGGCACGGAAACGATGCTCTGGGCCAGTTCCTATGCAAAGGGAAATTGAAACTACATTGAAACATTTTAGGTTAAAATATATATTAAAATGTAACCTTTACCCCTTTTATTTCTTCCATACACAGCCACTAACTATAACTAACAATAATTTTGGGCACTAATAAACCACTTTATTTGCAAACAGAACAGAACACTAGCGGCCATTACAACACAAAAACTTTTTCAACTGGTATTACACTTGTGCGCACGATTAATATTGATTATTGCGCAAGCGTTTGTCACGTTGAAGGGGAATCCCACAACTTTATTGTGGAATTTTACATGCCTCTATATTGTGGTACATAATATGTTATGAAAAATAAAATTTACAGTATTTTTAATGTTTTTTCTCAAAAATTTCAATCTTAATATTACATTAATATGGTATATTTACGTAATATATACTGTATCTCTGTACTTTATGTAGAAATACACTATTACACTATTAATACTATTAATATAGGAAATACATAATTCAATTAAATATTATGTAAAAAAATCATAACTTAATATGAAAATTTACAGATTCTTTTTTCAGTGTAATTCTTGAATTACAGAATTTAACATATCGTAATACAGGTGTATATCTATTTTTACCTATTTTCATACATTTTAACTTTTTACACTCTAAACTTTGTTCATATAATAATTTAACGTGTATATTTTCATAGTGAGTAACCTCAATTCTGTGAACTTGGACAATCAAGTTTCTGAAATAAAAAACGTAAACCATGGTGGAATATAATTGGCTGCAATAATTCTGGCGATGTCAACAAGTTTAAGCTACATGCTAAACAAAATTTCTTTACAAGCTACGAAATTGAAGAAGCAATAGAAATCAAGTTTACATTTATGACAGAAGGAATGATAGTCAACTATGCAAATTATGAAATTCGTAGAACATTGAAACGAATTCTCTGAAGAAGAACCATCAATAATTGTATCAATCAGTTGTTCAAATTCATGATGTAACTAACTACAAAGTGATGAAACTAGAATGTCACTTACGATCTTTGCATGGATATATTTGGGGTATATATTCCACCTAGTTTCTGTGATACACTTGGTACTAATTTCAATGTTCTCAATGAAGAGGAGTTTGTAATTAATATACCAGGTTATGTAACATAATAATTATTATATTGCATTAGTAGACATGTCCAATATTATTTGCTATAAAATTTGTTTGTCGTGTTTTTACACTCCATCAGCTGACTTTCATAACCTAGACTAACAAATTATTTTTGAGTTTACACGTGTGTAGTACAGAGTTCTAATTTTAAAAGAATTTTTGTGGTTCTGAGGCTCACAAAAAGAATTTTGCGAGCCTAAAAATCTTTAATAATTTAAAAGAATTTCTAAGTAAAGGCTCTTGTCTTTTTTTTGTTTCATTCAAAACAAACACGAGTCTTCAACTTCATGCAGAAGTAAATATTGTCCAATATTTTTCTTTTTTTTCCTCAGTTGTTTCTTTTTTCAACTTTAATCTTACACGTATTTGTGTATCTATATTAGAAATCATCCCCTAAATATTTAGATAATCATCCCATAAATTATAAAATAATATTTATCCCATATTATTTTTTTGTTATAAACCGAATATTGCTTAGTTATTTCTTGAAATCTAGCGTTTTTGAAAGAGCCCTCCTCATTTACTAAATGTAAATTAATATTTTGCAGTAAATTCTTCTGTCTATTGAAAATTGAAGGTTGTTCAATCATTAGTCCTGTTTCATTTGAGTTATAGTAGGGTCCACGGAGGCTCAAATTGTGATTTTCGTTTGCACTTTCAGATTAAAAGCTAAAACCAATTTTAGATGATTCCCCACCCTTAGAACTATCAAAATCCCGAAGGCGTCAAAAAAAGTCCTGTACGGGGTGGCTGTAGGGGGTGAAATGTGAAAATTACCCTAAAAATGATTTTTGGATATTTGGAACTAGAAAAACAGCTGAATAGTTACACATAAGAACCATTTACCTCAGAACACTGGAAATATAAAAAAAAAATTATTGATTATTCCATAAAGCACGTTGTTAAATGCGAGAGCTTAACACTTAAAGCGCTCTGGTGAAAAGTGTCTAAATATTTTAGTCATGCTCTACATCTAACCTACTGTAACATTTTTATATGTGATCTAATTAAAAAATACCCTTTAATAACATTGTAGAGCAGAGTTTCCCGAGTCTGTAGGATATTTCACTTTTTCATTTGGATGATTTGCAATTTTTTTACGAATTTTTATTCGAGAGCGCGCATGGGCCTGACTAAGGTCGAATATCGCTTGCGTTACCCAGAGTTGCAGCTCATTAAGGTCGAATGACGCTTATTTCTCTTTTGTGCAAAGATTAGGTCTGTTCTTGCAGAAGTTTCTGATGGTTGAAAACGGTTTTTTTACTTTTTTACATGCGGACAGTGCATTTTTAATGTCTGTCAGTTTAACGTCTGTGAACAGTTTTGTTGGGCGATTGTTTTTGACACTTTCTGACCATTCCGGACTGCTTGTATTGCAAGAACAGATCTATTAAAATTAAGTATATAATTGTTGAAATAGTATATGAAAAACTAACAGGTACCACAAATATAATTTTTAAATTTATATATTATAATACATATATGTAACATGAAAATCATAAATAATAAGAATTAGGGGCACTTTAACATTTAATCGGATTTCAATTCCGCCGATACATCCCCTGGCGTATAAAGGTCGACACTTCTGTAGTGTCCGGGAAAAAGGAGATAAATCCAATTTTGGTCAAATTGGAATATGTTGAAATTTCGGCATTACACAATCCAATCTTTCTTCCGGGCGAAAGGGGATATCGCATTTGAAGTAAAAAATGTTACTAAACTTAGGTTCATTTCGAGCCTATATAGTCCCTTAAAAATGTTCCTGTAGAGATGACTCACCTTATCCTTTCGTATAAAAATAAAAATTTTCTGTGATTGTCAAAAAAAGATAACATATCTCAAATCGTCCACAAAATTTTTCGGATATTAACGTAGTATTACATATTACATATACATATACAACGTTTGTATGACGTTTAATACATAGTATTAAATATTACAGTGTGTAAAATTAGTGTGTATAGGTAAATGGAATCCTGAGGAAAATAAAAATTTTCATTTGATAGGAATGTATTTTTCTATCTTAAAATCGCATCCAATACTTAAAGTAATAAATCACAAGTTTTTTATACCACTTATACTACTTATAATACACTTATTGAAAAGACAAGAAAACGTACGGATACACCAATTCACCATTCCCTAAAAAATGAACTTATGAAATGAATTAAGAAAAGACTGAAACTGGAAATCCATTTTAATGTTAGTCCAGTTCCAATTTCTGAAAAAAAAAAGAAAGAAAGCTAATCTAATGCAACTAATACCTTATATTTCAGACATATTTTGGGAATTCTACAAATCCTTACCAACCAACAATGACACATGTCCCTTTATCTTTTGTTTATTTAAATGAATATTAAATAATATAAAATTAATAAATTGTCTGGGTTTTAAATATTTTTCATTTTTGTTTAAAATAGTTGAAATGCAACTAATGAGAAAAGTACATTTTTAATTAGTCTATTTTAAGTCTATTTAAGTCTATCTATCTAAGATAAGTCTATTTTTTTCCAAAATATTAGAAACATTGAGACATGATATTTAAATATAAAAAGGGAAAGTTCTTTTCATCTTATTCGGAAAATTGTAAATACATGTATGTATTTACAGTGCTGATAAAGACTATCGTCGATGGTAAGTAGTTTGTTTATAGGTTTTGAAGAAACCATAATGCTGCCTGCGTAAATGACTTATTCAACTGGTATCTGAAGTTGTATATAACGTGACAGCAAATTGAAGCATATTATGTTGTTTGAATATATCTCCAATTAATTTCAAAGCCCCAATAGTACCTACTTAGCAAATCATGGTACAATAAATACATTTTCCAACATATTTTTCCGAAGGCCGACGAATTGACTTGTAGCAGTGACTATAGAAAGATATAGTCACTGCTTGTAGGTACCTAAATCGCACCTAGGGTGACCAGACGTCCTCTTTTAACCGGACAAGTCCTCTTTTTAAAGTTCAAATTTATATCAGGTATATATATATATATATATACACATTTTATGCTAAATATCCTCTTTTTATCAGACAAAAAATTATACTAAAAATCTGAAGTAGGTATTTCTAAACAATGCAAGTTACAATAAACAACTTAATTGGAAATTATAAATTATTTGAAGTTCATCCTAGACCTCTAATTGTAACTCTTTCTCTTTCTGTTAACTTAAATCGAATAAAGAGGGCGATAGGAACAAACATGGTTGAAGAAGCCCAGAAAAGCCGCCCTTATTTTACAAATTTAAGCCGAATATTACAAAATTACAAAGTAATTGTTTATTTTTATAAATAAAGACCAATAGTTTATAATGTTTTGACCAAATGATGATTCTATTTTGTTAGCAGTTGTGGAGCGATTTATATTAATTTCATGTACTGCTATATATCGTACATTGTTTGTTGTCCCAACTTTTATCCAGATTTCATCATTTCATCGGTTATTTTTAAAAATCACCTGTCTTTTTATCCATACAAAATATCACTTCAACGTCCAATATTCCTAAACAAAAATCAAACATCCACACAAGAGAGAAATAAGCGATATTCGACGATAATGGACCTTAGTCAGGCCCATGCGCGCGCTCGAATAAAAATTCGTAAAAAAATTGCAAATCATCTAAATGAAAAAGTGAAATATCCTACAGACTCGGGAAACTCTGCTCTACAATGTTATTAAAGGGTATTTTTTAATTGGATCACATATAAAAATGTTACAGTAGGTTAGATGTAGAGCATGACTAAAATAGTTAGACACTTTTCACCAGAGCGCTTTAAGTGTTACGCTCTCCCATTTAACAACGTGCTTTATGGAATAATCAATAATTTTTTTTTATATATCCAGTGTTCTGAGGTAAATGGTACTTATGTGTAACTATTCCGCTGTTTTTCTAGTTCCAAATATCCAAAAATCATTTTTAGGGTAATTTTCACATTTCATCCCCTACAGCCACCCCGTACAGGACTTTTTTTGACGCCTTCGGGATTTTGATAGTTCTAAGGGTGGGGAATCATCTAAAATTGGTTTTAGCTTTTAATCTGAAAGTGCAAACGAAAATCATTTCTAGAAGACTTTGATAGGCTCCTGGACTCCACTATTATACAAATGCGGTGTATGGATCGAGTACGTATGGTCGCACTGTCTTCAATTATTAACATGCTAAATAAGATATCATGTCCCTCATACAAGTTATTAACTAGTTTGTGACATATCTATACGGTTACATTATTTTATACATAATTCCCTTATTGTTACCTAGAGTATCCACTTAACCGTCTTATATAGAAGTGTAGATATACGTTTTTCTTTTTTTCCCCATCGTCACTCATATTTTAATATACTGCACACAATAGTTATTTGTTTAACTAGTACAAAAAATACACGTTTTCGGGACGAGGGAAACGGTTACCGGATGACGCGTAGCGGAGTTCGGCAATTTTACGAGTCCCGAAAACGTATATTTTATACGAGTTTAACATAATATTTTTTTCCCACCGCTTCTAATTAGCACTTCTAGTATTTTTCTATTTAATTAAACTTCAATATTATGTGACAGGCAATGTCAAATTACTTTTCGGTACTGTACAACTGTACAGGGTGTCCAAAATAAGATCCTCTATCCCCTTATCTCAGAAAGTATCAAAGATAGAGAAAAATGTTAAATACGAAGTTTTTTGCTTTTACCTGAATTTTTCATTTTTATAACTTTCTTGAATACAGGTTGTCAGTTTCTCTGATCCAGGCATCAACTTTCTTTTTTTAAATGGGACACCCTATATTCAATTATGTTTTTGAACTCTTCTTAAAATTCTATGTTAATTATGGGCTATTATTAAAAATATATCTACTATTATTTGGTATATTATAGTAAGTGTGCCTTAATACTGATTAAGAATATATTATTTTATCAAATCTAATATTTTTTTAAATTATTTCATTAATTAACTAATATTAACAAATCTATGTTTGTAACTTGAACCACAAATAACTAACAATAATTAACTAATAATAATAAAAATAATAAATTAAATCAAGTGTCCTATATGTCCTAAATTTTCAGCTATGCATGTTGTGTATACCTATAACTGCTAGTTTTCTTACAGCGCAATCACTTTGATTGAGCGCTTCAATTTCCATCCTGATTTTAATCTTTAACACATCAACATTATTACTCTGAATTTGATAAACTCAGGTTTTCAATGTACCCCATAAAAAGTTATCAAGTGGAGTTAAATCTGGGATCCTCGGCGGCCATGGGATATTCCCGTTTGGCCCTATCCATTCCACAAAATAGTTCTTAATAAAATTCTTTACAACTGCAGTATTGTGGCATGGAACTCCATCCATCTGATAGATGATCTCATTGGCATCTTCTTCGGCATCCAATAAAGGTAAAATGCAAGTTTGTAATGAATGCCATTTCCTGATATTTTACCTATGGTACCTAACCAATTAAATATTGGCCAAGTAAGACACGGCCTAAAATGTGTCTCTTATAAATAGCGCACCAAACATTTTCGTCAATATCTTGAAAACTAAGCAAAATAAGAATAGGGAAAGTTATATAGAGTATGGTTAAAATTTAGTAGAGAATCCAAAAATATAATAATACACAGGGTGTTCCATAAGAGATTTTCGATTTTCTGGAGTTTTAACATATTCATGTTTGAGCCATCTGTCAAAAACACCCTGTATATTAATCAGGTAGTATTGATCCATAGAAGTAATTTCTGAGTCTAATTGTCTACGAAGTAAACCCTATTTACCTTTTTTTTGGATGTCTTATTTGTTTTGCCGAGATTTTTTGAACAGGTGTTTTTTAAAGATTTTTTTCTTTAAATGCTAATATCTTCGTAACGGTAAATGATAGGTATAGGGTACTCATAACAATGTCGACCTAGAATTTTAAGGAGAGTTCAAAAAACGTAATTGAATATAGGGTGTCCCATTTAAAAAAAGAAAGTTGATGCCTGGATCAGAAAACTGAACAACCTGTATGCAAGAAAGTTATAAAAATGAAAAATTCAGGTAAAAACAAAAAGCTTTCGTATTTAACTTTTTTCTCTACCTTTTATACTTTCTGAGATAAGGGGATAGAGGATCTTATTTTGGACACCCTGTACAATAATCTCTTTTTTGTACAGTTGCTATGGCGATCTCAAACAGTCCCCAAATGGCCCTCTTTTTATGCAAAACAATTTAATCTTATAGTGTCTTATTTGTATGGTTGGAAAAAATAAATATTATTGTCAATTCAAAAAATAATTTATTTGAAAAAATAATAGTTTAGTATATAACCCTGAAGATAATCAGTACCTAAGTAAGTTATTGAATTTATCTTACTTTTTTTTGTTCATTATACTGAGAGCAAACATTTTATTTTTATTAAAAATTTTACCATTAAACTTTGTGTAGCAGTGTAATCTTTAAAAGACGTATTACAATCAAGGTAATATAAACGTATAAATCACAAACAATTCCTTTATTGCGAATAATCAAAGGGACTTAACTGGCATTAAGTATATAAAAAGAATATTTAGAATCCTTAAAGGAAGCACTTATTTCATCATACAATATTCAGAATTTTCCTTTTATTTCTTCAAAGTAATGTTAATCCAAGTGGATTTTATTAAATTACCAATATTCTTTTTAACTTGAAAAGTTAGAATTCTATAGAAAGAACGTAGAGTTCCTGTTCCAAGTAGCGCTTAATATCTTTACAAAGAGGTAATTTATTATTCATTCTTAGAGAAATTTTAAAAATATTGTCTATAATACCTAAGTGACATTAGAAGAACATATTTTTCAAAAATATACATATGGATTCATTCAGTTTCCAGTTGGATGGCACTTGTTCAGTTTTAAAATTGTACGACTAGTATTCAATTCTGTTACTGATCCGGATTACTTGTTTCAGAACTATGGTTATTGCATTTATCAGATCAAAATTAGTTTTGAGGTGGTTCTAAATTGTAGATTTCTAGAATTAATTTATTAAAAACTAACATTAACTATCTTTCTTAATTTAATTTTCACAGTTATCACAAAGCACAATTTTATCGCCTCAGTGTTCCAACTTTCTAGAATAAACTTACAACTTTCAATTAGCGTACGTTCAGACAATTTATCATTGCTATACCTAGTTTTAAATGTAGAATAATGTGAATTTGAACTACTTATTAATTAGTGTTGCTGGGGAATAGGACTAGGTATTTTGTATATTTTAAAACCTTTTGGCAGAAATTTTTATTACATGTTTTTATTCCTCTTACCTTTCCATATCTATATTGATATACTATGCAGGATATCCCACTTAACTGTTTTCATCATTAGAATCTTGGAACCGTAAGAGATATGAATTCGGTCAATTGTCATAAAACCGTTTAGATTTTGAGATATTAAAAAAAGAAAAATACTGGTTTGCATTTTTGGTGAATAACGTAGTCCGCCTTTGAAAAACCCGAAATTTGAATGTTTTACGTTCCGAATTAGACAGCGGCGTTAGACATTTCATGCGACGGTTCTTTAAATCGACATTCAACTTTTTTCTTGTGGAGGCCAAATTGTGTTGTGTTATGGACGTATGCGCGTAAATATTATGAATATAACTGTTTTTTAATTTTTGATCGTACCAGAAATAAAGAAATTATAGCTTCAAACGTGGTTATCAATATCAATCAATATCAAGCGCTATCTCTAACACCGCTGTCCGATGAACAGCGCACTATGCAAGATACTCAAATTTGAGATCATTTGAAGAAAGTAAGACATAGCGTTAGAGAAAAAAAAGCCAGTATTTTCCGTTTTCTTTTTTTAATATCCCGAAAGTAGATATACGTAGGCAAGTACAATCTATTATTTTGCCGCATAAAATCATTAACTTTACTGCAGATTGTACCGAATTATTGCATAAGTTAAATATAAATGTACCTCGCACGAATGCAAGATACTCGTTATCTTAATCTAGCAATGCCTCGTACACAGGTTTTATAATGATCGCCAATTTACACCATGTGTGAAAATTATAGGACAGTGCAAGGCAACGTGTGGCTGGTATTTTACTTAATTTATTGGTATTTGTTAGTGTTTAATTGGTGTAATTGTATTTATCTATTTACCCAAGTGCATTTAGTTTATGCTTGCAAATTGTCTTTAAGCTATTATTGTTCTCTCAACAGTGTTATACTACAATAATTTGTGTCAACTCCTCTCCTTTAAATGGTTTTTGACTGTTGGATATCCTTATACTAAATAAATAAATAAAAATAAATAAATTAATTAATTAAAAACAAGGAAGTTGGCAACTGCTCCCGTTATAACCGAAAGAATAACCTTGAAATTACTTTTATTAAATAGTTTCTAAGTGATAATCTATATATAAATTTTCAGAAAGAACTTTTCATCCCAACACTCTAAACGTCTAACAAACCAGTTGCGTGAAAGACTTTGTAAATTATTGCGCAGACTCAGTGAAATTCCAGATTAGTTTAACTCGGTGCAACAGGTACAAACCTATAGTCTCCATATTAAGGGGGTCTCCCCTTCAATGAATGTTAGTATATTTAGGTTCGTTCCCTTATTTAAATAATTAATCTACTTAGAATGTGATGTAAATATTTTAGCAGGTATGTAGGTACCAAAAGTTTATAAATTAGATTTATAAACGTTGAATTGCACAACATTGTTAATTTCTTCTAATATATCGCTAAATATCAAATATTGTTTCGGCAATGCCTTAAATAACCCAAGAATATTATATTGATATTTCTTAAGGTAAAAAAATTCGTGGTAAAAGATTTCGTACTACGCATACGAATCAATAGAATCATCTCCCTGAAATTGTTAGATCATTGATTGTTCCAAATCAGTTTTCAGCAAAAACTTTTTAAAGTTTTGTTAAATTATACTTAAGAAAAGTCAACTTCTTAAATAAATTTTGGACCACGCTTGTTTGTAATCGGTAATATCTACTAAAATATATTCTACTCTCAAATACTATTTAAGTTATCGGTTATTATTTGATTCAATAAATCCCTGAATGGAATTGCGGTGAAGCCTGTCCAAAGCTGCATTTGGGTAAGCAATGTAATATCGAATATGAAAGAAACAACTCTTTAGTATTAAGTTTTGTTAATTAACAACAAGTATTTTGGTAAATCAAACCTGAACGTAGATGTCACTATTTTAAGATATATGGAAATTTAAAATACTTTCATGTCATATATCAATTTAGCTCTACGTAGAATTGTGATCTCTTTGCCTCTATTAAGTATAATTTAGTGTTCAGTTGGTAACAGGACATATCAGTAATTTATTAAGTACTGAAACTAAATAAATACCTTAAATAAAATGGATTCCTGAGACAATTTAATTTATATATAACAATCGCATATGCCACAGTGCAATAGTCACTTTGACAGCGACAAAAGTTACCTGCAACTTTTACAGTGATAAATTAACTCCTTTATAAAATAGTCTATTTGGCAGTGACATTTTTGTCACTTTGACAGCGATAAAAAAGGTGCATCGTTTTTTATCACCGATAAAAATGCCTGTTCCTCAAAAGCAGAGTACATCTAGTAGTCGCACGTCACTTTAAAATCTGTCCTGTCAGCTATAATTTTTAAGTATTTACATATTTTGTCGTTAATTTATGTTGCCAAAAAACACTCGAGCTTTATTTTTATGGATAAATTTCTTTTTAACTCATAATTTTGCCAATCAGTTATTTTATGAGAAAAACTGACATGAAAAAATCGCGAGACCGGAGGTCGAGCGATTTGGTCAAACAAACAAACATTTTTGTAAAATGCAAACAAACCTCTTCTGCAATTATAAGTGAAAGGAAACCAGTTTTATGAAAATATTATTTAGATTAAAAACACGATCTACTGTTGCTGCTTAAATTTACTAACTTTAAATTTAGTTCAAACTGTATCTCATTTCAATGTGCGCAGTTTTAAGTTATTCCCACATATAAATTTACACAAAACAAGCCTTCCGCTGTGGTATCGATAACTTCGTTCCGAATATAAATTTCTCTGGCAGATAAGATCTGACGATATAATATAAAATGCGAACTAGGAGACTAGGATAAGTTTATCTTTCCAATTTTAATTAATCTATGTTTCCCCAATTCTTTGTTTAAGTCTGCTACAAAATTGAAAAGTCAAATAAACGAAACTAAGTGGAAACTGTAGCGTCATGTTTTCTCCTCGGAAGTAAACAAGCTGGAGCTTCTAAAATGCACATTGCCATCAGTGGTTTGGAATAATTTTGCATACATAATTGGGCTTAATAACCCCTTAAGTTAATGACCAAAGTTTTAAAATGATTTATTAATTAAAATTTTCATTTTCGCAATGCTACTAGTTCTATTTAATTTAACGTGCCCCAGGATAATATTAAAGTCGGTGATAAAACACTGGTGGAAAATTAAGTTGTCCTAACTAAATAGTCAAACGTTATTAGAATTTAAATCATCCACAGATTCACTGTGAATGTTTGGAAAACCGATCAAATGAAAAGAAATTAATATCGAATTTAGAATTTCTGAGTCCATTTCGAGCTGAATACCTCAAATTACGATTTTTGAGCTATTTCTATAGTTGGAAAATAGGTATAGGTAAAATGGAGAAGAATCTGGACTTTAAGATTTTAAATTTTACCAGCCAAGTACAAATCATTGTACGTCATTGTACATCAAGATTTTCTCGGTAAAATCTTCTACGCAAAAACTGGTTTTGGAAACATTTCGAAAAATTAAATATTTTGTTAGGAATTTCAAGCTTTCTAATATTTTGTTTACTTGCTACTGAGCCTTCCTAGATCTTCCATCTGATGACCCTAAAGCTCACCAGTCTTCTTCCGTTTGCAGAATGCATATAGGAAGTTAGTACTAGAAAGATAGTAATTTACTCGGTATACCTCTCATATGAAAAGAATATTCTTCGGACTAGAGAGTTGTGAGATGTCGGTACATGCTGTGAGAGGGAGAGAAAGCAACTCATCGTGAGATACGATACTAACTCATATCATACATTATGGGGAAGTATGGACGCCAACGATCTGGGACTTTAGTAGATTTTTTTATTTAATTTATGCACAGATTTAGAACATCGGGAATGAGCCAATCTTCGAAAACCTTCGCGAAAAACTCAATATAACCTTGGATTCTAGTGATTCACACCAGTGTGTGATAGTGTTTCAAAGTGGGAGGTGCTAAGTGAGCCCTCTTTATCAAATCATAACCACATGTATTTCAAGATTGCTGTGAAGAGAAATCACAGATAAATTACTACAGAGTTCTTAAGAGAACTGAATGGGACTCCTATAAAATGGAGTTGAACTAAGGACCCTGATGATCTTGAGGTGGGTATGGAGGAAGTCAACAATGCCATAACACGATTGTATGAAAGTAGCTGGCCGTAGAGAGTGACGAACATGAGAAACATCGTACTATGATGGAACAAGGCACTCAAGAAGATGAGGGCACAAAACATATAAAACAAATATAAAAACATCTATATATTAAAACTCTTTAGTAGAGTTAAGCATAAAGGGCAGTGGGAAACTTAATGGTTACCTTCATTGAATATAACAAAAAGATTAGGAAAGGTAAGAGGTATTCGTTGAGGAAGCTCTGTGGAGAAGTTGACAAAATTGCTACACTCTAGAAAATTTTCTCTGAGGAACTTTCTATGAACCTCGGGACTCTTAAGACACCGACTGAAAAATATACACAATCAGGAAAGGAAAGACTGAAGCTACTCTTAAATATACACTTTCCTGGATCAATCATAATAAATGTTGATGAAAACTATTGTGATATCTCCGGCTCGTAGGGAGGACTGGGAAGTCGCAAAGAATGTGGTGGATCAGACACGGTTAATATGGGTAAATCAGCTCCAGGAGATGAAACTGTTTCTCTTGCACTGTTTCAGCAGGGAATAGAGGCGTTGGCTCCTATTTTAAATCATATCAGGGCTAGCACTGCACTTTATTATATATCGCTAGCTTGGAGAGCGACCAATGTGACAATTATTCTTAAACCAGGGCATCCTTCTTACGTCCAGACAAAGGCGTATTTCCATTAAGCATAATGTCTTTTCTTTTAAAACCAATAGAATGGTTACTAGATAGGTATATAAGAAATATATTGTTTAGAAACATCCCGTATATAACAAAGATTATGACTAGAAGAGGGTACATTTTAAAGCGGCTGATAATAAATTTTAACAAAAACAGTATTCTGCCGTCCGTCAGGTGAACCAGAACCATACATTTCTATGTTGAAGAATCGGAAAATTTATTGAAATAAATAATTCCAATAAAACATTATTCTATAGTATATTTTAAGATTACTCTTATAGACAGGTGGTTTTCATGCGATTCAGTTTTATTTATAAAACGTGTGATTTATTTATGTTTTACTGTTTAACATCTAGGTAAAGCGTTAAGACTGAAAAAACTTAACTGCAGTTTTCGATATATTTTCTCTGTCAGTTTCAACCTATCTGCGTGTAAATCAGCATCCTGACATTCTCTGGGAGGATTATCGGCAAATCTGGAACAATTCTGCGAGCAGTGGCTTAAATTTTTTACCTCTGGTGTTTCAGCGGACAGACTGGACGTATTTATGGTATCTTAGCGAATTTATGGTGTTTTTGTACTGACTCACGCCTTGAAGCTTTGTACAATTTTCTCGACACTTTGTAAGATTTAATCTGCTAGTGTGGAAGCTGCACTGATGCAGTCTAATTGAAAATTAGAGCCAACTCCTGCGCCGTGTACCGATAAACAGACATATTTATAACTTGCTGGTAAGATTAATCTGCAAGAGTGTCATGATATATTACTCCTCCTACCATCAGTGCTTATTACAGACATTACATGTTTGTTTCTGGATAGTTTTGCATTAGTTAGTGTTCTTATAAGAAGTTCTTACACAAACCTTACCTACCTATGTTACACCTCTAATATTGAGTGTTTTTCGAGCGAGAAATGTTTTACGGTCGTCATTTCCCTACATTAAAATAATTGCGACTTCTTTGTATACAAATACACACCGGTATGTTGCGTACAGGATGATCCACTAAAATATATTATGTGAAGCATAATAAATACCACCTATTATAAAAGGCACGGACAAAGCGAAATCGGCTTAAGTGGCTATAACTTACAAATCTGTCTTGCCTCAAAAATGGTGGTCATACATTTGTTTTCTTTTTAAGATATATTTGTATTATTGAATCAATTTGATAATGCAATGTTTGGTGAAATTAACGTAAGTGAAATTTCACATATATATATATTTTGTTATTAATTATTGTAGCGCAAATAAAATAAAATTGGGAGAAAGTTCCAACGTTTAGTTTTCTAAGACCAAATAGAAGGCAAAAATTGATTAGTATCGTCAATACCTAGAAAATAATTTCACAAACAATTGCAAGGCATGTGCATATTACCTTTTATAAAATAATGTAATCATGGTCTGCAAGATTATAAAATAATATCGGCTCTTCTATAACATATCCAACATCAGAATTTCTTATAGATGCCAATACGTGTAATTTTTCATAATTATTTGCCAATAGTTTACCTACTATGAATTACCATTGCCGTAAAGATAAAAAGTTGAAACTTATTTTGTGGGAACATGTCTTAAATGTAATCGAAAAGAGAAATAATAGGTACTGATGTAACACATCTATCGATTCTACTGATTATACTGGTTACAGGGAAACTGACTTGTGACTATTGATCAGTGATGTAAAATATTAAATGTTGTACATATATTATTGTATGATATATGTATATGTTGTGCATACAGGGTGTTTCACGGTGACCACCCAACAGAATATGTCAGAGACTATACTTAGATTTAAAGAGTGAAAATTTGTTCATTTGGATTTTTGAGTATGCTTTCCTCATGTAAGATACTGGCTCCTTGTGACACTTCCGGTTATACCGAAAGTTGCCGTTAACGTTCTTATTTAAATTGAACATCCCATATATTATTGTATTTTTGGATTCTACGCGTTATTGAGGACTTTCATAAAACTTCCCTATACGAATTCTCAGCCGTCTTTGAAAAAATCATTTTTTTTTTTTAAATATTCGTAAAATCCCATACCTAACTTCATATTCATATTCATATGGGAAGTTGTTGAACATCTATGCTTTCTATGTACAATTTTATTCTTTGACAATCCGTATTACACTTTCCTATACTAATCTCTTTTTGTTTTTATAATAATAATAATAATAATAATTTTATTTGTCCAACAGTGTAAACACCAATTACAGAACAAAGTATAATATAAAAGAACATGAAAAGATCAAAAGTGAAAAAAAAATACGTGTATGCAAACCTACAGTGTGACTTAAACAACAAAAAAAAAAACATGTATATATAAGTAAGTGCTCAAATTCGATTTAATTAAAATATCAAAATTTAAAGTTGACTAACGCTTCTAAAAACATTATGTAAACTTTTTACATTACAGTTAAAGACATCACAGGAGTTACAAATGCCATTATAGCTACGTGTCATAACACTAATGGGAGACTTTAATCCAACATTAGTGTCGACAGCAGAACAATAAAATGTTAGTGGAGCATGACTGGCTGATCTAACTGCTAGAAAATTTAACTGGCTTAATATATCAGGACAGTCGATATGGTTATGCAAGAGTGCGTGTAAAAATTTCAGACTGTGGAAGTATCTTCTAAATTGTAGTGAGTCAAAATTAAAACGAGTTAACAAAAGTTTATAGTCGCAGCCTCTTGCAGGATATCCTCTGTCTGAACGAAACGTGAGGAATTTTAAAAACCTTTTTTGAATAGACTCGATGAGATTGATATGAACATTATACATTCCAAACAAGTGAACAATACTCTAACTTGGAGCGGACATATGCATAAAATAACTTGAACAGTACATCATTACCGAGGAAATCACGACCTTGCCTTATCACAAAACCTAACATCCTAAGAGAAGAAGAAACTATACGTTGTATGTGCTCCGAAAATGTTAACCTATCGTCAAAGTAAACACCCAAATCCTTGATGGACTTTGCACGTATCAAGAAGTCTGAGTTAATTTCATAGTTGAAAAGTATAGGATTCAATTTACGTGTAAAAGAAATTACTTTACACTTCGACATATTTAAATGTAAGTTATTCAGATCACACCATCTCGCAACCGCATTCAAATTATTTTGAAGAAAAGCACAATCATCTATACTCGATATAGAAAAATACAGTTTTAAGTCGTCCGCATGTCGTTAATAAAAATGGAGAATAGTAGAGGACCCAAATTAGAGCCCTGAGGTACTCCAGAAGTAATAAGGTAGTGACTCGAGTTGTATCCACTATATGTGACATAATGGAAACGACATGATAAATAAGACGAAAAGAGCTTTAGTAAGTTATCGCAAAATCCGTAATTCTTAAGTTTATGCATATTTGCTTGTGTTCCTTTAGGATTAGAGATATAATATGCCTCGTTTATATCCATTATGCCTTTTTTATTATTCTGATGCCTACTTTCATACCCCATGCATGATTCTGTTCTTGAAAATAATACTTTGCGTTACTAAGACTACATCGTAGATTAGAAATATAACATGTGCTATATCAAAGTAATCAGAAAAAATCGGTAAATTCAAAAATGCAAAAATCCAATATGGCGTCCATTAAAAAAAATAAAGTTGATAGCATTTTCTCAAAAAGTATGTATCATAGCAAAAATCTAATTACGCCACTGGAATCCCCGTAAAAAACTGCCTAAAATGGCCTTTCAATTTTTTCGATCCGAGTGCAAACAGAAGAGTTAGAAGCAAATTTGAAAATTGTCGATTTTCACTTTTTTCTAAATAAAATCTAGACGGTGCGAAATTCAATTGTTTTCTCAGCGGATTATTGACGGGCATTAAATTCTGCACTACTTTGCCCATTTAACCATTTCTGTATCTCTTGTAGTTTCAGAGATCCCTGTACACACAGTAAGATTTGGTTCACCCTGTATATTTATATGATGTGACAAAAAACTGGTTAATTTTTAAAATTAACTTTCAAATAAAGATGGAACCAACCAATAATTGTATTTAAAATTATTATTCAACGAAAATTTTCATTTCTAAATATATATTTTATGTTATTAAGTTTGTTTCAAGATTTTGAATATGATGATATGGTATATTATATTTTAGAATGCACCTAGTTTATAACATTAAAATATTTCATTTAAATAAAATTATTAAAATACTGATAAACTGAGTTTTTCTACTTAGCTAATTTATTAAAAATTTAGTAGCCCTTCATTGTTCTGCGTAGTGACTCTTTGATTGTTAATATGATAGTTAACTAATTAGCAATAATTTTAAGCCATATGCTGGTTATTTTATGATTATATCATTTTAGCTGGAAAAGAGCCGAAATACTTTTAATTTGTATGTTCAATTATTTAAAAATCATGTAAAATTTAATAATATACATGCAAGTCTAGATACATTCAATGTTTACACGTTTATAAGAAAACATTATGTTACTAAGAAGTTTAAAACACTCTGAATATCGTCTAAACTTTATTGCTGAATAAAACTATTTAATAGCTAAAAATGGATTAACAACTTGCGGTTGTTTGTACAAATTTTGCATAAACTAAGGGGTGAGAGAAAATATTAATGTCTTGCATTATCGAGCATAACATTTACCTAAGCAAGTCCAGAAATAAAAAGTAAATATAACGGTAACTTAACTTATACTCATATGAATGAATGAATTTGTCTGAAACAACTTAGTTGTCTACAGTTTCTGTTTATATGGATATCAGTAGTCTAGTAAGCTGTGTGTGAAGGAAGCGTATCTTTAAGCTTTGAAAGGATACCTCAAGAGACTGGAAAATATATTGCATTCCTTTAAAACATGCTCTACATGGAAAGTTTTACTGAAAGTGTCAGTTACACAGTGCATCTTTGGTTCGCAAGAGATATCTGACGTACCTATTTGATTCTTTCATTTGTTGGCAGTGATATTTTTCTTATAAATGAAATACTCCAGCAGTTTGAAATTTAAAACTTGTTATAGGTATTTGCGATATTATATAAAATATAGGTGTGACACTTAAACAGTCATCACATTCAATCTAATTAGCTACAAAGGTATATTCCATGATCACAAGCATTACATCGTAAAGTATATTTTCATTAATTTTGGATTCCACAAATGAACTTGTTTTTTAATCATAACATATAAAATATAAATATAATCAACATAAAATTATTTTAATTAATATGTAGACTACTTAATTAATCTTCAACACCACTTACTGTTTTATGATATCCCCTTCTATTCTACTAGAATCTGTTTTTCCGAAAAATTACAACAGTGATATATCCCTAGAAATGATACGAAGTTTTACCAAAACTCAAAGAAATCATTCTCAAATGTAATTGATATTTATAATAATAATCTAAAAATTAGTGAAAACATTGGCCTCGGCGTTAAAAAATTGTAGTCAAATAGATTATGCGCTTCATGGTGTTTGATCTACCAGTAATTTTTTTGATATTGAGCGAGTATTATCCCGAGCGAGTAATCCCCCAGGAGTATTATCGCAGATAGTTGATTCTGGTTCTAATCATTTATTTGTTTCAAGCATTATGATGGAGATCGGGGCCTTAAATAGACCTACATTTTTTGCACTTACTTATGAAACTCTTATCTAAGCCTGGGTGGTGATTCCAATAGACTTAACTCTGCTTATATAGACAATAACTCTGCTTAACCCGAATAAAGGGCGCTACTAATTTGATTTTATTAGCACACAACCAAACCAGAAAAAGATACTTGGTATTACAAAATTGTAGATAAAAAGAACAATTTACAATTTACATAATCAATACTTCGCATTGATTATGTTAGTAAAATATTACAACTATAATCGTACTGTACAGAGAGGTGCATTTTCGATGGAATTTGGGGGTATCTCGGTTGCTATGAGCGACAGAAAAAATGGACAGCACGAACGTTGGCTAATTTTTTGAGACAAATTCAACTGTCAAAACAGAAATCCGGTAAGTCGATTTGTTTTCGAGTTATAAGCTGTTTGTCACTTTTTTGTAACTTTGGGTTGACTCTATATCTCGCTTATTTGAAGAGATACAGAAAAAATATAAAGGTAACTTTTGTCGACGTTTGATAGCATAATCCAACGGTGATATTACTTTTTTTATATACCGAGTGATTACTGATTTACGAACCAAACTTATGATTTTTTAAATGGAAACTATAGTTGGCTTGGGTCGCGATGGAAAGCTTGGTTTGTCAGCTTTTCAAAAATATATAGTTTCATATGGTTATTTTTAAAAATGGCTGAGTTATAACCCAATAATATATATAGGAGAGCCTTATCAACAAGTGTTTTTAATCCTAGTAGGCTGTAATAAAACAAAAATTGCAGCTATTCCGTAGGATATATGTCAAATTATTCTAACTAGTCAGTATCCTTACAAGATTTGTTTATTTTGTGTTAAATTATTATCTAATTAATATCAAATCAGTCAAGATTATGGAAAACTACAATAATAGTGAAAAATTTGATATGATTATTGTATTTGGTGAAGCGCATAAAAATTCAAGAATGGCTGCTGAGCTATATTTACACCGATATCCAGAAAGGAGACAACCAAATATTAAGATGTTCAGCAGGCTCGAATATAATCTGAAACATTACGGTTTCTTTAAAAAACCTAGACCAAAAAGATATCATAAGGCAAACGCTGAAAATGATACAATAAATGTGTTAGGAGTGGTAACAGCGAATCCAGAAATATCTACAAATTCTATTGTAGAATCAGTGGGAGTTTCCTAAAAATTTTGAAAGAAAATAATTTTAAATGTTTTAAATTCCGAAAAATTCATAATATCCATCCAGACGACACTCAGAGACGCCTTAATTTCTGTAGATGGTACCTAGGCAAATGTGAAGAGGATGAGAATTTTCCGCGTAATATTATTTGGACGGATGAGGCCAGAATCACCAGTGACGGTATATTCAATCGACACAATAGCCATATGTGGGCAGACGAAAATCCCCATGCGATTAGAGGCCGATTAATTGGACCCCATATTTATCAGGAAACATTAAATGCGGAAATCTATGTGCACATTTTACAACAGCAATTAACAGAATTCTTAAATAATCTACCACTTGCAGATTTGAGAAACATATGGTTCCAACAAGACGGTGCGCCGTCACATAATGCTCGAGTTGCTTCTAATTATCTAAACGAAACTTTTCCAAACAAGTGGATAGGAGCTCATGGTCCTATATTGTGGCCAGCACGCTCGCCGGATCTGTCTCCTGCCGATTTTTTTCTTTGGGGCTTTATAAAAAACATAATATATCACATGCCGCATAACTCTGTGGAGGAATTAAGAAACAGTATAGAAGTCGCATTTCAGAGATTAAATCAAAATCCCCTGTATATTTTAAGAAGTATAGATAGTGTAAAACAAAGATGTAGACTCTGTGTGAACTTCAATGTTCAAACTGTTCTCTTATATAAATTATATTACAAAAAAATTATACTTAACTTACTAAAATTATATTAAATTATATTATTACTGTTATATTATATAAATTTTGTAATATTTGTAAATTTGTTAGTTTCATTGTTGTTACTTATGGTGTAATTTTGGTTGCCTTAATGATAAATGTTATGCTATCGTATATAGATAGATGCTATTATAATTTACTTGCCCGTATTGTAAATAAAATTTTGTTACCATTCTTCTACAAAAAATGCCGTAAATGATTAAATTCTAAAAGTAACCATATGAAACTATATATTTTTGAAAAGCTGACAAAATAAGCTTTCTATCGCGACCAAAGCCAACTATGGTTTCCATTTAAAAAATCATAAGTTTGGTTCATAAATCAGTAATCACTCGGTATATAAAAAAGTAATATCACCGTTGAATTATGCTATCAAACGTCGACAAAAGTTGCCTTTACATTTTTTCTGTATCTCTTCAAATAAGCGAGATATTAGAGTCCACCCAAAGTTACAAAAAAGTGACAAACGGCTTATAACTCGAAAACAAATCGACTTACCGGATTTCTGTTTTGACCGTTGAATTTTTCTCAAAAAATTAGCCAACGTTCGTGCTGACCATTTTTTTCTGTCGCTCATAGCAACCGAGATACCCCCAAATCCCATCGAAAATGCACCTCCCAGTACATAAATTGTAACGTTATAAACAAGAACAGTTTGTACAGATATTATTCAGGTACGTAAAGTATCATAAATGAAGTAAGCGAAGTAAATGTAAATGAGGTACATATCTGACTTTAATAACAAGAATACAATTAATGCAGCAATATTTCTGCAAATTTAGCTGCAGAAAACACTAATTATTCATAAATGTTCAAAGAACACTTAATAAAAGTTACGGAAAAAATACTGATTGTCACACAAACACTACTATTAATTTAGTTTGATTTTCAGCATCCAGCAGGCTAATAGCTGATGTAATAGTTCGAACAAAGTTTTTAGCTTCAGAACGGCAAAGTTATATACAGTAATAGAGAAAACACTCACATTAAAAGGTATCTAAGTCCATTAGATAGCAAACCAAGGTAAATACCATATCTACCTAAAGATAACAATAGTGCAGTCTAATGAATTTCGCAATTTATTAGAACAGCTAGCTGACTAGCAACTTCGCCATCTTTGTTTTTAGTTCTACGTAGGATCCCTTCTCTTCCCTTTCTAGGTGACCCACCACTATAACTCATTCATTTGACATGTTTTAATAAAACAAAACCAAATCATTTAGACAACCAGACTTACAAATAGTAAAAACATAGTATAACCACACACTGCATTAATACAATATAGAAAAAAGTATATAATATAAATATAGGTAATAAGAATTAAAGCTTATATCAAGAAATATTTAAAATTCAGCTCGTTACACACTAGATCCTATTCGCTAGTCTCTATGTGTAACGTTAACATACCAACATTTGATAATTCACTTAATTTAATTTTACTATAAGCAGCAGATTTGGTAACTGATACCATATATCAAATCAAATGAGCCAATTTCAATTTTGCACTTAGTAAAATTGCAACATAAAATATTAAAGGAAATAGTGATTTAGTCATAGTTACTATAGCTAATGAAAACATTGAACTATCATAATAATTTGGTTATAATAACGAAATAATAAAACTATAACAGTCAAAGTGAGTAAGCAAACCACTTCAGCCGATTCAGATAGATAAAACGTTAAATTTGATATTAATAACTAACACTTTATTATTATAAGTTCCGTTTTATGCGACACAAGTTTACGAAGCAGTATATTCAGCAAAATATCTTAGTTTGATGAAGAGCTTTCAACAAGTCAGAATCAAAAGTCTCACATCATATAGACGTCACGTCTCTATAGAGTTGTTAGTATTGGCCTATATAATATTGTTCATTCCTTCGTTCTTCAACGCTTTGACTTGTATGTATGTATGTTCAATTGTTGCCAATTTAGTTTTATAAATTAATTCGTTTTAATAATGAAGTAATGTTAGTTTGTCACAATAAAAATGTTGGGACTGATACGCTAGTGAATGATAAATAAGAACATAATTTTGGATAATATTATTATACATAAATTAGGGAGTAACAGTTGTTACGGCTTTTTCGATTCCTTCTATGATTATTCTTTTCAATTATTATACAAATATTGAATATAACTAATACGGGTACTTGTTTGAATAGATTTTACATATAAGAGTAGGTATAAATATAGTAGGACAGTATAGTAAAGAGTAGGACATATTATATTCTTGACATAATGCCATGACATAAAATTAATGTATTGAATTTTCAGGTAACATAATAAAAAGCTTTAAATATACTATGATATTAACATAACAACATTTTATAGTTCACTTCATTTAATTATATTCAAGTTACTGTTGATTTATCGGAAGACCAGATTTGATAACTGGCATCAAATGAGGTGAACTAATTTCAGTTCTGCTCTTATTAAATATTTGGATATAATTACCATATGAAACCACTGGAGTATTATAGTTAGGTTATAATAGTGAAATAATGCAATTATTTATAATTAATTCAATTATAATTAATGCGTAATAACAGTCAAAGTTGTAAACAAATCATATAGCTAATTTAGCTTAATATTTATTTCCCTGTGGTTAAATTTCCCATATGGTAAAATGAATTACTAGATATAATTATAAAACACCTCAGTGTATATTTTATAATAGCACTATATAATATATGGTTGGGCCACCGGATACTTTATCAACGACAACGTTAATATTAGTTCATACAAATGTGCATGATCACGTCTGTGAAAAGATGGAACGGCCCAACACTATATTTGACTTAGTAAGAAAAATACTAAAGCTTTATTAAAACGCATTGCATGAATGGATTTCATAATTGGTAGTAATAATTTTATTCCTAACAATTACATACTTATAAAATATAAACGTACTCATTTATGCAACATATAACATATAAGAAAAAAATTATTCAAAATCACCCATAAACTGTATCTTATCTCATCTCCATATTTCTCTTAATATTTTCTTCCCTCAAGCAAATCGAACATTTCCAGTTCACAAGTTTATATTATTTTTAAATCAAAACCTAAATAAAATGCCAGGGCTATTTAGGAGGTATTTTAGAATACCTTTCTCTTTTATATATTTGAAAAACCTCTAGATTCTTATGACTATCTTGTGATTGTCGTGAGTTAAATAGCAAACAAATAACTCAACTTTCTCAGTTGCATGAAGGTTCGCGCTGTTGATAAACGAAATGAGAAAGTTTACTACTGTACAGGCTGATGAACTTAGTTGAGTACACTTGAAGGAGCACAAAATATAAAACTAGTGTCCAGTGCAGGCAGGACTTGCGAGATGCAGTTTTTTAAGAATGGCTACACGATCCATCACCAGCCCACAGTACAAATCACAGATGTGGAGTGTGAAAATCCGTGTTAGTTCCCTTAGAGCCGTTGAAAGTAAACACAAAAACATCAACACCTGACGTTTAAATGTATTGTAATGTAAAAATTTTGTTTTAGCGGCAAATCATTGCAATGTTGTTTCAGATTAAATGTTTCAGGACTGTGAAAATTTATCTAGTATGAGGAGAGAATAGTTTTGATTGCATTACTTTTGTAGGTATACTTTTTATAAACAACTTCATAAACGAAAACATATTAATTCTACTTAAATACAGTGAATAAATGAGTAATTATAAGTAATTATGAAAACTTGTATTCATAATTTAAAGGTATCACAAACACATAGGTTATTTCAGTTAGGTCCGATTTCACAATAAGTTACTGTACTGTACTTAATCAATAATTATTGATCTAACTAATAAGGTTAGACTGTAAATACTTGCGGATAAAATATTAACAGAAATCTGCAATGAACCTTGATAATTTTTTTTATTGGCTTTAATTAAATTAGATAATTAGATAGTCTGACATTAGCTCCAGCTAAGATCGGAGTGGGGGCAGATTCGAAGCTTTATAATTAATATTAAATTTTAATATTAATATTAATAATAATTTTGTATTTAACGGTATATGTATAGATATAGATGGTTATAAATAATAGTGAATATTTGGTGAATTCAAACAAACAAGTATAATAACAATTCTATATTACAACTAAAAATTGGTAAAGAAAAATCTGTATATGCGATCGGACCGGAGCGATCAATAATATTCTGCTGAACGCTTGTTTTGTCAACTGATCAGTTTGGAGCGTTCCTGGCGCGCACGCCATTTTTTCGAACAAAATAAAATTTCGCTACGCTACCGATTACTGATACATCAACAGTCATCAGCGGTCGTTTCTATTGAAAAATAAAAAATCTTTCAGTTCTAGTTATATATTTTTTGCTTTTAAGTTTAAAAATATATTTTGTAAACGTGTTAAGAGTGTTTAACCATTTGTATTTGTTATGTTGAAATTAATGAAAACTTAGAGATAATATATGAAATCAACAATACACATTTAGATCTCTATCTACTATTTGACCCTTATTATATATAGACCGTCTTCTACAATTAAAAGTGCTACTTTGGCTCGGATAGGATCTATTTTTAAATTATTACTTTCAATACTAACAAAGTTAATTGCTATACCCTATGCAATTCTGTATGAGTTTTGGTGTATTTATAGTTTTTTGTTTGTCCAAAACGTCGTACATGATGTAAGTACCATGTTTTGCACACACACGACAAAACTATAAATAAATATACCAAAACTCATAGAAAATTTAATTTTTACATTAAGCAAGAAACAAGGAACCACTGTAAATGATTAACAAATAACAAATTACCTACCTGTAATTTAAAATTATTGTTGCATTTGAACAAATATTGACAATTACATTGACATAAAAGTTGATAATGTATTTACGTTACTATACAATAGGTTTAAAGGGTTGAGATCGCCCATAGGGGGTTGTCCCTGGCATTTCTGATGCGGCGTAGCTAAATATGTAGAAAAGTAGATTTGGTAACGCCGCACACCAGGTCACGCCGTCAGAGATTTTGTAACAATATATTAAATACTTAGGTATTTAATATATGCAAAGCCCCAGCAAAAAAGTTGTATACTATATGGGACAAATAAACAAGTCAGTTATACTAGGTAAATACAGTTTTCTAAACGTCTGTCACTTGTGTCAGGTGAACAACTCATTTGAACTATAGTCACTAACGGTAAGTGAAACAGGTTGCTGCTTTTAATAGTATTGCATTTCTGTGGTTATTAAACTCTTTACACCGTAAAAAAATCCGACTGATTTTAACACTGAATCCACACTCATCAGTGTGTATATAGTCCACACTGGGCAGTGTTAGGCATATCGGTGTATTATTACATTATATAAAAGTATTTTAACACAGTAGATTTTACAAGGTAATGTGTAATAGTTAATTATTAACCGTGTAATTATTCCGTTTTTATGGCGGATTGATTCATTTTTAACACAGGGTTTTGTAAATTTTACTACAATTTATGAGTACTTCTACAAACTTGGCGGGTATATCGTTCGTGTAATATGAGTTCTAAAGGTTTAGTTATTATACTACCCAGTTCGTGTTAAAAATAACACTGCAGCAAATTACGATTACCATTTAGTAATTTTACCATTTGTCTTTTTTTACTGTGTAGCTGGGAGTAATCTACGGTTCGGCATAAAATATTAAAGGTAAGTGAACTGTATTGCTGCAATTATTGAACTTGTCAGCTCTCAAGAATGGACTTTTCTGGATAGTACATTAAAGGCAAGTGAGCTGTATTACTGTTGTAATTTAACTGTTCAGGTGTAACGAATAGATTATTTTGGACAGTGTATTATTTGCAACTCAATTATGTTACTATAGTAAGTTGACTTCTTGTTTGTATAAAGCGATTAATTTGGGATGGTACATTAATGGCACGTGAATAGTGTTGCTATAGGTATAGAATTTTATACTTACCTTTTAGGTTACTTATATTAAGCACAGGTTAAAAAAATACCAAAAGAAATATAATACACTGTATTTTGATAGAAATTACAAATATTATAAGTCATGATACATACACATTATTTAAAAAAAATAAATATTATTCTCAGCATTTATAAAGATATAGAATATTATAGCTTTATAAGTATGCGTCCATCATGCAGCCTATTTTGTTCTGAAGGAACTTAAAACTTTTTATTTGTAACTAAGACTGAATGTATCTTACAACCACTAAGAACACTTACGTATTTACATCCACTTGAAAATGGTGTGCACTGCCTTTTGTATATACTACAAAACATTGATAAAGATCCTGCTAAAGCACACTGTACATTAAATTATAAGTATTTTATAAAAAGTAAATTACTGTAAATTCTTTCACAAGTAATCAATATTGTTAGTATAGTATAAATAAAACCTTCACTATCTAGATCTTGATGTTTCAATCCGCAAGGCAATTCCAAGATTGTTATCCAATTACTTCTATCGCACTATTTTTATGAAAAAAATATTTTATGTTCGTTTTAAACGATATACTTCACATAACAAGAATATTTTGTTATTATCGGAGTTTTTTCATTAGGTATTTCTTATTATTTTTATTAATTAGATGAACTACATGGAACAAACTCTGTGTAACAACCTCACTTTTCTACAACACCACGTTAAATGAAAATGTCGGCGGTCTGCAGAATCTTCGTTACCTTCTTCGAGACTTTTCGTGTGAATTCGCAATATAAATTTGTCCGAAAACAAAATGCCTTCACTTGTGATAAGTGCCCAAAGATATTGCTGTAAGTGCCTATATTTCTACACGAAATGATGTGTTCACTTCTGACAGAAACATTTCTTTTAGCAACCTTATTTAACACTGTTAGTAGTATGTCAACGACAATTATTGACCTGATCACTTACTGTAAGTGATCATTAAAATTCAACTAAACACTTCTGTAATGACAAGTGATATGTTCATTTATGCTAGTAGCTTAGATTTGGAAAACTTTTTCTACTTGTGGGTAATAGTTAAGGTACCTGCAACAATTAAAATATTACTCGGAGTAATTGTAATTTATTTAGCAACATAGTTTATTTGGACGGTTTTTCTCAGTGTACAATTGAAATAAATGTAGGTATAATACAAATTCTAGTAGTCATTTTCTGTCTGTATAAAAGAGACTGTGATAAAATTTTAAAGGAGATATTCATTAAAACATGATTTTCTTATTACTAGACGTTACTTGGTATTATACTTATAATAGAGTAGCACGGTTTTATTAGAATCGCTACGGCTTATCTCTGTATACAAATTTTAACTTCAAAGACAAAAAATGTTTTGTATCATATTTTTAGACCGATTTAACTTAAAATAATTAATTGGTCGGCCACATACTGTTGTCAAACAAAGAGAAAACTGCGTGGGGAATTGGTTGATAGCTACTAATTTGAAATTAGTATTTCGTTCTCTAACCCTTTTAATAAAGTAAAAACATAATATAAACCAAAGAATCAATTAATTGATCAATAACATCTGCCCTTCACGTTATCATGATTACTAGAGAACGGCTCCATATATAATGAAACAAAATCTGTCAGCCGTCTTAGATGCTTAATATTCAAATTCGAAAAAAAGAAAGTCGGAAAGTCGGATTTGGTATTGCAAAATTGTGTTTTTAATGGAAATTGTGTATGGAAATGGTGATAATTTGCTAATTACTAGCAGATTATTCAATTTGTTGCCAGTACTTGATCGGTAATTGTGAGGGACCTAGAGTTATTACAAAGACTCTTAGGAATACAATAAAATAGAACAAAAAAAGTAAAAGTCGAATATTGCAAGCTAAATATCTAAATAAATAGTTTTGCTACTCAAATATGACAATACTTTAATTACTTTACCTATACGGAAAAAGATACGGTAAAACGGTAAAAAAGCAATATATACTCCAAATATTCATTGAGTAATTTGGTAAGAGACTCTTTGCTTATTCATCAATAAATCAGACGATTGACATAAATAGGAACTTTTATACTGTCACGAATATTCTGTTCTGCCCTGTGATTGGTTTAAGAAAATCACAGTTTTGCATCTGAATCTACTTTTCTAATGCCATCTTCTCAATAAATAAATAAATAAATAAATAAATAAAATAAATAAATAAATAAATAAATAAATAAATAAATAAATAAATAAATAAATAAATAAATAAATAAATAAATAAATAAATAAATAAATAAATAAATAAATAAATAAATAAATAAATAAATAAATACATAAATAAGTTTGGCACCTAACTGTTCCATGTAACGTTAGCAATTTAATATATCGTAAGTTTAACTCTGTCAACTCAATTTGTAAATGTTTTTCAAATGTTTTGAGCAACTTTTAGCAAACCATTAAAATGTACAATTTCAGATAATTGTATTTTAATAAAGAGTTTATAATCTGAATGGCCAGATATTGGTCACCTTTGTTAAAAAGTGTATTAAGTGCTAGAATGGCTTCTGATATCACGGGATACATAAAGCTGTGATATAAGGTTACTAAGGTCTTTAAGCATATTTATCGATTAATCTACGATACTTTGATATTTTAGAACAGACATGTACAACAGACAATGTCCAACATCAGCTAAGTAAAGCTGCTATAACAAAAATATGTACGTTAATACGTCCTGGATTCGTGTAGTAATAAAGTGTGTCTTGTATGCCATGTGTTGAACTTAGATTAGCTCATTAGAGTTTAATAAAACAGATGATACTTACTCGGTGACCTCTAGATGTTGAATACTCTTTATTAAGAACATGATTAAAAGGTAAGTTAATGGTGTCACAGAAAGTAGGGTTGAATAAATAATACATACAAAGAAAATGTTAAGTCATCACATAACTAACTATTCCAGTCTCGTTTAAAGTGAGTTATATAAACAATATTGTAGGTGTAACGTATTTTTTGTTTATAATATTGCATTTGTTGTAATGTCATATTTTATTACTACATTCCTTTGAAACCCGAAATTTTAAAATTGGGAACAGTTAGGGAGAACCATGAAAATTTACTAAATTATTCCGGAAAGAATTTCTTCCTAAACTACAATTTTCTGTCATTCACATGCTCAAGCGTAATTGTCCCAATGGCATTTCTGATTTGAGACTGACAAGTAATTTGCATGCGGTATCTAGTATTAGTGAAAAAATTGTTTTTCTGCAATTTCCGTCCTTTTTAACTAATATAATAATGTCTTACCCTTACCTTCTCATTTATACAGTAGTTATGTTTTAACCATTGTTGTAATCCTTGTATTAGAGATTACTGACAAACTAGTAATTTAAAGATCTTTAGAACGCTATAGTAAAGCATTCGACACATTCGTAACCACCACTTTATCTTAATTAATTATTTTTGGTGTTAATGTTTTAGTGGTTTGTTTTTCTGGCTATCTTTTTAAAATGCCACAAAAGGTATTTTCTATTTCTTCCACATTTTAACCGTTTTCCAAGTCGAAACAATACACTGATTCATATTCGCATTCAATCAGTGATAGTCCATATCAGTATAGATTTAAATATTATTTTGACCGTATAAAATATTCAAGGTTTACAATTATGAGAAAACTCAATCACTCCCATTCGGTCGGCATCATGGAGATACTGTGAATAGCCTGGATTTAATTACTTAATGGTAAGGCATTAACTCCATGTCAGTATTGTTTAAATTTAGGGATCCATTTCGATGTTGATCTTCTATTTCCGACACATCTATCTGATTAAATTCAGATTTCATATGACATATTAAGGTAATATTACCTCAAGGAAGATAATCTTAGTAATGTAAAATTAATACAATGTGATACATTGATACTCAGTTATGTATCTTACGGTGGTTAGTAACCTGCCATATTGAATAAAGACAAGAATAGCCTTCAGCGACTCCAAACTCTTGAACCCCAGATTTGCATTTGACTTAAAATGACTGAAAATACGACCATATAAGTATTTGGAGTACAAATAATTAAATTTAGATAACCGCTATGTGACTCGTATGATTTTTCTTGTTTACAAAATTAATATTTATTTATTTATTTATTTATTACATAGTGAAATGGGCAGCGGACGAACCTGTAAAGCCCATATTACAAAATAACTGTGTAAGTCTTATAATTGCAGAAGTATAACAATAGCAGTAAATACAAATACATACATAATTAACATAAAAACCACATATACCACAAGAAAAACGATTATGAAACATGGAGAAAAATAAACAATAAATGAGAGAATTTGGAGGTTGTAGCGGAATTAACTGTCTCTCAGCTATTGGTCGAGTCTGTTTTTAAAACAAGATATGGACGGAGCACTAACAACATTTTCCGGGGGTCTATTCCAAGTATCGAACACACAGTTAGAAAAGAGGCACTGACGCACAGTTGTTTTAAAGTTCTCTTTCTTGAGTTTGTAATGGTGACCACGGAGATGTTCATTGTTGTTTAATTTAAGAATATTGCTTAACACTGGGATCATTTCATGAAGTATTAATTCGATAGGTCAGAATTAGGTCTCCACGAGGCTTACGACTTTCAAAAACAGGCAAGTTAGCGATTTGTAGTCTTTGTTCGTACGATGGTCTCTCACGGTCAAATGGTAAACGGGTTGCCCGTCGTTGCACTGATTCCAGTTGTTGCACATCGCGCATAAGGGTAGGGTGCCACACCTGTCCACAATATTCCATGATCAGTCTTGTATAAATTGTAAAAAGTTTTGAACACATTTCTAGAGATACGTTGGTAAAAACTTTATGAAGCAAGAAGTTTGATCTGTTTGCTCGCCTTGTAAAATTTATTATATGCTGAGACCATGTAAGATCCTTTGTCATTGTCACGCCTAAATCAACATGACTTTCGATAGACACAAGTTCTATATTTTTAATATGATACCTACTTTAAGTTTGGGTTTTTTCTACCCATGTGTAAAACAACGCACTTGTCTATATTAAGGGGAAGTAGCCATTCGTTGCAATATATTAAAGCCTTCCTGAAAATCGGTATACTAACCTTATAAGTAAGGAATATAGCAGGTACAAGCGATTGACTGGACAGCAATTTCCAAAACATAGTATTGCCCAATTTCAAAAGTACCTACTATAAGTGCAATGCAGTTAAGATATACAGGGCGTCCGTATTTCGAGCCTCGAGACTCGCCTTATAAGCGAGATATACCTCGCTTATATTAAGAGTTACGAAGACGGTAAATTAGGGAAAAGTTAGGTAGTTTTAATCTAAAAAGAAATTGAACCTACGTCTGAGAGTTTCGAGACATCACCCATTAATGAAAAATTTTTATTTTTGTTTTTATTTTTTAAATTGAAAACCATTAATACTAGAAATTCCCAATCCAGACATTATTCAAGCACTTTTTGCGCGGAATGTGAATAAGATATTTCTTTGTTAATGACATTTACGATAGCGGAGAAACAACTATCAATTGGCTTTTTCTTATGGGCGCCTTATTGAATTTTTGCATATTTGAATTCAGCTTATTTTTCTTATTACGATCATGTATAGAATTCCGATTTTCTTAAATTTTCCGAAGTGTGCTTTGGAGACAAAAGGGGTATTTTATTTATCAACAATTTTTGATTGTTGTAACATTTGGTTTTCGTTTATATTCCTTTAAATGTAATAAAAAAATTGCATTTTCTATCAAAGAAAAGTGAAATACGTTGATCCAATAATGCATGCAAGCAAGGAACAAAATAAAATCTAAAAATTATGATATTTAATTTTATTGTTTGTGAGATGATTAAAACTAGACCTATGCTAACTCTGTGGCCTACTTTATTGAAGAATACTTAATAATAATCCAAAATTTTGTTCAAAATGGGTACCTTGGACCTCCAGACACTAGAAGAATCTATCAGAACTTTCCCGACGCACGTTATAAAATCTTTTCCTGGCAATAGATTCACACTTGTTGGTGATTCTCTATCGCAAATCCAAAAGACTGTTTGGTTCGGTAATGAACACCTTAACTTTAAGGTTTCTATAGGAAAAATCCAATAAACTTAAATTCGGCGAAGGAGTAGGCCAATCAAGAGGTCCTTGATGTCCAATCCATCTGTTAGAATAAAAGTTATCAATGAAATTTCTGACGTCCTTGGAATAATGTGATGGCGCACCGTCCTATTGATATGTTACTTTAAGCCAGTGAAACCCATGGGCATTATTCAAGGAGATCATATCATAGGATCCTTTTTCGTCGAGGAAAATTTTACAGAATCTGTATACCTTGACTTTTAGATAATGATGCTCAGCCTGCGATAGCCGAAATAGTCCAGAGGAAGCTTAACATAACGTATCAACAGGACGCTGCTTCACCACATTATTTTAGGGAAGTCAGGAATTTCCTTGATAACGTTTATCCTAACAGGCGGATTAAACGTCGACAACCTCTTAAGTGGCCTACTCGTTTACGGGATTTGAGTCCATTGGATTTTTTTACGGGGTATCCTTAAATCTAAGGTGTTCATTACCCAACCAGACAACCGTTTGGATTTCCGGCAGAGAATAACCAATGAGTGTGCTGTGCATCTTTCTCCAGGCAAACATTTTCCAATGTGCGCCAGGAAATATCTGATTGGTTCATCTACTGTGAGGAGGTCCTCACAGTAGATGATCATTGCATCATTTTGAACATCATCAACACATTGCTCATTTTGAACAAAATATTTAGTTATTCTTATATTGTTTTCTAATATTGTAATATAATTCCTAATATTGTTTTCTTCATTAAACTGTTGAATTTGACTGATTTTCATTTATATCCTTACTCACAGAAATGTTTATAACTTAGAACGGATGGGCCGATTTAAACTTTTTAAAGACTATAGTATGCAGAAAATTGAGAGACCTTTCAAATGATATGTAACACGTCCAACCTTCTCATAAGAAAAAAAATTGACACCGCCTGTGGTGCCAGCTTTCATTTTGTCAAATTGAATTTATCTCAAAAAATAATACATTTTACATTGTTCACCCTGTATTTTGTCCGGAGTGTCTAACTCAATTAGTTCAAAAGTTAGCAGGGAGGAGGGGGCGAACTTTAGACGCACAGAGTTTAATGTCCATCGACGATTGATGTTGAGCTATAATTCTGCTCTGTCTTGCGTTGGAATATTTTGTAACTTAAAAGTGTACTTATTAGATGCGTCACTATTTACAAGGAAAGTAACCAACTCCATAAAATGTAGTTAGACAATATTAAAGTGGTAGGAGGTAATAATTAGTATATCAACGTGCTATCAATAGTTTCAAGTTATTATATCTGTTTGGTAAAAAGAGCATAAGCTACTGTGATTTTCAGAACCATCACAACAAATGCTCATTAATAAATGCTCAAAGTCATAAATAGAACCCGAACATGGTGTTATATTTTATACCTCTATGATACAAAATTAATGTTTTTAATTATTATTACCCTGACGCAATTTCCAGTCAACCAGTGTCAACATTGTTTGTTTCATTTTTAGGAGAACAAATAGCAACTATCATTTTCCTCTCGTTGAATAAGTGGGAAAAATGCATCTTGCTGCTTCTAAATAAATGAATATGTATCTCCTCACTCTCATTCCCGCAATTATAGAGGTATTATTTCCTGACATTGAACATGAAACAAATGGAATCGAACACACTTTTTCTTATAGATTATACAATATTTTATCCATATCTGTATCCGATTTGTTTGTTCACCTTTTTGTTATGATACAATCAAATGACGTCTTTTGCGTTCTGAAAATGCATACATAATATTTTCATAAAATTTTTTGTTTAAGTTTGCAATAGTTATTCTAAGTAGATCATTTTAAATTGAGCACAGGTGTAGGTATGAAATTTATTTATCACTTATGTAGTGTAAATATTCTAATTTTAATACTGCGTTTCTGCCTCCCCTTTATACTACATTTGGAATATAACTTAAATATAGGTCAACCCCTGCGAAAAATTCATTCACATGCGAAAATTCAAAGCAATAAAATAGCTCTAACGCTAAAACGCGTGACAAATTTTTGTTGATGTTTTTAATACGTGATGGAAATCCCTGAATGATGGTTCACTTCTGGAAAAGCAATTTATCGAAAAAGTATAAAACGGTTGCTGGAAGCAATGCTAGCTAGATAGGGGCGAAATGGAATAGTAAGTCACATAAATATAACGAATTGATTTTGCGGGTCAAAGACTAGTGTTCACGACTGCTGACGCCAGTTTTGACAGCTGCCACATCTCTCAGGCAGCGATCATCAGCTATACATGTTTTTTGTTAGTAAACAAGTTTATCGAATCATTCGACTAGACAGACTATGTTGGCATTAGTAAATATTTTTATAGAAATGTAGAAGCAGAATTTTAGATAAAATATGTATGCTGTACTCTAGACAAATAAAAATTGTTGCGTACTAATATTATTGGAAATAATATTTTTCTTTTTAGTGGATACTTTCACACACCTCTGAAATATGCTACATATTACAATAACAATAATAATAATAATTATTATTATTATTACATTATTATTAGCATTAATATTTAGTTATTATTGGCATTATTGTTTAGTTAAAACTAAAATAAATAATGCCTATAAATCTTATATAGTTTCTGTTGAAAATAGTGTACAAGTAAATCCCAAACATTTTTGGGCTTTCATAAAAAACAAAAATAAAGTGTCGCGTATTCCGGGTGTCATCTCCGATGGAGATACTCAATATTGCGAACCTACGACAATTGTGGATTGTTTTAGCCGCTATTTTGCTAGTGTATACTCTGTAAATACTGATAACCCAGTAGTTGATTTGGATCAGTTGTGGTGTGGTTCTGATATACATATTAATCTCAGTCAGGTAACTGAGGATGAAGTATTTGCTGCAATTCGCAAACTAAAGCCAAAGATATGTAGCGGGCCCGATGCTGTACCTAGTTTTCTGATCAGGGATTGTGCTGTCGTTTTCTGTAAACCACTAAGGAAAATATTTGAGCTTTCTTTAAAGACTTCTACATTTCCAAGTTGTTGGAAGATAGCTAGAATTTCTCCTATTCATAAAAAATGTAGTCTAAATGAAGTTAGCAACTACAGACCCATTGCCTTACTATCCGGATTCTCGAAGGTATTCGAGATTTTTATACGTTCTTATATTTATAGCAAAGTTGAACATCTTATAAGCGAGCGTCAGCATGGTTTTCTTGCTAGAAAGTCTACGGTAACAAATTTATGTTGCTTCTCCGATTATGAAAGTACTGTTTTGGATGATGTTGGCCAAGTTGATGCAATTTACTCCGATTTCTCGAAAGCTTTCGACAAGCTAGACCATCATGTATTATTATCAAAATTACAATAATTCGGTTTTTCCTTGGATATGCTTAAATTTTTCCACTCGTATTTGACAAATCGGAGGCAATTTGTAGAATACAATGGTTTTCAGTCTGATTCATTTATACCTACCTCTGGTGTCCCACAAGGTTCAGTCCTTGGGCCATTATTGTTCTTAATATTCATAAACGATATAGCGGATAATTTTCAGTGTGAATCATTGCTCTTTGCAGATGATCTTAAATTGTTTAGTAGAATCGACAGCTTTTCTGACTCAGCGCATCTTCAGAATGATTTAAATAAACTTGATTTATGGTGTGCTGCTAATAAATTACCACTAAATATTAACAAATGTTTCATTATTACTTTCACAAGGAAATTGAATAAAGTTTTACACAATTATACAATAGGGCATCATCCACTGAATCGAGTATCCCATATCAAGGATTTGGGCGTTACGTTGGATGAGAAACTAAATTTCTCTCCACATATAATGAATGTCGTTGCATCAGCAAATAAAACATTAGGTTTTGTTTTTAGAAACTGTTCATCTTTCACGAATTCAGCAGCTCTCATGCAACTGTTTGTATCTTTGATTCGATACCAACTAGAATATGCAAGTTTGATCTGGGATCCACTATATTTGAAGTACATTAATGCGGTAGAATATATTCAACGCAAATTTTTAAAGTTCATGTATTTCAAAACTGAAAGAGTATACCCGACACAAGGTTACGACCATCAGATTTTGTTGAACATGTTCAATATGCAATCGCTAAAAAACAGAAGAACAATTTTTAATCTCAAATTCTTGTATGGTTTATACCATTATAATATAAACTGTGCTGAACTTTTAAGCAAACTAAATATAAATATTCCAAGACACTCCTGTAGGGGTCATAGGTATTTTTACTTGCAAGCCGCTAATAGTAATATTGGTCTCATGTCTCCACTAAACAGAATATGCCAGCAATATAACGAGTTTGATTACCTGACTGACATAAATTTTAATTATTTGAATAGTTTTCTAAAACCTATTTTAGATAGGTTATAGTGTCTATTTATTTCTGTCATTTGTACCATTTGTTTACTTATGTGTGTTTATTTAAGTATGCGTACTCGACATTATTGTACAATTTACACTAACAGTTTTTTTTTTGCTTTTTTTACTACCACTTTTTTCTGTATCACTATTATTTGTAATGTGCTTTATTATTATTCTTTTTTGTCTGTTATTGATTGTTATGTATTTTTTCTATCATTTATATAAGTATTTGTAATGCTCTGTAATCTTGTAATCTTTGTTGTCAATTTGCCCTGTAATTGGGATTTTCCTGTTGGGCTTTAAATTAAAATAAATAAATAAATAAATAATAATAATAATAATAATAATAATAATAATAATAATAATAATAATAATAATAATAATAATAATAATAATAATAATAATAATAATAATAATAATAATAATAATAATAATAATAATAATAATAATATTTCTATCCATCATCCTCATCTTAATGATGAGCCCGGAAGTGAGGGACTTGTATGATGGGAGGGAGAGCGGCATATTATTATTTTGCGAGCCGCGAGTGCGCCCACGAACGACTTACGATGTTATAACTTTAACTATCACTTAGTACGAGAATAAGGGAATCCTGAAAAACTTTATTAATTAAATTGTGTAGAGTAGGTTGTTAGCCATTTATACAGAAATATTTCAGTACTAGTTACATATTAAGAACGCTACCAGTCTTATGCACACATAATATAATATTGGAGCAATTAGAAAAAAATCATCACGGTGAGATTCGAACCGTCATCAACTGCGGTGAATGTCTAACTTGACCTGAAAAGCCTGACGTCTTCAACCGCTTGGCCACGGAGCTCCTAATAATAATAATAATAATAATAATAATAATAATAATAATAATAATAATAATAATAATAACAATAACAATAATAATAATAATAATAATAATAATAGATTACCAATATTTATACAAAGCTTCCTCAAGAATAGAAAATTTAAAGTTCGAGCAGGCAGCTACTTATCCGATAGTTATGTTCTAGAAAATGGAGTACCTCAGGGTTCCACCTTAAGCGTGACCCTATTTGCTATTGCTATAAATGATCTTGTAACAACTGTTGACGCTGCTGTCTGAAAATGTTTGTTTGTAGATGACCTTCTTATATGCTATTCTGCACTACTGATGGATGATATTCAAACTACTCTCCAGTTGGCTATAGACAATATTAGTAAAGAAGCACAGCAAAAGGGTTTTCGATTCTCTGAACAAAAAACGAAAGTGATTCACTTCTGTCGTCTTAGATCGAAGCATAATGAACCTCAATTAACACTGAATAATCGGGCCATCCAAAATGTAGATTCTCTAAAATTCTTAGGATTAATATTTGATAAAAAACTTACTTGGGACATGCATATTCGGGACCTACTAACTAGGTGTAAATCTACACTGAATATACTAAGGTGTTTGTCCAATGCTAGATGGGGGGCTGAAAAAGAAGTACTACTCACCGTGTATAAAACACTCATTCTATCCAAAATGGATTACGGTTCCATAGTCTACTCTTCAGCACGTCCATCAAGACTTAAATTATTAGACGTTATCCAAAACACAGCTCTCAGGCTATCTACAGGAGCTTTCAGAACAAGTCCAATAGAAGCACTGGAAGTAGACGCAGGTATTTGCCCACTTACTTTAAGAAGAGATAGGCTAATGGCTAACTATGCGACATCGATAAAAGCTCAACCACAGCATCCTAATTTTAAAATCCTATTCGAGTCTGAAAATAATATCTATAACATCAGATCCACTATCACCAAACCCCTTACGGCCCGCATCAATAGAGGAATTCTACATCCAGACATATATCCGAAAACTTTTTCCTCTGACCCACCATGGCAGTTTGCTGTTCCAAATCAAAATTTGGAATGCACAACATTCCAAAAAAATGAAACAAATCCAACCATCTTAAAAACATACTTTAATAATATTCTACATAACTATACACGTGCAAAAGTAATATATACGGATGGATCTAAAATGGAAAATGGAGTAGGCTGTGCAATTGTAATAGAAGACGAAGTTCACTCGTGGTCCTTACCTAAAATAACCAGTATATATACGGCCGAAATGTATGCTATTTGGCAAGCTATCCATTACTGTGAGTTTTCCACAAAGCAGAAATTTCTTATATGTACAGATTCTCTCAGCTCCCTGCAATCAATTAAAAATATATTTAATACAGACCCATTAACCCAAAACATACTTACCCTGTTAAATTGGTTGAAACACTTAAACAATAAAGTGGAGTTCGTTTTCACACCGGGCCACGTAGGAATACCAGGGAACGGAAACGCAGATAAATCCGCTCGCTTGGCAGCGAATAATAATAATATTGATGATGGTATCCCTGTAAGAGATAAAGATGTCATTGTTGAGATTAAAAGAGAATATGAAAGGAAGTGGCAAATAAAGTGGAGCGCCAAGGAAACAGGTTATAAAACAATACATCCAAATGTAACTACTTGGAAATCTGTATTAAAACTAGCTCGACGAGAGCATATAGTAATTTCACGGATTAGAATTGGACATACTCACCTAACATCCTTTCATTTACTCAGAGGAGAAAGAGAATGTTCTAGATGCCGAGTAACAATAACAGTAGAACACATCTTGATGGAGTGTCACATATATGCATGCTTTCGACAACTGCTGAACCTAGATAACACCTTACAAAAAATTCTAGCAAATAATAAAGAATCGATTAATAAATTACTGGCATTCCTCAAAATTATCGATATATTCGCAAAACTATAATCTTTACTGTATCTACCGAAAAAAATATTGCTTATAATACACGGAAATTGTACTTACATTATAATAATAATGATGAGGCTAATGACCTAAGCTGTCGATGCCAAAAGGAAAAAAATAATAATAATAATAATAATAATAATAATAATAACAATAATAATAATAATAATAATAATAATAATAGTAGTAGTTGGGACCCATTCAGTTGAAAGCCCAAGTTAAAACTGCAGAGGGCCATAATTTTCTGCTACTGCATAAGGATAAGCCATTGCACGGTTTCTTCTATAAGAGCCTTGAAGACCAAGGCTTTCTACGCCACTCGTAAGAGACAGACGAAACACCATGCAGTGCTGCCATACGCTCCGGGAGATATTGAGTCCGTTATAATGAGAAGTGCCGAATTTATTGGAACTACTCATTTCCCACGCTCAGGTAGATTCGAGCCAATAAGCCTGATGTAGTCGTCCTCGACCACCCACTCGAGACAATGTTTGTCATCGAGTTCTCGGCTCCTGCCGAGACCAACATTGTCTTGAAAGAGGAGGAGAAATGGACGAAATATCGAGAACTTCTCTTCGAACTCCGCAGACTCCATCCAGAACATACTGTGAAGCTTGTGGTGCTGATAATAGGAGCCCTCGGTGGAGCAAGAGGTACACATCCTTTTGGAACTGAAGATTATACCGGCATGCCGAAATTCGGCAGATCTTCTAGTGGGAAAAATGAAGAAGGCGGTCATTCTGGGCTCGTTACGTCTACTCAGGGCACACGATTCCCGTACTCAGTAGTTACTCACCCCACGGACGTAGGGAGTAGTTACCGTTACCCACTAGAGGCCGGCCTGAGAATCGGAGCCAGGGAACCGGTCGACTGAATTAAAAAAAAAAATAATTATAATAATAATAATAATAATAAATCTCTACTATTGATTCTAATAACGAGAATTAGCCCGAAAGTCTGATTAAGTGCTGGAATGAGGGAAACCTTAAAAACCTCATTAGTTAGGGGAACAGTAAAATATTAAATCAATTTTAATCTCTCACATTAACACCAAGTTAGGATTCTTGCCATCCTAGCCCACTACAATGTTATTTTACATAACAAGTCCAGTAGGTGAAATATTAGAGTACGTGTTATTTTACGAGTGAACGTTAGGATCCGAGTCCGGAAAATGTAAACGAGTACTGTAAACACTAAACGGACGAGTCTCGTACGTCTCCCCAGTAACCGAGCTAATATTTGTCTCCTCCAGCCTATTCTCCAAATTGTTTTCTCAAATACTAATACGTGGCCAAGGGTAAAACAATAGTAATTAATACGATATTTAATACAAGGACACAGCATGATAGCGATTGCTCACATGTCAATCAGCAATTATAATGAAAAAGAATATAAATGGTTTTTCCAATGGAAGTGAGTACATGAAGTGATAAACGTACAGGAAGAAGTTATGCTGGCTTATTTTCTACATGAAGTAAGTATTATCTACAATTTTAATTACGAACAATTACGAGATAAAAGAGAAAAAGTTCGGTAGGTAGCAATGATATCGCAGTTGTACTAAAGATGGTAAAAAAGTATGTTTTAGAAGTAATCTGTATTACCAATGGTAATACCTAACACTACAGTTTTATTTGAAATTTAAATTATCTACTGACTTCAGGTAAAAATAGAAAATTGTTTGTAGATATAAGCAGTATCTTTATTTTCCAAACATCGTAACGTGCCTGAAATGAGTAGAAAAATATTATTTATATTTGTCTGATATTTAGTTTTATTAAATTAAAGCGGATACAACAAGAATTGATTTAAACTCAAAAACACAGTTTACTGTACATACAATTTCTGTGTATTTTCCTAATATAAAATATAACTTTAATACTGTTAATACTATTTCTTTGAAGGCATGTCATCTGCAGCGAACATAGTAGTTGTCCCTTGTCTTGCCATGAAGTCAATCCTATGAGTTTTAAGATATAGTACCTACAGTAACATTTGTAATAAAAACATGACTAGGTACTGTAGTTTTATATCATGAATATAATATAAAGATGATTGTATGTAGGTGCATTTTACAGATATGTGTTTTCTTTACTTTTCTGTTCATCTTGTGTCCTGTAATAATTATAAGTGAGAATCATATAATATACTTACCTACGTTCGACACATAATATATTTTAGTTATGATGATTGACTCGGGCGTATATAACCACTAATAACTAATAATTAAAAATTAAGACCAATAAGACGATCACCTTTTATCGTTTTATCGGTAATTACATAGGCGCATAGTTGTAAGTTCTTAGTTAGTATATAACTGGTGGCTGTATAAACCAACAGTTATATTAAAAATTATATCAGTAATTAGGTAGTGTGGAGCCGAGGGGCAAACCGCGATGGATGTATGGTGTACACGCACGTGGATGTCCATGGATGTCCGCAGATGTCTGTGGATGTACTTGGATGTGCGTGGATATGCCTGGATGTGCGTGGATGTCCGTGGATGACCGTAGATGTCCGTAGATGTCCGTGGATGTACGTGGATGCTTTTGAAAATATTACGGCTACGTAATGTTAATTATTGCGTAATACTGCTCACAAACTAGTTAAACCGGTATTTTTCACTCGTAAAGTCGCTTTTAACAGAGTGCAAAAATATACTCTATGCTTTTGTGGGTGTTACTTATAAGTAACACACACAAAAGTAGATTCATTTAATGTTTCGAATGCATTTAATAATAAAACTTACTGAGTAAGTTAATACTGAGGTTAGTACCTATAAAAATCATTGTTTTTGACTTGGTTTCTATTAGTAACTTTACTGAAACGTGTTGCAGATAAATTTTGTTTGTTGTACTTTAAGCTGCTTATCATTCAAGAAAAGGTACAACTGTGAGATGCGTGGTAGAAAAAGTGGAAGAAATGAAGAATTGAAGTTATGTGGAACTAAATTATATAAATATTCAAAAAAATATCGATTCTGCCCTAATCAATGCAATTATTCACATAGAAAATCTTAGTATGTTTGTGGAAAGAGACCCTTGTTATTTCGTTTTATTGCGACAAAATTTGGAACATGAAAATCTCCCTGCAGATGTGATCGAAGAAATAACGGAGGAATTTACTCCATTTTACTAAATAACGAAATGGAAATAGAAGACATTTTAAGTATCAATCAATCGGGTCACATTAGAAATGATACACAGTGAGCGGTAAAGGTGTTGCATAAATTCATTATTTCACAAACATTCAACTTTAAAAAAAAACACGTGGACCCGTCGATTTTCTTTTGTTTAACCTATACTATGTTATATACGGTGTGATACGGGGCAGATGGACACATAAAGACATTTTTTTAAATGGGAAACCCTGTATATTTTAACATATTTAGAAAGAGGACTTTCTTACGATCACAGCAATATATGGTTTGGTGGGGTTAACACAAGTATTAACGGAGATAGAGCCACTGGAATATTGAAAAAACATTACACTTTATTTTAATCGCAAATATATACCTAATTGTATTACAAAAATTGGAAAGAAATACACATTTAATATCAACTAATGAATAAGATGTTCAAAATGCCATCCCTTAACTACTTGACAATAGCCAAGCCTATTTACAAATTCCCGTTGAACATTTTGGACAACAGCTACACTAATTTGTCTCATTTCATGTCTGATCCTGTTTTTTATGTCTTCTAAATTTTGTCGTCCGTCGATATAAACATTTGACTTTAAATATCTCCACAAAAAGTAATCCATTGGAGTAAGATCTGGAGATTTTGGAGGCCATTCGATGGATTCAACTCTACCAATCCACCGTCCAGGAAAACACGTATTTGAATAATCGCAAACACGTCGAGCAAAGTGTGGTGGTGCACCGTCCTGCTGAAACCAGATTGAACTATTCGGTAGATCAGGATTATTGTTATCGGCAGGAAGGAGACAATTTTAAAGAAATGTTAAATATCTCTTCCCTGTAAGGGTATCATCGAAGAAAAAAGGCCCTATCACTCGATTATCAATTATTCCCACCAAGACGTTAGTTTTTTGTGGATGCTGGGTATGTGATTTGACCATCCAGTGCACATTATCTATAATCCAATATCTACAATTTTGACGGTTTACCGTGTCATTTAGATAAAATGTGGCTTCATCCGAAAATATGATTTAACGTTTCATATCCAAATTAACATTACACATATTCATTAGTGTGTCACAGAACTGCAAACGTCTGTCAGGGTCATCTTCATTGAGCTCTTGAGTAATTTGTACCTTATATGGATGGTATTTCTCCTTTTTCAATACACATAGTACGGAGCGTTGACTAATTTCATTTCGTTTGCTATTGCTCTAGATGTACCTAGTATGAGGGTATTCTTGGATTTGTAAGCAAATTTCGATTTTCTTTCGTCATTTATCTTTGAGCGACCCGACCTTTCAATATCCTTAACATGTCCAGTTTCTCTGAATTTTTTTCAATTCTACTAACAGTAGCTTGGTTGATTGACCTATTTGGATATTTTGCATTAACTGATATGTATGTGTATTCATTTAAAAAAATCGACCTTTTTCAGATTATAAAGTTGCAAGATTGACTTCGTATTATGTCCACCCTGTATAAGTGTTAACAAAAATTTTGTATTCTGTATCTGCATTGACGCTTTGTAAGTGGAAATTACCACCCAAACGCTTAATTTTAGTTTTTGATAATTTTTTTATATCGTGTTGAAAAATACCTTGATTTTTCAAAAACGCACACATGACCTCAAATATCTCGAAAACTACGCAAATTTCGACTATAGTTTAAATAGGTAAGTCGAGTTTATTTTTGACAAAGAATCGAAAAATCGACAAAAATATAGGGTGTCCCATTTAAATTTTTAGAGTTGATGTCGTCCCAGCAAAATTGGGACACTCTGTATACATGAAAGTATTATATTTTAAAAGAACTCGAAAATCTGAAAAACTTTTGTATTTAACTTTTTTTCACATCTTTTATAGATTTCCAGATAGTATAGTGGGTCGTTTTATGTGGAACACGGTGTACTTATATTACTACTGCCCACATAGGTCAAGATAAAAACATTTTAAGTTGTCTGTGTATAAGGTGTACCTTCAATGAGGATGGAAAACTTTTAATTATTGCCCCTAAAATCCATGCGTTCGTTAATACTTGCAATTATAAGTATACAGTACCAAATTTTTCAATTACCTCTGTATATTCACCAGGCCTTAGAAGCTTCAATAACAGAGGGAACTTCGGAGGAAACTAATACGGTTAGTCGACGTATTAGGCAAAGCTTGAAGCCAGCGAAAAATTGAGCAGTATTCATCATCCTCTTCTGAGGATATTTCCAGCCCCAATTAAAATTCATATTTCTTCTCATTTTAATGTATACAGGTATTATTATGATTGTACAGAATGAATCTATTTATTTCTTTATTTATTCTATTATTACTTACTGATGTGAGATATTAATTTCTAGTTTTTCTGTTTTATTAATAATTATTGATATGTAGGTACTTTACTCGGTACTGTAAGCATATATACAGTGTATGATTTATTTTAAGTTACTACCAAGCATGAGGTATTATTAAGTTTTTTATTATGTGCGTGTGTACTGGATACTTTAATAAAATTTACAAACAAAATATAATAATACCTTTGCGAGTATTTATATTATGCTGAAACAAGAATCTTTAATTTATATATTTTCATATAGATACCACTGACCTAGTTTTCCACATAACACCAAAACACTATACTGCACTCAGCGAGTGCAGTATACTGTTTTGATATTATGTGAAAAACTAAGTCAGTGCGATATCTTCACACCAAAGGTTCCAACCCCCTTCAAGATTTTCATATAAAGTTTAACTTAAGTTATTTAGCAGTATGAAAATTAAACTGGAACATTTGCGGATGTCCGTGGATGTCCGCAGATGTCTGTGGAAGTCCGCGGATGTCTCCGGATGTTTCCTGGATGTCTATAGATGTACATGGATGTCCGTGGATGTCCATGGATATTCCTAGATATTCTTGGATATCCGTGGATGTACGTGGATGTATTGTGGATGTCCGTGGATGTACTGTAGAAAGTGGATGTTTAGTGTACAAATTTTGAGCACGGTTTGCCCCTCGTTATTTAACGATAAAATTAAATACATAAAAGGTGTTCAGTGAAATATGTCACATACAGTGGTTCTATACGGTTATAGTATTCTGTTCAATAAATTAATTTTTATTATTTATCTTTTTTATGGTAAAATGCTTTTAAGAGGAGCATCTGCTTATTATTTCCTTAATTATTTACTTCAGTTATTAAAAAAAAATAAGAGTGCCATTTTTCATATGTTCAGAATAAATCACTTAATAAGTCACTTTTAGAAGGGATTACATAAATTCAAGGTTTAGTGAAACCAAAGAAGAGCAAGAATACTCAACCTTGAGCTATAAAGATTTCAATTGTGGTCCAATACTTTAACTCATAATGTTACAAATTTATTTTTATTTGAAGGAGATGCCGAAAACAACTACTCCACGGTCAATGTGCCCCGACTGGCATTGCATTACTTCGGCATCTCCATAGGAGTCGCCACATCATTCATCGAGACCAACTAACCAGACACAGACTGGATTCGCGCTTATTATGGGCTCATCAGAGTGCCATAGGTAGTGGACTCGATGAATGATGCGGCGACGTGAGTGCCTAATGGCCATCGTGAATGTTAGTAGAAGTGAGAAACACACCGCAGTGCCCTCTTTGGGTCTTTGCTACTATCTGTCTGACACTTGTTGTTAAATTGAGAAAGATTATTATATTGTCAAAGATCAAAAGAGGGCACTACGGTGTGTTTCTCACCACTACTAACGTTATAAATTTACTTATATTTATAGAGTGAAAATTTCGCTCAATCGGGTCTAGACATAAATTGAGATATTATTCAGTGAAATTTGGATGTTCTACTCATTTTTATATTTAGTATTATATTCTATATATTATACAGAGCATGTCGTGCTGAATGATCTGTATATAGACAATTAGTAGAGGTATAGGTTTGAAAATTTGTTTTAGGAGTTAATAATTGATCACTATAGACCCCGAAGGCGACTAAAAGGCGATTTCAGAAAGGGATTTTGTGTAGCCAATATACCTCCTATACAGGGTTTCCAACTAATGTCCCGAAATATAATATCTAACATAACGTGAAAATGTCAAACTTCGTAAGTAACATAGATCCACGAAAACAATGTTTAAATCTAATGAGTGTAAAGACATATGGTTCCTTTTAAAAAACCGAGTAAAAAACTGAAGGTGGTATCTAGTTAGAAAAAGTGGAACAACCTGTATAACTGAAAATATTTTTAATTTGTAGATAAAAAGAAAAATTCATATATTCCTCGTTTTCGCCTAGATATTGTGCTTCCGCGGACTAGAGGGGCGCCCTGTATATCAGATTTAAGGTATATTTGTAATACAATTAATAGTAATATATGACAGTGTATTTACAATTAATTTTTTCATGTTAACCAGCGCAGTGGCAGTAACAACAAGACCTCGACCGCGCAGAATTTTCTTTATCGACAATCGTGAAACAAACAATATCGCAAACACAATACACAACACAGCACCTGCTTTTTTAAGAATCATTTCGAATCCATCATGCAAGGAAATAATTAAAAAGTAATATTGTTAATGGACTCGCAGATTTTCACGTTTTTTTTGTCTGAATTAACAATAAAACAATTGAACCTCTACAGTACCAGCCACTGTGTGGTGCGCGTATTGTTCCTATTAAACTTATATGGAACATGACATGGATTCATAAAATATCTATTTACTCCGTAACGGTGCGTTTTTTGAAAAAAATATAAGTATACTTTTTTGTAGAGAAATGGATGTGACATCGAAATAACGTATTATTTTAAACGTTAGTCAGTGGCGTGACATACATATTTTACACTGAATTTTCCCATCGAGCTGAAATTTTTTAGTAAAATTTTAGGAAGTAAAGATTCATAGTAGCATCTACTAAATAAAATTTGAAAGCAATTGGTTTGTTACTGTCAGAGATATAAATAAAAAAATACATTTTTTTTTCAACCTCAAAACGTTGGTACGTGGTACATATGTATTCAGAACTCAGATATGGTACAGATTTGGAAATAAGTTTATATAGCAAGGTCCTATTAATTTTACTGGGTCTACAATCTACATATTCCTGAATTTTTTCAGCATAGAACTGGAACACTGTATTTTTTCTAATACGTGTAATAAAGCACATTCTATGTAATATAAATTTTAATAGATCCGGCAAATGTCCGACTTATATTATAATTCCTCGATCAAATAAAATACCTGAAACAACATTTAAGACCAGAGAAATACATTTTACTATGCCTGCTACGCTGGCTAGACTAAGTAGCGCACGAAATTTACAGTTAGTCTGAATCCTGCACCAGTGAAGACCAGTCCAACCGATACCTCCGTCTCTACTATCAAGAAGTAGTAAGTAAAGTTCATAAATTGTCACTTGGCTTTTGTATATTTGTAGGGATATAAGTCCACAAAAACGCCATTCAGCAAAATTTTCATGATTCAAGGTTTTCCCTAACGACCGCCTGGCGTACCGTATCTTCACTGTAGCTATCTGAGTAATGGTGTTTCGGCACTGTAAACATGAACTGGCGCCCGAGGCCAATCTAAAGAGAAACCGATACTCAGACGTCAAAGTGACATTTCGGATCTGCAAGCCGAAGTACACGTTACAGACTAATACCTACCTTTATATCAATCGTTTAGTTTTCGTATTGCCAAAGCAGAAGCAACACCATGTCTCTAATTTATATACGAACCTTTGGGTATGTGTATGGAAATTTAAAGTTTCATTTTAAGAATGTTACCTATTTTTGGAAAGATACTGCACAACGAATTAGTACTAACTGATCGATATAAATTTTTCAGTTTTAATATTTGAATGCCGACGAGATTTAGAGGGGTTGCACTTCATACTGTACAACTTGATGTAGATATATTTTTCTTATGGAATAATGTATTAGAGTCTCTAAATAACTTATACTTTTTTAAATAAATAATGCAATCAGCGCTCACAAACCCTCACAATTTGCGAAATTCCTAAAACTTATCGACAAATACAAATTTGGTTGTGTTTTAAATTGATATGGCTTTCACCTATATGCCCTCGCCCTAACGTTTTGACAAATTATAGTTCGAAGCAAAGGTGGTAAAATATTCAAACCCTACGTAATCCGTCAGCATAGATTTGTGTTGAATACACCTGTTACTCGAACAAAGGTATGGGTTACTGGATACATCATCGTATGAAATAAACAACAGGTGACCAAAAAGTATTTTCGCCGCGGGAGCCTTTGATTTACAAAACATATTTCATTTTTTATAGAGTCACAATGATGAGTTGTTTGATATTGAATTCAACCTAAATAAAAAGAAAACGACGGATGAATTGGAACATAGCAGAAGTAACCTTTATCTCTGCGTAAACATCCCAGAAATATTATTGTGATTATATGAATCAAACTATTCATTGTAGTTTCTTTTGGGATTTACACTACCTGTAAAACGATAAAAAAAACAGGAAACCTGTAACGAAAATTGTAACAATTTTGTTACATTTTGTGTTTTCTTAGTTTCTTTTAACAATCACAATTATCTTTACCAATCATACCTTATCTTTATCTAATACTCTAATTCTCTAATCCTGTTAACAATTCACATGCTTACGTTTAAATTAATACCAACGTCAAAGTACAAGCGGTGCTTTTAAAACCCATTACAGTAGTCTACATTATTTGTTAACGCTCCTACTGACATGGGTTTTTAAATCGTGGTTCGACACTCTGTGGGCTTCTTCCTTTTCGATTTTGATTGGTGGTCGATGAATTTGCTTTTGACATCGTGGGACAAGCTTTTTTTCTTGAATAGAGTAAAGGTACGTAACTAGCGATATATATTTGAAGGAGATGCCGAAAACAACTACTCCACGGGCAATATGCCCCGACTGGCGTTGCATTACATCGGCATCTCCATAGGAGTCGCCACATCGGAGATGCTGATGTAATGCAACGCCAGTCGGGGCATATTGGCCGTAGAGTAGTTGTTTTCGGCTTCAAATAAATAAGTAGTATTGTATCTGTCTGTCAATTTGACAATAATTGTCAGACAGATAGTAGCACAAACTCAAAGAGAACACTACGGTGTGTTTCTCACCACTACTAACTAGCGATATATTTTATGAATCATTGAATAATTTATGCTTTTTACTTTTCATTGATGTTTATTGTTTATTTAATACCCACTGAAAGGCATAGTGACTAAAATCTGTCACCAACTGCAGGTATAACTGTGAAAAATATCTTGTTTAATTTATTTTTTAAAAAATGTATATAATAAAAACGCTAAATATGCTAATTGCTACAAAATTAAAATGTCACTGCAACTATAGCTATACCTATAGATAACCATTTACCATCATTAACAATTATGTAGAGATATCACCGAGCAGGTGGCTCAGGGCTTAGCGTCTCGATCGCTCAACCCAGAGGTCGTGGGTTCTAATCCCCATTCCGCCAAACAATTTTTCATTAAATTGTTTGCTCGTAGATCAAGGCTTATTCGCAGGGATGGCTTGGCAACCATCCTGGCGATGGCCTAGGATGGGAAGATTATCAACTTGGTGTTAATGTGAGAGATTAAAATCAGTTGATGTTTGACTTGTCCCCCTAACTAATGAGGTTTTCCAGGTTTCCCTCATTCCAGCACTAAATGGTGGTTAGGGCCTACCAACGTAAGTCGTTCCTGAGGCGCAAATGCGGCCCGCGAAATAATAATATGCCGCCCCGTCTCCCACACAAGTCTCAGACTTTCGGGCTAATCCTTGTGATTAGAATGAGGGGTAGAGATATTATTATTATTATTATTATCAGAAATATGATTTCTTGTTAAAAAAACATTAATAAAATACCATTATTTTAAATTTATGCCAAGAAGGCATTAACCGCATGCAAATGGCTGTTTGTTTTTTCATATTTGTTTTATGGATACCTACAAACAGTTCTTTAGCCATTTTTATAGGTGACTATATTTACTTTTTGTTTTCAAACATATCTACAAAATTACACATGAAGAAATTACATATATTTAACTTGAAAAATAGCAGATTAATTGATACATGTTTCTTGAGTTTATTTTTAGGAACCTTGAGGGATGTAAATTTACCGTAGCGTAGTGGTTGTTTTTATATTAATAGCTATTGATACAAAACAAGCAACCGTTGCGACGTATATTTCGTTACTCTGTCAAAGCCGTCAAAGTGTCACTTTGACGCCTGAGTATCAGTTTTTATCTTTATTTTACCTGGGACGCCAGTTTATGTTTCTAGTGCAGAAACACCACTACTCAAGTAGCCACAGTGAATACACGTTACGCCAGGCGGTCTTTAGGGAAAATTAGACTTCACACAACAGCTGGTAATGGGACGGTGATCGTGCGCGGATACCAGATGTGGAAGCAATGATCAAGCAAATATTAAGCAAAGTGTTAAGCAAGCTACTACTAAAATACTCTGACCGTTGGCTATTATCTACTAGTTAGAATCTGTTGTAATGTGAGCTGGAGCTGAAAATAAGTTATGATTAAAGCTAGGATGTAATTAGTACCAACCGCCTGAATAACAGGTCGTGTCTCACCAATTGCTCATAGACCGAAGACAGTAAAGCTGGTATAAAAGTATGATTAGACATGGCGTAATTAGTACCAATCCGCTTGAATGACAAGTCGTGACTGACTCGTTGCATATAGCCCGGAGCAGTAAAGCTGGAATAAAAATATGATTAAAGCTATGACGTAATTAGTACCAACCCGCCTGAATGACAGGTCGTGGGTGACTAATTGCACATAGTCCGGAGACAGTAAAGCTGGAATAAAAGTATGTTTAAAGCTATGGCGTAATTAGTACCAACCCGCCTGAATGATAGGTCGTGTCTGACTAATTGCACATAGTCCGGAGACAATAAAGCTGGAATAAAAGTATGATTGAAGCTACGGCGTAATTAGTACCGACCCTCCTCAATGACAGGTCGTGTCTGACCAATTGCACATAGTCCGGAGACAGTAAAGCCAGAATAAAGGTATGATTAGCCACAACACTTAGTTCCGATACGCCTGTAGTGGGCCTGGTCGTACCTTTCCTTAGTTCGTGGACCGGCGACAATATAGCTGTAATAAAAGTATGATTAATACAATACAATAGCCAAGTTAATATTGCCTATTCGGTGAGTTCCTCACTTCCACACAAGTCCAGGGCACGTCTCTTTGGTTCGGGTGATTGGCGGATACTAGTGCACTTGTTCAGCAGCTAGTAGAGGCTGATGGAAGGGTCGGTGAGAGAACTATTGACACCTGCGCAATAGTGCGGCCTTCTGATTTATAAGTATTTTCTTACTTATAAATCTGTCGTACAAGTAGCGGTACTGGTGACGGACAGGACTGATCTCGTTGCTGGATGGCGAACAACTAAATGTTCGAGCTGGTCCCTATTAACTTGAGGATTAGCGGAACCTAAACATGCGCAGTGTCAAAATCGGACTTAGGATAATGGTTCACTAGTAGGCAGTGGCCGGCGAATTTTCTAAGTATTAACCAATATGTGGACTAAGAGCCGGTTCTACAAAGCAGGTATATACCACGGATAAAGTTATACTTAGAATATCGTTGAAAGGAGCGTTCTACAATCGCCGTATAACTTTATTCTGGGGATAAACTATGGAATAGCTTATACCTCCGAACTCGGCCAGATATACTCGGAATATAGTTATTCTTGCTTTCTATTGGTTATCCCGTAGCTCTCTTTCTCCCTTTCAGAAACATAACCTATATTTGTTCTTGGTATTGTAACAGGCGGAACTCAGGCAATAGCGGCATTACGTGAACTTATATAAAACTACCTGAAACAATTCGCATTCAGTCACCAGGTGGGAATCAACCAGTGATGTACCGAAACCGTAAAGATTATTTCTCCTGGAATGTACAAAGTATTTATGATGCACATCTTCGAATAACATAGTTGCACGGTGGCCTGGATCTGGACATAACCAGACAATATTTAATGCAGTCGAATCAAGGGCAGATTACAAAGTAATGAATTTGACACTAGTGTATTAGTTGATAGCGAGTATGGCAATACAAATATTTTAGTAACACCTTTAAATCATCCAAATACACCAGCAGAAGTTATTTTCAATGAACCGCATATTCGTACAAGAAATTGTGTAGAAAGAACATATGGCGTGTGTGGAAACTTATAGAAAATAATTTTAACCAATCCTTACACGCACTATTATTAACAGTAATTCTAGGTTTATATTTTTCTATTCTACAAGGATGGGAATATATCGAAGCACCTTTTACTATTGCTGACGCCGTTTATGGTTCTTCGTTTTTTATAGCCACGGGATTCCACGGTCTTCGTAAGTTTCCTATTCTCTCTTTGGATATACGTTCATCACCAGAACATTCATCTTTTTTCTCTCCTATTTTGAAACTAATTAAAATAAAAGTATAAAAAATACTACTAGTATGTAAGTAAATTACAACTTGTGATAGGTTATATTATATGATCGAAGGTTAAAAGAGACCGATTCCCGCCTTTGCATTCTCAGTTACTTTTGGACAAAATCTGTGCGTTGGGTCTACTACCTGCTTTTTCGGCGTTTATACTCCGTATAGTTATCCCGCCGTTGTACAAGTGATGTAGAACGACCGCATTTTTATACTCCGAATAATTCGAGGCATAAGATATACCGAGAATTACTATTCCAGACTTTATACCGGGATTGTAGAACCGGCCCTTAGGATTATTTACTTAGTATTCCTAGTACTGGTAACAACTGCAAGACACGCTGGACTGGTCGTGGCGATGGACAGCAAGCGACTGACTGTTCTTTCTGGACACGGCTGACAAGAGGTTCTATTAAGACCTTGGACATTCACAATAGCAAAAGCGGACTTGGTAAATTCTTATACCCAACAGGCCTTAAATGTTTCTAAGTGGTGATTTTGTGGACTTATTTCCAGTGGAATATTTCCATACAAGTATACAAAAGCCGGCGAAACGATTCTGTGACAATTTGTTTTGGTATTTATAAAAATTTCCAGTTGAGTCGGTTTTGTGGACTTAGCAAATTGTACTTACTATTTCTTGATAGTAGAGACGGAGGTGTCGACTGGACTGGTCTTCACTAGTGCAGGATCAATTCACTTCACTGCTTATTCCAGCCAGCGTAGTAGGCATCAGGATGCGAATGCGCGCGTGCGTGCCGACGTGGTAAATTGTATTCCTCTAGTCTTAAATGTCGTTTCAGTTATTGATTTGCTCGTGACATTACAATAGAAATAATTACAAGTTCCAGATCTATTAAACTTTATATTGAATAAAATGTGCTTCATTACACTGTAGGTAAAGCCTTTAATAACTCTATTCATTCACCGATTTGCTACTGAGCCTATCTGTTCTGTATTTATAAAGCTTCATGTAAACGTTATTAAATACTTAATATATGCTAAAAGTCTAGTTTTGCAAGTATTTAGTAGTAACTTGTTATATACAGATAAAAACACCTGAAGAACTAATTTCCCTATTTATTGATGACATTTCTTTCTCTTACAATATTAGTAAAGTTTACAGTGAAATTCCTGCTGAGATAAAACGTTGTGATAACATTGCGTCGTTCAGATTTAAATTGTTTATGTTACTACAAGTGCAAAATTGCATATTGAGGTAGGTGTATTTATTATGTGGGTGAATATTTATAATATTTATAATTTTTTTTGTGTATAATGTAATAGTTATAATTTTGTTTTATCTTTTTTTTTCTTCTTTATTCTGTTTGATCATTGTTGTTAATGATTATCACTTGTATTGGAGGTTAAGTGGAAGAGCAGGCTTGCCTGAACTTCGCCTCACTGTTTGGTTGCTAATGTAGTACTAACTTATATGATTACTTTGGTAATAAAGTTCTTATTATTATTTGATTGAAAGCATTATTCAAAAGCGAGTTGGAAAACGTGCCTCAGTATTTGCGTGGTGCTTTCCAAGAAACGAGAAACGCACGTGTGTTCTTAAATACCTAAATAATGTGACGAATAGTTAGAAATGAATGTATAAACCCACTATCATTCAGTGCAGATGCATCAGTAGCACTTGAATGAAATATTATCAATAGAAAAGTCTACGGTGAATTTTTTACGTTATCTCAGCACTCTATCTGTGAGAGCAAGACGATTATTTGGAACGGTTAAGTGAACGGATGACTGTAGTACGATTTGAGATACCATCGGTAGGGAGTCATTCATGTTAAGAATTCACTTTATACCGCGATCCCGTCAATTATTCCCTGTCGAAGTGGAGCATCCTCTCAGACAGATAAATGGAAGATGTCTCATGAAACTGAGAAGTTTAAACAGGGCAACCTATAGAACTGACAATCCTTATACACATACAGATGTATATATACAAGCAGAAAGCAAGAAACGACGGTTTGATTCGATTCAAGTAAAATTGTGCTCCATGTTAAATTTTTGCGAAAGATACACCACGGAAACAACAAACCTCATTGAAACTTGTATTATAGGTAAAGTCAACCTCGCATATTTTTCATAAGAAACTACACGTTGATTAATACACTCAGTTGCTTTTCTTCAATTTAAAGTTTAATGATTATATAGCGTAGGCCAATCTGAAGCGGGTTTGAATAGAAAAAGAAATAAGCACAATAATTATTACAGATATAGAAAAATTAATGACACATCCTTTATGCTATTTTTTCTAGCACTCATTGGTAAAATTTTTATTTTTTTAAATTTTGATAGATGTATATTTATATCGTAGATGTTCTTCTCGCAATTTCATAAAAATAATATATACGTTCTTGAGGGAATTTAGAAGTGTAATCAAGTAGAGTAGAGAACATTTTATTTAAATTTAAGTTATCGTTAAAAAATTTAATTGATACAAAGTTGTATCTTGGAATATTAGATGACAAATACTTAGAGTACTAAATAGTATAGTATTTTAAAATGTGTTAAACTGCACATAGTTTGCAATGTCAACCTTTAAAGTATAGAGATTATAGATGTAACGATATTTACACTCTATACTCTATTTGATAGTCAGCTTAACATATTGCCTGATCTAAGTCTATTCAACTTTTTGTCCATAGGATTAGGAATAGAATAGATATACTACGGCAAACTGTTTAAAAAGGAACTGGAATACAATTACTTAGATCTTAAGCTGACATAATTTTGCAAATGAACTTAGATCAGGCCACCGAGTTAGCTGCCCTGAAATAAGGGTAAGTTACTCCATTTAAAAAACAAAACTTTTCTTCATAATTCAAAATGTTGTCAATCTATTAAAAATTTCCCTGTGTTACTGCATTCTAATTAAGGAAGTATCTCAAAATCCTCTATTAATTATTTGTATTTAATTCCATAAACATTCCAGATATCGACATATATCTATCGAAAAATTAAAAAATCAAACTCTTGTTCATAACTCGACAAAAGATAATAGCATATTTTGGCTATTATCAATGGATTTGTTTCTAAAAATGATCCAGCATGTGTCATATAATTTTGTGAATCTCCTATAATTATAGTTTCTTTATAAACAACCAAAATTTGTCCAACATTGTCTAATATAGGCTATTGTAGATATTCCTATAATATTATTTTTTTACGTTTAATTATGCTATTATAAAGGTTATCATAAAGTAAGCGGTATATTTCAGCTTATAATGTATTTTTAACAAATTAAGTTAATAGCAAGATGTGAAATAAATTCTATTGCTTAAACAATGGGATTTCTTATGTCCAACAATGGTTAACGCAAATGTTCGATATGTCGTCGATTTTGCTGCTGTAGAATCACCAACCGTTCCTTCAAATTGTACACAGCATTATTCAGCATTTTTGCTTGAATTGCAGAAATTTTCTCCCTAATAAAGTCTTTTAATTCTTCCAGCGTTGTTGGTCGTGTTCTAAACACCAAATTTTTTACTAAAGCAATTCTTATTTGTTGATCCATGTAGTAGTAGCGAGAAACACACAGTAATGCCCTCCTGTTGGTCTTTGCTACTATCGTCTGACAATTTTGCTCAAGTGCCATTATAGCAGTGGCATTACTCCGGCATCTCCATGGAAGTCGCCACAAATTTTTCTACGAGATCAACCACCAGACACTGACCGGTTTCTCACTTATTCTGTGCTCATCAGGGTATAAATAAAAACTGTATTTTCGAAAACTCTTAATACATAAAATCCTCAAATTCACAGCCAATATCCAACAGACAGTAATTCTAGAGAACTACTGCTTCAATATAGCCTCAACGCCAAAAACATTTTAATAAAATACCAATAATACCATAAGAAAATAGTGAGAAGGATTTATATCTATAAAAGGACGGTTCAGAAAAAAGTAACATTTTTGGGATTAACATTTTTATTCAGACAAGCCGTCTTTCGCGGTTAGTACTTACCTTGTTAAAATGTGTTTCATTTTTTAAGGGTAAAACAAGAAATAGGTACCTATATAAAAAAATTTCTATCAGTCTTGTTATCTTCACTTAAAAGGCATATAAGTAACTACGGCTATTTCGTGAATAACTTTTCCGTTTTCCGTTTTGTAGTACATTATATTTATTTAGGACACTATTAGAAATTATTTGTTTTGTTTACCCGTATATAGAGATTTTATAAACTTATGATGTGTGCCAACTAAAAATGGCCTAAATCATTGCACATGCTTTAGGAAACATATTTTTATTAGGAAAGTGGCCCTCAAAAATCGCTGAAAATATTTTCGAGCATCTAAAATGGCAGCTAAGGGGTGTATGGATGACTAAATACGAAATTGGGATTTTAAAATGCATTTCATACACTTTTTTAAAAATGAAGTGGTGGGGATATGTAACTGAAAAAATATTTTAATGTTGATTATTCTGGTTGTCCTCAACGGAATTTAACAAACTTGGTCTCGTTAGAAAGAGCTTTCCTTAGTCTGTCAACTACATTTTAAGCTGTTTTTATTTGAATATTACCGTTGCTATTAGATGGCGCTATTTGAAAAGTCAAATAAAATACCAATTTTTCTAAAAAAAAAAAAAATTAATGGAACGGTATGCTTATTTTTATACGATAAAATAGAAAATTAGAAGCTTGAAAGGTCAGTGAAAACTGCAACTTGATAACTTTTATCAACTTCACATACAGCGAAAAAGGGAGCGCCTGCAATGGTGGCGACTTTAAGCTGACGAGTGCTGTACGTATAATGATGATAACACATTTCAGCTTCTATCAGAAATTGTGTGAAGTTATATGCATTTTAGATGAGTTACAACAAAACGTCTCATAAGAAGTAAGACATGCTGTGGTCTCTTATAAACTGCTCTACTTCAGAGTCCTCAGTTGGAACTAACAAGATTAAAACAGACATTGTGATGCTGCTCCTTACATTTGCATATTAATTTCAAATTCCACTTGCAATATAATGTCAACATCTTAATCAGCTTAGGAGACAAGAGCGGAAATGTATCCATTTAAGTTTTATGTAGGATTTCATGACGTATAGTTTTTACATTTTTTATGTATTGTGCCTTGCAGATAAAATAATAATTATTAAAAGCATTTTCTAATTAGATATTTTGCCGTTTGTTACCAATGATAACGTTAGGATAAAGTGCGAATTTAGACTTGCCATTTAAAACTGTCTGAACAATAGAGTGGGTGAGTGATTTGCTTTGTACGTCTGCCTATAATACGGAAAATATAATGCAATCTTTTTTAAATAACATAAAGATAGTGATGATAGTGGTCTATACGTGCATCTATATGTGTATGCGTGCATCTATATAAATGTACCTTATACTGTTTGTGGATGCTGCTAGCACTTTTAAGTTTTGAACCCCTCTTTGTGACAAGAGATAATCCATACACTGGTATGTACATTAGCAATTTGAACACACAGTTTAGCAATTTGTAAATACTAGGTAAAATTTCAAAGATTAGGTATAAGCTAATATGGCTTTACTTGAACTTAAGTTTGAAGTTAAGTAGATTGATTTGCCATTCGAAAAAACAAAGTATAAAATATGATACTGCTTAGCAACCAGTACTTTGGAGAGTAATTTTTCCTCTATGCATTGCCATTTTTCTTAAAATGTTACAGTTGTGTTTCTGATTTTTTAATTTTCACAAGACACCTTAAAATCACCGTATTCACAAAGTTTTTTTTGTAAAATCAAAGCTCAAGGAGTTAGAGACTGGTTCAAAATATATCTACGTGAAGACCCTGTACAGAGGTGATTTTATTTTCTTCTTGAAGAACCTTTGACAAAACTAATAACGCGATGCGTCATAGTCGTTGTTTTTATTGCCAAAAGGAAACTAAAGCTACAATTTTGGTTAGAAAGGGGAGTCAGTTTAGGAAGTTTCATAAAAGCAGATACTGATATGATACAAACAACGTCCCACTTATCTATGTTTACATCCCGGAAATCGGTAACCGACGTCCTAACAGCTCAATTTTTTATTCCCTATTCTATGCTAAGGCTTAGTAGCTGACGTACTTTAAGGGGCAGCTACACAACTCATCCCGGAAATCGATAGCCGATGCAGCATCTTAACAGCCCAATTTTTTATTCTCCATTTTTGGTAGAGCCTTGGTAGCTGATGTGTCTAAAGGGGCAGCTAAACTTTATGCTGGGTTGAATCCGTGGCCGCTTGTGTTTCGATTCCACTTGGAACCATGTATATTTATAAATATTAAGGTGAAGTAAATTAATGTTAGTTAGCACGCAAAAAGAACTCAGTTAAAGTCTAGTAGCAATTTTGCTATTAGACTTACCTTTTACTTAATTTTGAAACAAAACGAGAGGAAGTTTATCGTATGGTCCTTGCTTTCTGATGTTGGGTTATTCGCGACAATGTCGGCGTCCAATCTGGCGTCCGGATTTTACTATTACAGTTATTTTTGTATTCAGTTTATTCTTGCTGTTATTGTAGTTGTTAAAAATGTGTGTTGTCTGTCGTTAAGGATAATAAAGTTAGGATAATAAAATATTCAGATACGTAATTATTGCCAATAAATTTAGTTTTTAGGTTGGAGTCATCAAGATAACGATAGAAATGTATTCATTTTGGCAACATTGTTAAACTTGGTGAATTTTATATGAAAATGAGGATAAATGGTATAATAATTTTTTAAATTTCGCCTTATTTGATTCACAACTTTTACCGAGAAGGCGCGGCTACAAAATTATTTATATGCCGCGGAACATGGTACAGATTTACTGGACACAGAATTTTACGTTCTCAGAAAATGTTGATCATTAGGAACAAGTAGATCGAATTACCAAACAATATAGAATAATTAAACAGCATGAAAGGAAGATTTATCCATGAAATGCGTACCATTCTAAATACAAGTTATTGACAGGTTTCTGTATTGCCCGAAACTATATATTCCTGTAGTAAAGCTTCAGTTAAATGCTAGTGAACTGAAAAACAAAAGTAACTGTATGCAGAATTTGATGGTGAAGAATGGAACCCGAACCTTACCTGAAATAATTTCTCAGTGACTACTTCGATCCAGAAAGTGGGATTGAATTTGAGGACATCGACCGTGTTATAGAATTTTTATATTAAACAATTAACACATCTACGTTTGGATGTCAGGAAACTACTATATTAGTGCAAGTAAGTAGTAAGTGCTATCGATACTAAGATTTTAAATTTATCGTATTTTTTCTGTCATGTATCTATCGCATACAGTTCTTAGCGTTATAAATATTAATAACCTACTTTAAGCTTATTTGTATTTAAAAGTGTTTGAATAAAGTTAAAAATATATTATTGCCAATATAATTGTGAAATTTTGTTCAGAAAGTTTAATACTAAAAATTTGTGATATGTACCCCATTCTGTATACGTGAATATTAGTTGTTTGATAGAAATAGGATTCTGAGTAATTTAGACACAAAAATGTTATTAAACACTTAAAGTGTTAGACAAAATGTGGTAATATTGTATAGATATATAATAAAAGATTTACGGTCCACGATTAACTCAATACTTCGGTTGAGTTAATATGCGCGAAGTGTGTTGTTATTGATAATTTAGTTAATTAGGTACAAGTTTTATTATAAAAAGAAATATTGTCCTAGAATCACTCCCTTATTTTCTGGTCCTTGAGATGCAGCTAATTGCTAATGCAGCACCACCGCGCCGATGAAAGCGTTCCTGCAATTTGCAAGGTTCACAAAATCTACGGTTTCTATAATTCAGGGCGCTTGGCAGGAATATTACTGTGGCGATTTGTGGCTTCGTCCATTAGGGTTTTATCATTGTAATCAAATAAGTGTATCACAAAATATAGTATGTTATAATATCGCATATAACTTATTCACTTTGTATTAAGGTTATATTTAGTAATGTTAAGGTAAGGATAAGGTGCATATTTAGATTTTTCAGTAATACGGTACCTTTAGAATTGTTCCATTTTCGATGACAGTAGATAGTATTACAGCTTGTACACGGTTTAGAGTTTTCAGGTAGATACCTTCGACCTCTATTTTTGAAATGATTTTAATGATCATAACAGACGTGAGGCATATTTCATTGGCAGGTATAGATGTTTTTCTATTTTATTTAATCTGTTTAGTTGGTTAAGAAGTGATTAATATGAAATTAATATAATCGAACGGTGTTTAGAATAACCTATGAGTTTGAGTCATATGAAGATGAGATTCAACCACTGTATCTGGTAAATATAAATTTCAAAGATAAAAGTTAAACATCTTAAAATACAAATCGCTACAAACATTTTTACTCTTACCTTATATATATTTTCAACGAAATTTAATCCTACACTTTATCCACTCAACAGTTTGCAAAGTAGAAGAGGAAAATTTCCAAATCTCTCGTCATACAAACGATTGCCATAAAATATTTTATGGACCATTTTCTTATTATCAGAGTTTCGTAGCGAAAAACCGATATACGCCTTAGACGGCCGTCATATCAAATTACCGTAAGAAGGAAGCATAGGCATCTATATTTCCATAATGAACCCGTTTCTCGACGGTGATAGGCAGCTTATTTAAAAAAATATTCAAGCCGTGGAACGAGCTTTGTAAACTAATTCGTTAATGATCAATACAAGAGAACCCTGTAAGAAGAATATTCTTTAAAATACCTCCGTATAGTGGTATATCTTTTTTGATTCTTACAGAAAGAATAAGCTACAGTCAGATTCCTAATTTGAACACGAACTTACGTCGCGAAAGGCGTTACAGTCGAATTTTGGGATGGAACTTTATAGAGAATTAACGGCTATTTTTAGGCTATTTTAATACTCTATTATTAATTTTTCCGCTCACCTCCCAATTGGGTGGTGCCAGCTTCCGCCTAAACTTAGCGCCGCCACACTTCTAAAAGTTGGTTCGCCTAAACTATTCGGATATGCATTAAATCAGTGACTATAGAAAGAATCTATAGTCACTGATTAAATTTAACGGCTATTTATAGGCTCTAGGATAAGTCTCCATACAACTGAATCGGACCACCCCGAGATATAAACTCCTTCATACGTTACAAATTATGGGCGTTTACAAAAAAATGATTTTGGTTATGGCACTTTATGGAGAATATAGACTCATATTTCTAACTCATTAATAAACTCATATGGAGACTCATTTTGTTACTTTGAGAAAATTGAATTGTAAGTGGATGGACTTTGATGACCTAAAGTCAAAATTATTTACTATGCCCGATGATTTTGATGTCCATCTTGATGATATATTTTAAAAAAGAGGTTAGGTGGTAATAGTTAGTCTACCACACTGAACAAAACTTCAGTGTGGTAGATTTAATTCTAAAAATTTTCATATTACTATTAACCATAGTAATATAGGGAAGGCAGATGAAATTAAATATTTAGGGGTGATAATAGATCCTCAGTTATCTTTTAATAACCATTTAAAATATATGTGTAAAAAAATAGGAAAGAAAGTAGGCTACTTTTATAGAATTTCAGCAAATCTTTCCAGATGGGCCAAAACACTTACTTTTAACACAATTATTTTGCCACATTTTACATATTGTGCTTCAGTATTGTTATCAGCAAATAAAACCGAGATAAATAAATTGCAACTGTTGCAAAATAAATGCATGCGTATAATACTAAATTGTGGTAAGAGAACGCATATAAAAGACATGTTACGAGAATTAAGATGGCTCAATGTTTGGCAAGGAATTGAAAAGGCTAATTTGGTACTTGTATATAAGATAGAAAGAGGTATAGCACCAACTTATTTTAACACGTTTTTGATAAAAAGATCAAATTTGCATTCCTACCCTATTAGAACAGGTGAAAACTATCACATTGAAGATACAAACCGGGCAAACTATTTGTTTAATGAGGGGCTGCGTCTCTTTAACGCTCTTCCTAGGGATATAAAATATAGTATAAATGTAAATGTATTTACTAAAAAGCTTATATGTTTTTATATGTCAGGAATGTCTTAGACTTAATGTAATGTGGTGTAATGTGATGTAATGTGAACTCTTATTGTAAATTTTCTAGCAAAACTGCTAAATAAATTGTTTATTATAATATTATATATATGTTAATAAAATAGTTTTTATCATTCTTTTGACTTCCTCATTAGGTTACTAATATAGGAATGTTAATTATCATTTCTCTCGTACTCATATGACTTGTTACCCTCCTTTATTTATTTTAAGAGTGTATATAGATAGGTTTCATTTCTTTATAACATTTAAATTATGTATATTTTATCTACAGTTCATATGTTATATTTCTTGTTAAAGCCACCGGAGAACTGACTCTAAAGTAGAACAGATGTCTCCAAAGGGCCTCACATAAAAGATAAAAGTAAATTACCTGGCACCAGGCCCTATGGTGGTGCCAGGTATATTCACTGGTGAAAATTCAGTTTACAAGAAAAATGCAGTGAATTAACGTATAATGCCTGCATAAGTTAACGTTTTTATGTTTGATCCTAGAAAGTACTTAAATTATACGGTATGAGTAAATATTTGTTTTAATTACATTTAAATCTGGCCTCAGAAAAATAATTGAACACCCCTTTGAGAAATATTTAATGTTTTTGATTTTTTAATGGAAAATACTGTTTTCTCGACTAACTTGAGAAGTGGACTAGAAAATAAAAAAATTGCATTAGTCAAAAGCTAACAATAATTAGAGAAAATTTAAATGTTTACGCTTACTCATTACAGAGGCTGACTTTTTTATTTCTGGTACCACAAAATAGTTCAAATCACACTTCTATCATAATTTTTTCTCTGGAATCTAAATTTAGTCGTCATAAAACAACCGAACATTGTATTTGGGAGATATTCAGTAGTTTTTAAATTTTTTAATACACTCAGTATTTTTTTACTTTACTCGATGAGTAAAATTGATGATTCTGATTGTATCGATGCGTCGTTTTCTGAAATTGACAAGTAAATAAAAGTCATTATCCAGTCACAACACACTAATGCTATTTAATCTAATCATAGGCAGCCAATAAGAAATCTGATCTACATTTTTTTTAACTTTCAACCGAAGTAAGTTTTTTATTTACTTTCAAATTTTGGAAAACGACGTTGTAATCAGAATAATTTGTTATTTCGGCTAGTGTGTTTACGTGAACCAAGTTTTATAAGTGTGGCGGTGAAAACTTCAGATGGAAGTTAGGGCCCCCACAAACTGACCCTTTTGGAGGTGAGCAGAAAAATTAATAATATGATACCAAAACAGTCTAAAAATAGCCAACTTATGAGGGTGTATATCGGGTTATTCAGAACTCATCTCTAAAACTTTGAGGATATGTGCATCCTTAAATAAGAAATCGATATCACCAAAAAAATTTTAATAAAAGCAATTAGGATTTCCCGTAAACAATGTTTAAAGTTATACCATTATAAAGGACTACGTAGATGGGCAACTGTACTTCAACGACATCGGATATACCACATTCCGATAAAAAACAGTAAACAAGTTTTTTGTACCTGGAACGCCTATCTATCTTTAAGTTTATTTTAAAGTAAAAACGCTGCAAATCTTTTTTGCGCCGGGTGCGCCGGGTGCGCCGGTTTTTTTCGTGCTAGCTAGTTTGCATTGTCAGTCCCAAGGTCACTCCATTACAGTGGACCAGTATCCAGCGGCGTGCAATAAAAAATTTTTAAATAGTTTTCAGACCCCGCCAAAAATTTTTTTTTGCACTACTACATTTCTACATGTATGTTGAACATCCCCAAATTTTATTATGGATAGGTTCTGAATAACCCTGTATATCTTTCTGGATAAGGTGGTCCGATTCAGTTCTATAAGGCTTATCCTGGAGCCTTTAAATAGCCGTTAAATCTGATGCATAAAAATATGCGAATAGTTTAAGCGAACCAGTTTTACAAGTGTGGTGGCGCTAACTTCAGGCGAAAGCTAGCACTACCACAAATTCATCCATTAGGAGGCGAACGGAAGAATTAATAATAGGGCCTAAAAATCGTCGCTAATTCTCCATGAAGTCCCATCTCAAAGTACGAATTTTTGTGAAGACCTGTAAATTGTATCCTTTGAGGGAGTCTATCAATCTCTGGAGATGGGCTAGTCCGATTCAGTTGTAATATGGCACGTTCTAGAGCCTTTAAATAGCCTTTAAATCTGATGCATACAAATATGCGAATAGTTTGCGTGAACCATGTTTTATAAGTGTGGTGGAGCTCATCAGGCAGAGCTGGCTCCTCCAAAAACTAACCCATTTGGAGGCGAGCGAAAAATGTATAATAGGGCACCAAAATAGCCTAAGAATAGCAGTTAATTCTCTATAAAGTCCCATCTCAAAATTAGCTTGTGGTGGAGCTAGCTTCCGCGACGTCACGAACTTGCTAATCAATAATATTTTTTCAGATAAAAAATAAAAGGTGGCTTTAGCTATTGAATATGAAATTTATTCAGACCAGGGAACTAGCGTGCGATTTTTTTATTCTAAATAGTAATGATTTATGTTTCGACCATAGTTGTAATCGATCCGAAGAAATTCTAATAATAACTTCTTCAGTAACAATTATTATAAGTTATTGTGGGTATTTCGCTGATATCATACCTACCAAATAATATGATAGGAAATATGAAAGATACGTTCGTAGGAAATATAAGTATCAGTTAGGTTTTAACCTAATTAATTGATCCTCCGCAATCATGTCAGACACGTCTTCAAGGAGTGAACATTACCAACGTGTTGTTCATCTTGATGTCTGTTTTCCTTTTTTAAATTCGGTAACCCAATGTTTGGGGTCGGGGACATATGACCATGATTTTTAAATATACACATCATAACTGCATACATTTTCTTTTCCTTCAAAAAAAGGAAAATGTAAGGGTAGACATTTTAAAAATTGACCGACATTCAATCTTATTAAAATTAAAACTTGTATCTTGTTTTATTTAAGTATTTACAATATAGAATCAGCTACGAGTTTCACCACCAAAATTTGAGAAACTGTTGGTCAAATAACTATTGGTTTTATTTATGGGAAATATCGAAAGCTAACAATTTATCAAGCCATCTTGCACATTTTACAGAAAATTCCTACAATACCCAGTTTTCCCACTAGTGGGAAATGTATTTGTTTACAACGGGTATTAAAAATGAGTAAAATTAATTAAATTAACATCCCATAAATAAATTAATATTTTTACAACATATTCCTTTGTAAAATATCTATGCAGTCGATTTTTATTTGAAGGTGACATCAATTTTCGTTGTCGATTTTATGAATTTCAATGTTCATCAATATGTTGTTACTAACGCATTACCACCGATTTGGCAAAAATTCGACAGATACAAATTTATAAGTAATTTTTAAGGTCGAGCATTTGATTCAACTGCAAGAAAACTGTGTTTGATTTATAAGGCTTTTAATATTGCTAATATAGAGAACTTTGAGATAAACATGTAGCAATATTATTATTTACAAGTACTGAATATTGATACAGCCTGACCTTAGATGAATATTTTAGCAAAATTGCTTGTCATAATATTCATAAAATAATTATGATTTACAGATGATACAAGACAAGTTGTTGGCTGTTATAGTTGAATTTATTTCTTCAATAAAAAAACCAAAAGAAAATCTTTTTATCTTTCGGACTTCTTCACAGGTTACTTAAATACTACTAGAATCTTACTATTTTAACTACCTACTACATTGTGGCTTTATTTTATTTGTATATGTACATTTGCTCGATGATTTGAGCAGTGATCTGACCGTTTATCGACGGCGACACCTAAAACGGTCAGATCACTGCTCAAATCATCGAGCAAACGTACATATAAAAATAAAATAAAGCCACAATGTAGTAGGTAGTTAAAATAGAAAGATTCTAGTAGTATTTAAGTAACCTGTGAAGAAGTCCGAAAACTCGGACGAAACGTCGGAGAAGGTATCAATGTAACAACATGAGCTGAAAGTCCTCCAAAAATAAAAAGATAAAAAGATTTTCTTTTGGTTTCTTTATTGAAGAAATAAATTATGATTTACTGATTCTATATTCATTATGATATATTCATTGTATGAATATATATGATATATATATTTCGAACTACATTGAAATACTTTAAAATAATCATTATTATTTATTTTATTATTTTTTTAAATTTGTTACAGTAGCGTAACAGTTGAGTGACTGGATTTTGTCACTCAACGAGCGTAACGAAATGGTTCGAAACAGTAACTTAACTGAACTAATTCGTTATTAATCAATATAAGTACATGTTTATTATTAATTACAAGATAACCTGTAACAACATTATATACTACGCATATATACTATATACAGATATACTATGCCTATACGCATATTCACGATATAAAATTGAGTGAGCCAATCATTTTTTTGCTCTTAAAAGCACCGTTTTCATAATACAAGTAAAAATGCGGTACTGTAAAGCTCATATATCCAGAACATTTTTTCAACATTTAATATTAAAAAAATATTTTGAGTCAGCTAAAATGTAATGCAATATCAAACCAAGCTGGTTCTGTTGAATTACTTGCTTCAACATTCTCTTATAATAAAATATGTTTTAATATCAATTCAAACTTTTTGTAGTTTGTACCTAACACTTGCTTTATCTAAATATTGTGTACTATACTTGACTGTTTGTCTTTAATATCAAGGTGGGGGATCATCAAAACCAGTATCAGAATTAAAATACTGTAAGATAACAACTTTTCATTTTCCTTTAAAAATATAATGGTTTAATATTGTGAGTTTTTAAGAAGTCAAGTGAAGTGGTTTTTGAAATATTAATGAGATACATTAGAGGCAATATTAATATTAAAAAAAAAGAATAAAAGCTTTACAATGATTTTCTTTTGTAGACCGGGAGTTAGTGACAAATTTTTTGTTGTGATTTTAGTCAGTATGCCTTTCAGAGGGTATTATATTGCGTATATTCTCATGACAAAAATGAATGAATCAAAGAGTAATCCTGCGTTTTTCATATAGAAAAGGAATTTTTAATTGTACGTATGCCTTTGGACATACGCAAACAGTATGTCATCTTGTTTTTCAGCAGTTTTATAAAAAAAGGTTGTATTCTTATCTATGGCAGTCTGTTCGGAAAAGAGGAAAATTATTTATTCAAATACAAATTAACGTCACCGTAACAGCTTTATGGATACACGCTAACTGCGTACCGGTGGTTTTCCGACGATTTTTTTATGATGAAGTTCATTTTAAAATACATCGCACCCTCACTAAAATAACGGCATAATTTGCGAACTAAAAATTAAAACTCACTTTTCTATATCAAGAACCCGGGATGACTCTTTGATTTTTTCCTTTTCGTCATGAGAATATACGCATTATTCCTTTGAAAGGCATACTAACTAAAATCACCACCAAAAATGTGTCCCTAACTGCCGATCTGCTATTATAAGTAACAATGGATATATACATCTATAAATATCTATTTGAAATTATTTAAAAAATGCTTATAGGATTACTGTATTATCATTATCGATGGTAACAATGGATATGTACATCTATATGTACAAGGTGTCCAAAATAAGATCCTCTATCCCCTTATCTCAGAAAGTATAAAAGGTAGAGAAAAATGTTAAATACGAAAGTTTTTTGTTTTTACCTGAATTTTTTATTTTTATAACTTTCTTGAATACAGGATGTTCAATTTCTCTGATTCAGGCATCAACTTTCTTTTTTTAAATGGGAGACCCTATATTCAATTACGTTTTTCAACTCTCCTTATAATTCTAGGTCGACATTGTTAAGAGTACCCTTTACCGTTACGAAGATATTAGCATTTAAAGAAAAAAATCGTTAAAAAACACCTGCTCAAAACATCTCGGCAAAACAAATAAGACATCCAAAAAAAAGGTAAATAGAGTTTATTTCGTAGACAATTAGACTCAGAAATTACTTCTATGAATTGATATTACCTAATTAATATATAGGGTGTTTTTGACAGGAGTCTCAAACATGTATATGTTAAAACTTCAGAAAAACGAAAATCTCTTAAGGAACACCCTGTGTATTATTATATTTTTGGATTCTCTATTAAATTTTAACCATACTCTAGATAACTTTCCTTATTCTTATTTTGGTTAGTTTTCAAGATATTGACGAAAATGTTTGGTGCGCTATTTATAAGAGTCACATTTTAGGCCCTGTCTTTCTTGGCCAATATTTAAATGGTCCCAGGTACCTTAGGTAAAATATCAGGAAATGGCATTCATTACAAACTTGCATTTTACCTTTATTGGATGCCGAAGAAGATGCCAATCAGATCATCTATTAGAGGGATGGAGTTTCTTGCCACAATACTGCAGTTGTAAAGAATTTTATTAAGAACTATTTTGTGGAATGGATAGGGCCAAACGGGAATATCTCATGGCCGCCGAGGATCCCAGATTTAACTCCACTTGATAACTGTTTATGGGGTACACTGAAAGCCTGAGTTTATCAAATTCAGAGTAATAATGTTGATGGTTTAAAGATTAAAATCAGGATGGAAATTGAAGCGCTCAATCAAAGTGATTGCGCTGTAAAAAAACTAGCAGTTATATACACAACATGCATAGCTGAAAATTGAGGACATATAGGACACTTGATTTAATTTATTATTTTTATTGTTATTTGTTGATTATTGGTAGTTATTTGTGGTTCAAGTTACAAACAGATTTGTTTATATTAGTTAATTAATGAAATAATTTACAAAAATATTAGTTTTTAATAAAATAATATATTCTTAATCAGTATTAAGGCACACTTATTATAATATACCAAATAATAGTAGATATATTTTTAATAGCTGCCATTTTTTCCACATTTTCGTCAATATCTTGAAAACTAAGCAAAATAAGAATAGGGAAAGTTATATAGAGTATGGTTAAAATTTAATAGAGAATCCAAAAATATAATAATACACAGGGTGTTCCATAAGAGATTTTCGATTTTCTGAAGTTTTAACATATACATGTTTGAGCCTCCTGTCAAAAACACCCTATATATTAATTAGGTAATATCGATCCATAGAAGTAATTTCTGAGTCTAATTGTCTACGAAATAAACCCTATTTAGCTTTTTTTGCCGATATTTTTTGAGCAGGTGTTTTTTACAGATTTTTTTCTTTAAATGCTAATATCTTCATAACGGTAAATGATAGGTATAGGGTACTCTTAACAATGTCGACCTAGATTTTTAAGGAGAGTTCAAAAACGTAATTGAATATAGGGTGTCCCATTTAAAAAAAGAAAGTTGATGCCTGGATCAGAGAAACTGAACAACCTGTATTAAATAAACTTAAAATTTTTACAGATAAAATTTTTACCTGTAAAAATAAAAAATTCAGGTAAAAACAAAAAACTTATCGTATTTAACATTTTTCTCCACCTTTTATACTTTCTGAGATAAGGGGATAGAGGATCTTATTTTGGACACCCTGTACATATGTATGTATAGGCGAGCCGGTGGCTCAGGGCTTAGCGTTTTGATCGCTCAACCCAGAGGTCGTGGGTTCTAATTCCCACTCCACTAAACAATTTTTAATTTAATTGTTTACTCGTAGATCAAGGCTTATTCGCAGAGATGGCTTGGCAACTATCCCGGCAATGGCCTAGGATGGGAAGAATGTCAACTTGGTGTTAATGTGAGAGATTAAAATCAGTTGATGTTTGACTTGTCCCCCTAACTAATGGGGTTTTCCAGGTTTCCCTCATTCCAGCAATGAATGGTGGTTAGGGCCTATCAACGTAAGTCGTGCCTGAGGCGCAAATGCGGCCCGTGAAATAATAATATGCCGCCCCCTCTCCCACACAAGTCTCAGGTTAATCCTTGTTATTAATGAGAATGAGAGGTAGAGATATATTATTATTAGATATATTATTATATGTATCTATAAAATTGCTTATAGGATTGCATTATCGATACTACTTATAAACACGTCAACACAGCAAATCAATTTACTAAAAAATTGGCACATTTATAGTGTTACCAACATTGTAGTTGTATTCTACAAAGCATTTTAATAGCTGGGTGTCCTTCTCGGATATGGGGCAGAAAAAATATTGATTTATAGAATGTATAACCCCTTCAGTGAATCTCTATGATTTATGTGAATCCTTAAGGTAGAGTAGTTTATGTGGTAGAAGCGACTTGATTTATATATTGTGTTGCAGCCAGTTTAGTTCAGAAGTCCAATCAACGTTGGTTTATGTTACTGCTAGGTGGAAATTAAGGATCATCCGTTCATCGGTACTTGTTCAATATAACGAACCTACACGAATTATTATAAGGTTGTGATAACTGTTCAGCCAGGAAACTATTTTATTGATATACATTTATATGCAAGTTGCTATCAGGAATATTATCAAATTATTCTTTTTGCTAAAATATTAGTTGAAGTCAAGAAATTAATTTATTATAAAAATAGTTACCGTCCAAATTAACATTTTTGATTCACAAGAAAATATGTATATTTATATAGCTATTTTAGGACACCAGCTGCGTCTTTTTTATTATTAATTTTATTTCTGTGATTGTTTTGTAATATTGAAAAAATTTAAAATTTGGGTTATCGGACTAAAAATCTCACTCCTAAAGAGTAGACAAACAATAGTATATTATTGTAAAATAAGGATAAAAAAGAACACTCTGAAAATAAAAGTTTTCTCATGAGCAGCGTGAACAGATCGGTTAATACTAATTAATTATTAGTTAGTAGTTATATTGGTTGATTCAATTTATTTCCCATAATGGTTTTGACATACTTTCATACAAGTATTCAAAATAAATTACTTACTGTTGAAATAAACAGTTTTCTATAGTCATTTAATTGAAACTGACAATAGAGTTATAGCAAATCCCTTTAATACTGTCGTCTAAAACTGCTTAACTTTACCTTATCCACAAAATTGTAGTTATTGTAATGGACTAAGAGCGTGGCTTTTTTTGACGTTACACTTTCCCTCTAATTTAAGATTTTCCTAAATTAAATGTAATTTAGGATTTAGAAAAGAGGAAAGAACATAATATTGTAATATTTTTTATGTTTAAGGCTACTTATTCAAATGTAAATTTATTTATATGTAAACCTTTATACTAACGCCTTAGCTTAAGTTTTTAGTATACCTTCTTTTATCTAATATATCTAACCTAATATATACACAGGGTATCTCACGACGAGCGTGCATTAGACGTAACATAGAAACAAAAAAATGTCTCAAATCCGAAAATTTATTTCTAAGGATTGTTGATACTGTCCGATTGTTTAATGAAAATATAGGTAGTGGCGTACCACTTCCAGTTATACCGGAAGTGGCCAACAACTTCGTTATTTTAAATGGAACATACGATTTTTTATGCCTTTCATAAGAGTTTTTGAAATTATATCGATTTTTTTCGAAAATTTGCAAAAATCGGGGTTGCACGTCCAGGCACATATCTCTGGTAATAAGGCACCCAGCAAGTTTAAATTTGGTGGGAATATTAGCTATTTGTATTAGAATTTTGCAAATTAGTACAAAGTTGTACGGCTTATACAGGGTGTTGAAAATGCCGAGACAAATTTTGGCAACTTCAGGTTCAAAATTCTTACTTATTTTAAATAGAACGACCTGAATTTTATATTGCCCTTTGATTCCTCTCAATATCTAAATATCTCAATATCTAAATATTGAACTGTATATTTCCTATACCTATCTGCCCTGGTTTTCGAGATATTTCGGAATTTGTTCCAAAATTTTATAAAAACTTGAATGTGGGGCCCATATGTTCTGTTGTAGCATGCCATGAAAAACAAAATGATAAGAAATATAGTAAACAAATTCTTCCAAAGTACAAGACTTTGTGTCTCATTAGCTACTCGCATAAATTACTGTGAATGGTTAATGACGAGAATGCAGGAGGATGAGTTGTTTTTAAAGTTTTTAAGACCAAATTTTCCAATGGTATACAGAATAGACATTCATTTTTGGGCATCGGAGAATTTCAATTGTGTTGGAGTCTTAATGTATATTGAGCCAAAAAGGATAAATGAATCCCATGTATTTATTTTTACAACAACCTGACAGGAGCTTACGGTTGTTGAATAATGTGGTAACTGCACTATTGCGTCATCTTCCGGAACAAGAGGTGCAAAACTGTTTTTATCAAATGGACGGGGCTCCTCTACATAATGCCCACGTGGTATACATTGGAAGAATGGTTCCGGGGCCAATGGATTGGCCACAATGGATCTTACCGGCAGCCACCGCATTCACCTGGCCTGCCCTCATTAAATTACTACTGTTGGGGTTATATTAAGATTGAAGTTTATGGTGACCCGGTAACCACGAAAGCAGATATGCAAGAGAAAAGAATTTTAGCGGCCGTAGATAACTCGTGGCCACCAGCATTTCAGAGGGTAACGCCAAGTCAAATACAAAAAGAATGTTGGCTTGTATGCACGCAAATGGTACTGTATTTAAACATTTATTTTAATAACTGATGATGTGTGTTTAATTCTCTCATTTCTCTCTTTAAATTTCCTTTTAATTTGTTCAAGCTTAATAGTATACATTATCATTATTTGTCATATTATTTGCAAAACATAATAGTTTCCTAATATTTGAAAGAATTTGTTTACCATATTTCATATCATATTGTTTTTCATGGCATGCTACAAGAAAACATGGACCCCCCACATTCAAGTTTCTATAACATTTTAGAGCAAATTCTGAAATATCTCGAAAACCAGGACAGATGGGTTTAGGAAAGGTAAATACCGTTCGATAGCTAAAAATGAAAGGAACCAAAAGACAATATAAAATACAGACTTGAAGTTGGCAACATTTGTCTCTGACTTTTCAACACACTGTGTAAGCCATGTAACTTTGTACTAATTTGCAAAACTCTACTACAGATAGCTAATGTTCCAAATTTAAATCTGCTAGCTGCCTTATTACCAAACTGGTTGTCAAAACGATCAATTTTTGATATATGGTACTCTTATGAAACTTTAGATAAAATTTCATGTAGCACCGAAAGAGAAATAAAAAATGGTGGGTTCCATTTAAAATAACGAAGTTACTGACTACTTCCGGTATAACCAGAAGTGGTACGCCACTGCCAATATTTTATTGAACCCGGCAGTGCGGACAACCTCTAGAAACGTTTCAAAATTTCAGATTTTCAGAAAATTTTTCTGTTACGTCTAACGCACGCTCGTCGTGGGATGCCCGTTCTTTTAAAAGTTATACAGGGTGAGTTTTTTTCGATGTTTAGTGTAGGGATCTGGGAAAGTATAAGAGGTACAAAAAAGCTTAAATGAGGAAAGATGTGCAGTTTTATGATCCTTATTAAATGTTATTTTTATTTTTTGAAAAAACGTCATGGCTGAGTTGATATTTGGAAAAATCCGAATTCCGCCAATTCCATCAGATGCGTGTAGCTTCGTTGCTATTTATTTTACAAAAAAACTTTAAATTACAAAGTTTCAGGTTTTTGCAGTGTTAATAAGACAGGGTGATCAAATTGTTCGTGTAAACTTCGGTTTTTAAGTTATAACATAAACTTCAAGTTTTTTAAATGTAAACCATAGTTAGCTATGAGCTAGAAAAAAATTTCTTTTTTTATGTTTTCCAACGATATAATATTTGGTATTGTTATTTTGAAAAATGGTAAACTGCAGCCGTTTTTAACTTTTCAATTGCTCGTTGACGTAGATGGCTGTGAAAATTATACGCAATTCAACGGATAAAACCAGAACGATTGGTCGGCATTGCGTGCGCACCTCTGTATGGTTCAGAGCACCGGAGCAGTGTGCAACTGGCATATTTTAAATAAAACAATAATAATAACAACCGGATTTATTATCAGAAAGAATTTAAAATTATACTGATGGAAGTCAATTGTGATAAGTGAATGAAATACTTAACAAAGATGCAAAAAATTTTATGAACAAACCATTATTTATTTTAAGGATATTAAAGAAATTGTTCAAAAAGCCCACCGTTATTATTAATGCACAAGATACATCTTTTTGAAACAGAATTTGAGGCTTTTCTCACAGAACCCCTATCAATATTGTTAAAAGCTTCCTGAACAGCTTCCATAAGATCCTCTAGTGTCACATAGGTTGTCCGATAAACGTTATCTTTTATTGTCCCCCACAAGAAAAAATTTAAAACTGAAAGATCAGGGCACCGGGGCCATGCGACTGGTCCATTTCTTCCAATCCATGAATTGGGAAAAACTTCATTTAAATGAGTTCGCACAGGGAGATGATTATGTGGGGGTGCACCATCGTGCTGAAACCATTCAAGCATAGCTCGATCCTCTAGGTTTAATTCATCTAACATATTCTCAAACTCGTTTTGCAGAAAGTGCAAGTAAACTGCACCAGTTAAAGTGCCTTGGTAAAAATACGGTCCGAGTATTCTTGATCCAATAACACCACACCAAACATTAAATCCAAACTTAATTTCCGGTCTCCTTTGTACAACATGATGCGGATTTTCTTGCATCCAAAGGTGCTCATTGTGTCGGTTGAAAATTCCACAATTTGTGAAACGGGTTTCATTAGTCCACAGTACTTTATATTTAAATTGTTGATCAACCCTACACATATTCGTAAACTATGCACAAAATTCTAAGCGCCTTTCAGAGTCACCATGGTGCAACGTCTGTGATACTGATAGTTTGTATGGATGAAATTTATGTTTCCTTAGTACTCTTACGACAGTTCTCCGTGACGTACCTGCCTCTAATGCAATTTGCCGTGTTGAAATTGAGGGATTTTGTGTAATACAAGCTAGTACATTTATTTCTGCAGCTTCATTTATGTTATTTTCTCTATTTTTGAGTTTACAGAAAGAACCATATTGTCCCAAATTGTCATACAGTCTTCTGAATGTAGGTAGACTAGGCTGTCGACGATCGAAATATTGTTCGAAGTATTGCTGTGCAGCTCGAACGGAGTTTTTATCACAACGAATATAACACTCAATAATATCACGCTTTTCCTCGTTTGAAAAATTCATTGTCTTTGGCAATTGAAACGACTTTTAAGAAAGAAAAGTTAACTGTCAAATAATGCTACAGTAACTGTCAGTAAACATTTCGATTGTTTTCACAGCCATCTACGACAACGAGCAATTGAAAAGTTAAAAACGGCTGCAGTTCACCATTTTTCAAAATAACAATACCAAATATTATATCGTTGGAAAGCATAAAAAAATACATTTTTTTCTAGCTCATAGCTAACTATGGTTTACATTTAAAAAACTTGAAGTTTATGTTATAACTTGAAAACCAAAGTTTACACGAATAATTCGATCACCCTGTCTTATTAACACTGCGAAAACCTGAAACTTTGTAATTTAAAGTTTTTTTGTAAAATAAATAGCAACGAAGCTACACGCATCTGAAGGAATTGGCCGAATTCGGATTTTTCCAAATATCTAGTCAACCATGACGTTTTTTCAAAAAATAAAAGTACCATTTAATAAGGATCATAAAACTGCACATCTTTCCTCATTTAAGCTTTTTTGTATCTCTTATACTTTCCCAGATCCCTACACTAAACATCGAAAAAAACTCACCCTGTATAGTTTTCATGATTGATGACGGTTACACCCAAAATATCAAATAGAGGACACGTAACATCGTACCTTGAACCTGCAGAATTACGATTAACCAATAACATTATTAAGGATTCCCTTATTAACAAAGATATATATGCTCATGCTTAGATGTCACTATAAGGAAACTTAAATACTGTTTATGGACCCTTATGGAGCGTAACTCTATTAATCCATAGTTCTATTTCTATTATCGTTAGACATGTATATTATACAGGTCCCCAAATAAAAATATATTCAATTTGAAAACAAAGACTCTAGATATACATGATAGTTAATACATGATAGTTAAATAAAGATAAAATAATACCGAAATAGTTCTAATTTAGTTATTTCGGGGACCTACCTCCGTGGCCACATCTCTGACATCTCTCACCCGTGTAAAGTCTTCCACCAAGAGATATTCGGCCTCGGCCCACCCATGCATCGTTCATTTCTCTGTTTTATACACACTTAACTTACTATCGACCCGTCCTTGTCCCAAATTGACCATTTTTATATTTGGGAATCCGTATATATAACAAATATTTAGGTGCTTGTATCTACGTATCTTACAAAACAAATTGACACTCTAAACACATATTTGCCTATATTTCTTTGTGATGATCACTATCCAAAAAATCATGTAATTACTACCTAGGTAATTATTCCGTGAAATAGATCATATAATATGATTTTAAGGAATATTGTACATACGTACCAAAACGATCTTATAGACTTCCTACAGATAATGTAATATTATTTCTTCTGGAAGTATAGGTCTGAGTTAAAGTTGGTATTTCCCCAGCTTGACGAGCCCGAAGTAAAAAGGTACAGCAGATAATGGAATTAGAGTGCCGAGATGATACTATTAGAAGCAATGCGGGAGCTCTGTCAACGCTTAAACGCATTAGTCGGTTTCTTTCTTTCGATAGCTTTGAAACACAATAGTTCTAGAGTAGGTAGGTATTTGCACTAGAACTTGAGATCCAAGAAATTCCAAGTTATTTTCATAGCTTTAATTAAGAATATAATTATTTTTACTAGAATATTATTTGAGTTTCCGTTTGAGTTTACTATAGCGTAAAGAACTATGTTTTTAGACTATTACCAATCATATTAACTGAATCGGTTATTACGAAAACGCCTTAATAAGTCATATTTTAAACATTTTCAGGAAACAACAAAAACATCTGATGAACATATGAAATGATGGAAATGATAATTTAACATTATAAATGTGTTGATTAGGCTTGGACAACGTATTATACCTGAAAGAAAATGTTCTATATTGAATAAAGCGCAGAAAAACATTTTGAAAATTTGGACTTTTGAAATAAATGCCTACAATCAAGTTATACCGTTTAACAAGAAATGTCTACAAAGTAAAAATAATTGTTACATTATTAACCTAAAAATTTAAAATTTTTGTCTTGGGTCTCTATTATGGCTAGAGTTTATGATTTATTCATAAAAGGCTTTATGTTCATCGTCAACCCACTGTAGCGATATCTTTATGTTTTCTATGTTGCTAGCTAAAAGTGGAAGACTTGGGTGTCAAAAGCATCGGTTTTCGGTAATTCCACTTTGGTATTTTTCTTACGTTTTTAGTGTTCCAAAGGAATAAACAATAGCCAATAAACAAATTAATACCAATAGGCAATGTGTTGAGTTAAAGGGTAACATCAATCTATGCAGGTATGTCAAATAAATAGATTTTCGTACAAAACTCAGTATGGCCAAAATACGGCGTAGTAATAACCGATTCACTCGCAGCAAATTAAAAGAAACGTTTATTTTCAGTATAAGAAACTCGAATCTATTGATAAGTTATTTAAATTTTGGTTTTATTTATTAATTATTTTTCTAAAGTTAGTAGCTCAGGTTTACAATACATTGGGCTTCTAAATCCAGAGTGATCTATCTCAGGCTTACACAACATTTTAAATTAAATTGTGAAGTGAGTGTTATATCACTATTACATTATTACTACAGCTGTTTCGGCAATATTTGGCATAATTTATAAAAATTAATATCATATCAACGATGACTGGAACCAATCATGCTAAAAATTAAATTTAATTTCTACAGACTACTTGTCTACCGTCTCTGATAAAATTTGTGGCATAAAGAAACCCGACAAGCATGTTTAATTTAAGATTCTACTTTGACATGTTTGAATAAATTTCCCATAGAGTTTTACATTTAAAATCGCTGGTATGTTCGTTTTTATCAAATATATCTGTTTGTGATACATAAAATTCATAGTATCTTTCATCTAAACACATGTTTTACATAAAAGGCAAGTAGAGCGGCTTTTAAAACCGCAAGTTCGTTGTTTAGATGATAGACAAGTAAAATATTCGTAACACGCTACAAAAAGGAGGAGGTTTTTATATGTCCTAGTTGGGGGATGCTCGTCTCCTGGGGTTGATGATTGATCTTAGTCTTAAAAACAGACCGACTTTAAATAAAAAACCTAATGTAAATATTTTTCGTCATAATACATGATTAGAAAGTTAGTGTCATGATTAGACAAATAATTCGGCACTTCATCTATTTGCAAATCATATGAGAATAATATTAACCCTGGAGTAGACGCACCAAATTTCATAACTCTAGAAGACGCGTCGGAGTAACAGTCCGATTTTAAAAGTGGTCAAAAGATGCTAGATTTTCGTAAAAATTATGAAATATTTACAAAGTATCATGATCTCACATATTTACATCTTTTATTAACAAATTACCACTACACAAATTATTAATACCCGTTTAAAATCATCATTTAAAAACTGACTAAAATTAAAGGGAGAATACTGGGCAAACTATATTTATTTTACAAAAAATAGAAAAGTACAAAAAAATTATTAGGTAATATTTATTCTATGCAAAAACAAAACATAAGTGAATGATAATGTACAAAACTGGTTTCAATTTTAGGTTAAAATGTGATGTTTTTAACACTATAGTTTTCGCCACACTTTTCTTGGTAACACTTGCCACAGAAAGTTTTGAAGAAAGTTCTTCAAAAAGTTTTTGAAGGCGTTCTTGTTCCCTTTGATATTCACACATTTTCAATTACTAAAATATAAATATTTACAAATTTGAAATAACGAATAACTAAGTTATTTTACCTAATTATAATAATGTTGTTGCGGCAATAATATAACTTGGGTAGACGCGTCGGACTCATAGTCCGAGAATTGCAATATTTATAACAAGACTGGACGTAGTGCTGTACCGTCCAAGACTAGTGTAAATAAGACCGTTTCTAAAAGATACTTAGAATTACCGATAAGTCACGTTTCAGGAAAAAAAGTTATTTACGTGTAAGATGCACGTCGGACTGAGAGTCCGGGCGCGTCTACCGGAGGGTTAAATATGAACGATTATTGATAGACAATATCTATGTTGCAACATAAAATATAATTTTATATTTATAAACCTCTAGTAGAGATATAAGTAAGTAAACTTTTTATGAGAGAAAAGAATATCCGATTTTTATACTACAAATATACGTCATTTAACCGACCTTAAATCATTTATGACCGGTTTCATTATGTATTTTGACCATAAGTTGACTATAAGTTTATATTGGCAATTCTTTAACAATCTACAACTTTTCACATTCTAAATTAATAGTTAGTTAACTATCGGTTAAGTAACGTTAACCAGCCATTATGAAATTGGGCCTTACAGTAAACTAACATTTAATTTACATGCATGTGAATAAAGTTGTTCTCTTATATATCTACTTTCATGTTATTTTGTTCCTCTTGGATTTGAATTTGAACTTGAATATTCTTCTTTAGCATGACGACCTGGATACAACACGTACTCGTATACAAAAAGTTAGGTGATTTCTAAAATTTCTTTCTCTTAAAAACTTGATAGTTATAACTCTCTAATTAGACTGCTTTAAACTGATCTGTTGAATCGTATGAAATCTCTACAGATACTTGAACATTTTAAATTTCGGATTCTTATACTGGCCAGACGTTCCTATTAAGTACAATTTTTATCTTTCTACACAGCGCATTTCTTCAATATTCGTCATTATATTTTATGTATTGCAACAGCTTGCAGCACAGTGATATTTCGAACTGTTCCTACAATTATCTAAAACAGCATTTTTTTAAATACGGTTTTAATCATGTTTAAATTAATAAGTGAGTTTTAAAAATGAGATTATTTAAGTATTAACATTTGTTTACGATATTATGATTTGTTTGTGGCATTTTCTTCTCATCCAGTAATTGGTATAAGTACTGTTGGATGGTGTAGACTAAAACAAATATAAATATATAATAATAATAAAATTATCTGAACTTGTTGTAAACACAAATTTCAATGCACTGTGTTCCATTTTCACTAGAAAGATGTTTGCTGCTTGAAAATCTCAAAATTACTTCTGAAAAATGGAACACTTGGTGTAGGTATCTTCTTTAAATTAGTTAATTCTAGAATTAGTCATCATTTTCTTCCCACACCAAAAAAGTAATAGTTACCTCTTATACGAAAGTACTTGTGAGCGCTTATATAAGATTTCTGTATCTATAATAATGTTAAATATCTCCAAAACGGCTGGATTCATGTATAGGGTATACCTACGCAAAAATATGATCTATTAAATGGTATTTCCGAATATACAGGGAAGTCTATTTAAATTAAATGATATAGTTGCGGCACAAAAATATTTGGCCACCCAGTATACTCGCCAAGATTATCACTTCCCTTAATAAATTGATTTATTTCATCAAATGAAGGAGTTATATAGAAAACTTACCCTGTATATCATCGATGTCAATGTCTCACCTTTTGTTTTAAAATGTTTCAGTAAGGTTTTGTATTCACTGCCACAAGTAAAATATAAAAAATACCTAGTTGTAAATTTTTTGTAATGTGTATTTTTTGTCATCTGGATGTAGCAAATAGGAAACCAAATTTAGTCAGATTCAGAGTTTTGCATAATGTTCTACGCTACATCACTGCAAAATGCGGGAACATTACGTATGTATCAAGAAGGAACTGTATCCTTTAATATTTTAAGAAACTCGTATGTTAGTTCCGAGTACCGTGCTAACATGTAATAGGATTCCGATCCAAAGTGCTTATAAGATCGTTTGAACTAACATGGAAATGCAATCTCGTCGACTCTTACATCTTTGAAATGGTACATAGGAAGTATTTGTAGGTGTACACATATCTTTACGCTGTTATTATTCCAAATACGTAACTTTCTTGCTGGAAACATGACATACATAAAATATTGTACCAATAAACTCATTACAACTAGAGAACCTGGACATTTAAAAACAACCAGTATTGCGTTACAATTTATTAAAGATTAGAGATTTATGGTTATATTGATGTTTTAATAATTTAAGCGTTTCTAGTAGAACTATGTATGTACTTTACTCATGTAAAGTATGTACTTTAGAGATGTTGTAACTTAAATAAAATATTTGTTCTTATCTCTTAGCTTTATAGATTTTCTTATAATTAATTATTATTATTATAGCAGAACCAATTATTTCAAACCACAACCCGCATAAGTCATATGTCGAAAGTCTGTCCCATTTATAAGAAAGGTGACAAACTGGATATTGAAAATTTCCGTCCTATTTCTCTTATATGCAACTTTTGTAAAGTATTTGAACATTTGCTTCATAAAACTTTATATCAGAGCATTGGCAACAGAATTTCATTGCTTCAGCATGGATTTATGAGGGGTAGGTCTACTGTATCAAATTTAGTACAGGTGACACAGTTCATTGCGCGATCCATAGACAATTGTACTCAGACCGATGTAGTTTATACAGACTTTTCCAAGGCGTTCGACAGACTTGATCATAGCATTTTACTAAGTAAACTTAAAGGTTTTGGCTTGTCAGAGCCACTTCTAGTTCTTCTAAATTCTTATCTTCGGCATAGAAAACAATATGTTGTTTTCAATGGTTTCAAGTCCGTCGAATATCTGGGTACCTCAGGGGTTCCGCAAGGCTCTATTTTTGGCCCTCTATTATTTAACATATTTGTAAACGACATTGGTGACGATCTGGATGTCAACTACCTCTTATATGCGGATGATCTAAAGTTATTTGCTGCAGTTAAAAGTGCCAGCGATTGCAAACGTTTACAACACAACCTTAATAAAATAGTTAGTTGGTGTCAAGTGAACAATCTCCATTTAAATGTTAAAAAATGTAATATCATGTCTTTTACGCTGAAGACTTCCAGAACATCATTTAATTATAATATTGATGGAATTCCGCTAGAGAGGCCTGGTACGTTTCGTGACCTTGGAGTAATTTTTGATCAAAGGCTTTCATTTACCAGTCATGTTGAGTCTATTGTTTCAGATGCATTTAAAACATATGGTTTTATTGCCCGCTGTAGTCGAGATTTTACAGAGACCAAAACCATCAAAATGCTCTTTAACAGTTTCGTAAGATCGAAGCTGGAATATGCTTCCACTGTTTGGTGTCCTCATTACGACGTACATATTAACAGCATCGAGTCTGTACAACGTAAATTTTTAAAGTTACTGACTTTCAAATCGGATGGGGTTTATCCTCCGATAGGTTATCCGCAGAGTGAACTTCTGAAGGCACATTCTGTAACTAGTCTGTTGGACCGACGCACTTATCACTCTGTATTATTTCTTTTTAACGTATTACATAATAAAATTGACTGCATACAGATACTTGAGGAATTATGTCTACATTGTCCTAGAACTTCTTCCCGCGATAATGCGACATTTTACTTAAACACTCCTCGTACGAATGTCCTAAAATTTTCACCCGTGCATGCAATGTGTAATAACTATAATAAGGTAAAAAATCAGGTCGATATTTTCTCGTGCAGCATTAATTACCTTAAGTCTGTTTATTTAAAATAATTGTTTGTGTATTGGCTGCTTTTCATTTTTTTGTTCATATTTGTTTTCTTTGTGTATTGTGTTGCCTATATTGTATATATATTTTTTCTTTTTTTTCTTACCCTCCTGTTCTGTAGTTGGGCTTTGCCTGTAGAACAGTGTACTTTCAAAATAAAATAAATAAATAAGTTTAATCGTAATCCCAATTTCAGAAATTTATCAATCAGTTTATATTTTGCTTATATTTAAATTTCAGTAAATGTAAATGATATTGTGTCTTATTCGTAAAAATAAATATTTTGTTTCTGTTTTATGAATTAATAATTATTTTTATTCTTGTATTTAACTAGATAAAATTGTCTTCCAGAATACATTGATATTTGAGTTAATGCGCGGTTCGTGTGTTATAAAAGTGATAGTGATGAAGTCCATTGAATAATGTTGAAAATTATTGATCACTGGAAAACTAATATCAAAAGAAATTAAGAAAGAAGGAAACAAATACAGATTCCTAAAATCGGTTGATTTGACAAGAATAGTATTAAACAGCCAACTCAATTGTGATTTACCTGATTATGGTCAGGTAATTAGACATTGGCCATTACATGAAATAACAAATTTGCAATTTATATAACAGCTTATGTAAACTTAACAGCTCAAGAAAAAATAGTTTATGTAACCTAATTCAAATGAAAATAAAACATTTATGCTATGCTATGCCTAGGTATGCAAAGGAATAACTTTTTATAATTATAACTAATATTTTTAAGATATGTCGCAAAGTAGTTGTTTGCGACATATCTTTAAAATAATAAGGTCATTCTTTTGCATACCTAGGTTTATAGGTAACAAGGAAATATAAAACTTTATCGAAGCGTAATATTTGATAATTTCATTAATAATTTATCGCTTAGTTAATTTTTTGGTTTAATTCCTATATAAAGAAAGATATAAACAGTTAAATAAGCCAATATATAATATTAAAAATATAGTATATATTTAAAATGTTCAAACGAAAATAGATAATCAAGATGTAATTTTTAAATGCTTTCTGCTCATTCGTTTTTTAACTATAATGCATGTAAAGTGAAGGTTCAGCACATTTCAATTTTGTAAAATTTAATTTTCATATTACGTCTGATAGTTTTTGAAAATACGTATAAGCATAGCACAGCACCAACTTGTAAAAATATGGATAGCCATTATCTACAATGAATGTAATCTAAGTTTTATTTGAAATAACGTGAGGAAACTGCTTTCCTTCAACTGACACTAATGCCACAGTTATATCCTAGAAGTATAAGTAAATTATGCGCTGGTAGCATATTATCCTGCAGCATGCAACAATGTGAATGATTACCTTGTAACAAAGTTAGAAAACGTAAGACCAAGGAAGTGCTATAAAGTAAACTTGTATTTGGTAGTCGCTCAACATTTTTTATGCTTCTTATATTGGCAAAGATCAATCTTTATATTACAAGTTGTAAAAATTCTACCGAACAAATTTAATGTTTTCAAAACTATCAAAGTTACACGAACATTCTTCATAAATTTCCTCGTGTCATTCCAGTCCCGAACATTGGAACTGCCAGTCCTACATTATTTTATATTTACTGGTTTTGGTTTTTTTGGCTGCTTGATTTATGAGATTAGGAAATATAGCTGTACTAAATTTGTTTTAAAGTTATTGGTAGATTCGATATGTGAAAAGTGGGTTATTTTGAGGAACGTGTACGTTCTATTTATTGCCAACATTCGTATACCTATGTGAACTCAACGATATATCATGGTAAGAATAAATAAAGATATATCAAAGAATTTATATACCGTGTGTCCTAAAACTATGGAATCAAATTCATATTTTCTCCTAGTGCAGATTAAAAAAAATGCCGAAACAGGTCAATTACAGGATATAGAAATAGGCAGTTTTCTTCAATATTTCCTATTTTTTGTGCCATGTTTGACGGAGCTATAACATTAACATTTTTGTTTAAATAGGACGCTCTATAATTCATAGTATCAATAGCCTAGCCCTTCTAAAGACCAATAGAGTTTAAAAAATGTTAAAAATTTTCCTTCTGTCTGTCTGCCTTTCTGTCTTTTGTCTTCTGTACTTTAATTAAAAAGCGCACCTACTTTATCTATTAATATTTTTCTTATTTACAAACATTCACTTTTTGCGACCATTGTGTATGTTTTTCTTGCATCGGGTAAGGATGTTCTGGACTCCAAAATTTAGTATTTTGGCTTTTCACGGTTCCCTTTAAGGAAAAAGTTGTTTTGTCAGAGAAAATTATGTGATTATGTGATTCAACAATGACGATTGAATAGGTAGTTCCCAAGGCAGTGGACACTTCAAGATAAGAAACACATTGATGCCAGAGCCTATCCTGATGATATCTGTAAGAATGATTGCAAGATTTAACTTCCGTAAGCCATTTGAGGTTCAAATGCAGGATCTTGGTGACTGGAAGTTGTAGATTAAATCTCTGGAGGCTGGCAGCCTTGTATGGTTCACAGATGGCTCCAAAACAGACAGAGGAACAGGAGCTGGAGTATTTGGTTTGAGACCCATCCATTGGAGACCCATTTGGAATCATCCCAAGCTATAGTCTGGGGACTTATCCCAAAAAAGAAGACGTTAACTTTGTGATGCCACTTTTAAGACCTCAGAGTTCTGCGACCTAGGGATTTCGACCAGTTGATGATCTAATGGATGAGTAAGGATCTTCAGTTATGGCGAGCATCATATTTTCGCTTACCGTTCTTCGCCTTCCTGGTCCAGGTAAATGTTTTATATTTCCACGGGTTTCTTCAAATTCTGTGGATATTTTACTTATTGTAGCTCGACTAATTTTCCGTCCAGAGATCCAGAGAAGTCCATTTCACCATAAGTCCAGATACTTATGGTGAAATAAGTCATATACCTCCTGTTGGGAACACATTTTATCTCTGCATAATGATAATTAAAATTTTAATTCTGTTTTTCGCTTAAACGGGTAACCATGTTTCAAAATAATTTAATAACAAAAGAATTGGTTGAAGGAATTGGAAACTAAATTGATTCACTAAGGTACAGTGGTAAACTTTGTGTGTTTAGTTTATTTGCTGCCTAGGATTTTCTTTCTTTTTTTTTTGAGGAAACAATGGTTTAAAGTAACTACGGTAGGAAAAAGATTAATACATACAGTAGGTACGTATTTTAAAATACAGAAGAGCCATGAAATAATCAATTCAACATAAAAGATAATTTTTAACATTTTTTAATGGTTATGCCAAAAAAAGTAGTAGTAGTAGTAGTAGTAACATCATTGAATTCGTTTTTAAAAGGAGTATCTATTTATACTATAAAATATATAGCGTCCTATTTAAAAAAATATTGGTAATATTATAGCTTCAAACATGGTAAAAGAAAAAGGATATATTGCAGAAAAGTGGCAATACCTGTTTTTGTTAACCCGTTTCAACGTTTTTTTTAATCTGAACTAAAAAAAATATGAATTTTATTCCATTATTTTGGGATATGCCCAAGGGACATACTTTTATATTTGTATTATATCTATTTTTATATGTAATACCTACTATGTATTAGTACTCCAATGAAATCATGATTTTCCTCTAAGAAATTCATTTATAATTGTTATTTAACTAAAAACAAAAATATGCAAAACTCATTAAAACTGCCTCAAACTACAGCTACAAATAAACAACCTCTAATGAAATTACTGTGAACAGAAGTTGCATTAACATTTTTAGGATGATTTTTCTGCTTAACCTTATTTGATGGTCTTGAAAATCTTGAACTTTGAATCTGGGTATTGAATATCTAAAACAGGAAATACACATTTCGCATTCACTGTTAGTGTAAGTTATTTAGTAAGTAAAATCTAAAAATACTCTCATGCCACAGTCTCTATTACTAATGCCAAACTCGTCACTATATGTTTTTACAAGTTATGTAACTGTTTCCAAATAAGTTAGTTAGAAACTTTTACTTTTTAACTTTCATATTATATTAATGAGAGTTTATATTCTGGGAGTGGTTTTTGATTTTGCGGTACATTTTTTATGTAATAAGGTAATAATATCAAAGTAATAATTTAGAATATTTTGATAAGTACCGGCCAGCGCATACGTTGAAACAATATTATCTACAGAATATTTCGGTAACAGTATACCTAATTAAAAATTAAAAGTAGGTACCTACATAATATACAATAACGTATTTAAAGTACAAATAGTATATATCAAAAGTGATGCTGTGATTAAAATTAAACATATCCTTTTAAAGTTTTACTCAACGAATCACTTCTAAAAATATTTTAATAAATTTATTAGCCAAACGAATATGCATCTATCAACATTACTTTTACTTATATTCAGAAATGTACGTATCTGTTATTATATAATCATTATTAATCCACAAGCATTGTTACTAATAGGGTATTTCATCCCAATTTCTGCAGATAAAGAGAGAAACATTATTTTTCTTGTGCAAAAAATCTTGTAATACTTAGCAGGAAAATTAGATTATAAAGAATTCGCAATAATAACAAGCTCTCGAGAAAAGAAAACGGCGGAACATTAAGGCTCTCTTGGGTGTAAATTATATCTGTAATACCCCACGATCAGGATGAACTATATTACATTACTACGGAACTTGTTTCTCACTCCAAATATCCTGTTTATGACACATCTAGGTCGCTGTAATATCGCGTATCAGCACATTGTAGATATCGATCGATACCCCAATAAAAAATATGGTTGCCTTCAGTTATAAAATGTGAAAACTATCACATACTGTGCATAGTATGTGATAGTTCTACAGGCTTATAGCACGCTCTTTTAAACAATCTATATTTTTTTATGAAGATGAGCTTACATGCCCTCGGTGCTTAGTAGTGCATGGTCTAGGTGCTTGATCTAAACAATATCCTGCAAAATTCTAATAAGCCCATGAAATTATAAAAATCTTAAACAATGAGTAATAACAATACTATATAGATTGTAACAATTAATTCTTGGATAGGGATAATTGTTTCACTTATGAAAAAAAAATATTTCTTTAAAATTGTTTTGGGTTAAAATAATAATCACGGGTATTACTTTGGGAGTTATTTAGACGAAAAGTTCTCATGAGTCCTCCGTATAGACAGACAAATACAAAATAATGGGAGTTCCGTGACTAAAAGTTGGGGCTTACTCCGAAAACCAATTTCTAGCTCTAAACAGCGTAATCGGGCCCTCCTTTGTATACGCGCGATAGAATGGTGGCCAGTCGTCTGGCAAGCCACCATCTACCAACGGCTAAATCAACAATAACGTCTGACATGTATTAGCACAAAAATAGAAATGCGGATGATCACCACATAAACTTTTTTTGTCGTATCACTTCCAAAACTCCATATCGTACAAGTTTCCTGGATAAACTCTTGGGAGGAGACAGTCTAGCCAGGCACTGTCAACTGAAAGTAGAGATTCTCTACTTTCAAAGGTTTATGAAACACATAGATGGGAGATATCCTCTGGCTAGAAGTATATAGCCAGGATACTGGATAGGGATGCCTAACTCGAAAATTCTGATGATCAGGTCTTGAATGGGATCGTTTGGTTTACAGATGGACCCAAGACAGACCCCAAGAGCTAGAGTTCGTGGCGCGAGTTACGAATTAGGGCCAAAAACTTGGCTTTTTAAAAAGATTTCTAATTCGTTACAAAATGAGAAAATAAAATTACAACTGCTCGATGCAATGCTAATTTATTAACTTACTATAAAATCAAGTATTAGATATATGGCAATGCACTGCTTAATTGCAGCGACAGCGTTTTATTTGCTAGCTGGCAGATAACGTAAGATCGTTGAACGTAACTCCTCCATCACCTGAGTGGACGTTAGGGTAGATTCAGGTTCACCTGAGGTTGTTGTTCTTGAAAAGTCACAATGTTGTCAGTAGTTTGCTGTTGCCTTGCTGATCTAACTTTTTTATATTCATGGAGGATTCTGCAAATGAATAAAACAAAAATTATGAAAATAATTAGATACAAATTAATAGTCCAAATGTTCGGTACTTCGAAGATTGAGGAGTCTTCATCTGGAAGGTCTTCTTCAAGCTTCAGTAGGCTTCTTTTGACGTCTTGATTATTATCCAAAAATACGTTTTCTAAATTAATTGCCTGAAGGGCTTTAGATTTTTTATTTGAATTAAATTGAAAACTAGGAGTACTCAAAATTTTTATCTTTTTTGATATTTCTTGACCTTTTAATACAGTATCATCAAATCTTAAAGAGCAACTATTTGAAATAGAAACAATAAATGTTCCTTCAATATTTTGACTGTGAAAATCATGCATGCAACTAATTTGAATTTTAGTTTTATTAACAAGAACTAAGATCCACGTGTTTTGGTTGATCTTCATGACAATGTTTTTCATTAGCTGGAATCTTGTAGGCTTGCAGGATGTTACGTTTCTATGTGCATTTAATAAATTGACTATACAGGGTGATTCTTGATTTCTGGGTAATAAATTATTTTCTTCGCAGAGAAAACTTTCTGGTTCTATGCTTTTGCAGTTTTTCGGTATTGTGTAAAATTGCTCGGATATTAGGAGGGAGTTGTATATAGGGACTACCGTTTGGTATATGTTTGTATTGGCTTGGGATATCGGTAATGAATATACTTTAATGAAACTGTATACAACGTAGTTGACTAATGGAATGTCAATGAGAAATACAATTTGAAATTCAGTGGAGTAGGCTTTTATGGATATCAAATCTTCGAATTTTAATATGTTTTGTAGTTCGGGGTCTAAGGGAAATTTATATGGATGGATGTCTTGTCTAATTTCAAGCAGTTCGTTTCTGAGTTCGCTTGGTGTTAGTATATTTGAGTGCATGAAGTTCATTTTTGCAAAAGATGTAGCTATTTGCAAATTTGACAGAATTCTAATGATTTCATTTAAGGAGTTAATCATTTGAATTAGGGTGATGTGCACTTGTTGCATTTCTTCCATAATGTAACTTTGGTTGTTTATATATTTTATAATTTGTTCAATTTGTTTTCCGAGTGTATGTTGATTGCGTATTAGTCCATCAACTGTCCTGTTAAATTTTCTTATTGTGTTTAGAGCCAAGGAGAAGGTTTGTTTTTCTGACTTTATTATCCTCTTTTGATTTTTTGCAAGTTTTTCCATCTGCGTATGTATATTTTTTGCATCTTCTGCATCCATGTTACCAGTAATTAATTTTATTGCACTACCCACAGCATTTAATAGACCACGTTTTTCCCTGCTTCTCGTTGGTATCAGTTCTTCTATTATTTCCTTTACTTCTTGAATTAGATGTTTAATTATGGATCTGAAGTTTTGAGTTTCGTCTTGATAATTCTTTATAGTTGAGTTAGCAGCAGTTTCAATTTGATTAAAGCTTGTGACAATTTTCTCGTATTCTTTTATTATAGCTGACGTATTATATACTTGGATTAAGGTCCATGTGTTTTCGATAATTTTGGCATTTCCTAATTTTATTGGTAACAGCCCTATATTCTCTTTTATTTCCTGGATGTCTACTATTGCTGTTGCTGTAGCGACGGCTAGGGCGATGACCCTGAAACAGGACGAAATGTCAGCTAAGTGTAGTATTTTGTTTCTATTGGTTTTTACATGTTTTATTTCACATTTATTATGGTCTAGTACTCGTAATATTTTCCAAGGTCCTATAAATCGTCGTACTGATTGATTTCTATTGTACACCCTTGTATAAATTATGTCGTTAATTTTAAAAGGGGTAATTTCTTTTGTTTGTTTCTCACTTCTTTTTGTTTTTTCTTGTTGCATCTCCGTTGTTCCTCTGTGGTTTGTCTTGCCTTCATATAAATTTCTTATAACTTCCAAACGATCTTCCATCGGTACATTCGTAACCTTTTTTGTACATCTGATGAATGTCGGTCCAGTGTCTGAAAAATTATCTACATATACTTTCGTAAAATCTTGATACATCTTTTCTTCATCAAACCATAGATAATATGTTTTCTTTCCGGTGGTATATTCTTTTAGAAAATTCAGAATAAAATCGTAATTCTCGTCTTTGGGTATTTGCGTTTCTATGTATTCTTTGCCTTCAATTTTATTTCTTTTAGTACGGCCTCGTTTTCCATACCCTGTATTTACTATTATTTGACAAGGCTTTGAGTTTATTATACTTTCGACGATTTCTATATTCTTAGAAAGTTCGTCGCTTGCACTGGGATGAGCTGTTTGAATTATTCTGTTAATTTCTTCGTTATCTGTTGGTACAACTGAATCATCTGTGATCTCTCGTAAAGCGTTTTCAAGTTCGTTGTCGTCTACTTGTGGCATTATCGATACGTTGTCAATGTCTTTACTAGTTCCCTGTATAGTTATGGGGTTTGTGTTTATTCGTGATTGAGCATCTGCTATCACATTTTGTGAACCTTTTTTATATGTATTATCGAAATCATTATTATCATTATTTTTTGCTGTGATAAGGCAAGAAGGAATTTCTAATCCATTTTCTAATTGTATGTGATGTAAAAACCCTTTTCCCGTATTAGACGGAACTTTTATAATTTGTTCGCACTTTAGTGGAATCTTATATTGGAAGAGGTTACTTTTTGGAGAAGTGATTTCCTGCAAATTCTTTAGGGGAATTGTTACGTACGGAGTAATAAATTTATTTTTAGAAATGTCAATGCTTGCTTGAAGTTTTTGTAAAAAATCTATGCCTATCAAGCCATCGTATTTAGGATTAAAGTCAAATAAATGAAATTTTTGTTGACCTTCAATCTTGAAAACGTCCCAAATAGGTATGGTTATGGTATGTTTATGCAAACTTTGTTGATGAGCTATATTTATTACAAAAGGGGTCTCTTCAATAAATTCCTTATAAATATTTTGGGCAAGAGTCGGTTTAATTAAAGTTTTGGTTGAACCGGTGTCTACTAGAAAATTTGCTTTTATTTCTGGTATATATATATGACTGGGAGGTTGTTGTTATTATCAATATTATTTAATTCTACGTTACCTCTTGTGTTTGGCTGGGTTTCCGAAAATTTTGTTCATTTTCTTGTTCTTTCAGTAGATCTCTTGATCAATTGGTTCCAAAGCTTGTCTACCTAAGTTTTCATATGAGTCCTGGTAGTAACCGTCATAATAGTCGTTTTCGTAATAATTTTCGGGGTTTGCTTCTTCGTATTGATGATAGGGGTAGGTTTCATTTTCTTGATAATAAAGCTCTTCCGATGTAAACGTAGGTCTTGGTTGGGGCATTCGTCTTGAATTTGAAGAATTGTTCATCCTTCTTGAATTGTACGATGAGGTGTCCATTGGCGTGGGCTTTGGTAAAACTATATTTGGGTTTGGTTTAAATACATTGGTATTTCTAGGATTAAACTGTGGTCGGAAATTTTGATTATTTTGGTTTATAGGTTGGTTAGGACTTCTATAATTCCAAGGTACTGAAGGAGTAGGTTGGTTTGGTTGAAAGTAATTTGGTAAACGATATGGTAAGTTGCTTGGTTGACGTGGGGGTTGATTAAATAAAATTTGTGGGGCCGCCTGTACCTGTTGTCTCACATTTTGTAGTGGGGGTGGTCTTGGTATTGGTTTTTGTATATTTCTGTTCATTGTTGTAAAATGGTTCTTCACATATAGGTAATTTTCTTCTTCGATGGTCATTTTGAGTGCATCTTCTAAAGTTAAGGGCGTTTTGCATCTCAGTATTCTGCTTAATTCAGGGTCTGTTCCTTTGAGGAATGCTTGTAGAGCTATATCATTGTACATAGTGGTCTTGTAAAGTAAGACAGTAGATGTATCTATAACTGCGATTTTTGCTAATATTAGGTCTCTAAGATCCTTGCACCTTTCTCCGAATTCTAATGGTTTTTCATTACGGTGTTGCGTTAATGTTAATAATTCTGTTGTCAAAGTATTTTCAGAGCGTTGATCTCCGAATCGTCTTCTAATTTCTTCTTTAATTTGCTCCCAAGTTATGTCGGGGTTTGTAGCTATAATTGCTTGGGCTGGTCCGACTAACTTATTTCTTATTACTTGAAATAAAGTAGCATTGAAGACTTCGTCTGTAGGTTTTTTCAGTCTGTCGATTGTTGACTGGGCTGCTTTCAGAAAAATACCTACGGTTCTTTGGTCTCCATTGAAGATAGGTATTGAATCAATGTGGTCTTTGAATGTTGCCATTGTGGTATTTTCTTGTGTGTTAGCGATGTCTGATATTATTGTAAGATTGTCAAGTATATTTATAATTTCGTTAATGTCTGAAGGGTAGGACATAAAGGAACAAAAAGAAAATTGAGCAATTTTACTCACCAGATTTTCATGATGTTAATCCTTTATATGCTCACAAAATACACTCTACTTCACAATTTATGTGTTGTAGCTACACTTCACAACACACGGCACAAACTGAAGAAACAATAAATTTGCTTATTTTTTCTTGAAAATGTTCTTATCCTAGGTTGAAAATTTTCTTATCCTAAAATGAGCTTCGGCGATGTTGTCCTCTACTCCTGTGACCAATCGGCGATGTTTGTCCTTTCGGTCTCGTGGTTTTCTTCTGGGAAGAAGGTATTTTCGGGTGATAAACCGCTGATCCGGACGTGAAATCGATATTCACTCGATACACTCCACCCGTTCCAAACTCGACTGCGCCAGTTACGAATTAGGGCCAAAAACTTGGCTTTTTAAAAAGATTTCTAATTCGTTACAAAATGAGAAAATAAAATTACAACTGCTCGATGCAATGCTAATTTATTAACTAACTATAAAATCAAGTATTAGATATATGGCAATGCACTGCTTAATTGCAGCGACAGCGTTTTATTTGCTAGCTGGCAGATAACGTAAGATCGTTGAACGTAACTCGCGCCCACAGGTGGGAAATTATCTTTCTCCGTGAGAAAGTATGCCACGGTCGTTTATGTGGATTTTGCTATCTCTGCATGTGTCGAACAGAATATCAAATACTTACGCTATAAGTCGTAAGACACCTTAATACTATTGGTTTTACTGCCACTAGAAGGTGTAGGTTTTGCGTAGACTCTATTTCTCCTCCCCCAGGATGTTAGAGATCTTCCAGCAGAACTGGTATTGTTCAGTTCGCATATTACCGGGATCTTCTAACTCTCAACAAGCAGCAGGCATTAAGTTAACTTATCAAGTTAGCATAGCATCAATTGCAATTGATTAGGAAATTCTGTTAGATTCTCTAGAACAAGTTGGATTCATGTAGAAATTATGAAAACTCAAGATTTAATTATCTTCAAATGTTATTCACTTGATTATTGAATTAGGTCATTCTTGAGAACTTATGTAATAATAATTAGTAGTTATATGAAGCAAGTTTTTGTTATTTTTTTTTTCATAAAATCATAGAGGACATTTAATTGATTTCGGTTATGGGATGTACTTACTTCACAGATAAATTTATTTATAGTTCTAAGTATGTTCGTTCAGTTATCTCTGACGTGATATAAATCTAACGCTCGCTGATTAATATATGCGAGAATCGTAATCCTAAACACTAAATGAAGTACGTAGATAACGCTAGCACCAGCCGAATTGGTTCGATGCACCTACATTTGTCAAAGGATTCTTGTCTATTAATCAATCTTACTAATGCCATGCTGGTACAGATTCTCTCCATTTGGATTATTTTCATGGATATTAGTTGAAGCGGCGCGTCCAACACGGGAAAGGGCCTATATAGGTCACATACAACATTTAATGAAAAATACGTGTATTAAATTACAACAACTATATGTTGGTCCTACAACAAAGTAAGCATATGGGTGGATTGCTTATTAATTCCATTAGAATTAATCGGGGATGGTCAACGAATTCTCAATTCAAAAGTAAAATAGAGTCTAAAAAGTAATTTGAGAGCTGAAATATTACTTACGTTATATCATTGGACAATTGATATCAATATAAACAACAATTGATAGGTAAGTTCGTCAAATTATTATTATTTCGTGGTTATTATGCCAAAACTTATAAGATGGCTATAGATATATAACCTTCTTAGATAAAAAATAACTACATTATAATTTTTTATTCAAAAAGTGTGAGTCAATTTGACAGACTCCTTTTTCGTTTTTAAAAATGTAATTTTCTAATAATTACTTTTTTTTATCAATTGTTGTTTATATTAGAGTTATTGTTGGTTATTTTGTGTATACTGGTTTTTATGGTTCTTATTAATAATTGCACCGGTGTTTAAATTCTTTAATTTTGTTTCTCTTTGGGTTCTATTCGATTTTTATAAAAGAATAGGTTCACCGACAAAGGCAAACATTGGTGATGACGATATTGTCATAACTTTTTTTAGGAACAAACTTTTTTTCGCAAAAATTGGTACAAATGCATTCGAGGGGCCTCTAAATCCAGTGGTGTAGTCAGATTTTTTATTAAAAAATCGCTAACAAAATTTTGCTACTTTTCACTTAAAAAAAATTCGTAGTAGGCCTTAAAATTAAAAATTTCGTCTTCAAATTTTGTATCAACATAGAGATTTTCGAGATCTATCTTTTAAAAAAAATCCGGTTTAAATCGGTTTCGCGCGAGTGTTTCCATTCATAATGGGTCACCCTGTATATATAATTTACCGCTTGTAATTCATTTTACGTTCAATCATTATTTGAAAATGACGTTGTAAGTCGAAACTGCAGTCATAAATTTTGTAAAAAATATAATGGTAAAATACATAGAAGCGTGTTTCATTGTTTTAAAAAATATGGTACATAAACGATGTAGTTGATTCGGAATATGAAAGGTATATAATTTCAACCATTTTGAAGTAATTATCTTTGTACTCTAATAATTGAAATTAGAACTAACTGGAATCATTAGAAATTCTACTGGTGTAAAAAAAGTATTCCTACATACCTACTGGTATCTAGTTAAATTTAATTTTATCAAATACTAGACGATATATACTTTATTAACTAAAACTCATTGAAATACAGCATATTATATATGGTAAAATAAGCATTTAATAAACCAGTATAAATTACAAATGTTAAGGTTTTGTAACGAAGTTACTATTTTTGTTTTTCATTGTAGCCTATGTTAACTTAAACAAGAAACATATATCCGCTGTTATTTTATACACACTGTGTGCGGTATATACAGGAATATTTTCATGATCGCCCTGTATACAGGTAATTCATTAGTTTTCCCGTATAGTTTGTATTGCTGCTTAGTATTTATCGATAAAAACTGCAATAAGTAGTAGGTTGTATTTTATTAAAACCGACTGATATCCGGGAAATTCCAAACTGTGTTTTTGCACCTATCGGCATATTGTTCATATTGAAATAAATGTGAAAATCGACAACTTTTATGCACCTCAAAATATTAATTTATTGTATTGGAACTGGATAACATTTTATGCATTTGCTATTTACAAATACTTATGTACTCGCTATTTGAAACTGTAATATATTATTACGATATAAACATGTTACGATAGCTAACATGTTTATATTATGCGAATATGTCTAAAATTTAGTTATAAACCGTATTTGCCGATTTTCCTGTAATATTTTATATGAAATTTATTTGTTAATTGAAAGACCTTTAGTTAATAAATATATTATTTTTGGTGTACACCCGGTACACCATTCTGTTTAACAAAATTATTTAAATATAATGTTTAGTTATGAGTTTGTCTAGTTACTAATAAATAATTAAAATATATTTTAATTAACCGTTTTCTTGACACTATTTACTTACTTATATTGTTGGTTAAAGTCAAGTAAATATTTCGTTAAAGACAGAAAATCCGCCGTCGGCTGAGGCCAATAAAACTTGCTGACATATCGTTCAAATCAGTATTCCACCGATCATCCTAGCAGTGTTTAGAGTAAGTCATAAGACGTAGTAGGTTTCCTTCCCAACTTTTGGTTGGAGAGGGGTTGGTTTCGTTTGTGTTCTTGATATATAATCTGTGGCGTGCGTATGCATGCCCCCAGGAAAACTTACCACCAAAAAGGATGGTTTGTGTCCCTCTATTCCGCTTCCACAAAGCCGCTTTCATTTCATTTTATAATTTGTTAAATAGTTTTACGCTTTGTTTCCTTAAACTGTTACGAAGCTTTCATTTAAAACTGACCATTTAATGCTTCCCTAAAGTAAGTTACTTACTTAGAAATTAAATGCTTTTAATTTTACTTAAGATAGTATACAGGGTGATTATTTGTTTGTGTGTGAATCAAACCGTTAATAGTAGTGTAAATAAATAATGTATATACAAAATTTTTCGACTTTTATTACTTAGGTTAAAAGAAATAATATTATAGAATAGTTATAGAAACACTGACCTGTGGCATGTGCATTTACGGCATATTCTTTACTATAGCTACCCAACCTGTACTCATTAGTCGGTGCACTCTGTGTGGACAATCCCCACATCCATTTGGATTTTGTGGCGGCCGAGGTAAAAACCAACCGTCCGATTAATACTAATATACTGAAACCGAAAATAATATAAGAACACCACAGTCCTTTCTATCACAGTTTTTACGAACTTCCAACTAATTTCTTCTGCTATTAAGACATTACCTAGCTAATTTAGTAACACGAAACAGTATACAAAATCAGTTTTGTTAGGCGGGACATTTAGACATTCAGTTTATTTTTAAAATTGTAAAAAACACTGGACAATTATATGAAAAAACTTATTTAAATAAATACTTGAACTTAATAAAAAGTATTGTCAAATTTTAAGGTAAATTTCCTGATTTAGTAATAATAAATAATTTGTTGCATGAAATGGTAAGTTTTCGCTAATTTTGAAATTTGGCAAACTTCTCCAAACTCCTCCCGACAGACTCCTCCTGGCCTCCAGATTGAGGCAAGTTGTTCTTTCTATACAGAACTGTCTGCCTTTTTTTTCACTAGTATTTTTTCGTGGTTTATTACATTTATACTATGAGTGTTTGTGGCTGGAAACAAATTCAGATAGAACTCTGATGTAACGTAGACGTAACGTAAACGATACCGATTGTAAAGTGGTCGATTAGAAACTAGCTTCCACGTACTGATTGTCAATAATTATTCAAATCTAATTTTTTTGTTTAAAGCTGCTAATAAATTGTTAAGTTCTTTATTTAAATTACAAGCACTCAAAAATAAAAAAAATATATCTGAACAAGTGAGTAATTAATTTGTGGTTAAACGGGGTTTTCCTTTTTGTCAAAAACGAGAGATTGAATCCGTATTTTCAACTCTCCTTCATATAAAATAAATGAGCTAGAACGGTTACTGGCTAATCAATTCCCCTCTTTTGCAAACAATTAAAAAGTGTGAATTTATCATTGATATTAATGGGGAGTCATACTGAATTATGATCTGTCTGAACTGTTTCTAATAATTGTAAAACTATATGGTGAAGTTGCTATTTAAAGATCAAGTAAAACTAGTTTCAAAAAATCCATATATTTTGCAGTTGTGGTAAAATATCTGCATAAAGTAATAATGCATAGATAATGTCAGACACAAACCAGTTACTGATATATTATTAATAAAAATCCTCCAAAACAAAAATATAACACGAGTCGTCTCTGAAAATCAGTATGCACTCTACTCCATTCTTTTATCAACATCTTTCTATCACAGCATTCTTTTAACTTTAGAACTACAAGCACGAGATGTGCAATACGGATAAATTCCATTAGATTTTTCTATATCCTTCTGTTATTCGACACCATTTCTAAGTCCTTTTTGAGCTTAGCATTGTGTCTAGAATTCCACACGAATAATATAAACTCGCTTGTCAGGAATATTACACTTTAACATAAGATAACCCAGCTTCAATGCAGCTGAAATCTGAATTATAAATAGGAGTGCGCGTAATATCAAATAATGTTTCAATGAAATAGTGCACCAGCTCTCGATATTTGAAATACATATTGTATTAGATATATTAACGGATCTTATGAGGAAACGATTTTAAACACGGGAATTTATGACATATATTATTTATATTTAGTTTCATCTGCATGCCCAAGATTTTTTCTAAGGTTTCAAAGTAAAGGCATACATACAATATTCAATCGCGAGCTTACAGGGAAAGTTATTTAAAGAGGTTTCACCGAGGAAGATTTGGTAGCATACCATTCAGATAAATTATTTTCAAGATAGTGTGGCACTTTCGGTTGTCAACCTAAATTATTATAAATAGGACATCCTTATATATTATTTAATTTTTAGATTCCACTCAACATTCCAAACACATTTCATGTATAATGATGGCCTAGACCTAAGTGTACCGAATCGTTTGACATATTTAAAATTTTATGTAAAAAAATTCGTTTGCACATGCAAAAATAATAACCAATTTTGACTGTATAAGAAGGGGCCTTTATTATTTAGAACCTTATCAGGAGAACGTGTAGCAAATTTAATCCCACATACCCAAATGTGCAAACTACGCAAAATACAAAGTTTTGAGGAATTCAAAGGAACTTCATTAACTTCGGATATACACTGAACTCTACAAGAATTTTATCAGAGGCTTTTACCAATGAAGATTATGAAATCGATGTCTTAGCTTACTTTCTGGCTAATCCGCAGATTCTGTTTGGTTGAATAGAATTAGGTGTTTCGCGTGGATCAATTCAAAGAATTTTAAAGAAGTATAAAATGCATAATCTAAATACAATTATTGCATAATCATAATTTACAAATGTCAGAAACCTTGAAGATGGTTTGAAAGCTTAAAGAAAATGAAATACCTCGAAAACAGTTAATTTCAGTTAATGTCCAGTTTTCGTTGTCTTTGACGGATATCTCGCTTATTAATAAAGACACAGAGGAGGTTTTCGCGAGACAATGATACTTTTTGAGAAACGACAGATGCAACAAACAGAATTTCCACAGCCCTTTTAGTTTCTGACCTACGGGTGAAATTGATAATTTGCCATTTCTCTCTCTCTCTCTCTCTCGCATTTGAGTAATCTCTAACGTTTTGCGACAATAAAAACGGGTCTGTACACAGTTTTTTACGAGAATCCAGTGGCATATAGGGGATATATATGGTTAACTTGCATTTTTTTAAACTGAACAGCCAGTAGGTATATTTTCCGCCAGTTGAATTGAGGCCGCTTTAAGCTCTTCAAAAATATATAATATTTGACACATTTCTAAAAATAACTAAAAATTTTTAAAAAATTTAAATTGGACGCGAATTAAAAATCTTTTAATTCCTGGATGAGTCTGGTCAATATCAAAAAATAAGTGACTCGTGACACAAAAAAGGTTTATTTTATATATTATGAACTGTTTTATTCAATGCGATGAAAACTCCCAGGACCCTTCCGAATTGTATTTTAACAGGTAAATATTGATTTTATATTGTTATGATGATTATTGTTCAGCAAACTATATTTAAATACAGATATCCAGAATGCAGAAATTTTTTTATGCAAGACTTATTGTTGAGAATGAAACGCCATTTAATAAATTATGTATACGGTTTTTTTTTGGGCTATAGTTCACCAACGGCCTTTAATGCATCTTCTTCCACATCTGAAGGAAGTTTTTCTTCTTCAAATTCGTCTTCGCACATTTCTATTTTACTTGGTGAAGAACAAATATGGCAACACAGGGCAGAACTGGCAGATCAGTGTACTGACAGCATGTATTGCCATACGTTCTTGCTAGTTACTGTAACTACCCACTGAGATTTTAAAATGTGACTCAATTAATAATAAATTTTTCTTTTTGATGCTTCATATTTTTTTTTAAATTTGTTATAGAAAAAAATAGAATATTATACACAATGCCAAAACATTTAACTATGTACTCACTCGCACTTTCGTCGTTAGGGAATTCAAACTTTCCACTCGTCGATAAAATATTTTATTTTCTAGTGTAATAAATTAATAAATAACTATTTTCTGCCTTGTATAACCAAATAACTATTTGGTTTATTGAAATTTTATTTTTTACAAATAGACTAACTATAAAGGGGAAATGCTAAAAACACTTTGATATTATAAAATTGTATTACATGCACTACCAGGTTCCAAATAGAAAACAAGTATACAAACATATCCGTAAATAAAAGTTCAATGTCCCAGTCGCCATCGGTAAGATAGCGAGTATAAACCGCAGAGTTTGACGTAATAGAGTCGTTTTCGAGTTGCCCCTGGTGGACTCATTCTCTCGACTAGGGGAAGAAACTCGAGTGTTTCAATTGCATTACAAGTCTTTTTTATGTAATACCTCGCGGGGACAACACTTATCTCTTTTACAGTTGCAGTCCGCACACTATGGTTACTATTTAAAAGGTCTCTGTTCCTGAAAGCACTTGGAAACTTTTACATGGAACACCAAGGCGATTCAAATTAATAAAACTGTTAACAGTGTCATAGTTTACTACGTAAATGTTTTAATTGATTATAAATTATGTCATAGTATCTATAATAGATTAATAGTAAAACTTTATTTGTTAAATTCTAATTAAGAAAAACTTATAAATTTAATCTATCCAAGCAAAGAATTGATAGGTATCGAGCAGATTTTTGGGCAAGTTAGCAAGCAAGATAATTGTAATATATAAAAATTAAATCTATTTATTTACAATGTAATAACACCAGTGCCACAGATAAAATACGAACGGACCGATACATTGTTATATTTGGAAGGATCAAAATGATGCCAACTAAAATCCTTGGCATCAATCGCAAATTATTTTATTTCTTGCCTGTAAAGGTGAACGAAAGAGGCAGAATTGTTTATCTTTGATCTGATATAGCTTCCGATGATGGAAAGTTGTTGAAAAAATGCGTTATTTTATTTTCCGACTGTGAAAATTATTGATTAATCATTTTCGGGTTGATTAATCTGTGGTAGTGCACTATAATATAGGGTGTCCCTCTATAAATTACCACATTTTAGCAGTTTATAACTCGACAACGAAAAGAGCTACATACAGTCTTCACTGAAGTTCCTAGATTTCCTTAAAATTTTTCATGCCATTGTTACCATTTCCTTAATATTGTCATCAATTTTCGGAAGAAGTTATACAGATATTTCAATCCAAAATGATGATCTTCTTTGAAATGGAACAACTATCTGTAACATCCATTTGAAAGTCTGATTATTTTTCTTTAAAAAAATATATACATTATTCCCATTCAGACAAGATTTTAAGAAAATATATTTTTTTTATAAAACTATGTCAAAATGCCTTTCTAAAACAATTTATACATTATAATGGCTCATAACTAGAGAACTAAAAGAGTCATGAGAGAATCTTTTCTTCACTAAGCTTCATAGATTATTATGGTTGGGTTTTCTTCACCACCTCAAATCATGCAATTATTTTTATGAATGGTATTTTAATAAAATTACGTTTTGCGTGGTTTTAAAAAATCTTTAAAATCTTGTCTAAATGTCTACATTTTAAAAAATTAGGCTTTCATATGCATGTAACTATGGTATTGTTCCATTTAATATAATAAAATTGTAAAGGACTATCAGTATTCACATCAATATTGACTCCAACATTTTCCGTAAACTGGGATAATGTAAACTGGCTTGCAGAGTAACATTCTTTGACCATATATAGTTTTGTTCACACCTGCTTGTACTGTTTTCTTGAACAACACCTTCAGTTGGACCTAAAATATCTTCATCACTAGAATCTTCGCCTTTATCTGAACATTCTAAATTATTTTTGTACTTGGTGTTTCAGGGTTATAGTCCGGATCTGCCACAGAATCTGAATCTTCAAAGTTCCTCTTTCATAGTCCTTTGATTTATGGAAATGCATTGTAGGGCAATTCTAATGGTGCCTACAGGGCGTTTATTCTGCAGAAGGCTGCTTTCCGGATTATGACCGTAGCAACCTATTGTGCTCATAGCAGAGATATATTTAAAAAATATAAAATATTGCCCATACAGTGTCTTTATATTTTAGAATCACTTTTATTGGATCACAAACATTTTCAAAGTAAGTTTTACAACCCACTCTGATATCCATACTTTTAATACCAGAGAGGCGCATAATTTGATTGTACCATTCTCCCAGATAAATAGATATAACAAAGCACAATAAGTTGCCGTTCTAGTTATTAGTTACTTTAAAGAAAAAAATGTAAAATCTATGTCTTACACTATGTTTCATAAGTTTCTAAAAATATTTTTACTGTATCAGTGTTCCCTTCAGATGATTTTGTTACTTATTTAACTTAACATCTGTTTTTTCTTTTGTCCAGTTATTGTATTCTACCACCCATATTTATCTTTGTTCTCTATATTCGAGATTGTCTTTACTTCTGATTATTTTATTTTCTTAAGTTGTGACAATGAGCTTACTTGATTGTATATGATAATGTCAATAAACTCTATTCTATTCTATTATTATTATTATTATTATATTCAGCGACCGTGGTAATCGAGATACGTGTAATTTAGAAAATGTAGATTATATTATTTCGTTTCCCGATACATTAAAGCATTATCATTTGTGGAAAATATAAAGCATTTTGAAGGCATGCAATCCATATCTATATTAAATAATATACTGCACGTATTCTAAAGTGCATTGTATAATGAACTATGATTAATTATCATGGTCTACAGAAGCATTTTCACTTACTTACTCCAGGTACTTAAAATGTTATTTGGATTGTTATAAATATACCATAACTATACCACACATATTTTGTTATACGTGATTGACAACCTTTATTTGTGTCGCTGCCTTTCTTCCTTATTTACATTCCCTATTATTCCTATTTTTACATGATCCCGATGTACTGATACTAATATTTTTCTGTTTAATATTTTACCGTTTGTAAATGATTTTGCATTTGCTTTGCTAATGTAAAAAGTATAGAGGGAGTAAAGTTTATAAAAAATTATATAGAGTTCATAGTTAATGTATTGTGCTTTGTTAGAAATTCCCTCATATACCTGATATAAGATTTACTCCTGTTCAATATCTGAGAGATTTATATCTACGAATAACCGTTAATCAGTCTTTCCTTGTTTATAGACGCTTGTTCAGCGACAGTTAAGAAAAATCACGGGTAGCATGGGCCGATTTATATCTTCATTTAGTAAGTTAATCTGCAGGTTTACAGTCTTCAAACCTTACACATCCTAGTAACTTGAAATTCTTCAACTAAATCTTAATTATATTTAGGAACAACTTCGTATCACCTGTTATAGAAATATTTGGAGCTGTCAGTTACATTGCAAAACATTCACGAGAGTATTACCTCTTAGTTTTTGTTGATCTAGTTTTTCTATTAACTTAATTATACAGTCTGTCCATAAAGTAACCCCCCCCCCTGCTAACTTTTGAACGAATCGAGGTAGAGAGTTTTAACAAAATACAGGGTGAATCGCGAAAAATGAAGTTGATTTTGACGATAAATTCAATTCTTCAAATTTAAAGATGGCGCCACGGGCGCTGACAACTCAATTTTTCAAATGGCAAAGTATGCCGTGTTGCACCTCATTTAAAAGGTAATTCAATTCTCTACATTCTCGTTTTTGAAAAATGACAATAGAGTTATCCTTTCTCTAGTTACAAGCGTTTGTATTAACGATATTTAAAAATTTTGCTTTTATCAAGTCTCCTTGCCTTGCTTGCCACTGTCACTGAAACGTCAATAAGGTTCGAGAAAGTAGTTTAGCGTTTAATTCAAGAGTGTTTGAAAGTGTCTACAGGTTTTTTCTTAATTTTTCATGCCGGTGGAAATTTTTCTAAAGATAGAAAGAATGGCAGACAATAACATTCAAAGTTTTGTATTTCAACAAGATGGGAGGGGGGCAGCTCATTTCTATGGACCTGTTACCGATTTTTTTAAATAACCATTTCCTAGCAGATGGATTAGCAGAAAGTGCCCGATAGAATGGTCGGCTCGTTCCCCGGACTTAACTCCTCTTGATTTTTTCTTATGGGGATATTTGAAGTCAAAAGTCTACAGAACTCCTCCAGTAAATATCGAGGTAAATATCGACGAACTACAGCAACGTCTAACGCATATGTGTAGAAATGTCCCTGCAGAAATATTAGGAAATATCAGGCCATAATTTCAAAGTAGACTTTTTATGTGCCAAGAAGTCATTGGACAACATTTTGAATAACTTATTTAATTCTTTTATTTTTTGTTATAATAAATATTTGTTCAAAATTTGTTGTATTATAGTATTAATTAACATTTTATTCATGGATCAGATTAGAAACAGAAACGCTTGTAACTAGAAAACGGCCAACTCGATTGTCATTTTTCAAAAACGAGAAAGTAGAGAATTGAATTATCTTTTAAATGAGGTGCAACACGGCACACTTTGCCATTTAAAAAAATTGAGTTGACAGCGCCCGTGGCGCTATCTTTGAATTTGAAGAATCGAATTTATCGTCAGAATCAACTTGATTTTACGTGATTCACCCTATATTTTGTTAGAACTCTCTAACTCGATTCGTTCAAAGTTAGCAGGGGGGGGGGTACTTTATGGACAGACTGTATAGGTTTTCCTTTGTAGTTGTTAAATAGTTTTATTTCTGTACTTTATCAGAAAATCACTTAAAGAGCGTTGAGCTAGATGACCTTAGAGACCTGAACCGCTAATAGTAATTACTAGAAGGCAAGCTTATTAGGACTGAAAAAAATTGGCTTAGACGTTAAGGAAACACAGAAAAATAAACAAATATTGAGGATAAGAGTGGGATTGTTTTAAGAACCCTAACAAAATCAATTGGTGGATATACTTTGGTACTGCAGGTAGGAGACACATGCCTCTGATAATATTTTTCCTTTTCTGGGACAATGGGTAACTCTCAAAAAACAAACGCTTGGTTTCACTGTCACTTACACACACCTGCTTACCTTTCCGCTTCCACTTTCGCTCTTACGCCTATCCCAGTTCCTGCTCCTGCTACTGCTTCTACTACTACAATTGCTACTGCTTCTACTACTACAATTGCTACTGCTTCTACTACTACAATTGCTACTGCTTCTGCTACTTGCTCTGCTTAAGTCCTTGTGTTAGTAGATTTAAACCGTGCTTAGTTTCATCAGGATAGCTCAGAATCCCTATTGTCTGTCACCGATAAATAAATAATACATTTTTGGGTTATTACCCGACGATACCTTGAAGTGATACTAAAACCACTTGAAGCCCATATATTGATTAATTTATTACTATTCCAATAGCCTTAGTATAAAAAAAATAATTAAATTATTCTAATTAGGATCTTTATCATTTTAAAAGATGTTGTTCTATACCTGCTTCTCAAAATTATGTATCTAAGTTAACTAATTCCTTCAATATCATAAAAATAACATTAATGCAATTAAGAAATACCTACATAGCGTCAACGGAGCACTTTAACTGATGCAAATCTTGAATTTATTCTGTAAGGAGCATTAAAAACTTTTCATTACATTAACTTATTTCAATGCATTTAAATTTCCCAAGCAAACATTAATATAAAATGCTGTCTGATAAGTAATCTTGTTGTAAATGTAAATTTTGTATAGTTTCTTATTGACCTTTATCTGTTAAACTGAAATGTAGTAAAATGAATACAAATACAACGGCCATTTCTCTTGTTTAAGTAAAAATTGATTTTATTAGCTAATAACTTTTTTCATTGGCCAAAATGCACTGAAGTTCAGAAAACTAACTAACTACCCACCCTTAATTTTGATTATTTCTCTTTCCCTGTTGTTCTATTATTTAATTAATATGTGTATTGCCAAAAATAATTCAGGTGTACCACAAGTAGGTAAGTTAAAAATAGCCACACCAAGAACAACCTGAACATACCGTAATATTTAAATAAATTGAGGAGATACCGTACATACTAGGTACATACGTTGTGGTGTTAATTACAGTAAATATGTTATATGGTATTTATTATAAATTTTATTTCATTATTGATGTTTACATTTCTTAAGCACTGTTTGGATATTAAAATGGTCATAATACCGATTTAAATCTGTACATGTATTTGTAAGAAACATCTAAAATTTCTTAGACTACAATAACTACTTGCTAATAAACATATAATTTCAATTCCGACAAGATAATAATGAATGAAATGGGACTTTTATAAATAGGTGTCGGATATTTTGGTTGTAAAAATGAGAAAATAACTAAGGAATACAGCGATCAAAGCGTAGTAAAATGAGCATTAAATACATTTTATAGGCTTCATAAGCCGGCTATCTCGGTTATAGCCCAGCTGATGTTTATACGGAATCGTTAAAGATTAGGTACCATTATTTTTAAGAATTCCCGGTGACCTATTAAGCAGCATTACGTAGTAAAATGTTAACAATACCCAATTTATTATACATTGTATAAAATCTGAAAGTAGTAATTTTTAATCTTCTCAAAGTAACATACGATTGGCTCGTTTCCAACTATTATCTTGCGGATATGTAGATATATACATCATTGACGTAGTTTTCCACATAACACTATACTGCACTCGACGCGCGTTTCGCCAAACAAGTTGGCATAATCTGGAGATAATTAAAAACTCAGTCAGTTTTTTAGTCAGGTCAGCTTTTAATCATCTCCAGATGATGCCAACTTGGTTGGCGAAACGCGCGACGAGTGCAGTATAGTGTTTTGGTGTTATGTGGAAAACTATGTCAGTGATATCTTCACACCAAAGGTTCCAACCCCTTTCAAGACTATATATATACAGCCGAGTATACAGTGCATTTTACCAGGCACTATTCAAATCTTGAACTGTTTCCATTGTTTCCGGTATATCCTGCATCTTCTGAAACAATAATTAATATATCGATAAAAAATTTCTGCTTGTGAAAATGTGCTTTCGTGTGCTTTTTATATAGTACGTGTAGGGGAGACAGGGGCTAGTTGGCTACAGGGGCAAGTTGGCACAATGCTTATATCTGCGATTGGTGTGGACGTGTAAACGCAAATACCATTAAAATATAAAATCGACAACTATCGGCAACCATGTAAAACGTGGCGCGCGCAAAGTCACGCGGTGAACACCTGTTAGTTGTGTTCGTTTGTTTTCAATACCAGTATGTAAATTTTCGTCCGCTTATAGATTTATGGATAATCTGTTTAATATAACGTATTAACTTGATTTTTTCACCGCAATTCGTTGCTAGATGGCTAGTTGACATACTATGCTAGGCAAAGTTATCAAATTATTTGTTTTTTGGAAAAAATATGTGTTGTTATAAAACCTGTGTCGTGGCAGGTTGGCACATTGGTCTCGGGGCACGTTGACACAGTGTGCCAACTTACCCCAGATTTAAAAATAAAACTAACAAAATTAAAATTAATAAAAAAAAATAGTTTTAGACACGAGAACCTACAAAAAAAAGACTGTAAGGGGTACAACACCCACTGATGTAATTGTAAGAGCTGTAGAAATGGTAAAGAATGAAGGCAGGTCAATACGAAGTGTTGCCAAAGACTTCAACATAGCATTTAGAACTTTAGCCAAATATTGCCAAAAAAAAAACCATTCGCCAATTGAAAAAGTTGGTTACACCCGACATAGATCCTCCAGAACCCAGTTTACCTCAAGGTAGAAATACTACACCACCACCTACACCGGAAGACATACGCCCATTCCCAAAAGCGCCACCAAGAAAAACTGGCACTTCGCGGCGAAAAAGAAGGTCCACAGCTATTCTTACGGATACCCCAATCAAAAATGCTTTGGAAGAAGAGAAGAATGCTTCTAAAAAGAAAAAGGAAGCTGCATCCGAAAAGGCAAAAAAAGCAGTATTTGAAAATAAAAATGAAAAAGGAAAAATAAAGTTAAATAAGAAAACCAGGACCGTTAAACATGTTTGTACAGATGAATCTTATTCTGATGAAGAGGAGGAAACTTTTTGCTTGGTATGCATGGACAGTGTTACCAGTGAACCAGGGGAAAAATAGGTTCAGTGTGTGTCATGCCATACGTGGTCTCATGAGGCATGCACTAACAAAGAGCCGCCATACATATGCTCAAATTGTGTCTCAGATGATTCTGACTAACTATTAACTTTTGGTGTTTACATAACTGTAAGCTTTATTCTACTTTCTGTTTTAGTTTTAGACGTTTTTCTAATCCATTTTATTTTGTATTCTCTTAGTAGATAATAAATTTTAAAGACTATAAAAACACTTGTTTTTCTCTATATAACTTACATATGCCAACTAACCCCAGTTAGTGTGCCAACCTACCCCCAAGTTGTGGTATGCTGGCACAATTACACTAATGTTTTTAAAAAATTGTAACTATTTAACTTTTTTTATAAAGACACTTTAAATATCCTAAAGTGTAGGGAAATTTTGCAAATATGTTCTAAATATTTTGTAATTCAGTTTAATTGTCTGTAGTGCTAAATAAAAAATAAAATATGAAATGTGTGCCAACTAGCCCCGGTCTCCCCTACCTATTTAGTATAAGTTATATACTCTAGTCGCTGTTTTAGATAAGTCACAAGTAATATTCGTATGAAGTAAGAACAAAAATCGGAGTGAAATGAGTGACTTAATTCATTAACAAAATTTCATTAAAATGTAGATATGTTTCACGGAGTACTTGTCATTTGCCATTGATAATTTAATTATGAAAAGTTATCGCTGACATGAGTTCGAAGCAGTTAAGCTCAATTTATTCAAGGTTATTATAAACCAAGGGAGATATTTCATTTTATTATGTATTTTTAACAAATTAAGTTAATAACAGGATGTGAAAGAAATTCGATTGCTTAAATAATGGGATTTCTTATGTCCAACAGTGGTTAACGCAAATGTTCGATATGTGGTCCATTTTGCTGCTGTACAATCACCAACCATTCTTCTAAATTGTACACAACATTATTCAGCATATCTGGTTGAAGTGAAACCGAGTTTTTAATTCTTCCAGCGTTGTTGAATTCCTTAACTGGTCGATAAATATGTGGGGGTGCTCCATCCTCCATAACTATCATGTTTTCAATTCCTTCGTTCTCGTTTTGTATCCGTGGAATGCCATCATTTCGTAACATAATACAGTATCCTTCACCAGTAACAGTTACTACAGATACGGCCTCTCTATGCTTTATCTCTTGAAAATATTATGCTCCAATGATAAAATTAGATGTGAAACCGCACCAAATGGTGACTTTGTTGTCATGAAGACCTTCTTGAACGATTTCATGTGGATTATCTGTTGACCATATTCGACAGTTTTGAGTATTCACCATTACTCCACCAATTAAATAGAAATGGATCTTATCTGTCCATAAAATATACGGGGTAACCATTTGTGTTAAATTTCCATCAGTATTTGTAAAAAAATCATACCTGATAGGAAAATCTGCATCATTTAATTCAAACAGTAGTTTATAGATACATTTTTAGGATTTTACGTAAAATTTTCCAAACCTTGGTGTATGGCATTTGCAATTGTTTTGATATCGAATTCACACTACTGATTGCTAACTTATTTGTGTTGGCTATGTTTTGATTTTCCCGAAGAACCTCTGCATTTTGTAAATTACTAATATTTGGTCTTCCTGATCTCGGTAGGTCAATTACAGGCCTTGATTTTTCAAATTTGCTAATCAAAATACGGTACGCTTTCATTTGACAGGGCTTTGCCCTCAAGCCCGTTTGCATACGAAGTCTTCGTAATCCAGCAGTGTAATTTCTCCCGCATTCGTAATAACATTGTACTAAACCCTCTTGTTTGTAGATTCATGTTATTAAAGTTTAAATCGTTTCAATGTACGTTTACGTGAGTTTTATTTTAAGGACAATTTTCGAAATCGGAATGATTACGTTTGACACTTGAATCAGCACCTAGTTAAAAATACAATAGATAACTACTATCAATATTGACATTTTAAGAGGTAAAATTGCGCCTTCAGACGGTTTGGAAGGAAGTAGGGATCAATATAACTGGTTGCATCACATATTTTTTATGAAACTAGAAGTAACGTATAATTGGTTGCATAAGAAATATTTGCAGGACCCTTGACTTTCTCTACCAATATATTTTTTACTATGAAATCGAAATGTTACAAATAAAATAAAAATATGAGACATTATACATATTTATAACGAATTTATAAAAATCTTTACAAACACTTTTATATTAATATAATCTAAAACTTACGTTACGAAAACTTTATGAATTATCAAATTATTAAGGTTATAAAGTAATTGTGTTTCCAAGCAATAATAAGTACAATCTTTTCTTGCAGCACCTCTTCTAAAGCATCTTCTATCATGCACCTTCTTGCATCTTTTCTTTCAAATCTAAAACATAATAATCTAATAACTGATCACTAATTACTAAAACTGATTATTATTACATTACCTGTATTATTACATCTCTCCAGAATGATAATAATTGACATAAATGGCCTAAAGTTTGTCAGCTACCGAGGAAACAAGTCAAACACAGGGCAGTTAGAGCATTTTTTTTCATAGCAAATTCATTAAAAAACTGCGGCGAAAACTTCAATGTTTGAATGTCAGTTTATATTACAATATAAATGACGCGGCAAAATGGCGACGGAAAGCAAGGATTTTTAACTTATATACATGGAAGAAACTAAAAATGCTTCTCGGGCGTGTTCTATGTAAGAAAAAAATCTATTTGTTTTCATTTAGGAATCAGCAGTTGACACGACAACTCTTTTGTTTTCCGTAGATACAGTAAAATTCGATTATTGAAGCAACTAGATTCTATCTACTTTTTGCTACTAGCTTGATTTCTTCAAATTATATAAGACTTTAAATTAGGCAATAATAAGACAATTAAACATATTTATCAGAATAAGTAAACACTAATAATTATAATTAATTAAAAAATAAAATAAGAGAAAAAGCATTTTTCGTCAGTATTTTGTTTCTGTTTTTGTTTCGTTAGTAAGATGATATGGGGAACCCGGTATATAAAACTAGCTGGCTTAAGGCGTATTTATATTTGCCTGGTTCTATGAATCATTTTCTGTGACAGACAGATACTGAATAAGTAACGAATGTAGTACACTTGTTCAGAGAGACTGACGAATCATTTTTCATAGTTTTTGTTTTGTTTTCCACTGCTACTTATTCAGTTTCTGTAAATCACAAAAAACAATTCGTAGATGACAAATGAGCACTCGCTATTGTGGCGAAAATAACGGATTAACTTCTTAATGAAGCAGAAAGTTATCATCAAAGTAATTGGTTGAATGGCTGGAGAAGTGTTCATTCACTATTTTCTGGGGCAAATGGTCATTACTTTTGAAAGTTGCCAACTCCGATCCCTTTAACAAGAGAAGTACATAATTTAGATTTCTGATGGGTTTAAATCAATCCAGTCAATGAGAAATAATAAATTATTAAACAAGTAAATACACTTACCTGTATTTTAACCAATCATATTTTAATTTGTTTATCTACAACTATGCACATTCTAAACTTATAGTTAGTTAATGGATACAAATCTGTGATATTCAGGAAGTAGTTTTTTTAATTAAAATTAGAAAGTAGAAATTCAGTTTCTGAAGGGGCGGGGAGGGGGATTAAAGCATCAGTGTTTTTTTGTAATCATGGGACGAGAAACATAAAATTTGGAAAGGTGGAAATCTAGAATAGATCTGCTTGACCTGAGTCACCTCAGGAGAAGAAATTAATAATGATAAATAAACGTAACATAAAGACGTTCCTATCCACATATTATTATGTTTTTTCTAAAATCATGTAGGTTACAAATAAGGCATTTCACATAAACTTTTATACCCTACAAATTTTAGGTTTTCAGTTTACCTAAGCGTTCTTTTAAAACAGGAAACTTTTCTTAAAATAATGAAAATCACTATACATAATAATAGAATAGAATAGAATAGAATAGAGTTTATTGACATTGCGATATGCAATCAAGTACATTTATTGTCACAACTTAAAGCAATATAAAATGATAATAATAATAATAAGAATATCCCCCTTTGGGTCCGGGGGAAGAATAGGCCCAGGGAACTTCCTGCATGTCGTAAAAGGCGACTAAGTGGAGCATATCTGTCCTCGTACCCTAATATCCTATTTACCTTAAATCTCCTTCTTTCCTTTCTATACCTACACATCCCTTTTTGCCATAATCCTTTCCTGCGCTTGGGGAGAAAGTCTCATAAACAAATCCGCAACCCAAGGTGTTATACGAACCGTGCCGAGGAATGAATGGCCCTGCGACATTGAGCCTAGAACGGTGAACTCCAGATACCAGGTGACCTCCGGTTTTACTTAGTCCTCCTGTAGTACTCGGGCGCTACTGCGGGTGACCTCCTTTCTCGACTACTCGTGGGATTTACCTCCACAACAAAAAATAATGCAGAGGCATCCACCTCTCAAAACATGGATGTGGATAGGGCTCCACCTCAAAGAACGCCCAATAACGCAAACCAGGAGATGGGGCCTGCCCCTCGGTTCTTGGTTGTGAAGAGAACTGAAGCAGATTTCACTAAGGTGAACCCTTTCATCATTGAGAAGAATATATATAGTGTGATAGGTAGTCCAAAGAGTGTAAGTAAAATTAAAGATGGTTTATTAATAGAGACTGTTTCAGCTGCACAGTCTAGATGTCTTCAACAAGTACAGACTCTTGAAGAATTTCCAATAGTGGTTGTTCCACATAGTAATCTTAATACCTCAAAAGGTCTCATATATTGTCCAGATCTCCTAAAGTGTTCAGTTGATATTTTAGATGGCCTAAAAGATCAAGATGCTATAGCGGTTAGACGTAAGAACAGGACATACTCACCTAATATCCTTTCATTTACTCAAAGGAGAAAGAGCTCCAAGATGTTCTAGATGCCGAGTAACAATAACAGTAGAACACATCTTGATAGAGTGCCCATATATGCATTCTTTCGACAACTACTGAACCTAGATAACACCTTACAAAAAATTTCAGCAAATAATAAAGAATCGATTAATATATTACTGGCATTTCTCAAAGTTATCGATATATTCCCAAAAATATAATCTTTACTGTACCTACCAAAAATTACTTGCATATAATACACGAAAATTATACTTACCTTGTAATAATAATGATGTGGCTAATGACTGAAGTAGTCGATGCCAAAAGGGGAAAAAAAATAATAATAATACAATAATAATATCCGTACTCCTTATTCCAATCACAAGGAGAACCCTGAAAATATGAGACTTGTGTGGGAGAAAACTCACTCACTTGCAAAACCACAATAGGAGACTTGAAATGCTTAGAAATGATGCGTCTCTAGAATCATTTCACTTGCATCTACCAATACAATCTATCTTTTCGTCTATCTATCCGTCTATCATCCAATCTATCTAGTTTCGGCGTTTTCGAATGGCAAAACTTTGTCTAAATATACCAGCATGTCTTTTATCCAATTTTCTTGGTCAAATCTATCTATCTGCCAATCTAGAACATTAGAGCCTTATATATAATATTATTCATAATAAATTTTTAGATTTCCTTCAATAAACGTAGCTCCGCTATTAATAGAGATATAATACAACCGTAAATACAAACATTATTGATAATAATTATGTTTTTAACAGGATGATATAACCCGTTTTTTCAGTTCTTAGTTCTGACATAATTAAGTGATGAAAAAGTTATGATTAAATGAAGAAAATCGTTCACAACTCCGTTGGTTTTTTAAAATGACTATATCATTATTCCCTATAGCGTTGAGAAACACTAAAAAAACATATTTTTAAAGAAACCACAGTCTACTATGACTTCTATTTAGAAAAACGTAAGTTTATGTCATAATTCCAGAAATGTTTGCCAAGAATCCCTCCTTCATCGTTTTAATCTTATTAAATTAGCAAGTCGACATTGATAAGATTGATATATTTGTAATGAAAAACAAATCAAATCCGTTCGCATGTAGTTGTTTTATTAGTTTATTTTAAAATATTGCGTTACATTTACTGTTTTTAATTGTTAATTATTTCAACATATTTGTACACTTACATTCAATAATTATATTTTATTGCATCAAGGTACTTGTGCTTTATGTGATGTTGCACTTTGTTGATATACATTTATATTAAATTAAATTATATTATATTAAATTAAATTATATTATATAAATTAAGTCTACTATGTAGGTGGCCTGAAATTGGGTATTGAGCCTGTTGGATGCAAACCACAAAATAAATTAATCAATAGTTGAATAAATAAATTTCAACAGGAACCTGGTTGGAGTATGTAGAATGGAGTATACAGTGTCTCAAGTTCTCACCGATAAAACTCTGAAGTACAAATTATAGGCGTTTTTTGGCGCAGCGCATTCACGAGATGAATGTTTTGAAACCATTCGTTTGGTTTCAAAACGCCTTCCGCTCTCGTTTTAAAATTGTGGAGGTGGTGGGAAAATTATTGTAGCCATTTTGCCTTCTGTGTTTTTTGGTTAGAATTATCTGTTGTGTATATTTTTGGTGCTACTTTACAAGTTAAATATAGTTTCAGTTCAATTAGGTAGTTAATTTTTAATATATTATTGATGCTCACTACTCAATCTGAAAAGTTTTAAAAGTAAAAAATAGTTATGTTAAAGTTTCAAAACATAACATTTTAGCGACTGTCAATTTGTGTGACGTAATAGATGAATCGTTTTAAAACTACATATTTATGAATACGGTTCAACGCCAAAAACTACTTATGTTCCTTATGTTACTTATGTATGAATATGTTTCCGACAACCATAACAAAGAGTAGGCTAATCTATCGAATTAAGTGATTCGAAAATCCTAAACTGAAGTCCGCAACTTGACAGAAGCTACGTATTCATGATACTTTCCTATAATTTATAAATTTATAGTACACTTCTTAAGTACTTCATAGATCACAATAAAATGTATAAAAAAACATCAGATATGTATCGGATAATAGTTTATATAAAGGGTAAATAATTAAGAAACTTCGTATACAGAATATTATTCTAGTGTACCTATAAAACATTTCTGGAATGGAAACCTTCGACTATTGACGGTTGACAACTGTGCATCATCTGTCATTGACAATAACCCCTCGAATTTCGATTACCATTGCAATAATAATGGTATTGGTAATAGTTATAGTAATAGTAATAATACATATATATATATATATATATATATATATATATATATATATATATCTATATATAAAAAGAATAATAATAATAATAATAATATTGTTTATTGATCATTATATCAAAAACAATGACATTCTATACAATAAATAACAACAATTGAGGAGGAAACCGGCAAAAGGATCCAGTAGGGACATTAAGCACAGGTAATACTTCATTTTTTGTATTAATAAATAGAATGAAGTACATACAAAAAAAGAAGAAAAAAAACAAGGTTAATACAATTAAATATATTAAGAGTGTTTAATGAAAAAAACAGTTTTAAGTTGGTAACTATTGTTATAAGTTGTAACATATTCTAGTTTTTCTATAGACAGAATAAGTTCACAGAACTAGCTGAAAAATTTTGTTTACTTGTTTCAATTCTACTGTGAACAAAAAATTTATTATCCAATCCAAGTTTATTAACATATAAATATTCAGAATAACAATGAAATACATAAAAATACTACACGAGATGTATATAAGATACGGACATATATTGAAAAACACATTACTTACACACATTCTCACTTATACACATTCTTACATATATATAATCTTGATCATTTCTTTAGGCAAACATAAATAAACTCAAGAATCACAGAAGAAGAAAATCCTTCTTGTACGTGTCCTGTAGGTTTCCATATAAATATTATATTGATTCAGCCTTATAATCACAACAATAACTAACATCTAATAATTAATAACAATAATGCCGAATCATGTTATTGTCTCTTTCAAGTAAAATAAGCCTTTATTTATATTGGAATATTTTGAGTTATAATATCATGAATATTGTCTCTTGGAACGTCCAAAAGCCAGATTTTAATTTTGTTTTTAATTTTTTTAATGTTATTTTCTTTAGTCTTGACATATGGTGGTAAAATATTATAAACTCTTGGAGCAAGGTAGGTAAAGCATCTTTGTCCTATTGTTTTATTGCATCGTGAAGTTTAGGAATAACGATTTTGTTTTTGCCTGGTGCTATAAGTGTGACTTTTATCTACTAGACTAATTTTGTTAGTGAAAATCGCCATTAAAATATTTTGACAAAACAATTGCCTTATATCAAGCACTTTGGCCTCTTGATACAGGAGGTCGGAAGGATACGTTATTTTTTTGTTGTGTATTATTTTTAGGATCCATTTTTGAATAATAATTAGATTACTTAGATTAGTATCATTCACTCCTCCCCAACCCCTTATACCATAGGACAATTGTGACTGTATTAGAGCATAATATAGAATATACAACTGTTTTTGTTCTAATATATTTCTTAGGTATTTGAATTTTGAAAGATGACCTCGAATTTTTTGTGTAACATAGTTTATGTGTAGATCCCATTTTAGGTGTCTATCGATTATAATTCCGAGGTATTTTACCGATATAACTTCTGGTATTTTAAAATCAATATCAATATTTAATTCACCAAAATTAGGAAGATAGCTGGAATATGAAGTAAAAGGTAGGTAATGAGTTTTTCACAGTTTAGTATTAACATATTTAATTGTAACCATCTCCTCACCAGCAACATTTCTCTTTCAACTATTGCTTTTAGATTTTGCCAAGAATCAGCTTCAAATAAAATGACTGTATCGTCAGCAAAAGATAAAATTGTACCTGATATATCTAATTCTAAAAGGTTATTTATGTATATCAAAAAAAGCACAGGGCCCAAAACTGTTCCTTGAGGAACGCCGTATTCTACAGTTCTTGGATAACTTATATCATCATCAATTTTTACAAACTGCTGCCTATTGTGTAAATAACTTTTTAGGATATTAAAAATGTTCCCTCTTAGTCCGCAACATTTCAATCTATGGAGTAATTTTTTATGGCAAACCGTATCGAATGCTTTAGCAAGGTCCATAAAAACACACAAGGTTGGTTTAGATATATCTAAGTTACTATACACATTACTCGTTAGATAACTAATAGCATCTTCAGAGGATTTACCCTCTCTGAATCCATACTGATTGTTAGATATTATTTTATATTTGTTTAAAAATGTTATTATTCTAAGTTTTAATAATTTTTCTATGATCTTAGCAATATTTGAAATAAGTGAAATTGGCCTATAATTTATTATTTTTGTACTGTCATTTCCTTTATGCATCGGTTTAATTACACCAATCTTGAGTGAATCTGGAAAACACCCTGTATCAAAGCATTTATTTATTATAAAGGTAAGCGCGGTGCTTATTTCGTTTGATATTTCCTTAATAGTTTCAGTTCTTATGCCATCATAACCTGGAGCTTTTTTAATTTTTAACGTTTTAATGATATTTTTGACTTCGTTCTCGTTAGTGGGCTTTAGATACATAGTATTTTCCAGCACTTTATATTGCTCTTTATTGTAACAGGCTGGTCGTTGTACTCTACAGGCTTCGCGGAACTTACTTAATTATTCAGTTATCTCGAAAGGGAGTCTAAAGTTTTACTACTGAATCGATTTATCTATCGCGGGGTTCGAGATATGCTGTGATTGACGAATAAAAAGAGTATTGACTTACCGTGGGTTATCTTATCCTGAATCTCGATGTAGGGACGTATTCCTGGGACACTTCTTATGTGCTAACACTGAGAGGGTAGTTGGGCGGATTTGCACGAAAACACAGCACTTTTAGGCAAGGGTTTTTAATAACAAATAAATAGAATTTAGAAACGTAAACAAAATAGAAATGCGAACTACTGAAATGATATTTGACCTAAGAAAACGACTGAATACAATACTAATGAACTCTAAACTGAATGACTCTATATAAAACAACGAACGGCGTCTACTTCGAGCCCGAGAAACGTACTTTACCCTGCCTGGGTGGTGTGCCCTCTTACTATGGGGAGAAGCCCCAAATAAATACAAACAACAACCTATTCCGAAGTAGTATCGTGGGAGACTGACTTTTCTTCAGTCGAAACTTTCCAAGTAAAGTTTCTTTGCTATAAAATTTGAATAAACTAATCCCATTAGTTGTTAAAGTACGTTTCTTATCTCTGTCTAGTACCGCGAACCATGACCTGTTTCTGTCACGGTGGCCAATCAAAATATTATTTCCTAGCTAGTGACCTAAAACCCTTAGATATTATCCTCGTCTCAAAGTGAGATGGGGTTACGACTTACTCTACTGTTATTATTCCTGGAAAAACCCCATAAAAAAACCAGGAGGACCTATGCCTTTGCACTATTGTCTATATGAACATACAAAAGATCTTACTTCGAAGAACTTCCAAGTACCACCATAATTCATTACAATTTACTGGCTTTAATTAGTTACGCCCAATTGGCGCTTTGTGTCCTCAACATTGTTCCGTGTCCAGGGATGCACGGAATTAGACATCCATAAAATGTTTCACTAACTTTGTTAGGCCCGAACAATTATCAATACTATTTATGACCCAAAATGACATCTTTGCTACAGAACCAGAGATGGTTTTACAAAATCTATCTATTTGAGCCAGATGTTACTTTCTAAAGATATTTACTTTACTTGACGTTTACCCTGTGTGCTTTTGTTACATTATATCCAGTAGGTTGCACAATTTTATCTGCGTACTTTTTCACAAGATTCGAGTAATGTTCACAGAAACGGTTAGCTATATCTACATTTTGTGTTATTACTGTTCCATCCTCCAAGATAATTTTGTTTATGTGATTATTTGTTTTATTTTTGTTACAAATTTTATTAAAAGTGTTCCACAAGTTCTTTAGTCACCTTAACTTTTTTCTAGAAGAGATTTATAATATTTAATTTTAGTTTGTGTTATTAAATGAGTAAGTTTGTTTTTGTATTTTTTGTAATTCATTTCTAAAGTTTTGTTGTTTTTGTCTGACAGTAGTTGTTGATACATTTCACTTTTTTTGTTTACTGATTTTACCAAACCGTTAGTCATCCATTCTTTTCTTTTTCTTTGTTTAGACGAAGTTCGTTTTAGGTCAGTGTTGTATATAAAGTTTTAATTTGTTTATAAACATATCCATCATAGAGTTTACAAACGTCTGTTCATATACCTCATTCCAGTGCTCACTATGTAAATCATATTTTAAATTATTGTAATTAATAAATTTTTTGAATTTAGAATTCTGTCTAGTACCTACTACTGTTTAGAGGGTATGAAACAAGTAATAAATAATACAATGATAATATTTCAGGTGGTAGAATATTAAAATAAAATAATAGTCAAGGTAATAGTGACTTCGCTGACCAATTGTTTTAATAGCTGTTGGACGTTTTAGTGAATGATCTTTATTACGTGTTGCGTAAGTAGGCATGCTTTACATTATATGCTGTATATGATGATCTCATTATATACAATATTGAGATCTAAATCTATTAGAACATTTTGACGGAAAAGCTCGGGTAGTTGCGACACTTACCGGATATTATTTTTAAAATCCATTTCTGTAAAACTTCTATTTTTTTATGGAACAGTTGGCCGATCCACCCCAAACAACGATTCCGTATGCACGGTGCAACTGGTCGAGAGCATAGTACAATGTTATTAAATCATTGATCTTAATATTTTTTTAAAAATATTTAAACTTGGCAATCAGACCTCTTAATTTTTTTATCAAGTTATTCAAATGCTTTTTCCATTTCAAATGGTAGTCGATTGTTATAAGTACCTACCTAAATATTTTATATTATTTACAGATGTAATTTCCATTACACCTCCACTGTGATTATCAACATACAGCGTGTTATAATTAGGAATGTTATTAGTCAATGAGGTAAAAGGAAGAAAGTGTGTTTTTTTTTCATTGGTGGTGAGTAACTTATATTTAAAAAAAATATTATTAAGTACTTTCTTAAAAATAATACTTCTTCTTAAACTGCTTTTTTTAAATTATTTTACAAGATTTATTTGGAAAAAAGAATATTCGACAAGTGTTCCTCAATGTCTCCAAAGGCTATTCTTGAATGGCTATACTTGTAATCATAAAACGATGTTATAAAACATGTAAAATCAGTAACTTGTTAAAACAACATCTTGAGACTCGGCATTTTGTTATTAGAGAATGGTCTTATCTGAGATCATAATAGAAGCTCTTGATTCCTGAAACCAAACGTTAAACATGTGCTTTTCAGTTAAGTCTACTATTCAAGGACAAAATTTTCTGAGGAACCTCTTACATGTATGTATCTCAGTGTATTTCAGTCTTATAATTTATATTTTGCCTGAGGCATATTCATTACTTTTTTGCTGTAATCATCCCGTACCCAACAGTATGATTTTTTTGTTGGGAGGTTCTACCTTGCATTAAATTCGAAGCTGGCGTACGAGTTTTTTCGCACACTATATGTTTAATGTATAAATAATTGTTTTATCTGTTCTCATATACTCCGGGTTCCATCATTTTTTACACACAGAAATATCTATACAGGGCGCCCTATTTCTTGACCCGTTGCATGGGTAACTTTTTTATTAGTAGAGATACAAAAACGCTTAAATGAGCAAATTAGTGCAGTTTCGTATTAGTAATTCTACGGTAAGGCGAAAAATTATATACGGGGGAAGGTTGAAAAGTTATTGACAAAAAACAAAAAATTTAACTTTTCTATTATCCCTCGTAGCTCGTTCATTTGAAGAGTTAGAGAAAAATGCTTCACATGTTTTTTGCAGTATTTTTCATGTAAAATGACATACACTTGCTACTTTTTATATATCTCTTAAAATGGTTGAGAATCACAGTAAAATATATTTTTTTTAAATGTAATGGATAGGTGGCTGTGACATTAACCGAAAGTCCCCTTTTTTCTCTTTCAGATGATATAACATAGTCCATATTTTATCCTTACAAAAGTAATAATAATCGTTGTTTTTAAAGAAAGTTTATTGTCACATCAAGAATGCTATGGAAATAAAACAAAAAATAAGATTCCTGATATTTTTAAAAACGTCTAGTTGGCATTTAATTATTGACAGATCATAAGTGACATTTTTAGTTTTTGTTAAGTAGTTTATTGTTTATTATTAATACTGCATACAAAATAATAGTGTTGCAAATATGTACACCAACGAAGAGAAAAATGATATGCTATTTTGTTATTATAACCAAAATCGAGATGCACAAGCTGCAGCGAATCTTTATTTTGAAACTTACATGGAACGAAGACAACCCCATCATAGAATATTTAGACAGCTGGAAAATAATATACGATTATACGGTTCTTTTTCAAAGCCTAAGGATGAAAGAAACTTCAATGAAGACACTGAAATAAATGTTTTGGCTTATGTAAATTTTAAACCTGATTCTTCAACTGCAGAAATTGCACATCACTGCAACACTTCCAAGGAAACTGTAAGAGCTATTTTAAAAGGTAACAATTTAAAGCCTTATCATTATTCCATATGCAATACTTTATATCCAGCTGATAATCAAAGAAGGATGACATTTTGTCGATGGTACATTTCAAAATTCGAAGAGGATCTAGACTTCTGGAAAAAGATTTTATTCAGTGATGAAAGTAGATTTACCAACAATGGTATTTTTAACCGCCATAATAACATAATGTGGTGCCGAGAAAATCCACATCTTGTTTCTGAAAGTAGAAATCAACGTCAATTTGGGATAAATGTGTGGTGTGGAATTTTTTGTGGCAAAATTATTGGCCCATATTTTTACGAAGATAATTTGAATGCGAATAATTACCTTCATTTTCTAAGGAATACTCTAATAGAGGAATATTTAAATGAATTACCACTTCATATTTTTAGAAATCTTAAATACTTCCAACACGATGGAGCACCTGCGCATAATTCCCGCGAGGTAAAACAATATTTACATGAACAGTTTGATAATGTTATAGGAAATAGAATGGATATCGACTGGCCAGCGCGAACACCTGATTTGGCCCCCTTAGATTTCTTTCTTTGGGGGTTATTGAAAGATAAAGTTTATGTGACAGCTCCTCTAGATATAGAGAGAGGATCTAAAAGTCTGGATTCAAGATGCAATTAGAAGCATACATGGACATACAATAAATAATGTTTTAAGAAGTATCCAGAAACGTTGCTTACTATGTATCCAACAGGATGGTGGTCATTTCGAACATTTACTTCAATATAATTAATTAATTAATAATTTCTGTTCTCAAAACATTCTTTTGTTCCATAATCCATAGCATTCTTGATGTGACAATAAATTTTCTTTAAAAACAACGATTATTATTACTTTTGTAAGGATAAAATATGGACTATGTTATATCATCTGAAAGAGAAAAAAGGGGACTTTCGGTTAAGGTCACAGCCACCTATCCATTACATTTAAAAAAAATATATTTTACTGTGATTCTCAACCATTTTAAGAGATATATAAAAAGTAGCAAGTGCATGTCATTTTACATGAAAAATACTGCAAAAAACATGTGAAGCATTTTTCTCTAACTCTTCAAATGAACGAGCTACGAGGGATAATAGAAAAGTTGGATTTTTCGTTTTTTGTCAATAACTTTTCAACCTTCCCCCGTATATAATTTTTCGCCTTACCGTAGAATTACTAATACGAAACTGCACTAATTTGCTCATTTAAGCGTTTTTGTATCTCTACTAATAAAAAAGTTACCCATGCAACGGGTCAAGAAATAGGGCGCCCTGTATATAAAATAAATGAAGGGAATATGACTAGCGACTGATTATATAGGATGTTCAATGATTCCTTTGCTCTAGTAAACGAACCATCACTCTTGTTCCGCAAAAAATTTTTATTTATTTTTGTTAGATTTCTGAGAAAAAATAATAAAACAAAAAAGAAAGAAGACATGTTTTTGAATATTGTTTTTTAGCATTGAAAATGCTTATAGGATCGCGAAGGTTCTCGTATATGGGTATGTTTCGATGAAAAGTGTAACGCGATGAGCATGTCACACCGACATGGTTAGGTAGTGAGGGACCGAGTAGAGCGGGCGGCGTGGGCCCATAGTTTGGCATTCCTATTCGTATATTGCAAATTGCAAGTCTGAGAATCTGAGCTCTCATGTGAATGTGATATACAAGGTGGCAAAGTCTGTAAGTCGCAAATGGTATGTTCTCAAATTAGAGGGTAACTTTTACAAGCTTTCTATAGTTCCAAATTTCCTTAATTCATTTTCAATGCACTCCGATGGTTGCAAGAATTGCGAAATCTGTCAATTTTTTACGTATAAACACAATACACAATAAATCTTTCACGATAAATGTTTAAAAATAAATAAATTCTTGGTTAAACTATACTTAAAGGAATTAATAATATATGGTGCATATTACTGTAAGAAGTTTACGCAGGTGTTTATCGTCCAGCAGTTCCACTACATTTCAGTTAAGAAAAGAGAAGCCTTAATGTCCTAGGAGTTTAATGAAAACCATGTATTTGGAACGTATATTTCAACAAGCAGAAAAGGAAATATCTACACGCCGTATTGCCTTTGCATTATCAATCACGATCACATGTTGATATGTCACTTGAATTCTATAAATTCTTGAGTTAACACCTTGACGTTGACTGATTGATTGACGTAAAAGTAAGAATAAAATAAATAAAGTATATTAACCTATTTATCAAAGGTTTTGTGTACCTACTAATTACTATGCCAGTTTTTATATTGGCTGCCTTATTTTTCCGTAAGCAGGTACCACTGATATTCACCTGACTGATAAATGTTTTTTCTTTTTTTCTGAAGGGTGGAAAAATCTTACATAAGATGAGCGGTCACCCAGTTGACCGACCTATGTCGGATTCTTACCGACTAAAAAACCACCCTAGAGACCTCTGCGTAACGAAACACGGAACTACCGAAATGGCATTACTTCATGTTTGTTTGTTGGTTTGTGTAGTTGTTCTGGGCTTTCCATTTCTTTATTGCCTGTCAATTTCCCTTCTTTTTGTCGTCATTATGTCCTTTACTGTATTGGAGACCCTATCCCAGTGCATTTTAGATTCTAGCATCTTCTGTACCATGTTGTCAGGAGTAATGGCGCCTATTTCCCTTGTTATAGTCTCCCTTTGTGTTTCCCATCTGAAACATTCGAACATTGTGTGTTCTACTGTATCAGGATGTCCACAGTAAATACACTCATCATTCTGGGTAATATTGAAGCGATGAAAATACGATCCAAATGCCCCATGCCCTGTAAGCACTTGAGTTAGGAAGTAATTCACCTCGCCAAACTTTCTGTTGTGCCATAGTATGAGGTTGGGAATTAGTGTCTTTGTCCAATTTTCCCACTCTTCCTGCCAGCTACGTAATAATATTTCTCTGGCTGCTCTTCTATCATGGCCGTCTTCTATTTGAATTCTTTCCTGAACTAGCAGATGGATGGGAGGGATTCTGGCTATCACCAATAAGGCGTTTGTCGGTGCCGTTCTGTATGCGCTTACTGTTCTGATGGCAGCGTTTCTCTGTACCCTAATCAGTATGTTTCTATACAGCTGTTTGTCGATTGCCCTTTTCCAAATACTTGCCCCGTACAGGATTATCGAGTGAGAAACTGAACACAGAATTCTTCTGATATTTTCCCGGGGCCCCCCAATGTTAGGCATTATTCTTCGGATATGTGACAGAGCTTTTAAGGCTTTTTCTGCCGTTCTTCTAACATGTTGGCCCATTTGCATGTTCCTTCCAAAGTGAACTCCCAGATACTTTATAGATTCTTGGCTTTCAATTATTACCTCGCCTACCTTTATTTGAATCTTTTTCAGTTTTCTTCCGGCCGCTAATAGCACTGCCTCTGTCTTATGAGGCGCTAATTTTAGCTTCTTAGCTTCTAGCCAGGCAATTATCTTTCTGATAACACTGTTGGCTATTCTTTGTAGCTCAATACCATCTGACTGATAAATGTTAACATACCTAATAAAACTTAAACTATTAGCAGTGTGTTTACATAATTATTTATAGGAATTCTATTTCCAAAAAATTAACTTATATACATATTATTAATGAAGTTTGAATGTTCCTTCTTACTTATCAGGTACGTAAACACAGTAAAAAAAGACAAATGGTAAAATTACTAAATGGTAATCGTAATTTGCTGCAGTGTTATTTTTAACACGAACTGGGTAGTATGATAACTAAACCTTTAGAATTCATATTACACGAACGATATACCCGCCAAGTTTGTAGAAGTACTCATAAATTGTAGTAAAATTTACAAAACCCTGTGTTAAAAATGAATCAATTCGCCATAAAAACGGAATAATTACACGGTGAATAATTAACTATTACACATTACCTTGTAAAATCTACTGTGTTAAATTACTTTTATGTAATGTAATAATACACCGATATGTCTAACACTGCCAAGTGTGGACTATATACACACTGATGAGTGTGGATTCAGTGTTAAAATCAGTTGGATTTTTTTACTGTGAAGGAATAATAACTTCATTATTTAAAGGAATATATCGTAAACACACGTCTACTTGAAGAAGCCGTAAGATTAAAGAACAAAAACACGATTCGAACATTTAATTAGGCTAAGGGTAACTACTACAATTTCAATTTTGTCAGTAAAAAAATTGAAACGGGAATGTCACAGTAATGATTTTTTTAAATTTCAGTATTAAAGATATGTAAGTAATCATAATATTTATTAGTGTAAAGTACCCACTATCTAGCGAAACCACTGCCAAAGGAACGGGTTTGTAAAATGAGAACTTAATTTAATAGTATAATATTTAATATTTATTATTTAATATTTATGTATTTAAAATATGTAGATGTACTTGATTCATAGTTTCTTTTGGGATTACACCACCTGTAAAATAACAAAAAGCAGGAAAACAGAAGCATACAAATTAAATATTCAAAGTACAGTATCAAGGCAAACTTCTAAAGTTTGCCCCAGAAAAACACTTATAATATGCAATAAAATAAATATTTAATAAATAAACTAAATTTCATCAGCGTTTTTTTATTTTTATACAAAATTCTGTAATATTTCAAATCACTTGTAGATTTCTCCTGATGATTTCAAGTTGATTCTCAACTTGATTGCCTTGATACTGCACATTAAATATTTAATTTGTATGCTTTTTGTTATTTTACAGGTGGTGTAATCCCAAAAGAAACTATGAATCATGAAAACGCACCACAAATCAGTTACAGACACCAGGTATGTTGATATACTATTAAAAAGAAAAATATATTAAAATCTACGAGAACTTGAGATTATACAACATATACCGTTGTCATTCAGTAATTGGGGCTGCATAGAGCCCCAATTACTGAATGGAAAGTTTAAACTTCATTGTATCATAATATTTGAATAATTTTATTATTAATCTGTCTCTTAGTTTATTTTTCTAGCTTTATTTCTATAAATAAATGTGTAAGCAGTGAAATAAGTCAATAAATAATATTTAAAAATACATCAAAAAAATATAATAGCAGTGTTTTATATATTTTTCTAAAAAACAATCATTCCTATTTGGATGAAGTCACTAAAATATAACGATTAACAACTAAATTAACTAATTTAAATAAAAAAAGATTACAACATTTTTAATATTTATTGGCAATTTCATGCTTGGTGATATAAACGTTATTGAGAGATATTCGTACAGTTTTTAAATATAAAGGGTTTGATCAAGATATTGCATTTTTAGAATCAGTACTTTATTTTAAGATAATATGACTTGTAATTTTTAGCAGGGATATACTGAATTCAATAATTCAGAATCACAACCTATCAGAGAATATATAACTTTAGATCCACGAAAATGAAAAATAGAATACTAAATATATGCTTCTTTATGCCTTTTACTACCAGCACAAATAGAAGAGGCCTCAGAATACACACATGAAGCACATCAGATTAGGAAATACGTTTCTCAAACCTATTATAACTAGTTTGCGTATTTTCGGGGATAGGACAATGAAACATTCTACCCTGTATATGTTTTTACAGTTGGAAAATCATTATTTCCCCTTTCTCAAAATGCCATATATGTCATGAAAATTATACAGAGTGACAATTTTATAAGCTTTTAAGGTGAATACCTCATTTTATCGAAATGCCACGGAAAAAAATAATAATTTACAAAGTAGACTATGGAAATAAAAGACAACATCACTTGTAAACGTCAAATTAGTCTATTGACAACTCAGGTACTTGATAAGTACCTGAGTTTACTTGTTTACTTTAAGTGAAAAAGCTAAGTGTGCAATCTTTTTGCTGAAACTAAATCTTATAAAACAACACAATGTTTAACAAAAAACCTCCAACAAAAAATTCAGTTAGAAAGTGCTATAGAAACTTTTGGATTTCAGGTTGTCTTGACCGTAAAAAAAGAACTCCAAATAATGAAAATAGGCTGAATAATGGAATTGAAATTTTGGAAATGACACAAAATGGTTAATCATAATTCTATATCTTCTTTGTGTTGTTTTGTAAGATTTAGTTTCAGCAAAAAAGATTACACACTTAGCTTTTCCACTTAAAGTAAACATTTTTCTTAAAGAAACTCAAGTACCTGAGTTATCAATAAACTAATTTGACGTTTACAAGTGATGTTGTCTTTTATGTCCATGGTCTGCTTTGTGAATTATTATTTTTTCCGTAGCATTTCACTCTGTATAATTTCCATGACAAACATGTCATTTTCAGAAAGGGGAAAGAAGGGTCTTTCCAACTGTGAAAACATATACAGGGTGTTCCATTTGAAATAACAAAGTTGTCCTATCTCCGAAAATACTCTGTCACTTCCGGTTAAACCGGAAGTGAGAAAAAGAAAGACAGATACTCAATAAAAAACTTATACTCAAAATAAGAAGACTGGCGAAAACCGCATTTCATTATTTCAACTAGTTCACAAGTTATATAGGTTTAAAAATTGTCAAAATATAATGGGTTACCCGGTAGGCATAAAAAGACATAATATGCTTATTAGACAGACGCATACCTCAAATAAAAAACGAATTGGAGTGGTGAACTCTTAATTTTATTCAGTTAGTATAAGGAAAATATGTAGGGGCCACTACTAATTAGGTATAATTATTAACAGAGGGCAAAGGCCGAAACTTTCTTAATTGAAATGTTCCACTTTATACGTTAAACCTGCACGCACAGTAAACAATAACACCCCACTTTCTCTCGAATCCATTTTCGCCACAAGCTGAAGAAAGACTGAGTAATTAAAAAGATCCTAAGCTCTACACACACATGGTATATTTTCTAATTTATCCCTATTATCCCTCTGAAATTAATAAAGCCTAAAAGTTCATGTTCGGTTAGTAGAGCTTTTCATTTTAATTCGTGAGGGCTTTATTTATATAATCTCATCTAAAATATCCCACCCATTTATGACAGTCTCATTAATAATTTAGAATGTTAGAATGTGAAGTGTAACTTGATTCCTAAATGATGGAGCCATATATTTTTTTATAGGAACAATTTCAAAACTATTTTATTACAGTGGGTGTTACAAATTCTATTAGGCCTTTACATTTTTGAATTGGGTTAAAAACTGAAAACTATTTATTCCAAATAAAACATTAATGGGTTCATTTTATTACAAGAAAGTTTTCAAATTGACAATGATTAACACATTAAAAATTTTCGTTAGATGCCCAAAAACATTTCAATTTTGAGCTATGTATACAAAAATGTATTCTTATGAAAATATTCTGCAGTATCCTTTAAATGTTCGTGCCTCTAATGGAACTAAAGGCGTACAGAATATTTGCCCTCAATTGCTCTAATAATCTAGTGGAAAGAAATCAGGTGCTCTTGCAGCCAATCAATTACCCCACCATTTCATATCCATTTTTTAGGAAACAGGAAGGATCACAAAATTTAAGGGCATAATTATATTTGGTAGCATCTAGAGACATTTATGTGCACAATAAATAAGCAAAAAATGGGTACGTAGATAAAAAATTATACAAATAACAGAACGGAAACATAGAAGATGTATTTTTTATGTAAACGTTCGAATATAATTTATTCTGGGGTAGTACGTTGTTAGGGGTAAATGAGATTGCAAATTATGGTTTCAAAATTGCAGGTTCGTATTTAAAAAATTGAAGTTGATGATGGTTCTGGAAAAACGAAATATCATATTGAAAATCTAAATATCCTGACCGATAGAGGACAGAAAGTTGCTTTGAAGAAGTGCTCTTCATTTTTCAATATGTCCTCAAATAATATGTTGTAAAATGTCGGTTTTTTTCAACTATTTCAAAACCTAATCAAGTTAGCCTTGACTTTTTTGAGGCATTGTATTGGTCCCTAATTACGCAACTTTGCCCCCATTTAAGCTTCTTCGTATTTCTTACAGTTTCCGAGAGCCCAATGGTTAGAAGCAAAGTTATAACAGCCTGTACTACAAGTATTAACATATCATTTGTTTTTATATCAGGCACTAATTTAACTCGGCAATATTTTTATCAAATAGGTCTTTTTGACCAATATTTGTAAAACAAAAATTTTAGAATGTTGTAACGCGAGCTATCTATTACGTCCATATAATCCAAAATTGACCAGTGTCCATTCATTATCTGAACTGAATACATATTGAATAGATCATTTTAAATTCATCTCAGAAATAGTAGGTGCTCCATTTTTTACTTCTTTTAAGTTTGTTTTATAATAATAATAATAATAATAATTATTATTTTATTTGTCCAACAGTGTAAACACCAATTACAGAACAAAGTATAATATAAAAGAACATGAAAAGATCAAAAGTGAAAAAAAAATACGTGTATGACTAACGCTTCTAAAAACATTATGTAAACTTTTTACATTACAGTTAAAGACATCACAGGAGTTACAAATGCCATTATAGCTACGTGTCATAACACTAATGGGAGACTTTAATCCAACATTAGTGTCGACAGCAGAACAATAAAATGTTAGTGGAGCACGACTGGCTGATCTAACTGCTAGAAAATTTAACTGGCTTAATATATCAGGACAGTCGATATGGTTATGCAAGAGTGCGTGTAAAAATTTCAGACTGTGGAAGTATCTTCTAAATTGTAGTGAGTCAAAATTAAAACGAGTTAACAAAAGTTTATAGTCGCAGCCTCTTGCAGGATATCTTCTGTCTGAACGAAACGTGAGGAATTTTAAAAACCTTTTTTGAACCAACTCGATGAGATTGATATGAACATTATACATAGGATTCCAAACAAGTGAACAATACTCTAACTTGGAGCGGACATATGCATAAAATAACTTGAACAGTACATCATTACCGAGGAAATCACGACCTTGCCTTATCACAAAACCTAACATCCTAAGAGAAGAAGAAACTATACGTTGTATGTGCTCCGAAAATGTTAACCTATCGTCAAAGTAAACACCCAAATCCTTGATGGACTTTGCACGTATCAAGAAGTCTGAGTTAATTTCATAGTTAAAAAGTATAGGATTCAATTTACGTGTAAAAGAAATTACTTTACACTTCGACATATTTAAATGTAAGTTATTCAGATCACACCATCTCGCAAGCGCATTCAAATTATTTTGAAGAAAAGCACAATCATCTTTACTCGATAAAGAAAAATACAGTTTTAAGTCGTCCGCATTGATTAACTGATCGCAATTGAGAAGAGTAGTAATGTCGTTAATAAAAATAGATAATAGTAGAGGAATCAAATTAGAGCCCTGAGGTATTCCAGAAGTAATAAGGTAGTGACTCGAGTTGTATCCACTATATGTGACATAATGGAAACGACATGATAAATAAGACGAAAAGAGCTTTAGTAAGTTATCGCAAAATCCGTAATTCTTAAGTTTATGCAAAAGTATATTATGATCAATCCTATCAAAGGCCTTAGAGAAATCGGTATACAATACATCCACCTGACCGTAATGATCAATGACATTAGAAATAAACTGGTTAAAGCAAACAAGATTTGTGTTAGTTGATCTTTTTTCCATGAAACCATGCTGTACAGGTGATATAATATTTTTAAAAAGAGGATAAATTCGACTGTATAGGGACATCTCAAAAACCTTCGCAAAATATCACAATAAAGTGATGGGTCTATAGTTAGTTATATCAACTGGATCACCATTCTTAAGAATGGGACAGACACTTGCTACTTTCCAAACATCAGGAAAACTGCCCTGTTTAAGTAGCAGATTAAACAATGTGGCTAATGGTTGCGCTAACACGTGACAACAATCCTTAACAAAGAAACTAGGAATCAAGTCCGGACCGCAAGTTAATTTGTCCTTGAGTTTTTTTGCTGATGTTATTATTTCATCACAAGATAAATAGTTGATATTTACTGAGGTCAGGTTAACATCCATGTGTTTGCTAATATTTTCAAAATCTGTGGCACCTGATCGAATCAGAACACTCTCAAAATAATGCTTGATAAAGTAATATCACCTATATTAAAATGAAATTCCGTAATATCTGAAATATTTAAATTGCCTTTGTGAAATGTGTTGTAAATATTTTTTATTATTTACACTGCTAATGAAAAGGTACGGAGAGTGCCAGGTAACTAAAGTATAACAAAATTACACAAATAAATTTGTTAGCAAACATTCACAACTTTGCAGTTGCAACCTCGAACAAATGTCGCTCTGTAATGTATGTATAACAAGTTTATTAAATTACATAGATCAGAGTGGAGGTGCTGTAGGTGTCAAAAACGAACACAACATTAATCCTGAATACTACAGCGTAAAACTAGATGCATACATTTACTACATACTACCATATTTACTACTAATGCTTCGTCACTACGTTACTACTACTAAAGTACTTCGTTTTTGGTATCATCTAAATTTTGATATTATTTACTACATAATTCTATGAGCTAGTTTCAGCGTAAATAATGATAATTGGCCGTCTCTCTTCCACACGGGTTTCAGACTTAACCATACGGGCTCATTTTCGTGATTAAGATGGAGGAGTTATCAGTATATTATCAATATATTATTTTGTATTATATTCCTGATTTGCCCATTATACTATTCTTAATTCTTCGCTGGTATATATTGTTTGTCGATAGGTTACGGTCGAGTATCAAGAAATTAGCTCTTAATTGTTTTGAAAAAAACACAGGTCTCATTTAAATGTTTTATGAAATATATAGAAATCACTCTATATACTAGTATTTAGGTTTGTTTTTCTCAATAGAGTAAATGTCTATACATTAACTCTATTTACTAGCTATACAGATAAAAGTTGTTTATGTAATTCATGTCTATATCCTGTTGATATTGTTTCTAGATGTCTGTAGTAGGTTAGGTTCAAAAGTGAGTGGGTCGAAAACCATACCCTCCACCGCAACCATGTGGTCTATTGTGGTTCGCACCTACTTATATTTCACACAACAGGTCCAGCCTCATATGAAGCTGATCACCTTATTGGGTGAGAACTTATTCAGATCCTCTGGCAGAAGTTGTCCTTTGCCAAATAATGAATATCTGATCATTTCCCCAGCGGGGCAGGTGCATATGTGTTCTGCCGTTTCATCATCTTCTAAGCACAAGCGGCACTCAGCATCTTCTGCTAGGCCGAATTGGTTCAGATGATATTTTAAACGGCAGTGACCAGTATATAGGCCAATTAAAGTTCGTAGGTGCAACCTGCTTAACTCTAATAGCTTTTTAGTTTTTGTTTTTGAAGGGATTATTATGGATGCCTTCGAATGAACTAATCTTGGTAGTTCTTCCCAGTAATGGAGAATTTGTCCCTCAGCCCAGGTCAAGAGAGTTGCTTTGGCAGTACTCGAGGATATGCCAAGCACCGGTTCTGGTTCGACGAATGCAGAAGAATAGAGTCGGCTGCTTCATTCCCTTCATAGCCAAAATGGCCTGGGATCCAGACCAGAGGGGTCTGTAGTAACAACGCACTACTGTGGAATTCATCTGTTTTGTCCCTATTAGGCGTTCTAAAGGACGCTTTCGGGTGAAAGCGTCCAGACGCGATGGATGAACGTTGCGTTTAAACGCTTCGGCTCAACGTCACATAATGCACAACCTTGATGACAAATGATTAATCAAGCACATAGTATAATATCTCATGAGCACGCACTTTCTAATACGTCAAGTACAAGCAGAGTTTCAGCCTTAGGGTACGTGTCCACTGCACGCTATACGCATGCTATGCTATGCCCTGCGAGGCGATGCTAGTAAAACAAACATATGAACGTGTATGTGAATGTTCGGAGAGCGCTATATAGAGCGATGCTACGCGATGCTACTAGCGGCGACTGCGAGCACACTGTTTGAAATTCAAATTGGTTTTATTTTATCGCGCTTATTAGCCCAAAGTAGGCAGTATCGTGGAGCCGGTCGTAGTGATGGACGTTGAAAAATTAATATTAGCCGTAAGAGCTCGATCTATGTTGTGGGATCAGCGATCCAAACAGTATCACAACAGAGGTGTTACCAACAAACTACGAAACGAAGTGGCAAAGGAAATAAGTCTTCTACCTTTATTAATTTTATGGGTCCACTGGTTTCTTTTTCCGAATCTTTTTTTAAATTTTTCTTCATTATCATGTATTTTAATGCTGATTTTTCCATCAAATAATCACTAGTATTTATGACCGATCGTAACGAAGTCGTACAACTCACTGATAGCGGTGTATGTAAACGCCACTGTTAAAAAAGCAACGCACGCCACTGTTAAGAAAAGTTAGCAACGCAGTGCCTCGCATGGCATAGCATAGCATCGTATAGCGTGCAGTGGACACGTACTCTTATACGTTTAACAGCAATGCATATCTCGTTCCGGATGTAATGTTGAATCTAATCTACTCGTCACTTACTTAAATCAATCCACAACAATCAACAGTTTGTTCATTGTTTCGTAATTGTGGTAGGTAGTAGGTATTGAAAATATGTTTGAGGGTGAAAAAGTAACTTTAGAATAAAAGTTACAAAGGGAGAAAAAGTTTGCAATTCTGAACTGTTGACTGCATATAATGTCACCATATTAAAAAATTATTTACTGTTTCAGCAGAACCGATAGTATTGCGAACAACTTGTTTTTAAAGTTCTTTTCTGCAGTTCAATTCAAAACACGTTAAATGTTTTATGCCGCAGTTCCCCCAGAAACTTGAGGAAAGTATTTAAAACAATTGATTAGAATTCAGAAATTTATTTTGTACACCTCCCAGTTTATAAAATATTGTACTCACGATTACAAATAAGTGCATATTATTGTTTATGTAACCATTTACAGAGTGAATAACAAGAACACTAAAAAAAAAACCTAACATTTAATTCGCCTTTTGGAAAAATTATGATAAAAGGCGATTGTGTATATTTTCGCCAGTTTTTACGCTTATATTTTCGGTAAAACAAGATTTTTTGGATATTATCCTGTACACAAATGAGCAATCTTAAAAGCTTAAATGCAAATATCAAAGGGCTGTTTATTCATAATATGAAAATCTTTTCCATTTTCAAAATGGCCACAGCAGATAAATTAAAGCTTCACAGTGTAAAATAATTTGTTTTCAAAAAACTGAAATACTCAGAAATGGATGAAGGAGACTCGAAAAAGTATCCCTAAAATAATTAATACTTTTGACTTTCGGTATACTGACGTTTTCAGAAAATTAGTGACTGAATATATATAAGGAATGATTTTATTCAATCGCCCTTCATATGATATTACTGATGAGTTGGGTAAGTTACAAGTATTTATTATTATAGACTATTAGCACAAGTATATAAAGATATATCTTTATACTTGTGCTATTAGTATTGGTGTAAAAATTGTAGATGAAAAAATAATTTTAAACACCTACCACCCTGACACTGTGTCTTTATTAATAGCCGTATCATACTGTCAAATTTATATTAATAGTAGCCAAGTTAATCTTAGCCATGTTAAGAAATACAGTATATTGTTGATTCTCCTTTACTGAATCTTATTAAGTTTACAAAAATTGTTATTCCATAGTGCAAAGTGCAAAAACTTCTACAATAGTACCCATACCTAAACTTTGTACTTAGTTACCCATTATAATTTAGGATTTAGTGCGAAACCGCTTTTAGAATTTAGAATGTATAACTGGAAACTGTCTACTTAGATTGTCTTTAAATAGACAATAGAATATAATAGAATTCGGAATACTTGCAGTATTTATTTATCTCACAGAGCTTTCCAGACTATTGACATACGAATAATATCACTAAAATCAGGAAAATATGGAATGTTTGGTATTGTAATTATCTGGAATGAATATTAGTTATATTTTTCAAATCCTTTTTAAGACAATTTACTCAAATTATGATATAGTTTTGGGTGTACATACCTCCGCATTGTCTTAAAGCATTTTAAGTCTGCTTGATCATTTACAAAAACGATTCTGTTTTTTTAAATGCTAAACACATCTTTTTGTAGATAACAAGGTAATTTATTTCGCTGAAAATTTTTACAAGATAAAGAAAGTGACAGTAAATTTAGAACTGAAATACGTGGTTAATAAATTCAAAGAAACAAAATTTAAAGCCAACCAAATGCAATTTATATTTATGTTTGTGTGCTCAAATTTTCTCTGAAATTCTTTAAAATAACTCAATTTAACAGAAACTTGAATCGATTACATGTATCGATAATATAACGTACATGGGACTTATAAGAAATTAAAATTATAACCATATTGATTATGCCACACTTATTATCCATAAAAGTGACAAAATAATTAATTCTTAAGATGTCTTACAATAATTATAAGTACGTGGAAGTGTATAATACTTTAATTTTTCCAATATTCACCTATTTTCGCTTTACAATTTACACTTCAAAACCAAACAACCAGTAGATGCGAGACACTGCAAAATAAAGGAATAAAATTTATTTCAAAATGGAAATTGTACAAAAATTTTAATTTTATGTTATATTTATTAAATTGGACCGATTTTAAAACATACAGGGTCCTGCATCAGAGCTCCCTTCTTTTGTAGCTCATGAACTGGTGCCTTTGTAAATTTCGTTCAAATCTGACTGCAAACTATTCATAGAGAGGCACATTTTGAAAATATTTTCAAATATACAGGGTGCTCTAAAAACATGTACCATACTAAAGTTATGTTTTTTTAAATAGAACACACTATATATTTTTGCATTTTTGGATTCTGCATGCAAATTTGGTGTCAGTTTGTGTTATATTCCCTATAGCAAAACTTAGCCGTTTCGAAGATATTCGACATTTTATAGAAAAAGTTACATTTGTTACAACTATTTAAAAGTTACATATCTTATACAATTGAACATCGTTTATTTTAATTTTTATATGTCAGATAGTTTAGGCATTGGTCTTTCTGAAAATAGCTAACAGAAGTCTGTAATACATACAGAGTGTTTAATATTTACTGAGCAACACGTCAATTTTGAAACGTGCAAAACTAATTTTTTTCAAATGGCACACCCAGTATATTATTCTACAGTTAAAAGAACCATTTAATTCTGAATTGAATGATATAGCATTGTCCTATACCTATCTCTTAAGGTGCTCAAGATATAATCAATTTTATAGTAAAGTGCTCGAAAATTTAAGTTACCCCGTTTCTAAATGGTCTTCGAATAAAATAAAACAACTAGAAACTTTTTAAATTTATTGTCAGTTGCTTTGAGTCTTATTATGGCTATGATTAAGCACAAAATGTAAAAAATTAAATCGATGTTAAATAATAATTGTTCACATATTTAATTGTTACGTAACCCTATAAGAAGAAGTCTAATTTTGTACATCAAATTATGCTTTAAAATAAATCGGGTCACCTGGTAAAGACAACAAAACAACTTGTCTAATTTGTTTGCTATCAAACTTGGTGTCGACAATTTAAGTTAATTACAAATATTTATACTTATTTCAATAATTTTGTTGTTAGTTTAGTTGTTATAGTTAGTTACTTAGTTTAGTTAGTTGTTTCAATTTATTTTTATAATGAAGTATAGTAAAGAAGAGCTAGCTGACATGATTTTTATATTAGGTGAGTCTGAACGAAACAACCGTCTCCTAGCGAATAGAATTTACCGTCAAAGTTTTTGAAAATTTATTATAAGATTGTAGACTGAATAATTATTTAATATTGATGTTTTTGATAATTTTTTACATTTTGTGTTTAATCATAGCCATAATTATAGTCAAAGCAACTGACAATAAATTTAAAAAGTTTCTAGTTGTTTTATTTTATTCGAAGACCACTTAGAAACGGGGTAACTTAAATTTTCGAGCACTTTATTATAAAATTGATTATATCTTGACCACCTTAAGAGATAGGTATCAGACAATGCTATATCATTCAATTCAGAATTGAATGGTACTTTCAACTGTAGAATAATATACTGGGTGTGCCATTTGAAAAAAAATAGTTTTGCACGTTTCAAAATTGACGTGTTGCTCAGTAAATATTAAACACTCTGTATGTATTATAGACTTCTGTTAGCTATTTTTAGAAAGACCAATGCATAAACTATCTGACATATAAAAATTAAAATAAACGATGTTCAATTGTATAAGATATGTAACTTTGAAATAGTTGTAACAAATGTAATTTTTTCTATAAAATGTCGAATATCTTCGAAACGGCTAAGTTTTGATATAGGGAATATAACACAAACTGACACCAAATTTGCATGCAGAATCCAAAAATGCAAAAATATATAGTGTGTTTCATTTAAAAAAACATAACTTTAGTATGGTACATGTTTTTAGAGCACCCTGTATATTTGAAAATATTTTCAAAATGTGCCTCTCTACGAATAGTTTGCAGTCAAATTTGAACGAAATTTATAAAGGCACCAGTTCATGAGCTACAAAAGAAGGGAGCTCTGGTGCAGGACCCTGTATATATCAACACCATAATAATAGTTGTCTTCTATAAAGTTACAAATAGGTTTTTATTTGATTATCTAAAGAAATAATATAAATTTGACAAAGTGTTTTTATAGTGAGATAAACAATACAATGGGGGGTACAATACGAGATAAATAACAAACTTTTATGTTGCTGTAACTAGTTCAATGTATAGTGTCCAGTAGGAGTTATAAAATATGCTGCATTGAATGGTAATCCAAACTCACTCTTCCATAAGCGATGTAAGACAAGACTTCAGAGGCATCTAAGATCAATAAGGTTCAGTAGTTTAAATAACGTAATATTATATATGTACCTTCATGTGGGAATTTTATATATGGGGTCATCATAAAGTAAGGAGTATACTTTAAAGTTTTATATAATTTTAAGAAATCAACCTAGTAGCAAAAAGTAAATGAAATTTAGTTGCTTTAAAAATTTGATTTTACTGTATCTATAGAAAACAAAAAACTTGTATTAACTGCTGATACAAGTGTCAAAGGTAATCAGCCGTGGTAAGGTAATCATTGCGATCTAGAGAATTGTTCTGAAAATAAAGCTCACGTAAACGTAAATCGAAACGATTTAAAGTTTAATAACATGGATCTACAAACCAGAATTGGTTTAGTACAACATTATTACGAATGCACCAGAAATTACCCTGCTGGATTACGAAAATTTCGTATGAAAATGGATTTGAGAGTAGGACTCTGTTAAATGAAACCGTACCGTAATTTGATTAGCAAATTTGAAAGATCAGGGTCTGCAACTGTCCTACCGAGATCAGCAAGACCAAGGATTAGTGATGTACAAGTTGCAGAAGTTCTTCGGGAAAATCAAAACATAGCCAACACTAATCTGTTAGCAATCAGTAGTGTGAATTCGATATCAAAACGATTGCAAATGCCATACAGCACGGTTTGGAACATTTTACGTAAAATACTAAAAATATATCCCTATAAACCATAGTATAACTTATAATATATTTTATGGACAGATGAGACCCATTTCTCTCTAAATGGTGGAGTCAATACTCAAAACTGTCGAATATGATCAACAGATAATCCACATGAAATCGTTCAGGATAGTCTTCATGATAGGAAAATCACTATTAAGCGCGGTTTCACATCTAATTCTATCATTGGACTATACTTTTTTGCGGAGATACAGAATTGAGACGGCATATCTGTAACTGTTTCTAGTAAACGATACCTGCATATGTCATATCTGTAACTGTTACTGGTGAACGATACCTACCTTTATATGTTATGAGATTATGCCATTCCACGGATACAAAACGAGCACAAAGGAATTGAAAACACGATTTTTATGCAAGATGGAGCACTCCCCCATATTTACCAACCAGTTAAAGCATTCATAATAACTGAAGCTTTTCAAAATCGTTTTATAAGCAGACATTTTGTAAATGCATGGCTTCCAAGATCGCCTGATCTTAACCCAGCAGATGACTGGCTGTGGGGTTATTTAAAAAATTGATGTTTAGAAAACGACCAATAACGCTTGGATAATTAAAAGACTCTATTAGGGAGCAAATAGCTGCAATTCAACGAGAAATGTTGAATAAGACTGTATAGAATTTGGAGGAACAGTTGGTGATTGTACAGCAGCAAAATGGACCGATATATCGAATATTTGCGTTAACCACGGTAGGGCATAAGAAATTTCATTTTTTAAACAATCGAATTTCTTTCACATCTGTGTTATTAACTTAATTTATCAAAAATACATAATTAGCTAAAATATATCCCTTACTTTATGATAATATGGGCTGGTGAATCTTTTCACACACGCGACTAATGTGTTCTATTATCCACGACAAAGTACATGGTTAATTATTATAAGTAACATCCGCTGTTTGAAAACAAAGGTCATACTCATGTGTTATGTACTGAAATTCGTGACATTAGGTTTTTAATATTAATTCATACAAATATGCATGATCACGTGTGTACAGGGTGATTCACTTTCGAGTGTGTAACATGGGTATCTCGCTTATTATAAAAGATAGACTGTAGGTTTAAATTCGGCAAAGTTGCGAAATTTTGTGCTCAATAAGTTGGCGCAAAGAAAACCCCTATATCTGCTTTTGTTTTTGAGTAAGGGGCTAAAACAAATTTTTTCCTGTTTTCGTTTTCTGGCCATAACTTCTATATTTTTGAAAATATTGGCTTATCGTTTTCACATTATTAGGACACTTTCTTGAGACAAACACGATGCCGTAAACCTTTTTTTAAAAAAATGTCACTTCTATTGTAAATTATCGTCAACTTTATTTTTTCTTATGGGCGCCATATTAATTTTTCTCATATTTGAATAAACCGATTTTTTCTGAATACAACAATATAATATATGTTAATATTTGCCTAAAATATAAGGGCATTATGAAGGAAAATAGGTATTTTTTTGAAAATGTCTAGTTAGCCATGGCCATGACAGTCAATTCTTGACAAACCACAAATGCCACTTATAATTTTTATAAACTGCATCTGTGGAGTACTTTTTACATTGACTAACGAGGTATTCAACCGAAGAGAAACAAGATATAGATATTTATTACAGATGTAACAAAAATTTAAACAGAACAGTTGAAGAATATTTAAACACATATCCTGAAAGACGACAACCATGCACGATATATATTACTATACTACTACTACTATACTATACTACTACTACTATACTATACTACTACTACTATATTATACTACTACTGCTATACTATACTATATTACTAAACTGCACTGTAATTTAAGAAATTATGACAGTTAATATATGTCTTGCATGGTTGTCGTCTTTCAGGGTATGTGTTTAAATATTCTTCAACTGTTCTGTTTAAATTTTTGTTACATCTGTAATAAATGTCTATAATATTTTGTTTCTCTTCGGTTGAATACATCGTTAGTCAATGTAAAAAGTACTCCACAGATGCAGTTTATAAAAATTATAAGTGACATTTGTGGTTTGTCAAGAATTGACTGTCATGGCCATGGCTAACTAGACATTTTCAAAAAAATACCTATTTTCCTTCATAATGGCCCTTATTTTTTAGGAAAATATTAACATATATTATATTGTTGTATTCAGAAAAAATCGGTTTATTCAAATATGAGAAAAATTAATATGGCGCCCATAAGAAAAAATAAAGTTGACAATGATATACAATAGAAGTGACATTTTTTTAAAAAACAGTTTGCGGCATCGTATTTGTCTCAAGAAAGTGTCCTAAAAATGTGAAAACGATAAGCCAATATTTTCAAAATTATAGAAGTTATGGCCAGAAAACGAAAACAGGAAGAAAATTGTTTTTGCCTCTTACTCAAAACCAAAAGCAGATATGGGGGTTTTCTTTGCGTCAACTTATTGAGCACAAAATTTCGCAACTTTGCCGATTTTAAACCTACAGTCTATCTTTTGTAATAAGCGAGATACCCATGTTACACACTCGAAAGTGAATCACACTGTACAAAGATCTAACGGTCCAACTTTATATTATATAAGGTGGTATTAGGAACTAGAGTGAACAGAATAATTGTAGTTTATAAAATACTTTTAAATAAATAATTTTTTCTTACATAGTTATTTAATAAACTGAAGAAATAAAAAATTATTTAAATACCATAAGTGTTCAAAATAACACCTGCTTATGAAATGTACTGAATAAAATTAGATAATTAAATAAATTTATTATTTTTATACATTAAAATTCAATCAAAGTTGACCGTTCTGGGATGCTATATTTAATTTTTAAAATATATGTAAAATACTTCCTTAACAAAAAAAAAAGGGCATGTGCAACTTTCATCTGCTATTTTGTCAATTATATATACAATGTGATTGATTTCTACGTCAAGGTTCAATATGTCGCTCATGATTACTTTTATCAAAAATATTTTATGGTAGCATATTTTTGAAGATAAAACACCTTCTAAAATTGTCTTGATATCTACAGGATACTCAATATTGCGCTGACGGAAAACCCATTTTTTTAACATAATAGTTATTCAACCTCATTTACTTATCAGAAATGATGATAGTTGCGGTATGTTTAAAAAAAAAATATATATCTTCTGAACTGAGTATTATTAGTTCTTTCAATTAAGTAAGCTGGTCTTGCATTCGTATTCGTGAATATTATTGACCTTCGACCTATCGACATGATAATAGCCACAGGGCTATCAATTTTCAAAATTTTTAACCAATATGGGTAAATGGAATATACCCAATTTCAATAGGTCAACGTACAAGAAGTTTAATTATGTTCCAAATATATATTAGGTTTCCTATACCTAAAACTGATACATACTTATTTGACATTTAATGTATCTGGGTGTTGTTATGCCCTGTAGGAAGTTTTTAATTATTTCTGAACGTCTTGACGATTGTATTGAAAGAAAAATTCTGTCAGCGGCAGCAATTCCAAGCAAATTTGACTAGGTGTAGATTAAAGTAAACACAAATTCATTAAATTATTAAAAACAATAAATAGTTTTTGCTTGATACATTTACTGTATGTAATGTATTCACTAGCCCGTGGGTTTTCAAGCACTCTTTGTGCTCAGATGTAATATTTTTATTAGTTGAAATTTAAAAACGACAGTTTTATAAAAATATGAAGACAGATTGTAATACTTTCAGTGAAGCAATGCATTAGTAGCGAATGCCTTAATGCATTATAACTGTTGTCCAAACGTGTCATATAAAGTTAAAATATGCGGTAGTTGAAAATGCACTCATCCCTGTTCCAGTCCCAGTTAGTGGGCCGATGGCGACGTTATCCAGGCGAGCAGGGATTGTCGTAGTGTAACCAAGCCACGCAGCAGAATCAGTGACGTAAAAGCGCTGAAAGAAATATTGACCGGCTTAGGTTTAAATTTCAATAATAGAAATTTATTAGCAGTGGCATTACCTACGGTCAAACAATGATTCTGTGTATGTAAGAATAGGATTTTTCTAACAAATAAAGCAAACCTAGCACATATTATAATTTTAATTAACAATTAGTTTCCTCTTGGGTGCTCAGTCATTAAACATAGAAACAGATTTATTAACATATTTCAAGATGCCGAAAATAACTACTCCTCGGGTAATGTGCCAAATTATAATAATATAATTATAATTAACATCTCTGTCTGTCAATTTGACAATAATTGTCACACGAATAATAACAAAGTCCTAAAGAGCGCACTACGGTGTGTTTCTCACCACTACTAGTACACAGTAAAAAAACCGAATAATTTTAACACTGAATCCACACTCATCAGTGTGTATATAGTCCACACTTGGCAGTGTTAGACTTATCGGTGTATTATTACATTACATAAAAGTAATTTAACACAGCAGATTTTACAAGGTAATGTGTAATAGTTAATTATTCACCGTGTAATTATTCCGTATTTATTCATTTTAACACGGGGTTTTGTAAATTTTACTACAATTTATGAGTACTTCTACAAACTTGACGGGTATATTATTCGTGTAATATGAGTTCTAAAGGTTTAGTGATTACACCACCCAGTTCGTGTTAAAAATAACACTGCAGCAAATTACGATTACCACTTAGTAATTTTACCATTTGTCTTTTTTTACTGTGTATTATTACATTTATAAAGTTTCGGTTTTATTAAGGCATCGTCAGATGTTCTGCCAATAGGACGAATTTACTTATAATATGTGGTTTACAGTGTTTGTTTATGTACTTACATTTAGAATTAGACTATAATGTAGATATACACACATGCTGCTTGAGACGTAGAATTGCGTTGTTCTTCGGCTTTAATCTATTATTATTATTATTATTATTTGTATATGTATTTTTTACTAATAATTTTCAAATGTGACATATTACTGTCTATGTTAGTAATAAATTATATTATAATAGATCTAAGCGCTTAGATCTGTTAGAGCAATTTTTAGAAATTAAAAAATCTTTAATTATAAATCCTTGTACTACGAATGATCAGACAGATTTTACACTTTCGCCCTTCTTAGAAAAGGTACTAAAAACTCGGGCTTTACCAGATGGTAGGATCAACCGGGGGTAGGTGCTCGTAAACAAATAAATAACGAAAACGCGCTTGGAAACATTTAGTAATAGACATTTACTCGATTGAAAAAGGCCTAATAAGCCGAAATACTAGTATATAGAGTGTTTTCTTATTTCTTGGAACATCTAAATGAGATCAATGTTTTTTCAAAACAATTACTGTCACAAATGATGGTCTTAAAGGCATCTTTGGAGTGTTTATTGTAATAAAGAATTTTTCTTGTCTTTTCTCGACAAGAAGCGTGGTTGAAACAAAAAATATTGAACGAAATACGGTGGTATCCAACTAAATCAAGAATTAATTTAGTTATTTGGGTATGATTTAAAACATTTTATTGCTCTACAGCCCAAATGGCTCATTTGCGGAGATATGTTTATGAAACTAAAAGGGTTGTTTTCTTGTCTCCTACCACCTCTTAAAATTTGTCGGTGTGTTTTTGAGATACACTATACAGTGAGGTTCAAAACTCTGGAACGCCTCAAATAACTTTCAAAATATTGTTTTTTTTTTGCAAAAACGCTCACACATCAATTTTTTATTCTACTTTTCTGTATTTTTGAGGTATTGATTTATTTGTACAGTGACGTATCACTGAGGTGCAAAAAAAAATTTTTTTTAAATGCCAACCCCAATTTTTTATTCGGAATTCATGAAAACACATTTTTTTACCTATCTTTGACTAAAACTTTACAGAAAAAAAACCTGTATAGGGTTACAGAAGAAATTTTTCGATATAAATGCAATGCAATTTATTGAAACAAAATATCAAAAATTAGGTTACTTACAATAATATTACAATTAAATCAAATGCTCAAATTGTTGTCCATTGACTGCCTGACAATGAGCTAAACGAGAGATGAATTCATTTTGAACATTATTGATAAAATCAGGCGGAATGTCTTCTATTACTTGCTGAATTCTGTTTTTTAATTCATCAATATTTTCTGGCCTACTCTCATACACTAGACCTTTAACGTAGCCCCATAAAAAATAATCAAGTGGGGTCAGGTCTGGGGAGCGAGCAGGCCATTCTATTGCACCACGTCGACCTATCCACCTATTAAGAAAAACTTCATTTAGATAAGTACGAACAGGAAGAGCATAGTGAGGTGGAGCACCATCTTGCTGAAACCATATCTGGTCATCTATTGAATTTGGATCATTCGCATTTGGAAATAAACCAATTAAAGTCGGGAATAACTCCATTCCTAGGAATTCCAAATATCTTTCCCCATTTAAATTTCCATCAAAAAAGTATGGTCCCAAAATTCTGTTTTTTACTATTCCCGCCCAAACATTAACTTTTCTAAGGAACTGCGTGTGGGATTCCTGCATCCACCGTGGGTTCTGTGTTGCCCAATAGCGGCAATTTTGTCTGTTGACAAAAGAGTAAAATTAAGACAAAAGACAAAAGTGGCCTCATCAGAAAAAATAATATTTTTTACTGAGATGGTATTGTTATTGCAACGTTCCCGCATGATTTCACAAAATTGTACTCTACGATCAAAATCGTCTTCTGAAAGCTCATGAACCAGTGTTACCTTGTACGGATGATATTTATGTTTAAGTAAAATCCTGCGAACAGAACTTTTACGTATGTCCATGGTTGCGGCAACTTGGCGGGTACAAACAAGGAGATTTTCTTGAACTAATAATAAAACGTCAAGTTGAGTATTTTCACCAATCTTGGTACGACCTGTTCTTGGTAAATCACGAGCGTGACCATATTCTCTGTATTTACTAATCATTTTACTCACTCTTGAACGCACAATTCGACGCTCGCAAATAAGAACATCGTAACTCTTTCAAGATAGTTTTTCAGGGAATTGGTTTAAAGTTCCAGGGGTTTTCTCATATTTTCAGCACGACTTTTAAAAATTAAAATGTGAAATTTGGTAAGAAGCTAAAAATGTGACTTAGAAACCTTATCGTAGAATATTATAGTCAAAAAAATATTTATTTTTCTTTTTGATTCAATTCTAAAAACATACGATGTTACTGTTTGCTAGCCGTAAAGCTGATTATTTGGTATCTAAAGATACGTTGTAACTATCTGCCTCTTTTTAAGTAACTAATTACTTATGTGAAGATACGATGTAACTATTTGCTATTCCCAGAAAAACTAATATCTTATCTACAGATACACATGGAAGAAAACTATGCTGAGTTTTCTTAAACTGCTCATTAAATATTAAATAAAAAATCCAATTTTAGAAAAATGTATTTTATATCAGAATGCAAAATCTACATATTATGTATTTAATTTTGTTATTCGTCATCATCTGCTTCCACGTCTGCTCCATGGGGAAGGTTTTTATAAAAATCGTGATACAATTCAGGAACCCCATTTTTGCAGAGATATTGAAGGTGGTCATATTTTTTGTTTGAAATTGGAATAGGGTTTTTGTAAGCTTTGACTAAGTCTTTACCTACACAAGTGGGTTTGATTTTTATCCTTCTATTAGATTTCTTGTTTAAGTTCAGCAAACATTTTTCATTTTCATCAATAAAGTCATATTTTATTTTAATTTTAAGTGGCTCATCAGAACATGTCTGGAATTCTCTTATATCGTTCCACCTTACATTTTTTCCGTTTTCATCAGTCTTCCAATTTCTATCATTTCCTACTAACTGTTTTAAATCGTATACGCCATCTTGGCTAACTTCAATTACATTATATTGTTCACCGGTGACTTTTGCCATCTTGATTAGCATAATCCATTGTTCAGGAGTATATACTACTTTACCCTTTTTCTGTCGCTCTATGAGAGCATGAACACTATCGCCTTCATTTTGGGTATGCCCCTTTTCAAGAAAACGATGTGTTATTGAAACTTTGTACTTTTCAGCAGCGTACACATACATGGCAAATACAAACCGATTTCGATTTTGACCGGCACAATTATCTGTGTAAAATACAAAGGTATCAACGCCATTCTGATGTCGATTTTTTATATAATCAAGGACGAAGCTTCCTATTTCGTTAGCTCCTCTTTTTGCAATAGTCTCGTGCCAGACGTAACAATAGGCCTTATTATCACCAATGTCAAATAAAGTTAAATTGTAAGTACTATATTTTAATTTGTAATAAAATATACTAACATCCTTGTAGGGGGTCACTAATATTTTCTGTAAATCATAACAAGCCACGTTGAATGATTCGTCGACTTTTGCCTGCTGTTTGTCGTTTTCTTTTAATTTCCTTACAGCTTCTTTATTTTCTTGGTGTTTCTTTCTTTCAGTCTCTAATTCTATTTTCCTGTTTTCATCTGCCAGCAAGTACTTATCACAAACCTCACACTGGTCCTTTTTCGGTAAAAAAAATCCTATATTATACTCATGTTCAAAGACATACCGGTACTGTCTGCATGTTGCAACTGGAATTTTTTTTCCTATGGCCCAGTCGATGTACAACCTATACATCTGGGCTAAGGACTGTATGTCAACTTGGAGATATTGTCGTTGTGAGTCTCTGCGAATATAGTGCGACTCAGTTGTGGGAAGACTCTCTATGTGCTCTCTTATATGCTGTCTGATCTTTTCTACTTTGGGATCCTTACTAGTAACTTTACCTCTATTATCTGGACTTCCTATTCCAATTTCATTTTTATCTAGCTTAAGCATGACCGTTCTTATCCAGATGTCGGTGATATTGAGAGTGTTCAAGAAAAATGTTTTGCAAACTTTAATCATGGATTCTCCGACTGAAAAGTAATAATTCAGTGTAAACTGTCGTCGAGATTCTTGTTGTCTTATGGTTTCAACTTTCTTCAGTTCTTTTGTCACATGTTTAGCCAAAAAATCCATGTGTTTATTGTGATCACCAAATTTCCAAAACTTCTGAAAAATTACTCTTCTTTGATCTTCTTGAATTTTTGTGTAACATGCCATTCTACATTTTTTCACTTCACAACTTTCTCTCATTTCCCTAGCTTTTACCATTTTTTTTGTAGAATATGATATATACTCCTGTCCCGTATTTCTTTTCCTCTTCGCTTCTTGGACTTTCCAGTTTTGCGGCTTTCTATATCTTTTTCTACCTGGTGATATATTTTTTTCTACATCCGTTTGGGTCTGGTCTGCATAAGCATCATTTTCTACAGCTCTCGATAAATCCACGTTCAAAAACAAGTTATTTTCCTCGACATTTGCAAAATCACCTTCCAATGAGTCCATTTGTTGAATGTCTTCTTCAAACTGAAATAAATAAATCTTTGTGAAAAGTTGTATCTGATTTAACACATTTTCTCTTATAAAAGCATTTAAGCAAATACTATTACGTAAGATCACACCTACATTTTACAATGAATAGGCAAAGTAAAAAATAAGACAATACTAAGATATACGTAAATAGGTATTAGTTTAAATTAAATACACATTTATCACCTCTGATGTTTCTGCGACATTATGCATATGAATAGGGAAACTATTCCCATCCGTGTTTTCTATATTCTGTGCGCTGGTAGGACTATTAATTATTGTTTCTTTATGGTCTGTGAATGGTATTACTATATCAGCTGGACATAATAGTGTATTAGGATCCACCTCTTCGTATCCTGGACCAACAACATTTTCAGTGAAAATAGGAGAGTGTCTTAATGCTTGTTGTAAGATAGTATCATCATTATTATTGCTGTTTTTGTCATCTGAAATTTACAATAACTATTAGGTAAATCCATATATTAAACATGCACTAAGTGCTTGTACAGTTAAAATAAAATTAACAATGTTATCAGTTAAAATTATAACTTTATTACATACCTGTGGCAAGCTTTACTAAATGCTTTCCTCTTGAACCCATAATTTCTAATTTAACTTGAAATATCCACTCGAATTTAGAGAAAATAACATAAAGCACTAACCTCTAAGGGATGTAAACAAATACTAGTAAAATCGTAACTGACGCGTAGTAACATCGTAACTCGTCTCGACACGTTTTGTAACCGCATCACTCGTAGTAATGTATAAGTAATAACATCGTATGTCAAGTTCAGATGAAAAGCTCACTGCTTTTGAGAAAAATATTAACATCTTATGTCTACCTGGGATAAAACGGTACAATTTTTATGCCTCTCACATTATCGTATGTAGATATACGATGCTTTTTCTAAATAATATTATTTGCTGTCCTCTTGCAACTCTAGATACGATGAAATTATTTACCTGGTATTCCGTTTAGTGAAATCTTAACTGTTATTACGATAATATTTAGGGAAATTTTCTATGCAAATTAGATACGATAAAAATACTTTTTTCAAAAAATGAATATTTTGTCAAAATAAGTTGATAAATGTGATTTTAATTGAAAGAGGAGATATATTTACATAAGGAAATGATCTTAACTCATTTTTGCTAAAAATCGAGTTACGATGTTCTTATTTGCGAGCGTCGAATTGGTGGTCGATGATTTGAACTTGTACAAAGTACAAAGTGTGAAGATAACACTAACGTAGTTTTCCACAAAACACTAAAACACAATATTGCACGCGACGCGCGTTTCGCCAACCAAGCTGGCATAATAATTTGGAACTTGTTAAAACTCAGTTTTGATCATTAATTACTTATAAAAATAAAATTGTATAAAGTAATTAAATTATTAGTGTAATATTAATAAATTTTAAAATAAGGACAATCAAAAGACAGAAAATTAAATAAAGTAAAAAAAACGATACTCCAAGAAATAAATAAGAAATAGATCCAAGGAGATTAAAGTCAACGCTTAGAAAACGGACGCCAAGATAGAAGTCAGAAATTTAGAGTTCAGTAATATTTTATAAGTTTTAAAAATAAAACAAATCAGTGTTAAGTGCAGTAAAACCAGTTCCAAGTAAATCAAGGAAAGACAGACAAGTTTAGAATTACAAACAATTAATTTAAATCATAAATAATCCAAATGTATGAAGATATATCAAATTTATAATTAGAAAACTTAAATTTTTTATTGAAAAGACAATATAACTGCATCTAAGTCTCTAAAATTGATTAAAAAGTTTAGAAACTGGATTAGATGTAAAATAAAAAACAATACTTAGCTGCTCAGAGTAAAATCAAAAAATTATCAGCCATTAAAGATTCACAAGCAATAACAGAAAACAGAGACTCGTTTAAGTGATTAAAATTAAGTATAAACATTTAAAAATATAGTGCATAAATAATTTAATATTCAATCACATAACATTCAAGCGCATCGTAATTCATAGAATTCATACTAAAATTAGGACACTAAGTTAGAATAGGGTATAGATATGTTGGAATCGATTATAAGATATTATGCAACCACCAATATTAAGGTGTAATTTAAAATGTTAATATAATTCAAGTGTTACTTGATAACAAGATTTCAAATAAATTACATTTCTGCTAAAAGAGTTCAAATTTAATATTTCATTTAAAAAATATACTATGTAATTAATAAAATTTCATAAAAAGAATAATTAAAAGTAAAACAGACAAATTTCATCAAATAGAAATATATATCTATGTTTCTCATACTTAATTCAAAAAGAGATTACAAATTATTAAAAATATATCCATATACAATGTGTTTACTCTTGAACCGCCCTAGAGTAATGAGAATCATGTCCCTAAAAATCAACGAACAAGGTAGAATATAAAAGGTAAGCATATTATTATATTCACAAAATATTCACCGTAATATTCACAAAATATAACATAAAAAAATTAACACTTCAAAACACAAAATACAATTAAAAATACATTACAATATATATTAATAGATAATATATTATAAAAAATATTATGACGTTTTTAAAGGCTACATTGTTTATTTTTTAAATTTTAAAGGATGACATTCTTAATAGTTGCAATTTTGTCAGTATATTCATTTATACAAAAATAAACGCATTCTCTTAACATTGTCGGTCAAAAATGTTAAGAATTAAAATAAAGTGTAGTTAATAATTAATCTAATTAACATTGTACATATGCGTATATTCCACGACCAGTTTTTGCAGGTATGTAACGAACGATGCTTTTATTACAATTAGATGCAACAAAAGGAAATTGTAAAATACAATAGAAGTGTCGTCTATAACACGCTCTAATATAGTGAAGTCTTGGACAGTGCCTTATCATAGGTAATTGTCTTAAATATAAATTAATTTATAAATAGCAATAATTGTTGCTCACATTATTAGGTATGTCACTGGTGAAAATTAATCCCAAGACAATATATCAAACGAAAACGCCGGATAGACCGAATTTATTGCTAGATATCGGAAATCGCTTAAATCTAACTTGTTCCTTGAGAGAACTGCCATGTTTCAAGGGCCAAAGATGTGTTAGAAAGATAATTAATGTAGTAGTAGTTTAGTAGTAATAAATACTTTTACAAAATTAATCATTTTTGTATCATGTTTAATATTGAACTTACACCGTAGATTCATTTGAACATTTTTATATTGGCTTACTTCTACTAATGAGTAGAATTATTTTAATCAGTTCCTAATTAGCACATAATCCCTGATACTGTCTTTAGTTAAAGAAGGAAATTTACAAATAATCTATAGTGTGACTTCTATTTTAATAAAGATACATGTAGAGGTATTTATCCTTAAAACATTATCTAGGATAAGCTAAGTGTACCGACATACAAAATATAATATACAGAATTGAGAAAAATACCGGGATATCAAAAATTATCTTGGTCAAGGGTGCTTGTGGAATGTAAAACGTGTGTACTACTTTAAATTTGAAATAATTATGTCACTGTCACACTGACATCATCAATAACCTACAAATTTCATACCTATTTATTTCAGTTGTAAAACAATAATGAACTACAAATTATGAAATAACGGTTTTAGTAACAAGAAAAACTAAATTACAGTAATTGTTGGAAATGTCCCCCGTTTTGTTCGATGCACAAGTTGACGCGCCTCCTCATGCTGTGAAAAGCGTTTTGCAGCATTTCTGGCGTTATGGTTGCACATTGCTGAACAATTCTTTGTTGCAGTTCTTGCAAATTATTTACCGGAGTTGCGAAAATCTTGTTTTTTAAGTAAGGAAATATAAAATAGTCCATAATTGTCAAACAAGGTGATCTCGGAGGAAACTCAACTTCTGTATGCAAACTTATCAGCCGGTCATCAAAAAAGTCGCGGAGGAAAGCAATATTTTCTCGTGTAGTATGTGCTGTTCCACCGTCATGCTGGAAATAACCGTACCGATGTTCATCATCATTTAACTGTTGCGCAAATTCAGCCAAAAAGTTGTGTCTGTACCTTTCTGCGTTGACGGTGAAATCGAAAAAAATGGCCCAATTATTCTTCTGCGAGAAACTGCCATTCAAACACAAATTTTCTGAGCATGTAGTCGCGATTCAGTAAAAACATGAGGGTTATCATTGCTCCACATTTGCATATTTTGAGAATTGATGTATCCCGAAAGGTGGAACCACGCTTCGTCAGAAAAAAAAAGTTAAGTCCAGAAGATCGTCGTTCATTAAATTATTGACAAACCAATGGCAGTAAGCAAGGCGTCTGGGGTGGTCTGCGGGCAGAAGAGCCTTGATGTGCTTGCATCTTATATGGATGCATGTTCAAGTCTTTCTTTAAAATCTTATGACATGTTCCATAAGAAAGTCCAATTTCCTGAGAAAGACGTTTCAAAGGTTTTGCAGGCTCCTCTTCCATACGTTGACGAACGTCATTGACAACTTCTTCTGTACGAACTCTTGGTCTACCAGCACCTTTCTTATGAGTCACACAACCAGTTTCGCGAAACACTTCAACACAATTTGTAAGGCATGCATAAAAATTGTCCGGTAATATTGCCACGTTTGGGAAGTCCTCTCGAAAATTGTCCAAACACAAGCGTTGACTGTATTGCCAATTTCCATTAACTAACGCACCCGTTCGAAAATAGACTTCAATCATGAAAATTTTGTGCTGTGTGGTAAGAGGCATGATTCAAAAACTGGATTAGAAAATTTCAGCACAATGACTTGACAGATTCTGACACAACAAAACATATTATTCAAAAATTTAAAGTAAGACACACGTTTTACATTCCACAACCACTCTTGACCAAGATAATTGTTGATATCCCGGTATAAAATATACATCTAAATCTAGTACTTAGTCGTTTTCTCCTTAAAGGCTGGATGAAAAGTTGTAGTGGCTTATTCCTTCAAATTTTCATTCAAATGGCTAGAATTCATATTAAAAGATATAAATTAAAAATAAAATTAAAAACTGGAATGAAACACTTCAGTCGTTAAGCGATGTATTTAATTAGCCAGGTGCTCATTTAAATGGCTGTATTATTAGTGTCAGTATTTAGGATTTCATTGCAAAACTTCTACACATTTTAATAATAAACTGTGTATTTGCTATATGAGCCATGCATGTCCTTTTGCGTGTGTTTCGCGTGTTGATAATATTCAGTTAAAATCTCGACGTGAAAATGTGTTAATTATGCGGTTAAATTAAAACTAGCATATCATTTACAAAACGAAAGTAGCATTTCGCATGAAATACATTTGTTGCTTCTGTGGTATTCCCAATTTCCCTGCGGATTCATATATACATAATATACACTCGTATATGGCATGCGGCCTGAGATTGAAATAAAGAAAAAATGTCGGTTAACATCGGTTGATATTTGACAGCCCCCTAACCAATAAGGTTTTCCAGTTTCACTCTTTCCAGCACTGAATGGTGGTTACAGCCTATCAACGTAAGTGATTCCTGGAGCGGAATTTTAGCTAACTGAATAATATGCCGCCCCTTCTCTCACACAATACTAGGACTTTCGAGGTAATCCTTGTAATTAAAATGAGTGCTACAGATATTATTATATTTATACATATTAATATTTGTATATATTATGAAAATTTACTTAATTTTTTATAGCAACAATCACAATTGACATCTAGCTATATTAAAAGAATATTTGAGTGAGACCCACATAATTCACAGTAATTAAAATGGGATACCAAAACGAAATGACCCAAATTGGAATCTGTCATTGGGTTTCCTGTTTTTTCATACTAGCACGGTAGTTAGACTGACGAATTCTGTGGTTGTTGGTTGGACTGACGAGTCTTTTTCCTCGAATAAACTTAGAAAAGTAAGTACATACTTTTCATATTGGTGGTATGTGAAATGCCAAGTGGTGTCGAGTTTTGAATAGGAAATTTTTGGGAAAGTTCAATTATTTTTATTTAAATAATTATGAGCCTGTTCGAATGATGATTACTATGTGCATATATTTAAATAATACCGAATGCTTATTTTGCACCAAAATACCGATTCTGATTTAAATTTAATTCTAATATAGACTGTATACAAATATAGATGGCGCGAGAGTAAATGGGAGTTGGAAGTTGGATGCTCAACATCAAATCTAACCATTCTAGACCACCACTAAAAATGTCTGTAAATTTATAAATATGCAGCGCTGCCAAGAACATTTAATATCAATAGCGTAGCTACATTCTAGTTGAGGGTGATCTAAAACTTTTTTCTTCGAATATGTGACAACAAATAAAGTTGTTGTTTTTGTAAAGTTTCTGAATTATCACCCTATATATTAGCATGGCGTCAAAACATACCACAAGGATTTATTGACTGCAGGATATACAAGATGGCATGTCGCATGAAAAATAAAAGTAAAGAAACAAATTAGTTAATTATTTTTGGAAGTTAGATATTTCTCTTCTCATATAAGTACGAGTATAATACTGGAAGTCTTTTGATTTGTGTGTATTTTTTTGTCCGTTTAAATATCCGTTTGCACTCATTAATTGAGAATTACCTATAACATTGTGCAAATAAAGTTAAGTGAATGCAACAAATTAATTAAAATATTTAAAATAATTTTATTCAATGTGGATCGTCACTCCAACTTACCCTATAGCTTAGATCTTTCTTTATATATGAATCAAGCCAAAAAGTTAACTAAGAGATAAATTATTAATGAAGTTATCAAATATTATGGTTCAATAATGTTTGTTTTAATTTTCCCAAGTTACTTATAACCTAGGTACACAAAGGAATAACCTTATTATTTTAAAGATATACCGGAAACAGCTATATAATTTATATAATATAGTTATATAGGGCTATATATAGGGTTATATATATATAGGGCTAGGGATAATAATCTTAATTCTTGTTTGGTGTTATTAGATTACAGTAAAGCATTCGATACTCTTGATCACTCCGTTCTAGTCACTAAATTAAAATATCTATGCTTTAGCGATATAACTGTTCAGTTCTTTGCTAACTACTTAAATGATAGAACACAGAGGGTAATAATTAATGGTGAAAAGTCTGACTCTATTAAAGTGAAAAAAGGTGTACCGCAAGGAAGTGTGTTAGGGCCTCTGTTGTTTTGTATATACTCATCCGATTTTTCCAAATTTTTACAATATTGTAGTTCACATCAATATGCTGATGACTTTCAGTTATTTTTTAACTTTACCCTATTGAACACAGGTCTTGCAGAACGTAAAATTAATGAAGATTTAGCCGCTATCTCTCTCGTATCTAGAGCTCATGGTCTTATTTTGAATGATTCTAAAACTCAACTCTTAATATTTAGTAAACATAAAGAACAATTCATTAGTCCCAATTTTGTAATTGAGTTGAATGGTGTAGTTTTGAAACCTACCGGTGAGTGTAAGAACCTGGGTGTGTATTTTGATGAAAACTTTAGATTTCAAAATCATGTTAAACATTTGATTAGTAAGTCGTATGGGAAATTAAGAATACTATATTTGCACAAAGATAGCCTTGGTACTGATATCAAGCTCAAGCTCCGTGACTCATTAATTCTTAGCCATCTTGCCTATTGTGATATAGTGTATTGGCCAGCTCTATTACAGAGAGATAAAGCAAGCCTGCAAATACTGCAAAACAGTTGTCTTAGATATTGCTTTAATTTAAGAAAATTTGACCATATTTCTGATACGTTTACAAGATCCAAGTGGCTTAACCTTGACGAACGTTTCAGAGTTCATATGGCTTGTCTTGTATTTAAAATAGAGTTAATAAAATCTCCAAAGTATTTGCTTGATAAATTAATAAAGGGTTCTTCAATTCACCATCGAGTAACTCGTTATAGTCATTGTTACAATGTTCCAAGACACAATACCTCACTGTTTAAAAACTCGTTCTCTTATAACTCAGCTAAGATATATAATCAACTCCCTCCGGCGGTTAAAGCTTCTAGTAGTCTAAACGTATTTAAAAAACAAGTCAAAACATATATACTAAATTCTAGGATTCTTTAAACAAAAATTACTTGCTTACTTTCCTCTTTTTTTTTTTTCTTTTTGTTTGCGTGTATACTGTTGCTTTGCAATTACTTTTTTGGGTGGTTAAGTGGAAGAGCGACCTTGTCGAACTTCGCCATCCTGTGTTATTTTTGTACTAAACTGTTATTTTGTTAGTAATAAAGGCACTATTATTATTATTATTATTATTATTATTATTATTATTATTATTATATAACTAAATCGCTTCCACTATAGCTCTTGGAATATAAGTTGATAAGAACAAACGAGACCTGTTTTGTGTAATTGAAGTATTACCTATAACACACGAATTTGAGAAAATCAGAAGAGGTATTTATTAAGTCTGCCTCTGAAAGTTTCAGAATGCTGCTGTGAAGGAATTGTATTTTTCCACGTAGTATACAACTTAATTTGTTTTGTTTTTCATTTAAAGTTCAGATGAGTTTATACTTCTACACAAATACTGTTTAAAAGTGGGTATTTGTTTCAGATGAGTAACAAGGTGTTACAAAGTAACATTTTATTTTAGTCTAACTGATGTAACTGATTGATGTAATAAAGGAAATGTTATTACACGGAAACTTTGATCCTTTTGATGTATTAGAAAGTGTGTAAATGGAATTATATTGTGGACACTAAAAATAAATACTACACGAATGCTTTGTATTGCTTTGAAATGCTCAGAACGCGTTTCGGTCTAAAGATGCGCATCTTGTATACTCATAAAATGCATAAAAATGTTTACATCGTGGACAGACAAGAGAACGAAGCCCTAACAATTTAAGTGTGACGATTACATATTAGACTGAATAACGAGGATTGTCATTACTGTTGTCTTCATATATTTCATAAGATAACGGGATGTTTCCTACTATGCACGGTTTTCTGAAATGTGCACAAAAGATATATTGATTTTGCGATAATTATCTCTAAGTCATGCTATTAATTTCTCATCGCAGTAGAGTCACCCACATACCTACCCAGACATTTACGGAAAACAGATATTGGTTCCTACTTTGAATTATCAAATGGGGATTTTTATCTGGACACCAGATATAACTGGTCTCTTAAAATCGTGGTCTGGTCTCTCTTTTTTTGGTCTGGTTTCCAAATCGTTGTATACTCAGCTGAAGATCAGGTGCAATTCTTCTTGTGCTAGTCTGGGGATTATTTACAATCTCTTCAAATACAGCCCCTCCCAATTCTGGCATTCTAAGGGTAATAGGCGTCTGTCCCTATCTTTGCTCAAGTGAAAATTATACTACAAGATCCTACAAGACCCCAATGAATTTCAATAACTAATGCGTCTACGTATGTCAATATATCTACACAAAAAAAATTGTAATTGGAAAATGGTCTATTTTATGAAGAAAATACAACCCACTTATTTTATTAGAAATATGACCCGGAAATAAATGCCATCTATTAATTTTCCTAAAAACCCAGTGACGTAGATTATCGTATAGTATGATGCACAGCTTCTGGGATAATTGAAAAATGTTATATTTTTCAATAACTCTAACATCATCTATCAACCAGCAACCGGTATCCTCAGTCCGTTGGTTTATAAGACTTTTGAGCCTATAATGGCCTAAAGAATGAACCTCTTAATTTATAAAATTGACTTGAAATACTTAAAATACACCCTGTACCTTTTGCATGTCTTTAGAAGGCTTGGGCAGGCAGCGCGTGTCTTCCCACACGGTCACTCATTCAAGTACTAAACTAACTGCGACCACGTTGCTCAGCCTTCATATCGATGATATGAACGCTAGGTCGCTACGATGGCTTGCCCGTAAAACATTCTATTAAAATATCTGATTTGTTTGGTTTGATATTTTTATACTCAAATAAGTGTACATGATTTTTCCTGTAGAAAATGTATAAACACAAACGAAAGTATTAAAATTCCATTTTATTCCATTTATGGAAATTTATTCCATTAAAACGTAATTACCAGCTGGGAAGTATATTATTTACTTGTAATGAATAAGTAATACCTCAGTGGCTAATAGATTTATTTGTATGTATTACTATATTCTTATAATTTGCATTAAAGCACTGTAAGTTCACTCACCATTTTTTAAATTACTATCACTTCAAGGTAGTTAAATCTAGAAAGCAGAAGAATACAAAAAATTGTTTCTAAAAAGATATGCAAAGCGCTGGTGTTAATAATACACAGCTTTTGCCAGTGTAATACCTCTCATATAAGTAGATAATTTTCAACATTTGATGTACCTATCTATAACTTTACTAGTCCTTAATGTGAGTAATACCGAATTCATGAATATCTGAAGTAATGAGGAAAATGTATCCATCGTCATTTTGTGTGACGTAAAGAAAAATATATTCAGTAACCTTATCGAGAAACATCGATTTCGAAACAAACATTTATGAAGTACATAAATATTTTAAAGGAACATTTTCCTTAGACAAGTAATTACCATTTGCCAATTCAGTTTTATTCTTCATTAATTCAGTTTAAAGTATTATAAATATTCTTTTCACGGCTTGTGCAGCTTCAAATAATAAAAATAATTAGAACAAAAATAACACAGTTGAGTAACTGAGTCTTTAAACAATAGTATTGGGAACACACCAATCCACACTCAGCATGTTGTCTCCATACAGATTTAAAGATTTTTGAAAAAAATATTTTTTATTAGCAAAGCTGATTAAGGCTGATATAAACTTTTCCTATTACAATAATTAAGTGAGTTGTTTGTATAAGATGTATAAGTATTCATCAATTCCTTTAATTCTGTTCCCATTAAATCCACCTTAAGCGAACACAAAACTTTTTTGCATTTGACATACTTTTTCAGATCTTCTCTGATACTCGTTCTAATATCTCTTTTACAATCGCAGTTGGCAGCCATGTCACTTTATACACAACATTATTTGAATATACACTTCACTGGCATAGTGTGAAAATAAAACGTACACAGCGAAGAAAAACCAATTCGAGAAACTGTCTCTGTGTACCACGTACTCTGCTCTGATTCCTGCAATATGACATTTTAATAAATAATTTGCATGTATGCTTGTTATTACGGTCTCAAACCAAAACTAGTATATAAGGCAGAGTGCTTATATGTATAGTAATCAGGTAGTCAATATGAATTATACCAGAATAATATAATAATCCAAATACCTTGATAACTTTATCTATTCCTTTAGTGACAGAAATTATCATGAACAAACTTCTAGGGCAGATATAAGTTCTAATAAACATATGGTTTCAAATACTTTTTTACCAATTTTTTTAAATCTTTTATATAGAACAGTCACCAATAACAATCTGTTTAAAAAATTGAAGACACACTTCTAGAACAGAGCCAGTAGACAGACATAAAACATAAGATATTACACATAGGGTTTGAGATGTCTTTTAATCATGATTTTTGTTTAAAAATCAGCAAAACTCTCTCTACTTAATAAAATATTATTATTATTATTATTATTATTATTATTATTATTATTATTATTATTATTGTTATTATTATTGTTATTATTATATATCATTTATATACCGCCTCAGTAGCGCAGCAGGTTAAAGCGTGTTGTGGCAGCATTTTTCGTATTATGGTCTGGGTTCGATCCTCAGCTCCAGCACTTGAGCTGTCTGCGTTTTCAATGTGTAAACCTCCCTTCTGAACATTTGGGGGTTGTTTAATTTATGTGTTGTATACAGGGTGACCCACCTAAGATTCATTATTTCATAGCTCTCTTATTTAACATCTTAGAAAAAAATGTTAAATATAAAAGTTTCACCGAATTATGTAGATTACCTTCAGAAAATATTCTTCATTGTACCGGGTGGTACCTGAATTAAAAACATGTAGTATACTCTATCGCTAAACCCAGCCGTTTCGAAGATATTTGACATTTTATAAAAAATTTGACGGTTCAGGGGCCTGTAAGAATCTTCATAACTTCTTTGATATAAGAAATCCTTATTTGCTTTTGACAACGTACAAAAAACACAAACTGTGCTACCTCCTACATTTAAAACAAATTGAAAGATATTATATATAAGAAGTGTTTCTTTTTTTCCACTTATATTCTGACAATTTAACACCGCAAAGACTGTTTTAATTCAAATGGAACACCAATGCACAATTGTGTACACCACCAATTGTGCGCATGCCCAAGGGCATACGCACAATTAAATGAAAACTCACTTTCCTATATGAAGAACCCAGGATGACTATTTAACTCATTCATTTTCGTCATGAGGATCATACTGACAAATCCCAGCCAAAAATCTGTCAGTAACTCCCGGTCTTTATTAGGTATATTATAGTAAACTTTTTCTCACAATTTTCAACATTTGTGTTTCTTTGCGTATATAAAATACTTTTTAGAAATATATTAAATGAGACTATCTATGACTATTACACCAGACAAATTTAATAAATACTTTTGCTTAATTTGTCTAACTATATCTAATAGTTCATAATTTTTAGGTCATCTTTTCAATATTTAGTCATTTCTAATGCTGTCTCAAATGCTTCCTTTCTAGATTTCCAGTCTTGAGATTCTGGCACATCTATAGTAGACAATCAAATAATATTTAATTTTATTTCAATTATTTAATTATTATTGTTTATACAGGGTCTTTCAACGAAAAGTTGAAAGACCCCCCTCTATAATTATAAAACCAAAAAAAAATTTAAATTCGCCGAGACTCGTCGATTTCGGTTCTTGTAGGTAGCATTTTTGACAGGCAAGCCAACTTAGTATATTCATCCCCCTAACCCCTTGCAACCTCAACTTTGAAACTTCAAATGGAACTACGCTACTTCTAACACATCATTTTAAAGCCCTTTCCATTGCGAATACAGTGGTGTATCGTTTTTGTGAATCGGAGTTATTGGCTCAAAACAAAAAGTTGACAAACCGACATCCGGGTACTAATTTTTACAGAAATACCCACCAATAATAAGCTTTTTATCTACTACACAACCATATTACCTTTTTTTGTGTCAATCAGTTGACACATAAAAAGAACAGTCTCAAATTAAAAAAGCTGAAGCAAAACAAAAACAAGTTTTAGTTAATATGTTGCTCAAAAGCACCTCCGTTAAATTTCCAACAATATTGTTTGATTTCTTTTGAAATTCTGTTCGAATATTACTAAAGACATCCGGTGCATTCGGCATCGGCACTCTTTCACAATTCTCTGACGCAACACCTCTAGTATTTCAAGCTGCGTCACGTACATACACACGCGATTTCAAATGGCCCCACAGGAAAAATTCCAAAGGGGATAGATCTGGTAATCTTGGTGGCCATTCGGCGGGACCTCTTCTACCAATCCAACGCCCTGCGAAATGTCATCCAAAAATTGCTGCACTGCAACAGCATAGTGAGAGGGTGCGCCATCTTATTGGAAAGTTATTTCATTTTTTATTAAATTGTCGGCACTATCTAAAATTTATATTATCATAGGGTCGATCCTGTCTTCCAATAGTTGTCAATAGGTGTCCCCGTTGAGATTTCCTTGAATAAAAAAACGGTCAAACAAGATAGTCGGCCAAAATTCCGGGTCAAACATTCAATTTTTGAAGAGGCTGAGTACGAAATTCCCTGATTAAACGAGGATTATTATTATTCCAATAGCGACAATTGTGTCTATTCACTTCGCCATTCAACATAAATAGTCGGGGGTCCAGGCGTTCAAAATCCCTCAAAATCGGCAAGTAACCCATGACGGCAAGGTAAATGATTTTTGACTTCACCCATTGATAGAGGGTCCCTAGGGGCATAAGAAATGAGTTGTTGGACTTTTGTTGGCTCTTGCACAACTTCTTAAATAGCAAAAAAGAGGGCGGAGCCGTGTTTCAAAAATAAGTGATTTTGAACGTTTACACCTTTATAAAAAAATAACTATTTGAGATATTCATATGATTTTTTATATGTGAATACTTGAGACATGAGCGCTTCTGCCTGTGCTAATAGAATATGAAAACATTTCTCTGTTTTTTTTTAACAATGGCTAAAGTCGTAGTTGCGAAATTTATGTATCGAAAATTTCAACATGCGGGCAACTATATTAAATTTTCAAAATTTTCACATACTATATGTGAACGAAATGTGGTCTAAGGCTTGAAAAAGTTTTTAGAAAAAAAATCAGTTCCCTAGTTTTCGAGTTAATAATTTTTAAAGCAGAGCGTTGTTTACACTCGCGCCTTACCCGTGGGATTCAATTTATTGTGGTGCGCGCTACCATCTAATCCAGTGGTTTCCAACATTTTTGTACCTGCGCCCCCCTTAAAAAAATAAATTGTTGCGCCCCCTTAATTTTTCTAACAATCTAATTTCATAAATACCTACTCAACTGATATTATAATTTATTTAATGGGCTACAAAATAATATACAATATTATGTAAAAATATGCATAAAAAAATAATTATTTATTATAAGAAATAATAATTTTAAATGTAATAAAAACAAATCTTGCAGACTTTTTTGGTTTGTATTTGAAAATGATATTTTGGAAACAGCTGCATGCCCCCCTTGTAACAGTCTCGCGCCCCCGCGCCCCACAGATTGGAAACCACTGCTAATCCAATATATCGGAATATTAGGCCAGACTATAAAATTGCGAAATAATTACATTCTTATAGTTTGTGACTATTGTTATTATATATTAGTTTATCAGTGTTTTATCTATTAGTGTATTGTTATTTATTTTAATTGAAACTCACCTTTGACAGGAATTACAACGTGTCGCCTTGTCGAATATCGCATTACTGCCGTATTTTAGCCCTTAAAACAATTGTTAGGAAAGGTGTATACATGTGCAAGCAACAGAACACTAACTATATGCACATTTTTTATCACATTTTACTTTGCAATTGCACTTTTTTATTTTTTTAAGATCGGGCAGTGGTTTTTTGACATCATTTTTGGGATTATTTGATGATTAATATCCACCACATATCCAAAGTTTTTGGGTAAATTGAGAACCGGATCAGTAGACTGTTTGTAGACTAAAATTTGCTATACAACGTGCGTTTTACATAGAGTAAAAAAGTATCTCCAGTAAGAGGTAGAGAACGTAAGTCACCCCGAGTAATTGAAAATAAATTTTGAGCATCCACCTCCAGCATGTTGTGACGTTCAAAAATTTAAGCATAATGTGTGGTACCTGAAATCCGTAGCTATCATATCAATGGGACGATCTTCAAAACCCTGAATTTTCTTCAGTAACTGAAAAATTTGAATTTCTTTGGCTTAAGCATAAATGGCATTCTGCTTTTCTTGGGTGGAAATCAAGAAAACCTCACGTTTTCCTTTCTTATCTCGATCTTTAAGGCAGGGAAAACATACTTTTTTAAAATCCAGTGACTGACTGTTACTACGACTTGATTTTTGTTCATTAAGGAAATTTTTATCGCCGGATTTCGCATCAATTAGTGCAAGACTCTTTTTGTGAGTATATTCAGACCAACACTTCCGATGATACAGTAGTCTTTTATTAATAAAATTGTTGTGACTAATATTTTCTAATAGTCTATAAGCATTGTCTTTTCTAATAAAAATAGCATTTTTAAAGTTGTAAATCCCCGTTCGCCAAGTTCATTTAAAGATTGAGAAGACACTTTTGGCATATGATACATTTCTTTTAGATCTAAAGCCTAAGCCATTTAAATTTTTTTTCATTAACTTCCTTTCAATTTATAAAAAACGTGCTGAAATTCACAAATTTCAACACAACACATATATTATTCGCAACAATTTTATTAATAAGACTATTGTATCATCGGAAGTGTTGGTCTGAATATACTCACAAAAAGAGTCTTGCACTAATTGATGCGAAATCCGGCGATAAAAATTTCCCTAATGAACAAAAATCAAGTCGTAGTAACAGTCAGCCACTAGAATTTAAAAAAGTATGCTTTCTATGCCTTAAAGATAGAGATAAAACAGGATGACGTAAAACGTGAGGTTTTCTTGATTTCCACCCAACAAAAGCAGAATGCCATTTATGCTAAAGCCAAAGAAATTCAAGATTTTCAGTTACTGAAGAAAATTCAGGGGTTTGAAGATCGTCCCATTGATTTGATAGCTGCGGATTTCAGGTACCACACATTATGCTTAATTTTTTTAACGTCAAAACATGCTGGAGGTGGATGCTTAACATTTATTTTCAATTGCTTGGGGTGACTTACGTCCTCTACCTCTTACTGGAGATACTTTTTTACTCCATGTAAAACGCACATTGTATAGCAAATGTCTACAAACAGTCTACTGATCCGGTTCTCAATTTACCCAAGAACTTTGGATATGTGGTGGATATTAATCATCAAATAATCCCAAAAATGATGTAAAAAAAACCATTGCCGGATCTTAAAAAAAATAAAAAAGTGCAATTGCAAAGTAAAATGTGATGAAAAATGTGCCTATTGTTAATGTTCTGTTGCTTGCACATGTATACAGCTTTTCCTAACAATTGTTTTAAGGGCTAAAATACGGCAGTAATACGATATCCGACAAGGCGACACGTTGTAATTCCTGTCAAAAATGAGTTTCAATTAAAATAAATAACAATACACTAATAGATAAAACACTGATAAACTAATATATAATAACAATAGTCACAAACTATGAGAATGTAATTATTTCGCAATTTTATAGTGGGCCTAATATGCCGACTATATTGGATTAGATGGTAGCGCGCACCACAGTAAATTGAATTGCACGGGTCAGGCGCGAGTGTAAATAACGCTCTGCTTTAAAAATTATTATCTCGAAAACTAGATAAGGTAAGGAACTGATTTTTTTTCTAAAAACTTTTTCAAGCCTTAGACCACATTTCGTTCACATATAGTATGTGCAAATTTTGAAAATTTAATATAGTTGCCCGCATGTTGAAATATTCGATACATAAATTTCGTAACTACGACTATAGCCATTGTTAAAAAAAAAACAGAAATATTTTCAAATTCTATTAGCATAGGCAGAAGCGCTCATGTCTCAAGTATTCACATATAAAAAATCATATGAATATCTCAAATAGTTATTTTTTTAGAACGGTGTAAACGTTCAAAATCACTTATTTTTGAAACACGGCTCCGCCCTCTTTTTTTGCTATTTAAGAAGTTGTGCAAGAGCCAACAAAAGTCCAACAAGTCATTTCTTATGCCCCTAGGGACCCTCTATCCCTAAGTGAAATCAAAAATCATTTACCTTACCGTCATGGGTCATTTAATTTTTCAGAGCCTTGGACCCCCTACTAAAATGTACATTCGTCTGAAAAACAGGTATTGAAGAGAAGATTTTGGTTCAGTAGAAGTCGCTCACTAAAATATTCGTAAAATTGCAAAAAACAGCAGTCACATAGACAATACACATCAAAAAAAGTAATGTGGTTGGTTGTGAAGTAGATAAAAAGCTTAGTATTGGTGAGCATTTCTGTAGAAATTAGTACGCGAATGTCGGTTTGTCAACCTTTCGTTTTTAGCCAATAACTCTTTCAAATCTCAACAGATTCCCAACAACAATGCACCAGTGTATCAGTGTATTCGCAATGGAAAGGATTTTAAAATGTTGTGTTAGAAGTAGCGTAGTTCTATTTGAAATTTTAAAAGTAGGGTTGCTAGGGATTAGGGGGATAAACATATCAAGTTGACTTGACTGTCAAAAATGTCCCCCCCCCCCTCCAAGAACAGAAATCGACGGGTCTCGACGAATTCTAATTTTTTTTTCGGTTCAAACCTCTTCTTAAGGTGCGTCCAAACATTTAACCCGAACGAACAGGACGAACTGAGCGTGCAGAGCAGAATTTGCAAATTCTGGACTTTTCTCCGAGCCGATGAACGCACCAAACGTTTTCCGGAGCTTGTCGGTAAATCGGAATTGCTCAAAAGGATTTATTGTTCGCTGAATTATTCAGTTGCCGGAAATAAGTAAGTTCGTGATGTTCGCAGCATACGTGTCGTTTGCTCCGTGTTGGAGTTATATAGCACCAACAAGAAAGGTTTATTATTTCCACATACGTACAAAATACTTTGAAAATGGAGTGGGATAAGAAAAAGTGTTTAAAATTAATAGACACTTATGAGCAATACTGCAATACCACGTGTTGTGGAACCCCAAACATGGACTGTATTATAACAAAATTAAAAATATATTCATTATTTTTTATTTTAATTTTTGTATTTCGTTGTTTGTTATTCAAAATACTAATGTTACTTTGATTATAAAAATATATAGGTATTATTTCTTACTTTTATGTGGTCCTTTAAGCTTAGAGTTAGAGCGCTGCATGTTTCTGGCACAACGACATTAATACTTTGATATTTTAAATAATTACTAAAGGCTCGTGAAAGAATCACCAGAAGTTAAAAACCTCAATGCTAAGGCCAAACGATCTTTAAGTGGTATCACTTCGCGTACCTTTGTATTCTTCTTTTGAATTATAGGTCCAATTAATTTTATTAACTCCTCAAATCTTCAGTAATCAAGTTATTCTAGTAAAATTCTTTAAGTCAATGTGCTTCATATCTCGTAATAACAAGTTCTTCAAACTTCGAAGTTTTTTCTTATTTTTGATCATTTTACAAATAATAATAAAGCGATAAAAGATACTGCTAAGTCAGGTTTCATGTTTTTTTCTATTTTGAAATTTGAAGAAATGGCGCGTAAATTCCAATATTCGAATATGTTGTGACGGATACTTCCCGATTTGCACAGGTAGGAAGTGTCACGTTAGTGCCCGAGGTTCGGTTTCTCTTTTTACTTTGCCTCGGGCGCCAGTTCCTGGTTACAGTGTAGGAACACCACTACTCAGGTAGCTTCAGTGAAGATACGGTACGCCAGGTCGGTCGATAGAGAAAATTAGACTTCACACAACAGATAATAATAAGACACCAATAAACCTTTTATACATATATTGACCATAAAACTATACCATAAAATCTACTCTTAATTCCTTACTTCCTTAGTCCTGGGCACGTCTGCTGCTTCCGGGTGGTCGGTGAAGACTCTGACAGATTTACTCACTTCTTCTCTGGTAGTAGCAGCGGTGGTAGACAGGACTTCCTCGTAGGCTGGACGGCTGCCAACTGAATAACGGAGTCGTTCTCAGCTGGGTAAGGTACCAGAGAGAACTCGGACAGGCGCAGAAGTGAAATTATCGACTTTGAACATTTACCAAATTATTCCACTTAGAAAACTTTAGCTACCTTATTCTAATCGACTTAGAATAAATTTTATATACCTAGACAGCAGGTGATGAATTTTTACCAAGTGTCCAGACCTGCGCGGTACTTACTTCTAGCTGGTGCTGGTGGACAGGACTGCTTCGTATGCTGGACGGCGGTAGACTGAATGTCTGAGTTGCTGCTAGCTGGATATGGTTCTATGAAAACCTCGGACATGCGCAGAAGTGAAATTTCGGACTTTGGCTATTTTATGCTTGTACACTACTAAATCTGAAATAATCACAAGTCCCCACGGTCTTGTGGACTCTGAAGAATATTCGGGTTCGTCGACAAAATTTGTTAAAGTATAAAATGATTTTTATACTTAGAAAAATTTCACTTTGTCGAATTTACTGACTTGTAATTGTTTACTCACTTTCTGGTAGCAGCGGTGCAGATGGACAGGTCTTACTTCGATGTCAGGCGGGCACAGACTGAATGTCTGAATCGCTGTTAGCTGGATATGACTCTACAAATACCTCGGACATGCGCATAAGTGAAATCTCGGACTTTATATATTTTATACTTAGACGATTTGTCAATTAAACCGAATATTCTGCAGAGTCCACAAGAACGTGGGGACTTGTGATTATTTCCAATTTAGTAGTGTATAAGTACAATTTATTTTTAACCTTATAAGAATTTCACTATTTCCAATTTACGGACTCTGAAAATATTTGATCAGGTAGACAGACGGCGAAAAATACACAAGTCCCAATCTGTTTTGATACTTAGGAAAATTTCACTGTTGATTTTACTGACTTGTAAAATATTTCTTACTTACTGGTGGTACAAATCGGTATACAGGAACTCGTGGTGATCTCTTAGTGCGGCTGGATTCTCGGACGGCGGCTCAGCAACTAAACTCCTAGCGCGTGAAATTTCCTATGTTCGCGTGGACAACAAAAGATGCGAGCGCCTTTGGCTTCTACTTCAGGTGTCGAAATAATACATTTTATGTCGGGTGTAGTTCTTTTATTTACGGCGTTGTGTGGGTGACTTATATACAGGTAAAATAATTATTATTACGGGGAAATATAATGTACTTCATTACAATGTTTATTTTTTTAATTTTGAAATTATTGTAAATAAAAACAAAATGTGTAATGCATAACGTGTATTCTTCTCAAAAAACACCGGGTATCTTGTAATCGGTAAGTAGCAAATCCCTAATATGAGGGGTACCATTGTACTGGGAAAAAAGTAAGGATTCCCTTTCTGTTTAAAATACAGGGACTTATACCTCTTAAGAAAGTCTGTACGTAATTGTGTACTTTCAATATTTTTTCATATACCTTTGAGATGTAGACAATAATGATATTGGCTACTTATTTCACACTTATTCCCCGATTTCTGTATAGGCTTAGCGGTTGCGATTTTAAACGATTATAGGAATTGTCAAACGGATATCTATCAATTTACTAGAAATGACTAAGAAATGACTGTTGCTAAGTATTCTGCGTTTTGTTTTTATATTTCAACTTTAATGCCATCCCGGGGTTTTAATATTTTCCATTCTTTTATAATATGCGTCACTTCTCCCAGATTTGCCTCTGTAATGCATATTGAGTTTGGTTATTTTAGTTTTTGGAAGCAGTTTGTGCTCCCTAGTTATTTTTGAAGCTAAATTTGCACTTAAATCAATAAAATAAGTATTAAAAATGTTTGCAATTGACTTCAATGTACTTGTAATAATATGTTCATCTATTTTTATCGATTTTTTGCCAGAGTTCAACTGTTTGCTATCCATATTTTTTATACAGCTCCATAACTTTTTTTGGACAGTTTTTATTTTGAATCACTATATTTTAAATAAGTAATATTCGTATGAAGTAAGATTAAAAATCGGAGTGGAATGAATTAATTCAATAACAAAATTTCATTAAAATGTATGTTTCGCAGAATATTTCTCTTTTGACATTGATGATTTAATTATAAACGTCACTGTTGATATAAATTGGAAGTCGTATAGAGTGTGTATACCTAACACTGTGTTTGTAATGTAATGAAATGTTTCGCTAGTAATAAAAATACAGAGCATGTATTTTGTTAATTATTTATATTAAAATAGACCATTTGCAATTTATTAGGAATGATCAGATTGTTATATTTGGGGATTGATTGAAACTTCCATCATATGTTATGTTCGAAGGGCTGAAATGAATGTTGAAATTAATTTGATTTGAAATATAGAAATTTATATAGAAAATTACTTGCATTTTGTATAAAATCAGAAACATTCATTAATTTATCAGTCTGATTACACTATTTTCAATAGCAACAAATAAATGAAAATAAAGGTTCAGGATACGTATATAGACCTTATATATCAACTATTTGTATGAGACATTTTCAGATTGCATTTTTAAATCACACCCTTCAAATATAAATTTAGTTTTCACATATGCATATTATGCGATAGAACATTAGCACAGTATTTGTATGCTGGAATGCGAGGCCCTGTTCTAAATGATAGATGAGAAACTCTAGTCATATCTCACCCTGCATAAACTATATTGCCGCGCATTTTTATTTCTGTCAGCATGATAAGCCACCCCTTTTCTCAATTTATATATCTGGCGTAATTCACAAACCGCTTTTAACTTAGTACTACAATAATTATGCAAATTTCTACAATTTCGGTATTATATTTTTATAATTTTGAAAATATTATAATTTAGTCGTCTTTGTAAATTTCAAATAAATAATTACGTAAAGGATGCAGATTATTATTCTTTAGGTACTGTTACTCCTATGAATTCCGATATGTAGTTAAAAATACTCCAGGGATTCATAAGGGTAATTGTACATAAAATATGGTTATATGCATTCTTTACGTAATTATTTATTTGAAAGTTACAAGGACGATTGAATTATAATATTTTTAACATTATCAAAGGCTACATAATATTACTCTGCATATTTGGAACACTGCTGGAAGTGTTCCAAATAAATATAGAAACAAATTATTTTTCCTTTCATGTTTCGAAGTCACTATATACTAATAAACCTCCTATCCCTTCAACATATGAGACAATAAAATTATCCATAACATATATTTTAGGATTTTAGGAAAGTTCATAGTTATGTTGAATAATTTTTGTATCTACGGCAATTTGTTCCAATATACAAGGTGATTTTTTTGGGCATCCATCAGAAGTATCTTGAGGACAGAAAACTACGCTGAACTGAAAATGTGGCTATGGGTATTCCGTGATGGAATATCTTTACGCAAAATATTTTCCAGGCGGAACTTCCATAACTCTGTCCTAGTTGACCCTAACCTCTTTATTTGTAATGGAATACCCAACTTTTTATCACTGTTTTGGAATCTGCACTTAGTTTTATATTTTGTTAAGGGTGGCCCAATTAAATATTTTTCGAGACATTAATGTTTTCCATCAAATTTGAAAGGGAAGGTAAAAGAAACCCAAAAAATTATTTCGCGTAAATGTAAAAAAATATATATTTGAGAAAAGTATAAGAGTAGGTTTAATTTGTAAACCCCATTCCACACGATCTGTGGCTTTGGGGGATTTTCTAATTTGTGTGATGTTTTACTTGTTTTTTGTTTAAATTATAATTCAGTTGTAACAAGCTACCTGGAAATATGTTAGTATGGTTAGGAATATTCAACTGTACCATAAAAAAATATGTAAAAAATCTTAGTTTTCGATGTTATATTTTTGTAATAATATCTAACTTAGTTTCGGTAATATATGCCCATATCCGGATATCCGTTTGTTACATCAAGTGATTTTTTATACAAATTATATTACATATTATTGATACTATCGACCTTTACTTATTGAAAATCCATATCAGATTCTGTATGACATAAGTGTTTTAATACATTTTCACAAAAAGTTTCTATAGTAAACATAACAATTTATTTGAAGGAGATGGCGAAAACAACTACTCCATGGGCAATGTGCCCCGACTGGCATTGCATTACTTCGGCATCTTTTGTAATAAGTAGGATTGTCTTTCTCAAAGACAATAGAGGTCACTGCTATAATGGCGCCTGTGAAAAAGCAGGTCGTTTTCTGCCTGTCAATTTAACAAAAAGACCCAAAGAGAGCACTACGGTGTGTTTCTCACCTCTACAAATATAACAATTGTTTCGCTAAACTTTACCTTGCTCTACGTATGCCAATCATCTATTAGAAGAAAATCACATATTCAACGATTACTTTGATGTGCTCCACACTTACGTTAACACTTACGTTAACACTTACGTTATTAGAAAGTAGTTTGGAAATTAACAGATATAAAAAATCTAATAATTTACTAAATGATCAAACTGATCTAAATAATTCTCCCTTACTAAACTTGTTTTAACAAATATTTTGTTGTACATTTCAATTAAGCCGTAAACAGTCCAATTGTAAATAGGTTTATGTTTCCTTAGAATTCGTTTACCTGTTCCTAGATTTAATTATATTTAAGGACCACTCTTCTCTTATTATAAGTAGTCTAGTATTTACATCTGATGAAGCTAAAGTTTAGCGAAATAATTGTTATGTTTATTATATAAAGTTTTTGTGAAAATTTAGTAAAAGATTTATGTTTCATTCAAGATCCATTATCTGATATTACATATGTTTAAAAAGTCCTATTTCACTTTCTAATGTTTTAATGTTAATGGAAATAACAATTTCCTTTCTTTCAGTATGTTAAGTATGGACTACAAGTGTAGGTACACTATAACTAAACACTAATGTGTCAGTTACTTTACCAATAAATGCATCAATAAATATATTACCAGTTTTTATTTCTCTCACATCCCTAATTGTGTTAAAGTTTTTTGTCCATTTCGTTAAAAAGTTGTGGTATTTTATTTTCACTTAAGTTAGGTAATTTTGTAGATTTACCAGACCTCAAAATTTAATTATGAGTGTTTGCTCCGTTATTTTAATACCTAGTTTTCTTAAAAAAATACATTAACATATATATGGGCCAAATTTATGGCACATAATAATTTTTTAAATCTAACACCTTGTGCGATTTTACAGATCTGTATAGAACATCCTCTAACGAATATATATGTAATACTTTAGTGAGAATATTTTCTTTGGAAAGTTTTAGAAAGTTCTCCTTCTTTCTAAAACACTTCCCTTCCTCAACTCGAGATGGATACACCAATATGTCGCACTTACATTAAATGTCTCTTCTTGTGAAGGTTCCATAAAATTCGATGATTCTCTTCGAAAATACGCTCATTGATGATGTTACATCTGACTCAAATATTATGGAATGATGTGGAGAACTCCAGAAAGTTCGAATTCACTCCTAATCCTGCTTTGTATACCAATGTTTTTTCTTTAGTACTTTAAGGATATGTATTTATTGAAATTGAAATGTTTCTATCTAATAATCTAAAACAATATTTCACAAACTGTCCACTAATTTTATATCATTACTCTCACTTATACAGGGTGGCTCAATAGCGTGACAAAGTTCTATTACTACTATGCCGTAATAAACAAAAAAAAAAAAAACAAGTACCTATCATTTCAGAATCTCATAGAGCCTAAAAGCACGCACATTCTAAAAATATATTTAGTTATATAGGGTGTTCTATAAACCGGGGTCATATCAAATCTGGTAGAATTAGGGGCGTAGAGCGATCTTCAATAAAAAATATTTTTTAATGTTATACTTGGTGCAGAAGAATGCAATATAAAGTTAATTAAGTAATTATTAACCTCTAATATCTCAAAAGCCGTTGCAATTAGGTATTGGGAATGTTTCATAGAATAGAAAGAGTCGTCAGAGACCTTAATGAAAATGATGTACAATATAGGGTGTTTCATTTCTAAAAATTGAGAAAACTGTGGTTGCGTGTTTTTATTCGCCTTGTATACAAGTAAACCTATTTTGAAGGAAATTCTATAGAAAGTAAAACTAGACCATATACAGGGTTTTTCAACGAACAGTAGCCACCCTTAATAACTCAGAAACGGAGGGTAGCAGAAAAATTTCCAAAAACAGGTCGATTTTTATTTCAAGGGGCACACATTTCCATATTACTGAAATTTTTACAGGGTGTCCCAAAAAAGAGATATTTACCACAACTTAGATTTTTTAAATGGAACACCCTGTGCATTTTTACAGATTTGGATAGAACGTTGTCTAACGAATACGTTGATATAGGGTTTGATGGATCTATCTCTAATAGTGAGGGAGATATATCTTAAAGAATGTTCCATAAGCATAATGGGTTAGAAAGAGAATATCGATTCATTGCTTTAGGCTACAGCCGTTACAAAGTCTTTCTCTAACACATTGCTCTTATGGAACACTATTTGAGGTATATCTCACTCATTATTAGAGCTAGATCCATCAAACCCTATATCAACGTATTCGTTAGAGAACGTTCTATCCAAATATGTAAAAATGCACAGGGTGTTCCATTTAAAAAATCTAAGTTGTAGTAAATATCTCTTTTTTGGGACACCCTGTAAAAATTTCAGTAATATGAAAATGTGTCCCCCTTGAAATAAAAATCGACCTGTTTTTGGAATTTTTCTGCTACCCTCCATTTCTGAGTTATTAAGGGTGGCTAATTTTCGTTGAAAAACCCTGTATAATGGAGCCAAAATTTATCTAGGATTTATTCTTTTAAAAAAGATATAGAATGCTCAATTCCTCGAGATTAAGATACAAAAATGGTCATATCTTTCAGGAAAAATGATCCGCATTCAAATATGAAATAAAAAATATCATTCCATTTAAAAAACATAAGTTTGATATGGCCCCGGTTTATGTAACACCCTATATGACTACTCCTATTTTTAAAATGTGCGTCCTCTTAGGCCCTATGAGATCATAAAATATTTTTTCTTTTGTTTATTAGGGTATAGGAGCGTGGGAGTTATGGAACTATGTTACACTATTGCGCCGCCCTGTATATTGTTGCCCCGCTACTTATCAATTTGATCTTCCCTCGCGGATACCTCATTTGTCCATCATACGTCTCGGTGATTTTCTCCTTATACAGGGCTAAAGAACTAACTAGATCATTTAGGTATCAATTCTCTAATTATCTAATAGTCGATATTAGGGGCAGTCTAGATTACTGGAACAGCAGTTACTACCATATACTTTAACTCGAGCTTTAACTTAAAAAAGTAAAATGTAAATCTTTAATTTAATGACAAAGAAATATTACAAGCGTATAATTGCCAAACTGTTATTTTAAACATCATACGGTTACTAATAAGCTAATTAAATCATTAATACTGATTTTGAAATTGAACTATAAAAAAGTAATTTTATGCAGCACTGTAAAATATCCCTATTGCTTTATAGTGCTTCTTTAAACCAGAACGGAGTAATTTGCATTGCAGACTATTACGTTAATGATTAAACTCTTTTGTGTACATATTATAAAGAATACATAAAACATTTAATTAACTAATAATTAAAACCGCATGGTGAATACCTAATTTAATTAAGAGGAGTGCAAAGTAGTGAACCCATGGCCCATAATTTATTCTCAACGCTTTTGTGAATAAAAGCCGAAATATGATTTATGTAGATACTTATCCCACAACCTTCTAAACGAGAGTTTAAAAACAGTTACATTCTTAATTATTCTTAGTGAAGAATAATGGTTTAATAAAATATTGCTACTCTATTCGAGATACTACTTAAAAAGTTATGTTAGCATCGTAAAAAATACTGTGACATTCACTCACGGAGGTCTACAGATTAACTAACTCATACATACCCCTCTTAAGGTGCGTACAGACTTCATAGCGTAACACCGTCGCGCAACAATTTTTTTACGCATCGATGATACGGTGAGGTGCGTACAGATATGCAACAGAACAAAGTAACGCAACACCGCCACTGCAATAGAACATCGCCACGTATGATGAACGCGCAACACTATGCCTTCCCATTCAGTTTCACGTAATTTTTCACACGATGGATATTGCGGCTGTATCCTATATAATTATGCATTATTTGGTATAAATATCTTTTTGTCAGTAAATATTAATTAAAATAGTAACCTCTTACGTCCAGTTCATTATTATCCATACTGAACAAATAATTGAAGAAGACTGACTTAATGTAAACCACTTAAGCTTCGGTTTCCTTTCAGCCCAATCGTATAGGGCTCAAAGGAACTCCTTGGAGATGGGTGATGGTTATCTTAAACATATCCTGGAGGGTGCTGATGGTAAGTAGCATAGCAAACAGATCGTCGTTCCAAGGATAAGAGTACCCGAAGTGCTGCAGGAGATCTATAGTGGATAATCAGGGGGTCACCTTGGAGTAACAAGAACACTGGCGAGACTGAGGGAGCGGTGCTACTGAGTGAATGGAACCAGTGACAGTGAACTCAAAGAATGGTGCAAGTGCGTAAACGAGCAGCCAGCAATGGCCCGCAGAGTCGCTGAAAAGCCCCTATACGCCAGTACAATGTAGGAAGTCCATTTGAAAGAAACACCATAGATGCCGGTGGCCCATTCCCCGAAACCAACAATGGAAATAAATGCCTCGTGGTAGTGATGGACTACTTTAGTAAATGGGTCGAATCTTATGCTCTACAGAATCAAAAAACCACTATAGCCCATGTTCTCGTGGAGGAATGGATATGTCGATTCGGAGTACTCTTAAAGCTCCAATCCGATCAAGGTAGGAATTTTTTCTGTTTAAGAATGCCGATTCCTTAATATCCGTAATACTAAAACAACTGCATTGCATCCTCAGTCTGATGGGATGGTGAAAAGGATGAATAGAACCATCAACCGACATCTATCAAAAGTGGTTTCAAATCATCAACGACATTTGGATTATCTATCAAAAGTGGTTTCAAATCATCAACGACATTTGGATTATCTAGTTCGGCTGTCACCAGCAGAGGATCTTGCCGGAGAAGACTACGTGACCCCCTTACCAGGTGGTACCCGGATCCATGACTAGGTTCGCACAAACAGCCAAGGAGCTACCGACTGAATGAAAGAGATGTACGACGTTCGAGCGGTGGATGGCGAATACCAACCTGTAGCCCTGATTTGGTTGTACAACCTCCAGAGACGCCGAGGACTGTTTTCACAGCTACAAAACTCCTGAGAAAGTCCGAAACTGAACAGATCTGAACCTGTATTAATGATGTCATTTATAGAATAAAGAAGTCTTCTGGTGGGAAACCACGAGTGGTTCATTTCAATCGTCTGACCCCCTATGCTGGTAACAACGATGAAGTCAGGATTCGAGCCATTGTTCCACCTGACGATGATATTTCCTTCAAAGACTTCATGGCACGATACAATACCAGTCACAAATGTGGCTAGCGGTGGCCTAGAATGGGTAAAATGTCAGCTTGATGTCAATGTGAGAAATTAAGATAGGTTGAGATATGATGATTTTGCTGTTCTCCTAGGATATGAGGTTTTCCAGGTTTCCCTCATTCCAGCACTGTAATTAGAATGAGGGGTCAAGATATTATTTGCCTTTTGGTAGAACGTTGATAACGCCGCTTCGTGACGGCTTGGAATTCCTGAGTCATTTTCCTTTTCTGTCACTTCTGTAGTAGAAAACTTTCATACTACAAAATAGCGTTTTGAATTCACACATATCTTTTTTTATTAGACTTATATCTAGGCTGAACGTTAACATACAACTGCTTGATAATTTGGAAACTACCGTTCTTTTTGGTTTCGAGATAAACTAAGTAAAACTTTGTGTGATCATAGTGAATTAGAAATATTAAACTAAATTTAGAATCTATTTACAAATTTTAACAAAACTGAGCTATTTCATTCATAAAAAAATATTAAAATTGACCATAATGCTATGCTATTAACTTTAATAAATGTCTAAACCGACAAAACCATCCATTACACTAAATTGTTCACAGCAACAACACAATACAAAGACGAATTATTTTTCATTATGAAATCTAAGACAAATTTAAGCTGCATCATGACGCACAACAGTAACAGATCCTACGCGGTATCGCTATAAAAGAAATAACACAATGTAAGACATTATAATATGCTTCGTAAGATGGAATTTAATGAAAGCTCGGCCGTTGCCTGCCAGTGACACCCTTCAACCACCTTAAATAGTCCGATCGACCCAAACCCTACCTAGTGAACCCCTTCCGCCTTTGCCAATCACAATTCTCATATCGTAGGCGGCAGGGGGTTCACGTGCCTTTAGAAGGAAACTGTCTTAATATCATCACAGCCAAAAGATGGATGACAAAGTCAAAACATTCCATTATACCGCTAAGTGATGTAATCATAAAATATGCAATATGTATGTAGAGGGGTTTATAAGGGAAATTATTCATCGACTATTGATTGAGGCCCTGAAATATGGTCGGGTGGATTTGTGGAATGGTTTTAATATATCACAGAGTTCATGAAGGATATAGCATCGTAACTGAGTAAGATATTTTTTGGTAGATTTATAATACCATATTTTTTGCTGCTTTAATATGAGAGGGTATTTAATGGAGTGGAAATATATCTCGCGAAGTTAATATTACCATATTTTTATACAGATTCGAAAAACGTAACGCTTAAAGACCTATCAACTTAAAAATTGTATGGTTATTTGACCAATTATTATTACTTTGAAAAAAAATACATATACGAGTAATGAAACTAAATACAGCTTTTACTATCTAATATAACAAACTATTATTTTCTAATATAGAATTATCTACTCGTATTATAAACAAACTAAAACCAAATCTAGTTTCATGAATATTGTTTATAAAGATTCCGTTCCATTTATAAATATACCGTTCTTTTGTAACGATGTAATATTGTATTAATTATACTAACTATACTATTTAAAAGTAAAAATTACAAAATTTTACTAGACTTTTTGTTTACACTTGTTAACAGTTTATTCCTATCTGATATCAGTGATTCAAAAATTCTTAAAGCATTACTTATGAAAATGCCGAAAACTTTCTGAACCTGCTAATTTTTTCATTTTTGGACTTGTATTGCAAGCATTAAACATACCAAACATATGATTTAGGGATTCGTTAAATATTTGTTTACCCACTAAAATATTTGTTCCAGATTTTATTTGTGGTAAAATATTGTTGCGAGTCTGTGATAAATAACTTTTCCGATAATTTATTCGGATGGCACATTATTATAATGACTACTATCATAGCTTTTGAAAAATTTCAGTTTATCATTTAAAAAGCACGTAGAAAAAGAAATATTTTACCAAGGCCGGGAATTTATTTTTTTACGGATAAATAACTATATTTTTATAATCTGAGTATTGCTTTGAAGGTCAATTTTGAATATCGGCTTTTCCTGTCAATGTCATAGAAATTAAAAAAAATATAGAATGCCAATTTCCATTATGACACATCCATGATACAACTACACAGATATGCCAATGCGCATAGTGACGTCAGTTACGAGGAAAAACAATTGATAAACACGAAAATAATTATATCACTGCCTTTAAGAATTTTCGCATCGCATCACCATTTTTCCATCACGAATGACGTCATGCGCAAACAAACGAAAGTTTGTCTGTGTAGTTGTATCATGGACACATCCAAAAATAGCCACTCTATGCAGAACACGAGAAAACGTAACTTTAGGGAATTTTCTGGGAATTATTACATCACACCATGGGATACAACCATAGACTTAATAAGAGGAGACCTCACGGTTCATTCATAAATAACCTTTTGTTTTGTAACAATCATTGGCAATGTGTATGACAAAGAATACCGAGAGAAAGAACGGCAAAATTCCGACTCCGTGCAACGTTGCAAAAGTTTTGGGAGAACTTGCTTCCGACGCCAAAGGCGTACTGTTTTTGGAAGGGTTGGGTATGATAATAAAACATCAAAAAAAGAATTTTAAGAAAATCAGTACTATACATTGCAACAGCAAAAGCTTGTGAGATTAGAAATTAAATTAGTATCGGAATTTTAATGTAGGGAATATGAATTGAAACTTGAACATTTAAAAGTCTGAATTAAGTAAAGGTGGTACACCTACTACATTACAAAAACTTATATATACAGTAGGGTAAAAAAGTATTTTTCAGTTTTTCAAAGATACCCAAACTCTGTATACAGGGTTCAATTACATTTAAAAGTGAAATATAATTTAAAATAAGAAAGATGTACATGGTGTTAGTTTTTAATTCAACTTTTTGTTTCAAGTTATTTGACTTACTGTTTTCAAAATAACTCTTTAAAAGCCTGATAATGGTGATTTTCTCTTAGATTAGTATAAAGGATACCTTTAAAAATTACCTTGGTTACGCAACTGATTTTAATTTTTGTGAGCAAACGTTGCATGTTGGCTTCACACTTACCAAACATTATAGGTTTTTTAATTTGTTATGCAGCAAAGTGCTGAATGATGCCTTAGCTTCTTGCTTGGATTCTTGTTTTGATCGTATTTAAGTATGTGTGTAGGTAACTCCAAAAACTAACACAGCAGCCATATTTTAAAAAATAACAAAAGCAATTCCATAATATAATATAGTATATATATATACTATATTCCGTAAAATGATAAGGAAGCCAGCCAGCACGCCCCTGAAAATCCGTAAATATGGCGTGACAAATATAGCGACCGAATAACCAAACAAAACTTGTCAAAATTTACCTGTGGAAAGACAGTTTTGAATATAAAGAATTCATTTTTCCATACACTTGACACTGACGCACCATTTTCTGAAGAATAGTAATAAAATCCTTACGAAAAACACTGAAAAATTCACAAAAGCAAAATTCCGACTGCCAGCAACACCGCACAAAAGAAATACTATAAAATACTACGATTCACGTGCATCAATGGACATGCGGATTGGAGTAGGGAGCAATGATTCCTGTTCATTCCATTTTTGCGTTATGAAGTTAGTTTTTATCGCAACGTTTTTAACAAAATATGATTTATCTACTTAACTAGGAAACGGGAAAATATTTTTATGTAATATTTTTACCTTAACCCATAATCATGGTAGTTTAAATGTGAAAATATAAATTACACAATTGACAGTTTGGCAACAGTTTTTCGTACAATCATAAAGTAGACCTTGCAGTTGACCAGATAAAGAGTAAACAAGGGGATCTCTGATTGCTTTAAAATGTAAACAATTACATCTCCCTTGTCTTATAAATCTATGGATACAACCCTGTAAGTATTGGTAGTGCTTAATCCCAATTAAGTGTTAAGTTAGGAACCTTTAACGTTTGTCAGCTATCAGCCTGTGTTAATTGTTCTTCCTGTTTATTTTATGGCCTCCACCTTATTTGTGCATTTGTTGTTCTTATCGTTCTTTTGATAAACATGACTTACTTTATATTTTATTGTGGTCCCTGAATAACTGTGTTCCTTGAATAACTGTTTTGTTTTAGTTTATAGTAAGATAAATGGCCTTTGGGTATAAAAAGATTTTTGCAAATTTCGGCTGTAAGAGTTCAATTTGTCCAAAATTTTGGTAAGGATTATTCTACTATTAATAATAATGTAATGTAACCGGCCATTTAGTATTTATTTAGCATGTTACTAGCTAAAAATTGCGAATCGGTGAATATTATGACAAAAATTCCAAGTGGTTGCAAATAATCTAGGTCACATGTAAAATTACTTAATTTTTTTAATTTCCCACCCGGCGGCTAATGCGAAGCTACATGCTAGTGTGACCAGAGCTACCTGCACAGAAAATCAAAGTTACTAGAGTTACGTTTTCTCCATAGGATGGTCATTTTCAGTCTGCATAAAAGCATTCTATATTTTTTATAATTTCTATGATCAATGTCAATAAACCAACATTACGTTCTTTTATGTATTTTTGAGTCAGATATAATCGTAGTTGTCCTATGATTTAGCTAATGTAATTTTCGAAATATGCCACCAGTAAAAGGAAAACAAGAAAACATAATGTATTCAAACACTACAAGTGCAAACAATTATTAAGGAAAACTTTTAAAATTTATCCCAAAAAAGCACTGAATCAAAAATGTAATTAATGGAATTATTTAAACAAATTAACTAAATTAGATCAGTGGTATTTTTGGTATAAATAAAACATTTACCTATAATTAAAAATATAACAAAAAAAATCTGATGAAATAAGTTCATTTAGTTTATTATCTATTATCTATCTATTATCTATTAGCTATTACATTTCATACAGTGGTTTTGATGAAAACTTAAAAAGTTTACGTTGATAGTATATTCCATATAGCTACACCATAATTCAATTAATACAAAATTGTTTTACACACAATATGTTCTTATGTGCCAAATGAATTATTCTAAATTTGCATTCATTGCTATCATTATTTTGAAATTATGGATTGGGGTACCACATATAAATAAACGTTTATGTAATATCTAACCACAGCGCAGCTGCTGCAGGTCAAATAATATTTAGAAAACCCATAATAATTATATAAAGCTTACAGTTACAGCCATAATTACATTTTCTGGGAAAATATTCATTTAATAATTAATTAATTAATTATATATACCTTTTAAAATGCAATTCTAAAAGTTCGAAATTACTAAAACCACACTACTAAACTACCTATTCCTAATAAATACACAAAATAGTGAAAAGTATACATATTCAATGTATTAAAACTAAAATCAAAAAATACATGAGAACTATTTAGACATATCTTCCCAGTTCTTCAATTGTAAATAATTACGTATATTACGGTATCGTGTTCTAATATCTTAAAACACTTAACACACAAAGTCTAAGATAAATTTTGCGCTAATATATACTTACGAATTACTTGGAATACGTTCCTGATAGTCAGTGAAAACTGACTAACTACTGGTTAAGAAAATTATGAAATGTCAAATTCACGAAAACCACATTATGAGAATACTCTCAGAGCTGGACGGGGTCTTGCAAATATGTGAAAGGAATGGGGTCCAAAATTATTTGAAACAACAAGTAATGTATTCACACTGGCAAAAATAACCTTCGTATTCATTGAAAGTACGGCCCTTAAAGACAATGAAACGTTTTACAGATATACTCGTATATTTTGGGTCGTCTTGTAAACTTTACAAAACTGTTTGCGACCAATTCTGGAATGCAGTTAGTTGATAGATGAAGTCCCGCATAAATTCATTATTTCAAAAACGGTAAATTTTTCAGAAATCGTTCGGGTACGTCGATTTTCTTTTATTTTTACACTTTCTTGGATATAATTAATTTTTACAGGATGACTCAATGAAGCTACGTCGATATAAACTTTAATGTTTTAAATGGAACACCCAGTACTGTTTTACATATTTGGAAAGAACTCTTTTTTACGAACACGGTCATGTAAGGTTTTATGGATCTCTAATAATAAGAGAGATATGCCCAAAAAAGTGTGTCATAAGAGCGATATCTTGGGGGAAAAACTGTAGGTAGCAACTAATCGCTCTTAAGACACACTTTTTTGTGCATATCTCCCTTATTGTGTCATATTGGGGGATTACATTTTGAGAGTTGCGTTTTTCTGTCTTACTAAAAAAAGTTACATGAGAAAATCCTCAACCTGAACGCTTATTGCAAAAGTGTATACAGGGTGTCCACCTAGTGCGCGTAAGTCCAATATCTGGGTTAATAAAAGAGATAACTTAATTTTTTTTTCTACAGGGTTGTCTAATATCCCGAGCTGCACAAAATGAAAATATATTTACATATTCAGGGTGTTCAGTTTTTCCTGAACAGGTACCAACTTCATTTTTTTAAATGGAAATATATATTTTTTATTGCTTTTTCGAACTAAACCCTTGATTTTAGTGGGACTTTCATCAGCCTTCCCTATACCTAACTTAAACTGTTTTTGAAATATTGACGGGTGAATATTGACATTTTTGCAACTTTGACACCTTGTAAAATCTCAACGGTTTGAGATCAAGCAAAACGGTTTGCACATTCCTATCTTAACTTTTTATAAGCTATCGTTTGATACTAATTTCAAATTTATCCAAGAATTAAAAATTTTCAAAATTTTCGGAAAATTTTTAATTCCTGGATACATTTGAAATTAGTATCAAACGATAGCTTATAAAAAGTTAAGATAGGAATGTGCAAACCGTTTTGCTTGATCTCAAACCGTTTAGATTTTACAGGGTGTCAAAGTTGCAAAAATGTCAATATTCACCCGTCAATATTTCAAAAACAGTTTAAGTTAGGTATAGGGAAGGCTGATGAAAGTCCTATTAAAATCAAGGGTTTAGTTCGAAAAAGCAATAAAAAATATATATTTCCATTTAGAAAAACGAAGTTGGTACCTGTCCAGGAAAAACTGAACACCCTGAATATGTAAATATATTTTCATTTTGTGCAGCACGGGATATTAGACAACCCTGTAGAAAAAAAAATTAAGTTATCTCTTTTATTAACCCAGATATTGGACTTACGCGCACTAGGTGGACACCTTGTATATAGCTCCGAAACGCTGGATCTGCGACGGTATGTTTACCAAAACTTTTAGCCATATTTTAGGGGCAACTATCACCCCTTTTAGTTTGAAACATACTTTTCGGGATATATTATCAAATTTCAGATAGTTGTTGTTGTTGTTTATAGGCGGCGCGGTTACCCGCAGCACTCAGGTCTTTCGACCCATTGTGCCTGCCGCTAGTTGGGAGCTATTGTAAGAGACCCATGCTGTGCGCATAGGCCAACACCCGTTGTAGGGGAAGCTCCCTAATGTCCTGAGGCAGAAGAAATGCTGCGCCCAGGTGTTTGTGTCCCTTGACCATGAGGCAGGCACAGCGACAGAGGATGAATTTCAGATAGTTCCGAATGTATGTAGTTTACATAACAAATTAATAGGTATCTTCAAATTTTTTCTGAATTAGATTACGAAGAAGCAGTAGTAAAGCATTTACGAGATGATTTTATTGTACTGAAACTCCAGTTGTTGTAAATGGCGTTTTCTAAGCAGCCTTATAAATATACACATAAATTGCACATCATGTACACAAATTTTCCGCATCTTGCACGAAATACATGCAAGGTGTCCTATTTGAAACAATCTGATTATCTCGAGAACAAAACGAGATATAAAAATTTGGCGAAACAGGTCAATCTTTGATTCGGGGAAGGGGTCTACTTTTGGAGCATAAGTGAAGGTTGACTTTCTCACTTCCCCCCCTCCCCCCCTGCCCCAAGTATAAATAAAATTTTAAATTACAATAGGGGCCTCATTTAAAAGATATTTTTATTATTTATTCAATGACGTGATTAGTTTTAATATCGGTCTATCCGCTATCGAGTAATTGACGTTTGCAGTTGCGTAAAGACAAGAATAGGAAAAAAACGAAATTCTATTTTGTACTCAAAATTAACAGTGTAAAAACTAACCTAAATACTTAAAGCATGCACCATCAACTTCCATAAAGTAATACAAACGTTGCTGCAAGTTATTTTTAGTCTTAAGTTAAGCTATTTAATGTTTATACCCTTCAAAACGTAGTTTAGCCATGATACAGCAAAATAACAAAGGTGCTATAAAAAACAAATGAATAAATGTCATAGTGATGTATTGACCAACATCAGTATGATTGAGTTTTGTTTCGAGAATATGAGTGTTGAGTATTCAAGTTAATTTAAATTTTTAGGAAATTCTCTAGCTTGGTCGTGTCTTCTCTGGATACGTTGAAATGGACTCACTTTATGTGTAATATTATTATGTTAATTATACATGCATTTTCATTTCCTAGATTAAAACATTTTATTAAATTGTATTTGTCTTCATTTGAGTAACGAACCATTTTTGATTTATGTTAACACGCTTCTAATAATGTTAACCGTCAAACTTGTTTGTTTTCAAAAAAACTTATCATTGATAAGAATACTTTGAAAATTTCATATTTTCCTCAAATCTACACAAAAAATAATAAGGAAAGTATATATTTTTAGAATTCATTTTAGCCCTCTTTCCGTTTTTTAAATAAAGTACAGGGTATTCCATATAAAAACAAAAGTAGTGGTCATATCGCGAAAACTAATATTTTCACATTTATTTTTATGTCATCCAATGTATGTTTAAAAAGTGCCTATAATGTTCAAACCGTTTCAAGATATTTTCCAAAGGAAACGAGAAAAGGGCACAAGTCCGTTTAGCCAAAAATCGAGAAACGCCCTGTAGCTCGAAACCGGTAACAGATAGAGAGATGCGGTTTGCGTCATTGTATTGTTTTCGAAGAAACAGCTCTAGACTCGTATATCAGATTTGCTCTATAACAGATTCGCAGTAACCCTTGAAAACTGACCAATTTGAACCACCCTGTACACCATTGAATACCTTTCAAATGAGCTGCGACTCGACGCCTATTCCTATTCGAAATTTTGTGGGTCCTTGGGGTGGGGGAGATGGGAGAGTGAATCAACTTTCATTACGCTCCAAAAGTTTTATTGAGGGTGTTTCCTTTTAAATGGGACACCCTGTATATTTAATAATATTTATTTTTTTAACAGAAATCTGTTAAAGTGCCAATGTGAGGGATTGTTAAATGTTATATAATTGTGATACATTCATGATATAATTGTTAGTTTTTCGTATTGATTACTAAGCTATTTAGTTAAGTTAGCCTGAGTAATTTCGATAATACAAATTACATTAAGTATATCGCAATAGCTTTACTAGGCAATACAACAATGGACACGATCATGTCTAATTTACTGGTTGGTGAAATGTCTCAGTTTACAATAGTTATTTGTTTCTATTTTGAAAAAAATAACTAAAGCAAACATAGTGCATATTATTATAAAAAAAATCAGGTTATACGTTTAAAATTTTCTGTATAGCAACTTCGACAGATTAACCCTTTCGCTACATGGCTGGATTATTTAAGCAATCACACTGGCGTTATGTTATGTGCAACAAGTTATCCACATAATGATAACTCAATAATATGCAAATACTTGCAGTATTACTACTGATTATACAAAATAGATACTACCGTGGGTTATTCACTGCAATAATGAACACAGTTCTGTCTAACCCATAGTGGATTGTCGATAGTCAAAAATATTTGTTTCTATTTTTAAAATTCATTCAAAACATAATCGTACCAAATACTATGCGTAATTCGAAAAATCGGGTTATGTGTTTCAACCTTCCTGCACAATTACAAATTTTGTCAATTTGACAGAGTAATTCTACCGTTATGCGGTGGGATTTAATTTATGAAACTGACACTCTTTTGTTCTCAACAATTTACCCACATTTGGTTGGACCAAATCCAGCAATAAATATTTAATCACAAGTAAAATATAGGAAAAACAATGTTGAAACAATTCAACAGCAATCGCAATTTAAACATAATCATAATTCAAAAATTATCCATTAGTATATTCTGATATTATTAACAAAAGGATTTCGTATGGGTAAAAGCGCTACATTGCAAATTTGTTGTCTAATTTATTGTAAAACACCACGCACATTTCTTTCTACCACATATTTCCACGGTTTCCACCAGAATTTCACCAATCACGCCCGGCTATTTCTGAACTTCCATAACCGAAATTAACAAAATAGAACTTGGTTAGATTTTGGAAGAACATTTTATTTTAATAAATATTTCCACGCAGTTAAGTTCGTGTGTAGTATCCAAATTTGATCTGAAACCTATCTACTAAGGAAAATCGAAAACTCACAAATTGGAGCACATTTACGTATTATAATAGACAACGCCAATATCTTAGTAAATGTTATTGGCTAATGGCAAGCTAGTTCATCCTTAACTTCATTTGATAGTGTATATATGCCACTAAAAATTTTTACTGATTGATCTGGTGTTCAGGATTCCATAAATAAGGGGTTTCTTATTCAATAAGAATTCTCACTGCCCAACGTAGTCATACTAAACAGTGTCTAAGGGACTGATATTGTTCAAATTAGTGATCTCCAACAGTATTTTACATAATAATATAATATTAAACATAAGTAAATGTGGAATGATTTTCTCAAAATACAGTTCAACATTCATAGCAAAGGAAACACGTTGCAAGGCAGTATCCTCATTATTCAGACGTATGCACTGAATTAACTTTCTTTAAATGGAATATGAGTAGTAACTCTGTTTAATGGAATAAGAATTTAATTAATGAAAAAGTTTATATAAACTTCAAAAAACTTAAAAAGTTACATTGTGTTAATAGCCCTTAGGCATATAAATTTTCGATGTAAAATGAGATCACCACTGATGAGGATTACCGTTTATAACCAATGAACCTTAGTATGCAGTAACAGCTACTTATCTCTGGTCACCTTACAAATTATATGAATTCAACCTCGGGCATACATATCGTTCGATCGTTTATTCTGACAAAGTCTCGCCTTATACATACTAGTATCCTCAAAGCTAAGACTATGTTGTATCAGACCCGTGTTCACAAATTTCCTTGTCAATCACATTTTAACTACCTGTATTATTAACAGTTAATCTATAGCTCAACTCAATTTTTTGAAAACAACAATGGTTATTACACTTGTTTAATCTATGTTTTCAATGCCGCTAAGTACAAGGTTTGTAACGACTAGATGACAGTAGACGTAACTCTCAAACTAATTTGGACAGTTACGTAATTACAATTTTTAAATCGGCTATAACGTCACGTTCTATCGACTGAAAATTATTGCCATATTTTTTAACCATTTGCCATTTTTAGCCAGTTTTATCTAAGCAGATATACGTTTTTCTATTTTCAATGGAAGTCCTCTTTTACTGAAAAGCAGTAAAAGTCCTCTTTTACTGCTTTTCATTGAAGAAATTTATAAAATACTTTTGGTAACAGACAAAAAAATCCCGGACCATCTTATATTAGTCTAAAATTATTAAATGAATAGTACTTTTTCACTTCTAATTAAACTTTACACAAGATATACACAGTTTTACTAACATCCTTGATACTGATAAATTTATACGCGCTGTATAATCGAAATCAGCGATTTGTTGATTTTGTTAATTAAGGCCGTGACATAATTACGTCGCAGCCTTTTAATCCACGAATGCAAATTTATAAATATACGATCGGATATTCACAAAATGGTAGTTTCCTCATTATTACAGTGATGCGCAACATTCACCATGTAATATTCATATTGTGATAATTTTCCCGTTGCATAAGGAAATATAGATAAAAGGAGGTTCCCTTTATGTAATGTAAAGTAGTTCCATCTTCCATAAATTTGTTATTTATATTTATCCATAAAGTATGGTTACGCAGAGTGAGGCATATTATAACGAGAAGCGAGTATCGTATGTATTGTATGTTCAACTAGTAAATGAGCATATTTCAGTTAAGGTTGCTATTAATTTTAATGTAAATGTGAAAATGTTTATTTGTATTTGACTATGTGGCATATTCTTATGAATACTTAAATTAGTTTTTAATAGTTTTTGAAATTGCTTACGCAATTTATAATGTATTCAGGTAGTGTTAACTTGGTATAAATTTATATACTACTAATAATTATATTCTAATGATAATACTAAAGTACTATTGGGACCTTTTCCGTCTCAAATCGACCTTACATATAGTATAAGAAAAATCTGCACCATTTGGTAAAGTTAACAAGCCGAAAAATTAGTTAATAAACTGAAATGTGCTATTAATGGTTCTGAGCAATATACTATTAGCCTCAAATATTCCAACCTGCAGTCACCACCGGCGATCACATCACCATCTTGTTTAATCATCTAATTTCATAATCTTGTTTAATCATAATAAAATCTAATTTTCTTCCGGATTCCATATCGCTGGATCTAAAAGTGAGACATGTTTAATTAGAATAACTAGTCGGGATACCAGCTAATCGTTTAACTACTAGAAGAATTTTAACAAATTGCTCCGTAATTACTGAAAGCAAGACTACCAATCCTCATATTATTGAATAGCTAACGACAAGCTTTATCGCGTCTAAAAAAATATACAGGATATCTCATTTAGAAAAAAAAGTTGTATTTATTTCCCGTTAAATAGGAAGCTGCCCCTGTATAAATTTTCGCTTAAATGACATCATCATTTCTCAATATTTAAAACATCACCGACGCAGGAGAATAGCAACCCCAAACTTGTAAATTTTGACCCCAACTTTTGTAGCAGGGTTTGTATGTAAGTGATGATACGACTTCTACACAAACCTAGCCTAAGTTGGTATAGCTTTTGTGAATTCACCAACATACAGGCCACTATAGAATGTGGATAGGCATGGCGGGTCTTGTATGATCACTCATCCAAGTACTAACCGCGAATCGCGTTTGTATCGTTTAGTAGGAATGTTCAAGGACATGACATCTTGAAAAAAAAAAAGAACGAATTCTATTCGAAGCCCAAAAACTGATCTAGATTATGACAACGATCTAGGCAATAGATTTGATATGAAGAATTAATATTGCTCTGTAACTTCTGCAAGGAAGCAGTTGAAGCTGTCAAATTTCTGGTTTGATAGCTCTTGAATGTGAAAATGTGATATTAGATTTGTTTCATATCTGTAGTAGTAGTTCCTGGGATACCTTGTTTATTGTTATCTAATTAACCATTTGTCTGTATCGCTTACAGATAAACTCAAGCAAGACTTATCATGATGATTTTTTAATTATCCTGTTCTCAATCGGCTTGTTGACAACCCATATGCATACCAAGTTAAGCATACCAAATTGCTCTAAAATCAATATACATTTTTTTAAATGGCGGTCAGAGAATGGCGAACTGGAGAGTCCGTTGTCAATGCTAAACATTCAGGTCGTCCGCGATCAGTAAACACACAAGAAAGTCAAAGGCGACTTCGTGATGCAATTACAGCCAGTCCAACCAATTAAGCAACATGCCCGAGTCCTGGATATATCCGAGAGAAGTATTCGGGGAATGCCTCATAACATGCAATTTCACCCTTACAAAATTGTAACTGTGTAAAAACTAAGTAATGGAGACACTAAGTCGAATATAGTTCAGCGTAATATTCCGAGAATTACGACAACAGCATCCAGATATTGAATACCGCCTATTTATGTCCGATGAAGCTCATTTTTATTTGGATAGATTTGTTAACAAACAAAATTGTTGACACTGGGCCACACAAAATCCACTTGAACTCAATCAACGACCTCTACATTAGCAAAGGATTACTGTTTGGTGTGCTTTATCTTCAAAGAGAATAAATAACTGAGCCACATTTTTTTGAGGGAGCCGAACGTGCAGTGACTGCTAGGTCCAGGAGATATGCAGATATGATAAACATTTTTTGTGTCTGAGCTTCACGACGATGAACGCCAGTATTTCTTTCAATAAGACGGTGCTACCGAGACATACGGCATAGGGCAGATATAGAGAACTTTTTCCTTTACGTTTAATCTCACGACATGATGATATAAACTGGCCCGTCAGATCACCCGATTTGACTGCACCCGTTTATTTTTTGTGGGTAGCTACTTTTTCTCAAAAGTAGCTATTTCGACGAAAGCTACGAAACATCGTCCAATTAAAAGAAACGATTCGCGACGAAATTCATGGAATTACTGGTGCGATGTTACAAACTGTAATCAGTAATTTCATTCATCGGTTAGAAGAATGCTTGGAGATGGAAGGAGGCCGTTTAACTCACACTATTTTTTCTTAAAAATAAGTCCCATTATTTTTCTTTGTAAGATTCTTTGTTTAAACGTTGTTACGTTCACAAATAAATTATTTATTTCCAGTTGAAATTATAAAGTGAATTCTGCCGATCCCTGTATTTTTTTTCGTTCTTGGGAATATGATTCGAAATGACTACCTTGTTAATTTGTATTTCTCAGATTTTTCGGTAACTGATTGTTGCCTTTATCAATAAATTTACCTTATTAACGTCAACCATATAGATGACATCAGTCGTTCTTTGCACCTTCGCTTAACTTACTTAAACTTATCTACAATATACAATATACAAAACAATACATTGATGCAAACAATAATACAATAAATTATAAAACAAAACATACAATACATTTCGATAAGTTTAAGTAAGTTAAGTGACAGTGCAAAGAACGAATGATGTCATCTATATGGTTTAGGTTAAAAAGGTAAATTCATGATAAAGGCAACAATCAGTTACCCAAATGCCTGAAAAATACAAATTTCAAATTAATTAAAAACAAAGTTAGTTATAACAATATTCCCAAGAAAAACAAACAAAAAAAATATGTAAAATAATAACACAACTTATCAAATTTTAAATGTTTAAATGTACGTATTTTCAAATTTATTTAAATCATCATTTATTTTCCGTTATTATGAAATTCAATTGTATTGTACACCTATCGCATAAACAAAAAAAAAGTCCTTTGATGAAGCACATAATTATTATAAAAATGTAAGAACGTTTTTCACAAAGATTTATTTTAAATAGGATGTAAGAAAAATAAAGGGTAAACTTCGGAAGTAGATGGAACATTTAAAAATAATTAGGGCATATCATATAACATTTTTCTCTAAAATCTTTCCTTAAGTGTTAAAGTTTTCAAGTTCAAATCACTTAAAAATTTTCGGAAAAGATTGGTGGAATAATAAATTTTATGCATGGTTTATTTGACACCCTTCACATATTATTCATTCATCTACAATTATTGAAGAATTGTTGTCACATTGATAAATTATGTGATACAGTGGCGGAGATTTGCAGGTGCCGTCGTCTTCTTAAATAATATTTATACACTAATCTAACACATTGTATACCTAACAGAATTTTTTATCTCTTTAAACTCAATACCGAATACCGAACTTTTATCTCAATACCGAATATTTAAACTTTTTTATTGTAATAGACAAAATATTTCCCCATTCTCTGGTATTCATTTAAAAAGTTTATCTATTATGGTATGGTGAAAAGCACATGAGGAAAATATTCGATGATAACATTTATCATACAGATACAACTCCTTAATCATTGCAAATGTGTGTTCATACTAAAATATTTTTTTATCCCTTTGATGGTAAGAGAATATGCTTTCTCGCTCAAACAAATGTACTTCCAAATACAATTATTACTTTTGAAAAGCTAATGCACTGATTGTCAAAGTTTCTATTTAATTAACCACTCAATTACTGATCCCCTATCTATAAGGGATTATTCCATCATATTAGTGTCAAATTTAATATAGAACCTGAAGTGGTTCATCTAGAGTTTCCTGATGACGTTTTCAAACTACTATAGTAACCATCACAGCGGTTAGCTTTTAGGGGATTAGAATAATATACTTCAACTAACAACATACCTGATTTAGTGGAATTCATTTCTTAAATAGTTTACGTTTTATTTATTACCATTACTTTATTAAAAATATATATGTTATGATTAATATTTTTAAGAAAAATATTACTGTTAAGTTCATCGGATAATTTTTTCGACAATAAGACACTTGTAAGTATACATTTCAAACACAAGTAGCTAATATTGTAATGGTTTTAAGTATGGTAAATTTAGTACTAATTTCTAGGTAGGTCCATAGTTTTATATGATCATGTTTATACAATGACAAAAGTCTGCATCTAATTTGCATCTAATCAACCATCTCAGTTCCTGTAACCTTAGAAGAAAGCTGATAGTACGGTTTGTGTACAACGTGTTTCATGATATGAAACGAAATGTTCTCTTATGAGATATAAATATACAGTGTGTCCAGCGAGGTTACACGATCCATATTTCGGAAACTATTGTCTCGATTTTCCTAAAATTTTGTCCGTATTTTACTATTGTAGGTACTTTACTATTTGTAGGTATTTTACTGGCCAAGAATCATGGTTTTATTTATTACGTCTCGTAATTACCATTACTTTATTAAAAATATATATGTTATGATTAATTTTTTAAGTAAAATTTTACGGATGCAGACTTGCAAATAAAATTTAACTGTGAATGAAATGGTTCCGTGGATTAAATTAACCGTGGATTAAATTAAAAATATTTGACTATGGTCTTTATAAGAAAGGCAGTAGGTAATTAAAAGACGAATAAAACATATTTAATTGTATACAGGGTGAGTATCTACAGTGATAATGGAAATATCCAACTAAAAAAATCAAATATCTTCAGTTTTTAAAGGGAAACACCTAATTTTTTTATTTTACTGAATTCTATGCCCAAAATATGGCTAGTTTGTATTGACTTCCCTATATCTAATCAAAATAGTTTTTAAGTTATTAATAGAAATTCTATAAATAGGACCAATTGTTTCCTTATCTAATTAATTCTAAAAGATGAATATTTCTAGATGTTATTTGGACTGATGGATCTAAATTTACAAAAAATAGATTATGTAACCGTCACAACTCTCACTATAAGTTCGATGTAAATTCTCATTTTAAAAGGAAATGAAATTTTCAGAGCAGTTGGCAATTAATATCTTTTAGCAAATAACTACGAATAGTAAGGACGTCATTAAGATCATCCTCCATCTGCAAACGCCTTATATTAAAAATAAGGACTAAAAGAAGTCAAGCCAAAACAGCTATTCTCCTGGCTATATGCCGTGCCGAGCGCTGAATTACAAAGCAAGATTTGCCGTATTTTGGTCTAAACACTGTTAGAATCAAAAATACAAGATTCGGATTGCAACGAAAACTACGAGGAAATACTACTCAGACCACACATCGTAGGTCGTAGGATGCCACTAATTGCAGACCGGTTTCGACCTTTTTATGATCTCATCAGTGCAATATAAGTGAGCATACCTACGAATGCGAAGACCTGAGTATTTGGCACAATAGGTAAGCCTTGCGTACGCAAGTCCTAAGGCGCCATCTCTGGGTAGTTTCCGCAACACAATCCAATTCTTTTGTGAAGTGGGAAACAATTCCATTGTTATCTGATATTATATGAAAATAATTTACCTACATATTTAAATAGGGGGGTCTTACTAGTTAAATTATTTTTCTTCCTTTTTCCTAACCATCTCCAATTTTATTATTTCGACATTTTAAATGATAAGAAGAGACAACTAAGTGTTTACAAGTTACGTCTTTCGAAGATTTTAGGAGTCTGGTATGTTATTTGGGTTTGCTTGTTTTTGGTGTGTCTTGATTGATTTCTATCATCGATTGAAATCTATTGATCTATTATCCTTTAAGGTGTATATTGTTAGCGATTTTACAGATAGTTAGTTCGTTAACATTTTGTTAGTAATAATTAGGTATCGTAATTCTGTAAGTTTTCAGTTTCTGACGTTTCGTTCGCGTAACATATCTCCTAAATATATATGTCACCTTTTGTGGAAATATAAAAATTGATTGACTTCAATAATGTATCTTGATAATCCAATCTTATCTGTAATAGCGAATCTGTGAAATCTCCACTAGTTTCCCAGAAACATTGTTCTTATTCAAAATTAGTTAAAAACGGGATGTATAAATTTAAGGAAACATTTATAATTATATTTAATAATATATAATTTATATAAAATATGTATAACGTAAAATTTATTAAAAAACAACTAAAACTAAAAGCCATAAACATGTACCTGCTCCTCTATACATAAAAGTTTACATAAAATTACAATGAAAACAAGTCCCAAATTTCTATTATTTTGGAGCATCTGACGTACGTATTTGTAATAAACTTTATTTACTAGTCCCATCCGTTTATTTATTTTGTCCACTTTAACAGACAGATGACTTTGACATTGTAACATTCGTTAATTTAATTTTGTAATATCCAGTGTGAGAATATGGTGGCCTCAGTTCCTAAGCGAAGGGAACGAGATAAATAGTGACATACCCCAGTATCGCTCGGTTTGATCATAATCTGCTAGATCACAGTTTAATTAAGTCTATTATACTTGTCTGGCGAATCGAGCGAATTTGCGTACACAGGTCTGTAATCGTTTACCTCATTGCCTTGGAAGGCTCGGTAAGCAGTTCCACTATGTTCTGACATTGAAAATTGTTCATTCAATTTTCAGATGTCACAATTGTTATAGTATATTAAGTATTAAGAACGGTAAGGGTAATTTAACAAAGACAATGTTTGGAGGCTAATCGAAGCGAAGCCTCCAATTTTGTCTGAGAACGCTATAACCCTTAACGTTCGTGATGCTTATACTATTTTTTGCACGATCGCAATAAATTAAAACGAAGTTATACATACGTATTTAATTTTTATGTAATATCAAAAATGACGATTTTTGAAATCTATTGATGTTTATTGTTCAGTCATGGCTTTCTTAATTGACGAAACTGACAATTCTGGAACTGGTAGAGCTATGGTTTATTTATCAGCAATTGGTAGTTCTCAAATTTTACGACCCGTTGTTACATTTACGAGAATTTAAAAGAGCAAAGTGTTTGTAAAATGAGCGACTCGTCCTTAGATGCAGATTTAGAAGAAGCGTGGAGTGTTAGATGTTTCACATTAATTCCTGAGAAATCAAGGGAGCGATGTGAAAATACATACAAGATTTTCAAGAAATGGTGTGAGACAGAAAACTAACATATTAGCGAGAAAGTTATGGTGGCGTACTTTGTCCAAAGAAATGAAAAATTAAAAGCTCGAGGAAGCTTATGGGCTTCCTGGAGCCCATAGTAGTATTCAATGTTAAAAAGTACAATTTTTGTACATGACTCGTTTGACATTTCCCAACATTCGACATTAATTGGTTACCTTAAACGAAAAAATGTTGGTTATCGATCAATCAAAGCCAGTGAGTTTACTAAGAAAGACATTTTCCAAGTTCTGTAAGTAATTGCACAAACTGCACATTTAATTTCAACATCAATAAATAGATTTAAAAATACATCTTTCTTTCAATTCAATTAAATTTTAAACTGAATTCTAGATAACCCATTCTAAATCAATGCGATGTTAAAAATTTAAATTTTGACAAATATGTACTTACCGTTCTAGAACGGTAAGGAAATTACTTACCGTTTTATTAGCCTTGGCAACGAGTAAGCGTATCCTACTGTCGTAGAAACAAATATAGTAAGTGAACAAAAAAGCTTGATCGTGCAAAAAAGTAATCTATCTGTCAAAGTAGACACATCAACCCACTAAAAATAAATGGGTAGGAAAATATTATACCGACCGGTTTTCATTCTAGTTTGTGAATATGTAACAGGATATAACTGGCAAGTGGCTTAGTTTTTGAGATACACATAAAAAACTGTCAAGAGAAGTGTTTTGTTAAACACTAAATGAAGATTAATAAAATTGTATTAAAAAGCCGATTATTCAATTAGTGGCGTACATATTTTTTCATAACAATATTAAAGTGGCTACCCATATGTACACCCCAGCTAGTGCTGAGAAAAAAAATTAACAGCCAAAACATGACTATTATCACGGTGTGTGAGTCACATCAGTCTGAAAAGACAATTTTAGTCTACTCCGTAGATTTTCCAAAAAAACCTTCTTTTCATGAAATCACTTGAGGAAGCGCCTCTTTCAGTATTTCAAAATACTTAAGAAACACCCTTTATATAATTTGTTGCAAGTTAATAAAACGCAAAAAAATTAAAGGATCACAGATTAAAACTATAATAGATTTCTCTAAAATTATGGTATACCTATCGCTCAAAAGTGGCATATATGTACAAAAACACTTTGAAGTTTGATTGATTGAAAAATTAACAGTTGTAGGAAAAAAATTAAAGGAGTACCCAAATTAGTAACAAAGTGATAATGAAAAAAATTAAAATAAATCAAATATTAATTTTAATAAATCCCAATCGCAGCGCCTCCACCAGCCAGGATAATGCTTTCCAGTCTTCGTGGCATGCTACGAGTTAAACTTGCATTATTGTCTTGTGGAATATGCTGCTATTCCTCGAAGGGCCTTTTCAAGTTCAAGTTGTAGAGTATTTGGTGATTTTACCTGATTCCTGATAGGTAGCTCTTACCAGTTGATCGCATAAATATTCAATTGGATTCATGTCGGGACCCATCGCTGGCCATCTCATAGTGGTATTAATCTGCTCTTGCAGATACTCGCTCACTATTTGCGCTGCGTGGGGTCTTGCATTATCTTATGTTCACAAATACAAAATTACCCCCAACTGCATGTGCTTGAGGTCGGATATACACGCCTAAAACATCGTCGATGTAACGACGCGAAGTCAAATACCCGTTTATTATAACAAGTTCTGTACGGCCGTTTAAGAAAATCCCGGCCCATACCAGTACTGAACCACCTCCATAAGCAATGGTTTAAAGGACAGTATTTGTTATATAGCGCTCATCTGGCCTTCTCAGAACCCGAATTCATTCATCTAACCCATAATTTAAATCTTGACTTACCTAAAAATATAGCACGGGTCCAGTTTTGTAACTGCCAATGTTGAAGTTATCGAGCAAACAATAATCTCGCCTGTTTTTGATTTCTGGTTAATCTAGGAGCTATAAATAGCCGTCTAAACCTCAAATTCACTTCTCTGAGTCAATTGCGCATTATTTGAACCAAAACATGAAGTCTTCTAGCTTTAGAAAGATCATTTTTAGGGCGGAAGCAGTTAAAAAACGATTTCGAAGTGCCTGCAGCTAAGAAATCTACCATCGACAGCGTTTGTGATCCTCAGGCAGCGTTAACCATGTACCCCTTGTGGGTAACCTGTTGATTCTTTATCCAGAGTTTAGAAGCCAGTAAGTGAAACACGTTCAGCATTTGGCTTACATATTGCTGAGAACATCTTTCTTGCAAAAAGTAGCTGCTCGTGTCACATCGTTAGAATTGAGGTGTCTTCTAGGGTTCATATGTATGTAATGGAGAATAAAAACGTACGTAAAGTATGTTTAATACAAGGTTTTGTTACCAATTTTTACTAAACCACACTGATTTTTGTCTACATTTATACTTACAGTAATGTTAACAGATCAATAGTGCAAAAATTAGGTAGGATTGCAGTAGACAACTTGGTTTTCGAGAAGTTCTTCATCTAAAGTATTTCTGTTTTCAAGTACTTCCGATTATACCGGAAATCGCTTTCAACTTTCTTATATTAAATGGAAGACCCTGTTTTTAAAATTTTTTATTTCTCCGATAAAATCTAGGTTTTTTAGTGTGGCATAACATATAAGAGAAATAAATAGTTTTTTAGATAATTTATTTTTTTTTAAATTTGATTTTGTAGGACTTTATTGAAATTCTTATCATCGATTGACAAGGAAAGTTATGGTAAAAAGTTTTGGGTTATGGTTAGGCGGACCATCAAGCATTCAGATTATGTGTAATAGTTTCATATTTTATTATTTACATGTTGTTCAAAAAAATTATTTGATTCTGATTAATTTCAACTAAGACACAAAAGTATTTTTTTAACGGAACACCCCGTAGTTTCCTGCTCTATCTGATGGAGAATAAAGAGGTCTTTGATCTTTCAATCTGTATTAGGATTCCCCTAAATCTGTTATCATTTTCTTGCTATCGACGTATTTACTTTCGAAAATAACAATAGATAGAAACAATAATATTCCATTTCAAGTTCCCAACTTATCAAGGCTAAGTTCTTTCAATAATCTTGTAGCGGTCTTCATAATTAAAACACAAATTTAAATAAGATACCTTGTTTTAATTTTCATGGCAAACTTAAATTATCGAAAGTAAATACGTCGCGTCGATAGCAAGAAAATGGTAACAGATAGGTATAGATAATCTAAACCTAAATACAGAGAAATCAACCCAGTACAGGGTCAAAGATCACTTTATTTTCAATCACATAGAGCAATAAAATACAGGGTGTTCCATTAAAAAAATGTCTTTTGGGCAGTTGAAGTTAGAATCAAATTATCTATTGGTGGTTTTATTTTAATCGCTCAGTTACAAATTTCTTAAAATTATTTGTTTTTACTTTTAACCGACTTAGCAAAAATTAGTAACTAGTAAAGTTTCAGCAGCTAGGTATCTCCAAGATTTACTTTAGTTTACATGTGCGTCGCTAAGATTGCAAAGTTTGTTTATTTATACGGTGTTAGAAACATAAATTTCGTTTAAAATGTTGAAAAGCCCTGCCATTTCCACATTCTACTAGTTAATAATTTTATTAAGTGCCACTTACTCTCTGATCCAAGTAAAATATAAAATACATTGCCTTATTCCATGTTCCGCTTTATGAATTCAAACGTTGCGAGAGGGCAGGACATAGATTAATTTATCAAATGTATAACTCTGGATGTGACTAAAGTGACACATGACAACTCCCGGTGCTGACATCGCCGCCCCATCGTACTTGTGAGGCCTTCAATCACGGCCGATCGAACGTGACAACTGGCTACTTAATGCACTGTATACTAAACTTCACAGGAAACAACAACTCTGCGTGCATTATGATGCAGAATCAGTTGCCGAACTGGAAAGGTACCTTTAATGGAGGCGGTCTTTGAAATCATTGTAATTGAATATAATGTGTCTGAAAGCTCACAGAAATGTTTGTCAGGTTGGTAATACTATTAGCTTTCAATCAAGTTATCGTGAAACTATGCAATCATTAAGCATTGGCCATTTAAAAGTTTTCACCACATCCTCAATGTAGGTAGATAAAGTGGACCAGATAACTTATAAGTATAACCATATTAAGCACACTCCAAAGGCTTGCCTTCCACGATCCTTTTTCTAAATAAGTTCTCTGAGAGACCTATCGCAAATTTTTAAACATTTACATGCATACATTTGTTAACGGGTGATCAAAAAGACTTTTTATTGCGGGCGGCTATAAATTAGAAAACGTATTCCATTTGTAGGTTCTACCAAAAATCTACTTTTTCCTGTTAGGCTATTACGATCTTAGTTTTTCTGGCCAGACCGAGAACTCTGAGATCAGATTCTAAGACATCTATGGTTAATTATGATCCGTGGGTCTATGGTTCAATGACTACTTAAATTCTACTACATACTATATTGTTTTTATTCTGTCACGAATGAAATTGACAGACAAATTGTCGACATTGAACATTAAGCTAATACAAATTATTATGCTAGGTAATCGTAGAAGGAACAAACATTATAACCGTAATTTCCTTCTCTTCTATAGCACTATAGTCGGTTCACGTATATTGTGATAAGTAAGTTTGATATTCCTAAATAAAATAAATATATTGTGATATTATTTATGATTATGACATGATTTTGTAGGCTGAAAGCATAAAGGTCTTCACAAACCAGAGCGGTACTCGGCAGCGGTAGAGGTACAGCGGTCGGTGTTTACATGGCGGTAAATGTACGTTTTCAAACCGGCAACGATATACCGCGCAGACGCTGCGGTATTACAGCGATACAATTGTGTATCGCTGTAGACACAGTTGACCGCCGTGTACCGTGTACCGTACATGAAAATATCAATCGAAAAATTAACTGAATTCGTCAAAATAAATCTTATTTTATTTGATTTAAGCCACCCTGAATATAAGAATATTAGAAAAAAGGATAAAATCTGGCAAGAGATAGAAGAAGCATTAAATGAAGACAAATACTAAATAAAAGTTAACAAAGTCATCTCTTATTTGGAATGCCATTTGTACTGGTCTTCTGGGGTAATTTCGCATAGGAGTAAATGCTGCGATTTCAGTGTCAGGTGGTTCTAGAAATTCAGTAGGTAGATTGGGTATCAAATTTTTTGTTTCTTAAATAATTATGCAAAACACATGACGCTTTTGCAATTTTACAATTAGCCATTTTCTCGTTTTCTTTCTATTAATATTATTTATTTTTTATTTACATAAGCTAAATGTAATTCATTTTTCTACCTCATATATTATCTTCTATTATCGCCAGCAATAGTAAATCTTCTTCACCAGAAGAATTCAACCCACTGTCTCCTAACAATATTTAGTTAATACAATAATACCACCCAAAAGACTGCCCAAGGAACCGCTCTGGTTTGACTAACAGAGCGATATCCCGCTACCGCGTTTTTACCGGTACCTCTACCGCTACCGTTTACCGCTCTGGTTTGCGAAGCCCTTAATATCACTACACTACAAGCAAAATCAGGAAACAGTGCCGTAGTTTGTAGATAAAATAAATAGCAATATTTGTTACTAATATTCTACAAGCACAATTGTTACGAAATCATAGGATTAGCTTACTAAAGTAAAGGAAAGATAATCCAAAATAAGCACTTGGAAGCAATGGTAAGTATGCAACATAAAGTAAATAAACTAAAAATGTTAGTGAGCTCTGTGAAGCTTATCTGTGTTATTAAGCATCAATGTTAGGTAAATTCGTTTATCTGTTTCGTACGATGCAGTAGATGGCGTCCAGAAGAGATCCTACACCTGTTGTGGTTATCGAGATATGTTGATAAGTATGCAGCGGATAGCGGTGTATCAAGAAATAATAAATTGCGGAGTTCTCTCGTACCGTACCGTATGGTGATCCCGTATTTTATGGACAGATGAGGCCCATTTCTCTCTAAATAGTGGAGTCAATACTCAAACCTTTCGAATAGATACTCCACAACAGATAATCAACATGAAATCATTCAGGAAGGTCCTCATGACAAGAAAGTCACCGTTTGAGGTTTTATATCTTATTTTATCATTTTACCATACTTTTTTAAGGAGATAAAGAATTGGTAGGCCGTATATGTAACTGTTACTGGCGATACAGGATGAAGCACCCCCGCATATACCCAGAGGATTACTGGCTGTGGGATTATTTAAAAAATTTGGTGTTTAGAACGCGACCAACAACGCTGGAAGAATTAAAAGGGAGCAAATTGCTGCAATTCAACCAGAAATGCTGAATAATGCTGTGTATAATTTGGAGGAACGGTTGGTGATTGTATAGCAGCAAAATGGACGGCATACCGAACATTTGCGTTAACCACTGTTGGACATAAAAAATCCCATTGTTTAAGCAATCCCATTTCTTTCATATCCTGTTATTAACTTAATTTGTGAAAAATACATAAGCTAAAATATATCCCTTACTTTATGACAACATTGTACTATTAAAAGATAATAAGATATATTTAATAATAATAATAATTTCATCTCATCTCTTATCATCTCGTTTCTTGTCCCTTCTCGAAGATATGGTTTCGATAAGACGAGCGATTATTATTGCCAAAGCTACTCTATGTATAAATAATTCACACATTCTTGGGTATTTCGATTTAAAATCTAATAAATGTATACCCCACATCAGCTACTGTGAGTTTGTGGTGAAGCACGTCCACCAGACTATACAGGATGTTTATCAAATAACACCAGTATTCCAATTGCTTAGTTTCTAATAGAATGTGTTTGTTTAATTACTATGTAGCTCTCACCTCTATACATATAAACATATTTCGAAATATATATCATATGCACACTATATTGGCTGTATGTGACGGTCATACGACCCATGATCGCATACGGCTCCATAGTTTGGTGGTCCAAAGGACTACAACAAAGTACCAAAATCAAACTCTCTGGTTTACAGAGACAAGCCTGCCTGGCCATAACTGGAGCAATTAGCTCCACACCGTCAGCAGCTCTGGAAATCCTACTGGACCTACCTCCTCTTCATATATATTTGGAGAGAGAGGCCAGATGGGCAACATACAGACTAGAGCAGGCAGCTTTTAACATGCCGCAGTCCGACACCATGGAGCGCAATAGGCTGCTGGATGACATGGAAAGTCACAGTATTCCTGGAGATGATTTCAAATGTCATGCGTGTAAAAACCAACCTTGAACTGCCCTTTCATATTCTCTTCCCAGGAAGAGATGAATGGGATCGGAATAAGACTGACCTATTAAGGGCAGATAGTTGTTGGTTTACAGACGGATCCAAAACACCCATGAGAGTTGGAGCCGGAGTATATAGTTGCAACCCAACGGTGAAAATATCCTCATCCCTTGGCAGTTATGCAACTATATTTCAGGCAGAAATGTATGCCATCGAATTCATTCTAACCGTGTACAGAGGCTGGAACAAAGGCAACTTACACGCAAATCGATAAAAATCTTCTCAGACAGCCAAGCAGCTCTTAAAGCTCTTGGTTCCTACCGTTGCAACTCAAAAACGGTATGGAGCTGCCAGCAGGCACTTGCTCAATTGAGCAGAAAAAATAGAATAACTCTGGTCTGGGTCCCAGGCCATTCTGGCCATGAAGGGAATGAGGCAGCCGACTCTCTAGCTAGGGAGGGTGCTGCTTCTGAATTTGTCGGACCAGAACCGGGGCTTGGCATATCCTCGAGTACTGCCAAAGCAACGCTCTTGACCCGGGCTGAGGAGCAAATCCTCCAGTACTGGCAGGAACTACCACGATTAGTTCATTCGAAGGCGTTTATAATAAACACTTCAAAAACAAGAACTAAAAAACTTCTAGAGTTAAGCAGGTACCTACGAACTCTAATTGGCCTATATACGGGCCACTGCCGTTTAAAATATCATCTGTGCAAATTCGGCCTAGCAGAAGATGCTGAGTGCCGCCTATGCTTAGAAGATGATGAAACGGCAGAACACATATTGTGCACCTGCCCCGCTGGGGAAAGGATCAGATACTCATTATTGGGCAAAGGACAACTTCTGCCAGAGGATCTGAACAAATTCTCACCCAATAAGGTGATCAGCTACATTAAGAAGCTGGACCTGTTCGGTGAAATATAAGTAGGTGTGAGCCACAATAGACCACATGGTCGCGGTGGAGGGTCAGGTTTTCGGCCCACTCACTTTTGAACCTAACCTAACCTAACTATATGTAAATATATAATTTGAGAGCTATTTGAACTTATCTCTTAATATCAAAATTTACGCGATTTAGAACATAAAAGTAAAAAATAAAATCATTATTTTAGGTATTTACATTTAAATTAAAACACTAATACTAAAATATCATTTAAACCTATCTGTTTTATTAGATACATGAATATGCCAAAATTCTAGAAAGTGATAGTATCAGTGCATTTTTATTATTCACCGTAAGTATAAAATAATCTTTATAGGATACAATTATTGTGCATAGAAATTTAATGTGCCGCTCGCTACGCATAGTGATCTAAACGATAATTTTACAGACTTCTATATTAGGCGCAATTGGATTGGTGTATCTTAAAGAATTATCAGTGTGATTGGCTAATATCAGAATATGTTATGTACAAAACTGGAAAATGTGCACTGACATGTTGACGACATCTAAGTTTTTGTCCAAGTGGCGTAGAACACGTATTTTTGTATGCAACTACTGTTTCATGGTGAATTGCCAGGTCAGGTCATTGTTTTTGCAATTGCGGAAGCAGCTAGATTTTCTGGTATTCGTAAAAGACCCATGAGATAATTAGTTTTAGTTATTTCCATATATATAGGTATTTTTTAAATTCGGTCTTCGCTTACTCACCCATCTATTGAATTGCGATTATCTTACCTAGCTTACAAAATAAAACTTTTTTTGCACTTGTTTAAATGCAGTCTGTATTGATTACCGTTTGTTATAAGACTAGAGCTTCAGCTCTAGTCTTATTTACCGATAAACCGATTTCAATCGGTTTATCGGTAAAATGTATATACTGGTAGTTCTCATCAATATACGGATGAAGACTACTCCAGGAACTACTGTTATATACATTTTATCGATAAACCGATTTCAACTCTAGTCTTATAACAAACATTAGTCAATACAGACTGTATTTGAATATACCAAAAACTTCATTATCATGAAGCGTGAGAATTTCTTGGTCTAGTGCTTGACAATTTTTTGGGAAAACTTTAGCTTATCAATACCTGTATACAAGGGTCCAGTTTATTTAAACGGGGCAATCTTTATAAACTTTAAATTTTTTCACTTTTCGATCAACTTTTATAAAAAAAGTATAGTTACAAAGCAAAGATAAACATTATCTGTTTTATTGATTTTTGCAAATTATTGTCTTCTATATGGTGGAATAAATTTCACATAATAGAAAAAACACAATATATTTATAAAAATAATAAATTCGGAACCTCATACAAAAAGAAATCTGTTAAAATAAGATAGAATCATATAATACAATAAACTTAAAAAAGTACAAAAGAAAATCATGGATTTTCATGATTTTCTCTTTAGGTATGACACTCTATTACAGTCCAATGAGACTGCAGGTCACGTTGGGAAAGTACAGAACGATTTGTATAAGCAAAATACATATTTTCTATCATAGAATTATGGTGAAGTTATTAATTGTATCATCATATATTTATATATCGTTTTGCGGTGTCGCTGTTAGTTGCCTGTCCCTTCTGGTAAAGAATGATATCGCTGCATATTAGATGATGCAACATCTGCCTGCAACTGTGTCACTATGTGTATGATCGTCACATATATCCTGTTAAATGAGGGTGTAACATGCATTTTTAATTCTTTATTTATGGAGAGACCTCCCTGCATACAAATACTGCATTTTTAAGGTGATAAATATATTCTCCCACAAGGTGGAAACTGAAATAAATATTTAAAAAAGTTTAAATGATTCTTAAATATCTTACTTATTGTATCTAATTTATTATCGTATCGTTTCTTTATTATTATCGTTTGTTTACCTAACTTCTGTTTTTAATCTTTTTTTATATTAGGGTAGTATTGGTGGGCTCGTGCCCCATGGGTGTGTTATGTTCGTTATTTCTATAAATGAATGAAGTTCTTTAACTTTGTCTAAACTCTAATCTGATTTGTTAAATTAATAAATTCCTTTCATTCATTGTATCTGTTCAGGTGCTTAAGTACATTTATACTTATCTTGTATCTTGCGTTAACTTGAAGACTTACCTATTAGTAAATTGAGTTTTCTTAAAATATCTATGTTTACCTTGTACGTTGCGATTATCTTGAATAATTACGTTTACCTACCTTGTACCTTAACGTGTATATTGTACTTCATGTTTACCTTGAGTATCTACATTTACCTTGTAAGTTAAGCTTATCTCGAATATTTATATTTACCTTGTGAGTTGTGTTTATCTTGTACCTTACGTTTACCTTGAATATCTATGTTTACCTTATGTTACATTTATCTTGGATGTCTACCTTTATCTTGTGTATTTACGTTTTCATATTTAAAATCTACATAAAAGGTAGGTACCAATGTACAGTGTCATTGGTTATATTTTAGCCATCCACCTAGAGGTTCTCCCTTTAATCTGAGGAAAAAAAGTTAAATACAAAAGTTGTAGAAAATCAAGTGTAGTTTATTTTAGAATGTAAAATGTTTATATAGGGTGTTTCGAAAACTAGTGACATGCCAAACTTGCATTTTTTTAAATTTAATACCCTGTATATTATTAAGTTTTTTGATTCCACGCAAAATCTACGACTTTTTCGTATACCATACCCTATATCTAAAGTTAACCGTTTTTTCATAAATAATGGTTAAAGATATACCTACCATAGTTAGCCATGAAAACAAAAAACCGGTACCTGTCATATGCATTGTCAAACATTTTGGTTTTCCGATTCCGAATTATTTTATTATCATTTCCTTTATCTTTAGGTACCTATATTTTATGTCTTTAACCATTATTTATTAGAAAACGGTTAAATTTAGACATAAGGTATAGTATATGAAAAAGTCGTAGAATTTTGCATGAAATCGGAATACTTAATAATATTCAGGGTATTCCTTTTCAGAAAAAGCAAGTTTGGCATGTCACGCGTTTTCGGTACACCCTGCATAAAGATTTTACAGTTAAATAAATAATAAACTACACTTGATTTTCTACAACTTTTGTATTTAACTTTTGTCCTCAGATTAAAGAGAGAACCTAAAATATAACCTGGGTGGCTAAAATATAACCAATGACCCTGTACGTATATGTACGTTGTATCTAGACGTTTATACCTAAAATATGGTACCTATATATTATTGGTTTGTCTCTTACTCCATACATTTACCTTATCATGTCTATTGATGTATACAGGGCGCCCTATTTCTTGACCTGTTGCATGGGTAACTTTTTTATTAGTAAAGATACAAAAACGCTTAAATGAGCAAATTAGTGCAGTTTCGTATTAGTAATTCTACGGTAAGGCGAAAAATTATATACGGGGGAAGGTTGAAAAGTTATTGACAAAAAACGAAAAATCCAACTTTTCTATTATCCCTCGTAGCTCGTTCATTTGAAGAGTTAGAGAAAAATGCTTCACATGTTTTTTGCAGTATTTTTCATGTAAAATGACATGCACTTGCTACTTTTTATATATCTCTTAAAATGGTTGAGAATCACAGTAAAATATATTTTTTTTAAATGTAATGGATAGGTGGCTGTGACATTAACCGAAAGTCCCCTTTTTTCTCTTTCAGATGATATAACATAGTCCATATTTTATCCTTACAAAAGTAATAATAATCGTTGTTTTTAAAGAAAGTTTATTGTCACATCAAGAATGCTATGGATTATGGAACAAAAGAATGTTATGAGAACAGAAATTATTAATTAATTAATTATATTGACGTAAATGTTCGAAATGACCACCATCCTGTTGGATACATAGTAAGCAACGTTTCTGGATACTTCTTAAAACATTATTTATTGTATGTCCATGTTTGCTTCTAATTGCATCTTGAATCCTGACTTTTAGATCCTCTATATCTAGAGGAGCTGTCACATAAACTTTATCTTTCAATAACCCCCAAAGAAAGAAATCTAAGGGGGTCAAATCAGGTGTTCGCGCTGGCCAGTCGATATCCATTCTATTTCCTATAACATTATCAAACTGTTCATGTAAATATTGTTTTACCTCGCGGGAATTATGCGCAGGTGCTCCATCGTGTTGGAAGTATTTAAGATTTCTAAAAATATGAAGTGGTAATTCATTTAAATATTCCTCTGTTAGAGTATTCCTTAGAAAATGAAGGTAATTATTCGCATTCAAATTATCTTCGTAAATATATGGGCCAATAATTTTGCCACAAAAAATTCCACACCACACATTTATCCCAAATTGACGTTGATTTCTTCTTTCAGAAACAAGATGTAGATTTTCTCGGCACCACATTATGTGATTATGGCGGTTAAAAGTACCATTGTTGGTAAATCTACTTTCATCACTGAATAAAATCTTTTTCCAGAAGTCTAGATCCTCTTCGCATTTTGAAATGTACCATCGACAAAATGTCATCCTTCTTTGATTATCAGCTGGATATAAAGTATTGCATATGGAATAATGATAAGGCTTTAAATTGTTACCTTTTAAAATAGCTCTTACAGTTTCCTTGGAAGTGTTGCAGTGATGTGCAATTTCTGCAGTTGAAGAATCAGGTTTAAAATTTACATAAGCCAAAACATTTATTTCAGTGTCTTCATTGAAGTTTCTTTCATCCTTAGGCTTTGAAAAAGAACCGTATAATCGTATATTATTTTCCAGCTGTCTAAATATTCTATGATGGTGTTGTCTTCGTTCCATGTAAGTTTCAAAATAAAGATTCGCTGCAGCTTGTGCATCTCGATTTTGGTTATAATAACAAAATAGCATATCATTTTTCTCTTCGTTGGTGTACATATTTGCAACACTATTATTTTGTATGCAGTATTAATAATAAACAATAAACTACTTAACAAAAACTAAAAATGTCACTTATGATCTGTCAATAATTAAATGCCAACTAGACGTTTTTAAAAATATCAGGAATATTATTTTTTGTTTTATTTCCATAGCATTCTTGATGTGACAATAAACTTTCTTTAAAAACAACGATTATTATTACTTTTGTAAGGATAAAATATGGACTATGTTATATCATCTGAAAGAGAAAAAAGGGGACTTTCGGTTAATGTCACAGCCACCTATCCATTACATTTAAAAAAAATATATTTTACTGTGATTCTCAACCATTTTAAGAGATATATAAAAAGTAGCAAGTGCATGTCATTTTACATGAAAAATACTGCAAAAAACATGTGAAGCATTTTTCTCTAACTCTTCAAATGAACGAGCTACGAGGGATAATAGAAAAGTTGGATTTTTCGTTTTTTGTCAATAACTTTTCAACCTTCCCCCGTATATAATTTTTCGCCTTACCGTAGAATTACTAATACGAAACTGCACTAATTTGCTCATTTAAGCGTTTTTGTATCTCTACTAATAAAAAAGTTACCCATGCAACGGGTCAAGAAATAGGGCGCCCTGTATTCTAAAGTTAAATATGCTGGTAATATCTCTTATATTATGATCTATGCCTTGTAACAAACTATTGTTCAAAAGGTCATCAAAATCTTAATTTAGGTGATTATGACTAATGCTATTAGAAAAATTGTGCCATACTAATTTTGTAATTAATTACTATTCTGTACGTTTGCCATGTTCAGTTAGTTGCCCCCTTTTGAAATTATCTAAGAATATTTTTTTATTCTTCTTTATTCTTTTATATCTTACTAGTATAAATGAATGAATGAAGTCTCGGTAGAGCACGTATTTCTGAAAATTGTATGATTTAGTATGTTTAAATTTTATATTAGTGAGATGAACTCCTAAGCGTAGATGTATATTGATGAATTTGAATTAATATATGTGAATGAACTAAGCAAAGGATAAATATTTTTTTGTCAGGATGGACATCCTTCCTTTTTGAGGAGAGGGGGAGTGTAACGACCTGAATTTTAAATAGAATTTTTTCTTGATATAAACTAGAATAATTCTTATTCTTGTTTCTATATTGTATTAATGCAGTGTGTACAGTGGTTTACAATGTCTTAGAAACAGAAATAGTCAACTTGTTGATATCAACACGATCGCCATAATGGCTCAATTTTATCAGCTACAGTGCTAAACATTGTTTCCAGAGGTCATTGTCATCACTACTAGTAGATTCAGAAGCAAATATTGTGATACGCAATCATCGAGATACTTGAAAGTCGATAATTACGGTAGGATAAGTTGAAAATTCTTTGGAAAATAAGAGAGAAGTAGCTGCAAAAATCTTAGCAATTGATACCTGGTTAACAGACACGTTTGAAGAAAGTGGAGATTATAACAGTTATTAGATGTTGAAAATAAGATCATAATGGGAAGTATAATTTTCTTTCATGAAGAGTATCAGGAATAAGTGTGAATAATTGCATATTTCAACCCTTATTCAATAGTTTCCTTTAATTATTATTAATGTTTCGTGACTAATACAAATTGATTTGATTAGGTATCTCTTGTATTTCCTTTCATACTAATCAGAAAAAGAAACATATTTTCGAACTGATGCCTTCAAATAAAATTGGTCACACTCAAATGAGTGTGAAAGGTACTTTTCGAGTATGAGGAAGAATATAGTTTATTAGGTTTTACAACCAGTGTGTAAATGTAGGTAGTATTTTAGACCTGTAGCACATAGATCGTCTCTATGTAAATATTCGTCTCTATAATATATTAAAACAAATTGTTATTGAATTTGTCTGAATTACCTAAATCTATTAAGAAAATAATGGTATTTGTAGTATCACTGTGTAGAATAATTGTTACTGTCCGACACGTCACTGGAGTTACATAATTAATTTGTTGCACACCCAATGGCCCAAACAGTCTCACCCACCGTGGACGGTTTGCCTAAATTATTATATTCAACCAACTGTTAACTGAGTTTAATTAGATTTGCGGTGAGATTAATCAAAGCAAACTCTTGAGTTATGTTGCTGCTAGTATTCCGGAATTAAGATCTTATTTAGTTTCAAGGAGAATATTAGATTTTGTTCAAAGTTCATATCCAAATAAATGTCAGTCAACATCAGAACAAATTTAAAAATTGAGAACACGCCAATTTGCTGCTTCTTGGTACTGGTCTATACATGTTCTAATAATGATTAAAACATAACGATTTTTAAAAATTAGGAAAATGTATATTTTCTCGAACTTACGCATATAACTGTGCTAATAACTAAGATAAGTAGGTAGGTATTGTAAGAGTTTGTACGAAATAGTTTCGGCGACTTTAAACCTTTCATTTCCATATTCGTTTTTAATTATGTGATTCGTTTAACTAAGTGTTACAAAACAATGTTCATGGCTTATGATATGGCTTACTGATTGGCGCAAAATTGAGTTTCAGTAGCGTATAGGAGAAGATTGAGTAAATACCTTCTTAAAATTTTGTACTATATGTATTCTGACTTTACAAATGTATTGCTAGTTGTCATATATTATTATTCATTTGGCGTTACTTGAACTGAGTGGGGGAGGGAAACAAAAAATGTAAAAGAGGTAATGATGGCAGGGTCTTTCCTTATTCGGGAGATTGGTCATAAAGCTTATTTTGTATACACTTGTGCTATGGTTCTATTTGTCTATTGAGTTTGTTGTCATGTTCCCAGTACGCTAACTAAGTTCTTGTTTGGAATTATTTCTTAAACATGTACATGCTATTAGTTAGTCGTAAGTCATTGTAATTTGTTTTGTAGGGTTTGAAGTCTCCCGACATATACAGCGTCTCCCAGTAGTGCGCGAAAGTCCAATATCTAGGTGAAAAAGTTTCTTTTTACGACGTTGCCAGATTGGTCAAGGGCTACAAACTAAAATTTTCAAATATACGGGGTGTTCAACTTCTTGTGGCCAGACACCAACTTTTATATTTTAAATGGAACATATATTTTTATATGTTAAAATAGTTATATCCTAATATTCATAGTTCTCGAGATATTTAGTTTGAAAGATTTTATGGTCGATATAGGCCACTTACAATTTCTGAAATTGGCATGTTATCTTATCATCTACCGAACTATTTGTTTAACAAATTATTAGGAAAGGTGTCATATAAAAATATACAAGGTGTTGTATTTTAATTTTCCGAGATTTTTCATTTTTCCTATTGATAAATTGGTCGTTGTACACCCTGTGCAATCAATTTTTTTGAAATAAGATTAGGAAATAGGATTAGGAATAGGTAAAGAGCCACCTTTCCTAATAATTGGTTCAAAAAATTAGTTCAGTAGATGTTAGAAAAGACGCCAAAAAAATCTTTCAAACCAAATATCTCGAGAAATATTAGGATAGAACTAGTTTACACAAAGTACCGTTTATTTTTCACGTAGAATCTAAAAAAAGTATGTAACTAGTATGTAACTAAAAATATGTTACCATTTAAAAAATCAGTATCTTCCTTTTCACGTAGACATTGGACTTCTGCGCACTACTGGGACACGCTGTATACTACATTAAGTTCTAGATATGCGAGGCAAGTAAATAATGGTCTTAGTATGTGTATATAAAAAAGCACTTTATCTTTAACATGTAAAACGTTTCTCCTGGTTATTGGCGGAGGTAATTTACTCATGACTTACCGTCTTTACAGGTGTGATTTGAAGGACAACCCCTATACAGTCTCCGGTAGCTATTTACATGTCCTGTTTTCGTAGTTGTAAATGTATTTGTAAGTTATTATTTCTGTTTCCTTTTGTTATAGTTTTTTATTAGTTTTAATTTTCCCGTCGTAGTGGTGGTATATTTTTTCTAATGCTATTTGAGCCGAAAAATATTAGTTGTGTGTTACATCTTCTGCATAAATATTAGTTGTAATGGGATCTGATAGACAGTCGCAGATACATACAGGGCGAAAAATTATTGTGATAGTGTGATGATTTCTTGCTGAAATCTTGCTTAAAATTTTCTGCTTAGCCGTATTACCTCATAAGTTACTTGTGTGTTTCTGTTATATAAATGGAACAATTAGGGATGTATCCATCTGGGCTTGCTACCTAAACTCTTGCAGTTCTAATCGCCGGATAATCGCAATGAGTTATCTTTCTTTTCAAGTTAATTAACAATCATTTTGATTGTATTGATTTAACTAATCAAATAAATTATACCTAAGGTTTCGCGATTAAATTTAGGACATAATCACCTATTCGCTTTGAAAACATCCAATTGCGTCCCCCTCCACCCTCCTTATACAGAATGTATGTCAATTATTTTTTGGTTGAAGCAGTTTGTGATCTGTTTTTCAGCAATGAGAGATACACTAATAATAATATCTCTATCCCTCATTCTCATCTTAATAATGAGCCCGGAAGTCACAGACTTGTATGGGAGAGGGAGCGGCATATTACTATTTTGGGGCCGCGAGCGCACCCAGGAACGACTTACGATGTTATAACTTTAACTACCATTTAGTACGAGAATAAGGGAAATCTGAAAAACCTTATTAATTAAAGTGTATAGTAGGTTGCTAGCCACTTCTACAGTGATATTGCAATACTAGTCGCATATTAAGAACGTTACCAGCCTTATACACACAGATTTAATATTGGAGCAATTAGAAAAAGTTGACTACGGTGAGATTCGAGCCGTCGTCATACAATAAACACCAAATAAAACAGGTGTTCTACAAATGTTGATTTTACCTATTTTCTAAAAGACTGCCACCCATGCAACTCACTAAGCAGTGTAAAATTTGCAATGCCTATGCCGTTAGAGGGGCGGTGAGGGAAAGAACGCAGGTGTCCAAAGCAGTGCACAGAACTACCTCATGTCGACCAGTTAAGCAATGTAAAGGATACTGCGACAGCGATTAGAGAATTCATCTGGTCTATTATATTGGCATTGCCGATATCATCGTAAGTGGTAAAATTGCTGGTCGGTGCCGTTCGCTTTACGCAGTAACAAACACGTTACGCTGCTAATTAAATTCAAATATATTATTTTTATTATAAAAATAATATATAAAATAAATATAAGAAATGTTTGGCAGTTCTGCAGCTCTGCAGCACCTATGCACCAGCCGCCCCTATGTATTACAAGGTATTAATGAAAACTATCGCTTCGTAAATGACTGAGGTAAATCGCTATCAGCTCATTTTTAGCTGAATAAATATCTATCTGCATTACTAAATCTTGGAACCAATTTCATAAATATACTAGGGATGGGAGAAAATCGCTGTCGCTATTTTCGTTCTTATTTCTAGCCCAACCGGGGGTCCAGGCCTGTGGCCTGGGGTAACCCTTCGGGTGACAAAAGCATCTAGAATAATATTATTTTTAGGAAAATACATTTTAAGAAATTTTGTATCTGGAATGATGATGTAATTATTATACTAAACTTTTCTCAATATTTTGATGAATTGTAAGGGTACACTATTCTTGATGGTAAAACATCATAATTTTTTAAGTGCTGAAAGTAGAATTTATTTTTCAGTAAACATTTTTATCAATTTTATCAAGTGGACCAAAAATATACTGCTGTCATAATTGTAGCAGTAAATTAATATTGTATATATTTACTTTTGCAAGCTAAATGATGAATTTTACAAATTGCCAAAATGAAGGAACTAATTCCAAACTAATACTAATAAATAATTGGAATTAAAAAGTGAAAAAAAAAATTTGCCTCCTGCGTGACTCGCGAAATCAGCCGTACAACTATCCCATTGCGCTACCGAGCCTGTTGTCAGAAATTTACCTTGAGATGTTTAAGTATGTAAACTGTACGTGTTATCCTAAAAAATTAATTTTTACCGATTTTCTAACTACAAAAGCATTTCGCTTCAGTATTTTGATAATCAGAAGGGTTTGGAAGTCAGTATTATTGATTCCGTTAGCAATATTTCTCATAGAAACATAATGAAAATAACGTATCTAAAGTTTAATTAATTTGACAGTTTTCGTGGTGCTTGTCTCGTTAGTGCAAACTCACATCGGCTGTTAAAATGAGAAAGAAGTTTAGACGGATGAGACTCGAGATTTTCGAAGACGAAATAGACGTAGATGAAGTCGACGTACGGTCTCGAAAAGAAATCTCAAAGGATTAGAGAAAGGACTGAACTTTCGCGTGAAGCCCTTCTCGAAGCCGTAAAAATTGGAAGAGGGGCGAGGGGGTCCCGCGAAAAGTCGGGATTTCGGCGGGCGTGACGGGACCATTAGGCGCAAGGACAAACGCCGGTGCTAGGCCGCATCTCTCTCGCCTAACGGCGATCAACGAAAATTTTGCAGATGTTTTTTGAAAAGGCGTTTAAATTGGGACGAGACGAAAATACCCCTACGCATTGGAGAAAGGCCGGGGGCGACCTCCGGTTGCCCGCGGAGATCGCTCCGCGATCTCCGCTCGGAGGTAATAGCTTGGAAACTTTGTGGATTCGGCGACGGAATTTAGAGCGAGACAGAATAGACGTGTTTTAATATATATGGATTACCAACAGATGATATCAATAGGTACCTCTGATACCTCTACAGTAAAATGACAGGATACACCATTAATATAAGAAAAATAAAATTCCTATAGTAATACATGTTGCGTTTTAACAAATAGGTAGGTAGTTTATAATATGTAAACATGTGATACCTATAGCGTATGATCTTAAGATAATATTACGTGAGTTTCTCTGTACTATATTGACTTCATGCTGTAAAATTCGAATTTTATGACTCTCTGATGCAATAAATTTTGATAAAGGTAAACATTTTTCAATATATTTAAAATTTTAAAGTAACATGTCGGTGAATACCTCAGGGTAACAATATTTAAAAGAAGTATATATGATTGGTGTAAGTGACATTTTAACAAAGAGCAGCGACTTTGAGAATTATAGTTATAGATTAGAGATTGAATATAAGGTTTCCTTAGTTACAACCTAAAACTTTGATTGTAGTTTGAACATTCCTTTTGTGTTAAGCTAACCTGATAAAATTTAGTTCACTTATCATACACGTGCATAATCACATTTTAACCAGTGGCCTTTTTATTTATAATTTAATATTCTTTTATAATAATTTATTTATTAAGTTTTATTTTTTATATAAAAATTATTGAATAGAAATGTAATATAGTTTTTGAGGTAGTCCTAAAAATCTTTCGATCTGTTTTATTACTATCGAAACTCCATTATATTGAACCGTTAATAATTTTGGTCATATAAATTGACATCCGATATTACAATAAAATCACTGAATTATAAAGAGTAACTATGTGATAATTATTCATATTTCCAATATTGTGTGCTGCTGCATGAAACGCGGTTATTATATAATTTTCCGCAGTTCCGAATATGGGTTTAACATGTAATTTATTACATGTACTACAGGAAACGTTCACAAGAACAATTGTGGATGCAGCTGTGCACACAGTTTCGAAGAAAACGGCATAAAGATGCTTTAGGAATTAATGGTGAAACAAAATAATTTTAATTCGCCTGCCCTGCAAAATCCGTGTGCGGCAATAAATACTAAGTTGGTAGTTAGTCTTTCGTAAACAGTTTAATTTATATGGTAGAGACATTTCGAAAGACATAAAAGTGATACAATCTTTGAGAAGTTGCCCCTACATTTGTAAAGTATTAAGCAATTACCGCTTAGTTAAATGCATTTCCTTAAAATAAGAATATCCCGTATCAGATATCTAGAAAAGCTGAAGATTATATCTCGTAAGCCTAGTAATTTAGTGATTTCGTTAAGAATAAGTTAAATCCTTGAAGTCCTTTATATGTATTTTCTACGCAATCGCAACAAAGTAAAATAAAACAAGTATAGCTATAATTAATCATCAGTGATATTTAAGGGACATATAAAACAGTTGTTTCCTATGTAGGGTGTCCCACGGTGATGGTTCATTAGAAGTATCTGGAGAACCAATTAAGCTATTAATTTTAAATTTGCGGTCAAAGTCAAAGTGGGCCATGATCTACTTGATGAAAATATTTTGCAGTTTCTACTACTTCCGGTTATACTGAAAGTCGACATTAACTTCGTTATTTTAAATGGGACATCCTATATATTTATTTGAAGGAGATGCCGAAAACAACTACTCCACGGCCAATATGCCCCGACTGGCGTTGCATTACATCGGCATCTTAATAGGAGTCGCCACATCGTCCATCGAGACCAAATACCAGACACTGACCGGTTTCGCGCTTATTTTGCGCTCATCAGAGTGCCACAGGTAGTGGACTCGATGAACGATGTTGCGACGTGATTCCCTAATGGGCATCGTGAATGTTAGTAGTAGTGAGAAACACACCCTAGTGCCCTCTTTGGGTCTTGGTAACTATCTGTCTGACAATTATTGTCAAATTGAATTTTATATATATATAATTATTGCATTTTTGGATTCTACGTGAAATTCTAAACACATTTCATGTAGGATGTCCTATACCTGTCTTCAACTGTTTTTGAAATATTGACAGGTGAATATTGACATTTTTCAACTTTGACTCCCCGTAAAATCAAAACTTGGGATCAAGCAAAACGGTTTGCACGTTCCTATCTTAACTTTTCATAAGCTATAGTTTGACACTAATTTCAGATTTTCTAGCAATTAAAAATTTTCGATTAAATTTAATCTCTTGGTTAAATCTGAACTTGTCTGAATGAGAAGTCGTCTTAATTGGGTATATTCATACTTTATTTCCATTATCTGATTAATGTAATTTTGCTTGCAAAATAATATGGGTTTTTAAAAATATTTTCTCCCTTGCAAATTTTTTTTCTCGAGCTTTCCGAGAACTGAATTTCAATTTCACAAATAAAATCATTTAATGAATTTTCATTTGACAATATAAACTAAAATCTCCGTCTCTTTAAAACTCGAAAATAATTGATTTATTATTATTATTACTAGTATTATAATCTTACGGCTTATTTTCTTTGCTTTTTCAACGATGATATTTGGCCGAGAGGCCAAAACATATGAGACTTTAAATCACCATGTTATGACTAATTTCTGGTGAGCGATTTAGCTACTAAGTTTTTAATTTATTTTTTCTCATATATGTAGGTATTTCAGTGGCCAACCAGTTTCAGTCCAAACATGTAAAATTATATTGCTCTTTATTTTCTAGAAATAACTACATCTAAAGCACAATATTATAAATAAAGTGGATACTCGAAGCGGATGGTTCTTTATGAAACATCGTGAAAATAATTGTTTTGAAAAAAACATTGATCTCATTTAGATGTTCCAAGAAATATATAGAAAACACTCTATATACTAGTATTTCGGCTTGTTAGGCCTTTTTCAATAGAGTAAACGTCTATTACTAAATATTTTCAAGTGCGTTTTCGTTATTTATTTGTTTACGAGCCTACCTCTGGCCATCTGGTGAAGCCCGAGTTTTTAATACCGTTTCTAAGAAGGGCGAGAGTGTAAAGTCTATCTGATCATTGGTAGTACACGGATTTATAATTAAAGATTTTTTAAATTCTAATTGCTCTAACAGATCTAAGCGCTTTCCTTTCTTTTCCCGATGCAGTACCTTTACATTTTTCTGATCTATAAAATGATTATTTTCTATACGCGTCGCTAATCCTGAATTTTTTGCGTTATTTAATATGGATTTTTTATGTTCTTTTACTCTCGTTTCGATACTTCTGCCAGTTTGACCCACATACACAATAAATTAAAACAATCGGGTGTATACCAAATTAACTGCGCGGATTGTAATGCCGTGTATGTGGGTCAAACTGGCAGAAGTATCGAAACGAGAGTAAAAGAACATAAAAAATCCATATTAAATAACGCAAAAAATTCAGGATTAGCGACGAATTGTATAGAAAACAATCATTTTATAGATCAGAAAAATGTAAAGGTACTGCATCGGGAAAAGAAAGGAAAGCGCTTAGATCTGTTAGAGCAATTAGAAATTAAAAAATCTTTAATTATAAATCCGTGTACTACCAATGATCAGATAGACTTTACACTCTCGCCCTTCTTAGAAACGGTATTAAAAACTCGGGCTTCACCAGATGGCCAGAGGTAGGCTCGTAAACAAATAAATAACGAAAACGCACTTGGAAATATTTAGTAATAGACGTTTACTCTATTGAAAAAGGCCTAACAAGCCGAAATACTAGTATATAGAGTGTTTTCTATATATTTCTTGGAACATCTAAATGAGATCAATGTTTTTTTCAAAACAACAATATTATAGTACTACTAGTAGGCATCGATAAACTATATTTGCTTTTAATCACATGCCCAACAGGTAACAAACTTTGATGCTATTATTATTACTTAGAGCTGCTGCGGCTTGGGCTCAAAGCCAAACAGATTATACACAGCACAACCGAAACAAGTATTTACTATTATTTATCCCCTTAAGTACGTTTATTGAAACAGAACTTGGCTAGAATACAAAATAATTTATGGTTCTTAGTAGCTACGATTTAATTTAAAGAGATAGGATGAATGTGGATATTTGTTTTTCATACGAATGTGATACAAATTCATTATCACCTACTGATAATTACTAACAGATACAAGTTATATTTGGAAGTTTTGTGTTTTCAGTACTTTTGTTACATTAAATATTTAAAATTTTGTAAAATTAAATATTTTTTTAAGTTGTTTGTTGAATAGTGTTTGTTCGCATGTTTGTCTCTATTCATCTAAAATATACTTTTGGGGATAATACGTCTCCTGTGAAATAAATCTAAAGTATTATTAAGGCTACAAGTGTGGTATTTTTGTATTAAGTACACTTCTAAAGTTTTGCCAAAAAAACACGCATTAAATGCAATTTCATCAATTTTAGCTTAGTTTAGGCTTTATAGTTCGGCACAAATTAAATATTTAAACAGTAACAATCAGTGATTTAACTTAACACATAACTAGCTTTATTTTTTGTTAATTTTCCACTGTTTGCTTGTCTTTGAATAAAAGGAAGTGAAAATTTGATCCATCGATATTCTTTCCGATTTGATGTACCGATACATGCAGTATTAATTTTTTAAAGTTTTTTTTACTTTGTTTTATGTGCAAACTTTAAATGCTATACTTGTGATTTTTACTATAATCTGGTTTCTTATTTGTATTTTACTGGTGGTACATTCCACCAGATGAATATTTGGTGGGTTATAATAATAATACTATACTATCTTATTAGTATAGTTATTATAAACTATTAATAAAAGAATCTAAAACATCTGTGGGAGAGGGGAAGACATATTATTATTTTTTAGTCCACATTCGTAGGAACGACTCAAGTTAATAAACCCTAACCAACATTTAGATCAGAATTGAGGGGATCTTGGAAAACCTCTAGTTAGGAGGACAATCAAACACACATTTAACACCTTCTATTTACATTTTTAGGTATCTCTCCTCCTATTTTGCCAATAGAGTTTCTTTCGAACCCTTATATAATCTGTAAGCCAGGTAATTTATATTATAGATATACAAGTCAATAATTTAATGAATAATTTTAGGACTTATTTCTGGATCTAAGGACCACAAAATTGACATCATAAACATAAGGAATTATATTTTATTAATAGGAATTACATATATTAAGACATTTCAAAACTACCAAAAATAAAACATTTTCGATATTCATATACACATACCAAACATAACACACAAGGAACTTAAAAATCACGTTAAACTGATAAATTATTATTGGAAAAGAGGAGTCATATACAATAGAATAAGTAAAACCATATGAGGAAGGACTATTTATAATATTAAATAAAATATGTACAGATAAAATTGAAATTAAGGCATATAATAGTACAAAAATGTATGTAACATGAAGGTAAATTTGAAAATAGTATTTATAAAAAATAAGAGAATCTCAGATATATTGGTATCAAAAGACAGCTAAGAGTTCAATTAACAAAATTACAATAAGAAAACAAGCTGGAAAAGTAATATAAATCAAAATTTCATCATTAAAGAAAATCATTAAAATTTAAGTATTTAGAAATGTCAAAAGGTGACAAGATAAAGGTCAATACACAAAAGTATCAAACAAAATATATTTTAAATTTGAAATGATGTGTAATTCCAAGAAATAAACACACCAAATTGTAAAATAAATATAAGAAAAATCGTAAATTAGTTTAAGAAGTGATTCAAGTGCAACGGAAATAAACATCAGTGTAGTGAATACAAGGTCAAAATTTCAACGTATGTATCTAGCTTAAGAAGGACGCCGAAAATGCAGGAAAAACAAATAAATTTGTTGATAAAAAGGTTGGTTACGAGCAGATAAAGGGAAAAGACAAGAATTTGGAGAGTCTAAGTTAAAAATTTAATATTTGCGGAAATTAATAGAAAAACAACACAAATTTGAGTTAAAAGCAGTTCAAGTAAACAGTAAATGACAGTGAAGTAAAAGGAAAAGCAGTCCAAGGTAAAAATTAGAAAATACGAGAAATCAAGACCAAGGGAGGAGTACAGGCAATATCAAGGTACAAAAAGGCTAGAAAGGTACATATAAATAAATGAACTCCAAGTAGATAGTACCAAGATAGTAAAAATTTAGTAAACTGATCAGAGATGAAATAGAATTGAATTACAAGAAATTGTCAGAAATTGTACAGTCAAGCACTTAAAAAGCTATAGGAATATAAATTAAAGACTTACCTGAATAAATATTAAACAAGAGTCCACTAAAAACTTTCACAAACTTTAGTTTTCTTTAAAAATTAGGAAAAATAAACAGTACTCGTAAGAGTGTACGCCATATTTTCAAAGACACTGACATCTAGTGGACAATTAGAGCATAGTTAAATTCATTTTGGGGACTTTAAGAAGTTATGCAACTAATTATACAGGTAATTGTAATAAAATTTGCATAAGTTAAGGTTAGAGCTTTGATAAAAGATTAGTCTGTATGATTTGTTCATAAAATTAGTTATATAAGATATTAGAGTAATTTATGTATAGGGTTTATATTAAAACTCAAGGAATTACATATTATTTTTAATAGCAAAACACATTTATAAGGAGTAAGTGTGATGTTAACATTGTTCAAGATTAAAATTGTTTGAAAATATTTCTGAGGAGGTATATTAAAATAAATACTGTTTTGTTTTGAAATAAATTTTTTAATGTATGTATTGATAAAGTGAGAGAGAGAGAGAATGAAAAGCTGGCCTTGAACTTGCTACTAGAGAAAAAGAGATTTTCATGCATATAGTGATCAATTGAGCTAAAGCCGAGGGAATAAGAGAATACAAAAGTAAGTAAACAATATCTTCAAAGTAAATAAATAAACAAAACAATTCATTTAAATTTAATAACAATAATAAATAAATTGTGGCTCCCAAAAATAAGGAGAATAGTATAAAAATGATGCCCAACGCGTGGCGAATAAAGACGAATAGTATAATATATAGGAATATAGCACACTGTGTACTACAACATACACACTCTTGTGCCTTCTGTGGAGTCTTTTATATAAGATATATAATATAATAGTAATAATATATCTGCCCCTCATTCAAATCACAAGTATTAGCCCGAAAGTCATTTTATCGGTCTGTGGGGGGGGAGGCATATTATTATTTAGAGGCCCGCATTTGCGCCTCCCGAACGACTTAGGTTGGTAATCCGTAACCACCATTCAGTGCTGGAATGAGGGAAACTTGAAAAACCTCACTAGAGGGACAATCAAACATCAATCGATTTTAATTTCACATATTATCACCAAGCTGGCATTCTTCCCATCCTAGGCTATCGCCAGGATGGTTGGCAACCCATCTCTGCGAACAGGCCTTAATCTACGCGTAGACTATTTAATTAAAAAATGTCTGGTGGAATGGGAATTCGAACCAACGACTTCTGGGTTGAGCGATCGAGACACTGAACCCTGAGCCACCAGCCACGTGACCATATCTTCTGAAAATTTAGATATTCGTTGTATTGATACGTTCGTGCTTCAATACAAGGATTCAATTGACAGGTAGTAACGTATAATAAGATTTTGCAATATGAGAGATCTACCATACTTTGAAGTACACTTTGGTTCAGCTGAAATCAAACAGTATCTATTTTCGTCTTACTAAAACAGCTTATGACCCTCTTATATTCAGCGTATGACAAACTTCATGTTAGTGAAAGGTTTTACTTTGTACACCCGAATACAATTTCTAACAAAATTTTATTTTCTTAACTCATCACAAAATCAATAATTATTTAAGATAGTATATCGTATTCACCGTTTGGATCCAATATTTTTATTATTTTGTTCATTTTACAATATTTATTGGGCAGGGCAGTAGTAATTAGAAAGCACCAGTATGTAGAGAAAATACATATTAAAGGATAAGCTTTTCTTTTTTATTTAAACTAAATCAGTTTTTGTACGCCATTATTATATATATAATATACTGAAGTCTTTCGTGAAGGCTGAACTTAATAACAATAAGTCTCATCATTTCAGTTGTGGATTTGTAACGAACTTTGAATCAATAACTAATTATTATTATTAGTAAGCAACTACAGTAAAATTGCAAACCATTACAAAAACGAGAGGTAGATATTAAGAGCATAATGTCCACAAAATAATTTGTAAATCCCACAGCCAAACAATAATATCCGTTTATCGCCTTTTGTCGGAAAATTATGATTACAAAATGCAATAAACGATTTTTAGTGGCAGTCCGAACACAACAGTTAATAAAAGGTATTTTTTGAATTGATTATTCTATCGGATTCACTAAACAATAAATGTAAATAGTTTTAGACACAGTTTGAGGTTTTTCGTTTTTATTTGTTAAAGTGGTAGAGCTTAAAGTTGATCCCACCATACAATCATTTTCTAATAATACTGTATGGGTATATAGAAATGAAAAGGTTTGGTGTCACATTATTAGGAACGAGTATAAGTGAGCCATAAATTTCAGGGTAATGGACAATTAGTTAACAAAGAATAAAATGAGGTAGATACCCCTATGGATTTATGCCGCATAAAAATTCTTGTAGCCATTTATTACAGATATAAATTCTTGTAACTATTATAATACAATAGATTAGTTAATAAATGCCTTTGTTAACAAATAGGTATCGTGAAGGGTTGTATTCATGTGGTATGCTGTAACCTCGGAGTATATAAATTTGGTTTCATTAAGATAATACACAGAATCCTTAAGGAAAGAAAGTTGATTTTATTGAAAACGGTAGGTAAATAATTCTGAAAATAATTTAAATTTAGGGCTTATATTTTATATAAAGTTTTGCTCAAAATATAAGAAACAGCCTGTCTATACTTTTTTTTTAAATCCGTTTACGTTGTTTTAATTCTGTCCAATTTATTGTTTTCTCTTAGTTTATCTTCCGGTACTAGAAAGCCATGAATATTCTGTTAAAATTCATCTACGGTTAGGTTGTTGTCGTAAAAATAAATACATAGGATTCATTTATCCTTTATGGCGCAATATACATTAAAACTCCAAGACAATGGAAAGCTTCATTCTGGTGTAACATTTTTATTCTCGGATGCCCAAAAATTACTATTATGTCTATTCTGTACCATTCTTGCAAAATTTGGCCTCATCGGTCCATATTATATTTTTTAAAAACAATTCATCCTCCTGGATTTTTATCATTAACCATTAACAGGAATTCATGCGAATAGCTAGACACAAATTCTTGTAATTTAGAAGAATTTGTTTTTCATGATATTCTACAACAGAACATGGACCCCACATTCATGTTTCTATAACATTCTGGAACAAATTCTGAATTTCTCGAAAACCAGGACATATAAGTATAGGAAAGGTAAATACAGTTCGATAGGTAATAATGAGATAAATCAAATGGCAATATAAAATATAGGGTGTTCTGTTTAAAAGAAGCAAGAATTTTGGACCTGAAGTTGCTCAAATTCGTCTCGGAATTTTCAACACCTGGTATATGCCGTATAACTTTATAGCTAATACTCCCACAAAATTTGAACCTGCTAGCTGTCTGATTACCAGAGATATGTGCTTGGACGTACAACCCCAATTTTTGGAAAATTTTGGAAAAATCGATCAATTTTTGACATAAGTAAGCCTTATAAAAGTTTAGGTAAAATTTTATGTAGAATCCGAACAAGGAATACAAAGTGGTGGGTTTCATTTGAAATAACGAAATTGCTGGCCACTCCTGATATAACCGGAAGTGGTACGCCACTGTCAATATTTTAATAGAACTCGGCAGTGTCGACAACCCCTAGAAAGAAAATTTTGGGTTGAGGCATTTTTGGTTTCTATATGGTACGTCTAACACACGCTCGTCCTGGGATACCTTGTATTCAAGTACCTGGTATCTTACCCTAAAGTTCCTCTGACAACAGCAAATATTAATTTATACTACGCTCATACAATGGATGTCCTAAATTTGACCATCTATGAAACAATATTTAAATGCAAACTGTTCAAAATAAATAAAGTTCACACTGAAGACCTACATGCATGTACCTACTAATGAAATAATAAAATGATATAAGGAATACTTTAAACTGGGGAAGTAACATGATCAACTGAATAGTATTACAAACATCCCTATACATAAAGATAATCCAAGCTGTACAGCGGTATAGCATCAATGATTCTTTTGACCACAAAGGTCTGAGGCATCAAATAAATTTACTTCGGCAGTGAGAATGGAACCCTGAATTCCACAACATCGTTATCGCTGTCTCATGGACCTGAATGGTCGGCTAAAGACAGTGCTGGTTTAAGAGCACTCTGGATTCCGCTTTCCAAAATGATTAAATATTGCGCCTAAAAATTTGGTCCGCATAGTGATCAAAGAAGTATCTTCCCTAATTTTTGGTATTTATAATAATATAATTTTTAAACTATATATATTTTTACATAGTGGCCAGAAATTTATTTTTGAACGTCTCGTATACATCTGGAATAAAAGTCACATAAACTAAATTTATAGTTAATAATATGCTAAATATACCTAATTTGTCCTTGTAATTTATTTATTTCGATAACTACCTTATATGTATAACATTGAATACGTTGTAGCGGTAGGTAAACTTTGGCTTAATTTAATTTTCAGTTTGGATATTTTAGATAATTTATAATTGGTGTTAGTTTCCTTGTTCACCAAAAAAGAAATATAAAAACAATCTAAAACAACAGGATATGCCTTCAAATTTATTAAAAATTCATGGTGAAAAAGCAGGTGAGTAAATATAATCAGGGGCACTATGATATTTACAGACAAACGTTACAATACCTTTTATATTTTAATAACTTTACAGCTACTCTTAAATGATCCTAGCTTATTTCTTCATATAAAATTTCATATTTATACGTAACATAAGATATACAATAATTTCGTCGGGTGCGAAAGTTGCTACCCATAAAAATTTTATCAAATAAATGATATTCCTTATAAAAGACCCATACATTTTTTTTATAAATTTTGCTTTGAACTTCACTTACTAACTTCACTTTCTGTGCGGGGTATTTTATCGTAGCACCCTATCCTGGTTTGTTAAAAAGATATTTTATGTAAAACGTTCTAGATATCTGAAATTACATTTTGTCCTCTAAAGTAAAAAACATGTTTAGTAAAAAAAAACCGGTATATATTTATCACTCATGAACATGTTACTATCAAAGAAGATAACAGATATATTTTTAATAGCTAGAAAAATATATTCAGAGCGTAATTTAGTATTTGGTTTATTTTACTGAATTCTAAATTTAAATACAGAGAAATATATAGCTGAATCAACTGTACTTATAGATTGTTCACTCGCTTTGACTAGTAATTTTGTATTTCGCTATTATAACCAAATTATTATAATACCTACTCCAATTTTTTCATTTGATAGGTAACTATGAGCAAATTACTATTTGCTTTAATTTTTTATTTTGTAATTATAACTAAACTTTTACAAAGAGCAAAATTGAAATTAGTACACCTGATTTAATATTTGATATTATTTATCAAATCTGCTGTTTATATAAACCAATTATAACCTTAGAGCAAATTAATTAACAGAAGTGAACTATGGAATGTTAATATGTTATATGTCATATTGAATGTCGCGTTTTATTTACTTATCTGAAAATTTATATATTATTTTAGTTATTATGTCATTAACCAAGTGGCGAATATAGGTGACGTACTATTATACAATGAATATAAACAAGTACTCATATTAAGCATATAATTTTACCATTAGATGATAGTTGAAGCATCAATATAGCATCAAGGTAAAGGAAAAGTAATAAAAACATTGCCTCGTTGATTTATACCTAAGAACTACAAAATTCTCATATCCACTATAGATTCATATTTTTACACACAATTCATTATTACAATGAAATGATTTATAGCATTGGGTTGCAATAAGTGGATATACATAAATATGTGTTAGTAAGATGTGAATCCGTTGAAGAGACTGATACTAAACCACATTACATATGCCAGTACCAACAATTCTAGATCTCTAAACTAATTCGCTCTTTATGATGTCACATATGATAATTATGGATTCTAATTGGTTAAAGCGTCTCCATCTAATAGAGATTTTTTTGCTGTACCAACAACTTCGTGAACTTGTATCAGATAAGACGAAGTTTATTATGATCAAGTGTTAGTTATTATTACCAAATCATATCAATTTTATTAATGCAATGTTGTCATTAACCTTTTTGACAAGGATTAGTAACATTATGAAGTACTTATTTGATTTATAATTAGTAAATTAAAATTGAAACTTTTATTATATACAAGGCATATAACTTTCAAGATGTGTAACTTTCCTATCAAGAAACTAGTTCGATTTTCGTTAGCCTACATATTTTTTACTTCAACCAAAACGGAAACAAACTAAGAGATATTTTTGGTATGTATTTTTAATACAACGCAACCAAACGCAGTTTCTGCCATCGTCGTCTGTCAACAGGATATAAAAATATATAATTTACTTAAAATGAATATGTAATACTTAAATTAACAATAAATTTCTTTGGGCGTAGTGTCTTTTTTTTTGCCGAATACCTATAAATAAATGCTTGCGTAAACAGTCAAATAAGCTAATAAGTAAAATGAAAAATATATTACTAAATGATTTTCGTTAGTTGATACAATTAAAATATAATAAAAATGATGGCTTCATATCTTTAAATTTCTAAAAAGTGTGGCAGATGTCAATTAGGTGCCCTTAGTGTCCAAATGATGGAACGGTCCTGTACCGGTGTATCTCCTTCTCTTCATTAATTCAACTGCTTTATAACTTACGCTGGGAATCATCAAGCCAATTATCGAGAACGGAGCTGTAAAATTTTCCTCACGTATCAGATATTTTTACCAAATGTCTGCAATATTAGCGGCAGCTTTTCTGGCAGAAAACGTGCTTGTGCATTATTTACTCTGACGCACATCAATGCAGCGAACAGATAATAGCGGGGTTAACTTATACAGACACGTGTTATTGGATAAATATTTGATTAGGTAAAAAATAATAAAAAGTCGCATGCCCATAATCCCGTTTAAGGAATTCAAGGAACCCCTTTTTAATTAAATATGAATTTCAAATAAGCTGCCTTGACTAGAAATATTTAAAGATATACCAAGTATTTCTGTCAATATTTGCTTAAAAAGAAATACGTTTTGACGTATCTTGTGATTATTAGTTATTGATCCTTACAACCACGTGCGCGACAGTTCGTGAAATTATAAAGGACCCTTCTTGACAAATAAAAAATATACTTTCAATGAACACAAAGAGAAAGGCATTTTAGCAAAGTTAGGTAAAATTTTAACCAATAAAGGAGGCTGTATGGGCCAATAGGTATAGGATATAGTGTTAGCATAAGCGTTTAGTTTTAATCATCTCCAGATGATGCCAAGTTGGTTGGCGGAACACGCACCGAGTGTAGTATGGTGTTTTGGTGTTGTGTGGAAAACTATGTTTTCCACACAACACAACGGTAACACATTTAACATGTTTAAGTACATATAGATATTAATGCCACCTATATTTTTGGACTATAACATAAATATAGTAATAAAAATAAATGTAAAAATAAATTAGAATGTAGATTTTAATATAGTATATATTAGAAAATACATTTTGGAAATCTCAAGGGGAAGTTAACATCAACTGTGCTCTGATACTTAACCTTTGTATGTAAAATAACTAAACAGAAATATTTGATTCATCGAACACAGCATACTATATTAAATATATTTAATTCATAATTATAACATTAACAATTGACCACATTATAAGAACAAATATAAAAAAACACATGAACATTTTTGACAGTTCTTAGTATTCAGGTGTTTTGCCTATTTAATAGAAGTTCTTTAACTTACAACTTCTTATAATTGTTTTACGTTACACAATGACACATTGATGGAAAACGTGTTATACAGCTTGTATCGAGTATATTTTTAAAGCCTCTTTCAAAGAAAGCAGTTCTATGGATGGGCGAAGTAAGTAATCCTTTGAATCGAATATTGATGCTATGTACGTCATTCCGATATGAATTTTTTTTATAAAGATAAGCTGGAGTTTTTGTCAGTAAAAGTTTGTGAAACCTGCACAGTGAGAAAAAATGTCTTCGATTTATCATGTTTAGTCAACGCAAATCTGCCAATTTATGTGAAACGTGTTCAAGCTCTCTTGTACCATCCGTAAATGAAATGTACGTACACGAGAATTCTGAATACGGCCACTATACGTTCGATGATATGAGCTACCAATTTAAGTTAGTATCCAAATATACCCCTAAATATGTAATGTTATTGCATGATGTCATTCCAATATTGTTCTATTTTGTCAATTTATCATAATCAGGATTTTCTTTTAAATACCTCTTTTACTTTTTATTTCTGTTTCAGCATATATTTACCTGTTAACAATTATCTCATGGACCAGCCCTATATATCTATATCTCATGGTAGCCCTAGCATCAGCGTATGCAATTGTTGTTCCCTGAATATCTGCCGTCAGAATATCGTCAGGATAAAATAAATAGACAATAAAGTGGGCCCCAGAACGCTACCCTGTGGAACGCCGTACACAACTATTTTTGGATCACTTAATTAATTCCCTATTTTCGTAAATTTTCTCCTAACCGTTAAATTACTAAAAAAATGTACCTCTCCTGGTACATTCCAGGCACAACTGTATGTAGAAAATTCCTCTAAAGTCGACATTTTCAAGTTTTTGTAGTAATTATTGTTAAAATTGCGGATATGATATAGGTACCTGAAGTATATCAAAAGCCTTCGGTGAGCCTAAAAATATACATTGCCGAGGTTTTGATTAATCTACTACATTAATGACGTAAATTTTTCTATAGGATTATTACTTGCTTTATTCTCCTGAAACCCACATTGTCAACCTGATATTATTCTATGTTTAGACAAATAATTTGCTTCACATATTTTAATGATTTTTTTTTATATTTTGTTACTTGAGAGAGAAATTGTCCTGTAACTCTCTATTGAACATTTTTCTCCACTTTTGTATATATTCGTAACTATTGATTCTTTAAATCGAATGGGATAAATATCTATCACGGAAACTGCGTTATATGTGACACAGTGGTTTTGTAATTTAATTTGAAATTTCCCTTATTATATCTGATGTTGTTCATACCTTTTTAGCGTTGGGGGTTTTAATAGCATTTTATATTTCAGAGTCATCTGTTGGAACCTAGTAAATAAGTCCTCCAATGGAACAGCATCAATAACACGCCCTAACGCGTCCTCTACGCGATTTCCAAACTTATAATTTTCTTGAATTTCTTGCAATTTTTGTGGTTTGTCCTAATATTCTAAATAATATAAAACTGTTATAATGCCGGCCATCATCAATTATTTACTTTTGAATTTTGTAATGTCTTAGACCTACAAATGACTTCAAAAACATAGTTTGAAAAATTAGAAAAGTAGGGCCCTGTCTAACCCGTATCTGGCCAGTAGTAAATACCGGTCTCAATATGCGCCCACGTAACTAAAACATCCGTAAATATTAATTTTATATCAGAAAGTTCATCTGCGTTCAGGAAAGTTCGTGTTTAAATTGCTTTACCAACTTTAACCTCTTTAAATCAAATAATAATAAACAGAGCATTGTTTTATGTTTTACATCTGCCTTAACTTACTAGTTAATTTCTGTTGTGCGATCCAACTATTTAAATTTTAATCAATTTGAAGCCTGACGCTCTAATTCTGTAGACAGCAGGTTTGTATTGTTTATCAGGGTTGTTTGCTATGAGAGAAGAAATTTAGGAAAACCTCTAAATGCTGAACGAACGCAGACGGAAAGTAATTAATTCACTGACCAAAATAATGGTAAAGTCTTTGTTTTGTGCTCGTGCTGTTAAAATATTTAGATTACTAAGTGCTCATTACAAATTAAATAAATAGATTTGCTTGTTTAGGGCACGAGATAGAGTTTGCGTTTGCGGTTAGTAATATATTATTAAAGTTAGTTAAACCTAATTTAAAATTTTTGAGTTTAATCCGTAGGTAACTATTTATACGTATAAGGACATCAGGTTGTTGGTGGCATAATTAACATATCTAAAGTTATCAAATAAATGACAGCCGACCATATATCTCGTACTCAAGGAATGTAATATTTCGTTTTCGTTATTTTCCATATACAGGGTGTCCTAGTTTTACGCTTAAAAAATACGGGACTAGTAGAACCAATAAAAACAATGGGACTTTGCTATATAAATTTATTTTCCAAATCTGTACCATTTCCGAGAACTAAAGCTGAATTTTTTTTTTATTATTTATGTCTCTGACAGTAATAAACCAATTATTGTTTTCAAATTTTATTTAGTAGATGCTACTATGAACCTTTAGTTCCACAAACAATTTTATGTTGATGGAAATAGCCAGTGGCGTGGAATCTGCACTCTTGGGACCGATTTTCTAAAAAATATGTGTTACACCACTGACTAACGTTTAATATAATATCGATAATAATAATATCGAGAGTAAATCGATATTTTATGAAACCATGGCATGTCTTTTCCTAACAAAATAATACCTACCTCAAAATTAAATTATAGGAATATAAGTAGTAAGTAAACTTTTATTTTAAGGTATTATTCTGTTATGAAGGGACATGACATGGTTTCATAAAATATTGATTTACTCCGTAACGGTGTATTTTCTAAAAAAAATTAAGTATACGTTTTTGTAGAGGAATGGGTCAAACATTGAAACGTCGTATTATTTTCAACGTTAATCAGTGGCGTAACATATATTTTTTAGGGAATGTGTTCCAAGAGCGCAAATTGCACGCCACTGGTTATTCCCATTGAGCTGACATTTTTTGTGGAAGTAAAGATTCATAGTAGCATCAGAGAAACTCTTAGAGATATGAATAAAAAATAACTTTTTTTTCAACTTCAACAACCTCTATCTCGGAAACGGAAAAGATTTGGAAATAAGTTTATATAGCAAACTCCCATTATTTTTATTGGTTCTGTATGTTCTTGATTTCTGTCTCTATATTTATAATATATTCCATTAACCATTTAGGTACACAACTAAAACTAGTTTATTCACTCCTGTACTCTAATTATTACAGAGGACTACTCACTAAAAAGTACAAAAATTCAAACTGGCTCATTCTACAGAAAATACCCAGATGACCTCTTGTATTTGAGGCTAGTTCCTACGAGATTTATTTTTTTTTTGTTTCAAAAATTATTTTCTAATATACTGCATCTAGAAATATCAAGTGTATTATCTACCTATACGAGGGGCCTTGTAAAACTAAAACTATTTTTGCGGTGTATAAAAACTTCAGTTTCACTAGCTGTGTCCTTTTGACAATAATTTTCACTACGTTTCCAATTGCTTTAATTTTTTTACCTTTACCTAATAGGTTCTAGCATATCGTAGCTTGCTGCATCAATCAAGGTAGTATTTTTAGTATGTTTTTCTAATATTATATTTATCTTTTATAGTTATCGCTCTGTTACAGATATTTTGGTGTTCGTACAGTATCGGCAACTTATTTTAATTTTCTTTGTGGAATTAAACTGGGTTAGACAGTGTAAAGCATAATTAAAATATTCGGCCTTTATCTTAGTCTTTGTATTTTATTTAAATTTAGAGTCACATTTTATTAGAATCATATATAGTGGTTTAACGTAATTACAGTTTCTTTTAACTTTAACTTTAAACAAACTTGAGATTTAAGTACAGGAAAGTAGGTCCTTTCAGTAAATGTTGGTTTTATATCTTCCTTATTTTTGTATTAATAGAACCATTAAATTTAATATATAACACTTATAATTTTTTTTAGTTCAGTTACTGGCTTTTGTTGCCTTTTGTATATATAACCTCTTGAAGACTCCCAACAACTATTGAGTCTACTATCCTTGGAGTTACATTTATCTAGTGGTCCATCAAATCCACACTGAAGTCTCGCTACGAGTTCTTCAGACCAATAGTATTCGTACAAACCTCAAACCTCCAAACCTCTAGCTAGACGCTTATAACAACGGAACTACCCTTCATGGAGGAATTTTCTAAGAACCTCTGGGCTCCACATAACAGTGATTGGATACACTAAAGGTAGGCATTAAACCAGTAGGGTTCAATATTTTATTTAAGAATATTGAAAAAAGGTCGAGTCTTTGTAATTTTAAATCAGTTTTATTTTTCATTCTTAATTACTCTTACACTGTTAACTTTGAATAATTCATATTTGTTTTGTTTTGTAATACAAATTCAAATACAATATGTTTATTAATATATGTATCAAGTTGTTTTACCAAAAGTACGTAAATCTCTGGCGCCATCTATAGGGTGATAGTAAACACAGTGCCTTTCCAACCCTGACGACTGAGCTATCGGAGCTAATTTGTACTTAATCTTTGTTTGGCGATAGCCAAAAGTCAAGCGAAATTGGTTGTACTATGTGGGTTGATAATTAATTCTACAAAATACTGTTTCTTCATAATTAGTTAGCATTTGGTGTTCCTTGAAATCATTTTTTTTTTTGCTGCTGTCTTCGCGTTGTAAATGCGAGCTAATATACAACTGTCATGCGCTTCACCTGGCGCACACGCCATATTTACTAATTTTTCATTAGAATAATTCATTTTACCCTAAATTTCACTCCCCAAATTCAAGTGAGGAATAAAATGATAGATTGTCGTTTGATAGACACCGACATCTTTATTTTATTACATTTATCATAAAACCGAGATGTACAAAAAAAAAACTATGAACTTTAAGCATAAGGAAACCTTCACGGAAGCTGTAGACAATTTAATTCTACATCTTATGGTATAAAAATATAGTGTTGCATTTAATGTTTTCAAGATTTTTCACTTATTTTATTCACTTGTTTGTTTTGACTTGCTTTTCACCCTGTAGAACTCTGGTCAATTTTTGGCACAGGGTTTAAAACAGTCACTCTTGCTCAGCGTTTTCCTTAAATTAGATTTTAATAGTTGCTAACATAACCTAAAAGTTTCAGGTTAAATATCTCGATATGTATGACATTTAGTATAGTGCTATTATACACAAAATATCCTTTATTTTATTCGTATAGAATCTAAAATGAGCATAGAAATCTTCTATTTAATGAAACAGAAGACACCTATAGGGTCAGAAAAAGTGAAACACCCTATATAACTGAAAATGTATTTACTCTGTGGATGTTGGATGATTCATATTAATATTCCCGCGTACTAGTGGGACACCCTGTATATTATACAAAAATATTTTTTTACTGAAAAGTAACAGTAATATTAACTTTTACTTAAAACACTTACTTTACTTTAACTTTTACTGAGGTGGGTACGTTTTTTTTTCCTGAGAAAATAATTTCTTCAATTATACTGTGTTATTATTATTTCAAACAACAAATCTACGAGATAATCAGTGAGCTGAACATAGTAAAATGAGACAAAAATTCGAACTGTGTCTGTTGTACGGGTTGTTTATGCCCAATGAGAGAAAGGTGAGCGTTTTAGTCTTTTTATATTTAAGAGGCTAAAAGTAAAAGCTGTATATAAAAATGTATAGTTATAAAACACTAACACGTTACTCCCACAGTACCTATAATATATTTTGCACCATGAAACCATGAAACATTTTTATAGCTAATAAAGAAAGAATGCGTAATAATATACAGGTTCACAGGTACCTTAAAGATAACAAATGTTCATGAAATTATAATAAAATATAAGTTATTTAAGGTAATTTCACTAACCAACACGAAGCACAGTTTTATGAAAATTCATAACCATGTGCGATAAACCTACTCCAAACATAAAGACTGAGATTAGGTTCACTCTAGGATTAGGTCGTCAAGGTGGTTGCGCTTAAAAGGCTTGATTTAAAGCAACCTTTCAGCAAATCCACATTAAATCGGCCCAGTTTTCATTATATTCTCCCATCTATTTATTTTTCGCTAAAAATCGTTTTATGAAATTGCACAGAGATCCCTCAATATTCAATCTGTCTTATAAATGCTGCTCTTTGTTACATGGTATTCGGAGCACTTCCGAATTACAAAAACTATACAGGGTGATTGATCGAAACCGTCCATTAACAGTATTGGGAATTCTGTTCATAATATTTTTCTGAAAATTTCAGCATCTAGGTAATGAATCATGCTCTTTTCAATGAAAATATTTTCAAGATGGCGGCACTTCCGGTAGTACCGGATATTGATATCAACTTTCTTATTTCAAATGGAATGGTATAGTTTTTTTTGCATTTTTGAATTCCGGATGTAATTTTAGGGGGACTTTGTGTAGCATTCCCTATACCTAAGTGCAGCCGTTTCTGAGTTTTTTCGACTTTTTTGAAAAATTTTCGATTTACATCGTGATGCTGAAAATTATGTACCGCCGCCATTTTTAAAGCAAAAACGCTCAAATTTGGGTTATGGATAGAAAAGACCCTTACATTTATACCGTAGTTTTTAGAATTGGTGTATTATCTACAGGGTGTCCAAAATTTGATTTCCTTTTAGTGCAACTTCAAACCACTAAAACTCGATTTTTTCAAATGCAATGCCCTATTTTTTTTTTCATATCCAGAAGCAGAATTAAATTCTGCATCGAGCTGCATTAGCATTCCCTATACCTATCTGCAATATTTTTCGAGTTATTTAGGTTTTTGATAGAGCCTAGAGGAAATTATTCCATTTTCTTAATAGCTAGCCATGGAAATGACAAAAAACGTTCTTATTAGTAACTGTCAAACACTCAAATCGTGTATTGCTGTTCTCTTTATCGAAATGGAATATCAAGGGTATTCAAACACGGATATTTTGAATTTATTTTATATTCATGGAGAATGTCACAAAATTATTCAGAGAACCTGCCGTGTATTCAATGAGAGATATCCCCATTTGACTGCAATGACCAGACAGAAATTTAAACGGATAGAATCTAATTTTTTAAAATATGGGAAAGTGAAATCAGCTGGCATTCGACCTAAACCTATTGTAAATGAAGAAAATAGTGAAATTAACGTTCTAACATATTTTAATGTCCATCCACGGGAGTCAATTCGATCGGCAGCTCGAGACTTGGGTTTAACATTCTATGCAGTTCAAGCTATTCTAAAAAAGCATAAAATGCACGACTATTCGTTCACTACAGTTCAACAACTCCATCCAGGCGACGATATTAGAAGATTGGAATTTTGCGAACAGATTCTAATTAAAACTCAGGAAGATCCACTGTTTCTGCGAAAAATTATTTGGACAGACGAGGCAAAATTTAGCAGAGAGGGGATAATCAACCGGCGCAATTTACATCACTGGTCCACAAACAACCCCCATTTAAAGCGAGAGGTTCATTTTCAAAACAAATTCAGTGTTAACGTTTTTTGTCTACTTATGAACAATCGATATTCCTTTATAATCTATGATTATAATTTAACTGGCGAAAGGTACCTTGAAATTTTAAGAGGAGTAGTATCGGAATTTTTAGAGAATTTGCCTGTCGGGATTTTAAGAGAGTCTTGGTACCAATTGGATGGAGCGCCTGCCCATTCTACTCGCGAAGTGGAACGAGAGCTTACACAGATTTTCGATGACCGCTGGATTGGCCGCAATGGACCCTGGCGATGGCCTCCAAGATCTCCCGACCTAACACCACTCGACTTTTTTCTGTGGGGCTACATTAAAAACGAAGTGTACAATACTACAGTGCAGACAAGGGAGGAATTAGAAGAACGCATCAGAATAGCATTTCGCCAATTAAATCCTGATCATATTTATAAGGCTTGCACAAAAGAATTTTCTTCAAGAATTCATCGCTGTCTACAGAAAAATGGGGACCACATAGAGCATTTATAAAGTTGTAGATTCTATGTTTTGTTTGAACATGCTTTAGACTACTTTAATTTAACTAGTATTGTAATAGTTTTGTAATAGATTTAGTTCGACATTTAGCATATTTCGTTCTTTGATATGCTAAAGACTATTATGTTCTGTTTATTTAAATATATGTGTAGTTACTGCAGTCAAATGGGGATATCTCTCATTGAATACACGGCAGGTTCTCTGAATAATTTTGTGACATTCTCCATGAATATAAAATAAATTCAAAATATCCGTGTTTGAATACCCTTGATATTCCATTTCGATAAAGAGAACAGCAATACACGATTTGAGTGTTTGACAGTTACTAATAAGAACGTTTTTTGTCATTTCCATGGCTAGCTATTAAGAAAATGGAATAATTTCCTCTAGGCTCTATCAAAAACCTAAATAACTCGAAAAATATTGCAGATAGGTATAGGGAATGCTAATGCAGCTCGATGCAGAATTTAATTCTGCTTCTGGATATGAAAAAAAAAATAGGGCATTGCATTTGAAAAAATCGAGTTTTAGTGGTTTGAAGTTGCACTAAAAGGAAATCAAATTTTGGACACCCTGTAGATAATACACCAATTCTAAAAACTACGGTATAAATGTAAGGGTCTTTTCTATCCATAACCCAAATTTGAGCGTTTTTGCTTTAAAAATGGCGGCGGTACATAATTTTCAGCATCACGATGTAAATCGAAAATTTTTCAAAAAAGTCGAAAAAACTCAGAAACGGCTGCACTTAGGTATAGGGAATGCTACACAAAGTCCCCCTAAAATTACATCCGGAATTCAAAAATGCAAAAAAAACTATACCATTCCATTTGAAATAAGAAAGTTGATATCAATATCCGGTACTTCCGGAAGTGCCGCCATCTTGAAAATATTTTCATTGAAAAGAGCATGATTCATTACCTAGATGCTGAAATTTTCAGAAAAATATTATGAACAGAATTCCCAATACTGTTAATGGACGGTTTCGATCAATCACCCTGTATACCTAATAGTAAGATTAATATATTAACGTAATATTGAAGGGGTTGGAACCTTTGGTGTGAAGATATCACTGACGTAGTTTTCCACAAAACACCAAAACACTATACTGCACTCGACGCGCGTTTCGCCAATGAAGTTGGCATCATCTGGAGATGATTAAAACTGATGAGTTTTATTAATCTCAAGATCAAATCAATCAAATCAAATACTTTTATTCCAAGAGATAATAGAAATTACATAGGAAACGTCAAATCTACATGCACTAGTATATTAAAATAAACATGTCATACATAAACATATACAGAAACATTAAAATAAACATGTCACATCACACAAGCTTCACAAATTATGTTTTAAGTACTATCATAGAATTCTTGAATTGAATATGGACACATCCTTAATAGAAATAGATTTATTTGTTTTTTGAATTCCAGCAATGTATTGATATTTTTGAGATTTTGTGGAAATCCGTTGAAGAGCTTTTTTCCAATTACATCAGGAAACTTCCCAGAAACTTCCAGACGACGGTATGGTATAGAGAAATTTGATTTGCATCTTGTATCGTATGAGTGAAAATCACTATTACATATAAACTTACTTTTGTTTCTAAAAACTAACATGAGTAAATACATAATATAGAGACCACAAGCTGTTAATAACTTTAATTCATGAAACAAATTTCGACAGGACGAATTTTGAGGAGCACTCCTAATACACCTTATAATTATTTTTTTGTGAAAAAACTTCCTTTAAATACGGAGAACCACCCCAAACAGTTATTCCATAAACAATTCTGGACTGTAAATTCCAGATGATGCCACCTTGATAAAAAATAATGGAGTTATGTGTAAAACTTCTTATATTGCCAAGAACTGATTTTTTACATTAGTTAACAAATCACATAACTATTATTATCTAGTATATTTTAATCAACCTATCAGATAATTTAAACTTGAGAAATATCACGTCTAGGAGGAAATTCTTCAAGTTAATATTTATAGTGAATACGATAAACTCCTCAAAAGGCCATGAGAAACGTTGTCTGTCATGTTACTGTGTGTGATACCATAACGGGCGTCAAAAATAACTGTGACTGATCAGATTTGTTTAGGTGTGCAAAGTACAGTTCACTTTAGGTGGCCAATCACAATTGAGATTATTTAATCCACATACAAAATAAATAGTATAGGGCTCAAAATAGAGCACGGTGGTGTCCTCGGGTTAAGATATAGACAATGAAACTGAAATTACATGTTTTGATTAAGTTTTTTCACTAACAGAGAAACATAACGGGTGTTCTTTAATGTCATGTCCATATACTGTATGAGCTAATTCCTTGTTCAATTTTATGACTAAGAGTCCAAATAAAGTTGTGCCCTAAATTGCCTCGTTTTCGAGATAAAGGGTGTTACGGTTTTTATAAAAATCGTTTTTTTTTTATTAATATCTTGAAAAGTTTTTCGCCGATTTGGATGAAACTTGGTAGGCTAGTTTGTAGTAAGGAGCTTCTTATTTTAACGTGAAAAGTTTCAAATTGTTGGTTCCAGTGGCGTCCAGGAGGGTAACCTATTGGGACTTTATGGGAAAAAACATTGGACGCCACTGGTTTTATATATGGTTGGAGTTTTTTTTAGCTGAAACCATTTCAAATACAACTTTTTTGTTTCTTGCAGCTTTTTCTTACCTTGCTTTGTTTTCGAGAAAACAAAAAATAAAAATTATTACTGTGCATGTCTAAATCTGTATTATGTTAAAAGTAAAAAACTGAAGGAGGAATTTAATGACTACAAACACTAGAAAAAATTAAAGATACAAACCTAAATAATAACTACAAATGACTACGAACCTTGACCAAAACGAGGCAATTTAGGACACACTTTTATTTGGACTCTTATAGTCAACAAATTGGACAAGGAATTACCTCCTACATTATGGACATGACATTAAGGAACACCCTGTATATTATTGACGGCCTATAAAAATTACATTAAACAATTTATGGTAAGGCTGTACTTTCCTATCTTCGAATAGATGAGGAATCTCCGATTTGACATGTTATCTAACTGATAGTACGTCCGCTAGACGAATTTCCTCTATATATTTCGTTTATGCAACTTTTGTTAATTAACTGATATACAAAGGGAGCAGAGCAGAACGACGCAGGTCTTCTCTGCAGTGTCATCCGTCCAAGTACTAGTAACCGAGAGAATTGTCCATTTTTTAAAAGTTTATAAATATAATATTGTATTTATCCTTTTTAGTAGTAGTTTTTTAATGTTACTGTAAAAATGTTATATACCTTTTATTTTAAAAATAATTCAGTTTCAAATAGTTGAAAGAAATTAATGATTGAAACAAAAATTTTGTCTTAATCATAAATTTGTGTTAAACGTGATTTGGTTATCGGAAACTCAATTACTTTTGATTTTTTATTATTTTTTGTTTTACGATTTTTTATGATTATTGAATTACTTAGACTTTGTCACAAAGTCTAATACAATCTTAGTAAAATACAATAATATATGATATTATTGAAAGCTCACATTTCTTGTTACCCATATCCCAATGTAGCCTTAATAGTTATTCGCACTATTCCTGTGCCTGGATAAAATAATAGCATAATATCATTATTAAAGTCAAAACTACAGGCGTACGATTTATTGTGAAACAACTTCTGCTTATTAATATTGTGCTCACCGGTAATGAAATAGAACGATACCGTCTGTTTTCAGCAGCTTTCTGGTAAGATATAATTAGTAAACAAATTATTAATTATCAGGCCTAAAATTAATTACATTGGTTAGAAGCATTAAAAACATCCATTTATCAAGTCTGATGTCGGCCATTTAAAGAAATCTTGTGTGGTAACTAAACCGTTATGGTTAATCTCCACGTGAACTTAGGGGAATCGTAAGATGATCAATCAGATTGTCTCTAATATGTTAAAGGCGGACTTTTTGTTATGGGTGGATGTACGAGCTAATTTATATATGTTATTAATTAAACCCAAGTCCTATTGTTAAAAGGACGTGTTTAAATTCTTGAAACATGCTAACTAGTATACATTTAAGATGTTTGATGTTTTGAAAATATTATATTTAGTCTTTTTATTTGTGAAAGACTAGATAAAATAAATGGCCAGTGCCTCCGCTATTATAAAATGAAAAGGATGGCATGAGATATAAATCTGCTACTAAGATATAAATACGAAAAAATCTAATGTGAATGCATATACAGGGGCCAACAAAAAGCCCCCTTGATTCTCGATTATTTGTTAGGAGGATTTTTATTTATGGGGGACACATTTTTTATTGATTACATTTATACAGAGCGTACCAAAAAGGAGAGGTTTACCTCAACTTAGATTACCTTTTAAATAGAACACCCTACGTATTTTTACAGATTTAGACAGAACGTTCTCTCACAAATACATTGATATGGGTATAGCTCTAATATTTAGGGAGCTTTGACCATAAATGGTTACCATAAAAGTAATGTGCTGGAGAAAGACGTGGTAGTGTTTGTAGCCTAGCAACGAATCGATATTCTCTTTCTAACTCTTGCTTATCGACTTGCTTATATACTTTTTTATGTATATATCTCCTTCACCATTAGACCTATATCCATCAAACCCTATATAAATGAATTCGTGAGATAAGGTTCTATCAAAATATAAGTTTTGGTACACCGCTCATTTTTGGGACACCCTGTGTACAGTGTGATTCACTTTCGAGTGTGTAACATGGGTATCTCGCTTATTATAAAAGATAGACTGTAGGTTTAAATTTGGCAAAGTTGCGGAATTTTGTGCTCAATAAGTTGACGCAAACAAAACTCCCATATCTGCTTTTGTTTTTGAGTAAGAGGCAAAAAAAAATTTTTTCCGGTTTTCGTTTTCTGGCCATAACTTCTATATTTTTGAAAATATTGGCTTACCGTTTTCACATTATTAGGACACTTTCTTGAGACAAATACGATGCCGTTAACCGTTTTTTAAAAAAATGTCACTTCTATTGTAAATCATCGTCAACTTTATTTTTTCTTATGGGCGCCATATTAGTTTTTCTCATATTTGAATAAACCGATTTTTTCTGAATACAACAATATAATATATATGTTAATATTTGCCTAAAAAATAAGGGCATTATGAAGGAAAATAGGTATTTTTTTGAAAATGTCTAGTTAGCCATGGCCATGACAGTCAGTTCTTGATAAACCACAAATATCACTTATAATTTTTATAAACTGCATCTGTGGAGTACTTTTTACATTGACTAACGATGTATTCAACCGAAGAGAAACAAGATATTATAGATATTTATTACAGATGTAACAAAAATTTAAACAGAACAATTGAAGAATATTTAAACATATATCCTGAAATACGACAACCATGCAAGACATATATTACTAAACTGCACTGTAATTTAAGAAATTATGGCAGTCTTTCTAAACCAAGAAATAGGTATGGATCTGCCGTAATGTCTTAAATTACACTGCAGTTTAGTAATATATGTCTTGCATGGTTGTTGTCTTTCAGGATATGTGTTTAAATATTCTTCAATTGTTCTGTTTAAATTTTTGTTACATCTCTAATAAATATCTATATCTTGTTTCTCTTCGGTTTGTATACATCGTTAGTCAATGTAAAAAGTACTCCACAGATGCAGTTTATAACAATTATCAGTGACATTTGTGGTTTGTCAAGAACTGACTGTCATGGCCATGGCTAACTAGACATTTTCAAAAAAATACCTATTTTCCTTCATAATGCCCTTATTTTTTAGGCAAATATTAACATATATTATATTGCTGTATTCAGAAAAAATCGGTTTATTCAAATATGAGAAAAACTAATATGGTGCCCATAAGAAAAAATAAAGTTGACGATGATTTACAATAGAAGTGGCATTTTTTTTAAAACGGTTTACGGCATCGTATTTGTCTCAAGAAAGTGTCCTAATAATGTGAGAACTATAAGCCAATATTTTCAAAAATATAGAAGTTATGGCCAGAAAACGAAAACCGGAAAAAATATTTTTTTGCCTCTTACTCAAAAACAAAAGCAGATATGGGGGTTTTCTTTATGCCAACTTATTGACCACAAAATTCCGCAACTTTGCCGAATTTAAACCTACAGTCTATCTTTTATAATAAGCGAGATACCCATGTTACACACTCGAAAGTGAATCACCCTGTACATGTCAATAATATAAAAATGTAATAATAATATAAATATCATTAGTATCAAAATGGAAATAATTGGTAATATTTACACATATATATATTGCAGTAAGTAATGTAAAAAGTTTTTTAAAAAAAGTTTAGTTGTTGTTAGTAGCGGTGAGAAGTACAGCGTAGTGCCCTCTTTGGGTTTTTGCTACTATCCGTCTGACAATAATTATTGTCAAATTGACAGATAGCGACCTGCTTTTCCGCAGGTGTTACTACAGCAGTGACCTCTATTGTCTTTCAGGAAGACAATCCTACTTTTGACCGTTGAGTAGTTGTTTTCGGTATCTCCTTCAAATAAAAAAAACTTGTTTTTGATATAAAAAGTAAATTTTATTTTTCGTTATTCTTCCCTCGTAATTTATTATTTTGGTTCTCATCTCCCTCATTTTATGAGATCCTATATTTGGAAGAATATAAAGATTTATACTTGTAAGTATTAAAGAAAATATTCTTTGCAGGCTAAGAGTATAAAAAATACATTTGGAATTTATGCATCAGAAATAATGATAATAGATAATCTGACTTAGATGATATTCCATAAATAAAAACTGAGGAACATCTTTTGATTTATCAAATTAAATGATCTAAAATCAAATATTTTCTACAAGATCCAGCTTCAATCAATAAATAAACTTATAAATAAAATACTTCACAAAATAATCGTGTGTTGGGTAGGTAGGACAATTTTCTTTTTTTTCGATCATGACATAATATGTCGTCACTTGTTCTATATTTTACAAGAAACGCCCTGTATTTTTTTCATATGTGACCAATAAATATAATTAATAATATAATTAGTCTATTACTCTACTGACAAAGACGGTATTTCTCACATAACTTACTAAAAGTGTAATGCCCTAACACAATCCAATCCAAGGTGAAGGTATAGAAACATTGATAATGGTAACTGAGATAAACCAATTAGTTTGCTATTCCCTAAGCAAACCTATAGTCATGCAAAAAGTACAGAGATATGTTTTTTGTTCTTATTCAGTTGTAGCTGTTCTGCAAAATAAAGGTCTTAAACTTATTTTTTAAATACAGAATAAAATACCTGTATTCATGCAACTGGATACAGGTATTATAGCCAAAATCAATTTGGGTAACTAGAATACTGCGACAGTCCTGCTCACTGTATTTTACTACAGTGATTTTGAGCTACAGTATTTTAATTATTATTTTTCAGCTTATATTAGGTATATTTAGCAGATTTCAGCTCAATACTATATTAAATCAAATACTATGTCAAATATATACTGTTTTCATGAAATAATGTCCAGATTGAACCAATTTTCACGGTGGGATTTTAAGGACGTCACAGTACTATTTAAATAATGAACAATTGTATGTTCAAGGAAGGCAATATTATTAGCGTAGATTACTTATATACACTACACAGTAAAAAAATTCGACTGATTTTAACACTGAATCCACACTCATCAGTGTGTATATAGTCCACACTTGGTAGTGCTAGACATATCGGTGTATTATTACATTACATAAAAATAATTTAACACAGTAAATTTTACAAGATAATGTGTAATAGTTAATTATTCACCGTGTAATTATTCCGTATTTATGGCGGATTGATTCATTTTTAACACATGGTTTTGTAAATTTTACTATAAATTTATGAGTACGTCTACAAACTTGGCGGCTATATCGTTCGTGTAATATGAGTTCTAAAGGTTTAGTTATTATACTACCCAGTTCGTGTTAAAAATAACACTGCAGCAAATTACGATTGCCATTTAGTAATTTTACCATTTGTCATTTTTTACTGTGTATTTAATTCAATATTGAGAAATATTATGTACCTACTTACAAAAGTAAGTTGACGTATTTGGAATTTCATTGCTAAATGTACAAAGAGCAATGGCAACAAAGGATTACTCGAATCTCCCAATAGCCATGATAATCTCTTTCTTATAGTACTGGTGTGTGTTCTAAGACTAATCCTGGATACCTTTGCATTTAGAATTAGTAATCTAAGTCAAAATCACGAATAAGTTAAAAACTTAGGTATTGATACTATTATCTTTTTCGTTTGTATATAGCCCCTGTGTGCAAATTTGCAAGAGGAGGCAAAATTGCCACGTGTGTACAATCAGTAACTCCAATTGTGACATTAAATTGAATTTTTCATAAAAGCATGGCTTGAGGATTTTTTCTTTCCTCAATGGTTGGAAACTTTATCTAGCTAAACATTTAATAATTCGCTGTAGAGGATATAAAGCAACTATAGAATAAATACGCAAAATAACAGTAAACTTGAGACGACAATAAGTTCGACATTTGCAATAAATACTTGAACCCAGATGTGAATAAGAAATAATAGTAACCAGTTGAAAATAGCTGAAGCCACCTAATATACTTTTTTATACCTATTGCAAGGATTCAGCAAAATAATACTGTGATGCGGAAAATGTGAAGAGTGTGGATGGCGTCGAATTTAGTCAATCTTATACACATTTTCTTACAGCACAGGCATAAAAATAATAGTTTCTGATGTAGTCATGACCTTTTCTGTGACTGGACTGAACATAGTTTTAACGTTGTACTGCTTTATCATAACTGTATACTGGTCACAGATTAAAGATGAAGAGTTACAGCTGGTAGGCACTATGTTCTATATCCTATCTACTAAGCATGCCTGTAGATGACTATTCAGAGTTAGTTTTTTTTTACTTAATTTTCCATTTAATGGACAGAGAGACAAAATATGAATTACTTTTAACATTCTTTATACTTCTTGTTCCACAAATACCGGTTTAGTAGGCTCCATTGTTTGTTTTCGAATACCGTTTGGGAAGATGCCATGTAATGACATGCAATCAACTGATTATCTGTAGATAATTAAACTCTGATAAGAAATGAATACTTATAAAGATATCACTTGACAATTGCTCCCTTAATAGCGATACGCCTCTGTTCTCGTGCAACCCCTCGAGTAAAGCAAATCACACTTAACCTGGACGAGTGGAATACCAACGAGTCGGCTAGATTAAGCAAACACGGACGGCAGGTTGAAGTGCGAACTGCTTTTGTTCCGGTTTGTCTTCGATTAGCCGAGCCGGAAACACTTTCCACCGATACATACGCGAGCACTTTCATAGGTTCATTCTGATCGGCACTGCCACGGTCAGCAGATTCAGATTAAAAGTGTATTAGTTCCTAAACATAAAGCGACACGTAAAGCCATTGTGCAATGGTGGAACTGCAGAAGCCGGGAGTTTCGGTTAACTTAATCGTTTAGAATAATTCAGGGTATGTAATATTTCCAACATGTGTGAGTCCTAAATCCTGTAGGTACTGGGCTAGAACAAGATAATGGGATGCTTAGCAGAGGTAAAATGTAGAAACAAAAGTTCGGCCCACAAGGAGAATATAAATTAGTGTACAAAGAATAGTCCAATCGCATGTTTTATAAAAATGAACCAATTTGTTGTCCGTGCTAAAGTTGATAGAACTACATTGTTTGTAAAGATTGTATGTCCCTAACACACTGTGTGGGGAAGTTTTACAACGCATAATTTTATACCCAAATCCGCCCGTCAGACATTTTATATAAACGTAATTGTTGATTGTGCTTAGCTTTGTAAATTCATCAGATTAAAGACCGATACCCACATAGCAGCGCCGCAGCAGCGCGTAGCGGCGCTGTAAATGCTGCTCCAAAAAATATTCATGTAATTAAATGGAACAGTTCCCACATAAACGGCGCGGCGCTGCTCAGCGCTCAAAGGAGTGCCGCGCTGCGCTGCAAATGCCGTTCCAAAAAATATTCATGTAATTAAAGTTACTTCTGTTAGTTTTTGTATATGCTTCTAATAAATGTTATTGTTTTATTACATATTATACATAAAGCGTGTTTAAATCTTTGTGTTTTAATAAATTACAGGTTGCGTACAGTGTATATACACGAGAATATTTTAGTACTTTAGTACGTGGTGGACGTAACTAGACGGTTCAATTTTCTCGAGAAGAGTACTTCGGACAAAGAAAGTAAAATTTTTCTAGGATCATTTAACAAACAAAGCAAAGAACATATTACCACAAATTTATTGGTGGTAAAGTGTTCTAAATAGGTATATCTAGGGCTGGTACACAATTCTTTAAAAACAAATAACAAATATGTTTTAAAGAATACTTCAATTACCTTACCATTTAGTCCATTAATGATGGAAACCTAAAAAATGTCATTAGTTAAGAGGGGCTACACATATTCATATTAACCTAACTTAGTTAATCTCGGTACTTTCACTCACGCACTTTCACTTACTAAAGATGTATATATTTTAACTCTGAGCTACTGATTCGATGTATGAAGTACATCAATATAGTGGACGTTTCACTTAATTTATTGAAAAGTGGTATATTCACTTTCAAAATAGAATGTCCATAAACATTAACTAAGGTGTTAATACATTGTTGCAAGTTAATCATTATTCATTAGAATTCATAGATTCGGATTCAAAGATGGCGGAAAGATGACCTACTTATATGTTGCTATCAATCAAATTTAGAAAACACATAGGTACATAATACGTAATAAAAAGTACAATAATTAAATGCAGTTTAAATGACGTCAGCTAATTTTATATTTCGTTCATTAAATGAAAGTTAAAATGGTGGTTAAATATCGCTGGGATACCTCAAATGTTTATCATATTATTTTTATAATCCATTTTTATAGGACGTTCAGACTTTGGAGATGCAATCACTAACTTCTCCTTCATCCCAAGATACCATAACAAATTTTGACATTCAACTAATGAAAAATATCATGCATTTAAGTGGCATACGTCTAAATATCTTGAAAGGGGTCTAGATATCCTCTTAAATATTTGAAACGTGATACTTCTAATTTTTTTGCGACATTTTTGTTTGCAATTTCTATTTACAGTGTATATCAACAATAATTCTTAAGTACTGCATTGATTCAGCTTCTGGTATTAGATTGTCTTGACCTATCTCTAAATAAGGGTTCACGAAATTGAATGAACGAAACATAGAAAAACATATTCATTTGTTATGTCCCTAATCTACAGCAGCCATAATAATATCGCTTTGGAAATCCACCACAAACATTTTTTAACAAAACGACTTCAAAATTAAGATACTATCAAAAAGTTAATACCGTTACAGTGTTTACCCATTTCTATATTCATTAAGTTCCACTCGCTAAACGAAAAACCCTGTATATAAAACGAAGTTAATTAATCTTCTCAACAGTTTTTTTTTTACAGTGACATCTCTTGACATGCACGCTTTTTGTTTTTAAGCCCTTAGCTCGTTGCTCCGCACTGCTCGTTGAATTATACGCTCTCCCCTATCTTCAAATTCACAGATAAGCCGTAGGCAAATTAACTCACCGAATCTAATTTTATTAGGCCTTTAAATTTAGAAAGCAGTTTGCCAAGGAAATTGTGTTTATACAAAAGAACGACTTCCAAAACAAACTGAATAATTTAAAGAAAATACCTCTGTCTTGGGAAACAATGTGGCAAATGTGATTATTGGAAGTATGTACCTATATGTATGTATGTAATAAACTAAAACTAAAACTGGAACACACGAGCATATCACTTTGTGTTTTATTTTTACAGAAGTCGATATAGAAGAAAACATAGCAGTATATAAACAAAAAAATGAGCTCTTTCGAATTCCCATGTCAAAAATAGTTAAATTACCTAAAAACAAGTATTATTTTTTCACATATCACGTGCTCTACTGTAAAATTAAATAACAATAATGCAAAATGTTCTCAAATAAAAAGAAAAATCGACGGGTTTGAGTGATTTTGAAAAACAATATGTTTTACAAATAAGTTACGAATATATTCTTTATTCCACAATGTATACGTTGCCTATCTATTCTACGTATAAGTTTACTCTATCTGTAATATTTAATTATTGCTAGTTTTTACTACCATAAAACTTACATCTGTACAGTTTGTCCCAAAGATTGATGTAAGGAAAAGTATTTAACTCAAATTTTTAAAAGATACAAAAGTTAATTTGTAACGCGAGTGGGGCCAATCCAACAAACATGATCCGTCACGATGTGGACCATACTCTATGCCTAAGGGGAGCAGTTTTCAAAATATTTGACCTTCTATAAAAAAAAATTGCAAACACAAGGATTTGTAAAACCGTTTACTTTATAACTTTTAAGTATAGAGCATCTTTAGTGACTTTTTGGCATGTAGGAAGATCACCTATACCTACTTAAAAATTATGAATAAAAATTCTTATAAATCTTTGTGTCTGTTTTATGTAAAATGCTTTATAAAATGTGAAACCTTCTGCAATTAAAATAAATAGAGATAATGTAGGAAGTATCGTAGTTTCTTTTGGAATTGCACCACCTGTAAAATAATAGAAACAGAAAAGCTGCAATGAACTTCAGATAAGCTAGGGATGTGCAATTCCACTAGCTTAAGTTAATTGACATTAGCTCCGGTAGCTCAGGGAGATTTATGATACTAGGGCGTAGTATTCGTAGGACTGCTTTGAAGGTTGACAATTTATTTGGGCACCAGGATAATTTTTAGATATAAGAGACAAAAAACTATATAAAATGTAGTTGAATACACTATAATCAAATAAGCAAATAGGATTACAATTGAATAATGAATTTACTATTGAACAATAATTTAAAAATGATGTATAGTTACTAGAAATGAACAAAATTATGTGAAATTGAAATTTTAAGCTGGGCTCACTTTACAAAAATTTTATGAGGTTCGGGGTCACTCTGACAATCTCGTTCCTTCTCTATGATGTCAGTACTCTCACCCTTAACCTGTTGCTGATGATTGGATCCAGGTGGACGGTGGACTTGCCGTGGCAAAGTGGGGAAGCTAGAGCTCTAGTCCAGATGACGGTCACGTACTGGCTAAGTCCAATCCTCTTATCTAGGGATCTGCAGATGATAAGCGTCCAGGGTTCTTTAGCAGGTTGTAGATCTTGCAGTCAGGTTACAGCAGCCTCGTCTCGAAGAGTACATACAAAGAATTGTTTGTGTTAAGAGTGCCCCAAAATTTACAAATATATAGATGAACGTTGACGGCTAGTGTAGCCAAGATTAAAAATTATAAATAAGTTCCTGAAGGGAATGTACCAGCAAATCTGGTTTGGTAAAATCCTCTGTGAATTCTCACAGGGAAAGTAATTAACAAATTGAAAACAAAACCTGGAAGGTGTCAACCTTTAGTGACTCTGCCCAGAATGAAGCAAATAAAATTATCCAAAATTTGCTTTTAAATGAACTGACTACAGTTCAGCCACTCGACAATTATTCTTAATAAAAAACTGATCCAATCTAATCGTTAATATTTAAAGATACTATAGTTCAGAAGGAACAAAAATAAATTAAACAAAAAAAACCCTCTATCATCTGACCCAAAATTCCAAAAACAACGGTTTCATAACCGGTTAAACAAGGAAATATTACCACTCTAATTAGGTAAAAGAGAAAAATTATTACATTAATATTTCCAAGACAGAGTGACAAGTTATAAAAGTTGTTATTGATTTATTGTACAAATTTGTTGCCAAAGAACAATAATCAAGGAATTTACAAATATTAGGAAACTGTTCCAGTCTTCTAATCGGCGTGCATGTGAGTTATTAAAATCTCTACAAAGTAACAAATTACTTAACCTAGTGCAGAAATTACGATATTAGCAATTTTCTATAGCTCCCAATCATATATTATAACTATAAGGTAAGAGAAGATAAGATAAAGATAAGATAAAGGAACTTAATTCCCAAACAGCACGTGGGTGAATAGTAGCAATCCGATTCAACCAAAATGGATGCAAGAAAACTCAAATTTATTGGTTTAAAAAAACTATATTTTCTATAATCTCCTGACTAGAGCACAGCTTCACAAATTTATAAAATAATATTGAAACTATATTCTATTGTTTCGAATCGTATTACTTCTAACCATATAGGGTGACAAAAAAATCTCACTGACCACGCCTAAATAATTTACCTAAAATCCAGATAAATCCTGATTATATATGAAATATAATTACTTAATAATAACAACAAATCGCTATGATCGTATTTCTGTACTAATAATGATAATCTCAAACAATAATGAAAGTGAATAAATTATATATATCAAATAGGTAAAATAACTCACATCTGCATACTCTCGAAGCCTGGAACTGTTTATCTTTCCTACCTAAGTCACACCGGCGCTTCGTTTGAGGCCACCGTTTACTAGCCAATCTAAAAAAATTATTGAGAACTCGGCAACAAAAAATTAGGTTGGGTGTTTTACGGAGTGCATAATAGTCAACCTCATGGAACGACTTAAAAAGTACGTTACAAAGCAGAAGTATTCAAAATAAAGATTTCAAGTATACTATCAAAGAAACTTTTAACAAAAACCCGTAAAGCCAGAACATATTTTGACAAGATTTAGCGGTAAGCGCTCGTACTAATAGACATAAAAATATCGAATAATGGTCGAAGTTTGGAGAACCGCCGCGAACATTTTAGAAGATTCATCCGGAAATTCTTAGATACTCTATAGGCAGCCAACTGCAGACTAGGCAAAGTAATATAGTGAAAACCGCGAAAGTGATAACAAAGTTATAAATAACAAATAAAGTGATAGTAAGTAATATTACTTTTCCATTGGTAATATCCAAAAACTTTAAAAGTTTACCATACTACACTGGTCAACGAAGTCGTTAACATAATATGGGCTGGCGAGACGTGGCAAACACTGCAGGAGGAATAGAGGTTGTAGGTACAACTATGACTTTTTAACAGGGTCCGAGAAGGTGAGTCTGAAAAAAGGGCCGCTAATGCCTTACTTGCCAGGCTTCAGCTACCCCATTCATTACTACTACTACCATACTATACATTTTTTAGTACTTATCGTTAACGTGTACTACTGCTTTCCTGTTTTTATTATTTTACAAGGGGTGTAATCTGAGAAATTACAATTAATCGTACAGCTATACCATAAATAAGTTAAAGACATTATTGTTAACATACGAACTATTTAATTTTTCATTTTACGTTTTGTCAACTTCAGATCATCAAAACAATTAGTTTAAATAAAGGACCTAATATTTAAATTTTTTGGATTTTGTTACTTTCTCATTTGTTTATTATAAGAGCTCCAGAACCTGTAGAGAATTGTTTGTTATTGTAAAACCTACTAGGTACTAGGTTAACTGTTTTACACCGTATTAAATTCAGTGACATCACGATCTCTTATTGGCAATAATTAAATGGCTGATGATAGTAGAAAGACAAAACACTGTGGATGAAATAAATTACTTGTCGCAAATAGACCGGAAATATTAGAAGTTATTTAAAAATTAACCGCGGTATGAAATTTGAGTCTTCAAAAAATCTTAGTATACCTAAAGGATTTTTTTACAGTTTAAACTACTGGATCTAATTTGAAAGCAGCATAACCTGGACAGAATTGAATAATTCATAAATATGCAGTGGAACAAGAAGATCCCTCAGCCCCCTCTATATTTTATTTTCTAAACTATTCCGATAAAATTTGAAAGATGCATATGGGATCAAAAAGTGCATATACTGATTAAAAATTTTATTTTACAGCTTAATGAATTACAATTATTAGTGTTTACTTATTTCGAATAAATAAATTTCATTTCTATATATATACCGATTGAATGGTAACAAACTTATTAGGACCTACATGAATTTAGACATCTTTCTGAACGTAATACCAAAATAACTTGGAGGATGCTTGCACAAATTCGGTATAAAATTTGTACGTGACGGTCGATCATCTAGTAAAAAGCAAAGTCGAATAAGAAGCAAATAGTGCCTTGTTTGCTTTTCTTTATTATTTATATATTTTACAGATGCCAAGGTTGATGAACAGCTTCAACACGTAAGCGTTAGAAAACAGAAACAACTTGCAATCACAATTTGATACTTTTATATTATAGGTACTGATTGTGAAACTATTATTAATAATGATAATTATATAATAATATCTCTAACTCTCATTCTAATCACATGGATTAGCCGGAAAGTAAGGGACTTTTGTAGGACAGGGGGCGGCACATTATTATTCGGTAGACTCCTGAGAAACGACTTACTATGGTAAGCCCAAATCACCACTCAGTACTGGAATGAGGGAATTTTCGATTAGTTATGATCCAGGTTTTTATTGTCTATATCAAATATTAAGTTAATGCTAATTTTATATTCACCACAATCCCCAAACACTATCGACGAAAAATAATACTAATGTTGACTTCAATATGATAGACCAGTCAGTTTTTATATAGTTACATCGTACATCGTAGTTACTTCTGTAGTAACTACGATGTACTACGGTAAACTGTAGTATTACGGTAAATTCTGTGGCCCAATGCAACATCTATAATTTGCATAACTAATAGCTTTTCAATTATTAATATAAATATTTTAGTGAATCTAAACCTAATTTTGCCTAATCTTAAATAGATAAATTTAATTTTACGAAAAATTATAATTCATTTGGCTCAGAAAGAAACCAAGTAAGAGATAAAAAGGAGGCTGGAAAGAAGGCTTTTCATGAAATAATGAATTTCACCATACCACCATATACGTAAGGTATATTCAGTAGCTTAAAAACAGATCACTATCTTACCTACGAGTAGTGTATTAAGATATCACTACTGTACTGCAAGTCATCCAGTAATATTTATATAGGGCCATCAAATGGTTCAGTAATTAGTCGCCTACTACACGCTACTCATGACTCAAACAAATGTTACTGGATCTATACATATACGAGTTGACCAGTTCGTCATTTAAAGGCAGCTATAGTTATTTATCTTTGTTTTAAGATCGTTTAAGATTTGAGTTAAAATCGAAAAACTGAATTTTATATGAAGGATCGTTTTATGTTGTACCAGTATATCAGTCCTTATATGAATTTTTATTAGATATTTTAAATTGTAAAGCTTTGGATACACTTCTTATTTAACACAAATCTCAGATGTGCAAGATTATCCATAGCAATAATACAAATTGAAAAATTGTATTTGTTTATAAAATAAACCAATCCACTCAAAATATAGCTGTTGCTAGAAGGATATTTTCAGTTAAACCTGTTAGACTCACTGCAAATTTATATCTAAATACATTTAATTATTCTGAACAATATTTGTACAAACTGCACATAATTCTGTACCAAGTTTGATATTTATATGTCAAATTGTTTCTGAAATTCTTTAAAAAGTCTTAATTATGCAACACCCTGTATCTCTGCAATTAATCCTTTTAAGACCTGTGTCAATAAGGACTTTCATAATTTTGACAGTATAATATCCCCATAAATGACTGCATAACCAGTATAGTCAACACCCTTTATATGACCGCTACAAATCCGTAACCGTTCCAAATCCGTTGATATGCCGCAACGGCTTTTGACACTTATGTTTAAGGGAGTTGTTATATTCGGCAGTACGATTTTTCTTTAATTTTACATGATATCGTACTGCCTTAGCTTTCTGGATTCCATAAGATTTTTGTATATATAGGTATTACCAAAGCTGCAAACTCAACTACCTTCGGGAACACGTTTTCAGCAATGTTTGGTTTTATAAGCGTTACACTCGTGATAAACCTTAAACTGAAAGTGATAAGTTACTAATTAATCATTAATTTTATCATACTAACTGATTAACTTACTGACAAAATTTACTAAATAAAACCTCCGAAGTAAATTTCATTTATTACTTAGGTACTTAATAATCGCTATTATATATTTTGTAGAAATAATAAATTTTTATATTGTAAAAATATGTGTAGCTTCCTGCTTGGAAATATCAGTAGGGATAAAGTGATATTGTGTCAAGGGATTGAGTTAGCTTTAACTTAGAAGTCGAAATTATGTTTATTGATCATAATGGTTAGTTTGGCGCTAGTTACAAATTGGGCAATGTTTTGGAAGGAAAGAATTCTAATAAAAGTAGAGTTACATACAGTCGAGTGACTTTAACCAGACGGATATTGTTCCCAGTGTTCCTACAACTCGTTATAGGGAGAATGCTGATTTCTGCGAGGTAACTCTGAAAAATCCTCTAATAGGATTTAGATTAAGATATTAATCCTGAGTGCCTGCCCACTATACATCCACATGGTGTTCCACATGCTCTTTGTTATTTACTTAGAGTTTAATATTGCAACTAGGATAAGAAATATAAGGGAATTAAGGTCAAGCGGTAACCTTATTAAAAAGTATACATGCGCAATTGTGCATACTTAGATGTCAAAATAAGGTAAATCTAAATACTGTTTAATCTTATGGAGCATCCATTATCTGTCTATTAACTTAAAAAATACAATTATTACATTATAATACATTTTGGGACGATACAAGGTTGTAACAGGCTGGTCGATTAACTCTACAGGCTTCGCGGAACTTACTTAATTATTCAGTTATCTCGAAAGGGAGTCTAACGTTTTACTACTGAATCGATTTCTCTGTCGCGGGGTTCGAGATATGCTGTGATTGACGTATAAAAAGAGTATTGACTTACCGTGGGTTATCTTATCCTGAATCTCGATGTAGGGACGTATTCCTGGGACACTTCTTATATGCTAACACTGAGAGGGTAGTTGGGCGGATTTGCACGAAAACACAGCACTTTTAGGCAAAGGTTTTTAATAACAAATAAATATAATTTAAAAACGTAAACAAAATAGAAATGCAAAATACTGAAATAATATTTGACCTAACAAAACGACTGAATACAAAACTAATGAACTCTAAACTGAATGACTCTATATAAAACAACTAACTGCGTCTACTTCGAGTCCGAGAAACGTACTTTACCCTGCCTGGGTGGTGTGCCCTCATACTATGGGGAGAAGCCCCAAATAATTACAAACTGGTGGCGAAGTCGTACCGCGGGAGACTCACTGGTCTTCAGTCGAAACTTTCCAAGTAAAGTTTCTTTGCTATGAAATTTACATACACTAATCCCATTGGTTGTTAAAGTACGTTTCTTCTCTCTGTCTAGTACCGCGAACCATGACCTGTTTCTGTCACGGTGGCCAATCAAAATATTGTTTACTAGCTAGTGACCTAAAACCCTTAGATATTATCCTCGTCTCAAAGTGAGATGGGGTAACGACTTACTCTACTGTTATTATTCCTGGAAAACCCCATGAAAAACCAGGATGACCTATGCCTTTGCACTATTGTCTATATGAACATACAAAAGATCTTACTTCGAAGAACTTCCAAGTACCACCATAATTCATTACAATTTACTGGCTTTAATTAGTTACGCCCAATTGGCGCTTTGTGTCCTCAACATTTTTCCGTTTCCAGGGATGCACGGAATTAGACATCTATAAAATGTTTTACTAACTCTGTTAAGCCCGAACAATTCTCAATACTATTTATGACCCAAAATGACATCTTTGCTACAGGACCAGAGATGGTTCTACAAAATCTATCTATTTGAGCCAGATGTTGCCTTCGAAATATATTTAACTTACAGACAAAAGGGCCACTTGACGTTTATCGTGGGCTTTTGTTACAAGGTTGAAATTAATACTGAAGTAAGTTATGTTTCTTGATTTTCTATATTTCTGTTATGATCAAAACATGCAGGTTAAATTGTTTATAAATTGGTGTGTACTAGTTATTTCCTAATATCAAATGACGTAATTCCGTCACGCTTCTATTTAGAGACTGATTAATGCTGATGGAGAATAACATTATTATAACACTTGATTATACGCTGTCACTATATAGATTTTAATTACTCTGTCTCCAACATAAATAAGATGGTTATAAAAATAACCAATATAACCTATCGGAAGAAGTAGCGAGTTCTTTGATAACGATTAACGACTTGATTGTTTTATATAATATATAGGTAGGTACTTCTAGATTTTCTCTTTCATGAATGGTTTCCTGCATGGTGGTGGCGATCCATGAATCGCTATATCTGTAGCTTTCTGAGAGAAAGTATTCTAGAAAGTTGTATTGAAAATATTAGAATAACGGCAGTGACTAATAAAATGTAGTTTTTAGGAGAAACGATTAAGTAAAACTCGTAGCTACTAAAGCTGGTTTTCTCAAATTTTATTCAATACATTTTCCTAATCAGAAAGTTTTCCAATATAAAAGGAAAAACATCCGATAGTTCACAATATAAATAGAAGAGTTACTTATAGTTAAATGTTTCAGACATTTTCTACCTGTATTTCGCCTCCACTCTATATTTTGTACTTAATGTCTGTAACTTATCTGTGATGCGTTTTCATGATTGATTGTAGTTCCTTTTGGGATTACACCACCTGTATTATAAGCCACTTAAGTGTTTAATTTAATAATAATTTTATTTAGATAATTCAAAATACGATTAGTAATATTACATAATTTTGTAAAAAACCAAAAAACACTGATTAAATTTAGTTAATTTATCAAATATTTATCTTATTGCATATTATACATATATACATTGCATATCATATTGCATATATACACAGTGGTTTTATGGGGCAAACTTTAAAGTTTGCCTTTTGATACTGCACTTTGAATATATCATTTGTATGCTTCTGGTTTCCTGTTTTTTGTTATTTTACAGGTGGTGTAGTTCCAAAGAGACATGTATATATTTTTTTTATTACAATACATACAAAGCCGTCTTTATTTCTAAGCTCTAAAATTTAGGAATTATATTACAAAAAAATATACTCCAAAATTTTATAAAGTGGATATAGAATTTATAGTTATTTGAGTTATTTTTCGTTTAACTGATTTAAAATTAGAAACTAGGCTTTTATTATATTTTTACTGAATTTTTCGTCTCTGGTTTAACTTTAAAACAACTCATAGCTTAAAACCACTCTTCCTAGTATTTAATTTAATAAGCGGGAAAAATCCAAACAGCAGACATATTGGTCTTCTGATCTTCAAACCATCATCTGACCTCTGTAAAAATACGAGTATAATCATCAGCTGTATAGTATTATTTTAGGATAACATACTTTTTGTCACTAAGTATCAGTACATAATTTTACAGTATAATAAAAGATATGTTGTAAATAAATAAACGATGTATTTTAACAGTGATTTATTTTGTTATTTAGAATGTGAATTATTTAAAGAATTCAGAAAATTAGGTACGCATTTAAAAAAAAAATAAATTGGTTACGATAACTCAACATATCATAGTAAAAAATTGAGTGTAAAGTTTTACACTCAAATTACACTCAGAGTGGTGCATATAGGACCTGCCCTTTGAGTGTAAATCTCATAAATATGAATGAGAGTAAATTTTGCCCAGTTCTGATATGTAGCTCAATAGAGTGCAAAAGCAATTTGATGGCATGTAAAACTAACACATTTGGAATACACTAAAGAGTGTAAAAGTAATATAATGGCGTGTAAAACGAATACACTACAGAGTGTAAAAGTAATTTGATGACGCATAAAACTAGCAAAGTTGGAATGCACTACATAGTGTAAAAGTAATTTGATTGGGTGTAAAATTCATTCATCACCGTCTATACATCCAATACACTCATGAGTATAAAATTAATTTAATAGGGTGTAAAATTAAACTAATTGAGTGTAAAGAAATAATTCAAATTATTTTTTAAAATTATTATTAAAAAAAAACAACATTCCTATTCCAGAAACAAACTATTTTGGCCTATAAGAATAACAATTAACAGAAACAAGATTAACACGATACACACATTAAAACTTGGCAAAGTACCTAACTAAAAATAAAAACAACCACTTAAATTTACATGTAAGTATTTGGTAACCATGGTCTAATTTTTAATAGCAAATAACTACGAATTGTAAGGTCATCATTAGGTCCTCCATCTGCAAACGCCTTATTTAAATATGGACTAAAACAAATCAAGCCAAAACAGCTATTCTCCTGTCTATATGCCACGCCGAGCGCTGAATTACAAAGGGAGATTTGCCGTATTTTGGTCTAATCACAGTTAGAATCAAAAATAATGTTTAATGTTTAAATTTAAAAAATACAAGTTCCTGATATAGAAACTAGAAAAAAATGGTGTTATGTGGAAAACTACTTCAGTGTTTGTTATATTTATATAAGTAGTTATGTCCTATCTTTGGGATGTAAACCAAATTTTTAGCTACAATTTTTACTCTACTGTCGGTCTAAATAATAAATACTACCTGCTGAATTGTAATAGGCCTATTGTTTGAGATAAAGCAACCATCAGTTATTTTTATCCATAAAAATGTCAAATAAACTAACCAGCCTTGGATGTTTCATTCATAAATGCCTCCCTGAAACTCGAGATAATTCTCCTACTGTGAATCGTCGTCGTAAAAACCTTAATATATCCTTTCATTCGAAACACGTCAAGCTTATCTGTGTCTAATCAAGGACGAGCTACCTTGGAGGTAAATTTAGATATAATCTTATCAAATCTTTCTTGTATCAACCGAGAAATCTGAAGCCGAGTAACTTTCTTCTGTGCATCAAGTGACTGTAAACAATTCGCTGATTTATTTAAATCTAGACCATAGTAAATGTAATATGCTAGGCATTCTTATTGTTTTCAAGCATTACTGTTGTACACGATAACAATATTAAGTTAGTACTATTCTTTGAAACTTATATAAAGATTTAGTTGTATAAAAGACATTTTAGATAGTGGAAAAATATTATTTATATACTTTTGCTGATTCACGCTTGGTTTATAGTTCCGGGAGGCATTTTTATTATGTTTATTATACAGAGACGTTAAAAGGTTTTCGACCATTACAATTAATACCAGGCCAATTTACAATTTCCTAAATGTAGTAAGCGCCATCGTGCGATATAAATTTGAACTTAAAATCAAATCAAGATAACTCAAGATAATAATAATAATAATAATAATAATAATAATAATAATAATAATAATAATAATAATAATAATAATAATAATAATAATAATAATAATAATAATAATAATAATAATATAACACGCAAGATCATTTAGTTTACTTGGAAAACTATATTCAAAACAAGTTTGCAAACAGATCTCACGTCGTGGCAGTGTCTTTCGACTTTGAAAAAGCATATGACATGACTTGGAGATACAGTATTTTACAAAAAATATATGAGTGGGGTATAAGAGGAAGATTAGCAATATTTATACAAAGCTTCCTCAAGAATAGAAAATTTAAAGTTCGAGCAGACAGCTACTTATCCGATAGTTATGTTCTAGAAAATGGAGTACCTCAGGGTTCCACTTTAAGCTTGACCCTATTTGCTACTGCTATAAATGATCTTGTAACAACTGTTGACGCTGCTGTCTCAAAATGTTTGTTTGTAGATGACCTTCTTATATGCTATTCTGCACCACTGATGGATGATATTCAAACTACTCTCCAGTTGGCTATAGACAATATTAGTAAAGAAGGACAGCAAAAGGGTTTTTGGAATCTCTGAACAAATAACGAAAGTGATTCACTTCTGTCGTCTTAGATCGGAGCATAATGAACCTCAATTAACACTAAATAAACGGGCCATCAAAATGTATGTTCTCTAAAATTCTTAGGATTAATATTAATTAACTACTTACTTGGGACATGCATATTCGGGACCTACTAACTAGGTGTAAATCTACACTGAATATACTAAGGTGTTTGTCTAATGCTAGATGGGGAGCTGAAAAAGAAGTAGGTACTACTCACCCTGCATAAAACACTTATTTTATCCAAAATGGATTACGGTTCCATAGGCTACTCTTCAGCACGTCCATCAAGACTTAAATTATTAGACGTTATCCAAAACACAGCTCTCAGGCTATCTTCAGGAGCTTTCAGAACAAGTCCAATAGAAGCACTGGAAGTAGACGCAGGTATTTGCCCACTTACTTTAAGAAGTGAAAGGGCAAATATAACTATGCGATAACTATGCGATATCGATAAAAGCTCAATCACAGCACCCTAATTTTAAAATCCTATTCGAGTCTGAAAATGATATCTATAACATCAGATCCACTATCACCAAATCCCTTACGGCCCGCATTAATAGAGGAATCCTACATCTAGACATATATCCAAAAACTTTTTCCTCTCACCCACCATGGCAGTTTGCTGTTCCAAATCAAAATTTGGAATGCACAACATTCCAAAAAAAATAAACACATCCAACCATCATACTTTAATAATAATTTAATAATATTCTACGTAACTATACAGGCGCAGAAGTAATATATACGGATGGATCTAGAATGGAAAATGGAGTGGGCTGCGCAATTGTGATAGAAGACGAAGTCCACTCACGGTCCTTACCTAAAATAACCAGTATATATACGGCCGAAATGTATGGTATTTGGCAAGCTATCCATTACTGTGAGTTTTCCACAAAGCAGAAATTTCTTATATGTACAGATTCTCTCAGTTCCCTGCAATAAATCAAAAATATATTTAATACAACCCGCATTAAACAAAACATACTTACCCTGTTAAATTGGTTGAAACACTTAAACAAAAAAGTGGATTTCGTTTTCACACCGGGCCACGTAGGAATACCAGGGAACGAAAAGGCAGATAAATCCGCTCGTCTGACAGCGAATAATAATAATATTGAGGATGGTATCCCTGTAAGAGATAAATATGTCATTGTTGAGATTAAAAGAGAGTATGAAAGGAAGTGGCAAACAAATTGGAGCGCCAAGGAAACAGGTTATAAAACAATACATCCAAATGTAACTACTTGGAAATCTGTATTAAAATAAAACAAACTAGACGAGAGCAGGTAGTAATTTCACGGATAAAAATTGGACATATTCACCTAACATTCTTTCATTTACTCAAAGGAGAAAGAGCTCCAAGATGTTCTAGATGCCGAGGGACAATGAACACATCTTGATAGAGTGTCCCATATATGCATGCTTTCGACAACTGCTTAACCTAGATAACACCTTACAAAAAATTCTAGCAAATAATAAAGAATCGATTAATAAATTACTGGCATTCCTCAAAGTTATCGATATATTCGCAAAACTATAATTTTTATTGTATCTACCGAAAATTATTGCTTATAATACAGGGAAATTGTACTTACATTGTAATAATAATGATGAGGCTAATGACCTAAGCAGTCGATGCCAAAAAATAATAATAATAATAATAATAATAATAATAATAGGAATAATAATAGGCACTCTGACGAGCACATAATAAGCGCGAAACTGGTCGGTGTCTGGTGGTTAGTCTCGATAAAGAATGTGGCGACTTCCATGGAGATGGTGGAGTAATGCAACCCCAGTCGGGGCACATTGGCGGTAGAGTAGTTGTTTTCGGCATCTCGTGCAAATAACTCAAGATATTCCTAACTTTTTATTTTTTACTAGAAATTGGTGTATAATCTTGTTATAACACAATGATAGTCTACTTCCGTCAATAATAACACCTACAGTAATTTTATTTAAAAACGTGTCCATTGTGCAGTTCGATGGAAAACTGCTAATCATAAATAAGTATTTATTTAATGATGTTTCTAATTCAAAAACTACCACTATATTTTACTACTGTCTATGCGCTCATGATCCTGGTATCGAATAGTCTGTTCGCAAAAGTTTAATGACGATTTGTTATATTTTATAATGGATATGTTAGAATGTATAAAAATAATAGATAGCAGTGGTTTATCCGCATATTACTTTCTATTAAGTAATATTACCTAGGGGTCACTTAAAAAGAGCATATTAAAACATTCGACTGGATCCCCTCTACATACCGTACAATTATTTTTCTTATCTTTCATAAAAATCTAAATGCCTAAATATCATTGTAGGAATACATGCATCGATAATAGCAGGTAGCCGGTTTCGGAGACTCAATAATACCTTAAATAAAGAATGCCTTGTGTTGATTTGCATTTATTTGGAATGTACTTTTCAAGGCAGAAATTTGTTACCCAGGGAACCGGTTTTTAATGATTAAATTAATAGGTAGGTACCTTAGCCCAAGAGAGGCTACAGTTTGTAATTTTTAGTCGTGACTGAAAGACCGAAGTCTATGTTATCTCTGCTACGATTCTTTAATTGCTATAGGCAGTAACCTTTCACACATACATTGGTTTATAGTTTGATTTCTTAATTAAGTATCTTTATTTAGTTGTCAAGTAAATTTTCCTGTGAGCAGTGTTAGGCTGATCATTGAACATTTAGCGATAGATGGATGAAACCTAATTATCCTTAGATGATGCTAAATTATCTAGTTAGTGAAACGAGAGCCACATAATTTTTTCTATTTTGGTATTACCTAAATGGAAAACTTGCTAATTTTTTTCAATTTTTTTAATAAAATGCAGTGGTCTTAATATTCAGTACATTATGAGACCTCTTTTTCTGATATTAGAGTTCTAATTAACCATTTTACCACATAATATATGGTAAAATGGTTAATTAGAACTCTAATAAACACATATTATGCACATAAAAACACATATTATGAGTGTTTATGGTCTTCTACTGATATATTATACTACATTACTACTGAAAAATTTAATACAGGGCGTTCATCTATATAAAGTATCATATTTTAACAATTTATAATTCTATAACGAAGGGCGCTATCGGCGTGCGATCTTCTTTGATTTCCTTAGATTTTCCTGTTATTGTTGTCAATTCTTCAATTTTGTCAGAAATTATCGGAAACGATGTGTATCATTAAAATTCGGGAGGACAAATAGTTCTTGGAGCCGTTGTTTCTGACATATTCTTTGCTAAATACCTAAATAAATATGTACAAGGTGGCCCGTTTAATATGGGCCTATACCTTATCTCAGAAACTACAAGTTCTACAGAAAAAAAATTATATGAAATTGTTTTTTTCAAAGTTATCTTCAATTTTTTTATATTTTCAAACTTATAACCTGTTTATATACAGGGCGATGAACTAAAGTTCCTTTTTTTAAATAGCACACCCTATATATTATTATATTTTCAGAAAGCCCTTCTAAAGACGAGTTCAATGATATATGATATGATGGGTCTGACGCCCGCCGTTTCGGAGTTATTGAGTATTATCTTCAGGAAATATCCCATATTAAAATCGTGCTAGAAAGGTTAATAATTAAGTTTTTGAGCCTTGACTGGCACCAAGAGATTTCTAATTTTATGTACTTTATTATGTAATTACTCAATATTCAACTTATAAAAAAAAATTGACCGTGTTGCCACATTTCGAAAACCATAAATTCTCACGATTTTTTCAAATGCAACACCCTGTATATTGTTATATTTCTAGAAAGCCCTTCTATCGACAAGTTCAATGATATATGATATGATGGGTCTGACGGCCGCCGTTTCGGAGTTATTGAGTATTATCTTCAGGAAACCTCCAATATTCAAATTGTAACTAACCAAATTACTTTTATTATTACTTAATTAAGTGTTTGAGTTCTAATTTGCACCAAAAAAAGTTATATAGGTAGTATATGATCTATCACTTTGATGTAATTGATGTAACGTTAGTATAGGGACATTTTCATTATTAATATTTATAATAAAACTAGTTTCAGTAAAATGCACGTATTTAATTTTGGTTGCTATATAATTTTCAACATAAATTTGATATTATTCGGTGAAATATATCAGATTATTGTATACTAGTTGATTTTCAAAACCCCTGAAAAAATTTATTTAGTGACTGAAGATCCATAGGTAATTCTACGATGTACCTACCTACTCTGTCTTTATTATTTGGCAATTTCATTAAATATGACCATATTTTAACGTTTAGTCAGAATGGCCTTTGTAAACAAAATATCCACAATTATTATAGGATTTATCATTGCTTTGACAACCGGGGTAACCTGAAAAATTATTTGACATTGCGTTAATATATTAAGTATTCATTAATAATAATGTATAGTGTGGAAGAAAAAGTTGATATGCTAGAATGTTATTTATCAAATAATAAAAGTCCAGCTCTTGCTCTTAGAGAGTATAGAGCAAAATTTCCCGTGAGACGAATTCTAGAAAAGAAATTATTTGCTAGACTTTTTAAAGAATAAGATTTTTTATGCAAATTAAGAGTTCAAAATGATAATTTGGGATCTTGGCTAGCACTATTTCAATCCTGGTCATATTCTGAGTATCATATATCTCTGAATTTGTCAATAGAAGGGCTTTCTAGAAATGTAACAATATACAGGGTGTTCCATTTGAAAAAATCGTGAGAATTTATGGTTTTCGAAATGTGGCAACACCGTGAAATTTTTTTATAAGTTGAATATTGAGTAATTACATAATAAAGTACATAAAATTAGAAATCTCTTGGCGCAAGTTAAGGCTCAAAAACTTAATTATTAACTTTTCTAGCACGATTTTAATATGGGCTATTTCCTGAAGATAATACTCAATAACTCCGAAACGGCGGGCGTCAGACCCATCATATCATATATCATTGAACTTGTCGATAGAAGGGCTTTCTAGAAATGTAACAATATACAGGGTGTTCCATTTGAAAAAATCGTGACAATTTATGGTTTTCGAAATGTGGCAACACGGTAAATTTTTTTTTATAAGTTGAATATTGAGTAATTACATAATAAAGTACATAAAATTAAAAATCTCTTGGCGCAAGTTAAGGCTCAAAAACTTAATTATTAACCTTTCTAGCACGATTTTAATATGGGCTATTTCCTGAAGATAATACTCAATAACTCCGAAACGGCGGGCGTCAGACCCATCATATCATATATCATTGAACTCGTCTTTAGAAGGGCTTTCTGAAAATGTAATAATATATAGGGTGTGCTATTTAAAAAAAAGAAACTTTAGTTCATCGCCCTGTATATAAACAGGTTATAAGTTTGAAAATATAAAAAAATTGAAGATAACTTTGAAAAAAACAATTTCATATAATTTTTTTTTCTGTAGAACTCATAGTTTCTGAGATAAGGTATAGGCCCATATTAAACGGACCACCTTGTACATAACATCACTGTTCACTGACTTTTTCGCTAAGGACTACTCAAATATACAAAGTATACTAAAATATCAATTGCATTAATATTTATTGTTTCCAAGATATTAGAAGTTTGTCGGTTAACTTAAAATTCTGATAACCTACTTTTATAATCTACCTTCCATCATGTGTCGTGCGTTCACAAACAATATGTTTATAAGTAATGATCAACATTTACACGGTGTTGTAAATGAAATTTATTTAATATTGAAAGCATCTAAGCAAATATTTTATAAATATTTCTAAATATGAATTAAAAGTATTTGCTGACTAAAAATTTGCATGTTTGTTGTTAATTCCTAATACCATAAGCATATACCAGTGCGCAGCAAGAATTTTGGTTTTAGTACATTTAGTACCTACATACATATGAAGTACATTTAAAAAAATATATGCAACAAGAAAACCTGTCAGGTAGTAAGTATACTCAAATACAGCCTACAAATAAAATACAACTAACAGTGTTGGCAAGATAATTTTTTTTATCAAGATTAATTTTTTTATCTATAATCAAAATATTCAAATCGTGGGCCTGTGGGGATTTTAACCCCTAAAACTCTTCTCCGTACGCCACTGGCATACACGCAATAGTTAAATGTGGCTAGACTTTAACTAATGTATATAGAAACATATACGTGAACATAATATGCATAGGTACATCTTATTTCACTTGAATCGCATATTATGCCTATAAGAAGTCCAGAAAACGAGAATAAAAATGTTTATGATAAATAGAGTACTTACCTACTCCTAACATCCTGAATATTTGCTGCATTCTTATTTTAAGGACAGTCTTAGTGTATTACTATTTCTCTCAAATATTTAGGTTGTAAATATTCTAACAAGTTAGAATATTTACAAGTTTAGGCGTCGCAGACTAACCTTGAAACTTCTGAATTTAATGCTTTTCATTAATCCTAGTCTGTGTAAGCGTTTGGAATATAGTCAGAAATTCTCACAATTCTATGAGACACTTCTCGAAGCAAAGAAAATTTGGTCTACATCTCTAGTCTATAGTCCCATTTTGTGAAATGAATAACAATATCACGTTAAAGTTGTTCCATCAGTGATAACGTTATTGAATAGAGAAGTTTTGCTTCTTATGTGTATACCTGAAATCTCGCACATTAATATGCTGTTATGAAGAAGATGGTGAATATAAATAATCGACTCTTCTATCTAAAACTAGCAAGGACTGATACTGAACAACAATTTTATATGGGTCAACACTAATAATTCTAGAGACCTCTAAAATGGTTTGCCCTTCAAGATATCTGATTTCCTGATTATTGATAATTTACATTTTGCTGCATCTACTAGTTAATAAACTTGTGTGACATAAGACGGATTTTACAATAATAAACTGTTAGTTATTATTACCATATCCAAAGTTTACACAAGTAATGACAAGATTACGAACAAAAGTCACTTTTCTTAATATAATGTTGATTATTCGCAGTTCTATCAATAAAGGTTTAGACGGATAACATAAATAGATTTGAGATGAAGAATTTGATTTTTAATTACTATTAGTAGTAAATTCCAGGTATTAATATGTCACTAATTAGTCACACCTACTTTAATATAAAAGTTCAATCTAAAAAATGTATTGTGGTCGAAATTTTACTTTAAAAGTTGTAATCAAGAGTTTTTAATTGATAAATAACAATTTTGTTTATAAACAACTGGACTCATTAATAGTCACAGTTTCACTTGAAATTCTTATTTACGGATATTAAAATATTAAGAAGACCGATCTGGTCTTCAGAACTGTCGGGTAAAAACAAGGTGAGTGCTACTAACATGCTTGCCGTTACAATCCTCCTCTATTCCTTCGGAGTAGTGAAATGAACACAAAGAAAGCTGCGACAACTCGACATAGAAACACTCAAAACTGAGTTTGAACACTCTTGAGTTTGGAGTGTCTGCATAGCAGAACGGTACTGGATGGAGCCTGCAAAGTAATGAGGAGTTTGGATTCCCTCATCTGCATGGACAAAGATCATAAAAAACAGGGGTCGGAGCATTTCTATTTAAGGCAGCACGACGAGCAACTGATGAAGTCAGTCTCATCGACGCTGAACGGAAAAACCCAGACTTTGTCACCGAGTTGAAACCCGTTCAGTTGAAAGCCCAAGGTAAAGCTGCAGAAGGCTGCAGTCTTCTGCAGTTACATAAGTATAAGCCATTGCACGGTGTCTTCTATAAGAGCCTTTGCCTGACCTTTGCCTTTTTAAAGTCAGCAGGGCTTAACTCAGAGACCGATGGATTCATAATGGCTTGCCAGGATGGCATATTTAATACCCTCGTCTAAGCCGTGTCATGGGTATGGAGGTCCCTGATGTCAACTGCAGAACCTACCATAGGGCGCCTGAGAAAATTATGCATCTGCTCTCCTCTTGTTCGGCATATGCAGTCTCGGCCTATATACATAGACACAATGCGGCTTTACGAGCGCTCTACTACTTTCTATGGCACTCGTACGAGATAGATGAAACAGCAGTGCTGCCATACACTCGGGAGGATATTGAGTTCGTTGTGGAGAATGAGAAGTGCCGAATTTATTGGAACTACTCATTTCCCACGCTCAGGCAGATTCGAGCCAATAAGCCTGATGTAGTCCTCCTCGACCACCAGCTCAAGAGAATGTTTGTCATCGAGTTCTCGGCTCCTGCCGGGAGCAACGTTGTCTTGAAAGAGGAGGAGAAACGGACGAAATATCGAGACCTTCTGTTCGAACTCCGCAGACTCCATCCAGAACATACTGCGAAGCTTGTGGTACTGATAATAGGAGCCCTTGGTGGAGCAAGAGGGCTCCTATAGGGAGCTGCTTCCGAAACTGAAGATCATACCGGCATGTTGAAATTCGGCTGATCTTCTAACCGAAAGAATGTATAAGGCTGTCATTCTGGGCTTATTACGTTTACTCAGGGCACACGAGTCCCGGACTTAGTAGTTGCTCACCCCACGGACGTGGGGAGTAGCTACTGTTAACCACCAGCGGCCGACCCTGAAAATCGCAGCCAGGGAACCGGTCGACTGAATTTCGACAAATAATAATAATAATAATAATAATAATAATAACAATAATAATAATAATAATAATAATAATAATAATAATAATAATAATAAAAATGTGTGCAATACTCGTAATAATATAATAATATATCGCCCTGCGATATAATCTGCAGTCGGAGCCCTAAGCACACATACTACCAATATTCACCACTAATGGTAATACAGTAGAAAACAAATATTATAAATTATACTGGGACCTAACCATACAAACAAAACAAAACGGTAGCCCAAGATAGACCAGATACTTCAAGATATAATAAAAAGGTTACCTACCTTATCGATGTGGCAAAACCTTCTAAACAAAACATAGCTAAAAAATATACAGAATAGAAAGAAAAATGGAGCAAAAGTAACAATAGAAATTGAAAGAATACGGAACCAGAAACAAGTTCATTTAATTCCACTCATATCGGTGACACGTATCCCTCCGAATTCATTCATAAATCACCTCACGCAACTGTCCGGAAGAAAGTGTATATACCCAGTCACAAAAAGCAGCTATACTTTATACTTGCAATATAATAAGATCGTTTCTAAACCAAAAATAATTTCATGTAAACTTGGTATTAATCCGTCTACAAAAAAGAATAAACCAGCAAAGAACGAACTGCGAAGTGTACGATGTGCAAAAACACAAGTAATAATTGAAATAGGCCTTTATTTTCATTTAAAAAAATGGTAAATAGGTGCGTAAATACTTATTCTGGATGATACGGAAAAAAGCCAAGGAACATCAAACGAGCACGCAGATGCGTAACCTCGGTTATTAACTCTAAGCTATAGCTAAAAACGGTAAACCATAGGTTATTATTCTAACAATGTATCTAATATGCTAATAAAAATTATTATCCGAATAATAATAAGCGAGAGTTCGATATTTTATTCGAACAAAATAAACATAAAAAAAACAAAATAAATTAAAAAACAAATCGATTTATACCAGTTTGGTTCGCAAAGAGGATGAATTTGAATTTGTTTAAATAAAAAAATTGAAAGTGCACACGATATAGTTAGGAATTTTAGCGACATGTATCTAAAAAAGGTAGAATCCAAAAAACCAATATTTTAACATGTAATAAACAACTTTAATATATTAATATTTTCATTTCTGTAAAATCCAATCAGTAAAGGAGAGTTGTTATGCATTTTATCTCTTCATTATTTTTAGAATACAGTATATTTTTGTATAATTTGTTAATTCGGGAAGTAAACTTGGATCAGTCTAAAAATAACTATTGATGTAGTTATACCAACACATGACAATAAATGTGCGGTGTTAATTTAAAAGTACTTTTTGTAGTAGTTATCTTTGTCTGGGTTTTTAATTCAAAGAAATAAAAAATAAATAATCTTCAACGGTCAAGTTAAATTATCACTAGGTAGGTTTTACTGAATCGCGTTCCATTCTTTGCCTCTCACCCTGTGCAATAATTAACTATTTGTTAGACACTTTTCTGAGCTACCTGGACAGCAATCGAATTAAGATATAAATTCCACGGGATTTTTCTAGTTTACAAGCCCAGGCGGTCTTAACCCGAGAAAACGAGACATCGAGACATCGTCATTCAAATGCGTTGAATGTATAATAGTTTTGACTTTTATAATCCATTGGTAAAGTAAAGGTAATGTTAAAAGACAAAATATGGAAATTAATTCAAAACCAGCCCTATAAACTCAACGAGTTATGGCGGTGCCTTTTTTAACCAAATACTATGGGCCGTAAAATTATTTTTGGGCGATGAAAGAGCCAATTTAAAATAAATTGGTTTTTATTTAAAACTAGTTCTTTATTTCAACAGCAAGGTTAATAGTAAACCCAAATAATTTATAAATTAATATGAAGCACGTACGGGATTGTTACACAAAAAATATTATTTTTGAGGTTCTCATAAATAATAAGTTTATAACTTTCTTCATCTGTTTCTTCTCCAAGTTAAATATTTTTAATAAATACCAAGCAATTTGTGCCGCGGTTGAGAAATCTGGTATTTTACTTTATTTTGAACCTGTTATTTGAATCCAGTTCTTTTTTGTCTTCAGATTTAAATATCAATCCCTCAACTTAGAGGTCGTGGGTTCAAATCCCCATTCCACCAGACAATTTTTAATTACATTGCCTATTCGTAGAGTAAGGCATAGGATGGGAAGAATGTCAGCTTAACGTTATGGTGAGAGATTAAAATCAGTGGATGTTTGACTGTCCCCTTAGCTAAAGACGTTCTTCAGGTTTCTCTTAGTTTAGCACTGAATGGTGGTTAGGGATTAGCTACCAACCTAAGTCGTTTCTATAGCGCAAATGCGGCCTACGAAATAATACTATGCCGCACCTCTCCCATACAAGTCAGATTTTTCGGCTAATCTTTGTGATTAAAATGAGGGATAGATACATTTTTATTTATTATTATTTATTGTATCTATTTATATAATAACTATATAAAATAAGATGGGGAATAGAGTATATTCGCTGGTATATGGTATATACTGGTATTTCGAAATTTGAAATTAGCTTTTTATGAACGAATCATTCGTGAACTACACATCTCTACATATTTTATAATGAGAGAACAAGGTGAATACTACAAAGTAGATAAATGTCTAAATGTTTTGCAGTGTAATAACTCACTTTTAAACGTTTCAAATGCATTTGGATAAATTACTTTATAACATTTTTGTCAAAAGGACAATTAATTGTTTACAACTAACTGTCCGGAGGCGAAGTAATTGCTGCTGCTTGGCATCGCAGCATTCATCGCAAATCAGGTATATTATTTTTGCAACTATTTTAACTGAAGTACAACTAAATGTTCTAGATCATATGTAATAGATGACGGCCTGCTACAATAATGTTTAAACCGTTTGACATTTGTGAAACGTTCTGTAAAATGTCTTCAAATGGCTCAGTTTAGGTGTAGGTATGTTAATTATGTGTTTTCGATTAAAAATGTTATACTATTCTTAACAATTAAACAATATACAAGGTTGTAATATATGTAATTTACAAATAATTTTTTTTTTATTATAATATCCTGTGTTTTATATTAGCTAGTAGGTTTTTCATTTAAACTTTTAAATATATTTGTATAATTGAGGAATTCCTTTATTTGTCCATGTATAGATGTGATCAATTAAGGACCGTTCGATGGATACGATGTATTTTTGTACATACATGGTTTATACAAAAATACATTGAATCCGTCGAACGGTTTATCTATAAGAGGGCGCAGGAGAATCGCGGTAAATATAGTGAAGCAGGGAGAAACAATGGCGATCTGAGAGGTATCTGTTGTATGATAATTCAGTAAACTTTAAGTCTAGCCACTATATGTATGTGATTTGTTTGTTATTACGACCGTTTACTGATAACCTGTGCCCAGTTTCCTATGTGATAAGTTTATTTTCACCTAGCTGAGAAAATCTTTGTTATGAGATCGCGGCTTTATCGTCCCGAATCGATTGGTAGTCATTCTTCAGTAATCATCGACCCTATGTACAAGTATTTTAAAGATTTATTTATTGATCTCGCATCACCATCAATATATTTAGTAGATTCTAAGAGTGTACTATTTCCCGTGTACTACACATACATTCACCCTGTATTACCTACAGGGTTTTAGGAATATTTGGAAATATTCTTCCATGTAGAAATTATTTTCACGTTTTGTTAGGAATGTTTATGGTTTATTGTACATATCTACCAACGAATCAAACTTACATTATAGAGAGTACTGAAGAGGATATCTCAAGAAGCTTTGTTGTTAGTCTCTCGGAAAGTAAATTGTTGATTTAATCCACTTCGCCTATGTCATGGTTTCTGTCGACACTTATTTACAATGGAGGACACATATTCTACATCTTTATTTCTCTACATCTTTTACTGGTTTACATATTTATTTTAGTGTCGAGTGTGCGTGAGATACAATATAGTCCTGAGTTTGTCATAAACAGATATAAATTTTATAATAGAAAAAAACCTTACTTATACCTGAAAATAAGTTTAATAAATAGTTTTGAGTAATCAGCATACATTATAAGTGTGAAAATTGTGCAGTGCTACATAATGATTAGGCAAAAATGCCGGTAATACATGAACTGTTCACTGAAATGAAAAGTGTAGTTGACGTGGCAATAAAATAAATATGTACAGATAACCCCTTAATAATAGCTGAGAAGGTTGCAAAAGTATCAGCGATAATCTGACTGAAACACTTCGTTTATTTGAAACAGAAATTCACAATTTAAAATGCGAGGTTAATAACTTCAAAGAAGTTATCGCAGAAAATGATCGAAAACATAAAGAAGTTTTTAAGACTTCAATCAAGAAATAAACATACCACAAGTTATTGCTGAGATGAATGATATTAAACGTCGTGAGAACAACTCTTTAATATTTAGAATTTCTAAAGACACTTTCGCTCTGCAAGATATGTTATAAAAACTGTTCTTCCCAAGTTAACGAAAATTATATTACAATGTACAGAGTAGGAAAACTTGTCCCGGAAAAAAACCTAAATGTAAAGTTAAAGTGATTATCTCTAACAGAGATGCCATAATAAAATTATTAAAAAATAATAAAAAAACAAATGTACGTTTAATCATTGTAATGGGTATTTATATGTTTAAGCAATAATTAGTATTAGGTTAGAATAGTAAAGCTCTCTTAAAGTTCATGTTTAAAAGCGAGTGTGTGTGCCGCGAAGTGTTGGACGAGCCTTAGGACATGTGACAGGGATGGAGGTGAGGTAGGTGGTGCGAGGAAGGGAAACGAAGCAGACAGTACGTCTTGGACCGAGAGGTAGAGCGGTCGCTCCTGACGACTGAAGGTTCACGACAAAACTTATTATTTCTGTCTGCTGTAAAACAAATTGGTTGATGCTGCCGATCCGATAAGGAGAAAAGTATTAAACTATAAAGAATAACCTGTGGTTGTACGTTGTACAAAAATAGTTTGCTGTCTAGCGAATATCAGTTCGAGAGAAGAGGTATTTCCCTGAGAATTACACGTCTGCCTGCATCTTGTTGACTAGCGGCAAGTACCTAAATCTAGATTGTCCTCACCTCCCTACACCGAGTGAACAAACGGCTCCACAGTGTAAGTGTGACAAAATTAACTTGTTTAAACAAACTGAGTATTATACGTATATGAATGTAACTATAAATTGCCCTGAACCCGAAACCCCCTGAGATTATATTTGGTTCTATTAAAAATTAATGATAAAGTATAGAGTAGTCTTTATTTGCTCAAATAGAACCGTTGCATTTGGCGCCCAACTTGATGGCTTAAATAATAATTAATATTACCTATAGAGGCTAAAATTAGTATTGTAAATTAGCATTTATTATTATTATCACTGAGCCGTGGCAGGGTACTTATTGTTACATTTCATAAGAGAGCTTTTAGATTTAAGATTCTTGTCAAGCGGTCTGTCTGCTACCGCTAAGTGTTTTTTATATTCTTGTATTTGCCGACCAGCTGCCAGCTGTGTATAATGTGTCAAGGTCAAGGGCCGATAAAATAAAGAAAAAACTTGTTTACGTTTATAAATTTAAATCCATGTTATGTATTGTATCGAATACCTAGAAATAGAAAATAAGAAATATTTTACATTGATAAAATAGGAAAAGTAGGTACACTGTAAAAAAAAAATAAAATAAAAATGCCGAAGGTAAAGCAAAATGGTAAAAAGGGAGGCAAACAGAGTGAGTTAGACGAAAGTATAATTGAAAGGAGGCAAGTAGATTTAGAACAGATAGTAGCTAAGTTGGCAGATGGTATGGAGGAAATGCAATTTAGTATCGCAAAACTAGCTGAGTCAATGGCTAAAAGCTTAAATATTCCTAATAAAAGTAACGAAGAGAGTGAACGGTCTCAGAATGTCTCTATTGAAAATAAAAGTAATAATTGTAGTATCATTGATAAACAATATATTGTGGTATGGAAGGAATTAGGTGGTTCAAACCTAAATTTCTATTCGGGGGGTAAAACTCACCCCATGTATTTTTTGAAAAAATTGAAAACATTATTAGATGAAGCCGAAGTTCCGGTAAATCGAAGAGTTAGGTTAGCCATAAACTGTCTAAGAGGAAAAGCTTTAGAATGGGCCGAGAACAGAGAGGATGGGTTTGTCGATTTTAGTAGATTTGAGGAAGCATTTAAAAAAAAATTTTGGGGTTTAGAACAAGAAAAGGATTTGTATTATGAAATAAGATATGGGAAATATAAAAACGGTATTAGAGCGGACTATATTGTTGATTTGTATAAGCAAGCTTCTTATTTATCGGAAAAAATTCCGGAAAAAAAATTAATTGAGTGGCTAATTGCACATTTTGATGATAGTATTAGGCGAGGAATATTATTGAATGGGTTACAGAGTATTGATGATATAGAAGAGTATTTGCGAAAGTATGATGGACGAACGGAGACTAATGAAAATATTGTAAATACGCGCACGGAAAATAGAAATTACAGGCGACCGGAAACACAAAATAACTATAATAGAAATAATGAGCGAATAGAAAGAAGTAATTTAAATAGGCAGGGTTTAGAAACTAATAATTCTAATAATCCTCCGCGACAAACAGGGGCAAATCAAGTAAGCAATAATGCAGAAGTTCGGATTTTGACTAAATTTAATGTTAGCTCACGGAATTTATTAAGCGATTCAGAAGACGAACAGGAGGCGGAACAATTGTTGTCACCGATACTATATGGTACGATTTTCGAAAGGGATGTTTATGCTTTAATTGACACCGGAAGTCAAATATCCGCGGTTTCCGAGGAATATGTTGCAAAATTACAGGGCGAGGGTATTAAGTTACCAGCGCTACCAGTAACCAATACTACGATTTCGGTCGCGGTCGGATCTAAGCGACAGCGAATAAAAGAACAAGTGTTATTACCTCTAACAGTCAACAATGAATTGTTCGAGATAGCTTGTATTGTAGTGCCTAAATTAAATAAAAATGTAATCATAGGTTGTGATTGGCTTATAAAAAATAAAGCTGTAGTGAATTTTGAGGCGCAAATTTTAAAACTAGGTACAGGGCAGAATCTTAATTTATACTTTGAGAGACGAGATGAAAAATATTTATCGATAAATTTTTTGTCGCAAGACGATAGACATCAATATTCAGACGCAGAATTAAATCGAGCGGCAGAGTCGGCTCTAAATTTTCAGTGTCACGAAAAACAAAAATTGCAAGATTTATTAAAAAAATATAAGGGGATATTTTCTGAAACACCCGGTAGAACAAATGTTTATGAACATACCATAGAACTTCATGATTACACACCTTTTTATAAGCGTTCTTTTCCAATTCCTTTTGCTTATCGTGATGAAGTACAACGTCAAATCAACGAGATGCTTCAGTGGGATATCATTGAACCGGCGCAAACCGAATTTGTGTCACCCCTTGTAACAGTGAAGAAAAAAGACGGATCGGTCCGGATATGTTTAGATGCAAGGTATTTGAATAAGCGGATGGTACAAGATCATATCGTTCCCCCCAAACCGGAAGAGTTGTTGGTTAAATTTAAGAAGGGTCAAATTTTGACGACACTTGACATGACTTCGTCATATTGGCAGATACCAATAAAAAAGGAGGATCAAAGGTATACAGGGTTTACATATAATAATCACACTTACGTTTTTAAAGTATTACCTTTCGGTCTGGCGACTTCGGTAGCAAGTTTTATTCGAGGGTTAGGCAAAATAATGGGTTCACAATTTGACTCATTTATAATCATATTTGTGGATGATATTCTCATTTATTCCACAAATGTTGAGGAACATATGTTACACTTGGAGAAGGTTTTTGGGCTATTTCAACAAGCTAACCTCACTATCAAATTACGAAAATGTGTTTTTGCGCGTAATGAGGTCTCTTTTTTGGGCCATATTATTTCTTCGGAGGGCATTAAAATTGATCCGTCCAGAATAGCAGCTATTCAGGATTTTCCTAAGCCGCGAAATATAAAAGAATTGCGTGGGTTTTTAGGCTTGGTAAACTACGAGCGGCGTTTTGTGAATAATTTTTCCGATTTAACAATACCACTGTTAGGTCTTCTAAAAAAAAATAGGAAATGGGAGTGGCGAAACCAGGAACAGCAGTGTTTTCAATCGATCAAGGAAGCATATTTAAATTGTACCATGGTTAGTCATCCCAATTTAGAAAAAACTTTTTATATAGAGGCTGATAGTTCAGGTTATGGGTTAGGATGTGTACTATACCAATTAGATGAGGAAGGGGATCGCCGAGTTATCGCTTATGGAAGTCGTACGCTGCGCGGGGCAGAGTTAAGGTATACCGTGACAGAAAAAGAGGCCTTATCCATACTTTACGCTTTGACCCAATATAGAGTATTAATACTAGGAAAACCTTTAGTAATAATTACAGATCACAAATCTCTTTCTTATATAATGAATTGCCCTTTAAAATCGCCACGATTAACTAGATGGGTTCTCTTTATGCAAGAATTCCAATTCGAAATAAGATATCGTAGTGGAAAATCAAATGTTATCGCTGATACACTTTCTCGTTATCCCTTAAATTCTGGCCATAGCGACAAAAGTGACAATTCTGCCAAAATAGAAATATGTATGTTGAGGTTGACCGATAAATATAAGGAGTTAAAAAGTAATTTAAAATCTATTAGAAATGATCAAAAAGTTGATGAGTGGATAAGCAGGAAAATGAAAGAATTAGATATAGGAAAGGGTGGAAGTAAGAATTGGTATATTGTATACGAGGGTATTTTATTTAGAAAAGGGGTAGTTGACAATCCAGGGTTTAAACTGTGTGTACCGAAAAATCAAATTAGGCTGTTGGTCATGCAGCAACATAGCGACATCGGTCATTTTGGGAGTGAGAAGACTTTTCAGCACATGAAATCTGAATTCTTCTGGCCAAAAATGTATAAACTCATTAGGAAAATTGTCAGTTCGTGTGATTTATGTCAACGATCAAAGATTTCCATTACATCGGTTGGCACTTTTAACTCGATAATTACTGAGAAACCGGGAGATTTAATATGCTGTGATCTGATTGGGCCGTTACCCCCGAGTCGAGGCGGAGCAGTTCAGTTGTTGGTAATAATAGATTCCTTTTCGCGATATACTAAACTATATGCTTTAAAGAAACCCACCGCCAGGTTCATAATTAATAAATTTACCCAAGATTATTTTAAACAAGTGCAAATTCCTAAAGCGATATTGTCAGACAATGGTACTCAGTTCCGGTCCAATTTGTGGCAAAAATTTGCGGATGAAAATTTGATAATTGCTAAATATACGTCAGTTTATTTCCCACAGGGAAACACCACGGAACGTGTTAATCGCGAAATAGGAAGATTGTTACGTGCGTTTTGTTATGATAAACATACGAAATGGGCTTGTGTTTTGTGGGAAGTCGAACACTGTATAAATAATGCTGTTCATTCTTCGACGGGTTTCACCCCAAACTTTTTACAGTTTGGCAGAGAAGAACCAAATAGCATTCGGTCAATAATTAAGTATCCGCCAGAGGTGGAAAGAAAAGAAAAACCTTTAAGGGAAGTTTGGGAACTAGTTAGAAATAAAATGATGTCTAAATACGAACGCCGTAGAGAAAAATTTAATAACCAAAACATACCAGTCATTTTGCAAGAGGGTGATCGAGTCTTAATACGATCTCACCCCCAATCTTCTGCCGAAAATAGGCAAATTAAAAAGTTTTTCCTTTTGTTTGAGGGGCCGTACTTGGTTCATTCTCAAGCTGGTCCTAACTCTTATCTATTAAAATCAGAAAATGGTGAAATTCTGGGGCCACACAACATTGTGAATTTGAAAAGGTATCGCGAAATGCCTAACGTTTAGTTTCGATTCTACTTGTGTCTTTCCAGTTTATAATATAGGAGAAGATGTTTATTTTTAGTATTTTAAAATTGAATCCTCTGTTGCCAATTTGCTTGGCCACCTCACATTCAATTGGGGGGTTATGTAATGGGTATTTATATGTTTAAGCAATAATTAGTATTAGGTTAGAATAGTAAAGCTCTCTTAAAGTTCATGTTTAAAAGCGAGTGTGTGTGCCGCGAAGTGTTGGACGAGCCTTAGGACATGTGACAGGGATGGAGGTGAGGTAGGTGGTGCGAGGAAGGGAAACGAAGCAGACAGTACGTCTTGGACCGAGAGGTAGAGCGGTCGCTCCTGACGACTGAAGGTTCACGACAAAACTTATTATTTCTGTCTGCTGTAAAACAAATTGGTTGATGCTGCCGATCCGATAAGGAGAAAAGTATTAAACTATAAAGAATAACCTGTGGTTGTACGTTGTACAAAAATAGTTTGCTGTCTAGCGAATATCAGTTCGAGAGAAGAGGTATTTCCCTGAGAATTACACGTCTGCCTGCATCTTGTTGACTAGCGGCAAGTACCTAAATCTAGATTGTCCTCACCTCCCTACACCGAGTGAACAAACGGCTCCACAGTGTAAGTGTGACAAAATTAACTTGTTTAAACAAACTGAGTATTATACGTATATGAATGTAACTATAAATTGCCCTGAACCCGAAACCCCCTGAGATTATATTTGGTTCTATTAAAAATTAATGATAAAGTATAGAGTAGTCTTTATTTGCTCAAATAGAACCGTTGCATCATGTCTAGATCAGACTTGATCAAACGATCAGGCAACATGATTATTACGTGCTTGAATTGCTTAGCTTCTGCATGCTAAGAAGTTAAGCATGAAAAAGGCTTAGCGTCTTTGAGCTAAGACTGGAGAAGCTACGTTTACCTTCGGAAGCTCTATATAGGAAAATAGTAAGTTTTAAATAAACCTCAATGAAATAAGGCGTACCTACTGACGCCTAAGACGTACTATGAATATATTTATATGGTGGGAACAAAAACATCTGGGCCCGGATTCTGATTCTACGATACGATTTCAATGACGATAGGACCCCAGTTTTCGATATCGTCAGTACGATTGTGTTTAAAATGATTCCGGTTCACTATCGTTTCGATACCCAATTTAAACGCGAAAAAATTGAGATTCTGTTGGCAACAACACTGCGGTTTAGGATTGATTTTTGACTTGTATTAACCTTACTTTGTTTTGTTTTGTTCACTTAAAAAGTTTATAATTATATAAAAATCCCAACAAAAATCCGACCAAATACATATTTGATCGGAGATATAAAACGACAATCGTGATAACTCTAAACTGGTTTATGATAATATATTTTATTTATGAAAAGTGTAAGTGCTAATAAATTCGTCTTTAATTATATAGAACTTATTAATCTTCTTATCATGTTACCTATATTTAATGAACGAGCACGATGGCACGTTGATCACAATGAAAGACGAAGGCAAAATAGGAGACTAATTGACAACTAACAACCCATTTAATTTGCCTGAACGAAGGTTTATCGAATTGTTTCGTTTAAATAAAGTTAGTTGAAGAGTTAGCAGTTGAGTTTACAAATTTTCCTGCTACTAAACTTTTATACTCTTCTACGAAATTAATAAAAATTTCCCAATGTATATCCTGCATTTTAAGGGACATTGTAACTAAAGGTATTGTCTTTGCTAAATGCTTATGCTCCACACCATAAAACAAAAAGAATTTTATGCTCTTTTCTCTTTTATATCAATGTACATAATATACCTATCACAACTTATATTTATTTGTATAAAATAACCACCACCGTATTAGACAAAGATGCTATCGTTTACGGTGGACGACACCTCCAAAGCTATCGACCATTTTTAGGTTAGATTACTCGATAGTCGAGGAGTCGATTTCCAAAGAGAATCGCTATTTGTACGATTCGATATCGTATCACTGTCGTATCGTCATTACAGAATCGCGGCCCTAATCGCCCACTAGGAAGGTGTTTCTTCTTTTAGATGGAATTCGACTTAAATTGGGTCATTAACGAAATTGTAAATTTTATTCTATTGCTGTATAAACTAGTTACTTATATGATGCTAGTTCGTGTTTTGATGTAATTTTAAGAAAGCCTAATAATAAATATCTCTAATAATAATTGTTATTAATTATTGGAACGTGAATTAAAATCATAAGATTAATATCACTTGCGGGTGTAGCTACGGAGCTAATAATGCTATTATTAAATTCAGAATTGAATAAAAAATGATGTTGTTTAACAGCTTTTGAATTTCATGTAAAAGTTGTTAATACAATTGTTCATTTATTTCGTAATGGAAAACACGAAGCGTTAAGGGAGTTTGTAACATTATTTGTTTAGGTTCACAGCTTGTTCATCTGATTTTTGTATCCTCCGAAACATGGGCATTTTACAATAATTTTGTTTTGATCGAATAAATTTAATACAAAAGCCATTATTTAAAAACAAATGGTTACAGATTTGTTCAATGGTAAGTGAACCGTAAAGTACATATTCAAAAACCGAATATAAATAAACTAAAAACATAGATGTATATTTACAGATATAGTTGAAAATTTGTGTAATAGTGTTTTCGTGGATGATCTTCTCACCTAAAATAATGCCGTCCACCTAACGGTTCCGGTTATACCGGAAGTTGATGTCATCTTCGTTATTTTAAATGGAACACCCTGCATATTATTGCAATTTTGAACTCTACGTGAAATTGGAACATTTCATGTAGGATGTCCTATACCTAGCTTCAACTGTTTTTGAAATATTGACATTTTGCAACTTTAACACCCTCTAAAATCTAAACGGTTTGAGATCAAGCAAAACGGTTTGCACATTCCTATCTTAACGTTTCATCAGCTATCTTTTGATACTAATATCAGATTTATCGAGAAATAAAGAATGTTCGATTAAATTTAATCTTTTGGTTAAATCTGAAATTATTATCAAACGATAGCTTATGAAAGTTAAGATAGGAATGTGCAAACCGTTTTGCTTGATCTCAAACCGTTTAGATTTTACAGGGTGTCAAAGTTGAAAAATGTCAATATTCACCTGTCAATATTTCAAAAACAGTTGAAGATAGGTATAGATAAGACATCCTACATGAAATGTGTTTAGAATATCACGTAGAGTTCAAAATTGCAATAATATACAGAGTCTCCTTTCTTATAGCAAAAAAGTTTTTCACTTTCTCAAAATAGTGCTGCAGAAAAGTAAAATAAGTGTAAAGGTTTTACAAAAAACTAACTCTTCCATAACAATGAAATTAACACAGTAACATTAGCCTACAAAAGTTGTATTTATCTTGATTAGTTCCGGAGATATCGCAATGTGTGTGAAAAAATAAGAAAATTTACTTTTGACAGCTTTATGACATTTTTTGTAGATAATATAAAATGTTGGACCTAGCAAAAAATTTTGTAATTGGCTGTGCCAGATAACCAGGGACCTACTATATCAGTTTGTAATGATCACATTGTACCTTAAAAAAAAATTCAAACATTTTTGTCGCTTTTTCAGTTCACTAATATCAAGAAATTCTCACGCAGAGTTGATTCTTCACGGGAATGTACCTATCTGAACTGAATTAAATTGAAAGACAAATTGAGCCCTGCCTATGTAAGAGATTTACCAGAGAGAGCTCAAATTTGAAAGTGAAATTATATTTGTTAAAACCATTTAATTTTCATCTAAATAATCCATATAACATAACCCATCGTATCAAACCTATGATCTCAGCTAAGAACTTCTCGTCAGTCATAACTGTCAGTTATGAAAAGAAAACTGTAGAAGATCAAATTTAATATTCATTAATTGTTGCTAAATAATCAATGTACAAATAGTCGCAACTGGAAATATGCGCTATAGATTCCAGTGAATTTTAAAATTATTACTACCGAGTCATACTTCTGATTTATTTATTTATTTGTTTATTTATTTATTTATTTGTTTATTTATTTATTTATTTATTTCATACATCTGGCAAGACAGACAAATATCCAATTACATGGCAGGGACATTACAAAGATTTGTAAAACAAAGTATATAAAAGCAAAAAATACAAACAAAATATATATACAAAGATGAGCATTAGATACAAGAATAATTATATCCATACACAGAAAGTATAGGTACGTACTACTACTGTACATAACATAAAACTAACCTAAGACTCGTGAATGCTTTTCCGTATTTTACTCATATTGGAACAAAAAATGTCAAAACTATTTTGATGGCAATGGTAATTTGAGCACATATTGTATACCGGAGAAAATTTCAGCACATTTGTTCTTGGGGTCTTCAAATCAAAACAGCAGATCATTGCGAGTTCTAGATCCCGAAATATTCAAATTTAAGCAATTTAATAGTATTGGACAATCAATCATACCATTTATAAATTTATACAGAAATACAACGGAAAAGTCTACCCTTCTTTGAACCATGCCCTCATAATGAAACCTGGTTAATAGCTCTTCCTGAGGCATACCTCGAGGATGCTAGATACCGTCTGATTTGAAAATTAGATATTTCAGAAACTGTCGCTGAATTTTTTCAATCATATTTATATGAGTTCCATAACACGGATTCCAAATAACATTAGCATATTCCAATGTGGGACGTACAAATGAGTAATACAACAGCTTAATCGTGTTAATGCCTGAAAACTGCTTAGAATTACGAATGATGAATCCTAAGGACTTATATGCATCCCTTACAATATCATTAATATGGTTAACAAAAGTTAATTTAGTGTCGAAAGTCCAAGATCTTTAAAATGTGCACAATTGGTTAAAGAAACATTGTCGATTTTATAATCAAAATTGATACTGGTACTAATTTTCCTTTTAGTAAACCTCATGCTAACACAATTTTTAATATTAAGCGACAATATATGCATACGCTTATGCAGCAGTTAGGTCCAGAAAATCAAAAGCATAAAGAAATAAATTATAATTTTAATATTAAACAACCATTGCATCGAGATCTACTAAATTACAATTAAATTAATAAGGGAATAAATATTGTGGTTTTTCCAATACACACGTACCTGATATTAAGGACCGCACGTAACTGACCTGTCTTAAATATTAAAACCGGTCTCCACATGCAGCGCTAATAAATAAGGAAGTCACATTACATTAACATCTAATAATGCACTGAGTAAATATTGTCAATAGAAAGTACGACCTTTACTGATGATGGCAATAACATTTGTCTTACGTACCTCACCTGAAATGTTCAACATTACAAACAAGATAGTATAGATTTATTGTGGAACAATCAAAGAAGCATTACGAAATCAGATTAGGTAGAGACAGAATACAGAAAAAGTGTCATTAGAATACGATCAATATATTCCTGGCATATTTAAGGACAATCCAAATTTTTTTAAAATTGTTAATAATTATTATTAATTTATACCCAATTTGACATAGTCTTATCGAGGATGATATTTATTTGGTACAAGCAAGTCTCAACAAATTACTAAGGCTTAATTTCACTGGGGCTCCCCATCGAGGCGGTCAGCCGCTCAGCCGTTGCGACTGTCGGTTTTATTATAATTATTAGAGATGTATCTGTGACGACAGATCTGACTCCGAGCTCTTTCAGTGAATCAAACCATTCATTTACATAAATTTATAGAATCAGAATGGGGACTGAACCGGTTCATCATCAACCGTGTTGTATTGGGCCCGGTGCCTCAATCCGTCAGTCACAAGTCTTCGCAGACCGAAAAGATACAGAATAAATAACCGACTCAACTTCATCCTCACTGGTCGGCCAGTGTGAGTTAAACTTTTGTTATAAAATGCATAAGTATGTACATATGCATTTATTTATATATTAAATACTATTTTAATGAATAATTATATTCATTAAAATAAAAATAGATAATAAGGATCATGTGTCAGTTATTGCAGTTCTGAATCACGGTGTAGAACTGAAAATGTTGCCTGAAAACCGTGGCGGTGAAGCAATGTCAGTTAGTCAGTCTGCTGAATTAAATTTGGGTGAACAAGATTTGATGAATTTTTCTTCAAAATTAGCCGTTCTCCCCATCCCTATCTAAAACCAACCCCTTAGACAAATTACTCTATTGATAGCAGCCAGCTATTGCCCAAGCTCCAAAGAAGTAATACCTTCCTTAAACAATTTATAATACATGTTTTAATTTAAAAAAAAGAATAAAGCTATGTACTCGTGTATTCTGTATAATATACACTACAAATGAACGATACAATAAAATTCTAAAAGATCTTACTCTTTTGAAGCGTAATTAATCTTGCTTAAATCATATTTAATTAAAATGTATATTTCATTCTATGCATATTTGTCTCTTCGGCTGTCAAAGGAGAAGCAAGATAAATATTTCATGGTACTCTGGATGCAGGCATAGCGATATTAATCCCTGAAAAATGTGACACATCTATATGGACGCGTCCATTAAACTGAGATCCTAATAAATCAATACGTACTATACAATTATTATTTTTGATGATTATTTTCTAGTCAACGAATGGAATCTCCATATGAATTTCAGTTTAATCCGGGAGAGGCCAGTTGTTAATACGTCTATACGGAACAATAATCCCTTGAAAGATTATAAACTAATATAAATATTATGTGACAATGTCTAGGATTTGGTATATAAATTGGGTTTTATTACACTCACAGTACCGATTTATTGACCATATAAATTGAAGTGGTAAGATAATGGGCAGATAAGGATGAAGGGGCATTTAGATAACTCGTTTTTGCTGAAAATTATGTATTAGTATTAATAAAGTGTGAGTTTTAATAGTTGTACATAAACTTATGCTTGATTGTAATAATACTTATATAGAAGACATAGAAGGCTAATAGAAAACATATGAGATGTTGATATATTTGATTTTTAACCACTTCTACTTCTTTAATTTTATATTTATGAAAGGTATCCAACGACAAAATAAAAACGATTCGTAAGATTCAGAACATCCACAAACCTTAAGAAACTAGAAATTGTACACTGGATGAGACGTTCCTAATATTTTCAATTAGAATAAAATGTATCTCAGAAACAACTAGAGGCAGGAACAAACCAATAGCACTGTTTAAGCTAGACTGTAACTTCATTTGTTCTCGACTGTGCGACATTATTTTTCTGTCATTTTCAACCACCTCCAAATTTCTGATAATAAATATGTTACAATTAAAATAAAAATTGTTATAGACTAATCATTTTATTGTGGAACCGACTAATTTTTGGTTACAAAATCGAATGGTACTGTTACTTTGTCGAGAAGTCCAGAGAACTATTATTTTGCTTTCCAGTGTATATAATATACCGGCTCCTTTTTTCACTAGTATAGGAAATACACGATGTTTTATAGTACCTATATTCTTATAAATTGGTGAAAATAGTTTGAGTATCTTTCCACATAACCTTTTTTAAGTATCGTCAAGCGAAAATGCTGAATGATGTATTGTACAAAAAGGAAAATCTACCTACCTACTAAAGAAGTATTATCCTTACACGAAGGGAAACAACATGTATCACCTAACCGTTGTAGACAAATCTCAGAAATAATAATACCAATGTTGAGATTTATAAAATCTGTTTCTTTACAATGAACAATAGTAGTACTGTATAGTAAAAACTTTAAGACACAGTATTACCAGAGCATTTACATAATAATAATTACTTTTTGTCTGAAGGTTTTGAAAAATATGTAATCAAAACGGAAGTTCGAATAGAGCTTTCAATTAATCATGTTCTTTTTTTGTTTGTTGATATTGATTTCTATTTTTAGTTAATAATTAGTAATTATTATAATAATAATAATAGATAGTAATTTATAAAAAAGTTAGTAAACCGTTGCTATGGCAAACATAAAACACCCTGTACTTTCCTCTGAAAAATCAAGACTATACAAAATACTACTACTCAACTAGGATCCCTATTTAGCAAAATATAAGTCCCCTTCATTGCTTCGTAACCTTAAGCTCTACTAAAAAACTAATAACACATAATTTGTATCTTATTTATTATTAGAGACAAGGTGCTAAACATCTTAAAAAAAAAACGAATATAGTTTTGAAAATCCAACTCTACACAAGCTCTCTGTTTTCTGTTATATCTAGTGATTTCTGGGATGCCTTAAGTGCCCTTTTTGGTTATTTGCTACTATTTGTCAATTATTGTCAAATTGTCTTTGAGGAATACATTCCTACTTATCCTATAAAGAGGGCACTACGGTGTGTTTCTCACCACTACTAACATTCACGATGTCCATTAGGCAATCATGTCGCAGGATCGTTCATCGATTCCACTACCTATGGCACTCTGATGAGCGCATAATAAGCGCGAAACCGGTCAGTGACTCGTGGTTGGTCTCGATGAAAGATGTGGCGACTCCTATGAATATGCTGAAGTAATGCAATGCCAGTGGAGGCACATTTCCAGTGGAGTAGTTCTTTTCGGCATCTCCTTCAAATAGATATGATCTGCTTGAAACCCTCTATACCATTTATCTATTATCTACCAATGTAACATACCTTCATAACATTTGCAATTTTTCTGTGAAAGCAAATTTATTGTGATATAGTATGTTTGATTCCGCTTCTTTTTGTTGTGAATAAATTTTATTAGAAATTTGGTAGGTACAGGGTGTACTCCTATATTTTGAACTAACCTCTGACTCCTTAATCTTTGATTTGACAAAAAAAGGTTTTTTGAAGATTCAGAATATGTTATCAGAAACACAATTGTACACCTGCGACCAAAATTACGTGACAAACTTGATTTTTAAATAGAACGTGCTGTATATTTTCATAAATCTGGAAAGACCTTTTTCTTCTGTTTACAAAAATATATATTTTTAATAAATTATTTTTATAAACTTTCCGAAATAATTAATATTAAAACATTTGTCTCTTGTTTAAAGTATCAATATTTTGCGTATCGAAGAATGATTATGATTATGATTATGATTATGACTATTATTATGATAATGTTGCAATAAAAGGACGGTATAACAAATAGAAAGATAAACGCGAAACCAAAAAATTACGGAGATTGTTTGAAATGATGACCATTTTAGTTCATTTTAGTTTAAAATATACTTGAACACCCTGCACCTATTTTATAAGGGAATAGCTAATTTTCTATAGGAAAGCTTTCACGTTCAGTATAATGTTTTATGGCAACAACACTGAATACTAGTATTTAATGATACCCCTTCGTAGTTCTAGTTTATTATTTATTTTAGCTTATTGTTTATCCTAGTTTAGACGAGAGCAATAAACCATTTATTAATTTTAAATATATTATATGTACATTTTCAAATCAATATTACGAATGTACATACCATTAATGAGATTAATATTCTATTCCTGAAATGCCATGGATATTAGATACATTTATAAAATAATGTGCCTCCGGCGCTATTGGATACTGTTTTATTATACATTCCTTTTAAATTAAACATAAATACACTTTTAATTGAACTTTATAACTTTTAAATATTTAGTTCATATTACTAATTAGTAATTTAATATAATTTTTACTAGAAGCAATAAATACCAGGGAAGAAAAAAATCACTCAATAAAAGTTAATAATAGGTAATAACTGGTTTGGTGTTCAGCCCACTCACTTTTGAACCCATAGATGGAAATAATAATAAAATAATAACGTTTAAATTCCTACGGTTATTTCATCAAGAAAAACAACGCAAGAATTGTCGTTTAATTCATTCCATTTTTTTCTCAGAAGTCTCAGAAACGAACATTGTTCTGAAAACGCCGATACTTATTTATAAAAATTTTATATAAACATTGTATATTTACAATTTATTTTCCGACTACCAAGAAGGTATTAACAACATAGGTAGTAAATATACAGGGTGATTCTTAACATATTTGCATAAACTTGGGAAATTATAGCTGAGGACAAATAATGACTAATAATAAAAAAATGTAGTAAGACATTTTTAGTTTCGGAAATATTTTCGAAACTTAATATCAATTTATTTTAAATAAAAATAACAGAACGTGAATTTCATAAAATGTTTCGTATGCCAGTCCATAAGTTCTTATTTTGAGAAATTATGCGTGATACTTTTATTCTAATCACGTGAAAATAAACTCGAATCACAACTGATAATAAAGTACTGCTAGAAATAGGTACCAAACATATCATCCTGACTGGGTTACTTCTTAGTTTTTATAAACAAAAATTTCAGCGGATAAATTTTTGAAAACATTTCTTTCAAATTATTACCGATTATTAGCTATAATTTCCCAAGTATGTGCGTATAAGTTTAAGATCACCTTGTATAAAACCTTTTCCACATAGTCATAAGAAATAGAAATACATGTAAATATACATCAAATTTTTGAGTGCCTACTCATAGTAGGATTTTGCTGAAGACTTGAGCATAACACAAAGAATACAAATACATTACCGAAAGGCAAATAGTTTTTTAAATATAATTATAGAAGTTATGAAAAACTTAAAAAATAAACATCTGCCTAATCAAAAAGTTTACACTGACTATGAAAGAGATATACAGATCCCCAATTAAAAATTTGTTCAATCTGAAAACAAAGACGCAAGATATTAGTACAGGATAGATAGCTAAATAAAGATAAATAACAATACTGGAAAAATACTTCTAATTCATTATATAGTGGGGGAACGCAGCTACACAGCACCTCTGTGGCCACACCTCTAACCTCTATTACGGTAGAAACATAACACCTCTAACTACCTATACATCGTTCTTTTTCTCCGTTTAATACACACTTTACTAACTATCGACCCGTCTTTGTATCCAAATTGAACATATTTTTAATTGAGGATCCGTATACATTTCATGGTACGAAAATATAACCTTAACCATGATTTGTTTCTATTTTGCTTTACCAGATACATTTCCGAATCGTCTGTCAATGTTTAAATTTTGTTAGATGTTTGGTGTGAAATTTATATTCCTTTTCCGATCATGATTTTTATTTTTTGATCAGATAAAAATATGAAGGGTTTGTACTTCAAAATAGGGGCCAAACGTATACAAAGTATATAGATAATCTAATTAAGAAAAGTAGTTAGAAACATCAATTATAACAAATATTAGAATATCATTGTACCCAGTAATCAGGAATAAGTATTTAAGAATTTACTCACATACAACCGATTATTATTATAAATGTAAGAAGAACAAAATCGTCAATTATGTTGTTGCTGCTCGGTTTGAGAACGATAAGATGTAAAATAATTAAATTTCAAAATACCATCTTCTCATAACAGGCAACGTAATTAATAGCAGTATATGCTTCTTTATAATTTTGCCTTCATAAATATACCTACATTATGAAAACATCCGGATATACTTGTGGCGTACAACATCAATAATACCTTACGTTGCCTTAAACTTAATATTATCTACCTACTTAATTTGATAATGGTAGTGGTAAATTAATGATACCTTTAATAATAAGCGTCATTTTTCCCTACTAGTATACCTACCTAACACGTAATAGTGGTTTAATTCATACCATGCATTAATTTTAAATTAGGTATTACTTTTAAATTAGGAAAATTATAAACTGCTTAATTTTCGATGGGAATCTAGAAATTGATATCTATGGGCGATATTCATCATATATTTGATAAATCCACCTATCATTTCGTAGATATTAAGATTACAAAGTCGTGGAGTAAATATAGGTATGTACATTCTGGATTCTGATTCACGTTTATTCTTGATAAAACTTTGCTATGATTATCTCTACTAACCTTTGTAGTAAATTTTTTTTCATGGAATCTACTCAATTCCATGATTGGTTTTTAATACTCAGTTTTTAAAAAGTACTTCAAAGTATTAGAGTAAACCAGGTCGCGCATCTGTCTGTCAATTTGACAACACTTGTCACACAGATAGTAGCAAAGACCCAAAGAGGGCACTACGGTGTGTTTTTCACCACTAATAACATACATGATGCCCATTAGGCAATCACGTCGCAACATCGTTCACCGAGTCCACTACTTATGGCACTCTGATGAGCGCATAATAAGCGCGAAACCGGTCAGTCTCTGGTGGTCGGTCTCGATGAAAGATGTGGCGACTCCTATGGAGATGCCGAAGTAATGCAGTGTCAGTCGGGGCACATTTCCCGTAGAGTAGTTCTTTTCGGCATCTCCTTCAAATAAATGAGTTATTTCCGGTTATATCAGTAACAGATGCGTACCTACCTATTTTGGTAATATTATATAAAATGTAAAAATTTTATTAGGTATATTTTTTAATTCCATTCAACGGTTAACGTTGTGTAAATTTGCTCATTCATTTCAATTAATGAAACCAGTAATTATGATACCCATTTTTTTATTTTCACGACCTCTTCAAGACTATATTTATATATCTTAAACAATTACATTGTCATTCCTAGAAGGTATTTCAAAGATAGCTTTTAGAATTTATCTTGCAAATATTATAGTCTTCACAATTTTACCAACTTATCCATCTTAAAAATCATGGAATATTTTTTTATTAGACCCACAAATATATTAAGTACAGAACGGCTAATTATAACTACTTATGGGTATTATTAATTGACTTATATAATTTTACTAAGCACAGAAAATGACTGTGTTCACAGGTTGTTTCGCCGGGAAATGCATCGATCACTAATCGATGCATTTCCGACAGTACTAATCCGAAATATTTGAAAATTTGGTAAATGTGGTAAAGCCTCTAGGGTGAACGCAACAAAAATGTAAAATTCTTCAGCACTTCCGGTTGTATCGAAAATCGACATAAACTTCGTTATTTTAAATGGGACGCCCTGTCTATTATTCTATGGAAAATTTTAGGGTTTATTTATATGAGATTCCATGAAGCTATTAGGAGTTACGCATTTTGAAATGCATACCATTAAAAATCAAGTTTATAGTATACCTCTAACAACCATGGAAGATTATATTGAAAGGTTTCGAAATGCATGTAATAATTTAAATGTAAACTCAGTTAGAAGGGCAACCCATGAGAATTTAATCCTGAGGTGCGAGAAGTGTCACGAAGTTCCAGGATGTAATTTTCAACATTTGCTAAACTAAGTGTATTATTAATATTTTATTATTTAGTTTCCTAGTAATATGCAACAATAGTCTTCATTTTTACAATTTTTGCTTTGACGTAACGAAAGTTTTTAAAGTTTTCAGTAATTTGTTTTACTGGTGATGGTTTTATTTGGTGATGGCTTGCATTTTTGCGGATATCGAGAATCAAATGTATCAATATAATATATAAATTTAAATAATCTTCCTTTGAATAATTTAAACGCGCCGGCATAATTACAATAGCAATTATTTATAACGAGTGTAAATTATACAGATACAGCACACAACCAATATGTATTTGACACATCCCAAACCGATTTTATTATGTACTTTTGTAATGTTTATGTCCACGGCAACTTTGATTGATATAACATTCTAGATATGATGAAAACTGCCAAAATAATAGAAATTTGCAAATATCTTCAAAAGTAGTAATGAGTTTCCCTAACAATGCTTATATATGGCTTGAAAGAGAATTTCAATGTGCACAAGATAGACTGGAACAATGCAGGGTGTTCCATTTGAGTTTAAAAGTTATGGCTGTTTGAAATTTCCAAAAAATGTACCAGTGGAAATGGAACACTGGAACACCACAATTTAGCGTCGCTTAAGTTCTCTAAGAATACAAAAAATCAACTTAATATCATTTTGCCGGAAAAAATTGTGGACACTTTTGCGCACTATATCATGCGTCAATTTTTTTCTTTAAATATAAATATCTCATAATACGTAACTCCTAGCTATAGGAGTTACGTTAATTGATCCTATATTATTATAATATAATGATTAATAATTATTTATTATTTATTATTATTATCCTAAAATTTTCCGTAGAATCCAAAAATAAAATAATATACAGGGTGTTACATTTAAAATAACGACGTTCATGTCGTCTTCCGGTATAACTGGAAGTGCTGGAGAGTTCTACATATTTTGGTTGCGTTTGCCCTAGAGAGTTTATTATATTACCAAGTTTTCAAATTTTTCGGATTAGTACCTTCCCAGATTATCTATATATATATATAATTACAGACACAATAAAATATAATAAAAACTATTTTATTTTACTCTTTTTTTTTTTTAATTTACACTTATACGCAATATTTGAAAAATCTTTTTTGTTCAAAATTGTTTTAACACATGTTCTTTGCTGTTTCACAGAGTGTACCATTGTGAAACGTGTATATCACATGACTTCAGGTGTATTAATTAATTCCCTTGATTATTCCATAATCAATGATTTTTAATAATAAAGGTTGGAAATAAAGAACAGAATTACTATAATGCAGTCTTTGTTGGTTGTTCGTCAGTCATTAGTAAAACCCAATCAACCGCTCGAAAATCTCCAGGTGCGAGAGATGGAATACATGAAGTTGAACTGCTAGGGGCACAATCAGGGATAATTGATTAATATGAGGAAATCACCAAATCCATCTAGCATATTAATTATCACGTAGTACATTGCTTTGTGTTTCAGTGGAATAAAATATTGTGTCTGAATGCGAAGCTGAGTTCACTACAGAGCGTAAATTTCACGGAAAATTAAATAATTATTGAAAACAGGACTTATACCTAAATTTAATGGAATCTGTCAGTAAAGTATATAAAAGATGTTCTGACATGTTTTAAACTTAACAATTTCAAAACATATAGTGCCTGTTATAAAATGAGATCTTTAACAAATGCTCTACTAAAATTAGATATATTTTCCTAAACTTATGTATCCTCCAAAATAAATAAATTGGTATTATGTAGCTGTATTAATTCATAATGTTTGTCCAATCGACTCGGTATACATAACGCTATAGTTATACAAGTTACATATATACAGGGTGTCCCAAAAACATACCGACAAACCTTAAGGGGTGGTAGGGGACATGAAAACAAACCTTTTTTGTTTAATAAACATATGTCCGCAAATGAGTCGTTTGGACTGTAGAGCAATAAGATGTTTTAAATCATACCCAAATAACTAAATTAATTCTAGATTTAGTTGGATTTATACTGCATTTCGTTCAAAATTTTTTGTTTCAACCTCGCTTCTTGTTGGGAAAAAAAATGGGAACAACTCCTTTCAAAGTCCTCGACAAAGTCGAACACGAACAAAAAGTGATTTATTAATGTCCTCTTGAACATTTTTTACAAGTGAATATTAATGATTGATCAGTGAAATAAACAAAATTTAAAAACCATTCTTCCTTTCTTCTGCCAAACGGCTCATTGGCTGACATATGTTTATTGAACAAAAAATGTTTATTTTCATGTCCCCTACCACGCCTTAAAGTTCGTCGGTATATTTTTGGGACACCCATGTTTACAGCTTACAGAATAAGCATATCCCACACAATTTGGGAGTGGGTGGGAGTAGGTAGAGATCAAGATCCCTAAACAAGTAGGTTACCTCAGTTTCGAGAAAAAATTCTATTGGTTAGTTTGAGGTTACGTCATCTGGCGTCCAGAAAGCAGCGAAATTTTGATATGATTACTGGTAAATATTGCATTTCATGATGCTTAAGAGTATAATTTTACTATAACAGTTTAAAATACATGTATTGTATACATGTATACATAACAAAACGTTTTACAGGTAAACATTAAACCGTAAAATCAATAAAAAATACATAACACAACTACAAACTTTTATGCGGACCTCTTAGATATGGTAGGTATATGTGTATTTTAACGATGTAGATATGATATGAATGATCTATCAAATTGAGAAATGAATAGCTACTAGTACGTATAAATTAGTTACTAGTGCAAAATACTTATTCATACTTACTTACATAAAATACTTATATCATACAATTTCAGAACTTTAAGAAATGACACGAAAATGTATATATAGTAATTTTGTCTTGTACGGATTCTAAATGGTTTTAAAATAATAGAAACGAAAAACTGCAATGATCTATTAAGAATAATACATTTTCTTATTCACTTTTAATTAAGTTTTAGGTATAACTGCAGATATTTTATTTTCATTATGTAACTCAAATTACATTTGATTCATTGCATTCACAACTGGATTTTTCGGAAACCTGTGATATAACACATCTTTGTTCAGAGCTTTGGTAATTTCCAGTCTATTATGGCATATAGCAACAGCACATCGACACCCTGCCATCTTGCTGAAAGATCAAATTATTTTATATTTTCATCCTACATAAAACAATACAGCTTCGGTCACTTTAAATAATGAGATAGCCCAAGCATGTGGGGGCGGAATACTTTTTAAGTGAAGGACAACGTAATTTGACAGAAATGATTGCTGGTTTACTTACCTAAGTGCTTATTTATTAATCTATTGTAATTCTACACTTGGTTCACAAAACAGGATCAGGATTGACAGATTGTTCAGGTCTTGTCAAATTTAAACACATTAGGACATTATGAGAGAGACAATGATGTACATAAAAAGAGTGAGAGGCAAGGTCGCCAGATGACGTCGCTCATCCCGGTGTACACCGCAACACCCTCTCCTACAAACATAGAACTGAGGTAACCTACTTGTTTAGGGATCTTGGGTAGAGATGGAGTATTATTATTTTTTAAACCCAATGAACATATTTATTTTATTATTTATTTATTATCAGCCAAGTTTAAATTAAGGTAGATAAGCCTAAAACATTACGATACGACATCGTTTATGTTCTTACTCAACGTTGCTTCCCAAAATATTTTCGTGTTCTGAACACATTATTATTGAATGCACTCCCTTTCCTCCCTTTGAAGGTTGCGCCCTTTGGCTAGTATTTATGAGTAGAAAAGAATGTATTTTTTAGTTTATTTACGTACATCTTATAATATCAGTCATAATTATTTTTTAATTTTTCAACTCTCTTCTCTGTTCAATCATTATATTGACATGTAAGAATCACATGCATTCTTTGGCTCTTTATATAGGATGTCCCAAAAACATACCGACAAACTTTAAGGGGTGGCAGGGGACATGAAAACAAACCTTTTTTGTTTAATAAACAAATGTCCGCAAATGAGCCGTTTGGGCTATAGAGCAATAAAATGTTCCAAATACAAAAACAAAAATAACTAAATAAATTATTGATTTAGTAAGGACACTACTGTATTTCGTTCAACATTTTTTGTTTCAACCACCCTTCTTGTTGGGAGAAAAAATTTTCTTTATTACATTAAATATTCCAAAGATGCCAGTTTTAAGACCGTAGTATTATTTGTAACTTATTTAGTTTGCCTCAGAACATTAGCTTTGTTGATTTTTATTCAAAATTTATATTTAAAATGGACGATAATTTCTCATTTCAAGAACTTACCAATATGCACCTTGCTTATGGTGCAGCAAATTGTAATGGAAGAAAATCTGCACGCTTGTATGGACAGAGATATCCGGAACGCCGGCAACCTCATCATACAACCTTTGCTTCCATCCATCGTTACCTTAGAGAAAGTGGGAACCTAAGGAGTCCTGGTGATGGTGGTCGTCCAAGAACAGCTCGTACACTATGGAGGAAAATCAATTTACAAGTGTTCACGCAATTGCACACCAAATGGGATGATGGGATGGAAACGCGGACAAGCTTTATTAGCTTTCTGCCAATGGTTTTCGGGTGACAACTTAATAGAACTTCACTTCGGGAGAATAGTATTGTTTTCTGATGAGGCATATTTCACGCACGATGGTTATTTTAATGGTAGAAACAGTCACATTTGGCATGATGAAAATCCTCACGATGTGGTCTCTAGCAGAAGGAACCAAGAACAATTTTCTGTAAACATATGGGCTGGTATTGTTGGAGAGAATCTATAAGTTCACTGGCTACTTGCCTTGCTATTTGAACGCAGATATTTATCTCCATTTTCTGCAAACTGTTTTGCCTCTATTATTAGGAAATGTCCCTTTAGACATTAGAAATAACATGTGGTGTCAAGATGACGGCGCACTTCTGCATTTTGGTTTGAACGTCCGATGAATTGGAAGAGGAGATCCCGTGGCCTGCCTCATGCATTCTCCCGATCTCAACCCCTTCGATTTTGTCTTTTAGGGTCGTCTTTAGTCTACGCCTATTCATAATGAGGAAGATCTCTTAGCAAGAATAATGGCGAGTTACACTATGGAATATTTCATATGCCCGCGAGTCAATGAACAGACGGTAGGTACAATCTTTGTATTGAAGCAAATGGTCAACATTTTGAACACTTACTGTAAACTATCATTTAATTATTTATTTATTTATTTATTTATTTATTTATTTATTTATTTATTTATTTATTTTAGAGTACAATGTCCAACGGGACGAATCCCAGTTACAGAACAAGGTTTGAAAAACAACATTAAAAATACATAATATAAAATCATAAAATAGACAACATGAGTAAAAATACAAAAACAACAAATAAGAAATACAAAGATATATATTTCATCAATACAATATCTAGACGACTATGCAAATAAATTTTTAATATATTCAGCTGAATGAAAAAATATATCAAGTCGATCTTGATACATTTGATAGTTAACAGTAATTTAATAAAGAGGGGAGGCTATGAGAATGTTTGTACGGGGTGTTGGCAATTGCAGCACTGAATTAGATCTAGAATTCAGTCGAGGAACACGATATAAAATTCGAGACAGCAGAGAATGTGCATTCAGAGAATTATTAATAATTTTATGCAAAAAGATTAGAGAGTACATAATGCGCCGACGTTGTAAGCTAATTAAGTTGAATGTGGATAACAAAATGGCTTGCGGAATACCACGAACCGGATAGGTACCAAAGTTGATGAAATGTAATGTCTTTAAGTATCTCCGCTGCACCTTTTCTACTTCTTGTGTAATATGAATGTCATAAATTGAACTCCAGACAATGGAGGCGTATTCCAGCTTGCAGCGAACAAAACAATTAAACAGCGTATTAAATGTGGCTGCATTTCGAAAACCCTTAGAATTGCGCAAGACAAAATCCATACTTTTAAATGCAGATTCGGTTACTGAATGAATATGTGTGTCAAATGATAAATTATCACAAAATGTAACACCTAGATCTTTGAATTGCGTGACTCTATTTAAAATAGTGTTGTGCATAATGTAATCAAGACGTTGAACATTTTTCCGACGACTATAAGACATGATATTACATTTACTGATGTTCAACGGTAGGTAATTATCTTCACACCAACGATCTAATACAGATAAGTTGTTCTATAATTTAGAGTAATTAGATGCCGTGTTTATCTCAATAAATAACTTAGATCATCAGCATACAATAAATAATTAACATCGAACAATTCAGTCAAATCATTGATAAATATAATAAAAAATAAAGGTCCCAGAATCGATCCCTGTGGAACACCTGACACTTGCGAAAAATTAATTGATTGAAAGCCCCGGTACTGAACGAATTGGAATCTATTTGTAAAATAAGAGCGAAACAAAGTCAAGAGAGAATCAGATACACCCGTTAAATACAGCTTCTTGATTAAGAGATTTATGATAATTATCAAAGAAACAAAGTCCAACACGACCAAAAATTGATTTATTATTTATGATCACTGAAACAAGCAAAACTTACCAAAACCGTTTTACCTTTTTTCTGCCGAAACGGCTCTTTTGCGGACATAGGTTTATTAAACAAAAAAGGTTTATTTTCATGTCCCCTACCACCCCTTAAAGCTTGTCGGTATGTTTTTGGGACACCTTGTATATCACCAGTAATATTGTGTCTGTATTGTGTCTGTGTATACTTTTAAAATTGTGAGAAAATGTTTTATACATTAACATCGATATGTTTAATTATTTTTAGTTTAATTTTGAAAAATCTTACTTCTTTTAATTACAGAAGCTGTACATATTGTCAAATCAACCTATTTTATATCAAGGACGTAAGTTCCTTGAAGAAATAAAAATAAAGTTGAATTTCATGAAAATAAAAATAAATTTTAGCTGAGAAATATCGACTGCAAAATTTTTCATTTCATTTTACATAAGCTGCTGTGTAGGTACTGGTAATGCCACTGCTTTATAATTTTCAATCATGACAGATATGTGTTTTAGCAATAGGACGCTAAAACTTCTCAAATAAACGATCCACAGCATTCTCTATGCAGGTAACTGCGAGAAAACTCCGCCTCTCCTATTAACAAGCATCACCTTCCTTGCCCGATACACTATAATATAATGCCATGGAAGAGCCGCCTAACAGACAACCTTTTGTTTCGTATTTTGCGGTCACGTTCGCTTCTGCATTCGCGCTACAAAGTCAGGCCGGCAAATTGTCCATGTCATCCTACTAATTGGAATTGATTAGAGACACTCGGGCTTTTGCAGTACCGACAGCTTGTGTAAGCACGCCCAGAGCACGTAAAAATTTTCCCTACATATCGAAATTATCACCACGGGGTATATTTAATGAACAATTTGACAATTGGAGGAAAATGTCAACACATTGAAAAATCATAACTAAATAGAGTCTTTTCATGGTTATTATTAATGTTGATATTATTTATTCGCTTTTAAGCGGTCTATAAAGTTATTTAAGTTAAAAAAAAAAAAACTAAAAGACAATGAGGTTATTTAAATACTGTGATCTAATGAATTTGATATTTTCTTTGTAATTTACAAAGTCCGCCATTAGTGCGGGTACGGAGCATTTGAAAAAATACTGAAATGAAATTTGGTACAGTGGCGGGAACAGAAGGGGGTATTTTTTTAAATTATTTTCGCTTTTTAGCGATGACCATATATGGTGAATAGATAGGTTCAACATTGAGCCAAAAAACGCAATTTTTTAAAATGGCACAGCTTAAATATATCATCAGTTAGATGCAGGAGTTAATTGTTTATAAATTGTAGTACTAATATATAACTATACCGAACTCCTAATTTCCATTTAGTCATATTTAAATTTTACGAATTTTCAACGGTTTTTGACATTTGGTCTTTTTTGTGACAAAATTTCAATTTATCAAAATTAAATGACATTTTAACGATAGGTACTTTAATTTTCGTTATTCTTTGCTTTTTATATAATATAATAAATTATATAATAGCTCATAATAATGAAAAATATTCTGAACTTATTGATAATTCACGGACAATTGGAACTGTTGGAGAAGTATTTAGATATGATCATTTGGGCCATATACCTACATCATTGATAATACAAAGAATAAAATGAATTCTGTGTCCTAGGCTTGTTAGAAATTTACACATATATCTGATAATTACAACTATTCAAAGGAGTTACCAAAACATGTTTCTACATTATTTTTCGTATTACATTAATTTCATCCAATTAACTTAGGGCCGATACATTTGAAGACGGTTAAGACTTGGTTAATTAAACCAAGTATAAATTAAACAAACACGTATGGTATGGTCACACTTATATTACCAGATTAGTTGACTGAGCTTTAACCGGCTTCAAAAATATCGGCTATATGGGCTTTAATTAATAATGGAATATCATCAACACAATACCTAATTAATAAAAGAACAAAACCATATACGAGATCGAGCTTACCGTCTCTTCTTTAAAATATGCTAAAATATTCCAGCTTCTTGTTCCAAGCATACTTCCACTCTTTTTATTAAACTTTCGGCCTGTATCCTTTTTTTATATATTCCACTGATAGCGAATTAATTGCAGTACGAACTCTTTCCATCATCTTTTCTTTTGATTTGGGTAATGAACATTGTGTTTGATAATACCCCAAAAAAATAATCAATGGGTATTAAGTTAGGCTAATGAAGTGGCCAAGGATAAGACGCACCATTGCCAATCCGCAGTTACCAACAAACATCGTTTCTAGGAATTCAGTTATTATTCTAGGTCGTGGAATCTGCACTACAAAAGCGGATCTTATATTTTGCTAATATTCGTTGAATACTAACTGGTAACCGACAAACTTAAATCTCTACAGGTCTCATTCAAATAATTTCTTGTATGAACTTCAAAATACGCCAGAACGCTTATTTGAATTTTTTCGTTATCAGCTTCTGGTATTATCAACGGTTTTCTTCCGATAGGACCTGGTCAAAATGAAACTGTATATAAAAATTTCCTTAACAGTCCTTTGATCGTGTGTTGGTTCGGACAAAACGTGAGTTTAGATCCTTACAAGTCTACATGGATTAATAATAGATTTAGAAAATCTTCATTTCTATGACATAAAGCCATTCATTATTATAAAAGAAAAATAAGAAACATCAAAAATGAAAAGCTTATTTAAAGTATTCCTAAAAATGCCATTTGATTCACTGGCAAAATATTTACATGGTGGCCAATTGAAAAAAAATATGTTTCTTTCATTCAAAGTTGGACAAACTGATAAAATGACCTGTCTCATAAGTCAAATTTGAGTAGTTCGATAAATTATGGCGTGTTCTTTAATTCAACATTTCGATGTGGCGAATCCGGAGAAACAAGTTCTGATTGCTTGATTTGAAAAATTATTCTAATCCGTTCTACAGAATCCAGTTCTGAATATAGAACACAGTTTCTGACGAAAGTGGTATCTAAAATTGACCGTACAATTCAAAAATGTTATTATATACAGACTGTTCCATTGGAAATAAAAACGTTAGTCAAGTTTCCTGTAGAACCTGAAGTGCATCATAGTTTAACATAATATTTATTTTATTTGTGAATGAATTATTATTATTATTGTGTTTATTATTTTGCAGAAATTACCCTAGCACCTATTCTTTAAAATCTATTATTGCAACGTGTTCAACAGTTAATGATTTATTTTTTATTTGCCTTTTTAATGCTTATACTTGGCTATGCAGAGGTCTCCCCTGAGACAGTGGTTTCCTCTGTAATGAAACTGGTGTTTGATAATATTTTATTTTAATTTTATTTTTTTTATTAAAATCCAAATGTAGGTCAAATTATTTGTATTAATGAATTAATTTTTAGTCAATACAATTCAGATTATTTGTTTGGAGTTGATTACTAATTATTTACTAACATTTATTTTCTCAGTCATGATTGTGAAAACTTACATAATTAATGATCTAACTTAATATAATTTATGTCTTTGCCTTTTTCCCCCCAAAATGTTAATAAATTAAGGTAGTAAATTAATTTACTACCTTATTATAGACTATTTGTTTTGTGCTTCTTTGTCTTGATGGTTGCGGACTTCCGGGCTGCTTATCCACAATTGGGTATCACTTTGTGCACTCCAAACAGCTTAAAATTCCGTTTGTTGGTACCCCTTCATCGCCTACTGAACTTTCTGCATCCGATTCGTTATCGTGTAGTATAAAATTTATTTACTATGTGTTCTGATGGACTCTGCCACACTTTCCAACTTTGCATCTGTTTTAGTTACTTTAATTAGTTCTGTTATACATATATGTATATATGTATATATATAATCTGTATGTGCTGGAATAGATAAAAAGGGTAATGTGAATCACATATTAAAGCAGCGAAACTTGAATGAGGGTGTCACCAGCAGCCGAGGAAATTCCATTCGGATAAGGGAATAAACTTGGAAAAATATCTGAGGTCAAAGATGTATGTGAATACTTAATATGCAAAAGATTGTTTCTCTGCTAGTCAAACAAGAATATTAAATTCCAAAACTTGATAAAGTCTGTACAGAATACAACTACAGCCATAACTCAGTTGTGGAATTCTAAAAAGCGAATAGTTTAAATATGCAGGGCAGAATAAATATTTATTACTTTAGAATACTTCTTTAAAACATATGTGTCCACCATGTGCTCTACTTGCTTCCATTATATTTTTAAATTTAAAATGGACATATTCATGTTTCCAGCATTTTCTGACGATTTGAAATAGATTAATATTTTGAATGATCTAAATATACCTACATTTTTTCAATAAACTTCCAAAAAAAGTACACGATTTTCAGTTAAAAGCAACAAACTAATCCAAATTATATATCTGTATTATTATAATAAGGTGTCATTAATTGTCTTTTCCAAAATGTTTTATTACTATCTTTTATGATAACTTTAACCCATCAAGTCTCTTAAAATATAAATTATTTCAAATTTAGTACAGTTGAAATATTGGGTTTGTTTAATATTTACAATTACCTACTATAGATCTGGTTTTAGATATGGCGTAACAAATGCAAAGTGCCGTTAACAAATTATAGAAGTACATAGCAACTCTATATGTGTATATAAAAGTAAATGGCATATGAAGATATTATAGAAGTAAAATTCTAACAAGGATTTCTTAAAGAACTGGATTGATACTTGATTATAGGGAATGGCGCTAGAATTAGAATAAAAGATCACTAAAATTTTAATGCTCGCAAGACTGGGACACACATTGGACATTTGTACTTTATAAAACGAAAGAAAAAGGTTAAATTAGATTTTCAGATGAAAAATTGTTCTCTTCGCGATTACATAGAATTACTACAAATGTAATTTTTTAGAGTAAATAAAATATTCCTTCGAAGAACATAGTATTGTTGTAGATGTCCTGTCACAACCGCTCCGTTCTTTAATCCTGATTTCAATCCTGAGTTATTATTAGAAATATGTGTCAAGTACTATATATTTTTAAATAGCTTAAAGCAACTATAATTATTATAGTGCCTTGTATATTATCTTCTGCCGGTTCAATTGAATTGCCAGAGAATATACAAGGAGTGCCGTTAAAAAGATGTACGATTATCCTATGCCTCGAAAATCGATTCTTTCAGAAGAAAATAGGTATGCCATTTGATTTTAAGTAAAGAACTGTACAAAGAACCCATTTTTGTTTACCCAATACGTTTTATCTGGTAACGGAGACATGAAGACTGCCTGAAAATGGCAAATTTTCAATTTCATCCTGTAACTTAGACACTAAGAGGGCTGTGGAAATTCTGTTTATGGCATCTTTCGTTTCATAAAAAAAAGTATCATAGTGTCATAACAACCGCAACCCTGTATCTTTATTAATAAGCGAGTACGCTTATACTCATGATTTAAAATGGTACACTTATAATTTTAAAAACTCCAGCTAAAAGTCAGCTGAATTTTTCAAAGAGCATTCCATATTTTCGAAAAAAAAAGTTGTAATTACGTGATCACTTGATCGTTCCTTGCATACGGGATAAAAATGATCAATATTCAGTTTTTTATATTAAAAAAATATCTATCAAAAAATCTTCTCACCACTTAGTAAATCAAATCATGACGGTAACACATCTTGTTAAATCATTCAGCCAGGGGCTTGATTAAAATATAAAAGGGGTCTAAAACTAATCAAGATATTTCCTACATGACAGCATAAAAATATAATAACATAAAATTTTAATTACATCAATATAGTATCACACTCCAATAGGTCATGCAGTAGCCGTGGTAGATATTGGTTAACATTATCTAGATTAATAATCTAAGTAGACGTATGCATCGGACGTATATATAAATATTTTCTGGACCATAAGACTATATAAAAATTGTAATAAGTAAAGTTAGGCATTCGCCGCTTTGCCGGACGTGCACGAAATTATGAGAACGGCAAGAGCAATGAACACAGCTTGCTGCTCTTTCCGTTTTCATCATTTGTGAACTCTATTTGTTACACTGATTACATAGTGATATGGCAATATCACTCTGCAAAGAAACAACTGCGAGTACGGTTACTCCAGGTATGGAGGATATGAATTAATGATTAGTGCTTGAAAAGATGTTTCCACAATGCATATAGAATCATTATGTGTGGGTGACGAAGCAGTAAACAATCTAACATATACCTTTTAGTTTAATACTGTAAAGAAATAGTTCAGTGTAGAGTTAAATAATGATGGAAATAAGACTAATGTAGTTTTACACGCAGAACACCCAAACACTGTACTGCACTCGATGCCGATTTCGCCATCCAAGCTGGCATTATCTGGAGATGATTAAAACTGCGCGTCAAGTGCAGTATAGTGTTTTGGTGTTCTGTGGAAAACTACGTTAGTGTTATCTTCACCAAAGGTTCCAGCGTCTTTCAAGAATGATGGAAATAATATTGGAGGATTCAGTCTAACATGATATTTACAAAAACCAGCCAGGTGATTAAAACCGAGCAATGCATGTAGATTGCATTGCTCGGTTGCCAAATTTATACAATTTTACCACCAATTTCACACAATATTCTGTGAGATTATAATCTCGTAGAGAAAGCAATCAAAACAACACGAGCCGATTATACTTGCAATAATCACCTTGAAATAAACAATTCTCCTGTTCCAAATTAGCAATCCAATGCGAATATCAGGATTCAATGTGACAATTATATGCCAGACAATTATATAAATGTATAAGGATTTTTTTTTACTTTTACCTACCGGTACTTTTACCTTTTAGAATTGTTAAGCTGGTCTATCAATAAATTAATTGATACCTACACCAACAACAACAACAACATCCTATTTTAAATTTTCTTCTAAATTTAAGAATATAATTGTTGTGCGTTTTATTAACGGTTAATTAAGTTAATTACATATTTGGATGAAAAATCATGGGTGCGTAATTTTGCCACTATTTCGAAAGATGAAAGAGCTATTAAAGCAACTATTTACCTAATTAACACTTTTAATAGCAATGCTTTGTTGATAACTTGTCAGACTGTTACTATCCAATAAGCAGTTGAAAACCTATACCGAGTGTCTCCTTTTTTAAACACCTCTTAATCTTTGTCATAAAGAAACGAATCAATTTCAAATCCAAGAACTGAAAGACACATACTATTTTAAATATGTTATTACCTACTAGTCCGCCGTTTTGCCCTAGAAACAGAGCGGTATTCAGGACGATAATAATAAAAGTCATAATATTCGTTAAATATATACCTACAATTTATTTACGTAAAAAGCTACGTACTTTGAAGCATTTAGAATATTCTACTATATGTTTATTCCATATTTACATAAATAGAAACATGTATTATCATATAACTAAATAATTATAATAGGTAATTAATAATATTTAAATTTAAAATAAAATTTCATATCGTATCTCGATATTTGCGTTTAAAATTTAAAAGATTATGTTAATTTTTAAATTAGTTATTGTAAAATTTGGTCTGTTCACTTAACATATCGAGATTTTGAAAATTGTTGTCTTTGGAATGTTTATTTCCCTATTACATACTCTTGTTGACGACGTTGAATTGTTGTTAAAATAATGTATTATTTGATTGTCCCAGTTACTATTGTCTTTTGCATTGTTCCTAACATGCCCCTTTTCAAAACTTCCAACATTCAAATTTGTGATAAGTGTAGAAAAATAGATACTGTTTATTTGGTGGTTGTGTTTCCGGATAATTTCCAATATCACTGTTTAAAGCCACAGTAGCATTTCTATTATTTTTAATAAAGCACTCCAACATATCACATTTTTCTTCGTTGGAATAACGGAAATCTATTTGGACGAATTTAAAACAAGTGTCACTCTAACTGTTAACAATTAACTCTATGATTAACAATAGTTAATCTTAACTATCTAAGAAACTGTATTTTTTAAATAATATTATAGCAATAAATAATAATTGAAAATAAATCATAATATTGTATTGATAAAGCGTAATGTTTTGTTATGATTATTATCTTATACATATGTAAATAAACGTGCTAAAACATTATATTATAGTACAAGTTTTCACTTAACCGAACTTAAATTTTAATTGCCTGTATGCAGAATACCTATAATAAATGTCCTAAGTAAGTCCTAAATAGGAATACCTACACTAAGTGCAGAATAACTAATATGTCCCTTGTCAAAATGTCTTGTCAAAATCCAGTTGTGAAGTTGCTCGCGAAAATGTTCCTTTCGTCACTGAAGATTGTCATCACCCCGCTCTTTTTTTTACGTGTGAATTAAGCGCTCAACATCTTCAAAAGTTTCCATTTAATCCACTTCATAAATCATATAATTTTAGGAAAGCAAACTTCCCCGAGCTTTATAATACAATGACGCATGTTGACTGGTCTTTCTTGAATGCATTTCATAATGTCGATTTGGCGTGCGATGCCTTTTATACAAAATTATATTCCATAATCGATGAATATGTACCACAATATGCTACAAAGACGCATAAATATCCGATTTGGTACAGCTATGAACTTAAACAAACAATTCGGCAAAAAGAACATTTCTTCAGACAGCATAAAAAACATAAAAACTCGTTTTATTTTAATAATTTCCAGAAGTTAAGAGCCAGAGCAAAAACACTCGCCAACATAGATTATAAAAATTATTTACTGACTACAGAAGGTAATATAAAAGCAGATCCAAAAAAATTCTGGAGTTTTATCAACAACAAAAAAGGCACTAGTAGGATTCCCGATACAATGCACTACACTGACAACAATTCACTCAATAACCCCGCTGACATCGTCGAGTCCTTTAAGCATTATTTTGAGAGTGTTCTGATTCGATCAGGTGCCACAGATTTTGAAAATATTAGCAAAAACATGGATGTTAACCTGCCCTCAGTAAATATCAACTATTTATCTTGTGATGAAATAATAACATCAGCAAAAAAACTCAAGGACAAATTAACTTGCGGTCCGGACTTGATTCCTAGTTTCTTTGTTAAGGATTGTTGTCACGTGTTAGCGCAACCATTAGCCACATTGTTTAATCTGCTACTTAAACAGGGCAGTTTTCCTGATGTTTGGAAAGTAGCAAGTGTCTGTCCCATTCTTAAGAATGGTGATCCAGTTGATATAACTAACTATAGACCCATCACTTTATTGTGCAATTTTGCGAAGGTTTTTGAGATGTCCCTATACAGTCGAATTTATCCTCTTTTTAAAAATATTATATCACCTGTACAGCATGGTTTCATGGAAAAAAGATCAACTAACACAAATCTTGTTTGCTTTAACCAGTTTATTTCTAATGTCATTGATCATCACGGTCAGGTGGATGTATTGTATACCGATTTCTCGAAGGCCTTCGATAGGATTGATCATAACATACTTTTGCATAAACTTAAGAATTACGGATTTTACGATAACTTACTAAAGCTCTTTTCGTCTTATTTATCATGTCGTTTCCATTATGTCACATATAGTGGATACAACTCGAGTCACTACCTTATTACTTCTGGAGTACCTCAGGGCTCTAATTTGGGTCCTCTACTATTCTCTATTTTTATTAACGACATTACTACTCTTCTCAATTGCAATCAGTTAATCTATGCGGACGACTTAAAACTGTATTTTTCTATATCGAGTATAGATGATTGTGCTTTTCTTCAAAATGATTTGAATGCGGTTGCGAGATGGTGTGATCTGAATAACTTACATTTAAATATGTCGAAGTGTAAAGTAATTTCTTTTACACGTAAATTGAATCCTATACTTTTCAACTATGAAATTAACTCAGACTTCTTGATACGTGCAAAGTCCATCAAGGATTTGGGTGTTTACTTTGACGATAGGTTAACACTTTCGGAGCACATACAACGTATAGTTTCTTCTTCTCTTAGGATGTTAGGTTTTGTGATAAGGCAAGGTCGTGATTTCCTCGGTAATGATGTACTGTTAAGGTTATTTTATGCATATGTCCGCTCCAAGTTAGAGTATTGTTCACTTGTTTGGAATCCTATGTATAATGTTCATATCAATCTCATCGAGTCGGTTCAAAAAAGGTTTTTAAAATTCCTCACGTTTCGTTCAGACAGAAGATATCCTGCAAGAGGCTGCGACTATAAACTTTTGTTAACTCGTTTTAATTTTGACTCACTACAATTTAGAAGATACTTCCACAGTCTGAAATTTTTACACGCACTCTTGCATAACCATATCGACTGTCCTGATATATTAAGCCAGTTAAATTTTCTAGCAGTTAGATCAGCCAGTCGTGCTCCACTAACATTTTATTGTTCTGCTGTCGACACTAATCTTGGATTAAAGTCTCCCATTAGCGTTATGACACGTAGCTATAATGGCATTTGTAACTCCTGTGATGTCTTTAACTGTAATGTAAAAAGTTTACATAATGTTTTTAGAAGCGTTAGTCAACTTTAAATTTTGATACTTTAATTAAATCGAATGTGAGCACTTACTTGTATATACATGTTTTTTTTTTGTTGTGGTTTAAGTCACACTGTAGGTTTGCATACACGTGTTTTTTTTCACTTTTGATCTTTTCATGTTCTTTTATATTATACTTTGTTCTGTAATTGGTGTTTACACTGTTGGACAAATAAAATTATTATTATTATTATTATTATTATTATTATTATTATTATTATGTCCCTATTACTGGGGAGAAATCGCCGGACTTCATATACTTAAATTCATATGAAGGATTTCCAGCAGGCGTGGCTATTGAAGTATCTTGATGCAGTTTATTTAATTACAATTAGAAATATAAATATGGGAAAATCAATTAACATCAGCAGCATATCTAGTTGGTGTGTTGTATTTGTAGTGACTTCAAATTGATTTCTTTTTAACATTATGGATATGCAGGGTGAATTAACGAAAAGTTTCAATCTCGACTACCATTCTATCTGTCAAGGATTCTCGACTACCCTTTCTATCTGTCAAGGATTAGATTCTATGGAAAATGTTCGGACAGGTTGACTTTTGTTTGAAGGGGGTCAATTTATTATTGACATTTATACACGCTGCCTCAAGAAAGATAGTTTACCGCAACTTGTATTTTTTAAATGAAATAACCTGTGTATTTTTACAGATTTGTATAGAACTTCCTTTCACGAATACATTGATATAGGGTTTGATGAATATAGCTCCAATAGTGAAGGACTTAAGCTTACTCTAAAAGAGTGTTTCGTAATAATAATGAGTTGGAAAAACAATAATGATTCGCGGCTATAATACAGTCACTGCAGAGTCTTCCTCCAACACATTATTCTTATGATAACAATTTATGGTCGTTCTCCCTCACTATTAAAGTTAGATTTAGTAAACCCTATATCAATGTATTCGTGAGAGGACGTTCTATCCAAATATATAAAAATATACAGGGTGTTCTATTTAAAAAAATATAAGTTGTTGTAGAACTCTCTTTTTTGGGACAATCTGTATAAATCAAAATAATATAAAAATGTGTCCGTTTTCAAATAAAAAACGACTTGTCGGAACATTTTCCATGGAAATCAATCCTTTGAGAGATAATTTAGGATGAACTTTCCGTTGACTCACCCTGTACAGTAGTTCCCTAAGGAAAATGGGGTATATTTTATACACAGAAAATACGAAATAACTGCACTAGCTGTGATTGGAGCGTGTATTTATCTAAGAATTTCTGAATCGGATTTCTATTTTTTCACAGGATACATCCTGTTAAAAAAAATATTAATAATTAGAATAAAACTACAAAATCCATCCTATATGTAAACAAACATAGAAAAACAAGTTGAACCTGCTCGTTACAGTTAATAATACCGGCATTATGGTAGTAGTACGCATCATAAACATTTATTAGTAGCGTCAGCAACTGGATTTTGTATTTTGTGAAAGCTGAATCAACCTGCTTTGGAAACCGCACCGAATTCTGGGTATTTAACATTTTGCAGGCACTGATGAAAAATATACAAAATGATATAAACTATACTAAATTAAGCTACTCTAAACTAACCGCACCAGAATAATTACATAAATTATAATGCATATAAATTCAACAGGTTTTGCTAATGTCGAGAACTAAATAAAGGGACAAAATAGGACAATATATAAAATAACTCATAGTTTGTGCAAAAATAGTCATAGCTAGGCATTCTTTCTACTTACAGAAATTGTAAACTAGTAACATTTCTCTGTTTTTATTGCATCAGTTGATATTACATATTCTTCTCTAAATAGCAAGTTCTGTGTATCATGTTTATCCAGTATTACTTGGTCTCATTTCAAATAATACATAGGCACCGTTAAGATAAAAATATTTTTTATATCAATTACAAATGCACATATACTTAAATAATTATAAAATATTATAATATTATATTTTAGTGGTATAATTTCTATATAACTTTCTATCATTTATAGATATTCAGTCGATACATAAACTAAGAGATTAGTGAAATTAGTTAGACTAGTAAAATTATCCAAATATTATCACTCCATGAAGTTAAAATATTCCTTCTTACCTAACCTACATATACAAGGATATAAGCTCATAACTTATTATTTACAAGAACAAAACGTGAATGCCTACTGTCCACGGTGATTCACTTTCGAGTGTGTAACATGGGTATCTCGCTTATTATAAAAGATAGACTGTAGGTTTAAATTCAGCAAAGTTGCGGAATTTCGTGCTCAATAAGTTGGCGTAAAGAAAACTCCCATATCTGCTTTTGTTTTTGAGTAAGAGGCAAAAAACAATTTTTTCCGGTTTTCGTTTTCTGGCCATAACTTCTATATTTTTGAAAATATTGGCGTATCGTTTTCACATTATTAGGACACTTTCTTGAGACAAATACGATGCCGTAAACCGTTTTTTAAAAAATGTCACTTCTATTGTAAATCATCGTCAACTTTATTTTTTCTTATGGACGCCATATTAATTTTTCTCATATTTGAATAAACCGTTTTTTTCTGAATACAACAATATAATATATGTTAATATTTGCTTAAAAAATAAGGGCATTATGAAGGAAAATAAGTATTTTTTTTTAAATCTCTAGTTAGCCATGGCTATGACAGTCAATTCTCATTGTCATTGTGATTTGTCAATTCTTGACAAACCACAAATGTCACTTATAATTTTTATAAACTGCATCTGTGGAGTACTTTTTACATTGACTAACGATGTAGGTATACAACCGAAGAGAAACAAGATATAGATATTTATTACAGATGTAACAAAAATTTAAACAGAACAGTTGAAGAATATTTAAAACATATCCTGAAAGACGACAACCATGCAAGAGATATATTACTAAACTGGACTGTAATTTAAGAAATTATACGTCCATACCTATTTCATGGTTTAGAAAAACTACCATAATTTCTTAAATTACAGTGCAGTTTAGTAATATATCTCTTGCATGGTTGTCGTCTTTCAGGATATGTGTTTAAATATTCTTCAACTATTCTGTTTAAATTTTTGTTACATCTGTAATAAATATCTATAATATCTTGTTTCTTCTCGGTTGAATACATCGTTAGTCAATGTAAAAAGTACTCCACAGATGCAGTTTATAGCAATTATAAGTGACATTTGTGGTTTGTCAAGAATTGACTGTCATGGCCATGGCTAACGAGACATTTTAAAAAAAAAAATTCTTATATTCCTTCATAATACCCTTATTTTTTAGGCAAATATTAACATATATTATATTGTTGTATTCAGAAAAAATCGGTTTATTCAAATATGAGAAAAATTAATATGGCGCCCATAAGAAAAAATAAAGTTGACGATGATTTACAATAGAAGTGACATTTTTTTAAAGAACGGTTTACGTCATCGTATTTGTCTCAAGAAAGTGTCCTAATAATGTGAAAACGATACGCGAATATTTTCAAAAATATAGAAGTTATGGCCAGAAAACGAAAACCGGAAAAAATTGTTTTTTGCCTCTTACTCAAAAACAAAAGCAGATATGGGGGTTTTCTTTGCGCCAACTTATTGAGCACAAAATTCCGCAACTTTGCCGAATTTAAACCTACAGTCTATCTTTTATAATAAGCGAGATACCCATGTTATACACTCGAAAGTGAATCACTCTGTACATAGGCATAACGGCAATAACGTTTTACGAAAATCGCAAAAATAACTCCTAATAAAAGTAGATATAAGTACATTTCTACGTTACATACTTTTAATTTAAGTCTACTCAGCTGTATCTATCTAAATGGTACTATGTGGAATGGGAGATATAAGAGTCCGCAAGATCCGAACTACATTATGAATAATATATTATAAAAATATCCGTTACTTAGTAACGAATACAAAGTAACGAGTACTCGTTGGAAAAATAAAGAGTACTTCGAGTACTAGAAAATAACTGTACTTGACATCACTAGTCTCCAACCTAGTCGAAACTTTTAAAGTTAAGAATCTAGGTACCTTTATTACCTTGTAACCTTGGTACTGATTTATTACTGGATCACTTAGGTAAATAATTATTTAACTTTGAAAATAAGTATTTTAAAAGTATTTGCTGACACAAGCTGGACAGTTAGTAGTGGTAAGAAACACCCCGTATAGTGTCCTCTTTGGGTCTTGCTACTATATGTTTGACAATTATTATTGTCAAATTGACAGATAACTACCTGCTTTTGTGTGTTTCTTTTTTTCACACCTATGATGTGTTCCTTATCATTATTAACATTCACGATCCCCATTAAGCAATCATGTCGCAACATTATCTATCCATTCCACCACTTATGGCTGAGCGCATAATAAGCGCGAAGCCGGTCAGTGTTGTCTGGTGGTTGATCTCGATTAAAGATGTGACGACTCTTCTGGAGGTGCTGGAGTAATGTAATGCTAGTCGGGGCACATTTTCCGTGAAGTAGTTGTTTTCGACATATCCTTCCAATAAACTAGACAGTTTTTACTATTATATCAATTCTTGGTAAATTTTACAAAATAACAAATACATTTTAAAAATGTCCAACTGTGGTCTGTTAATGTAATGTAAGTACTTGAAAACAATTCCCATATTGGTTCAATTCATGAAATTAATTGTATTAAGAGAAATGGTTGGTTGAGATTACATCCACTACACTGTTGTGTATAAAGAATAATGTGGTTGAAGTGACATTTTATACAGTTTAGATTTATTACAAAAAAAATACCTCCAGAAAACCACTGATGAAATTTATTTAATTTACTAAATACTTATTTTATTATATATTATACAGTGCTTTTTTTGGGGCAACTTATATAAATTTGCCTTGAGACTGCACTTTGAATATTTAATTTATATGCTTCTGGCATCCTGTTTTTTGTTATTTTACAGATGGCATAGTCCCGAAAGAGACTATAATAAATAATTAAAAACTTCAAAAAACTATGGCTTATTAGTGGTTTTAAGCAATTTTTTTTCCCTCAGCGTACTGAGGCGGCATTTAATTATTTTCACTTATATCTCTCATGGATAATAAAGTTCGTTGAACTTTAAGCCGATTATGTTACATGGAATATAGGAGAAACTAACTCCGAAATCAGTTTTTTACTTTATTCTGAGACAACAATTATTTATACCATGTACGGTAAAAATTTTGCACTGTATAATGTTAAAATAGAGTTGATGTTTTTAGCTGTTAAATAGTAAAATAGCAACACCATTTGAGTAATAAATTAAACAGCAATCCTTAACGCTTAAAATAATTCAAAGCTTTCGTAAATTCTGTTTTAAAGGTTAAATAATATTTTAAGAGTTGCTTAAAGAATAAAATGTAACTCATAGATTAAATTAAATCGAAATTAAAATGTATACACGCTTAACTAAATGTGATTATCACTGCTAAGAATCTCACAACTTCTTTAAAGTATAAGAAACCATAAATACCAAAACGGTTGTAGAATTGAATGTTAAATGTGTAGCAACCTCCGTTCAGAACACAATTGAATTCCGATGATTCATTTATGAGATGGTAGGACAGACAATACTTCACAAATGAGATAACAGAGAATATGCCGATTTAAAACACATTAAAGAGATATCGGAAACTATTAGAAATACATGGCGGGCAAAATATCAAAAGGATAATAGCAAAATTATAGGCTGAATTTGTTGTGAAAAGCAGATAGTCTCACTAGATGAGGAGCGGTCTGAATATACCTCCCGCTTTCGATGCGCAGCACCCCTTGAGCTTTCGTGCAACCGCGACACTCACAACACCCCTGGTACAACGGAATTTGTATTGCTCAAGTCTTAGATACTTCAACCACGCCATCTTCAGATACGTAATAGATGGTGCAATATCCAGAAAAAACTGTAAATCACTTTCTCTATTCTATCCATAAAGTCAAGAAATTCAGTCTCTACGCATAAGAAATTCTGCTAATTGCAATAGAATAATCAAATTTCTCTATATTCATCCTCTTAAGCCATTGTAGATTCTCATGTGAACACATTACGAATCTCGATCGATTATGGAAAACTTATAATTAGGGAAATATAAACATTTGGTGGTATTCCAACGTCGCTTCTGCTCCCTTACAGTCAAAATTGGTACTTGGTATTATTTTTCGATCTGCAAAATTCATTTTTTATATAAAATTTGTCAAAAACCGTTAAATCTTGAAAGGGCGTTGGAACCTTTGGTGTGAAGACAACACTGACGTAGTTTTCCACATGACATCAAAACACTTTACCTAATACACTCGACGCGCGTTTCGCCAACCAAGTTGGCATCATCTGGAGATGATTAAAACTCGGTTAGACTCAGGTATAGGATGTTATACCCGAAAAGTGTTTAGAGTTTCCCAAGAATCTAAAAATAAAATAATATACGGAGTATCTTATGCCACCATCTTCAAAATATTTTTTCCGGATGGTCCCCATCATTGGTATGCTACCAAATTTTCAGATTTTTGCTAATTATAGTTTTCAATAATCGATCGATGGATTTCGTGACGGGACACTGTATTTCTACCACTCAACAATATTCCTGCATTTGCAGGAATCTATCAATGATATAGGATTTAAGAGAAGTGTTTTATTTAGTGCAGATTAATTATTTTTATTATTATTAGCTAATTTTATTTTCAATAAATAAAAAATGCTTACGTAAATTATTTTGCTGAAGACAACTGGTTTGTGATAGGTACATCCTATAGAAAGAATAAACTGCTCCATTCTCAAGTTTTCAATAATTAGACTAGGAAGTTATTCCGACTAATACTATCACTGGTTCCCAAACATTCTTTCTACTGACAGTGAACTAATGAAAATAAAACAAAATAACAGAGTGGAGACATTAAAACTGACACTATCCCAATTTTTGCTGATTTATATTATGCATCAAAGCAAAAGTGAGATAAGTGATCAGTTTTTTATCCCGAGTTATTGACTTCTGTTCTCCAAATAAAATAAAAGTGACTTTTATTGAACTGTTTGTTTGAAATAACTTCCTAAATAATAAAAAATGTTCGGAGATAAAGAGAATTTACAGATCTATATTTTGGTGTCTACTTCAGTTGTTTCTGTTCTAGGGTTTGGTTTCGATTTGGTTAATATCCTCTTAATAACTACTTATCGATACTTTTTATGAAAATGTGAATTTTGTAATTTTTGAATTAATGAATTATCTAAAAAGAATAAGTTATGTAAGTGACATAACACTGACGCAGTTTTCCACATAACACTATAGCTGCACTCGACGCGCTCTTCGCCAACCAATTTGGCATCATCTGGGGATGATGAAAACTGTTCAGATCAGTTTTAATCATCTCTATCTAATCTTTTGGTAACTTGAATTTGTTTCGGAGCCAGTACTTTCGTTGCCATAGCAACCAATTTCATTTTATTAAATGGCACCACGCTATTTTCTGTTCTTATTTGGAATCAACTCTTTTTTACGTATGGACGTGTAGAATGTGTAAGGGGTTGCATTACAAAATTTTTTAAAAATCTATAATTTCAGTAAAAATGTAAAAATCCGAATTAGACAGCATTGCCGAAGAGACGTAGTGAAAATTTTGACACTTGCATGTAACGTCAATTTGTTAACGTGACATAAGTTAATCAAAACTTTTAAAATGTGTCTTATAAATTTTTAAAATTAAATTAAACCAGTAAAATATGCTATCAACCCGATGCTGTCCCATGATTTTTATGTGGCAATATCGATTTATATTCAGAGTGAGTTTCTTTCGATGATTTCCCATGTATAGTAGCAATAAATCTGGTCTGGGTATTTGCATTATTTCTACAGCAAATAAATTAATTTACCTAAAACCATAATTGATAAAGCGACTCTCTCTCTCTCTCTCTCTCTCTATCTTAATACTCTCCTATACAGGATAGAATACTTAATGTATCATCCATATTACAATCCAACTTGAATAATTGGATTTGGAGTATGTATTTCCGACTTGCGATGCGAGTATTTTAAAATTGTCTTGCTTTCATTGTAAAAGTAAACAAATTCATGATACTTTTATATGACAGGTTTCCTATACTATCTGGTTTTGCTAAAGAAACAACGTTGAAGATGTATACAGGGTCATTCAGAACCTATCCATAATAAAATTTGGGGATGTTCAACATACATGTGGTAGTGCAAAAAGAAATTTTTTTGGCGGGGTCTGAAAAGTATTTAAAAATTTTTCATTGCCCGCCGCTGGATACTGGTCCACTGTAATGGAGTGACCTTGCGACTGACAATGCAAACAGGCTAGCACAAAAAAACTTCGGAAGATCTGAGAGAATACCGACACCCGGCGCAAAAAAGATTTGCAGCGTTTTTACTTTAAAATAAACTTAAAGATAGATAGATCTGACCAAAGTGACGTGTCTTTAAAATTAATAAAATTTTGTTACACTAGTTTTTAAGAATTGCGCTACTTGATTACTAGGTATTAGAAACATGAAATTTATAAAAAATTTGCACATACCTTGTTACAAAAGCTGTTCGAAATAATATTCCTGGACTTGTACACAATTTTGGGCACGCCCTTATCCAATTTTGCCGCACTAAACCGAATGTTCCTCCTGGTTGCTGATCTTGTAAACGCAAATTATTAAGTAAATTGGGGATTTTCAGCATTTTGCTGCAACAACCACTCACAAAATCTAACTCGTAATCGATAATCCATTGGTAACAGTGCTTGGACATGCTGGATATGATACGGATAAAACTGAGCTTCGTGTAGTAAGCGCCACACCGTTGATTGAGATACCCCAAACACCTGCCTAGCGATCTGATTTGTACTTATTCGCGGATTTTCACGGACCAGATTCAACACTTGTTCTTCAGCTGCTAAAATATGTTGTGGTCGTCCCGGGCCACCATCTCCTCCTGGATTTGCACGTAAATTACCAGTATCACGGCCACGTTGTACCACTGCCGTAAAAGTTGTATAATTTGGCGTGTGTCGATTGGGAAATCGTTCCGTATACAAGCGCGAAGCTGCCTATGAATTTTATTCAACTTCGCCATAAATAAGAATCATGTCCATTAACTTAGCATTACTGTACACATAAGCCATTTTGAAAATTTACACACTCAACACTTTACGCACTTTACAACACCCGCGAAGCGACACTACTAGACTGACGACTCACAGATAATACAGATATTATCCCCACTCCACCATTATTCGGTCGGTTTTAACTTCCAAACAAAAACGTGTCTACTTTTTTATCACATTCTTAGGAATGTGGTACTTATATCAAATGTTGAAGTACAGTTGCCCAGCTACGTAGTTCTTTATAATGGTATTACTTTAAACATTGTTTACGGGAAATCCTAATTACTTTTATTACAATTTTTTTGGTGATATCGATTTCTTATTTAAGGATGCACATATCCTCAAAGTTTTAGAGATGAGTTCTGAATAACCCTGTATATCAATTATATACCACCTCCAAAAAAAGCTTGAAGAATTGGACGACAAAAAGTCATCTATTAATATCAACACAGACCTTGCTAAAATACAAAATAAAAGGACGCAAAAAATATATGGATACAAAAGAAAAGCGGATACCTATTTAGCTGTATTACAATGTGCGGAAGGAATGAGAAAGCAAAATTTAAATAAAGCCTTTAAAGAAGTTCCATTCAGATAGTGACAGTAGACAAAACTAACATTCCAGCAGAAACATAATTTATTATATAAAGTATGTGACTTTGTCTTACAGGGTGACAAAATTTAATACAATATTTTTATTATCCAGTTCTGTAAAAAGTGTGTATGTGTGAAAAAATATTCTATGCAACTGATTTTTCAAATAGCTGCTATTTAAAAAATCAAAGTTGTGTGAAATTATAAAATAAATTCAAGGTTACATAATATGTGGCTCAAGCGTTCTCTATCTAGGAAATAGCTATTTGCTATGTCTATATAATAGAATATCAAGCTACATTCGAAATAAAGCAATACTTACATTAATTGCAATAGCAAATTTATAATATATATAATAGCAAAGTTATAGCAATTTTACATTATTCTTTTACCAGCCCTTGTAATGTACGCGTATGGTACGATCATGGGTTAATTTGCAACTTTTATTACATACTATGAATAATTAATTTACATAATAATACATTTACTGTAGAAATAATTGTCTACTCACAGATTCTCAATGTGACTCCAAAATATCTCAAGAAGCTAGTAAAGATAAAAAAAAATAATCGACCGCTCCTTTCAATCTTGAAGAGAGTTGGAACCTTTGCTGTGAAGATAACACTGACGAAGTATTCCACATAACACCAAAACACTATTACATTCAAAATAAATTGAACTACGGCATCACAAATTTATGTCCATTTTTACTAGGCGATATATGTTTCAGAGTACCTGTGCTATCTCTGGTGATTAATAAATTAAAATTGAAATTAAAATTGTTTCTTACTATTTTTGATTGTAGATTATTGTTAGTTTTTTTAATAGTTCTGACGATGAATCAATGAAACAAACTTCATGAGACATGCTAGAGGAGATCTAGGAAAATAAAACTATGTTTTATTATCGATTGTCTGTATTGTGTCTTGGCATTTAATTTAATTTTTAACTTAATTTTGCTTGAGTCTTCACAAAACAACGAGCAAACAAAAATCCCTTTCCCTCAGTCTCATTGTCACATTTTAAATATATCCTAAACATTAATGAGATTGAGAAACATATCTAAATTAGTATTAGTCAAATTAATAACACATGTTTATTAAATTAAACAATATAATACGACTAATATCATACTCGTATCTAGTAGCAGTAACCTGTCTGTGGTTATTCATTAGTTCGATAGTTCAATAGTTTAGCATCTCTCAATAGTTGGTTTCTTGGAATAGATAAAATAAATGGTTAATTATTGTTTAATAAACAAATTAATACTGTTTAGTTAGGTTAAGTTCTTGGTTGAATATTGAATATTTACTATTAAATTTACAGTTCTATTCGCTAATTCAAAGTCGTATTGTTTCTGATGGATGTTGAATCCTATTCTGCAACTCTTCAAATAAAGTATTATTGTGGTTGACAGACAAGTGTACTTGTTTGAATTCATTCACCAGTTCATCCCAGAGACTTGACAGTTTTTGTGGAATTGGTAATCTTTATCGGCAAATAGATCTATCCCAACATCTAAAAGCGTATTCTTAGTAACATTTCGACCTATTCTGAACTCGCTCAAGGAACGCATTGACTGATATACCTTTAACGTCTCTAGAGAATTTCTTCAGATCCCATTTATGTGATGGGATCATCTTGCTAATGGCTTCGGTACCAGGGTTAAGTGGAGCAGAATTTGCTATAGAAGATGATCTCATAGCTTGACCAAGTGGTACTAACCCCAAATGGATTGTCCAATAAGCTCAGCCTTGGTGGCATAGAAGGTTAACTTATTCCCTTCTACTTTTCTTCTCACTTTAAATTAAATTTTTCTTGTTAGAAAGAGCAGCAGCAATAAGTTCTGATTTCATTTTCCAGAGTTGTCGTCATCATCAGTATCCAAATTTATCCACTCTCCAAAACATACGAGAAAGCTTGGCCTGCGATTTATGAGCAGCTCCGCTACTCCTCATATCATCGAAGTTGTCAACTAATTTTACAATATCCTCCATTTTTTTAACAACAGCTTCATAATCTTGCTGGAAAATGTATGGATATTTGTGTGGGAGCGGGAGCAGAATATTATTACTTCGTGGTGGATAGCAAATGAGCCCAGGAACGCCTTACGATGTTATAACTGTAACTACAATTTAGTATGAGAAAAAGATAAACCTGGAAACATTATCAATTACATGGAACAGTACGGGTTGTATTTTAAGAACGCTAAAAGTTTGGTGAATGAATACAGAAGCAATTAGAAAAACTTTTCCGCCGACGAAATCTGATCAGCGGGGAACGATTAAAACTTCCTGTATTTAACTGATCAACCACGGAGCTTCCTATATACCAAATAATCAAAATTCGTTACATTGGAAATCTTATAAGTAATTATTTCGAAAATGGTTACTCGTAGCGAGTACCGTAACGAACACTTTTTTGTATAAAAAAGGTAAAATACAAAAACACATCATCAAAGATATAAATACACTAAGGAGCAAAAGTTGTTTAAAAAAATTATGTTTTAGAGATGCGCAAAATTATGCGATCAGATATGATTTCGCATCTTCGCTGATCTCTATATATTGTTAAAATATATGGATTTTTGAAAAGTTTATATTAAAAATAAAAGTAAAGCCTATTGGATTACTGGATTATAAAATTATAGGTATAAAAAATAAAAATATAAACAAGCAAAATAAAAAAAGATTATAATGAGTATAACATCAAATCAAATTTAATACATAGGTGTAGAAAAGACGATCGTAAAACAATATCATATGACATAAATGATCCTTCCCGCACTAGAAATATTCACTCACGCACGAACTTATAGTAAATTGTAAGATGACTATTATATTTATTCTTCAAAGAGGTGATGGATGGTGCCGTGACGATAATATCATTAAAGATATTCCAATAGGTAAAGATGCTATTCGAATAGAAGTTCTAATGAATGGTGATGCCGTACATTTATTTTTTTTATTTGAAAACTATGACCTCGGACCCGTTAGTTTTCGTTCAAAACCAGTAGATGTTTTCATGTTGTCGACTAAGTACATGTCGTTCAAGATATGATAAATTTGAGGATAGCGCATCCTTGGGTTCTTCTCTAGGGCATACTGGGAAAATGAAGACCATTTAATATCCTTTGTCAAGGTGTACGGTAACAAACTGGTAGGTACTCACTTAGTAAATTTCCTTTGAGGATTTTCCATAAGATTTATGCTTCTTATAAGATCAACAAACCTGCATTGTATTCTATTTCATAACGGATATAAGTTTTGTTTAGACTGGTAAAATTTGTGGGAAACGGCGTTCAAAGGATGTTTCTATAATAAACTACCAGCTAATCACACTTCGAACAGTTACGTAAATAGAAAAGATATATGAAGGAACATATAAGAAAAAATCATAATATTTACATAATTTTTCTTTACTTTATTATATAACTATTATAAAATTCAGTTATGTATCTTCTGCGTAATGAAGATCTCTGTTTCTTCCAAGTTTTTTAACTGTTATGTAACAGCAACAATACTATGTTTATTTTTTACACAGGAATAATGATATGGCACATTTATATATTAAAGTGTTATATTGTCGACGTAAGCCGTATAATGTAACTTATATTTAACCAATATGTGATAATTACATATGTTGTTATAAATAGTTATTTACCACATAACCACTGCAATTTTTTTTATAAAAATAATACATAATATCATAAGAACAAAACAATTATGTAAAATCCATGAAAGCAAAGTGTACTCCACTTGTAAATTGTAAACTCACTTTTATGGTTTTTTGTGTTTAAACTTGTGAGTTAAAGTTTTTATTCTTTATTGTGCATCGATCTTGATAACTTTCGTCTACCTAATATGGATAACAGAAAAATAAAAAATATTTAACGCCTTCTAAAAGATAAAACCGGAGGAGAATTCAATCTGACGCGAACAACTTGGAAAAAGTAAAATTAAATCCAGGATGCTGCGCTACAAACGTCGCTCCCCTTACCGTACCTGATATCTCTAGGTTTAATGTGTCAAATAATGATGTGCCTAGTTGTAATTATGATGAGATTTCAGATTGTAATGTAACATGCTATATATCTATGGAAACTGTAACGGAAAAAGAATTGTATCGTTCAACCACTATGAGTTCTGAAACCCGTAAACTTTCCACAGTAAACACTAAGAGAAGATTTGAAACCCTTAACACTATCTACCGTGTTTATTACATTTTAGTTAAATAATATGGAGAAGTAAAGGAAATCTACATCCTGAGTACAAAATACCTCAAAGGGCAGATATAGTGAGTATACCTCCACCACGAGTATGTCTTAGGCATGGTTTTAAATTTGTTTACTGTGTAGTTTAACCAAATAATCAACTTGAAATTTACAATGTAAATATTTTTAGATAATATGTTAAAAAAAGTCTTGCCCTCCCAAATAATAGGCATTTGTTTTAACTTCTTAGATCTTGTGAGTATCATATACAGGTCTACAACTGCAGATAATTCATGTACTTAAAGTCAGGTGACACAATGTAATATCTGATGTATCGTCTACCTTTAAGTATATGAATTATCTTCAATCGTAGACCGGTGCGGCACTGGCGAGACCTAATAGGTTGAAACAGTTATCCGTTGTTTGCTTGACCAATACATTCATGTGTGGTAGAGATTACCCACTATAGATATTATATATTCACGGCATACTTTAGTTCTATAATCATGTCATAACTATTACAGTATTAAATTATAAACTGGAAATAACAGTTATTTTGTTAGAAAATGTAACACTTATATAACAGATTTGTTAGAATAACATAATATGGCTACATCACTAATCTGTCAGTCTAATGAAAATTATTGTCGACATTGGAGCATTTCAGATTTTTGCAGATCACACTTTTGTTACACAGCAAAGAACTGTATTTTTATAACAGTTACATAGTGCTTATTGGTTTTGGTAAATTAGTTATAGTCGAGTTGGTTCTTTAACAATATTGTTTAGGTATTTGAACCAATTATTGCGATGCAATGATCATTCCAATAACTAACTAAAATAACAGGAGGAGAAGTAACATATTCTTGTAACATCTGTATAGTATGGATAAATTAGATTGTAGAATCGAATATTAAATAGATAGTGTAGATAGTGTAGTATATACTTTAATATTTTTAAGTGAAGGTAGCCAAGCAGAATACCTTTTACTAATATGGATTATCTCTTACGTAGTAAGACTGGACGTAGTTAATAAGTGGATATGTCTACGTGGAACAATGTGGAGATATCTACTCAAAATACCTTACTCTTGTATGGAAACGTAAGTTTGGTTAAAAACTACATAAACTATTAGAATCAGGGCAGAATTGGAATTGGGCTACACAGTCAAAAAAACTTTGGTAATGATACCTAGTATTTGTTTTACCAAATGATAAATTTGAATAAATATCTAGTTGTATCAACTGTAAGGCTGGTTTACCGACTTTGACTTTTGAAATATTCTTATTTCCTTATTATGACCAAAGTATTATAATACTCCAATGTTTTCATTTGGTAACCATGACCTAATCAGTATTTGCTTTAATATTTTATTTTGTAATAATTATACCCAAACTTTTACTAAGAGCAAAATTGAATTTAGTTCACCTGATTTGATGCCTGATATCAGTTACCAAATTTGCTGTTAATATAAATTAAAATCTTAGAGTAAAATTAAATGAGGAGAGCTATCAATGGTTGGTATGTTAATGTTAAACCATATGAAATGTTGCTTCATATTTCATATTTCATATCATATTTCTTATCCCTGTAATTTGTTTCTTCCTCAAACTATTAAAAAGAAATAGGCTTCTGTTGCTGCTTTTAATGAAATGAAACAAGTTTCAATACTTCCAATTCCACCGGAAATGATCATAACTTTACAAATTTAAATGGAACACCCTATATAATATGTTGCACGATTTCCAGAAATTTTTTACAAACTGTAGTTTTTTTATTTTCATTTTCTATAGACACTCTTTGAAATATATAAAATCGTTCTTTTTTACTCACTTGAGAAAGATACAAACTACCCGTTTATTTCATTATGAATTATTTTATAACGCCTTAAATCTTTACATATTATTGTTGTGAAAAATATAAATTTTTATGGGAAAGTATTTTTAATGGCTCATACTATCTATTAAATTACACATTTTTATGTCTGTCAATTCTGTTCCAATTCTGTTTTTATAGCAAAAATCATCGTAAAAATTAATGAAAAAAATTCAAATTTAAATAACACAATTCACTTTACCTTGTATTATTATCCAGTATTATAATTATTAGATATAGGTAAAACCTTAGAAAATATTTCAGTTATTCAGTTTTATGTATATAACTCAATATCCTGAATGCAGTCCTGCAAATAGTTGTAGTTAGTTTTATATGCAATATAGAATATCAGCTAAGTGCAAATTGTTTCAGAATAAACTCAACTAAGCTGATAATTACTTATATTTCCTTAGTCAGGCCCTGTGTTTGAAAGGTATGTCTCAATAGTAGACAATGTTATTTATTCAGTTTCGTGTTGCTCTTTTGTTCGAATACTGATACAGAATACCATCTATTCAGAAATTAATTCTTCTTGATACCGGGCTCACAACATTTATCATATTCTCCGCGGGTATTTATAAATTACATCTAATCTCATTTGTCTATGATTTAGAAGGCTGTAGTCCCGGCTGACTAAGTACAGTTCCCGCACAAATTTTACATAAGGGTCAAAGCAACGAATTTATCATTGGTAAGCAAATAAGGGAATTTGCTATAAGGTATTTATTCTAATTAACATATTCTGCAATACCATGTTTCTGAGATTAGTTAATAAGTCGCTGAATCCTGATATTTCGAATCATATCTACATTATTTATTTTCGAAACTACGTAAAAATTTAGAGAAAACTTGTGAAATCTATGAATTTTCATTAATCGTGAATCTATGGTTGCGAAATGGTCGAATGGTCGTGGATCAATATCGTTATCATTATTCAAAATGTTTATGAAATATAAAATATAAAAAATATAAAATATAAAATATGTATGTGTTGTATTGTTGATATAACAGCTACAAAGTAACTTAATGCTGCATTCAAATTCAAAACTGATTTTCAGCCGCATAAAATATTAAAAAAAAAGGATGCTTATATGTTTCATGGACAACTATGATTTAAACATTTTTACGGGTAATTACGTTCGTTGCATTTGATCTGGTTCTTGGTCAATATTGATAAGGATATTAATAAAGAAAGCTCCAAGATACCCATTTTGATTATTTTCACCGTTTAAAAGATACCAATTTCATAATTTGTTATACGGAAACTAAATCTGATTTTATTTGAAGGAGATGCAGAAAATAATTACTCCACGGGCAATGCGCTCCGTCTAACGTTGCACTGCTGATTTCGTTAAAATTTTTGTTTTAAAAATTTGCAGACCTTTAGACCACGCGAATAGTTAGTAGTTATCATACACATCCAAATTTTCAATACACAAATTTCGTAGCTGCTAACTACTTTTTCAATTATTGTTGAGAAACCAATAAAATATCAGAATCAGGACAATATCCAAAATTTTTGTTTTGTTTTTTTTATAGGTAAACAGACCGAGGCACTTATTAAGTACTGGTGAGAAACACACCGTAGTGTCCTCTTTGGCTCTTTGCTACCATCCGTCTGACAATGATTATCAAATTGACAGACAGATAGCGGCCTGCTTTTCCCAGCTGTCATTACAGCAGTGACCTCTATTATCTTTGAGGAAGAATCCTACTTATTTAAATTATACAATAATTATTATCCGTAATTAACACAAAACAGGTCAGTATCTGGTGGTTGGTCCCGATGAAGGATAGAGCAACTTTCATGAGCCGGAGTAATACAACGCCAGTCGGGGCACATTGGCCGTGGATCAGTTGTTCTCCGAATATGCTACAAATAAAGAGGTACTTATTTGTTTTGCAATACGGTTCCGCCCTCATTGTTGTTGTTTAGAAAGATGTGCAAGTCATATTATATCCAGAAAACCACTTTTGTTGCTCCTTGGAGTCATTTGACTTTTCAGAGCCTTAGATTTCGTATTATTTTTTGGATTATCAAATTATTCAGAAACAAACAATATGACGAAAAAATCTACTATAGAACTATGTACCCACAGGGTGTCCCAATAGTGCGCTAAAGTTCGATATCGGCCCCACTGCAGAGTTTTGAGAAAAAACGCTTTCATGAAAGAAATTCACGATGAAAAGGCGCATATTTTAAAATATATTAAAACCCCATGTAGTGGGGTGGCCCACTACATGGGGTACACCTTTCAGTAAAATTTTTTAAAAAGTTCACCATGTATATTTTTGGGTATTTGAATTCATTCCAGAATTCATAAATTTCTCTATTAGATGATAACTGATTCTTTATTTTGGATTTAAAATTTTATCTTAAATAAATTGTTCACCATAATATCAGGAAATCGTTTAATATTACACAAAACAAAAGCAGCGGATAAATTATTAAAATAAGTATGAACATAAAACGCTATTACTATTTTCAAGAGTTTGGAACATTATTTAATCAATAAATAATGTATCTATGTATGTCTCTATTCGACTTTCTGCTGACATTTGTTAAAATTACTACACATATTATAAAAAAACTTCTCTATTCGGTGTTTCAAAAAATATGTGCCATAGCTTGTGGGAAGATTCCTAAACACAAGACAAAAAGTTCCTATTAACATGATTTCATCATTTTGCTTCATTTCTCAGATACAGGGTACTTATTAAAGTTTTTTTAAATTGTTTACTTTTTCAAATTATCATGTTACGGATTTGAATAAAATTTGGTTTCTGAAAATTATTTAAAATAGTACATATTTTGGCATTAAATAATGGTGGTCAAGTTTGCCAGGGCCGTGCGGACGGGCTGCCCCTGAAACAATTTTGAAAAAAATATATGGATGCTCCTGAGTCCTTATATTTTTACTTTTTGTTATATAGCACATTTATGTAGACGGATAAATAATTTATAAAAGTCTCCTCTTGGTGCTTATTAGTTTTCGGCTTTTTTCTAGACTTAAATGCAATTTTTTGAGTAGGGTAATAACTCATTTCTTATTTTTTTTAAATTTGTATATTATTTACAACACGATCACAGAACCGAAATTTTATTCAAACTGCTAAAGCCGTTTCATGATATTTTGAAAAAATTAACCAAAAAAACTTTAACACCCTGTATTTAAGAAACGAAGCAAAAGTGGACTCATGTTAATAGGAACTTTTTGTTTTGATTTAGGTGAGGAATCTCCTCACAAGCGATGGCACATGTTTTCTGAAACACCTTGTATCTTCTGACAGAGTTTCCGATAAATTCAGAAATAAAAGAGTATGGCATTAAAGAATAACACACGATTTCCTCAACTCCACAATTAATTTTTCAGCCCCTGTATAAGACTGAACAATAGTGAAAGTATAAATACAAAATCGAATAAATGGGATATTTTAACTCAATAATAAAGCATTCAATAAATCCAATATATATTTATTACGAAACAAAACTATAAATTATATTTTAACAGGCAATGCAAATTCCATGTTCAATGAACTCCCTTAAAAATAAAATGAATTTATTACTTTAAATATAAAAATTTATTTTATGGGTAATTCTAACCTAACTTCCCTGCTGTGTCCAAAGTTACTATACTATCTGCTTTTCGCTGTCGTCGGTAGCAATTAGAGTTCATGATTGCGTCTCTCAATGACGATATTGAGAAGCGACAGTATTGCACTTCGACTTTTTAAGATACGACTTTGAACAGTAAAATCTGTTGTGAGTTTTGCGACGAAATAGGAATTGTGCTCTTATATTACTCCTATAAACATACTTATTACCCAGTTTATAGAGAATATATATTTTTTATGATATAGCAAGTACCCCAAAAAATATTTTTTGATAAATAAATTGTGATCAAGTTAATAATATCAATAAGCATTTCAACCAAAGGGTCATTCATTTTCATTTAAAACGTTTATTGTCATATTTTTACATAAAATTTCTACAAATATATTCCTTTAAACGATACATTTATGTTTATTTATTATTTTATACAATTTTTACTGGCGTCCGAACAGTACTTATCGTCTAGGCGGTAATGTTTGGACCGGTCAGTGTTGTGACCTACCATTCAGAATATTTTATTATTTTCATTTATTGGAAATTTTACATGGTTTAATTTCAATTCCTTTCTAATAGCTTGCGCTTTCAAATAATATGCTTATTTTTTTTTTAATTTGCTGGAATATTTTATAATTTCCTGTATTAGGCAGGAAAAAGGAGATAAAACTTGCTTTAGATATTGCTGTATTTTGCATTTGCCTAAGGTGGTGTTATATTGGAAAAGTGTTTGTGGTGTTTTTTGTATTGTTATGTTGTATATTCTGAGGCTGGGAGTAGCAAGTTAGATGGCAGTTGGAAGTGCGGAGAAGTGGAGGTCAGTGGATGATGATATCATAAATGTTAGCTGTTTAATGTCATTCATTCATTCTATCATGTATGTAACGGTGCTTATAATTTTCCCTATGGGGGATGTTTAGGAGGTCTCTTGTAAGCTCTACTGTATATAGTCCAGAGTTAAAGAATGATCTGGATATCTCTCTTATGTGGTCTTTGATGAAAGGTATGTTGTATGTGTTATGTAATCGTCGCATGTTAGTGTATCTGTCAGAGTTAGTTGCGAGAATAATTTGTTTTGGGTCACTTGAAGTCGTTTAAATTGTGTGTCGGATATATATGCAGGACAGGCATATGTCATAATTGGTCGGATTACTACTTTATATAATAAAATTTTATGTTTAGTGGAGAGAGAACTTCTTCTATTCATAAGAGGGTATAATTTTGTAAGAGATGTATAAGTTTTTTGTAATATTTTAGCAGTATTCAGCTTGAAGGTCAGTGTTCTATCAAGAGTCACCCCTAGATAGTTCACTGCCCTTTTTTCTTGTATAGTGTTGCCATTAATTATTAATGGAGTGAGCGTCGTTACATTACTAATTTTTTTAGTTAGTGTTATAGTTTCTGTCTTCCGTGCGTTAAGTGTAATCTTCCATTTATCGTAGTAGTCCGTCACATCACGTAAGTGATATCTAATTTTTTGTGTCGCCGTTTGTGCTGAAAATGATTGTCCATATAGTATAGTATCGTCGGCGTACATGACAGTTGTTGTTAGAGGATAGGACGGGAAGTCTGATACGTATAAGGAGAATAGGGTTGGGGATAAGATTGTACCTTGAGGTACACCTGCAGTTAGAGCCCTGATATTAACTGACACCCTGATTTTATTACTGATATTAACATACATCTGTCTGTCCTCTAGGTAACTTTTTATTAGGGAAATAAAATAAAGGGGTAAGTTGCAAGTATGCGTTAATTTGTAAAGCAAACCACTGTGCCACACTGTATCAAATGCACGTTGTATGTCCAACAATAGCGCAACTGTACACTGTTTCCTATTGAAGCCATGGATTGAGTTTTGCACTAATTTAGAGATTGCGTGGGTTGTACTGTGCCCTGGCCTAAATCCAAATTTAAAATTAGGGAGCAATCTCTTTTTATTTATTGTTTTTTGAAGTCTCCCTTGGATAATTTTTTCTGTGAGTTTTGAAAGCGAGTTTAGGAGTCAAATGGGACGATAACTACTAGGATTACTGGGGGGTTTACCAGGTTTCAAAATAGGGATAATTGAAGCAAGTTTGAATGAAATTGAAAAATATTAATGTTTTATTATATTATTGATTATAAGCGTGAGAGTTACGAGTGCTTTTTGGGGAAGGTTTTTGATGAGAATATTTGGAATATTATCGAAACCAGGAGCTTTATTGTTAGGGAGAGTTGTAATTATGGATTTCAATTCTGTGGGGGAGGTGATAAGTTTAGATAGTTTTCGGACAGGGATGGGGTAAGTGGATTGGATATTGACGGCTGCAAGTGTTACATTATGATGATGTTGTGACATATCTGGCAGGGAAGTGCTTACTTCCTGTAAATATTGTCCAATTACTTCCGCCTTACCTTTGTCCAGCATGACCGCTTGCCCGTTTGCCTGCAGTGTAGGAATAGGTTCAAATGACTTACGTAATAACTTGGTCATTTTCCACAAAGTATTGTCAGTTGTACTGAGTGTTTGCAATTTATCATTCCAGGCGTCATTTCTATGTCTTGCTAATTTATTTTGAATTTCGTTCTGGAGTTCTGTGAGTCTGCGCCTGTCAATCTGGCGGCGATTTCGTTGCCACAGGCGGATGACTCGATTTTTAAACTTAATTAAATTAATTATGTCTTCCGGAATGATATCTTCTTTAGAAGGTTGTTTAACTTTTTGTGTTGTTATCTCTCTAACTTGTTGAATGATCTTTGTTAAATTGTTTATTTCGGAATCGATATCTTCTTTAGTAGCTATGTTGTTATTAATGACCAACCTATTATTTATAAGTTTTCTGATCCTATTCCAATTTGTTAATTTATAATTATAAATATATTTACCTGAAATATTTTCAGCAGTTTTTTGCAAGACTATACTTACGGGATTATGGTCGCTGGACAGACACGGCTGTGAAATAGGGGTTGTTGTAATAGTATAATTTTTGCAGACGCAAACATCTATATAAGTAGGAGTAGTACCGTTTCGAGGGTAGTGGGTGGGAGTATCTGGGACCAATACGGCTAAATTATGATGCAACATGAGGTCCTGTACAGTATTACCATTGCGATTGGTTCTATGGTTGTGCCAAGTGGTGTGCCTTGCATTTAAGTCCCCCATTAGGAGAACCTTAGGTTCCCTGAACAGCTCTTCAAGTTCCCTTGGGGTCATAAAGTGTCTTGGATTATTATAAGCGGCTCTAACCACAGTGTTGTCCTGTAACAGAATTGATATGTTTTCAATACCATTATTGATACATGGAAGGGGTTGGTGGGGTATATTATTTTTTATTAGTATTGCCACACCACCTCCTAAGCCATCCCTGTCTTTTCTATATATGGAGTAATTTTTATTTTGACTTTTGATTTTAAATTAAGTTTTGTCTCTGTTAATACAGCAATATCTATTTTTTCTTTAATTAAATACTGTTTCAGTTCTAGAATTTTTTTAAATAATCCGTCACAATTCCAGTTTATTACGTTGAATGTTAGTTATTATGAATATTAAATTTTGGAAGATGATTTGTAGCAAAATCTTGTAAAATACCTATTGAATCTAGTGCGTTGTTTGACTTACCAAGCATATTGGGGTCAAGGAGGCCAGTTACAAGCCACTGACTCCAGGAGAATAGCTGAGTGGGCTGTGGCAATCCCACTAGGAAGCTTTTCTCAAGACCGTCTGTGCGTGGTGAAGAGCCACATCCTGCTCGAGGTGGCCCTGCTGACGACTAAACACGGCGGATCTAGACGAGGAAGGTCGATAAATTCCCCCAAGTCAGGATGTATGCGACCCGTGTCCGTGGCCGAATGGCACCGGGGTGATAGGTGTCTCTAACGGGGCCTCTAGAATACCGGGCAACCTTCTAGAGTATCCTTGCCTTGCCACAGCAATGCGGGGCTCTGCTGTGGTGGACTCTAATCCCTTGCTACTCGTGGGACTTTTATGGAGAACATAGTAGCCAACAAAAAACAACCTAACGAGGGGGGTCAAACCCTCGACCCTCCCCAGGCAACTGGGGAACCTATGGAGATCGGGATTAATCCGACTCTCATTGAAAGCCCGATCCCATCGGATCAGGAAAGGAGGCTGCTACAGTCTCCGACACCTGAGACTGAAGGAGAAGGCAATTAAGGGGATGAGACATCTACATCTGTAGACAAACTCTCCCTTAAAAGAAGACGGCTAGGAGGAGCTGCAAGGAAGCGCCTAAGTCGTTTGCTTAAGAGCGGAGTGCCTTACCAAACCGCCTTAAGTAATGTGCTGAACCAGCCGAAACTTGATCCTCAGCAGAAGGTAGGTAACCAGTCCTCCTCTCTGCCAGTGGGAACGAGCAAACGCATGCGTTCGGATGGTAGTTCACCAGATCTGGGAGCCAAGAGAGCCCGGGAAGGTGGATATACCAAACCATCATTCAAGGCTGTAACAGAGGGAATTAGGGTGGGAATTATCCACCCTGCGTACCCCGAAACGGCCTTGACCAACAACCAATTAGGAACTCTGCAGAGGGCGATAATGTCAGCTGTAGATGAACTACCAGATGATGGACCTCAGGTGAGATTCCAGGGCTGTACACATCGACCTGGATGGCTTCTCACCACCTGTGTGGATCAGACGAGCGTCTCGTGGTTGGAGAGCACAATAAAGCATCTTCAGCCGTGGGAAGGAGCTCGTCTTCAAACCGTACAGGGTGAGGATTTACCTAAACCACATATATATGTGGCCTATATACCGGATGAAGCCGACAAACGGCTCACATCGGACATAGTTCTCAGCAGGCTGAGAAAAATGAACCATGGCTTGAATACCCGGGAGTGGAAAGTACTACACCGGGAAGAGTCTGGCCCAGGGCAGGTCTGGACATTCTCGACTGACGAGGGGTCTAAGGCAGCTCTGGAAGGGCTGAACAATCAGCCCTATTTTGGTTTTGGGCAGGTGCAATTCCGCCCAAAAATCAACAAAATCAAAGGGGTAAAAGGGAAAGAACCCGCCCCAACAACTAAAAGGTCGGAGGATGAACCACCAACCTCGAGAGGCAAATCTAAAATGCACTCCACTGGTGGAAAATTTCCCCGAAACAAACCACTTGGGAAAGGAAAATCCATCCCAAACAAACCTCCTCTTCGGAAGAGTGGATCAAAACCGCCATCCGGAAAGAAGGGTAAACCGCCCTCCCCCAAACCCAAACCAAGCACCTAAACCCCGTTTCCTATCCTAGTTTCCCCTCTTTATAACCTTTTTTTTTCCATCCAATAACCCATCCCCTCCCCCTGATGTCTGCTACTACTACATACATCAGGTGCCTACAGGCGAACATTCAACATGCCAAGGCCGCGACGTATGTCCTTGGAAAAAGATTCCAGGACGAGCAAATTGACATTGCTCTTATTCAAGAACCCTGGACCAGTAATACAGGCCGAGTAACCGGACTAGGTAACACTTCTGGAAAGGTAATAGTGATGGGATCTGAAGCCAGACCCAGAGCTTGTATCTGGATCAGAAACAATATTAACTATTTTGTACTTACAGGTTACTGCACCCCGGATGTCGTAGCCATCCAACTATCGATCCGAATGGGGGAGAGCAGGGGGAATATAATCCTCTGCTCGGCTTACTTTCCGGGCGATAGGGATGCTGGTCAACCTCCTCCATCTGCAGTGCGGGATTTAGTCGCCTTCAGTAGGAGAAACAATGTCCACCTGGTCATCGGATGTGATGCGAATTCCCACCACACGGCTTGGGGCAGCACAGACATTAACCAAAGAGGTGAGTCACTATTTGATTATATATTAGGTGAAGGGCTAATGGTAAACAACATTGGTTCAGAACCAACCTTTATCACTAGAAATAGGAGAGAGGTACTAGATCTCACCATCAGCTCAAATCTTTTGAGCAATAAGATAACTGACTGGAAGGTATCTTCTGAACCATCATGTTCAGACCATAAACACATTCTATTTAATATAGAAACGGGGCCTAGGCCCATGGTGAAATATAGGGACCCGAGAAGCACAGACTGGGGCGAGTACAAACGATCGGTCCAGTCACGACTTCAAGGTACCCTGACCACTATAAATAATCGTGACGAGATAGATTGCGACGGAACAAATTCGGAACGCTCTTATAGCAGCTTATCACTTAAGACCAAAAAAGATAATAGAGGCACATCTTGGTGGAACAAAAAACTGGAAAAAATGAGGAAAGAAGTTCGACGCCTCTTTAATCGAGCTAAAGTTTCGGGCGCCTGGGCTCCATATAGATCTGCATTAACAGACTATAATAAAGAAATAAGAAGGGCAAAAAGGGAATCTTGGAGGAAGTTCTGCGAGAGTATATCTGATTTACCTAGCAGTACGAGAATCCACAAGATCCTTTCTAGAGATCCGGCAAGGGAATTTGGGTCGATAAAACGACCTGATGGAACCTTCACGAACTCTGGAAGGGAAACCTTGGAGCTTTTGTTACAAAACCACTTCCCAGGTAGTTCGATTTTGGATAACCAGCAACTACCACTACCAGAAGGCCGATTTAAACGACCTAACCAAAATGACTGGATGGTGGCCAGGAAGGTTATCACAAGACCAGCTATTGAGTGGGCTATCAAATCTTTTCAGCCATTCAAATCACCCGGTGAGGATGGTGTGTTTCCGGCTCTGCTCCAAAACGGACTGGAAATCATCATACCGTTTCTTATTAGACTATTCAGAGCTAGTTTGGCATGGAGCTATATACCATCCAGTTGGTCCGCAGTGAGGGTGGTATACATACCTAAAATAGGTCGAATAGACCTATGCCCCAAATCGCTCAGACCCATTAGCCTGACATCATTTCTGTTGAAAAGTCTGGAAAAGGTACTGGACGGACACATTAGGACGAGTGTGTTAAGCATTCATCCTCTTAATACCCACCAGTATGTCTATCAAACCGGCAAGTCAACAGAACTAGCCCTCAACAACTTAGTCGCTAAAATCACCCAATCTCTGCAGAGTAGGCAAATTGCAGTGGCGGCCTTTCTTGACATTGAGGGAGCGTTTAACAATGCACTGCCTGACTCCCTATATACAGCTGTCACTGCTAGGGGAGTTGACCCAACCATAAGTGGCTGGATTCGGGCTATGTTAGAAAATAGAACTATAACGACGTCCCTTCAGGAAGAAACGGTCAGATTTAGGGCCGCAAGAGGGTGTCCACAAGGGGGGGTTCTTTCCCCCCTACTTTGGTCACTGCTTGTGGATGACCTGCTGGCCATACTTTCTGTATGGGAGGTTGAGGTTCAAGCATATGCGGACGATCTAGTCATTTTAATCAGAGGAAACTCTGAAGAGGGAATTTCCCTCACCCTCCAAGAGGTACTAGAGACAGTACTGAGTTGGTGTAAGAGGGAGCAGATGTCTGTAAACCCTCACAAAACGGTAATTGTACCGTTTACCAAGAAAAGGAAGCTGGACAACTTAAGACCTCCCTCCTTACTTGGTGAAATAATTCCATTTGCGGAGGAAGCGAAGTATCTGGGTGTAGTACTGGATAAGTCGCTTAATTGGAACTCCCATCTGGAAAAAATGATCCACAAGGCACGACTGTCCTTATGGACTTGTCGAAGAATTTGTGGGAAATCTTGGGGCACTGGACCCAAACAAATATATTGGCTGTATGTGACGGTCATACGACCCATGATCGCATACGGCTCCATAGTTTGGTGGTCCAAAGGACTACAACAAAGGACCAAACTCAAACTCTCTGGTTTACAGAGACAAGCCTGCCTGGCCATAACTGGAGCAATTAGCTCCACACCGTCAGCAGCTCTGGAAATCCTACTGGACCTACCTCCTCTTCATATATATTTGGAGAGAGAGGCCAGATGGGCAACATACAGACTAAAGCAGGCAGCTTTTAACATGCCGCAGTCTGACACCATGGAGCGCAATAGGCTGCTGGATGACATGGAAAGTCACAGTATCCTGGAGATGATTTCAGATGTCATGCCTGCAAAGACCAACCTTGAACTGCCCTTTCACATTCTCTTCCCAGGAAGAGATGAGTGGGATCGGAATAAGGCTGACCTATTAAGGGCAGATAGTTGTTGGTTTACAGACGGATCCAAAACACCCATGGGAGTTGGAGCCGGAGTATATAGTTGCAACCCAACGGTGAAAATATCTTCATCCCTTGGCAGTTATGCAACTATATTTCAGGCAGAAATTTATGCCATCGAATTGTGTGTACAGAGGCTGGAACAAAGGCAACTTACACGCAAATCGATAAAAATCTTCTCAGACAGCCAAGCAGCTCTTAAAGCTCTTGGTTCCTACCGTTGCAACTCAAAAACGGTATGGAGCTGCCAGCAGGCACTTGCTCAATTGAGCAGAAAAAATAGAATAACTCTGGTCTGGGTCCCAGGCCATTCTGGCCATGAGGGGAATGAGGCAGCCGACTCTCTAGCTAGGGAGGGTGCTGCCTCTGAATTTGTCGGACCAGAACCGGTGCTTGGCATATCCTCGAGTACTGCCAAAGCAACGCTCTTGACCCGGGCTGAGGAGCAAATCCTCCAGTACTGGCAGGAACTACCACGATTAGTTCATTCGAAGGCGTTTATAATAAACCCTTCAAAAACAAGAACTAAAAAACTTCTAGAGTTAAGCAGGTTTCACCTACGAACTCTAATTGGCCTATATACGGGCCACTGCCGTTTAAAATATCATCTGTGCAAATTCGGCCTAGCAGAAGATGCTGAGTGCCGCCTATGCTTAGAAGATGATGAAACGGCAGAACACATATTGTGCACCTGCCCTGCTGGGGAAAGGATCAGATACTCATTATTTGGCAAAGGACAACTTCTGCCAGAGGATCTGAACAAACTCTCACCCAATAAGGTGATCAGCTACATTAAGAAGCTGGACCTGTTGGGTGAAATATAAGTAGGTGTGAGCCACAATAGACCACATGGTCGCGGTGGAGGGTCTGGTTTTCGGCCCACTCACTTTTGAACCTAACCTAACCTACCAAGCATATTATTTAGTAAGGATATTGCTTTAATAGCCTCTTTAATATTAATGATATTATTTAACCTTTCTATTTCTTTCATCAAGTTATTGAATTCTGAGATGGTAGACACCGATTGGGCACTGTCCTGTTGACTGGCTCTAGATGTTTTCGGTACTGGAAAGTTGGGCTGTTCTGCTGCGGCTTGAATGTTGGCGGTCTGGTTTAGGTCGGCTTCCGTGTTGGGCTGGGTCGTACTCTGGTTGGGTCTATGTCTACGGACTACCCAGGCATTATTGGATGGTAGAGGTGCTGGGACATACTCAGTTTCAGTTTCAGTTTGCCTTTTTGTCAGTAATGCCACTCTGTTTATATATACGGGGCAATTAGTGTTACTAGCAGTATGATCCCCATTACAATTTGGACACTTTGGGGGTTCTGTAGTAATCTTCTGACAGTCCTTTGTTAAGTGTGTTTCAGCGCATTTCACGCACTTCGGTGCACGGAAACAATTTGATGTGGCATGCCCCCACATTTGGCAGCGGCGACACTGGGTGATCTGCCGCTCATTAGTTCGTCGTTCCCAGGAGACTTTTGTATGTAACAGGAACTTCACTTTATTTTGAAGTTGCTTCAAAGTTACTGTGTTTTCAGTTATGACAAGATAGAGCGGATTATATTTCGTTTTCATCCTGTATATTGTGATGACAGGAATTTCGTTGTCGTGCACTAATTCTTGAGTAATTTCATCTTCGTTGGAGAGAGCTTGGAGACCTCTTAAAACAAAGGCATGTCTTTTTTCATTTTTGTTAGTATATGTATGAAATTCTGTATCTTGGTTTTCTGCTAACCTTTTCTTATAGTTTTTGTGCTCAGTATCATCCTTTATGTATAATAATATGGAGCGTGGGGCATACTTGATGTAGAACCCTTTATTGAGGTGAATATTTATTTCTGCTAGAAGTTCATTATGATTTTTTGGTTTACCCTGTATTACGATCGGCGGGCAATACCTGTCTTGATTTGAAGTTGGTCTTGATTTTAGTTCAGTGGCTTGTGTTGTTTTATTCAGAATGTCTTTTTCTGAAGGGGTTGTCGTTAAGGGTTGGAATTGGTTTGACATTTTAAGAGGTGGGGGCGTCTTAATTAATGTGACTATTTTTGAAGTTTTTCTTGGCACTTTATATGGGGATTGTTGAATCGATGACTGTGATGCCGAGCTTATATCAACGATTTCCATGTCTTCGGCGTCAGGTTCGTTTGGGGTGGTTTTGGAAGTCTTTTCTTGCAGTTCACCTAATAGGCATTTTTTTCTTATAAATTTTTCTGATTTCTCTTGATCTTCTAACGCTAGTTTCTGTTTTTTTAATGTTCTTTCGTTGTCAGTATTAGGTAATCCTGGCAAAGTATAATCAAAAACATTTTCGAGTGCTGGTGGTTGGTTTTTGTCGATGTTCATGACTGAAATAGGAGACGTAGAATTTGTCCCCCAGCCATGAACCCTCGATGTTTTTTTGTTTAAATATTCACTAGATAGCGGCTTATCGTTTGATTTAGAAACACTAACTTTAACCGACTTTTTGTCGTACGTTTTTATCGATCTTTTTGAGGATTGACCGAGGTCTAGTTTTGGTTTAATATTCGCGTATTTACTTTTTCTTTTTCTCTGTTTATCACTGTTTTCACTATGAGTGTCTTTTTCGAGGATGGAATTTAAAGTATTTGAGATATTTGGTGCACTTTTACTGTTTAATCTCTTGAGAATGTATTTTTTATTTAGTTTCGTACTATTAGTTGAGCACTCGTTATCACTGTCGCTACTTGCAACGGTTTTTTTCTGAGGTTTTCTCTACTAATTCGTTTGTGACTCGTTCCTCACTATGGGCCATTCACACACGTTGAATGCTAGTTTGGAACCAAAGGGTGTTTTCCGTAACCAAGATAGTTTTTGATGAGACAATTCTAAGTTGGCTATGCATCTTAACAGAAGTTAATGCAGTTCTATGCGGGCGAAATGTATCTTAATAGAAGTACAATGTTTTGGCATTTAGGGTAACTGTCAATTTCACACTAAAAATTCTAAATTGATCGCAGGCTGATCTGTAAACTATAAATTGTGTAAATTAAAGCTGATTTGTAAATTTTAAGAAGTTAGATAAGATGGCACAAATTTGATTTAACTATTGGTCTTATAACAGGTCTTGCAATTCCAATTCCAATTATCGTTTGAAGTATCAGAAAGTATATGGATCTATATTTAAGACATTGACGTTGATGTAGTTGGCTTTTGAAGGATAAAATTCATAGCATATCCTTAACAAATATATTACCTTATAATTATATTGTTACATACCTACCTATACCTACAAAAGTTAACTCGGTATATTATTTTACCTTTCGCTTTAAGGAAATTAAAGTAACAGTTAATGTTACTTATCGAATAATGTAAGTAGTTACTTTTTTTTTTTGAGAGGAGGGGAAACCCTCATGGGCTCTCAACCCCCAACCCCTGGTGGTTGGGAAGTGGCAGACTTTTAGTGACTAAAACCCCTCCTCAAATCCCAGAGACATACAATGGAAACCATCTTTGGCTATTACGTCGCTGTATTCTCCCCCTGTCTGTATCAGGTCCTTCGTCGCTCCTCTTCCTCTTTCTTCTTAAGGACGTTTTTTATCATATCTTCTATAGCGTTCCATTTGTATTCGGTGTTCAGCATGAGTCCAGCTATATTGTCTGGGGTTAGTGTGTCGCCTATTTCGTTTTCTGTTTTTTGTCTGATCTCTCTCCATCTATCGCACTGAACCATAGTATGTTTTGGCGTATCAATCATCTCGAAATACCTGTAATGTTAGTAGTAGTGGGAAGCACTCCGTAGTGCCCTCGTTGGGTCTTTGCTACTATCTATCTGACAATTATTGTCAAATTGACAGACAGATAACGACCTGATTTAACGCAAGCGCCGTTATAGCAGTGACCTTATTGTCTTTGAAGAAGACAATCCCACTTATTTCTTTGAAGGAGAAAGATGTGGCGACTCCTATGGAAATGCCGAAGTTATGTAATGCTGCGCGGGGCACATTGTTTGTAGAGTAGTTGTTTTCGGCATCTCCTTCGGTATAATGGCTCCTGCGGAAAAGCATGTCGTTATCTGTGTCAATTTGATAATAATTGTTAGATAGATAGTAGCAAAGACCCAAAGAGGGCACTACGGTGTGTTTCTCACCACTATTAACATTCATGATGCCCATTAGGTAATCACGTCGCAACATCGTTTATCGAGTCCGCTACCTGTGGTACTCTGATGAGTGTACCACAGGTACACTCATCAGTGGATAATAATGGATAAACCGGTCAATGTCTGGTGGTCGGTCTCGGTGATCGGTCTCGGCTCCTATGGAGATGCCGAAGTAATGCAAAGCCAGTCGGGGCACATTAGCCGTGGAGTAGTTGTTTTCGGCATCTTCTTTAAATACATATTATCAGTGCGAAATTTTAACAACCAATAACAAAAATTTATTATTTAGCTAAACATGTTTCTTTGAAATGAATTTATGTCAGAAAACATTTACGTATTAGTCAAGATGTTATCATAGTTGCTACTTAAATCTCGACTTAAAGTTAGTTCGTCCTTGTAGGTCTATATTTATCATTTTGAGTTAATAGTCATTAATTAATTGAAGTCCTTATTTTACTCCTGTATTTTTATCAGACTTTAATTTCCTTATATCTGGCGTTCTGAAAATATTCAGTTTAACCAGCATAATATTGTTTACAGCGGCAGACCTCTTTATAAGCTTTATAATTGGCTTAAGTGTACCAGCACACTCTATTACATCCTTTAGAGTAGCTTGTAGTTAATATGCAATTCTATTATTAAATAGTTGAATATTAATCAAATATTTTTTTAATTCTTCAGTTTTCGATTGCCTGAGATGCATGCTGGGTACAATGTTTTGGCATTTAGCAGAAATGTTCGTTTCACATTAAATATTATAAATTAACCCCAGTTAGATCAGTCAATTAAAACTAAGAATTTCACTTCTGAAACAAACTGATTGTAGTAGGTACTAACTGTTTTTGTAAAATGTTTGTAAATGTTGTAAATTTTCAGAAATAAGATAGATAAGAAGAACAAAAATTGCTTTACTCAATGTTACTGTTTCAAATTAACAAATTATTGTTTGCACATGTGTATCAGAAAGTATATAGAACCTATTTAACATATTGGCCGTGAGATAGCTGGCGCTTGAGGGATAAATGCTTCAGATTAGCTTGTAGTTAAGGTACAATTCCGTATTAAGTAGTTGAATATTACTAAAAAAAAAAAACAATTTTACCCAATAACTTAAAACTCGTTTCGTAGATTTAGGTAATTTTTGGGTGACGTGTACATCTATTAAAAGTTATTAAAACTACATGGTGTTTGTTTAACTCTAAACATTAAAATCTTTGCATGTATTTTTCTGCATAAAGGAATGCAGTCGGTACTTTACACTCAATTTACTCGAAAATGGTTGATTTTAGAGGAGTGTCACAAGAGCACCTTTTTTGTTCAGAATTGATAGCCGATTAAGGAAAACTTAGTTAATTCACGGAAAAGTAGGATATGCAAGAGTTATGAAGACAAAATCATAAGGAAGAGTAGGCCTAGGCCACCACTGGTGTCAGAGTTAAACAATCACCATATAGTTTTAATGACCTTTAATAGATGTACACATCACCCAAAAATTACCTAAATCTACGAAGCAGTTTTTAAGTGATTATGGAAAATTTTTGGTTTTTTTTACAAAATAACACCCTGTAACTCATTAGGCGTGCATCAGAGCAATTTTTTTTATAAGAATTTTAATCTTATTTTAGTCTGGCCTACCCACTGGTAAATTTTTTTACGCTCATACTGGGACACCCTGTATATACTTAATATATAGAGTATTCAATACTAATGTATATAAACTGCGTATATTAAGTGCGTCATCAGTTCTAACATGTTATTATTACGTATAAACCCTGCAATAAATGTAAAAGTTTATACCATATTTTACTCGAATGTCTCTTATATCTTCTCAAAACACAAGCATTTGCATATCATAATACTACTGATACCTTCGCCCTTTCTTTAAATATCTCTTTAAGCTGCATAAGATTTATTAGCATTTTATTTTAAAAGTATTTTTAAACCGCCTTCATATAAATATATTTTATTTCAGAAGTTCTGACTTGAAGCGTCAGGTCGACTGAATTTGTGTAATTGGTATATTCAGATTTCATAAAAATCCATTCTTCACCAGGAACGTAATTTGGACAGACGAAGCCTATATTAGTAGTTTTGAGATTTGCACGTCTATATAAGTTTAGCGCTGGGATTTTTAATTGACATACCTGATGTCCTGGTCTCACCATATCATTAACATGCAGTTAGAGGGAAGGTTCAGTTTACCGTCTGTGTGCCTTACATGATAATCGTGTCTTAGCATATTACATTTGTAAGGAAAATCTTACTGGACAAAAATATCATAATATTGAGGAATAAAAATCCCTCTGTAGTGATATAGAAGCCTCTTTGAGGAATAGCTCACATATTCTATAATGGATGTGGAAAGTAGAATGTTTGATATTATAAGAAACGCGCAATACCTATGTTCCATAAAATGATAAAACAGGAATATTGGCAGTGAATCAGTAAGAAAAGTACCTATATTATATACTTTCACGGTTTTTTAAATGTGTATAAAACTTCAGAAGCTCGTAGAAGGGAAAATGATAAGAAAACTACATTTTACTTCAGATTCAAATAATTAATTTTTGTACTGTTTAGAAAACACTGCAATAGGCATTTGCATCAAATGTATTGTATATTGATTTATTGAAGAAAATTCCAGAAAAAACTAATTTATATTTCCTATACCTAGTTGTTCCAGTGTAGCCACCGATGAAGTTTAATGTGTCTAGCATTCCTTCTTATTTTCACCGAACTTAGAAATGAAATAAAAAAGGGCAAATTCAAAGCAAATCACAGTCTTACACACTGGTGGCGACCTCATCGTTACGTTTTTGGAAGAGACGCCATGCTCAAACATTTCAAAATACTCGCCTGCTGAGACCGCCGCCAATATCCATTGACGGTGGTCATGACCTAGAATGGTTTGGGGCCGAGCAGAGGTGGGCCCCATCCTTCACCAACCCCGATCACAAAAAAGTGATAGGTGTGGGCGATTCCTGGGGTCTCCTTCTGTCCAGGTAGGGTGGGTAGGATCTTCTGGTGCTCTTGTCTTGTCTTCATGTCTAACCCACCGCGGGTAGTCTCGCTCGGGCGAGGGCGGCAAGTGCCGCTCTCGTCCTTGGTGGTGGTTTGGGGTAGGTCAGGAGTTTCTGTGTAGCCGGGGACCACTGAAAGTGACTTTCGCAAAAAAAGCAAGTGTCTATACTTGCTACGTATGTACTCTGGTTGTTTACATGCCTTTAAATTGTCAAAACGTTTCCATGGTAACAGTTAGATGACTGTACCCATGAAAACGTTTTGACAATTTACATTTTGAAATTTCAATAAATTTGTTTGTTTCTTGTGTTACATTTCCTAAGAATATGTCTGTAAATTATTAGAGGTGCCGCTTTATGATTCATTAGAGTTTATTATATGGAAACCAGAACTATTTAAAATATGGATTGAAAGTGTAGTAACAATGCAGTTTGCCCAAAAAACAACTATATAATATGCAACACAACCATAATAATATGATAAATTAACTAAATTTCATCAGTGATTTTTTCATCTGAAATAAAATTCTGTTATATTACAAATGATAATAGTAGTGAGAAACACAATAGTGTCTTCTTCTCATGTTTTCATAAAGATGCCGGAGTAATGCAACATCAGTCGGGACACATAGTCTGTGGAGTATTTATTTTCGGCAATTCTTTCATATAAATTATAAATTATATTTCGAATTATGTTTAAACAAAAAAATTATAATAAAATTTTAAATTTAGAAAAAAATATATTAAAGATGCCTTGCTCTTTTACCTAACTCAAGGAGCAATAAGGATTCTAACTCAAGGATATATAGATGGTAATTTGAATAATAAAATATACATCTCAAATAACATTCTCTAACAACACCTTACTCAAATTGACATATCCGCTACAAAATCAAGAAACCAATCCTCATCTTCTATTCAAATCTCCCCATATATGCGACACTATGTCTATCCTGAAATATCTTCTTCGAGGATTAATATAGGAAACAATAATTGTTCCCACTGTACTATTAGTTATTTTGATAAGGAATGATATTGCATGTTAGTAATGTTAGCCTGTAGTTCTTCATTTTCAATAAGTCATACATATACACAACATATTGAAAATAAGTAGCACGAAAATAATATTTTTTTAACTGGGAAAAAATGTTTTCTTTAGGGCAAAAAAGTAGAATTTTGCGTTTCCATATTGATTAATATGATCAATAAATCTGGTCTTTTCCGAACAGTTGGACAAAAAAAGTTATTTTTTTAATTTCACCACATCTATAAAGTGGATATTGAAGTGATATTATTTTTTTCTTTTGCATGATGTTTTGAGAAGTTGTAGTGGATAAAAGGCAGATATTATGTATATAAGAAAGATTTGGTTAATAAAAATATTCCAATACTTCAAATATTCAAGATTGCGGAGATAATATGGCAGATGAATTTCACCATTTAAGGCCCGATTCCCTTTTTATTTGAAATGTTATTTGAAATAAATAATCGTACCTACTGAAAAATAAATAGTTTTTCCAGATATTAAAGCGTAATTCCTCCATTGAATAAAAGTTTAATTTAATTTGAAAGTCTTAGTTTACTATTATTTGATGTAATACTTCGAAATTGACATTTAAAGTAACTAGAAAGAGGAATCGTCCGAAATATTAAATAAACAGCCCCAGAGTCCTTCACATAGATAGCCAAGCAGCTCAAAGCTTTTAGCTTTTATCACTACAACTCAAAAATGGTATGGAACTGGCCAAGAACACTAGCACCATAGGGAAGTAAAAACAAAGTAAATCTAATCCAGATCTAGGTTTTCCGGGCTTGAAGGGAATGAAACGATTGGCTCCCTAGCTCTAGGTACTTCTAATCAAACCAGAACCGGCGCTTGGCATATCCTCGAGTACCGCATAGCTCTAAAAGCTTCAAGCTCTCTTGAACTTGGCTGAGAGGAAAATACTTCAGTGTTGACAAGAGCTAACGCAACTAAGCAAAGGGTTTATCAACTAAGCTAGGTTAAACCTGCGAATTTCAATTAACCTATACTATTAATAAGTACATACTAAAGGAAATATTTTATTATAAAAAATTATACCTGTAGCTTAGAAATTAATATATTATAAATTATAATTATTCAAAATAGGAGATACTCCTTGTTAAGCAAAACATGATATACGGGAACATTATAATATAAACTCTGTATATCCATCCATACCAGAAACCACAATATAGTGTATAATAATTACTTTACTCCACACAGCATGTCAAAGAGAACATCTAGCTGGAACGGCGAATGTGAAATTCTTGGCTGAATATGACAAACTAGATTAAGTGCATGATGAAATATGTTGACTTGTACATATAATTATAATTTTTACTGATATTAAGTTACTATTGTTTCCTTTTGAATTTACGTATTGAAATAAAAATAGGTAGGTACAGATAAAATATAATGGAAATTAAGAAGGAAATAAATAAATAGAAAAAGGTGAATATTGGAGGGCTGGGCATTAAACACCTTTTAATTGAATCACAATTTAATAATATTAATTTTAATAATAAAAATAAATAATAATTAAAATTCTTCTTAAAGAACAAATAAACAGTATGTTGATTCGTAATACTTTTCATTCTTCATGGAAAATTGTTCTTTTCAAAAAATTATACTAAAATTAATGCAGTAACTACCTAAATTTTAAATACTCGCCCTGTTAAAATAATAAACTTGTATTAGGTATCTAAACTAATAATCAGACAGTAATAAATAAAAGAAAGGTGTCAAAGGAAACAACGTACAATAAATTTGTATTTATTAATTTCCTGCTACTTGCCCAAATATAACATTGTTATTATAACTTAAAAATTATAATGGACTTTTAACATTACGGTTTCCTTCCTTATATACGGCTCATAAAAATATACACAAAGCTCCATACAAATGAAAGAGGATTTGGAAAACGGATTAAAAATTTATTTTCTGGATTTACAAGTGTAGAATATGCACTGTTTACATCTTTCTTTATATAAAAATTAAGCCAAAAAGTAAATTATATGAAGATACCCCGTTGTAATTTAATTTTGGTCAGTGCATGTTGCACGCCAAGTAGTCGTTTGCGATATGTCTTAAAAATAATAAGGTTATTCCTTTGCATACCTAGGATAATAGGTAACGAGGAAATATAAAAACAAATAATAACAGATAGTTAATCTGGTGACAAGTATAGCGTAATTTGGAATGGATGTCATTTTAATACCCTATAATAACTCATTGTTATAGATTTATATAGGATGGTCACATGTGATATGAAATTTGTTACCATTTTACAAGCAACAACAAATTTATAGATGTAGAATTTATATACTTACACATTCTTCATGTTGCCATTAAATCATTAAATGTCCCTTTTATACATACTATTATCTCTAAATACTATATCTAGAAATTATTAATAATTAAGTATTAATTACTGATTACTGATGAATTTCTGATACTGATTCAAAAAATAAGAAGAATTTCACTTACTACAATCATCCTGTACGTATAACTATGAGCTACAGGGTTCAAACGTCCCTACAAACTCCACAACAGGTGCGATTTTGAGGCTTTTCGAAAAGCTTTAAGAAGTTTAGGAATTAAAGAAAAAAAATTTTTTTGTTAAGTTCTATATCATAAGTAGGTATTCAGATATTTATCTAATGCTTTAAAAGCAATATAGATATATATTATGTATACCTTTTGTGATTTATCTACCTGTCACTTTTCATATATAGGACAGTGTCTATTACCCTCCTAAATAAAGTAAAAAAATCTATAATCAGCGGTCCAGATCCATATTAATTTGTGTAGAGCAGTATATATATTTCTGTGACTATTACTTAAGCAAAACATTACATAACATGCTACTACATAAGGAAGGTTGATTTTAGAATTCCATTGGAATCTAATTTAAATTATAATAATAATAATTGTGTATTTAGGAAAGTAGCAGGAAATTAAACAATAATAATTTACAGTATGTTGTTTTCTTTGTTACTTTTGTATGTAGCTTAGATTTTAACTGTACGGGTATTTGAATTTTTGAATTTTAAGAAGCTATTAGAATGGTTTTAATACCTACAATGTTTCTTTAATAACAACCTTTGTGGAAGATATTATGCATGAAGTAATTGATGGTTTTCCTAGTCAAAAATAAAAATAATTTGCGATAAAATATAATAATATATTTATAAATTTTTTTATAGTAGTCCTATTTAACTTTCTATAAAATGAATATTAAATATTCCAAAATAATTTCGTATATACTCAAGATTTATATAATGTAAAGTAGTACGAATTATGTAAACATAAGGTGATGAAAAACTACAATTAAATGGACTCCCATTGTAAATAATTAACTAAACTAACTCGTATGTAAATTGATTATGTTTTAACTTCAGAATAATGCAACAGTAGATGTCTGTTTTACTGTAAGTAAAATTATTTTAATTTGCCATTGAGTTGAAACTGATGTTTCTACCTACTTGTAAAGAGTACTATTTTCCAATCAACTTTGTAATCTATCCAAAATGATAATTTTCTGCTAGTTGCTTTTAAAGTAGACATTTCCAAACGTACCTATTGAAAATTCCGATGGCTTTTACAGAACCACCAGTTCTAACAAAATACTATAGGTATCCCAGTTACAAAAATATATTTTATTTTGTGGAAACATTTGCTAATTTAAAAGTATTAAGAAAGAGTAAGTAGAGGAAGAAAAGACCTGTAATGCAAGTTAGCTATAAAATAAACTTCTGTTTATACATCCGACCAAATATTATATAGACAAATTATAGCAACACAGTTTTGTGACCAACAATATTTAAAACAAAAGCATTTTGTTTACATTAGTGCAAAAGCATTTGGTCCAATCCAAAAATGCCATTTGAATTTACCGCCTAAATTGTTAGGGATTTTGTGACTGTCACCAATGGGCATGGTTTACACTGGTAAGTAGCCATGCATAAACGTAGATTCTGCGATCGCGAGAGGGATCGTCAATGATTTTACAATTGTCTTTTAATAGTAAATATTAAATACTATTACAAATAGTGTAGTAAATGTTTGTAGTGGCGAGATACAGTGAAATACACTGCAGTGCCCTCTTTGGGTCTTTGCTACTACCTGTCTGACAATTATTGTCTAATTGACAGACAGATAACGATCTGCAGAAAGCAGATGCCATTACAGCGACCTCTATTGTCTTTGAGGAAGACAATAGTTGTTTTCGGCATCTCCTTCCAATAATTAGTGTAGTAAATATTATACACAAATGTGTAGAAATTGTTGTTCTTGAATATGTAAATCTTAAGCTTTGTATTTACTAAAATAAAATATTCTAATTTGTACTTATAGTTTTATAATTATTATTTTCACCCTTTAAAACATAGCCGCCCATGCCGTTGGGCACTGTGACAGGAAATTTCATGCATTTGAGGTTATGTTTTTTGTTATTCTTGGACACGATTATTTTATATACTGACAAATAGGCAATTACGTATCTATACATATTCAAACGGCCACATCGAGTGATACAGCGTTGGAAAAGGCATACAATTCCGAATACAACCATTCACAAAAAATTTAAATCGGTTGATTGGTTTATGAGTTAGGAGAAAGACTATGCACCAATTCTGTCATACAGTTATGCAGCGATGTTTTTATCTGGATACCTAGCATTGAATATTCTGGCGGTTCTACTCGCACAGGTACTTTTAGTCCTGTAAACTAAGACTGTTTGGATTGGTTCTGTTAAAGTATAGCTTTTTCAAAAGATTTTTAAATGTCAAACTAAATTAAATCTCGAAGGCAAAACGACAAAAATGAAAAGTGGCATTAAATAATGACTCATAAAAAAGCAACTAGAATAGAATATTTTTTAATACAAATTGATATTAAAGGATACTGTATGTTTCCTTATTATCGGTACTTAATGAAATGTAGGTATAATTCCTTGACTAAATAATTCTACTAAAATATAGTCAAAATCCGATGTGTAATGTAACTTCCCCCTTCATATCTCAATTGACGTGTTTCTTTGTATTTTTAAAATTCCCTAAACTCAAAAGATATTTAGGGTAGTTCGTTTTGAAATTAAAACACTGTATATTATATGCTATCTATAGCCCCCCCTCCATCATCGAAATTGACGAACCGCCACTGCAAACTAGCGAGTAATTACCTGGTTGTTTTTAAAATTGCACGATGGCATACAGCTAAGTTTGAAAACTTCCCATAAATTTCTTAATTTGCAAACAAAATTACGTTGTAATTTTGTTTGTATCGATTGTTTTACTCCAGGAGCATACTCTAGATAGGTAGTATGTTTATATTCTGTATATCACTTACATAAACAAATAGAGTTCCCTAAATAAAGTTCTTCCATCACTCCCACCAACACATTCCAAAATTTTATACTACTGACACGGGTTGACTCATCTACAATGAGCCAAACATATTTGCCCTTAAGTTCAGTGTAAATACTGGAAATAATAATTTTTGATACTTGGTCACTAAAGACCACTTGGTCTTTCTGGGACAACATGCTTCATTACAATAGATTTTTGTGCAGACAATGTCACGTTAGATTTGTTACATGTCACTTGCTCCATATCAGAGGATAATAATGGAAGTTCGGTAATTCATGACCTCGCCTAGCCTTTATTTAATACATAAGCCTTTAACACATAAATAAGAAAAAAAATCGTAAATACACCGATCTCATACCAAAATGGAGACAGATATTAAAACCACAGCAATTTAGCAATACCGTCCACCTTCTCCTATTTCCTCTTTTCCGGAATCAATATGCCACTGTTGGGTATGTAACAGGCTACCCGTTGTACTACACAGGTTTCATGAAACTTATTTATTTATTTGTCTCGAGAAAGGGAGTGTAATTTCGAGATATGCTTTATTTACGTATAAAAAAGTAGTAGTAGTAGTAGTAGTTAGGAGGATTTTGATGAAAACACTTCACTTTTAGGTATGTGTTTTTAATAGCAAATATAATTATTGAAAAACGTAAACCATGGAAAAATACAAATCGTTGAATTTATTTTGTCTGTGAAAGTAATGATACCCGTTTTAGTTATAAAACTTAAGAAAACGAATGGATACAATACTAATGAACATTACAATTTGAATGGATACAATCTGAATGGATACAATCTGGATGAACTTTATATAAAACAACTGACGGCGTCTAATTCGAGTACGAGAAATGTACTTTACCCGCCCTTGGTGGTTTGCCCTCATACGATGGAGAAAAGCCCCAAATACCAAAACCCGTTCTGAAGACTTGTCGAGTGACACTGAGACTTCTTTTCTGGAAACCTTTGGAAGTAAAGTTTATTAGTTTTAAAATTCCATTGGTTGTTAAAGTATATTTCTCCGCTCTATCTAGTATCGAGAACCATAACATGTTTCTGTAACGCCGTCCAATGAAAATAGTACTTATAAGCTAATGACCTGAAAGCCTTCTTATCTTTGTCCCAAAATAGGAGGGATTAGACTTACTTTACAACTAATCTTATACCTGGAAAATTCCTCGAAAAACCAGGCTGATATGTTCTGCATTTGCAATATTTATGAACATTCAACTAATGTCTTAGTTCAGAGAACCTCTAAGTACCATAAAGTTCTTACACCAGAAAATTTTCAACTATATTAATGACCAAAATGGCATCTTTGCTAAAGAACCAGAAGCGATTCTCCGAACGCGACCTATTTAAGCAGGGTGTTACTTTTTAGATAACTAAGATATCTGATTTCCAAATAAAAGTGTAACTTAATGTTCACCGCATAAGCTTTTGTTACAAGTGTCTCATAAAGGCTTATTCTCATTAGACTTTTAAGAAACAAGCTCGGCAATGGTACTGCACTTGCTCGGGCAAGCTTTCTCATGTTAGTCACACTGTTAATAAAGATTAAATTACCTTACAGGCTAATAAAAATTACTTTAATATTTGCGAAGAACAAACAAAAATGCAAATAGGTATGAAAGAAAGAGTAAAAGGCGTTTCTGGGTGCATAAAATGTAATAAAAACGCAATGAGGAAGGAGAATTTGCTAAGTTGTATTCAAAACATGTAAAACACCAAACAAAATATTTTAAAAACTAAATAATAATATTGACTGCCGCGAGAGTATTACTACTACAAGGAACGTGCACGCCACAGGCACGGCATATATTGTTTGGAAAAATTCCTACATACAAAGACCATCTTTTGCTGAGGCGTTGCACGCGTAGTATGAATTAAGCCTCACAAAATACATAAGCTTCAATGAGAAACATATTTTGCAAAGCTAGTGTCTTGCCTGTACTGAGCGCACGCCTTGTACCTACTAAAGTGAAAATCGGCCTTAAATATCCTGGCGTTATGATATGCGTTCATCAGGTTCAGTTTGATAGGGGATATTTATACACCCACCGTCTTGAACTGTAGAGACCCGGACAAAAAAACTTGAACAGACGTGGACCTCATTAATTATTATATAATATATTTTGACTTGTTTACTTGTACGATGCATTAAAATTTATCAATAAAAAGGCAGCCGGTTGTGTATTGTGCCACGGTTTATCCAAGAATATTATTTCTCACGCAGGTATCACCATCAAGTGAAGCACTTTCTTTTAATTTTCTTTTAACTGGTTCTCCTTTTTGTAAAATTTTACCGTCCAATCAAAATCCTGCGTCCAATTCTGCATCCAATAAGAAAAGAAAAGAAAAGAAAGAAAAGGAAGAAAAAGAGAATACGTTTTAAAAAATATTATATAAATATATTATTTGAAGGAGATGCCGAAAATAACTACTCCACGAGAAATATGCCCAGACTGGAATTGGATTAAATCGGCATCTCCATAGGAGTCGCCACATTGTTCATCGAGACCAAATACCAGACACTGACCCGTTTCGCGCTTATAGGTAGTGGACTCGATGAACGATGTTGCGACGTGATTGCCTAATGGGCATCGTGAATGTTACTAGTGGTGAGAAACATACCATAGTGCCCTCTTTGGGTCTGTGCTACTATCTGTCTGACAATTATTGTCAAATTGACAGACAGATAACGACCTGATTTTCCGCAGGTGGCATTACTGCAGTGACCTCTATTGTCTTTAAGGAAGACAATCCTACTTATTTATTTGAAGGAGATGCCGAAAACAACTGCTCCACGGACAATATGCCCCGATGTGGCGACTTCTATGGTGATGTCGATGTAATGCAACGCCCGTCGGAGCATATTGGCCGTGAAGTAGTTGTTCTCGGCATCTCCTTCAAATAAATAAGTAAGATTAGTAAAGAGTAGGAATAGGGGTCACTGCTGTAATGGCACTTGCGGAAAAGCAGGTCGTTATCTGTCTGTCAATTTGACAATAATTGTCAGACAGATAGTAGCACAGACCCAAACAAGGCACTACGGTGCGTTTCTCACCACTACTCACATAAATATATTATGTTCTTAACAAAATAAAAATTAAGAGTCAAATAATCCCAAGATTCCTAAAACTGAATCCAGTTGATTTTAAGAGTTTTTATGAGACTCTTGTTGTAAATTTGGCTTTTATTTTTAGTTAAATAAAAATGGCCTTTATTAAATAAAGAAATGAACTGTTAACATATTTATTTATAGGAATTAGCCAAAAAAAAAAAATAGACAAAGATACTTATATACTATTAATGAAATTATTTAAATATTATGATAATGTTTTTAGACATCAATTTTAGTTGTTTACGATATATTCCTTCAATATTCTACTGCATACTTAGGTTATAGGTAACAATGAAAATTTAAACTGCATTCAATCATAATATTTAAATAACTTCATAACAATATATCAAATAGATTATTGTTTTGCTTCATTCCTATAAATAAATACGTAAATAGTTAAATAAACCAATAAATAATATTTAACAAATTTGTCTTAAAAAAGAAACGAACTATCTTCACGCCCACACTAGTCTCAAAATAATTGTAGAAAACGATATACAGTGTAGGTAATAAATTCAGGAGGGAAGCAGAATCCGTCACTTTTGTTTTCTTAATTATGACCGTGACAAATTTTTCTCTTTATTGATAGCACATAGGTAAATAAACACTTTTAAAACGAAATCAGTCATGATAATAATCTGTAAATAACTAATTTTACAGATTTTAGACACATAAGGAGCTTAATTGGATGGCTCAACATTTCTTGAAGAAGTGGGAAGAACTTTAAAGTTCAATATTTTTTTATATTAGATTGTCTGCCATTTCATTTCAGATGGTTGAGAAAGACCAGTTGACTACATGGTATTTCCTAGCATGGTCCTTAATACGGACGCCCTCCAATTATTATTATTTATTAATGAAATGTCTTATTATTAGGAAATTTAAAATAATGTGCTTATTAAAATATATTTATTAAAAAAAAAACACAGCAAAAAAACAAAATAAAAATAATTCACACGTAATACTAATAAGAAACCCACCCTTAAGAACTCTCGATTTTTATATGACACACCCCGTATATTATTATATTTTTTGAATCTACGTCATTTTCTGAATTGAACGATAGAACATAAATGACATTTCTGCTGTCAAATAACTTTTTGGACTCTATTTTACTTTTTAATTTAGAGTACATTCCCTCAACTGTATTTTCAGTTCTGTTGGTGCCACAGAGAAAATGAGCATACCGGTAGATTGATTATTAATTGTACTTTCTAGTGGTAGCTTCGCAGCATTTTGGTACTATTTAAAAAAACTAGTTTCAGCTCTATAACCACTTTGAAGAATTTTAACGCCTTGTAAGTAGAGAAATTGAATGTTTTTTACTCCAACTTTTTTTTTATAGTTGTTGTGGTCCATTAGAATTAATGGGGATGGTCAAGGCACTGTAAATTCAAATGTAAAATAGAGTGCAAAAAGTAATGTGACATCTGAAATGTTACATGTATTATATCGTTGTATTTAGAAAATGACGTAGTCTCCAAAAATATAAAAATATACAATTATTCCATATAAAAATCGAGAATCCGTATAACTAACCGGTAAAACCAGAAGTAGTAAAAATGTAATTTTTATGTTAAAAAATGACCGTTAATAAGTACTCCAGCCAAGCTAACTTTGAACATTGTATATAAAAATATATGGGGGAAAGAGAAGAATTCATAATCGTCAAACCTGACACCATGAATCATTTTATAGCTTTAGAATTGTTGGCGTTGGCACATATATTGTGGTTTAGTATCACTCCTTCAACGTGTTTACATGTTAGTAACCCGTGTATGTTCATTTATTGTAGTCTATTAAATTAGTTCATTCTAAAAATGAATTGTGTGTAAAAATAGTGTGACTGACCTGATCCCTACACCTAGATATTTATTTTGCTGTATTCAAATTTAGCATTTGGTTAAATAAACCGAATACTAGATATAATTACAAAACTTTCTCTGAGTGTCGTCAGGACATCACTGCATGCAGTATACTATAAATCGATGAAATTGTATAGTTTTCAGACACTATAGCAACTTCTACTGAAGACCTCGTAATAAGTTGCTGATTCCGTCGGAAATAAAAAGAAACTAGGTTTTTATATCTATATAAATCTAGATATTTCATTCTTGATAAAAGTATAAAGGCATAGATAATTTCTCTTTAGCCATTAGCATTGTTAAAATCAATTCATAAGTTCGGTAATAGAAACGCAATATGTACTTAATTGCGTTTATCTGTGTAAGGTTCTTTGTTGTTAAGTATATTTTAATTAGTTCTGATAACATACAACATACCTATACGCTAGTTCCTTTCAAATTATATGTTAATCCGTACAAAATATGCATGATCTGTACCTACATATTATATTGCATATAAAAATTCAAAATTGGTTAAATAAAGAAAAATTTAATTTTCTGGAGGTAACTTGTGGCACATCAACTATGTTGAAAATTATTTTTTAACTTCAGAGATAGAGGGGAAAATGACAAAATGGAATAAAATTAATTATTAAAATAATTTGATAAATTGGAAAAAATGTTTTATAGGAATGTTGATATTATCTGCTTTTTACAATGGTGGATAAGGTCATCATAAAGTAAGGGGTATAGTTTAAAGTCTCATATAATTTTAAGAAATCAAGCTAGTAGCAAAAAGTAAATGGAATCTAGTTGCTTCAATAATTGGATGTTACTGTATCTATGGAAAACAAAAGAGTCATCGCGCCAACTGCTGATACAAGTGTCAAACGTAATGTTTGCGATTTAGAGAATTGTTCACATTTTGTAAATTCCTCGGTAAATTCATGGCCTCCAAGATCGCCTGACCTTAACCCAGCGAATTACTGGCTCTGGGGTTATTTAAAAAATTTCGTATTAACACGACCAACAACGCTGGAAGAATTAATAAAACACTATTAGGGAGCAAATTGCTGCAATTCAACCAGAAATGCTGAATAATAATGGTGTGTACAATTTGAAGAAACGGATGGTGATAGTACAGCAGCAAAATGCACGACATATCGAACATTTGCGTTAACCACTGTTGGATATAAGAAATCCCATTATTTAAGCAATCGAATTTCTTTCACATCCTGTCATTAACTTAATTTTTTAAAAATATATAATAAGCTCAAATATATCCCTTACCTTATGATAACCTTGTATTTTATTTTAATTATATCTTCTAACGCTATTATACACCTCATTTTTTCAGTACGGACCTGAACTTTATTTACTTCATTTTTTATTTATTATAAAGTTTCCGGAAGCATGTGTACGCTTCTGGACATTTCAATATGTAATTTCCATCTTCAGTAGTTTTTTAGAATGCGATCCTAGTATTTCTTTGAAATCCTAATATTTCTTTCTATAATTAAAGCATTGTATCTCAAATGGCTACAATATTTGATTTAGATAGTAGTTTAGTAGTGTTTTGTTCCACTAATTAACTCTTAAACTAAAATTAAAAATACAGACTAAACAGGCTATAAACGCAAAGAACCTGATTTAAACTATTCTACATGATAAAAATGTCCTCATTACTCCAAGGATGGCCTAGTGCGTTTAATTATCAATTATAATATTCTGAAACATTCTCGGAGTAATTTGGGAACATCCTAATTAACTTCTAGCTTGAGATAATCTAAATCTTGGAGACTATTTAGAATTTACGTTTGATCTTTCATATACTGATCAATATGGACAAAATACATGATACTAATGTGAATAATAAAACAATACGTAATAGATTTATTTCATTTTATACGTTGAAAATGTAGATTATATCTACCTTGTCTATCTTTATTTTGTAGAGCTCGCTTTGAAATAAAAATGGTTGTATCTACCTAATAATTAAGGAAATAACAAATAGTTTATTAAATTTAAACGTAGTAGCTTTGCTTTTGTGTGTAATTTTGAAGTTAAAATAGACAGTGCAAATTACAAAGAAGTTGATATGCTTTGTGTCTAGGCAAGACTATACGTAATTCAAATAACCCATTTCATTTATATCCTGAGATCACTGAGTTTCCACTGTCAGGTATTTTATCAAATTTAAAAGATTATGAGAGTTTGGACGTCATAATAAACCTTTTAATAAAATTACAACTTCAGCTTTTTCTGTTAAATGTTGATTGTCACGTCTTTTCTGAAAAATGTTGATAGTCACGATCTAAACGAGTTAATTTAAATTTTAAATTTTCCCGTTCAAGTCGTAAAATGTTATTTTTGTTTTTCGACTTCGATAAGTCGATGTAAAAATCTGTTGAATTAATTTTATTTATCTGAAATATAGACTGGAGAATCAAAACACTGATGAAGTTTTCCACATAACACCAAAACACTATACTTCACTCGACGCGCGACTCGCCAACCAAGTTGGCATTATCAATTAAGTAGGTACATAAATTCATTACGGAAAAACATGGCATTACTTCAATTATAAGCACATTAATTATTGTGCTTATAATCATACGGAAATGAAACAGAATTTTTTTTGCCCGACCATTTTTCACCATTTTGTGTGATAATTTCATAAATAGACTATCAACTATATTATGTATTATAAAGGATCTTAGATGGATTTTAATTTGTTAAATTGCATTGGACATTTTTCATGAAATAATGAACAATTTAACAACTTTTTAGCACGTTTTACTTAATCCTGGAAAATTTGTTATGGCTCATATTTTTAAGGTTAGGAAAAAAGGCAGTATCCCAATTATAAGGATATGAGGCACATTATATAGGCCTTATTTAAAAAAAAATTGCAAAAAAATATATCTCACAGTTTTAAAAACTATTGCGCAAGAACATTACTTTATGAAAGTCAAATCCTTAATAATTACAATTACTTACGTACCAATTTATGAAAAGTGTTTTTGATTTTTTACGCGGGTTGGTAAGCAAGTGGATTAATTATTTTATAAATATTTAATGACGTTATTATGTTACTAATAGAGGATATGCTGACATTAGATATAACTCTGAAACTAATTTAGATACACAATTGTAATTTTGCCGCAACGTATTTATGATAGAACAGTTTATACAAATCTGAAAAAAGTAGACGCTGCATTTTTATTTAAACTAAGAATCTTCCATTCTACGTAATATTATCTATATCTATATAGATATTATATATAATATCTAGATATTCATAACAATGAAAAGACAATAAACCTCTTTATATCTTGTTTAAAACTGAAAATATGTTTAAGTGGTATAATTAAGTAGTTAATATTGAGCTAAATTATATATACCTAAATTGGAACAAAGTGTGTACAGGCACACCCTAAGCGAGTAAAGTGGACGGTTTTAATTAATTAGACAAGGTCTATTTTAATAAGATGGTACCTAATTAACATTTTACTATAGTGTGAACTACTGTAGACTCACAATACACTATAAACCTATTCCATGATTTACAGCACAAAATATAAAGTGAAATGCCAGTTTTAGCGAGATATCAAGGAGTCATCCAGACTCTGAAGAAGTTGTAATTTTCAGGCAAGAGCGAGCTTTGCTGAAGACCTCGGTGGAGCTTTTTGGTTGACGAAAACAAAAACAGCAGAAAGTTCGTAGGCGTTCGGTGCGTGTCGGACCCGCAGCCATTGGCCGGGCGCACGCTTAAGATCTTAGCGCCAGTAGTCGCAATTTGTCCGCTGGGTTGTTAGCGTGGTGGAGTTCTGCTCTATTGAATCAGATATTACGCATCTACCGGTATTTTCTCTTAACTCTGTTCGTCTGATTTTTTGTGGTGCTGTGGAAAATGTTCGAATAAGTGTGTTTGTGACAGAATTTATGTTCGTAGGGCTATTAAAGGAAATGGCGCAAGTGGTGTTTGCAGTAAACTTTGTATGTACCCTTAAAAACAATGTGCCGCTGCTTTTGCAAGTGATTGTTTTTTGTGGTGTTTTCTGTACTAGAGCTTGGGCCAAAATCGAGGATGAACCTGGTATGACTTATTTGTTATGTTATTATTAGTTTGTGAATATCAGTCTCAATATAGGGATAATCCAGATTAATATTGTTTATGGGCGCCCAAAAAATGTACCTAATAATAAATTAAGTTGATAAGATGTAAAATAATCCGGATAATGTTTTATATCAATTACTAATTGATATATATCTAATACCAATTACTAACAAGATTTACCAGGTTGTTACAACTCAACTTAACAATTATCTCATTTATCTAGATCTTTATTTATAATTGTGGGAGCTCATTGCAAGGAATTCGACAAGTAGTCGAAAGAGATAAGTTATTTTGGAGACAATTAATTTGCAATCTATTGAAACTGGCAGCAAATGTAATATAAATCCATAGATATCGTGTATGAAGTAATTTACTTATGGTACGAAATTGGTAGCGTCTTCGCTAACAGGTCTTGCATCTTATTAGCAAAATAAACTAATGAGTTCAGTATCATAGACACTGATGAGCTACAGTAAGGCAGATATTATCATAATGAGGTCTGCAGACTTATTACCGTAGATAAATTACAGCTTTCAACCCCAGAACCTGTTATTTTGAATTATGAATTTCATTATTTTAGAATTATCTTATTTGCCGCTCAGTTACCAAAGTGAACAACATAATATAAGACAATCAAAAATAAAAACTACCTTCTCTTCGCTTTTTTCAATAAGATATATATTTTTTTAAACTACTCGGTATCTATTTCTGAAAACAGGTTTCCTTAAAAATAATATTTGACTATAGACGCACAGTAAGTATATCATTTCAGTCCAGTTGGCGATTTGAATGAGAATGTTATAGCAGCCTTTACAATTTCTTTAGATCCGAAGGCAATTTATTTAGTTTAGCAATGTATTTCCTGAACAAATAAAGCATCACACATGTAATTAAACGGAACATGTATGATTGAACAAACACCTCGATGAATAAAATTATTTAAGAGTCGCCAGTTTTAAGTTGCCTCGAGTTAAAGCCAAGTTAATTCTGTAACCGTATTGAGGCGATCTTCGCTGTTTTTTTTTTAACCATTTATAACAGTTCATGTTATTTAATATAAACAGTATAGGCTGAATTTATAAGATTTTGCATTAATCTTACATAAATTTAGATTAAAGTACAATCATCCTTAGAAATTATCCAAATATTATTAATTCACGTACCAATTCAATAAAAACTACCGTAAAAAGTAATATACGGAAATCGTCAGTATTTACAACTTTTCATTAAGTATACACTTAAAGAGTAGGTAATCCTTATAAGCTTTACAGAAATACAAGAACATATTCCTTTGTTTTCATTAAGAGTCCCAAAAGTCTGGGTTTTTGTATAACCTAAATATAATCCAAATAAAAAGCCTTTCCGAGACTGTGTTACAATGTGCATTGCAATTTTAGTTAAAATTGGTGATGTGGATTAACTGGCTAAAAATATTTTTAGCTTTCTTAGCCAATTTTTAGTCAACAAAAAATCCGATAAAAATGGCAAATATAATATTTCATTTCAATAAATATTATAAATTTTAATAAATTTGTTGCATTTTCCTAGTTAATTTGATACCAAACACATGTGTGTGTTGTTCCAGTTATTATTTAAGTAGGTATTATTAAATAATAATTTTCTCATTTAAATTCTGAAGGTCATTTAGCACATAGTCAATATATCTCCATCCTGTATTATCATCAAGCTATTCTCGAGCACAGAGTACAAAATTGAAAAGTATATCTGAGTCGAAAACGGCATTTGTTTATTACCTATATTTTTATTATATCCTTTGCATATCTAGGATTACATTGAACCATAATACTTATTTGATAATTTCATTAATAATTTATATCCTTGTTTGCCTTTTTGGTTTAATTCCGATATAAAAAAAGATGTATCTTTATATTTTTTGTTTTTATTTTAAATTGTGAGCTTTTAATTTTTATTGTTTCAGTTATTAATTATTATATCTATCTACTCTACAAAGTTTTTCATTTGTTTGGAATTTTATTTTTGCTTATTTCGTAGAAACTACCAAAGAACGCGGATAAACACATTTTTTAACAAAAAATAAAATTCCAATAGAAACAATATTTTTCACACAAACAAAAACATATACTATTGTTTTTAATATTCTTATACAAACAACGGTTAGGTAGATACGCAAATTGTTACATTGTATCACAGATCATCACCGTCGCGTCGCGACGCTATGGTAGTAGGTATAAGCATGATATAATTTGTATCATGAGGTATAAGGAAATCTATCTATGCAGCAGTATAACACATAATCAAAGTAATTCTGTCGCGGGCGGCTGTGAATTAGAAAACATTTAATTTTTTATCTACGATCCTGTAAAAGTAACAGTTTTTTACATCATTTCGAATGTAAAAAGTGTCTTTTATAAGAAACTGTGGAAAAAATTTTTTTGCATGCTTTTATTGCTCGATTATGGCGACTCCAACTACGCCAGTTTATTTATAATATCGTTTCCTTAGTTACTATCATCACAGATTTTCAGTCACGACCATGAAGTAACGTGGGAAGTAACATAATTAGAATAGCAACTTCAACTACAACTCAAAAAGTACTAACCGTCAAAGTGACATTCACAAAAAAGGTTGATACAGTTTTAAATATTCATGAAAAATTGCTCATTTCTTACAATAATTTGCACGATCGAAGATAAAACGTTGTAAGACACACTTGTAAAAAGCCCCGTTAAAAAACACTCGTCGCTCGTATTTTGAATCTAGCCATTCGTGCAATAAAGAATGGTTTTTTACACTTATATCTTAAATACCTAACTATTTTAGTTTTATTATTAATTATCAGTTTTTTCTTTCAATAAAAATTTACAATTTACCGTTGCTAAATAAAGATTAAAACATAAATACCTACCTTTTGTTTGTGAATAAATATCACATACCCAGTTTTGATTGTTTACATTTAAATATAATAATGAAAACAGAAAAAATAATTCCCTATTATTTATATCTTTCTTTATGTAGGAATTTACCAAAAACTTTATTGAAACATAATATTTAATAATTCCATTAATAATGTATCTCTTAGTTAACTTTTTGCCTTAATTCCTATATAAAGAAAGGTGTAAACAGTTAAATAAGCCAACAATAATATTAAAAATATACTATTAAAGTCCCTATTATGTTAGACTATACTACTGGATATAAAAAAAACACTTCAGTTTGGCATTTTTGTGACTAATTTCAAATATGACTACTTACGACAGTAGACTTTTGCGTTAGGCTAAAAAGAAAATATTTAAATATTTAAATAAATATTAATATTATAAATAAATAAATAAATATTTTAATTAAATATTTTAAAGTTATCCGTAACGAAAAGGCTCTTTGATCACCTGTTAATACAGTAGGTATATTATTGTAATATATAACACTCAGAGATAATGTGTGATTGAATTTAGTAAATTTAGGTTATTAAATGTTACAAGGTCGAGTTTTGGCGGGAATTTGAGCTAAAAACGATTTTTAGCCGGAAAAAATGTACTTTTCTAGCTGGCTAATAGGTAGCTAAAAATGGAAATATTTCCAGTGGAAAAATCCGACTCACATCACTAGTTACAATCATTAAATATCCTTAAATTATTTCATTAAAATGTTCTGTGTTTTTTGTACAGGATACCTGAAATAATTGTCCAAAATTTTCAAACTGCAAAGCTTCATTTAAGTATAGATGTTTCGATACCACTATTCGTACAATAATTTTTAATGTATTATGGGTACCACAGTCGGTGGAGTATGTCTCATTATATAATTTTAGACAGTTGTTAGATTTCGAAACTCGGATTTAAATCAATATAAACCAATGTGTAAATATATTAAAGGTGCGAGAAACTTCTGAGACAGATAATTCTGTCTGAGGGAAGGTAACTTACAGTTTTCAGTCGAGAGGTTCCAGAAAGTTTCACTAAGTATAGGTAGGTACCTTGGAATGCTAGGTACATTTAGTGACACGTTTATTACTTGCTACTAAAATCTCCTTCACTCTATTGTCCAAAATTATTTTGTTCCTGTTTTCACAAAAAATAGATGCTCTGGAAGTAGTAACTTCAGATCTTGATTTTGTTGCTACTTTTCAATACTATTTCAATACTATTTCAATTTCAAGGGTTAGGTTAAATTATCTCTAGGGGAAACAGGTAAAAAAATATTTATAGGTACTTCGAATTGCAACGATACGAATTGCTACTCCATCAACACTATTCAGTGTTTTCAGTATATTTCTGTGAATACATATTAAATAAATAATAAGCTAAAATATGAAACAGAGTACCGGTAATACAAAAATTATTTCCCGAAATAACATAAATTTTTCTTATTTTCTAATTGTTTTTTCAGAAAATGTAGATCTACGAAACTTGCTTGTAAATAAGTAAAATATTATTACATTGACGAAACAATATACCTTATACAGCTTAACCTGCTGCCGATCGACATACTAGTTTTTGTTTAGTCCGCAGACCAACGAGTACAATATTCGCTTTCAGTTTTCCTCGAAATGTTCCATTATTCAACGCTATCCATAGTTACTAAACCTCTTCAGCATGGGGATGACACTTCTCTATATAAATTCCACTAAACAGTGATACCGGAGATAAAAGAAAAATTAATATTGGCAGGTTATTGATCCGTAGCTTAAAAATAATACATTATACCAACCTTTCGGAACACTTCACCTCACAGTTTCGGTTCTGTTTTCAAAAAAGACTTTTATTGGCGATTCAAAAAATGAATGCGCCCTTTACATGAAAATTTTTGAACCTATCTATTGGAGGCTTATTGCTGATATAATGATAAATGACGTGTATTTGGGTTTGTGTAACGTTAACAACTTAGTGGTGCTTGTAACTTTTTGGTATTGCAAAGTTAAAAACAACGTTCATCTTTATTTTTACATTTTAAATGCCGTTCAAAACAAACCAGTATAACACAAACTGCCGTGTTTATGGGTATTATTCCACAAAGTGTTTAAGATACAAGTTTGGATCTAGTAAAAGAAACATTTCCTTCTCCATAAGACATGTAATAATTTAATAAAAGGGAATACGTTTATTTGTACAACATAACCACTATGTTGCAGTGTGTCTATACTTTTCTATTATTAGTCTTATAAAAATAGAATATATTTTAGTTGTTAAACAACAATTATTTAACAAAAAAGCACAAGTACTAATATGGTAATTATGGTATCACCATATACTTTTTCTACCGGTTATCACACTTATTTTAGCCGAAAAAGTAAGTAAACAGAAACTAGAGTACCTGTTTCAACCCAAAAAATGTATACCATAATAATTACCAAAGAAGCATTTATAGTCATATGACTGTTTTTACCACTCTTTTTAACCTTTATTTCACCCTAACTACCACATGAAGTCACTATATTTATGGCAGTTGAATGCTAATTGCTAAATGATGTGATATGAAATGCAAAATTTTTTCTCGTCTTTGTTTACAATTTCGTCTCCATATTTGTTTACAATTTCCAGCGCCCTCATGGGTGATTTGAATCGCCAGTTATTTTGCTTGGAATAATGCACACATTCAAACAGGTTAAACCATTTCAAGTGTTTTATCTCTAATTAGACAGAATATAAATCCGAAGTGTTGCACTTTTAATATCACTCATTTTTAAATTTTAATTATTATTTAACGCTTACAACTAAAAAAGTTTTATGGGTGTTTATCAAAAAATATATTATATTATTTAATCTTAATCTTCTGCAGTAACACGGCGTTTATTGAGAGTATCATAGTAGTAGAGACGAATTTCGTTTGAAACATATTCCCGCCTTAATTAATTATTAATTAACAATCCCATGAATAGCGACCTGTTTCCATAGCAGTGTTATTTAGGTACAGATAATATTTATTTTGCGAACACTCAACTCTGCCTACCTGCAACGAATAACTTCTTATATTTATTATATGCGAATATACCTTCTTTTGTAGTAATTTGATTTTGAAGAAATCTACATTTTATATATGTTGATAATTAACCAAATTTATAAAAAGGTTTAATAAAGAGCAGCGCCAAATTTAGTAGTGTTAGGTACTTAACTATAATGACAAAAAAAAATAAATGATAGGATTGATAGGTAGACCCTCGGATGGAAGATATATGTTCATCTTAATCCAGAAACGGATACTTACAATTCGTAGAACTAAAAGTCTTCAGAAAAAAGAATTAAATAAAAAATACAAAAACGCTGGTGAAGCAATAGCAACATTTTAAGTAGGTACCTACTTGAGAAAATACATACCTATCTATCTCTTATGCCTACTGATTTATTAGATAACTCAAAATGTTACCTATATGTTCTGTTAAATTTGTTGAAGCTTAGGTATACTTAATGTATTGTAATATAAACTACACTTTTATTAACCAGAATTTTTCAAAATACTTACCAGTATTTTGAAAAATCGTGTTTTCTAATGAGATTTTCTGTATTTTAGTGACTTCTTTTTAATTTGCTTTAAAATAAAGCAATGTTATCTATTGTAATAATCCTAAGTTATATAACGTATAACGTATAACGTTATATATGTAGGCTTTTGTTGCCTACAATCTTCGGATGAGATTGGTTAATCTCAAACTTCGCTAATTCGAGATGATTGCTTATAGAAGCTACTTAAATTGTATGTTTGGTGATTTTTAGAATAGAAAAAGAGTTAAAGCAATTAGTTTAGAATTTCCATTGAACCATAATAATACATAATGAAGATCGTTTCGGACACTAATATGTACCTCTGCAAAAAAATTAAATCAGTCTATATCCAGGTTTTAAAAAATGTACAAATATTATTTATGTGTAGGAATGCATTCAATTGGTTTGATTTTGATTCGTTGTTGTCTATCTTTAACTGGATTTTCTATAACGCCAAGTACTTTCCTGACTACACCAATTATTACTATAAAACTTAAAAATTGTAAGTGTTTTTGTGTGTACATGGTAAATCGTGCTGTGTTTACAAAGAATCACGATTTTTATACAGCACATTATTATAACGCCTAACGAGACGTTTCGAGAGGTGGGGCTAACAGAAGCAAAAACTGGTCGACTTCCAAACGCGATCTGCGTGCTCGTAATAACCACGTAGTCGGCATGCTTCGGTGTAACTTCAGTTCTGTTTTTTTTACATCTACCTAAACATTAATGAAACTCTATTGAGAAACACAAGTACAGGTTATATTTATGTAATTGTACTTGAATAAGGGTTAACCAACTAAAGAACATAAATATGTTCGGTCACGGATTTTGACCGGCTTATGATTAAATTCCAATTAGGCGTAAATTATGTCACACATTGTATGCAATGTGATAATTAATTTCACATTTATTTCTCACACTAGTTTTCTGTCCAATTTTCTACAGTGGGAACTTGAGAATAATTTATTACCCAAAAATTACCTATTCTTCTATTTTTGTAATTATTTTGTTTAATAACGAAAAAAATATGCATATATCGCCAAAACAGGTTATCAGTTATAAAATTATTTACGTGACGTTAAAGGGCCAAAAACATGTATTTCCTTGTAATTATATAATCACAGCAAATGCCACTTGTGTCATTTGTGTCACTAGTGTCATGACACTAGTGCCTATACTGAGGTTCATTAAAATTAAAAAACTAAATATATTTCTGGAAAATAGCCTTGTGGATCCATTATGACGTGTATCGCTTTGACTCTTGTGTCGAATTTACTTGAGAGTGTAACTATTTGTACCAGCCTTTGATATGAAGATATATGTAGGTACATATAAAATAAATAATAATAAATAATAATATCTCTATCCCTCATTCTCATCTTAAGAGTCCATTCACTAGTCCGAAATAAGCCCAAAATCGGCGTTTGTCTCGTGTCTAATTATAAAAAAACTATAGAAAATAGCGACTTTTTGTAAAAAAGTATTGAAAGATAAAACTTTAATACAAATCCCTATGGTAGTATTTTTGTAATTCTTTTAATTTTTAAAATTCCAGGCAAACAATCTTGTACTAACATAGCGGATTTTCAAAAATAATTTTCTCTAAAATTAAATTAACTTATTAACTAATAACTTAAGGTCTAAAAACACATGTACGATTAGATTTTAAACTGAAAACTGTATGATGTACAGGGTGACATGTTATATTTCAACTACCGATGGTAATTTAAATATATAGTTGGTTGGATATGGATAAATTGTTTAGGTATAAATAGGAGATAATATTAGCATAGGATGATGCCAACTTGGTTGGCGAAAGACGCGTTGAGTGCAGTATAGTGTTTTGGTGTTATGTGGAAAAATACGTTAGTGTTACCGATGGTAATTACAAAAGCGGGTTCAAAGTTTTTGATTGACGTTTTCGAAAAAGCAATTAATTCTATATAAAAACAATTAAAATTTTACAATAGGTGTAGAGCTATTTGATAAGGAGAATATAGCTATCTTCATTAGACTCTTGTATGCTAATAAATAGATTGGCTAGATTGGTTCAGGAGGCTGTTTTCGCTCACCGCCAAAAGATACTAAGTAGCAGCTAAGTTACCAACGCACTCTTAGTTGAGCGAGACACTAAGCAGGTGGATAAATGATACTTGCTGAAGAAGAACTATACAAACTGCCTATGGCTGACAGAGAAACAAACCTAATATTTCTGGCGATATTTTTCAAAGCAGCTAATCTTGTCTTTCAACATTGAATCTGATAACATGCACCTCGATATGCACCTTATCTTTTTCAAATCCCCAACTTAACGGGTTTAGTACTACATATCGGACTATCTTCCTAGTCACTGTATTCGTTAGCCAGATAAATATTTGAGTTAGATAATTCCGAGGATAATTCATTACTTGGCAACCATTATCAGATCAGAGGAACGTACGCAGCATAAGAGTTTTCCATAAACATAGATTAATTGTCGCCGCTATCCCGTTTTACATTTTAAAACAAAGACTAAGAAAGAAAGGAAAATCGCTAGAATTTTTTTTTAAATTATTCAAATATAATTCTGAGAAGAATCATAAAAAACTCGATGGAAATAATATGTATTTAATAGTTAGTCTTGCTTGTACCTTTGTCGTGTGTGTTGTGTTTTTAAATTTTAATAAAGAGTAACTGGTAAACGTCATGAAAGCTATCAGATCAGATCAGTTTGTCACGATTGGTTTATTGTTTATCACTTCATTATAACTATGTATGCCTTTAACACAATTAGCGATATAATTATTCTTATTTAAAACATATTTTATTATAAATGTTAACATTTAAACTGGAATTATATTAAAAAATTTACTCCTAGCTTTTATCATTTTCTATAACCAGTGTTATACACTTACCATACATGTGCGAGTTCTGAATAATTAAGGGTAACAAAATTCATTTTCTCTTTCATTACTTAAGAACGGCTATGAATATTGTTGCCAATAACAGGATACCTACTGTAAAATGTAAAAGTATAACATTAGTAACTCATCTAGGTTTCCATGTATTTCAATCTATTTCCAAGAACCTAAGTTCTTATCTTATAGAAAGAGATTATCTGGATTATTATTCTACTTGTTATTCTATAAGGTATAGACACGCCAGTTTTTATTAACATTTTTTATCTGAAAATAAGTCTTCTAAGTCTATTATTGGGTCATATTTTCCTGCATATTTTTTTTTTTTTGACTGACCGACTGACTCTCTCTGACTTGCAATTTTAAAATAATCTAAGAGAAGCCTTCACAAGTAAAAAACATATAAACAAAACGCTAAATAAGCATTTAGTAACATTCCCAACATTTGCAACATTTGCAGCAATAGGTACGTTTTTGAGGAGCGTAAGTATATGAGTTCATAACTGCAGAACAATAATAAACGTCATTATTCTCACAGAATCTTTAATTTTTGTTATTAGTTACATATTAGAACGTAGTAAATTTTATTACTTCTTCCGATAGGTGGGTACCTACTTGAAACATATTTTGGTTTTTTGTAACAATAATCATTAACTTATTAAATGATTCCCCTTGCTATAATTGTATTAAATTTGAAGTACCTATATTGTAAATACCACAAATATATAAAATGGTCAATTGTGAAATATAAAATTGTCTATGAAGATGTCATGAACTAAGACATGAGATCTATACATATGGTACCTACACAGGTGCTATTTTAGGTAATGGTATTAACCACAAAAGGTTGACCTCAGAAATTAAGACCTGTTTGGAGATTATAATATTTCGTATGTTTTCGTCTTTATAAAATATGTATTATAATATCTTCTACATGCCATTTTTTACAGAAGATATCTTGAGTTCTTCTCGTATAGCAAACAATCATTTAACAGCCTATCATGATATGAGAAGCATTGAAGATGGCATCTGTTACGAAAGGCAAACAGTCTGCAATTAAGCATCGACCATGGCAGAACAGCCCAGAAAATTCACATAATTCCTGTGAAAATTGGGCAGAACTAATTGTCCCCGTATCCGAGTATTTTTGAATAGGACCAGTTACGAAATAAGCTGAACCAAAATGACCAAATGAACTGTGCAATCGAAAGAAATAATTACTGAAAATGTCAGATTAATCTTTTGTTCTCCCTTGAGGTTGAGGCAATATGATATATTGCCTCGATTTATTTTTGTGTGCCAATTTTTAAATATAAGTACCAACCCGTTTAAATTACCAAATTACATTTAAAAATATGTCATTATCAGTATTTGATGTTGGGAAATATGCATAATATATTATTATGAAGTAAGTATTAACATGTAAATTAGATAATGCTATTTGCATTTCAATTGTTTGGAAAACAATGTAAGAATAACCAAAATAACATAATAACCCTAAGAAAATTTTCACTGTTGGCAATGAGTCTCGGAAAGGAACCTAATGTCAAATTTTCTGTCAAAAATAATTGTAATTGCCTAGAATTCGTGAAGCTTATATCAACAGATTAAAAATGAATCCTCACCAGGATGTATACTAAATAATCACGGCTTTACTAGATTCATGAATGATTTATACTAAATCCAGGTTATATTGTGTAATTTGGAATTAAATGGCGGTGAGATATTACTTTTAAAAACAGGAATATTTACTGAGCAGTAGCAAGGGAAATGGATAAACTTGAACTACTGCAATCATAACAAATATTGAAACTGTCAATCTTCTTCGTACAAATAGTTTAGCATTCATCTTTTTATTTCATAAAAAACAAACATTGTATAATACCTAATTGATGTCATTCTGTATCATTTTTCTTAAATCAAAGTTTCAGTTCGTTTGAGCAGTTTCTGTACCTTGTTGCAATTAGTGTGTTTTTGAAAAATATTGGCCCAGCTAATATACGACCCGACGACTCATTTGCGCCCAGACTACTATTTTCTGTAAATCAAGGGAAGTTTCAATAAGAAGAATTCATGATAATCTAACTCGGCATATTCCAGGCATTAATACAATCAGTAAAGTAAAACGACGCTTAGTCCAAAAAAAAAGGCTAAATTTAACTGCTCATTATTGACATTATGTAAAAATCAAAAACATAAGTGAACGCTTTGGACAATGAGTGTGTAGCACACACTAAAAGTGCTAAAAGCTCCGGAACGGAAATAAATCAGTAAAAATGCAGATGCAATTCTTGTCCCTATTATGACGTGTATACTATATAACTTTAATGATAACATAATCGCATAAAGTGTTTCTGTAACTGTAATGAGAGCAGGTAGTTTTTTCTTTGGCCTAGTTTGAACCTTCTTCCCTTTTCCAATTACTTCCAAATTCTCGGAAATTCTTCACCAGTATTAAAATATTATCTTATTGTCGATCATCCCATGAAAGTGGTTACTAGAACTCGAACAAATTCCATACATTTGAAAGAAAGATGGTACTTTTGCCTGGATAATCCTAATGGCCTTACTATGAGAGATAAAAGAAATAAGGACTTACCTTTCGATGAAACAAAATATGCGTAAATTTATTTGTTACTTTTAATTGTTTCTTAATAACATTTTGAAGTGATAATCACTTGTTATTTCGTAAAATACTACTACTATCAAAAGTACTACAAAATAAAAAGTTTTTGATTACCCATTATCTACAATGAACGTGAATAATACATAATTATGCAATGAATGCTTTTATTTTACTAAGTTTTATTATATTATTAAAAGTTTATCCTGAAAATACCACACTTGTCACAAAATTTAAATTTGGGGAATAGAATTTATTTTCAATTCAATTTCTATTTACAAAATATTTGATTGTTAGTTTCGGAGAATGAAACATTGAGTACCTACCTAGTTTATATCTACAGGCGGTTGAATTAACAGCATCCTCTTCTCGGCTATTACATTCTTTCCAAAGGCATTTTTACGGGGACATGTTCATTATTTATTTTTATTGACGTTTTTAGTGCACCTTCCTATGTGCGTGATTAAAATGTTGGTTTGTAACTCGGTCTGTAATTATAATTAATGGCTTATAAATTAACTTTAATGGCTATGGGGGTAGGTAAAGGTTTTATAATTTTTCTCCATAAACCGATGCACAACCAACCACAGCTTAGAGAGGGGAAAAATAAACGTTTAGAAAATCGCATTTAAATGGCAAATTTATTTTTATTTTCTGTCTTACCAAAATAAAGATATGCTCTCGGTCTGTGTCAAGTATATGGTTGAAATTAGACCATCACTGCATATGTTGATATTTCAGAGAATGTGAATTTGATTTCACATTTAAACCGTTTTTCAAAATAGTTTTACAGAATAATATGCTGAAATTTGTTTTTTTTTAATCGAAGCCATATGGAAACAAAAAATACGCGTTCCATTTGATACATAGGCCTGTTTTTTATCACTATTTATCACTATTTCTATCATTTTTATCAATTTTGGAAACAGAAAATGTACGAAAAGTACAATTTTAGGATTTTCCATAGGGGCTCACTTGATTTCTTCAGATTTCAAGACAAACTAGAGATGTAAAAAAAATGAATTTTCCATTAAAAAATAGCATTTCCGGTTAAACTGGAGGTTCTATTTGGGTGGCAGATGTCAAATTCTGATGTGAGAAACTTATTATTGTCATCTTGGAGATAAAGCGTGCCTTTCGTGATAGTTGAGATATTTCGTAGGCAACATGCGGAAAAAGATAATAGTTATATGCAAGATCAGAAGTATAATATAATGTAGGATATGAATAAGAGAATAATTAATGCAAAACAGTTGAACTTTCAAGATTAAACAATGACTGTCTTATTTTAAAGCAGAGAGGAGAACTTTTGAAATAAATTGATCACGATATTTCTTAGCACAATGAAACGGGTTAAGTTTTTAATATACTAAACAAATATTTTTATAACTATTTGTTTATAAAAAATATAAGTTCTGCTAAAAAATGTGTATAACTAAGGCAGACGATAAACCCTGTTTAACGATAAGCACAAACAAGATACCCACGGCTGTACCTTGTTAGTGAAAAGGTCAATGTTTATTTCGAGAGTTTAGAGTGAAGTATGTTTATTATAATAATAAGATTTTTAATATTTTTTGAATTAAATGTAAAACAGGTCATGTTATTATATACGTTCAACTTTTGTTTCTGTCAACAGAAAATTATTAAAACCAGTCTTAGAATCAAGCAAAGTTGTATAAAAAAGTTTTTCATGGAATGGTCTGTTATATGTTAGCGAGTTGATAGCTGCGGGTATTTGTCTTTGGATTAAGAGGTATTTAGATGTTTCGTAGAGTTGAAAATTCTTAATTAAATTATTGATTCCTATATCTAAAGACTTGCAGGAATATTGGGCTGACAATCAACACTGCATAGGAGTTGGGACAGGAAATTCCTATCAGTTGTTATTAAGAGTAATAAATTTACATATGTTTGTTTGTCCCTTTTCTAAACAGGTATATGAGTTAGCCCCTCGTTCTGGGGCAAAAATCTGAGACTTTTGGTGTATTCTTGTGCTTAGAATTAAGGTATCTTTAAGGTGGATACTGGAAGCGGATTGTTCTTTATGAAACATCGTGAAAATAATTATGTTTTGAAAAAACACAGTTCCCATTTATGTAGATCTTTCAAGAAATATACTCTATATACCTACTAGTATTTCGGCTTGTTACGCCTTTCTCAATAAAGTAAATGTCTATTACTGTAATTATTGTAATAAATGACTATTACCAGTAATAGATATTTACTTTATTGAGAAAGCCCTAACAAGCTGAAATAGTAGTATATATATAGAGTATTCTATATATTTCTTGAAACATCTAAATGAGAACTGTGTTTTTTACAAAGCAATTATTATTTATTTGTTGATATAAAGAGGTACATGTTAGATTGGTGAATATCAGACTATCCGAGGAAAAGATTCTGTAGGAGAATTTATATTGGCTGACAACTATGCAATTCATTTTGCCATTTTATGGTCCCTACTTTTTGTTAAATATATTTGAACACCTTATCATTGGCAAATCTATTTAATGAAATATATGATACTTTTCCTGTGTACATTTAAATCACTTTATGTGTATCCGTATTTCAATTTTGCCCTCCCCCTTCTTTCCACTGTACAAGTTTGCCACTCAATGAATGAAAGCTTCAGATCCATTGATTGGTTCATTTGAACTGTGTAAGGGATAATGTTTGCCATTTTTTTATAAAACTAGTTTCTTATTCTTATAAATATTTAGGCTTTCGCTTAAATTCTGATGGCATGTATAATGTATAGAACTAAAGACCAGATATATCAACCGTCCTTCGACCCAACGCATTTGGACTGAAACCACCTTTAAAGTTAAGACTTTAGTAGTGCTAAAATTGGAGGTTCAAATTCAATGTTACATTTCAACCATCTGTAAAGAAGAAATTCATATAAAATTAGTCCAATTATGTCAGTTGTTTTTTGCCGTTTCTATATCTGCGAGGAGTAGATTTGGATGATCTTTGATAGAACGTAGATGAACCTAATTCACCTCAGAGAAAATATAAAATTCAAGTAGGTTGGGATTTTTGGCTATTTTTACCTTGGTAGGTAAGTATACAAATATAAAATGGGATTTTATTTCTTAATAATTCAATAATTTTAGAGCCAATTATAATTTATCATTGTTCATACTATCATCGATGTTGCAGTAGCAATTTAATATTTTATGTCATTCACCCATATATAATTAAAAATATAAATAAATAATCCATCTATAATATATTATAGCCGCATTGTATGAGGTATGCTCATATAATCATTCCTCTCAACCTGTAACCATAATGATAATATTCTGGAAAATATTGGTATGACATTCATGATACCTATATATTTATTTTTGGGTAATTAATGACACTCACATATTTTAAATACAATAATTGTTATTCGAAAAGTACTCAATTTTTAATAATATCAGGTATTTAATTTATACCTGTAGAAGTAACTATATTTATAGATGTAGAAAGATAATTTTAAGTTCAAAATACAAACTACGGCCCTTTCAGGTAATTCTCTTGCCCCATTGGGGATAATGTATGTTTCTTTGATTGTTTAGTGAAATATTTGGACGTATCTAGGTAGAAACTACTATACCTATTTCCAAGTTTATTTTATATTTGTTAAACTAGTACGTGCTCTTTATTTGGGAGGGCCCTAGAGAGCATTACTGTCTTGTGTCTTATAAAATGCTTGAAATTTCGTACGTAGTTATTTCGGTATAATATCCTCGAGGGCACACTATAATAAAGTTAACATTTCCCAAATGCAATATCTAATTGGTCGTAAAACATCGACTGGCAGCTTTGTAGCCTAATACCACTTTGCGAAAAATCCTAATCGGTGAGTGAAATTACTCAAACCTTCACTTAAATGCTTATTATCACCTTAGGTATACCCCTACACCATTAAAAAACAACTAACACCAGGGTAAAAAGTAAAATTTTCTTTGATACTTGCAAATATATTTTTTCCTAGTTAAATTAAAGTTAAAGGTATTTAAATATACGTATACTGTTTGTAACTAAAAATTGTGGTGTAACTCAATGATTTATAAAAAAATATTATGGAAAAACGTCACCAGTAAAGATAATAAGAAACATAAAATAAAGTACCTACAAGAAAATGTTTAAAATAAACGTAACATGCATGGTAGAACGGCAAACATTTAAATTTACAATTGGCTCCAGAGTACCTATATATTATAATTAATATATATTTTTTATTTGATATACATACATATATAGGTATTTTTCGATAAATCAATATATAAACTGTTAAACATTTGGTAAATTTTCAATGATATATTTTTTAATATAAAAACTGAGCCATTGAACTGTTTGAATGATTGAAATCAATTGAACTGTTTTCTTGTATTTCTTTATCTAAAGGCAGGCACCAGATACTTCATCAACGCATATCTAAATAATTATAGAAAACGGGAGAGTTACCTATATTTCTTACAAACATCCAATGATATTTTTCAATATCTACATATAGTTTTAAAGAAAAAAGACGATTCTTTTTATCTAATATGGAAGGGCGTGCCCAGTTATAAGATAATTCCAAATTTTGTCCGGAAATATGGAATATTGCCCGAGAAATTCAAATGGCTAAAATTTTCAATCCAATCAGTGTTGTGCATCTTATTAAATGCTTCAGTAAATGATTCTAGATATGGGTAATTAAAAAATAAGTTAATGCCAACTTGATGATGCATGGTAGTACAAAAATAATTCACAGGTCACCTTTGTGAACTTGAAAACCCGAGAACTTTATGAACATGCCAATTTATTCCTATAGTTGAAATATTTCATTTCTATAAACTACGAGTGCAAAACTAAGACCCATTAGTAAACTTTAGGTAATTTATCAAATAAGTACTAGGATTTGTTATCTTTTCTTTAGAATAATAATTTAATATAATAGAATAATAATAGTTTTCCTTTTCCATAATATGTCTAATTTTCATTATGATTTGTTAATGAATTTTCAAATACAAACGTAATGTTTCCAATCTCATTTTTACTTTCGACAAAACCTTTCTTTAAATAAATTACTCCTCGATTTTTTCCATTAAACGTCTTTAATATCTTGACAGCGGAAATAGAAACTTTTGCAGTTTAAGCAGACACGCTTTTCTTTAGCAGCGTTTATTATTTAGTAACGTACATTTTTCTGACTTATTCAATGTGCGAGAACTTTCATTTGTGATTAAGCAAGAACATTTTAAAAACCAATCAATGAATGATTGTGATGATGATGAATGATTGATGAAAATATGGTTGTATTTTTGTTGATTAATTTTTTTTCAAATTCAAACCTACAAAGCAAGAGTAAAATTTCGATCGATATGTGAAATTGGCTCCGAAAAAGGAGACAAAAATCAGAACATCAATCTCATCTTATGTAACCGAGATCAAAGCCAGTTAACCTCGCAGTTAATAATATATGAGACAGGAATTTCTCATCCCCCAAGATAACGTAAGTTGATATAGACTATACAACACATAATTATACCATTTCTAAAAAAGCATAATTACTTATTTTAGTTAAACACGATGAAATTATTTTAACATAAAATTTTGTATATGAGTACTTATTTAAGGTATATTATATTGCCTAATGCAACAGAAGGTTTTATTTTTGGGAGAATCGCCTCTTATACACAACCAGAAATATTTATTTAAATATAGTTGAAGATTTAAAGCTAGATTTATGGATTCCTTGTGTTCTTTGTGATTTTATGAGCTAATTTATATACATATTATATCTTAAAAAATGGATGGTCGACAACAAATTTAACATGTAATTGGTAATTGGCTTCATTACCATTACATATATGTATTATAAACCACTCAAAGAAAGTTACGTCAATGAAGGTGGCACCCTCACTTCGATGAATTTAAAATCTATTTAGCCTATAATTTTGTGCTAATTAAAGACGAATTTGTATCCATAAAAAGAATTCGTAGCCATAACCATTTAACTACAATTCGCATTTGAAAAGTGGGGGTGCTGAAATTAAGTCAACTTAGCCCCCCTCTTGCAACTTTGGGAAAATTAATCAGCCCATGACAAAGTACTAATTGAAGACTAATTTGTACTCATTAAAGACATTTTGTACTCATAACTATTAAACTATAACTCCCACTCGAAAAGTAGAGAAACCGAAATTAAATCGATTTGACACATGTACTTGTGGCTAGGGAACATCTAATTAGACCATAATAGTGTGCTAATTAAAGACTAATTCAATATAATTAGACCATGATAAAGACTAATTTGTACCCATTAATCAAATTTTGTACCCATAGCCATTTATCTATAATTCTCACTGGAAAAGTGAAACAACTGAAATTAAATTGATTTGACACCTCTACTTGCAGCTAGGGGAAATCTAATTAGACCATAACAGTGTTCTAATTAAAACTAATTTTTACCCATTAAAAAAATGTTGACCATTTAACTATAATTCCCAATTGAAAAGAGGGGAAACCGAAATTAAATAAATTTGACATATCTACTTGCGGCCAGGGGAAATCTAATTAGACCATAACAGTGTTCTAATTAAAGAGTAATTTGCACCTATTAAGAAATGTTTGTACTCGTAGCCATTTATCTACAATGCGCACTTGAAAAGTGGGGAAACTGAAATTAAAACGATTTGACATCTCTACTAACAGCCAGAGGAAATCCAATTAGACCATGACAATGTACTAATTAAAGACTAATTTGTACCCATTAAAGAAATTTTGTACCCATAACTAGCACTAGCTCTACTAGCTCTGGTTTTAGTACACTATTATAGTCTAATTAGATTTCTCCTGGATGAAAGTACATGTGTCAAATGGATTTAATTTCGGTTTACCCACTTTTCAAGTGGGAATTATACCTAAATGGTTATGAGTACAAAATCTCTTTAATGGGTACAAATTTAGTCTTTAATGAGTACTTTATTATGGGCTGATTAATTTTCCCACAGTTGGAAGTGGGGGTGCTAAGTCGATTTAATTTCAGCACCCCCACATTTCAAATGCGAATTGTGGCAAAATGGTTATGAGTACATATTTTTTTAATGGGTACGAGTTTGTAAAAATATCTTTTAGAAGTTGACTTTTATATCTTCAAGGAAGTGCTCTAAAATTGAATAAATTCAAACAAATTTCATTATTCTTAATTATTATCATTCATTGTATTTTTTGAGGTATAACTCACAGTTAAAGTAAAGCTTGAATCAAGGGATCATGTAGTAATCTCATTAATAATAATATAACTTCAAACTGGAAGGTAAGATGCTTTTGATATTCTCAGAGTGGTACGAGGTACATTCTATTTCCAGTATTATTTATTATTATGTCTGAAATTTAATAACTGCTTCAAACTCACATGAAACTGTAACAAAGTCCAAGTGTTCTAAACCTAGTATAACTTTTACAGTTTGCCATGGTTTGTTAGTTCACGTTATTTCAGTGCATAAAAGTATTTTCTCAGTTCCAATTTACACAAACAGAAAGTTAACAGCCTTGATGCTATTCCCCGCCAAAGCATAACAAAAACTCAGCTAGTCAGCCGAATATAAGAGGAGTGCTTTCTCGCTTACCGAATATCGCATAGAGGCACGTTTACTGCTGTAATACTTCCTAGGGAGGGCTTCAAAAACAAGCGCAAAATATTGGCTGCACGAGAAAGGATCATAAGTCGAACCCTCTCATTTTGCTTTCTTTGGGATTTGTCGTGAAACTGCAACACACATGTTAGTGGAATAACGTAATTTATTTCTGCCTTTTAGAGGAATATCGAGACTAATATGTTCTTCTCGTGTTACAGTAAATTTTGGAGATACTTTTCTAAAACTAGATAAACGTCATTTATGTACACAAGTACTTTAAATCAGTATACTGCTTGTATAAATTAGGGTTTTCTCATTCTTTTGCATTTCGTTATGGAATTGAGGAAAATAATGCTTAACTATTTATCTATGACTTGCAAGCCTTAACAACTATCTTAAAAGATTTTCTTTTAGTTGTGTGCCACTTACATGCATTCAGTTGTTTGGAGGATTTGGGGAAAATTATAGCTTAACAGACCAATATCGAAGTAAAATCATTTGATATTATATGGCCGAGAGTGAAGAAGTGTTTATATTTTTTTATGTATAATGTAATTAAGTGCATAAAATTGTTGTTTTTTTTTTAGATGTAAACACTTGCATGTTTGTATAGTATGTCCGATAAAATTTTTCTTTCTATCGATGACACCTACAGGGTGTTTCACGGGGACAACCCATTAGAATATGTCAGAGATTAGTTAGATTTACAGAGTGAAAATTTGAACACTTGGGTTTTTGAGTACCTGTGCATTCCTTAAATAAAATAATGGCGTCCTTGTGACACTTCCGGTTATACCGGAAGTTGCCGTTAACTTTCTGATTTTAAAAGAGGTAGGTATAGGGAAGTGCAATATAAATTGGCACAGAATAAAATTCTACATCATAATATGCTATAATAGACAGGGTATCCTATTTACAAAAAGCTACTTTTCATGGCTTGAAGTTAATAAAACTTCACTATACAGTTAAACAACTATTAAGGTACTGCTAGAATGCTTACACATTCAACAACTTCCCATGTGAATATGTTTATTAAATATTAGGACTTTTTTAGAGAAATATTAAATTTTCAGTAAGGTACCGAATTTTACAAATATTTTTAAAATATATTTTTCTATTATTCTATTATTATTATCTATTATTTTCCATTTAATATAATAAAGTTAACGGCGACTTCCGGTATAACTGGAAGTGTCACCAGGACGCCATTATTTTATTTGAGGAGAGCATATTAAAAAACCCCAGTGTCCAAATTTTCACTCTTTAAATCTAAGTAGTCTCTGACATATTTTATCCATATTCATATGGGTGATCACCAGGAAACACCGTGTATATGTTTTAGTTTGTCTGTTTTTTCACAAAAACTTTTTTTATGAAAATTGGCTAGTACGTTGATTAATTACAATGGTTTCTAAAGAATGGCTATGAAAATCCAAAACCATTTTTGAGAGTTTGAAGTTCACTAAAGTAAGTACTAAATTTTGAGTACCCTGTATGCAATTATGTAACATTCGTTGTACGCCTGTATAAAGTATACTCACGAAAGATAGCAACATTCAATCGGAGGGGTGCCATATTAACTTTCTTGCATCAAAATCAAAGTATCTTGGAAACGGTTATATACATTCAGGTGTAGGGAGGAATCCGTTTGAAATTTCAACAACGAGAAGAATAAAAAAAATATTAAAAAGTGAAAATCGTTCCAACAAGAATGACGTCGACAGCTATTTTAAGTATAACCGGAAGTGTAACGACTTTGAAATTATTTTGGTTAAAAGCTTTTATAAAATATATATCTAATCCTATATATTTCTTGTATAAAACCTAGTGAATTTGAAATATTTATTTTACTTATTTGTACTACGTTTCGCAGATTAAGATATCAGAGATAAAATTGTGAGTAACATGTGCATTAAAATTCCTGCTAATCGGATTGCAGTAAACTAGTTAGTATAAGCTCCAGTAAAATTAATAATTTGAATTGCCTTTTCAAATTTGTTGGTAATAGATATTTGCAGCCGCAGAACTGCACATGTAATTATGAATATGTTCCTTGTTGCTTCTAAGCAGCATCTAAAAGTCACTTGAAATGGAATCCGCATCTGCTAATTAAAATTATATAATCGTAAAACTGTTTTAGTACTCTGGAGATGGAACAGGAATACGACTTAGCGATTTTACGCTAACAAGGCGAAAGTCATCTGATGAAATGTAGTTTTATGAGGGGACCCTAAAAACATGTCTTCCAGGCCATATTTCAAGGACTACTGCAAACGAAATACTAAACTAACTTTGAAATTAAAATATTACGTTCAGTATTAAGTTTTTGTATATATGTATCTTATATAAGATATTGAGAAAACATGAAATTTTTAGTTTTTCTAAATATGGTACCCACTTCAGTAAAATGTTATGACCATAATAATAATATATTTATGCATGATTTTATGGTAATGATAAGTCTGGATGTCAGAGGATTGTGTGAGAGAGCGAGCGGCACATTATTATTATGCGTGTGCGGCCATGAACGACTTGCGATGTAACTTTTAACTACCATTTAGTACGATAATAAGGGAAACTTGGGTAACCTTGGGAATCACTTTAACCTTATTATTTAAAGTGAGCAGTGGGTTGTTAGCCATTTATGCAGTGAGGTTGTAGTACTAGTTGCATATTAAGAACGCTATACCAGTTTGATGCGCACATATTTAATATAAAAAAAAATTTTAAAAAGTTAACAGGCGGGGATACCGAAAAGTATATACAGGGTGTCCCAAAAACATATCGAAAAACTTTAAGGGGTGGTAAGGAATATGAAAACCAACCTTTTTTGTTTAATAAATATATGTTCGCAAATGAGCCGGTTTGGCTAAAAAGGAAAAATAGTTTTGGTAAGTTTTGTTTTATTTCAGTGATCAATAATTAATATTCATTTAGAAAAAATGTTCAGGATATTAATTAATCACTTTTTGTTTGTGTTGGACTTTGTTTCATTGATAAATAAATGATTGTTTACAATAAGTGTTTAAAATGTTGAACCATTTATTTAATAGAAAGATTGCACCGTCGGTTCATTTACTCGCGGACCGTATGGAATATTCCGGGAATAACTTCTACATGTGTACAACTGGCCATTATTCTTGCTATGAGGTCTTTCTTATTACGATTAGGCGTTTTGTGGACTAAAGATTTGAGATGACCCCAAAAGAAAAATCCAGGTGGTTGAGATCGGGAGACCGCACGGACCAGGCCACGGAACCTCCTCTTCCAATCCATCGACGTGGAAATTGCTGGTGCTGATACTGGCGCACGATCGTACCAAAACGTGGAGATGCCTCGGCATGTTGAAACCACATGTTATTTCTAGTGCCTAAAGGATAATTTTCTAATAATAGAGGCAAAACATTTTGCAGAAAATGGAGATAAATGTCTGCGTTCAAACGAGCAGGCGGCAAGTGAACTATTAAATTATTTTTCAAACAATACCAGCCCACATGTTTACAGAAAATTGTGGCTGGTGTCTTCTAGAGACCACAGCGTGAGAATTTTCATCATCCCAAATGTGGCTGTTTCTACCATTAAAATAACCATCGTGCGTGAAATATCCATCATCAGAACACAATACTATTCTGCCGAAGTGAAGTTCTATTAAGTTGTTACCCGAAAACCATTGGCAAAAAGCTAATCGATGTGGGTAATGCTCAGGATTTAAAGCTTGTATACGCGTTGTAAATGGTAGAGGTAGAGGAGTTGTTCATGCATCCTCCAAGTCACGGTGTACCGTCGACTTGGAGGATCCCATTTGGTGTGCAATTACGGGAACACTTGTGGATTGATTTTTGATGAGGTTGCCGGCGTTCCGGATATCCCTGTCCATACAAGTGTGCAGATTATCTTCCATTACAATTTGCTGCATCATTAGCAAGGTGAAGGTGCGGACATATGCTTATTAAACAAAAAAAGGTTTGTTTTCATGTCCCTTTCCATCCCTTAAAGTTTGTCGGTATGTTTTGGGACACCCTGTATATCTGTTGTATAGGTGATAGTAGGCTTCTATATTTTTATAATCATTACATAAAAACGGTACAACAGCTTTTAAGTTAATGATTTTATAATACAGTTATATCAGGTATATTTAATACAAAAGTATGTGTATGAACAAAAGTCGTAGCGTTTAAATACCAGTTTATTTCTCTTAGTCAATACAATAAACATCAGTATGCTGAAATTTATGATTTTACATAAAGCAATGGAATACTCTGTTTAATTTAACAATGTACCTATAAGTTAAAATAAAATATTCACGTTTACATCAAATACGGATATGATCAGTTAGCGGAACTCCGGGCAGCTACCGAAATAAAGCCGTATTTAAATTAAAAGCAAAATTTTTAATTGAATTTGAAATACTGTTATTTTTCCAACTGTTAGTATTAATTTTAAAACATAAATGCTTGCAAATTATACACAGCATTATTCAGCATTTCTGGTTGAATTTCAGGAATTTGCTTTGCTCCCTAATAAAGTCTTTTAATTCTTCCACTGTTGTTGGTTGTGTTCTAAACACCAAATTTTTTAAATGACCCCACAACCAGTAATCTGGGTTAAGATCAGGCGATCTTAGATGCCATTCTCTAAATCGCAATTTTAACTAATTTTCATTTAACTATAAATCCGATTCGCATAGCGAAAAAAAAAACCAGGAGACAAAACACAGATATTTCCGAAACGTTACAAGTAACAATACACGCCCACGTAACTGTGATGTGTTTTTTATTTAGGAATATTTTTTTACTGTGAATATGTTATTTCTGGTTATGTGAAATTAAGTTTAAAGATCAGCTCTAACTCACTCACTCTAACTTGTACAGACTTTGGGTTATTTTGTCGTTTTTTTTTTTAAATAATTTGAAATGAGAGAAAATAGCACCGAAAACAAGAAGGCATGTTAAAATAATGCCACGAATAAATAGCAACAGACCATATTTTCCTTTATTGATTTTTAACACTCATGAAATTGGTATTGGTTCGGTAACACGTATTACCATGAATTTTCATGCATTATGAACTTCTCTTCAACTGACAAATGTTAGGCCATTTGCTGAAAACATTAGTATTGTAACTGTTGTATACGTCTGAACCAGCCTGAACAGAGATCGAAATATAAATTTTGCTTCTATTTCCGTTTTACTAATTTCCGTAAACAAGTATCACGAATCTTCGACAGAATTTTTTTCTCGTAAAATAAAGATAATGAAGGATATCCCATCAACCATCAGCTTTTACTTCCCTCTATTTGTTTGCAGTTCTTGAGTCTGTTTGCCAAACGTAAGTCTTTTTTCCTAATTGGAGGTATGTTTTCCCGACTAGCTGGAGGGTATAAGGAAATCTTTCAATACATTAATATAATTGGCAGTGTAAAAAGTAAACCACTACGTTTGGTAATTGGAGGCATGTTTTAGTATGGGTGATGTTTTGATATATAAATGAAAAAATAAACAATTTTAATAAACTATAAGGCTGAAAAACATATACCCTTTGACATATATACATACATACATGTTTACAATGATATAGGTAAATGTCCTGGACATGATTTGAAGTGCGTCAGTTAGTATTATTTTTTTTGATAATGTATACATATTTTGATGAAACATAAAAATAATATAGATAAAACATTGGTGACGAAACATTAACAATGAAATGAATAATTAAAAGATTAGGTGCCGGACTGCGCTACGCGTCGTCCGGCAACCCTTTCCCTCGACCCGAAAACGTATATTTTTTGTACTAGTTAAATAAATAACTATTTTTTACAAAAAAATAGATGAATTATGTTCATAAAAAATAGTCCATTGAAATGCTCCCTACCTTTTAAATGTTTATTGGAAATTATAAATTACGTAGATAAATAATAGGATTTAGAGTCATGCATTACCTGAAATTGAATATATAAATTTCATAAGCTTTATTAAACATTATTATTAGTTACGTGTGCATTAAATATTTCAGCTTCCTCCCCGTTTTCAGGATTAAAATATTAACGTAATTAGACATGTTACTCGACAATAATTATTTATTCATAATCACAGTCAATTTGGAACTTTGCAAATTAATAATGCACTAAAAAGTTAAGGATTTTTAATAATTCTCTTTCATTGACGAGTTAAAATTAATTCGGCCCGAGACTCAGCAACCTTGAAGTCAACTTTATGGAAATTTGTTTAATTAACCGACAAATTCTTGTTCTGTATATAAATATTTACTGAAAGATACCGCTGTTTGTACACTACACTTTAATTGATTGGAGATGTTAACGGCCAATTAGACCACAACGCTGAAGCTGTGGGTAGTTTGTTGATAATCATTATGTACCGTAGGTATTTGCGCATTTTATCCCACCCTATTTTAGTTTCCGTAATATTTATATTTTCTTTATGAAACTAGAAAATGCTGGTGCGCAACAAAGTGGCTTTTTACAATAAACTGTTTTTGTAATTTAGTTATTGCAAAACTCAAATATTCAGTCTCGCTGCGAAATAAACAGTACTTTTATTACGATATTTTGCTCTAAATTTATAAATAATAAAATAAAAATATAATTGTCAAATATAGGCAACGTGGAAATTACAAAGGTTTTTCATTTTCATTCCATTCCAGTGTCATTTAAATACGGGGTGTCCCATCGAAAAGTATCACATTTTGCCGCCTTATATCTCGAAAACTAAAAGAGATATCGGGACGCGGTTTGGACAGAACGACTTTAGATTTTTGTAAGTTTTTTTGGCACTGTTGCCAAATCTCCAAATATATTGGCAAATTTTTTATTGAATACGCTCCTCTTTGGAGTAAAATTACTTGCTTATATTAAGTGGAACACCTTGTATATTTTGCCATAATCAGAAAGCCTAATCACTTTACTTTTCATAAAGGTATACATAGTTTACATTATCTTGAGAATTGGAGCCACAAAATTCAGTTTAATGGGAGCACCTCTTACTTGAACAGTTTGTGAAGCTGGTCTTCGTTTTCACAGTAGCCATGAAAAAGAAAAGTACAATAATAAACTGTATTGTCAGTTGTGTCAAATACTTGAAGTATAGATATAAAAATGTTCACATTAGAAGGATCACACACTTTTGATCATTTACTACTAAGGATGCACAAATGTATATTGAAGTAAATGGTGGGCAGTTAAAACCAATTGTTTTATAACTTATTCAAGTAGTTTTTATTTACAGTTATTTTGATTATTTTATCTGTTATTTTCATTACTGTCATTGTGCTTTGTTGTTATTGTTAACAAAACTCGTTCCTACAGATTATTAAAGAATTATTCTTTTCTCCCTATCTTTTTTCATTTAAAAAGCAAATGCAGTCAAGTTCCACATCAAGTTTGATCAGAGATTTTAAAATTTTAAAATACGAGTATATAGGGTATTTTATTTAAAATAAGTGTACAAAAACTTAAAAATAACTTTACAAAGAAGAAGGTATTTTTTTCATTCGTAATAACCCAAATAAGAGTACTTATAACAAATTTTATTTTATGGCTCCAATTCTCAATATAATGTAAACAATGCATACCTTTTTGAAAAGTAGAGTGATTAGGCTTTCTGATTATGGCAAAATACACAGGGTGTTCCATTTTATATAATCTAGTAATTTTACTCCAAAGAGGAGCGTATTCCATAAAAAAATTACTAATATATTTGGAGATTTGGCAACAGTGCCAAAAAAAACTTACAAAAATCCTAAGTCGTTTTGTCCAAACCGCATCCCGATATCTCTTTTAGTTTTCGAGATATAAGGCGACGAAATGTGATACTTTTCGATGGGACACCCAGTATTAAAAAAAATTGACAAGTACCTAATCACAGCAAGAATTCAATTAGCTGTTGCTTTTAATGACCAAGTTTATCATAGGTGTACGTATCTATGTACACATGTAGGTATGGAATAATTTAAGTAAAACATTTAAAGAAATATATTGTAGCTACACAAAAAAAAACTGTTGCGAGTACGTTGACAGTTTTTTAAATAAAACATCACAAACATCGAGTATATATGTATACAAATCGAAATATAAATATGAAACACAAAATAGATCTTAAGAATTATAATCTTTAATGATAAGCCATTCTTATTTACTTAAGTACCTGGGTTTTATCTCTTTCAATTTCTTTACAAAATCTACTTTCCTTGTAACGCTCTAAATCAAATATTTGTGATAGTATGACATCCGGCATAACTTAGAATTTAGCTATAAATACATAGGGTGTCCCAGTTTTAAAGAATCATATACAACAGATACCAAACTTTAGTAGAAAAGTTTCTACATGATATATCCTATATATCGCCCACTTAGGAGTTAGAATGGTTAACTTTTCCTAATTTTACCTATTTATTATATCTATTATAACATTTTGTTGAAATAAGGAAAACAAACTTAAAACTGATATACCTTATGCCACCGGCTTAAACCCTCAGCCACCGGCTCGGCTAGCGTCAATTAAATACCTATGGGGTGTATTCTGTATCGCATTTGTTAATTTAACGGTACTAATAAAATTAATATCCAATTAGAAACCAGTACTTTTGAAAAATATGGTTGCTCAATACCGGTAGTTCAATAATATAATATAATATCTCTACCCCTCATCCTAATCACAAGGATTAGCACGTCAGTCTAGGACTTGTATGAGAGAGGGGGCGGCATATTATTATTTCACGGGGCGCATTTGTGCCCCAGGAACGACTAACCACCATTCAGTGCTGGAATAAGGTAAACCTGGAAAACCTTATTAATTAGGGGGCAGTCAAACATCAACTGATTTTAATTTCTCACATTAACACCAAGTTGACATTTTTTCTATCCTCGCCCATCGCTAGGATGGTTGCCAACCCAACTCTGCGGACAAGCCCTGATCGACGCGTAGACAATTTAATTAAAAATTGTCTGGTGGAATTGGGAGTCGAATCAACGACCTCTAGGTTGAGCGATCGAGACACTAAACCCTCAGCCACCGGCTCGGCTAGCGTCAATTAAATACCTATGGGGTCTATTCTGTATCGTATTTGTTAATTTTAACGGTACTAATAAAATTAATATCCAATTAGAAACTAGTACTTTTGAAAAGTACGGTTGCTTACTCAGATGTCCCTCAGGGTTACAATTTAGGACCACTATTATTTCTTTATTTTATAAATGATCCTTCACTTAGCCTGGCACATTCACGTAGTCTGTTATTTGGGGACGATTTAAAAATATTTATATTTAAGGCCATCAAGAATTTAAATGATTGCTCATTATTGCAAAGTGACATTAAACGTATATATGCTTGGAGTAAAGAGACTAAATTGAGTTTTAATATAAAAAAATTTTTTGTTATGAACATTACCAGAAATACGAATGTTTTAAACTTTCCATATGAAATGAATAACGAACAGTTGTCAAGAATCACAGAGGTTAAAGACTTAAGTATAACTTATAATAGTAAACTATCTTATGGCCAGCATATCGATAATTTGGTAGTCTTCATACAAAAGTTTATGATTTATAATTCGGCAATCAAAGAATTTTAAAAATCGTAATACACTTGTAAAACTTTATAATACTCTGGTTAGACCAAAACTCGAGTATGGGTCTGTATTATGACACTCACAAGCCTATAGGCATATTGAGAAAATCTAAAAAGTACAGAAAAAATTTTTAAGATTTTTATATTTCAAAAAATATAGTAGACCTCCTGACTAAAATGTCATTAGAAATGAAGTGAACATTGTCCTTGTTTTCGTTTAGAGTTCCAAGTAGAGGAACTAGAGTCCATGAATGTTTATTTCTACCTACTGTTGACTACTGCCCACTCGCCTCTCTATGTTGTGTCTCGTTTAATTAACCGAGTTTCAGCCGACCATAAAATTAATTTTTCTTTGAGTTTACTCAACTTCGGAAGGTTGTAAAAAATATATTTTTTTGGTATTTTGTTATTTGGGATAGCAATTGTTGTTTTAGAAAGTGTTGTTATTGTGAAATTGTTATTTTAGATAGTGTTGATTGTTGGTATCAGTGGAGCAATGGCGTCGAGAAGAACTAACATTACTTCACCTTTAACATGTAAAAGACATGGAAGAATAATTATTGATAGAGATTTCCAAGACAAAGACGAACGTGAGAAGAGAATTTACTATTTCTAGCGGGAACATAAAATTTATAATAATGATAAGAAATAATTTAAGTTGACAATAAATTAATACCTTAACAAAAACCAACTACTACGAGTGTAGTAAGGATACCCCCATATCCTCCATCTGTAAACACGCCTTATAAAATAAGGACTGAACCAAATTAGGCCAAAACAGCTATTCTCCTGGCTAATGCCACGCCGAGCGCTGAATTACAAAGCAAAATTTGGTGTATTTTGTCTAACAATGTTAGAATTCAAAATACAATGTTTTGGATTGCAACGAAAACTACGAGGAAGTAACCTCACATCGTAGGATGTCACTAATTCCAGACCGGTTTTGCTGTTTTGGCCTAATTTGGTTCAGTCCTTATTTTATAAGGCGTGTTTACAGATGGAGGATATGGGGGTATCCTTACTACACTCGTAGGTAGTTTGTTTTTGTTAATTACATTAACCATCGGTTAAGCTGTAGAACTCTTTTTCTACACCCCGTTGTTAGATTCCCCGTTGGGTCTGGATTGTGTTGCGAGAACGACCAAGAAGTGGCGCCATTGAGGCTTGCGTACGCAATGCTTACCAATTGTGCCAAATACTCAGGTCCTTCCAGTCGTAGATGTGCTCACTTATATTGCACTGATGAGACCATAAAAAGGTCTAAACCGGTCTGCAATTAGTGACATCCTACGATGTGAGGTCCAGAGTATTTCCTCGTAGTTTTCGTTGCAATCCAAAATATTGTATTTTGAATTCTAACATTGTTAGACAAAATACACCAAATTTTGCTTTGTAATTTAGCGCTCGGCGTGGCATTAGCCAGGAGAATAGCTGTTTTGGCCTAATTTGGTTCAGTCCTTATTTTATAAGGGGTGTTTACAGATAGAGTATATGGAGGTATCCTTACTACACTCGTAGTAGTTTGTTTTTGTTAATTACATTAACCATCTGTGAAGCTGTAGAACTCTTTTTTTACACCCCGTTGTTAGAATAAATGAATAGTTAGTTCTAGAATTAGGATGTATTTTTCCCGCACTAGTTACGAAAAATTGAACTTATCCTAACTGACATTAGTTATTAAATGTACAACTTTTCAGGACATTATTAAAAAAAAGACGTTAGCTGCACCATTTAATCGATTACCTACTGCAGGTATAATATTAGATATTATATTATATAAAAAATGCATATCTCAGAAACGAAAATCTAAAATGGCCAACTGCTTGTTTGTAATACAATATTTTTAGTATAGTCTCAACGCTGCAGTTATTATGGTAATTGCTTATAAAGCACATTTACATTAGTTTACGGATTGTTTGGTTAACACAATGAGGTCGTGGGGAGGACTAATAGAGTGAGTATGGAAATGGAGGTTTATGACAGATTCAGGTCAAACAGAGTCAAACAGTGGTAGCAGATTCTGAAATATCCCTTGGATAACAGAGATGAGATTGATAGTCCCTGTGTATTTCTCAACAGTTTACAGGATTTATTTGAAGGAGATGCCGAAATCAACTACACGGGCAATGTGCCACGACTGGTGTTGCATTACTTAGCAAAGACGCAAAGACGCACTACGGTGTGTTTCTTTCTCACTACCACTAACAGTTTATAGGATTGTCTTGATAAGTTATAAGTTACCTTGAGAGGTGTGACCGAAAATAAGCAAGCGAAAAGTATATTGAAAAGAATATATATATATATATATATACATTTACTAAATTTTTATATATTAACTTTGAAACTGTAATGTTTATACTTTGCGAAGACTTGTTGATATTAATATTATCTATTGTCAATATTCGATACAAACTCTAGCTATATTTGTATAAAATTTTAGATTAGTATTAATATATTCATACTATAATCTTTCATTACATTTTGTAATATGTATTGTTTATTGTTCAGTCGTACGTAGATTCTTAAATTTAAATTTTGGTATTTTAGGCAGTTTTTTTTATTTTGTAATACATATTGGTCGATTTCTTAATGTTAGTATTTATTTCTAAGAACAATTACCTATGATGGGTTATGTAGATACGAATTCCACTGAGGAACTGACAGTTTATTTTACTACTTATTGCAATGCCTTTGAAACATAAACATATCTATTAATTATAACTTCTTAAGATATTCAGTAAGCTATTCCATTGTCGTATTTTACAGCTGTTGGAGATGTAAAACATGCTGCTCATTTATTTAATTAATAAACATATTTGTAGATATGGGTTATCTTATAGGTATATATTACATAGAAATATATCGGGCGTAAGTATAAACGCGGTAACATTAATCCGTTCTTATATCCGCTACTAAAAAGATTGTGGTAAACGGGGAATTCTTATTTTGTTTACTTACAATTTAGTTTTATGTCGCTTCTGAAAACAAATAATCAGTCTAATGATAAAATAATTGGCCTTCTCACTTAAAAGGAGCAAACTAACCTAGAGATGACCTAGTATATTTTACTATTTTTATGTAAAACAACATTGGTTTAGGTATATTAATTAATTTTATACAATTTTCCAATGCTACTGCCTCTCTAGACCTGTAACATCTGAACATCTGCACAACCTCATCTATGACTAGAAGTAGCAGTAGTAGTGTTTCGGTGACTGAACACTGACCAATAAGCAACCAGGTGGTCCTTTTTACCTAGACCTGTTATCCGACTACCTATTGCCTTGACAATCCTCAAACATTCCTGGACTTTTAATGAATGTGAGAATATTAGTCTATATGAGGGAATGCACCTTCTTCGTCTGCAATTCATCAAAAAGTCAAAATGCACCGTACTGTAGCTTCTTTATGCGCACATAGAACCAGAAAAGAAAAGCACATGTCTTGAGACACTCCAGATTCTGAAAAATTATCCTCTTGTATACCAAAGACCGGTGTCTCCTGAATCTGCAGTATCGAGATATCGACTTCTAAATGATAGATTAGAGTCTATGGGTTATCTGCCTGTTTTCCTCTAATGTCTTGTAAATTCACTTTTTAGTGTAAAACAAGCACCCTTGTTTCCAGATATATTCCTGTCCCAAAAAGCTTGTTCTTCAATCTTTTTCGGCTAAAGCGATCATCAATCACTTTTATAGGAGATAGGTATGTATTTTATGTAGCTATTTTACTTTCCGCCGAACAGGTGATCCTTATCTATGACACATATAGTTACAGATAATAACGTTATTGTAGTAATTCAAATTCATTATATTCATATTTTGACGCCCTGTTTCACTTGAAATATAGTTAAGTCATCAATTTCTCGATTTTTACAAAAATATAGGGGTTTTACTGTCCTGATTATGTAAATATACACTGTATATTTAATTTACTCTTGAATTTTCCGGACGAGTCGGAAAATTCAGGCTCGTCTGGCTCAAGGTTGAGTGTCTCGATCGTTAAACCCAGAAGTCGACGGTTCAAACCCCCATACCACCAGACAATTTTTAATTAAATTATCTACTCCTACACTAATGCTTGTTAGGGATGGGTTGGCATCCTGGCGATGGCCTTAATGGGAAGAATGCCAGCTTGGTGTTAATGCGAGATAAAAATTGATTGATGTTTGAGTATCCCCCTAATGAATAAGGTTTTCCAGGTTTCCTTCATTCTAGTACTGGATGGTCGTTAGGGCCTACTAACTTAGTCATTGCGGATGCGCAAAGGGGCCCCTCGAAATAATAATATTATGCCTTAGACCTTGGACTAATCCTAGTGATTAGAATGAGATTTACTAGATATCAAAATTATTATCAACTGTCCGTACTTCGATTGGTTATGTTCATTCTTCTTCTAAGATATATTTCGAAGACAATTATATGATAGATAATCAGGAGATTGTTTTAGATAGTGGCTATTATTACAAATAGTAAAAGTAGTAATAAGTATCAATAAGAACATTAATATTATCAGTAGTATTTAATTTTTTATCAATACTTCAGTACTTTTTATCAATAATTTTGAATTAAAATAAAAGACGCTGCAAGGAAAGCTGGATATCATTAGTTTCTTTAGATTCACTTTCTCCTGTTTTATAGACCATTTTTATTTTGTCACATTTTGCTTATGACCATCAATGTTATGTAATGTTTACGTATTCCGCGAACAACCCTTAGTCTAGGAGTAGATAATTTAATTAAAAATTGTCTGGTGGTATGGGGATTCGAACCCTCGACCTTTGGGTTGAGCGATCGAGGCACTAAACCCTGAGCTACTGGCTCGTCCGGAATATTCAAGAGTAAATTAAATATACAGTAAATATTTACATAAAATATTTTTGTAAGAAATCGAGAAATTGATGCCGATAACTCCTATGCCGAATATGACGTTATGGCTTAAAAATTAAATGGTTTATAAATTAAAATTTGAAATCATATATTTTTTATTTCATATTTGAATTCGGATCATTTCCGAATTTGCCAATATAGGATTTACTAGTATTATGTAGAGCGGTTCAGAAGATATGAACATTTTTGTATCTTAATCGCAATAAATTGAGCACCTTTATCTTTTTTAAGAAAATAAATATTAGATACGGGCAAGCCGTGGTAGCAACTTGGCGTTCAATTATCGATATGAACGCCAAGCAAGGTAGGCCGCGGTTAGTCTCATTAGTTAGGTTTTTAGCCTCATTAATTCTTGCTGTATGGTCTAACTTTACTTTCTATAGAATTTTCCTCAAAATAGCTTTAGTTGTATATAGGGCGAATAAAAACTCGCAACCGCAGTTTTTTTCATTTTTCTAAATGAAACACAATATATGTTATATCATTTTCATTAAGGTCTCTCACAACTCTTTCTATTCTATGAAGTATTCGCTACACCTAATTGCAACCGTTTTTGAGAAATTTGAGATTAATGATTGATTAATTAATTTTGTATTGCATTCTTCTGCACCAAGTACCTATAATATTAAAAATATATTTTTTATTGAAGATCCCTCTCCGTCCCTGATTCTACAAGAGGTGAGGTTTTATATTTTTCCTTCCTAAAAGCAGCGAAGGCGCTTCCGAGATGCAGTCTCCTAAAAATGACGAAAAAATTAGCTGTCGACTAATTTTGTGAGCAGTTTATTACGAAAATTCGCGGTTCATTAGGAAAATTTTAAAAAATTAGTAAAAACATCGTGAAAATTATATGTGGTTTATTTGAACTATTTTCTTATGTAGTTCAATTGGTTTACATTAGATGGTTATACTGACTAAACAGTTAGTCCATCCTATATTCCTAAAGAAGACGAGAATTGAGAGTATATACTCTCAATTATTAGTTCTTAATTATTTTACTTAGGTATTATATTGCTTTGAAATACTACAAAAAAATAAATAATTAGTGGTAAAAGTTGTACTGTAAGTACAATGTACCTTTGACAATTTAGATTAATGAACTTTCGTTTGACAAAAATTGTTTTTAGTGAAAATTTTGATGAAAATATTTTTTTAATAAAATATTCTTTCAGAGAATTTTTCAAATTACTCGACAACCGTCACAGCTACAATAAAAATGCAAAAGACAAAAAAGTTTCTAAATTGAACGTGGAGTTTAAATTTTGCAAATAAGCAGTCAGTGACGCACCACAAAAAAGTTCTGAGCGGTAAAAGGGGGCCTGGCCCCCGAAAAAATATCACCCTGTACGTTCTCAAATCGTTTACATATGTCAAAACTTGTGGACCATCATAGGTAATCTATGGTAAAAATTTGAATAAATTATTTTAAAAACTATAGGAGCTGTGTGGAAAATACTAAAAAAAAAATCAAAACTTTGACACCCTGTATCTCAAAAAGGAAGCGATTCCCGACAAATGTTTATATGACAAACTTAACTTAAAATAAGGTGTTCTATCTTCCCTTAAAGTTTGTCTACAAAAAACTGACTCACCCTGTTTATCAAATAGTACTTTCTATACCTCTTGTATTCTATTATAAATCACATTAGTGGAGTTGATGCGTTTCAAATACCTATGTTAGAAATAAATAAATAGCTATTTATGGCTAGTTGAAGTGTCTTTGTCGTTGAATAAGTTACTTAAGATATGTAAGTATAGTTATATTACGAACTATACTTACATATACATATATGTAAGTATAGTTCGTAATATATCACATAAACTCACCTCTCGCTAACGGATCTCAGCATGTATTCACAGGTATAAATATTATTGATAAGATCTAATTGAGGCAATTTCCTGCTGTCTGTTTGATTTATTCAAATATAATCAACACCAGATACAAGAATCTTGTCAAACAAGATTTTTATACGCACGGAGATATTTATCCATAACGATATTTTATTTATGATCGTATCCTGGATAATAGCCGATCCAATAACTTTTCTACCAGCTATAAATAATGCATAATTATTGTGAATAGAATGTCAGTAATAAATATTCATCGTGCAGATCGGCGCCGTTTAAATGGCACCCCTGAATCAATACAGCACAGAACAAGGAAAGTCATTGGAGAACAGACAAGAATGTTCAGATTTGATGGATTTCTATGCGATCGATGCATGTTTCTTGTTTGGAATGAACGAGTTTTCTTTAATAATGTATCTGTGACGATTTCCAAGGTATTCAGCTTGAATTTATGAGAGCGAATGTGTTTCAAAATAATCTCAGGGGAGTGTACGTCATTAGGTCAATTATTGTAAAGGTGTTTCTAGCTACACATTTTTTAAAGTATGGAACAAATCTATTACATACACTCCAGTGGGATACATTGTTGGCAATATTTGAACATTTAAAAACTTTCATTAGTTCATAATCGGCGTAAAATATACGTTATAACTTGAATAAAAAACTTGCAAAATGTTTATATTTTCCTAATCCTTTACCTCGTTTTTCAGCCATTTAGTTTTATATAGGGCATTTCTAAATAAATTTGAAAAACAAAGAAAATTATTACTTAACTAATTTCTTGGAATAGGTTTTTATGAACACACATTTTATCTATTAATCTATTGATATTGATTATTTATTTATTGATACACTCTAGGACCACACGTGAATGATGGTACTTGAGAGCTCATTGGCTAGTGGAATATGATGAATTGAATATAGTTTTTACATTTTCCTTTCTCTTTAGAGTTTACTCTCTGATAGTAAATAATCTCGCCTAAAATACCATTGTATACATAACCATTTTGGTTACACTACATACTGGTATGACCCTTGAAACATTAAGCTTAACACATTTAAAAGTCATTTACATAGCATATCCACAGGTTTTTCTTATTTCGTATAATATATGAACACCGTTCAGGAGAAAACAGGTCAACAGATCAGTTAAACCCTTGTCCACTGATAAAGATAATAGTTGTATTTAGAATTCTGTACAATATCTATATATGTCATGGTGAGACGTTTGTACTCTGTTATTTCTTAACAAATTAATAGTATATAACTGTTAACATATAATATGGTGCTATATATGATAACGCAATGCAGTTACTGTTGTATGTTACAACACTAATGTAATAATTACATTATTCATATGAATTTTCTTATTATAACAACATGTTTTAATTTATCTTGTAAATAGTAAACAGTATAAATATAGGTATGTGATAAGAATAAATAAAATATTTATTACATAAAAATATATTTAAACTTCTTCAGTATGTGGGTACTCTCATATGTCAATTCGCAGTTTCCTATTCACAACACACAAACGCAGTCAAGATCTATTAAACACAACTTAACGAGCACTAAACATAACTTAGTACAAATATTTGGTGCTATAATCATTTTTTGAAACATTATCATTATTAAATTAGTTATTGTTGGAGTAATCTAAGCCGATAGAATTATTTGTAATAATAGTAATGCTATTATTATTATTTTTATTGTAATTAGTAGGTATAATCTACTTTTAACAAATCACATATTATAGCAGCAAGAAAGTAAAATAATCATCCGTAATTAAAAAATAATAGCCCTTATTGCTCATCCAGTCATAGGTATAAGAATAGGTTTAGCAAATCTGTCCAATAAAATTGTTTTCTTAGTGTACATATAAAAAGTGTTCAAAAACTGCGTCCCTATAATGACATTAATTTGAATCGAAACCTGCAATACATTTTATATTATTCATTTGAATCTAAATGATCCTGTCACAGTTTTTCTGCTTCGTAAACTTGAAATTTTAAGTTGGACTGGGACGCATTAGAGAGTGTAATTCGCCCTGGAAACGGCTAGTATAAGCCAGATACGCTGCAGCCTGAAAAGAATTAAAACACTTAGGAGACACGTGGCCTGTGGGATAAGTCCGTAGTGGTCTAGAGACAGATCCGTAATAAAGGCTTAATGTGTTGTGGTAGCACTGACGCAGTGCGACTGCCTAAAGAACGAGCTGTTCCATCACCTCAGCCCCGAAATGGCCACGACTCAGTAGCCCAGAAAGTTATCAGACCTCCCTAAAGAACAATTGAAAAAACGGTTCTCCAGAGGGAGTGGAAATAAGGGGAATTCGGTTAGAGTAATCTTTGGACTAATTATAACTGACAAATACCATTTCTGCTGAACGTTTTTTTCGGTGCTGTGTTAACAAATTTAATAAGTCATTAAATAAAACCTAAATAAATACTAAGTCTTGATTTTTAATTATTTGCAAGGTGATTTCGACAGGGTTTTGGAAGCCAGAGTGTTGTACTCTACTTTGGAAAGGCTTATATAACTAATAACTTAAAGATTTAAATCACTAACGGGTCACTATTTAAAATAGTTAATTAGCAGATTCTAGGCGAATTACTCGTTTATGTCCGTACGTACCGACTAGTTGCCTCCGTATCAAAGTCATCCCATAACAAACAAGCAAACTGGAAGTAAAAGAACAAATTAATATTAAAACGGGAATACTAGGACTTCATTACGACCATCGTTACTAACACAAACTTAAATGTAGGTCGCAAAATGTGAATGTATGTTCTGGTACTGCCTATATCTGCAGCTACTGAGGAAATGTATTGCTGTAGATCCCAACGTCATTCGTTAAATTTCCAAATGCACCCTAAAGAAAAAATAATCGAGTGTAGATGAATGTATATCGGGACTACGACCAAACCTGGGGACTGCTACATTCGTGTCCCGGAAATTCGAAAATGAGCTATTTAAACAATTAACTAATAGGTAATAGTGCAATACCTACGTAGAGGCGCAAATCGTGAAAAAAAATAAATCGTTTAAATTGTTAAAGAAATTTTGTCCATGGTATGGTTCAAATGGTCGATGAAAATCCGCATTTCCAGATTGTCGTATCACTTGGGGATTTGCATGGACCTAATAATGCATGTTATGAGAACTCTAAACAATATTACCTGTGAAACCACATTCACTGTAAACAACGTTTAACGTGTAAAATTTGTGTTTTCCATTTGTTTCTGTTGCACCCAATATAAAATGTGAGCAAGCATGGGAAATTATTTTCCAATAAATGTTAAACGCGTTGCATATGGCATGGTCTTAACTTCCTCAGCTTGCAAAATTAATTTAGGAGGTCGAACTTTCAACAACAACCTTTATATGTATATAGGGTTCAGAATATCTCGTAAACGTTGTACGGAAGTTATCTTTTCGTCTTTTGAATATCTTGATGGCACTCGTACATTAAACAAAAATACACAAAAATCCCATCAATTCCTACGAGAAACATGCAATTCAGCACATAAATAATTACCCACACACTAGTATGGACATTGTGTATGTACATTATAAACACACACGCCTGTCTAAGTCTGACATAAGCTTTGTTCCAACACAGAAGCGAACTAGTTCACGTATCGTTCAGTCCATGCGCAGAATGAAATTACTGTTCCAACACAACTTTTGGCTGATATGTACACTGGGAGTTCCTTGTTCCAACATAAAGATGTACAGTACATGAATTGGTTCTTGAACGGTCAAATCAGTCCGTGAATTAGTAGTGGTACTGTTAGTCAGAGACATGCGCAATATGAAATAAACAGAAGTTTACATCCATTATTACCATTAGCCAGCAGCAGGTTATGTTATACGTTATATGTATTTATTTTTTATTTGTTATTTCAAACAAAAAGGAAGATATGTCCGATCTGGAGGACTTTTCAGATTTTTGGGAATCTGATTCCAGTGACGATTTAGAGCAACAGTTAGATTAATAACATTATGGCGGTGCAGGTGGTGAAGGATGAAAGGAAAGCATGACAAACGGTGCGTCGTGCGTTCAAAAACCGTTCCAACACGTCGCGATTTGGAATCAGTTCGAAAGTAGTACGGTATCGACGCAGGCGCATAAAATAGTACACGAACCAGTACGTGTATCATACAAAATCGGCGTGTTGGAACAAAGCTATAGATTTCGTTTGAAAAATTTTTCCAGCCTAAGAAACAATAAAACAAACAAGTTTAGATAACACAAAATATTTACAACGTAGGAGGCGGATGTAGAGAACGTATAGATTTTTATTACATTTTTTCATAATTATTGGAGTATGTTTAAGCTAGATCGATACTTTTTTGTTGAATAAGACCAATTTAGGATACAGTTTTAATGGTAATACTTTCAAAAATTACTATTACTTAATCATTGACATAACCCTATATTTCAGACTAGCCCGAGATAGCTTATAAGTTGTTACAAGATGTTCAGGATGTGGTGTACTAAAGCTGTATTTATTTAGTTTCTTTCTGATCCTATATACGAAACTGATCATTTATCCTACATTACTCATCCTCAATACTTAATTTTGGAAGTGCGAATTTTTTTCTTTACTTTTTGTCTCTTCGTTGTTCGACAAAATATCTAACTATTGTGTAGATATCTACGGTAGATTCAAGGAAATGTGTATTTTTATATGTGTTTGACAATATTTTCAGTTGTTATGTTCAAATTTTATTATAAATATACCATAGATAAGTATTTTCCTTCAAAGTTGAATTGTATATGTACTAAAAAATTCCAAAAATTTAAATAAACGTAAACTCCATTTGCCATACAAACAAAATTGAAATATCCATGAAACATTCAACCACATCATGCAGCCGATTGTAGAAGCAGATTTGACGCCAGTATGAACGTATTTTGCTGGATGGACTTATTTATAATTTATAACATTCTAACACAAATTACTGTTTACAGTTTACTGAAACTGTTAGAAACCATTTATGTTATAATTAGTGTAATAATATAGAACTACTGAGTTAACTACTAACCACATAGCTGCATTTGTATGAGTACAAATGAAATGATATAGTTAACCTAACTATTAGAAGAAATCAAAATAGATAAACGGAACGGTAAGTATTGAAAACATGAATATTAGCGGTACTAGCGATATACTATGGTATTATACTTAAAGCTAATAAGTGTAGAAGGCAGATTATATTTTTATGTTATTGCCTTGATTGGTTGATACTAAACATTAATTTGTGTTTATCCATAAAAGGCAATATTCAAAATAATGTACTAGCAGAAAAATATTTGAAAGAAGCTACCAGTCTAGCTAGCCATCTAGCCATCTAGTTTGTATTTAATCAGAGATTTAATTTAATACAGACGTAGATATCCTTAAATTGAACAAATTATTATGAACCAAGTTACATATAATGCAAATATAAAACTTAATCCTCTATTAAAAGTACTTAATTAAAGTATAGGGTCATCATAAAGTAAATGGTATACTTTAAAGTCTTATATAATTTTAAGAAATCAAGCTAGTAGCCAAAAGTAAACGGAATCTAGTTGCTTCAATAATTGGATTTTACTGTATATGGAAAACAAAAGAGTGTCGTGTCAACTGCCGATACAAGTGTCAAACGTAAACATTTCGATTTAGAGAATTGTTCTCAAAATAAAACTCACGTAAACTTAAATTGAAACTATTTAAAATTTAATAACATGGATCTACAAACAAGAATTGGTTTAATAACAAATTTGGTGTTTAGAACACGACCAACAACGGTGGCAGAATTAAAAGACTCTATTAGGGAGCAAATTGCTGCATTTAATCAGAAATGCTGAATAATGCTGTGCATAATTTGGAGGAACGGTTGGTGATTGTACAGTAGCAAAATGGACGACATATCGAACATTTGCGTTAACCACTGTTGAACATAAGTAATCCCATTGTTTCAGAAATTGAATTTCTTTCACATTCTGTTATTAACTTAATTTGACACCAACTGATCTCTAGTTGGACTTTTCTAAGGCTCTTGATTGCGTTCCACCAAATCGCCTTGCATTTAATGTTGACCATTTCATAGTACGCGGTAGGTTACTTAAGTGAATCAGAGCATTCGTATCATCAGGTCATTCTAAGTGCTTGTTAATGATACTCTTTCATTTCCACGACCAGTGGTATCCGGCGTTCTTTAAAGATCTGTGTTAGGCCCCATCCTCTATTTAACAGGTCAGATCTTCCTTTTTATTTTCAGTCATGTCACGCTCTCTACGCAGACGACTCAAAAATTTTTGGCAATCCCCTTTTAGACCCTAACCAGTTTCAAATCGACTTGCATAGACCAAAGAAATACTGCGATGTGTGGTTAATATCTTTAAATCGTAATAAATGTATAGTACTGCATATAGGTGTAACATCACCAAACTCAAACATCATACCATATTCATAATGTGCCAGTGACAGCAGTGGAAAGTCAAGTGGATCTGAGAATGGTCATAAGTAATAAACTAAACTGGTATTTAAACTACTAAACGCCATACGTGTTATGTGGTAAACACATAACACGTATGGCGAAGAATTCCAACACGGTGTTATTCCTACTAAAACAATATTTTCAGTCACCTAATACACACTTATTCCTACAACTATACAAATCATTATATATAACCACTACTGGAGTATAATTGCGTTATACGGTCACCATACATTAGAAAACACATCGAAGGAGTTCAGTGAAGGTTTACTAAATGGTTTCCTTCCATTACCAACCTTGAAAACGACGACAAGCGTAACTATCTTGGGCTAACCTCCTTCTCCTCCTCCAGTCATAGGCATAATTAGCGATTAGTTTTTGTTGAACTAGTGAATTTTTATTCTTACACATATTTCTCTTATGTAGTGTTCGCGGATTTATGAAACCTATTGCGTAACAGTAGTTTAATCTTGAAATTGTCACTTTTTATTTTAAATTTATCTCTTTAACAATAAGATGGTTGACTTACATATCTGTAATAATGCATATCTGATTTAATAATAATAATAATAATAATAATAATTCTACGAGTTCTTAACACTCGTATAATAATAATAACATTCTCGGCTCATTACATCTACTAAGAGCACGCGATTTCCGGACTCAGTAGTTACTCATCCCACGGATGTTGGGAGTAGCTACTGATAACCACCAACGATACCATAGAAACAATGCGGCTTTACGAGTGCTCTACTACCTTCTACGGCACTCGTACGAGATAGACGAAACACCAGTGCTGCCATACGCTTCGGCGGATATTGGGTCTGTTGTGGGGAATGAGAAGTGCCGAATTTATTGGAACTATTCATTTCCTACGCTCAAGACAATGTTTTTCATCGAATTCTCGGCTCCTGCTGACAACAACGTTGTCCTGAAAGAGGAGGAGAAGTGGACGAAATATCGAGACCTTCTCTTCGAACGCCACAGACCCCATACAGAACATACTGTGAAGCTTGTGGTGCTGATAATAGGAGCCCTCGGTGAAGCAAGAGATACATTGCTTTCGGAACTGAAGATCATACCGGCATGCCGAAATTCGGCAGATCTTCTAGCCGGAAGAATGCAGAAGGCGGTAATTCTCGGCTCATTACGTTTACTCAGGGCACACGATTCCAGGACTTAGTAGTTGCTCACTCCACGGACGTAGGTAGTAGCTACTATTAACCACCAGCAGCCGACCCTGAGAATCGGAGCCAGGGAACCGGTCGACTGGATTTCGACAAAAAAAAATAATAATAAAGTTGTGCAATATACCACTAGACATAATGCAGTGCCAAAAATTATTCACCAGCAGTCGACCTTGATAATCGAAGCCAGGAAACCGGTCGAAATAATAATAATAATAATATCCGGTCGAAATAATAATAAATAAATAAAGACGAGAACTTTTCCTTCGTTTTAAGTTTCAGCATTCAGTAACCAAAGCATATCATAGGTTGTTTTGGCTAATCATGCGGATTGTATTTTCTGGTGGTTATATTTAAATTAGACACAGTTGAAAAATGGGTATATTATTATAACAAATTCTTACCTCTATCCTTAAGTCCTCCTCTTCTCTTAAGTCCTGGAACCTAGCAAGGGATGGGAAAAGGATTTGGGTTCCAGAATATTGAAATACTGGATAGACACTTCACCCACTTTTCTATATTTAATAATATGGTGTCTAATTCTAATAATGGTATTCACGTGCTTGTGACTAACTACTGACAAGTCGTTTTCTTTTTTGATGTGCTACCTATTCACATAACCAAAACCATAACCAAAATACCTTTAACAATTTAAGAAACTATAGGTAGGCAACTCTCGATACTTATTACCTTTTTAAATTTAAATTAAGAGGGCGTAAACATCGCTACTTTTTAGATAATTACGTATAAGTCATACTGCTTACAAAGTAATTATGCAGCTATACCCTTATTTTAAAGTTATGCTTCAAATGCTCTTAAGTCTATAAAATTCCCTTGCAAAATTTTAAGCACTGTATTTTACTTGAAATATCTATAAATAAATGTGGTAGTAAGGAGCACAAATACAAGACTTAATTAAGTTACCACAGACAAACTACTACAAAAGGCGTCCGTATTGTGCATCATAATTTTAGATTGAATAGGTCTCAAAGTTCTGTAGAAGTTTGGCAAAAGTTTTATCCCAAACAATTATAGCCAATAAAGAGATAGAGGTTTAGTAAACTTTCAAGTTTCCCCCGATATTCTGCTGATATTGAAAACTGAATAAATAAATATTAATGGATTACAGCTCAATCATAATTTCTCACTGAAAATTGATTCAGACAATTCGATTCAACGCATATTGTTAAATTGGGTTAAAATCTAGCCACATAGTTTATATTTTAACAGCTGAATATATATTTGCAGAGCGGAGTAAGATCAACAACGCAAGTGAAATAAACCATGTCACTACAGTGCACTATAAACTATAGGACAAACTTTATATGCATGTTACAGAAAGGTCTAAAGCCGCGTCCACATTAGTAAAAATTCACGTTATGCCTGCATTCGGCGCAAATTTGTGTGCTTTTCAAATTTATGCGAGTGTGGATGTATTCGCCGCATACGATCGCACGCAAAAAAATTCACCACACGCGATCCGTAGCTTATCGGGGTTTTTTTTTTTTTCAAGACATCAAAGAGATTTGTGCCGCAACACCGTTCTAGTGTGGACGTATTTTTCGTAAACGCAGTGATTTGATGAGGATGTTGTACTTGTCAGCATTGTGTTAGTTCGAGTTGCTTCGGTTGGTCGTGGCGTTTATAAATTATTAAGGAGTTAATTTAAATTTCACAAATTTTTTCTACCTTTTTCCACCATGTCTGATGCAGTGATTCAAATGTAAAGAAAATGTGCTGCTTTCATTGTTATGCACCATGTTATGCATCATGTTATGAAGAAGAAATAAGAGAAAACAGTAAAATAAAATCACAGATTTCGTGATTCTTGCAACCATCGGAGTGCATTGAAAATGATTTAAGGAAATTTGAAAGTATAGAAAGCTTGCAAAAGTTACCTTCTAATTTGAGAACTTACACCTTTTGCCACTTACAGACTTTGCCACCTCGTATATCACATTCACATGAGACCTCAGATTCTCAGACTTGCAATTTGCAATATACGAATACGAATGTCAAATTATGCGCCCACGCCGCCCTCTCTACTCGGTCCCCCACTACCTAACCATGTCGGTGTGACATGCTCATCGCGTTACACTTTTCATCGAAACATACCCATATAACCTTCGCGATCCTATAAGCATGTTCAATGCTAAAAACAGACGCTATTGGATTGAACATCTGTATCAAGATATCAAGATAAAAGCCAATGGGATAGTATGAAATTAATGTCATCACAGTAGTATCAAAGTAATGGACATACTATCCTTAGATGTTTGAATAAATTTATTTACGTAAATTCCATTGACAAACCAACACTAACTTGAAAACAAACCGCCATTGACTGGTTCAGACACGCACGTGTTGATTACAGACGCGCGGAGTACAACTTAAATATTTATGCAGATAGGTTGTTGAATTTGCGGCGCAAATATTTGTGCCGAATCCTACATTCAACACACAACGCATATATTTACTAATGTAGACGCGGCTTAATATTGTATTGTTAGGTTTCATAAAAAGGTTATCAAGTTTATTTATATGAGTTAATTTGTAGCAGAATATAAGAAACGATGTATCAATATTTAAAATTCTGATGAATAGGTATCTTAAGGCTCATTTACATTTATCACTTTGGATTTTCATCTTGGAGGAATCATCCAAAGTGATAAGTGTAGATTGCATTTGTGTTGCATCCAAAGTGTACAGTAAAAATGAACGATGAAACAAATCGACCCTCTACCTATTTTTGATGAAAGAGATGCGCCCTGAACCGATGATTCATCCAAAGTGAAGGCTCAGTGAAAAATGTAAGTACGATGAGTTCATTTTCGCCGCTCGCCGAGTTGTATACAGCCTCGATAACCTTGGCAAAAAATAGTGAGAATGTACTTCTTGGAGTTCTGTACAGCGCGCTCAATGTACCAATATTATCTCCAGTCGCCAGATATCGTAGTGTCATTTATTTGTAGTTTTATTTTAGAGCTCAAAGCTTCTCGGAACCAAGTATCTTCTTTTTGGAGTCGGAACGGAGTAACTTTTTCGAGAAGATATGCGAATTGTTCCTCGTTCATTCTTAAATAATTTCTGTACTCCTCAAGATTTTCTTCTGCCCACTCTCTTAACAGAGAATCTCTCTTAACAGCGTGGACGAAACTCCTAGATTTTCTCTCCTTGAAACCCACGGTTTCACCCACCAACGTATTTTAGCACGGCCAGTTGTTGATATAATTGAGTTCAATTAATTTATCAGTCTACTTGAAACTAAGTCAATGCCATCGCGTATAAGACTTTTATTTTTTCTGGAACGAGACATCCTGCCGCCTGGTACCACAAGTTGTTGCACCAAACACGAAATGATGAAATTCTTAGGAACAGTGAATAGTGACAGAGGTGAAACCACAAAACTGGATGAAAATATGTAAACAAAGATGATCACTCCGGATGATTTCACTCTGGATGATTCACTTTGGATGTACATCAAAAGTGATACAGTGTAAATCCCGCTTTAGATCAGATTTTAATTACATAACAATACGACATATTATGTACCTGCAAATTAGTTAAAAAATGAACTCTGTAATTTAATTAGATTGATTTAATATTCCGCTCCTTCTCTCAAACATATCTCTGACTTTTGGAGTCATCATTACGATCATAATGAGAGATATAGGTATATTATTTTTATTATTTTAGGTTTCTTATGGTGGTAGTACGCAAAATTATTTCGACAATTCGAGAAAAGTGTGGTAGGCTAAAGTTCAGTTTTTTAAGAAAGTTAAGTTTTTTAAGAAAGTTAAGTTTTTTAAGCAAACACTCTGTGTAATATTTCATTTTTGTTTAACGCGTTAAAATATACAAAAATACGAATTAACGGCTTTATATTTAATAGCTTGAAAGATAACCCTAAAAAAGTATACCATCATAGCAATGAGAAATTGTTCAGTGGCTGATCACTGAAGTAGTCATGAGATTCCCTGTTCTTATAAATGGTTATATCAATCATATCTACGTTACTATTGTAGATAAATAATATTTTGTCTGCATAATGAAGAAACTTAACTATTGTTTGCTCGCCAGTTTCCAGAATAATTTTCTTAGTCTTTCGTAAGTTTTAAATCTTCCAAAGATTTATGTCAACCTGGTATACCTAACTTTTAATACTTTCCTAAACTCATAAAAGGGGTGGGGTGGCAGTTCAATAGCAATTTTAAGTTTTATCGAAACAGATTTTGAATTTTCATTTGCTCTCAGCTTATTAAAAACCATTGTACTTTTTTCACCTTTTAATATGACTGAGAACATAGCAGCCATTATTTTGTTTACGACATTTTGTCAGGTCGTGGCCATCCTCAACTTTATTTTTTTTAAATATAGGCCATTACATTTTCTTAGTTAATTTCTTAGTATATCCATATTGATTGAAATTATATAGGACACTTCAATGTTTTAGTAACATTGTTAGATACAAAACTGAAAATGGTATAGAATGGTTTGAGGAAAATAAAAACGGAAATCTATTAGATACATTTTTAGATAACACTTATCATTTATTATTTACCCCTTCAAGTTCTCGACATAACTCTCAGAAGTCAAATAATTATGCAAGTTACCTACATCTTGAAGTTGATTCTGAACCCGTTCTTGGGAATAATTTCATTAGAAATTATTCTGCCGTCAGCGGAATTTTAAACCCGTGTCGACTAGATAACTGAATTCTCTCAACATAAATGTAATCACTTATTTTATGTCCAAATGTTAAACACGAATTAAACTTATGCGTAAGTTGTTTTAATATTGAAACAGTTTAGTTTCCAAAACATAGAGTACAGTTTAATAGTTTTACTAGACTGCGTAGGAAACTTATTTAAAAACAAATGTTGACACAAAAGTGTATACTTGCTATATTTAACCCAACAAAGTAATGGTGTTCCGGACTTTTCAAAATTAGCTAAAAGTACCTACTCGTACACTGTATTTTCATAGTGCTTTATGATGAATTACATACTATAAGTACTTTTTAACTGTTGGAACGTAATGTACCAATTTAACTTTTATTTTAAAGTTATATTATAGTAGATAAGGTCCGGGAAAGGGAATAATAGTGCATCGTATTCCACCTGACATTCAGAATATTTTCAAATGTAAAGGGGTTAATTTTACTGGCATATTTTCTAAATTATTTACTGATAGATATATGTATATGTAAATAGCCAAAGGATCAAAGTTATTAATTAAATAATTTTATCCATACAGTCTTCTCAAATAGAGAAGACTCATAACCGTAAATAGTTAAAGATTAAAAATGAATAAATTAATAAAGGTAAATAATTAATTAATTTAAAATATGGGCACTAGGTACTTTATATCAAGATATACGAATCATTAACAGGCTGTAGAATCAACGATTATGTCATAACTAGATGATGTTATGTTTGTAGTGGCGAGATACAGTGAAATACACTGCAGTGCCCTCTTTGGGTCTTTGCTATTACCGGTCTGACAATTATTGTCTAATTGACAGACAGATAACGATCTGCAGAAAGCAGAGGCCATTACAGCGACCTCTATTGTCTTTGAGGAAGACAATCCTACTTAATTATTGGAAGGAGATGCCGAAAACAACTACTCCACGGACAATATGCCCCGACTGGCGTTGCATTACATCAACATCTCCATGGATGTCGCCACATCCTTCATCAAGACCAAATACCAGACAATGACCGGTTTCGATCTTGTTATGATCTCGTCAGACTGCCATAGGTATTGGAATCGATGAATGATCTGGCGACGTGATTGCCTAAGGGGCATAGTGAATGTTTGTAGTGGCGAGATACAGTGAAATACACTGCAGTGCCCTCTTTGGGTCTTTGCTACTACCTGTCTGACAATTATTGTCTAATTGACAGACAGATAACGATCTGCAGAAAGCAGATGCCATTACAGCGACCTCTATTGTCTTTGAGGAAGACAATCCTACTTAATTATTGGAAGGAGATGCCGAAAACAACTACTCCACGGGCAATATGCCCCGACTGGCGTTGCATTACATCAACATCTCCATGGATGTCGCCACATCCTTCATCAAGACCAAATACCAGACAATGACCGGTTTCGATCTCAAAGACAATAGAGGTCGCTGTAATGGCATCTGCTTTCTGCAGATCGTTATCTGTCTGTCAATTAGACAATAATTGTCAGACAGGTAGTAGCAAAGACCCAAAGAGGGCACTGCAGTGTATTTCACTGTATCTCGCCACTACAAACATTCACTATGCCCCTTAGGCAATCACGTCGCCAGATCATTCATCGATTCCAATACCTATGGCAGTCTGACGAGATCATAACAAGATCGAAACCGGTCATTGTCTGGTATTTGGTCTTGATGAAGGATGTGGCGACATCCATGGAGATGTTGATGTAATGCAACGCCAGTCGGGGCATATTGTCCGTGGAGTAGTTGTTTTCGGCATCTCCTTCCAATAGATGATGTTATGTTGTGGTACCACGGGTATGTTATGGTTTCACAAGTATCTTATAATATCACAGGTGTGTTGAATAGAATTTCAATAAATGGAAAAAATTGAGGTTTCGATCTTCTTTCATAGTCTCAATAGTAATAATAATAACATATCTACCCCTCATTTTAATCACAAGGATTAGCCATATAATAACAAACTTTACTGTTGGAAATATGTTTCTGTATGTCGCTTTGTTTGACGTTTGTTTTGGTTTATGAAATATTAATTCTTCCTTTAGAAAAAATATTTTTGATTATTAGTTTATAGGCAGTTTATTAGCAGTATCTGCAATATTTTTATTTTACAAGTTAACTCCGATGGTTGTACAATTTTATTGAGCATGTTGAATAATTCAAACCACGGTAGTTCTTAAATCATTTTATGAAGTTAAATATATCTTGCCATTTAGAATTTCTAAGCTTATAAGACTCTAGCGCCATGAGTACTGAGGCCAGAAAATTGATTTTATTATCCTTTTTTGTGTCTAAAATAAGTTTAATATTAGGATAAATGTTATTTGTAAAGTTTAGAAAAGTATATATCTTAATGTACCAGAAAAGCAACCTCAATATGTCTTTCGCTGTGTTCGAGATACAAACTAAAATTGAAAACTTGTCACCGTTGAAAAAGATAAATATTATTTAATATATTTATGAAGATATGAAACATTGTGTATGGTATTAGTACTCAAAGGCAAACATTTTTCTTGTATGTTTCAATTTACGCGTGTATATATCTTGTGTAGATAGCTTAAGTGTTTATGACAGCACTTAAATGCCTACATATGTTTTTAAACTAAAATTGGCGTTTTTGTTCTTTAATATTGAGTGTTCGTTCTTCCTTCTTATGTATTTCTTATTGAAAATCCGTTTAGCCTTTCTGTAAATTTTAAACGTATTAGGGGACGGAGTTTGTAGGGAAATTGATTCAAACAATAAAAGGCTTTGTACCATTCCCTAAATGAAAATAACAACACAGTTACGAATATAGATATTTAAAAGTCTTTGCTCCATTTTAGAATATGAAATGAAAGAGATGTTACGGATTTAAAACAAAACTTGGACCTGTTTTAAAAACAAAAATTATTTCTATTTTCAATGGTAAGAATAGTTCCTTTCATAAATCATCGTATATTCATTTCGTATTACTCCATCTATAAAACATTAAAAACATTAAACGAGAAATATTAAAAATAAAGCTACCGACTGTTGGAGATATCGAGGCAAACTTGTTTGGAGTTTGCCCAAAAACATGAGATATAGTATAATATATTTATATATAGTATGTATTAAATAATAATAATAATAATAATATCTCTTATCCATCATTCTCATCTTAGTGATGAGCCCGGAAGTCAGAGACTTGTGTGGGAGAGGGAGCGGTATATTATTATTTTGCGGGCCGCGAGTGCGCCCAGGAACGACTTACGATGTTATAACTTTAACTACCATTTAGTACGAGAATAAGGGAAACCTGGAAAACCTTATTAATTAAAGTGTACAGTAGGTTGTTAGCCATTTATACAGTGATATTGTAGTACTAGTTGCATATTAAGAACGTTACCAGCCTTATACACACAGATTTAATATTGGAGCAATTAGAAAAAGTTGACCACGGTGAGATTCGAACCGTCGTCAACCGCGTAGAACGATTTAAAACCAGACGTCTTAACCGCTCGGACACCGAGCTCCTTAAATAAATAAGGATAATAATAAGGATAATAATAATAAAACATTTCTTTTAAACAAAGAAATCAGTTATTCGATACACTACTAAATTATTGAATATTTGTTTTTATTGCTCATTATGCATTGATATTTTTAGAGCAAACTTATGTGATCCCTTTCTTGCCATATGTGAAGTGAGGCGTGCAGAAAAGAGGTGCGACCTCAGCTGTGGTAACATCAAGCTGATGAGTGTCCTACATACTACCTTCTATTGGAATTTTATATACTCCCTCCTATTTTATAGGTGGTGTAATTCCAATAGAATAATTTATAAGGAATTTTACAGCTGCGCCACAAATACGTTACAGACATTATCCGCCTTTTCAACAATCGGAAGTTGAACAGCCTGTACTTAAATGGTAATCAATTGAGTACGTACTGTGACACCAGCGATATATTTCGATTTTATGATCCTTGTTGTGAAACAAACTTCTCGCTGGTGTTTAAAGCGGATTGACACTTACTTTAGCCAATAGAGCAGAGCGTTGGACTATTGACAGAATTCGCGTGTGGTCACGTTCTATCTGAACGACCTGGAAAAGGCAAACTGCAAAACGAACTGAAACAATTGATATTACAAGCGGTCATCATCTCCACTGATCCGGGGCTTAGACTTCGAGACTCCACGCCTACACTGTCGGAAAATAACGTCTGGATATAAAAACTTGTCGTTTATTTGTATCTTCTCACTATTCCTAACAACTCTCGGCTATAATAAACCGAAAAAACTTATTATATACTTCAGAAAATAAATAAGAGAGTTGTTGTAATCTACATATATTTAAATTTGAATTGTATTTATAGACACACAGAAATATAGTGCTAATACGATGTCGAAAATGGTTTGTTTATTATAGTAAATTTTTTTATGACTTCTTATGTCCCGTTTTTTTTTAATATGCTTGGCGTAGGACGAACCGCATGCCACTTTGCATAAGAAAATAATCATCTCGTTTTGTTATTTCCATACCTTTATCAGGAATTTTATGTTAGTAGTACCAGTCATATAAAAATTAAAACATACCCATTTTTTTATATACAGGGTGTATATAAATTATTATTATTATTATTATTATTATTACAAATTCAGTAAGGGCAGAGGACAGATGTCCTATAATGCCCCAAATAAAATACAATTTGATAACAAGAACATTATAGTAAATAAAGACCTAGTCTATAGAAAATAATGCCCCAAATAAAATACAATTTGAATAACAAGAACATATTATACCTAGTAAATAAAGATCTAGTCTATAGAAAAGAGGTAATTAGTGCGCCTTTCTTCCATAGTGTCGTTATCTGTGAAGATAGAAAAAACTTTTTGATACCAAAGTTATTTTTATTTGTTACGTTACCAAACATTGGGTAATATACAGAGCGTTTAGATTACTCTATACGTCACCTATCTCTCATATTTTAAATGAGAACCCTTGTATATTCTTACCTTTTTTGAAAGACAGTGAGATTTTAGGTCGAAAACATGTAGCATACCCTATAGGTCCATAAACCCAGCCTTTTCGGATATATTTGACATTTTATGAAAATTTTGACAGTTGCAAGGATACCTATTTAAGCAACTGTAACTTTTTTCGTATCGGAGATGTTCATTCGCTCATTGTCATGCTGAAATAACATAAGATAGAGTAACTTCCTCGATCAAAGCGATACTAAGCGTTTAATTTTTCATGTTACATTGTGAGACTTTCAAACCACGAAGACTTTTTTAATTCAAACGGAACACCCTGTATTTTTTCACTCCAAGCTATTATCCAAGCTTATAAAATTAAATTCTATTTTTCCTGATGGAGGTAATTGTAGAGGCTAAAGTTAGAATTTTTTGAGGTATTATAGATTTTATCAGATTTTATAAAACTTGCCTATCGATTTTTCAGCTATGCAGAATTAAAATGTCTTTCATTTGATGTAATATTTGTCATACTTGAATTATTCTTATATCTTTAAATGTCTCTCAATAAGCTTTGATAAAATTATTATAGATTTAATGCAAAATTCAATCAAAATGTCATTGTTTGTGTTCAATTTTCAATTAGCGTTGTGCGAAATGAATTTTAATAGATAGGAACTAGTAGAACAACTGAACTACAACTTGCTTTCGTGCAAGATATTTTTTATCGGATATCACCAACCACGCGGGATGATATGCAAATGCGAATTAATCATGCATTTAGAAGTGTTAGCCCACAAACTTTACAAAATGTTGAAGAATCTTTTAAAAAACGAATACGAAAGTGTCTTCAACATTTTGAACAAATACTTTAGTTTTCTTTATAACCGTCATGTCATATACAAGAATGTATTTAAATATCTATATCCATGTTTTTCGTTATTTTGTTGGCTATTATTGCTTGTTTTATATTGTAGTTTGTTTTAAAAAAATATTTTTCATTGAACTTTTAACGACTTTAATTTATTTTAATTGTGGAAGGTACTTCACCTTATGTTCTTTCAACATGGCAAAGGGCGAATGAAAATTTTCTATACGAAAAAAGTTACAAAGTCCTAGTTATATATCCTTGCAGCAGTAAATAATTTTATAAAATGTCAAATATCTCCCAAACACCTGGGTTTAGGTATAGGTAGTCTATGCTACACATTTTCAATCTAAAATCTCATGGTGTTTCAAAAAATATAAAAATATACAGGGGATCTCATTTAAAATAAGAGATAGGTGCTATACAGAATAATCTGAACACCCTGTATTACCCAATATTTTTAGGTAATTCAGCAACAAGTAATAATTTTTTTGAAAAATGTTTTTTCTATCTTTACAGATACCTAACAATGCTACGCAAAAAAGACGCGCTAATGCCACATCCTGTACGTATAGGAGATAGTATTATGTATTATACCAGAGTTCGCTTGGTCCTTATTGACAATAATGTAATATAAAATTTTACCTATCAGATTACACACACTGAAGCAAAATATTTCTATATTGACATTGAAGCAACGTAGCAGCAGCATTTTTATTTTCTTGGTGAAAAATATTGCAATTTTCAATGTTGTACATAGAAAGTAATTCTTGTTTTACTGAAATGAATCATCGCCGAAAATTGGATTTGAGTACGGTGAATGGTAACTTATGAAATAAAATTAGTAGATCGTTCAAATTTAAAAAAATACAGAACAGTTAATTAAACGAAAATAACTAAACATGAAATTGATTAAAGTGGTGTTTCAACGAAATTTTTTTTCCCCAATACCTTAAAATCGAAGCAATCAATATAGCCGGTTCAGAAGGGCGTTTCGTAAACATTGGGGAACGTCAGCCGCGCGACGATCATGTGGCGAGTACTGCAGCGTTCTTCAGTAGTGTAGGTACCTTTTTCCACTTCTTAATATTCTGCAAAATTAGGAAGTAATGTAGAACGAATAGTATACCGCACTGAATCCTTTTGGTTCCTGTCTTTATATGTCGCAAAGAAAATTTTCTCTACTTCCTTAATCAACATTTCTGTATCTATATCTGTCTACGTCTGAATCCCCATATTGTAATGAAGCACATTTATTTTCTATATAGTTAAATAACTCTGCAAAAATTAAAAGTGTATGTCTTAAAACCACTACTTAATAAACCCGAGAAATAACATTAAAACCTGAGAATATAATTTACCACGCCGTCCCGACCCGAAGGAATTCGATCGCACTCAAATCCTCAAGTTCTACGCTTGCTATACTAGCAGCGCACACAGCTGGATTTCACCAGGCAGTTGCAGTGGTGTAGGGCACCAGACCAGTCCAGCCGGGATTCTACTGCTGTTAGCGACTAGTAAATAAATTTTCAAAGTCCCCAACGACACTTAGAATAATTTCGCCAGCTGAGGAAATATTCTAAGTTTCCAATGACATAATTTCGCCAGCTCTTGTATACTAGTAAGGAAATATTCCCCAACGACACTTGGGATAATTTAGACGTCCCGGTCTGGACGAAGGAGCAGTAAGTTTAGCAATCGTTCCAAGTCGAAAAGTCGAACTACTGCGCAAGTACCACAAGCTCTACCACCACCATACCAGCGAGAAAAGTTCCGTATCTTCACTGTAGCTACCTGAGTATACTGTATATGTTGAATGTGTGTTGAACTTTCAGACAGACAGACTATTGGTCTGAACTATTAGTGAATGTGTTGATGCTAAAAAAGTCATTAGTTTATGCGTTTTAAGTGCAAATTAAAAGTTGATTTTTGCAGTAGTTGTAATAAAAGGGTGTATGAGTATAAAGGTGCAAAAGATTGGTGAAGTTAATTATAAATAAAGACACTATTAGTATATTAACAATAGATAGTGGGAGTTGAAATATAGGAGAAAAAAGGATTTCTGTTTTTTGGGTTTTTGTTTGTTGGTCACAAAAAAGCGATGGTGTGCTGATAGAGGAATTTGTGAGGACAGTACAGGCTTCAGAGAAGTTTCTTGAGAGACAATAAATTTATAAATAATGGAAGGAAATGAAAAATGTACAGAATGTCAAAAAAAAATCAATACAGAAGAGGATACATATAAATGTGATGCGTGTGAGGAAAAAATTCATAAAGCATGTGCTGGTTTGACATCTTCTGAAGTAAAATGTATGCCTCTACAAAAGAGAACATTGAGAATGTTATGCGGTAAATGTAAGAAGTTTATTGGTCAAATACCTAGGGTAATTTACATGATGGAAGAAATGAAGAATGAAATAAAATCTATAAAAGAAATATTGTATGAAAAAAGTGGAAATAATGAAAAAAATTATGAGAGAAAAGGGAATTATAGTGAGGTGGTAAAAAGAAAAAAGGAAGAGGTAGTAGTAATTAAGCCAAAAAAAGACACACAAAAGAGTTCAGTGACTAGACAAAATTTACAAGATAGTATTGATCCCTTGGAATTGGGGGATGGAGTTGGAGTATCGAAAATAAAAAATGTTAGAAATGGAGGTATATCAATGTGTTGTAACAGTGAAGAACCGATTGTTAACGTATGTAAAAAATTGGAGGAAAAGTTAGGAGAAAATTATGAGATTAAAACGGTAGAAAAGAGAAATCCAAAAATTAAAATAAAAAATGTTAATAAGAGAGATCTGGAAAATGAAAGTATATTTGTGGAAAGAATGGTAATACAGAATACTATTAAAACAGAAGTAGAAAAGAGAAAAATTAAAATATTGCATAAGTACACCCCAAGAGTCCAGAAAAATCAAGATAATATGAATGTGATAGTTGAGTTAGATCCAATTACATATGAATCAATTATAAATAAAAAAGTCTTGTGTATTGGATGGAAGACCTGTAAAATTGAAGAACACATTAATATCATCCAGTGTCGAAAGTGTAGAAAATTTGGGCATATGATAGCACATTGTAGAAATGAAAAAGTTGTGTGTCCCGAATGTGCGGGAGAACATGATTCATGCAACTCTGTAACTAAAACCTGTGTAAATTGTAAATATGCTGTGGAAATTTTAAAAATTCCGGACATAAATTTTAACCATACGGCTTATGATAGAAATTGTAGTGCATATAAGAGAATTTATGAGCAGATAAAGATGAAGGTAGATTATCCGATTTGTTCGGAGAGAAACCAATAGCAGTTAAAGTCTGATGTGATATGCTTTAATTGTCAGGGTTTCTTAAATAATAGAGATGAAATTATGATGTTGGTTGCAAGATATAACCCTGTTATGTTGTGTTTGACAGAGACCCATGTGGATAACAAAATATATGACAGCGAAGTATGTATAAAAGGGTATAATATGGAAAAATGTCTTACTGATAATAGAAGAACAGGTGGTGTTTTATTGTATATTAAAAAAGACATAGATTATAAAATTTTTATAAATGAAGAAATTGAAAATTATGTGTGGATATTGGGAGCTGATGTAAGTGTTCAAGGTGAATTGTATCATATAATAACAATGTATCATCCACCCCAGACAAAGGATAACTTATTTGTGGAATTTTTTGAAAATTTTTTGGAGAACATGGAATTTACTGGAAAAACTGTAATAAGTGGGGATTTTAATTTTGATTATCTTAGAAATTCATTTTATGGTGATAAAATTAAGAATATCATTTATCAAAATGGTCTTTATCAAATTGTGACTACGGCTACTAGAATTACGCAGAATAGTGAAACGTTGATTGATTATATTATAACGAACGATAAAGACATGCAACATGAAAATTGGCTAAGTCCAAAAATATCAGATCACAATATATTGAAATTTGAAATTAGAAATGATGGTATCAAAGAGGAGAAGTTTACGATGAGAAGGTATAGAAATAGCAAAAATTATAATAAAGAAACATTTCAAGATAAATTAAGGGAAACAATATGGAATGGTAACATATCGGATGTAAACAGAATCTCGGAGAAATTTGTTGCTGACATGGGAATTGTGCTGGAAACTATGTGTCCAGTAAATGATGTTAAAATGTATAATAATAATACTATTACAGGAAACTGGATTGATGAAGAGGTAAAAGAAAATATTTCTCAGAGGAATAAATTATACAAAATAGCGGTGTTTACAAAAAATGGAAATGACTGGGAAAAATACAAAACGAAGAGGAATTTTGTCACAAAAATAATAAGAGATAAAAAAGAGGAGTTTTTTAAAAGCATTATAAGAAATAAAAAAGGTGCGGAATTATGGAAAGAACTTAAAAGACTGTTGCCAGGAAAAAATCTAATCTGTGATGATATAGTCTTTGACAATGTAGTAGAAAAAGAGCAGACTATTATAGCTGAGAAATTTAATTTTTATTTTATTAACAGCATTGAAACCATTGTAGGCTCTATGAAAGTTCAATTAATTGATGAAGAAACTGTGTGTAAAAAAGGTTCAAGTGTATTTGGAAGTTTTGTGGCAATTGAGATGAGTCGACTAAGAGAAATTATGTATGCATTAAAAAATACAATTGATCCTGAGCACTTTGTTTCTACGGATATGATTAAAGATGCTTTTGAAGTAGTAGGAGATCGCCTTCTTGATGTCGTAAATTCATCCTTATATCATGGAGTTTTTCCGGAAAAATGGAAAATTTCCTATGTAATACCAGTACCAAAAATCCTGAACTCACAAAAATGTGAACATCATAGGCCCATTAATACTGTTACAATATTTGGAAAGATAATAGAAGCAGAGGTGAAACAGCAGCTTGTGGATTTTTGTGAGAGTAATAATATATTAGTACCCAACCAGTCGGGGTTTAGGAAAACATTCTCATGTGAATCTGCAGTTATAAATTTATGTGATGAATGGATAGAATGTATGGAAAACAAGGAGGTCATTTTGGTGGTATTCTTGGATCTAAAAAGAGCGTTTGAAACAATAAATAAGCAGATGCTGATTTCTAGGCTGGAGCAAATAGGATTAACAAATACTGTTTTAAATTGGTTCAAAAGTTATTTAAAAAACAGAACACAATGTGTTAAATATAAATGTGCAGTATCAGATAAATTGAAAGTAAATCATGGTGTACCTCAAGGTACTATCCTGGGCCCTATTCTGTTTGCTTTGTATATAAATGGTATTGTGGATAATGTTCAGAAATGTAAAATTTCGATGTTTGCTGATGATACAGTTGTATATATAAGTGGCACAGACATTGATCAGATGTGTGAAACAATTAATGTTGAATTAGATCGTGTTAATAAGTGGCTACTGAAAAGTAGCATGCAACTTAATTTAGATAAAACCAAATTTATGTTAATAGGAAATAATTATAAGATAAATAAGTTAAGTATTGGTATAGATACTAATGTTGCTGTTAATGGCTATAATATTGAGAGAGTAGATCATATAAAATACTTAGGAGTTATTATAGATGAAAATTTGAACTTCAAGAAACATTGTGATTATGTATTAAATAAGTTATCAAAAAAAGTATATTGGTTTAGAAGAGTAGGTAAAAATGTGTCTATGAATACTAGGGTGTTAATATACAACTCAATAATTGGTCCACATTTTGAGTATTGCTCAACTGTTTTATTCAATTTAAACCAAAATGAAATGAACAAACTCCAAAGAATGCAGAATAAAGCTATGAGAATTATACTAAAATGTAACCGTTACACACCAATAAAACTAATGCTTGAAATACTCAACTTTATGAGTGTTAACCAAAAAACTATTTTTAGGTCCTTAGATTTTATATATAGAATTAAGACAGGGAATGCTGCTGGGTATCTATGCGATAAAGTGCAAAATGTAAATGAAATTCACTCATATGATATTAGAAATAAATACAACTTTTATATAAGGTGTGCTAGGACAACTATGTTGAATAAAACAATTTTGTATAAGGGATTAAGGATGTTCAATGCATTGCCTATTGAACTGAAAAATTGTGAACACTACAAAAAGTTTAAAATTGCTTTGAAGGAATATGTACTAAAGACTTATACGTAGATTATAATAAAGTTTTTGTATGTTTTGTTTAGCTGTTGCTAATAAAGATTTTATTATTATTATTATTAGTAGTGGTGGCTCTGCACTATAAACAGGAACTGGCGCCCGAGGCAAATTAAAAAATAAACTGATACGAAGGCGTCAAAGTGGCACTTCGCATCTGCAATCAGAAGTATACGTCGCAATGTTAAATTTTTAATAGGGTGTGTCCCAAAATGATGGAACAAAATTCATATTTTTTTATAGTTGAGATTTAAAAAAACCGCTAAAACAGGCCAATTAGTATATACAGAAATTGTCACATTTCTGCAATATTTCCAGTTTTTTTCAGCCATGTTTGACGGAACTATAACATTACCGACATTTTTTCAAAATAGATAGACCTTATTTCTGCACTGAGAATAATGGTTTTTGTGCTAGTTTCAATTAATTTGGCAAACCCAATGGCAAGTTAACATTTTCGTAATCTTTTTGGTCGTATTTTTTCGTAATCTAATGGTATAAAACTTGATTTGCATGGTTCGTATAAATTTCTACATTTAATGTATTTTATTTTACAAGTTACTACTGTCAATGTGTAAATATAATGTTTCTTAATTAATTCAAAATAACATTTAAGTATGTTTTATTTTTATAAATCTAATCTTGGAGGAGCATTTCAGGGTCTATAAAAGGTATTAACAGCTCCATAAAAGTTGTTAACAGACTTTAAAAAAGCTGAGGCGCTAACAAAACTGTAAAACTTGTGTTAACGACGTGAAGAAAGTAAAGGGGAATTAATTTTGGCTTATTTAAGAGGACCTCGAGGAGATTGTAGAAAATTACATGTAAATATTATACTGGGTGGTTCTAAATATTAAAGAGGATGAGATAGTGTTTGGCTAAATACAGCAGGACCCGCTTGAAAAAGTACAGGACTAGGAATAAATTACTTCATTGATATTCAACAAAATATAGTAATAATAAAGGCAGACCTACATCCAGATGTCAAGGGATGACATCTTTTTTTATAAATAGAACATAATTTTCAAGATTGTTAAAAAATAATTATCAATGACTAAAGGTCATTTCTCAAATAAATAAAACCGTCGTGTCTTAAAAAGATGATTCATATACATATTTCTATTGGATGTCAATATTTAACATTTGTGCTGCTTTATTCATTAGCGCCCGTCATTTGATTTTCTACTAGTCTCTCTATATTTCCTTTTGCTTCAATATTATATCCCACATATTTGAAATCAATCAGTTGTTTTCACAGCTAAATTACATCAATTTTCAAGTTTCTTGTAAGTAGAAGTAAAAACAAAATCTTAAGGTTAACTAAAAAAAATCGTATTTTGGTTCGACATATTATGCGTTTTACTGTAAAACAAGACTCCTTTATTTTAATGACTCATTTTCGGAGTGGAACTAGAAATGAAGACGGATTATGGACATACTCTGTGCAATTCTTCATTGAGCAATTTATTACCCAATTTCCAGAGGAAACCATTGACTAATACACCTTCTTCAACCATAAATGGAGATTTCAAACCAAACACTGTATTTGCAAATGTAAATCGACTGGTCGTAGGCCTACTGTGTCACAAGAAATGTTATTGATGATATACAGCAACGAATGAATCAAAGTCCAACGAAGCCTGTGTCAAAGTTGGCCGCTCATACAGGTAACTTTTCGTATGTTTGACCCAATATTCTCAAGTTTATTTTAAAATTACTTTGGCACTTGAAATCATTAGCTTGAAAACTTTATTTGAATTGAAGTCTAGTTGTATTTATATGTCAATTAAATTTTGTTTGTTAGATTTTTTAGTTGGAACATACCATAAAACTTTAAAAAAACGACTGAATCTACAAGGTAACCGTTGTGCAGGAGTTACTTCCCCTTGATTACGAAGACGATTCCCCAGAAGACTATTATGTTACTGTGAATGGGTTCTCAAAAACAAATAATAATTTGTTAAATTTGAAATTGTTTACTGATGAAGCATTATCAGGTTATGTGAATAGCCAAAGTTATAGGACTTGGACTGCAGAAAATCTTCACACTTTTGTAGAAATTATCTTACATCCCAAAAAAGTTGGCGTTTGGGTAGCGATGTCAAGAGGACGTATAATGGGTCCTATATTTTTCTACGAGACAATAAATAGTGAAAGATATCGAAGAGATATTTTAGAGCCATTTTTAGCACAATTATTACACAATGATGAGTTGCAAGTCAGTACTTTCAGCAAGATGGAGGAACTGCACATACCGCAAGAGTGACAATTCCTGTATAGAGTAAGACCCAGTGTAACTGATGAGTTTCCTGCTGTAGACATTGTGAATTTTGTGAAACATCTGAATAAATACAATCACAATTATTATATATACTAAAAATTATCTTTAATTTATTTTCTGCGTCCGGGGAGTTATATGGAGCATGTTTAATTTTTAATAGGGGGGCTACTTAAGTGCTGTAAAATTATCGTCCTGTTACAATAATTAGCAATTTTGCGAAAATTATACGTCATAATACAGCTAAGTGAGTGCCTGCTGACAGCTCCATACCGTTTTTTTGAGTATTAAACTATAAGCTATGAAATGTTATGGATGTATTATAAGAAATTGTAGAATGTTTACTTATATTGACGCCCTGTTAACTTTACCCCCTATTTTTTTTGTAACGCAGTTTACCTCGGAAGCTGATAAAGACAAATAACAACAAACAAGTTTTTAAGAGATTTGACTATGATATACTTCTACAAAAATTAAAGACGTTCGACTTTTCTGACACATTAATTTTCTTTTTAACCTCTTACGTGTCTAACAGAAAACAACAATATGTAATGGTCTCATCAATTCCTTGTCACATCCGGTGTACCCCAAAGGTCAATATTGGGGCCATTATTAATTATTGTGTAATGTTTTAACTATCGATGTAACCGATATTTTTACTGATACTGCTATGTAATATGTTTGTTACTTGCGTAGGAACTATTTACTATTTTTTGTCTTTATTCTAAATGTCCAAAAATTCAGTATAACTTCTTCTTAACCTCCAGTTGGTATTGTATGGGGACTGTGAGGTGCATGTAACTAAATAAATAAATAAATAGATATATGTATACCATCTCTCTTAAATACATTGTTTTTATTTTACATCTAAATCTATATTTAAAAATAAATAAAAATCCGGGTGGCGAGAAGTGTTTGTTTATTAATAAAGTAGCTATAAGCGATAATAAAATATAAGGCAACTGACTATCAGTTAGTCAATCTCTGCAATTTCGTATATCATACTTTTTAGATTTTTGTAAAATTTATTATTAATTGATATAATAGACATGAATGGGTGGCTATGAGTGAAAATAAAAGTACGTTAAGTTCTATGGCAGGTGAGCCCTTATATGCCTCGAGCAGTAAAAACGAAAGAATAGTGAACTATGGCAATGTAATTAAGTTTTATTTCCACTAAACATCCTAATTTATACATTCCTGTCCACAGTCTCCATATAGGTGCTATTAATAGAGTAATAAGGAACTTGTTAGGAAATGTAGTATCTATAAACGTCATCAAATACGGTGCTAAGTATATTTTTTGTGTGGAGTATGCATTCTAAGATTATGTTATTTAAATATATAAAAGTATAAATAACAGTAAATTATGTTACATTGTCAACGAAACTTGTAAGAAAGGCGCCATGCCAGTGGAAATTGACCTTCCACTTATAATAGCCTGATATTTAAATTGTCTTTGGTTATATTTTGAGAAACGTATTTTATATCTTAAGTAACTAAATTTAAAAACTTAGGTCGTAACTTAAATCAACCCGTCGCAACTGTGACATAAATTGAAAGACTATTTTCTGGAAATTTTAGCGCAAAGCAATTATAAGTTCGCTAATAGACCGGGAGTTAGTGACAGATTTTTGGTTGTGATTTTACTCAGTATGTCGTTCAGAGGGTTATTATATTGCGTATATTATCATGACGAAAATGAATGAATCAAATGAATGAGTCATCCTGGCTTCTTCATATAGAAAAGTGAGTTATCATTTGTCTGTGTGCCGTTGAGTATACGCAAACGGTATGTAATCTTGTTTTTCAGGTGTTTTATAACAAAAGTTGTATACCATTGGCAGCCTGTTCAGAACAGAGGAAAAAATTATTTAATCAATTACAAGTTCACATCACCATAACTGCCCTTTGAACCACTTTGTTTAACGGTATGCCGGTTGTTTTCTGAGGAACTTTTTATGTTGAACTTCATTTTAAAATGCATGGCAGCATGACTAAAATCATATTAACTAAGACGCATAACTTGCGAACAAAAAATGAAAACTCATTTTTCTGTATGAAGAACCACCATGAACATTTTACGTAGAATACAAAGTTGCATAACATATCGGACGTTTCATTTAAAATAGGCAAGTTGATGGCGACTTCTGGTATAACCGAAAGTACTACGTGTGCGCCAGTATTTTATTTGAGGAGGACATGTCCAAAAACCCGATCTCCCAAATTTTCAAAAGTCAAATCGAAGTAGTCTCTGTAATATTCTACACAGTAAAAAAAGAGAAATGGTAAAATTACTAAATGGTAATCGTAATTTGCTGCAGTGTTATTTTTAACACGAACTGGATTGTATAATAACTAAACCTTTGGAACTCATATTACACGAACGATATACCCGCCAAGTTTGTAGAAGTACTCATAAATTGTAGTAAAATTTACAAAACCCTGTGTTAAAAATGAATCAATCCGCCATAAATACGGAATAATTACACGGTGAATAATTAACTATTACACAATACCTTGTAAAATCTACTGTGTTAAATTACTTTTATGTAATGTAATAATACACCGATATGTCTAACACTGCCAAGTGTGGACTATATACACACTGATGAGTGTGGATTCAGTGTTAAAATCAGTCGAATTTTTTTACTGTGTAGTGGGTGGTCACCGTGAGACACCCTGTATATAGAGAGTTATATGTTTTTCCCCAACAGAATGAATGAATTTGTTACCTTGCGACAGATGGTGCATTAGAATAAATTTTTTGTTGATTTGTGAAATTTATTTTTGCTTAACCAAATTTAATTGTAAAATAGGAAAAAAATTAAATCTAACTTTCAAGTTACCTTGATGGCGTTTCTTTCAAATACCTGAAGTTTTTTCATTTTAAGAATAATCAAAATTATTGCATATATCCACAGTTTTGTTTGATGCTATTACATTGAAATAAAAGTGTAAACTGGTTTCTGTATAATACCCAATACAAACAAACTAAGGATCAGTACTACAAAAATTATTTGAAAATAGAAAGCTTTCAAGTCCATTTGGCCCACAATCTTTATTATACTTAGACTAAATGTGTAGAAGGTAGATCACTATAAACATTAAACTGATTGTTCAAATAATATCTGTAACTTATTTATGGTGCGTTTTTATGATTCATTGTAGTCTTTTTTTGGGATTACACCACCTGTAAAATAATAAAAAACGGGAAACCAGAAGTATTCCAATTAAATATTTAAAGTCGAGTATCAATGATATGTGTACTGAGGACGAATTGAGGATGAACTTAAAATGTTTAGAAAAGAGCGAGTCAATTTTTTCTAAATTTTATTATAATAAATATTTTTTGTTTAGACATAAAATTCAAAAATGACATAATAGGCAAAATATTATTTATAATTTTACAGAATTTTGTATAAAACTGAAAACTCACTGATCAAATTTAGTTAATTCATCAAATATTTATTTTAATTACATATCATACAGTGGTTTTTTAGGGCAAACTTTAAAAGTTTGCATTGATACTACACTTTGAATATTTAATTTGAAAACTTTTCGTTTCCTGTTTTTTACTATTCTACAGGTGGTGTTATCCTCAAAAAAAGACTACAATGAATCATAATTTTTCAAATGTTATCTAAGATATAATACCTAGTTAAGGATTCTTTTTACTTTATTTACTAAGAAATTACTTATCTATAGGAAACATTGTTGTCTGACAGATATATTGAGCATAAAGATACTCCTATCTCCCCAACCCTTACTGGAAATTCTATCTTGCGTTCCAGTGAGTTTAATGTTGTGGCAAGATAAGTGCGGATTTGACTCCATACGAGGTTAGAGGTTGGCATTACTTGCTCATCGGAAAGCAGGACCGATATAAAATACCATCAGAGAAAGAGTATCTACTTATTTATCGTAACATTAAACATGCACAAGTTTTTAAGAACCAACATTGAAAAATATATTTTTGTCAGTTTTAATACTTTTCCCATCCATAGTATAACTCTACTTTAACTAGCTACAGAAATGAAGTACTGAATTAACTTTCTAGGTATATGAGCAAATATTCACTTTTATATATAAGAGATTGTATGCATCAGTAATCGTAAACAAATTAGAACCTGAAAATCAACATCCTCAGGATTTTATACTAGAAATGCATCATAAATTTCAAGCAAATAATCCGTCAATAGTAGTATTTGTAATACAATGCATTTTTAAACATGATTTGTTTGAGCTGTAGCAACATTAGTAATTATTGAAAACCAATTAAAGAGAACTGTAGACATCTCAAAAGTTGTTATATTTTCAGTATAAATATAAACACTATTTGGTATTGGTCGAGTTATATTGTTCTGACACTTTTTGAAGTGATGACTTTTGATGCCTTTCGGGAGGATACATGAATTTTTGCATTCTGAAAAGAGTAAATTGTTTTAGTTGTATGGGAAAACTTTTTTTAATTTCATAATGCCTTGGGGATGCAATTTCTAAAATAGCTGACATAATCAAAATAGTGCGTATGAATGATATTTTAAAACATTATCCAATCACGAAATCCAAAAGATTCAAATAAAAATAGGGTTACTTTGCGTACCAAACCAACTCCTACTTTTAGATGCTTTATTAACCTTTTCGTGTCTTTTTGAATAATATCTTAAATGTTTTCTAAAGTCCAGATCACATACTGACTAATGTTTAAATTGACTATTTTTTTAAGTTAAGTCACTATCATTTCGAAGAGCAGTATTTTATAAATTTTCATCAGTTCACTGCTCAAACTTCAGTAAAAGTCTCTTAAGAAGAGACCATTTCAAATGGATACAAAATTTGGATTATGGATAATAAGATTAACTCTATTGAAATATTTAATTCTAGAATCCCTGCTTTCAATACACTAGACACTAATGAAACACTTATTTGTGGTATGCGGATAATTATCAATCTAATTACAGAATCCACTGCCCAGGTGCTCCTCCTAATTTACCTCCTACTATAGCTTAAATTCCTGATTTCGCATTGTACAAAAATTAGTAATACTGTAGGTCTTAGGATCAATTCGAAATATTGTGTTGGTACTTTTTTCCAAACAAATAAACAGCCTTACTTTTTTTAGTCATATAATATTTATATTATATATCATTTCCATAGTCTGTTAAGAAAATATTTGAAGTTTTTTCTATAGCTGAATCTACATTTTACACATATTTTATGTCGATAATTCTATGTAAATAATCAGATTCATCGTAAGAGCAGACCTCTAAAGTACCTAGAAACGCAAAATGTACCTACAATATGTATATTATACATACATCTTAAAAATTGTATGAAATGTTCCATTTAAACTAGAGAAGCCAGAGTCAGACTAATATCTCATCTATTTGAAAATGGGAGGAATAAAACTTTAAAAATTAGTTGAATTATTACCCCAGGTTCATGATTTGTTCTCTTATGGGAATCCCTATGTATATATTACGTCCCTATTAAAGTTGGCATGGAGTTTGGCGCTTTCTGACGTATTCCAGTTTTTATTGGAAAACTTTGTAAATAAATATTTTGCGTGTACGAAATCGGACTTGTTAAATCATAATATTGTGGAATTGTCGCATATTTACTCATTTCTCCCAGGCTCATACTTTCGTCCTTTTGAAATATTGCTCTCATTTATCTATTATATTTTATTGATATGTAATCCTGCAGAGTAATGATGTATTCGTATGCTCATAAATAAAGTATCGTCGATATTCACAAAACAAAGGGAAATTTTATATCTTTTTTTATACTGGAATTAAGCCAAAAAGTTAACTAAGAGATAAAATTATTAATGAAATTTTCAAATATTATGGTTCAATAAAATTTTAATTTTCCTCGTTACCTATAACCTAGATACGCAAAGGAATAACCTTATTGTTTTTAAGATATATCAAAAACAACTATTTTGCGTGCTATATGCACCCCCCATCATTGAATTACAACGGCGTATCATGATATAAACTTAACTTATTGTCTTTAATTACATTTTTCTTTTTAATAATGAATCTCTCAAATAATGAAATTTTAAACTATAAAAATACACTATAAAAAAGGGAAAGTTTACTATCTTCTCCCTTCTCTAATCAACATTTCTTGGTCATCATAACTGCCTCCCCAGGCACATTCATGTCTTTTCATGACTCGGCGGTTCTATAAGAACAAATCCCTGTATAGGAAACAACTATGGACGATGCCCTTTCTACACCTTTTTAACTTCGCATTTTATATTCAAATAATAGCACAACAATATGACTTGCATCGTATTTTTACCCCTAAATCTTTTGTGCATTAGAATGATGAAGGTAGACGTAAATTGTACTTAAAGATGAGTGAAAAGCTGAAAGGCGTCACAGTGGTTGGGGGAGATGAGGGTATAAATTTTATTTATATAGGCATTAATGTTAGAAAACAATATTGGTAAACCAATTTAGTGGAATTATCTATGGAAGGAGAAAACAAACCTGAAACGTAATTTGATCTGACAATAGCTGTCAGCTGATGCGTCACTTGATGAACGTCAATGACTAGAGCAAAAGTTATAATATTATTGAAATACGTAAATGTTGTGACTCCTGCGGTCAAACGTCAAACGCTCCACCAAAATTACATCTTAGAAGTATTAAGTGTGGGTTTTTTAAATTCAATGTGAACTCAACGAACGTATGTTTAATTAGAATGGTTAGATATATTGACAACTAATAAATGTGTCATTGTCTGTATGCTATCATGATACAACTACACAGATATGCCAATGCGCATGGGGGCGTGGTCTATCGATTGATCGTGACGTCAGTTACGAGGAAAAACAATTGATAAACACGAAAATAATTATATCACTGCCCTTAAGATATTTGAATTTTCGCATTGCATCGCCATTTTTCCCTCACGAATGACGTCATGCGCAGAACAATCGAAAGTTATGAGCATATCAGTGTAGCTGTATCATGGTATGCTATAAAGTCTGTAATTTTTACAAATCCAATTTTATGTTATAGGTAGTCCCTACTTAGTATGCAAATAAAAATAGCTTGATAGGCAAGAAAACAAAGTATATGTTGCCTTACTAGGAGTCCATGCGAGAATATCTCAATTGAATCGTCTTCAATACCCGATAATCTTTGAGGATATAAATGGCAGACAAAATGCTGTACAAAATAGACCGAACTGACAGGAGTATTCAGTTGATAGGTTTTGTTATGTTGAAGGTGAAGTGATTCTCATGAACGAACTGAACTGAATATAAATGAATTGAGTAATTTTAAAGAATAAATTGATTAATATAAGTTTTTGTCTACTTGGATACATTTAAATAAAGGGAAATCTGTCTTACGAAGGGATATGGTTGTATGCCTTTTAATACTTGCTTCATTCTTAAGTGACAGGTATTACTGAAACTATAGTTCACAGTTGACTAAGTCATAGATTACAGGTAATTATAAAAATTATATTTCTGATGGATTTATTCTTAGTACAATAGATGCAAAATTTTGCTGTAGGCTATAAATAATATTATTTATCCTAGTTTTACTTTAAACATGTATTTAAAGAAAAAAATAAGTTTGGTCTATAGTCTGATGAAAAGTAAGTAAGTAGGTACCTAAATATAAATTGCCGTCACTAATTGTACAAAATATGACTTCAAGGTTTCACATGTTTCTCTATGTTCTAAAATACTTAAGCTATATACACTTCCGAAAATATGGATTTGGATCACTTGGATTTATTAAAGAAAAGAAACAGCCAACTAAGCTATTATGAGTTTTTACGAAAAGTTAAAATACCCTTATAATTACATACCTTAGGTATGCATTGCGCTAATATAATTTAGGAAATCCTTAGCTAGAGTAATGCATCAACTATGCACTAAACACTAAATAGTCTTCGCCATATTCGTTAGCCAATTATTGAGAAATCATCACCAACGTCACGGATTGCAAAAATATTCAAAAGGAACATGCTCCTATTCACCCCACGCCTGTCAAATGCCCCTTGACTTGTTATGAAAAGATGAAGGCTTGAATTGATGAGGGGTTGCAGTATAAGCAAAACCCCCAGCACGTGTTTCATTTATTTCTGCGCGCACAAGATTATAATTCTCAAAGGGACCTAACAATTCCTTCCGGTGTTCGATAAAGCAATTTAGATCATGTTGAAATATAACCGCGCGGAGGGATGATTGGGAAAAGGTGATTAAATACAATGTGACTGTTTTTCTTCCCTCAATATTTGGAAGCGTATCCGATTTACAAGGAGTTCGTTTTACAGGAAAACAAAATTTGTGAGTATTAATAGGAACTTTAACGAGCCCTAACTGCTAGAGAATTAATTAAATTCGTTGCGTAAGAGATACCTTGTGCTAGTTGCGGTAGTTATAAATATGTAGCTATAATTTGAAAGTGCTTTTGCAGAGTCTCCGTAATTAGTTAAAACTAAATTTTGTAGGTACGGTACGAACACACTTACTAAAAACCAATTCAAACGTGGGACTCTGCAGCTCAAAACTCAAACCTGTCGGTTTGATTGACAGGCTGTTGATTGAGTGAACACATCCCTTGCAAAACGATAAATTACATATCTTGATTTATTCTTTCGGAATGAAACAGTGAAAAAGTTTCTTAACTAATAATGACTAAGCCATCAGAATACCAGGGGTAAACAGTGAGATGACTTTTGTACCCAAATATCTTTGTTCTTCTTGAAATTCTTTCAAAATTCAATTCTTCACATATACTTTAAATTTTCTCCACAAACCCTTCATATGCATCACATTTCCTAAATTTCGTAAACTCATCATTCCTTCTCAATTATTCTAAATTTTTATTCCATTCCATTCTTAATATACTAAGATAAAAATATACAATTTACAACTGAATTATTAATTAAATCACTCGTGGAGAGCCGTTTAAAATTTGAATTTTCAATTAAATTTTTCGTAACTTCCATTATCTTCTTTCCAATTTTCCCCGGGTGTTTTCAATTCCTCTCAATCCTTTTCAGTTGTTCTTAATGTATCATTTTATCATAAGAATAAAAATTATTTCTCAATATTAAATGTGCGTTGTTATTATATGTTCTAGTTTTAAGTAATTTAAGGGGAAGTGTACACGGTCATTCACGGTGACCACCTGTTAGACGTATCTTCAAAACTAATAGAGATATAAATTTGAGATTTTGACACATCCCATTTTGGCAGGAGATCTATTTTTAAAAAATATTTTCTATTGTTTTCAATTGTTTTCTTTATCAACTTGCTTATTTTAATTATAACACCCTATATATTTTGAGTCAAAAATATGTAACATATCCTTGATAAGCCAGCATTCGGAGTTTATTGACGTTTATTAAAAAATTTGACATGTGCAAAGGTTCGCGAGAATCTTTATAGCATTTCTCCTTTAGCACGGGTTTATTCGGTTCTTGGCAAAAGGAAAGAGCCCACGTGATGATACATTTTTGAGTAAAGACAAATTCAATAGAACTATACCAAATATTCTATAGAGTGTCTCACGGTGACGGACTATTAGAAGTATCTGGAGAACCAATAAAGCTATAATTTGAAATTTTAGGTAAAGTTAAAGTGGGCCATGATCTACTTGATGAAAATATATTGAAGTTTCTAGCACTTCCGGTTATGCCGAAAGTCGACATTAATTTCGTTATTTTAAATGAAACACCCTATATATTATTGCATTTTTGGATTCTCCATCCATTTCTGGACAAAATTAATTAAGAAAAATATTATCTTAAATGGTTTTCGAGATATTGCTTATTTCATAAAAGAAATAGCTATTTGGCACTATGTGATATATCGTGTAATTACTTCTTTCATCTTAGACTTACAGTTCTGAAATTATGGTGCAATTGTGTGAAGATACTCCGGCATCGTATAATTAATACAAATCGAACCTACGATATACAGGATATATCAGGAAATAAATTCGTATTAATGCATAATACAAAAATTATAAAAACTAGCTTATCTTAAACAAAACACCCTGTATTTTATTACATCGCTGAATAGTCCTATAAATTATCTATCAAATAGTACTTCATTTCCCTATTTCTAAATCTTATAGTTTTCGAGTTGTTTGCAATTATTTACGAAATACTTTACAAACCAATACTATATTTAGGTACCTAGTGAAGGTAGGTGCTACTGTACCTACTATAAATATACTAGCTACATTTTTATTACATTGATATATTGGATTTTTGAATGAACATATCTTTGGGCCAAGGATATTCTGCAGTAAAGTTTTATCCATTGTTGCTTGTTATTATTTAAAAAATATTGTTAAGGCATTCACCCAAAGTACATTCAAATCTGTTGGACCACCATTTTGCTTTTATGAAGTCACGACTGAGTTTTGCACATAAAACATGTATACCGACCTTAATGAATGCCGTAAATAATGTCAAAGTTAAAAGGAAATTAGATAATAGCAGTGTGCGGTCATAAAAATATTATTAATTGTGACTCATTAGGGTATAAATATGAATGACAACAAAACAAGTCAGAATTGTCTTTATTTCTGTTATCTTAATTTAACTAATTGACATGCTTTGAACGACCGTGGCTTCATAAAAACAGGAATCAAACAATTACAGCGCTGTGGCTTCTGTAATAATAATAATATCTACAAAGTTATATTCATTTAATCCATAATAATTGATGCACACAAAATATTAATTATTTATAAACTGTACATAATATTAGTTTATTGCCAGTTGTATATACAAATACTCGTAATATGACGTGTGATTTTTTGAATACAAATGATTTTCACACAATTATTTAGTTATTGTGATATTACCACAGGCTGACAATTAACATTAGTATAATAAATTTAAATATTATACTAGTTTTAATTTGTATAAATTCAGTGTGTTATTTGTTTGACCTGAAAATTGATTCCGTTAAGCTGAATGATCCCACTGAAAATTGTGCAATATTTCTATAGCTCTGAAAATATTTACATTTACTTTACGTAAGATTTTATGTAAGTTAACTAAAATATTATATGTGAAACTATATTATATACATGAAGCCAAATTTATCACTGGCGTTAAAAATAATAAATATCTGAAAATATATACCTACCCTGCATAAATATTTTCAAATTATATTGACTTTAATGCTTTAATAATACGCCCAAGGAACATAATATATACTTGAAATAACAAATGTTTTTGAATAATGAGTTTACTTAATTATTAAAATGTCGGATTTGTATGCTTTTACTGGTATACATTAATAATTTCGTGAAACATCAAAGGGTTGAAAAATAATAAGGCAGTGTACAGCCATTACTGTTAATTTCTCTCCTTATTTCTTGGTCTCTCTTGTAAACGGTGTTCCAAGTTAAAATTTCAATAAAACCTTCTCAGAATTTGATATGAAAATAAAATTCGAGAAAGAAAAACGAAGCTATGTACGCGGTTTTCTGCGAGATCCGAATTTGAGTTAAACTTTTAATCTATACCTAGGTATGCGAATTTTTTGAAAACTCGTTTAGCAAATCAGGAGTCACCGTAAAAATGCTCATTTTGAAATTGCTTTCCAGTTTAACTGCAAATAAATATGCATTTCGGATTTTTTTGAGGCACTGTATGTTACTAAAATATAAAAAATTCACATGTTCACGCAACATTCACAATTTTAGATAAAGAGGACTATTATGAAAGGGTAGACAATCTAATTAGTTAGTAGTTGTGAGAAACACACCGTAGTGCCCTCTTTGGATCTTTGCTACCATCTGTCTGACAATTATTGTCAAAAAGGCAAATGTAATGTAATGCCAGTAGGGGCATATTGGCCGTGGAGTAGTTGTTTTCGGCATCCCCTTCAAATAATCTGATTAGTAATGGCCCTTGTAATAAACTTTCTAGAAATCCATTACCAAAAATGATTACTGAAGTAAGAAATGTACTTAAATCCTGCAATATTACTCCGGCCTTATAACTATTAACCTTATTACTCCGGCTTTAAATTAACTAGACTATGTCCGATTTTGAAAAGTGGAAATATTGCCGACATTGGCAATTACAGGGTCATAGCTATTTTGTGCAATTTTGCTAAGGTGTTCGAAATATCACTGTATAATCGTATTTATTCTTCTGTCAAGGGTATGATTTCACCGTCGCAACATGGTTTTATGGAACAATGATCGACATCCACTAATTTGTGTGTGGTAACGCAATTTATCTCAGAAGCACTGGAGACGTCGACCACGTCGACCTTCTCATGGTCAGGTCGACGTGGTAAATACTGATTTTTCGAAGACCTTTGATCGCATTGACCATAGAATTTTAGTTAATAAACTGAGTTTGTTAGTTTTCAAAGCATATCTCACTAATAGAATTCAGTACGTCGCATATTATAATAGGCATGCGTCTAAATCTTTTATAGCAACATCTGGTGTTCCACAAGGATGAAATCTTGGCCCACTTCTCTTTTTACTCTTCATTAATGATATTACTGACATTCTGTGTTGTCAATCTCTCTTATTTGCCGATGACCTTAAAATTTTTGCTAATATAGTTACCATTGAGGATTGCGAGAGCATACAGATACAACTACACGCTCTTGAACAGTGGTGCAACATTAACAATCACCATTTGAATATAAGCAAGTGCAAAGTGCTTTCTTATACTCGTACATATAATCCCATAGTGTACGACTATATGTTAAATTCAGTATTACTTGAGCGATCTCAGTGTGTCAAGGATTTAGGAATTTATTTCGGCTCTAAATTAAATTTTATTGGCCACATTAGACAAGTTACATCTGATGCCTTGAAAATGTTAGGTTTTATTGTTAGGAATTGTAGGCAATTCTCAAGTGAATTTGCTTTGAAACAACTATACTATGCTTATGTTCGGTCAAAGCTTGAATATTGTTCTGTGATTTGGTATCCCTACTATATCTGTCAGAAGAACTTGGTAGAAAGTGTTCAAAGAAAGTTTTTAAAATTTGTATTTTTGAAAGTTGACGGATTTTATCCAGAACGAGGTTATGACCATTCCACACTACTCAGTAGATTTAATATGCTACCGCTTGAACCGCGTCGTATTATAAACAGTTTGAGAATACTTTACAATATATTAAACAATAAGTTACACTGTTCATCTTTGTTATCTATGATTAAATTCAAGATACCTCGTATAGATACACGTCAGAATCTTACATTTCACTGCCGAACTGTTAACACCAATATTCTTTTAAAATAACCTGTTTACAGTATGTGTCTAAATTTTAATCAAATTTCCGATATGTGTGACATAAATTATAGTAAGTTTCTAGACATAGTTCAAGCTGCTAAAAATAAATGTATGGAATTAACGTAGAGTTGAATATAAGTGAGACTGATTATATATTTATTGTATTACCTATATATAGAAGGACATATATCTGCATTGTGGGTTTTTCTATTCATTCCTATTTGCTTTTGTTCTGTTTTGTGATTTCTTTTATTGCTTTGTTTTGCATTAGATTGCATTTTTCATTAGATTTAAACAGTAATAAGTATATACCTAATATATTGCAGTGGAGAATGATTTGTTATTATTATTTAGTTTACTTTAGTCAATCATCTTTTTGATATTGCTACTAAATATTACTTATTTTGTTCTTTTTCATTATTTTTGTAAATTTGTCCTATTATTGGATATTTGTATCTGTTGGGCAATAAATCTATTATTATTATTATTATTATTATTATTATTATTATTATTATTATTATTATTATTTAAATAGGAGGTTACATGTATCTAACCCAGATGTACCGAGATTCTACTGCTTGCCTAAGATTCATAAACCAGGAAAGTCGGTGCGTCCCATTGTTTCATCAATTGGATCACCGACTTATCACCTATCAAAATGGTTAATAGGGAAGTTCGAAAGATTAGCCATTGCACCACCTAGTTTTTCTGTGATTAATTCCATTGATTTCATTAATAAGGTGGAAAATATCCAGTTGAAAGAAGGTGAAGTTTTGATCTCCTTTGACGTTTGTTCATTGTTTCCAAGTGTTCGTATACCGCAGACCTTGGACTACCTTAAGGATCTACTTGAATCAAACAATCTTAGTCAAAATGTAGTAAAAGAATATCTTCAACTCACTAAACTTTGCATGAAACAAAATTGCTTTCGATTCAATGGTAACTGCTTCGAACAACATGAGGGTGCAGCAATGGGTAACTCTTTGTCACAATTCATTGCCAATCTCTTCATAAACAGATTCGAAACGGAGGCAAAAAAAGAATTCGAGTATTTCCCCAGAATTTGGTTCGGATATGTGGATGATATCTTTGCAGTGCTTGATACAAAAGTCCCTGATATTGACAACTTTGTTACTATATTGAATAGTCGTTTCGTGTCAGTTAAATTTACGTATGAAATTGAAAACGCTGGACAACTGGCATTCCTATATGTATTAATAATTACAAATAGTGGAAATATCTTAGAATTTGGCAGATACAGAGAAGATACCAGTACTTTAAGATATGTCCCTAAAGACTCTGCATATGAAGAAGAAGAATATTGCATAGCATATTTTATAATGGCAAAGGCTCTGTGTTAATGAATATTTTCTAGTAGAATCAATTCAGTTTTATAATAATTGTTCTGACCTAACATCATATGTAATATATAAAAACATCAGCTGTATAAGTTTGCTTCGTTAAATTCATTAATATTGTTCCTGGTAATATAATTATAATTATTATTTTATAGATCCTCAGGAAGTAGCAGTTTCTACAGACAAATTACTTTTTTGTCTGTGGTCTCATTTTTATTCGTAGCTTAAATTCAGGTTCTAGTAAACAATCCCTACATAAATTACTAGCCGCACCTCAAAGCGGGCTGGTCCAAACAGTTTACTGGATGTTAAATATAGCAGACATTTCAATTCAACTAATTACACAGGAAATATACTTAGGTACCTTTTAATTAACTGCCTTATTTTAAAATGTTGGAATATTCGACTCAATCGCTAATAATATCATAGGTATTTATTTGATTTATATTTAGGATTGACTTTCTCAAAGACAATAGAGGTCACTATTTGTTTGTCAATTTGACAATAATTGTCAAACGGATAGTAGCAAAGAGGACCCTGCGGTGTGTTTCTCACCACTACTAATAGCATAGTTATTGTTCAAAGTATTTGAGAACAATATCGCTAACATGATGAAACGAAATGAAAATGCCTGATACCTATAATTCATATAAATAGTGAGTAGTAACTCACTGCGTAGATATCTAAGTAAGTAAATTGTCTACGGTTATCCAACAGAAACAACATAAATAAATACGTCGAGTATATACCTTTCTATATAATTACTGATATGAATATTGGTTCTTTTGTAATGAACTCATTACTGTCAGCATAAACTGAAGGTATATGCTATCATTCAGTCACGAATTATTAACAGTATCAACGGTATCTGTATGTTAATATAGACACGAACAAATACCTAATAAATGTATTATTAGTAATAGACCAAAAATTTCCTCCCAGCTATTCATGTCTTGAATTTTGGAAATTGCTTACCGATAGTTCTATTTCTGCTGCAAATTATGGTCGATGTCGCCTGAATAGCACAAAGGGCTGGCAGAATTTCTCAGTCATACTACCTATTATGGTTTAAGTTCCATCCGGCAATAGCAATTTCCGTGGATATGAGGTGTTTTTGTCTTAAGTTTGCTCAATATATACCTTCTTCTGGACAGTCTTAACAATTTTCTAGGATTATTTCCATACATTTTTACTAGAACAAGTCACATAATTTTAAGATTGGCTTTGGATTTTGAGATCCAAGTATTGAGAAGTATTTATCTACGATATAATATATTGCCATTAAGTATAACATTTCTAAGTACAACAAAGGAAGTTTAGGATAGGATAGGATAGGATAGTGGACCGGTTTTTACTTCTTTTATTTAAGCCTTTAATTTATTCAAATAATGGAAATGAAAAGCATAATTTGAATATTTTCTGATAAAATATATATATCCGATTAGTATACCGAAAGATGCTGCCACAACACGCTCTAGCCCACTGAGCTACAGTAGCTTATAATATAAATTATTTCCTTTGAATAAAAATGTTTACTATATCTGATGTGTATATGACACGCAAAAATACAACATTATTCGACCTACCCTATTATATGATTTCAGCCTAAAGTTTCTAAAAAAGGTGGTAGCCATAAAGCTATGTAACTATTTGAAGTCAAGTGACGTGTATAATGTTACATAGGGCAGCCGCGGTTAATGGGTTATGTCTCTATTTCCGCAGGGCGTTCCACCAGCACCATACACAGCACTAATTATATTTGAATCAAATACATACATCCAGCTGCTGCTGTACAATACCCATGCGAGGTGGGTTAACTGGGGATCGTTTACCTAACAAACGGCACTGTTTGGCGCGCAGTTATGGTATTTAATTTATGTCTTGCAAATCAAGCCCATATACGAGTAAACGCAACTTCAGAGTCCAAGTAGATATTTGTAAAGTCAGAACATTTTAATGAGGTGCTTAACAAACTGCTGAACACAACTGTTTGAAGATATTATAAATAATTCTACATGAATATATTTCTCAATATTTTAAGAAATAATATTTGCATATATATTATATACTATTGGTTATATAGAGCTTACAGGAATATTTTGTAAGCTCAATAATTATCCTACTATTGAAGCTATAGTGTTGGTACTCATTATTGGTAGGTAGGTACTTCCATTTGTATGTATTACTATATTGTTTGAAGTTATGTACCTATAGTCATAATAAATGTATAATGTAGAACATGTTATCTGGTGATCTAAGTTGACTACTTATATATTTTTTGGAGTACAGCCTGTCATTCTCTAGATATTGCAGTAACCGAGTTTTATTCCAAAAACGAATATTTTTTATGTTCTATTTATTTTCAGTTTATTATTTTTCTCTAAATAATAATTTTTTCAATAATCTTTTCTGGATGAATAGGTATAATATATGATTTAAATTTACACATTCGTTAGGTTGACAGCTAATTGCGTGTAATATTAGCTAATAAATCAGAATAGAGTAGCTCAGGAAACCTATTGGTGTACTTTACAGGGTGATAACTGCATAGTGACTGCAGCAAAAGAAGTACAGCGCATAGAAACAATATTCTGGTATAATAATCCATTATTTGTGTTATCTCGATTGCTTTGTATTGTTTCTAATCGTGTTTATATTATTTATAGATAGATAATTATTATACAGTATTTGAAAACGGCGAGAAAAGCTTTTATGTTAGGTATTGAAAATGCTACGATTTGGTTACGCATAATATGCATTGTTGCATTTATTTAAATTCCTTGAAAAGTGATCATTTTGACAGTTACTGTGTAAGTATAATTATAATCTTATAAGCGTTGAGTATATGAAACTATATAAATTGAATAGCTTGGTTAAATTTAGATATTTTGTAGGTATGTTTTAGCTCATCAATAACATTACTTTCAATTTAAAAGAAGGTTTACTTATTTCTATGATTTTTTCTCAGCGATATATCTTTCTCCTTCCTATTTTCACATTATTAACCATAATAATCATGTTTCAATTTACTTTTAATTAACTTTCAAAATATGTTGAGTAAAACGAATTATGAAATATCTATTTAAGGTATTTTGTTAATTAAACGGTTTCTTAGGTGCCCAATTATTCATCTTCGTTGGACTTTTTGCCTGGAATAAGACAAGAATGGTGAATATTCTACAAAGTATTTGTAAGGTATATATAGACGATCCGTAGGTGAAATTAGCGAAGTCAAATATTTCCACAGTCCTCTAAGAGATTTATTTTCACCAGCTTAAATTAATCTTCCAGTAAATAGGAAAGTTGGGATATAAATTTTAATAAAGCAGCAAAGATGTACTGGTCTGCATAAAACCTTGCACTTTAGTTTGATTTACTGCAAACTGAAAATCAAATGGTACAAGCTGAAATTACATACTACGATAAAAGTAACATATAACCCAGATGGCTCATTGGGGGATTTAAACTATTCTAAACTGTCTACTGAACAAAACTATCTACTCTGCTTCAGTTGGAGGTGTTCCCTTGCATTATATATAGCCATATCATTTAAAATTTGCACGACAATATAATACTTTTCATATTTATGGCACGTATACTGATATATTATATCCTATATTTTATAGAAGCAATTATTTAGCCAATTTGTTTTAGAGTACATTTGTAAAAGCAGATTTTCTCAGCACAGGAAATAAATACATTATTCTTTTATCTAAAGTCGAGCCTAAAATCAACACAAGCATTCTAAATTAGAATATTTTCTTAGCCAATCCAGAAATTACAAGACAACTGTATTCATGCACGTAAATCTACATATAGTTTACTGACGATAGAATAAGTCTTTTGTTACGTCTGAACAACTTCTGTTAGTTCTGGTAAACCCTAAAGATAAAACTACACTGAAAATACGGTCGGGGATTTACGACACTGGAAGTAAGGGCTGCGATCAGAAATGTGGGACAGATAAGTACTTCGTTATTAACTAGATTCAAAGACCACATGGCCCATTTCATGATTCGTTAAACTGAACGGACACTGATGGACAGCAACAATTGAAGTTTATGAACTTAATTACTAATATAAAGCTCTATGATTAGAACTAAGAAAAACATGAACAGGGACAGGAACTTATTCCTTATAGCTCGAAAATTATCTAATTTAGCTATTAGGTTAGCTAATTGCGAAATTTTGTGACGGGTTAGTGAAACGATATCTTTAATAAAATAAAACTTAGGTAATCAGTTGCGGTGTAAGCGATTCCAACTGGGTTATCGAAACGACCATATAGGCTTAATGATCTTACATATAGGTTCTTTAATGTGCTCTATAGAAGGATCACAATGAACCAAAATATGCTACATAAATAATAAGCGTCCTACCATGTATATTGTAGATACTGATATCTTTATTTTCATTTTACACTGAGAAAACTATGTATTAAACTTTGCCAAGAAAGCCTTAATAACCGTCGTCAAAAATTACCTTGCTACTGCAAAAACTTTAATAAATACAGCATTTAGCCATAATAAGGGCAATAAATAATATTTATAAAATAGTTTTTCTAAAATGGTCTTTTTGCCACTATTGATTATTTAGCTACAATAATAATTGATGTATGTTATTACTCTAGGTATACCTATATACTTTTTATTCAAAATATATTATTATTGGTATTCTGTTAACAGACTAAACTTAACACTAACAAGTGTTATTGGACTTATGCTGAATCTTCGTTGCCGGTTGTGACAAAAAGTATAACAGTTAAACAATTTTGACATTTAAAAGTTAAAAGATTAACTCGCTACGATGCTAGCATGTCTATTAACAGTTATTAGATTATTTGCCTGTTGTAAAACAATAAATTAGTAGTAGTTACTTTATTAACATTGGTTATACTCGTAGATACATATATCAACTGTAGGTAAAAATCTTTAATAACTAATACAGCATTGATATTCGTTGATTTTTATATAATTTTAGCATTTTAGAAAACTGGCTTTAATTGTAATTGCTAATGTGCTTAGCTGTTCCCTATTTTATTGAATTTTTGTGTTACGATTATTAAATTTTTATTGACTGCTAATAGATTTTGTCTCAGTGTAAGGAAAGATTTTTTTTACAAATAGTGTTTCATGTGAATATGCGGGATTATCCATTTCTGTCAGGAACTTCTTCTTTCCTATATTATAGGAACTTTATTTCCTATATTATAGAAAATATCGCGTATAAACATATAACATATTTTATGTATATGTTATATATTTTATATATACGCCCAAACATCGAAAATGCTCAGTGAGCGAAAAAAACGGCCACAACGCGTTGCGGGCGGTGCTGAACGGCCAAATATCGAAATCAGATAATTTTTCGCGTTGTGGTGGTTCTTGTTGACCATGACGCGTTGTGGACAATCTTTAAACGGCCACGACGCGTTGTGGATGATTTAGATAGCTCATAAATCGATCTTTCTTGTTTTTCCAAGATTTAGAGAAAATCTTGTATGGGATGGCACTTGAAACAAACCGGGGAGGGGAAGAAAATCTAATCAATGCAGTATCCAGCGCGGTAGCATGTTTCATTTGCGAAGATTTTGGAATCATCCAATCATGTAAAACATGCAGTTTAAAAGTGCACATAAAGTGTGGTGTTGAAATTGAAGGACCAGTCGTATGCAGCCTCTGCTGCCGACATGATACAATCAGACAGGAACGCCAAAATGCTAAAGCCGGAATGGAGAAGCAAGCTGAAAAAATGCTGGCTTTGTCCCGTGAAAAACTACCTCCTGCTGAGGTTGGTCAAAATGTCGTAGTCAAAGTTCCGGATATCGACAGAGGGAGGGCCTCTAGGAGTGTTCTAGCTGTAGTTCTAAGCGTTAATGAATCTAGCTTGTATAAGTTGGGAACCAAAGAGGGAGTGCTGGAAAGACTTTATAGTTGTAATGAATTCATCTTCGCTGATTCTAATTTTATAAACTCATCAGATGTTCCGAGTTGTTCATTACATTTGAGAAAAGCTTCAGCACTTTCGTCGGGATCAAAACAAGGATTTATCATGTGCCATTGTAAACGTTATTGTAATACAAGAAAGTGCAACTGCAGGGCCAATGAGGTGACGTGCAATTCTAAATGCCACAATAATAGTGTCTGCAAGAACAAGTGAATATTCTTCTCAACTACCTGCTGTTCAGTTGGTTATTATTCTATCTATTATTTTTCTTTTTAATCAATAAAGTTTCATGCAGAAATAAGCATACAATAAATGTTTTCAAATTTTCAGTTATTATTTCTGATAATCTAGTTAAATATTAAAGCACAATCGGTTTATAAGCTTTCTAAATCATCCAGAACGCATCGTGGCAATTTGAGCGTTGTCCACAAGGCGTCATGGTCAACAAGAACGACCACAACGTGAAAAATTATCTGATTTCGGTATTTGGTCGTTCAGCACAGCCCACAACGCGTTGTGACCGTTTTTTTGCCCACTGAGCGTTTTCGATTTTTGGGCGTAACATATACATACAATTGAAGGACTTAATAAGATGTACAACTCAGTGAAATCGATGTTGAAATTTCATCAACAGTATTTTCTAAAAAAAAAAAAAATAGTATTCTTGTATTACATATAGCCAGTTTGGAATAGAATTCACAGGATACATTTTTTCTCTTAGAAAGTAGCGTGTCAAGACATCTTAATATCACTATAAATTTGCAACATTATGAGAATAAATCTCTCAGTCAATGGTTGTACATGGCTTTTTTATGAAGTAGTATTTACACACAACGTAGACCCATTATATACTATGATACTTTCTTACTTTTTAACTTTTTCATTTACCAGCTATTTTTGCCGTAGTAAAGCCTCTCTCTATATTGATTTGTTACAACCAACTCAGAGGATTTATTCAGTAGATTGATGAGCGCTGACTTTACCCGACTTGACCTTCAGCTCATAATAGTCTGTAAACATCCCTGCTCCCTTAAATTAAGAATCTTATAATCCCAAACCCTTATTCATGACTCGTTCCAATTTTGTTATCGCCCCTCTGTGTTATAATTTATTTGACGCTACTACAAAATTACTGTGTAGTTTTTTTTCCTTTTGGGAAGCCGGACTGAATAATTAAGAACTAATTTGCTCAACACAGCATGCAGATTTTAATTAAGAAAGAAAGCATGTCTGCAACTACCATACACTTGATGAACGAAGATATTTATAAGTATAGATAGTTATCTTTATATATATAGGGTATTTATTAAGTATTGTATGTGCAATCGTTTCATCTTTGATTACATGGTGTTAGAATTTACTAAAAAAGGGTATTTTATATTTTCAAATATTGTGTGTTCACTAACAGTTTCTTATAAATTAATTACCTACACTATAAACCTATAAATTTTGTTTAAAGTTTCACTACCTTCTATTAAATATGACACCTGTATATTTTCACGACTATTATATAAATTATTATAACATCTTTAATGTATGAGACGCTTTAAATTATAAGAGATTATTAGGAACTCGCTGCCAATTAAAAAATTAATTATATAAAATTATGTGAACATAGGATAAACATCCTTTCTTCTTTAAGAAACATTTTTTCAGATATACATCAATATAATTTTTTAGCCTAGAACTGCATAAAAGTTATCTCTCATTAAATTCCGGATATTTCTGAGGAAACAGAAAGTTAGCCGTGTATATTCTTTCTGCGACTTTGTACAGACGATTGTTTATCCATGTCTTCTGCCGTTGCGTGTACATCAATTCAATTCATGGCCAAAGCCCTATGTGACATTGTCCACTTTTCAAGAGCAGATAGGTCTATGCAACGGCAAAACAACCTACTAATTTTTAGTGAAAATCGTAACTGAATTTTAGTGATCATATAGTTAGAGTCGTATCAGGTCGTGTCTAAACATTTATGCCTTGAGGGTGGATAGTGACTTTAAGTCCCAGCGCAGCGTGCGTATGTAATCACTCGTTCAAGAGACTAAAACATATGCATAATTAAAATTAATTCCACCGGTATTAGATTCGGAATTTGGCTAGCCGATGGCTCAGGGTTTAGTGTATAGATCACTCAACCCAGAGGTCTTGGATTCAAATACCCACCAGACGATTTTTAATAAAATCGTTTACTCGGAGAATAAGACTTGTTAACTAATGAGTTTTGCAAGCTTCCATCATTCCAGCACTGAATGGTGGTTAGGGCTTACCACCCTATGTCGTTCCTGAGGCACAAATGGGACCCGTAAAATAGTAATACGCCCCCTCTCCCACACAATTTCGGGCTAATCCTTGTGATTAAAATGCGTGATATTATTATTATTATTATATAATTATTATTATTATTATAATTATTATTATTATTATAATTATTATTATTATTATAATAATTATTATTATTAGTTTTACATAAAAAAATTTTGTAGTTTTATGAAGAATACTTTTTGGTTTTCACCACGCCTTTAAATCTCATGGAAATAGACAATACCTGTTTTACTGCCAGTTTTGAAACCTCAATAATTATTTATATACCAAGGTAGGAAACTTAGTATTTTTGCCCTAGTATGAATGTTTTTTCTAGCGAACTTAGAGAAATATTAGCCAAAAGAGCCAAAACACCCTTTACTCTTCCTAGCGCAAAATATTTTTACAGAATCGAGCACAACTTTATTGCAAAAAAGTGACTACTTTATTGCTAAAAGTGAAATCTGAAAATTAATTCAACAGGTTGTCAGTTTGTGATATTAAAAAATGTTGATACGTTTAATGAATATTGTATACTATACATATATGTTTACATAAATATTGATTTTTGGTTTCCATGATGCCCTTAAATCCCATGGGTATAAAAGCATATTTTACTCCCTAGCTATTTTGAGGTCGTACAGTATAGTTTTATTTCAGTTCGTGAAGAAATATTTTATATAATCGCTAAGTATTCCTACTTATTGTTCATATAAAACTTAAACTAATTATTGACATTTTTTTCTAACAATAATATTTTACTGAAAATTTAAGTTATTTTATATTGGTAAGTACTAACTTCACTTTCATTATCTATTTTATTATAACACCAATTTGTATGTATATTGTAATAATACATATTTTCTAGAAAAACTGTGAAATCTAATATTCCCTAGGCCATCTTGAAAATGATTTTCTAAGGCACGTATTTTACATAAATAACCCCAAAAGATTTTACATGCGTGCAAAAGTATTTCCAACATCATCAAACTACAATCGAATTTCCTCTCACTTTTAGCAAGTTGGGGACTTGGTAATTTTATTTTCTCGTTTGCCAACAAAACTATAAAACCATAATTTTGATATCTTCAGCTTACGCACGCTTAAAATATACAATATTTTCCTTACAGAACAAAATTATACACTGCACCGACAACGGATTGCATAAAAACAGATTACACCCAAAATTTTAATCAAGTTGTGTATTTTATAATATTTTTAACCACGAAATCTATTTTACCATATATCATTTAGAAGAATGTTTCCTAAACAATGTTACCATGTGTTTGCATTATCTTTAAAACAGCATGTGGAGTATGTCAATGGCATATTAAAAATGTAAGTGCTCTTCTTTGTTAGTAACATTATACTTTTTACTTTACCCTTACTTTTCTTTTACCTCATACCAACCAAATAAGCATCCTATAATATTGCAAACTTTGCTTTTAATTACAAAAATAGTTTTTGTAGCGATTTTTTATGCCTTTTCTATAGCCTACTTTCTAAATGGTAATTTGCTCGTAAATTTCCTGATAATATTACGGGTCTATTCCAGATTTTGCGAACTTCTGTAGTTTGAGGTATATTACAATTATTTCAAATTTGGCTTCAGTTACATTAAGATGGACTTGATGATATGTAAGTATATATCCCCTTGGGATATCGTTGAAACATCTTCACAAGGTATTTTCAATATAATCAATGAAACCAATGCATTAGGTTATTGTTTTTCACTGAATATATATAATGACGTCCGCCCAATTTTAAAAAATCAACATGTTAACTTATAACGTAATATTGGTAATATCTTGACAAAATATTAATAATTAAACTTGGTAAAATTCTTGTTGCCCAATGTGTTGATCAGTGTAGTTTTATGATTATCCATATCCTAGTTATTTGCATAGTAATATTTAGGTGCATCTAAATCCTTTCAATGAAACACAAATTAATAACAAAACACAAAAGAAGCCAAAATCAGCTCAAGTAGCTCCAATCTTGTATACTTAGTTATTCCTTATCAATATTTGTTTATCTTGATATCGGAAATTCTAAAAAATACGTTGGAAATAATGAAGCTTTGAGTTTAATATGAAATTTTCCAGAAAGTTCTTGTTTTATGAAATATGACCTCTGGCAGTGACAAAAATAAGAGGATAATAATTTATATATGGATTTATTTAATATTATTGTTTCGTGTAGCCTACGTTGCGTTATTTTCCTGGTTTCTCTTTATTAAAACGGCTCATGTATTTATATCCTTGAATAAAAAGAAAAAATGGAAGCAATAAACCATCGTCCGTACCGGCGACCGAAATTAAAATATATTAAGTCTCACTACGTATGCTTTTTATCTTGTAAGTTTTTAAGTAGCTTAGTTTCAATTTAATGTCTTTCATAAACATTCATTTTGTTTACAAGCATTCGTTTGCGTACAACATAAAATGAACGTAATGTGTCCAATTAATATTAATTAATATTTTAAAATGTTGATGGTTCATGTTTAATCATGTGGTATCAAATTATATAACCAAAAAATTCATAATTATTATGGTCAATGTCGTGTTTCCATTTAAATTAGATATTTATATAAACTTCTCATGGAACTCGGCACAGCTAATTTTTTCGTCATTTTTAAGAAACTGGGGCCTCGGAAATAAAAAAAATAATGTTCGTTAAAAAAGTTTGTGTCTTCAGTGGCAAAGAATGATTTTTGGTAAAAAATATTTCTTTATCTATAGGTACATAGTGTAGAGCAGTGCAATACCAAATTGTTAAATTTCAGAATCTTCATCGTAATGACATTTCATGCCTTTGGTGAAGATATAGGGATGTACTTGGCGATTTTGTGTTAAGCGCTTAAAAAGTTACAGGGTCTTTCCAGGAAGTCAGCATTTAAAAAAATCGAAAAATATCAGCTTCTACGTAGGGAGTATCTCATATGGAACTCTAAGTGTCTAATATGTTTTTCGCACTAGAACAACCATACCCTAAGCACCCTAGTTTAATGATCAAATTCATTCAGCATAATCCCATTGAATCCGATTATTAAAGTATGGTGCATAAAACAGTTATAAAGTACACGATGTGGTTTTCCTAGTGTAAAAAATACATTAGTAAGATGCATAGAGTTCCATTTGAGATATTCTCTATGTATAAGTTGGTATTTTTGGACTTTCTGAAAAGATCCTGTAACTTTTTTTCCGCCACATACGTACCGATATATCGACCAAAAGTACTAAATATTATTACGATGAAATTCCTAAAATTCCTACAGCAACAGATGCAGGCATTTGAAATTTGAAAATTTTGCATTACACTTTTCTACACTCTATTGTCTGGAAAAAGAACATTTTTTTTACCAAAAATTATTCTTGAAGGGGGTTGGAACCTTTGGTGTGAAGAAAACACTGACGTAGTTTTCTACATAACACCAAAACACTATACTACACACGCGCGTTTCGGAAACCAAGTTGGCATCATCTCGAGATGATTAAAACTAAACCTATGCTAACATTGTGTCCTATTTATACCTAAACTATTTCTACGGTTCAGTGAACCGTTGTGACTGGTCAGTGAACCATCGCGACTGATCAGTGTAGGATGACGACTTTATATTTGTAGGATGCAACACTGATGGACTAATCGCCTAATGGACTAATGGACTGCAGACCTAAGGTTTCGTCCTATCTCGCCCTTTGCCATGAGTAGCGGTGAGTTTTAGGCGATGAACGGTGTATTCTAACTCATGAGCGAGAGCTTTAACGCTGAGTGATGCGTTTTAAGCGTAAATAGCAAATTTCAGTTAATGAGCGATAAACGTTCGAATATACAAATGCATATTGGCCAGAGAATCATACAGTGGCGCTAGGAGGTGGCGTTGGGTTAATTTACGTTTCAAAGTGGATTGACTCATTTTGAAAATCTTCAATCATTTTTTAAAAAGAACATGCAAAAAATTGCAGTTTGTAGGAGGTACAGGTTATTTGTTTGTATTGGAATATTTTTTGTGCGTTCGATATTACATTATCAGAAGTGTCAACAGTCGGTTTAAGAAATAAGTTATTTTTCATTTGTTTCGTATTTGAGTTCTCTAAGTAATGTCGAACTTTCCAAAACTATAGATAATGAACCGACGGCTAGTTTAGCATTACACACAGAACAAGAAATTTGAGATGGTACCGCCGCGGTTTTCACTTTAGTGTGAACATACCATCGCTGTAACGTTTAACGTTCAGCGCTCTCTAAAATACATGAGTCCTAATGATGTTTACATAGTTTCATGCGTTTCATGCGGATGATTCTTGAATTGTCCTGAAACAATTTTATAATGACTTATTGAAAGGCTAGGTAAGTAGACTGTTCCTTTACCTAAGCGATTCTCTATTGCGGATACAATCTGTTAAAGAAGAACTTGTTAGTCATTATTCAAGTGCAAATGATGACCTAAGCCCGATCTCGAAAATAAAAAAATTGTTTTCATCACTTGATTATGTAGTAAAAAATATTTAATAATATTTCTGTACCTTAAACAACTTCGAATCCTAACAATGTAAAAAATATATACGGCTTATGCCCATTATATTTACATAATATTTTTCTTGTTGGTTGGCACTTACAAATTACGCAATATCTTTTTTGTTTTACATTCAGGAAATTAAAGTACTTTAGATTTTCCATTCCGTGCCGAAATATGTTGTTCAGAGTAGCAATTTAATTCAGTAGAAGAACAAATAAAGAAACTTAATAATATCAAAGCGGAAGAAAAAGTTAAATTAAACCAGTGTTGCAAGCTTAGAATTTAATGCAGAAAGTTTTTGACTTTACCAGAGTTACAGCCACTTCGGTGACTTGTATATTGAAAACATTTCCTCTTATTTAAGTAAGATTTATTTGCGGTTCTGCCGGATCCCACGAATTCGATTCGCGATAGTATTTACTCCGAGAAGAAAAATAGAACTCGTGTTTTAGAGATTTAAATTACATTTACGTGTACTATATTTATATCACTACAATCTAATCGCATGCAAGTGAGAAAAACTGTATTCTAAAGGTGTCATTCAAAATTTAGCATGGATCTACCTATATTTTAACAAATATTTTTACTACATAACATGGGATGATGGAACATGATAAATAATGATTGATAATGATAATGAAAGTAATTTTTGCATGTCTGCCAACGTATGAGAATTTATGATTAATGAATAATATACAATTCTTCAAATTTGCTCCACATTTAGATATATGTTTTTAAGATTAAATATGTCTCGTTTCAGATGGACGCGTATGGTACGCGCGCGTACGATACGCGTGACTGCGAGTATTATAATTCAAATGTAGGTTTTCAAATGGACGCGTAGAGCGTATGGCTGTGAGCGCGCGCTTTTCTATGCGCGCGGGCTTCGGTTAAACGCGTGCGCCTGGCGTACGAACGCGAGGCTTAAATTACTCAACCTGTTGCTTTCAGATAAGGCGACGCGTTTTACGGGCGTATGCAGTTCACTGTTAGATCTGTGTTGCCGATGTATACCAAAAAATATTGTGAATCAAAAAAGGGGTAATGAAATAATTGATACCAAACTTCTTATTGGAGAAGTTGAACAGCGATCCAACTTATGGGATGTGTCATATGACTAATATAAAAACAGAGACCTAAGGCAAAAAGCCTGGGAAGAGATTGGAATAGTTTTAATTAAATTTATTAAAGGCAGAAAAAATACGACATTCTATTTTACTATGTAATTCATCAAACGTTGTTGTTGACATATGAAAGTAATTAAAGAATTTTTAAGAGTGTTTACGTAATTCTGAATACGTCGTAAAGAATACCTTTAAGTAATCGCTTCTCACCAATGGGATGCACCCATATCCTTTTCTTTTTTATTACTTTTTTTAAACGGTAATGGATCAATGGAAACAACGCTAGATGTTTGCTCCTTTTCCTACTACTGTTCGCAGTAGTCTGTACGCCCCATGTGAAAGTTAAACGACGCGTAGTTAATACGCGTGACCTTAATACGCCCGCGTACCATACGCGTGCATCTGAAACGAGACTAAGTATATTTAAAAAACTTTTTTAAGTGGGTACTTTTGAGCTTTTATGTGATGAATAATTTTAAATAAAATATTTGTGCAGAAAAATTTAAAGTTATTCTTCCAGCTTCCAGCACAGTTTTCTTTCGGTTCTAGACGCGTTCATTTAATATCTATTGCAGATAATATTTGGAAATACAAATTAACAGTAAGAAGAAAAATTAGCTGTCCATAATGTTGCCTCAAATATTAAATGAGCTTTTATCCACCTCTGTTAGCTGGAAAAATGATTTGCTAATACAAATATTTTACGTAAAATTATTTGTCAAATAAAAGCTTATTTTTTTAAATAGTTTTTATATACAAGCTCAGAAGTTATTCCTAGACAGACTCTGAAGAGAAGTCTTTCAGTATTCACACTTGCGAGACAAATACCAGTACATTTAGACTCAAATGATTCGACACGACCGTATACGATATATTACATTAGTCTTACGCGACTTCTCCATTTCTACAGTCAACTGCATTAGTTAGCTGGATTTTATATTTAAGGAGGCTATAATATGTTAGTTCCTGTCAATATTCTGTTATTTATTAAATCTACAGAGTTTTATTTACAAGTTTTTTATGACAAAATAGTTGGTCTCACCTTTTTGTTTAAATATGTATCTTTTAATTTATCTGCCGAAACAAGAGCTGTTGGACAACAGACGTGAGACTACGAGTATTATACAGTGTCCACCTAAAGTCGTGCACAAATTCATTGTTAGGTAAACAAAAGAAATTATTAAAAATTCCCGAAACAGGTCGATTTTTGAATTTAATTTACTGTTTTTTCAAAAGATAATTTAATATACAGGGTGACCTATGTTCGAGTAATGACGTCATCACTGTTTTTTTTTTAAATGGAACACCCAGTATATCTTTGCATATTTGGATAGAACGTCGTCTCACGAATACAGTGATATAAGGTTTGATGGGTCTATCTCTAATAACAAGGAAAATATGGCCAAAAGAGTGTACCATAAGAGTAAAGCGTTAGACGAAGTCTTTGTACCCTTGCAAAGAATTGACAATCTCTTTCTAACACATTACTCTTATGGTACACTCATTTGGTCATATCTTCCTTGTTATTGGAGATAGATCCATCAAACCTTATATCACTGTATTCGTGAGACAACGTTCTATCCAAACATGCAAAAATATACTGGGTGTTCCATTTAAAAAACCCAGTGATGACGTCATTACTCGAACATACGTCACCCTGTATATTAAATTATCATTTGAAAAAACAGTAAATTAAATTCAAAAATCGACCTGTTTCGGGAATGTTTAGTAATCTATAATCTAATCTATAATCTATAATCTATAATCTATAATCTATATATTTGTGGGGATTAGGTATATGAATATTGCAAAATACTCAATGAAAAAACCAACATTCCATTTATAGATTTTTTAGGTCATTATATATAAACTTTCTAATGTCCTCAATAAAATCCAATCTCTTATTATGATTAGGAATAACATGATATCTGCAGTAATTACTCTTGGGAATTCAGGAAGACGGAAATAAAAATTTACTGTGACATATAAAAGAAAGCTTTCTCTTCATCATTTTAATTCTGTGATGAGACCACCTATTACTTTTCCAAACAAGTTGGCTGGTTTGGGGTAATGTGGAGTAACGAGCATGCTGTCATCGCTATACTTTAACTCACATTCTTCTTCTTCTCTCCTGCTTTTAGTGTAATAGTCACTCTCATTCTCCTCCATCAATCACTTAGTATTGAATTTCGTTGTATCCTTTTCAAATATATACATATTATTTTATTTATTTTGACATTTTGACCCAGTAAAGTTATTTATTGGGAAACGTAAACTACGATCTTACTTTTTCATTACAATGTAAAACAAAAAAATATTACTTAAAAATAATTGTAGGATACACTCACAGCAATATGTTATTACAGGTATTGCATATGAAACGTTTTTTTTTCAATTTAAGACACAAAATTTAAATTATTTGATGCTAGTTGTTGATAGTCTTAAGCAAATGCCCAGGCAACACACTTCCATCTAATTAACGTTAATAATTCGTCTAGACGAGACGTCTACCGACGATCTATTGTACACTGTATATCGACGACTAAATGTCCCCCAGATAAACGTATATATTTCATATAACATAGAGCATAAATAGATGTTCTTGTTCAACATCTTTATGATAGCAGTTGTATACGTCTAATAGATGTCCTTATTCAACGTGTTTACGATATCTATTGCGTACGTCTAATACATATCGTTATTCAACGTATTTCTGATAGCTATTTTATACGTCTAATAGATGTCCTCATTCAATGAATTTATGATAGCTACTGTATGCGTCAAATAGATGTCCTTATTTAACGGCATTCTGATAGCTATTGTATACGTCTAACAGATGTCTTTATTTAACGTCTTTCTGGTAGCTACTGTATAGGTGTAATAGATGTCCTTATTCAACGGCATTCTGATAACTATTGTATACATCTAATAGATGTCCTTATTTAACGTCTTCATTATACCTACTGTATACGTCTATTCGTGATGCTTACATGCTATTGGTACTGAATGGTACCCTTTGATCCTCATATTGATCTACCTACTAACTAACCACAGTTTAACCTACCTACCTATACATAATGTAACCCAAGTGTATTAATTATAATTTAGATATTTAATGAAAATGAATGCATTAGAATATGGTCAGGTATAATATACTTACTATATATTACCATGCATATATAATTTTAACGTTCACGAACGAATACTATAATAGTTACAGTAAAATGTATACCTCATTATACTTACTTACTTAATTAATAACGAAAACAGCTTTTCACTAGTTGAACTTCCTAGGGTACTAAATAGCTATAAAATTTCTTTTAATCTAGTAGGACATCACCACTAACCACTAACGTCTGCAAATTGCAAATGGCCGAAATGAAATGGCGAATTCGAATTGGCGTATGGCGTTGCATTTTACAGGTTGCACAACATGCGGTAAATGACCAGCACTGAGCATTGTAAGTAGGTACACCGAGCGAACTGCGGCTGCGCACTCGTTGCCTAAGTCGTTGCCGTTGTGGTTTACGGTGTAGGAAAAAGTAGTTCTGGATATTAAATAATGCATTTTATTATTTTCTTTAAAAAATATATTATTTAAAGATTATTCAAATTATTTGTTGATCAAAATGTATCTACTACTGTTTGTCTTTCCCGGTATATGGAAATGAAATTTATCCAGAAATTAAAAATTTTCCGACAATTTTTAAAATTTAAAGTTTTTGGTTAAATCTGATATTGGTGTCAAACGGTAGCTTATGAAAAGGTAAGATAGGAATGTGCAAAACGTTTTGCTTGTTCTCAAACCGTTTGAATTTTACAGGGTGTCAAAGTTGCAAAATATCAATATTCACCTGTCAATATCTCAAAAACAGTTAGAAGATAGGTATAGGACATCCTACATGAAATGTGTTTAGAATTTTAAGTAGAATCCAGAAATGAAATAATATATAGGGTGTTATAATTAAGATAACCAAGTTGATGGCGTCTTCCGGTATAACCGGAAGTGGTACGTAGACGTCATTATTATATTTGGGGAGGACAGATCCGAAAACCTGATATACCAAATTTTCAAAATTCAAATCGAAGTAGTCACTGAAATATTCAAATGGGCGGTCACCGTAAGACACCCTGTATAAATAGACGTCTCTTAGTAGAAGATAATTAGATAAAATGAAATAACAGACATCTATATTTAAACAATTATTTTGTTAGTTGTACAAAAAAGGGTCTATAATATGCCGTCTATACATTAGATTTCAATTGTCGTTTATAGGTATACATATAAATAGACGTCTCTCAGTAGACGAAAATTAGATGCAAGGAAATAACAGACATCTATTTAAAATTAATTCTTTTAGTGGTACAAAAAGGTTCTAAAACATGCCGTCTATATTACATTAGATTTAGATGATCGGTTATACACATATAAATAGACGTCTCTCAGTAGACGAAAATTAGATACAATGAAGTAACAGATATCTATTTAACATTTATTTTGTTAGTATTACAAAAATGGGCTAAAAAATGCCATCTATATTACATTGGATTTCGATGGTAGTTTAAATACATATAAATAGACGTCCCTCAGTAGACAAAAAATAGATATAATGAAGTAAGGAGACATCTATTTAACATTTTTTTTGTCAGTGTTACAAAAAGGGTCTATAACAAAGTCTTTATTACATTAGATTTCGATGATCACTTATATACATATATATATATATATATATATATATATATATATATATATATATATATATATATATATATATATATATATATATATATATATATATATATATATATATATATATATATATATATATATATATATATATATATATATACGTCTCTCACTAGACAAAAATTAGATGTAATGTAGTAAAAGACATCTATTTAACATTTTTTTTGTGAGTGGTAAAAAAAGGGTCTATGAGAAGCCGTCTATATTACATTAGATTTCGATAATCGCTTATATACATATAAATAGACGTCTCTCACTAGACGAAAATTAGATACAATGAAGTAATAGACATCTATTTTACATTTATTTTGTTAAGTGGTACAAAAAGGATCTATAAAATGCGTCTATATTACATAACATTTTAGACTTAGACGGTAATTAGACGAGATATACGGAAATAAAACATCTACTAGACGATGTCGTGTTGCCTGGGTGTATATACAAACCGACTAAGGTGACAAAAACCAAACATTTAGAGGTACCCAACAGTGGCTGCCTCTAAAGTAACGGGACGTTAGTAAGATACAGTAGTTTCAGGAAATTTAAGAACTAGACCTCCTCCTTCAATCTATTCTCTTTTTTTTAACAGAAGAATTGCTCAAGTTAAATATTACATCATTTTGCATTCTTATTACGTGTCCATACATAAACTGTATACAAATGCCCCTAAATTAATTAGTTGATAATTATATATGTTTTAGTGATACTAGAAACTCATAGGCACAGGGTGATGGAAGGCTTGCTTCTTTGCTAACTATATATTATAACTTGTCAAGTATTTATAGTTAGTATTTAGGTTTTATGTTAAAAATTTTAATTTATAACTATAGCTTTCATGAAATTGGTAAATCAGAAGATATAAAGTTTTGTTGGTGGGGATTATTAATGTGATTCTGATCTGCTCCTTACTAGAAATCCAATAATTATTTAAACAAATCTTTAGAAACAGGCATATTTTATTTATTTTATTTATTTATGGTTACACTACCCACAGGGAAACCCAATTACAGGGTAGGAGAGCTCACTTACATGAACATATATCAGAGTACAATAAAAAACAGTAAATAATACAATGCAAATTAACAAAGAGAAAACAACATTAAGTTAAAAAATGAGGAAAAAACATAAGAGCAATTTCAAACTAATATACTACTTTAGTCACTTAATTAACCTGGATTGAATATCACTAATCCTACAATTAAATAAATTATGTATATTTACTTATTGAAAACTCTTCAGTTCTTCTACTAAATTATATTATTTCAGATGCGATATCAATCCGAGAATTAATTGCATTTACCTAACTATTTCTAAGGGATATAATTTCCTTTGTTTACTATCTAGGATTTCCATAAGACGGGATAGAATCTCAGCCCGTACTGGGTTTATACTTTATCTCGTCTTCACGAAATTTGATATAGAATTTCGAGAACAGTCTAGGTAACATTCGTCAAAAACGGTGCAAGACAAAACGAGCCATCTGGGTTTATACATAAATCATATATTGGTTGGCCCTACCATATTCAATTCATTTCAAAATTAATAGTATTGGTCATCATTAATGTTCAGATCATATTCAAATACAAAATTCTAAAAAATTATTCAGGGTGGAACAGGATTTGGGGAGGAAACACAGAAATGGCAAGATTCAAACTATATTTTTAATATTATCACTTATCACTACGAGTATTGAGTCGTTTGTACAATTTCTTGAAGTTTTTAAATACATAATACCTTTTTCCTTTGAGAAGTATATACCAGACATAATTTTACAGAAATGCAATGCATGACAAATGCAAATATAGAAAGTTTTTCACTTATATACTATATATATATTTAAATTTCCGCTGATGTAAACCTCTAGAATAATTTGGTAGGATTACTTATAAATATTTTTAACCAAGAAACGAACATAAGCAAGCTATAAATTAAAAAAGAATAATATCCGCTACCCTCTTGTAGACATCTGTAAACATCTGAAATTTTCCCTGTGAGATTACAAACTTCGCAAGAAACGGCGCTGCAGCAAAAAGTTGACAAAGCCAATTTACAAGAAATTTTTATTCGAGAGTTTTGATTGAAGTACCGTCAGTGGAGCCATAGCTACATTTTATGACGAGGCATTAAGAGCGCTATAATGCGCCCAAGGGTTACTTTGATTAACTGTCTGTGTATCCTTGTTTCTTGTAAGGACATCGTTGTGGAAGGGGCTGCAAGGACGTGTTTGATCTCGGGATGATCCTGCTAAGACCGCAACTAGTTCTAAAACTACTTCGCCAAGTTTACTGGTCGTTTCCTTTAACGGTACTATGTTACTGCGCGCAACATTAAGGATCCCATTCATTAGGGAACAAGTTGCCCATCATAGTAGCCCAATTTTGTCGGTTAGTTAGGTGGTCACATCCACATTTTTTAATTTTATCAAGACAATATTTCGCTTTCTCTTTACATTTTTTTTAAACGATTAATTTAAAACCATAAATATCGGATATCTTCTTTACTTTCAAAGTAAAGGAGAAAATATGAAAATAAGGAAATGGTTTCAATGAAGAAGTAGCTGCATCAAGGAGAAATATTTAACTCCCTTCAAAAGATTTGGAACAAGCTCTGATGATTTTAAGAACAAATTGTAATAATATGCTACAATGTAATACTGTTAAGCGCTTTAGAACAGAATGGAAAATATGTTCTAATATTTTTGTAGGAGTTCCAAGCATTAAAGTGTTAAAGTATATAATTTTTCATCCAGTTCCATTAAAACAGAACAAATATCTGTACAAACTGTTTTTTCCTGTAAAATCTTATGTGTACTATGCATGAAATATACAATAGTTGCCAACAGAGTAAAAAACAAGGCCAATTCGGCATTTGTTCAGCTGGTTAATGCTAATATTGCTTATATTCAATCTAATTTTCTTATTTATGAGAGATGAGACAAGATAATTAATTACTGATAGTGAAGATTTTGAAGTTCTTGTTGATACTGAGATTGCAGATACATAAAAAATCCTTTGTGTATATTGAATACCTGAAAATCGAGGAAAGTTATAAAATTACGTAAATTTAAATGGCAGCAGTAACTGAAAAATCTTACTAGCTTTATTTATATCAATTTCGAAACATGTTTCGAGAATATTTGATATTGAGGCAAGATATTAATATCTCATACTCGTCGATCATTTTATTATATCTGTAATGGTAAATATAAAAATGGACCTGTGGCGACAATTGAAGTGAGAACTTGAAGATCCATCAGGCTTATTCGCTGGACATGCCTTCAGGAGAACCTTCTCGACTTTATTAACGAATAAGGGTGACGTAATAGGTTTAACCGACACGGCTTAAAATCTTCTGTGATAGTAAGGGGAATTGTGGAAGATTTTATACAAAATAAAATTGATTTTGTTGTCAGGATTTTGCATATCGATAGTAACAGCAATTATGTTACTATAACATATTATACTTTTAAAAGTGCCTAAATAATATATTAACAACGTTAACGAAAAATATTAAAAAAAATGAATCCGTGTCAAATTCGTTTAATTTTTATTAATTAATAATTAATCTCTTCGTGAGAAGATACTACTGTCTACCGTTTATTAAAATTTGAGAGTCTTCACACGCAGATAGACGAAGGTTATTTAATATTGGGATATTAGTATTAAGTGGCATTGTGTTGATAAGAAAAATTATATTAGTTTTAGTAGGCCTCAATTTACGAGCCTTTCATATTTTGATTAATAATTATTAGTACTTACATATTGGCATTCGAAACATAGAAGTTATAAAAAGATAAAATGCCAATATCCATTATACGACACATTCAAAAATAAGCACTCTATGCAGGATACGAGAAAACGTAACTTTAGGGAATTTTCTGGGAATTTTTTTATTCTGGGAATAGTGCCTAATCCCAATTAAGTGTTAAGTTAGGAATCTTTGACGTTTGTCAGCTGTCAGACTGTATTAATAATTAACACAGGCTGACAGCTGAATTGTGAATTAAATATGGTCAACTTGGTCTTCCTCTTGGCATTCGCAGAAGTTTTCTTCCTCGTTATCGTCTGGAGCTCCTTCTGGAATTTGTGGTGCAACATTTAAGGCATGGTTAAAAAATATTAAAGACGATAACGGAATATTATCTTCCCAGTCGATCCCAAATCTTGGTTGGAGCAATCTTTTAACATAATTTTTTTTTATTTTCTTTGATTAAATTCACAAGTTAGACGTCAGATGACGCTTGTATGTTTTTCAGATTCCGACCACGCTTTACTATTGAGATAGATATTTTTGATTCGTCGTCAAAATAATACGACGGTTCGAGTTTGATTTTTACATCAACCGATTAATTTTTTCTTACTTTTTATAAAAATATTCTTTTCTTACCGCTTATGCCTTCTATTCTTTTTAATGTGTTTGTTAACTGGTGGCAAAGTACCATAATGCGTTACGACAACTCTTCCGGACTCCGGACATAATGCGTTTCGATGTGAATATCATATTTTGCACTTAAATTAGATAGGGAGATAATGCTATTTGATTTATTCTGGGTTTACAGATGTATAGAAGAGGTGGAAATAAATCCAAAACCGCAACAAAATGAATTTTGTTCTCGAGTATAGACATAATGCGTTTTGATAAGTTGCTCCTCAATTGTTCTTCTTGTTTATTTTATGGACTCCACCTTATTTGTGTATTTGTTGTTTTTACCTTTTTTTTTGATAAATATTACCATACTTTATATTTTATTGTGTTCTCTGAACAACTGTTTTGTTTTAGTTTATAGTTAGATAAATGGCCTTTGGGTAATAAAACGATTTTATGCAAATTTCAGCATTAAGAGGTCAAACTGTCCAAAATTTTGGTAAGGATTATTCTATTAATAATAATGTAATGTAACCGACCATTCAGTATTTATTTATGTTACTAGATAAAAATTGCGAATGGGTGAATATTATGACAAAAATTCAAAGTGGTTGCAAATAATAGACAAATAATATATATACAAATAATAATGTAAAATTACTTAATTTCTTTATTTCCCATCCGGCGGCTAATGCGAAACTATGTAGATGCTAGTGTGACCAGAGCTACCTATACAGAAAGCCAAAGTTGCTACAGTTAAGTTTTCTCCATGGGATGACCATTTTCAGTCTCCATAAAATCATTCTATATTTTTTATAATTATGCGTCAGATTTGACCCTTTTTCTTCTCTTTATTATTTTATCATCTTTTTCACCTTCTAGTTTCAATCTGCTTAAATTTGTATTTCCTTTATTGATCCATTGTCTTTCTCTCTTTTTTAAATTTCTGTCTCGGTTTTATTTAGTCTCTCACCACTCTTATATGGTCTTATCCACAAAGTGATATGGTCATACCATACCAGTAATTTCTTTTGCCATACCCCCAGATTTAGTACCAAGGAAAATAATAGATAACTGCATTAGATCATAATAATTAAATCTAGCTTTTGTATAAAAAACATTGTAAATAATATATGTAGTTGAAGATCCAGAAAATGTATAAATCTTATATAGGTAACTATATAAGATACCTCACTGAACATATTGAAATTAAATAAGCAGTTTTTTTCAATTTATTTCGTGTTAAATTAACACTGTGTACACAAAAGCAAAATATGCTCATTTTGCTGCTTGCTCTTCATTTTCAGTTTTTTACTGAATTTGTAATGTTTGTGAATAAAAGTTAATTTAGTTCTAATATTTACACAAGTGTTTAATAAAACAGTGCAGTTTTATTGATTTTCCGGCGCAGTATTGTACCGACCAGTCGGATTATGTATTTTCTGTTGGTCCGGAATCAATCAAATATTGGGAAAGTTAACTGTAACTGATACACAAATAGTAACCAAAATTGCTAAAATGCAATATGTTTTAGCTGTACGGTGAGGAAAACTAAGTTAAGTCATAATAAAATGTTACTTTGTGCAGACAATTTTCAAGGGAAATGTTTATGCCTCTTATTCGTCTGTTTATTTTGTTTAATTAAATATATAACTGGGATTATTGCTGTGTGTTAATAAGTTTTATTTATACTTGAGTAATCTACGTATATTAAGCCATTCTAATTTTATTTTATGTCCTCCGTGAATTTGTTACATTAAAACAAAGAAAAATATACGTAACTTTATTTTCTCCTAGCTTAATGTAGGTTAATTCAACCAGATTTATAGTCTCACTGATTTGCTTATTTTTGGGATTTTACATGGGATGAGATTTTTGGAATTTTGAATTTTTTATCCTTGTTTGTAGTGTTACAGATTAAAGTTGAAAAAAAGATGTTTAAAAGCTGAAACTCTAGTTTTAGCTTTTATTTTAAACCTCTTATTTTACGTTAGCTGGTTTTTAAGTATGTGAACAATAATAATACAGTATATCTCTAAATGTTATTTGCATCAGTATGTTATGCTGTTTCCCGGATGATACCACTTAACATTAATGACGTTATTCATGATCGTTATAGACGTCATTGATATATTTGATTATTTCTCTCACATTTTTGTGTACAATTTCGGTTATTGTATTCGGTATTTGCGTTATCCTCGGGGTCTACCGAGTGCAGAAGAACAAGCAAATCTGAAGCGTTATAATTAGAGAATGATTCGAATTCTCCGGGTAACGCTGCTCAAATAGATTATAAAAAGTTGCACCACCCAGTCTGTATACCGAAACATACCGAAACAGTTGCTGTGAATTATTGTGAACTTATTAAATAATTGAATTGAATTGAATTGAATTGAATTTTGGACCATGACCAACACTATTAGGTGCTCTATTGTGTACTAAAATTTCAGTTAGTTTCGATATCCCATTTTTTAGTTATTAATGAAAATGTAGAAAAATCACTGTTTTTGTTTTGTCAAAAAATAAAAAAATGAAGAGCTTTTGAGATAAATGACCTTCACAGTACTAAAGACAATAGTTCGACTTATCGTCAGTAAATGTTTGGAATTTATTTATCAATTAAAAAAAATACGACGAGGTAAAGTGACAGGTATCAATATTGTAGGCAAAAACTGTGACTTGTCTACATTTTCATTAATAACTAAAAAATGGGATAACGAAACTAACTGAAATTTTAGTACACAATAGAGTAATAGTGAGGCCATTCCAAAATTCAATTTCAATTTTTTGGCTTCTACGTTTTCTTAATATCGGTTTACAACATCAGGGGTCTATTTCATTTATCTGTATTTCGATATGTACCTAATAATTACATGGCAAGTAAAATTGTAATTAAAATTATATGTGTTCAGTTTTTGTTTTAAATCTACAACTTTAGTAATGGACAAGACATTTATTTTTTACCTTACATTATATTATTTAGACATTTTTATTACATTATATGGCGAGCCGGTGGCTCAGGGCTTAGCGTCTCGATCGCTCAACCCAGAGGTCATGGTTCTAATTCCCATTCCACCAACAATTTTTAATTAAATTGTTTACTCGTAGATCAAGGCTTATTCACAGGGAGGGCTTGGCAACCATCCTGGCGATGACTTAGGATGGGAAGAATGTCAAGTTGGTGTTTTTGTGAGAGATTAAAATCAGTTGATGTTTGACTTGTCCCCCCTAACTAATGAGGTTTTCCAGGTTTCCCTCATTCCAGCACTGCAGTTGATAACTGTTAAAGTTTTAAAACGCTTTTCTTAGTGGCATCTTCCACTACCTAGTTTAATTTTATTCTCAATCTTTCGCAAACAGCAATCTTCTTTTACTTGTTGCATAATCTTTTGTTTTTATTTGCCACAGATATGAATTTTCTTTATACATATCAATGAATTATCTTTAAAGATCGTGGGATACGCTATATAAATCAGCCATCGTGTCTTGCTACTCTACTTTTGAAATTTCCCAGTTCCCACAGAGTAATAAGATGTTTCTTACTAAAAGTCGTACGATTTTGATACACACGTTCAAACTTGCAGTAAAAGAGACTGTACGCAATTGGTTTTGCCCAATTTATTTCAAGCCCGACTTTCGATTCAACTCAAGCCCCGACTTACACTACAGACTTTTATACATAAAACAGATAACATGTGTTAAGTAAGTTAACTACAAAGTAAATCTTTTAAAAAATAAGCGTTAGCGACTTATGGCAAGAATTTAAAGTTTATCAAACGTTTTAATGATTTTTAAAAATAAAATATATCCGATAAGGTACATGGTATCAAAAGTTTTACAATCAAATGAAATAATTTGTTTGGTGATGAATACAAATTTATTCTAAATTAGTGCAACGAATACAAATTTATTCTAAATTAGTACTCTTACATCATTACCACTAAATATCGTACCAACACCAACCGCATCATTTTACCATTTCATAATTATTACTCTGTGACTAATTTTGTTTATTCTCTATCCTAGGTAATATGGTATGAAATGTAGGTTTCGATGGATCCCGTTTTACTTTTAACCTCATCACTTATTCTCTATAATAGATTTCATACAAAACCAAATTATTTAGTCACAAATTTACTTAGTTCGTGCAGTTATATGTGCACTAAATATCTAACTATTTTTGTTTCTTGTAAATTAATACGTACTGAACCCACAACAAATATAAATGAATTATTCCCCAGTGAAATGTCAGTGACTCCTAAACTATTTTAGAACATCCTTTGGGCATAAATATGAGGTAGGAAATTTTCATTAAATATTAATGATTTTCATTTAATATTAATGACACACCAACCCAATCAATGAAGTTAAATGACAAAATAATCAGTAAACTTGAAACAAGTTGCCGCTGCGGGGCCTTTCTAAGCAATATTCGCTTCACATTCGCCACAACCTCTAGTATAAGCAAAACAGGAAATTACTTAAAGAACATCATCTGAACTTTGTATTAAATGTTTCCGTAAAGGTATTAAAAATCAATAAAAAAAATCAATTAAAAAGATATTAGGATAAATTGCTATTAATTGTGTGATAATTTTTAATTGTGTTCGATTGTCAATATTAAGTATTATATAATCTTTTAGAAGGCATTATATTATCAGCAAAACAAAGGAAACATCATTAAACTAGTGAAACACACCTTCAACTAGCGCAGTTTAAGGTGTAACTAAAGTAACTAATTAGTAACTAAAATGGCTAATACCTACAATGGTACGATCCGAAAACTTCCTTGAGTAATGGCGGGTTTACATACGCATGGATTTACACTTTAAACGCTTAAACCAGAAATGGGTAGCACCCACAGTTTCATTAGTATATCGATTTCGTACAGGAAGGTTCTTCTATAGCGTTAAAAAACAGTTTGCTGGGGAAAATATGTCAACTGAACTTCGCAAAGAATTATCACAAAATTGAATTGTGACAAAATTGTGCAGAATTGCCGGAAAGTTGTCAGTTAAGAAAAAAATTAATTGCAGTTATGGAGAAAAATAAATTAGTAAATTACACCGTATTACCATTTACATAGAACCTATATGTACGGAAATCGACAATCAACTGAAAACGGGAAAATTCTTATTTACACGCGCGCTAAACTGCAAACTACTCTACAAACTTTATTTGTATCAGTGCATGACTCACCACTGGCACAAGAAAATTTCTGAAGACTGCAGAATTTTTCTATTCATGCCATGCTCAGTTTTCGCTTCCACGCAAGTTAATATTTACACATGAAACTTTATTTTACTGGCGCGCAAATTTTCGTTGGCGCCAGTAAATCCATGCATATGTAAATCCGCCATAACATCTTCTGTTTCTACATAGGTATACAATTTGTCACCATATTATGAGTATTACGTCCGATTTTCTCTTTCTTCAGTTTTTACCATTTCTTTGGAGTACATACGGTTTTATTTTTTGTGTGTTGTAGGACGTAAACAGTTTTATATTTCTAGTTATTTACCAATTAATACTATTATAGTAGTCTAAATCTCCGCCGCCATTACTGAATGATGTTAATTTACTCCGAGCTTGCTAGGTAACTAAGTTAGTGAGAAGTTAGACACCATCAAGATGCGAACCCTTCACTTAGCAATTTAGTTTGCTTCAACAACAAACATCTTAATGAGACATGGTCAGTGTTGTAATCTCCAGTAGGTACTGAGAATATAAATTAAAATACATTATGTTACTTGTTACTAACAGGATATCAACAAATTAAAATAGGATGACTGTCCGATTTTTGTAATAGTAGACATACAACTTAAAACAACTGTAACGAGGGTAACATATCTACAGTTATTGAAATTAGATAATCAACTTGTGATATCTATAGTTTACTCATATAGCCTATGCGTTGATACTGATCATAAAAATATGTTACTTGTTTTTTAAATTCTACATATATTAGTCCCCCTATGCTGATGGAAAGCTATGTAAATAAAATACTGAAAAATAAGTTCTTTGAGCTAAGTAATTTAAACACATTTAACATTTACCATTTGATATGTATGCGACTTTGCAATACATTTATATTTAGAGATAATATACCTAGAGTAAAACCATCTAGCTGCGAGTATTAAACTCTTACCTTGTAAAAAGTTATAAAAACTGGGGTGCTCTACATTTGACAGTCCCTACAGGACTTCTAATGTAATTCTCATCTAATGTGTGATGTGGATTTGAAATAATTTAGTCACTTTCTCTTTTATAACCTCAACTTTTCGTAAGTACGATTATGTCAGTAATATTTATTATTACTAATTTAAAAATTGTTTAGTATTCCTCATGAGGGAGCAATAAAAGTTTCCATTTGCTAAGAAAGCTAGACTTTGGAAAAAAATTTACTCTTATTTTCTGCCTTGAATAATTCAAGACGAAGAAGTGCCATACTATTATTAATAAACAAACTGAAATGTATTTTAAATATTGCTTTTACAAATTCGCCAATATAGGCGTTAGTTTATCTTACTTATTTATATTTTTATTTAATTATTTAGACATACAACTGCCCAATAGGAAAATTCTAATTATAGGGTAAGAATATATAATAAATTTCATAAGAAAACGTAGGTATGATATACTGTAAAATACCAACGGTTAACAAATAACATGTACACTACTAAAACTGAAAATAAATACAATAATTTACACATGCTAAAACAAAAATACAGAAATTGGGCAGATTATAAAGTTTATTTTCCCGGTTTAATACTTCCTTATTTGCTCTGCAGTGTAAAAAAATATATGCAATATACATCCTGAATACTGAAATAACTCAAACACATTTTATATAGAGGAGAGAATCATCAATCGAGTATGAGGAGTTTCTAAGTAAAACGTGTTTAGAAATAGTTAATAAGCAAAATTCGGTACATTGATCTTTATTTGCTGTAATATATTGGGGTGGTAAAAAATAGAATTCATGATATTATGCAAGAAAACGATTGACTGCATTTATCTGGAAACTTGCAAAATTAAACGTATTCAACAAAAGATTATTATGTCATGTTCTATTGTACCGCTTCTCTTCTCTGATATATAACATATTCAAACATATAAATGTTCTGTAAAAGCCCCTTTCTGATCAAAGGTTTCTCCACATCTTACAAAAAATCGGCCGTTTGAGTAGCTCGCCTGCTTGTGTATAATTAAAATTTATACACAGCGTGTTTATGGTGAACGAAATAACACTAATTTTGCCAACATTAGGACGAATACAATCGACGCATGAATTAATTTCTTAAAATATGTTTGTTATCAGCATACATTCAATAGCCAATACCATTCTTCCTGAATTCTGAATATTTTAAACGTACAACTAATATTGAATGATCCAATTTATTCAAGGCTTTAAAAGAATTGGCATAGATGACTCCATCTGTCCCTGATTATCAAGAACCTTTGTAAACCAGATTCATTGAAGTATACTTTAAACTCTTATATAATTTTAAGAAATCAAGTTAGTAGCAAAAAGTAAATGGAATCTAGTTGCTTCAATAATTGGATCTTACTGTGTCTATGGAAAGCAAAAGAGTTGTCGGGTCAACTGCTGATACAAGTGTCAAACGTAATCATTGCGATTAAGAGAATTATTCTCAAAATAAAAGGTACGTAAAGGTACGACTAAAGAACTGTAAAGAACACGACTAACAAAGCTGGAAGAATTAAAAGACTCTCAGGGAGCAAATTGCTGCAATTCAACCAGAAATGCTGAATAATGCTGTGTGCAATTTGGAGAAACTGTTGGTAGTTGTATCAGCAGCAAAAATCAAAATGGACGACATATCGAACATTTGCGTTAACCACTGTTGGACATAAGAAATCCCATTGTTTAAACAATAGAATTTCTTTCACATCCTGTTGTTAACTTAATTTGTTAAAAAATACATAATAAGCTGAAATATATCCCTTATTTTATGATAACCTATTTAACTTTCTGCCATAAAATCATGCTGATTTTCATCGACGTCACTTTTAACAATTATACACAGTGAAAAAAGACAAATGGTAAAATTACTAAATGGTAATCGTAATTTGCTGCAGTGTTATTTTTAACACGAACTGGGTAGTATAATAACTAAACCTTTAGAACTCATATTACACGAACGATATACCCACCAAGTTTGTAGAAGTACTCATAAATTGCAGTAAAATTTACAAAACCCTGTGTTAAAAATGAATCAATCCGCCATAAATACGGAATAATTACACGGTGAATAATTAACTATTACACATTACCTTGTAAAATTTGCTGTGTTAAATTACTTTTATGTAATGTAATAATACACCGATATGTCTAACACTGCCAAGTGTGGACTATAAATCCACACTGATGAGTGTGGATTCAGTGTTAAAATCGGTCGGATTTTTTTACTGTGTATAAGCTGCTTATCTTACAAACGAGATGCATTATCACACTGTATGAAGGTTAAACCGGACTATTTTTTAACATATTATTTATTGAAGATGAAGCGATGTGACAAGTTATTTTATATTTTTTACTTATATATGAAAACTTTCAGTTATGTAGAGTCAAAATAATTTGTAACAGACTGTATTCTACTTAACCATTCTAAATTAACCGGACGGTGAACCCTGAAACTTTTTTATTCAAGTTGGTGAAGTTCAAAGCACAAACACTAAACAGTCAATGATATAAATCCATCAAAAAATTTATTTTGTTTCCAGGCTTCCTTTGCGTCTAAATGTCATTTTCTTCTTTCATATAAATCGTACCATAAACTGTACTTGTACTGTAAAGCAACATATTAATATGTTTCTTCATTCTGCGAAAACAAAGAAATATTAAATTTTTTTTAAATAGATATAAATAAACGTATCTAACTTTAATCTAGTTCATTGTCTTCCCTTTAAAGTTGGTGAAATTGCTAAGAAATGCCCCACACAGGTTCTATTTTCACGTTAAAACATGGAATGAAGTAAAAGTTTTCGCTGGACCGAATTCCTGATTGCGTTAGTTTTCCGCAAAGACAACACAAAATCCAGAAAATAGACGTAAAAGAATTCGCTTCCTCCTAAAAATTGTTTTCTACTTTACCCTAAAACGGATACCTGTAATTCAATTTCTTTTATTTTCCTGCTGCGTCCTGTTCGCGTCACACAAATAAATTACTTTAGATATTCCTGCAATTTTCGTAATGCCTTCGAAATTGTTATATACGTAGGAATTCTTTGTATCTATTTGGTTCTTAGAATATTATCTTTTTCAGAAGGAAAATGCTTAGATCCTTTATATGAAGTTCTTAGCACATTAATTTTCACACCGTAAGGCTGGATAAAAGCAGATACACCAAGAGAACAGTTTTATTACTATTTTTATTATATACAATTATACATGATTCATAGTTTCTTTTGGGATTACACCACCTGTAAAATAACAAAAAGCAAAAAACCAGAAGCATACAAATTAAATATTCAAAGAACAGTATCAACGCAAACTTCTAAAGTTTGCCCCAAAAGAAACTATGAATCATGAAAACGCACCACAAATAAGTTACAGACATTATATACAATAATTATACAATTTCATTATATTATTTTTGAAGTGGTGAGATACAGTGAAATACACTGCTGTGCCCTCTTTGGGTCTTTGCTACTACCTGTCTGACAATTATTCTCTAATTGACAGACAGATAACGATCTGCAGAAAGCAGATGCCATTACAGCGACCTCTATTGTCTTTGAGGAAGACAATCCTACTTAATTATTGGAAGGAGATGCCGAAAACAACTACTCCACGGGCAGTATGCCCCGACTGGCGTTGCATTACAACATCCATGGAGATGTTGATGTAATGCAACGCCAGTCGAGGCATACTGTCCGTGGAGTAGTTGTTTTCGGCATCTCCTTCCAATAATTGATTATATTATGTTATATCGCAAGTAGGTAATCTAGTTGAGGATATTTAATGCCAACATCTGCATATAAGAGGTGCTGTTAACTTCTTAATTAGTAAAGATATATTAGTTACAATGTAACTATACTTGTATACACGGTAACTCAGAGTAAAATTCAGTTTTTAAAAAACTTAACAGAATGATTTAAACTCTTCAAACATTCTAATTCAACTCTTCAAATTTGGTGATTTCCTCCTTGCCCTTTCCCCAAGATCACTGGATCTAACTCCACCTGATATTTTTTGTGGGGATACTTAAAGAATATGGTTTACATCAATCCCCCGGCGAATACGAACCAGTTAAAGAATAACATATCGGCGGCCATTCCCAATATTCCTGGTGAAATGTGTCGGCGAGTTTTTCAAAATTTAAGGACCAGATTGGAGGAGTGCTCTGAGCAAGATGTCGACATTTGGACATCATAGTGTTTAAAAAATAAATAGTAATATATTTATAGTAATATAAATAGTATAAATTTTACAAATATTTTTATTTTTTTTTCCTAAAACAGCTGAGAATTCGTATAGAGAGCATACTCAAAAACCCCACCAAATTTTCCCAAATTTGTCCAAACTTTCACCCTTCAAATCTAAGTAGTCTCGGACATATTCTAATGGGTGGTCACCGTGACACCACCTGTATAGTTATAACTTTGCTGATATATGGATAAAATACTCCTCAAACCTTGATATTATAAAATATGAAGAACCGGTTTTAAAAATGTTTTCAGCCTATGTCGCACAAAAGACCAATTTGGTGCTTTAAATATTTTTTCAATATATGGGAAAGACCTCATAATATTAAATCAGTAATATGAATTAGCATACCATTACCACTAAATTGATATAGGTGGGAACCGTTCATGGGAAGTCCAAGTTAATAGTTCATTATGCTGCTTTTTATATTCTTATTTTGTTTTCACGCAACAGGCGTTGGTCCTTATTTTCGACAATATGTTAAAATAATATTTCATTGGATATCCACTTCGTTGTATACCTCAATGATATGTATTTAATATACTTACAATTGTTTAGTTTACAGTAGATATATTTTCATTTATTTACAACATTTATTGGTTTGAAAAATAAGTTTTTCTTTTCTTACACAATGACATATTAAAAATCATGCTGATGTTAGACTACAACCATTGTTTCTACACTCAAAAATCTATAGAATTTTCATGTAGTGCCGATATGTTTATAACATTTTTTGGGTTAAAAAATTCATAATTTTTATTAATTATTTAAATGCGTTCCTTATTCAATAACGCGACATACGTGAATAGTTTTCGAGTAAATAGTTACGTTACAGAAATGGTCATTTAATACTGCCATTTTATCACTTGTCAATATAATGTGATGTAAAGTGCACGAATAACATGGAAAAGAACTTAATAAATTTTCAAGACATATACCCCGAATATCATTGTACCTTGTAATGATTGCATAATATATCCCAAACGATTATGCAGATTAGTATCATTTGCCACATTAGTGCAGCCGTAGTGCTCAACGTACCTGAGATTCACTTTCCGTTCATTCATCACATCAATGTCAGACAAGCTGTTATGTTGAATTATATTAAAACCTGTATGTATTTATTGGCCACTGTAAATTGTAAAGGTTGCATGAATGAAGAGTTTGGATTAATAAACAAGACCAGCGCTAGAACATGGAACGATTTCTCAAATAAAAATCCAATATACTAAATATTGTTTCTCTTAAAATACTTTGAAGATAATACATGTTAAGTCATAAAGTTTGATAAATAAAAAATACTTGCGTATCAAACAAACCCTTCCCAAAAAAATGTGTGAGAGTGGATTGTTATGTTCAGTGGAAATTTTTTAGGTCCTTTATACTAGTACGTTTCTTAGAATTGTAAATAAAAGTCACTAAAGGTATCTGGAAGCTGTGGGTCATCCTGTATATCTGGAAAGAAAATACTTAGGTTAATATTTCAGGAAAATTACTTTAAATTAGCGGGGCCCAAGGCCCTGAGGTATAGATGCAATTTCATTATTTTTAATTTACTCGCAGAAAATGATTAATCACCCCACAAAAATTATTTCTTTTAATTAAAAAGATGTGATAATTTTTCATACTGCCGCTGTTAATTACATCCTGTTATACACTGTATTTCTCCAAAGAAAACAGTGGTAGGGCCGTCATTTAGAAGAAAAATGCTTCAAACACGAAACGGATGTAGGTAGGTATTTGTAAAATGAATAAAAGTCCAATTTTTTATGTTGTACATACGTCCCGGAAGCTAGCGCCACCACAAGTAAATTTTGAGATGAAACTTTATAGAGAATTAATGGCTATATTTAGAATATTTTGGTACTCATTTTCCGCTCGTTACTTTGTGGCGGCGATAGCTTCCGCCTTAAGTTAGCGCCACCACACTTGTAAAACATAATTCTCGTAAACAATTCCCAAATTTTTATGCATCAAATTAAACTGCTTTTTAAAGGCTCTAGAATGTGCCTTATTACAATTGAATCAAATCACCATACCCAGGGATATAAACCCTCTAATATGTTATAATTTATGGGTCTTCACAAAAAATTCGAATTTTGGGATAGAACTTTATGAGGAATTAACAGCTATTTTTAGGCTATTTTGGTACTCTATTATAATTTTTTCCGCTTACCCCCTAATGGGTGAGTTTATGGTGGCGCTAAATGCCTCCTAAAGTTAGTGTTACCAACCCAGTAAAAAATTATTCGCGCCAAATCTTTATATATTTAATACATCAAAATTAACGGCTAGTTGAGTGCTCTGAAATGTACAGCCTGAGTCACCAACACAGCTCACCCACTTTTCAATGTCTTATTCTTAATTTAGAAAAAATGAACATATGGGTACGAAAGGGTTTGTTATTGGCTAAAATTTAGACACATTAATTTATGTACAGGGTGTTCTAATTTGTCGTGGCATTAAAGTCGACATTTTTGTAAATAGAAATGCATAGTTTTTTTTAATCATCAGAGAGGCCATGAAGAGAGATTTCCAAAAATATATTATAGTTGGTATTTGCTTCCAATCGTTTTTTAAATATAGGTACTTAAATTTTGAAAAATTATTAAAGTTTAAGCTTTAAGTGTTATTCGTATTTTTCATGGTGATTTTATTATTATTGATTGCAAATGCACTAGTGGAGAAAAATGTACACTTTGTGTGGTACAAAGTTCGCATTTTTGTAAAATACTTGGCGTTTCAGTACATAATTTTCAAATGTCACACAACGGGCATTGGGCGTTTTTTAATTAATTTAAAATGGATTCAAATTTGACTGGCATTAACTATATACACTACTAAAATAATGCTTGTCCACAAAGTTTGCAGAATTATATAACTTACCCCACGCTCGACCTTGTGACGCACTACCTGTTCTGCCCTCATCAGCCCTCTCAAATACCGTTCGGTATCTAGACACTGTGGTTCACGCTCAACCTGTAACACGTTGTGTGAGGTGGATATAGAGTAAGAAAAGTAAGTGATTATTTATTAGTGGTTTATTTTTTGTTAAAATGGCTGTAGTATATTGTATTTAAATAATATTGTCGAAAATGTCAGTCAAGATTTAATTTTTCCTAAACCTACATAAACTCCACTTAAAGTCCATAAAATCGATTATCGAAATTTCAAAACCCCTTTAATATATGGAACCCTATATTTTTTAAGAAAATGTCTTACAACATTCCTGTAAAATTTGTAGCAATTTTAACAAATCGAACATTTTAAGTGGAAGAGAAACCAGGTTCTGCGATTTTAAATCCTATAGCAGCACATAAGGGGGATTTCACATTATTATAATAATTTAATATAGCATTAAAAGACATCTTCATTAGTAAATTGAGGAATTAGTTTGCCATAAAAACATTAGAAAAACAGTAAAAAATCATTTCACAAATATAACTTAGTCATCCATGTAATAACTTTCCTTTCGCCTGTTTTATTAATTTATGTACTGAATCCGTATTTATTTTAGATTAAAATTTGCTAATCGAAGTATAGAAACTGGCAGATCATCCAGCCAAGTTAATAGTATACAGGGTGTTTCATAATATATGCGCAGGACTTGAAAAATATGAAAAAAAGTTCCTATTAACTTACCCTCTAAAATGCACCATTTTAGAGATACAGGGTGTTGAAATTGAAAAAAAAAATTCGTTTTTTGCGAATATCTCCGTAACCGTTTATCGTACAGAAAACAGCTTTTGTAAGCATTTTCTACTCATAATAAACTATATTTTGTGCGGAAATTTTTTTTTTAAAGTCATAATTGGTGAAGGTTTTGGAGGGGTAGTGGGTGTTTTTCTCCCCAACTTCTACGCTACTGGAAAAAGTGCGATTTTAAGAAGCCCATTTGAACCGCCAATGTTTTCTACACAAAAAAGGTACCCTTGGTCATAAGCTCTAAAGTCGATCGTTTTCGAGAAAAATCAACTTTTATGTTGAAAAACATGGTCAATTTTTTTAAATAAAATTTTTTTCTTACTAATTAAACAGAATTTATTTAAACGTTAGAACAAGTAACGAAACCAAACGTTAACTTCATAATTGAAAAATTAAAAAAAATGAAGAAATGATACAAAAGTTGTCTTTTCAAAATTCCCCAAACGGTAAAGCTAAAATTGACCATGTTTTCAAAAAAGTGACCATGTTTTTCAACATAAAAGTTGATTTTTCTCGATTACGATCTACTTTAGAGCTTATGACCAAGAGTACCTTTTTTGTGTAGAAAACATAGGTGGTTCAAATGGACCTCTCAAAATCGTACTTTTTCCAGTAGCGTAGAAGTTGGGGAGAAAAACACCCACTACCCCTTCAAAACCTTCACCAATTATGACTTTAAAAATAAAAATTTCCACACAAAACATTGTTTATTATGAGTAGAAAATGCTTACAAAAGCTGTTTTCTGTGCGATAAACGGTTTCGGAGATATTCGCAAAAAACGAAATTTTTTTTTCAACTTCAACACCCTGTATCTCTAAAATGGTGCATTTTAGAGGGTAAGTTAATAGGAACTTTTTTTCATATTTTTGGACGAGCTATAACATCCTAAAGTCCTGCGCATATATTATGAAACACCCTGTATATTGTTACTCATTCTATGGTTCTAAACATAAGTGAGACTTTTAACAAGAATAAAGAAATATTTATTTAACACTTCAGACACAATAAAATACTTCTTGGACAATATCTAAATAAATACATACCGAAAACACTTCGAAAATAGCAGTTATTTCACTTAACTACATACTATTTGTTTGCTCTTGATCGCTGCCTGATTAAGATTGACTTTTTCGCCGGCACGCCGCGGCCTTTCTCTAGGTGAACTAGGCTTCTAGATCCTCGTAGAAATTTCCATCAAATACTCACGAATAATCCACATACTCAGACAGTTCAATAAATACTCGACAGCCAAATTATACGAGGGGTATTCGATAAGTACCGCTGGCGACATCCAGGAAACGTGGACCAAAGGGCCTATCTTCCTTATCTGAAGGCATAGAGGGTTGAAACTTCGCCCTTGGGGTGTCGTCCCTGGCATCCCCAGAGACGATGTTGTCAGATTGTTGCACAATTTCCGTAAGGCCGGGGAAAAAGTAAATTGGGCAACACCGCACTCGGGCACTGTGTCGGTATAAAATTTTTAATATTACATCATTTGTGATTTTTGCAAATAATAATATATTAAGAATGATACGTATTATGTTTTATTTTAGTTTTAAAATAATGTATCGTTTTGTGTTTTATTCAAATAAACTTTTGATTGCCACTTTTGTTTTTGATTACAAATTTATACAATCTAGTGTTGCAATTTTAGAAAACCTCTGGTATCCAAATATTCTCGGCGCGAAACTAAGCTATGTTTGTAATATCCCTCGTAATTAGGAGTCGCGTTTCTGACCTCGATTGCTCGAAGGGTCCATGGAAAGTGAAGGTCACTTTGTTGCCGATGAAAAAACGCTTTTTATTTCGTGAAATTTTGTGGCAACTTTTCACAATAACAACAAACTATCATCGAAAAGTAGTCATCTCTTGCAATCTTATCATAGTTCCTTTAGTTAGGATCAGAATTGATTGTTTTATACATCTTCTATGGTAATATAAGATTACATCCCTGGCTGTAACATAGGAGAAATAATATTAAATTTGTGGTAATCCAGATTACACTCTTCATTTGTTATTCTCGTTCTTATTTCTTCCATTCACATTACAACAGTTTTTGCAACTGCAATTGAAATGTTAAAATGAGGAATTTTCATAGTAAATAGTGGAAGCAAGCCGGATTTATATTAATCAACTTTGGTATTAACGATAATTTCCAAAATGGTTACCCACTGTTGAATCCACATCCCTATTACTGTTATTTATGTTCAGTCATAGTGTAGTTTGTCCCTAACTTCCGTACATGCATGCCAAAATAAGTTTAATTTAGAAAATTTTACTGCTAATTTCATTGTCATTACCATTAATTTTCTACGGTATATTTCCTTCATGAACATTAATTTCCATTTCAAATGAACAGTATTTCACATGAACTGTTCATTTCATGAACAGAGTTTTTTGTGAATCGGTCATCAATGAAATAAACATTGTATTTATTTATTTTTAGCTTTATTAATAATACAATATAAACCAAAATATTATAAACAAATGCAATGCTATCTAATTGATGATCGATTATCAAGAAAACTGTGTGAAATTGTGATTGCAAACTGTCAAGAAGCGAGCTAAATTTATTTTATATAAATTAAACAAAAATTCAAAACAAAAGTAGATATGTCACAAATTTTATTTGAACAGATCATCATGTCATAAATTTTATATGAACAGATCATCTCTTACTTCTAATAGTGGTTGTCTTCTTCAAACGAGTAAGACACCTACTTTTGATTTATACTATTATCTGTTCGACAATATTTTCAATGGGCAAATATTGATTTAATGGGCTTAAAATAAAATGTCGAAAACAACTTCTCTACGGTCAAAAACCCCGACCAGCATATATAAATTACTCTAGCATATTCTAGAACGAATACATCCTCACCACCAAACAAAGACCAATTAACTTTTTAATTCTGAGACAACCTTTATAGGACATTCGGGTGTAATATAGTGATTCTTTCTAATGATATTTGCGAAACACGCAAAGATCATTAGAATGTCTATCGACAATCGCAATTTGTCGATTGACAATATTGTCTGGCAGATAGTAAGAAAGACACTAAACACAAGGGAGTACTGTTTTTGAAATTATTTGAAAACATTTGGTTAAAAAGTAATAATCACATGTATTGGTAGAAGTTTATTATTTGTAAGAAACAAACCCGTGTCCTTTTTATGAGTATAGCAAATATGCGACATGTCAAAAAAAATAATTAATTAAAAATGTGACTTCTGGAATTTCTAATAATTAAAATATTACTGTTACTTTTACTTTTCAGTGTGTGTGTGGGTGTGTGTCAGTAATTTATCTGCTTAAATATCATTATAAAAAATGGGGCGCTGTTAGGCAATTAGGAACCATTCAAAATTGGATATAAAGAATGCTAGTAATTACTAGATATCAATGAATTAGGAAGACACCTTTCAGAATGTATTTTTCATGTAAGTACTATCAGTTGGAAGACGCTCATTCAATTAAACTTTCTTAGTTATCTCCTGATCTGGAAATTAAATATTCCCCAATTATAACTCACCTTAAATGATCCTCCTACTATTCATCTTACAGAAGTTATTTCTCAGAGGCCGTCGACATTATTTATGATCTACTGACTCTCACTTGTTATTGGTCGGTGCGAGCAACACCTGCAGTCTTGGTAAGGAACGGTCAAGGAAAACAGTATTAATTGTAATTCTCAAATATTTCTGTCTTCTCATACCGGTTTATAGTATACTATTAATAGATATTTATTTTGTGATTTAATTTGATTTGCAATAGGTTTATTTCAACTTAGCGTATTTCGGAAACATTACGCATAATTTTCAAGTTATTTGTTCCAGATAGTTTATACGGCTATGAAAAACTTGGTAGTTTGGAATTACAACATAATTTTGTTAATATCGAAACAAGAATCCAAGCGATGCACGTCATAAAGGATCTACAACATTATTTTTCGGAAATATATAAGGTTTTTTAAATTTTGATGTATACATCAGGATAGCTTACACTAGTGTGTTTTACTGTGACTACATAATTATAAGGAAATAAATGTTTTTGGGCATTTCAAGTCATATAAATAATTTTATAACTGATGACGTGCATCGGTTCGAATCTTGTTTTGACTTCATATCTTCAATCTTTCTTTTCAATGCACGCGAAATCGAAACATTCAAAGTAACTAAAGAGCATGCTAGAAGAATATAAATTATTACAGTTCTTAACAAAAAGTCAATTCAAGGAAAAAGTGGATTTGATTATTATTAAATCAGTTTTTTATTTTATTATATTTTTTAAATTTAAAGTTCAGTTGTGCAAAGAATTAGATTGTTAATTTTTTTTGTAGATTAATTTAAAGTGGTTAGAACATTGTTGAGAATTTGAGTCCCTTTACAAATGATTTATTGTCTAAAATTTATGTACCAGTAGATAACTGGAACATAGATAACTGTAGCTTAGAGAAACGCATTATTGGTTTTAAAAAATTTCCCGCCATTCTTTAAATTATAGGTACTCTACTTTTATACTCATATACTCTACTTGTAATGTTACATGCACTTGTCTTTGTACTCTTATTTTACTCTCGATCTATCTCTCTAAAACAATCTCTAACCTTGTGTTTTACATTCAAACGCGTGAATAGAACTATACAGGCTCAATATTCTAAGATCTAGATAACTTAATTTTGTCAATAAGTGATATCTCTATTAAAATATTCCTTATTTTTGAAAGTTTTGTCTGTGCCAATTAATATTATATATTTGAACGAGATGCCGAAAACTACTCCACGGACAATGTGCCCCTGACTGGCATTGCATTACATCGGCATCTCCCTGGGAGTCGCTACATCGTTCATCGAGACCAATTACCAGACACTGATCAGTTTCGCGCTTATTTTTCGCTCATCAGAGAATATTGTAAACTTTTCGTTATCTAATTAAACATTACGGTAATCAAACTTTAAAAAGTGGACCTTGCAGTAAAAATTAAAGTACAATGGCTAGTGAAGCGAGTAGTTACAACTGGTCATAAAAAGTTTAAAGGTTAGTTTAAGTTTCTAAAAGAACAGCGTTAAAAATAAATATTTAGTGTTCATAATAAAACTATTAAAAACGATTTTTATTAATTTCTATCCGCTCCCCAAACGTCAAAATAAAGGTAAACAGTATAGTCCCTTCCTGTCCTTTTATTTTATGACTGCTTTGACGGATAGGTTATACCTATTTTAAAAATTGTGCTGTAAAAATGTTGTCATAGTGATATCCCAGTTGTTCTAACACTATTTTAGAGTATTAGAAGATGATTATTATTATTATATTATTATTATTATTATTATTACCACCAAAGAGGGCACTACGCTGTGTTTCTCACCACTACTAATATTTTAAAATGATTAAGATTCTTACATGACCTGACTCAATCGACGATTTATTAGGTAGTTTGGAAGAACTTATGTTGTAAACATGTTTACTACTATTTCATTGAATATCGGAAGTACGGCGTAGATTAAGTCGATAAAATCACGTCAGAACTCTTTGAAGACGAAAAACAATATAAATTGTTATCAATGCGTTGTAATACAGTACAGGGTGGTTCAAATTGGTCATAGAGCAAATTTGATAGAGGAGTTTGGATCTCTTTTTTCGAGACAATAACAATACAACAAACCGCATCTCTCTGGTCTGCTACCGTTTTCGATTTTTCGTTTCGTTTCTCGATTTTTATCTAAACCGACTGGTGCCATTTTCTAGTTTCCCTTTCAAGATATCTTAAAACGGTTTGAACATTCTACAGGCACTTTTTAGACATCCAATCGTTGGCATAAAAATATCTTTAGTTTTCGTGATATGACCACAACTTGTGTTTTTTATATGGAAATGTATGTATTATATTTCAAAAACGAAAAGAGGGCTAAAAATGCATTGCAGACATATATATTTTACTTATTATTTTTTGTGTAGATTTTCGGAAAATATGATATTTTTAAAATACCTACTCATAACCACGATATTTAAGTTTTCTGATTAAGGTTTTGAAAATAAAGAAGTTTAACGTTTAACATTATTATAAATGTATTAACACAAATAAAAAATGGTTCGTTACTCAAATGAAGACAAATACAATTTAATAAAGTGTTTTAATCTAAGAAATGAAAATGCATGTAGTAAAATTAACATAATAATATTTCACATAAAGTGATTCCATTTCAACGTATCTATAGAAGACACGATCAAACTAAAGAATTCCTAAATATTTAAATTAACTTGAATACTCATGGATCCACTATACCGTGCTGTTTTTCTTCTTCTCAGCTTAAAATATCCAAAAAGTATATATCCATGACCATCTCCAATTGAAATATTAGTGACAAATATAAATACTCTTTTCACTGTAAAATATTTTTTAGGCTCTCCTCAACATTTTGGTCAAATAGACTTCACAGGTTTGTGCATAATTCTAGATATATCATTCTTAGTTTAACACAATCGGATAATTCTTGACATATATCATTGGTGTATGACACAAGCAAAAATGGGCTAAGAAACGAATTTTGTGGTACACCTGGTGTAGCAGAAACTTCCCAATAGATGGAACCATTATATAATGTGTACATTGATCTATTTATAATATTAGATCGAAAAAATTGAAGCCATTGAATAGCCAATAAACAATTTTTCGAGTTAAACCATGATCAATCCTGTCGAACGGTTTAAACTCTAAACTCTAAATAGTCTTATAGATATAGAATAGAAAATACAGAAATATATTTTTTATAAAAAATTGCTGATTCGTTTACTTAGCCACTTAAATAGGCGTTTACTTAAATAAATTAGACACTGATACAGTTTGTCCATTTAATGCATAATTCTTTTATATCTATTACAGAAAGCTATTAGAAAAACATTTCAAATACCTACAAAAGTTGCGAACAGGAGAATCAATTCCGTATACAAAATAATGGTGTACCATTAAAAAAAATAATTTAGTTGCCCCGCTTTTAGGAAACACACTTCATAGTGGAAAATGTTTTTTAAAATTACATCATTGGCCACCATATTTAATAGCTTATCAGATAAAATAGAATTACGCACTAAATGGACACACAGTACATATATAAGAATACGCTGCACTAAAGAACCATACTTAACCTTTCATACTTAAAGCATTACCAGTTTTTTGTTTTTCTAACAAATTTTTAATGTGCACTTTGCAACAGCTGTTATTACATCCATGTTGTTGCATCCATTCGTCAACCATGTTGCGTCTGAGAGTATGAGCATAATGAGCTATGCTTTTGTGTTGCTTCTTTAATGAAATTAACCGAATACATTCTGGGCGGCGCCGATCGCTTAGCCACTATAAAACAAGTTTTGTATGTGAAATATAACCATTATGAACGAGTGTAATACTGTTAGTCGTTATATACAGATCTGTGATGACTGCCTTTATACAACAAATCTTACCTGCTATACGAATGAAATATAATAGATATATTGTTAATAATATATCATGTTTAAAATAATATAATATGTCTAAAAGTTATTACTTATAGTCCCCATCCCACGTATGTATAATATTTATTAAACCTGTTTCAGTGAATCAGTGTGGAAATGACTTTTAATAAAATTATTATAGAAAATAATAAAAGTTGTACCTATACATACTATAAGAATTTGAATATGTGATATGCACGGTATTTTAGTGAAACAGTTTAATACGTTCATTTCCTTCAGTGCAATAACCATAACGATAGAAAATATTTCAATATCTTTAGTTTTAAACAACTTTAAAATGCCTCTGTCAGTAAATTTCTCAATTCGACTGATGGAAGTAAAGGAGATATATGACAATATGGGGACAGCGTAATATGAGAGGAATTGACGTACAAAAATCGTAAAACATGGTAACGTATAGACCTCGTTGATACTTTATCCAATACTTCAGTGGCCTTAAGATGGGATAATATAGCGGATAAAACGAATCAGATAATCGATATCCTCTAGTTTCATGACGCCCATATCTATATAAATAGTGTTCTATTTCACTTATATAAGTCAGCCGGATAAATCTACATTTGTAAATAATTATATTGACAAGTTATGTATTCAATGACTTTTAATAACACAATTATTTTCCGTTTTTTAAGCTTTCATTTTGGTATAACTAATTGTCCCTTAATTTTAGTAACAGTATATGAAAAGGAATTTTAAACTTGGCCGTCTTGTTTGAAATTATCTTCTGCCTTTATTGGGTTAGCAGTTATAAAAAAAATATTAAATTAAAATAACTGCGCACTGAAATAACGCACTGAAAGGGTAAATTAGAAGGGCCTGATTTCATGGAAATATATTTTGGTTTTGCTATAAACAAACCATTACCTTAATAATTAGGTATCCTAAGTGGAAAAACTGAATTTAAAAAATATTCGACTTTTCCGTTGTTGTCGGTATGCATTTCTCTATTGGCGTTTATCACACACATTATAAGAAATGGCACGATATTTAATGTATTACCTGACATTGAATTTATCAATTACCTCCGGTTCACACAACAGCAAAGTGCTGTTTTTTAGTTAAGCGACTCATATATTTTGGCATATTTCAATAATACAATTTCTTACTGTAGGTGCTAATTTATCATTGACATATTCATACATTCTGTGGAAGATAAGAGAAGTCTAGAGATTTGAATTCACGTTTTCCCAAGGGTAAATAACCTTCCTTCCTTTATATAATGTACGCGTATTCTTATAGTACATGCATATCTTGCACAGCATATTGTGTAAATCACTGTTCCCAGCACTAAAGCGTAATTTATGCACTTTGCAATATTAAAATAACGATAGGAATGTATTTTATATACCCTCGTGTAAATTTCAAGCTTCCGAAATCTAACGAATGATCGTATCTGATGATAATTAGTTTCATTTTTATGTTCAATAATGAAAATTACTGATATACTCATGCACACTTATACATGCAGTTTTCCTCACGATTATTACTCGTTAGAATATTCCGGTATAACCGGAAGTGCCACGAAGACGTCAATATTTTATTTGAAAAGAACATGCTTGAAACCAATCTGAGAGAAATGGGCGTATTAAACTGTTTCATGAGAATAATATGCATATTGCATATTAAAATTTTTATAGTATGTACCTATACAACTTTAATTTTTTTCTAAATTCATTTCCATACTTATTATACAATCTGTTTCACTAAAATTGGTTTAATATACATTATACATAGAAGAGATATTATGTTTTATATCTATTACATTTCATTTGTATAGCAGGTAAGATTTGTTGTCTAAAGCCAGTCATTACAGATCTATATACAAAGGTTCTGTGTCTGGTCGCGGTCTAGTTCTGTGCCGGTCTGTACGCCAACAGCAGGCCTCAAATCGCCAACCATGTTGTGTCTGAGAGTATGAGCATAATGAAACGCGCTTCGTTTTCGTGTTGCTTGTTTAATGAAATTAAGCGAATATATTAATTATCAAGTGGCGTCGATCGACTAACTGCCATAAATCGAGTTTTATATGTTAAAACGCGAAATATAACCATTATGAACCAGTGTAATACTAGTAGTACAACTGTTATATAGAGATCTGTGGTGACTGCCTTTATACAACAAATCTTACCTGTTATACAAATGACATATAATAGATATAACATAATATGTTGAAAAGTTATTGCTTATGGTCCCTATCTCATTTATGTATAATATATAAAATACCTATTTTATTGAAATTAATTGAACAATGAGTATGGAAATGACTTTTTAAAAAAATAAAAGTTGTATACTTACTATAAAAATGTTCATATGCAATATGCAATATTATTCTAGTGAAACAGTTTAATACTCCGATTTCACTTCAAGTGTAAAAATTTTCACTTTATTATTAACACTTTAGTTTAAATCGATGTAAGCTCTGAGGTACTCTAATGGGTCGTCATCGTGTGGCACTATAATATACACAAAATGTCAAAGTATAGATAGATTTAAAAAACTGTATGATACAATTTCATACACAAGATATAAGTGTAACAATGGTTTTATTACAATATTATTATGTGCAATAATTGGTGAAGATGTAACTGTAATGTAACTGTCTCCTTAGTATTATCAATTTCTAGTTTATATTTTTATAAATCTGACAGTCTTACAGACATGGGATTGATAAAGTATAACAGTAACAAGGAGTGTGGTGTATAGTCAATACAATAAACATTCCATAATAATTTTCAGATGAAAATTTTGTAGTCCAATAAAATAATATCAAAATTTATTATTTCAAAATATGCGCGTATATTATTGCCATGAGGGCAGTGCCATTCCTTATATAAGCTTCCACGACGTTAAATTATTTTATTAACACTGTTCCCACTTGTGAATGAGAAATAATTGGAGCACATTGCTACCACAGAGCTATTCCGAGGGTCTATAGAATTACGAAATCGTAACCTGGAACGGCTCGTCCCGCAATTTCCCGAAGGCCTCAGGCTTAGCGACGGCTAGATTTGAACGAATCTTGGTTAAGAAATAACCTCGTAAGTTCTAGAACCAATTTAGGTTCCCCAATCATTTGCACTTCCTTTTATACATGCCAACTTAACGTTACTTTGGCAAAGTTTCTTAATATGTTGAATAAGGCTCAAGGCTCGTGAATTACTTGAACTCTCTTCTATAGTTTCATCAGCAGTATTTTGTGGTGACAATAGCTATATCTATAATGATACGCTAAAATACCCCACACTCAAATTTCGACTCGCTTTTATACAATACAAACTAGAAGCAGACTTGGATTTTCTTATGGGTACTATTATTTTAATCAAAATCCATTCGATTGTTACATTTACGAAAATATCTATATTAAGTAAGTATATTGACATTTTTTTTTTAATTTCAGGTATGTTGGAGTGTAGAGGAGTGTGGAGGAGTGTGTAGTCTACTGGTTATGGTATGAACTAGGTATATTATATGTTGCAGAACAATTTGTAAACATAGTGTATTCAATTATACATTTTGTAATAATAGCAGACTTCGATTTAGATTTAGAACTAAATCTTTGATCTTGAAAATTTAGAAAATCAGATAAAATCTGTAATATATCAAAAAGTTACAACTTTAACCTATGCAATACCTGCATCAGAAAAAAGAGGATTTAATTTAACATGGAGTGAAAAAATCAGGGTATTCCATTTGATTTAAAAAAGTTTTTGCAATTTGAAAATCTCAAACTGTAACGTGAAGAATGAAAGACAGTATATTATTTTTGTATTTACTTTAATTGTGGAAAGTACTTCACCTTATGTTATTTGAACATGACAAAGGACGAATGAATATCTCCTATACGAAGAAAGTTATAGTTTATTACATATCCTTGCAACTGTCAAAACATTCATAAAATGTTAAATATTTGAAAAATGGCTGGGTTTAGGTATAGGGTATGCTACATGTTTCGACATGTACATAAAATCTTCCTAAAGTCTTTCAAAAAATGTCAAAATATACAGTTTTCACTGAAAATAAGAGAATAATTAGTTGCCGTACATACAATTTGGTATGAAAACGCTATGGAAGAAATTCGCACTAATGCCACACCCTGTATATATACAGGGTGTTCTGCATTCAATGTTATAGCAAAAATCTCCATTATTAAACCTACTAAAAATTGTTTTGTATAAAGGTTGATAAGGCATGAAAAATGTATTTTATGTACGTGCTATATTTTCTATAGGGTCATCAAAAAAATCAGTAGGCACCAAACTTATGTTCTTTTAAATGGAACACCATGTATATTTTTGGATATTCTTTACGATTAATTCTAAACACGTGTTATATTTAAAGTTTTCAAGACATTAGGGTTTACTTGAAGTTTCCTGCTTTTTATTTAATAAACTCTCAAAGTATTCCATCATTCACGCATAAAAACGCTAATACCGTGAAAGTATAGTATGAAGTATTTATTTGAAGGAGATACCAAAAACAACTATTCCCCAGGTAAATGTGCCCCGACTGGCATTACTTATCTCCATATAGGAGTCGCCACATCCTTCATCGAGACCAGCCACCAGACTCTGACACCGGTTTTGCACTTATTCTGTGCCCATCAGAGTGTCATAGGTAGCGGAGTCGATGAACGATGCTGCGACATGATTGCCTAAAGAGCATCTGGTATGTTAGTAGTGATGAGAAACACGCAGTAGTGCCCTCTTTAGACCTTAGCTACTTTCCATCGGACAATTATTGTCTAATTGACAGATTAGACAATAGACGATCTCTATTGTCTTTGAGGAAGACAATCCTACTTATTAATTTGGAGATGCTGAAAACAACTACTAGAGGCAACTACTAGAGGCAATGTGTCTCTACTGGTATTACATTACTCCTGCATTTTCATAGGAGTCGCCACATCCTTCATCGTAAGAAGCCACAGACACTGAGCGGTTTCACACTTATTCTGTGATCATCAGAGTGCCATACGTAGCGGACTCGATCAACGATGCTGCGACATGATTGACTAAAGGGAATCTGGTAGGTTGGTAGTGGTGAGAAACAGACAATAGTGTCCTCTTCTTATCTTTGCTACTATCCATCTCACGATTATTGTCTAATTGTAAAATAGATAGATGGAGATGCTTGAGTAAAGCAAAGTCAGTCGGGCCACATTGCCGTGGAATAGTTGTTTTCGGCATCTCCTTCAAATTAATAAGTACGATTGTCTTCCTCAAAGACAATAGAGGTCACTGCTGCAATGGCACTTGCGGAAAATCAATTCGCTATCTGTCTGTCAATTAGACAATAATTGTTAGACACATAGTAGCAAAGACCAGAAGCGGACACTACTGTCTGTTTCTCACCACTACTAAGTATAGCACATGTTACATGAATATATCAACGATATAAATGGATATTTGACACGGTGTTCAATTAAAAAAAAAACATACATTTGGTGCTTCCTGATATTTCTGATTACCCTGTAGAAAATATAGCACGTTCACATAATAGGTACTACATTTTACATGTCTGGTCAACTTTTATATAAAACCTTTCAACATTTTGTAATAGGTTCTGTAGTATCTGAAATATTTGTTGTAACATTGAATGTGACACACAGTAGATACAGGGTGATTTAGATTTAATATTGATAACATTAGAAATCGATAGAAGAGGTAAAATAATGTTCATTCATGATATAAGTTTATTTCCTAAATCGCATCGTTTCGGAGATAGAGTTAATGGGATTTACCCTCATAACTTTTGAACTCATTTTTGACAATGGTTTTCACAAACGTCAGTTTACACAAATCACTTTGAGTTTTGTTTTTCGTAGCATGCTATAACGTTAAATGAAATTTACGCTACTGGGGCGCTACACTGTCACGAATTTCATTAAATGTCTCAGAAACAAGGCCAAATGTCGAAAAAAACAAGAGACAAAAATGGTTTAAAAATTATTCAGGAAAAAACGGTGTGCAGCTGTTTTATTGAAATATTTTTCTTGTTGATGTTTTCAATCAAACTATTAGGGGGGGGCACACAAAATACATTTCTAAGAGGGATGGGGGGACATAAGGAGTGTTTGTGTTCCGAATTTCACTTCAATCGGATGAGTAGTTCAAAAGTTATGAGGGAAAATCGGAAAAAATCCCTACTTCAACGCCCTCTATCTCCGAAACGGAAATATAACGAAATAAGTTTATATCCTAAATTCGCACTACATATATCAGATGATGGTTACATTTTTTTGAAGAAACAGGTTGGCCATGACAGAATTTAGTTATCTTTAGTAATATTCTGTTTTGGCTAACCTGATATACCCAGGCATAAAAATTTCTTTGTCTTATACAATATATTCAACTTTGTTTCCTCTGTATTTATTTTGTTGAAAGTCCTTGGAAATATGGTTCGAAACAACTTATTTAATCGAAAATTTGTATTTTTACAGACGTTTTAGTAACTGACTCTTATTTTTGTCAACGATTTACACTCAAACACAGGTGACACTCCCTGTTCTTTGCAATTTAGCTTTCAACTTATCTGAAATTGATATTTTTTCTTTCCGTAAATCATGTCAAATCAATGGCTCAAGGTTTAGCGTCTCAATCGCGTAACACAGAGAGTGTGGGTTCGAATCCCCTTTCCGCGGGACAATTTTTAATTAAATTATCTACTGGTATATTAAGACTTTCTGATTACAACTACATTATAATATTGAGTAAAATATTTACAATTATTACCCCAGTAGAGGTAAAGGTTTACAATATTAGAGGAACAAGTTGTGACTGTCAAGAACAGGCAGTTAGCTACAGCTTCTTGACGTTATGGTATGTATACAATACAATAGATACAAATACTATATGGTATAAATCTAAATATGTATAGCTTACTTTTTCAGCACGTTAATGTTGTTCTGAGATATGCAAGTCCCAGAAGTCAATACTTATTTATTATAACGTAGTTATAAACCGCATACTACTGAGTAGTTATAAAAATCTGATATCGCAGATTATTATTACTTTGCACTGTCTAATGCTATTAATTATTCAGGGCTTGTAGTAGACAATCATGGAATTCTAATACCTACCCATGTAATGCAGTAGAAGCGCGTATTAATAAGTCTTCAGAGAACAAGGGAGTAATGTATTGAATGCATAAGTATACTTTAATTGCATAGTCTTTTATAGCGTAATTATTTGTTGTTGAGTGCACATTCTAAGTATGGGTAGGTAACTTAATTCTCAATAAATATGTTTTGCAAATTGATATAGTGAACTTATATTTAAAATATCTCTCTAAAAATCAGTTATATGATTTGCAAACCTAACCATTAAACGTCGAGCATGGATATGCATTTTTTGTTAAAGGAGTACTAGGCTCATGAGAGTTCATTTTAACATAAAAAATTAATAGTCTATTAACTCTCAAACACTTTATTGGTGCGTGCTACTAATTTCGATGCGTTAAACTAATTTCATCACTTTTTAATACAGCCACATCTAATACATATCTAATAGAAAACACATATCTAATACAAAACTTTTTGCAGCTTGAAGATGTGGCTGTATTAAAAAAGTCAAATGACAAACAAAAGTAAACATTAAAAACCAATAAAGTTTTTGATAGTTAATAGACTTAAAATTTCTTAAGTAATTCATTAAGTAAAATAACGAAAACAGAAAAATCAAAAGTATGTGCAGAGACCGTTTGAGGAGAGGACAAGAAGAACCTATAGTAGTCTTTAGGATAATCATAAATATATTTATTTTGTTATAATGTTATTGTCATTTGTGTCAAACTAAAAAAAACACTGTTCAAAAATAAATAAAACTTTTATTAGTCTTTTGGAAAAAACATTTTTTCATGGTTCCGATATCAAAGGTCCACTTGAAATCTTTAAAAAATTTCTTAAAAGCGTTTCTAGGGTATTTGGGGGTAATCAGTATGACCACAAAAATGACGTTCACTAAGCAACCCCTGGGGCTGTAGCCACCGCAACTCAATTTTTTTAAATGGCAACACCCCCTTTGTGATACCTCATTGGAAAGATTTTGCAAATTGCTATTTAACAATACTAAACAAAATACTTCTTAATAGTTTATTTTTGAGAAATACATTTTATAATTATTTATTCCAATTTCTCGTTATAAATACCAAATTAAACCATTTTGGTGCAAATAAGGTTGTAACAACATTCGTAAAAAACGGGAGAACACAAAATAATTCTAACAAAAGTATAATAAACAAAAAAGCTTAAATAAACAAATTATTCAACAATAATCAGAACACTTTAATTTTTAGGGAGTAATAATGGGAGTCATTTTGAGCGTTTACTTTAAAGAGCTATTATAAATTAAAGTGTTCTGATTATTGTTGAACAATTTGTTTATTTATGCTTTTTTTGTTTATTATAGTTCTATTACAATTATTTTGTGTTTTCTAGTTTTTTACGAATGTTTTTACAACCTTATTTGGACCAAAATGGTTTAATTTGATATTTATAACGAGATATTGGGATAAATAATAATTTATTTTACGTATTTCTTAAAAATTAAACTATTAAGAAGTATTTTGTTTAGTACTGTTAAATAGCAATTTCCAAGGGCTTTCCAATGAGGTATCACAAGGGGGGGGGAGGTTGCCATTTAAAAAAATTGAGTTGGGGTAGCAACTGCTCCACAGGTTGCTTTGTGAAGGTAATTTTTGTGGTCATACTGAACTGATTACAACCCCCCACAAACCTTAGAAACGGTTTGAGAAATTTTTTATATATTTTTTAGGTCCATACTTACAGAGCATTGCTCGTTTTTAAATAGACACCCTGACAGGGTGTCTATTTAAAAAGCGAGCAATATAATATTATATTATATTCTCAAGGGAGAATATAATATTATATTATATTCTCCCTTGGGTTGTGTGTCTTTTCATGAATGAACGCTACTTCAAATTTAATATTCTGCATGTACGAGTATATTCAGAGCATCCCATTTAAGATATATTTAAGATAACATCCCTGTTACTTTATTCATTTTCCCATTTACCAAATTGGTTTCAATATCTAGGTCTGTAAGATTTACATATCTATAAAATCATTTACCCTCTTCAAATACAGTCAGTTACTATCCTAGATTTAATAGATTAATAGGAAATATTTTATTTTTAAATATTTAATGTATATTTATGGCACGCTGAAATTTTTCAGTATAAATAAGTAGGTAGTATCCAAAATGAAAAAAATCTGTTAAATAATAAATAATATATTTATAATATATTATTTATTATTTTAGGAATGTAGTATTAAATTGTTTTTGAATTTGTCTATAATTAGTAGTTTTAAAAATTTATTGGCGATTTAAGTTAGTTTCTGAACAATATTTAGTCTACTGGAGTATATTTTTAGTTACTCGTGTGTACATAAAAAAATATGAGGTGTTGTCATATATTAGTCGCGCAGCAGGCAGATTTATTTTTATAATGATTCGACGACAGCATAAACATAAGCCGAGTTTATCATAACCTGCATTTTTGAAGAATATTTATGATACTTTATGCTCTACTGACATATGAATTATGTATCTGGTTGCAGGCCTCATGTTCTATTTTAAAATATTTCAAGATTTATCCAGATAAATCACTATCATCCATCACAATACATAGAACTATTAACGATTTGAAATGACTATTAGAATGTCGTTTTTTCTTACATTTCTAATATATTTATTGAGAACCACTCTACGAACGAATTTAGTATAGGTAGGTACTTAATAATAGATTCTCCAATGTGATTCGCTTTTAAATTTTTAACGTAATATTTTACAAAAATGGCTGCTAATTATTTTAAGGCATAATTGATATTACATTGTTTTATTGTATATATTGAATACAATGTTGTAGTAGTTACTAATGATTATTCTCTTGATGGTTATATCCTAAACAGATCAGACTTTATAAAAGATCTAGGACCTAGGCCCTGTATAAAAGATCCTTTTGGTAAAAAATAACACCTAAAACCTAGGTGTTCTTTTTTACCAAAAACCTTCATTTATTCTCCACATTAATAAACCGTAGTTAGTGCACGTTAGAGTCTTGGATTTGTTATAAGAAACATAAAAGACTTTAAATCAATTGACACCATGAAATTATTGTATACCACTTTTGTCAGTTGCCAGCTCGAGTATGCATCTGTAGTGTGATCCCAATGTAATGCTACACATATTTCAATCATAGAAAGGATACAGCAACCCGTTTGTAAATGTGCGTCGTTTGTCCTTGATAATTTTTACCCAGTGAGAGGTTACCCAGTACCTAAGGAATTTACCGAAAGGTTTGATATGAGCAGCTTCGCTATCAGGGTTGTCTCCGATTTTTCTTTATAAGATAATTAAGAATATGATAAATTGTGAATGTCTTTTAGCGTTACTTGATTTTCATGTCCCAAGTTTTAGTGTCAGAAAAAGCAGTTTGTTTTGTACCTGGAGTCATAGAACAATTATTTGTAAGAACTCTGTTTCTTATCAAATCATACAATATTATTCTAAAGTTAAGCATGAGCTCGATAGCCGGTGTTGTACGAATACTGATATTAAAAACATATTTTAATTAATAAGTATTTTTTATACTACATTTTTTATTTTTTTTTAAATGTATATAATATATTTTATTGTTTTGTTTAATACATATTTTTAATAAGTATGTATAAGACGGTGTATCAAATTCTGAGTACGTCTCAAGTTAACGTACAAAATTGATTTTAGTGTAACAAAAAAGGAAAATTAAGTAAGGTTTACATTCAAAAACCAAACAACATTGATGAGCTGAAGGAAAGAATAAGAGATGAAACCAGGGCAATAACACCGGAAATGTTACGTAATGTAAGGGACGAAACCTATCACAGATTATGATGTTGCCAACAAGTGAATGGTGCATGCACAATTTGAGCAATTATTGTTACGTTAAAAAGTAATTAAACTTAACAATTACATTTTAATGTTATGCAACCTTCAACCTCTTGAAAAATATTAAATGTGATCAGTACGCTGGATTCGTCTTTCTGTCACTTTTCCAATGAGGGGTCACACGCTAAGCCTCTCTGTTGGGACTTAAATAAAATAAGGAAAACCCTGGCACACACTGAAATTTAAGAATTAGTCGTATTTCGTTAGTTAATATAGTATTAGTTCAGAAGTGTGGTTTGTTATGTGTGTTGCGTTTTATTTTGATTGCTGTTTTATACAGATGAGTCCTTCTCACTAAGTGTCTAGTTGTTTAAGGTATTAGTTTTCAGTAGATTAACAAATTGGGGTTAATTAGTTATAGATAGACTGAAAACAAAGAAAGAAGTATACAGTGTGAGCCTCAGTGCGGGTGGTCACTAGAGCGATTGTCTCATGTAGTATTTTGGGCTACTTTATCTGGTCGACATGAGAGGTTGGGAATGGCCTCGGGTCGGGTGCATAAATGTAGGACGAAGAGGGCCTGAAGGCATGATTATTACCTCTGGGGTACAGTTGTGGGGATACAGGTGGGTATCGCCCGTACTGCTGTATTCTGGGCCGTGCTACCGGGATGGTGAGCGGGCGGAGGCAATACAGACCGTATAGTGATGATATTTTGTATTGCCATGATAGTACGAATAATTCTGCGGTAATATCACCATGAGACATTCCCAGGTGAAATAGAGTTGCTATGTTAAGTGAGAGACAATAGCTTTGGTACCAGGGGTTGTTATGATTATTGTTCAGTAGTGGATAGATGATTTAAATAGCAGACTTATTAGATAACTAAATGACAGACTGGAAAGTGTAATGCCAGGTGAATAGACACTTACAGTGTTTATCTGTTAATCAGATCAAGTCGCAGTCTGCATTGTTATGAACTAAATAAAGTGCAATTGATGTTATAATATATGTATATGCGAATATATATTTTCAAAAATAAATTGAGTCGTGACTATCTTACATCCTTCCCGGTACATCCGAATCTGTACCCTTACACTTTCAAAACCCATTGAGCAGTGTATACATTCATCTGGATTCAAAAACATTGGATTCATTTTCAAAACGTAAAAGAAAACCACGGTAGTATATTTACCCTGTATATTCTGTACTGACATTGCATTAACAAGTAAGTATATTAGCATAAATGAAAACAAGCTAAACAATCTAGGCACCATTTTCTTTTGAATCGATAAACATTTTCTAAATTTGAAATCACTGGTGAAACTTTGATATACTTTATTTTTTCCCTGAGACTGTTTGTGGTCGTGTTGCTCGAAAACAACTAAATCAAGAAGATATAACGAAGACACGGACCGAGGCACCCACTGCCCTATTTAGGTCCGGGTTACACAATTTACACAATCATGTAGGCAATGATTAGGTTGTTATGCCCTGGATTGTTACAACCCTGCTATGAATAGCGTCCATTATAATAATAGTATTCAGATGATAGTAATTGCCTACTATTATTATCGAGGGGTATTAAATCAGACCAGCCATCCTCCCCAACTCAAAACATTATGTGGGTGTGAAATCAGGATGTTGTTCCAAATAAAGTATGGACAAATTTAATATTTATGTCAAAATATAAGTGTGTATCTTTCTTTAAAATTTTATCTTAAAACCTAAAGTAGGTTTTTTAATGACCACCTCTTCATGAAAATTGCGCTGGTAATTATTGAATAGAAATATAAACGATTTATTGAACTATACATACAGGGTGTGTAATGATAAATTGACAATAGGCGAAGTTCGGAAACTAATTAGCTAATTTAGATATAGAATTGATATTGAGATAAAAACACATAGCATTATGGTATAAGCTTTTAGCCATCTTACATGCTGTTACACTGGGAAAAGGATTTAATTGAGATAAATAAAGTTTGTTACCACCGATTAACCGAAACAAAAGATTTAATTGGTATTAATTTGGCGTTTATGACAATGGCAATATTAAATATTTCATTTTATCGAATTAATTTAGTTGCTACGGGGAAAAATATTTAATCTGCTGGATTAAATATTTAGTTTTCACTATCGGATTAATTTAGTTTACTATTGAAAAATAAACTTTAGTTTTCCCGAAACGTGATAAGTATAGTAGATATTTATAGATACCAAATATTTAGTATTGAAATCTAAGGAAATATAGTATTGAGTTATCTGTTCTATCTACAGATAAGTCTGGTGATAAAATAGATAATAGCAATTTAAGACTAATTAGGAATGTAGCAAATTTCAGACCGCTGGATGCTTTTCAGAGTTTGGAAATTGCTAAATGTAAAAATAGTATGAATGGTGACAGAGAGCCAATCCCACATACCCCGCCTTATTGGTTAATAAGTCAAGATTCACTGATCCGTTGCGGCGGTTCACTAATCAGTCGCAATGGTTCAGGGACCAGTCACAACGGTTCACTGAACCGTAGAAATAGTTTAGGTATAAATAGGACACAATGTTAGCATAGGTTTAGTTTTAATCATCTCGAGATGATGCTAACTTTGTTGACGAAACACACGTCCAGTACACAGTAAAAAAAGACAAATGGTAAAATTACTAAATGGTAATCGTAATTTGCTGCAGTGTTATTTTTAACACGAACTGGGTAGTATAATAACTAAACCTTTAGAACTCATATTACACGAACGATATACCCGCCAAGTTTGTAGAAGTACTTATAATTGGAGTAAAATTTACAAAACCCTGTGTTAAAAATTAATCAATCCGCCATAAAAAGGGAATAATTACACGGTGAATAATTAACTATTATACATTATCTTGTAAAATCTACTGTGTTAAATTACTTTTATGTAATGTAATAATACACCGATATGTCTAACACTGCCAAGTGTGGACTATATACACACTGATGAGTGTGGATTCAGTGTTAAAATCAGTCGGATTTTTTTACTGTGTACAGTATAGTGTTTTGGCGTTATGTGGAAAACTACGTCAGTGACATCTTCACATCAAAGATTCAAATCCCCTTCGAGAGTATAATTTGCTAAAATAAATAATTAATCATTTTCAAAAAAACTATAGCTTAGTAGCGGTTTAAAGCAAGATTTTTTCCGACAGTATAACGACGAATTGATCTACATTTCGGGCATTGACCTACGTTGATATTATTTTATTTAAACTATTGAGAATTATAAGTGAACAGAAAACAAGATAGAAAGCAGGATAGTATGTATTTTCTGTTAATAATATGAAAATGTTTGCTTAACGGCTTAACGGGCTGTTTAAGTGAATTATATAAATATATGGGGTCATCGTAAATTAAGCGGTTTACTTTAAAGTCTAATAGGTATATCTAATTTTAAAAAATCAAGCTAGTAGCAAAAAGTAAATGGAATCTAGTTGCTTCAATAATTGGATTTTACTGTATCTATGGAAAACAAAAGAGTTGTCGTGTCAACGGCTAATAAAAGTATCAAACGTAATCATCCCGATTTAGAGAATTGTTCTCAAAATAAAACTCAAGTAATCGTAAATTGAAATAATTTAAACTTTAATAACATGGATCTACAAACAAGAATTGGTTTAGTGCAATGTTATTACGAATGCAGCAAAAATTACACTGCTGGGTTACGAAGATTTCGTACGAAAATGGGTTTGAGAGCAGGGCCATGTCAAATGAAAGCGTACCGTAATTTGAATAACTGATAGTAACTGACCTACCGAGATCAGGAAGACCAAAGATTAGTGATGTCAAAGTTGCAGAAGTTCTTCGGGAAAATCAAATATAGCCAACACTAATCCGTTAGCGATCAGTAGTGTGAATTCGATATCAAATGATTGCATATACCACCACGGTTTGGAAAATTTTACGCAAAATCCTAAAAATGTATCCCTATAAACTTAAACTGCAGTTTGAATTAAATGATGCAGATTTTTCTATCATGTATGATTTATATTTACAAATATTGGCTCAGATGGAAATTGAACCCGAATGGTTATCCCGTATTTTATAGATAGATGAAGCCCATTTCTCTCTAAATGGTGTAGTCGATACTCAAAACTGTTGAATATGGTCAATAGATAATCCACATGAAATCATTCAAAAAGGTCCTCATGACAAGAAAGTCACCATTTAGGGTAGTTTCACATCTAATTTTATCACTGGACCATACTTTTTGAGGAGATACAGAATGGTGACGGCATATCTGTAACTGTTTCTGGTGAACGATACCTGCATATGTAACGAGATTTTGCTATTCCACGGATACAAAAAGAACACGAGCGAATTGAAAACATGATTTTTATGCAGGATGGAGCACCCCCGAATATTTACCGACCAGTTAAAAAATGTTTGACTGATGTTTTTCAAAATCGTGTTATAAGCAGACATTTTGTAAATTGATGGTCTCCAAGAGCGCCTGATCTTAACCCAGTGGATTACTGGCTGTGAGGTTATTTAAAAAAACTGGTGTTTAGAACAGGACCAATAAACGCTGGAAGAATTAAAACACATTATTAGGCAGTAAATTGCTGCAATTCAACAAGAAATGACTAATGTTTTTTAAAATCGTGTTATAAGCAGACATTTTTTTAAATTGATGGTCTCCAAGATCGCCTAATCTTAACCCAGTGGATTACTGGCTGTGAGGATATTTAAAGAAATTGGTAAAGAACACGACCAATAAACCCTGGAAAAATTAAAAGACACTATTAGGCAGCAAACTGCTGCAATTCAACCATAAATGATGAATAATGCTGTGTACAATTTGGAGGAACGGTCAGTGTACAGCAGCAAAATGGACATCATATCGAACATTTTTGTTAACCACCCATTGTTCCCAAGAAATCCCATTGTTTAAGCATTATATTTTCTTTCACCTTCTGTTATTAATTTAATTTGTTAAAAATACATAATAAGCTGAAATATATCGCTTACTTTATGATAACCTTGTCCAATCTTAATTGTTAATTTACCAAAATAGGACAATGTGAATTTAATATAGGTTGCGAATAATTCTTGTAGTTCAAAAATCAAACATTTGTGTGAATTCCCTATATCCCCAATCCATCTGTTAAAAGAGTTTTAATAAATACAGGAAACGACTTCTCTTCTTCCCCCTGACATCAATACCACGCTGAGTAGAGAAGTAATACCGATTGCGCGCCCACCGGGTGGTGGGGGGCGTGGCCTTGGGATGCGGGGGGTTGGGGGGGGGGCGCGGGGGGTGACCTTGGGGCGCGGGATGACCTTGAATGACCTTGAGACTTATGACCTTGAACGACCTTGAGACGGTGACCTTGAGATTGGTGACCTTGAATGGCCTTGAGATGACCTTGGGTGACCTTGAGATGGACATATATAGGTCACCTTGGGTGACCCTGGGCCACTTGGGTGGTCCAGGAGACTTATGACCTTGAGATTGGTGACCTTGAATGGCCTTGAGATGACCTTGGGTGACCTTGAGATGGACATATATAGGTCACCTTGGGTGACCCTGGGCCACTTGGGTGGTCCAGGAGACTTATGACCTTGAACGACCTTGAGACGGTGACCTTGAGATTGGTGACCTTGAGATGACCTTGGGTGACCTTGAGATGGACATATATAGGTCACCTTGGGTGACCCTGGGCCACTTGGGTGGTCCAGGGTGACCTCGGACCACTTGGGCGGTCCCGAGCGACCTTGAGTTACATTGTGCCACTTGGGTGGTCCCGGGCGACCGCATGTTTTCGATCTATGACGCAGTCGTTGCATAATTATAAAAGAGGGTCGCTTGGGTGGCCCCGAGCGACCTTGTGTCACCTTGGGCCACCTGGGAGGTCCTGGGCACATATGTGGTCCTGGGCAACCTTGAGTTTTTGGCCTATGACACAGTCGTTGCATGATTATAAAAGAGCGGTAGCACAGATCACACACACAGTCAGTTCAAATATCTTATATGCAGCTAAGCGAGCAGAGTGTTGTGCAATCTCAATTATTTTAAGTGAGGATTATTTATATTTTATTTATTGATAGTTTTTGCTATATTCTACAACTTTTTTAAAATGGCAGCGTCCAATATTAGCTTATCAGAACTTAACGAGCTCATCAGTAAAGATACCCCATTTATAGAACAAAAAACAATTAAATCACTTGCTGTAGATAAGCCATATATTATAAAAGAATTACTTGAAGTTTCTACACGGTTTGGAAAATCGATTATTGCGATTTTGTTTGATGACGGTGCAATGAGTACATTTAAATCGTTTTTACCGAAACGGGTGGTAGAACTCATACCTTCAGATATTATCGATGGAATAAATTCGTCAAAGGGAGGATATACTCTAACCTATCTAGGTCAGAGTCAACCAATCTTTGCCGGATCAAAATCTAGATCCTTAATAAAATTTCGCCATATTGAGTGATTGTTGGCCATACATAGGTATATTGGTAGCATTAAGTAGTTAATAAATAGAATATATTGAAACAATCTTGAAATCCTACGACTTAATACATTATTTGGATTACACACATTTGCTCATTTTGCCACCATAATAATATATCTATTTCATGATATAGTCTTCAAAATTAAGATATACCTGCCTCACATACGCACACGCACATGTAAGTAGCTAATTAAAATGTTTTATATCCATGGACTATATGAATATTCAATTTCCAGATAAGCAACAAATATGTGGATGCATTATTCGGCTCAATGGTGGCCAAAAGCAGAAAATATCGATTCAGCTATTGAAAGACTATCTTCTGAATTATATGATTTAAGTATGGATTCCATGCATGCTTCAAACTATGATCTAAATTATTGCCTAGATGATGATGGAAGTCGACGTCTTATGGAGGCATCTGATAGATACGGGGCAGGTGTAAATGTCTGCAGAAAATATTGTCGAGGTATTTCAAGCTTAGAGGCGTTTTGTGAAGAGATGGTGAGCATAAATTTAGGACATTTTCTACATCAAATCGTAAAATATTTACCAAAGGAAGTTATTGAGAAATATCAGCTAAAGCAAAGTGACGGTGATGGCGACAATGGCGGTGGTGATGAGACTATAGATGACTAAATAATATTCAGCATACCCCTACTATGTTATTTTAAATATAAAATGATTTTAAGAAATATATGATATTAAATTATACACACTGGTTTTATTTGATATAATTATTAAAGAAAAAATAAAAGATGCTCAGTTAAGATTGCATAATATACTTTAGCGGGTGGCCCTGAACGTCCTTGAGTGGGCGATCTCGGGTCTATGCAGGTGCGCGCCGCACCTGCTTGAGCTACTCGGGTGTTCCTGGGTGACCTTGAGTCACCTTGGGCTGCCTGGGTGAAATGAGTCCTTGGGCCAATTGACGGGGATAGGGGGGATAAGAGGGATAACGGGGGTAAGGGGGATAACGGGGGTAAGGGGATAACGGGGATAAGGGGGATAACGGGGGTAAGGGGATAACGGGGTAAGGGGATAACGGGGATAAGGGGGATAACGGGGGTAACGGGGATAACATGTAGGGATAACGGGGATAAGGGGGATAAGGGGGATAACGGGGGTAACGGGGATAACATGTAGGGATAACGGGGATAAGGGGGATAACGGGGGTAACGGGGATAACATGTAGGGATAACGGGGATAAGGGGGATAACGGGGGTAACGGGGATAAGGGGGATAACGGGGGTAACGGGGGTAACATGTAGGGATAACGGGGATAAGGGGGATAACGGGGGTAACGGGGATAACATGTAGGGATAACGGGGATAAGGGGGATAACGGGGGGTAACCTGGATAAGGGGCATAAGGGGGGTAACGAGGGTAGCGGGGAATTATTGAATAAATTTTGAATGTATCTATGACTTTTAATTTTACAAGTAATCATTCTTTTCACTAACCCCACATAACTAACACATCATACTATAATTTGAGCTTTTTTCGTTAAGATATCACCATTTTGGTATTCGTATGACCTTGAATGATGGATTGCGTGCCCCCATATACTCCACACATGAGCAATTAAGAATGACACGACATTGAGATGGCCTTGGCATTGTGCAACATTGGGCCACTTGGGTGGTCTTGAATGACCTTGATTCACCTTGGGCCACTTGGGTGGTTCTGGGTGACGAATAAGTAAAAGATGCCCAGTTAAGATTGCATAATATAACAAGTTGTACATTTTACACTAATCCGAATAACATAGGTACATGCTATAACACACCGATGTCGGATATAGTACAATCAAAGTAATTACCCTATTAATAAAAAATATATTCTTGAATGATCTTGAACGATCTTGAGACGGGTGACCTTGAATGACCTTGAGATGTGTCACCTTGGGTGACCTTGAGATAGGCATATATATATATATATATATAGATCACCTTGGGTAACCCTGGACCACCTGGGTGGTCCCGGGTGACCTGGGTCACTTGGGTGGTCCCGAAAGACCTTGAGTTACATTGCGCCACTTGGGTGGTCCTGGGCAACCCTGAGCTTTTTGGCCTATGGCGCAGTCGTTGCAAGATTATAAAAGACGGCATCTTATGTGCAGTAAAGTGGGTAGGTCAGTAAATCATTAGACATTATCATGAGTGGAAGTATTGAAACAGATAGTGGTTATCTAAGTGAATGTGAAAATATGGATAAGGATTCCATGGACTCTATAAATAGCTGTGCTGATTACAGTAATGAGCTCGATGAGATATTGGCAAGATACGAGCATGCAGCAAATAGGGAAAATGTGTATTTGTTACATACAATTTTCCCTTTGATGACTAACGCCATTCAAATCCAGTGCGGTTTGAGTCCGGCAAGAAGCTTTAGTCCTACTGTTATTATGCAGCACAATTATAAGCCAATGAAAATATCTTTCAGCACATATGAATGGTGTACATTCACTGACATTTTGCGGCAATTACAAGCAAATTTCTTCTCGCAAACGCATGAAGGCCATCCCGACGAGTCAGAAGCAGTAACCGACAAGTGTGGGGATTACATTTACATATCCCATCTCCTCTATGAAGATGTCAAAGTAGTGAATATAAAAAAGTTTAACGCCAGCTTTGAACTGTTTGATCAAGATATAAAGGAAATTTTAATATTGGACTCATGTGTATTATCATCCCGTATTGCTATGTTAGGCTCACTAAATTTTTGTTCATATTATCATGATGTTTTAGAATTAATAAATTTCTGGCTTAAATCCAATAGAGTAACGTTAAATGCAGAGGAGATATTATCGGCGTTTTCCGATGTATCCAACGACAGTTTGTTAAGTAATGCCGTGAGTGAATATCTACACTATTATAAAGATAATGTACTGTACGATTTAAATAATAAATAACTTAAGTATGCTGTTTCTTTTATTTTAATTAGTGTTTCACAATGTCTGAGTCTGTCAGCTGCGATGAGAAAACAAATACTTGCCCCTATTGCAAAAACTAAAATTATGACGTCACATCATCACAACAAAATAAAGTCTTTTGGCGATTTTACTACCCAACCATATAAAATTATACAATATTTCACAATCCCTATCAATGTATATCGAATTTGATATTTTCCCACAACCTAAAGCCGTCAAAACATAAAAATAATGATAGAGTCATCTGAAGACCCTATATATTGAATTTGATATTCAATATGTCTCTCAAATGTCTCTGACCTAGCACTATGTGTTTTTATTTAAACTTTACTGAACTAGGAAGCACTATGGCCATGCGATTTACGTATATTTAATTTCATTTGTCTGAAAACCAGAAAAATAAGTAATATGTAAAATTTGTATTAAAAAATATATATTAGACCACATAACTCTGTATAAAAGTATTTTTACAAAGCCTTATGTACCTAAACTAACATAATTTAAATATATCCTATTACACGCACTACTAGAACTAATTTTCAAATCCTATAAACGCAAAACATAAAAATAATCATAGAGTCATCTGAAGACCCTATATATTGAATTTGATATTCATTATGTCTCTCAAATGTCTCTGACCTAGCACTATGTGTTTTTATTTAAACTTTACTGAACTAGGAAGCACTATGGCCATGCGATTTACGTATATTTAATTTCATTTGTCTGAAAACAAGAAAAATAAGTAATATGTAAAATTTGTATTAAAAAATATATATTAGACCACATAACTCTGTATAAAAGTATTTTTACAAAACCTTATGTACCTAAACTAACATAATTTAAATATATCCTATTACACACACTACTAGAACTAATTTTCAAATCCTATAAACGCTATCTTAATCCTATCTTAATACTATAAACGCTATTCTAATTGTGTCCTTTCACTTCACTTATACATCTCTATTTTTTCCTTCCTCATTCTGCCTTGTCGACGATGGTCGGGCGTGCGGCAGTCCTGTAACAAATAAAAATATGTATTATAATCAGAAAAACGTACTTTTAGTGGGTAGAGTGCTAGCTAGAGTGAATAGCACTAGAGCTGATATATATATATATATATTTATTTATTTATCTTACCGAGTGCGTCTATCAGATGTGGGACTTCACCGGAAAATCGCGCATATAGTGAAACGACATTATCTATGTCGGCAACGTCCCCAGCCAATCCCCGCATGATGATGTCGAGCTGCACCTGGTGAGCCCTAATCTGTTCCAATTGTAGCACGATGGCAGCGCGACGCGTGCCCATCATCTTGCGAAAGTTCTCGCCCTGCTCATCTATATGCCTTTGGAATTCGATCGCCCACAAATTGGCACTACGATATAGCTGGACATGTTCGTCTTCCGCATCATCGCGTAGGGCGCGATATATGTCCTCTGGCTGCAGCATAATATCCTCGGGTCCCCGCGGTGTCGATGCCACTAACGACTGAAAGTCCGGGACCTCATCCATGATTGCTCGCTCTGGACCATGACTACATCCGGCTGTGGAGATCCTGGGGCGTTTTGCGGGGGGGAGATTCTCGATGGCGGCAGGTGATGGCCACAAATCTGGACTCCCATCAGCGGCGGATTGTCGCGAATCATATGGGCCTCCGCCAACGATAGTCATGGTGTGTTTTGCAGGCAGGTTCTTGTCGGCATCTGGCGGCGTCCTCCCCTGCATAATCGGCTGGTGGGTACCGAAATCGTCATCAAAAAAAATTATACTTGCATCCAGGGTGTCACTAGCAAGGTCGTGAATCGTCTTAGCCGCAACCATGCCTTCAAAGGATATGTTAGCTTGCCGTGTGGAACTCTTCTGAGGATGACTGTTAGCGTGTTGTTTATACATTTTTCTTTTTTTAATGTAGATGGCACAAACTTCGAATATGTCGTGAGTTGTAGTATGTAAAACACGGGGGGTTTTATATATATTTGCCCGAATCTTAGGCGAACGCGCGAGGGGGCGTGCTATGCCCTGATTGGTCAAGTAATCTTTACCTGGCCAAGGGCGGGGCCGAGTTCTTGTCGGGGACATGCGACAACTAAATTACCCATCGGTAAAGGTATAATGGAGCAATAAACCAATAATTTCAATTCTGCAATTGCAGCCCGATAAGACGCCGAAATATCTATTATGTAAAATGTGTTTTTTTTAAGAATGATAGAACTTTAAACTTGAAAAAAATATTAAAGAAAATATTTTGCGATTAAAAAAGTAATATTATTTAAAAACAATCTATCACATTAAACATTTAAAAATTATTTGCGGCATGTGATCACCGCGGTTGTCCACAAGAAGCGTATTCTTTTGTTCCAATTTTGGGTGACTTTTCGAGCACTTCTGGTTGTATGTCGTGAATAACACGAATAATGTTGGCTTCTAAGGCTTCAATTGTTCCCGGTTTATCGGCATAAACTAATGACTTGACATAGCCCCACAGAAAATAATCTGCGGGTGTTATATCACAGGACCTGGGTGGATAGCTAACAGGTCCATTTCGCGAAATTAATTTGTTACCAAACCTTGTTTGCAACCACACTTTCACATACAGCGGTAATATTCCTTTGATTACGCACGTTCCTTCGGCGCATTGGTGTTTTCAAATCATGTAGAGAGTATGTGGTACGAAATCTATCCACAGTACGACGAATAAATAGCTCAGATGGACGATCATGTGGGCCATAAAATTCACGAAATCTTCTATGCGTTTGGCGAACCGACAAATGATTTTCAAAGTAAATTTGAAGAATTTGGTAGCGTTGTTCAAGAGTGAATCTATTCATGATGATTTGCCAAAGTATACTGAAAATAAATTTTGTAAACAGTGTCAGACTAACAGTTCAGTCTGATAGTAGTTGCCATGTAAAGTTCTATCAAACCTAAAAACACACCCTTTATATAGCCATATGTGAAATGTATATTAAAATACCTCAAACACAAAAAAACTACATTCACACAGCTAGGTACATAACTCTTTTTTTATTAAAATTATAGTATTTCTCAATATACTGCTTATTTATTTATAAAATCTCATAAATTATACACCGGTATTATGGTACACAAAGAAGAGTTGAGTATCACACAGCGTACATTTTTCTATAGATATGCAATTAGAGAGAGAGAGATTGTATCAATTCCATGCCATGGGAGCGAGAATGGAATGCACGGCTAAAAATATATTTTCACACCAACTTAAGTTCCAGAATTTAGCATGTACCCGGTAAATGGGTGACTGTGGAACAATAAACCTCTATTTTTAATTCATGCGGCAGGTATATCTCGTGGAGATTTCGGGGCGATTATTCGAAGAATGCTGAAAGAGGCATTCTTCTATAATTGCCCATTATTAAGCTAATTCCAAAATATGTCGACCACCCAGTCGCTTGGGAGATACATATCACCTAAAATCACACGTAAGATCACATAGTATGAGGGCTGAATATCTCAACACATAAAATATATAACAATGGGGATTTTCGGACGAGTTGGCAAGATTTCTATTGATTATATGCGGCATTGTGTCGTCATAAAATTAAGTGTCTCCTTACCTGAGCCGCAGAGAGCAATAAAAATGCCTTGAAAGGCCTTGCATTCAATTGGCACAAAATAAATATTTCTTTCATTCAAATGAGGAACCCACAAGTCGTATGTATCTATGCATACAAAGCTATTATATTGAGATAGAATAGATTATTTACTTGGCGAAAACAGTCAAGATAAAGAATTGACTTATCAATTTATTACTGCCTATTATTTTCGTAAGTGTATTCAAGAATATTACTGGAACTTACGACACTACCCATAAAATAGTAGAATAAAAACTTGGATAATTCAAAATGAAAACTTCGTATGCAACTAATGGCGTATATACACAGACCATATCATCCACTAGCCTATATTTAAAACCGGAAATCATGTGCAAATGCGATTTTATTCTGCACTAGCATGTAATTTATTATTGCTTCTTATGGGAGACAATGCCAATATTTCAGAAATTTGCATGCATGCATTTTAGAGTTTTACGTAGAACCCCAAAAAATTACAATAATAGACAGGGTGTTCCATTTAAAATAGCGAAGATGACATCAACTTTCGATATAGCCGGAAGCTTTTTAGGTGGATGCCGTTATTTTAGTTATGAATTATATGATTGGAGATATCATTGCTCGAATTTTCAAAATTAAAATCGAGGTATGTCCATAATTTTCGAAATATGTCTATAATTTCACGTCATCACGAGTGGCATCCCATATATCTTTAGTTTGCCTTGCACTATCAGAATAATAGTCATTTAAGATTGTCTATTTTATATTTTATTTTAAATTTTCAAAGTGGAGGTTTCTTGTTAACGTATTTGTTTGGTTTTATGTTTATTAAAGTAAATATATGCTGGTATATATTTTTATTTGAAACAAAAGAATATATACATATATATAACACATAGGCAGGTATTTGACAGAAATAGGAACTTAAGAGACAATTCTAATTTGTTGTTGATTGCATAATACCTAGCTATTCAGATTCACAGTTGTGACACATATAGAAATCATCTACTTTAGTGCATTCAGTGTGGGACCGATTTTTGCAGGACATGCATTGTGTCCATTGTTCACCGGGCTTGCTAGTTTTGTATGGCTCCAGGCACACAAGACAAACGCAGTCATCGACAAAGATTCCATATTTTGGCTGCTTCTCTAATAGAAGTGTTATTTTGAACATCTCTATATGCGCTTTCGTACTGCTGCAAAGTAGTTTTTCCCCGTTCTGTTGTTCGTTTTATTTTGTTAGGCATTCTAAATAAAGAAAATAAAAGTTTATATTCCTACACAGTCGGTCGTATTGATAAATTAAGAAGCTGTATCAACTAATATAATTTTGCAGCTAACTACAGAATTATCAAATTATCATATTAAAAATGACAGGGATGGTTGTAACATGTTACAATCGTCCCTCTATGGCATTGTTACAATCGTCCCTGCACGCATTTTTCACGTGATTAACATAATACTTGAATAAAACTTTTTTAAAGATTATTTTTAATCAAAATACTTGGCCTAGGTTTTAGCCAATATTAAAATTAATCGAACAAGCCAATAAAACAATTTATAATTATGTTCAGTTCTAAGATTATGTTAGATTTACATAAAGAATGAAAACTTACTTCGCATATCACCTTACACCGTATAGGTCGTAAGTCGAACTAAAACATACCACGGAGGTTATCGTTCAAATGAGTTACTCTAGATGTCACTGCTGACCCTATGATGATGGAATTTTGTGGCTAACTCACTTTAGAATGACAATAGGGCTACTGTTACAGCCAGCCCGTGTTTCGTACCTGGTCTCCCCTACATTAAAAACAACAATAAAATTATTCTGTACGGAATTTTTAATAATATTTTTATATGTACAGGAAATCTTAGATCAAAACTTGGTCCAACTAAATCCCTACAAATAGCATTTATTACTCATAAATACACATTATAAATATTAATAGTAATAAAAAAAGATCCAATTTAGACATTTTACGGTGCCTATCTCCGGCCCTGGCGCGAGCGGCGCTTATACCTCCATTCGTCTCTCGATTTCTCGCACCTTCTTGGTTGAAATTTCCAAGGCCATGTTGCGTTGTTCAATATCGGCCAACATGACCTGTCCGCGTCTAATTAGATCATATGCTGTTTCCCTCAAGGCGGCATTGCCTTGAGAAGCCATCGAATTCGTCGCATGCTCTGTCTTAATCGATTTATATAATTTGAAAAAATCATCAAATACTTTGATCTGATCCGATTGGGAGAAAACTTGGACCGACTCCGAATCGGAATTTTGAATTAATTGTGTTGGTGGCAAATCATTTGCATTCTGATTCGCAGCCGATATCGTTGTATTAGAAGCGTGAGGTAGTTCTAATACGACGTTTCCAGATTGTGAAGCTGCGGTCGATGCCCCTTTTGACATGGAGCTTTTTAGCACCCCCTTGCTTAACGGCCCTGATGACTTGCGTTTTTTTGCTTTAGGGCAGGTGGGGGTAGGTAGGGGAGCCTGCTTGCATAATATTTCCCTCAATATGGATCCGCCAACGCCCCCATCATTCTTAGAATTTCTCACCTTCTTAGAATTCTTCGCCTTCGTGTTTTTGCATGTCTTTGCATTTGAGCATGTAGGCTCGGCTACAAAATCACCGTCTAGCATAGAATTTGAATGACGATCTGTTTTAGCTTCAGAGGCGGCCTTTGTCGGGTGCGGTACTGCTTTGCTGGATGATGTCGTCGATCCAGGGTGATCGTTCACCTGGCAAATTACTGCCGGCATATGAGAATGTGCGATGTAGCCACTGGCAAGGCTGCCCTCTTGCACCTGGCGTCCTACGTTACGCATTCCACCTCTAGTTTCATCTTTGCTTGAAGCCGGAAGCGGTTCACATAATGCAGAAGCACATGCATATGTGTCGAACTCTTCTAGCATGCCGTTGAAATCGGGCATTATACTTTCAAAATCCTGACTTGTCATATGAAACATCGGCATAATATCATCTATGGGAGCAGAGGTACATGGAGCATTGTTGCGATAGTCGCCATAGGTCGGTTGTGAATCCATGGTCCGATCACCTGTCTGAGATGCATCAGCCGCCATCGCTGTTGGGATACCACGCTCTGGATTCCTAACCTCATTTTGTAACATCTGGGGCGCCGACCAATTTAGACCACCAGCGGTCTCTGACATCTCGGGTGCATACTGGGGATCACATGCATCGGGACCCTCCGATGCCTCAGGTGGTGTTCGGTAATTGGCAAAAAATGCCATGAGCGCTAACTGTTTCCCCGGATCCGTAGAATTTGACTCGTTTTCGGAGCTAGCACATCTGATACTTTTATTAGGGCTCTGCATTTTAACTCGCAGAAACGACACAAACAACAAAACGGAAGCTGAATTAAACACTGCGTTGGGGGAATGCAAAACACTCGGTGTCACAGGTGGGGTCGTTCAATGAACATTCATCACAGCACCGCTGCTTAAAAGCTCTACATCCCCACTCCTTCCACCCGTATCGAGCGTAAGCCCCCAGTGGCCCAAAGTGACACAAAGTCACTCAAGACCACCCAAGTGGTCTAAGGCGACTCAAGGTCATTCAAGACCACCCAAGTGGCCCAATATTGCACAATGCCAAGGCCATCTCAATGTCGTGCCATTCTTAATTGCTCATGTGTGGAGGATATGGGGGGCACGCAATCCATCATTCAAGGTCATACGAGTACCAAAATGGTGATATCTTAACGAAAAAAGCTCAAATTATAGTATGATGTGTTAGTTATGTGGGGTTAGTGAAAAGAATGATTACTTGTAAAATTAAAAGTCATAGATACATTCAAAATTTATTCAATAATTCCCCGCTACCCTCGTTACCCCCCTTATGCCCCTTATCCAGGTTACCCCCCGTTATCCCCCTTATCCCCGTTATCCCTACATGTTATCCCCGTTACCCCCGTTATCCCCCTTATCCCCGTTATCCCTACATGTTATCCCCGTTACCCCCGTTATCCCCCTTATCCCCGTTACCCCCGTTATCCCCCTTATCCCCGTTATCCCTACATGTTATCCCCGTTACCCCCGTTATCCCCCTTATCCCCGTTATCCCTACATGTTATCCCCGTTACCCCCGTTATCCCCCTTATCCCCCTTATCCCCGTTATCCCTACATGTTATCCCCGTTACCCCCGTTATCCCCCTTATCCCCGTTATCCCCTTACCCCGTTATCCCCCTTATCCCCGTTATCCCCTTACCCCCGTTATCCCCCTTACCCCCGTTATCCCTCTTATCCCCCCTATCCCCGTCAATTGGCCCAAGGACTCATTTCACCCAGGCAGCCCAAGGTGACTCAAGGTCACCCAGGAACACCCGAGTAGCTCAAGCAGGTGCGGCGCGCACCTGCATAGACCCGAGATCGCCCACTCAAGGACGTTCAGGGCCACCCGCTAAAGTATATTATGCAATCTTAACTGAGCATCTTTTATTTTTTCTTTAATAATTATATCAAATAAAACCAGTGTGTATAATTTAATATCATATATTTCTTAAAATCATTTTATATTTAAAATAACATAGTAGGGGTATGCTGAATATTATTTAGTCATCTATAGTCTCATCACCACCGCCATTGTCGCCATCACCGTCACTTTGCTTTAGCTGATATTTCTCAATAACTTCCTTTGGTAAATATTTTACGATTTGATGTAGAAAATGTCCTAAATTTATGCTCACCATCTCTTCACAAAACGCCTCTAAGCTTGAAATACCTCGACAATATTTTCTGCAGACATTTACACCTGCCCCGTATCTATCAGATGCCTCCATAAGACGTCGACTTCCATCATCATCTAGGCAATAATTTAGATCATAGTTTGAAGCATGCATGGAATCCATACTTAAATCATATAATTCAGAAGATAGTCTTTCAATAGCTGAATCGATATTTTCTGCTTTTGGCCACCATTGAGCCGAATAATGCATCCACATATTTGTTGCTTATCTGGAAATTGAATATTCATATAGTCCATGGATATAAAACATTTTAATTAGCTACTTACATGTGCGTGTGCGTATGTGAGGCAGGTATATCTTAATTTTGAAGACTATATCATGAAATAGATATATTATTATGGTGGCAAAATGAGCAAATGTGTGTAATCCAAATAATGTATTAAGTCGTAGGATTTCAAGATTGTTTCAATATATTCTATTTATTAACTACTTAATGCTACCAATATACCTATGTATGGCCAACAATCACTCAATATGGCGAAATTTTATTAAGGATCTAGATTTTGATCCGGCAAAGATTGGTTGACTCTGACCTAGATAGGTTAGAGTATATCCTCCCTTTGACGAATTTATTCCATCGATAATATCTGAAGGTATGAGTTCTACCACCCGTTTCGGTAAAAACGATTTAAATGTACTCATTGCACCGTCATCAAACAAAATCGCAATAATCGATTTTCCAAACCGTGTAGAAACTTCAAGTAATTCTTTTATAATATATGGCTTATCTACAGCAAGTGATTTAATTGTTTTTTGTTCTATAAATGGGGTATCTTTACTGATGAGCTCGTTAAGTTCTGATAAGCTAATATTGGACGCTGCCATTTTAAAAAAGTTGTAGAATATAGCAAAAACTATCAATAAATAAAATATAAATAATCCTCACTTAAAATAATTGAGATTGCACAACACTCTGCTCGCTTAGCTGCATATAAGATATTTGAACTGACTGTGTGTGTGATCTGTGCTACCGCTCTTTTATAATCATGCAACGACTGTGTCATAGGCCAAAAACTCAAGGTTGCCCAGGACCACATATGTGCCCAGGACCTCCCAGGTGGCCCAAGGTGACACAAGGTCGCTCGGGGCCACCCAAGCGACCCTCTTTTATAATTATGCAACGACTGCGTCATAGATCGAAAACATGCGGTCGCCCGGGACCACCCAAGTGGCACAATGTAACTCAAGGTCGCTCGGGACCGCCCAAGTGGTCCGAGGTCACCCTGGACCACCCAAGTGGCCCAGGGTCACCCAAGGTGACCTATATATGTCCATCTCAAGGTCACCCAAGGTCATCTCAAGGTCACCAATCTCAAGGTCACCGTCTCAAGGTCGTTCAAGGTCATAAGTCTCCTGGACCACCCAAGTGGCCCAGGGTCACCCAAGGTGACCTATATATGTCCATCTCAAGGTCACCCAAGGTCATCTCAAGGCCATTCAAGGTCACCAATCTCAAGGTCATAAGTCTCCTGGACCACCCAAGTGGCCCAGGGTCACCCAAGGTGACCTATATATGTCCATCTCAAGGTCACCCAAGGTCATCTCAAGGCCATTCAAGGTCACCAATCTCAAGGTCACCGTCTCAAGGTCGTTCAAGGTCATAAGTCTCAAGGTCATTCAAGGTCATCCCGCGCCCCAAGGTCACCCCCGCGCCCCCCCCCAACCCCCCGCATCCCAAGGCCACGCCCCCCACCACCCGGTGGGCGCGCAATCGGTATTACTTCTCTACTACGCTGCAATTGATTGATAACTTAATATATTAATAACAAAAAAGCAATTGATGCGAAACATAAAGAACATGGAGAACAAATGTGGTCGATTGACACGAACATGACCTGAGTTAATCCCACCAGTGCGTGCAGGTGACACACAATCTAATCCCTAAAGCGTACATTCACGGTCTAGCTCCCACCTATGGGATTCCCAATGATTAGAACTGCCCATGTTTTATTTATGTCGGTATTGTTATAGGCAGGCCGATCCAAAAAGTCAGATGATTTACTGGGATGCTATTATCGTTGTTAAGTACAACATTTGTAATGTTCCGTGAAAAGTAGCAATCATGCAGGTGCCATTAAGGTTGGACAATGTATCTGACTGATAAATCAATACCAACATTATATAAACAACAGACTAGAAGTGGGAGAAAATCGCTATCGCGATTTCCCATTTCTAGCCCTACCGGGGGTCAGCCAAGATACATTGTTAAAGAAATTTTGTATCTGGAATAATGATGTAATTATACTAAACTATTTTTCTTAATATTTTGATGAATTTTAAGGGTACTCTATTCTTGATAGTAACACATCATAACTTTTTAAGTGTTGAAAGTAGAATTTATTTTTCAGTAGACATTTTTATCAATTTTATCAATGGGACCCTCCGTTACGGTTCGGAGCCCCGCCCGCCCTTCGAAAAGGTGGAAAGGCGGCGTTAAAAAATATATTGCTGTCATAATTGTTGCAGTAAATTAATATTGTAGATATTTACTTTTGTAAACTAAAATGTGAATATTAAAGACTGCCAAAATGAACGAATTAATCCTAAACTTTACCTGCAGAAAGAATACACACTTAGGGCAATGAAACAGAATAACTGAAGACTAATAGTAATAAATAATTGGAATTAAAAAGTAAAAAAAAAATTTTCTCAAGCGTGATTCGAACTCGCGAAATCAGCTTTACGATGTTTGAAATCCTACAACTATACCATTGCGCTACCGCATCACTCGTTATAATTTGACGCTGAGAGAGTTTTAAGTATGTAAACTGTACGTGTCAACCTGAAAAATTAATTTTTACCGATATTCTAATTGGAAAAGCATTTCGCTTCAGTATTTTGGTAATCAGAAGTAATTACACAGTAAAAAAAAATGAGTAATTTTAACACTGAATCCACACTCATCAGTGTGCATATAGTCCACACTTGGCAGTGTTAGACATATCAGTGTATTATTACATTACATAAAAGTCATTTAACACAGCAGATTTTACAAGGTAATGTGTAATAGTTAATTATTCACCGTGTAATTATTCCATATTTATGACGGATTGATTCATTTTTAACACAGAATTTTGTAAATTTTACTACAATTTATGAGTACTTCTACAAACTTGACGGGTATATCATTCGTGTAATATGAGTTCTAAAGGTTTAGTTATTATACCACCCAGTTCGTGTTAAAAATAACACTGCAGCAAATTACGATTATCACTTAGTAATTTTACTATTTGTCTTTTTTTACTGTGTAGTACTATCGATTCCGTTAGCAATATTTCTCATTGGAAAATAACCTATCTGAAGCTTAATTAATTTGACAGTTTTCATGCTTGTGGTTAGTTCAATCTCACATCGACAGATAAAATGAGAAAGAATACGAGACTAGATTTTCGGAGACGAAATAGACGTTGAAGGAGTGGTCGTACGGTCTCGAAAAAAAAAATCAAATGATTAGACAAAGGATGGAACTTTCATGTGAAGCAGTTCTCGAAGCCGTAAAAATTATAAAAAGGCTCAAGGGGGTCCTGCGAAAAGTCGGGATTTCAGCAGGCGTGATGCGGCCATTAGGCGCGAGAACAAACGCCGGTGCTAGCCGCATCTCTCTTACCTAACGGCAATGGACGAGAATTTTGCAGAGGCTTTTTGAAAAGGCGTTTAATTGGGATAAGGCTTAGGAAAATAGACGAAAATGCGCCTAAGTATAGGAGAAAGGCTTGGGACGCAACCTTTAGTAGCCCGCAGGGATCGTTTCGCGATCCCCACTCGGAGGAGATAGCTTAGAAACTTTGTCGATTTGTCAACGCAATTTAGAGCGCTACAGAATCGACGCGTTTTAATATAAATGGATTGTAAATAGTTATCTAATTTGGTAATTTTGGATTTTCCAAAACTTTAATTATGTTTGTGGCCCTTTTCAGAATAATTATATTAACCATTTTCGTATTACATGAGGGATAGGTACCTAAAGGGTTTAGGTACCTATCCGGTACCTAAATCCTGTATCCTATATCAGAAAAATCTGATAAAAGCAAATTTTGTTTCACCTCTAAGATTTATTCATTCGCTGATAACTCATCATATCATATAGTCTTGCTTGTATCTCAAATATATTCTTTAGTTGTTACATTTTTTTTTGCCTTTGAATATTAATTTATCTATGTTTTATATATAGGTATGTTTTGAAAGCAAATGAGAGCATTTATTCATCTCAATGGTTCTTCCAGAGAAGTAAAGTTCTTATTAATTCATTAAGAATCACAGATGTGGTGCCGCAGCACAGCACAAAATATTTACACATTCGCTGAATTAAACAACCTCATAAAACATACAGTAGTTATTCATGCAAACAGAGCATGAAAATATTTTATGGATACATATTATACTCGTGAGACCCCTTAAACACTAGAAAAGAAATGTCTAATGACTTTGATCCGAAATGACCATGACCAATACTTCTAAGAGTTGACATTTCCATACGAAGTACAAATATTTCGATGCTTTTAATGATTTATTGATATCGGTAGGAATAGAAAACATAAAATGAGATATTAGTGTTAGATTGGTGTGAGATTGGTGTTACGATTTCAGAGGAGCTTTCTTGGTCCCCACATATTTTCAAAATATGCAACAAAGCCAAATCAACACTATTTATGCTCACCAAAACATTTACTGAATTATCTCCTCAGCAATTCACAAGATTATTTTATATACTTATACGTGAGACCTATCTTGGAACACGCAGGACCCGTTTGGAGTGTGGACTGGATTCGAGACAAAACACTTCTCGAATCTGTACAACGTCAGGCCACCCGTTCAATGTATGGACCCACAAGACCTTCTTATGAGCAACGATTGGCAGAACTTAACATGACATCGTTTAGTGAAAGACGTTCACGAGGAGATCTTATCATTACATATCGTGCGCTGAATAATAATTTTGGGGTGGAACTCGGGAATATCTTTTCGTTAAATCACAATGAACGACTACGTGGACATTCCTGGAAACTGACCAAAGAGAGGTTTCATTGCAGAGCACGGCAAAATTTTCTTTCCAACAGGATTTTCTCTGAGTGGAACGCGTTACCTGCCGCGGTTGTCAACTTCACCTCAGTGATCAGTTTCAAGAAAAACTATGATGCGTGGAAAGCTTCTATGTGACAATATGTGTTTTGTGTTCTATTTTGTAATTGTAATGCACTAATTCTGGCTATAGGATATAGTTTACCTTTTAGTTATTGTGTAACTGTGTTGTTACACGCTGATGTTAATTTAAATTTTTTTTTTTTGGAATTAATTTTCTATTTTTCACCTTTGTTGTAGGATTATATAGGTCTTAAGACCTTAATTCCCAATCTAATTGAAATAAATACTAAATACTAAATATAGTGAATGGCAAATGGAGCTCTTAATACAACAAAATGATAATTAGTACCATAATTCAAATTAATATCTACATTTTACAAATTGATTGTGGACATTTTGTTATAATGATATTTTTTCTTGGTTTCTAATTTGCTATGTAAGAGCAAAGTATACCAAATTTTTTTGTTATATTTTTTCTAGTTTGTTCTTCATTACTTCGAGTAATGTCATTAAATCCGTTAAATGTCAACTATTTGACAAAACGACGTAAAATTCAATTATATAACCTAAAGAAATTAATGTTTATTTAAAAATATGTTAAAGAAAAAACCAAATTTTCTCGAAAAGAGTCACTGGCGGTATGATATTGCAAATGATAATAATTTGGCGTAAAATCCCAGTGCGCCCACAATATTCGATAAAACAGATTATTTCCGGTTTGGTCGGAAATCAGATCCAATGTTTTCAATAAAACCTTGTATTGCGTGGTATGTTTTTTGTGACGTAGGTAATTCAGAATCCAGTGATACGTAATACACCCCCATTCAGGCATCATTTTGAATGACATTGATATCGAAATCTACATTATTATAAAACTAACAAAAGGTAAACATTCAGTGCTTTTTGCTTATATAATATTATTTAAAGAAACTTTGACTATTGAAATATATAAAAAGTACAGGTAATCTCATTAATAACACATTTTGAGACTGGCACATGTAAAAATATGGATTTTGCACATTATCATTCAAAATATGTTTCTTGAGGACGTTATAACGCTGGTTTTGCGGCTTCTGCGGCAAAACAAATTAAAGGAACTGAACTGATTGTAATTATCTAAAGCAGGAACATCAAACGTTTTGATTCTGTGACTCAAATTAATGCTAAATATATAATTGAAACAAAAATTTGTCTTAATACATTCAGATGTAAAGCCTGTATCAAAAGCTAAAAATAGAACTTAATGTAACTAGAAGATCGTCATTTCATAATCGTTTGAGTTGTAATTACTTATTTGATTTTATTGGTTCATATCCTTTCGTTGAACAAGATATTCAACAGTGCATTTTTAAAGCGAGTGATATTAAATTTTCTATAAAATTTGCTTTATTACAAAGTATAAATTCACTGCAGGTACAATAAGATCTTATTACTTATATTATATTATTCCCAGAAGTTTCACATTTAATAACAGAGACTTTATGACTGTCAGGTTACAGAAAAGTTGGAAGAATTATATCACCTCTTCTAATGTCTGTGTTGAACTGAAACTGTAATATAGCACAGTATTTTTTCTATTAATCGTCATGTAGAGTGACCAGCATAAACTACGCATCATAGGGGAAAAACGTTTTATTATAAAATTTTTATTTGGTCAAGTGTTTCTGTTTCTTAAGAATCCTTAAAAGGCATAGAAACAGGGCCGTTAGTCTATTTATTGGTTTGGTTTTTTGTTAAATTCTATTAATTGGTTCAAAATTAAATAATATTGCAAATTATCTTCTATCAACGATGCATGTACGTGCATATGAAAAAGTTGTTTGAAATAAAATGTCAGATACAAAAAATTTGTTGGACAACAAAAAACAATTTATGGAAAAAATAAAAGAACAACTTTTTACAAATCGGTGTTGTTATAAAAAATAACGTAGCGTCGTAAGTACAGTATTACCACATATACACTTTTACAACACAATACAATAACAAATCTATTTAATTTATGTTATTGGTTTCTAAATGAAATAGATTTGACACTGAACGGTGTAAGAGATATGCCTGTGCCCTTTTATGAAGCTACGTGAAACAAATTTGTAAGTCTTACTCCCCAAAAAGAAACAATGAAGCAGCTACAGTGTAGGGTAACGATATAAAAAAGGATATTTGGTATGTTAAGTTTTATCTTCAATTGTCCCCTAAATTCACAAATAGCTATAAAACTGCATTGGAAATTTTTTTTTCAATATTTTTTCATGTAAATTCAACTTTTAGGACATAATTTATTTTTAAGACTCTGCTCTGCTAAATAAATTTTGGCATTTTTAATGAAACGGAAATTACAGACTATAACAATATAGATCTAATACAATATACAAATTTATAATAAAAAAATTATATATTATAAAAGGACAATATTTTATAGTATTGTAGCGAAGGAATATTTCTACTAGATTCAATTGAGGTCCAACCGTTGGTCCTACTGAGAAAACAAAATGTTATTTATTATATGGTACCTGAAAATTACTTTCAGGTACTATTGAAGGTATAAAGGTACTGTTGAAATAGATTAATGGGTTTAAATTAATGGGTTTTCTCATGAGTCCGTTTTAAACGTGTTGTTTAAAACGATTATACGATTACTTTTTGCATGGCCAAACTGAATATTTTAGAGTAAACAGCGACCTTCTTCTATTTACTAATAAGTTGAAATAAAACTTCATATAGCTACACTGAACAATTGTTAATTCAATAACAAAATATTCATATCATTTGAATTTTGTTGTATTTCCATTTCATAAAATTTTATTGTCATCGTGATTTGGTTCCGGTTTCACCAATTATTTTTTAAATAGATATTATTGTTATATGTTTAATAATACGTCTCAAATTCATTAACTTAATCTTTCCTGTTTAGTTAACATTCACCTCAAATAATTTCCTTCTAAGATAAAATTTGTGTTGAACTCATCCTTATGAGGGCATTTCCCTATCGGTGGTGCAGTTTAGTGTGTAGACAGCTTAGTTCACAGATTCTGGGTACGAATTCCCATTCTACTGGACAATTTTAAGGCAGAGACACATTGGCAGAGTTGGAATGGAGAGTAGAGTCTTACCCTCCATATAGTCCTGACTAGAGCTCGAGTGATTTTCGTTTTGTTTTGGGCTACTCAAAAAAGTAGCTGTAAGTTTTTATGAGACAAGCGAATTGGTTTAAAAGAGGAAGTGATTGATGCGGTTCAAAATTAATTGTGTCGTCAACCAAACTAATTTTATTGTTCGGAAATCAGGGATCTACCTGAGCGGAGGAATAAGTGTATTTTATGGGGTGTTCATAGGTTGCAAAATAATATATAAATGCAGATAATGCTGCATCAGAAGTTGTATTTCTCAGAAAATTCAGTGCAGTAAATTAAATGCAGCGTCAAACTTCTCTGGCAATAAGAGACTAATATTAATATACAGTGTGAAATAGGCCGCTCATGGAATAAAATTATTTGTGATGTTATTTTAAATATTTAAGAAAATCGCTGAGACTGGTCGATTTTTAACTAACCTTTTTTTTTAAATGGAGTACCATTTTATTGAAAGATTCTTGATGAACTGACTTCAAAGACTTATAATACTTTTGCCTAAGTAATTTAATACATGATAAAATTTATAAATTCTTAAAATACCATTATGTTTAAAAGGTGCTTAAGTAGGTAAAGTTAAATTTTATTCCATTAGCATGGACTTTCACGCTGTATATTATGCGTATAAGTATGTGTATGTGTATAAGTATGAGAGGATTGAGATAATTTCGTTCAAGGTCACTTGATAAAACGTCCTTGCGAACAGAGTTCATTCATAATACGCGCACTGTGTAACTATTATTAGCTAAATACCTATTAACACAAATTAAACACATTTCCTCCTAAACGAGGCGCACATTAAATAACGTGGATGGCTCATAACTAGTTATAGGTAGTAGTGACTCTAAAATTAGGATGAAAATCCGCGGTAGCTCACGGAATACGTTTCACAGCTTAATTTCATCATGCCCTTCGAAATACGTTATTATAATAATAACCTCTGTAATAACTAACATATATACTTCAGAAGAATATAATGTACCTACTCGAGTACAATGTGCTTTAAAACCAGTTTGAATGTATGTGTGTGTGTGTGTGTGTGTATAATGATATTAAAAATAATGTTGCTATTATTTATCGAATTAGATTGTATCAATAATTGAAAATAACTAAACAATTTTTCTTCTTCAGTTGGGAGACCTTCGGGAACATTTTGAAATTGATCTCTTACCCACACGTATCTGGCTATCAAGTTGTCATCAGCAATAAAATACTTTCTAAAATTCTTTGTTAACAGAGTTAAATAATTTTCAATAGTTGCAAAAACAACTTTGATGTGTTGCTATTTAGTCTTATCTATAGGTTTTTATGTTTCTACTCCATAATTCCAATTTCCTACAAAAAACATTTATTTTCTCATTCGTGTTCAACATATGTGCGTTTGTGCCTTGGAGTTGAAGATTTATGATATTTAATTGCTTGAATTACCTCAACAATTACTCAATTTAATCAAAAATAAGTAAACTAAGATTTGCTCGGCCTCCGGGCAGTTCCATTGCTCTTCCAGAAAAATTGCTATTTTATTTCTTAATTCATACACATGTTGTAAACATTTCTCACATGATAACCATCTTGCTTCGCAATAAAACTATGGCTGAATATCCTGCATCCATGTATTTGCAAAGTGAAGAAAACAGTCTTGATTTTAAGGCCTTTATATCTAAATAATTCAATACGGATGCAACCATCGTTAGCAATATACTCAGACTAGGATTAATTTGACAGATTCTCTGTGAATTATGGAATGTATTCGGACATGCTGTGGAGAGTATTCATCTTACAAGCGCTTGAATACCAGTGCTGGTAAACCCAAAATTTATATTCTTGATTTTATTTTCGGAACTACGCTATGTGAACTTGTGGAGGCTTCACTATCGTCCAATCCCCTTGAAGGATTACGCCCACTTAAAGATGTATCCATGATTCTCTGGTTTAATATAGTTTAATTCTCTACCGCGAACTGAAGTTGATACGTAACAAACAACATTCACAATCTAGCGATCGACTCGTTTTACATCATTTCGGGACATACTTCTCAGGAAACCCCGATAAATTTCGGTGCGGTGGGCGATAGAGAGGCATCGGTACAGATTTTACCAGTACAGTGAATTGGTATTATTTTAACGGGATATTCAAGATTTATTGACACACCCAAGTCATAGTGACAAAATATATTTCAGTATCTACTGGTATTTCAGCACAATTCTAATAAATTGTTGTAAAATTGTTGCAGTTAGGTACGATTAAAACTGATATTGAAAAGTGGGCCACAAACACTAAGAGGTTGGTTCCCTTTCTTATCAAGGTCAAGGTCATCAAGGTTAGTTATCAAGGTCATACATTTTTTACTTGAAGCTATTATATTTTTTCGATGTTAAAAGACCGGTGTATCCTAGTCTGTTTAAAACTAACATTTCCAACAAAAATATATTAACTTGAGAACGTTTAAGTATTTCATGTATGTTGTTTGCGTATATATCCATATTTCGTAATACCACTATTATTTTAATTTCCATTTTAAATAGTTCTCCGTAAAAAAATATTCAAGTGCCTAATGCTAGTATCATAAGTATTCATAAAATGACCGTTATGACCGTTTAGGTCATAAGTATTCATACAATTACTTAGTCCAATCGATAATAATTAACAGAGATAATAAAAAACACCCTATAGCTGTTCTGTGTTTTAAGACATAAAAAATATGTATACTTACAATTTGTTGTGTAAAATGATATACTTCTTAAAGTAAAAACTAAATACTTCTGTGTATACGAAAACTAACTAATTAAATAACTTCTTCATATTCTATAAGCGACATTCTGCCTGCTCCTAATGACTTTTCGGAAATAACATCACCATGCTTCCTGGTCTAACTTAACGTGGCGAAATGTCGCAGAACTGGACTTGACACTTGAAATATTTATAGAGGCTCTAACTCTTTCCTAGTAGACTTCATTTCAAGTTGGCGAATAAGTTTCTCCACAAAACAAAGTAATACATGATGTAGGGAGCTATATATTAACCGTTGAACATACAGAGGGATTGGTACGAGAAATTTATCACTAGCTTTGGTATTATACCTTCCTAAAACAAGTAAAAAAATGTAGTCACATTTAAACAAACACGTTTTGTTCACTTTTTGTGGGTAGTTAGTCGTTTGCAGAATGTGTTTTACGGTTTTTGTGCCCTTCATAAATATTCACAGAAGCGGTTTAAAATTTTTAACGTTTCCAAGATTTTAAAATATGAGAATAGCTACAGGGCGTTTTATATCTGACATATAATCTCTGTAAGATATTATATTTATATTAAATTGTGTAGTGAAATCAGTTTATTCACATTTTTGTATAGCTTTCTATCTCCTTTCAGCAGTATAAATGTGAAGGTAGTCAAGTAATCTGATGTTTTACAATTTGGTTAACTAGAAGGTGTTTAAAAAACCGCTTACAGAGAAAAAAATTGAATTTAGAATACCCAAGAACTTAATCACCTAATTGCAGTAACTAGTAAAATAAAAGCATTATAGTCCGTGTTTAAAATGTATCCCGTGTGCAACATTGTGTGGGAATACGTCAACATTTTCGTAAAAATGTGTACATGAGGAATATTTCTGGGGAGTCTCTCGCAACGATGGCAGAAAGTATAAAGTTCATTTAGTTAAATATAATTTTTTAATGAATTTTATGAAGAAATATTTCCTTATACATCTACTACTGTGTATGTTTTTAACAAGATTACCCCTAGGGAAGAGTGAAAGCAGGATGAATGTATTATTTCTACATTGCCATTGCTAACATTATATTAATTGCCGAAATTATCATTAACAACAAAAACCGTTCTAAAAACCCATAAGGCTGGGTAATAGGGGGTGAGTGGTTATAATAATACTTAAGAGAGCGTTTAATATCGCGATTGTGATCAAGGAATACCATTTTGTTATATTTTTTGACTCAAAATAGAGGAAGAGGATAAAATAAGAAACTATTCAGTTAAAACTATTCGTTACTGTCAGATTCAAACATCAGCTGATGAATTTGAATCATCTCAATTATAGATGATTTGGTATGAAATTTCACATGAAGATCACACAAAATTCGCGAAAGTAGCGGTAGAGGCGCTACCTTCAACGGATCTAGAGACTCATAAGTTGGTCTTAAACATTTCTCGCGATTGCCGGCACCAAGGCAGATAAACATATTGTCGGATGGTAACATAGGTGTTCGTCTTAAAAACCAACACCAAGTATTTGGCAAAAAAATCTGATTGAAGGATACGTTTTGTGTCAGTCACTTTATGGTAAAATACCATGAAGAGTTCAACTGATTAAATTCGCCTGATAAAAATCATGAAAATTGGAATTTCTTGATGTGGTCTATAATTTCTTGATCCGTAATGAGTCCCGCCACTTCAAACTACCTAAACCTCTGAAAGATTTTCATATGCTGTCTAAGATGGATGTTCCACAAAATATTTAATTGTTTTTTTTATGAAAGCAGACAACATTTAGTACTCCTAATAGTTTTTTTCTATTTAGTTTCTCAGCACTATCTATTTCAAGGTACATGCAATAAAATAAGTAGGTACATCTAATTTCACAAAAGAAATAATTAATATACCCGAATCAAATAACCTATTTATCCTTATGCTTGGTGATTTATGATTTATAACCAATATAATTAAGGTTTTCTTTCACATATCCTCCAACTCTCACTGATCAAGCAACATAATATTTTTTAATCGATTTTAGAATTTATTCTAAAATTTATTGAATTATTTCGTAAAACCACTGGAGGTTAATGATAGAGAAAAATGACATTATCACATGGTATTTTAAGTATCGACCAACTTTTGTGTTGTTTAAGGCTATTTTTCGCACTAAATCTTTAAAATAGAAAATGGTAGGAATAATACCTTCATCTCCTCCTTTCACCCTTTCCTAGGAGTACACTGTAAGTAGCATACCTAAAAAATGTCTACTCCCAAAGATCCACAAAGAATTTCACAAAGATTAAACCTACATATCTAAAATCTGAGATTTGTATGGGGGGAGGGGCGGCATGTTCAGTAAGCTGCAATTGCTCCTGAGGAACGAGTTGCGTTGGAAAACCTCATTTGTTAGGGAGACAGCCAATCATCAAGCAAAGTTAATCTCTCACATTAACACCATATATATAATACTACTATATTGAGCTAATCGAGTTTGTTTTGAAGCCACTTTATGAGATAGAGTTATATATTTCGTTCTCTTTCACGGACAAATGTTTCTTTGCACATGCCCACGTGTTGTCCAATCAAATCCAAGAATTTCAATGTGGCACCAAAGTAAAGAAAGACTGGGCTTTTGTTTTGTCATATACAGTGTGGTCCATTATGAAACCAGGACACCCTTCTAAAAAATTTTTGGGAAGCGCGATTCCAATGAATTTTTTTTGTATATATTAGCTTCCTAGATGTACTTATTGAACATAATATGTTCAATACGATGATCCAGCTGCTAATCCTCAGACTACTACGATTTTTTTCAATCAATTTTTTTAAAATTACTTTAAGGATTTAGGGGTATAGGGGACTACTGTAAGTAAGTAAAGGAACAGTATTCTAAATTAACAATAATTATTAGAGTGTTCAATGCCTGCTATACCTTTTAAGCGAGACACAAATTCAATAAACTTGAAGTATAAGGCTCTATAAAAAAAAAATTATTCTTCGATACAAATTGATGAAATTTGGGCCACAGGGCAATTTCATCAATTTTTAATAAAAAAATTCTTAAAGTAATTTTCGAAAAAATTGGTTGAAAAAAAATCGTAGTAGGCTGAGAATTAGCAGCTGGTGATAGGTTCAACAAGTACATCTAGGAGGCTAATATATATATATATATATATATATATATATATATATATATATATAAAAAAATTCATTGGAATCGCACTTACCAAAAATTTTTTAAAAGGGTGTTCTGGTTCTTAATGGGCCACCCTGTATGTGTTTTGTCATATATGTGTTTTGTGGTGTGGTTATGTCACAGTTTATCTTTTGTATTTCATGTATATTTGTATTTCCAGAAAATAAATTTGTGTTTTTCGTAGTGCCGGCAATTTTGAAGTGTTTTATTCAAGTGTATCTTGTAGTTGTAGTTTTGTTCATATATTAGACTTATTAGCGATTACGACATTTGCTCATCAAATTATTTCGACGGTATTTTTACAGTCGCAACTACAAAAGTGTAGGTACATAAGAACATTTTGTAAATTTAAATATGTAGTGAATTATATGAATTAATTATAGGTACTGTACCTCATTTTCATTAATTTAATTCCACAGATATCGCAAAATGCCGAAACGAAAAACTCAGTCGAGGTTTTGACTTTTGTGCGAAGGAAATAGGTATTCCATATGAAGTCGCATACCTTCAGTATGTATTTTTAAAATTTTCTTTTCAAATACAAACTGCATCCACTATTTTGGTAAACTTGATAAATACGGGTACATCCCAATAACAAGATTGAAAAACCGTTATATGTAGATAAAATACGATATAAAATAAAGTTAATTTATTGTATTCTACAGTATATGGAGCAAAATTCCCGCGGTTTGCTGCGCATGCGTATTTGGTATTTTGTCCGTGAAAGAGACAATAGATATGATTCTGGACTATTCTAATTTGGCTTCACATGTGAAACATGGTAAAGATTACATACGCTCCATATAGTAGTATTATATATACAAGGTGTCCACCTAGTGCGCGTAAGTCCAATATCTGGGTTAATAAAAGAGATAACTTAATTTTTTTTTCTACAGGGTTGTCTAATATCCCGAGCTGCACAAAATGAAAATATATTTACATATTCAGGGTGTTCAGTTTTTCCTAGACAGGTACCAACTTCGTTTTTCTAAATGGAAATATATATTTTTTATTGCTTTTTCGAACTAAACCCTTGATTTTAGTAGGACTTTCATCAGCCTTCCCTATACCTAACTTAAACTGTTTTTGAAATATTGACTGGTGAATATTGACATTTTTGCAACTTTGACACCCTATAAAATCTAAACGGTTTGAGATCAAGCAAAACGGTTTGCACATTCCTATCTTAACTTTTTATAAGCTATCGTTTGATACTAATTTCAAATGTATCCAGGAATTAAAAATTTTCCGAAAATTTTGAAAATTTTTAATTCTTGGATAAATTTGAAATTAGTATCAAACGATAGCTTATAAAAAGTTAAGATAGGAATGTGCAAACCGTTTTGCTTGATCTCAAACCGTTTAGATTTTACAGGGTGTCAAAGTTGCAAAAATGTCAATATTCACCAGTCAATATTTCAAAAACAGTTTAAGTTAGGTATAGGGAAGGCTGATGAAAGTCCTACTAAAATCAAGGGTTTAGTTCGAAAAAGCAATAAAAAATATATATTTCCATTTAGAAAAACGAAGTTGGTACCTGTCCAGGAAAAACTGAACACCCTGAATATGTAAATATATTTTCATTTTGTGCAGCTCGGGATATTAGACAACCCTGTAGAAAAAAAAATTAAGTTATCTCTTTTATTAACCCAGATGTTGGACTTACGCGCACTAGGTGGACACCCTGTATGATTAACACTAAGATTATTTTCATCCTAGGCACGCATGTCAGATTGGTTGTCGACCCACCCTTGCGAACAGGTCTTGATCTACGAGTAGACAATTTAATTAAAAATTGTCTGGCGGAATGGGGATTCGAGCCCAAGACTCCTGGGTTAAGCGATCGAGACACTGACCCGACTGAGAAATATTCTGAGAAAATGTTTGCACACCAAATTAACTTTCTTCTCTTCGGGTAATCTTAAAATTTTTATAAAAATTTTGACATATCAAACAATATTCCCCACGAAAAAAAACTGTTTGCCAAAGCTTCATATTCTTGTACCAATCTACCTTAAGTGAATTTAGCAGAAAGATTAAAAAGCGACTACATATTACCGTAAGATTGATAAGTACAATATATCAGTTGCAGATATTTCGTCAAAAAATAATATTCTATTAACTAAAGGGCTTCAGTTATTTTGTAATTATACATTTTCTATCCTCTAACCGAAAGGCAGAACAAGAACCGCAGGTTTAATTAATTCGGTTTTTTATTTGAAGGCTTTGAAGTTTTTTCTTTGACATAGTCACAAAACATTTTTTATGCGTATACCTATCATATTTCCCAGGTAAAAATCGTGCTAAAATAATGCAAATATTTACGTTGAACTTTTAATAAAGCCCCCTTTGATTCATGCTGTACATATTCTGAGATGCTAGCTAAAATTGCATATTTTAGAGCTACGCATTTATTTATAAAATCGCTGGCCGATAAAGCACAAATAATTAATTTATTTTCAATACTAATCTGTATTTAGTATTGACAGTGTTTGATGATTGACCCCGAATATGTAAATACGGCGTTTGTATAAATACTAAATGCATATAATACTGTATTCTGGATAGAAAAACATTTTTTTCACTTTTTATCATCAGAATGGACACAAAGTCAAGCTATTGTAATAAACATTTTTGTTACTTTTGTGTAAAAGCATAATTTATTCCAGTAATTCGATTTAAAATGTATATACTTTGTTTATATTTTTTAAACGTTCCTGTATTAAATTCAATTATTATGGATTTGCAGAGATTTTATGGAAAAGATTGTAGCAAAGTAACCTCTAAAACTGAAATGCAATAATTTCTTTGATAGCTCTATAAATTTCGAAACAGATAATATGCATAAATAAAGTTAATACAATATAATACTTCGTATGCTTTCACGAGCTGCGTCAGATGAATTAGGTACGTATATTTTGGAATGGCCGAACATTTGTTATTAAACAAAGATCATAACGAAACAGTCCTGAAAAGATATATAAATCAATTTAATTATGTGAATATTATATTCCCAATATGATATTTGTATGGTAGACGAAGGTTTTTTTTAGTTAACGTGTTATTTAATAATTTATTTTTTCCACTATTTTAGCAAAGAATCTACATCTTAACAAACAATTCGTTTGTAATTTGCTACAATTCCTTTGTAATTTTCCTGAGAATCAATGCTTTTCTGTTTGCGCTTGATTAATCTAATATCATGTCGAATTTCTTTCAGTCATTTTCAATCCCCTTGCTTTACAAAAGGCTACAATTTGTACCTCATAAATTATTTGTACAGCACACCGCAGATCTCGTAAATCCGTTTGAGGATTCTGAATTTTCAGGAATACTAAGCTTCTTAGATTTAAAGCCAACTTATTGGGAAGTTGGCATGGGCACGGGCAGAAAGTTAAATGAAAATAATCCTTAGTGCAAGGTGCAGCGCACGGCAAAATATAAACTTTATCATGTCAAAGCAGATTCGACAGAAGGGCGCGTGTGGGCACATCCGAAACAGGGATATCTGCCCAGATCGTAAAGCATCTAGCCCCTCAAAGATTATGCATGAAAAGTAAGAAAGCACAAAAGGCATTTTAGAGCCTTTTAATATAATTGTCTTTTGTTCTGTGGTTGTTTTATTCGCTGTATTATCTTTTGTATAGGACCTGATGTTTACGGTTTCATTAACTCAGCAGTTATAAGGAATTTAAATTGAGATTTTTAAAGCTTGGATTTTATGTTATTAAAACATTTTTTTTTTGTTTGTGAAAAATACATTCGGTGTAACCCAGAAATATACAAATTGCAGATAAAATCACATTAACAAGGTATTTAAGTATCCGAGGACCTAAGGCAGAAGTTTAATGTAGATGAACGTTTTATTGCAGTATCCTAGTCGTTGCTGTTTTTCATCCTAAATGGTGCGTTAATTATGTCTCACGCTAATAGTGCAAAATTTTAGAAAATTTTATTGTATGCGCCATAAGCCACAATAAGTTGTCTTTACACTAAGGTGGAGGAAGATAACTCGATTTTTTTTGCTTAATCGATTTACACGAATCAATTTGTTAAGCTCGGTACTGACTTGAGCAAATTTGCGCGCATTGGCGCTGTGCGCGCAAATTTATTCAGATGCGTACGGGAGGAGCTAGCGTGCGCGTAACTTCTGACACGCACGAACACACTCCGTCGCTTGTCGGTCTTAGAAGAACCTTTAGAAGTTATGCGCACGCATGTTCCTCCCGTACGCATCTGAATAAATTTGCGCGCACAGCGTTCGTGCGCGCAAATTTGCTCAAGTCAGTACCGACCTTTAGAGTAAATTGATTCTTGCACTGTACCTTGAACGATGAATACACATCCCGCAATTCCAAACGCAGATAGAATGGTGAAATTATTTGAAATATATAAATCAAAATCCTAATAAACCACTCGTCAACTACAATAATTATCAACCATAATTTTAAAATAAATAATTTTTCTAAATACGCGTTCAAATGGGCGACTCATTCAGCTCTTTTCTGAGACATGTACAACACCGAAAAGACTTTAGAGGTCGAAACAGCGATCATTTAGTGTTGGTAGTGGCATATTTAATCAAACATATTACCACTTAATAAAGGTAGTTAGTAAACTGTTCCTTTACCGTATATTTCATTAACGGCAATTCGTCCAAGCTAATTATCTTATTTGTACTAATAAAAAAAATTAAGGTATAATCATATAAACCGTGATACTTTGAGTTAGTGAGGTGTTCGCAGTTTAAATAGTTGAGGGAAGTTCACATGAGTTAATTCCAGTTTGCTTTAAATCTGCATAGACTAATGTAGAACAGGGTAAATACTACCCGGATAATAGAACGTCATCGTAGTCAGCACTAATGGAAGTCGTATACTGCATACTCCTTGAGTGAACCCATGATTATCTTCGGAAATGCTTTGCCTTACCACTAACAGTCATACGTTCACATTCAATGGATTAATGCGTGGTTTGAACAGCAAAATGCGAATCCGGTATATTAAGGATGTGCTTCAGATCTGAATATCTCAAAGGCTAGCGCTACTATTCAAAGGGGGAATACATTATGTAGCGAAGGAAAATTCTTAGTATACGTGTGATAATATCGTTTTGGTCGTGCTTGGAAAATAATGGGCTAATATACTACGTAATTATTATATATAGGTGAGAGGCACGCGGTTTTATTCTTATTTATTGGAAGTAAGTTAAACATAAGTGCAACTGATACTATTTTTACCTAAATCGACTGTTATCATTTACGTTGTAGGTACCGTTGAGTGGCGAAGTTTTTTTCGTCACTCAACGGTTGTACAAAATATGAGTACACACCTAAAACAAGCAAGATTCTTTCTTTTATTAGGTACCTTCTTACGTTCTTCTGACACATAATTATAAATTCAATTCAATTCAATTTGTTATTATCATTAGCAACAATAACATTTACAAAAATAATTCTTACAAGTCACTGCGGTAAAATAATAAGAATAAATAAGCACAAAAAGACCCCCAAGCCGACATGAGTACACCTAAGCGTAGACGCTTGTCTTGTGCATCACATATCCACCCAAACCGACATAGTACATTTTAGTCATTATTACACAATATCAAATAATTCACAAAAAATCAAATAATTCAGGGCAGGTTGACAAGACAAGGCAGAATGTGGAATAAACACACTTTTTCAGAAGTTATCATTTTAGTTGTAAACAGGCCAAACAAAATTTCTAAATTTTATTATAATTAATAGTTTTAGAGAAGTAAAGCTATTCTAAAAGTTTTTTGATTGAATCTTTGTGAATCAAAATAAATTTATTTACTCAGTTTTGTATTTGTTAAATTTTTGCAAGCTTTTTATATGGACCGGTAACAAATTATATAATTTAGGACCAAAATAAAAGTGAAGTTGAACATAATCTTTGGTTTTTCAATATTATTTTTAATAACTATTCTGTATTACTTGTATGGTTTCCAGATTGTTGGTGTATAGGCTGATGTATAGGCCACCCTAAATAATAATACAGTATTTCAAAACCGACTCAACTAAGGATTGAGATAATTATTAAATTCATTTTAGCTAATATCTCTCTCGGTGCATAAAATCTATGCATTAATAATCTAAGTTCTTTTGTTATGTAGCTCATGTGTTTATCCCATCTTATATCTTATGTTGATCAATCATCACTCTTAGGTATTTAATATGACTGACTTTTTATATATTAGGGGAATTGCACTTTGTAGGTTGCAAGGAGTTGTTTTTAAAGAGACTAATATTATCCCAATTCGGTTGATTATTTGCTAATAAGGTGAATGTTATAAATTTACTTTTTTGAAACTGTAAATGAGAAATAAACTCTCGAGTCTGAAGAATTAATTTCAGATTGGTCCTTTAAACTTGGTTTGCATAAAGAACCATACATTTCTTACGCATCAAATGTCAGAAATCCCATAACGTTTTAGTTAAATTTAAAAATTGGCCGTTACCAAAGCACCAATACTTTCAATTTTAAAGTTTGTAAGGTTATTGTTATATTAGTTACTGTTACAATTACTGTAACACTTGACAGTTTTTCCCAATAATTTTCAATTTCCAGGTGGTAATAAGTTGTAGTGGAATTTCGGCGGTTATTTTTAGTTGACCTTTAGCGATCTGTATTTAGAAATTGAAGCTTTGGGACATAATAGTACTCTGTGTACCTAGGCGGGAAAGTGAACGTTTTCCGGGCTGACAGAAGAAATGGACAGGCTCGGCTTCGCCTCGCCTGTCCTTTTCTTCTGTCACCACTCTCCCAGCCGTAAGAAGCCCGAAAAACCGGAAGCCCGAAAAACTACTTTCCCGCCGTGGTGCACACAACATTTTTTATCCTACACAAGAAAAAAATCATAAACTTCAAAAGTTTTTTAAAACAATAAATAATTTACAAAAAAAATTAGTTTTGAAATCCATATATATTAAAACGCGTCGATTCTGTCTCGCTCTAAATTCCGCCGTCGACAAAGTTTCAAAGCTATCTCCTCCGAGGGGCGATCTCGGAACGACCTCCGCGGACCACCGGAGGTCGCCCCCGGCCTTTCTCCAATGCGTAGGGGTATTTTCGTCCCGTTTCTTACGCGTTTTCCCAATTTAAGCGCCTTTTCAAGAAACCTCTGCAAAACTTTCGTCGATCGCCGTTCGGCGAGAGAGATGCGGCTAGCATCGGCGTTTGTCCTAGCGCCTAATGGTCCCGTCACGCCCGCCGAAATACCGACTTTTCGCGGGACCCCCGAGACCTTTTTCTAATTTTTATGGCTTCGAGAAGGGCTTCACGCGAAAGTTCAGTCCTTTCTCTAATCCTTTGAGATTTTTTCGAGACCGTGCGTCCACTCCTTCTACGTCTATTTCGTCTTCGAAAATCTCGAGTCGCATCCGTTTCAACTTCTTTCTCATTTTATGCGGCGATGTGAGATCGCACTAACGAGACAAGCACCTCCCACGAATACTGTCAAATTAATTAAACTTCAAATAGGTTATTTTCATTATTTTCCTATGAGAAATATTGCTAACGGAATCGACAGTACCGACTGCCAAACACCTGATTAGCAAAATACTGATGCGAAATGCTTTTCTAATTAGAAAATCCGTAAAAATTAATTGTTCAGGTTAACATGTAAAGTTTACATATTTAACGGATTTTGCGGCATAAAGTGACAATAGAAAGTTTAGCGCAATGGTAAAGTAGTAGTATTTCAAACGTCGTAATCCTGATATCGCGAGTTCGAATCACGACGAAGGCTACTTTTTTTTTAATTTTTTATCCAAATTATTTATTAGTATTATTATAATATGTAGACGTTGATATTAGTGGTTAGTTATTCTGTTTCATTGACCATAGTTTTTATTCTTTCTGCAGGTTAAGTTTGGTATTAATTCGTTCATTGTGGCGGTCTGTAAAATTTATCATTTTTAGCTTACAAAAATAAATATCTTCTACAATATTTATTTGTTGCAACACAGCAATATACTGTTTAACGCCGCCGTTACATCTTTTTGAAGGGCGGGTGCGGCTTCGATCCGAAGCGGAGGGCCCCAAATCGATATTCTCGAATTAAATTTGCCAAAAATATATTTTTACATTTGACCCTCCATTATTAAATTGTATAATCAATCAGCAAGATAATTCAATATATTGGTATAGACGGCCTTATAAATGTACCTATTGCCCCTACTTAGTGATTAGTGATTAAAGAAATCATATAAATATATTTAGAACTATGTCTTTTGTTTACGCTAACATTCGTATACGGTAACATCTGAGCGGCAGCCACATTTATTTACCCTTGTGAAAATATGAAATATATATATAAATGAAAATTAAATAAACCCACATCATTTTGTTTGCTTACGCGAGTCAAGCCATCCAATTTTGGAGTAGAATCTCTTTATGAGGGTTTCTGTTCAAGCTTGGCATTTGTGACATTTCTCTGATAACTTCGTCTGAGTTCTGTACAATTTAATTAATTCCAATATGAAATAAAATAATCGTCTCCTGTCTCTTCTCAAATTAAACGAAATTATAGTGTTGGAAATACTTATGACTTTACTTAATACCTATTTCTGTTGTTTCAATACTTGTTACTCTAATTTTAAGAAAAACCAGATTACGCTCAGTTGTATGAAAACTATGAGTCTAAGTACTTTAATCTTCTAAATTGATACAACTGATGTTTTATTTGCCTGCAGTCAGGGAACTAACCAACTTAAATTGCCAAAAATAAGGAAATTGATATGCACGTTCATCAGAACATAACGTGTTAAGAATCTTTGACCATGAAATGTCTGTAGTGCAAACTTGTTCAATGTTTGTAGTTGCCAAGGAGTTGCTTTTCCCCCCTTATCTTCGCCTTGAGTTGTATGTTCCATCTTACACTCAATTATAATTTTTTCTTTCATGCCCATATTATTCACATTAAATTCGTTATTCTAATGAGTGGGAACGCAACATCTGACCGCTGTCGGGTAACGCCCATTCCGGGAGCAAGTTTTCTATCACAACTACAAGCTTAGGGTGTTACGAAGTGACTAAAAAATGACCCCCAGCCATCCCCTCGAAGTCGCGATCGGCGAAAGCGGCCGCGGGCTCACCTCGGGTGTCCTTTTCTTATCTTGCAAAAGCTAATGGGCCAGTTGGCTCATTTAGAGGTACATTCCCGGCTTCACAGCCACTCCTGATCTACCCAAAACTACCACCCAGGACGGTAGCGATATTTGCCTCCCCCACCCGAGACAGACTATCCCCGGTGGGTTAGACATGCATGCGAAGAAAGAAGACAAGACAGAAGAGCGCCAGAAGATCCTACCCAGCCTGCAGGGTAGAGCAAGGACAGAAGGAGATTCCACAAAGCACCCATATCTATCACTTCTGTAATCGGGGTTAGTGAAGCATGGGGTACCTCTACTAGGCAGTCCAGGTCTATACCGATAGGAAGGGTAACGGGCGATAACCCAGCTCAACCCCAAACCATCCCAGGTCGCGACCACGGTCACTGGATATTGGCGGTCCCCCGTAGATGGCTTTTGATGGTGGACCAACTGGCGGAAAGTGGTCCGCTTCCTCAGGCACCCACATATTTGTCACCCGAATGTGATTTTTAGGGCATATTGATTGGATTTGAAGAGTCCTTTGTTTCCGCCAAGTCTCTGAGTCGCTAATTAATCGTAGCTACTTAAGCCCCTCCACCAACGTCAAGAACTCACTGCTCCTTGTATAATTCACGGTAACACCTGGGAGGTAGTATTCAGTCCTGGCTCCCCTGTAGAGTTTGGAGCTAATCCATCAAACCTTATATGCGAGTCAACGATGTTATGAGAAATTATTGTCGCTTCTGCATGGCTGGAACTTACGATCTACGTCTACGATCTAACAACTGCAATCTATAACAGATCATGTGTTTTCTATTTATTATTTATTAGATTGGTACCTGGCTGTAACTTCCATGAACTTTTTACAAAATATTTAAGGTGATATACTATACAAGGGTGTGCTTTGAATTATTATTCTATATTTTCTATTTTGTGGACGGTAATATTGAATTAGGTTGTGCGAAAATTTGTTGACTAATACTTGTTGTTGGGTGGTTATTATTCAAATAGTTGATTAGATATATTTAACTTTAATATAATTTTCATGTATCTTACTGTTATTATTATTAGGTGCGTGCCCTTGCTTTCAGTTTCTTACTATTTACTTTGTCTGATTAACATTTATGTATAAACGTGATATGTTCATGTTTCATGTAACTTTGCTCCAAAAAAAAAAAATACTTTGGAAAATTATACTACACATTATCAATTTTTATCAGTTTTGTTAAAACAACTTGTTCGGAATTTTTTGTATGTACTGGTTCTTCAGACTAATTCATCTATTGTTATTGAAGCTTTGGGATATTATAAATTTAATTGAGAGAAAGAGTTAAATAAATTATTTGTTCTCCATTTTCTGTCTCCATTAAGTAAAGCCCTATTAAAGAATGAGTTCTTATTGACTGTACTGACGAAAAGTTAAACAATGTTGGCAATGTTTTGATATTTTCGCATTTATTAACGTGTGTGGTTATAAAGAACAATTAAGTATTATTTTTTTAACTTGGAAAAATGAAGTATGCAAAAGTTTTCTGCCGTGAATTATTCACCGCATAATTTTACCGCAGGATAATATTAAAAAAAAATTAGAACTTGAATTGCTTAACGTTAAAGTAAATACCTCCCTATTATATTACTTTGGTACTATTTACCGATTGCGAGATATATCCTGATTCTGCAAGATACATATTTCTAGTCTACCACTACCACTACCACAAGGACTTATTTATTATTATACAATTTGTTTGCTCGATGTGGCCATAGGATATCAAAAGGAATCCATCCATCCAGAAGAAAGCATGCCATTCTGTTTCTATTAAGTATATTCAGTAATTATACACTTCCAATGCCACAATATATGGAAACAAACATATTGGCTTATCGAAGCCAACAAATAAAATAGAATATTATTCAATATCCTACAAACCCGTCACTAAATAATATGACATTAACTAGTGAATAAGGCTATATTGCTTCCTGTTTTATTATTCTTAATAGCATTTATTGTATGCTGCTTAAAAAATGTATCCGTCACAGATTTTGTCTTATACACACCGAAGACGCTACAATATTTTACCCCATCTGCCGCCACTGGAAACCTGCAGAAGGAAAAGGAAAGGGCTTATTTAGGTAGCTCTACACAAGAATCTAATAAAAACTTCCAAGTACATCCTTCTACTTGACGCACCCATGCATAAATGATATAGACACCTGTTTCGTGAATATTTGATATCCGTATCGCTTTACGAGATAACGTAATCGGATTTAAATCCCATTTATTTATTAGAACAATCTTTAAAAGTGTTTTGGGTATGAGTTATCGATCATCTGAGCTATCTTTAGAATACATTAACTACCGATAAGGCTCCAATTCTATTATTGATGGAATATAGGGCTTGGCAATGATATACAGTATGCCCCGTTTCTCTGTAAAATAGTTTGAACTATGAAAACAATGAAATTAAAATGGTTTATGGAAATAAATTTTCGCTGGTCTTCTTTAGAAAACTTGAAATGTAAAATGTCTTTAAAGAATGTTCGCCTGTAGTATATCTAGGTATTTACACTTGAAGTTAGATACTCACAAAAGTTATTATTTTAAATAAACACTACACAGTGTTTCAAAAACCTGTTTCAGGAGATGATTCCTGGAGACATAAAAAGAAAATAGTTCCGATAAATTGGTGTTCTGAAATACTTCGTTAATGAGATTGTTGGTGCGAACGCTATTAAAAAATCGTTTCTTATATCTAGATTGAAATTTTGACACGAGATTTTTTGACACAAGACACTTTGCTGGATAATTTCTTTTTGACACCACCTTCTGTTATTGTTACTTTAATATCATTTATTAGTTTGACTTAAAAGACACGAATACTCAATTCAATATTAAATTACGAAAAGCATTCTGCAATAGGTCCCATTACTAAATCAATAGGTTCTTCCTAAACACCCAGAGCTGAACTAATTATCCACAAAGAGGTGCCTTTATTGAACAAAAACAAAATCTTTTTTAAGTGTGAAAACATGTAAAGACTTTCTGAGACAGACTACCCCCGGTGGATCAGACATGCAAGCGAAGAAAGAAGATAAGACAGTAGAGCACCAGAAGATCCTACTCAGCCTGCAGGGTAGAACTAGGACAGGAGGAGACCCCACAAATCGTCCACACCTACCACTTTTTTGATCGAGGTTGCTGAAGGATGGATTCCACCTCTACGAGGCAATCCAGGCCTACAGGGATGGGGAGGGTAAAGAGCGATAATCCCTCTCGGTCCCAAACTATCCCAGATTATGACCACGATCAATGGATATTGTGGAAACCTATAGGGAAACATGCTAGGTGCGAAAGAAAGAGTAGTCCCAATTTACCGCTATGTAAAATGCACTCAATATAATTTACGTTACTCAATTACTTTACTTTATTTAACTTAATACATTGTCCAAATTATCATATATCCCATATACGCAATAAAGTATATCGGGGTTTGTAACGAGGTGTTGAGTGGAGACGTAACTGTTATTAAAATAATTTATATAGGTACGTAACCTCATACGTCATAACCTCATAATTCGTACGTACTGCCATAATTTATCGATTCTTTAAAAATATGTTTTATCAATTGAAAATAATTAATGGTCATATTGCATTACTTCCGTTTGGACTGGAAATATACATCAGGCTTTATTGTTGTAACTGAATTACTATATGTATACTTTTATATATTTATATTAATATTACTACCCCACATTCTAATCACAAGAATTAGCCCAAAGGTGGTATATTATTTTTCAGTGCGCTGTAATTGCGCCCCAGAAACGACTTCGTTGGTAAGCCCTAACCACCATTAAGTGCTGGAATGAGGGAATCCTGGAGGACCTCATTAGTTAGGACACAGTAAAATATCAACCGATGTTAACTTCTCACATTAACACCAAGCTAACAATCTTCCCATCCTAGGCACGTCGCAAGGATGTCAACCCAACCCTAAACATGCCTTAATATTTAGTGTAGACGATTTAATTAAAAACTGTCTGGCGGAACGGGAATTCGAAACTACGACCTCTGGATTAAGCGATCGACACACTAAACTCTAAGCCACCCTCCCGATTTGGATAGAGAGATCCCTCACAAACACTGTGATGGAAGGGTTTATTGATCTATATCTAATAATAAGGGAAATATGTCAAAAATAGTAAAAATATGACATATAATATCAATAATACAGTATTTTGTTATTAGTATTAGTCTAGTATTAATATTTAGTGCTATTAGTTAATATATTTTAATATTTTCTTGTTCATAACGTTTGCTATTAATTATAATATTATTGTGGTTTTGTTTATTTATTTGTATTATTTGTGTGTGTTAAAGTTTATCTATGATAATCCGAAATTATTTTCTTGTAGATTTGCTAGATATCTTATAAATATTCTTTGTTGATATTAATTTTAGTTTATATAATTAATTCAAAATTATATACTTAGCTTCTATAAAGTCTTAGCTCAGTTAGTTAATTATTTAAATAAATTGACTGCCTCTATATTTCAGTATGGTTCAGAAGAATGCCATAAAAAAAATTAACTCTAATATTACCATTTTGTTGAATATCATTAACTTTTATATTACCTTGAATGGCCTGTTTTTCTGTTATATTACTTTTAATTTTCAATTTCGAGCGTAATTTTTAATTCGGCAAACAGTGTGCACACTAGGTCTATTATGACGACTATAAATTGGAAGAAGTACTCGATAAGTTAAAATAAAAGAACGATTATTTTAATAAAACAATTGGACAATTTCCAAATGTTGTTGAGGCGTATATCTTTCCATGATGAAATTGGATACTTTACTAATCAGACTTGATAACAACAGACTATCTTGATGTTACAAATATTGCCGCTATGTTAGTTTCAAAATGTAACGCCCCTATTGGAAAACCCTGTAATTATGGACCTTGCAATTGATTTTCTTGTGTGCTTCTAATTAAATATGATTGACGTTTTTAATATCCAGGGAAAGTCTATTTTTGTGATATGACAACTAGTCAAATTCAATTTTTGCCAGTTGCGGAACATATTATATTTCATAGCAGTATTACAAAAGAGTACTAAATAGTTATCTTGTTAGTAGTAAGTAGTAGTATATAATATAGTAAATATCTATTTACATACTATATCACTCTATAGATATTCACTTTATTGTCAGCCTTGGGTTTTTTAATACAAATAAAGTAGATAAGCTGTGTTGATTCTAGATCAGAATTGAGGTCATAAATGGTTGGAAACTTTAACTATATTTTACGTATGTACTGTACAGCTAAAACGTACATGTACAGGTTTAGTAGTAGTAGTAGTAGTAGTAGTAGTAGTAGCAGTAGGGCGGCCAAGACCTGGCAAGTAGGCCGCAAGCGGGCCCTTTTTATCTACCCCTGTCGTCCCTACCTAGCTTCATCACCTCTTCCCTCATTGAACCTACCCGACCTTCTAATGTACGTCAGAATGTCGGTCCATTCAAGGGAACTAACCTCTTCCCCTTGCAACTCCCCGGCCCCCCAGACGTCGTGTCTCAGTCTGCCGAAAGCCGCGCACTCTGCCAAGAAGTGGGAAGGCGTTTCATCGCCCTCCCCACACTTTGGGCAGATAGGGTCTCCCTCAACACCTATCAATGATAGATGTCTTCTAAGCCTACAATGACCCGTTAAAACTTCCACCAACTGGTTTAGTGCCTTCCGGCTACGACTTAACAGCCAGGCCGTCTTGGTCTAGCTTGGCTCTCCACTATAAAGTTGCGAGCCTGTCTACAGCCCCCACTCTTTCTCTACTGTTTACTTAGTGTCTCATGAGCCCAATCGTTAAGAGCTATGTTGACCTGCCTCCGTGTAATGCCTAAAATCGGTTCTGGTCCCTGGCCGGGTCCCTAAGATCCGATTCGAGCCAGTTCATCGGCCCTTTCGTTCCCCGGGATTTCACTATGACCTGGTACCCATACCAATTTGACCTCTTTTCCTCTGGCCAACTCCTCCAGGGTATCTCCGCACTCTTGGACAAGGGCGGATCTTGTCCTTGGAGATGTTAAAGCCTTTAAGGCTGCCTGACTGTCGGAGCAGAAGTAAATATTTTGCTCCGGACAGTTCCTTACTTCCTCCTTGTTTGCTGCCATTAGGATAGCAAAGACTTCAGCCTGGAAGACTGTGGCATACGAACCCATTTCAAAACTTTGCTGCACGCCCCTATCCTTCACATAAATTCCTGCCCCCGAGAACCTGTCCGCCACACGAGAACCATCTGTGTAGCAGACCAGAGAATCAGGGGGGAATTTAAACTGATCCTGCTTCCATTCCTCCCTCTCTGGAAATATAACGGCATACTTCCTCTTTAATCTGAGACGGTCTTTTGCTTCAGTTACTCTGATGGCAGATATGGGTATTTCCCTCTCCGCCATCTGTGCAATTGCCGCGTGACCGGTATTTCTTCCTCCCGTCTGCCAGCTTTCTGAGTCCCGCATTCTTAAGTAGGCCGCCATTGCCTCCCTCATTATCCATGTGGGTAGGCTTGGCAGCCCTAGCAGGACTTCCAGGGCAGCTGTAGGTGTCGTCCTCATAGCACCTGTAATTCCTATGCAGGCAAGTCTTTGGACCTTTGTCAGTTTCTTGGACACCGTTACCCGGCCGACGCTTGGCCACCAGACCAGGGCACCGTATTGGATCCTCGGTCTAATTACCGTAGCGTATAGCCAGTGCAGCATCCTAGGACTAAGACTCCAATTCCTGCCTACTGTTCGTCTTAGTTGCCAGAAGGTGGCCGTTGACTTTTGAATACTTTTGTCAACATGTGGCCCCCAGGTCAACTTACTATCTAGGGTCACCCCTAGGTATTTCACCTCTCCCACGAGTGTCAGAGGTTCTTGGTACATAGTGGGTGCCCTGAATTCCTCTAGTTTTCTTCTTTTTGTGAAAAGGATCATCTCAGTCTTCCTAGGGTTGACTGACAGACCCATCTCACTACACCACCTTTCAATTATCTTACAGGCTACCTACATTCTATCACAGACCACGTTTAAAAAGCGACCAGCCACTAGGACTAGTCCGTCGTTTGCATAAGCTTGCGTATAGAAGCCTTGGGAGGTAAGGCGCCTCAAGAGACCATCCATCACAAGACACCATGTACAGGTTTAAGAAAATAAGTAATTGGTTATCCTCATTTTCCTTATTATCCTGATATATTTGGTATTGTTATCACCATTAGCTGCCTCCTGTAAAGGTATAGAAACCCGAATACATACAAACCCGTAAAAGGACAGTTTAAATTTTCCACCGTTGATGACGTTATTTTCACCCTAAGCTATCCTAGCTTATCTACCGAAGTTGATTTAAATATATGTGTATGAAAAAAAAATATTCAGAAAAAGTCTTGCGGTAAAAAGTACCCTTAAATCACCTACTCAAAGAAATAATTTTAAAGCCTATCAATGAATAAATATTTTAGCTTCCTCGTATGAATTTTTCAGTGGATATCACACAGCCTTCCACCGCTTTTATTAATTTTTATACATCCATCACTGTCAGCGGTTACAAACATACCAAGCTACGAAGCATTATAAAATTAAACATGTTTAAATTTAAAATCATCCCTTGTTCACCTTACTAGCTACTATCATCATATCGTTCTTTATATCTTCACAATTTGTAAGCTCAAATACGCTTTCGACATTGATTTTCATAGGATGGCTTAAAGGGCGCATATAATGTAATAGGTCTATTCACAATATTTTGTTAACTAAGATCATCTGACAAATTAGAGTAAAATAGGGTAGTCTTCATGTGTTTTTTTAAATCTTATTTATAAAGTTAGTTAAAATGTAAATATTTTTCAAAAATTTTGAAAAATAAACATTTTGTTGTAAACTCGGTTGTAAATATGCAACCGCCTAGAAACTTTCTAAACTACCACTAATGTCCAAGTATTGTAAAAATGTAGGGTTGCACAATGTCGGCAATTTATATAATAAATCATTAGGAGTACTTTATAGGTTAGAAGAAAAGAATAAATATATTAAATAGTCATATTAAGATATATGAATTTATAATATTTTATTTATAATGTTATTGTATTCCGTCAGTTATAATAAGTTTGGTGGAAAGTTTATATGAGGACGATTTTCCCAGTAAATATAATAGTACTGACGTAAGTGTTTTATTTTGAATAAATAATTGTTTAAAAGTTTAAAACTTTATCTTTATATTTTAATTGCCGCAAAATCCAATTTGTTGTTGTGTTGTGAAGACACTGTGTTCTTCAATTGAAATCGTATTAAACCATAAGTACATGTGACGTGATAACTTCGTAATTTTTAAGTTTTTGTCTGGTACATTTCAAATTTCAAAATAACTTTTTCTTCTTCTTGTTATAGCTCTTTTTCATTACGTTAATCGAGTGCGGTTCTTATTTAACGGAAAATAAAGGTGCACTAAAAAAAAGGATTTAATTGAGATAAATAAAATTGCTAACCACCGATAAAATTATTTATTTGTATTTGGCGAATTAAAGAACTAATCGATATTAACATGGCATTTATTTCAATGGCAATATTAAATATTTAATATTATCTAATAAATTTAATTGCCATGTAGAAAAATATTCAGTCTATTAAACTGAATGATTAGTTTTCGCAATCGGATTTATTTGGCACACTTAATTTAGTTTAGTATTGAAAAACAGACTTTCGTTTTCCAAAATGAGACCAGTATGCATTTATACTTATCAAATATGTAATATTGAAATACAGATAAAACTTGATATTATAAAGGTTATTAATGTATAATTTATAGAAAATCCAATTTTATAGAAAATGGGATAAATTGTTTACTTTTTTAAATATAATAATTACTCATATGACATGTAGTAATTGTCGAAAATGCATATGAAACTTTTCACTGAGTTTCAGCATGATTTGAATATTCTGCATGCGGTATATCTTAAATATAGATATCCACATTTATATCTACATCTAAGTAAAAAGAAATATTGATTAAAAAAGGATGTAAAGGAAGGAAAGAGGATGATAAAAATACTGACAAAAATCTTTATTTACACAACCGTTGGTTAAGTCCCGAAATTTTATTAAAAATGAAATGTAGGTATATGTATGTAAATAAAGTGCGCGTCCAGTGATACTAAAACAAGCTCTACTTTTTCAAAGCTCATGCCTGTCCTGTGGCAAATAATTGTAAACAAATATTTGTGGATAAACACCGTGTGTATTTATTTGGCATTAAAAATTAAGTTTTTAAGAATAAATAAAGTGTTACAATATAATCATGTTATTAGTAATAAAGTAAAATAAAAAGGAATAAGAAAACAATAATAGTTGCATTAAAATTATTAGATAGCATCTTTATATATAAATATTAATTATAATCGGAACTTCGAAAAATCAAATTATGACTTACACAATAAATGAGAAGTTACATATCTCTGCCAAATAATGTCTTTCTTGTTGTAAAGGAATTGCCTATATCAAATAATATTAATATCAATCAATATTAGCAAATCTATTACCTCGTCATATAAAACTAAAAGAATCAAGTTTTATTTCAATAAAATAAATTTTTACATGCACCTAAACAAAATATAGTGAAACTTCAAATAGTTGTAATTCTGAAAGCTTTGTTAGACGATACAGTATGTGATTTAGAGTTTTCAGTGAAAAATTATAGTCTAGAGGGGCTTCGAAACCACAACCTTTAATTCCTGAAAAAAAAATAATAATAAAAATACAGCTGTTTGTAAAAAAATATTAAATCTATATGAAATGAGTGCAAGTTTATAAATTTTCCTGCCCGAACTCGGTTGGTTTTCTATTCGACTAAATTATTAAACTGGATAAGGCTTTAAATCTATAAAAAGAACAAGGACAACCGAATGCAGTATTTTCAAACAAAATATTTTTTGCAAGAAAATATGTGTGTAATAAAGTGTGGAAATATATAACTATATCTTCATACACGTGTAAAATACATAAAGAATATCCCAGGAAAAGCCTTATCAGCCTTTATATCTACTAGATGTCATGTTATGTGTTTTTATTCGCCATATTTTTATTTCATGGGAATGGGTTCAAATGGGTCATTTCCTTCTACGTCCCGCGGGGTATCCGGATGCTTCCTGAAGCCGGCGTTTCTCTGTCATCCGCTATGGACGTCCCCCAGACGGCATTCAGTTCAGCTAGCTTGAATAGCGATGATGTAAATTTTGGAATATTCTTGGTGGAAATTCTCTTTTATTTCGGGTATTTTCTATACGATTTAACAGACCCTACAATGGTATAGTTTTTCATGTATTATTATAAATGTATGTACCTATATGATTTATTTTCAGTAATTTATGTTTCTAACTAGTAGTGGAAATTCTCTTTCATTTCTGGTATTTTCTAAACGATTTAACATACCCTACAATGGTATAATTTTTCATGTATTATTATAAATGTATGTACCTATATGATTTATTTTGAGTAATTTATGTTTCTAACTAGTGCATAAAATATATAATTGAAAGTTGAAATTGTATAGCTATTCTTATTTCCCCGATATAAATTCGAAGAAATTATTAACTAGTGCATACCGAATTATCTCAAGGATTTAGTAGCAAGTTATCTGAGTTTATTTAAAAATAGTTTTTAGTTTTTGTTATCTCAGGTTACATCCAAGCAATGTCATTACAACTTCTTTGTTGGAAACTCAAGTTTTTGTCACACAGCCTAAAAATATTTTCTTATGGTTCATCTTGTTTGTAATTTGTAACACTTCACACACCCACACGCACGCTCACCCGCAATTTTTTCCTAATTTGGAAACTACCCTACGGTACAAGACATGGTTCTTGACGTTGAAGTAACGTTTCTTATCATTCAATTAGTAGTTAATTAAATAAAAAAGTATTTCAATGATATCACTGAAAATGCATACATCCTGCAAAAAGTGAATAGTGCAAAAGTGTGAGGGTCGATGCAACTAATATTTATGTGAACTCATTGCAATTAATGCAATCAAAAGTAATTATTTACAATATTTGTAATAATTTCTAGTTGTTTTTCGATTTAATCACTCATCTCATTACCTATCTTATTACTTGACTAGAATACTGCAAAAGTGCGGCAATAGAAACTGGATCCAGCGATGCCCGAATAAAATATAAATTTTTTTAAATCATGATCAAATCATTTCTGATGAGTATTTTTAGCGACTTATACTATTACCTATATAAGTATGTCATGGCATATATATAGATGGAATCTTGAAGATGCCATCTATTACCATCTATATCCATCTGGTATGGGCCATACCAGAAATCGATAGTGTATTCAGCCGCCGATCACGATAGGACAAACAATGAACTTTGCAGCTGTTAAGAAACGCAAAATGTCTGCTGTTAAACATCAACCACGACCGCGGCAGAACATAACAGAGGAAATATTTTGAATGTCAGTAGCTAATCCAAGTTTCTACTATTACCGGTAATTGTCATATTGATACCTACCCTATGTCAATTATCACTGTAAAGAAAATTGAGTGAAATTTCACTCAAATTACACTCAATAATGTCTCAATTTCTGTCCACACCCGATTGAGTGATATTTTCACTCTATAAATATGAGTAAGTCTGAAATTTTGTGAGTGAAATTCCTGCATCAAAAATGAGTAATATTACCTATTCGAGAGTTAATTTTTTATGAACAAGTACTCAAGTCAAATCATTATTGAGTTAATTTTTGCTCAAACTTAATTAGAGTTCAACTCACTTTTGAGTTTAATTATGTAAATATTGAGTAGGTCTATACCACTCATAAATGAGTATTTTAATTTAGTATTTAGATATATACGGCGGTTCAAATGTTCTTATTTTTTTGGATAAACTGAGAACCGACAGAAGAGATTAAAATAAATGGACTGCTTGTTTAGGACATATTTCAAAAAAATGTTTCTTAGATCTCAAAAAATCTCGGAAAATGTTCCTTCATCTAGCCAGTAAATTATTTTCACCTCTTTCACCAGCTCAGTCTCCTAAATAAAATTTGATCCACTGTGTACAAGCATTACAAAAAATTCACTGGTGATCTGCTAAAATTTAAGATATACTTGAAAATGAGAACCTAAAAATAGTCTTATATTTTATATTTAAAACTCATAGCATCGTAGCATATTCGTTAATACGTTTCTTCTTTCCTTTGGCAGTTGGTGGCAACATGTCGAATGGCTAACAAAACTCTTACATCCTTATTCCATACTAAAATCAAGAAACAATTATCAACTTATAATTAAAATACTTATGTCAAAATAGCACACAACAGTTTTATATTATGAATTTGGAGATTGTATAATACCTAGAGGTATTCTCTGAATACTTAATTCTAGAAATAAGTAAACCATAAAACGGCATATGGGCTCATTCAACTTGACTAATCACATAACTAACAAATCCCAAAAAATGTAGCATGACACATTTTACTGCTATGAGTGAATGTACCTAGGAATTGAAATATAATATTAAAACTGAGAATTAAACAATGAAACAAGAGTTAAAGAGTCCAATTTTGGTTATAAGAAATCAATATAAGAATTTTTCGCTCATTATTGCTTTATAATGTTCAATATTGAGTAGGTAATCTAAATAGGTAAGCGGAGCGGCCATTACCTAGCTAGCCGAACAGTACACTTGTAACTAAACATTAAACAATGGACTACGCACCGTACTGTCTACTAGGCAGTAGGTAAAACACTATGCTGAAATCCCGCCATAAAAAATATATGTGCAACATTATTATATAATTTTAATGTTTTATTTTGTACGTAAACTTACTTACCTAACTTAAAAAACTCCTCCATATTGTGAATGGGATCAATGTTTCTACACCACTTCACTTTTTCTTTCTAATTTCAGTAATTTGAATATCATCGTGGTCATACCTAATAAGAAAACTAGGAACAACAATCACAATAATTCACAAAACTTTTAACTTTTTCAAATGAAAAGTGAATGAGCTAATATTAATATTGAGAAGATCCAACACGCATGACACGTATCAAGAAAGAAATAATGACGAAATGAAGCGGAGTGACGGGGGAAACGGGAAGCGTATAGAGAAAGAAATTATAATTTGTCTATTGGAGGGGGGCAGGTGGCTAATGCCGGTTCCTAGCAAGAACTAAATTCTGGTCAAGTCAAAAGCCAAACGTTGCCCTTGTTTTAGTGAAATGACTCTGGAAAGAGTAATATTGCAAAAATTAACTCAGACTAAAGGTACAATTACTCTAATAGAAGTACATTCTTGAGTGTTTGTAGAATGGATACTATATTTGAGTACGATTAATCAGTATTGTTACGAATAGTGCCCTATATGAGCAACATTATGAAGTTACTCAATAATAATTAAAAATTAACTCAATAATTTAACTCAATAAATTAACTCACTACTTTTATGGTCTTCACTCAGGCCAATTATTTACAGTATATACACTTAGTTTTTTTAAGAATATTTATAAATATAACAATTTGTATTCTGATGGTCGGATGACGTGCAGGACTTGACTTATGCCGCGACTATAATACAGCTTTATATACAAGTTCATTAAGATTTTGATATTATTAAACAATAAATATTTTGGGATGATTTTGAAATTTATCGAAGAGATTTACGTAGACAAATACGTAACTGTATTACAGACATTGGGTATTTCTTTCAAATAACTTCTCTACAGCCGGTAGCAGAAATTAAAAAAACCCAGCACTGGAAGTGAGGTTTATATTTAAACATAAAACATTTTATTACATACCTCCAAATTACAAAATTTGTACATTCAGAATTTTTTTTTACTTGCAATCTCCCAAATGCTTGGATTCTTACAAAAATTTTTTTCAAATTCACGAATGTTTTAAAAATTATCACTGATGTAGTTTTCCACATAACACCAAAACACTATACTGCACTCGACGCGCGTTTCGCCAACCAAGTTGGCATCATCTATAAATGTCATTCCTGGTTTTTGAGAAAGTCCCTGTAACTATTTGCGTTCATGCGATTATTAAGTTCTTGCAACTCCAATAACATTGAAGATTCCTCCCTAAATGTTGATAGAACATCAGTGATGGAATCTTCTACGTTTCTAAACATGTGTGTTGTTCAATGTATAATGATGTAAGTTTCGAAAATTTGTAATTCCATTTTTCGTAAAAATTACTTCATCTGTCCATAAAAGAGACGAAACAAAATAGGGATCATCATTTATTCTTCAAATAAGCCACTGATAAAAACGTAAACATTGCTTGGCTTCAAGTCCTACATATAGTTCTCGAAACAAAACTTTGTGAAAATCTTAACTGCACAGAAACTTGATGCGTACTTGTAGTAGGATTGTCTAAAACTGGATAAAACTGGCTTACTCACGATCTACTACATTTTGTCTTTACGGTGCTTCAGCCGTTTCAGCCTTTGGCATTCCAAGCTCACTCAATCTTCGGAAGGTTGATGCAAATACTTAATGATTTGGGGTTCTTCTATTAGGAAATCTTCGGTGGTATTCTCTCATGGCAGCCAGGCCATTTCCATTACAAATACGTAAACGATGTCAACGACTTTTTGTGCAGTAAAATCACCAATTTAAAAAATGTAGGGAAGTAAAAGGACGTAAACGAATTTTCACTTATAATATCCCTAGTGCTTAAATTATTTCCGGAAATTTTTTCGAGGTCATGAATATTTTGAAAATTATCCCGAGCCGCAGGCGAGGGATAATTTTCTTAAAATATTCATGAACGAGGAAAAATTTCCGGTTTTTAATTTCAGCACGTGGGATATTCGGTAAGAAAATTTCACACCATTACTTTATAAATATTATGCCAAAATTTAACATTTTAATTACGAATGATAAACATTAATTCCTAGTGGGCCATGAGCAATACCAAACATTTTTTACGACTGTCAAGTACGGTACCTTGGTCAAGTTCCACCAGTTGTCATCGTGACATTGTGTTTGTGCAATTTGCTGATTTATTAGATTGTATTTTTGAAAATGTCCCGCTTTGGAAAGGAAACATTTATTTCTGATAATTATTCTGAAGTACTTCGAGCATTGCAAATATTATGCTTAATAAAATGTGAGTTTTCTTAGTGAAATAAAATGTCATTTTCTAACATTAAGTTAACATTAGTTACATACATATTTTACAAATAACTTAAAAACATATTATATTTTTGTTTCTTATTAACTTTGATCTACTAATATTGGTGGAACATCATTTATTTTTGATAATTATTCTGAAGTATCTACTTCAAAATTTATATTTAATAAAATGCGAAATCTCTTAGTGAAATAACATACCATTTTACAAGTTTAGTTACATGAACTTTTTATAAATAACTTAAAAACATTATATTTTTCTTTGATCGACTAATATTGGTGGAACTTAATTTAATTTTGAGAATATTACTTAAATTCGAGCATAGGAAATGTATTGATTCAACTCCCGCGTCTTTATTTTGACACTTTAAATGACAGAAAAATTTCCACTTATTAATTTGACACAACGTTAAAAATTTCCGGAAATTTTTTGGGTTGGCATGGTAACTGAAGAAAAAGAAGCCTCTGATTGGTTAAAATATGGCGGTGTGAAATTTTCAAAATAATTTTTTACTAGACTTAATAAAGAATGACTTAATGACAGCAACAGTTTCGATTTGTTGAGTATTTAATTCAGTTACTAACAATACATACTTATGTGCATATTTTCGTAAAAAGTTGATTTACACCACTGAAATTATGTTAAGAATACTTTTTGTGGTAAAAAAAATGGTTTAATCTAAAAAAATTATTAGTTTTAATATTAGTCAGTCATATAACATAGTTTTTTTAAAAGGTTCACGATAGTGATGATTCCACGCCACTAGTTTCTCCTATTTTGCTGGTTCTACACTGGGTAATAGCTATTAGTAGTTGACATTATTTACTACACCAAATTTCAAAACAATCCTTCCTTCCAGTTGGGAGATACCTATGAGAAAAAACTATTTTTTTTTACTAAATTTCAACACCCTGTGTGTCTTTGTAGGAGGAAACAAAAATTTATTTGGATAAAAATTTTGTTTTTGTCGAGAAGAATTTTGAGTTTTGAAGTCTGAGCTTGTGTGGGAAAGGGGCGGAATATTAACATTTCACGGGCTCAGCCTCAGCAACAATTTAGGTTGGTAAGCCCTAACCAAAATATATAATAGTAAGATAACAAGATCGTTCTTAAATCAAAGTAATTTCTTGGTAGACTTGGTACTAACCCCTCTAGAAGAAATATAAACCAACGAAGAACTGAGAAGTACTTCCAAAATCACTATAATAATAATATATCTATTCTCAGTGGGTTCATACTCAACTTTAGAGAAAATTAATTATTATTATATAACTAATTATTTAATATTATGCAAGTAGCAACTGTTATTTCACACGTATTTAATACTGATTAGTTGAGATCTAATAATCTATAGATTTTGTTAATTACATTAATGACATGACAGAGAATGTAAAAAATGCGAGTGAAGAACAATAGAAGATGTAATATTAATCATATTTATTTTTTAATAATTGAGATAAATTACTAAAAATTATTACAATTTACCGGTTATTGAAACACAAAATTATTATCAATAATAAAAAAAAAATGGTTAGACGTAAGGTCAATACCTCAGGATCTAAACTATATCGTATATTTTGATTAATATAAAATATAGTTTCGTGCCAGTGAAAATCAACATCATTTCAGCTATGTAACTGAATTAAATATGGGTAAACTATCAGTGGGATTGCATGGGTAAAGAAAATTGGAACGTAGAAGAAAGTGTAGAAAATTGGAAGAAGTAATCATCCGATTACTCGGATTATCGGATTACATCCGATTTGGTTATGGAGAAATATTAACATCTTTAGGAAACTGCCGTTCATAGTATTTATTCACACAGCTTAAGTAACAGATGGTTATTTTTGAATTATTTATTATTTGTTTACAAAACTGTAGTTTTACACTTTTATATTTCTTGAAAAATGGAATAATTTATTTTCTTATTTCCCCCCAAAATCTTACATAATCCCATAGATCTAATAAATTTAAATATTTAATACCCCCAGAGTAAACATTCAGGGGCAGTAAAGGTTCCTTACAAATGTATATTTATGTATAACTACTTGGTTTTGGAACAGAATATGTATTTATGTAAATAGTTTCTCCCAGATTTGTTTATTTTTTATTCATTTGAATACTTATATAGACCATTCAGCCCACAGCAGTTCCAGATCATATCTTTTTCAGAGTTGTTTTGCCATTCTAAAGGGTAGATATAGATATTTTTAGGTAATTCTTTAAAATATGAACAATTACATTCCGTGCCACAAAAGCAGGTATAGAAAGTTAATGTATATTTTAACAGAAAATCTGAGTGGTACTTACGGTTGATAAGAAGTAAAATTATTGTTGTTTTTAATTTCAATAGGACCATCACCGGTAAGTGGCCATTAGGTCCTAATGTTCAGCTGATAAGTACCCTAGTGGTCGGTATATTGTTTATATAAACATTTTCAGTCAGTACTAATTTCCGCATTTCTGTATAAAGTGATAAAAATGAAAATTTCACTTTCATTTATTTCATTTCATTTCATTTTTAAGCCAATCAGACACTTGTTTTTTGTTTGGTTACCATGGAAACCTAAAATATTTCCGGAACTATTCATCCTCCAGAGCACCTTAGACGATATTAGTAAGTGTAAATATTTATGTTGAAATAATAACACATGGAATAGACTTGAAATTTTGATTTAAAAATGAAAATAGGATTTTTTGTTTACTTTCTGTGCAAATCATAATTAAACAAGTAAAACATATTTTATTCTCTTTTTTTCTTTAATTTCTTTATTATTAATTATATCTCTTAAGTGTTTTTGAAAATCTATTAAAAAATATTTTTTCAGTGGTGAGTATGAAAATACGATACTCGTATTTTAAATTTGGGTGATACACTTGGGTGAGTGTGCCAGAGAACCAAGTTGGCATCATCTGGAGATGCCAACTTGGTTCTTGGTTCATCTGCCAAAAAATTGCTGCACCTCCTCACAATGGCAGATTATAGACAGAGTAATTTTTTTTTGTCCTACATTTCAACACCCTATATCTATGTAAGGAAGCATGTTAGAACAGAAATTTATTGAAACAAAAACTTTGTTTTGGCGAGAAGAATCTTGAGTTACATTTTTTACACCTAATTCTGACTCACCCTATATACAGGGTGTCACAGTTTTATGCTGACGGGAACAGGTAGGAAAATTCGGGAACAGATAGAATCAGTAAAAATTATGGGACTCTGCTATATGTATAAACCTATTTCCAAATCTGTGCCGTTTCTGAGATACAGGGTGGTTAAACGAAAAAAAAACTTCTGTTTTTATTTTTATCTCTTGACAGTAATAAACCAATTATTTTCAAATTTTATTTGGTAGATGCTACACTTGCACAAAAATATCAGCTCAATGAGAATAGCCAGTGGCGTGCATTCTGCGTCCTGGGAACCCTTTTCAAAAAAATATGTTTTATGCTACTGACTAACGTTTAAGATAATACGATATTTCCATGTTGCACCCATTTTTCTACAAAAAAGAATGCTGAAATTCTTTTCACAAAACACACCATTTTGGAGTAAATCGGTACTTTTTGAAATCTTGGTATGTTCTTTCCTAACAAAATAAAATTACTATAATTTTGTTTCAAAGTATTATTTTGTTAATGTTATGTGGTATTTAATAAATGCTTGCAGTATCCGTTTACTGCTTGCCTCAGCAATAAATGGTTAACTAACTTGAACTAAAATGATTTTTATTTCAATTGTCATATCATAATAACACTCTATGTATCTGAACGCATACCTTTGCAGCTCTATGTTGATTAACAATTTTTAACTTTGATCAGATACCCTGCATATTGTACACTATTAAAAATTTCCATTTTCAAGAACGCACTGGAAACTCCACAAATGCAAAGATAACAGATTTTATTTTTTAGTTTAGCACGCTTATTCATTATGTCACAGTAATTAGTCCATAAAAAGAAGTGGAACATTTTCATGAAAAATTCTTTTAATTTTCGACATAATTTTGTCATAAATATACTTCTGCGGTTATTTCCAATGAGCGAGCGTGCACTGGCAAAATTCAATATTGCCTAAATGTGTCAGACGGGACTAAATGGGGGTGTAAATCAGCACGCTAGTTAATAACAATGCAAATCAGCTGACTTAAGATCACTTCCCTTACAAGATCGAGTGTGCTTTGCCGCAAACAGCTATATCCTACATCGATCCCAGGTGGCCTTGCAGGCGACTGGGCAACCTGCTGGTCTTAACTGCTTTAATAAAGACATCTCCGTCGTCACTAGTAGTAAATTCAATACATATATGCAGTACTAAATATTGCTTTTACTTAATTTAAGCTCCGATTCTTAATAATATTTATTCATTAAAATTTTTATTTCAATTTTATTCTTTTACTTGTACTCATAAAGGATTGTTTAATCTTGATCTACCTACTAATAGACAAAAGCATTTCGTATACATTGAGAGTCATCTAATAGGTTGTAGTATACACACAAAATAAAAAAGTAGCGTGTATTGAATATATTAACAAGCAACAATAATAATTAGCCACAGTCATGGTTTTTTTTTTTTTTTTTTCGTTTATTTAACGTCGGCCTATTTCCGCGACTAAGGCCAATCACCGACGCCAGGAGACGAGCAACCCCCAACCTGGAAATTTTGCCGAACCCCCACTTTTTATAGCAGGGTAGGGATCTTTTACTTGCCTATCATTTCATAGACAAGGGATCTCCGGCTTTACATCCTATCCAAGGGATGGTACGTCTTCTACGCAAATCTCGCCTAAATTTGCATAGCTTCTGTAAATTCACCGACGTACAGGCCACTAGAAGATGCGGGCAAGCGCCGACGGTCTTCCCTGCATGGTCACTCATCCAAGTACTAACCGCGACCTACCTTGCTTGCCGCTCATATCGTTAATATGAACGCCAAGTTGCTACCACGGCTTGCCCCCAGTCATGGGGTTCAGATCGTTATGGTCTCATAAAAAGTGTCAGCTACTGTGTTTCGTATTTAACACTATTTTGAAGCTGGTAGAGGGAAATCCTTTTTTGAAAAAATGGCAGTTTTACTTCTAAAAATCATTTCAACATGTACTAAAAGCTTACATTAATGTGCTGATCATAATTTATCGTTCAAATTCCCTTTCAAAAGGCCGAAAATTACTTAATTCAGAGACATATTTTAATGCATTTTAGGCGATTTTAGTCAATTTTAATCCCCGCCATAATTCATAATTGTACATGTAGTTCATTATTATAAATTGTGACGTTGACTTTCTCGCTTCCAGGTTGCTCTAAACATCAGTATTCCTATGCTTAAATTCAATGACATTAAAAGGTACTACATCCTTCTATTAGTGATGTTAAATATTAGGTATTTTGAATTATTTGTATCTATTAATTACTTTATATTCGGTACCGATTACTCGTTCCTGGCCGGCATAGTACGCAGGTCGGTACCAGTCATATAAATAGCCAATCTTTTGATATCACCACATATGCTGAACACTATTTTTCAATGTCTGTCATTAGCATCCTACCTTTTGCATTGGTCATTATTTTTAAAATACAATCACATTTAATAGTAATAATTAAATACTAAACATAATTAATTTTTATTATGTTGTTATAGAACAGATACTATATCTGCAAAACCACTCAACACTTTTTGCTTTATTCTTGAATTTTTTCTTTTCTGAATTCATTCAAAAAAGACACATAAACCCAGTTAATGATTTTTTCTCTAAGAAAGTGTGATGCGGTTTAATACTCTATTGTGATAGACAAGTTTCCTTAAAATTAAAGTTTATATTTATAAATAAATTTTAAAATTGCACATTAATTTAAGTTTAATCAGGTTTTTACCATATAGATATATAATTAATTACATACACACTGCTGATCATGATCAGTGATCACGTTATTTCTGCATCTTTCATTACCGTATTTCGTTACAAATTAAATAAAAACTCTGAGTAATTCACAGAAGCCCATTTAATTATATTATTGTATAATTAAAATAATACTGAATGTTAACAAACGTCAATAAAACACTCTAGTCTGACCATTTTAATTACCACCTTTGCATCATATACTAATACAATTAGGCCTCATATCAGATCCCAATAATTAAATTGTCAATATTTTTCAAGAGCTGCACTCCATGTCCTGTCTAATAAAATCAGAAGCTTTTACAGAAAAGTGGCTTTGTAGTACAAAGACTAGCAATTTAAATGGAAATTGCCTTTTTTAGTTTCAACCCAACCTTTTATACAGCGAGTGTGGAGCAGTAGCCCCATGTGTGGGTGGTAATTAAACTGCGACATGAGCGGGCGTACCAATGTCTGCCAATACTTTGCAAAGGCCCATGCCACTGAAACAAACGACTATTATATCGATATTAAATTTCCATTTGTTGTCGGAAATCTGGAGCTCTACCGCCAGTTTAGTATTATATTACTGAATACACACAGTAATACCACACTACTGTTGGATTTTCTTTATTCAGATGGGGTTATAATCAACCCATAATTGAATAAGAATTACACAGGGCTTCCTAACAGGCTTAGTCGGCGTTCGTGTTATGTAAATAAAAGGAAAAAATATAAAAGGAATCAATGTCAGATGTCCAAAAATCAGTAATCTATTTACTTTCACTCAATGGAGGATTGTGAGGGGCAACTTTTAATATTTGGCTAATCACGCCCTTTCGAATTGGCTCATTGTATTGTGTATTTGACATCGAAATTACTTGAGAATAACGTTTATTCAATGTTTATATTAAACGTCTTATAAACCTGAAAATATTATTTAAAATAACAACGTGTAAATAGCAGTTTGGTAAAATGTTAAAGTTTTTATTTTTTCAGACGTTAGTTTCAATCATGGAAAAATTATTAAAAATTACGATTGGTTTAAATATTATATTGAAAAATTGTGTGAGAACTATAGCATAAATAGCCCGAAATTAAGAAACCCTTGCATAAAAATTTTAGACATTGATGTGGAACTTAATAGTGATGAACTAATAAAGAACATAAAGAACCAAAATTATTATCTGAATGCTGAAAGTGTAAAATTGAAAGTTGTTACTCAAAAAAAAAATGAAAAAGAACTATATGGCAATAATAGAATGTGATCCGAAAACTTATTCTAAAATATTAGATGAAGGAAAGTTATATCTAAGTGTCGTGTTTTTGAACATGTAAACGTTTTTAGATGTTACCGCTGTGGGGGTTTTAATCATGGTGCAAATAAATGTAGTGAAAGAGCTGATCGATGTCTAAAGTGTGCGAAGACAGGACACAAGAAGGAAGATTGTACCGGTGATGTATTTAAGTGTATAAATTGCCTAGATGTTAACCTGAAATCGCAATCTAATCTGGATGTTAATCATTCTTGTTTTGATCTAAGCTGTCCCATTCTCCAGAAAAAGATTGAAATTGAAAAACAAAAAATTTGTTACATTTCTGAAAAATAGCAATTAAGTAATCAAAGCTATTGTGAAAGGGATAATAATTTTAATATCTTGCATTTAAATGCACAGTGTGTTAGAAATAAAATAGAACAAATTGAAATGTGTTTATTGGAGAATAGGATAGCCATAGTGTGTATTAGTGAGCACTGGTTAAATATCTCGGAACTTGATTCTGTAAAATTAAGTGGATATGTTTTATCATCAATATATTGTAGAACCCAATATAAAAATGGAGGTGTGGCTATCTTTGTTAAACAAAATTTAATTGCAAGTGTAAAAGAAATTAATTACTTAAATTCATTTTGTAAGGAAAAAATTATAGAAGTCACTGGTATAGAATTAAAAATCGGTTTCGAGACATTTAACATACTTAGCATGTATAGGTCACCGGGTGTAGTTGAGTTTGATGTGTTCTTAGATGGTTTGGATTCTAGACTGAGTCGTGTCTGCTGTAAAGATCACATAAAGGTAATTTTGTGTGGAGATTTAAACGTAGATTTTGCAGGGAATTCTGTGCAGTTGGCCGATCTTGTTAATGTTATACAACTTAGTGAACATACAAGGGTAACTACCAATTCTGCATCAACTTTGGACTATATGTGTGTTAATTTTAACAATAATGTTTCTTGTCAAGTCCTTCATAACAATATTTCAGATCATTCTGCACAGTTATTAGAAATTAGTAATATTCAACAAAAATCCTCTACTTTTGTCACAATAAGGAGAATTATCAAACGTTCTCCTCTTACATTCACAGAGAAGACTGGCAAAATGTTTATATGTGCAGCAATGTGAACGAAGCATTTGATACTTTCTCAGTTACCCTGTCATATTATTTCAACTTAAGTTTTCCATTCAAACGGGTTCGACTGAACACAAAAAATAAATCGAAACCTTGGTTGACTCAGGGCATTAAAATTTCATCAAAACAGTTGAAAGTCTTACATACAACAATGGTTCAAACCGGGTTAGATAGCGATGCTCAAAAATTTAAAATATATAAAAAAATTTATAGACAGGTACTGGTAAAGGCAAAAATGTTATATAATGAAAAATTTTACAACAATTCTAATTGTAAAACTCAGGCTGCTTGGAAAATCATAAACAATAATGTTACAAACTCAGATAAAAATTCTCATTTTATTAGTGAAATAATAGCAGAAGGTAAAACTGAATCTAATCCACTACAATTGGCAAATATTTTTAATAAATATTTCATTGGCATCCCAAACGAGTTAAACAAGCTAACTGGTAATAATAATTACAAGGCAACAACAAATATCTGCTACCCAACAATGTATTTGGAACAAGTGTCGGTAACTGATGTTTTTAATATTACCTATCACTATAATGAAGGGTACAAATTCTTCTGGATTTGATGGTGTTTCCTCGAACTTATTAAAAGAATACAAATTTTATCTTGTAGAACCAATAACTTATTTAGTTAATTTATCAATTAGTGAAGGAGTGTTTCCTGACATGTTAAAAATAGCAAAAATTATTCCCTTCTATAAGAAAGGAGACAGAGACAAAATGGAAAACTATCGACCCATATCATTATTATCAACTTTGTCTAAGATATTAGAAAAAGTAATATTTAATAAAATTATAAGTTTTCTCACTAGATTTAAAATCCTTTCTTCTTGTCAATTTGGGTTCCAGAAGGGCAAATCAACGAAATCAGCAATTTTAAATTTTTTAATGTGTCTACATAATAACTTGAACAATAGAAATAAATGTGTTGGAATTTTTTTAGATCTAAGTAAGGCTTTTGATCTTGTTAATCATGAAATGCTTCTTGATAAGTTGTACATGTATGGTCTCAGAGGTAAAGTTTATGATTGGGTAAAATCTTATCTTTCACAGAGAAGTCAAATTGTGATGATTGAGGGTTGCAAGTCGGATAAATTAAACTTTGATTGTGGTGTGCCCCAAGGTTCGGTGCTTGGACCTTTACTATTTATAATTTTTACAAATGATTTAGCAACTGTTATTAATCAATCAAATCTAACATTATTTGCTGATGATACTTCGTTCATTTGTTCTTCTTCTTCCCAAGAAGAAGTAATTTCACAAAGTCAAAATACTTTTAATATATTTGTTGATTGGTTTAATAAGAACAAGTTATTTCTGAATATTTCCAAGACGGAATTTATGCTGTTCAAGTTAAATGTTTCTAATAATATTGAAAGCCAATTGTTAAAAATAAATGGAACATCTATAAAGCAAGTGGATACAGTAACATTTTTGGGTATATATATAAATCAGTCTTTAAATTGGGATAACCATATTGGAGATTTATGCCGTAAGTTATCATCAGTTTGTTATGTGTTGTATAGACTTAAGTTCTTGACTAATAAGGAAGTGGCACTGTCATACTATTATGCATATTTTTACTCAAGAGTAACTTATAGCATTTTGTTTTGGGGAACTTCAACTTCGATGATGAAAGTATTTCGCTTGCAAAAAAAGGCTTTGAGAAATATGGCGGGTGTGGGAAAGTATCATTCATGTAGGAACTTGTTCAAGGAATTTAAGTTGCTAACTATACCCTGTATATTTATATACGAGATATTGATGTTTGTAAGAAATAGTTACTCCTCATTTTTAACCAACAATTTCAATCACGATTATAGTACAAGAAACTCCAGTGCCTTACTTATTCCACGTCATAATTTGTGTATGTATGAAACAAATCCGGTATACATGGGTATTAAATTTTATAATAAGCTTCCTACATATATTAAGGAAATGCGTGGCAATAAACAGTTTAAGACCTCTCTATTTAGGTTTTTAGTTGCAAATTGTTTTTATGAAATTGATGAATATATTAATTTCTAAGAGTTTTGTAATTATATGTTCTTTGTATTACGTAATATATTTAAATGTATTTTTTACTATTGACTAGTCCTACACCAAATGTACAGAGCAGTCCATTTTTGATGGGAATCCAGGGTATCTCGAAAACTACAAGATGCATAACAAAACCGCTTGCACATCCTCTAGCTACTTTTTCCAGTTTGACTTAATGGTGAAATCAGATCGGGTCTACTTTGTTTAGGTTTTAAGATACAGGGCATTTCTCAAATTTTGCCATTTTCGTCAGTGCCCTGTAACTTTTTTATTTTCAGACCTACCAAAAAAGTTTAAAGAGGAAAGTTTTAGATATTTTTAAGTGGAATCCATTGGCGTAGCAAATTATTTTTTATTGCGTCCCGTTTTTTAGATACAGACCAAACTTGTGTTTTTCTAAATGCAACACCCTGTATATTTCTGGTTAATTTGAAAGAACTTTCAATTCTGGTTACAGTAATATATATTATATAGGGGTTTATTTGAATTTAAGTCCCTTTATTAAACATTTTTATGGTTAAATGGAGGGAAACGCGTATTTCCATTGATTTATTTCCTTATCAACTATATTAAACTCTTGATTTAATTAAACACACTATTTTATATAAAGATTTAAATATTTCCGAATACTAGATAATAATTAATTATGGAAACATAAAAATGTCGAATATTTTTACAAATATAAATTATATATAACCGTATTTGGTTATATTACTATTAAGATATTAAGTATAACATTAAACAGGAGTTAAATGTAGTTTATAAGGAAATAAATCAATGGAAATACGCGTTTCCCCTCCATTTAACCATAAAAATGTTTAATAAAGGTACTTAAATTCAAATAAATTCCTATTTATTATATATTACTGTAACCCGAATTGAAAGTTCTTTCGAATTAACTAAAAATATACAGGGTGTTGCATTTAAAAAAACACAAGTTTGGTCTGTATCTAAAAAACGGGACGCAATAAAAAAAAATTTGCTACGCCAATGGATTCCACTTAAAAATATCTAAAACTTTCCCCCTTAAACTTTTCTTGTAGGTCTGAAAATAAAAAAGTTACAGGGCCCTGACGAAAAAGGCAAAATTTCAGAAATGCCCTGTATCTCAAAACCTAAACAAAGTAGACCCGATCTGATTTCACCATTAAGTCAAACTGGAAAAAGTAGCTCGAGGATGTGCAAGCGGTTTTGTTATGCATCTTGTAGTTTCCGAGATACCCTGGATTCCCATCAAAAATGGACTGCTCTGTACATATTTTTGTATTGGTATTTATGGGGCAATAAAGATTATTATTTTTATTATTATTATTATTACTTAGAGAAAATATTAAATTTACAAGTTTTCCAATGTATATATTAAACGTCCGAAGGGCCTAGAAATATTATTTAAAATAACTAAAAGCATAAACAATACCTTGATAAAACGTTTAAGTTTTTGGTGATTCAATCGTTAGTGTAATAATAATAATAAGAATAATAATAATAATAATATCTCTATCCCTCATTCTCATCTTAATGATGAGCTTGGAAGTCAAAGATTTGTATGGGAGAGGGAGCGGCACGATGTTATAACTTTAACTACCATTTAGTACGAGAATAAAGGGCAACATGGAAAACCTTATCAATTAAAGTATACAGTATAGGTTGTTAGCCATTTTTCAGTGATATTGCAGTACTAGTTGCATATTAAGAACGCTACCAGCCTTATACACATAGATTTAATGTTGGAGCAATTAGAAAAAATTGGCTACGCTGAGATGCGAACCGTCGTCAACCGCGGAGAATGATTAAAAACCTGACGTCTTTAACCGCGCTGCCACCGAGCTCCTTCAAGTAGCTCCGAGTAGTAATCGTGTTAAAACATGTAATTTTCATAGCTTGCGATTCTACTCTAATTAGGACACTTATTTCCTACCGACAGGAGATTGCTGGTGGAAATCATGAAGGATCTTCGTGCTAACAAAGGCCAGTAACAACCAGGATAGCCAGCTGTCCGAAGGTACGACGATCGAGACAGACATTTTAGCCTTAGGAGGTTTTGGATATATTGTTACAGTTTAACTAATTTTAAATATAATTACATATGTTTTATTATAACTATATTACTGTAAGTTGTATTGTTTTTCTGTTGTATTGTTTTTCTATGTTTCTTCAAGGTTTAAGAAGAGTGTTACCATTGGCGTCTTTTTCAGGTTATTTAGACGTAGAAAATCTTTTTAATTCATGAATATGTTTTTTAATAACGTTAATAATTGCATTACAATTGACATAGTTTTGCCGAACATTTGTACGTCTAAAAAATATTAGAATATTAAGGTTAACTAATCATTGAAATCAGAATTGTGAATGCTCACGATCACGAAGGGGCTTGGTCGAACGCAACTCGATCAATACTTGCGCTAAGTCGTAATAGCATAAGGATTGTCACAGGACTGCTGACAGGTCACGGACATCTTAACATGCACCTTAAGACTATCGGCCTTAGTGAAACTAGAAGGTGCAGGTTTTGCGGACACGATGACGAGGACTCCATTCACATCCTCTGTCGCTGTGCCTGCCTCATGGTGAAGAAACACAAACATCTGGGTGCAGCATTTCTCCTGCCCCAGGGCATTAGAGAGCTTCCCCTGGAGCGGCTGTTTGCCTATGCGCATAACAGGGGTCTCTTTCAATAGCTCTCGACTAGCGGCAGGCACAATGGGTCGAGAGACCTGAGTGCTGCGGGTAACCGCGCCGCCTGCGCCTTCCAACAACAACCACAACAAGGTTAACTAATTATCGAGCTAATTATTGATTATGTTAACATTAAACGTTTTTCCTACGTCAAAGTTCTTACTGGGTATAATTAAGATATGCCTTTACGTATCAATTTTCAGTAATCTCCAGTATTTATTAAAGTTGAGTCTTTGGTAACGGATTTGGTACATGCCATGCTGAATTGATACTGTGGTAGCCCTATAATTTATTTGGCACTTTTCAGTAATTTTTTTCAGACGATTTGTTTGGTGGTTCGTAAAGATATGTAACATTTGTCCATCTTGGTCTAGAGTACGAGCGGTAGAAATAAAGCAATGAAGCTTTAATTTGACTCTTGTCTTGCTCTACTGTGTGACCACAATATAGTTCTTCTTGGATAAGTTCTACATATTGTTCATTCTGTGAGATGTAGTTTATAGTTTGATATAATTTTAGAAGTTCTCGAATAGAACTATTCACAAACCTCTAACTTCAAGAATAAATATAGTGTACTAACAAGTAAAAATTGAGGGCTCTAAGCGATATCAAAATACACTTTCATAACTACAGTATGTTATCTTCTCTAAACAGTTCTACTCAATATTTTACGTTTTATTATGACGTATATATGAACATTGGAACGAAAGCAACAACATACACATAGATCAATTAATCTCTAAGGTATTCTGACAGCTATCAAATTTGTTGGTTTCTACTATTGTAACTCAAAATTATGTGAAACGATTACTTAATTATTGCTTAGTTGAGTGTTAAATTCACAGACCGGAAGACCGGAATAGTAGTTAATACTATTCCGGCGCCACTACTAAATTCTTTAGGCTAAAACCACCCTTAGCATATTCCATAACCATCAAAATATCCTACCGAATCTAGTCTGAGAGGTAAGCGTTCACACTAGCAGCGACCAGAATTACAAAATTAGTTCATTCAAAGACGTTTGTAACAAGTCCGACAAGAACAAGAACGACAATACTTTAATGTACCGCTGAACTTTTAAAGTCAAGCAGATTAAACCTAAGAAGTGTAATTATCCTATATAATGGGTACTGTCGCTTAAACAATAGCTGCACAATTTTTCATAACGTATGACGTGGAGTAACGTTGGTGCTTAGAGGATGATTGAAACATCAGCACGCGATTTATGTATTTGCCCTGCTAGATAAAAAATTAGATACTCAATATTTTAAAAGAGCTCTTGCCAAGTAAAGAGGAAGTTCTCAACCAATAAGGTAATCAGCTAGTTGGGCATATCGGCAGACAAGCTTTCGGTTCACTCACAAAGTTTAGTTAGCGCCCAGTTGATGTCATTCAAGTTACACTGAAGTATGTAAACTCAATAAATTATTTAATATTATTTTTTTATGTTAAACAAAAATGGAAACTTCCCTCCCTCCACGTGGCGAGGCCCATGTACCGTACTCAACAGAAAGAAACTTCTCATCATCTTTTCATTAAAAATGTAATTTTGAATATTGCTACCATAAAGATACATGATTTTAGATTTTCAAAATTATAAATCTTTCCAACTCAATAACTACACATCAAGGGAAACTCCCTATTCATATAAGAATCTGGTTTTTTGATTGACAATGTACTAAATTTTATTTTTCTTTTCAGGTACGTATATTCACTTCACTAATCCTCATTCCGTTTGAGTATGTTCAAGGAGATAACAGCGTGGGAATGATTTTAGGTAACATTTAAACTATTTGGTAATATATTTTTTATGAAATAGGATTTATTATGAATCATATCTTATGACACAACTAAGTTTTGTTATAATTATATAATTGTATTCTTGTTTACTTCTGTAGGTATAAATAAAAAAATAGTAATAATAAAAAATAAAAAAGATATCTAAAAGTCAGAAATATTTAATAAAGGTAACTGATATAGGTAGTATATAGCTACACATTTAAATGCCAATTTCAAACATATTAAAATCTTTAAATATTAAAGACAATATTCTAGGAAAAGACAAGAAATATTTTATTCAACTTATTTCCAATTATCCATCTCCAGAAATAACTGTATTAAAAGTTTAACACTTGTATAGGATGTTTACAAAAAATTGTACCTGTATGTAGACATTAAGTTATTTATTATTTTTATATTTTTTATATTGTCCAAATTCAATTGAGTCAACTAAAAATCCTAAAAAGGCAGTAAAGGGTCGTAAAGGTTCGATTAACAAATTTATTTGTTAATCTGGAGTACACAATAATTTTACACACAGTATGATTGAGCTACTAGATAATGGCCAACTATACAAGCTAATAACAAACTTGAACTGACTCTCTAGTTCTAATGAGGCCCTTTTATAATTTAGGGTGGTTTGTAAACAATTTATCTAATGTATACTTGGTGATAGAAAAGCGAAAGCTTTGCAGACATATTATGGTCTAGACGAATGACTTAAAGAGGGGTATATACATAACTAGGTAATTCATCATATATATGAATCCCCAAAGTCCCTTTTTATGTTTAGTAAAAGGCCGATACCGCATGATTGGCAAATGGTCAATAAAACCCTGACAACGTGATACATATCTAGATTCTGCCTCAATACATTTCTCTAATATTTAACGAGTGTACAAGAAATTGAAGGGTGCTAGTTACATTCTAGAAATGTAATATATATTTCAGGTAAAGATCATCTACAAAATTATTTAGATATAGACTTATGTAGGTAATTCTTTCACATGAAAACCAACCCATAAATAACACGAGCTAACTATGATATATTACTATAAAGTATATCAAATTAAGTACTACTTAATCAATCAATTAATCAATTAATTTAATTATCAAATATAAAATATACTACAAAAACATTGTCCGATAATAGTCTACCAGCAAACAGTAATAAACATGTGTACAATAAAACAGAACATTAATAGTTTACAGCAATAATAAATAACTTATAAAATAAGAAAAGAAAAACATAAAAAAGTGAAGACTTAATCTTATGAAAAATATATAAATGTATACAGGGTATCCAAATAGTGCTTCAAAGTCCAGTATCTGTCCGAAAGCAGAGTTTTGGAAAAAACGCCTTTATGTAAGTAAAGCAGTGTGTAAAGGCGCACATTCTATTTTGTTGGGAATTTCAAACCGCTATGGGGAATTGCGGGGCATTTTGGAGAAATTCGGGGAATTACGAATTTCAAACGTTTGGGAGTAAGGGGAAAGTAAACGTTCAGGGAATTTTTGGGGAATTTCGGGGATTTTTCACTGCAGGAGGAATTTCAGTGTACAAATTTTTTTAGTGATTTACCCCTCGGGGATAATGCAGTAAAAAGAGTTGAGGTAAATCCATGACATTGTATAAATCGTTTGTTACATAGATATTAATTACGTAAACAGGAGACATTATCCAGAAATCTATACATAGTGTATTCACGTAAATATTTTATAAATTTTCTGTAGTTTTGAACATATTTTTAATGTTTATTTTAAAAGAATTTTACTTATTCAAGGTTGATATAGTACTTTTTATATATTTTATTTAAGTATCTTCAGTAAAAAATATTGTACTTATTTTTAACTACTGTTATTAAATGTAATAGAAACAATGTAGTAAACATTAACAATTATTTCTACCAGAATTTCTAGGTACCCCATTGTCTGCTTTTGCTGACAAAGTTAAGAGTTTTTCTTTAGGAATTCACAAGTGAGCTCTTATTTGTCTCAATTAGACCTGTATTCAGGACACGGATAGCACTTCTAAATAAGGATTGGAGCAATTTGCCACAAAGAGTAAGTCTCCCACTAAGTAAAAGACACTGCCTTTATGTTGCTGCATAATACTGCGTTCTCTTTTTTATTTGACCAGAATTACTGTTTTTGTTATGTAAATTAGGAAAATTTACAGTGACAATATAAAATTGTGTTTAGTAACTTCTGTAAGTTTAATAGTACATGTACAGCGTTATTAATGTAATTAGTTCGTTAGAAGAACAGGCAGTTACACACAGTAAAAAAATCCGACTGATTTTAACACTGAATCCACACTCATCAGTGTGTATATAGTCCACACTTGGCAGTGTTAGACATATCGGTGTATTATTACATTACATTAAAAGTAATTTAACACAGTAGATTTTACAAGGTAATGTGTAATAGTTAATTATTCACCGTGTAATTATTCCGTTTTTATAGCGGATTGACTCATTTTTAACACAGGGTTTTGTAAATTTTACTACAATTTATGAGTACTTCTACAAACTTGGCGGGTATATCGTTCGTGTAATATGAGTTCTAAAGGTTTAGTTATTATACTACCCAGTTCATGTTAAAAATAACACTGCAGCAAATTACGATTACCATTTGTCTTGTTTTCTGTGCAGTGAGTAGCTTTTTGAAAATTTGGGTGCCTAGTTCCTAATCTGCTCCTGATCTTTTAAATAAGAAGGCGTTTCAAGGCGTTGCACTTCCAGTTATAACTGACCACCAACTTTGTTATTTTAAATGGAATCGCATATTATTCTATGTACAGGGTGTTTCCTAAATAAACACACTAGTTTGAGGTAACAAAAATTAGATGAGTAATTAAATAAGATGACAGCTTCTTATTGTTTTTGTTTTGCCTAGCCTCCCTAAGATGTTATTTTTTTGATAAACAATGATTGATAATATCCACACGTCCTCCACCAATAAGCTTCTGAAGCTGGAAATTTTGGTTTCATGCCCATTAACATACTAAATATCTACACAGAATTTCGTTAAATTATCTTAAACGGTTCAGAAATTAAAAATAAAAAAACTGTATCTATACGTTTCAATTTTCTCAAGTTTATTACAACAAACTAATTCTGTTAACTCTTAACTGTGCAAACAATTTTGTTCTAAAAATAGCATTATCCCGAAAACGGTATACTGTAAATATAGCAAAGGTTATATAAAGTGACCCTAAAATTTAACGTAGAATACAAAATTGCCATGATATACCATCATGAAGGATGTTCCATTTAAAAGAACAAAGTCGATGGTTACTTCCAATATAATGACCTTGAAATTACTTTTATTGAAAAGATCAGGAGCAGTTACCTAGGCAACTAAATTTCAAAAAAAAAATTCACTTAATGATGCTGTACATAATAAGCAGAAAAAATAGTTATATCAAACTTTATAAACCTAAATTTTTCAAGTTGACACAATAGCACAGATTATTATACAGATGGGACAGTGAGACAGAGAAATTAAATTTAAAGAGAGATGTCAAGCACTTCCCATTTAAATGTCCACTGAAGACTAATGCGCGTATAATACCACAGAGTACCCATTATACTATATGATAAATAAATACTACATTCTGGAATCTAGAAGACTCAGATTTAAACCTAACATTTCGGGGTGTCGCTTGTCGCATCATAATTATTCAAGTGGTTTTGTATTTTGATTTATTTGGTATTTGTCAGTGTTGTTTAGTGCTTTATATTTCTATTTTGAAATTTAAATAATGGAAAGTGGAAGTGTATCAAAGTTACCATCTGTATATAATGTAGTTATTTTTTATCTAAGAAGGTAATATTTTAAGTTTTGGCATAATAACCACAAAAATAATAATAATTTGACGAACTTACCTATCAATTGTTGTTTTTATTAGAGTAATTGTTGGTTATTTTGTGTATACTGGTTTTTATGGTTCTTAATAATTACACCAGTGTTTAAGTTGTTTAATTTTATTTCTCTTTGGGTTCTATTCGATTTTTATAAAAGAATAGGTTCACCGACAAAGGCAAACACTGGTGATGCCGATATTATCATAACTTTTTTAGGAACTAACTTTTTTTCGCAAAAATAGGTAGGTACAAATGCATTCGATGGAATCTTAAATCCAGTGGTGTAGTCAGACTTTTTATAAAAAAATTGCTAACAAAATGTTGCTATTTTTCACTTAAAAAAAATCGTAGTAGGCCTTGAAAATCCAAATATCGTCTTCAAATTTTGCATCAACATAGACCTTTCGGAGATCTATCTTTTGAAAAAATCTGGTTCAAATCGGTCCATAAACAAATTTTTTACGCGAGTGTTTCCATTCTTAATGGGTCACACTGTATATACTCTATTTTGTGTTTAATAATCCTAGTTATATGTTTTAACCAGTAGCCAAGCCAAGCTTAAGGAGAGGTGATGCAAACGGGCATAAGAGATTAATTATTAATGAAGTTGATTAAACATTTAAAACTGTATTGAATCATGACTTCATTACTTCATTAATAATTTATCTCTTAGTTTTTTTTCTTAATTCCTAATTAAAAAAAATAGCAACAGTTAAATAAGGCAATAAATAATATTGAAATATACTATAGAAATAAAATATTCTACACATTTCCACTGCATTTTTAATTTGAACGAATATTGTATGTAAAAGCTCTGTAATTGTTACTTAAATAAGTTAATTTTAAATGTGTTTATAAATAAAAAATATTAAAACCGGTTTACGACACAATTTATGTTTATCTTATGTACTGTATAATGAGCCACTAACTTAATTAAAAAATATATAAAATAAATGTTAGGTAAAATGCAACAGCGCTTCTCAAGAAAAGGTTGTAAGTTTGGCAACGTTGTACACTTCCCGTTTAAAGGGACGAGGTCATAGCTATGAACTGTCAAACATCAAAGACATTCCGCCGGCTGTCCCCTCTGTATATACTCCTCTGTGACAATAGTGTGTATAAATTCAGTAGGTACAGACTGTGCTAATCAAAAATAAATTATATAGAACGATATATGAAATATATGACTAAACCAATAACGATGATGTTTTGCTATCATGTTTTCTCCTTGAGAGAATAAAAACTTAAATGTTAACTTTGACAGTCTTTATCTTTCACATATCATCATTATATTAAGACATGATTAGTTTTGCACCGTTACTGATAAATTATCCTGTATTTTTGCATTCCGATACAAGTAGATAGAGCTTTTTTCGCACTTGGTTGAGTTTATACTTTTTCTTTCCACAAACGCCTGAAACATATTTTATTTCAAAAAAATTGTTATTAAGATATCTTAATATATTTTCAAATGTAATGAAGTTGATATTAAATATCAAGATGTATAAAAACATGATAACATTCACGATCAGGATTTCACTATCACACGTGTCACAAATGTATAATTTGATCTATTTTGTAGAAATTACATTGAAAACATTAGCCATTGTTCTTGTTCTGTGACTACACTGTGTGTATGTATAGCTGTAAGTAAACTTAGTTGAATTATCGTGTTTTATTTTGGAGATCAGCAGCAGCCTCAATACTCTTTATAGCATTATGTATCATATGCGTCACCTTGTTAAAGATATTAATATCATAATGCACGAAGCAAGCTTGTATGTCAATTTATCTCCGACATATACTAGGTAAACTTTGCCTAGTATGTCATGTTACAAGTTCATTAAATTTAGAATTTGTCAACACCTAGAGCCGTATATTAAATTAAGATGAAGCATAAGAAATATAAATCACTGTCTATCATAAAAATACCGTCTCTCTTTCTCTGTTAAAGATATATTTTTAAGGAATGCAATATCACTTATTTTGCATTTAAATTTCCTTTCATAAATTCTTTATGCAAGAATATATTAAAAATTTTCCAATTTTTAGTAATAATTCCTCTGCTTTAAGGAATGCCATATATATTTTCTCACATATTGTAGGTATGGAATCTCTCACGTAAATTTAGTGTGAAAAATATTTGTTTCCCACGCGACATATAAAAATTAGAATCTCTTATTTAATTTCTCACTAAATATAGAAAAGAAAGTAGGTTTATATTATATTATATGCCCTAGCACTGATACAAATGATACGACTGATTGCAGATCCAACTATTACGATTCATTTATATTTTTAACATTATCCTTAAATGCCTCGATAACTTAATTAATTATAAAAAGTGACAAGTCTCTTTAAATTGTATATGACCCAGTGCGGCGTTGGAACAAATAATATGTGGAAGTCTCATTGCAAAATTCGTATTCGTAGAGTACTCGTTATGGAGGTTCTTGTTAACTCTGAAAAGTTCAATAATTTATACTATGTAGGGTTCATAACAATTTTAACTTTTTAAAACATAAGTTATCAAAGCGAAAGGTGCCCTGGGTTAAGCCAAATGAAACATCTTGAATAAATGAAATTATATTAATTTTTTACAGTTATATTACATTGAAACTGAAGATTTCTAATCAAGAATAAAAATGTTAAAGAAATAGTATAAATGAGAAAAATTAATTTATTTTTTCTTTCTTAAGTAGTGATGCATTGTACATTTGGAAAATACAAAATAATATTTTAACAAAAACGGCAAAGAAACTAATTATACAATTTGCGGTTCTTTCACTGTCCAGTTAACTAAATTCATATTCTTTACCATTTATTAACCTCAAAAGCACCGAACCACTTAGGGTCTAATATTGGCCAGACAAATTGGTATTTTTGTTGAAATGGCCACTTTTTCCATTTCTCTTGACAAAAAATATCTTCATATATCTAAAGCAGCACATTCAGCAATGATCCTTCACATATTGAGTAAAAAGAGGAAGGACGTCTATAATTCCCGATAAAATCACTGAAAGTAATCTGGCACCTCAATCTTAGTCGCAGCAAGAAAGAAGTTTCCTTGGTTTCAACTCGGGGGAAAAACAAAAGTTGTTATCCTGATTTACTAAGTTGTGGATAGGTATGCAATAATAGAGATTAACTACCGGGTAAGATATGTCAATGGAAAATATATGTTAGTCAGGGAGACACTCTGTTATCTAATATCTTACTAATTTCTAATATGTGGTAAATAAGAATTTTATCTTTTAGGAATAAGTGAAATTTATGATATGAACACTTTTATGGCTAAAGTGGAATTTGAACGCAAAATCTCCAGATAACTGGTAGATGCTCTACCGTTTTTAATTTCCAGAAGCGGGAGAAGCCTTAGAGTCTGGAGCATGTTGGTATTTACATAATTTTGACCGCCATTTTTGAATTTGTATTATCAAAATTTTTAATATCTAAAGGACGCTTCATAGTTTGTTTCTTTTTGGATTACACCACCTGCAAAATAACAAAAAGCAGAAAACCAGAAGCATAAAACTGAAAAACCACTGATAAAATTTAGTCAATATATCAAATATTATTTTATCACACGTTATAGGTACAGTAATTTTTTTTGAAGCAAACTTTAGAAGTTTGCCTTGTTACTACACTTTGAATATTTAATGTGTATGCTTCTGGTTTTCTGCTTTTTGTTATTTTACAGGTGGTGTAATCCCAAAAGAAACAAACTATGAATCGTCAAAATGCACCACAAATAATTTACAGACATTATCTAAAGGATGCATTTTTCCTCACAATTTTTAACGAAATTTCTCTTTTATGAAGAAGAAAGATTTATTATATTAAATTAATATTTTTGGGATATTTTGAAAATAAACTTTATATAATTTAATAAGAATTATTTTAGAATTTATTTAATTTACCAAAATTAAAAACCCTAAAAAATATCCACTACTTAATAAAAACAAGTTGGTTTATAATTCGTTTAATTTTCTTTTGGGATTACACCACCTATAAAATAATAAAAAAGAAACAGTAAACCAGGAGGGTTCAAAAATAAATATCGAAAGCCTAGATAGTATCAGGGCAAACTTCTACAAGGTGTCCACCTAGTGCGCGTAAGTCCAATATCTGGGTTAATAAAAGAAATAACTTAATTTTTTTTTCTACAGGGTTGTCTAATATCCCGAGCTGCACAAAATGAAAATATATTTACATATTCAGGGTGTTCAGTTTTTCCTGGACAGGTACCAACTTCGTTTTTCTAAATGGAAATATATATTTTTTATTGCTTTTTCGAACTAAACCCTTGATTTTAGTAGGACTTTCATCAGCCTTCCCTATACCTAACTTAAACTGTTTTTGAAATATTGACGGGTGAATATTGACATTTTTGCAACTTTGACACCCTATAAAATCTAAACGGTTTGAGATCAAGCAAAACGGTTTGCACATTCCTATCTTAACTTTTTATAAGCTATCGTTTGATACTAATTTCAAATGTATCCAGGAATTAAAAATTTTCCGAAAATTTTTAAAATTTTTAATTCTTGGATAAATTTGAAATTAGTATCAAACGATAGCTTATAAAAAGTTAAGATAGGAATGTGCAAACCGTTTTGCTTGATCTCAAACCGTTTAGATTTTACAGGGTGTCAATGTTGCAAAAATGTCAATATTCACCAGTCAATATTTCAAAAACAGTTTAAGTTAGGTATAGGGAAGGCTGATGAAAGTCCTACTAAAATCATCTTTAGTTCGAAAAAGCAATAAAAAATATATATTTCCATTTAGAAAAACGAAGTTGGTACCTGTCCAGGAAAAACTGAACACCCTGAATATGTAAATATATTTTCATTTTGTGCAGCTCGGGATATTAGACAACCCTGTAGAAAAAAAATTAAGTTATCTCTTTTATTAACCCAGATATTGGACTTACGCGCACTAGGTGGACACCCTGTATAAAGTTTCCTCTTTATTTTTTGTAGAATCTTCATAGAGTGTATTCATTATGCAGTGACGTACAGTAGAGTAATTCAAGATAAGACAAGATAGAAAGAAACTCGGAAGACTAGAAAGAACAATAGAAATCTGGGGTTATTATCTGGGTGTACGGAAATCTATCGCCCAGTATATTTTAAAGATTATTTTCAAGATAATCTCAAAAATAGTCTGAATCAAATCAAACTCGGTGTTCCCTACTGTTTAAAAAATTCAAGTAGTAGCTATTATGTCGTGTGGATTTTGTGGATGAAATTTTTACTTTAAAGTTATTTGTCGTTATGATGTACAGCAATTGTATAGGTATTAGTAATATGTCATCATTAGGATTATTCTGATTAGACCATTGTGCAATGTAAGAATTGACAATAGACGCCATTACAAAAAATATACATACATTTGAAAGTTAAATAAATATATAGTTTTAATGTAAACACTATGTATAAGTATTTTATAATAACTAGGTACATTTTCGCCGTGAGATACTAAAGTTCAAAAAATATACTATACTATTAAAAAGCATATCTGCATATTAGATATAACATGAAAAAATTACAACAAACTGGGCGTTAGTAAAATTTCCAGCTTGGGGGTTGGTCCTCTCTTGATCCCTACAGTTAGCCTGATCAGTCACGGAAATAAGCCGACGTTAAGTAGGTAAAATAATTAATATAAAAAACAAATAACAAATAAATTAATTGTCATTATGCCGTATTTCCTTAAATATATCTGCAAGATCAAAATCTATCAAATTACGTATTGATTCACTTTCAGCATTAGAACATCGACATCTTTAAAATGAAATGCTGTAGCTTACTCGAACAGTAAACAAGTGTATAATATAAGAACCATATTTTGTCTCGTTAAACGTGTAAAGTCGTACTGTATATAACAGAATAAAGACATTTTGAAAACTCATTTCTTATATAACTTAAAAATTAAATCACGGTAGTAAACAATTTTTAATGAACTAACCAATAATTTTATGCTGCTTGCTTTATAGATGATCTACTTATTTTGTTGAGGGGATGTGAGGGTGCCTGGTTTAGATATCATGTATGTGACACTATCACTTGTTTGATAAACAAAGAACGTATGACATGAACGTGATGAAGCGATATGTTTTCCAAATAACTTCATCCCACATTGCAGCGCAACAAATGGTACAATTTACATAGAATAACGTAAATTTTCGAAATTATTTTACGGATGATTCTCGCCAGATCTTCATAAAATGGATAAACAATTAATTAGTCCACCGATAGCCCTCAATTTATATAATTTTAACTTTCTGAGAATGATACATTTTTTCTGTAATATAGAGTGAGTTTTATGTATGGAACGCCTCAATTATCTGGGAAACGGCTTTCCCGATTTTTATGAATTTTGGTTTATAAGGGTTTTGTAATATGGCCGATATTATTGTGGCATTTACATTGTTGTCAGATCTTTCGTTTTTCCGGAAATATACTGAAATTTGTTATTTCAAATGGATCACCCTATATATTTTTTTGTTTTTGAAATCTCTAAGAAATTTAGAATATTTTTCAAGTAATGTTCCCTATACCTAATTGCCATAATTTCGGAGTTACAGCTACATTTGCAATATCTCCGCCGAAGTTAAAATATTACATCAGGGCGGCTATGTCTGCGACAAAAACAATTTTGACATTTTAATAAACTATTATTGTTGGTGTTTATTGAAAGTTACAATGGACCGTTTATCTGAGAAAGAACGAATTGAGATTTTAATGATGTTAGGATATGGTGATGTGCGTAGAAGTCAACAGGAAACGTGTAATATCTTTAATAATTTATATCCTAATAGAAATCCCATAGGATCTTTTGAAAACATAAAGTAAAGGCGGTTACAGCTGATGCTCAAAATGTTGTCCGTTTACTTCCATACAAGAAGCCATGCGATGTTTAAAACTTTGCTGTACATTTTGTAACATTCCTGACTGCTCAATTCTTCTTATCTCTGTGGTAATCCTATCTTTTAATTCCTGAATATTGGCAGGTTTGGTTTTATAAACAATATTTTTTAAGTGACCCCACAGAAAATAGTCTAAAGGATTCATGTCGGGTGATCGCGGGGGCCATTCGATAAAACCACGCCTTCCAATCCATCTTCTGGGAAACACATCGTTTAGGTATTGCCTCACGTCACGCGCATAGTGAGGTGGAGCTCCATCTTGTTGCACCCAAATATTGTTATTTGGGACATTGTTATTGTCTGAAAGTTTCAAATAATAAAATTTCTAAATTAACAGGCAATTGAGAATACTTACTTAGATTTGGAAATAACCGAGCCAACTCAGGTATAATATTATTCTGTAATATATTTAAATACGCCGGACCATTTAAGTTTCCTTCAATGAAAAAAGGACCAATTATTTTGCCGCCTATTATTCCAGCCCATACATTAATCTTTTGTGGAAATTGGGTGTGGGATTCTCTCATCCAACGAGGATTGTTACGTGACCAGTATCTGTAATTATGCCGATTTACGTTTCCATCAATACAAAAAGTGGCCTCATCGGAAAACATAACATTATTTAAAAAATTTGGATTATTTTGATCGTAACATTTTTCCATCATTGTGTCGGCAAACTCTTCACGTCTATCGAAATCATCATCTGACAACTCTTGAACCAATCTTACTTTGTAAGGATGGAATTTATTGGCATGTAAAATTTTCATTATGGATGTTTGAGAAATATCAACTTCCCTGGATATTTGTCTAGTACTCAAGTGTGGATCTTCTTCTAACATAACACAAACATCTAAAGATTTGTCTTCAGTTGTTGCAGTTTTTATACGCTTTGATTTCGGTAAATCTTTTATGGCTCCAGTTTGGTTAAACTTTTTTAACAACTTACTCACAGTAGATCTTGTTATGGGATTTCTATTAGGATATAAATTATTAAAGATATTACACGTTTCCTGTTGACTTCTACGCACATCACTATATCCTAATATCATTAAAATCTCAATTTGTTCTTTCTCAGATAAACGGTCCATTGTAACTTTCAATAAACACCAACAATAATAGTTTATTAAAACGTCAAAATTGTTTTTGTCGCAGACATAGCCGCCCTGATGTAATATTTTAACTTCGGCGGAGATATTGCAAATGTAGCTGTAACTCCGAAATTATGGCAATTAGGTATAGGGAACATTACATGAAAAATATTCTAAATTTCTTAGAGATTTCAAAAACAAAAAAATATATAGGGTGATCCATTTGAAATAACAAATTTCAGTATATTTCCGGAAAAACGAAAGATCTGACAACAATGTAAATGCCACAATAATATCGGCCATATTACAAAACCCTTATAAACCAAAATTCATAAAAATCGGGCAAGCCGTTTCCGAGATAATTGAGGCGTTCCATACATAAAACTCACTCTGTATGTACTATATCTACGTATGTGACCTTCAATTTTCTTGTATTGTAAATGTATACAGTGTGGGTGAGTTTGCATTACACACTCAGTAACTTCGTAAATTTGAAAATATTAACATTTTTCAAAAAGTACTTCTAAGTGATTTTTTGTGCTCTTTTAAATCCTCTGATTAAAAACGCTCTTATTAAAAAAACAAAAGAGCAGCGACATATACAGTGATTTTTTTAAATGGAACACCCTGTATTTTATTTCATAATTTGAAATCGTATCAAATTCTGAATATGACACAGTTTTTAATTTTTTCTTAAAAGTCATAATATGTAAGTTAGGAACAATACAACAAATTATTGGTACTAGAGAAGTTTACAGAATATTTAATCTGTAACCGTTCTGTATCTGTATACAGAATACTTATTCTATATTCGTATATATATTCTATATTCTATATTCTATATATGTATATATATACAATACAATAATCCCCCATTGTATCGTAATTCTAACATAAGACCACGAAAGATCCGCCACCTATAATTTTTTGTTATATTTATAATTTGTAATTTGTCGAAAACTATCAAACTATTCACCAAACACAAAAATTATTGCACGTTACTTAGAAATAAAAATCTAACAAAACAACTGCTAGCATTTTGTAGGTTTTGTTATAGTATAACAAAACCTACAGGTAGGTTTTGTTATAGTATAACAAAACCTACAAAATGCTAGCAGTTGTTTTGTTAGATTTTTATTTCTAAGTAACGTGCAATAATTTTTGTGTTTGGTGAATAGTTTGATAGTTTTCGACAAATTACAAATTATAAATATAACAAAAAATTATAGGTGGCGGATCTTTCGTGGTCTTATGTTAGAATTACGATACAATGGGGGATTATTGTATTGTATTGTATTGTATTAATCAAGTATCGATCAAGTAAACTTAAAGGTTACCCGAATACCTTTTCTTCGTTTACCCCATCCATTTAGCAACAATTTTCATAAGCTATAAGTTATGTATAGAAAGATCGATAAAAAGTAGAAAATAAAGTGCACTTCAATAAGCTAGTCATCTATATGCACACATTCCGCGTTCTGCCGTGATATCAGGTTGGAACACACATATTTTTCAAGTGAATCCTCTGATCTGACCCAAAGCCGTATCGAAGACGGCGAGCATCGTTACTCCCTCGATATACGCCTCATGTTATTTACATACTTCGATGTAATTAGGTGTCAGAGCTACCTATCTCCTCACATATATCTCCACACCTGCCGCAGCGGCTTGTCTTATAGGTAATTCGTGTGATTTTAGTCACGACCGCGATTAACTGAAAGTGGATAACTTTCAGCGTTGTGTTCGGAGTTCTGGTTCCAGAAGGCATTAAATTTAATGTTATTGTAGTTATTTAACCTACAAGAAAACCTTTAGGGGGATATTAGGTTAATAAAGCATGTAACTGAGGGATTTTAGGTAAAACGTAAAAATAAGTAGAATCCAAATACATAAAATACGATAAAATACATCGAATTACAGGATATTAAAGTTCTGGGAAAATTTGTGTACAAAATAAATTAAGAAATGTAAAGGTCCGTACTGATTTGAGCATTTGGCACGCACGAACGATTTGTGAACACACACTTTCATTCGCTTAAATGTTTATTTTGGGACAATTTCGGTTTCCATGTTTGCACACAAATATCCGTTCCGTCAGTTGAGTCAGTGTCGTCAAGATGTCATCACAAAGAAATATAGCTACTATTGCAAGTGCAGAATTTATTGTAATGCACAGCATAATTAATAAAAAGAATGAAAAAAGAAAGAAACGATAGTACACAGTTATATCGAAGCCGGTATACGGTGGTGTTAATTTATTAGCTGACATGAGGCTGGAAGAAAACAGTGGCCATTTCAATAATTTCATCCGGATGTCATCTGAGGATTTTGAGTTTTTGGCCGACGCTATTGGTCCGAAAGTCGGTAAGACGGATACCAAATTTAGAAAATGTGTTCTGTGAAAGAACGATTAGCTTTAACTCCGGAGATTCCCATTCAAGTATGCAATATTTGTTTAAAATCTCTCTAGTACAGCGTACATCCTATTTTATTAAGAACCTCGTCCAGACTGAGCAAATTATACGCGTAAATCTCTTTGATGTTGTCACAGAGACCGACAAGCCACGGAGTGTGTTCGTGGGTGTTAGAAGTTACGCGCATGCATGCTTCTCTTGTACGCATCTGAATAAATTTGCGCGCACAGCGTTCGTGCGCGTAAATTTGCTCAAGTCAGTACCGACCTTAAGATCTTCCAACTTCTGTTAAAAAAATTACAAATTTGAAATTGTAATGCAAACAAAACTATTTTCAGTATACTTATCCTAGATAATTTCAATAGGTCATACATTCATACATTCAAAGTACCTCATATATACCCTATATGCAAATTCTATGACCACATATACTTTTGGCTAGCTAGCCATGTGTTGTAAAGTCCTAAACTCCTTTACACCCTTTTCGTTCCGAAAAGTGTATATCGATAAATATGTTATTTAATTATATTTTACTTATTATAACTTGGATTGCGAGGTGGAAAAGCAGCGAATAGCATGATGTCATACGCACGTCCCATTTCTTTTTCGTTGACTTTGCTGTTTGTGCTTACGCGGAGAGGTTATTAGCATATGACAAAACTTAACTTCTAGAACATTCGATTCTTGGCACGTTCTAATTGGTTGAAGTGCATAGCCTGATACCTTGTTGCACACTTCCATATTTGGGCAAACACAGCGTGTGTCATGTGACCACGCCCGTCAATAAAACCAACCCCGTGGGCACAACCAGCACTTTTTGCAGTAGTACTTTGGTGCGTACACATTGTCTTGTACTTGTAACCCTCTAGGGCTCTATCCTAGAATACAGCACCAGTCTGAAATACATGTAACTCAAGTTGTTCAGTGACCAATAAAGTGTTTAGTTGGCAATTTGTGTTTGTATGAAGACACACCTCCTCGAACCCTCAACACATGACTAGCTCTTTTTATTCGATTATGTTTATCCTATACTGGGTATATTAATTATTTAGACCATTCATCAGGATACATTTATATTCTAGTACACCAGGATTGTCATATAGAATCGCAGTATATGCATACTGATTTAAAAATTGCTGAAGCTCAACTCGGGGAAGCGAGTGTCTCCCATTTTTCTTTTATACCTGTTATTTAGTCGAAGAACTATTTTGGCTCTCCATATGTTCATTAAATGTTCGGTTTATTTTTTCCATTGTCAACATTTCCATAAGGTCAACTATGGCTCACTAATTACTATTAACAGTTAAATGTAAGTAAGATACATGCATATATTTGTCTTTTGGATGTAATACTTTACTACTTATGGAAGTCTTTTAACTGCAACAAATGTTTCATAAAGTTCATGACTTTGAGATGCATAGTTTTTATTAGTTGGTGGGTGTAGGTCAATAAAAGAAAACCTTCAATGCATTTATAAATAAGTACATATAAAATTTACTTCCAAATTATATATATAGTATACATGTTTGTATACCGCAAAATAATAGAATGAAAAAATACCTAACAGTATAGGTATTTTTAATATTGTATTTAATTTTATTTTTAATATTTATTGTATATTATTTAATATTTTTTAATATAATATATATATATATATATATATATATATATATATATATATATATATATATATATATATATATATACCTACAGGGCGCCCTATTTCTTGACCCGTTGCATGGGTAACTTTTTTATTAGTAGAGATACAAAAACGCTTAAATGAGCAAATTAGTGCAGTTTCGTATTAGTAATTCTACGGTAAGGCGAAAAATTATATACGGGGGAAGGTTGAAAAGTTATTGACAAAAAACGAAAAATCCAACTTTTCTATTATCCCTCGTAGCTCGTTCATTTGAAGAGTTAGAGAAAAATGCTTCACATGTTTTTTGCAGTATTTTTCATGTAAAATGACATGCACTTGCTACTTTTTATATATCTCTTAAAATGGTTGAGAATCACAGTAAAATATATTTTTTTTAAATGTAATGGATAGGTGGCTGTGACATTAACCGAAAGTCCCCTTTTTTCTCTTTCAGATGATATAACATAGTCCATATTTTATCCTTACAAAAGTAATAATAATCGTTGTTTTTAAAGAAAGTTTATTGTCACATCAAGAATGCTATGGAAATAAAACAAAAAATAAGATTCCTGATATTTTTAAAAACGTCTAGTTGGCATTTAATTATTGACAGATCATAAGTGACATTTTTAGTTTTTGTTAAGTAGTTTATTGTTTATTATTAATACTGCATACAAAATAATAGTGTTGCAAATATGTACACCAACGAAGAGAAAAATGATATGCTATTTTGTTATTATAACCAAAATCGAGATGCACAAGCTGCAGCGAATCTTTATTTTGAAACTTACATGGAACGAAGACAACCCCATCATAGAATATTTAGACAGCTGGAAAATAATATACGATTATACGGTTCTTTTTCAAAGCCTAAGGATGAAAGAAACTTCAATGAAGACACTGAAATAAATGTTTTGGCTTATGTAAATTTTAAACCTGATTCTTCAACTGCAGAAATTGCACATCACTGCAACACTTCCAAGGAAACTGTAAGAGCTATTTTAAAAGGTAACAATTTAAAGCCTTATCATTATTCCATATGCAATACTTTATATCCAGCTGATAATCAAAGAAGGATGACATTTTGTCGATGGTACATTTCAAAATGCGAAGAGGATCTAGACTTCTGGAAAAAGATTTTATTCAGTGATGAAAGTAGATTTACTAACAATGGTATTTTTAACCGCCATAATAACATAATGTGGTGCCGGGAAAATCCACATCTTGTTTCTGAAAGAAGAAATCAACGTCAATTTGGGATAAATGTGTGGTGTGGAATTTTTTGTGGCAAAATTATTGGCCCATATTTTTACGAAGATAATTTTAATGTGAATAATTACCTTCATTTTCTAAGGAATACTCTAACAGAGGAATATTTAAATGAATTACCACTTTATATTTTTAGAAATCTTAAATACTTCCAACACGATGGAGCACCTGCGCATAATTCCCGCGAGGTAAAACAATATTTACATGAACAGTTTGATAATGTTATAGGAAATAGAATGTATATCGACTGGCCAGCGCGAACACCTGATTTGACCTCCTTAGATTTCTTTCTTTGGGGGTTATTGAAAGATAAAGTTTATGTGACAGTCAGGATTCAAGATGCAATTAGAAGCATACATGGACATACAATAAATAATGTTTTAAGAAGTATCCAGAAACGTTGCTGACTATGTATCCAACAGGATGGTGGTCATTTCGAACATTTACTTCAATATAATTAATTAATTAATAATTTCTGTTCTCAAAACATTCTTTTGTTCCATAATCCATAGCATTCTTGATGTGACAATAAACTTTCTTTAAAAACAACGATTATTATTACTTTTGTAAGGATAAAATATGGACTATGTTATATCATCTGAAAGAGAAAAAAGGGGACTTTCGGTTAATGTCACAGCCACCTATCCATTACATTTAAAAAAAATATATTTTACTGTGATTCTCAACCATTTTAAGAGATATATAAAAAGTAGCAAGTGCATGTCATTTTACATGAAAAATACTGCAAAAAACATGTGAAGCATTTTTCTCTAACTCTTCAAATGAACGAGCTACGAGGGATAATAGAAAAGTTGGATTTTTCGTTTTTTGTCAATAACTTTTCAACCTTCCCCCGTATATAATTTTTCGCCTTACCGTAGAATTACTAATACGAAACTGGACTAATTTGCTCATTTAAGCGTTTTTGTATCTCTACTAATAAAAAAGTTACCCATGCAACGGGTCAAGAAATAGGACGCCCTGTATATATATACATATATATATATATATATATATATATATATATATATATATTATAATAAACTACTGTTCGAAAACGCAGCATTAAGAAGTAATTCCATGTTTTTTTCAAATACTACTGAGGAGGAGGTTATCGGAGTAATTAATACACTAAAAAACAAAAAATCACCCGGAATAGATAGAATAAAAGCAGAAACTCTAAAGTTAGTAGCATTAGAAATCTCGAAACCACTTACCCATTTAATAAATCGGTCATTCGAAAAAGGCATATTTCCAAGTGTTCTGAAAACAGCTCTAATCAAACCCCTGTATAAGGCTGGTGATAGGCTGGACGTGTCAAATTACAGACCAATTTCAATACTATCAAGCATATCAAAAATTTTTGAGAAAATCCTGAAAAAAAGGATAGTACATTATCTAAATCGATATAATATAATTTCAGACCAACAATATGGATTTACGGAACACAGATCTACACAGGATGCAATATTACAATTAACCATGTCTCTTTACAAGTCATTAGATAATAAAACACCTACAATCTGTATCTTTGTAGATTTGAAAAAAGCATTTGACACGGTTAGTCATAGCCAGCTTTTGCAAATTTTGGAAAATATAGGTATAATAGGTACTCCTTATTTATTACTATGCAGTTATTTAGCTAACAGAAAACAATGCGTTAAAATAAGCGATACTCAAAGTGAATTTAAAACAGTGGAATATGGAGTGCCTCAAGGTACAGTTCTAGGTCTATACTTTTCAACATATTTTTAAATGACTTATTTAAAGTAAAAACTGAGGGACATATAGGGAGCTTTGCCGATGACACAACAGTAGTATATCAAGGTGACAGTTGGCAAAAGGTAAAAGAAAAAGCGGAAAACGATTTTAAAAACATTGCTATATGGCTAAACACCAGGCTACTTACTATAAATTTTGACAAAACCTATTTTGTTCCCTTCACATCCTATAAAAACAATCTACCCGATTTTGACAGCATTTCTTTGACCTTGAATAATGAACAAATTAATATAACAGGTGTGAATAATATAAAATATCAAGGCATCCTGTTGGATTCTCATATAAAATGGGATGTTCAAATTAACAATGTAGCTAGAAAAATTAGAAGTCTATTACATAAATTTAAACATTTGTCTAAAATACTTACATTAGAGCATCTGAAAATATTATACCATGCATTAGTTGAACCTCATCTGTCATATGGAATTATAGTATGGGGAGGAGCAACAAACAATCACATTAGAAGTCTGGAAATAATACAGAAATATGTAATAAAAGTAATGTATCAGAAAAACTATACTTACCATACTGACCTTCTATTTAATGAAAGCAACTTATTTGATATACGACAACTTTTCTGCTATGCTATACTTATAAGACAGCACCAAAATAAACGCGACCTTGTAGCTATGGACCATTGTTATGATACTCGTTATAAATGCAATCTAACATCAAAAATACCTAAAGCTGAAAAAACGATATTGCAACGCTCATTTGTGTATCTAGGCCCTAAAATATATAATATTATACCACGTGCCCTTAAGTTAATCAATAGTGACAATTTGTATAAGAGTCGCGTTAGAAAATGGTTGAGAGAGACTTCCAGGTTAGATGTTCACAAGATGATTGACATAAAAAATTACTAGGAAAAACAATTTATAATATAATAATAATAATTTAATAATAAACTAATATTCAAGTGTTTTGTTTGTATCTCTTATGTAGCTACCCTGTACTTACCATGTGCATCTTAAAATAGTATTAGGTATTTCCACTATATGTATGGGAAAAAGGATTGTTTTGTCGATCATATCTTGTACTGTACGTGTATGCATATATTAATTTATAATTCTTTGTAGTGTAGCTTAGGTATGGATTGGTATAGAATTACGTATTTTTATGTGTTTTGTGAATACATTGTAACTACTTGTGTGTAAAAATTATTTAATGATAGTTTTATACTTTTAATACTCGCATAGAGTACACTGTACCCTAAATCAAGGTATTACCTTAACCAGGGTTACTATTTATTTACCACCTTCAAGCTGTGTATTTTCAGTATAGATTCATTGTATTCGAAAATTCCTGTAAATTGGTAAATCAATTTATTATTATTATTATTATTATTATTATTATTATATAATATTTAATAATAATATTTTATATATTAATCCACTAACGTTTTATTGCTCTGCTGTTGACACTAATTTGAGCACTTACTTATATACAGGGTTATTCAGAACTTATCCATAATAAAATTTGGGGATGTTCAACATACATGTACAAATGTGGTAGCACAAAAAAAATTTTTTTGCGGGGTCTTAAAACTATTTAAAAATTTTTCATTGCACGCTGCTGGATACTGGTCCACTGTAATGGAGTGACCTTGGAACTGACAATGCAAACTGGCTAGCACAAAAAAAACTTCGGAAGTTCTGAGAGTATACCGACAGCGGCGCAAAAAAGACGCACCATTTTAGAGATACAGGGTGTTGAAATTGAAAAAAAAATTTTTTTTTGCGAATATCTCCGGAACCGTTTATCGTACAGAAAACAGCTTTTGTAAGCATTTTCTACTCATAATAAACTATGCTTTGTGCGGTAAATTTTTTCTTTAAGTCATAATTGGTGAAGGTTTTGAAGGGGTGGTGGGTGTTTTTCTCCCCAACATCTACGCTACTGGAAAAAATACTATTTTGAGACGCCCATTTTAACCGCCAATGTTTTCTACACAAAAAAGGTACTTTTGATCATAAGCTCTAAAGTCGATCGTTTTCGAACTTTTATGTTGAAAAACATGGTCAATTTTTTTAAATAAAATTTTTTTCTTACTAAGTAAACAAAATTTATTTAAACGTTAGAACAAGTAACGAAACTAAACGTTAACTTCATAATTGCAAAATTAAAAAAATTACAAAATTATACATAAGTTGTCTTTTCAAAATTCCCCAAACCCTAAAGGTAAAATAGACCATGTTTTCAAAAAATTTACCATGTTTTTCAACATAAAAGTTGATTTTTCTCGAAAACGATCGACATTAGAGCTTATGACCAAGTGTACCTTTTTTGTGTAGAAAAGATTGGCTGTTCAAATGGGCGTCTCAAAATCGTACTTTTTCCAGTAGCGTCGAAGTTGGGGAGAAAAACACCCACTACCCCTTCAAAACCTTCACCAATTATGACTTTAAAAAAAAAATTTCCACACAAAACATAGTTTATTATGAGTACAAAATGCTTACAAAATCTGTTTTCTGTGCGATAAACGCAGTTCCGGAGAAATTCGCAAAAAACGAAATTTTTTTTTCAATTTCAACACCCTGTATCTCTAAAATGGTGCATTTTAGAGGGTAAGTTAATAGAAACTTTTTTTCATATTTTTGGACGAGCTATAACATCCTGAAGTCCTGCGCATATATTATGAAACACCCTGTATATAATGTAGATGCTTGTTTCATTATTTAAAAGATGTAGATAAAGACAATAAGTAGAGGTTATATGAAGATATGCCCTTGTACTTCAATGTTGGAGGGGTGCATATTTCACGCAAAGTAGTTGTTTTCGACATATCTTAAAAATAATAAAGTTATTCTCTTGCGTACATATAGGATTATAAATAACGAGGAAAATTAAAAACTGTATTGAACCACAATACTTGATAATTTCATTAATAATTTATTTTTTAGTTAACTTTTTGGCTTAATTCCTATATAAAGAAACATATAAACAGTTAAGTAAATAAGTCAATAAATAATATTAAAAATATACTATAAAAAAATACAATAAACTTGTAGTGGCGAGATACAGTGAAATACACTGCAGTGCCCTCTTTGGGTCTTTGCTACTACCTGTCTGACAATTATTGTCTAATTGACAGACAGATAACGATCTGCAGAAAGCAGATGCCATTACAGCGACCTCTATTGTCTTTGAGGAAGACAATCCTACTTAATTATTGGAAGGAGATGCCGAAAACAACTACTCCACGGGCAATATGCCCCGACTGGCGTTGCATTACATCAACATCTCCATGGATGTCGCCACATCCTTCATCAAGACCAAATACCAGACAATGACCGGTTTCGATCTTGTTATGATCTCATCAGATTGCCATAGGTATCGGAATCGATGAATGATCTGGCGACATTGATTGCCTAAGGGGCATATGTGAATGTCTGCAGTGTATTTCACTGTATCTCGCCACTACAAACATTCACATATGCCCCTATGTGAATAATTCTAACCCGCTAATGTTTCTTCTAATAATAATTTCGGAATTTCGTATTTCCTTCGTATATTTTATTGTGCTTCGAAATTATCGTAAGGCAAATTGAAACAATTTTCCATATTCTACTTAAAATTTCAGTACATCTACTTCAATTTGTTTACGGAAATAATTAAGATATCAATACCTAAATAGTCATTTAGGCATTTACTTTGATTAGAAGCTGTGGAATATATGAATGTTGGAAACTTATTAAATGCGACAAACACATTGGGCAAAACTTTATGTAAAACATTTTAGCTTGCCAGGAGTTATCAACTTTATAAGTAGCATAATTTCTGAACTTTCAGTAATCTGGAAAGTTCAAAATTATAATTTTATATACATGCTCAAGGGCGCGCGTTATAAAATGGTTTACATTTTTATATATTCGTCATTATCTTCCTCTGAATACATCAAAAAGAGCGCTATGAACATATCAAAATCACTTCTCAACAAAGGATCCAACTTGTGCTCTTTTTCATCTTTTGATCGTTGATGTATTACACACAATTTATATGTAAATTTTGCAAAGGTTTTACCGCACATCCTGGAGCGGCTACTGTCTATTTTCTACCTATACGTGCCGGACAAAAACTGTTTTATTTTGAGCCATAAAAGTAAATTTTTATTCAAAGTAAACTCACCGTTTGATGTGGTTTGTTATAAAGTTCCCACAGCACGTGCATTAATTACTTCGAGGCTACTATTATACCCGGAAAAATTGCCTTGTCAGAATGCCAATATATACCAGGTATTAATGAAATACGAGGTGCATTCCATTAGTAGTACACTTGAACTACTATAAATAACTACATATTTCATTGGGTATTAAAATTTAGGTGACAAATTTTAGCAGCGCCCCTCATCGAAATGAAATAATATACAGTGAGTCCATAAACTCCCGCATAAATTCATTATTTTGAAAATGATGAGGTTTTTGAAAAATCGCTCGGACCCGTCGATTTTGCTTTCTTTTTACACTTGTTTTACATATATTAAAATTTTTACAGTTTTACATACAGTTTTAAAAATTTTACATATTTGAAAAGAACTCTTTTTTTAAGAATATGGTCATATAAGATTTTATGGGTCTATCTCTAATAATAAGGAAGATATGCCCAAAAAAGTGTGTCATTAAAGCGATATTCTCTTTCTAGCAAATTGCTCTTATTTAGCTATTTAACAGTATTATTCAGTGTCCACTGAAATCTGATTACCTATTAAGTTAATTATAGAAAAAACAGTTGTTCCTAAAAGTTGAATTGTGTTAGGGATATTTTGTTGTGAATTTGGTGAAAATCATATGGACGGAAAAACTGTGAGATAATTTGAGCAGTGTGCACTTATTGTTTCTTGGTCAAAATTTTAGATTTTTTTGGCTTATAGCCCTCCGATTTTCTTTTAAGCATGGCAAATATATTAGCACATTTTTTTATGTCCTATTTTTTCTTATTGATATCTAGTTCTGTTTTTTTCTTATTGATATCTAGTTCTGTTTTTAACATGGTATAATAACTCTACAATGAAGTAGGTTTACAATCCTTACTTAGTTCGTTGAAATATACTAATACAACTGTTTCACCAGTTATGTCCTTAATTTTCTTTTTATGGCACCATTTCTCATATTATCTCTCAAATACTGTATACTATACGCGGGACAAGGCCTAGAATTGCTTCAGATGCACTTTCTTCGATATCTGCAGGCAAATTTTCGTTGTAAGAACTTATTTTTATAGAATTTATTTTGATTTCCACGTTTTCAACACGTTTTTTTTTGTCTTGTTAATGTCCAACAATTAACAAGAAATGTCAATTTAGATACGAACTACGAAATTAACAAAAATTTGGTTTTCGTCGGCCCTCTTTTCAACAACGAACAAAATAGTATTGTAGCAAATAACTACGAATAGTAAGGACATCAAAATAGTATTAGTTTATAATGCATTTCGTAGATAATTTTTAATAACTCGAAAACTATTAAGATTTGGAGATAGGGAAATGTGATACTATTTGATAGATAATTTATTGGTCTATCCAATGATGTAAGAAAATACAGGGTGCTCTATTTAATATAAGCTAGTTTTTATCATTTGTATTTATTTATCATTAATTTGAATTTATTTTCGTATCTCTTATTATACGATGCCGGAGTACATTCACATAATTGCACCATAATTTCAGACTTGTAAGTCCAAGATGAAAGAAGTAGCCACACGATATATTACTTAGTGCTAAACAATAACTTTTTTATGAAATAAGCAATATCTCAAAAACCGTTTAAAGTATATACTATTCTTAATGAATATTGTCCAGAATTCGATGGGGAATCAGAAAATGTAATAATATATAGGGTGTCCCGTTTAAAATAACGAAGTTAATATCGACTTCGGTATAACCGGAAGTTGTAGAAACTTCAAAATATTTTCATCAAGTAGATCATGGCTCACTTTGACTCCACCTAAAATTTCAAATTAATAGCTTTATTGGTTCTCCAGATACTTCTAATGGGCCGTCGCCGTGGGACACCCTATATATCGCATGTTAGTGCTATAAACAACGCCATTATTAGCGAGCGTAACTAAAATATATTATTTACTATTTGGAGGAAAATGTCAATATGCATAGACTAGGAACTCTGGCGGAACAAATAAATAATAGTAGGTACGAGAATAATAATATCTAGTTTTTTGAATAAATGGTTTATTATATTAAATGTTAAGTAATTTAATTATTTACTTTGTATACAGTAATGTGAAGTCTTGAATAAACCTGAGCGGTGTAGAATTAATCAGTTATTTTTATAAAGTAAAGGGAGCTATACTAAAAATAATGAATAAAAGTAAAGTAAAATGAATCACAGTGAAGTTAACATTAAAGCATCATGTTTGTAACAAGCAGCCATGTTTGTGATAAAAAATGCAGTGACACATGCTTTCAGCAGCTCATAAAAGTTTAATAATGGTTGGCTCAAAGACCATTTACAGTTTCATTAAGTGACTTAATTAAAATTTACTACATGTAGGATTTAAATTAAAGCGATATAATGGAAGGTCCTGGAAACGTGTCTTCATTTATTTTTCAGCAATTTGTTATTTTACAAGCAATATTATTTTCGAATACGAACTAACTAAGCACTAAAGCTGATATAATATAATATAATAAAATAATAATCTAATATAGTATAATATAATATATGTATATACAGGGTGGCCCAATATCTCAAAAACCGTTGCAATTAGATACTTAAGGAATGCTTCATAGAATAGAAAGAGTCGTGAGAGATCTTAACGAAAATTATATAAAATATATAATGTTCCATTGTGTTCCATTTATAAAAATTGAGGAAAACTGTGGTTGTGAGTTTTGATTCCCCCTGTATACAAGTAAAGCAATTTTGAAGGAAAATCCGAAAAAAGTAAAACTAGACCATATAATTAATGTAGCTAAAGATTATCTAGTATTAATTTTCTTAAAAAAGATACAGGGTGGTCAATTCATGATCCGAATTCAAATATGAAATAAAAAATATATCATTCCATTTAAAAAAAACATAAGTTTGAGAGCAAAATCTTGGCAAGGGAATAATTCCATCTCTTTTTTTCTACAATTCAAAATTATTATTAGATATACAGGGTATTAAGCTTAAAATTCGGTTTTTCTAAATAGTAGCCTTGTTTCTGATAATTAAAGGTTGAGATTCGGTAATTAGATAACCAAACCCTTATACTATATACCAATATCATCGTAAAATTATTTGCTTGTACAGGGTATTTTTTCTAAACAACTGAAGTGGTCTTAATATATTCTGTAAAAACTCACTTTTTATGGAACCCCCTGTTCTCAAATGATATAAGTATATTTTGCTATATCTAACTCTAATAGTTTCCAAGATATTCAAATTTATATTATAGCAGATATTGAAGGCAGTGACTTCTTTGTCATTTATTTATTAAGTAACTAATTAAGTATTTCTAGAAAAAAACAGATTTTCTAAAATTTTTCTTGTTTTGTTCAAAACTGTAGTTTTTTTTTAACTTTTCTTACTGCCATGAACATATTTTATATCTTTTAAACAGCCAACGGTGTTTCCGTAATTTCAAAAACACATCAGTTAAAAAATCTGATAGGAACCTGATAGACATTGAACAAAATATTTTTTAAATAAAGTTTCGAAACCAAATACTGACAAAAAATAATAAGGGATGAAACAACACAATTTTAAACTTTCACAAACTGAATACATCAATTTCTAATATAACATTATAAATACTGCTGGAAATGTCCGCCACCTTAAACAATACACCGTGTAACCCGTGTTACAAAGATGTCTCCAACGTTTGTGAGCATTTGTCTGTTTACCTGTGCAAACGAGTTTCTTATTCTTTCTCTCATATCTTGAGGTGTTGTGGGTGAAGTCTGATAGACCATATCTTTTATAAAACCCCAAAGAAAAAAATCCAATTTATTAAGATCTGGCGATCTTGCTGGCCATTTGCCAATAAAATTCTAAAACTGTAATTCAGATATTATAATAGAAATTTTCTTCTCAATAGGCGGAATAGCATCATGGAACATGTCAATCAAATTCTGCATCTTACAATGATAATAGTTCATTCAGTGCATTAAAGAACTTTAATAAGTTGGTCTTGGGTGTCGGAAGATATGATGAAAACTGAGTGATAAGCTGGGGTACACGAAGAGATAAAGTGTATACAAAGCTGGTTAGTCAATTTTAATAGTTACAATTTTTGTCGAAAGTTATCAAAGAATTACATATGCGACGAGTGGCCAGACCATTGAGTTAAAATTGCTGGAGTAAATGTTATTGAGAAGTTCATCGAGGTGGATAAATATAATCAGATTTGAACCATATATATTTAACATCTTTACTATACTTTAATATAAATTTCCCAGTTTGCTGACATGAATTTTTTAACTTGGTACTCATATTCTAATTTTGACATACCAATGCATTAAAAAGTAACGACACCGTTTTATTTTTTGTAAATTGTCTCAAGTTTCTCCATTACAAAACCAATATTTCTGAAAGCTTCCCTTTGAATATTATTCATGTGCTTAACAAAAATTGACTTACTATCAAGTGTTACTCCAAGATCTTTAATGTTGGTACATTTCTCAATCATGTTAACCTCAATATTATAACTAAATTTCTTATTTTTTCTAGTAAATGTCATTGAGCTATATTACAAAAAGTTAAGTTGAAGCGAATTTATTGTATACACCAGTTGTGAACATTTTCTAATATCATGTTGAAGCATCAGGCAGTCACCAATATTGGACACACAGAGGTGCAGCTTAAGGTCATCTGCATAGAGAAAAGATCTACAATTTAGGGACAAAATAATATTATTTATAAAGATTAAATATATTAACGGCCCAACGACTGGGCCTTGGAGGACGCCGCTAAATATTAATCGACTGGACACCACGATATCCGACGGTAATTCTTCGTTGAGATAGTGAGAGGTGAGGTGAAAAGTGAACAAATGAAGATGTCAAACCTATCTTATATTGCTTTAATGGAAGGATCGATTATCAATATAATAATACCATATACTTAAGTGAATATGAACATCGGTATAATAAATCTAAATTTAGTTTTTAACAAATATTCTATAACAATGACATAATCCTATTTATGATTTAAGTAATGTGCACTAAATTTATATATTTAAGTCATTCATATTTAAAGAAGACACTTGAGGGTTTAGTAAAGCAACCTCTTTCCTCTTTGTTTTTATTACTAAACTTTGTTTTAAAAACTTTTTATAACAGCAGAGTACGTAGTAAAAATATGAAAATAATAATATATATATTGCAACGAAGTTCCTAAATCCCTATTGCCGGATAGAAATAAATAATTAAGGAATGTAATAATTTGAAGAATTATCTTTCATTTACTTTTGTTTAGCTTTACCGTTTTCCTTCATTCGCACATAAAAGTACAAATTTTATTTTATATTCATGTATTGACCAGTACTGACATGTTTATATCTATGTATATATGTTATTATCAGAATAACATAAGTAATGCAGCTATATTTAAGAAAATTAATTATTATTTGATTATTGATTATCATCGGCTGTTGTGTATATAGTTTTATGTTGATAAAAATGTTTAAACAATCTACTTGATAATAGATGTAAAACTTTTTATAAATTATAGATCGACTGGTTATGTTATTATTATTCACCTGCAGAGTTTTCATTTGTTTCAATAGTGAGTAGCTAATATTACGTCTATTATAAAATTTTTATTATTCGATCATTTGTAGATTTCAGTAAATGCATGTATATTCTATGCACATCCAGCGATGATCACTTCAGGTTTGTCAGAAGAGCTTTGGCAGGCAATCCTCGAAGTGTGGTTAACAGTTTAACACAATGACAAACAGTGAACCTAATGCTCTATTTAATCAACTAGAGAACATCAAAGCCACCCTTGATAATGGATTAAACTATATTGAAATTCCATATTTCTCGAAACTGAATATTAAACAATTACTAACTACATTATCAAAGTTTTGGTACATGGTACTAAAACCATGGTTTTTTTGTGGTAAGTAGAGCGTTCCTCGCTAGCTTTCATTGTTTAAAGTTGCACGTAGTTAGAGCTAAATGTGTTAAATTTTGGCTAAATATGTTAAAGTTGAGCATGCATTTTTCAGAAAACCGCGATATATTGTCTGTAGAATCCCATTTATCGTATTGTTTGAATACTCGTAAAATATTGGGTATTTTAACGTACCATACTCTGCAAAACTTTTTGATATTAAAAAATACACATTCATTTTTCTTAACAAAAAATTTTAAAATAGAAAAGAGGGTAACTATTATTATCATGAAACAAAAATACTGTTTTCCATATATCCCTGTTCCGATATGAAAGCACAATAAATAATTTTGCATTAATACCTATAAACAAATACGTAAACACTTAAAAAATGAATAAATTTCAACGTGAGAGTTGCCTACTCTAACTTTTTTCAGTATCTATTAATTCAGAATAGTAAGCTAGGCGTAAATAGTTTTATAAAATATTCTTATCTAGCAATACCCAAATTCATTGAGTCAGGAGCAAGACAAAGCGAGACAAGGCATCTCTCGGTACATACAGTAAATCAAGTACCCCCTCAATAGCTATTCTTTATTATTATATACCGTCTTATTATCGTTTTGTTTTACTTAATAGAAAAATTACTTACAAGGAAAAATTTTCACTAGTAATCTCCCTAGTGATTGAATTATTTCCGGAAGTTTTTCTGAAGGCACGAATATTTTGAAAATTTTTCTATATTACTCACAAGGGCGATTCAGTAAGAAAATTTCGAACCAATTAAAATTTTATGAATATTGAACATTTTTATCACAAATGAAAAGAATTCAAACTAAAAATAAAAATAAATAAATATTAACATTAACACATTACTTGCTACTCTGATATTCCCCCCTCATTATTGTGACATTTAACATGACCAGTTTTGAATGAAAAATTTCCAGTGTAATTTTGTGGGAACTTGTAGAAGGATGACTATTTTCGTTGCCATGATAATGATTCAAAATGAAAGTGTATGATTGGTTAGAAAAAGTAGGTGCGAAATTTTGAAAAAAAATTACTGGGCACAATAAAAAGGTAAGGTAAATTCAGTACACAACTCTATATAAATTAAAATCAACTCAGCATAATTAAAAAATATAAAAAATATTTTAATGCAGTTTTCAATTGCAATATTATTTTATTTATTATTTTAATTGCACACATTTTGGCAGTATTACCTATATATTAAATGTTCAATTAGGAATATCATTAGTTCGTTGGTTATGGTACAGCCACTATAAATTCGTTCAGTACAATGCTGCTATTATAGTATACGCTTTTCGGCATATCCCTTTTTAAAATCGTTTACGAATATAGACAATGTTACAGTAAAGTGGTGCCAACAAAACTTGATTTAAATAAACAGAAAACATTGTTTTAAATAAAACTGCTTTTTTTTCAGCTATCCAGTCCTTATGATCCTTTGACTGGACAGTAGGAAATTGGTTCTTTGCTTTATACTCATTACCATTTTGCCATTTCTATATTGTCAAAAACGTCTAGTGGTCTACTATCAACTACAATGTAAACTAATCTTACCTTGATATTGGTATACCATGGGTTTTTTTTTCAAAGTCACAATAGCCAATAATACGTAGTGATTAACTTATATACCCTATTTCGTAAATAATCTTACTAAATCAAACTGATCAAATAGTTAATCCTATACAACCCTTTATACTGATTAGTTATAGTATTTTTAACAATCCATTGGATAAATGACCTGAAAAAATTTTAACTATAATAATTATAATGATAATAATAATAATAATATCTCTACCCCTCATTCTAATCACAAGTATTATCCCGAAAGTCGGAGACTTGTGTGGGAGAGGGGGCGGCATATTATTATTTCGCGGTCCGCATTTGCGCCTCAGGAACGACTTACCTTGGTAGGCCCTAACCACCATTCAGTGCTGGAATGAGGGAAACCTGGAAAACCTCATTAGTTAGGGGGACAAGTCAAACATTAACTGATTTTAATCTCTCACATTAACACCAAGTTGACATTCTTCCCATCCTAGGCCATCGCCAGGATGGTTGCCAAGCCATCCCTGCGAATAAACCTTGATCTACGAGTAAACAATTTAATGAAAAATTGTTGGTGGAATGGGAATTAGAACCCACGACCTCTGGGTTGAGCGATCGAGACGCTAAGCCTTGAGCCACCGGCTCGATAATGAACAGGTTAATAAGAACTTTAGTTTTAATCATCTTTAGATGATGTTTAATCTAAGTGTATCGATGAAGTGCAGCGTTTATAAAAAAATGTATTGTTTTATAATATGGTGGTTTGAAACAAGTTCGATTTTGCAATTTACGATTTAACAGTAGTTGTTACTCTAAAAAACTCTAAACCTGTTGCTTGACGCATTAGCAGGATTTTATAACAATATAGATACTACACAATATTTTCAGTTATTAGTGAAGCAATAGGTAAAGAAAACTCTTACTTTTTACCTTATTAGTTTAAAAGAAAATTTAACTATCATTTATATTTACTGATATTTTTTATCTAATTACTGTCGCAACTAACGAAAATGAACTTTGAGTACTGCCATTATAAAGAACCGTGTAATTTGTCTATAATTTTGGCTGAACTTAACATGGAAAACATAACGTTTTTAAACTGATAAGTAGTGGAAGATTTACCGTTCTATATATATTATATAAATCAAGTACCTACAAAAATGTATTATCATAGTTTTCATACCATTTTTGAAATCAGTCTTTTCTATTTAGTTAACCTTATCTTATCATTCAATAAATTGGATAAAATTGGCTGAAGACGATCTACAAGTCATGATTAAAATTTCAGTTCTGTTAAATCACTAGATCTAGTTCAGCAATCTTTATGGATATGATTTGATCAGTTTTGTCACCAAACTAAACACCAAATTTGAAATAAGCCTAACTTCTTGATTACAATACAAGAATGTATGTAAGATGTAAAGAATCCTTTTCAGGCAAAAATTCTTTCTATAGAGCCTGTTTTCTCTTATAAAATCCAAAGTGCAAAATTATTGCCGGAAAGTTTTTCGAGGTGGTGAATATTTTGAAAATTATTGAAATATTCGCCACGGTAAAAAAAATTCTGGCGATTAATTTGTGTACTTTGGTACACTGTAACAAACTGTGTACTGGGATATTTGGTAAGAAAATTTCACATCGAGAAAAAATTAATTTAGAATTTGAATGTCATTATTTTTTTATTCGTGAAAATATGAAACTAACACTACGAAGGATACTAACATCATAATAATTTATTTATCGGATTTTGAGAGTTTGACGCATTCAGCTCTAACCTTCAAAAAACTTGTGTGGTCTTCTCACGTTTAAATTGTGATAATAATTTACAATGCTTCGTTACGGAATAGAGAATCCTTCAGAAATTAGAGATAAAATTCAACACATGATTCTGGTGGTAAGTTTCTAAATTATGTGAACTTTAAACTCATCTCTAAAACGTCAAAACATATTCACTATACTTTTGATTTTGTACCCTAAAATGAAAAAATGTCCGCTAAAATTTTTTCGTTGGTATGGCAACGACCTAAATTTGACACACCTGATTGGCTAAAAAGTTGAGGTATCAATTTTTTTATATTATTTCCTTTTTCTTATTACTTATCGTAATCTCTGAACAGGAAGACCCTTTCTATAATCAATTATTCGTGACCATACTACTTATCTCAATAAAGAAATATAATATAGGTATTGTATAAGTTAATTTTTGCCAAATTTCATATTTTGTCTTTTCCCGACATGTAAATAAGTATACAATGGAATGGTTTATACCAAGGGTTTATACATTTCATCTTTTATTATCCTTTTTCTCAGAATTGGAAAAATAGGCTCTTTATTAAATTCAAATTATCAACTACCTAAGTATATTGTATTTTAAATTGCTTTGTATTGAAACATATGTTGTCATTCGTTGAAAATGGAGCAAGATGATATATTAGATTTTCCATCCCGGACCTGTATTGAAAATAAATAAAACTGGAGGACCCAGTAAAAATAAATCAGTTAAGTATCAGCTACTTGGGGGCTGCAGTATGTGGCAAACGAAGTGAAATGAATAAAAATAAAGAAGCTCCGACTGAAAATGGTCGACACTTAGTGTTCACTTTGCAGAAAACAGATAATACTCTTCTCGAGGTTTATGCTTTATCGACATTCCTTTCGTGACAGGCAAAAATCCATCTGACAGGCTGTCGCCCTATAACTAGCAACTTCGGATAGGAGTGCGAACCTTTTACGAAAATTACTTTGTAGGACCTCTTCTTATATATAAGGAAGATTTTAATTCTGAATCCCAAAGCAGATTGATGGGCGCGTCTGAATTTCACCACAATCCATATTGGTCCAAATATAATATTGATAGCTTGGCAGCGCATCAACGTATCAATTAAATTAGGACCGATCAGTAAAATTTTGCAGTACGCCCTTATAAATTTTACTTGGAGTATTAAATTATAATTTGTCTCTTGGATAAATTTCATTAATTTAGTGGCATCGCGTCATAAATTACCTTTTATTTATTATCGTGGATATAGCTTATTAATGTAATGTAGTTTTATAGTTTCCAAAGAACTGGACCAATAAATCATTTTGTGGCAGAGCTTACTCACTCGAAGTTGATAATTCACTGCAGTCGTTGATTAACACTACAGTGTAGTTATAATATGCATAATTCCAATAACTCTCACGACTTGTTTTACTAAAGTATATCGCAATAAGGGTAGTTAGTGGATTCATTATCTTAATTGCTATCACCGTTGACAACTGTTACTTTTTTTATTTTCTGCTTATGATGAGAAATAATAATTATGTTGCAGTAGGTATGTGATTTATTTATTTATTTTATTTATTTAGAGTACAGCTGCCCAGACAGATCAAAATCCAATTACAGGGCAGGAAAACATTAAAAAAAATATAAAAATACAACAATATGTAAATAAGATGCACACATCGATAAAACAGTAATAAATAAAACATTTACAAATAAATTAAAACATCAGATAAAAAAAATAGGTAACAAGTAGCATAGAGCACGAAATTATCAAAAATATCAAATGAACATACAAATGTGATACCAACAATAATAACAATAACAATTTAAAACATAAGTTTTGTGCCTATCTTAAAATACATTGCCTGATATTACGTACCGAACAGTTAAAAATGTCTAAATTTAAGTGAAAACTCTTATAATTAGAACACATTCTATAAATTGGGGAATATTTCAGTATATTTGTCCTTGTAGTTGGTAAATAAAACAGTACATATGTGCGAGTATCTACATTGGGGACATTGAAATAAATATGCTGTAAGATGTCTGGACAATCAATTAAATTACACAGTAGTTTAAATAAAAAAAGGATGGAAAAATATACACGTCTCGTGATCGTGATCGAGTCGGTGGCTCTGAGTACCTATAGTGTTTCGATTATTCAACTCAGAGGTCGTAGGTTCGGATCCCCATGCCGCCGGACAATTTTTGATTAAATTGTCTCCTTGTATATTAAGGATTGTTCGCAGGATGGAATGGCAATTATACTGGCATGCGTGCCTAGGGTGGGAAGAATGGCAGCTTGGTGTTAATCTGAGAGTTATAACCAATTTTGCCTAACTCTTCGCTATAGCCAAACAAAATTCATTACAAATAAGCACCGATAGCTCAGTCGTTAGGATAGGTTGGGAGAGGGCACTGTGTTTATTATCACTCCATAGATGGCGACAGAGATGTTTTATAGATAAAAATTGAAAACTATTACTTGCTGCAATGTTGATTTAAAAAAAAATGTATAGGTACTTCTGAAACACTAAAACCGGAAACCGTCATTTTCGGGTCAGTGGTAGTGGAAATCCAAGGTTTCTTACGGTGCTTTCAAAATTAGCTATTTGATTTAATACATGAGTTTTTTAACCCAAGCGTGATTTTGAAACTTTTAAGCAGAAAAGTGTTGGAAACTCAGATACCAAAAGGAAAAACTATGACAACCCTTGTACTTATATGTATATACGGTGTTTCATTTAAAATAAATAGTTATTCACGTCGGAACTTTCTCAAGTTTTCAAATAATTTTGAAGGCCTCGTATATACTAGCACTTTCAAGACACCGCACCGTAAGAACTTGATAACTTCCACTCTCTCCTCAAATGGTTATGAATATGGCAAAAGTTATAGAAAATGACTCTAAAGCTTAACGTAGAACCAAAAAATTCCATAATATGAAGGGTGTTTCACTTAAAATAACAAAGTTGATGATTACTTCAGGTATATCCGGAAGTTCAATGGCCTTGAAAATATTTTCATTGAAAGGATCATGGGCAGTTACCTAGGCAACTACATTTTCAAAAAAATTTATCACTGTATTTGCCTATTCTTCTAACGAACCAGTAGCACAAATAATAACCCCATACATTACAATCAATACAACTCAATAGATGTTTACAACTAATTATTTTTTAGGTAATCATTTCATATAATGTTTTGGGTTACAAATCCAGTAAAATATATTTATTTCGATTTTCGTAAACAGAACAATTATTATTAATAAAATGTAAATTCAGATAAAAAGTCCTATTATGTGTATGCATTATGCAATATAGATACATAATATGCCTCTTATTATGTGAATATGTGTAACCTATGAAACACCATTTAGTTGGAAAACACTTCACGATAAGCGAAACTTTTGTGTGGAACGTACCCATAGACCAGGCAAATCTTATTTTTTCAATGAAGTTTAAGGGGACATTTATTTTCCAATGGGAATCGATAGGTTTTATGTTCAGGAACAAATATATAAATAACCCAAAAAATCCATTGTTAGCTAAAAACGTCATTTTGAAAAAACATGGCCGCCCCTTCAAAATTTGAAAATGAAATATCTTCTTATTCCTTGAAGCAATTTTAACATTTTTTTTTTATTTTTACAGGATTTTAAGCTTAAAAATTAGAAAAAAATGATATTTTAATTTAGATATAACCAAGAATATAAATTTCCTAACAAAAAAAAAACGAAAAAGGAAACGATTTTTTTTTAATTTTTTTGACTTCCTACATTTAACTTTTTAATATCACTAACTAACTTTACAATCTAGTTAACTACAAAAACTCAGTCATTTAAAAGATCTTCGTACATATATATTTTTTTTGGCAGCCATTTCTACATTTACAGTCCCGATATACACACAGAAGATAGGATGTTGTGCGAAGTGGGCGATCCTTAACATGACCCGTTACGTCACTCAGAGAGTGCTTTTCGTTACGGGGATACGCATTTTGTGCGTTTTTCGCAAAAGATGTTTGTTATGGTTCGTTTTATAACTTAAAAATATAAAATACCTCAATTTCGCGAAGCTGAGCTGTTAAACACATTATTCTTACTGCAAAATTTGTTCCTCTAAGGTTTTCGCCACGTATTTCGGGAGAACTGTACAATATAAGTAAAATTGTACATACACTATTTTGTAGAGCACAAAATATACTACAAGAAAGACCATGGGAGGATATTATATGCACAAATATAAACACAACACAAGTTTTAAAAATGTGGGGTTTTATTAATACAGTCAAAATTTTATTCTTTTTTTTTTTTCTTAACCAATTTTATTTATTTACTTTTTATATGTCAATACCTAACGCTTGCATAAAATCAAACAATCTCCAAGTAAAAAGTATCGGAAAGTAAAGTAAATATATATCAAATATGCCAAAATGATGGCTTACCCAATTTATTTATTTATTAATATTTTCCTGGATTGTTATACCGTTCTTGACGGTATTTACAAAATACGCAATTTAAAGTATACAATATACATAAAAATACAACACATAATTCGATGATCGAAAGTATGATGATCTAATTCCAATCCTTTAAACTTAAGGTTTTGGTTAGATAAGGATACTTTTTACTTGGAGATTGTTTGATTTTATGCAAGCATTAGGTATTGATATATAAAAAGTAAATAAATTAAACTGGTTAAGAAAAAAAAAGAATAAAATTTTTACTGCATTACTAAAACCATACATTTACAAACCTTGTGTTGTATTTATTTTTGTGCCTATAATACCTTTATCCGGGGCTAGGAAATTTCCTATCCATTGCTGTATTTGAAGATAGGACCTGAAACTATAAAAAAAAATTATTTGCTATTAATGTAATCACCATTTGAGTGACCATAAGGTAATCACTACCTTAAAATATGTTGCTTTCGTTGGAGGAAGAACATCCAAATCAAAAGATTTTTGGAGCGTCCGCTTAGCTATACCAATGTTGTTAAGCCTATATCGTTCTTCTATAATGTCTCGGGATCCGTCTAATCCGTACATAAAGGAGACAAATTTATAACTAACGTTTAGTATTTCATCTAGATCCGCATTCTTATCACTGAAGACTAACAATTTGTAATACCTACATGAATGTATGTTTCTTAAACACCTTAAAAATAACGTCAGCGGCCATGTTTTTTTAAATGCTGACTTTAGCTCACTTCCGATTTTTTGGGATTTTTAGATTTGCATTCTATGATAAGAGAGCTATCGTTTTCAACAAAAAAAATAATGTCCGCAAAAACTTCACACTTAACGTATATTTCTTTAAAATTTGCCTGGTGTACCAAGGAATAGCATCATCATATATGTGGTAAACCTTACAGGTTATGCAAGAAATACGTTAACCAGATAAATCAATATTCTTGAAGTTATCTCTCAGTTGAGGATATCGCGCATATAACTAGATATACACCTAGATGTGTAGCGGATGTGCGAGCCGGTGGCTCAGGGCTTAGTGTCTCGATCGCTCAACCCAGAGGTCGTGGGTTCTAATCCCCATTCCACCAAGTAACTTTTAATGAAAATGTTTACTCGTAGATTAAGGCTTGTTCGCAGGGATGGGTTGGCAACCATCCTGGCGATGGCCTAGGATGGGAAGAATGTCAACTTGGTGTTAATGTGAGAGATTAAAATCAGTTGATGTTTGACTGTCCCTCCTACTAATGAGGTTTTCCAGGTTTGAATGCCTCATTCCAGCACTGAATGGTGGTTAGGGCTTACCAACGTAAGTCGCTCTCGAGGCGCAAATGCGGGCCGCGAAATAATAATATGCCGCCCCTCTCCCACACAAGTCTCAGACTTTCGGGCTAATCCTTGTGATTAGAACGAGGGGTAGAGATATTATTATTATGTGCACTACACGAGTATTTTCGTGTACATTACACTAAAAATGGTAGTGGACATCTTTCATATATCATAATATCATGGAATATATTGGAAATAAGACATAGATTTCCCAGTGAGCACGAGTATCATTATTATTTCTTACTGTGACCTGTCTATTTGTTATTTGGAATCTTCCTTATAGTATAGGTACCTACTACTCATATAAAATCGATAGAAGGTAATTAAATTTGAAAGTAAGCAATACTTAAACAAATATACATAGGTTATTAACCCAAGTAAAACCAGAAAGCTCTAGTTTATACATGTCCATTGCCTGAGTTGCTGAAGTAATTTCAGTGCTGAATTGCCGAGGGAGAATTTTATGAGGAATGAACCGCTATACTAAAGATCTTTAATTAAACTTAGCTCCTTCACCTTAGGTATATCCAGATTCAACAAAATTGTGAAGAGTCTCACGACAGTAATTACTTATTTTGTATTATAGTTGGAACTAGTCAGGTGTATCTCTTCATGCTTATCTCTAGAGGACGAACTCAGACATCATGTACTCGTGCATGAACACATTATGAATTGAGAAAACTACGTTGCTTTGAGAAATTCTACAAGAATGTTTACAAATCGTGTTTATGGCTTTTCCCAAGAAATGGGAGAACTTTGTTATATTCCGTACTTAACAGCATTGTTAAAATTTTAGCAAAGAGAAATAATAAAAGCTCGAGCACAGTTTTACTTGTTGTCGGAGTTATGACAGAGGACCAGGCTATACAAAATTAATAATGTCTTACTGGTTACACACAGGGTCAAAGGTTGCTTGTTTGCCTTGAGCTTAAATTATTATTGCGGATGTCAACGCAAAATACGTTCAATAAGAAATGTATATACTTGTATATCAGTAAAAATAAAACAGCCAATATTCGGGAGCAGAAAAAGAAGTATATACACTAAACGTACTATGATTTTCAACAGCGAACAGAATTCTACACCACGTAGTTCAAGTAAAAAGAACACAGTCATCAGAAATAGTAAGTACGTTATTTCTGTATCAGCGGCGAAAAAGCTACAAATCGAACTTCTACATCTACATCTTCTACATCGGCGATGTATGCAGATACATCGAGGATGATACCATCTAACGTTTTCCGCAATCGGTTACGTTGTACATATACGGTTTTCCAGCAAACTTCCAGAATCGGTTGCTCTTGAATCAAAGGCGTACATATAAACTTATCCTGTATAACGATTGAAATCAAATCTCAAGGAAAGAACACTGTGTTAGTTTCCAGCAGCTTATCCTGCCTTCATCAAGAAGATACGAGTATGCTAAAAGTTCAGATTCAAGCAGTTGTTATGACAATAATTACTCAAGTAAATTCATACACTGAGGAAGACACATCAGACATGCTTGCACATGTCGTTAATACTTGTGTTTATGATAATACCACCGACAATAGTTTGATATTGATTTTTTTTATATTTAATATTAATAATAACTTTTGTAACGTTTATATTAATATTTTTATAAGAAATAAATTTAATTTGAGTTAACCTAAATCTGTTTAATGTTAATGTTGTTATTTTTTACAAAGAATAATAAAGTTTAAATTATCAACTACTTACCTTGATAAAATATTTTAATGCATCAACAGCATCACAAGCTTCAGACACAAATTTTCATTGCAATAATTTTATTTTATAAGCAAATTTATTTGATCAAAGCATTTTAATTCACTAAAATCATAAAAATCAAGTTATTAAGTTTGATTGTCAATAAATACCTGCTACCATCAACATAATAATAATAATAATAATAATAATAAGAATATTAATAATAATAATAATTATTATTATTATTATTATTATTATTATTATCATTATTATTTCATAATGGCTTGCCAGGATAGTGTATTTAACACCCTCGTCTATCGAAGCCGTGTCATGGGTATGGAGGTCCCTGATATCAACTGCAGGGTCTACCATGGGGCGCCGGAGACAATTATGCATCTGCTCTCCCCTTGTTCGGCATATGCAGTCTCGGCCTATATCCATAGGCACAATGCGGCTTTACGAGTGCTCTACTACTTTCTACGGCACTCATAGGAGATAGACGAAACACCAGTGCTGCCATACACTCGGGGGGATATTGAGTCCGTTGTGTTGAGTGAGAAGTGCCGAATTTATTGTAACTACTCATTTCCCATACTCAGGCAGATTCGAGCCAATAAGCCTGATGTAGTCCTCCTCGACCACCAGCTCAAGACAATGTTTGTCATCGAGTTCTCGGTTCCTGCCGAGAACAACGTTGTCTTGAAAGAGGAGGAGAAATGGACGAAATATCGAAACCTTCTCTTCGAACTCGGCAGACTCAATCCAGAAAATACTGTGAAGCTTGTGGTACTGATAATAGGAGCCCTTGGTGAAGCAAGAGATACACTGCTTTCGGAACTGAAGATCATACCGGCATGCCGAAATTCAACAGATCTTCTAGCCGGAAGAATGCAGAAGGCGGTGATTCTGGGCTCAATTCGTCTACTTAGGGCACACGATTCCCGGACTCAGTAGTTACTCACCCCACGGACGTGAGGAGTAGCTCACTCTAGACGTGGGTATAATTGATATCAACAGAGGGATATTCCAAGGGGATTCTCTTAGCCCCCTCTGGTTTTGCTTGGCCCTACGTCCGCTTACCACAATGCTTAATAACCAAAATAAAGGCTATGTTATTCCACGCACTGACAATCCTATAAGTCATTTGTGGTACATGGATGATCTGAAGCTTTATGCGGCTAGCAAAAAACAACTCAAAGACCTTCTTACCTGCGTCGAGAGGTTTAGCAAAGACATATCTATGAAATTCGGATTAGATAAGTGTAAGACTAGTAGCATGGAGAAAGGACAGTGGGTATAGCACGAAGGGTTCGAAGTCGGCGGAAATCAAGGCTTCAGAGAAGGAATGAGCGAGGAAGAGAAGTACAAATACCTGGGATATTTACAAGCTCGGGGAATCGATCATGCCCTAGCAAAACGGAAAGCCATCGACACCTACCTAAAACGAGTCCGATTAATCCTCCGAACCAAACTCTCTGCACGTAATGTTGCAAAAGCTGTAAATGCCTATGCTACATCAGCGCTCTCGTATAGTTTTGGTATTATCAAATGAACAGCCACTGAATTGGAAGACTTGAACATCAAGACCAGAAAGGAATTCAGAAAACATCGTGCACATCATCCCAAAGCGTCCATTGAAAGATTTCACCTTCCTCGCAAAGCGGGTGGCCGCGGAATTCCAGACATAAAATTAAGACACCATAAACAACTGGACACTCTCAGAAAATATTTCCATATGAAATCGGAAACTAGTGAACTACACCGAATAGTAGTAAAAGCAGATAAGAAAGCCACCCCCTTGAAACTCGCTGACAAAAATTTCCACCCACTAAACGAAGTCAACAATCCTGACCAGCAACTTCTACAATGGCGGAGCAAGCCACTCCATGGCAAATACCTTGCCAGGATAGAAGACGACTCTGGAATAGGAAGATTCAAACAGATAAGCAGATACCTAATAATATTCCCGACCTCGTAATCACCTTCAAGGACCAGAAAAAGACGCTAATAGTTGATTTCGCTGTGCCGCTTCCAAGTAACATCAGTAAAACGTACTCCGAAAAAATCAATAAATACATGCCGCTTCGAGATGAGATACGTGAGATGTGGCGAATGGACGAAGTAACCATTATTCCCATAGTCCTTGGTGCAACAGGTGAAATTCCTAAGAATCTCAAAAAAAGCTTAGAGCAATTGGGTTTACAGTGGGAACTACACATACCTCTACAGAAGACAGTAGTACTCGACACATGCAGCATTGTTAGAAGGGTGATTGGTGACCAAGATCATTTATAACTAGCAGACTGCAGACTGCTAGCCTGCCGTCATACTATATCAATACCGGAGTACCGTGTGTAACAGGAATAATAATAATAATAATAATAAATATATTTAAACTGCACAACACATAGAATACATTCCAAATGGTATTGTACAGTGAGTATAACTTAGGCGTATGAAAAACTTTTTATCAATTTTTACCTACTTACATTGAACAGATCTAAATCAGGCACTCTGATAAATGACTACAATATTCTAAGCATTTTTAGAATGGTGACAATACATTAGCTACTAATTCTATCAAAAATCATGGTTTCTTAATCTGAGTTCAGGTACATTTACAGGCATCATATTGAATAGTGATACATTAAAATCATTTAACTGTGACTGGTAAGATTTTAAAATTGAGAAAACAGGACATATTCCAAATTTCTTAAAGTAAAGATTTCTTAAGAATTTTCTAATATCGAATCTGGATTGGAAGACAAGTGGGTTTGTGGCTAAAAATATTCCAGTCAGAAAAGAATTAAATATCCAAGTGAGCCAAAATTGCCACAAAAAAGCTAATCCCAATGTAGCAAAATCAGATTATCTAAACATTCGCGTATAGCCAGTACATTAAATCATTTAGAAAAACAGAAGTAGATGAGCCTCAACTGACGAAAATTTCTAATTATGTTGGATAATTATGTTGTAGTTGGATAGGGATTTTCATGAAACCATGAAAACCATTAATGTAATTAAAACAAATATAAATCATCCATATAGTTTAACAATATTATGTTATGCATAACGAATTGAACGAATATTCCTTTAAACTTTAAACCTTATTCATAATAGCCAGTTTTATATAAAATTTCATTAATTCATTGCTTTTGGTGTGTGCGTTACCTTTTATTTTAAATTATATTAATAGCACACATACCTACTTTTAGAAGTATAAAACGCTAAATTTGGTCAAACCGTGAATAATAAATTATACTGCATGAATAAATCACTCACAAATGTCACATAAGCACGGCTTCAAATTGGTCTAATAAACATGGATAAATTAAAACAATGGAAAGGAAATTTAATGCACAGTGCAGACTGCGCGCAATGCGGTTTCTTTATGTAGGTGAGCTACATTAATAACTAAACGTTTAATTTTAATTACGTGTAACTTCTCGGCAAAAAGGTCGTGCAGAATTTAGATGGAAATAATTACCTACGTTTGGTTCTAGTGCCAGTAAAATTAGCTCCACTATTTTTGTGTTATTAAAAAATTATAACCCAGGACAAAGATAGCCACAATGTTATATTTTGCACTATATCCTGAACTAAAGTATTTTAGGAGTTAAATTGTTGCAACAAGAAACAAAATTTCATTACGAATACTACTGCTTAACGTGTGTGGTGGTAGTGGAGACGAAACTAAAAGAATGGGGGCGTTTGATCGCTAGCGTGGAACTGTCGGTGAAGTTTTGGATAACTAACTACCATTAGAACGTTTTATCTACTTATGTATTCTGTATGCAACCATTGTGTTGCTTATTTGTAAAAATTTGGTGTGCCCCACGTTGGGCGTCAATTGCGACAATCTTTGTATTTCTCAGGGTGTTGAAATGTATTTTAAGGTTCAATGAAATTACCAGCCTCAGGAATCGGGATGAGGCAACCTTATTATAACAAGTATCACAAACAAGCAACACAATGGTTATAATCATACAAAATACATAAATGGGTCAGACCAGCTTTGGTCTGACTTTTTAAAGGGTTAACAACGATAATATATGGATAATACTCCTGGAGGTGTGTTATCGAAACCGTCGAAAAGCGATAAGCTAAAAATTCCCCAAGACAAAACTTCTTTTGCACTCTAGTAAGTGCTAAGCTTACTCCAGCTCTCTGACTGTAAAACTATATTTTTCGCAACAATTTTTTTTAACTACTCTTTTGTTGAGCGAATATCTAGGTATGATAGTTTGACATCTCCTCTAGAGGTGTATTTAATTGGTGATTTTACCGAACGTAAAAATATTAAAACAATAATTTTTTATTAATAGTAAAATCTCAAGAGATTGCTTTTATCAAAATATGTCTCCTTGTAAAAAATAATTTTGCCAGTGATTTTATGAGAAAAATTAATATTAAAGAATCACGAGACTGAAGGTCTTTCGAGCAAAATTACTAACACAAATTTTATTAGTTAAAAAGAAATTTATCTATAAAATAAAACAATTAATGTAATTTTAAAGTCATGTGCGCCTACTAGATGTATTCAGGTTTTGAAGAACAGAATATTTTATCAGTGATAAATTAACTCCTATATAAAATAGTCTATTTGGCAGTGACATTTTTGTCACTTTGACAGCGATAAAAAAGGTGCATCGTTTTTTATCACCGATAAAAATGCCTGTTCCTCAAAAGCAGAGTACATCTAGTAGTCTTTGTTTACATATTTTGTCGTTAATTTATCTTGCCAAAAAACACTCGAGCTTTATTTTTATGGATAAATTTCTTTTTAACTCAAAATTTTTCCATTCAGTAATTTTGCTCGAAAAACTGACATTTGACAAAATCGCTCGACCTCCGGCCTCGCGATTTTTTCATGTCAGTTTTTCTCATAAAATAACTGATTGGCAAAATTATTTCGTTACAAAGAGAAATTTATCCGATAAAAAAAAAGCTCTTGTGGTTTTACTGTTGATAAAAAAACACCACCTTTTTTACGTCACATCAATGTCACTGGCAAAGGGACGAAAATGTAATTGTAACAATTAGTTTCGTAGTAAGTTGTAAATCTTCAGCATGCATAAGGCATACTGAAGAGATTTGTTGTGATAACTAATTTATAAGACTTACTTATAGTTGTACTTATGGTCTTATGGAAGTAGTGGACCTAAATTTTATCCTTGTAGTACACGAAAGTGTGTCAAAAATAACTCATTACCAGGGTAGGAAACAAATTTTGAAAAGATGATAACATAAACTTTACTACATGATCACTCAAGCCAACTGTATCTTATCATAGACAATAAAATATCATGATTGATCAGATCGAAGGCTTTATTAAAGTCAGTTCATATGGTATCAACTTGCTCTCCTACAGCAAAAACAAAATTCGCTTTGTTAACAAATGAAACCAAATTCGTTTCAACCGATCTGCAGCGAGAAAACCATGTTACCGAGGAGAGATAATACCTATGACAAAACATAATATTTTGTCATATAGAATAAATCAAAAAGTTTTTGCAATACAATTCGGTTTGGTTACTAATAATTAATAATTTCCAACTAAATTCGTATATCGTCCTTATAGTATGCGAGTATAGCAGGTATCCTTGTCTTTTTAAATTCTGTTAGAAATAGACCCGTATTTAAAGATTTTTGAAAAATAAATAGGAACGTATACATAATACCAAAAGCCGCTTGCAAGCCTTAAATGTATGACAATATATTCCGTCTGGACATTCAGTTCTCTTTTTGGCTTAAGTTTTTACAGCATTGTCTACATCCCCAATATTAATACTGCAATCATGCAAATATTCTTTAAGCTAACGAAGGAGTTAGTTGAAATACCTTTATTACCTTAAAGTCATAGACAGAATTTCCCTGATCTAAATCTATTATAAATGAGCTAAAATATTCCTCAAAAGAATAAGTAATGTTTTTATCACATGTATTCTCTATTAAATAAAAATGAGAAGTAGTGTTTCTAATATGTTTTACAAAGTTCCGAAATAAATGTGGGCCGCTGTTTAAATTGCTTTCTATATTTTTTACATACTCAGCCTTAGTTGTTTGATTTTTATCTTTAATTTTACTCTTAATTTCTTATAACTATTTAAATAAAAGTCAGAATGTTATAAAGGTTTTGCCTCCAACGCCAACGCAACGCTACTTGAATTTAAAGTCTAGGTTTCGATTCAATATATCGTGTGTGCCACATTTTGCTTTTCAAAATTAAATTACTCAATTATTTTTAATATATAATATTTTAGGCATCATTTCCGCTGTTTCTTATTAATTTATTATCTCAATGGACATTGACAGTTTGAATAATTCTGCAATATTATTAAAATATTATATATGCAATTTTTAAAATATTTAATATTTTTAGACTAATGATGTTTCTTAGGTGCCATAGAAGCAAATAGAGATAACTAAAACATATACGATACCAATGTTCTTATTATTTGAGAGACACGTAAATCATTATTATTATTATTACTAGTTATATGTGGTGTTGGTCTATTTGTCTAACAGAATTCATTCATGGAAAAGACTTAAACAACCATTTTCCTGATCTTAGCGTCGGTAATGGCTGCTTGTTGGGAAGCCACGACATTTAGTAATTTACCCTGTGTCCTTCAAATTGGTATTTGGGCTTAAAACGTCTTTCCATGTTGACATCTTAACCGCTGTGGCATCCATATAATCTATAGTGGCGGCATTGTGATGGGCCTAAATTAATTGTTTGTGCTGTTAATCGTCTAATGGAAGAAAATTTGTTCTAGGTGTCAATAAACATTTTACTAAAATCGTTGACTAGTTGAGCATTAACATTTTATCTGTATTCAAGTTTCTCTCTTGTGTACAGTAAACTTGACGTTTCACGAGCATCCAGCTTAGTCAAAATTAAATATTTTTGTTGTTTTACCTAAATTTTTGTTTATACTACTCTATCAGTATTTTGTATCATTTATGTATTTTTTATTTGTTATTTGGGGAGAGTTTCTGTTCTTAAATTTTTAAAGTGATGGTTTTAAAAAAAATATACATATATTTCCTTTGGCGATGCAACATGATACATATTAGCTATATACCTAGTAATAATGGATCGATCTAAAATAATATTCTAACAATATACCTACAATATACAGGATCATTTAGAAGGAATAGTGTCACATTGTCATTTAAAACTCGTCAGTGCATTTTGGAATCATCTTTATGGATTTTTTCGTTTTATTTTATCATAATAAGTAAGTATACAATTTTATTACAACAAAAGCTTAGTTTGTTGCCGTGGAAAATCCTCGTAAAATCTTACTATGAAGTGGCGAACTGAGTAGTCTTGCTGTAAAATTTACTTGCGCTATAAATATTACCTTTAGAACATCTAAATACAGAGAGTTCATTGCAAGATAGCATCTGCATTCTAGAATACAGTTCATATGTGCCTAAACAACAATGCCGTTTGGTTGTTCTTATTTAAATTGTTCATGCTTAACCATGTAGCTCATATCGCATGTGGAACTGCTGCTCTGCCCTATATCAGCATAATGGGCCCCTCTCTCATTAGTGTTCAAGTTCTGCGAGCTGCATAAACGTAACTTCCAAACGTTGCGGGAAATACCAAATTGAGAACTTCTATAGCATTTGTGCAGCGTTTAAGTTTCAGCGTTAAGCCGTGTTCAAATTCTCCATATTAATTAAGGTAATTTAAGTCATTGCCTTATTCTTTCTATGGCATATAAGTCGAAGAGCTTTTCAAGTTTTAGGAACTTATCATCTCAGTTTTAGATATTTATCTTTCACCAGATGCATAGTGACAATAAAGCATGCACATAGGGGTGCTAGGTTGTGAAATGGAGGCGTATTTATAGTAGTTTCCCTAGATATAACAAAAAGATAGAACATCGTTTCCTCATTAAAGTTTCCAGCCAAATGTTTATGTTTTGGGTAACAATTTAGGTAGTTTTTATCATCGACACTATTGGAATAATGTCAGCCCAGAATACCCGGAAAATGACAAAAACAGTTTCTCTAAATTTAAACTAAAAAGAAAATATACACAAGAATTTTGGTAAGTTGCTGAAATGTTTTCTTTTGAATAAAATCAAATTGATGAAAGTGCCTCTTTTAAATAGGTCAAATCACGGTTATTATACGCACATCGTATGTTACAATTCCGTCGGTTTTATAATCATAACCATGGGGTTTATATTAACCGTAGCGAGTAGTAGGGGCTGTTCTTTGAATAAACTAGGATGAAAGAATACCTGCAGGGTTTGTACTTTCATGTCCCTTATATTATTTCGTTGTTCTACCACGACCTAATTTGGAGGTGTATATATTTTTAGAGTTGTTAGTTGCAAAAAGTATATCCTGTGACTTTCTTGAAATAACACGGTCATGAATTCAAATTTAATAATGGTGGAGACAGGATGCCTGTAAGGATGTAATTCAAATTCGGCAACTTACTTATTGACGTCAATTTTTATAAGTAAAATGGGCATCCTATTATATTTCTATATATTTAGATAAGAGGAGGTTTTCTCATTGATTTTTTGTCCATCTCTGTAGTAGAAAAGTCATATCCACAATAATATACATACATAACTATCCATCCCTTATACGGCTTTCTATAGACAACTAGGCAGAGCTTAACTTAATTTCTAATTTTAATAGTTCACCTAATAGTAAATTTTACTGTTCATTTGAATTCAGTGAGTTGTTATGTTTTATATCCTGCTTTAGTTCTTAATCCTATATTTTTTCCTGCTATATATCAGTTCCTCTGTCAGACTTTAATACTACAATATACGTTTTCTTTATTGATGAGGTGAAATGTCGAAACGTCAATACATTTTCTAGAGAGTTTTTTATTGTCATTGTGTGTGGTAGATACCTTCCCACTCAGTTGTTAGTTTTTTATATTGCTGTGTATTTGAGTCAGCATTGAATTAACCATGAAATTCTTACCTTATATTGTGTTTACTACCCAAATTGTTTACTACCTACACATTATTGTGGGTAGCAGACACAAAATTAAGTTCATATTCTCCATGAAAAAATAACTTTCATCTTTAGGAAAATTCTGGACTAGCAACCCAGAAGGCATTACCTTGTAAGACTTTTAGCTTTTAATAAATGTTTGTCAATTGAAGCTTATATGAAAATATAAATGTATGAATAGTAAGCATGAAAATTATGTTATACAGGATATTAAAATATCCTGTATCCTGTATCCGGATATTAAAATATTTATACAGTAGTAAAAATCTCGTAAATACTTAAATATGTATATGCTTTCTAGACTTTCTAATAGCTTTGGGATTTTTGCTAATTAAATAAAATTAATGCAATGAATGTTTTTTTAAATTTTAAATGTTTTCATTTTGAATTCACCAAAATTGTACACGGTGATTCTTAATACAAACTTGAGAAGGTGATTCCTTGGCGAAAATTAAGGGGGTTTTCTATATAAATTTATGTCCTTACACCTTCCCCTCCCCTTCCGAGTTATATCCCCCAAGGGTAGGGTTGGAAAGAGATTACATTTTTTTTCGAAAATTTGGGAAAAGATACAAAAGAGAAATTGTATTTTTAAATTTGTAATATAAAATTGAATGATATTTTATTAAATATTGTCCCAAGATATCAGTCGTCGAAAAAATAATAGGTACCTATGTATATTTCCTTCAGAATTTCTTGCCTCTTTTACATTTTTGTTAAAATCGATCATTTTCAATAAAATAATAGTTACTATGTCCTGGCATCCACAGTATGGTCATTTATTAGGAAAATTTGTAAAACGGAAATGTTTTATTAGGCGGTATGGTATGTGTAAGAAGTCCTTATATAAATACATTATGTGCCCCAAAATTTCACTCTTTCTAAATTGTCGGGAAAAAAATTGAAACTCATTTTCAACCCCCCCTTTGTTGGAGTATAATACGAAAGGGGAGTTAAAATATACGGCAAACATGACGACAAATAGTTCCAGTGATAACAGTGACGCATTATTTTATGCACATTTGATCCATATTGATCCATAGTAATTAATTAACTAAAATCTAAAATAAAGTTGTGAGCATCTAAACCAACTATTAATTAACCTCGAAGCGACTTACTCATAGCGGATTACTAAAAATTGAAAAACCGGTGTTTTAGTATTGTTAATATAGGGATGAACGCACGGAAAGCTTACACTGGCAACAACAATAATGTAGGAACAAGGGAAACCTGGAGAACCCATTTAAGTTATACAGGGATCTAAACTATCATAAGCTAGACTTTCATAATAGGTCTCCTTTTACCTTAAGGCTCGTTTTCACGATGCCAATACTCTGACGGAAGTACACTCATAACTATCACCTCTACAGACGTGTTATGATAGTGTAATGTTTACACGCTTAAAGATTATTGTCACTGTAGCGATAACTAACAGAATTTTCTGTTGAAGCTTTTTAATTGTAGAAATAGTGATAATGGGAACCGCAATTGATAAAAACAAAACAGGAACTTAGTACTGCGAAAATGAGAAAGTGAATTTACTCTTGATCTTCTTCTTTGTATTATCGTTGCTGTCTTGGCAGAAACTATCACAACAACTATCATTGTGAAGACGAAGTTTTAGTACTCGCATACTGGATTCCACCACTATAGATAATATAGCAGACTTTTACACCAGGAGTTTAAATTCTTGAGAAGTAATCTTGAAGGGGGGTTGGAACCTTTGGTGTGAAAATATCACTGAAGTAGTTTTCCACATAACACCAAAACGCTATACTGCACTCGAAGTTGGCATCATCGGGAGATTATCATCTCCAGATGATGACAACTTGGTCGACGAAACGCGCATCGAGTGCAGTATAGTGTTTTTATGTTATGGGAAAAACTACGGCAGTGATATCTTGAGAAGTAGCACTCAGATGTGCTTTTATCTATTTATAAAACTATATTCCAGTCTATGATATATTTTGGTTTGCATGATTTACAGGAATACAATAACTATTAACAGTCATACATTATCTATTTTTTGTTATAGTAAAATTATAGGCATAATTGTTCACATGTATCGAGGAATCTAAACATAAGTTTTACTGACTTTAGCTATTTGTTTATGTAAATTTATCACTTATAAATTGCACAAGAGGTTTGTATTTTACCGGATAAATTTGGATTGTTAAATGAGAAACTGTTGCTAGCAATTAGATGCGAAAAACTGTCAACTATTAAAAACGCGACACCGAAGGTGGAGCGTTTTTAAATTGACAGTTTTTCGAGTCAAATTACTAAAGGAAACAGTTTAGAATTTAAACACAAATTTATCCGGTATCAATACAAACATCGAGTGTAAGTCGGCAGGACAATTTAATGACAATTTAGAAACATATAAATGCAAACTTTATTTATGAAGCACTAAAAATAAACATATTTTTATTTGAGCATCACCGAATCGATTTATTGTTAGTGTTTCATAATTCAATAACTTGTTGACAGAAATGTAAGTGAAAAAACCACTAGTGCATTTGTCACTGTAAAAGTTGCAGGTAACTTTTGTCGCTGTCAAAGTGACAATTGCACTATGGCATATGCGATTTTTTATATATAAATTAAATTGTCCATGAAATCTAAGCCAAGAATTTTAACGTAGAGACAATCTGTTTGATGATCGGATCACAATTCTAACTAGTTGTATTATTTAAATTCATGTATATTACTACGCCACTGACAAAAAAAAATCAAACCTATCTCATAATTTGGTGCTAATTGTGTGTTAATTTGTGCTCTATTCCTAATTCTGTTGCTCTATCATTTAGCAGGAATTTAACAATGACATGATCACATCAAAAATATTTTGATCCAAAAACCGAATTTGTTGCTCTTTTTAAGGTAATGTAATCCTGTATCTCCAAACGAAAAGAGATGTGTTTATTTTCAGGTCAATTTCGGTTCGTAAATTACTAATAGAATATAGATTAAGACAGTAGTACTAAAGGTTTTTTCATCCCCAAGAAGGAAGATGACAAGACTTTTCTTATTATTCACGTGTATGTTTTTAGCGCTTGCATGAAGGAATAGGGTTAAATTGTTGATACTCTTATCATTAACGTAGTGGATACTGCTTTATCTAATTCTGTAATATTCTTAAATATTTTTTATGAGTATTATTTTGTAGTTATAATTGTTTCATCAAATACTACAACACCGCACGTGTTATGATACGATCCATACTATCGTGTATCAAGGTCTCCACGTCAGAATTTGTGGCTTAGATTTTGTGGATAATTTCATACAAACTAAATATTTTTACTATTTTGTACCTATTTATTAAGTTTCATAATTAAATATATCAATTATCGATTGTCCTTTATTCACATTCTAGAGATATTTATTTTTTATATAATCAACTTGAAGTTGCTAAAGAAAGTAAGTTAATAAAAAACTCCAACAATAATCTCCAACTTTTCGACAATTTATGTCTTTTATTGAAGAAGAAACTTAGACACCGAAAAAAGCGTTTGGTTGCTGAGAAATCACCGCTTTATTTGGGTAGAAATTATTTGAGTTTCTTTACAGTTATTTATGATAGATGATTTGATATAACAATTCTGAACATTTATTTCCCGTTCTTCATGTCTACCATATATTAAGTCAGTCATCAACAACTGAATCAAGTAACATCCAGTTTACTAATTGTAAACATAGAAATGAAGTGATGAAATGCAACGATAGGGCGAGGCCGCTATCCATTCTTTCTTTATTAGACTCCTACAATTCCTAGTTAGGTACTTACCGAAGAAGTATGTATTTACGATAGGGCCTATACAGACAACAACTTTCGATTGAAATAGAAATAGTTGTCAAAACAAGTTATAGGTACACCTATAAATAGTTAATTAAAACATTTTTCCGGAAATATGTTAAAAAATCAAATTCAACAGGCAGAAATATATGGCACTGTAGAAGTTTTATTAGAGAAAACTACATTAAGTGTGCCGCCAAATGTAGTAATTACGCGGTAGGTTTTATTTAAAGTCAAAAGCACTTCAGTAAATTAAAATTTTACTACCATTTGAGAACATGTTTTAATTGGTAATTTCCGGTATTTTTACAACTTTTATATTCAGAGGAAGTGGGTAGCCGTAAAGTAAAATTACACTGTTCTACACTCACAGTATACTTGAATTAACGATAACTGGGGGAATTAATAAATGCTACTTTTACCGCACATTAAAAACGGAGAATAATGGTTGAATATCTAGAGGTAAGTGGAGGTTAGCCTAGGGAGTACCTATAAAAAGATCAAGTTGCAAGCCTTAAATTTAAAGTACTATAGGTGTAATTCCAGATTTTATAGGGTGCGCAGCCCTTCACAGTCATTCCCTGGGGCAGCGTTTATCGAGATCTTAGAAAAGGTTGCCGAGTGGTGGCCGTTGCTTAAATTCCGCACGCAGAACACGTCTCTAGATCTTGGGGTCGCTACACACATTTAGACGTGGCCACGATGACTCAATTGATTTCTTAGCAATAATAGGTTTCTCTGGGGATGAATGGTGGATGCCTAATACGATGTGTAACGTTTTAGTTTGTGCTGTAGTCCGCTGGAGTGGAACACTAACAAACGCTCATCGCTGATATTTTTTATTTCAAATTTAAGAAAATAAGAAGAAAAATGAATTACTTCAGCACATTTGTAAATAATATTTTAGGACTTTGTTAATTTTTGACAAAATAATTAGAAAGGGCGCTATAAAATTACTAATTACTATATTTTCTTGACGAGATACTATTGGGAGATTATACATTATTATTAATAGAAGATTATAGAAATTTTTCTGGTGGATGGCTCAGAGTTTAGTGTTTCGATCACTCAACCCAGAGGTTGTGGGTTTGAATCCTCATTCCACTGCACAATTTTTAATTAAATTATCTAGTCGTATGTTAAGGATTGTTTGCAGGATTTGGTGGCAATCATCCTGGTGTGCGGCCTAGATGGGAAGACTGTCGGGTTGGTATTAATGTGAGATATTAACATCTGTTGATGTTTGACTATCCCCGTAACTAATGAGGTTTTCAGCAATTTAATTTAATTTTTCAGCAATTTAATAAGAAAAACTAGAAATGGGAGAAAATCGCTCTCGCGATTTTCGTTCCCATTTCTAGCCCTACCGGGGGTCCAGGTCTGCGGCCTGGGGTCAACCTTCGGGTGACAAAAGCATCTGGAATAATATTATTTTAAAGAAAATTCATATTAAAGAAATTTTGTATCTGGAATGATGATGTAATTATACTAAACGATTTTTTTTAATATTTTGATGAATTGTAAGGGTTTAAGGGTACCTACTCTATTGTTGATGGTAAAACATCATAATTTTTTAAGTACTGAAAGTAGAATTTATTTTTAAGTAAACATTATTATCAATTTTATCAATGGGACCAAAAATATTGTAGATATTTACTTTTGTAAGCTAAAATGATGAATTTAACAGACTGCCTTAATGAACGAATTAATTCCAAACTTTACGTGCAGAAAGAATAAAAGCTACGGATAATGAAACAGAATAACTAAATACTAATACTAATAAATAATTGGAATTAAAAAGTAAAAAAAAAGTTTGCCTCGACCGTGACTCGACCTCACGAAATCAGCATTATCGAGTTTTGAATCGTATACGACTTTCCCGTTGCGCTACCAAGCCTGTTGTCAAATGTTTACCTTGAGACGTTTAAGTATGTAAACTTTACGTGTCAACCTGAAAAAACTATTTTTACCGATTTTCTAATTGGAAAAGCATTTCGCTTCAATATTTTGGTAATCAGAAGTGTTTCGCAGTCAGTACTATTGATTCCGTTAACAATATTTCTCGTAGGACAATAACCTATCTGAAGTTTAATTAATTTGACAGTTTTCGTGGGAGGTGCTGTCTCGTTAGTGTAATCTCAGATCGGCATATAAAATCAGAAAGAAGTTGAGACGGATGCGACTCTAGATTTTCGAAGACGAAATAGACGTAGAAGGAGTCGACGTCCAGTCTCGAAAAAAAAACTCAAAGGATTAGAGAAAGGACTGAACTTTCGCGTAATGCCCTTCTCGAAGCCGTAAAAATTAGAAAAAGGTCTCGGGGGTCCAGCGAAAAGTCGGTATTTCGGCGGGCGTGACGGGACCATTTGGCGCTTGGACAAACGCCGATGCTAGCCGCATCTCTTTCGCCGAACGGCAATCGACGAAAATTTTGCAGAGGTTTTTTGAAAAGGCGTTTAAATTGGGAAAACGCGTAAGAAACGGGACGAAAATACCCCTACGCATTGGAGAAAGGCCGGGGGCGACCTCCGGAGGTACGCGGAGATCGTTCCGAGATCGCCCCTCGGAGGAGATAGCTTTGAAACTGTGTCGATTCGACGACGGAATTTAGAGGGAGACAGAATCGACGCGTTTTAATATATATGGATGGATATGCTCAACTTGAGCAACTGTTAAACGCACTGTGTGTTGTGCATTTAAACCCCTTTAATATTTTCACAATTTCGGTATTAATATTTATTATATTTCTAAAAGTATAGTTGGTGAAAATTAAAAAATATTTTTTTCGAAATGTTTTATATTTTTGAATGCACATTCAGAGAAAGGTTTAATAATTATACGTATTTGGTTTATTTTCTAAATGGTAAATATCTAGTTGAATCAGCTGCAGGTATAGTTTGCTTACTCACTTTGACTTATAATTTTCTGGATCGAATAGGTTAAAATCTTTCCACCTAACTGAGATGTTTTGCTGTAGGTACCAACAACTTCGTAAACTTATGTCAAATAAGACAAAGCTTAATATAATAAAGTGTTAGTTACTGTTATCAAATCTTATGTTTACACAAATAATGACTAGGTTTCGCGAATCAGGTTAATTTTCTTAATACAATGTTAACATTATTCATTCTCTTAGTCAATATTTAGTATCATTACGATACATTTGATTTAATAAATTAAAATTAAAATAAAGTTTTATTGCATACAACTAAAATGATATATTCCAAATTATTAGTTTAGCTAGTAGTTATTTAGTTAAATATGTTATAAACTATGCTTGTTTTATATGAAGTAAACTGTGCACTACCAAATGGTTTTAATTATAATTACTAAATTTTTCCCTCAGTGTACTGAATTGTATTTTCCAAACAATTCGTAGTACCAGTGCCTTATAGCGGTAATTTGCTTGAGTAAATAACATGCCCCTGGTTTTTTCATCAATTCTGGACATAATAACGCATAATGACGATATTAAACCATTTCCAAGCATAAAATTGTAAATTATTGTAAGATTAACTCCCGGGTGACTGACGTTGACAGAAAATTATGTTTTTCAATGTGATTTCTTTTTCACTTTAAACGTATGTAGTACTAAAATTGTTTCCTCGACAAAATTCATAAATATAGATGTGGGCGCCTATATTTAGAATAATTTTGACGCGATAAATAAATTTCATAATAGTAACACCAGTAAAATAGCGGTAACAGAGATCAGTAATTAAGAGTACTAGATTTATACATAATTTGATATATTAAGACGTTTATAACAACATGTAAATAAGTGATAAAATTATAACGTTTGCGTTTATATACCAAACTTTCTTCTTTCTAAATATGCTTTAATTCCATTTCTTTGTCTCTGCAAATGTCTGTCTGTCAAACTTCTGTCCGCTGTATATTAGTAAAATCAAAGGATCCATGAATAAAAAATAGGAAAGCAAATTTGAAGGGCATAAGTAGAAAGATAAATTGAAAATAAATATAACAGAGCAAAAGACTGAATGATGGGCTTTTATGACAAATTAGTTCTGAAACTGTTATACCTACTGTGCGTTTCACGAAGTTGTATCCCGGATTGGAATGTTAGTATATATCTCCAACGCATGAAGCGTCGTCATGTTATTAGTTAAATTCAATGCATTGGCACATCTCGGTTACGGACCGCTACAAATTGAGGTGGTGTGATTTAGGCGCGCGTGCCAGTCTCGCACAGGATTTGCCAGCGAATCCTGACAATCCGAACATTCCAATCCGGGATACAACTTCGTGAAACGCACAGTATTATATACCTAGTTATACAATGACATATAGTTTGTGGATAACGTAATAAACAGTATGAAGTTCCTTTTTTATTTATTGCATCGGTATTGTGTATTAAGTAAATATATGGCTATTAATACATTATAGCATACGTTATAGTAACTGTAGAAAAATTTGAGCCAAATCTGACTTAACTATTATATAGCTGAGAAGTATATAATGAAAGTAACAAAAAATGAATGAGTTTGCAATTCCTTTTGTCTAATTTCCCAGGAAGCTTGCAAGATCACTTTGTAACACTACTTCTTTGCTGAACGAGACTGATCAAAACCAAACATGCTTTAATTCGGTTAATCCTGCCTTGGCTCTCCAATTCGGGAAAAGTAAAATAAACTAAGTAACCAATAAACTATGTATCAGACGTCGGACATTAAGTTGCTTTTCATTCCGTTCGAACTAAAGTCCAAAATATATAGTAAACGGTGGCAATAATTCGAATCCAACAATATAAACTGGAGTGGAAGAAGACCGCACCAATAAAGAACATGCACAATGGCTTGGAAATCGTATTCTACCCGTTTTCTGAACGATCATCCCTCTAGTCCTTTCCGTTTTGGGAGTTTCCATAGCGATCTCAAGGGCTGCCTGCTGTCTCTGTTGCAAAATGCACAATAAAAAAAGTGTTTAAAAGGGTGTCAACTATAAGCTTTTCTAAAATTTATATATATGATTATAACTATATCTACACGGTATTATTATATTGTTTAGTACAATATATTGTCAAATAATTATTTGCCACCTGCAAAAATTAATATAAACAGTTTTAAGTATTTTAAAGGTAGATTCTATATGTAATGTGTCAATCACGGAGCGTTTCGGAACAGTTTAATGCTAACAACGTTTACGGATATTCGTTATTAGAATAATTTTGGATCATAGAAAACGTCATTTTTATTAGGTGTTATGGTTAACGTTATTATCGATAATGATTGGATCGGCAGTCTGACGGTGACAGTGTTAACTTAAAATTTCATTTGGGTATTAGGCTGGGCATATGTTCTAAGTTATATATATTTTGTGGTATTAAGACTTTTTTTTCTCAGTCTAACTATTAGAACCTCAACATAAATTTCACTTTTAACTTTGGATAAGTCATAGTACCTGAAACAGATCAAACCATAGAAAATATAATAAGTAGGGTAGATCGCAATATACCCAATAAAATTCACCAGAACTTAACAAGGGAGGTTATCTTGATATCTTTCCGAAACCTGATATTCAAGTAGATGTAGACAAAGTACCCTTTACTTTAAATAGTATAGAAAATAAATACGCATATACAACAAATTATACTTACATCTTCAAATTGTGCTTGGTGGCTGAATAAACACAGGGTTACTTTTTATCTCCTAAGTGAAAGGCAAAGAACAAGACTTAAATATCCTAGACATAAAAACCCACTTGAACATTTAGATTTTGATTGAATTATTGACGTAAAATTACTAAAATGATCTTGTCAATCTATCAAAAATTTGTCTGTAAGTGTGTAAGTCAATATACACTATATGAGATCATATAGTGTATATGAACTGAGTCTATGTTCCATTTGAGACTGCGCTTGTCTAGAATAACGATTATGTTAACCAGGTAGTTAAATAAGGATTTCAAAATTTCCCTAATCCTGTGTGCATATGTTTTTGTGTCAAATAACATTAACGATCAACGGAATTTGCAAGTTAGCAAACCTCTCTATTACCAGGCGCAGATATAAGCAGCAAATCGAGGTGATAAGCTGAAATGAGCAAGACCTTTTTACATTAAAAGATATTTCAGTATATGCAATTGTTTGATGAGGAAAATCTTACTCAACATAAATTGGCGGTCACAATATTTTGAAAACAATGAAAATGTAGGGAGAATGTTGAAATATAAGAAAAAAATTAATAGACTATCTATAAGGAACTAGTGGACGATACTACGCCGACATTATGACATATGCTCCCAATAATAATAATAATATCTCTATCCCTCATTCTCATAGTGATGAGCCCGGAAGTCAAAGACTTGTGTGGGAGAGGGAGCGGCATATTATTATTTTGCGGGCCGCGAGTGCGCCCAGGAACGACTTACGATGTTATAACTTTAATTACCATTTAGTACGAGAATAAGGGAAACCTGGAAAACCTTATTAATTAAAGTGTACAGTAGGTTGTTAGCCATTTATACAGTGATATTGTAGTACTAGTTGCATATTAAGAACGCTACTAGCATTATACACACAGATTTAATATTGGAGCAATTAGAAAAAGTTGACCACGCTGAGATTCGAACCGTCGTCAACCGCGGAGAACGATTAAAAACCAGACGTCTTAACCGCTCGGCCACCGAGCTCCAATGCAATATGCAATATGCATAAAATATGGAATAAATTCATTATTTCGTAATAGGAAATACTAAAAAAATGATTAACAACAAAGTAATAGTTAATCTAAAATATAATGGCAGCCTGCACATGCTTTTATGATCTCCTTAGTAAGTAACTGTATAGCAGGTCCCGTACACCAACTTCTTCGTACAAACACAACAGCGAGGAATACTGAGATAGCAATAAATAGAAATACTGCGAGAGAAATAGATGAGAAAGAAGATGGAAAAGAACAAATACAGAACGAAAATAAAATAATGAATGTGACAAAAAAAGGTGATAAAGAAAGTAAAAAAAGAATAAACAAAATATATCTTTAAACTTTCCGATTATCTTTCTTAAGATTGTCTCTTCTCTTAGAATTTTCTTTTAGGTGCTATTTAGATCATTCAGATTCAATTGTGGAAAAATATTCTGAAACTACGTTCACTGTATAAGTTAACACTAATGTGACTAGATTCTCTAATAAATATTAAATAATAAAAAATATATATCATCCGTTCATTTCATATGTATAATATTCACATATGCATATTATAATTAGAAATATCTACTAGTTTCAAACTACAACTGTATCTCTTGGAGCCTAGCCCAGTTGATTCTATATGCTTAACAGGTACCTCGAACATAATAGGTATACACCATTAATTATGTTAAAATGGAAAATTATAACATGCACCTGGTAATGGAAGTAAATAATGGATAGTATGATTATGCATATCGATAACAAATTAAAACACAATTTAAATGATGGCATTTATGTTTAAGGGTCCATTCACTGTAGATTTGACAGGCATGAATGCGGGTTTGGATTGAGAGAATGGGTAGCCGATGGGTGGAGATTTATATATTCCCACTACCGAATTATTAAGATTTCGGAGGTGCACGTAAAGCCGAAGTAAAAGGGCACAAGGGTACAGAAAAAATAATTTTTGAAAATACGCTATTTTAGTACAAGATTGTTTGCCTGGAATTTTAAAAATAAAAAGAAATACCAAAAATTACTACTATAGGGACTTAGATTAAAGTCTTATCTTTCAAAACATTTTTACTAAAAGTCGCTATCTTTTATAGTTTTTCTATAATTATACACGACGAACGCCGATTTAGGGCTTATTTCAACCTAGTGAATGGACTCTTAACAAAATTAATTCTATGCTATTTGTTCATGGAAAATATAGTAGCTTATTAGTACTTATACTTATTAGTAGCTTATTATATGCTCTTATTCAACGGGCATATAATGACTATTATTCACAAGGATGATGTTTACGACACGAGCCGTAAGTGAGTGTCGTAAATCACCCGATTGAATAATAGCCATAATGTGCGAGTAGAATACTATACCTACTTTGCCCGCAGCGATAAATAATATAGCTAACTTTTTTGTTGTTTTATAAAATGACACGACGCACAAATTTTGACGTTTCAAATCAATAACAAAATTATTATGCTTTGATAAATTGTCATGACTTACTAATAAAATGTTTTTAGGCGCGTAGGTAAATATTATCTGAATTTGCCCATTATTAATAATGAAATAATTATTATTCACTGCAGAGTTCATATGGATAGTAGTAGGTATTATTCTCGCGGCAACATATGCATAATGATACATTATTTAATAGTTGTGCACGATAAATATTATTGTTATTGGTACAGTCTTCCCTTCTATATAAATCAAATATAATTTGCTTGATTTTTTATCAAGCTTACAAGGTTATAAAACATTAAGAGTGCACTTAAGCACTGACATTATTTCAAACTATAAAATTGAAAATATATATTTGGATACATTATTATTATTATTATTATTATTATTATTATTATTTTTTTTTTTTTTTTGAGATCCAGTCGAACGGTTCCCTGGCTCTGATTCTCAGGGTCGGCCGCTGGTGCAAGATCTGCCGAATTTCGGCATGCCGTTATGATTTTTAGTTCCGAGAGTACCTCTTGTTTCGCCGAGGGCTCCTATTATCAGTACCACAAGCTTCGCAGTATGTTCTGGATGGAGTCTGCGGAGTTTGAAGAGAAGGACTCGATATTTTGTCCGTTTCTCTTCCTCTTTCAAGACAATGTTGGTCTCGGCAGGAGCCGAAAATTTGATAACAAACATTGTCTTGAGCTAGTGGTCGACAAGGACTACATCAGGCCTATTGGCTCGAATCTGCCTGCGAGCATGGGAAATGAGTAGTTCCAATAAATTTGGCACTTCTCATTTCCCACAACGGACTCAAAATCCTCCTGAGCGTATGGCAGCACTGGTGTTTAGTTGGTAAAGCACTCGTAATGCCGCGTTATATCTATGGATATAGGCCGAGACCGCATATGCCTGACAAGCGGAGAGCAGATGTGTGATTGTTTCTGTAGCCCGATGGCGGGCCCTGCAATTGACATCAGGGACATCCATACCCATGACACGGCTTCGATAGACGAGGGTGATAAATATACCATCCTGGCAAGCCATTATGAATCCCTAGGTTTCCGACTTAAGCCCCGCTGACCTTAAAAAAGCAAAGGTCAGTCTTTCGGAAAAGCCATGGTCTTCAAGGGTCTTATAGAAGACACCGTGCAATAGCTTATCCTTATGCAGCTGCAGAAGATCACGGCCTTCTGCAGCTTTAACTTGTCCTTTCAACTGAACGGGTCTGGGTTCCTCCCCGATGTCTTGGGAAGTACAACCGTGGAACGGACGACCTAGGATACAAACTGCTATGCTCCTATGTCGAGTTGTCGCAGCTCTTCTTGTGTCCATTTGACTACTCCGAAGGAGTAGAGGTGGTCGGAACGGCAAGCATGATCGTAGAACTCACCTTATTCTTACCTGACAATTCGGAAAACCAGATGTGCTAGAGGCAGTGTCTATACTTGCCACGGAGAGCGTTTTTACGGCAGCGGCCTCTTGAGTAGAGCCACAGCCTTCTCTAGTATAGAAGGCTGTGGTTAGAGGGTTGCTCGACACCCAAATAGGCATACGTCCCTCCGGCATCAAGATGATATAGGATCTTCCATCCACGAGCTGCGCATCTTCACCATAGTCACCGCATCGTACTCTCTTGAGATGGATCAGTGCACATTTGTCCAAGCCAAATTCCATTATTATTATTATTATTATTATTATTATTATTATTATTATTATTATTATTATTATTATTATTATTATTATTATTATTATTATTATTATTATTATTATTATTATTATTATTATTATAAAAGTAATTTAAGTTACTAATAAATAATACTATACAACGCATTACTGTACTGTACAATGTTTTACTGTATACCGGCAAGGTCCTTCCAACTTTTACTAGTCTTTTTGGTATTCAACTACATTGTATACACATAATTTGTATTGCATTATTACATTAATGACCTTAAAATAGCAACCATCCAATCGAAACCAAAGGACAAACAGAGAAATGTTGATAATTCGTTTCTAATTTAATTCTCACAGTAGGCGTATACAATACATTGTAGTTCAGTTCCATTCCATTATCTCATTGTTGCCAAATTCGTGGTCAAACGCAATGTGGCTAATGTGCGCAAAATACGGGCAGTTGTAGTTAATATAATAGAGAACCTAATAGTATATAGAGCAACAGTTTTATGGGTCGGTAACCCAATCTGAACAAACACTTGAACTGCAAAAACACTATTTTTTTACTACTTCCAGCTGAAAAAATGCTTAAGAAAAAACATATTTTATAGGTGACATGACACTCTTCAAAGATATTTTCAAATTCAGATGGTTTAAGTAAATTTCGATTAGGAAGCAATTTTTTTATTTTCCATGATGTAGGTTTGGGTACCTCCTAGCTTTATATCTATTTTAAGATAATAAAACTTAATTATTGAAAAACTTATTATACATTAAAATTGATGAAAGTCACTAACCCTAATTACTATTAACTATTAAACTTATAAAATAACATTATTTATTTACCTATGTTGAACAAGAATTATTTAACGAATTATTACTTAGTTATAAATTATAAGTTACAGTTTTTGAAGATACATCATTTCCAGAAGCAGTATTACTTGTGGAACTTGAGGAACTGTAATATTTTGTGAGCCATCGTGTTGCTTAATTTTTTAATAGATTTGATCCGGGTGTCTACAAGTAAAGTTGTCGAGGATCTTCTGAAGTAATGCCCAGTGAAAAGTACAGGATTCGCAAAACCGATCACTTGAGCCATCAGTTTTGGTATCCCACCAATAGCGGCAGGCACAATGAGTCGAAAGACCTGAGTGCTGTGGGTAACCGCGCCGCGCCGTTCTCCAACAACAACAACAACTTCCCACCAATACTACTAATTTCCACTGGTTGTGCAGAACATTTATGCTTTATATATTTAATGAAAAATCTGTTGTGTGCAAGGTTCGCTGGACGTAGTTTTATATACTTTCTAATAATAACAACGAAATTCCTCCTCTAGACCTTCCGTAGTAATTACAACTTCACGAATTACTTTTGTTTTAGTATTTGGAATATTTACTGGTAAACACAACTACTCATTTGTAACATCTTCAATACATAAAAACGTTAATTAAAAAAATACATAAATAGCTGTTTATAAATTCGAATTTGTAGTGTGACTTTTATAACAAGCTACGAGAAAACAGAGTATTCTGATATCTTTGCACTATTGTATCTAACTGTCCAGTGGTACAAACCTACAACGGAAGGGATCACTCGTGGGACTAGAGCAAAAGTCATTATAAATTTACAAACACCTTGATAGAGGTTGAGTCAGCTAAATATTATAATCATGTTATCTCTATGACCAAGTAGCACTTTTAAAAGTAATTAGCATCCCTTTCTACACTCGGAGGTATTCCGAAGCCCATGAATAACTAGTGACCCATGAGAAAGCGGTAAAGTTACGTCTGACCGCAACCCCCCTTATGTCGATACGTTGACCAAAAGCGGGCTTCAATTATCCAGTCCTATTTACCTAATTAAAGAATTTATGTAGTGCTGCAAACGTGAAACCACACAGAGATACATGGGGCTATTTTAAATGGAATTAGAACTGCAGTTTCGTAGCTCTTGCTCAGTTAATGAAGATATACGGCTATATGGGGACTCCTAAAGAAATAAACAGTTTTCTAAAGTAATGTGTCTGTAACCATTCGAAACAGTGATTACTATCCTATTATTTTTGAAAATTAGTATGTAAGCAACTCATAAGCCTGAACTTTACCTTAAATGTTAAAAGTAATTTGAAAATTGTGAGCAGCAAAAGTGTTGCACAAATTCATTATTTCACAAACGTTCAGTTTTTTAAAAAACCGCTTGGATCCGTGGATTTTCTTTTCTTTTTTTTTTTTTTTTTTTTTTGTTTAGCTTATATGATGTTATATACGGGATGATACGGGCGTACATAGACGCATAAACATTTTTTTTAAATGGGACACCCTGTATATTTTTACATGTTTAGAAACAGGACTTTCTCACGATCACAGCAATATATGGTTTGGTGGGGTTATCACAAATACTAACGGAGATAGAGCCACTGGAATATTGAAAAATGTTCGACATTACTACTTACAAATTTTGACATTATTGGATTGACTCCGTACAGTGGCAACAGTTATAATTCAATTATGGTACAATTAACAGAGGCTCAGAGGATAGAAGTTTTAGTAATTCTTGGTTATGGAGATTTGAGTAGAACTCAAAATCAGGTGTGCAACTTATTTAATTGCAAAATATCCAAATAGGCCAATCAACCAAGCTAGTGTTAGTATAATTGAAAAAGATTCAGAAACTGTGATCATTAGTTGATATTAAATGCATATTTTTTTCAATTTTTGCAATACAATTAGGTATGTAAATGCTATTAAATAAAGTGGAATGTTTTTCAATATTCCAGTGGCTCTATCTCCGTTAATATTTGTGTTAACCCCATGAACCATATAATGTTGTAATCGTGAGAAAGTCCTCTTTCTAAATGTAGAAAAATATATAGGGTATCCCTTAAAAAATATGTCCTTATGTGTCCATGTGCGTCCGTATCATCCCGTGTATAACATAATATAGGATAAACAAAATATAAAAACAAAAGAAAATCGACGGGTTCAAGCGTTTTTTAAAAATCTGAACTTTTGTGAAATAATGAATTTATGCAACACTTTTGCCGCTCACTGTTACATACCTACCAATAAATATTTAGTGATAATATTGCACTCAATTTTTTGGAATTTATGTTTTAGAAAACGTTAATAAAATTCGTCGTCGTCAGTGTCTAATTAACCACCAGCAACTTCTCTTTATTGTGACCACTGGGGTTGCTTTATCTTCATTATTATTAACAGCTTGCTTGCGCTCCTTATCAAATGTGGTGCTAATTGGCGTTAAATATAATGTAGCACTAAGATATAAACAGTGTTGAATACCTGTTATTTGTTGTCTGAATTAGTAAATATCCTTATTCCGCATCATAAAACCTGTAGAGCTTTTCTGGAAGTAATTTTAGAGATTTTGAAATATTTTGAAATTAAAAATATGATGATGATTTTATTGTATTTAGATCTAGGTATATATTGACGTTTTAGCGTTTATAATTTACAATTTTTAAGTTTTCCTTTTACTTTATAAACACCTTTACGGCATAGATATTTTTTATGTTATGGCATATTACCTGTTATGTCTGTTTTAAATTTCTTCCAAGAACTAACTATCTAACTAACTAAGCAAATAGCTTTTCTATTCTGTAGTAGTTTCCAGATATTCTGAATTATACGCATCCAAACATTTGAGATCCAAAAAATGTCATTATGTGATTTTGTTGGCTTTGTAGTCAATCTACTTATACAAGGTGTCCACCTAGTGCGCGTAAGTCCAATATCTGGGTTAATAAAAGAGATAACTTATTTTTTTTTCTACAGGGTTGTCTAATATCCCGAGCTGCACAAAATGAAAATATATTTACATATTCAGGGTGTTCAGTTTTTCCTGGACAGGTACCAACTTCGTTTTTCTAAATGGAAATATATATTTTTTATTGCTTTTTCGAACTAAACCCTTGATTTGAGTAGGACTTTCATCAGCCTTCCCTATACCTAACTTAAACTGTTTTTGAAATATTGACGGGTGAATATTGACATTTTTGCAACTTTGACACCCTATAAAATCTAAACGGTTTGAGATCAAGCAAAACGGTTTGCACATTCCTATCTTAACTTTTTATAAGCTATCGTTTGATACTAATTTCAAATGTATCCAGGAATTAAAAATTTTCCGAAAATTTTGAAAATTTTTAATTCTTGGATAAATTTGAAATTAGTATCAAACGATAGCTTATAAAAAGTTAAGATAGGAATGTGCAAACCGTTTTGCTTGATCTCAAACCGTTTAGATTTTACAGGGTGTCAAAGTTGCAAAAATGTCAATATTCACCAGTCAATATTTCAAAAACAGTTTAAGTTAGGTATAGGGAAGGCTGATGAAAGTCCTACTAAAATCAAGGGTTTAGTTCGAAAAAGCAATAAAAAATATATATTTCCATTTAGAAAAACGAAGTTGGTACCTGTCCAGGAAAAACTGAACACCCTGAATATGTAAATATATTTTCATTTTGTGCAGCTCGGGATATTAGACAACCCTGTAGAAAAAAAAATTAAGTTATCTCTTTTATTAACCCAGATATTGGACTTACGCGCACTAGGTGGACACCCTGTATAAAGACCCAGTTTCATGTTTGTCAGTGTCTTATTTCAAGTGAATTCTTGAACATAGTTTCACGTATAACGCTTATAATATGCATAGGTATATAATATAATATGATGAGTGATGACCCATTCATCATATTAATTAAGTATAACTAAAGTTGCTATTTCCTGTGTATGCGTAAGTTACGAATTGATAACTAATCAAAGAAACAGTATCTTCCTATTCTAAAATTTAAATTAATTGGAAATAAAAGTAATGAAACAGGCGATAATAAAGTGGGGACCAGGAATATTATTAACAGTTCAATTTGGGTCGCTTTGTATTCTCCCAGTTGTATTTCACACTTCAGATACAATTCAGACAAAGCTATAATTGCTAGCTTTGATGTGAATCCCAGACCCGCAGTTTAACCTAAATCAAATCACAAAAGTAAATCTGACAGTTCAGTATCTTCTCGGTACTCCCTGTAACTTAATACAGGTTTTGTAGTTTGATTATAATACATTTAAAAGGACACCAATATTTGTATATGTTCATTAAATTTCACTTACCAACAGATATATCTACTTGCTCCGTTCAATTTATTTATAATAATTAAATTAGACTCCAAGTGTCGCAGATATCTGAAAATGTATTTATACTTAACTTCAAAACCTATTACATATAAAATCCTTCTACCAACACCAACAAACTTGTATTAACAGGAGCACAAACTTAAGCTAGTATCAAAATTGAATTCTATTAAATACTATTACTCTATTGATTTGAATACTCTAGTATCATTTGGAAGAAATTAATAAAATACTAAATTTACATCTTGTTTAACACATTTGTTGTATATCACCGAATGTAGATGATAAATGAATAACTGATACCACATATCAAATTATTTGATTTATTTTTAATTAAAGTGAAGGAACTAAAGAGCTTGTAGATTCTTCATTTCAACGTTGATGTCTGCAACTTTATTTTGTTCTCCATCTTCAAATCTTCTTTTATCAGGTTTAACTCCTTGCCTATGGTTGAGGTCTCCCAACCTGCAACCTCCTTAGATCTATATCTACCGGTGCATCAGCTAAAACAACTGAAAGGGGCGTTTGCAACAGTGACCAGCTTATGAAGGTGCATGAAATATTTAGGAAAGTGCTGTTGTTTGTAAAGAGTTTCCAAATGTATATTTCCCAACTTATTGTGCACTGCAGGTATTATTCTTATATCGTGAAAACAGTAGGGAAAATTTCATATCTACTTTTAAAAAGATATTTATTTGATACGTAATTCCACAAATCCGATTGAATTATTTCTTGAATTTATGAGAATGAACCTTCTGTTTTTATTCGGTTTTTTGTGTTCTTCAAGTTAAATACTTCTCATACATAGTTAAATAAGGATTATTCATACGGGGACTGAACAATTCATATCGTAACTTACATAACAATTCATAACTTAACTAAATAAACTAAATACGCTCCTGAAACACCCAAAATAATTGATTTTTGCTATCCGTTTTGCTTTTTAATTGAAATAATTATAAAGTATCATGAAATTTACGAAATGTTTTAATTTTACCATATATTTGTTTCTTTATCATTAAAATTTAGTTTTACTGTTATTCTTGGTTTTTATTTTCTGTTGAAACATACTTTTATTACATAAAATATATTTATAAAATTGTTAGCAAATTTTAATTTAAGTATCTATATAACGTATATACTGTTCTATTTTTTTAATCAAATCTTAGATAAAATAAATATGTATAGGTATATAAGTATTTATTTTAAATCTTTCAATTTAGAAACGGCTAACTAGCATTTTAATCTCACATTACTAGATATCTATTTGTCTTTTCGTTTATTTAAATACATTTTTTAAAAGACACTTATTTCGTATAAAATGCTTCTTTATATGCGGGTTTATCGACATTTCTTAATTAAAATTGATATAATTATTGTTGTATAAACTTCTAAAATTGATTTGATTTTAATCTTTATTTGGGTACTTAAGTAATTGACTGGAAGAATCAACAATTCAGATGTTTTAAATATTTTTATGAAAATTAGAAACTTACCAACTTGATTTACCCACTAATTTTAAATGATAGCGTTGGTGATTATGATTTTTATATTAAATCATCGTCCAGGTAACAAAAATGTTTGTTTAATTTTATTATTCGTTGAAAAACGAAATATTTGTTTCATATTTTACACCAATCATTAAAATGTTTGTTAATTTTAAATGTTTCATTGGAAATTATTAACAATCATAAAAAACATTGTTGAATTAAATTGTTTGTCGATTTAAAATGTTTGATGTAAAAATACCGTACTTTCGTAAATCCATCATTTCTCAAAAAAATTGATGGAAATTTAAATTTTGTGATGGAAAAAAGAGAGGGGAAATGTCATGTCATTAATTTTGAGGTTAATATGGTGTTTTCTGTTTGGTTCAAGGGATGCAATTTTGATAAAAACATAAAAGTAAGCACAAAGTATCTAGTGGATTTGTTAGTCGCAATGGAGGGCGAACAATTTCCAGTGGACATTTTGGTTGAGGAGACAAAATATACAGTAGTTCTTACTCAACAAGAGATTCATGAAATGGAGGTTTATGCGCATGTCTCCATCTATCATTAAACCTAACTTCTGTTCGTAAATTAATCCCTCAACTCTCGATAATCTCTCAACTGATCTGATGGAATCCATGTCCAGCATTAATTCATCACATCCATCAGTTACGTCATCCATCACAAAACTGAGCTTAATTTACGAAAAGACGCTTATCAAACATAAAATTGGGCGCTACAGCATCTTGCGGATATATGTGGAGCTACATTACTGTGCGTGTGAATGCGGTTTCGGTGTCTTGTCTCCATGAGGCAACACGAATTTCGTTGATTTGACGACACGTGACGTGCGGTGACCACTCTTTTGTGGGAACAGACTATTTTATTTACTCTGTTCTCTGGAATGTCTGAAATGGAAGAAGGAAGAACGAGGATTGCGAATGGAAGGAAGAATGTCAGGACATTCTACTGTTTTAAGCCGAATTTAAAGGACCGTGTTGCAAATTTTGATACTGGGAAACCCCATTTACACGCTACAATTAATCTGTGTAGTAATATTGCAGTGATCCGCAAGGCCCAGTCATTATGTTTGTTGATAATTTTAAATGAAACATTTAAATTCAGCAAATAGGTATTGTAATTCAAGAAATATTTTATTTCAGCAATAATGAAATTGTACCTTTAGTTATTTTTAAATTATTGTTAATGAAATTAATACTAGGTAAATGAAACAGTTTAATTCGGTAAATGATAAAATGATTGTTGTGAAAATTTACATTAAACATTTTAAGTCACAAATATTTAAAAAAGTGTTTAATTCATTTTGAAAAGTTATTTGTTTATTTAACATGTTTAAAATTAAATTCTCAACAATCAGATAACAATGTTTGTTGAATTAAACTGTTTCAGTTAATATTAACGAGAACCATTATCCATTAACGATGGATATTATTAAATATCCATCTGAACGTTTCTAGTTTTACTGTGTCTATTGATAAAAGAACGCACGCACAAAAGTTATAGGTAGGTATACTAAAATAATATAAAATTTTTATTAGCGTAAAATGAAGATACATAGTGAGACCAAACAACTTTCTTGATTTACCTCAGCATAGAAGGCAAGTTTTACTGTTTACTTATTACTATATACTAAAAATATCATCATTCGCAGCTTAAGGTAAAAACTAATTAACTTATTCTATATTAGTAATTTTATTTTCTCTGCTTCTAGCCCTTGTTTTTTCCTTGGAATCTTAATTTTTTTATGAGAACTTATTAACTTATTCTATTAGTTGTTTTATTTCCTCGGCTTCTAGCCCTTATTTTTTCCTTGTAGGCTTCATTTTTTCATAAGAAATACTATTGATTTACTAGATCAGTAATGATTTCGGTATTTAAAATTGTACCTATAATAATGTAGAAGACTTAAATGGCTTTGACTTAGATATCTCAAAAAGTAAGGCCTAGCATCACGTTTTTCTAGCACTTCTGTACTTTTTTATGATTATGCCACTTCTTGAAATATTCAAAATAATTTTGATAAAGTTTCTTTGACTTACTTGTTACTCGGCACTAGCTCACTTATTGCTCTGCAGCTTGTTATATTTCAAAGGGAAGGAATGTTTATTCTCAACGCACACAAGCCAGACACAAACAAACTTCCATAAACTAGAATGTTTGGCCTTGTTGATACCGTTACTTTAGTTACAATATTTGCTCCATAATTTATTTGCAAATTCCTGCCATTTGAAATAATGTTTCTGTTGAATTATTTCATTTTCTCAAAATTGGATTTAATATTAAAATTAAATGGGGAATTACATAAAATAACTTATATGCCACGGGACCGATGTTTCATTTAATATCTTGAGTGATATACTGCCAGTTCGGATAATCAACTATCATAGTCGAGATTAAATGACTAGCGTCAGTCCCTGGTTCTATTATTGTGCATCATGGACGACGGGTGGACAGGCGAGTGGCCGGTTCCATGAGGCTCTCCACTTTGAAGTGCTTGCCTCAGGCTGTGGTGGTTTATTATTGTGCATCTATTTGATTTTAAAGTGTTTATTATTTGTTGAAGTTTCATTGTGCTGTAGTAAAAGTTTCTAGTTTCATTATGGTATTAGTGGGACTAGTCCAACATAATTTGTTATAAAATTAAAAAAAAAATATTCACCGTTTTCCAAAAGCCACTAGATGTGCATTTAGATGTTTAATTGTTATAAATTTGACTATAGCAGCTTCACCATAAAAAAGTCAAAATACAATTATTTTAAAATATATTAGTATTACTGTTATTAATTAATCACAAGCAGTGTGAGCGTACAAAATTTTACCAGGGGGTGGACCAGACCAAAATAAAAATAAATTTCTTATAAAAAAATGTCTCTGATGCACGCCTAACGAGTTACAGGGTGATATTTTGGAAAAAAAAAAAAAAAAAAAACAATTTTCTGCAATAAATTAAAAACCGTTTCGTAGATTTAGGTAATTTTTGGGTGACGTGTACATCTATTAAAGGTCTTTAAAACTACATGGTGTTTGTTTAACTCTGACACCTGTGGTGGCCTAAGCCTACTCTTCCTTATGACTTCCTTTGCATGTATTTTTCTGCATAAAGGAATGTAGTCGGTATTTTACACTCAATTTACTCGAAAATGGTTGATTTTAGAGCTATCTAACAAAAGCGCCAGAATTGGTAGCCGATTAAGGAAAACTTAGTCAATTCACGAAAAAATAGGATTTGCAAAAGTTATGAAGACATCATAAGAAACATTTCTTACGGTTTTTATCATAAGCCTAGGCACATCAAATCAAAACAAGTACTCCTTGTTTTAATCTTAAAAAATCTTACATAATTTTCGTTTGAATATCTTGTTCACTTACAAGAGTGTGATACAGCTTAAATCATTCTGCACCACATCTTGTTTGCAGTGAAAACGGTAACAGTTATAAAGACGCGGTTTCCTGCAATAAATTGTATTTTAGTGTAAAAATTTCTGATACCAATTTCGTTCCCGTATCTCACTTACTTTCAGGGATACGACAGTGTAGTGTAGCTTTAGATTAATGCTGCACCACGCCTTATTTCCTGGGAAACAATAACTGTTAGAAAAACGCGGTTTGCTGTAATAAATTGTAATTAACGTGTAAAAAATCTGATGCCAATTTCATTCCTGTATCTTGTTTACTTTCATAGATACGAGAGTGTGGTGCAGCTATAGACTCACGCTACATCATACCCTATTTCCGGCAACACGACAGCTGTAAAAAAATCACGGTCTGTTGTAACAAATTGTAATTAAAGTGTAAAAAAGTCCTTTGGAGTTTTTTTTGGAGTGGGCTATAAAGGCTGGTGCAGTATTAGGTCCATATTATAAGACTAATAATAAAAGAAAAGTATAGAGATACTACATGATAGTGATTATGTTGTATAAATAAACGGGTTTTCTGTTATTAAATTGTTACATGCCTTTTGGAGAAGGAACCATTTGTTATACTAGAAGCCAAACTTATATCTTAAACACTTTTATTAACACATTTTGTGTAATAGCACTCATAAATACGGTAGCTTGTGTTGTGCTGGTTTGTTTTGAATGCCATTTAAAATGTAAAAATGAAGATGTACAAATACCAACCACATCGGTTTTAACTTTGTAATACTAAAAAGTAACAAGTACCACAAATTACTACGTTAAAGAAACCCAAATATGTGTTATTTATCATTATAACAGCAATAAGCCTCCAAAAATAATATTTTAAATAGGTTCAAATATTTTCATGCAGAGGGCGCATTCATTTTTGGGATAGCCAATAATTACTTTACTGAATAAATATTAGTCGTTCTTCTTACTATATTTTATTTTCCACTACAGAGCTTCATAGTGAGACGCAACGTTAAGTAGAATTTAAATCTAAATATAAAATGAATAAACTTTGCATACCTATGCACCTTAATTCAACTGCATAAAATGTAATATACCTATACTAACATGTTTCACTTTTTATACCATCTTCTTCCAAACCAGTGCTCAGACCTAAGTAGGTACTTACTTGAATAAATTGGTATCGAATTTGTGCATCAGGAAGATACTTGTCTGCGGCTTGTTTCGATATAATATTGTGCTGTAATTTCACGGCAACCAAACACGACCATTCATTTGTAAACTCGGGGCCCGCATGACTGTGGCGGTTTTGACAGTATCGCGTAAGCTGTGAGTAAATAGCGTTGAGGCTGTCATGTTCACAGACACGTGGTCCAAGATCACGTACACGGCTGAATTTAATAGATAACACCATCAACTCCTAGCTTGTCGTTTCTGAACAGGCTGTTCATCTCTATATTTTTCTTTCACATAAAGGGGACCTAGATGATGGAAGAGGAAAACAGAGTCGTCAAATGAAGCGTAAGTAACGTAACTTAGATAATATACTTTTGTATTTTCATTATAAAAATATAAGCACTGTGAAGCACTCTGCGAAGTGATCACCTCTGTTAAGGAAACTTATAGTTATATTTTAAAATATTTTATCGTACAGGTTATTGCAATAAGTATTTACATAATAATAATATTAATATTCCTTTATTTATGTCAGCCTTTTACAGGACACAAAACGTCTGCCATATAAAAAAGTACATGTTGCAAAACACTAATACAAAAAGCGTTCAGTAGGTACCTATAACAATAATAAATACAGTTATATATGAAATAGGATTTCACATAAAAGGATAAAACTCTTGAATCGAACTAATCTTGAACGGACTTAAATTAAAAATATTTATACAAATATTATTGTTTTCTCTTGTATCGTGATTTTGCAAGTATTTTGTTGAGGAAATAAATTTTCATGAGATTTTACAGCTTGGAATATTAACAAACTTTAAAGTGAAAAGTTTTTATTTTTTATCAAGGCATTTAATGAAAAAAATAATATTATTTTTTCTAAAACACAAACACCATCTTAAATTCAGTACTTGCCTTCCAATAAATTATTAATTACTTCATGCGCTAGTACGCTAGAAGGAAATAAATATTTAATAGGTAGCCTTTATCCACAACATTTTCCGGTTTCGTATGGCACAATATGCAGATTTCATCTTATGTAAAACATGAGCTGCTACCCAAATATAACCCAAAAAATTTGATATTTTCTAATCGGGCAATAATTGTAGAATTGTTCAGCTTTACTGAAAATCTTGGGATTTCGCGCCGCTTGTGAAATATGTAATTAGTTTTGGAAGCATTAAGAATAAGTTCATTGTTAGGATACCAAGTATAAAATTGTGGAAGTATTAGTTCAACTTTGATTTGCAGATTTTCTATAGATGTGGCTGTAACACAGATCTGGGTATAATACTATTTATACGTCATCTTAAATATGTTTGTTGAGATTTATAAATAAAAAGAAGAGAAAATCCAGACAATCAAACTGACGATATCTACGTGGACATGCAAAAAGCATTTGATCAAATTGATTTATATGTTCTTATAAGAAAATTAGAGCACTTTAGTTTTTCATTATCATTGTTGAAGTTTTTTAATTCCTTTCTTTTTAACCGGAAGCAGTATGTTGAATATGAAGAATATCGATTAGATTTTTTCAGACCAACATCTGGGATCCTTCAGGGATCAAACCTAAGATGACTATTGTTTTTTCTCTATATTAATGGTCTAGCGTCGTTGATTACTTGCCAAAAACTACTTTATGCAGATGCCTTAAACATATTCTTAAATATAAACTCTGTGAAAAACTGCCTTGACTTGCAAAATAATATAACAATTGTTGAGAAATGGTGTCCTAAAAATTATTTAAATTTAAATGCACGAAACTGTTTTCCCGTCACATATTGTAGAAAAAGAGAAGCTTGCGAGTGTGCACATGAAATCAACTCTGTCTCTATCTTCGACAGTGAACTGTCATTTGCCCCTCATATTAATAAAGTTGTCTCGACTGCTAATAGGATGTTGAATTTTATTGTTAGAAATTGTAGAAATTTCCCTTATACGAGTATGTTGAAAGTTCTGTACACGTCTTACGTTCGTTTAAAACTTGAAAGTAATGCATTAAAATGGTATCCTATTTATGCTGCACATATTTATTTATTTATTTATTTATTTATTTATTTATTTATTTCATACAACTGTCAAGACAAACAAAATCCAATTACATGGCAGTGACATTACAAAGATTTGTAGAAAGAAAGTATATAAAAACAAAAAGAAAACAAACAAAATATAATACAAAGATGAACATTAGATATAAGAATAAATATATCCATACACAGAAAGTATGGGTACATAACATAAAACTAGCCTAAGACACGTGAAGAATGCTTTTCCGTATTTTACTCATATTTGAACAAAAAATGTCAAAACTATTTTGATGGCAATGGTAATTTGAGCACATATTGTATACCGGAGAAAATTTCAGCACATTTGTTCTTGGGGTCTTCAAATAAAACCGCAGACCATTGCGAGTTCTAGATTCCGAAATGTTCAAATTTAAGTAATTTAATAGTATTGGACAATCAATCATACCATTTATAAGTTTATACAGAAATACAACGGAAAAGTATACCCTTCTTTGAACCATCTCCTTAAACTGAAACCTGGTTAATAGCTCTTCCTGAGGCATACCTCGAGGAGGATAGATACCGTCTAATTTAAAAATTAGATATTTCAGGAACTGTCGCTGAATTTTTTCAATCATATTTATATGAGTTCCATAACACGGATTCCAAACAACATTAGCATACTCCAATTTGGGATGTACAAACGAGTAATACAACAACTTACTCGTGTTAATATCTGAAAACTGCTTAGAATTACGAATGATGAAACCTAAGGACTTATATGCATTCCTTACAATATCATTAATATGGTTAATACCTAAAAGTTAATTTAGTGTCGAACGTAACTCCAAGATCTTTAAAATGTTCACAATTGGTTAACGGAACATTGTCGATTTTATAATCAAAATTGATACTGGTATTAATTCTCCCTTTGGTAAACCTCATGCTAACACATTTTTTAATATTAAGCGATAACATATTTTCATTACACCATGAGTTAACCCTGGCCAAGTCCTCCTGTAACTGCACGCAATCGGCAATATTTTCAATATTTCTGAATATTTTAAGGTCATCAGCATATATCAGTGTATCTGAATGGAGATCAACTGTGACATCATTTATAAATAGATTGAACAACAATGGTATTAAAACAGACCTTTGAGGGACCCCTGAAGTTGCGAAAATTTCGGCTGACTTGAACCCACAAATCCGAAATAAACTGATCTATGACGACTAAATTAGATATTGTGGATCTACCAGCTGTGAATCCATGTTGACTTGGGATAATGTGTGATTTTAGGTTAAAAGACATATACTGATATAGGACAACTTCAAACAATTTGCTGAAATTTGATAAAAATTTCATATAAGTAATACGTGAATATTTATTGAGCAAAATAAATTTTTGATGTGCCTCATATTAATTCAAGGTCTTCAAGAAAGTTTTATTGTCAAGCGTCACGCACAAATATCTCACGAAAGTTGCCAATTATTACTGTAATGTGTACAAATTTTAATTTTGTAGAAAGATATTGCGACATTAATCACTCCTCTATAAATCATATTCGGTAATGTTTGCTCAATGTGGCCCATCATAATATGTACAATAGATATATAAGTGAATGTGTAATGTGAATTTGTACAATAGATATATAAGTATGATGTTTACATTTTCTTTTCTTCCTCTCTAAACCACTTAAAATTATATTTATATTTTTTGAACTTAGTAGTTATACGAGTGTGTACATTTTTATATTTGGGTTGGTTATAGAATAGAGCAGTGAAAAATTGTAATTATAGTATTGCATATAGTTCATAGGTTATAATTTGAATAATAGTATTTAGTTGCATAACATTTCCTGTAATTAGGTGTACTGTACCTGTAGGAAGTAAAGCTCTATCTGTCTATCTATCTAAATTAGTCTTAACTGTTATTTAACGTAAAAAACTTTATTTGTAACATCATGCAAAAATAAAATTATTGCTAATTCTATTGACCCTTAGTATTTTAACCAAATTAGAACCGGTTATTGATGATATATAGTTTAACCCGTTTATTAGAAGAGTTCACGCAGTGATAGTAATAAAATCTTCAAGTAAACCAATTGACTAATCATGTACTAAGTTACATGAATGGAATATCAATCAGCTAGCCTCGCAGAATATAATGTGGAGTTAAATTTGAGTCATTATTATGTCTCTTCATCTACCGGGGTACTGTAAGTAATGCCATTTTGTAGCCAAATTTCATTTTCCATCAGTCTACGCTATGCACATTTGTTTATTAATTCCGGTATAGGGCTAATAAAACATTGTTCCAACTAATGCCTACGCCTGACGTAACTGGTAATATCTAGTTGAAAAACACAAACACAGAAATGCAAGCTACAGATTCATATGTTATTGGAATGTAATTTTTGTTTCCACACTGCTGCAAAAGTGAACCCAAAGGAGTATAAATGAAAATTATTTCAAATAATAATTATCAACTTATTGCAAGTTTGACTTCTGTTCTACTTATTTGAAATATAAATCGTATAATATTGTTGATGCACCTATTCAGAGGTGACACACCAACCAAAAAATATAAAATTTGAGCTAATGAATGGAAATCAGAATCCTGATATCAAAACAACCGCAACATCAGAACAGTTCCTACAATACCTGGCTAAAAACATAATTTAATTTTACATACCTTAGATGGCCATTTGAACAATGTGGTTCTATTTGATATTGCTGTCTAATGTTAAACTCTGTCTAGTGATGCTGTAAGTGATGTGAGAAAGGAACAATTTATATATTTTCTTTTTATGGTTATTTTTAGAAGGTACCTATTATACCTTTTCTCTCAATTTATCAAAAAGCAAACAAAGATTTCAAATATAAAAAGAGAGTTTTAAACTTTTTTTAAATAGTTTCGAAAGTCGGTCAAGTTCAGGGGGTATGCTACACCCTTATAAGGGACAGTTCAATATTTTAATTAATCAAAAGATGCCAAAATTGATCCCTTTCAATCTCAGTAAAGAAGGGAAAATAAGAGAAAGAACACTAAATACTCTTCCTGCATATAATTCGTTATATGCAGTTGAAATTGCTGGTTGATGCAAAAAAGTAGAGGTGATATTTTAATTTAATCCTGTTTTTAAATTGGGTCAATACGAACTGCGAGCAATACAATTACCAACTGTGGTCACTGTTTAAAGAAATCTAATCAAACATCTAAACTTTACGGTATTATAATGTACGTGTAATGTATAATATATTTAGAGTAATAGAAGAAAACAAATATTTCATTTTCAATATTTTCAGGAAATTCTTTTTACTCACCAACCTCTATTCAAAAAATAGTCAAACAGTTCTGCTTACCCTATATAAAGATCACGGAGTCCTACGGACAATCCTTACTCTTGACCCCACATAGTTTCGGAGATAATTCAGGGTAGTAAGAAAACAAATAATCTTGAAAAGCATATTTAGAACGGTTGTGATATTTATTCACACCAGTTACTGTTCTATAAGCTGGGTATTTAGTATCTCTACAATAAGTAATATTGCCGCCAAACCACTAAGAATGACAAGAATTGTCCTCCCGTTATACCAATGTCGCCTGCCACATAATTTTATTCTTGACTCATCGAAAAATGAGCGATAGTAATAGGACAGGACTAAGTCTTGTTGTTCTCCACTGAAATATAATTTTCGCAGATTATCCACCACGCATACTTTCTTCATACTTTTCTTTCTTGTCTTTCACCAAAACCAGAAAATCCCTTGTAATTTTTATCCAATCTGCATGCAGGTAATACAATTCTTCCTATTTTATGCATAAAACACAGTAACCTCATTATTTATAAGAGATTCACATGTAGATATAAGACATACGACTTTCAGTGAACACACAAAAATATTTCACGAATTCAGTCACACAAAGAAAAATGTTACAAATGAGTTGTACAGTTGCAAATATATATTTTAATAAGGTATATAAATCGAATTGCCATTGTTATTATTGCAAGTTAGCTTTTCAAAAACAAACCGCTATTCAAAGATCTTATTTCTGTAAATCACGTAATGAAACTTTGAACCTTAGATTAGTTATATCTCCAAAATTGTAAAAGGTGAACAATTTTGTCTTTGTCCTGATATCTAAATGATCACACAATTTATTATCCAAAGGAATAAGTCGAGTTATAAGTAAAATGAAAGCATCTGTTTGATACCAAAGAGTGTAACATCCCGAAGCAACGGTTTTGCTAAATGTAAATAGGCACTAGTACTTGTACAACTGCGCAAATGTTCGTATATAATTTTAAATTTAAATGGTCTTTACATTTAGTCTCATAGTAAAATTCTAGCATTTTACAGTACATTGACTCTAATTTCATTGTTTTAATATTGCGTCAGGCTTGTTTAATGTTAATTAACTGCAGTAAAGCTTTAGCGCTACTTTTAGTAAGCTGATTAAACTTTTTAATTTAAGCATATCATGCAATTTCCTTCAGTTCATTCACTTAATGTGATCGAATTATTTCAATTAAAACGTGTAGGTACGTGTCACCTACACCATTGATAATTTGGTGGATATACAAAAAAAAACGTTTTCTTACAAAAATGTTATACATTAATTGAACTAATAATAATAATTGAATAATAGGACTATATGTACAATGTGTCCAAAACTGAATGGAACTGAACTGTATTGCTATCTCAAATATCATAATATATACAAAAACTGTTAAATTAGATAAGTTTTGTTGAATTTTATGCTTCTTTCAGATATGTTTTTCATTTTATTCTATCTTTTTTAGTTTTCACGATATTTGGAAAAACCAAAAGCTGCCAATTTCTTTTTTCCTCAATAACACAGTAGGCGTTAATTCCACAAATTTTAGACTTATGAAGATGCTTTTTCTACAAGGAAACTTTTGCGGTCAATATAAACTCTCGATCGTATTTTGGTTTTCAGTTATGTGTGTTAACGTTTATTTTTCTTATGGCGGCCATCCTGAATTTTTCATGTGATCACCCTTGAATAAGCTTTTCAGCGATATGTCACATGTTTCATTTATTTTTTATATAAGGGACACTTTCGAGAACAACTAATTTCATTAAAAAGGTAAGCTGTGAGTAATTTTATTCTAATAAAAAGAAAAAAAAAGAAAGATGGTATAAAGTTATTGGTGTAATATGGTCATTTTATAGGAAAAATAATAACCATAATGGTACTAAAAATTTAAATACATAAAATACGAATTATCGATTAATAAGCAAAGGTGGCTATGTGAACAATACTATAATGTGGTATCTTTTGACAGTTTAACATTTATAAGATTTAGTGCAATAATACTGTGTATTTTTTTAAGGTTCAAGCACCTAACTAGGAAGACAATGTTCAGTAATAAAGAATATTTTGATATGCTCGAATGTTATATAAGAGCAAATCGTAATTCTGAAACAGCTCTGAACTCATATTTGGAAAATTTTCCTGAGAAGCATCAGCAAGATTCGAGAATATTTCCAAAATTTTACCATTTTACTATCAATGTATTATAATATGTTTCATTCTCTCTTCATTCTGAGCCACTGTTGCAGGTCTATTTGCGGTAAGACTACCAATATTCTCGAATCTCGCTGACGTTTTTCGGGAAAATTTTCTAAATATGAGTACAGAGCTGTTTCAGAATTACGATTTGCTCTAATGTAACATTCGAGCATATCAAAATATTCTTCATTACTGAACATTATTTTCCTATTTCCTACCTTAGTACTTGTACTTAAAAAAATACACAGTATTAATCCACTAAAATCCAACAATGCTAAACTGTCAAAAAATACCACATTCTATTGTTGTCTGGTTCATAGGCACCATTGCTTATTCGATGGTCGTTGCGTTGCGTAGTCGATAATTTGTATTCATGTATTTAAATTTTTAGTGCCATTATGTTTATTATTTTCCCTATTAAATGACCATATTCCACAAATAACTTTATACCTCCATTCTTTTCTTTTTATATAAAATTATTGACAGCCTACCTTTTTGTTGAAATTACAGTTTTTCTCGAATAGTGTCCTTAAATAAAGATACATCAAACATGTGACATATCGTTGGAAAGCTTCTTTCAAGGACAATAACACGAAATAAAAATTCAAGATGGCCGCCATAAAAAACAAGAGTTGACACGCATAACAGAAAAACAAAAGACAATCGAGAGTTGACATTAACCACAAAAGTGATAGGTGTGGGCGATTCGTGGGGTCTCCTCCTGAGCTGGCTCTACCGTGCAGGCTGGGTAGGATCTTCTGGCGCTTTTCTATCTTGTCTTCTTTCTTCGTATCTTCAACTGTTTTTCAAATATTTACAGGTGAATACTGACATTTTGCAACTTTAACCTGTAAAATTTAAACGGTTTGAGATCAAGCAAAACGGTTTGCACATTCCTATCTTAACTTTTCATAAGCTATCGTTTGACAGTAATTTCAGACTTAACCAAGAGATTAAATTTAATGGAAAATTTTTAATTTCTGGCTATATATACTTAAAACCGTTACTTAAGCGACTATATAAAGAAAATTGAATGTTATAAATTTTGTAGTTCATATTGACATATTTATATGTAAATGATTACATAAAAAAAGTGTATACACATATTTCAGACATGAGCCAGACATTAGCTTATCAAGCCTCATTCTTCTGTTCCTACTTTGTCTTCTGTACTACATTATCGGTTATCCCTGCGGCAGCGTAGCTAAATTACTACGTGCTGGTTTGAAAAAGTCATACGAGATAACGGCTTTGTTCGACTTTGTTTTTTGTATAGACTGAAACATTTACATTTTAATCTAACAGTCAGTTCCATTATTTCGTATCACTTGTTTTTCTATCGGTTTATCGTAGCAAATGTTTAACTGCCCTTGGATTCAGAATATATTTTAGATGTGTGAGTGTGTATATATTATATATATACATATATATAAAATCAAAAACTGATTTAATTTATCGGGTTTTATGGGTTCTTTTAAAACATTTATTATTTGCAAAAGACAATTATCGACGTTTTGGTTAAAAATTCTTGAGCTTGAGATTTGTATCGGTCTGGTCAAGCACGATACTCCACAATTACCAAATTGTATCTCATTCAATTACAATATACAATACAATTTGGAAATTTGAAATATATATATATATTTCATTGATTTATTAGGATTGTCATGTTCGTGAAGACCCTGAACTATATATAGTGGGTTTATAGGGATATGATATTTACGCCCTTTTAAAACCTTATCAATAGTTGACTTCAGTATTTGCAGTTACCAATCAGCTATCTTGGTTGAAATTAAAATCCTTGCTCAATGCAATCACGCTCTTCACTGTCTTTGGTGTAATTTTTGCGTCGTCGTTTTCCAAAACTTCCAAAATTAATCAAATTTATTACTAGCTTTCGAAAGTAATTGCGCCTGAGTTGTAAAAGTAGGCATTTCTGTTGATTCACAAATTTAGAGTGTTAGACTAACACTCTAACATATCGCGTTTTTCTTCATTAGAACAATTATAGTCAAAATCTGGCATGCACTAGTACAGAAAATTGAAATGATGATAATATCGATTTCTGGAGAATCAGAAACATCATTCTAATGTCAACTATTATATCAGAGGCTACAAGTTATATTAGAGAAAACTTCAAACAACATCGTCCTTCCACATACTGCTACATTACATCAATCTTTTACTACCGTATCTGGAAGACTGCTAGACAACCGAACTTTCAATTATTGATTTCAAATAATATTGTTATTTTTATACGCGGTCTTGGACAGCACTCGACAGTTTATATACGTTTTATTAGTGTAGCCCGGAGATACATGGTTTTATTTACCCTTACCACATTCCCATATAGTAATATATATAAAGAGAATTTTGCAGTACTTCTGCAGTGGTCTCATAATATAATAAACGCTTCCTGTGGTATGTGCGGCATTTGGCATTTATGTATGTGTGTCCAACTACAAACCACTATCTTATAATATTTTTCTCACAAACAAATTGAAAGTATTTTACTGTGGGCGTTATAAAGCAAGGCATTAGGAAATTAACAGATAGATAAAAATCTTCATTGCATACAGGATGACTGCAAAGCAATAAAAATGTTAAATAAACAATTTCCTATTTTCGATTGTCTTAATAAACTGTTCGCCCAGAAATATGGCCAGCTATATTCACTTCCCTATACCTCAATGATTTTTAAGAAATCGTAAAAAATTCAGATATTTTCTAAAATTTCCCTTACTAATTGATTCTAAGAAGAAATAGGACATAAGCATCAGGAAAACAACTTCTGATAATTCATTTTGTAAGAAAATAATCCTAAAATGTGCCATTGAAAAGATTCATCTAGATTTGTAAATGATGGATTATAAAAGATGTTTAAGTCTAATGCTATGTTTTAAGTCAAATGTCCAATTCCTAACTTTCCTAGGAATTCGGTCGGCTTATCTAAACTAAATATAAGACAATTAAGAGAACATAGAAGCACCGAAAATTTCCTAAAACATTTTACTGAATCAATAAATGGAATTTTATAAATCATGTGTTATGGCAATATTAAGAGACCAATTAATTACAAACGTGGGTTCCTTTTACCACCTAGGTCACCAGACTTTGCACTCCTTAATTTTTTGATGGGGCCTACTTAAAAATAAGGGGTTTGCAAACACCATTATCATCAAAAGGAAAATATTAAGAACATCTTTGCGCAATCTTTTAGACTTTCTTACTACAAATATTGCAAAAATTTGGTACATATTATATCTAGATATTACCGTCCTACACGAGCCGTAATTCGCAGATGTGAGAAACTAACTTTTTTAATTAAACCTCGTATATATTTTCTAAAAACTAAACCTCATATTTTTTCTCTCTATCCCCCTATGCCCTATCAAGGGCTGATTGTCTTCTAAGCCTGCAGTGTCTATAGTTATGACTCCAACCAATTAGTTCAAGGTGCCGTCAGACAGTAAAAGTGACTGCTTTAACTCTTAGAATAGTTACATACACTGTGACTTGCAGTAATTAGAGTTTATTGATCAACATTAGGAGACAACCCTATTTTGATAACTGTTTAATAACCAAGTGTAATCAAAGTAGCGATAAATCATACTAATGAGGATTGCAGTCGTCAGAAAATTGTATTTAATAATGAAACATTACTATTTAAAGAGCTGTATCGAAAATTCTTGTTACTGGAACATAAAATTTGGAGTCTTCTACAAAAACTTGAGAAAATATACAATGAAATGGCTTTGGAGATAGGAGGTCTAAATAAAATTTACTTTAAAAAAACGAAGTTTGTATTAAATTAATTTAATACTTATTGAACACAAGTACCTACTTCATAGAAATATAGTAAATAACTAGTATTTACAATATCTCTGCCCCTGATTCTAATCATAAGGATAAGCTCGAAAGTCTGAGACTTGTGTGGAAGACCGAACGGCATATTATTATTTCGCGGGCTGTCTTTGCGCCTCAGGAACCTTAGGTTTGTAAGCCACTGAAAACCATAACCTGGAAACCCATCTAGGGGCAGTCAAACATCAACTGATTTTAATCTCTTATCTGGTCTTAATCTACAAGTACATAGATTAATTAAGATTAATTAATTGTTCGGTAGAATTAGGATTCGAATCCACGACATCTGGGTTGAGTGATCGAGACAATAAACCCTGACCGACCAGTATTCGCCTAAACAAGTCATTGCATTCAAACTGTTATAAGAACCTCCTCGATAGTGCAGTGGACTATAACATGTTGCAGCAGCATTCCTCTGTCACACTGCCTATTATGGTCTAGGTTCGATCCCCAGCTTCGCCACTGGCAATATCGGTGGGTATATCTGCGTTTCCAATAACTCCCCTTCCAAACAGCCTTTGGCCTTGGATCTAGAGGTTGTTTGATTTATGTGGTGTTTAAAAAGTTTAAATTTAAAAATTTGCTGCCTGACACCTGCTTTAGAGACCATGAGCCCCATAAGCCCTTGAAGATCTGTTTCTCTCCTAATTTGCCCATTACGTCTCACAAGCCCATTTGTTTAAGGCTCATTTCATTTACCTTCTAGTATTCTTGTAAATAGTTCAAACCCCTGGCAAAGTTTCCTTGATGTCGGTCTTCTTAAGAGTGGAGTTGTTAACATAGACACATTTCAGTCTGCAAACATGCATAAATTGTAAAGTAATATTAATATTGACTGAAGGGAATCAATATAGTAGAGACACTGTTATATTGATTACCTTTCTTTACTCTCTGAACTCATGTTCATATTAGTGCAGCTGCTTGACTAAACTTGTACTACACTTATATGCGTTGTGTACTCTTGTAATGCACTGACAAAGCGTACGGTGCAGTATAAATGAGAATCTTCACAAAAGAGTGTTCTGTAAATTATTTCATAAGTGTCACACTGATTTGAGTGTCCTCTTGAACCTGTAATAATAACACGTTTGTGAAAAGCTTCGAAAAATACTTGGGGATATTCTCCGCATAATAATGAACTGTCAATCATTCATTACAGACAGACGCGGGAATAACGTAAAAAGCATCAGTCAGCGTGTACTTTTGTTATTGTGTATTATTAAATTCATTTTGTATTCACGACCGCATGTAAAATCATATAGGTAATCTATATCCGAGGTAAGTATTTTTTGTTCATAGAGAACGCATTTTTTAGTACTTATAGGCATAGGTATTTGGTAACATTAAACATATTGACGTACATTATACTGGGTGATTTAAAGTTTAGTTAAAATTTCTTACATCGATTTTTTTCTAATCATATTTTGTACTTGGTTGATTATGTCTACTTGGAGCCCTAATGATCCTTAGATTATACCGAGTGGCGCTGTTTGTGACTTTTGGCATAATTTGGTTTTTGAGTATGATCTGCTCAAATGGAATCCCTGTAGCTCTTCCGTTTATACCGGAAGGTGACGTCACCTGTGTGATTTTAAATGAAACACCCTATATATTATAAAATTTTTTTATTCTACCGTTGAGTGACAAAATTTTGTCACTCAACGATTCTACATTAAATTTTAGGGCCTTTTTCATAAAATTTCCCTATTTCTAAAATTAACTGTTTTCGAAATGTTTAATTTTCTGAAAAAAAATCAAAAATCATTACCTAGTTTAAAACCTATGTTTTTTTATAGTAAAAAAGATACAAAAGACCTTTAGTACAATATCTAAAAATAGTGTATTATGAGAAATCAGTAGCATACAAGCTGGTACGGTACATGCATGGCCTACTACTATAATCGGGTAATTATTTATAGATAGTTTGAACCTTTTCATATGTATATAACATTTGAGATAGGTATGTTTGTCTGAGCAGTCCTGAATAATTTGAAAGAGTATTTGCTAAATTATGTATTAATTACTAATAACTAAATTAGTCTAATATTTATAACAATTTTAAATTGCCTAAGACTGATAACGTGAAACTAATGACGTGCGATAATGAACTGACCTATTATTGACGTTCGTTTTTCGTGAACTTTGTTTTTTTTTACTGTTTTCCTTAGCAAGTACCATTTCCGATACACTTCTACTTTTCAGGCATAAATATTTTTATTTATTTCAAATAGAACAATTCTTGTTCTTTCCCAGTGGATGTATCACTGTAATATTTCTTTTATAAAGTGATAATGATTTTATCGTCAAATACTGCTCATTTACAACATCCTGATCAGTAGATTAATAAATTATGTCAAATGAATAAATACACTTTTTGCTTTATCTTCAGATGACATGGAAACTTTGTCCAACTATATTTTGGTTATATAAGGATTATGTTAATTATGATTATATATTAAATAATTAATACTCTTTTCAGATTGCCAGATTACAGAAAAATAGAAATCTCAATTTTCTCAATTTAATCGGAAATTGTGATATGCTAAATATAAAGGCAACTCAATTAAATCAGTTTTATGCTTTAAAATGTGTGTTATAAATATAGTATAATACTGCAAATAATTAAATGAAACCTTAGTTATATTAATATAAATCAGTCAATCCTGCACGATAAAAATCTCTAATCTAAGCTAGTTTTAGAAAAATTCAGCCAATATATCAAATAATTTAGTATAGTAATGAGTACAGTAATAATAATTAAGTTTTTGCGTTCTAAAATAAAGAAAGATATTGACACTGCTCATAAGAACTACATTAAATGTACTGAATCCCAAATCAAAAATCTGTCTCATTTTCAAGAAAGGTGACAAAGGTGTGTTGAAAATTATATACCCATAGCTATTCTTTGCAACTTGGGCCAACTTTTCCAGAATCTACTGTATGACATATTAGCATTTCATGTCAAATCGCAAATATCATTTTATCAGCACGGTTTTATGGCTTGTAGGTCTACAACCAGCAACCTTATGAGTTTCACACATTTTCTCTCCCAGTGATTGGACTAGAATAAGCAGGTAGACGTAATTTATAGCGATCTGCGTAAAGCCTTCGATCGGTTTAGATCATGACCTCTTATTGGGTAAATTATCTAATGTAGGATACCAATCCAATTTTTCTCTTCATACCTTTCTGACAGAACACTGAATGTTATCCTACCATAGTTTTAGGTCTTTCGAAGTGTCTGCAACAGCAGTAACAACACCAATTATATATGCGAGCAAGTTAAAACTAATGTGCTACTGTATGCTGAAGACCAATACCAATATTACATCTGAAGCTGACTGTATCAGACTGCAGGCAGACTTCGCAATCAACTCATGTGAAATTAATAAATCGCCATTAAATATCTCCAAATGTAACGTTATGGCGATAACAAGGAAACCTAATCCTATAACAATCCCGTATAGAATGGGTACTGAAATTATTTCCAGATATACAGAGTTCAGGGACCTGGGCGTAATTTTCGACTCTAAGTTAACTTTTATTCCACATATTAATCATATTATAGCAAGCGCCAACAAAAGCCTTGGTTTTATTATGAGAAACTCTAAACACTTTGAGAATGTCTCAACTATTACCATACTGTTTTGTGTTTTCGTCAGGTCAAAGTTTGAATACGCTTCTATAGTTTGGAATCCGAACTATAACATTCATATATCCAATTTAGAGCATGTTCAACGCAAGTATGCTAAATACCTTGCGTATAAAATCAACGGAGTTTATCTACCTATTGGCACCCTACGCTCTGAGTTACTATCCAGGTTCAATCTAAATAACCTAGCGCAACATCGTATATATTTTGATGTAGTTTTTTTGAACAAACTTCTAACTAATAAAATAGATTCTCCTATTCGCTCTATATTATTGTAATTAATAAAAAATGTAATTAATAAAAAAATAAAATAAAAACGTTGGCTCTAGTGGGGTTTGAACTACCGAAATTTTATGTCTTCAGTTTAAAGTCCGTTTGGCACTATTGCAAATTATCACCAAAATTATTTACAAAAATCTGTTGATAATTCTGTGTAAATAAATGTGAAATTTTAGTTAATTCATGTATGCCACTTCCTCAAAAATAAAATAATATTTCTGTGCATGCGCCTGCGCATCGAGTGCTGTTTGTCACATATGGCGATTTTTATTTCATTTTTAATCTAGGATTTTTATATTGTAGGCTTTTAACATTACCAACCATTTAATATGACCAAATAGATTTGGTCATTTCTTTCAAACAATATATAAAAATAACAAATATCACAGGTTATTGCTTTGATGTCCCTGTTCGCAGGTTTTGTTTGGTTGTGTTTGGGCAAATTTGGAGCCGATCGAGCAGCGAGCAGGCAGCTCCCAGCCTGAAGAATTTGTACACTGCGGAGTTTCTCGCGTCGATTCTGTTAAAATTTAGAACATGTTCTAAAAATTTCTCAACAAAATTCTTTTGCAAATTCGTAATTTATTTTCATGTATGCAACTATGAACTAAATTCTTTTGAACATTTTGTAGAGAATTATTGATAGTGTCAAACGGCTCTAAGATGCAGTAACTTTCAGATCCAGATCACACGCAACCCGTCGTGTCCTAAAGTTTCCCTGTTAATATGAAACGAATTTTTACCGATATTTTAAATAAAAAAGCATTTCACTTCTGTATCAGAAGTGTTTGGAAATCAGTTGTATTGGTTGTTTTAGCAATATTTCTCATATATGTGCCTTGGGAATATAAAATTCAGTGACATGAAATAACGCATATCATTTCAATCGTTCATTAGTTAGATGACATAAGAGACCCGGTATATAACCAGAGGTTGTATTAGCTGCCGCAATCATTGTGCCACGAGAACACCGTTTATATAGTTATAATCAAGGGAAATAACAAATATATTTGTAAATAACTACGAATAGTAAGGGACATCACTAAGTATCCTCCATCTGTAAACGCCTTATTTAAAATAAGGACTAAAACAAATCAAGCTAAAACAGCTATTCTCCTGGCAATATGCCGCGCCGAGCGCTGAATTACAAAGCAAAATTTGCCGTATTTTGTCTAACACAGTTAGAATCAAAATACAAGGATTCGGATTGCAACGAAAACTACGAGGAAATACTAAGACCACACATCGTAGGATGCCACTAATTGCAGACCGGTTTCGACCTTTTTATGATCTCATCAGTGCAATATAAGTGAGCATACCGACGAATGCGAAGACCTGAGTATTTGGCACAATAGGTAAACCTTGAGTACGCAAGACCTACGCAAGGCCTATTGGCGCCACCTCTGTGTAGTTTTCGCAACACAATCCAAACAAATCGTAATGGGGTAAAAATCCAATACAATAAAGGGTTGTAGAAACTAGTTCTACTACTATCAGATGGCATGCATATAGCAAATAACTACGAATAGTAAGGGACATCACATTTGTTTGGATTGTGTTGCGAAAACTACACAGAGGTGGCGCCAATAGGCCTTGCGTAGGTCTTGCGTACGCAAGGTTTACCTATTGTGCCAAATACTCAGGTCTTCGCATTCGTCGGTATGCTCACTTATATTGCACTGATGAGATCATAAAAAGGTCGAAACCGGTCTGCAATTAGTGGCATCCTACGATGTGTGGTCTTAGTATTTCCTCGTAGTTTTCGTTGCAATCCGAATCCTTGTATTTTGATTCTAACTGTGTTAGACAAAATACGGAAAATTTTGCTTTGTAATTCAGCGTTCGGCGCGGCATATTGCCAGGAGAATAGCTGTTTTAGCTTGATTGGTTTTAGTCCTTATTTTAAATAAGGCGTTTACAGATGGAGGATACTTAGTGATGTCCCTTACTATTCGTAGTTATTTGCTATATGCATGCCATCTGATAGTAGTAGAACTAGTTTCTACAACCCTTTATTGTATTGGAAATATATTTGTTATTAATTACTTAAACTAAGTTTTATTTGGTGCAACTTCTTACATTGTCATGTTTTCTTTGCTGCAGTTTCTTTAAAAGATTAATTTTAAGACAATAAACAGTTAAATTAAATTCGAAACTTAAATTTTAGTTTACGTTGAAAGTATCAGACAGTATTCATTAGTTTTTTGTGCCCTCTCAGTCTTTTAATGGTGATTAAATAAGGTAAATAATGTCGACAAAGTTTAATTTGCTTACAAAGTGCCATTTACATAGATATTCTATTTTAGCGTTGATGAAAATTGTAGGTGTATTTAAATAAGTAAAACGTATTAAGTGTTTAATATTAGCTGTTTATTGGCATTACTTTTTGAGTCCTTTTTCAGACATATTTTGTTCTATTTTGTTTAAATACACTGTGTCCAGTTTAAGATGAACTGTATGGGTATCTCTGAAACCATTAGAGATACATAGTTGATTAAATTAGGAAAAAGTTGCTCTATTATTTATTTCATCAGTAAAAAACAAAAAAGAGGACTTTCAGTCGGATACATGGACAAATATCCTACGTTTCGTCCTAGTTTTCGATTAGGTATTTTAAGCTTACCTAATCGCTAATATTATCAATTTCCTCTTTTAATTTTATTGTATGGGTTGGTTTTATTTTGTGTTTCCTCTGTTTTATTCCTTAAGAATGTAATGTATACGTGTAGTTTGAATAGATAAGGAGAGAATTATCTGCTTTCTTTGTGATTCTCTGCTAACTCTGCTAAATAAATGTATTTGTACGTAAATATGTATCCTGTGGTTTCATAAAGTAGATAGTGGATAAATTCCTTATTTCATGAATACCCACTTTTTTTAAAATCCCTCGGACCCTTCAATTTTCTTTGATATATTTCTATTATCTAACATATTTCATTTTTTACAAGGTGACTCAAGAAGCTATGTCGATATAAACTTTAATATTTTAAATGGGACATGGTGTATTTTTTTACATATTTAGAAATAACACTTTTTTAGGAATACGTTCATATAAGGTTTTATGGGTATATCTCTAATCAGGGAGGTATCCCCAAAAAAGTGGTCCATAAGGTCGATGTGTGGGAGAAAGTCTCTGTGCCTAGCAAGGAATCAACGAACGATATTCTCTTTCTAGCACATTACACATTGCAAAGTACATGTAATAAAATACAGGGTGTCGCATTTAAAATATTGTATACATGTACCTTCAGTGAGTCATATCCTGTAAAAATTAAATATATGTAAAATAAGGGTAAAAATAAAAGTTATGTATTTATAAAATAACGAATTTATCCACTACATTACGAAACGACGGTGTAACAGGCTGGTCCATGTACTCTACAGGCTTCGCGGAACTTACTTAATTATTCAGTGATCTCGAAAGGGAGTCTAAGTTTTAAAACTGAATCGATTTCTCTGTCGCTGGGTTCGAGATATGCTGTGATGACGTATAAAAAGAGTATTGACTTACCGTGGGTTATCTTATCCTGAATCTCGATGTAGGGACGTATTCCTGGGACACTTCTTATATGCTAACACTGAGAGGGTAGTTGGGCGGATTTGCACGAAAACACAGCACTTTTAGGCAAGGGTTTTTAATAACAAATAAATAGAATTTAGAAACGTAAACAAAATAGAAATGCACAATACTGAAATAATATTTGACCTAAGAAAACGACTGAATACAATACTAATGGACTCTAAACTGAATGACTCTATATAAAACAACTAACGGCGTCTACTTCGAGCCCGAGAAACGTACTTTACCCTGCCTGGGTGGTGTGCCCTCATACTATGGGGAGAAGCCCCAAATAATTACAAACTGGTGGTGAAGTCGTACCGCGGGAGACTGACTTTTCTTCAGTCGAAACTTTCCAAGTAAAGTTTCTTTGCTATGAAATTTACATACACTAATCCCATTGGTTGTTAAAGTACGTTTCTTCTCTCTGTCTAGTACCGCGAACCATGACCTGTTTCTGTCACGGTGGCCAATCAAAATATTGTTTACTAGCTAGTGACCTAAAACCCTTAGATATTATCCTCGTCTCAAAGTGAGAGGGGGTTACGACTTACTCTACTGTTATTATTCCTGGAAAACCCCCTGAAAAACTAGGATGACCTATGCCTTTGCACTATTGTCTATATGAACATACAAAAGATCTTACTTCGAAGATCTTCCAAGTACCACCATAATTCATTACAATTTACTGGCTTTAATTAGTTACGCCCAATTGGCGCTTTGTGTCCTCAACATTGTTCCGTGTCCAGGGATGCACAGAATTAGACATCCATAAAATGTTTTACTAAATCTGTTAAGCCCGAACAATTCTCAATATTATTTATGACCCAAAATGACATCTTTGCTACAGAACCAGAAATGGTTCAACAAAATCTATCTATTTGAGCCAGATGTTACGGTCTAAAGATATTGAATTTACACGCAAAAAGGCCGCTTGACGTTGACCATGTCAGCTTTTGTTACAACGGTATATTGATGTTTGCTAGAACAACATTTTATTATTGTAACTATATCTAGCATGTATTAAGTAGGTAATTTAACACATTGAGCCGGTACTTAATAATAAAAATATAATAAGCGGTACAAGGTTGCAGTTAATTTATTTGTACGACTTTATTTTCCAACGAAATCTTTCAGATACATTTGCCTCACCATTAAAGACAGATTAATTAACTTCAATATCAACGAAGTTCTCCCAAGAGAGATATCTCTCTTGAAAGGCAAATATATTAATAATTACATAAGGCCTCTATTCAGAGATTATCATTTACTAATTTTCTGACTGATTTATTTATTCTTTTAATAAATATGAAATACCTTAAAATAATATAATTTTTGGAAATATCCGAAAAAATTTATATTCAACTTTTATTTTTCATAACTTCCAATAGAAAGTTCTTAATACCATTAAAAATAAAACCAAAGTCTATTAAGTACCTAGATACATTCATAATAAAAATGATTTGCAAATATTAAGTTATCCTTGTGAATATAAGATTAAATTTAAATATCTGCCATTTCCAAGCTAATTTTTCCTTTCTATGTATTTGCTACATATTAACTAAAGGTGGAAATACCATATTATTATTATTATTATAACTATAGTCTATAGTTGTTATATACTATATAACAACTATATTGTTTGTGTATAAGTAAAAAGTATCTGCGGAAGAATACCAGTTTAAATGCGAATTTCAAGATACTGATTCCCTTCCTTTATTAAGAGCGGTTCCCTTAAACCTTCAGATACTTACTACAAGTCATAATAAACTAAATCGAGCTGCTGTAGAATACGTAAATCGCTTATCTAATCAAAACATCAAGCAATATAGGCATTAATTAAGTATAAAGGTTTTAAACCAATCTGGTGCCGGGATTAGTGATACGAGAACTCTCACTTCATCATTGTTAATGTCATCAAAGTGGATCTAAGTCGTCAGCAGTAACCTGTTAATGTCTCAAGTTGGATGGGGGTGTGACAAAATCGATAGAGATATCATTCGAGCTCCAGTTTAATAAATATTCAGCCCTACTGTTATTTATATTTGTGGTATGCCTTGTATACGCATGTCTGTTAATTGACACATGTCGGTACATTCTAAGATGAAGGCAAAGAAGAAAGCAGCTCCAAAGTTTTAAATTTACATTCAGTATCTGAAAATACATTTTGAATGAATGATACAGTCGCAATAACTCCATTTATATTCACAATAAGAAAATGTGTGAACAATTTAATCTTATACAGGGTGTCTCAAGAACATACCGACAAACTTTAAGGGTGGTAGGGGACATGACAACAAAACTTTTTTGTTTAATAAACATATGTCCGCGAATGAGCCGTTTTAGCAGCATAAAGATGGTTTAAGTTTTGCTTATTTCAGTGATAAATAATTAATATTCATTTACAAAAAATATTCAGGAGGACATTAATAAATCACTGTTCGTTCGTGTTGGATTTTATTTCATTGATAAATAAATGATGGTTTACAATAAGTGTTCAAAATGTTGACCATTTGCTTCAATACAAAGAATGCACCGTCGGTTCATTGACTCGCGGACCCTATGGAATATTTCGGGAATGGGTTCTACATGTGTACAACTGGCCATTATTCTTGCTGGCCATTATTAAAGGCAAAACATTTTGCAGAAAATGGAGAACAATATCTGCGTTCAAACGAGGAGGCAGAACTATATTAGATTCTCTCCAACAATACCAGCCCACATGTTTACAGAAAATTGTTGCTGGTGTCTTCTAGAGACCACAGCGTGAGGATTTTCATCATGCTCAATGTGGCTGTTTCTATTATTAACATAATCATCGCGCGTGAAACATACCTCATCAGAAAACTGTTTATCCACCACCACTAGGATGCTTTAAGTTCCTACTTTCTCCAAGGCGACGATTGATAGAAGCAATGGTTGTATGATCAGGTCGCCGGCGTTGCAGATATCTCTGTCCATACGTAAAAACCCAGGCAAACTGGGTTTCAAGGCAAACTTTAGAAGTTTGCCTTGGTACTACACTTTGAATATTTAATTTGTATGCTTCTGGTTCTTTGCTTTTTGTTATTTTACAGGTGGTGTAATCCCAAAAGAAACAAACTATGAAATAGAGTTCACTGCTGTAATGGCGCCTGCGGAAAAGCAGGTCGCTATCTGTCTGTCAATTAGACAATAATTATCAGAGGGATAGTAGAAAAGACCCAAAGAGGGCACTACGGTGTGTTTCTCACCACTACTAACACTCACGATGCCCATTAGGCAATCATCTCGCAACATCGGTCAGTGTCTGGTGATTGGTCGCGATGTGGTGACTTCCATGGAGATGCCTGAATAATGCAACGCCAGTCGGGGCACATTCGCCGTGGGGTAGTTGTTTTCGGCAAGAATTAAAAAGTCTGACTTCATAAATAATATGAAAAAAATATACCCTACAGAATATGTTACGATATCTTTCTAAATCCCTTTCTACAAATAACCTAAATGATCTAGAACAAATAATAATAATCAAAAGTAACCATTAAAACTTAAAACACGAAAGTGAAACTAATGTTAAATGGAGGTAACATTTTAAACATGCGAATTATTAAAATACATTTATAAAAAAACAGAAACTTTATTCTTATAAGTATTATACGTATGAACAACATACCTACTTATAATAGCAAATAACTACGAATAGTAAGGACGCCAGTAAGATCATCCTCCATCTGCAAACGCCTTATAAAAAATAAGGACTAAAACAAATCAAGCCAAAACAGCTATTCTGCTGGCTATATGCCGCGCAGAGCGCTGAACTACAAAGCAAGATTTGCCGTATTTTGGTCTAAACACAGTTAGAATCAAAAATACAAGGATTCGGATTGCAACGAAACCTACGAGGTAATACTCAGACCACACATCGTAGGATGCCACTAATTGCAGACCGGTTCCGACCTTTTTATGATCTCATCATTGCAATATAAGTGAGCATACCTATCTCTACTACACTATTATATACTATTATATACTTATAATAGTGTAAATGAATTTAGTTTTCACTGTTTTTTCAAAGTTTAAACATCATTCATTAGATGTACCATTAAAGATATGAACATCCCAGAATCAAAACTATCAGTAAACGATAATGTACATGATTCTGAATAAAATCAGTAGGATATTAAAGATAGGGGGTTGGATATATGTCAGTCCAGCACAAAATGAAGACTAATAGCAAATCTTGTCATGAATATATTTGCTCCAAGTTTTCGCTAAAACAAGTTCTTTAAAAGTACTACAAATTTTTTTCTTTTAAACCAATTTCTATTCTTATACACGGTTTGACGTGTTGTAGCCACTGATCTGTAACTGATTAAAATAGAACAACTTTAACAAGTAGCTCCTTACCTTCAAATATTTAATGTAATGAATGTCTCCGCAAAATAGTATACCACGTTATATTATTGAAAATAATTTATTACTCATAAAAAATGTGGAACATTTCATAGTAGAACTTTATTTAAATAGATACATCACCACTAAAGGCTTAGACACTTGAATATCATTTTTCAAATTATTTTCAAAATACTGATTTTCTGTTGTTAATTGTGCTGTAATTTTTCGTAAATGATCTATACAATGTTTTCAGAGAAACTATAGTTGTATTTTTTATATTTTAATTGCATGCAAACAATTTATACCTGATAAAATTAAGTTGATTGGTCACGAAAGTTCCATTCCCATTATACGATTAGTGATAAAAGAAGTAGTTAATGTAGCTGCACGAAATGTTTTTATTTTCTAGCGATAAACTCGTCGAGTATAATGCTGAAAAGCTGAAAACATTCAGACTTCTTAACGTTTGTCAAAATTAAGTAGCTAAATGGCTTGTTTTTATGTTAAAATTATTTACTTATTCTATAGGTGCCAAAAAATTAATAGAATAATTATTACGTGGAGTGTAAACTCAACATTACATTATGTTTTGTTCTGAGAAATAATATTACCTTTTAGGCTACCTATATCCTTTTTAAATGCTCAAAATAGGGAATTTACTTTAAGTGCAGTGAATTGGTAAATAAAAATTATTCATTTAGGATGATTTACTTTGTTATACATCTTGGGGGCTGTAGTAAAAAATTACTAGCAGCATTACATTTTTAATATAGTATTGAAGTAGCGAAAAAAAGTTGAATGCATAAACAGGAAATCCTTAATTTTTGTTTCTGCACACCTTATCATTACTTGCCATAGAAAAATTAGGCATAAAATTAGAAAAGTAAAAAAACCTCATTTGCAGACGATAGTAGACACAACAGGCGTGAAACTCAAACCGTCTTATTGAGACTCAAAGACTACCTCCACCTACATTGATCATATGAAAATACATTGCCGACGATATTCGGATTTCAAAGGGATATTTTATTGGGGGTCTTGATTTGTAAAACCGTTTGAAATAGCTTGTACGATTTGTTAATTATAACTAAAAATAAAAATAAACATAATTATTTTTTTTAAAACACGAATAATGATAATAATTTAACTTATTTAAAGCGAAATAGCTTTAACGTTGGAATCAAGCCCTTAACTGGATACTGAATCCAATCCTGTATGTTAAAATTAGTTGGAGGAAAGAATATATTGAATAACACTCGTATAAGCTGCATATACATCTAGACAATCATTAAGGTTATGAATATATTTCATCAAGTAATGAATACTAAAGTGTAAAAAAGTAAGTACCAACTTGAGGTTATACAGTGTTATTCAGAACTTATCCATAATAAAATTTGGGGATGTTTAACATACATGTAGAAATGAAAAATTTTTTGGCGGCTTCTGAAAACTATTTAAAAATTTTTCATTGCACGCCGCTGGATACTGGTCCACTGTAATGGAGTGACCTTGGGACTGACAATGCAAACTGGCTAGCACGAAAAAAACTTCGGAAGTTCTGAGAGTATACCGACACCCGGCGCAAAAAAGATTTGCAGCGTTTTTACTTTAAAATAAACTTAAAGATAGATAGATGTGACCAAAGTGACGTGTCTTTAAAATGAATAAAATTTTGTTACACTAATTTTGAAGAATTGCACTACTTGATTACTAGGTATTAGAAACATGAAATTTATAAAAAATTTGCACATACCTTGTTACAAAAGCTGTTCGAAATAATATTCCTCGACTTGTACACATTTTAGGCACCCCTTATCCAATTTTGCCGCACTAAGCCGAATGTTCCTCCTGGTTGCTGATCTTGTAAACGCAAATTATTAAGTAAATTGGGGATTTTCAGCATTTTGCTGCAACAACCACTCACAGAACCTAACTCGTAATTGATAATCCGCTGGTGACAGTCCATTAACTCAGCATTACTCTACACATGAGCCATTTTGAAAATTTTACAGTTTAACATTGCTACGATAAATAAAACACCGGCACACAGAGAGTACACACATAGACTGATGACTAAATAGACAATAGAGATATTATCCTCACTCCAACTCTATTCGCCCAGGCGTTCTAGGTACAAAAACGTGTTTACTTTTTTTTACCACATTCTTAGGAATGTGGTATATCAGATTGTCGTTGAAATACAGTTGCCCATCTACGTAGTCCTTTATAATGGTATTACTCTAAAACATTGTTTACGGGAAATCCTAAGACTTTTATTATAAATTTTTTTAGTGATAAGTTCTGAATAACCCTGTATACATTACAAGAATTATTATGGTTTGTTAATCAATGTGACTGTCCATATGGATTTTTATACAGCTAATGTATACCTATTATACAAAAAACAGTAAATAAATGGAATTTTGATATTTAGAAGTACTTAGTATATATTATAATTTCCAGATTCAGCTAATGGGTAGATATACTACTGAAAATAAAATTAATAGGGAATGCAGAATTGATGGATGAACACTAGGGACCTTCAATACAATTAAATTATTATTTATATTATTAAGTAGTAATTTAATTTATTGAATAATATAATCGTATTGATTGACAACCAAGAGCGTCTGAATCCCTCCAAGATGTAAATGTGAGATATTAATATACAGGGTGGCCCATTTGGACTTAGGACACCTCTGTAAAATGGATATTTTAAGTCCGATTTTGATGATTTTTTTTTAGGTTGTTACTCATGGAAAATTGCATTTTGTGGCAAATAGACAGATTTCTTTATTTCATGGGTTACTTGATCTTCACAACGTATTTTGGGGCATAAATTAATTTAGTGAGAATTGTTATTAATATTCTGTACTTTAGGATGAAATTTGGTACAGAGCTATTTGAGGGGGCGCAGAATACAGTGGCGTACTTAGTTTTCGTCTAAAAAAATCGCTAATACGATTTCTCGAAATTTCGCCCCCAAAAAAATTGCAAAGTAGGCCTTGATTTGTGTAACAGAAATCTGTCTATTTGCCACAAAATGCAATTTTCCATGAGTAACAACCTAAAAAAAAAATCATCAAAATCGGACTTAAAATATCCATTTTACAGAGGTGTCCTAAGTCCAAATGGGCCACCCTGTAGATATGATGTGTTTTACTATACTCATGGCCAATGAGGTTTTCCAAGTTTCTTTCATTCATGTACTAAAATGGTGGTTAAGATTTACCAACTCAGGTTATTCTTGGGCACTATTACGGACTACAGATTAATATTATATCACTCTCTCTTCTACATGGATCGCAGACACATGCGTGTTTAATCTTTATGATTAGAATGAGGGATAGAGATATTATTAATACTACATTTGATTTTCTCTTTAAGTTTAAGGGAGAAATTGGGTGTGCCCTCTATCGATATAGTTTATGTTAAAATTGTAAGGAGGGAAGCATTTAGGCTGCTGATTCTGGAATTTACATTACTTCTGTTTGATAGTTGGAATTATCTATACTTAAGTGACGGAAGTTTGAGTTGGCTATCATAAGTAGGAGCTATATCTGTTTGCTAACTGTTCTTTAATAATTTACTAATGTAAACCTAATGTCACCTCAGGGCGTAGGGCATATGTTAGGTTAGGTTCAACAGTGTGTGTGCCGAATACCAAACCCATTTTCTATTACCAAGCTACATTCTATAATACCAAACCCCTCTATTGTGCCGAATACCACAATAGACCATGTGGTCTATTGTGGCTCACACCTACTTATATTTCACCCAACAGGTCCAGCTTCTTAATGTAACTGATCACCTTATTGGGTGAGAACTTATTCAGATCCTTCACCCTTCAGATCTCACCTTATTGGGTGAGATATACCAGGGCATAACACATGAACGATATCATCTGTTCTTTTCTGACAGCGGATGTTACTTATAGGTATAATGTACTTATAGTTATAATGTCGTTGATAAGATCACACATTAGTCACATGTGTGAAAAGATCCAGAATCCCGACTATATATAAAAAAATCAGCATTTCATATTCATATCTACCTGATATTGCTTGACTTCGTTATAGAAACCAAATTAATATGAATACCGGAAGCAAGAGGCTAGGCAGAGCGTTTATGGCAAGTCTTAGCTACACCGAGGGCTACATTACACCTTCAGCAGCCTCACAAAGAGCAATGTAATATTTATAATGAATAATTTAATTTACTTAAGAATTTAATATATTCAACATTAGGTCGTTTTAAGTAAATATCCACGCCGTTGGTAACTTTTGTTTTTTGGCTTATGTAGCAAATTTGCATAAATAATCCGTTATTTTAAGTCTCCCTTCACATAGTTATGCCGCTAAAATTTAATGTATTTATGTTTCCACATATCAGAGCTACCTAAATACCGACGAATAAACTTGAAAAAGAATTTCCATAATGGTATTTATCAAGTAATTCAGTTTAAATTCTCAGTAATGGTTTATTTTTAGTATTTATCTGACAAATTCCCTTCAGGTGGTAAAGACAGATATGACATTTATATGACACTTTACTCCACATTAGTCCACATATTTACTTATTTTGAAATATATTGATATGTGTATAAAAATAAACATTGGGTTCTATTGCCGACAGAAAATTTTGATTATTATGGCTTCAGTTTAGTAAAAAACTGCCGAAATGATAATTTAAAGAAAAACAATAGAAGTCAGTATAAATACCCATTTTTGAAATACTTTATGCAAATGCGATCGTTTTTGTTTCTTTTTCTCTAGTTCCACACATAATTAGTTTATCACTTATTATAGCTTTTAAAATATCCAACTAATATCTCTATCCCTCATTCATATTTGATGATGAGGCCGATCAGAGACTTGTGTGGGAAAGGGAGCGGCATATTATAATTTTGCGGGCAGCGAATGCGCACAGCAACGATTTCCGATGTTATAATACGAGTGTTAGTACGAGGTTAAGTAAAGTGAACAGTAGGTTGATATTATATTGTAGTACTAGTATCATATTAGGAACGTACCAGTTTTATGCACAGGAAAAAGTTGACCGGCCCGACGGCAAGATTCGAACCGTCGCGTAGTCAAATGCAGAGAACGATTAAAAACCTGTCATTTTTAACCGCTCCCTACGGTGCTCCTTGACTCCTTGAATTTAACATTCACATATTTGACATCATCATTCACATAATCTAATTGAAAGCTAAGTAAGGTTTTTATTTGTTGGTACTTGGTTGGATGATCCCTGCCTACAAGCTTAGACAAGTTTGGGTAGAAGACGAACCATCCCTGAGAAACAAAACAAATGTTTTTGTAATATATAGGTACCTGTGGATTTCCCCTATATACCTGCATGAAACCAACCTAATGCCGAGGTGATACTGATTTATTTTTAATGTGTCCATGCTTGAGATTTATGCCGTATTTAGGCCTACTTATATGGTCAAATCAGAAGTTTTCTTTTTTTTTGTTCTTATTTACCTATTATTAAAATTACTATTACTATTACTATTACTATTAACTGATTAATGTTCATAGGTTTAACCGTTGAATTCCTAGTTTTAAAGGAAATATCACACAAATTAGTGTACCTAGGTACTTGAAAATATCAGGAGAGTGATGTACTGATGTGTTAGCAGAAGAGATTACTTTTAGTGTTATTCTTTTACTAATATAAGTCTCATATAATGGAAATATTTCTGTCATATCACGTTCCTTGGTATAATATCATGAAACATGGGAATGTTAACAGGGTGTTAACCAGTCTACTGTTCCACTTGGTATACTTAAAATTTATATTACAAGAATTATCGCAACCATTTATTGTTTCTATGGAAATATCTCGCAAATCGAATATTCTTAATTTTTTATATTTAGATATATACCATGCATAAGACAAAGTCACAATCCTCTATTTAATTTGCGGCAACTCTTCCAGATAAATTCCTACCAGATTTTAATACGACAGATTAAGATCCGTGTGTTTAACTGACCCCCTAATTAATGAGGTTCTCAGATTTTCACAATTCCTGCAGTAAATCATAGCAAGAGTTTGCGCACTTAAATCATTGCTGCGTCGTTAACTTAAGGTAATAATGCAGGCCGAAGAATAATAATATGCCGCTCCCTCCGCACAAGTTTTGTACTTTTGGGCTAATCCTTGTAATTTGAGTGATAGGGTACCTAACTCAACCAGCAACTCTTCCAGATAAATTCCTACCAGATTTTAATACAACAGATTAAGATCCGTGTGTTTAACTGACCCCCTAATTAATGAGGTTCTCAGATTTTCACAATTCCTGCAGTAAATCATAGCAAGAGTTTGCTCACTTAAATCATTGCTGCGTCGTTAACTTAAGGTAATAATGCGGGCCGAAGAATAATAATATGCCGCCCCCTCAGCACAAGTTTTGTACTTTTGGGCTAATCCTTGTAATTTGAGTGATTAACCTAACTCTTTAACAATATTAGTTTAATGTTTCATACTCGTGCCATTATATTTGCAGTAAATTAGAAAATCAACAGTGAGCAGCCATCAGTGCTGAGCAATTAACAGAAAGGCAGATCGTAATGGCCATGTCCTTAACTCTAGTAGATATGTCATGTGAAAGTTGCACAAAAGCCCTTTGTAGTGTTAAAGCATTTAAACCACAATAAGATCCTATAGAATTTCACCTAACAACTGCTGAGCTCTCTGCAAAGGTGTTTCCATTGTAAACCACAAGTTCTTTTATTTTAGAATTGAATGAGGGTGCGTTAGATTTGATTAACCCATAAGGAGACACTTGATCCCGCATGGATTGGTAGTGCGAGGGTCCAAAATGGAAGAAACAATAAGTAGATGGTCTCTACAGAGAAATTTCTACTTCAGGTCTGTTGCTGTGTGTCACTCCATAAGCCCTTCTTACCAAAACGTGTGAACCATATAAGAAACTTTTATGTATTGATCGCTTTTAATGTTGAGAGTTGCGCATTTTAATGCTCAATGATTAGACTTTAAAAATTAATATATATAAGTAAGAATTCATAACAATTACTTATTTAATTAAATTAAAGTTTTTCCAGTACAGATCTACGGAATGTTTTATTTCTGTACACATATGTTTTAGGGCAGTGCTACTTAGATTAATGATTAAGTGTAAAGTAGTAGAATTCGTAGAATTAAGAATTTAAGTACTAATATAAGTATTTCTAATGTTTAATATACTTGCAGAAACATATCGGCCTTGAGATTCAACAAAAGTAATTATATTAGAAACACGTTGTATACCTAAATAAAATAAAAGGAAAAAAGTAAAAAACGAATACATAATTTATTTTATTTTGATAGCGAATGAGTTAATTTAGAACGATATTTCCAGTAGGAATTGAATGTTTATAAGGCGACTTGAATCCTTGCCTTTCCTTTTCAAATTTCCTTTATTATTGTAATCTCAGATTCTGGAATTAATGATCTTGAAAATGTCTCGACAATAATTGAAAATAATATAGGTATTGACCATAAAAAGTAAACACACGTAGTTGTTTTTGCTAGCAGATAATACTATTTAATTACAAAATGGTATGGCTCGTAAATTTTAAAAATTTGAGGCTTCTCATATAAAATAATGAAAATTAAAAATAAGAAATATGTAGAAGTAAACAAGCTTTATTAAATTCGCAACGACACCTGAAAGCAAGGTCATCCTTTAATGAAATTCCAGGAGTATGAGAAATGCCGTAGTTTCATAAATTCCACCCAAAACGCCTTTAGAAGTTACAAGAACTAGGAATAAAAATATACCAAGTCACAGAGTGTTCCTCAAATAAGTTTATTTGTAATATATACAGTTACCGTTAATATCTGAAATACTGTATATTGCAATAAATCTGTATCTCGATACACAAAACCACTAAATAGTTTATGAACTATTTATTGCATAATACTTGAGTTTTAAATTACATATACACGGTGTCCCACCGGGAACCGCCACGATCTATATATTATGGCAAACTATAATTAGGAAAAATTTTAAAAAATTGGGCAGTTTACCAACGTCACTAGGGGAAAGCGATATAACATATTTTCAAGATGGCAGCACTTCCGGGTATACCGGAAGTAGGTGTCAACTTGCTTATTTCAAATGGAACACCCTGTATATTATTAGATTTTTGAATTCTACTCAAAATTTTAAATATATTTCGTGTATAATGTCCTATACTTAAGTCTAGCCGTTTTTGACATATTTCAAATTTTATGTCAAAAATGACGTTTGCAGACCGAAAAATAATTATCAATTTTTCCTACACGGAAGCTTTTGTTATTTAATTTGGGTTGGATTCCTTGTAGAAGGGGACCTATTTTAGAAGTCTTTGTATGATATTTTGATAATTATTAATACAGGGTGTTCAAAAAAGAAGAATGAAAATTGAATTGAGAAAACTGTCAAAAGTCCATTTTTTCAAATGGAATCCACACCTGTTTTTATTATTTCATCTTGTTAAGCATTAAAAATTAGGGTAATTTTGTAAAAGGTTGTAGTTGTACTTGTAGTTTTCGAGATATTGGCAATTTAAATTTTTATATGGCGATTTTGCTGCGGATTTTAAGTGCAGCCACTCTTACTTGGCCATGACGAAAATGGCCATGTTGAAAACAATCAAATGCTATGTTTGTTTACACCTGTCACTTACCTTTTGAAAATCATTAATAATCATGCCGGGGCGCTTAAATTATACAAACGAAGATTATTTAAACTTATTTATTATTTATGGAGAATGTGATAAAGTTATATCAAGAACATGTGACACATTTGCCATTCGATATCCGCAAAAACCGAAGCTATCGCGATGTGCTATTAAACAAATTATAGAAAATTTCAAGAATTTTAGATCCGTTAAGGCAATAGTGCAAAGAAATAAACCTATCGTTAATAATGAGAATATTAAAATTGTTATTTTGGGATATTTCGCCGCATATCCGACAATGTCTGTAAGACAAGCTGCGTTGGAGTAAGGATTGGCCAAATCAACAGTTAATAGAATATTACGCAAACATAAATTCCATCCATACGTGAATTTATCATAATTTGGTCGCAAGGAAACAATTTTTTTTTGAAAAATATCATTTGGACAGATTAAACTAAATTTACAAACAATGGTGCCTTCAATGGACACAGTTCCCATTATTGGAGTGATTCCAATTTACATGTGCATAGAGAGCAAAATTTTCAACAATCCTGGCAATTTAATATTTATTGTGCAATTAGAAATGATGGGGTCGTGGCACTACATTTATATATATTTAAAATTTTGAGTAGAATTCAAAAATCTAATAATATACAGAAGCAATAAATAAGCAATAAATAAGCAAGTTAACACCTACTTCCGGTATAACCGGAAGTGCGGATATGTTACATAAAATATCACTATTTACTTTCTGGACGTAGAATTGTTCTTATAAAACATTAGGGACTTATTTTAATTAGTTAATTACTTAATTTACTGTTTAATAAATAAACAACTTTAGTTTTTATAAGTTGTGAGTGTTTTTAATAACGGAAATAAATAAAAAATTTACTCTGAGTCTCTAAGGGACTTTAGCTGTAATCCTCCAGAACTACGAGCGGCTGCAGCAAAGATAGGTGAAGATTTGATGCTTCAGAAAGGTAAATCCAAGTACGAAAAAGCATATTTATAATGGCTTCCCAGAATGGAGCTTTGATAAAAGAGTCCAAAAATACTGATACCCTGTTTTGATGGCATACTTCGGCGGCATGGCGAAAAATAAAAGACCATCCAGTCTCTGCTCTACGTATTTGATGCTCGAAACTGTATTATCAATCAAATGTAACACAGATATTTCAAAATTCTGTAAGGTAGTGGACTTTTCCAAAAGCCGCAAAATGTTAGGTATAACATTGAGAAGTCCAGTGTCTTCAACAAGGAGGACATAAATCAATTTTCAACGGATGCTTTGAAGGATTTTCTTGTTGAAAACGCAATTTTTTATTATTCATTAGATAATTAGCAGTATTTAATAATATGTAAGTAGGTATATAAAAATTACATATTCAGCTATCTTTACCTTTTGAATTTGTTTTTTCTTTGTTTCAAGTTGCTCTCATCATTGATATGTCAGGTGCCTGCCGTTCAGATGAACTGCACAAAATGAAAAAATGAGATGACCATATCTTGGAGGACAAAATTGCTATACAGCAGAGTGTATCCGTCCTAACGTCAGGTTATTTAATAACCTAGATAATAACTCCCACTGAGGGGCGCCGATCAGACACCATCAGACTTAAAAACGATATATTTAACCAATTTACGTTGTACTTTCTCTAAATTATGCTATAACTTTTTATACTGAATTTAGAAAATAAAATGTATCTTAAATATATCAAAAGAAAGTTTTATTTAGTGGTAAATAAATCTTAATAATCAGTTACGTGTTATATACCGGGTGTCAACCGATCTATTAGACAAGCCATAACTTCTAGAGTATTGGATGTGTCAAAATGAGATTTGGTATAGGTAAATGGTAGAGGAAGAGGAAAGTTTTTGCATATTCTTCACGTTTAGGTTACTTCCGGTTTCACCGAAAATGGCTTCAATTTTGAATTTTTAAATGGAACACCCTGTATATTTTTACATATTTGAATTTCTGAGACAATTTTGGACTAGAAAATGACATTTTAAAAAGTTTTTTCGCCTACTTGATTTTTTTAGAGCCATTTTTAATATTGCATCTAGGTGGCCATGATTGAGCGCAAACTAATCTGAAGGCTTTAGATGATGTCAGAAAAATGTAATCGCAAAGTTTTAGTGATTAGTATGATAGATAGGAATGAGACAAGTTGGCAAAATTACTTTTTTATATCTAACTATTTTTTTTCAAATGGCAACACTTTTTAGACAAGCACTTTTCAAAAAGAGATTTTTTTTGCGAATCCAACGATACTAAATTCATTGTGATTGGATTAAAAATAAGCTCATAAAATACATTTACTTCAGTGAAGTTTTTAATAAATTCGTATACGAGTATTATACTTTAAAAGTTTTAATGTCATTTTGTAGTCCAAAATTGTCTCAGAAATTCAAATATGTAAAAATATACAGGGTGTTCCATTTAAAAATTCAAAATTGAAGCCATTTCCGGTGAAACCGGAAGTAACCTAAACGTGAAAAATATGCAAAAACTTTCCTCTTCCTCTACCATTTACCTATACCAAATCTCATTTTGATACATCCAATACTCTAGAAGTTATGGCTTGTCTAATAGATCCGTTGACACCCGGTATGTTACAGCTATACACTGTAAGCTTTTTATATTGGGGTTAAATTAAAATAATTAATATCTGAATTTAATTTATTTGCAATATACTGGTAGTCCTGACGGAATATTTTACTAAACTTGAAAGTCCTGTGTGAAGGTATAATCCAATTTCTGAAATCTTCTATTATCCGGGAATATATCCCAATGGACCATAGCTTCACAAAGGCAACTTGACAAAATGGTTACTGATAACACATTATTATAGCGACCGTATGCCAGCAAGCACGCATAAAACATTTAAACGTAGCCTAGGAAGTTGCTGAATATATCCATTTCCCATGTCGCTTTGTATCGCATCATTACAATTGTGTACTGTTAGGCTTAAATGCGACGGAAAATCTTGTTATTGCTTTCTCTTGTTACTATAATTTTCAACCGTACTACGTGCCCCAGCGTTTCAATTACGGAATTAGTTGCTTTCCAGCTGAACTTGCAAGATATAAATTTATGATAACCTGATTCGCCAAGAATTTAAAGTACCAATGTAAATCCTTAAGTTTATCCGAATGTGGAAGGTACATACCATGTGCATATAAAGGTCATCCCCCTGCAAATTGTTAAACCCGTCGAGATGAGACAAAAAACAAAAACTGAATCACACAGCGTCAAGTTTATTACCAGAGAGAACCCCACCAGGGTGGTAAGGAGATATCAAAAGTTATCCGCTGTCTCTATTTCCCTCTGGTCTTATGAATTTCCTATGTTCTGTCTCTATCGCTCCAAATCTAAAGCATATCCTAGGGGCCGCTATTATCGCTATGGGAATGAAAGAATTTTTCCTTTCGGATACATTTCGCCAGGTGGCGCTAACACAAAAAAGTCACAGAACCCATAATATTTTGTCATAATTTTTGACAGTTTTGGCAGGGTGCTCGATTACTTCTATAAAATTACGTTTATACCTACCTTATTAAATACAATGTGTCTTTGAAGATCATAGTTTTCAAGCGAGTGTGTGTTTTTCATATATATGTTTTTAAATAAACAATTATTAATGTTCTAAATGGGAAATTTACTATAAAGAAGAGTTCATTTTTCATGTAGATGTATGTCGAACAATATCGATAAAATAACATCAAAAATAGTGTAGGTCATGATATAATAAGTGAGTGTAGGTACATACAGTCGTCAACTGCGTTGTTTATATATGCCTCAAAACTTGTTGATAGAGCATGCTTAAGGTGCATTTAAATTAGAGCGAACAAAAGCGAACGAACGAATTCGTTTGCTTAAGCTTGCGTAATTTATGTGAACAACAAAACGGGAGCGAACGAACACGTCCGTGTTTCTGCATATATTAGAGCGAACAGAGACGAAAGAACGAATTCGTTCGCTCGCTTCTGTTCGTTCTGATTTAAATGCAGCTTTACATTCAAATGATATTTGCCACTGCAAATTTAATTTTTCAAAATGCATTCTATTTCTAATCTGGAGCCCACCTTATACTTATATATACCTAATAGTTACGTCTTTTTGTACCTACTTAGGTATAATATGAATTATACATAATACATTTATTTTTCTGATCTAGAAAACTAACAGTTGGTTTGCAGGACACACAAGTTTCTTAAAGCGGTAGAGAGATTACGGTAAACTGTATTAAGTTAGTTAATATCGTTGATAACGTGAATTTTATTGATGTGTTTCATGTACAAATTTATCTACAAGTTTTTGTAAACATTTTTATACAGACCCAAATCGAATTATACACATCATTTTAGGCTTTTGCCCTGCGTTTTGAAATCATATGTCCTATACCCATTCAGGTGGCTTTTCACATCCGTGAAATTAACAATTTATACGAAATATGCAAATACGGTCTAACCCTCTATTTTCTGCAAGCGACTTGGGTCCAAAAGAATAATTTGCGTATTTCGTATTTCAAATCGCGAATTTCGCGACTGTGAAAACCCAAAGTTTCCGGGCACTTTGGATTGCGTCGATATTATAGTCCGCTATATTATCGATGTCTTGCTGTACCGAACACAGAGCCATCTGCCCAATGTTTTACATTGAGTGCAAGAGAAAAGTTGTAGGCTTTCTCTCTCGAGGACTAAAAATTTACATTAGCTTGCTCATCTGTATTTATCTGTATTTACTACTTTCTGACGGAAATGGCATAAATAAATATTCTTACTGTTTGAGAAAGAAATTTTAGAACTTTACAACAATTTTTAACAGGATTTATTTATTTTTATAAGAGTAGCCACTTTCATTTTAAGTGATATTTATGGTGGATTTATGGACACGAATTTATCATCGATCACTTAAGATCTATCAGTTTTGATTTCTCATCTGAGAGACAAAACAACATTTTTAAATACACCCATTTATACAACACATTTAAGGCCGGTCTTTCCACCTCCCATTAAGTTCCTGATAACTATTTGGCAGATTAGACTGTGAAAACTGAAATACTGAAATGTCACATTCTAATCTACCAAATAGTTATCAGGAACTTAATGGGAGGTGGAAAGACCGGCCCTTAAGATTGTAGATTTTATTGTCAATTTAAGAGTTGGCAAACTTTTATCTTTTTAGCTTAAATGATAGTCGAAAATTGGAGTCTGCTTGAGCAAACAAAAACAAATTTTTTCTTTTTATTTTAAATGTGACTTATATGATAAACGTAACCGAAATAAAATCTGACAGTATGTAATAAAGGAAATAAATATCCATCTGTATGAATTAGATGAAGCATGGCTATTAAAAGGTAAGTATTTCCTCCATTGCCGTATATTGTTAACAAAGTTAAACCAAAATCTATTAGTACTGTGGTTTTCTTAGAAGCGAAAGTTCAACCGCTCTTAGTTAGATAACTGATAGTGCAATTACTGCCGAAATCGCTTGTGGCTTACTTAAATAATATATAAATTAACAAGCACATTACTGCTAATGCAGTTACTGAGTTTATAGAGCACTGCTGACAAACAAAAAAAGATTGTGTTTGTTATTTTTATATCACAATATAATAAACCTGTCCTAGTGTTTTTACTGCCGCTTAAAAGCTTAAGTTGGTTTTATTAAAAACCAGTTGAATCTATATTGCCTTAAGGTGTTCGAATCCTCTTTCACTATTACTGATTTATACAATGTTTTCGTAAAGGAGCTGATAAATTCGTCATTTTATAAATAATATTTTTTTTTTAAAATCACTCGACCCGTCGATTTTCTTTTATTTTTGCTCTTATGAAGTTACGTCAAAACAAACTTTAATACTTTAAAAGCGATACCTTGTATTTTTTACATATTTGGAAATAATTGTCTCTTATGAAACAGTCATTTAAAGTTTTGCGGGTCTATCTCTAATAGTAAAGGAGATATGCCTAAAAAAATGTGCCATAAGAGCAATGTGCAATAATCAGATATGTTTATTGATTAGCGCTAATTAAATAACAATATAATATGATAATAATAATAATAATAGTAATAGTAGTAGTAGTAGTAGTTTATTGACAGCTATACACGGTGTCCCACCGGGAAGTGCCGCGATCAATATATGGAAAAGTACGCATAGGGTGATTTGAAATAGAGAGATTTATGCTTACTTGCAATATAAGATCCAAGTTATAGCGACAAATAACTATAAAAAATATGTTTTAAAGGATATTTCAATTAAGAGCGATAGGTGCAGAAAATGCCGCCAATTTCCTGAAACAATAAAACATATAACATCCGGATGTAAACTACTGGCAAGTGTGCAATATATCAATAGACAAAATGCAGTGGCAAATATTATTCACCATACAATAGCCTCGCTATATAATCTGCAATCTGAACCTCAAGCGTACTACCAATATTCACCACCAACTATAATAGAATACAAATGTTATATATTATGCTGGGACCTAGCTGTACAAACTGATAAAACGGTAGTTCATAATGAACCAGATATATCAAACACTTCGAGGTAAAATAAAAAAGGTCACATATTTCATCGATATGGCAATACCATTTGACCAAAACATTGGTAAAAAATAAATATATAGAAAAGACAGAAAAATATCAACAACTAGCAATAGAAGTTGAAAGAAGATGGAAACAGAAATAAGTTCATATTATTCCATTCATTATATCGGTGACGGGTATCACACCAGACTCATTTAAAAATCACCTCACTCAACTTGGCCTGGAATAAAGTCTATAGACCCAGTCACAAAAACCAGCCATACTTCATACATGCAATATAGTAGGATCGTTTCTAAACCAAAAATAATATCTTGTCAAAAGACTGAGACGTGTGTAAGAGGGAGCATTATATTATTATTCAGTAGATCACATTTGCGCCTCAGGAACGACTTATGTTAGTAAGCCCTAACCACCATTCAGTGCTAGAATGAGGGAAACTCAAAAACCTCTTTAGTTACGAGATTTCACACGGTTATTTTGCATATCATCAGTGCATGCTTCTTCGTCTACTCTGATATCAACGTGACGAGTCTGCACTGCACACATACTTAATAGTAAGTTGATTTATGTAAATACCTTTCAAATGAGAGATTTGGATGATTTACCATCACGTAGGGGATATTTACTGTCTATGTGTACTTAACAGTTATAAATGCACTATATATCTTTTGTTTTACACGTTATTTACGTTTTCAGTGCTATTAGCAGTTGTAGCATTTATTAAGCAAAATCTAGGAAATAGTGGTGTGAAAAATGTACTTGCTTTTCAGATGGCCTATAAATTTTTTTTATGTCCAAAGTTATAGGTGTTTGTAAATGGGGCACTTGAAATGGAATGTTGAATTGGGTTTTAATTGTTTTAATTGTTTTCTGGTAAAATATATCGGAAATCAAATTGCTAGATTTGACGAAAACACAATATTTCATATAGTATATTTTTAGTATTATTTAGTAAACATTTACTATTTAACTGTTATAATCTTTCTTTATATAGGCATTAAGCCAAAAAGTTAAATAAGAGATAAATTACTAATGAAATTATCAAAAATTATGGTTCAATAAAGTTTTTTATTTTCTTAAATTTAATTCTAAAATAACAGCTAAGTTATCTACAAACTGACAATTTTGATATTGATATAATTTTAATTTTAAAATAATTTTAATTGTCATATTATATTTCTGTAATTTTTAACAATTCTTAAATGTTAAACATTCTGCCACACATGTGCCTGAAGACACCGAAAGCAGAAATAAGTTTTGTACATTATTCTAAGAAGAAGATAATATTTTGTACATTATTCTAAGAAGAACTGCTACAATTCAGTTTTCTCAGTAAAAAAGTGTTTTTCATTAAAATTCAATGCAAAATATATGCGACCAAAAATAATTATTTTAATGGAACGTATATGCTAATATTTCATTATTTAAAAGATGTAGATAACACTGTTAAAAAGAAAAATGTATTAAAGACAGTAAGTTGAGGTTATATGAAAATAAGCCATTGTAATTCAATGTTGGGGGGTGCATACTGCACGCAAGGCAGTGTTTTCGACATATCTTATATTAAGAAAAATAATAAAATTATTCCTTTGCGTATATAGGTTATAATAAGTAACGTAGAATATAAAGAAATATATAAACAGTATTTCATAGTCTTTATGAAATTTCTGCGGTGTCCTAAAAATTTGTAAGTGGATAATGTACCATTAAAAATACAAACAAATTTCAAAATGGTCAACTAAGAAAAATTCGTTAATAAAAACTTGATTTTTTTATCTTAACCCTTGTTGCTTTCTCTTCGATCTATAGTTAGTACATAATAGCGGTATTTTGAATTTTAAGAAACGATGCTATATAAAAAAAATGAAATTTAAAACTTAAAGCTACAGGCGTAATCGTCACTTTTGTGCTTCTGAAAATCCGCATGCCATTCGCGAGAGAAATTTTCAAAATACTTAAATTTAATGATAACCTTTTCGATTTAGTTAAAGGAATTCAAGTTCATTACCTTATCTACGAGGTTAATTTAAATAAGCAAAGATACTTCCAAATTTTGCAAACTGTAGTAGCGGATTTCCTGGACGATAGATAATTGAGAATTTGCTAGTACCAATTAGATGGTGCTCCACCTCAATGTGGGAATGTAGTCGACAAACAACTTAATGGTTTTAGGGCCGATGAATGAGACGTTTAGGAAATTGGCCAGCAAGATCCCCAGACCTCTCTCCGCAAAATTTTTATGTTTGGGTTGCAATAAAACAAAAACTATAATCGACACCAATTAATTCAAAAGAAGATCTATTTGCCCGAATAAGACGATTATTTGAAGTTTTCCCTGCAGCCAAAATATCAGGAGGTGCTACAGATGGGTTTATTGGAAGAATAAACAATTATTTAAGGCTAGATGGGGATCATATCGAACATAGGAATTAATATTTCTAACTGTATTAGATGATAATTACCTATATTATTTTCTTTTTTGTCACTATTACACGTTATTTATTAATTAGGTATTGAATATCTTTAAGATCATATTTGCTAGTTTCATGCCTTTACTGATGATTGCAACATTTGTAACTTCTTAAAAAACTAATAGCTCTCTTCTCATTATTGGTAAATTAGGGTATCTCTCATTAAATACTATGCAAGTTCCATTATCTTGTTCAATTTTAAAAAAACAACTTATGATGGTTTGAAATTAACTTAACTCGGCATTAAATTTCCACCACCCTGTATGCAATTAAGCCACCTTGAAAGTATGGATAGGAAGCTTAGAGGAAGCTATCCGTTTTATAAATATTGTCGCTTTATCTTTATTACTGTAAAATACACATGGTTTTAAGCTTACTGTCTCTTAATTTTTTTGAAAAAAAATAAAATACCTCGTCGGTTAATTTTAGGAACAGGGAAACTTGATGAAACTCCACCTAAAATTTTGCGTTGAATTCGAAATTGTAAAAGTTGAAAAGAAGGCAACATGATGGCGACTTCCGGTATAACGGAAAGTACTACCTGGTGGCCATTATTTTATTTGAGGAGGACATGCCCAAAATCCCGATATCCCTAATTTTCTAAATACAAATCGAAGTAGTCTCTGAAATGTTCTAATGGATGGTTACCGTGAGACACTCTGTATATTTTTTTACGTTGCATTTTTTAATGTCTAAAAGATATAGTGTTTATAAAACTTTATTTTTTATCCTTTATACCAAATTTAGTTCCACAAAAATAGTATGTAATACTGAAGAACTAAGTAACTTTTTGGCAGTTTCAGCAATACAAGTTTTACTAAAAATAATACAAATATATTAAAATGATAATGATTCAATTTTGCCAAGTTTTCCGAATATGTAAATATTTTTGAGTATTTAGTATCGAGTATTTTAATGTGGACATTTTCATATTTATTAAATCCATTCTTCTCGCTCATTGTCGTTTAATTTTATTTGTAACTTTGGCAGTATTTCTATAAGCTCGTTCAACTTCTCAATTTGTTTATCCTTGCTCTTTATAAATAACTAGCTATATAAATTTACTTAGTGCTTCGAACCGTTATTTATCGATAATTTCACAAATTGCAACCGTGTCTTGTAGAGTCGCTTTTTGCGTACTTCCGTCCAGCACGTTTTACTTATTCAGATATCTTTCAAACACCTAGTTTATATATATTTAACGGTAAAACTAATTACCAGGTTATCTATTTTTAATCTAAGAAAGCACTATTAACTACTTACAACAAAAAATTTGCAAATATGTCATTTGCAAATTTAACTGATTATTTTAACATTTAACTGATTATTTTTACAAACAGCCAGTGTAAGCTACAATTTTCAAATGATTATGCATAGACTAATCCTATATTTTAAATGTTGATGTTTGTATACTGCGCCATCTCACTCTGTTTATTTTATAATCTAGAAAATAATTCCGTACAACTGCAGAAAATAAATGTGGGGCAAGCAATAATTACAGATGTATTTAATTATACACTGAAGGAATAATCTTGCTTACAACCAGTAGTAGGCCATAGTTTTTTGAAATTATTAATTATTTATTTTGGTTCCTTATTTCAGTCAGAATATACTTAATTACAATTTCAACATTTTAGGTACAGATTTTAAAATAAATACTGTTAGCTTTTATAATGGCTCCTTCGTAAACATATTTTTTTATTACTTAAGTGTAGGTATATATATCGATATTTAAGAGATGCCGCACACAGAATATTCAAATGATGCTGAAACTGAGTGAAAAGTTTTATATGCGTTTTCTACAATTATTACAAAAATTAATGGGAAAAAAGTTAATATTTTTCTCATTTCCTATGAAATTTGTTTTTTTTTTATAAATTAATGTTATAATCTGTACAATATCAAACATTATCTAAATTTCAATACTATATATTTGGTAACTTTAAATACCTACTTGCCACATTTTGGAAAACTAAAGTTTATTTTTAAATAGTAAATCTAAAATAAGTGTGCCAAACAAATTTGTTTGAGAAAACTAGACATTTAATTCAGCAGATTATATATTTTTCTCCTTGGTAATTAAATTTATAAGATAATAATGCCATGCTGATCAAAAAATCAATGAAATAATCAATTGGATCATTAATTCGCCAAATACAAATAAATAATTTAATTGTTAGTAAGAAATTTTATCTCTCAATTAAATCTTTTTCTCAGTGTACATTAAACGTTTTAGTTCAGGTGTAAATTCTCGAATTTAATAGTCCATGTCGATGCTACTTTCCTGAAATTCTATTAAAATTTGTGTTTCTATGTATTTCATTGAGTATTTTCACTATCGCATTCGAGAAGTCGCCGAACTATGGGGAATCCTAGAGAATACTTAATAAAAAGAAATAAATTCTGCTGCTACAACAGAAAATTTAGAAAATCAAAAACGTGCGGTCCATAATAATAGGTGCATGATGTGAACTTATCTATATATATTAAAATACGTCGATTCTGTCTCTTTCTCTAAATTCCATCGCCAAATCGACAAAGTTTCTAAACTATCTCCTCCGAAGGTCGCCCCAAGCGTTTCTCGTATGCTTAGGCGTATTTTCGTCCCGTTTCCTACGCGTTTTCCCAATTTAAACGCCTTTTCAAAGAAACTGCAAAATTTTCGTCGATCTTCCTTCGGCAAGAGAGATGCGGCTGCACCGGCGTTTGTTCTCGCGCCTAATGGCCCCGTCACGCCTGCCGAAATCTCGACTTTTCGCGGGACCCACTCGACCCTTTTTCTAATTTTTACGGCTTCGAGAACCCCTTCCTCACGAAAGTTCCGTCCATTCTCTAATCCTTTGAGATTTTTTTTCAAGACCGGACGACCACTACTGCTACGTCTATTTCGTCTTCGAAAATCTCGAGTCGCATCCGTTTCAACTTCTTTCTCATTTTATCTGCCGATGTGAGGTTGCACTAACGACAAGCACCTCCTACGAAAGTTGTTATATTAATTAAAGTTCAGAGAGGTTATTATTTTTCTATGAGAAATATTGTTAACGGAATCAATAATACTGACTACCAAACACTTCTGATTACCAAAATACTGAAGCGAAACGCTTTTCCAATTAGAATATCGATAAAAAAAATTATTTCAGGTTATAATTAACCTGAAATAACTGTAAACAACTATGTAAACACGTACAGTTTACATAGTTGTCTCAACGTCAAACAATAACGAGTGATGCGGTGGCATAATAATGGTATAAGTCGCAGGATTTCAGACAACGAAGCACAGAATTTCGCAATTTCGAATCCCGCTGGATGCATTTCTTTTATTTAAAGTTTCCTTTTTAATTTCAATTATCTATTAGTTTAGTATTTAGTGTAGTTATTCTGTTTAATTGTCCGTAATTTTTATTCTTTCTGCAGGTAAAGTTTGGAATTAATTCGTTCATTTTAGCAGTTTGTAAAATTCATCATTTTACCTTACAAAAGTAAATATCTGCAATATTAATTTTCTGCAACAATTACGATAGCAATATATTTTTTAACGACGTCGTTACACCTTTTCGAAGGGCGGGCGGGGCTCCGAACCGTAGCGGAGGACTCCATTGATAAAATTGATAAAAATGTTTACCAAAAATGAATTCTATTTCAGTACCTTAGAAAATGATGTTTTACCATCAAGAATAGACTACCCTTGCAATTCATCAAAATATTATTAAGAAAAATCGTTTAGTATAATTACATCATCATTCAAGATACAAAATGTCAGCTTTCTGTCTCTAAATTTATTATTTCATATACAAGGGATTATCCCAAATTTCTTTAGTATGTATTTTTTTAAAAACAATATTATCCTAGATGCTTTTGTCGGGGCTTGGACCCCCGGTAGGGCTATAAATGGGAACGAAAATCGCGTTAGCAATTTTCTCCTATTTCTAGTCCGTTTCAATTAAATTATAAACAATATGGAAACGTTTAGGTTAACTAAATATTTAACAAATAACCTAATAGAAAGTGATCCTTCTATTACAAGGCTCATCTCGTAAGTCAGCATTAAGTGTAAAAGTCAAAGTGAGTAAGAATAATACTTATTAAAATAGCCTCAATCAGCTTTGTGACTTCAGCACATCACAATCATTGTCCAACTTGATCATAGACTTGTGAATCTTGTCAAGTGTTATCCCACGACATAATTGTCGATCAACGACTTTCTGTTTATGGGTACGCGAGAATACTCATTTCCAAAGTTGTGCGAGTGTCGACAATAACAGTAGATACTCGAAAATCGAGCGGTCCAACATTTTTGATATGCACAACATATGATTTGGTAACTTGCGAAACCAAATAACTTCAGTTATAGTGATTAGAAATGTCAGCGAAATTAGAAAACATAGAATCTATGCATACCAATCGATCTGCAGACTAGAAACTTGTGAACTTAATAAAATTTGTATTTTAAATGTGATTATTTTAGAAAACATTAGGGGTTTACAGAGTAGGGAAAACATTTTTTCCAATATAGAATAAGTACTTACAAGTAAATACATGCTCGAAGATATTGGGTTACACCCTGTAAAAGTTCATCAGCATTCAAAACCATTAACATTTTATTATAATTAATGGTTAGTCAAACTTAACAGTCTCTATTTACATTTTAAATAGGAAAAATACTCTAATTATGGTTTGGTGCAGTGCTGGTAATCGATTAATTCTAAAGCTCTGCAAAATATTATTGTTTTACTTTCAAGAACAAATATAGGTGCCATAAGTAGTGGTTTTATATGTAATTTATAATTCCTATGTTCTATTGATTTGTTATTACGTATATGGTTTTGTTAATTCAAAGATATTATTTCATGCATGTTGATTATTATATTAATAACTTCCTTTTGTAGATAAAATATAGATTTTTGCTATTATATATACAGTGTGGTGATAAAGTAACGCACAAAATTCAAAACTTTTATACAGAGTGATTTTTCAAAAACGCCGTGACAGGTCGAATTAGATTTTCAAAAAGACACGTGTTGACATGAAAAATTTTGTTTTATCTGCTTTTTTTTTAGAGTTGTGATGTTTTCATACATTTTCGAAATTGCAATTCCGTGTATTTTAATGGTACAGTGTATTTTCCCAGTACAATGGTACCCCATATTAGGGGTTTGCTACTTACTGTTTACAAAATGCAGGCTGTTTTTGAGAAGAATACAATACCGACCCTGCATGGAAACCCTACACCGAAGAAATAAGCCTGAAACGGTAACTACATATTTGCCCATAAAATTTTGTAGTTGAATAAAATTGAAATGTTGTAGACCAAGTTCGTTGTTATCTTAAATTTCAAAGTATTGTAGTAAACGGGTATAAATTTTAATGTAATTTGGGAACTCTTTACTATATTCTGTATTAAATTTCATATTGTAAATTCTAAAATGTGGCTATAGTGAAAAACTATGTGTAGGCTTTATTAAAACATTGCTTGTATTGATCACCGCCAAAGTTGTTAAGATTCAATTATAGTGTTTCTTATTACAAATTGTGTCAAGTATCACCACAACAACCGCGTTTGGACATCTACATTACGGTGTTTTTAATTCTACAAAAAAATATGATGACAGTGCGTGTTGTCACAATGCTACTGATCAACATCATACAAGTCTGGTACGCAGTCGCAGTAAGCCGCGATGACCATTTTTTATCACGACCACCTCAATTATGTGTGGTGTCCAGACTCCACTCCAGCTATTTGATTTTAATTTTGAAGGAAAATTGGATTTGTGGGTGTGGTAATATCGTGTGTGCATGTGACGGATTTATCAACAAGGCAAGCTTGACAATTACCGCCACATACTAAAATACGTATTTATAGATACTACCGTTGAGTGAAATATTGTATATTCAGTTACTGATACTAACATCACCAATGTCCCACCTCAACCTTTATTTTTATGCCTAAATGTTTCAAGGACTATTGGTACAAAACATGTTATTGGTACATTGTAAATGTGTTTATCGAAATACCTAAAAACATTCATTGTATTATGTTGAAGTAATGAAGTTGGGGAAGGCCCGATGTGATATTGACTTGGCATTTATGAAACAATGGGGAAAATTAAGTCTTTTTAATTTAAAAATTGCAAATTAAAAAGGAGAAAATATGTACCTATATTCTGAATTCGCTGTTATATCTCGAAGAGATGTATTATATTATTATCCTTGTGTTGTTCGTTCTAGATTGCTGACATCTATATCAGTTATATTTAACAAATTATTTCAATGACAAAGTAACTAATCTACTTAATTTTCTCTACTAATTGTATTGTCATTAATTATGACTAAAACTGACTATAAAATGATAACTTAACCAAATTACTTTCATTTCTGTGACTTTTACGTTTATTTATATCAAATATGCATTCAAAGTTTCGTCCGAATTTTCATACTTTTGCAAGATTACCTAATAGCTAATATCAATTTCCTATTATAATTTTATTGTATGGGTTGGTTGGTTTAAGAATGAAATGTAGTACATATAATTTGAACAGAGAATGAATCATTCTCTGTTCAAAACGTACATTGTGCATTCTTAAACAATAAAAAAGATGAAAAACAAAATAAAACCAACCCATATAATAAAATTGAAATAGGAAATTGATATCAGCTATTAGGTAACCTTGAAAAAGTCCGAAAACTCGGACGAGACGTAGGATATTTGTTCATATATCTGGCTGAATGTCCTCTTCTTTTGTTTTTCATTGAAGAAATAAATTCAATTTAAACAGTTAACGACTTTTCCAATACCATATAAAATTTATTGTACTAATCCCATCCTTCTTTTTCAGGTACGTAAAAGAGATATTATCTACCTATTACTGGGGCAGTCGGTGAGTGAATTTGTTTCTGATACCAATTTTAGATGGCTTTTATTAATGTTGTGTTAAATTTTGTTAAGTCGACTACCCAATTGGCAAATCTTTGCTTATATGAACAAGAAAAGTCTGACAGAAGCCAACGACTTGAATGTGTTATTTTAAATTTCTTGACCGCAATCCACGGTTTATCTTTAACCTAAACTTTATAATTTAATAAGTTACTTAATAAATGTTATTGCCTTCTGAACAGCATCAGTTTGTGTTGGGATCCTATCGCATCTTCGTCTGACTGTAAGATTAAATAATATTTTTTTACTTTGTCATTCCGTACTTTTTAGTACGTCAACATTAAGATGGCAGAAACATCTGCCTGGAACAGTATGTATGCCTGTTTACTTTTAGCTTCCAGATATACCACTGTCCTCGCCACACCTACACCTATCATCTGTCACACGTGAAGCAAAAGTTAGCACACTTGAAATTAGAGGGTGAATTTAGTATTACCTTGCTCCCTCCTACTTCTCCATTCTCGGAAATATCTTTTGTGACCTTATGGTCTCCCGCTTTAGCCACATTCAGAGCAGACTTAGGAATTTCAATCTCCAACCTACAGGCGATCGTTACACAACCCTATTTTTTCCTCCAACTTACAAATACTGAACTGGCGCCATCTTACGTCTGGCTGACGCAAAAAGTAGCAAGTGCACTGCGCGTCTTTGGTTTGAGACAAATACCCTCACATTACTGAAAAAATCATCGCTCTCTCGTAATCCAAATGGGAAGCAACGGCAGACCCATGACCTTTATCCTATATCCCTTTCCAATAACCAAGGGCTGTTACCCTACTGTCCTTGTTAACTGTCAGAAGTTAGCCTCTACAGATCCCCAAATAAAGACTTGGAGAGTAGGGCCGATCGATAGTAAGTAAAGTGTTGAAGTTAAACAAAGAAAAAGAACGGTACATGGGTGGGTCGAAGTATCAATATCTATGGATGGGAGACGTGATACGGGTGACAGAGGTCAGAGGTGTGACCACAGAGGTAGTATGTGGGCTTGGCTTTCAGCTGCGATACCCCTGTAAATAATGAGGTATTTTCCAGTATTATGTTATTTGTTTTTATTTAACTATCTTATACTAATATCTTGTGTCTTTATTTCCAAATTGAAGATATGTTTATTTGGGGACTTATTATAGTTAAAAAGTAGTCAAGTTTGCATGACAGTCCTATAGAGACTTATCACAATTGATAAAAAAAATTAATCGTGTCAGTCAACGGTGTCTTTATTTTCTGAATTATCATAATACATTAATGAGAGCCGTATAAGTACAATAAGATCCAGAATGGTAGACCGGATTCTGAACCCACCTTGACCCATTTTCTATCAAAACTGGTTTCCGTTTGCTCAAATTACTTTCTTTCTTATTGTTCGATTTCGAAACCTGATCAGTTGACAATAGAAAATAAAGTAATATTAAAAAACGGAAACCAGTTATGATGGCAATTGGGAGAGGGTGCGTTCAGAATCCAGTCAATCATTCTAGATCTCTCCATATGAGTAACTAAATAATAAGAGACGTCGTTTCCTTGTCTTTCATTGAAAGCACGCATTGAACTGGCGCCATCTTACGTTGGGCTGACGCAAAAAGTAGCAAGTGCACTGCGCGTCTTTGGTTTGAGACAAATATAACTCAGAAATGAGTAGAGTCTGATACAATAGATGTCGCTGCATAATAAGCTTGGCGGTAAATTTAAATATACCATAATATACAGTGTAAGATACACATGGAATAAAATTCATAATCATCGAGTACAAATTTTCGTAAAAAATTACATGTTCAAATATCAAAATTCACCTGATTTTTAGGAAATTATGTAGTCAATGATTTATGAATTTTATTTCATGTAAGTTACACGCTATATAATAATGGTATAAGGGAAAAATAAATCTTTTAGTATATCCATTAAAAAAGGTATAATTATTTTCACATTTTAAGCAATGACTTAAAATTGTAAAAGCAGTAGTGTTTTTTTAAATGCATGTGCTTATATTTATTCTGTTATAAATAGAGAAAGAAAAAATAATTACTAGTAATTAATAGCGATTAATATGATAAAAAATAGGCATACTTACCCTTATCTGTCTTTATGCAAAATATTATTGTTAGATACATTTATTTCGAACTACATTGGTTCTCATCAGTACGATGTACTACTAATTTTTTTTCTGTGAAAATTGAAATTTTCACAGTATAAGTAACAAAAATCAGTAGCATCGTAGACATATGTATGTACCATTGTTAAAAAAACTCTTAATATTCATTACAAAATTAAAACAACTGCTCCAGTAAATAAACATACATTTGACATAAAATTGGAATAAAACATTGGAATCAATACATATACCAAGTAATGCCATTAGTTAAAAATAAAATATAATATTCTTAAAACAAATAAGTTTACATAATTTGCGAACTGATTCTATCCCAGACATTTCCCTGCCTGCGGTTACTCTGAAAAACTTTTTATTTCTGTAAGATGTATCTGTAATATATGAATAATATATATTCTTGCAGTTTGGTGTACAACAGCGATTTATAATCCTTCCAGGCATTTTATATTAAAAAGTAAAACAAGCAAAAACAGTAAGACAATTCAAATAATAAGATGATCGATTCACTAATTATCTTAACTACTTGCGTTCCATTAAATTTTAGACTAAAACAGAAAACAATGATCAGAAAGCACTACATACCTGTTCCGCGCTGTGATACAAATACAACTAAAATCTAAAATCTAACGTCATTTCTCATTTCCCTAATTTTTAATTTTTATTTTGCTGTTTCTCAAATTAAAATTTTATTTCGCTGATGTCATCATCTGCACTTATTCCAATATGTCGTTGATCTCATAGATAAAGTTGATCTGGTGACTGGACCGATGGAACAGTTTCAGAGCTGCTCGTAGTAGTAAACGAGGGGGTTAACCGACCTGAGGATACACTGGATTTTTGTGACTACCATACAACGTTCCTGATGTTGACGGCACAGGTTCCTTAATGTTTTCAGCAGTTTGGGTTTGATTAGGAAACAAAGTAGGTACAGCATTTAGTTTCAGTTTCCTTTTACCATCTTCTCGGGTTTTTTTCCACATCTCGGGAGCAAAATGAACCTTAGAAGTAGTATGAGAATATGTGATAACTTAAAATAATTTAACACCACCTAAGTACCTCACATATACCAGTACGATCTGTTGGGATCCAACAACCTTGTTTCATATTCATTGTTCACTCTTTACGTTGTTTTTCATTTTTTGGGAAGTATTTCATTACGAAATCATGTTCACTTCTATTTGAACAACCTTTTACCGAACAACCCACCATGCTATGATCTGTGACCATGCCAGACCATGCTGGACAGTTTGATCTAAAAAAAGTTAAATGTGATGTGATATGACATATGACACATGATTTGAAATTCTATAGAATACAAGAAAATTCCTACCTCGCAAGTAATAAGTAATCAAATGTTTTCGAATTTCGAATAACACTTTTAATAATCTCTCTGAAATAAAATTACAGGAAAAAAACACAGAATTCACACAAAGCGTCACTAACTACGTTTGTCTCGTAAAAAGTCAAGTCATTTTATACAGTCAACAGCCAACTCTACAGGTTGTACTATCAACTTTGCTCTTCTTTCCGATGTGTCACAGTTTTCTGTAGCCATTTTCTACCGAAAGCAGTATTTGCGTCAGCCCCACGTTAGGTGGCGCTCATGCACGTGATCCTTGCCGCCCTATCCTTTCAAAGCGTCTTATTTAGTTAGTCATATGGATCTCTCTGTATAAATACAAGTTACAAGCACCGTTACCTTAAATAATGTGCACGCAAGTAGGTTTGTTTGTCTTCGCGTGCGAAATCGAATTATTACAGTAGGACTACTTCGTATACCAATTTCTGGGGAATTGTGCGTAAAACTAGTTTACACATGGCGTGCGCGACCATAATGTAGTATGCGGGCTGGTTGCTTCCGCGAGATACGTTTTCCGTTCCCGGCTAATTCCGCCTCCGCACTTTCACCCCCACGAATTCACTGCCTTCGCCATTACGCTTAATCTTGACTTTGTTAGAACGCCACGAAACATTTTCAATACGATCATTTTACTTCACAACTTCTAGCCTGTCGTCTTATCGCATATAGTAGAGTTTGCCGATGTTCTTTGAGGATTTTATGTAAATTTACAGTATAGTGTAAAACTTATTTAATTTGTCAGGATAGACTATAATCAAATAATAAAATGCGGAAGTATTATGTTATCATTGCTAATATTTAAGTTTTCCTGTTGAGCTAATAACGAGCATCATTCTATCTCAAGTAGTCAGTACTTAAATTGCTGTAAGTAACCGGTATAAAGTAGCATAATATTTCTTTAGTAGTGCCGTTTAACAGTGTTTGCGAATTCAGTAATGAAGAGAAAATTGAGAAAAACTAAACAAAAGGAAAAATCAAATTAAATATTTTCAGAAATCCTATTTGCTTACTTTAGATATTTATAAAATCTTGAGGACTTTTAGATAGGTATTTCAAATACTTTTAGAAAGAGTCACATCTATGTTTAATAACTATCAACTCACATATTTGTTTTAATCAAATGTTTTATCTAATATACTGGTATACAAATGGGATGTTTATTCAGTTTTTTATTTAGTCGTTCATCACATGAATAGAAATAATCGATTAATTCAAAGTATCTAAATAATCATTAAATAATCACATAGATAAATAATTTTAGACAGTATTGTTTCCAATAACTACAATATCTTCGTGTTTAGCGATGTCTCCCAATAATTTTAAAATACCTTTTCATTTATCAATCTGTTAATTTAAAATTTTTATTTTTTTAACACCCCATACAGAAATTCATGAAAGATTTCCGCCCTTTTACCTTTTTTGTTTTCTGATCTAGACAAAATAGGTCAATATACCTAATAGTTTTATATTTTTTTATCTGAGCGCAATTAAAAACCAATCTAGCATCGTATTTCAGAAGCTTGTAATGATATTAAACCCCTTAATTATTCCCCCACCCCCCTTTATCAGTCTTTCATCAATAAACTCGTAAGAGAAGGTTTCTATTCAGTACCCGATTATCAAATCTCTATTGATATTGTCACATAGGTTTCCCTAGTCTTCTCAGTTTTCTATAATACTATTTATCGTTGTGTGGGTAACTTTTAATGTACTAAATAATTGTAATTTGTAGGCAATAGATAGTCAGAAATATCGTACTTATATCACAGCAATAAATGTTCTGATATTCAAAATATTATCTATATCCAGTGTCTATCAACAGAATAATTAAATGAATACACGAGTTGATGCACCTTCCCATCAAAAATGTACCATCTCTGGATAAAACTTTAGATCCAATCTAGTCCAATTCAATTTAATTCGAACTCACTTTATTTACTGCACTATTGAACTAGTCGTATAAATTTGAGACTAGGAATTTTATTTTGTTTTAAATTAAGTACCGGAAGTTATCCGCTGAAAACCTGTTGGAAATGAAGCTATAAAATTTATACGATACGGCCAAAACTTTAATTTCACTGGCTCACTTGGTTTTCTATAGTCTGGAAATTATACAATGTTAATAAATTTAATTGTATAAAACAGATATTTTCCATAAAACGGTAATTTCTTTTCGCGCGTTTATTTAAATTTTTTATTAATTTGGAAGATTAATTATATAGAAACATTAGATACCTATATCTCAAAATGTGTATTTCCATGTAACTCAGCATAATTAGAATAATCTGACAATAACTAAAAGTACAAAATTTCCATTTTCAATTAAATCTTCAACCATATCGCTTGCCTAAATTGAATGAGAGCGAAATTAGTGTCACTCCCGTTTTAGTAGGCTATTGAGGAGATTAGTGTATTACCTTATAGCGTCTAATATTACACTGTAGGTGTCTAAGAATGACTTGTAAACGTGTGCAACCATGATTACATTAATTAAAGCAAATGGATTAAAGTGGGACGTGTTCTGTACTGGAAATCGTCACATATCCATAATTAACGGTGATAACAGGTTAGTCAGCTTTCATCCATATATCCCACTTTAATTGAACAGTCCTAACGCAGCTTCACCTTGTCTTTAATTACATTATTACGTATGTAATCGCATAGAATTCACATATTCTTGTAAACTTTCTGAACTGCCTCTCGATTTTAACTCAAACATCAATAATATTAGTGTGTCACTTGAATTATAAAAATATATTGGAACCCATATATCATGAAGATATATGGGTTCCATATATCTCCATAATATAATATCGAAACACGATTAAATCAAGATGTAATCTTTAGTTGATATTTTCAAATTAAAATTTAAGTAAAATTGAAAATGTATCATTACTTTTAATATACCCTCTATAGATTTGATAATCTAGTACAAATATTGCCAAAGCTTATTTATCTAGGTATTTCATTGTGTTAAAAACAGCAAATCTGTTATTAAAAATATATTCTTGATTTCCATGAAATTGTTCTTTAAATACTGGATCAAGCAACAGGATTGAACGATTTTGAAAAGCTTGTCATGGAAAAACAAATGAAGTCATGCTTGTCAAAGTGCGATTTTGTGGTTCTGTCAGTTTGGCAATTAAGTGTGTTATGGCTAATTGGGAAATAAGCCAACGCGTTTTTGCGGTAAAGTGTTTTATTACTACGCAATCTGTAGTACAGACACAAAGGTGCAATGAATGAAAGTTCGCAATGAATTTCATGTGCCACGCCGCGGACGCATTCCAACAAGAAACACGATTTTAGATCGGTAAGATGTTTTGAAGAAACCAACAGCGTCGTATCAAAAGTTTCTTGGTGGTACCTACTCGTACAATTCGTACTGCAGAAAATATTGAAAAGACCAGGCAATCAGTTGAGCGAAGTTCATTGCGTTCTGCCGTCAGGCACGTGATTGCTGTGAATATTTCAGATCGAAGCTGAAAACGCATTTAGCATGAAGACTTTACGCTATCACCGATTTAAAATACAGATTGTTCATAAGCTTAATGGCATTGATAAAGAAGCCCGTTCACGTTTCGGCAGACAAATGTTAGAACTGTTAAATAACGATCCAAATGTTCTCAATGGGCTTATAATGTCGGCCGAAGCCCATTTTCATCTAACTGGGTATGTTAACAAATAGAATTTTCGTTATTGGGCATATGACAATGCAAGCGAGCTGCATGAACGACCTCTTCATGGCCAAAAAGTGACAGTATGATGCTTTTGGCATAATCGGACCATACTTTTTTTAGTAAAACAACCACACCGTTATCGTCAATTCTGAGACTGATATGTTATGATGTTGGACATATACATATGTGAATTTAGAACTAGAAGATACTGCAAATGTGTGTCGACGAGCATGGCGGACATTGCCAACAATAAAGTCCATGTTTCAGTACCAGTTGTTTGAATCGCTACATTTATTTTCTCACAGCAAGCTTTTTAAAAGAGTTTAATTCTGTTACCGGACCATGTAGATATTATGTAATAGCCTTCAGTTATAATTTCTCATGCCTGTATTTATGCGTACATTTAATTTTACAATTAAAATATAAAACCTTTTATCATTTTAGGTTAGCTACAGGTTGACTGCAAAGAGAATTGTAACTGATAAATTTTAGTTATACTCGCACAATGAGGTACAGAATAGCAAACACAATTCCTTTCACCCTGATTTCTACTGTACGTTTTCACATAATATGTCCCTTCGGGGATAATATTAGGGTCGCGAAATATTTGACCCTTAGGTTAACTCGTAACTAAGAGTTTCAACCAACTCAAGTGGTATGAAAAAAATATTTTCATGGTAAGAGGTAGTGAGTAATTAAAAATTATGGAAATTAACGTTATAGAAATTAGAAGAATGAATAGGAATAAAAAATGTAAAAGTACTTACGCAAGTAACAGGGCCGCGTTGGAAGCTCAGGGCCTAAATGAAGTACATCTTTAGACCTGGAAATAGGGGGTCGTTTCTACGGAAATCCATCAATTTTTAATTAAATTCTGACACATATAAGGCTTACAATCATACGGGTAGGAAACCGGCTCCACATATACGCCACGGTGAGAAATGAGTGTAAGTTTTAGGCGTTGATATGAGCGGTTTATGTGAGTAATATGTGTGACTGTCTCCCTAACTAATGAGATGTTCCTCATTCTTGTACTAAATGGTGTTTAGAATTTACCAACCTAAGTCGCTCCTAGCTGCTAATTCAACCTACAAAATAATAATATACCGCCTCTGTTCCACACAAACCCTTGATTTCCGGGCTAATCATATTTCTGTGATAATAGTTAGCTGACAGGAACTTCGAAATATCAATAGTATATTGAAGTATTGTCATAATCTAAAATTATCGGTAGTTAATCATTGGCGAGTCGAACGATATCTACTGTATTATTAAGAACAGAAAAGAAGGGTATTATTAATTATTATCCTACATGAACTGTGTAGGAAGTACATAGCAAGTACTCACGGACTTCCAATGTATTTATTTATTTATTTTTTTTATCACTTATATTATCGGAGACATTTATCGATTCCACTTAGTTGCGCGTCCTATTAAATACTTCACTCTTTTCCAAGTTTTCAAATCAACAGATCGGTTTAGCGTTATAAATAAAATAGATACTGTTTGTGCTGCAAGAAAAAGGACCATTTAAGGCTAAAGAATTAAAAAATATCAACACTGACTCTTTTCAAAATATTTTGCATAAAAATACTTAAGTATAAATAACATATCAGAAATGTTGATAGGCATAGATCAAATAGAGTAAGATAGATGGCTCAGCTGCGTGAGGGCGCCTACTTTTTCTTTACATGTTTTGATGCATTGGTGATATATCCTACTCTCCTGGCAATATACTTTTAGGGACCTAAACAAACTGTGCCAGAAGAATAAATACTTTCCATAAGTTTCCATTATACGGAAGTATGAAATTGTAATCCAACCTCTTTAAGATGGGTCAGCGTTTCATAACGTTTGCTTTCATCCAATATGACAGAAGAGTAAACACGGAGCTCTTGGGGCACGTTTGAAACGAATATCCTACAGAGTTAATTGTTATGTTCCATAAAAGCACGTACCATGCCTGGAAATCTATTATGCGCCAATTCAATTTGGCTTTGTTCCGTCTGAACATATACATTCTCCATATTTGCTAGCTTTACTTATCTAGATTTCCTAAAAGAGGAATAATGGAATGAACTTTTTATCCCATCTGCTCATCTGCTCCAAACAGTATGGCCGACAGTTTTTCAATTGTGCCTTGGAAATATTTGATATCCACTAGTAGATTAAATTGATATGCTAATTATATGTAGCATAGCATTGTCTGGTCATTGCATTGCATTCTATGCTACATTGTCTTTTAGTTAGAATATTTGCAGCTATAGAAAGTAAAAATAGATAATGTACTGAGTGTGCAACTAATTTAAATCCGTAATTAAAATTTTTAGTTTAGACCATATGGCACCGTTACATTATATATCGATAAATTCTATTAGTTTGTTCCGCTTCCGTACCGTTTCCACTAGAAGTAAATATCAACTATTTTATTTAAAATGGAATACCCTGTATATTTACATATTTCAATATATTTTATCACTAATATAGTGTTTCATGGGTCTATATCCAATCGCAAAGGAGATGTAGCTAAAAGAATGTACCAACCAAAACATCCATTCAACTTATGCAACACGTCCAATACAACAACACATCTCTCATAGCACACTCTTGAACAGACATGTATTATTAGATGTACATAGACTACATTGTTATTAGATATAATTTTTACAGGCAAATAAATATTAGAGAATCCACAGAATAGCTAAGTTGAGCGTAGATATACCCTACTTCATAACAACCTAGTATCGACAAATATTTTTGCAAATTTTAGCGAGTAAAAGCGGTAAATTCAGAATCGTTTACTACGATCGAAGCTTCCTAAAACTTGTTTAAAACATCAACAGACCGGTTTTTTAATGTACCTATGAACAAAACAATTTTTTTGCATAACAAAATAGCGACAAAAAAGCAGCAAATTATTAGACTATGCTGAATTCGATTTGCTCGAATTCGAATTCGGAATTCAATTTCGACTTGTTTTTCTCAGTTCCTACATTTACAGTCGATTTAAAATGTTTTGATAGTGCAATGACCAGAAACCGTAGCAAGGTCGGTAGGTACCGGCCATGGGCGCGTGCATTTACACTTTTAAATTACTCTATGTCACTTTCAATTAATTGCACTTTAATTCAATTATTTCAAGCTCTAAGTAAACATTAGAAAGCACAAAACATAAATAAAAATGCGCACGATGTACCGAAACCGTACTACGCACCTAAACTCTACTCAGATGATGGATGAAAGCAGTAAGCAGTATTTTCAGCATATTGAACAGAAACATTTTCTATCCACTCCCGGCTTGTTGGGCGGTGTTGGCACTTTTTTATGTTCAGTTCGAGAAATGAAGGAATATAAAATTTAATCAATAAAGAAAACATTTTCGCATTTGACAGAAAAATAGGAAACAACCTGGGCTACGCGACTTGTATTTACAATATAATAGTCCCAATAGTACATACAACATTAATTTTGGATGTAAGTGGTGTGTATAAAAGCTTCCTCTGTGTCCTTCTGATATATACATCCCATATATTGATATTATAATGTTCTTTAATGATAATCGTAAATATAAATAACATTTATATAATATTGTCGAATTAGATGGAGAAATTTGATAATTAAGTGTGACAACAATGCAGCGTGATGTTTGTTGATATTTCCGGTAAATGCACTATCAATACTTTTTATTTCGACTTTTACAACTTAGTGTGTTGAGTCAATCAGATTAATATATTAGAGTTTTATAGATGTTCCTGTTCTTATCCTGACAACGTAACAATAGACCACATCTAATTCTATTTACAAATACTTCTACTAGCATAAAATTCAATTTACCTTGAAAAGAAACAATAGACTATATGTATAAAGCCAGCGATAGGCGGTAATCGCAGAGAATCACTGAAACAAGGTGGTGTTACCGGAAAGCAGTTGCCCTCTTCATAGAGTTCTCTGGGGAACAATGAACGAAATTTATTGCTGTTCGACTTCTTATTAAGGTATAATAAGCATGTGTTATTAAATAGTTAAAATACACCTGCAAGGCAAGTTTTGAAATGAAGATGAGCTTTACGTATCCATTACCCCATTATTCAACATTATTCAAATCTATTTTATAATTCTAGTGTTGAATTATACCAACTTCGTCATCACTATTGACATCTGGATAGGTATACTATTTTATCAAATGACAGAACTAATCCAACGTCTATCCAACGCATTTAAATTCACAACTGATAATGTACCTAATAATGACAACAATTTTGCTGTAAAATGTTATGTAATATTTCTTTAGGTGAGATTCCCATTAATTTTTGCTTAATAACTACTTTACAGATTAACCCAAGAGCATAACTTTGCCAAACTATGTAATTACCTGGTACCTGAATGAATTATAATTATACAATACACCACGCGATAGGTTACAGAACAGAGGTATATATATATAATTAATAAGATCTGTTATTATTGATACTGGGTTCTAGAAGAAACATTTCATTCATTATTTTTTCGCTTAATCTTTACTCAGGTATTGTTGATTGTAGCAAACTTCTTTAGCATCCAATTTTCTTGGTGCCAAGGGCTACCTCTCCGCAAAAACAAGTGTTTTATTTACTTTCTGCTAGTACTAATTTGTTGTTAAAGTCACCCATTTATTTCATGGGCAATGAATTTAACAAGTATATAACTCCCGTGATATTTTTAACCAATCCCTTTTTACATTTTCTAATTAACTAAAAATGATACTATTTTAAAGTTTTTCTTGTTAATTTGTAAAATTCTGATTTCGTTGTTAATACTTATATCAATCATTACAGTTGTTTTTGCTTATCTAAAATTTTCTTTATTTCTTATTTAACGATTTAAAAAATCGTATACGTTTGTTAATAATATTAATTCTATTTTAACCCTTTCACTCATAAATTTATGGTCTTAAGAAATAAACATCTGATGTACTGAGAATTTATTTATTTATTTTTTTTATGATTTTTAAAAGCTTTTTTATACCTTTAGGTCAACCATTAGCGAAAGAGTTAAATGATATAGAGGGTTATTCAGAACTTATCTCTAAAAATTTGAGGATATGTGCATCTTTAAATAAGAAATCGATATCACCAAAAAAATTCATAATAAAAGTCTTAGGATTTCCCGTAAACAATGTTTAAATTTATACCATTATAAAGGACTACGTAGATGGGCAACTGTACTTCAACGACATCGGATATACCACATTTCGACAAAAAACAGTAAACAAGTTTTTTGTACCTGAAACGCCTGGTTAAGACGGAGCGAATAGAGTTGGAGTGGGGATGATATCTCTATATAGTCTATCAGTCATCAGTCTATGTGTATCGCTCTCCCAGTGCGGGTGTTTTATTTATCGTAGGAGTGTTAAACTGTAAAATTTTCAAAATGGCTCATGTGTACAGTAATGCTGAGTTAATGGACATGATTCTTATTTAAGGCGAAGTTGAACAAAATTCATTGGCAGCTTCGCGCTTGTTTGCGGAACGATTTCCCAATCGACACACGCCAAATTATGCAACTTTTACGGCAGTGGTACAACGTGGCCGTGATACTGGTAATTTACGTGCAAATCCTGGACGAGATGGTGGCCCGGGACGACCACAACTTATTTTAGCAGCTGAAGAACAAGTGTTGAATCTGGTCCGTGAAAACCCGCGAATAAGTACAAGTCAGATCGCTGGTAACAGTGCCCCGTTACCAGCGGATTATCAATTACGAGTTAGGTTTTGTGAGTGGTTGTTGCAGCAAAATGCTGAAAATCCCCAATTTACTGCTGATGGACAAAAATTAGAACAGCTTTTGTAACAAGGTATGTGCAAATTTTTTATGAATTTCATGTTTCTAATACCTAGTAATCAAGTAGCGCAATTTTTTAAAATTAGTGTAACAAAATTTTATTCATTTTAAAGACACGTCACTTTGGTCACATCTATCTATCTTTAAGTTTATTTTAAAGTAAAAACGCTGCAAATCTCTTTTGCGCCGGGTGTCGATATACTCTCAGAACTTCCGAAGTTTTTTTCGTGCTAGCCAGTTTACATTGTCAGTCCCAAGGTCACTCCATTACAGTGGACCAGTATCCAGCGGCATGCAATGAAAAATTTTTAAATAGTTTTCAGAACCCGCCAAATATTTTTTTTGCTCTACCACATTTGTACATGTATGTTGAACATCCCCAAATTTTATGATGGATAAGTTCTGAATAACACTATAGATACTGTTAGGCAATAGAGCTATTTGGTATTATTAATAAATAACTACCGAATCCATATATAATCATTATTGTAATTAAGTGAAATGTGAAATAATCATGAAAGAAGATATTACATACCTATTTCTAAATATAAATGAGGCCGCTGTGTTTAGCAAATGTAATATTTTTTGCAATATTGGTAATCACTATTGCAGGAAAATTATACATGTCTAAAGTTTTACACAAGCATGTATACACAACCCAGAAATATTTAGGGAATGATAGGAACTACAAGGCGAAGATAGGTATGCTACATTTCATGAAATAACTCTCCGCCCGCCAGAACTCGCTTCAGCAAAGGATTCCTATGAAGAACTTCTACGTTATCTGTATATCCATATATATTAAAACGGCGTTGATTCTGTCTCGCTCTAAATTCCGTCGCCAAATCGACAAAGTTTCTAAGCTATCACCTCCGAGGGGGGATCGTGAAACAATTCCCGCGGGCGACCAAAGGTCGTCCCCAAGCCTTTCTGCTATGCCTAGGCGTATTTTCGTCCCATTTCCTACGCGTTTTCCCAAGTTAAACGCTTTTTCAAAAAACCTCTGTAAAATTTTCCTCGATCGCTGTTTGGCGAGAAAGATGCGACTAGCACTAGCGTTTGTTCTCGCGCCTAATGGTCCCGTCACGCCTGCCGAAATCCCGACTTTTCACGGGACCCCCTCCACCCCTTTTCTAATTTTTACGGTTTCGAGAATCGCTTCACACGAAACTTCCGTCCTTTCTCTAATCCGTTAAGATTTGTTCTCGAGACCGTACGTCGAGTCCTTCTACGTCTATTTCGTCTTAGAAAATCTCAACTTCTTTCTCGTTTTTTCTGCTGACGTGATATTGAACTAACAACAAGCACCACCTACAAAAACTGACAAATTAATTAAACTTCAGATTGGTTATTTTCCTATGAGAAATATTGCTAACGGAATCAATAGTACTAACTGTCAAACACTTCTGATTACCAAAATAGTGAACCAAAAAGAATTAGAATATCGGTAAAATTTTATTTTTGAGGTTAACACGTACAGTCTACATACTTAACTGTCTCAGCGTCAAACAATAACGAGTGACGCGGTGGCGTAATTGTTTAAGCGCAGAACTTCAAACATCATAATGCTGAATTTTGCAAGTTCTAATCACGCTAGTGGCAACTTTTTTTTATTTTACTTTTTAATTCCAATTATTTATTAGTATTATTAGTGTTTAGTTATTCTCTTTCATATCCATAGTTTTTCTTCTTTCTGCAGGTAAAGTTTGGAATTAATTCGTTAATTTTGGCTGTCTGCAAAATTCATTATTTTAGCTTACAAAAGTAAATATCTCCTACAATATTAATTTGTTGCAACAATTATGACAGCAATATATTTTTAACGCCGCCGTTACGAAGAGCAATCGGGGCTCCGAATCGTAGTGGAGGGCCCCATTAAGAAAATTGACAAAAATGTTTACTAAAAAATTTATTCTACTTTCAACACTTAAAAAATGATGATGTTTTACCATAGAGAATAGAATATCCTTACAATTCATTAAAATATTATTAAGAAAAATCATTTAGTATGATTACATCATCATTCCAGATACAAAATTTTCGGTTTCCTGTCTCTAAATTTATTATTTCATATACGAGGGATTATCTCAAATTTCTTTAATATGTATTTTCTTAAAAATAATATTATTCTAGATGCTTTTGTACCCCCGGTAGGGCTAGAAACTGGAACGCAGCGATTTTCTCCAATTTCTAGTTTTATTCTTAATTTATGTTTAATCTTTGATATAACTTGTATAATCTGCTAATACTTATAACTAATAACAATATAACTTTGAAGGAGGTTGGAACTTTGGTGTCAAGCTAACACTGACGTAGTTATAGTGTTTCGGGGTTATGTGGAAAACTACGTCAGTGTTAACAATATAACCAATAATAACTAATATAACTTATAATTTTTAATATATTAAATATATATAAATATAATAACAATAACATTTTTTACTTTAACAACAATTATCAACTGCAATCTATTAGCAGAAACTTAACTTAAAGACTATCTTCCTATTGACCTGCCTCTACCTACTTTTATTGCAACTCCTTGATTTTTCCTCAGGCCAATAACTAGGTATAAAAAACCTCCAATAACCAGTTTTGTCTGGTGTTCTTAATAAATTACTTTATTACCTATATATTTTAGTTTAAAAAACATGAATGCATAGAAGTAAAGTTTTTATGGGTGTATAAACTATATTACTTCAACAAGTAAGTGTCCATTCCGAAACTGCAGAGAAATACTAATATTTTATTTATAAAAATATTTGTTCATTCTACTAGCCAGTTTTTACATTAGCTTTTTAATTAGTTTGAAGCGAATGAGATATTTTCGTTTTAGTTTTGTACGGAATACGCAACTGATGTAGTGGTTTGAAAAATATCTAACAAGCTCCATTTCTGCTCCAAGTAGTTACAATGGCATTATTCAAACTTGAAATAAAGGCACATATAAATTCAAATTTATGAAGTGTATACTCGAATATTTTCTTATACAGTTAAAGCTGAAAGATCTTTCTTGCTTTAGTGGTAATGCATAAGGCCTGGTTGTAATATAATTTCTAACTAGTTTTCTTGAAAGTCCTTGCATAAAAACTAATAAATTAAGTTTAGAAAGCATTGGTTGCGTAGAAAGGAAACTACACCATGACAAATAGACCAAAATCACAAAAATTATCATAGTAACATGATCTTTCGCAATCGTCGTTCGATAATCTTACTACTTATAAATATAATTATGAGCATAGTCCGAATTTATGACATGACGATTTATTAAATTCTGCACTAAAAATTTGTAAAAGTAACTGAATAACATATTTTTAATTTATTTCTAAAATGTAAAAAATTTAAAGTACCTATTTAAATTTTTGTAGGTAGAAAATGAAACATTAGAGATATAAGCAATTAGAGATATAAGCATTGAGAAAGATTTAGTCACTAATGGTATAACATGTAGAGCCTTAATTCGAGTTAAAGGTGTGATTAGAAATTTGTGTAGTGGTCTTAGTGGGGTAATATTATAATAATGTGCAATAATAGTCTAGTTACCTTTCATCTATTATTCCACTTTTAAAGTAGGTATAGCAAGTTTGATGAGTAACCGTACTACTTTCAAATAATAATTATTTAAGAGTAATGACAATCATGAAGGAGATAATTAATTACGGATACAATTTAGATATAATTAGGTATATAAAATATATATATTTTTTTATTACTTAGTCTTTATAGAAGTAACGCGGTTATAGAAGATATTATAGTTATTTATTTTAAGTTTCTGGCCTCTTCTTTATTTGAGGTCTTTTTAGAAGCCTGTTTTCAGTTGTGAGTTTCTTCAAAATTTAGAGTCTGGTTTCGGTGTACGACAGTACCTAAGGATGAAGTTGGGGCAGGATAGGAGCACTATAATATAACAGTTTTTTTATTTAACAACATTATATTTCTATCAATTTATTAATGGAGAATGCAATTTTATCAACTATTATTTTATTTCCACTTATAAATCATTCCTTATTTCATTTTTTGCTTCTCTTGTTGAACAAATCTTTCCTTAGGAACTGATCTTCTTGACGTTGTTCTGAATTTAAATCGTGTGAGATGGATAAATTTGTACCTTTTAGTTGTTTACAATTTGGATTTCCTTCTTTTTTATAATCGAAACCAATTCCATTTTTATAGGACACATATCCTAGGTAGTAAAAATTGTTTATTTCAGTTTCACATAAATCAGTCCCCAATAGTTTTTCATTTCTTTGCAAATAAAATCATAATCACAATTTATATGATTTGTTCCAGTGAAAGACTATAATATTGCTCAGTTTATAACTTGTTTCCAATGTTTCAACCTCATCCTTTAACAATTTATTCTCTTCTAATTCTCTTATCCTGAATTAGGATACACGGAGTAGGTTGTACCTACTCCTCAATTTTCAATAAAATATTTAATTCAGTAACATTTTTTAATTCAACTAATAATTTATATATATATCAAATATTTTTTTTTAAGTTTTCTCAAAAAAGTTTTATTGGAAAAGGCCTAGAGATATTTTAACTTTGAAATCTTGAATTTGAAGAGGAAATTATGAATCGATTGTATCCTCGCATTATTCAATGGAATAATTACGTTATTATGTAGCCTAGGTCCTACTCGTTAAATATAATGCTACGATTGGTATAAAGATAATTCAGATAAACAACATTTACGTGATTACAACTTCAGTTGATTAGTCAGTCAGGCCAAGCTTATAATTTTCTTTGGCTACAGGAAATTATAGGAACAGAATAATATTGAGGAAATATTACTTTGTAATTACAATGAAATATTACATACGTCAATTTCGTTAATAACAGTATATACTAATAAAATATTTCAGTATGCATGACAAACAGATATTAATATGCATGTCAGGTAGCCACAAGTGTTTTCATTCGTTAACAAATAAAATAAATGTTACCCAATAAATAGCACAATTTCATTGAACAACTCAGGTCTATTTCAGGTGCTACCAATGATGTACTTTTAATATTGGCACATTTCAACAGAAAAATATTGAGATAATTTAAACACTATTAATTTTAAAATCACTTTTTCACTAATCACAAAAATATAAAATAAAAACTTGACAAATTCTTGCACAACTTGACAATAAATAATAAACAAGCTGACCCACCCTGCTTAAATCCTATAGATCAGATCTACTTTTCAACGGTGAATTTCAAATAGGACACCTCCTCCTAATGGAATAGAACATAAAATTCTATTCAAGAGACATAGGCACAACTGTAGGTCAATAGCCGATGTTGTTGAGAGTATGTCTCATAGATCAATCAATCAAAGTCAATAGTTGTTCATAAAAGTTGTAGGTGTTACACATTATTAAATTTCAATAATGTAATGTTTCAGTAATGACTGTATCGAACAACTAGTGCGTCAAATAGATTTTATCGATTATAGGCAAAGCTCATTACTTTGCGCACTGCTCGAAAAACTTAACATTTTAACATAACTCAATACATTAACATAGCGCAAATTTGTATAAGTAAACAACACATGAACAGAAACATTGAACATTGGAAGATATTGAACATAAACATTATTCATACAAATTAATTATACAATCAGTAAAGTATGAGCTACGTATTGCTGAAGTCTGAAAGAGATGAGACTGTAAAGCAAACTGTAGAGCTTAAAAGTAAAAAAGGTGGTCGGATGAAGGCCTTACTTTGTACTGAAGTACATTGTCAGTACAGACAGTAACCACCAGTTCGTTCCTTCTACAGACATTCGTATTTTCCAGTTTTGCTACAATGTACAAAAATTCAATAACCAAATTTTAAGACCACATCCATATCAGAGAAGAAATTATTTACAAGATAGACCTTCTTGAGGTCATCCCTCTACGTACACATAATGTATAGATAAAATTTAATGCTCTTTCACCACATAACATCCTTCTCTAAAACGAATCTTTTATGTGGTGGCAATTTAAAAAAGATTTGTGGTTCCTGCTTGGTAAATATTCTAGATTTATTTGGTTTGTACCCGTCATCTTATCTTTTAATAAAAGCAAGCACCTCGGAAATCTTGAGATGTCAACATTTTCTCTGATTTCTAATGGCGCCTTTAATATAGGGTAATGTAACCGCATTGTTGAGATTTTAATTTTCTTTAACTCCTCGTCAAAATAGACCAACAATATTGGTCACTTGACAAACTTATCGTATTGGGAAACGCAGATATTTTTTCACTTTTCTGACATTGTACTTGACGTCGCGTTATCTGCCGCTTAAATAACTCTATCTAGAATACTGATCGAGTCAGGATTTATAGTAAAATAATTGATTTTTGCTTAACATTTCCTTAAAAATCTAGATAAAATAGCACGAATTAACCATTTTAATGTTTGTAATCTCTGTCGCCTGTAAAACCAATAAAAAAACACCCTTCAGGTTATACAAAACAAAACTCTACTACTTACCCATAAATTACCTCTTGCTACCCTAGTCCCTATTTTACACGATATAGCAGGTACAACTACACTTCAAACACAAACTCAAACTCCTAGTAATTCTACCCTCACAGACCCTTTAACACCCAAATTTGTAATCTACCCCACTCATCCCTCTCACAACTATATCTACAATGCTTAACCGGTCCCACACCTAAATAAAACCACCCTCAAACCACAAAAAATTTCGAAAACCAACCCCTATACTCTCTAACCACTAAACAATAAAAATCCGAAACCTTACCCCTAACCTAAACCACCCCTAAAATCACAAAATCTGCTAAATCAACCCTTATACCCCTAAACGATAAATCCTAAAAATGGACCCTTAACGAAAACCACCCCTAAACAATAAAAATCCCAAACCATAATCACTATTCACAAAGCTATTCATTAATATGCAAATTTTTTTCTACTTTAATGAGATAGAATTCCTATCGTGATGATAAAGGTATATTTTGCTGTATTTTCCACACCGGCTAAGTTTTTAAGTCACGTTTTATGTAACACACTACATACTATATTGGCAGTAGTGCTGTAACAATTGAGATATGTAAGTGACAATATGAACCATATTATGAAAATTTGACTCTATAATAATTAGATTGCGAATTCTTTATAGTGTCAACACCTCCATCATACTATAATTATTGGTGTAATCGAAGTGATGACATTGTGAAGAATTCAGACATTGTAAATACATCTAGAGTATCTTTAGCTCAAATAGGTACTATTTTTTATCAATATGCATTGATTGCCATATCGTTTATCAGCTTTCAGCTTAAGAAATTAGGCTTGAAGATGATAAAAGCAGTATTAATAGTTGCATTTTGCTTTGTATTTGCTGCAAACAGAAAATACAAACTTTTAATTTATCTGCATCCATTTATAGATCTGTTACAAAATATAATGTATATCACAATAATACTCGTGACACTCAAAATGGTTTGTTAAAGCTTTAATAAGAAAAGAGTCGTGCAAGTAGTTTGGCTATCATCGATTTCAAAACAATCACACGTTCTTATTGTTTAGTGATCTAAGTAATATAATGTTCATTTATAAACTTCTTAAATCATATACTGTTTTATATAAAATATCATATTCGGTTCTACTAGTGAAAGTGGTTTACCTAAGTTAACTAACTTATAAGCTTATAAAGTAGGTTACACTCCTCCATTGCAACCATCAGCATTTATAACATATATAAATTTAGAGGCAACAGTGCTTCATAAATTGAGTTTTAAAATTTAAAATATATTTCTCTTTAATACTATTGAAACGTGTGAAACCACTCATCCTGCTTTTAATGTAGCATATTCCACAAATTGTTACGCGTAGGCTATTAAATAATGTATAGACTGATCAATTTTACATGTTCAAGGAGGAAGTAATATGTTCTGCTACGATGCCTATATTTGATGGAATGCGAATATATTTAAAATGAAAATTATGTATTGGGATTCATATTCATATTCATTCGCATAAATTTCATCAATATTTATTAACAGACCGAACCGTATCTTGCTTTTCAGAAATATTTTTAACAGGCCTTCAGATTCACAGTCAGCATTGACAGTAATTGCTTTTACGTACAGCCGTATCTGAACTAAGATTATCGGAGATTATTTTTTGCTCAAAAGCACCGATTAGCACCTACTTAGCACCACCTAGCACCCAAATTTTAGATTTGGTACCACAGCGGCTCGGAATTTATCGGGGAATCAATGCATTCCTACTTTTAGCACGATATAGCTTGGACTTTGCACCACCTAGCTCCCAATTTTTAGAGCTAGCACCACAACGGTTCGGAATTTATACTAGTTTCATTTCGGGGGGGGGGGGATGGGGGCTTATATAACCCTAGTCCTCCGCATCGAATTTAATCCAGAACTTTCAGCACCATAATAGATACATCGAGTACCAGCCAGCTCCCACTTTTTATGGCTACCATCATAATAGTTTAGGTTCTACTCCAATTTTAATGTGATGGAAGTGACCAAGTAGTTCGATATAGGGCCCAAATTTTATTAACAAAAACAAATAGCATTTTTTTAAAATAAATTCAGTTTTTAAGAGTTAACAAAGAAATTTAACAAAACATATTGTGGTAGATATAAAAAATATAGAAAAAGAATGTCATTGGAAGAGCTATACAACAAAAATTTACTTGTTTTGAAAAAAATATTGATCTCATGTTCCAAGAAATATATAGAAAACACTTTATATACTAGTATTTCGGCTATTAGGCCTTTTTCAATAGAGTAATGTCAGTAATAGACATTACTCTATTGAAAAAGGCCTAATAAGCCGAAATACTAGTATATAGAATGTTTTCTATATATTTCTTGGAACATATAAATGAGATCAATGTTTTTTTCAAAACAATTGTTTTCACGATGTTTCATAAAGAACCATCCGCTTCGAGTATCCACTTTAACAAAAGTTTACTTGTTCTAAATAAACGAGAGGAAAATTCAACTTGTGTAGATTTTTAGTTGTATTTTGGTTAGCGTGGATGGTGCAACATCATGTTTTCCTCTGCAAATCATCGTATAATTCAAATTTGTTATTGTGCCTTACACAATATGCCGTAAAATGTTTGGAAGATGAGTCTATGTGGCACACTACATCGCTAATGGTATACGTCTTCTCCTCGAAGTTAATGTTTCCTATGTAACCTAAACCACTATGAAGCTAGCCATAAAAATTGGGAGCTAGGTGGTGCAAAGTGCCAACTTTATGGTGCTAAAAGATGGAAGCCATATTCGATGTGGGGGGCTAGCGTTACATTATCCCCCCCCCGCATTGACTGCAATATAAATTCCGAATCGCTGTGGTGCTAGCTGTAAAATTTGGTTGCTAGGTTGTGATAAGTAGGTGCTAATCGGTACTAAATTTTTCAGCAAGAATTCAATGCGGGGGGGAGGCAGTGTATCGGCCCTCCGATAATCTTAGTTACGATATGGCTGTACGTAAAAATAATTACCTACTACAGTCAATGCTGACTGAATCTGAAGGCATAATATTAAAAATATTTCTGAAAAGCAAGATACGGTACGGTACGTTAATAAATATTGATGAAATTTATTGGAATGAATATGAATAACACGGATAGCAATTCCGATACATAATTTTTATTTTAAATATATTCGCCTTCCATCAAATATAGGCATCGTAGCAGAACATATTACTTCCTCCTTGAATATGTAAAATTGATCGGCACTATTTTGAATGGAGGAAATATTATATTACAGCACTAGTACGCTAAACTTTTTGTAGGAGTTTTAACTAACCTAACTAACAGCTTAGCATTGGATATGATGTAAAAATATTGTGAAAGGTAATAATAAGCATAAAAATAAAGTTTGCTAAATTTAAATTTTCCGCGATTTAGTAACTTTTAAGCAGTTGCAATCTTGACGGTTTAAGTGAGCAATGCGAAATAGAAAAATATTGCTTAAAATGTTTCTTTATTTGACAAATACAATATTAAAACTTTAAACAACATAATTTGATTGTGTTATTTATGTTATTATATTTTAACATAATTCTATCAATATATATTTTAATTGTTATGGAAAAATGATTGGCATTTTACCTCAAGGTACATTATGCTTGCCAGTGCTGTTAATAATATTAATACTCTACCTCTCTCTTCTCATATAAGTTTATTAATACTTCTAATTACAAGGATTATACTTGTATGGGGGAGGTAGCGGAATATTATTATCATTATTATTTCGCAGGTCGCATTTGCGCCTCAGGAACGAGTTAGGTTGATAAACCCTAATCACCATTCAGTGCTGAAATGAGGTAAATCTGGAAGTCCATTAGCTAGGGTGGCAATCAAACATCAACTGATTTTAATCTCTCACATTAACAACAAACTAACATTCTTCCCATCTTAGGACATCGCCAGGATAGTTGTCAACCCAACCCTACGAATAAGCCTGAATCTACCAGTAGAAGCCAACTCGCCTTATAATCTTACGATCTTACAAGATGTTATCTTGTAGGCAATAAATCTTGTAGGCAGTATTTGACGATACTTATTTTCTTCTAAACTACCAAAATTAACTAGATTGGATGAAGACTTCGTGTAAATTAGTGTAGGTAACAGTAGAATAGAATTCACATCAAGTAGTCACGTTAAAAGAGTGACAAATTTTTCAAATATATTTCTATTTCTAGAATATCTAAATAGCATATTTCTAGATAAAATATTCATATTTATAGCGGGTATTTCGGTAAAGAGTTAGCCTAATCTATCGTTACAATACAATATGGACAATATACTGTCCGTTTCACGAAGTTGTATCCCGGATTGGAATGTTAGTATATATCTCCAACGTATGGAGCGTCGTCATGTTATTAGTTAAATTCAATGCATTGGCATATCTCGGTTACGGACCGCTACAAATTGAGGTGGTGTGATTTAAGCGCGCGTGCAAGTCTCGCACAGGATTGGCCAGCGAATCCTGACAATCCGAACATTCCAATCCGGGATACAACTTCGTAAAACGCACAGTACTATTATAGATTTTCTTAATCAGAAGTGGCTTGAATATGATCTCAAAGTTTAATATAGTCAATGCTAGACTTGTCAACACTTTGATGAAGAATAAACATCATTTGAATATTAATATTACAGACACAAAACTTGTAATGTAATCATAAAAAAGCATTTTGCAGTCAGTTTTGCACAGTGAATATTAGAAATATTGCAGTAGGTATTTAATTTTTGCAGTTGAATTTTGCGTCATCTTATTTTCAGATAGAAAACTAATTTATTTATCCGTCTTTATGATACTTTGATACTTTCCAAGCACCACAAACAGCTATTTACTTAGTATTTAAATTTATCTAATACTTGATATACTATAGACTAATTTAATATTTTATCATAACCATGTGAAATAAATCTAGGTAAGATGCAGTTTTATTATATAATTTGAAAACCCCAATAGTACAGTGATTTCATAAACCTGAATTTAATTTTTATTAATGGTACCATTAATGTAAACAAAGGGAAATAAATTAATTAATGTGAGATTTGTTATTGTTGGTGGCACACATGGCTAATTTATAGTTTTGTATTTGCCGAGGTTCATTTTACAAATTACGTTAACAAATACGAATTACATATTATTAATTGAACTGTCAACTGTCGCTATAACTGAGTTATTTACACTTCAGATCCATTTCATTGTAGAGATGGACAGTATATAAGTCAATACTAAATATATTTAACTACATGTTTATCGTGTTTTATTGTACATTTGTCATTTGATATTATAAAGGATAAGGGTATAAACACGTTGCCACAAAAATGAAATTTGGTTCTTGTAGAAGTCACACCACTGTTCCAGATAATATCTAGTTTATTCTAAATGATACAGAACAACTTGGAAAGGGTAACCATTTTAATGACGCCTAATAAGTGAGAAAATATAAGTGTTATTAAGAAACCTTTGCTAAGCTTTTATGGTTTCATGACGTTCTTTCTTACTTTTTATTATTTGTACCTACATTAGAATTTTGTATACTTTCTTGAAACACATTATAAACAACTGCAGCCGAACAGCTGTAGTCACACCTAAGGATTTTTTCTTATATCTACTTGGAAAACAATTATGTGGGACCTGGAAAAATAATAAACATCTAAGGCGCGTTGAAATTACTGATTTTTCGGTTTTAGACAACACCTGTTGCCTAGAGGCGGGAAAGAGTAGTGGGATGTTAAGACGTGATTAATGAGCGAAAGACAGTCGCTCCAGCAAACAACGAAAGACATATCAACATAATTATTTATTTTGTATATGTATTTTATACAGTTTCATATTTATGTGTGTATATCCTGAACATAGCGTTTTTGTTATATACCTATTACAAGAGATACCAAAGGTATTATTACTTTATTTTTATGCTTGTTAAAATTAATTTTGAGCCAATTCATTTTGATATGATGTATAAGGACGAGTTAACTAGACATATCTTTGAAACTAATCGAGATATGAAAATGAAATCTTGGTTCCTGTCATATGACGTTAGATTTTAATTTTAAATTGTTTTTTTTTATTGTTTCTTAACTTGTTATGTTGTTTTGTTATATTAAATGAATATTATCTATACTCATTACTATTTTATTGTTTATAAAAATCTTTACCTTTAAATTTAAAATTTTTACAAATCATAACTTTAATTAAACTATGTTTTTCCCTAAAACATGAAATTTTGTAGTAATTCCATTTACATGGGTAAATAACGATTTTAGATATAGGGTAAACCTATATCAAATTAAAGCATTTATTTAATAGTGACACCCTACATCTGTCAATTATTTATAACAAATGCAACAATGCAAAAATATAGAGTGTCTTCCATTAAAAAATAAGGAAGTTGATATCTACTTCCGGTAGAGACGGAGTAATAAAATATGGCCGTTATTTTCAAGCGATAGAATCTAACGTCGCATGACCGGAAACAAAATATCAATTTCGTATCTCGATTACTTTCAGAGATACGTCTACTGTGAACTCGTCGTTACACACCCTGTATACATGTATCTAGGTATTAAACTATGCAATACGTATATACTTATTTATAACTGATAACGTTTTAACGTTTCTTAGGTATTTTTGACATTATACGGGGTGTTCTGTAATGAATAGACCATACTTCGCCACTGGATTCATATAAAAAAATACTTCGTGCCGGGATACAGGATATTGAATCTGACAAAATTAGTGTACTTTTACTTTCATACGGAGGTATAATATTTCCCTTATTTTCAAAAATAAGTGAAGTTATAAAGTGCATATTACATACCTACAGTCTTACATTATACTCGTAGCAGATTTTCTCTGCGATGAATACCCCAATATTGCTTTACTATTATTATTATTATAATGCCTTATGACTTAGTTTCGCATTAAAAAAATAAGTTATTTTGTACTATAAAAATACTTAATAAGCAAAAATTCACGAAAATAATGATTACTATTATAATTATTTTTAGTAAATTAATAAAAAACATTTTTTCTTTGTGTGTGTGTGTGTGTGTGTGGAATATTTTTCTATATACACACACGCACCATTGCTCATTAAATTATGAATGTTATTATTTTCCTGAGCTTATTTGTCTGGGATTAGGGGACTTAAACTTTGCTTGATATCATACATACCTACTCGAATGATAGAACTCGACGATTTCAGCCACTGCATTGTATTGATCTCCTGGAAGAGGAATTAATTATTATAGACACTGGATGTGTTCTCATTGCTTTAGAGATTTAAATCCAATTTTGGATTTAAATCTTTGAAGATTTCTTTAATCATCCGTTAGAGAAGGTTTTTGTTTTTTAATAAAGTAGAAAATACAAAATCGCCTGTATTTGTGCTAATTTTTAAAATAATTTTCAAACAAATGTCATCAAATTTTCTTTATGTTGAAGAAGAAACAATGTTAGTTTTGAAGAAATTCTTTTTGAATCTCTAGGTCATAATAATAATAATGTTTATAGATTTAATTTGTCATATCATTACAATGAGTAGAACGAGTCAGTAATACAAATATGGGTTCAAATTTAGTCTATTACATGAACACTAATGGATACATTTAAAAACATACGATATAGAAAGATGAATACATACAGGGTGTCCCAATAGTGCGTCAAAGTCCAATATCGGCCCAATTAATGGGTTTTGGAAAAAATGCTTTTATGGAAGGGGATAGAATATCGAAAGGCGCACATTTAAAAATATTTTGAAATATAAAAGAGCGCACTACAGAAGCACACCTTCAAGGTCAACTTCTTCTTTTTTAGATATTTGAACTCAGATTAAGATTCTCTATTAGACGATATACCTGATATTTTATTTTCGATGTGGCATTGCCAACTAAATAAAAAAATGTATTTTTTTAAGACAAGGTGGTATAAATATTAAATCAGGGTGTGAGAATTAGAAATACTTAAGAAAAAATATTTTGCAGCCATTCAGACAATTGATGTAGCTAAGAGGTGATATCATCGAATATTGATTATTTTATATAGGATGTTTTCCTTACAAGCTCCACTTTAATAGGCACTGCTAACAATTTATGTTTTATACATATAGTACTTTGCATAATCAGTAGTTGATAAAACATAACTAAGTATAAAACCAGTGTCATATATACCTAATCATTCTCAAATGGTTGTACGCTTAAAGAATATTTACATAAGATATAGATAATAGGGAAAATCTCCAACTTTATGTAGCTATTAAAGTCTTAACATGGTAGTAATGCCGTGTTTACATCGCGTCGGTCGTCCCCTCCAGCGTAGCGACATGGATCAAGAGGAAAGCATCGTGCCGTCTAGCATTTGGTTCTTACACCTGCGCATTTGAAGTGAACTTTAGTTATGAAAATACATCTTATTCAATCAGCCTTTTAATTTTGCTTAACAGAAACAACGCCACATTACTACTGAAAAGTAAATATTGTGAAAGTCAGAATTTTACCTTTTTTTTATCTTAAACATTTTTAAAAGAAGAATTCCATAATCCTGTTCTGGTCTTGATTGAACTTCGGCAATTAAAGTCTCAGCTATATCTTCTTCCGATGCGATCTTGTCACCTTCATATCATGACGCTACTAAAGACCTTTTTTTAACAAACCGATTTGTTTCAGACGCTGTCGTTTGAGCTATGTCCATATTACTCTAAAAATCTTTAGATTGTAGTTAAAATCGGTTACCTTTGGTTACCTTATAGCCTATGTAAACCTTTCCGAAAACCTTTAAAATATTATAAATATTTTAAATACTTATTCAAGACTGAAAATCCTACGGATATTTTGATACAAATTATATCTTTTAGTATTTCTCGTCTAAAATTTTAGCCCTCTAGATTCAAAACTAGAAGAAACGATTGAGTTTAGGGATAGGGTATTCTTATGAAACTTACCTTTAAATTTGACGTAGAATCCAAAAATGAAATAAAAAATAATTCATTCCATTTGAAAGAAGCGAGTTGATGTCTATTTCCATTTGGACCGGAAGTGTGGCGTCATCGGCAATATTTTTAATCGATAGAAAAAGCCCCCGTATATAAATTTTCAGAATTCCACTGCGCGTAGTATTCTAGAAACGTCTAATGGAAGGTCTACCTGGAACACCCTGTATAGAGCGGAGTTCGGGTCTACAGCTTTTACTGCAGTGACTTTTGGCACGGAACTTTTTGTTTTGAAACGCAAAGCTCTAATGCAATAAAGTGCTGCAATGGCCGGCGTAATGAAATTTGTAGGGTAAGGGAGCTTTGCAACAGCCATTTCTTGGTAACGTAGAAGTTATACCTCGGCGGATATATGACGCTGATTGAATATGTTGCGTCTCAAAATCATCGCATGCAGCAAAAAGCCTGACTTCTTTTTAGTTTAAGGTCTAGTGATGGAAACACATATTTTATTTTCATGTGCCATTTTTCTTGGTATGTTAAGGAATCTGCTTAGCTTATGGAATTTTATATCCTCGTTTCTCTTCGGTGTGTCATTAGAAAACCTAAAATTTCCCATGAAAATATGTGTTTCAAATTATATCTGTTTTTTTGCAGTCTATAGTCCATAGTTATAATTCAAATGTATTTACACATAACTTCCCATAACTTATTGACCTAAATTTTAACAACTCATCCAAAAAAAAAAATCTCATTTTGAAAATTATCAGATATCCAGTGCAGAAGAATACCTATAATTAATTACCTAAATCATAAAATACCTAGAGTAGGTACAATAAGTCTAAGTTAAAAGTCTCTTAGTGTAAATGAGAATTAAAACTGTGAGTTTTTATTGCTTATTGTTATTATTAAATTATTTTATATTTTCCTTTTTATTTACTAATACTTACCCATTACTTAAATCGTTTGTATTTATCGTTTTCTAGTTATATGTAATAATTTAAAATAGCTAAGGAAGAAATGTGTTGCCTACTGAGAAAATTTATATTTTTATTTATTGAATAAATATAACAATAATGATTTGAGTTCGACCACTCAGAAATGTGTTTTAGGAAAGATTTTCAGCGCCATCTTGTAGTTTGACTGAATTTGTTTATTTAAAATGCTTTATTTAAAATTAAGCTGACATTCTTTCCATCCTAGACCTAGTCATCACCAGGATGGTTGCCAACCCATCCCTGCAAACAAGCTTTAATCTACGCGTAGACAATTTAATTAAAAATTAAATGGTGGAATGGAAATTCGAACCCACAACCTCTGGGTTGGACGATCGAGACATTAAACCCTGAGCTACCTCTCGCTCCTATGTACTTCATAGTACATATTTAACTAAAAGTAATACATTTGGGTAATGCATCGCTTTCATGCATATCTATTTCTTTAGGCAATATATTATGTACTGTTTTCTCAGAGTAGAAAATATCAGTCTATTGTTTAATGCAGGAGAATAATTATTATTGTTCGTGTTACAGTGGTAAGAGGATATCCCTATTTCAAAACGGATAGATTTTGATTAAAAATAATGGTGCATTGTTATATTGTAAATGTGTTATATACCTATATGTATGGCGGTTCAACATACATAGCAGTTTTATTAACCTACTGTAGACAACAGCTGAACTTCTGCATAATGCAGCAATTTCATTTTCCGCATCATCTAGCATTTATTATTCTGTTTCGCCAATATAGCGGAAAATTGTTGAGGTATCCGTATTCATTTATGAATAAAATGCTTTTATGGAGAATATAGTGCCAAGTGCCAAGAACAAATTGTAAATAATGTGGCAAATGGATTATGGTAAAATAAATACATTTTTTATGTTTTGGTTATTAACAACTATTCTGAAAAAGTCTTATTTTATGTTATGCTTCTTATGCTGCCAAAGTGTGTCAGAAAGACATTAAGAGAGAATGTTACCTGAAACAAATAAATCTAATAAAGGAAATAAATAGCGAAGAAAGTAAACTAGCGGTATGAACGTTCAATATTATATTTATATTTTAAATGGAACATGGACATCCTCAATGTTTCACTGACGAATACCCTCTATGTACCGGGTGACTTCGTATAAACTAGCACCCCCCGTAACTTTTTAATTTTTTATCGTACGGGAAAATAAAAAAGCTGACATACAGGGGAAATTTTTTCCTTTCCAAATCTGCAGTGTACTCTCCGCTAACAATGCATATATATGGGAGGGCGACAAAAAGTATATATTTTTTTAATGGAATGCCGTGTATATTTTTGACTAAAATGAAAGACATTTTTTTCTGATTTAAAATATACACACCAATATACAGTGTGGGCGAGTTTGCATTACACACTCAGTAACTTCGTAAATGTCAAGATATTAAAATTTTTCAAAAAGTAGGTACTTCAAAGTGATTTTTTGTGCTCTTTTCAACCCTGTGATTAAAAACGCTCTCTTAAAAAAAACAAAACAGCAGCGACATGTACAGTGATATTTTTAAATGGAACACCCTGTATTTTATTTTATAATTTAAAATCCTATCAAATTCTGAATATGACACCGTTTTCATTTTTTCTTAAAAGTGATAATATGTAAGTTAGGAACAATACAAGAAATTATCGGTACCTACTAGGATGCTTGTGAGGACAAAAGTTATGTAAATAACTCATAACTTTGTTAATAATATTATTTTCATTTATTTCAATAAATATTTTGTTTCAATTGTACAATCTATGGCCTAGTACCAAAGTTTACACAATAAATATTCTGTAAACTTTGCTAGTATCGATAATTTCTTGTATTGTTCCTAACTTACATCTTATCACTTATAAGAAAAAATAAAAACGGTGTTATATTCAGAATTTGATAGTATTTCAAATTATGAAATAAAATACAGGGTGTTCCATTTAAAAAAAAATCACTGTACATGTCGCTGCTCTTTTGTTTTTTAATGAGAGCGTTTTTAATCAGGGGGTTGAAAAGAGCACAAAAAATCACTTAGAAGTACTTTTTGAAAAATTTTAATCTCTTGACATTTATGAAGTTACTGAGTGTGTAATGTAAACTCACCTACACTGTATAGTATGTAGAGATTTTCGTTGTGACAAATTATGCACTTTCGTTAAAAAAAAATTTATAATTTATGATACTACGATGACGGACAAATTTGTCATTTGATACAACTCCATTAAAAATCGGTTTTAGGGAATATTCATGGTCGGGATTTGCGAAATTTTCGTAAAAAATTAGTACATCGAAGATAACTTAGCTATTTTAATGAATTTTGCTATTTATAAATGCCGCTAAAAGTCAGTATTGGAACATATTTAACGTCGGGATTTACGAATATGTGGACAAAAATTAGAAATTTAGCATTTCAAATAATTTGGAATCATTGTAACGAATATCACAATTGTAATTTCTTTAACGAAATTCGTTTGAATGAATCATACTTACATTACATCAAAGCATTGAGTGCCAGTCATTCAACCATCAAAGTTATTACATGATATCAGAAAGAAAGATAATATTTCTGAAATAGAAAATGCGAACGGATATTGAGTGGTTTGGCAACATGAGCGCTACTTCTTAATTGTACGTTTGAGTTTCAGTAATTGGAAGCAAGGAGTTTGCAAGCACAAGTCCACTAAGAACTGCGAGTCTTTGTTGACTAAACGCATGTTCTTGACAAACTATTTAACTTTGTAACAAAGTCTCAATCATTTCGTACCAAAGGACCCAGCTCCTCTTAATGAAAAGCTTTGAGATCTTTTGTCAGGTTCTCTAATTTTGGTTGATTCGTCTTTCGGTCTACGTGCTCGTTTATATTTTACACACATATACAGTGTGTCATAAATTTAATTTAGCTCCAGTGATCTCATAAGTACTGTAATAGTTAGAAAGGTACAGGCACTACTTCTAAAAAATGCTTGAATTTTGAAAAGAGGACGCATCGATATCCCTTTGTAAGAGGCATAAATTTAATGACTTTATATAAACTTCCGCTTTCTTCTAGGAAAAGGCGCGTTGCTCTGAGTAGGATTCCCTACATCCACGTATCACCAGCAGTCCGCAAATTGTTTGCCATGCGTTCTCACTTATGTATGTAACGTATTAGAGAACAAAAAGCCTTTGGGCTACAATACAATACAATTCAAGAGTCATATTCCTAGAAACAAGTCATCTCTTAGTAGAAATGCTTTTATTTTATATACTTATTGATTCTTATAGATAGTGCTTTGCAATGGCTTCCAAATCTAGGCATGTATTGTAAACGTCAGTCTAGAGCTCGGTCTAGAGTATTGTAGAGCCAATGAAAATTTCAATTACGAAGGTTTTGCATGGCTTTGTAACGAGTTTTAAATATGTTAGAAGAGAATTTGTTTTCTTTTGTCTCATTACTTACATGTATATTTTTACAGCATTTGGACACTTTTGCTGAAATAAAAAACATTTTGTATTAAGTATTTGAAACTGGAAGTCGTTTAGTTTTTCAGTTATTCATATTATTTTGATCTTTGAAAAATTCTGATCTAAAAAGCTTCGTAAAAATTTATATATATTTTACACTAACCTGCACTACCTACATAACCTAACCAACATTCTAAGAAGCACTAAGTTTCTTGTTTGGTGGGTACACACTATATATAGGTGTCACATGTTTTTTTACCACTTTAGTGACAACTTAGAAGTACCTATTTCTACAACTAAATCTTATATATTATATAATGTTACTTATCTTTTGTTGGGGTTAATCGGAATTGACGATCTGTGTATAATGTTTCAAAATAACCTTATTCCGATTAATTATTTAGTTAATAGAATTGAAATTACATAAAGATACAAAGATTAAACATGCTCATATCTTCTGAACTACTCTGTATAATACTAGTAAATTCTATATTTGCGAATTCAGAAAAATGATCCAAATTCAAATATAAGATAAAAAATATATAATTTCATTTAAAAAAATATAAGTTTGATATAGCCCCGGTATCTATATGACTATATATATCTTTAAAATGTGCGTCCTCTTAGGCTTTATGAGATCCAAAAATATTTTCTTTTTTGTTTATTACGGCATAGGAGTTATGAAAATTTGTCACACTATTTATCCACCCTGTATGTATAAAAACCACCTCTACAGAAATTTTACTTATTCCGTAAACAAGGATAAAAATAGATTGTAAGAATAGATATTAGCTATTTCAGGCATTGTAAGGAGGTCTTCACTGCAGATAACGAGACATCGTTAGATCCTTCTGCAGCTTTCAGTGGCGTTCAAAAATCCTAATTAAAACTTAGCTTCTTTCACCATCTCTTTTATTTTTATAGATTTCTTATTACAGCTCCTATACTACCACTGCAAGCGAGAAACTTCCGTAATTATATTTTCGCTCTCTATAATCCCTTTGGCAATCAGGTACATTGATTAATTTTTGTTTAGCAGCTCACTTGGAATGCTGGTAGGGATCTCCGTAACAGATAAAACATAGAATGGAAAAAGTCGATGAAATGAAAATTAATGAGCATTGCTATTTCTATGAAGAGGGTATTTATAATGCTTTACTGTTACTTACGTTACGTTAAGTTACGTTACGTTAAGTTACGTTACGTTACGTTACGTTACGTTACGTTTTGGTACGTTACGTTACATTAAGTTACGTTAAGTTACGTTACGTTAAGTTACGTTTCGTGAAGTTACGTTACTTTAAGTTACGTTAAGTTACGTTACGTTAAGTTACGTTACGTTAAGTTACGTTACGTTAAGTTACGTTACGTTAAGTTACGTTACGTTAAGTTACGTTACGTTAAGTTACGTTACGTTAAGTTACGTTACGTTAAGTTACGTTACGTTAAGTTACGTTACGTTAAGTTACGTTACGTTAAGTTACGTTACGTTAAGTTACGTTACGTTAAGTTACGTTACGTTAAGTTACGTTACGTTAAGTTACGTTACGTTAAGTTACGTTACGTTAAGTTACGTTAAGGTACGTTAAGTTAAGTTACGTTACGTTATGGAACGTTATGGTACGTTACGTTAATTACGTCAAGTTACGTTAAGTTACGTTACGTTAAGTTACGATACGTTAAGTTACGTTACGTTAAGTTACGTTACGTTAAGTTACGTTAAGTTACGTTAAGTTACGTTAAGTTACGTTACGTTAAGTTACGTTACGTTAAGTTACGTTACGTTAAGTTACGTTACGTTAAGGTACGTTACGTTAAGTTACTCGAAGTTACGTTAAGTTAAGTTACGTTACGTTATGGAACGTTATGGTACGTTACGTTAATTACGTCAAGTTACGTTAAGTTACGTTACGTTAAGTTACGATACGTTAAGTTACGTTACGTTAAGTTACGATACGTTAACTTTAATATTTACTTATTCATAATACTATTTTTATAGTGACATTAATGTGGTCTACACTTTATATATTTATATTCAAATGAAAAATATGTATAAATATGTATTTTTTATTCATCTCTGAAATCATTAATTTAACAGTAAAATGTTCGAATAATATAAAAAAAATATATTTTAATAGTAATAATACTCCCTACCTAAAATTAAGTACTATGTTTTCATTATAATATACTTGACATGGTCTAAGGACCTTAATATCCAAGACTGTAATATTTCTAGATTTACTTCTAAACAAAAAATTCAAAATGCACCTAATAAAAAATGCAGTTTACAAGCATCATGCCTTCAACAGTAACTAATATGAAGACCGACTTATAAGGTTGTTACAGAAAATAGATCCCTTTGTGAAAAACAGACGGGGAATATCGAATTGGCGTAAAAAGAGCACATTTCAGAAAATCTGGAAAAGCACTGCGGATAAAGTGAATAATTAAGGAAATAGCTAAAATATTCATACGTAGAGGCGCAGCCGTTGCTTTTCAGAATCGAGTAGTAGCTGGTAATATCAAGTACAAAATTTTTTGAGTATTCTAAGTATTTATTATTTGCACTTCAGCAAAACCGTACTCTTGTAAAAATCTGCAATGTTCATCAGTCTGATTATCTTGAAAATATACAGAAGGATTGGTTGCTTGATTTTTGACCCCATTTAAAACATTTTCGTTGTATAGGACCCATTAAATATTTGTTGATATTTTAAATTGATATTAAATAAGAAAGCCATTCCTACTATTTGCCTAACACATGTTTACCATTTGCTTAAAAACAATAATTATTATACCTACATTATGCCTTTTCTCATACGTGACTAATGTGCAAAATTATCAACGACAAAGTACATGGTTAATTGCGAGGTTAATTGTAAGTAACATCCGCTGTTAGAAAAGAACAGCTGATACGCTTCATGTGATATGCGCTGACATTAGTGACATTCGGGTTATAATATTAACTTTGTTCAAGCTTCAGTCAGAAATAGTCCCAGATTGTACGACGCATGCCTAGTTGCCTTTTAATGGAGTTAAAATGCAACTGCGTGTGCGTCGTACAATCTGGGCCTATTTCTGACTGATGCTTGAACAAAGTTAATATTAAAACCCGAATGTCACTAATGTCAGCGCATAACACATGAAGCGTATCAGCTGTTCTTTTCTAACAGCGGATGTTACTTACAATTAACCTCGCAATTAACCAAAGCTATTAATTGATACAAATATGCATGGTCACGTGTGTGCAAAGATTTAACGACCCAACTATAATTAAAAATTGGTGGCTTCTCAACACATTGTTCTTACCAGCAATTACCTCTTACCAGCAGACTTTTTTGGATATATCTTCTTTATTATTAGAGATCACTATATTCATGAGAGAACGTTTGAAATGAATATAAAAATATACAGAGGATATTCTAATTAAAATAAGAAAGTTCACGCCTACTAACTTCCTATACAAACAAAAATAATAAAATTCTGGTATTATTTGCAATAGTTGGACTAAAAATGAATGGATCTAACATTTCAATTAAAGATCTACAGGGTGTCCACCTAGTGCGCGTAAGTCCAATATCTGGGTTAATAAAAGAGATAACTTAATTTTTTTTTATACAGGGTTGTCTAATATCCCGAGCTGCACAAAATGAAAATATATTTACAAATTCAGGGTGTTCAGTTTTTCCTGGACAGGTACCAACTTCGTTTTTCTAAATGGAAATATATATTTTTTATTGCTTTTTCGAACTAAACCCTTGATTTTAGTAGGACTTTCATCAGCCTTCCCTATACCTAACTTAAACTGTTTTTGAAATATTGACTGGTGAATATTGACATTTTTGCAACTTTGACACCCTGTAAAATCTAAACGGTTTGAGATCAAGCAAAACGGTTTGCACATTCCTATCTTAACTTTTTATAAGCTATCGTTTGATACTAATTTCAAATTTATCCAAGAATTAAAAAATTTCAAAATTTTGGGAAAATTTTTAATTCCTGGATACATTTGAAATTAGTATCAAACGATAGCTTATAAAAAGTTAAGATAGGAATGTGCAAACCGTTTTGCTTGATCTCAAACCGTTTAGATTTTACAGGGTGTCAAAGTTGCAAAAATGTCAATATTCACCCGTCAATATTTCAAAAACAGTTTAAGTTAGGTATAGGGAAGGCTGATGAAAGTCCTACTAAAATCAAGGGTTTAGTTCGAAAAAGCAATAAAAAATATATATTTCCATTTAGAAAAACGAAGTTGGTACCTGTCCAGGAAAAACTGAACACCCTGAATATGTAAATATATTTTCATTTTGTGCAGCTCGGGATATTAGACAACCCTGTAGAAAAAAAAATTAAGTTATCTCTTTTATTAACCCAGATATTGGACTTACGCGCACTAGGTGGACACCTTGTATATTAGTTTCCATTATATATTATTCCGTTGAGTGATCAGGCACTCAAGTATGGAAAGAACTGTTTGGAAATAAAATAAATAAATAAATAAATATCTTGTATTATTCTTTTGATCCAGTTTATTTTGTTTTTATTTTATACATATAATTAAAATTAATAGTATGTGTTGTGCTGTATGGCCGTTGTACCTAAATAACTATATGGAGATTTATGAAAAACCGACTATAACCATACAAAAAAATATACGACGTGATTGAAATTAATTTATATATGGATGCAATAAAGAATCCTCATTAATGTTTTTTTCCCAAAACTAGAACATTGTCCATTGTCCATTGTCCATTGTCCATTGTCCATTGTCCATTGTCCATTGTCCATTGCAGAAGTTACAAGTTACCCTTTCTCGTATTACCCTAATATATAAAATCTATAATAGGTAGGTATGCAAATAAAAGCTAGTTATTGGAAATCTTATAGAAATAAGCTCTCTCCAACCACCCTTAACTCACTTTTAATCAATGGTATGTTGGTGTGGGTATTGTTCTAAGGTGACATGAGTCTGGTAAGACTTAAAGTTATTTAGGCAAATCCAAGAGTTGAGGGAGCATATCCGCGACTCGTAAGTCTCTGTTTAGGTACCTCAGATAGTCTGAAGCACGAATACATTTACGATGGAAGGGAGACTAAGTTTAATTCCAAGTATTTCAACGATATCTTAAATTAAAAAAACACGAGTACTAAGTTATTGAGCTTCAAACGCCCCCTTTGTTTCGTCAAAATTAAGATCTGTAACAAGACAAAGTGTTTCACTTCAGAAAAACAGGATATCATTTAGATCTATCATCTATATCCGAGAGTATTATGTGTATGCGTATATGTGTATACGATTTATTGTGATACTTTTGGATCTTTTTTTATATTCGAGCAGCGTTACAGACTAATTAAAAACAATATTATTAATGAAAATTTTGGTTGAGACACAATAGTATAAACTAAATCATTGTATTGACAATAATTAAAAAATATATATATATTTGGCAGCCATATAGCCAATTGACATAGCTAAACACGACAATACGAAAAATACAAGTATTTGCATTTAAAAAAATATTTTCCGCACCGCACTATTTTTAGACACCCTGTACATGTCTCACTAATTTTAAAATATCCCTCCCTCAACCTCATTGACGTTCCTCCAATCAAATTTTTTGCCTGCATTATGATAAAGCCATAGCAGAAGAAGGGAGTACTAAATGGACACACTCATATATTTACATTTTTAGTAAATAATATCCTATACATAAATTCGATATTTTTACTACGAAAAACTGACAAATTATTTCCCTTTTTACTTCCAACTAATATAATAACCATTATAAAGTTTTACATATCGTTAGATAGGAAGGGGAAAATATCTTGGATGACCTAGTCGAGGCTCCGGTTTGACATAACTGGACTACTTTTTGTATGGGGCTATGTTGAACAGTTACCAAACTTTTGTAAATACAAAAAAGACATGAAATGCCAAATAGAATTTTCTCTTAGAATATAAGCATTGTTATTTTAAGAAATGTCAGCAATCGTCTGAAAGTCGAATACAGGCAAGACGTGCTAGGTCACATTCAATTTTCGATAGTATATTATTTTTTTGATTAAATTTTGTTCAAAACTCTTCAAAATAGTAAACGCGTTTTATGTGTATGCTCGTTTCATCATTTATCTGTTTCTTTTGTTTTATGTAGATAATATTAAATGAATTCCTAATATCTACTTCCTGATTGTAACTTGTTGATTGTAAAAAAATCAGGTATGGTCTATTAGAAAATTTTAAGTTTAATTCAAATATCCAAAAATATACTTATATGGTGATTCGTTTAAATAAACTGACCCTGAAGATGTCCCCTGTAGTGGGCCACACTGTATGTTTCAAAAAATTTTAAAATATGTTTTTTCCAAAATGCTGGCGTAGGGACGATATTGGACTTTCAAGTACTATTGGGATACCCTGTATACTATTTGATACACTACCATATTTGGATATGAAACTACCCAAACCTAGAATTTCTATATCTCTCTATCTAATACAGTGACTTTATCTTTAATTATTTGTGGTCATCTCTGTCATTTTTTCTTAAATAAAAGAATATAACTAGAAAAGCTGCAGATATTTTCTTAAATACTGATGCTGTCTTCGAAGTAACAATAGAATATCACCTGGAGAGGATGTGAGCAATAAGTAATAGAACTTGGAATCTTTATTTTTAATATATTGTTTCGTGTTTTTATTATTTTATAATTGGTATTCTTAAAAGAATTTACGATAAAATATAATGTTCTTTTATTACGAAACTTTGAAGTATTCAAGTTACACATTTTTAGTTATCAACAAAATTTTATGGATTAAGGGCCTAACACTTTATGCGGGTAATAAGTAGTTACAAAAAACTACAAAAGTAGTTACATATTATAAGTAACTTCAGTTATAGTTTTGATCTTATGTAGAAGAAGTTCTATTTTGATTTATATTACATCAATATTAAGAAAAATTTCAAATTTCAGTATTATGAAAATAATACTATTATTTAAATATGGTTTTTCATAAAATATAATAATAACTGTTTTTGCTAAATCAAATTTCGTAACAGTCCTTTTGGTAAAAATTAATTATCAAGGACGACAAAAGTAAAATTATTATATAATTTCAGGACTCGTAAAATTGCAATTTTGTATTTTATCTGATAAAGTGTAGCCTCTTCTCCAAATTAACTCAAGTGTTTAAAGCGAATATTGAAATAAAGTTTATGCTCTTTATTTATTTATATACCGTTCGAATAAAAGCACCCTCCCAGTAAATGGTAACTTTATTTACGCAAAGTTTGTAAGGAGGGTTAATTTGAGGTAGTTATAACCCGAAACCAGTGGAGATTTTAATTGAGTGGTAATTCATCTTCGGGTACTTTTATTTCTCCAACGCTTTTTACCCTTTAAGAATATATATTTTCTACATTTTCTACACTGCGAGTATATTTTCACCTTTTAGCTAAGAAGAAAACGTTAAAGGTAATTAATGAGGTAAATAAGCTAATATATGAATTTATATTTTGTATAGATAATGTAATTAAATATTTCCTAATTATTATTAATATGCTCCTCTTTATTCAAAATCAAATTTTACTTTCCTCTATCATTCTCATTCTAGCAACTTGCAAAGTTAATTACTTGCTTTCGATTAACTGATTTCAAGGAACACTAATTATAATTATTTAAAAAAGGTTCAATTATTTTAGATTTCATTGTATTTTATCGCAAAATCAAATATATACTATAAACAAGGACTGTAGCTATCAACAGTTGAATTAACAAAATTTCTATCCCTTATTCTAATCATAAAGATTAGCCTGGATTGATACTTGTGTAAGCCAGGTGCGGTGTATTATTATTCAGTAGGGTGCATTTGCGCCTTAAGAACGGGCTAACGCTGGTAAGCCCTAACCATCATGCAATAGGACATTCCATCACTTCATGCAGTGATGGAATGAGGGAAACCTGGAAAACTTCATTAGTTAGGGGGATAGTCAAATATCAACTTATATTAATCTGTCATATTAACACCAAGTTGACGGTCTTTCAATTATAAACACTCAGGCAAGGATGGTTGCTAATCCATCCCTACGAACAGACCTTAATATAAAACACATCACATAAAACATGAAATACACCCCAGAAATGGACAACCTTCCTGCTGAAAGCCTCAGGCTTGTGTAGAGAAGGTGTACACATGAAAAGAAAAGGCAGACACACAACTATTTTCTGAGAGAGGTGCCATTTCTCTCCTGGCGCGATTCGAACTCGCGTCGCAATACACCATTCTGTTAGTCACAAGCTATCACTCAGCACCTAACAGACTGAGTTATAGCCGCGGCAATATATAATAATATAAATATAATGTAATAATAAATATGAGACAATAAGATTAAAAATTATACAACGGAATGAGGGAATGAAACCACGATCTCTGGGTTAAGCAATCGACACAGTAAACTCTGAGCCAACGACAAGATCTAGACTCGAGAGAAATCAAAAATATATTGACTTCCGTAGTGTAAAATTCCAAAAGCACAATGCATACTGTTTTATCGGAAAATATTCCTTACAAGTTCCAACAATTGCGTACAATGCAACTTGACCAGCTACCTAACTAACTGTGTTAAATTTACACTTTGTAAACCCGTTTGCAAATAGATATTCCAGCCAAAATTAGCAAACGTTTTGATATAATATTTGTTAGAATATCTTGTTAAAAGATATCTCTTGCTGTCCAGAAGACTTGGCTCAATATTTTTTACTGACTTGAAGGATTGAAAATTCAGTTTCACTGTTACTTACATCACCTATGTTAATAATAATTTCTGTAATATTCGCAGTATCAATATATGAATGTTTAATGGCATTTTGTTTAATTCACTAAGAATAAGATCCAGTACAACAACAAGTATTTAAGAGAAAGTGAAACTAGTATTTAGAGTGATTTATTATTACGTCTAACGCCAGATTTTAATTGATGCCATATATGTGTTCAGTGAAATTAAATACAGTGATACGACAGAAGCCTTAGCACTGTGTGTTCCTTACATTTCGCGTAACTGACGCAGAAGTACACTTTCTCTATGGTAAAAAAAATTGAGAACATTAAGTAACTCCCTTTTGGAGTAATTTTTGCGAAAATATATATCATTGTGATACAGATACTCATGTATTGCCGTTTTCGCATCTTTTGAACAAATATGTTTGTTAATTGTCTCATATGGAAACTAACATTGTCCATAATAATAACCCTGTTTTGACAAATATTGGGAATTAACTTATTTAGGAACCAATCTTCAAATAGCTCCGTTGGTATCTACATGGTAATCCAAACAGGAGACCTTTATATTTTAGCTGCATATAAGTACATTAGGCATCCAATCATCTTCAGTGAACTGGATCCAACATGGATCCAATCTTTTAAATAAATCACTTATATTATCTCCAGATATACTTTGTTCAATCTGACATTTAAGATGACGTCATCTTTAGTAATTAAGTGCAGCCAATAGAATAATCCTAAATTCCTACTTTTTATCGCGTTAGCTCCATAGACTGTATCCACTATGGAACTCGACAGCAGCTCTGTTTGATTTTATTTTTGTGGTTTGGAATCGATTCCAAATCCGAAATATGGATCTTTAGACATTGTACTGCTGGACCTTCCTGGCAAGATTCCAGTACTAAGAGTGAAAAATACCAAAATGGTGCAACTAATTATTACATGTAGCAGGATAATATATTAGGTGAAATCTGATTAAAAGTATATTGTACATAATGCTGGCTGCCCTACCGGAATTGTTTCAATGGACGAATAACACGAAATTCGAAAAAATAGTTGCAAAATTCGTTCGAAAAGTAATGTTTTACTAAACTTGTGTATTTTATACTATTATGTTGCTTACTGTATTTTGTAGAAATAAACCACAACCTGTATATATGTAGCTGCTATGCTGACTAAAAAATATGGGCATAAAGTTCTTCGTCTTCCCCCTTACCATTGTGTTTTTAACACCATTACACATATTTGGGGGCATATGGTGGGTTCTGGTGATGGTAGTAGTTCTACTGAAAAATCGTTAGCAATGTGGAAAGAAGCTCTTGCATCACCCGAAGTATGGTCTGCGACTATTCGACATACCTACTGACGAAGATATTCAGCGCTGGTGGGATGGAGAAGTTGGATTCGACCGAGGGGATATTTTTCCTGTTATATGTAGTTGTGGAAGCAGATAATCTCGACGATAGTGACGATGAAATTATTGATGAATAAATACAGTAAAAATATAATATTATTTCCACGCTTGACCGAATGAAAAAAAATATACACTTAAAATATATTTATATTGTTTTGTATTCCCGACTATTATTTTCTTACATTTCATTAAAAATACTTGAAGAACTAGGAAATATTAATTGCAATCATCACACTACACAAATCTAAATCAAAACAAACTTTTTGACTTCCTATATATTTTAATGGACTTCATAATCTGATGTTCTAGGTTACAGACATATTTACTATAACCCCAATAAACTATTCCCTTTCAAAAATTAATTTTATTAAATATCTTGAAAAAATGTACAACCTGGCAATGCTTTAAGAAAGAACTACTAAAAGTTATCGTATCAACTATGACTCACTCTCTATTACTAGCTTTCAAATGAATTGAATTAAGTAATTAAGTAATTTATCTCAAACGTTATTGACTCTTTGGTTTTCAATGCGTGTAGTACTTGCTTCTTTCAGTAAATTCACGAAAGTGGTCTAAAACGAGCTCTTCAATGCGGCTACTACTATTAGTTGTACAATAAGAATGATTTGCGAGATTCCAATCAATCACCGCAAGTTAAATAGTGCAACCGGGCGAATCATAGAGAGACAGTGTGAATAGGCGATTTGCGTAACCGCTAAATTGATTTCAGTTTAAAGGAGAGACCCCAAACAGAACCTTCTGTAGTAGGTGATTTCTTTATTTTAATCATTAATCAAACTCTTCCTTTTATTTCTTTTCGTTTTTGTCTGGTTGAAAAAGGAACGTGGGATTTGTCTGAACGATAATTGTTTAAGATACTTACTCTTCTACAGATTATAGTTGAATCAAAGGACATTTTTTTGAAGTAACATTTAGTAATAAACTATTAATGATGTTCTGTTACTAAGTGTTTTCTGTAAAAGCAATAAAAATTTAATCAGTAGATTATAGCTTTGTTTAATGGAGACAAACAAAATTATTTGATGAGTGGTTTTAGTTATAAATACCATTAATACCATAAAAGCATTACTATATTGAAGTTTGGTATAATGTCTTAATGAAGTTCTCTATGTGCTACGTTTTACTTTAAAAGTCCTGAAAAATGTTTTTGATATCCTCAAACAATGCGTTTTATAGAAGTGAGATATTTATTTTAATCATTAATAAAACTTTATATTTCACTTAACTTGTTCTTATATTCACTGTATTACACGTATAATTTATCAGACCTACATATTAATAGGTGTGCCAAAAATGGTTAGATCGCATTCTAGCTGATTGTGTAATACTAGCCCATAGAGTCGAGCAAATTTGCATACAGGGGTATGTAATTGTTTACCCTGTTGCCTTGAAATAAAGGTGTGCAGTTTGTACTAATGTATTTTCGACCATTTTTACTTAGGTACATTTAACTAAGTTTTTTACGAATACATTAAGAAAACAGCCATTTTCAATTAAAATTTTTTGTTCACTTGAAATTTTCAAGTGGTACTAAAATTGGATTCCAAACGTTTTTCTCTAATAGAAACACCATTTCTAATGACATGTAATGTACCTTTTCACCCCTGGTTTTGGTAAGGTTTTTAAAGATATAGGTATGTCAGTGGTTTATTCATCGGGAAATAAACTTTTAGGCAATCCAAAAGACAAAATAGAAACTAAGGAAAAGTTGGGGATTTACGAAATTAGCTGTAAAGACTATAATCAAAAGTATGTTGACAAACTAGAAAGTCAATTCAAACTAGATTCAGGGAACATATGGTTCATCTCAAATATGATAGAACAGGTAAGTGTAGTGTCGCCCAACATGCGTTTGAGAACGACCATAAAATATGGTAATAGATAGTAGCAATTTAAGACTAATTAGGAATGTAACAAATTCCAGACAGCTATTGAGCTGTCTAGAATTGGTTGCTTTTGAGAGTTTGGAAATTGCTAAATGTAAAAATAATATGAATGGTGACAGAGGGACAATCCCATGTAGTCCGCTTTATTGGTTAGTAAATCACGGTTCACTGATCCGTCGCGGCGGGTCACTGATTAGTTGCGATGCCTGAACCATACAAATAGTATAGGTATAAATAGGACACAATAAGGTTTAGTTTTAATCATCCCCCAGATGGTGCCAACTTTGTTGGAAAAACGCGTGTCGAGTGTAGAATAGTGTTTTAGTGTTATTTAGAAAACTACGTCAGTGTTATCTTCACACCAAAGGTCCCAACCCCTTTCATGATGCAATGAGAAATATTGTTTCTGGTACAAAGAAAAATAAAATTTGTGGGCTTGTATACAAATATAAAATGTAGACAAAATTAAATTTCTGACCACGATTCCAGTTTATATTCTGAAGCGCACCGGACGCACCTTATTTAGAGCCATGGAAATAAAAAAAAAAGTATATTTCAGTTTTCATTTATTTTGAATTAAATTTATAATAGCCCTGTTGGTTATTATTGATTTAAATGGTTCGTGTTCTCGGGTGTACATATTGATCTAGAGATTGATTAGTCTAATTTTAATAATAACAGACTATGCTCGTGTTACACTCATTTCGCTATATGATTGACTCTTCATCCCTTTACTTACTACCCTTAGGGGTAGTTTAAAAATCACACAGTTCATATTCATTAGTGAATTTTCTAGTGGTCTTCAACTACATTTTATTCTGCTTCTTTCACAATTCTTTAACGGGAATAATAAATTCTAGTGGTGTTGAATGGTAACTTTAATAACATATTATCAACATATTTTGGTCCTCTAGAACCTGGGATTTGATATACAATTGTTTAGTACTTTCCCATAAGGTAACTCTGAATTTTGAAAGAAAAATTGATTTGTTAATTTGGAAATTAAATTAAAATCATCAATCAAGAACTGGGGAAAATAATAATTTATAAATGTTTATTATTGACTAAAGTATTTTTGCTATGCAGTATTATCACCGCACCTTTTTTTACATAACATGTTTAATATGTACAGGTAAAACTGTTAAGCTCGGTATAATAATGTTGTTGTTGGAAGGCGGCGCGGTTACCCGCAGCACTCAGGTCTTTCGACCCATTGTGCCTGCCGCTAGTGGAAAGCTATTGGAAAAGACCCGTGCTATGCGCATAGGCTAACACCTGTTCCAGGGGAACCTCCTCTCTAATGTCCTGGGGCAGGAGAAATGCTACACCCAGATGTTTGTGTCTCTTGACCATGAGACAGGCATAGCGACAGAGCAGTTGAGAATGTACAATAAAATAAGCAAAAGTTAACTGATCAGAGATCTTTAAGGTACTTCTTGTCTAATAAGTGTATCTGTTAGTGCAGTAACAGATCTATAAATCTAAAGGGATACCCGAATTCCTAATCAATTAGCATCTTTTTTAATATAAACTTTCTTTTCTTTCTAATCCATCAGTTTTTATCTTTTTACAATGATGATTTTAAGTAACTTTGTTGATTTAACGAAAACAAAAATATGTATGTTGATAGGTACATAGTTTCGGCAAGTATGCTAATTTTGTTCGACAAAGAAACTATTACACTTCTCAAAAATGTTTGACACATATGCCAACAACGAGACGGTCTGTAATTACTTTATCTTATTTGATTCCTATTAATAGTAGGACATGCTATCAAGTAGGTACACTATTTTGTTTACAAACGAATAGAAATGAACGGGAATCTCTAACTGCATGTCAAACGATTATGATAAATACCTACAGTTGATAAAAGAAAATTCAGAAGTGAGAACGCTACATGATACAAAAACGCACAAATATCAATTTTCCCAGTATAATGCAAGCACATGCGTAGCTCTTAAGTAAAGATTTATGATGGAAAGTATTTTATGTCATTTTTTCTAGCCAAGATCCTTTATGTTGTAACTAGGGCGACTGAATCAGACGGTATATATAAGGGAATTAAATAGAAGAAGACTTACAAGTGGACTCGTTAAGTGCTACATTTGACCTCACCATTAATCGCACAAATTGGTTTAGGAGCACTCTGCATCTAGTGCTAAAACAAATTGGATTAACCCGAGGAAAGAATATTAAATCGAACAAGAGACGGAAATAGAATTATACTTTATTGATTTACGAAGAGCTATTCTGAAAACTAAATATACCAGCACGATATCCGAATTTTAATAAAATTTACTTATCAGAGTACCCATTCCATTTAATTATACAATAAATTAAATGTACATGGTAGGAGAATTTGCTCGATGGGAACTGTTTATTCCCAAATATATTTTATTTAGATAAAAAAAGGCAGATTATAATTAAATATACACACTGAGAAAAGGATTTAACTGAGGGAAACAAAATTTATTCCAACAATTAAATTATATACTGGGTGCGGCATAACTGTCTCCCTATTTTTAAAGTTTAATAAAACAAATGTTATTTGAAATACAATAAATTTATCTTCATGTTTTAAGAGAACAATTGAAACAGTATTATGTGGTTTTGAAAAGTATATCGGCAAAGTGGTATCCACCATTATCGTAACACTGCCGCAAGCAATTTCTGAAGTTTTGCATAACTCTTACTAGCATTTCTTGCGGTATTCGGTGAATTTTCATACGGATTGCCTCCTTCAGTTGTCTTAGGGTTCTTAGAAGACTTCAGCTTTAAGGTAACCCCACAGAAATAAGTCGCAAGGCGTCAAATCCGGCGAGCGCGCAGACCGTGCAATATCGCCTCTCAGGGAAATTAATCGACCGGGGAACATTTCTCTCAAAAGTTGGATTGATGGGCGGGATGTGTGGGCTGTTGCCCCATTCCGCTGGGCCCGTTGAAACTAGGCATTCTGCATTTAAGTTCTACAAGGGCTGAGACGAAAAAATTCTGAATCATCCCTAACTAGCTTTCTGAATTGTGTTTGTGAAAGTATTTGTGTTTTGCGAATGAAAAATTTAGAACTATTTAATATTTAAATGTAAAGCTTTGCATTGGACAGAATCTTACATTTCTTATAGAAAATCACATTCATAGGAGACGGGAAACATTATTTACTTCTTTTCATATAACTAAAAGTATATGTGACCTGTAATACCTAATAAAAATTTTAACTCACTTTCAACATCACTAGAGAATTCTGTATGTGGTACCACTGAAATATTGGTACTTAAAATAAATACATTAAATAAAGAAAGGTGGTAAGTGATAATCTATATTGTCATCGCAACAGTTATTAACACACTTAGAAAGATCCTCAAATTCAGCAGACTGACACTTGGACCATGATGATAACATGATGATTAATGTCATACTATTTTTTACCACCTATTTTAATTAACAAACTAGGTTAAGTTAGGTTAGGTCAAAAGTGAGTGGGCCGAAAACCAGACCTACCACCGCGACCATGTGGTCTATTGTAGCTCACACCTACTTATATTTCATCCAACAGGTCTAGCCTCTTAATGAAGCTGATCACGTTATTGGGTGAGAACTTAGTCAAATCCTCTGGTAGAAGTTGTCTTTTGCCAAATAATGAGTATCTTATCATTTCCCCAGCGGGGCAGGTGCATAATATGTGTTCTGCCGTTTCATCATCTCTAAGCACAAGTGGCACTCAACATCTACTATGCCAAATTTGTACAGATGATATTTTAAACGGCAGCGACCATTATATAAGCCAATTAAAGTTCGTAGGTGCTACCTGCTTAACTCTAAAAATTTTTTAGTTCTTGGTTTTGAAGTGTTTATTATAAACGCCTTCGAATGAACTAATCCTGGTAGTTCTTGCCAGTACTGGAGGATTTACCCCTCAGCCCAGGTCAAGAGAGTTGCTTTGGCAGTACTCGAGGATATGCCAAGCACCGGTTCAGCAAATTCAGAAGCAGCACCTTCCCTGGCTACAGAGTCGGCTGCTTCATTCCATTCATGGCCAGAGTGGCCTGGGACCCAGACCAGAGTTACTCTATTTTTTCAGCTGAAATGAGCGAGCGCCTGCTGATAACTCTATTCCGTTTTTGAGGTACAACGGAAGGAACCGAGAGCTTTAAGAGCAGCTTTTGGCTGTCTGAGAAGATTTTCATCGATTTGCGTATAAGTTGCGTTTGTTCCAGCCTCTGTACACACAGTTCGATAGATTTCTGCCTGAAATATAGTTGCAAAACCTTTACAAATTATATCCTCATTCATTAAATATTCGATCCTTAGCGTAAGATTGGCACAACCTCCTGAAAGTCCTTAGTTACTATTGTTTGATTGAAAAAACTCATATGACTACCGCAGACCTGCTTTTTATAAATATATGTCTATAATTATATGGGCTTTATTTGCAAAGAAACTTTGACAATTGGCATATTATATCGGAGCTGTATGTAAATTTACTAGTTACTTTGATCACTGTATATTAAGACTACGTATAAGAATACTTAATGTTTTTGTTTTCGTACCATTATTGAAATATTGTGGGTATTTAACTATATAATCTACACTTTCTTCTAATTTTGTTTTTCTGCAGCATAAAGTTCTATATGCATATTCGTGGAATGTGTAGTTGAATTCACATATGACTCAGAAGTACAATTAAATTGGTAGATTATTTTTATTTTATTTCTCAATTTATTGACGCCGACTGCATTTTTTTATATAACTTAAGGTGTATAACTGCTGTAAATATAATAATACTTTACCAAATGTTCTAATTGTAGATCAATTTTTTCCACAATTTTATTACATACTTGATTGAGAAGATTTGGCTTCGTCTACTCTGTTTCATTTTAAGAATGTTGTTTGAAATAATCTTACAGCATGAACTTTAAGATTTATTTAAAGCTATTATAATTTTCAATGTGAAGGACAAAACGGTTTCACTTATTTTGATTCCTGCGCTCCATTTTTCATTTTACAATTTCCTCCAGCTAGATGCAATTTGTCTATCCCTGCATATCAAACCCTGTAATCTAAAGTGCAATAAATTATACCGCAGCAGGATTGCTTGATCAGATTAGAATTCATTTGCCGTAGTAATAATTCAATTTTCATTTGGGTCTTGTTAACCTTCTAATTCTATAATTCTTTAGGTAGATTTAAAAACATATAGGTGTGAGGAACATAAAGGAATCAGAAAAACATATGATGACTGTGATAAGTTTTGTTATTGTCATTTCTTGCTTGTTATGATTGCATATCTTGTATTATATAGACAAAACAAATTATTAATGTTAGATATTGTTAATTAAGTATAGTTTCAAAGATCCTAAATATTTTAATAGAAAATAATTATCCAGAGAATTACCTTGAGAAAACCTTTTTTGAAATTGAAAATCTGTGAAATAATGAGCAACATATTAGTTGGATAATCTCTGATTCATAAACGGAGGAAAATTGGATTTTGTACATTTCAGGAATATATAAAATCTGAATCTAAACAGAACATTGGAAAGACTTGATAATAAATTTAACCAAATATTATATAAGAAGTAGTGCTATGAACCTCAATGTTAAATGACTGTGTCAAATCCCTAATCAAAAATCGGGTATCTGTTTAAATATTTTTTAAATCCCTATTTAGTTTGGAAATAATTGCATTAATTATATCTTTCTTATATATAATGAATTTAATATTTTTGCTATATTGTTCTGTTGTCTATCTACAGAAGAATATTTTTTGTTGAATCATCTGCAAACATTTTTTAATATTATATTTTTTATGTTATTTATTATGTTTTTTAATAGTATAATAGTTTACATCTATTGGAGGAGGGCAAGTAGTCCGCCGAATAGTTATTTGCAATATATCCTTTTAAATAATAAAATAATTTCATTAATAATTGCTCAGTTTCTTAGTTTAATCACTTGGGCTAAACACCTTACACCTTAGCCGTGCCCTTCATTACCCTTCTTAATTGCTGTAAACATTGATACTTTCAAATCCCCTTGCCTGTCTTGGAGATCTGGAAGCAGGACTGACAGGGGGCCCAAGAAACACAACGAAGCCCAAGCGCTGCGGTGTCGGTCAAATCTCCGGTTCGCTCCCGGTCGGTCCTTCTCCCAGCGGTGAGCCAAGAAGGCGACCAAACTCTATCACTATCAGAGATTGATTCTCGGAAGCCAGTTCTTGATATTGAGCGGTTCCCTCAGCTGACATCAACTTAATTATCTGCCGGCCGTAAAACCCTCGAAGAGAGAACTTTCAACTTGTCTAATTGCTCTTGATTATAACTCCTTGATAGCTTTCTGATATGTTCTCTATTCCCTGCCCTGCACTCTGTTATGCTTAAATGTCAGTCTAGTTTTCCGGAAGAGAGCGTTTTGAATGACTGGTGTATCTTTTCTCAATATTTTGTCATATATATCAATAGATGTGTTATTTAAAAAAATATATTACCTTATCAAATACTTAATCTTTCTACAATATTCAGTTTTAATTGTAACTTAAAATTAAACAGTCACCCACGTCTACTGAAAACAACAGAAGAATCAATATTAATATAAGGTTGTTAAGACTATTTGAGTTGGAAACCTACTATTCAATTTTTTCAAATTCTAGCACAATTTGAAATTGTGAAGAAAGGGAACTTGTTCCCTTTCTTCTACTTTTTATATTTCTTGTCTGGTACTATAAATTGGGATGAAATTATAGTTAGTTGCAACCCTATCATATAAAAAATATATATATTAAATATAAATATAAATTTATATATAAATTTAAAGGAAAGTGCTCAACCTGTGGTTTGTCCAGCTCGAAAAATACCATTTCCTTTAATAGACAAATTAAAAAAATGTTTAACAGACTGGGAAAATGAAAAAATTATCAGTAAGGTAGATTATCCTACAGAGTGGGTTCACCCCATTGTTATAGCTTTAAAAAAAAATGGGTCTCTGAGAATTTGAGAGTCTCTCTCTTGAGAATACTTTCCTTTGCCTACTTTTGAAGAAATTAGTGCAAAATTAAATAATGCAAAATATTTTTCTACCTTGGATGCAATGTCAGGGTTCTGGCAAATTGTTTTGGATAACCAAAGTTCAAATCTTTGCACGTTCGCAACTCCTTTTGGGAGATATAAATTTTTAAGAATGCCCTTCGGTATTAGCTGTGCACCAGAAGTATTTCAAAAAAGATTTAAGGAAATATTTGACATTCCTGGGGTTGAAAGTATATGTGGACGATATATTAATATGGGGAAAAGACAAAAAAGAACACGATGACAGGTTAGAGGAGGTGTTACAAATAGCGCAAAAAAATAATGTGAAATTTAATAGAGAAAAATGTAAATTTTGTGTTGATGAGGTTAACTATATGGGTCATAAAATTTCAAAATTTGGTTGTACACCTGACGATTCAAAAATTAAAGCTATTTTAGATATGCCCGCTCCAAAAAATGCAGAGGATCTACAAAGATTTTTGGGACTGGTCACCTATGTAGGAAAGTTTATCAAAAGCCTATCGAATATTACAGCTCCGCTTAGAGAGCTATTAAAAAAAATTACTTCATGGGTTTGGACCAGCGAACATGAAACAGCAATAAATACTTTAAAACAAAAATTAGTTCAAAAACCTGTATTGCAATATTATGACCCTGAAAAACCTATAATTGTTTCTGCAGATGCGTCAAAAAACGGAGTTGGAGCCGTGTTGCTTCAAAATGGACTTCCGTGTATGTATGCGTCCAAAGCTCTTACAGATGTACAAAAAAATTATGCACAAATTGAAAAGGAGCTCTATGCTTCATTATTCGGGTGCGAGCGTTTTCATCAATTTATATTTGGTAAAACAGTGACGCTAGAAACTGATCACAAAGCACTAGTTCAAATTTTTAATAAACCGTTATATAATTGCCCTCCCCGTTTACAGAGAATGTTTATTAGATTACAGCGGTATGATTTAAAGCTTGTATACAAACAAGGTAAAGAGCTTTTCATACCAGACACATTATCTCGTAGTTATCTCAATGAAACTGATATAAACAGTGACATAGATGATGCAATTGAGGATCAAATTTGTGTACTTAGACTAAATCTAAATGCAACAGATGAAAGAATTAAGCAAATTCAAGAATTGACATCAGACGATAATGAATTAAAAATTTTATTAGATTATGTGAAAAATGGTTGGCCAAGAACAATAAAACTAACGGATCCTTTAGTAAAGATTTATTATAAATTCAAAGATGATATTACGGAAGCCGATGGTCTAGTGTATAAAAATAAAAAACTTATTGTTCCACAAAAATTACGAGTTGAATTTTTGTCCAGGATTCATTACAGTCATCTGGGAGTCACTAAATGCAAGAATAAAGCCAGAGAATGTTTTTTTTGGCCTCAGATGTCTAAGGAAATAGAAGATTATGTTTCAAATTGCGTAGTATGTAGAACCATTCAAAAAAATAAAATTAGGGAGCCTATGATACCCCACGATGTTCCTAACTTATCCTGGGAAAAGGTCGCGTGTGATTTGTTTTATCTGGACTCCGAAGTTTATTTGTTGGTTGTCGATTATTTTTCAAAATTCATAGAACTAGCTAGATTGGCCGACAGTACCTCTTCCCTACAGGTTATAAATCATTTAAAATCAATATTTGCACGACATGGTATACCTAAAACTGTTATTAGTGACGGAGGACCTCAATTTAATAGTTTATATTTTAAACAATTCTCTAAACTATGGCAATTTAATCACGTCAATTTAATAATGTCAAGTCCCGCGTATCCACAGTCAAATGGATTAGTGGAGAGACATGTGCAAACTTTAAAACATATGTTAATAAAAGCAAAACATGATAATAAGGATTTATATTTAACATTGTTAAGTTATAGAAATACGCCAATAGCTCATAATATTAAATCACCTGCAAATATTTTAATGTCTGGGAATCTAAGGGATATTTTTCCAGTTGAGAATTCATTATTAAAACCTAACAAAAATTCTTATAAACATATTAAAAACAACTTACAGAATAAACAAAAACAGCAAAAGAAATATTATGACCGAAAATGTAAAATAAGTAAACATGTTTTTAGAAATAGAGATAAAGTTCTGGTGAAAACAAAGTTAAATGATAAAAAATGGAAACCAGGTACTATATTGTCTGAATCGAAAATTAGGCCTAGGTCATATGATGTTCAAATGGATAATGGCAATATTTTATCAAGAAACAGGCGTTTTATTAATTCCTATCCAAAGTATGTAAACTATAATAATTTAGATTCAGATGTTAGCTCATTAGATTCTCAGAACAGTAATCAAAGTGATAATATAAATGCTCAATCTTCAAATAAATCAGATGATGATGTAGTTTTTATACCTAATGCTACAAGAAGTGGTAGGTTAGTAAAGGTCCCTGATAGATTTATGTATAGTTGATTTTTGGGTGAATTTAATTTTAATTGTTGAGTACATTAAGTGCCTTTTAATTGTTTTATTGTGTATTTTAATTGTTATTGTGTAGTTTAGTTGTTACATGTTTTGTTAGCTAGGTACCTACTGCATTATTAGACTGTAAATTATATAAATCTAATTAATTATTTATATTCTTTATTTCTCAAAGAGGAATGTCATGATGTTAGTAAGTATATATATTTGAAATAGTTTTTGTAGAGAATCTTATCTCAACTTTTTGTGTTGGTTATTTTTATGGCTAAAATAAATCGAGTATGATTTCACAAGTTTCAAAGCTGTTACGAACCAGAGAACAGAACTTTCAACTTGTCTAATTTCTGTTGCAATTTAGTTGAAATAATAACGTGTTATAGTATTATATAACATATAATATAACGTATAATATAGTATAATAGTCATAGTATTTTATAATAATAGCATTTTCCATTTATTTGTTTTGTTACTGCTTATTGATACTGCTATACATATTGTGAATCTTAGCTACCAATATTATAAAATAAGTATAGAACAATAAATTGTAAGCCTTGTTTTCGAGGTCAGTGAAAATCATGTGGTGTTCGTAGAAGTAACAATAATTATTAGATATAATACCAGCGTCAATTTCAAGTAATGAAATACAACGTATACTTCACATAGAAATAGAATCCTCCCATCTAAAAACCTCCCTTTTGCAGAAAACATACAATTTACTATTTATTATCCTTTGATAGTATTCGAACCAGAGGAACAATAATCCACCGGCTAATCACAAACTACAACTCCACGGGCAATATGCCCCGACTAGCATTACATTACTTTCTTTTTCTGCATCTCCTTCAAATAAATAAGTAGGATTGTCTTTCTCAAAGACAATAGAGGTCACTGCTATAAGGCGCCTGCGGAAAAGCAAGTCGTTCTTTCAATCTATCTATCTTTCAATTTGACAATAGTGAGACAGACTATATATACCTAATGAAGAAAAAACTATCTGGGTTTATTGCTTTATTTCATACATTAAATAAGTAAATTATTTACTGATTATTTTTTCTTTTTCAGGTAAGTCCTGATGTATCCTTCTTCGGATGGCGTAAATATTCTATAACGAGTAAGAAGATTATTATGTTTAACTAGAATGAGAAGTAAAGAGATTATTATTATTATATTATCGCATAAATTCATTTATTTAGTGTAATAGCCTTGTAGCTTATTTTGAAACAACTTAAAATTTACGTGCCTATAATGTTTCCTTTATAGTTCGTATTTGCTGAAAGGTATAGCTTAGTATATTAATAATAATAATAAAGCTACTAATACTAATAAACAGATACATTCATTGAAAACGTACTTCCAAAACAAAGGTCATCCACTACATAGGGCCATTGTAAAAATTGATAACAGTTTCACACCCTTGAACCTATCAGTGCAAGTCAGAATGCTTATAAAATAATGCCCTTAAAAGCAAAATGTACTGTCGTCTAAAGTATTACACGACAGATATTATAATAGTGTCAACCAAGAAGAAATAAAAAATAACTTTCATATAAGTTGTTTCAAACATAAAACAGAGGGAATTATACTTGCAATACAAGATCAAGCTATAGGGACAAATAACTATAAAAAATATATTTTAAAGGATATTTCAATTAGCTGACAAAACGGTAGCCCATAATAGAGCAGATATAACACTTCAAAGTAAAATAAAAAAGATGGCCTACCTTGTCGATGTAGCAATACCATCTCACTAAGATACAGCTAAAAAATATACAGAAAAGAAAGACAATCAAAAACTGGCAATAGAAGTTGAAGGAATATGGAAACAGAAACAATTTTACATCATTGCATTTATTATATCGGGCTAAAGGTATCACTTCATACTCGTTCATAAATTACCTCACTCGGAAACACCAGCCATACTTATATAAATATAATATAATATATAATTTAAATAAATACAATATAATAATATAATACTACAATATTAATACTATTAATAATAAAACTAAATATAATACAACATAACATATTAATAACAGATACAAAAACAAACAAACACTACAAAGCTTAAACTGTCCTTGGATGACATTATTATGTGTGTGTTTATTTAAATATTAATTATTATTAGTAGTTTCCTAAATTCATTATTGAACTGAGACAGGTTTGAAAAACATTAACAAAGATAAAATAATATATACTCATAATGTTAATTTGAAAATTAAAAAAAAAAGTTACTACATTAATATAAAACATTACAGTATAATTTCTACAGTATCACGAATATTAGAGCTTATATTCCTGAAAATATTTTTTTATTTTAAATTTAATTTTTACTACAATATACTACTAACTACTGAATACTATACGAGTCTTGAACATCAATGGGCTATACCAACATTAGAAAATCGTGGAGATAGATTAACAATTATTCAAGAATTAAGGCTTAAAGAAAAATTTCAGTTAATACATTAAACAGTCAGTTATTACAAAATACTTTTGAAGAAGCGAGAAGAAAGCGACAATATGAGTTTAAAATATGTTTGGAGGAATAAAACAGACATTTTCAATATTTATTATGGTATTAGTTTAGTTTTATCAACCTCCTTTGCTGCTGTAATTAAATGTATCTGGTCTTGATCATGAGGTGTTATTATTTAGTTGTTGCGTCACCAGAATAATATTATATTATCTCCTAAATCTAATAGCAATAACAATTTCCCACAGCCCGCTGAGGATTTGTTTTATTATATCTCAGGATATATATGTCTGACTGATTTATTATCTTGATATTGGATAACCTTATTATTTTAAATATGAACAGTTAATTATATTTTAATTAAGTATGTTTTTCATTAAATCGGTAATTGGACAATTATTGTAAAGAGAATTAATGCTTCTGTTAGTAGTGGTGAGAAACATACCGTAGTGCCCTCTTTGGATCTTTGCTACTATCCGTCTGATAAAACAAATATGGAGATGCCGATGTAATGCAATTCCAGTCGGGGCACACTGTCCGTGGAGTAGTTGTTTTCGCCATCTCCTTTAAATTGTTCTGCTAAGAAATGTTTGAATAGAAAAATATAAAAGCTATTTTGCCAAGGATATAGGAATATTTCCAGACGCATACTCGTAACTATATAAGAATTTATTTTTATAAAAGTTATATTACATTTATTTCAAAAGACGATAAAATACAACATAATATATTAATAACATAAATAAATAAAACACACCATTGGATAATTGTAAAGAGAATTAATGCTTCTGTTAGTAGTGGTGAGAAACATACCGTAGTGCCCTCTTTGGATCTTTGCTACTATCCGTCTGATAAAACAAATATGGAGATGCCGATGTAATGCAATGCCAGTCGGGGCACACTGCCCGTGGAGTAGTTGTTTTCGCCATCTCCTTTAAATTGTTCTGGTAAGAAATGTTTGAATAGAAAAATATAAAAGCTATTTTGCCAAGGATATAGGAATATTTCCAGAAGCATACTCGTAACTATATAAGAATTTATTTTTATAAAAGTTATATTACGTTTATTTCTAAAGACGATAAAATACAACATAATATATTAATAACAGAAATAAATAAAACACACCACACCTTACCACAAACCTCAAGTTGCTCGGTGGGTTAAATTATTATGTGTATATTTATTTAAATATGATAGCTTATATTTGCTAAAATATTTTTTTATTTTAAATTTAAATTTTACAGTGATATACTATATTTCGTCTTGGACATCAATGGGCAATATCTACATTATAAAATCGTGGAGTTTGATATACCTAATAATTCCTTTGCCCTATAGATTTAAAGGAAAATGGTGTTCAATGAGCCGACGACTTTAACCGCGATAAATATGATCGATTTTTTATAAAACCCGTTTCATTTTTAAATTGAAATATAGAAAATGCAAAGAAAAAGAATTGGCGAAGAAATATCCAGCATCATTATACGGATCAACTTGAAACAAAATCTCCTGTGGTGAACATCAAGTTACACTTTTGTTTAGAAATTAAATATCTTTAGAAAGTAACATCCTGCTTAAATAAGTTGGGTGTTCGTAGAATCGTTTCTGGTACTCTAACAAAAATGTCAGTGGGGTCATAAATACTCTTGAGAATTGTTCTGGTTTAACAGACTTATGGTAACGTTCCCCTGGGAACGAAACAGTGTTTAGTAGACAAAAGGCGCCAAATGTGCAGTAATGACAATAGTCAAGTATGGTATATGAATCATGGGTGGTACTTAGAAGTTTCTCAGAAATAAGACATTAGTTGTATGTATATAAATATTGAAAATGCAAGAAGGTAGCAGCTTGGTTTTTCGGGGAATTTTCCGTGTATAGGATCAGTTGTTAAGTAAGGTCGTATTTCCCCACCATTTTGAGACGAGTATAAGAAGGAAATTAGGTCATTAGTTTATAAGTACAATTTTCATTGGACAGCGTGACAGAAAGATGTCATGGTTCGCGGTATTAGACAGAGGGGGAGGAACGTACTTTAACCACCAATGGAATTCGTAGTTTTGAATTTTAAGGAAAAGAAGTTTTACTTCGAAAGCTTCAAACAAAAATAAGAGTTAGTCTCGCTCGGCCCGGCTTCAGAACGGGTTGTGGTATTTTGGGCTTTCCCCATAGTATGAAGGCAAACCACCAAGTGTGGGTAAAGTATGTTTGTCGGACTCGAATTAGATGTCGTTGGTAGTTTTATATAAAGTTCATTCAGATGCAGTGTTCATTAGTATTGTTCGTTTTCCTAAGAGTCATCAGAAAACTGTTCTCATTAATTTCACAGTCAAATATCAATTCAGTAATTTGTATTTTTCTTTTGTTTACGTTTTTCAGTTCTATTTCTTTGTTAATAAAAATCCTTGCTAAAAGTGAAATGTTTTCATGGCAATCCTCCTAACTACCATCTCAGTGTTAGAATATAAGGAGTGTCCCAGAAATATATCCATATATCGAGGTCAGGATAAGATAAGTCCACGGTAAGTCAGAAAACCTTTTTATACGTAGATCAAAGCATATCTTGAACCCAACGACAGAGAAATTGATTCAGTAGTTTGATTCCCTTTCTAGATAAGTAACTAAATAATTCAGTTTAGTGAAACCTGTGTAGTACAACGGGTAGGTTACAATCTGAAGGAAAAGTAGAATGGTTATTGAATATTATTTTTATAATTTTTTTTTCTGGGTGGTATCTAGTTTATTAGTGTACTCTATTACTGAACTACCCCAAGGAATTATTCCATATGGATGCCATTAATCCACTAATGCGTAGTAATAAGTTTTTATAGAATTTATGTCCAAAATATCTTAAAAAATTTAATCTAAAAGTTAAGTACCTTAAAGTGTTAATAGATAGTTTTTGATATTACACTTTGAATATTTGTGAACGGACATTTGCTTTGTATAAACATTTTTAGGGAACATAAATATAATAATTCAGTGAATTTGGTGGAAAACCGCCATTCATCCACATTATGTATTCCTCTGCCATCATGCGGTACACGCAGCATAGTTAATAAATTCTGTCTTTGCTTTACTACAGATATTTGTTGAATTACTGAAGTGAGGCAACTGTTGCAGATAAAGTATTCCAGTCATGTGCGATCCTTTTTAAAGTTATAAGTATGTTTAAAGCACTGGAACAAGACTATGCATATAACACAATAACTCTGTCTAGTTAAGGGAAACGGAATTAACGGAATTATAACGGGATATTTCTTTGAATATAAAACTAGGTAGACATGTATGCTAAAATTAAATCGAGATAAAACTTTAACGTGACTTTTTAAAATGAAAAAGTAATAATTTATTGCAAATTTGATTGCAGTTATTACAAAATATTTTTGAAGAGACTAGAGAAGAGAGCGACAATATGAGGTCAAACATGTTTGGAGAAAGAAAACAGGACATTTTCAACATTTATTATTATATTAGGTAGTTCAGGTTTATTAACTTACTTTGCTTTATAATTAGATATCTACTCTTGAAAATATCGTCTCATTATTATTTAATTGTGACCAAGATATTATTTACACCAATATTATATCTCCTAAATCTAGTAAAAATGACTTTATTCCACAGCTCGGTGAGGATTCGTTTTACTATATCTCGGTATAAAATGTCTGACTGTCGGTATATAATATGTCTGACTGATTAATTGTCTAAATATTAGAAACCCTTTTTATTTTGAATATGAACACTTAATTATGCTTTGATTAAGTATTTTTTCTTTAAATTGGTAATTGGACAACTGTAAAGAGAATTAATTCTTCTATCTATTAATGAATTTTTTTGTTAGAAAAATATATTGAATTGATTGAAAATAATCAGATTTGCCAAAGATATAGAAATATTTCTAGAAGCCTAACTAGGTATAATAGGAATTTATTTTTAGAAAAATTATATTCTGCAAATGTGAGGTGTGATTTATATATATTTGTTATGAAATCATCAGTTGGCGTGAAGCGTTGGAAAAGTGGTAATAATGGAATATGAATCATTAAATAACCCAACCTTGAGGCCGTTAATTTTTCTTCTCTCCTTTGTTTTTGGATGAAAACATAATTCGTTACAAAAGCCTGCGTTCGGATAGTTAATAAATTACAACTTGACAACAAAATAGCCAGCATTAGAGTTACAAAAAGGCCTAGTAATGTCTAAATAACAAAGTGCAATTCATCACAATCTATCAGCACTCTGGCAGGGTTATTTATTAAATAAATTCAATTAAAACGGTTTTGTTCTATAAGTAGCTTTAAGCAATGAAGGTTTAATGAGGCAGAACAGGGGGAAGGATAATAGCCGTAATACCCTGCGCTTAGGACACCATCTGGGCATATGGCTTTACGTCCTTGTAATCTAAAATAAAAATCACCTCAGAAACTCACAGGGTTAACATTATTTACTTTATTTCTTGTTGTTAACATTACCTCAAATAAAATTTCCAGATACTATGCTCAAATTATATTGAAATAATTGATGCACTAATTTTTGCATATTTCAAATACTTGTTTACAGATATAATAAATTTCATAACAATCACAGCTTATCTAAAAGATACTGATACTTAATATCTTTAATACCTACTACTCAATATCTACTGACTATTAAAGTAAAAAATGTATTTTCCTCATGTCGATTATAAACGGAAAAAATTAGAAGAATATAAAGGGGTAATAACATTTGTAAGTTGTAATATCTACTTAGTATCAATATTAAAAAAATATCTGTAAGAGTAATTTCTTAAAGAGGGTACCATTAAGGCAACCGCAACCGGTCCATAAAGCCTTGAAAAACTGTGTTTGTCTTGAACTATTTCATATTTATGCCTCTCCTTTAAAACCAAAATCAGCTGATCTAGAAACAGTTTTATTAACTGAGAAAAAAATAAGTTACCGAAAATCGTAGGACTACCAAGGGTAAACATAGTACTGAGTACTAAAGCGTTTATTTTTTTAATGCAGTTGCTACGTGCTTTACTCATCATATTACAATTATTTTAACTGGGAAACATAAAAATATTTAATGATTGTACAATACAATTTTCAAATAATAAATGATAAAAAATATGTAACTGCACCCATTATTCACCTCGTATTCCTTTTTTATATAGAATAACCTACCTATTGGGTATAGTCAATTTCATAAATATTTTTAAATGAACATTAATTTAATTTTTATTTTTATACAAACACCAAATCGGATTATCTATATTAAATATTTGTAATTTCCCTAAGTAAAGGCGTTTTAATTACATTTTAAATTTCCTTTAAGCTACATTTTTCAATTTCAGGGCATAATATATTTTAAATTTCATATTTTCCCTAACCGTTCGCTGGTTTAATGACGTTTTTACAGATCCTAATTATGATTTGGGGATATTTATGTTCATTCTCAATTCGCGATTCTAGGGCTAATCCTAATACAGTGTTGGCTCGAACATGTAAAGTCAATAACAGCACTAATATTGAAATTATGAGTATGATAATAATAAAGCAATGTTAGCCATTGAGAAAAATTTATACTATTAGGATGGGCCGACGAAAAATCATCTTATGTATTGAAAACTGATGTCATTTAAGCCAAAATTTACATGTATGAAAAAAACAATATTTAAAATTGCATTTGTTTTGCGCCAGCAAACGTATTTTACTAGTACAAAATAAATGCAATTTTTTTAGGATCAATATAGTGATTGTAATGTGAATGGGGTAACTTGTGGAATAAAAAAGTATTAGTAGGCCGCTCAAATTTTAAAAAATATATAAAACTTATTTCAAGAAAATAGCCAATTAACTAGCTTTTACATCAATTCAAGTTGTGTTTTATGCGAAAAAAAAACAAGTTTTCATGGATACTCGAAAATTAAAAAAAATAAGAATGCAGAACGTTTGTATATGTAGTTTGATTAAAATTAAATAGAGAATTTAGAAATATAATAATACCTACATCTTGATTTTCCAGATTTTAAACATATTGTACCCAAATTTTCTCTAACAGTTAGGCAACGTAGTTTGGCTAGCTTTTGTTTTCGCGGTGCATTGGGTCGTGAGTTATTTTTCTGTTTTTGCAAGTATTTAATGATACGTTAAGTTACTAAGTGAGTAGATATATTTTCTTTAGCCAGGGCGCCAATCAGTTTAACAAATAAATGATAGAGTAATCGATTACGTAGTTACGTAACTAATAAAATGTAACTACTCGGAGAAGACAATAAAAAAAAATAGAGAGAAACTTTTTGAGACCTATATTACTACTTACTTACAGCTATGATATACACATACACAAGCAACCATTAACTGTTTACCATAACAAAAACATACGATATCTAATATATGTATAAATTAATACCCGGTATATCATTGACGAATACACTTAATTTCAATGTTATCTAATAATAATATTTTAGTGAGCATATGACGAACTATCGTTCAAATAGGTAGATGTAGAAATTATTGTAAATAATGTTCATTCACTATAAATTAATAACAATCAGTTACTATGCAGTTGTATACGTATACGTTGCGTACATATAAATATTTTAAATATTAATAAAATTAATTATAACCAGTTATAGGTTGAATACGTTAATATTTTAGTTGAAAATAATGTTATTATTTATTATATTTAAAGTTTAGAGGTAGAAAAAAATATATGCTTAGCTGAAATTCCTGTGACCACTGGTGGAACAAAATGGCTGTTGCTCTGCATACCTTGCCTTTAGGATATGTGGACTTTAACTGCAATTTGGCATCATTTTATCGGGAAATACATTTACCAGCTTCTAATAGGTGTTCAATAAAAGGTTCTGGTGGTTATATAGATCAATGACTAATCTAATATAGATCCGGGACGTGCCACCAAATGTTGAATAAAAACTAAATAGCATCAACGGCAGACTGCATACAAATTAAAAAATCTCAGGATAATAAGACGATGGAAAGATAAAAGACCTAGAATCTGGTGTGGCCTTAAATAAAGTTGCTTGACTCTTAAGGAATTTGAGAATTGCACTAACCAGAATGTAATTTGGGTGAAATGATCCAATATTTTATGATCACCACAAACTCTTAAAATTTTGGGTGCTCTCAAAATCGTATTATTTTATAACAGCAACCTCTCGCTCACGCGTCGTGTCGTCGAATCGGTACGTTAGAAATTTTAATTTGAGTCCTTACTAGAATCTAACTAGGAGGCAGCACTATGCAGGCTACTTTGGAAAACTAGAATAATGGCAACCAGTGATACTTAGACAAGAACAGAACTATCCAACATAAATTATAACATGAGATTTTTAAATGCTACACCATTATGATTGTTTGAGCTCACTTTCGCCCTTGTATCACCACTAACACCTTGCATATCGACAAGGTAATATCGATATAGTGAATATTTGAGTCTCACCATCTATGAAATGAACCTTTCAATTATCCACTTTTTTAATTGTCCTGCTGATATTTTATGAGCAAGATTTTTAATTTAAATGTTAATATCTCCATTACGGTAAAATATAGTTACATATATAGTATCCTTAATAGTGTCGACATGGCATTTTAAGGGGAGTTCAAAAACATAATTAGATACTTTAAATAAGACACCCTGTCTTATTTAAAGTGATGCATGAATCCGAAAATCTGAACAATCTATACGAGAAAGTAGGAAGATTATTTTTTTTTTACCTCTTATACTTTCTGAGATAAAGGGATAGAAGATGTTATTTTTGATACTATGTATATTAGTGTACAAGATATGTTCTATAAAACTGTATTTATTAACATGAAGTTGTATTGCGATTAGATCTATCGAGCAGAAAATATTTAATAAATATTTCATAATATGGAAAATATATAAATATATTTAATAAGTTCTAGATTTTCTTTGTTCAAAGACATCCTCAAGACAGCACTCCCTTTATGGATAAAACATAAAATAATTTTTAAGATGTAAGAAGTTATTAAGATAACTGGATTTATCTAAATATATTTTGATATATTGGATATCTGTATACTTATATAACTTATTCTTATTATATATTTGTCAGCACAGAAATCGTTAAAATTAAGAAGTTCCAAGGTGTTACTATAAATGAAAATTTTATAGTTTGGTTTTCAAGTAATTGTTCAGGATAAGAGGAGAGGGTATAAGTTATACAGAAGTTATTTTCGTTTCTTACATGAGAGAGAGAGAATATTCTGACAAAATGTAATTTTATCAGAAGATCAATGTACGTAAGATTTAGTGCGTAATTCTTTGATATGTGGTAAGCTATTACATATTGAGAAAAACCTCAGTTATAAAAGTTGCTTGGTTGCCAACGATGTAGTTTTTAAAAATATTTGCAACTATACAGTGTGTTTCACAAAAGTGGAACAACTTAAACTTAACTTTTTTTAAATGAGACACCCTATATTTTGAATGCGGAATTGATTCCCCTGTATGTTTTTTTTATTCAATTCTGTTTTCCTTTTCTAATTCGCTGAGGTCTTGCCAAGTTATAGTTCATTTTATGAATGTATTTCTTTTGTAGGATCGTAGCAAATGCATAATAGTTAATCATTGCTTTTAATTTGCCAAACATTTTTTACACACAGTGGTAGAAAGGTCCTACAAACACCTTTAAAATATTTCCGAGATAACCTTATGTACAGGGTGCTCAAAACCTGTTACTCTATTTTTTCCAGTGTAACACCCTGTAAGTTTTATCAAAAATTGAAACATCCATCAGAAACCTTTACTATCGTAAAATATTTTTTGGTTCTTTGCCACGTTGTCAAGTTGAATTTTTTTGATCTGTTTATTAAATAAAGCAGTATTACAGCAGGCATTACAATAAAAGATGTATTATAATAAAAATATTACATTAACAAATTATATATTATGAAATTTTAGTATATATAGATTATATAGATTAGTGTATATAGAAAAATACAAAATGGAAAGGTAAATATAACAAACATTTACAATAAACATTTGCAATATAGAAATCCGGCAAAAGACTAAAAAATATATTTTACGATTGTTCAGGGTCTTTAAAGAGGATTCAATTTTTGATGTTGCCTTTGAAAAATCAAGTAAATTAGGACTTATTATATAGGAAACTTATGAAAAGTTGGAAGTAAAATGTGACCACCCTGTAGATAAGTGTACCTCATAAACATTTTAAAGGTGTTTGTAGGACACCTTCAAGAGTACTGTGCAAAGAATATTTGTGAAATTAAAAGTAATGATTAAACTGTTACGAATTAATTATGAATTATGACCCTACAAATCTAAAGAAATTAAGAAAATATGTTATAACTTGGCAATGCTGCAATGGATTAGAAAAAAAATAGGGTTAAATAAAGAACGAACAGGGGAATCAATTCCGCATACAAAATATAGGCTGTCTGATTAAAAAAAATTAAGTTTAAGTTGTTCCGCTTTCGAGAAGCACGCTGTAGTTGAAAATATTTTTACAAACTGCTTCATTGGCAACCTAGCAACTATTGTATCTGAGGTTTTTTCTGCATGTAATAGGTTACAAGAATTACGCACTGAATGGACACACTGTATATACCTTACTTTAGTTAATAATGTCATGTGATAAACATCACATGTCTGTCCAAAAAACCACTAACAGAATGTAATCCAGCACTTAAAGATTTTCGCATTTTTTCACACAAGTTAAAGTAGTTGGTAAAGAACTGTCCGTAATATAAAATGGTAAACTTCCAACTCACTCCAACCCTGCTCTCACGGCTTAAGGCCAGATTTCCAGATAGTCACAGGACATGGCATTGGACCGTGCTACGCGTAGGCACGTTTACACTTTGAACTGTCACAGACGCGTGCCGGATGAAATTCCTCTTGACTTATTACCGAAACTTTGAGATTTCTTATAGTGATCGGAACCTTTGATATTGCTGCCTTTCGTGCCACAAATCACGTGCAAATACTCAGACTTCCATTAGAGCTCTTTTCAACTTTGAGACGCCTTGTCCGGTCGCACTTCTGAAACTAAAATATAAAGGTTTGCATCTGGGAATGTTTAAGAAGTTATAATAGTTCTGCATATTTTAAAATGGAGTAATAAGCAGTTGAAATGGATTTTCGATTGAAAGTTTTAAATTTTTAGCGCTTTCTGTAGTTGCACGGAACTTCTATAGAGGAATACTTATACAGAGAAGAAGAAGGAACTTATACCAGCAGATTTCTGCAATCATATTGTATACATCAATTTTACCTCATAAATACTGTGTATTAACTATATATTATCGTCTATATAGGCTCAACTCAAAAATAGTTTTTTCAAGAATATGCGTTAATACCGGGATATCAAAAATTATCTTGGTCAAGGGTGGTTGTGGAATGTAAAACGTGTGTCTTATTTTATTTCAGCACAATGACTTGACAGATTCTGACACAACAAAACATATTCAAAAATTTAAAGTAAGACACACGTTTTACATTCCACCACCACCCTTGACCAAGATAATTTTTGATATCCCGGTATTTCAATTCATTTATCAAACTACTTCTATAAATTGTCACTTATAATTATTGCACAAGAGGTTTGTATTTTACCGGATAAATTTGGATTGTTTTATGAGAAACTGTTGCCTAGCAATTAGACGAGAAAAACTGTCAACTATTAAAAACGCGACGGTGGAGCGTTTTTAGATCATATATATAATACTACTATATCGCGTATTTCCTATGTTAGCCCATAAGCGGTTTCTCCGAAAACATTAAAGGACAAAAGATATAGTGCTATACTGTTCCAGAGACCCTTTGTTCAATTTGCGCATGCGCAGATTTTGTCGATATCCATGGTTACGGCAGCTGACACATGTTTATAGGTTGACAGACTTTCCAACTTTCAACTTTTTTTTAAAAGAAGTCGGTAGACAGAGATGCAGTATTTATGCTGCATGCTTATTGGATGTCGCGAAATTCGTGCGCATGCGCATATTTGACTAAGGTACTCTCGATAAGGATAGAAATTGTATGTCGGCGCCGTGATGTTTTCGGAATTTTTGTGCCACTACCCGCGATATAGTAGTATTATATATATGTTTTAGATTGACAGTTTTTCCAGTCAAAATTGTCGGTTTGTCAGTTATGTGTGTTATCTCTTGTTTTTCTTATGGCACTCATCTCAGCTATTTCAGTCAAGTTATTGCCCTTAAATTATGCTTGCCAATGATGTGTCGCATCTTGGATTTTTTTTAAGAGCCACAATTCAAAAAAACTTTAATTTTTGATAAATTAGACCATGAATGATTTAAATCTAGTAAGTACGAAAAAGTAGGCAGTATAGTAGTAGTAATAGTAGTAAAGTTTTATTTATATATAATAATATAATATAAATAATATAATATAATAGTTTTATTTTATTTATGTTACATTAGTACCATACTAATTTTGTCACATATAGTTATTGGAAATTATCTGGTGGATCAAAATCATATTCTTCTTTTTTTATAGACCCCTGAGATAAGAGTCCTAAGGTGTTCAGGTGAAGTCAGGACTTCAATGAACACCACCGATTGGGTCCATTTCTATAAACTATACGATGTTCAAAATTTTGAGCTATATTTACCACTCTTGAATTATGTACTGGACAACTATCTTGCTGGTACCATATTTCCACTATTTGTAGAGTTGCTCTTATCGCAGGTAACATTTCATTGCATTCCCCAGTAAATTTAAGTACTTGTCTTCCATCTAACTATAATCAAAGTCAATTATTCCAAACTTTAGTTGTAACCATCTTTGTTCTCTTAATTTACGATTTTCCCTTGACCAATAATGTTGGTTGTGTCGGTTGAATACTTCACAATAAATAAACCTTGTTTTATCAATCTGTATTAGTTTCTGGTGCAATGTACTCTTTGGGATTCCTGTTTGTATCATGATTACACCACCTTATGCACCACATGCACCACATTATTGAGTTTTCCTTTATTTCGAACCACTACTGGATTTTTCTTTGCCGTAAAACAATCATTATTTAATAAATTAAAGATAAGTACCCCGAAAATTCTCGAATCTGGCTGATACCATAGAAATTATAAAAAATATAGAATGGTTTTATGGAGACTGAAAATGACAATCCTATGGAGAAAACGTAACTCTAGCAACTTTGATTTTCTGTATCGGTAGCTCTGGTCACACTAACATCTAGCTTCGCATTAGTCGCAGGGGAAATTAAAAATATAAGTAATTTTACATGTGACCTAAATTATTTCCAACCACTTAGAATTTTTGTCATAATATTAACCCATTCACAATTTTTAGCTAATAACATGCTAAATAAATACCAAATGGCCGGTTATATTACATTATTATTAATAGTAGAATAATCCTTACCAAAATTTTGGACAAATTGAACTCTTAAAGCCAAAATTTGCACAAAATCGTTTTATTACCCAAAGGCCATTTATCTCACTATAAACTAAAACAAAACAGTTATTCAGGAAACACAATAAAATATAAAGTAAGGTAATATTTATGAGAAAAACGGTAAGAACAACAATACACAAATAATTAACACAGGTTTACAGCTGACAAACGTCAAAGGTTCCTAACTTAACACTTAATTGGGATTAACCACTACCAATACTTACAGGGTTGTATCCCATGGTGTGGTGTAAAAATTCCCTAAAGTCACGTTTTCTCAAGTTCTGCATAGAGTGGCCATTTTTGGATGTGTCATATAATGGATATTGGCATTCTATATTTTTTATAGCTTCTATGGCTGACACCTATAATTTGTAAAATAATAAATAAATAATAATAAAAATACCTCAAATGGTTTTGAAATAAAAAATTTAAATTTTTATAATTATATTTTCTTGTAAGTATGTCAAGTAGTAGTAGTACTACAAATAATTGTTATTAAAAAAAATAACAACATAATGTGCTTATGAAATTAGTGTTTTGGTCGGATCTGAAGAAGTTTGTATATATCCAAGTAAACAAATTCAACAACTTTCCAATATACAGTTATTTAGTTATCTAGTTATTTTGACTGAAGTCACTGTCAGCTTTGTAACAAACTCAAAATATTTGTCAAGTAGGTGCGATTACGTAAATTATTATTGGCTGTTTACACAGGATTACTCTTGTCGTCGAAACTTAAAATGTCTTTAGAGTTGTATATTATTGTGTAGTATTTAATTAGACAAGTATTTCTAAAGATTGTCTTATTTGCTGATCTCTCAATTTGTCACACACAATGTTCTGACAGCTTTGAACTTATTTATTAAATAAGTTCATAAGTTCAAATTATTTAACTTATTTATTAAATAAGTTCTATTTACAGCCTATATTTTCAGAAAAATGCGGGCATAGTTTTTTTTTGTCCTTATTTCCTGTGCAAATCTTTAGCTACAATTTACCCTCGGTCTGCCAGAAGTAGATTCCTTAAACAGAAGTTCAAGGAACTGAACGAATTATGAGTTAACTTCGGTAGCGGTCCCTAAAATATATGTTGGGCCCTTTTACCACTCCGGCTAATTTGAGTTAGGAGTTGGAGAATTCCCAAAGCTATAATTCATTTCAATTGAAATAAAAATCCAGTTAAACACACGCATTCCGCTTAGTATTGATTTACGTTTCACTTCGCGTCTGGTACCTCTAAACAGAACTCTGATACGAATTTTTATTATATATTTTGACTAATCCGCATTAGGTAGGTACACCCCTTATATAATCTATGGTATAATTTTTTTTATCATTATTTCGTATTATCCTGAAAGATTATAATTTGATAAATTTGTAAATATTTATACCTATAAAAATCCTAATAAGAGAAAGTAGAATTCTCTAGTACATCATCCACAGTTACTTTTTTTAGCAGACAATAAAAAATACATGTATTTGCTATGTAATCCGTTATTTACTAAAATTTATTTCCTTATAGCTTGTGATAAAATAATGGTAAAAATAACAATGCGGTAACTGACACTCTTCCAGAAAAAACCTGTTAATGTGTATAAGAGAAAAACAAATATTCCCTACGTTTTTCGACCACTAAGTTAAAAATAAACAGATTATCCCTTTTCTTGCACAAAAAAAGAAATCTATATACCAAAAGATCAAATTTATTTTAAAAAACCAGTGTTACACACAATGCCAAATCTAAAGACCTAAGCCAAATAACGTGCCCAGAAATCGACTGGGTTTTGCATAAAATTCATATCAATGAACTTTTCTCTACTGCCATATATCCTAATCAAATTAGCTCTGTGACTAACACTACATTAATTTAACAAATAATATATTTAAATCTTTTTATTGTATTATATAAAAAATGGAAATTTTCGGAATTCGTTTTTGTTAAATTTCAGGCTTGTTTGAAGAACTATTGAAAAGATAAGGACACTTTCTCATAGCTACTTTTTAAGAAGCTCTAACGAATGGCGTACCTAATAATATATTAAACAACTAGTATCATAAGACTTACTTTTTTTTATCTCATGCGTCCAAATTTATAAAGCGAGCCGTAAAGCGGCGAGTTTTATAAATTTTAAAGTGCGATAAACGCCTTATGAAACACGTTTTTCATACAATTTTTTCTATTCTGCACGTTTTACACCTATGAAAGCAAAGAAAAATCATCATAAAATTGAATTCTTGTATAGGGATTTCATTGAAATAACTCATTTTTAAATTTCACATAACTCGGGATATTTGAGTTTTAAAGGGCGTTGAATAATGCTACGTTGTCAGATTTTCCGTAAAAAAATTTCTCAGATTTCTCGAAAGATCATGTCGAAAAAAAATCATAGCAGGCCGTGGAATGGTAACATCTCCGTGGCACTAAGTTATGGAAGTACATATTAGGCATAAATATTCATAAAAAATAAGCATCCAAATCCTGCTGCTTAGTAAAATTTTACAAGAGTGTCAAGGTGAGAAGTGAAGTTCTCATCTATCCAGATGAGAAGAGATTACAGATTCAGCCTCAGTATTACCATAATTAGTTTTACAATTAACTAATTTATAATACAGTCTACAATAACTGGACAAAAGGGGTTATAGAAGTTAGTAATATGTCAAACCACATGACATATGTGCCAACACCAATAATCTCTAAAATGATTGGCTGTTCATTTTGTCATGCGTGACGATTATGGATTCTGATTGGTTATTAGTGTTCTCCGCCTAATTGAGACTTTTTGCTGTACTAACAACTTCGCGAACTTATGTCAGATAAGACGAAGTTTATTACAATAAGGTTATAATTATTATTACCAAATCTAATGTTTACACAAATAATGACTAGGTCATGTGGATCATGTCAGTTTTCTTAATGCAATGTTGAGATTATTTATTCTTTTGGTCAAGATTTAGTAAAATTATGAAGCACATGATTTATAACTACCAACTTAAAATTGAAAGAAAGGTTTATTACATACAAACAAAGCAATGTCTTCCAAATCATTTAGGTATTCTATCTAAAATAAATTATAGTTTTGCTACAAATGTTATAGGAACTATGACTGTTTTATATGAAGCAAATTATGCACAACCAAATGGTTATTATAATTACGAATCTTTTCCCTCAGGGCGGTTATTCAATTTTTGTTAAATAAGTAGTTAGATACACTATAAAAATACATAAGTACCTAGAAATGAACTGGACAGTATTATTAGTGATGTTAGCTTTATTCGATTTTCATAAGGAACTATTCTAGTTTCGGGCTTTCGGATTCGGATTTTTCCAAACCAATCTGGGACTATTGAATCCGTTGTTCGAGTTATTTCCTTGATAATTTCGAAACAGACTGTCAGAGTTGGTAGTTGAAATTGTGAGAAGAAACTGTTCCAGGATTTTTAGTTAATCGGGTTATTCCGGTTTTCAGTCGTAATGGAGGTTAGTAAAATATTTACACCCTGATCTTTTATTCATAATCATTCTCCTTGAGGAAGATTTAATTTTAAATATTCATATCAATTATCCAAGAACGGTAACAGAATTGTGCGTAATCATTTCTCAAACCGTTTATCGGAGAACTGTAATAGGATAATCTACAAAAAAAAGGAGTCGAATGAAGCTAATTTAGGCCTAGAAACAGACTCCTCTAAGGACTCATTGGCTGTTGACGAGACAATTACGTACGCAGCTAATAGTCATATTACTCATCCGGATTACGTATCTACATCTTAACTAGCTCTTGCAATATGTAACAAGATATGTCCAGTCGGCAACAATGACAACCCAACAGTTCGCTAATATAAATTAGGTTTTTTTATTTTATTATCCCTAGGAGTATGAATAGACATTTTGGCGACACATTACGTAACAGGGGTGAACAGGATATTAACTATTTTCCTTCTATTTGTAACAAAACAGTAAATACTTTATAATCTTATTTACAGTTTATCTCACAGGGGTTAAACGCCTCAAAAAAAGTGTATAAATAAAATATTTCCTTGTCCTGTGAAAGGGGCTGGAAGTATGTTGGTTAATTTAAAACTTGCTAGTTTTAATCTTTTTTACAACTGAATGTTCTAAGGAGCGTATTAACATCAACACTTAGAATTCTTGGCTAATAGTAGATGTCTAATAGATAGTAGTTAGAGAGAATAGTAAATGAGAAACCCTTAACGCTTAACATAACCCTTATAATAAAAACCTATCTAGCCTAATTAAAATATGTTTCACGTTGAATAAAGTTTACCGACGTTTTCTATCGGAAAAATTCCTTTTGAATAAATGACCATTAAACTAACATCTAATAACATCATATAAAAATTGTGAATATTGGTATTAAATAATATAAAACTGTAGTTAGACGTAGACGTTTTCTCCAAAATAACATTATATTGATAACAGTTTGTTGTAAAAGTCTAGAAACCGTATTCCATCCTAGTACCAATAAGGGAGTTTATGAATTTTCATATGTAGCTGCATAGTATTTACAATTTACGACGTCAATCTTTGACCTAGTTGGTCAATTAATCTTGTGGATGCCAGAATTCCGGTAACTGTTCTAATTCATTAAAAGTGTGATGAATCATGAAGTTGATTGAATTAAGATGAGCAGATTTTGATTTATTGGATCTCGTCCGTACATGCCGGTATTTGAACCCATCAAGTGGAAAAAAAATAAAGAGAAAATTTCTAGTTAGAAAATGAAGGAATATCCTGGTATTCAAGCTTAAGTATAAACAGACACACTAATAACAGTTGCAAATTAATACATGGTGCATATGCTATTCCACCTTTTTTCATGAAAAATTGCATTGTTTCGTATTTAGCTTTCTATATAACTTAAAGATGAAAGATTTAAAAAGACTTAAAATAGAACCTAGGGCGATTTTCAGAAATATTGTTTAGTTACACTATCAAATTATAGTGCGTGATTTCCGACACATCAGCATTGGTATCTTGATTATAATAAGAGAAAGAGAGAGAGAGAGAGAGAGAGGAGAAATGTTAAACTAGGGTCTTTTTTCTTCCATACCTATACAAATATTCACTTGACAGGTTTTAAAGTTAAACTTCATTAGAAAGCTTTAATATTATTCACGACTTTTGCCTTATCGCCTTTCACCGTTTAATTCTTTACGCTATATTTTGCTCTTCTTATAGTAGCCATAATACATTTTTTCTTATGATATAGCATAAGAAAAAGCGCTTCGAGATAAGCATGGGAAATGAACTTTTCAATAATATGTTAATTTTCTCTGAAAGTTTGTTCTTCCTGTCGAATAAATCGAGAAAAACCGATAATATAGGTACTATAATATGCTGTAAATATTAAACATTAAAAAAAAAACTTTTTCTTGGTTCCTACCAAGTCTTGTAAATAATAATGCTAGAAATAATAACGATTATTATTTCATATTATCAGTGATTGAGTTACAATAATACAGTGAACTGTCAACTTCCGAGTTTTCTCTGTAATGGTAACCTTTGATAATACGAGGTAATCTTTGATATAATATAAGATTTAGTTCACTAAAAGCTCATGTCAAGCTTTTTCATTTTATTTATACGGTTTTGTAGTATATTATTAATTAAACGTTGGTTGCTTTTAATTTAATATTCATGCTTTCATTTCACAACGAACCACATAAATATCTTTTGAGTTTGAGCAAGTTTAAAACCACACCAAAAACACGTCAATTAAAATATCGAGAGGAAAATTTACTTATACGACCTTATACCTACATTAGATTTAATTTTAGCTGTCACTGCTCCCTCTCCTCCACAGCCCACAATCACTTTTAAATTTCAAATAGCAACCCCGTCGAGTAATTCATCGTTGGAAAGGGCATACAATTCCCTATTCAACCATATCCAAAAATATTAAGTCGGTTGATTGATTCCCGAGTTAATAAATTAAGTACAACGAAAATTTTTTTACGGTTTTAATAAAACGATTTAACGAGAATAATTAGTGACAATCAATTTGAATAAATATCGAAATAGATTTTAGTAGAATAGTCAAGAATTAATTACTTCATTGTACCGTACCGTTAATAAAACATTCCTTTAATATCAATTTGTATTAAAGAAAACACACTGTTTGTTTTAGCTGTTTTTCTACGGGTCTGAGTCAAATAATTAATTATTTAATTATCTGTATTTAATGCCACTTCCCATTTTCGACGTATTGCCTTCGTGATTTAAGTCAATTTGACATTTAAAAACCTTCATTGTAGATCCTTTTGAGATTACACCATCTGTAAGATAATAGAAACAGAAAACCAGAAGTATTTAAAATATATATTTATATTGAACACTTTTGTTTTCCTGGTGTTTATTTAGTATTTATTTTAAAACCATCCTCATGCCAGTTTCGTCACATTCTACAGATTTAACAGAGTTCATTAATATACTGTTTATAATAAATTAACAATAAATAATAGTACCTTTTTTGTTGATATTTAGTCACAAGAAAACTCTTACATTCAATTGCCCTGAAGATGCGGTTATAAAATACAAACCAAAACATGGGATTGTTTAGAAACAGTACTTTATTTCTTTTAAATATTGATGCCTGTCCCACTTTTCTAAGTTAACTTTATTTTATAGCAACTGTATAATTACTTTGTGTTTCTGCTTTACTTACTAACAATTTTTTTAACGTGGATTTGGCTAAAGTTACCTTTACCTACCTTGGATGCTATTATTATTAGGACCACAGTATCCAGCGTATTTAAAAGCCGGCCCTGAGTACTTTGACGTTTTGAATTATGCAAATAGGATATACTTTTGAAGTATACGTATATAACATTAATCAGATAACTTGTACGTAAACAAGAGTGATATAAAACGGATCAAACATATTATGGTATCCGTAATAAAGAATTAAGTAACAATGATTTTCTCATAAATCATGAAAGAAATACAAGCAAATACATAGAGAATGTCTTCAGTATGATGTTACATGGATTTTTCAATATGGATATGTATTTGGTTTGAAATATTATCCATATCAATCCTAATTTTGTTTTGTCTACTACAAGAACAATAATTACATTGATATGCATAACATTTTTTCATTTATGCGCTACTTTTCTATTAAACTCCCTTTCTCTCCACTAATAACCAAGATTTTATTAATAGCCCGTATCCCGTGGGACACATTATAAGTAATTTAATAATCTCTTCCCGCATCAATGTCTGCTACGATTCATCCCTATTCAATGGACACAAAAGTACCATTGCTAGCTTTTTAATGCTATAAATATTGCTTTTCCCTATTTTTGTCAAAGTCTTAGTGTCCCGATGTCGTTTGAATTTTATGTATTTGCCAGTAAAAAGGAACCTTGTATTTTACGATACGGTGGCAATATCGTGTTTTACAAGAAAATAATGAAGTAGGGAATAAATTAGGGTATTCGTGCTTTAATACATTTTCTTTATTGACGTAGCGTGTTCAAAGGTTTTTCTGTCATATGTTCGGAATAATTTTATGTGAAATGGCTTACGTATCCTTCGTAATATAATTTTACATGGACTTATTTACTCGTTATTTTTTAACAGGGTGGTACCAAATGTGAATAAGTAAGTAGGCCAATTTTAAATCATAATTTTGATATTTAATTTGTGGTCTCTGGTATCAACATATAAGTATATGTATTTATTGAACCTAGTATCTAAATAATTATAAAATATACCTACAGGGTGTCCCAAAACTCATGTGCCTGCTTCTAGGACCGCATACACGAACTCAAAATAACCGATAAAAATTGCAGATTTTTCGTTGTTTTTGAGTTATTCATGAAAAATTAATTTAACGTTTACTCTTTAATCTTTATTATTAAAAATACGAATATGAGTTAAATGTATGATCTTCTGTCACAAAAGGTGTTCAAATAAATCCCATCCTGTCTCAATGTAAATAATCGCACGATTTATCATGGAAGTACAGACCCTCTAAATTTACCAGTGCCTTTGCTCGATGAAGCTGCTGATGCTCCTTAGCTGGATTCAAAATGCTGGTGCACCAGCTTATTATGAAACTGCAGTTTAGGAAATTTCTGAATATCAGAAGAAGTGGACCGATACCACGAACTCCTAGGTCCCCGGATCTTAATTTACTGGACCGAGATTTTTCAAATAAAACATTTAGGAACCATGAACCTGTTGTGAATCCTGAAGATATTGTAGTTTGTATTCACGCTTCAGTAATATTCATAGATGCTACAGAAGAACCGTGCTTCCATGATAAATCGTGCGATAGATTACCTTGAGGAAGGAGGCGATTTACTTGAACACCGTTTATGACGGTGACAGAACATATTTATACATTTGCCTTGAATTATTATTAATTCCTTTTTAATAATAAAGATTAAAGAGTATCCGTTATAATTCATTTTTCATGAATAACTCGGCGATCGGAAATTTTTCTGCACCTGATTTTCAATTTGTTTTGACTTCCTGTATGAGGTAGTAGAGGTACGGGTTTGAAATTTGTGACACCCCGTATATATGTAATATATATTATAGCTGTTCATCAGGTAAGAATTAAAGTTAATTTTATTGAAATTATGTTATAGATCTATCTTCATTAGAGTTTCGATTTCAAGTATATGGACTTCATCTAATAAAATTTGCCCTTACATCATCACCCATTGCACTACAACCCTGCTAATATTTTAGCCTTATTCAGTTTTTGCGGTACACATTCGTCTTTCTCACTGCGCCTTTTCTATTTCTCTGTCCCAATTTTCCCAATTTAATGTCCGCAGTTAACCTTTTCCGTGCTTCTCTGGTTATACATTTCAAAATTGGTTTGAAAAGCTTTTCTCTTCAGCTGCTTCTGCTTCAACTTTTTGCTTCACAGTTAAGGATATGTATTATGAGTGTAATTTTGTTTATGACGAGCCTCCTTATCTCTATGATGGTCAATGTTGACATTTAAGCCAAGATATTTGACTCACGCTCAACTGGGAAGTTGTTATTAGTATGTAGGTAATTAATCATTATATTTTTACCCAGTACTGTCGACCACTAAGCAGAAACTCATTTTTGTTCACACCTTAATTAATTGCAGTCAATTCTATATTCTTAGTTGCTTCTGTAGAAATGGCAAAGGTTGTTCTAGTTTTATAACCAACAATTAACTAGCAATCACCAAAATATCCAAAAAGCTGGTAATTATTTTCGAATACTTACACCTAATTTAAAATAGCCTAATTGGAATAAATTTCTGTTGGAATTATCTTTATTTCAAATATTTTTCATCCACATAGTAACCTAATTGTGTTTCCTGTATTTTTTCAGAAATTGGATGTAGGTAGTGTTAAAGGAAGAAACCTTAAATTATCATTTTCTCAAAGCATTCACTTGTTTTCTGTTTGCTTTGCCTGCTTCAAATGTTGGCAATAAATACTTTGGTTTCATGGAATCGCCTGGTTTAAAAAATATTCGAAAAGAAATAAACAAGAATATTTTATACAGACCAACTATATCCTGGCATTTCGTGCTTCAACGTTTTTAAAACTCTATGTCTTATCTGCGAATGGGATCTTGGTTATCAGTTTAATGCATAACGTGGTCATGAATCTGGTTCCACTTTTGTCAACGATTTCGATTGCCTGCATCAAACGAAGCTGATCAAAACTATGGTATGTGCCTACCTATGGTATTATATTTATTTATTGATAACTAAAAGTTGTCCGCCCAGGATTTTATTTTTTTTATGGTTTACATACATGATTAATTTATTTAGATTCCTTTATGTCGCCGTTTACGTCGATAGATTTACAAGAATTACTTAACAACCATATATTATATATCACTAGATAGAAATGTCATCTACATATTACGAAAAAAAATGTAAATATTTCTAACACTGACGTAGTTTTCCACGAGGTATGTATGTATATAAAACATATATATAAAAACGCGTAGTATTGTGGTTTTAATGCTACGTGGAATATTACGTCAGTGTTATCTTCACACCAAAGGTTCCAACCTTTTTCAAGAGTAAATATTTCTATAAATATACCAAAAATAATTGGCTAAAGAAATATACAAGATGTACAGCCTTACAGCAAAAACGTAATCAAAATCGGTTCTGAGATTGCTCACTAAAACAAACTCATCTCAGTAATTTTCATTGGAGATCACACACGGTATTTTACCTAAGGATTACATGCCTCATTCATTTTTACAATATTCGCAAAAATATAATTTATGAAATAAATATACCTATAATATAACTAGACGACAAGCCTTTGGGTAAGCAGTACTACAACAGCAGTACTACAACAGGTAACGTTCTCTTGCATCTATTGTACTGATATTGCCCCATTTTATAAAAGAACAAACATATCAAATAAACCGTAAGAAAATGTATGAAACCTTTCATACTACCAACAAACAGTATAACATATTCTACAGTATGCATTTTGTTTGATTGATATTATATTTTTTTTCTGTTTATAGTAACCGACTGTACTAAGATATAAAAGAACCCGCCATAAAAAGAACAAATCCTGCAATAAAATTGCAGCAATTAAGTTAAAGAAAATCTTGTTAAGAAGAGGCTTCTTAGTTAGGTTAAGCTTAGAAAATCTGTCTCTTTAATTCCTTGTTAAATTCCCAGACAAAATAGAGGACATTAACGGTCTGTAGCTCGATTATAAAATCCGTGAGAACAAACGCCTTGTATGTTAATTTTGACAGATTAGGGCTTCGAATTATGTAAAAATTGAACGGAAAAGTTACTGTAGTAAAAGAGGCGGGTGTTATTTCATAACAAAAGTCGGATAAGCTAAAACATTATTGTCAACTTATTATTCATTCAATTCGTTCACAAAACGTTTATTATACTGGTAAATTATAATGTGTAAATTATAATGTATATAAATACTACTTTATACGGAAAACATTGCCCCCAGAAATAAACAGAACGTGATTATTTATTATTTATTTTGATTGCAACAATATAAGAATGTATAGAATGTGGGCCAACGAAAACGAAACAGAGCCAATAACTCAAAAACGCAAAAACCCGTTAATTTTTTTGACAAATATTTTAGGCCGGATTTAACACCCCTAACATCATCGTCTCCCCCCCCCCTGTAAACGGAGTTAACGCCCACTCAAAAATTTCAAATGGGGGGTATCGAGTGGTACATCATCGAAAAGAGCTTGCAATTCTCTATACGTCTAAGTTTGATTTTTGAAATGTGATCGAAGATACAGGGTGTAAAATGAAAAACATTCGTATTTCTTTTTAACGTTTTTTAATGTTCGCAACAGGACAGATTCGTCTGAAAATGGTTATATTATATTATCTAGTAGTTAACTAAAAATAGTAACTAGCTACAATAGATGGTCGAATTGATGACCACCAATTTCCAAACAATAATTCATGTTTTGTTAAAAACGTCACCTTGTGCCTATTCCCTTTTACATAACCAAATAAGGTTATAAAAAATAAGGACTAAAAATTTATTCATCGATATTAAATAGTAAGCATAATGGTTTTTCTTGTTACGAATAAGCAAGATCTGATCTATATTCTACGGATCCCATAATTACACACCAACCAGCCTGCGAAAGTGGGACTCATAGCTAGAAGCCTCTTTTCCACCACTACGGAATTCCGAGCTTTCAAGGATAAATAATTTAAGTGCTCTCTATTTTTAGGCTGCAGGATTGCTAAAATTTTGAACAGTTAATGCAATCAATTTCAAAATTCAAATAGAATGTGACTTGATTTTTTACTTCTCTAGCAATAAATAAGCTGTGTAGGCTACCATTTAAAGCTAAAGGTTCACTTTCATTTTCGATTACACAGGAAGTGGAATTTGATGCAACAATAATTAATGCTAGAGTTACTTTTCACACTAGCCTCTCACATAAGTGACTTCGCAATGGCCGCTTCATAATTTACCATTGAGCTAGGGCCACCATTGCACTTGAATGTAAATGGTTACTCCTACGGTTCGTAAACTGTAACGGTTGCCTCACACACAGTCGTCCAATAGAAGCGCGCTACGACGATGACGTAGTTCAGAATACTGAATTTCGGCATAAAACAAAATTATTGTAAATAGTTACGGTGTTCTCTTCCTCTACATCTCTCTAGTTTCGAAATTCTTTATTCAGTAATGCAGGTGAAAATTTATGTAGTATAACGTAATTAAATTTAAATATTTATTAATCAAGTAAGGCAACTGGCTAACTGTCGACACCATTAGGGGGAGTTTCGACATTTGTATTTAATATTTAACACACAACTGATTTTCACGAGATTGTTATGGCTATTAACCTCGTTTTGGTTATTTTTACTTACAAAAATAACAGTAGAACTAAGGTTTTACATTTTTTTTATTTTTTATATGACTTTATTTATATCAATTCAACAACAAATAAGAAGCTATGATACTAGGATTACCAATATATCATTTACAACTACATAAATGATATACATGACTGTGTTTAAATAAGTTAAAAATTAACACCGACAAAACTAAATGTATGGTACTTGGCACTAAAATCAGTTGTGAAAAATATCTTAATAGCAATAACAGTTTACAAATAAATAAGACAAATATTGAGTTTGTAAATAAAATAAAATACTACGGAGTTGTTTTGGATATACTACAGCAGTTGTCAATTGCTTGTCATGTACAGAGTGTCCAGTTTTCGTTGACTTTAAGGGGTATCTCGCTTAATAATAAAGAAACAGGGTTGCGGTTTTTGCGACACTGAGATACTTTTTTGAAAAACGACGGATCCTTAACTAGAACTTCGACAGCCCTATTAGTGTCTGAGCTACCACGTTAAATTGAAAATTTTCCATTCTCAAGTACATTTCCATTCTCAAGTAGCATACAGTATGCGATTGATAATGGAGTGGGAAAACAAAAACAGGCTTGTGCACAGTTTTTTATGTTGAATCCAGTAGCGTGCTTACTTTTTTCTTAAATAGTCCATTTCCGAGGTATAGGGTAAACTTGAACTTTTTTAAAAAGAACACCCTGTATATTTACCGTCAGTTGAATTGCGGTCACTGTAAGCTTTTCAGAAATAGGTATATAATTCTTAGGAGGGCTGCTGAAGCCAGATACTTCTCAAAGACAATTAGGAAAAATTAGAAAAAGAAATATTTTTTTTTAGAAGAATACACTTTTTAGAAGAACTTTTAAGATGACATTCGTTTATCCGTAATTTTGGCACATGTTCCTATGTTTCACATAATAATTGTGTCCTATAGTTTGACACTATACTATATTATTTATGATCAATTTGACCAAACTTTAGAAACACATTTTGTTTTGAAATAATTTATTTTGTTTATTTTTATTCAAAGTATTTTTTACAAACTGTTAAGTGTGTTCATAATTAGATTTTAGTTTTATTAATTAAGCTATCAAGGAGTTCTGTTTTTATTCTTCATCGAGTATAAGTATAGAATCAGACATTTTCGTATCAATGTTGGATTTGCTATTATGAGTATGTTAAATATTCATGTTCAAATGTTTACATACAAATTACACAATACAATAATTAAATTATTTATAAATATATAATATAAATGTTTAAATAAGATTTAGATTATACAAAGTTATTTCCCGTAACCCCTAGGACAGGAGGTTTAAGCAGGCACAGGGAACGGCAAACTCACCCGCACCTACGAACTTATGCGTGTGAGGCAACCGTATAGTTTACAAACCATGTGTTACTCCCACTAGGATCATTCGTGTAAAACCAGGTAGCGTCATTGTGTGTAAATCATGTACGACTTAAATTAAAATTATATTTACTAATTTAAATTATTTGCATTAAAACACAGTTATACAGAAAACCGTATTTATGGCCTGCCCTTAATATTTCTTTACGGCGCGGGCGAACATTAATATAATGTTAAAGTATAGGTAGGTACAGAAATGGCAATTTGCTTTATTTATTATATATAGCTATGAGAGCACAAATTTTCCTTGTAAATCTCTGCAATGAATGAAAGATATAGATTGGGATAAATCATGCAGCCATCATCGCAGCACTGCCGCATTGTCCTGTTGAGGCGGCGTTGACAGCAATAAATGGCTAAGGCTAATTTCCAGTAGGAATGCCTTAGGTTCACGCAAAAAACTACCCTCTCGATTGCCACCAGGAAGTGTACTGCGCTGCTGATGAATTGCATCATTAAACATTCCAGCCGACTGTTGCCGCTTAATTGTCCTGTGTAAGAGGGATACTTTGAGCTTCTCTCAAAATTTCTAGATTTCATATAATAGTTCTTATAAGTCGAGCCACTGGCAAGAAATTAGAATTATGCCTTGATATAAATCACAATATCACAAGGAAATGTAGAATTATTTCTTGTTATTGTTTGCGGGTACATTTTAGATAATCTTGTAAATATAATTCCATTAGAATGAAAATACATCTCCTGGTATATAAAGGTACCGCCAGTTCTTTTTTCTTAATTCTTATATATGTACATATACAGGGTGAGTGTTTAGTGCATATTTCTTCCGTAGCGCTCGTTCCTTATAATATGCAACAAAATTTGTCAGTGCAAGATTTTTGCGTCATATTTTTACATATTTTAAAAATATTGACAAATATACGGGGTGTTGCGTTTTCACTGTACAGAGTGATTCACTTTCGAGTGTGTAACATGGGTATCTCGCTTATTATAAAAGATAGACTGTAGGTTTAAATTCGGCAAAGTTGCGGAATTTTGTGGTCAATAAGTTGGCGCAAAGAAAACCCCCATATCTGCTTTTGTTTTTGAGTAAGAGGCAAAAAACAATTTTTTCCGGTTTTCGTTTTCTGGCCATAACTTCTATATTTTTGAAAATATTGGCGTATCGTTTTCACATTATTAGGACACTTTCTTGAGACAAATACGATGACGTAAACCGTTTTTTAAAAAAATGTCACTTCTATTGTAAATCATCGTCAACTTTATTTTTTCTTATGGGCGCCATATTAATTTTTCTCATATTTGAATAAACCGATTTTTTCTGAATACAACAATATAATATATGTTAATATTTGCCTAAAAAATAAGGGTATTATGAAGGAAAATAAGAATTTTTTTTTAAAATGTCTAGTTAGCCATGGCCATGACAGTCAATGCTTGACAAACCAGAAATGTCACTTATAATTGCTATAAACTGCATCTGTGGAGTACTTTTTACATTGACTAACGATGTATTCAACCGAGAAGAAACAAGATATTATAGATATTTATTACAGATGTAACAAAAATTTAAACAGAATAGTTGAAGAATATTTAAACACATATCCTGAAAGACGACAAACATGCAAGAGATATATTACTAAACTGCACTGTAATTTAAGAAATTATGGCAGTTTTTCTAAACCATGAAATAGGTATGGACGTATAATTTCTTAAATTACAGTCCAGTTTAGTAATATATCTCTTGCATGGTTGTCGTCTTTCAGGATATGTTTTAAATATTCTTCAACTGCTCTGTTTAAATTTTTGTTACATCTGTAATAAATATCTATAATATCTTGTTTCTCTTCGGTTGTATACCTACATCGTTAGTCAATGTAAAAAGTACTCCACAGATGCAGTTTATAACAATTATAAGTGACATTTGTGGTTTGTCAAGAATTGACAAATCACAATGACAATGATAATTGACTGTCATAGCCATGGCTAACTAGAGATTTAAAAAAAAAATACTTATTTTCCTTCATAATGCCCTTATTTTTTAGGCAAATATTAACATATATTATATTGTTGTATTCAGAAAAAATCGGTTTATTCAAATATGAGAAAAATTAATATGGCGCCCATAAGAAAAAATAAAGTTGACGATGATTTACAATAGAAGTGACATTTTTTTAAAAAACGGTTTACGGCATCGTATTTGTCTCAAGAAAGTGTCCTAATAATGTGAAAACGATACGCCAATATTTTCAAAAATATAGAAGTTATGGCCAGAAAACGAAAACCGGAAAAAATTGTTTTTTGCCTCTTATTCAAAAACAAAAGCAGATATGGGGGTTTTCTTTGCGCCAACTTATTGAGCACGAAATTCCGCAACTTTGCTGAATTTAAACCTACAGTCTATCTTTTATAATAAGCGAGATACCCATGTTACACACTCGAAAGTGAATCACCGTGTACACGGACCAACTATCTCATTTTAAGTGGAGTTGTTTTATTGTCGAGTGTATTTTTTAATTGATACACCTGTATCTAACCTTTAGCCAATGCGCAATGGGCGTAGCTGTGGTTGCAGTGCTTTGACCTCAAGGAGAACATTTAGCCAGTAAATTAAAAATTTTCAAGAATAATCTAATTTATATACAGAAAAATATTTCAATATCAATCAGTTTTGTAGGCCTTTAACTAAAATATTAATTTTATTTCACTGATCACTGATTGTCGAATAAAATTGGAGAGTACTTTATATTATATTTTTTATAAACAATGTATCCTAAACAAATTGGCTATTAATGATCAGGTCAAACTATTTTAGTATCTGTGACAAAAATCGTTGTTTAATATTTTCACGCAATTAGGATAAAGAATATACGCACGTTTTTCCGTATATTTGCGAATATAAACTGCGACATTAAATTATATTTGAAGACAAATACTCTATTCTTCAAATAATAAGCGAGGGTGACATCTCGCGTAACATCTGATCAGCGTAACGTTGACCACCCCTTATTGTCTTAATTCTCAACAGATTTTTTTCTTTCGCTGCTTCGCTTTCAGGCGTTCGTGATTTTTTCTGCGAAATTTAATTCTAATTTTGAAACAATATTTAATTAAAAAATATATGGGGTGTTGCCAAATCTATTTTTTGAAACACCCTATATATTTTGCAATGTTTTTCTGAATTCAGCGATATTATTTGAGCTTAACTTTAATAGTTTTGGAGATAGCAAAACTACAAAACTTCATTATAGAAAATGTTAATCACCTAAACAACGATGACCTTGTTTTTGAAAGTATTCGTCTAATAATAAAAAATAGGTATGCTCAAATTTTTCTTAGTCTTTTAACATCTTAATTTGTGGGAGGACTGGAGTCGAGAGAAGATAAGATTGCCCCTGGATCCCTGGTGTGTTACACGGATGGTTCTCGTGTGGCGTACAAGTTTCTGGAGCAAGAATATCTTCTCCTGAGCTCAACAGAGCAAAGTTCAACAGAGCTTTACATTGGGCTCATACACCAGAGTCTTTCAGGCAGAGGTGTTCCCATTTTAATGACTGCAAGTAAAAAGGAAAAGAGAAATAGCATAGAGAAATAGCAGATTCTCATCTGCTCTGACAGTCAAGCTGCGGTTAAGATAGTATGCTTCCCAAGAACAAAACCTGCGCTTGATCAGGAGTGCGGAAACACTCTAGAGCTGCTGGCTGGACAGAAGAAGGTCACACTGTTATGGGTATCCGACAACATGAGAGTCCCCAGTAATGAGAACGCTGACGATCTAGCTCGGCTTGTATCCGAGGGTCTCTGACAGGGGCTTGAACAATTTATAAGAATTATTAGAGATCATATTATTCAAACTTTTAACAAATGGAGCAACTTGCTCACGAGATGAGGAAAAACTGAAGGGGCAATAGCAATTGTAGATAGACCCATGACTTTCTGAAGTAGCCTGACAAAGCAAAGTCTGACAAACTTGGCTGTTGAACCAAAGTCAAAGAGTGATTCAATAGCTATGTCAAGACCCAACTGGTCTTGACATAGAAGGAAGACACACCTCGTCACTTTCTAGGACAATGTTGATGTCTTTGGTGTCAGGGAGCGGTATAGACGGAAGGTGGAGTCTCTCACATATACCCAATCCTGACATTCATCAGAAGGTCAGCTAGTTTCGAGGAGGGTCAAGGAATAGAGAGTAGATGACGGGATGGTAGGGGAAGGCAAAAAGAGTTGCTAGTTGACCTACTTGCCAGGCTTCCGCTCTCTTCATTAGTAGTAATGACTAAGGCGGCTAATTTTGTTAGTATTAAATTTAATTTGTACTTAGTTATTATCTTAATTTAGAATTAAGTTCTATAATAAACTTTTGTTATTGTAATATATCTCACCACTCTAGACCAATACTAATAAAAATATTGTATTATTAGAAATAATTACAATAACTTAACTGCAAGTGCAAATATATTGAAAACTATTGAAGATAACCCCAAAGATTTATACACCGTTGGATTAAGAAAAATAGGAGACTTTAGTTTTGCAAACTATAAATTGTGTTCCTTAGAAAAAAGTTACTTTTTAGTAGACCCTGTATACCTATTTTTGAAATCGTAACAAGTTCGGATTCGGAGTCTAGTTTTTGACACAAAAAAAAAAGTTGAGAGTTAAGACAATAAGAAGGGGGGCAGTTTTATGTAGACCACACTGTACAGCTGCGTTGTGCGGGCCTCTATCTAAAAAACAGTTTGTATATTTCTATAAACGCCGATAAAAAAATATATCTTGATCTTCTATCAAAAGAAAATGTTGCAAGATGAGAAAACGAAAGCGGAAAGGAGGATATCATTTATACAGAGGTGGTTGCAAGTTAAACACGAACAATCAATGATTTTCTTCCTTATTTACTGTTTTCACAGGTCATAGTCCATAGTTTTTAAAATAAAACACTATCAGATTAGTTTTTTATAATATATCGTCATTTCTCTCCGGTCGGAAACAAATGGCTTTGATTTATTACCTTGATGCACCGTTACATTTTTCTTTGACAGCGTCCCCATTAATGTGACTAATTAATTCGCTAAATATATCCAACAAAAAAGTTCATTGTAATCTCATTATCCGGCGATCTTTCACCTTTAAGGTAAAGAATTTACTTAATGGAAGGACTCTTTTGACATTTTAGATATGGATTTGCTTTTATCGAACGATAATGAAAAGGTCAAAAGTATGGCACACCGAGATTCTTTTGTTGAACTTCTCTTTGAAATATATTGTTTCTGCGACAGATCGGCTGATGCAAATGGCTCTCATATATTTCCCACAAGGAAAGTATCCCTAAGTAGCTTTAATTTAAAGAAAACATATATTTACTTTCACGAAAACCCACATAAAACTCTCCGCAATTAAGGTAATGGATCTTTTCGGGGCAAATTGAATGAAAAGGAAAGATTTAATATTTTTTATGCCGCTCAGCTGTAGGAATCAATTACGAACTGGAGAATTTCAAGGGTCATAAAATTTGAAAAGTTTACTCAGAGGCCTGGATGCTTTCTAAACTTTTAAATATTTTGTTTCTTCAATAAATCGTACTTCTCCCTAACATAGCTATGTTGAATTTATTATGTGTTTATTTAACAGGTAAATTTTAGAATGTTAATTCATGCAAGTATGCATTCATTCAGTACATATTACGCTAATAACTAGACAACAATAGAAGTCACCAGAAGCGAAATAATTAGGACTAATAATAAAAAGTTGGTATATAGTTTTCCACAATTTTCAACTAGATTTAAATGGCTTAGGCTTTAAATTATCTTAAACTATTTATTAATGACATATTTTTAATTATGTATCTTACGAAAGGAACAGTCAGAGGTTGCTTTTTGGAAGCTATAGTATTAATTGCTGTATTTTGATAACGCAATAGATATTTCCGGAATATCAGAGAGATGTGTTGTGTTTAGTAATAATTATCTGGTTTATTTTAGTGTCTGAATTATTTCTATTAGGTTTAAGTTACTTTGGCGCAGAGGTTGATTTTATAATATTTTTTATGTTAAACACAAGTGTGGCAAAATACCCCAGTTTAAAGAAAATATACTACGTCCAGCCGATTCTTATCCTTACGTACTAAATTGTACTAAAATTGTTATAATCGGCAATATCGACTAAAGTTTGAAAAGAACAAATGATCAGATTAATCTGTTGTCTATTGATATTTGTTAAGACGTATGTTGTCAGCTTTAAAGTATAATAGAAAAAAGACGCGTCTACGTTTGTTGTACTGATGTTATAGTGTTTTATTATTCATTGCGTCTTTATTTGAGTTTTATTATATTTTATCAGTGTTTGAAAGTATTCTTTGTTATTAAATAGCTCTTTTCAAACCGTGGACTTTGGTTGCACGTATAGTTTGATACATCTTATCCAAATAGTTCCTAGTTTTCTTCAGTGTGTTTCTGGCATATTTGTATTTTACCTATTTAACTTTTATTTTTTCAACTTGGTATTCTATATCCTATGAATTCAAATTTGATTTGCATTTTTATGTAATTAATTATATAGCATTTCATATTGTTACTCCTACCGGGATTCTAAACATAAGTGAGACTTCTATACAACAGTAAAATAATAAATGTTGTGTCAAACACTTCTTGTAAAATATCCAATTAAATACATACCGAAAAAACTTCGCTTTTGGTGGCCGTCCTATTAAGACTAACTTCTTCGCTGGCACGCTGCGGCCTTTCTATAGGCGTTGAGTGATATAGGTGAACTAGGCTTCTAGATCCTTGTAGAAATGTCCATCGAATTCTAATGAAAAATAGTAATACCAACACACTTCAATAAATAATCGACAGCCAAGTTAGACGAGGGGTATTTGATGATAAATACCGGGTGGTCACGTCCAGGAAATGTGAACAAAAGGGCCTGTTTCCCTTTTTTAAAGGCTTACAAGGTGAAAAATTCGCCCTTGGAAGTCCCTGGCACCCCTCCCCCCTCAAAGGCGATGTAACCAGATAATGCACAATGTCCCTAGAGCTGGGGAAAAATAGATTTGGCAACGCTGCACTCGGACACTGTGTCGGCGATTCTGTAACATTATAAATTACATAATAGTACAACATAGCTATTATTCTAAGTAATTATGTTCCTACAAGTAAGTAAATAAAAGCAAAGTTGCGCCGACTATAGTTTCAAAAGGCAGTAAGCTGATTAATGATGTTAATTAAATACATAGGATAATTCAACATTCTATATCAAATATCTTAGTGTTTGAGGTTATGTGTACATACATTTTTTATAGTAACTCATTATCCGTGAATTACAATTAAATTTAAAACAAGGTCCCAGAGCTTCTATATATTAAAAAGTATTTCATTATCAATATACGAGGGATTTGATTAATTATTACAAAATTAAAACTAAAGTAAGTGTTTATTATCACAAAGAAAGCAATGTTTTCCAAACATGTAGCCATGGTATATTTAGTAAGTTGTGCACAACCAAATGTTTTAATCATAACTAACGCTATAATTTTGTCCCATCAGTGTACATATTTTCATACTACATTCGAAGAATGAAAAATTGTTTTTGTATTAGGTGTGACAAGACATTGAAAAGGGGTGTTGTTACATATCTTTTTTTCTACAATCTAAAATTATTTTTAGATATACAGGGTGCACCGTTGAGGGGTTACAGCATCCAACATTTGTTTTTTATGCGGAACACCCTGTATTTTATACGAGATTTTGATTAAGCTTAAAATTCCCCATACATTGATGCCCCGCTTGCTGATCTTGTATGCGGGGTTGCCAAGTTATTTCGGTTTTTCTAAAAATTTGGGGAAAATATAACCTTGTAAAAAAATCATACTAACCTTATTTTCGATAATTAAAGGTTGAGGTTCGGTATTTAGATAATCAAACCCTTATACTATAAACCGATATCATCGTAAAATTATTTGCTTGTATAGGATGTTTTTTGTAAGCAACTGAAATGGTCTGAATATAATATGAAAAAACTCGTTTTTCTTTTATGGAACCCCCTGTATATTATAACACCAGACAAACAAGTATTAAATAAGCTCTCAAATGATATACTGTTTGCTATATCTAACTTTAATAGTTTACAAGATATTCAAATTTATACAAATATGGCAGTGACTTCTTTGTCATTTATTTATTCAGTAATTAAGTATTTCAAGAAAAAAACATATTTTCTAAAATTTTTCTTGTTTTGTTCAAAACTGTAGTTTTTTAACTTTTCTTACTACCATGAACAATATTTTATATCTATTAAACAGCCAACCGTATTTCCCTAATTTCAAAAACACTTCAGTTAAAAAATCTGATAGGAGCCTGATAAACATTGAACAATATATTTTTTAAATAAATTAAGAAACCAAATACTAACAAAAAATAATAAGGGATGCAACAACGTCCACAAATTGAATATATCAATTTCTAATATAATATTGTAAATACTGCTGGAAATGTCCCACCACCTTGAGCAGTGCATCGTATAACACGTGTTACAAAGGAGTCTCCAGCGTTTGTGAGCACTTGTCTGTTTATCTGTCTGTTTATCTGATGTTTATTATTCTTTCTCTCATATCGTGAGATGTAGATGTTGTGAGTGGCGTCTGATAGACCATATATTTTATAAAACCCCAAAGAGAAAAAAAATCCGATTTATTAAGATCTGGCGATCTAGCTGGCCACATGACTGGACCATCGCATCCAATCCAATTGCATGGATATACCTGATCAAGATCATGTCTCACTGCAGCAGCATAGTGAGTAGGTGCTTCATCTTACTGAAACCATAATCTGCGAACTGTTGTCAGTGGCACATTGTTTAACAGATCTTGGAAATCATTTTCTACAAAATTTAAATAATTTTGCCCATTTACATGTCCATCGAAAAAGTATGGGCCGACTGAACGGTCACAGTCCAGTTGTGCTGAAACTGATGGTTTCTGTGCTGATCACATGAGGGTTTTGATCACTATATTTTTTCTTTGAGATTTTATAAAAGATATGGTCTATCAGATTCCACCCACAACACCTCAAGATATGAAAGAAAGATAAGAAACTCGTTTGCACAGGTAAACAAACAAATGCTCACAAACGTTGGAGACTCCTTTGTAACACAAGCTACACGATGCTTGCTCAAGGTGGCGGGCATTTCCATCAGTATTTATAATATTATATTATAAATTGATGTATTCAGTTTGTGAACGTTTCAAATTGTGTTGTTGCATCCCTTATTATTTTTTGTTAGTATTTGGTTTCTTAATTTATTTAAAAAATATATTGTTCAATGTTTATCAGGTTCCTATCAGATTTTTTAACTCAAGTGTTTTTGAAATTACGGAAATACCGTTGGCTGTTTAATAGATATAAAATATTGTTCATGGCAGTAAGAAAAGTTAAAAAAACGACAGTTTTGAACAAAAAAAGAAAAATTTTGGAAAATATGTTTTTTTCTTGAAATACTTAATTACTGAATAAATAAATGACAAAGAAGTCACTGCCATATTTGTATAAATTTGAATATCTTGAAAACTATTAGAGTTAGATATAGCAAACCATATATCATTTGAGAGCTTATTTAATACTCGTTTGTCTGGTGTTATAATATACAGGGGGTTCCATAAAAAGAAAAACGAGTTTTTTCACATTATATTCAGACCATTTCAGTTGCTTACAAAAAACACCCTGTACAAACAAATAATTTTACGATGATATCGGTTTAGTATAAGGGTTTGATTATCTAAATACCGAATCTCAACCTTTAATTATCGAAAACAAGGTTAGTATGATTTTTTTACAAGGTTATGTTTTTCCCCAAGTTTTTAGAAAAACTGAAATAACTTGGCAACCCCGTATACAAGATCAGCAAGCGGGGCATCAATGTATGGGGAATTTTAAGCTTCATCAAAATCTTGTATAAAATATAGGGTGTTCCATATAAAAAAACCAATGTTGGATGCTGTAACCTCTCAACGGTGCACCCTGTATATCTAAAAATAATTTTAGATTGTAGAAAAAAAGAAATGAAACAACACCCCTTTTCAACATTTTGCTCTACCTCCATTATTTAAGGAGCTACTAAAGAATTCGTTCTTTGTACTGTATATGTTGACTCACCCTGTATATGTCATATGTTACATTAAGATATAAATATACGTACATATAATTCCTCTTATGGCCCGGTTTATCAATTGGAAGTTAAACTACGAGTTAAGTAACTCATGCCTATCTGTTGACTCTGAGTTAACTCTGAGGTATATTTAAAAGTGTTTTTCAATAACAAAATCTGCTTGAGTTAGTAAACTTCAAGTTCGCGAAAAAATCTATTAGTTGGCATAAGTTTTTCGGAATTTTGTAGTATTTTCGGAATTCTCTTGTGACTTTTCAGCTTGTCATATCTGTCATTTGCAGAAAAATGTTAAAATAAAAGTACTGACATGACTTTCTATTTTAATAAGGTTCAAAATTGTCTTTGTGTAAGTATTAATATTAAATTTTTATTTTTAATAATTTGTTACTAAAAATGAATGGTAAAAAAAAAATTTGAAAACAATTTTATGTTTCAAAACAATCAATTAATAGACTATAGGTAGTATAGGTAAAAAGAAGCCAGTTTTAATCGCAAATTGCAATTATTCACATAAATAAATGTTGATAGTACAAATAAATACAATATTTTGCATATTTCAGTCCAAATATTTCCAGTCTTCTAGCATTATCATCACTACTGTATGCATTTATTACATAATCCATCATAAGAATTTTATATAGAAAATACACATACAACTGAAGATAAAACACAAGACCTATTTGGTTATATTTGACTTTGACATTTATAGTTAACACTATCTTCATGTGCGGGTTAATTTATCTGTGAGTTAACTTTAAACTGGAAGATAACTTGCACTTGAAAAACAGATTTTAATAAATAACCCAGAGGTTTAATAATTAATAATTAACTATTAATATAATAATTTTTTTTTTCAGTTAAGTAAATAAATAGGTTATAACACTTTTTCGGCTGATATAATACTGAAAGACAGATAACTCTGGTTAACTTCATTTTTTATGCACATATTCTAATTTCCGAATCCACATATCTACAAGTTAAATTTGTAGCCGAAAAGGAAAACATAAATATTCATGTCAGATATTTTTTAAAGCCTCTGCTAAATAAATCTCTGCAAAGCAAAAGTTAAATTTTTGCCAATTTGATCTCTCCTTATGCTCTCCATTTTCAGATTCTTAAAGAAACAGCGCAGAGTAGGAAACGAAACTTGATTTGATCGCCGTGCTTTCTTTACATATTGTCTACATCCACTTCCGCACTTACTTCCTGTTTCCTGGCAAATCTAATAATCGTGTATACCTGTAGTAAGGACCTTACAGTGTCTCCCTTAGATTTTACATTTTTCTATACAGTTCCTGCTGTGTTAATGCTGTCATAGAATATTTACTATTGATAAATAATATTAAGAATCTACTCACTGTAAATTTGACAGGCATGAATACGGGGTCGGGGTGAGAGGTTGGGTAGCCGATGAGCGGAGACTTACATATTCCGACTACCGAATTATTTAGCTTTCGGAGATGCACGTAAAGCCGAAGGAAAAAGGCACATGCATAAAGTTTTCCCTTATTGCAACGGTACTGGATTTGTCTTATAATTGCAGCAAAATTTCTTTTTAAGGTTATAAATTATATATACCCGGAAAGATCAAAAGGTAAACTAGATGCTTATAGTAGTAAATTTTTGTTTAATACATGTATTTTAGAGAAAATAATTTTTGAAAATACGCTATTTTAGTAAAGATTGTTTGCCTGGAATTTTAAAAATAAAAAGAATTATCAAAAATTACTACTGTAGGCATTTAGATTAAAGTCTTATCTTTCAATACTTTTTAAAATTAGGCACGAGACGAACCCCGATTTTGGGCAAAAGTCCGCAGCCGCGGACTTTTCAATAACAACTTCAATCGTGAATTATTAACTCACAAACGGCAACAGCGCCGACAAAAACAACAACATGGATAAATAGCCTACTAAAACGGTAATCAATCTCACCCTATGGAACTTGCCTAAATGTTTACATCTAAGCTTAATTTCTTAAGTAGTCCACTCGAAAAATTATAGTAAAAAGATAATTTTTAAACTTACCTCATTTTTAAGGTTATGTTTAACGACATTCGCGAACCAATTCCAGCAGCACCTTACCGATCGAAAGGGTAATGCAAACTGCCGCACAGAACGTCGGTTGCTTTTTTAGGAACTGCCCAATAGGAAAACGGACTTTTACCCCGTAGCGGGCTTTTGCCCCGATCTACGCTAATGGTTCAAATGCAAAAACAGTTTTTTCCGTCATGGGAAGCAGCAGATGAGAACGGTGGTTAAAAGTTTTTCAGATTTTTCTAATTATTTTTTAATATTCTCCATCAATACTATAAAGTAAGTTTTAATATGTCTTCATTTAAGTATTCCATTAATACACTTAACACAGAGAAATGTGGAAGATAACGATAAAGAATGTGAGCAAAATTATTATGCAAAATAGAAATGTTAATAAAATTATTCGTTCATTTCTACCTCTCAGTTTAAATGAAGACCCTCTTTACAAAAAATTAATAGATATATGTATAAATTAAATGTAGATAGATATATTTCAAAAAGTTAACCCCTATAATATATACTGCAAGAAAGAGGACTTAAATGTAAATAACATAATGTAAAAACATACAGGGTGTTCCATTTGAAAAATTTTGAGTTTGACGGGAATGTAACGGGAGATATAAAATATTTGTTTTTGATTTATTAAATATACCTTTCCTCTAAAGTGTAGTATAACCCGAAGTATAGAAAACAACTGCAAATATTAAAAAAAAATAGATTGCCCGCCAAAATGACATCTTTCAAAATTTCAAATTTATATCCCTACTAGCTTTGGAGATACGTCCAACAGGCGGTCATCCTGAATAATAACCCTGTATATGTTAGTTATCTATCTTGCTTATTGTAAGGAGATGCCGAAAACAACTACTCCACGGGAAATGTGCCCCGACTGGCATTGCATTACTTCGGCATCTCCACAGGAGTCGCCACATCTTTCATCGAGACCAACTACCAGACACTGACCGATTGCGCCCTTATTATGCGCTCATCACAGTGCCATAGGCAGTGGCCTCGATGAACGATGTTGCGACGTGATTACCTAATGGGCATCGTGAATGTTAGTAGTAGTGAGAAACACACCGTAGTGCCCTCTATCGATCTTTGCTATTATGTATCATGCTATTATTAATTCGCTATTTATCCACTCGGCCATGGAACTCTGTCAATTATTTTATTGTTTCACAATTATTAATTGTTTTATTGTTTCACAATTATTAATTGCTTTGACAGTTTCACAATTGTGAAAATAAGATTCTAGCAGCAGAACAGTTTATACTTGGGTAAACATCTCTGAAATATTGTAATCGTTTGAATTAAAGTTAATGCATAAAATGGCGAAAGCATCATAGGCAATCTGTACATAAGTTAATTTACTACTATATTTTTACACTTTCGTCAACTTTTAGGTAGAAATTCTTCCCTTATTCAGAACTATTATAAGAAATAAAATAATTATGATAAGCTGTTGTATTGGAAAAATTAACTAACATGAAATTACATGATCATAAAGATATTTTAAAATGTTTTTATTTTTTGATTAGATTTATTGTAAATTAGAAAAACAACTACAGCTAAATATTATTACCTGGTATTGCAAAAACTGATGTTATAATTTTACAGGGGTTTATAGATTTTTTTTTAAGTCCAAACACATAAAAACATGATATTTGTTTATTATTTATGGTTACTGTATAAAACTATTCAGGATATTGTGATACCTATATATGTTGTTTAAATTTTTGCAATATTATTTTGGGTTATTTTTGAATTTTTATATATTATTCCTAAGAATAATCTTCATTTGTCTCTGTCCAAAATTTTGGTACCATCACATTACAGACCCTTACAATGGGGTACCAAGAGCTGTTTACTCAGATTTATTTTTATTTATTACATTGAAATAACAATAATTGTGATTGCATATTGTTTAATACAATAGCGGTTCTATCTATCATATCACACATACCTAGATTAGTCACATTTCCCACACGCTATTTCATAAAATACGATCCTTTTATTAAAATATGATCTTTTATGTTTTACACTAGTGTATATCATCATTTTCTTTTTATTGTATTTGGGTTAAACATTTCTTTAGTGACTCCATACTGCTAAAAATTCATTTGAATATTGGGATCTTTTACTTATTGATCTTGTTACCAATCAATGACATTGAATAACAATTTTTGGAATTTACAACTTGGAATTGATTTTTTTTTCATGAAATTTTTTATCAATCGAAATGTGGTATATAGATTGTTTAATAGTACAAAGGTTCTGAGGTGGAGGATGCGTGTATTGTTAATTTAATTTAATGTCAAAGCTTGAGGGATTTGAATAGAGATTTAACATAATCTTAATTAATTTTACCATTAAATCCAAAAAAGGTATTCAGTTTTGTTTTTCTACATCCGTAGTCAACTCTAGACATACAGAATATTGTTTAAAAATTAGTGGTATCAGTTTTATTACTTGCAATTGCTAAGCTAAAAGTGAATCGTCTACATAGGTGAAAACGATAATAAGTAAATGTTAATGTTAATGTATTAGTAATAAAGTCTAATACTATGACAGCTATGCTAAAGTGAATGACAAGCTAAAATGAAACACATGTATTTTAGTGATATTGTCGACTTATAAAATTTACAATAAATCTCCTTTTAAAACGTCACTGTAACAGAAATAATTAGTTGTTACTCGAAAGTATTGACTTCTTTTTAGCTGTGTAGTTACTAATTACTGAGGTTTCATTATTTTTCTATTATCTGTAAAACTAGATTATATGAAATGTTGGTAACATAAAAGAATCCAGGAAGAAAGCAAACGGAAAGATTGATAGAATTGGAAACACATTTGGTATCATCCGAAACGACTACAGGAACTAATTTTAGCAATAATGTGGACGATATGTAAAAGTCTGTACGTTTCTAACAGCGAGTTGTAAATTATGTTGTCAATGCTTGCAGGATTAAGGTATATAAGTAATAATTTTGAGAAGTAGTCGAATACTCAATATTAAATATTAGTTTAAAAACAGTACACACCGGAGATATTGTTATAATTAATTTAAATCGCAGTGGCAACAATTTCTAAAAATCTCTAACTCACAAAATATGGAGAGCTTATAAAATTTACAGACAAGTAACTCTGTACCATTCTGTTTTTAAATCAGTTTGATTTAAAAACTGTAAGTACTCTTTAATTATCAGATAAAACTGAGCCTCAATGAAATATTGATGAAAGAGGGGATCTAAAATATAGCAGTTGGTATTAAAATCGAAATAATGGTAACAACCGCTTATTTTTCTATTAAAAAAAAAAAGATGGAAATGTATATCACACAAGTGATTTCTGACCCATACCAATTTACAGACTTTTCTGTAGTATGCTCAAAGCGAAACGCAAAGGCGTCAAGGTATGTGATTGTATCATTTTTACTGTTAAACTGGAAATCTTTTATACACGGATTTAGGATTTTGCAACATGAAATAGCACTAATACTTACAAACACGTCAGTAACATAAGAGTTGTGAATTCACATTATTTCGTAAATATTGTAATTATGACTTATAACTACTTATAATATCAATAAGACTTTTTATTCATTTAAAAATAAATATATTTTCATTTAATTTATTTAGGAGGTATTTATGTCGTATTTCTCACACGTTGAATATTTAACTATTGAAATTTTTTAGAATTGCAAAATTAGCTAATGCGTTATACTGATATTCTGTAAAAATACTTTTATTTTATTTTTAATAACATTTTTTTGTACAAACGTAATTAAGTATCTAAAAATTTTACTTGGGCAACATGTTTTCAAATTTAAGAAAAGAAGATATTTGACAGAGATGCCTCAATCTTCTGACTGTCCAAAAATATTTGAATCGTGACTAAGCAATATGTAGTAATCTACTGGTTTCAAATTCGGTACTTAAATTTCAGTTCCAAATATCTTTTTTATCAGATTAGTTCCTCTCTTACATTGTAGTGTACCAGATTGACTGTTTATGTCCCAACTGACATAATTGATTCAGTTGCCTTTTTTTATAATCTGTCTGTGATCCGATCCAAAGTGTTCTCCCTTTCTCTCGTTTTTAAACTATACTGAGTATTTCATTAATATAAACACGAGTTGTATGTATACACTGTATTAAAATGTTTGAAACTATTTCGATGAAAAAATATGGTCGAATTTGTAAAAAAATCCAGGGACCCGTAAACTTTTTGTTTTTGAAAGTGCATATTTTTTTGTAAATTCCGCTAGCTTATTGTCTTTTGTTTTCATCCTGTGACGTCATCTCGATTTTTTAAATGATAACCCATATTTAAAACATCGTAGTTAAATAGCCGCCGAAATTGCGATTCCAGTGATGTGCCATATTGACGTTGATATTTTTCAAGATAACCGAGTTTAAAATAAAAAGAAAACTCAAATGAAACGTATTAGTAACCATTTAATTGGTCGGTATGAATACTAAGAATTTAAATTGATGTTCAAATTACCACCCAAATACTTCTTTACAATATCCTAATCGAAATAGGAATTCCTGGAAAACATTGGCTGTAGTGTCTGCACTAATAGTCCTAATTACATTGCGGATTCTCTGCTTCAGTTCATATATCGTATTTGGTATCAAAATAAATTTTACTATTTAGATAGCTCTACAAAAAAAAATCAAGTGGAGTAAGATCAGAGGTTCGTGCAGGCTACTCAATAGCTCCTCTCCTACGAAAACATCTGATGGGGAAAAGGGGAAAATTTGGTCAAGTAATTACAGTCCGTGACTGAAAAGTGTGCGGGAGCACCATCTTACTGATACTATAAATTATTACTTGGTAAGTCTAGATCTTCGTGATTTAGGTAGAGAATGGCCAGGGCGGGAATTAACTCCCTTAATCCCTTAAAAAATATAGATCATTTTCAGCGGTTAATCGTCGTGGATCGTCAATAATTCCATCCCCAATATATACTTTACATGGAACTGAGTATGGTCCTCAATCATCCAATGCCGATTTTCAGAAACCCACTATCTGCCCGTTTATGAATTCGGAATGAGCACTTAGTGTCACATCAATTCATTATAGTCTCACAGAACTGCAGTCTATGATCAGAGTCATCCTCATTGAGATTTTGTACCAAAACTAATTTATAGGGATGTCATTTGTACTTTTTCAAGACATTAGCTACCCAATTTAGGCAAATGTTATGGTTAGCAGTCAGCTCTCGAGTCGTTGTATGGGGATTTTCTTGCTCGATCAATAAAATATCTAATTGGACGACCAGTTCGAGGACGATCCCTAACATGACCACATTGTAAAAATTTGTTCTTGATTTTAGATATTATAGATCTTGTAATGGGCTCATATTTTGGATACTTATTGTTACATAGCTGACACACTTCATCTTGTTTTCTACTTCGCTCGCCATAGCCAATCAATATCAATATTTCAATTCTTTTCGCTTCAATATCGCACTATTTTCACCACTAATCTTATAATAATTTGGAAATAACAAACTGAATCGCATGAACTACGGCTATTTAACTACGATGTCACAGGACGAAAACAGAAGACAGGAGCAAGGAGCAATTATTAAAAAAGCTGCACATATGTTATATCAAACGGATACCCGGATCTAATATCCAAAGATTGTTTGTCAATGAATTCTACTAATACTACTTGTCTACCCTCAGAAAGATAACTCGAACATAATATATCTTTATTAGATTATTTTACTTTTAGTAATAACAGTACTTTAAGGCCATCTAAAATAAGCCACCGTATACGCTGGGGTAGGATGACTCTATGATGGCAGGATCGTCTGGAAGTGTAACATTATTGTGGAGAATGAAGTGATGACTAATGCCACTCGAATCACTCTTAAGAAGTGATATATTGCACGGTGGGACCTACTGAGATAGCGAAGTGTGACTGCCAACTCGAAGGACAAGGAACTGTGAAATATAATGTAATTTTTGTTTCTGAAGAGAACTTAATCAGATAACATCAGCTTAGCAGCTTGGTGATATATACCTGTTAAGCCTCGATAATAATAGTCAATTGCCACAGGTGTTTTTAATAGCACTCTATAGTTAATACTCATATTAGTGAATTTATTATAACATCTTTTGAACGTCAGTGCCATTACACTGATTTTAGAATAGGATTTTACACTGTTTTGTATTCTTTCACTTGTTGGTCTAAAAATGGTTTACTTGGACATCATTGTCCAAACAAACTTTATCTTCTTTGTAGGATTTGTCTTCCTTTTGTTTTTATTTACTTTCCCTGTTAGTTTGTAGTAGTTTACTTCAAAAAAAAGCTATTTTAAACAGTTTAGAACTGGTCAGTTCATTTAACTAGGAGGATTGAATCCTTTTAACCTTTTTTCCTTAGTGCTTGGGTTGGTATAATGCATTGCTTAATTCTTGCTGTTCAGTATTTGATTAAAATCAGAATAACCCGAAATTTAGGACAGTTTTATACTATGTATAGTATTAACAATTTTCATATTTTGCACCTAGTGCGATATTTTCGACGTCCTGCATATATACGTCTTCTTCATATACGTCTTTGCAGCAATCGCCCATGCTGCTGACGCATATATCAACTGGGGATTACAATACCGAAAAAAAAAATTATGCGCCGAGACCCGTCGATTTCTGTTCTTGGGGGGGGAGCATTTGTTCATCCCCTAACCCCTAGCAACCCTAACTTTACAATTTCAAATGGAACTCCCCTACTTCTAATACATCATTTTAAAACCCTTTCCATTCCTAATACACTGGTGCATCGTTTTTGGGAATAGGTTGAGATTTGACAGAATTATTGGCTGAGAACGAAAAGTTGACAAATCGACAGTCGCTTACTAATTTCTACAGAAATACCCACCAATAATAAGCTTTTTATCTACTACACAATCATATTACTTTTTTTGATGTGTACACAGTTCACAATGTGAACAGTTTATTCTGTTTTGTTTGAATATTACTAAAGACACCCAGTGTTATTAATCGCCATTCGAATTTAAAAACAGACTGTATTAGATATTGTTTGCAAGTTAATGGGGGTCATTTTGAGCAATACATTAAATAAAACTTGTTTTTGTTTTGCTTCAGCTTTTTTAATTTGAGACTGTTTTTTTTTTGTAAACTGATAGTCACACCAAAAAAGAAATGTGGTTGTGACCAAGAATGATGCAGCAGTGTATTCGCAATGGAAATGGAATGGAAAGGGCTTTATAAGGGAATTTTTTTCGATTTTATAATACTTAGGTATAGGGGTGGTCAAGTTTTCTTTGAAAGACCCTGTATATGGCCACCCTACACGCTCGAAAAATATTCTAAACCATGCAACAAAAGCCAATAATGCTTCTGTTCAAAGCCACCCTGATGTATCAATTTTCAAAGATACCCTATATATTGCCTATATATGTATATTATTAACAGTATTAAACTTTAACCCTATACATACATTATTATAATCAGGAAATGTATGTAATCTTAATACTTTATGTTGTGAATAATTTTTGTGCAGCTAATAAGCTGTTCATAAAAACGTGGGCAAAGGAAAATTAAAGACGAATTTTTGGATTAAAAAATTCTTTGACCACAAAAAGTTATATAATCCGTCATAAAAGGGGAGCTGTTTAAGGCTGAAATTGATATCCAGCATTCGAGGTGATCCCATCGGGATGCATGCGTTATATATACTATAAAGGAGAATCGGGGATCATTTCAATAACATTTCCCATGAGATTTTCTATCTTTCTTCATATGTCAAACTCGAACGTTATTATGCAAAAATAAGGCATATTTTACGCGATTTCTGACGTGTAGATATATTAAGGAAATTGTGTTTTCTGATATAGGTTCCCCAATTTCTACATACCTATCTGTATTTATAAGGAATACAGATTTTAAGATTTCTTCCGCCATTAATACCATAAACCACCATGTCTTTTTCTACCACTTCTGTTTATTTATATTATTAATAATATGGGTACTTGTAAAGAGCTAATGAATTTGGAGAATAAATATCTTCGTGCGCAAGACACCTAGAATAAATATTGAAATGCAAATTTTTTTAAAAAACGTTTGGAATTTTTACTTTATGAATATCATAAAAAATAAAAATTATTGTGTTTACAAATATTATATTTACATTTTAATTTTAATTTATCAGGTTTTTGAGCGAGAATTTGAAAATTTTGGGTGATTCTATATCAGCGGGGTTTTATTCATATAAAATTTATAAACGCCACCAGACTACTCGACTTTTGGTAGGTATCTAATTATATTACCTCTTTGATATTAAAGACCGAAATGATAATGACTAACCTTTGGTTTGTGGGTTTTATATATATATGGGTATAATAGCTACTGGTAACCACCAGCGCCCAACCCTGAGAATCGGAACCAGGGAACCGGTCAAATTGATTTTAACAAAAAAATAATAGTAATAATAATAATAATAATAATAATAAATGAAGCGTTCGATTCCGTCCTACCTACGTGATGGTTAAAGGTTTTACAAATATATAAAGTAAATCCAGTTATGCAAATTTTACTAAAACATCTGATGACCCCATGGCAAACTAAAATATACCTACAAAAACACAACGTACAAGCTGAAAACAACCAGATAAAAAAAGAAAATTTCCAAGGAGACACGCCTAGCGCTCTATGGTTTTGTCTGCCTAAATATCACGGCACTGACATTTGAAAAATATATTCCAAATAAGATGTCTAATGGTCCCCAACTACACCACACCAGAAATAATTGCGGTCAAAATAACATTTTTTAAATATGGATTTTTTTTATATTTTTCAGTAATAATCAATTTTCACCCCCTACGACGGCACTGACATTTAAAAATATATTCCAAATAAGTTGTCTAATGGTCCCCAACTACACGACACCAGAAATAATTGCCATCAATATCACATTTTCAAAATTTCGAATATTTTAATATTTTTACGAAATAATTAATTTTCACCCCCTCCGACGGCACTGAAATTTGAAAAATATATTCCAAATAAGTTGTCTAATGGTCCCCAACTACACCACACCAGAAATAATTGCGGTCAAAATCACATTTTCAAAATTTCGAATATTTTAATATTCTTACGTAATAATTAATTTTCACCCCCTCTGACGGCACTGACATTTGAAAGGTGCGGTCCAATTAAGTTGTCAACTGTTCCTCAACAACACCACACCTGAAATAATTGCGGTCAAAATCACATTTTCAAAATTTCGAATATTTTAATATTTTTACGAAATAATTAATTTTCACCCCCTCCGACGGCACTGACATTTGAAAAATATATTCCAAATAAGTTGTCTAATGGTCCCCAACTACACCACACCGGAAATAATTGCGGTCAAAATAACATTTTCAAAATTTCGAATATTTTAATATTTTTACGAAATAATTAATTTTCACCCCCTCCGACGGCACTGACATTTGAAAAATATCACTGACATTTGAAAAATATATTCCAAATAAGTTGTCTAATGGTCCCCAACTACACCACACCAGAAATAATTGCGGTCAAAATAACATTTTTTAAATATGGAATTTTTTTATATTTTTCAGTAATAATCAATTTTCACCCCTCCGACGGCACTGACATTTGAAAAATGTATTCCAAATAAGCTATCTACTGTTCCCCAACAACAACGCACCAGAAATAATTGGGGTCAAAATGACATTTTCAAAATTTCGAATATTTTAATATTCTTACGTAATAATTAATTTTCACCCCCTCCGACGGCACTGACATTTGAAAAATGCGGTCCAATTTAGTTGTCTAATGTTCCCCAAGAACACCCCACAAGAAATAATTGCGGTCAAACTAGCAGTTTCAAATTTTAAATATCTTTCTATTTTTCAGTTGTAATCAACACCCCATTACCCCCTTGGACGGTATTGGCACTCGCAAATCGTTGTCAGTTTATTTTAGCAAAAAGGCTTATTGGTGTATACCTTGAAATTAACAGTATTCTTACTTCTTAGTTGTATTTAAATGTCGACCGCATTTTGTGACCACGACTTTATCGATTATAGTCCTACTTGAAAGTGTGGATGTGGCTGGCTTCACACCGGTTATTAAATATCGTATTTAAAATTTTAATCTTGGGGTTTCTGGAGGTCTAGGGGATGAATCTATCATGATTTGTATAGATCAAAAAAGATCCCCTAAAATGTTTTGTAGTGCTAAAAATACTAGAGGTGGAGAATTATCAAATGAATACACTGCATGTACACAGTGTATCGAATTATATGTTACACTTTGAAAAACCGCTGCGCCAAAACTGTTAGTACGGAGTTGGTCTTGGAATTAGTTGGCCCTCCCAGAAATTCTCATGCTGCATTACTGAGGGGAAGTGGAGAATTATTATTAAACACAAAATACATCATTGGCAACTTGAAACTTATGTTTTGTATTTAATAATAATTATCTGTTTTTATTAGTCTCAAATGTAATTTTTTGGTAGGTGAAACGGATACCTAATCAAAATTAATATTTAAAATATCTGACTGATCATTATGTCCAAAAAATTATTGTTCTTACTTTTTTCAGAGTACGGTAGAACGCGCAAAAAGTGTAGAATAACTCACACGCCGCGTCTCTCACATAAGTCTCAGAGTTTATGGTATCCTCGTATGGATATGGAATCCTTGTATACATATAGAACAAGACGTTAGGATATTATTATTAGAGATTTTAAATAATCGGTCAAGAATGTAACGAAGTTACTTTTTAGCCCGTAGTAATTTAAACAAGAATTAAATATGAATCGTTTTATTTGAACACACCGTATATAAGTTTGTAAATATTTTTATGAACAACTCATATCCAAGTAATGCATTAATGTTTTCCAGTATAGTTTTATTATTATAGTACATTTGTTAATAGATAAGACTATAAACAATATACATTTATTCGATGGAAACCGGCCGAGATTCAAGAAATTCCAAACGTTGTTTTTACGCCGCCCGCAGTTTTTGTTCCTAGCGAAATACATGAATATTTTCGTGTTGTAGGTACCCTAAAATATTTATTTAATGCATTGGAACTGGATAATATTTGATTCATATGCTATTTAAAAATACTTATGCAACCGCCACTTGAAATTTGATAAAGTCATATTATAATATATCTATTAAAGTATTTTATGACAAAGTTTGGAATACATAGCTCTCCGTATGTTATGACAATTAATTTGTTTATTAATGTTTATGCACTTTCCGGCAATAAATGTTTACGGAACTTGTTTAATTTACTAAGGGGAATATATCTGAAACATGTTTGATGTATTACTATACCGTATTTGCCTATTGTTACCGAATTAACTTAAATTAAATTAAGTTATATTGAATTTAATATTGTTTAATTATTAAAGATATGATTTCCGTTATAACTTGTATATAGTTTTGTTAATGATAAGTATTTAAATATGTTATTTTGTTAGGAACCGATATTTAAATGCAGGTTGATGCAGTAAGGCATAAAAGTCAAAGTACGTTACTAAATCTGATTAAAATATGTTCTAATTACACATTAGATTCATATTAATCATTTGCCGATATTATAAATTAATTTCAAGTAAGCATTCCGCAAATTTAATAAAATTTGAGACCATATTTGGTCATGAAGCGAAATCCGCCGTTCTGATTGGTCGAGCCAGCGGCCGAGGACTATAAAAGACCGGCCGATTTTCGTTGAAAAGGCAGTATTTTACCGGTCTCCGAAGAGGCAAGTACCTGCTCAATCTCCGAAAAACACCGACCGAAATACAGGGTGTCCACCTAGTGCGCGTAAGTCCAATATCTGGGTTAATAAAAGAGATAACTTAATTTTTTTTTCTACAGGGTTGTCTAATATCCCGAGCTGCACAAAATGAAAATATATTTACATATTCAGGGTGTTCAGTTTTTCCTGGACAGGTACCAACTTCGTTTTTCTAAATGGAAATATATATTTTTTATTGCTTTTTAGAACTAAACCGTTGATTTTAGTAGGACTTTCATCAGCCTTCCCTATACCTAACTTAAACTGTTTTTGAAATATTGACGGGTGAATATTGACATTTTTGCAACTTTGACACCCTGTAAAATCTAAACGGTTTGAGATCAAGCAAAACGGTTTGCACATTCCTATCTTAACTTTTCATAAGCTATCGTTTGGTACTAATTTCAGAATTATCCAAAAATTTAAAATTTTCTGAAAATTTTGAAAATTTTTTATTCTTGTATAAATTTGAAATTAGTACCAAACGATAGCTTATGAAAAGTTAAGATAGGAATGTGCAAACCGTTTTGCTTTATTTCAAACCGTTTAGATTTTACAGGGTGTCAAAGTTGCAAAAATGTCAATATTCACCCGTCAATATTTCAAAAACAGTTTAAGTTAGGTATAGGGAAGGCTGATGAAAGTCCTACTAAAATCAAGGGTTTAGTTCGAAAAAGCAATAAAAAATATATATTTCCATTTAGAAAAACGAAGTTGGTACCTGTCCAGGAAAAACTGAACACCCTGAATATGTAAATATATTTTCATTTTGTGCAGCTCGGGATATTAGACAACCCTGTAGAAAAAAAAATTAAGTTATCTCTTTTATTAACCCAGATATTGGACTTACGCGCACTAGGTGGACACCCTGTATAATTATCACCGATCATCAATTAGAGTAAGTTCTAATAGGTAGACCTCCTGTCCGACTCCCTTAGGTAAAAGCTAATGAATAACCAGTAGTGTGTGTTCGACCCTCAGGACAGATTTCTATAGCCATACCTATCCCGAACTCTATATATAAGCTGATGAATAAACCTGTAGTGTGTGTTCGACCCTCAGGAAAGATTTCTACAGCTATATATACCCCGAACCCTTAGGTAAAAGCTAATGAATAACCTGTAGTGTGTGTTCGACCCTCAGGACAGATTTCTATAGCTGTACTTATCCCGAACCCTATATATAAGCTGATGAATAAACCTGTAGTGTGTGTTCGACCCTCAGGAAAGATTTCTACAGCTATATATATATTGCACCCTTAGATAAAAGCTAATGAATAACCTGTAGTGTGTGTTCGACCCTCAGGACAGATTTCTATAGTCATGTCTATCCCGAACCCTATATATAAACTGATGAATAAACCTGTAGTGTGTGTTCGACCCTCAGGAAAGATTTCTACAGATATATATATATTGCACCCTTAGATAAAAGCTAATGAATAACCTGTAGTGTGTGTTCGACCCTCAGGACAGATTTCTATAGCCATATCTATCCCGAACCCTATATATAAGCTGATGAATAAACCTGTAGAGCGTGTTAGACCCTCAGGAAAGATTTCTACAGCTATATATACCCCGAACCCTTAGGTAAAAGCTGATGAATAAACCTGTAGAGCGTGTTCGACCCTCAGGAAAGACTTCTACAGCTATACCCGTCCCAAACCCGTTATATAAGAGTTGATGAATAACCTGTAGTGTGTGTTCGACCCTCAGGAAGACTTCTACAATCCGTTCCTTTATTCCGAATGCCTACAAAGCCGTCTGATTTATTGTAAAATAACTTGTTTAATATTTGCACCGCTTCTTCTCTTAAACTGTGATTGAAACTTTACTGCCGCTTTAATGATTGAATAATGCACTACTGCTAATAACCTGGGTTTAATACATTGCCTATATGTATATAATATTGTTGCTTATTACCGTTTGTCTATTTTGCTGATTTGCTACTTTTGATACTTTATTATTTTGCTGTCTGCCTGCTATGTCACTGCTTAGCTATTTAATTTTATTTTAATAAATCTTGTAGTAATTTCCGAAACCGACTTTTATTACATAGATTTGAGAAACATTTGACCCTCTGGCAAGTGTACGTGTGTGTACACCTTCTTCACTGTAGCTACCCCGCCTTTACTCATAAGCGAGTAGAGTCCGCGTGGACCATTCACCACGTAAAACCTATGGATGTGTGGCGCCCGATGGCAAAAACCCGAGGATAAATCCGAAACCGAATTAAGAGAGTGTCACAAATTGACGCCCTCGAATTAAGAGCGTCACAAGAGTAGTAAAATATTATGATTAGGTGTAAAGTTGATTGATGGATTTGAATTTACTAAATAATCTTGTTTTCATGAGATGAAATTAACCCAAAAATTTACGTAAATAATATATAATATGTACGAGTATAGTCAATAGGAGTAGTAGTATGTGGAAGGAATGTTTTGTTTGATGTCCACTTAATTTTTTGTAAATATGACTTAATTTCGGTTTAAAATACTATTTTCGTGAAAACAAGTATTATTGTATTAAAAACGCACCTTCAAAATTTATAGGGAAGGAGCATTGTTTATAGTCTTCAGTATTTAATACATTATTTATAGTAATATAAAATATACGATTTTGTTCGATTTGTCCAAGTGTCTGGAATGACGTCCTTATATCAACCCTTAATATAATAATCGTTAAAAACACATGTTCATGCTATATAAGTAGCATCAATAAAATCCCATATTTATATTTAATGAAGAATAATGAAATCATCTTTAATTTATATATTTTATTTTGCCCTGGCTATTTAAGTGAAATTTTGTTTCAATTAAATTTCATATAATTATATTGAAATTATATTTTGTATTATAACGAATTGTATGCTTACCTTAATATATCTTAGCTCAGTTGCGTATAAACAACAGACATATTACCCAGAGCTGTTCTAAGGTATACCCTGTATATAATTTGTGCTTAAAAATGCTTTTGTTTAAGATATTTTCATTCTTTTTTTAATAGGTCTACATTAAAATGATATTTCTTTTACTAATGTATTTTACTTATGATATGTTGTTATATTTATGGCAAAGTGAAAAGACTTTAGCTTTAAATAAAATATGATTTAAGATTTTGAGGTATTCACTTCAATTCACTCAGGTGAGTCTAGATTATTATGAAAAAACTTCTCGTAAATCGATTTATATTGATGTATTTCAAGTGATTAATTGTTCCATGCAATTGCAATTTGGCAATGAATTAGCTAGCTGATATATTATATCTTTAGTGTATAATCATTTTACTTGTTTATAAGTTGTTGAATCTTACTGTTTGCACAACACACTTAGTACCTACTATTTACGCCTTTTACATTCTTGAAGATTCTCCTTTTTTTTTCTTTTTATTTAGCGTCTCGTTTTTTCTTCTTCTCTTGTCTTCTCTTGTCTTCTCTTGTCTTCTCTCGTCTTCTCTCCTTGGCAATCAGTTTAATTTTTCTATTACCAGGCACCTTTATTTTTGTCTATTTAAATTTGTTGTCCATTGGCACTATAAGTTATTTTATGTTTACAAACACTACTTAAGTCAACTAACTTATTCTATTTTGCAGTTTTTCTTAACATTAAATGAACTTATTTACATATAAATTTACATATTCATTAAAATGAAGTGTTCTTTCATGCGTGGTCAATGAAATAACCATATAATTGTGAATAGTGAAATTATTTTAAATAAATAAATATTAGATATTTATATTTTATATATTTTATAGTTTTTATATTATCTATTCTCTCAAATTTTCTGTAGTAGTATGTTATGTCAAGCATCTACTTTTATACGTATCTATTCATAACTTTCTAGAATAATCTGACCTTGTACTATATGTTTATTATTTGATATTATGACTTAATTTTTAAAATATATTCAAAACATATTCGTTCCTATGTTATTATATTACATTTATACTTAAATAATTGATTATTTATACCTAAAATGTGATAATCAAAGTTCAATCTATTATAATAATATATCGGGTTATTCAGAACTCATCTCTAAAACTTTGAGGATATGTGCATCCTTAAATAAGAAATCGATATCACCAAAAAAATTTTAATAAAAGTAATTAGGATTTCCCGTAAACAATGTTTAAAGTTATACCATTATAAAGGACTACGTAGATGGGCAACTGTACTTCAACGACATCGGATATACCACATTCCGACAAAAAACAGTAAACAAGTTTTTTGTACCTGGAACGCCTATCTATCTTTAAGTTTATTTTAAAGTAAAAACCATAGATTTATAAGACAAGGGAGATGTAATTGTTTACATTTTAAAGCAATCAGAGATCCCCTTGTTTACTCTTTATCTGGTCAACTGCAAGGTCTACTTTATGATTGTACGAAAAACTGTTGCCAAACTGTCAATTGTGTAATTTATATTTTCACATTTAAACTACCATGATTATGGGTTAAGGTTAAAATATTACATAAAAATATTTTCCCGTTTCCTAGTTAAGTAGATAAATCATATTTTGTTAAAAACGTTGCGATAAAAACTAACTTCATAACGCAAAAATGGAATGAACAGGCATCATTGCTCCCTACTCCAATCCGCATGTCCATTGATGCACGTGAATCGTAGTATTTTATAGTATTTCTTTTGTGCGGTGTTGCTAGCAGTCGGAATTTTGCTTTTGTGAATTTTGCAGTGTTTTCGTAAGGATTTTATTACTATTCTTCAGAAAATGGTGCGTCAGTGTCAAGTGTATGGAAAAATGAATTCTTTATATTCAAAACTGTCTTTCCACAGGTAAATTTTGCCAAGTTTTGTGTGGTTATTCGGTCGCTATATTTGTCACGCCATATTTACGGATTTTCAGGGGCGTGCTGGCTGGCTTCCTTATCATTTTACGGAATATAGTATATATATACTATATTATATTATGGAATTGCTTTTGTTATTTTTTAAAATATGGCTGATATGTTAGTTTTTGCAGTTACCTACACACATACTTAAATACGATCAAAACAAGAATCCAAGCAAGAAGCTAAGGCATCATTCAGCACTTTGCTGCATAACAAATTAAAAAACCTATAATGTTTGGTAAGTGTGAAGCCAACATGCAACGTTTGCACACAAAAATTAAAATCAGTTGCGTAACCAAGGTAATTTTTAAAGGTATCCTTTATACTAATCTAAGAGAAAATCACCATTATCAGGCTTTTAAAGAGTTATTTTGAAAACAGTAAGTCAAATAACTTGAAACAAAAAGTTGAATTAAAAATTAACACCATGTACATCTTTCTTATTTTAAATTATATTTCACTTTTAAATGTAATCGAACCCTGTATACAGAGTTTGGGTATCTTTGAAAAACTGAGAAACTTATATATACAGTAGTGTAAAAAAGTATTACACTACTGTATATATAAGTTTTTGTAATGTAGTAGGTGTACCACCTTTACTTAATTCAGAATTTTAAGTGTTCAAGTTTCAATTCATATTCCCTACATTAAAACTCTGATACTAATTTAATTTCTAATGTCACAAGCTTTTGCTGTTGCAATGTATAGTACTGATTTTCTTAAAATTCCTTTTTTGATGTTTTATTATCATACCCAACCCTTCCATAAACAGTACGCCTTTGGCGTCGGAAGCAAGTTCTCCCAAAACTTTTGCAACGTTGCACGGAGTCGGAATTTTGCCGTTCTTTCTCTCGGTATTCTTTGTCATACACATTGCCAATGATTGATACAAAACAAAAGGTTATTTATGAATGAACCGTGAGGTCTCCTCTTATTAAGTCTATGGTAAAAACGCTGCAAATCTTTTTTGCGCCGGGTGCGCCGGTTTTTTTCATGCTAGCTAGTTTGCATTGTCAGTCCCAAGGTCACTCCATTACAGTGGACCAGTATCCAGCGGCGTGCAATGAAAAATTTTTAAATAGTTTTCAGACCCCGCCAAAAAATTTTTTTTTTGCGCTACCACATTTCTACATGTATGTTGAACATCCCCAAATTTTATTATGGATAGGTTCTGAATAACCCTGTATATTGTAAATTTTAATTCTGATATTCTGGTGATAGTTCTTAAAATGTTTCTATTGATATTTATATTTGTATAAATAAACAGACGATTGAATTTGCTTTCTTTACCATTTTGTTAACCAAAAGGTTGGTCCATAGTGATGCCTGAACAATGAAAATCCCCATTCTGTTCTGTAAGCGAACAACCCTCCATCATAATTGAAGCAAACAACTGAACTGGAAACATCCTGACTGACACTTTTTAAATTGAAAGACTGTATTTTATAGATTTGCGTTGAAACACTAACGTCGCCAGAGAACCAACGTATTATAATAATTTTTAATAAACAGCACTTCGCATTCCTCCTCTCCAGAGAAATAATATTCAGCTGAAGGGAGAGAAAAGTATAGGATTGACGGCCGTTAGAACTGAATGGCATAGCTAGAAGACAAATGACGTAAAGTATAAGCGTTTCGGCGTCGCTGTTAAATACTCTCATGTCATCGCAGACTACAGGGGCGTCGTTCAGCCAACGAGAAGCATGTATTAGTATGTGTATACATTTTTACAATTTGTAAATGTTAATATGTACATGCTTATAAAAGCCTTCCATTCGCATTGTTTATTTTTTTAGAGCACTTCAATCCCTAAGTGAACAATATGGCAAATATTACAGCTGGCAAAAGTTACGGTTGTAATCAATTTTCAGGCCTAAAAATATAATAGGATTTATTAAGTACAGTATACCCTACGGCTCAACCGCTGAATATCACAGAATCACACAGGTGTTGTTTGACGATGGATTTCAATATCAGTTTTCAGTGTTTTCAGTACCAATTTTTAGTTTTTTGCTATACGATTTTAATTTTTTCTTAAAAAGCAATAAAAAGTTATATCTCTGAAATGAACTATATAAAAAATGATTTAAAAGATTATTTGTGTTTCAAAAGCATTTTAAATGTAATATTTATAGTGGAAAATCAAAAATAATATTTCCAACTGTTACATTGTTTTCGGCTATCACACGTGTATCTGTAATTCATGTTTCTAATAAAAACTATTTTTTATAATATTTCAGATGGATGTTTTTCTAGTTATTTTGAATTTCTGTTTCCAAATATAACATCAAATATTAAATGAATGCTCAAAGCCTGTATTCATTTTATAGTTTAAAATAAAAGCTTAAGCGTTTTGCTCTTTTATATAGGTAGGTGTACTCTATTCTTTTTTATCTTAAAAAGATAAGTGACAATCTACATTATTTCGCTTCATTCATGCCATCATGTTGAACATCTTATAATTATTTTCCAAAAAATGAAATTGGATATCAGACAATCGGGGTTGATGGTAATAATGAAATGATGGATTCTCTTACAGATTGTATAGGGATTTTTCATATATTATTTTAATTAAAATGTGGTAAAGTTGTTTGTAGGCAGTAAGTACACGTGTCCCATTGGATTTCAAAATAATGGCTAACATTTTGACATACAAATTTATTTATTTATTTTTTAACTAATACAAAAAATAGTGCAGAATGAACGAACATGGCACCTTTTTTTTACAGGGAATCTGTTCGATTTCACTACTTTTTGTAATTCTTGTTTAACAGAAAAATGTACATGGGACAACAGCTGCTATTTTTATCTTATTCACGAAAAGACTATCTACATAATATCTTTCTCTAAATCATAACCCGTCAAGAATTGGAAATAACATAATGTAAACTTAATGTAAGTATATAATGAAACTTTGTTTGCAATTTGAATATAACTGAAGATTAAATAAAATGAATAAGTACTCATAATATTATCCAACAGTCTTATATGTATATAATATCTATTTTGTACACATGGAATATAACAGGATGTCGGAATACAGCAGGCTGTATCACACTTGTCCTGGCGTCGGAAAAGTGCTGCTTTTCTCCAGGTCATTACATTCCAAGTTGGCACGTTGTAATTAGTCAATTAAAAGCTCTATGCTTTCTTTTTGTAATATTTTGAATTTAATTAATAGAATCGGGAACTATTATTTGTCTTTGCATTGATATCGTGGAGATATAAAAGATAAGCCGCTCTTGAATTGAAAAGCCATCCGCATTTTTTTACATTTTGGTTGTCTACAACAATCCATAACGACGCTTTACCAGCTCTTCGTAAACTCTTATTAGTCATTAAAAATGTATGAAATATTGTCTTAAATAATTTAGGAAAACATTTACACCAGTTATTTTTTTTAGGAATTATATTTTTAACCTTGACAAACGTACATACACCGAATTTTTTTACAATTACAATTTTATCACTTACATTACATTGTGCATTTAGTTTCATCAGCGATTATAAATTTCAACTAGATTCAGACAACTTAAAATCACAGTGGCGAAAAATATCCACAAAAATAGTATTTAGTATATTTTGCTTTCTCGCGTAGACTAACGGAGAAATAACTAATATGATTGGTGAATAAGTTAAACATTTACCTCGAGAAAATGAAACTACTCTAGGTATTTAATATTACATGAAATTGACTCCGCAGACTGTAATGATAAAATAAATACATGTGATTTGATTAGAATTCATAACTTTTATATCTCACTCATGAAAACTAATCTGTCATGCATAGTACGTCAAATGAAAACATAACCAAAATAAAATACCAACAAAAATTTCACAGGGATCCTTTGCGAACATTTTTATTTATTATTTACACAATAATAAGCCAATAGGGAGTTTTTGAACCTCTTAAATGCGCAGAATAACGATAACGATAACGACGTGCTAGAATTTAAGAGGTTCAAAAACTGTCTAATTTTAGCACGTCGTTATCGTTATCGTTATTCTGAGCATGCGCAGTGCCAAAAAGATTATCATTTTTGACACTGCGCATGCATGCTCAGTATAACGATTATGATAACGATAAGGTAAAATTTAAGGGATTCAAAATCTCCCTAATAACGTGACAATTACCGTGATACGAAACATCATGGAATATCTTGCTATCGTTGCACTTTTGTTCCCAAATTAGTTACTGGGGTCGTCACTTGAATTTAGTGAAGAATAATAGTTTTGTACGATTGAAATTGACAGCACTAACACTGGCAGCAAATTTTATTACCTTTTCCAAATTAAATTTAAATAAATAGATATTTCGCGCGTAGTAGAGGAACAGCAGTGGTGCCACGACATTTCTATAAAATAAAAATATATACGATTAATGTGGTCTCGATAGATCGAGAATAATCGATTTATATACGGTAACTATAGATAATAAAAGAACAAGAACGGTAACTAAGCAGATTCTTTCTTAGTTAAATCCGTATTATTGAGAAATATATTATCAGAGGTAGTGATGCCAGCACAACACCAGAAAATTATTCAAATAACAGAAATGTGTTATTTTGTCGTTATTTTTTATGGGACTAGTAAATGTTATTATAAAATCACTGCGGTATTGACTACAATTATTGATGACGTAGAAACTAATAATATAAGCAACATCAACTTCTGTAGATAATTTAATCATCCTCAATATTCGTCTAAAACAATATTTTGAGTGGTTATACCTATTTTGTTAATGTTTATGATAGACATTATGAAATTTGGTATAATTCGAGGAAAATTTCAAAGAGGCAGCTAATATATTAGTAGAAAATATTAATATATTCTTAGTTACTTTCTATCTGGGCGTTTATCTATACTCTGACTCTTTTCAAATATACAATTTTAAAACATTCTCAGAAATGCGATATCTTTATCTTTGCATATCAAGAAGTTTCAGTCTTTTCACTTTCCAATGGTGGATCATTTAGTATAGTGATTGTACAGAGTAATGTGTTCACAAACTATGAGAACAAGTGCTTATTATTGGAAACAAATAATTTCAGCACTGGTTACATCATTCTGTATAATATACATAACAAATTTATACAAAATTGGCAAGAAGAAAGATCATGCTTTCTTACTTTTAAGATACCCTTGATGTTCTATTGGAAATAACAAAGTGGTTCCATCCCTGACAAACACCATAATATCTTGGGAGTTAATCAGAAGTATGACGGACTTTACTTATACCAACAAAACTTAACTAACAAATAATTAACAAGCTCGGCGACAACCGTATTGCAATATTTCAAATATTGTTAGACGCTGACATTAGAATTTGTTGTATAAAAATATATAATGTCTTGTAACTAAGGGTGAGGTAGTAACAATTGTAGGGACTAATTAATTTTATGTAGAGAAAACAGTCTCTACAAAAGAAAACTAAGAATAAAAGAAAGAAGTCTTTCAGACGGGAAAATTAGTTTTCTGATGTGTTTATTATGTCGATTGTTTGTGCAAATTATATTATTTATGTAACACTATCCATTTTTAGAAGTAATGGATTAAAATGTAATTAAAGTACAGAACACTATCCATTTTTAGAAGTAATGGATTAAAATGTAATTAAAGTACAGAAGAATACTTTTTTACGCATGATACGCCTCTGGCTTGACCCATTTGTATACACAGCGCGCCATTCCTCTTAGCAAATACCAATATAGACTTATTTCGTTGGTTTTTATTTTCTTTGCCTTTCCGATCGCTGGTCACAGATTATTGCCACCAAAATGTATTTTAGATATCTCGAGTTAATCACTCGGCGCCTTGGGGCCGAAAGGATAGCAGTTGCACTGCTATTAACTGTGATACTGCTTTTTCAAGTTTTCATTATTTTAACTCTATCGTATGCTACTACAATATATCTCGGAATGTATTTTTCCTTTTAGTAATTTAATGTGCCGCCCACACTTTGAAGGTTTCATACTTTTATAACATACAGGAGCAAAATTATGGTTCAGCGTGATTCACCAGCCATGTTTATAAAGTAACTATATCAGTTTTGTACAAAGACCTTGGAAATGAGTTACAGTCAGAATTACAAAAATAATTGAACAAATGATATGAATTATGTAAAATGTAATGAATGTAAAAATAATTATGTATTTGAAACGAAGTATGAACTACTCGAATTTTTATGTGGATATGTAAAACCGTATGTCAAATATCCGGGAAGCTTCCTCTTTTATAAGAGAACTTAAGGTTGAATCTGGGTTGATATTCTATTGAGATAAAACAAGCCTAACCTTAAAGTTGAACAATGAGAAGAAGTAATTAAAAACATTCCAAATGCTTTATGCTAAAAACAATCAAGCGTAGAAGACCAACAGTAAAATGTGTCAAATCATTATTTTTGTAACAAGAGTCAATATAGAAAAAATGTTGCAAATTTCAGTAACCTACTAGAGATACTACTATTGCATCCAGCATATTAATTAATGTTATTTTGAAATTGCATACAGAATATTCTCAATCTTTTGCGTGTATTACCTACTAACTATCAATCAGAGTTAACAGAATTTTATTTTATCCAGTGGAGCATTGTATATAACTATACTTGCTTTTTCTAATACCTTTATACAGGAAACCCTTTCAACATCGGATGCACTATAAATTATCTGATAAATTACTTCCACTGCTACTTACTAGTTGTTGAACTTGTTTTATTGATCCATATATCATTCCACATATTGACAACGTAAACCAGGTTTTCACGCCATAAACCTAATAGGGATAAATTTAAATCAGTGTTGTCGAATTTTCCACCTCTAGAACGGGCAACAATATATATCATCCAAAAGTATCCCTTTTCCTCTTACTTTTGCTCGCATGTACATCAAAAATTCTCAGAATTAATTAACTATGCCATTGGGTGGTGGTATGGATTATAAATCGATTTCAATGAATCACTAAACAATTACCATTACCTACCATAAGTCCAAAATCAGAAAAAAATACAAATGTCAACAGTAATTCATCCTATACTACAGTGTTATCAAAACATCTGTAAACAAGTAGATTGTTACGAAATACTAAAACAGCTTTAATTAAATTATGATTTGAATTTACCGAAGGCTTTGTAACTATATATAGACAGTAGAAGGAAGATCCATAAAATCTACAAAAAAATAAAACTTCTGAGATCACAACTCATAGTAACATGTAGGATTAAGAAAGATTGTCCAAGTAATTCCTAAAGAAGAATTTGATATGTATGAAATTTTTGCAAATATCTTGAAAGACTTGGATGATCTTTAAAGGCTATCTTTGAAGGATAAATTCAGTACTTACTCGATAAGTTATTACGAACTTCTAAAAATGTTATTAGATTAGTGTGAAAGAGATGTTTACTTTAAAATTATCAACTGAATTTGGCGCGGATACACAAAACTATCTGAAAAATATGTAAATTTATTATTAAAGTATTTTTTATTGTATAAAGGGAATTGGCGAAAGTACTTACGTCAGTAGTTATAAACTGACATTAATGAGCAGTTATTGTAACCTAACATCTTAATTATTTCTTCATAGCTAATGACCACAATGGTACATATTTGTTCCAGTCCTTTATTAAAAATATGTCCTTTATTAAATATAATCGACGAAATTTTATAGATATTAACAACAACAATAAAACAAAAACACCTAGTTTGAAACATATAACTGATCTACCTATAACTGTCTATTTTTAAATGCCGTCTACTTTGAATAATGTGTTACAATTACTGGAATTGCTACAGTGGACGTTATTTCAACTCGCAAGCATTTATTACTGTACCTGAGATAATCATGGAAAATATCCCAGACATTTACTACTGTCTGAAATGACAAATATCCGTTTAATACATAACAGAACCATTTATGGTAGCGGGCTTGCTGCGCTTGAGTCTATAAAGAAACTAAACTTTAGTGCGTTTCACGATGCACGTTAAAACTTTAAATAATTACTCAGTTCTTCTATCTAACAGCATATCCTTCTATATGTTTCAAAATTGTCGGTTAAACTCGAAAAGTGGAAAACTGAAAAGTCCTGCGCTTATTCTTTTTTATAATTAACTTAGGCTATTGAATTGGTTTAAATATCCTACTTGGGATTGGGGTAGACATGATAAACGTGAAAAAGACCAACAGGAATAATCGTAGATTATATTATTAGGAGCAAAAATAAAGCTTTTTGTGCTAGTAAGCTGACTACCGAATCAAGTAAGGCAGCCAATTCAGCTGAAGCACAAAATAATATTGTCGATAATATGAGTATCCATATTTAAGAAATTAATATTCAAATAATTATTCAAAACTTATATTAGAAAATATTATTTCTGTTGGTAAGGTTAATTACACCCTGTATATAGAAGTATTAAACATTCAGTACAAAACTACTTAAACCATTTATTTCTCATTCTAACAGGAAAATAATTCACACACATTTCTGTTGACTAATGATTTTAAAGGATGTAACAGATCCAATTACAAAATGCATGATTCAATGAACGGCAGATATATATATATATATATATATATATATATATATATATATATGCATCTCAATCTAAAGTGAGATTTTAACATGCATTGAACTTCCACCACTCCCAATATGATTTCTGAAGTGTAAGCATCTATTGGCATAAAAATTAAAATTGTGGATGGTGGAAAGAGAGTTGTGGTTGGACTCTGAAGGAAGTCACTAGTTGACTGGAAGATAATCAGGTTGTGCAAGAGCCCCTCTAGAAATGTTGTCCTTTGGGTAAGTCTTATTTTATTATTCTGTATTTTTATGCTTGGCATTTAGCCACATTTATTTGGGTGTTCTGAATAAAGAATAAAGTTGTTGTATTGTTCTCAGTCACATTATTTTAAATTAGTATAAAACCCTCTTGCAGCCAAGTAAAGGGCTAAGTAGTTAGCCCTCTAGTCACAGACGTGACAATATATACGATTTTTTTTCAAACCATAAATTCCAGAATTACAGTGGTAGAGATTTTTCGATTTATTTGCACGTAAATATAGCATTTATCTGTCAACCAGAACCACCCATTTGACCAAAAGGCCCTGTAATTATGTCTGATTCCCAACTTCATTGTACACCACCTGAAATTCAAGAAGCAGCAAGAACAACAGTGGAGAATTTACTACCAACCAAGTCGAGTGGTGTCTACGAAGGATCTTATCAATGGTTCATGAAGTGGTGTGCTGAGAAAGGTGTAACAATGTACTCTGCAAATGTTTTACTAGCTTATTTCTCGACATTGGGAACAAAAATGAAAAGCACCTCGTTATGCCCACCATTCAATGGTGAAGTCATTGTTAAACCTTCGGAAAAATGTAAATATTGAAAAATATTTAAAACTGCGCGCCTTTTCGGAGACACATGGTGAAAATTGGAAAGCAAAAGAGTTGATAAAAGAGCAAATTGATTTAGTATTTAGGAACAAAGGTACGTACCTACATATTTACTTTTGTGAAAACTTGTAGGAAAACTACTGTTGAAAATACGATGCCTTGAGCTACATCAAATGAAACTTAAAGATGTAGAAAATTATTCATTTATAATCAATATAAATAAAAACTAGATTAACCATTTTTTTTTATTTTATATGCTTAGGCATATAAAGTGACAAGATGCCTTAGCATTGAATTTTTGCATTTTATACAAATTTTAATTTTATAAAACCGATCTAAAAACATATATTATATGATAATATCATCTAGTTCTTGAACTTATCCTATAAATCCATATATCATTCCACATATTGACACCGTGAACCAGATTTTCTACATCATAAACCTAATATAAATTTGAAACTGTTGGTCTCGCATTCTCCTTCTTTAGGATAGGTAATAATAAATATTTTGACAGAAAACTTATTATGTCATCCCCCTATTCAGGCTCCGAGTTGGCGAGATTTTGGAATCCGAAGGAGAGAATTAGAACGCGTCGTCCAATATGCTGAAATACATGTTTCAAAATTATTGGTTGTCGGAATTATTAATGTTGGGTAATGCGGATTGAAAATAGACTTTTAAATTTATTCGTCTGTTCCGACTGAGTCCCTCTGATTTACATTCATACTCAGGCTCAAAGACAAATGGGGGCCGCTCCAACTTCCTGAGATACTAGAGAGAGCGTTTCCAATGACTTGTTCCGAAGGATGTACGAAAATAGGAAGATAATAGCACCCACAGACATATGCTGCTTTGATGTTAGGGAAGGGACACAATTTGCTCGTAAAAAATGTGGTTGAAAAGATAAAACTACACTGAAAAAAAATCAGTTTCTATAAAAATAAATTCACAATCAGTATTGGTGAAGAGCGGGCATCATTAAGCCTTCAGTGTGAGTTGACTCAATCACCAGATTTAACATTTATAAATGTTATGTAGGAGGACCTACATAACTACATACCTACTTACATATTAGATATATTTTTAATTTTTATGTGTTAATTAAAATAGTATAGTACTAACAAATATACATAGTGTAATTCAAATGGACAAAATACGTTCTGTGATTGCGAATCGCTCCTGTCTAAATCAATTGGAGAAAAGTTCGATGGGTCAAATTGCCTTCAATTGTTTAGGACTCAACTTTCTTCTCAAAATTCTCTTCATCTGTTGAGTCGTTTAAACTGATCTGTTGCCAGAACCTTCTGAACTTCACGAGCTCTTCACCTGATACCCTTTTGCCTTTTTTGATTTTGTGAAAGATGTACACCCACCAATAGTATCGCTTACTTTTAATTTTCCTTGAGTCTTCATCTGTTCCGACAATTTAGTAGTTGCTTAAGTTCCTCTTTGTTTGGGGTTGTTAGAATCTTGGGTTTTCCATGTTTTCCGTCACGAGTTGAAGTTCTTTCTTTGATCCATGTTATTGACGCAATTTAGTGTGGTGAAATATATCTCAGAATAACTCTGGCCTCTTCATTCCTACTGATATTTCTGTGATGAGACTTTAGATACTTTCATTATATCTACTCATACCTATTTTCATTTCTCTCATTAAGAACTAATTCTATAGCTTGATCTGCTTCAAAATCCCCTTCCGAAAAATTATCTCTTCTACTAGGATGCTATTTTTATAGGATAACTATTTGATGTTAATGAAATAAAATTTACAGGTGTTACTTTAGGGATTTATCGCATTTCTAATAAAAAAAAAAATAATCTATTCCATTAACGTATTTTCCTATTTTTTTATATCTGTGTAAATAAATTTTATAATAAAGTATTTCATATTTGAAGAACGGCCATATTCTCAATTTCAATCTTTCTTAAATAGTAAAACATATAAAATTGGTGGAGAAATACGTGCAACTTTGACAGCAAACTCAATGGGAGGGATTACTATCAAACAGACATATTAAGGGAACTTTTTCTTTAAACATCATCGGAAATTGACACACATATGCAAATCTACTAATACTGAAACAAGTACTATAAGGAGGTTGTTTTCTAAGTAGGAGTAAACTCAATAGTTGCACTTCGAAGCTAGCCCTGTGTCTTAGCTAAACGACTTTTATTAAACACCATCTTCCCATTGGACTTGCGATATTCCTACAAGTAAATTTATTTAAATTTATGACCTGCATCGAGTCATATAGGTACTGTCATCCGTTTTGGTTTCTAGTTTTCGACTCGTTGCTCAATAATTCCTAATTGAAAGACATGAATGTAGTAGGAACACGTTATTACGGATGGGATCATCAGTAAATGGTGAATGAAAATCTTGTTATAAATCTGTGGCGAAAGACAGCAGATCGAAGCAGCTATGGCAATTAAAAAAGACCGCGCCGTGTCACAACCAAATGGCACATATTGGAGTTTCATCAAAAAGCTATATCTGGTCATTGGGCAATTAGGCGAAAAAAGTCATTTAAATTGAATAAAAATCGAGAGCTAATAAAATTACAACGCCAAGTCAATTACAAATTATAATTACAAGAGCGGGTCGGGTTGTTCCGTGCTCGCGAGATGTAATTAAAAACGACTCCAATGAACTGGAAGCGATTGACAAGTTTTTAATTAATAGGATTTCTCATTAGGAGAGAGCATATGAGGTTTGTTAATTAGTAACCCTGAACGTAAAGAATTCGAACGTAATTACAGTGCTTGGGATACATTTGGGGCACTCTGATTAGGGCTATTGTTCATTATTGTGTCACTGTATTTTGTTGCCTTGGTTTAATTTCATTTTCATTACATATAACTGCGGTTAAATCGAGCCTATATAAATTAGGTTATAAAATTGTTCTATTTAGACACACCAATTACGGTTTCCGTCAAGGTCCGTCAAGTTAGCGACTCATATGTTGAAATTTTACATTAGAGTTAGTAAATAATTTTGTGCTCATTTTGTGCTAATTTGTGCTGTAGGTTGTAAATTTTGTGCTCCATCCATTTTCGAGGTAAGCCAAAAACTAAGATGAGTCGCCAGCTTGACGCTGCGACTCACATATCGAATTTTTTATATTTAATGTTTCCAACATTTTGTGCTAATTTTGTACTAATTTGTGCCGTAAGTTATAAATTTTGTGCTCTATCGGTTTCCGAAATAATCCGAAAACTAAAATGAGTCGCCAGCTTGACGCTGCGACTCACATATCGAATTTTTTATATTTAATGTTTCCAACATTTTGTGTGAATTTTGTGCTAATTTGTGCTGTAAGTTATAAATTTTGTGCTCTATCGGTTTCTGAAATAATTAGAAAGCTAAAATGAGTCGCCAGTTTGATGCTGCGACTTACGTATCGAATTTTTAATATCTAGCTTTACAAGTATTTTGTGCTTACTATGTGCTAATTTGTGCTGGAACTTATAAATTTTATGCTTTATCTAATTTAAAGATAATTTAAGAGCTAACAAGACTTGCCACCTTGACGGTGAGAGTCATGTATCGATTTTTTTACAACAGAAGACGTCGAATAAGACGCTATATAGCTCGAATAAGATGTCAACGCTATAAACATGTACTGTTATTGGAATCATAGTGACTCGTTTTATTTAACAATTTGTGTTCCATCTCAAATATAATATATATCTCACTTATAGAATTGATAATTAAAAATAACGAAATTCTAATTTAATATGTTTTTAATCAATTTTTCTTCAAGTAGATACTGCAGAAAAATGACTCAAAATTACCTGACTAAAGGGAACGTACTCATCAGTAGTCGTTGCGGTTAAATCGGATAGATGGCGTAATGAGTAAATAGATGTGTAGTGTTTGTTTTAACGGTTTTTGAAAATTCTATACGTGAGTCGCAGCGTCAAGCTAGCGACTCATTTTAGGTTTGGGATTAATTCAGAAATCGATAGAGCACAAAATTTATAACTTACGACACAAATTAGCACAAAATGTTGGAAACATTAAATATAAAAAATTCGATATGTGAGTCGCAGCGTCAAACTGGCGGCTCATTTTAGTTTTCTAATTATTTCAGAAACCGATAGAGCACAAAATTTGTAACTTACGGCACAAATTAGCACAAAATTAGCACAAAATGTTGGAAACATTAAATATAAAAAATTCGATATGTGAGTCGCAGCGTCAAGCTGGCGACTCATTTTACTTTTCGGATTATTTCGAAAACCGATAGAGCACAAAATTGATAACTTACGGCACAAATTAGCACAAAATTAGCACAAAATGTTGGAGACATTAAATATCAAAAATTCAATGTGTGAGTCGCAGCGTCAAGCTGGCGACTCATCTTAGTTTTTGGCTTACCTCGAAAATGGATGGAGCACAAAATTTACAACCTACAGCACAAATTAGCACAAAATGAGCACAAAATTATTTACTCACTCAAATGTAAAATTTCAACATATGAGTCGCTAACTTGACGGACCTTTCCCGTCACAGCTTGATGTAAAAAATAATGGTATACGTAAATACAGTATGTTGATATGGAAGAAATAATAGTTAATACTCGTTATCTAGACAAGTTGCTGAAGGAAGTAATTGAAATTATCATCAACAGACAATGTATGTTCGAGATAAGTGTACTAAAATCTTACGTAAACCAAAAGTGCAACGAAAACATCATGACATAAAGTATACAAGAAACTTCTAGTGTAGGAATAGGTTTACGTCTTGTATAAGGATGTGAAAAAAATATTGCTAACATGTTTTGCAACCACCATATTTAGCTTAGCTTGTGATAACAATTTGTAAAACTCACATCTATAGAATTAGGTAGGTACTCGGGAAACGCTTAGAATATAAAATTTATTCCAAGGCAGTATAAAATGTTAACATTTCTTGAATATGTAATCAAATGCCTTCATATATGATAATTCGAATACGTAAGAAGACGAAGACAGACTTTGTGCCAAATAATATGTTATTTTATTTCCATTTATTTATAAGTGCACTTTCATTGTGTTTAAATTATTTAAGTACAGTAGAGTTTGAGTGATATATTTTTCAAACCATTTCAATATAATAATATATATGTTATGATCATTATATCACATACATTTAATTTTAAATTAAAATAACTTTCCTAACTAATAATGATGATAACCACAGAACTCGTTTATCCGTATGATATTATTAGTCTGATAATACAAAACCAAACGAGACAATTGTTTTTTCAGAACAAACATAAAAATATTTAATACAATGAGCAACATTTTTCATAACAAAATTGTAAAAGAAAATTAGCAAGTTTAAAGATTGTTAATATTTATATATTAGATAAAATAATGAAATAGTAATGGCAGTGGTAATAACACCGTATTATTTTCATTTGCCAATTTCCTTTTGTCTTCCTTTATGGCGTAATATTATATTTTACTCTTATAAAACCGCGCTCTGGATGTTAAAGCTCTAATAAAAGCTACGTGTTTCGCTTGTAATATTCCTTGCAAGTGTCCTATTTTGAATCCAACTTAATAGAGTCTCAGGTGTTTCATACACACATACGTAATGAATTTTGCAAGTATAAAAAATATGTTCTTTGAGTATATAAAAATACAAATTTTCTTTTGAACCATATCTCCAAGAATAATAAACAAAACAATATATAGAAAACAAGGTTCAAGGAAAGAACGTTCAAGAAATATTATAATTTTTAGGAATTGTTATCTTGTCATCGTATTACGATGATCAGATTACAAATCCATGGCATGCTATGTTTTTTCCGAACAATTTTCCGTAAACATATTAGTGATTTTGTTATCAAAAATCTAATAACTTAGCATTGTTCGACAATACGTGAAGTTATCAGTAACAATAAATTTAATGTATGAAAGTATTTATTTGTACCATTGTTTAATTACTCTTATTTATTGGGGTATTATGCCACCACTGAAAAATACAGAAAATAATCAATAATCGTTGACTGATCCGTCGGTGCCGAAGTTGATTATTAATTTTTTGTATTTTTCAGTGGTGGGATAATATCCAAATCAATAAGAGTAACAATAAATTTGTTGCAAAGCCTTGAAATTACTAAAATAGGAAAAAATTACTCTAGTTCGGTCATCAAGGAGGCTTTGGAATTATATGAAAAGAAATGTAGAACCATTAGGACATAATCATAAATAGGATCAAAATAAAAGTAAAAACGAGAGAAGTAAGTTTTAAATAATAAATATCCGGAGTGCATACAAATATTAAGCAATTGGTCATGAATGAGGGATATTAGATAGGTAAGCTATTTTTCGAAGAACATACCTACATATTACAAGCGGTTTTTTAAACTACCATTCGTAATTACCATTCCCACTTTATTATTTACTTATTTTAGTCATTTCAAGACTTTACAGCACAGTTATTGTTAATTACAACTTCATGCAATGTGGGATTTTAGGTTTTCAGGCTTCAAAAAAATTATAACAGGCCAAAAAATTTGGAAAAAAATATATCCACTAATTTGAAAAAAAAATACAATTTCCATATTTCCATAGGTACTGTTTATTTTGGTGGATGTAATGTAATTCGGCGCTTCAATCAAGTTTTTAACGATATTGCTAAGTAATGCTTCGTGAATAAAAACTTTGTGTTGGATACACATAGTCTATTTTAAGGACTATAAATTTCAAAATTTTTTCAGGAAATCGGTTTAGTATGTTCATATAAATATTGTAAGGTAATAACCTTGTCTGTGCACTATATTTCATAAGACTGCACGAGCAAGAAAGACACTATCTTGAGTGCATTAATATTGGTGGAGTACCTGCAACTTCGAATAATAAAACCCAATATTTTTCAAGGAAGACGCTGATGTTAACATGAAACGTGATATATTCATTAAAGGTGAATTTATGATAAAAGTGCAGTGGCTAGGTCCTTAGTAGGATTACATCGTGGGAGTTTAATAATAAAGAGTTATTTGATAAATTTAAATAAATAATCGAAAAAGATAATATAATAGTCAATATAATTTTCCTTGTAAACGAACTTTTACGTTATTATCTACTATTTACATTTAGATATATTTATAGAAGGCTGAATTTTCAGGTGTATTAATGTATGCCTGTAAATCGTTACAATTATTATTTATAACTGTATATAGTTTCAAATCATCAGTAAAAATCAAATATCGCGCTCATGATTATCTGTTAAATTTTTAATATACGTCCTCCAGGCTCTAAATCGGAGTCTGAAGGAGACATTCCTGATATCCTAAAGTTTTCTGTCTCTCAGATAACAAGTCATTAATTTAACTAAACTCAAGTAATTAATACGATTACAATTAAACTTGAAAGCTGTAATAATATCGAGTATTATTATAGAGAAAACTTATTATAATGATAGTTTCTAAACGAATCTCATGTGTTCATGTAAGTATCTTGCTCTACTTACCGTAGATGTTCAGCTGCTAATTTTCAGTTACAATGGCATACTGAGAGTTGAAATATATTCAGTCACCACCCGGTATCATTGCAGGAAAAAATTAATAATTATATTTAAGTGTTTATGTATGTGTTCTTGTCTATAAATTGCCGGTGTTCAGTAACTCATTTTGAAGGTACAATGACTTACAAATATGTGAACATCGCCCTGACAGAGCAAAAACATAATATTATAGTAGTTGTTTTTAATAGAACCTTAAGTGTTATTTCCCTCGTACATTGAACTACCCTAAAAAATTATCAAGCCGAAAACACTTGGCCTCTGCAATAATAAAAGTGTTTACAATAATGTCCCTGTATCCTGCGATAAGCCGTTATTAGAGATAGATAAGTGAAAACGAGAACATGACTAATAAAATCTTGCATGCATGGTTTCATTGTGAGTACATGTTCTGGAATATATTAGACAAATTGAAGTTAATATCCATTACTTCACCACTTCACAGGAGGCGCGTCTGGCGTGAGGGCGGCAAAGATGAAAGCCAGCTCACTTTTGCTTCTTGGAATGCCTCTCAGCTCATTCATTTATAGCGGGAGTAAGGCTTATAGAATAGTGTCAAGCAAACGGTGACATTTTATTCGATTTTGAATAACTTTTAAAGATAATGTCAAACTGAAGAAATTATTTTATTGTCGTGTTTCCTCCGCTAAGTAATATACAATGTGTCTGCCGGAAGCTTTTACGATCCATGTCTTAAAATTTTTACCCCGAATTTAAATATTTTGACAGTTGTGTCACCTCAGCTCTTACAGCAAATACATTTAAACTCTCTTATATTAAATAAAACACTCCCTTGAACATGAAACTTTATGGTAACATGAAATTTTATGATAATTTCTATGATAATATTTGAGAAATAAATTTTTTGATAAAAAATTTTACATATAAAGGCCCCTTACTATTTTTTCTGTAAATAAACTATTTAGTAAGAATAGTTTTTCTGATTCTTAATGATTATACGCTTAGATTTGCATTTAACCTATTTTCCTGATATTTTAATTATAAAGCAAATAAATGCCATGCATATGACTAACTTAAAGAGCAATTAGGAAAAAATTTGTAGAAAATCCTTTTTTACTTTTCTTAAATTTTTATCAATATGATCAAAAATGGGTATAAGAAAGCGAATCAAATCTACCCATATTTTTATCGTAGAATTTGTTCACATAAAAGAATCGGAGATTACCAGTTGATTTTTGGTGATGTATATTTCTCTAGACAATGAAACATTTTTTCAGTTATCCGGTATTTGCCTAGTATGTTGCTGTTACTATAGCTATAAAATATTTTTAATTTGATCTACGGGTTATTAGCAAAAAAATGGTTTTAATAGAGTTCCCCATGTGCATTTATTTAAAAAAAAAAAATTTAGGGAATAGCATTCTTTGTCGAACGTAATCATATATTTCATGTAAGAAAAGCAAAAATATTTACGAATTCCATTTAAAATAAGAAAGTTGACATTTACTTTAGATACAATCGGACGCGGCAAAACTATTGACATATTTTAGTTGGGAATACCCCTCTAATTCACTTCACATACAAATTTTCAGGAAAATTGTATCGGTACTATTTGAGATATGTATCGTGTAAGTTCTTGGCTAAACACACTGTATAGGAAGGTAAATGACATCAAATATGTCAAATTACATGAAAATATGTAAAAAGTATTGTGTATAGATTATAATAACTGTACTTAAAAATGTTTTCTGGTTTTCAACAGACAAACCACCACTATTCTAAGCTATGCAATGTCATCATTCCGATGTTCCTTACTGAGAAAAAAGGATTTACTTGAGATAAATAAAATTTCTCAACACCACTTAAATTATTTATTTTTATTTGGCGAATTAAAGATTTGATCTGCTGAATTGAATGTTTAATTTTCGCAAAAGGATTTTTACTACTGTAAAATAGACTTTTCTGTGAATAATACTAGTTTCACAAAATGAAACAAGTTGGTATATATAGTTATCAAATATTTAATATTGAAATGGAAGGCTTGACATTGAACAGTATTGCATTTATTTATAGAAAACACCATTTCCTAAAAGATTATAAAAATTATTTACTTTTTTCAATATAATATTTTAGACCTTTATATAATATGACCCTTAATATTTGCAGAAAATCCATATAAAACTTTTCAACTTAAACATCGATACATATACCTACACCTATAAAAGTATTTATAATAAAAAAATATTGCTAAAAAAATTTGTTTTGGAAGGAGCTATTATAAAAATGAACAGCATTTATTTTAAATAGCCAAAATGTTGAAATTATAATTTTTAATTACATTCTGACTGAAACAAGGACAACTTATTCTATATTTGAACATAAAAAGATATAATTTTTATAATTATTAGTATTATTATTATGATACATATATATTAAAACGCGTCGATTCTGTCTCGCTCTAAATTCCGTCGCTGAATCCACAAAGTTTCAAAGCTATCTTCTCCGTGGGGGGATCGCGGAGCGGCCTTTCTCCAATACGTAGGGGTACTTTCGTCCCGTTTCCTACGCGTTTTCCCAATTTAAACGCCTTTTCAAAAAACCTCTGCAAAATTTTCGTCGATCGCCGTTCGACGAGAGAGATACGGCTAGCACCGGCGTTTGTCCTCGCGCCTAATGGTCCCGTCACGCCTGCCGAAATCCCGACTTTTCGCGGGACTCCCTAGATCCTTTTTCTAATTTTATGGCTTCGAGAACTGCTTCACGCGAAAGTTCCGTCCTTTCTCTAATCCTTTGAGATTTTTTTTTCGAGACCGTACGTCGACTCCTTCTACGTCTATTTTGTCTTCGAAAATCTCGAGTCGCATCCGTCTCAACTTCTTTCTCATTTTATCTACCGATTGTGAGATTGCACCAACGAGACAAGAACCTCCCACGAAAACTGTCAAAGTAATTAAACTTCAGATAGGTTATTTTCCTACGAGAAATATTGCTAACGGAATCAATAGTATTGACTGCCAAACACTTCTGATTACCAAAATACTGAAGCGAAATGCTTTTCCAATTAGAAAATCGGTAAAAATTATTTTTCCGCTTGACACGTACAGTTTACGTACTTCTCAAGGAAATATTTGACAACAGGCGTGGTAGCGCAACGGGAAAATCGTAGGATTGAAAACTTGATAATGCTGACTTCGCGAGTTCGAGTCATGCTGGAGGCAAATTTTTTTTTTTACTTTTTAATTTCAATTATTTATTAGTTTAGTTATTCAGTTTCATTATCCGTAGCTTTTATTCTTTCTGCACGTAAAGTTTGGAATTAATTCGTTCATTTTGGCAGTCTGTTAAATTCTTCATTTTAGCTTACAAAAGTAAAATCTACAATATTTTTTGTCCCATTGATAAAATTGATAATAATGTTTACTTAAAAATAAATTCTACTTTCAGTACCTACTTAAAAAATTATGTTTTACCATCAACAATAGAGTACCCTTACAATTCATCAAAATATTAAGAAAAATCGTTTAGTATAATTACATCATCATTCCAGATACAAAATTTCTTTAATTATATATTTTCTTTAGAATAATATTATTCTAGATGCTTTTGTCGCCCGAAGGGTGACCCCAGGCCACAGGCCTGGACCACCGGTAGGGCTAGAAATGGGAACGAAAATCGCGATAGCGATTTTCTCCCATTTCTAGTTTAATATAATTATTTGAGTAGACAATTAATTGTGTTAGCAAAAAACATAATTTATTGATATACATACTTATGTATTTTGAAATGAATAACACGTTGCTTGGACACAAGAGATCGAACTTCATTTACTTTACTTGCAAAAACACACAGCTACTTCTACTCGAATGGTAACACTACAAAAATGGCTGTGCTAAAACCGGAGCTCACCAAGTTGTACGCGCAAGCGCTCTGCGCATTTAGCAAATTTAATTAAATATTTCTTTGTGAAAAATAAATGTATTTCTTAAAAGTAAACGTTTAGTTCTAAAATTAATCCTTGGATTTAAATAATTTTAATAGAATTCTTAATATAAAATATAATAATTTAATATAATTTCTTTACTCCAAATAAATATATTTGTTTAAATTTAGGAAAAACACTGAGAGTATATGCTCTACTAAATATTTTGTAGGTGAATAATTGTTTACTTAATTTTAGAATACAGATGTTTTAAAAATATTTGAAATAAACTATGTACTTTTTACAATTATATCAATAATTCTTGGTATATTCCCTTTATAGACAAATTCTCAAAAACGTATTTGTCTATAATAAAAATATAATGTGCAAAAATAAATAATTAATTATTTCAGAAAAATATAGCTTAACATTGGTTTTAAGCAAAATTTTTCCTCATTTTACTTGATAATTATTGCGATACGTTTTATTTGTGCGTCATTACGAAAATAAATATTAAATATTTGATATTCAAAATTAAATATAACTCCCATCCTAAGTAAATTATTTTAAATGTATATCGATATTTATGCCACCAATGTAGGAGATTCTCTATACATAATACGTTCTCTAAGGTAGGAAAACCTATGTGGCTACCAGCCTCCACTCAAGTTACCTCAATTAAATCTGAATTAATGGTAACTTGCTTTAACTTGTGTTTGATGAAGTTATTTACTTCTGCTTATTATAATATTGGTCCTAGAGTCAATACACGAACGAATTTCTTGTTTAAATGTTTAATAAAAAAGTTTCAGTTACAAATTTCCTGATGTACCTACTAAACAGTATCAGCATATACACAGTTTACAAATATTTTAAACAAAATAATAAAGCCACTAGTTTTGCAAATGTTACCCAATTGACATTGACATTTTAGTTATTTGCTTTGAATATAATATTACAATGATATTATCTTAACTGTTCTTTTAATAATTCGGCTTTCCACTTCTGCAATGCCGAAGGTCTCAACCCTGCATTGAATGACGTTTAGAGTTTTTCAATCTTGAACACCAATGGGTCCTATTATAATGTAATAATATATCATCGTTCTCCTCCCACAAAAATTTCATTCAGGCAAATTTTCAGTAATAGTAGTGTAGGAAACCAACAAGTAATTTTTTTATAATATATACTATATTTATACAATAATAATAATAATAATAATAATAATAATAATAACCAACAGATAGACCAACAGCCAGTGCCGCCTTACTTGCCAGGAGATGTAGAGTCCGTCGTCGGGAACGACATATGCCAGATTTTCTGGAACTACCAGTTCCCGACCGTCAGGCTTATACACGCTAATAAGCCTGACATTGTCTTCCTCGACAAACAAACCAGGACTATGTACGTCATCGAGTTTTCCGCTCCGGCGGAACCAAACATAGTCCTGAAGGAGGAGGAAAAGCGGACCAAATACCAAGATCTCCTGTTCGAGCTTCGCTGGCCACAAAGTCATGCTGGTAGTCCTCATTATCGGTGTTTTAGGAGGAGTTTGCACAACGCTGCTATCTGAACTGAAGACCATTCCGGCTTGCAGGAACTCTGCCGAGATCCTAGTAAGTCGGATGCAGAAATCAGTCATCCTGGGGTCACTACGTCTACTGAGGGCACACGATTTGGGAACCTGCAACTACTTACCGACCGGTGGGGAGGAGTAGTTGCAGTCACGACCTGGACTTCTGGCACGGCTGAAGCGATGAGTCTGGGCTCGTTGCAAGCCCTGACCAGTTTCTAAAAAAAAAAAAAAAAAAAAAAAAAAAAAAAAAAAAAAAAAAAAATTATAATAATAATAAGAATAATAATATTACTATTATTATTATTATTATTTTTATTATACTCATTATATTTAAGGAACAAGTGAATACACTAATAGAAATAATAATTAAAGGGAACCAGGGATGACTATTTATATTGAATTACGACATTGACCCTATTACTTCTCTAAACCCATGTAAGGTTATTGATATGTATGTTGTTTCCCTTGTAAATAAATGAAGGGAACTCATTTCCCTCATATATTTATATGCAAATTACGATTCTGATATTTTCATGATGTAATCTAGCCTCCCTTTTCATTGGCTCTTAATAGCATATCTAAAATCCCCGTAGACGTGGATAATATATACCTCGAATACTCGGAAATTTGTTGTCCTATCTTTCGAAAAATAATATGCCAAACGTATTTACCCAATATTTCAAGGGATGAATCCAGATTATAAAGCCAACGGGGCGAGTTACTGAAAATATCTAGGGTTGAAAACGACTCTCTCTAATCCAAATCCTAATTGAATAATTAAACGTAAGCCTCGGATATCGTTGAAAATAAATAAAAAACAAATAACGATCAAATGGGGGAAGCATTTTATATCCTGTAGTTAATTCATGATTGTTTGATCAATGTTGAAGTATGACCATAAACTTTTGAGAGTTTTTAACGGAATTACAGTTTTCTCAGATATATTGTTACTCCTTCCGAAGTTCTAAAGATAAGTGAGACTTTTATATAACAGTACAAATCTTTATTTAATACTTCAGACACAATACAACACTTTTTGTACAATATCTAAGTAAATCGCACTTATTTCACTTAAGTATTGCTTCTTCTCTTGATCGCTGTTCTCTTAAGACTGACTTCCTCGTAGAAATTTCCATGGAATACTCACGAATTATCCACATACCAGGGCAGTTCAATAACTAATCGACAGTCAAGTTATAGGAGGGATATTCGATGAGTATCGCTGCTGACATCCAGGAAATGTGGGCAAAAGGCCCTATCTCCCTTATTTGAAGGCCTAGAGGGTTAAGACCCCCTTGGGGTCTTGGTAAATAAAATCGGTTGACATTTCTCTCCACCCGCATATTCACTTCTCACTTTACACTGATTTGTGATATACTCGTAGACAAATGCATTTCTTGAATAATTATGACGTCCACTTGATACATACAATCATTTTTAAAACACACCTCTCAAGTACAAAATATTCCTTCTGAAAGCATCAGGTTTGTGGACATGGAAGGTTCCTGAAAGAAATACAGATACTCTACCTGAGAGAGGTGCCGTGCCAGCTTTTCTCTGTCAAAGCTCGACCCACAGAAAAGTAACCAATCGAAGATCCTACATCTCAGCTGCCTGAAATACCGTTTAGGTAATCTTCGTACTTCTTTTTTTTTGACATCATCAGATCATACATACATATACTGTACACTGATATATATTCTTATAATGTTTAAAGGTGGTTTAGTTGTATGTATATCAGAGTTTCTTTATTCTTGTTTTATATGTAGATATATATATATATATATATATATATATATGAAATTGTCGGAAAGGCTTCCGCGGTCGTGAGTATGAGAGAAACTAGGTTTTCGGGTTGAACCGCGTTGGAGATGATTAGTGTCTCGACGTTTCGGCTCCCGTTTTGGAGCCATTTTCAAGAGATGAAGTATTAATAGTGGAGTTCTCTGAAGCCTCAATCTGCCTACTCTTCAGAGAAAGGGAAAGGGTTAAGATGTTGTAGTTCGATTCCGGGGCCTCAATCTGCCTACTCCTCAGAGAGATCTGTCTACTGCTGCGACGGGGTGCGGTATTTATTGTAGTGGAGAGCGGGGTGGGGGAAGAGGAAGATCCTGCGCTGTGACTAGTGGATTGTGAAAGTTGGTCACGTGTGACTGTTGCTGGGTTGTTGGAGATATCGGAGGGATGTTGGAGGTGTGTTTGTAAGCTGGATACCAAAGGTTTCCATGTTGCCATGTTGTTTATAGAAATTATTTTGAAATAGAAAATAGGTATTGGACATGCAGTGTTGTAATAGTGATAAGGTGTCGGAGGAGATATGATGTTTGTTTTTAAGAATATCTATTGTTTCTGGTAAAGAGATATTTGTGAAAAAGGACACAATATCAAAGCCAAAACACTCCAACCTTTAGCTGAACAAGCTACTTCTTATGTCAAAGATTCTGTCCATTTCATCCATCTTCTCAAGAACTATCCTATTTCCTTAGACGATATTCTGGTTAGCTTTGATATTGTGTCCTTGTTCACAAATATCTCTCTACCAGAAACAATAGATATTCTTAAAAACAAACATCATATCTCCTCCGACACCTTATCACTATTACAACACTGCATGTCCAATACCTATTTTCTATTTCAAAATAATTTCTATAAACAAATCCAAGGAGCCCCAATGGGATCACCACTATCTCCCGTCCTAGCCAATATTTTTATGGAGAATTTTGAAACCCAAGCCCTAAACTCAGCCGAACTCAAACCAACATGCTGGCTTAGATACGTCGACGATACCTTCGTTATCTGGCCACATGGAAGTGATTCTCTAGACACCTTCCTACGTCATCTCAACAGCATAAATCCACATATTCAGTTCACAATGGAAACAGAAAACAATTCCTCCCTACCTTTCCTAGATGTCCTCATTACGAAAACTCCAAACCAGGGTTTCTCCCACACCGTCTATCGGAAACCAACCCACACAAACCGGTATCTGAACGCCAAATCCCATCACCATCCATCACAACTAAACTCTGTGGTCCGCACCCTAGTAACAAGATCCATCCGACTAACAGACAACGAGAACAAACAGAAAGAACTAGACACATTAACACTGGCACTACAGCACAATGGTTATAACCGAAACCACATACACCGAACAATAGGAAAATTCCAAAACCCAACTCCCACTCCACAACCAGAACCACAAACAAATATTTCTGAACAACACAAAGCCTTCCTTCCATATATCAAAGGCGTTACTGACAGAATTAGTCGAATCCTTAAATCCCAAAACATTAAAACCATCTTCACTCCTGAGCACAAATTATCCAACTTCCTAAGAACCCCTAAAGACGAATCCCATGGAGTTTATGAAATCCCATGCTCAGATTGTTCACAAACCTATATCGGGCAAACAAACAGACGCATTCACAACAGGGTATACGAACACAAACTCGCAGTCAGAAAATCCGACCCTTCCTCAGCCCTAGCCAAACATCATATACAAACAGGACATAACATAAATTTCGACAAAGCCAAGACCATAGCCCCCATTTCCAACCTTAAATCCAGAATCATCCGTGAAGCCATTGAGATCGAGAAGCGTCCCAATTGTCTAAACAAAAGGGATGACGGTCTTCGACTTCCGGCAACATGGAAACCTTTGGTATCCAGCTTACAAACACACCTCCAACATCCCTCCGATATCTCCAACAACCCAGCAACAGTCACACGTGACCAACTTTCACAATCCACTAGTCACAGCGCAGGATCTTCCTCTTCCCCCACCCCGCTCTCCACTACAATAAATACCGCACAGCGTCGCAGCAGTACACAGATCTCTCTGAGGAGTAGGCAGATTGAGGCTTCAGAGACGATCGGTGGTGAGATCTGGGGAGTAGGCAGATTGAGGCCCCGGAATCGAACCACAACATCTTAACCCTTTCCCTTTCTCTGAAAAGTAGGCAGATTGAGGCTTCAGAGAACTCCACTATTAATACTTCATCTCTTGAAAATGGCTCCAAAACGGGAGCCGAAACGTCGAGACACTAATCATCTCCAACGCGGTTCAACCCGAAAACCTAGTTTCTCTCATATATATATTCGTATTTTCTGTCACAATTGGATTGCAAAAACGTACATATAATATGTTATAGGCGGTTACTTTTTACAAATATTTCCATGGCCTTACTTTATTTTACCACAAAGGGTTAACAAGAAAGCAATGAAAATTACATTGTGCTATTTGGGAAAACTTGTGAGATTATTATCCATATTTGGATTTGGACAGAAAAATAATAAAGACAAGCTTGCATCCTCTCATAAATTATTAAATGGTTGCTTCTAATTTCGTAATTTTATATAAATCATTGATTATAGGCAAACATAATATTCAGGTAAACAAAGGTATGATTATTTAAAACACATGTAATATGTTAATATGCTCATTAAGGGCTCTTCGGTTATTAATAACGCATTGTTAATATTAGTTACGCATGTTATATACAATTCCTTTGTTTGCTCAAATATGTAATATATGACTATTTCGACTAAATGCAAACAGAACCAATCTGATTTAAATCAACAATTGCCTTGCCTTAAAAATAGGAATTCACTGAATCGTTTGTAATATTTATTATAGAGCCAAATACGTAGTATGTAACATAATTTATCCTTTTACGTACGTACATCTACCCCGACACTAGCCGTAAAATCCAAAGTTCAGTCTGCCATGTTGAACGTCATGAATGACCTCTAATTATCGCATCTGGTTTAGTTCAATCAACTGATCACGAACAACACTAATAATAATTAATCACAGTATGCGCTACCAATTAGAGACTCTCGTCTATCTGCGGATTGATTATTTTTATTTTGTACTTCCGTGCATATTGTTAAAGAAAAATCGAAATTAGTTTATTTTAAACTGGTATAGGTGCAGGATAATCTGAACATGATTGTGTGTAATTTCCATTTGCATACAGGGGAATCACGGAAAAAGTCCTCCTCTTCAACCTCAGAGCAGCTTATGGGTTACTTCTGGCAACACTTTTTCCTATTGTTTTTTTTTCAGTTACCATTTTTTGTAATACAATACTTCCTGTTTGAAAGGACGGCATTGTATTTCATACTGTAATAGGGACATTATTCTTAGACATTCAGAAATATAGAACGTTTTCGAAGTTGATGTTGACAATGCCGATAATATCGATGTCTGACTTCGCATTGAACAGTTAGGCAATCAGTAATTAGGAAATATGAAGTTGGTTAAAAGGAAGAGATAATAAGACAATCATGACTCTCATTATTTTACACTGAAAATTACACATGATCAAAAAGCTAGATTACTAGATTTGAGTGCCAATATCATATATTAGTTTTTAGACCGATTAGGATCGTCAAAATTGCCATATTTTGTGAACTCCATCAAAGTGTGTATTTCTAATAGACGTCATGTTTACAATGTAACAATTAATAATTGCGTCCATGCTATGTAACATTAAAACTAACTCTTAAAAATTATTGAATTTAGTTAAATTTTATTTAAAATTTAGTTTTAGATTATAAAAAATTATGTATAATTAAAGGTAAAAACCAAACTGGCCGTTTGAAGAAATTAATATATTATACTGCTCTAAACACACTCTAAAAATGTTTGAGGTTTGTGGGAGTGACAACAATCAGTCCAGTTGAAGTTACTTAAAATGCTTAAAAATTATATAATTGTATAACAACTTTATTCAAACTGTAAGAAAATTCTTCCACTTTTATTATTTATGTCATTATGATATAGTTAGAAAGAAAGTTATACTATTTTTTACTTTTTTACTTTATTCTACGGACTTTCTAGACCACCCTATATATTTGAGTTTTGAGTTGAGTTATGGATTAATTTTTGTTCAACTAATTGATAGCTGTAAAAGAAAAACGAACAAATTATTTTAAAAACAAGTGTTATAAACTTAAAAAATAGATATTACTTTTCGAGACAACTTAAATTCTATTGAGTAACTACGAGATGTGCCCCAAAAAGAAAGATACTCCAGTTCAACCAGAGACTAAAGATTTATCAATGCAGTAATACAATCATGTGTAGCAAGTATTGAACATTCATTCGGGAGGAATATATTAACAGTTTTGGAACAATTGCCCCTAAATTGTAAAAAATGTTCAGCTTATCTATAGACAACAGTGAACGTACTAAATGCATTTGTACTCTGTTATATTATTATTATTATTTATAATTGATTTTGTTATAACATGTGTTCGCTTATTTAACAATATTAGGTTTTGTAATGGCTGAGCTGTTTAGTTGAGGATCATGTTATTGGCGTTTAAGATATATCATTATAAAGCTTGAATAAGATCTCCCTGATATTACATCATAGAACTAATCCCTCATATACAGATATGACGCTACCTAAACACAGATATGACACTAAGGTAGGTACCTAAAATTAAATTCGAAATTGTTTAATATAGGAAATCGCAAGACAGAAACAATTCCTTTTTATTAAAACTAAATTTTAAAATTGTGCATGAAATTTTCATTTGTAGTAAATTTTGGCAGAGATCGACGCGCAGTACCAATTATTAACCCTCAAACAAAAATATCCAAGTTTAAATGAATAGGTCTGTAAAGTAATTTTTGGATATCCTAATTTGCTGTTTCCTATTAAGCCGAATGTATAATGACTATTCATATTGTGTCTATAACTTTTACTTTTAGAACGTTATTAGCAGATTTAAAGCAAATGCTGCACATGCTTTTCAAATTATTTAAATTTATATAACTGTACTATTTTATTTTGCCTATGGAGATATCTTGGTTATATATTTTAAGATAGTAAATTCAAACGCATTCAAAATAGAATACGCTGTATGTTTTGCAAGATTTAGATAAACCTTCATCTTACGACTATATTAACACAGATTATCGCTAATTATAAACGTTTCATAAAAAGGAACGTACTTAAGAGTATTGGAAATGGAACGAATAATTTTCCCAGAAATTAGAGTTCTACATAGTACACTTTTCTTTTAAATCCTACACATTACCATTTATACTACTTTTTATTGCGTTCCCCGATAAACGTTTTCTCTGGGACACACTACTGTATGCTTACGATGATAAAATAATAATAGAAATTCCGTAACCGTATTTTAAAGAACAAGGGAAATGACAAATTCCACAGAGTAATTGCACAATTGAACTAGATTAATATACAAAACCCCTCTGGCGTAGCATATAATCGATCCATGTAATTATATTAATGTGTCTTTAATAATACGAGTTCAATTAGCGAACGTTATACGACAAATACTTGAGCCAATTAGAGCCGAACAAATAAACTTGAACGATCCATAAATTCCGCGTGCAATCGAAACAAATGCAGCCAATTCCATGATGTCACAGAGATTTAAACAAGTATTCTGTCAATGTCAACATAGTCGACCCCAAGGGTATTCGAGGTTACTTGTCGAGACAGACTCACTTATTTAAATCTTACTGGGAAAGAAAGGAACGCCAGAAGTACGCATAAAATATCACACTGAATAATAAGCTCCTAAAAATAGTGTTTTAAAAGGACTGAAACGGTAAATATGTACAAGCATAGACAACTGTGCAGGTTTCAGGGGAGATAGACCCAATAGTATAACATTTTTCCTATCACTATTTATATACAGTGCCCATTAAAATGTTAACTTTGACATGATTTCAATACATACGATGTAACATTTTATTTATTACTATAAACAACTTAAAGATGTTCATCAACAAATGTACTTCAATATTCTTAGATCAAAAGTTGAATGTACCTTGTCCTATTAGTTTATAATATTCTAACTTGTGTTCACCTTTAAGAATTAGAGCCAAAACATATTGTGGTTCTGGAAGGCATTAAGATAACTCGAATCCAGGAAGCCGAAACTTATTTGTTAAGGAAAAGTTGAGACTGACATGCCTAGAAATGAAATGGCAAATTGGTGCAACTCCTCATTTCGTCGACTTTCCTGACCAAAGGACGAATATCGTGGGAGTAGCTTGTGAAGATCCTGTATATTTTTTATGTTTCCACCAGTTTCTTACTAGTGCACTGACGTCAGTTTTAATAGATCTAACTCCAACAGCAAAGGGATGTGCGAAAATTTATGTATGGATGAAAAAATCATATCTTACTAACAGTGATAATCTATGTTATTTTCAGCACATAAAATTTCTGACGACATAGTTTAACATGCAAGGACAAACATGTATTGATCAATATTGGTGCAAATCCGGAAATTCTAATTTAAGTGCTCTAACGTTTCACGTTATATTGCAAGATTAAGGGCAGCGTAGGCAACGCTTTCTGCAGCAACGATATTAGTTTATTGCATAGCTGATAGGCAATTAAAATAAAATTATATTTATCAAAAAATGCAGAAAACATAAGCAAAATTGCTTTGGTTGGTAATATTAAGTTTTATAACAAAAATGTAAATTTATATCAATTGAAATTGATATCAAATAACCATTTTACCTTGCCACCCAAGAGAATAAAAAGCATAAGTAAATATATGTAAATAAATATATGATGGTGTACTATACTAAAGTTATCGATCCTAGCTGAATCCTTCGGTCTCCGACTTAAGCCCCGATGACCTTAAAAAAGCAAAGGTCAGCCTTTTCGGAACTGAAGATCATACCGGCATGCCGAAATTCAGCATATATTCTAGCCGGAAGAATGCAGAAGGCGGTCATTCTGGGTTCATTACGTCTACTCAGGGCACACGATTCTCAGACTCAGTAATTATTCACCCCCACGCACGTGGGGAGTAGCTACTGATAACCACCAGCGGCCGACCCTGAGAATTGGAGCCTGGGAACCGGTCGACTGGATTTTAACAAAAAATAATAATAATAATAATTAGAATTATAATTATAATTCTAATACTAATACTAATGCTAATACTAATAATAATAATAATAATAATAGATACATGCTTTTATCTGTGTTGACATATTTGGTTACCACATGTGTAGATGGTGAAATATAGATGTAGATGGTGTGGATGGTGTGGATGGTGTATTATATTCTCAGAGCACATTGTTATTGTTCCGCTGGTGAAAGCAAAAATACTTTGTTGTCTCATAGTTAACGATTCCATATTTCCTTCAATAGTTAAATTTTACCAATAATTAATTGGTTGAATATTTGATTATCATGATTATGAACGATAATTGCAATTTGTTGCGTATCAGTAATCTATTTCACCTTAGTGAAAGTTCTTAAAAAAATGTTTTTATAATTACTTCAGATGAACTTATTTATTTTTTATAAATTTTTTATATCAGGCAGTATCGAAAAAAAAAATCTGCTGTGTCGTGAGGGTTTGCAGGTTAGCTGGACCTGTGGACTTAATAAAGCAAAAAAATTAATAAAGTAAAATCAGTTCAGACCCAAGGATTTTTTTTACATGACTTCTGACATAGGATTATAAAAATAACAATCAGCTGAATGTATAGTGGGGGAAAGATCGTCAGCTATAGGAATAACGAATGGTTTGCGTTCATAAATTCAAACGACGTACGGTATTTTTAATAATAATTATATCTCTATCCCTCATTATCATCGTGATGGTAAGCCCGGAAGTCAAAGACGTGTGTGTGTGGGAAAGGGAGCGGCATATTATTATTGTCTGAACCGCAGGTGAGCCCAGGGACGATTTGTTATAGCTTTTGTTATGGCTAAACTACCATTTAGTACGAGAATAAGTTTTTTTTTTTTCTGAAGGGTGGAAAAATCTTACATAAGATGAGCGGTCGCCCAGTTGACCGAACTATGTCGGATTCTTACCGACTAAAAAACCACCCTAGAGACCTCTGCGTAACGAAACACGGAACTACCGAAATGGCATTACTTCATGTTTGTTTGTTGGTTTGTGTAGTTGTTCTGGGCTTTCCATTTCTTTATTGCCTGTCAATTTCCCTTCTTTTTGTCGTCATTATGTCCTTTACTGTATTGGAGACCCTATCCCAGTGCATTTTAGATTCTAGCATCTTCTGTACCATGTTGTCAGGAGTAATGGCGCCTATTTCCCTTGTTATAGTCTCCCTTTGTGTTTCCCATCTAAAACATTCGAATATTGTGTGTTCTACTGTATCAGGATGTCCACAGTAAATACACTCATCATTCTGGGTAATATTGAAGCGATGAAAATACGATCCAAATGCCCCGTGCCCTGTAAGCACTTGAGTTAGGAAGTAATTCACCTCGCCAAACTTTCTGTTGTGCCATAGTATGGGGTTGGGAATTAGTGTCTTTGTCCAATTTCTAACGCTGGACTCCGCCTCCCACTCTTCCTGCCAGCTACGTAATAATATTTCTCTGGCTGCTCTTCTATCCTGGCCGTCTTCTATTTGAATTCTTTCCTGAACTAGCAGATGGATGGGAGGGATTCTGGCTATCACCAATAAGGCGTTTGTCGGTGCCGTTCTGTATGCGCTTACTGTTCTGATGGCAGCGTTTCTCTGTACCCTAATCAGTATGTTTCTATACAGCTGTTTGTCGATTGCCCTTTTCCACATACTTGCCCCGTACAGGATTATCGAGTGAGAAACTGGACACAGAATTCTTCTGCTATTTTCCCGGGGCCCCCCAATGTTAGGCATTATTCTTCGGATATGTGACAGAGCTTTTAAGGCTTTTTCTGCCGTTCTTCTAACATGTTGGCCCATTTGCATGTTCCTTCCAAAGTGAACTCCCAGATACTTTATAGATTCTTGGCTTTCAATTGTTACCTCGCCTACCTTTATTTGAATCTTTTTCATTTTTCTTCCGGCCGCTAATAATAATAATAATAATAATGTTTATTATTCCAACAGGACAATGTCCCAATTACAGGAATAAGCAATAACAATAAAAAGTTAGAAAGTACATAAATTAGAAATAGACACTTAAAAATTACGTATAAATTAACATAATTATCTACAATTTTAACATAACTAACCTAACTGAGACACACAATAACAAATCAATTTTAAGCTATCATTAAAGATATCACAGTTTGTAGCAATTCTGTTATATAAATTGCACATTAGAAAAATTGGAGACTTGATCAACAAATTTGTTCTAGGAGCACTATAATAAAATAATCCTTGTTGCCTAGAGTTATCTCTTGAAACCCGAAAGAAAATGTTGTTTAGAAGTGTAGAGCAGTCTATCTTATTGTTCAAAAGGTTGTATAAATACCGTATTAGAGCAATATTACGCCGTACTTCCAGTGCCTCTAGGTTAAAACGGTTTAATAACTCCATGTGATTAAAACCAATAGGTGGATAGAATCCATCTTGTGAAAATGCTAAAAATTTAAGGAATTTTCGTTGGACTGACTCCAACCTTTGACAATGTACGTCGTATATCGGGTACCATATAATAGATCCGTATTCTAGCTTGGATCTAACTAGTGAACAGAATAGGGTTTTAAAAGTATGTACATCCCTGAATTCTCTGCAATTACGGTATATAAAGCCATACGTCTGGAGTGCACTCGATACTACATTATTAATGTGCTCAATAAAGCTAAAATTCTTATCGAAAGTAATTCCTAGATCCTTACAAGATTCAACACGACCAATGTTACTATCATTAATAGAATAATCGTAAATTATGGGGTTAGTTTTTCTGGTAAAAGACAGCGTTTTACACTTGGAAATATTGAGTGATAAATGATTGATTTCACACCATGCCGACATACGATTAACACAGAGCTGAAGGTCATAGCAATCAGACAAAGAATCAATTGCAGAATATAATTTAAAATCGTCTGCGAACACCAATTTATGACAAGCAACAGTGTTAGGAAGGTCGTTAATAAACAGTAAAAATAACAGTGGCCCTAAATTAGAGCCTTGCGGCACACCTGAAGTAGGGATAAACGAGCGAGAAATAAAGTTTTGGTACCTAACCACAAATTATCTGTCCGTTAAGTATGATTCAAGAAGCCTTATCAATGAATCGGAAAAACCAAATCGAGGCAACTTCGCTAGTAAAATAGAATGATTTATCTGATCGAATGCTTTTTGGAAATCGGTAAAGATTACATCGACTTGCCCTCCACTGTCTAATGTTTCGGAAATATATTGCGAAAATACAGCAAGATTTGATATGGTAGATCTTCCCTGCATAAACCCATGTTGATGTATGGATATCAACTGCTTTGTGGAACGGTAAATTTCATTATACAACGAAGATTCAAAGATTTTCGAGAAGTTACACAATAGTGAAATAGCTCTATAATTCGTGATATCATTTTTACTGCCCTTCTTCAATATGGGGCAAACGTAGGCCTTTTTCCAAAGTGAGGGAAATTGAGAATGCTTTAGAATACAGTTAAACAAGACATATAAAGGTTCAACGAGTACATATGCACAATCTCTTAAAATAAAGCTTGGAATACCATCCGCACCCATAGTGAAGGAATCCTTAGAGCATCGTAGTTTTGCTAGTATATCATCATGTTCGATAGTTGGAAAAATTACGGGTACACCAAGACTAGTTTTATCATCATATCTAGCGGGATCCGTTGGTTGAGATTGTATAAAGACACTGTTAAAGTATTCGCCAAATGCATTTACTATATCCGTAGGGTTGGAAAACTCAGTGTTTTGAAAAGTCATAACAGATGGGATACGTGACGTGCCCTTTTTCTTCTGGATAAAATTCCAAAATTTTTGGGGATTATCAGACAAATATTTTTCAGTATCCTTCATGAAAGTTTTATAAGCCTCGTTGATAAGACGTTTACAAATGGTACGATGCTGTCTAAAGGAATTGTAGTGATCGGCAGTTTTGTGTAGCTTATTTTTTTTATATGCAGTAGATTTAGCACGAATTGACTTGACAACATTGCCCGTAAACCAAGGCGGATAATGAAAACGGCGTACTTGAGACAACGAGGGAGAATATTTCGGAATAGCTACGTCAAACAAACTGTATAGCTTTTGATAAAATATAGAGAAAATCTCCTCCACATTATCAACATTTGCAAGAAAACTCCAATCAGTATGCAAAATGAGATCATATAGTAATGGGAAGTTTGCCTTTTTAAAGTTGTAAGCGTTGTTCGGATACCTCATAAGAAACTGTGTTGGTGTTGTTCTTTTACTGAAGTAAGTCGAGAGAGAGGGGTGGTGACGATCCTCATTAACTAAAGGATATTCAGATTTTTCCACTTTACATTCAATATTAGAAAACACAAGATCTAGAATGTGGTTGTTGCAATTAGAGATGTTGTTGTATTGATGAAAACCATAGAATTGCTGAAAGTTATTAATAAGAATACTACTTCTATCGGCCATATCTGCAGTAAAATTTGGTGCATTAAAATCTCCCACAAACAACACCTCAGTATCACTCATTAAGCACTCTACCAAAGCCATGGCATCTAGGAATGTCTCCAACTCCTGAGGGGATGTTCGAGGTGGAATATACACAACAAATATTAATAACTTTTTGTTACATAAGTTACTAACTTTGATTCCCAAAACATCAATAATAGTAGTGTTAACCACGATGTTAGATAAATTAATTTCAGCACAGCTAAAAGTGTTTCTAACAGCAAGAAGAACTCCTCCGCCCTTTGATAAACCTGTGGATGTTACGCAGCGGTCTTTACGATAAACTATATATCCGTCCGGAAATAATTCGGAGCTGCTAATATCAGGAGTTAGCCATGTTTCTGTTAGAGCAATAAAATCCCAATCATTAGCTGAAACGTTATTATAAAACTCAGGGACTTTAGAACGTAGACCATTGACATTTTGGTAATATAAACCGGGGCTGTAATTGGGCAAAGAACCTAGTTTAAATTATCCTTGACAATTTTAGGAACACCATGAAAATACCGAATTTTTATTCCGGCCTCACCATTATCTCTGCGAGTATTCAGTTCCTCTTTGAGTTGATTAAAAAATTTTATTTGTCGTGGCGTTCTGTCAGAGGAGATGAAAATATTCTTGTACATTTCAGAGTTGCGTAGTTTCTTACCATTACGAATAAAATTCATGACCTCAAGTTCATCGCGAAGAACAATTTTTATTGGTCTGTTCCGGTTCAAAGTGCGACGACCAAGCCTCTGAATTTTTAAATCGTCATTTCTGTATTCAGGTACAATACTCTCTAAGACGTTATGTAAAATTTCCGAATCATGTAACGCGGCCTCTTCACCGGTACTAACAGAGGGAGGCTCCACAACTCCAAATATGACAAGATTTTGCTTCCTTAGTTGTCGTTCCATAACTTCATTTACGACTTCCTCAAAATCATAAGAAGAGGTCTGTTGTTGGTCCCTTGTAAATGCGGCTCTTAGTTCTTGAAGTTGAGATTCAAATTCTGCTTTCAATTTGTTAATCGATATGGTTACCTCATTCTGCATAGTTGAAATCATAGTCTTGATGTCTTTGAACTGAGACAAATTAGTACTGCAAGAATTACAGACGACCTTAATAGCTTTGGATCTAGCCCTCGTTAACTTTACATCAGATTCAGACAAACCCACGCACTTCAGATGTAAAGATCCTTGACAAACATCACAATGAATAACTGAAGAGCTACTTGATTTTAATTCGGTATTGCAATTTAAACACGAAGACATTGTTACATTTAATAGGTTTAATAAAAAAAAGTAAGTGTGCGAGTAATTTACAAATTTATAACAGGGTTACACAACTTCTGCACCCAGGGGCCTATCAGGGTGACTAACAGTTCGACAAACAATAAGGGCCACGGGAGGTAAAGACAAAAGTATGTGTAACACAGGAATTAAAACTCACAGTATTTCGCCTCGCAAGGCACAATAAAAACACAAATACAAACAAAACAACAGAGTAGTTCGCCTCCCAGAAAAAAAAAAAAATCACTGATAAGTCTTAGGTTGATAACATAATCAGATAAAGTGTTTCTGGGGAATTGAGAATGTTAACTATACAATTATAAAATTAGCGCATTAATTGCCTGCAACTAAGTCAGTCGACAAATTATTTATCAGCAATTGGTAAATAAACAAGTTAGAAGTTACTCAGAAACTAATAAATTAATAATATGACTCACTTAAGCACAATACGGCAGTGCTAATAGCACTGCCTCTGTCTTATGAGGCGCTAATTTTAGCTTCTTAGCTTCTAGCCAGGCAATTATCTTTCTGATGACACTGTTGGCTATTCTTTGTAGCTCAATACCATCTCTTGCAACCACCATCACTCCAAGGTCGTCAGCGTAGCCTATTAGGTTGACACAGGATGGTGTAGCCAGTCTCAGCACCCCGTCATAGTAAAGATTCCATAGGGTAGGACCCAATACAGACCCTTGAGGAACACCACAGGTCATTTCCATTTCTCCCCCTTCTCCTACTCTGATTACCCTGTTTCCTAGATAACTCGCGATTAGATTATATACGTACGGGGCCATGTTCCTTCGACTAATTTCAGCTAGTATACCTCCCCAAGGGGCAGAGTTAAAGGCATTTTGAATGTCCAATGTTATTAAGGCGCACCGTCTCCTTACATTTCCTTCCCTGATGCTTGCTTGATCCGACAAGTTCTGTATCCTTTTCATTGCGTCGATGGTTGATCTGCCTTCCCGGAAGCCAAACTGATTCTCTGATAATCCACCCGTTCTTTCTATTTCCGATTTTAACCTTATTAAGATAAGCTGCTCCATTAGCTTTCCCATAGCGTTGAGTACACATATCGATCGGTCTATAGGTCTTCGCTTGCTGGTTACCTTTGCCTTTATCTATGAGTACCAGTCTGGCTACCTTCCAGAAGTCGGGTACGCTTCCTTTCCGTGCGATCTGGTTAAACATTTTTAGGAAACTTGCAGCATTCATCTTTGCCGTTTCTTTTACGACTTCCGCAGGAAGCCTGTCTGGGTCCGAAGCCTTTTTCTCCTTTAGTTTGGCAACCTCCATTTCCAGTTCCCTCAAAGTGAAAGGAGGGATATCGGTCTCGTTTACTGGGTATCTGCTCCATTTTATGGCCGCATGTCGGGGAAAAAATTCTTTTGCTATCTCTAGCTGCCTTTCCTGCGTCAGGTATCCCGTTGCTGTTGATTTCATTTTGTTTGATACGATCCGATACCCTCGCCCCCATATATCCTCGTCAACCTCCTCTATGAGCTCCTTCCATGATTTCCTCTTTGCGTCCCTGATCTCATTTTTGAGGTTGGCCCTACTCTCTTTGTATTGGATTTGACAGAGCATCTTATACCGATCGTTTGTCCCCTTATTTGCTCTTACCATCAGTCTTCTTTTATTTGCACATTCCTTTCTCTTTCGCGCCACCTCCTCCGTCCACCAGTAGATAGGCCTCCTACTGGGAGTATTTATCTTTTTCGGTAGGAATGTGTTACCTGCTTCTATTATGATGTTCGTCAGCTTTTTTGCATCAATTGTTTCCATTCCAGTTAGGCGTTTTCTGACTTCTTCGGCTACCTTTACCGTTCCTGACTTTCTTACGAGAATAAGTGAAACCTGGAAAATCTTATTAATTAAAGTGACCAGTAGGTTGTTAGCCATCTATACAGTGATTTGCAGTACACTTGCATATTAAGAACGCTATCAGATTAATGCACACATATTTAAGTCTAATGGTTTCACTCGTATCCGTGGCCCCTGCTCAGCGAGGAAGTTGGTGATGAAGTGGTGAAGCGTTGACAGGAGAGGAATTTCTGGCCGTGGGTAGGAAGTAACCATACTACTTAGAATATACTGTGGCTCCGGTATGCAGATTCAACCTACCTATATTTTTGGTAAATTGTTAGAAGAGCGTTTGAAATTTGAAAATGTAATAGTCTTAATAAAACAAAATCCAAAAATTCTAATGAACTGAATGTTGATTGGGGTGGTCAGGTTAGCTAGACCATTAAAAATACCATGCGTCGTTTGGATTTATGGGCGCAACCATACATTATTACCCCTTCTGCCAATCTTTCCCCCAATATACATGCAACTGATTATTATTTTCATAATTCTATAGGTCAGAAGTCATTAGTATATATACAGGGTTATTCACGCAAAGCGGGTATTAGACGTTTTTAGGGTTCTGTTAACGATAAAAATCTCATTTTTTTATGGGGGAGGTTTTCGATTATTTCCGATTCAATGAAAATATTTTCAGGTTTACATCACTTCCGGTTATACTGGAAGTAGACCACAACTTCGTTATTTCAAATGGAACACTCTGTATATTATTGCAATTTTGAACTCTACGTGATATTCTAAACACATTTCATGTAGGATGTCCTATACCTATCTTCAGCTGTTTTTGAAATATTGACAGGTGAATATTGACATTTTTCAACTTTGACACCCTGTAAAATCTAAACGGTTTGAGATCGAACAAACCGGTTTACACATCCCTTTCTTAACTTTTCATAAGCTATCGTTTGATACTAATTTCAGATTTATCCAAGAGATTAAATTTAATCGAAAATTTTTTATTTCTGGATAAATCTGATATTAGTATCAAACGATAGCTTTTGAAAAGTTAAGATAGGAATGTGCAAATCGTTTTGCTTGATCTCTAACCGTTTAGATTTTACAGGGTGTCAAAGTTGCAAAATGTCAATATTCAGCTGTCAAATTTCAAAAACAGTTGAAGATAGGTATAGGACATCCTACATGAAATGTGTTTAGAGTATCACGTAGAGTTCAAAATTGCAATAATATCCAGGGTGTTCCATTTGAAATAACGAAGTTGTGGTCTACTTCCGGTATAACCGGAAGTGATGCAAACCTGAAAATATTTTCATTGAATCGGAAATAATCGAAAACCTCCCCGATAAAAAAATCAGATTTTTATCGTTAACCGAACTCCAAGAACGTCTAATACCCGCTTTGCGTGAATAACCCTATATACATATACATTAATTTGTACGCATATGGTATTGTATATCTATCCTATGTTGTATCCACTATAACTACTTGGAGAAAATTGTATTCATTAATATACACTTTTTCTCAGTTAAAATATTCTTCAAGTTTATTTCCTCACTTTGAATTATGTCAAGTGTATTTGTTGTATAACATTCGCTAATTGAGCTCATGTCATTAAGGGCACATTAAAATAATTACAAAGGTCCATTATATGCTACGCCAGACGGATTGAATATATCCGTCTAGTTGAATATTCACAAAGAGAATTTGACATCCACTCAAACTGTTGAGTCAAAGTTAACGTATATTTTATTATCATGGAAAAAGTTTTCGAATATGGTAAAACGAGGTAATTGGTTTTGAAATATATTTTTGTTACAATTTATTTGATTCATCGAAACACTTAAATTTTAAAAGTATGTCTACAAAGTAACGGGTATAACGAAATCTTATGAGTCATATTAATGTAATGGGTTTTAAAAATACAATAAAGCGTGAACTATTTTATTCACTTAAAATAATGTTGCTAATAAAATATCTTCAGTGACGATATTTTCAAGATACTTTGTAAATAATGTTGCCGCGGTATGAGACAGATTTTTGTCTCTGATTTTGTCTTTGATGTTTTGTTTTCCCTACAGATTTTGTTTTTTGACAACGAAATTTAATCTTGATTTTCGAGACGAGACGAATAAAATTACACAGTGGAAAACTATTCAGACACACGAGACATACAGTGTGTTTGTTCAATTCACACCTACAGGGTGAGTTTTTTTCGATGTTTAGTGTAAGGATCTGGGAAAGTATAAGAGATACAAAAAAGCTTAAATGAGGAAAGATGTGCAGTTTTATGATCCTTATTAAATGTTAGTTTTATTTTTTGAAAAAACGTCATGGCTGACTACATATTTGGAAAAATCCGAATTCGCCCAATTCCTTCAGATGCGTGTAGCTCCGTTGCTATTTATTTTACAAAAAAATTTAAATTACAAAGTTTCATGTTTTCGCAGTGTTAATAAGACAGTGTGATCAAATTGTTCGTGAACACTTTTGTTTTCAAGTTATAACACAAACTTCAAGTTTTTTAAATGTAAACCATAGTTTGCTATGAGCTAGAAAAAAAATTCTATTTTTATGCTTTCCAACGATATAATATTTGGTATTGTTATTTTGAAAAATGGGTGAACTCCAGCCGTTTTTAACTTTTCAATTGTTCGTTAACGTAGATGGATGTGAAAATTATACGCAATCCAACGGATTAAATCAGAACGATTGAAGTCGGCATCGCGTGAGCACCTCTATATGTGTCAGAGCACCGGAGAAGTATGCGACTGGCATATTTTAAATAAAACAATAATAATGATAACTAACAACCGGATTTATTTTCAGAAAGAATTTAAAATTATATTGATTGAAATCATTTGTGGTAAGTGAATGAAATACTTAACAAAGATGCAAAAATGTTATGAACAAATCATTACCTATTTATTTTAAGGATATTAACGAAATTGTTCAAAAAGCCCACCGTTATTATTAATGCACAAGATACATCTTTTTGAAACAGAATTTGAGGCTTTTCTCACAGAACGCCTATCAATATTGTCAAAAGCTTCCTGAACAGCTTCCATAAGATCCTCTAATGTCGCATAGGTAAAACTGAAAGATCAGGGGACCGAGGAGGCCATTCGACTGGTCCATTTCTTCCAATCCATGAATTGGGAAAAACTTCATTTAAATAAGTTCGCACAGGGAGATGATTATGTGGGGGTGAACCATCGTGCTGAAACCATTGAAGCATAGCACGATGCTCTAGGTTTAATTCATCTAACATATTCTCAAACTCGTTTTGCAGAAAGTGTAAGTAAACTGCACCAGTTCAAGTATCTTGGTAAAAATACGGTCCGAGTATTCTTGAACCAATAACACCACACCAAACATTAAATCCGAACTTAATTTGCGGTCTCCTTTGTACAACATGATTTGGATTTTCTTGCGTCCAAAGGTGCTCATTGTGTCGGTTGAACATTCCACAATTTGTGAAACGGGTTTCGTCAGTCCACAGTACTTTAAATTTAAATTGTTGATCAACCCTACACATATTTATAAACCATGTACAAAATTCTAGACGCCTTTCAGAGTCACCATCGTGCAACGTCTGTGATACTGATAGTTTGTATGGGTGAAATTTATGTTTCCTTAGTACTCTTACGACAGTTCTCTACGACGTACCTGCCTCTAATGCAACTTGCCGTGTTGAAATTGAGGGATTTTGTGTAATACAAGCTAGCACATTTATTTCCGCAGCTTCGTTTATGTTGTTTTCTCTATTTTTGGGTTTACAGAAAGAACCATATTGTCCCAAATTGTCATATAGTCTTCTGAATGTAGGTATACTAGGCTGTCGACGATCGAAATATTGTTTGAAGTATTGCTGTGCAGCTCGAACGCAGTTTTTATCACAACGAATATAACACTCAATAATATCACGCTTTTCCTCGTTTGAAAAATTAATTGTCTTTGGCAATTGAAACGACTTTTAAGAAAGAAAAATAACTGTCGAATAATGCTACAGTAACTAAATGCGTTGTCAGTAAACATTTCGATTATTTTCACTGCCATCTACGTTAACGAATAATTGAAAAGTTAAAAACGGCTGCAGTTCACCCATTTTTCAAAATAAGAATACCAAATATTATATCGTTGGAAAGCATAAAAAAGACATTTTTTTCTAGCTCATTGGCAAACTATGGTTTACATTTAAAAAACTTGAAGTTTGTGTTATAACTTGAAAACAAAAGTGTTCATGAACAATTTGATCACACTGTCTTATTAATACTGTGAAAACATGAAACTTTGTAATTAAATTTTTTTTTTGTAAAATAAATAGCAACGGAGCTACACGCATCTGAAGGAATTGGGCGAATTCTGATTTTTCCAAATATCTAGTCAGCCATGACGTTCTTTCAAAAAATAAAACTAACATTTAATAAGGATCATAAAATTGCACATCTTTCCTCATTTAAGCTTTTTTGTATCTCTTATACTTTCCCAAAACCCTACACTAAACATCGAAAAAAACTCACCCTGTATAACAGAACTATTCTATTACTATAGATGTCTTATTATCGGCTTGAAAAAATTATATACCTACCTACGTATACTATTATAATACTTACTCAAAATTTAGTTTTTTAGTAGTAAAGTATTTTAAAAAAATTACAGGGTGGAACAGAGGTTGAAATAAATCCAGTACCTGGCAGAAAACATATTTTTTTTTAATTTCTGGCACAAGTCGAGATAAATTTTGAATTGCACGTCTTCTGCACATTATCTTTTTGTATAATATTGTGGAACGGTAAATTACGTAGACTTATTATTTATAATGTAGGTAATGTATTACAAAGAGATTATGATCAATTAGTTGATTGCAACTTATATTATAATATGACGTTATAGTTACAGGTGGTACGAACATTCCTGTCTGGTATCTCTACTGTGAAAGGTTTATGAAACACATAATTCCTGTTTCAGGGTGCATCCAGCAGACTGTCTCCTCCCAAGAGTTCCTTAAAAATACTTGTGTGTCCACCATCGTGGCTTTTACTTAGCCACCGCCCTCATTTTGACCCTGTAAGAGGCTCTCTTTGCTTTCCTCTCGGCCCTCCTCGTTTTGGGAGAGACAGGAGAGCCTCTAGAGCCTCTGTGGGAACCATGCGCATCGCCGTCTGCCGGACGGCTAGCCTCCATACAACTGACGCATATAGGAAAGACGGCCTGATAACCGAACTGTAGAGCCACCAAGTGGCTCTCGGATTAAGCCCCCATATTTTGCTGAAGAGTCTCTTACATATCTAAAAGGCTGCGGTGGTTCTCTATTTGTCTGTTTATGTGAGATCCTCATGATAACATTTCGTCTAACTCCCCAAACTCATAACTCCCAAAAATTTGACCATCTTTGTATGCTGGATGGTCCTATTGAAAATGATTGGTGCTTTAAAACCACCCAATTTCCTTTTCTTAGTGAAGAGGACTAGGTCGACCTTACAGGGATTAACTGAAGCCCCTGTCCTATGCACCAATCTTCTATATTTCTTAGGGCCCTCTGAGTGAGCTCACTAATTGTTCTTGTAGACTTTCCTGCGATTAAGACTGTGAGGTCATCAGAATATAATTAAAAGTAAGAGGGAACAGTCTTGAGTAGTATACCGTGAGAACATTGATCGTATAAATTAATAAGACATGAACATGTAACGTAAAATAGCGTGGTATTGTTTTCAGTGCAAATGTGCTCAGCTGATGTGCTAATCTGAGCACCAATAATTTTTATCACCCATTAAGGCTAAGGACCGATAGGCTTTTTTATTAACATTCACATGAGTATACCCTAAAAAGTAGCAGTTTTTTTTTTGTGTGATTACAAGGGAAACATAATAAACTTATTTTATTATTGTCGATTTTCTTAGCTCCTAGAGAACACACAAATTGCAATTTATGTATAATAATCATATCAAAAAACCTCCAAAAAGCTACAACTGCCACGTGCGTTTTACTAACGATATTAGCGTTATATATAGATGATTAAAAGTAAGGTGTAATAAATGTTAGTTGTACCTAATGAAAACGTGATCTCTTTGTTGTAGATAATATTTATATCGTTACCGAAACATGTGTAGAGTATTTACTAAAAGAAATATTAGGTTTTTGGGTTTCATAGCAATGGCTTCAACCCAACCTCAGGATTACATAATATGTAAATAAATTGAAAATATAGTACTATGCCGATATGACAAAAAGGGTAAAAGCCATGTCAGTCATATCAATTTAAATAATTTAAATTAACATCGATTGTGAATCTCTAATAATATTCAAATCATCAAATATTCATCAACCTATTCACTTATTGATACTCATTACACTATAGTTTCACAAATATAGCCATTGTATGTGTAGGGTGTAATTTAAATAAAAATATAATATATCAGTGTTAAATATTAAACTTGATGTTATTGGTGAGAAATTAAAATTAAATTAAATTAAATAAATTAAATTGATAACTATTGATAATTCTCCCTCAAATTAAACTTGTTAACAACATTTTTAAATATCTGCCAGTCTGAAATTGTATACACCTATACCTACAGCTGTTTTTATATTTAATATAACAAGCAAATGCGGTTGTGCTTTTTTCCATAACGTAATTTTCTGGTTGTCATGTCTTGTTTTCAGTTTCAGGTAAGACAACATCTTACTAAATCAAATTGCTTGGTAAGTAAAAAGTTCCCTGAGTAAATGTGACGTCCTTCCACTTTCTCTTTCAGTGATTTTACAAGTCGAGGCAATTTTGGCATGATTCTTTAGCTACATTGAATACAAGTTAATATAGCAAGCATTCTAAAAAAAGTACATTTATATAATTTATGTTAATTTATACTTTACGCTATGTTTATTTGAATATATTTACCCTAAAACGGCATGTTATCCTTTGTTTCTTACTGTTACAATTTTTTTATAATTCCGTTTTGTTTGACAAGTAGAAGCTTCCATTTTCAGTATATTATGTAACCCAAAATGATGAATCAAAATTCATATTTTTTTTCTAGTTGAGATTAAAAAAACGATGAAACGTTCTAGAATGTCATTGCAGAACAGGTCCATTAATAAAATACAACGTTTCTGCAATATTATTACAGAAAAGTTCTATTTTATAACCTGTTTCAGCATTTTTTTTAATCTCGACTATAAAAAAAATATATGAATTTTGTTCTATCATTTTGAGATTCATTGTATATTGAAAATGGAAGCTTCTTCTGTCACAAAAAACGAAATTGCGTTTTGTATTTCTTTTGAGCCCTGTATGACAGAGCTATAACATTATTGACATTTTTTTTAATACTACGCCTTATATATCTTAGTGTAAATAGATAGCCCTTCTAAAGGCGAATTCAGCAATATAAGGTTATACTTACTTTTTTTGTCATAACCATTAAAAAATCTAAAAAAAAAATTGTGTAATAATTAAATGAAACCCATATTTTTTATCCTCATACTACTTCTTATTTTATTAAAGCAATTGATCAAAGTGGCCCCCATTAACCATTGCACAATGCCCAATTCGATATTCAAATTCATCAATTAGATTTTAAATAATATCTGATGTTATATTTCGAACTTCTTCTCTGATACTATCTTTCAATCCTTCGATAGTGTCCGATCTGTTTGCATACAATTTGGTTTTTAGATTATCCCACAAAACTAATCTAGAGGAGTTAAGTCAGGGGGGTCATTTGGCCATTTAAGCAGCTCTCGTCTGTCTTTCCACCAATATCAGAAAACTTCATTAAGGTAATTCCTTACATCTAAGCGAAAATGTGAAAGGACATCATCTTGTTGGAACCAGACATCATCAGCAGGCATAGCGTGCTCATTAGGGTAGTAAAAATTACTTCCATGGCTGAAATCAGCTCAAAACGCAAAAAATCGAAATATGTATCAATGTTAAATTGCCATCAAAGAAATAAGGTCGCAGTATGCGACTTCCTACTATTTCAGCCATTCACTTTTTGTGACCGTATGTTATTCTTGCGGCCAGTGAGGATTTTTTAGGCTCCAAAATCTAGAATTTTACCTGTTCACAATTATGTTTAAGCAAAAAGTTGTCGTTAGTGAAAAACTGTGATTTTTTAAGTTGAGTTGTCTTACAAAAATAAATTTGTAACTTCCTCGTAAAACTGTAATCTTCGGTCTGTGTCATCTGCTCATAGTTCTTGTAAGACGTTAACTTTGTAAGGACGCCACCTTTACACTTCAGAGTTCTGTGAACTGAGGACTTTGACAAGTTTAAGTTGACTGAGAGGAATCTAATGGATGACTGAGCATTTTCGTAACGGCGAGCATCACATTTTGACTGTCATTTTCTCTTACCGTTTTCCTCCTGATCCAGGTAAATCTTTTGTACTTCCGGTTTCTTGAAACTTTGAGGATATTTTACTTATTGTAAATTGACTAATCCTCTGGTCTAGATACTTATGGCCAAGTAAGTCACATACCTGTCTGTTGAGTACGAACTAAAACGGGAAATCATTTTTTAAAATAATTTAACAGAAGAAGAATTGAAAACGATTTCCGTTACACCTATGGTACTCTGGTGAATTTGAAGTGTTTGTTGAGGTGTTTATTTTTTACCTAGTTTTTTTTGAGGAAAAAAGTTGAAGGTAAGTATGGTACGAAAAAGGTTAATACATACAGTACGTACGTTTTTTAAAAAGCAGAAGGAGAATCAAATAATCAAAGTGGCATAAAAAACAGTTTTTACATTTTTTCCCCGCTATGACAAAAGACCGAGCCACAGCCTGCTTTAGTACTAGCCATGAACTGAGAAAATTGCAACACTGCATCCCGTCCTAATTTCAGACCGAGCGATACAGTTTTGGTAAATGGTGCGTCTGTACTTGTGGTATTAAATCATCCTATATATTTGTGTTAAATAACGTTTAATTATAAGAGATAATTATTCGTGCCGTGTATTACCAATTTGATATGTAATATCATTTTCCCGAGTTTTTACATGTTCTATTTATTAGTTGGAGGTGAAGTGAAATTAACCTTGAATAGTGAAAATGCCGGCACGGTGCTGTGTACCAGGGTGTAAATCTAATTACGATTTCTCTGTAAAAAGTGAAGGAGTAAAAAGTGTTTTTGGATTCTCTAAGGACGACACATTTAAACAAAAATGGCTCAAACGTATCCCTAGGAAAGAATGGTCACCTACAAAATATTCCGTTGTTTGTGAGTTACATTTTGATCCTAATGATGTCGTTAAACTAGACAGACATCTTTTACCAGACGGTACATTAACAATGATTGCTTGCAAAGCAAAATTAAAAGCGGATGCTATCCCATCTATTTTCCCAAATTTGCCTAAATATATGTCAAAGGAAAAGTCGATTGTTCGAAAAGATCCTGAATGTAGGCGCCAACAGCAAGTTCAGCAACATGAAATGTTGATACAAAATTTTGAAAAGTCAGATCTTATTGCAAATTACAATGATTTTATAAATAATTTTTCGAAAAAAGTTAATCTTGGAGAAAGTTGGAATATAAAAGTCTTGACATCTAAAATAATTTTTTATACAATAAATTTCGATGGTGAAATAGTTAAAATTGAAAATCAGATATCAATAAATAACGACCTAACAGTTAAAATATTTGTAAATCGCAGTGAATTGTATTTTAATGAATTAAAGTGGATTTTAGATTTTGATATGAAAATTAAGAGATGGTCTCAACTCCAAAATTTATTAGATAGATTTAAATATACCTATTATTCAAGTAACTTAGAAACAAGCAATACTCAAAATGCATTGCAACAGGCGTTGCTGTATTTAAAACAAGCTTTAGATTTTTGCGATATCGAGACTTTTTTATATTCTAAACAATTAAACATTATCGTAGATCAAATTAACCAAATGACAAAGTTAAAAAGGAAATACTCTGCCTCCACTATAATAATGGCATTTATGATTTATATTCAGTCTCCTACTACATACAATATGTTACAGACTTTTTTTATTTTACCTTCTAAGCGTTATCTGCAGTATCTTTCATCTGGAATGGACATTTCTCCAAATAAAGAAAATAAGAATGAGCACTATTTAGTTAATATGTCGTCTTCACTTACACAGACTGACAAGATAGTAGTAATTCTAATTGATGAAATATATATTAATTGCAGATTAGATTATCGTGCAAAAAACATAATCGGTACAGCTTGTATCAAAGAGAATGTAGAATTCGCGAAGACAATATTATCTTTTATGATTTGTTCAGCATTTGGAAACTTTTGTGAAATTGTAAAATTACTACCCGTATTAAATATCACAGGCAAAGAAATGGTTCCAATAACACAAAATGTTGTTAATATGGTTCAGAATTGTGGTTTTGAAGTTTTATGTATAATAACAGATAATCATAGAATCATCAGGACAATGTTTAACAGTTTACTTTCAGAATAAAATGCGAAATTAAATGTTCAATCAAATCAAGTAAACACAACAAAATGTAATAGCTTTATTCCAAATCCTGCCAACACGAATAAAAAAATATTTTTAACTTTTGACTTTGTACATATTTTTAAAAATATTAAATCAAATTGGTTAAATTTAAAAAATCTTGACAACACATTTGTATATCCCGATTTTAGTACCTACGAAGTTAAGTATGCTAAATTTAAAGATATTCGTGATGTCTATTCCAAAGAGAAAGATATGCTTGCCAAGAAAGCCTACAAATTAAACTTTAAAACTGTTTTTCCTACAAATCTTGAAAGGCAAAAGGTTTTCTTAGTGGACAATATTTTCCATCATTCAACAATAGCCGCCATAAGAGATTATAATTATAATGGTACTGCAGATTTTTTGGACATAATTAAGAAATGGTGGGATATTGTTAATTGTACCAGTATAGTAAGTAGGAGATATGAAAATAAATGAATGGGCAAAACCTATTTACTCTGCCACAGATTTCAGATTAAACTTTCTTCAAAAGTTCATCATTTGGTTAGACAAATGGCAAGAATTAAATTTTAATGGCCATGTAACAACTGAAACATATTCAGCTCTTCGACAGAGTACATTGGTTTTAATTGACATAATAGAGTATTCATTTAAAAACTTCTCAATATCATACATTCTTCCTGGAAAATTCTGTACTGATGATATTACAAACAAAATTGGGAATGCACGTCAAATACGATCGGCCACAGCCTTCTCTACTAGAGAGGCTGTGGGTCGGGAATCGGACTAGAAGATCGGCGTGGAGCGGTGTTGCCAATTTCAGTTCATGGCTAGTACTAAAGCAGGCTGTGACCGAGCGTACCCTTATATCCCCGAATTAGTCTTTAGAAGGGCTATTATCTACTTGTACTATGAAATATAGCTCGTCCTATTTTTAAAAAAATGTCAGTAATGTTATACTCCTTCAAAGAAGGCTAAAAAACATTGGAAATATTGCAGAAAGGTAGCAATTTCTATGTAGGTACTAATTGACCTGTTTCAGCATTTTCTTCAAACTCAACTAGAAAAAAAAAAAATTTTGTTTTATCGTTTTGGAACACACTGTATATTTAATCTAACAATATACTTAACAAGCCATTCTCGATTTTACCAAGATTATTAGTAGAGGTTTTTAAACTTATTCAAAGTGCAACGAAACCTCTTTAATTCGAGCCATTATTAGTACCTATCTCTTCTCACCTTTAGGAGATAAAAAACCAAAGAAAATGTAACAAACCTTCATAAAAATCCTAATTTCCTATTTCGTCCGCGTTTGTGTGCCCGCATGAAAGCATATTTACCTGACGGAATGGTTCACGGTGCGGTGCTAAAAACGTGCTAAGTAGAGCTTTATAATTTTTTATAGTATATTTTTAATATTATTTATTGGCTTATTTAAATGATTACATCTTTCTTTATATAAGATTTAAGCCAAAGAGATAAAGACTAAGAGATAACTTAGTAATAAAATTATCAAATATTATGGTTCAATAAAGTTTTATATTTCCTCGTTATCTATTATCCTAAATATGCAAAGAATAACCTTATTATTTTTAAGATATGTGGCAAACTACTACTTTGCCTGCAGTACGCACGGCCCAAGATTGAATTATAGCAGCATATCTTGACATAACATCAACTTATTGTCTTCAATGCATTTAACCATCTTTAACAGTAAGTGTTATCTATATTTTTAAACAATGAAATATTAAACAGGCATCTACATTACATTAAAAATAATTATTTTTGGTTACGTATCTTTTGTATTGAATTTTAATGATTTTTTTTTTATTTTTTACTGACAATACTGAAATTGTTTGTAGCAATCCTCCTTAGCCTAATGTACGTATTTCTGCTTTCGGCGTCTTTAGGCACATGTGTGGCAGGAGATTAAAAACTACAAGAAATGTATGACAATTGAACTGATTAAATAAAAATAATTGCAATGTCAAAATTGTCAGATTGTAGATAACTTAATGTATTTTAATAAAATTTTCCTAATCTATCCTAATTATGTTTGAGTTTGCCTCTGGTAGTTTTTTATAGTATATTTTTAATATTATTTATTGGCTTATTTAACTGTTTACATCTTTCTTTAGATATAAACTAAGCCAAAAAGATAATGTGCTACACATGTGCCTGAAGACACCGGAAGCAGAAATACTTATCGTACATTAGGCAAAGGAGGATTGCTACAATTTCAGTTTTATCAGTAAAAAATAAAAATGTTTTCATTAAAATTCAATAGAAAAGGTAATGTAGATGCTTGTTTAATATTTCATTATTTAAAAAAATTAGATAACTCTATTAAAAAGAACCTATCCAAAGATAATCAATAAGTTGAGGTTATGTCACGATATCCCGCTGTAATTCAATATTGGGCGGTACGTACTGTACGTAAAGTAGTTGTTCCTACATACATTCCTTTGCATATCTAGGATAATAGGTCCCGACGAAATATAAAACTTTACTGAACCATAATATTTGATAATTTCATTAATAATGTATCTCTTAGTAAACTTTTCGGCTTAATTCCTATAGTATCTACAGAGATCAGTTCTTGGACTCCTATTTTTTGTAGATGCTTCTGATATTCGCCCGTATATAAATTGGTTTTGTTCGTTTTACGCCGATTACACTAAAATATAAAATATACCCTATCCCGCCACTGGATACTTTTCTCTTCACAAACATTTTTCTACATCAACAGCGTTAACCGCTTCCTATTTCAATATGGAGCTGAAGTGATAACACTGAAAATTTTTCAGTGTGCGAAATCTTTGCGCGCAAATAAGAGCCTGTCTTTGTAACTGGTAATTATTTGACAATATGAACTGCCGAACTTTGTGTAAACTTTATAATGTCCACCGCATCCTTGAATTTGCGAATACTGCCAATTTAGTTCATGATGCAACTTTGCTATAAAATGTTCGAAGGCGTGTTACCGATATTCAATATTTCATTTGAAGCAGTCCAGTGTCACAACTTACAAAGAACATCTTGAACGCTTTGAGCTTCCGTATTTCAAAAGGACTTCTATGCCTTCTTGAGGCGAAACAGAGGAGAAATTCTCAAGGACGATCTAGTTACCGTATATATAAAAACTAAATAAAACACGCATAAATTAGACAACTCCAAATTTAAATTCAAGTGCTGTTCAGGAGGGGGTTACACGTTGAAAAAATACTCCATACCCATGGATATTGCTGCGGATCGAACCCAGACCATAATATACAATGTGATTGAGACGGGTGCATGTCACGCGTTCGAATATCCACGACCCCGAATTCCCATGACACCGAATGTCAGGGCATCGAATCCCACGACATCGAATTAGGCCCCGCCCTCTCGACTCAAACTGGTACCGAGGATGGAAGGACGCAGCTCAGTTCCCCTTACTTAACAAACATACTTAATAGTTTATATTTAGTATTTAGAAATTGAGATTGAATTAACTGAAAATTACTTCAGATGTGTTTAATTACGAGCCCTCTTAACCTAACCTAACCTAACCTAACCTAACCTAACCTAACCTAACCTAACCTAACCCAATCGTTATCATTTTCCGGTAAGAGTGGACAAGTAACCGAGTTAGGTATAAGGCTGGCCCCATGAAAATTAGAACATGATGTAGATACAGGGTGTCCCAACTATTTATATAGTGAATATTTTGTCCTTCCGGTACATAATACAAAAAGAATATGCTCAGAAAGAAATTTTTATGACATTTTATTACCTATGTATTAGTAGGTAATTATTTACTGAAAATTATAATTTATTTGTCTAAGTTAATGACGTTAGTATGGAGTTGAATATAAATCATAATACTATATTTATATCTAATTGATATGTTTCATATTATTTATACTTTCATTATTCATAGTGTGAATGAAGCAATAAGGGGAACTGAATTGTGGCCTTCTGTGTACGGCAATTCAGCTCGAAAGGGCGTGGCCTAATTCGATGTCGTGGGATTCGATGTCCTGACATTCGGTGTCGTGGAAATTCGGTGTCGTAGGCATTCGAACGCGTGACATGCTTCGATTGAGACACACTTCCACAAGACACTCTAGCCCAATGTGCTTTCAGAGCAATAAAGTGCATAACACTTATCATCCTATTCAGCGCCTCTATGAATGTAGGTACTAGACTAATTACAAGCTTCGAGCACATCAAATGAATGTCTGGCATGGAACTCGTTACTGTCTGATGCCTTATTCCTTTCACTTAATACATTTACATCTCATCATGGCAATTTCGAGGGTTCCATATAAAGGCCAAACATGTTGCCGAATTTTTATATCTCGAGACGGATACTTCGCACCGTTTACTTAAAAATATGGTGAATTATTAATGTAATGAACAAGCAGTGCTAATAATTTAAAAGCATAAAGTTGAAATTAAATATTTTAAATATTTAAAATGCCCAAAATGATTACTTTCTTAAATACAAGACGTTAAATTTTGTACTTATTTCAGCTGAAAAATACGTAGATACTTTAGTAATTAATTTTAAGGCAATTACGCAGCAAGGGGTATTTTTATAGTCAGCTTTAAAAATAAGTAAGCTTTCTGAGAATATGGCTATCTATACAAAATTCTCTAGACAATATTATTTTGTTTAAAATATTTCCGTATCTAAAGAACAGCTGTTTATAAAAAGGTTTGTAGCTTTTCATGATTTCCCCCAGGAAGTTTTTTGTATGTTTTATTCATCACAAAAATAATTTTTGCTAGCAATGAAATTATATATTTAGCTTAGTACTTATGATGATGAATAATAAGGGAAATAGCTTTGATGTGGGATGGTGCCCTTCCAGTAGGATATCAGTAGTAATACAATTTACATATTCTATTAGTTTCCTTGTAAGTCTTCTAAATATCATAATCTTGCTCTTGAAATGAAACACGTTGCAAGATGTAAACATCATTATTATAATAATATCCCTAGGAATGCTGCCAAATATAGAAATTCTAAATCTTCATGTATAAATCACGCATAAGGCCTTTACAATTTAAAAGTTACCTCTAGTTATCTGTACTACATTCTGGATAGACTAAATGGTGTCAGCTCACCATTTAGTCTATCCTCTTTTTCTTTAGACAGTTAAATCACAGAAAATGCATCTCATCGTTCTAGATCATTCTTATTCCTTAATTCATCAAGATGAGATTTTCTTTACTATGTACAGTTAAATAGTAACTTAATAATAAAATAAAATAAACTCTGCTCTGCTTGACGCTCATAATATAAATCAAGCTCTATTTGTCTACTGTATCTTTAAAATAGGACTAGTTATATATCTAGTTACTAATGGTTTCATGCAATTGACGATAGGCTAGTAGGAACTAGAAAATGTAATATAGTGAAATGTATAGCTACTGACAAGTACAGGAAATGCAATATCCAGTGAAACCATTGAGTACAATACAGGAGTATTAATCAGTGCTGGTGGAAAATGCTTATCTTTGTCGACACAGTCAGGTTACAATAAAAATAATAATAAGAATAATTGTTATCATTAAATATTACTGAGCTTTTAGTTTCTCAGATGCAAAAAAGCATGTGATTCCAAAAAATGAAAACGGTCTTGTTTAAAATGAGTTAGAATCACTTATATTAAGTGTTAAGTAAAAAGAAACATACTTACCATTATCGTAATATGGTGAATGGTAAGAACTGCAGAGTTACAAGAGTTTCTAAATCATCTTAATAAGCACCACATAAAGGTATATAGTGAAGAAGTAAAGGGCTATAGTGAAGAAGACAAATCAACACCTGTAAAGTCCAATCACCACCCAACAAGACACACCCTGCTATGCGAATATTAGTCCACCAGAGATTCATGTTAGCAGACGAAGAATACAGATCAGAGAGACTATAATCTGTTCCAACTGATTGTATAGCAAACGGATACTAAAATAAAGTCCTCGACTAAACCCTTCACAACCTCAATGTGATCCAGTCGGAAAAAGATTCAAGAATGAAATCTTCACAGCCACTACCATCTTACTATATATCTCGAGGGTTACGCATCTAATCGCCGAATTACTGATCACACATTAGCACATATAAAGGTAATAAACTTCATCAGTCTCTACCAATACCTAGTTAGATATTTAAATGCAGAAATATATACCTGAAGTCTGTATACCTGAAATAATTCTTAGTTGTAAACACTAGTAAATATCATTGGCTATTTTATTGATTTATTTTGTTTATTTCTAAATTAGTTTCGGTCCTATTAGCCAGCCTTCTTTCATATTTCAATTAATAGTTTGAGTCCCTATTTAATTAATATGTAAAATATAGGTACCTCTTTCCACCAAATTATTGACTTACCTACTATAAATTAAACAGTATATCTTCATATATGTTTTTCACTGAGCTTGTAAATTTTTACAAGTTTATATCTTGTCAGATAGACAATTCTTGGATTCGAACAAAATAAATAGCGGCTTATAACTCGAAAATAAATTAAAATTGTGTTGACCTCAATTTACTCAAATTGTTGACCTAATTTTTCTCAAAAACTGAGAACCTTACTTTCGGTGGACTTGCCATCAATCTTGTCCATAAGTTGACAAAATCCGATATCCGCAATCCAAATGAAAATGCTACACCCTGAACATTAACTAATTTATTTAAATAATAAATTGGCTAGCCCACCAAGTGCTGAAATCTTCGGTGAATACACTCTATGCCCTGCTGAATATTTGAAATAGTTCATTAACTAGTAATTCTCCTACTACCTGTTCGCTTTACATTTAACGGGACCTCTAGCTTTAAACAATGCTTTCGACAGCAAAACTTATTCATTTAATGCTATTTTCCCATAATACAAAACCATGTATCCAAACCTATTTGAATGAACTCCCTAGGGAATTATTTATTGATAAGTGTTATATCAACTTTTACATAACTTAAATAGAGTTAGAGTTCCATTAAGCCCAGTAACTCCTGGGCTCAGCGAAAAGTAATATGCCGTGTCTTTTGTCACAGAGCTCGAAAGGCACCTAGATTCGACTTTATTTTCAATGAAAACACGAGATCCGTTTTATTAAATACTTGCCGGCACATCATTCAAATCCTCAGTGGAGATGAAATCCTCAAATTTTTATTGTCAAAATGAGTTTTAATTGTAAGTTGCTTAACATTTTTAATCTTATTAGATTTCATTTAAAGGTTGATTTTTGATCAATAATTACAGAGAACTTTTATTAGAAAGCTAAAAGATAATTAGTTACCTATCAGTTATTAAATATTGGGAAATACTATCACCATCAGTCCGATGATTACGTTTAAAATACTATTGCATAATGTCTGGAACATTTTTATGTGATGTAGAGTAATTTAGCAGTATATTAATATGAATCCTCTAAAGAAACTGATGTACTTGCGTTAACTTTTTTTTAAATGTTAATAAAATTCTATGCTATATCATATCAATTCAATATGTAGGTATAAGAAGAGCAAGTAACAAAAGGCAAGTGTACAATTGATCTAAGATAAAAAGGTATAGATAAATCTGATGAGTGATGATAGAGATGAATCTGAAATCTGATGGTAAATCTATGTTAGCTATGCATTAACACTTTTACTTCCAATCCACTAACTTGTAAAACATTGGCCGAAGTCCAAATCCAGTAATAGAGTAATCCAAAGAGTTTAAGACAAAATAATACTCAACAGTTCGATAATATTAGTTAGAATTCTGTCGGTATTGATAATTGCTTTCTAATATGTAAGCTCTGCTGAAAAATATATTCTTTATTTACCGAACATTAGAAAGAAGTTATTTTTACTAACAAAAAAGTAATATATAATAAATGGATGAGATAGATAAAAATTTGAACATGCACAATACAATGCCTTTCAAAATATGAATTAATTGAATTTTATTTTGAAATAGGGGATACAATATTCATTGCCATTTTACATAATGTGTCCATTTTTTCTAATGTCAACTAGAAGGAAATCGACTAGAAAGTCAACTAGAAAATGTAGAATCTATATATGATATATTTATGACATTACGTTTTATTTTATTTTTTTTATTAGTGAGCAAGTTATCTCACTTTTTTATTTCGTCTATAAATATTTTGTCACTGAAAGAAGTCAAGCGAAGTTAACATCGACATATTTTTATTTTTTCATCTTATCTAGGTATCTAGCCCCCTAGATTTTATTTATAGGCCGATTGTTTGGATTTCAAAATGAATTTCATCGTTGTAACCTAACCCAGACTTCTAAACACGATCCGGATGCACAGTTACCTAAAAGTAATTTATTCCAGTATCAAAAGTTTAGATTGCCACTGAATTGGGGTCTTGTTAGCAGCACAGTTTTGGCACACGTGTTTCCGCCACCAGCTATCTTAGACGCGGATACGGACTTAAACCTATTGACCCTACACTCCAAGTTCCCGGTCACGTGTTCGCAACACTAACTTACTCTTGTTACTCGCAATTTAAGCTGTGTAATTTATACCAAAGATAAGATAGCATTTACCAACTTATCAATTTGAAACTAATTTACATATCTAACAAGCTTGAAGCTCTATTAGTTTGTGGATATATTGATTTCCTGAATTCACCCTATTTCCTAAGTGAAAATTTGTCATTACATTTCATTCCAATGGAGTGCATAATTTACTGAAATGTAGGATTTTCGGTATACTTCTCGCATGTAATACCACTCGAGTAAAGTTATTTTTTATTTGAATGTATTTGATTTATCTTTATCATATTAGACTATTGAATGTCGATTCAATCGACACTATTGAATGTCGATTTCCGGGACAAGACGAGATGAGATTAATTTTAATTTAACGAAAGGGGGAGGAGGCAAGATAGAAAAAGACATCTCTATTTTATATTTCACCTCAATAACGTTTATTATTATGTACTTTACTTATATACTATTACAATGTGTTGAAAACAAAATGTCAAAAAAAAAAAAGTCAACATCGAGGAGTGTATATATTATAAACGAAAATGTTTTAACTGTTATGATATATGACTTTGTTTTCCTTGTTACTTATAACTATAACCTCGATTGTAAGTAACATGTAACACAGGAACTTTATTTAGTCATAATAATTAAGAGTCCATTCACTGGTCCGAAATAAGCCCAAAATCGGCGTTCGTCTCGTGTCTAATTATAAAAAAACTATAAAAGATAGCGATTTTTAGTAAAAAAGTATTGAAAGATATGACTTTAATCTAAATCCCTATAGTAGTAATTTTTTGTAATTCTTTTTATTTTTAAAATTCCAGGCAAACAATAGCGTAATAGCTAAAATAGCGTATTTTCAAAAATTATTTTCTCTAAAATACATGTATTAAACAAAAATTTGCTACTATAGGGATCTAGTTTATCTTTTGATCTTTCCGGTGATATATAATTTATAACATTAAAAAGAAATTTTGTTGCAATTATAAGACAAATCCGGTACCCTTACAATTAGGGCTAACTTTATTTCCATGTGCCTTTTTACTTCGGCTTTACGTGCACCTCCGAAATCTAAATAATTCGGTAGTGGAAATATGTAAGTCTTCACCCATCGGCTACCCAACCAAGGCTGATAACAACAGGCTTTTAATTCTTAGTAGTCAGTATCAAAAAATAAATGAGTTGTGAGATAACAAAGGTTTCTGTCAGATAATTATTTATTTAAATAATGGCCATGATTAATATCATAAACTTTTTTATTATTAGATAAGACTTACTTGTGTTTATGAATTTCAATTCTGTTATGTGCTTCGGATATAAAATTATGTGCTTTAGTGGCACAAAAACCAGTTAAAAATTAAAAATTATCAATTATCAAAATCAAGAATTATTTTGATTTGCTATATTTTCATAATAGATCAAGGCTAACATTAGGCTCAGGCTCTGGGAAAATGGGTGGAACCAGAACATAGGAATTACTGGTTTTTAAAACAAGGACAGAATCATGAGAAAGCACTCATGGAAGGTCCTTTGCAGAGAAGAACTGTGGAGATGCTGGGCATGAGTAAAACTCGGCTCAGGGCATGACTGGGCTCATAACAGGGCACTGCCATCTCAAGAAACATCTCTATAATTTAATATTAACAGAAAGCCAGTATGTCAGGGCTGTGATGATGCAGATGAGACTGTGCTTCACAGCCTAAGTGAATGTGAAGGCTACGTTGGTATGAGCCTAACGCTCCTGGATAAACCATTTTTGGAATCTTGCGAGCTAAGAGAAATTTCAGCGAGTAGACTTTAGGATTTTATGCAAAGAACAGAGATACTCACTGAATAGTAAACCAGCGAGATGCACAATAGGCCCAGATGTAGCCGCAGTGCTTTGGAACTTGCTGTAGAAGAACCGAACCACAGGAGAAAAAATAAGAAGAAGATGGCTAACATTTAGCGGCTTGAAAGAGTTTGGTAATGATCTTCCCCCTTGAACACAGGATACACTGGCACTTTCGGTTATATAGTTAGGATAATGTAGTTTATTTGTTTTAGACAATTATATTATTTTTTATAGGCGTATTTTTCAATATTATTAAACTTTAATAAAATACTTGTAGTACCTAATAGTAAGCAATAATCAATAATTTCATACAAATATAATGAGAAATGAATATAACATGTGAACTGGCTCATACATTCCTTAATTTGGTTTAGCTATCTGGAGAAAATCTTACCTAGATAATATATAAGCTAAGTTATACATTGATAGTAGATATCGTACAGGGAATAATATACTCGTATTATACTGGTATATATTTAAACTGGTTAATAATGGAAGATCGTAGGCAGCTTCATCTCGCAATTTTTCTGCTTAAAATATTTAGAGAATCAGAACTGAGCTCTCCTATTAGGAATATTTTCACTTTTCGATTACAGATTCATCGTGTAAATTTGCGTAATGTCTCTAAGTTGACCATGCCTCAGCATCACACTGCTCTTTTTAGGAGAAGTTTTCATTTTAATGCAGTATTGTTATATAACTCTCTCTCTAGCGACCTTCTACAAATGTCATTGTACTCTTTTAAAAAACACTTTAAAAATCAATTTTTTTAATGTTTCAACCCTTTCAAATATTGTTCCATTGATTTTTTTTTATTGCCTTTATTTGTAAATGTTCTAACAGTTATACATTTAATAATTTAAATAGTTAATGTCTTTCGGTCGATGCCTTCTTCAGGTATTTATTTTTATTAAAGTTTTTCTATGAATTTCTACTTGCTGCATCTTGGTTGAGTAGAGTAGCTACTTAGCTAGACTTCGCCAAGTTGCAAGCAAGGTTAAATGTATTTATTTTCTAATGTATATTTTCTTAGTAATTGTGATAAATAAAGTCGATTTATTATTATTATTATTATTATTATTATTATTATTATTATTATACCTAAGCCAACAAAGTGTAGTAAGTATGTTTTACCACATGAGAGTGAAATTGCAAATCTCACCTACGGTTCGTCTTGGAATTATTCAATAATGGTGAAAATCCAATTACCACACGTATTTTATACGAAATTTTATCTACAATCCTGCGGCGAGGTATGAGAAAGAACAGTTTTGCTCAGTGGTGTTTGACAAAAAAAATGGAAAAGGTTGATGAAACATTTGAAAATTTCCTTTTTTTCCTTTAATTTTTAGTTGTGTTTAATTTTAATATTTTTTATTTATATTCCTCTACAAATTTTAATCTTACAATTTGATTCTCTATAGAAAAGAAAATAGTGCTGTTTTGCTTACTTCTTCCACACTGCTATTTGATAAAGAAACTATGATGCAGACATTGTATAGCGATTTCTGTCAACTAGTTTTCTTGAAAACCTCTTAAGGGCTTTGTTATCCATCTGTCGCATTAAATATTTCCAGTGCTGAAGTGTTGCGAGCAACCTGTAATATGGATCACGTTTTTTGTCGATATCAGTTAAAACATTTCAGTTATAGAACGTGACAGATGTAGTTTAAGTTACTTTTGAAACTCTGTCGATATATCTTATGCATTTGCATTTTCTTTAATATTGAATTGGATAGAATATTGATTCTGCTAGTAAGATTAATCACTTTAGATGAATAAAATTATTATTTTCAGTGCATAAATGATTTCTATTTTATTGCAACTGCAATCCCTAGATATTTTAGTGTTAATTGAATATTATCCATACAATATATTTCTGTTCTATATACTAAGTAGCTATATCGTTTACATAAAATGGGAGTATGTGTCTTTTGAAATAAATTGTCTAAATTTCTCTTGGTTGTAGAAATACCTAACTGGGTAAAGCTACCGCTGACCGCTGGCTAAAAGTACAGTAGTATTTTCAGACACATCCAAGACTTGTTTGAGTATTTACTGTAAGGAGAAAAGTTGGATAGGTTTTGGATCAAAAAAGAATTGAAATATCATATTATTAATTATCTTGAATTATTATTGATTTTTGTTGGACTGAAATGTTTTGCACACGCTGCATAGAAATGTTCAGTTTTGTTAAAGAGTGGCAACACCACCGCCATTTTATACATCAATTGTATGGGGAGGTGTCAAACATAGAAAATTATCCAAATTAGCTCGAGAGATATGGATTTTCTAGCCACTTATATGGAATCAGAGCAAAATATCGAATCCAATAGGGAATCTAGATAAAAAATATAGAAACAGAATATAGTCTGAATGAGATAGCATTTCAAGAAATAACACTAAAATTTGGAATTCCAGATATACCTAGATCTGTTTGCTTCGAAACTCAACGCCAACTGCTCTCAGTATGTATCTTGGAAAAGGGATCTTGATTCAATTAGAGTTGGCGCCTTCATGATATCTTGGCCAGAATTTTACTTTTATGCCTTTTCTCCCTTCCCGCTAATAGGGAAAGTATTACCTCTTCAAATCAAAAGTACACTACACTTACAATTCAAAGACCACGATTTAAATTTTTAAAGTTTATCCAAAACCTCTGTGGTTTTCGATATCCTCTCAAATAGAATATTGTCGTTCCTATGCTCTTCTGGTTAGACCGGATTTTGTCGTCAACTTTACTACTTTAAAAAGATCACCCTCTGTATTATTGCATTTTTGGATTGCATTGCATCTAATTTTAGGTCAACTTTAATCAAATTTACTTATTCCTAAAATTAACGTTTTAGAGAGATTTAATTGAAAAAAAAATCAGATCAAAGATAGAGATAGCAAATCAAGATAGATAGAGCGACAATATTCAAAAGAGAATAATTAAATTCATAAGCTTTATAACCATACCTTCAAGGTTACTGAATATCATACAGTGTGGTAAAAATGTAATATCAAGTTAGATCGATTGCAAACCATGAAAACCTGATTTTTTTAATGGGTAACCCGTATATTTTTCCAAATTTAGATGCGGAATTGTATGTTTCGATAGATAGATTAGTTCCCTATATCAGTCTATCTCTTTTATCACTATACACCACTGGTTATTAAAATAATCCGACAATATCTGATGGGGAAGTTGAATTACATCGAACTTCTAAAATACGTAAATACTAATTAATCTTCATGGCCATTTAGAAAAACTATCTTCATAAATTTTATTTGTTTATTATTATTTTTTTTTATATCAGAAGTGAATGAATGAAGATACAACTGCAACTAATCCATTGAAATAGGATCTCACAACTAATCTCACTTACACTGAATTGCCTTTATATTAAACACTGTTTTGTCTTTATCTTTAAAATTTTTAGGCAATACAATATCGCATTAATATAAGATGTACCAGACAACAGCAGTATACAGGGTGTCCCACGAAGAACTGCGGCGATCGATCTCTTGAAAAGTGGCCGTTGGAAAATTTTGAAAATTTGGTAGTATACTAATGTCGATAGGGGCAATTCGGCTAAAATATTTTCAAAATGGTGGGACTTCCTGTTATATTGGAAGTTCCTTTCTGGATTCTACGTCAAATTCTAAACACATTCCATGTGTGATACCTTAGACTAACGGTTTTTGACATATTTCCAATTTTGACTGTACGATAGCCACTATAATTTAACTTGGGCGATTTCTTTGTAGAAAATGATCTACTTTAACAGACTTCGTATAATATTTTGATTATTATTAACACAGGGTGTTCAACAACCCTCGCAACAAACAAAATAAAAATGAAATTGAAAAACTGTCAAAAGTTAATTTTGAACTGGGAACTGTTTTTTATTATTTTATCTTATTCAGCATTAAAAATAAGTATAATTTTGTATAAAGGCATCTCTTCCGAAATTTGTAGTACAGTTAAAAATCGAGCTTACCAGATCACAGTAACAACCATAGAAGATTGAACAATTAAACTATACCCAACATCACTATAGTAGAATCGTTTACGTCGAACTTCTAATTGAAATATCCGCACACAATGAAGACGTTATAATATATAGTCTGCCACTTGATGAGGGTTCTGGTAAACATCGATGCTGGACAATATAACAAAACACGCGAGACTGTGCCTCTATTCACTCTATTGCCTGTTATTGATTGTAGGCATTATGTACCCTTATTATAAGACAATTAATGGTTTCCTGTGATACGTCAATGTAAATCTATAAAATATATCTTATATAAATATGTTTTATTAATTGTTACTGTTAATTTAACGTTATACTCTCCAACATCTTTGCTACAATTTGCAGAAATTTTACTTGGATGTATAAGATGTTTTAACGATTCGACCTATAACGATTTAACGATTCTATTTGAGTGTCATTAGTTACTTAGTAGTCAGTCAGTTAACTTATTTTATGGTATCCACCGTTTAAGAGAATTTTGGGCTTCATAAAGATTATGAAACTTTTGGAACTAATGTTCCTCCTCCAATTTACTTTCTTTCTTAAGGATTCACAACAATCAACATACTAAGTTGATTGTAACATCATATTGTCTTTATCATTGTGTTACATTCCTAGTTTTCCCTGCATTAAATTTTTTGTTTTAATTAGATGTATATTATTTATATCTCTTTTTTAAGTTACATTTTTGTATTTCTACAGTAGTGCAAATATTATTTATTCTTCTCTGTGTATTGTTGTATGAGTATTGTTACTCTCCGTTTTTCAGTTAGATTTTTGATTTTCCAATTTGAAAAATAATAATTTCATCAAGAATTGAGGTTGGAAGATGTTTCTCTTAACTGTCAACTTTCTGGTAATTGTTATTTAACTCTATTTTTTTAGAAATATTGTAGCGTTAATTTAGGAAAATAACTGTCAAACACATAAAAGTACTATCTATACCTTCTCGTGAAATGATGAGAGTATTCTATAAGATAAAAAAATATTAGTACCTATTAGAGAAATACTTTGTAGCGTTTGTAGCCCAGCAACGAATTGATATTTTTTTTCTAACGCATTGTGCTTATGGAGCACTCTTCTCCCTTACTATTAGAGCTAGCTCAAAACCTATATCAATGTATTCGTGAGATCTGTTGAAAATGCACGACAAAGGTGTTCGATTTAAACAAAATTAGTTGTGCTACACCTTTTTTTTGGGGGGGGGGGACACATCCCTTGGAACACCCTCTATAAATATCAGTAATACGAAAATATGGGAGACATATTTTCATATTACTGACATTAAACTTGACTAAATTAAAACAAAAATTGATTTGATGGCGAGCCGGTGGCTCAGGGCTTAGCGTCTCGATCGCTTCACCCAGAGGTCGTGGGTTCTAATTCCCATTCCACCAACAATTTTTAATTAAATTGTTTACTCCTAGATCAAGGCTTATTCGCAGGGATGGCTTGGCAACCATCCTGGAGATTGGCCTAGGATGGGAAGAATGTCCACTTGGTGTTAATGTGAGAGATTAAAATCAGTTGAGGTTTGACTGTCCCCTTAACTAATGAGATTTCCAGGTTTCCCTTATTCCAGCACTGAATGGTGGTTAGGGCCTACCAACGTAAGTCGTTCCTGAAGCGCAAATAGGGGCCGCGAAATAATAATATGCCGCCCCCTCTCCCACACAAGTCTCAGGCATACGGGTTAATCCTTGTGATTAGAATGAGGGGTAGAGATATTATTATTATTATTATTATTATTATTATTATTATTATTATTATTATTATTATTATTTTTATTATTATTATTATTAATTGTCCAAGCAATTTACCTTATTTCCATTTAAAACGCCACAACATACGTTTATATTAATCAAACTTTTCGTTGTATTAAGACGGTAGTAGCTAAATTCTCTTCAAAGTACATATATACCTAAACTAACCAAAATAAATGATATATTTGGCGTGTAGGGTAATTTATTATATTGTTATAATCCCTCAAAACTGTAGGTACTGCAGAAAAACAAAAGCGCTCCCAACAGAGATATCCAAAACATATTTTTTATTTTCGTCACGTTGGATATAATTTATATCCTTACATAAAGCCCCTGGGAAAGACTATTGTCCCACATTTTAATTCCGGAATTGTATTAAAATGTCGAAATGAGATAAAAAAATTGTTATATGCATTTTGTTTCCTTATATTATGTTTATAACTATTTGAATTGGAATAAATGAACACATAAGATAATATCCACTCATTTCTAAACAATAAAGATGGTAGCATTGCATTGGTATATTTTAAAATTATATATTAGCCAGTAGAGTTAAATTAGCAATAGAAATATATTTAGCAAATAACTACGAATAATAAGGACATCATTAGATCTTCCATCTGAAAACGCCTTATTTAAATAAGCACTAAAACAAATCAAGCCAAAACAGCTATTCTCCTGGCTATATGTCACGCCGAGCGCTGAATTACAAAACAAAATTTGCCGTATTTAGGTCTAACATAGTTAGAATCAAAAATACAAAGATTCGGATTGCAACGACAACTACGATGTGTTTATTTATACATAGGTATCGATAAACAAAGAAAAAATATATTATTCTACAACATATCATTGTGTTTGTTGTATTCGATTAGACGTTTTTAATATTCTGTTTTAACAAAGAGCAGAAGGACCACCATTATAATATCTGCGTGATAGTACAATTGCTGCTGCAAGCATATCTATGCTTCGGTCCATTTCGTGATTTACACTGCCGTTGGGTTGGCAACGGTCCAGCAATATTTCGCACCAGCTAAAATCTGTAAGCTTCAGCAGTCATAGGAACTTATATTCAGGCTGAGACAACTCGTGTCGATATCGTGGAAATGGCGCACAGCCTGGGCCAAGGACTCTCCAATGCCTGCCGGTTTTTCCATGATTAATGAGCAATATTGTGTGCATTTATTTGTATTTGGCACTGACCATTTATTTGGTTTATAGCGAAATATTTTTGGCTTTATATTGCACATAAATGTGTTACTTCTACCTAAGAAAATACTAGTCTTTGCTGCAGATGATTCTAAATTTTATTTTGTGCATTTTCTCATATGTAAGTCTCTGATATATGTATCTACAGTTATATACAGTCTTGGAAATGTTTATACCAGCGGACCAGCAGGTAATAATGAGTACTTGAGCCAAAATTCTCGCAAAGGTTTCTGAAAAAAAATTCTCTTATAAAACGAAAATGCCTCAATCGATTTGAATTAAATTTGTCTTATGAATATTCAGATTAGAAGGCGATTGGTGTCTATAAAAGTTGCATAAACTGCGATAATGTGTTAAAAAAAATACGAAAAATGTATTTCTCTAACATTATTTGAATAGTAATAATTACCATATGCAAATCTATAAGAAATCCACACAGAATTTATTTGATTTATTTTTATTATGAATGGTGTAGTATCTGGCCTAAGTGATTCTGTTTACACTCGTTCATCAGTTCCAATTCTTCTGAATTAGTAAATATATTATAAAATCTTTATTACTATAACCCAATCGAACCATTATTATAAAATAGAAACAAGGAATAGCTGAAATAGAAGGCTTATCTAAAATGTTAAAAATTGCGTTTAATTTTATTTGAAAGTTTCTTGCAATAAAGGAAATATTACTACGAGTATATCCACCAAAATAAACAAAAACTATTGAAAATTCGTGTAAATAAAAAAAATGGAAATATCGCAAACACTAGAATAGTTAGATAGATATAAGGACATATTCGTACAATTGATAGACTCCTTACTCCTGGGTCTAATAATTGTACTTACAGGGTGCTCTATTAAAAAAAATGTTTGGCTTAAGGTGGAACGAACGGAAAAATGTATAAAGGAAAATAAGTATAATGAAAATGAAATATGAGTAGTGCTACAAATACAGCATAATAAACATAACAAATATACATGGGTCAATAACTGGGAAACAACAGATGCACGTATTTCAAGGAAACAATTTTATATTAATAATTTATATATTATTTTTTTAAAGTAGACTTAGTTTGTTGCTCCAAAACAATAGAAAAATTACCAATTTTCTCATAAACCATTGAGGTTAGGTATATTACGTTTTGATGAGAGTAGGTCTAAAATTAAATATACAATTGAAAAATATTATTATATACATGGTATTTCATATAAAATAAAAGTTATTATGAATTTCCTATAGAACCGGAAGTGCGTCATAATTTCATTGAATTCAAAATTGTTTAAAACTTTCTAGACAAATTTCCACAAAGAACTTCCAAGTAGGTTCTGATATTCAGCTAACTACCTGTCGTTCAAAAAGCTGGATTATAAGTGCCCTACTCATAATCACTGTCATGAGCATGAAGCAAGTTGCCACCAATCTTAATTGTAATTCTCTCTAATTTCCTGTCGTTACTATTTGTGCACTTAAAGGCCCAACGGACACAACAATTTACCGTTACATCAGTCTCACAAAGGCACATAGTTTTATTCCTATACACACAAAATTCACAAAAGAATCAACTATGTAAAATCCAATGGTTTGCCACCAATTGAATAGCAAATTCGGCAGAAGAGACTATACAACTCCAGTAGCCAATTACGAGTCTCCTGTCTTTAGTGGTCTAAGATAACCCTATAATTTATATTTTTTTTACAACTGCACCGATGATTCAGTTTGTTTCACAGGTAAAACTACTCATTTGAAATAAACATAATCTTTTCTATTCTGCTAATATCAACTGTATAATTCCAGTATAAAAGTGCTGTAATCTTCAGGGAAATTTAATAAAAATGTAAATATTTTGGTAATACCTCTTCTTATCCTAGCAAACGCTTTTCCAGGTCTAATAAACATATTTAAAACTTATATTTATCCTTTTTGTCCTTACTTCTTTAATTGCCCAAATATAAACATATGCAGTCATACCGGGATATCAAAAATTATCTTGGTCAAGGGTGGTTGTGGAATGTAAAACGTGTCTCTTACTTTAAATTTGAAATAATTATGTCACTGTCACACTGACATCATCAATAACCTACAAATTTCATACCTATTTATTTCAGTTGTAAAACAATAATGAACTACAAATTATGAAATAACTGTTTTAGTAACAAGAAAAACTAAATTACAGTAATTGTTGGAAATGTCCCCCGTTTTATTCGATGCACAAGTTGACGCGCCTCCTCATGCTGTGAAAAGCGTTTTTAGCATTTCTGGCGTTATGGTTGCACATTGCTGAACAATTCTTTGTTGCAGTTCTTGCAAATTATTTACCGGAGTTGCGAAAATCTTGTTTTTTAAGTAAGGAAATATAAAATAGTCCATAATTGGTCAAACAAGGTGATCTCGGAGGAAACTCAACTTCTGTATGCAAACTTATCAGCCGGTCATCAAAAAGCAATATTTTCTCGTGTAGTATGTGCTGTTGCACCGTCATGCTGGAAATAACCGTACCGAAGTTCATCATCGTTTAACTGTTGCACAAATTCAGCCAAAAAGTTGTGTCTGTACCTTTCTGCGTTGACGGTGAAATCGAAAAAAATTGGCCCAATTATTCTTCTGCGAGAAACTGCCATCCAAACACCAATTTTTTGAGCATGTAGTGGCGATTCAGTAAAAACATGAGGGTTATCATTGCTCCACATTCGCATATTTTGAGAATTGATGTATCCCGAAAGGTGGAACCACGCTTCGTCAGAAACAAAAGTTAAGTCCAGAAGATCGTCATTCATTAAATTATTGACAAACCAATGGCAGTAAGCAAGGCGTCTGGGGTGGTCTGTGGGCAGAAGAGCTTGATGTGCTTGCATCTTATATGGATGCATGTTCAAGTCTTTCTTTAAAATCTTATGACATGTTCCACAAGAAAGTCCAATTTCCTGAGAAAAACGTTTCAAAGGTTTTGCAAGCTCCTCTTCCATACGTTGACGAACGTCATTGACAACTTCTTCTGTACGAACTCTTGGTCTTCCAGCACCTTTTTTATGAGTCACACAACCAGTTTCGCGAAAGACTTCAACACAATTTGTAAGGCACGCATAAAAATTGTCCGGTAATATTGCCACGTTTGGGAAGTGCTCTCGAAAATTGTCCAAACACAAACGTTGACTGTATTGCCAATTTCAGCGCAATGACTTGACAGATTCTGACACAACAAAACATATTCAAAAATTTAAAGTAAGACACACGTTTTACATTCCACAACCACCCTTGACCAAGATAATTTTTGATATCCCGGTATCAATAATAAATCCACTAGTAGCGGACTAAGTTAGCAGTATCACAGACAAAAACTACTTTCTTGTGTGTGACAGCATGATATACAACAGTTTATTTCAAAATCAGTAAATAAGAAATTTACCGTTTGCTTACCTTTTATTGTATGTTATGAATTTTCTCTCATTAGAGTGTTAGAGATGGGGATTATTCTTCTATAATTACTGCATTATTTATTTTTTCTTTTAAAACATTGGTTCTATAGTGGAACCCAATTGTCTTACAGTAAATAAGATTCTAATTAACACTTTCCCCACTCCAATTTAATTACATAAATTTCACTGCCTCACTGTCTCAAATATCTCTCATCAGTGTTATTTGCCTTATAAATTCAGTTGCAGAATATCAAAAATGCCGGTCTTGTAAAGAAGATTACGTGTTAGAAGCTAACTGTATTCCCCAGTGATACATCGGAAACTCCTAAACTTTCAACTTTTATCTATATATACTAACCGAGAGCTGATAAAACCACTATGCAAGGTTGTGTAAAACTTACAGAATAAACCTCTTGAATAAAATCTCTTCTGACCATATGTTTAGTGTCTACTGTTTACCTACTTACTTATGTAGGTATTAAGGTAGTAATATGATTCATAGTTTCTTTTGGGATTACATCACCTGTAAAATAACAAAAAGCAGGTAACCAGAATCATACAAATTAAGTGCAGTATCAAGGCAAACTTCTAAACTTTGCCCCAAAAATCCATCGTATGATATGCAATAAAATAAATATTTGATACATTATCTAAATTTCATCAGTGGTTTTTCAGTTTTATTTATCAATAATTATCAATTATATTTATTTTATTGCACATATTTCTTAACTTATATTTTCTTCACTGAGTGTCGAGGTGGGCCGGCACATTTACTTAGAACAAATTAGAGTTCTGAAAGCAGTCTAATAGAACATACAGTGTTTTTTTGGGGCAAACTTTAGAAGTTTGCCTTGATCCTGCACTTTGAATATTTAATTTGTATGCTTTGGTTTTCTGTTTTTTTGTTATTTTACAGGTGGTGTAACCCTAAAAGAAACGAAACTATGAATCATGAAAACGCACCACATTACCGAAATACGAAATACGTTACAGACATTAGGTAGTAATATATTGGAAGGTCCATTTTTTTTTTTTGTATATCTTATTTTGTTAGTTAAATCTCCGTCGTGGTTTAACTCGGGTTAAGTTTTAAGTCGCGTATGCATCTGTATTCCGGCGATTACATGGATGATGTTAATTTTGGCAATATTCGATCCATTTTATGGGGAAGCTAAACTTAAAATCATAGACGCATTGTATTTAATTGTCTATATTCATAAAGAGATTATATTTGGCCATGAACCAGGCATTGTTGGTTTAACTATTTTATGTTGGTAGTTGTGAGACATTGTTACATTGCCTGTGGAGTAGTTGTTTTCGGCATCTCCTTCAAATGTTTTAGTTGTCTTATGCCTGTGTACCTACTAAAAATATGTTTCTTAAAAATGTTTTCTTGGTATTGGCAAAAATACGATATTTGGTACTTACTGAGGAACTGTGGATTAATATTTCCCTTTGTAGTTGTATTAAGTCAGAATTGTCCGTTTGTACATTATTTAGATATTTATGATCTATAGGGTGATAATTAACTCACCAACAAACTTTGTCAGGTGAAAGCTCATGTAATTTTAAGTAAACTTAAAAGAAAAAGAAGTTGCTTTTTTAAAGACTTCGTGTCTCAAGATGCCCCATGCAAAATGCCTGACTTACATGTTAGATTATGTGCTATTCTCAGTGTGCTTATCGAAGGATTATCAGTGACAGCATTAATTACAGTTTCTTTCTGTTCTGTATTAACTGCATGGGATCGAATAGCTTTTGAAAACAGATAATAATCATACTCCAGGTAAGATTATTATCTATTTTTCTGAATCTACGGAAACTTCCAGCAAAAACTGAGTGATGCGGTACGTGACTATGTGGAAATCTTTCGGAATATTCTCGTACTGATTGGCGTGTATTTCCATTTCAATAAACATACACAAAAGTTATATCACTATACACTTGAGTGCTTTAATAAGCGTACATTTTCAGTTGTAGCTAACTGTGCATATGTAATAAATAACAGTAACAGCAAACTAACAGCTAACAGATGTATTTGCGAGCTTCTTTCTAGAGAAACTTTTGTTAGTAATAAATAATGACAATGTATATTTCTGTATTATTATTGACTTAAATAATCGAAATCAGACATTATGTCCAAGTAACTTTTTCCTAATATTAAGTGAGCTTTCATCTGATAAAATTTTTTGGTGAGCTAATAATTCACTATGTATATGAAAATTGCTACCACACACGTACATGAAGACACTGGAAGCAAAAATACGTATGGTACATAGGAGAAGTACAATAAGAAGAACTACAGCAATTTCAGTTTTTATCAACAAATAATTTATAAGAGAAATGACAAAAAAAAATGTTTCTTAAGCTATTGTTTTTGGTATGGGCAAAAATACGATTTTTAATACATACTGAGGAACTGTGGATTAAATGTGGCAGATAGTCAAATGTCTACGACATTTTTTAACTACATTTTACAAACCAATCATTATTGCAACCCTTTTTATAATATAAGAATTATTAGAATATTCCAGCAGTTGAAAAGATTTTGCACAATATATAAAAGAACGTATAGATTAAAGCCGTAACTATTTCAATATATAAATACTATTACTTATATATTGTTGTGATCATAAAGTAAAGCGACTTTTAAATAAAGAATGGTATACAGGGTACCCCATTTCAAAATACAAAAGTTTATCATATATAAAAACGATAAACATTGAATTTCGTAACAGATGTAAATGGATTACTAGTGAAACTATTGAACTAGGCAAAAGAGTTAAAAATTTACACTGGCTGAAGCAACAGTATTATGACTCAAAATTAGAAATTGAGTACAAAAAATTATTTAAATTTTATAAAAACCAGTTAAGCATAGAAAGAAAAATGTACTATCAAAATTCTATTGTAAACAAAACAGATCCACTACAAAAACAAAAATATATTTGGAATCTTGTCAAGCAAAAAACCGGTAAAGCAAATAATATCAATGTAATTAAATTACAAATCGGAGATCAAATTGTTACAAATGAATATCGAGTTGCAAATAACTTTGTCAATCGTTTTAGTAATTCAGCTAAATTAGCAAGTGAATTAAGCTTTAGTAATACTAGTTCGCAGTGTACAAAATGTATAGTGCAAAATAGTAGTTCTTTTTATTTCAACCCTGTAACAGCACAGGAAGTAATGGAGGTAATAAATAAACTAAAAAATACTAACTCTATGGGTGTGGACTGTATATCAACAAGGATTGTGAAAGATGTTGCACGTTATATTGCGGAGCCGCTGAGTAGGTTAATAAATTTATCTATTGAGACTGGAAAATATCCGGATCAATTCAAATTAGGGCTCGTTTCACCTATTTACAAAAAAGATGACCCTTTGTCAATTGATAACTATAGACAGATAACGATATCCAGTGTATTTGCTAAAGTTGTTGAAAAGTCTATGTACAATAGAATGATCGCCTACTTAGGCAAATATAGGTTAATATCGAAGTGTCAGAATGGTTTCTATCCTGGTAGGTCTACAGAGTGTGCAGTTAGTGAATTTGTAGAATATCTTTATAAACATCTAGATAATAGGAAATCAGTTGGAGCACTTTTTTTCGATCTTACTAAGGGCTTTGATTGCTTAAACCTGAAATATGTTGAAACCAAATTATATGCATTGGGATTTCGTGGGAAAGTCCTTTCTTGGCTGATGTCATATCTGGAACATCGCAAAATTGTTGTCAGATTAGGTCAAACTACTTCAACAGAGAGTGAAGTGGGGTTCCTCAGGGCTCTTTGTTGGGGCCTTTAATATTTCTAATGTTTATATATGACCTGCCGGCTTTTATGAATGCAAATTGTATTGTACTATACGCTGATCATGTGTCACTAGCAACCAATGGTAATACTACTGATGAACTCTTATATAAATTGAAGCGCCTTTATAGCAGATTTAATGAGTGGTGTTTAGCCAATCATTTAATATTAAATATTAAAAAAACTGTTCTAATGAAATTTAATATGATACATAATCCTAGTTCAACCTTACAGGTTACAATTGATGATTTAAATATCACCTCAGTTGATCTCGCCAAATTTCTCGGTACTTTTATTGACTCATCATTGTTATTTAATAATTGTATTAATTATATTTGTAAACGGGTCAATAGTGGTTATTATGCTATTTTACACAAACACAATTAATGAATATATATTACGCAATAGTTTATCCACACTTGACATATAATATTGCTGTATGGGGTTGTTCAACTACCTTAAATCGACTATTTCTTCTACAAAAAAGAGTAATAAAACTTATTTTTGGATTAAAAACCAGGGATTCGTGTAAACCTTCAATTACAAAAATTGAAGGTTTCAATTTTCAAAATTACAACATCTTGACATTGCCATCAATATATATCTATAAGTGTTTACAGTTTATCAAAAAAAGGTTAATTAACGTGCCCAAAAATTCTGACAACCATATTTATCCAACTAGAAACGGTAATTTGCTTCAAGTTCCATATCATCGAACTGTTTTTTTCGAAAAATCACCTTCTTATGCTGGTATACAGTTTTACAACAAATTACATTGTGGTATTAAAGATGAACCAAATTTTACTGCCTTTAAGAAAAAACTAAAAGCATACTTAATTACTAAGTGCTTTTACAGAGTTGATGAATTTTATTTTGTGTAAGATTGCTTCTAGATGTGCCTTGATTTTTGATTTTTATTTGATGTATAGTTCATGTGTGTATATGTATATATGTAGGTATGTTGTTATTTACATTGTGATTTATGATCTATTTTGACGCTTCCAATATCATGTAAAAAATGATCTTACTGGAATAAGTATATTATTATTATATTATTATTATTATTATTATTATTATATACTATATATCGTATTCTCTATGTTAGCCCATAAATGGTTTCTGCAAAAACGCTGAAGGACAAAAGATATTAGTGCTATACTCTTCCAGAGAACCTTTATTCGATTTGCGCATGCGCAGATATCGTCGGTCTCTGGTTACGGAAGCTGACACATTGTTGTATAAGCTGACAGACTTCCCAACATTCAATACTCTTTTTTAAAGAGGTCGATAGACATAACATAACATAATACATAAAACACACCACAGAAATGACAACCTCCCTTCTGGAAGCCTCAGGCTTGTGTAGAGGGAGGGTACACATGAAAAAGACGCAGACACAGAAACGCAGTATCATAGATGTAGTATTTATGCTGCATAAAACGATATTGCATTAAGCGTAAGCTTATTTGACTAAGATACTCTCGATAAGGATAGAGATAGTATGTCGGCGCCGTGGTGTTTTCGGAATTTTTGGGCCTCTACCCACGATATAGTAGTATTATATATTAGGTATGAAGTTTATTCCGTAGCCCAAAAACTTTTTTCTTAATTTGTTATTTACACTTTTTCTATATCTTAAAATAAGAAAGATGTAAAAGATGTAAAGATGTAAACCTTGAAGAAATATATAAAAATATAAAATCACCCTGTAATTCGAAAACATGTGACCAAGGAATTGATCTGATAGCACCATCTATCTGGCCTCGAAAAAGTAGGTCGAGACTATTTGAGTTACATAAACATAAAAAATGGACTATTCTGTACAACAAATTGAAAAAATGGTAAGATAAGCATTTTTTTTTATTTAGCAGTATTACCAGACCCAACTAGTGCTTTCGTGAGCTTAAATTAACTATGTGTAGGTTTTATTAATATTTTCCATCTTGCAGTAGATGCTCCAGAAGTTTAATAAAAATGTTAACCATGCAGTTCATAACGTATATAACGTTTCCTACAGGACATTTTATAGTATATATTATTATCGCAGCGCGCCACACCGCACCAAAAAAACTGTTAGCTAACTTTACAGCATCGCTTTAAGGGGTAACCAGACACAAATGTTTTTAATCTGAAACCGGAAACACCCGTCGCCCCTTGTCTCTGCAGCTACTTTCAGGGTTCTCAGTGATTCTAAACGCGGACGAAACTTGACGTGCATATTAAAACAGGCCATGCATCTATCTGCTCTCTTATTGTTATTCTTCTCGCTAGGATTGGCAAATGTGCAAAAGACATTGCGAATAGATAAGAAGTTAACGAGGAAGTGCCTGCGAAGAATTTCACGAGTATATTTGCCGTGAAAACGGAACTTTCCATAAAAACACTTCAAAATGGGGCAGCAAACTTTTGTGAAATTAACAGTATTTTCTTACAGATGTTTGTACATAATTCGGTTAAAGGGTAGTCAATGAAATTGTATCAGTTTTTACGCTGTGACCGGCAGTTTTTGCTACGTCGCGCAAATGGAGTCGGATGTTTATGTATTCTTTAGAAATCAAAGATACGGATTGTTGATTTCCAAATACATGTTATTGTTTGCAAAGAATATACAAAAATAAGTAAAGAAGAGCACTCTGAGGGATTGCATCATCTGTACAGAGTGGAATATTTTCCTTGTGATGCCAGGGTTTTAAATTCTGTGAATATGAGAACAACAATAATAGCACGGTATTATATCACTTATTGTTTTTAAGAAAATTCAATTGTTAAAACCTATACTCTTGATTTGTTATCAAGCAATAAGCCCTTATTATTTTCTTTACATTTTCGAAGACCAGACCAAACCCAAATTTTTTGAAACTTGAAAACAGAAGAAGTGTGAATTCGATTCATTTTTTATTATTATTTTTGGGCATGGAAAGCAATGATGATATCCATTTTTAGCGACAGTAGCAAATTATAAACCAAACTTATAAGTAAGTTTCTTTTACAATTTTTCCACAACATTCTGGGGTACAAGTTTTCTAAAGACATTGAACCATTTATATTAATGTGATTTATGGTATTGAAAGGCTTCAAAATCTAAAAATATAATATAGTGGGATTGATGCCATACGTACCATAACATTTGTGTTTTGACAAAACACTTACCATATTTGCTGATACGATTTACTCATGCTTAGAAGAGATTTGCGGATAATATTGAATGTGAATTAGTGATCGCAAAGTCTACTATGGTTTCCATTAGAGAATCGTAAGTTGGAATAACTCGAGTTGGTAAATAAGGAAACAGATGTCAAGTATTTTACTTATCTTTACTAGAACTCTTACTGGATCTTTGGATATATGGGATTTATGTTTTAGGTGTTTGAATTTGTTGCAGATAATTCATAAAGAGCAAGCTATCAGTTTTGTAAATTATATGATGTCAAGTTAATAGAAACTCGGAGAACTTAACATATATGCGAAAATGTCAAGGAAATAAGGTCCCAGAATATAATTTCCTACTATTCCAGTCCAAATTTATACTTTTTGGACCAGGTGTGGTGTCTTTTCTTAATCTAGTGAGGATTTTTTGGGCTCCAAAACCTAGTATTTGGCCTGTTGACAGTTCCATTTAAACAAACAGTTGCTTCGTCATTTAAAATTATGTGATTTTTTAAGTTGGGTTGTTCTTCAAATACAATTTCCTCGCAAAACTGTCGCACTTCTTCTGTTCTTCTGTTTTGTTCTTCTTGTGCTGTTTTCTGAATATCGCTGCTGAATTTTTTCAATCGACAATAAAGTAGTTTAAAGATATCCAGCTATGTAACAATTAATACCGGAAAGGAAAGACACATCACTTTCTGGTTTTTATACCAAGTAAACTATTGATGAATGGATTTTTTAATAAAACAAAGTAATACTGGAATTATTGGTATCAAACACATAACACGATATTAAGTTGGTCGTAAATAATTTTTATTCTTGTGTAAAAGTTTCACTTATATTTTCAACCCCTGAAGGAGTAGCGAAAATATTTTAACATTCATTTCGTTTCATTCACATCGTGTTTACTTTGCTCATTAAAAGGAATATAGTTTTTGGATATTAATCTCGTATATACAGCGTTCTATCTAATAAATTTTGACTATTTGGGAAGCCGGTTCTTTGTCACCTTCTATAAAATTAATGACAGCAAATAAACCAAGCAAAACAAACAATGCTGTTGTTGGCATTATGTTTTTATGAATCAATATTCTGTTATAGGCTCTCATTTTTTGAAATTAATGCGAGATAAGTTTAGGGAATCAGAAACTTCGTTTTTAAAAACTTTATTTTATTCTACCAAAAATTTGGAACACTTGTACTCACAACACTTATATGCACTAAATGATTGTAAAGAGACAAATGAACACGGGAATAGGTGCGTTCAGACCTTTTATAACATTTAGGTGCTGAATAAGCACTGCACGTGTATATCATCTTACAATAACCAAGTATCTAAGCTTCTAAGTATCTAAGGGAAGCTGTGTAACATAACTCCTCCCCGTTTTGATTAAAATTTACGATTTCAATGATTTTAAATTTTAATTTCCATTTCATGATCAATACGATTTTTATTTTTGGTTTTTGCAAGATTTACAATCTTTTTTATTACTAAGTATATCAAAATTGTAATTAAAACTATATATAATATTACCGTGCCGACACTAATACTTGAAGTAATTGGATTATCATTGATTTGGTTCAAATTTAATTTCTGTATTTCTAATTTTTTCTCTACGTCAAGCATTTTCTGGGTATTTATTTGATTTAGACTTAAATCATGAAATTTTACTGTTTTATTTGTAAAAGTGTCTACAGCAATCGATAATTGAGGAACGGCTAAGTTATTTATGTGTAATTTATGTATTTTATTTGTTTTTAATTTAAATTTATCAATTTCTGTATAGCAATCTTCATCTAATTCGATAACGTAGCTGCCTCTTTTTAAATTAATATTACTTTTTATATTATTACATGTTTCTATGATAACTGTAGTATTGGGAATGATAGCAATATAGTTTGCCATATTGATTTTGTGTATAATTGTAGAATTTACGTTTATTTCTGTTAATATACAATTTGAAGATAATTTGGAATATTTTATTGCTTCAATTCGCAATTTGTGTTTCCTTTTTGGATTCGACGTTTAATGGCGTCTATACAAATATATTGTTTATCTTGAAATTCCAGACATTTTATGTTGGATTCGATAAAATTGTATTTACTAATTGCTAGATATCTAGTATTAGGAATTAATGTAAAATAGGAGTTATTCATTTTTATTGGGAAAGGATATAGTTCATAGTATTGAAATACATCTGGTTCAATTAGTGGTAGTTCTAGTATAAAAATAACTTCAGTACCTTTTAAGTAGCTTTTAATGGTAACTAGTTTTTCAAATTTTAAGATATTACTAATTTTGCTTGAAAAGGGCAATTTAAAATAATTCAGATGTTTTTCTATACTTTTTATTTCTTGTAAAAATACATGAGGATTGATTATGGAATTATGAAGTGTATTTAATTTTGCGAAGCTTATAGCTGTTTCTATCTTTTCTAATGTATCATATATCATTTTAAAAGAAAGCATTATCTGATTTAAAGTTGTGTGTATGAGAAAGTATTTATAATCGTCCATGTTCAATGCATTTTTAATTTTTAGTGCTTCTTCTATTTGAATAATTTTAGAATGTAACATTAACTGATTGTGAGAAATATTTTTACTGATTTCATTAAAATTATTTATTGAAATGTTCATTAATGAGATTTGATCTGACATGATTATTTTAAGCTTATTTTGATTTTGTTGCACGTAACTAATTTGTTTGTCAAATTTTTCAGCGTCGCTTTGGTCTAAATTACCAGTTAGGCATTTTATTATGGAACCTAAGCCATTTATTAAACCTCTTTTCTTTCGAATAACTAGTTCAGGTATTAATTGTGTTAATTGACTCTGTATCCTAATTTCTATATTTGAAATGATATTGTATGTATTAAAAAATTCTACTATATGGATTTTGTTTGATTCAATGGATGTTTTTATATGTTTTGCTCTATCCTTTAATATGGTGAATTCTTCAATAATTGGTTTTAGATCAAAAACTTGAGTAAAGGTCCAATAGTCAGTTGATAGTTGAGTAGTGCCTAAGGTGATTGGTAAAAGTCCGGGGTTTTCATCATATTGGTGATATGTATTTGTCGTTACTGTTGTGTGGGCGATGAGGAACCTGGAATGGGAATGTTTCGAGTTTTTAATTCTTTAAGATGGATTGTTTCTATTTTATGAGTTTTTAGATTTTTTATTTTCGCTTTATTGTTTTGCAAAAGTTCTAAAATTTCGCAAGGACCTGAGTGTCTATTTTCGCTTTTTAAACGAGGGCTTAGAATTTTGTAAACTATTTGTTTTACTTTACATTCAGTGGGAGTAATTTTTTCATTATGCTTAGCGACAATTTTTGCTTTTTGGTTTATCTGTAAATCACATACTTTTTCGTATATCTTATTAAGTTTTTGTTTATGAGAATTTGCGTAATCGGAGTAAAAGGTGGTGGTTACTAAATCGAAAGGATCTCTGGAACGAGTGTGTCCTAAGGTTAGATCAAAAGGTGTAAAATTCGTTGCTTTATGAAGGCTGCTGTTATAAGCAATAATAGCATAGGGCAATAATTCGTTAATGTGGGAATTTTTGTGAATTTGTCTATTATTGTTAAAAACGTTTGACTTTTAAAATGGAATGCATCGATATGTAATTTTTGGAAAGGTTGATTAGGGGTATCTGTTATACACAGATTCGTTTTTGTAGGATGTCTTTCATATTTTGTTTTCTGACATGTTGGGCAATTGTTAATATATTGAGTGATATCAGATTTCATATTACGCCAATAGTAATTAGTTTTTAGTCTTTCAAATGTTTCGTGTATACCTCTGTGATTAGTTTTGCCTTCGTGTTGGTGCTTTATTAACAAAGTACGTTCTTCTTTATCAGGGACATTGTTTATTAATTTTGTACAGATAATGATTTTAAAAGATTTAGTGAAATATTTATCATATATTTGTAATAATGATTTCTTTAATTGTTCGTTTGAAATGTAAAAATAAGTCGTACCTGAAGGATTTACGTGGTATTTTAATAATTTTAGAAAATTTCTAGTGTCATTAGGGTGTAACTCTACTGATTTGATTCTATGACCTTCGTATATATGATCTTCATGAGTAAATCTATAATGTGGATTGCGATCTATGATAACTTGATAAGGCTTGTTATTGATTATGTCGTCTATGATAGGGACTGTGGAAGTATTAGGATTGTTAGAAGTATGGATAGTGTCGTCGTTATCTGATATGTCAATTACTTCTTCATTATTTGGGGTATTTATTTTTATTAAGGATGGCAATTTCTCTTCTTCGATGATGTTTATCTTTTGTTGTACTTCTTCGTTCGGTTGAGGCGTTTCTTCTGTATTCAGTGGGATGTTATTTGCTTGTTGTTCTAAATATTCTAATACGTCAAAGTTGATGTCTCCTGGGTTATTCATTATTGATTCGGTTTCATGGATATTTACGGGTATTCTTGATAAAGCATCTGCATTGATGTTCAAAGATCCCTTTTTATAGATGATCTCGTAGTTGTACTCTTCTAGTTTCAGTCTCCAGCGGACGAGTTTTGAGTTGGGTTCTTTTAAGTTGAACAGCCATACCAGGGGTCGATGGTCTGTATATATTTTAAACTTTCTTCCAAATAAGTAGGGTCTAAAGGTTTTGCAGGCCCAAAGTACAGCTAAAAGTCTTTTTCAATTGTGGAGTATCGAGTTTCAGTTTCGTTAAGTGTCCGTGATGCAAAAGCTATTGGTTTGTCATTGGGAATATTACCTTGGGATAGGACAGCGCCTATCCCAATGGGAAGTGCATAGTTACTAGCATCTGTGGTTAAGGTAAATGGTTTTGTAAAGTCAGGGTATTGTAAAATTGGTGAGTTTGTTAATAGGGTTTTCAAATGATTAAAAGATTTTATAAATTCGTCAGAATGAATGACCTTTTTATCTTTTTTTAAACAGCTAGTTAAAGGTTTTGCAATTTTTGCGTAGTCTTTAATGAATCTACGGTAATACCCGGTTAGTCCTAGGAATGACTTTATTTCTTTTGCTGTTCTGGGGATAGGAAAATTTTTTACTGCATTGATTTTATCTGGGTTTGGTTTGACTCCGTCATTTGATATAATGTGACCTAAATATGCTTCCTCTTTCCTAAGGAATTCACTCTTGTCTAATTGGATTTTAAAGTTCGCTTCACGTAACCTTTGAAATACTTGTCTCAAACGATTTATATGTTCTGTTAAGCTGGTGGAAAAGATAATAATATCGTCTAAGTATACGGAACAAATTTCGTTTTGTAATCCGCGCAAAATATTTGACATTACGCGTTGGAAAGTCGAAGGAGCATTTTTCAATCCGAATGGCATTCTACGAAACTCATAATGTCCGGTTTCTGTTGAAAAAGCGGTTTTTTGGATATCATCTTTTCTCATTTCAATTTGGTGGAATCCGTTCGCTAAGTCTAGTGTGGTAAAATATTGGCTTCTACCGAGTTTGTCTAAGATGTCTGTAATATTTGGAAGGGGAAACTTGTCATCAATCGTTTTGTCATTTAATTTTCTGTAGTCGATTACGACTCTCCACTTCTTTTTTCCCGAAGCATCTAATTTTTTTGGAACGATTCATATTGGTGAAGAATATGGGGAGAAGGAATTTTGTATTTTGCCGGAATTTAACATTTTATTAATTTGTGCATTTACTTCTGATTTGTGGATTTCTGGGTATCGATAACTTTTTACAAAGACTGGTGAATCGTCTGTTAATTTAATTTCATGTTTAATGCTATTTGTGAAAGTTAATGGGATTTTTTCGTTAAAAAATATCTCTAAATTCAAAACATAGATTACGGATTGCTTTGTATTCTTGATTGCAATGGCCAAGGCGTAGTTGTTTTAAATTAGCCTTTTGTAAATTGTCAAGTTGTTCAGATAATTCAAGGTCTGTTTCCATTTTGTCGACAAAGTTAGTTTCTAATGGGTTTATTGGTTCAATGTCTAACAATTCATTGATTATTAATTCCTGGGGATAATCCGTTGTATTTTCTAAAGTAGTGATTGCAAGATAATTTTGAATATTAACTAAAGCTGATGGTGTTTCTAAGTTATTAAATTTCGTATGGGGAAAAATACCTAAGCCTTCTTTGTGATAAACTGGTATATATGCTACTTGTTTAGTACGTGGGGGTACGATACATTTATAAGGTTTTCCTAATTGTTTATTTGGTTTCTGGTCCTGTTTCCTACTGTCGATATTAAAATAAATAGGTATGTTCGCAAAGTTTGTTTCTAATGTATTTGTGTTAAAATTTACTGTAGCACCAATTTGTTGTAATAAGTCTAAACCTATTAGTCCATTAAATTTTGGTGAAAAATTGAATATATATATATTTTATGAAATTCATTGCTTCTTATATTGGGAAATAGATATTGCAATGGCATATTTATAGTTTCATTATGAATTGAAATTGCGTGAGCTGTTTTAATTTGAAAATATTCTGTATTAATTGAATTTTTGAAAAATGTATATGCTAATTTTTCAGAAATAAAACTTCGTGTACTTCCGGTGTCTATTAAAAAATTTGCATGGAGTTGAGAGATATGAATGTAAGGTAAGTCAGTTGATATCGTATTCAAAATTATAGTGTTTATGTAATTTGGTCTAAATTCGTGGTTTCCTGAAAATTTTGATGTATTTCCTCATTTATGCCAAGTTCGTTACTTTGTGTATAGTTAGGATTTTCTAAAGTATAGTCTGTTTCATTGTCATAAGTTTCATATTCATATTCTTGATTGGAATTTTCATCATAGTCGATGAGTGGTAATTGATTATTGCTAGAGTATTCTGTCTGATATGTTGGTTCTAGATTAGCAGTATAATCTTGATCTACCATATGGTTAAACAATTCCTATGATCGAGATCTGGGTTGTTGTATTAATCTGGTATTGCTAGAAGATGTATCCATAGGCGTTGGTTTTGGGAGATTTCTAACTATTTTTGAATTCGGTTTGAAAACGTTAGTTTGATTGCTGGGTGCAGGATTATTTGAGAAATTATTTATTTGTCTTTGGAAGTATGGTTGTTTGGAAATTTTGTCTAGTTTGGAAATTTTGTCTTGTTTGGAAATTTTGTCTTGGTTGAAAATTTTGTCTTTGTTCGAAATTATTTTGGAATGATGGTTGTGAATTTTCAAAGTTTTGAAAAGGTTGGGACATAAATTGATTGTTCATAGGAGGTCTATATGATTGTTTAAATTGATTCGCTTGATAATAATTTTGGGGGTGATTTGGTGGTTTATAAGAACGATTGGGATTAATTGTTGGTTTAGTCATTTGTCGGTTAGCATGTGAAAATTTAGGTTGAGTCCTTAATTTAAATTCTATATCTCCTTCTTCAGATTTTACATAACTAATGGCTTGTTCTATTGAATCAGGATTTTTGCATTTTACGATAACTTGAATTTTTTCGGGTAGATTATTAATAAAGGTTTTGAGAGTTAATTGTTCGAAATGTTGAGCTTTAATTATTTTAGTTGCAGCAGTATCATCACTGTCATTTAATTTAGAAACTAATAAACTACGTAGATTTTGTAATCTCAGACCAAATTGTGATAATGATTCATTTCTGTTTAAAGTTGTTGTGATTAAATCGTTTACTAAACAATCAATATTCCTAGCATCAGAAAATGTGTTTGTTAGAGTTTGTTAGAGTTTGTTTGATACGAACCCATGTGTTTAATTCATTTCTTGGACATATTATTTTGGCTGCATGACCTCGCAATTTACTTACTACTGTACTAATTATCAATTTATTTACTGCAGCATTCGCTTGCTGTGCATTTTGAAAGGCAGTGATCAATTCTTCACTAGCTCGAATGAAAGATGGTAAAATATGTTCTTCTCCATTAAATAGAGGAATGTTTTCAGAATAAATTCGGTAAAGTGCGTGGTCCATGTTAATTTCGGTTTCGTTTGAAACTGACTGATTTTCAATATTTAAATTATTAAAAAGTTCAGATAATCCTTCCAGTTTACAGGAAAATATTTATAATAAATTGTAATATATAAGTAGTCTATATACCAGAATGAAATAAAATAATTCAGAAATTAAATTTACTAATAAACTGAGAAAAAAAAGAATTTGATAGTTTTGAATAAATATGGTTGTTAGATAAAAAACGCTCTGTACATGAAATAAAATATTCTTATGTATAAAATAGCGTTAGAACAGATATGTGCTTCTTAGATCTTAAATAAGCAAGTTTGTATTTCGTTGTAAATACGTGTGGGTTGCGTATATGATAGCACAATTAGTATTGTGTTACTTTGGAATCTTAATTAACTATAATTTCTTAGAATTAGATTTATAAAGACAAAATAAACTGTATTATTTTGTTTCTACTGATTTTCCAATAAAATCACTTAGTAATAGCGAAAGCAGTATTTCGCTTTCTGAAAATAATCTATATTTTCAATAAAATAAGCGGTATTATTTTATTTAATATTATTTTATAAACTTCTGTAGATTTTTGTTGCTACAATATTCTACTTAAAATAAATTTCCTCGGATTTATTTTTCTGATTTTTCTGGTTTTTAGAAAATTATATTTTCTAAATATGAGGAGAAAAATATTTGTCTAAAATTGCTTTTAGAGTATGTTTAAATTTACTAAAATAAAATTGACTTACAATATTAAAATCTGTAGTCGCATTGGATTGATTTTTCTTATGCTACGGCTCTAGGTGGTGACCCAATTGTCCGGTGACGATGTCCTTTCGTCTTCCACTAGATGAAGCTCGTGATGGCCCGATTGCCTGGTGACAATATCCTTTTGTCTTCACGAGGGTTGGTGAATAAAATGTTTTTTTTCACGGCTTCTTCTTCCTGTGAGGCTTCTCAATCCACCTCACGATGTATTCTCGTAAAGCTACTCAGTTCACTTTACTAGAATCCTGATATTTTTCTTGATTCTTCAAAGATGTTAGGTTTTTCGTGCACTAAAGGTTGAAACCTACGGAAGTGTCCTATTCATGGATTTCCTTGCATTGTATCCTACCGACTGCGCCAGATAAGTTTAGGGAATCAGAAATTTCGTTTTTAAAAACTTTATTTTATTCTACCAAAAATTTGGAACACTTGTACTCACAACACTTATATGCACTAAATGATTGTAAAGAGACAAATGAACACGGGAATAGGTGCGTTCAGACCTTTTATAACATTTAGGTGCTGAATAAGCACTGCACGTGTATATCATCTTACAATAACCAAGTATCTAAGTTTCTAAGTATCTAAGGGAAGCTGTATAACATAACTTGCGTACACGAAATTATTTTAAATTTATAATACATATTACATTGTTTCATTTTCACTTCTAAATCTTTTAGCACACGAATATCTTGCATACTTTCGCTTTTTAGCTTGTTCTATTGTTTCTACCTCAATGGCATTAAAGTGAGCCAATAAAATTTCGAATATACGGTACTACTTAAGAAATATTTAGTTTTTATTGCAACACACGGTACTACTAAAGAAATTTGTAGTTTTTATTGCGGAAGGCCCAGATTATTTCATTCTTATCAACTTTGTGACCAGCTCCTTTAGCTGACCCGAGTCTCACCAGGTCATTCACTAAAATGACGAGTTCGTGAAGATTCGATCATTTGAACGAAATGCAGGATATCTATGATCACATTTGGTTGAAATTTAAATAAATTAACAACTACTACGACGACGACTGACAACGAATATTATGACGGGCTAGTTATATGTTTTGTGATGAAGGCTTAAATCTATCCGGCTATATTATACAACAGTATATTTATGTATCTGTATCATGATACAACTACACTGATATACTCATAACTTGACCAAATTTCGTTTGTTCTGCGCATGACGTCATTCTTGATGCAAAAATGGCGAAAATTCAAAATTATTTTCGTGTTTGTCAATTGTATTCCCGTATTATTATAATTGTAAGGCCCGAGGGTTATCAAGTTGTCCTTTTTATATTAAAGGTTGGTATTTATTTGCGGTAGTGCTTCTTATTCTCTTCAAATTGTAAAATTTAGGTTAGAATTATATTCGGTAGGTTAGGTCGGTACACAGAATGCGGTTTGAATTAAAATAAGAAAGATTGATATTAATCAACTATTATTTTAGTTTTCCTGTATGAATCGTGTATTATAATTTCATAATCGACGTTTATTTTATTTTGTTATCTTTGTTTACAAGTATTTTAATTAATTTTGTATCATAACTGACGTCACACTCATCGATAGACCACGCCCCTATGCGCATTGGCATATCAGTGTAGTTGTATCATGTATCTGTATCTGTATTTACGTATCTATAAGTTAAAAAGTTAAATAATTTGCTCTTTGTTATTTCATGTACTGTTTGGTATTTGCCCAAAAAAAGTTGGTAGGTACATCGTTTTATTTTCCTGTCGAATATCAATTTAATTATTTACGTTAGTGCGTGCTTCAGAAAGAAAATACAATATATGATCCTGTTACTACTTATTTCTTATAGTATCTGTTGAAAAATACCACTCTAGGAAATGAGAAATTTTCCAATGTGGTAATGAAAATAGACGTAGTTTAAAGTAGTTTTATGAAAAAAAATCCGCAGGAAAGTCATTTTCAATAAAAAAGTTCCGGGACCTGTGAATGAAACGGGGTGATGGGTGGGTAGAAAAATATGTAAAAAAGTAATTGAAAACCAGTAAAACACAAAAGAAAGTATAAAAGGAGAAGAAATATGTATTAAAAAAATGTCCAGATGCTTACCTTCAGCATATAGTGAAGTTAAAAAAAAGTACCTAAGTCTAAATAATTGGAACATAGCTGTTATAATATAAAAAATGTATGAACCAGTTGCTAACATTCAACATATAGTAAAGACAAGAAAAAAGTAAGTGTAAATAATTGGAACATAATTGTTACATAAATGAAACATTAACTTTGTATCGCTACCTCACCCAAGTGGTTCAAATCAGTATAGTATCAGTTTCAGTAATATCTTTAATGAAAAGTAGAATGTAACAGAAAAACGTATTTTATTGATGTAAAAACAGTGTTTACCGTATAAAGGTAATTAAATATCAGAAAATATGTAATATATAATGTATGTAGTAAATAAAAAATTATATCAATCTGTTGCTGTTGGACCATATATCTCTCAACAGAGAAACATATCCATGTATCCTTCAAGAACAGGGGATTGTGTTACAAAAACTGCTTCAGGCGTGACCGATAACCCCCCTACCTGATTGGTACAAAAACCAGTTACTGGGTCCTTAAAATTACGTGAATAGTTAACAATTTTATGGGTATTAGGTGATGCTCCCCCTTAAATGAGCAAGTTAACCGTACCCTCTCCAACAGTCGATCCATATTTCAGTACTATAGATATATTAGTACCATGTTCAGTAATTATATTTATTAATGAAAGAAAAGTTCTGTTCGGTATATAGACAATTAGTCCACGCTTGGAAGTGACATCATCCCTAAAATCCATTTTTGAAGAATAACATTAAATTTTCGTTGAGTTATAACACTCTCATCAATTTGTATAACATGATCTGGTCCCCCTGAAGCAAAAAAAGACTAAATGAATATACCTTACCCCATAAAAATAAATCGGCATGTTGTAATAGCTTCCAGGAGCAAATGTCTCGAAAATATCCTATACATTTGAACAATTGAGGGCTTGGACAATCCAAGATACATAATTATCGTCCCTGTTCTTGTTTCACATATCTTGTACCATAAAAGCTAAATAACATCTCTAATTGAAATTTTAACTTCGGCAAAAAAAATCCTTCAAGAGTGGAATAGGAAGATTTGCAAGTCTTACAAAAAAATCTGTGTGATAGTGACATCATGTCGATGCCAAACACAATACCTTCGGCAATGACGATTCCCACACCATAAATTTATTCGTATCAATTATGCTTCTTGCAAAGTTTGAAGAAAGTCTTCATCATTACGTTATGATAACTTAGATACTTAATATGTTATGCACACTATTAATTGCATCCATATTGCACAAGCAAATGGAAAACGCAGGAAAAAACAGTATAGAAAACAAGCAACAGTTACGACGTATAAAAACGAAATAATAAAATAGTACATAGTTATTTAAAATATTACACATTTTCTGTTTGTTCTGAAGAAGGGCAATATGTATAAGCGCAGAATAGCGAAAGCAACCAATTGGAAAAAGAATTTACAAAATACTTCATCCTTATTAGTTGTCTCATGTATGCAAGCTGCAAATGATTCGGCAACTCCCGAGTACTTCTGACTAAATTATATCACAGCATGACTAAACGAAAATAAGAATTGTTACCGACAAACGACTTGGTGGAAGAGCAACTAAATTAATATCTTTTTTAACTGTATATTACACTTAACATAATTCATCCGTACCTAAATTACTTCCCAAGTAAATGTAGATTATTTTTATTACTATAATAGCGAATTCAAGTCCAAACAAACATTTTTTCGTAGAGTAGTATAATTTACCAGCACCTTATTATACATTATAATATAAGTAATTACCTATAAAAAGTACTGATCCAATAATACCGACAGGGACTGTGACTTGTTTAAAAGTTTTAGTAATTCACATATTATTTGTTCGCTTTATACTTATATACCTTCCTTTCTTAATCTTTTACACGGTTGGTTCTCAAGTGTTTCGTTTATTTGAACAATAGGGTCACAGAGCGTGAATGAATCAATCACAGGTCTCTGGGAAGGGAACACCCGTTAATTTTGAACGGGTCGTTCACGACCGACACATTTCCGATTGAATTTTAGCAATGGTAAAACTCTATGCAATGTAAGCAATCCAGTAATTTAAATTTTAATGTTATAAATAAACACGAATTTAATGCATAACCTACATTAATAAAACGAGATTAATAAAAATGAAAACTGTGAACATTATTGGTATACGTACGATATGAGACGTACCTATATAAGTTAGCATGCCACTTTTAGCAGACTACAAAAAATACAATAGGAGATTTTGTTACACTGAAATAAATTTTGTACATTAACCCATTTCTGAAAAATCTACAGTCCGCTAACTTGAACTTCAAGTCTCCGCGATATCTCGACCCCTAAAGCATGTGTGGCAATGAAAATGGTGTCAGAATTTGTTTCTTTAAATGTACTTTCAGAATCCATGGTCATATGCTCGATTAGAACTGTTTCTAACTTTAAAATTCGTAAAATCTTGGGGGAAAATAGAAAAGATTTTGTTACTTTGTTGATAGTAATCTGTTACAGAGAAATAAATTTTGTACCTTAATTCATTTGCGTGAAATCTGCAGTCTGCCGACTTGCACCTCAAGTTAGGAGTCCCGCGCTTACTTTGCTCCTAATGCGGTTGCTTCACGTAACGATTTGGCCCGCGGGCCGAAGATGACAGTTCCTGCCTCAAGACGGGAACTGTGCCGCTCTTTTAGCCCTACACGTTCAATTGGACGAAATGTATTTCTTGTCAGTTCCTCGACGAAATCGAAAGAGGAATATTCATAGGTGTAGATCATAGGTATGTCTATTACCATTGCACTGAACCTCGGGAATTATTAGCTTCTTCCCTAAAGGTTCAGGGACATAGCTCCGGTTAGCTCTGGGCTCAAGGCGGGGATTGGATTTTACTGTTAAGCTTACTTATAAAAATTTGGGCACCAGGTAATTTAAATGAGAAAAAAATATATGAAATTGTGAATGCGTGAAAGTAAGAACAAACAAATTACGTTAAGATAAAAGTATATATTACAAGTTATATTTACAACTCAATTTATGTTAAATTGAAAAAAGACTCTACAGCCTGAAAGCGTTTATCAAAATTTTACAAAACAATTTTACTGGGCTGGGTTCACCAGTCTTCGGCCTACTTATGGATTGATCTCACCCACTAGCCTCTCCTAGATTAATCCGGAACTCCTGAACAGGTCCCCGTCTAGCTAGACTTGCTGGGGTTGCATGGATGGATGTAAGTAAATCCCACGTAGCTAGGTTTCAGGTTTCAGGCTCCAAAGGTGGAAACAGGCACATGTAAAAGATTGTATGATTAGCCCAGTCCCAGAGTTGTACAAAAAAATGATCCAGGAATTGGAATTTTGTAAACAATCAAACCGTAAAGCAACTATGTCTGAAGGACAGTATATAAAAATTGTAATAGAAAAAAATAACTTATGACCAGTACTATATACTACAATAAAAATTACCAAAATTGCAGTAACAAAATTCGTAACTGTGCTACACAAAAAAACTGGTTAGCATAAAGGTGAAAATTTCTAATTCATACATGAGATTTTAAATGCAAAATTAACAATATCAAGAACAATGAAATAGAATTAAATTGAAAAAAAATTAATGTGAGACGGTCTAGAATACCAGCAAGTAATCAAAAATGAAATTCCTGGATATAATAAATTCTGTAATTAGCAGACAAAATTTATAGTATATCAAAAATAACCATATGGTTTATATACAAACGCACTAACCAACCCAGGCTCTTCACAGAGAACAGACCTTTGCATACAGGGTACAATTTTCTTTAATCATATTCAATTTGTTAAGAAAATGAAATGTACTCACCTGTATGCAAAGTGCAGTTCCAATCTCGTGCATCCACCTTAAATATGTCCTAAGACGTTCCACCTGGAATTGGATGGTTTACGAGAAAAGTAGATTCCTGGGAAGATTAACGTCTCAACAACTCAACAAAATTATACGATAATATCAATTAATGAGCTTATTACAGATAATACTCTATTATATCAGAACACCGATCACTAACAATAGTGATAATAATTCAAGATTTAAATGAAAGTAAAATTTAAGAACATGTGCTTTCAATAAGCGTAAAATTGTCAACTTGCTTGTACTCTGTTGAAAACCAGCTCTTCGAATTTTTAAAAATGTCTTAATTTCCTGTCTGTTTTGCGTCCCTTCCTTTTCATAAAAGTGACCAATCAGAAACACTTTAGAGGTAGACAACACATTACAATGTAGAGAGCATTTTGGGTTGCGGGTATTCAGGGAAAAATTATACGTATTTTTGATATTATTTTTAATCGTCCGGAAATATACTGCTCGTCATATACAAAGGAACAAAATGATTAAAATTTTGTTACACCATATTCTTTTGATTTTACTTTCCACAACCGAGGAGGGCTTCTATATAACCCAATGAATTGAGTTAATAACTCTGTAGACAATGGAGGAACCATATTTATCTAAACGAAGTGAAGCTAAATAAATTAGTAAAACTTGTAAAAATTAATTTTCTTCTAAGGCGTTGCAATATACTATATAGGCAGAGAAATATCGCTCAAAAGCACGTAGTTACATGCACAGCACTGAACGCCACTGAAATGATCATCGCTCGCCTCAACCCACAAGTAGTATTGATGTCTTTGTTTCTTTTCACATTTTTTAAAAAATACTTTTGTCTTTGTCTTCGATGAACTCGGCCGACTCCCACAAGTCACTATACAGTTCTTGCCGTGGCCTGTGCAGTTAAAAATATTCAGGCCATGTTGAAAGTTCGCAGTTCGCGCCGGACAGGCCAAATCGGACGCGCGCTCGGCCTCAAGTCGCACTTTACATGGAGATTTGAACTGAAATGATGGCTGCACAGTTCAAAACTCATGGAAAACGCATCGTGAAGGGCCCGTTCAATTCAGGTACGGCAATGGGCAAGGTATTAGAATTTTTTACGTTAAAGGTAATTTCAGTATAGGGTAAAGGGAGGAGAGATAGACCACCATTTATAAAAATTAAGATAATTTCTTCATTAATCAAAGTACAAATCTGCAAATTGGTATATAAAATAACTAAGCTTTGGTACTCTTTTTGGAACACTTAGAAAGTAAGAAATATTTATCATTAAAACTAAAAAATAAATAATTCTCAGACTTGTCAACGGTCCATCTATCCTATCCTATGGAGGTGAGATGGACCATAGTAGGTAGGAGAGATGGACCTCACTACTTTTCCTTTTTTCTAGTAGCTACGTTTCCACACTTCTGGCAAAGGTTAAAACAACTTGTGCAGCCCTCGTGCAACCAGCGCTTGCACAAAAGGCATTGTGACCAATCGTCTTTCTTTTTCGTTAAACGATAATCTTCACTGCAGCCAACACTCTTATTTTCTAAATCGCTGAAATGTTCATCCGTTCTAGAATAGTCATCTAATGTCACATGGCCAGATGTCTATTTACCGCTTTCACTGCCAAATTGCGGCCAGCTTTTTTCTTGCATTGTGCCTTTTTTTTTAATAAATTCCGGTGAGGTAATAACTCCTGATATTTTTTTAAGAACTCTTTTTACAGCCATAGATACGACGGGTATGGGGGTAACTTCATCTAGAGCTTTTCCATGAGCTATATCTTCAGTACCTAGCTGTTGATTTGTTAGGAGTGGTTTGTTGGTTTTGTATACCAGAGGTACTTGGTTGGGAAGATTCAGGTCCTGCTTGCACTTAAATGTAGTTTTGGGTATTCCAAATGTTGAAGCGGCTTCATTGCCGCTAATTTCGCTATTCCTTTGCAGCATTTACAGCATCATTTAACGCTTGAGAGGTTCAATATCCTTGTTCAGGAACATGCCTTTTACATATGTACTTATTAAGCATTGTACTAAAGCAAAAAGTTATTGGTCCGACTCTCCTCCCCCATATTGGTTCATCTATCCTCAAATGGGAGGGGAGACGGACCACTCGGTAACAACTAAACGGTTAAAAAAAAGTTTTAATATTTTAGGTTCTAGAAGACATTAATACATATACTTACAGTTTCATTAACAAAAAAAACATTTTAGACTTGCATAAGTTGGTTAAAAATAGAACTATATATCTTTAAATACAATTTTCACCGAGGCAAAATCTATTTTTCTTAAAAAACTTCCACATAAATGCTGGAAACCACGTGATCGCTACTGTATCAAGGTGAACTGATCGAAACGCAAAACAGACGCCTGTCAAATGTTGCGGTGGTGCCTTAAATTGCAAAATATTACCGATGGTCCGTCTATCCTCCTGGTCCATCTAACCTCCCTTTACCCTACATGATCATATTTTAGATTTGACCTATTTTTAACCTTAAAATGCGGAAAACATTGAAGAAAAAATCGCAAAATATTGTAAAGACTAGCGCTGAGTAAAAAATATGCGAAAAACAGTGGTAAATTTTGTTTCTTTATTTGTAGCAATTTGTTACACTGAAATAAATTTTGTACTTTAACCAATTTCAGAAAAATCTGCAGTGCGCTGACTTGAATTCAGGTTAGCAGTCCCCGTGATTCCTCTGCGCCTAATTTACGTACGATAATGGAAAATATGACAGAATTTGTACTGTCAGAATTTCTGTAAAATTGGTACAGAAAGTACTTTAAAAGTGCTTTCAAAATCCATAGTCATATTTTAGGTTTGAACTATTTTTAACCTTAAAATGCGAAAGACATTTGGAAAAAATCGCAAAGCAAAGCACTCGTCACTTGTCTTGTGTCACTTGTCACGTGTATTGTCACCTTTTATGGTCTATCACATGATAACCACCAATTTAAAATATGATATTTTTGTTCCTTGCAACCAGCGTCAAGTTAACTTTTTAGGTACGAGCGCATAAGCCATTACTACCACTGCAAAGGCCTTTCAATTTCCAACATAATGATGTACCAACCATACTTAATATTTTAATGAGTGATAGGTAATTAGGCCTTAGATTGTGCAAGTTTCTTCTCATGTTCTGTATCTTCTATAGTTTCTGAGATCTCCGTACTTCTCATCCTTGGTTTTTGAAAATTTCTTAGAAATTATTATAAATTGATCAACATGTTAATTGGTATTTGATCCATAAATTTGAATTAATAATCCAGTGACATTCTGTACAGTACACGTGAACACATAAGCGAAGGGAAATTTGGAAAGTTGAACTAGTTAGTAGATGGATACAAGAGATCAATACATAATTAATCTGTGTCAGGCCCCAGTCATCAATGGTTAATTTCAACAAAGCCCAGTGTGTACTGTAACATCAAATCAATCAACACTTGAACGATCAAGTATTTAGCATTGGTATACCATACTTAAATGTTTCAATGTGAATTCATTGTATTTACAGGCTTTCCTGCAATAAGGTTCTCAATGTATGTATACTGCGGACTAAAATCAGGCTAAATGAAACTGTAAAAAATATTTGTTCAACTGTATTTTTATCTTATACCGATGCTTTTATGGGTGAGTATACGTTTTTGTATTTTATATAGGTATAGGAACGAAATAATATTTTTCGGTCTTAAAATACAGAGTTTAAATTAATGTTTATTCATTTGGAATTTAAAATTGTCTCGGAAAAGTAAAACCGTAGAATAGACATAACAAACGTCAACATTTTTATTATGTCAAAATATGAAAGAAAGCTACATATAATAACTTGTTTCAGGAGTACTCAGTCTATACTAAGAGCGTCTACTCCCACATCGTGCTAACACAGTACCTACTTTACTTCTTCAAAGGAGGGAATGAAACAATTGCTTATTACATTCTAATTTAAATCCGCTATGGAAATAAAATACTACAGGCAAGACAAACCAAGAAAATTTACTTATTTGAAGGAGATGCCGAAAACAACTACTCCACGGTCAATGTGCCCCGACTGGAGTAGTTGTTTTCGGCATCTTCTTCAAATAAATAAGTAGGATTGTCTTCCTAAAAGACAATAAAGGTCACTGCTATAATGGCGCCTGCGGAAAAGCAGGTCGTTATCTGTCTGTCAATTTGACAATAATTGTGTAGCAAGCTACAATAATTATTTGCTATTATCTGTCAATTGACAGATAGTAGCAAAGACCCAAAGAGGGCACTATGGTATGTTTCTCACCACTACTAAAAAAATTTATATTATGCCAAACATTTACTTTGCAAAAATAAACAAATTGATACGAAACGCATAAATGATGGAAAATTGTTTATTTTTCTTGTAACTTGTTTCCAATTAAAGTTTATTAGATTAATAATCAATTAAACTGTTTCTTAAATACTGGATATACTATGAACTACATCTTTATATATTTCAATCTAAAATTATGATACAATAAAGAAAGGGTAAAGTTAAAACTATCGAATACAAGAAAATTTAGATAAATTTGGAATTCATTACAAACGGTTAGTAGCCCATTATTAGCTTTTAGTTATTGCATTTCTTGACTTACATACTATAAATAATTATCTGTATCTTCGTGCAAAGAAATGCCATTTCTATTCCATAGTACAATGCGTTTTTGGCTCTTACGTAGGTAGCGTTATGCCTTTAAGTCGCGCCTAAGATATTCCTTTTACTCCATATAAATAACTACTCAAAAAAATAATTTATATATTATAGAGGGAATTTCGTAAACATAAATATTAGAGCATCATTATCATGATCATCAGTTATCGAGTCGGTGGCTCAGAGTCAGTCTCGACTGCTTAACTCAGATGTCATAGGTTCGAATCCCCATTCCGCTCTACTATTTTTAATAAAATTGTCTACTCGTAGATTAAAAATGCTTCGCAGGGATGTGTTGTTTGTCAGCTATCCTGGCGTGCGTGGCGTGGCATCCTAGGATGAGAAAAATGTCAGTTTGGTGTTAATGCGAGAGATTATGATCGGTAGATGTTTGACTGTCCCCTAATTAATGAGATTTTCCAAGTATCCCTCATCCCAGCACTGAATGGTGGTTAGGGCTTACCAACGTAAGTAATTCCTAAGGCGCAATTATGGGCCTTTGAATAATAATATGCCACTCCCCTCCCATACAAATATCGGAGTAATCCTTGTGGGTGGGATCGAGATATTATTATTGTTATCATAATTTTTTAACGCATAGACTAAAGATAAAAAATGTGTACCCAACGTTGTGACCTATTACTGTTGAAAATATTGATTTACATTCTAAAACTCAGTAAAAATCACTATTTCTTCCTTCAGGATCACCTCACCAGCAGTTCTTGAGTATAGTAATTCTTTGACCTTTCTTGGACATCTGGTCACCGTTGCTGACCTTAGCAATATAACTGAAAATAAGAAGGCTCATGCGCTGGCTATAACAAGCTCAAGACTGGTTCTTGAACTTCTTATAGCGGACTTCCACAACGTTACATAAATTTTGCAGAAGCAATCCAGATGCTGCTCTGACTACTGCGTCAGAACTACCAACATAGGCATGGTCACCAACATAGGCATGGTTAGCATCTTAGTGTGATACCAGTAAGTGAAACTAAAAGGTGGAGGTTATGGACATGAGATCATGGACTCAAGAACTTATATACATACATATCCTTAACCAATATCTGTCTTCTATTAACTAAAAACAACTTCCCGACATCTCAGATGTTAGGGAGCATCCAGGGAGACTAACGCATAACTTGGCGTGCAGGTTTTTTCTAACTCTGATCACCTAATTTTTCTGAAAATATTCTTCTGACTTATTTTGATACTCTCAAAAAAAATTTAAACCTACAATTTAATGAGCAGAATATTACATGTTCAGAAGAATTAACGACATTATTGATATTGCGGGTGTAAGAAAAACTAAGAACCTTTTTTAAGCAACAATCAGATGGGGATTACCTAACAAACAATTAAATAATTGCATTACAGGAAATTATAATAGGTTTATTAAACAACAACAACCAGTTGCAGCAACTTGTTATTATGAAATGATATAAGGTATATTCTATTGCATTATTTAAATAATATTCTTTACACCTGCGATGACTTTTTTTATTGTGGCTGTCAGGATTAATGAAACTAGATGTTTTGGATCAAAAGATTTTAAATTAGTAACTTAAATTATGACATAAACACGTTTCTGGAGACACCTTTCCTTTCTGGTTTCAACCAATACGCATAACCATTTTTCAGTATTTTTTTTTGAATTTGATAAATATAAAAGGGGTAATTTATAGGCATAATTTTATTTTAAAGAAGTTTGAAAAGTTTTTCTCATTCGAAATGCAACAAAATATTATAAGTAGTAAAAGTTCGCACTATTTGCCTTTTTCAAATTATTAAACTAAATTTAATTGTTTAATTTTAATTTGATTTTCTAATATGCTTTTTTAATAAGATATTTTACAGGACTTTAAAGTTTAATAATAAGGTGAAGTAAATAGATAATGGATACATTAATTAATTGATTCGTTGAATAATTGATTTATTGATTACTGAATTATTTAACTACGTATATAATTGACTTGTATATAGTTTGTATAAAATATTTGACAATAAAGTATTATTGCCATTATTATTATTATTATTATTATTTATACGCATGTAGCATACTGTAGACTTATTACTTATTAAAAGCTTTCTTCATTGAAATGTAACAGTTTAACCTTCTACATAATATACAAAGTTTCGTTAGTTGGTTTTGGGCAATATGATATTATTCTGCTTAATAATATGCAGCATTAGAAATTTTAGACAGAAACTTTCTTGCTGCCTGACATTTTTGTATTGTTATAAAAACTTTTAATAAATTCTTAAATTGGAACCTAATTTGCGTATGTCTCAACCCGGTACTAAAGTTTTCCGACAGTTAAGGGCACAATTAAATTGAAAGTAGGCCGAGAAAACAATTTTGAGTGTGCTCTGGAACTCCCATAATTGTGTTCAAGAGAAGTATGAAAACTAGTAGGATATATTTACGCCGAGATAAAATGTTGGTAATAATTTTGATTTATTTTATCAAACGGGAAATTATCATACGAAAAATTATCATACGAAAAATGTATACCTAGCTAAATTAATTAGGTATACCGTTTTTTGCTAATTTTTATTGTTATAGGTATACCTATATTATTTTGAGAGTAGGTATGTGAGCAACGACGGCTCGTATTATCAGTACCACAAGCATCACAGTATGTTCTGGATGGAATCTAAGGAGTTCGAATAGAAGGTCTCGATATTTCGTCCGCTTCTCCTCCTCTTTCAAGACAATGTTGGTCACCGCAGGAGCCGAGAACTCGATGACAAACATTGTCTTGAGCTGGTGGTCGAGGAGGACTATTTCGGGCTTATTGGCTCGAATTTGCCTGAGGGTGGGAAATGAGTAGTTCCAATAAATTCGTCACTTCTCATTCCCCACAACGGACTCAGTATCCCCCGGAACTTATGGTAGCACTGGTGTTTCGTCTATCTCGTACGAGTGCCGTAGAAAATAGTAAAGCACTCGTAAAGTTGCATTATGTTTATGGATATAGGCCGAGACTGCATTATGCCGGACAAGTGAATAGCAGATGCATAATTGTCTCCGACGCCCTATGGCAGGCCCTACGGTTGACATCAGGGACCTCCATAATACCCATAACACGGGAACGAAAATCGCAACAGCGATTTTCTCCCATTTCTAGTTATTATTAATATTATTATTAATATTATTATTATTAAAGAAAGCGTTTGTTGTTTTATTATGAAGCAAGTAGAAAAATAAGGCAGATAGAATGGGTAAAATACATACTCTTATATTTCCAATTTATATAAGCACAAATCCTCGTGTTAAATATGGATTCAATAAAGAATTAAAATTTTATCACCCGGAAATAGTTAAAATCAAAATGGCATTAAGTGACAAATAATAAAACAAGTACCATGCAAGAGGTACAATACAGAGCAGCTAAAAGATATATAATAGAATATGTAAGAAATACCAGCGGCGAAATATATAAGAAGGCTAGAAATATATAGAAGGCTCTAGTAAAAGATGGTAAAAAATAAATGCGAAAAAATAAATAATAACTAAAGTTCTAAATGAAAAGCGTTTTATTTATACAAGTTAAGATTTATTACAAAATAACTTAACAAGCTTTTAAACAAAAGTATATACCTGGTTCATAAAAAATAAATAATAATAATAATACCTCTATCACTCATTCTCATCCTAGTGATGAGCCCGGAAGTCAGAGATTGCTGTGGGAGAGGCAGCGGAAGAGGAAGGTCACTTGCATCAATAAACGTTTATTTTCATCATATTATTTAAGCGTAACATGCAAGTGTTTTTCGTTCCATTTTTTTAACATATATTTTCCGTACATGTACTATTAGAAACATTTATCCTATGTCAATTTTACCATTTTAGGGAAAAATTTTCTCATAACGATGAGTCGCTATGAGGATCGATTTGCTCTTCACTTCAAGCTTCCCGATTACGGATTCTGGTTAAAAGGTTTCCACCAAAACAGGTTCCTGTAAATTATATTGACAGTTAAAACTGTTCTAAGGAAAACTGTTCCAATTAGGTAGGCACTTTGCTATGCTTATAAACTTTAGTTTTCTACTCTATCTCTCTCTCTCTCTCTCTCTCTCTCTCTCTCTCTCTTGAATGAGAACGTCTTTTTTCCTCATTTTCCTCATGTGAGAGATGTTGCTTAATTTAGGTTAAGATAGGATGGGGTACATCAAGGGGATGGTTTTTACTCCAGTGGAGACGGAATTTATCTCTATCATTTTGTACTTCTATCGTTTTTTTCAATGACGCGGTCATTTATTTATTTAGCTGTACATTATCCAACAGAAAATCTAATTATAAGATAGATAGAAACCAATACAAATAAAATTATAAAAGAAATATATAACTAATACATAGTAAATGAAAAGTGAAAGTGGCACAAAATAAACAAAAATGAAATAAGTGATATAAGCAACTAAGAACTACATTTCTCTAAAATGCATTTAATCAAAGATATCAAAGCTGTGAAAATGTGAAATTTATTATTTATGCCGTTACGTGTGTTGCAGGACCTGTAAGCAGAATATTTTTTACATTTGTTCTCATAATTGATAAAGGTAAAACAATATGTTTCGTCTTACATTTCTTCCACCGTCACTAATGTAGGTACACCTTATGTCTCGTAATTTGTAAAGGATCGTAAATATCATCTTAATTACGGTATATAAAGGCATGTTTAGATATTTCTATTAGATCAGTTCCGAGAACAAATATGATTACGTTCATTCATACTACTGGAATGCAAACAAACGTGTACATTTTAAAGTAAGGTATGCATTGTCAGGTATTGACATGGATGTATGTAAATTAATAAAACAAAATGTTAAACTTTGATGAATATTCACATCAAATTCCATCATGTAACGGTGTTCATATGGCATGTAATTTTCTATAAGCCCTATCATGTCTCTGCGTTCGTTAACATGGAAAATGTAATTATTAACAAAAGAAAAAATTGTTTTCATCACATGTCAATATATAATGAGTACACATTTAGAAGATAACTCCAATTGTCAATCAACTAAATATTTTATATACACTGTTGTGTAAATGAATCTATTGATAATAAAATAACTGAAATATTCTAACAACCTCATTATTTCTGGTTATGCCATGAAATATTGTGGGCCAAATAACATTCGGCGTTATTTCTGTAGTCCTATAATTTTTAACTACATTTTTTGTACATTTTTTACACTTTTCCATCTCTCGAAGATATCGGTAAAGAAGTGTGACTGTTTTTTGTAAACAGACTAGATTTGACATATAATTTACTAAAGACCTTTTCTTCTTTTATATTTCTGCATCACAATTCCATAGTATACAGTATGTCCTACCAGGAGCTTATACGATCTTTATCTCAAAAAGTACTGATCTGATTTTTCTAAAACTTATATATGTAATAAGGATGAGATGATCTCTACAACTGAAATATTTTGACAATTCTGCCACCTCCGGTTGTACCAGAAGTAAATATTAACTTTCTTATTTCAAAAAATACACTATAGATTTTTGCATTTTTGTATTTCACATGTGATTTTACTTTATAAGTGGTCACTTTATTTAATCAATTAATCTTATTTCTATTTTTTTGTTTGTTTTTAAGATATTAAATTTTGAATAAATAATTTGGCATGTGCAGATCTCGAAATCAAATTTTATTACTCAGTGAATAATCCGTAGATCAAGATGATCAATGTTAGGTGCAGTTTTGTAATATTGACATATTTGTAGCTTCTTTATATAGAGGATGATAAAATAAAGTCACTTTTTTTAACCACAGTTAATGAACCACTCTATATATTACTACATTTTCAAATAACTCTTCTAAAGTCAAGTTCAATGATATAATGATAAAATGGGTTTATATCTCAGCCTTTCGGAGATATTGACGATTAGCCCGGCTCGTAGTCTAGTTTAATCTTGAGTTTAATAAAAATGAAAAATAAATAATACTAATCAAGTGCGAAGAGCTTTAAAAAACTTGAAATTATTACCACCTTACTACCTGCATAGCCGAAAATAGGAGACACGTGGAACACATAATTTAGAAAATGTATTTGTTATTAATTGTCGTTTATTATTTTCTGACTGTGTTATTTAGTGAAATAGTGGTATTTGGTAGTTTAGTATTTAAAATGTGAATTTGTGTATTCTGTATATTTTTATAAATTTTTACTGTTTATACATATTTGACTGATATTAATTAATAAGTAATAATACATATAATTTGAATCGTCATATGGGCATCAAAAACGAAAAAAGAGAAAATTTGGAAATAATGTCATATTGTGCATAAAAGTATTGACTTTACGTATAGTAAACCTTAATAACTGTTAAATGTAAACATATTTCTGCATTGATTACTATCAAAATATATAAGGGGTGCCATTTGAAATTTTTGTGAAAAATGTAATTCAAAAGTCTGATATTGATTGGATCCTGGACACCCTGTATTAAATAATTTTAAATTTGACGTATGCAGTTCAAACTACACTGTTTTGTGTTCACTATCACCAAATTTCAAAATATATAAGGTATATTGGATAATAAATCCAGTTCAAAAATGTCTCTACATCTGTCAATGTTTTACAGAAATGAGAAAACTATAAATTTTTCACAGTTAATACCTTATATAAAATTGATCTAGAATTTTATGCAAAATCCAAATATGTCATTATATATAGGGCATTCCATTTGAAAAACTAAAGATCTGTTTCGGAAAACTGAACATCCAGTGTATATGAGATGAGTTAATTAAAAAAAGTTTTAAAAAACGAGTAAACTTTCGTATTTACACTTTTTCTCTATCTTTCATAAGTTCCGGGATAAGGGGGTGGTAAATCAGATTTGGGATACCCTGTACAGTAGCGATGAGAATATAAGATAGTAAAATGCATATATTTTAGTGAATTGCAATTTTTTGTATTAAGTATTCCAAAGTATAATGGCAATGATATGAATTACTGTTAATAATTTATTTTACAAAGGTATGCGGAAGATGTTATACAGAAAGAAACTTATTCATGTGTTAATAATTTAAAAATAGATAGGTAGTTGTTTCGCATTAAATTACAAAGTTCCAACAGCATTTAACAAGGGTATTTTTCTTTTTAAGCGCCATTATAGTAATAACAGTAATGGGTAAAAGGATTGAGCTAGGTAACACATGATATTATCCATCTCACCCATTTAGTCTCACCACACATTTACATACTAAAAATACCTTGTTACATGTAGAGAAAACATAACACGAATTTACTTTTGCAAGGTGAATTCAGGTAATGTGTTCCAAATACTGTTGCAGTACCCAACAAAGCGTACATACGAAAATAAATTTCCCTGAACAAAACGGCGACTGCCTCAGGCTTTTAATAAAAAAAAAGTAAAACAATGCTGCTGCATTGTGTCGGAGCCATTGTCGAAGTATTCCATATCACATAAATGTACACCAATTTAAACTGCGCCCACTGCTGCCGTTTATCCATTCAAATGTCAAACACGATCATAGATGTAATATATTATGTTTTTCGCACAATTGGATCCGCAACTACAACTTGCATTGAATTTCGATAATCGTATGTACGCATCCGCGCATTGTTAATTTGTTGGGAGAAATATATATTTGCTGCCTACATCCCTAAATAATTAATTATTATTCTACCGTATCTTCAGCTTTCTTCTATATCTGCATAGTCTTATACTTTTAACGCTTTCAAATTATTTTAAATGAAAAATAAAACAATTGAATAAGTGGTATTATTTTAAGGTAATAAATATTACCACAAAATTACGTAAACATATTAGCTAGTCCACAGTATCATGGATGAAATTTTCATTAACTTTGTACCGGGTGTATTCAGTGTAAATTCGTGCATCCTGCAGAAAAAAATATTGAACAGTTCACTGAATATTAATTTACTTTTTTTTACTCTACAACAGTGATTCCCAACGGGGGCGATAGCGCCCCCCAGTGGGCGCTGGAGCCTTCCATGGGGGCGGTGGCAGATCCAGAGGCAAATGGGGGGCATTAAGGCAGTCATGAGGGGCGGTCAAATAAATAAATAATATAAATTTTTTCTCCAACCGTCACAAAACTACGACATTTTTTTTTACTCTCAGGAGTTTGTAATATTGACATTCTCCTTACATGAAAAAAAAAATTATATCTTAGTAACAAAAGTAGTCAATTTTAATCCTAGGAGCTAAAGTTGACACTTTTAATCCTGACAACGATGAATTATTCAATAACTTCAAAGCACAAATTAATAGTTAAATAGGGGATTCTGGTTGGAGAAAAAATAACATGTTATATTCGGATTAAAAGGGTATTTTTTTGTCTCGCAATTTTGCATCCCCTCGGCTACGCTACGCTTCGCCTCGCAAATAAAAAATTTGTTTGCTAAAAAAGTGACACTTTTAATCCTAATATAACAATATACTATATTATATTTAATATTTTTTTTTATAATTATTTCTCTTAATACAGGCCTCTAATCCACGAAATACAGACTTAAACTTTCCTAATATAGTGGTCGAGGATAAACATATAAATTAGGTACAGATAATATGCAACAATATTTTAATATCTCATATAAAATTAACTATTATGGACTAGGGGGGCGTTGAAATTTTTGTTCTCTTCTAAAGGGGGTGATGGTCCAGAAAAGGTTGGGAATAACTGCCTACAAGGAGACTCATATCAATGCTCTTTACATTTACTGTTTTTGTAGATTCAAAAGTTTTCATGACTAAAATATATCAGTCTGAATCTAACACATTTTCTTTAATACTCTGCTCTATTTAATATTACACTCTAAGTAAATACTAAATTTACGATTTTTCTTCGTTTTCGTTGAATTTGAAAGTATCGAGTAAATGCTTTTTGAAGTACTTACTGATACTAAATTTTAGCTTATGCAAAAAATATTGCGTATATCGGGTAGGTAAATAATCGGTAGTTGATGGTAGTATTGTTTAGCTATAAACTGGCTAAATGCCTGCAAAATATTGTTTCTAAATTATTTTATTTCTAATATTTCAATATTTTGTACCAATTAATTTGTACTACTGTTTCAACCAATATTTTCATTTCTTTTTTTAATTAGTCGGCAACACCTCCGCGTCGAAAATAAAAGATCCGTTAATAGAATACCGTTAATAGAAAATTTCAAGCTGAATTCATTTACCTTTAGGCTCCCGCTGTCGTAGGCCACCCCGTATATATAAAAAAAATATTTCTAAGATGTGCGCGCCTAATACATCACTTCCATAAAACTGTTTTTTTTTTTTCAAAAAACCTGCAATAGAGCCATGACGCACTATTGGTACTCCCCGTATGTTTTAAATTGCTATGGTATTGTATCAACATACGTATATACTATTATTATCAACTAAACTTATTCGGTAATGAACCTACCACATTTAGGTATAATATATTTTATATTACATGATGTATTTCCTGGTCTGTTTCAAATTATTTCTTATTTGTGAATAATTGCCGAATAATGATGGCATGGCATGGTGGAATCACTGGGCATTTGGCCTGTTAAATTTACAATACATTACATTCTTATTATTATAGGTATATTTATTTAACCACCACGATAGCACAGTGGGCTAGAACGTGTTGTGGCATCATTTCTTGGTCAAACTACCTATTATGACCTGAGTTCGATCCCCATTTCCGGCACTGACAAGGTCGCTTCCGGACAGCCTTCAGCTTTGGATTTGGAGGTTGTCAATTTATATGGTGTTTTAGATTTGAATTAATTTAAAACACGATCAGATCAGTCGTATCTGATAAATATCTGATAATAAAAGTCTCATGATATATTTCTTATGTTGTCAGATTATTTTCATGGTTTCTTTGGTAAGTCCACTTTGGTAAATAGATAAATATTGAAACATAAAATTACTCTATATATCTATCTATCTGTCTCTCCATATTTATCTGTGAAAATTCTTATCTGTATTCTTCATTAAATTAGGTAAATTTGATAAATCTTATTTTAGAAAATATCATTTGGAGATTGAACTATGAACTGAACTATGCAGTCAGTCAGTTTACATTTTATCAACCAATTCAATATCTCGGTCTCTTACACTATAACTCCACTACTTACAAAATGTAATTCATCCACTTCATATGGAAACTATTCCTGTGATGGTGAGCGTCATAATAACATAGAACATAATGGATTGTCTATATTTTGCCCTATTGCATTGTCTGGGACCTCATTATATATCCCAGTTTTATGGATATAATTATCGTTTGGGAAATTAATTATTGAGTAAAACTCCTATAAGTAACTGATATCCTACTCAGTAAGAGCAGTTTTTCAGTCTTCTGCCAGGATCGGAATGTGATTAAGCTTTTTCATGGTTATTTCTATCTGGTTATGCCAGTCCTACCTATTCTTTATCCATTGCTTTATTTGACTTCTCTGTTCTGCTTTGTATAGGTATCCAATTTTTAAAAACGCCAGTGCAATTTCTAGCATCAACCCATTGATACCATGGTGCATTTTTTGTCTATTATATTTTCTGTTCCTTGTTAATAGCACAAGGTATTTATTTTTTAAACCTTCTCCAGAATATAAAATCTACTTTCACCTACTATGATTTATTTTGGAAAACAACTAATATGTACCAAAACCAAATTACAAAGGCTTGTGAAAATTAGAACAATTTTTATATATAACTAGTTGCGGACAACCCGCTTCGCTGGGTTTTTTTGAAGTCGACCACTTTCAACCCTTACATATCCCACACCACCATAGCTACCGACACGCAACCCCCATAGAGCATGATGGGAGACTTGGGGCTACTACCACACACAAACACTGGTAGTCTGCCCTGGGTAGTTATGGCTCCGAAGTGAAATATACGGTCACACACGTCTATTTATATACAGTGCGGATAAAAAGTCTGGAACGCAATTATTATTTGGGAATAGTCAAATATTTTGGGAAATTCCTCCGACAGGTCGATTTTTAATTTTAATTGCGCATCTTTTGACTTTATTTTTTTAGCAATAACGTCATCGCTGGTTGGATTATGACGTCATCTACTGGTTTTTTTAAGTGGAACATCCTATATATTTTCATGTTTGGTTAGGGCGTTATCCCATGAATCTCATCTAAGCGTAGTATGTTGGAAAAAGACTTTGTAACGCCTGTAGCCTAGCAACCAATTTATGTTCTCTTTCCAACACACAACGTTTATGGCACATTCTTTTGATCATAACTTTCTTATTATTGTAGATTGATTGATCTATCAAATAATATTTTACCTCACCGGTCACCTCCTATAGTCCAGGCATGTTAGATTAAATAATAATGCAAAATATTTTTAGAAATATAATACTTAAAGATACAAAACAATGCATGTTCTACATGAAGTTATTATCTAGTCTTGAAGTGTTCAAATAACGTTCTGGCCACTACAAAATGGAAAAATGCGAAACTTCGTATGTTATCAATTTAAAAAACCCAGCCGTTTGATTTTCTGTCGGTGATCTAATTGAATCCTTGATTATATTGAGTATTATACAAGACAAGGCCACTTGGAGGTTGTCTATGTAAAAAAATTGAAATCAGAAACGTGGAAAACCATATTTAAAATAAGACCATAATATTTATATTGTAAAAAAATCAAAATGCTTTAGATAAAGAAAAGCCGGCCAACATTAACTTAAAGCTTTTTATATGACATTTGATATTGGATTCCAAAACAAATTGGTGAAAATATCACTTATTTGTTTCTTTCTCAAGATATATCGAGATCTGACTAAGGTCATGATATATCTAGAACACTATAACGTTCACGATAAAATAACCTTTATAGACGTAGATTCAGAATCATAGAAATATCACACATTATTAGGTAAAACCAAGTAATGCATTGAGTGTCATAAGTTTCTAGGACGCTAGCTGACAATCAAAGTAGAGGAAGTAAACGTAACACTCTAAATTGATTTACGATTCTGATTATGATTAATTATAATTTATTTTAATTACTTTCAATCCCTAATTTCCAATTGATGAGCTGGAAGTTCGATATTTACTAAAATTTAAAAACGCAAGGTTATAAAATAGCGTTGAACATATCTGATAAAACATTTTTAATGAGAAAAATTACTTAACTGCTAATGTAATGTAATATATCAAATTCTTCATAATTTTCAATCCAACACTCACCTTGTGTCACTACAACGGTATATCATCATTAATTTGTTACTTGTTTACAAAAAAAAGTAATTTATTACCAGACGAGGAATAAAAAAAGGCGTCAAAAGCGTGACAAGATGGGCAAGAGGGCTTTCAATGCATCGACTGGAAATGCAAATTAACCATCTTTCGAAGTGATTAATCTAAGTCTAGATTACTACAGACTGTGCTGTCACTGCATTATTATTGCTAAACTTGGAATATCGATCAGGATGATATTTCTTTGTACGCTTGGAAGATGTTAGTCTGGGAAAAGCATGGAGGCCTCGATATAATATTTATAATCCGAATACGTAAGAATTTTGATAAGTTATTTTCAGATCCGTTTTATAAACGACAGCAGTTTTTGAAATATTTCTGAGAACTGTTCCTCTTTTCGATATAAAAAAGGATTAATTTACGTTTAAACCAGAGATGCATGAAATATTCCATGAAATGACTAGATTTTTGTAACCTGGAGGTTTAGGACGTTAAACAATAATAATTTTGAATATCCTCAATTGTTTAATCGTATTTTTGGTACTCTTTCACTGGATAGAAGACCAGGCTTCTTGTGATGGCCATCCAAAATGCGTATTTCAAATTTTATATCCTCGTCAAAAAAGAAGGAAAAATATTTTTTCCAACCACACAAATAAGACACTAACATCAAATTGTTTTGTAAAAAATAATTTTGGAACTGAGACTTTAAGATCGCCATGGCAACTCTACAAAAGTTTGTATTTTGCGGATTTTGTATGGAAGAGATTTTTGCACAGTACCAAAAAGTTATTTGACTTTGACATTGCACATCAGATATATTATAGTTTATTCAAGTAGAAAAATGGAAACAGATAGCGACTCCGATGAAACGTTTTTTCAACCCTGTAATCCGCATGATAGAATTTCAATTCAACAACTGCTTCAATTATTATAAAATAACTTATCAGTTAATTATTACTCGAAATACCTACCTAATAAGTCTTCTGTTGAATTTACTAATAAAATGATTGCATCTATCATGGTGACAGGTATGTGTCATGGTTGTTTATAGAATTATTTTACAAAATATGGAAACTGGAGGTGCTAATTAGAAGCGGTTGGAAAAAATATTATGTTACACCTCGTACGAAAAATACGTTTTCGAGAATCGTAAAATTGTCGAACTCCGTCCGGCAACTCTTTAACTCGTCATAAAAACGTATATTTTTTGTGAAAATCTTAACTCGTAAAGAAAATAGGTTGTGCTTGGAAGAAATTTGATGATAAGTTGCACTTTACTTACGCCCACTAATCTAGACAACCATCAGTCACAGGTCAGATATGATGATTTAAGAAGATTCTTTATTTTAATATTTCTGAAACGATGATAGAAAATCGTGGTTGGAATCATATATAAAAGTGATATCATCTGCAAAAAATACTTTTATTGGCAGAAACAGAAATTTAATATTCTATTTCTATCATTCCTATATAAATATTAGAAAAAGTGAACCCCCTAGACGGAACCCTAGAATACCCAATGCGTCACCTCGCTAATCTTGAATAGTTAGATCGGTCTCACTGTTTTCGTTATATATGCGTGATGCTATTTCGTTTACAAATTGTAACATTTTTAGGTTATATACCTAATATAGGTAATTTTAAATATTCACTTAACTAGTATAGGGTGAGGTAATAGTGTGCCAAAGTTCAATAGTTCTATTGTTATAGAAATTACAACAAAACTTTGACGTATGTGTTACAGGATGCCAACCCAAAAAATTTCCGGAAATTTTTAACGTTGTGTGAAATTAATAAGTGGAAATTTTTCTGTCATTTAAAATGTCAAAATAAAGACGCGGGAGTTGGAGTGCTTTTAGAATTAAATTTTTCCGCCAATATTGGTAGATCAAAGTTAATAAGAAACAAAAATATAATATGTTTTTAAGTTATTTATAAAAAGTTCATGTAACTAAACTTGGAAAATGGTATGTTATTTCACTAAGAGATTTCGCATTTTATTAAACATATAAATTTTGAAGTAGTTACCTACTATAGAATAATTATTATCGAAAATAAATGATATTCCACTAATATTAGTAGATTCAAGTTAATAAGAAAAAAATATATAAGATGTCTTTAAGTTATTTATAAAATATTTATGTAACTAATGTTTTAGAAAATGACATTTTATTTCATATTTATTTTGGCATAATATTTATAAAGTAATTGTGTGAAATTTTCTTACCGAATATCCCACGAGCTTAAATTAAAAACCGGAAATTTTTCCTCGTTCATGAATATTTTAAGAAAATTATCCCTCGCCTGATTCATGACCTCGAAAAAATTTCCGGAAATAATTTAAGCACTAGGGATATTATAAGTGAAAATTAGTTTAAGATGTACATGGAGTTTCGTTTGATAGTAATAAAGTAGAGATTTTTTTAATGTAATGCACTGTATATTTTCACATTTTGTGAAACAGCGTAAAATTCTGTAACGAATGATACAGCTTACCATGTACTGAAACCCAGCAGTTTATGAGATATTTTACATTTTATAAAAATGTTGACAGATGCAAGGGCTTCTATGAGTGTTTATAACATTTTACGCATAAAAAATAATCATTTGGTTTTTGGCACAAGAAGACAACATGAGGTGTGCCTTCTTTCAAAATTGTAAGAAATCCGAAGGTTCCATTTGTCATGTTACTTCCGATTATTCGAGGCGTTAGCCAAGGCTATGAAAACTGGGCGAAACACACAAAGAGCTTTATACTCCGAGTAACATTTACAGTCACTCAAACGTGAAAAAGTTCAACGTCAAAATTAAAACTATATTTCTTCAGACATTTATGCTTGTATAAAAAGCGATCTAACGTGGTGTTTAATTTCAAACTCACGGTTTTGAGAAATCTACATCACTCTCTTTTTAATCCATGGTTATGGTTACACTTTTACTTTTTTGTACTAGTAAAACAATAGGCCTTTTCTATAAAACGTCTTACATGATATAATGTAGGTATTAAGTAGAACGTTTTATAGAAAAATCCTATTGTTTTACTAGTACAAAAAAGTAATAGTGTAACCATAATAACGGACTAAAAAAAGAGTCATGTAGCCAAGACTTCTCAGAACTGTTAGTTTGAAATTAAACATCTCGTCAGATTGTTTTTTATACAAGATAAATGTCTGAAGATATATAATTTTAATTTTGAGGTTTGAAGAAAAACATGTAGAAGTAGTAATTTTGTAGTAGTATGGTACTCGGAGTACAAAGCTGTTTATGTGTTTCGCCCAGTTTACACAGCCTCGTGTAAGTTGCTATGTTCAACAAATAATGTTCGCCTGCTACTACTAGTAACGTAGTATACAATTTCTCCAGCGGATTTAAAGGTGTTGCCTAGCAATCCATTCATTTTCATTCTAATAATGAAAACGATATTAAAACAAGTGTCATAGGGTTTTAATCAAAAATTAAACATCACGCATTCAGTCTTTGATTTTCAATGAGATTTTGCACAATTATGCTGAAGACTCTCAGAACACCTCTGCCTAGTATTAAAATCGATTGATCCTTTACATTTTGGAGTTCAAATTGCACTACTGAACAGCGATCTAGATATTTTGTGAGAGGATTTATTAGTTTTCAGTATTCTTAGAAACATATTTCCGATTGCGTGTTGTAAATTATATGAATTCTTCTTTGTAAGAAAAAATAAGATGAGAAAATGATTATTTTTTTTATACTAATCACCGTCTACATTAATTGATTAGTTTAAATTATGTTTATATGCACAATATATATTATAACATGCACTTATTTATTTAAGTGTAAGTTATTTAAATATTCTGATATATATCCCTGGATCTATCAGTTTCTGTATACTCTTGTTACCTATAACCTACACAATATGCAAAGAAAATAACTTCAGCATTTAAAAGAAAATGTTGGAAACAATCACTCAGACTAAAAGCCCATCCCAGCATTGCATTATGTCGAATTATCTTATAACGTCTCTAAACTTATTTTATATATTTTTTTTAAATAATATATCATAATTTTCAGTATGAAAGTGGTAAGTAGGTACGAACCTGTTTTAAATTGGAAAATACATTTTAGTTAGATACCCTTTTCATTGACTTTTGTCTCTTTATTGTCTCTTGGTTTTCAAATAAGTGAATAAATATATTATTAGTTAACCGTTTACAGTTAATCGTTAATAAAGCCAATTCTAGTATAAAAAGCGTAGGTATAAAAGCATTAAAAGGTCTTGTGTTTTATGCGGTTGCATTTATTTTCAGCTTTCAGGTAGAAGATGTTCATTTAGCATTAAGCTTACAGAGTATATAACGCAAATAAATCTAAATGTTTAATATCTGGTTTATAATAAATTATTAACCAGATGACAACGAAATAAGTCACACTCCTAATACCGTACTATATTTAAAAGTAGGTCTTTGCAATTTTGGTACATCTATTATTCAGTTTGTAAGAAGCTTCTTTGAGAGAACTACCTTTGAAATACCACTTCCGGTCCAATAGGAAGTGACATCAATACTTAATTAATATTTAATACTTACTTACATCTGTCTATATTGTATTTTACACAAAATTCTGCTTAAAATATATTTCATATGCTTTGATCTGTAAATGGCGTCAGCATATGGAATAACTGAAAAACTTTAAAAAGTAGGCTTTTATAGAATTTCTTTCTTGGTTAAATAGTGTAGACGTTGAATATTACGTTTCACTGACTTTTTACTATTTTAGTTACGCATGTGCGTTACTACGTATAAACTATTTTTTATTTTGTTTATTTATTTTATTATTAATTTAAAATTGCATATAAACAATTTAAAAATTGTTGCTTCCTGTTGAAATTGATTTTTCAAATAACACAAAAAATATATTTTTCCACGAAGAATTTAAGTGACTGATGAAGAATAATTTGAATTAAAACAGGATTCGAGCTTCGATCCTCAATTTGATTGATATACAACTTCATAGGTACGTTTAATGATCTGATACGTTTTGAATTCGCACTAGCGCATATTAATTGGGTTTTGTTTAAAATTTTACAACTAAAATGTCCATCTGACATTATTGCTAACTATAATTTTAATTCATACGAAATAATATAGGTACTTTAAAACTTCTAAACCCTGAGTAGGACATTGTTGCTCTATAATACTACAAAATCTATAATACTAGTTGCGAAATCTACTTTTTCCCCAGCCTTAGGCAAAACGTACACAATCTGGCAACACCGCCTCAGGAGGTGCCAGGAATAACCCCCAAGGGCGAAATCTGAACCCTCCAGGCCTTCAAATAAGGGAGATCTTCAAATAAGGCCCTTTTGTCCACATTTCCTGGATGTCACCAGCGGTACTTATCGAATATTCCTCGTATAACTTGGCTGTCGATTAGTTATTGAACTGCCCTGGTATGTGGATTATTCGTGAGTATTCGATGAAAATCTCTACGAGGATCTAGAAACTTAGTTTACCTATAAAGGCTGCAGCGTACCGGCGAGGAAGTCAGTCTTAATCAGGCAGCGATCTGAGCAAATAAGCAATACTTAAGTGAAACAACTGCGATTTTCGAAGTGTTCTCAATGTGTATTAGATATTGTACAAGAAGTGTTGTATTATGTCTGAAGTGTTAAATAAAGATTTATTTATTGTTGTTAAAAGTCTCATTTATCTTTAAAACCCCGGAAGGAGTAACAATACCATCTCTCAAACATTTCGGAAATTCTTTTTCATTTTGGACTATTGTAAGATTAGTAAAATCAAAATTCTGCAGGATTTTCAGTATGGGAATTTTATGAATTACCTAGTCATTTTTCAAGAAAATTGTCTCGGTAGTGCTTTAGAAGCTTTACTTTCAAACGTGTTTGATTCAAATTACGTCAAATGCATAATTATTTAAAAACAACTCTCTAGCAACAACTAGTAGCCATCAACTTAAATAATATTTAATGTTACCAATGATCAATGTTAGCAATTTTTTTTCCAAAAATAATTACTATACCGCGTTGTCTCAAGTTCCAAAGTAAGTGTGCTCTATATCCTAAAAATATTTCACTTGAACCTCCAAAGTAGGTATATATTTCGATTTGTAACTTGATATATAGAAAGTGCTGTTGAATGCCTTGAAAATATGAATCCGTAAATGCATTTTAGCACTTGCGGTGGAATTAAAAGTGCATAATATATAGTTTCTTATAAAGCGGGCTGCGTAAAATTCATTTTATCTATCTGTGTGCATGCTGTGCCAGAAAGCACTTAAGGAAATAAGTAATAAACTTTAGAAACATTTCTATTTCCACCTAATGTTTTCCTACTGAAAATAAAAGGTTTTACGTTTCAATACATTACATAATCAGTATTTCATTAAAATTTACATAATACGGAAAATAATTTCTTATCGTCAAACTTTTCCTAATATTGTACGTTTCAGAATTTATTGCATATGTTAATGGTAATGTTAGTATTATTATTGCATATCTTTTCATGTACCTACTTTGAGGTAGTAGTTGAAAATTATTGTTTTTATATTTTTGTTCCTGGACTACGAATGACTGAATAATTTATTTCGTACTAAAGATTCCAATTAAGTCTTATACAAAAATCGGATTGAATAATACAAGTAGATACCTAATATCTTAACTTATAAGTGGCTCGTTTTCATAATTCATAATTTTCATTTGGAATTACACCACCTGTAAATTAACAAAAAGCAGGAAACCAGAATTATACAAATTAAATATTCAAAGTGCAATATCAAGGCAAACTTGTAAAGTTTGCCCAAAACAAACCCTGTATAATATGTAATAAAATAAATATTTGATAAATTAACTAAATTTCATTAGTGGTTTTTTAGTTTTATACAAAATCCTGTAATATTACCAATTATATTTTGAATTATGTCTAAATAAAATAATTATTATAATAAAATTTAAAAGAAATTAACACTTAATTCGCTTGTTCCTAAACGTTTCAAGTTGATCGTCAAGTCGTCGTCAAAACTAATTTAAAAAAAAAGCAAGCCCTAGCTTGATACTTTTAGCGCAGATGTTTATTTATTATTTTTTTTAATATTTCTCATAGTGTATCCAGAAATTGATACTTCAATGTCTAGATACTGCCTTAAATAAATATTTACTGACAATAATGTCAACATCAGGATGTCCTCCCTGATATTACAGTTTATTATTGTACATATTATTAAAAAATATTAAAGAAGGTAACATAACATTCAAAGAACATTATATGCAGCGCCCAAATTAAATTCTGATTTTAACTACGATGATTTGGTAGCATTGTCCAAATGGTTATGAAAAAAATACATTTCCGAAATAAAAATCAAAATCTGACTTTTTATATCAGATTATAAATGGAAATATGTGGCCTGAAAGCAAAGTTACTAAGGTGAGGTTATTGATATCAGAATATACGAAAACTAATTATTGATACGTTCTTTGCAATAAAAACAGTGTCAGTGATGGAAGTTTGATCAAAATTATACCTGAAATAAAAATCTGTATTCTTGAGTGCAGTAGTCAATAAAGATTAAGCTAACAGGTAGTTTCAAACCAATCGTGCACATTTTATGTATAATTTATACTGTCAGAAGTTGAAAATTCCAGATGAGCAGGCCGAATCATACATGTAAATGTTCTGATTTCAATCAAAATAACACTATGTCTTGTCGGATGTGGAAGTGGATCGTGGCTAGAAAGTGCAATGAATGTGTAAATTATTGAATAACGGTAGATAACTGAAGAAAAGCAACGAACTTCGTGTAGAAGCTCGCCAAATAACATTTATCTTTATGTGGATGAGTGAAATTTGTTGAATTGAGTAATCTATATTACTTCACTATTCACTATTCCACTATTCAAATTAATATTAAACCTTGCAAGTTGCGCTAACTAATGGCAATGCCATATTAATTTGAGCGTTTATAAATGCTACGTATATAAAATATGTAGTATTACATTATTTTCAAAACTTTTTGTTGAAATTATTATTATTGTGTCAAAAGTAAAGTTTTTAAAAGTTAGTAGGTATAATGTCGACATTATAGACAATTTCTTTACTATTGGCATTTTTTTATAAATCACCTGTATTTTTTTACAAACACAATTAGCAAAATACAAATAAAAGACATAAGCTCTTTTTGGTTAACTACTTACACATTTAAAGGACACATGCCCAGGGCTTGTGTATAGAAAGAACTTAAAGAATTGTAGTACTTTGGTAAAATATTTTGATAAAATTGTTGATGGAAGTAATAAAAAATTTGAAACTAGTATGCCCACCTGGGAACGAAAATTTACTTAACTTTTGCAGTTAAAAATTACTAAACTTGTTCAAAAGAATGAGGTGCACCACAATGTATTTCTTTCAGAAACACAGACTTAGTTATAAATATGAAAATCCATTTGTGAGAAAACTCATCTGATTTAATAACGAGATCAAGATTTATTAAAACAAATTCTGATAAAAAAATATTAAATATTTAGCAATAGGTAGAGACCAATATTCTCTCCAATTAAATTTAATTAAGAACGTCAATAGGCACATGTGCAATATAAGTAATTTAACAAATTGTAAAGATTTTAACACTATTTCTTTTTCAAGGACACGGCGAATGTATCCAGTATACATTAGATGCACTCTTAACGAAACCCTAAGAAGCCGAAACATATGTAGTGTGGTATGAGTCTATAAATAAATACGAAACATTAAAAAAAATAGTGTCTGTTTTATTATACTTCTAGTATTTTACTGTCAGTGATTTACTGTCTATTATATAAAAGGATGTCATCGTAATTCATACCGACGAACACTTCATTCATGTAGTTGTTCATATCTAAATGTTTTATCTCTCGCTGCTATACCAGTGGTAGTTCTTCTACTAGATTTTTTACTTTATCCATCTCAATGATCATCATAGGTTAACAACCAACTATGTATGCCAGTTAGGATGGAAAATACATACTGAGTGTTATTAATATGTTCTCTTAATTTGAGTGTGAGCTCCTTGACTATTAATGAAGTGCTCAAGGGTTATTAACTCCTCCACTAAATGATGGTTATGGTATACAAACTTAAATCGTTTCTGGGCGTTAATGGAATCTACCGAATAATATTACGCCGCCTTCATTTTGACACACATTTCATAATTTTGGTATAATGTTTGTTATTAGAATCACAGGGTTGTACAGTTATTACTATTATTATTATTTCAGTTGATTATAATTATTAACTGAAGTACAAGTCCTTGTTTTATTAATTGTTTCTTCCTTCCGTCCAATTCTTCTTGTCCTTTCGAAATAACAATCCTAAATTGCCCTTTATTTAATTTATTCTTCTTTCCTCATAAGCCATCAGCTTCTACTTTTTTCATAAGGCTACTGAATATACTACACCTCTGAAACGCGCAAACGATGTTGTCGAAGTTTCAAGGGCCGTTAAACTTACACAGTTGTTGGGGTACTTACAATACATATTCTCTCAATTTCTAAATCGAAATGGCCATAGATATCTGGCAGAAAGCATCCCCCGGCTGGCATGCTGCCGAGACGCTCCTAGAGTGGTCTCTATACGACCTCCTCGAATTTATGGTATGGCAGAGGTCAAACGATGCATTTTAGATTCCCGGGTCACTTCGAGCCGGTCTGCTCTTCTTAGCGCCTCATTAAGCCGCGGTTGGTGGGCGAAACTAAGGAACACGCATTCCCCAACTTTAATAGATGTTTTGGCTTTAATAAATGTTTCTTTTTGTACGACTGGAAGTAAATTAGACAGGCACGAGGTAATTTGAAAGCCTTAAAAGTCGTCTTTGGATTGTGCAACTGTGTGTTCTTGCGAATTATGGCTCGGCTTATAGCCACAGAGACCCCACAGCGCTTGGCGGTAGTCGTTAAAAAGTTCACATGTTGGCTTTTGATAAAAGTATTCGCCGCTTCAGCTGGTGTACGCCATTTTCGGTAATATGTAAATTGAATTGTTGAAACACATATCCAGGCAGCATGTGCATGTAAAGTTTCTGAAAGGACAAATTACACTAAACATACTGTTTTTATTTTCTTAATGTAACACCTTTTTGCATATTTTCGTAGAATGATGAACATATATTTGACCGTTCAATCTAGATTTATAGAAACGCCGTAGTTCACTATAAATATATGCGTTTCAACTGCGGCTTTTCTATGTGATGCAAAGCATATATTAGAAAAAGATACGTGAAAGGACTTATAAAGTATGAAGAGCCATAAGGCATGGGATATAGCACTGACTAGCAACTATGTCTATCAAAAAGTACCTCGTAAGAATCGTTGGAAAAAATCACAGAATCACCAGCAATGTCAATTGCTGATTGAGGTTCACATATTTGGGCAGCGTAACTTGTCTTTTTCTAAAACAGACAAAACACATGATTTTTTATTTTTTAAGCTAAATTCCGTTAACAAAAAACAAGTTAAAATAACTCGACTGATTTTTACAATTCGTCTCCTCGCAATCGTTCGTTCAGTATTTCTTGGTACTAAATTCAGCAATGTTAATTATCATATATATTGGAAAAAATATTGTTAGAACCATGAGATGTTTTCACATATGCACGCAGTTATACTAACACTAACATCTTTCAATTCATTGGGCAAATGTGGTCGGCAAACAGAAAATTAACGTCTACATGGGTAGTATGCCCGGATAAATAAATATACCTAGTGTAGAGCAGCTCGTTTTCAACCTAATCTCAGGGTTATCTCTGGCGGTGATTTGACCAATACCCAGAGAAAATAATATATCATTCGCCTAATAGATGGTTGACGGTATGAATTAAGAGTTTAGATTCGATTTGTTTCTAAGAAAATTCTTCCTTATATCTAAGCAGTAAAACACTACCAATACTTTCCACTTAAATCTATTTGTTGGACCATTCAATAGACAAGTAAATAGTATAAATAACGAATGACAATCATACACTGGGTTGAAGTAACACCCTGTATATCAAGCTTAAAACTAATAGGCTAAGGACAGGAGCATCTAACAATCAACTGATTGTGTACACCGGACCTCTAATGGTTTCAACCCCAAATGTAGCTACATGTGATTTCCAAAATCTTAGTTATTGTATGTATGTTGAAGCGTCAATCATTGAAACAAATTCAAGTAACCATTAGTGTACTATCCCAGTAGATCATAACCTCAGCGCTAAGGCTTAAGACATATAATAACAAAATACAGTAGCTGGGTAGTCCAATAAATTAATAATCATAAAACATTGCAAGGCAAGGCATTGCATTGCAACATTAGGGTAGGGTAGGTTTTAGCCTAACATGCACAAATAGTACTCTCCAGGGTTGTAGAGTTTAGGATCCACGTTAGTGTAGAACTATAGAGTTCCAATGTTGCTGGGAAGTCGAAAAACTAGTAAACTGTCTGACTAGACTACTAACTAGTAGTGATGGACTTCAGGTATGGACACAGTCGAATACTGCAAACCCCCAACTGCAGAGATCACGGACTGATGGAAGAAGTTTAATGTAAAAAAATACGTAACATCCACGTAGAAAGAAACGTACACATAGCTGGAAAGATCCACGAAGGAGAAAAGATTCACGTAAAGAAAAAGATCTATATAATAGAAAGATCCATATAGGGGCAAAGGTCCACGTAGTTAACAAGATCCACGCCTGGAGACAGGCGTGGACACATGCGTCTGTCGGAGTTCAAAAAGCTGTTCACATCCGACGCTGTTGTGTATCCGACAGGGTTCGCGACGGGAAAGTGTTACAACTATATCAGCCCTTAAGGAAAGTACTCTTATTTCACAAATTAACTAGTATGCCAATGTATTTTAAATATAGATTGCACAAACTGCACTTCATTTCTTAAAGTTAAATACATATTATTTATTTGAAATTTCAATTGGCTATATAGAGATGGCTAAACTAACTAATCACTAAGATTGTGTGTACTGTACTGTTATAAATAAATATTTCAGTAGAAACAGATGTAGATCCACGTAGAAAAGACCCTGTATACAAATACTGTTGTAAATTCTATACAAGTATGTACGTAGGCCCTAAGCTGTAGTAGGCACTAAATGGAGGTGCTTTATACAGCTTATCGTTAACATAAAGTATTAAATTAAGATTTACCTTTTTCCTAAAGCTCTTCACAAACAAATCCTTACAGAAAATGCCCTCTAATCACGTAGCATATCAACCATAAAACACATGCGGTCGTCAAGGTTGCAGCGCCGTTTTAATTCCACTAATGGATAATTTTCCATACATAAAAGATACAACACGGTACAATCAACAAATTAAACAGGAGAATCACTTTACCAGGCTATAACAACATATTCCCTGCGGATGTCTTGGTCATTTTTTAGTTTGACTACTTCTTTGCTCATCATTCAAAACTAGTAAATGTTTACCTCGATTCCACCATTTTCTCTTCTTTGGGTTACTTTCAATCTGTCAATCAGTTAGCCGACGTTGCCATATTCAATATATTTTCAGTATATTTGCTACATTTGTGACGCATTTTCCTTACCCTACACCATACATCCCGATTTTTTCTAATTCAACAGGGATTTACCTTGCTCTAAAAAAACGTTACACTAACATACTCATTTTTGGGATCTTTTGTTTGTCATTATGCGCAAATTTCGATTATAAATAATTTACCAGCGACTTTCCTCGCCCTTTATAGTTTCATTATTACTCACTTGCACAACATTTCTTCACTAAGAAACTACTACCATTACTCTACTAATGCTACATTCAAAAAAATTTTAAATCTAGAAGTAGTCAAACTGAAAAATTACCAATGTCTTTAGAAAACCAATAAATAAAATACCTAATATCGCCTGGGGCTACGCTACATACATGTGCTTGACATTGAAATAAAATCAAAAAGGGCAGAATCACAGACCTAAGAACATTGGAAAATACTACCGTCGCAATAACATTTCACAGTGCTACGAACCATAGGAAATTAATTTATGACTGACCAATTAAATCAATGTCCACAAGACGCGCAATTCGAAATAGTTTGTTCTAGAAAGTAGACCCCTAACACTATATGGAGGGAAAGATTTATTTAAAATAAAGTAACCAATGTAAAATGGGGAATCATCTTTTTGTCAATAGAACCAAGTAAATCTTAAGAAACCTAATAAGTAAAAATAAAGATTTGTGTTATTTAAAACGTTAAAACAATAATATAATATTGACTGTACGAATTATTTCTTATGCAAACAATATGACTTTCATTAAATAGTCTGTTGAATGGGATGGTGAATGAGTAGAACAATGTCGAAGGACCTTGTAATGTATGTATTGATGAAAATGAACACAATGGCTTAAACTAATTACAACTTTTTGCAAGAGCGTGGTTTTGACGAACCTGTCTCCTAAACAGTTGTTACGTTGCTGCTGCGGAGCTCAGATGTTCACCTCGCTTACATATGGGTGCGCATGCGCGCTGCGATCTATAGCACAGAATACATATCAGAGTGGCAACTCAATATGAAATTTCAACATACTCCCCCCGTTGAAAGGACGTACAGAAATGGAGGAGTTTCAAAATACAAATGACATTATTTACAGTAAAATGTTACAACAAATAACAAAATAACATACAATTATTAAGGCACTTAGTGTCGCACTTAACACAGCACGAATCACTACACTACACTATTAAGTTGATTCTCAGGATCAGCTTCTATAGGCAAGGGGCAGACCTTGGAAATAGCTCGTCTTGTAGTTCCAGATGAGGTAAGAATAGTTACTACTCGAACTAAGTTATCAGGACCACGATGTACCTGGGTAATTCGTCCAAGCCGCCACTTGGTTGGTGGGAGGTTATCATCTTTTATAAGGACTAAAGATCCAATTTGAGCATTTTGACACTGGACTTTCCATTTTGCTCTACATTGTAGCTCGGAAATATATTCTTTAGCCCAGCGTGACCAGAAGTTTTGAATGATTTGTTGGAGACGCTGATAGAGTGAGAGTTTGTGTTCGGGGATGGACTGCACATTTGGATCAGGTACAGTCGTGATTGCTTTTCCGATAAGAAAGTGGGAAGGAGTGAGAGGTAGATAATCGTCGGAATGGTTAGAAAGAGGTGTCAAGGGACGTGAATTTAAAACTCCTTCTATTTGAACTAAAATGCTATAAAAATGTTCATAGGTTAGGGCAGCATTTCCCATGACCCTTTTGAGGTGAAATTTCGAAGATTTTATTCCCGCTTCCCAAATTCCGCCCATGTTAGGAGAATAGGGAGGTAAAAATACCCAATTGAAATTTTCATTAGCAAAGGCTTCTACTAATTTTTCCTTGTTTTGAATTAGAAATTGACCTAGCTTATCAAGCTCTGATTTGGCACCACAATAAGTGCGGCCATTGTCTGAGTAAAATTTTGAAGGCATTCCCCGTCGAGAAGCAAAACGTCGTAGACACAATATAAAATTTTCAGTTGTTAGATCGGTTACTGGCTCTAAAAAGGGTGTTAATGAAAATAGTTTGCTTCGCTTAGGTAATGGTTTACCTGATGAGATAACACTGATGTCGTCAAAAAAGCTTTCTTTCTGAGATAATCTTGCAAGACAATTTAAGGAATTGTATAACTCTTGGTTCGTTAAAGAACAAGTTGAGCGTTCATCAAGAATGGTGCGGCAATTTCTTATGAAGCGAATACAGTACGCCATGACTCGTTGCATTTTTCGCAAATTTGAAAAAATTGCGAATGGAAAAAATGATTCAAAATTTTGAATTGTTACAAGAGATGCTGTATAAGTATCATTACAGTTTACATGATCATCTGAGGTGTGATTTATTTCAAAATTGGGCCATTTGTGCGATGGTTTACTAAGAAACTCAGGACCGTTCCACCAAAATTCCAGAGTAGGCAATTTTTGCGGTGCAACTCCCCTGGTTAGAATGTCAGCTGGGTTTTCTTTGGTCGGCACATAATGAAGATTAATATTGTTACATATGCTTTGAACTTGAGATACGCGATTGGCGACGAATATCTCTAGCAAATGAGGTTGTGTATTAATCCATGAGATAGCTATTTTTGAGTCAGTCCAATAAATAATATCTGTGATTGGCATGTCTAAAGTGGATTTTATGCGAGAAGTTAACTTGACCATCATTAAAACAGCACATAGTTCTAGCTTCGGGATTGTCACGGTTTTTAATGGCGCAACTTTCGTTTTGGAGCACAATAATCGAACATGTAGACGATTTTGATTATCTATGGACCTCAAATATATGCAAGTTCCAAAGGCCTTTTGACTGCTATCTGAAAATGCGTGAATTTCTAAAACCTTGGGAAAATCGCAAATAACTTGACGATGAATGCGAAGTGAATTCAAATTAGGTAAATCCTGACTATATGAAACCCATTCAGCTTGCAACTCAGATGAGAGAATTTCGTCCCAGCCGGTCTGAGTTAACCATAGCTGTTGCATGAAAATTTTAGCTTTGATTGTACATGGAGCAAGTAAACCTAGAGGATCGAATATCATAGAAATGAAGGAAAGTACTCTACGTTTTGTTAGAGGTTTTTTATTCGAACTCTCGTCTACAATGCTATAAAGGAAAGTATCGGTGTAGCTATTATAAATGAGACCTAATGTTTTTGAGTTTTCACTTGGACCAAATTGCAGAATGTTGTTTGAAATGTCTTGGGACTGGACAGATTCTAATACCTCGGGGTGATTAGAATTCCATTTGCGTAGAATGAAACCACCAGATTTCAGGATTTGAAAGATGGTGCGACAAATGTAAGAAGCGTCTTCTTTATCCCTGCAGCTTGTTAGAAGATCATCGCAGTACATGTCTCCCTTTATGACCTTGCTGACATTGGGATGCGTGGTTTTACATTGCTCGGCAAGTTCAAAAAGACAACGAATCGCTAGAAAACTGGAAGACTTTTCACCATACGTAACGGTGTTTAACTCGTAAACCTGAAGTGGGAATGAAGGATCAGATCTCCAGAAAATGCGTTGAAGACACCGTTGTGACTCATGGATAAAGACAGATCTATACATTTTTGAACAGTCACTTGTTAGGATGTATTTGAACCTTCTGAAGCGTACTAAGATGGTAAACAAATCATCTTGCAATACAGGACCATTTAACTGAATGTCATTTAATGAAATACCATTGGAAGTAGGACAACTTGAATTGAAGACAACACGGAGTTTGGTTGTGAGGCTGTCTGCCTTATATACTCCATGGTGTGGAATAAAATATTCATATGGTGCAGAATTTGAGGATTCGTCAAATTTGCGCATGTGACCTAAATCTTCATATCCCTGCATGAATTCGATATATAAACTTTTAAACTTGTCATTGGAATGTAATCGTTTCTCTAAAGAAAGAAATTGTTTCAATGCATTTTGTTTGGATTCACCTAGAACTTCTGCAGAAGAACTTAGTGGCATGGAAACTATAAACCTACCAGAATTGTCACGTTTCGTGGTTTGAGAGAAGTGAGTTTCACATTGTTGTTCCTCAGGAGATAGTGGCTTAGGACTGTTTACGCTTTCCATTTCCCAAAATAGGGATATTTGACGTGAAAGATCTAAAATGCTTAGATTGCAAATGCTAGGTGCAGTGTTGGGATAAATTGAGGAAAATTTACCTGAAACCACATTTCCAAGATGAGTGTTGAAAAGATAAGGATATTTGTTGAGAAATTCCTGCTGGACTGATAACAATCGCCAAAATATGTCAACTCCTAGTAGAATGTCGATTTTGGTTTCCTTATGAAAATCTGGGTTGGCTAAAGTTATGTCGCTAGGTATGTTCAAAGATTTAAAACTTAGTGATGATGCGGGTAAACGATTTGTAATATTTTGTAAAAGTAAAAATGGCAAAGTGGCATTGAAATCGTTATGTACTGATTTGATTTTACAGTGAGCAAGTTCGGTTATTTTAGCTTTTACTTGATTAATGCCAGTGACTGGTATATTAACCCTTTTTGTGTCTAGTTTTAATTTAGAACATAAAGTTATCGTCATATACGATCTCATTGAGGCAGAGTCAAGAAGTGCAGTACATTTGTGAGGTATGCCATTACTGTCGTAAACAATGATTATCGCAGTTGGTAGAATTTCAAAAGAATTGTCTGGAATGCAAATGGAACTAGTGAGAGCAGTCGATGATTTTGCTTCTTGATCTGGTGTATTTGATGCTTTCGATTGCGAGTGTGAATCTATGTGTAAGAGAGTTGAGTGAAAAGCTGAGCACTTTTTGCAGTGACCACTCTTGCAATCCGAAACATAGTGACCAGACTGAAGACAATTACGACAAATTTTGTGTTTGTTTACCGTGTCAATTCTATGTTGTACAGGTCATGCTAAAAAGTCCTTGCACTGATATAATTTATGGTTGGAATTACACATTATGCAATTGTTTGAGGTTGCAACGTATGAGTGAGATGTTTTATTTTTACTTTGATTTTGGTTAAAACTTTTATGAATCGGTTTATCAAGTTTTTCTAATAATTTTGATCTGCTTTCTAAAAAGTCAGTAAAAGTGGATATTTTAGGAGACTCTTTATCATCCCTTGAAATTAATATTTCTAACTCTCTTTTACTATTATAATCTAGTTTGTCTGAAATTAGAAAGAAAATTATGCTAGACCAAGAATGCACGGGTTTTCCAAGTGATTCTAGTGCCCTTAAATATGCTTGAAATGAATCAGAAATCTGACGTAATGAAGTGGCAGATTCTTTGTAAATTTTTGGAAATTCAATTAAACCTTTGATATGAGAATGAATGAGAAATTTATTATTGCGATACCGTTTTTCAAGAAGCTCGAGAGCAACTTTATAATTTGGCCCTATGATGTCTAAAGATTCTATGACCTTGGCTGGTTCTGTCCCAAGTACAGACTTTAAGTACAGGAATCTAGAAATATCATCTAATTGAGCATTATTGTGAACAAGAGATTTAAAACCCTCAAAAAAACTAAGAAATTGTTCCGGTTCCCCATTATAGGTTTTCATTTGTAAAACTGGCAATTTTATTAGACTTGTTTGACTTAAATTTGTATTTACATTAGTCTGAACGACTGTAGTTGGAGTAGGTAATGTATTTTCAACAGTTTGACTCTGTTGTGATTCAACTTTGCTAGATTTTGAAGAATGATTGCTTGAAATTAAAGACTCGTTTGATTTTTGATCGTTTAAATGTAAACTTTCTTGTGATCTGTTTGATTTGACAATAGATTTAGCTTCGGTTAGAACATCAAAATATGCGTTTTCGAAATCACAATATTCAGCATAGCGTTTGTCAATATTGTCATCCGTTTCAATTGCAAGTATTTCGCCGTGAATGCTTTCAAACTGTGTTAATGAACCTTCAAAAGTATCAATTCGTGACTCTAATTGCAGAATTTGTGAATCAGACAATGCTCGTGTGGTTTGATCAGACACCTGGGACACTAACCTTTGGAGGTTATGAACATACTCCTTGAAGAGGTTAGTCGCGCCTTGATTTGACCCCTTTTTCTAACTAGTATCGGTAAATTTTCAGCCATAATGACAATTTTGTATAATGAAATTTTCTAGGTACACCCTGTATAACACGCGATCATATTATTTGTAATGACACCCTTGTTTAATGAAATTTTCTAGGTACACCTTGTATAACACGCGATGATCGTATTATTTGTAATGACACCCTTGTTTAATGAAATGCAAATTCAAATATGTGCAAATATGTGAGAAAAACAAACGGAGTTTTAAATTGTAAAGGAAATGAAAAAAAGGAACTTATCTTTTAAAATCCTTGATTTGTCTTCTTAGGCGGTGATGGCTGCGTACCTTGTTTGCCGCCCCTAGCAACAGTGTATAGCTTCTACGATGACTGTGAGCTTTGTCTACCGTCCCAACAGGCAGTTGTAGCTTTCTCCTTTTGTAAATGAAAATTGGAAATGATTACCTAGGTGTTTGCTGCGTGCTTTGACTGCTTTGTCCGCCGTCGTTCCCAACAGACACTTGTAGCTGTAGCTTGTTTTTCTTCGATATGACCTTGTCCTTGTCGCGATGTCAATCCGCTCGATGAACCAAAATATTATGTTGAATGGGATGGTGAATGAGTAGAACAATGTCGAAGGACCTTGTAATGTATGTATTGATGAAAATGAACACAATGGCTTAAACTAATTACAACTTTTTGCAAGAGCGTGTTTTTGACGAACCTGTCTCCTAAACAGTTGTTACGTTTAAGAATTTATTTCATTTATCGAATACAGACTTGTATATCATGCACATCGTGCATGATACGGATTCATTAAAATAACATTATACTTTTCACTAGTAAGTTTACCTAGATTAAAAACCCGGTAAAATATGGTAGTTACCACATTTAGGTAAATATTTGGTAAGAGTATTTTGGTTAGTTTGGCACGTTTGGTACAGGTACTTTGCCAACAGCATTGCTGCCCCTTTCACCTTTACACAATTTCATTTATGATTTTTCATGCAGAACTATCCCTTTTGATTAGAATTTCTTACTAATTCATTTTATTTTTACAAAAATAACATGCATATGTCAACATATGAGAACACCATGTAACCACCAATATCTACTTAATTATCAGAACATTATCCATAATCCAAATAACCGACATGACATTGGCGGACGAGGACGATGTCCAAAACTGCCATTGGGTTCTGTACTTGCGTTGCCGATTTATTCTTCAAACAAGGAATCAGCTTCTTCAGTTTAGAGAACGCTGAGTTAATAGCAAAAAGCATTACTACTTTGAAGAAGGCATACTTTAAAAAAGAAATTACTTTTTCAGGATAAATATATAAAGCTGTATATCGTTTACAACTAAAATTATCTAGCTATTACATAGATGTCAGCGTTACAGTTGTACGCTTTTCCGGAGCCTCTTCCAAAAGCTGAGACTAAAATGTTTGCCACTGGCCGTGCATATAGACGAAGATGTATTCTTTAAATATTTTTGCAAGCAAATTAGCTAAAAATTAAATGCTAACGTATAAAATTAGCGCCGTGTCAATAATATGCCTAGCTAAAAATGGAATCCATATTTAAAATACAATATTCACATAGTCAATATTTGCTACATAAATATACAGAATTCTATAGTAAATACCATATAATGTAAATAAATATCATATCAAATATTTATCTGTAAAATGCACAGAAGAGAACAGAAAGGTATCAGTGTATACATTGATTTTGTCTGTCACTGACATTCTCTCATTTTCCGCTTGACAATACCATACATGTTCTATTTTACAACAACGCAACGAGTTAGATATAGTTGCTTTATAAAAGAGCGTATATATAAACTGTTTTTTTGTTACTAACATATTGTCTAATTCGATTAGTCTGCGATATCTTGAAGATACTAAAAAACTTAGGGCAAGTTTCATAATCAAATTTGAAGGAACTTTGGCTATTATAGTTGCTTTTCAATACCTTGGATACATGTCTCAATAATAGTATCCAAGTATCCAAGATGCTTATATCCAAGGTCCTTAAAGGCAGCTTTAGCTAAATATTCTTTATTTTTTATTATGAAATCCGGCCTTATTATTGAGAGAATTGTATCCAAGGTATTAAAAACAACTTTGACTTAAGTTCCTTTAAATTTGATGATTAAATCTTCATTTGATAAAGTGACTTTGTGATATCTGTACCTAATATCATTTACATATTTCAATTATACAGTGTTATTCAGAACTTATCCATAATAAAATTTGGGGATGTTCAACATACATGTACAAATGTGGTAGTGCAAAAAAATTTTTTTTGGCGGGGTCTGAAAACTATTTAAAAATTTTTCATTGCACGCCGCTGGATACTGGTCCACTGTAATGGAGTGACCTTGGGACTGACAATGCAAACTAGCTAGCACGAAAAAAACTTCGGAAGTTCTGAGAGTATACCGACACCCGGCGCAAAAAAGACGTTTTTACTTTAAAATAAACTTAAAGATAGATATATGTGACCAAAGTGACGTGTCTTTAAAATTAATAAAATTTTGTTACACTAATTTTGAAGAATTGCGCTACTTGATTACTAGGTATTAGAAACATGAAATTTATAAAAAATTTGCACATACCTTCTTACAAAAGCTGTTCGAAATAATATTCCTCGACTTGTACACACTTTTGGGCACGCCTTATCCAATTTTGCCGCACTAAACCAAATGTTCCTCCTGGTTGCTGATCTTATAAACGCAAATTATTAAGTAAATTGGAGATTTTCAGCATTTTGCTGCAACAACCACTCACAAAACCTAATTCGGAATTGATAATCCACTGGTAACAGTCCATTAACTCAGCATTACTGTACACATGAGCCATTTTGAAAATTTTGCAGTTTAACACTCCTACGATAAATAAAACATCGGCACTTAGAGAGGACACAGATAGACTGATGACTGAATAGACAATAGAGATATTATCCCCACTCCAACTCCATTCGCTCGGTCTGAACCAGGCGTTGCAGGTACAAAAACGTGTTTACTTTTTTTTACCACATTCTTAGGAATGTGGTATATCAGATTGTCGTTGAAGTACAGTTGCCCATCTAAGTAGTCCTTTATAATGGTATAACTTTAAACATTGTTTACGGGAAATCCTAAGACTTTTATTATAAATTTTTTTTGTCACATCGATTTCTTATTTAAGGATGCACATATCCTCAAAGTTTTAGAGATAAGTTCTGAATAACCCTGTATATACGTCTCATATTCTCGAAGTACTACACAGTAAATGTAAAGATAATGTATGAAAGTATTTATTTGTGGCATTGTTTAATTACTGTTATTTATTTGGGTATTTTGCAACACTGAAAAATATAAAAGTTAATAATCAATCTCTGCTCCGACGGATCAGTCAAAGATTGTTTTTTTTTTTGAGAAATATTTTTGCCTAATCAAGAAACCTCATACTAAATAGCAGATGAACAATATAATATACCATTAAACATATCATTAAAAACGTTTACGTTTCGAAAACTTATTCGTTTTCGTTATCAAAAGTTAATTACCTACAGCAAATTTAATTTGCATTTCACACAGAGTGTTTCATTGTTACCTCATTAGATCACAAAGTAGTATCCATCAGGCACCTCTTTGATGTAAATATTGAAGTTTGGTGCATCAGTGTTCCTCTGTATGTTCTGCTTGAATAAAAAAGGGCGTGTTAGAAACGCTTCTGGTTTTACTGGAAGTCGACGTCTACTTTGTTATTTTAAATGGAACACCATGGATATTTTTGCGTATTTGGATAAAGCGTTGTCTGATTAACCTGTAATGATATGATGATAATGATGATTGATGACAATGATGATATTATTCATATCGGATTTGATGGGTTTATATCTAATAATAAGGGAGATACATGCAAAGAAATATTTCATAAGCGTCCTGTGTTAGAAAGGAAACATCCATTCGTTCCTACGCCATGAAGACTACGAGACTACATAAGTAAGGCACACTCTTTTTGACATATCTCCATTATTATTAGAAATAAACCTACCAAATCCTATTGCAGTATATTTGTGAGAGAACTCCTTTTCCAAATATAAATATGCAATAATATATAGGAATTTCATTTAAAATAACCAAGAAATCTCAACTTCCCGTATAACCAGATGTGTTTCAAACAGATTATTTTATTCTGAGATAGCATAGAGCAACACTAGTATAGGCGGAACCAACTTATGAAGCTGCTCAGTTGCTTATGCAGTCCTTGCCAGAAATGGTTCTGGAAAAATTGGTGGAACTACAACATAACAACTACTAGATCTTAAAACCAGGACAGAGTCATTCGAAGGCAATGAGAGAAGGTCTTTTGCAGAAAAGAAGTATGTAGGAGAGATGTAGGTATATCTACCTACATCTCTCCTCTGTAAACCTTGGATCAGAAGTGTCACAGCGCTCTTAACAGCAGGGCACTCCTATCTCAAGAAACCTATATATAAGTTAAGATTGTCAGAAAGGCCTATAGGCCTAAATTAATGTGATTGCTACACTTGTATGAGGCTAATGTTCATGGGTAACCCATTCTTAAAACCTTTCTTGTTAAGGGAAATTGCAGCGAGTAGAGTTGCCTTAGAGAAATCCATCCGCAGAAAGAAGAAGTAGAAGACCAACAGGCAGTAGTGTGCCGAATTGCAATACATATTTAAATCAGTAAGTTGATCAGTCTGAATTATCCTAATGGATCGCCTTTGTGAAACACGCTGTATTTGATTATATATGTCTATATACGATTTTATACTGTTTATTACTAGACTTAGCTCCTGTACCGGAAATATTTATTTTATATTTTGACGATATAAACTACACACAAAAATTATGGTCCACGTTTTTTTCCTACAGTAAACTGCGATGTAGTGTATAAATAAAAGTGTAAAAGTATTTCTTGACCATTAATAATTAATTAAAAACATAAATACAATATACTCATATCATGATATGATGTTATTATATCATAGACAAGAAAAAGTACTCTAAAAATACTCTATAAAAATACTCTAGAGAGTATTTTTATATTAATTCAAATAAATCCGTGTAAAAAAAATTCATAATCCCAACATTGCGTTTTTAGTAAGGTCTAGAAAGTATTATTTCTCATATTTTCAACATCAAATATACTACGAAAAACGAACTTTCGGTAATTTGATATTTTCTTCATCGCCTGCCACTTAGAAAATTCTAATGCCAAAAAAACTAATTTGTTCTAACTTGTACAAAATACTTAAGGTTAGGTATTTAAGTACTTATATCTATTATTACCTTATACCTTATATTTGAAGTAAAGTTTATTTAAATTAAATTATAACTTTCTTTCCCATTTTAATTATTTCCTGATTTGTGTCAAATATGCTACATAGAAAATAAATCTGAATAACTGATATATGAAAAGTTCTTGTTAAAAAATGCCTTGACTTAAGGTTATGGTGGATTTTCCGCCTGACAAACAAAACTTATTTCCTCATCGGTAGGTACCTCAGACCTCGCAGAGTCCTTGTTTCACTCCGAGGTAAAAGTTCGTATTAATAATTACTCTCTAGAATTTCATTTAAACTCGGGAAAGGAGCAGCGAAAAACCGTTCGTAAGGACTGCGTTTGAACTGTGTGGTTCAAGTAGCGTCGTGGTGTCGCAGACACAGGGGTAATAAGTGCACTCAAACATGCAGTAGAATACAGTAGCGGAGCTTGAAATTTGAAGGGAGAATTTTTAAGTGCGTATTATGTTATATACGTTATGCTATTTTTCTTACGTAGACAATAATATCATGATAGACGTAATCATTTTTAAATTATATTGTAAAAATAAAAGTGTTATTGCTTATAAATGTACTTACAATAAAAATCACTACCTACTACCTGAATATAAATGTTCATGCAAATCTGCCAGTTTAGGATTCTAACAATTTTTATTGGAACCTCATTGCTTATCAAGACCCAATAAAATTTTTGTTGACACCTGATTATTTTATTTAAAGTATTTTGACTTCGTTCATCATATCTGAGGGCACGGTATCCCTACAGTGGCCAACACTGAAACGACTCACTTCAGTTGGTTTAATAAAAAATATTTTCTTCTACTTCTATCAACCACCGTTGTAATTCTAACGATGGTGGTGAATGTCTTCAAGGTTTTCAGAGGACACAGTTTCAGTGTTATGGACAAGTGTTAGCCCCTTCATATAGGCCTCCCCCCAGGTTCTAGCGCTATGAATATTTACAATTAATACTTGATTCTATTAGATCTCATAACTTTTTCCTGCGCGCGAGACTCAACTGTTTTTACAAGAATTGTTTTTTTTTTTTTGTCACGATTCAAAGTCAATATTATATTTAAATTACTTGACAAATGTAAGTAAGCAAATTCATTCAAGACTTTTTATTGATCTAAATTATACATATTACGTGTTAGAAAAATTTGAATATCATTAGTACTTCGCAAATTTCCAATAGGCAAAGATTATTAACATAATTCTATACGGTGCAATCAATTTAGTAAATAACTTCGTAGACACGAGAATACAAACAATTTCTGTTAATATCAGTCCTTACTATTTTAGCTCCTCTTCAATGTTTCTCATGAATTAGGACAAAAATAAAGATTGCATTATTACAAGATTATGGGCCAAGATTATATAGGTTCAGCTTAAGATTTTTACTAGAAACATAATTTGAAACTTTTCCAAGTCGCTCGATAAACAAATGTAGGTAAAACCGTTACCGTTTAGGAGATATATTACTATTAGTTGTAACTTACTTCGATTTATTTGGGAAAAAAGATTTCATATGACTAGGCTGACTAGTATTAAACTGACAATCAAAATATTTACTTCAAATAAAAATAAATATGACGTATATGCTTTCAATTGAAAACGGTTTTAACGTTCAATAAGTTAAAATGCGGAAAGGTGGACAAATAACATCAGTTATTATAATTATTCAGACAAAAAATTATTTATTTATATTAAAATTTTAAATAAAGTATATTTTTTTGGCTGAATTTCTATAAATAAATATATAAAGAATTAAGCAAACCCAATTAATAATATAGAAAATTTTATGCCACTGAAGTGACATTAGTGTAGATAATAAAGGTAGTATGAAAAGTTTTAAGTTTACCAATATTCAAGCAAACTATTAAAGTCTTAAGCGAAATAGCTATTTGATACTTCAAGCATCCATTGAAGATTCAAATATGTTGTGAACGAAGGTAATATTGCATTTAGCTGCATCAGTGGTGAATATCCTCTAATAAAATCATATTGATTATTCAAAAAGTTACTAAACGCCTATTGCTATACTACCACTACACTACTACTATTACTATCACCGCTAAATGTCTTCCACTAAAAAGTTAAATAAGTCTGTAAGATTTTTCGATCAAGGGCACTATTTAAATATATTTTTAGTTATGGTATGTGAAAATAATGTGCTTCATAGTATCCTGGAACCTTGAGTTTACATATTTAGCTCGTTCGAATTATAAACTTGTTCAAAACGAATATTTGTTTCTTATATCAGAATTAAGAAGCTTCAATTAAAGTGCAATCAATCCTATTTGCTAGTTAATTATCATGTAAAAATCGAAATAGTTATGTGCGTTAAAAAGTCATTAGATGTTTAGAAAGTTTCTAGTATTCGAAGTTAGAATGTGGTAGAATCCACTGGCATTTTGAAAAGTTATCATTGTGTGGTTGAACTTTCGTTTCACTAAATTAATTTGAATAATAACTTTTATGGATGTGTATAACGTCAAATCTAAACAGTTGCCGTTATACATGTTTGCTAGGTATTATTTCATATTTGCAAACACAGTTCATAAACAAAATTGTTGTGGTTACTGCACAGGGATTGTTTGAGCTTAGCACCAAATATTCATGAGTTTAATACAGCGATTTGAAATTCATTCTTCTGCTGTTACTTCTCTATTTTGTTTCATATTCATATCTGATTATAAAAAATAATACAGTAGCAGAAAACCCATTGAAATTATAATTTAAATAATTATTATTAATCGTATATGAAGGCTACAGTTCTCAAAGATCTATGTTTCGTTCTTACAGTTTTCTATGAAGGAACAATCTTTATAGAGAAAAATATAGTATTTCTGATATAAACTGACTGTGATGTCACACTTAGCTAACGATGTACATTAATATATGAGCAGTACATGATGAAGATTATTTAATAAAAGAGTGGTGGAATGATTAATACGAGTATATTGTTGATTGCAGCTACAGATTACTGGGGAGTTTTCAAACAAAAAAAAAACAAAAAAGTTCAATTGACGAGTGTACCTAGATATGGAGGAAAGGAGGAATGAATTATTTTAGGCGCTTTGAAAGCTTAGATAAATTAATTTATAGTGGATCTAAGAATGTTCCCGGTCGGAGTCCTTCCAGCTTATAGGTATTTATTTTGGATGTTCTTACTTGTTGTCAAAGTACTATAAATTCACCGCATCCCATAAATTATTCTGTTAATCGTGTACTGATGTACCTACACGTATTGTTTTCCGGTACAATATGTTTTTAGTACAGAAATCTCTATTAGTTCACCAAACAAATCATAGTTTCAAAATTTTCCTCGCAAATAAACGTTTGATTTGACATCACATAGCTGAAGTGCCATTAACCTCTAATAGTAACTAGTTACGCACTGACATTTAAGTGTTGAAATATTTTGAACCTATGGGTCCACAATATTAAGGACCAAATGCCACGAAAACCCTTCTCACCTCGACTTGTTAAATTAAATCTAGTTAAATTAAGTTATTTATATATTATAACTGCTTAAATATTTGTTTGCAAAATCCCTTAATATAAGCATTATTGTATGCCTAGTTTTTCATGTGTTGATTTATAATTCTACTCTTTCCTTTTTGGACATTATTTAAAATTATTTTTTTGACTATTTACATAACTATATTCTGATATAATTTGTAACTTGAATATATCAAATAGTAAGTTGGCAGAATTTATTGATGGATGTAGGATACATTTGTTAGAAAGTAATTTGTCTATTACTTTTAAAGATTCTCGTCGCAACTACATGAAACGAGACATTTTTCCTTTTCGACTCGCTTTTGGAGCCAGTTTCTCATCTGGTCTCAAAACTTCTCGTTAATTGTAGCGTTATTAGTACTACAGTCATAATATTTTATTTTGTTATCATAAAAGCATATGGACTTCTTATTACGTTTTAGATCTTGACTTTGACTTTCGTTCATTTTTTCTTATTTGTTGATGTATTCAATTCTCAAATTTGAAGATACATACAGATCAGGTTAGTTCTTCACTGAGCATGGTCTATTGAGTACCTACACCGTTAGTATCTATTTGATATTCATAGGGCAATTTGAGCAAATATTTACAAAATGTCACCTATAACTGAACATAATAAATTTTATGTACTCAGAAGGAATATTTATGTATTCTGAAGGAATTATCATTGAATCTGAATATATGAACATTGACAAAGTGTACCTGCATTTAATAAGCATTGATTTTGTTATATATTTTTGTGGAAGTTGAAACTTACACGGTCTATGTGTGTATCTGTTAAGTTTTAACAAGCTTTAACAAACCTTGAAAAAAAGTAAGGCTTTAACAAGCGTTAACGTCGAAATGTCGGCAAATTAATGAAATTTAAACTTTCACTTTAATTTCTTTTGTACGACTTCTTTCCTGCTAATTTACACTACACTTGCGCGCAACAGTTAGAACGTAAATCATTCTTTCATAGTATTTTTCAGACATAATTTTAATAGTTTTCCTTACCCAAAGTAGTACCACTATAGTAAGAAGAAACTATACCTGGATATCTGCTATACCCATAAATTACCAAAGTAACATGACTTAATGGTTTCCAAAGTTTACATTCACCTTTAGTTTTGGAGATAAGTATATCAACTAAATTTAGGTGTGCTTAATAGACCAAGGAATGCATCTATGGGTAATATAAAAATGACTTGAGCACTTCCGGGTTTAATGGAATTTACGATTTCATCAATCGATTCGTTAGACTGGATTTTTTTAGACCAGGTGAGCGATTACATTCCGTATATAAATAAAATAAGCAATTTTTTTTAACATTTGTTGCTTTTGTAACAGGCACTAAAAAGGAACACTACGATCTGCCACGTGACATCATAATTGTCTGATGATTTTCAGTTAAGTAGCTTCAGTTAAGTAGAAAGCTATTTCCATCAATCGATACAAATTTTAAAAATATAAAGTTTCACATTTAACTGTTAAAAATAGCAAAAAATAGAGGAAAAAAATCCCGCTGAATGCAAATCTGTAAAGTATACTGGGTAAATATTCATTTTTTTGTAGCTCTTTGTGCTCTTTATTTTTTTTTGTTTTGTAAGTTTTTAGTTATTCTTGCTGAGGCTAGAGATACCGCGATGAAAGACTTTATTTCTAATTTAATTTAGAAGTAGATGAAATAAAACTGGGTACCTCGTTCATTGTTTTATATTCAAAGGAATGACGCGGCACTTTTTCCCTTTGTTTTACCCCTAACCGTAGTTACACAGCGCTGTAAATTTAATAATAAAAAGTGTCCAGACGTTTTCGCTGGAACCTAAATTGTGAGCTCGTATAATAATTTACATACCTTTTAAATATTTCACTCTTGACGCTTTAAAATTGCATCTTGTTCAAGGAGTTTATTATTAATACAATATTATCCAGGTAAATTTATGAGCCGTTGCTGTCACACTTCTCTTTTATACAAAATTATATAAGTGGGTGAGAGATAAAAATATTAAATATACATGTTTAATATCAGCTATATAAAATTCACTTTACCTACTACTAATACATCATACTTTTTAAGCAAATAATTCAATAATTATAAAGGTACTTTACAAGTAAACTGACAGAAGAATAATGATAGTGCAAACAGTACCTATTCAAAATAATAGTACCAAATACCACCAAATAGATTAGTTTGGGATACATACAAATAGAACTTGCGATAATTAGCAATAATTAGATCCAAATTGTAAGTTATTTTCTTCCACATTTTAGTATCATAAAAATTAATATGATCAGAACATGATGCATCAATATCTCGTTCCTATAGCCAAATCAGTATAGGGAAGATACAGTACAGACTATCATATATACATTTTTTGATATTGCTTGTATGAGCCAAAGGTAAATTTCTGTTTCCTAATTCTCACTCGTCTGCTCATAAATAACAATAATCATAAAATTAAAATTCCTGACAGAGCATTACAAATTGCAAAGTGCGTAACAATATACAAAGGCAAATTTGTGTAACGAATCGTACGAGATCTGCTCGCGCAGTAACCGATCGTAATGGATCACAATCGTAGAACTCCGTAGATGACTAACACTGGTTCAACCTTTGTGCCTTTGACAAATGTTCTTTGCGTTTGAGAACTACTTCTTGAACCAACTAAATTAAGTTAATAAACAAATTAGGTCTAGGACTACTTCGTCTTACTGATGAGATCCAGAAGAAGACCGAAAGCTATGAGTTACCCTTATATCAAAACATGTTCGACATGTATCGATCGATTACTGCGCGGCGAGCAGGTCCGTTACAATTGGTTACACAAATTTGTCTGTAGATTCACTTCTATATCAGAAAAATTTCAACTTGTCTAGTAGTAATTTCCACTACTGAAGAGTCAAATTGAAGACGAAACGAGCTTGAGAGTGCCTCAGTCAAAACTGGCCTTATTTTATCATGTAACGAAAAACGTATTGGCGAACCAAATCCGGTCTCCCAAAACATGTTTTGATATAATGGTAACTCATAGCTTCTTCTGAATCTCATCACTAGGACGAAGTAGTCCTAGAGCTAATTTGATTATTAATATACAAAGGCTTAGCAATTTATCTTTATAGATAAGTATAATCTGACTTGTCTTCTAGGATCTTACTCCAGACATCCAAAATCTTTACCTTAAATTAAGCCATGTAAGCCTATATTCACAGGTTGCTTCTGCTGAGTTTTCATTGGCAAACCCATGAATAAAATGAATATCCGCTAACTCTTGGTTAGAAGACATAAACGGCATTTTAAGAAAACAGCTCGCAATAAAAAGTCACCTTTCTGCAAAATCAAATGTCATTTTGAAACGGTTAAAGAAATTTGACACTTAACTTTTTTGTTTTCACGGTACACAATTTTTTACATTAGCACTGTACGTCGTTATCATTTGCAACTGTTCAAGAATTAAAATTAGAGGATGAAGGACGAAGAGTTCCTTATTTCAGTAGAACCTTAACATAAATAAAAACAGAGATTATTAAAATTATTACCTCCGGATTCATATTATTATTATTTGTCTAAAATTCGTCCAGAGGCGTGCATCAAAAGATAAAATGAAAATGTTCTCAAAAACGACTTGTCAGACATTTAATTTTTTTTTTTTCTTGCTTTATTGATTTAAACTGGGAACATGAGAAAATATGAGTGGCGTAGATACTACTTTTTTGTAAAAAAGAGCTTTAGTAAATCCATATATCTACGCCCATGGTTAAGTAAAGTAGTTTGTTATTCTAAAATATGGCCCAAATATCTGTAAAGAATTGCCAGGTTTGTATTCGATACTTCTTAGCATTCTGGAAGTATATATATAAATCTATACCTATATTTATTTTCAAACTTTAACACCCTGTATCTTGAAAACTAAGCATTTCTCAACCTATGTTTATATGAACTTTTCTAATAATTTTTAAATGTCTATCGACTGTTAAAGTCCTGCTACAAAAAACTGGAACACCCTGACTATGTATGTATATACTTGCCACTAAGCAACTGTTCATACTGTATAGACTTTATACTACTAGTATCAGAGCCACATATTACAGAGGGAAAATATTTGGGGGTATTTGATAAATATAATATTTGTTTCGTTAACCTCGAGACCGACCAACAGAGAAAATCGGGGTGTATAAGTAGAAAGAACAAGTAAATAATGCGATTTTCTCATTTTTTGAACTTGAAATATGTTAATAATTATTTTCTTGATAATAATAGAAAAAAATGTTGTAGTGGTATATTTGTCAATGCCATTTAGGGCTATATTCAGCTTAAGAAATTGAAAGCGACTTTCCATTGTAAATTGTTCTTGTAGTAATTACCTATAATGCCACAACTACTAATAAATACGTTCTAATAATATATTCTTGAAAATTTTTCATTTTCTCTTATAATTCTCTTGTTTTTTATTTTCTTTTCTCTTCTTTGTCTTATAAGTTTATCGAGTCTACAATTATTTCAACCACTGTTATACAATCTATTATGTAGAATTTAATGGGCATTTATATTTGCCCAATTTTGATTATAAGATTCAATTTAAACAAGACATATCAATTAAGAGAATTGGTTAACCCAAAATAAATATAGAGTATTATATTCCTTTAGACGGCAAAACTTTTCAAAAATTAAATAGAACACAAATTATTTTAAATAGCTGAAGTAGGTACAATGTTTCATTTACAATACTCTAAATTCCAAAAGGAAATAGGACTGCCTGTAGTGCAGTGTTCATATAATTTATGCCTCAATTTCTTCTAGTATTGCAGTTGCAGTGCACATATTTTCAAAACAAACAGAACCCAAATAATTTTTTCCATTAACTTTGTCCGTTATTATTTGAACAAGAATCGTGTTATTTTTCTAGTAGCTTACATTACTTTTGTTTTTACAGTGTCTGCAGTATATGACGTCGAGGCAGTACAGGGAGGAGTTGCGAAACTCCCGTGTGATATAGATCCTTCCCTTCCCGGTGACAAAATGCATATAGTCATCTGGTTCAAGGAAATGGGGAAGCGAAGAACCCCTATATACTCGTAAGTATAATTAGCACTGTGTGTGAATTATATATCCTCATTTATTTAACGGATTAGGGGAATTATCTTGCTAGTTATAATGTGCTGGGAAAAGCTCGTACACTTAATCAGGCAATTAATAACATTTTATTTTATAACTCTGATGGAGGACTATAATGTTCCTTTGTTACCCTTTACAATTGAAATTATAGAAATTGTATATTATTGCTTTATTCAAAAGTGAGATTTATATTATAAAAGTTTACCGAATATAACTATCAGTTACTCCGGCTATCCGTATGCACTTTAATCTTTCGAGATCACAAGGGTGCCCTCACTATCTACATTTGATAGCAAAAACCTCCTCGTTATGAGGGACGTTACAAACGTAGTTTGATTTCGCGCCGAGTACGCGAATATTTGATTTGATTACATGGGCTTTTCCAAAAGTGCAGCATTAAATTATATAAATTAAAAAAATTATTCAATGGTCATGTAGTTGACCATGTTCAAAAATACATCATGCTAATTACTTATATCTAAATTGTGCCTATAGGTAAAACTTTTTTTAACTTGTATCTATATATTATTATATTGTATCTTGTATGCAATATATATTTAAATGTTTCAAAAAACTCAAAAAGATACATTATTTTAACTAAAGTAGCAAATAATATCATTCATAATCTATCATGTATTATTACATATATTATTTACAAAAATCACAAATACAGTATTGAAAGAAGAATAATACAAATATTGATAGTTTTGTATTAACTTTTTGTACAAATTTTAATGTTAAATAAATACAAGTTCTGATATAAAAATGGATAAAATTTACTAATAATCTTCTAATACTACGACAAATTCCCCGATATTTCTAACGGTACAACTAACCCCCTGATGTTGTGCTACTAAAGAATTTAAGATCACAGAACCTGGTTTGCTAAAATATATATTTGCTAAAATTGCTACAAATTTCACAGGAATGTTGTAAAAGACATTTTCTTAAAATATATTCTGTTACGTATATTGTGAGGGACAACTACCCACAGTATAATATACCACAGGCAGTTTTACAAAAAATTATTTAAAAATAAAACATTAATAAATAATCACTGGTTTTTCTCACCCTATATCAAACGCACACAACACGTTACATGTCAAGCGTGAGCCACCGTGTAAATGTCTGGGTACCAAACGGTACCTGAGTCGGGTGAGGAGGGCGGAATAAGTGTAGCACCTAACTTACATAATTCTGTAAACTTTGATATTAGTGATGTATAAGCCACTTCTTTGTAATGCGAGACTCTCCGAAAAGTATGTTTTTTTTTTCAATTTTGGTAAGTGTATATGCTTTGTCTTCTATTTTTTCTTGATTTTTTTTTAAAGTGTGTATTTTAAACTATGCATTTTTCTGATGCGTTACACATACAAAATATATGCACATGCGACAAAAGAGGCAAAATATGTACTTTGAATGGTACATGGAATGGTACAAGTATAGTCTGAGTCACCAAGACAGCTCACCCACTTTTCAATGTCTTATTTTTATTTTAGAAGAAAATGAACATAGGGGTATAAAATGATTTGTTATTAGCTAAAATTTAAACACTTCAATTTATGTACAGGGTGTTCTAATTTTTGGTGCCATTAAAGTCGGCATTTTTTTTAAAATGGAAATGCATAGTTTTTTTAATCATCAGAGAGGCTATTCAGAGATCTATCCAAAAATATAATATAGTTGGTATCTGATCCCAACCGTTTTGTAAATATATGTACTTAAATTTTGAAAAATTATTATAGTTTAAGCTGTGTTATTTACGAAGCAGTAGAAGGGCCATGTATGAAATTTTTTTAAAATTCAGACTTTAAACACTGAATTCAGACTTTAATCTCTGAATTTAGACTTTAATCTTTGAATTCAGACTTTAAACTATGAGTTCAGACTTTAAACTCTGAATTCAGACTTTAAACTCTGAATTCAGACTTTGACCTCTAAACTATCAACTGTTATGCCTGAACGTACGACTGCAATTAGGTAACGGTATACTGTACCTTAAGAAAGTATCTACAAAATATGGGCGTATATAACGAGAAATTAATCCGTGGACTCTGTAATGAAGGCTCTGAACAAGTAACTTATACCGTCTATTATGAGTGACGTAACTTAGAGGAAAAACCACCTTTTGGGAGATGTGAATTTGTTAACTTAACATTCAGTTAGGTAATTTATATGATTTGTTATTAAAATGATAATTGATATACCGAATTTTGGCAAAATTATTCATTTGTTTTTCATGGCACTACACTTATTATTAGTGGTATCATAAGTACCATTATTAGTGGTGTTGCGATAAGTTGGTGAAAGATAACTAGAGTGGACTGTATTGTAGTGTTTGGTTTCAATTTCAATGATGCACTGACGATGCTGGACTTGATGAATTAAAAGCCTCACGCTGTATTTCAAAACATATATTTTTACTAAAAAATACACTATGTTTGACTTGACGAGCGTGACAGACAAAAATGTATGCGTACTGCTTTGGGTGTTCTTGCAGAGTGAAATGTTCTCGGCGTGTCGTCCCGCCAGATTCCCCACTCCTCACGTGTCACATGCGTGTCATATTTTTGACGTCATAATTCACATAGGTAGAGGTAAAGACAGAAACACAAAACAATAAGAGACAGAGTTTGGAAAACCAAACATACTCCCCCCCGTTGAAAATTTAATATTTTCAAGCTTAAGGTAAAGGTAGAGGACATAGCTTAGTTATAGGTCGCGTATAGGTGCCTGTTTTTGTTTTTAGTTCTACAACTCTGACTCGGCCATCGCCTCCGGGAAAAACCTTAGTGACACGAGCCAAGGGCCACTGTAAAGGAGGTACATTATCTTCCCTTAAAATGACTATTGATCCTTCGTCAATATTTGGATTACCTTTAAACCACTTTGGACGGTTTTGTAACTGATTTAAATAATCCCGACTCCAGCGTTGCCAAAATTGTTGTCGAATTCGGGAACATAATTGCCAAAATTTAAGTCGATTGATAGGGGTTGTCGTAAGATCTTGTTCTGGAGGACTAGTCAAAGGAGCGTTTATTAGAAAATGTCCGGGACTTAAGTACGTGAAGTCGTTAGGGTCATTTGACATGCCTGAAATAGGTCTTGAGTTTAATACCGCTTCGATTTGAGTGAGAACTGTTGCCAGTTCCTCGTAAGTCAGAGTTGAAATGCCGACTACTCTTTTTAGGTGATACTTAGCGGATTTAATTCCCGCCTCCCAAATACCTCCCCAATGTGGACTGTGAGGAGGAATGAATTTCCAGGTTATGCTCTCACTTGCAGTGTAATCGTAAACCGTTGACATGTGTGATTTGGTTTGTAAAAGAAGCCCGATTTCTCGCAAATGATTATTTGCGCCTATAAAATTTAATCCGTTGTCACTGTAAATGATAAATGGTTTTCCGCGCCTAGAAAGGAATCTTTTTAAAGCTAACATAAACGTTTCTGTTGTCATGTCCGACACAAGCTCAATATGTATGGCCTTAGTAATCATGCACACGAACAACGCAATGTATGCTTTTGTTTTTGTTGATTTCCTCAATCTTGATTGCCGAATATAAAAAGGACCGCCGTAATCAATTCCCACTTTAGAAAATGGACGCGATATATTTACACGATCTGCCGGTAATGATCCCATCAATTGCTCTGAGATAGTTGACTTATGTCTAAAACAAATTACGCACTTATTTATGATTTTCTTTACTTGACGCTTGCCATTCAGGGGCCAATAACGCAATCTTAAATATGCTAACGTGGTATTTACACCAGAGTGCAACAATATTAGGTGCGCTTGATTTATAATAAGATTTGTTATATGATTGCCTGATGGAAGAATAAGTGGATATTTTTGTTCATATCGAATGTCCGCATTGGTTAATCTACTACTTACTCGTAATAATCCCTTGTTATCCACAAAAGGATTTAATGTCTTTAATGGACCTTTCGTTAAATTGTTGTTTTCCAGTAATTTAAATTCGTTAGAGAAACATTGTTGTTGTAAATTTCGAATGATGACATCGTGCGCCTCGTTTAATTCATGCACTGATAAGTTTCCAGTACGTTTTATATTTTTTGAGCGAGTATTATTTGCAAATCGAAGGCAATAGGCTATAGCCCTTTGGAGCCTGCAAAATTTTGAAAACCTTTCGAATCCGTTTATATGTGTGAATGAAACATTACAAGCAGCATCAGCTGACTTTCGTAATTCCGGCGTAGAGTTTAACTTAGGTATTTCTTTATTATCAAATTTTAGATCATAATTTTCGAGCCAACGAGGCCCATTCCACCAAAGAGTGGAATTTTTTAGTGAAAATGCGTCCGTTCCCCGTGACAAGAGATCACTGGGATTGTCCCCTGTCTTGACGTGACGCCACTGGTGATTATGAGTGAGCTCTTGGATTTCACTTACGCGATTTGCAACGAAAGTTGTCCAACGCATTGATGGCGCTTTGATCCAATGGAGGACTATGCTAGAATCTGTCCACAGATACACATTTGAAACTTGAATGCTTAACATTTTAAGTACACGATCTACTAAACGTGCCATCAAAAGTGCACCGCACAGTTCCAAACGCGGTAGTGTGACTACTTTCAGAGGGGCAACTCTAGATTTAGCACATATTAATCTAGTACTGACTGATTTGTCAAAATATAACCCTCGCATATATATACAAGCACCGTATGCGCGTATAGAAGCGTCAGAAAAAGCATGAATTTCAGCTTGCATTACTGGCTTACCTGTATATAACCAACGTGGTATGGATAACGTTCGCAATTGTGAAACAGTTTTTTGAAAGGCCAACCACTGTTTTAGTAAGTTGGGTGGCAATTCGTCGTCCCAGTTTAACTTGAGTAACCACATTTGTTGCAATAAAATTTTTCCTTGTACTACGATAGGTCCCACCAATCCCATGGGATCGAATATTTTTCCGATATATGATAGAATGCTACGCTTTGTGCAATCGCTTGATATAACTTCATCAGGAGAGCTAAAGTAAAAACTATCTGTCGACGGTTTCCAGATAAGACCTAATGTTTTAATAGATAGATTATTGTCAGTTATATTAATTTGAGACAGATTTATATTATCAATATTTTCTAAACAAGGACCATAGTTTGAAAACCACTTATGTAACTTGAACCCTGCCTTTGCTAATAAATTGATTAATTGACTCTTAAGTTCGCAAAGTTCTGCAGTACTTTCTGTACCAGTAAGTACGTCATCAATGTATGTGTTTAAAAGTAAAGCCTGCGAGGCTAATGGAAAATTACATGATTCGTCATTTGCTAGCTTTACCAGGCAGCGTGTTGCCAAAAATGGGGCCGCGCTGGTTCCATAAGTGACCGTCAATAATCTTATACATCGCACGCTTTCCGTAACGTTGTCCCGCCATAAAATTTGTTGGAGGTCCGTATCTTGATCCGCCACTCGCACACCTCGATACATTTTCTCAACGTCAGCTGTCAGAACGTAACGATGAGTTCTAAATCTACATAGAATATCGAATAATTCCGACTGAACTGTCGCGCCTGTTAACAAAATATCATTTAATGAATAACCCGTTGTGGTCTTAGCCGAGCCATCGAAAACGACTCGCAACTTTGTCGATAGGCTAGCTTCTTTTATTACCGGGTGATGAGGCAAAAAATATCCATCAGTATTATCATTTTTTAACACGGAGATATCGACTTGGTTATATTCCGCATGACCGAGATTAATATATTCATGAATGAATTTTTTATAATTTGTATATAAATTTGTATCATTTATCAAACGTTTTTCTAAAGCATAAAATCTTTTTAGAGCTGTGTTAAAAGATCCGCCTAATAGTGATCGTGCATTGTCATGAATGAATGGTAACCGTACCGTGTATTTACCATTTTCCAGCAATGTATTATCTATGAATAAATTTTCACAAAGACGTTCTTGTGGCCCAAGTGTAGGTATTGCAGTGGCCTCTTCCAATTGCCAAAAACGACACAGAGAACTGTCTATACTACTTTCGGTTGTGGTACATAGTACATTTACAATATGAAATGAATGCGCAGTTGGCGCTTGACCTGACATTATGTAACCTAATTTAGTATTCTGAAGAATAGGCAAATTTGCCCCCAGATTTATTTTTTCAGCTAGCAATATTTCGAAAAACAGTTGAGCACCTAGTAATAAATCAATCGGGGCTGGCTTGTCATAATGTGGATCAGCTAAACTTATTATATTCTGTGGAATGTTAATTTTACTCGTATCAACAGTACAGTGAGGTAAATTTGACGTTACCTTGTCTAAAATTGCGCATGAAATGTTCGCCCTGTAATTTGTTTTAAGAGACTGTATGCGTATATTTATCATTTTATTTACGTTGACTGCGTTAGACGATAACCCAAAAATTTTAACATTTTGGTGATATGCGGGTAAATTTAACCTTTTAAATAAATTAGTACTAATAAAAGAAGTCTGACTACCGGAGTCAAGTAACGCCCTGGCTTTTATTAGATCTCCGTTCGGACATATCACGTGTACTTGTGCCGTGGCCAATAAAATTTGCGAATGATTATTGTTATGTGTTACCAATGTGGTAGAATTGTTTACCTTTGTTACTTGGTCTTCATGACTGGTGATTTGATTTGTGTCAGAAGAAGAAGACGACGTAGATTGATCTCCTTTTTGATTGTTTCTTTCAAATTGGTTGTGCAGTAACGTGTGATGACGTTTTTTACACAATCTGCAATCAGTCGATTGACATTGTGCCGCATAGTGACCCTTTTTTAGGCAATTATGACACAAAGCATTTTTATTGACAACATCAATTTTTTGTGGAAATGTTAAATTTTTAAATTTTAAACACTGATATAGTGAATGAGAATTATTATTACAATATATGCATTTTTTCTCGTCTGCTTGAGCGTCTATCTTACCCTCAGATCTGTTTATGAAAGAGTGTTGAATTTTAGATTTAGATTGAGAAGTAATAGGAGTAGATGCCTTTTCCAGGGCCGTGCAATGTTTTTCTAAAACGTCAAGCAGTTCAGAAAGTGTTGGTGTAGAAGTTTTAGCCTTTTCTAACTCATAAGCTTTACGCGTTTGAAAATCTAATTTTTTCGTAAGTATACAAACTAATATTACGTCCCAGTCATCGACTGGTTGATCTAGTGCCCGTAAAGAATTCAAATGTTGACGAATGCTTGTTAAAAACGTTCTTAAATTGTAGGCATTCCCTTTTGCGATGGCTGGAGTTTCTAAAATGGCTGTAACATGCGAGTCTATTATCTCTGTGACATTATCGAAACGTTTTTCAAGTATTTTTAATGCGACCTCATAATTTTCAGAAGTGCAATTTAAATTGTTTATCAAATTTAACGGTTCGTTTTTAAGAAAACCTTTCAGATAATATAATCGCTGTACATCAGAAAGACTTTCATTATTATGAATAAGAGATTTAAACAAGTCTATAAAAGAACGCCATTCTTCTACCTTTCCCGTAAATACTGGAATGTGTACGTTGGGAAGTCTGATTGATCTTTCAAAACTCGTACTACCACCTGCACTGCTAATTGGAGCTGGTGAATTACTATTGATTTGTAAGATCGATTTGATTGATGCTAAAGTTGAAAAATACGTAGACTCTACTTCAATGCGATCATCGCCTTGTGATTCGTCCTTTTCTTCTATTTGCTCCTGAATTGCTACATATTTTTGATAATTTTTAATAAACTCATCCTGTCTAACTTCTAGTTCGTTTCTAAATTGTATATGTAGGTGTTCTAACACATACTCATTTATGCGCGTTAAAGCAGATTTGATATTTCTACGTTTTTGTAAAAGTTTCTCCATTTTAAATTTTCAATGTAATACCCAGTGAACCATCAGCAATGCAAGTAATTTTACAATTTTATCAGCAATATAAGTAATCTAAGTAAGTACAGTATGAATACAATTGGGATAATTTTTACAAGATATTGTTTAGTTGTATCAAAGTTTACCGTAAATAGGTACATGCAAGTTCAACTCGTAATTTTTTAGAAATGTTTTTTGTTTTAAATTGTTTGTCTTACCGAGCTGGCGGTTGTCCTTCTCTTTTGTACTACCTGTCTTACTCACTCTCACTACCCCCCCCGAAACCTTTTCACTAAGCACTCCCAACACTACACGTTTAACAGCTGGGCTGGAACGGCGAAGCGTCGACAGACAGAGAGAGATGAAATTTCGTGTAGACACTGGTGCTGGGCTGAATGACCTTGACCTTAATTCTTCTGCCAGGTGTTGTTGCTGGGCTAAACTGAAGTAGTTTTTTCGCCGTATTTTCTTTAAACGCCACTGTCCGAGCTTCCACTGTACGTAGAAATACTGGATAGCAGGTGTAATTGTAGCTTTTCGTTTCGTTTGACTTTATTGAAAGTCGATGGACACTTTTTTCACTTGTTTTATCCAGATCGCACTACTTGCATCCGTGCTCGAAGGTACCAAAAATGTTGCGATAAGTTGGTGAAAGATAACTAGAGTGGACTGTATTGTAGTGTTTGGTTTCAATTTCAATGATGCACTGACGATGCTGGACTTGATGAATTAAAAGCCTCACGCTGTATTTCAAAACATATATTTTTACTAAAAAATACACTATGTTTGACTTGACGAGCGTGACAGACAAAAATGTATGCGTACTGCTTTGGGTGTTCTTGCAGAGTGAAATGTTCTCGGCGTGTCGTCCCGCCAGATTCCCCACTCCTCACGTGTCACATGCGTGTCATATTTTTGACGTCATAATTCACATAGGTAGAGGTAAAGACAGAAACACAAAACAATAAGAGACAGAGTTTGGAAAACCAAACAAGTGGTATCCATATATATGACCAGGAATGAATTTTAGGTATAGAACATTCTACATAAACTAAAATTTGAGTTTTAGTGATTTTTCGACTTTGACCTGAAAATTTGAAGACCCTGTATTATACTTTCAGGACATTAATGAAGCTGTTACTATTAAAGTCTGAATTCAGTGTTTAAAGTCTGAATTCAGAGTTCAAAGTCTGAATTCAGAGTTTTAAGTCTGAATTCAGAGTTTAAAGTCTGAAATCTACGAAAGCGGAGAAAAATTTTCGACGTGGCCCTTCTACGCCTTCGTAGTTATTCGTATTTTTCATGGCGATATTATTATTATTGATTGCAAATGCACTAGCTGGGAGTTTACTCGGTTCAAATTAACTTACTATGTAAATTCATGCCACTTATTTCATAGCACACTCATAACTTGTGCGAAAATATATGAATAGTATGGCTAATTTTTCAAAATTTAAGTAGCTATATTTCAAAAGTGGATGAAAGCAGATACCAACTATATTATATTTTTGGAAAGTTCTCTTCATAGCCTCTTTGATGATTAAAAAAAAGTATGTATTTCCATTTAAAAAAAATCTGACTTTAATGGCAACAGAAAGTAGAACACCCTATACATAAATTAATGTGTCTAAATTTTAGCCAATAACAAACCATTTTGTGCCCATATGTTAATTTTTTTCTAAAATAAAAATAAGACATTGAAAAGTGGGTGAGCTGTGTTGGTGACTCAGACTGTACATTCAGGAACACCTTGATCAGGAAAAGCGTCTTCAAAATCCCTGCGAAGTGTCTATTGTTTATAAAAGTCCAGGGAGTGCATCACCGGCTTTGAACGGAATTAATGTGTCAGGCATGCCAATAGGCATATACAATTCTTAATATAGATAAAAAAATAAAGAGTAAAAAATAAACACGCTGTAAATTATAAACAATTTTACCGTGTTTCCTGAGTGTATTTATATAGGATGTGTCAAAAAGAAAGGAGACACCGTAAAATTGACATGACTCGTCATATTAGATGTTGTCATACACGATGAAACATCATCGTGTATGAAATTGATGTAATTTCTATTGGACATGTCTTGATGACTGTTAAAAATGAACACGTCAACATCTACATACAGATAGCATCCTTATGAGGTAACGCCATTTTCCAAATTAGTATAATTAGAGGTTTCATTTAAAATAATAACGTTGATGTTATTTGTTGATGCATTGTTGCGAGTAACATTTTTCTATTTCTTCTGGTGCTGCTCCATTAAACATATTATATTAATAGTTCATAAAACAAAGTATATGAATGGTGTCAAAATATAGCCAGATACTCTGTACACTTTGCTTGTTTAGTAGGTCGGTACAACTAAGCTGAAGAAGCGCTGACCAAATTTATATTCGAATTTAAGCAAGACTGTAATCATTGTTATGTAAGTAATATAGATTTGTTATTAATTATTACAAATGTGCTACTAATTTATAAAATAAAACTAAAATGCAAATTTAACGCATAAATAACACCACAAAATGGTAGTAATATTTTTATATGGGTTTCAGTTGTAACTAATTTTATAAAAATGGCACAAGGAAACCAATTAAGACAAAATAAATATATGAAACCAATCAACCCAAATCCAGTATATGAGGTGTTCCCACTGCCATCTGCTTTGTTAACCTAAATAATTACTATACTATTCTGGGCACACAAAACTTCGGCCATGTAACTGAAATTACTGCAAGAATAATCATTATAAATATATTAAAAATATATTTAAAAAATTAAAGAAGTTAGCTGTCAAGTCATTTTTTATTAACTTAATGTTGTAACTTCTGCAAGAATGGCCATTTCCTTTCTCCTGTTCTTATTAGTCATAATCTGTCTCTTAGGACCAATATGCGGCAAGTACCAAATCCGCATATAGTTGTTCCCTGAATGATACTTTCTTTGGATTTTTCCCAGCACAGCCAAAGTGGAAACCTATTTGCGTTTACACTTCTATCATTTTTTTTACAATATTTCTTAAAGTTATCAAGTATATATTCACTTTTTCCCAGAATTCGATATGTTAAAAATCAGAGTGAATATTCTGTAAAAAGCGAATATCTCGATTGATTCCACATCCTCCTACCAACTTCAGCTATTTCAGGAACTTCAGGTACTTAATCTAGTGAACTTGGACCCCAATATCTTACCCTAAAAACGTAAAATTCGCTATTGTTAAAAAGAGTATCCGATATGGAAGATTAGTATGTGTATACAGGGCGCTATATTTCTTGACCCGTTGCATGGGTAACTTTTTTATTAGTAGAGATACAAAAACGCTTAAATGAGCAAATTAGTGCAGTTTCGTATTAGTAATTCTACGGTAAGGCGAAAAATTATATACGGGGGAAGGTTGAAAAGTTATTGACAAAAAACGAAAAATCCAACTTTTCTATTATCCCTCGTAGCTCGTTCATTTGAAGAGTTAGAGAAAAATGCCTCACATGTTTTTTGCAGTATTTTTCATGTAAAATGACATGCACTTGCTACTTTTTATATATCTCTTAAAATGGTTGAGAATCACAGTAAAATATATTTTTTTTAAATGTAATGGATAGGTGGCTGTGACATTAACCGAAAGTCCCCTTTTTTCTCTTTCAGGTGATATAACATAGTCCACATTTTATCCTTACAAAAGTAATAATAATCGTTGTTTTTAAAGAAAGTTTATTGTCACATCAAGAATGCTATGGAAATAAAACAAAAAATAAGATTCCTGATATTTTTAAAAACGTCTAGTTGGCATTTAATTATTGACAGATCATAAGTGACATTTTTAGTTTTTGTTAAGTAGTTTATTGTTTATTATTAATACTGCATACAAAATAATAGTGTTGCAAATATGTACACCAACGAAGAGAAAAATGATATGCTATTTTGTTATAACCAAAATCGAGATGCACAAGCTGCAGCGAATCTTTATTTTGAAACTTACATGGAACGAAGACAACCCCATCATAGAATATTTAGACAGCTGGAAAATAATATACGATTATACGGTTCTTTTTCAAATCCTAAGGATGAAAGAAACTTCAATGAAGACACTGAAATAAATGTTTTGGCTTATGTAAATTTTAAACCTGATTCTTCAACTGCAGAAATTGCACATCACTGCAACACTTTATATCCAGCTGATAATCAAAGAAGGATGACATTTTGTCGATGGTACATTTCAAAATGCGAAGAGGATCTAGACTTCTGGAAAAAGATTTTATTCAGTGATGAAAGTAGATTTACCAACAATGGTATTTTTAACCGCCATAATAACATAATGTGGTGCCGAGAAAATCCACATCTTGTTTCTGAAAGAAGAAATCAACGTCAATTTGGGATAAATGTGTGGTGTGGAATTTTTTATGGCAAAATTATTGGCCCATATTTTTACGAAGATAATTTGAATGCGAATAATTACCTTCATTTTCTAAGGAATACTCTAACAGAGGAATATTTAAATGAATTACCACTTCATATTTTTAGAAATCTTAAATACTTCCAACACGATGGAGCACCTGCGCATAATTCCCGCGAGGTAAAACAATATTTACATGAACAGTTTGATAATGTTATAGGAAATAGAATGGATATCGACTGGCCAGCGCGAACACCTGATTTGACCCCCTTAGATTTCTTTCTTTGGGGGTTATTGAAAGATAAAGTTTATGTGACAGCTCCTCTAGATATAGAGGATCTAAAAGTCAGGATTCAAGATGCAATTAGAAGCATACATGGACATACAATAAATAATGTTTTAAGAAGTATCCAGAAACGTTGCTTACTATGTATCCAACAGGATGGTGGTCATTTCGAACATTTACTTCAATATAATTAATTAATTAATAATTTCTGTTCTCAAAACATTCTTTTGTTCCATAATCCATAGCATTCTTGATGTGACAATAAACTTTCTTTAAAAACAACGATTATTATTACTTTTGTAAGGATAAAATATGGACTATGTTATATCATCTGAAAGAGAAAAAAGGGGACTTTCGGTTAATGTCATAGCCACCTATCCATTACATTTAAAAAAAATATATTTTATTGTGATTCTCAACCATTTTAAGAGATATATAAAAAGTAGCAAGTGCATGTCATTTTACATGAAAAATACTGCAAAAAACATGTGAAGCATTTTTCTCTAACTCTTCAAATGAACGAGCTACGAGGGATAATAGAAAAGTTGGATTTTTCGTTTTTTGTCAATAACTTTTCAACCTTCCCCCGTATATAATTTTTCGCCTTACCGTAGAATTACTAATACGAAACTGCACTAATTTGCTCATTTAAGCGTTTTTGTATCTCTACTAATAAAAAAGTTACTCATGCAACGGGTCAAGAAATAGGGCGCCCTGTATATTTCAAGATTTATGGAAATCAAAATTTTGATATTTTGAAAGATACTTTTAAAGAAATGACTTTTTTCTTGGACTTCTTCTTTCTTTAAAAATTTTAATATTTTGAAAGATACTTTTAAAGAAAAGACTTTTTTTCTTGGACTATATATAATATCCAATATTATTACTCTTGTGAAATGTCTTCAGAATTGGAATTTCAGTAATAGCGAAAAGCCAGAAAATAGTCCAAAAGTAGGGATAACGGCCGTTTTTGATGTTTCTTTTAAATTATGTTTGGCATAACTGCTTTCTTGAATTGCTATTCTGTCGCTGATTCGCTGAGTATAAAATTACAACAGCACCGACGTAGCTTCCCACATAACACCAAAACACTATATTGCATTCGACGCGCGTTTTGCCAACCAAGCCGCCTCCTCTTCTCTTTTGTACCCGGTATCCACCGAAGCGTTTCTTCAGGTACAGGAGTGGTCTTTACCTTGTTATATCTCGTTCCTTCTTCTCTATTATAGCCTCGATTGAACCCATGATCGTGGCCCAGCCCCTCTTACTTTCAGTTGCGAGGTCCATGATGTTTGCCTCCATCAGCCTTCCTAACTGCGTTTCCATGATGTCCCTCTCCACTGTCCATCTTTCGCAATCAAACAGGGTATGCCCTGGCGTGTCTGTGCCACCACATTAAATGCATGACTCGTCATTGGACTTCCCTATCCTCTTTAGATAGGTTTTGAAGGTTCCGTGGCCCGTGAGGAACTGCGTCACCTGGTAGTTCGTTTCGCCATGGTCCCGTGTTGCCCATTTCTTCACGTCTCTGATTAAGGTCCACGTCCACCTACCCTTTTCCTCGTTGTCCCATCTTCTTTGCCACTTTGTGAACATTTCCTCCCTAGCCTCTATTTTCGCAATATGTGTCTCTACACTTCTATCCACCGCTTCGTGTATTTTTCGGCGTTCCTCCATCCTCAGGTCTATGGGTATCACCCCTGGAATTTGTTGCATTGCTCATTAGTCTTAAATTGCTACTAACTATCTATATTATGGTTGTTCTCAAACTCATGTAGACTTATCTGTTCTACAATGTTTGAGATGTTCTTGAATCTAGTTTGCATTGACCTTCTAGTTTATCCAACGTACTGTTGATTGCAGTCTTTAAAGCTAATTTTGTAAATCCCCGACTTTTCCTTAGTTTCTATTTTATCTTTTAGATTGCCTAAAAGTTGTTGTAGATTATTTCCGGATAAATAAAACAGTGACAATCCTATATCTTTATAAACCGTACCAAAACCATGGGTGAAACCTTTCTCTTTTCTCTTTCATTTTGAAAAGTCGAGGAATTTCAAAATGTCTCTTTAAATTTAAATTGAGTTTGAGATTTTCTATAGATTATTCCCATTCCATCAAGAAGCTACTTCTATGTTCGTTACTTAAGCCATTTGAAATTATCTATTTTTGCCATTTCTGGAAACAACAAATAATAATCACTGCATTTAAAAACTCCGTACATAAAAACAGTTCGATATAAATGTGGTTTTAACGAAATTGTAGCCAGTTGCACAAAATTTAGGGTGCGCATTTTTATTATTATTATTATTATCCAGTATCCATTAGATTCTATCAGAAGGTGCGTTTGTTTTTAATGATCTTATTCTATGCTTTTAAATTAATTTTACGAAATTGCAATAGGTAAGTAAATTGCTTGAAACTAAAAGTGTGTCATTTCATAATTATTATAATTTTTTATGGTGATTTACTCATGAGACTACATCTGCATTTAAATAATAATATATTGATCGCATACAAAATCAACATTTTCAAATTTCTACAGACTTTTATTTCTGTTTAGTTGACAGACACGTTTTTATATATGCAGTTATAGGCCCTTACCATTTAAAGCAAAGTGTACTACAGTTCACCCTTTTGCATTTATATAAACCTCTTAAGAAATTGAGTCGGATTTTATAAAGACTATTTGTAGCCTCCAAGTAAAAGTAATTTGTTTCCTGTGCTGATGCCTTTCGAAATGATGTATTTTTGCCATTTCTAGAGAAAACGTCTTTGTCTTTATCGACAATGACTTAAACAGAGACCATTGTTATGGGGCAAATGATTACACCCTCACGCAGCCAGATGTTTCCGTTTCCCTATTTTATATTTTAATTAATCGTTTCCACAGGAAATTTATGATGTAATAAATAATTAAACTCTAGGAAATAAATGCGGTGAAACTGTTTTTTAAATTGAAATTAATTTAGTTGACGTTAAATGGCTAGTAAATTTACGCTCATCATACAATGAATTAACATTAAAATTGATTTATAATAACAGGGGATGGAGCGTTTAGTGTCGAATGTCTTCTCTTTTATTTATAATGTAACTTTGAAATAATACTCAGACCAAATTTATTAAATACTATTATTATATACATATTAATATATTATTTCGAACACTGACTCTGTATTGTGTATATATTAAAATGATTTGTAAATTTTGTTGTTAATTTTATTATGTTATTTTATTTTTTATTTTTGATTGTTAGAATTGTTTTTTTATTTTTTTTATTATATTCTTATATGTTTACCCTTGCTTGCTCAGTTTTTTTTTTTATTAAATATGAGAATCTCACCTCAGTAGTCGGTTCAGCAGGAATCAGCTTTATTTTATATGCTAACAATAACTAGGCAGGTTTTTAAATGTTTAACAAGAAATATTTATTTTTATAAACATGAAAATATTTAAACAAATTCCCACAAATATGGTCAAATGATATCTCTATCTATGAAACATTGAAATCAGTTTAAACCAATATCCTTACTTATCTAATAATAACACAATTTTTATTAGTATACTACCCTAATTGCAATCTAATGTTTAGAAATGTAATTGACCTGAATAATTTATGTTTAGGCAAAACTCTGTACCTTTTAGTTGCAATGAAAGTTGCATACCTCCTTCAGTTACGTATCTTATATTAATTCCTAACTTAATGCTGTCAAATTTATCAAAATGGTGTCTGAAACTTTACAAATAATGTCTCTGGTGATAATAGGAATTTTTGAACCCCTTAAAATTTACGTTATCGTTATGGTTATGGTTATTCTGAGCATGCGCAGTGCCGAATATGATACTATTTTCGGCACTGCGCATGCGCAGAATAACGATAACCATAACGATAACGTAAATTTTAAGGGGTTCAAAAACTCCCTATTTAAAGTGAAATTAAAGTTATTAATAATGGATATTTATTATTTTAATGGCCAAGTAAGTATTAAATTGTTGAAGATGCTTTGAGTATACTTTTTATTACGATATATCGATTTTTATTTTAGCTAGATAGTTTTCAATTTTGTGCACAAATACCTATTGCTGATGCTATGATGCTTTTATGGCAATTTAATAATGCCTCTTTCTTCGGCTGATAATATGTATTATCAGGCTCTCTGGAACACTGGATATTTGAACTACTGGAATTTCACTGGATTCTGGTTGTTAAACACTCTATTCTGCTTTCACTCGATCAGGTTAGTTGCTATTCACTATTTTATATTATTTTTGATGAAAATATCTAACTAAATGATTAAATTTCTACTATTAAATTCTCTGCTTCTCCAAACGACGCTACTTCTTCCCAAAAATTCTTGAATTATCCTCGTTACTAACACAAATTTTATTGTTTTTCCTATAGTCCATTATTTTAAAGTACTTGATTTTGGGTAATTGTTTATGATAAAGGTTCCATATGATTACTTACTTACTTACTTAATTACTTACTTACACTGTGGTTATGTTTTGCACTTACTTTTTATGTTCTCACTAATCACTATTTGTTTAATTTTCACTTTTAAAACTATTACAAATATTGTCTTTACTTATTTCTAAACTATTTACAAAGTCATAATCCGGTTTAAAGTCATAATAAAGTTATATTTTGTCCATTCATATCATGTATGTGTCACTTTATCTAGTGTTCTTATGTCAATTTCTGTAATAAATTTTATAATTTTGAATTTCAGATGGATGTTTCTCTATGGAAATTGCATATTGGATGGAATAGATAGTTTCATTAGAATATCTGGATTTTTATCTTTCTTTTGATATGCTTGCACTGGGTTTTGTGTTCTAATAAATGATTTCTGTGTCAAATTTGGTAACAAAGCATACCTATTTGGATATGTTTTGGTATGATTTTATAATTTATTTTATTTATAAACATTATTTGAGCCAATAGATATGATTTAAATGATTTACTATGTCTGTCTATTATTCATGATTACTATAATTATTTTTGCATGCTTTGCAATTCACCAAGAATTCAATATTTTTGTTCGCTTTGTAGCGTTTTCATGCGATAACTTAAAATTCTTTATAAAATTTCATTCTATTGCAATATATACCTCATTTATTACTCGCATTTATATCAAATACTTGGGAAAACTTACTTATAAAAACATTAATCCTTGTTTCTATGGCAGTATGGTTTTTCCAGAAATGGTTTAGTACTTGTGATCCACATCACAAAAGTAACGATACTAAAAAGTCATATATTTGTTTTAATTTTTTTCGGAAATAAAAATAGATTTTATCGAAAAAATTGAATCGGGAAAAATTAAAGCTCTTAAAATTTTACATGTAGGGCAGTATGATATTGATATTGTATGTGTGATATTGTAACATCTTATTTATATAAAGTGGATACTCGAAGCGGATGGTTCTTTATGAAACATCGTGAAAATAATTCTTTTGAAAAAAACATTGATCTCATTTAGATGTTCCAAGAAATATATAGAAAACACTCTATATACTAGTATTTCGGCTTATTAGGCCTTTTTCAATAGAGCAAATGTCTATTACTGAGTAATAGACATTTACTTATCTCTATTACTATTCAAACTATTGCCTATTCGCACTTGGTTGAATTCAAACAGAGATGATTGCGTGCAACCTGTTGATATAAAAATATTTAATCAAAATAATCAATAATTGATACACTTTTCACTGTAACATTTATACGAATGATATTTACCATAGACAGTACGACAAGATAGGTTTTTCTTGCTTGGTTTGCGCAGAATATATTCTTCATTTTTATTATTTATTATTTATATAATAAAGTATAAATTTAACTTAAAAAAAACATGTATTTAGTTTCCCTTGTGATATGGTTTAGGTAGCTATATTTTTTCTAAATTTTATCAAACCAAGAGTAATCAGTTACACAACAAGCAAACATTGGCACAAAATGTCACATAGATATAAAACAAATGACTTTATAAAATGGCATGGAGTATTAACGCAAACATAATTTTCGGTAAATTAACAACTCTAAACAATTATCATATTACTGCTACGTAATTTTAATCATACATAAATTATTGACGAAACTACAAAGAGTAGTTACAGATTTCATCTCTATATCATAAAGAAATTCAAACAAATCCCCTCTCTTTAAATATTTACTATTTGGTGCTACAGAAAGAATTTTAATTACGTATATTGTACTTTTTAAAATCCACTTACCACATTATTGACGTCTAAAAAAATACTAAAAGCCAAGACAAACAGAACTATAAAAAAGTTTATATTACCACGGCTGTACAACTTTATGTTCATGTTCGCCACACAAAATGAAAATTTAGGCTGCTCGTAGACTTGAACAACAGGAGCACATTTTATATTTATATTTACTACGGTCCTTGCCATATATCTTTGCCCGAATAGGGTGTGTTTATTATTCTCTGCCACGAAACTCTGACATTCTTTACTTGGGACTTCATTTGTGAATTTTATTATATTAATTATGATCTTTATTAAACACATTAAATATGACTCAGTTAATCACTGAAGTACATTATTTATGTTTAGTCATTATTGTTAATTTACCACTTCTGTACATACATTATAGTCCTATATATACATACTACACAACTCAGAACAAGGGCTTTGCGAATTAAGTGTAATATATGAACTTTTTTACACACTAAGTGTAAAAAACAAATTATTAATAAATAGCAATAATAAATTTGATTTTTTTCTCATTGGAAATTATCTATTAAGCTTATAAGCTAACTTAATATTATCATTATTACTTGGTTAATTCATAAAGAAAATTGTTTGCAATATACTGCATTGTAACTTACTTCGAGTATTTGCAACAGGATAGTCTATCAACTGACAATGTTTTTATTGAAAAAATACCTATACAATAGATATTCCCCTTCTCACTTTCTCTGTATTGAAATAAATTACAAATTAAAATGGCTTTAATCATCAGAAGCAAAAGCTTCATAAGAAGTTTAACTTATTTTAAATATAATTAATTTCAGATTTTTTAGAGAAATTAAAACGTAGATATTCTATAATAAGAAGTAGGGTAGGATAGCGAAAATATATTATTTATTATTAGTGGTTTGATTCGACGATATGCGCTATAAGCGCAATTCAATTCAATAAAATAGTTTCAATTATAGCCATAAAATAGAATAAATAGTATAAACAACGCGTTTCAGAAGGCGTTTATCGCATTTGTCCATTAGAAAACTCGCCACTTTGCGGCTCGTTTTCTAAACTTTGTGGCGTGCGATAAAAGTACGCCTTATGATACTCGTTTCTCTAATATACTATTTAATAATTACTTTTTAGAAAGATATGATGCAGAAACAAATACATGTTAAAAGATTCGAATGCTTGACATATTATCTTTTTGAATAATATTTTTCCATCGTCTCCTTCTATCTGAAACATGTAATGAAGGTTCATAATATTAATGAAAAATACATTGTCGCTTTTAGAAAATCGTATAATAGGTATTCACTGTTTAGCGAATACCTACAGATGTGTCACTGATGAAAATTATTTTTTCTATATTAAATAATTCTGCTAATAGTAAATATTTGCCACTGAACCTTTAAAATGATCGAATCTAACTTTATTTGCTATTTAAAATATGGGAATAAGGCTTTTAATCAGATTTTATTCAGCATGACCCATTAACGGGAAGGGACTAACATCTAATACCCAGTAAAGGGAAGAATATTGAAGTGTTCTTTGCTATCTAGCAAAACGAGAAATACCTATCTAATATTCTTCCCGTTGTTTGGGAACAATATTTAGAATATTATTTAGTAATCTAACCTTACCCCTGCGCCAGGCAAGTATTAGGTTGGATTAAGTTAGTTTGAAAAATATGTTAGTCGAAAACCTGGTCCTCGCCCACGACCATTGGTCACTGGTCACGGTCAATGTCATTGGTAAATCACGCCCAATCATATTTCAAATCAGTTGTTTTTTTTCAGATCAGGAGGCAGTAATTGCTGCAGCAAATTTGTCCGTGTCAAAGCTATTCTATGAATTAGGTAACTGCTCTAAGTATACGCAAATTATTTTAAAGGTGAAGCGTTAAGCTGTAAAGATTGACTATCTGCATTTGTAATCTTGAAGGGTGTTGGAACCTTTGGTGTGAAGATATCACTGACGTAGTTTGCCACATAACACCAAAACATTATACTGCACTTGACACGCGTTTCGCCAATCAAGTTGGCATAATCTGGAGATGATTAAAACTGTATCACTGACCTAATTTTAATCATCTCCAGATGATGCCAACTTGGTTGGCGTAACGCGCGTCGAGTGCAGTATAGTGTTTTGGTGTTATGTGGAAAACTACGTCAGTGATATATGCATTTTCATATAGCTTTTTTCTATATTTTGGATATAGAACAGTTATATATGGAGTTATTTTGACATATTATATTTAAGAATATTTAAAATTAAGTATGGTAGATATATTACTATTAGTAATATTATTATTTTTGTTATATTTTATGTTTATTTATTTATTTTTAATATATCTATTATTTACACAGTGGATGAAAATGCCTCACTTCTTTCCTTTAATGAGTAAAATATAATATATAACCCACTTGTAGTTCTAAGCGCAACGTGGTTTTATCAAATATTTCCTTAGGATACTACCTGGTTCCCGATCATATTCTATTATTCCGATTCAGTGAGCAATCTGCGCCATATTTATGGAAACCACTCTGGGAATCGTAATAGTTTGATTTTCATCGCTTATTGGTTCGTTCCCTACGTTATTCCTAAATTTATTTCTTATTTTACTGTAGGTACAGTGAATTCGACAACGTAGATAAATCTGTTTTAAGCTTCGTTAGGTAAACTAACTAGTTTCAAGGCAGATATTTTTTGCAATAATTTGAAATGTGACTAGCATCATTACGAACGTATAAATATTATTTTAAATTTCTTTAAAGAAGTGCTACTACAGCAATGGCCTAAATATTATTATTTTCTTCTGATTGAGTACCAATAAGAATGAAAGTTATATTACTCTTATTTATTTGGGTATTATGCCACCACTGAAAATACACAAAATTAATAATCACCTCTGCGCCAATGGATCAGTCAGAGGTTGGTTTTTTGAAAAATATGTTTGCCTAATAAAGAAATCTCACACTAAAAAGCAGATTGACAATATATAACATTAAACACATCACTTAAGAGGGGGATTCGGAATATTTGAGACTGCAGACCTATTTTTAAAAATAGTTTTCATCGTAACAATGACATTGGGGTGATAAAAATTAGTTTGTAGGTAAAGGTAAAGGTGTGGAATAGGTAATGACAAAGTTTCAGAGCAAACATTCGTTCTGAAAATAATATATAAGTTTTTTAATCGGGTATACATTTTTACACTTTTTGTCATGGATCGCGTAAAAAAGATGTCATTACCTAAGTTACATAACATGAAGCAAATTCTGAAAATACTACTGTCTAGAATTATTCCGATTTTCCAAAAACTATTTTCAAAGTTTTCATTTGACGTTAGACGTTGGTTAGAGACAATTTGTCTGTCATTTTGCACCATTCCTGGCTAAATTCTTAGTTTGGCACTTCCCTCGAACGCTACCATCGTATAGCACTGTGTTCGTAAACTAAGATACAGATAACTGTATAGTAAATATTTTTACCTTTATATATAGTGTCCCAAAAAATGCGTGTTCTTGAAACAATTGTAATAATACAAGTGACTATTATATTTCATTGTTGGGCGATATAAATAATTTATTGTGAATTATTAAAGTACCTATGTAAAATTGCGTTATTGTGGATGAAACAAATTTGTTTCATAAATTAGGTTAACTCTTGCGTTAGGTAAAGGAAACGTTTTTTAATAATGTGCCTGAAAGAATTCTTCGATATTTGCGGATCCGAAAAAAATGTATGATTTACTTTTGTAGATACAAAATGAGACTTTTTGTAAAATTTATGTCATAGGTTAATTTGAAAACTATTGTAATTGACGTTTTACAGAAAACCTAGGAAGTATTTTAGATAGTACTGATCCTAGAATATCTAGAATAGTCAAATATACCTATCACTACAAGGCACCACGATCCTTTTTTTATTGAAATAAGTGTAAGACCGTGTAAACTTTCTAAACTTTCAACTGACGCATGCCAGAAAAAGAAGTCTGAGAGTGAGATGCAGTATATAACCAGTGCAACAGAACCTACCTCAATTCAACTTTTATCGTACGCATTGGAATGTTTTTTGTAACAATGTTCCCGAGTTTTTATTGCAGCAGGTAGACAATTACGGGTATAGGATGAAAATAAAATAATATTTAATTACTATATTAATTTATTATTATTGACAAGTGTTCCAGATATTATTTGGTAGTATCATATACAGGGTGGTCAAAGGAGGATGAGGTGGAGGATTATTGTGGTCAAACTAAATAATTTCATAACCATTTTAATATTAGATGTTATCAAAGTCAACGACGGGCACATTTTAAAATTATTTTGACATCTATAGGGTGGCTCAAAAAAGTTACGAACAAAACAGGTACATTTTTTTAAATGTAACATCCCGTATTTTTGCTGTTAAAAGATTAAGGATAATTAGTTGATTTACCCATATAAGTTTTTCTGGTATATGTGGTTTTTGAGAAAAAAAGTTTATTAGGTGCATCCCGTGGAGGCAACCAAAAATGTTAATAAAAACATTTCTTCACAAAATACTGGTAGGTATAGGGTTTTGCAATAGCAAAAATTTTATTAACGTTTTTTTCGAAAACTCGTCAGTTCTTGTGAAATTTTAAGCGATGCTGGTTGTCAAGATTTTGAATAGAAATTTTCTGCAAGTGTAAATATGATCCAGGGTATACTTAGCGCTGAAATCAGGGCGTCAGTATACCCAGTATATTTTAACATTTTTTAATTGTCTAGTCATTTATATTTAATAAGTCATATAGGTATCTACTCTTTTCTGCTTTTCGAGTTATTTGACATTTTTGCTAGTGCAGTAAGATAATATTGTCGAGTGTTATTCTTGCTGTTCATAGCTGTTTACACGCTTCTATTAAATTATTGCAAAATGGAAGAGTTGAAGTAATAATATCGAATTACAACCGGTGACCTGAAAATATATCAATATAATATAATGTGTAGATATATAATGAATGAAAATTATATAAAAATATTTTCACAGTGTCTTTTAAGTTTAAACAAAAAACAACAGACTAAATGATGTAGGTACTTAATATATCTATACTATCTACCTAATTAAAATCTTAACTCTTTGTTAACAAAATAACAGAAATGAAAACAGAATTTGTAACGAAAAACATAAAAACAACTGCCAAAGTAAATAAAGGCAACATTCGACGGTAAATTATATTGCCACGGCAGTTCGTCAGTGTCGTAACCGTAACCATTTTTTCATCAAAATAATTTATATACATATTTATAATTTATTTATTAGTGCTATGGAAGTCTAGCAATTAAAATACTTTTTCCAGTTTATAACCAAAGATATATTTTTCGCAAAATTTTAAACTAGACATTTGAAACACATTTCAACTAAATTTTCGCAGTTTGAAATTTCCAAAATGAAAATTGAAAAATGGAACACTTGGTATATTATTCTTGACGTTGTTTTAATTGCACAAGGTAGTACACCTAACGTTCTTAGTTTAGGCCAAAAAACTAATGAGAATCTACTATACGAAAAAGTTATTAATTTCTTACAAAACGTTGCAACTGTCAATTTTTTTGTAAATTATTAAATATCTCAGAAACGGCTAGGTTTAGGTATAGGATATACTTCACGTTTTCAACTTCAAATTGAATGGCCGGTTCAAAAATGTAAAAATATACAGGGTGTTCCATTTGAAATAACGAAGTTAGTATGAATTTATACTTATTATTAGTAGTATTTCTACTTATTAGTATTATTATTTAGTCCTTACTATAAGTACTATAATTTTATATTTATTATAAATTGTTAAAAAATTGTTATTTTTTTATTTAGATATAGTAGTTATTCTCTCAATAAATCACTAGTTACTATGTGATTAATTTTATATTATTTTACGATTTAATTGATTCCTTAATAATCCAGTATTCTATCCTAACTAATGAGGTTTTCCATATTTCTCTCATTCCACCACTGAATGGTGGCTACGGCTTTCCAAAGTAATTCATTCATGAGGCGTACATGTGATCTACTGAATAATTATATGCTGCCCCGCCCTTTCTACACTCTCATTCCATCTCTGACTGGGCTAATATCCTTCAGATTAGAATGCGAGGCAAATTATTTTATATTATTTTTATATTTTACATTATTTTATATTATAGTGTCTTACTAAACATTTAGATGCAAATATCTCGAAAACGGTGATATACCTACAGGGTGTCCACTTTTATTTATGTACAAATCCATAAAACCTTCATTTTTCAAGATAATCAAGGTAATATATAATTACTTAATAATCATTTTAGGGTTTTTTTATTTAAAATCTGACACGATAGAATTAATCAAGACCCCTCAAAACCATCATATGCGAAATTTGAACAAAAAATATTCAGGGCGTTTCTTTCTACACAATATCAAAGTTAAGCAAAATGTCAAATTTGAAAGGCACTAGACGAGTTTAGACAATTTCGGATGGAATATTGAAAATGGAAAACTAGTAAAAATATTACCTAACGATCCTTCTGTTCCAGCTCTATGGCAAAGGTATGGCAAAGTAATTACTGTAAATTTTTTCGAAATCATCACTAAAGAACGTCGAAATCGGCAGTAAAGAACGAGAAATAATCAGTAATCCATTGTTTTACGATTTTTTCAAGTGGGTGGAGTGACAGATAAACGTCAAATTAATACACAACAAGCAAAGTAAATGCAGCTTTATCGATTTAGAAAACACATAATATGTACCTAGACACTAAAGTTCCTTTGTATCCCTCATGTGGTTTATTTGCCTCGGCCCACGGGCAAATAACATCCACATTCGTGATAAAAAGTTTAACTTTAATGCCTTTGTATACAAATAACTATTAAATGAGAAATTTGTTATTTTAGGGTGTATAGGTTCTACATGTTCCTGCAAAAAAAATTTTAAAATGTAGTGCCTGAAAATGTATGGCCCAAACTATTAGTAGGGGGTCCAGGCGTTCAAAATCCCTCAAAATCGGCAAGTAACCCATGACGGCAAGGTAAATGATTTTTAACTTCACCCATTGATAGAGGGTCCCTAGGGGCATAATAAATGACTTGTTGGACTTTTATTGGCTCTTGCACAACTTCTTAAATAGCAAAAAAAGTGGGCGGAGCCGTGTTTAAAAAATAAGTGATTTTGAACGTTTACACCTTTCTAAAAAAAAAACTATTTGAGATATTCATATGATTTTTTATATGTGAATACTTGAGACATAAGCGCTTCTGCCTGTGCTAATAGAATTTGAGAATATTTTTCTGTTTTTTTAAAAATGGCTAAAGTCGTAGTTACGAAATTTATGTATGGAAAATTTCAACATGCGGGCAACTATATTAAATTTTCAAAATTTGCACATACTATATGTGAACAAAATGTGGTCTAAGGCTTGAAAAAGTTTTTTGAAAAAAAACCAGTTCCTTACCTTATCTAGTTTTCGAGATAATCATTTTTAAAGTAGAGCGTTGTTTACACTCGCGCCTGACCCGTGCCATACAATTTACTGTGGTGCGCGCTACCATCTAATGCAATATATCGGAATATTAGGCCAGACTATAAAATTGCGAAATAATTACATTCTTATAGCTTGTGACTATTGTTATTATATATTAGTTTATCAATGCATCTATTAGTGTCTTGTTATTTATTTTAATTGAAACTCACCCTTGACAGGGATTAAGACGTGTCGCCTTGTCGGATATCCCATTACTGCCGTATCCGGCGAAAAAAATTTCCCTATGAACAAAAATCAAGTCGTAATAACAGTCAGCCAGTGGATTTTAAAAAAGTATGTTTTCTATGCCTTAAAGATAGAGATAAAAAAGGAAAACGTGAGATTTTCTTGATTTCCACCCAAGAAAAGCAGAATATCATTTATGCTAAATTCAAAGAAATTCAAGATTTTCAGTTACTGAAGCTAATTCAGGGTTTTGAAGATCGTCCCATTGATATGATAGTTGCGGATTTCAGGTACCACACATTATGCCTAAATTTTAACTTCAATTTTAAATTTTTTAACGTCTCAACATGCTGGAGGTGGATGCTCAACATTTATTTTCAATTACTCGGGGTGACTTACGTTCTCTACATCTTACTGGAGATACTCCCATGTAAAATGCACGTTGCAACAAATTTTAGTCTACAAACAGTCTACTGATCCGGTTCCCAATTTACTCAAAAACTTTGGATATGTGGTGGATATTAATCATCAAATAATCCCAAAAATGATGTCAAAAAAACCATTACCGGATCTTAAAAAAATAATAAAGTTCAATTGCAAAGTAAAATGTGTAAAAAATGTGCTTGTACTCAGTGTTCTGTTGTTTGCACATGTGTACAGCTTTTTTTAACAATTGTTTTAATGGCTAAAATACGGCAGTAATGGGATATCCGACAAGGCGACACGTCTTAATCCCTGTCAAAGGTGAGTTTCAATTAAAATAAATAACAAGACACTAATAGATAAAACATTAATAAACTAATATATAATAACAATAGTCACAAACTATAAGAATGTAATTATTTCGCAATTATATAGTCTGGCCTAATATTCCGATATATTGCATTAGATGGTAGCGCGCACCACAGTAAATTATTGTATGGCACGTGTCAGGCGCGAATGTAAACAACGCTCTACTACTTTACTACTACTTTAAAAATGATTATGTCGAAAACTAGATAAGGTAAGGAACTGATTTTTTTTCAAAAAACTTTTTCAAGCCTTAGACCACATTTCGTTCACATATAGTATGTGCAAAATATAGTTGACCGCATGTTGAAATTTTCGATACATAAATTTCGTAACTACGACTTTAGCCATTGTTAAAAAAAAACAGAAAAATATTTTCAAATTCTATTAGCACAGGCAGAAGCGCTCATGTCTCAAGTATTCACATATAAAAAATCATATGAATATCTCAAATAGTTATTTTTTTAGAAAGGTGTAAACGTTCAAAATCACTTATTTTTTAAACACGGCTCCATTCTTTTTTTTGCTATTTAAGAAGTTATGCAAGAGCCAACAAAAGTCCAACAAGTCATTTCTTATGCCCCTAGGGATCCTATAACCCTAAATGAAATCAAAAATCATTTACCTTACCGTCATGGGTCATTTCATTTTTCAGAGCCTTGGACCCCCTACTGTATTGTAATTGACTGAATTACAGAAAATCTAAGAAGTATTTCAGATAGTACTATCCTAGAAAATTTAGTATAGTCAAATATACCTACCTCTACAGGAAACCATGATCCTTTTTTAAATAAGTTATGGTAATCCGCAGTGAAGTACAGGAACTCTAGGCAAATTATTTTTGCACTGACAAATAGAATGAAGAGTGAATATAGAATTAGTATTCATTAGGTTTTATTTTTTCAAGTACAGCTTCCGTTCAGTGGTACAGTATAGTATTTTAGAGAGTAATTTTTTATTTTCTTGTTTATTATTAAATGTATTATATTAACACTTATTAATATTTTGTGTTAGGTACTGAAGCATAGGTAAAATGAGGGTTAGGTAAATTAATAAGGGTAAAAATAAAGCAATTTTAATAATATTTTTTATTCTTCGACATATACAGAGTGATTCATTGCAAGAATATCATATGCAGTACATACTGTGCGTTTCACGAAGTTGTATCCCGGATTGGAATGTTAGTATATATCTCCAACGTATGGAGTGTCGTCATGTTATTAGTTAAATTCAATGCATTGGCACATCTCGGTTACGGACCGCTACAAATTGAGGTGGTGTGATTTAAGCGCGCATGCCAGTCTCCCACAGGATTTGCCAGCGAATCCTGACAATTCGAACATTCCAATCCGGGATACAACTTCGTGAAACGCACAGTACAGACAAAATGAAGAGCCGCTGCAAAGGCAACAGAGGATCCCTTGGGACACAAACTAACCTGCTCTGATCTGCCAAGCAGGAGGAACACCAACATCTCAAATGTTAAAGGATTTTCATGATTTATTGTGCCATCCCTGTAACAAATTTTTTATTTACCTGTGATTAGTGTGATTGGTGGAGAATTGACACCCTTTCTATCTCCATTATTATTTGAGATATAAATCTGGGAAAAAAGTGAGGGTACTATATTTTAGCCTCATATGTCACTAAATGTGCGTGTAGGTGTTTAGAAGTGGGCGGCCGTAAGCTTTCCCATTTTCTAGATACCTAGATATTTACACGTAAATATCTAGATACCTGGATATTTACATGTAAATTTAATTTTGATCACCAAACAATTTATTAACAATTAAATGCTAAATAAAATATTAGATTAATAGAACAGAACACGTTTTATTAAGTGTATCATATAATTTTAGATTTATTATAAATTATTGTTAAAAAAATAGTTATTTATAATATATTATAAATATAGATTGTCATAATTCCTAATATACTTATATTATTTTTAATATATTTATATTGGACTATATATTGGATATTGGATTGAGCAGAAATTTCATTTTTGGTATAAAAATATCGTAAAAAATGTGTCTACGGCCTCTGACCATCCATTTCTAAACACCCTGTACAATTAATGACATATTTAAAATATTGATGACAAATATATTACTGTTTTTCCCAGATTTATTTCAAATAAAACTGAGATAGAAGTGGGTGTAAATTCTCCACCAATCACCCTGTACGTACATGTACAGGTGCTTTTATAACATAACTTTTTTGTAGTGTAGATGACGAGACATTACCACATAGGTACCTAATTAAATACTAACCTATCATCTGAATGAGATGAATTTATTTCATTTACTCGGCTTGGTTCGGTGGGCTCGCTAAAAAAATATTTTTTACTATAACCACAAATGGAATTCACAAATAATTTTAAAATAATTAGCTAAATAGTTGTATAATAAATCGCGAACATAATAAAAATATTTACTGCTGGATTGTGACATGGGTGCAAAATTTAATACATACATTTGTCACTCAATATTACCAATATATTAATCAATAATAATTTTACGTACGGATTCATCAACGAGGCGTAACGTTAGTCCGACTAGCGAAGGTTACGCGAAAAATTTGCGCCCTTGTTGCGCGGGTTAAAATAAAAGGTGTAGTCGGCGGTGCAAAGTGGGTTAGTCCGACTAACGCCTTAAGTCCCTTTCATGAATCCGGGTGTTAGATTTTAACTACGAATGGTTTCTTCACACAAGCGATTGGTTTTATTTATAACAAAAGAAAATTATATTAAGTAATTATTGTTAAAAATTCCTTTCGGCCAAGAAATGGGACCATATATATGATTTTTTTTTTTAATAAAAATGTAGTTTAATTCAGACAAAAATTAATATAAAGTAAAATTATACATACCATCCATTATTATTATTCCTACGTGACTGTCAAACAACTGTTGCTTTTTTTTTGCAGCTTTGCTGCGCTTCCTGTGTGTAGCAACGCTTCTAGGCATTATTTTGAGTAAATAACACAAACACGCTCAACAAAGTTTTAAAAAAAAAATTAAAACTGCGGCTACCTAGGTATTCTGCTCTTATTTATTACACACACTACTATCACTTCACTTATACACACGGTAATCAAATTATCAAAACTAACTAGTAACACACGGCACAGAAAAATTTGGGTATACCTATGCTTCTGTAAGACATATAAAACCTTTTATAATTTGTACAACTATAAAAAATCACCACCTTCTGTAAATAAATAAAGACAGCATGCGATTACGAATTTTAAGATAGTACTATTGGTTATCGTCGTTACGCTCGATGTTGTATCTCTCTCTAATTCAAAGATAGAAACAGCATGAATAGCCAGCCGGTCTGTGTTTTTCTTTAGGTTGATGGAGAGTTATTGTTATTATGATTTAGGCATATGAAATATGTGACAAAATTTTTTTTTTTCAACCATACGAATAGGACGCTATAACAAAATTATTTTGTATAAAAAGTGGGCCATTTCGGGACTGTTTGAAATCGCCATAGCAACTGTACAAAAAAGAATATTGTACAGTTGTACAGTACCGAAAAGTAATTTGACATTGACATTGCATGTCACATAATAGGTATATAGAAGTTTAATTAAATAGAAAAATAGAAACAGATAGTGACTCCGATGAATCATCGGTAAACTGGAGGAGCTAATTCGAAGCGGTTGGAAAAAAATATTATGTTAAACTCGTACAAAAAGTACGTTTTGGAGACTCGTAAAATTGCCGAAGTCCGCTACGCGTCGTCCGACAACCATTTCCCTCGTCCCGAAAACGTATATTTTTTGTACTAGTTAAACAAATAACTATTTCCTTTCAAATTTTATTTTATTTGAATGTGGAATGAAATATCGATTACATTGTATAGAATACCTACCAAATTTTATTGACATTGTTTTCACAAACAACTGCTTAAATTTTGATTTTACCAAAACAACCTAAAATCCTTTTTTATTCTTTACTATTTTACCGTGTCGCTATCGATAGTCAGCAACTCCGAAGTGGAGAATAAGTTTCTGTTATGCATTTCGTTATTTGGGACACTATATAAATAAATACAATGTACACCATTTAATATCAGCGCCATCTAATCGTAAGTAGTATTACTTGCTAGGGAATCAACTGTACTTTATTCTTGTGGAAATCTACTTTAGTCACTAAAAATTTATTCTAAATAAATTCAAAAATTTACACCAGAGAACCTTGCGGCCATTTGAGTAAATAGAGCTTTCGAATCCTCCTCTTAAAACGTTTACGTTTCGAAAACGTCTCCGTTTTCGTTATCAAAACTTTACGTGTTACTGACGTACAGAATAATGACGGTTTGAATGAATTTATTTTGTTTATCTGCTTCCATGGGCATAACAAATATTAGTCAATTTTCATTCTATTTTGACTTACCTCGTCTTTTAAAATTGATAATCAACAGACATCAAAATTTATAGAAATAATGAATACACATTTGTCTCCATTTAATAAAATTGTGGCGGATTCTTTAAGTTTTCTTTTATATTGTTTTGTTTTTTATCTAAAATGTTAACTGATTCCCACTATACCCTATAGTCATTTTCCTAAGTGTGTTCACAAATTTTTGACTTCAAATTATCTTCTTTCGATATGATCTTTGTGTTATTTATGTAATCTTATAATAATTATAATCGTATAATCATACACTATGAAATAATATATGTCTGCGACATATTAGATTATTACTGATTATACTGATATTTATGTATCTGCTAAAAGTATATTAGCCTATAAGACTAATTCAGAATTCTGAAATTTAGTATTAGCGGTTCATGGGTATGCGCTCCTCAAACAAAATAGCGTTCCTGTAGCTCTTCCGGTTATACCGGAAGTTGACGCCAAATTGGTTATTTTAAACAGCACACCCTGTATATTACAGTATTTTTGGATTCTATATTAAATTTTAGGGCCACTCAGATAGAGATAGAGATATTTAATTTTCATAAAAAAAAAAATAAAAAATCAGTACCTAACTTAAAACCCTGTGTTTATTATAATAAAGCTTTGGAACCATACCTTCAAGGTTACTGAATCTCATACAGGGTGGTGAAAATTTAATACCAAGTTAGATCGACTGCATTTAAATGGGACACCGTATATTTTTCCAAATTTAGATGCAAAATTGCATTCAATTTCGATAGATAGTATGATTGCCTATACCTACGTCTTTTACAGTTAGAATCAAATATATAATTATAAGTCAGGCTTCGTAATTACCTTTTTATGACCACGTCTACTTCCTTTACGTATGTTTTTTTATACAATGGAGATTTTTTTGTGAAAATAAAATGAGAAGTTTGTATAACTGTTATATTTATCTTGAAGGTGGTTGGAACCTTTGGTGTGAAGATAACACTGACGTAGTTTTCCACATAACACCAAATCACTATACCTACTGCAGTCAACGCGCTTTTCGCCAACCAAGTTGGCATCATTTGGAGATGATTAAAACTAATCACTTCCAGATGATGCCAACTTGGTTGACGAAACGCATGTCGAGCACAGTATAGTGTTTGGGGATAAATGGAAAACTATGTAAGTGTTTTTATATTTATGCTTGTTGTTGTTTAAAACTCTGTCGCCTTCATTTGGGAAGTCATTCTACAAGAAAAAACAATAGAAACTATATGGATGTATTAATTTTATTTAATAATATTTAAGCCATTATGAATATTCATAGCGAACAGAATATATTTTTTTAAATTTGTTTTAAATTAAATTATATTTAACTTATAATTATAATATATAATTATATAATTTAAATTATATTTAAATGATTTTATTTTTAATCAAAAGTGTAATTTTATTCAGTTATAATTTAGTTACATCAAATTAAAATAATTATTCGATAGTTACTTAAGTTTTTTTTTAAATTTAATATCAAATGAAATATTCTCTATATCTCATGAGCAGATACGTTTTGTACGGACATGCACTTTTTCTCTGGGTAAAAAATTCATCTCCTGAAATTGATTTATAAAGTATTTTATTAACACCCAGTATACACGTTTTAGTGCTAGTCTTAATAAATAATGTCATCATATATGTATATATTGTATGTCTAAGTTTTAACATGAGTTATCATCCAAACAGCCATTTTAAAATTTAAATTGTACTTATCATTATCACTGATTTCACTGCAGCTTTTATGTGCTTTGTTGTACTTACTGTAACCCTTAGTAACCATCGCTAAATGTTATGGGATAAATATTTAAAAGGATTTGTGTATCTCGGGCTTGCCATGCTAATAATTATTAAATTATTGGGCACTACCTGAAATAACACCTTTTATGAAGCTACACAAGTGCGACCCCACAATTTAAAATTAATATCTACTGGCTAATTTAAGTGGTATCTGCTATGGTTAATTTGAGGAAAGGATGGATTTGAAATACTACTTAGCCCTTGGGCCAGTAATAATTCATTGGTGGTAAACATTTCTCTAATTTATGTTATGCTTTATTATCAATTCTATTTCTTCCTTGAATTTTTTACATATCTTCGTATAACTAATAACTATAACTAATTTGATACCATATAACATGCATAGCGCTATAATATAATAAGTAAGGAATGTTTTTGAATGAATGCTTTAGAAATGAGGACCACTACCACGTCATAAAATAGGTTTCTAATTTAACCGTGTTTTTTTTTAAATCTGTGAAAACTTGATAATCAATGGTTATCTTTTTAAGACAGGACTAAATAAAACATTTTTATGTGCAACCCAACCGCAAAATCCGCCGTTTTGTTATTGTCAACTATTTTTAGATTAGCATGATAAATTTTATTATAAAATAAATATAATACTTTTTTTATTTTCTCAGCATCAATGACATTTAATTTATTGTATTGGATTGGTAATTCTGTATTGGTTTAACATAATGAAATTTGGTTTATTCCAAAAACAATAACATAACCATGCCATTAATTAATCAGTAGTGTGTATGATAAAATGAGCTTGCTTAATTTAAAATTTTCAATATGTTTATTTCCACGTCGAAATCGATAAATACCAGTTAGGTACTCCAAAATCGTATGTAAATATATGTAGACTTTGTAAATACCAAAATACGTGGCGGCAGTAGACGAGATAATATATATAACACTGAAACTATTAAGATAGGTAATGGAGATTTTGGTGTTTTAACGTTACTCAACGTTGACGTTCCATGGTTTAAAAATAATACTCATTCATATGTTATTTTATTACTTTTATAGCTGCTAAAAGTGGAAATCAACTTTTGTACTTTATATATAAAAACGTACATCTATATCTAGGCATATTTGGATAAAGCGTTGTATCATGAACACAAAGGTTAATGGGTCTGTAATAACAAAAGAAATATGTCCAATATAATGTGCCATAAGAGCAACGTGTTATTCAAAGAGCTCATAGTCCCGCAGCATAGCGAAGAAGCGAATAATAAGCATATATTCTTTATCTGATTCATTGCGTTTTGCTTATTTGCTTCTTGCTATTAGAGAGACACTCTTCAAACTATATATCAATACGTATTCGTAAGAGAAGCTAAGGTATGTTCTATTTTTAAGAGTGGTGAACTCGAGCTGAGGTTAATAACTATAGGCCGATTTCAATCCTTTGTAATTTCTCAAAGATGTTTGAAATTATTCTGTACAATAGAATTATCATATACAATATCCATTGGTTTCGCAGCAAATAGTTTAATTTCAACACGAGTTTATGAAAAAAAGATCTACTGCCAGCAACCTTGCTATCTTTACTCAATATGCTTTTGACATTGTGGATAAGGGCGGACAGGTTGATGTAACAACATATACCGATTTCACCAGAGCGTTCGATAGTATTCACCATAATATTTATATCTTATTGCCAATTTGTATCTTATCGTGGGTTTTCATCTAACAGTATAGGAGCAACATCTGGTGTATCTCAGGGTTCTGCTTTGGGCCCGCTTCTGTTTAATATCTATATTAATGATATCACTTCTAAGCTGAGCTGCGAGTCGTTACTATATGCAGATGACTTAAAAATTTTCACTCATATTCATAACAGAAATGACATTGTTAATCTACAGAATGATTTAGTTTCTTTGTTCTCATGGTGTGAAGTTAATGAACTTCCGCTCAATATTAGCAAATGCAATGCTATGACTTTTATCCGACAACACTGCCCTATAATAACAGACTATGTACTTAATGGCCAGATATTACAAAGATTTGACAAACTGAAGGATCTAGGTGTAACTTTTGACTCCAAACTTTCTTTCGTTGACCACATAACTGAAATTGCGGCAACTTGTTATAGGCAGCTGGGTTTCATTTTAAGAAACTCTAAAGACTTTGTGAATGCAAATACTTTGATTTTATTATTTAATGCATTTGTAAGATCTAAATTAGAATATGCTTCCATTATATGGAACCCAAGTTATGATGTACATAAAGGTGAAATTGAAGGTATTCAAAGGAGATTTTTATAATTTTTATATTTTAAAGACTTAGGGGTTTATCCTCCCAGAGGTTTTCCTCGAGAGGAATTACTTAATATGTTTGGTTTTACTGACCTGGACTGCAGAAGAAAATATCACTCATGTGTGTTTTTATACAAATTACTGCATAATACCATTGACTGTCCTAAAATATTAGAAATGGTACAATTTCATGTACCCTCTTTACATACTAGGTCTTTAAATTCAAATCTATTTTACTTAAATACTCCACGAACTAACTTACTTAAATACTCTCCTTTGTATGAAATGTGAAGTAATTGTAATTTATTGCTCAGTGATATTGATTTATTTAATTGTAAAATTAGTGATATTAAATCCAAGTTAATTAAGTGACTAAAGTAGTATATTAGTTTGAATTTGATCTTAAATTTTGTCCTCATTTCTTAACTTAATTTTGTTTTTTTTTTGTATTGTATTATTTACTGTTTTTTTTATTGTACTCTGATATATGTTCATGTATGTGTACTCTCCTACCCTATAATTGGGTTTCAACCTGTTGGGTAGTGTAACCATAAATAAAATAAATAAAAAATAAAATATTCTGGTTGGAAAACTGGTTTAAACTTTCTCTCAATTTCATTGTTAGAAACATATTTATTTGAGAGATATCAATTTGTTTCGTACAATGGCTATGACTCAATTAAGGATTTGGCGAAGTCGGGGGTACCACTGGGCTCATATTCAGGTCCTCTCTTGTTTTTATTGTTTATCAACGACTTTGGACATTCACTAAACTGTCAGAAGTTGTTGTACGCCGATGACTTAAAAATGTTTATGTCTGTTGCTACAACTAATTATTGTGAGAACTGAATTATGTTGAAGCTTGGTGGTGGTTTTGTTGGGCATAACAAAATGTCACTAAAAAGAAAATAATATAATAATAATAATAATAATAATATCTCTACCCCTCATTATAATCACAAGGATTAGCCGGAAAGTCTGAGACTTGTGTGGGAGAGGGGGCGGCATATTATTATTTCGCGAGCCGCATTTGCGCCTCAGGAACGACTTACGTCGATACAGATATATTATAACTTTTATTACAATATAAATAATAATACAATTAGTCGTTTGCCAACTTTTAAAGATCTGGGTGTAATTTTCTTACATTGACTTTTTCATGTCACGTTGCATCTAAGGTTAGTGAGGTTATGAAGGCCTATGGGTTTATAGTCCGCAACTGTAAATCATTTACAAATATTGATGTTCTCATTAGTTCATTCTTTGCTTATATTAAATCAAAATTAGAATATTATTCCGTTGTATGGCACCCCTTCTGTGCATGTTACAGAGTTATGACAGAAAACCCTCAAAGGAAATTCTTAAAATATTTATTTTACAAAGCAGATAATGTACCTATATCCCAACAGAGGTATTCCGTATAGACTGTTGACTAACATATTTCCGTCTCTAAGTTTAGATGTCAGGGGAAAATTAGCTTCTATTACTTTTTTATATAAATGAATACACAATGCAATTGAATATCCAGAACTTTTGAAGCAGATTGACTTTTTAGTACATACCCACGCAGAATTCTAGAAATACAGATAGGTACTTTTTATTGTAGCCAAGCGAGAACTAATGTCTTTTTTAAATCGCCGGTTATTATGTGTAATATATTTAACTCAAGTATCTCACCTATGTGGTATTAATTATGATAGCTTACTTAAAACATATTTTGTCCATAACTGCACAGAATGTAAATGAATAGTTTTGTTAGGTCCTATGAATGTCTATATTTTTGTTTTCGTTGTTTTGTTATTTTAGTCATAATTTATCTTATGTTGTTAATTTAAAGTTGCCCTATTAATGATTTTGAACTGTTGGACAGCAAAGCATTATTATTATTATTATTATTATTATTATTATTATTATTATTATTATTATTATTATTATTATTATTATTATTATTATTATTGTTGTTATTAAAATTATTCTTATTATTATTTATCTAAATCTGTTATGTATGGGCGCTGTAAAAGTAATCTATTGATATTTACTTCCAGTACAGTGGTAATAAAATGAAGCCATTATTTTTTAATATATCGAAAACTTTGTTCAATGTTACTTCTATTATCAACTTATCGTTACGCATCTTCTATATGAGTACTTATGTTATTAAAAAATACTGTTATCTTTTACTCGCTCTAGGGTTTTACCTAGAAAATGTAGGAGAGAACAATTTTATGAAGGAAAATATTATTCTTGTCTAATTAACTGGCTGTATGGATGCATGTTCTGTTTCTAAAACATAACACATTTTGCTTATGAAACAATTTTTAGGTTGATCTGCTTTACTACTAGAGATAAATCCATCAATTTCTTGTAGTAATGATAATATGGCAATGTATTCACGTCTAATTGAAACGGTAATAATCAAAGTTACAAATTAGTTACGGCTACGGATAACTAGTCATTGTCATTACATATCCCGGATAACTCCGTTTGGGTTTAACGTTGGCGTTTGGGGATCCACAATAATATAATTTTTATTCTATTATATAGATACATTATATTAGAAACAACAGCATATTTATTATATTTTTTAACTATTACGGTTTTAGGCAGCATGTAAATTTAAAGCAATGTTGTCCAATTGCATTGCGGCTATTTAGTTTATAGTTATACGAACAAAAATTCTAGACAAAGAAATAATTTAATCAAATATAACATCCCATATATTTCTATATATTTAAAATAGGAGTCATATAAGAGTTATATTTATAATATAAGCGTTTGAGGTTGTTTGTCAACTTTTAACCAAAATGTCAGCTACTACAAATGTGTTTCGAAACAAGTTAATCAAATTATGCATATACTATGTTAGCGTTAATACAAATTATTATAAATTTGATCATACTCTAAGTGGATGAAGAACCGAGGCACAAAACATTCTCATGTTAAATTGAATGTCCATTGTTTCAGGTTCGACTCAAGAGACAAACTCCTGGAGCAAGGGAAGCACTGGGCGGACGAGAGCGTACTAGGCGGACGCGGTTATTTCCGGTACCAAGACAAACCGGCCAAATTGACGTTGGACAGCGTCCGAGACAGCGACGGTGGTATTTACCACTGCAGGGTGGATTTTAAACAAACCCCAACTAGGAACATCAAAGTCAACTTGACTATAATTAGTAAGTTCTAGAAGTAGTTTTAGTGAGGGAATTTTGTGCAAGCGTAAATAATATTAAGCGGAGACAAAGGCTGTTACGAGTAAAATTACCTAAATAGGTTCTACCTAAAGAGCGAATAAACAATAGGTACCCCTAAACTTTAGCTGTACTCCTTAAACTCTATTAGTTGCATATTATAAACAAGTTTCGGATTACCTAAGCATATCCCAAATAGCAAAAAAATTAATTAATCAAAGATTTACTTTTAGTAACCTTAATTGTAACTTTTTTAAGTTAATTAAATGAAAACATTTTTTCTTAGAATTAAAGCAAGCACATTTTACGATTTTCACAAGGGGGCAAATCTATATTATAACTCACGTTATCTTGAAAATGATAGATGTTCTAGAAATTAAAGAAATGTGTACTTATAACTACGCAGAATTGTTTGTAGGTAAATGAGTAGTAAAGTTCTAAGAAAATCTGCTATTAACTAGAAGCACTTCCAATAAATCTTATTTAGAATATTATACCAACTATTTAATTTGATTGTTTAATCAGAAAGAAGGTTATCCTGATTCACAAAATACCAACTAAATAATATAATGGTTTTGGTGGATGACAGACCAAACCATTGGCCTTCCTGCATATTGCTAGGATGTGATAAAACCAATATACATCTTCGGAAGTGGATGCATATTATTTATGCATTTAAATGCAATTACTGAATCTACTGCAAATGCTTATAGATGGTATTTTTTGTTGTTTAAAGACTCTTTAAACTACCATATCTAAAATAATTTTAATACCAAACTTTTTAAAGAATAGAAAATGTTTTCAGATAAATTACTTCCAACTTCCATATAATATAAATAACAACAATATTTTACGAATATTCGTGATACTTCTTAAGAATCTCTATAAATTTTCACTTAGAGATACTTAAATAATAATTATCTATCTCCAAGTAGGTAAATTAAAGCCAACCTTGCAACGGTTCTATTTGAGCAAATAAAGACTACTCTATACTTTATCATTAATTTTTAATAGAACCAAATATAATCTCAGGGGGTTTCGGGTTCAGGGCAATTTATAGTTACATTCATATACGTATAATACTCAGTTTGTTTAAACAAGTTAATTTTGTCACACTTACACTGTGGAGCCGTTTGTTCACTCGGTGTAGGGAGGTGAGGACAATCTAGATTTAGGTACTTGCCGCTAGTCAACAAGATGCAGGCAGACGTGTAATTCTCAGGGAAATACCTCTTCTCTCGAACTGATATTCGCTAGACAGCAAACTATTTTTGTACAACGTACAACCACAGGTTATTCTTTATAGTTTAATACTTTTTTCCTTATCGGATCGGCAGCATCACCCAATTTGTTTTACAGCAGACAGAAATAATAAGTTTTGTCGTGAACCTTCAGTCATCAGGAGCGACCGCTCTACCTCTCGGTCCAAGACGTACTGTCTGCTTCGTTTCCCTTCCTCGCACCGCCTACCTCACCTCCATCCCTGTCACATGTCCTAAGGCTCGTCCAACACTTCGCGGCACACACACTCGCTTTTAAACATGAACTTTAAGAGAGCTTTACTATTCTAACCTAATACTAATTATTGCTTAAACATATAAATACCCATTACATAACCCCCCAATTGAATGTGAGGTGGCCAAGCAAATTGGCAACAGAGGATTCAATTTTAAAATACTAAAAATAAACATCTTCTCCTATATTATAAACTGGAAAGACACAAGTAGAATCGAAACTAAACGTTAGGCATTTCGCGATACCTTTTCAAATTCACAATGTTGTGTGGCCCCAGAATTTCACCATTTTCTGATTTTAATAGATAAGAGTTAGGACCAGCTTGAGAATGAACCAAGTACGGCCCCTCAAACAAAAGGAAAAACTTTTTAATTTGCCTATTTTCGGCAGAAGATTGGGGGTGAGATCGTATTAAGACTCGATCACCCTCTTGCAAAATGACTGGTATGTTTTGGTTATTAAATTTTTCTCTACGGCGTTCGTATTTAGACATCATTTTATTTCTAACTAGTTCCCAAACTTCCCTTAAAGGTTTTTCTTTTCTTTCCACCTCTGGCGGATACTTAATTATTGACCGAATGCTATTTGGTTCTTCTCTGCCAAACTGTAAAAAGTTTGGGGTGAAACCCGTCGAAGAATGAACAGCATTATTTATACAGTGTTCGACTTCCCACAAAACACAAGCCCATTTCGTATGTTTATCATAACAAAACGCACGTAACAATCTTCCTATTTCGCGATTAACGCGTTCCGTGGTGTTTCCCTGTGGGAAATAAACTGACGTATATTTAGCAATTATCAAATTTTCATCCGCAAATTTTTGCCACAAATTGGACCGGAACTGAGTACCATTGTCTGACAATATCGCTTTAGGAATTTGCACTTGTTTAAAATAATCTTGGGTAAATTTATTAATTATGAACCTGGCGGTGGGTTTCTTTAAAGCATATAGTTTAGTATATCGCGAAAAGGAATCTATTATTACCAACAACTGAACTGCTCCGCCTCGACTCGGGGGTAACGGCCCAATCAGATCACAGCATATTAAATCTCCCGGTTTCTCAGTAATTATCGAGTTAAAAGTGCCAACCGATGTAATGGAAATCTTTGATCGTTGACATAAATCACACGAACTGACAATTTTCCTAATGAGTTTATACATTTTTGGCCAGAAGAATTCAGATTTCATGTGCTGAAAAGTCTTCTCACTCCCAAAATGACCGATGTCGCTATGTTGCTGCATGACCAACAGCCTAATTTGATTTTTCGGTACACACAGTTTAAACCCTGGATTGTCAACTACCCCTTTTCTAAATAAAATACCCTCGTATACAATATACCAATTCTTACTTCCACCCTTTCCTATATCTAATTCTTTCATTTTCCTGCTTATCCACTCATCAACTTTTTGATCATTTCTAATAGATTTTAAATTACTTTTTAACTCCTTATATTTATCGGTCAACCTCAACATACATATTTCTATTTTGGCAGAATTGTCACTTTTGTCGCTATGGCCAGAATTTAAGGGATAACGAGAAAGTGTATCAGCGATAACATTTGATTTTCCACTACGATATCTTATTTCGAATTGGAATTCTTGCATAAAGAGAACCCATCTAGTTAATCGTGACGATTTTAAAGGGCAATTCATTATATAAGAAAGAGATTTGTGATCTGTAATTATTACTAAAGGTTTTCCTAGTATTAATACTCTATATTGGGTCAAAGCGTAAAGTATGGATAAGGCCTCTTTTTCTGTCACGGTATACCTTAACTCTGCCCCGCGCAGCGTACGACTTCCATAAGCGATAACTCGGCGATCCCCTTCCTCATCTAATTGGTATAGTACACATCCTAACCCATAACCTGAACTATCAGCCTCTATATAAAAAGTTTTTTCTAAATTGGGATGACTAACCATGGTACAATTTAAATATGCTTCCTTGATCGATTGAAAACACTGCTGTTCCTGGTTTCGCCACTCCCATTTCCTATTTTTTTTTAGAAGACCTAACAGTGGTATTGTTAAATCGGAAAAATTATTCACAAAACGCCGCTCGTAGTTTACCAAGCCTAAAAACCCACGCAATTCTTTTATATTTCGCGGCTTAGGAAAATCCTGAATAGCTGCTATTCTGGACGGATCAATTTTAATGCCCTCCGAAGAAATAATATGGCCCAAAAAAGAGACCTCATTACGCGCAAAAACACATTTTCGTAATTTGATAGTGAGGTTAGCTTGTTGAAATAGCCTAAAAACCTTCTCCAAGTGTAACATATGTTCCTCAACATTTGTGGAATAAATGAGAATATCATCCACAAATATGATTATAAATGAGTCAAATTGTGAACCCATTATTTTGCCTAACCCTCGAATAAAACTTGCTACCGAAGTCGCCAGACCGAAAGGTAATACTTTAAAAACGTAAGTGTGATTATTATATGTAAACCCTGTATACCTTTGATCCTCCTTTTTTATTGGTATCTGCCAATATGACGAAGTCATGTCAAGTGTTGTCAAAATTTGACCCTTCTTAAATTTAACCAACAACTCTTCCGGTTTGGGGGGAACGATATGATCTTGTACCATCCGCTTATTCAAATACCTTGCATCTAAACATATCCGGACCGATCCGTCTTTTTTCTTCACTGTTACAAGGGGTGACACAAATTCGGTTTGCGCCGGTTCAATGATATCCCACTGAAGCATCTCGTTGATTTGACGTTGTACTTCATCACGATAAGCAAAAGGAATTGGAAAAGAACGCTTATAAAACGGTGTGTAATCGTGAAGTTCTATGGTATGTTCATAAACATTTGTTCTACCGGGTGTTTCAGAAAATATCCCCTTATATTTTTTTAATAAATCTTGCAATTTTTGTTTTTCGTGACATTGAAAATTTAGAGCCGACTCTGCCGCTCGATTTAATTCTGCGTCTGAATATTGATGTCTATCGTCTTGCGACAAAAAATTTATCGATAAATATTTTTCATCTCGTCTCTCAAAGTATAAATTAAGATTCTGCCCTGTACCTAGTTTTAAAATTTGCGCCTCAAAATTTACTACAGCTTTATTTTTTATAAGCCAATCACAACCTATGATTACATTTTTATTTAATTTGGGCACTACAATACAAGCTATTTCGAACAATTCATTGTTGACTGTTAGAGGTAATAACACTTGTTCTTTTATTCGCTGTCGCTTAGATCCGACCGCGACCGAAATCGTAGTATTGGTTACTGGTAGCGCTGGTAACATAATACCCTCGCCCTGTAATTTTGCAACATATTCCTCGGAAACCGCGGATATTTGACTTCCGGTGTCAATTAAAGCATAAACATCCCTTTCGAAAATCGTACCATATAGTATCGGTGACAACAATTGTTCCGCCTCCTGTTCGTCTTCTGAATCGCTTAATAAATTCCGTGAGCTAACATTAAATTTAGTCAAAATCCGAACTTCTGCATTATTGCTTACTTGATTTGCCCCTGTTTGTCGCGGAGGATTATTAGAATTATTAGTTTCTAAACCCTGCCTATTTAAATTACTTCTTTCTATTCGCTCATTATTTCTATTATAGTTATTTTGTGTTTCCGGTCGCCTGTAATTTCTATTTTCCGTGCGCGTATTTACAATATTTTCATTAGTCTCCGTTCGTCCATCATACTTTCGCAAATACTCTTCTATATCATCAATACTCTGTAACCCATTCAATAATATTCCTCGCCTAATACTATCATCAAAATGTGCAATTAGCCACTCAATTAATTTTTTTTCCGGAATTTTTTCCGATAAATAAGAAGCTTGCTTATACAAATCAACAATATAGTCCGCTCTAATACCGTTTTTATATTTCCCATATCTTATTTCATAATACAAATCCTTTTCTTGTTCTAAACCCCAAAATTTTTTTTTAAATGCTTCCTCAAATCTACTAAAATCGACAAACCCATCCTCTCTGTTCTCGGCCCATTCTAAAGCTTTTCCTCTTAGACAGTTTATGGCTAACCTAACTCTTCGATTTACCGGAACTTCGGCTTCATCTAATAATGTTTTCAATTTTTTCAAAAAATACATGGGGTGAGTTTTACCCCCCGAATAGAAATTTAGGTTTGAACCACCTAATTCCTTCCATACCACAATATATTGTTTATCAATGATACTACAATTATTACTTTTATTTTCAATAGAGACATTCTGAGACCGTTCACTCTCTTCGTTACTTTTATTAGGAATATTTAAGCTTTTAGCCATTGACTCAGCTAGTTTTGCGATACTAAATTGCATTTCCTCCATACCATCTGCCAACTTAGCTACTATCTGTTCTAAATCTACTTGCCTCCTTTCAATTATACTTTCGTCTAACTCACTCTGTTTGCCTCCCTTTTTACCATTTTGCTTTACCTTCGGCATTTTTATTTTATTTTTATACAAATGTTTACACTAAACAGATATAAAGTACAATATACTCAAAACCACTAAATTCATATATGGGCATTTTTTTTTTGTTTTTTTTTTACAGTGTACCTACTTTTCCTATTTTATCAATGTAAAATATTTCTTATTTTCTATTTCTAGGTATTCGATACAATACATAACATGGATTTAAATTTATAAACGTAAACAAGTTTTTTCTTTATTTTATCGGCCCTTGACCTTGACACATTATACACAGCTGGCAGCTGGTCGGCAAATACAAGAATATAAAAAACACTTAGCGGTAGCAGACAGACCGCTTGACAAGAATCTTAAATCTAAAAGCTCTCTTATGAAATGTAACAATAAGTACCCTGCCACGGCTCAGTGATAATAATAATAAATGCTAATTTACAATACTAATTTTAGCCTCTATAGGTAATATTAATTATTATTTAAGCCATCAAGTTGGGCGCCAAATGCAACGGTTCTATTTGAGCAAATAAAGACTACTCTATACTTTATCATTAATTTTTAATAGAACCAAATATAATCTCAGGGGGTTTCGGGTTCAGGGCAATTTATAGTTACATTCATATACGTATAATACTCAGTTTGTTTAAACAAGTTAATTTTGTCACACTTACACTGTGGAGCCGTTTGTTCACTCGGTGTAGGGAGGTGAGGACAATCTAGATTTAGGTACTTGCCGCTAGTCAACAAGATGCAGGCAGACGTGTAATTCTCAGGGAAATACCTCTTCTCTCGAACTGATATTCGCTAGACAGCAAACTATTTTTGTACAACGTACAACCACAGGTTATTCTTTATAGTTTAATACTTTTTTCCTTATCGGATCGGCAGCATCACCCAATTTGTTTTACAGCAGACAGAAATAATAAGTTTTGTCGTGAACCTTCAGTCATCAGGAGCGACCGCTCTACCTCTCGGTCCAAGACGTACTGTCTGCTTCGTTTCCCTTCCTCGCACCGCCTACCTCACCTCCATCCCTGTCACATGTCCTAAGGCTCGTCCAACACTTCGCGGCACACACACTCGCTTTTAAACATGAACTTTAAGAGAGCTTTACTATTCTAACCTAATACTAATTATTGCTTAAACATATAAATACCCATTACAACCTGTCTCTCTGAACCACTGTCATATTAAATGACATTGATTTAGGAGGGTACATAAAGGAAGGGGTTCTCCGCTTGCTTCATAAACGCGATATTCTGATGGGACATTGTTTTATGAACATAATTTGTTAATAAACATAATTTGTTGGCACCTATTCAATAGTTCTTTGACTACAATAGAATGTTCTTATGTATTTTTACATTTTTGGTCATCTAACAGTAAGTATTGTGATAAGATTTTTGTAAGATAAAAGTATGGTAGTGAGATATCGTTAGGATATTTTACAACCATATTTGCAACAATTATTGTCATCAGCAACAGGATGGAGCAGCTATACATATTCTTAAGGCTATTTTAGAATAACTTATTTGTTGTAAAGCGGTGAACCGGAAAACCAATTCCCTATTCCTCGGGAATGTGACTTGAACTTTTAATCGCCTTATATATTAAAACTCCACATTTACCATGCTAATCACCAGACCTCAAATTGAAGCTTATTTATTTAAGACCAACCATATGAAGGTTGCTGAATGGCTGATTTCGGTCACTTACCGCAAATGTGTCAGAACTGATTCTGGTTATTTTTTCCGCATTTAAACCGCCCTGTGTCTACGTTTTTACACACTTACTGTGGCTATAAACAATTTGAGAATACAATAATGTGAAATTAGAGAACTTTCGTGGAAACAAAAGTCTTTTGTTATGAGTCACTGCGGATCATATGTATTGTGCCATGATTTAGAAAACGCGTTAGTTATATTGAATAACATCTAATGAAGGATAAATATATATTTAAAATTAAGGGAAAAATGTATGTCAAATTACCAACAATGGTTATTAATTAAGTAAATTAAGTAAATTACCAGGTTTATGTAGCTAGAAGATCTTACTGTTCCATACGGTGATTGCCTCTACATGTGAATATAAACACTTTAAATACTTACTAGTAGTAATTCTGTGTAATTTAGTAGTTAATTACTTTAGTTTTCCTTTCATTTGTTAATAATTCAGTAATAGGTATAACAACTAAAATTGATCGGACAAAACTCATAGTTTCAAAAATTGGTAAAAATAATGAGGATAGCATAAGTAGGTATTATTTAATCGAAAGTTTCCACCCCTAAGTAGTGTGCTTCATCCCCTTTGACGTCCTTTCCACCCCGATTTTAAGGTTTTCTAGATTTTCTCGGGAACGGTACACTTTTTGATAAAAATACCTATATACAAATTCTTAGTCCTAATAAAATTCTTCATAAAAACATCTCTACGCTTTTTACCTAAAATTAATAATACTTTGGTAAATGAGGGGCAAATGTAATCAGAGCAGATCAATTCGCTGAATATCCGTATAGCTATTTCCAAAGCTACCTTTACGTGAAAAAAGTAAAATCGTTTACGTAAAACGTTACGCTTAAACGTTTTACGTAAATACACTTGTAGAACAAAAACGCCTTTATACGAAACATTTTGTTGGATGAAAAAACGTTTTAATCAAATTAAAACATACTAACGAAACGAAAACTACTTGAATCAAGAACATTTTGTTTAAAACGGCTTTACCACGACTTACCTGTTCATTGATATAAAAATGGTGGAGAAAACTGCTTCTAACTACATTATTCAAAAAAGTTTTGAATAAATCCGTTCTCGCTTTATCAGTGTGCAGGGAGCCTTAGAGCTTGCTTAAATGCTGTTGTTATTGAGTAGTGATTGAAAATCCACCCGAAGCGTGTGTGTAGGTATTTTCCCGTGTGTTATTAAACAATATAGAATATTCTCGCTTCTTTCAAAATTTCGTTATTTTATAGGGGCGAGAGGGTGGACGCGGAACATTTATTATAATTTTAAGTTGAATTTAGTAGCTACTGCTTTGATGTTAAGCAGTGAAATTTGTAGATTATAGTGAAGATTAATTACAATTTATTGTGTTACCCGGAACCTACCCTTATTTCGCGCCTTATTTCCCACAGTACTATTAATTTTAGAAACAAAATGTAGAGACGTTTTTTTGTTATAGAGAAGTTATAGTTAGTTTGTTATAGATAATTTTATAAGGATTAATTTTGTATATAGGTATTTTTATCAAAAAGTGCACAATTCCCGAGATAATCTAGAAAACCTCAAAATGGTGGTGGAAATAACGTCCTAGGGGATGAAGCAAACTACTTAGGGGTGAAAACTTTTTGGTTTAATAATACTTATGCTATGCTTAACATTTCTACCAATTTTCAAAACTTTATTAATTTTGTCCGATATAAATCGTTACTTTACTGAACTAATAAAGAAATTCGGCTTATGGCTTTTTACACCTTTACTTTGATCCATTATAACGAAGCCTGGAAAAATTATACGAAATTGCAGAAGTGATCAATAGACAGAGCTAATATCTGATGGTATTTTTTTTTCAGATATAGTCATAGGTACTATAAATATTAGATAATTTATTTTATTTATTTATTTATTGTCACATTAGCAATGCTAACTTACATCATTTACAATTATTAAAATATCACTAAATATAACACGATCTTGAAAAATAAAAAAAGTACAAATACATGCACATAATAATACAATAATATATATACTTAGATACACACACACATATACATAGTAAAACTCACATTAAACAAAAAGTTAAACATATTAATATTAACACCACTAACAGTAACTGGTGTCAAAGAAAATATTGATACTTATATTTATAGTCATTTATTTATAGTTATAATCATATTATTAACACCACTAACAGTAATTGGTGTCAATATATATAAAATAGAGTATTGTTAATTATTATCTAACATATAACGACGAGTATTATTTTTAAAAGTACTGACATTTCTAGACTCTTTAATGGTTTGAGGTAGGCCGTTATAGAGAGATATTCCGGCATAAAAAATACTTCTTTTAGTAGCCATTAGATTTGTTTGGTTTATGTAGATGTGATTACATTGGCGGGTATTATGTGGGTGTACTTCATAACGGAATTGCAAATTAATTGAGAGATATTCGGGGAGCATATTATTAATTAATTTATGAATAAAAACAAGTGTCCTCAATTTAATGAAGTCTTTTACAGGCATCCAATTTAGCTCTAGTTGCATACTATTTATGCTTGTTTATCTATTACTGTTCAGCACAAAATGCATACATCTATTTTGTAGAATCTGAAGTTTTTGAAGATCATTATCTTGACACATAAATAGTACAGATGAACAGTATTCGAAGTGCGGCTTAATAATGCTGTTATATACTCTAGTATATCGAGTTAAATACTTACCAATCCTGTATGCAAAACCTATTTTCTTAGATATTTTTTTTTTGCTATATAATCAACATGATCACTAAAAATAAGTTTATCGTCGATGATAATACCTAAATATTTTATGCGGGTTACTCGTTCAAGATTCTGACCATCAAATTTAACATTTTGATTATTAACATTATTTATATTACGTCTACCTTTTATAATCATGTATTTGCATTTATTTACATTAACAACTATTTTATTATTACTAAGCCATTCACCAATTAACATAAGACATTGATTCATATGTGTTATTAATTCGTCGATATTTCCCCCATGAATATATAAAACAGTATCGTCAGCGAATAAGTGAATTTAGCATTCTCCCAAGTCTAATTGTAATAAGTCATTAATAAAACATATAAACAGCATAGCTCCAAGAACGCTACCTTGCGGGACACCATTGGACACCATTTTTTCTTCTGAGATATTATTGTTTACTTTTGTTTTTTGACATCTACTACTTAAATTAATATGATTCGATAATAACGTCAATTACAGACTTAAAATATCTTGAGATGCGTTAGATATTATTTATATAAAAAATATGTAAAAATATAGTATCCCTCATTCTTATCGTAATGATGAACCCGTAAGTCACCCGTAAGACTTGTGTGTGAGAAAAATAAAAAAGAAAGAAACCAAGATAATAAATTAAACTTTGTTTTATGTCTTTAACTACAAACATTATAATTACTCTGATCGTAATTAGGAAGTTCTACTAGTATTTTTAGTGTAGACACTTCAGGAAGCAGGAAATAATTACATGTTGGTCGGAGACAAAGCCTTGTTAGAAGTTAAATTGTAATAAGTTTCGGCGCAGCAGCTAGAAAGCGAGTAAACAAGACAAGCCTCTCTATGCCTGGCTTGCTAACTTTATTAATTATTATAGATAAAATAAACCGGGTTATAAATATTATACTAAAAAACTATACATAAGCTCATTTAATATTGATTATAAATTGAGAAGTGGAGGTATAGCGGATTTTGCTATATACACAGAGGTTAAAAGGTTTTAAATCATACCTGAATGAATACCAGGCTGATTCAGAATTTATTTTTTCCATGAATCTACTTCGATCATTCAGATCTTCGAACGCTTAGTTAGTTTAGATAGTTACCAATATGGTCCAATATAGTCCATTACAGTTTATGGTTTATAACTTTAGTTTTTACATAAAATATTGAGATCTATTTGACTTCGGTGACAAACGTACATATTCAATCGCCTTATCGCATTAACTGAGTAAGCAAAAGCACTGATTATCTGTGAGCCCACCCATGATACAAAGAAAAAAGCCCACCTATCAATATTGAGTTCGGTTAACGTCGTTTCGTCAGCCGATGAACGATCACAAAAAATAATCATTCCCTTATCATCTTTTAAAACACAATTCAACCGTATTCACGTTCACGAAAGTGAAAATCTTGTTTTTTGATAAACATTTTATAATAATTCATAGTTTGTTTCTTTTGGGATTACACCACCTCTAAAATAACAAAAAGCAAAAAAGCCAGAAGCATACAAATTATAACATTCTACCGACTAAGAGTTGAGGATCAACTCGAAACGTATAGAAGAAAGCAGCTAGTTGTTTAATTTTTTTAAATTTTATTATAATAACTATTTTATTTAGACATATTTTTTAAAATATGACATATAATATTATATAGAATTTTGTGTAAAACTGAAAAACTACTGATGCAATTTAGTTAATATATCAAATATTATTTTATCACACATTATAGGTATAGTGGTTTTTTTGGGGCAAACTTTAGAAGTTTGCCTTGTTACTATATACAATGGTAAATATAATGGAAAATATATATTTTCTGGTTTTTTGCTTTTTGTTATTTTACAGGTGGTGTAATCCCAAAAGAAACAAACTATGAAACATGAAAGTGCACCACAAATAAGTTACAGACATTATTTTATGATAATATAAAGATAAATTAATATTAATTTTCAAAGCATATCTTTGTACTGGATATTTTTTACTAAGACGACTAGATTTTATAAGTAAATTCTGAAATACGTCATATTCTTCAAAATTTGGCATTATTAATATTAATATATTCATTAATAGATTAATAATTAATAAAGGAACCTGCATAGATATGCAATTTTTAACGCATCGAAACAATATGTACTGCATGTATACCTATGCTTTACCGTAATGTAATCTAGATACATGCGATACCGGAACAATTTACCACATGCGGCAAATCCCGTCACAAATGCATAGCATGTAAACACCCATACACCACTTTGAATAATAAAAGCGAGCAATGCTTATTCAAAATGTAATAAAAATGCCAAGTAGACGAAAACCAAATAATACTTATGTGATTATTTACCTACTTAAACACCACTTGGAAAACCAATACCTAGGCAGTTTCACCAACAGCATTTGCTTGAAAAAATTCACAGATTTCGCAATTCTTGCAACCATCGGAGTGCATTGAAAGTGAATTAACGAAATTTAGAACTATACCCCTCTACCCGGTCCCCCACTACATAACCATGTCGGTGTGACATGTTCATCGCGTTACACTTTTCATCGAAACACACCCATATACGAATCTTGGCGATCCTATAAGCATTTTCAATGCTAAAATCTGTAAAGCTGAGTCCAAACTAAATGAGGGAGCATTAACACGTTATTTCCGAAAGCTTAGGTGTTATGGACGACTTCAAGAGCGAGCGAATGCTTGCTCGCTCGGGTTCTGTCATGATCGACTACGTGTCGGTACTTCAAAGAAATACGTGTCCTTGCATGTTTAGTTTAGACAATTACAGATTAAACGTTGATTGTTAAGTAGCCAGTATGGAGTGGACAAACGAATTTCTTCATTAAATGAATGAACGTTAAAATTTATTAAGGTTTATCAAGCTAGACCAGTGTATCATAATAAATATTTTAAAATGAAAAAAATAGGATGCATGGTGAGAGATAGTTCTTATAATAAATATTAACAGTGAAAAAAGTATAACAACTATTTTTTCCGACATGATGACGACCACATCGATCAAAACTGGACACGAACATAATTGTCAGATGTAAGTTACAATGGACATCCATAATGACCATGCCGGATCTGTCTTACGTGACCTACCTTACTGATAAAGTGCAGTCAAATGATGATATGGTTGTTTCTCGCGTGTTATCTTGTTCGCGTAGTATTTATACCGTGAATTATCTATTACCCTTTTGTATCACACCATGAATAATCTGTTTTATTGTTAATGCAACATATATTTCATTGCTTATCTTTTTTTACCGAGTCCCAACACGACTCCAAGGGGCCCTGCGTTTTAGTTGTAGACATAAACCAATCTAGAATTCTCAGACATTAGAGACTACAAGCGAATGCTTGCTGTACATCGTTCTTCCTGGCTCAGTTGGTTTGAATCCAGCTTAAGACAGTTTGCCTAATAATTTACGTAAGTGAAGTTGAGTCTTTCTGAAATAGCAAAAATTCAACATGAATAAAGTAGGAAGTAGATGTGAAAACACTTTATATTTATGATGACATTATGATGAGATTTCTCTCCTCTATAATCGAAAACCTTTTAGCCTGTACCTACACGTACCTTTACCTACAAAGTATGGGTATACTTTTTAAATTCAGCAAACTGCATATTTTACTCAAGGTTACAATATTCTGTGAAACAGATTAGTCAACATGTGGAATTCTCTCTCCTTTCAAATCTTTCTTTCATATTGTAAACCAGTCAATTCATTGAAGTGATAAATTTGGATGACATGCTTTGTAAATACGAGCTAGCTGGTAAGTAAGTACGATTCTTCAGCTAGAGCTTATATCATTTGCCTTAAAGCAAACAATTCAGCCATAATAACTTACAGGCTTCACTTCCCTCATTGATTCAAGATTTTTATAAGAAGCACTTTTGAATGGAATGTGAATGGAGATTTTAGTGAACAGAATTTCTTCGAAAATATTGTATGACCATGTGACTACTTGATAGCCACTCCCATGTGAGCCAAAAGTGAGCAAATTTCGAATTGTATAAATAAGTCCCGATTCCATTTTGTTGCACGACTAAATAATTCCTTCTATAATGTCTTGAATGAGGTTGTATCTGGAGGCTAATCAAATTAATGATTTATCAAAGTAATTATTTTGTTCTCATGCGATGTTTCCACAAAACAACAGGACCAGAAGATTTAAGAAAAACTGTTCGTCTTAGAAATGCTTTATACAATGGAGATTTTTCAAATTTTGGCTTATAATGTTTGATTAGATATTTTTAGAATTTCGTATATCACAAGCCAGTTCCTGAACATTCGTTTAAAAAAGGCATCCATCTCGCTGCGCACTTATCCTAAAAATAATTATACTGACGAAAGATGAGAAAAAACATTCATCGTTAATATCTCGAACCCCCTGAAATATTTTCGTATGAGTGCTATACATTAAGAGCTTTTAATTCATCGTGAAGAAGTAAAGAAGTTATAAAAATTACAAGTTGCCATTTAAAAGAGCCATAACAAACAATTACGAGTGTAGTTAGGATACCCCTATATCCTCCATCTATAAACACGCCTTATATTAAAAATAAGGACCCGAACAAAGAACAAATTAGGCCAAAACAGCTATGCTGTTTGTTATTTACATTAATCATCTGTTAAGCTGTAGAACTCTTTTTCTACACCCCGTTGTTAAAAGAGTCATGTTGAAAAACATGCCCAAAAAAAATAACCCCGTATGACAACAATTATTTTTACTTTGTGGATCTCGACAAATTGCACTGCACTAGATGAGCACACTGTATAATAAAGTATCTACAAAATGTAATACATATGAGGAGAAGAAGAAAGATCCAATCAACTTAAGCAGGAGCTGATTAAGATGCTCATAGAGTACATTCGCAACAGTATCTGTATGCTCAAAATAATCAAACAACAGACGTCTGTATAAGCTTAGAGGTCATTCAAAAATTCAGATATAAGCTATACATATAACGTAACTGCCTAATTAAACAAATAGTTAAATTATTTATCTGCGGAACGCTATTCAACCATAGAAATTATAAAAAATATAAAATGCCATTATCCATTATGTGACACATCCAAAAATAGGCACTCTATGGAGAACACGAGAAAACGTAACTTTAGACAATTTTCTCGAAATTTTTACACCATAGCATACGATACAACCTTGTATCAACCAGTTCATGTCATTTTACATGAAAATACTCCAAAAAACATCTGAAGCATTTTTTTTAACTTTTCAAATGAACGAGCTACGCGGGATAATAGAAAAGTTAGATTTTCTTTTTTTCCAAGTAACTTTCACCCTTCCCCTGTCTGTCATTTTTCGCCTTACCGTAGAATTACTAATAGGAAACTGCACTAATTTGCTCACTTCAGCATTTTTTATTTCTACTAATAGAAAAGTTACCCATGTAACGGGTCAAGAAATAGGGCGCCCTGTATACGCGGATATATGTATGTAAGTATGCCATTAATTATTTTCTTCAACGAGGCTCTTTGTAACGAAGACTAAATCTATAACATAAAAGATACATTTGGATACTGGATGCGAGAAACATTTAGTAAAAAAATAAAACAGTTTAAATTCGGGGGACAAAAATCCTTGGGAACTTGATATTGGGATATTTATTGACTAATATAGAGCAGTAATAGTGTAGAGGTGCATTTAAATTAGAGCGAACAGAAGCGAACGAACGAATTCGTTTGCTTAAGCTTGCGTAATTTACCTATATGAAGAACAAAACAGGAGCGAACGAACTCGTTCGTGTTTCTGCATATATTAGAGCGAACAGAAACGAACGGACGAGTACGTTGGCTCCCGTTTTGTTCTCCATATAAATTACGCAAACTTTAGCAAACGAATTCGTTCGTTCGCTTCTGTTCGCTCTAATTTAAATGCACCTTAACATATAATAAAGCATCTGTTATCCATAGATATAGTTTGAATGATATATAAACAAATTTAATAGCGCTACAATATATATCATAAATCTTATAATTCACAAATTATCGCGTTTGGCTTAATATTTTTCCATATTATACTTTTTAAGATCGACTTTGTACATCGCTAAATTAATCGCTTCAAAATATATTCTTATTATGTCTTTAGTTAGGTTAGGTAATAATGCTTCTTTTACATTCTATGATTTTAACTTGAAGTTAAATATTCTCCAAATAGTAGCTTAAATCAAATGGATTACTTACACCTTATTTGATAAACTCGTTTGGTGCTCACCTGAAACACTAAGTTGATTTAGTATTACCGGAGATTGGGATAATCGTTACTAATGGATGCTGTTTCATACACGCCAGTGAGACAATTGTTAGGAGGCAGGATCAGGGGTCTGCACCACACTAACTTCCTTTAATTATGTATTACTCTTAAAGTGTACTCAGCTGGTGCTGTTTTATTAGATGATAACCCTGTGAGCGTTTAAATTTTAGACCTGATCATAGTGGCGGGTCTACTATAAATCTGCCCTCTTACGAAATAAAATACTGTTTCAAAGACAGTCTTTATTATACGCCCTCGGCTTCATAATTACATTGGCACTGAATTTTCAGTTTGCTGTCTCACTTAGCGGCAATTCTTATTCTCGTATACCTAGTGGAACCGAGTGTGGAACACCCCAAGAAGTAATTCATGGCGCTTGTTGTCACAGTATGTCATAAAAAATCAGAAGAAAACTTTTCTAAATTATTGTTGAATATCTATATTATTCTATATCAATATTATAAATAAGAAGACATACAATTACTTCTGTAGATTTCATTCAAAAAATATACGTCGATTAAGTTACTTATTAAGATACTGGTTGAAATGGTCGAATAATAACATTTTTAAATATACAATCATATAACAAATCTAAAAATTATAATCATACGTAATTATATATGCTCAATATAAACAAACATAATTTATTTTTGCACCAAAATGAGAATAAAACAATATTTTACGGTCTCAAACAGTGAGGCAAGCGAAAGTTTAATCGGTTATAATTTTAAAGCGTCATAATTTCAATTAATGAATATCAAAGAGTAGCACAAATAATTGAAAAGTATCTTGGTCAAGGTGGTTATGAAATGTACAATGTTCATCTTAGTTTAGCTGTCAAAGTTTGTTAAGCTACATGCTACATATACTTTATCGATAACGTGCAATGTGTATTAATTCTATACATAAAATTTGAATGAATTAAAATGACTAATAACAATAACGCTTTTACTATCAAAACAAATTGGAAATGTCCCCCGATTTATTAAATGCACAAAATTAAGGGCTTTCTTATGATATCAAAAGCATTTTGTAGCATTTCTGACGTTATGGTTGCACATTCCTCAATAATTCTTTGTTTCAGATTTAGCAAATTATTTGCAGGAGTTCTGAAAACCTATTTTTTTAGACAAGGAAACACAATATACTTCATAATGATTAACAAGGTGACTGACCTATGAGGAAACTCGACTTGTATTCAAGGTGTTTCAGAAAGCTTGTGCCATAGCTTTTGGGGAGATTCCTCACCTAAAACCAAGACAAAAAGTTCCTATCAATGCGAGTCTACTTTTGCTACGTTTCTTAGATACAGGGTGTTAAAGTGTTTTCAATTGCTTTACTTTTTTCAAAATATCATGAAACAGTTTTAGCAATTTGAATAAAATTTGAGTTCTGAAAATTACTTAAATAGTAGATATACATTTTGGCATTAAATAATGATAGTAAACTTCACCAGGGCCGTGCGTGCGGGCTGGTACTGAAATAATTTTGAAAAAATATATGGATGCGACTGAATTTTTTACCTTTTGCTAGCACATTTGTGTAGACGGGCAAGTGCCTTATAAAAGTCTTCTCTTGATGTTTTTTATTTTTCGGCTTTTTTCAAGAGATAAATGCAATTTTTCGAGTATAGGGGACTTCATAACACATTTTTAAAAGTTACGACTTCAATTTGTATGATATTTATTATTCAAATACACCTGATCACGATCACAGAACCGAAATTTTATTCAAACTGCTAACGCCGTTTCATGATATTTTGAAAAAAGTATAAATATAAACAAACTTTAACACCTTGTATCTAAGAAACAAAGCAAAAGTGTACACATGTTGATAAGAACTTTTTGTCTTGTTTTTAGGTGAAGAATCTCCCCACAAGCTATGGCATATGTTTTTTGAAACACCCTGTATGTCCATGCAAATTATCAACTTTCTCTCAAACCCCGAGGAATGCTATAGTATCTCATATCGTATGTACTGGTGCCCTGTCTTGCTGGAAATATTTATGATAAAGTTCATCGTCTTGAACAAATTCAGTCTAAAAGTTTTCACTATAGTTTCACTAGCTGGTTATCACTCTCATACTCATATGATTCAACGAATGGAGATCATCAACTTAAAGAGTAAGGTGAAATAAATTTAGGGGATATTGATACGACACCTATTATTTCCTACACAAGAATCAAAATCTCTGACACCTCCAACACATTAACTGACGTACAATATTCTGATGTTCGCACTGTTGCCGATCAAATTTTTGGATGTTTGGACTATGAGACCACGGACTACTTTTAGTATATTCTTAACCATTTTTAAAGTGTCGGTACCATCATTTTATTGGGTTTTACAGTTTACAAATTGAAATACCTATCTTTTCTTCTTAGTCTGAGGAAATGTTCAATTAGTCTGTCAATTAATGATTCATCAATATCAATACCTAGTCGTTTCACAGAAGAATGTCGGTATATTTTCAAACTTGTGCAATAAAATCATTTCTGATTGGCAGTGATATTTTGTAAATTTTGAAATTGCAATTTATGTTTTGACTGTTTCTTACATACAGTAAGATTTTCCACATTTTCTTTTTATTGAAACATAACAAATTTGTTATACAAGTATCATAATCTGTTCTGTTCTATTGTCTATCTGGGTCAATAATTTCCGAACATAACTCGTATAAACCAAAGGCGTAAAATCAGCCAACTGATAATGTATGATTATAAATGTATTACTACAGTAAAATAATAACATAAAATATTTAAATGATTTTAATTAGAGTACTCTAAATGTGGAATAATTTAATTTCATTATGATTTCAATTGAACTTTTGTCAGTTTCCCAGTTAATTTACCCGTAATTACGTTATATTAATTAACTCTATAAAATTAATTTATATAATTTTTTCATCATTTGATTGCATGGTTGATAAATTAAAATTTTTAATACTGCTTCATGAAGTATTTAATATAGTACCTACTGGTATTAGGTATACAAAACACCTGTAAATATTATTACAAATAAATATTTTATTTAACATAACCAAACATCAGGGAATAGCATTGTAAATTGTATACAATATGGAAAATAGAATTGAGTCAACAGAAGCTGGTTTTCTAAGGCCGGGTACTCACTAGCGAATTACTGTATGTAATGAATCGCTACACTGGTACACTGTAATACCAAATGAGCTAATTTGGATGTTTAACGTCTCTTATTTCGGGAGGTGTGCATATTAGAGAATTTGGTTACTACTGGAACTGTTGCCTTACATGCAATTTGATATATTATATAAAAAATACATTACCTCTAACATAACTAAACATAAGGGAATAGCATTGTCAATTATATAAAATATATACAATAAAATTTAGTCTACAGAAGCTGATTTTCTACAGCCGGGTAGTCACTAGCGAACTGTTTAATGTAATGAATTGGTACACTGGTACACTGTAATACCAAATGATCTAATTTGGATGTTTAGCGTCCCGTATTTGGTTACTACTACAACTGCTGCCTTACATGCAATTTGATATATTATATAAAAAATATATAACCAATTTATCGCGCAATTGTAGGATTCATAAAAAAATTCAGCACACATTGCTGTTTCATTTTTCATATTCCACTGTAAACATCTTGTGGTCCCATGTTGATTACTGTGTACATGTTGCACTGCGCTATCGACGAAGTTTTTTTGGTTTCAAAGGTTGATCTTACCTTTAAGTTATTATCTCAGAGTAAATATTTCCGGGAAACCTATTAGTTGTGGGGATTAGTATTTCATACGACGGAAGTTGGTAAACAACATGTTTTAATAAAGCACATTGTGTTTGGCCAGTTTTGTTTACTAAATGCAAAGGATTAGACATACGCTCAAAGTATTACAGTGTGTATTGAAAGCTTTTCTTGGACTACAGTTCTTATGTAGACCAGCTATTATTAGTGTTGTATATGTATTGTGTATGTATTATACTAGGTCACTAATTTTATACAGTGTGTCCAAGATAAAGATGGGATAGCATTGGGATCTTGGAAACGGTAAGAGATACAAAGTTGGTTAAATTATGAAAAAGTTGAGCAGTTTGAATACCTTTTACATGGATTTTGCAAAAATAAGTTATCTTTTTTTGATTTCGAAATATTTGGAAAAATATTTTTTTTGCGATATTTGTTTTTATTTATTTCTGGCGTTATTTTAACAGCTATCAAAAAATAAAAAATTGTTTTCCATTGTCACTTTTTGAGCTTAACAAGATGGCATTCATCAAGTTTTTGTCCGACGTTTCGTTTCCGAGAAACCATCATCAACTTCTTTTTTTTAAATACGGCCCTGTATTTTTAAATAGAAATTTTGATACCATTTTTTATTCTCAATTCAATGATGCATCACAAGTAATGGTTTAATTACGTTTTTAGCTTGTTTTTGCCACCATTAAAAATTAACGAGGACAAGCCTCCTTGAGATAAGTTTAGATGTAGAAATATACATGTACAGTAAAAACAGTACGATTTTTCTATGCACCTACCACAACAACAGTAGTAGGCTTTGAAAACAAAACATTCGTGAAAATGTCATTGTTGACAATTTGGTAGAGTTATAATATGGTTAATAATAAACATCGTTTTATAATTTGCTTAAAAATGAATAGAAGCGTTTCATACTATTACGCCATCTTTTGCAATTGACATGCTAATAAATAATTAAGATAAATAAATTATTTTACTTGTAAATTATAAACTCAGAGGGCTTTTCCTCGTTAATTTTTAATGGTGGCAAAAACAAGCTAAAAACGTAATTAAACCATTACTTATGATGCATCATTGAATTGAGAATAAAAAATGGTATCAAAATTTTTATTTAAAAATACAGGGCCGTATTTAAAAAAAAAAGTTGATGATGGTTTCTCGAAAACGAAACGTCGGACAACGGATGAATGCCATCTTGATAAGCTCAAAAAGTGACAATGGAAAAGTATTTTTTATTTTTTGATAGCTGTTAAAATAACGTCAGAAATAAATAAAAACAAATATCGCAAAAAAAATGTTTTTCCAGATATTTAGAAAACAAAAAAAGATAACTTATTTTTGCAAAGTCCATGTAAAAGGTATTCAAACTGCTCAACTTTTTTTTCATAATTTAACCCACTTTGTATCTCTTACCGTTTCCAAGATCCCAATGCTATCCCATCTTTATCTTGGACACACTGTATAATTAAGTAGTTTTGTTGTAAACTTTACGACACCAGTTATAACATTTAAGATTTATAACTTAAGGTTAACGCGAGAAAAATCGCTTACTTTTCGTAAGTAAAACATAATCTGAACTTATACTGGTTTTATTCTATTTACTATATCAATGGACTAAAAGCGTTAAACAAGAATATATCTAAAATTGTAAAGCCCCCATGAATACGTTTCTTTTTGATTTGACATTTTTCCATTCAGTGGCTGGTGATCCCGAGATTTATAATTCTAACCTTCCCGAAAAAAAATTAAGGAAAATGAATACATAAATATTGTATGGAATAAACCTACAGACTTTTAAGATGGCGAGTATCATTAGAAAATGTATGTAGATGACTCCATTTTTTCCATATTATGATTTTTTATTTTTAAAATCCACATTGTTAATTCAATTTAACCTAAAAATCTATTTAGAAACTAGATTGATTTGCAGTAATAACCTGTTAACTATTAAACATACTGAACTTAGAATTATTCTGTTTCATCTTATAGCATTCTTTAATTTTGTTTATTTTGTAAATGAAATATTTTTATAATGTATAATTTTATTATAAAATATATTCATATAATTTAAGAATATTTTATTCATTCGCAAACGTTCCATAATTTTATTGATGACCATTTATTTTATCCATGATGTGTGGTTTAATTCGAATTAAATTTTCATTAATTAAAGTTACACTCCTAGTTTCTCCCGTAACGCCACTGAGCATCTTGCCACACCCAGATAAACTACTTTCTGATAACTTCCGTCCTCTTCCTTCCTTCGTCCTTTACAACCTTCCCTCCTATATTTACTCAATGGTTGTTATCAAGTATTTTAAGTGTAACAGATACTCCTGAATTCTCATCATATTTTCTCATCTCATCATTGTTATTATTATTATATTTTAAAATTAATCTCAGTATTCAATATGTAATAATACAAGTGGAATAAAGAAAGTTGTTGCCTATATTTCAAAAATATTGCAATTTGCCTTATCAATAATTGTAAATTGGTTATAAATTAAAAAAATACTTCAAATTTCAATAAATGTACACCGTGTTCCACACGACCCACTATACTATCTGGAAATCTATAAAAGATGTGAAAAAAAGTTAAATACAAAAGTTTGTCAGATTTTCGAGTTCTTCTATAAAATTGCGATTTTCTCTGTAACCATTGAATTTATGTATAGGACATATATACATGGAATGATAGGTATTTTCATAGAGTCATTATATAATGGGTGTTTCATTTAAAAAAATTGACCTTTTTCAGATTATAAAGTTGTAAGTTTGATATCGTAGTATGTCCACCCTGTATAAGTGTTAACAAAAATTTTGTATTCTGTATCTTCATTGACGCTTTGTAAGTGGAAATTAAGTGGTTTGTAGTGGTAATAATTTTTTTATATTGTGTTGAAAAATACCTTGATTTTTCAAAAACGCACATATCACCTCAAATATCTCGAAAACTACGTAAAATTCTACTATAGTTTAAATAAGTAAGTCGAGTTTATTTTTAACAAAGAATCGAAAAATCGACTAAAATACAGGGTGTCTCATTTAAATTCATAGAGTTGATGTCGTCCCAGCAAAATTGGGACACCCTGTATACATGGAAGTATTATATTTTAAAAAAACTCAAAAAATCTGAAAAACTTTTGTATTTAACTTTTTTTGCATCTTTTATAGATTTCCAGATAGTATAGTGGGTCGTTTTATGTGGAACACGGTACAATATAGGTACTATTTTATTATTCTTCAACTACTGTTAATTAACACTCTATTCGTGCATTAAAGAGCGCATTCATACATTCCATCTTTAGTACCTATTGCCAACCTGACGAGGATCAATAATTCCGAAACATTTATATTAGCAGCTGTTTCATTATCTTTTTGGGCTACAACATCATTTTGTATTGCTACGCTAATCATGTTTATTTTTGGAATTTTGAGTTCGCTATAGTGCTACTAACAAATAAGTTCCCGTTTTGTAACCAAACTAGACACCGTTGTACCAGATACCGTTTTGTTACATTGATATAAACACTCTGTATATTTAATTCACGTTTAACTTACAATAGATGACGTATAATAAATAATTCTTATTGAAAACTTTTACTCTGAACTTTCTATTTTTCGTGTATTGCAGTATAATATATGAGCTAGTTATCTCGGAAATACTATAATCTTGACTTGCTATCTTAAAATTAGTATATACTCCTGACTTATCTTAGGATTAATATTATCCGATTTGTATTTATTTATTTATTTATTTATTTATTTATTGTAGTTACACCAACCCACAGTACAAGACCAATTATGGGATGGGTGTTTACAGTTATCTCGGGAATAGTATAATCCCGACATGCTATCTCAGGATTATAAATGTTACAGACATGGTACCACCATGTCTGCTCTGCGCTTTCGTACACAGGCTACATTTTAAGTACTTATTAGTACATACTACTGATTTAGAAAGTCAAATTTTAAAACCATAATGTTAAAACGATTTGTGTGCGCCATTGCTGCTGAACAAATAACATTAAATCATAATATTCTCGTATATTCGTCAAATACATTTAAAGGCATGTTTGCAATCTGCTAACAGTCTTCTTTTGATAGAAAATTCTGTCAAATATTTATAACCTAATTCATTACAAGATATATTTGCACTTGTATGGAATTTCCCACACAACAAAATTTATTTATGGCATGTTATTCGCAGTCATGAAGTTATCCAGTACGGAACTTAATTGAATATAAAGTGCATCATCCTGCTTCCATGTGCATCGCGAATCTGGAATATACTAATGAATCTGCAGCATTTGAATACGTGATTGCTGAATTCTATTGAATGAATAACTTAAATTAAAAATTAGATTTTGTATTTTAGTATAGAATTATAGTTTGTAGTTCGTAATGTTCATGGATTGTGGATAATTTTTCATATGCAGAGTTTAAAATAAAAGTCGAGGTAGGTACCTACCTAATTTATTGAGATGTCGCCTAAATGGTTCGGGTACATTTGTCACCAACTCTTCTCTTTAAGAATTTAATGATCTGTTATTATTATTATAGTTTTCTTTATTTTGGATATTCTACTTGTGAAAATATTCTGTAATATTGGGATACCGCTAGAATCATGGGAAAATGCAAACTAAACTTAAAATGGTTTGTACATAATATTTAGTTAAATGACGCCAGATGTGTTTTATTTAATTTCGCTTTATTAAATTGACGCCTATACATAAAGTAATAACAGAGAGCAAAGAATTTTATTCAAAGCAAATAAAATCACAACACAAAAAAAGAACATTATTTTCAATAGGGCTAACCAAAGAAAAAAATTAATCTAGATCCATAATTTTAAATACATAAGCAATATCATTTTGAGTAAAGTAATAACTTCTTTCTTTAAACGTCAAACGTAACTTTCTTCTTTCTTCTGGGTTCAACAAATAATGTTCGCCTTCTACCGACTCCTATAGTAACATACTAGGTTTCGCTATCGATCTAGTAAGTAGCAGTTATAATATGTCTAACGAGGGAAGTAGGCTGATATTACACAATGTTTACGTGATTCCCATAACAGTAGGGAAATAATATTATTTTTGCACTTCGTAGGCTAAAAGCAAGAACCCTAAACAAAGAAGGACTGATTGATTAATCAGAAAACAGCTACGCAACAACGTCTCAAAGGATTAAATCACTTTAGTCCTATGATATACACGCTATTTTTGCATTTCGTAGAGTAAAAGTTAAAAAAAATTAAATTATTTCAAATATAATATGTTCATTAAAATATATGTATACCTACTTTTAGCAAAAAATGTATGTAGATAAACCATTTTAAATACAGCAATGTTCTTGCTTATACCTTATTCTATTAAAATCTAAATATTTCTGATTTCCGTATAGAAGAATGTCACTGTGAAATTGAACCCGCACACCTCTCTAAATGGCGATACTGTCGTGGTAGTTATAGATGTTGTTTTACCATAGCAACGATTAAATAAGTTATAAAAAAAAATATTTGAAAAATAGCAAAATAGATAATAATTGTTAATATTATTAGATAATTATTTCATATTTATAAATAATACGCACACAGTCTAAAAAACCTTGGTAGAATAAACTGCCAAAAAATTTTATATCTCTGAACCTCGATATAAAACATTTATTTGATTTAACTTTTAACCAGTGCTCTGAAAAAAATAATATTTATTTAAGTAGGTAAAATCTCTGCACCAAAAGTTTGCTAAACCAACTCCTGAAAAGTTAACCCTTTTAGACCAGGTTGTGGTTTTATAATGAGAAACACGTTTAAAAAGCAAATTAGTTGTACCTAGTAATTAAAAAAAAATTTTTAAATGGTAAATGATACATGAATGGACAATGATAAGTAAGACAGTGATTAGTTTTCTATTTATGCTATTGAACTATTTCAATGCCTTACTAATTAGGTTATTAACTACAAGTTGTGTTTTAGAGTAAGTATTTAATTAATCTTTCTGTATTTCTTTAAAAAGGATCTTCTAAGAAAATTAGACACCACATTAATTAGACAACCCCCAAATCTTAAGGCATAGGCTGTCCGGAAGGGGGTTACACATTAAAAAACGGAGACAAACACCCCATACTTACCGACGTTGCAGTTCCTGAGCTGAGGATCGAACCCATACCGTAATAGGCAGTCTGACCGAGAAATGTTGCCACAATATAACGTTTCATCCTAAAATCACGATTTTTAAGATCACGATACCCAGATAAAATACCTATTTATACCAATAAATTTTACTACCCTGACTTCAAAATAGTAGCAATAATGTGAGATAATTAAATATTGATTAAATGCAAAAGGGTTTGTCGGTCAATCAGTGTAAAAGCTTATTCGCTCCTCATCAGTCATCACAATCGGAATGCAGTTGTATTGAATGTCGTCTTCAGCATATAATACAGAAAACTAGAAATGGGAGAAAATCACTATCGCGATTTTCGTTCCCATTTCTAGCCCTACCGGTAATCCAGGCCTGCGCCCTGTGATCACCCTTCTCACATGGGCAGATAAAATGAGAAAGAAGTTGAGACGTATGCAACTTGAGATTTTCGAAGACGAAATAGACGAAGAAGGTGTGGTCATATGATCTCGAAAAACAATCTTAAAGGATTAGAGAAAGGACGGAACTTCGTGTGAAGCGGTTCTCGAAGCCGTAAAAATTAGAAAAAGGATCGAGGGTGTCCCGCGAAAAGTCATGATTTCGGCAGGCGTGACGGGGCCATTAGGCGCGAGAACAAACGTCAGTGCTAAACCTCTCTCGCCGAACGGCAATCCACGAAAATTTTGCAGACGTTTATTGAAAATGCGTTTAAATTGGGAAAACGCGTAGGAAACGGGACCAAAATACGCCTAGGCATAGGAGAAAGGCTTGGGGCGACCTTCGTTCGCCCGCGGGGATCGCGAAGCGATCCCCGCTGGGAGGTGATAGCTTAGAAACTTATATACTTAATATATACGGATAATTTCATACTGTTGCAATGGATTCATCCACTCTTGCAACCAAATCAACGTTTTGACAGACAGACTTCTTGCAAAGTCATAAAGTCCACAGTCGTTAGGGTCCTTTCCATTTGAAAATGTGATAATTAACTATGCTATACTTGGATATGCACATAAAAATTTACATATTAAATATTCTACGATTAAATATGTCCAACAAAATATATCACTAGAAAATGTTTATCTCAGTACAAGCAAAATACACATCAAATAAAACAAACTTTTTTATAACACCATATTAAGAGGTATCACTACTAATCCACCGGATGTGTAATTTTAGAAGTTTTTACTTGCAGAATAGACAATAAAATGTTAACTGTTATTGGTCAAAGAAGCATTACGCAATAATTATACACGCAATTCAGCATAATTTTCTTATGCATGAAAATTTCTTTTCGTGATCAAACATTTTTAGAATCGGTAGTTCAGGGTTTTATAAACTTAAAAACATTAATGATCTATCTCTCATTCTCATCCTAAAGTTGAGCCCGAAATTCGGCGAGTTGTGTGGGACAGGGAAAGGCATATTATTATTTTGCAGACCGCGAATGTGCCCGGGAACGACTTACGATATTATAACTTTAACTACCTACCATTTAATACTAGAATAAGGGAACTGTGGAAAACCTTATCGCTTAAAGTTAACAGTCATTTATAGTGAGGTTGCCGTATTATATATAAAGAACGCTACTAGTTTTATGATCACAGATTGAATACTTATATCAGCAATTATAAAAAATTGAGCGTCGGCAAAACCAACGATGATTAAACGATTAAAAACCTTTTACCGCTCAACCGCGGAGGTTCTACTATATAGCATAGTTCTTTTGAATAAACTATTTTCTGGCAAATTTTTTTAGTAAATTTCATATCAGAAATAAAGAACTTCGTACCTTCCAACATTAATATGGGATACCCCCATATCTATATACTGAAATAAATGGTGCGAACAAATACAATTTGAATATATGTATCCTGCAAGGCTATCCTTTATCATGTTGTTGACAAAAGAAAACATCGTGAGAGATTAGGTACAGGATAAGGAGCAGATGTAATATTTAAAGGAAGACCGAATTTACTGGGAAAATTAGTTGAGCGAACGAAGGCAATTCTCACTTTACATTTATTCCAGCTGCCATGCCATTGGTGTAACTCGAGAGAAATGTAAAAATATGTTCCATAACGAGCTCTTCTTCCACACTATACATATCCGATACAAGATGAAAGTAGATAGAGGATGAAAACAAAAAATGAACATTTGCTAGAAACGTCCATAGCTCTTTTATTGTAAAGGATACATTTTAAAATTTTCAAGACAGGATAGCAGTCCGCAAGGACTTCAAAAAAAGACAAACAGATTTAGGTCTACTAGATTTTGTGCTAGCATACTCAACTTTTCTTATGGGCGTCAAATTAGGCGCCCATATTAGATTTTTTCATTTTTGAAAACTCCGTAAAAAATGTTTTCAATCATATATAATATGCATATGTTCAAAACCGAGGACCAATAAGGTGATCTTAGATCACCGGATCTCACTCCACTGTTTTTTTTTTGTGTGAAGTTATCTAAAAAACTTAGGAATTTAGGAAAGAGCAGAGGAATTAAATTTAGCTGGTAAAAACGCAGTAATTGGAATTACTCCAAACATTAATTTATTTGAAGAAGATGCCGAAACCTACTCCACGGGTAATATCAATTAGGTCCACTTGCACATACCATACTTAACGCCAAAGTAACACTTTATATACGTTTTAAAGTTGCACCAACTTAAAAGTTTTACTTAACTATACAAAGTGACACTTTAATTAAAGTGGAAGTTAGGTTCCACTTTATGACAATACCTTACAAAACTTATATATTTTTTTAAAGCATATCAATTATTTTAGTGCAGAAGTGATTTAAAAAATGAACAACTTAAACTTTGAAGATATTGATATTTTTGAGGATGATTTATAGATGCGTTGGAAATTATCGATGTGGGAGTTCCCAGACGAGTTTATATTGTGAAAATTATTTTTATTCAATAGATGAGTTATCATTTTATAAGCGGTTTCGGTTAACCAAAGCCACAAGTTTTGGAATTAATAGAACATCATCTAGATTTTCTTCCATGCCTCATTTTTTTCTAACCAGATAACATGGTCTGTTTTTTTATTTTCTATAATGTGTTTAAATTTTGCTAACATATTTAAAAGTAAAGTGCGATTGATTTTAGATTTATGATTGATTTTAATACGTTCTACACAGAAAATAAAGTTCCTGTGAACATGATATGAACTAACAAGCAACTTAACGTGAACTTACAAGTTACAACCCAAATTATTATACCCTATATATTTTTTGAATAAACTATTGACATTGACAGCTGATGGCTATCAACAGATCAAAAAAAAATTCATAAAATACAAATGTCAAATTGAGATTTACCAACATTATGAAAAACAATTTCACTGTGGATTTGCATTGTTGCCAGGTCGTAAACCGCACTTAACAAAGTGTATGAAAGGTATTGATGGTGCAAGTCATAAAATACAAAGTGTAACTTTAGAGAAAAGTTGAACTTTAGTAAGTATATGATTTAAGTGAGCGATGTGTAAGCGGGCCTTAGACGATAATTGCCAGACGGATAGTAGTAAAGACCAAAAGAGGGCACTACTGTGTGTTTCTCACCACTACTAACATACGCCAAACACGATTCATATTTTTCCGTTTTTGAACATAATGCGTATTATACATGGTTATAAAAATGTTTTACGGAGTTTTAAAAAATCAAACAATCTAACAATCTGGGGCGGCTAATATGGCGCCAACATAAATTGAGAATGCTAGCACAAAATCTGGTACACCTAAATTGTTTGTCCTTTTTTAAAGTCCTTGCTGCCCGCTATCCTGTCTTGAAAATTTGATAAATATGTCTTTTACAATAAAAGAGCTATGGATGTTTTTAGCAAACGCCCATTTTTTTGTTTTCATCCTGTATCTACTGAAGAGATGGAATTTTTACGGAGTTTTAAAAAGGTGAAAATCCAATATGATTCCCAATATTTTTTTAGATACCAATTAAGAAGTGCTTGCTGACTGCTATCCCTATCCTAAAAGTTTGATCAATGTATCTTTTATAATAAACAAGCTTTGAAGGTTTCCAACAAATACACATTTTTATGTTTTCTCCCTGTATCTACTTAAGGGAATGAGTTCTTAGAAATATAACCTTGGATTCTTGTAGGGCCTAAAATTGCCCAAATCTTTTTCAATTTACCAATCCTGTATCTCTTATAGTTTCCGAGATTCCCATACTTCACATCCTTATCTTGGATACACTGTATGGTAACACATTTTTTAAATAGGATCAGTAAACCAAAGTATCTACAACACAACATGGTATACATTAAATGTTTTTAAATTATTTGGCAGGCTGTTATTAAGTAAGGCCGTAAATTATAGGTTCTGTATTCAATTTTCAAAGCCCCAAATTTATCAATATTATACAATTATGATTTGTTAATATGATAATACATTACTGCCTAGTTGTAGAGAATATAGGTACCTATATACATGTATCTAATATTTCATTTTCTAGTTTACAGTAGATACTGATGAAGATTTTCAACAAACTTTACATGAATTCATTGGCAAAATTGCGATACGACGCTGGTCCAGTGGACATAACTGAAGCCGAAAATAGATTCGCTCTAGGTTTAATTGTTATCCATAAATTTTGTGTTCTATAAAGGAATGCGAACTAGGCCACCATGAATATATATGATGACATATGCAGAATTTGGCTTTTGGCTAACGGCCTAGCCTCTGGGGTTTTAAGTATATAACTGTTAGTCCTTATTTGCATACTGTAATCAGAACTTTAGTGCAATAATGGCAATATTTGAATATAGAGATGGGATTTCATGTTTGTAACTTATAATTCACTTTTTATCTTATCTGTTGACAACATTGTTTTCATGAATTACAAATATATCCTGCGGTAGAAACAAAAGTGTTTATTATATAGGGACCATATTTTGCAGTCGTTAAATCTTTATTAACGCGGCTTGTTGTTATCTCTGAATAGTATATATCTATTGTGAAGACTTTATAAAAACGAATTTGCAAAAACTTTACTAACTCCTATTTTTTCATACATGCAGACTCCTTTGGAAAACTATGTAGAAGAATGACAACCAGTAATACATAGACATGAACAAAACTTATATGAACAATATTGATAACATGTAGCATATATTATTGGAAGGAGATGCCGAAAACAACTACTCCACGGGCAATATGCCCCGACTGGCGTTGCATTACATCAACATCTCCATGGATGTCGCCACATCCTTCATCAAGACCAAATACCAGACAATGACCGGTTTCGATCTTGTTATGATCTCGTCAGACTGCCATAGGTATTGGAATCGATGAATGATCTGGCGACGTGATTGCCTAAGGGGCATAGTGAATGTTTGTAGTGGCGAGATACAGTGAAATACACTGCAGTGCCCTCTTTGGGTCTTTGCTACTACCTGTCTGTCAATTAGACAATAATTGTCAGACAGGTAGTAGCAAAGACCCAAAGAGGGCACTGCAGTGTATTTCACTGTATCTCGCCACTACAAACATGTAGCATATATATCTATATGTATACACCTATATACCGATTGGAATTTACTATTTATACATAGTAACTAATATACTTATATAATATAAATTATAAATGTGGCATTTTTAAATGCTACAACAGTCGACATTCTTTCCACGTTGTCTAAGTAGTAACTACTAACATAATATACCTATTTCTATTTCTGTAAATTTGCCCACGTTATCAAATAAGTAGTTATTCTTTTGTCTTATTCCAACTTGTGGTGGATGATATCAAATTACTAAATAATAAAATATATTTCTCATATAAATTCACATAATATGATTATACCTTTTTTATTTTATATAATTTCACGTTTGCCAATTCTTTTCATTTGTTGATTTTATAGCATATCCCGAGGCTTGAGCAAATTAAATAAAAAATGCAACAAGTCATTGTTAGAGGAATTATAAAGATAGTCATAAGCAGGACAGAAACCAAAGCTGACATTTATTAATAATTACGAACCCGAGTTCTAAAGGCCTGAGGATCTATTGTGTATATAATTAAATTAATTTTGCTTTCCAGATTGATTTGTCAATCAACCTTATTAAAATAAATCATCAAATTGAATAATTTGTATCACCATAAAGTCAGTTTGATTTGCCTTCATCTCACTCCCTAGCGATTGTAAATCTTATACAGATCCGAACTAAAAATATTATCGGTGTACTTAAAACGAAAGTAGTGAATTGAATAGATTTTTTTTAAATTACCTTTACTATTCAGCATTTAATGCACTTCGATGATGATTTATTTTGTTAATATATTTATTTATTTAAAACTTTAAAATATGTTCATCACCTCTCGGTAAAATTGACACATATTCAATCTCTAATTTCATAAGTTAAGCACTAAACTTTTAATGTAGGTATGTATTCTTATATTCTTTATATATTGTAATAAAAATAAATATACATTTTTTATTACTACATTAAAACTATTAAAACCAATTTTAATTAGTAATTATTTATGAACGATGAGAAGTGAAAAGAGTCTAATTTCAATGTTGTTAGTTAGTTTCACATAATTACAATTTTGCGTTACGTTACATTTGTACTGCTCTCAGATTTCTGTAACAACTTTAAAATATTCCAGGATTCCAAGTAACTTGAGTGTTTAAGTCCCGACATGGGTATTTTCAACGCCGATGCAAAGGATTAAAACAGTATTTTTACACGAACCCCAGAATTTTTATTGCAAAACATAAAAACTAGGTCCATCGCTGTCGGTCTGGCATAGTAAAAATTATAGATATAAATATAATATAGTTTTGGTTACATTTATCTTAGACTTTAGTTTTGACAGCTTTATATGTTATGATGGGAATAAAACCGAGTTTAACGCCGTAAAATATTGTTTTATTCCCGTTCATGTATACATTTTTAATATGATCCGGAATAGTTTAAAGAACTTTTTATATTTCATTTTCTTACAATAAACATACCGTAAACGTCATTGCGGTTACCGCAAGTATGTTACCACTTATGCAGAGACTAAAACAATCTCCCCCCCCCTCTCCCACACAAGTCTCAGACTTTCGGTCTAATCCTTGTGATTAGAATGAGGGGTAGAGATATATAATATTATTATTATTATTATTATTATTATTATTATTATCATCTTTACAACCATTGTTGTAAAAGTTACTTTAGTCTCTGCAAATACTCCTGAGAGAACTAAAACACTTACGTGAAGGACGCCCCTGTCCCCTGCCCCCATTTCAATATTCTTTTGTAAAATATGTTCGTTCTATGCCGCTTTTTTTTTGAAATACTTCATAATTCATTGGATAACAAATAAGCGAAACGAGCACTGAATATTGCACCAAAAGTGCAATATTTTGGAGCAGATAGGCTTTGTGTTTCTCACAAAAATTCCGACTCTACCTCAGAACATCGAATTCGTTTCTGAATATCTCTTCTTGTGCAAAAGTACATACCAAGCCGTCTATTTCAATAACTTTATATTTTATTACAGACTTACACTTGACCCATATATCAACATAACCTTGTGATAAAACGAAAAGAAATTGTACGTAATACGTGTAGAAAATGTATATTATGTGTATCTTAGGTTTGTTCTCTCAGGTTTTGTCAACAGTTTCCATGTCTGCTGTAATAAGTCCAAATTTGTGTACTTACAGCAATAGTCACTATTGTTCAAAATATTGTAGAACTAATTTGCGTTACTGTACGTGGGCTGTTGATGAAATGATGGAACATATCCAGAAATGTCTTTTTTTATAGCTATTTTTGATTAATCTCTCCTATGATTGAGAATAAAATGGTTAAGTATCATATGTAAGTAGTTATTGCCCCACCCCAGGCATGCACTGCCCTGCCCCACCCAGGTGGTAGCACTGAAAACATAAATAATTAATAATGAAATTTTTAAACATTTTTGTGCTATTCAAATTATTATCAGGCAGTCTCAATTAAAAAACCTTTGGACTCTAAGGAGAGGAAAGTAAAAATTAACATTATTACGAGACAGTATTAAACTAGACACGCAAAAATTGATGTTCAATACATTGGAACTACGATGCACACACTATTTATTAAACTACCCTGAATGAATTTACTTAGTAACTGGAAAATAGAAAGCAATCAAATAATTTCCTTCCTTCTAAGATAAGAGCGTTATAATGTGCACTACGCGCAGAGTAATTTAAATATGTTGTTTATTATACTGGAGCTTAATATTTTTAATAAATTTCAATTCTCTCTCTATATTCAACGTAATGCATGCTCTAATCTGTAGGTAGGTACATTTTCAATTATACTTCTTAATAAAGTGGTTCTAAAAGACTTTGATAGTACATTGACCGGCAAACATCAACAAACTACGCGCGGCATTATCACAATTAATTCTCAAATTTCACCGTCTAATTCGACAATACTATATAAACGTTATTTATATTTACGATTACTATTAAAGAACATGATAATAATGAAAGGGCGCACAGAAAGCTTATAATTTAAGTCGCTTAGGCCGTATTACTGACTAAATTTGTATTTCGTCATTTCTCGAACTGAACTACTTTTTTTATAAAATTGGCAACACCGCCGAAAATGCTGCTGTTGCTGCTGTCATCTGTCCTACTTGATTCATCCACCACCTAAGTAGACTTCAGATGCGTAGCGGGGTTAGAATACTTCGCACGCATTTTTTATTCGTGTGTTTGTGATTTATACTGTTTACTTATTTATAGCCTATAGAAAATAAAATTTAATGTGATTATAATATTAATAGAATATTCTGCATTGGTTCAGTACAATTGGAAGTGATATAGTGCATCTTTGCAACGTGTGCAAAAATGCAATGCAAGTGTGTAGCTGTAGTTAGTTTGAGGTTCAATAAACTAGAATAATTATAACACGTTCAGTGTGTTGAAATTATGCAAGCAATATTTTTGTCGTTAGTTGAGGTTACAATAGATGTCAAATAATTAGCATAGTAGACCAGAGTTGTTAGTCTCCGATTGAACTATTATTCTCTATATCTGAGCCCGACTCTGTGCACGCAAATGATTCAAAGTGCTTGCTGAAATTTATCTCGGCATTAATTCTGATTTACGAGAATTGCTGAAACTCGCTTAGTTCCGTCCCATTTCTCATCTCGATCCATCTATTTGTCGCACTAAAGAAATTCTTAGAACTTCCTAATTGTATCGACTTAGGGAAAAAATAAACGCACACACCGAAATATTTTTAGGGATTAACGTGAAAGGTTGAGGCAAAAAAGCACGAAACGTCACTTAGCAGAAATTGCGAGCAACGGTTCTAAATTTAGTTTATGCATTAAAGGTATAAAATATAAGGAACAGTAAGTAGTTGAGGGAATTAAGCCAAGCCAGCGAAGAAAACGAAATAGAAAGGAAATTTTCACCAAAGTAAGAAATACCCGCCTGAAAGTGAGTCTCCATTTTATTATAGTACGTAGGTACGGAGAGTTGCAGACATTGCTTTTGATAAGGCGAAAATCAAGTCTTGTACACATTGGAAAAAGGTTCATAGAATACCTCTTTTAAATGCTGGATTGTTGTTAATAAGCATATAATAAGCCTATAAGGATAAAGATCGATTTATTGATTACATCATGAAACCAAGTGTATTTTGATCTTGTCAGTATTTGAATTTTGAAGTATTCGAATATACATATCATCTCATTCAATTCTAAACAAATATCCATCGATGTCCTCCCATTGGTTAAAGTATCGTTTTTTACGTATGTCTTGAATCTGTTCATTATGCCATTTGTAACTATGAAATGATACCTATATCAAATTAAAACATTTCAACTATCAGAAAATTAATTACCTATCGTGTAACCAAAATCAAGCATCATGTATATATGAAAAGAATGTAATTATGCACCTTACAACACCTACAAATTTTTATACTATTTTTTCTAATATCGGTAACAATAGAGAGAGATATAGAAGTTTTTTTAGATGAATGCGCTCACCACTGTTTGTAAATACAAAATTCAAAGTAAATACATTCTGAATTCTGAGAAATATTGAATTCTGGTATCCTCACAGCTATTCTGGATGTTATGAAATGGTCGACGGTCTATTTCTACGACTAAAACCAATTGCCAACTCCAGGATACGAGATTGGCAACTCCTCAATTTGGAAAGTTGACGAACCCCTACTTTGTCCTAGGATAGGGAACTTTAATTGCCATCACATAGTACAGAACCTTTGGCTTTACATTCTACGTGAGGGATGTTCTTCCACTCAAATTTTGCCTCCCTTTATGATCACCGATTCAAATACTGACCGCAATAACATACATTGTTTTAGGTATATGTTTGTTGATTCACGACCACCACTCGTCCCCACAGAACAGTTCGTTTTTATTGTCTTTATCACGTAAGTCAAAGGTGCAATAAGATATCTCTGAGAATAAAGCTAAAGTGAATCTGAATAGCACCTTTATTAAGTTTTAAAAACGGGTTTGCATTCCAGTATAAGTTGTAAATCCTCATCTCTTTAGGTCCTTCTATTTTTTAACTTGTCTGAGTTTCGTCGGTAGTTTATCAGAGGGTAATAGGTAATAACAAATCTTTGTTACTATTATTATGAATGTGTATATAATAGATGTATTCAATAAATACTAAAGTGTAATGATTTCAATGAAAAAACATTTTTGCAAATTAAAAAAGTCTCTGATAGTAATCAACCAGGATTATACAGAGAAAATAAAATAGCAGCCATTGCAATTCTATACATTTCAGGTATACCTCAAAGATTTAAATATATCTAAGATATCAGAATCAAATTAAAACTGATTAATAATGATCAAAATACAAAGATTTATACTTATCAAATTCCTTATTAATGTAATCTAACATTACAATAAGGGTCTCTGTGCACAAAAATTGTTAGGAATTTCGAGATCGATAAATCTACGTTAGCACAACATGTTTTTTTTTGAGATAGGGTAATAATAATGATCTATATAATAATAATAATAATAATAATAATAATAATAATCGTCTTTATTTCCAAATTAAATAAACGGTACAAACAGATATTACAACAAACGTAGTTATATATAATTTGGAAATCTCAAGGGGAAGTTCACATCTAAGTGTGTTCTGCCACTTAACCCTTGAATAAATAATAATAACATAAAAGTAAGTATATATAGTGATAGGTACAAAACAAATGTTTATTTGAAATTTATATTAGGAGAAATAATAAAAGCTGTACTATTTCTATAAAGAGATTAAAACTGCCTTCATGTATTCTTTAAATTTTATAACATTAATTGACTGCAATGAGTGGAACCTCGTTATACAATTTGTAAATGCAATATCTAAAACCTCGCTCATAAAATGAAGTTTTATGTACAGGAGGGCTGAGTAATTCTTTAAATCTAACATTGATATTATGAACATCACTTCGGAATGTTATCTTATTATATAAGTAAGGTGGCGTATTTGTAACATTATCCCCATATTGCATACCAATAGATATTGACTCTTCCAATTTATCAGTAAAATATTTAGGATTTTTTAACATAAAGTGTTTTACGGAAATGAACTTAGGCAGTAAAGAGCAAACATATAGATGTGCAGCATTAAAAACAGAATTTACCATTTAAAAGATTACCCGAAGTAAAATTATACAAATAATATTTCCTATGAACTACAAAGAATAATACAATCCCAATAGTACAAAAACTAAATAAAATGAAACCACAGGCAATCTTATCAACAGTAAAAAAAAACTAGCAAAAAATGTGTCAGTGAAACAGAAGTAATATATATTCCAATGTACCAATGTATAAGTTTTACAGGTGGGTCCCTAGCCACAAATTGAATTGAAACTATAATTACATGACCCCATCCAGATCCATCAAGGATGAAAATTTATATAATTTATTATCTATTTTACATAATATTTTACCCTCGGAAGACCATACACTTCTTGGACCAAACTTCTCGCAAGCTTTTCTATAGACAGCAAACCTCCTACTAGTTAAGTCTTCTAATTACATGACCCCATCCAGATCCATCAAGGATGAAAATTTATATAATTTATTATCTATTTTACATAATATTTTACCTTCGGAAGACCATACACTTCTTGGACCAAACTTCTCGCAAGCTTTTCTATAGACAGCAAACCTCCTACTAGTTAAGTCTTCTTTGATTACCATTTTACTACCCTTTAATTTACTTTTACTTTTGAAAACTTTTTGTTTAATTTGATTTCTACAAAACCTCACCATAATAGGTTTAGTTTTACCCTCTTTATTTTTAAGTCTGTAACAAAAATCTATATCATTCTCATTAATCTCAATATTGAGCTTCTGCTGCATAAGGTGTGCAATCTTGATATTAAGATTTTCATCTTTTTCTTCCGGTACACCATAAATTCTAATATGTTATATATATTTATATGTTGGTTGGTTTTTAATATGGTGTTGCTGCTTTGTTCAAAAAATCGTTCGTATTTAGTATTTTTTCATATTTTGCAATTCGCAATTTAAAATGCTCTATTTGTTTCTTTTCAGTTAATTATAATAATTGTTAGATTATTAAGAAATGTTTGCAGTGACATTAAGTTTTATCCTTTTCTGCAATGTATGTTCCTCGATTGGAAACTCAAAAATGCACGAGGTACTTTTAGAAGTTTATGTAATAATGAACAAAGGGGAATATAAGCTTAATTAAAAATTCTTTAACTTTGCTATAGAAGACTAATATATTGACTTCTTACAACATAAAGTCTGCAAGAAGAGGTTTGTTTGAGTTTTAGCACATTCGACATTCCACATCTTAACTATGCCTGTAAGTTACTTATTTAATGGTGAATAGTACTTCTTAGGTGATTAATTTTTCAGAATGTTATATATAGTTCAGGTAATTGCAGTCATGAACTTTATAATGCCAGAAAATAGAAAAAAATGATTACTGAGAAAATTAATAGAAAGGATCATAAATTTCAGTATCGGTCATAACTTTGAAATTATTATTTTTAGAACGTTCATATAATTTTTACTAAAACGTGTTTATAGAATTTTCATGTAAAAGTAACTATTACGTCCTATTTGCAATGTATTTTCCAATTCAGACTCATTATGTGGTGCATAATAAATTTTAAATATTGTTTTACTTCCATTAGTGTAATAATATTGGTGTTACGGTTCGCGTTAAAAATATTTTTACACTTGTGCGAATAAAAACATATTCCTTTATGACCTCAGAACACGGTGTTTATTATTTCCATAGAATTGAATGGCATCATATCATGAGAAACAAAAGCCTATACAAAAATAACGTAATATGAAAAAATTGATTATGTATCTGATAATGGTAGAATAAATTTTTGTAACTATTTTTTCTGCAGTGTTAGTTACTCCTTCATGTAAAAAATTTATAAATCACGGTAGTAAGTAGTGTTATAATCCCTTGCGCGAGCAGTCCTTGACACACGTATTAATGAATTTATTCCCTTGGTGCATGAATAATTACAAAAATATTGAAGAATCGGTGTATTATCTATCGAAATTTATAAAACAAATATACTGCTACGTCATAAAATTCTTTCTTAATCATACCACCTATATTACGTCGTCGTACGTCACAATTGGAGTATGAAACCAAACGTGTGGACCAGCTCGTTTTCCAGCTATCTTCCAGGGTAATTTCTGGCGATGGTTTGGCCAATACCCAGAGAAAATAGTAAATAGTACGTCTAATAGATGGTCGACGGTAAGAATTAAGAGTTCAGACTCGATTTTTTTCCAAGATTATTCCTTCCTTATATCTAAACAATAAAACACTAACAATACTTCCTACTTAAATCTATTTCTTGGACCATTAATAGACAAATAAATAGTATAAATCACAAATGACAATTTTACTCGGTTGAGGTTGCACCCTGTATACCCTTAAAACTAATGGGTTTCGGGCCTACAGAAGCATCTAACAATCAACTGATTGTGTACACTGGACACTTTAATGGTGTAACTTTCACCCCAAATGTAGCTATATATGGTTCCCAAAATCTTATTTATTGTATTTATATTGGAACGTAATTAATTCAAACATAATTCAAGTAATCATTAGGGTACTATCCCAGTAGGTAGTAGCCTCAGCACTAAGGCTTAAAATATATAATAATAAAATACAGTAATAGCTAGGTACATATACACAAATAAATAAATTAATGCAGACTTTAGTCAATCATGCACAAATGGTCAGTACTTCCAGGGTTGTAGAGGTTAGGCTCCAGAACGGTAGGGCTCCAAAGTCGCTGGGGAACCCCAACAACCAGTAGACTGTCTCTTTGATACACTTGAGGTACGTACGCAGTAGAATACTGCAAAACCCCAACTACAAAGAACACAGGCTGACGGAAGAAGGGTAACTTAGAAAGAAACGTCCACGTAAAGGACAAGATCCACGTAGAGAAAAGATCCACGTAGTAGAAAATATTCAGGTAGAGGAGAGTGTCCACGTAAGCGGAAAGACCCTTTTTCCTAAAAGTTTTCATAAATAAATTTTTACAGAAAATGCCTCTAATCACGTAGCATAGCCAAGGGATTTCCAGGAGCACAATAGTAACATATCAGCCATAAAAAACATGCGGTCGTTAAAGTTGTAACGCCGATTTAGTTCCAATACTGAATAATTCTCCATACACAATTACAACCCTGCATCATCAACAAATTAAACAGGAGAATCACTTTACCAGGGTATAACAACATATCTCTTGCGGATGTCTCCAGAAAACCATAAAATATTACAGCCTTGGGTGACGCCATGTGCTTCACACCGAACACAAAATCAAAAAGGGGAGAATGGCATGACCTCAGAACTCCGGGAAAGAATATCCTCGAAATAACATTTCGCAGTGCTACAAACCATAGGAAAGTAATTGCGACCAACCAATGGAATCATTGAAACAGTTTGTTCTACAAAATAAACCTGTTACAATGGATCTTAAACCTTCAATGTTCAAATTACACGACTCAACTTCAACCACAAATTAGCTACAGATGAGCAAGCTAATGTAAAGTTTTAGTCCTCGAAAGAAAAGCCTACAATTTTTCTCTCGCACTCAACCTAAATCATGGGCAGATGGTTCTATGTTCGGTACAGCAAGACATCGATATTATAGCCCTGTGCCTGCAGGAATCATAAACTAGTTTAACTAATCACAATCCTTCTCACTAGTTCCAGATTGCTGCAGGAACAGGCCTTAAAGCGGACTATAATATCGACGCTGTCCAAAATGCCCGGGAACTTTAAAGGTCTCAATTTAAAATAGACACCATAAATTTGAAGGTGCATGGTTTTTCGCAGCCGCGAAGGTCGCGATTTGAAACACGAAATATGCAAATAATTTATTTTGAGCCAGTCTTTTGCAGAAAATAGAGGCTGAGACCATAAAGTATTTGCCAATTATTTTGTATAAACTTTTAATTTCACGGATGTGAAAAAAACATCTGTAAGGCTATAGGACATATGATTTCAAAATGCAGGACGAGAACCATAAATGATTATGTATAATTCGTTTTGTGTTCTGTATAAAATTTTGTACGTACAAAAACTTGTTGAGAAGTTTGATTTCACTTTAATATATCTATTTTTTAAGTAGAATTAAATTTGCAGTGGTAAATATCTTTATGAATATATAAGGATGCTATCAACAAGTTTTGAGAGGCAATATTATACCGGGTTTCCCATTTCATTTGACTAATGGCAATTAACATGGGCTATTACATTTCATTGAATTTTATATTCCCAGGGCACACTATGAGAAATATTGCTAACGGAATCGATAGTACTAACTGTCAAACACTTCTGATTACCAAAATACTAAAGCGAAATGCTTTTTTAATTAAAATATCAAGAAAAATTCGTTTTAAGTTAATAGGTGTTTACATAACCGTTTTAGTGACATTATCAAACGTCATCCGGTGGACTAATTGGTTGAGCGGCAGTGTTTCAAACTGAACCGCAAAATTTTGCAGGTTCGAATCCCACCAGGGACAACTTTTTTTATTTTACTTTTTCATTAATTACAAATTATTAGTGTTTACTTATTCGAATAAATATGGTTCATTTACTGCATTCTTTTCAATGGCTTGGGCAGCTTAGAGGAACTCGGAGCTGTTCCGCAGCATGTTCTTTTAACCGAGTGCGCGACGCCCTCCACTGCTTTCCCCTTTCCCCTCGAGCACTACCATTTTTGCTGGGGTTTGGCGCTCCAAAATATTAGTGAGGTTAGATTAGATCGGTAGAAACGTAGAAACATCAACAAACTACTGAATTATACTGAAAATGAAAAATAATCACAGTAGGTATCAGAATTTCATACATATAGAGTAAAAACGTAATTACTTACTTTACTATTTTCAGTATTTTCATTTTGTATTTAGGTTAAGTAAACAAACTGGCAAATATCCCCTAAATTCATGTTCTTTTCAAGAGCTCTCTATGGTCCGCCACGAGTTTGACGCCCTGGGGCGCGGCGATCTTGAAAAGAAAACGCTGATTGTCAGTACCTAGTTATTATTTTTGAAAGTCACAATATTTGCTTATCAAAAAAAAACAAACATGTTTTAATTGGTTCGTTTCCTTTATCTTTAGCTAAAGCTACTATCTTATAAAATAAGTAATCAACAAGCAACATATTTTTTTATTTATTATATGCACTGTGCTTTTACTAGTAATAGTGTACTTATCTCTGCTAATAGTATATAATAGTGTTCGCTAAAGTGACTTCAGACGCATCACGCGGTCGTATCGTGATCAGTTCGTTCCACATGCGTGTGCGCGCGCAACGGTACCCCGCTGTCCATGATATAATTGTATCATGCCCGCTGTCTACCAAAATTTTCAGTGTTCTCATAGATCTTGAACAGTAGACTAGTAGACATTCATTTTTTAATATTGTTGCAATACCTACATTTTGTAAAGTCACATGTAAATTTCAAACATATTATACAGTCCACTAAATAAAGTAATAGTAAATCAGTATACTTATTTTCTCAATAAAATAGTAAATGTATAACGCTGAATGCCAATTCAGTCGACGAAGAAAAATTCAGGTGTTTCCCAAGTGAACCCTTTACAAATAGTAATACTACATATTATACCTCAATCTGGATATTGAGTTAAACAGTTACAGAGAAACTGTCGTGAATTAATAATAGGTTTTTTTTGAGGAGTTTTTTAAAATATGATAAGTTTTTTTAAAATATATTCTTGTTTTAAAAAACTCATAATTTTAGAATTATAGTTTTTTATTTAAAAAAACCTATTCCTAATTCACGACATTACACGGACACACGGAAACAGTTCCTCTGTAACTGTTTAACTCAATATCCAGATTGAGGTATAATATGTGGTAATTATTAGCAGAGATAAGTACACTATTAGTGCACAGTGCATGTTATAAATAAAAAATATGTTGCTTGTTGATTACTTATTTTATAAGATAGTAGCTTTAGCCAAAGGTAAAGGAAACGAACCAATTAAAGCATGTTTTTTTTATAAGTAAATATTGTGACTTTCAAAAATAATAACTAGGTACTGACAATGAACCATATTTATTCGAATAAGTAAACACTAATAATTTGTAATTAATGAAAAAGTAAAATAAAAAAAGTTGTCTCTGGTGGGATTCGAACCTGCAAAATTTTGCGGTTCAGTTTGAAACACTGCCGCTCAACCAACTAGTCCACCGGATGACGTTTAATAATGGCACTAAAACGGGTATGTAAACTACACCTATTAACTTAAAACGAATTTTTATTGATATTTTAATTAAAAAAGCATTTCGCTTTAGTATTTTGGTAATCAGAAGTGTTTGATAGTTAGTACTATCGATTCCGTTACCAATATTTCTCATAGTGTGTCCTGGGAATATAAAATTAAATGAAATGTAATAGCCCATGTTAATTGCCATTAGTCAAATGAAATGGGAAACCCGGTATATATAAAGCAGCTGACAAGTATATATACACACTATTTTTGACGTGATTTAATCGATATTGTTCGACATATAGATGCAAATGGACTCTTTTTTCACAGCAAATTTCCCATTTAGAACATTAATAATTGTTTATCTATAAACATATAACACTGACGAAGTATTCCACATAACACCAGAACACTAGAATTCACTGGACTTTGCCAACCAAGTTGGCATCATCTGGAGATGCCAACTTGGTTGGTTGGCAAAATACACGTCGAGTGCTGGTATAGTGTTATGTGGAAAACTACGTCAGTGTTATCTTCACACCAAAGGTTCCAAATCCTTTCAAGATATAAACGTATATACAGGGTGTCCACCTAGTGCGCGTAAGTCCAATATCTGGGTTAATAAAAGAGATAACTTAATTTTTTTTTCTACAGGGTTGTCTAATATCCCGAGCTGCACAAAATGAAAATATATTTACATATTCAGGGTGTTCAGTTTTTCCTGGACAGGTACCAACTTCGTTTTTCTAAATGGAAATATATATTTTTTATTGCTTTTTCGAACTAAACCCTTGATTTTAGTAGGACTTTCATCAGCCTTCCCTATACCTAACTTAAACTGTTTTTGAAATATTGACGGGTGAATATTGACATTTTTGCAACTTTGACACCCTGTAAAATCTAAACGGTTTGAGATCAAGCAAAACGGTTTGCACATTCCTATCTTAACTTTTCATAAGCTATCGTTTGATACTAATTTCAAATTTATACAGGAATAAAAAATTTTCAAAATTTTCAGAAAATTTTAAATTTTTGGATAATTCTGAAATTAGTACCAAACGATAGCTTATGAAAAGTTAAGATAGGAATGTGCAAACCGTTTTGCTTGATCTCAAACCGTTTAGATTTTACAGGGTGTCAAAGTTGCAAAAATGTCAATATTCACCCGTCAATATTTCAAAAACAGTTTAAGTTAGGTATAGGGAAGGCTGATGAAAGTCCTACTAAAATCAAGGGTTTAGTTCGAAAAAGCAATAAAAAATATTTATTTCCATTTAGAAAAACGAAGTTGGTACCTGTCCAGGAAAAACTGAACACCCTGAATATGTAAATATATTTTCATTTTGTGCAGCTCGGGATATTAGACAACCCTGTAGAAAAAAAAATTAAGTTATCTCTTTTATTAACCCAGATATTGGACTTACGCGCACTAGGTGGACACCCTGTATAAAAAACATACACACACATACACGCTTAAAAACTAACAGACACATATAGTAATTAATTAGGTATGTATAAATGTAATTTTATAGAACTTATGGAAGTAGCCGAGTACTCTGTCAAAACTGTCCGAAATAAATTTCTATTATGGGTTCTGTGACTTTTCTCTCTGTTAGCACTACCTGGCGAAATATGTAGGTATAGTAGCGGCCTCTAAAATGTACTTTACATTTGGAGCGATAGAGACAGTACATAGGAAATTCAGAAGATCAGAAGGATCTACTTATTTGACATTAGACATTTATATACTAACACATTTATAAACCATTAACACACAAATGAGCAATTTTTATAAAGCGTCATAAACCATAAGCCAAGGGACTAAACATCCTGTATTTATTATATTAGCCTTACTTTTTTATATGACTGAATGTTTATTTACGGCACATTTTTTTACTACTGCTATATTTTTATGGCATTCTTTCAAACTGAAATGTAGTTATTTCCGTTTTTAATATATTATTCTTTGGGCAACGGGCCAAAATAATAGATCAATAATCGGTTCTGGAAAACAAGAAACATTTAAGAACAAACACTATAATTTAATAATTCTCGTTTTGCAGTTCCACCGCAGAAGCTAAGCGTTCTAGATGAATCCGGAGTACACATACCGGACTACATTCTCGGACCATATAATGAAGGAACTTCAATCAACATAACATGTGTCGCTACCGGAGGTAAGATAACATCGTAATCCTCTTTTAATTCCTACCCAAATACCCACATTTTCAACCTCAGTGGCCTCCATCAGTTTCTCTATTTCAACCTCTTCTAATTTACTGAAATCAATCTGTTTCCAGCGTTAAGCCACTATATTTGGAAAGGGAGTATTAATATTTCATAATCTTCCACTCTATAAATTCTATTGCTATTTATTCAGACGTTAAAATTTCAAACTAACAAATTTAATTACTGATTTATTAGCAGGATGTTAGAAGACAAGCAAGATATTATTTAAGCATAGATGTAAACTACTGCCGGTCACGATATTATCATACTTCAACATGCAGAAAACCGCTTGTTATTTTATCTACTTCAGTAATTAGAATTAAGATAGCGTTTTAATGTTATTTTAAATAATATTCTTTATTTACGTAAATTATATTCCTTTTTTCACATCATTTGTTATAATTACTTCTCAATAACATCGAAATTTGTACGGGTTTGTTTAAAACGACTATCAAAGTTATGTAACCAAATCTTTAAGATGCGTAATATTTCCAGATTTATAACTTCAATGCTACATAGGTACAGGTGGTTGATTGAAACCGTTATTAATAAAACTGGGAATTCTGTTCATAATGTTTTTCTAAAATTTGATAATAAACACAGCGGATTCTACCCTTTTAATGAAAATATTTATAAAATTGCTACACTTCCTGTTATGCCAAAAGTCGATATTAACTTCGTTACTTCTAATAAAATGTAGTTTTTATTGCATATTTGGATTCTACCAAGTATTTAGGAGAACTTTAATCCTCCCTGAAGGATCTCTATAATTCAATTCAACCATTTCTTAAAAAGGGACCCTTAAACTTTGCACTAATATTTTCAATATTGCTAATTTATGTACAGGTTGTCCAAAATATAGTTTGGTTTTCGCAAAAATTAAATTGGTCAAAACTAGATTCTTTTAATGCATTGCCACGATTTGTTTTTATTTACAGCGATGCAGAATGCAATTCTGGGTCGACTTCTAATACCTAGCCCTATTTTGCTGGACTTACCTAAAATTAATAATTATAAATCGTCATGATTTCTTTATACCCAGCTATAGGCATGGCAGTCAATGTCATAATTAAATAGACATATTTTAAGTATCAATTTGTATCAATCAATTTTCCGTTTCTTAAAATATAAAACATTTTTAAAATGGCCAAACTTCCGGTTATACCGAAAGTAAATACTAACTTACCTATTATAAATTAAATTCTTTATTTTAAACTTCCAATAATTAACTGATATTTGTTCCAACAGAAAGCTTACTAAATTGTAGTAGTAATGCTTTTAATGAGAAGCTAAAAATTAGTATTGAAATTATGACGTGTATGTATAATGTATAGATACTCGTATTTTTATATAGGTACCTACCTATCTGTACTTACACAATGCACACTGTGTTTCAGATTTTTTCAGAACTTTATTGACTTCAGATATTGACTTTATAATCTTTTTTCGGAAAATGTTTTGAAATTGGTAATCAAATTGATATCAAAATTGATCCGTGAATTAACCAATTGATCAAATTAGTAAACCAATTGATTTTAAACTTGATACGACATATACTGGTAAGGACTTCTGTTATTATATACATTTTGACATAATTATAAAATTGCCAGTGCAATTTGAACGTACTTAATTGAATTTGCTACACGTTAGTTTATGGCAAGTCGGTCCTAACTTACCACAACTAGGTATTTAGTTATATACTTTATATCATAATGTCCAGTAAATCTACTTACCCTGCACTGATTTGTAGCCAGTAAATGGAACATTACAGTAAGTATTATGTCATTACAGTACCTGATGCTGTAATGTTGTTTCTTAGCACTACTTTACCAGACTGTTATTAGCGAACTATGTTTTTGAGTTTAAATCAATGCTCGACTTTATTCAACGAAAAACAAAAAAAAGAGAACTTTCAAGCAGATACATGAAATATCCTACGTTTCGTCCGAGTTTTCACTTTTTCAACTTTTTTCTTTTTCTTTTTTCTTTTGCTTTTCACAGGTACCTAAAAATAATGGTTTTACTAAGTATTAAATTAGATTAGAGACAGAATAAATATCCAAAAAAGTGTCTTCTTAACTAATAATAATTTTCTATTTTGATTTTATTGTATAGATTGATTTTATTTTATTTTTCATCTTTTTTTATTGTTTAAGAATGCATTTTACGTGTAGTTTGAACAGAAATGATCAGTATTTAGCGTCTGTTAATGTGTTTCTTTTCGAGAGCAGGTAATTAAGAGCATGTATTGCTGATCTGAATGACAGAATTACTGGAACAGAACATTCTCATGACTAAAGAAAGCTGTTGAGAAGAGGTTTTACAGTTTGTACAATACATTTATCCGCTTTAATTTAATTTAGTAAAACGAAAAGTCAACCAAATATAAATAATGATTTTCTTTTCCTCTGAGCCTCCATTATATACTCGTACAACCAAAGAAAATTATGATACTTCAAAAAAGAAGTGTTGTCTTGTCAATGTCACCTTGCATGTCAAGGCTGTTAAGATAGTGATGCAATTTGAACATTGTAAGATTTTAAAATTTAGAATAATTCAATTTTAGTTTAAAACGATGACAGTATGAAATAAAATATCATACGATACACGTCTGGTAGGTGTTTACAGTACTCGTTTACACATTTCGAACTCAGCGAATGTCATGGTGCTTTTAATTTAACACTGTTCTACAAATGACGGACAACAAACATAAAATCACAAAAATAAAAACCGAATAAATTTTTTCGCAAACTTGAGTTTATTAACTCGAGTAGATATTATATAGTATATTATTGAAAAACAGTTTCAGATATACCTTAGAGTTAACACAGTTATGAGTTACTTAACTCGTAGTTTAACTTTCAATTGATAAACCAGGCCCTACAGAAGTTATTCATATTTACAGAGGATTTCGTCACGCCTCGTATTTTATTCAAACGGGATCTGCATCTGGCTTATTTGACAACATACAGAAACTACAAATGGAAGTGTTACCAAAGTATGAGCATACATTTTTCAAAATTTGTAATTTTTATGCTTAGGCGTACTTAAATATACAAGGTTTTAAAGGATACCTGATACCTACTTAACAACGAATATTTGTTAATACATTTAACTTTTATAGATATCTACAAATTTAGGTGTTTTCTATATCATACTGTAGCCAACTGGCTTCTAAAACACCTACGCTTAACATTTTATAATATTATCCAGTTTTAGAAACAAGCCTACCAAAGCTATCAAAAATAATGTATTACAAAAAAGACCTTTATAATAAATTTATAATTTACTGGTCCTGTTAAAATCCATACACTAATCCTACAGTATGTACTTAATCCTTTTATTATTTTATAGGCCGGCCTGCGCCCAAAGTAACCTGGTGGCAAGAAAATGCTCTGCTCGATGACTCTTACGAGTACTTGTTGCCCGAGCGGCGGGTTCGGAACGTTCTCCACCTGGAGAAACTCGAAAGGAAGCATCTTCACACCGTATTTACTTGCCAAGCGTCTAACAACAATCTGGTGGCCCCTATTTCCAGTTCGGTTACACTCGACATCAACCGTAAGTTTAAATATATGTATATAATATTAGTAGTAGATGATGTAGAATCTATACTTTAGGCTAGTTCTGATATAAAGTGGTTTAAGAATACCTTTGTTATACAAAGGGGTTGGTGCACATCTCTTTGAGAATGCTGCAGTTTCTCAAATGAAAAGTTTTTAAAAAACCTGTATCTGTATTTATTCCTTTTATTGTAAGGACGTTTATTATATTGTAGAAGGAATAAATGGCGGTCCATAAAATGTGTCTCCCAATAAAAAAAAAAATAAAAAATACCTAGGACTAATAAATATTTCCAGATCCTCGCAAATCGGAAATATTATATTCACTTTTGTAATTTAAATGGAACATCCATATTATTATTATCGCCTACTTATAAAATTTTATAAAATATATATAAAAAAAATGGGATATTATCTACAATTTTTGATTTTGCAGTCGTGATGACCGCAATTTATCAATATCACGTTTTATTCAAGAACCTCTATTTCTCTTGAAATAGCATCCATCATTCAAGAGTCTCAATTTCTCTTAAAGTAGCATCCATCATTCAAGAAGGCACCGACAAGTACCAGAAGCTTTTGTGATATATCTGGATGAACATGACCATCAATATCAACTTTGGTCTAGAATTCTCTTAGCTCATCTACTCATTATGAGGGCGGTTATTCATTTATAGTGGTTGATGTCAACTGACAAACGAACACGGTTTTGGATTGATATAATATTTGGAAGTTTTGGAAGTGTCTATTGTTAAGTCTTAAGTCTTTATATTTATTATACCTAAAATTCTACTCTCTTTTTGCATTTTGAATAATTTGTTGTAGTTTTTGCCATTGCGTGAAAATGGTGAAAACTGGAACTACAGTTTGACAAAGTATATACATCAAGACTTTCTCATCTTATAGTTGTTTGTTTATTTAAACAACAAAAACCGCATACGCACCGGTACTTTGTATTCCTTGTCATTAACAGTCAATGGTGTTCAGTCCAAATACTCAATATCAGAACTTCCGTAACCCAATTTATAAACTCAAATGGTATCAATTAAATTCATGAACTTATTGAGCTACTTAATGTGTCTAATTGAGTTATGCATTTCCCGGTTAGTTTGATGTACTTGATAAAATAAACTATGGTCCGTAATAGAATTAATTTAGATATAAACTTTTAAAACAGCTCTCTGCTTTATTATAGCCAAAACTGTATTGTCTAACCTAATAATCATTTCATTTTATGAAACTCATCTAGTTACAGTAATATAAAGACATACAGTGTGTTTCAAGTTAGATGCAATAACATTGGTATCTTAAAAATAGAGACCAGGTTAAATTAGGGCAACCTTGCATAATTTGATGACCACTATGCCTCAAAAAGCAAGGTTAACCTGATTCGTTTTTCTCTAAAAAAAATCTAATTTTTGTCAATTTGAAGAGCTATTAAAATAAAAAGGACCCTTTCTCATAGCAACTTTTTACGCTATATTGAATGGCATAAACAGTTTCTTTAAGTAACGTTTCATCTCTTCAGAACCATTATCAACTTTCTACAACTTTTTTTCTAAAACGGCCTCATTAATATTTTTACGTCGATAGCATTTTTCCTTCTATGTTCAATGATGTATCATATTATGCTATATTTTGATCACGTTACGTTTTGAACGTGGAAAACCAACATCAAACTCATTAGTCTGTATGTATTCACAAATGTATAAAGAAAAAGTAACTAATCATTAACAATAAATAACAATAATTAACAAAAACAATAAACAATTAACAAAACAAAAATAAATTAAAAAATAAAATGAACAGTTAATGGAACAAACAATACACAAACTATAGCATATGATACATCATTGAACTCGGAAAGAAAAATGCTGGCTAGTGACTTAAAAATATGAATGGGTCGTATTAGAACAAATGAAGTTGATGATGGTTCTGAAGAGACGAAACGTTACTTAAAAAAACTGTTGCTATGAGAATGTGTTCTTTTTATTTCAATATCTCTTCAAACAACCCTGAAATTGTATACAAACGAATTCCCAAAATTTCGATGTTTTTGAAATATCTCAAAAACTAATATTGTTAGCCTTGATTTTTTTAAGCATATAATTGGTCACCAAATTACGCAACTTTGCCCCAATTTAGTCTAGTCTAGTCTATTGGATACAATTTGAGCACACAGTATAGACAAATTTACGAAATTATTATGACACGTTACAGAATTTGTCTAAATTAAAATTATCATTTAAAGTGATTCTGAAATATAATTTTATTATTAATCAATGACAATTAAAAAACAAAAATTTCAGAAAAAATGTTCAAATTATTGTGCTTACATGTGTTTGTGCAATTTTGTAAATTAATCCATATGGGTACCTATTGATTATTGCCAAAATAAATTGACTTCAATTGATAGGAGAAAGTATAGTTAGATTTTTGTTGCATTACAAAATGAAATATAATTACATTTACTATTGGTTTTTCTAATCTGCTATTGGTTTGCTTAGTTTATTGTATTTTTAATCCGTACTATGGTTCATTTATGTGCTTGGTATAAGCTTATTGCTTATTTTTATTTCCAGCGGTACATAATTACTACTTTCTATACATTCAGGTATACTTATTTCAGTTTATTTTAATGATTTATGTACTATTTTTAATTGTTTCCGATATATATTTTTCGGCATGTAAAATAATTACAGGAATAGTGGATACTAACATGACGTTATATTTCATAAAACAGCCGTGTAATTGGATTACTGAGGGACAGTTTTATTATGGTAATTATCATAAGCCATCAAACCGTGAATATCAATACCACCAAACAAGCTCCAGGATTATTTGGGCACACTTATCGCGGTCAAGTGGTAATTGCTTCGTTTATTGTGACTATTATTCTTTATTTACTGTTGTATTTAATTGGAATAGTTAATCCCTTTGTTGCCCGCTTTGGCATTCCACTATTTTTTTCTCCAATATCATAATAAACTGAGGAAATATTCAGCATGACCATTAAGTTTATGTTATGCTTTATGTAAATAAATTATTGATTTAAACCAAAATATAATAATAATAATAATAATAATAATAATAATAATAATAATAATAATAATAATAATAATAATAATAATAATAATAATAATATAGTAATATATTTATCAATCATTCTCATCTTGATGATGATCCTGGAAATGAGGCGCTTGTGTGGAAGAAGGGGCGGCATATTATTATTTTACGGGCGCGAGTGCACCCAGGAGCGACTTACGATGTTTCAATTTTAACAACCATTTAGTACGAAAATAAAGGAAACCTGGAAAACCTTATTATTTAAGGTTAACAGTAGGTTGTTAGCCATTTATACAGTGATATTGCAGTATTGGTAGCATATTATTAAGAACCCTACCAATTTTATGCACGCAGATTTAATATAAGCGCAATTAGAAAAAGTTGACCGGCGGCGAGATTCGAACCGTCGACAACTGCGGAGGACGTCGTTAAAAATCTGACGTCTACGCAACTCCTAAATATGTATGAATATATAGAAAGTATTAACTATATTACTACTATCGAACAAATAATATGAAATAACTTTATGCCTAAGCACACAAATAAAAAATTGTAGGTAAGTTTAAAAATCTAATCTGCTGGTACTTATAAACAATTAGCTGATGATATAATATAAAATTCCTTTATAAAAAGAAGGATGCAATTATAATAAATATATTTTGTAATACAACAAAAATCTAACTATACTTTTTTATTTATTTTATTTTATTTTATTTTATTTTATTTTACACAACTCAACAGGACAGTAGTGTCCCAATTACAGAGTCGGAAGTATACAATTATGACATAAACAATACAAATGTTAATTAAATACAGACTTTAAATCCTTGACTTTACAACAAAAAATATCTATGGAATCTTGTATCTTGTTAAAATTATTACAAATAACATTGATAGGAGAGTACATTAATAGATTAGTACGTGAGGCCTGAATGTGAAAGGTTTGATGGAGTCGAGTTGATTTAGATGGGAGATGTATTAATATAAGTTTCTGAAGATCCGGACAGTCAATGAAATTATTTAAAATCTTATGCAGAAAAACAACTCCATGCATCTCCCTTCTTGTTTCCAATGAGCCAATAGAAAATCGCCCGAGTAGCGTATTGTGATCAACCCCTATAGGTGGATAAACATTATCCTGCACATAACACAAATATTTTAAAAATTTTCTTTAAATTTTTTCTAATTGGTTGACATGCACCATATAGTGTGGGCTCCAAACTGTATCTGCATAATCAAACTTGCTTCTAACCAGAGAATTAAATAAAATCATTAAAGTGCTGACACTTCTAAAGCCCTTGGAATTTCTCATGATGAAACCCAAAGATCTATATGCTGAAGATGAAACTGCATTTATATGAGAAATAAATGTCATTTTGGAATCAAATGTCACACCCAAGTCCCTGAAACTATCAACCCTCCTAACAATACAATCATTTATAAGATATTCATTTAAAAGTAAATCTCGTCGACGCGAGTAAGTAACAGTGTAACATTTCTGAACGTTTAACGGAAGTTTATTTTCGCAGCACCACCTGTAAACTTTTTGCAAATCAGAATTAAGTTCTTCTGCATCTTCAACGCAATCAATAGCATTATAAATTTTTAAATCATCAGCATATAGTAAATGTTGACAATGTAGCTGACTGACTATGTCATTAATGAAAATGTTGAACAGAAGCGGACCAAGAACGGAGCCTTGTGGAACACCTGATTCAACCATAAATTCGACAGACTTGTGACCATGGTAGTAAACATATTGCAATCTATTACTTAAATATGATTTAAAGAAATATATAAATTCTTGAGATAGATAGATAGACATTAATTAGATAGATATTAATTAACTTTTTAAGTATAATACCATGGTCAAGTCTGTCAAACGCCTTAGAAAAATCCGTGTAAATGACATCAACTTGGCCACCCCCATCCAACACCTCACATAAATACTGTGTTACACACATCAGATTTGATGTAGTAGATCTGCCTGCCATAAAACCATGTTGGTAAGGTGTAATTTTTCTTTTTATGTTAGGAAAGATATATTCGTGTAGTGTGAATTCAAATAGTTTTGCTAAATTATTTATAATTGCTATAGGGCGGTAGTTTATTATATCTCCCTTACTATCCTTTTTATGCACAGGGCAAATCTTAGATATTTTCCACGTGCGGGGAAAATTACCAGTATTCAAGGACAAATTAAAAATATGCGCCAAAGGTTTAGCAAACACTGAACAACAATCTTTTAACAAAAATGCCGGTATACCATCCGGACCGGCAGTAAATTTAGATTTCAACTTTTTACTTGCCCGTATTATTTCTGCTTCAGATATATTAGGTATAAAAATGTTTTGCATGCACAAAGAATCATTCACACTGGAAGTGTCACTGTCAAATCCATCTGATGAGGTATATGCTGATTTAAAATATTCTGCAAACTTATCCACAATAAGTTGAGGATCGTCAAGTGAAACATTCTCATAGCTCAATGTGTTAGGTATTGAAGCAGACATAGATTTAGACTTTATATATGACCAAAACTTTTTTGGATCGATTTTAATATTATTTTCAATTTCCCTTAAGTAATTTTTATGCGCTAAATCAATATCTTTTTTTATATTGGCCCTGATACTCTTGTACTCATCATGAATAATCAAGCTCTTAGTTTTCTTAAACTCGTTCCAGACCCTATCTTTTTGCTTAAGGTTACAAATAATATTTTTTGAGAACCATGGAGGATATTTATTTTTCCTCGGGAGGGTTTTTGGAACATGTGAAGATATGTTGTCATGTATAAGATTGTAAAATAATTGTAAAGCATCATCAACATTTGTTGAGCCAAGAATAGAGTCCCAATTAATATTGCAGAAATTTGTATAAAGTGACATCCAATCAGCTTTCCTGAAATTGAAACTAGGCGTATCATTACTTACGAATTCCTTACTGTTCACGTTCACATCCAGATCTACATCTAATGCCGGGTGGTGTGAATCTTCCTTTAAATCAACTGAGACCGATTTAACGACTGAACAATTAAAATTACTTAAAACCAAATCTAATACCCTATTATTGATGTTAGTAACAAAATTATACTGATTTAAATCAAGTAAGCTACAAAACAGTTCGAATTGCAAGACTTTAGGTGACTTATCTAACCGATTTAAATTTTCAAAGTAGTCAGTAATATTAAAATCGCCCACTATGATGATGTTATTACCATATATAGAATGCAAGTTTGTAAGTTCCTCAAAAAGAGATTCATAAGTGTCAATATTTGTATTAGGAGGAATATATATACAGAGCAAGATTAAGAATTGCCTTTTTTTGAGTGGTAATCTTAGAGCAACAATGTCAATCTGCGGTAAGTTCTTGTAAATAAAATCAAGATTTAGAACGGTAACTGGGAAGGATCTAAGAACAGCAACCAATACCCCACCTCCTCTATTAACATTAAGTTCACTAAACTTTCTATCTGCTCTGAAAATATTGAATTTGTCACAAAAAAGCTCAGAATCATGAACACTTGAACTCAGCCACGTCTCACTAAATGCTATTACATGATAATCCAACAAAGTTGATGAGTTGTACAACGAGATAGTCTTACTATTGAGCCCACGAACATTCTGATATAACAGTTTAATATTGTCCAGTGGAGGGGTGACCGTAACCGAAACGGGAGTAGGCTTATTAGCTAATGGAAACAAGGTCTGAGATGGACCGTTATTAGATTGTGATTGCTATTGATTTCCAAATATTGCATTTCTTAAAGAGTTTAATTTTTGTTTATAGACAGTACAATTTGTATCCCACCCAGTGTGATTTATATCAACATCAACGTTGGTGTTTGCCCTGATAATTAAATTCTTATAATTAATACAGTTAATGCACTTTACGGACTCAGACTTACAATCCTTCAGCTCATGGCTCTCAGAACATCGAGGACAACAGAGTTTAGATCCACAAGCAGAGAATGAATGATTATAACCACAACATTTAAAGCAACGCTTAAGGTCGACTCCATCAAACACCTGACAACTATCCAGCCCAATCATTAGAAAACGGTGTTCACAATTCATAACATTATTATAAGAGTTGTAGTCGAGTTCGATGATAGCCTGATAAACATCCGATCTCTTCTTCGTGCTCCATAATCTAACAATTCTACATTCCCCATCCTCCTTAATTTTAGAACCATTTTGGGACTTGAGCAGCTTTTCTATTTCGCTTTTTTCAAAGTCTTCATTTATACCAACGATTTTAATACGTGGTCTTGGATTTCGTATTTCATTAATCTTATAATTACTACCCAGTCTTTCATCCGCCATTCTCTTAACTTTCAAATTATCCTCATCACTGTCACAGCTAATTAATAAACCCCCTTTATTTATGTGTTTTACCCTAGTAATCGGCACATTTGATTCTGTTGATTTAATGCCTTGAAGAATTTCGGATTTAGTGACACTAACATTCTGAGACTCATTTTTAGGTTTTATAACAACTGCAGTTTTATTCTTTTTCGTTACTTGGGAAAAGGTTGGTTTAACAGATTCAGGCAACTCATGACTTCTAAAATTGGTTATGGACTCTAACAGTTTAGTTTTTAACGACGAAAATTCAACTTCCATTTTCATAATGGCACCTTGCATAAAATCTGTGATAGACTTTTTATACAAATTTTCATTGTTTTTAATAGCTAAACAGCCGTTGCAAAACCAGAGGCATCCGGTATTACAATTCCATTTTAAAATGTCCTGCGGTATATCTAAACAATTTAAATGATAGTGGCTATCGCAAAAACCGTCACAAGAAATGCCGGCTCGCCGACCGCTTGATATCACTGATCGACAAATTTTACAGCTCCTTTCTGCTATTTACAGTTCATAACAAAACTCTTTAACAAGATTAACAATGACAATGGGTGGTCACCGAACACCTTACATAACTCCCTTACACGGAGTCACAGGCTGAATCAAATTTCTAGCACGCCAAACACACGAGAAGACAGCCGAAATAAGAGGAACAAAATATGATACGCGTATACTCTCCCGTCTTTATACACATTATTTTTCTAAAAATTATATTAAAGTCAATTTATTTTGACAATAATTAACTTGTTTAACATCGTCTGTAGTTATCTCGTTTTCAAATAGTGCTCTTGGTTTAACGTACAGGATAATAGTAGTAATACAAAATTGGAGAAACATACGTGATCACCATTTTTATCTGAAACTTAAATAAGTGTTTTTGAATTGTTATTGATTACCAATGTCCTATATCAAATAGACCAAATTCATATATCAGGATAACTTTAGATGATGATTCATCTTTCAAACAAATTCTTTATCTGGTTCTAATAATGTCATCAAGTTGTCTACATTTTTTTATAACACTATAACTTGATGTTTTATAAAATTATATAATTATTAGGTCAGACAATAAAGTTTTGGCTATAGGTAATAAAGCACAGAGCTGTTTTAAAACTTTATATTTAAATTAAGTAATTCCACAATGAACCACAGTGTATTTTATCAGACACATCAAGATAATCGGAAAATACATATAACGCAATTAGAAACATAATATAGCTCAATAAGTTCATTAAATTAATTGGTGCCATTTAACATTATAAAAGTGGGTTACGGAAGATGTGACACTGAGTACTTTTTTGAATTGAATACCATTAAATATATCTCCATTTTTAACTATTATTTACTAACTTCGTTACCTGTTAATGATAACGAATACAAAATATCGGTACATATGAGGTTTTTATATGAAGTTTAAGCCTTTGCAGCAATACTTTATCGAATTACCATTCTCTTTTCTGCGGCAATGCAAAAGCCAGAGGATCAGAAATAAATAGCACCATATATCAACAAATGCGCCTAAAATGTAAATGCCTCACCATTATTCAAATATGGATGGTCGAGATTGTTGTTTATTGGAGAAATAGGAATGTAGTAATATATGCAGCCATAAAGATATTTAGACGCTTTAAATACCAATACTTCGGAGTAACTAGCTGCCACACTGTACCGGGATTTAAACAAGTCCTTTCGGAATTCTCCAAGACGCGAGACAGGATATCTAGGAGGTTACGTCGACACAATATACATGCCATTCTGTAATTGCACTAGCTACTCGCATACTGGCCTCCAGAGACTTGTTAGATCACAAACTTTCCGACCAATCATTGAAGTTACGATAAGAAACTGGCTTCGTTTATCTTGCTTCAGGACTAGGGGAGAACTGCCTAAAATGGACATTTTATGCAGTTTTTTTTTTTAATTATGAGTAATAGTTTAAGGAAAATATGTAAACATTTTCCAGGTCTTCTTGTTTTTTGGTAACCTTAACAACTTGTAAACGGGCACAACTTTTCCTCAGTAATTGCATATAAATTTATTACGAAAAATTCACTCTTTCACTTTTTAGCCAATCAAATGTGTCAAATTTAGGTCGTTGCCATGCCAACGAAAAAATGTTAGCGGATGCTTTTTCACTTAGGGTGCAAAAGCAAAATTATTATAGTGAATATTTTTTGACGTTTAAGAGATGAGTTTAAAAGTGACATTATAATTTAGAAACTTACCACTAGAATGACTTTTCGCAATATATTAAATAATATATTTAAATTTATTCAGCTTTATTATTAAAAATCACATTTTATTTGATTTCATAACAAAATTTAAGTGTTTTGGAAATTCCTCTTCAAAATCCTTTCTTTCCAATGGCGAATAGCAAAGGAAAGAAGACTTTAAATTTACCAAATGTAGGTATATTTAAACACGTAAATGTAATACACGGTGTCCCAGTGGGAAGGACCGCCATCGATATATAGAAAAGTACGTACAGGGTAACCGTTTTGCTTGATCTCAAACCGTTTAGATTTTACATGGTATTAAAGTTGCAAAATGTCAATATTCACCTGTCAATATTTCCGATTTCGAATATTCATCGTCTCTTACGGTCTCAAAGATATCACTAGTGGACATTTAAATATTCTCCTTGTACATCTGTACATCTGTACATCTCTCTGTACATGTTTGAGTTACAGTCAGTCAACGCTTGAGTCTAATATCAAAGTTTAAAATTGAATATTACTGAAATTGTTATTGAAATTATAATGAGGTACAGATAGATTATATATTCAGAAAGTTTCCAAATCAGACAAATTCTATAATTTCGAATTTTTAGTTAGAATTGAGGAAGCTGTTGTAAAAGGTCAAACGACATCTCGTAAAGTATAATATACTTGAGCATAGTAAATCTGATGATGAATTCTATTAGAGTAGATAATTGCAACTTTAATTCTTTGCAGTTCTTGCGATCAGTTACATATTTCATTATTATGAGAATTCATTAGGATTGGTGCAAGGTGTCTACTTTAGCTGATTCATCAGATTTCTAGACATTAGAGTTTTACAGAGACATTACGAAAGAAACTGTGATTTGATGCGATGATGACAATTTAGAAAACATCAGGTCAATAAAAGTAAACATATTGTCTATAACTCATTCATGTAATATAGCACATCCCGTATCGAACAGTTCTATAACTCAACACACGCTCTTCTGAAAATGTGCCATCTGTAAAACACAAACCAGGAAACCAAATATGCTAATGTGTAGTTATGGCGTCTAATGTTAGTCCCAAAAACCACTTTATGAAGTGCGTATTTTTATTTTTCAGGAAGCATAATCCAAGACAAATATTCTATAAATGCTAAATATATTTTCAGAATATTAAAGTTAATTAAGGTAAATACAAAGTTGGTTTCTATTTAAAATTCTCTAAAAATATTCAATTATACTCTATCGAATTATATATTAACCAAAAATACCGATTTTTTGAGGTTTACTAACTTTCCATGAAGTGAAACAATAAACAATATATCGTTATAACCACAATTCATCGGCAAACAAGTAAATGCTAGTTAAAAATAATGATTTGACGTGAGTTTCTACTAGATCGTAATTGCAGTTTGACAAAAAGCTAAGGCCAAAATTCTTTTTTGAGTGATTAGCTTTACTATATCCTACTTCTGATACAAGTGAACATAAATTAATTTATATAGTAATTAATAGATTTAACCTTCAGAACTTCATATTAGTTTTAATACTTATAAACCTAAAAAGAAAGTGCGTCCTAGTTTGAAATACCTAAAATCTAGTTTACTATTTGCGTTGATTTTATTAGCTGCGGCTAAGTACACCCTTACTTCCTACTATATTCGAGTAAATGGTTGTGGCAATATAATGTCAGTTTATTTAAGTACATAGGCACATATTCACACTGCTACAAAAGCCTAGGTGACATTTACGGTGCTATCAGCATTTGTAGTGTCGCGGTTACAAAGACATTGTTCCTCTCGAATCACAAAAGGGATTCTCGTTACCTATACGTTGGATCGCGTATACACTACTATATAAATCCTACGTTAACAATAGCTGGATACTACGAAATAACTAATTCTATAGCTTTTCCGCTCGTCTTGCTATTAGCTTATGAATTTATAGGATCAAATGACCAAATCTCGCTATGTGCAGAACTACTACGCCATCCCAACGTTTCAATTTATTTTGTGAAAGTGTGGTTCTTTCACAGAATTAAGTTGTGCTATATTTTGCTGTCTGTTCTGTTATTGTGAGAAATCGTATATTATTATTGTTAGCGCAGTTTATATGTGGCAGAGCTGTAAATATAGAAACAGGATTACTGGAAAAGCTGCAGTCTCGTAAAATCTGGTAACAATTTATTGCCATGTATCGAATGCCAATTCCTAACATGTATTTTGATTTTATACGGTAATTTATAATGAGTAAAGTTTTTGATGTAAAAATACTAGCTTGCTATTTGTGAAATAGTATTTAGTCATGTGAGGTTTTTTTTGAAAAAAATTTTTTTCATCTCGAAAACATCTCTTCAGCTCATTTAGGTTTCAAACTAGGAGTAGTTGTTTCATTGTTGTTAATATGTGTAACATTTCGACATTTATATTTGATAGCCAACATTTTCGGTTATTTTGAAACAAATATGTACCATTGTGGCCATTATCTTTGAAGCAGGTGCAATAATCGCTGATTAATGACAGTTTATAAGTAATCGCTTTTTTAATAAATATTTTTACCAATTTCCTTTATATAACAATTTCATTTAACAAGAAATTTACGCAGATTCATATAGGTATATATATATATATATTTTTTCAGATAGTTTTGTATATTCGAGCCAAATTCAAATAATTGTTTTAAAGTAAATACCTCTTTCACACTAATTTAATCTAATAACATTTTGAGAACCATTTTTAGTAAGCGAATTATCGAGTACTAAATTTATCCTACCAAGATATCCTTCAATCTTCTCAAGATATTTATAGAATTTCATATATATCAAATAGTTCTTTAGAAATTACTTGACAATCTTCTCTCTTTTGAAATTTATTTTTATGTTTCAACCTATATCACATTTTTTCCAAGATTATGATAGAAGCACACATAATAAATAATATGATTTACTTTGGTCTGCTAAGATGTCTTTAATTGGTTATGCTTCACTTTTTATTTATTATTCCAGTACAAGAAATTGAAAAACATGCTAGTTTCTCTTTTCAGCTATATATAATATGTGTGGTTAATTTATTCGGCTTGACTATTTTTTAAGGAATCTTAGAATTTTTAAGGTTATTAATAGCTGCCATTTTGTTTTGGCATAGTGGGCGTAACTTCACAGTAATAATTATTTCTTATATAATATTCCAGCATGTCGAATTTTTCATAATTTTGAAATACCATTCTTGAAATTTAAAAGTATTCTAAAATTTCTAGGAAACAACTATTCGCAGATCAATTATTATAAGCGGTATAAATTACAGACACAAAGTAATAAATGCAGTTACAACTGTCAATAACTTAAATTTCAAACAAAAGATATACGTCTATACTTCGCGAAAATGAAATGAGAGCTATTAATAACCTTAAAAAGTCAAAGATTCTATAAAAAATAGTGAAGTCGAATAAATTAGCCACACATATTATATATCGCTGAAAAGAGAAAAAAATTATCTTTCTAACTAAATCATAGCCGACTACGATTTTCATTTAAAAAAATACAAGTTTATGTCATAACTCGAAATGTTATCAACTTATTAAAATATTGCCTACGCCACTGCATTCCTTTTAAAAAAGTGTCTGAAGAACATATAAGTTGTTTTTTTCTAATATTTAAAATAACCGAGATATGCGCAGGCATCGAAAATTTGAAAAATAGAATATTCGCTAATATCTCAAAAACAAAGGAAGATGGGGCATTTTGCATTTCGGCATTAAGTTTATCTCAGAATAAGAGCTCGAGAAAGGGGGGGTTAATTTTTTTGTATCTCTCTTAATTCTCGAGTTGTCCTATAATAGCAAGCAAATTTGGCCACCCGGTACATGATTTTACGTATTTTGAAAATAGATAATAATACTTTGGGAGTAGCTTTATATTAGTTATTTCTAATTAATGTTATGACACGTTGGATAGATTTATATATTTTATCCATAGACATAATATATGTCTTTGATTTTATGCCACTTTAACGTAATCATAAACACATTAAAGTTTTTTCACTTCGCATAGTTTCTTTTCATTTTACTGCCGTATATAGAAAATGTAAATTTTTAAGCCATTTTAAAGCATCATGAATTATAATAATTATTATATTTCTAATTGTTCGTGTGGATGCGTTTGATTCTAATGATTCTAAATGCCTTTATGATAGATTTATATTTGTTTATGTTTATTTTCAAGAAATATCTTTATACATCACTTTGTTATTTTGATTCACAACGTTGATAACAGTTGTAATATTAAATTACATGCATATCTCAGTATAAGTATTTTGGCTCCTTCTTTTCACACTTTCATCCCAAGTACTATTTTATGTTGTTTATGCACCCCTCTGAGTGTTTCTAATTGCTTCATTAATTTCGCCCTACTATATTCTTGTACACTTTTCTACCGTTCTCCCAATTTAGGTTAGAATTTGTTGGCACTTCAAACTCCCTTTTATTCTTAAGTTAGTCCCTTCACAGAAAAATTAAATCAATATTATAGTAACGTATGGTTCTTAATAGTACTTTTGATTTGTCTTCTTTCTTTTCAAATCTTTCTCTTTATTCACCTTATAGACAGGAAGTTAGTGGCAGATTTTTTATTGTAATTTTAGTCAGTATGTCTTTCAGAGGATATTAGGATGCGTATATTCTCATGACAAAAGGGAATGAATCAGAGAGTCATTCTGGGTTCTTTATATCTTTATTTCTTTGCAAATTATCCTTCGTAACATCCTTCTGGGGTAGAGGAAGTCGGGTTGATTGAACAGAGGCTAAAATTTTACAAAAAGAAGAAAAATCAGTAAAAGAAAATTAAAAGTAAGTCCTTTTATTAAACTTAATGTTGATAACTTATCTCGTCAGAAACAATATTCATGGATCAAACGTGGCTTCCTCTACTTCAGAAGAATGTTGCCAGTGATGACATTAAAAGTGTAACCGGCTGGTCGATGTACTCTACAGGCTTCGCGGAACTTACTTAATTATTCAGTTATCTCGAAAGGGAGTCTAAAGTTTTACTACTGAATCGATTTATCTGTCGCGGGGTTCGAGATATGCTGTGATTGACGTATAAAAAGAGTATTGACTTACCGTGGGTTATCTTATCCTGAATCTCGATGTAGGGACGTATTCCTGGGACACTTCTTATATGCTAACACTGAGAGGGTAGTTGGGCGGAGTTGCACGAAAACACAGCACTTTTAGGCAAGGGTTTTTAATAACAAATAAATAGAATTTAGAAACGTAAACAAAATAGAAATGCAAAATACTGAAATAATATTTGACCTAAGAAAACGACTGAATACAATACTAATGAACTCTAAGCTGAATGACTCTATATAAAACAACTAACGGCGTCTACTTCGAGCCCGAGAAACGTACTTTACCCTGCCTGGGTGGTGTGCCCTCATACTATGGGGAGAAGCCCCAAATAATTACCAACTGGTGGTGAAGTCGTACCGTGGGAGACTAACTTTTCTTCAGTCGAAACTTTCCAAGTAAAGTTTCTTTGCTATGAAATTTACATACACTAATCCCATTGGTTGTTAAAGTACGTTTCTTCTCTCTGTCTAGTACCGCGAACCATGACCTGTTTCTGTCACGGTGGCCAATCAAAATATTGTTTACTTGCTAGTGACCTAAAACCCTTAGATATTATCCTCGTCTCAAAGTGAGATGGGGTTACGACTTACTCTACTGTTATTATTCCTGGAAAACCCCATGAAAAACCAGGATGACCTATGCCTTTGCACTATTGTCTATATGAACATACAAAAGATCTTACTTCTAAGAACTTCCAAGTACCACCATAATTCATTACAATTTACTGGCTTTAATTAGTTACGCCCAATTGGCGCTTTGTGTCCTCAACATTGTTCCGTGTCCAGGGATGCACGGAATTATTCATCCATAAAATGCTTTACTAAATCTGTTAAGCCCGAACAATTATCAATACTATTTATGATTCAAAATGACATCTTTGCTACAGAACCAGAGATGGTTTTACAAAATCTATCTATTTGAGCCAGATGTTACTTTCTAAAGATATTTACTTTACTTGACGTTTACCCTGTGTGCTTTTGTTACAAAAGTGTCAATCTGACAAAAAACCTTCTACTGACGACGAGTTGAGGATCAACTTGAAGCATTTAGGAAAAAGCTAGTTTAATTTCTTTTTAAATTTTATTATAATAATTATTTTATTTAGACATAATTCAAAATATGATTTGTAATATTACAGAACTTTGTATAAAACTAAAAAACCACTGATGAAATTTTGTTAATTTATCAATATTTATGTTTTCTTTTCTTTCATCTTAACCGAACCTTTCTTGAATAACACATTAAAGAGACAGATGTCATCCAATGAATCCAATTTACTCTACAATATTAGTGCTTTCGTATATACTATACGTTTTTAAATTAATTTAGATAGTGTTCACAATTGTTATAAGTTTAAACCAAAATATGTTTCCAAACAACTGAACAGTTTGTTGGTTACAGTTTTATTAAACGTGTAAGGATTCATAAACTAGCCAGCTTAATCATGTTATTTACTAATGGAGAATCAACTTGTATTTTAAAACTTTTTAATAGCCTATTAAAATCGCATTTAACCTCTAACTTTCACAAACATAAAATTTGAAATTAAACTTTTCACGGGAAGTACGTCAATGTTGAAGTAGTAAAATGTGTTTTAAAGTTTGCATCCAAATGTATTTAAGTAACTTGGGTCAGAATATCATGTTGTACATTTTATTTGAAGTCAGCAGAGAAATATAAAAGTCACAATTTAAATTTTACCTTTGATTCTAGTAATATTTTAATTTCAAATATAATATAATCACCCTACATCCCTCATCACGTTCTTTGAAGTTTGTTCTACCAAAACAAAATGTTTTATTATCTTAACTCATTAAAATTTTGATTAGCACCGTACATCTTGTTGCCCAAATACCAGATTTAAATTAAATTGAAAATGTGTACTTCCACTTTAACTTGAAAACATATCTTGTTAATAGTTTATGAATTTTAAGTTTAACTTTTGAGATTCTCAACTGAACGAAATTCTTAATTATATAGAAAAATTAAAGATCGTTATTAACGACAAAAATATTTTCTTTAATTAAGATATGATATCTATCAGTCGAAAAATAATACAAGGCCACAATGAGTATGTTTGCCGTATTTTATTATATCTGTGTTCTGAATTATGGTTTACCAATTATCATTATAATTTATTTTCTATTATGTTTAATATCTAGATCTAATAAGCAAAAGTAGACTTAATAACGTCGAAAATACATTTTTTCAGACTCAGATAAAACATTATATTATGGACATTGATATACGGTTTAATTTGTCTGCCTGTTACCCAAAAGACTTTAAATGAAACTTCCTATACATTTTTTAAGATTCAGGTATAAGGTTATATGTATTACGGACATTGATATAAGGATTAGTTTGTTGCCCAAAAGACTGTTATAGCAACATCTTCTTCTACCTTTTTCGATTTAGATATAAACCTGGTTTATTTTGATTTATCATGTCAATCGTCACCTTGATTGTCGACATCGACATTGTCACTCTATCTTTCTCGTAGTCCACCTATGCTGATTTCATGCTTCCAACACTTATACATTCTTCTGTATCCTTTCGACAGATGTATTTGTTTCCTTTGTTATACCTTTGTAATACCCATACCATGATGGTTTCTACTATATCTTATATCTTGCGTTTTATATCTTGTCTTGTGTTTTATGTCTTGTTTCTTGAATTTAATGTGTTGAAGGTATAATAATAATAAATAATAATAATATCTCTACCCCTCATTCTAATCACAAGGATTAGCCCGAAAGTCTGAGACTTGTGTGGGAGAGGGGGCGGCATATTATTATTTCACAGGCCGCATTTGCGCCTCAGGAACGACTTACGTTGGTAGGCCCTAACCACCACTCAGTGCTGGAATGAGGGAAACCTGGAAAACCTCATTAGTTAGGGGGACAAGTCAAACATCAACTGATCTTAAATCTCTCACATTAACACCAAGTTGATATTCTTCCCATCCTAGGCCATCGTCAGGATGGTTGCCAAGCCATCCCTGCGAATAAGCCTTGATCTACGAGTAAACAATTTAATGAAAAATTGTTTGGCGGAATGGGGATTAGAACCCACGACCTCTGGGTTGAGCGATCGAGACGCTAAGCCCTGAGCCACCTGCTCGGTATGAAGTATTAATCTTGAAAATGCATATATTTCAAATATTGTTTAGACAGAGAAACCCATAAATTGTTTATGCCATTCATAGTGGTATCATAACAGTTTGCCTACCTTTGTAAGAGTATTTGGTTGGAAGTTCTGTATAACTTAATTATATTGTATTAGTAATAATGTTTTCAATCTATAAGTAAGTATTTTAATTAATCTTACTGAATATTAATCCTTACCTAATATTCTAATAATATCTTTACATAATATTAGATCCGGTACCATGTACATATAAGCGAGATGAAGTAAATCTGCACGTTTACGCAGTTTTTAACTAACAAAATAATTTTGTAATAAATAGTTTACATTTGACATCAAGTTTAATTATGAATTCAACCAGTAAATAAAAAATATTTGGTAGCTGTTTGGTGCTTTAATTTATTTATGTAATATAGATGTGAATGAAATAATTTCATGAAAAAAGACTAGGTAGATTTCTATAAGCTAACCAAGATATATTGGTCGGGATTTATTGATTTTTCAATTTAATTTGTGAAACAGTTTCATTAAAAGTAATTGAATTTACTCATTCACTATACTCTTTCTGGATAATAAAATAGAGAGTAGCGCTTTGCATTAACAATCTCGTGATTGTTAGATCGTCCAAATTATTTTCCTATTAATCCACTAAATATTTGGTCCACCAGAGCAATCAAATCGGTTCGTATGACAAAAAAGCATGAAAAGGACTTCAAAACGTAAACCACTATAAATTTTCCAAATTGCAGCAAACTATTAACTAAAACGCTTCATAAGCCAATATTACACAAACGAAACGACCATTTAAATAAAAGGAATTTATTTCAATCATGATTATTAGTGACAGACAATATAATTTACGACGTACGTTTATGTAAATCGGAGATAATTGCATATAAATGAAGCAGGGCCAGAGCTATGAATATAAAGCCCCTTTATAAATATGAAATAAACCATACATCAAGTAATATTAAAACACCAGCACCTCATTTTTTAAGCAAGTGGACTGACAACTTTTCAGCCATAAATTACACAAAATAATGGAAATTAATATTTAAAAAAACCTGTTTTGACAGAGAAATATGTCAAGCTTATAGATGTGGACTTCTTTCTTTGTTTCCCTCTTGAATGTAGGCTTTTCGGAGTAAAATAAATTCACCGCTCAATCGACTATCTTTGTCGAGAGAAATGTGTATATCTCTTTTTATAGAGATTTTACTAAGTTTATAAAAAATAGATAGGATGGACGTAATTTAATTATACCATTACCCATTTAATTATAGACAGTGTTTAATTTTTCAGGATTTCTCTCTATACCTATATTTATTCTTTTAGATATCACATTTTTTTCTTCATTTATGTATGGAAAAAAAATATTTGGAAATGAGTCTGTGAAACCTAGTCTAGATTAGATCTAGTTTATATCAGATTTATTGGTCGCATTCGCCCTATAGGCATATAAATAAACCAGGTCGCTACATATCTGTCAATTTAACAATAATTGTCAGACAGATAATAGCAAAGACCCAAAGAGGGCACTACGGTGTGCTTCTAACCATTACTAATATTCACGATGCCCCTTAGGCAATCATATCTCAACATCGTTTATCGATTCCAGTACCTATGGCTCTCTGATGAGCGCATAAAAAGCGCGAAACCGGTCAGTATTTGTGGTGGTCTCGATGTGGCGACTTTCATCGAAGTGCCGAAGTAATGCAATATCAGTCTGGGCACATTGCCTGTGGAGTAGTAGTTTTCGGCATCTCCTTCCAATAAAAAAAAATTCTATTCAGTCCCAAACTACTATATATAATATGGTATCTACCTATATTCTATTCATTATTTGTTTGAAACATTCCGGAGATGATGACCAATACTCTATATGTACCTACAGATCCCGGTAGAATACTAATTTAACCATAAATACCACAACATACTATTTAAAATTAATATAAACGGATGAAATGAAGTACTATTCTTAGTCCAAGTTGTAGTAAACATTCCAAACAAAGTTGGAGTAAAACTGAAGGCAAAATATCTACAAAATTATAATATAGGTGAAAGTTATATATACAAGTCATAAATAGTTGAAACTTTCCCATTGAACAGAGAATGGAAACAGTATGTAACTACAGGTATTGCTATCGAACGTTTATCTTGTAACACACCGTATATCTCTTTATAAAAGAAAATGATATAAAAGGCCTCTGTCGAACTGATAAATTAAAGAAAATTCCTTACGCGTCAAAAGTATACAATAACCGCATGCAAGGGCTGATCTCAGCCCGCATATTGGCTCTGGCTCGGCTGTATGCGTTAACGACATCGATTTTATGAAAAATTGTTCCCCGGATTCCAATATCGGAGCACTTTTATTCTGCCTTGTCATTACATTCCACAATAAGGTTTAAGATATCCCAGAAAATGCTAATTTAAATAAACTTTTTCCAAGGATAGATTTACGGAGGATAACTTCGATATTAAGTATACATAGAAAAAAAAATATATATATATATACACTCCACGTATCTTAAGATTCCTATGGAACTATTGTGAATAAAAGAAATTATTTTACATAAAATTAGGTACCTAAAATACATGAATTCACATAGTAGAAATTTTTACTTGACTTACCTATTTGATATTGTTTCAAAAGTCACCGTAAAATGGGATCTTATATTAGTCTTGAATATACTAGAGAAACTATGTCTACAAAAACTGGTATTTTATTTATTAAGTCGTAGATAGGCATTTAAAATGCTACGTTGTTCACATTTTGAAGACTTTCCAAATTTAAGACTTTAATATGACTATGAAATTACAATCTACTCCAGGGTATATAATTCTTATAGATAAGTGAACTAGTGAGAGAACACTAATTCAGGAAAAATCACTAAGCAAGGTTAACCAAGAAAAATCACGGATTATATTTTTGTAGTTAAATGTTGTAAGTAAATTCAAGTAGCCCTTAGAAGAGACCGGACTATCATTGGAACCACTGGAAATGTTATCTTACGAATAGGTCGACTTGACACTGATGACTAATAGTAAAAACATAATTTTTCTAATTATTGTTTTAGCAAATTCCGTATGTAAGATAGTGTTATACTAACAATTAATTCGTCTTACGTAGATATGTTTACCACTGTTACTTCATCAAAGTAGGCACTAAAAGATACGTGATATCTACTTGGATGAATATACGAATAATACTAATAAGAACAAAAGACTTATCTTTAGGAAGTTTGCAATTTATCAATTTATCAATACAGTTGATAAATGATTGTTGATCTTCTTTAAAATCTTTTCGAGTGGGCATTTGAAGAAATGTTTCCTCATGGCATATGTGACACGTTTAAGAATAGTCACTAATAATAGAATAAGAAGTTTAATAATTTTATAATCATTCTAATTTTAAAGAAATATAGATGATTAAAATATTATCCAAATTAATTATATCTAAAGTAAATAACTTGTACTGTTGCCGAACATAATGTGGTCATGAATTTGAGAAGTAAAAATGCCCTGAGCTTCCATAGAATAATTTCTTTGGTAGAAAATACAGGGTTATTCAGAACTCATCTCTAAAACTTTGAGGATATGTGCATCCTTAAATAAGAAATCGATATCACCAAAAAAATTTATAAGAAAAGGCTTAGGATTTCCCGTAAACAATGTTTAAAGTTATACCATTATAAAGGACTACGTAGCTGGGCAACTGTACTTCAACACATCTGATATATCACATTCCTTCAAAAAAACAGTAAACAACAGTTTTTGTACCTGGCGAACGCCTGGCGAATACAGTTGGAGTGGGGATAATATATCTTATTGTCTATGCAGTCATCAGTCTTTGTGTGTCGCTGTCTCTGTGCGGGTGTTTTATTTATCGAGTGTTAAACTGTAAAATTTTCAAAATGGCTCATGTGTACAGTAATGCTGAGTTAATGGACATGATTCTTATTTATGGCGAAGTTGAACAAAATTCATTGGCAGCTTCGCGCTTGTATGCGGAACGATTTCCCAATCGACACACCGACCCATCGACAGTTAGGTTTTGTGAGTGGTTGTTGCAGCAAAATGCTGAAAATCCCCATTATAAAGGACTACGTAGCTGGGCAACTGTACTTCAACACATCTGATATATCACATTCCTTCAAAAAAACAGTAAACAACAGTTTTTGTACCTGGCGAACGCCTGGCGAATACAGTTGGAGTGGGGATAATATATCTTATTGTCTATGCAGTCATCAGTCTTTCTGTGTCGCTGTCTCTGTGCGGGTGTTTTATTTATCGAGTGTTAAACTGTAAAATTTTCAAAATGGCTCATGTGTACAGTAATGCTGAGTTAATGGACATGATTCTTATTTATGGCGAAGTTGAACAAAATTCATTGGCAGCTTCGCGCTTGTATGCGGAACGATTTCCCAATCGACACACCGACCCATCGACAGTTAGGTTTTGTGAGTGGTTGTTGCAGCAAAATGCTGAAAATCCCCATTATAAAGGACTACGTAGCTTGGCAACTGTACTTCAACACATCTGATATATCACATTCCTTCAAAAAAACAGTAAACAACAGTTTTTGTACCTGGCGAACGCCTGGCGAATACAGTTGGAGTGGGGATAATATATCTTATTGTCTATGCAGTCATCAGTCTTTCTGTGTCGCTGTCTCTGTGCGGGTGTTTTATTTATCGAGTGTTAAACTGTAAAATTTTCAAAATGGCTCATGTGTACAGTAATGCTGAGTTAATGGACATGATTCTTATTTATGGCGAAGTTGAACAAAATTCATTGGCAGCTTCGCGCTTGTATGCGGAACGATTTCCCAATCGACACACCGACCCATCGACAGTTAGGTTTTGTGAGTGGTTGTTGCAGCAAAATGCTGAAAATCCCCATTATAAAGGACTACGTAGCTGGGCAACTGTACTTCAACACATCTGATATATCACATTCCTTCAAAAAAACAGTAAACAACAGTTTTTGTACCTGGCGAACGCCTGGCGAATACAGTTGGAGTGGGGATAATATATCTTATTGTCTATGCAGTCATCAGTCTTTCTGTGTCGCTGTCTCTGTGCGGGTGTTTTATTTATCGAGTGTTAAACTGTAAAATTTTCAAAATGGCTCGTGTGTACAGTAATGCTGAGTTAATGGACATGATTCTTATTTATGGCGAAGTTGGACAAAATTCATTGGCAGCTTCGCGCTTGTATGCGGAACGATTTCCCAATCGACACACCGACACATCGACAGTTAGGTTTTGTGAGTGGTTGTTGCAGCAAAATGCTGAAAATCCCCAATTTACTTAATAATTTGCGTTTACAAGATCAGCAACCAGGAGGAACATTCGGTTTAGTGCGGCAAAATTGGATAAGGCGTGCCCAAAATTGTGTACAAGTCCAGGAATATTATTTCGAACAGCTTTTGTAACAAGGTATGTGCAAATTTTTTATAAATTTCATGTTTCTAATATCTAGTAATCAAGTAGCGCAATTCTTCAAAATTAGTGTAACAAAATTTTATTCATTTTAAAGACACGTCACTTTGGTCACATATATCTATCTTTAAGTTTATTTTAAAGTAAAAATGCTGCAAATCTTTTTTGCGCCGAGTGCGCCGGTTTTTTTCGTTCTAGCCAGTTTGCATTGTCAGTCCCAAGATCACTCCATTACAGTGGACCAGTATCCAGCGGCGTGCAATGAAAAATTTTTAAATAGTTTTCAGACCCCGCCAAAAAATTTTTTTTTTGCGCTACCACATTTCTACATGTATGTTGAACATCCCTAAATTTTATTATGGATAAGTTCTGAATAACTCTGTATATAAACATAATTAAATCTAACCATGTTTAAATTAAGTATGTAATCAACATGTCCCCGTTTTTGCAACAAACACAAATTCAGGTTTATAGCTGATGTTCTTCTCCGCAGTGTTGCAATATGAATGCCACTCTATCTATCCAGTCTAGAAAGAGGCAGATCCGGATATAGCACCAGAAAAATTTGCATTTGATTCATAGCTCACCATGATGACTTCTGTTTTATGAAAAGTCTCGACTGAACCATAAATTAATTAAACGAGATATGAGAATTGTATATACCAGTAAGAATTGCTTTTAAAAAAATCACTTGTACTTGTGTGAATATAATATATAATTTCTAGAATGTTTTGTAGTAGTTATGTAGAACGGTCAAATTCGATTGACAGCTTTTTTTATACGTATAACTGTATTAAACACTTGAATTTGTGCCATTTAAAATATTGGTAATTTACCGCAATGTTTCAAGTTTATGTTGACAAAAAATGTATTATGAAGAGAAATAGTGTATGTACATTTGTTTACATATCCCAATAGTGCATACACAATTTGCGTTTAGTGATTTGAGCCATTTTTAAGTGAAGTAGATGAAAATACTGTAGTATTAATAATTAATTCATCTAAATATCCTAAAAAGAAAACCGCTGGGCCTATTATGTTATTGTATTGGTTAACTATAATTAAATTATCTTATAAATCTATTTTAGTGTGCAGAAAATATAAACAATCTCTTCTTTATGGTGGCATGTGAAAATATTATATTTGTATCAAGATATTTATCTACAGCTGTTCTGTATGTTAGCCATAAAATAGTTAGCGACACACCAAGCGTTCAAACTAGCTTATTATTTCAATCTCGATCATTATAGCGTCCATACTGTTTTATTTAGACTTTTATTAAAAGAGACTGAATTACGGTTATTAGCCCTATTGTCAGGTTTATTCCAGGATCGAAATATCTATGTTACGTTGAAGGAATACTAAATAAGAATCAGTATGAAGTTAATTAATGAGAAAAAGCCATATGAGATAAATGAATGTCATAAAATAGGCCAACCGGTTGCTCTTCAACTTGATTGGATATATGAGATCAGAACAGATCGATCCATTTATTGTACCGTTTTTTATACGTGGACATTTATTATTATACCTTCTCTAGTTATAAATAACTAAAAATATTTAGTATGGAACCATATATTTATAGTATTATCTTTGTCATATAAATCGAGGGTCAAGTAGAAAAAGTGTACAGACAAAAGAGTTGCCGATCACTGACCAAATGGAAGTTAAATTTGTTCCACTTCTATGTTAACGATCAAACTCACGTAACTATTTACAGGTAGATTATGATGTTATTTCAATAATTTTTTCGCATTTATTTTGTCAATATTGAAATAAGAATATTAATTTGATTTAGTTGTATGAGTTCTTGTTAGTCAAATAGGTATATCCTGTCATGAAAAATATTCCATACCAGTGCATGCTGTGTACACAAATAAAAATATTAAATTGATTCAAAGAAAATTTGTTTGTCTCGGGAAATTTGTTGTAGAAATAAATACATATTTGATGATTTCAAATGTATTTTACATCAAAAAATTATATATACAGATTACCCTGATAATGTCAAAATTACCGTCAAAATTGTTAGAACAAACATGAAAATTATCTATATTATGATGTTATTTCAATAATTTTTTATTTCTTTATTGAAATCGTGAATTTCATTTTATTTTAATTTTGCTTGATACAAATACGTATTTATTTCAGGGCATAGTAAAAATAGGCTTTTTTGGAAATTATTTAAAATATTTTTAAATTATATAACATCTACGACGTATAAATATTGAATAGATATAGGGTCTATTGAGTTAAGTAGTATCAAAATACACATTGCCAAGTCAAAACTAGTAAAAGGAGAATAAAAAACATAAAATGCTATAAATAAATATAATGTTAATTAAATTATAAGTTAGTACTTACCAGAATAAAGTTTATAAAATATAAAATATAAATGTAAAAAGATTAAAAAGCTTAAGCTAAACAATAAAAACGTGTAAAATCTTTAACATGTCCAGATATTACCCTCTTCACAAAAACGAAGTAACAATACCTACAAACAAATATAAATTGAAAGTATTGCTCGTTTTTCTGAAAATTTATAACAGTATTTGTCGAAATGGTACTTTTAATTTTATTAGGAAATTATTGAACAGTTGTATTATAGAATGGGCCACATGTTTTTAAACATAACTCAAAAGAACGAAGTTCATGCTTATATCATATATTGTAGAACATGGGTGCCGTTTCTATAGCCTTCAAACATAGGATAATTAATCTAGCTGGTCACTGAGACATTTTTAGGTACTCTGGAAGATTAAAATTTATTGAGCAATCGATACTTAATTCTGGATTTACTGAACATTTAACATTACTCACTAATTTTGGATTTATAGATTATTACACTTTAAATTTTTCATCATAAATCCAACATAGTGAAGAAATATTTTCTGTTGTGATTATGATTAAGCAGCCATTACGAAATAGATGTTACTAAACGGCTACACACCAAAATGTAACAATATCCTTAGGTCTGCCTGGCTTTTAAATGAGATGTTTTAGTTTAAGTTTTAAATATAAATAAAATAATCAGCTGGACATTACTTAAACTTTACAGTTGTTTTAGTAACCGTGTTGCATTGAGAGGAAGAGCCCATAATGGGTACCTGATTATATCTTCGCAAAATATAAACTTATTTTTTCATACACGAAAATTCTAATTCGACTGTTCATAGTAAATAATAGTTTCAAAATAATAGTAGACCAGGCTTTCTTAGTACCTCAAAAACAATAAGCAAACAATTATTATTATTTTTGGAGATCCTTATCTAAGAAAAACTCATCCTCATCATATTTCCAAGATCCACTAATGTATGATAAGAAATCCGGTATTTGCAAGTGAAATAAGAATTCTCTAAAAGTAAAGTTACAACGTTATTGCTTAATTAAAACATAATTTAAAAAACTGTGAAGAGATAAGAAACTCTTTACAGAATACTTTTGCAACCGAAGCCTTGGAAGTTTAATGTTTAATAATATTGGAGTGGAATGTTATCCTTCGAAACTTTTTTATAATTTTTATAAAAAAATTGTAGGAGTCCTATGAATCTTAAAAAAGAGGAAACATTTGATACACAAAACATGCGGCCGGAATGGCTGTTTGTGTATATTTCACGTATTATTTTAAATAACTTTAACACTCGCACCAAGCATATCGTATGTATAAAAAAAATTTTGCAGTTATCACACAATGTCAATTGTAACTGTAACTGTTCAGACATTTATACAGAGGATATGTCTTGATTTAAATATTTTCTCCTTAATAACCCAAATGTAGCCGAAGCCTACACCAAAATCTATTTAAACAAGATATAAATATCCTTACCAAATTGAAAGTGTCAAAAATTTTCTGATGCTAGTCGATAAAAGACTACATTTTGATTCGAATTGTATATTGTTAAAAAAACACTAAAACATTAACACCAAAACCACTATACTGTACTCGACGCGCGTTCGCTAACCACGTTGGCGGCATCTGGAGATGATTAAAACTGGAGTTGGCATCATCTACAGACGATTAAAACTGGACACTGGTTATGTGGAAACTACGTCAGTGTTACCGTCAAACCAAAGATTCCAACCCCTTTCAAGATTAAAACATTAAATTTAGAAACAAAGTCCGAATTTTCTTATTTTAGTGACTTATTTATTATGAGGCGACCAACACGATCAACTTATTGTTGTTGAAATGAAGTATTAAGGAACACCTGATTTTTTACCAGAACGTGTTTTGTTAACCCCAACGAAGAAATAGTATATTACATACTCAGGCGGAAAATGTTTCATTACTGTCGAGCGTAGGGATGGTAGAAAATACTCGTAACAGGTATTGTGGAACAGGTATTGTTGAGGAACAGCCCGTAACTGGTATCTGATTCTTAAAATACCTGTTCCCGCATCCAACCTAGTATTTGAGTTTCGCACTCCGTCATATACAAGGGCTACAAGGCACGGTTGCGATTATTACTATAGCGGTCAACGCGTCAACGGTCGACGCCGAGTTATTAGAGAGTTTTTGAACCCCTTAAATTTTAGTACGTCGTTATCGTTATCGTTATTAATTCTCCATTTATTCATTCATATTTTTTCATACTACTTTTCAATTTAGAAGACAGTGAAAATCCGTTTCTATGACGCTGACATTATTATTTAATAAAGGGGGCATAAATTGTTGACTGTCACACTGACAGCAGTTGATTATTTTTGTAGTATTTGCTAAAAAACTAAAATCCAAAATTATTGTTATTGTAAACTGATTCTGTATAAATAAACATAAAATATAAAGGTTTTTCTGATGACTGATGCCTTGTCAAAATTAACGTCACTCAAACTACAAACATCACGTATCTTTCAGATGTTCCACCCTTGGGTGGAAAGTGATCACTTCCCGACCTGGACAGTAGCAACAGTTAGTAATGACTAATTTTCAAACTTCTAAAAAGTCAGTAATAACCTTATTACATATATGGTTGTGAATAAATGTATTTATTTAATATTTAAAATACTATTTTTAAATGCTAAAATTAATTTATAGCAGAAGTAGCAGTAGTCTGACAGTATTTTTTTAATATCTAGTTGTTTTTCATATTTCAAATATATTTAAAGAAATTACTCTATATGGTTAGACTTTTAAAATGGTCAAGCGAAGTTAGTAAAATCAAGAAAGTAAAGCGGTAGTGACAGGGACAATAGTGCCTGCTATTAATTAGTCTCTGCTGTAAGTTATTTACTTAGAATATATATAAACTTAGAACAATGTCCTTACTTTACAAAGATCAAATGTCGAAGCTCTTGTACATTATTGCATAGTATATGGTAGGTACTCTACAATATTAATACAAAGCAATACTTACTTATGAAATTCTTATCTAAGCATGGGTGGTAATTTCGACAGACTTTTCTGCTTAACCTGAATAAAGGGCGGCACTGGTTTGATTGTATTAGCACACAAACAAACCAGAAAAAACTTATACTTTGTATTACAAAATGAAGATAGAAAGATCAGTAAGTTACAAAAGGCTAAATAATTTGCGTTTATTATGTTAGTAAAATCTTACAACACTTACAAATCGTTCTGTTCATAAATTATAACGGTATAAACGAGAAAATCTTAATACAGATATTATTCAGGTACGTGAAGTAACCAAATACAAATGAGGTACATATCTGACTTCAATAACAAGATTACAAATAATGGAATATTTTTGCAAATTTAACTGCAGAAAACACTAATTATTTATAAACATTCAAAAGAACACTTAATAAAAGTTACGGAAAGAAATACTGATTGTCACACACACACACACTGCTATTAATTTAGTTTGATTTTAAACATAACTCAGGCTAATGGCTGATATAATATTTCGAACAAAGTTCTTTAGCTTCAAGACGGCAAACTTTTATACAGTAATAGAGAAAATGCTCACAGTAAAAGGTATCTAAGTCCATTAGATAGCAAAACAAGATAGATACGATACCTGAAGATAACAATAGTACAGTCTAATGAAGTTCGCAATTAATTAGAACAGCCAGCTGGCTGGCAACTTCGCTCTTTTTTTCGAGTTCTACGTAGGCTCCTATAGCAAAATCAGTTTTCATCCCGAAACTCCACCACTGCAATTATAATCTAAACTGCTAATGAGTACGGAGAGTGTTTCGCAATTCTCACACTATTAACTTCATACACTTTGCTTGTCTCCCTGGTCTCGCCATCTTGTCTCTTCCCTTTTTCGATGGTTGAGTACGCACCACTATAACTCATTCATTCGTCATGTTTTAGTAAAACAAAAGGAAATCATTTACACAACCAAACTTAGAAATAGTACGTATAAAACATAATATAACCACACACTGCATTAAAACAATATAGAAACAAGTATATAATATAAATATAGATAATAAGAATTGAAGCTTATATCAAGAAATATTTCTATTTAAAATTCAGCTCGTTATAATAGGATGCTTTTGTTGTTAATATGAGGTAACTGTAATATTTAACAAAATTGAAAATAAATATCAACGTTGCTATGATACTTTCAAAACCGTAACCTTAAATAATATTTTTCTCCAGCCCATGTTCTCTTTAGTGTCATTAAGCACTTCCTCATTTACTTTCAAAATGTTGATAATATTAATTTTGGGAATATTCTTGAAGTGTGCTAAGGATAATTCAGTTAAGTGAAGCGAAAGGGCTGGCCATTTCTTTGAAATCTGCTCGTTTTCGTAATCTTAATCCTTGCTTAATGTGACATTTTAGATCTGGGCACACTTACTTCAGCTAAATTCAGCTTACACAAGAATGCACTTATTCCGCTAACTTCTTTAATTAACTTGCTTTTGACACATAAATGGAAATTAGCGTTTACTTGAAAATAATAGTGACTCTTAGAACTTTATCTATAAGGAGCTTCCAGAACTTTATGTGCTTATGACAACTTTGATTACTTTTCTAAAATTATTTTCACGGGTTTTAACACTTTACACATTGTTATCCTGTTTATCAGAAGGAAGTTATCTTAAAATACCGTAGACAGGTTGCCGAGTCACAACTTTTGTGTCTTTAGAATTTGAAACAAAATTAATAGTTGATTAGTTGGTATTAAATACGATTACAATATTGAACAGAAGTACAAATACGAATAAATACGATTACGTACAGAAGTAAGAATTTTTGTAAATCACGGTTGTTTCAAATGCTGTCGGCTGTTACCAGTTAGTTCCATTTAACGGTTCCGTATTATTCCTGGTATGATGGTTGAGGAATACAAAACTGACGTTATCTACACGGAGTTTAAAGCATTTGACCGGGTTGACCACGTTAATAAAATCTTTTGGGACTTTTGGAACGTCAAAATATTTTATAAATTTACGAAAAGCCATTTTGACTCCCACAATTCAACATGTACTGTAACTTAGTTATAAATCTGATTGAGGTGCGGGTAACATATTATGATGTTTCTCAGGGAATAGTTTTGTCACCTCTGGTGCCTCTTTGATCAATTCATTTTTCTGTTGGCTTTTTGTTTCAAGCTGATGACATAAGGAACATTTCGCAGAAGTTCCAGTACTAAAGATTAAGTTTTGCTTCAGCACAACTTAAATCTTATTGGAGATTAACATAAATTGAATAATTTGCTTCTAAATTCTGGATAAATGTTACATAATGTGATTTACAACGAAACAAAATATGTTTACATTTGATCACCGCATATTCTTAGCAGTTTTCTTTAACGATCAGATCAATCTCTGCGGCCTTAGAGTCATATTTGATGACTCGTTGGCCATATTTCGCGTGCCATTTTATAAGGCCCTTGGTTTTACTATTAGAAATACAACAAACTTCATAACAAGAGCATAACATTGAAAACATTTGATATAACTACTGTAATCAGATCTATTTCTGAATATGAATTTATAATTTTATGTTCTAATTACTGCATAATTATTGACAATCTTCAAGATATGGAACGCCATTTCTTTAAACTATTTGCTCTAAGCATGATGGATCCTCAGATAGGTTTTCCGCAAGTAGAACTTTTAAATAAATTTCCAATTGCGTTCTTGAAAGACAGATGCTGCACTGCATATTTAAGCTTTATACATAAACTCAGCTATACATAATAACATTAACTGTAGTCATATTTTGGGTATGCTTAGCTCCCACCTTCTGTTGAACCACACAACAGATTGCCAACAGTATTTACTAATATAAAGAATTATTCTCCAATACATAACATATTATGTAATATCTATAACAAATTAGGCTCTATTATTGACGTTTGCCACGAACGGTTACGAACTTAAATTGTTCCTAATCTCACCTTTAAATTTGGAAAACTTAAAAGTATTATAAATCACTTAATATATCTTATTTTGAAAAATATAATCTTATATTTAACTATAATAGTTAGTTAATATAAAATAATAACTAACTAATTAACTAATATAAAATATTAACTCTATTATATTAGAAAATATTATCTATATTATAATATAAAACATAATATATTATGTTCAAGTAAAATATTGGCTGTGTACTCTATAGCTGAAACCTTATTTTAAATAACTATTTTATCTAATTTATGATATACAGAAATATGATTACGTTCTACTTCTAATCGTGTCTACTAAATATGAAATTAAATGTCTACGATTAACTAAAGTATTGATTAAAAAGCATATAGGTCACAAAATGCAGGTAGCAATAATGGTAAACATGGAAGAATTGTTGAAGTTACGAAAATGAGTTGGAAACACGCAGAAATTGAATAATAAATCACATAACCGTGGAAACGGTTTCTCAAATGAAAAAAGTAGAAGTCAATCAAATCGTGGATATTGAAGCATAATTTTCTAACTGTTTCACATTTGTAATAAATGTTTGTTTCTGGCGTATCCAAATTGCAAACATTAGGTATTTTATTTGTCTGAAATATGAGTAGGTATTTCTTTTTGCAATAAGTTATTACAATTGTTTTTTCAGTAGCCAGGTGTAGAATATGATTTGAAATATTTTTTTATATTATCTCATCAAGAAGGTCACTTGTTTACCTACTAGTTGATCTCCTGTTTAATATAATCCTTTAAAGAAAAAAAATAACGTAAAGTTGAACAGCAAATTGCAAATTGTAACGACCCTCTGTAAAGTTTGAGGTGCTTCAGTACTCAAATAAAAAAATTACATTTCAAAATACTCATAATTTTTTTGATAGTAAACAAGTTTTCATGGTAGTCTGAAACATACCATAGTCTCAATATTTTTACACACAATTCATTATTAAAATGAACTAATTTATAATACTAGGCTGCAACAAGTTGACATACTATACGTCTTAATAAGATATAAACACATGAAGAACTGATAATGTACTTATCAACATCAATAATTCGAGTTCTAAAATGATTCACTCTTCATGATGTCAGGCTTGACAATTACGGATTCTATTTGGTTAAAACTTCTCCACCTAATTTAGGTGTTTTGCTGTACCAATTTGTATCAGATAATTTTATTATAATAATGTGTTAGTTATTACCAAATCTAACGTTTACACATATACAGGGTGTTCCTTAATGTCATATCCATACTTTAGGAGCTAATTCCTTGTCCAATTTTATAATTAAGAGTACAAATAAACGTGTGTCCTAAATTGCCTCATTTTCGAGATAACAGGATGTCAAGATTTTTATAAAAAATGTTTTTTTTTATTAATATCTTGAAAAATCTTACATCGATTTGGATAAAACTTGGTCTACGTTGATTTGAAATAATAAGGAGCTTATTTTAACGTGGAAAGACTAAATTGCTATCTCCAGTGGCGTCCAAGAGGGTAACCTATTTGAAACTTATGGAAGAAAGCATTGGACGCCACTGATTTTTTACAAGTTTTGGATTATTTTTTTGCTGAAACAATTTCTAGTACCACTTTTTTCTTTCTTGCATTTTTCGTACCTTGCTTTCTTTTCGAGAAAAAAAAATAAAAAATAATACAGTGCATGTCTAAATGTTGATTATGTTAAAAGTAAAAAAACTGGGATATCCCCATTGTTATAGGAGTTTAATATTTACAAACATTAGAAAAAATGTAGGATACAAACCTAAGTAATAACTACAAATGACTTCAAACCTCGGAGCTTCAAACCTTGACACCATGTATCTCGAAAACGAGGCAATTTAGGACGCACGTTTATTTGAACTCTTGTCATTCAACGAGACAATCAATTAGCTCCTACAATATGGATATGGCATTAAGAAACACCCTGTATATTGACTAGGTGACACGGATCAGGTCGGACATTATTCTTTCTTTTATTCAAGGTTTAGTAATATTGCGAAGCATATGATTTATAACTGCTAAATTAAAATTGAAATAAAGGTTTATTGCATACAAAGAAAATAATGTCTTCCAAATAATTTATTTATATCTAAAAGATGTGCTTAAGTAAGAAGCTGACGTATTTTCCCATCAATATTAATAATCCTTTGGAATCATACGATTATTGAGTGTTCTATTTTATCAGTATATGCTCCTACATTTCTCGGCAAATTACAAAATACCTACGGCGCTGCCTAGATTCCCTACAAATTCGTTTTGCTTAAACATTTTTAGAAAACCAGTCCTCAGTGATTTTTAAACTGGAATAACTATTGACGCTTAATCAATTTATTGCCCAAATAAATCATCCAATTTTAAGTCTCCAAAAAGGGATATGTAAGGTTAATATAATTCTTCCTAAATGATTGAGTGGATTTCTGCTCTTGGGGATAATACGAGTAGCTTGTGCTAATTCCGAAGCAGCATACAGGACAAAGCGCGAATAAAACCATTGTCCTAGAATATTCCAGGATTAGCATGTATAGAGATTTGAAACAGTCATTTGGTTCACTGAGCTTTTATTTAGATAACCTGACCCGTGGACGATTGCTGATTTCGTTAATACCCGACCCTGGTTCATTTTTAATTTGGGTTAAAGCTTTTAACAGAAAAGTACAATGCTCTAATCAAGTTTACAAATTATACCTTTCCTGCTTTTCATGATTTACGAGTATTTTCGTTTGAGTTGCCGTTTTATATTGATAAGGGTATTATGGTTGGTAGCCGATTCATAATGTTTTATAACTCATATACTGTCTACTATACTGTTTGTAACATGTTACTCCTTTGGGTGGTTCTTAGAATAAGTGAGACGTTCTTTGGTGAAACAAATACTAAGTTATAAAAACTATTTTTTTCAAGATTTACGAGTATTTTAGTTTGAGTTGCAGTTTTATATGGATAAGGGTATTATAGTTAGTAGTCGATTTCTCGTAATGTTTTATAACTCATCTACTATCTACTATACTATTTGTAACATAAATGTAACTGTACTCCTTTGGGTGGTTCTTAGAATAAGTGAAACATTCTTTGGTGAAACTAATAGTAAGTTAAAAAACTATTTTTTCAAGATTTACGAGTATTTCAGTTTGAGTTGAAGTTTTATATTGATAAGGGTATTATAGTTAGTAGCCAATTTCTCGTAATATTTTATAACTCATATACTGTCCACTATACAGGGCGCCCTATTTCTTGACCCGTTGCATGGGTAACTTTTTTATTAGTAGAGATACAAAAACGCTTAAATGAGCAAATTAGTGCAGTTTCGTATTAGTAATTCTACGGTAAGGCGAAAAATTATATACGGAGGAAGGTTGAAAAGTTATTGACAAAAAACGAAAAATCCAACTTTTCTATTATCCCTCGTAGCTCGTTAATTTGAGAAGTTAGAGAAAAATGCTTCACATGTTTTTTGCAGTATTTTTCAAGTAAAATGACATGCACTTGCTACTTTTTATATATCTCTTAAAATGGTTGAGAATCACAGTAAAATATATTTTTTTTAAATGTAATGGATAGGTGGCTGTGACATTAACCGAAAGTCCCCTTTTTTCTCTTTCAGATGATATAACATAGTCCATATTTTATCCTTACAAAAGTAATAATAATCGTTGTTTTTAAAGAAAGTTTATTGTCACATCAAGAATGCTATGGATTATGGAAAAAAAGAATGTTTTGAGAACAGAAATTATTAATTAATTAATTATATTGAAGTAAATGTTCGAAATGACCACCATCCTGTTGGATACATAGTAAGCAACGTTTCTGGATACTTCTTAAAACATTATTTATTGTATGTCCATGTATGCTTCTAATTGCATCTTGAATCCTGACTTTTAGATCCTCTATATCTAGAGGAGCTGTCACTTAAACTTTATCTTTCAATAACCCCCAAAGAAAGAAATCTAAGGGGGTCAAATCAAGTGTTCGCGCTGGCCAATCGATATCCATTCTATTTCCTATAACATTATCAAACTGTTCATGTAAATATTGTTTTACCTCGCGGGAATTATGCGCAGGTGCTCCATCGTGTTGGAAGTATTTAAGATTTCTAAAAATATGAAGTGGTAATTCATTTAAATATTCCTCTGTTAGAGTATTCCTTAGAAAATGAAGGTAATTATTCGCATTCAAATTATCTTCGTAAAAATATGGGCCAATAATTTTGCCACAAAAAATTCCACACCACACATTTATCCCAAATTGACGTTGATTTCTTCTTTCAGAAACAAGATGTCGATTTTCTCGGCACCACATTATGTTATTATGGCGGTTAAAAATACCATTGTTGGTAAATCTACTTTCATCACTGAATAAAATCTTTTTCCAGAAGTCTAGATCCTCTTCGCATTTTGAAATGTACCATCGACAAAATGTCATCCTTCTTTGATTATCAGCTGGATATAAAGTATTGCATATGGAATAATGATAAGGCTTTAAATTGTTACCTTTTAAAATAGCTCTTACAGTTTCCTTGGAAGTGTTGCAGTGATGTGCAATTTCTGCAGTTGAAGAATCAGGTTTAAAATTTACATAAGCCAAAACATTTATTTCAGTGTCTTCATTGAAGTTTCTTTCATCCTTAGGCTTTGAAAAAGAACCGTATAATCGTATATTATTTTCCAGCTGTCTAAATATTCTATGATGGGGTTGTCTTCGTTCCATGTAAGTTTCAAAATAAAGATTCGCTGCAGCTTGTGCATCTCGATTTTGGTTATAATAACAAAATAGCATATCATTTTTCTCTTCGTTGGTGTACATATTTGCAACACTATTATTTTGTATGCAGTATTAATAATAAACAATAAACTACTTAACAAAAACTAAAAATGTCACTTATGATCTGTCAATAATTAAATGCCAACTAGACGTTTTTAAAAATATCAGGAATCTTATTTTTTGTTTTATTTCCATAGCATTCTTGATGTGACAATAAACTTTCTTTAAAAACAACGATTATTATTACTTTTGTAAGGATAAAATATGGACTATGTTATATCATCTGAAAGAGAAAAAAGGGGACTTTCGGTTAATGTCACAGCCACCTATCCATTACATTTAAAAAAAATATATTTTACTGTGATTCTCAACCATTTTAAGAGATATATAAAAAGTAGCAAGTGCATGTCATTTTACATGAAAAATACTGCAAAAAACATGTGAAGCATTTTTCTCTAACTCTTCAAATGAACGAGTTACGAGGGATAATAGAAAAGTTGGATTTTTCGTTTTTTGTCAATAACTTTTCAACCTTCCCCCGTATATAATTTTTCGCCTTACCGTAGAATTACTTATACGAAACTGCACTAATTTGCTCATTTAAGCGTTTTTGTATCTCTACTAATAAAAAAGTTACCCATGCAACGGGTCAAGAAATAGGGCGCCCTGTATTGTTTGTAACATGTTACTCCTTTGGGTGGTTCTTAGAATAAATGATACATTCTTTGTCACTAATACTAAGAACTATTTTTTCAAGATTGACAAGTATTTTAGTTTGAGTTGCAGTTTTATATTGATAAGGGTATTATGGTTAGTAGCCGATTTCTCATAATGTTTATAACCCATACTCTATCTACTATATTGCTTGTAACATGTTAATCCTTTGGGTGGTTCTTAGGACAAGTGAGAGTTTCTTTGGTGGGACTAATATTAAGTTATAAAAACTATTTAAAACTTTAAATTAACAATTTACAACATAAACTTCAAACTATATAGAGTCTAGAAACAAAAAAGTTGTATTTTAATGAGCTTAATCTTTAACCTTATATAAAACTTACTAAAAACCAGTGGCGTGCCACACTTTACGAGCCACGTGTAAGCTGAGTTTCCCTCCTTGATATCATTGGAATAAATTAGTAAAATCTAATTAGATCAAAACATGTTCGTAACATGTTTTCTTTTTTTGTGCAAATAATCTCCTCCTGATTTTTTCAAAATATTAATAAATCATCACGTATATATTTATTTGCATTTAAATAGCATCTAGAGTTAGTTACTAAATTTTATCACAACTTTCGAATATTTTTAAAATGTTTGCTTTTTCATTTCAACTGGTTAATATATTAAACATGTGGACTTTATGATATGGACTCTTTTGAAGTAACCTTTCACATTAAATTGAGGTACAATTTTCCATCCTGATGTGCTTCAATAGGTATTAGCTGGAAATCCCAAGCAACAGTTTTAATTAAAAATATTTTATGGCTTGCTAGTGTACAGAGCAGTCCATTTTTTATGGGAATCCAGGGTATCTCGGAAACTACAAGATGCATAACAAAACCGCTTGCACATCCTCGAGCTACTTTTTCCAGTTTGACTTAATGGTGAAATCAGATCGGGTCTACTTTGTTTAGGTTTTGAGATACAGGACATTTCTGAAATTTTGCCTTTTTCGTCAAGGCCCTGTAACTTTTTTATTTTCAGACCTACAAAAAAAGTTTAAAGGGGAAAGTTTTAGATATTTTTAAGTGGAATCCATTGGCGTAGCAAATTTTTTTTTATTGCGTCCCGTTTTTTAGATACAGACCAAACTTGTGTTTTTTTAAATGCAACACCCTGTATATTTCTAGTTAATTCGAAAGAACTTTCAATTCTGGTTACAGTAATATATAATAAATAGGGGTTTATTTGAATTTAAGTACCTTTATTAAACATTTTTATGGTTAAATGGGGGGGAAACGCGTATTTCCATTGATTTATTTCCTTATAAACTACATTGAACTCCTGTTTAATGTTATACTTAATATCTTAATAGTAATATAACCAAATACGGTTATATATAATTTATATTTGTAAAAATATTCGACATTTTTATGTTTCCATAATTAATTATTATCTAGTATTCGGAAATATTTAAATCTTTATATAAAATAGTGTGTTTAATTAAATCAAGAGTTTAATATAGTTTATAAGGAAATAAATCAATGGAAATACGCGTTTCCCTCCATTTAACCATAAAAATGTTTAATAAAGGGACTTAAATTCAAATAAACCCCTATATAATATATATTACTGTAACCAGAATTGAAAGTTCTTTCAAATTAACCAGAAATATATAGGGTGTTGCATTTAAAAAAACACAAGTTTGGTCTGTATCTAAAAAACGGGACACAATAAAAAATAATTTGCTACGCCAGTGGATTCCACTTAAAAATATCTAAAACTTCCCTCTTTAAACTTTTTTGGTAGGTGTGAAAATAAAAAAGTTACAGGGCACTGACGAAAATGGCAAAATTTGAGAAATGCCCTGTATCTCAAAACCTAAACAAAGTAGACCCGATCTGATTTCACCATTAAATCAAACTAAAAAAAGTAGCTCGAGGATGTGCAAGCGGTTTTGTTGCGCATCTTGTAGTTTTCGAGATACCCTGGATTCCCATCAAAAATGGACTGCTCTGTACATGGACAGCTCAAGATGTAGGTAAACGTACATCCACTTACACAGAGCAATGATTCTTGGATAATGTAAAATTTCAATAATGCCCTTAAACTATTTTAAATGTGTTTTTATATATTTAGATTAAAAAAGTAAATGTTAAAAGTTAAGTAATTAAAAATTCGATGAAAAAACGTATTACTTGATAAGAAAGAAAAGTTCAAGTAGCCGCTTGGACAACGAAAACTACTAACACAAGTATAAAGATATATACAGTAATTTCACTCGGCAAAATCTCTTTGATGTTGGTGTCCTTAAGTTTTGTTTTTTTAACCCCCCAAAAAGACCACTGCGCATACTGCCCAGGTACAATCATGCGCATTAATGACCGTTTTTAGTAGATACGCACAGGTCCGGACTATTATTTTTTGAAGAGTCAAAAGGGTGGCTTATAACAAAAAGTTATGTTGGCAGCTTATTGAACTGCTTTAAACAAATATACGGTAATTTCTAATAACAAGATGGTAACAGGTTACCTTTCTTCCTCCTTAAGAAACCTAAAGAAACTAAGAAATGGATTTTTCTCAGAATTTCGTTTACAAATGAAACAATATTTTGGAGCCATGTTACACACAATAAAAAACACTTATCAAAATCACAAACACAAACGCCTAGACACACAAACGTATGCTGATTACCTGTAAAGCAAATGTGCGCCCATCATGATACAATAAAGGAAGGTATGATATTGCGCATATCCCTCCCACATCCGTGTCGTCACCGAGAGCGCAAATTTGACATTTTATACAGTGTTTACATATGTAAAGATGTGAAAGTTTCGTGGTTTTTACTACATTTTGTCCTCTAAATTCATTTTTTTTGGCAGAGTATTTGTATAATTCTAGTGTATACTAATTATAATCATATGTGAGTATAGTTAAAGTTAATTTTATATTAACACGTACCTAAACTAAAAGTGCAATAAAAATGCGTTGTGCTGTGTGCTTGTATAATAGTGATAATCGGAACCAAGAGCCCAATAATTTAAATAATATTAGGTAATTATATTGCTATGATATTTAGACAATGTAAACATTGCACTATCTATTATGTTACAAGGTTTTTCACGTTTCCACGGGATGAAGTAATAAAGAAACTGTGGGTGGTAGCTTGCTGTCGAGCAGAAAAGTTTAATGTACATACTGCCAGAATATGTTCCAAACACTTCACCGATGATGATTATGAGGTAAATTTAAAGCCTGTAATAAATTATATAACCTGTAATAGATATGGTTCTGTAATGTGGTCATTAAATAAAAAAAAATGAGAAACATGTAAAATTTTCGAATAATTAAAAAAAAATGAATACATTTAATAATACAGTCAATTTAGAATCTTAACCGAACTCAAGGAACAATTTTCACTTTTAGTCGTAGGTGTAAGGCGAACGGCGAAATATATGTAGGTATTAAAGTTAACTTGTTGCCCACATCCTATGTTTATGAAGCGTTTATCCTATATTTAAGTACTAATCATTTTACACACGAATCAGAATAACTAATTACTTATAATAAAAATTTCAATAATCACCGATAACAGTTATTATTATTGAAGTAGGTAAGAAATTAAAAGAGCCAATTTTAAACCACCAGGGATTACCAGGGCATTTTGTATATGATAGGTACCTACCATATGGAGTATATCTAATCTGTGCTTATGATTATTAAAGAACACATTTAAGGACACTGGTTAAATTTCCCAATATTTTCCTATTCGGGACACTGTTTTGTGCCAATTATATGAAAGTTTTGATAATGTTTCCATTGAAATCGTATATAACATTTGTATTTAGCGATCATTCTGCGCTCTCGGTGACGTAATGCGCACAGCGGACGCGAATGTCATACCTTGTACTTATTATATCATGTGCGGCCATAGAATAGCGTACGCCGGCCCATTTTTCCCCTTCCACATCTCTACCAACGCGCATACTACCCAGGAGCAGACATGCGCATTAAAAATTTTTGTACAAAAAATTTAAAGAGTAAAATTACCGTATATATCTTTATACTTGTGCTACTAATGGGCCCATTCAGGGAAACATAGCACTCCAGCGCTTCAGCGCTTTACCGCTTCACGTTCGCTGAATCGACATTTTAAACGCAAGCTTAAAGTGACATAATTTTCAGTAATTTGTATTTTGTAATTATTATTAATAATAATTAATATTATCCATAGATATTTTGTGCGTAAACCCATAGACGTAAACCTAAACTATATTAATTTTATCGCTTGATGGAACTATTCAGCGATCCAGCGGGAAAAATATATGCTTTTCCGCTTTAATAAAGCGCTGCAGCGCTTTAATACAGCGCTCCAGCTATTTGAATAAAGCGCGGAAGCGCTGCGGTTCCCTAAATGCGCCCAATGTCTTGTGTGCCATTACTGCCAATAGATGGCATCTGTATTTTCTTGATATTCCAGCTCTTAGGTCGGTACGCACCGTGTAACTGAACGTTGTTCTGGTTCTCTAATTTACGAAGGTTCAGAACCTGCGCAGAACTGTCAACGTATTAATAAAAATCCAGAGCTGTTCAGAACTCGTCTAGATCCTAGAAAAACCAAAACGCGCTTATGCAATTAATTGTATCGTACTCTGTTGGCGTAGTAGCACATGTATTAGTAAATTAAGCAGATAAGTAGATGACGGATCACGTCCGAAGATACCGATAGACTTGTGGCTTATTTTTCATGAACTGCAAACTCCTCATGTTAAAAATGTAGATTTCTTAACATACAATTAATAACTGATGAACAGTTTAATTAAAGAACACTTTATGATGCTGAAAATTTAATACCTATTTAGGATTTACTAATGTAGTATTTATTTAGTGGTATAGTATTTATTATAGTAGAATTTTCTAACTATCCTTTGGTAAGAGTAATACCAATCTGTATTGTCCTTCCCTATACATATCTCTTTTTGTTTTTATGTTATTAAGACTCTTACATAATTACAATATCAAAAATCTTTAAATTTTTTTCAAAAATGCCTATAAATAAAGTGACAGCAGTATTCAGTAACAATAAACAATTAACCGATGACAGATAAGTTGTTTATTTTTAGACATGATGATTTTGTTTTGCTTACAATTTCATAGCCATCTTTGCAATAAACTTAAACACATTCGTTATTGTAATTAAAAGTCTCAATGACATAAAAACGAAGAGAGATAGGTGTCTCTTACGCCACTGACTAACGATTAAAATAATACGATATTTCGATGTCCCACTGATTTCTCTACAAAAAAATATACTTATATTTTTTTACAAAACACACCGTTACGGAGTAAATCGATATTTTATGAAACCATGTCGTCCTTTCCTAACAAAATAATACCTTAAATTAAAATTACCAGTATAATTTTATTTTACGGTGCCTATTATTACTGAACTTAAAAGCCGTACTTAGTATTTTTGCAATAGAAAAATGTTAAATTGCCAATATTTCGAAAACTACAAATTTTCAGAATAGATAACCTTATACAAAGTTACCCTTTACAACAATTGTAACATTGGCATGACTGTTCTGTGTAACTGTGTTCTGCCGAAATCATGAGTGATATTAAATTAGAAACTAATCATTTTCATGCGGTAAACATTCACCTTTGATGTGTGGTGTTTAATTTTCTGATGATGTAGGACGATTATTATGTTTAATGCCTGTGCAAACACTGATGTATGTACACGTTCTCCTGCCAATTAGGAAATTGTTATGCAGATACAGGTTCAATCTATTTCGGTAATCTACCATAAAATCGTTAACTATGAAATTGATAGCATGTTAACTAAACCGTTTTTAATACAAGAAATAACCCACTACCCACTACAGATTTCATTAAAAAAAAAAACATCTTAAACACACCACAGTAATGAAGAACCTCCCTTCTGAATGTTATTTCTCCCCTGGCGGGATTCGAACTCGCGCCGCAATATACCTACAAACTACAGCCCTATCGAACACACTGAGCTGAGGTTACCAAATATACCAAACCAAATTTATTGAATCTGTTTCACTTCGAACGTACAGGGTACTTGTGCTCGTGATAGGTAATTTATATTTAATGACTTACTGAAAAAATGCAATTATTTAATAAAAATTTCAAAATAGATGCACTGATCATTGATTTCCGTGTATTTGGTTTTTATTTGTGTAACTATTTCCATTTATGAAATTTAGAAAAAAATTTAGAAACATTAAATGGCGGACAATGTGCGCAATTTTTGTAACCTTCAAGGGAGCTATGCAATTTATCGCAACCCGTCACATTTCGTAATATCCACTTAAGAAGCTAATTTCATTACCAAAAACATGGGTTAGCTAATTAAAAATTAAATCAAACATATTGTTACTAGAACACGCCCACCTATGACATATGATGCCGTTACACCCTGTATAACACGGCGATTCCTTTCCCTTTCCTTTAGGCGATTATATTCTGCGACCTGAGTAAGGCATTCGATTGCGTTCAGCACCGAATTTTGAGAGATAAACTATATAAATACGGTGTGAGGGGTAGAGCACATGACTGGCTTACCTCATATTTAAATAACAGATTACAATGCGTGAAAATCAAAAATAAAGGAAATACAGCTATGTCTAGTTCGGAAGTTAATGGAAGTGGAGTGCCACAGGGATCAATATTGAGGCCATTATTGTTTTTATTATATATAAATGAACTTCCCCTTATTTTACCTGAAGCGTTCACTTCCCTTTATGATGATGACTCCACACTATTATTTAGTGACAAAAATCCAAATATTGTGCAGGATATGATTTCTAACGCACTTTTAAAATTCTCTGCCTGGTCCAGTGATCAGTCTCTACTATTTAATACAAATAAAACAAACTCCGTCTTATTTCACACTCGACAAAAAACTAACCTACCTCATTTAGATATATTCATTAATGACTCAAATATTCCAAACATGGATCATGTAAAGTTCCTTGGAGTAACTTTTGACTCTGATTTGTCGTTCAGGACTCATTGTTTCAATATATGCAGATTACTAAATTCTAAGTGTCACCAGATAAGAAATTTTGAAAAAAACTCTTAAAGCACAGCGTCTTCGTCTATTTTACTGTAGTGAGATACAGTCCAGAATTGTTTATGGAATAACTGTTTGGGGTGGTTCTCCGTATTTAAAGGAAGTTTTTTTGTCACAAAAAAGATTTATAAGGTGTATTAGGAGTGCTCCTCAAAATTGCTCCTGTCGAAATTTGTTTAGTGAATTAAAGTTATTATAAAAAAAATGTTAGTTTTTAGAAACAAAAGTAAATTTATATGTAATAGTGATTGTCATACGATACAAGATGCAAATCAAATTTCTCTATACCGTACCATCGTCTGGAAGTATCTGGGAGGTCTCCTGATGTAATTGGTAAAAAGCTCTTCAACTTTCTTCCACAAAATCTCAAAAATATCAATGCCTTGCTGGAATTCAAAAAACAAATAAAACTTTTTCTATTAAGGATGTGTCCATATTCAATTCAAGAATTCTATGATAATACTTAATACATTATTTGTGAAGCTTGTGTGATGTGACATGTTTATTTTAATATGTTTGTGTTTATGTTTATGTATGGCATGTTTATTTTAATATAATTGTGCATGTAGATTTGACGTTTCCTATGTAATTTCTATTATCTCTTGGAATAAAAGTATTTGATTTGATTGATTTGATTGATTGAACTCATTCATTCATTGAACCAAAGGGCCCATGTTCAAATTCATGAAACTTTTTCAAGGTAGCTGCCTAGACTTGTACTGGAAGTCACCATTAACTTTATTTTAAATGGGATACTCGTTCTCATTGCATATTTAAAATTAAATTCTGCTGTACTGTTTTACTGTAGGGGCTGTGAAGTGTAAGGCTTTACTGTATGGGCTTATCCATACCAAGTTAAGTTTTCAACTATCTCAATTTTTTTAAATTGTCATTTAAGGTAGTTTGACACTGAAAATGGAAATCACCTTATTGACAGTGTAATACAGGGTGAGTTTTTTTCGATGTTTAGTGTATGGATCTGGGAAAGTATAAGAGATACAAAAAAGTTTAAATGAGGAAAGATGTGCAGTTTTATGATCCTTATTAAATGTTAGTTTTATTTTTTGAAAAAACGTCATGGTTGACTAGATATTTGGAAAAATCCGAATTCGGCCAATTCCATCAGATGCGTGTAGCTCCGTTGCTATTTATTTTACAAAAAAACTTTAAATTACAAAGTTTCAGGTTTTTGCAGTGCTAATAAGACAGGGTGATCAAATTGTTCGTGTACACTTTCGTTTTTAAGTTATAACATAAACTTCAAGTTTTTTAAATATAAACCATAGTTCTATGAGCTAGAAAAAATTGTCATTTTTTATGCTTTCCAACGATATAATATTTGGTATTGTTATTTTGAAAAATGGTGAACTGCAGCCGTTTTTAACTTTTCAAATGCTCGTTGACGTAGATGGCTGTGAAAATTATACGCAATTCAACGGATAAAATCAGAACGATTGGTCGGCATTGCGTGCGCACCTCTGTATGGTTCAGAGCACCGGAGCAGTGTGCGACAGGCATATTTTAAATAAAACAATAATAATAACAACAACCGGATTTATTATCAGAAAGAATTTAAAATTATACTGATGGAAGTCATTTGTGATAACCATTATTTATTTTAAGGATATTAAAGAAATTGTTCAAAAAGTCCACCGTTATTATTAATGCACAAGATACATCTTTTTGAAACAGAATTTGAGGCTTTTCTCACAGAACGCCTATCAATATTGTTAAAAGCTTCCTGGACAGCTTCCATAAGATCCTCTAGTTGGCATGTGAGTAAACATTTCGATTGTTTTCACAGCCATCTACGTCAACGAGCAATTGAAAAGTTAAAAACGGCTGCAGTTCACCATTTTTCAAAATAACAATACCAAATATTATATCGTTGGAAAGCATAAAAAAGACATTTTTTTCTAGCTCATAGCTAACTATGGTTTACATTTAAAAAACTTGAAGTTTATGTTATAACTTGAAAACCGAAGTTTACACGAATAATTCGATCACCCTGTCTTATTAACACTGCAAAAACCTGAAACTTTGTAATTTAAAGTTTTTTTGTAAAATAAATAGCAACGAAGCTACACGCTTCTGAAGGAATTGGCCGAATTCGGATTTTTCCAAATATCTAGTCAACCATGACGTTTTTTCAAAAAATAAAAGTAACATTTAATAAGGATCATAAAACTGCACATCTTTCTTCATTTAAGCTTTTTTGTATCTCTTATACTTTCCCAGATCCCTACACTAAACATCGAAAAAAACTCACCCTGTATATAAACAGATCTGCAATCAAAACGTATTATTTTCAAAAACAAAGTTTTATATTTTTTCTGTTTTCTGGTGAAAAATTCAATACTTGTATACAAGACAAACTTATAATTGGTGCAATGTTTGACAAAGACTCACAGGAGGACCGCTCTTCTCTCTCAAGAGAGGGCGGTCGGACCCAAATAGCCTTAAACCTATTTATAATTTATATAAGTATCTGCCTAATAAAGACAACTTTTTTTACTTCCCTTTTTCGTTATATAATCTTCTTTTTTGTATTATATATGGCTGAAATATAAATTGTTATGGTTTAGTTATACATGGTGTCCCAAAAACATGAATAGAAACTTTGGCAAGGGACATCAAAACAACATTTTTTCGTAAGTTTTGGCAAGAAAAAGAAACTTGGTTACTGTAGGGAAATAATACACAATATACAAATAAAATAAGACTAGCACAAGTTGAGAATTGCACAATATTCACTTCGAAGTGCAGAAATATCTCAAAATTAAAGGAAGTATGCCTAAATTTAATAAAACCATATGTTTATCAGATACCAAATCTGATCTTAAAAGGGATTGGAACCTTTGTGAAGATAACGCTGACATCTCCAGATGATGCCAACTTGGTGGGCTAAACGCGCGTCGAGCGCAGTATAATGTTTTGGTGTTATGTGGAAAACTACGTCAGTGTTAAATTCGACTTTACCAATTATTGTCTATGGAAACATATATTGTGCTTTATACCAGGAGTTTCAAAATGTCGGTATGCACCATTCTATATAATTCTGTAAAAATATACCTACAGGCGGATCTAATTGTAAATGATACGTTCAAATGGCGTATATTTAAAACAGTTGCCGAAAATGGCCTTTGGAAAATCAACAATATGATATACCGGGTGGAACCGGAAAGTGGCGGGCCCCTGTGCCACTTTCATTTTGTAAGATATGGCAAGAAATTTTTGAGAGTCCTTACCTAATAGACCAAAAAGTACATATTGAAGAACAATATAAAAATAATTCAGTCGCTTCCGCTGAAACGCCAACTTAAATGAAATGCCTTGTATACTTTTACATGTTTGGACACAGCGTATTTTTTTATAACTACTAGTACCATTTTTATATTTGACAGTTGAATGTAAATATTTTCAATTTTTTATATTTGCATCTAGAGTGATGATTCATGAAAATGAAAACTTAATATCACCAAAAAATTAGTATGTCATTTGGCATATCACAATGTTCCTTTTCACTACCTGTAATAAAAACAAAAAATATTCTCTTTTAATATAATAATTTAATAATTTAATAATATTTAATAATTTCTTTCAAAAAATTATTTTATTTAGATGAAGGGTGTAACGGTTCAATCGATAAAAAAAAATCACATCTCTTTACCAACCATAAAATACTGAAGGATACACACCCTATAAAATTTTTTGAAAACGTTTGAAGTAACGTAATAAAGAACAATATTGAAAGATTTAAATTTTGACATTCAACTGTTAAAAATAGAAAATAATGGTAGGTATACTAAGTAAATGCAAAAATTGCGTTATATCAGGACATTAAGTGTTTCCTTCTTATAGTAAATCTGATTCAAATTCGTCAAGTTTCGTAACCTGTAACTTTTAAATTTGTACTCGTTTTGTAAGTTCAAAATCTTACAGATTTTGAACTTACAGGATATTTAGGTTTCAGTAATCTACATATACCTAAGTAGACATGTCGACTGTTAAAAAAGCCAATAAATAATATAACACGCAATGCAAAATTTTCTGCCAATAAAAATATATGACTTGAAAAAAGTGTACAGTTATTAATCTGATTTATTAGCGGACAACCTGTATCCTGTATCCCTGCAACCTGTAATTCGATATAGGTACATGGCTCATGACTCATTAGTGCCTTCAATATGGAGCTCCTTTAGTTAGCGTTAGGGTCAAAATCTTACATAGTTATAGCTAGTTAATTTGGTTGCCTGATCGGGCGCACTAGTGAGGTAATTTGAAGGCGAGTAATTCGATAAAGCCGTTCATTGCGAAGCTAATTTCCGTAATGCCTATTGTAAACCGGCAGATAAACAGTACGGCTAAACCTTTCCTTTAGGCAATTTAATCTCTACAAAAGAGACTTAGGACAATATATACAACCCGAATAAATTAAACTTTTTGTTTTAAGATTTTATCTCAACTAACAACGACCCCTTTTTAATCTGGTTTCTGCACCTTCTGTTGAATGCCATGATTTATTTAAATTTATTCAAATTACGATAAAAGCAACACACAACCACTGAATAACTATAGTGTTTTTGTTTATTTTTAATATGGGAAAGTTTTACCTAATCCAAAAGTTTTAAATTAGGTATATTTTATTAATGTTGGAAATGTTATAACAGGAAATTCAAACTAGTTCCTAAATAGTTTAGATACAGTAAAGTTTACGATCTGTTACGTCTGTTAATTTTAAAAATTTCCATGAAATGTAGGTAGGTTATGTAGGTAGGTATAGAAGATCTCCACTTTTCACGTTTTAAAACCTTGTTGATGCTTTATATTTTCTTCTAATTTCAATGACACGTAATAAATACAATTTTTTTCAAAAACCCCTACGTATACCAAAACGTATATTTTTTACGTATACCAAAAGAGATCCATAGACATCAATAAATTTAACATTGAAAATATTTATTTCTGCATTTAATTTTTACTCTTTTTAATCTAGTGTATACATCATTTATTTAAGTTAGTATAAGAATAACACATGCTCACTGAATAACTGAATTATTTTTGCATACCCTTAGCATCATGAATTTGGGTTTTAGCTAATCGTAAAATTTAGTTCTGAATCGATTAAGTAAAATTTATAATGTATGTGATAATTTCCTATTGTGAATGCTTAAAAGGTATGGTGGAAATATTTTGTTTATTTCAAACAATTAGTTATAATTCAATTATGTATAACGCTTTTCGCCCCTCCCTGTCTCCTCAAATTTTTAAAATATTCTTAAATTTGAAGTTACCACCTTATGATTTTCTAGTAGTTTACAAATATGGTACGTAACAACTTTTTCTTGTAATGTGAATTATATACAGGGCATTACTCAGTATGGAATTCTTCTGATCTCTGTTATTATTACTGTATTACGTTATTATTAACAGCATTATCTTTAGTCAAGATTCGTACACAATAAAGTGATCATGATCAATCTTCCAAATAGTTCATCCATTCCTGAAGGTATCTTCTCTATTGTTCCGAAACGTTGTGCTCTATAATTAAGTTTATCGTTATCGATGCTTATGGAAAATGCTTTCATTTTTTCTGGAAAACAAAGTGATACCTGACCAACAATATGGCTTCTTTCCCGGTAGATAAACGACCACTAATCTTTTGTCTTGTTTGTAATCTTTAGACAAAAATGGTTGTTAATGTCATATATTTGGATCACTCCAAACAATTCGATAAAGTTCCTTTTAATCGACTAATTAAAAACCTCAAGCACTGTGAAATAAATGGCGCTCTTCTGAACTAGATTTTCGATTTTCTGATTTTCTTACCAATCCTAAATTTAAAGTTAAAATGGTCAGTTACTTCTTAGAGTTCAAAGGCGGTTTAAGTGAATTGCCTCAAGGATCTGTTTTATACCCCTTATTATATCTGATTTACATAGCAGATGTACTGATCACTAAAATTTATGGAAATCCATTTATGGAATTGAATCAGTTGGAACATGACCTACTCATTATTCGATGGTGTGAAAATGGACTAATTCCATTAAACTTTAGCAAATGTGTAGTTTTACATGTAGGCAGGGATAACCAACGTCTCAACTACTCCATCATTTCAACAAATATTATTAAAGTTAAAGTTAATAAGAACCTTGGCGTATATATTTGTTACATCTGATCTCTCCTGGTTACATCACATTTCTCAGCAAATGTAAACGATCTCTATATCTAATTATGAAAGCGTTTCCTAAACCCTGCATTAAGACATGTGCATGTTTACATAAAATGTATATTTGCCCCTTACTTGATTATGGACCATCTGCGTGGACACCTAAATTGGTGCGTAATAGGCAACTTATTGAATTTTTTCAACGTGCGGCAACTAAACTTCCATATTATGGAATTATTAGGCCATCTTATGAAGACCGATTACAAATTTTTTGTATTATGTCGGAAGTAATGTTGCAAAAGTGATGTCTTCAATAGAAACACTGACATCCTTCTCCGCGGGCACTCTTATAAATTCAACCACGAACATTATCACTGTACTGCGAGGGAAATTTTTTTTATCAATGGGGTATTTCACATGTAGAATTCATTGCCTGATAATATAGTATTAATATAGTAGATAGTAGATAGTTTTTAACTCTTTTATACTCTTATTTGTATAATATTATTGTTTCGTTATTTATTTATTTTACTGAACAAATATCGACGTATCTGTTATCTGCGCATGAAAAACTAAAATAGTCTTGATTTTATAAATTGAATTAATAATTCTTGGAACATAGGTAATATACTTAGATTAGTGCAAATATTTTCCACTAAATTCCCATTACGTAATATGGATAATTTTAAAAGTCAATACCTCCCTTTTTAATAATACTGTTTTTCCTATCGAGTTTCGACTGATTGACGAATTCTGATTTCGATGACTATTGACTCAGGATTTACTACTATTGGTTTTTGAATCCAGAGAAAGCGAGTTCGTTTACAGCCATATCCAACAATTTTTAATTAAATTGTGATTCATATATAAGGCTTATATGGGGAGATGAGTGAACAACCAGCTTTGCATATAAGCCAGCATGGAAAGAGTAGCTACTAGGTGTTAATGGGAAGAATTAATATGGGTAAGTCTTCAACTTTCCTCGTTAATAATGAGGTTTTTTAAGTTTCTTTTATCCCTCCACTAAAAAATGGTTGTTAAAGGTTACCAATCAAGTCGTTTCTGGACGTTAGTACGATCCACATAATTACAATATGCTGACCCCTCTTCCATATAAGTCTCATACTTTCGGACTAATCATTGTGACACTAAAACTGTAATAACTATTTCTATACATTTTATATATATATTTTTGTTAGTTACTGTCGCACTACTATTGCCATTTTCAGAGTTTCCATTCCAGTCATTTTTCCTGTGTAAATTACATTCATAAATTCCAATTTAAATTTTTTAAATAACTTTTTCCGCATGTACGAACCTAATTTCTTTCTGTGCTGCTGTATAGAAGCTAGTGCTTTGTAAAGCCCTAATACACCATAAATTAGTTTTATGATGTTGAAACAGAAACATTAAAATTAATGTCCTCATATTTTCTCGGATAATGTCATGTTTACCTGTGCCGTATTATTAAGAATAAATTAGTATGTGTTTATGATATTCTCAAAGTTTTTGGAGGTATTAATCTTGAGAATGTTATTGCGAACATTATATCCTTTGTAGTGATTTTGTTATAGTTATTAGTGTTATATTAGAGACACTTTAATAGCTACTTTAATACATTACAATATACTCTTAGATACATAATTTACATATAACGGTGTTTTATCAATGTCCTGGAAATATCAAAAAATATAATTAGAAAACCAAAACACAGAGTTTTCTTATCTTATCATAGCCTTCTTGTCAGGAGGAGATATTTTAATTATTATTATCTAACAAAAGCATTTATTATAATGTAACAAAGGTGGATTTTCGTTTATTTTTTTGATTAAATCATGATGAGACGATTACGATCCAAATATTCTTTAATCACATTATGTAAATCGCAAAATGATAAAACTATGCTTGAATAAAAAATTAAAATGGAAATACAGGATTCCCGTCTTCAGGACAGGAAATATAGGATTTTTATTTTATAGGTGACGTATTTCCAATTACTTGTTACGAATAGTAACAAGAAGAAATTCGAATAAAAAACTATGTACATAACCAATAAAGTTTTTTCTATATCACTGAAATTTTACACAAGTTCATTATTGCATTATACATGCGCACTCGTTATACATTTATAAAAGCACCTCCTACCCAAATGCCCACCCAAACGGTGATTTATAAAATAGAGAATAGATTCTAAAAATATCCGTAGATGGTGCAACCGCGACTATGAAGTTCGGCAGGTACCCGCCAGACGGCAGTAATCTAATTTCCATGTATGTATTTCAATTTAGCACTTTTCATTAATTATTAATAATCATTCAAATTACTTTTGTAATTTTGGAATAAAATATTATTGACAACAGATCTACATGAACTACTACCAAAGAGTAAACTATTTGCTACTGCTATGTTATATTTCAAACACTTCTGTAAAGTGTACCACAAAAATGTATAATTTGCTGCATTATAGGGATTCGCTTCGCTCGTTCAATAGAAGTATTTTTTAATATTTGTAGCAATACAATTTATATCTGCACATACGTACAGTACACGCATACATCCATATATACACATGTTAAGTGAAATAAAAGCTTGTAAAAGACAGTTAAATCACTGACTGTAATTAGGTGTTACACTAATTCTTCGAAGTAGAGCTTTTAGCGAAATAATTACCTACTCCTATTTATTTTGGGATTATGACACAACTGAAAATACAAAAAAAATGATAATCAACCTGCGCCGACGGATCAGTCAAAAGTTGTTTCTTTTAAAAATATTTTTGCCTAATCAAGAAATCTCACGCTAAAAAGAAGATTAACAATGTATAACATTAAACACATCTCTTAAAAACGTTTACGTTTCGAAAAATTATCCGTTTTCGTTATCAAAACTTTAAGTTTGACTAACGTAAAAAATTAATTATTATTAATTAATGATCAAACTTAGTTTTGATAACAAAAACGGGTAAGTTTTTGAGACGTAAACGTTTTTATGTGATGCGTTTAATGTTATATATCGTTAATCTGCTTTTTAGTGTGAGATTTCTTGATAAGGCAAACATATTTTTCAAAAAAAAAAACAACCTTTGACTGATCCGTCGGCGCAAAGATTGATATTCATTTTTTGTATTTTTCAGTGGTGGCATAATACCCAAATAAATAAGAGTAATTAAACAATGCCACAAATAAATACTTTCATAGGTATGGGTGCTTCAAATTCGATGCAATATGGGGATCTCAGAAACGGTAAGAGATGCGAAGTCGGTTAAATGGAGGCAAAGTTGCGTATTCAGGGGGGGCATCATAATGGTGAAAATAAATCAATGCTAACTTGATTAGTTTTCGAAATATTTTGAAAAAACCGAAAATTTCAATTTTTATTTTTATTTTTTTGCGGGCCTATTTGATGAGGTATTCAAAAATAAAGAGCACTTTTTTATAGCAACTTTTTGCCCTTTATCGAATGATGTTAGCCAATTTTCCGCAAAACGTTTCGTTTCCCCGAAACCAACATCAACTTATTTTTTTTAAATACGGACCTTGAATTTTTTTTCAATTTTTTGGAAGCATTTTTGTAACTAGATAGAATGCCACCATAAAAGGAACCAGATTTAAACGTTGTGATTTAGATTTTTCTAATATTTAGAATTAACAAAAGTCGAAACAAAAATACTAATGATGGATTTTTCTTAGACAAAACGTTGTATTATCTTAGCAATATAATCACGTTTCGAAACACTCAAAGTAAATATAAAACTTTAAAGTTTCTGTCAATTCGCTGTGATTTCTAGAGGCTACTTGATGAAAACAAATCTGCATCCCTGAAGTCTAAAATATGTTTAAAATTTATGTAGAAATAATTCTTCTGAACATTAAACTTCCTGATGGCGACGCATTAATTCATTGTGACTCCCAATTCTCATGTAAAGTGTGTAAATTGGCGACACACCGATGCAAAGGGACCAAGTTTGAGGGCAATAAAAAAGACTTTTCATCGCAATAATGCAAAGTCGACAATCCCCTAGCGCCTCGTAAAGAGGGAAGCTGCTTTCTTAATGTTTTCTTATATATACATGTACAAGGGGAAAATCTTTACCAACTCTTGTCATAAACTCTGCGAACGCGATAAACTATCTTCTAAATTCTGCTTTGTTTGGTCTGAACTATTAAATGAGAAATAAAATCAACACTCTTTTCGTATTAACAACCAAAGAACAATTATAGTTAATACTAGTTTGAAAGTAACAATTTGTTGTGCTGTAATATTATGTAATTTACCTATTTCAATTATAGTCTATAACGTAAAATATTAAAAAATTAATTGAGGAAGCCGTTACTATGTGGTAATTTAACATCTTGTAGAACAATGAAAACACGCTTCTATGTATTTTGCCACTATATATTTTTGTTTTTACAAAAATTTTTTATGACTGCAGTTTCGACTTACAAAGTCATTTTCAAACAATGATTCAAAATAGAATGAATTACAACCGGCAAAATGTCTATATATATATAACTACTATCAGGTAAGAAAAGAGACAGTATTTTAAGGCATATTTTACAATTTTTGAGAACTTAACTATGAATATAATAAAACAATTTATATAGTATTTTTACAGGGTTTAACAGATGTAAATAAGGGTGAGTAAAAAAGATCTAACTGGTCGTTTAACAAATTGAAATTATTATTGCTATGGTATTTGTGAATTTCTAGGGATTCTAGTATATCTAATTTACGGCCTTTAGTGGAGCAGTGTAGGATTTCTATGGTGTTTAATTCGGGAAACTTATGATTATTTTCTATACAGTGACTAGCAAAAGAGGAGTCATTTTTTTGTAATCTGAATGAACGAAAATGTTCAAGGTAACGAGTTCTAAAGTTCCTACCACTCTGTCCAATATAGACGCTATTACACTCTGTACATTTTATCTTATAAACTCCAGATTTATTATATTTGTCGGTTACATCTTTGGCATTATATAGGATATTTGAAAGCTTATGTTAAAGGCAATTTTAATATTTTGCTTAGATAGGATATTGGCTATTTTCTCTGATAATTCTTCACAGTATGTTAATGTTGCGTAGGTATATTTATCTGTTTGTTCTGTTGTAGGATATATTAATTGGAAAGTGTATTTTTTAAGTTTTTTTCCGATAAGTTTTCTAATAGAATGTTGAGAAAAGTTATTTCTAATTCCAATATCTTCAATAATACGTAATTCCTTCTCTCGATCTAAATCTGATAAAGGCAAGGTAAAAGCTCTATGTATCATTGAATTATAGGCCGCCATTTTATGTTGATACAGATGAAAGGAGTCATTAGAAATTGTAATACCAGTGAATGTTGGTTTACGGAATACTGAAAAGGTGCATAAGTTGTTAACATGAGAAATAGAGAGGTCCAAGAAATGACAAAATAACTGTAGCCAAAAAAGGATTATATTAATAAAATAGATGAGTTTATTCAATCTGAAGATATAATTGAAATTAAAAGTGACCCAACGAAAAAATTTCAAAATAAATTGAAACAATTTGTCTCAAACTCAAAAGTGATTTTTACAGAATATGAAAAACGTAGAATAATTAATATGAATCCAGCCGCACCAAAATTATATGGCCTAATAAAAAATCATAAACCAGGAAATCCCATTCGTCCAGTTGTTTCGTATATTAATAGCCCCACTAGAGACCTAGGCATCAAACTAAACAAATTATTTAAACAAGTTACCAATTTCGTACCCAAGCATAGCATAAAAAATTCATTACAATTAGTTAAAGAACTTTAAGTTAAAAAAACTCCACAAAATTCCTTTTTAGTATCTTTTGATATCAAAAGTATGTTTTCTAACATACCGAATGAAGAATGTATATATTGAAAATATTTTAGATAAATCGAAAATTAACACTGTCCTCTCTAATGAAATAATTTTAGCCTTTGAGACTTGTCTATCTCAACCATACTTTCAGTTCAATAATAAATTTTATATGCAAAACTCTGGATTACCAATGGGATCTCCACTTAGTCCTCTTTTGGCAGATACTTTCATGTCCCATATAGAGAACGAAATTATTAACTCACAACTGGGAAGAAAGCACATTCAATTCTGGTATAGATATGTGGATGACATTCTAGCATGTTTTAAAGGTACTAACAGACAGTTAAACAATTTTCTGAATTATATAAATAGCATACACCCCAAAATACAATTTACTTTAGAGACAGAAGAAAACAACAAAATTAATTTCTTGGACCTCTCTATTTCTCATGTTAACAACTTATTCACCTTTTCAGTATTCCGTAAACCAACATTCATTGGTATTACAATTTCTAATGACTCCTTTCATCCGTATCAACATAAAATGGCGGCCTATAATTCAATGATACATAGAGCTTTTACCTTGCCTTTATCAGATTTAGATCGAGAGAAGGAATTACGTATTATTGAAGATATTGGAATTAGAAATAACTTTTCTCAACACTCTATTAGAAAACTTATCGGAAAAAAACTTAAAAAATACACTTTCCAATTAATATATCCTACAACAGAACAAACAGATAAATATACCTACGCAACATTAACATACTGTGGAGAATTATCAGAGAAAATAGCCAATATCCTATCTAAGCAAAATATTAAAATTGCCTTTAACATAAGCTTTCAAATATCCTATATAATGCCAAAGATGTAACCGACAAATATAATAAATCTGGAGTTTATAAGATAAAATGTACAGAGTGTAATAGCGTCTATATTGGACAGAGTGGTAGGAACTTTAGAACTCGTTACCTTGAACATTTTCGTTCATTCAGATTACAAAAAAATGACTCCTCTTTTGCTAGTCACTGTATAGAAAATAATCATAAGTTTCCCGAATTAAACACCATAGAAATCCTACACTGCTCCACTAAAGGCCGTAAATTAGATATACTAGAATCCCTAGAAATTCACAAATACCATAGTAATAATAATTTCAATTTGTTAAACGACCAGTTAGATCTGATTTACTCACCCTTATTTACATCTGTTAAACCCTGTAAAAATACTATATAAATTGTTTTATTATATTCATAGTTAAGTTCTCAAAAAATACTGTCTCTTTTCTTACCTGATAGTAGTTTATATATATAGACATTTTGCCGGTTGTAATTCATTCTATTTTGAATCATTGTTTGAAAATGACTTTGTAAGTCGAAACTGCAGTCACAAAAAATTTTTGTAAAAACAAAAATATATAGTGGTAAAATACATAGAAGCGTGTTTTCATTGTTCTGTAAAATATTAATTTCACTGGTTTGCGCTCAAGCTGCAACATCAAACATTAAGTACCATATTTCATTGTCCAATAAGTACCTATTTCTTTTTGTATCAACTATTATTTATCTGTTATATCTGTTTATCATTGCTAAATTTTGTGCTGATTAAGAAAGAGAAGGTGGCTTTGACAAATAATAACAAAAGAATGAAAGATAAATAATAATGACAGTTTATTTGAAGGAGATGCCGAAAACAACTATAATATTGGGGGCAACAAAGAGGGCACTACGGTGTGTTTCTCACCACTAATAATGACAGTTGCCAGAACTGTTAGCATTTATTATTTGCTGCAATATTGTTTATTATTTGTAATTTAATAGTAATAATTACCACTATCACTGTGGAATATGAATATTTTGAAAAGATTAATATGTTGGAATGTTATATTGTGTCAAATAAAAACAGTGTAGCTGCCTCTAATTTATATTTTGACACATATCCAGATAGAAGGCAGCCTAATCAAAAAATGTTTAATAAGAGATTGGCGGATAATTTAATTAATCATAGATCCTTCAGGCAACCCAGACCAAAAACATATATAAAAGAAGATAACGAAGTAGCCGAAATAAGTACTATAGGTTATTTATCGGCGAATTCTACTACATCCATAAGGAAGGTAAGCCACGAATTAGGGATTTCCAAAACGCGAACTCTTAGAATTTTGAAAAAACACAATTTCAAGCCATATACAGCAAGGAAAGTGCACAAACCGTATCCGGAGGATTACGCCAGACGAGTAAACTTTTGCAGTTAAACCTTAATTAAAACCTTAAATTTTTCAAGAATGTAATATGGACAGACGAAGTCCATATATCTAGTGCCGCAATATATAATCGTTTCATTGGTTATCATTGGGCTGATAATCCACACAGAACAGTGACACCCGCACAACAAGGAAGACGTGGCTTCAATGTTTGGTGTGCCATAGGAAATAATGAAATTTTAGCTTTAAAAATTGACAGCACAAATTTATATAAATATATTGCGTGAACACTTACAGTAGGCAATCTTGTATATGGAACCGGGCGAACGCAACAACATTTATTTCCAACAGAACAGAGCGCCAGGTCACAAATCAAGAATTACTACAAATTTCTTAAAATGTCTGGCTATCAGATGGCCAGCTAGATCACCTGATTTGAGTATGTTGGACTTTTTCCTTTGGAGTTTTCTAAAAGACATTTCAATGCCTTTCAACTCTATCGATGAACTTCGACGAAGTGTTTACAGTTTTATATTATGTATTTTCATAGCCAGCCATATTAAAATGTAAAAAAGGATCTAATTTATATATAAAACACCTCGTATCTCCTGTGTCTGTAAAAGTAACTATAGCATGTGATATATTGCTAAAAAGCAAAAAAAACATCCATTTTTTAGTAAAAAAACATCCCAAAAAATAACTGACTCATGACTCCGGAATCTTAAAATCTACTAAAAATGTAATACCGGTATTCAATTATACGCCAAAAGAATTTGTCTTGGGCAGTTTTCACTTTAACTGTAACTTATTTAACAGCTGAGATGGAGACATGTTCAAATATGTCACAATAATGAGACACGCCCTGTAACTCAGAAACAAATGAAGATAGCAAATTTCTCATTTGAGTTTCCCATGAAAATCGAATTCGAGAATCATTTATCATATCTTTAGTAGTTTCTGAGATACCCTGAATTCTCATCGAAAATGGACCAGCCGGTACATAATAAACTTTCTGCCTTAATCGGCAGAAGCCGATTAAAATTACTCCTTCGAAACAGCTTTTATCTTTGTCAACATGCACCCAGATAGCACAAAATTGTTCTATAATTCTTCTTAAAATAACTTCACAGAGTAAAAATTTATTCTTAAAATATCCTGTAAATATATTTATTCTTTTAAAAATATTCTAAGCAGTAACAAATGGGACACTTTATTCTCTTCTAAGATTATTCTAGGAATCATTCTTAGAATAAATTGAGAATAATCAATTTAGTAGGTATATTGTCTGAATATTTTTTTTATTTATTTATAGAATGGAGAATTAAATAACACAAATATTAAGTTGTAATGACAATTTTATTATAAATATGCCTAAATAAAAGAACTTCTGATAATCTTACAGTTCACTGTTTCAATGACCCCTTTTTCTTTTTTGACTATCTTGAATTCGCCTAGAGTGGAGTTACTGCTTTTTTATTTCTTTGGACGGCAGTATAGTAGAGTTGACCTATAATAAAATACAAAAATCAATATTTGTGCAGTCTTATTTTTAAAAATAAAATTAAACAATAATTACAGTCCGATTCGTGTAAAAATGAGATAAAGAATGTAAATCGGTTCAGTATTTCCTAAAATTAGTCTTGTCTCAGAAAACCACTAGAACGCCAGCCTTATGGGAATATTACAAGAAAATATCACAATTTACAGGTGCCAATGCCTTCTGAGGATTTACGGTCCTTGGGGTAAATATTTATTTCTAAATAAGATAGGAAACTATTTAGTAGTCGTCTAGTATTAGTCTAAGTACCCTACTTCTTTGAGGGCATCACCACCTCCAAATCGTCATAAGAAATATGACTTATGATGTATTATTACTTTCTATAAAGGTAATTTTATGTACCTAAATACTTAATGATTACCCGCCCCTAATTATTTTCCTTTCTTTTTGTTTCTTTAATTCTTTCGCTACCTTATCGTCATCGTCTACAATGGAAAATTAAATAATTATTACAACATTAGTTAATTTTTCATATCAGGCCATAATCGGCTAGATTACGTCGCTTGCTCCTAGTGGGAGCAGGCAATGTGATCTAGCATGATCAGGCAGGTAGTAAATTGATAATGAAACGCCAAAGGCTCTTGGTAATGTCATTCGTTCATACTTGAAGATGAGTGATCATTTTTATTTTTAAATCGTACTACCTATAGTTATTGAACTAAAAAGGCCTTCGGCAGCTGTTTTAGCCATTATGCTTGTTGAAATTGTTTGTGACATAGGCAAACTAAACTAGATTATAAATAATCACATATGGAATTAAACTTACCTTTGCTCTTTCGTTACTCATTTGCTTTGCTGTTTCCAAATGTGAAATATAGTACTATTAACTTGTTTTATAGTGAACCGCTTCTAATTAGCACCTCCAGTTTACCGATTCATCGGAGTCACTATCTGTTTCTATATTTAATTAAACTTCAATATATTATATGACATGCAATGCCCAATGTCAAATTACTTTACAATAATCTCTTTTTTGTACAGTTGCTATGGCGATCTCAAACAATTTTATAATTGTTCCATAAAATTATTCTAAATATATTTCGAAGAAGAATATTCCAGAGAAAATAGTTAAAGAATAGTTTCTGAAAATATTATTATATTATATTTATTAAAATATTCCGAAAATATGATTCCAAGTGATTTTCCGATTATTTTTTTCAGTAGTATGTTAAGATTATTTTGAGGTTAAATTTATATTCTAAAAATAATTCAAAATTAATTTTTATAATTATTTTTTGAATAACTTTTAAGAAAATTAACAAATTATTTTGAGAATGTTTTGTGCTATCTGGGCATAGAACCCATTATTTTGGAACCGCCTCTATCTTTGCCTCAACTAACAGCATGCTTGCATGTCAACAATAGCGAAATAAATTAGAATTCCGTTCGAAGCATAATCCTTAATCAATATGAGCGAACCATGTAAAATTGTCAACAAATGTTCTAAGCTGTATGATGAAATATATTTAATTAATATAATCCTGCTTTTTGTTACTTTCCAGGTGATGTAATCCCAAAAGAAACTATGAATCATGAAGTATATTATTATTTGCAAGGAACGTTTTATAGTTCATACCGTTTATAGTTTCCGTTACCTTTCGCAAAAGATTAAAATTAAATCGGAAGGTATACATTAAAGTTAACTCGAAAACGACATACTAACAACTGGGTTGTTAAGAAGCGGTTTTATGTTTAAAGTAGCAGTTTTCAATGAAAAGACCGTAATCTGTTAATTCAGTGAAGTCACGGAAGCCTCAGCGAATACGTATAGAATACAGATTAGGTGAACAAGCATGTAAGCTCTGACCACAGGCGTTAGAACGAAGTTTCTTGGGTTTTTATTACCCCATGTGCTAAAATAGATCTTAAAATGCATTTTAAATTGTAGGGTTACTTTATCGGCTTGAATCAACTCGTAGTTTTATTCTGACGTGTGAATAAATCAAAAATAGATTTCGAATAAATCTTGTTTCAACGAAATTCGTAAATATTAATAGTATAGTGTAGTGTATTTAGTACATTAAAGATGGATATTTACATGATCCGTTTTACAAATAAAATTGTTGAAAATCAGATGAACCGCTCTAAAATATATTTTTTGCAAGACAGCATTAGTCATTGGAATGCCAACATTTATTTTTGTAAATTTTGATGTAAGTATTAGTTTTATCATTAATTAAATTAAATTACTATTTTTTTTTTTAATTAAAACACCACATAAATTAAACAACCCCAAATCCAAAGCAGAAGGCTGTTCAGAAGGGGGTTACAGATTGAAAAAACGCAAACACATTATATACCCCATATACCCACCGACATTGCTTGTGCCGGAGCTGGGAATTAAACTCAAACCATAATAGACAGTGTGTCCGAGAAATGCTGCCACAACACCCTTTAGCCTACTGCGATACTAAGGCTGTAAAGTAACTGATATTAGTTTAAGGACGACATATACTCAAAATGTAATACTCTTATACAGGGTGCGGCATTGAGGACGGATGTTCTTAGAAAGACTAATACTTAGTCCCAGGGATAGAAAGACATGCCCGGCAAGTGGTGTTCGGTCATGATACAATAAAGGAAGGTATGATATTGCGCATATCCCTTCCACATCCGTGTCGTCACCGAGAGCGCAAATTTGACATTTTAAAGTGTTTACATATGTAAAGGTGTGAAAGTTTCGTGGTTTTTACTACATTTTGTCCTCTAAATTCATTTTTTTTGGCAGAGTATTTGTATAATTCTAGTGTATACTAATTATAATCATATGTGGTATAGTTAAAATTAATTTTATATTAACACGTACCTAAACTAAAAGTGCAATAAAAATGCGTTGTGCTGTGTGCTTGTATAATAGTGATAATCGCTACCAAGAGCCCAATAATTTAAATAATATTAGGTAATTATATTGCTATGATATTTAGACAATGTAAACATTGCACTATCTATTATGTTACAAGGTTTTTCACGTTTCCACGGGATGAAGTAATAAAGAAACTGTGGGTGGTAGCTTGCTGTCGAGCAGAAAAGTTTAATGTACATACTGCCAGAATACCTATGTTCCAAACACTTCACCGATGATGATTATGAGATAAATTTAAAGCCTCTAATAAATTATATAACCTGTAATAGATATGGTTCTGTAATGTGGTCATTAAATAAAAAAAATGAGAAACATTTAAAATTTTCGAATAATTAAAAAAAAATTAATACATTTAATAATACAGTCAATTTAGAATCTTAACCGAGCTTAAGGAACAATTTTCACTTTTAGTCGTAGGTGTAAGGCGAACGGCGAAATATATGTATTAAACTTGTTGCCCACATCCTATATTTATGAAGCGTTTATCCTATATTTATGTACTAATCATTTTACACACGAATCAGAATAACTAATTACTTATAATAAAAATTGCAATAATCACCGATAACAGTTATTATTATTGAAGTAGGTAAGAAATTAAAAGAGCCAATTTTAAACCACCAGGGATTACCATGGCATTTTGTATATGATAGGTACCTACCATATCGAGTATATCTAATCTGTGCTTATGATTATTAAAGAACACATTTAAGGACGCTGGTTAAATTTCCCAATATTTTCCTATTCGGGACACTGTCTTGTGCCAATTATATGAAAGTTTCCATTGAAATCGTATATAACATTTGTATTTAGCGATCATTCTGCGCTCTCGGTGACGTAATGCGCACAGCGGACGCATTTTCGTACTCACGAATGTCATACCTTGTTACTTATTATATCATGGTGTTCGGTTCATGATTCCTTAACAATCTTAGCATTCATGATATAATAAGTTCATGCTTAGCATTTACTTTTCAGTCTAAGCCATGGCGCCGTGGAGATAAGAACACTGCGTAGGTCACGGCAGTTCAGCCTGAGTTTCGTCGCCGATTTAATATCCACAGAAATAATGCTGTTCCCACTCGTAACACGATTTTAGGTTAGGTTTATTCAATGCGCACACGAAGTACAGTACTGAGTAAAAGACCGGCGGGTACGTACCCCAGAAAATGTGGTACGAGTCAGGCTGTGCTGCGTAATCCGAGACGGTCTGCTCGAAACCATTCTGCTGAGCTTCATCTTGCTGATCGTTCGATAAGGTGTATTTAGATTTAGATCTGCATTTTCACCCTTACAAATTGGCCATTGTGTAGCAGTTGAAACCACTCACTAGACTATGCACAGCGGCTACAGTTCGCACAACAGATAGAAGCAATTTTTAATGAAAATGACAATATGATTTTGTTAATGAGGCTCATTTTCATCTAAGTGGGATGGTAAATCGACAGAATTCCGTTATTGGGCTTTAGAAAATCCGCGAGAAGTCCACGAAACACCGCTGCACAGCCCAAAAGTTACTGTTTTGTGTGAAGTTGGCAAAGTTGGAGTCATTGGTCCATACTTTTTTAAAGACTGTAATGGGAATACTGTAACTGTGAACTCAGAAAGTTACATCGAGATGATAAGAAAGTTTTTTTATGACTGAATTGCGACTGCGAAAATATATTCCTGTACGACAATTATGGTTTCAGCAGGATGGGGCGACGGCTCACACAGCCAGAACATCGATGGACGTTCTTCCTCTTTTGTGGTCACCTCATTTCCAGGTTTGGTGATACTGGCCCCCTCAGTCCCCTGATTTGTCTATGTGTGATTACTTCCTATGGGGTCACATTAAGGCGCATATACAGGGTGGGAAAAATTTTAATGTGCAGCATTGGTAACTCGGAAACGGTAAAAGATACAACGTGGCTCAAATTAGGAAAAAGTTGCTCAATTTTATGCTGATTCAAAATATGTGAACAAGTTTAATATATTCCGGGCCGTTCGGGAGTTATACCGGAAAAATCAAAATTTGCCAATTTCTTTTAAGTCAAATAACTTCTCTTGAAATACATGTAGACTTTTGAAATTTGGTACGTTTACATAGTTTGATGAGAGCTTTCGATTGCCATACTAAAACATGTTCTAGGCCTACTAGTTTTTCCGCAACAATATTCAACTTTTGAATTTCTTATGGGCGCCATATTGGATTTTTACTTCACTAAATACAGAAAGAAATTACAAGCACGGCGTACATTTGAACGATTTAGAGGAAGGCATTCATGTGGAAGTCGCCCAAATCGACATAGCATTATTGGAAAGGATGGAGGCCAACTTCAAAGAAGGCGTGAATAAAAATGGACACCACCCAAAAAATATTGTTTTCCACAATTGATTTCGTCAAATGCTAATTCAATAAGAACATATTGCGGTTAATATTTTTTTTAAACAAATTATAACGATTGTGTGGTTATTTTAAGAACATCCGTCCTCAGTGCCGCACCGTAAGCACTAAGCAGTGTTACACTTATAACTATATTTACATTGCTGTATCATCAAAAATTCATCTTTAAACAGAAGATACTAAAAAACCTGTATTAATGTAAAACACTACTAAGATCGACCCCAAGAATCATATAATCCATCACTACCGTATATTCATATCTTCCCGTGTAAAGAATATTATCTTTATGGATCAACATGACATCATGGACAAGTGTGCTACCAACACAAACCGTATATGTTTTACCCAATATGTATCTAACGATGTAGATTATAGGGGGGAGGTCGGAGTATACGGACTTCACAAAAGCCTTTGCATAGATCAAAATTTTAGACATTTTATTAACTAAATTATGTCGTTATGACGTTTGCCATTAATTAATGAATAATGAATCTAATTCATATATGCCTTCATCCAGGGTCCTACAAGGATCGATTCTTGGTCCGTTGTTAATTGCTTTATTAATTGATGACCTTAAGAATGACATCTAATGCGATAAATTATTTTCGCAGATAATGTAAAACTGTAATGTTCTGTTAATACTATGAGTGACTATGTGCAACGTCTGGAGCAATTAAACGTTATTGCAATGGTGTACCTCCAACAACCAGAAGTTGAATATATCCAGATGCAAGACGCCCAAGTTGACCGTAATATCATGTAATTACAAAATTTGCATGTGTTGACTTGTGCATATCTTTTAAAGAATCTGGGAGTACATGTTGATAATATGCCTACTAAGCTTTGCTCCATACTTACATACGTAATAGCTATATTACCTTCATCAATGAAAGCATAAGATTTCATTATGCTACAATCCTAAAAAAGGATGTAGGATGTAGGATGTAGGAATATCTGCTATATAAAGGAAATTTCAATTCTAGTATATGTCAAAAATACAATTAAATGTCAGATATCTGCGAAACTGCTAGATTTTGATGTAAAGTAAAGTGAATTTTTACTTAAAAACGACATGTCTAAGCATACAAAAAAGTATGGTGGTTCCATTTAAAAAAACAAAATTGACCGGAGCAAAATTCCTGCATCACCGAAAATAATGAAAATTACTCTATTTTCATAGTATAGATCATCTCCATAAATCCCCGAATATAAATTTTCAGAGATTACAATTGGCACTAATTTTTGAAATATTTTTAACGGCTTATCATTGAGTCACACTCTGTATATCTACACAATATTTTAATTCCACACCTTCAATTAGGAACGTATAACAATTCATCTCGACTCTAACGTTAACTGTTTATCTGACTATCACAAAATCCATGTCGTAGGTGCTGTTAGCAAGGGGTATGCATGCAATTCATTAAAGTGTCGTTCAGAAGGCTTGCATGCTATATATCAGGAGTAATACAGGCTCAGAATAATTAAACCCTCAGAGCGACAAATAAAAACGGTGAGCGCAAACAATAAACGGGTGCAAACGGAACGCCTGCGGTCGTGTAAGCCGCGACTGCCGACTGGTGGGCCGTGAAACCGTGAGAGATTGCCTTAGGTCGAGTGACGAGGTCTTCTCTTCTTTTTTTAATTAAATCTTTTGACGGAGGAAAGTTAGTGCTATAGTTTTTTCTTATTTATAACAAATGTTTTTTGCTATGCGACACATTATTTGCCAAAGAGGATTTATATAATTATTCCCAGTTTATTAGAACAAACATTACTGATTATTTGTAATCATAAGAAATAAAAATCGTATAAATCCAGCAAAATGTCTACATGGTATAGTAATAAACAACATCATTATCACAATACAAGAAAATATTATTACTGGTGTACATCAGATAACTTTGTTGTTGGCAGTGAGTGTGAATTTATGTCTAATAATTTATTATGTCTAATAATTTTTTTGCTATAGTAGTCAGTACGTGTTCTTATTTCAAGCATTATGTTTCTTTAAATAATTAATATTATCTAATGAATTTAATAAGGAAAAAAATATTTAATCAGCTGATTTAAATCTTTAGTTTTCGCAAACGGATTTATTTAGCATAGTTAATTTAGTTTACTATTGAAAAATAAACTTTAGTTTTCCAAAATTAAACAAGTAGGCATTTATTATTATCAAATATTTAATACTGAAATGTAAGGCTTGATATTAAACAGATTATTATATTTACAGTTTGTAGAAAACCAACTTTCGTGTGAAATTATTTTTACTTTTTTAAACATAATAATTATTCATATGACCTGTCATAACTGTAAAAAATGCATATACAACTTTTCACTCAGTTTCAGCATCATTTGAATATTATCTATGCGGTATCTCTTAAATATCGATGCTTTTAGATATCGAACCTACATCTAAGTAATAAAAAAATATTCATAAATAAATGTTTTTGAAGGAGTAATTATTTATTTTTGAGTATAAATATATTAGGTGGGTACTTGTTTTTATAAATTATTTGAATAGGCAATTAGTTGGGAAGCCACCTCCGTTGCCACGTTAAAACGTCTGGCACAGGTTTTTCAACCTGACTGCGATTATGAATAATCCATAATGCCTATTATTTGCCTATTAATGGATACAACACCACATACAAATAATATACAATTATTAAACATGCATATGCTACATAATTAGGTAAGCTGTTACATTATAATTCACTCAACTGCTAACACTTACTTTACTTACAAAGAAACACACAACACACGGTACTTCTATTCGAATGGCAACGATACAAAAATGGCTGGGTCATGGTCCATTGTTTGAGAAGTTGAAAAGTCAGTAAGTATACGCGCAAGCACTTTGTGCGTTTAGTGGTTGCCATTAAATATTTAAGAAAGAATTGTAGAAAATAAATTTACCAATTTCTTAAAAATAAATATTTGGTTTAAACCATTCTAATAGAATTATTAATATAAAAGATTTATTTTCATCAATTAAATATATTTAATTTTATAGGTATAGAACATTGAGAGGATATTCACTGCTAAATATTTTGTACGTAAATAATAATTTTATTTTAAAAAATAAATATTTAAAAATTATTTGAATGAACTATACAGTTTTTACAATTATATCAATTCTTGATATATTCTCTTTACAATGAAAGAAATAAAAATAATTATTTATCTCTAATAATTATAATATGCAAAAAATAAATAACTAATAATTTCAAAAAAACTATAGCTTCGTAGCGGTTTTAAACAAAATATTTCTCTCAATGTACTTAATTAACATCAGCCAATTTCCGCGACTAAGACCAATCACCGACGCCCGAATACCAGCAACCCTCAACCTCGATAACCCTCATACATACATACCCTCATACGCGAACATCTCATAAACGAGGGACCTCCGGCTTTACATCCTACCCGAGGGATGATACGTCTTCTACACAAACCTCGTCTAAGTTTGTATAGCGTCTGTTAATTCACCGACGTACACCACTGGAAGGTGCGGGCAAGCATAGCGGGTCCTCCCTGCACGCAACCACGTTTACTCGTTTAACCGAAAGCTTACCCGTTTAATTTAGATGTAGAACTTACTAACCATAGGCATGCGCTTCTTAACTACCAACAAAAGGCGCTTAATGAGGAGCCAGTATTAGTGTAAAAATCCAAGGTGAAGTATATTAGAAGTGATCTTGTTATGACAAAAAAATGGCGACTTAAGGTTACATATAAGCATATAAACTATAAAACTTTACGTCTACATAGATAGTTTTAATGATGATAATTGAACCTTACTGAAAAAGGGTTTAATATAACATAGAGCTTTTTATCAAAACTTTCTTGTTGGCTTATGTACCAAAATAGATAGATAGCCTATTACATCTTTTGTTAAGGGAAGTTCTGATCAAATTTATAACAGGAAGTTATTAAAGCTTATTTAACAAAAATAGCTGATTAAGAGCTGATTAGTTTTCTAACTTATAATGAAATACACGGAAGGATTTGTTATGTAGTAAACACAAGACGGCTATACGAGCAAACTTCAATACAGAACGTATAGTGGAGTTACTGAACATACTGAAGGTATAGAGTTGCGCGAGCAATCATAGAGGGTGACTATGGATCATAATGGAAAAACGTACTTACACTAGAAGAAAACTTACAAGTACCTAGCTTCAGCGATTTTAGCGATGTGATGACGAATTATTAGACACTTTAATACATTAGTTTCAGAAAATGATCATGGTGACAAACGGCTTAGAAAGAAAAACTCGCTGTAAGCTCATAAACATATTAGGAGCTTTATACACATCATAAAGTTGCAATTAATCCGGAGAAAAAATACTGTTATTTATTTACTAGCTGCGGATAACCCGCTTGGCTGGTTGAAATCGATAACGACACACATATTCAAAGTCGACGATTTTCAATCCCTATATCCCCCACACCACCATCGCTACCGACATGCAGCCACCATTGTGCACGATAGGAGACTTGGGGCTACTACCACACATAAACACCACTAGTCTGGGCTAATGCTGAACTGTATATAAAATACTTAGCAAAAGCTTCTGCTTATCTTTTTTGTCAATTTCGGTATCATTTAAAGTAAAATTTGAAGTATGATAATATCCATTTTTTATTGTTCATGAAAGACCAGAATTGTTTAGGATTTTCTTTTATTCTTGATTCCTGAATGTAATGTGAGAAAGCATTTTTGTTAAATATTTTAACTTGCGCCTTATGGTTTAAATTGATCGTATTTGATTTATTATTTAGAGATCCTTACATTAGGGCAGTTATTTAATGTTTTTATAACAGTTTCATTAAAAAATATGTAAATAGTCTGATTCAATATATTTAATTTATATTATATTAATAATTAAAAGCCGAAGCTACTATATACTTTTACCTAGATGAAGTAACATTAAAATGTGAAATTCAAAGTTTAACATACCTGCATGTATCAAACAGCAGTCTTTACATATAGTTTTTGTAAGTCACTTTTAGGGCAAATTTATTGGTCGAAGAGATATTCAGGCATAATAACTTACGATGCAATTCTACTTTGAACTAATGTTGTTTGTTATTAGCTGTAGGTATTTACGCAGAACGAATGCAAACGTCTGCGGTGTAAGCCTCCATTACTGAATAACAGCAGCAGTGGCCCATGAAGCTGTGAAAGATTGCTTTAGCTTGGACAACTTTACAGGGTCCTTCATCAAAAGAACCAAGCTATTGGTCCTTGTCGTGTGGATCACTACCTTCCACGTGACAATAATAAACCACATGCAGCTATGCATTTGTCTGCTCCGGACGCGACGGTGTAATATTTCATTTTCTGTAAAATCTTTAGGATTGGTAACAGACTTGTATTAAACTATTTGGTAAAAAGAAATTAATAAGTATTCTTTTAAGAGTTTTGATTATTTTGATCTATTGAAAATACCATTATATTTTATTAATTTCTACAAGAAGTATACAACATTCTTATTTTAAACGGAATATCCTATATATTTTTTTCAGATAAGGATAAAATCACATCTTATGAATATGTTATTATAGAATTTGATAGGTCTATCTAAGGTAAGGCTACGTTACAAAGGCTACGAGCACTCCAATCTTATTATACAGGGTGTCTCATTTTTATGCTGAAAAAATTCAGGAACTTATTTCCAAATATGTACCGTTTCTGATATACAGGATGTTAAATTTGAAAAAAAAAATCTTTCTCTGAAAAAAAAAGAATCTGTGACAGTAAAAAACCAATTGTTTTAAAATTTTCTTTAGTAAATGTTACTATGAATATTTACTTTCACAAAAAATTTCAGCTCGATGGGAATAGCCAGTGGCGTACAACCTGCATTCTCAGGACATCTTTCCTCATAAATATATGTTACGCCATTGACTAACGTTTAAAATAATATTCAGTGAGACGTCGATATTTCGATCACCCATTTCTCTATAAAAAAATATACTTAATTTTTTTCACAAAACGCACCGTTACGAAGTAAATTGATATTTTATGAAATTATGTCATGTTCTTTCCTAACAAAATAATACCTATAATAAAATTATACCTATTATAATTGTTAAATATATCCATATCAGCGGTGACGTCATCGTATCAAATTGTGTTCTTGTACTAAGAACTCGTAGTACCGCTGGTCTGGTGGGACCCATAAGGGATCATGCCATCGGGCATGATCGGGCGGATCGGGCCATCCGCCATGTTCGTACCTGTCTGAGAATAATATACAATTTAAGTGTATTTATCTTCAAATTAAATTTAAGAATTTAACATAATAGATATAATTTTATTTTAAGGTACTTGCATTATTTTGTTAGGATAGGACATGACGCGGTTTCATAAAACATCGATTTACTCCGTAACGGTGCGTTTCGTGAAAAAAATGTAAGTATACTTTTTTGTAGAGAAATGGGTGGAACTTTGAAATATTGTATTATTTTAGACGTTATTTAGTGGCGTAACATATATTTTTTAAAAAATGTGTTCCAAAACTGCAGTTTGCACGCCACTGGTTATTTCCATCGAGCCGAAATTTTTTGGGGAAGTAAAGATTCACATTAGCATCTATCAAATAAAAATTGAAAACAATGGGTTTATTACTGTCAGAGATATAAATAATTTTTGTTTCTCAACTTCAGCACCGTGTATCTCGGAAACAGTACAGATTTGGAAATAAGTTTATATAGCAAAGTCCATTATTTTTACTGGTTCTACATGTTCCCGAATTTTTCACCCAGTATATTAATATATTCGTAGGATATCACTTTATAGTAACCTCTACATTCGGGGTCTGGTATATGTATGGAACAGTGTCTATAACTTTCTAAATATTACTTTTATACAAAATATTTGGAATAAAAATATCTTGGATAATTTTTGCTATTTTTTTGGTGACCTTTAAGTGTTGTTAGGTGTTTTTCCATTTTGTTGCTATAGCATCCAACTTTAAAATTTCAAATTACACCATATTATGTTTTTATTTGTTTTTTCAGAATCGGCATTTATTTTTGCATTCGACTGTATAAAATTTTATTAGGGTTAATTAGGTATATAGGAAAAATTTCAGAAAAATTTATTTTATAATTAAATTAAATTTTATTGTTTACCTCAAAAAATATCATAAAAAATGCAACAAGGACTAAAAGTCCTTGTTGCATTTTTTATACTCGGAAATACAACAAAATGGAAACTATTAATAACCGTAAAAATAGAAATTCTATAAAAAATAGTTAAGCCGAATAAAAAATAAACCACACATATTGTTATATATTGCTGAAAATAGAAAAAAATAATCTTTCTAACTAAATCATAGCCAACTATGATTTTCATTTAAAAAAAGCAAGTTTATGTGATAACTCGAAATTTTATCAACTTATTAAAATATTGTCTACGGCAATGCATTCTATTTAAAAAAGTGTCTGAACTTATTTCCAAATATGTACCGTTTCTGATATACAGGATGTTAAATTTGAAAAAAAAATCTTTCTCTGAAAAAAAAAGAATCTGTGACAGTAAAAAACCAATTGTTTTAAAATTTTCTTTAGTAAATGTTACTATGAATATTTACTTTCACAAAAAATTTCAGCTCGATGGGAATAGCCAGTGGCGTACAACCTGCATTCTCAGGACATCTTTCCTCATAAATATATGTTACGCCATTGACTAACGTTTAAAATAATATTCAGTGAGACGTCGATATTTCGATCACCCATTTCTCTATAAAAAAATATACTTAATTTTTTTCACAAAACGCACCGTTACGAAGTAAATTGATATTTTATGAAATTATGTCATGTTCTTTCCTAACAAAATAATACCTATAATAAAATTATACCTATTATAATTGTTAAATATATCCATATCAGCGGTGACGTCATCGTATCAAATTGTGTTCTTGTACTAAGAACTCGTAGTACCGCTGGTCTGGTGGGACCCATAAGGGATCATGCCATCGGGCATGATCGGGCGGATCGGGCCATCCGCCATGTTCGTACCTGTCTGAGAATAATATACAATTTAAGTGTATTTATCTTCAAATTAAATTTAAGAATTTAACATAATAGATATAATTTTATTTTAAGGTACTTGCATTATTTTGTTAGGATAGGACATGACGCGGTTTCATAAAACATCGATTTACTCCGTAACGGTGCGTTTCGTGAAAAAAATGTAAGTATACTTTTTTGTAGAGAAATGGGTGGAACTTTGAAATATTGTATTATTTTAGACGTTATTTAGTGGCGTAACATATATTTTTTAAAAAATGTGTTCCAAAACTGCAGTTTGCACGCCACTGGTTATTTCCATCGAGCCGAAATTTTTTGGGGAAGTAAAGATTCACATTAGCATCTATCAAATAAAAATTGAAAACAATGGGTTTATTACTGTCAGAGATATAAATAATTTTTGTTTCTCAACTTCAGCACCGTGTATCTCGGAAACAGTACAGATTTGGAAATAAGTTTATATAGCAAAGTCCATTATTTTTACTGGTTCTACATGTTCCCGAATTTTTCACCCAGTATATTAATATATTCGTAGGATATCACTTTATAGTAACCTCTACATTCGGGGTCTGGTATATGTATGGAACAGTGTCTATAACTTTCTAAATATTACTTTTATACAAAATATTTGGAATAAAAATATCTTGGATAATTTTTGCTATTTTTTTGGTGACCTTTAAGTGTTGTTAGGTGTTTTTCCATTTTGTTGCTATAGCATCCAACTTTAAAATTTCAAATTACACCATATTATGTTTTTATTTGTTTTTTCAGAATCGGCATTTATTTTTGCATTCGACTGTATAAAATTTTATTAGGGTTAATTAGGTATATAGGAAAAATTTCAGAAAAATTTATTTTATAATTAAATTAAATTTTATTGTTTACCTCAAAAAATATCATAAAAAATGCAACAAGGACTAAAAGTCCTTGTTGCATTTTTTATACTCGGAAATACAACAAAATGGAAACTATTAATAACCGTAAAAATAGAAATTCTATAAAAAATAGTTAAGCCGAATAAAAAATAAACCACACATATTGTTATATATTGCTGAAAATAGAAAAAAATAATCTTTCTAACTAAATCATAGCCAACTATGATTTTCATTTAAAAAATGCAAGTTTATGTGATAACTCGAAATTTTATCAACTTATTAAAATATTGTCTACGGCAATGCATTCTATTTAAAAAAGTGTCTGAAGAACATATAAGTTGTTTTTTTCTAATATCTAAAATAACTGAGATATGCGCAGGCGCTGAATATTTGAAAAATCGAATGTTAGCCAATAAATCAAAAACAAAAGAAGATGGGCCATTTTGCGTTTCGGCATTAGATATCGAGAAAGGGGGGTAATTTTTTTTTCTCTCTTAATTCACAAGTTATCCTATAGCAAGCAAATTTTTCCACCCGGTACACTTAATTTTTAATATAACCCCATAGGAAAATGTCACACAGCTTCAGATCTGGAGATAGTTCTGGCCATTTCTCAACGCCAAATCCATCTGTTAGGAAAAACATCGTTTAAGTAGTTCCTCACCCTCAGGTCCAAAGTGAAGAGGTGCTCCGTCATGTTGAAACCAAATGTCGTTTTCGTCAGCATAATGTACTTGTATTGAAGAGATAATGCGAGATCTTAACAAATTCAGATGCTTGTCCATTAAATTGCCATCTATAAAAAATAAAAATGAAATGAAAAAATTGCTATAAAATTTTTTTTTTCATTTTCTATTCTTCATAAATCATTTTTGACTTTCTTATTTTATTTTTAATTATTTGTATCTTTTCATTACTCTTGACGAAAAGTTTGTTTTATTTTAATGATAATTAGAACAGTTTGTATAATCTATATTTATTATTATTGTCTACCAAATCGTTGAAATATAATACAATTTTAAATACATTTAATAATGAATAATACGTATTTATATATTTCATATTAGGTTTCTACATTTATTTTATTGAAAATGTAATTTAATTCGGAAATTCCAGTTCCAAACAGCTTACATGTGACGTAATATTCATAGGTAACAGAGAATATATTCATTGAGGTTCAATAATATAATTAAACTTGGATAATATTGATTTTTGCCAAGTCTTTCTATTTCTGAAGAGTAGAATCGATAAGTCGGCTAAGTGCAACTTTTTAAAATTTTTAGTCTTTCACATGAAAATGGCCTAAATGCCGACGCGGTTGTACCCTAGAACGGGCTATGTGTCTAATACATTTAACTAAGTGAGCCCACTAAAATATGGCATCCGTTGTTTCCTTTATAATCGGCTAAGTGTCAAACGTAGTGTCAGCAAACCACGTGTATTATTACAGTGCATACTAATGTATAATGTAGTATATTTAAGATTATTTCGTTCGTTAAAAAAACACGCCATTAAGTTTGTTTCGAAACCTTTACTGTTTTTAAACGGAGAACTATTTTTTCTTTTTTGGTTTTATAAATAATTCATGTATTTAAATTAATATTTCAATTTTGTATTTCATAATTTGTTAAAAGTAAATATTATTTTGAAATAAAATTAAATTTACCTCATTATCACTTAGTCTTTTTTTAAAAGTTGCCTTATTGGCACTTAGCCTCTTCTAATTTTTAACTCCTTTAAACATTTTTTCAAGAGAAATGATATAAGGTGGATTGCTAATTATTTAATCAGGCTATTTCAAAAGTACGTAAGTATGGAGGAAAAAAAAATTACTCTATAGAAGGATTTTTACAAAAGGTTCTCTTCATTGGCTCAATCTAAGTTTTTTAGACTTAACCGACTTATCAATTCCACTCTTCATTTTTAAAATAAGTTTATATTAGTCCACAAGATAAACACAGTGGGCTGAAAATTTAAAATTAAGATTAAAAATGAAAAGTAATCAGTGAGTTTCCACATATTTGCAATAAGATTATACATATTATACTTACTGCCTGTGTGTTTAATTTAACAATGAAAATGTAATAACTTTTATATTGTCTTTAACACATGTTTATTCATTTTATAATACAGAATTTCATTGCAGGACTAGATGCAGCGATAAAACCTCTGGTTTTGTAAGTAACATAGTTAAAATATCTGCAGGATTCTGTAATGAAATATCTGGTGAGCTGAATAAAATGCTTGCGACTGTTTTACTACTTTCCATTATTACAGTGTTAAATAAATCATGTCATCCAAGTAAATGAAATGTCTTGGCTTTGAGATTAACATTTTCATTCATGAATATTTTCCTCAGTAACCCTAGCCCGATTTTCATCAGTCTGAGAAATTATGCAGTTATTACAATTTTCTTCAAATATTCCTCAATCTACAATATTCTGAATCTTATATTTTGCCAACATAGATTAATATACTACTTTGAACATTAACGCCCTTTTAAATTAATTGCCTCATTTGTTTGTAAACAATTATATAGGTATGTATAGGTATCTTAAATATATTGTGTATAAAAATGCAAAAAAAAATTTGTTGTGGTAAAAATATTGTTTACACTAATTTCTTATGAATTTTTTTTTTTTTTTTTTTTTTTTTTTTTTTTAAGAGGGCGGTGGAAAAACCTTCATAAAGGCATCCAGCAGGGTCCGCACTGCCGGATAGTGTGGGATTACCAGAAGCGCGGCGGGCTCACTCACAGATGTGCCCGCCGGGAAACCAGCGACCTCACTAAAAAACCACCTCCCTTTCCCACGCAGAACATCAGACCGGGACCGCTTTCGCATTACTTCAGCCTGAGTCTTGTTTCTTGCTCTTGATAGCTCTACCGTTCTGGCTTGCGTTGCCTCTCTGTCCTTTCTTTTCTCTTCAGTCTGTCAAGCAGCCGTCATCCCTCTTTGTTCGTAGCAGCCTCTGCACGTAGGCAGCCACTCTGTTCCACCAGTTCTCGTTGTCAAGCATCAACTCGACGATGCTCCGCGGAGTGATTTGACCGATCAGCGTCTCCAGGAGTCTTCTTTCGTCGATCCATCGACTGCATACGAAAAACGTATGCTCTGCGTCGTCTCTTTCATGTCCGCAGTATTTGCACTCCGGTGTCCTGACCTTGCCCATTTTCCACAAATAATGTCGGAAGTAACCGTGCCCGCTAAGGAACTGGGTCAAGTAGAAATCCACCTCTCCGAATTTCCTATTCATCCAGGGTCCGACCCTCCCGATGAGTAGATACGTCCACCTACCTCTTGGGTCGTTCGTCCATCTTTCCTGCCATTCCGTCAGGGTTCGAGCTCTCTCTTCTTCTACTGCCCGTTCTCTGTCCACTTCCACGCTGGCGTCGTAGATTCGCTTCCGTTCGATAGCGAGCAGGTCGATGGGTGGCACGCCCGCTATCACCAGTATTGCGGCCTCGGAGACTGTACGATAGGAGCACGCGATCCGTAGTGCTCCCCTTCGCTGCACGGTGCTCATACGCTTTCTGTATTTCTTCACTCTCATAGCGTCGGCCCAGATCTCTGCCCCGTAGAGCAAGATCGAATGCGTGGTGACCATCAACAGTCTACGCTGGCTTGGCCTCGGGCCGCCCACGTTCGCCATGAGTCCGCTCAGTGCAGCGGTTTTCGTCACGGCTAGGTCGGCCGAGCTCTGTATGTGTGGCCAGTAGGTGAGCTTCGTATCCAAGATCACTCCTAGATACTTCGCCGATACCTTTGTCTGGACCCGTTCTGTACCGATTACCATGGGTACGATCTTGGGGATTCTCTTCCTCGTGAGCAACACGATCTCGGTCTTTGCCAGGGCCAGTTGCAGTCCATGTTGGCTCATCCAGTTGTTGACTCGCCTCATTACTTGGTCGAGTTTCAGTTGCGCCATTTCGGTGTTTCGGGAAACAATAACCGCTGCAACGTCGTCCGCGTACCCGACGAGGAAAGCGTCTCGGGGCATGTCCGCTCGGAGCAGGCCGTCGTACAGCGCGTTCCAGAGGTCCGGTCCCAGTATCGAGCCTTGTGCCACTCCAGCCGTGATTTCTCTTGTCTTCGTTCCTTCGGTCGTTTCGTATTTTATTGTACGGTCTCTCAGGTAGTCCCTGAATATGCGAAGGAGATAAGTCGGAATGCCGAATGTACCCCGCAGCGCTTCAAGGATATCTATCCATCTCGCCGAATTGAAGGCGTTTTTCACATCCAGGGTGACAAGAACCACTATCGGCCGGGCCGGGTGGCTTGCCGTCTGAGTCTCACGTACCGTCTCCACGACTTCTCGTATGGCGCCGATTGTGGAGCGGCGCTGTCTAAAGCCGTACTGTCTGTCGGAGAAATCTCCCGCCGTTCGGATGGCATCCAGCAGTCGGGGCCTCAGCAACAGTTCCAGTGTCTTGCCGCCCGTATCCAGCAGACTCAGGGGTCTGAGCGACGACGGCGAATTCGGGTCACCTTTTCCTTTACTGATAAGTACCAGTCTTGCTTGCTTCCAGCGAGCACTAAATACCCCTTCTTCGATGCAAGCGTTCATCATTTCCAACACTATATTCGGTGTCGTGTGTGCTACGATCTTAAGGATCTCTGCTGGTATGCCGTCCGGTCCAGGGGCCTTTCCGCTTTTTAGGGCGGCGATGGCTGTCATCAACTCCTCCATGCTGAAGACAGGAACTTCGTCGATCTCCTCTTCGCCATTTTCCTCATTCCTTAGAGGGTGTCTTGGGAAGAGTTCGTCGACTATACCGTCCATCGTTTCTGCTGGCAAAGCTCCGACCGGTCCTAGAGACTTCAGTTTTTTTGTTACTATCTTGTAGCCCAGTCCCCATGGGTCCCTGTCCACCTCTTCACAAAGTTTCCTCCAGCACTGTCGCTTGCTGTTCTTAATCGCGTTGCGGAGATTTTTCCTTGCCGTTTTATATTCATTTGTACGGGCCTCAGCTTCTACGACGTTACGCTCCCGTTGTGCCCTTCTTCTGAGTCTCAGACATGTTCTTCTCAGTTCGGCTATCTCTTCCGTCCACCAGTACACCGATTTTCTGCTGCCTCGCTGTCTTTTCGCTGGCATAGAGGCATCACAGGCGCTCTTGATTAAGCTCATGGTGGAATCCACGAGGGCTTCCGCCCTCTGTCTTCCGCTTAGTCCCCTGGGAAGCTCCGAGGAGGGATCCAAAGCGTTTTGTAGAAACTCCACCAGTCTCGTCCTGTCCAACCTTGCTAAATTCCAGCGGTGTGGTCTTTCTGCGTTATTTCTCGCAGTTTCCCTGCTTCCTCTGATGTCGAAGGTTATGTATTGGTGATCGCTTCCAGTATAGTCTTCGATCACCCGCCACCCTTCCACCCGAGGTGCCACTCCAGTCGATGCCAGTGTGACGTCTGGGATGGAGTTGCCAAACCCCGGTCGCCTGTAGGTCGGTGTTGTGCCCCTGTTTAGTACTTCCAGGTCGAGTCTGGCCGCCATTTCCAGCAGCAACCGGCCTCTTGCGTTTGTCTGTGGCATGCCCCACTCCAGTGCTCTGGCGTTGAAGTCTCCGGCGACCACCAATTCGCCTGTGACCGTCCTCAGAGCGTCTTCGATGGACTCTAGCTTTCCTCGGTACTCTAGAGCTGTGGTGTTAGGCGAAAGGTAGACACTTACATAAGTAATGTTGCCTGCTCTCACCCACGCGTAATCCTCCCCGGCGCCATGTGCCTCTGTTCGCAATTTCTGGGTATTTGCTACCCACATTGCTGCTGTGTTCGTAGTGCTAGTGAACCGCGTTGCACTGTCTATGTTTCGGTACTGCTCGCTGATGATTAGTACGTCTGCCTCCAGCTCGACCACGAGTTGGGACAGGAGGTCTTGAGCAGCACTGCACCGTTTCAGATTGCACTGAAGGATGCGGATCATCGGGCGGCGTTCTTTTTCTTTTTCAGCTCGAGGGCATGTCGAAATACTTCACATGCGCCTGAGCCCGGGACGTGCTCGGTTTCTTTAGCCGGCTTTTTCCTCTCTTCGCAGAGGACGCACCTGGGGTTGCTGGTGCATTTCGCCGCTTTGTGGTCATTTTTGCCACATTTCCAGCATAGCGTGCTCCTATCGGGTCCCTGACAGTTCCGCTTCACGTGACCGTAGCCCAGACATCGGTAGCAACGTGGGACCGATACTCTCAGCCTAAGCCTGCAATTAATCCAGCCGATTTTTATTCGTTCCTTCTTAAGAAGGACGGCTGCCCCTGTCTCGTCCATCTCGACGATAGCCATTTTTTGTTCCCGCTTATTGGGCTGGGTAACAAATACTTTAGGCTCTCCAGCCTCTCCCGTTTCCCGTTTAAGGGCCTCTTCGACTTCCTCTTTGGTTGTGAGGCAGTCTAGATCCCGTATCTCCAGCGTGACTCTGGTTGTCAAGTCTCGCACCAAACACGTCTGTCCCAGCGCGTCCTGGATCGCACTGCGGAGTGATGCGCCATCCTTCGTGGTGTTACCGAGTCGCAGGAGGACGCCGCCGTCCTGCGTTCGCCGAACTGCCTTGATGTCGGCGTCTTTTTCTTCCGGCCTGATGGTCTGTCGGAGCTTCCCCAGAACCTCCGCGTAGGTTTTTCCGTCCCCAGGTTTAATGAGGATAGCATTGCCTCGCGCTTTAGGCGCCCGCTGCTTCTTGCTGGGCTGCCGCCTGGTAGTTCTTGATGAGGAGGAGCCCTCTCCTGGCCTATGCGGATCAGTTTTGGAGCCGCCCTCGCTACCTCTCGATTTTTGAGATCGTCTGACCATGATCCACTCCCCTTCTTCGTTCCCCTGTTTCTTCTTTTTTAGGGGTGTCGAGTTCGGGCTGCCATTCTCAATACATGTCGGGTCCTCTCTTTCCCTCTTTTTGTTTGACCCAGGGCCTAACTTTTTTGCCTGCATCGGGGCAGTCGCCCGCACCGAAGCTGGCGGTGGCGTCTGCGCGGGGGCGCATCTCACGGGCTTACCTCTCGCGTGAACGAAGAGCATGCCGCTGATCTCCGCTGAGACCATGCACACTTCTCGCACCGAATCCAGCGATGCCTCTAACTTGTTCAGGCCATCCTTGATTTCCAGGCTAACGTTCTTCTGCCTGCCTACTGCCCTCTGCATGACGGCAAGGGTCTCCTCCATGTGCTCTAGCTGCTGCTTCAGCCTTTCCTTCTCTTCCGCAGCCTGATGTTGGAGCTGGTCAAGAGTCAGGTCTGCCATGGACACTCTCCGTCTTCTGCCCGTCTCAGCGGCAGCTGGTGTTCTCGGTGTCGGACGCCCTGGTTTCGTTAGGATCTCCGGGAGTTCTCCTTTTCTTTGCGCCAAGGGGGTACCAGATGGTCGCTCCTGCAAGGTCGCCTTCCCTTTGGTGGGAGGAGTCGCCGCGAGCCTCGATTTCTTTGCGAAGGGATTTATTCCTGTCCCACCTTCGCATCCATTAGTCAAATCCATTTCCATTGCCTGTTCGTCAGTAGTTGTATCCTGTCCTGTGTTTAAACTTATGTTATTTTCCATAGTATTCCCACGAGTTGGGACCATTCTTGTCGTCACCCCCCGGCAGTGGGCCCTTACCGAGGGGAAGGCTTTGATACTGTGAGGTGCGCCAGGTGCCCCACAGGTTGTAACGACTTCGCTGTCGGGTTTTATAGAGTTTTCCTTCTCCTATGCCAGCCAGTTAAGGCAAGCACCCCGGTCCCGGATCCCACCCAACGTACCACAGCTACGCCCTGCTGTGGTGGTTGAAGGGCGGTCCAGGTTTTACGGTATGTAGGTGATGACTGGCGCTCAGTCATCCCCAGCTCGGACTGCCCCGGGTTCGCCAATTCCCGTAACCACCCATCTCTGAGTGGCCCCTGAGGCAATTTCTTATGAATAATAATATTGGTAATAATAATAATAATAATAATAATAATAATAATAATAATAATAATAATAATAATAATAATAATAATAATAATAATAATAATAATAATAATAATAATAATAATAATAATAATAATAATAATAATAATAATAATAATAATAATAATAATAATAATGATAATAATAATAATAAAAACGGAAGAAATATCGAGCCTGCGGAATTCTCTTCGAACACCGCAGATTCCATCTAGAACATAGTGTGAAGCTTGTAGTACTGATAATAGGAGGCCTCGGTCGAGCACGAGATGCACTGCTTTCCGAACTGAAAATCATACCGGCATACCGAAATTCGGCAGATCTTCTAGTCGGAAGAATGCAGAAGGCGGTCATTCTAGGCTACTACTCAGGGCACACGATTTCCGGACTCAGTAGTTACTCACCCTACGGACGTGGGGAGTAGCTACTGTTAACCACCAGCGGCCGACCCTGTCAATCGGAGCCAGGGAACCAGTCGACTGGGTTTCAACAAAAAAAAAAAGTAATAATAATAATAATAATAATAATAATATAATAATGAACACGCATAGTAATAATTATAAAAATTTCTCCATCTCTCATTCTAATAACAAGGATTAGCCCGGAAGTCTGACACTTGTGTGGGAGAAGAGCGGCATATTATTCATTTCTAACCACTAACCACTATTCACTGCTGGAATGAGAGGGTAACCTGGAAAACTTCATTAGGTAGAAGAAATATATTGATATATTATTGATTTTATGGGTTCTATTTCTACTAATAAAGTATATACTCAAAGATGCAATTGTAAGTAATGTCTTGGATATTATCAGTTCGTTAATTACAACGGTTCCAAAATCTTGGTGCAATATATTATCCTTGTGAGAAATCTTTTGAGCATATCTTCCTTGTTATTAGAAGTACACCCATCATACAGAGCAGTAAATATACAGAGCAGTATAGCATTTAAATTAAAAGAACAAATTAGCAAAGCAAAGTGGTCACATTTGTTAGCCTCTCTAAACAGTCTCTAAGCGACCTATATCACCTAAAGACTATTCTTGGCATTATGACATTTGTTCTGAGAAATATTAGAATATTAGAAAACGAACCTCTGCGTCAAAAGGTCAAAGTATACTTTTTGGTACCTAGTTTTGGCTAACCAAAAATAAAATTCGCACATTGAAAACATCTTGTATTGCACCTTCTTTTTATTAGATACTTTTCAGCACTTCAGGAAATATAAAATACTAGTAAATAAACACCTTCTTAACTTTCCGGAAATTGCATCATTTCCAATTTCAAAACACAACCTGGCAGTTAATGCTTTTACTTACCTGCTTCTAGAATGTTTAACAATCTACGGAAATAGACAGAGATAAGTGATTACTTTAGTAGTTTTTATTCAAATTCTACCAATTGTGATTTTTCTAATCTAGAAACTAATAATACACCCATTTTGAATCACAAATTTACTGAGAATAATATTTTCAATATCATTGGAAAAGTGAAAGATAAAAGAACACAACCAGGTTCCAAGTTTTTTATTAAAGATTGTAAACATATTTTTGTTTAGCCTTTGTTTATATAATTTAATATGATCCTGAAAATTGGTATTTTCCGAAGGTTTGGAAATTAATGAGAATTTGTCCTGTCCTTAAGTCAGGCAATTCTTCTTTATTACATAATTACAGATTACAGACCTGTTACGAAGTCCAGAGTTACAAATTTGGCAACGTTTTCTCAATATCTAATCTATCTAATTCTATATATCTAATGTAATTAATAATCAAGATCAAGTGGATGTAATTTAAACAGACTTCACTAAAGCCTTTGACCGGATTGACCAACCATTATTAACAAACTAAGGACCTGGGGGTTTAATGATGCATTTATAACTATATTTACGTCAATGGTTTTAATTCAATATACGTGTACAGACCACCGTACAATGGTTTTAATTCAAACCTTTTTTTGTCTTTTATCTAATGTTCTAGTTATCAAGTTTCTATCAATGGCATTGCGTGTGTTATTGACTGCAAACTAGTTTTAATTGAAAATGTATCGCGATGTAGAAAGTACTGAGAAATATGTTTCTATTCAATGTCAAATTTAAAAACTTGAACATTGTAGTCAGATGAATCGATCACGGCTTTCAGAAATTTAACTATGAGTTTCACTCTAAGGAAACCACCGATTGAATTTCTATATTCAGTAAACTCAAAGCAGATCTATCGTTATAAAGTCATAAAAGATCTAGGCATAACTTTTGACACCAAATTCACGTCTAACGATCATATTTATCAATCTATGTCATGTATATTGGGTTTTATAACCAGAAACTACAGATATTCTTTATCATTCATTTGTAAGATCGAAATTAGAATTTGCTTCGCTTATTTGATATCCGTTCTATAATAATCAAAAGTCCTGTATTGAAAAGTTACAAAGAAAATTTTAAAATCATTACATTTAATGTTTATGGTCTTTGTCCTGAAAGGGATTACGATAATCAATTACATACTACCTGATACTTTTGATATAAACACTGCATTAAAAAAGTCACCAAGAAATCAACTGTTAGTTTTTGTTTATTGCCGAAACAAGTTTTTCCAAATTTTCATATTTGTTTTACTTTAAAAATTATCCTAGATAAAAGTTTTCGCTGGAACACCCTGTATATTGTAAGTGTATGTAATATCCAAAATTTCGAATGCTACCTACATGCTCATGAATATATGGATATTTATTTAATGCCAGAATTCTCTTCATCAAACCCACCGTAATATTTTAGTACACCGTAGTGTAATATTTCTATTTAAGTTGATGTTGTGACGAGCAGTTAATGGCTTTTCAGGAATTTATATCTTTCTCAGAGGAATTTCAAGTTTTTTGCTCATTCGTTCTAATTAACAAATTTACTTAATGACTGAGGAAGGAATCCTGTATTCTACTTGCTCGGTTTTCATACTATCCTCCTAAACACTTCGTAAAACTCCGTAGTATTAATTAAAATAATTGAAAATAGTATGACGCATTTCCGAACAGAGCAACGAAAATTGTACGAATATATAATCTACATATCGGATGGCCAACTAAGAATGGCTGCTGGCCATATATTAGAAACGAATCATCGGTGCCTTAGGAAAATAAATTAATCAGGAAAGTACCCCTGAAAAATCGCTTTAAAGTATTTTCGAGCTTCTAAAATGGCCACTAGGGGGCGTAAGAGACATGACTAAATAAGAAATAGAGATTTTCTATTTTTGCTGAATTAAAGTAAGTATATTGAAAACCACTTTGTAATCCACTTTTTGCTTTATCTTCAGAAATGAAGTGGTGGGGAGGATTTTCTTTAAATTTTGATAACTCCGGTTGTGCTCAACTGAATTTAACAAATTTTGTCTCGTTACAAAGAGCTTTCGTCAGTCTGTCAACTACATTTTAAGCTGTTTTTATTTGATTATTACCGTTGCTCTTAAATGGCGCTATTTGAAAAGTCAACAAAAATCGCAATTGTTCTAGAGAAAAGTAAATGGAATGGTATTTTTATTTTTATACAATAAAATATAGAGTTTTAAGGTTAAAATGTGAGTGAAAACCGCAACTCGATAACTTTCGTCTAACGCGATTGATATTAACAAACAAAGGTGAAATTTTGAGTTATCAATTTCATATCTTGGTGACTGAATTTGCAAAGTGGCCGTCGACAAAGTACGCTGTAATAGTACTTAATAATAATAAACAATGTAACAATCCAACGTTTAAAAACCAAAAAACATGAAAATATATTATAAACATTAAATTAAGGTTGCAATTAGTGGCGTCATGGATGTTGAAAATCTCGTCTATCAGTTTCTATACAAGAATTTATTTTAGGAAAAGTTGATAGCATAGAAGTCTCAACTTTTGCCATTGCCAATGAAATACTTAGAATAGCATTTCTATGTCGTCTCTTGTATCAGGTCTGTTGGCAAACGCGGGTTCTTCTGCTCGCTCCCATAAATGAATATCAAGGCACATCAGGTCTGGATCCAAACTGGTCGACGAAATAGACTTCCACGTCCTATCCACCTGTCAGGATATGTTTGATCTAAGGAAGCCCGAACAGTTGCAGACGAATGTGCCGGACATCCATCATGTTGGAAAATCATCTCGCAACGAATTGCCAGAAGTATGTCTTCTATAAGAGATGGTAATTCTCAAGTCCCTGTTATTAAACGGGTACTTAAATGAGGATTACATTCCACATAATATGTGTAATTTACTTTTAACATTTTTCTCTGTGCTGTTACTGCGATGACATCTTTCAGGGAACTGCACCGCATCTGGCAGCAACAGTTGCATTTTTCATACATTCGAAGTAAATGGCTAACATGTCAAATGCTCCCTTATTTGTAAGAATGATTTTTAGTTTACAAATTAATTGAAAGTCAAAGACAACACAAAACAACATCTCAAAACAAATTTCATTCAAAACACTGTACTACACGAAACACACAAAAACTTTACTAAACATATCTAGTGACAATATTGAGGTAACAATAAATATTCTTGTTATTTTATTTTTGCATTGTCTTGTTTTATAGCTTACTACTTGTTGTTAACGACCACTTTGCATATTCAGTCACCAAGTTATGAAATTGATAACCACAATTTCATATTGTGATTATCGAACGTTATCGAGTTGAGGTTTTCACTAACATTTTAAGCTTCTAATTCTCTATTTTATCTATGAAACATACCATTTCATTTAATTTTCTTTAGAAAATTGAGATTTTTGTTCACTTTTCAAATAGCGCCATCTAAGGGCAAGGGTAATATTCAAATAAGAACATCTTTAAATGCAGTTGACAGACTGAGGAAAGCTCTTTGCAACGAGACAGAGTTTGTTTGTTAAATTCCAGTGAGCACAACCAGATTAATCAACATTTAAAAAAAAAATCTGTAAGATCTCCCCACCACTTTATTTTTGAAGATAGAGCAAAAAATGGATTACAAAAAATATTCGATATTATGTGAGAATTACACGCCATGCATTTTCAATATGCCTTAATTCAGCAAAAGCAAAATACATAGAAAATCTCAATTTCTTATTTACTTATGTCAGTTACGCCCCCTAGTGCTCATTTTAGAAGCTCGAAAATATTTTTCAGTGTTTTTTTCAGGGCCACTTTCCTCATCAAATTTTTTTCCTAAAGCGATAATTCGTTTTTGATATATGGCCGGCAGCCACTCTTAGTTGGCCACCCGGTACATTTTTTAAAATGTTATCTACCTATCTCAAATGGTCATAATCAGTGAACACGTTCATCCAATTAATTAAATACTGAGGACATTTTTCCATTCTCCACACTTCACGTTATTTATTGCGAATTATGTAACATGATAATTAACTGACACGTTTGGATTCTATTTTGCGTGATCGTGTATGTACTACATTAGTTTATGAATAGCTTGGTTAGAGTAATGACTTAATTATCTAAATGAGAACCAGCTTCTGGAAACCTATTCAGCTGTTAACGGACAAATATTAAACGTGTCTAGTAAAATACCGAAGAAGATAAGTTAAACGACGTTCCTTGAACTAGTCCATTAATAAAATCAATGAACATGAAGAAGAATGAGAGGTACTTCAAGATAATTATTGAAATATTTCAAACACCATCCATATGTTCCAGTTCAGATGTTTTAAATATCTATTCTTGATTAAAAGCAATTTTTCCTTCATTATCGGTGAGACAGCAGATTAAACTAACTTATATTATAGGATCGTAACCTATTGAGTGGATTACTGAATCTTGAAAGTTTAAATGGACTAAAACTTATCTTGAAAATTATTTTCCGATTTTTAATCTAATACTTTACCTTCAAAATAACTGAGAATGGTTGAAAATTGAAAATCAAGTATTTCCATATTCTGCTTTATATCGTCTCTTTTCAAGTAGGTAGAGGATTGTTTATTTATAAAAAGTATTATTAATTTTTTATAAATAATAAAAAAATTTAAAATAATAAAATAATAAAAAAGTATTATTTAGGGTTATTTTTCACAAATGATACATATTAAGGTAAATTTTTATCAATGCATTGGAGTACATAAGAGGTAGCTTGTTGGAAGATACTATAGTGTAACTGATCGGACCAGAGACAAAATCAGTTACAGTTGAACTCTTGAAATCATTAGTATTTGTGGTCTTCGTTATTATAGCAAACATATCCGTTCCGTATTCCTATTTCAATCGTTTGACCCCAATTTCATCAATATAACCATTTGAAGTTAGATATTATAGAATACATAGATGCAAATGTTTTAAATGAAATACCCTATATACAGGGTTATTCAGAACTTATCCATAATAAAATTTGGGGATGTTCAACATACATGTACAAATGTGGTAGTGCAAAAAAAAATTTTTGGCGGGGTCTTAAAACTATTTAAAAATTTTTCATTGCAAGCCGCTGGATACTGGTCCACTGTAATGGAGTGACCTTGGGACTGATAATGCAAACAACAGGCTAGCACAAAAAACTTCGGGAGATCTGAGAGTATACCGACACCCGGCGCAAAAAAGATTTGCAGCGTTTTTACTTTAAAATAAACTTAAACATAGATAGATCTGACCAAAGTGACGTGTCTTTAAAATGAATAAAATTTTGTTACACTAATTTTGAAGAATTGCGCTACTTGATTACTAGGTATTAGAAACGTGAAATTTAGATATAAAAAATTTGCACATACCTTTTTGCAAAAGCTTTTTGAAATAATATTCCTCGACTTGTACAGAATTTTGGGCACGCCTTATCCAATTTTGCCGCACTAAACCGAATGTTCCTCCTGGTTGCTGATCTTGTAAACGCAAATTATTAAGTAAATTTGGGATTTTCAGCATTTTGCTGCAACAACCACTCACAAAACCTACCTGTCGATGTGTCGGTGTGTCGATTGGGAAATCGTTCCGCATACAAGCGCGAAGCTGCCAATGAATTTTGTCCAACTTCGACATAAATAAGACTCATGTCCATTAACTCAGCATTACTGTACACATGAGCCATTTTGAAAATTTTACAGTTTAACACTCGATGAGTAAAACACAGAAAGACTGATGACTGCATAGACAATAAGAGATATTATCCCCACTCCAACTGTATTCGCCAGGTACAAAAACTGTTGTTTACTGTTTTTTGAAGGAATGTGATATATCAGATGTGACGAAGTACAGTTGCTCAGCTACGTAGTCCTTTATAAAGGTATAACTTTAAACATTGTTTACGGGAAATCCAAAGCCTTTTATTATAAATTTTTTTGGTGTTATCGATTTCTTATTTAAGGATGCACATATCCCCTCAAAGTTTTAGAGATGAGTTCTGAATAACCCTGTATATGTTTCAAATTCCGGGTCCATACCAAACTAACAAATCAGGAACTTAATGTTTTTCAACAATTTAGCAACAAATCGGAAACATTTTATCAACATATATGTTTGTTTGTGCGTTCAACCATTTGTCGTGTTCCCGGCGCAGGTTGGTAGGGTCTCTGTTTCTGTTTCGGTAGTGTCAAGGGTTTCTGTTTTATTTCTATTTCCGTCAACATTATATCTGTCAACTGTCTGCGGTGTCTACTTTATTGAAAAACAAATACAAAACAGAAACACAGACAGTATTTTGCGAACTTGAAACAGGTTTTGTAGGATGTTATATAACAAATACGCGGTGTGTCAGGTGTAAAATTTAAGTGGACTGTAGATAGCACTAGTAAATTAATGGAACTGAATCGGGGACATCTTTTATTATGGAACACTAGAAATAAAGAATTAGAAATATTGTTACTGGTATTGCTTGATAAGCATTAAGCTATGATAAAAGTCTCAAATTGCCAAATATCTTAATGTTATCGCCAAACGTACAACCACAGTAATAGCATTTATCTAATTAATATTTATTTTATAGATCGCAGGACCACCTGTAATCTTCAATCAGCGGTAAATCGACTAACAATTTTTTCGGTATTTTCCTTTAAATTAAATTTAAAGGTTTTTTCCTTTAAAAGTTAAATTTGCCTTTTATTTTCCGGTAATAACATAATTTTACTTTTGTTGACATTTTATCTCTTGGCAATATGGACATAAGTTTTCATTTGGTTTTGTTTCCAGAAAGTTGTACGTTTGTTGTGTTTCTGTTTTGTTGTATGTTTTTGTTTTGTCGGTTTGATACAAACCCGGTATAAGATTCCTTACATGTTTTACCTTCTTTTACCTATTCCTTACATATGCGAAATCTATACCTATCTGATTTTTGACATGCAGAAAAAACATGTGCTACCTTTTACAACTAGTATAAATTGTTCAATATCCAGTGTTCCATTATTTATATTATATTTTAGCAGAGTCAAACTACGAAATATTTTTTAGTTTAGATGGATTATTTAATGTTTTTTCATAAAGTTATGTAAACCTAAATTCTGCTTTATTTTATAACAGCCTTATAAGAGGATGGGGTGATAACTATGAGATATTTACGAATATCTTTCGGATTTGACCGTATTTAATATAAACTATTATCCAGTTAGACATGAACAGAAACAGTAAACTTAAAAAATTAGTTAGTGACTTTTCGTTTATTGGAAGTTACTAGGGGTGCCTACTGCTTTTTTTATTGTAATTTTTGCTTCATTCTTCTATGTATCTTTAAAGTCTGAATGTTCTTTGGCTAAATCCTTGAGTAATATAACAAAACTGTGACAATGATATAAATATGAGTACAAAAAGTTATAACATGTATTCAAACTGTCTACATTGGTCTAGCCACAACTGAATAATGTATTAAAAATTTTAAGCGAAGAATAATAGTAATTGAATAAAAGAAACAATAAAATACATGGTGTTCCATTTGAAAATATATAGTAAAAAATGACGTTTCACAGTTTTTATATTTTTCATGACACCATACTTATTTTACTTTGTCAGTCTGTTTGGCCACCCTTGATGTACACTAAAATATTTGACTATTTATGATCCTCTGACACGATCTTTGTCATCTAGAAGTCGACAATATAATCCAGAAGCTGATTAATTATAGGCGGTATATAATGCATAATAATTTTATCTTTGAGATGCATAATACAACCGTCCCAATTATATGACAATTATATGCAAATTATGACGACAGAACACCGTAGTTACGATATAATTTATTAGATGCCACCACTAGATGCTAAGCAATTAGTATTTCCATTAACCCGTTGTCAAATAAAGGTAAAATAAATCCCAAACAAACAATTAGTTGGCGTTTCTGGTAAACTAGGATTAGTAGTGCCCCTATAGGTAGGCTGAGGGTTGATTTTATTGTTTGAAGGCATCGTCTAATTAAAGCGTCTTCCGCATAGGTAGATAGATTCGCAAGAAAGTATCTCAAGGATGTCATATATTTTGCATTCCAAATCAGTTTTTAGAACAGACATAAAATAAACTATTAATATGTGTCATACACGAAATGCTAACGCCTAATTCAGTACTTCCAAGTTGTTTGTAGACGTTTTGAGCATTTAAATTGGGTTGTAAATGTTATTTCTATTTTTTTAATATAAAAAAGGTTAATTTTGTGATTTTATTCGTCGAGAGATCGATATAGAATAATGAACCCTCCATATTCACGGAAAAGAATTTTGTTTTTAATATTCAACCCTCAATACTTATATTTTTCCTATATACGATTTAATAAATCAATTAAGTTCGAATTGATAATAAGTTATTTGTGAAATTACACCATTTTTTAAATGCACTGTGGTTTTTATAAGGAATATATTTATAGTCATAAATATATATAGTATATAAATAAGTTGAGTCAGATGTAAAACCGTATATAAGGTGTTCAAATAGTGGATCAAAGTTTTGCATCGGCCCTATTGCAAGGTTTTTGGCAAAAAACACTTTTATGGATGTAGCCTAAAAATATTCCAACATATTAAATATGTTTTGAAAATGTCAGCTCTGTGTCAATAATGACTCCTAAGTCCATACACAGTAAAAAAAGACAAATGGTAAAATTACCAAGTTGTAATTGTAATTTGCTGCAGTGTTATTTTTAACACAAATTGGGTGGTATAATAACTAAACCTTTAGAACTCATATTACACTAACGATATACCCGCCAAGTTTGTAGAAGTACTCATAAATTGTACTAAAATTTACAAAACTGTGTGTTAAAACTGAATCAATCCGCCATAAATACGGAATAATTACACGGTGAATACACATTTGAACACACGGTGAACTATTACACATTACCTTGTAAAATCTACTGTGTTAAATTAATTTTATGTAACGTAATAATACACTGATATGTCTAACACTGCCAAGTGTGGACTATATACACACTGATGAGTGTTAATTCAGTGTTAAAATTAGTCGTTTTTTTTACTGTGTAGTAGTATCGCACCTACTCAATGTTTTTGAATCATGAGTATGCATAGGAAATTTCTTACGTGTATAAGTTATAACTTTGCATTTAGAGAAATCATATTCAGATTATTTTCACCAAGTTTTTATTTTGATTAGCTAGTTTTGAATTAAAATGTAGTCAAAGATAGAGTGAAGTTCCTTGAAAAGTTTGAGGTCATCTGCGAAAAGTTCATAGATAGTAAAAAAGGACCAAGATTTTACCCCTGGGGGATTCCAGAAGTATCAAACAGTTAGCAAACCAATAGCCATTATATACTACATATTACACTCTATTATATGTATAAATAAATCGAATTAAGTTTACTAGTGTTTCACTAAAACCGAAATGTCTGACTTTCATGATTAAGATGTTGAGATCAAGACGGTCGAACGCCTTTAAAAAGTCAGTGTATATTACACTACCTATCTATGTTCACCCATGGCATTAGACAGAGTAAAATAAACCAGAATTGGTAGCAGTGAGCCCCCTTTCCATGAATACCTCCTTTCCGTGCTACTTCGGAGAAATATAATTGGTTACTAGCAAGTAGACTGTGGCGTACAATGACATTTTAAAAAGCTTAGCAAAGTTACATATTATAGTGATAGGCCTATAATTGATAATTAGCCCTGGATATTCTGATTTTAAAATAGGATATACTCTGCCCATTTTATTAGCAGTGGAGGATAAACAAATAATTCGTTATAATCTTTGATTAAAAAGCTTGGTATTTGATCATGACCGAAAGTTAGTTTATCCTTTATCAGTTTAGGTACAGTAAAGTACCTTGAAAATGAAAAATTCAATCATAACATAATTTTGATATTCTTTTATTTGTATTCGTATTAATATCTGCGATTGTTTATGAGGAATTCCATCAAATTTGCTGACCCTCCCGGCCCTGTAGTTTTAGTTTTAATATTTCGGATAAAATAATATTTGTAGATCTGAATAAACTCTAGTCACTCATTGAAGCTAGTGATCAATAATGTAAAAATATGCGTCCTTACCCTTATATTGTTCATAAACCAATTCCAAAATCAACTGTAAAGCTGAAGTATCTAAAGCTAATTAACTTAGTAAAGCAACTACAAAACACAAACATACACATTGATGTTCATAATACTTTCACAATTCACTTTGTACACAATATGTACTTTTACTAAGTACTAATATTTCTTATTTTCATTCTACACCATCTTACGAGCTTTTGAAACATCAGTAATTATTTACAATTCCGAATTAAGAATATCTGATTCGATCACTGGGATGGAAAAGTAAATAAATTTATGATGAAGTATTATGTTTTCAGAAAACACAAAAAAAGAGGGGTCCCAAAGTACTACACTTTTTCTAGGATATTGAAATATCTTAACAAAAGAACCCTGCACCTGGCACCTCCGGCATAAAATAGAATTATTATAATCATTATACTAATTATTGCTGCCATGTATAAACGACTTATAACTTACCCTTACTGTTATATAGTTATACTGTTGTAGTATATAGTATACTGTTAGTGGTAAGCTTATAAGAAAAACCTTTGGTACAATTGGACATGTGTTTCTCCATTTAATTAATACTTCTCTTGATACAGGGGTATTTCCGGATAATTTAAAAACTACCATTGTAACACCAATTCAGAAGATTTCAGGTACAAACAAAGCCTGGGAGTTTCGGCCAATTAACACGTTACCTAAAATTGAAAAACTGCTTGAGCTTGTGGTTTACCAGCAACTTACTGCATATTTAGATAGTAATAGGATTTTAATTCAAAGTCAATCTGGTTTTCGTTCTAAACATTCTTGTGAAACGGCATTGCAGCTTACAATAACTAAATGGAAGAAAGCTATTGATAAAGGGGATTACATTATTGCTGTATTTCTCGACTTAAAAAGAGCTTTTGAAACTATAGATCGTGAAATACTATTAAAAAAACTATACAGTTATGGTATTCAAGGTACAGTTTTGGAGTGGATACGTGATTATTTGAGAAATAGAAATCAAATAACTAAAATAAACCATACTTTATCATCAAGTAGGATAAATGATTTTGGTGTTCCTCAGGGAAGTGTTCTTGGACCTCTGCTGTTCCTACTGTATATAAATGATAAAAACTTATACCATGAATGCGACTTTCTGCACCTGTTCGCCGATGATACTCTTTTATCAATATCTACTAGTAATCTTGTCACGGGAATTAATAAAATGAATCAATCTTTAAATCAAATTAATAAATATTTAAATAACAATAAGTTAAAATTAAATGTAGAGAAAACGAAGGCCATGATATTAACAACTGTCCATAAATACAAGAACATAAATATTCAGGAGATAAACATTAGTATTAACACTAGTACCATAGAGATTGTTACGCAATTCAAATATCTGGGATTTATGGTTGATAATTATTTATCGTTTGATGCACAGTTTAATTATATGTACAGAAAAATTAGTAAAAAAATTTATTTCTTTTCTCGAATTTCTAATAATCTTTCTTGTTATTCTGCTATCACTGTTTACAACACTATCATCTTGCCACATTTTGATTATTGTGCGAGTCTGATATATTCTTTTAATTTAGGTAAATTAACAGCCCTGCAAAAATTGCAAAATAGATGTATGAGGATTGTATTAAAATGCAATAGATATACCAGTGTAACTTCCATGTTAAATACTTTGGGGTGGATGTCTGTAAAGAGTAGACTTTTTTATATATCTATGACTTTCATCTTTAAAATACTGAATAATTTGATGCCATCTTATCTGCAGGAATTTATTGTATATAACTTACAAAGGCATGATTATTCTACAAGATCAACTACGATATATATATATATATATATATATATATATATATATATATATTCCGCGGGCGCAAATGCGGCCCGCGAAATAATAATATGCCGCCCCCTCTCCCACACAAGTCTCAGACTTTCGGGCTAATCCTTGAGATTAGAATGAGGGGTAGAGATATTATTATATTCCTAGATGTAACTTTACAAGTACTATGAAAACGTTATTGTACAGGGGAATGGATGAATTTAATAAACTTCCTAATTTTATTAAGCCAAGCAGGACGGTTCCGGAATTTAAGTCCAAGATTATTGAGTACATTAAGAATCATTGAACCATTAGATTATTGAATAATTGATAATATTGTCACGATTTGAATTATATATGAATTGTTGTTGTAATAGTTGCATATGTTTTACAGTCCATTTTTGTTTTCTGTTATTTTTTTGTATTAAGTGTCTATGTTACCATGATGTATGTTTGTATCTATTCTTAATATATTAGGTTTATAATGTCTTAGTTATTATATGTTAGTGGTATTTCATATATTGATTGCCGTTGATGTTGTCTATATTTATTATTACTGATATAGTTGTGTATATATTAGGATGCCTAATTTACCGCAATAAATCTATCTATCTATCTATATCTATATATTCAACAGTGCTCCAAGTATACCTGCATAAAACAAATTATTGTATATAATGTTATGTAATAGACAAGCTGTAAAGAAAACACAACAATACTGAGAATATCGTCCAACCGCACACTTTGATGTTCATAATACTTGCAACTACAAGAATTCCAATTTCATAAAATAATAAAATCAATTAGGTAAATTATATTATTCATATAAATGTCACCTATCTGAAGGTGTATTTAATTTTCTACCTTTTGTAATAAATTACCCGCATATGTATTGCATCACCCCAACATGTACGATAACTCCTACGTTAAAGTCTGCTAAATTTAAATGTCCAAAATGGCAAAAGATAGAAAAGAGAAAGATAAATGAAACAGAGTAAATTACTACTGTCTTGTAGCCGGAAATTAGTCTGCACGGCAAAAGTCAAACCATCAGATCGATTTTGTCACTGCAGGCAGATTCTTCAATCTGGTCGGATTCGGAAATAAAAGTTAACACTGACTGTGCATAATTGGTCCAATTATACGGAAATTTCATGTAGACTCTGACAAAAGCGCCACTTTAGCTTCGGCAACGTTGTTACCTGATTTATTTTTTTATTAATTACGTCCTGCAAAATGTTAAATATACATACATCTCTTATGCATTAAATGTTAAAAATAAATTAACACCTGGAAAAACCTTAAGGTTTTTTAAGGGTAGATAAATAAAGGAAGATGTTTGAATGTCTGCAAAATTTGTAGGTAGATCAAGAATAAATTTACATAATTAACCATACGAGCAGGTAACGAGGGATTATTCGTACGGATAAACAAACATAAACAATAGGTAGGTAACAATAGGTAGTTTCCTATATCCGAAATAGGAAATGTATATTACGCCCTGTTACACGAAAGTTTTTTATATGGGAAAACGCTCATCGAATCTGATACAGAAACATACAATTTGATATATTGTATTTGATGTATTTACAAATCTAACAATATTTTTGAAAATACACAGTGATAGGTAAGATGATATAAGATACATGATTGTTCATCTTAGAATTATTATGCCTATTAAGTTTTTTTTAGTAATACTATGAAATTAGTTCATCAGTAGTTCAGTAATCTCTTAAATTCATAAATTAATAAAGCTGTAAATATTTCAGTTTTCACTGATTGCGTATGACTTTCGAGATTAAACTATACCTACCACCGGAAGTTATGGAAAATCTAATAATTTTTATCTGCGCGATAGCAAAGAATAATCCAATGCCTTTAGAATATTAAAATAATCAACATAAATCTAAAGTTTATCAATAAAATTGGAAAGAATAATATTGTTGGTAATTTTTTTTTAAACAGCCCTGAAATAGTACTTTGTGTACCTAGACGGGAAAGTGAACGTTTTCTGGGCTGACAGAAGAGATAAACAGGCGAGGCGAATACGAGCCTGGCCACTTCTGGAACATCGGAAAATCACTTTCCCGCCATGGTGCACACAACATTTTGTATTTATACATACATATCGAGACTCGTAAAATTGCCGGACTCCGCTTTCACTCATCCCGGAAACGTATATACTAGTTTTGTACTACTACTACTACTACTGTACTACTACTACTATTGCTACTACTACTACTGCTACTGTACTACTTTCGTACTGGTTAGGTTAGGTTCAAAAGTGAGTCGCCCGAAAACCAGACCCTCCTTCGCGACCATGTGGTCTATTGTAGCTCACACCTACTTATATTTCACCCAACAGGTCCGGCCTCTTAATGAAGCTGATCACCTTATTGGATGGAACTTATTCAGATCCTCTGGCAGAAGGTTACCTTTGCCAAATAATGACTATCTGATCCTTTCCCCAGCGGGCCAGGTGCATAATATGTCTTCTAAGCATAAGCGGCACTCAGCATCTTCTGCTAGGCCGAATTTGTAGAGATGATATTTTAAACGGTGGTGACTAGTATATAGGCCAATTATTAAAATTCGTAGGTGCAACCCGCTTAACTCTAAAAGTTTTTTAGTTTTTGTTTTTGAAGGGTTTATTATGAACACCTTCGAGGAAATTAATCTTGGTACTTCTTGCTAGTACTGGAGGATTGGCTCCTCAGCCCAGGTCAAGAGCGTTGCTTTGGCAGTACTAGAGGATGTACCAGGCACCGGTTCTGGTCTAACAAATTCAGAAGCAGCACCCTCCCTGGTTAGAGAGTAGGCTGCTTCACTCCCTTCATGGCCAGAATGGCCTGGGACCCAGACCAGGAGTTACTCTATTTTTCCTGCTCAAATGACCGAGCGCCTGCTGACAACTCCATACCGTTTTTGAGTTACAACGGTAGGAACCAAGAGTTTTAAGAGCTGCTTGGCTGTCTGAAAAGATTTTTATCGATTTGTGTAAGTTGCGTTTGTTCCAGCCTCTGTACACACAATTCGATGGCATAGATTTCTACCTGAAATATAGTTGCATTACTACCAAGGGATAAGAATATTTTTACCGTTGGGTTGCAACTATACACTCCGTACTGGTACACTAGTACACTTTGTACTAGTTAAACAAATAACTATTTCGATGCATGGGTTTTTTATTAAATGAAATAAAAACATAAACAGTGGTACTACAAACTAAGTTGTATTAAAAATTAACTGATTCAAATTATGGAAATTACAAACGTAGACTGCTAACCAAAAATTATGCATGAGCGCATGAAATATATACATTAAATTATTTCATTTATATTTATATCTATACAAGCTTAAATAGGTGCCAAGAAATTACTATTTCAGCTTAAAAAATGCTACAATCAGAATTTAACTGTATAATGTCATACAGCTGAACTCCCCACGATAAACTTGTCAGATAATAAAATTTTATTTTTCAGTTTGTACTGAACTTGATTCAATGAACCAGAGGGGACCATTTTTAAAAATAGACGTCAGTGACGAATGGTGAGAACAGTTTTAAAAATGACTACGCTTACGACATTTCCCCGTGGGCATATCTACATAGAGATTTATTTTTCTGCATATTTTCCCAGAGAAAAGTTATGCCATATTTTGTTAGTCAACCGGCATAGTAATAGTAATAGTATTAGTAATAGTATTTATTTATCCTTTTAGACATTGTACAATGTATAGGACAGGTCAAAAATAGAAGTATAAACATACATTAAGACAAAACTATACAGAAGTATAAAACATACATTAAGGTAAAACTATACAAGTCCATATAATATACAAACAATAAACAACGTACATATAGGAGACATATTAAGTAAAACATTCATGTAAAATATTAGTTATACATTTAACAAAATATCCAAACAGTCAAAAATCTCTATCCTCATAATACTCGCTGAGGCAATAATAACATTTAGACAATAATATATTTTTAAGTGTTTTTTTGAACATACCAATATTTAGCTCCCTTAAAGGCAGAGGAAGATGATTAAACAATTTCAATCCTAGGTATGAAGGACAATATTCAAATTTAGAGGTTCTATGTTTATGCAATACAAATAAATTAGAATATCTTGTTTCATAATTGTGGTATAATGAATTTACAGCATATTTATGAATATTTTCTCTGATATACAGCAGACTACGAAAAATGAAAATACATGGAAAAGTCATAATTTTATTATCAGCAAATATAGGCTTACATGACTCCCTAGAGCTGATGTTAAATATGGTCCTTATAATTTTCTTCTGAGATATAAAGACTCTTTCACTATCGGAAGCATTACCCCAAAGTACAACATTGTATATCAATTGAGAATAGACGAGGCTGTAGTAAACATTAAGCAATGAATTTAAAGGCATTACTTGCCTTATTTTAGATATAGTATAATAAACCTGGTTGAGTTTTTTGACTAATATATTAATATATTGGAAGGAGATGCCGAAAACAACTACTCCACGGGCAATATGCCCCGACTGGCGTTGCATTACATCAACATCTCCATGGATGTCGCCACATCCTTCATCAAGACCAAATACCAGACAATGACCGGTTTCGATCTTGTTATGATCTCGTCAGACTGCCATAGGTATTGGAATCGATGAATGATCTGGCGACGTGATTGCCTAAGGGGCATAGTGAATGTTTGTAGTGGCGAGATACAGTGAAATACACTGCAGTGCCCTCTTTGGGTCTTTGCTACTACCTGTCTGACAATTATTGTCTAATTGACAGACAGATAACGATCTGCAGAAAGCAGATGCCATTACAGCGACCTCTATTGTCTTTGAGGAAGACAATCCTACTTAATTATTGGAAGGAGATGCCGAAAACAACTACTCCACGGGCAATATGCCCCGACTGGCGTTGCATTACATCAACATCTCCATGGATGTCGCCACATCCTTCATCAAGACCAAATACCAGACAATGACCGGTTTCGATCTTGTTATGATCTCGTCAGACTGCCATAGGTATTGGAATCGATGAATGATCTGGCGACGTGATTGCCTAAGGGGCATAGTGAATGTTTGTAGTGGCGAGATACAGTGAAATACACTGCAGTGCCCTCTTTGGGTCTTTGCTACTACCTGTCTGACAATTATTGTCTAATTGACAGACAGATAACGATCTGCAGAAAGCAGATGCCATTACAGCGACCTCTATTGTCTTTGAGGAAGACAATCCTACTTAATTATTGGAAGGAGTAGTTGTTTTCGGCATCTCCTTCCAATAATTAAGTAGGATTGTCTTCCTCAAAGACAATAGAGGTCGCTGTAATGGCATCTGCTTTCTGCAGATCGTTATCTGTCTGTCAATTAGACAATAATTGTCAGACAGGTAGTAGCAAAGACCCAAAGAGGGCACTGCAGTGTATTTCACTGTATCTCGCCACTACAAACATTCACTATGCCCCTTAGGCAATCACGTCGCCAGATCATTCATCGATTCCAATACCTATGGCAGTCTGACGAGATCATAACAAGATCGAAACCGGTCATTGTCTGGTATTTGGTCTTGATGAAGGATGTGGCGACATCCATGGAGATGTTGATGTAATGCAACGCCAGTCGGGGCATATTGCCCGTGGAGTAGTTGTTTTCGGCATCTCCTTCCAATAATTAAGTAGGATTGTCTTCCTCAAAGACAATAGAGGTCGCTGTAATGGCATCTGCTTTCTGCAGATCGTTATCTGTCTGTCAATTAGACAATAATTGTCAGACAGGTAGTAGCAAAGACCCAAAGAGGGCACTGCAGTGTATTTCACTGTATCTCGCCACTACAAACATTCACTATGCCCCTTAGGCAATCACGTCGCCAGATCATTCATCGATTCCAATACCTATGGCAGTCTGACGAGATCATAACAAGATCGAAACCGGTCATTGTCTGGTATTTGGTCTTGATGAAGGATGTGGCGACATCCATGGAGATGTTGATGTAATGCAACGCCAGTCGGGGCATATTGCCCGTGGAGTAGTTGTTTTCGGCATCTCCTTCCAATAATTAAGTAGGATTGTCTTCCTCAAAGACAATAGAGGTCGCTGTAATGGCATCTGCTTTCTGAAGATCGTTATCTGTCTGTCAATTAGACAATAATTGTCAGACAGGTAGTAGCAAAGACCCAAAGAGGGCACTGCAGTGTATTTCACTGTATCTCGCCACTATAATATATTAATATGTTCACACCACCTTAGGTTGCGATCAATATACACTCCCAAAAATTTTGTGCATTCTTTAGAAGTTAAATACATAATTCAGTTTTCTGGAAATATAGAGTTAAACTAATTTCATCCCAAGATTACTTTCATGCCAATAACAGACTTTGTTACGTTGAAGTGATGTAATATGCAAAAATTTCTTTTTAATACCTAAAAGGGACTTACTCAGTTGGAAAGATAGGGCATTAGCTACAGAAATTGTAGAAATTTTCCTGCCAACATTTACTGCATTCATTAACTCAGTTTGTGGGAATAATACAAATTGAAAGTCGCTCGACATTTCCGCTTCTTTTCTCACTACATCGAAAGCTTCCCGACTTCTATCCGGACAATAAAAATGTGCATTCTACTTTATTTCTAACTTAAATATAAATTAATCTCTATAAAGCAGGTAACAGGAATCACAAAGAAGATTTTAATGTATTACAATAATTGGAAAATTTTGTAAGCGGATTTAAAAGCAGAAGCGCCATGTAAAAGAAAATGAGAATTATATTTAACTAGAAAAGAAAGACAAAATTTTAGTAAGTATAATAATAAGCAAGTAGTAATGGTTGAAGTAGTTTGATAGAAGTTAGATTTATTTCAATAGAGTTCATAATTCGAGGATATTTTAGAAATACATCTGAGATTATGACAACTGACACGTCACCGTCTCCATTCATGGAGATTATTAATTTATAGACATTCAGGTCGATTCTGTTTGCATCTTGCTAAGAGTATTGTTATGTAAACCATGTTGATATAAGTTTAAGTGGTAACAAGATCTTTTTCAAAATTGGTATTCCGTTTGGAGAGTTATAGCGTTGAGTGAGCAAATTATAAAGAGACGCAGCCGTGTACAAATAAACGTGCACTATGCTGGGCTCGAGATTGGGATGGCGTTGCCGCAGAATTGGGCCCGAGATTTCTCAGTTTGCTTCGAACCGTTGTAGACGTAACATCGAGCGCTCGTCTGTGTACGATTTTCTTGGCAAATGGTTTTGCGTGATCTGTAGTTCTATTTAAAGTCTACCTACCTAGTTGTTTTTTTATAATCTATTATAACAATTTTGTGGTAATCATGACAACAGCTAATCACAACTGTGTGTATAAAAACTGTTTAAATAATAAAAGGCGAAATAAAGGAATCAGTTTTTTTAAATTTCCAATTACCGACGGTAAACGTGCCCAGGAGTGGCAAAAAAATTGCGGTAATGTAAATATTGCCTTGATGGATATTCCCGACTTAAAATATAAGTTAATTTGTGAGGTGCATTTTTCTCAGGACTGTATTATAACAAACAATAAGAGAAAATTGTTAACTAAAAATGCAATTCCCAAACAGTCATAGAACACAATTGTGCAATGCGGTCAATAGCCACTTTTTTGTGCATTTTTTATTAGTTCAGTTAAGCTTATTGTCATAAAAACTTATGTAAACATCATGTTTTATAGTTAGCATAGGTCAGTATCACCACAATTTAAAAGGGATTTACAGAGCCGTCTTCAGCATTTCCAATAACATTAAGCTCAGTTATCTTGGTTATAAAAAAACTTTTATTAGAGCAACTTTCTGAAAAATGTTTTTTTTTAATTACTACTACCATCTGTTAAAATTAATACCTCACTTTCAAAATCACCCTGTATGTCTATATACTGTAGGGCTGTAGTATTTGTAATGAAGGCTACGAAAGTCCCAAATATTTTATTATTTCAAGTTATGTGAAAATATTACGTAATCCCTAAATATCCCTAAATATCTACCGAATAACAAATCTGTTAATGATTATTTACTTTTTTTGTAATGTTTTATACCAAATAAAATATATAAATTTGCTTCATTAAATTTGTGGTGTTCGCGTTTTAACTTTCTTTCGAATATTAATTATATTTGTCCTTGCACTTCCGGTTATACCTGAAGTAACTGTCAATTTTCCTCCTTTGCAGTATTATGTTTGCCGATTAATATTTCTTTTATATCGAATATTTTCTACATTTTCATATTAACATAAACACTTCGATAAACATAAATCTTTTTCATGATTGCACATTATGCTGAAATAATTTAAAATATAATATATTTGAGAATAATTTGGTTAATATCCTACAAATCTTTCTCTGTTCTGCTACCCTTCAAATATTTTGTATTAAATCATTAACACCCTGTATATTCAACTAATCGGCAAACTGATATACAGATTGACAGATAAACAGATCGACAGGGCTATCCAAAGAAAATTGGGGTGCTCCATTTAAAAAACTATAAGTTTATTTCAGCTGAAGTTTAGCACCCTGTATAATATGACCATGGCATGACAGCGAAAATAATTTTAAAATATGTCCCCTTTTGGTATACGCCACTGCAATATCCGACAATTTTATTTTTCATTTTTTGTATTTTATTGTAGGAGCTATACTCCGTCGACGCAGTAATGGCGGACCACCCTGTATAAGTTTTTAATTTACTAAAAAACGAAAAGGTACCCACCGAGAGTGTAATTTAAGAATGTACCTATATACTGATAGGATTTCTGTGAATTTGTTATCTAGTAAGTGTACACTCTTATTTCTAGTGTCCAAGTAAAATATTTTCACATTTCTGTTGGTTCTAGATTAACTTTTATAAAGATTTTTTTTATATCAACTAGACAAGTAGATTAATAAGTCAACCTTTTTGTTTTAAATAAACACCCTGCATATATTTGAACGTTTTCCGCATGCAATTCTAGGATCACTGTGAATAATAAACGTTGTTCCCTTAAATTTATAATTTTGGGTACCTACCTAGTTACATTAATTTTTTACTACCAATTTTACAGACTATGTTATAATAGTAAGGGTTCCATGAGTATTAAAAATTGGAAATATTTTATTTCTTTAGTTTTTACATTTTCATTGTTAGGTAGGTACTTACACGTTAGATATGTTCGTTAATTACCTACTACCTTGGATATAAAAAAAATTAAATATTATTTTATTGGGCAAATAATAAGCTTGGCAAAACTATTTTTTATTGGTAGGTATACATAATAAATAGGTAGGTACATAAGAAAATAAATGGTAGTAAAATACAGAACAAAATAATATTGCTTTCCTTTCATATAATGTAAAATAGGTAATCAAACATCAAAAATTAAACAAAATCGGTAAAATAATAGTTATCATTAATTATTGTTTTACTTCAATGAATAGTAATTGAGGTATTAAGCATACAAATGCACGATATATGATATAAATGTAATACCTGCTTCATTAAAAATAAAACGAAACAAATTGAAGCCAAATTTTCCGAAAGCTGCTGCACCGCGCGCCTTTCAACTTTATTATAATATAAAATATAATGTATTTTCTGACTCCAGTTCGTGCTCCCTAAAAATCATGTTATAAATACATGTTTCTATCTTCTCTCGTTGGCGGCGCTTCAGTACAGCGTTGCAGTTTGTGGACGGTGCGGTACCAGGGGTAGAATGGCGTGGGGACCTGTATGAATACGCATTGTGCCATTAGGCTTGCGTCTCTTTATAATTTGCTCACTCAACGGTTATAGTAAGTATTGTTAAAGTTTACAAAAACAACAATATTGTTATAAGTTTGTACGTGTCGGGGGTCAAATTCATTGGATATTTCTAGAAGAAGAAGAAGACGACAATGGGATATAACCTCAAATTTTGTGTTTTGAGTTTGAAGTCTAACCGTTTCATCGCGAATCACGATATATTCTTTGGTTTCGCGAGCGTTTCACCTTTATGTTTACCAAAGAGTAACCTAGGTATGTGATTTGTGAAGAAGAATTAGTTTATCCCATAGAGAAAACGTATATTATCCTCTTTGCCATTACCATGTCACTAAGCAAGAAAACAAACAAGCCTCAAATGGAACTAATTGTAAATTATCTCGAATAAGCTTGCAAAAACCTACAAAAGTAGTTTCTATGTGAATTAATACTTTTAATTAAATTATCCCTGTGTATCACCTGTAAATAAAATGGTATTGTAGCTGCATATACAAACATTTCCAGTTCCTGAATTAATTTTAGTGCCGCTCCTTTACTCAAACGGAATAACTTAATAAATTTTTCATTCGGAACCTCAAATGAGTTGCTTGCATCTCTAATACTTTTGAATTCAAGTCTTAATTGTTTTCTAAAATTTTAAATATTCAATTTTAATTTAGGTGTTACACGATTGTTTTAACTTGGGCCGTTGTTTATCAAACAACCATAGAAATTCGGTCTGTCTCAGGCCGCAGAAATTCGTATTGTGAGACAGACTTGATAATATATTTTTAACTGTGAAAGAAGACAGATGTTACGTTACTGTTAACCCACTAACAAAAGTAATTGTTTAATAAAACTATTTAATAAATAGTGTCCTTATATACATCCTTATATACATCCAGAAGAAGGTTCTAACAGTACGCATTTCTGATCAAGGTACACAAATAAAAATAATTGTACTTAAATATAAGTAGGTAGGTAGCTACTTACTGATGTAGAACAGTTTGAAACATGTAAATTCAGATGAAAATGTATAAATAATGGATTTATGGCCATTTTAAACACTAAATATAGCCACTAACTATATTGCAATGTTCATAGCAAGCACTAAAATGATGTTTCTAAGATTACCAGAAATAATAGCAAGATATGTTTAAAATGACATATCATCTTGTTAAAATTTATCAAACAGAATCGACCTGAATATGTCGACGATTCCTACATTATAAAAGTAATGTGTTATTGGCAATTTGTAATTTATAATATAATATTTCTACGATATAGGAAAGAGAAACTAGTTTGTTTTCTATCACTGATTTATTATAACATACACGTTACTGAAGTTTCGGTATCCTAGGGTACCATTTTCAAACGTTGATTCAATGAAAGAATTATTTACAAAAGGAGGCTGTGCCTATTTATACTACGTACTACTTACACTATTTCAGGTGCTAATTGAACTGTTCTTAGGAGAGCAATAAATATTAAGAATATACAAATTTTAATGCATTAAACAGAGTGGATTGATATAGATCCAACTGGTCATTTAGGAGATTGTTACTGGGAATTTTCTTGGATTTAATAATCTCTATTGATTCTTATAGATTTAATTTAAAACTTTTGTCTTTTACGTGTAGTATCTTTAGATCTTTTATATTAGGAAATTTGTGGCTTGTTTCTAAGATATGATTTGCAAAGGTTGAGTCTGTCTATTGGAAATTAAAACTTGTAAATGTAAATGTTCTTTGTATCTGGTTTCGAATGAACGACTAGTTTGACCTATATACATTGATTGCATTACAATCTGGACATGTTATTTTATAAATTCACAATTTCTTTAGAGGATCAGTCTTATCCATAGCATTATTATACAATATGTTGGGGATAATTTGAAGGCTGGTTTGAAGCTGACTCTCAGATTATGTGCTGACAAATTTTCTAATATTTCTTCTGTTACAAACTATTTGTGTATCTGTTTCAGTCGTATACATTTCATTATAGGTGCTTTTATCATTGGAGATAATCTATATCTCTTTTACTCATCCTAATCACATCATTAGCCTGGAAATCAGAGACTTATTACGGAGAGGGGACGGCATATTATTATGTAGGCCGCACTGATTAAGGTTTACCAGTATTTAGTACAGTGATGAGGGAATCATGAAAAACTAATTTATTGGGGAGTATTCGTACATCCACGTTAACCTCTCACACTAATGCCTGATAGATAGACTTCCCATTCATGCTTATGTCTAAAGTGCCTAAACAAGCCTTCTATACGAGTATAAATTTAATTAAAAGTTATTCGTACCACGTGGAAACGAACCCGCAATGAAAAAGTACAACATTTTATGTCAAAATCATGTAATATACCCTATGTTTAAATACATGTTTGTAAAAATATGTATAACTTTTTCATATAGAGGATTCTTGTTTGCTTTTTCAAGTGGAAAAAAGATATAAGATGTACTATCATCTACAAGTGCAATTAATATAAGAGTTAAGATACCTAATGTCTCCTTTTTCTAATATTGGCATTATTGATGTAAAGTTACAACATTTTGTGATGTTTACTATTTTGTTGAATTATCATTAATATCAAAATTATATTGAACGCTCACAATGGGTGAATCGTATGTTGCTACAAAATAGATCCCACCAATCAAAAGCAAAAGGGCACCTGTCGGTAATCGAAACTCAAAGAAGGCTTGGTTTGTCATATAAAAGGTTATTCCGTATATTTTTACAAAAATTCCATACATAAAATTCGAGGGGTGATTCTACAATAAAAATTAGTCACAAGTTCCTATGACAGTTTTTCCAAAACTCAAAAATAATGAAACTACAGGGCTTTGAAGTTCTAATAAAATTAGATCTCTGAAAATTGTTTCCATGTAGGTGTATTGGTCTCCATATAAATATTTGTTTCTATGGTATGCTTTGTTAAAATGTCTAAATAGTTAAAATGTTGGTAAAATATCTTTCTAGGCATTAAGCCAAAAAGTTAACTAAGAGATAAATTATTAATGAAATTATCAAGAATTATAGTTCAATAAATTTTAATTTTCCTCGTTACCTATAATTCTAGGTACACAAAACAATAACCTTAAGATACGTCGAAAACAACTGCTTTGCGTGCAATAGCCCTCCAACATTGAATTACAACGGCATATCTTCATATAACCTCAACTCATTTTTCTTTTTGAAAGTGTTATCTACATCTTCTAAATAATGAAATATTATGTTTTTGGTCACATACCTTTTATATTGAATTTTAATGAAAACATTTATTTTTTACTGACAAAACTAAAATTGTAGCAATTCTCCTTAGCGTCTTCAGGCACATGTGTGGCAGGAGGCTTAACATCGAAGAATGGTTAAATTTTTTTATAAAGAAATACCTATATAACAATTAAACTGATTTTAGATATGCAAGTAGTACATCTTTTTTGTATGTTTTTGTACGCTTTTTCATTTTATGCAATGATAATTATTCAAATGCAAAAAATAAAAACGTTACAGGTCCTTAATCTATTTGCTGGGTGATTATAAGGGTGATTTCAACCTTTTAGCATAGAGGGTAAATGTCAAATTTAGAAAAATTACACAAAAGAACACTAGGGGCAAGTGTAGCAAATTAGAAAAGAATCGGTTAACCAGAAAATAAAATATTGAAAACAATTGTTTTTAAAAATCTAACTTCAAAGCCCACTAGCTGAATTTTTTTTAATTTTCGAAAAGTGTTATAGGACCTTATTTTAGGTCATAGGCATTATTTTTTTATAAAATGGCATTGCTTTAGCATGCCATTGATAAGGAGTATAAGAAATTATTTTTATAATTCAAATAAAAATAAATTTTTAATAATCAAACTTTGTCCAATTATAATTAATCATATATAGATTATAAATATAATGAAATATTGATTATAAGACATCTATAATTTTAAGATGATTTTTTCTAATCTTGCTAATTTTGTAATAATTTGAAAATTAACCAAATCTGAATAAGTTGTAACTTTAGCCCTTAAAATACCTACTAGAAAGACGGAGAGCCTATATAATAGCTCTATATACATAAATTTGTACCCTTTCCAAAAATGCAAAAGTATAAACGATATTTCAGTTAAAACAGCAAACCGTATGTAGCTACTTTCGGCATAATCGGATATGCCAGAATAGACACACTATTTTCAACAAATAGATCGTTTCCGTAAACCTTTATATACAAGTTTTCATAAGCTTTGTTCGTGGAGATAATCCAGGACTAATTTATAACAAATTCGCATGCGGGTTTAAGAATTGAGCGTTTGCGGTTCGAAAAATCAGAGATTCCGACAAATAATTCGTCTTTCTCCACGAACAAAGTTCAATTCGCATGACGGATAATCTCGCATTCACGTAATGATTCGAGACGCATTCGTATTATTATTCCATGATACAATATTATTAATCAGATACGCAGAACAGCAGATATCCATAGCCAACTTAACCGCAAAATTGTTTATTTTAAGAGGATAGTAATTTACCATTGCACATTTATGCAGTGGATACCTACAATTATAAATTTTGATGATGAGCGTTATAAAATGATGTTAGAGTGACATAATTTCTTACTTCTAATAATTATTAGGATGTTGGTACATATGAGGGAATCTACGTTCAATTTCTATAGGTTATATCAAGGATTCTAAGCGTATAATATCCTGTTAGAACTCCCAGGTAGTTTTTGTTTAGGGTCTCGTAATCTTATTTGTTTAAGGCAAACCAATATTTCAATGGTTCAAGATCCTGGCAAGACTCCAGAAACCAAATGAAGCTAATTTAAGGATGTTGGTACATATGAGGGAATCTACGTTCACTTTCTATAGGTTATATCAAGGATTCTAAGTGTGTAGCATCCAGTTAAGACTCCCAGGTAGTTTTTGTTTAGGGTCTCGTAATCTTATTTGTTTAAGGCAAACCAATATTTCAAGCTCTTAAAATGGTTCAAGGTCCTGGCAAGACTCCAGAAACCAAATTAAGCTAATTTATCAGATATCTCGTTTTCTGGGATTTCTGTATTATCAGGTACCCATTGCATCATCTAGTCCCCAACTAGCAATTTCGTATTTTATAGAAACTGCAGAAATGTTTCCGAAACAAATTTTATAAAATAACGTTACTCTCAGAAACACTTTTAAAACGTTTTTCCAGCAGCTATAAATGGAAAATTGGCACCATGTAATAAAATATTAGTATTTTGTATTTTGTAAAGCTTGTTGGAATCACTACAAAACTATTATATAAACATTTCCTCAAGCTTTAAAAAACTTGGACTCCTGTTATCAATAAAATAAAATAACTTCGTAATTGTATCATAACAGTTTCAAGAAGTATTTATTTCTGTCACGGAGTCATGGCACACAGGACATGTTAGTTGTTGATAATAAAACAAAGTGGCTGACCGCCCTCGACTCGCTTAAGTGATTAAGCAAAGCATGTTGCAACTTCTATTTGCCCATTGGACAAGTTGATGGTCCGGCGAAGGCAATTTTTAATGCGAAGGAAATTTAAATAGCATGTTTTTAATAAATAGCATGTTTCGTGATGTTTTCTAATAATTTTTGGTATTTTGTAAAAATTCAAGTTTACTAATTAACGTTTTTTTACATTAAATTTACGTCAATTTGTTTTACATACCTTAACTTTATAACTAGCGCGTTTTTTATTGCTATAAATGTTTATAAACCAATTATTTTTAAAATATTTATGGCTTGTTATACTTTTGATCTTCAGAATTGACATTTGAAAATGGTTTCCTTTTATAAAACATTTTTGTGTTATTTGCAGATATTTTAAAATAATTAAACTGTTTAGGTGATCGCTATTAAATACCTTTAGAATAATGCACCTTAAAGACGAAGATCTTGGGACAGCTGTATTGTAATTAACATTTTTATAACAATTTAACGTTTTTATAACAGTGCTAAAAATGCCACAGTATGTTTCTAAGTACGCATTATAAAACAGTTTGATATTTTAAGCTTAAATGTTTTATATTGTAGTCACAGAAACATTTATAAAATAAAATTTTAATTGATTTATAAGCAATTTTATAATTTTGTTGCAAAAACGTTTTAACGATAAATTTACAAAACAGTTTAGTTGCAAACGACAAAATATAGTGTTTTCTACAAGTCTAATTTACTATATTAGCATTTAGAAGCAGAGTTATAAGACATTAGTAAAATATAATAATTGTATAATATTTAAATTATAAAACAAATTTGCTGGTTGGGTCTAGCTAATAGCTCTAAGACGTCATTACACTCTTGATCATCATTATTGTTGTCCTACACACATTCTTCAACTCGGCTTTACTGTCAAAGCAAATAAAAACCTATTGCCCTAGAATATTCCTTACTTCGTCTTAAGCTGCTAGGACTATGATGGTAAAAACCTCTACTTAGGAGACTGTATGTTCTTGTCTTCCAGATATATTTCTATTCCCGATGATCTGTCTACCACGCACAACTAAGAAAAATTGTAATTTATTGAATAATCCGAATGACCTCAAATGAGTTGAATCTAATTCTTTTATTAAATATTTTAGTTATGAGCGATCATTGGCTGTTCTACTGACACTCATTTCATTTCTACCTATTAATTTACCTTGTATCTGATGTAGAGTATATATTTGATCATAATAGTTGTTTGGTTGGCAAACCAAAACCAACCAAAAGCATGGCGCTTCTCAACTGATTAACATTATAAATATTTAATTGTTTTCATTATCATTTCGCATTTTAGATAACAAAGAACATTGTTGGTCTCCCCTCACACCAAAGAATAGACGTCCGTTTTGACCTTGTTGTGGAAGGATACTGTTGTGGAAAAAATGTTATAAAGAAAAAGCTCTTCATCTACACATAAAACTTCAACTTAGTACGTTGCTCTTTTCCGTCCTAGATTTCTTTACTCAGATCCAACGCTTATAACAGCGTAACATTCTAATGTATGCGCCATCTCCAAGCCACCATCAATCGTTTTCATTCTGAAACCCATGCAGAATAATATTACCAAAATGTATACTCATGTATAGCGACAGTGGATTATGTCTAGTGAAGTGTGACAGTGGATTATGGACAGTACTTATGTCTATATATCTAATTATTGTACTGTAATTGTGTTGTAATGTCTGAAGTGACTAGACTGAAGTAGATTACGTCAACTATTGAAAATATCTATATTGTGTCGATGTGACGTCCTGTGTAGGGAAGTTTGTAGAAGTGTACTTAGTGTACAATTTAAAAACAGCTAATTAGTATAGATATTGGTTTCTCTATGAAGAATAAAATATATTTTTCTACAATTGCGCAAAGTTATTACTTTTTGCACTATCTACTGTGCCAAAAGTTTAACTTTCTACAGGTACAAACAGTAACTTACTTTTTGCATTAGTCCAAAAAAATAGTAACTTTTTGCAGGATTGTAGAAAAAATGTTGTGTGCAACATGTGTAAAAAGCATATTTGTTGCACTCAGCATGATTGCAACTCTCGCCTTCGTCTCGAGCTGCAAACTTCATGCATCGTACAACAAATACACACTTTTTGCACTAGTTGCACAAATAACTACCTCAGGCGCAATATACAAGGTACGTCAGCAAGGTGTTCGTCTTCGATAATGTCTAAATTATAAGAGATACAAAAAAAGTCTAAATACAAGAGGGTTTTGATTCTATGAAATCTATTGTCTAAAATTATTTAGACATCTATAGGATGTTAATTCTCTTACAGAGAAAAAATATCACCCTATATGTCATAGCACCTTTTTCTTAAGCAAAAAACGTGCTGTACGATGATATTTTGTTTTTCGAAATGAAATGCTGCGTTGCCAAGTTATTTTAATTTTTACGAAAATTTATACCTAGATTTTCGAGTACATAACTAAACAAAAAATACCTATGGAATAATGCTGGGTGCGCGAAAATTTAATCGTGAATACTTCAAGGTACCTACCATGTATTGTTAGTAGACTATATTAATCGTTTGTTATACAGTGTGCCTCTGAACGCCAACCAATTAAGACGAAATTCAAATAAGATTTAAAATTTTTCAAATGGAGCACCCTATACAGTGTGTCCAGTGTAAGATGATCTGTATGGGTATCTTGGAAACCGTTAGAGATACGAAGATGGTTAAATGGGAAAAAAGTTGCATAATTATATGCCCAAGTTATAACAATTATTAGATTTCGAAAATTCCGTTCCATTCGTTAGATACAGGGCGAATTCTGAAAATGTGCTTTTTCTATAAATCGCTATATCTCGTTTATTATGAGAGATACATCTAAGATATTTGCAGGTTAGGGGTAATAACTGGCGAGGATTTTAATAATGATATTGAAAAAAATCTAAGCCTACTAGATTTTGAGATAATGTACCTAACTTTCGATTTTTTTTATGGACGCCATATTATATTTTTGCATTTTTGAATTCCTCATAAAAAATGCTTTTCAGCCATATGTAATATGTTTATAATCGGTTAAGGGAAAAGTAGAAAATTACGTCTTTTAATTCGGAATGAAGTAGGCCTTGAGCGATCAGCCATATTATGTACTATTATTCTACTATCGCAGCAGAATAAGTAGGCGCTGATATCTTTGACATGTTTACAAAACAACTGCGTCATTGTTGCTACATTTGTGTAAACGTCAAACAGTTATTGTTAAAGGTTTCTGTGTTTCCATTTTCTATTAAAAGTTAGAAATGAATTCATTTTCCAATAGTGACAAATATGATATGTTGGAATGTTTTATTCTCTGCAGAAGAAATAGTGATAGAGCTGCCGGAATGTATTTTGATAATTATCCGGAAAGACGTCAGCCGGGAAGAAGCATATTTAGGCGTATACGTGCAAATTTAATAAACCATGGCAGTTTTAATAAAGTAAAGAGAAACCGAAATATTAATGAAAACAACGAAAATATTGTATTACAAGCCGTAGTTGAGAATCCCCGCATATCTTTACGTGAAATTGAAAACAATGTAGGCGACCCAGCCAAGGGCTTTGAGAAGGCGACCATGCAAGGAGGATGGAATTTTGTCAATGGTTCATCGGACAATGTACTCTAAATGCAGACTTTACGAAAAAAATTTTGTGGTCTGATGAAAGCAAATTTACCAATTGCGGCATGTTCAATAGAAAAAATACCCACTACTGGTCGGACCAAAATCCGCATTTACACCGAGAAATCCGAAAACAGGTGAGATGGGGATTTAACGTATGGATAGGTATTATTAATACCTCCATTATTGGTCCTTTTTTTTACCATGAAAATTTGACCTCTGCTACTTATTTAAATGTTCTTGAAACTGAGGTAACAGAAAGGCTAATGGAGCTTCCTCTTGCTACTGTACGGGATATGATTTTCCAGCAAGATGGCGCTCCTGCACACAATGCACACATTATTTCCGATTTTTTAAATATGGAGTATCCCAATAGTTGGATAGGAAACCAGGGACTAATAAGATGGCCAGCCAGGGCTCCTGATCTGTCGTCTATTGATTTCTTCTTGTGGGGGTATGTAAAAAATAGGGTGTATGCAAGTCCTACAACAATGAGGCGGAATTACGGCAAGCAGTGCAACAAGCTGTAAATGATATAACTCCAAATATGATAACAAAGTCTTGTGCTTCAGTTCTGACTCGATGCAGATGTTGTCTCCAGGAGAATGAAGGTTTATTCGAACATTTACTTTAATTGATTATTTGTAAAGTCTTGTTTTAATTTTTTGTTGTTTGTTTTCTTTGTTACGTTTAATGTTATTAAACAATAATTTAAATTTCTAAGACATTATTTGATAATAAAGAAATTAGTTTTCCTTTAATTTAAATGCATAATCCAAGGCCTACTTCATTCCGAATTAAAAGACGTAATTTTCTACTTTTCCCTTAACCGATTATAAACATATTACATATGGCTGAAAAGCATTTTTTATGAGGAATTCAAAAATACAAAAATACAATATGGCGTCCATAAAAAAAAATAGAAAGTTAGGTACATTATCTCAAAATCTAATAGGCTTAGATTTTTTTCAATATCATTATTAAAATCCTCGCCAGTTATTACCCCTAACCTGCAAATATCTTAGATGAATCTCTCATAATAAACGAGATATAGCGATTTATAGAAAACGCACATTTTCAGAATTCGCCCTGTATCTAACGAATGGAAGGGAATTTTCGAAATCTAATAATTGTTATAACTTGGGCATATAATTAATTATGCAAGTTTTTTCCCATTTAACCATCTTCGTATCTCTAACGGTTTCCAAGATACCCATACAGATCATCTTACACTGGACACACTGTATATTGGTCGAGTTTGCCTTCAAATATCTTTATTTTTGTTAAATATATCATATACCTAAATGTTGTATTTTTTGAAATATTTAAGATTTTCGCCTCGACATCTCAATTATGACGAACATCTTGCTGAGGCACCCTGTATAGAAAGGTTATAAAGCAAAGTTTAATAGCATTTCCGCTACTGTCGGAGCGCACTACATCGCATCTTAAGTGGTTCAGTTATGTTTCTTATATATTATTTAAATATCTGAATTCCTCAAAGCTGCAATGCGGGAGGATTCTACTGCATAAATAATGTAAGAATTTCAGAATGTTAGCAATCGCGGCCGATGTCAGCTGCGGAATTCCAATTTAAAGTGTTGAACGCTATTTCCAATAATATCCTCTACATCGTATTGTACTACACTTTGCTTTACACTAATATTTTGTACATGATGGTTCAAAGTAAATGATTATGATCGCTTTTGGACTACCGAAACTAAGTCAAATCAAACAGAAACTAACTACGAAATGTTTCTGGCATTTTTTGATCTCAATCACTACAGTAAAATTTATTTTAAATTTCAGTATCATTAAAATTTTACAGAAATGGGTATTTTTATGTGACATTTAATTTCTTACTCTGAAATGATAAATTATCCATCAATAAATGAAGTTGTAATGCGTATGAATTTAGTTAATTTACCTTTGGGGTAGTATTGGAAATATTCGGCCTCTCGGATAGCTGAACAAGGATCTTCAGTATGCTAAAAAAGATCCCCAATGCTAACGATTTCTGGAGGATTTCGCTTTATGTGATTTGGTTCCGGGTCCGCTGCTAATCATTGTTGTGAAATATTTGAAATATATCGTGTATTATCAAAGTATTTCAATAATATAAATGATTATAAGTAGTATAGTCCAAACTTCTTTTCTGGAAAACCAATATTAATTTATATTTTTTGGGAGATAAAGTTTCTTTTTTATTGTTATATTTCTCTTATTTTCTGTATTTAAAAATACGTAATAGCCAAATACTAATCTCATCTGAATAACTTAAATAATAAATTCTAACCAAGTAGTGCTGGAATGAGATCAACCTAAATTTACCTCATTAGTTAGGTAGTTAAAGTTTATTGCTCAAGTATTTTGCCATACTAGTTCACCTGCAGATTTGAGATACAGATGCATAACAACAATTTAATTGAACATAGCGTTGTACGTTTGGAATCGAACCAGCTACCTCTATACAGGGTGTTTTTAGTGCGTATTTCTTCTATAACTCTTCTAAAATGCAAAAACAGGCACAAACAGCTCCTCTGGAGGATTTTTTTCTACTAAAAACAGAGTTATAGAGCACTAAAAACTCACCCTGTATTTAAAGACCAAGACACTATACCCTGAGTTAATAAACCTGTTTATATTGTAAAACATGTTTGTGCTTTTCTCTCATTGTTGAACTTTCTCAACTTCATGAAACAGCATTCCAAAAATGATTCTCACTGTATTTGTGCATTGTTTCAAATTTAACCAATTTTAAAAAGTACCTATCCATTGTAGCCTTAATGCAAAATATAATTTAATTTATGACGCTTAAGCTACTCATACTGAAGAAGGCTGCCAATAAGTTAGCTGGTGTTCCTTTTCAAATTATTATGCATGAACTGTCAGAAAATTTATACGTACAAGCCGGAGGAGAGTTAATCATACTAAAAACCTATCTGTGTTGAATTTAAATTTATGGCTTATTCCAGACAGAATGAATTACATTTAAAGTACATTTTCGGAGATAATCTAAAATGTATTTGCAGTTGCAATAAATTCCAGATTTCCTGTCAGCTACTTATTGGGCTCGTTGAAGTTGTGTACTATAAATATGTGAGTTAGATTTATCAGGCGTGGCACGTACGGCTTTTTGACTAGGTATTTGGAAAATGGACAGCTTCACTAAAAACGGAAAACATGCTCGCAATAACAAATCAGTTTTCTTGTTGTGTTAGAAGCCATTTACCTTTTTTTATCGAACGCACCTTCATAAATCGTTTACGGTGACAGAAGATGTCACTTTTTTATTTTTATCTTATACATTTCTATTAGGCATGGAATTTAAGACTTATTTTTTAGACTACTTTATCACGTAAAGGTAGCAGCGCATCACATTGATTTGGCTGACAAAATATTCAAGACGAAAATAGTGCATGGCGTAATAGGTAGGTATAAAATAATTGAAAATCACCTTTGTTTGGATTTTGGCGTTGTGAATACCTAACAATTTCAATTCCTTTCCAAATACATATATAATGTGCTATGTACTACCTATTATAAAATATCATGTTCTGACACAAATAAGCTATAATCTAAAATTTTATTTTTAAATAATAATTAGCAGATCAGATATAGTGCAATAGGAAAACACAATACACTCCGACGTACCGCAAAGGCTTAATTTGGGCCCACTATTGTTTTTAATTTTTATTAATAATTTAATTTACCCTCATTCATGTATCATTAAAATTGTTTCTTTTAGTTGATGATATAAAAATGTATGTACAATTTAAATTACTGTAAATTATTACAAGAAGAACTAAATAGAGTTAATCAGTGGAGTCATATCAACAAAGTATATTTTGATATAGGAAAATGCGCTATACTATAACTCTGCTGACCATAGCGCTGACATAATATAATGGCCGGTTGTAATTTAACTAGAATAAAAATTATGAAAGATCGTGTAATCACATATTATGATCATCTTCATCATATCATCTTGGTGGTCATCTTTAAAGGCTCCCCCAAACCAGAGCGGTACGGCGGGAGCGGGATCGGGAGCGACTGCAACGCGGAACCAAAGTATGTGGCGGGATATCTAAACGCCTACATGAAAGCGACGTCCCGCCCAGATATCCCGCCACATACTTTGGTCCCGCGTTGCAGTCGTTCCCGATCCCGCTCCCGGCGTACCGCTCTGGTTTAAGGGATCCTTAATGCAGAATATTGAAAATAAAATGGCGACAGCTAATAAACCGCTTGAATACTTTGTCTTACAGTATAAAAATATTAAAAATTCTATATTATTCATGGGTAAGATCCAAACTAGAGTATGAAAGCATTTTATGGTATACCTACAGAGCCACAAGCGTATTTAAGTATGGTTGAAAGAGTTCAGAATATGTTGAGATGTATATACTAAGTGAAATATAAACAATATCCGGACTACGCTACTATAAGATCTACATTTCTTGGCAATGAATTTAAGATGTCACCATTAGAAGTAGAACGTAAAATAAGTATTATTATGTTTCTATAGAAAATTTTAAACAACTATGCCATTTGATAGCCATTTGCTAAGTTTAATACCTTTCAATGTTCCATCTAGAAGAATTCGCAATCTATTGATGTTTAATACTTTTGCTGCTGTTTTTTAAATTTGATATAACACTGAAAATTCGCTGTCTCGTTTTATGTTGTGTGTGTGATTTTAAATAGTCTACATGAAATATGTAGACTATTTAAAATATTGGTTAGTTAAAGCTATATTCGAATAAATTGCAAATATTTTATTCGAATTCTTCATTCATCCTACTTATTTTTCTGTGTCAATAGCAGTTAATATTTCTGAAACTAGAATTAAAACCCAAAATGTATTATAAAAATATACACAATCTCAATAATACACAAATAACAAATTAGTAATATTTTTCTAGCCATCAAGACATATTTGACTAGCCATTTAATATTTGACGGGCAAATTATTTTGTTTCCTCCTGCATATGTGAGGTCTACTTTTATTAAGTTGACCTCATGAAATTTTGAATAAAATAATAACAGGCAAAGCCACATAATCTACTACTTTCTTTTCTCTAGAAGAGGAGCTGGGAGATTTAATTTGAATTGAAGGCATTGCTTTGGGGCAAGCTGGGTATCAACCAACGAGATTCAGGTGGAGAGGTTCACTAGTTCACAGGTCAATAAAAAGTAAATTATTCATGGAAGTACAATATGGAAGCTTGCCCAACTTAGCCCAACAGAATATCAATACTAGCATGCATCTAAGGACATAAATTTATCATTTTTACAATTACAGTAGTTTTGGAAGAAGAAAACTCGTAGTTGATATATAAAAACTCATAAAAATTAAGCGTTTGTATCCTTAATATCCACAAATTGTATGGTCTTAGCATTTATTAATATTACGATTTCGTATATGAGTCAACTCATGTTATAATATTAACCTCAAATGTCAGTCGTCCAAATAGTTGATTAATTTGCAACACCAAAATGTTCAACAATAACAGTACATTTATTGCAAAGCGTAATATGTAAACAATGCCACCTAGAAAAACGCAAATAATTAGATTAATTAAAAACTAGTCTCTTAAAAGTCTGGTAATATAAACGTATTCAATTTCAATAATGAACGAATATATTGGGTCATCATAAAGTAAGGGGTATACTTTAATGTCTTATATAATTTTAAGAAATCAAGCTAGTAGCAAAAAGAAAGTGGAATCTAGTTGCTTCAATAATTGGATTTTACTGTATCTATGGAAAATAAAAGAGTTGTCGCGTCAACTGCTGATACAAGTGTCAAACGTAATCGCTGCGATTTAGAGAATTGTTCTCACGTAAAGGTAAATTGAAATTATTTAAACTTGAATAACATGAATCTACAAACAAGAATTGGTTTAATACAATGTTATTACGAATGCGGCAGAAATTACACTGCTGGATTGCGAATATTTCGCACGAAAATGGGTTTGAGAACAGGGCCCTGTCAAATGAGGGCGTACCATAATTTGATTAGCAAATTTGAAAGATCAGGTGTAACTGACCTACCGAGATCAAGAAGACCAAGGATTAGTGATGTCCAGGTTTCAGAAGTCTGGAAACCTGGAAACTTTGGAAAAATCAAAACATAGACAACACTGGCAACTTCTTTAGCAATCAGTAGAGAATTCGATATCAAAACGATTGTAAATGCCATACATCACGGTTTAGAACATTTTACGCAACATCCTAAAAATGTATCCCTGTAAACTTTAAACTGCTGTTTGAATTAAATTATGCAGCTTTCCCTAGCATGTATGATTTTTGTTTACAAATATTGGTTGAGATGAGAACTGAAACCCAATAGTTATCCCGTATTTTAGGGACAGATAAAGCCCATTTCTCTCTAAATGGTGGAGTCAGTACACAAAACGGTCGAATATGAGCCGCTTTCCTGCTCTGCTCCTGTGGGTGTTTGGAGCTTTATGTGTTTCAAACATCAACAGTACTGAAAAGGAACGGTACGAAACTGAAATGACTTTTTTAATTTTGAGGTTATGTATTGATTATCTTGTCACTCAAATTTCAAATTCGTTTATCGTTTATTCGACCTACATGGTCGAAGTTTTTGGACCAATTTTACTTATCAATCAAATTGGCGTTTCTAACGTGACCACATTTTTGTTTAAAACCATTAGTCGAAAATCCAAAAGTCTTATTGAACAAAGTTAAAGAACATTTATTAAATAAATAATACTTATAAATTAGAAAAACATATTTCACTAAACTCATAAGCGTTAACAAACAAAGCATATTCTTTATGCACTTACAATATTTGGTAGAAAACTTATACAAATAAATAAGAACTTTTCCATTTCATTGTAGCTAAAGCGATGTTTCATATATGACTTCTAAATACCACTAATCTATACTGTCATCAATGTTTTATTTTCCATAATATATAGGTCCCTAATGAAAAATACGGTAGTGCAATAAATACAATAATTTTTAAGTTTAAATCTTAAAACTTGACAACTCAACTGATATGACAATTTTCATACATAACCTTACAATATTTGAAAAGAGTTTGAAACACCGGAAAATTTGCTAGTGCTTGAGGGGTCAGGGGAATGAAAAACTAGTACTGTTCAGGTACATCAAACTTTTGAACGTGAAACGCTGAAGTACAGTTCAGGAGCTCTGTAGAGCGCTCTGGACCGCTCCAGGAGTGGAACTGGAAAGCGGCTATGGTCAACAGATAATCCACATGAAATCGTTTAGGAAGGTCTTCATAATAAGAATATCACCGTTTGGTGCTGTTTCGCATATAATTTTATCATTAGACCACACTCTTTGAGGAAATACAGAATGGAGCGGCTGTATATGTAACTGTTACTGGTGAACGATACCTGCATGTGTCGAGATTATGCCATTCCACGAATATAAAACGAGCATCAAGGAATTGAAAACATGATTTGTATGCAGGATGGAGCACCCTCGCATATTTACCGACCAATTAAAGAATTTTCTATAGAATTTTTTCAAAATCGTATTATAAGCAGACATTTTGTAAATTCATGGCCTCAAAGATCGCCTAATCTTAACCCAAGCGGATGATTAGGTGTGGGGTTATTTGAAAAATATGGTGTTTAGAACACGACCAACAACGCTGGAAGAATTAAAAGACTTAATATTAGGAAGCAAATTCAACCATAAATGCTGAATAATGAATAAATAATGCTGCGTACAATTTGGAGGAACGGTTGGTGATTGTACAGCAGCAAAATGGACGACATATCGAATATTTGCGTTAACCGCTGTTGGACATAAGAAATTCCATTGTTTAAGCATTCGAATTTCACATCCTGTTTATTAACTTAATTTGTTAAAAATAATAAGCTGAAATATATTCCTTACTTTATGATACCTATTACGCCTCATTATTTACCAGCTCTCATTTGAAAATTACCTTATATTTTGGTTAATATTTATTTCCATGTTTTATTATCTTTAGTACCACAATGGTATACAGTAGACTGTGGCTACCAATAAATTCATCTGGCTTTTTTCGAATACTTTAAAAAAATATTGTGCTAATAAATTTATATTTATTGCCAAAAGTGATTTCTTCGTTACTTATTTAAAAAAAAAAATCAAAACTGATGTAGCTAAGTAAAATGACATTAGAATTACAAATTGGAAAGAAAAATGGAATCTAGTTACAGTGTCACTCTTAAAAAGCTCTTTTGGGCACCGGGTAATTGCGAGTCTTCAGATATTTACACAGCAGCAGCCATCCCAGTCAACGCTGCTGTTTGCATGTACTAACCACTGACTTTGTTTCTATAATTTTTCTGATTACTAATGTCATTGATTACTGGAGATTTTCAGGAAGCTTTTCCAAATTCTTTTCGAAAAATTCTCACAATTTTTAATTTTTCAGAACTTTAGACTGTTTTAGTTTCAGTTTTCAGGAAATAGTATTTTACATGACAAAATTTAGAAAAACTTATTTATTACATCACCCTCAAAAGTAAGGATAGTGTAAAAAATGTTCTTTAATTTTAAAATATGTGAATTATTCAAAATTCAATTTCAAAGCGTATTCAAAGGTGGAATCAAACTATATTAGACAACACTAGCTGATTTCATACATTAGCTAAACAAATGTGTTATTTTTGTTCTATTCTCTTATTACTTTCTAAAATTACTCCTCCTGAATATTTCAGAAGATTTAAATCTCTATTGATTTTGATTATTTGTTGGTTATTTTTACTAGGCTACTTCTATAAGTTTCCTTGTCTTTCTGCTAAACCGTTTTATTGTGTGTATAAGTTTTGATGTGTTTTCCTTCCGGATGTTTTCTTGTATCTTTCACCGAACTTTAAATCCTTAAAATATGATGTTATTAAATTAGGATAACGGTGCGATCATGTGGAAATTCCCACAGGTCTTATTTTTACTAACCTATTCGATTATGTGAAGCGTAAGTGGCCATTGCAATTTAACGAGGTAATAGAATCGTAATGCAGTTCCTGTTGAATTAAAACACACCCGGGCGAAAAAAGTTAATACGATACATCTGGAGTAAAGTGGACACTGCTAAACGAGACTAATGCACTGAAAATAAATGAAGTTGTTGGTCCCGCAGTTCCCAAGTATCTTTTGTCTTGTCTCTGGCTCATAATTCTTTTAAATATACTCCCAGAAAAAGTGTCAGAAGTTCATTAAGTCTTGGAAAAACAATGTCTGTATACTTTTCTTGGAACTTTTGGCTAATAATTATTAATTTTTAATTAAAAGTTTTTAAAATATATTAAACTTAATTAGACGTCTCTTTAGAAGTGGGATTTTAAAGTTTTATTATAACCTTAACCACTTTTAATGAATTTTCCGCATACTCCGTTGAAATTAACTATTTTATAACAAATAACGATTAACGGTAGTTTTCTCAGTTGGTTCACGGCGTATTTGCAATTATGTTTGCCCATCTGGAACTTTATTACATTATATATGCATACTATATTTTTCAAGTACTTACTTGTTTAAAAGTATGGGTTCGTTTAGAGATAGTTATATGTATACCCCTTGAATCTCAATTGAATTGTAATTTTGTTATGATATCGTTGTTATTATTTTAGCTAGAATGAAGTGCAGCATGATATTAAATAACAGTGAAACACACGCATAAACAGTGTTTTTTTACTCCTTTCATTGCTGCTGTTTTAAAGTTTTCCTCTGCTTATGTAATCAAGTCGACAACTTGCCTAGTCAAAAAGAGCTATTTTTTCACTGACAATTTTGTCCGGTACACATACCTCGGTATCTCAGAACACTGGAAGCTCTTTCAAATATAAGGATTAACTTTTAGCATTAGATGTTAACGAAAGCACCTTAAAAATGTGTCCTAACAGTGTATAGAGGTTCACGTATATTTTAAACTAGCCTCTCACTCGTTAGTCTTTGATTTTACAAAAAAAAAAACTATCTGCTATATGCTATCAGAAACGCAAATGGGCATTAAAGAATAAAATTACTTGACAAACAGATTTTTTAAATAGAACATACTGTATATTTTTATAAATCAGGAAAAATCTTTTCTTTCTGTTAGGGATATAATTTTAATAAATTTTGAGATACTTAATATTAAAAAATATTCATCTATTCTATACTTAACAGCAGATCATGCAAAATAATTTCATTTAATATTTGTTACTTATTGAATAATGATTACCCACGTAAAGATCACACAGTCTAACAAAAACAAAAATAAACGTGAAAAAAATTACAGAAATGGTTCGAAATGACCATTTAGTTCACTTTTGTTCAAAATACACTTGAATACCCTGCACTTATTAAAACATCACCAATCATAAAATTATGCAGATACAGGAAGGTTTTTAAAATGCACCGTTTCAGGTTTTTGAAAATATCTTGGAAACGGCGATAGCTAGGTCAAATTTAAAAATGTCTTCAAAATTATCGTGAAAGCTTCTAAGACTTTCTAATTAACCGTTTCTCTATCTTTATACATAAGTGTGCTATTGCACATATTACATGCATGTGCAATATTAGAACAATTACGTTTGTCGTTGGCAGTGATTCGTAACGTCTCTGCTGACAGATGGCCTCTTTATTTAAATTTTTTGTCGATATTATACTACACGCCAGAAATAATCAAAGTGCAATGACCGGAAAAAGAGTGGATCGGTGTTGTCACATTTATTTCTAAAGTATTCTTATTTAAAACAGGAAACGTATTAATTACCTTATTTACCCATTTTTTTACTTGTCTTTAACGTCCCTTATCCCTATTGTACTTTATCATAGAAAATATAGTACTACTATATTTTCTATGGTACTTTATTAAAGCAAACACAATGTTTAATTTGTCTTTTACTTAATAATATCAAGGAATTCCGTAATATGTGGCAACTGCGAAACTCGTAAAGTTGACGACAAGCTGTTCATCCTTATTTAACATACATATTCTTGCATTTACGCTTTCTTTTTCTCTGAGCCTCAACGACGTTCATTGGTCGAATCAGGAACCAACAAGCGACTGCGCTCAAGCTTCTAGGGAATCAGTGGCGTGATGTTGGGTTATTTCGCGCGCGTTTCTTAACGGTAAAAATTTGTGGTAAAATTATCAGTGTATCATTCTTTGTGTCAATGTTTATACTTATTTGTGTTAGTTAAAAAAGTGGAAGTGCATTAAGTGTGTATCACTTTATTTGTTATTATAATTTATTGTGATATATCGTGTTTTCATAGTGGTATTGAATAATGGAAAATATACCGGGACCAGCAATAGTTAAAAAAAGATGCCCTTTATCCGTTGGAGAAAAGAAAATTATAGTCCAAGTTTTTGAGTACCTTGCAAGGGATCGTCCTTGCTCAAAAGATGAATTAGTCGAAATATGTGCGGAGTATTTTGTAGTACCTGTAGGTACTACAAAATATGCTGTTTATAAAGTTTTGAGGGAAGAAAAAATATATGGAGAGGTGCAGAAGCCTAAAGTACATCAACGAGGTAGAAGAAAAGTGGAGATTGATGAAGATGCAATGAATGCTATACGACGCGGTGTTCGTAGCTTTTTCTTTAAAAATGAATTGCCAACATTAGATAAAATAATGCACGTCATCCACGACAACGAAATAATTCCTAAACTGAGCAAGACTTCATTAAGGGGAGTTTTACATAAGATGAATTTTTGATATGGAAAGGTTGACAGGAAGAGGATTCTTATTGAAAGAAATAATATAGTAATATGGAGAATTGCTTGATAATGATAATATAAATTGTATATAAATTGATAATAGGTACCTATATTACATTTTTACATGTATACATTAGTTTTTTACAGTTTTCCACTGAAATTTTTCGGTAATTATTTACTTTAGCGTAATACTATCAAAATTTTCTGAAATTTTGTCTACCACCATTTTCGTAAATGCTGCTATTTTTCATCAAAAACTACATTCGTCCACAAAAGATAATTTTAGATTTGTATTCAGCATACCCGAAAATAGGGGGATAGGCAAAATTTCAGGACAATTTGAGAGTTTTACGCTAAAGCAAATAATTTTTCACCTAATGACAAATCTAAAAATGTCTATATTAACTAGACATTTTTAGATTTGTATTTTTTTACCACTGGGCATATTTCAGTTAATATATACTAGAAATATTCTATAAAATAATATACGAGTATAATATTAACTGAAATGTGCCCAATGGTAAAACAGAATACGCACGCCCATGCATCACCGCATTTTACCAGATAGGCGAGGTCATTCCACTTTGATTAATTCTGGCATAGACTTTAGTACCTCTGGCCAAGAACATAAATCCCCAAGTAGTATGGAAGCTTCTCTGTATCTATGTATCTATATATACAGAGAAGCTTCCATCTACTTTTCTATGCTACTAGATGCATAGAAAAGAATCAAACACTACTTCTGTCGGTAGCTTCCTTTTTTATTGATAGATACCTCATTATTTCGGGTTTTACATGTGTGCTATCTTATTAGTTTATATTTTTAATATTTCAAGAGAGATATAAGTAAGTATCTACTCTACATATTATACTAGAATATAAATAAAAAAAATATGGTACTACCATTTAATAAACCTTAACACCTTTAATATTTAATTACCTTAATAAACATTAATAACAGTATATTTGAAATTAAATCACAACAAAGGGACTTGTATGTACCTATATACTGTATCTATTTATTTAAAAGCTTATCTAACAAGACATCATTGTGTATTTTAAGTATTATTACGTAGATACCATGCAACACAATTTACAATAAATAAAGAGAAGTCAGAATTATATAAAATTATATACCAATTAAAACTTATTTATTGAAGTGATTATTTACACTTCGAAATAAAAAACATAAATTATACTCACTTAATTATTTCGTACTAGATAGTACTATTAGATGTACGATTCTTGATTGTAATACTAATAAATCAAAAGCAATTGTGAATGCAGTACTATATAAAATCATATACTTGTGGTATTTGAATCCATTAAGTTAATACTGCAATTTTAAGTCTCCTAATAATTGCATTTTACCGCAATGCAGCTACTGTAGCTGGCAAATTGTGTATATTGACTATGCGGTAAGGTATTTCACTCTCTATTTATTTAGTAGCGTATTACTTAGTTTAATAGCTAGGACGGGTAAAATTTGCAACATGTAAATATGAATTTAATTTTCGTTTAAGGAAGTCTATGTATTCATTATACTGGGTGTCCCATCGAAAAGTATCACATTTCGTCGCCTTATATCTCAAAAACTAAAAGAGATATCGGGATGCGGGTTGAACAGAACGACTTGGGATTTTTGTAAGTTTTTTTTGGCACTGTTGCCAAATCTCCAAATATATTAGTACATTTTTTATAGAATTCGCTCCTCTTTGGAGTAAAATTAATTGCTTTTATTAAGTGGAACACCCTGTGTATTTTGCCATAATCAGGAAGCCTAATCACTTTACTTTTCAAAAAGGTATACATTGTTACATTATCTTGAGAATTGGAGCCACAAAATTAAGTTTGTTAGAAGTACTCTTATTTGGGTTATTACGAATGAAGAAAATACCTCCTTCTTTGTAAAGATATTTTAAGTTTTTTGTACACTTATTTTAAATAAAATACCCGATATTATCATTTTAAAATATCTGATCAAACTTGGTGTGGAACTTGACTGCATTTGCTTTTTAAATGAAAACAGATAGGGAGAAAAGAATAATTCTTTAATAATCGGTAAGAGCGAGTTCTGTTAACAATAACAACAAAACACAATGACAGTAATAAAAATAACAGATAAGATAATCAAAATAACTGTATAAATAAAAAGTACTTGAATAAGTTAGAAAACAATTTGTTTTAACTGCCCACCATTTACTTCAATATACATTTGTGCATCCTTAGTAGTAAATGATCAAAAGTGTGTGATCCTTCTAATGTGAACATTTTTATATCTATACTTCAAATATTTGACACAACTGACAATACAGTTTATTATTGTCCTTTTGTTTTTCATGGCTACTGTGAAAACGAAGACTAGCTTCATAAACTGTTCAAGTAAGAGGTGCTCCCATTCAACTGAATTTTGTGGCTCCAATTCTCAAGATAATGTAAACAATGTATACCTTTTTGAAAAGTAGAGTAATTAGGCTTTCTGATTATGACAAAATATACAGGGTATTCCATTTAATTTAAGCAAGTAATTTTACTCCAAAGAGGAGCGTATTCAATAAAAAATTTACCAATATATTTGGAGATTAGGCAACAGTGCCAAAAAAAACTTACAAAAATCTTAAGTCGTTCTGTCCAAACCGCATCCCGATATCTCTTTTAGTTTTCGAGATATAAGGCGGCGAAATGTGATACTTTTCGATGGGACACCCCGTATTATAATTAGGCACCTGTAAGCAATCCCAAATTGAATATTATCAAATTTAAATTTTGAAATTGAAGAATTTCGAGCAAAGTAAGTTTTAAGTTGGGAATAGACCAAATATATACAAACTTATTATTATTTTGCAGTAAGCTCCCGTTATAAATTGTACGTAATTGTAATTGTAAATTGGTCCCTATAATATTCTATGGAAAAATTTGAGGTATTAGTGATCAACATCTTGAAGGGGGTTGGAACCTTTGGTGTTAAACTAAACTAAACTAAACTGACGTAGTTTTACACATAATACCAAAACACTATACTGCACTCGACGCGCGTTTCGCCAATAAAGTTTTATATCTCCAGATAAAAACAGTTTTAATCATCTCCAGATGATGCCAACTTTGTTAGCGAAACGCGCGCCAAGTGCATATTGTTTTGGTGTTATGTGGAAAACTACGTCAGTGTTAGTGATCAACATGTAATTTGGTATCGGGTGGCTTTGAACTGCCTACTGTCCATTCAAAATTCATTATAGAAGTGTTGAACTGAAGTGTTCATTTCTTTCTTATACTTTACACTTAATAGTGTTTATACTAGTAGTTAGTATTTATATTTGAAAACTGATTGTTTTAATGGTGAATTTGAGTTCACGAGAACTATAAATTGAATGTCAAATAATTTATCATTGAGAAGCTATAAACAAAATATATTTGTCCAGTTCAAAGCCGACTGCAGCTATATTTATATACAGGTGTCCCTTTTTTAAACCGACAAACTTCATAAACGAATAGGGGACGCCACTTTAAGAAAAAAGTTCCGATAAACCCTCTATCTCGCTAAGCCGATGTTCATCGAAATACCAATGTGTGTTGGATAAAATTCTATATATTTTTTATATTTAAAATCACTTGGACATAGGTATTATAAATCATTTGAAAAATAAACCAGATTTACATATGTTATCTTGAAAGGGGTTGGAACCCTTGCTGTGAAGATAACACTTACATAGTTTTCTACATAACACTAAAACCACTATACTGCATTCGACGCGCGTTTCGCCAACCAAGTTGGCATCATCTGGAGATGGTTAAAACTAAACCTATGCTAACACTGTGTCCTATTTATACGTAAACTACCAATAAAGCGGGCTGTATGGGATTGGCCCTCTGCCACTATTCATAGTATTTTTACACTTTACAATTTCCAAACTCTCAAATGCATCCAGCTGTCTGGAATTTGTTACATTCCTTATTAGTCTTAAATTGCTACTATCTATCTTATGGTTGTTCTCAAACATATGTTGGGCGACACTATAGACTTACCTCTTCTACCATATTTGAGATGAGCCATATGTTCCTTGAATCTAGTTTGAATTGGCATTCTAATTTGTCCAGCATACTTTAGATTGAAGAACCCTTTACAGCTAATTTCGTAAATTCAATAGTTTAGGTGGAAATATAGGACATAGTGTTAACATAGGTTTAGTTTTAATCACCTCCAGATGATACCAACTTGATAGGCTAAACCGCGTCGAGTGCAGTATAGTATTTTGGTGTTATGGGGAAAATTACGTCAGTGTTACTTACATTTGTACTTAAATCAGTGAACTATGATTTAAGTTAATGTACGTTGCTTTGCATCTCTGCATTCTGAAGATCTGCAAAAAAATAGTAAGATTTTTCGATTCTACGCCAAGAATACTTTTTACTTTTTTATAACTTCCTTAGCAATGGAGATACAGAAGAAATACCAATGAAATAGATATCGCACGTTAATTCGAAAGTAAATGAAGGAATGGAATTTATTGTATCAGTCGGATAGGTATGTGGAACCACTGAGAAGCAAGTTGAACAACATGCTATTAGTTTTTTATTACTAGTTTTAGAGACATGGTCTACCCTACACATTATTGTTCTTATTTTAAAATAATAACTTATTTTTTTTACGTACCTATGTTTATCATCACATAAATGTGCAACGGTTTTAACAAATGATGTGTCAAAGCAAAAACACAAGTCCAATGCTCGTGAAATATGCGAGCAAGAAATGAAGACGAAAAGTAAATAAGAGGTTTTGTTTAAAGTAAACCGTGCTGAGATGTAGAATGAAACTAGAGGAATTTGTATTTGTTAGTAGTCGACACTGGGCGCTATGAAATATTGTCCTAACGCCGTTTATTCGCTTCCACCTCAATAAGAAGCACCCTCGCCCAAAATACGCTGCCAGAATATATTACGCCCCTAACTTGTAAATACAGAAAAGAAACGTACTTAATACAAACACACTTCCGACGTCTTTACTAGTTCAGTTGGAACCATGAAGCTCCTTAAATAAAACAATAAATGTGAATTAAATTAAAACATTTGCCTGCTTTTACGTTAATTTAGACTGAAATGTATTCAAAGATCACGTCTTAGTTTAAAAGTTATAGCAAGGGTAAAGCATCCCACTAGTGATTAGTTTTAACTCGACAAATGAGATTGGACTGAATTCACCATAATTTAATGATAGGTACTTATTCAGCTAAAAAACATAAACTAGTGTTGATAGAAATATAGTGTATTATCCAAATATTGATTCGCTAAAGTGTGTCTCATCTCTCCTTACACACCTACTTGTGTTCCTGATTTATTTTCGAATTAAGTTCAAATTTTTGTCAATTGTGCAATCAACAAAGATGACTAGACTGACTTATTATTTTATACCTACTGAAAATGTGTAGAAATCTTGTATTATTTTAGTAATAAATTTGTTTATAGATATTTAGCAAATAAACACAAGTAGATACATACAGGGTGTCTTGTACAAACTTTAAGGGGTGGTAAAGGACATGAACACAAACCTTTTTTGTTTCATAAACTTAATGTCGGCAAATGAGCCGTTTGGGCAGAAAAGAATAAAAATGGTTTTGGTAAGTTTTGTTTATTTCAGTGATGAACAATTAATATTCATTTACAAAAAATGTTCAAGAGGATATTGATAAATCACTTCTTGTTCGTATTGTACTTTGTTTCATTGATGAATAAATGTTGGTTTACAATAAGTGTTCAAAATATTGACCATTTGTTTCAATACAAAGATTGTATCGTCAGTTCATTGACTCGCGGACTATGTGGAATATTCCGGGAATAACTTCTACATATGTTTAACTAACTGGCCATTATTTTTGCTAAGAGATCTTCCTCATTACGGATAGGCGTTTCGAAGACTAAAGATTTCAGATGACCTAAAAATAAAAAATCCAGGGGTTGAGATAGGGAGAACGCCCGGGCCAGGCCGCGGGACCCCTTCTTCTAATCTATCGGCGAGGAAATTGCTGATCCAGATACTGGCGCATGTACAAACCAAAATGTGTAGGTGCTCCGTCATGTTGAAACCACATGTTATTTCTAATGTCTAAAGAGACATTTTCTAATAATGGAGCAAAATCATTTTGCAGAAAATGGGGATGGGGTTTAAACTAGAAGACAGCAAGTGAACTATTAGATTATGTCCAACAATACCAACCTACATATTTACAGAAAATTTTTGCTGGTGTCTTCTAGAGACCACAGCATGAGGATTTTCATCATGCCAAATGTGGTTGTTTCTACCATTACTTAAATTAACTATGGCGCGTGAAACATGATCAGAAAACAATACTTTTCTCCCGAAGTGAGGTTCTATTAAGTTGTGACCCAAAAACCATTGGCAAAAAGCTAGTCGATGTGGATAGTCTTCAGGATTTGTAGCTTGTACGTGTTTTAAGTAGTGTAGAGGAGTTGTTCATGCATGACATGATATACCGTCAACTTGGAGGATCCTATTTGGTGGGCAATTGCGCGAACACTTGTGGATTGATTTTCCTCCACACAAAAAAAGTTTATTTTCATGTCCCCGACCACCTCTTAAAGTTTGCCGGTATGTTTTTGGGACACTCTGTATAAGTACCTAGTAATATCCAAATATTATGATTCAGAGAAGTTTTAACGTCCTTTATTCCTTATTTCTAACGTTACCTAAATATAACCTACGATTTCAAAGAGATAACTTACTAAACACTTAATTAACATTATTTGAAACGTTAAGTCGTGAATAACGGTGCCTATTATAAACAATACCAACTGTTTAATTAATAAGGCGTTGAGGTAGACGTATTTTTAAAAGTTTGACTTTTAAAAATACGTGAAGCTTTGACGTGAAATACGTGAAAATAGAATGAAGCTTTGACTTACGCATACATCAATACCAGAGTAGGTGGGTCTGCCTCTAATAAAAAATAAAGTACATAAGCTCAATGTGTTGGATATAGAGTTCGTCATGGCTTTACCGTAGCAGGAACGGATATTGTCGTTCTAACACAACACGCTTATGGGACCCGTCAACTCATACACCATGTAAGGTACTGGTGTAAGAGCACTTCTTTCAAATATCTGCCGAGTGTTCCATTTAAAATAAGACTTTTCCATTTAGTTGTCCATTTCTAGTAGAAACGGGACTAATGAAATATTATTTTCAGTCGATCATGTCATATGACCAATACCAAAGTTTCAGTTTCATATTTCATAATTTATTTTTCAGTTATGTTAATTCTGAAAACTCGTCATCTATACAGTGTAATTCAGAACTTATCCATAATAAAATTTGGGGATGTTCAACATACATGTACAAATGTGGTAGTGCAAAAAAAATAATGGTATATAATGGTATATATAATAATGGTATACCTTTATAATGGTATAACTTTAAACATTGTTTACGGGAAATCCTAAGACTTTTATTAAAAAATGTTTTTGGTGATATATATTTCTTATTTAAGGATGCACATATCCTCAAAGTTTTAGAGATAAGTTCTGAATAACCCTGTATATTCATACAATAAGGCTTTTTCTTTAAATATAAGTATAACAAAAGTATACAATTTTCTTTATTGTTTTCTATTATTTGTTCTTCCATTTGCCAAGAATTTATAGATTATTAATTATTTTATTTCTTTTTTCAGGTAAGTGTTTAAATAATCTTGACAGCAGAGCGGTAAGTAAAAATAAAATTAGAATAGAGAAAAGTGTATATCTGTAGAGTGAAAGTTTATCACTTTCTGTTTCTGTTTCTGTCTCTGTAAAAAAATTAAAACAGCATTCATAAAACTGTTGAAAAGTTCATCTTTATTTAATATTTAAATTTGCCGCCCAAAAGCCGCCAATGTCACAACTCGCATATTTTAATATTTTGCCACAAGACGTAGACATCTTTATCTATGCGCTTTATCTAGGTCTACCTAAAACTGAATTGATTTTTTAAATATTTGTTAAAAAAATTTTTAACTCTCATTTTTTGAAGGCTGCTTAAAATATACGTAGATTAGATTCCAGGCATAAAGCACTTCAAATTGAAGAGAACGTTGATATAATGAAATAAAATGATGGAAATAATACAAGACGGTATCGTATTATAGCTTGAAAAGAAGTATACAAAAGAAAACTCAGAGGTATTTCAGATCACAGAAAATTGTCAAATTATTTCCCAGAAGAAAGAAGTAACTTTGAAATAACGGGATGGATGGGTTTGATAATAATCATACTAGATGTTTCAATTCAAGCTTAATGCAATAAAGTAGCACACAATTTTATTTATCTTTTTCATATTCAGAGTGAGAAATATAGTTAGGCAGAAAGTTTTTAATATTTAAAAAAAAAATAAAAATATACAGACTGATTCAAATTCGGGTCTATGTATGAGGATCTCGGAAATGGTAAAAGATATGAAGTCAATTAAATGAGGGGCAAAGTGCGCAATCAGGGGGACCAACATAATGGCTGGAAAATGTCAAGGCTAACTTGATTGGTTTTTGAAATATTTGAAAAAAAGAAATTTTGGAAAATTTTATTTTATTCTAACTTTATTTAAGTAGATATTGAAAAAAAGAGCAACACTTCTTCATAGCAACTTTTTGTGCTCTTTCTAATGTCATAATTACATTTTTCATAAAACGCTTTGTCTTTCTAGGACCATCATAAATTCAAATTTTTTAAATACGGTCATGGCAGTTTTCTTATATTTTTTTTAAATCTCTATTTGTCCTGACACTATGGTGCCATCGCCCAAAGCAAATTCAGATGTTTATGTATGCTTTTCTAATATGATATATTTTTTAATTCAGGCCTAGTTCATCACCCTAAATATTAAAAATCGTAGAAACAAAAACTAATTAATTTTAATGTCGTATGATTAAACAATAATTGCTCTATTTTTATGAAGCTTTATGAAAGCTTTGAAGTTATAGTCAGAAATATTGATGTAACATTTCCCATGTAGGTAATAAAAATTCCAAAAATTTCCAGAATTCTTTCTGGGACCTTTTGATTAAACGTTTGAACCTGGATTATGATTAAAAAGTGGTGTTACGTGACGGGTGACTATATAACTACCGTTATTTCCAATAATTATTTAGAGCGCGGTGGTCAGTTTCCGAAGCCGTATTCGAATTATGTACATTAGTTCCATGATATTTATGTTTATTTAATTGCCATCTAACATATTTGCAAATGCAACATTATGCAACACTCCGAAAAATATAGTGATAAATATTTCCATAGTTTCCACACAACAAAAATATTCAGTACAAAAATGGGTATGCGTTAAGAACCATGTTCTCACTTACAGAAGAAATACAGAACTCACGCTTATGGTCATATTTTTTTGTCGATTCAAACATTTCTGTATCCATGCCCATACCGGTGCCGTGCATGTGAATACACTGAAGAAATTATAATGTAACCGATTTGTAAGCCTAAATAGCCACTTATGGTTATACCATCAACATGAAAAGTTAAGCAACCCTGATCGAACATTACAGTGACTTAGATAGATTAGATAGATAAATGACCTTGGAGGGAAGACCCACAATGCTTACCCACCTTCTTGTGGTTTATACGTCTATCCATGATATATAACAACACCAAAAGTCAAATCGTGCATATTCCGTATTATATCGTGTAGATAAGACGCATGATTTCTTACCCCCCGACAATGTTGTGGATGGTAAAATTTCGGTGTTCGTCACTATATGTCAGTGTACCATTATATTCAATAAATGGCACAGTATGATCTTTGAGGTTATTTATTTGAAGGAGATGCCGAAAACAACTCCTCCACGGGCAATATGCCCCGACTGGCATCTCTATGGGAGTCGCCACATCCTTCATTGAGACGAACCACAGACACTGACCGGTTTCGCACTTATTCTGTGCTCATCACAATGCCATAGGTAGCGGGCTCGATGCGATCTCAGTCAGAGCACATTGGCCGTGGAGTAGTTGTTTTCGGCATCTCCTTCAAATTAATAAGTAGGATTGTGTTCCTCAAAGACAGTAGAGGCCACTGTTATAATGGCACTTGCGGAAAAACAAGTAGCTATATGTCTGTCAATTTGACAATAATTATCAGGCGGATAGTAACAAAGAGCAAAAGAGGGCACTACTGTGTGTTTCTCACCACTACTAACATGATATTTGAAGGGCTTCAGAAAATACGCATTTTTTAATGCAGAGTTTACAGAGAATGCTTTGTTTTTAATTGATTTAAAAATATATAGTGAGAAGGTAATCGGACATGTCCGATCTGTTGTACACCACACATACAGAACTTATATATATTAATAATATTTAATTGGTGATTATTAGTGTAATTTTACTTGGTTAGGGTTCGTGAAACTATTTTCGAAATATTATATACAAATGCATTTTTTCAGCTACTTCTAAAGTTTTATCGCAAAATTTGCAAGTTTTCCCGTAAACACTTTATTAAACACGCTGTGTACTGTACAGGATCTGATAATAATAAGTATACGACAAATTAACGAAACCTTTTAGTGGTTTTTCAGTTTGACAAATTATGTGCCTAATATTAAAACTAAATATAATTTGTATTTAAACACAATAGTTTTAGTAGGGCAAGTCGTAACGATTTGGCGTTCATATAAACAATATGAGGCTAAGCAACGTGGTCGCGGTTAGTAATTGGATGGCGACCGTGCGGGGAAGACTCGCGATGGCTGCTTCTACTGGCCTGTACGTAAAATTCAGAAACTATATGCGAGGTTTGTGTAGAAGACGTATACTACCCTGGAATCTAATGTAAAACTGGAGGTACCTTGACTATGAAATGACAGACAAGTAAAGATCCCTACTCCACTACATAAAGGGGAAGTTCGGCAAAAATTCCCAGATTGGGGGTTGCTTGTCTCCTGGCGTCGGTGATTGGTCTTAGTCGTGGAAATAGTCTGACCCGACGTTAAATAACAGAAACAAGAAATGTTGCTATTATTAATAATATAAAACATTTTTAGTCTATAATGCATTATATCTTGGAAATGTATAAATATAAAGATGGGGGAAAATAATATTCAATGCAGCAATATTTTATTATACATTCAACGACAACGATAGTATATATTTAGTATTATATTTGACATAATTGAGTTTCGCCCCTGTAACAATACCAAAGGTGCATGGTCAATACATTTTATACTGTGTGGACGAGAACAATATAAAAACAACAAACAAAATGAATATTATAATGGGAATTTGAAAAACTATTGATGGACGGGTTTCGTGGCAACCCCTGTATACTTAACTAGAAAATTAAGTATACCAAATTTAAAAAATACTACTTACCAGAATGAACCTAACGCGACGACTATACATATATTTTTTTAGTTTAATAAACGGAAAGACCTATACAGGTAGATAATTTCCGCGTTAGTTTCTTCTACCGGGTTTCCCATTTCATTTGACTAATGGCAATTAACATGGGCTATTACATTTCATTGAATTTTATATTCCCAGGTCACACTATGAGAAATATTGCTAACGAAATCGATAGTACTGACTGTCAAACACTTCTGATCACCAAAATACTAATGCGAAATGCTTTTTTAATTAAAATATCAATTCAAATTCGTTTTAAGTTAACAGATGTAGTTTACATAACTGTTTTAAGAAACATTATAAAACGTCATCCAGTGGACTAGTTGATTGAGCGGCAGTGTTTCAAACTGAACCGCGAAATATTGCAGGTTCGAATCCCGCCAGAGACAATTTTTTTTTTACTTTTTCATTAATTACAAATTGTTAGTGTTTACTTATTCGAATAAATATGGTTCATTGTCACTACCTAGTTATTATTTTTGAAAGTCACAATATTTGCTTATCAAAAAAAAAATAAAACATGTTTTAATTGGTTCATTTCCTTTATCTTTAGCTAAAGCTACTATCTTATAAAATAAGTAATCAACAAGCAACATATTTTTTATTTATTACATGCACTGTGATTTTACTAATAGTGTACTTATCTCTGCTAATAGTTACTACATATTATACCTTAATCTGGATATTGAGTTAAACAGTATTACAGAGGAACTGTTGTGAATTAGTAATAGGTTTTTTTTTAAATAAAAACTATAATTCTAAAATTATGAATTTTTTAAAATAAGAATATATTTTTGAAAACGCATCATATTTTAAAAAAACTCCTCAAAAAAACCTATTACTAATTCACGACAGTTCCTCTGCAACTGTTTAACTCAATAGTAGGTTATTATAGCCGGAATTGAGACTCCCCCCACCCCTTTTGACCTTGAATGACCTTGAATGACCTTTGGATGACCTTTACGTGACCTTTGGATGACCTTGAAGTGACCTTTGGATGACCTTGAAGTGACCTTTGGATGACCTTTGAATGACCTTGACGTGACCTTTATATGACCTTAAAGTGACCTTTGGATGACCTTTGTATAACCTTGAATTGACCTTTGGATGACCTTAGAGTGACGTCATTTAGTAAACAGACACGACTCCTCCCCCACTCCCCAATTCCATATTTAAAAGGAGGGAATGGGTAAGCTGAAATCATTTTGAAGTAAATTCTCGTGAGGAACGTGTAATACAACAAAAAATGCATTTGTGTAGTAATTGTGGTAAAACGTTTACGCGCAGTGACAATTTACGTCGTCATGAGATAATGTCTTGCAAATCGAAAATGACTAGTGATGATGGACCCAGTGCTAAACGTGCTAGAATGGATTCCTCAAGTACTCAAACCATTATTTGTTGTAACAAAAATATACCTGCTAATCAAATAAATTCGCATCGCAGAACCCTCGAGCATAGATCAATGTCTTGTACTCCTAAATGCGATGGCGTACAAATTATTAACAGTGCCTTCAAATGTAGAATTATTAGTTATCGAGTGCATAGTCAAAATCAACATATAGATTACAATTTGTTTTTCAACGAAGTAAAGGAGAAGATATTGAAATTGTTGGAAGAAATTGTAAAAGTCCACAAATCTGCAAAAACGAATATGGAAACATTTGCTAAATATACATTACCGAAACAAGAAACAACGGATGTTAAGACTTTCAATAGTTCTAACAAGATTATAGATGAATCCAAAGATCTGAATAATATTTATCAAGAATTTGTCGATAAAATGATATCTCAAACATCTGAATTTGAAGAAAAAGATTCTGGTATGTAATTCATAAAATACAATTAATTAGTTTTATATATGTATGTATTCAATGTTTCAGGTTGGGCTATCGTTGAAGTTTTATATGTGGAAGTAAATATAAATAAAAATAGTCCTCTGTGCGCATCATCATACATGAAGTTACCAAAGTTTATCGAAAATAAGAAAGCTGTAGTGAACATAAGAAACGATGATCAGAACTGTTTTGCATGGGCCATTACTTCAGCACTATATCCACCTAGAGGACCAGTTCTGGAGGTCTCTTCGTATCCACATTATTCTACAGTTTTAAATGTGACGGGTATGGAATTTCCAATTAAATTAAAAGATATTACGAAATTTGAAGTGATGAATAATATATCAGTTAGCGTTTACGGTTTAGAAAAGGAATTTGTTGATAATAAAATGAAATACGAAATAGTAGGACCGCTGCGCTATGCATCAAAGAAATTACGTTATCATGTAAATTTGTTACTTATTACAGAGGACTGTGGAGAGAACCATCATTGTAGAAAGGAATGTATAAAAAGTCACTACTGCTGGATAAAAAATTTTTCAAAATTAGTTTCCAGTCAAGTTTCACTTCACGAACACAGAAAATATTTTTGTGACGGTTGTTTAATGTATTTCAGTAGTGAAAAAGCGTTATTACAACATCAAAGTAATGATTGCAATCATGTTTATACGACGACGCCTTCAAATAAACTTCGTATAGATAAGTTTGGAAATAGCGTTCCCGAAAACATATTAAAATTTGAAAATTTCGAAAAGCAATTGAAAGTACCTTTCGTAGTTTATGCCGATTTCGAATCAGTTCTAAAACCACACGACACTTGTGAACCCGATCCTACAAAATCTTTTAGTAACAAAACGTTCAGTCACGAACCGTTCTCATTTGCATACATAATAAAATGTTCATTTGACGATTCTTTATCTAAATTTGTATTATACAGAGGGGAAAATGCCGGTAAAGAATTTATAAAGCGCATCGAGGCGGATTTAACTGATATCTATAATAAACATTTGAAAGAGTTCGTTCCAATGAATCCTTTATCTGCGGAGGAAGAACAGGACTTTTCGAATGCAACCGTTTGTGGTATATGTGAAAAACCGTTTCTTGAAGGGGAGGTAAAAGTCAGAGACCATTATCATTTGACGGGCAAGAAAAGGTTCGGAGCTGCTCATTCTGTTTGTAATTTAAATTATAAATTACCTAATTTTGTCCCAATTATATTACACAGTATGAGTTCTTACGATTCCCACCTCTTTATTAAAGAGTTGTGTTCTAATAAAGATAGAATAGAAGTAATAGCTCAGAGCAAAGAAAAATACATATCTTTTACTAAAAACCTGTATTTGCATGATTATACGGACAAAGAGGGAAAAGTAAAGAAAAAATATTTGAAGATGAGATTTATCGATAGTTTTAAATTTTTATCCACTTCACTAGAAAATTTAGCGCAAAACTTGAGCGATAATCAATTTCAAGAAACGGTTAAACATTTTCCAGATTACGAACAATTTAATTTAATTAGGCAAAAGGGCGTTTTTCCTTATAGTTTCTTAACGACATTGGATAAACTAAACAATAAAAATTTACCCGCGAAAGAAGAATTTTATGACAATTTATCAGAAGAGCATATATCAGATGCCGATTATCGTAGGGCGCAAAAAACTTGGAATATATTTAAGTGTCAAAATTTGGGGGAGTATTCGGATACTTACTTAAAATCAGACGTACTTATATTATGCGACGTATTTGAAAACTTTCGAAACATTTCATTAGATAAATATCATTTGGATCCCGCACAATATTTTACTGCCCCGGGATTAGCTTGGGATGCTATGTTAAGACTCACGCAAGTAAAATTAGAATTACTGACAGATATTTCAATGATTCATTTTATTAAAAAAGGAATTCGTGGCGGTATTAGTCAGTGTTCGGAGCGAAAACACATCGCAAATAATATTTTTGTTCCAAATTATAACCCACAAGAACGTTCATCTTTTATAACATATTTGGATGCAACAAATCTATACGGCCATAGTATGTCACAGTATTTACCAACCGGCGGATTCGAATGGTTAAACGATCAAGAAATCGGTAATTTCAACGTCATGAATATTCCAGATGAGAATCGTTACGGGTATATGTTAGAAGTTGATATTGAATATCCGCTGGAATTGCACGACGCACATAGAGATTTACCATTTTTAGCCGAAAGTATGATTCCACCCGGTTCAAGATCAAAAATTCCTAAATTGATACCCAACTTGAATAATAAAAGTAAATACATAATACACTTTAGAAATTTAAAACAAGCCATAAGAAACGGTTTAAAATTGAAAAAAATACATCGCATAATAAAATTCGAGCAGAGTTGTTGGTTAAAAGTATACATAGATTTAAATACCGAAATGAGGAACAAGGCAACAAATAAATTCGAACGGGATTTATACAAATTAATGAATAACGCAGTGTACGGAAAAACAATGGAGAACGTGGATAATAGAAGAGATATTAAACTGATAACTCATTGGGAAAGGAGGGGGAAATCCTTAGGGGCAAACACATTAATCGCTCGTCCTAATTTTAAAACTTGTACAGCATTTTCAGAAGACTTCGTGGCTATACATATGGGGAGAACAAGAACTCATTATAATAAACCGCTCTATCTGGGGTTTTCAATTTTAGAGTTATCCAAGACAGTGTTGTACGACTTTTACTATGACACCATAAAGAGAAACTATAAAGATGAGGCCTCTTTGCTATATACGGATACCGATTCGTTAATTATAAAAGTGTATACAGATAATTTTTATGAATTTATCAAGTCAAATCCGAGCATATTCGATACGTCAAATTATAAAGAAGGTAATAAGTTCGGTATTCCCGTAACGGCATCCGTATTGGGAAATATGAAAGATGAATTCCCTTCGGATCCCATAATGGAATTTTATGGAACAGGTGCAAAGGCTTATTACGTAAAGTCGGTGAATACTGAAGTCAAAAAAGCTAAAGGCGTAAAGAAATCAGTAATAAAAAAGAATTTAACAGTCGAAGATTATAAGAAAATCGTAGAGCAAGGCGGTACCATATTCAGAAAAATGAGTTCGTTTCGGAGCGAATTACACAATATATATACAGAAATAAAAAATAAAGTGGCATTGTCTTACTTCGACGACAAAATATTCATAATACCAAATACAACACGAAGCCTACCGTGGGGCCACAATGATATACAATATTATTTAACGGATGCGGAGAAAAATTTTGAATGGTTCGTAGCCGCTTTAAGTCAAACAGCTGGGTGCAATATCGATAATAGTCAAATTAGATTGAGATATTTGATAAACGCGCTAGAAGAATTAATATGATGATTGTACATAGAGACGAAACGAATATGTGTGTTTACTCGTACCATAAGTAATTAGAATAAAGTTAAATGTAAAACTATGTATTATGACATACAGTGAAGTAAGAAAAGATGTAATTATAATAAAAAAATATTATATAAAGTAACTGTAACATATCATAATATTCAAACACATGTAATATATGTATGTATATATGTATATGTATGTAATCTCGCATGAGCTCGGTACAAAAAAAAAAAAGTATGATATTAGCATTAAAATAATTAGAAACGTAGTAAATGTTTAAGATTATAGAAAATAATTATATTATTAAGTACAATGTAATTATAGGCTATCGAAGAACAAATGTAATGATTATATGTAATGTAAGCAATGTCGTATTAACATGTGATTACTTGTACAATAATTAGAAATGTAACGAACGTTAAGGATTACAAAAAAAAAATAATTATAATTATTAAGTACAGCGTGACTATAGGCAATTGAAGAATAAACTTGTAACATTGGTAATGTGCACAATGTCTCATTAACGCGTAACTATATGTACAGAAAAATAATTATACTTATTATATACAATGTAATTTGTATTTGTACAGAGAGTAATTATAATTATTACATACAATATAATTACATGTAATTGAAGAACAAACTTAATAATTATATATAACGTAAGTAACATAGGTAATGTACATGTAATGTTTTATTAACGGGTAACTATTTGTACAGAAAATAATTATAATTATTACATACTGAGTAATTATAGGTAATTGAGAAACAAACATAATAATTATATGTAACGTAAGTAATATACATGCAATGTTTTATTAACATGTAACTATTTGTACAATAATAATTAGGAATGAGAATAAAATAATTATTAAACAAGTACTCTTTCATTCGTACAATGTCATTCACGCTACCTCATCCACACTGAGCATCAGAACGTACTTTAAGGTATATATGATCTCTTCGTGGTAGAGTGGGGATGGTGGGGAGAAAGTCATATCCTATAGAACGTTAAGAAGGATAGGAGGAGCTAATACTCGTTCACTGTAGTACAGTGGGAGGGTGGGCGGAGCGAGTCGGATCCTATAAAAGCTGAAGTCGAATCGGAGGAGTTTGTCACTCCTTCAGTCGTCGTCGAGTGTAACAGTGCTAGTAACAGTTTGTCAAAGTATTAAGTTTAATACAATGGGTAATTGTAGAAACGTTAATCAAAAAGTACATGGAAGTCGAAAGCATCAATCCAAGGATAATTCAACATCACGCAGAGCACCGCAGAAGAACATAGAAACACTTAAAGTATTATCCAATATAATAATACCAGGGGTTAATATGCAAGACAACCAGTTGCATTCATTATTTACAAACCCAGGTAATGGACAACAACAAAACGCATCATACCCCACGGCTTCGACATCACAGCATCCGGGCTACTTTACAGAACCATATCAAAATGTATGGCGGCAAGCAGAATCGTTGAACGGTCAGGAGACATCCCACGGCGAGGCCTCAATTCCAGTGGATATCGTACACCAAGCTCTGGCCGAAGTAATCAATGAAGAGGGTCATGAGAACGTAAGCAATGCAGTGATAGCGGATATGATCCATCAAATGTCACCATGGAGCGAGGACGACTTTATAAAATCAGAAAAATCGACAAGTGAAAAAATTAAAGATAAAGGACGATCCACAAAAAAGTCCCGTCGCACCACCGAGAAAGATGGATCATCCAAAAAACCAAAAGTGAAGGAAGAAGAAGGAGCAAGTACACTAAAACACTTGCTAGGTGAAGTCTCTGCTATACCGATAGGGAACAGAAGAGAGCAAGAACAATCGGCAGCAACAGAGAACCCTATCACCATACCCAACGACGACGAGGAGAATCTCAACATGTTTTCTCAAGAAACAGACATGACAATAATTAGACAAGCGATAGCATTAAAAAATAAATTGCTAAAGGAAAAAATGGATGCGGATCGGGAGTTTACAAGTACCCAACAAGAAGCGAACGGGTTGGAGGAGGAAATCACTCGTTTAAACCATCTATTCACAGCCACGACTAGTCGACTGGAAGAGATAAGTAACCGTCGCGACAGACTCACACATAAAGTAAACTGGATAAGACAATCCTTAGGTTAACAATAGTATTAAATAAATGTATACATATAATTAATGTTAGAGCAGTAAGAATAGTGTAAGATAGAAAAATAAATAAAGGTTGAAAAAAATAAATTGAATCTTGAATGGAATGAAAGAACAGAATGTACAGAGACTGAAGTATGTAAAAGGGAGCAAGTAATAAAATTGAAAGTTGGTAACACTGGTAATAAAGAAAGATGGAATGAATAGAAAATGAGGTTGGTAACATTGGTGAGTTGGTAACACTGACAAACGGGGCGCATAATCAAAGGTGGAGGGAGTCCAAATCTAACCCAAGCTGCGTAGAATCACTGCGCAAGTTGAGAGGGGGAGTGGAAGCCATGAACCACGCTAGAGACGTTTGTGAAATTCTTTTCCTTCCAGCCTCCGCCGGGTACAGACGTGTGTCTTCGTGAAGAGTCTGAGCAATTGTTGTTAAATTAGCTTCACTCGTTTTTCGCGTTTTCGTGTTTGTGTTCTCATTTATTTTGAAATATCTGCGTTAACGATGGTCGGTTTAAAACGTCCGAGAAAGCGTACCACCGCAAGGGCTGAACATCAAGCCCAACCGCTGGTGACGCCGGCCCAGCGGATCTTGCATCGCCAGTGGTTGCAGCCGGCAATTCCGCAATTGCCACCGCAGGTTCAGCTTCCCCAGGGCACCGAAATCGCCCTGGTGCCGGTGGCCAAGCGGCCAAAGACTTCCACGAAAACCGGGACTCGGAGTGAGCGGGCGGTGGTAGTTGCGGGAAAAGGCAGCGATGAAGAAAATACGGTGGTGCCGCCGCTATTGTCGCCGATGAGCAGCGTCACAGAAGACGAGATCGTGTGTGACGCCATTGTGGGGGAACCAAGCACCAAGATGGCGTCTCCCTCGTCGATTAAGGCGGCCGATAACAACGCGGCAACTACGTCATCGGCGAGGGAGACGCCATCTGACGGGGCAAACCAACATCAGGCCCCCATAAGGTTGGTTACCAGCGCCGATGTTCACGTGTCGGCCGAGCCAAGACGTGAACAACCGGGCGGTAATCAACCTCAGCCCATCGGAGATGATAGCGGAGACGACCTGCGGCAAGTCTTCTCGCAGGAGTCCCAAATCCATATGCTTGATCTAGTCAAGCAATGGAAACGGGACAATAGCGAGGGGCTGATAGCAGCCAATCGCGAGGTCGATATGCACGCGCAAGTAGTGCAGAACATCCGCGATAGCTTGCGCGATGCGGAAGCGGCCTGGGAAGCTTCAAAGCGAAAGCGCGATCGACTGCTAGCGCAGCAGGAGCATATGAGGAGCATCGTTAACGAATAATGTTAAATTCGTGCGCGAAAACGGAGACACCGGAGGTTGTGACTATCGGAAATCCTCACCCCCTAACCCCACTCCACTCCCAATTTTCCCTCATCCTTCCCACATCTCAAAACCCATAAAAAACACATATAACCCCCCCCCTCCACCCCCCTTTGGGCCCCCCTCCCCCCCCCTCCCCCCCAAAAAAAAAGATTGCTTGTGGAACTTACTGCGCAGGGATAACTAGAAAGGGAAAGGAGAGCGCACTGTTTTGGTCGATTTCAAGGAAGGGAAATAGCTAGAGCTGCGCGAAAATTCGCTTAGCCTTTTTTTTAGCCTAAATTTTTAAAATTCATTTTCTCGTCTTCTAAGAATACGTAGTACCCCGTGTAACGTATCAAATTACTCGTCTTGACATTTCCTATCGATTGATACCGCTTTTATTAGCATCCGAGAAAATTTCAGAAAAACCATATGTAAAATTTCTAAAAAAATTTTTTTAAGTTGATTTAAAAATGAGAAAAAAAATTTCTTTTTCAATTACGATATTACGGATACATGTATGACCTTTCCAATTACCCATCTTTACATTTTCTATCGATTGATACCAACATTCGTTCGCATCGGGAAAAAAATTCATAATTCGTGTCACCTTAAAAAAAATTAGAAGAAATTGTTAAAATATTATTCTATGCGATGGTGATTTCATAAATTACACTTGTATATATGACAATGTTACCCCCTCCACTCGATGATGTTACACACTATATTTAAACGGAGGAGGACCCTACCTTAACTCAGTTTCATTTGATCTGCGAATAGTAAAGTATTAAGTAATAGAAAATGGCTGTAGGGCAACCTCATATTGAATTCCTTACCTGGTTAGCTACCACGAATTTTCAAGAAAACAGCTATGAAGAGAGTGATGAGGTAAGTATTATAGTATGTAATTTTCCATTTTAATTGAAGGTAAATTATATATTTTTGTGTTATTTAGGCCGATCCCCTTAACGCTGCTAACGTTCCTCAAGCGAATTTGTCAATAAGACAATTGGTCGAGGCGGGATTGAATGTATTCCAAGAGAAAGATGATGAAGGTATGGAAGCTGATGCCGACCAATGGCTTGCTCGTGGGGTATATGTGGAAGCTATAGATATCTTTACAGGACAAAAACAGTATTGCAATACGGTGTCTTGCATCGTAGTGCCAGGTGATAGACTTTATTTCCTGTGTTATAGATGCTTTGAGTGGTTTACCGTTAACGTTACCCCCACCTCCAGATACCAATACATCGAATCACATAGGACAATCAGACTGGAGGATGCTGTATTACATACCTGCGACTCTTGTCAATTACCCCTTAATCAACTGAAACTAACAGACTGTTGTATACTTTGCAATAAATAGTGTTAAGTAGTTTTTGATAGATTAAACGATGCAATTTGTAAATAAACTGTATATGAAGAAACCTCATCATTAATTACGCGGTAATTGATATATAGAAAATACGAACATATTGTTAATCATTACCCGTAATGTATGTAATGTCGCATTAGCCCAATACAAAAAAAAAAAAGTATGATATTATCATTAAAATAATTAGAAACGTAAATGTTTGACGTGTAACTATTTGTAGTGAAAAAAAGTAATTATAATTATTACATACAATATAATTTGTATTTGTACAGAGAGTAATTATAATTATTACAGACAATATAATTACATGTAATTGAAGAACAAACTTAATAATTATATATAACCTAAGTAATATAGGTAATGTACATGCAATGTTTTATGAACGGGTAACTATTTGTACAGAAAATAATTATAATTATTACATACAGAGTAATTATAGGTAATTGAGAAACAAACATAATAATTATATGTAACGTATGTAATATAGGTAATATACATGCAATGTCTTAATAACATGTTGTACAATAATAATTAGGAATGGGAATAAAATAATTATTAAACAAGTACTCTTTCATTCGTACAATGTCATTCACGCTACCACATTCACACTGAGCATGAGAACGTACTTTATGGTATATGATGTCTTCGTGGTAGAGTGGGGATGCCTTTATATTAAGTAGGAGGGGTGAGTGGACAACTTTAAAACCTACCATTCAATAGTAAGTGGAAGGGAGGTTCAGATTATCTCTCTCATTCAAAATGCGAGAGGAGGGATGACTGTTGCCTATATATATATCCGTAACTTGAATCTGTTTGGCAGATAAGCTCAACAGTTCAGAGTTAAACAAAATAAAATGAATATCCTCGAGTCTGAAAATTGGGATAATGAGTGAGTCCCGAACCCACCACACAGAAGACCAGAGCCAGAGGAGAATTGGGATAATGAGTGTGTTCCGAACCCACCACACAGAAGACCAGAGCCAGAGGAGAAATGGGATAATGAGTGTGTCCCGTACCGACCACACAAAGGACCAGAGCCGCCGCAGCTAGATGAAGAGAATTGGGATGATGAGTGCGTCCCAGGACGCACATACAACCCCAGGGAGGCGATCCAGGACCGGTTGGTAATCCGGAGCTGCCATCCGGTAATCAACAAGACCAAGACGGAGAAGAAGGCATATAGATATGCCGAAAGAGCGCGATGGCTCCACCTGATGGGTCGCCGAGAGGAGGAGAAGAGCCAACAGTTCTTAAGTAGCAAGAAATAATTTTTCTTGCTACTTAAGAACAATTATATTTTTCATTGTATATTTTTATTTTTTTAATTGTGTATTTTATTTTATTATTTGTATTATATTTTTAGTTGTATATTTTTTAGTTGTATTATTTTGTATTGTATTTTAATTTTTAAATATAGTGTGTTCTCTGTCCAAAAGTGTGTTTCTTTTTTTATTCCAAGTTCTCCTCTTTTATGCAATATGCATAAAAAAAAAACAAAAAAATAATACTTGAAAAGTAATTTTATTGTGATAATAGAAAAAAAATATAACTATAAGTGTTACATACAGTTGCAAATATACTAAATTAAGCATATATTTTACCATATCATTTTACAAAGCAAGATAATTACTATACATATATTAAACTATATCAGTCTTGTTGATCCAACCATTCTGATCTGGTGGTAGTCCGAGCCATTTGACAAACAATTTATTATCCTTTTTCTTTAAAATCTTTTCCACTAAGTATACATCGGGGTGCTTAGTCTTCTGAAGTTCATAATCATAAAAACATCCTTTAATAGGTTGACCTCTCACATCTTCTATCATGTATGTGACGGGATTTGTTACATTAACTTTAACAATTTTAAAAAGTTCCGTTGAATAATTGGCTGTATACCCCTTTTCAAATATTCCTTTGTATTTGCTAATCCGAACCATGTCACCAACATGGAATTTTGATTTTAATGCGACTTTGGGATGATTATATACACTTAACTTTGTTGTATATTTTACATCTATGGGTTTCATACCTATTGTACGATGGACTTTATTATTGTACAACTTTATAATATCAGGAAGTATATCAAACCATTTGTAATTGCCTCTGGCCGAGAATTCTTTATATAACCAATTTTTTAAAGTTTTAATTACACGTTCCACGATTGCTGCCTTTTTTGTACTGAATGTGGAATAATGATTTATGCCATATTCATGCATCACTGTGGAGAACTGGCGATTGTAAAACTCGAGTCCTTGATCGCTCTGTAAGTTTGTTGGGGAATAAACAGCTTCTTGAAGAATTTCTTTCATCGCAATAGAAACTTCCATAGCAGTTTTTTTCTTTAGCGGTTTGGCCCAAACATATTTAGAATAGCAATCAATTACTATGAGTATATATCGATAACCTTTATTTTCATTTGCAAAATTCTGCATTTCTGCCAAGTCAATCTGCCATAAGTCTGCCAAACCTTTTATTACGGTTCTTCTCCTTCTAAAATTTTTTCGTGCTGGTCTATGTAATTCACTGACAATTTGTCGTTTTGTGCCACTAATGAACATTATACCCTTTTTTTTTATTATTCAAGTTTATTAATAATAATAGTAATATACATTTAGATGTTCCACGTTCTGCTTGGAATGACTTATTGTGATGAGCTGCTCCTTGTTTTATTTATATAATGCATAAATTTTTTTTACTCAACTTGTGATGATCTTAGAATCGGTTGGTCGTAATGAAATACCTGGCCATGCTAATCCTCCTGTGTCTCTCGGGGGATGGTATTTCGCAATAAGTTGTTCAATTTTTTCTACATCAAGTATGAAACCAGTCATATTTTGCACCAACTTAGTATGAGCATCCGAGTTTCTCTCACTTGTATTTTTTAATTCATCTATTTCAGTTTTCATATCGCTTATCGTTGTATCTATTTTTAGTTGTAAATTTTGAAACGTTTTTGTTATTTCATCCACGATTTCGTTCCTTTCTCTCTTTATGTAGTTTACTAAATTATCGGTTATAAGATTAGCTGATTTTTGTAGAGCGGAAAGGATATCTTTTTTGCAGGCATCCATAACTAAATTCACGTAGTTTAATGTTGCACCATCATTTTCATCTCTAGGATCTCCTATATTTTTTAATTGCTTTCCTTGGATGTTATACTCTTTTTCAGTAGTAAGTTTAAAACCGATGCCTTGCGGACCACGATGACCTTTACAATTAGGTCCTTTTCGGCGTCCAAATTTATCAATGGAGCCCATCGTTCTATTGCGTTCAAATTACAATTGACAAAATAAACTGATATCTGCTTTATATATGTATTTATGGTTGATGAAATAAAATGCGATAGTTATTTCTCTAATAGATGATTCCTTCTTCCCTTAATTCATCAATTAGGGATATTATTTCATTCTCATGACCTGAATGTCCAGCCATTTTAGAACTCCACAATAATCTTAAGCGGTCGATTAATTCTTTGGGCTTATTCCAGTATATGTAATCCACCTTTTTGCCTGTATATATTTTCTGAGATGACATTAGACCCGCACCTTTCTTGGATCGAGTTGACATTCCACGTTGTAAAAGTGGTTTTATAATTTCGACGTACTTTTTTGATTTACTAGGATTGTATCCCAATGTTACATTGTAATTTTTATATGCCGCATTCGTTATATTCAATATGTCTCCAAATATATTTTTATTTTCATCGGTGATTCCATAACCCGCACTGTTTAGATCTGGGGGAAATTTTAAAAACAGTAAATCGTATAACTGAGAATTTCCTTTATATGTTCCAATTTTCTTATTATTTTTCCAAAATGATATAAGGTCACCCTGAAATCGCACTTCGGAGTTGCCCATGGCTAACTTTCCAGTATCGACATCAACTCGCACCCCATACTTGTTATCGAACGTAGATTCGCCAGCTTTAACACCATTGATGTAGGTTGAAACGACATCAGTTAAATTTCGCAAATTACTACTAGACGTGGTAGAACTTGAAGGTGTCCCTACAGATGATGGTGGCGGCGTTTCCATATAAGAATTACTTTCCCTAATTGTTTCATCTGATTCGAATTTCGGTGTTTTGATTACTGCAGAGGGTTTTTTAGGCTGTGTTGTTAAATACTGCTGTGTGGTTTGAAATTTACGATTTGTTTCCTGCGTTGTTTCAGAAATAGTTTTTAATGGCTTCGTTAACGGTTCATATATTTTTTCCAAGGCCATTTGACTTTCTACATGTTTATTTTTTATGTAATTGAATTTTTTGCGAATAGCGTCCGTGGCTTCTATTAATTTACGTTTCAAATCTATTTCACTATCATTATTTTCGTCCTTATCAACTACTGATCTCTTCATTTTCTTTCGATGTGCACCCACCATCACTACCTTTACAATTGATATATATATTGGCATGCATTACGGATATATGTAACTGTCCAAACCTTTTCTGTATCTACCATCTTTTAGTTCTCTATCTTTATCGATTACTAAAAATCCATATTTATCTTCCCAGCATTTTGCACACATATCCAAGAACTCTTTGAAGGTAACGTCCGGTGATACATGATCTTGAAATATATGATGCAAATTCATTTCATCTTGCTTAAACATTATAATAAAATTCGAATTGTCTCTAATCAATTGTTTTGGTACTCGGGAATAGGTTTGAGCCAGATAAAAACTATCTATGGATTTGTGTCGGCCCATACTAAAATATGACCTAATAATATCTTGTTTTTCACATATGATATCGTCGAAAATGAAAACGGAGTCCGGTTTTGCTTCAGATGGTTCCACAATTTCTACGTTATTATTAAATGTGTAAAATCCTAATCCATCAATGGGTTTTAAAATCTTCTGAAGATATTCATATTTTGGTTGATACAGTGACTTGGAATATAAATAAATATTAGCAAAACGTAAACCGTGGGGATGTGTAATAAGGGAAATCATAACATTTGTTTTCCCACAGTTCGAAGGACCGATTAACAAACCCCGAATTGTTGAAGGCAACAAGGGTCCATGGCGTCTATTGTTGATATTTACACCACTTCCTACACGTTCATCGAAATTATCCACTACAAATGTTTGCTTTTGCTTTACAATCCGCATTGTTTGAGGGTTGGATACAATATAAATAGATATAAATAGATATAAACGGTGTATTCAATATTTTAATCGATAACTAGCGTTCCTAGTGTTACCATCGAAGTAATCGGTGTTATAAAGAAAGTTTTACTACGTTTTGTTTATTTTAATGCCGTTCGTCAGTCAGTCTAGACGTAAAGTGCCTAATTCGCGAACAGGAAGGGGATTTATAAATTCTTTAATAAATAAACTACCCTTTGAATTACATTTACCCGGTGGCTACCAGTACTGTGGACCGGGTACAAAATTTCAAAAAAGGATTGCCAGAGGTGATCCAGGCATTAATGGTCTGGACCAAGCTTGCAAAGTTCACGACGCTGCTTACGAAGATCATAAAGATTTACCAACACGCCATAAAGCAGACTACGAATTAGAACAGCGCGCCTGGGAAAGGGTTAAATCTAAAGACGCCAATTTTAGAGAAAAAGCATCCGCCTGGTTAGTTACAAATATCATGAAAGCAAAACGTCGTTTAGGTATGGGATGTAAATCTAAATCAGTTCCCAGAAGAAAGGCAAATAAAAAGAAGAATATTAAGAAAAAGAAGGTCAGCTTTGGTGGTAATATTGTTCATAAAGTACGAGATGAAATACGTAAAGCTGGCGGTAAACGATTCGTTTCTAATGATACAAAAAAAGCAACACATTTTGCTTTACAAGCAGCACGAAAATTTGTGAAAACATCAGGGGGTAAAAGGAATATTCGTACTCCGCGAATTATACCTATACCGAAAGTTGGTGGAATTTTACCATTAATTCCTATATTTGCGGGATTATCGGCGCTGGGAAGTTTAGCCGGCGGTGCTGCAGGTCTATATAAAACAATAAGTGATGTAAAAAATGCAAATCAGCGCATGGCTGAAGGGGTGCGTCATAATAAAAAAATTGAATCTATGCCTCTTGGAAAAAAAGGCGAAGGATTGTATTTAAAACCATATCGAACTGGATTAGGACTTTATCTGAAACCGAACAATCCAAAAAACTTCTAAAGTCTCTACCTCGAAGAGCTCTCAGCGACATTGATATTAGTTATTATGCTAATATTTTTAAAATTCCATATTTTCGAGGTGTATTTATGCGAGACAATGTTCCTGAGAGTGGTGCCCTACATACTGAATCTGCAATTTTGAATTTAGACGGTATAAATGGTAGAGGAACACATTGGGTAGCCTACAAGAAAATTGGTAATATTATTAACTACTACGATAGTTTCGGAGATCTTCCCCCACCCAGGGAACTCTTAAAGTATTTCTACATTAAATCAAATCCGATAATCTATTACAACTACGACCGTCAGCAGAACTACAATACAGTGTGGTGTGGACATTTGTGTTTAAGATTTCTAACTAACAATGAATTTTCCAATGACTCCAAAAGAAGAACGTGAAAAAATTAAAAAGACGGCGGATTCGTTGCGAGCTTTCTCAAAGTATAGGACTCTTACAAAATTGACAAAGGAACAATTAGCTGATTTTCCTAAAGAAGTGATGATCACCTGTGCTTCAAATGAAATCGCATGGGTGTGGGATAAATTACCTGAGCATTTAAAAAGCGATATTGATGTAATGAAGTATCAATATTGTTTGGAACATTACAGTGACGATAATACATCCCAATCTATTGATGTGAATGACGGACCTCCACCACGAAAATATTTGTGTTGTTATTGCAATATACGCGATGTTACTGTAGCGTCCGAAAATAAAGTTTCTGCAAGGTTTAATATGGTACCATCAAATTCAAGACAGGAAATGTGTCTCAACTGCTGCTGTAAGCAGCAATAAAACGATGTGTTAACAAGTTATATGTGTTAGTCATGTCTCGTACATTCACGTTCTCAGGACAATCTAGTGTGTTAAGCGCTAACTTTTACCCTCCAATTGAACTCGATACAAGTTGTCGATATGGATTGGGACTACATGGATTCTATTCTTACAATTCAATATTAAATGTTGATGAGAAAAATAATATTATTGGATTCAAATTGAAGAATAGATCACCTACTACTTTCTTTCAAATTCCTCCAGGAGCATATGAGTTGAACGAAATCAATGGAGCAATTCAAAGTGCTTTGGAATCTATAATAAAACGCAGTGTTAAGGATGACAACTTCAATATTAATAAATATTTCACATTAAAAGCCAACAATAATACGCTGAAATGTGAAATAGTATCTAAATATGAGATCGACTTTACTCACAAGTATTCTATTGCAACTATATTAGGATTTGAAAACAAAGTATATTCTGCAAATAATTCACTTGAATCTACATTACGAGTTGACATAATGAAAGTTAGAATTATTCGTGTTGATTGCAATATCACTTCTGGAGCTTATATGAATGGCGAAGAAGCACATACTCTCTACGAATTTGATATAGATGTTGAACCTGGATTCAAACTCTCCAAGGAACCACAAAATATTATTTATATGTCTGTAAGACCTGAAGGACGTCAGTTTATCGAAAACATTACATTACGTATATTAGATGATAATGGTATTCTGGTAGACTTTCGTGGTGAGAAAATTATTGTGAAGCTAGAATTAAAAAAGCTATATTAAACTATCAGGATATAATGGGCTTTTGTTTTAATCAAAGAAAACATTTTCCATCTCTGTTACATACAAATAGTAATAAAGTTTTGAACAAGTGTGACAAGCCATTTATTATACGAAAGAACGTTAAACGGTCAACATCTAAATTGTCTGCTAGAGATCGTATCTTTCTTCAGTCAATTGGATTAAAGCTGAAACCTTAATATTTGTAATCATGACGTCAACTAGTGCAAAGTTGGATGTGTTTGATGAACCTTTCTTTGATAATTCACTTGTTAGTCTACATGAGCACACTTACAAACCATATGGATCACCGTACTATAGAAATTCGGATGAAATAAGAATTCCTATTCACTGCCAAGATCTTATTCTCGATATTGCTGAAAGTTATATATATATCGAAGGTAAATTTACCCCAAGTGATGCCACTAAAATGTGTTACCTATCCAATAATGCGTTAGCATTTCTTTTCGATGAAATTCGTTATGAAATGGGTGGAGAACAAGTAGCTGTTATTCGAAAACCTGGTATAACAACAACAATGAAAACCATGGTGTCATGGGGACAAACACATTTAAAATCATTACTATCTTGTGGATGGGGACTAACAGTGAAAAACCAGGACGTTTTGGATACCAACAGTCACTTTTTTAGTGGCAAATTGCCTCTAAAGTATCTTATGGGTTTCGCCGAAGATTATACAAGGGGCATTCTCAACACCAAACAAGAGCTTATACTAATAATAGCTCGATCTTTTAAGAATTGTTACATTGGAGAAGTTGATGCAGATCTCGAAATTAATAAAATCGAATGGAGGCTAAGGCACATCATCCCTGAAGATACACAAAAACTGAAGTTGCTGAATCGCATTAAGAAAGGTGGTGTAAATGCTACGGTTAAAATGGCCTATCGCATGTGGGATTTATATGAATTACCGACTCTAAGAAAAACAGCTACTGATATATGGCCTATAAAAACCACAACAAGTTTAGAAAGACCTCGATATATTATTATCGGCTTTCAGAGTACTGACAGTTCTGATAATATAAGCAAGGACGTTACTCAATTCATCCATGCAGATGTAAGTAACATCCGACTATACTTAAACTCAGAAGTATATCCATATGAACGCTGGAATTTAGATTTTGGAAAGAAATTGTATTCTTCAGCTTACTATGCTTATGAAAAGTTTCAATCCAGCTTCTACGATAAAGATAATTATGAACCGATGATGGATATTGGTGAATTCCAAAAAAATCCATTATTTGTTATCGATTGTTCACATCAACAAGACGCCATGAAGTCATCCACTGTAGACATAAAACTGGAATTTGAAACTCGAAAGAAACATTTTCCTGAGAATACACGGGTTTATGCATTGATAATTCATGATTCTTATTTGGCTTATAATGCTTTGGATGGGTCTGTACATAATGGATTTAAGTAAACTGATGAACATTTTTTTTACATCTTCCAATTTTTATATGTTAATGTACTCTATTTTATAAGTATAATCTATTTTTAATACATTTTTTGTATTTACTTAATATATTTATATAGTGTTTTTTTTGTACTCATGTGACAAATAAATGGAAATAAAAGATTTAAATTTTTTTTATTTATTTTTTATTTACACTACATCGTTTTTTTTTTGTTTTACAACAAAATAAGAGAAATATTTAGTACAATACAATTTATTACTATAATATACAATGTATATAATAATGTAAAAATAATGAAAAACTTATAAAAAATTAATTATATTACTTTTGATCATCATTATCTTGATCATCACTACCATGTTCTTGAGATGCTAACTTATATTTCACAACAATTGCATACGGTAGATAATCGATCAAATTGGAATTGAGAAAACATTTTAGTCCTTTCTCCACCATTTTCTCACAAAAATTATCCAAAGTTAAAGTGTTATTTAAATAACTATCACACAACGAAGCACCAAGGCGATAGTTTTCAATATCTTCCTGCAATTGTTTAACCAATTCTTCGGAAAAGCAGTAATCCCTGTCATAATTACAAGCATGAAGTCTATCCATTACCAAGCAATCCAACTCACTCTTCATTATTTTCACAGCTGACTGGATGTCGATAGCTTCAGTCCAGTGTTGGCTAGCATAATGCATCCACATTTTAATAGTTTTCTACAAAATAAACGTTATTGTTAAAACTGATAGTATAATATAGCAAATTATTCATTACCTTTTAGACTTATAAAACAAGAAAAGCAACCTTATATGAGATACTGTTAAATAGTGTAAATAGGTAAATATACTAAGATATGATCTACAAATTATATTTATTACTAATAGATATATGTTTTTAAATAAAATTAGTTGACAATACCAAATTTTATCAATGCTTTAGATCTAATATCTTTATATGTAGGCTCGCTTTGACCTAAATAAGTTATCGTGTACTGTTCCCAAGAAGAATTCATTTTATTCATAACGTCCTCTGTTATGTGTTCTATAACCCTCTTTGGTAAATAACACTTAAAGCTTACATTGCTCTTACTATCGAGCAGTATAGCCAAAACGCACTTTCCAAAACGTGTATTGACAAATGACATTTTTTTAATCAAATAAGGGGTATCAATTTCTAACGAGGAAATTGATCGTCGAGCAATATCAATAAAGTCTCTGTTAATGTTACTATTAATTTTGTTTAAATCAACACTTGGTAATGCCATTTCTTGTTTAAAGATAACTAGCTGTAATATCTAAATAGTAATAAATACAACAATTGTTCTCACTTGAAAATATTAATACAGGACAACACACAATTTGCACTATTGTAGACGTTGACTATAAGGTTGGCAGTGAACGAAGTGTGATTCCTTGCTATAATCTCCTCTCTATATATACATATTATAGAATACCCCTTCCCTAAACATTCGATTACGTCATGTCTTGTGTTGACAATTACAGAGGTCAAACGAAGGTCAATTCAAGGTTATACAAAGGTCATCCAAAGGTCACTTTAAGGTCATGTAAAGGTCACGTCAAGGTCATTCAAATGTCATCCAAAGGTCACGTAAAGGTCATTCAAAGGTCATGTAAAGGTCATCCAAAGGTCACGTAAAGGTCGTCCAAAGGTCATTCAAGGTCATTCAAGGTCAAAAGGGGTGGGGGGAGTCTCAATTCCGGCTATAATAACCTACTCTCAATATCTAGATTGAGGCATAATATGTAGTAACTATTAGCAGAGATAAGTACACTATTATTAGTAAAAGCACCGTGCATCTAATAAATAAAAAATATGTTGCTTGTTGATTACTTATTTTATAAGATACTAGCTTTAACTAAAGATAAAGGAAACGAACCAATTAAAACATGTTTTATTATTTTTTTTTTTGATAAGCAAATATTGTGACTTTCAAAAATAATAACTAGGTACTGACAATGAAACCATTTATTCGAATAAGTAAACACTAATAATTTGTAATTAATGAAAAAGTCAAAAAAAAAGTTGTCTCTGGCGGAATTCGAACCTGCAAAATTTTACGGTTCAGTTTGAAACACTGCCGCTCAACCCACTAGTCCACCGGATGACGTTTAATAATGTTTCTTAAAACAGTTATGTAAACTACACCTATTAACTTAAAACGAATTTTTATTGATATCTTAATTAAAAAAGCATTTCGCTGTAATATTTTGTAATCAGAAGTGTTTGACAGTCAGTACTATCGATTCCGTTAGCAATATTTCTCATAGTATGCCCTGGGAATATAAAATCAATGAAATGTAATAGCCCATGTTAATTGCCATTAGTCAAATGAAATGGGAAACCGGGTATGTTTATTTGTATTATACTTAAAGGTAAAATCTAGCCATATAAGCCTATATACAGATATGTTTATATGTGTGAATAAACGTTGTATTGTTATTTTATCTATTAAGAAATATTACTCGTCCATTTAGATTGCCACTAAATACGATGATAGACCGCCCTTACACTTGCGGCAAAGTCATTCGTGGTGTTGGTAGCCCTTTCCATATCCCAACTATAATTTCTGTAATAGTCACTTGAGGGCATTGCAGCGCACTTAATTAATTATTCCCTATGGAACATTTCCATGTAATCTACCACAATGGAACGGATGTTTCACTCAATATTCACCTACATAACTAGCCAAAGTTTGAGTAAATCTACCATTTTTATGTTACTAGAAATGCATTCAAACACTAGTGAATAGCCTGTAACTTGTTTTTGGTACATATATGATTTATTTATAATTCTTTTGGGTATCTGTATCTGTAGAATATAAATTAGGAAACAGGAACGAAGAACCGAGTATAAGACTATAACCCGAAACAAAGAACTTGTTAAATATAGTTTTCTTTTTATTTGTGGCATGAATATTTCATTCATGTTAATGAACGTTGATTGAAGATGAATAAGATGAATGAATGAAGCAGCGGAGCCGTAAAAAGCGTGTGCAAAAGCAGTTCTGAGATCGGACGTCGTACGTGGGGAACGAGGGCAAGATAGAACCAGCCCCATCTCGGCACATTAACACGTCTTATTTATTTCTACAGTCAATAGTTAAATTAAAAACTCATAAAATATAGTTTATTTGTGAACACATAATTATTAAGCTAATCATTATTTATATCTCAAAAGTTTTTAAAGATAGCTATGATACTGCACTTATGCAGGTGGCATATTCTGAAAAATTATACAATTATTGAATATATCGTAACGTCTCAACTTATATACAATATAAAACAAGTAAGAAATACCTACTATATTAATAGGTAACTAACTTTGAATTAATAATACTTACTATTTTGTACCCATTATTCATTCATTTACATAAGACTGACGTACTTTTCCACATAACACCAAAACACTATAGTGCACTCGACGAGCGATTCGCCAACCAAGTTGACACCATCTGGGGATGACGAAACCTTCAGTTTTAATTATCTCCAGATTATGCCAAATGGGTTGGCGAAACGTACGTCGAGTGCAGTATAGTGTTTTCTATATCCAATTACATCCTTAGCAGCAAAGTCTTTTAAAAGAATTGCTGTTTATTTCTTCTCAGAATTCACTTTCTAAGCCAAACTCGACCTTTTACAGGTTTTTTTGTCACATTTTGATAAATTTTTTCTGAATTCTGCGTTTAATAACTCGCAGATAGCAAGGGCAAAGTCTACATATATTCTAATTATGCAGACTTTGGCAAGGGTACCCACTCAAATAACTACTTTTCTACAATGACATAATTCATACTTGCGATTAAATATGCCGCATATAAATATTATGTCATTGTAGAAAAGTAGTTATTTGTGTGCTTCTTGTATGATGTGATAAGATATAATGGATTTATATTTATTAGAAAACTCTTTCTTTAATTATTCATCATAATTTCTTTGGGACTGTATCACCTGTAAAATAATAAAAACTGGAGAAAAGTTTGCTTTGGTACTACACTCTGAATCTTTATTTTGAATACTCCTCGTTTCCTGGTTTTGCTTTACAGGTGGTACAATCCTAAGAGAAATTATGATGAATCATTTAGTTGTACCACAAAGATATTAGTTATTAGGGAGTTTTTGAACCCCTTAAAATTTACGTTATCGTTATGGTTATGGTTATTCTGAGCATGCGCAGTGCCGAAAATGATACTATTTTTGGCACTGCGCATGCGCAGAATAACGATAACGTAACGACGTGCTGAAATTTAAGGGGTTCAAAAATCCCTATTATCTACAGTTACTTCAAACTGAACAAAGACTTTTTCAAAAAATCAAATAAGAGTATTTCTAGAACGAGGTACTGCAGTCACTTTATATTTCTAATTAAATTTGAATTCATTGAGACTTGTTATGCACCTCTGTAAGAAAGAATATTCTGTGCAAATATAAATATTAGCTCACTGAAGACGAAGTTGAAACTTTTATTAATTCAAACGAGGGCAGAGAAGAATATAATTACCTTCATTTCCATTTAATATAAGATAAAAGTCTAAAAACAGAGTAATAAAACGTGTTTCATTTATTCTTTCATTTTCACTAATATATGCGGAATAACCCTTGGATGTCATCTTCTAAACAGAAACGCTTGATTAAGACTGTCTGTTTGCTGGGAATTTTCTGACAATTTGTATATAATTCAAAAGATATTATCCCATTCATTTTCATTTAAATTAATATTAAAAGTATTCTATAAAAGTATTCTATTTTATAATATAATGTAGCGCAATAATGTAGCTTAATTGATAATTATAGCATCCGGCTTTATCAAAATACAAGGTAACTTAAATAGATCAAAATATTTTATCTGAAAATCCTTAAAGATTAACAATATATTCTTTGACTTTCTTTTACCAATTTTAAGAAAAAAATCATGTGGCTAGATATCCAAATATTCTTCATTTTCAAGATAACTCTAGGTACATCAGATTGACAAATATATTTTCTCTTAATATTATTTTTATTGGTAATAATATATGTAAATGTGTAGGTCTGTGAAAAAATATTTTTGTTTATGAAAACTGTATACCGTTTTTTATATTTTTTTTTATTAGGCCAGCAATGCCATCCAAAATAATTTCGTATACTTTAGTTACATATATATTTCAGATAATCTATAATTGCTCTAATAATCTATTCAATAAAATTGTCAATGAGACGCTTTCTTATAGATATACCAAGTCAGTGGCTCAGAATTTAGTGTTTCGAGCGCTTGGGTGGGTTCGAATTTTCCAAATTTCCCTCATTCTAGCACTGAATGGTGGTTAGGGCTTACCAACATAAGTCTTTCCTCAGGCGCAATTGCGACTATTCAATAACATTATTTAAAATATATTCAATATTATTTGAATATCTGATTATGCTAAATAAAATATTCAATATTTTATACTACTTAAATTTTATATTAGCAATATGTAAGTAGTTAGTAACTAATTAATCAAAACTGATTTCCCGTATTACCATTTAAATGAAAGTCTTATTCAGCCACACACCCACAAGAGACAAGAATTATTACTATACATTGAAATTCCGAGTTCAAGTATGACTGAAATTCAACATGAAAATTTTTAGCAGCGAAAAAAGTCAGTGACTGAAACTGAACTGAGACTACTGTTTTTTAAACTAATTTTGAAACTTAATTTTTATTGGATATAAACTAAAATTTTAACACATATAATAAATGCTATTAAAATTTATAAAAATTGTCACTAATTTTTACAAATCGTAATTATACGATTATAGGAAATAATAATGGTAATATAGGAAATTATACAATTTGAATTTCCAATTTGTAAGCCAAAAATTGTTCATCCAGTAATGTGGCACATGCCTCTACCGCATAGGCTTTGGTTTTGGATTAAGGGGTTGTCTAATTTATGTGGTGATAATATTTAATGTGTAACAACAGCAATATGAAGTAATTAGTAATTACATTATTGATATAAATATGGGTAGTTACCTAAGCTATAGTAACGTTCATATCAACGTTATGAATTCTAAATTATAACAAGTTCAGCCCCTGAAACAAGTTATCACTATTCTAAATAAAGCTATGTACACATAGTATACAAAAATAAAGCAAAAAACAAGTCTGAAATAGTAAGCCAAACAACGCCAGTCGCGCGCTAAGAGTTTTAAACGATATGTAGGTAGATTCAACTTCGACCACCATCATTGGAAAAATTTGGATTCTCCGATTTTCTGCGAAGATGCCCAAAAAAAACTGAAAATTAGGATTTTGTTTTAATCTTTTTGTGACGTTATTGGACAAGATAGCGCAAAACTAAAAACACATTTTTATCGCCACCTTTTTCATGCCATATGATGACCCTTTCCGATTTACCATCTGACATTTCATCTTTCGGCCACCATCATTAACTTTATTTTTTCTTATGAACGCCATCTTGGAGTTTTACACAGATAATAGAGCAGTTTATTCGAATTTCAATGGTATATTACACCATTGGTTATAATTTGCTTCCTTAAAACCACAATTATTAAACAAATATTATACAATTTTCCTGAGTTTATAAAATAGAAATAACAATAACCAAAATAAAAGCCTCAAGTGATAAGACGAATAAAAATGTATAGAAAAATATCAAGGTTTTCTACTGAGGTGTTATTCTGTGTCATATTCATGCCTCCCATAGACTCTGTTTTTTCAAAGTGACCCACAAAAGCTTATCGAAAAGCGTAGCAAAGTCGGGAGACCTTGCAGAATTTTCTATCTACCTATGCGTAAATCTACAATTCAAATACTTACAAACTGCTCTATCAAAGTGTTATATGGAGGCAAGGTGCACGTTACAATTAGCAAGGGGCAAAGTACAAAAAAAACAAAAACGTTTGATAGTCGAGGCCAACCAAGGAAATATTATTTTTTAAGGTTGTTGATGAGATGAGTTGATTTGAAGGAAGCAAACTATAACATATATACACCATTGAAACCCGAATGAAATACTCTATTTGTTTGTGTAAAAATCATAATGTCGTCGTCGAAAGACGAAACGTCGAATGGAACATCGGAAAGCGTCATCATGTAGCGGTAAAATTTGCTTAAGCACCAAATTACCCAACTTTGCCCCAATTTAACCATCTTCGTATCTCCTGTAGTTTCCTGGATCCCAATGGTACGGGTCTAATTTAAATTACCCTGTATATATAATAATATTTTATCCGTAGTACCATCAAATTCAATCAATTTAGAAAATGTATATCAACGTATGTACTTAAGTGCATCATTTGTAGTTTCAAAGATTTAAAAATAACACAAAAAAATGTTTTTATCTCTTTAGGCATAAGCTGATATATTTTTTATTTGAAAATAGTTGATTAATAAATCTAAAATAAATAGACATTCTAAATAAACTACCTAAAAAGATGTTTTAATTTATACTTAAATAAATGGCTGATTAATTTTGTAATGCAAATATGCAAATATGGAATCACCCTGTATTTCGAGTGAAGTAGTTTGCAACGGGCAAACGCGCATACTGTCAAACCAATAAGGCTGTTTTAATGGATAATACAATCAAGGCTGGCCGACATGTATGAAAGCTTTTGAATATTCATAACGCGATATTGTAAGTATAATCCGACCGTGGAAGTTTTGACTAGGTAAAAACGTGCCACAATTCCATACAATTGCACAAAAAACGACCAGCCATCTTTGCATATAAAATTGTATCATGAATAGCAAATATCAAACAGCTGAATATGTTATTCATATAATGTCTGTAACTTATTTGTGGTGCGTTTTCATGATTCATTGTAGTCGCTTTTGGGATTACACCAAAACACATTTAGATTGGTATGAATACTAGGAAATGTATCATATAACTATTGTTGTTTGTCTAAAAATGCTGACTCCTAGTTTTTAAGGCGCGCTATAAAAAGGTACTATTTTACTAATAATTATAAAAAAATACAGTAGGTACACAGTTTTAATTATCTTATTAACGGGACCTGTCGGGAGAAATCCGGATGCCACAATCCATATATATTAAAACGCGTCGATTCTGTCTCGCTCTAAATTCTGTCGTCAAATCGACAAAGTTTCAAAGCTATCTCCTCCGAGAGGCGATACCGGAACGATCTCCGAGGACCACCGGAGGTCGCCCCCGGCCTTTCTCCAATGCGTAAGGGTATTTTCGTCCCGTTTTTTACGCATTTTGCCAATTTAAACGCCTTTTCAAAAAACCTCTGCAAAATTTTCGTCGATCGCCGTTCGGCGAGAGAGATGCGGCTAGCACCGGCATTTGTCCTCGCGCCTAATGGTCCCGTCACGCCCGCCGAAATACCGTCTTTTTGCGGGACCCCCGAGACTTTTTTTCTAATTTTTACTACTTCGAGAATCGCTTCCCGCGAAAGTTCCGTTCTTTCTCTAATCCTTTGAGATTTTTTTTCGAGACCGTAAGTCGACTCCTTCTACGTCTATTTCGTCTTCGAAAATCTCGAGTCGCATCCGTCTCAACTTCTTTCTCATTTTATCCGTTGATGTGAGATAGCACTAATGAGACAAGCACCTCCCACGAAAACTGTCAAAATAATTAAACTTCAAATACCTAGGTTATTTTCATCATTTTCCTATGAGAAATATTGCTAACGGAATCGATAGTACCGACTCCTAAACACTTCTGATTATCAAAATACTGATGCGAAATCTTTTCTAATTAGAAAATCCGAAAGAAAAAATTAATTGTTCAGGTTAACACGTACAGCTTACATATTTAACAGATTTTGCGGCATGAAATGACAACAGGAAGTTTAGCGCAATGGTAAAGTCGTAGGATTTCAAACGTCATAATCCTGAATATCGCGAGTTCGAATCACGACGAAGGCAACTTTTTTTTAATTTTTTGTCCCAATTATTTATTAGTATTATTATAATATGTAGACTTTGATATTAGTGGTTAATTACTCTGTTTCATTGACCGTAGTTTTTATTCTTTCTGCAGGTTAAGTTTGGAATCAATTCGTTCATTGTGGCGGTCTTTAAAATTCATCATTTTTAGCTTACAAAAATACATATCTTCTACAATATTTATTTGTTGCAACAATAATTATGACAGCATATTTAGCATAAAACTCAAATTTTAGAAAAATTTGAGTTTTATGCTTAATTAAATAATTACCTTTACTAGTTCATAGTTAAGCGTATTGTAAAAAATTTTTTTCCTTCAATATACACCAATACACCAAATCTGTGTATCTTTAACAGTTACATATTTAATTATAATCATTGTAGACATATATTGGGTATAAAGTGATCAAGTTACCGTTATAATAAATTATGGAAGAATACAAGTTATGAATTTATTTTTTTTTCTTAAGAAAACAATTTCACACTACACACACTACACAACCGGTAGGGCTAGAAATGGGAACGAAAATCGCGATAGCGATTTTCTCCCATTTCTAGTTTTTAATAAATCCCGACTCGTATTTTGCGGGCAGTTGAGTTGGCAACAAATATATGTATATGTGAGAATAGAAAGGATTGGCAGGTGTACAATGAACTTTATTTAGTTGTCTTATTAGCTTTAATTAAATTAGATTCTTTGACATTAGCTCCGGCTAAGCTCAGGGTTGGGGCAGATTCGAAGCTTTATAATAATATTAAATTTTATACCATCTTGTGGCCGCCATGATAATTTTGTATTTAACTGATTGATTGCTCTATATCAATTAAAATATATAATTGAGAAAACTTAGTATATCAATGTATATTGTTTAAAGGTTTTTTCTAGGTATCAAATATATTGCTATATTTATAACAATAATTTTGTTATTTGTAAATCCCACATATTTGTTTCACTGATGGAATTGTGAAAAACTTATAACTGATATTTTGATTAACGAATCGGATTGAAATATGTATTTATAATGAACCTAATGGTTAAGAACTAAGTACAAAATTTGTAATGTTTATTTGCATTTCTATGGACTCTATAAATACGTTTTATGAAATGTATGTTATTCTACAAACATATTCTAGAATCACATATAATAATGACTATGACATGCTAGTTTCTTTCTTACTGAAATATCTATTTTAATAATATGAAGCATCCTTACATTGTAAAGCAATTCTATTTACAAAATAATTTACTTTATGTATAATCAGTTATAGTATCATTACGCCAAAGATTAAATTTCTCCAAAGTTTAGATGTGCAGATGCTTCATAAGATTTTAATGGACCTGGTAAACTCCATAGTCTAAAGGCCCGAGAGTAAATCTTATTAAACGTGATTAAATTGCTTTTAGTTGCCATAACCTATTAGTTTATTGGAACGAAAATATTTCGCTATAGTGGCCAACTTGGTTTATTATTTATATAATATATATTAGGTTTGCAATAAGTTGATACCTAACTTATTGCCGTTACAATATGGTGTCTTTTAATTAAGGCAAGATAAATAACTATTGGTTTAGGTAGCAAGTAAAAATATAATATATAAATCACAGACATAATGTTGATATATTAGTAATCTCCAATACTCCATTTAAAGTGGGAACCCACGGAAAGCTATACTACAATACATATTATTGCTTCCTAGTGAGATATAATATAATATTATAATAGGAGACATGCAGATGAGAAAATATTGTAATATAGTTGTTAGCAGCTGCACTTGCAAAATGGCGGTTCTTAACAATGTTCTGTTCGATAATTTTGATGCAGAAATTGATGGGACTATAGCTATGAAACGTAAAAGAAAAAAAAGGTATTGGTTAGCTGTATAAAATTTAGAAAAGAACGTGGAGAATTTGCACTTTTTAATGAGCTGAATGATGAAAAATTTCAAAATTATTATCGAATGAACAGACAGAGATTTTTCCTACATGTTATTATTCTGTAAGTCTGCCAATTAACTTTTACATTATATCTTGTAAAAATATATTAATATGAATAAAGTATTTTACTCGCACCATCTGGTAAATCACATTCTTTTATAACATTCCTACCATCTTTCAGTTCATTATTGTTATATACTTCTTCATCAACTTTCCAGAGACACGTGTATTTTCTCACGCTTTCGATAAAATGTTCCATTTTTTTATTACAATACATAAAGTGAATAACGAAAAGACCAAGAATTCAACAAAACGAATCAGAATTAAGCAAGTTAAACTGACAAATTAAAAACTAACCTCACTTTGTGTATCACGTGTAAAGTATAGATACCTGGGGGCTAGGAGACGAAAGGGGGATGTAAATATATGAGTGAAATATCGCTTAGGTCAGTGTTAATAGGTTATGTAAAATATATTGCACGGATATAGCTATATATTATAATTCAGTACATTTTGTCCCAATCATTATAATGTTGAGCGATATTTTTGTAATATATGGGATATAATATAAATTATAGTATAGCTCTTCGTGCGTTCCCACTTTACTTTTAATATTGCTTTGAAGCATTACCTATATTTCTGACAATTGTCTTTCAGTTGTTTCCAGATTTACCACTAAGTCCTCCTTCTTTCACTAGTCTTCTATAATTCCCAACACCTTTAAGTAATTCATAATGAAGTTATATTAGTGATCTCCAATACTCCGTTTAATTCTCTTAATATTTCTTTGTAGCATTACCTATATTTCTGACAATACTGAAAAAATAAGAAAGAGAAGTGTATCTGCTATGTAATTTTTTATCTGTATGTTTTTTTCTTATATAAGAATTTCATTGCTGTTTAGTAAATTTATTAATATAACGCAATAGATAATATTATTAGTCGATGGAAAATGGACTGATATTTTATATATTTTCAGAATACTTATTATCACAAAATAATTGTTTTCATCAACTAAAATTATTTATTGTAATGTTCTTCTTTGCTTTGTGTTACTTTGTTTTCAGGGCATGTAATTTATGATCCGAACTTATATCACTTATCTAGATTATTGCGTTGAATAATACTATAAATAAAAGTGATTTAACGAAAGAAATGAATTTTGTCTAAAAATATAAAATATGAGTATGTATTAAGTATATTGATTTTCTCTGAAAACACATTATCTTAGCATGCCAGCATTAATGTTGGCAGCAGCTCCACTCTTAACTCATATTTCAGGGTAATGAAGTCCATTAGAAAAAGGCTGAGGGGATAAAAGTCCGGGATCCAGGGACTGTTATAAACAGCCCACATCTCATCGCTTTTTTAATTGAACCTAAATTATCGTGTGAAAATTTCTGTGATAAGCTTTCTACCAAAGTTTAGTAGACAAACAACATTGTTTTTATCAATACTATATTATTATTCATTTCAATAAAGAAATATTGCAATATTAATTAATAATTCATGAATACGTCAGTAATATTTTTAACTTAGGTCGATTTTTTTAGTGTTATGTGAGGTCGATTAGGAAAATTATAAATTCGGATTATATACACGCTGGTCAGTTTTACGAAATGCACCATTAGGAATACGAAGCCCACCCATCTTGGAAAGGGCAAAATGTACAGAGTGGCTCAAATCAGACAAAAGTTGCGCATTATGCTTTTCAATTATCTAAAACGAAATCCTGGATATTTTGCGTAGTTCCTGAATTATCGCTGTAAAACTAAAAATGTGCATTTTCTTTTCTGCGCCGAACTAGATGTCCAAATTTTCATAGTCAACTTTTGATTTTCTTATGGCCACCATATTGGATTTTAGTACCATTGTAGAGAACGAAAAATTTCGATCTCATCCATCTAAAATACATAGGCAATCTAAAGTGTTTTCCCGCCAAAAATCAGTAATCTTTTTGTAAAAAATGTCTTCCAATAAACCAATCCAAACTACTGATAATATCTGTAACTTTATTTTAATGCGTTTTCATGAAATTGAAAAATTGGAGTATGTTATATGTACAATATTCATTATAGTCTCTTTTGGGATTACACCACCTGTAAAATAACAAAAAGCAGGAAACCAGAAACATACAAATTAAATATGAACAGCCTTATTAATAATAAAACTTAGAATGTTCTAAGACCTGACTAGAACGTGATTAGTGAAAACTGTATTAATAATACCATTTAAATGCGTGTTAACGCTAGAATGATGTTAAATCACTAGTTATCAGTTTGGGTATGTTTTACAATAAGTTAAAGTTAACCTAAAAGTTTGACAGAAATGTCAGCAGTTTTTCTTTTCCCTCCCAATTAACAGATCAAGAACGTTTTAATATTAAATAATTCAATGCGAAATTTTCCGTATTTATGTGTCAGTAACCTCAATAATTATATAAAACTTTATTATGGGATGGTTACTTATCCAATTCATTAGGAGGTTTTTGAACCCCTTAAATTTTAACACGTCGTTATCGTTATTCTGAGCATGTGCAGTTCCAAAAAGAGTATCATTTTTGGTACTACGCGTGCTCAGTATAACGTTTGCGATAACGATAAGGTAAAAATTTAAGGTGTTAAAAATCTCCCTATTATAAAAGGCAAAGTTAATGCTTATCAAGGGCGGATTTACCATGAATTCAAATTTTACATTAGCAAAAAGCAAAATCGTAATTATAGTTAAAAAAAATATAAACGTACTTCAGGATATTTTATTAGATTATTAAGACTTCTATTTGCTATTTCATGTTTGTCCAAAGAAAAACGTACCAATCTATATGCACAGATAATTTTTAATTTCACAACATTTTTTAAAAATGAGGTTCTTTGAGATACTTCCCCATGTTGAAAAGCTAAATCCGCCCTTGATTGATTATTAGCACAAAACAATTTTGACACAAGACACTTGTCAGTCTTGTCACTTTCGGTAAATATTTGTAAATGCAGGTTAGATTTATTGCAGTGAAATTAGCTCTATCTATAAAATGAGATGTTGTCACATTAACTTCTTATTTAGCATGCTGTTAGTTATTTGTCTATAAATATTTAATTATTAATATGAACTACTTAGATTGATTTAAGAATGCGGTTAGTTGTCATTAGTAAATATGATGTTATTGTGATTATTATTAATATGGGTGCAAAAGTACAATACCCAGGCAAACTTCTAATGTTTTCCCCAAAAAAACACTGCATAATAAGCAAAAAAAATAAATATTTAATAAATTAACTAAATTTCATCGGTGGTTTTTTAGTTTTATACAAAATTCTGTAATATTACAAATCATATTTTGAATTATGTCTAAATAAAATAATTATAATAATAAAATTTAAAAGAAATTAAGCACTTAACTAGGTTTTTTCTAAACGTTGAAAACAAGTTTAAACAAGTTGATCCTCAACTCGTCGTCAGTAAAAAACATAAAATACAAACCTCCTACTAACGATGAGTTTAGTCGATAAATAGTCAATTCACTGGATGCTATCAAACTCAATTAGACTTTTAAATTTTGATTTGAGGCATTTTCGAAACAAACAGTTTCCTGAAAAATGGATATGAAATAGAGGGGTAGTCGAATGACCTGCAAGAGCACCCGGTTTATCGCCACTAAACTGTTTGTTGTGGGGAACCCTAAAAAATAGGGTGTACAAAAACGTCCCCAACAATGTAGAGAAACTGAGGGCAAATAATTCCCTTTAATTCCCTTAGAAGAAGAAACTTTCAAGTAATAATGCAAAATATTTGCAGAAGAATAAATGTTTGTATAATTTTTGCTGTATATTTTTAATGCAAATTTTGAATGTTTGTAATAACTGTCAGTTTTTAAACACTTTTTGTTATAAAATGAAAATATTAATGCTTTATTTAGAAGGAATAGTATAATTTTTTAACGCAATTACAAAATGTAAGGGCTTAATTGAATTTAGTAACATCCACTGACATTTATGTGACTATGTGTATGATAAATAAGCAAAAACTGGGTACGTAGACAAAAAATTATTGTACAATTCGGAACGGAAACATTGAAGATGTATTTTTTTAGTTCGAAACGTCCAAATATGATTCATTTCGGGGGTAGTATGTGTTAAGAGTAAAAGAGACTTGCATATTAAGATTTCAAAATTCCAGGTCCGTATTTAAAAAAATTAAGTTGATGATGGTTCCGGAAAAATCAAACGTCATATTTCAAATCTAAATATACTCGCCAATAGAGGACAGAAAGTTGCTTCGAGAAAGCGCTCTTCATTTTCCAATATCTACTCAAATAAGGCTGCAAGAAAATAAAAACAAATTTCCACATTTTCGGTTTATTTCAAATATTTCAGAACCTAATTCAGAACTCTGATTTTTTGAGTCATTATGTTGGTCCCCTGATTACGCAACTTTGCCCCCAGTTAAACTTCTTCGTATCTCTTACAGTTTCCGAGATCCCACTGATGAGAAGCGAATTTATAAAGACTGTATATGAAGAAATGAGAAGACATGCTCCAAAATATTTATTTTAATGAAGAAGGTAGCTATTTCCATTTCCATTAGTAACATTTGTTACGATTACGTTAGTTCAGCTTATCAATGTATTTTTCTCTTACTTAATAGAATATTGCTCGTCCTAGAAATAATATATCATTATTATTTAATTCCAACTGACACAACATACCCTTAATTTAATTTTTTTAATATTTGATTACTGACGATTTCATTTTTTTGGATTTCAATATATGATGATAGTAAAGTTATGTAAAGTTTATAAAGTTATAATAAGGGTAATTTTAAGTTCACACCTAGGTAATTTATTATCAGTTTGGTTTTATAAGATTTTTTCTTCTTTTGGTGAATACTGGGTCTTGATAAGCATTGCAGACATTCTTACTATTAATGGAAATTTTCCGAGTTTGGATTTGTTGTGTTGTAGCGTAATTCGTGAAACTATAGAAAATTATTTTAATATCTTTCGGTAGAGTCGATTTACATCGACTCTATCTTTGGAATTAGACAATCTACTTCTATAGGATCTGTTGTACCGTTGATAATATTGATGGAAAGAAAACTCTTCATAAAGCCAGTGATATCAGTATTAGTAGATAATGTAACTGTTGATCCTCTGATATAAACAAAACATGATCATATTTTGGAGTATTTTGGATATGGCATAATACTCTCCGTTTTGTCACATTATCCTTAATATGTTAACTTACCGCCACTGCTAGTGTGTATATTCTTCAATTTAATTAATACTTAATAAACACATTTTGATAGTGCGTTATCTGATTTTCTTATCTGCTTCCCCCGTATTGAGAATAGTATTAAGTATGTGGTCCTTACATATTTGGTCATACCCTATAAAGAAAATTAATTTGCTACTACGTGTTGAGAGGTTAAGAGGTATTTGTCAATAATCTTCGTGATCTATATGTTGTATTGTTTTACTTGATTACTTGATATAAGAAAAAAATTACAACGTAGGAATACCATAATAATTTATCCATATATATTAAAACGCGTCGATTCTGTCTCGCTTTAAATTCCGTCCCCCAATCCACAAAGTTTCAAAGCTATCTCATCCGAGGGGCGATCTCGAAACGATTCCCGCGGACCACCGGAGGTTGCCCCCGGCCTTTCTCAAATGCGTAGGGGTATTTTCGTGCCGTCTCCTACGCGTTTTCTCAATTTAAACGCCTTTTTCAAAAACCTCTGCAAAATTTTCGTCGATCGCTGTTCGGCGAGAGAGATGCGGCTAGCACCGGCGTTTGTCCTCCCGCCTAAAGGTCCCATCACGCCCGCCGAAATACCGACTTTTCACGGAACCCCCGAGATCTTTTTCTAATTTTTACGGCCTCGAGACCCGCTTTACGCGAAAGTTCCGTCCTTTCTCTAATCCTTTGAGATTTTTTTTCGAGACCGTACGTCTACTCCTTCTACGTCTATTTCGTCTTCGAAAATCTCGAGTCGCGTCCGTCTCAACTTCTATCTCATTTTATATGCCGATGTGAGAGTGCTCTAACGAAACAAGCACCTCCCACGAAAACTGTCAAATTAATTAAACTTCAGATAGGTTATTTTCATTATTTTCTTATTATGAGAAATATTACTAACGGAATTGAACCGACTGCCAAGCACTTCTGATTACTAAAATACTGATGCGAAATGCTTTTCTAATTAGAATAACCGTAAAAAATTTATTGTTCAGGTTAACACGTAAAGTTTACATATTTAATGAATTTTTTAGCGCAATGGTATTGTCGTAGGATTTCAACCCTGATATCGCGAGTTCGAATCACGACGAAGGCGAGTTTTTTTTTTTAATTTTTATCATAATTATTTATTAGTATTATTATAATATGTGGACTTTGACATGAGTGGTTAGTTATTCTATTTCATTGCCCGTAGTTTTTATTCTTTCTGCAGGTAAAGTTTGGAATTAATTCGTTCATTTTGGCGATCATTTAAATGTTTAAATTAATTTCTAAAGAGTACAGGGTGATTCACTTTCGAGTGTGTAACATGGGTATCTCGCTTATTATAAAAGATAGACTGTAGGTTTAAATTCGGCAAAGTTGCGGAATTTTGTGCTCAATAAGTTGGCGCAAACAAAACCCCCATATATGCTTTTGTTTTTGAGTAAGAGGCAAAAACAATTTTTTTCCGGTTTTCGTTTTCTGGCCATAACTTCTATATTTTTGAAAATATTGGCTTATCGTTTTCACATTATTAGGACAATTTCTTGAGACAAATACGATGCTGTAAACCGTTTTTGAAAAAAATGTCACTTCTATTGTAAATCATCGTCAACTTTACTTTTTCTTATGGGCGCCATATTAATTTTTCTCATATTTGAATAAACCGATTATTTCTGAATACAACAATATAATATTTGTTAATATTTGTCTAAAAAATAAGGGCATTATGAAGGAAAGTAGGTATTTTTTTTGAAAATGTCTAGTTAGCCATGGCCATGACAGTCAGTTCTTGACAAACCACAAATGTCACTTATAATTTTAATACACTGCATCTGTGGAGTACTTTTTACATTGACTAACGATGTATTCAACCGAAGAGAAACAAGATATTATAGATATTTATTACAGATGTAACAAAAATTTAAACAGAACAATTGAAGAATATTTAAACACATATCCTGAAAGATGACAACCATGCAAGACATATATTACTAAACTGCACTGTAATTTAAGAAATTATGGCAGATCCATACCTATTTCTTGGTTTAGAAAAACTGCCATAATTTCTTAAATTACAGTGCAGTTTAGTAATATATGTCTTGCATGGTTGTCATCTTTCAGGATATGTGTTTAAATATTCTTCAATTGTTCTGTTTAAATTTTTGTTACATCTGTAATAAATATCTATAATATCTTGTTTCTCTTCGGTTGAATACATCGTTAGTCAATGTAAAAAGTACTCCACAGATGCAGTTTATTAAAATTATAAGTGATATTTGTGGTTTGTCAAGAACTGACTGTCATGGCCATGGCTAACTAGACATTTTCAAAAAAATACCTATTTTCCTTCATAATGCCCTTATTTTTTAGGCAAATATTAACATATATTATATTGTTGTATTCAGAAAAAATCGGTTTATTCAAATATGAGAAAAACTAATATGGCGCCCATAAGAAAAAATAAAGTTGACGATGATTTACAATAGAAGTGACATTTTTTTCAAAAACGGTTTACGGCATCGTATTTGTCTCAAGAAAGTGTCCTAATAATGTGAAAACGATAAGCCAATATTTTCAAAAATATAGAAGTTATGGCCAGAAAACGAAAACCGGAAAAAAAATTGTTTTGCCTCTTACTCAAAAACAAAAGCAGATATGGGGGTTTTGTTTGCGCCAACTTATTGAGCACAAAATTCCGCAACTTTGCCGAATTTAAACCTACAGTCTATCTTTTATAATAAGCGAGATACCCATGTTACACACTGGAAAGTGAATCACACTGTACTTACAGAGTATGACTTTTAATAATTTTTTTACTACAAAACTACATACCTAAGACTGCAAAAGAAAATCAGATTCGCGTTCAGCATATTCCAAAATTGGGGGGTAGCCAAAATTTTAGAAAAATTTGAGTTTTATGCTTAATTAAATAATTACCTTTATTAGTTCATAAAATTTTTTCCTTCAATATAGGTACACCAAATCTGTGTATCTTTAACAGTTGCATATTTAATTATAAGCATTGTAGACATATATTGGGTATAAAGTGATCAAGTTACCGTTATAATAAATTATGGAAGAATACAAGTAATGAATTTATTTTTTTTTTCTTGAGAAAACAGTTTCACAAAATGTTTACTAAAAAATGAATTATACTTTCAGCACTTAAAAAATAATGTTTTACCATCAAGAATAGAGTACCCACCCCTACAATTCATCAAAATATTATTTAAAAAAATCGTTTGGTATAATTACATCATCATTCCAGATAAAAAATTTCAGCTTTCTCTCTCTAAATTTATTATTTCATATACAAGGGATTATCTCAAATTTCTTTAATACGTATGTATTTTCTTAAAAATAATCTAGAGGCTTTTGTCACCTGAAGGGTGACCCCAGGGCGCAGGCCTGGATCCCCGGTAGGGCTAGAAATGAGAACGAAAATCGCGATAGCCATTTTCTCCCATTTCTAGTATGTATTTTCAAACATAAATCAGGTTATGAATGGAAATTAAGTACTAGTCTTTATATTATAATATTTTACCCCTACAACAAAATGATTAATTTGATTAGTTTCCATAACAAAGTTATAAAGCACCCTGTACCAAGCATATTGGGTCTGTTATTTCTTAGTGCATGCCATTGTCTGTCTTTGACAAATTTCAAATTTATCGAGGGAATATTCAGCTGATTAAATTAGCCACACAATTTCAATTAAATTATGCATTCATGTTCGAAATTATAGCAACTATGCGAATATATGAATTGCTTGGTCCTTGCTTACGAGAAAACGATGCCCGAGGGAATTATTTAACCTTGTCTCCTGCGCAAATCCTTTAACCACACTGTATCATACATACACATCCGTATAATCAAGGCATCTGCAATTTACATTTGATTTACTTGTAATTATACTGCGAGACAGTCTAGCTGCTACATTATTTTCCATTCTATAGCCTAGTAATTATTCCAAGATTTATGCATACTAGTTTACTCAAGAAGGTACCACTGTTTACAGTAGTATATTTTACAGTAGCCAGAGCTAGTTTCTACATTTCGCGGGTCCTAGAGGAACTAGGAGGTGTTACAAGCAATTTAATCAGCTTGGTAAATTAGTGTTAGGAAGAGAAGAACTGTAGGGTGAGGGGAGATAACTGAAAAACTGATAATGATGTCAGTGAAAAACATCATCCGTCTTCAGCTACTCAAAGAGATATAACCTATTAAAAAGAACTATTATTTAACAGTAACGCTTTATTTTATTCCTCTTTACCTATAAATCTGAGAAGTATTAACCTCTATATTCGATAATAGTAAATCCAAATAGAGATAGGTCGATGAAAAGGATTGGTATGGAAAAAGTTATTTCTCTCGAATTGTAGAAGAGTTGCCAGTATCATAATACGCTCCTTTGTTTCTTCCTACCCGAAGAAATTATTGCCGCCAACCTCAGATCAACTCGAATTACAGAATAGTTATCATTATTCGATCTGATAGATCATCTTAACCTAGAAGAAGTTGTTAGTAGCTCAGAACCGTTTTGAATTTCTACATTATTTTAAAGAATATTAGTCACACCCCTTCTTACAATGTGTTTGAATGACCGATATGCATAATATGTGATCTTAAACTTATTTTTATACATCAGGATAATATTTATAGCTGCGTCAATGAAATCTAATTTTATACAATATGTACTCCCAATAAACATTTTTGTTTATATAATAGTTACCGTAAATGCTATATCACCTATCTTAAATAACTTAAATTGATTTAGTTTAGTAACAGAAATGTTTCTGTTACCCTTATAAACACCTTAAAGACCTTAAATGGGGCGTTTATAAAGGTTACGAATACCTATATTTAGTAACGCTAAATATCTTTGGGTTTTGTAACCGAAAGTAACAGAAACATTTTGATAACCACTGTATAACTTCCTATATAACCGCGCCTAGGCACCTTCAGTGATGTAATGTAGTTTTATATGTGCTTCGGTTACAGTTATATACATTGCCTATAATGGTGTCGGTAATATTTCAGTTACCAAAATTCTGTTACTATTTTGGTATACCTATATTTCTCTCTCTGACACATGTATTTGTTATTATTATGCTCTTTCTCTTATACCGAGCTTACAAGTTTATATACTTATATAAATAAAATGAAAATGAACAGCACCAGAGGCTGTAGTAGGTATATAGATTTCTGACAGTAGACAAAATATTAGTACCTATTTTATTGGCGATTTATAAGCACTTGTATGAGTGAAAACTTAATGGGAAAGATTTTTTACTGCAAATTTTTACAATGTACTTCGAAAAAACGCAGGGGCTTTTAATATACTCAGTAATAATGAATTTAAAATTAGGTTGTAAAAATTACATATATTTTTTTTTTACATACCACGAGTATTATGTACCAAAGTTGTTCGCCTTGTGACCATTTAACAAGGTAGTATTCATTTTGACTTAAATTTTGAAAAAATAAGTTATATTTGGCTCTAAATGTAAGAGCCATATAAAACGTCCCTGCTTTCATTTGGACAAACAACATGGCCGAATTGGTGAAGTCTATGTAGTGACTTTATAAACACTGAAGTGATCTTGTACCGTCTAATGCCACTACTAGTGTTGAAATAGATCTTGAATGCCTTCAAAACGCTCTTATATAAATTATAGTGACGTAAACGTACGTAGTTATAAGCCTTCTTATTTGGACATAAATTTTCGGATCCAAACGCATTATGATCCGAAAATCGACCAATAGGAAGTTAAGTAGCTATAAAATACTCTATTACTATTGGCCCAGAGTCTATTGCATGGTAATATCCTACGAACATGTTCTGCTGATTTCTCATGGCGAAAAAAAGCTGACCGGGATGAACATAACGTCTCTGACATAACCTTACTTAAGATTTCAGTGTGTGTCGGTTTTATAAATATATGGTGTCATGCTCATTGCAGTTTATGTACAAGGTTTATATACCTATCTATTCTGTGGTGCTTTTTATCATTTTTATCATTACTTTCTTTCGGGGGCTCATTGTCTGTCACATAAGGGGCCGTTGCATTACTACTGCTACTATCATTATTATGCCCAGTAATTTCTGTGTGGATCCCGTGTTCTGTATTTCTTTCTGGTTCTAGTAGTAATTCATGGATATTGGATGGAGATACAAATTCTGCTTGAGTATTGATATGATTCTTTAATGCACTAGGTATTTCTTTTACTACCTGACGATGCAAGGAATTGACACTTTTTAGGTTAACAACAGCATCTGAACTGAATGCTGATCCACAGCCTTCTGCTGATCCTTCTAGTACGATATTTAAGGTTTTGGTAAAGTTTTTTGTAACTTTGCTACGAAAGGAACTGCTGCTATTAATTTTTTTCCAGTTTCTCAACATTCTGATTTTTATCTGATAGCTGCACTATAGCTGAAGGACAATAAATAAAACGTTCAATATAAAGTAGGTATCAATATAAGTTTTATAAGGGGTAATTTCTTTTACTACGGGTAACGGAGTTTTATAAAAAAAACAGTAGTTATACAAGATCACCAGAAGTTTTATAACGTACCTAATTAGTAAGTACTTACCCACAGTTTTTATAAAGGTGATTAACAATACCACTATATAACTCAAAATACATTAGTTATATAAATGAAGTAATGGCAAACCTTATATAATTTTCTTATAAATATATTGGTAATGATTACTATAAGTTTTATAAAATGGGTGATGGAAATATTTATATTACATCATTATATACCAAGAGACTACAGTAATTTTATAAAACCCTAATAAGACTTGGTTACTAAAAGGCAAACTTATAAAACTCCACAACCTTCTTATATACTTTCATTACCTTTATATAGTCTTTATATAACTGACTGTTACCATATGTCACGAAAAATGTTTATTGGGCTGTATAAGGAAATCAGAACTTACTTATATTTTTGACTAACTACTTACTATATTTAACTCGTATCTTTCATCATATCGTGGATACACTACTTTGCTGTTTAAATATATTTTTTCTTACTGATTTCTTTAATTTTTAAAACTAAGCATACCATTATATATTAATAATACTGGTAATATTTCTAATGCATCAACGAATAACTTTATTGGTATAATGGTATATAATGGTATAATTGGTATATAGTTTTATGGAAAAATGAATATATGATGGCTGCTAAAAAAAACAATACAACGGCAAACAATTTTCATTAAAAACTCATTAATATTATTTTTTGTTGATATATTTATATTTATACCAAATAGCTTCAACAATTTGTACAAACTGAAAATATCGTTTATGTATAAAAGCACTTTTCTATAACATTTTTAAAAGCATGCTTTTTGTAATTCAATATAAGTAACTTAATTTTATATTGTAATAGAAGAAAATAGTTGTGGAATAATATAATGATATTGGTATATATAGACTCTTTTAAAACCACTATAAAGTTTTCTATTTAGGAGTATTTAGTAGTTACTACAAATTATTTTTGATATTACACATGTTGAGTGGGCTCCAAATAATTGTGTTGCCCACTATCTAAGTACTAATAGTAAGTACTGGATATAATAAGATCCAAAGTAGTCATTTTACTAAAAGCAAGTATTGTTGTACCTTTTATGGAAACTGATGTAATACCCTAAATGTCCGCATTTTTCGTCTCCCTTTTCGTTCCAGAAAAAGCATTTTTGGCACGTCTCACAAACTTCTGCATCTCGATAGTCACAAAGTATTGGGTCCAAACTGAGTCAACATTAGGATATTTTTAACGGTAGCATAACATAAAAAGGTTAAATTGCTGAAATTTTGCGCTTCTTTAAATTCACCTTGTCACCTATTTTTTTCCTAAAACTGAATATCATCGTATTAAAAACTACTGTTCAATTAAATTTAAATTTTTAAAAATGGAGCTCTAGTTTTTGGTCCTGATAATAATTATCAACTGGAATGCACATTCTGTAATTTAGTTCCAAGTTATGATAGTTCACTTTATTATAGAAACTATGTTGCATTTTTGTAAATGAATAAATTCCTGTCAAAAAATAACATATAGGCTAGGGTATTAGTATTGAATACATATAAAGTATATACAAAAAACTTTCTACTACGTAATAAAGAATAATGCCATGGCATTCTTGTTTTGAGGTAATAAACTTTTTAATATATACTACGTATCTATCAAGGGTTTCTCATTATACAGATTAAATTACGACTCAACAGCTCTATGAGAACTTACGTTACCCATGTTCCAAGTTATGAGGATTCATTTTTTTAAACTTGATTTAAAATCATTAATTGGATGATTTAATCAGACGGCCAACTAAGTGAATTCGACATTTTTTATACACTGCTTATTTAAAGAATAAGGCTGCCTTGGATATTTTTCACTTATAATTACACAAGAGGTTTGTATTTTACCGGATAAATTTGGATCGTTTAATGAGAAACTGTTGCCAAGCAATGAGACGAGAAAAACTGTCAACTATTAAAAACGCGACACCGAAGGTGGAGCGTTTTTAGGTTACAGTTTTTCGAGTCAAATTGCTAAAGGAAACAGTTTAGAATTTAAAAACACAAATTTATCCGGTATCAATACAAACATCGAGTGTAATTCGACAGGACAATTTAATGAATAAGAAATTTAGAAACATATGAATGCAAACTCTTTATGAAACATTAAAAATAAACACATTCTTATTTGAGCATCACCGAATCGATTAATTGTTAAATACTTGATTCATTGATCGGTTGAATACTCAATTGTGGAACTAAGTACACCCAATGGGTGTACATGAAACCCAGTACTCAGTAATTACCGGTATCAGTCCACTCAATAAAAATTATTGAAATTATTAACAAAACAATAATAAATATTGACTGCACAATTATTAGAATTCAGCAGTTTCATAAATTAGTACTGGTTATTAATGGCGACAATAATAATGATAATTTGAATAGTTTTTATGTTGTTCATTAAGTTAAATCAGAAATTTTTTTTACCTTGAATTCCAGTAAAATGTATTTAATTTATTGCACCGAAACTTGTATTCAGTAATATTTAAGTATTTTTATTTATTTAAAATAGCTGTCTAATTGTCGTAACAGTACAAAATTTTGGCAAAGGAAAAGTCAGTTAATACAGAACTGAATTTTTGAATGCAGATACAATAGGAGGGCGACTTCTTATTTTCTTTAACGTATAAAAGAATGAGCAAAAGGTGGCGTAAATATCTTTTGTCATTTTCAGTTATTAAGGCCATATTTAAAAATGCTTTTAGTACACATTAAAAAACCTCAAGATAAATGTGTATTCATAAGTTCTTAGGTGCTGCTGTAATTTACTTTTTCTTCCTATAAATAACCAAACACACTTTTTAAATTATTATTTTGAAAGGCAGCTGGTGGTGTTACATTAAACATAATGTAATACCATACCTAAATAGGGATTTTTAGTTAGTTCAGTAATTGGAGATTATATATACGATATTAATTTTTTATAATTAATTAACCATTAAGCACATATAATAGGCATACAATAATAATTTTCATTTTTATGATATGCTCGTATAATAATTTCATTAGTCACTGTTTATGATTTTTTCTGTCGTAACTTACACCCAAAACTTATTGTAATATAGTTATCAAATATGTTATATTTTTAGCATAGTCAAACTTAAAATAATTAATACTTAGAAAATAATAATAATAGTATCTCTATACCTTTAGAGCAGTCCAACCAGTTTTTTTTAACAAATACTTAATGTGCACTGTGCAACAACAACAGGTTCCAAATAGTCTGAGAGTATGAGCACAGAGGACACACAGAGGCGAAAGCTTGCGGCGGTGTCTTTGATGTTTAATGGCCCATTTTCGATACCAGTTACGTCTACACTGAGAGAAATAATTGCTTAATTCTAACAATACCACCTTACTATAGGTACTCTGAAAGAAGTGTTTAATGATTATCGTTAACGGCTTTTGTAGATTAAGTATATCAATACAATAATTCACCTTATGTAATGTAACTAAACCACAGAGGACCTAGAACAGAGACGAAGGCTAGTGGCGGCGTCTTTGATGTTTATTGGCCCATTTTCTGTACCAGTTACGTCTACACTAAGAGAAATAATTGCTTAATTCTAACAATACTACCTTACTATACTCTGAAAGAAGTGTTTAATGATACTTGTGGTTGTGACTGATATGTTATATTTCTTATATTACTAATGTCATTCAGTTTTTTGTTTTATGTATTTTTAATATTTTTAAAATTTTGCTTATAAATGTACCTATGCTTTTATTAATAACTGAAGTAGTAATACAATAATTATTATTTTCCGACTTAATATTTTTTACACTGGTTTTGTAAAATCAGATGCATTTTTAATAACAATCACCAGTATACAACATATTTTTAAGCAAGTTCTAACAAAAAAAGCCATAAATTTGAACACAGTGCAAACTTTACATGTAGACTAAGATACCTCCAAGCTTCGTAAGATTATTTCCTGTATTAGAATAATTTAGAGGTACATCTCGATGATAAAGCACATGGACTATTTATTTATGTCCATCTATATTAAATAATTTAATATTTAATTCATTTATTCTTATTCTGAATTTTGTTGGTGTGCACTGCAAATTTTTTGCACTTGCAACTACAATAATTTGCTACTAATATACTTATGTATTAGTACAGCCTAAACAGCAGACTTAAAGGAAACACAAATATTGGTAATGTAGCTTAGTTACATTACATAAGGTGAATTATTGTATTGATATACTTAATTTACAATAGCCCTTAAATATAATCTTTAAACACTTTTTTCACAGTATAGTAAGGTAGTATTGTTAGAATTAAGCAATTATTTCTCTTAGTGTAGACGTAACTAGTACAGAAAATGAGCCATTAAACATCACTAGCCTTCGCCTCTGGTCTGAGTCCTCTGTGGTATGAGCATAATGAGCTTCGCTTTCGTGTTGCTTGTTTAACAATATTAACCGAATAGATCGGCCGAGCATGCCGAGCGGCGCCGATTGCTTAACTACTATAAAACGAGTTTTATATTAAAATGCGATATACAACCATTATGAGCTAGTGTAATACTGTTAATACAGTCGTTATATATACAGATCTGTGGTGACTGCTTTTATACAACAAATCTTACCTGTTATACAAATGAAATATAATGTAATAGAATGAGGCCTATGATGTATCCCGTATGTTATTTTATAACAAGGGTTCATATCCAATCAGAAGCCATGTTTTTGAAAAATAGTAATTTCTTATTGGCTGCAAAGTTTAACATCGATGTTATTTTAACATCAAATGATACATCATAAGGCCGAACAGATATAAAACATAATATGTTTAAAAGTTATTACTTTTAAACATATTATGAGTCCCTATCTCAACAATCACCTTGTGTATAATGTATATTAAACCTATTTCAGTAAAACTTATTGAATAATGAGTATGGATATGACTTTTGAAAATAAAAATAAAAATTGTATACTGTTTTACTAGAATTGTATTCTAATGAAACAGTTTAATAAGCCCATTTCTTTCAGTGTGCCCCTCATTCTATCACAAGGATTAGCTAGGAAGTCTGAGATTTGTGTGGGAGAGGGGCGGCATATGTCCTTATTAACTAAAGGAGCATTTAATTCGACGACTATTATTAAGAAGTATTTTCATATGCTAGTAAACTCCACCAAGCCACTGGCATAAACATAATACGAGCAATTACCATTCATGCCGGTATAAAATTATGTAGTTGGGTCAATCAATGTTTGTTGCTTAAGACTAGATAAAATAGCAACAAGAAAATGTAGGTTATACTATATTAGAAATTGGTTAATATACCAGAAAAGTAAGCTTTGTAGTTTGTTGGTTTATAAGATTTAGCTCCTTTTTTATTAGATTTCAAACTACTAAGAATTAAATTTGGTACCAATTATTTATTCCTAATACCTACTTGCTTCATATCTGTTAATAACTATTTTTCTGTCTTTGAATCTTAGACTGAAGGATTTAATTTGACATTGACTGAAAGATTTAATAATTAATTACATAAACTCGGTGAATTACAAAATTGTATCTCTTTAAATTACAAATTCAGAGAGTGTCACATATCCCTTGAATCACCCGGTATATATAGAGTTATAAATGGATAATTAAGAAATAATTAATGTAATTAATCTTAAAATCAAAAGTTAACTAAAGCATAAACAAATTATTTTTAATGAAAATAAACAAAGATTAAGTTAGCAATAGGTAAATAAAAATCTACTTACGATTTTCGAGCAGGCTCTGCAGAATAGATTTTAATCCACGATGAATTGAACTTGCCATTCTAGAAGTAAAACTACAAATTGCACTCACACTGTCTTTCGCGCATTTACAGAAACACTTAATTTCTTTAGAGTTGAAAAACTTTACTGGTAATTGCCATTAAGAAACACCAAATATAGGGTTCTTATTATTTATTATTTGGGAATACCTTCATAAAAGTTTATTGAAGGAAAGAATTTACTGTATGTAATATGTTTCCTATTTTAAATATTTATGGAAATTTTTCATAAATATGCGTTTGGCATCAAATCCGCGCCCTATGATCAACTAAAATAAAACAATAAAAATAAAGTTTGTATCTCTTGTGACTAGTTTGTATATAATGCACTTCAATCGAAGTTGTTGAGTGGGTGTCAAATGTAAAGTTAGGAGGAAAATAGTATTAGCAATATTAAAGTGATCTGAGCCGTGAAAATCCCAACTTTATGAGAATATTAGTTTTAAAGATAAAAATGTCAAGTAACAGTGAACGAGACAACACGAAGTTACGAAGTATGATTATGTTTCATAAAAAGTTAATTACGGCAACTTTTAGACCCTCGTTAGTACCATCAAAAGGAAATTTGTTAAGCAGATACGACTGCATTACTTCGCCAATTAATTTTGAATAGCTGAAAAACCGCTCGAAAGAGACCATATCTTGTCCGTTGAAGTGTTACCTTTATTGATTTAGGAGGTAACAAATTATTATTAAAATGTTTGTAGTGGCGAGATACAGTGAAATACACTGCAGTGCCCTCTTTGGGTCTTTGCTACTACAGCCATTACAGCGACCTCTATTGTCTTTGAGGAAGACAATCCTACTTAATTATTGGAAGGAGATGCCGAAAACAACTACTCCACGGGAAATATGCCCCGACTGGCGTTGCATTACATCAACATCTCCATGGATGTAATGCATTAGGTTAATGTAATTAATCAATTAGACAATAATTATCAGACAGGTAATAGCAAAGACCCTAAGAGGGCACAGCAGTGTATTTCACTGTATCTCGCCACTACAAACATTCACATATGCCCCTTAGGCAATCAATGTCGCCAGATCATTCATCGATTCCGATACCTATGGCAATCTGATGAGATCATAACAAGATCGAAACCGGTCATTGTCTGGTATTTGGTCTTGATGAAGGATGTGGCGACATCCATAGAGATGTTGATGTAATGCAACACCAGTCGGGGCATATTGCCCGTGGAGTAGTTGTTTTCGGCATCTCCTTCCAATAATTAAGTAGGATTGTCTTCCTCAAAGACAATAGAGGTCGCTGTAATGGCATCTGCTTTCTGCAGATCGTTATCTGTCTGTCATTAGGCAATAATTGTCAGACAGGTAGTAGCAAAGACCCAAAGAGGGCACTGCAGTGTATTTCACTGTATCTCGCCACTACAAACATTCACATATGCCCCTTAGGCAATCAATGTCGCCAGATCATTCATCGATTCCGATACCTATGGCAATCTGATGAGATCATAACAAGATCGAAACCGGTCATTGTCTGGTATTTGGTCTTGATGAAGGATGTGGCGACATCCATGGAGATGTTGATGTAATGCAACGCCAGTCGGGGCATATTGCCCGTGGAGTAGTTGTTTTCGGCATCTCCTTCCAAAAATTATTTATTAAAAGTTAATATTAACTGATATTATGGTAATTTTTGTAGCTAACATAAACATGTACATTAGTTAATGTATGTAACTTATTTGTGGTGCAGCTGTAATGATTCTTTGTAGTTTCTTTTGGGATTATACCACCTGTAAAATCAGACATATTCAAAATAAAGATGTATCAAGTATGTATAAAGACAAACTTCTAAAGTTTTCCCCTAAAACTTTATATCAAACTGAAAAACCACTGATACAATTTAGTTAATTTGTCATATATTTATTTTTATTACATATTATTCAGTGGCTTTTTGGGGCAAACGTTAGGAGTTTGCCCCAAATACCTTATTCACCGGCTAATTATTTATTACTATTTCGTAAGAAATTACATCAGTGAGTTTCAGTATATATAAATTACTTACCAAACAATTTCTGTACTCTTTATTGATTTTAAATATTTGCTTATAACACCGTAATTTGGGTTAACAATTTCCAATTCTTCTGGGTAATTTTATTTAAAAGCATTCTAAAGAGGAAGTATTTTAGAATACTTCGTATTCTAAAATACTGGTATCACGGTTATATGGTATATATGGTACATATGGTATTTTAGATACCATATATCCGTGAAAATTATAGTCTTAATAATAAAAAATAGAGGCAAAAAGCCACAGCTTAATAGTAACTTCCTTATGTTAAAAATTTAATTAAACTAAATTGTAATAGTGTTAGATTTTCAATTTGAATCAAAAGCAGATGTTCTTTATTTCTAACTTGATGGTTTTCTGCGAGAAATCATTCAATACAATACAGTAACTAATCAACGTTTTAATAAAGTGGATACTTGAAGCGGGTGGTTCTTTATGAAACATCGTGAGATCTAAATGAGATCAATCAGAAGGCTCATTCTGGGTTCATTTACGTCCACTCAGGGCCCGACCCTAAAAATCGGAGCCAGGGAAGCGGGCAACTGGATTTCAACAAAAAAAAATAATAATAGTAATAGTAGTATCCCCTCATTTTAATCTGAGGAATCAGCCCGAAAGTTTATGATTTGTATGGAGGAGGGGTAACATATTATTAATTTTATAATACTTTATTAAATACAAGAACTGATTATTGTTTATTTATCAGACACACTATATTTAGGCTGCATTTTAAAAATAAAGAAAGTTAATTCTTATAAATATTTTATCATTAATTGTACTCTAAATAAATAATTAATTTTGCAATTCCTAATCCACCTGCCTTAGCGATTATTGTATTTTAGTACTCGCCTATTTATAGGCTGGCGTAATTATTAAATTTCTCTCTGATTCATTTAAATAGGCACTTAGTCACTTCCCTCTGTCTCATTTACTCTTAATCAAACTAGCCCCGGATCAATTTCAGATTTTTTTAAAGTATACTAATTACACAATACAATAGGTAGAAATAATACACTCAAAATTTAAATTTAATAATTAATTTTGTTACACAACGGGAATGAAATTAAATTCTTCTGAAACAAAATATTCAAAATAAAACATCAAACAAATTATACTAAGTAATATCAGAGAAGTCGATGCGAAAACAATAAGCTCGTTGTTTATTTTATTTCAAAGGCGAACTTCGTGAAATTTGTAATGAAAACAGTCGGGAGCATCTTGCAGCAGAGCAGCCCAGCCCGTCCGTAGTTCATTTGATCGCGAGGGTAGTTCATCTGAATCCCGCCGTTGGATATCGAACATCTCGTTCTCAAATCTTTTCCCTCTTATTGCTTATTCTATGGGGTTATTACAAATTCCAACCCTTCTAAAGATCCGATTTATTGCGATAGTCGTGCGACTCGTAAAATCCACGAGCTTGATTTGTTTCATCTGATCTCTGCTGGCAAAATATTTCGTTCTGCCTCAGCTTTACGGCTTCTATTCGCGGCTTATCATTCAATATGAAAATTCAAATCGCATCAGAACTGGGTATTTGATCAATTGACAAAATAAATAAAAATAACTGTCGCTAAAATAGGTTGTCCAAATATTTCTGTTTGTTGGCGAGATAAAAGCAAACTACATATCTTTATTATTGCACATAAATTGTTATAGATATTCACTATTTGCAAATAAATTTTATTTATGTAAATTTTCACTAAATATCAGCTGCCTGAGTTTTATTTTTTTCTATAAGAAAATATATTACTGCACATTTTAATCCTTCAACCAAAGTTTGCATACAGTCGCCCACATTTAAGGTTACTCGTGCACTGCGTAGACAATGACACTAAATAATATGTATCATTAGAAGAAATTAACAAACCAGTTATTTATTGTGAGGCGCCCTCCACATTTATTACTAAAGGAGGTGGTAAAGCACCCCTCCATGGAAAATTACCAAAGAAATCGTACAAAGGTATTATGGGTGCTAATTGACAGAATTATTTAAAAGATTACATTTTACACAGGACACGCAAAAAATATGTTATATACAGGGTTATTACCACGCAAAGCGGGTATTAGACGTTCTTGGGGTTCGGTTAACGATAAAAATCTGATTTTTTTATGGGGGAGGTTTTCCATTATTTCCGATTCAATGAAAATATTTTCAGGTTTGCATCACTTTGGGTTATACCGGAAGTAGACCACAACTTCGTTATTTCAAATGGAACACCCTGTATATTATTGCAATTTTGAAGTCTACGTGATATTCTAAAAACATTGCATGTAGGATGTCCTATACCTATCTTCAACTGTTTTTGAAATATTGACAGGTGAATATTGACATTTTGCAACTTTGACACCCTGTAAAATGTAAACGGTTAGAGATCAAGTAAAAAGGTTTGCACATTCCTATCTTAACTTTTCAAAAGCTATCGTTTGATACTAATATCAGATTTATCCAGAAATAAAAAATTTTCGATTAAATTTAATCTCTTGGTTAAATCTGAAATTAGTATCAAACGATAGCTTTTGAAAAGTTAAGATAGGAATGTGCAAACCGTTTTGCTTGATCTCTAACCGTTTATATTTTACAGGGTGTCAAAATTGCAAAATGTCAATATTCACCTGTCAATATTTCATAAACAGTTGAAGATAGGTATAGGACATCCTACATGAAATGTGTTTAGAATATCACATAGAGTTCAAAATTGCAATAATATATAGGGTGTTCCATTTGAAATAACGAAGTTGTGGTCTACTTCCGGTATAATCGGAAGTGATGCAAACCTGAAAATATTTTCATTGAATCGGAAATAATGGAAAACCTCCCCCATAAAAAAATCAGATTTTTATCGTTAACAGAACCCTAAAAACGTCTAATACCCGCTTTGCGTGAATAACCCTGTATGCCATGTTCTTTGGGAGAAGAAAATCAGAAGTCACGTGGTCAACTACTACAAACTATCAACTTCAAAAAATACCGTAGAACTTACTTACTTATACAAAAATGCAAACAAATTTTACTTATGGATATGTAATGAAAATACTAATGAAAACATTTGAGATAAGCTGTAATTTAACTATGGAATGTAAATAAAACAAAAAGATAAATCCGCCTGATATTCTGAATTTCAAAGACGCTTTTTATCAACTAACTGCCATTTGGCCTTATTGGTAATAAATCTTTAAAAAATTGACACTTAATTATTTTTGGCAATGACATCAAGTAATTCAGAGGAATTTAGGTGACTAAAATTCCGATTACACTTCGTTCACACCTTACTAAATCTTTTAGTGAACGATTAAAGTCAGTAGTTAAAATATATTGAATACCTGAACACTAACAATGGTAAATGACAACTACCGTCTGCCTCTAGTTTCCACAAAATCGATAAATTTATCTTTAGTTGCTAAAGTGAAATGAAATTCCCCTCCATGTTAACCAATCAAATAAAAAGCAGTCGTATAATTTAGAAATGTAAATTTTCTTAATAAAAATTTCTTTCACTTTGATATAATAAATTTTTTATTAGATTTACCTTATAATTAGTCTCTGGGCATACTTAATTACAAGAATTTCCATCAAGTTACTGATGTTTAATTGGCTTTTTATATTACCCTGCCTGTTAAAAACCTTTTTTTTTTCTGGTTTGGAATGAAGTAATCTCAAAATATCCAGATTTCAAGTAATACTCGCTCGTGTAAATCCAGTTGTACATTCAATAGATCTGGAAATCAGGCAATTGCCAATCCTCACTCCCGATACAGCCACTTTTCCTCAGATAGTATGCAGTTTTGATCGACACTTTTATATCCATTTCCGCATATATCAAAGAGAAAGACTTGTTCCGATAATAAATCTTTCAAACCATCCCACATACCGTGTGTGATTTTACCTAAAGTTATTTATGATCAGAATTTCGTTTCCTGGGCTTTTTAGGGAACTATGTGGGCGAAACATATACGAGAAATTAAATATGGAGACTGAATAATGTTTGTATAATTTCTCCCTTTTTGAATTTACCATCTAAAGTGTAGCTATTTTTATAATTATGATTAGTGATGATAATGTTGTATTTTAATTGTCGTATAGACCGTTGAGTGAATTTCTAGTTTATTTTGTACGGAATCTGCACAGTTTATTCATTAAGTAATTTTACTAGGAGTTACTTATTCTTAAACCTAATGATTATTTTCTTATTTATTATTTTATTATTTTCAAATGCAGGTTAAATAATAAGTTTACAAATTGCATAGTTAATGCACAAAATTGGATTTTATCAACAAAATCGAATTTTATGTATTAAATAGAAGAGTTCCATATATAACTCTTATGCCGTAATAAACAAAAGAAATTTGGATGTCATAGAGCCTAACAGGACGCACATTTCAAAAATGTGTATAGGGTGCTCTATAAACCGGAGCCATATCAAAGATATGTTTTTTTAATGGAATGACGAATTTTTTATTTCATATTTGAAATATCCTGAAATATTTATTTCAGAGTAAATTATATGAGTTAGAACTAATTGATAATCAGACTTAACTATCGGACAACTTTTATATAAACAATGTTTTCAATTATTTGAATGAGATGGTGAAAACAACTACTCCACAAGCAGCGTGGCCCGACAGGCGTTGCATTAAAATTTTACACGTTTTCACTGCTGCAATGGCACTTGCGGAAAAGTGGGTCCGCTATCTGTCTGTCAATTTGACAATAATTGTCAGACAGATAGTAGCAAAGACCCAAAGAGTTTTGTGTGTTTGTTTCTACGGTATGTTTCTCACCACTACTGGTTTCAATTATTTCACTTAACTATTTTGAATTTAAAAGCTGGCTTGGCAATATATATTCTTTAATACAGAGTAACTGTAAAATTTAGCTAAGGAGATATCTATATTTAGAAAAAAACACAATAAAAAAATCCTTGTTGTGGTTGTTTTTCTCGAAATACAAAACTTGTGACGCCCCATGCACCATAAGATCGTTCATTCCTGATTATTTTTTAATAGTTTAAAGTTTCATTTTTTCTTTCTTTTTTTTTTTCTTTTTCTTGACTTAAGTTCTGGTCATATACCAGAACTTAAGTCATCAACTTGGCGGCATAAATGTATAGTTGGTATTTTTGAAGCTTCGTTAATTTGTTGTGTAGCTAATAGTTTTAATTAAAACAGATACTTTCTTCTTTAGTTTATAAGGACCTTATTTTCTTCCAATATTTCCAGATTTCCGAAAATTTCCGACTAAAGTCTTTATCAAATTATATATTTCTAAAGTTTTTCTTCCACGCATTTTACAGCTGCAATATTTTCTCAATAGAAGAAACAAATACATAGTACACAGTAAAAAAATTCGACTGATTTTAACACTGAATCCACACTCATCAGTGTGTATATAGTCCACACTTGGCAGTGTTAATTATTTACCGTGTAATTATTCCGTATTTATGGCGGATTGATTCATTTTTAACACATGGTTTTGTAAATTTTACTACAATTTATGAGTACTTCTACAAACTTGGCGGGTATATCGTTCTTGTAATATGAGTTCTAAAGGTTTAGTTATTATACTACCCAGTTCGTGTTAAAAATAACACTGCAGCAAATTACGATTACCATTTAGTAATTTTACAATTTGTCGTTTTTTACTGTGTATTTCTAAATATGTATTTATAATGCATATTTAAAGTAGGTAAAACATAATTTTTGCTAGTGCCCAGAAGATAACAATAAAAAAATTATAATTTATATACAAAAATAATTACGAACCTATAGAAAATATTGTTTGTCGTATTATTTAACTAGTAGGTATTTCGTCGTTGAATGATTTGAATGTTTTCCTGAAAAGCGTCGCCAGTCACCACATTTTTTTCCATGCTAAAGGGTCAGAGTTATAAGAAATTCATAAGCATGGTTCAAGGGTCGCGGAGTTTTTTCATTTCGACAAAAACATTATTACTTGTTTTGTTATGAAGGGCGAAATAGGTCAATTAATAATAAGTAGAAGACGTGGGATAAGCGATGAATTATTTGCAAACATAAAAGCGACAGCGGCACTGCGTTCGCAAGATAATAGAAGTTACTTAAAAGCTGGTCGGTATATCAGATCCCTTCTGTATCGATCTGTCTCCCAGATTAACATTGCAAATACCAGCTTATTTAACTTAGCAGTTACCAGATGAATATTTCCCAATCATCTTGAGAGGATTTGTAGAAACAGATCTTAAGCATAAGGGTTCCATTTATTATTCATTCAAATACAAATAATTCTGCAGCGGAACGGACAAATTTACATAGATCTAAAATAGTTGCGCCATTTCTATATGGTAATATTCCGGGTTCCTTAATATAGATATGCTGCAATTAAGTTGTAGCATTTGATAGATAATTTCTACACAAAATCTAATTTTAGCTGACACTGAATACAACTTGTATATATTCGATATACCTACGTAGTTTTTTAATACTTTAGCAAACAAATGAAACAAACATTAAATTTATGTATCTTATCCTCAGTAATTGTTCCACCCTTTAAAAAATAATTCATAGTAAATTTACTACGTTAATTTATCTTGCTTTCTATTTATTTTGTGTAGGTACTGTTATTGGGTGTATGGTTGAAAAAACTTTTTTATTAATAAAATGGATACTCTGGACGTGGATGGTTCTTTATGAATCATCGTGAAAATTATTGTTTTGAAAAAAATACAGTTCTCATTTAGATGTTTCAAGAAATATATAGAAAACACTCTATATACTAGTATTTCGGCTTATGAGGTCTTTCTCAATAGAGTAAATATCTATTATTAAATATTTCCAAGCACATTTTAGTTATTCATCTACTTTACTAGAGTAAAAGAACTCAAAAAATCCATACTAAATAATGTAAAAAATTCAGGATTGTCAACGCATTGTATAGAAAATAATGAAAAAAAATGTAAAGGTACTGCATCGGGAAAAGAAAGGAAAGCGCTTAGATCTGGTAGAAACGATTAGAAATTAAAAAATCTGTAATTAGAAATCCTTGTACTACGAATGATCAGATAGATTTTACACTTTCGGCTTTCTTAAAAAAAGTACTAAAAACTCGTAGGTAGGTACTCGTAAAGTAGATAAATAACTAAAATGTGCTTGGAAATATTTAGTAATAGACATTTACTCAATTGAGATAGGCCTAATAAGCCGAAATACTAGTATATAGAGTGTTTTCTATATATTTCTTGAAACATCTAAATGAGAACTGTTTTTTCAAAACAAACTTTTTTAATTAAAAAATTTTATTTTTACAAAGGTTTCGGTAACTGATTGTTACCTTTATCAATGAATGAACCTCAAACGCATAGGTGATGTCGCTGTTTCTTACACTTTCACTTAACTTACTTATCCTTAAATGAATTAATATTATTTTTTCTTTTTGTAAATAATGCTTGACTTTCTGATTTAAAGATTTGTATTAGACTGTTAGTCTGATACAAATATTTGTACGCTTGTATGTAAATCATCTTATGAAAACATATTATGAAATTTTGTTATCTTGTCAGAAAATTTTCTTATACCTTTTCTCATACCTTATCATTACTTGTTGTTCATACAGAACAGTTTTCCCCATTTTTTTTAGTGTTTTAAGTTAGTATTTGATCTAGGCTGAACATGTAATTTAACTTGGTGCTAAATAGTGCTGTTATAATAATAGAGGTATTGTATATTTGTGGTGGTGAGAAATACACCGTAGTGCCCTCTTTGAGTCTTTGCTAATATCCGTCTGACAATTATTGTCTAATTGACAGACAGATAGCAACCTGGTTTTCCGCAGGTGATGTTGATGTTAATAGTTGTAAATCTCCTTTAAATAAAGGGGTATTGTATATTAAACATTTGTTATTATCCTGTTAGAAACAATTAACGCAACTGAACCAGATGTTGGGTTAATCCAATTATTATTCAGACTTGGTTGTATTTGATATAAATATATTAGTTGGTAATTTATTATAGGGGTGAGTTATGTAAGCCCTTAATATTCCAATATTTTAGAGCCCTGTAATCCTATTAACTTTTCCAGTTAATTTTCCTCATTGCGCATAATTCTTTACCTTACTAATCCCGCACTGTGAAATTCTGTATTATCCATTTCGTTTTTGTCTCATAATAAATTCGAATAAACCGTAATTAATAAAATGTAATTTGAGTTATACAAGGTGTAGCAGGTATAGTAGAACATACATTATAGCAGATATCTTGAACGGACACATAAAATATTATTTTATTTAAATAATTGTTTTGTAATAAAATTACTTCTTTAAAATTAGAAAATGAAACATCAGAAAACATTAGAAAACAGTCTGTAACTTATTTGTGGTGCATTTTGACGATTCATAGTTTGTTTCTTTTGGGATTACACCACCTGTAAAATAACAAAAAGCAGAAAACCAGAAGCATACAAATTAAATATTCAAAGTGTAGTAACAAAGACAAACTTCTAAAGTTTGCCCCAAAAAAACACTGTATAACGTGTGATAAAATAATATTTGATATATTAACTAAATTTTGTCAGTGGTTTTTCAGTTTTATACAAAATTCTATAATATTATATGTCATATTCTAAAATATGTCTAAATAAAATAGTTATAATAAAATTTAAAAGAAATTAAACACTTAACTAGCTTTCTTCTATACGTTTCGAGTTGATCCTCATCTCTTCTTCTGTAGATTGTTTGTACGATAAGAATTCTATATAAAAAGAAGTATTTTTGTCAGATTGACATTTTTAATTTAAATTGTCATCACATACACTGATCACTATGATATTATTAATTTTCCATTGGTAACATCTTTTTGGAGTAGAGGAAGCCATGTTTGATCTATGAATATTGCTTCTGATGAGATACAGTTATTATTATTATTATTACAGTTATTATTAGTATTAAGTTTATGAAAGCACTTTTAATTTTCTTTTAACCGACTTCTCTTCTTTTTGTAAAACTTTAGCCTGTGTCCAATCAACTCGGTGACCGTTATCCCATACATGTTTTACTAATGTAGACCTATCAACTTGGTAATCCTTAACGTAATTTTTATGTTCGCGGATCCTTATTTGTAATGGTCTAGATGTTTCACCAATATAATATTTACCACATTCATAAGAATCTGGTAAATACAATTTTTTTAATATTATCATTAATATCATTAATTGGTTTTGTTTTAGTAAGTATTGATCTTAAATTATTTTTTGTTTTAAATGTTGTTCTTATGTTAAAATCATTACCAAGCCTTTTAAGTCTTTCAGATATCTCTGCAATATAAGGAATTGTAATGGTTGTTATTGGATTTTCTCTATTTATTCTGGGAATATTATTATTTTGCCAATTTTCAATTTTTATAAATGTTTTCACAACAAAATCATTAGGATAATTGTGTTTCTCCAAGATATTCTTAATAACGTCTTTTTCTTTATTGAAAATATCTGAGGTTGATGATATTAATTTTGCTCTGTCATATAAACATTTAACTATAAATCTTTTGATACTTATGTGATGATTAGAATTAAAATTTACATATCTATTTGTATTGGTCTTTTTTCTATATAAATTAGTTTCAAAATTTGTTTGTCATTTAATTATTAATTCGCCTGAAAATAGTAGTTTCTTATCATTTTCAATTTCTATTGTAAATTTTGTAGTAACTGTTTCTTTGCTGTTAAGAAAATTTAGAAAATCATTTAAATTATCATAGTTATGGGGCCATATTGAAAATATGTCATCTACATATCTCCACCATATTTTTGGTTTATTAACATAATTTTTTGTTTATTTTTAAGTTTGGGGCAAACATTACAGTTTGCCTTGTTACTACACTTTGAATATTTAATTTGTATGCTTCTGGTTTTCTGCTTTTTGTTATTTTACAGGTGGTGTAATCCCAAAAGAAACAAACTATGAATTAGAAAACAGTATTTTTCATTATTTACTTTTTCCAGCTGGATTAACTTAAAAGCAACAAATGTCTGTTTAACATGTTTAATTTACTGTCTAACTTTTGCACGATAAAGTCAGTATTTTTAATAAAACATCAGTATCCGTGACGTATTTGTTTTTCTATTTTCTCAATAATAACAATTTTCAACAAAACACAAGCAGTTCAAACAGACTGGTTTTAATTAATCATTAATTAAAACTAATAACGTTATAGTGTACGCTGGCTTAGTAGCTCTTCTGTCGGCATATAACTTTGTTAATAAAATTTTTAATTTGCTAATTGATTATTTTATATATGGTTAATTTTCGCAACTGGAGGAACAATTATTTTTATAACTGGGCCTCACCACTTTTTTATGCTACACCTTTCAAATATCGTTTCATCACAGAAACAAATAAAACTCTCCCTGTCCATATTAATACAAAAATTCACAAAAAATATTATGCAAAAGTATCTCATTGGTTACATACTTTTTTATTACATATTATGTAAGAACTAATTCTAGACATAGTATCCGTGGGGAAAATGCAATAATACATTGTGCATTAGAACTAGTATTACAGAAGGGTGTATTGGATAATTTCGAAAATACATTTAGGTAAATTTTCCGCATAAATTAATAAGCAAATGACGGGAAGTGTCTTATGTTAAAATAATGTAATAGCAATAGGCCCAGGAAAGCTGGAGCGGATCATAAGATTTCCCCAGCGAGTTACGACAAGGCTTTACTTCCTGAAACTAATTGTGAGTTTACAACTAAAATCAGAAACTCTGGAATATGCAAACTTTAGGGAAATATTACATCCTTATATCATCCTCTCCTGCAATTTTCACACTGAGACAGATTTAACACCGCGAAAAGTACAATTGTGTTTTATAATAAAACGCGCTCGAAAATACTGTGTACCTAAGAAATGCGAAATAATTATAATGATGTCATTTTTCAAGAGCTTTAAAACATCTCACGCTATCCAGACATTTCTTTCAACTCTGTTTTGTATTCTTGATAAGTCATTCCGTTGTAAATTTTCTCCTTAGTTAAAGTTGTCAAAATGATTATGATATTGTAATGTTTATATAGATTTGCTGCTTATCTCATCTTAGATATTTCAGTGCAATAATGTAAGGAATATGTCAGTTTCTGAAACGATGTAGTTTTAATACAGTTTGTCCCAAAATGATAGAACAAAATTATTTTTTTTTCTAGTTGAATTTAAAAAAAAAACACTGAAACAGGTCAATTAGTATAGAGAAATTGCCACTTTTCTGAAATATTTCCAATTTTTTTGAGCCACGTTTGACGGAGCTATAAACATTTCTTAGTAATATTTTACGTTATATTTTTGCTAGATTTCATTGCACTTCTTAAATTACGAAAACCTTTTTTGTTGACAGGGTTATAGAGTATGTCTTAAAAATGTTTTTGTGTTATATATGTTTTTTATGTTTTATGTTATATTTTTGAGACAGTTTTTGTATGAAAGAATATATTTTTATCTTAGTTTAGTTTTATTTTTTACCAAAGAACGTTTTATGTTTTGTTGTTGGTATATGCATAGTATAAATAAATATACTATGGTATATGTGAGTTTTAGTTGTTTTTAATTTGGCATAAATAAATGTTACAAAAACTTAATTTGTGTCTGTCTTTCAGTACCACATAATAATGGATACCTGTTTTGTTGGGAATTTCAAATCGCTATGGGGAGTTGCGGGGTATTTTGGAAAATTTCGGGGATTGCGAATTTCAAACGTTTGAGGGGTACTTCAGGGAATTTTTGGAGAATTTCGGGGATTTTTCACTGCAGGGGGAATTTCAGTGTACAAATTTTTTTGTTGTGATTTACCCCTCGGGTATATGACGACGTTAAAGGATTTATTCATTATGATATTGGCGCCTTCGCCAGATTTTCAATTTATAAAACTTCAAACCATAAAAATCCTATAAAAAATGATATTACAATAAAACTTAATAATGTAATTATAAATTAAAATATATAAATAAAAATAATGAAACAGAAATTACCAATCAATGAATAAATATTTTCTGCCATTTGAAACTCAGTTTTTTTCATGACTCTTATTGAAAAATAAATAGGTATTATCTATTAAATCTTGAAAAAACATGTCGGCGACAACTGTTACAGGCTGTTACAAATTCAGAGAAACAAAGTAGCTTAAATGGGGGCCAAGTTGTGCAATTAGGGGGACCAACAATGCTTCAAACGAATCAAGGCTAATTTGATTTCGAAATTGGTTTTTATTTTTTTGCAGTCTTATTTAAGCACATATTGAAAATTGAAGAGGACTTCCTCGAAGCAACTTTCTATCCTCTATTAGCCAGGATATTTAGATTTTCAATATGACGTTTCGTTTTTCCTGACCATCGTCAACTTTATTTGTTAAATACAGACCTGGAATTTAGAAACCATAATCTGCAAGTGTGCATTACTCCTAACAACATGCTATTCCACAATAAATCATAATCGGACGTTTCAAACAAAAAAAAATTAATCTTCAATATCTCAGTAAATAACATTAGCCCTTCTAAAGAGGAATTCAGCGATATAAGGTTAATTATTTCATATATGTTTTGTAATTGTTAAAATTTTTACTTTTCTTATTTTGAATTTGCGGTCAATCTTGGAATTCATTTAAATATTGCAATGATGATTGCATATCAAAAATGTGTGTGTTTACTGTTTAAAATTGTATCCTCTTTTTTGCGCGTTCCTTCTTTTTGTGACAGACAAGAAAAAATTGCGAACCAGGACTCAGTTCCGAACACGGTTCAGAAAACGCATCGCTTGTTATCTTATTAGTAAATGTTACTATTGTTACTGCTAATTTTTATTGTTTCACCAGAGACAATCTACGCATTGTTGTGCTTGTGTACTGAAGATTGAAGACAAAATACAGCCCTGTCGGTCTTCAGAAGACCGCTCAGGTTGCTACTGCAGATTCGAACAAAATGGTGCATTTATGTCACAAATGATTATTTTTTTATAGACATTATTATTTGATTCATCCCGCATGGGAATATTGGCTCACTTTTGAGACACTTCCTATACACTGTTATACCTACTTTTTTATCATAGCCGTTAAAAAATGTAAAAAACTGTGTACGAAGGAATTAAATGAAAGCAATAATTTATGTACCAGTACTACTTTTTATTTTATTACAGAAAATGTTTAAAAAGGCCCTCATTAACCATTACACAATGTCCAATTCGGTGTGAAGAGGGCCACTTCAAAAACAAAAAAGAAATATGCATAAATAAACAAATTGTTCAACAATAATAGGGAGAAACAACTTTAATATTTACTGAGTAACAATGGGAGGCATTTTGAGCATTTACTTTAAAGAGTTATAAATTAAAGTGTTCTGATTATTGATGAACAATTTGTTTACTTATTCTTTATTATACTTTTGTTAGAATTATTTTCTGTTCAGTATTTTACGAATGTTTTTACAACCTTATTTGGACCACAATGGTTTAATTTGATATTTATAACGAGAAATTGGAATAAATAATTATAAAATTTGTTTTGCGTACCTATTTCTCAAAAATTAAACTATTAACAAGTATTTTGTTTAGTACTGTGAAATAGCAATTTCCAACAGCTTTTCAATGAGGTAGCACAAAGGGGGTGTTGCCATTTAAAAAAATTGAGTTGGGGTGGCTACAGCCCCAGGGGTTGCTTAGTGAAGGTCATTTTTGTGGTCATACTGATTCCCCCCACATACCCTAGAAAAGGTTTTGTGAAATTTTGAAGATCTTTTTAGGTCCATACTTACAGAACATTGCTCGTTTTTAAATAGACACCCTCTATAGTCTGCTCATTTGAATTGTAGTGTTTAGTCAGTAGATTAAAACTAACTCGTATTTCTTCACTTACCAAAAATTTTTGGATATAATAATTATTTCTAGACATACCCTAAATAAAATAGAGAAAACAAAAGTTAGTAGTTATCTACCTACTAGTACTATTACGATTACATTTCAATAAAGCTGTTAATAACCAATCTGATATTTAAAAGTTCTACAAATGTATGTTAAGTTAACTTCTAGTAGGTACGTTTACATCAAGTTAACTTAATTAAAAAGTAATATGAGAGGAAACATTTTATTTTTTAATAATAGATATTTTATTAAGACCATACGACGAAAAATCTTTTGGTTCATTTAGAAGTGGATTCATTTTGTTAGGTATATTGTTTCATATTTTTATTGTTTTCTATATTTTGCAATATTTCAAAATCTATATTTTTACATTTCTGAAGGTATATTTAAAACCCCCGGTATATATTAATATTTTTTTAACGGATATTTGTAATCTTGATAATTATGCTTAAGTAGCTACCCTTTACTTTTTAATTTAATTTTTGTTTTGATCTTTTGTTGCATACTTACAAGCATCATTGCTTCTGTGTTTTTATACTTTATTTGTGTATTATAATTGTGTTAATGTCATATATAAAATAAAGTCTATTATTATATAAATGCATCTCAACATTTCAGGTAGTTTATATTTAGCAAAAAGCTTGCTTGCTTTTAAAAATTAATGAGAAATGCATTTATCGCAATTTACAGTAAAAGTAGGTATTGGGTAGTAGTTGTTTTCATTCCCTCGTTTTGCAGCAGTATCGCCTAAAATGCATTATAAATCGAACTCCTATTTGTATCAAGTGAAGTAAACACATTATTTTCATTTCCCCGAATAACATGGTATTAAGTACATCCTCAATCAACGTCGCCATTTTCTTGTATCAGAATTTATAGTGAGGCGATTGAGGCATTACTCCAAAAATAAATATAAATTTTGTGGGTGAAAAATGTCACGTTTCCTAGTATTCGGACAATTTGAGAAACATTGAAACTCGGTACCATTTACTTTTTTATGTAATAATATCTATTACCAAATAAAAGGTATATTCTAAAATTTTCAATACAATAATAATGCATTTGGTTAAACAAGTTCTAGTATATACATAGTTGATAAAAAAAAGTATATTCGTCGCAAGTTGCTTTGAGTCAGAAAACGTATTCCATTTATAATTTAAAACGTATTCCATTTATAATTTCCAAGGAAAGCTATCATTATTTGTTAAATTTGTCAGACATTGTCAAAGTGTCAGACATTGTATTTTATATTTGTATTTTATTTTGTATTAAATTTAATTCAAATGATCACAATAATATTTCTGTGATGTTCAAAAAAGAACAAAATGTACCTACATCATTGAAATTTTATTTTTATAATGGTCACTTTGAATCTCAATTCGAAACTTAATATCAAACAGATAATAATTGTAACCATTCTATATAACGAATTTTAAGAGTGTAACATTGAACGGGAATGTAGTTGAGCATTTAATAACCAAGTATTCAACTTGGTCACTCGACGAGTTGAGTGTAAACCAAAATGCTTATGCTGATAGCAATTTAGTGAAAAATGCTCAGATATAATTGATTTTTGATAAAATACATGAATATTTTGACATAATACATTTAATTATTTTTTATAACGTATTACACCATTATTTAATGATATAAAATATTATCGGCATTTTTTATATAATGGTATTTTCTGAATATGCTGATACCCTAGAAGTGGGGTCTATTATCAATAATTTAGAAATTATGAAAAATTAAATAATTCCTTAGTAGAAACAAATAACAGGAACATTTTGGAAACATTTATTTTAGTTCAGTCTATAAGATCATTAGAAAAGGTTAATGTTAATTAGAAATAGTTTACAATTGTCAAAACTAGAAACGATTTTTGCTCCCTGGCAGTAAATAGTAACAGGTGTGCAATATACCAATAGACATAATGCAGTGCCAAAACTTATTCACCAGGCAATAGTTCTATATTGCGATATAATCTGCAATTGGAACCTCAAGCATGCTACAAATATTAACCATTAACTGAAAGAGAAAACAAATAATATAAATTATATTGTAGCCTAACCATACAAACTAATAAAACGGTAGCCCATAATAGACCAGATATAACATTTCAAGATAAATCAAAAAGTGTCAACTACCTTATGGCAGTTTTCCACTAAACGGACAGTTGAGTTTATGTTGTGTTTATGTTTTCTAGGACCTGAAAAACAAAAACAAAACTAAAACAAACCCAAAACTCTTGTTTCCATCAAGCGGGCTACATTTTGTTCGAGTTTTGTTTTTGTTTTATCCGTTTAGTGGAAAACCGCCTTAACATGTTGGTTGGTTATTGAAGAAAAAATGTGTTCTAACTTCCTCGCGACAACCAGTGGAAATGGACCGATAACAAAACAAAAACTCGAACAAAATGTAGCCCGCTTGATGGAAACTAGAGTTTTGGGTTTGTTTCAGTTTTGTTTTTGTTTTTCAGGTTCTAAAAAACACAACATAAACTCAACTGTTGGTTTAGTCGAAAACCGTCATTATCGATGCGGCAATACCATCTAACCAAAACAGCAAAAATATACATAAAAGAAAGAAAAATATCAGCTACTAGCCATAAAAGTTGAAAGAATATGAAAACAAACAAGTTCATATCCATTCATTTATCGGTGACGGGTGTCACTCCATAATCATTTATAAATCACCTCACTCAACTTAGCGAGGAGGTCTATATACCCAGTCACAAAAAGCAGTCATACATACATACAATGTAGTAATATCGTTTCGTTTCTAAACCAAAAATAATTTCTTGTTAAACTTAGTATTAACCTGTCTACAAGAAAAATAAACCAGTTATAAACTGAAAAGTACATGATACGCAAAAACACGATCATAATAATAATAATTATAAAAATAATATACCCATGTGCCCCTAATTCTAATCAGAAGAATTAACTCGAAAGTCTAATACTTGTGTGGTAGATAGGATGGCGTATTATTATTCAGTGAGCCGCAATTGCGCCTACGATCAGAAAGTATTTTCGGGAGATTTGATTTGAGAAGCATATTTCATTCATAGCTTAATAGCCAATAAAAATCTACTGTCATTTTTTAAATTTGGCATAGAAGTGTCAAATGGAAGGGTTATTTTTTTATTTAATTAAATTTGATTCAAATGATCACAATAATAGTTGCGAGTTATTTGCACAAGACCAAAAGATATTTAGGTTGGAATCTTTTTACACAATAGTTAAGTGAAATAACAGGTTTTTAATCCATATCCAACAGTTGATCAAGGTAGAATAATTGTGAAGCTTTAAATGAAATAAATACAATTTCTAATTCAAAGTCATCGCCCACCATGAAAACACTTTATTAAACAAACGAAAATAAATAAAACAATATTTTACGGACTCAGCATAGAGCAAGGCGGGCGTTTATTCCCAAGGGATTTAAAGGCGTCACGGAAATAAACGAGCAACACGAATATAAGGTAACTTAAAAAAAATATGTCATACTGACAAAGATGGAATTAGTTTTGATTATTTTCTTCACTGGTTCACGAACTCATGCCGGGACTACAACTCTCACTTTACTCTCTTCATGCATAATGGCAAACTGAGCCAAGAATTAATCAATTCACAGTCGAGCGCGGAGTTGCTTTCGTAAGGCTAGAATTATAATATGTATACCATTTTATTCCCAATCAGTTTAGGTTTTAAAATTATATTACCATTTAGTGAAAATTTTATTACAATTAATTGACGATTAGGTAGCAGGCGCAAATCTTTTTCAGCTAGCTGTAAGGTGAAATAAACAATGACTAACTTTTCAACTGTTTCGTAGATTAGAAATGTCCACATTACTTACCACGATTTTATATAAATAAAAATTTTATCATCGATTACGATTACGGCCTCAGGCAGACCAGTAGAACGGAAATTTATTTATTCTTTTGCTATTTAAAGGCGTCCTGAAGACCAAACAACAGTGCAAATACCGCATAATGTCAACAACACTGACGTAGTTTTCCACATAACACCAAAACATTATACTGGACTTGACGGGCGTTCCGCTAACAAGTGATATCTTCACAGCAAAGGTTCCAACCACTTTCAAGCGTAATGTCAAAAAAATAAAAATCTTTAAGCCAAGCTTTAAATAGTGGAATTAGCTTGTAGATGTAAAAAATATCGTGGACACCTGGAGATAAAATGTGTTTTAGTCACGGCCATGAGTGTTTCATTCAAAACTTTGACGACTTTATAATGTTAAACAAATATATTGATATAGAGGAATCGAATTTGCTACTTATTGTTTAAGAAAAATTCCATTTTATAGATGTATAGCCATTTAATCATTTTTCATTTTCTTTTCATTACTTTTCATTATTTGCTACTATGAAACTGATTGACGAATGTTTCTTCATTGCATGTATAATATCTCTTTTACCATTTCATTATCCATTCATTTACCCGTTTTTAATAATGGCATAAATTAATGACTTTGTTTGGTCGGGTTGTAAGCATATTAATAACTATGGAACTAGAAATTGAGTAGCATGTTTTTTCATGATCTAATTACCTTTATGGTTCATCAAAAACAACGCATTTATTTTATTTTTCTGTTGAATAGAAAGTGATGAGCTTGTGGTTTATTTGTATTCCTACTTTTATTCCTATTAGTAACACAGAACTATGATAATAAAGTTATCGGGTGTCACAAATATTGCTCCCTTTATAAAATAAGTCAGCGATATAAGTAACTATTTCTTAAGCACTATTTTTATAGTCCATTTCTGTATTATGCTCAAACTTTTGAAGAGATGTCATATTACACATCCCACCTCACTATATAATGTCAAACGATAGAGGATGCTCTACTAATGTGGAGATAAACGCTATTAACAGAATTTTCAAATCATTGGTAGTTAAGAAGACCTTTAGATAGTGAGTAAATTAAACTTCTATTTACCTTTTTAAAAACGGTTGTATTTTGCAGATCTCATTTCAAGTAATTAATGTTACGCCAAAATATTTAAGATTGTATATCAAATGTGGCTATTATACCTATTGGGTAGCCCTAAATCTGTGAAATAAATAATTAGCATAAAAATTATAGACCTTCACTTGGTTTTGTCACAGTTTAACGTAAGTAGTAAGTAAATTTATTATATTGAAACCATCTTCCTTTCTAAACTTGCCATAGGGATTTTTTATTAGATAACATAAAGTTTATTCGACAAAAGATGACAGTAACTTTAAATAAAGTGATATTTATGCATTATTTGTAGGAATACAGAATATGTATAACTAGTAACTCTGGACTCTACCGGTTCAGGAAAGCAACCAATGGTGGTATGTGTAGAATATACACATATTACTCATAGTTCACATACAAGTTATGCATTTATTTTGTTTTTGAATACTATCATGACTCACCAAATTAACATTGGAATGGGTTGTTTCTTGAAGTGTGATATTCAAGAACAGTATTTGCACACTGAAGGGACGCGTATTTGTCACAATTAAGAATATATAAAAAAGAGAACACATTTTTGACGAAAAATATAGACATGGCGAATCAGATAGACAGATAGTTAACCAAAAAATGTATATGTAACCTATCCAAAGAGCTACAGGAACTTAGATGAAAAATACCTGCTGTCTGAAAAGCTACGAGAAGTTTAATGATTGCTTCCCAATTATGTCTCTTCAGGTTGAGAATATTGTGAAATTTAATATTTCCAGTGTTTTGCTAATTGTAATTTAGTTATATGATATACATATAGATATATTATATCAATTTCTGTTCACAGTAATACTAACAGTTAAGTTGTCTCCACAAATTTTCAATTGTGAGTAAAAAAATATACCTAGGGTTAATATACAGGGTTTTTCAACGAACAGTAGCCACCCTTAATAACTCAGAAACGGAGGGTAGCAGAAAAATTTCCAAAAACAGGTCGATTTTTATTTCAAGGGGCACATATTTCCATATTACTGAAATTTTTACAGGGTGTCCCAAAAAAGAGATATTTACCACAACTTAGATTTTTTAAATGGAACACCCTGTGCATTTTTACAGATTTGGATAGAACGTTGTCTAACGAATACGTTGATATAGGGTTTGATGGATCTATCTCTAATAGTGAGGGAGATATATCTTAAAGAATGTTCCATAAGCATAATGGGTTAGAAAGAGAATATCGATTCATTGCTTTAGGCTACAGCCGTTACAAAGTCTTTCTCTAACACATTGCTCTTATGGAACACTATTTGAGGTATATCTCACTCACTATTAGAGCTAGATCCATCAAACCCTATATCAACGTATTCGTTAGAGAACGTTCTATCCAAATCTGTAAAAATGCACAGGGTGTTCCATTTAAAAAATCTAAGTTGTGGTAAATATCTCTTTTTTGGGACACCCTGTAAAAATTTCAATAATATGAAAATGTGTCCCCCTTGAAATAAAAATCGACCTGTTTTTGGAAATTTTTCTGCTACCCTCCATTTCTGAGTTATTAAGGGTGGCTACTTTTCGTTGAAAAGCCCTGTATGTGTAAATATTGAAGTAGGTATAACAGATTTTATAATTTTTGTGTATTCCTACAAAATTTATTGTTGCAATACACATATGCATATCGTGACTTCTTATACCTAATAGCCCTCATAAAGCACCAATATATTAAGAATTATATATTCTGTAATATGCATAGAGCGGTTTTCCACTTAAGGATGAAGAACACGACTTTTTGTATAACTTTCGTAAAACAACTAAATTGTTTTCAAACCTTCTACTCTATTGATTTTGTTACGCTACTTTATTTGTAAATTACTTCTAAAGCTACTAATATGGAGCAAAGGTTCAGAACAAATATTTCTAATAAATACTCACTTATTTGGTATAATAGTCTCATTAACTGAAATTAGAAGTCAAAATTTTGTTGACTTTGGATGAGCCATACATAAATTTACATGAAATAAAAATTTTACATCCAGAAGACAAACCAGTATTCAATATTACAACAATGTTGTAGATGTCATTGTCATTGTAGATGTCATGTCATTGTAGATGTCATAGGTATTTTCATTGTCTTTAACATAGAGTAATTATATAATGGGTGTTTCATTTAAAAAAATCGACCTTTTTCAAATTATAAAGTTGCAAGATTGATTTCGTAGTATGTCCACCCTGTATAAGTGTTAACAAAAATTTTGTATTCTGTATCTGCATTGACGCTTTGTAAGTGGAAGTTACCACCCAAACGCTTAATTTTAGTTTTTGATAATTTTTTTATATCGTGTTGAAAAATACCTTGATTTTTCAAAAACGCACACATGACTTCAAATATCTCGAAAACTACGCAAAATTCGGCTATAGTTTAAATAGGTAAGTCGAGTTTATTTTTGACAAAGAATCCAAAAATCGATAAAAATACAGGGTGTCCCATTTAAATTTTTAGAGTTGATGTCGTCCCAGCAAAATTGGGACACCCTGTATACATGGAAGTATTATATTTTAAAAGAACTCTAAAATATAAAAAACTTTTGTATTTAACTTTTTTTCACATCTTTTATAGATTTCCAGATAGTATAGTGGGTCGTTTTATGTGGAACACGGTGTACATTTCATTTTATGATAATGTTAAAGTAACTACCCTTACATATGTTCCTGATAATGTTAAAAAATTAATAATAGTCCTCAACCAAGGTGTTTAAATTACTGCAATTTAAGAAAGAAATTTTAGCCTCCATCCAGAAATTTCTGATTTTATGTCACCCAAGAGACGTAAAGACGTAAGAGAACGACACAAAGCCTTTGTAAGTTTCGCCAACACGAACAATACTATATTACAGGTTATTAAGTCAAGGAACACGTACAATATAGCGAAAGAGGCTGGTAAGTTAACTCAGGAAATAGTCACTCTAAATATTTGTGGACAATATCCCTCTAGCTCACTACCATTAGCAACAATGATTTAAAGGACTAAAAAAACAATAACAAGTAATTTAAAAATCTTTAGAAACAAGCGGCTGTCATCAGGCAAAAACTTAAGCGTCCATTATAGAATCCATACTGGAAAAATGTTGACCTATTAAGACCATTCTAAGAGAAATTTTGGAATATTACCACTATTTTCACAAAAATACGTTGGTTACCTGTTTAGATAGGACGATTCCCTAAGGATAATGCACAAGATGCCCAACAGGACCTAGGTGCTGGACTTCATGGACGGGCCTCCTATTATTTTCCAATATCTCCATGTCCATTTTATGATCGGCCATAATTGTTAGAATAATATGAAAATTTCCTACATATCCTGATTTTATTAGAAATGTATATATTTCGTCGCCTGAATATTGGTTTGTTGTATCTCCATTATTAATTTAAAAAAAAAATAGAGATTTTGCGTCAGATTAAATATTGATATTCATTTGTCCTACCGCCCAAAAAAAATATAAGAATTTTTAAGTCCTAATCATATTATTCGATGTTATTTTTATTCCATCTCCATGTTAATACGTCAATAGTAATTGCGTTATGTCCTTTTTTCTATATTTTACAGTGTGCATATTGTATTATGTGCAAGATCTTTTAATTCAATTTATTAGAGATGTTATGCATCCTTTACATATTACAATTTTTGTTGCATTTTCTCTTAAATTGAAATGAGACTAAATGTTGGTTTGTGCTATCTGACTAAATGTTTGTGTTTGTGCTTGTATTGGTTTATGCCATCTCTCTGTTTAATTTTGTTCTATATCTGCTACATGTAATAAATTAAAATGTGCTTTTATTTTACCTCCAAATCATTTTTTGTTAAAAACATGAATAATTTAATATTAAACTGCACAGTATATGAAATTATTAAAATTAAATGACATTCTCAATTTAATAAACATTAGATAGTTATTATTCACTAACAAAAATCATGCATTAAGAATAGTCGAAGTTCAAACCTGGTTTTCTCGTTTTGTACTTTTCGTTCGTAGAACAAACCAATACTCAGCCGACGATTTCTCTACGGTAATTTTTTGTACCGACAGAATCAAACTTTGATACCGGAAAATAATTTACTTCAAAATATTGCAGCCTATTTTCCGATGGCTGGCTTCAGTGTTTATTAGATCCCTACTGCTTGAGCAGCTCAAGTGTTACATTAAAGAACATCTCCGCCATCATAGTTATTTAGATAAAATTATACTTATAACTTTTCTCTTACACCTCATTTATTTTATGACATAATGACAATGTGTTTTTTCTGCTACAACTAGCGCACGGGTCGCCCCTTTGTGGAAAGATACAGGCGTTAGATAAGCGTAAGAATTATGGACCGTCGCATTATGGTGGCGTACGAAAACAGCGGCGAAGCTTGCAGACTTGCGAGACATCATTCGCAATGGCAATATGTCAAAATGTCGGTTAGGCATCATTAATTGTGACTACCAAGGGGTACTAAACACCATTAAATTTCGGGGGATGGCTTGGCTCTACATAATGCCTTTATTATGACAATGTGATATTGTCGTCAATAGAATGGCAGAATTTAAATTGTCTTTTGTCGAATTAAGTCTGGGTTTCGTGCAGCCAGAGCAAAATGCTTGCCAGTTAGGCAAAAAAGTGTATACAAAAAATGGTTCGTTGGAACATGACGGTAGAAATTTATCTGTAGTGTATAGGTTGCGAGAAAATCTATAAATTCCGTATTTAAGTACCTATATAAAAAATTGATAGCTTTTAAACAATCTGCACAATAGCGATACCTGTTTTTCAATCATAACAGTAGTTTGTCGTTCTACGAGCAAATTATAATAGTATGTATCAAGTTTTATAAATGCCATTTTAGTCACGATTTTTATTAATCATGAGCGAAGCGTAGCGGAGCGAGTGCTTAGAAAATGGCGTTATAAAACGAGTTGCATACTATACTTTTTCTACGATAGCAAATATCTTCATTTTTCCACAATTACTTTCCACAAAGTTACTTCTCTTGTCACTGCTTGTCACGCCGCGTCAAATTAGTTTGACAGATTTATTAAAAATGACACTGACAACTATCTTGATTTTTTCAATAATTTCAATCCGTGACTAAAGCGCACGAAGCCACGGCTCAAGGATTGTTGTTAACAATCCTTGGCCACGGCTTGCATGCACGAAGCCACGGCTTGTCAAGGTGTATTTAAAAGATCACTTAGCGTCATGGAAACATATACGAAAAATGGCATTTTAAATATGGGGTGTAGAAAAACACAATTTTAAGTTTGGTTATACAAAAAATGTTATTACGTACTTTTTCTAAAAGTTGATGGTACCTACAGTTTCTACCAAAAATATAATCTTTTTGTTATTTTGCCCTACTTCCGAAAAGCTTGATATTATTTTTCCCCTTATCGGGATTGAATTAAGATAGAATAAATATGTAGACCTATTATGTACTATTTATGTCTGTGATCGAGAGTCAATATCGCCAGCCATATCTTGACACAAATCAAAGATAAATTATATCAAAGAAGCTATTTTTGGATATTAATCCAGAGGCGTTACAGTGATGGTATGGAATCACTAAAAGGAACTCATCAAGTCTAAATTGTGAAGTAAGCAGTCTAAATATTTTAGCTGCCATTATCGGTACTAAAGTGTTGGAGTAGTATTAAAAAATATATACTTATATTAGATTAGTATCAAATACTACAACGCGTCTTTAAATCATTGAAATTATCTAAACAGGCACAAAATTCACAAAAATAGAGAAAATATATTATTACTCATTACTCACTTCATACATATTTTCACATGTTAAACACCAGATTACCAGTGTCCAACGCGATTTCTATAAGAGTAGGTCTACAAGTATTATTTTATTTTGTATCACTAACGAACTGAAGCAATTGACGATAATTTTCAAATCGATATCGTTACCAATACCATAGTTTTCTTTTACAAAAATTACGAACTTTTGGTTTTTCTAAAGACATTTTCACATTCTTTAAATCTTACCAAATGTGGTATTTTGTGGATCTGACTGTCGATGTACTACCCACTTCCGGTGTCTCTCAAGGTTCTAACTTAAGTCCCTTGCTTTACGGGGGTTAGTCGAATGAAAATATTCACATCGATGTAGTACTTCCGGCTATACCTGAAGTAGACATCAATTTCTTTATTTCAAATGGAATGATATATTTTTTATTTCATTTTCAAATTCTACATTAATTTTTAGGTTAACTTTCATAAACAATGCCTACACCAAAACTCGAACATTTTCGAGTTATTTAGAATTTTTCAAAAAATTTTTAAAAAAACTAAAATCTGCTGTATTTTCTTAATTCAAGGATAGGTATACATATAACTTTTTGAGGTATCTTTATTATTATTATTATTTTGCTTACTCTTATATGAATTTTGTAAGAATTTTTTGTTAGTGTAGATAATATATATTACCACCCTAAACTAAAATTGATAACAAATACTGTATTATTAAAAATAAATGCAATAACATTACTTTTCTCGAAAACTATTGCAGCAACCCCAACGAGTTTCTTATGTATCGTTGGATTAAGAAAAATAGGAGATCATAGTTTTTGTAAAATGTAGGGTGTAAATGTGTAACGTAAATGTAATAGAGTCCTGTATTAAACAAGTTAGTTTTTGGTACGTAGCGTATACTTTTTAAGCGAATAAAATTTTGAATGGGATATTAAATTGTGCAGGAAAAATTATATGGGCCTGACTTTTGAAACATAAGAATATATTGAGAATTTAGATAATAAGGGGGAAGGTCAGTTTTACGTGAACCACACTGTGCCTACATAAATACGTGGTAAAGTTCATTCACGTTAAGTTTAAAGTGACGTCATTTTCAGTAATTAATTGTTTTCAATATTTGATACACAAATGACCAATAAATTAGCATAGCATTTGCCACTTACAAATAGTTTTATATTTGGCAACCCTTCTCTGCGTTGTCAAGTTTTTATTTATTTATATAAACTTAACTTAAAACTTAAAAACGTCACTTTAAACTTAACGTAAATGAACTCTACCTACCTTGACATGCGTTGTTTTGAAAATCTGTAAACCAATAGATAATTTGAAGTTACGTTAATATGGAAGCTGAAAAGTTAATAGCTTCATCTAATTAGCACACTCAAGGACTCAAGGCGTAGAACGAACCTGTGTAATGTGGTAATACCAAATATTTACATATACTTAGTCTATGTAAACTTTACTTAGGCAATGTCACAACTAGAACACACACATACTCATACTCGGGTCCGTCAACATAATTTGTTCGTTTTCAAAAATGCATTTCTGTATTTTTCACATGTCATGTTATATTTTATTAGATTCATCTAGACGGGGCCGTACACAATACGAGTATATAAAATTGATATACAGGTTGTTTCATAATATATGCGCAGGACTTCAGGATGTTATAGCTCGTCCGAAAATATGAAAAAAGTCTCTATTGACTTACCCTCTAAAATGCACCATTTTAGAGATACAGAGTGTTGAAATTGAAAAAAAAATTTCGTTTTTTGCGAATATCTCCGGAACCGTTTATCGCACAGAAAACAGATTTTGTAAGCATTTTCTATTCATAATAAACTATGTTTTGTGCGGGAAATTTTTTTTTTAAAGTCATAATTGGTGAAGGTTTTGAAGGGGTAGTGGGTGTTTTTCTCCCCAACTTCTACGCTACTGGAAAAATTACGATTTTGAGACGCCCATTTAAACCGCCAATGTTTTCTACACAAAAAAGGTACTCTTGGTCATAAGCTCTAAAGTCGATGGTTTTCGAGAAAAATCAACTTTTATGTTGAAAAACATGGTCAATTTTTTGAAAATATGGTCAATTTTACCTTTACGGTTTGGGGAATTTTGAAAAGACAACTTTTGTATAATTTTTTCATTTTTTTTTTAATTTTGAAATTATGAAGTTAACGTTTCGTTTCGATACTTGTTCTAACGTTTAAATAAATTTTGTTTAATTAGTAAGAAAAAAATTTATTTAAAAAAATTGACCATGTTTTTCAACATAAAATTTGATTTTTCTCGAAAACGATCGACTTTGGAGCTTATGACCAATAGTACCTTTTATGTAGAAAGCATTGGCGGTTCAAAGTCTCAAAATCGTACTTTTTTCAGTAGCCTAGAAGTTGGGGAGAAAAACACCCACCACCCCTTCAAAACCTTCACCAATTATAACTTAAAAAAAAAAATTCCGCACAAAACATACTTTATTATGAGTAGCAAATGCTTACAAAAGCTGTTTTCTGTACGATAAACGGTTCCGGAGATATTCGCAAAAAACGAAATTTTTTTGTCAATTTCAACACCCTGTATCTCTAAAATGGTGCACTTTAGAGGGTAAGTTAATAGAAACTTTTTTTCATATTTTTGGACGAGCTATAACATCCTGAAGTCCTGCGCATATATTATGAAACACCCTGTATAATGTATTTCGAAATGTCAACATGGTACTTTGCGAATCATGTTATATACATTGGTGTATTCTTATAGGGTGTAGATCACCCACAAACTGAAGTTGTTTTTAAAGATACTACAATTTTGGTTTTATTTCTATTGCGATGATGTAATAAGTTATTATAAAAGAACCAAGCCATTTTAATTGGTTTACTTTCTGTACCAAAATTTGGTTGGTTTCCATTCAATCAGAAAATCTGGACCATGTAGAAGATCAGATTACTTTAGAATTTACTGTCTTCATGAAAAATTAATCTGTGCGTGTGCGTGTGCGTTTCGCTATTAAAGGTTTTCTCATTATTGAATATAGAACTGTTATTTATAAAAAAAAATTCTGCATTTTAATCAATGTAATTACAAAATTGCAATACAATTAACAAACATATATCACGCAATTTGATCTACAGAAAAACATTTTTATGGAAATGTTCCATTGTTGTGTGTTATCTAAAGTAATAAATTTTTATTGTGTAATCGTACAATTTAGAATTCTCATATAAATTCCAGCTTATGATTATTAATGGTCATCAGATAAACGAGTTATTCAGCATATGCTCTTGTTTTATATATTTCATAATTCATATGACTGTATCAGAATTATTTAGTACCAGTAAGCGGCAAATTGCAGACTTGCAGTCTGTATCGATTTTCTTTCTCTCTGAAAAGAACATTTTTCACTTGTAATAGCACTAGAGGTCAATTTATATAAATTTTTAGAGCTCACGAATATTTTGACGAATTGACGAATTAGTGATATATTCGTGAGCGAGAAATTTGATCTCGAGTATTATTCGGTAAGAAAGTTTCACAACAAAATGGGTTACAATAGAAAAATCTATTTACAATAGGGAATTTTTGAACACTTTAAATTTTAGCACGTCGTTAACGTTATCGTTATTCTGAGCATGCGCAGTGCCAATAATTTTTGGCACTCCGCATGCTCAGTATAACGATTACGTTCTCGATAACGATAAGGTAAAATTTAAGGGGTTCAAAATCTCCCTATTATTTATCGTATTTACTTCGTACTAGTTAAACGTGGTTAAATATAAAAGGTTTTGACTTACCTTAAATGTCAAATTTCGAGAAAAATATGTCAGTTGTACTTAAATAAGCGACCGCAGTTGTAGTTATAGAAATAAAAAACATTTAGCTGGTTTTTCGAATTATTATTATATTTTATTTAGTCATTATTATCATTTCATAAAGTCGCACTGTCACTTTTTATTATGTCAAAAAGTTTCCACTATAATACCTTCCAGGGTACCCTAGCAGGAGAAAATTTCCGAATAAATTGTTGGTTGCCATGGGAATGATAACAAATGGCCCCATTTTATTGGTTAGCATATGTTAGCGTGAAATTTTCACTTGTAATCTCCCTAGTGATTGAATTATTTCCGGAATTTATCTGAGGGTATGAATATTTTGAAGATTATCCCGTGTCGCAGACGAGGGATAATTTTCTTAAAATAACATATCCGTAGATACCACACTTTAGATCTTATTTTATGATGTTTCTTTAACAATGTAAAACGTAAGCATCTTTGTCTGTTTTTCATCACTATTAACTTTTTCTGTTCCTCTCATAACAGAAAAGACCGAACTCATGCATGTAGTTTCGGACACGATATAGGGTAGAGCGAACAATTCCCAACGACATACGATTCATATCAATTACTCGCGATTATTTTTGGATGGGTGACCATTCAAGACGCGAGAGGTTTGACCACCATCTAATAGATTACCATTATCTTTAAGAAACTATACAAAATTAGGCAAGGTTTCTTCAAAGATGTTTAATTTTTAAGAAACTATGAAACAAGGATGATTTGTACTTAATTTGGCATATTTGTACTTCCTGAAAATTTTACAATGTCGAAATTTGATATAAAAGAGGAAATTTTCCGTCAATATAAATTTAGTTTATTTCTAGTGCAGTGTATTGAAGTAATTATAATCTTGTGTAATGCTAAATAGAAATTACCTAGATAATTATGCTTTGTATAAAGCACTAAAATCTCTAGGAAATCTCTGCAATTTTGTTACACGACATTTACTAAAATGTTTATTTTATTTAATACGCTTATGTATCTTGTTATAATAGTTATTTTTAGTTTTCATTTTCGATAAAAGTAGCCATAATATGGTTTCAACCGCTCGAATACGGTTCGTGAAGCAGAAACGCTTACATTACGCTACAATTTCCCAGTGGAAAATAGTCTATTACTCGAATTTAACGATAAACATCTGTGGCAGTTGTACTTGCTATATTTTACCTTTTAGATCCAGTTTTGAAAGTCTTTTTTCGATACCCGTATATTTAACAACACCAATTTTATCTCCATAAATTAAATTTTGAATGATACGAACTAATGCGTTTTGTTAAGTAGTTACTCTACATCAAATCCGCAAGAAATTGTTCATTACCGTAATAACGTTACACATTTTCTCACTTCTAACGTAATTATAACATTCCATTCTAATTACTACTAAGAATTAATAACACATAAGTCAGTCCTTCGGTCCAAGCTTCCATATAAAACCCTGGTCCTAACGTGGATACGTTGCGAAAGTAGCAAAAAGCTAGGATAATTTAAGTCATTAGGAGTAAATGTCCTGGGCAGCGCTCGTTATCGGCTAAGAGCTACATTAGACCTTCTAGACCGTTTGGAACTCTACTTCATAGTGTTCAGCGCGCCAGCTTACCAAACTATATTACCATCATTTGACATGTCGAAGAATTAATTAAATCTAAAAACGCTTGGCAAAAAGAAGCGAGAATGAACGGCGCTTAGCTTGATGAAATTGAACTGGAAGAGTCTAAAGCGATAGCATAGAAAAATAAAAAGTGTTTCTATAATACTTTTTCACCCGAATTTTTTCATTTAAATACTATTTCAGTAATTGGCACCTTATATTTTTCGGTAGCTCACTTGACAAAGATCCGAAAATTATGCAACAAAAGGTCAAGTTTCTAAATTATTATTAAAAATGTGAATATCAAGTCATAGTTTTGCTTTAGAAAATTAATAACTGAAACTAACAGTTCTCATTAATTTCACAGTCAAAATTAATTCAATAATTTTTTGTCTTATAAAATTTTCACTTATAATATCCCTTGTGCTTAAATTATTTCCGGAAATTTTTTCGAGGTCATGAATATTTTGAAAATTATCCCGAGTCGCATGCGAGGGATAATTTTCTTAAAATATTCATGAACGAGGAAAAATTATGTGAAGAACCAAACAGTTTGTCGCCTGCATTCTGTAAATTATTTTATGTAATAACCGCTAAGATGTATACCTACTTATCAGATATATTTTTATGATCGTTATTGTAAATTTATGTTGTTTATCCAATATCTCTAGTTTTTAGATACTCTTGTACTCACGAACGACACGAAATTTTTGTCATTTTTAGAAAACACCACTGCACAAATATAGCAATGTGTGGGAAAATTAATAGAAATAACTAGAAATGGTAGAAAATTGTTATCCTGATTTTCGTTCCAATTTCTAGCCCTACCGGGGGTCCAGGCCTACAACCTGGGGTCACCCTTCAGGTGACAAAAGCATATAGAATATTATTATTTTTAAGAAAATACATATTAAAGAAATGTATCTGGAATGATGATGTAATTATACTAAACGATTTTTCTTAATATTTTGATGAATTGTAAGGGCATTCTATTCTTGATGGTAAAACATCATAATTTTTTAAGTGCTGAAAGTAGAATTTATTTTTACCTACAAAAAGAATAAAAACTACAGACAATGAAACAGAATAACTAAACACTAATACTAATAAATAATTGGAATTAAACAGTAAAAAAAATTGTCTCCAGCGTCATTCGAACTCGTGAAATTATGATGTTTGAAATCCTACGACATGCATACGACTATTCCATTGCGCTACCGCGCCACTCGTCAGAAGTTGACCCTGAGACAATTAAGTATGCAAACTGTACGTGTGAACCTGAAAAATTAATTTTTATCGATATTCTAATTGGAAAACAATTTCGCTTCAGTATTTGCTTATAACATCTATATTTAAAAAGTGACAGTCAATATTATCCTGAAAAAGGTATTACTGCACAAACAGTTATACATTATATACATATATAAATTCTCACAATCCTATAAATACTTACGTCATATTATTCATCATGGTTTACAAGGGTACATCTGTGATGCATTCAGATGTTTTTTTTTTAAGAATTGGACAGTTATTCATTGAAGATAAGTATAATTCTCAAATATAATAAATCAAATTCAATTGTGTGATACAAATAAAGATTGTTCAAAAATGTTTTGTCTTAAAAGTCATGCAATGCAGTCTTGGTTATACATGAAATAATATTTTTTATCGAAATAATAATAATAATATTCAATATAATGCAACCAATTATTTAGATGGTTCATTACTGATACCTTGAAATAAAATTATTTGTTTTTTTTAAAGGAAGTAGGTACTATTGTTCATTAAAAACATATGCTTTTTAAGAAACAGGTTTACTTCACCCTATGGAAGGGCGAGATTGCACGATATTGATAATAATTTTCGAAGAACCACGTATTTCAGGATAAATTAGTCGCCAAAAACAATTATAGATTTTCAACTATTGTCATATAGTCCATTTCTTATACCGGTTTTGCTTTTTTAAATAAATATTTAGCTCGTGAACAAACCTAGATCTTAGCATCTGATGAATACGTTGACATGGATCAATTCGTATCAATAAGTATCAAAATAACACTAATACTAACACCTTCACAACATGTTTCTCCTTTATTATAAAAAATAACACTAAAGTGAAAAAACAAAGGGCCACCGACTTCAATAATCACCACATAGGAACACTTTATTTGAATACTGAAGTATGTACATTCCATTGAATACTGAAATATTCCATTTGCGAGGAAATGAAATTTGTATTCATCAGAAAATTATTTTTCATTGTCAACATATCTTATTAATAAAACCCTACATAGAACTCTATTTTAAGATATTATTTCGTTTATCCTTCACACACGGTACTTAGTAATAATTTTTAAGCATATAATTTGGCTACTAAACAATTTTTAAGAATGTGTGTATATTCAGTTACATTTCAGTTGCAAATTATTCGACAAAATGTCCAACAACATAACATATCTTTTTGGTACGTAATATTATTCTTCTACGACAAACTCGTGAAGTTGTTTTAAGTTACCTATTCATTTACTTAATAATAAAGACATTAACTGCTTTTTGTACAACTGTTCTAATTAAGATTAAGCGGCTGGGATAAAGCAGGGATTGCGGAGTCCTGAAACGCAATAATATTTACTGTCGGAGACCCCATCAGATTAGCTTTAGTACCCATCCATACAGAATTACCCACGATATCGTTATCGGTTCCATCTCCAAGGGTTGTGTGGTCTGACCTCTTCCTGAGATCTTCATCTAAGCGGCGCTCTTGCTTGTAGACTGGAACGAGGCGTCTGCAGGTTTGTAAGTTACATGTATTATACGCAGCAGTCTCTAATAAAGCCACATTGTGGGTTTACAGTGCTTAGACCTCAGCTTCCTGCTCACGAGGAGTAACTTATTACCGGCGTTAATATGTCGACATGTGCGGCAAAGCAACTTGTTTCATTTAAGGCATCCACCTTTGCCACTCTACAAATTAGTGTAATAAATATTATTCCTCAAAAACTATTTTTCTTTACTATTTATTAACATTGACATTATGTTAACAGGTGTTAATATGTCCAAACGACCTACTAATTTGTTTCATTTAGGACCTACACTTTTGAAGCTCGATTAATATTAAAAAAATTATTGCTCCAAATAATGTTTCACATAAGTGAAACTTAATTTGTCACGTAGAATTCGATAAAATAATAAAAAACATAGGTTGCTATTAAAATAACAAAGTGAGTGCATATATAAAATAAACTGAACACCCTGTACATCCGAATTTATTTTTATTTTGTGGAGCTCGAGGAATTAGGCAACGCTGCAGAAAAAAAAATTAAAATATCTTCTTTGCTAACCTAGATATTGGACTTTCGCGCACTAGGTGGACACCCTGTATATACATATGTCTTTACTTTATTAGCAATGTATTAAAATGTATAGCCCTCTTTTCACTGAATATTTTATCTGAATCTAGGGAAATTTAGTTAATGATTTTAAGGAATTTTTGTCATAAATAAGATGCGATTATCTATTTTAATTAATGTCTGTGTTTATTTAAATTAAATTTAAAATGAAGTGTATTTGACTAAAGGTTTGAGGGCGGCAGAGGTTGTCCGAAATCCAATGTTTATTTTGTGGAAACGGACAGCGAGTGCTTTCATATTAAACATAACACATCCCTCATGGAATTAACATAATTAAAATAGGGAAAAATTAACTTAGTTTATTTGTCGCGGTTGCTCCCGGCTTTATGTTGCTTTTAATGTATTCTAAAAAGTTGCGACCTTTGCATCTGACGTAACTAATGTAGGAAACACACTGTGTCTCGTAAATAACTCTCGTGGAACGGCTGGAAGGTGCAAGAATAAATAACTTTACTAATTTACCTCCACATTAATTATATGCGTAGGTACCTACTTTATTACGTATTTCTGGTAACAACTATGTACCTAACTGCCTTCTCATCGCATCTTTATTTGCGACGTTTATATTAAACCATTGTTGTAACTAGGGCGGATGCCATATTTTCAAATATGAAAGTGAACTTCTGTTATAAAACTAAAATAGACAATTTGTGTAAAGGTTTTGCTATAGGGGTACTGATTTTGATCTATGGTCAAAATTTCGGAACGATATTATGACATTTACTGTACCAGTTACGATAAGCATTTAATGCTTATTTGGTTTACCTCCACCATCTGTACTATACTTATGTCCCGAAAGTTACGCCGGAGTCGGATACTCTCCCGTCGTGAAGAGCAATGCAGCGCTGCGGCGCACATACATCGTACGTGTGTCGGTTAGTTCTGTATCTTTATATTCTAAATTTTGTTTGTATTTATAAATGTGTTGTGTCCGATTGACATACAGTGAGACCAAGTGATTATTTATTAATGTTTCATCTTTATTTCATTTTTTTGTAAAAATATGTGTGGTATATTGTACTGTGGGTACCGAATATTTAAAAACAAACAACATTCCTGTTAAATTTGTAACAATTTTACAGGCAAACCACGTTCTGTGATCTTAAATCCTATAGTAGCACATCAGGAGAATTGGTTGTACCCTTTAGAAATATCGTGGAATTTGTGGTAATCTTAGAAGATATTTTTATTAGTAAATTTGAGGAATTAGTTTGCCACGAAAACATTGGGAAAACACTAAAAAATCACTTCGTAAATATAACTTTAAGTCATACATGTAAAAACTTTCCTTTGGGCTGTTTTATTCTTGGGCATTTTTATGTGAGAACCCATACTTATTTTACATTAACGTTTACTAATCAAAATACAGGATTATTCAGAACTTATCTCTAAAACTTTGAGGATATGTGCATCCTTAAATAAGAAATCGATATCACCAAAAAAATTTATAATAAAAGTCTTAGGATTTCCCGTAAACAATGTTTAAAGTTATACCATTATAAAGGACTACGTAGATGGGCAACTGTACTTCAACATCTGATATACCACATTCCTAAGAATGAGGTATATCAGATATACCAATTTACTTAATAATTGGCGTTTACAAGATCAGCAACCAGGAGGAACATTCGGTTTAGTGCCTAAAAGTGTGTACAAGTCGAGGAATATTATTTCGAACAGCTTTTGTAACAAGGTATGTGCAAATTTTTTATAGATTTCATGTTTCTAATACCTAGTAATCAAGTAGCGCAATTGTTCAAAATTAGTGTAACAAAATTTTATTCATTTTAAAGACACGTCACTTTGGTCACATCTATCTATCTTTAAGTTTATTTTAAAGTAAAAACGCTGTAAATCTTTTTTGCGCCGGGAGTATACCGACAATACTCTCAGATCTTTCGAAGTTTTTTTCATGCAACCCAGTTTGCATTGTCAGTCCCAAGGTCACTCTATTACAGTGGACCAGTATCCAGCGGCGTGCAATGAAAAATTTTTAAACAATTTTCAGAAGCCGCCAAAAAAATTTTTTTTGCACTACCACATTTCTACATGTATGTTGAACATCCCAAATTTTATTATGGACAAGTTCTGAATAACACTGTATAACAACTGGGACAGCATCCTACAACATGGTTGAACATGGTCAGCTACCTACCCATTGAATAATTTTAATTTATATAATTTACTGCTGCACTTTTGGAAAACTCCAGGTTCCTAATCAAATATTCTCGGCGCGAAACTGAGTAACTGGCGTTTGTAACGTCCTTCGAAACGAAGATGTTTTGCTATCGAACGTAGATAGTGGCGCGACGCTTGAGATCTGGAAAGATAAAAGTTCCGACGGAGAGTGTAGTAACTTATACTCGTATAGTTATATTCTGTAAACTTTGCTATTACTATGAGCTACCCTCCCATCACTTCGAAACTCGAGAAGTGAAGAAAAGGAGTATATTTAACAATTCTACACATTTACAATAGTAAATTTATGAATAGACAAAGGTCGCTTCTCAGGCTTTTAGGTTGAAAAGTCCTTTGCACGCCTCTGCTTCCATTTCTTCTAAATATGACTTCATCCTATATTTCACCGCATATCAAGGACACTTAACTAACTCAGAATATTAAATTCCCTCCTCCTCCCGTTCTAATTTCCCGATGTGTACTGACTCAAATAATTTTAGGGTTTTAAGGTCTGAACTAGACACAGCCGTTTAATTATTCTGACACATTCTAGTAAAGTTGTCTCCATACGCTTATCACTCGCTATAAAGTCATCCCCTTGATTAAACGGGATTCTGCAAATGCTCTAATTTGGCTATTTAGTAGGATACCAAGGCAAATTGTTTCAGGAGTATGACAAGAGGGCGATTTATGGGCAAGATAACGTCTACGAATTCCGAGGGCATTAGATGATAACAAGAACTTGTTGCTTGTATTTCGCGTGACCGCTGTAATTACGCACACAAACTCCGGGGATATGGGGTTAGGTGGTAGGTGGATTATTAACGTATTTCATAAAAAGCTGATTTCGTTTTGGGTGGAATACTAGTTCAGTAAACATAAATCATCATCTGTGTCTATTATAAATTGAACAAGGATTTATTAAAATGCCTTTAAATAAAATATAGGTTTTATAGTATAAAGCTAAGTATTTATGTTCTTCAGAAATATGATAAAATAACCAATGTTAGATTAAGCTGAAGCTGGTTTTAAAAACAATAAAGCAAATACATATTACAGAGGCAAATAATCTCTATTTAAATCATATCACATATTTTTTCAGTGCCTTCATATTGAAAATATTACTTTTGCTAATTTTATTATTACTTTGAATATTTTCTTATTCGGTTAATTTTATTTATTTGTATGTCATATAGTTACACTCATTATTTTTATTTATGTACACCTTTACTTTCAGTTTAACCACTGATATTTTTTTTATATTATTGTGATTTTTCAGTTTATACATTATTTTTGTTGTGTTTACTTATTTTTACATTTTCATGCCGAAACTTAGTAGGGTACTTATATACCTGTATAAGATGTTAGTACTAAAATAAATAAATAAAATATCAGAAATATACAACGCATTTGAAGACACTTGGACACAACTTGGTCATTATGAAAAAGATACACGGAGATATTTTATTTGCAGTAATTTCTTAGTCATTCGATATAGTTAGTTCTATCATATTTACTAAAAAATACCTTTCAGGAACTACTCGTATTTTTGTACAAAATTTTACAACCAAAATTGAGCTCTTTTGTTGTGGTTTAAATTAAATTTAAAAAAGTTCTTTGACAAACTGTGGACGTAAAAATATATTATTATACATAAATATAGCGAATAAAAGCAAAAGCCAGAAAAACCTAATATATTACTATTTTCTACCCAGCTTTTAGATAAAAGAATACATTTCAGGGACTTTCACCAGTCATAGATAAGAGAGACGAGGATCTAGGCGCGACAGCTTGAAAACACCCTTTTAGAAATAGCACGGTTTTTAATGAAATGTTCCTAACAGAATATTCGTAAAGAAGTAATGTTGATCTCTTTTGTGTCTTATATAATATAATATTAGCTTTTACATTCTTCCTTTTTGGGAAGATTAGAGTATTCAGGTTTTATTTTAATCAAAATAAAACCTGAATACCTATTAAAATAGGCAAAATAAGAAACCTATTTAATCACGATGTCAATATTATAGAATGAGCAACATCCAGTTGGCTCGGAATGGTAAAGATATGTTTGCCTTGAGTGTATTTTCAGTAGGATATTACCAAAACGATTAGCTATATATGAAAAATGAGTTTTTAATTGTGAACACATAACTGTATACATAGTATTATTCAGTTCCATTTTTGTTCAGAAATAACAAAAATAATTCAAAGTTGACCAGATTTTTAATTATAAAATGGCATAGATAGTCTACTAGTATACTCTATAATCATTATCACTTAAATCCACTAAATACATTATAGCATTTTAAGAATAATAACGATTACTTTCCATAGAGTTAATTGAGTCTAGTGCTTATGTGTAACCTAATTTTATTCATGGGGGGAAGAAAGTCTTATGAAGAATCTTCAAAAGATTATTCATAAGGGGAAGTTCTGGTAGTTTTATTCTTAAATAGTCTTCCACCTCTTATTCTGTAAAGTACACCCATCTAGAGTATGTAATATCTTTTGACTCGAGTTCATCACAACTTACTGAATCTATACGAGTACATCATGAAATATTACCAGATAGTTCTTAACTTCTTCCATAGATATGTTCCATATGTGCTGTGATTATGTGGTTGTCCACGTATTTATATAAAACATAGACGTGGCAAAAACAATCCCAGATTATTATTGAGTTTGTTTTTTATTTTAGCCGTAAACGATTTCAGAATTGTGAGATTTTCGTTAACAATGATGTCAGCAGTCGCAGCTTTTGAGTTTGATTCCTTTCATCAAAATATTAAGGTTTACCCTAATTTTTTTATAAAGTGAACTAACTCAAAATTACGTTAAATACAACAGAAATATATGAGCTCCATTAGAGTTATTTATGACATGGTCATTTAATGAATGAACCCCCTAACTAATGAGGTTTTCCAGGTTTCCCTCATTCCAGCACTGAATGGTGGTTAGGGCCTACCAACGTAAGTCGTTCCTGAGGCGCAAATGCGGCCCGCGAAATAATAATATGCCGCCCCCTCTCCCACACAAGTCTCAGACTTCCGGGCTAATCCTTGTGATTAGAATGAGGGGTAGAGATATTATTATTATTATTATTATTATTATTATTATTATTATTATTATGTATGTACTTTTTCTTCTATAGTGAAATGTTTCTCCATTTACAAATCTATAAAACAAGTGACTACAAGATGCATATATTTAGTTTTTTACATTAGTATTTAATGCATTTGAATTTAGAGGTAGGTTATGTAGACGTATAAACGTTTAATATTTAAACTTAATTAACCAGTTATGCGCAAATTTATAGCTTCACAATTTAGTAGGTGTAAACAAAACGACTCTTATAGCTTACAAGTGGTTGTTTGTAATTATAAACATAAAATAACACTCACTAAATGTACCTACATTCAACCTCATTCTAATAAATACACTGTTAGTGTCGTCAAAAATGCTTGAGAGTTGAAATAGAAAGAGTTGTGTGAAACTTTAATGAAAATGGTATAAAATATAGGCTGTTGCATTTATAAAAATTGGGAAAACCGTGGTTGCGAGTTTTGATTCGCCTTATATACAAGTAAAGCTATTTTGAAAAAAATTCTATAGAAAGTAAAACTAGACCCTAGAGCATAATTAATGCAGCCTAAAATTATACAGTATGTATTTTCTTAAAAAACCTACAGGGTGCTCAATTCATTGCGATTAAGATACAAAAATACCATATCATATATAGAGTAGTCTGTACTACTCTATATAACACTAATAAACTCTATATTGGCGAATTCGGAAAAATGATCCGAATTCAAATATGAAATAAAAAATATGTCATTTCATTTCTAATATTGCCCCGGTTTATAAAGCACCCTATATGACTATACATAGTTTGAAGATGTGCGTCCTCTTAGGCTCTATGAGGTCTTTGCAATTATTGCAACTGAATTATTTAATTCTAAAGATGTAGTTGGGTAACTATTCTGGAATCGATATTGAAGAATTACTATTATCCGGTGACCCGGTAGATTATCGCTTTCTCAATACCCTATGTACTGCTTAGAAGATTCTTAATAACTATCACAATTAAATACTACTTAACACTAAAAACATTTTTTTAGAGGGGAACATAATATATAGAAACATTTATAAGATTCTCATCTAACAAATTAACAAGTGCTTAATTCATTGTAGAGATTCAATAAATTAAACGAAACAAAAAATGCAATTCATAATTTTGCTGGAATAATTAATTAAAAAGGGATGAATTTTAATTGAGTTTAATTATTTTAAACAAATTTCAGACCCTTTTTGTCTGATATATAAAATTGTATTATAATGGTGTTACGGTTGGAATTGTCATTCAACTTGTAGCAGAGATTTATACTTCAGTGTGCATCAATAATACCGTTTTACTTATTTGGCTCACTGTGTAAATTCAATTTAGTTAACTTCAATCCTTTGTCTCAATTACCTTGTATACCTTACTGTTTAGATATCTGCATTGTTCATTTATCATCATTAACAGAGGACTAGTCATCTCCTTCTATCAGTGAGAATGTGTAGTAGTTGAGCGATTTGGAGTTACTCATTATTCCTCCTCATTGCACCTCTTCACCCTTACGTCGAAACAGATCACTAGTTATCTTGTCAATTTTTTTAAAAAAGCTATCGGCTGATAACATATTATTCTTGTGTTTCCTTTGTATTCGTAGAAATGTGTGGCTGAACAATATTCGGAGTTACTCCTTATTACTCCGTGTTGCTCTAATTCGCACATAGATCATTGTACATCATGTACATGTCATTCTGTTTATTTTATGAACTCAGTGTCGCAGGCGAGTCTGCGCATAAAATTTTAAAAATCCATGCTCTAGCAAACGGCTAAAAATATCGATCTCTTTTCTCGTGGGTCGTCGAACGATACAGACGCTTTCAAGTAAATTGCAAATTGGTTCGGAATTATTGGTATTATAGTTAATACAAGTAGTCTACAATGGATAGATGTGGGATTGTTTCTAAACCAATAGTATAAAATACTTATGTATTTTTGTAAACAGCGTAAGCTGGATTATTATGCATTTTCTTTTTTGAACTCCACATGGCGTTGGTTTTAAAGCCCTGTATAATGGGTAAGATAAAATATTATATATTAAGTACTCTAGGCATTTATTAATTATTGTAATTAAAATTTTAGGCTTTTTATGAAAGGGTTGACTATGCTTGTTTTTTAAAGCAGTCGCCTAGCTCCTGTTTTTTTATGGAGTGATTTTTTTTTCTTCCTGGAATGGAAAGTACCTAGTTTTATTATGGTATTTTTTTTTGGTTCGATGTATCAATAACCACGAATCGAAACTTTGAGGTCTCATAAGCTTAATTTTTCCATTGGTTCACCGTAGTTAGACATGGTAGAATTTTTGTTGAAGTAACTTGTTCCCTTACTAAGTGGAAATAAAATACTGGTCATATAATGTTTCACCTTACTGAATAGAAGTTTATTACAAGACTGAAGCTATCGACAAGAGTGATGTAAGAACATAGTGTTCCTGTAGATCTTCGAATCACAGATAAGTTATTTTTTTAATCTCATGGTATGATATTGCCCTATGGTTATAGTAAACTAATTTTTAATAATCTTTCAAAATATTACCCTTGTATTAAAAATAAAAGTAGTAATCATCTTTCAACATGTTATGCTTGTACTATATTATATTATTGTTTTTTTGTATAGAGTAGCAAGACACTACTTACTCACATAACCTCACTCAGTCACTGAGATATCGAAGCATTCTCGTAAGAATTTACAGTAGGTGTAAGCGTGTAGAGCTATTACCTTGACTGAGGGTGGTGATGAGAGAAAGACAGTTATCTTAAAGTTTAAGAGTTGATTGTATATATTAATGAGTATTCGACGTTACTAAGTAACTTAATAATAAAATTATGAGATCCCAGTCTAGAGTATTACTTGTAACTTGGTAAAGTATTATAACTGTGTTATACCCTTATTTCATCTCTAACTACTGGAATTAATATCCTAGGTACCTGTAGCTGTGTGGTAAAAAAGGCACCAATCATTGAGATTGGATAAGTAACTCACACTCTGAGAAGTCCTTGCTCGAACACTAGTCAAAACCTAACAGTGGGAAAAACCCACGTATCATTGTTGGCGCCCAACTAACTAACTACCCAGCCAGAGAACTACATTACAACTTGACGACAGCTGCAGTCTCCGACAACCTTTGGAACAGGATTGGTAAAATAGGTATATATTTATTTCTTGTAAAGTTTTGTTGCATAACATTTACATATTCTTTTCTTAAAAGTTACATACCTACTTTAATTAGTATTGAAAGATATACGTCCCATTTTTGCAACTGTAGTGCTTGTATAATTCAGAGGTAACTAAAGAGATTGAGGTTATCACGACAAATTTACAAAATTGTGTCTTTCTTTTATTTTCTTGCATTTAATAACTTATAAATCATTTTTCTAAACAAAATGTCAAAACTAGATCCTAGTAAATTGCTCAAAGAAGAGCTTGAGTATGAAATATCAATTAGAGGGGTTAAACCGGAAGGTAATATAAAAGAATTGATAAAACTTTTTAGAGAGCTTTTAAATTTAGAAAGTGAAGGTCATAGCTTTAAAACTGAAATACATTTTGATCCTGATAATGAATTAAAAATTTGTGAGGAAAAATTAAATGAAATCGTAAATTTATTAACCGAAGAATTTACTACTTCTTTCATTAGAAAAGTGAAAACCAAGTTAACACATGTTTTAAATAGAATCGAAAGGATTGAACCTGGAGATGAGGTTAAACTCGAGTTAAAAAGCAAATTATTAACATTAGCTTTGAAAAATTTATCAGAATTTAATAGCAAGCAGGAAATTTTTCAAAAGAAAACTGAAGAGGGTACAGTACCTGTCGATTTAGCTTTTGAACAAAGTCTTTTAAATCAAGGAGCAAGTAGTTCAACTCCAAAATCAAACACACCTATTAGTAATACTTCCATAAGTAATGTCACTCAAATAACTAATACAGGACCAATAGATCCAAAATTAAAAATTGCTTCATGGGGGTTAACTTTTTCTGGTCAATCCGATTCCTTAAGTTTAAATGCATTTTTTGAACGTGTTGATGAAATTTGTCAAGCAAGAAACGTATCAAAAGAACAGTTATTTAAAAGTGCTGCTGAATTATTTGAAGGTCAGGCTAGAGTATATTACAGACAAATAAAGAAACAAGCTCAGAATTGGGATTCACTGTGTGATTTTTTTAGAGAAGAATTTTTTAGGGATGGAAATAAAAAGATTTGGGAACAAATTAAATCTAGAACTCAGGGTAATAATGAATCTATAGCTATTTATGTTGCATATATGCTAAATTTATTTGACAGATTATCTATACCTGTTGTTGAAAGTATTAAATTAGAAATTATTCGTGAAAGGTTACGTCCAGAATATCAAACTAGGTTAGATCTTATTGATGAAATTAGTTCTCTCGATCATTTAATTAGATTAGGTAGAAGAATAGAGGATACCAATAGGAACATCGCTAGTTTTGTACCTCCTTCTTCTAAGAAAAATGTTATTGAAGGGGATTTACAGTACCAGGATGAAAAACCTAATAAAAAGAGGTTAGATAATATTGAACTTGATAAACAAGTAACATTTGAGAATATTGATGCAAAAAATATATCAGTTTCTAAACAAAGTAAACCTAGCACCAGTCGTAGAACTTCAAGAAGTAATAGTAGGGACTCAATATTAAGTAATAATTCAAGGGAAGATTCGGTGGTTAGATATAGAGATAATAGTAGGGAGAAATTTAGTAATAAAAATAATTTCGATAGGGTTAATAGGGATTTTTCTTTAGACAGAGTAAATGTAAATAGAGATAGGGATATTAATAGAAATAGGAATGATAGGAGTGGAGATAGATATTTCAACACAAATTTTAGAGAAAATTATTTTAGGAATAGAGATGTAAATAGAGGTTCGGACAGATATAAATACAATTCTAGAGATAGGAATTTTAGAGATAATAGTAGAAATAGGTTTTCTACAAATTACAACAGTAATAGCTATTCTAGAAATAATAGTAGAGATAGGTTTAGCAATAATGGAAGAAATAGTAGATTTGAAACGTTTTATTCTGGTACAGGGAATAGTAATAATAATAATTCAAATATTAAATGTTTTAAATGTAATGGATTAAATCACATGGCCAAAAATTGTATGGCAAAGAAGTGTTATACTTGTGGGTTATCAGGATATACACGTTTTAATTGCATTAGATGTAAAAATCAGGGAAATGCTCGCAGAGACCAAGTGTAGACCGAGCTTTGGTTTCTAGAGAGGTATCGGTCCAGAATAATATAAATGTTGATGTAAATAATAGTATTGATAAGGGTATTGGATTTTATTGTACAGATTTAGAGTTAGAAAATTTTAATAAAAGTAGTATGCCTATATTACAATACGTTTTTGAACAAGCCAATGAGGGTGAATGTCCTTATGTATCGGTTTCTATTTATGGTCGTGAAATAAAAGGGTTATTAGATTCTGGGGCAAACAAAATATTTATTAATGGAAAACTTTCAAATGTATTGAGTAATCTTGGAGTTAAATTACATAATTTAGATAATGTTAATTGCACTGTGGCCAATAATGAAGAATTGAACTGCATAGGGTATATGGAAGTCCCAATTGCCTTAAAAACCAAAATTTTCATTTTTTCAATTTATGTTGTACCAGAATTACGTCATGATTTAATTTTGGGAACTATATTTTGGATTAAAATGAATTTAATTCCTGACTTGCGTAAAGGTGAATGGTATTTTGGTAATAGAGTTAATAACTTTGAAATTAGTTCTATACAAACCGCGGATGACTTAACACTTAGCCAAAGGACAGATTTAAAATCAATAATAAATGGATATTTTGATTCTATAAAGGCAGTTAAAATAGGTTGTACTTCAATAACTGAACATGTTATCAAAACAGATAGTCCACCAATTAAAAGTAGATATTATCCAGTTAGTCCTTTTATGCAGAAAAAAATTGATGATGAGGTAACAAAAATGTTAGAGTTGGGAGTTATTGAAAAAAGTAATAGCGGATGGAGTTCTCCTATCCTTATGGTTCCTAAGAAGGACAACACATATCGTTTTTGTGTTGATTATAGAAAATTAAATTCCGTAACTGAAAAATGGGCTTATCCTTTACCAATAATGAGTTCTATTCTTGATAAATTGGGTAATGCAAAATACCTTTCAACTTTAGACATTCAAAGTGCATACTGGCAGATACAGATGTCAGAGGACAGTAAACAGTATACTGCATTTACGATACCTGGTAGAGGTTTATTTCAATTTGTTCGAATGCCTTTTGGGTTATCTAACGCCCCAGCTACTTTCCAGAGTTTGGTAGATAAATTGTTTGGACCAGAACTAGAACCTTATGTATTCAAGTACCTAGACGATATCGTAGTAGTAACTCCAGATTTTGAATCACATTTAAAAGTATTGGAAGAGGTTTTAAAACGCCTGAAAGATGCCAACTTAACTTTAAACAAAGACAAATGTAGGTTTTGCCGTGATGAACTCAAATTTCTTGGTTATGTCATAAATAGAGAAGGGTTAAATACTGACCCAGACAAAGTTAGTAGTATCGTTAATTTGCCTAGACCAAAGACACCAAAGGATGTTCGCAGATTTTCTGGTATGGTTTCATGGTACAGAAAATTTATACCGAATTTGTCTAGTATAATTGAACCACTTACAAATTTAACTCGGAAAAAATGTAAATTTATTTGGACTCCTGAATGTGAAAAAGCGTTTATAGAAATTAAAAATTTACTTATTAGTGCACCAATACTTTCTTGTCCTAATTTTAATTATGAATTTATATTACAATGTGATGCAAGTTCACAAGGTATCGCAGCAGTTTTAAGTCAAGTCTATGATGGTAAAGAACATGTTATATGTTATTTATCTAGGTCATTATCGCAAAGTGAGGTTAAATTCACCGTGACGGAGTTAGAGCTATTGAGCGTGCTCAATGGTTTAGAGAAAACACGTTGTTACATCGAAGGCACTCATGTCACTATTATCACTGATCATCATAGTTTGATATGGCTTAATAACTTAAAAAATCCACAAGGTCGTCTTGGACGATGGGCCCTACGCTTACAACAATTTGATTATACAATAATACATAGACCCGGAAAATATCATGTAGTACCAGATTATTTATCTAGAGCAATTCCGGAGGTTTCTGAACTTGATTTGAGGTCTGAGGATCTAGACAAATGGTATAAAACCATGATTGAAAAAGTACAATCAAACCCTCTGAAATTTCCTAACTTTCGTATATCAAATGATTTTGAGTTATATAAGCACATAGGTGGGGATTTCTCTGACATAGCTAGTTGGAAATTAGTCATTCCTAAAAGTAAACGTAGCGAAATTTTAAAAACATTTCATGATAAACCTGTTACTGGCGGACACTTTGGTATATTTAAAACTTATCATCGTATTTTAGCAAAATATTTTTGGCCTGGCATGAAATCTGACATATCCAGATACGTTAATAAGTGTAAAATTTGTTGTGAACAAAAGCCTGAACAAAAACGTAAGGCAGGTCAAATGGGCAGTAAGCCTAATGTTGAAAGATGCTGGCAATATATAGCTACAGATTTAATAGGACCTTTACCACGCAGTTCGAAAGGTAATCAATATATTTTAGTAGTTTGTGATTATTTTAGCAAATTTACACTCATGTTTCCATTACGTAAAGCCACAGCATCTAGTATAGTTAAAATAATTGAAGAGCAAGTTTTCATGTTATTCGGAGTAGCTGAGTACTGTAAATGTGACAATGGTGTTCAGTATAAAAGCCGCGATTTTAAGAAATTAATGAAGGAATATAATGTCAAAATATTATATAATCCATTATATCATCCAGAACCAAATTTCAGTGAGCGCAGTAACAAAGTAATAAAGACTATGATATCTAGCTATGTGGGTGAAAACCACAAGAAGTGGGACCAATATCTTAGTCACTTGGGATGTGCATATAGAACAGCTAAACATGAAGTAACAGAAAAATCACCATTTTGTATAAATTTTGGTTACGAAATGATAGTGAATGGTAATGAATACAAAGAGTTAAGAGACAAAACTAATTGTGTTAATAAAGATAATGTTGATTCTGGCAATACGCTTGAACCAAGATTAAATAAATTAAACGATCTTAGAAATTTTGTAAAACAAAGGCTGAAGGCAGCACATATAAAAACAAAACATGACTATGATTTAAGACACAGACCTGTACATTATAGGGAAGGGGATTTTGTCTGGAAAAAAGAATATAATCAATCAGATGCTGCTAAGAGTTATGCAGCAAAACTAGGGAAAAAATATACAGGTCCATTTAGGATCAAAACAAAATTAGGTATAAATGTTTATGAGTTAGAAGACAAAAATGGCATTTCAAAAGGTTGTTGGCATTGTAAGGATTTAAAACCTGATAAAACTAATGTTCAGTAAGTACGATACATATGACCAGTAATAAACACATTCTTGAATGTATAAATTATCATTATATAACTATTTTCAGTAATTTGTTGTCAGCAGGTGAACTGTTTTTTCTATCTTTTGGATGTATAATCTCCAGAGAAAAAAAAAAATCTTCAATTTTTTTTTTCATGAGAAAGGGGGGGTAAATGTTACGGTTGGAATTGTCATTCAACTTGTAGCAGAGATTTATACTTCAGTGTGCATCAATAATACCGTTTTACTTATTTGGCTCACTGTGTAAATTCAATTTAGTTAACTTCAATCCTTTGTCTCAATTACCTTGTATACCTTACTGTTTAGATATCTGCATTGTTCATTTATCATCATTAACAGAGGACTAGTCATCTCCTTCTATCAGTGAGAATGTGTAGTAGTTGAGCGATTTGGAGTTACTCATTATTCCTCCTCATTGCACCTCTTCACCCTTACGTCGAAACAGATCACTAGTTATCTTGTCAATTTTTTTAAAAAAGCTATCGGCTGATAACATATTATTCTTGTGTTTCCTTTGTATTCGTAGAAATGTGTGGCTGAACAATATTCGGAGTTACTCCTTATTACTCCGTGTTGCTCTAATTCGCACATAGATCATTGTACATCATGTACATGTCATTCTGTTTATTTTATGAACTCAGTGTTGCAGGCGAGTCTGCGCATAAAATTTTAAAAATCCATGCTCTAGCAAACGGCTAAAAATATCGATCTCTTTTCTCGTGGGTCGTCGAACGATACAGACGCTTTCAAGTAAATTGCAAATTGGTTCGGAATTATTGGTATTATAGTTAATACAAGTAGTCTACAATGGATAGATGTGGGATTGTTTCTAAACCAATAGTATAAAATACTTATGTATTTTTGTAAACAGCGTAAGCTGGATTATTATGCATTTTCTTTTTTGAACTCCACATGGCGTTGGTTTTAAAGCCCTGTATAATGGGTAAGATAAAATATTATATATTAAGTACTCTAGGCATTTATTAATTATTGTAATTAAAATTTTAGGCTTTTTATGAAAGGGTTGACTATGCTTGTTTTTTAAAGCAGTCGCCTAGCTCCTGTTTTTTTATGGAGTGATTTTTTTTTCTTCCTGGAATGGAAAGTACCTAGTTTTATTATGGTATTTTTTTTTGGTTCGATGTATCAATAACCACGAATCGAAACTTTGAGGTCTCATAAGCTTAATTTTTCCATTGGTTCACCGTAGTTAGACATGGTAGAATTTTTGTTGAAGTAACTTGTTCCCTTACTAAGTGGAAATAAAATACTGGTCATATAATGTTTCACCTTACTGAATAGAAGTTTATTACAAGACTGAAGCTATCGACAAGAGTGATGTAAGAACATAGTGTTCCTGTAGATCTTCGAATCACAGATAAGTTATTTTTTTAATCTCATGGTATGATATTGCCCTATGGTTATAGTAAACTAATTTTTAATAATCTTTCAAAATATTACCCTTGTATTAAAAATAAAAGTAGTAATCATCTTTCAACATGTTATGCTTGTACTATATTATATTATTGTTTTTTTGTATAGAGTAGCAAGACACTACTTACTCACATAACCTCACTCAGTCACTGAGATATCGAAGCATTCTCGTAAGAATTTACAGTAGGTGTAAGCGTGTAGAGCTATTACCTTGACTGAGGGTGGTGATGAGAGAAAGACAGTTATCTTAAAGTTTAAGAGTTGATTGTATATATTAATGAGTATTCGACGTTACTAAGTAACTTAATAATAAAATTATGAGATCCCAGTCTAGAGTATTACTTGTAACTTGGTAAAGTATTATAACTGTGTTATACCCTTATTTCATCTCTAACTACTGGAATTAATATCCTAGGTACCTGTAGCTGTGTGGTAAAAAAGGCACCAATCATTGAGATTGGATAAGTAACTCACACTCTGAGAAGTCCTTGCTCGAACACTAGTCAAAACCTAACAGTGGGAAAAACCCACGTATCAATGGCGACTGGTAAAAACATCACCCGTCATCAACGGGATATATGTTTTGCACCACCACATTCAACTAGACCTGTGGGTCGGAATTCCGACCAAGGGCTGAGTAATTTAAATAATCTTTTTTGCTCAAACACTCCTCGAACTGGAATTTCTAGTAAAAAGTCCCGTCCCATATACCTAATAAACGTCAATTACAGCAGTCCAATTTGGAAAAATTATGTCCATGCAGCTGGCGCAGCGCACATAGACGCTGAAAATGAAATTGGGTTCCTGTGTTAACAGTTTCATATTCATGAAAATGTTTTTAAAATGAATGCAGTAAGTTTTCAGCGTTAAATTTAATATACATTGTTATCCAAATGTTTGGCGTGCGTAATTTTTTCCAGTGAATATTGAATTTATAAAAATTACAGGACATTTAGTGACTATTTAATCATTAATATATATTAATATGTCTTTGAAATAAAAAAGTATTTTATCTACAAATATGCGGTACAGTGATACTTACCGCACTGATTTACGTGCGGTAAGTAGTACATTACCGCACGCCACGCTATAATATTTTACCACACGCCATTGTCATTAATTCAATACAACACAACGATGATTACTTAATACCAGTTGCAAGTATTGTTGAAACGTTGCTGATATTAATATGATTTTAAAGGTGAAACGTCAATACAAAATCATTACTTTTGTTGATTTTTAAAAGACATATGTGGCTACCGCATGTTTGTAGATAAAGTATCGGACGCGAATGATTGCAAACCTCGCCTCACCGGCTCGAATTGCAACTTTCACTCGTGTGCGTTAATAACCTACTTCCACACTTATTATATAATATACTACTAGAGATGGGATAAAATCGCTATCGCGATTTTTTCCCATTTCTAGCCTTACCGGGGGTCCAGGCTCGGCCTTCGACGTTCGACCTCACTTTGTCTGGCTCACCCTAGACCATTAACTTTTTTTATACACCCTATATACTAATATTTGAATTTCCTGCTGTTTTTTAAATTTTACTGGTAGCCACGTTTTTCTGAGTAAATATTGAAATCTACTGCGCATGATTTTTCCTCTTATTAGATCATACACTTTTTCTATAAACACCAGGATTATCTACTGCTCATGATTTTTCTTTACCCGTTAGGTTACTTTCTTGTCTGGCTCACCCTATACCATTAACCTTTTTTGTACACCTTGTATACTAATATTTGAATTTTCCGCTAATTTACAAGAGAGACCTCTTGCGGCTACGTCGGCAACGACAAGCTCTTGGGTGTGGCAAGCAAGAGGTCTCTCTCTTACAACCGTGTCTCACGCTCGGCTTACCTCTTACGCTACTCTTATCTCCCGATAACTACGCCGCATAGGTACTTATGCATAAATGGCACTCTAACAACCCCTAGGGTCTGATCGTTGAGGGCTCGCTAATATTAAGAAGTTTGGTGCCCCCTGAACGGCTGTCATTTAGGCATTTTTATTGTGTATGTAAAGAACTACTGATAATGCATTTTTGTGAGGTTATATTGGCAGCTGTGTGGCCCCATTTACGCTTGTGAAGAGGTTGACTGCCGTTTTGATAGTCGGGCACTTTCTTTTGACTGCTGGTGTTGAGTTCAGTGGGGCTCACTTTAAGGCCCCATTCTGTAATGGTATGTCGAAAGCGAAGCACTACGAGGCCCCATTTCGACCGGAGTTCTATGGGGACGGCAAAAGCCATAAGGGGTCCCCTGTTTTGGGGGGCGAAGCCCAGTCTCAACTGGCGCCATGCCTACATTTACATAAGGCAAACGTTTGAAATTAAACTGATTATAATTCTTAGAATTCAATTGCCTTAGAATTTTATCCTTAGAGATAAAGTGGATCTTTTCCATATACCCCTCTGTGATATGTTGGAATTGTAAACATTATTTTTATTTATCAAATTTCCTTAACTCCAAATCACACTATTAAATTATTGGTCCTCTCTTAATAATTTAATGTAGGTAACTCCACCTTTGGACATAAATTTCCTAAAATCTTTTGAAAAGGTCAGGTTCAGTGCTGAAACTGGGGTATGATCAGTTGCGATCTAAAAGTGATGGAAAAGCAAGGTGAAATATGTTTAATATCTTTATATAACATCAAAATTACTTATTTATGTCATATTTTTTTGTTTGTGTTATTTAATGTTGTCCTATTTCCGCAACTAAGGCCAATCGCTGATGCCAGGAGACGAGCAACCCCCAACCTGAAAATTTTGCCGAACCCCTACTTTTAGTCGTGAGGAAGGGATATTTTACTTGCCTATTATTTCATAAACAAGGGACCTCCGGCTTTACATCCTATCCGATACACAACACGGGTACGTCTTTTACACAGATTTCGCTTAAATTTTTATATCTTGTGTGAATTCACCGACGTACATGCCGCTGGAAGGTGAGGGCAGCTATCGCCAGTCTTCCCTGCATGGTCACCCATCCAAGTACTAACCGCGACCTACCTTGCTTGCCCCTCTTCTTTTTTAAACTATGAAATTATCGTCGTATCGATACTCATAATGAACACAATTTTCGGATACGATATCTCACTTCGATTCATTTAAACTTATACCATATTTACTATTACTATTTGGTCAATTTTTTAATTTTTCGAAAGTGAAAAAGTACTCCAGGAAATACGAAATAATTTACTTTATAAAGTAAACTAAACTAAATATCTAAAGTCACACTTTATTTAAATAGTTACCTCGAACAAATTTAATCATAATTCCTCCCTGATATATTTTCTTGCATTTTCATGCATCGTAAGCTTCACTATCTAAATATTGTAAATGGAAATAACGCTAACTATTACTGTAGTTTTTAATTTTTTTGTGGGATTACGAGTTTGTTTGAGAAAATCTGCGTAGGTATAAAACTTACGCCATTAAAGTTGGACTTGATACATTTTTCATCTAACTGGGAGACAGCGTGTCTGGGGAAGTTTTTGTGAAGTTAAAATGGAACACAAATGAAAAATGTAACATTAATAAAACATATAAATGGGATGACAAATTTTGTATGTATTTTAATAGAAATAAGTACCTATAAAAACATTAGCTACATTAGGAATAGCTACGATATAAGGATAAATAAGAGCTTTAATTTGGCAGTCAACTTCAATAAATTTAGAACGTTTATGTATCTGAAAATAAATTGGCTTTTGAACAAATAAATTTGCGTCATATATCTTTGTAAGCTTTAACTGTAAACCTATCAGTTACACCTCTTGCCTCGACGGTGGTATATCATTATATAAGAATAATCTCGCACGGAATCTCCCATGGTAGAATAAATAAGTTTGGTATTACAGTCAGTATCAGTATTACATTTAAAGGTACAGTGAAAGCTGGTCGTCAAAGAAAGGTGTGTAGAGAAGAAAAGTAATTTTAATATAATATATGTAAATACAGGGTCCTTCTCGGTAAATGGCCTATTAAACGTATCAGAAGAACCAAACATCATATAATTCTGAAATTTTGTATACGGGGGTTATCAAAGATGTTCTCTTGTAAGCCATGTAGGTCCAGGTCCACTCTTTTAATCTGTACTAAAATGCCGGCGTTTTCTGTAGACGGCCATAAATTAACTTCATGTGCGGTGAATGCAAAGATTATAAACTTTCGTTTATACTCGTTGCGCTGAACGGACATATACGAGGGCGGTCGGTGGCTTCACACATATCCGTGGCCGTCGCAGTCAGTGCCTGCTCACCGGAGAACTCGTCAATAAAGTGGTGTGGTGTCGGCAAAAGAGGGATTTGTGACCGGGGCTGGCAACTGACCTTACTGTTTAGAATATATTTATACTGTGCATATATGTCTTAGCACTGTCATTGGCATGTAATTATTGTACCTGGTTAAAGAAATCACTGACGTAGTTTTCCACATAACACCAATCAATGAACCGTGAATTACTACCAATAAAGCGGGCTATATGGAATTGGCCCTCTGTCACCATTCATACTATTTTTACATTTAGCAATTTCCAAACTCTGCTGAGAGTTCTACTCTCTGTAGAGTTATTTCTGGGCCTATTTGCATAAACTGCTTCACTGTAGATTGATTTTTGGAAATGTTTACTGGCTTATAATTTTTGTCAAAAGTCAGTTTAGTGTACATACTGCAAAAGTAGAATGATGTAAGGTTTAATAGTAAATAAATATTATGTAATTACAGCCATCGGCAAATTCAAATTAAAATCAATCCCTAAGGCCTCAGTATCCATTTGATTCGTTTTATTATATGCTATAAGAAGAGATACACAATTGTATAACATATATTTATATTCACATTAGTTCTATTTACTAAAAAAATAGATTTACAACTTAATTAACACATATTTCCATGTCTGCTTTTAACAATGGCTAACAGCGCTTGCTGGTGCTCATCATAGTTGCGGGCAGGAGCGGGTAGTTGTTCCGACAGGAGGGTATCATAAATATTCAATTGGGTTAAAATCTGATATTTGCGGTAGCCCATCCACCACATCAGTATTTATCTCGGGCAAATATTCAGTACGCTAGGACTCTAATTCTAACAATCACCTTATTAAGTCCAAGGAATTAATATTCTACAGGCTCTTTACATAAACAAATGTTAATGTATGTTGTTATGTAATATATATGGTACGAGGTCGTGTGAAGGGCGGATTTACGGGGGGGGGATAGTGTAATTACCCCCCCATGAATTCAAATTTTACTCTAGCAAAACGCAAAAACGTAATTATTTAAAAAAAAACATAAACGTACTTCACTTGAGGAGGTTTTATTAAACGCTTTTATTTGCTATTTCATGTTTGTTCAAAGACAAACGTACCTATCTAAATGCACAGGTAATTGACAATTTTTTTAAAAATGTGGTTCTTTGGGATACCCCCCCCCCATGACGAAAAGCTAAATCCGCCCTTGGGTGTTGTTAAATTTTTGCATTTAGTGAGTAAGCAACAGTAGAAGTTAAAGTTTATCTGGACCTCACCGAAAAAATTTCTAGGGAAAATTCTTCAGTAGTATAGAGTATATAAGCACAATTGAAACCGTATAAAAACTAAAAGCCGACAAAAACAGTCGATATCTCTTTATTGTACATGGACGGAGGTAGAAATGTTTGCTATTAAGAAAATGTTATAGAGATCGTTTTATAAGAATTGTATTCATTTTTATTACTTTTTGTTTATTAGATACCTATTATTCATGTAGCCAATAACATATTTTATTATTGTTAAGTATTGATTATGTTTATTATTGTTATTTTTATTGTTTATGGAACAAAACTAAACTACGCTTGGTAATTGGTATTTACGCGCTGCACTGGAAAACTATTGATGATATTTCAGCACTCGGCACGGGAAGCAAAAAAATGATTTACAACCCAGCAGACCAGTCTGTTTATTCTCTTTACATCAGCGCGCAGTTGTAGATAGTTCATCGGGCTGATTAGATTTCCAGTGTATAACAAACATGTACAGTTTTAGTTACTATTCTAATCGCGATACCATTGCTAAATACATAGGATTTAATATCAAGATAAGTGCGCACAGTCCTGTGTCTTAACACTGACCAGTTTGAATTGTGCTTATATACACTATAACTGTTGACGTGATTGTTAACCTGTATATAGAATACATAGATGGCAATAGTTTAGCAAAGTTTATAGTAAAATATAGTAATTCACCCTCGCCCCAAGCTGACTAGAGCAATCATTACTGTTATACATACAGTGAGTACGCGTAGGTTGGAACAAATTCATTTAAAATTTAGGGGTTTGTTTTTTGGAAAAACGTTCGGACACGTCGGTTTTTATTTTTGGCTGCAGTTTTCCTGATGGTAAATTCATGTACACAAGGTGGCCCAAAAATATGTTACAACCATCAACTTCATTTTTTCAATTTGAAACAGCTAGTTTTTATTTCATTTTTAAATTCTGCATCGAATTCTAAGTATATTTCATGTACCATGTCCTATACCCAAACTCAACATTTGAAAAGAAAACCCATTCAGAACTTGAAGTTCGACTTGCCTATTCAAAGGTTTTTAATTTGATTTTTTGTTCTGTTTTTCTAATAAATCGGTTCTTTTCAGACCACATAAATTTTGTTTCAGTTATTGATATGTCCAATCGTCAATGTTTCGATAACTGTTGAGTTTGGCTAAAGGACATTGTACATGAAACAGAGATGGGATAATATATAATTAATAGACATATAATTAATAGATATATTACATTATGACTTTAACAAATTACAAGTAGCGGTTGCATAAGTATTTTTTCCGGTTCTCAGTTCCAATACATTAAATTAATATTTTAGGGTACCTACAACTCTTGAATATTCATGTATTTCGTTAGGAACAAAAATGCGAAGCGATGTAAAAAGAGTTTGGAATTTCTTGGATATCCGCCGGTTTTAATAACATAAATGTATATTATTTATGATTTTATTTATTTACAAATCTCCTATAACAATAAAACTGTACTGAATAACAATGATGCATTACTTGGATATGAGTTGTTCATAAAAATATTATATACGGTGTGTTAAAATAAAACTGATCATATATGTTTCTTGTTGTCTATTTGAACAATGTTTTGCCCTAAAACTAAATTCCAAAAGGTGTATTCGTGAAGTAATGTAACATCGGAGATAGAAAATAATATGAAAGTAGAACTTGTTGCTCTTGGCAGTTACCAAATCGTACTTTTTGGAAGTACTAATTAAGTACTTAATATATAGCAAAATAGAATCAACTTTTATTCAGTTATGTCAAAGCCACCTGAATTTTAGACCCCTACTTCAAGCAGTTCAAGACTTTCTTGTTGGAAATATAACTGCCCCTCTATTTTAGCTTCACAAATGGCAGTCATTCAATATTTTTTACGGCGTTTACGGAAACTTTTAAAGTTACCCGCCTACATTGGCATTGCCATAAAATACGGACCCCGTTTTTGCCGACACTGTTAGTTTAGGAACTGACCGTAACATTTGTCCAAGTCGAAAAGTTTTCCAGTTCTGGAGCTATTTGTAATATTATTTGCTATAAGCTTTACATAAGTTAAAGGGTTATGATGAAAATGTAAATGTCTCTAGCCATTTCGCCTGTAATTCTGGTGTTCCACTCGTACAGATATTTTACGCTTTTCTGAAGTGTGCCTGTAAAGTTAAAACTTTCGTAATAACCGTTTTGGTTTGAGGGTTTCAAATATCCAAATCCTTTTATGTACACTATAAATATTATCAGTTTTATTTATGGTTCTCTTATTTACGGGTGATAAGTCTCCACGTGCATTTCTTCTCAAGTGAAATCTCTTTTATAATGGAAAACTAATAAATATATATTGATATTTTTTTACTACTTATCCTTACTATCTACAGTAAGTTTGCATAAACCAATTAATAGCTAATAAGACATCGATTGACAATAAATAAATAAATCAACAATTTCCCTTTAACTGTTTGTAATATAAATTTATATACAGTGAGGACATAAAGTCCGTCCCCCCCCCCTCTAATTTTTTAACCACTGGATAGATTGTGATGAAATTTGGAACGATAATATATGACTAAATTCTGCATTTTTTGACACATCAATGACCGCTCTAAATGTCAAAGTGACAGCTGGGCGCGCAATAGCAACATTTTGTTAAATGGAAATGGGGGTCGAGTAATAACTCATTTTGAAGCTATTTTTATGCTCAAAACATCCCGCAATTTTGAGAACATTTGGTTCAGTATTTTCCAAATAAAAACCAGTAATATCGATTTCTGTTATATCATTTTTTTACATACATATTACAAATTATTGTAAATTATTCAAAGCAAAACAGTAATTATTAAAAGTAAACAAATAACAATAAACCATCCCTACCTTAAAATAACCTAAATTAAGAAATTATGAAATAATTTAAATTAAACGTAAAGGCAGAAACAAATTTAGAAAACACGTGTTACTTCAAAAGATGTTGAAAATGACCACCATGAACCTCCTCATAAATAAATGTTCCACGGGTAAGTTCTATTATAAAGATTATGTGGTAAAAAGATTATGTTATAAACTGATATTATTGGTTTTTATTTGGAAATTACCGAACCAAATGTTCTCAAAATTCGGGGATGTTTTGAGCATAAAAATAGCTTCAAAACGAGTTATTACTCGACCCCTAGTTCCATTTGAAAAATGTTCCTTTTGCGCGCCCAGCTGTCACTTTGACATTCAGAGCTGTCATTGATGTGTCAAAAAATGCAGAATTTAGTCATATATTATCGTTCCAAATTTCATCACAATCTACCCAGTGATTCAAAAATTAGAGGGGGGGACGGACTTTATGTCCTCATTGTATATAAATTTATATTACAAACAGTTAAAGGTCCTTGTAAGTGAAAAAACCTTCCATTTTATAATATAACTATCTGGACATTCAAGTCAATATTATGTTGCACAACAACATTATTGCTATCATTAATATTTTTCTTTAGAACAAATATACATTTTTTATTTTTAGTCTGCTGATCTAACTTTGAATAACCCAATTATGTAAAACTGCTATTTTCATATATGGCAAAACAATTGTTTATTTCCAACTTCTAGAGGTACATTATTCAAAACATCGTGATAGTTTAAACAAATAATGCAAATAAAAATCCCGTGAACTTTTAGTCTACAGACAAGTCAACGAGAGTAAATCAAGTTAACGAATACACAAAACTGCATGTTAATTCAGTTTACATAGGAAACATTGAAATTCTCAATGTTAGCTCAACATTTAGCATGCACATATCATATCACTACTAGTTGGTCCTAAGGTTTCATATACACAACTCTTCAATATACATTCTGGATAGAAAGAAATAAAGTTGTTACAATTTTTTGAGTTTATATCGAATTTTTAAAGATAGATTGTAATTATTATAGACTTTTATTTCAACTAATCCTTAATGTCAGTAGTGAAACAACGTCAATGCAACAATTTGCATAACAATTATTTTTTTCCGGTAACTCGGCCCTACCGAACCACGTATCGGCCATCCTTGCCTACTAAGCTCGGTTTTCAGTTAACTTCTGGATCATAATATAGTTATTTGTTTAACTAGTACCAAAAATACACGATTTCGGGACGAGGGAAAGGGTTGCCAGACGACACGTGGCGGAGTCCGGCAATTTTACGAGTCTCGAAAACGTATTTTTTGTACGAGTTTAACATAATATTTTTTTTCCAACCGCTTCTAATTAGCTCCTCCAGTTTACCGATTCATCGAAGTCACTATCTGTTTCTATTTTCCTATCATGTATTTTCCTATTTAATTAAACTTCAATATATTATATGACATGCAATGTCAATGTCAAATTACTTTTCGGTACTGTACAACTGTACAATAATCTCTTTTTTGGTCCAGTTGCTATGACGATCTCAAACAGTCGCGAAATGGCCCTCTTTTTATACAAAATATGTTAATGATATAGTAGTGGCGTTCGGTAATTACCTCAGATTGATCTTTTTGGTCCGTATCGTTCATTAATTACATCTAGAGGTAGGGGAGGTAAATCTTGATCGTTCAGAAATTAAATCAGATCGATCAGAGCAAGATCTGTTTGCTCGAAGCATTTTGGTCGAGGAGAAAAATTAATCTGAGTTTGTGAGGTTGTGGTGGTCATGGTTGTCTTTTTGAAGTTGTAGTTGATTGTAGTTTAGTTGAATTGTCATTTTTAGGAAATGGAGAAAGGAGTAGATTTACAATTATTTGATCCTGAACAACAAAAATTATTTACAATAAAATAAAAGAAACATTTATCACACTTTCTTCAGCGAGGTTTTACTTTTTTCCAAAAAATTTGTACATTCTTCATCTTCACCTTCAAAAATTATTTCATATTCTTGGACTGCATTTAAAATGGTTGATTTTATAATATTCATTATTTAAATAATTCGAAATAGCATATAAACAAACCGTCAACAAAGTCAAAACAGAAAAGGTGAGGTTATATTATGCCTTATATAATCGATTTCGTTCATTTATTTTATATTTGTCCGTCTCATCTGGAATCACGTGACTGTAATCTCGTCGCATCCGTGAGCATATTACCGAACGCAACTAGTGTCTTATTCGTATGGTTGGAAAAAAATAATATTTAATACACTAGAATGGGTGAGTCATCTATTGGTTTTCTTCTTAGAAAGGTAGTGCGTCTTTTTTCGACATTGGCAGTACTGACGCATTTGACATATTCACAGATGTGTATTATCAAACCTCCGCTGTTAAAAATGGATCGTTTGACGCTTGAACAATGCTGGTAAATATTGAAAAATTATTTCCAAAGTGAGTGTTGTGTTGCAGAAACTATGCGAAAGTTGAGAAGAACTTTTGATCGAAGGGAAACCCCATCAGCGGCTGGTGTAGACAAATTTAAGAAAGTTCGTGAAATTGGCATGCTTGTGGATAATGAAAGGTATCCGCGTACCCGTCCGGTGCGCATAGCCAAAAGAATTGCTGCTGTTGCCCAAAATATGCATGAAAACCCAAGAACCTCAACTGTCACAGAGCACAACAACTGAACATTAGTCGCGCTTCTCTAAGGAGAATATTGCATAAAGACTTTGGATTATTTGATTGCAAAATGCAACTCACTCAAGAGTTAAAGCGGAATGACCATGAGAGTCGTTATTGCTTCTCTGTATGGGTTTTAATTGAGCTGGAAAATGATGTCGATTTTGTTCGCAAAATCATCTTTTGGTTTTGTCAATAAACAGAAATGTAGGATTTGCGGTTCTGAAAATTCACACGTAGTCGTAAAGAAGCCAATGACTGCTTGGTGTGGGATTTGGAGTAGGTGGCATCATTGGTTACTACTTCTTTCAAAATGAAGATGGTAAAAACGTTACGTTAAACGGAATATGAAAGAGAGAAATGGTAAACGATGATTTCTATGGCCACGATTAGACGATTTGGACTTGGACGAGCTTTGGTTTCAACAGGATGGCGCAATGTGCCACATCAGCCGTGCAACAATCGATATTTTGCGAATCAAGTTAGGTAACCGTATTATCAGCCATTTCGGAGACGTTCCTTAGCCTTTTGCAATTTGAAACCATTGGACCATTTTTTATGGGGAAATGTTAAGGATCATTGTTACTCCGATGATCCACAAACAATTGACGCACTTCAAGAAAACATCCATCAAGCTATTCGTGAAATAGAGCCCCAAACAATCACCAATGTTCTTCAAAATTGGGTGAAAAGGAAGGGCTCCTCCCAAGCCAGCCGTTATACCCATTTAGCCGAAATCATTTTTCTAGAATAAATCAACAATAATTTAAAAACATTCAACGGTGTAGTTGTAATAACAATTCTAAAAAGAAACCAACATAAGGTCCTTTATCTCCTTATCTCAGAAAGTATAAGAGATTGAGAAAAATGTAAACACAAATTTTTTTTATTTTTATCAAAATGTTTCTTTTTTATTACTTACTGTATACCTACGTGTTCTTTACTTTGTCTGATTCAGGCATCAAATTTCTTATTTTCTTATTTTTAATGGCAAACTCTGGATCTGACTGCACTTGATAGAATACTTGGTCAACATTGTTAAGGATACCATATACCTGCATTTTACTAGTTATCAAGAAGTAGCATTTAAAGAAAAAATCTTGGAAAAATGCTGCTCTAAAAATTGAACAAAAGACAATTAAAAAAGTGTAAACTGGGTTTAATTTGTAGACAATTAGATATATGTATAAAATACTTCACTGTATAGATATTTCCTTATTAATAAACAGAGTCTTATTGATTCTTGTAATTTTAGCTATTATTTAGTATTTATATATTTATGTAGGTATTAAAGTCATAATTTTGATCAGATGTATGTCTTCATACTTATTATGAATATATTAGCTTATTATAAACAGAAAAACTCATATTTTCGTCATTTTAGGTTTAAATATAAAATATACTTGTTTGAACCATCTCTCAAAAACATCCTGTATATCAATAAGGTATATTTTACCGTTATACTTAACGGTGAAATATAGGTATAGGGTAACATTGTCGACCTAGAATTGTAAGGGAAGTTTAAAAATTTTAAGAAATGTGAGATTATAAAAAAAATAAGTAAAAGTAAAAAACTTCTGTATTTAATTTTGTCTCTACATCTTATACTTTCTGAGATAAAGAGATAGATGGTCTTATTTTGGACACCCTATAGGTACATGTTTTTAAGTTTAATATAATACAATGGCTTACATTTAACAGCAGTAAAATCTATTGTTTTTCTACGACAACCGCACGTATATGTGCACCTCTAAGGTTTTTTGGTTCCAACACTTTTATGGTGATTAGAATTACCCATGTTGAATATTTTTTTTCTTTTGTCTGATTTTAAAAAAATAGTTACATCGCTCCATAAATTAATAATTTTTAAGTTTTGTAATAGTTGAAAGTTAATTTCGTCTTATATATTTTTGCAAATTAAACGTAATTTTTATATTCTTTAGATTTTGGTGTTCTAAGTTGTTCAGTCTTACTAACCAATAAGGTTCACAATAGTTTATTAAAACTTATTTTCGATTAAGTTTTCATGGTGATAGGTACACTAACAAGAAGAACAACAATAGAGGTACTGATGGTATTCCACTTTCAAGAAAATATATTTTCGGCAGGATGTAAAAGTTTATTTAAAAGAATAAATTGACAGATCGATAACAAATTGCTGCCAGAAATCAATCTTTTTCTTAATAAAATGTTTCGTGCAGCAATTATTTTGTTTTATCAATTTTTGTAGTTGCTGTGCTTTCCCATTGACTAATGGACGACCAATGTATACCTTATTAACAATCCTTGAGCATGTCAGATGCAAACATAGCACTAGTGAAGAGGATGTCGGTCTCTAGGTAATACTGCTAGTCCTGATATCCATGCCAACCTCTAGGGCTCGCAAGTAACTCTGTAGGCAATCTTATGTAGCGTTGATATATCTCGACTTAATTTACTTAATAGAAATGCAAATATTTACAAGGTAACCATTATTACCTTAATTATTTAACTGAAGCTGCATACATCTGTATTTTAATTACATTATAAATAAATTTTGATATAGAAACATAACTAAAAGTATTCGTTATGTATAGTTGATGAATATATTCTTTTTGTTACAATATTTATTTAAATGTTCTTCTTCATTCCATATAAAACATTATTCTGTCCAAAGAATTTTAAATACAAAATTAGAGATAATAACAGATATTAACAATTATTATTACAATTATTTTAGTGAACTAAATTATTGTATTTTTAACTGTTACAAATACTAATAGCTTTTAAAGAAAATTGCACTTAATTCCACTCATAATAATTCAGGGTATATTTCATATCTTCCAAATAAATTTTTAGTCAACAAAGCGCAAAATTTATTATTCCATTTATTATTTATTGAAAATGACACATCTGGTGTTATATTAACATTCTTTTTATTAAAGGGAATGATGGTTTATTGATTATATTTTGAAAACGAACAACAAAGGAAATGGTATTTTGCATGAAATTTATTGAGTTATTTGTTTTATATACGCTATTGTGTGTTAATGAAAACAGATTGTTACATAGCCCTAGAGTATTGCCTCAATTTCTGCTCGTTTTATTGTTCTTGATTATAGTATTTTTATTACAAATTCGATTTGACTGAAATCGATACTGTCAGCCACAAATTGATTGAAATTAAATATTTAATAATTTTTAACTATATTTTCAGTATTGATATTAATCTGAATTTATTTAACACCATGCAAATTAATAGCGAGTTAAAACTAACTTTAACATATTATAATGGAAGTTGTGACTTTTGGCATATCTTTCTTTCTATTGATATCAAATAATATGTATTTATAGATATTCCATAAAAAAAATAAACTAAGAGACATGTTATTGATTAATCTATATCCAAATATTATGGTCTAAAGTAGTTTCTGTTTTCTTTATTCACCATAATCTAAAAATGAACTCTGAGCATCAAATTATAAGTTCATAAGTTCTACATAAAGTTTAATGTAATTCCATGGTCTAAAGTAATTCCATGCTCTTTAACGTCAAATTGCTATTCCTAACTATTTATAGATTAATTCGGCAATCGATTCTATATTAGAGAAAACTAACACATTGGAAATATTTGATTCCAAATCTATGGACAGTTCACTAGATGGTATGTTACTTATTATATCGATACATGGCAATAACAATTTAAAAATGCGCCAATATACTTTCCTAGGCTATGCTAAGGCACCACTTAAATTCAAATGTACTAAAAACACTGAAACAAAGGAGCAGGTATGCAGCATTAAATAAACGGCTGGATTTGTATAAAAAATTCTTTAAAATTGGATAACTTTACAACGCTTTCATCAAACGCAAAAAATGATAGGGTTAAAGAAAGAACCTAAAGGGACTTTTATTGCCACAAGAAAATATGGATAGTTCCATTTAAAAAATGTTTACTTTTCCGCACATTACTTTTTTGACAGACCCTGTATATGTTTCCCTAATTTTAAAATTGACGTCATTGACGCCCCATTGACGTTCCTCAACCTCACTTTTTCTGTAAGTTCTAATAATCATCAAAAAGTTTGTAAAATTAACAAACAAGTGACTATTTTTTCATGTATCGTTTTTTTTTAACAAGCAAAAACTTATGTGAAAATCATATTTTAGTCACATCTACACAGTAGATGTAAGTGACGATAAATTTACATACTATTTTCAAAAACTTATACACGTCATATTATGTATTGTAGTTATTATTTTATTTTATTTTATTTTATTTTACGTTTTTCACTTACCATATGAGCAACACGTGAGCAGTTCATACTATTTATATATTTGATATTCCATCGCCGTCTTTTGTACACTGGATAATATCAAATTTCCTGGCAATATATAAAAATAAAATTGCCCGTCGGTGGACCACATAAAGAAGTGAGTGAGTATTACAGTTGTGAGCCGCCGATGTGTTTTAAAAGGACAATGGGATACATTTTGTTGGCGGAGAAGTATTGTTTAAGCTTGTTTTAGCGTAAAAATGCCGTATATTGCGCTCGGCTGAGCTAGTATATCTCCCTTCCGCATCAAAAATCACACATTATTGATACGAAGCATTCTATTTCATGGTCATTTTAATCACGACGAAAGGCTTTCCAGGATTATTTTGAATTAATCCTAAAACAAATTGGTCAAATTACTTGTCTAATTCTGATTTATTATTTCAACGGCTAAAAGTAATTGGCAGTAGGTATAGAGGATTATTAAAAATGGTGGTTGATTAATCCCTTCAATATGGACGTGCAAATTAATAATATAGTGGAAATTTTATATCTGTTTAATTTTATAGTATTGTAGACAACTTAAATTCTGATGACAAAATAGTGTATTAAAAAATATTTCATTTAAATAGCCATACGTTGAACGTTTTTTTAAATAGTATAATACAGTAAATTCCGTTTTTAAAGTATTCCAAAAAATTGAAATATCTCATAAATGTGACGATCTGTGTTTTTTCTGGTCTAAATTTTTACACTTTATGACAATATGAAGATGTGTGACGTATACTTCGATTTGTAGATACAAAGTGTTTATTTGACGCCTAATCGGGTTCTCTTTTGATTTGCCTCGGGCGCCAGTTCCTGTTTATAGTGCAGAAACACCACTACTCAGTCAGCTACAGTGAAGATACGGTACGCCAGGCAGTCGTTGAGGAAAATTAGACTTCACACACACAACTATGAAAAATACACCAGTAAACCTTAGATGCATTTATTTACATAAACCTACTATGTACAAAGTTAAAGGGAAACTAATCCAAAAGCAACCATGCATTGTAAGTGCAAGTGCAAGTGAAAATAAACACAAGCGGGATTAATTCACAAACGGGATGGTAACAAGCTAAGTAAGATCATCTACCAGGTGAGAAAGCAATGATTGAGCAAATAATAAGGAAAATGTTAAGCAAATTACTACTACCCCTTGGCTATTTTCTATAAGTTATATTTGTTGTAATCAGGTTCAGACTGGAATAGAAGTAATTAACCACGACACTTAGTTCAAATACGAAGGATGGGGGCGCAACGTGTCTTTCCTAAGCTCATGGGCCGGCGACAATAAAGCTGAAAGAGAAGTATGGCCACGACTCTTAGTTCCGACACGAAGGATGGGGGCGCGTCGCGTCTTTCCTAAGCTCGTGGACCGCCGACAATAAAACTGAAAAGATGAGTATGATTAACACAATAGCCGAGGTTCGATTCCATCTTTGAAGTTTTTCCCTAAAGCTCACTTCCTTAACGGTTCTGGCCACTCCTCTATCTGGTCAACGCTCGGGCAGTATGCTGGGCTTGTCCGCTAGTTCTCAGGAACTCTTCTGACAGGCAGTAGGGAACTATCGGTACCTTCGCAATAGTTCGAATTCCTAACTCAGAACTATTTCTTACTTCTTAATCCTTCGGACAAGTAACAGCTGTGGCGACAGGCAGGACTGGTCTCGTTGCTGGACGGCCATCGATTCAATGTTCGAGTTGGTTCCTGTTGACTTGAACCAGCGAACCTCGGACATGCGCAGTGTCGAAATCGGACTTTTAGTGGAAATCGGAAATATTAGCTCACTACTAAACAGTAGTCGGCGAAATTTTCCTAAGTATCCAATTTGTAATTTGTGTTTACTTACTATTCCTTATCCTCGTGGCAGCTGCTGGAAATCGGACTTGGTAGGTTCTTATACCCAACAAACAGGTCGTGAATGATAAAAAATGTAATTTTTGTGGACTTAGAATATTAGACAAGAACCGGCAAAATTATCCTTAAGTGAGAATTGGTTTTGATATAAAAAATTCCACTTGACTCGGTTTTGGTACTTAGCAATTTTACTTAGTGAAAATTGATTGCAGAGGCAGCGGTCGACAGGATTGGAACGATGTACGGCGAAGCAGAGAATAACTGGTAAGTCCTTTGGGCTGATCTGGCCAGCATAGCAGGCATAAGGATGCGAGTGCGTGCTCCTCTCTTCGGGCCGGCGGCGTGGTAATTTGTATTTCTCTGGTCTTAAATGTTGTTTCAGATAAATAAAAATAAAAAGATAAAATAAATGATTAAATAAAATTTGCTTCATTACAAAGAAAGCTATTTCGCTGGATCAAACCTTAACAGAAATTGGTCTTCGTACATAATAAGAGCGAAAAATACAATCAGCCACTGAAATTTGTTTAACGGCAGATGCTAGTTTTCAAGAATTCTTTACTTTAATGTACTTTCTCTCAACCTCAACCAAATTTTATGTTAATGTTTGAGACGATACGGGACGAAATAACAGTGTGATATAACTTTCTAACCAAACGGTGTGATATGATAAATTATAACTTGAGGTTTAATGAAACTTTTTATATACAACCATACAACACAGCATCAATGCAAAAAACCACCTTTGTTGAGGGTTTGAGTATTTATAATCAGTTACCAATGGCGATTAGAACCTGTACAAGGATAAATACAGTTAGGAGTAGGTTAAGAAAATTTTATTTTTAGGAGGATATATTTCGATTTTGTATTACTATCGATACTGTAATTATGTACTGTTATAATAGCTATGAAGCTAATAAAGTTCTATTCTATTCTATTCTAAATATAATATTATGTAGAGGACAATATAAAACAAGGTAAAAGTGAACGAGGGATGAGGGAGAGGAGATGAGACATTTCTGTATATACAGTGTGCTTCACATTTCAGAAATCCATATCAGTAACTGTTTTATTATTGCACATAGATATCAGAGTGTATTCTCAGTGTTCTAACAGGATTGTTATGCGTTATTGTAAAGATTATTTTGACCCTAACGACCCTAATGGCCCTGACCGACCCGGTATCCTGGATACCGGATACGTCAATAATAATAGAATAAACTGAAGGTCCACTTAAATTTTCCGTTTCCTGTTTTTTACTATATTAATGATTTTATAGCATTCTCCTTGTTCTGGGTATAATGTCAATGATTTTCTTTTTCTTAAATCGGAAACTCAGAATATGTACTTATTCATACGCTTAATGTGTTAGAAAGTCATAAATTCATTAGCTATGGGCGCTAACTGCTCACAGGCTCTAAGAAGTCTTTATTATTAACACATTTCTGTTATAGTATGTAGTAAGTAAATATTCACTGTTTTAAAATTATTTCCAAACATACAGTATTCAAAGTATTGCAATGCAGTGACGCGAATAAAACATATTTTTCGACAACAACGTATAGGTATGGAATATCCTATGTGTGTGCATATTATTTCATATTTTCATAGCAGATCGTTCTCTTATAAAGACAATCATGTGTAAAGGGATTTATGGGTCTGTCTCTAATACCTACCAAGGAAGATATGACCATAAGCAATTAGTATTTACAAAATATCAAAATAAGAATTAAGTCAACTAGAATTTTAAAATAGTTTTATTTACAGATATAATATCAACCTGATAATGAACAGGCTTGAAGGGGGTTGCAACCTTTGATGTGAATATATCACTGACGTAGTTTTCCACAACACCAAAATACTATACTGCACTCAACGCGCGTTTCGCCAACCAAGTTGGCATCATCTGGAGATTATTAAAACAGTTTTAATCATCTCCAGATTATGCCAACTTGGTTGGAGAAACGCGCATCGAGTGCAGTATAGAGTTTTGGTGTTATGTGGAAAACTACGTCAGTGATATAATGAACAATAATAATTAAATAATGAACATAGATAAAATAAAGGAGAAGTATATTTTGAATCGCAAACAAAACACTACAGTTTTAGGAAAAGCATTTACATTAGAAGAATTTTAGATTCGACATTTTATTTAGGAATATTAGGTAATTCTTTTGTTGGTAGTATATTTAAACGCCAGATGAAATCATCATGATATTTTTTTGTTATTAAACAAAACTTCTGATGCTATATCACATTATTATGTGCATGTAAACCTTAGTTTACAGGCATCTTTTTTTATAGTTCCCGACTTATAGCAATTTTTTATGTCAAGACGAGACCCATCTCGACTTTTCGTTTTATTTTTTGAGAGAAGTATAAACACAAAAATGATGCTACTTATGAAAAACTCTATATAACTGTCTATGTAGTATATTACTGGTTAGTAAAATACGCATACCTAAGTATCCTAAATATGTTAAAAACGTGTGTGTGTGTAACTGTTTTATTTTTTAATTTACGATGTGATATTTCATCCAAAACATGTACACGGATGTAATCACAATTACAAGTTTTGGAAAACTGACTATGTATGGATTCCTAAGTTATATTTATGTAAATAAATAGGTACCTAATTTATTCATAATATTGTGAGTTGCGAAAATATTATATATTATTGTAATAACTATGAGTTCTATACCATGTATATCTTTATATTAATAATTCGTGTAATGTGTCTTTGTTGTTTTGATGCCGTAGTTAATAAAGCTATTTACTTACTCTGGAAATAGAATGATGTCACTCACTCAGTGGTACAAATCATATTATAATATTCCTCTTAATTTAGAAAGCAAGAAAATACACCTTTCGTTTTATCTCCCTTAATGTAAGTTTAAACCTGGGAATATTTTTTTATCTTCCTTAAACTGGCATTAAATAATAATATAATAATAATAATAATAATAATATCTCTACCCCTCATTCTAATCACAAGGATTAGCCCGAAAGTCTGAGACTTGTGTGGGAGAGGGGGCGGCATATTATTATTTCGCGGGCCGCATTTGCGCCTCAGGAATGACTTACGTTGGTAGGCCCTAACCACCATTCAGTGTTGGAATGAGGGAAACCTTGAAAACCTCATTAGTTAGGGGAACAAGTCAAACATCAACTGATTTTAATCTCTCACATTAACACCAAGTTGACATTCTTCCCATCCTAGGCCATCGCCAGGATAGTTGCCAAGCCATCCCTGCGAATAAGCCTTGATCTACGGGCAAACAATTTAATAAAAAATTGTTGGCGGAGTGGGAATTAGAACCCACGACCTCTGGGTTGAGCGATCGAGACGCTAAGCCCTGAGCCACCGGCCCGGTGGACAAATAAGGAGTAAAATAGCGTGCAAAGCAACAGGCAGATAACTAACTTTTTCTTGTATATGTTAATGAGATTAAATTTGTTTAAATAGTATAATAACATTTTCCATATTCTTCTTCGTCTTCTTCTTCTCCTGCGGGTCGCCTACCAGCATACCGGGCTTTCTGTAAACCTTAATTATAGGGATAGGTACTTCGTGAGAGGGCAGTGCCCTGTTATGAGCCCTACCACGCTCCTGAGCCGAGGTTCACTCATGCTCAGCATGTCTACAATTCTTCTCTGCAAAGGACGTTCCACGCCTTCGGAGCGCCTTCGCATGATTCTGCGCCGCGTTAGTAATTCTGTCTTCAGTGATTCCTATAATCTAGTTCGGCCCATTTTCCCAGAGCCGTTCTGGCAGCACTGTAAGCGACTCCTCAAGCTGGCTCCGATCCCATGAAAGCCATTTCAGATCCCTTGCTAGCAAGTTCATCTGGGCGTTCATTTCCTTCCATGCCTTTATGCGCTGGCACCCAACACAATCTAACCGTATTGGTATTTGCCAGTTCCACCAGCAATTGCGAACAGTCCCAAACAAGCCTTGAACTGATCTTGTTGGAGTCCAGAGCCTTTATCGCGGTCTGACCCTCAGAGGAGTTATATGTAGATGAGTTTACGTGTGTACCCTCTCCTCACATTCTCCGCCAAACATGCCATTATTGCAGAAATGTCTGCTTGGAATACCGTGAGATAAGTTCCCAGACTACACTTGTACGCCATCTAGATCTCAGCCCAAATACTCCAGCTCCTATTCCTCTGTCTGTTTTGGACCCATCTGACATTTTCCGTCACATAATGGGCTATGGAAATAATCAGGATTTTTGTCGATTCTGAGAAATTTGAAACGACTAGGCAGATACCTGCAAACATTTTCTGTGCCAATTTCTCGTATCCTAGTACTTCCATCTGTCCTGGGAATTATACACTTTTTTTTCCCAATATATATAAGGCTATTTTATTATTTTAAATAGTAAAACTTGGCCGTATTCCATAAAAAAGTCTTTTGCACAATGATTTCTTATCACTTCCAATTTCGCCGGAAATCATCGTCGGGTAACAAATCTCCTTGGATTTTTCAATGGGTTATCTTTGATTATAAAAGAAATTTTAGAAAAAATGCTCAAGACTAATGTTGGAAATATCTAATAGCTTTTAGCCAACGATTACGATTTCACTACACTTTTCCTCTCTTATTATAATACTCAAATATATTTCAGAAGACTGCAATTTACTTTCTTTTACTGCTTCTGTAAAGAACTAAACTCTTCTGTTATATAAACTTCTTCTATTAGTATATAGTCTACATACAATGATTCGTAATTCTACTAATATTCTAAAAGATCGAATAATGTCAACATTCCATTTGGAAAACTGCGTATGGGTAACCTAGTCATTATTTGTGTAAACGTTAGGTTTGGTAATAATAACCAACAGGTTATTATAATAAACTACCGTCTTAGGCGACACAAGTTCAAGAAGTGTTTAGTGCAAACACGTGTTTGTGGTGTTTTTTAATCAATCAGAATTCGTAACCGTCGAGCGTGATATAAACAGCGAATCACTTTAGAGCTCTAGAATTGATACGCTGATACGTATAACACATATTTATGTATGTTCACTTATTGCGGCCTAGGTTTATAAATCAGTTCATTTTAATAATGAATTGTGTGTAGAAATATTGAGACGGCTAATATCTATTGGATAGAAACATCATTTGGAATTTTTATATATAAATCCAGGAGCCATGATGTTTACAACTTTTCGTTTTACTACTACAACTATTTACGTATAGGATCCTGTTTAGAGACATTTAATTTAAGGCTCACTGTGGTCTAACATAGCTTATAAATCTTTCATCAATGTTTTCCTGTGTCAACAATCTTGTAAACCTCAAAATTAAGATTTACCTCTGGGAACACATGTGAAAACTGTATCAGTTAATGTTATCATTCCAGCATTTGTTGTAGACATGTCTGTAATTAATGTTCCTGTTCCAGTTCGACCACTGTGGGTGAGGCTGCTGGGCGAAAATAAGCCATTGTCCGCCGATAACACTTACGAACTTAGTTGCGAAGTGGTCGGTTCAAGACCCGAGCCGACTATAACATGGTGGAAGGGCAGCACACAGATGAAGAATACGAGGGAAACGGTAAGTTATACTATTCATTATCATTCATTATTGTTAAGCACAATTTCACCCTGTTCTACGAGCGGATAAAATTGTCACTTTGTTATTCGGTTTACATATAACTTATTTTTTAATCTTATATTAGTATTATTGAGTATTATATTATATCTATGCATGGGGGATCTCGAAAATGGTAAGCGAAACGAAGTCGATTAAATGGGGACAAAGTTGCGCAAGGGGACCAACATAATGGCTGAAAAATGTAAAGGCTAACTTGATTTGTATTTGAAATATTTGAAAAAAATCGAAATTTTGGAAATTCGTTTTTTTTTATTCCAACTCTATTTGAGCAGATAGATATTGAACAAAGAATCACACTTCTTCACAGCAACTTTTTGTGCTCTATCGAATGTTATAATCATATTTTTTATAAAACGTTATGTCTTTCCAGGGCCATCATCAATTCAAATTTTTTAAACACAGCCCTGGAGGTTTTATTACATTTTTTGAAATATCTATGTCTACTGAAGCTATACGGCCATCGTCCAAAGCATATTCAGACGTTTGTCCCGAAGAATCCACCTTCAATATTTCCATTTCGATACATCAACTTTTTTTATTCAGTCTCTCGTTTTTTAAGTTTTTCTTTCATTCAGTGTGTCGTATTTCCCAAAAAACTCCAAAAGATTATCAAAAAACACTCATTTTCAAGTAACATGTTTATAGTTAACTATAAATGTTTTTCAACAAAATTTGGAAAGAAAGTCTTCCAGAAATCCACTAGGCAGGTATCTTTTGATTGTGGTTTAACTGGCACCCTAATAAATTGTTATAGAAGGTGAGTCAACGAAAAGTTTCATCCTCGATTGTCTATCAAAAGATTGGTTTCCATGGAAAATACCTATTTTTATATAAATTATTTTATATTACTGACATTTGTACAGGGTATCCCAAAAAGCAGATGTTAGCCAAACTTATATGTTTTAAATAGAACACCCTGTACATCTGTAAAATACAGTGTGTTATATTTAAGAAATATAAGTTGTGGTAAACCAATAAGTATAAATGTCAATACTATAAGAATGTCCCTTCAAATAAAAATCGACCTATCTCTGGATTTTCCATGCAAACCAATCCTTAAACAAATAAATGAGGCTGCAACTTTTCGTTGACAACAAAAATTTAAATTTAAACCCTGATTAATACAGTTTCATTGAAATGGGAATAATTTTTACAAAATGAAAATTTAGAACATGCGCATTTGGATTCCATGCTAGAGACGACTTTTTGACCTGACATTATAGTATTTCAACCCAGATATAATAACACTTAAATGAATTTTAATATCTCTCAGTGTACTTAAAAATTAATTCCTGATACATTGGTACTAAATTATTGGTGGTCGCCAAATGCCCAGAATTTTGTGTAAGGCATTAACTTGCAATGAATTTAAAAGAAATCCAGAATTAAACATTTTATGTTTTAAAAATTTTTGTGAGTAGATAGATTTTTTAAATCTACTAAAAACACGCATTTATTTGTATACATTTACATAACACTTACATTTACATAGATTTTTATATCACTACACGTTTATTTTTATATTGACCGGCTCCTTCGCCATTTATTTGAGCCCACCATATCTGACAAATAGAGAAAAATAAGGTACTTAGGGCGACATAAAAAGTATCCCTTGTTGACAATATGGCCTCTCTCGTATGAAGAGTATATTTTGCAATACGTCACATCGCGTCAAGTTTTGTTGACAAACGAGATACACGCCACATGATAAATTTATTTGAGATAAACATAAATATACGATATTTCAGTCTGAAAGCCACACATCATATTTTTAGTATAAACAGTATGAATCCCTCAAAGATAAACAAGATACATAAAAATATTTAGTTGTAATTGTAATTAAAGCTCCTCTTCTATTCTAATATCTAATATCCAAATTCTAATTATCTAATTATTGTAAAAATAAAGATTAGAAAATAGACAGTTGTTAATAATATCGTTTTTTTTATTTCCACACAATTTTTAACAGTAAAAAGAAAAGTAACTAAATACCTGATTACAAATTGTATTTAGACAGTAATGCAGTAGGAACTAAATGTGATTAGATTTTTTTAAAGGAAGGTATCTTAATAACTCAGGCAATCGTAAGTAGAAAAGGCCACTAAGAAAACATTGAAACTGCCCTTATTTGAGAGCAGACCAATAATTACAGACGCTAACTGTGCCTATTCGACATACATAGTTTCTTGTCAAACTAAATTTATTAAACATCAGTTGTGTAGTTTCTTATATACCTATGTAAAAGTTTAAGGCTAGGCGTGAATGTATAGTAACAAATCGAGGAAAACCCAAGTATTAAAATTTGTGAAGATGTTTAGAAAATTCTGTTTAAAAAAAGATGAGTAAATTAAATAGATATAACTTTATATTCGAAAAATTTCTTTACATCATACATATACTTGTAGGTAAAAATCATACTATAGAAAATATAGAAATGTATAAGTTTTACATTCATTTCTTTGAATATCAGATAAACAAGATTACCTAGATTTCTTTCAAAATACGCCTCCATATTTATGTTCTTGCAACTAACTCGTTAAGTTTCCACTTACACTGGTTATTCATTTAATATTACTATAGATATATTTCGACCACTGAACAAATAATCCTAATATTCACATCGGGTTATGAGCAAATTATGGAATTCACTATAGAACTTTACGATTACCTACAGTCGATAGATACTCGTATATTAATTTTAATGCAATATAAAAAACGAGCATTTAATCCTAATAACAGAAATAAATCAGTGTGCAAATATATATAACAGAGACATTATCTTGTAAACGGTAAGTAGCAAATCGCAAATATGGAGTACCATCGTACTGGGAAAAAAGTGAGGATACCATTTTTGTTTAAAATACAGGCCGTTGCATTTTAAAAAAAATGTATAATGACGTTGCAACTCTATAACAAAAGCAGGTAAAACAAAATTTTTCATGTCAGCACATGTCTATTTATAAAACAAAATCGACATGTTACGGCGTTTTTTTGAAAATCACTCTGTATAAAAGTTATGAATTTTGTGCGTTACTTTATCGCCACACTGTATATATGCACTCTGCAAGAACTGAAAAATACAATTCAAGTTAAAATTGATAATATTGTAGGTACTTGATACGAAAAGTGATGGAGAACTTCATTACAGGGTGTTATGAATGTTTAAACTGTAGGTAATAGTAGTGCCCATTTGAAAAATGTAATTTTTAAAAACCTATTTGAGTTAATAAAATGCATTATACAAGCTACAAAATACCCTCTGTAACACTTCACAGGTAGCATTCTTAACTATATGCTAACTAAGTCTAAATCACCGGTACTGATTGCTGAACCCTGTGTATATATAAATAAACATTTTTAATTGTTCAAATTTAGTAATCTGTGCAAACCAAGTTTCTTCATCACTTATAGAAATATAAATGTATGTACATCACTGTTTTCTACACATTCAGCTGTAACCTCTTATTAACATGTTACATTATCAAGCGGCTAATATTAAAACCAAAAATAATATTGCAAACTCTAAATTGAATTAACCTTTTTTTAGATATTTTCACCTATTTTAAATGTGCGTTGGAGAAAAACTATCTTATATTTCTTAAAATACTTATGATTGCTTTTGCATCAGAAATGCCTTGAATTATATTTCCAGAGTAATCCTATCAACCGGAGCGTCCTAAAATTTGTATAGCTAATTTTAATCAACATAACCTATTTATATAATGTGCAATGGTTATAACTTGATAGGCGCTTGATTAGATATATTTGATTCAAATATCGCTGATAATAAGTCCCTATAGGTACTTAGATTGATGTGTGATACTTTATTTGATTTTTCTTTTATTTGTTGTTTTCTCTTTTTTATATTTTCTCTGTTCGTATTTTATTTTCTTTCTGTTATAATGTCTGTAATCTACTTAACTTTCCTATTCTGCAATTGGGTTTGTACCTATAGAACAGTGTATGTATATAAATAAATAAATAAATAACATGTCTATAACTTCAAAATTCCATGATATATTTTCAATATTATTGGTAGTGCATGTGCCTAAAGATGTATCAATAATTTTATAGAGTTATGTTCTTCTTAAGACACTAATTACTCATCGCATATCAAAAATTCGCGAGAGCCTTGAATTTTACTCTAATTCTGTCTGACAAATATAAAGTAATTAATATTCTACTATATTATATTAAACGAATTTTTTCGACTGAAGAAAAATATTTACCCTTCTTACTTGTTATTTTCTACAATATTTAATATTAACAAAAATTTAGCTGAAGGTAATTTGAAAAGTTTAAACAAGGTACACGAGTTTGTGTCTTGTTAGAAATTCAGAAATTTCAACTATCTGTGCGCCATAAGCTATAAAACTAAACCTGCCTTCAACTTTTAAATTCTTCCATCTGCTTATTTATAACCGCTTTAAGGTAATTATTAAATTACTCCCATATGCAGAAATTTACAACCTAGATGTGGGTTACATACATTTTGAATTTATTACGGTTTCTCCAAGTTTGTTATTGTAACACAAAAGGATAGAAAAATTGTCTAAACTTGTGTGCAGTTAAAATAGAGATAAGCTAATTGAGATAAATATATGGGTTTCTTTTGATAATATTGTTACGAAACCGATTTGATATAATATGGTATCAGTTACCCAATCTACTGATCATATAAACCAACCGTAATCTTATAGTAAAATGAAATTAAGTGAACTGTCAAGTATTGTGTTAATGTTATGTTATATTCACTATTGCGTCTTATTTACTTACCTGAAAACTCGAACATTATTTTGTTATGAACCTTGTGGAAAATATGGGTGACATACTTTTATAATTATGATGAACACAGACACTCATTTTAAGTATATATTTAAGAATTCAAATTTTAACATCGGATGATAGTTGAAACTAATATAGTATCAGGGGGAATGAAAAGTAGGCAAAACTATTATAAATATTACAAAATTATGTTCTCATCTATTCATTATACATTCACGGTCCCAATGTTTTTACATACAATTCATTATTAGAATCAACTAATTTATACTACTAGGCTGCAATAAGTGGACACATGTAAGTACCTGGTAGTAACATGTTAACGCGTTGAAGGGCCGATACTAAACCATGTTAAATGTACCAACACCAATAATTCTAAACCTCTAAATGATTAGTTCTTCACGATGTCACGCGTGAAAATTATGAATTTTGATTGGTTACGGTTACAACCTCTCCACCTCACTGAAATGTTTTGCTGTACCAACAACTTCGTGAACTTGTGTCACATAAAACGAAGTTTATTATAATAAAGTGTTAGTTATTATTGTCAAATCTAACGTTTACACAAATAATAACTAGGTTACGCGTATCAGATTAGTTTTCTTAATGCAATATAGACATATTCGTTCTTTTATTGAAGGTTATTAAAATTGAAATAAATGTTTATTACATACAAACAAAATAATGTCTTCTAAATCGTTTATTTATATCTGAAATTAGTTTTAGTTAAGTATAACTAAGAATATAATACTTGGATCTATAAAATCTATAAATATTTGGACACTGATATCAAATTGTGGAAGAAATTGATCTTCAACGGTATTTGCAATAAAATGTCGAGGCATGAGTAATTTAAACTGCGTTTATGTGAATTTCTGATTATGTTGTATCTTGTTATGTTAGGAACAGGTTATTTTTATTAAGCATCAGCAAAAAATATATGAAACCTGAATTATAAACATTTGAAGATAGATGGATTACCAATAATGGCCACCTCGTTCTCCTGACTTAACATCATTAGTTGCTACGATAAGGGGTTATATAAAAAATAAATTATATGCAGATCCAGTTTCTACAAAGGAAAATTTGGTGGCAAGATTACTACAGGCTTTTAAATCTATAGAACCGCAACATATTTATGATAATATCATGAAAAGCATTACCAAATGCCTAGAGATGAATGGACTTTAAGCATATTACCTATCTACCCTAACACATTTTTTTTATTTTTGTAATACCTATTAGTTCTAGTTAATATTAATTATTTGAAATTGGCTTAATATTGTACAATTATTACGAAAAGTACCTTGATGAGAACTATTTCTTGATAGTCTGTTGATGATATCGGGAGTTGATTTATGTTTATCTGAATATGTCAATATTTTCATTAAACTGCAAATTTCGACTAACCCCCGTATACAGATTTTCATAAATCAGATATATTTAGTTTCCCAGATAGGTACGTCTAAGGAAATGTTTTCGCGGCACACCCTGTATATTATAATGTATTTATTTGATACAAACACCGAATGTTTACTATTGTGTTGAACATTTTTTATTTATTTTGCAGAAGAATTGAAAAGGTAAAAAGAATGCTTTGTTATGAGAAATGTAATTACTCATGAACCATTAGGCGTAAGAACAAAACATAGAAATCGTTATTTTCTCTTTTTATATAAACCGAGGGAACCTGAGTATCATCAGATTCTTTATATCAAAGCACCTAATTTGCTTAGGGACTATCTGCATACAATGCGCCGTTATATTATATTTATCATCTGACTGGACAAGAATAGCCATAACACGAGCAATATTTCATGATCTATTGGCAATATATCTCAGAAATATGACAAAGTCAACATTTTGTAAACATAATAGGGCGGAAATCGCTCGAGAACAATTTCAAAGTTCAACTTTAATGTCACCAGCGTTGTTGGACATCAGTTTCTGGAACATTGCTAAATATAAATACCAAGAAATTGTGTATATCTTTGCTTTATGATGTAAAGGGTCAACTGTGAATAAATAAATTTAGTCACGAGTAGGGAAAAACAGGACTTTCTATTAACTCTTCTTTTATATGTGATTTCTGTTTTTATACGCTCTAAAAATAAAACAGAAATAAAATACCTCTGTTGTATATAACGTATGATGATAAAGTCGGAACAAAATTTGTAACTGCGTCCATAAATATTTTAAGAAAATCTCTCGCGGACGTGGATTTTCTTTTTTTCCTGCTCAAGTTTTAACTTTGTTCAGTTATATCCTGTGTGGTCCAAAAAAGTCACAGACTAAGTATTTTTTAAATAGAACTTCCTGCATATTTCTCCATTTTTTATTAGGGCATTGTCTCACGAATACACTGATATAGGATTTAATGGCTTTATCTCTAATATGTAGGTAATAAGGAAGTTATGACCAGAAGAGTATGCTATATGAGCAGTGTGTTCAAAATCTTTGTTCAACACAGTACGATTATGGCACACACATTTGGTCATAACTTTTTTATTATTATACTTATCAAACCCTATGTCAGTGTAATCATGAAATAATACGAGACGAGATAATGAAAATGTTGGTTTCAATGTAAATTGTAATCAAAGTCATTTCTATAAAGACAATATTCAGGTCATCTTCCAGATTCAATGCACAAAATTAAGGTGGGTCTTAGAAATCAAATAAGAAATAAGGAAAAGAAGAAAAGAAGTTACAAAAGGTACAGTAAAATAGATAATACCCCTGAAAATAGTGTTACACATTATTTTTTAAAATAGTGAGCGATAATGAGAATATTGATTATGCTTTCTATATAAATAGTATACAGGGTCATCTTCCAGATTTAATGCATAAAATTAAGGTAGGTATTTAAGAACGGAATATAAGAACGTTTTAATAAGCTTTTTATTTCCAATACAAAGTGTATTGGTGTTAGACAAAAAATATTTTTGGTTTTTGGAATAAAAATAGATGTCGGAAGACAATTAAGAAATTTATATAAAAATTTTCTTTATAGAAATTGTCAAGTTTATGTTAACAGTTCTTAGAACTGCTAACATAAACCCTGTATATGGCAGAAAATGAAAAATCTTCTAGGACACGCTAATTAATCACAAGGACATGTAATTAATTAGCAAGTTCCAAAGAACCACGTTCCAAATAAACAAAAAATTATCAACTTCCTCTGTAAGGGCTGGTATTATAATATAAGCTTAATTTCTGATTAAAGTTTAAACTAGGATTCCAACCAACCAAATGCCAACGATTCAAGGTTTAATTAAACAAGGTCAAAGTTAAAATGATTTTATAATATATACTTAGACACTTAAGAGCCGGTTTTTGGAATTAGATTTAAAGTAGCAACTTTAGCTAGTTCTTCTAATATCTTGGATGCATTAAAGTGTTACAATGATTGTATCCAAGTACGAGGATTTAAAAGTAAGTTTATCTGAAAATATTGTAACATTCTTCCTTCAAACGGAAGATAAAGGAAATAAAACAAAAGTAAAATAAAATTCCTATATTTTCCTATATTCCTATATGGTATCTAACGGCTATCATCGGAAACGGTATTGTTAGATGAAAATCTATCTTACTCTTTTTAAAAAAAAATAAAAGAAAACTGGAAAAAACAGTGCTCTGTGAAAGAGCACAAATTCATGATTTAGTTAACTTCTCAAGAAACTTAAAACGTGAAATTATATATGCAATGAATATGCTCGTATATATACTCGTATAATTACACATAATACTTAAGGCAAAAATGGAATTGAAATATATATTTCCGTTTATATCGTTATTTCATTGGATTTCAATTAAAACAAACAATGGTAAGATGTCTCCTCTAATACACTAATAACACTATATTACATTTACCTTTAGCTCAGAGACCCTACATTTCACAAGTAATGGAGTTGCTTATAATTTCATAGAATGTATTTTACAGATTACTTCATAACTTCATGCATTCATAGTACAAAATTTTCAGTTGAATATAATATAAATAAATCGAGCGAAAAATTGTCCAATTTTCTTTTATATTACCTTTGCTGGGATACTGCACATCGGAGTGCATTTGTCATAACAACATTTTACTTTACTGTCGCTGCACATAGTTTTGAAATGAAATGGTATATAGACTCGGCACGAAATCTGCATAACGAATGAAATGATTTTAATAACAGGGTTTCCGGTGGAAAATGTTTCATATTTTAGTTATTTATTACACTAGACATGGATGGTGCACCATTTTTATTTTGTATAAAATAAAGTGTAATGTTGTTCCAATTAGACTTAAAATTACAAACCTGGAAATAAAAAATTAAGGATTGGTTACAACTGGATTATTGAAATTACAATTATTGATATTCAATTAAAACTACCTTACATATTGGATAATTAATTTAAAAAGAAAACACATTAGTCCTCGTCATGTTTTCGGGGTTGTTTATTTGGTTCATATGTGCATTTACAAAATTTTTATAATAAAATAAATTATACATAATGTAGAAAGAAGTTATTTGCATATACATTTTATGTATAGTTTTTTTGGGTATTAATTACTTAAGTCCTATCTCAGGCCCTGCCTCAGGGTGCTATGCCGTGTGATTCTGACATTTTATAACAAAGCATTAGGTATTTTTTTATGAAATTTAGAACCTATTCGGATTGAACAGGTCAAATATTTTTAATTTCAGCTTGGTTCGATTTACGTTTTATATTAAATGAGTCGTTCTAACTGTGCAACTTTGAAGCCAATGTCTGGCGTTATTGCTTTTAATTTTAATGTTTACTTAGGTATTTTTTTATGAAATACAATTATTAGATAAAATAGATTCATCTCCGAAAGGATTCATCCGGAACTTGTTTCTTAAATTTATTTTTATCTAAGAAAAAACTTCACATTCAATTTCTATTATTGAATAATAATAATAGGAAATACGTCACTAGTTCACGTTTCTAAAATAATTAGTTATATTCATAATTTTATTTTCATTGCCATATTAACTCAAATATAATCAAAATTCATTAATTCCTGAAATATGAAACAAACATGTCAATGCTTTTTTTTTTAAGGAAACGAACAACAGACAAATGTGACAAATATAGTCAATAAAAATTAAGCTCTACACAGTCATTAAATACACATGATTAAAGTTAAAAAACTTATATATCCTCTATGCTGATTTTTTTATAAATGAGAAATGGTTATTTAAATCGAACCAATCCTGGTGACATATTAATGAAGCACTACAAATCAAAAACCAAATTCACGCGGAATTTTTTTCCTATATATAGTAGTATATAATTATACTACTATAATAATTATCATATTAGTATAATATAATTATCATATTATTGTAGTAGTATAATAATTATATAGTATAATAATAGTATAATAAGTAGTATAATAGTAGTATAATAATTATCATATTATTATACTACCCTTCGAGATATCTACATTTTTATATCTGCCACACCGTGTGTATACCTATCGGTAACACACTAATATCAAAAGCTGCAGTAGTTTCCTAAAATATAAGTGTAGGGGATGTACACAAAATTGTATGCGCCTTAAGGCGGGGATTAAAACTGACTGAAATCGACTAAAATACATTGAAAACTTGTCTCGGTATTATGTAATATTTCTTATAATGTACTTTTGGAATGTAAAATTCAATGAAACGTAATAACTCATGTTAATTATTATTAGGCAGATGATATGGGAGACCCGGTATATGTTTATTCTGTTTTTACAATTTGTTTTCCCTAAATTTCTTCCCATTGATATATACCTAACTGTTTTTTATTATTTTTCGGACAACTTGCTATCTAGTGAAAATATTAATTTGAAATTGCTGTCACTTAGGAGGTATTTCGTGCTCTGTAATAACTACCTCTACTACTACTCTGTAATAATTGGATATACTTAAGAGTATATCCAATTGCAATTTAAATATGTTCCCTAGATTAGCAGCGTTTAGTTTTCCTGGAAATTCTACGTTCGCCACACCGTAAAATCGATACTATTAACAGCAGCCTTACCTAAGCTATCTACTGATGGTAAATAATTAGTATATTACTTACTTCACTTTTTAATTCCAATTATTTATTAGTATTAGTTTGGAATTAATTCCCTCATTTTGACAGTCTGTACAATTCATCATTTTAGCTTACAAAAGTAAATATCTACAATATTAATTTGCTGCTACAATTATGACAGCAATATATTTTTGGTCTTATTGATAAAATTGATAAAAATGTTTACTGAAAAATAAATTCTACTTTCAGCACTTAAATAATTATGTAGTAGAGTACCCTTACAATTCAGCAAAATATTGAGAAAAGTTATTTAGTATAATTACATCATCATTCCAGATACAAAATTTCTAAACCAAAACAAAATATGTTTCATTTCAATGTTTCAGTATCATGGTTTCAGTAAACATAATATTAAGGACTATAACGACGTTTGTTATTATTATGCTTCGTGCGAGCGCGGAGTTTAACAGGATCGTACTAAGGTTACAAATGGAAATATCAATAAATTATGACGCAATGTGCATATTATTATTACCAAATGCCACGAATAAGTCAAGGATATAATATCTATATAAATTAAGAAAATACCTATGTAAAAGTGACAACTCTTACCTGACAATCCTTAGTGTTCAGAGAAGGTTTCGCTGGCAAATTGGCGGTTGTTATAACATATTATCACGTGTTTCTCTAAGTGTTCTGGAGTGAAACGGCGACGTCTATCACTCAGTATTAATTTGTGCAGGGAAAAAGACCGTTCAACGTCTACTGAAGATAACGGGCAGTACGGAAAATGGTTGAGGCATGAACTGTACATTAGTATATTGGCTGACAGGTCCCAGCTAACACTTTGCTTATGTTTTCCAAAATGGGATATCCTGTATTCCTTTTTAACACGTTTTGCATTTTTTCTTTTATTGCATTACCGACTGGACGTATATTACTGGCATCGCATATATTTTTCTGAACATGTTCCAATATGCGAAACTGTTCTTTTAACGGTAATCCATGTGTTTCCAATTTCGTGATTGCAGTAACTAAGAAACCATAGTGTTTATTAATGTAGTGTATGTCATCGCGAATACTTTGGTCCTTTAGTATGTCATGGAGTCTGTGTATGGCGCTGCTTTCATTTGGATTAAATCTACAAATAACATCTTTTATACCATCGAAATGTTTGGCATAATACCCTACGGCTTCTAACCAAGTACCCCATCTAGTTATAACTGGTTCAGGAGGCAGAGGTATGTCTGGTAGAACCTCCCTAAAAACATCTCTTCGTATAGGCGCCTTAATGAAAATCTTTTTGACGGTTGATATGAAAGTATTTACTAAAGGGAAACTTTCCCTTATTTTCTCTGCTACCCGATTGAGTGCATGAGCAGCACATGTAAAATGAACCATTTTCTTATATTTTTGGTATAAAATCTGTCCTGCTTTTAACATGTATGCGGCTGCGTCACTTAACATGACAAGGACTTTATCTGAAGAATCTTGATCGGGCCACATATATTCAAAACAATCAATAACAAAACTTATAATGGTCTCATGATTGGTTTTGTCCAGCACCTTAGAAGCCAATAGGTGGCTATCACTAGCAATGTCACTTTTTAACGCACCAATTAAAAAGTTGGCGACTGAACGCCCACAAGCATCAGTTGCTTCGTCTATAATAAAATACACAAAATTGTCCGCAATGTCTTCACGAATTGATGTCACTACATCGTTGTAAACCCGATCGACATATCTTAATCTTAACGTGCTTTCATGTGGCAGTTTTCGGTCAGTATATTTTTCTAAAAACGTACGTAATTTAGGGTTCTCTAGTTTGCTTAACGGAATATTACTTGCAAGAAAGGCTTCTGTAAGTTCATAGAAAAATTCCGAGTTATCAGCGCTGGACGAGGCATGGCTCTTCAAATGTCTATTCACTTTAATTTTGTCAGAAGAATTTATAATGCGATCACACACAGTACAAAACAAGTCACTTTCTTTAATGCGTATGTCCTTGTAATATTCAGGATCACTGTCAAACCACATTTGAAATACTTCACGTCTATTTCTTCTCTCCTTTGGCATCTTACTTGATTTACTTCTCTCATTAATAGTTATTGATAATAATATTAGTAAACGTTTATAGTATACACGGCGAATACGAGCACGCTAGAACGTAAAAGACGTAAAAGAGAAATTTATTTATGCGTCAGCGACCGATTATTACAACGTTCCGTAAATAACTAAAAGTTATTTACGGACTGTCAGTCAACTGGCAAGGCCAGTGACCTGAGTACGACTCTGTTAGACTCCGCGCTGTACGAAGTATAGTTATTATTATTATTATCATCATTATTTAAAAAATACAAATTTATGTAGTAGGAACACAATGTGAAAAAGTGAAAAAAATATTCTATGAATATTTAGAATAAATTGATAGTCTTACGATAAATGAAATATTTGTAGACAAAAAGAATGTATGCAATTAGAGGAATATATGAGGAAGTTCCATCGGAAAGATGCTTTCCAATTGTCTGTACTTTTATAATTGTTTTGACTGGACTTTTAAATAATGGAATTAGTAAAAATAAAAACGAAAATAAATAAAAATGAAGAATTTTTTTTAGCTGTATTGATCTGCATAACAATACAAAATTTTATGAAGAATACTTGAATAATACTAATGATTTCGCATCTCTTACAATTTAGAAGATATTCGTATCGTTGAATTACCAGTAGATAACCACCTACCCTATATACAAACTTATTATTATAGTTATTAAAAGTTTCTGTAAGATGTGTCTCTGTAAGTAATCTTTGAAAAATATACTGTCTTCCTATGTACTTCCTACTAATTACTGTATTGTAACAACAATACGCCTTGCCGTAAAAACAATACGACTTAACTAGGTATTATCTTGGCTTGTGTGGGTTTCATTAATTGTAATTTTGAAATAAAATGAATGTATCATAAAAGCAACTTTTATATTGTTTATTCTCTCTGATCTTCGTGACTCATCATTACAACAACTTACAAACGTTCATCTTAAAAAACAATGTACTAAAGAATATAATATTAGATATATTTACTCAGCCATGAATACTGTTAAATTTAACAAATCAATGATTTTCAAATAAGATTTCTTTTGCTAATGCCTTGACCATATTTTTTACTACATACTGAAACAGCTTTTTAAAATAGCAAAATGTACCTACAACAGGTAAAGTAGAAGGTTCAGTATATACAAAATACAATAATTTTACATACTTTACATACCGCTTGGAGCAGGATCAATAGTAATATTCGAAAAATAACATTTATTTTATCTTTCACTTTAAACAAAAATCGATAATTTAACTCGATTACAAGTGCTAGTACTAATTCTGTTTAGATTTGGGGTATATTTCGTAGTTCAAATATTTTAACCGCAGTTTTGGATTTGCACTCAGTAAATTTCAAATAATAAAAAGGAGTGGGGACAAAAATAAAGTTGTTTAATATTTCATCAGATTGTGAATCTTCTAAATTGTTTACTTTTTCCAGCAAATGCTGGATAAATTATCTCTAGTAAATTTTCTGAAGAAAGTCATTTCCAACAAACCTATGAATCCTAATGATCTTAATAATTCTAAATGAAGTAAAAATTACAGGTCAGTAATTTAAATTTAAAATTGATGTAAATGTAAAAAAGAAAAACTGTTCGGAAGAACTATTACCTACCGATTTTTTAATAGTTTTTGGAATAGCCCATATAATTAGAAAATTATAAAATGCAAAATTTTGATTTTCTTCGAGTATCTGAAAAGCTACTATAATATTTCAGATCTCATTATGATATATTATAGAGCACTAGATGGCTCAACTTGCCCCAATTTGACGGCCTCTCTATCTTTTACGGTTTACGAGATCCCAATGGGGTGCATCCTATTTGAATCAGCATGCTTTCCCCTTAGAGTCCACAACACCATTTCGTTTAGAGCAATCGAGTAATATTTTAAGAGTATGACAGTAAGTATTAAATAGATAAATGAAAATGATATCAAATCATTATCATTAAAATAACCCTTATAACTAACATCTTCATCAAGTAAGAAATTGTGATATTAATTACATTTCCATCATCTGAGATTAAGTACCTACTTAATATTCCTTCCTACTTACTTTAAATTTTCTTTCGACTGATGGATTATGGTCATATATAATTTCGGTATGTGAAATACAGAACGAACTCGAGTTCCAATAAATGTTTCCAAACGAATCCATTCTGAAAAAGTGTATAGCCATGCTTTCTAAAATATTTTAACTAATTACATTTTGTGTAAGGACATAAACTGATTTAGAAATTGAACCGGGGCACCATCATTTGTCACCTTCAGAAAAAAAAGATCTTATAAATTATAATGACGCAAACATATAAACCGAAAGCACTGGTAAGTGTGTACTTAGGAATATACCGATCGGATATAGACTGGTTTAATGTTTTTAATATTGTTCTGTTTGTCATTTAATTCGTTGTTCGGAAATCAATAAGCGTGCGCATCAGCTGTGAATAAGTAGAAAATTATATCAATAACTGTCAGGATAATCGATGAGAAATAGTTCAGAGCAATATGTGCGCTTGAAATGAATCAGAGTTTCTCATCTGCTTATAGGAATATATCTGTTTAAAGCGGACAACAATTCTCATGAAATTCTCAGTAATGTATTCGTAATTGCCAGAAATTGTTAAATTTATGCTGCAAAATGTATTATAAATTCTAAAATTTACTTTCCGCTTATGATTTAAAAGTTTCTTAAAAAAAAACGTGAAATAATATACAAGGTCTTGAAATTACCCTTACAACTGTATAGTATTCGGTACTAGGAATGTTTAAGTTTAAGTACTAATATATTAAAAGCACGCACAATTTTGTATGTGCTTACATACATACATACCATATGTGTATACATATTACGAGTAATAAAAATATTCAGATTGGAGAGGACCCTGCAATTATTTTTTCAACTTTGGAAATGTTCAAAATTCTTACTTGTCTAAATAAACAATAATTGGAATTTGAGATTTTGTAAAATGAAGAACTAATAATGTCTGTAACTTATTTGTGGTACATGTATAATTCATTGTAATTTCTTTTAGGATTACACCACCTGTAAAATAATAAAAAACAGGAAACCAAAAGTATTTCAAATAGAGATTGAAAGTATAGTATCAAGGCAAACTTCTAAAGTTGCCTCAATAAACCACTGTATAATTCACAATAAAAATAAATATAAAATGACAAATTAGCTAAATTTCATCAGTGGTTTTTTAGTTTGATATCAAATTCTGTAGTATTACAAATGATATATAGAATTAAGTCTAAACAAAAAAATTGTAATGACATTTAAAAGAAATTAAATACTTACCTAGCTTTGTTCTATACATTTTAAGTCGATCTTCGATTCGTCGTCAGTAGAAGAGTAGAAGTTTTTATGATTGAAAAAATGTTCAATCGAACATTTTTTTGGGCTCGAAAGCACTGCAACTTGATGATGATGAACGATGATGATGAACTACTTGCAAAAAAAACTGCTAGTTGATATCACATTCACTTTTTAAATTTTAAATGCAAGCTGTAGTTAATTAAATTTTCCCCTTTGTATAAAATTAATTGGTAGTACTCTCTCACTTTCTAAATTTATCTACAAATTTCATTTATCTGTCGTAAATGCAGAGTCCGTAAATTTTATTTATTCATTTTTATGCTTCAAGACCAACGATAAAAGGATGTCCATCAGGAATAAAAGGAGAAACCTCATGAGCAGCCAATGCACTATAGTCTAAATGAAAGGAACACACCAAATATCCATAATTACGATGAAACAATAATGGAAACAGAACAACGGAAGAGACCAGTATTTTCGCGGGTAGCATGATTTAGTCAATAATGGTTCATAGTTAAAGTATATACTTTTTAAGATGGTGCCTTTTTGAATTTAAATGAAGTAATGAGCTTTCATACCGATGTGAACTATGACTATATTATGTCTAACTGAATGAGTGCAGTTATAGGGTTGTTTCGTCACTTGAGTCAAATATTTGAGACAATTACCATTGGCTTATACTTAAAGTTAATTTTAAAACCAATACTTATATGTTATTTATTAAATAATTATTCCTTATTTATTATTGACCACAACATTAATCGTTATTATTGAACAATTTATTATTATATACCTACTTGACAAATTCCGCTATTGACATTAACGATTCTCTGCAATCAAGGGCTTGAGGATGTCATATCCCATATCCACAACGCCACTCTACAGAAAGATACTGGTAAATAAATCTTCCGTTCCTTAAATATATTTTCTCGTACCAAGACTTCTACTATTTTAGTCTTTATCTACAACTATCTTTAATAAATAGTATAGCAAATGGATGGTAATATTAACCCTTGAGGTAATAATCATAATCAGCGGTTAAACTAAAAGCTAGGTAAATTGCATTCAAGTATTGACTGATCGCAAAAATGACTCCCCTTGAACATAAATTATAAAAAATAGTCATTATATTACTATAGTCATTATATAACAGTTTTACTAAAATCGAACGGTAGTTTATAGTCGCATATGTTCATTTCTTCATAACCATATTTTACTGTAATAATAATGTTAACGAAAAATGTTATAATATTTGTTTTCAGTACTCTTATTATACAGTGCGAACGTTTAGAATGGAAACCGTAAATGAATTGCGCCCTGTAGATTTTTCGCAAAAACGCTGGGACACGTCAATTCTTAAATTCAATTGCGCTTCTTTTGATACCATTGTTTTGGATATGACGTCATTAGGTAATCTCTGTGACGTCATCATGATATTTTTTCAAATGGGAATTTCCAGTTCTTTCATTAAATTTAAATAGAGAAAAAATTCCTGAAAATGGCAATATACGACACTATCGCCTTAAAGTGGATAGTTTTTGAGATAAAGGGCTTTGAAGTTTGAAAAAAGAAAAAGTAGGCCAGTCAAAAAAAACTGTTTATCACAACATAACTAACAAATGGATAATAAACGCAATGAAAACTAGTTAAATAAGGGGCTCGAACTGTAATCCTTGTGCTTCTTGACAATAGGCAAGCCTCTGTTGGAATTTTTGTAACACTTTACTGATTATGTGTGGCTGTATAGCTCTAATTTCATCTCGAATTTTTGTTTTTAATTCGTTAATATCCCACGGTTAATATCGTTAATTCGTTAATATTACACGGTTTACACTTTAGACTTAAGATAACCCCACAAAAAGAAATCAAGGGGTGTGAGGTCAGGGGACCGAGCTGGCCATTCAATAAAACCTCTTCTGCCTATTCAACGATTAGGAAATACTTCATTTAAGTAGTTACGAACATTTACGGCATAATGTGGAGGTGCCCCATCTTGTTGATACCATACAAAGTCATGGGAATGTTCGGATCATTGTCATCTGGAAATAGTGCTGCTAACTCCGGAATAATTTGTTGTTGTAACATTTCTAAATATTTGTCACTTGTTAAACTACCATCAATGAAAATAGGGCCAATAATATGGTTTTCTACAATTCCTGCCCATACATTTATTTTCTGAGGGAACTGGGTGTGCGCTTCCATCATCCAGTGAGGATTATTAGGGGCCCAATAGCGACAGTTCTGTTTGTTAACATTGTCATTCAAACAAAATGTAGCTTCATCAGAAAAAACTATATTGCTAATGAAACGCGGATTTATGTTACAGAGGTTCATCATTTCTTCGCAAAATTCTATTCTCCGGTCAGGGTCATTATCATTTAATTCTTGCACTAGCTGAATCTTATAGGGATGCCATTTATTTTTTTTCATGTATTTTATGACAGAACTTTGGCTAATTTCATGATTGGATGCGATTTGTCGCGAAGTAACATGTGGATTTTCTTGAGCATCTAACAACATACCTAGTTGTACATCCTCTGTAATGGATAGCCGACCTCTGATGCAATTCCGAACATGTCCCAACCGGATAAATTTACTTATAATCTTACTCACTATTGATTTTCTAATGCGTGGTTCATTCGGATATCTATTACTGAAAATGTTGCAACTTCATTAATTGATCTTTTCATTTCGTCACATCCTCTCAAAATCAAGATCTCAATTCTTTGTTTTTCTGTTAAAGTTCGTACCATTTTTAATTATCACAAAAAAATATTAAAGAATAACCGACTGTGACAATTAGTTTTAAATAATTTGCGGAACTGTCACTATCAGGATCAAATAATTGAAAATTTTTTTTGACTAGCCTACTTTTTCTTTTTTCAAACTTCAAAACCCTTTATCTCAAAAACTATCCACTTTAAGGCCATAGTGTCATATATTGCCATTTTCAGGAATATTTTCTCTATTTAAATTTAATGAAAGAACTGGACATTCCCATTTGAAAAAATATCATGATGACGTCACAGAGATTACCTAATGACGTCATATCCAAAACAATGGTATCAGAAGAAGCACAATTGAATTTAAAAATTGACGTGTCCGAGCATTTTTGCGAAAACTCTACAGGGCGCATTTCATTTACGGTTTCCATTCTAAACGTTCGCACTGTATATTAAAAATTGTATAAGTTACGGCTCTCCCCAGCAGTTTCTCCTAACAAGGGAAACGTGGCAAATAACTGAAAATTTATTACCTGCATATACCGGTGACATGATTTACGAGTTATTGGAAGCGATACCAGCTGAACAGTATATTCAACCCTTAAGGATAAGGGTTGCAGACCACAATCCATTAGAATGGTTGGATATGTGTTCTTTTCATTACAATTTCAAATCCTGCTCATGGATGTGGGTCTGTTATTATTGAAAACAGAATTTATTCTGACAGATACGCTAGTAGAAAAAGTGATTTTATCATGTAATTTCATGTATAAACCCTCCAGAGGGTTATAAATTATTATCGATAGTTGCACATATGTTTTACTGTAATTGTACTTACTAAATATTCTAGTTATTTTCTTGTATATAACTTACTGTGCTAGCTGGGATCTGTTACATATAAATTACCATAATATTATTATACTTGTAACCTATACTTTTTATATAGAAATATATAACTTGTAAGGTCTAACCACATAAACAATAAACGGCTTATAATTTACTACCCAATAGGCTACAGCTGCACTGTTTCTTTTTTGTTTACATTAATTAACATCGGTTCTCTTCCGCGATTAATACCAATCACCGACGCCAGGAGACGAGCAACCCCCATCTAGAAAATATTTCGAACCCCCCACTTTGTTGAGGAGTAGGCATGATTTTCTTGTCTATTATGTCGTAGAGAAGAGAACTCCGTCTATACATCACATGCGAGGGATGATACGCCTTCTATCTTCTGTGACTATAGGATGAAAAAAATACATATTACATATTTTTCATAATTTTCGTAGCCTATTATATATTGTTGAAAGGTACAGACATTTTTAGATGGCCAACCATCAACGGAATTTTTAAACTTGTATAGTAGCAACGGCAATAGTCAACTAAAGACTGTCAACCCGTAACGAATTTACACCCCTCAATTATTTTCATGTGGGTTTTCTCTCCGTGATTCAGTAGATACTTCTTCTTCTAGAAAGACAGAACCATACAAGCGAAAGAGTACTAATTTAGGCCATATATACGGCCACTCGATAACTACCTACAAGTAATAGATACATAGTTGCCTTTTTTAACTTTTACTGACAAAATACAAAAATGCTCTACTTTTCGCTATCGTTAGTAGTGTAAAACGTGGTTTCTGGAACCCCCTTCTACTCATCTTACCAATATGAGTTGATGAAAACAATATTTAAAGCTGTAAGGGCCTAGGGTCAAAGACTAAAACTAATTAAATGCTACCATCTTGTGAGATGCCAAATGAAAGTTTTTTCGTGGACTAAGCGATCCAACCTAAATTTTGAATATTGGTGAAATTCCCTAAGTATGAAGTACAAATTTTACCCCCTCCCCAATTTTGGTTTAAAAATCCTGCCATCTGGTTAGATGTTAACTAAAAGGTGTTTTCGTGGGCAATGGGGTGCGCTCCATTTGTCCACGAAAATACCTTTTAAGTGACATCTCACAATGTGATAGGATTTTTAAACTAAAATTCGGCGAGTAATTGCGGTTCCTACCTAGGGAATTTCACCAATATTCAAAATTTGGGTTGGACCGCATTGCCCACAAAAAAACCTTTTATTTGGCATCTCACAAGATGGTAGCATTTTGGTAGTTTTGGTCTTTGACCCTAGGCCTCCACAATTTTAAAAATTGTTTTAATCGACTCATGTTGCTGACGTGAGTGAAACCGTTTTTACAGTACTATTGTTGTTTTATATTTCGAATAGTTTCCAATCTTGCGAATTAGCGGCTGTTGATTCTAAAATTGCATGTCCAAACATTAACAGTAACTGCATGTCCAAAAATTCACATGAATCTCCCATTGTCCAGAAATGCTATACATGTGACTATTTTATCTATGTATTCAGATAATAATCACAAATAGAAACTAGAAAAACCGATTTTTTTTAAATTAACGCATGAAACATTTTTACCAGTGAATACTCAAAGAAGAAAAACATGTCATATACTAAAATTATAGCAGAGATTGGAGAACTGATGCTCCAGAAAAATACAAATCTATTTTTGTAAAATACCAAGCACTAAAATAATCTAGCTTTCGTATTACGTAAAAAATAACTTATATCTTAATTTTATGTAGTAAACCTTTATTTAATTTTTTTCAGGATATTTGATATATAAAACATGAAAACTAATATGCTAAGAGAATTACTTCCTTCACGTTATATTTTATACAATATTTATACATTCCTGCTCTAGAATGAAAATAAATCACTTGAAATCATGCTTGATGTAGATATCCACTCCCGCAGAGATCACACACGTAGTGTATCGTTGTGGTTCTAGGATGTAAATTAGTTCAAATTAACATTTACCTATAAATCAATTAAATCTTGAAAGGGGTTAGAACCTTTGATTGAAAACAACACTGACGTAGTTTTCCATATAACACCAAAACACTATACTGCACTCGACGCGCGTTTCGCCAACCATGTGGCAAGTGGCATCATTAGGCCCAGATGATGCCAACTTGGTTGGCGAAACGCGCGTCGAGTGCAGTATAGTGTTTTGGTGTTATATGGAAAACTACGTCAGTGTTAAATCCCTCAAATTCTTTTTTAGTTTTAATATTTTAACAGGAAGACTCATGCACATATGTAAACACTATAAAGAACAGATACCTAATTAAAACGTCCTATATAATTACCTAATCAATGATAGTTAACAATTTAGGAGCTCCCTGCACTAATGTACATAAAACTGTTAGCGACCTTAATATGTAACCAAACCTGCAGCCACACTGTATTAATTATTAAGGTTTTACATATTGCCCTTATCCTCATACTAAATGGTAGTTAAAGTTATGTCAATAGTTCCTGGATGCATATCCGGCACGTGAAATAATTATTATACCATTTTCTATCTCGCACAACTCTGACTTCCGGGCTCATCAAGATTTTATTATTACTATATTATAATTGACACCGCAAGTACTCACTATCACTCACTCAGTTTAATTAATCAGTTTTAGTTGTTTGCAGCTTTCGGAATATTTTATGGAGAGCCTGAAAAACTGGTTGCGTATCCAACGGAAAAAGTAAATAACACTGCAGGACACCTGACAGCATACAAATCGCGATAAAGGCTGGAAAAAATACTGCAGGAAATCTAATAAAGAGTAAACCAAAGTTGGCGGGCTCACGTCTGGAATATAAACAAAGCTCCCGCAGTAATAGATTACGTTCATTTCATTATATTTTTATTTTTCGTTAATGTAATGGCTCCAAATTATTTACCTGATTCAATTTTCTTTATTATTTTCTGTCGGCTGTATAGCACTTTAGCCTATCACGTAGCCGAAGTAGACGGGTCTACTTTATTACGAAATAAGTTTTATTTAATACCAACCTAATATTTAAGGTGAATATGCGACAGTAGTTTCGCATAAATTTTCAGCAACTTACAAGAGACAACAAGATATTAGTTATTATATATTATACTACTAATTAACTTATTATGCTACTAAAATAAATATAAAACTGCTAAAATATTAAGAATGTCTGCCAAATTTGTTAAAAATATCTCAAGCGGTTTAAAAATTAAAAATTTTTGAATAGATCACACTATTAGGAAACAACAACACTTTATATAATGTTTTCAGTGTCTTAAATGATGACGAAAAAAATAGCTGTGCTGAATTCCATGAACAGTTTATTTATTTGTGACATGTTAACATTCGATTTCTTGTCGTACGAAAGAACTGACTCCCAAAATCGAATAGACCATACCAAAAACGTAATTTACCAAAACTCTGTTACTTTATTGTCAAAAAAATTGGAACAGAACAAAAACTTAATCGCTACATAAGCATAAACATAATCATGTCCATACATAATAATGATGAAGCAGGAGTTATAAATTGTTGCTCATTTCATAAATACCTACGAAATTATTCAAGAGCATAATATGAATATTCTGTATATTTTTGTGATATGGGAAAGTGCATTCTTCTAAATGATTTACTTTTTAAATAATCTGGTATTGTACACAATTATCAAGAAATTGTACAAAATGTGATCGCTTATTGAATTCATTATATCTGGTATACATTTTGGGAGGAAAACATTATATTCTTCAAAAACAAATAAGTTAAACCAAAATCCGTTAATTAATGTGGTTATGTTAGGAAATATATTTTAATATATTGTTTTATTTAAAAATAATAGTTCTTAAATGAAATAATGTTATAGTTACAATCCTATAATACCTACATCACCTTTAAGCTATGGATTGTATGAAATATATTGTGAAGTTAAAAACTCATTTGGAACAGCGTGACCAAGGCGGCTCACTAGAGTCAGAATCACAAAATCAGAGTCACTCAAACTGCTATGCCTCTTCTGCTGCATTATGATAAATTCATAAATCGGAAGATATGAATAGAATTAAAATTATAACACTTTTAACAGCACCCAGTGTCTCTATACTGTGACAAAATCGTATTTATATATTTCATCCTGTTTTAATTGGTTGCCACATTATCACCACAGATATTATTGAATATTATAAAATTCTGAAACACTGAAGCTGAAGACGATAATAAAGATTATCGAAATGTCAGCATAACGAAAATTTTAAAGTTTTTCCTATAATATCCTACGAATTAAAAACGCTAAATATAATCAAAAAATCAGTATTATTAATTCAGAAATTAAATTTAGATATTTTGAATATTTAAATTGACCTAAAACTACATCATTATGGAAATAATTTCCCATCATCTCAAGGGAATAATGTTTTTAATAGTGAACTTTAGATAAGTATGTATTTCGATAATACAAATGTTTTATTAACTCTAATGGATAATTGGTTATATAATAATTTATTTTTTTTTGTGAAGAATAAGTGAAACCGCTTTGACCTCGGAGCAACTGCCTTGGCCACGATATCGACTGCATCTCCTGCGGTATCACGTGCCTAGACGTAATATCGGAACTGATCACTGCAGGATCGGATTCCTTGTCCTACCCTCGTTGCGGTCTTTCATTGCATCACCAGAACGTATAGGTTCTATTAGCTGTTGTAAGGTGAGACACGAGATAAAACCATAACGTCTCAATCGAAATATCGTAGGTCACGCTCAAATTCCTAATTATTCTCCGGCACAATATGTGTTCTACTTATCAACAAATTTCCTTGTAACAATGTTCCATTCATAAAACAAAGATGATAAGTCTAAAATCAGTAATAACTATAAATTTATTCTGATTTTTCTATTTGAAGAGATATAAATGGGTGTGGATTTTTTTTTAATTACGTGTTCTACCATATATTGTCAGCTGTGTTTAGTAAATGGGTCACTACAATCTTGCAAGTACGTAACATGTTCATTGTCATAAGATAACTTGTCATAATATAAGCTAAATGACTAATCATCATAAAGAACCATTTATTTTCAAACATGTTTTTTATTTTTTTTATTGAAATTTATAATGAGTAATTGACTATTTGATACCGTATTTTCATGTAATCAACCAGATATATAATTTTCGTTCTTTTAATATAATTACTATCACATTATTTCAAAGTTTTCTCAGTGTATCTATATTTCTCCAGTTCCGTTGAAGCTCGTTATATCTATATTTAGCTCTCATATCCAGATCGTATGTTTTATATTATTTATATTTTTTCTACAGACAATACTTCATTTCTTTTTAATTATTTCTAATTTGTTATAGTACATATATTAGTTATATTACTCATTAGTAAGTTATTTGTTGTAGTGGAGTGCGAAAAAGCAATTAGTTGCATCAATTTTATATTGGTGTTGTGTGAACACAGGGTGAATCAACGAAAAGTTTCATCCTCGATTATCTGTCAAAGAATTGGTTTCCACACAAAATGCTTAGACAGGTCGATTTTTATTTGAAAGGGGACACATCTTTATATTTTTGATATTTATACAGGGTTCCCCAAAAAAGAGAGGTTTACCACAACTTGTATTTTTTAAAGGGAACACCCTATGTATTTTTACAGATTTGGATAACTAATCCTTCCATGAATAGATTGATATAGGTTTTGGTGTACATAGCTCAGATAGTGAGGGAGATATACATAAAAGAGTGTTCCATAAGCATAATAAGTTGAAAGTTAAAAGAAAATATCGATTCGTTGCTAGACTACAAACACTACAAAGCTTTTCTTCAACACATTGCTTTTATGATAACCATTATAATCATATCTCCCTCACTATTAGAGCTATATCCATCAAAGCCTATATCAGTGTAGAGAAAGTTTTATCTAAATCTGTAAAAATACACAGAATGTTCAATTTAAAAAATGTAAGTTATGGGATACCCTGTATAAATCTCAATAATATAAAAACGTGCCCCCCCCTCAAATAAAAATCGATCACTCCAAGCATTTTCCATGGAAACCAATTCTTTGACAAATAATCGACGATGAATCTTTTCATTGACTCACCCTGTATATTTGTATATTCGAAGTTTAGACTTATATTTTGGAGCCGAAACGACAACGGAAACCTTTCTGAACATTCTATCGCCTACATACACTCGTATCTTCCTCATTTATTTTCAAGTTCTTTCAAATTTCTGTTAGTTGTGTCAGTCAACCAAAATAAATATGATTTTGGTAAAAATGAATAAATGTTAGTTTAACTACTTGAAATCAGCTACACATATTAAAAATACTAAATACTAAAATACTAAAATTTTAAAAATATATTTTTATTATTTATGTTGTTCTCTACTAAAATAAAAAATAAGTTTGTGATTTTGAACATTTTTTATTAATAACATTTTTCGATAAAGCAACGCCTACTATAGCAAATTTTCAGCTTTCTAATTAGGTCAGACACACTGTATATGCGGAATGAACGTATAGTTGTTTGCTATTTGTAGTGTCATAGAATGGCAGGTGAGTAAAGTTCTTGACAGCATAAATCTTAAATTAGAATAAGGCACACGGTCTTGGTATAAGTTTACCAAACATAGAGAAGCGAGCAAAGTTTATATGAGGCTATTAGCGGGAATTGATAAGAATGTTTTATGATACGAATTGCACAAAACTGCAGTATCGAGTCCTACATTTGAAAGATTTATTATTGCGGTCATTTTGCGTATATTTGTTCTATTCAGTTAGAGCTTTGCCACTGCGGAACATCCGGATATAAACATTGTCATATTTTACCTTTCATTTAAAAAGGCTTTTCTATTCAGCTTCACAGACTTTATTTCATCCCGTTTTCGCTAATATTAAAACACTTCCCCTCCAAGTGAATTACAGAAGCGCTGAAATATCTCGCCATTATTCTTTAAGTTGTTTTATCTACGAAGTATATCACTTACTATTTTAAAATATGTACCAGTAGTAAAGTAAACCAATCAACATCTGATAAAAGTGAAATAATATATCCTTATAGTACAGGAATAATAATATGTGAAAAAAATTATAAGTTGTAATTTTTATTACACAGGATGTTTAAAAAACTGTAACCGTATCTAATGCATAAAAACGTAAAAAATGTAAAAAAGTAAATTAAAATATAGTTCATTTAAGTATCTGATCCAGTGACACTTAGTTTAACTTTTTCCTCTAGTGCATAGCACTAAATGAAAATGCCTAGCATAGGCATTATCGGTTATGCATAATCGCAAGGAGGTTGAAGTACCTGCGTCAGACGTCCTAATGTAACGAAGATGGTCTTTTCAAAAACTGTTATTTATTTCAAAATATACTTTGGGAAATATAATATATATATATATAATTTAATACCGCAGTTCGTTGTTTTAATGCACTACCCTCTGTATTTTTTAAATTTTGAAAAAGCATAAAAATTTGTTTACACTTATATGATATACTCACTTATATATTTGTTAAAGCCGTTACTGAGATATAAAGGAAAATGTCGAATGTATCTGATAGGTATATCAAGACAACTAGGAACTACACCCAAAAATTTAAATCTTAGTCTAAGTGGCCATGACAATAACCAATTGTCTCTCGTAAATTGTCAGATATATTTTTAATATTATTGACAAGCATAACAATGCAGTTTTTCATAGAAGAGAGAACAGATATAATCGAAACTGTTATACAGACTAATAAAAATGCAAGTGCCGCATATGAAACTTACAGGCTGGAATATCCAAATCGGCATATTCTCCATATAAATTATTTCAAGTACATATTTGTATACCAAATTTCAAGAACGAGGATCAGTAAAAAATGTCGGAAAGAGAAATAGAACAAAAACTGTAGCAGATGATAATGAGTTAAACATATTAGATATTATATTTTGAAGAACATCCTACTCTATTATTGTTTCATCCTAATATTGGTTATTGTCATGGCCATCTAGACTAGGATTAAAATTTTTGGGTGTATTTCCTAATTGTCTGTCTATATCTTAGATACATTCGACGTCAAATTATTTATTCTAAATCTGAAGAAAATAATAAAATGAATGGTTTTAGTTTATTAGGCAATGACTTGAAAAATATGTGTTTTAATTGATGCTTTATCTTAATTGTTACGCTTGTATTCGCTTGAATATATGCTTCCTTTACTTGCTAATAAAAACAAGGAAAGTCACCTTTCAGGCAATAATACGAAATTCATTTAACTTGGCATCTTAACCCAGTGTGAAATTTGAACAGCTACTATTACATTGTAAAAGCTTGACATTTTATCGGGCAAACGTACCTTTATAAAATGTTACTTTTTAGAATTAAATCATATTTGCAGTCTTTGGTAAAAGATTCTGCGACGGTTGCAGCTAGAAGTTGCAATAATATTGGATACTACCGAATGTTTGCTGAGGAAACATAATTTTCAGTGTCTTCATTGGCCAAATTCGGTAGACGAGCGACATCAAGACGTTCCTGATAAAATTTATGTCGTTTGATCCTGAGTTGCCCATGAATTTCATCAAAAAGATCGTCTTATTTTTGTTATTTCTCAAAATAATATATTAAGCTTAAAAGCATCTTCGCTGTTAGAAAACAGTATCCTATCGGCTAAGGAAAAATGATGGAAATGAATTCGTTACCACATATTAAGTTCTGTCAAAAGACTTTCTTATAGATTTACACGATGATGAATTCCAATATTCCCCAACATTTCAGGCAGGAACATATTGATAAAATATAAGGCACTCACAAAGGTATCGAAAATAAAATTAAACCCAATAAATTGTGTTACCATTAGTATTTTTAAATTGTATCACGTTAAGAGGACCATTGAAAACATAATGTACCTTTACGCTCGAATGTTAAATTAAAAAATTATAAAACTTTTCAAAACTAATTACAAGGGAGTGTAGATAAAGGATTGGACCAGAAATTCTCCTAATTTCATGGCAAAAATATACTGCAAATATAAAATTATTAACAATTCAAATAATTTACAATTTTAACAATTTACAATTTACAATTTTTTCGCACAGATTTGAATAAAAATAGAACTCCTAGAGCAGATCACCATTAGTTGATTTGTAGAATTTGGCCACACAAAATGCTCTAGAAATGGAGTTTAACAGTTTTGCAACAAAACCTGATATTTACCCAGTGAGAACAGGTTGGTTGTTTTAACGTGTATGTGACGTTGCTGTAGTTGAATAAACGTTACTCGTTGAAAAAATCAACGTTGTTTAAGAACCTACTTTCAATCAAACGTTAAGAACACGTCTATTCAACAATCGTTATCAACGTAAGGTGTAACTTATACGTTATAAAAACGTCAAATTATTAGTAGAATTCAATGGGTAACTTTAACGTTAGAGAAACGTAGATTTTATAATAAAAAGTAACAACTTGATTGGTTTTTAACGTTTTTGCAACGTAAATAATTAGGTTATATTTAACTATAACCTGCACGTTATATAAACGTTAAAAGAAACAATGTTTCAACTCTTTGGTTAATATTGGTAATATTTTCATGGGAAATTGACGTTGGTTAATCAAGTTAATTTGCGCTATGACTGTTAACGTTATTACAACGTAAATATGCACGTAATTTTTACGTGTAATTTGTACGTTAAAAGGACGTAAACTTTTTAATAAAAAGTAACAGCTTGCGTGGTTTTGAACGTTATTTCAACGTAAATAATAAGGTTATATTTAACTATAACCTGCACGTTATATAAACGTTAAGAGAAACAATATTTCAACTTTTTGATTAATATTGGTAATATTTTCATGGGAAATTGACGTTGATTAATAAAGTTAATTTACTCTGTAACTGTTAACGTTAATTACACTTAAATAGGCACGTAATTTTTAAGTGCAATTTGTACGTTAAAAGGACGTAAACTTTATAATAAAAATTAACCGCTTGAGTGGTTTTGGACGTTATTTAAACGTAAATAATAAGGTAATATTTAACTATTTTCTCCACGATATATAAACGTTAAAGGGAACAATATTTCAACACTTTTGGTTTAGTATTGGTGATATTTTCATGGGAAATTTACGTTGCTTAATCAAGTTAATTTGAGCTTTGACTGTTAACATTATTTAAACGTAAATAGAACGTAATTTTTAGGTGTAATTTGTACGTTAAAGGACGTAAACTTTATAATAAAAAGTAACAGCTTGCGTGGTTTTGAACGTTATTGCAACATAAATAATAAGGTTATATTTAACTATAATCTGCACGTTATATAAACGTTACGAGAAACAATATTTCAACTCTTTTCAACACAATAATTTTACGAGTATCTTTATTTTACCAAAAGATAATTTTATTAAAACAACATGAAAATGGTGAATCATTATTGACATAATTTTCAAGATCATAGACAATTTTTCACATCTATGATTTTATACACAAGATGAAATGTCAAATTTTTCATATTATCTATCACAATAATAGCTATTAGATATTGCTATAGGTAGTTTATGTTTATGGCGATCTTAGAAACACTTCGGCATTTCTGCACAAAATAAATCAGTATTATTTTTCAGTGTAATATTTTGTGCAGTTGAAGTGGAAAAATGTATTTATAAAAATTGTCATAATACGAACGAAAAATGAAACACAAATTCAGTTCAATTCAAATTTTTACGCCAACTTCACAATCCAAAAGGTTTCACCTAACCAATCAGTAAGCGGACATTTGATGGCTGATGTCAATTGTAATAATCGTGATTGGTTGTTGAAACCGTTGGCAGTAAGCAAGCATGATGTCAGTCGTTAGTTTCGTTTTCCGTCACGTTGTCGTGTTGTTAAAGCATGTGTCACGTGTTATGTCGCCCGCTAGTTCCGCCACCCGCCACTTGTTCGTTCGTACTTCGTATAAACGTAATGGATGTGTATTGTGCTGATGTGTGGTGTACTGGTGAAGTGGAAAATTGTCACTATTGGCAGGGAATAACTAGTGAAAAGTAAGTTTATGAAACCATTTTAAGTGGATTGTTGTACTTTAGTTGCAAGTTTATGCATTACTGTTTTATTTTCATACTAATGGTTTTCGTTGCATGTGCATGTCCAGAAAAGGTATGTAGGTAGGTTACTCGTGTATTTCAATATGGCCGTGGCATCACAGGTGCTGTAGCTCATGCTTTTTTTATTGTTTTAACTTTTTTTCAACCTCGGCTAAATTTAAGTTTGCTTTGATGCTTGTCTACGAAGAGGTAAGTAAATTAAATTTTGCCCTGCTTTGAAATTACTGTAAAATATTTATTTTTTGAGTTACCAGGTTGAAAAAATGATACAGCCTTTTCGTAGATCAGTTTACGTTAGTCATTCTAAATTTTCTGTTAAATGATGTTGAAATTCTGAACTTCTCAATTGTAAAGTGATAAATTCTGATTTGCAGTAAAAATGATTATTATCTAAACTAAAATACTTTTACTTTTCAGGTTCTCCGTACATGGCCAAATATGATATATTGTAGATATATTAAGTATTTTAAATAAATGTTTAGTCAGATGAAGTGGTATTATTATTGGTATAATTAATTTTCATTTAGAATTTAGAAGCTAACTTAAAAGCAAAAATAAAAATGTTTTTAGAAACTACTATTTCATAACTTTAGTCTCCTGGAGAAGCCCTAAAACATAATATATTGTTTTCAAGCAGTGCCAAGTGGTGGAATTTGTATAAGTGATTTCCAAAAGTGTTGCATTTGAAAATTCGTCATCATCGTATTCGTGAACATCGTATTCTAACTATCAATGTTCTATTAACGTTGAGACCAACGTTATAGAACGCTAAGATCAACGTTAATAGAAGATTGATATAGTTAGAATACGATGTTCACGGATACGATTATGACTACGTTGATCTCAACGTTATAATCTCAACGTTATAATAACGTTAAGCTCAACGTTCTATAACGTTGATCTCAAACGTTCTATCAACGTTGACAAATATTTGAAATGTGTCTGAAACACGTTTCTAACACACGTTGTATTAACGTTTAGTAGCGGTTAAATACTAGTTGTTTTGCGATCAAATTCAACGTTTAATAAACTTGTTATAGAGACGTAGTATATTAAGTTATAAATAACGTTTTAAATAAAGTTATAATAAACGTTATTAAAATGTTGTAACATACGTTGAAATATACGTTGAACCGCGGGACATTCTTCCGTTGATTCAACGTCGTAATACAAAGGTTACTCAACGGTTGGTTACCGTCAATTTTAACGTTTGTGTTCTTGCTGGGTACGTTCCAAATACACCATTTGCAATAAAGAATTCCCAAAAATGTTACTACAACTAAAGATACAGATCTTTACCATGATGAGTTCAGCAACTTTCACGTAGATGCAGAAATTGCAGCAATGTATGAAGTAAAATGGACAGAGTGGACTAAGTGTCAGAATATTAAAACTATTAAAAGAACTATTAAAACCAGAGGCATGGGATGATAGGTAATAGTGGTGTGGCGTATTTTGAATAATATATTGGTTAAATCTTGCATTTATATTGTGGGTTAAATTTAAAATGATGTCGTTTCATATGTTTCAAGACAGCTGGACTTTGTCCAGCATGTTTGCTTCCTCGCTATATTCAACTGACCCTGTATCTATACAAAAAAAAAATAAGAAAGATGAATATCGATGTATGTAAACTGGTTATTTACCTGATTATAATAACGATGAGTCCTCAAGATATGAAATTTTGGTATATCAGTGTTTTTATGCATAATTCAACTGCCAACCTGATCCAAAGTTACATCAACTGTTTATTTTAGCAACCACTTATTTTGAAATGTATACACGGTGAATAATCCATATGTGTAGTACAGGTAACTTTGTTGTTATAAGGGTTATAATACCGAAATCGGTTATTAGTGACGGAACTTGATACGGCAATCAAATTTGAGATTTATCTTCAACTAGTTGTAATATTTTGAAAAAATAGAAAATCGCTATAATGTTCATTCTGAATTATTTTTCAGGTCAAAAGGTGGACTTTTTTAGGTGGAATTCAATAGTGAAAACAAATTTTCCTAAAAATATTTTAATTAAATAATAAAAAATTATATACTACTATAATTAATAATATTAGTAATTAGATAATATTTAATGTAAATATGAATTTAAATAACAATAATTATAATATACTCACCACCATTTACTTGAATATATAGTTAACACCATTTTAATATTTGTCTTTACACTTTTATTAAAGTACTATGCTTAATATGTGGTAGAGATCATATATTGATTTTCAGATCATCAACATTATGCAACTTTTCTTTGTAAACCTTATTAGTTGCAATGAGTCCTCTGATACCTACCCAGTTGGAATATCTTTCCCAATTCCAGTTGCCAGACAATCAGAAAGTAACCCAGTTTTCCTAAATCTGTCGAGCTGAAACTAAAACATGTTGATCTCTTCTTGCAACCCTTAAATACGCAGTTTATTTTGCCCAGTAAATACGATTTTGTTCTGTTAAAAAAATATTATTTGTTAATTTTGTAAATAGTATTTTGTAATATGATCATCAGTAGATTTAATTGCATTAGGAGCTGAAGTTTTCGGCTTTCTTTAACAAACTATGTATCATAATTTAGTCTTCATTCCAGATCTGCCGAGCCCAGCGTATTTTCAACGTGATAGCGATTTGGCGTAAAATCGCTCTATTTCAAAGCTTCATTTGTCAATACGTTACACTCATATCAAATTTCTCGTATAGATGTAATTGGTTTAAAAGTACGAACAAAACACATACCACAATATGTTCATCTTCATTTCTTTTGGTTTACAAAAAGATCCATGCTATTTCAAATTTTGTTTGCAACATTTTATTGGCCTGCCTTTTTTCCATGCATGTTTGTAGACCTTATTTTTGTTATTTATATTTTGACGCTTATCCATAAATTTAAACAAGGTATATTAAACTTTTATATAAAGGTTACTGGATATATTCTCTATTATGTTCTTCTAAAGATAAACAAAATGAAACTCACATAGAGTCTGTAACAAATCAGAACTTATTTTTTAATGAAAGATCAAGATAAGATATCATGACTTGTTTTACTTTTACATTGTTTAATTTCAAGAAAATATATTGCATGAGAATATATTGCAATATTTGTTAACGTATGTTGAAATATTATCATTTTTTCGAATATCATTCACCATTTTACTCAGCATGTTTGCCCATTCTGCTCAACACTAAACTAATAAACACTTTTGCATATTCCAACTTTTAAAAATATACTACTATATGAGTGACAGTAAATAACAGAATTAGTATACTGTAATAAGTCATACTATTATACATACTTAAATGACAATCCATTCAAGCTAATAATTTTTGAGCAGTAAACGAGTAAATGTTATGTCTAAATCAATGCATACAGCAATCGGTACAAATTGCATCTCATGCTCGAAAAAGACGTGTTATTCTCTGCATAATGATGACGAAAAGGCAAAATATATATGTTATATCATAAATTTAACAAATGATTTTTTAAAACGTTTTTTATTTGACAAGGACTCTTCGAAGAGTATTTATTTTATAATTTTATAAGCGAGTTACAACTGTGGTAAAACTACAACACTGAGTGGTTATGAAAAGACACTGACTGTTGGTAGGTATCTTACTGCATTGCATTTGATAACTTTATGAAAGCTTTGTCAGCAACAACGGTGAAGTTGCATTTTGGTTTCTAAGAATGGTTAAGTAAGATCACTACCGGACGTATATAGATACAATTTGTGGCACTTAGTTATATTAAGTTACTTTGAGATTGGAGAGATAAGAAAAAGTAAGCCACTGGATTTCATTTGAATAATAAAATAAAACTTTAGTTGCGTAATATTATGTAAAGTCGAAGGCCACAAAGTAAATAGGTAATGTTTTATATAATATAATATAATATATAAAAGTGATAAAAAATTGTTGCAATGGCAGTATAAAGTAACTAACATGTGTTATGAAGAAATGAGGTACTTTTTATTAATTTTAAAATGTAGAACCCGAACCCACCCTTTTTATGCGTACGTACAGTTTTATCATTACAAAGCCCAGAGCATATTATTTTAGTTTTGTTCATTAATTTATTATGAAAATACCTTTTCTAGGATACCAATTAAAATTTTAGTTAAAAAAATTAACACAACTTTTATACATTAAAAAAAATACAAATGTTTACTCTACAAGTACCAAATACCTACATACATCTTAACACCTCCTAGGATCAAGAAATTTATGACAAAGATAACAATTCTAGATTAAAATTTGTTGCTGTTTTACGTTGTTCCATAAATTACACCTTCTTAATATACTAATGAAACTATAGTAAATTTTAACGAATGCTATTATTCATATGCTTTTCATATTCAATGCTGAATAAAAATTCATATATTGTCTTGAGCATGCAAAAAACGAAATTTTATCAATTTCATCATATTTCATATAAATTTGTTTCCACTTATAAAATACTGAAAAATGTATGTCAAAAGAAAGATATAAAGATCAATTACGCAACAAAAGTATTAAAGGAAAATGTTAGTCTTTGCTGTTTAATGACCATAAATATAGTTCATCCTTATGCAATACTAAAAATGCTGGTAGTAAAACGATAATGATGTTAATAAAACCGCCATAAAGTAGATATATTACCAAATAAAATCGTCTTGAAAGTCGAGACACTAGAACACTATGTTATATTTATTATCGAAACATTCTTGGTCGGGAATTAATTAGGTACCTAATTATAGTTAGTTAGATCGCTATCCAAATAAGTTATATAAGGACTCTAGGATCACACCAGGCGAGAGCGGGCCAAATCCTGATTAAAGTATCCCATACCCGTGACCATATTTGATTTATTTATATTTATTGAGAAAACAAAAGTTGACTTTTGAAAACTTAAGTTATTAACTTTTTGTTATATATTATGTGATCTCATGTGTACAAGAATATAGCTATTGTATGCCATTACATCGATGATCACGATATAATTATTCGACATCATTTATATTCATTTATAGAAGCTCCAGGATACTGGAACTTCTATAAATCTGTAGTTTTATAATTATAATTTATAAAATTCTACACTCCAATATCACAATCGAGATTAGCCATTTTGCAACGTGATTCACTCTCCATACCCACGAGGAGCATCTTACCTATTTTTGTACCGAAATATTTATACCGGAAGTCATCATCAACTTGCTAATTTTAAATGTAACAGCTTATATATTGGGTGAGTTCGGCATTGCTGTCAGAGCGCTAAATTTAATGATTTACGTTCGGCATTCCACTCCCTGAGAGATTTGACTACAGTCTGGCGCGTTCGGCTTTATGTTCAAAGATAAAATTGAGATCCTCATTTTGCTCAGATTTTAGATAGCGATTTTTCAGATATTTACGTCATCGTCATCCTAGTTTGGAGGTTATGTCGTTATTAGGGTTGTTAGCAAGCACAATCAAAAAGTCACACACCTAAAAATGTATTTAAAGGTATTTAAGAATACCTTATTTTTAGGTATGTGATATAAGTCGACCTTTTCTAAAATTTCCATTTCCTCTTCACCATCAGGTTCTCCAAAAAATATTTCGTAGCCAATAGCAATGCCCATAATTCCTACGTTAATATCAATTTTAGATATAAATAAATATACAGATGGAAGTAATAGAACAGAAAACAGTTTGATTTCAGCGTTTTCAAGTCGAAATATGTAAACAAAAACAAAACTACTCGATTGCGTTCGGCAAATTTCTGAGAAGACAAGCGCTGAAAAGTCATGTGACCAATGATCTGTTTTTCTCTGCACTATCAATTGATAACAATGCCGAACTCACCCAATATATCATTTCTGGATTCTACGTGAAATTCTAAACACATTTCATGTAAGATGTCCTATACCTATCTTCAACTGTTCTTGAAATATTGACAGGTGAATATTGACATTTGCAACTTTGACACCCTGTAAAATCTAAACGGTTTGAGATCAAGCAAAACGGTTTGCACATTCCTAATCTTAACTTTTCATAAGCTATCGGTTGACACTAATTTCAGATTTAATCAAGAGATTAAATTTAATCGAAAATTTTTAATTTCTGGCTGAATCTGAAATTAGTATCAAACGATAGCTTATGAAAAGTTAAGATAGGCATGTGCAAACTGTTTTGCTTGATCTTAAACCGTTTAGATTTTACAGGGTGCCAAAGTTGCAAATGTCATTATTCACCTGTCGATATTTTAAAAACAGTTGAAGATAGGTATAGGACATCCTACATGAAATGTGTTTAGAATTTTACGTAGAACCAGAAATGATATAATATGAAGGGTGTTATATTTAAAATAAGCAACTTGATGATGACTTCCGGTATAACCGGAAGTACGATGAAGTTGACACTATTTTCATTGAATAGATCTTTTTGATAAACTTATGTATACAAATTTTCTGCTTTCAATTCTGCGTGACATGACAATACATGACAAATTAACTAAATTTCATCAGTGGTTTTTTATGGCAAGGTGCAGTATAGTGTTTTGGTCTCATGTGGAAAACTACGTCAGTGTTATGTTCACACCAAAGGTTCCAAACTCCTTCAAGTGGTTTTTGAATTTGATATAATTTTTTTCAATATTAAAAAAGATATTTGGAATTATGTCTTCATAAAAAAATACTTAACTATACCTATACTATCTTATTATACTACTACTATATCTATATACTATTTTTGGTCTATCGCTGAAAAGTTAAATTAGAGTAATTTTTTAATGAACAATCTGTATGACGGCCTTAAGAACAAACGAACCTGGTGAAAGTCTTATATAATCGAAACATTGAAACAAAAATCTGATGTGTCAGTTAACTTTTACGAAATTATACGGATTTATAAATTATTCAAAAAAAAGCAAATTTACAAGAAGAGACCATTTTTTTAAATACATCAAAAGCTCAAATAGCTGATGTGTTACGTGAACAATTTTATGTTGGTGATAAACTTGTCTAAAACTTTCCCTATTTAACAGTTTTTCTTTCGTACCATTTCCGAGATACCAAAATATCAAACACCAAATTAGTCCATACCATATAGGTATATATAGATAATTTTACTTGCACTCGTCACTTTTTTTAATCGCTCTGTACTTCCACAAGCACAACAAAACTCTGCACAACCTTAATTTTCTCCGAAATACGTAAGCTGTTTTTTGACGGATGAATAATTAATGAACAGATGTATTATTAATTTTAATAATTCTGCGAATACTTCATTAAATTTTAATTAAGGAACCAGAAATACATTACTGCACGAATAAATTGAGAAATTAATTGAAGGCGTAATTTTTTTCGACTACCTGCTTGTCGAAACATAATTGACAATGAAATAATGCAATAGTAGGTCATGCATGTTTAAGACATATTTTTTTTTAAATAATGATGTTATTCCTTTGCTTACCCACATATTAAACGCTTACCGAAGTTGTAGATATCAATGACAATAAAAACTTTATTGAATCATAATATTTGAATAATTTCATTAATTCATTAATTAATTTTATTTCTGCTGCTTGCTTCTGATTGCTGCTTTATCTCTTAATAATTTAATATCTTTAACTGAATATTTATAAATATGTATATGTGTAATGTGTCTTCATTTATGTTACTAGTGGTGAGAAACACACAGTAGTGCCCTCTTTTGGCTTTTACTATTATCCGTCTGACAATTATTGTCTAATTGACAGGCAGATAGCGACCTGCTTTTCCGCAAGTGACATCGTAGCAGTGACCTCTATTGTCTTTAAGGAAGACAATCCTACTTATTTATTTGAAGGAGATGCCGAAAACAACTACTCCACGGGGTAGTTCATAGTATTTATAGTATTCAATATAATCGGCCACATAGTCCGTGGAGTCTTCATTTGTTTCTTAATTTTCTACTTGATGTTTATTATTATGAGTTTTGTTAGAGTCGGCAAAAAAAATAAAAACTAAAACTTATTACCATTTTTTACATTATTAACTCCACAATCAAGTTGAGATTTACAAATAAGTTGATATTTTGATACTTTTTATTTTTATACCTATCATTTGTATTATTAATTGACTATTATAATGATGCCATTACTTTGGCTGCGATGGCATACATTTTGAGATGAAATATTTATAATTATTGTTACAGTTTTTTTCTTTACTAAACTGTAAAGTAGGTACGTATATACAAGAAATCAGCAAAAATCAAGTTCATTTTTGAAAAAAATTTGTTAGCCGCTGGAAGATGGCCGCAATCTGATAGAATATCGTATAATCAAATCAAAATTTCGTACTGGCATGTTGCAGTACGAAAGTTGCAGTGAAGAAGAGGAAAATGAGGGAAGCATCTTTAAAAAGAATAAGATGTTGATAATGGTCTGAGTGATACGAAACTTCGGAACTACAGTAAGATTTCATCATATGATGAAACGGGAAAAATGCTTTCTGAAAGTAGTTTTAATTTTAGATCTGTCTGTTCAATCAAATACATGTAAGAGGCAAGAATCTAAAATGCTAAGTTTGCTTTTTTTCTGATATCTCTCTTTCTTTTCAAACTAAACATCAAATGTTTGAAAATAATAATACGCATCTTTGCACTCTTATTCAAACTCTTGATAATCTATATCACTAAATTTATGACTATTAGTGATATTAGTAGTGGTCAGAAGCACACCGTAGTGCCCCCTTTGGGTCTTTGCTTCTATCCATCTGACAATTATCGTCTAACGGACAGACAAATAGCAACCTGCTTTTCCGCAGGTGCTCTTATAGCAGTGACCTCTATTGTCTTTAAGGAAGACAGTTCTACTTATTTATTTGAAGGAGATGCCGAAAACAACTACTCCACGGCAAGTATGCCCCGACTGGCGTTGCATTACATCGACTCCTATGGAGATGCCGGTGTAATGCAATGCCAGTCGGGGCATACTGCCCGTGGAGTAGTTGTTTTCGGCCTTCAAATATTAGTGATACATTGAAACTATATTTATAAATAGGATTTTTTGCTTGTATTACTTCATTTTTCAATCACACACTGCTCTACATACACAACATTTCACCCTTTCTATATAATTTCGTAGCTAGATTGCAATAAAATATAGAGTAACGTTCTCAATACAACTGTAAAAAAATATATTATCCTTTGTCTAAATAACACTCACTTTTACAATATACTTTACAATAAAATTAAATTTACCAAAGTCAACAATAATAAAATAAAACCAAGCTAAATGGGAAGTTCGCCGTGCCTAATTGCTAACCTTTACGTTTTATAGGATTATTCTCAGGGGCAGCTCATTAACTGGATTTTTTTATTGCAACTTGGCTAATTAAATACATAATTAACTCCAGGCTCGTTCCATAGAGTTTACACTTTGGGCATTTGTATATATTTGACGTCATATTTATTTCTTTTGTCTAGTACAAAATAAAACATTTTGGTTAGAATCTCAAGTTGGTTCGGGTTCCTACCAACTTCAGAGCAAAACTAATAGCACACCACGTTCATTGTCATTTTTTTTAGATAAATCCATTGGTCGAAACTAAAAACCAATATCCCTTTTAATTTTTCATTTAAATGCCTATATTAATTATTATTAAATATTTTTTTTAAATGTATGGAGCGTTTATATCTTGCTTATTTGATAATAAGTGTTATACGTTTTTGAGCTTATACTGCAAGTCTTGCGTAATTTCTAAAAATATGTTGGTAGTGGTGCCTAAGCTAGGTTGGTTTCCATAAAAAAATGAGCCCAATAAGGGGTCGCTAATATTAGGAAATTCTACACCCAACCATCGACAAAATTCAAAATTCCACTTTTTCTGTATCTTTTCAAATAAGCATAAATGTATAAAAGTCTATGCATCTATCGAAAAAAAATTATATTGTAGCTTACAAGCATTCACAACCGGTTCTCTATAAGATTTTCAGGTTATTTTTTGGTTCATCGATTGATTTTCCACGAAACGCTTCGGCGCTCATCACTAACATTCTTAAGTGGTAACCCTGCTGTTAGTTAACTGAGACTCAGGTATGACTAAAGAGAATAATTGAAAACATTTATTTAAAAAAAATCTCTTTTAAGTGTCTTCATAGCACACATTTACTTGAATTTTTTAAATTTGGTAAGGCAAAATAACGTTTTAAAACCAAATACCTTCGTTGCAGTTTATTTTACTGTTTATTTTCTTTCAAAAATGTGTGAAAAACCGACAATAACTCACCTTTATAAAATCATTACTGTCGACTGTTTTCCTACAAACCTACAAATTTTCAGTACCACTGTTATAAACGACATGCATTACTTTATGCACCGCATCCTCACGCTTAATTTACAATATTATTTGAACTAAATTTCGATTTGTAGATTTAAAAATGTGTATACCTAATAATTGCTATCTAGCGGCGAATATAAGCAAAACAACTGTAAAACAATTGTCATTTTAAGTTAATTATTTTTTATTTGTGTTTTAAGCAGATATCATGATGGACTTCACCAAAAAAGCCAATGTGACAGATAATTAAACACTATTATTTTATTTAATTTCTTTAATTTTTTTTGTTATTTTGAAGTATTTAACAAAATTCCGGCATTTCATTACATAAGTTATTCGGATCACATTTTTTTTATATTTAAACTATTAAAAAATATATTTAAGAGTATATCAAAATTAACTTTATGTCAAGAAAATCCTACTATTTTCTTCAATAACAGGAAGTATTTTCGCCCTTTACCTGCACCACTGCATTATCCCCAGCGAATTCCACAAGTCGTAACATTTCTCATTTCTGCTGATATAACCGAGACTATTATTTGGGGACCGGAAATGAGCCCAATCAAATTATCTCACTATGTTCTGTTGTATTTTTCGTCATATCAAATTCGTTGCGACAAGTTACAAGCCAACTTTTATTTGTTTGACAAATTTAGTTTCGATAATTGTTACGACCGAAGTAGATTGTATAGCTAAGAGCCAATGCATGTGGTTGCGGCGTCGAGAAACGAGGGAGGCCTCTAGGCCTCCCTCGTAAACATTAATATGAGCTCATTTATAATTTTTATTAGACTTTCATCCGTTCCAAAATAATAAATTTTTATACTCTATATACCAACTTTCAAAACAACGCCTGTTTATTTGATTAAACAATGTATTTATGTCCTCAATGACTAGTGCAAAGTCTATATCTTTTGAAAGTGTATTTGATTTGTATGTGTATTTACCTTAAAATATGTACCTACCTATATATTTGAGTGTATGAGTGTAAGCAGAAGTAGTATATAGTAATTTATATGTAGATGTTAACCTCAATAACATACTGTATAATCTATGATGAAACATAGCTACACTAAGTCATGTAGTATTTGTTTTAAAGAAATAATTGCTTCTTATTTTAAATAAATAAGGAGTCTGCATTTTGTATGTTTACAATCGATAAAATATTTAAAAAATCATGTGTATTTTTCACAAGAGTCACAAAGTTTTACCTGCGAATGTAGCAGAGACAAATTAAAAGTTGAAGTAGGTACTCAGGTACTTGAGAAATATGTAGCAGAAAAATGTGCTAACTTAGCTAACTGTGCTAACTTAGCGTTTTACAACTTTTGTGTGAAAATAAACCAATAGTATCACTTATACTCAAAGTGGAAATACGTTTTTTTTTGTGTAATTTACAATAATAATAATAAATAATAATAATGATAATGATAATGTAATAATCCAGTCCAATATTTATTTTTCTCATCCTTTTAACGTTTTTTGGTCTGATTTTATGATCTAATAAAACAGAGGTTCTACCATATTAATAGCAATAAATGAAATGTACGAATAGACACAGACTCTAGTTTAAAATTTAACATTCAGCAAAGTTTACTAATATGTTTAGACCAATATAAATTGGTCTCCCTAGAAATCTAGTTGTCAGTGTATATAGGTCCAAGTGTATTAGTACGTAGGTACTCACTTTAGATCATAAATTATTAAGTTTTCTAAATAGATATTTTACTGCAAAGAAAATTGTCATATAAATTAGTAGAATAAACACTTGCGCCAACTTCACCAGTCAAGGTTATTTTTTTAATTTATTGTTAAATATCCAAATTTACAAATAAGTAACTTTATTAAAATGGAAAGTTTTTGTTTCAAAGCAACTTTCAAAAACGGTTCCAAATTCAAAATAAATTAAACACCTCTTCTGACTACTGAAGAGAAAATTGAAGATACACTTTAACTAACAAATCATATAGAGTATACATTTTCAATGTATCGAGCTGGAAATGTTTGATTAAGTCACGAGGTACACATAATTAATACTTATAAAATACCAGATAACAAAATTTCATGAGAATATTTACACAGAGTTGAAAATTTCGGTGATCTGATAAAATGTCACCCTTTTAAATATTGTTTAGCTCAATAACACATCAAAATATTTTGAATTCACTTACATACGTTAACAGATACAACATTGCTTAACTTTTTTGCTATTTAACTAAGCCTTTACCACTTACTGTTTCTACAACATGATGAACTTTAAATTACACCCATACTTATGGCGGTAAAATGTTATACGAGTAATTGTATTAGCCTCAATACTTTACCGATTCTGGTATAGAAGAGCAACTTGAAATTCATTCGACCCACAAATGTGTATTTAACTCTGCACTAAATATACAGTCCTCTTCTAACCAATTTCAAATTCTCCTCGAGTAGAGATATGAATAGTTGGGTATACAGTAGTCTTTTGTGCTGTGAGCGCGTCCATCTCCCGAGAACTCCAACCGAAGCACGTACCGGATATTTCTAGAAAAGTTAACTTTCGGTAGTAAGACCGATGATAATGTGGTAAAGATCTGAGTATCAGACACACTTTGATTTTATAATTTAATACGTTTTACTATAGGACTATACACGATTGTATTAAGCCAGCCGCTAAAGATACGGGAACTGGTAATTTCGCCCCTAACAAATAGTTTAGTTATTTATTCAGTTTGTTTACTTGAAAAATGTTTTTTTCGCTCCCAGGACCCATCCTGACTATTTCCCCCACCCAGCCTGATTATTCGACAGATAATTATATGTTTCAGAACAATCGCTGTTTCCTGCAACTACTCGTATTTGGTCTGAAAATTCCGATTTCTTACGCGAACAACCAAATACAGTCGATCTTTTCTTCAAAATTCAATATACAACATTCCAAACAGATACTTGTATAAAAATCCAGAACATCAAAAAAAAATCAAAAGTCGGCCATCAGAATTTTATAGATAACACATATTAAATGATATAAGACATAAACAGATTATATTTTATCTTGTTTTGTTAATATATCTTTAAAAATATAGTTTTGTTTTTTAAATTGTACCTATACGTTAACTGGTAATTGGAGCAGGATAATTACGGAAAATTTAATTATTTTATGAATAATTAAAATGTACCTAACACAAATAATCTAAGTAATGCCGATGCCGACGGAAATCCGATAACATACACTGGTAGTAGGCCAAGTTACTTTTTAAATTTTCATCAGATTTGTACACCGGGAACGCAACTACCTTTCGTATTTGTGTATTCTTGACGTTGGAGGCGAAATTACCAACACCCAAAGCTACAGTGCTATCAAAAAAAAGGAATGTGGTTAATTACTTTATTTGGTAGTTGGTAGTAGTCGTTTATCAATAATCATCAATCACAATGCGGCTTTACCAGTGCTTTACTACTTTCTACGGCACTCGCACGAGATATACGAAACACCAGTGCTGCCATACGCTCCGAGGGATATTGAGACCGTTATGGGGAATGAGAGGTGCTGAATTTATTGGAACTACTCATTTCCCACGCTCAGGCAGATTCGAGCCAATAAGCCTGATGTAGTCCTCCTCGCCCACCAGCTCAAGACAATGTTTGTCATCGAATTCTCGGCTCCTGCCGAGACCGACATTGCCTTGAAAGAGGAGAAACGGACGAAATATCGAGACCTTCTCTTCGAACTCCGCAGACTCCATCCAGAACATACTGTGAAGCTTGTGGAACTGATAATAGGAGCGAGCCCTCGGTGGAGCAAGAGATACACTGCTTTCGGAACTGAAGATCATACCGGCATGCCGAAATTCGGCACATCTTCTAGCCGGAAGAATGCAGAAGGCGGTCATTCTCGGCTTATTACGTCTACTTAGGGCACACGATTCCCGGACTCGGTACTTACTCACCCTACGGACGTGGGGAGTAACTACTGATAACCACCACCAGCGGCCGACTCTGATAACTCCTAACCACCATTCGGTGTTGTATTGAGTGAAACCCGTAAAACCTAATTAGTTAGGGGGTTGGTTGTTATAAACACCTTCAAATGAACTAGTCCTGGTAGTTCTTGCCAGTACTGGCTAATTTCCCCTCAGCCCAGGTCAAGAGAGTTGCTTTGGTAATATATTGGGGATATGCCAAGCGTTGTAGTTCGCCAAAATCGTAGTTTAAGTCAGTGGTATTGTGAGCAGGTGCCGAAACCAGTATAACAAAAATTGTCTTGAGTTGTTCACAATAATGTGTTACAATATATAATAATATTATTAATTATATTAGTAATAATAATTAATTATTATTTATTAAATCCAGTCGCTTTACTCTGTGGTTCACAAGGGTGTTGGAAATACCAACAATCACTTCCCCAAACAATGAGGAAAGTGAGTACTGGTCTAAAGAATGCCTGGCCCAGAGAGCAGTATGTATTTCACTCCACTAAGAGCTCCAATAATAATTATTATTATTACAATAATCTCAAATAATTTACTAGCCCTCTACTAGCCTAAGCACAAGATTTAATGCCGCGGCTGGTGTTTCATAGCCAAGGCGCAGCCGAGGCTAGGAAACCAGCCAAGGCATTAAATCTGCTTTTCTGCCGTGTGAAACATAATTTTTTCTTCAAATTTATTCCAATTCCACGCAAAATCGTCTTTTTTATATTTATTAATTGCGTTTCTTTATCAATATTCAAATAATTAAATTATTTCAACAAAGGTAACTGGCTCTTTGTTACTATGTTTACCGCTGATGACGTTTGTTGAATTGTTTGTGTAATGTCATTGGCAATTGAAATTAACCAGTTTGATTTAATTTATTACCTGGAACGTTGCATAGCAACGATGAACTTTTTCTGCCTAGGCCTGGGGTCGGCAACCTGCGGCTCGCGAGCCACATGCGGCTCTTTGGATGTGAAGCTGCGGCTCTTTAGTTCCATACGCAAATATTATTTATTTTATCAAAAAAAAAACATTTAAAAATCGTTCTGAATCGATTAACGAGGATTGGGCACCGATTCTATCTCTCAGCCACTTGTACTCGCTTTTCACCGCACCCCTCCCCCGTGACACGCGTCGTCACTGTCGTCAGTCCGTCGGAAGCTCTCGAATGACGCCGTCGTCGGATGTTTCTATGTAGGTTTTAATTCTCTTTCGACGCAAGACAATTTGACGTCTTCACCAGTGCCAAAATTTATCCAAACTTTCTAAAACCATGCAAAGCCAACGCTCCCATTGAATTTGTTAGCTCAAATGTATGTTATTGTTTTTTTAATTTTAAGTACAAGTTACATTATTTAGTAAAGTTTAAATTTTCTACTTGAATAACCATGCAAAGCCATCGCTCCCATTGAATTTGTTTGCTCAATTGTTTGTTATTGAAGTACAAGTTAGTGTTGTAAGTAAATGTTTAATTGTTTTAATTTTTTACTTAAATAATAAGTAATTATCTAATAATGCCATATATATTATACATATTATCTAATTTGTTGTGAAAAACACTACTTATATATAAATAAATAGATATTTTTTCTTATAAATAAATAGATTAGTTTTTTTATCAAAAAAACTTCTCTAAATCAAATTGTTGGCAAGAAAAAATTTTGTGGCTCTTTAAAAACTTTGAAATTTTGTAAATTGTAATTTTTGACTCTTCCGACTCAAAAGGTTGCCGACCCCTGGCCTAGGCAGTAAAAGTCCACTTTTTCTGCCTAGGCAGTAAAAATATACCTTTTAAGCCTGCCAAGTATCATTAAAAAGCCGCTTTTAATGTCATTTGAAGAAAAACATATTTTTAGACAGTTTTAATATAGTAGGTATATACTACTTATAGTTAGGTAGGTATATACTTTAATATAGTGTGTATAGTAGGTGCATGTGAAGATAGTACTTGCAGAAAGATATAATTGTAAGGAAAAATGATGAATAAGTTTTGTATTTTTGTATTCAAATAACCATAAATTCTTGTATCTACATTATGAACGTTCTTAAGTACATACTCATACTTTATATTAATTAAAAAGTTACTACTTGTTGCAATCTACGTATAATAATATTATCACCTGAACATCTGCTTAACGTCAGAAATTATTCAAAACCCCTAACATTCGATGAACATCGAAGTAACTTTTTTCTATATATAATTAAATTAGAACCATCGTGGTGTACTTAGTAGCTCTAGAAAATCTCAATCTCAAAATAGAATAAAATAGGAATAGAAATACTTCCATTTCTATTTATTCTTTTCCATTTCCGCCATTATTATAGACACTAAAATAAAAAATGGATGTGCAAGTTTGTAAAATGGTTATAGATACACATCTGAATCTGAACTAATTTCTGTAGGTCCAGAGGCTACTGCGCTACCGCTAAAAATATGTTTCTAATGGTATAGAGCTTACGCCATACGAAACAAATCACGCTGAGTAAGAAAACGCTGCATATTTTGCAGTGTAAAAGCCATGTTATGTTTTAGTGCAGGCAAACTTTCCCGATAAACAACTCTATTTTAAGTATTTTGCGCACACAAGAGGAGTAACTACAGAGGCAATAAATTGTTGAGAATGTAGTAATGTAAAGGTTGTCTTTTTAAGTCTTTATCCTAATATGTAATTGATTTTATTTATTTGTATCTTATCATTTTACATCCGATAGTTTCAAAATATTATTTTAGTCTAAGTATAACACTTTTTTTACAATTACTATTGTGCCTCCTTTATCAACTTTTATGTAGGTTGATCATTGGATCTGTTTATTTGAAAAATAAAGAGTAATTTTTTCTCCAATAAATGTAAAGTGGTGTGTAACCTTATTGGATAAAAATAAAATGTCTACACTACTTTGACTAACAACATACACACAGACACGCTGTTACCGTATAAAATATTCGCTTTACATTATAATATAATAAGAATGTTATTCTAGGAAAATACGAAGATGGTGAAATATGGATATATATACTATGCCGACGTGATATAGTTAAACCTCTTGCTACCACAGACATTCTTTTTTGTCTGTATATTACATTACTTTGACGTTCTTATCTGGTTATATCCTTATCCCCAAGTTGATGAAAATTTTAATATCACGATTTTCCTTGGGCTTGGCCTTATCTAACGTTTATATCTGTGGAATATGAATATAGGAAATAGAATTGAATAATACGCAACATATTTTCTTGGGTGTTAGGTGAACGTTTAAAGTTTGATCCAAGAGACAAACATATTAGACCTTTTTCATAAATGCTTCTGTAGATGCAGCAACACACTTCTCAGCTGTCTCAAACTAGTTTTTAACAAATTCCAATAACTAAGTGTTGTGTTACTTATTTCATTAGTAATGATAATATTCAAAGTAGTTAATAGAAAAAATCACCTTCAACATTAAAGTTTATCACGATTTGTCATATTTCTTATTCATGAATGAAAACATATATACTGTTTTATGATTTTCACATTTTTTTATTTATATATTAATTTTAAATACTTATCTAAAACCATCTTGAAAGGGGTTGGAACATTTGGTGTGAAGGTAACACTGACGTAGTTTTCTACATAACACCAAAACACTATACAACACTCGACGCGCGTTTCGCCAACTACGTTGGCATCATCTGGAGATGATTAAAACTAAACCTATAAAACCATCGCTACGGATCAGTGAACCGCCGCGAAGGATCAGTAAACCGTGACTTACTAACCAATAAAGCGGACTATTGGCCCTCTGTCACCATTCATACTATTTTTACATTTAGCAATTTCCAAACTCTCAAAAGCATCCAGTTGTCTGGAATTTGTTACATTCCTAATTGGTCTTTAATTGCTACTATCTATTTTATGGTTGTTTTCAAACGCATGTTGGACGTCGCTAGACTTACCGATTCTACTATATTTGAGATGAGCCATATGTTCTTTGAATCTAGTTTGAATTGACCTTCCAGTTTGTCCAACATACTTTTTATTACAATCTTTATAGCTAATTTCGTAAATCCCCGACTTTTCCTTAGTTTCTATTCTGTCTTTTGGATTACCTAAAAGTTGTTGTAGTTTATTTCGCGATGAATAAACCACTGACATACCTATATCTTTAAGAACCTTATGCTTAATCCTGCTCCGCTGGCTGAGATACCGTTCCCCATAATTTCTTAAATATTTTTCAGAAATTTCTTAAATATTTTTCAGAAATTTGTCTTTCTTATTATCTGGCGCTACAATAACACTTCAACCTCCGAGTTAAAGGTAGGAGCTTTTATATATTTGCTATTACTGAGCATCTGATACTGCTTGGTCCATTTTTTACTGGACTCTTTGTCTATAGCCAAAGAAAGCTATGATTCCCACCGAGTAGCTAAGTCTGAAGCTAGTTCAGGTCCTTCTATGTTTTCATTTGACGGGTTGGCACCCAAAAGATCTTCTACAGTGTCATTTGTTGGGAGCTGTAGAGGTGGGGTTGACTGCGGCGCTTCCGATTGAACAGAATTACGTGCTCACCGAAGAGATTCCTCCGAATCGGATGCTCTAGTAAAACCTTCACAGCTGTCAGAGTCGCTGTCAACTGTGGGAAAAGCTAAAATGACTTTTTTGTAATCTGGTACGGTATAAAAAAGAAATTGTCGTTAATTAATACTATTTATAATTTTTCTGTGTAACGACAATAACTGTAAGCAGATATTACTCGTGTTTACATCATTAAACCTACTATTTTTTCTTTTTGCAAAATGTTACCCTTTGCTGTGGTCATATTATTTTATTTCTCAATAAGATTTTACTCATGTGAGAAATAGTGTAGGTAATTTTGTTGAATGTTCCCGATTTGCTAAAACATATTGTAATTATTATTGTACTTACTTATTGAAAAGCCATCGATCATCTGTTTTATCCTTTTCATTTTCCTCTTGATTTTATTTATAAAATCCCCAAGTTTTCTTTTTCCTAGATTCTGCATATTTCTTTATTCGTGTCACACATTCATAATTATTAAACACGCGCTTTGAGAGTAAAGAAACATGTGAAACAGACTGTTAATCATTTCTTTCTATAAACACTACGGCAAAAAGAGTAAAGAAGCATAAACTACAGTGTGATCTCGAGGACGGGGCTATCGAAGTCTAATATACACAAACAATATATCCCTATACTTATTTTACAAGTCAAACAAGTTATAAGTACAAGATACAAGTTATAGCATCTTTTCCAGTGTAGTGGAATAGAAAATAATAATTACAATTTTAACAGGAATTAAGTATATTTTCTTTTACAGACAAGTCCCGATCGCAACACAACGACGAGTGTTTTAACTTTTGTCCCCACGGTGGAGGACGGAGGAAAATACCTTTCATGTAGAGGACAGCAGGATGAAATTCCTGATAGCGGTATGGAATCCGGCTGGAAACTTGACATCCACCGTAAGTAACATTTTATTATTTATTTTATTATAATAATGTGACAATATTCTGTTAATGAAATAGATTTAAATAAAAAGAGAGTTTGCGCTTGAGCCGCAGACTATACGAGGAGAATGCGTTCGGGTTCTCTCCCTCTCCAGTGAATATGTCGTCAACCTTGTAATGAAACTAACGCTGCATCTAAAAAACTCCATCTATTTTCAATTCGTTTTTAAAATTAAACCGAGAAGTTAAATAGTGTGTTCTAATGATAAATCAAAAATATGTTTATATTTGAAGGAGATGCCGAAAACATCTACTCCACGGGCAATGTGCTCTGACTGTCATTGCATTACATCGGCATCTCAATAGTCGCCACATCATTCATCGAGACCAACTACCAGACACTGAGACACTGACCGGTTTCGCGCTTATTTTGCGCTCGTCAGAGTGCCATAGGTAGTGGACTCGATGAACGATGCTGTGACGTGATTGCCTAATGAACATTGAGAATGTTAGTAGTGGTGAGAAACACACCGTAGTGCCCACTTTGCACACCGTAGATGCACAAAATGAATTACAAGTAAAATTAATAAACACAAAAACAAAAACAGTTCGTTCATTTGTAATTCCTGGTATGTTTTCCAAGCTGCCTAAAGAATATATGCTGCTTAGACCGCCTGATATGGCGGATATAATTTTTTGTGAACTGTGAAGTATCTAGTTGAGATCAACAAAATTGGTAATCAACCCAAGTAATTGCTGAATTTTTAGAGTGACCGAATGCAAATCTACATACTGAACATTTCCAACATTCGGGCGCCACAATATTTGCAGATGCTGGAGGTGACACCTTAATAGTTAAAAATTTCGGTGGCTGGAAATCAACAGCAGTAATGGAAACATATATACAGGGTGGGAAAAATTTTAATGCGCAGCATTGGTACCTCGGAAACGGTAAAAGATACAACGTGGCTCAAATTAGGAAAAAGTTGCTCAATTTTATGCTGATTCAAAATATGTGAACAAGTTTAATATATATATAGACATGTCATCCAACTTTATCCTAATTTGAGCCACGTTTTATCTTTTACCGTTTCCGAGATACCAATGCTGCACATTAAAATTTTTCCCACCCTGTAGAACATTCTTTAAGTAAGAAAAAACAAATTGCCACTAACATCGTATAGTCAATTGATGCCACAAAACAGAAAGTAAACCCATAAACATTAAATCAATACCCAACCTAATGCATTCGCATCAACATCATGTACCTATAAAGAAAATATATACATGGATTTGAATAAAGAAGAATAGCATTACTTATAATAATTATTCTGTACTTTTGTCACAGAAAACAGCAATAGTGAATAAAATAGATAAATTAAGTTAACTATTTCACGAACAAGTTTTTAAAAGCGTTCATTAAATTGTTTGAAAATGCTGTTTGTTATTAATTTTTTTTTATAGTATTTTTGTTTTTGACGGATCGTAGGACAAAATAAATACACTATACAACTCGAGCGGATTGTCCATATCGCACTCGAACGATTGCGCACTCCGCCTATAGCGTCATACTCAAACTTCGTTCTCGTGAGATATGGACATCATATCCGCTCTTGCTATACAAACTACTATTCTGAATGATGCATGTAACTGGTTTCTCATGCAATATTTGTTAGCTTAGCAGTGGCAAGTATGTCATGAAAAATGATAATTAAATGTAATTACAAGTCAGCAGTACTATAACTAACCCTTACATGTCAGTGTCGTAAATTAATATTAAATAATTTCTCGGTTCGTGTGAAATAACAAAACATTTTGAATAATATTAAACGGACCCAGATTTTGCAATTGCACTTTGAGCACAATAAGTAATAATATTTAATATATACAGTATTGCAATAGAAAATTCTAATCATTATACAATTTCATTAAAAAGAAAATAAAGTAGGCTGTAAAGATTAGATATCTTAAATGACAGTAGATAACAGCCTTCCATCTAAAAAAAAATGAACAAAACAGTACTTATAGTCCAATCAACGAAAAGTTGTAGAGGGAAATGGAAGGAACACAATTTTTGACTTTGGGACTTTGTTTGGACTAATTAGGAGATAAACATACTAAAAGTCCCCACTCCTAGGAGGTGAGCGGGGTGCAGGGGGGCACGTAGAAGGTTTCTTTTTTCGATTTTTCCCTTATATCTCGGAAACTATGCGTCCTAGCGATAAGGCCATTCTATACAAAATTAAAGCTGATAAAATTTGCCACAATATTGATCCTATTCATTTTTTCGTTATCTCCCATAGTTTCCGAGATACCCGCGCTCAAATTTTGCAAATTTTGAAAAAAAATTTTTGCCTCACGTTTTTTGCCTTATTTGACTAGCTAACTATTCGGTCCTTCGTCCCACGAAAAAGTCATAACGTAGGAAGTTGTAAAGCATTAAATTTTCTTCAAGAATATATGATATTTTTCTATTTTATCTTCAACCGTTCAAAGTCATAACTGTATAGCTGGAAGACTTCCTGTCAAACGTCTACAACAAGAGTCGGCTGATTAACATGATAAAGGTCACACTACAGGTACGTGGAGTCAAAACCATTCAAACATAAAACGACGTCCTTATTGTAGACACGGCTGTGGAATTGTCATATACCACTGGTGTTGCTGTTATTGGTGGGGATGTCGGCCTAATAGTCCTCTTGATGGCCAAAACAACTGGTGACCAGGAGATAAAAAAGTAAAGTTTTTCTGCAAAATCTCGGAATTTAGTTAAAATTGCTCTAATTTTGAACGGTTGAAGATAAAATAGTAAAATATCATATATTCTTGTAGGAAATTTAATGCTTTACAACTTATTTCTTATGACTTCTTCGTAGGGCAAAGGACCGAAGAGTTAGCTAGTCAAATAAAGCAAAAAACGTCAGGTAAAAAATTTGTTTTTAAAATTAGCGAAATTTGAGCGCGGATATCTCGGAAACTATGCGAGATAGCGAAAAATTTCCTCGATATTTCCGAGCCAGTTTGATATCTGAAAATGGAGAATTAACCATTTTACCCATTGCTTGTTTACCAACTGTAACAGCATTGTAACACGTGATTGTTTTGTCACCAACCACCGTCCCAATAGACATGATGTCGCTGGTATCCGGAAAGGGAGAATATTTCCCAAACCATTCAATTAGTTTGGTAACATCAGCTGCATCCTTAGTTTGGCGGGTTTGTCCAAAATCTCTGTGCTGCTCACTTCACGTGAGTAGAATCAAACAAACTCTTCTAGAGAGACGCAAATATCATAGGTCGGACTCATTCCAATTACCCATTTGCTGAGTGTATTATTTGTTACACCTCTACTACGGGTCATGCCACCTTGGCTAGAAAACGTTCGCAGGAGGGTGGTCTCGATGGTTATATCGGACCACACCCCTGACCAATAGCGATCAGATCGCCGCATTGTGAAGTAACTGTTATTTGCAAATTTGTTGTATTTTTCGGCTGTCAGTCTTGAAGACAGATTTTCCATATTTTGGACGTATAAATGACATGACTTAGCGTAGGGAAAGTGCCTTGAAGCATGAAAGTACGAGATCAAAATACGATATACAAAAAAGTAAAGTTTTTCTGCAAAATCTCGGTTAAAAATTAGTTAAAATTGCTCTAACTTTGAACGGTTGAAGATAAAATAGTAAAATATCATATATTCTTGAAGAAAATTTAATGCTTTAGAACTTCCTATGTTATGACTTTTTCGTGGGACGAAGGACCGAAGAGTTAGCTAGTCAAATAAGGCAAAAAACGTGTGGCAACATTTTTTTTTTCAAAATTTGCGAAATTTGAGCGCGGATATCTCGGAAACTATGGGAGATATCGAAAAAATAAATAGGGTCAATATTGTGGCAAATTTTGTCAGCTTTAATTTTGTATAGAATAGCCTTATCGCTAGGGCGCATAGTTTCCGAGATATAAGGGAAAAATCGAAAATAGGGATCTTCTACGTGCCCCCCTGTACCCCGCTCACCTCCTAGGAGTGGGGACTTTTAGTATGTTTATCTCCTAACTAGTCCAAACAAAGTCCCAAAGTCAAAAATTGTGTTCCTTCCATTTCCCTCTACACCCCCCTTTTGAGCATTCATTGATTGGACTATTAAATGATCATTTATAGTCAATTTGTACGATTTTTAAATGAATATTAATTTTTCAAGCAAGAAATTAACTCATGAATTAGGACAGATGTAGAATCTGTCTCTGAAAGTTGTTACTCATATTCCTTATCATAAATTGATTTAATTAATTGACCTTGCTTTATGAAAATTAATTCATTTTCGAATTTGGGAATTTGAGAGAATTCTAAGTAATTTTCTTAAATAAAATCCATCAATGCGAGAAAGGTTACTATATTTGTATCAATTTTTATACCTATTTGAGAATAATACCTCTTCTTCTTCTTCTTCTTCTCTGTGCCGTCTTCTACCGAAGGTTGGCGACCATCATGTGATAGGTTTCTCTGTACTGCGCCGCATGAAATATAAGGCCATTGAAGCTTCTGGTATTTGGAACCATTCACCTCAGAATAATACCACAAAAATTAAATGAAAAGTGTCACCACAAACACAGTTAAAAAAGACAAATGGTAAAATTACTAAGTGGTAATCGTAATTTGCTGCAGTGTTATGTTTAACACGAACTGGGTGGTATAATAACTAAACCTTTAGAACTCATATTACACGAATGATATACCCGTCAAGTTTGTAGAAGTACTCATAAATTGTAGTAAAATTTACAAAACCCTGTGTTAAAAATGAATCAATCGGCCATAAATACGGAATAATTACACGGTGAATAATTAACTATTACACATTACCTTGTAAAATCTGCTGTGTTAAATTACTTTTATGTAGTGTAATAATACACTGATATGTCTAACACTGCCAAGTGTGGACTATATACACACTGATGAGTGTGGATTCAGTGTTAAAATTTCTCGGTTTTTTTTACTGTGAACATTTTTCGTGTCTAATTGAAATTAATAGATCATAAATAAAGCTGGAACTTTTTCGCTAATTCCAGTTAGTTAATGTGGTGGTATGAAACACTTAACAGTCAGATATAATTAAATAGTGTTTTATTTGGTCGAAAGCATGTCTGAGATAACTTTCAATGCAATAAAACATACGTAAGTCAGCTTAATTATATTAATCTCAATTAATTATTTCCTAAGCTCACGGTAATGTTACTGGAATTAGCGGTAAAGTTACAGTTTTACCTGTAAGATAAAATATTTAACTATATTAAATCTTAATATCGAATTAATAAATTGCACGTACAAATTTGTTTCAATCAGTATTTGAATGAAAATTGTAAAATAATTCGTGATATATTTAAAGTTACCTTGCAAGCGCAACAATCAATTTTTGCTTTACCGTTTAAGGGATTTTAAATTTAAAAAATCACCGCTAATATTTTAAATTAAGCCCGCTTAGGGCATGCCTTCACAATTATTTACAATGGACAATATTAAATAACTGGGGCAAATTTCACTATTCACTGTTTAATTTCCGTGTTTCCGAGGATTTAATGTGTCAATTCCTACCAGAAATTTTTAATTCTACATTTGCTATTAGAGTTTTCCGACGTCTCTGATGATTGAGTTAAAAAAATTATACTGGATGTAATTGAACCATAACAGTGTATCCCACGCAGCATAGGATAACATCAACGTCTTAGTTATTATTACTAGCAAAGTAGTGCAAAATTTTATGCATATTAAATGTTGAGAAAACAATATTATGAATACAGTGTTGAGAAATAAACTTAGTGATGTGAACACTTAAGTTGCGAAAATTATTTTGCGACAGATTTCCTTATTTCAGTGCTTATCGACAGTAACTGGCTTAAGAACATTTCAACTGTGTAATTAGAAACACACTAACTAAATTATGTACTAAAAATTAGAAGGAAACAATTTGAATTATTATTACTAAATATTAAATATTCCCCGATTTCCATCGGAGTACTAAAATACCGTTTTTCATGTAGCTATAAATAAAATTCGTATAAGAATTCCGTTGTTTTCTCAGTGAATTGATGCGCATTAAATTCCGCACTATTGTATGGCTAATAACCATACACCTCTACCTCTACCTCTACCTCTACTTATAACCACGATTCACATATTATCCCATTGCCTTTAATCTTTTTACCCTATATCCCAGCTATATTTTTGTAAAAGCAACGTGGGGTTGGTAAAAATTATACGAGAGGTGCCTTTAATCTTTATTTTTCCATGCCAAGCGACAAGATTCTCTGTAATATTATCCACCTCATATGTAATGTGAAGTTGACTAACTTGGTGTATCTGCGTCAGTAAATTAGATCTTATCCTACGACACTAAGTCACCGGTAATTACATATACATATGAACCTAATAATTTTGCTGTATGGTGAAATGTCATATTTGTCTCAGTTTCTCTAGTAGAATGTGATTTGCCACCATGGTTTTAGAGTAGGTATTCATTATCTCACGTCTGATTAAAAAATTGTAATTCAAATATTTTTAATAAACCACATGTTTTCTTCATAATTTCATAAAACATTGTGGTTGAAAACCCAAAAAATGCAAACAGTATTTTTTGTTCATAAGTCCAAAAAATACCATAAATAGGCATTTGCTAGTGTATATTGATTTATTTAACTGACTTCCAGATAAAAACTCGGATTTATTGTTAATTTCGTATTATCTATTTAATTGTTTGCGTGCCTCTTATCTGCCTAACCATGGAAACGTTTTAACAATTATTTATGTTTTGAAGTTTCAATGTATTTGTTGTATTTCATTAAACACATTTTCTAAATTCAAAAATTGATTAATTAATTATTTCAAGATGAAAGCAGTGCTCTCCTCCCCTCCCCCGAGCTGTGAACGCAGCGATATAAAATATTTCACCGGCGAAATCACAATTGCCGTACGAAAAACCATACACTCAATTCCATAAAAGGGTAGCCGAAATATTTAATTTATTTTATTTCATACTGTTCAGTAGATCTACTTATCCTACACTGATTTGCGGCCGGTAAATGTTATTATTCACCGGATTGTTATTAGGGAGCTATGTTTTTGAGTTTAAATCAAGTCTTGATATTTATCGGCTTTAATAAACTAAAAGGCACACAAATATAAATATTGATTTTATACCCAATTCAGTGAAGCTACGATTGTTAGGGAATTTATTTTAAATTCCGAGCGAGCACTTCATTATACAACAAAAAAAAAATATGATTCTTCAAAAGAAGGTTAATGATAATTGTTGAAAAAAAAACACAGTTCTCATTTAGATGTTTCAAGAAATATATAGAAAACACTCTAATATACTAGTATTTCGGCGTATTAGGCCTTTCTCAAAGAGTAAATGTCTATTACTAAATATTTCCAAGGGCATTTTTGTTATTTATCTATTTACGAGTACCTACCTACCCTCATTGATCCTTCCCATCTGATAAAGCCCGAGTTTTTAGTACCTTTTCTAAGAAGAGCGAAAGTGTAAAATCTATCTGATCATTCGTAGTACAAGGATTTCTAATTAATGATTTTTAATTTCTAATTGCTCTAACAGATCTAAGCGCTTTCCTTTCTTTTCTCGATGAAGTACCTTTATATTTTTTAGATCTATAAAATGATTGTTTTCTATACAATGCGTCGATAATCCTCAATTTTTTACGTTATTTAGTATGGATTTTTTATCTTCTTTTACTCTAGTTCCAATACTTCTACCCGTTTGACCCTCATACACGGCATTACAATCCAAGCAGTTAATTTGATATACTCCCGATTGTTTTAATTTAGTAACCCTTTCTTTGTTGTTGTCAAACCGGTAAAAGTATTGAAACTAGAGTAAAAGAACATAAAAAATTAAAAATCCATACTAAATAACGTAAAAAATCTAATTCAGGATTATCGACGCATTGTATTGAAAACAATAATTTTATAGATCAAAAAATGTAAAGGTACTGCATCGGGAAGAGAAAGAAAAGCGCTTAAATTTGTTATTAAAGCAATTAGAAATTAAAAAATCTTTAATTAAAAATCCTTGCACTAGGAATGATCAGATAGGTTTTACACTTTCGCCCTTCTTAGAAAAGGTACTAAAAACTCGGGCTTTACCAGATGGGAAGGATCAATCGGGGTACGTACTCATGAATAACAAATTGGCTTGGAAATATTTAGTAATAGACATTTACTCTATTGAGAAAGGCCTAATAAGCCGAAATACTAGTATATAGTGTTTGCTCTATATTTCGTGAAACATCTAAATGAGAACTGTGTTTTTTTCAAAACAATTCATTTTTATTTTATAACGATGACGGTATGAAATAAAATATACGATACACGTCCATTAGGTGTTGACACTACTCGTTTATACTTTCGGGACTTGTGTCCTCCTAAAAAACTCGTACTGTAATACCTCACCTACTGGACTTACGTAACGTAAAATATTACAACATATCTAAACGAAATAGCTTAAAAATATGTATACTTCTCTGTATGTATGTAATTATTATTTTCTGTTCACAACAATTTGCTTCATCATACCCTTGTAAGAATCTTTTTTACTCTCCCTTAAAACTATTTTCTAGTTCAGCACTACAATATTCCCGATATATTAATATGCAGCCATGCGAAAAATTGCTCCTTCTGGAACAGCAAAATGGTGTCGAAGGTCCCTTCAATCATGCCGGCCTGACTGTATACTAGCGCCGTGAAATTTACATAAACAAAATAGAACAAGTGTAAATCCAGCACCCGTTCAAAAATGCCACGCTGGCGGTGCTATTTGGGGTGTTTATGGCCTTTTAGTGGCAGACAGCAACGGCTCGGCTATTGGGTGCACTCCCTTTTATTCTTTTCTGATCTGTTTTATGGTCACTATTGCTAAAAAATTTGCCATTGTTTTAGAAACAATATACCAACGTCCTGATGTTGATTACAGGATAAAGTAAACAATGGAAATAATATTATAAAAACACTTATCTCTAAATATACAGTGTGAGTTTTTAGTACTTATTTCTTCTTTAACTATATATATATTGTTTGTTAAAACAATATATATGTAGTCATAATTTAAATATAACATATAATTTAAATAAAACAATATAACAGAAGAAGTCATAATTTAAAAACATTGACTAGTATACATAACTACATTTATATTTATAACTATTTTCGTATAGAAGTTCCTCATTGTGTTTCGGCTTGTTGAGAGAATACGGGGTGCGATATACCTTTGATAGTTAAAATAAATTTAGAGATAATTAATACCAAGTGTTCCATTCTTTCCTTTCCTTTTCCTATTTCAGTAGTTCCTATAAAAATGTGATCTATAAAAGCAATATTTTTTTTATAATATCAAATATCTTCAAAACGGCTGGGTCTGGGTGAAAAGTATGTTTTGGAATTAAAATGTCATGCTTTTTCTGGAAATTTAAAAATATAAAGGGTGCTATTTAAGAAATGGAACTTTAGTTCATCGCCCTGTATATAAACAGGTTATAAATTTGAATATACTAACAAATTGAAGATAACTTTGAAAAACACAATTTCATGTAATTTTTTTCCATGGGATTTGTAGTTTCTGATATAAGGTATAAGCCTATATTAAACGGGCCACCTTGTACACTCTCCAATATCTGTAAACAGAAAAAACTTTTTTTTATCTATTTCAAGAAACCATATAAAGACACCATTACTTTCATAGTATCTATTCTCGTATTTTTATTTACTACATCAGTAACAAAGTAGGCATTTTCACTTCCCGCTTCTTCGTTTTTGTATGTAATAAATAGAAAATGCATACCTACGTTACCAAATAGCAAAAGAATATATTAAAGTTTATTTTTAAATAAATAATGTTTCTCGAGTATTTAAGGTCAATCCATTTTCATATTTATTAAATTGTGAAAAGTTTACTAACTCTTGATTGAAAATATCACTACCAATCTTGCATCTTATTGTAAAGCTGTATTTCAAAGATGTGTTTTTGGAAAAGACATATTTGTTGTTAACCAAATGCAGTAATTAAGATCTCAGGAAAACGCTAGATAACTTGGGTTATTAAAAAAATAAAGTAGTTATTGGAATAGATAATTATAGTAGCAACGCGTGGAAGCTTCAACTTAAAATAATTGCTTCACTAAATCCGTTTTCATATTACGCGATCGATGGCCTCAATTGAAGAAAGCAACATTGAAGAAAGCATTGTCTTAAATGAAAGCTTTCACATCAGGCGACTGCAGTTGTCCATCGGGGTTTTATTGAAATGTACGTCTAATATGACTAGATCTAATAAGACTAGATTATATAACACTTTTTTATCTGGTTTCACAGCACTACCTGACAATCCAAATATAAACTAATGTAAAAATCTTTACTGTGTTCATTTTATTACTATTATTATACTCAGTTTAAACCTTCATCTAGTGCAACTTTTATTAAAAGTTGTGCCTTCTTGTAAAAGTTGTATATTATGTGCATGCCACCTACGACAAAAACATTGTTCAAGAAATTCGATTCGATCTGTTCGAGGAAATATATCTGTTCGAGGCACAGATATATTTTATACAAAATATTATTTAATAGTAAATTTTATACATCAATAGTATCGTCTCTACTTTTCATCCTAATCAATAATCAGTAGACCCCGGATATTTTAATGACATGACGTAAATACCAGGAGCTACTCCGGGATAAATGTAATGTTTCCTTAACATTCCACTTGTAAGTAGGACTATAATAATTAAACAGTTACCTGTACCATCTACTAAGTCGCATTTAGAGACAGTTTAGCTACTGTAAACAACAATTCTCTCAACATTTTAAGTCTGATATGAAGAAGTTCGGAAGATTCATTAGCACTAACAAAAATGTTTAATTGTAAATATGTATTTATATGTCTAAATACCAAATACATGAAAAAAATACGAGAATATAAAAAAGGTATCCGAAATATTAATATAATTAAAATTTGTTTCAAATTCTGAGGAGTTAAACTATATCTTCTGTCAGAGAATATTCACTTATATAAAGAAAAATATCTATCAATGTCTACAGAAGTAACATATTATTTGTCTTTTAATTCCAATTGAACGTTCTGAATTATACTTTCTGCCTCCTGCGGTAAATAGTTTTTTCTTACTGTAGATTCCCGTGATAACTGTGCCTGTGCATATTTTCCCCCTACACAGTTTTCTATAAATTCCCTAAATTTCTAAGGGTTTCTAACTGACACTCCAAGAAATATTACACGAAACCATAAATTTCACAACATCCATATAACCAACGTCCATATAATACGTTCATATTTGTTCTTGTCTGTCTCCGCTGCACAAAGCTGGCTTGTGCTTTTTTGAGCACACATACTGAATTATAATACCTATTATTGCGAGTTAGTTTGAAGAAGATGCGGAAAACAACTACTCCACGGTCAATGTGCCCCGACCGGCGTTGCATTGCTCCAGCATGTTCATGGAAATCGCCACACCCTTCATCGAGACCAACCACAAACACTGACTAATTTCGCGCTTATTATGCGCTCGTCAAAGTGACATAGGTAGTGGAATCGATGAACAATGTTTTACATCGTTTTCAGCATCTCCTTCAAATAAATAAGTAGTATTGTCTTCCTCAAATGCATAGAAGCCACTGCTGTAATGGCACCTGCGGAAAAACAGGTCGCTGTATGTCTGTCAATTTGACAATAATTGTCAGCCAGGTAGTAGCAAAGACCCAAAGTGGGCAGGCACTGCAGTGTGTTTCTCACAACTACTAATAAGAAGTTAGTGTTGCACAGTACAAACAACCTCTACACAGTTTACATCCAAATGTAACTCGGGATGATTGTTTATCCACGATTTATTAGTGTCTAAAGACGTAGGTTGCCTTTCCATTATTGCAAAATATATGAACATTTCCCTCAAAACAAGTATTTAGCACTACCCGTTTTGACTAGTTAAAATCCGTGCCGCTCGTTTTGGTCGCTCTGTTGTCGTACCCAGTACCGCGGCCAACATGAGTCGAGATCTAAGACGGTGACTGTATTATTTTTGACTGGCTTCGGGTATTGGCAATACAATATTTTTAATAATTTTAAAATAATTATGTTATAAAAATTATAAAAGCGTTAATTTTAACGTACGACGTTTCGATGCTGGTTTGCACCCTTTTCAAATGCGAACTTAAGCGAGGATTTGAGTGTGTTTGCGGCATCGCGATGTGTCTGGTATTTGTGCACTTATTATGATCTTATAAACTGTCTGGAGTTTAATAATCAGTTACCTATAAACTTGGTATAACAAAAAAATCTCATTACAAAAAATAATAGGTAACACATTTTTTTTAAATGGTATCACACAATAGTGCATGTTTGCACGCTACTGGTGATTCGTATCGAACCCAAAATTTTTCTGATAATAGGGGTCGTTGCCATTATACATTATGTCAAGTTTGGAAACAAATAGCTTATTGGTTTCCAAGATATACCCAAAAATTAGGAATGTATTTTTACCAACATCAACGTATCTTGAAAACGGTTCATTTTTTGAAATACGTTTATATAACAAAGTTCAACTATTTTCACCTCTTCTATCGTTTCTTAAAGTTTCCCCATTTCCCCTACGTTCTAACAATATTTGTTATCTAGGAATATTTCATTTTCAGTTGCTAGGAAGTCAATATTTTTTACATTTCGCATATTGTGGAAAAGATTTCAGCTATCTCCTATCTCAATTAGAATTCGGTATCCAATTTCCCCCAACACTTTTACCCGTTATTAGATATGTAATTTTACTCTCGGTACTTGGATTAGTTTGTACTGTATATGTAAAACTATTTGCAGTAAAAATGAAGTATGTAATTTTTATGCATAGTAAATTTAAAATTCAATTTCTATTTGGCATTTATAATTCAGAATAAGATTGTTTCTTTACAATATAAACGCAGTCATTTTTAAATTAATTTAACCGTTCCCATGTTGGCCTTAACAGCAGGCAATAATGAAAGTTTTAAAGAATATTATGTTGGTATTTTTTAACATTTCACTGTCTAACAATTAAGTACGGTATTAATTAAATGTTGCAAATACCGGCAATGATAAAAAAACCTTACCCGGCGGAAAGATCGAACTCGAGCCATTAGGCTAGTAAATCACCATTCATTTCATTCGCTTAAAATCTATTGTCTAATTTAATACAGTGCTTTAGTATTATAATGTCATTGCATAGACTTATATTTTGTTTGTATACATACTACGCTACGCTGCTCCTCTATATTGTATTGAGGCGGAAACTAAACCAACGTACATTTTAAATCATAAATCATAGTCAAATTCTATTTGAAAATGAAAAATAGCGATTAAAACTTATTACTAACAAAAGTAACCTCGTTAGAATTTCATTTGACACTGTTTTACAGGAAACCCAATTACACATAATAGATAGTTATATCGTAATAGCTCGTAAGGTTGAATTTGAAGGAGTTCTACATCGTGTGGTTGGAGATCAATCCACAAATGTTCGCGCAATTGCACACCAAATGGGATCCTCCAAGTCGACAGTACATAAATGAACATCTGATAATGAACCGACGGTGCAATACTTGTATTGAAGCAAATGCTCGACATTTTGAACACTTATTGTAAACCATCATTTATTATTGATCAATGAAACAAGTTCAACACAAACAAAAAGTGATTTATTAATGTCCTTACCAAAACCATTTTTCCTTTTTTCTGTCAAAACGACTCATTTGCAGACATAGGTTTATTAAACAAAAAAGGTTTGTTTTCATGTCTTCTACTACCCCATAAAGTTTGTCGGAATGTTTTAGGGACACCCTGTATAACGAAAATGTATGATGTTAAGGAGTGTTTCAATTACTCCTAACAAATGACAGACAGCTACTTAGACGCGTTGAATGACAAAATCCATGTCACTCAACGTTAAATGTCAATTGGATTTGGATATATAATTTTGCATGTGCACAAAAATAAAAATGTATTCGAAATTCTAATACAGGGTGTCCCAAGATAATGTGACACATTTTAAAGGCTTATAACTTCAAGGCAAAATGAGATAGCGACGAGCGGTTTTCACTGAATTCTAGTTAATTGGTGTTTTTGTTTCAAATTTATGCTGTAATGTAATTTGTATAAAATTAGTTCTTTTCTTAATAATATAGCTTTAGTTATTCTATACTGCCAATGTAATAAAAAAAATTCGATATTCCAAAAAAATTATGGTCAATTGAAAAAGGCTGATATGTAAGTTGAAATAGCTCCTTTATTTTTTGGTATAACTCTATCAAACTATACATTTTGAAAAGAGGAAAAGTATGTCTATCGAATGGTAATATAATCTACAGGGTGTATTATTTAAAAAATAAACACAATTTTGAATTAAAAAGAGGAATTTTTTTTCAAGCACCTGTAGATGTAGAAGTAAAACAAACTAATACCAATGACAAAAGCAAACTTTTGTAAAATTAAGAGCACCAGTGAAAACCGCTCGTCGGTATCTCATATTGCCTTGAAGTTATAAGCCTTTAAAATGTGTCACATTATCTTGGGACACCCTGTATTAAAATTGTCATTGGTTATTTTCTGTAAAAATATTGATTCTCCACCAAGAAATTAAGTAATATATTGAAATGAATATTAGGTTATTATTTATGATAGTATGTCATTCAGACATAACAGAGACATTCCAATCATTTTCGTTCTTACAGTTCTGCGTTGTTGCTACAGTTAGTTATGAATTTATCCGAGTATATATCTAAGTATTTGGTCGGATTCGGATAAATATCCATGCAGTGCATAGCAAAATTTCCGAGCATTTTAATAAATCTTTGCATGTGTTTACCAGTCAACAAACATATGCTTTTAAAACTTATAGGCCTATAATTTAAAATAAGTATATAAAATATAAAACGATTTGAATTGGTTTCAGATGTTCCTTTAGTGACCTTAGAACTCGGAAGCACACTTAACGGAAGCACGATCAAAGAAGGTGTAGACGTCTACTTCGAGTGTAACATCAAATCAAATCCCTGGGTTTACAAAGTTAGTTGGAGACATAACGTAAGTGTCTTACCTTTAATAATTTAAATCCTTAGATGTGATATTTGTACCATATCTTGTGGCTTTTCTTTGAAAAATTTAAGTTTATACTTAAAAGAAATTAATTTATTTTAATTAACCATTATTGGTTAACGTTAGCATTGAAATAAAATGAGAATGCGATATTATGGCGAATGCGCCAGTTTGAGATAATAAAGTTAGATGAAAATGTAAATATGCCTAAAATATTTCTTTTGTACATCCTAATTTAATATAACGTGTATGAGTGAACTCACATTACATGCAAGCGATACGCATTTTTGTATTTTTTTTATCTAAAGCTTCCTTGGCAGTATTTTCAGAATGTACAGATTTAATTTAAAAAATTCCATTCATAAAACTGTTGAATATTTAAATAGAAAATAAATAATTGAATTATTAGGAATTTGAAAGAAGCTACAGGCGTAATTAACATGTTTTTGTTCTGAAGAGGCTAATATTAATGACAAACATGTATCAAACAATTCTCATTGATGTATTCACTACATTTGATATAATTTCCTGTATAACTATAAACTACTAATAATTTAGCAGCTGGTTCTATAAATATGTTATACTTATTTATAACCTCGATTATTTTACATACGATATTGGTAAAGTAATTTTCGTTTGTTACATCTTGAAACTCATAAAAGAGTTGTTTTTATTTGTACGATTGAAACCGATGTAATTACTACTATGGTAAGCCTAAGATTTAGCCACCAATCTACAAAAAACTGTATTGTGAATCAAGCTTATAGCCCCAGTATATCAATTACTTACTAATTTACGTCTTTCTTTTTGTTTAATCCCGAATCAACATTCTGTTTCTACGGCTTTTTTAGCAATAACGGTGCCTAGTTTTGAAATAATTATACTTAAACCCCGTGGACTAGGTTCGATTGCACAGGCGGATTTTGTGTAGTTAATATAATGTGTCAGATATAATAGTATAATATAATAGATATATACTATAACAATGCTATTAATAGTAATTTCTGACAATGCACTTGTTAATTATAATTAATTTCTACATATTAACCGGCGCAGTGGCAATGACAATAAGGCGTCTGCCGCGCAGAATTTCATTGATCAACAATCACGAAACAAACAATATCGCACACACAATTCACACCGCTTACAATTTTATATATCAATTCTAATACGTACATCCTACAAGTAAACAAATAAAAAATTGTATTTTTATAGGCTCCACAGATGTTTGATTTTTTGTGTCCGGATTAATAATTATACCTCTTAACAGTCCCAACCAGTGAGCCTATAAATATTCCCTATTAAATGAGTATTAGAGCTTGAAGTACATAGTGTCATAACTCCGGAATGTTTATACGACGCGTTATATTGCTTCCTTAAAAGACGAAGTTGGGAGAAGTTGACCACCGTATTGCTAATGCGTTCAGTGTCCCTCGACACTTTGATAATCGGTATATTTACGAAATTTTATGCAATCGGTGCAACATATCTGCACTGTACAGAACTCTACTGTAATGAAACATGTTTCCTACCAGAAACACCAAGCAGTGTTTAGGTGTTTAAAGAGTTTATTGAAAATTGTATAAATGAACAATATGCCTAAATGAATCTGGCCAATTTAGCTATACCATGACAATAGCGTATTTACAGTAGCGTATTCCATAAGTAGCTGAAACTATTATTTCCATTATTTGCAGTGAATCTATGGATGACACAAGTACTGTCAGTGACATATAAACCTTTGCAATTGTGTCGGTGGTGGGCGATGCAGGAACTTTATAGTCAATGCTCCCGGAGATAAACAATCGATCCTACGAAAATATTTACAATTTCCGTTTTCCCCCATTACATCAGTGAATCCTGAACATTCGTTTTCTCTCTGCAAGTGAATATTTACGGTCAAATGACGCTCCATAGACGCTCGACCGAAATTACTATCCTCGGGCACTTAATATTGCTATAGTATAATAGAGGTATTGCTTATGACTTTTAAATGCCTAGTTTTAGACCTACAACTTATTGATTACTTAGAACGATCTGACCTGATCCAAATAGCTCTCGTAGGTTTTATGTTTGACAAACAATCTCTTTCTGTAAAGTTGTTGTTTAGGGGGCAAGGGCAAATTATGACTACAGTTATAACTACTAAAACAAAATAAGATAAAAGGGTAAAACAACACAATTTCTGAAGTAAATTAATATTTAGTTATTGGGCATGTTCAAAATTGTAAGTAATTTTTAGTCAATATTAGGTAAATATGTAAAAAAATATATTTTACCCACACAGATCCGCTTTGTTCAACCCCTTTATATTATTCTTCAAACAGTTGATTTTGATATTAACGTTCGATGTGGAAAGGTATAAAATTATAGTATATAAACTGCAATATTTTCTGATGAAACTACGATATAATTGAATGACAATTGTTCGTAGTAAATATAAACTTTATCCTCAAAAAATGACAAAACGTATTTTCTAACGTGCATTTGCATCTAAAATTTATTATTAATCAAAATATATCTTGTTATGTAAGATATGTTCTTTCATATGTAATATACAAGATATATCTTGCTATATGTAATATTATTTTTTGTTTTTTAATCTTATAGGGAAAACAACTCTACAACAATATCCAAACTAACACGATAGTAAGCAACCAGAGCTTGGTGCTGCAGTCCATTACGAGAGCTCGATCGGGGCTCTACACCTGCGTGGGACATAACCAGGAAGGCGACGGAGAGAGCAACCCCGTTCAGCTCGATGTTAAATGTAAGTTCAAATATATGCAGCATAACAATATATAAATATGCGCTTTGCTATGGATCTATGCAGCTGCAATACCTAAGTATGTCTTCTTATGATTAATCAGAAATTCCGTATATGCACCTGCAAAATAAAAACAAGAAAATAGTTTGCCTTTAAAAAACCCTATATGAAATGTATTCAATGTAATAAATTAACTAAATTTTACGGGAGGTTTTTTAATTAGTATAAATAAATTATTTATAATATAAATAAAAAAATATTTCAATGTAACTTCTTGCTTCTATTTGTACTTTAACGTGTCCTACTTATTTTCTTAGTTTCAAATTGATATAATATGTTCTTCACCGGTGAATTTTGATTTTGATATACTAGTTTGAGATTTTCATTTCAACTTAATCGAGCACAATTTAGTTTGCAATCGCCCGCTGTTCACTTCTCTTTGAAGATGTATAGTCGTCGACGTTAAATTAAATAAACCTATACTTGGTCCAATTAATCTGTAGATCGACGTCCCATACACGTTGCTCTAATGTAGGGTTACCAACCGTACTCTTTAAAGAGTATATGTACTCTTTTGAGTTTAGAAATAATCAGTACTCTTACTTTTCGGCTTTAATGCCCAAATGTACTCTTTTCTGGGCAAAGGTAACACCATCTTTATGAGTGAACTAATAAAGGTAATTCACGCCAAGTTTAAAGTGACGTCACCTTGTCAAAAAATACGCCGTTGACAACTGTAACTTTTTTGCGGGAGGGAGTTTGAAAAATGTCACAGAATCACAACGGTTTTAGTTCTGAGAAGAACTGTTTTTAGTGTAAAGAAAGTGAATAACTAGAAAACATAAATAGAAAATACACGAGCAAAATTTAAGCAGAACCAAACACCAAAAAACCAGCAAACAACAGAGAGGCAATATAAATAAATAACAACTTGACAACGCAGGCAAGGGTTGCCAAATATAAAACTCTTTATAAATGGCAAATGCTATGCTAATGTACCTATTGGTCATTTGTTTATCGAATATTGACAACAATTAATTACTGAAAATGACGTCACTTTAAACTTAACGTGAATGACCTTTATCACTATTATCCAGACAAAATATTTATCGTTCATGTATTATCTACTTTATACCTACTTATACTATCGGTCACCTCAATTATAGGTGGTGCTGGTGCTATGTATCCGCCCCTGCTTTAGGGAGTTTACAGTTTACATTCTGTAAACTGTAATACTATTTATCTACTAAAATCAATAAATATCTTGCCGAAAGTCGATATTTTTGTATAAACGAATTTGACATTAAAATTCCGAAGTGCCAGGAAAACGCGTGACCTTGAAAATTTTCAAATTTTTTTCCTACGGCGCCAGAAGTTTCGGCACTGGTTGTGAGTAATCCGATCTTAGATTAGGCTAATCTAAGAATCCGATGGTAATCCGGCATTTTATAGGTCTGCCAGGGAATTTATACTCTTTTTTGAATGGCATGAGTTGGTAACCCTACCCTAATGTAAATTTATCGATATGGCGATTTCTAAAAATGGGTATTAATACCTGCTATTAATTTTTGTGTTCATAAAACCTTATTTGCAAATATAGAGCGTGATCAGTTAAGGCATCATGCTACGATTTTGAGGTAAAAAATTTAGCAACAAATATGGCCGAAATAATTTGGTTTAAACTATTTTGATATTCCTACCTTCATCGCTAGGGGGCGTATTTGCTATGGTGTTACAACAAATCGTTAATTTGTAAATATATTTGGCACAATGTAGGTCAGCAATACAGTTTTGGGCTTTGGTCAATTTGCTATAAATGTTGTATAAACGATTTTTTATAATTGCCATGGCAGCGACATGGATGAAGAACAAGTTGAAATGTTTAAAATGCTGTATCTTGAGTTTGCTTTATCCGAATTTCACAAACGATGCTTTTCAGTGTATTTTAAAATTAAATTTTCCTATTCTTTAGGGGCCAAAAATTGTATACAAATGAATTTATGTGGAAAACTACCCACTACCATGTATAATCGCATGTGTTCTACCTATTGCGCATAAAATTTAAACCTTGTGCTTTAACTTCTAAAACTAATTAAAATATAATTTTAAAATTAGAACTTTCAACCCTTATGTTTACTTGCTTATGTTTACTCTGAAAATACTTTAACAGTTCTAAACTAAACCAACATAAGCACGATTCTAAAATTCTAAAATTATAATTTTCCCATAATACTTAGTGAGATGTTTTAATTTAAGAAATCTAATACGGTTAGGTAAAAAGTTGTAAAAACACTTTTAAGAGAAAAGACATTTTCTTCACCAGATACCTCCAAAATCGTCAGTATCTTACGCGATTTTATATTCCATAGTTTTATTGGGAGAACATGCCATTTCGTTGCAGAAGTATGCATGTCAAAGAAGTTGTCATAACCTATTTTATCGTTTCTCGTATAGTTTAGTTGTATTGTAATTATCTTTCAAGAACAAAAAAATTGTTCATAAAAACGACAGAAAACTGTGAAATATGTTTTTTTTTTAATAATTGAGAAGCGAGTTAGGATTATTGAAACCTAAAAATTGATCTGAAATCACCCTGATATTATGCTGCGCTTTGGCGTTAATTTAACCAACTCTTATAACAAGATATAACAATAGTGAGTCAATAATATATAAGTGTTGACGTGTGTCATATTACATTTTGAAATTTGTTTCTTACAAATGTTGTTAAATTGTAGAGGCGAAGGTTAAAAATTAATGTGTTATGTTTCTTTAGCGGAAAAGTCCCCTCAAATCAATCACCCGGCCAGTTGGCCTCCGAGAATCTGTGCTGCAAAAGTGATTATTATAGATAGTTGGCCGCGTCTTCGAAGGGTAAAAGGGCGCGCGTTATTTGTTGTTTCCCGAGGCATTAAATCACAACTCTGCAAAACCGATTCCGAACCCTTAAGAGGCTGTCCGTTCTCGCATGTCCCAGGAAATGATGGATGTGTTTGTGTATTCTTACGATTCCAGGTATTTTTGTTCACTCCGTCTCTTTGATTTATTCGCCTTCTCCACGAATATTAAAGTTTTTTTATAGAGTTCAGTTTTTGCTTTACATATTTGTTATCGAGCTCTTGATAGCGCAAAGATATGGTAGGAAGATATATGAATAAAGGAATTTTGATCTATTAGTTTTACCACCCAGTCTTAACAAATGCACGTTCTTTTGTCGCTCTAATATGGACTTGAATCATTAATCTTGTCAGTTTATATGCAGATAGGTTATTATTCATGTATGTTTGCGTTACACATTTGTGGTAGATTAAACGGGCAGTGTCAGATTTTATTTCAGTTTTTTGTTATAAGCCATAATATATTTATAATGACCAGATACAAGTATAGGGTGAGCCAAATAATATTACCACCACTTGTATGTATTTGAAATTTTAAAAGCCATAAAAGCCAGAGTTTCCGTTCGTTTTAATAGCACCTTGTACATTTTCAGATATTTTTGTATAACCTGTTTTAACTAGTTTAATATTGTCTTAGATACTGATTAATTTATAACTGATACTAATGGCAGTAATAATTTTTTTAAATGTCAGGTTTTTAACAAAAATAATTTGCAAGACAATTCAGATAACCATGCTAAAAATTTAGAAATAAATAAAGTACTAAATATTGTTTCACTGTAAACTTAAAGAGTGTTTAACCACTTTAAGTTCTATAATAATTGTTGCATAAAACAAAATAGGGAATAGGGGTGTCCCACGGTGACGAGAGATTAGACATATTTTAAATACTACTTCGATTTTGATTTAAAAAATTTGGGCAATAGGTTTTTCGGGCATGCCCTTTTCACCTAAAATAATGGCGTCTACCTAATGCTTCCGGTTATACCGAAAGTTGATGTCATCTTCGTTATTTTAAATGGAACACACTGTATATTATTGCAATTTTGAACTCTACATGAAATTTTAAGCATATTTCCTGTAGGATGTCCTATATCTATCTTCAATGAAATATTGTTTATGAAATATTGAGAGGTGAATATTGACATTTTGCAACTTTGACAACCTGTAAAATCTAAACGGTTTGAGATCAAGCACATTCCTATCTTAACTTTTCATATGCTCTCGTTTGATAGTATATAAAATTTGTCCAGAAATAAAAAAAATTTCGATTAAATTAAATTTCTTGGTGAAATCTGAAATTAGTATCAAACTATAGCTTATGAAAAGTTAAGATAGGAATGTGCAAACCGTTTTGCTTGATCTCAAACCGTTTAGATTTTACAGGGTGTCAAACTTGCAAAATGTCAATATTCACCTGTCAATATTTCAAAAACAGTTGAAGATAGGTATAGGACATCTTACATGAAATGTGTTTAGAATATCACGTAGAGTTTGCAATAATATACAGGGTGTTCCACTTAAAACAACGAAGATGACATCAACTTCCGGTATAACAGGAAGCGTTAGGTGGACGCCATTATTTTAAGTGAGAAGGGTATGCCCGAAAACACTATTGCCCAAATTTTTAAAATTAAAGTCGAAGTAGTATATGAAATATGTCTAATGTCTTGTCACCGTGGGACAATCATTTATCAAGGCTTAAGCCGATATATAAATATCCTAAATGTAAATTAAATAGATATACATATAGTACAAACACTTAATAATTCCATTTATTCCTAGAAAGAGGTAACTTTCTTCAAACAATTTAGCGATCAAAAATTGTCTACAAGTTAATCATGCTGTATCAATGAAGTTATCAGCAAACGACCTGATTTATTATAATATATAATATATGTGTCCATACCCTTAAAACGTATGTGCCTACCTCTTCATCTTATAAAAATCTGATATTTCTATAAGCAAAAAATTATTCAAAATGCGGGGATCATAATAGTTGCGCAAACCTTCTTTCTCCAGTGGTGTTTTGAACTGTTTGTTATCCAGAAATAATGTAATGATATATCTTTCAATTGGCTGTAGTATAAAAGTTACATTTTGATACATCTAATGGACAAATCGAAAATACTGAAGAAGTTCAAAGTATGAATGAGAATATACAGAGCAGAAGATCTTCATCTGCTCTGAATGGCAGTATGCTCCTCAAGAAGAACCAGATCTACGCTCCTTCAGGAGTATGGTAACGCTTTGAAGCTGCTGGCTGGACAGAAAGAAATTACACTGGTATGGATACCCGACCACATGGGACTCCCAGGGAATGATAAATCTGACGAACTAGCTGGGCTTGGATCCAAGGGACTTTGTCAGGGGTCTGAACCATTTATAGTAATTACTAGAAGGCATGTCAACGAACCCCCCAAGCCCAATTAAGAAATGGGCTCAAGAGATGTTGAAGAAAAACTGGAAGAAGAATATAAATTGCAGACGCACCCATGACTGTTTAAAGGAGCCTGACAGTGCAAAGACAACCTGGGTGCCGAACCACAGTTGAAGGGTTAGATTAGAGATTAGATTAGATTTATGTAGGAGTCGGCCCCCTGGCCTGGTCCACCGCGACCTAGAAGATCTATTGTGGCACTCCCAACCTATTTAGAGCACTCTGTCCAGCTTTGTCCTTTGCATTAGACTCCACAGCCTTGATAGAGGCTCTTCCATGTAGCTATTGGCTCTTGGTCTTCCTTCCCCAAGTATTTGAAATCTCAGTCTTGTCTGGCCCTCGCACTGGCACAGTACGTGTACTGAGGTTTCCTCTTCTTCTTGACAGAATCTGCAAGTTGCATCTTCTGACAGTCCCATAAGATTCATGTGCCTATTTAGCCTACAGTGTCCTGTTAGGAGACCTACTATTATTCTGATGGCCTTTTTATTCTGGCCTAACAGATCTGCTGTGAATTTAGGCATCCGTCCTTTAATGAATAGCTTTGCCTGTCTCAGTTGTGGCAGATTCCTCCACCATTCTAGAGATTTGTTTCTCATCCATTCCTCCATGGATGTTTTAATGCATGGCTTCGCTATGCCGCAGAAGGGTTCTGGTCCTATGAGGTCTTTTGATGCGCCTTCTCGGGCTAGTGCGTCTGCCTCCTCATTACCTGCCCAGTTGAAGGGTTACCAACCAACTGGTGGGAATTCCATCTGGACATTGCATGCTTAAGAGACACCCCTCGCTGATGTATCCGGAATGTGTGGAGGAGGATACACACCCTTACTTACAGGAACAATGTGGGGCATTCGGGAGGCTGAGACATGATGTCTTTGACGCCATGTAGCTGCACGGAGAGGTGATGGCGTCCCTCTCCAAAAATGTACCCAAATGCTGACATTTATCAGGGCAAGTATGTTCAAGGGAGGTCAAGCCATAGAGAACGACCTACTTGCCAGTCTTGAGCCGCCCTATTCACTGCTACTACTATGAATGAGAATATAGATGAAATTGGCGAAGGAGAGGAAAGAAAATAAAATTGGATTTGCCCTTTACTACCTTTTAACAAATAGTTTTGAAATATGAATGAGAATTTATAACGTAAAACGATGAAGCAAATGGATAGAGCAGGACATATTCCCTCTACCTATATTATCAACCCAAAAAGAACAAGAATAATAGTTATCGATATGAACAACTAAAAATCCTAATTTTATGTGGTTAAGATTATGTTTTACCTGTGTTTCACTTAACAATATGATACCGATGTTTAAATTATGATTCTGTTAGTTGGGGCGATGTGTAAACAGGCGAATATTATGCCGGATGAATAGCACCCACTCCTAAACGTTAGTGTTATACCCCAATTAATAGGCACTGAATGAATTTGTACGTTACATATCTACAAAATCAATTGTTGAATTATAATATAATTCAACATATACCTATATAATCATACCTATACTATTATCAATCACATAAAACTTTTATTTGATAAGAAATACCAGTGACTTTCAGCCATCATTCTTTAGCATCACTTTCTAAAATTTAATGAAATAAGTACTTTCACTCAATTCTGCAATGTTTTTACTGAAAAATGATTGCTCCTGTTGGCTGGTGGGGCGGATACCCGTAGCACTCCAAACGCGGAAAGTTTATACAGTTCTGTATCATGTTCTGTAACTATATAATCGTTTCTTAAAAAATTTCCGCAGAATATTTTTAGAAAAAGAAAACGGTTATTTTTAAGAAGAGGTCATTTTACGATTACAACAAAGATTATACTTTTGCACAAGAGAAGTAAATATTTTCTTACCTAATAATATTACCTAGTAATATCTTTATACATATTGTTTAAAAATATGGTAAATAATAAATGATGTATTCCCTGGCTCAGTTTTACACCTCTGTAATATCCAATTTTAGTCAAATTAAATACAATAATTTGTCCTTGATAGTAATTTTAATGTTCAAAATTTAAAATGTTTTCTGAATCATCCTATTAAGGAACTACCAAGTCACTACTTTTTAAGTACGTAAAAAAATACAAATACCGTCTATAGATTTCTTTTTCATAAGTTTGATTTAAATTTATTTTTATTCTGTAAAAATTTACAAAAGTGGAACAATTTATTTAGCTAGTTTTATAATGTAATTAAACATTACAGTTATGTGTAATATATTCTATTATAATGTAATGTGTGTATTGGTAAGTGTGATTACATCACAGTTATCAACAAACAGCTAAATCACACATATTTCAGTTAAATTAGATATTAGCAGCCTTTCATTGCCATGTTTATATATTCATATTTATTTTCAGCACATTGTTAAAGTGTGTACCAATGAATGTACTATGTGTATTTTCATATTTGCTATATTCATACGAGTATTCATATGTTATTATATCGCTTTTTGGCAAATGAAAAATTATTGAATTAATGAAAAACTGTTAATATTAAATTTGAACGTGTAATATTTCGAAAAATGTATATTGCTTTGATAACAAGATTAAGGTAAACTTATAGATTATATTTCTTTAATATTGTTAATATTTGGGTATATTTATTTAAGTTACAATAATGTATGTATCATTATTTGTCAAATAATGTAAATACCAATTATATATAAAACAAAGTATAAGTGTAAGTATAAATATAAGTATAAGTATAAGTATTAGTATAAATATAAATATGTTAAAATTTCACTACACACTGCACACTATGTCTATATAGCACTTAATAAAGTTACTACTTAAACAACTTAAACTACTTAAAGTACTTAATAGTACTTAAAAAAGTATTATAGTACTTAATAGAATAAATATATGAGTCTTTAATCCCAATTTATTATTAAAACAAATATAATAATATATAACTGACTAAGGGCCGGTACTTAGAGTCTTGATTAAAGTCGGCAATTAGTTAATGCTGGTTGACCTTTAATCACGTAATAGATACTATGCTAGATTTCAGTTGTTTCAGTGTAAAAGTGTATAAAGTATTTTCTGAATTAATATTAAAGCTAGTTAGTATATATCCGAAACGTGAAGAATTTTGAATTTTTTTTAACAGAGTCATTAAGATTTACGTGACATTCTACATAGGACTTCACAAATTCACATATTAAGTGAACAATACTCGTGTTAACTTTGAATGAAAGTATGCATAGAGTAATTTGACCAGTAAATCATCGCGGAATTCACGACCTTGCGTTATTACAAAACATAACGTTTTAAGAGTTGCTGAAACTATATGATGTTGAATATACTCAGAAAATTTAAACTTATCGTCAAAACAAACTCCCAAATCCTGAATGCTGTTTGCACATTTCAAATATTAAATAATTTAATAATTTAATACTATAGAATACAAGTTACGTTTATAGACAATAACCTTATACTTCGAAATATTTAAGTGATTTAAGTCACACTATTCCGCGATCATATTCAAATAGATTTGAAGACAAGGTCAATTATCTTCACTCAAACAGTGCTCGGGCTTCCGCCCAGTTATGTTGCCAGGTCCATTGAAAACTGGATCAGAAAGAGATCTGAGAAAGAATGGTCGAACGCAACTCGATCAATGCTTAACGTTAAATCGTATCAGTATAAGGACAGTCACAGGACTATTAACAGGTTATGAGCATCTCAATAAGCAGCTTAACACTATTATTGGTCTTAGTGACACTAGAAGGTACAAGTTTTGAAGACACGATGGCTAGGGCTCCATGCAGATCCTCTGTCACTGTGCCTCCCTCATGGTCAAGAGACACAAACATCTGGGTGCAGCGTTTCTCCTGCCCCAGGACATTAGAGAGCTTCCAGTAGAACTGGTGTTGCCCTATAGGCATACCATGGGTCTCTTCCAATAGCTCTCTACTAGCGGCAGACACAATGAGTCTAAAAGCATGCGGGATCACGCCAAATCGCGCCAAAAAAATATACATTCAAAACACACTAGTCTAATTTTAAATCATCCCCATAGATTAATTGATGGCAATTTAGCATAGTGGTAATTTTATTAATAAAAATAGAAAATTGTGGTACAACCAGATTAGAACCTTCAGGTACTCCAGATGTAATAAGGTACTGACTAGAATTAACTCCGTTATAGGTGACATCCTGGAAACGATTGACAAGTAGGAGCTAAAAGACTTTAGTAAATTATCTCAAAATCTGTATATTCGAAGATTATGTGTATGTATGTGTAAGTGATCCATCCTGCCGAAGAATTTTGAAATATGCCAAGACAATACATCCACCTGACTGTGATGATCGATATCATTAGAACTGGTTAATACACACAAAAAGTTGGCCAAAAATTATAGCTATTTTATAAAAGTTAAAAATATGTCACAATAAGTAGTAAAATAAATTATTAGTAGCATTAATTTTATTTTTCTCGGGTTTATCAATATATTAATGCATCAAATATTCTTCTGGGGTACTAAGATAATCCATCGGTAAAATTAAAATAAAAAATAAAATAAAAACTTGCATACACTAGTATTCCTTCCTAAAGACCACAAGTGCAGTATGAAAGCGAAGTGCTTTCCTCACAAAGCCACATTATATTAAATGTAAGTGAATGCAGTTATTATATTATAACACTGAGTTTTGTAGTTTAACACAACTGAAATACAAACAATAATTTGAAAAAGTATAGTAATAATTCAACTTAATTTGCTCATCAGGTTGCTCTTTCCAAACATTTTAAATCGATAGGTACTACTCGATTATTTGTTGGTTAATTATTATTTTACTTTGTAATGGATTTACTTTGTTAACATAAATCTTTCAACCAAAGAGTCCAAAACATAATTTACAAAAAGAAAAAACAGTATAAGTTTAGATAAGTTTAAGTAAGTTAATGTGAAATTGCAAAAAGCGACTGATGTCATCTATATGGTTGAGGTTATTAAGATAAATTCATTGATAAGGCAACAATCAGTTACCGAAACATCTAAAAGATACCAAAATTTACAATTAATTGAAAAATTATTTATTTCGAACCATATTTCTAAGAAGAACCAACAAAATATATATTTACTGATTCCTGCTTCTTTTCTTCTTCAGTGCAGTTAATTTTTTGGTGAATAAAACTGATTTCAATCCCTAACATGTTCAGTGCAGATACCTGTTTTAAGTGATTAGTGGGGAAAGCACTTCCTGGGCATCATCGATTTAATTGAAGTGTAATTCAAGGTATATTTTGTTTATATCTCAACTCTACTTTTGGAAGAGTTAGTAACGGCTCGAGCTCTGTAAAGGTACATAAATTATAATAAACCTGATGAAAATTGCCCCATAAATTTCGATCTTTCGGATAGAAGTTTGCTTTACAAATATTGATATTTGGGGCAGGGCAAAATCATCCCCCACGGCTCGGAATAAGCAGCCTGCGGTAGCATGTGAAACCGCCATTTCCTGTTACAATTCTCCGTTTGAGCATTCACGAGACACATTACAAACTTCCATTTTATTTGTTGATTTATGAGCAAACTTTGACTTTGATTTCACTTGCAACTCACTTAAGCGGTAGCTTGTTTTCTAGTTATCTTTCATGTTAGTGGTAAGAATTGTTCAAATTATTTGGAATACTTACTTGCATTATGCAAAATACGTATCAATATTTTCAGATTGTGTCTTAAACAATTAATTGAACCATTCATAGGCTATATATAAATGTCAGTAGCTTATATGTGGTACAGCTATATAATTGATCATAAATAATTTGGGATTACAATCACTTGTAAAATAGTTAAAACAGGAAAGCAAAAATATTTCCGCTTCAGCAAAAAATATATGAGATGAATTGTTTCTTGATACTATAAATACTTACCACATGTGTTATTTTGATAACGCTAAAAAAATATAACAGAATAATAGTTTTAATAAATAATGTCCTTCGAAAAAGTGAATTCCCTTAATTTATTTCTACTATTTCAAATGTGTAAACATTTGTACTGGATTCGTTGCAGATTATTTTGGTATTACAAACCTGTAAAATAATAATTTCTTTCGTTTCTTTCTTAACCCCTTATCATTATTTTCTGTAACGATGTACTAGTACTAAATCGTCATGAAATCATAGAAAGTACCACTTTTGGACAGATTTTTTCTAGTAATAAAAACAATAAAATTGTTTCAAATAATGATCACTTGTAATTAAGATTTTGAAGATATTAATTTAAATATTCACATTATTCTCTTAAAATTGTTTCCATGTAATTAATATTTCGAATTTGGCTTGAAAAAGATTGAAATTGTATCATTGTGTATTCAAAAATTGTTTAGTCAAAAATAATCTAGAAAGGGTAGGTATAATATGAATTTCAATGGTCTATAAAAATACTGTTCTTCGCCGGTAACACATTTATAAGGATCCGCTTGTTCAATAAACTTCATCCACTGCTGGTCACAACACTGATCGAAAAAATTACTTTGGGCGGGTTGAACCCAAAATTTACATGAAAACGGTTGTAAAAGCTACAGGGTCAGCTTCTGGTCATGATAGGATATAGATGAGTTGGTTTAAATTTGTCAAGGAATATTTGTCAGAAGGAATAAGAGTAATTTTTAGTATAATTCATTGTATAATACTAAAATTCAATATTTAGAGAAAACATTATAATATGACGACAATTTATATCTGAAATAGTAGTTACTAACATAGATAGGTATATGGTGCGTATCTACAGAACTGAAAATCCAAATGAAGTTTTGACATATTCGCACATAATCTATGTTTTATAAATATATATACTTAGTTATAGTTTTTAGAAAATATGTGTAATGAGTCTTAAAGTGGAACTTTGGAGTTAATTGTAACGATCGCTACTGTGAGGCCTGAATAATTACCAGATGTAACCATAATTAAACAGACTGTCGACTAAATGAAACACGTGTAAGTCTGTTTAATTATATTTAACTGTCAATTATTCCATATCCCCACAGTTTCGCCCATTGGTATTAATATACCTAAGTTCTACTGGTTTCTACACATACAGGGTGTCCACCTAGTGCGCGTAAGTCCAATATCTGGGTTAATAAAAGAGATAACTTAATTTTTTTTCTACAGGGTTGTCTAATATCCCGAGCTGCACAAAATGAAAATATATTTACATATTCAGGGTGTTCAGTTTTTCCTGGACAGGTACCAACTTCATTTTTTTAAATGGAAACCTATATTTTTTATGGCATTATCGAATTCTACGTAAAAAATTGGTGGGACTTTGTGCATAACACTGCTATTGAAATATTGATAGTTTTCGAGATATTTGACTTTTAATTTTTTTTTCTTATGTTTCGTCACTTCTAATAGTTGACATAATTATGGTTGTATGACAGCTAGAAATTATTTTTTTTCAGAAACTGTAGAGTGAAGATGGCTCTTTCGAAAAACTTATCAAAAGTTGACCTGCGATATACAGGGGGCAACAGAAATCGTGCCAAACCTGATGGTTTAAAATTTAAAAAATCTCGACTTTTTCAAATGGAACACCCTGTGTTTTATGATTTCATTAGATGCCTTTCTGTAGACTCTACAATTTTATAATAGCTTTCCCTATACCTAAGTTGCGTAGTTTTTGCAAAAAACCCACTTTTATGAAAAATACCCGATTTGCGCACTCCTTTGACGGAAAAAATATTGTAAGGCTATTTATTTTTATAAAATGTATTAGTTTACACTTCTTAAAATAAAAATAACTGAAAAATTTAGATAATTTCAGTTTAATAAACAAGTCTTTATGGAAAGTTACCATTTATTTGTAAATAAAAGTAAAAAATCATAAAAGCTCTACATGTAATTAAGAATTAGCAAAACTGGCGTATGCTTTAGAAGAAGTTCATGGAAATTATTTGCTAGCAGCACGTATTTATAGAGATTCCCACGTGCTGACTGTTTTGAAAATGTGAAAGAAAGATTTGAAAGAACAGCAAACGGGAATTATGAGAAAACTACCAGGAGACATGGGAGTAACAACGATATATTTAGTTTAATGTTGTGGTTTCTGCTGTTGATAATTCCCATGAACTTCTTCTAAAGCATACGCCAGTTTTGCTAATTCTTAATTACATGTAGAGCTTTTATGATTTTTTACTTTTATTTACAAATAAATGGTAACTTTCCATAAAGACTTGTTTATTAAACTGAAATAATCTAAATTTTTCAGTTATTTTTATTTTAAGAAGTGTAAACTAATACATTTTATAAAAATAAATAGCCTTACAATATTTTTTCCGTCAAAGGAGTGCGCAAATCGGGTATTTTTCATAAAAGTGGGTTTTTTGCAAAAACTACGCAACTTAGGTATAGGGAAAGCTATTATAAAATTGTAGAGTCTACAGAAAGGCATCTAATGAAATCATAAAACACAGGGTGTTCCATTTGAAAAAGTCGAGATTTTTTAAATTTTAAACCATCAGGTTTGGCACGATTTCTGTTGCCCCCTGTATATCGCAGGTCAACTTTTGATACGTTTTTCGAAAGAGCCATCTTCACTCTACAGTTTCTGAAAAAAAAATAATTTCTAGCTGTCAGACAACCATAATTATGTCAACTATTAGAAGTGACGAAACATAAGAAAAAAAAATTAAAAGTCAAATATCTCGAAAACTATCAATATTTCAATAGCAGTGTTATGCACAAAGTCCCACTAATTTTTTACGTAGAATTCGATAATGCCATAAAAAATATAGGTTTCCATTTAAAAAAATGAAGTTGGTACCTGTCCAGGAAAAACTGAACACCCTGAATATGTAAATATATTTTCATTTTGTGCAGCTCGGGATATTAGACAACCCTGTAGAAAAAAAAATTAAGTTATCTCTTTTATTAACCCAGATATTGGACTTACGCGCACTAGGTGGACACCCTGTATATTCGATATACATATAGTGTGAGTTTTGCTATTATGTATATCGAATCGACCTTTGGTCTTTATACACCATCGTTAAGTTTATTTTCTCTCATCCTATATTTTATTTTCCTAGACAGTCAGCAACAGTTATGTCAGTAAATTCAGACAAATGTATTTCGTAGATCGATATAATGTGTAATATGGGACAATATTTATTATTGTAGCATTGTAGCAATAATTTAGGTTACATAAGTAAATAACATGGTAGTATTATTTATGTAGGACATAGTTTGAAAAAATTCAAAGTGAAACAAAATTTAGGAACAATACCTTTAACAAATGAAAACCTATAATATAATAAATATATATATATATATATATATATATATATATACAGGGTGGCCCATTTGGACTTAGGACACCTCTGTAAAATGGATATTTTAAGTCCGATTTTGATGATTTTTTTTTAGGTTGTTACTCATGGAAAATTGCATTTTGTGGCAAATAGACAGATTTCTGTTACACAAATCAAGGCCTACTTTGCAATTTTTTTGGGGGCGAAATTTCGAGAAATCGTATTAGCGATTTTTTTAGACGAAAACTAAGTACGCCACTGTATTCTGCGCCCCCTCAAATAGCTCTGTACCAAATTTCATCCTAAAGTACAGAATATTAATAACAATTCTCACTAAATTAATTTATGCCCCAAAATACGTTGTGAAGATCAAGTAACCCATGAAATAAAGAAATCTGTCTATTTGCCACAAAATGCAATTTTCCATGAGTAACAACCTAAAAAAAAGCATCAAAATCGGACTTAAAATATCCATTTTACAGAGGTGTCCTAAGTCCAAATGGGCCACCCTGTATATATATATATATATATATATATATATATATATATATATATATATATGGAATATATTCGGATAGAAAGTTGCGTAAATAGGTCAGAGACAAGGTTTTCATAATACTAGTAAGATGCAGATTGGTAGTAGGTTAGAAAAATCCTTGCAAAAAGCAACTGGACTTGTTGTTTTAGTTAGCGGCCTTGTTTCCAGCATTTAGGATCAACACTATACTCAAGACAAAAATTCACCAAGTGTGTTAACAAAGGTATTATGTAGAGACAGCACAGTTTAATGAAAGTTACATTAAGCTTATCAACATCTTTAGCTTTACTGTTTATATACTCAACTATACATCGGATTTTTTCATCATTTATTATTGCAAAGGAAAAAGTGTTCGGAATATTGTTTTTAACATGAGAAATATAATAATGTATTATATCAGTTTTAGAATTATTATTTTGTATAGGAATAGAATTTATAAAATAATTATGAATTTCTTGAGCACTCTGCAATTTGGAAAGAATATTTTTATGTTTTCTGTGTGTGACATTTAAATTATGTAGTTCCCTGTAAACTTCCTTCTTATTTATTTTTCTAAATTTGTATTCATAAAAAGCCTTCTTCTCAGTTTGTACTATTTTCTGTGTACTATTTCGCAAATCCTTGTAGTATCACTTTTATTTTTTCATATTTTTTAATTGCTTTAAAAGCACTATATAGCTGATTAAAGGAAATAGTTTTCATATGTCAACCAGTGGCGAAGATAAGGAGATACCTTGTCATTATATACCTCCGATAATCTACACCACTCGATTTTAAGAAAAATTAATAGACGCATTTAGTTCCTTCTCATTTTTCTAGTTTTTCTAAAAAACTCTTTCATTTTCTTCATAGAGTAGACAATTTTTGAGTTATAACAAAAACGTGATGTTTTTCAAAATATTTAATGCCCTCTATCACAAATAACCTCTGCTCTTGATTTATAAGGTTTTGGGCCTAAAATGACCCAAGGAATCACCCCCTTAATTTATAACATGGACTTAAAATACCATGTACATGTTCAATTTAAAAATGTGATTTAAAAAAAAACACAAAATATTATTTTTCTATCTTTGTCGTCATGGAAACCAATCCTTTGACCGAGGATGATCGAAGATGAAACTTTTCGTTCACTCACCCTGTATGTAAAAATATACAAGGTATATAAAATTTAATTTTTTTGCACATTCTTCTGTATACGTATGATAGCTTCAACGGTTACTGTTACCCGCTTGTACATACATTTAAGGATACCCTGAATATTTAAGAACTTACCTTATTGGTAATTACAAATTTGTTGCCTTTTGATTCTTAAGTACTTCGATGTTCCTTTATATATGAATTGTATAATATTCAAATAAATGGCATAATTATACCTTCTAGTACCGGAAGTACCTTCTCTTAGTTTTAAAAAGCTTCAACGTAGTCTATTTACCTTATAGACTATACTTAAACATAAGAACTGTATTTACAATTTTAAGACTTTGTCGCTTTATTGTAGGTCTGTAGTTTAAAAAATATTTCAAACTAAATAACCACAGAATTTATACCTATCATTCCAACGAAGTGGATTACGGATCTCGATCGGGAAATGTTTTTGGAGAGGGCAACAGTCATTTGTCGAAAAGATACGTTTTGTTACTGTTATAACGAATGAACGAAAACATAAAAATTGTGTTCATCAAAAAGTAGTTGGAACACATGATACAACTACACTGATATGCCTTTTCGCATGGGGGCGTGGTCTATCGATGAGCATGACGTCAGTTTTGATACAAAATTAAATAAAATACTTGTAAACAAAGATAACAATATAAAAGAAACGTCGATTATGGAATTATAATACACGATTCATACAGGGAAACTAAAATAATAGTTGATTAATATCAATCTTTCTTATTTTAATTCAAACCGCATTCTGTGTACCGATCTACCTACCGAATATAATTCTAACCTAAATTTTATAATTTGAAGAGATAATAAGAAGCACTACTGTAAATAAATACCACCCTATAATATAAAAATGACAACTTGATAACCCTCGGACCTCACAATTATAATAATACGGCAATACAATTGACAAACACGAAAATAATTATATCACTGACAGTCACGTTGACAGTAACGCATTTGAATTTTCTCCATTTTAGCATCAAGAATGACGTTGTGCGCAGAACAAACGAAATTTGGTCAAGTTATGAGCATATCAGTGTAGTTGTATCATGGTTGGAACACATATTTGTCTCTTCTGTTAGCCTTAAATTGTTGATGTCAATAAATCCTACTTAAGACTGGGTAGGACAGATTGTGACCTATCTTTATTTTATATAATTTGTTTTCCTGTAATATCTTATTATAATTTTTAATTTGACTAAATACTTTGAAACACAGCATAGGTATAAATTAATTAAAGTTAATCAATCAGTATGTATATTATGTATATAGGTAAAATGTCCATCCTCCAACATAACTTTTAAACGCTGCAAGACAATGTACTTGCTTCTAGAAACTTATAAAAGAAATCTAATAAATTCTCGTTTCTTCCAGTTATACCAACCTGTAGACCCGGACAATCGAAAGTGTCCGGGGTAGCTCGACTCGAGACTGCGAAGATTGTTTGCGAATTAGAAGGCAACCCCACCGATATCCAATTCGTGTGGAAATTTAATAACACGGCAGATACCTTTGATATACCTCAGAGCCAGATTTACACCGAGAAGACCAGGAGCGTGGCGTCTTACAAGCCCATGACTGAATTGGATTATGGTACGCTGCTTTGCTGGGGAAGGAATGAGATCGGCATGCAGAAAGAACCGTGTGTGTTCTACATTAATCCTGCAGGTAAGACGGAAGGTGTATAATTTTACGTCATTGCGTGCTCGCAGTATCTAGATTACGAGATTATCGTGGATTAATGCTTCGCTGACGGAGTTTTCCCGTTTCTTTTTTTATGTTTGTGATTTACCAAACGATCCATTTGAGCATCCAGCTTCTTGTATGTTTTAATTACAATTTCCTTGAAAATTATATTAGAAAATTTAGTACTCTAGCTTATCCATAAAACAACAATTAACTGTTATGATATCGTAAAATTAGAAAATAGGTTAGTTATGAATTGAGGGAAAACAGTATTAGCACTAATTTTGTGGCGCTCACTGAAGCTAGATCTACGGATGCTAACTGTAGATTTTCAGGGGCCTGCCTTTAGTTTGCGGTGTTCACCGCCGCAACCATCTGAAATATTGGAACAAATATCCGAAACTACAATGGCGACAGGAAAAATAATTGTAGCGCTAGCTGGCACCAAGATCCCTAAACAAGTAGGTTACCTCAGTTCTATGTTTGTAGGAGAGGGTGTTGCGGTGTACACCGGGATAAGCGACGTCATCTGGCGACCTTGCCTCTCACTCTTTTTATGTACATCATTGTCTCTCTCATAATGTCCTAATGTGTTTACATTTGACAAAAACTGAATAATCTGTCAATCCTGATCCTGTTTTGTGAACCAAGTGTAGAATTACAATAGGTTAATAAATAAGCACTTAGGTAAGTAAACCAGCAATAATTTCTGTCAAATTACGTTGTCCTTCACTTAAAAACTATTCCGCCCCAAATGCTTGGGCTATCTCATTATTTAAAGTGACCGAGGCTTTAATGTTTTATATGTAGGATGAAAATATAAAATAATTTGATCTTTCAGCAAGATGCCAGGGTGTCGATGTGTTGTTGCTACATGCCATAATGGTCTGGAAATTACCAAAGCTCTGAACAAAGATGTGTTATATCGCAGGTTTCCGAAAAATCCAGTTGTGAATGCAATGTGGATACAAAAATGTAGTCGAGCTGATAAATGGAATTCTCGATCTAGCTTAGTCTGCTCTGATCATTTTACAGTAGATGACTATAAACGGAGATTTAAAAGCCCAATTGTTAAAAGTGCCTGCAAAGAAGCTTTTAAAAGAGTCAGGTTAGTACGATTATTTGTTTTAGGAAAATCAGAAAATTATTGTTACCATTTTTTAGTGGTGCCTTCATTGATGTTACCAAAAACAAAACTTTGTGCAGTATCTCATAGTAAGAATATTGATAGACAAAAGAGATTACAAAAAAGAAAAAGAAGAATGAGAAGTTATTAAATGTTGAAGAAATAATGAACACATCGGTATTTGAATCAAAGTTCCAGGAAGTTTCTACCCAAACTGAAAATTGTGAGCTTCAGACAAAATATAATAATTTATTAAAGAATTATGAAGAAACAATGGTGATAGTTTAAAACAAGTAACTAACGAAGAAATTACAAAGCTCAAAACTGAAATTAAATCATTACATAAAAGTATTAAAAAGACTGAAACTGAAAGTAAAGTCATTAATCAATTGAATCAATGTATAGGAAAAGTATTAAGCAAGAGTCAGTTGGATTTACTACTCAGGAGAAGAAAAATTGTAAGATGGACCACAGAATAAGATATATCGAAAGCATTCACCATTCGGTATTTCAGTTTGCGGTATTGTTTATGCTTAACAAAATTGTTAACTTTAAAGCTGATGTACATTTATTTCCTAATATCTCCTGATAAGTTACATGTGATCAAATATAATTTGAGTTACATAATAAAAATAAAATATCTGCAGTTATACCTAAAACTTAATTAAAAGTGAATAAGAAAATGTACCTATTATTCTTAATAGATTATTGGAGTTTTTCGTTTCTATTATTTTCAAACCATTTAGAATCCGTACAAGACAAAATAACTATATATACATTTTCATGTCATTTCTTAAAGTTCTGAAATTGTATGATATAAGTATTTTGCACTAGTAACTAATTTATACCTACTAGTATTGATTTCTGAATTTGATAGATCATTCATATCATATCTACATTGTTAATATACACATTATATACCTACCATATCTAGGAGGTCCGCATAAAAGTTTGTAGTTGTGTTATGTATTTTTTATTGATTTTACGGTTTAATTACCTGCAATACGTTTTGTTATGTATACGTTATGTATACATGTATGCAATACATGTATTTTAAACTATTATAGTAAAATTATACTCTTAAGCATCATGAAATGCAATATTTACCAGTAATCATATCAAAATTTCGCGGCTTTCTGGACGCCAGATGACGTAGCCTCAAATTAACCAATCGAATTTTTTCTCGAAACTGAGGTAACCTACTTGTTTAGGGATCTTGAGCTGGCACTAGGTATAGAGTGCCTATAGCCAGAGTTTCAGATCGGTTGCAACTATTTACGGTGTCACGGAAAAATCTTTGCACACCTATAAAATCCAGGGGAAGGTGACGCGGGTTCTAATTTTTATACCGCTAGGTCTAGGGATGTTAGCGCTAGATTTTCAGATGACTCTCTCTAATTTTCGGTGCTAGCGTTAACTTAGCACCTCAATTGGCGATGCTAACGTTAACTTAGCACCTCACTAAATGAATAGTAAAAGTACTTGAAACCAAAATGGCGCTAGCGTACATAATTGTGGCGCTAGCTAGCGCTAGGTAAGGCAAACCTAGCGCTTGATTTTGAGATCAATTGTTAATCTCATATACATATCTCATTGTTGATCTCATAACAGCCCTATTTTATTATTGTAGTTACGTTCCGTAAAGACTTTAGTTAACCAAAGATTCTAGGAGGTCCGCATAAAAGTTTGTAGTTGTGTTATGTATTTTTTATTGATTTTACGGTTTAAAGTACAAAGTGGTCGAATTTGGTTACGAAGTGTATGTAAATTGGATGTGATTTACATTTGCTTGTTTGAGTGTATGTTAAATATTTTTCTACTACACTAGTAGTTTACTAACAAATCGTTAGCGAAAAGTAGGCACGTATGCAGTAGGAACAAACAAGGAGAATTGGAGGAGTCCTCCTGAGTTTAATGTCTACCTAACTGAGAGATTTCATTGATAAACGTACTAAGTAAAAAACAGTTGTGGTTACTTTTGATATAGACAAGAGTGGTCGGAAAGCAAGTGAAAATAAATATATGAATATGTGAAACATCCAATTATACAAGCTGCAGATGTAATTTTATAAACTGTGAATTTGGTGGTAAGATTCCTCAGACCACTTATCTGGAAGGTACACTCGAATCAACTCTGTACCAATTCAAATAATAAGTAACTATATGTATCTATTATCAAATTTTTGTATTAATATTGCCCGTCTGAAATCAATTATAACGATTGACATAATTTCATGTTTACAATACGAATTTATGGGGATAACGAATTTGCAGCTATAATCTCATTCCCTTCAACAATGACTTGCCCACCAACAACCAATGAAATAACTTGAGCTATTTCGGATTCATGAAAATTTTAGATGATCAGGATCAACTCTAAAACAATTGAAACAGACTGTAAAATATAACTCATTTTGATTGTGATTGCAGGGTAAGTACAGGCTAATCGATGATAGATACAACAAATATACTAGTTATACAGACTGCCACCATTGGAATCTCGGAAACTGTAAAAGATACGGAGAATCTTAAATAGGGGCAAAGTTGCGTTATCAGAAGACCAACATAATGCCATAAAAATAATCAAAACCTCCATATAGTTCGTATATAAAAAAGATTGATATCAAATGTTTGAGGTTCTATGTTAACGTACCAGAAAAGTGTTACACATAGTAATAGGATCTTTTGAGGGCATTCATTCACTGAGCACTGCTATAGTAGAGTGATCTTCTCAAAACAAAAAAAAAATTATTTTTTATAAAAGCGTCTCACAATAAATATTATTACATGATATATCTTTTTTGCACTAATAAATGTAATATATGTGTTGCTGCGTCAAAATAGGCTAAAAGTGCAAACATCAGGAATTGTTTGAATACATCATTATTGAAACATCGACAATTTCTTTAATAAGGAATATTTTTAGTGATCAAACACCCGCAAATGCATGCGGAGTGCAGCTACTACTTTCTGATAGAGATGGGTTTGATCATATATTTAAAAACATTAAATTTAAAACACCACATGATGAGACATGATATAAAGGCACTGGAACCAATGTTTTCAGTAACTTTGTCCTATAATTTTTTTTTCTGTTCTAGGTAAACCTGACACCCTCTCGAACTGCTCAATTGTAAATCAAACAGCGGAATCGCTGCATGTGGAATGCACGGAAGGTTTTAATGGCGGCCTTCCGCAGGAATTCATTATGGAAGTGTACGACACGCAGACAAGAAAATTGGTGAGCAACGTCACGTCGAGAAATCCCATTTTCAACGTGGGCGGATTGGAATCCGGCGCTGGCTTCGACATCGGCCTTTATGCCGCTAACAAGAAAGGCCGCAGCGGCGTCTCCCACCTGCAGGCCTTCACGCTCAAGTCCGCGGAAAAACACACAGGTTAGTATTAGTACACCTCCTCTTCGAAGTCTCCCGTTGTGTTTCATTTCTCGCCAGGAATATATTTTTTCCGTAATATAGCTACGAGTATAATACCCTAGTTACCTACTAAGCAGTCGCTTTATTGATCATCAGATAATACTCACTCAACGTTAAACTTTAAAGTATCTTTTAGTTCTGTGTACATAAACTCTGTATACTTTCTGATCCACTTCAAACGCCCACCCACTTATCTCACTTGTATTTCATTGGATTTATAAAACTGCAAATACGAAAGTTGTAAAAAGGTACACCAAGTTTGATTGGATTCAGAGATTTCTTGGAAGCTATGGAATCATATAGATATGGATCAAACATATGGCTCATGATCGTTCAGTTAAACGATTTGAACTCATTTTGCTGAATGGTTTAATTCTATTCATAATCAGTTTTGTGAATATTTCAATTGAATTACACTGTATAAATAAGTTGCACCGAGACTCTAACGAGGAGGGGGTCGTTCATTTGAAATTCGTTCAAAAACAGTGACTCACGTAATCTCAATCGTATTACTAAATTGTAGTATTTACACTATATTTGTTCAGATTCTGACTGTCATTTGACTTTACTGCATGCTTATTAATTTATCTAATAAATGAATATGTACTGTGTATATATTTCTGCATGCAATCTATTCTCTATTATCACTATCTTTTGTAATAGATAATGAAATATTTTTAAGAATAAACCGTATTTTATTATTGAAAACAGTGAATACAAAATTTTATTTTTGTTTGTCTACATGTCGGTCAGACCAGTACTTTCAGTATACAATGGCAGTAGTAGGTACCAAAAACCGATGTATAATTTTTCATAGTTTTCTACCTTTTCTACAAATTAGTTCCATTGCGTACTATTACTTATTACAACGCGCATTACTATTTTCTATCCAAATGAAGGGAACTTTATCATTTTCTAAACAACGTTTCTTATTATTTGTAGTGTTTTCTAAACTAACTAAAAATGATAGATATTTGTACAATTAGTAAAACATTTATCCAAATCAAATAAGCAGTCTATTAAAAGTACAGTTAAAAGTTCAGGAATATTTTATCTGAAAATAATTTATTATAAATGATTGTTTTACCAATACAAATCCGCACAGAATTTAGTCAAGTGGGACACATCAAAGAATTTTTGTTACAAAATATATAATCACCAAATACAAAATATTTAATAATTTTACGTTATTAGTTACGTTACGTTATTAGTGTAGATAGTGGAGTCCACGAGCCTATCAAAGTCTTCTAGAAATGATTTTTGTTTGCACTTTCAGATTAAAAGCTAAAACCAATTTTAGATGATTCCCCACCCTTAGAACTATCAAAATCCCGAAGGCGTCAAAAAAGTCCTGTACGGGGTGGCTGTAGGGGGTGAGATGTGAAAATTACCCTAAAAATGATTTTTGGATATTTGGAACTAGAAAAACAGCTGAATAGTTACACATAAGAACCATTTACCTCAGAACACTGGAAATATAAAAAAAAAATTATTAATTATTCCATAAAGCACGTTGTTAAATGGGAGAGCTTGAGACTTAAAGCGCTCTAGTGAAAAGTGTCTAAATATTTTAGTCATGCTCTACATCTAACCTACTGTAACATTTTTATATGTGATCCAATTAAAAAATACCCTTAGATACACAAAATACACATTGTAGAGCAGAGTTTCCCGAGTCTGTAGGATATTTTACTTTTTCATTTGGATGATTTGCAATTTTTTACGAATTTTTATTCGAGCGCGCGCATGGGCCTGACTAAGGTCGAATATCGCTTGCGTTATCCACAGTCGTAGAACATTATCGTCGAATATCGCTTATTTCTCTCTTGTGTGGCTGTTTGATTTTTGTTTAGGAATATTGGGCGTTGAAGTGATATTCTGTATGGATAAAAGGACAGGTGATTTTTAAAAATAACCGATGAAATGATGAAATCTGGATAAAAGTTGGGACAACAAACAATGTACGATATATAGCAGTACATGAAATTAATATAAATCGCTCCACAACTGCTAACAAAATAGAATCATAATTTGGTCAAAACATTATAAACTATTGGTCTTTATTTATAAAAATAAACAATTACTTTGTAATTTTGTAATATTCGGCTTAAATTTGTAAAATAAGGGCGGCTTTTCTGGGCTTCTTCAACCATGTTTGTTCCTATCGCCTTCTTTATTCGATTTAAGTTAAAAGAGAAAGAGAAAGAGTTACAATTAGGAGGTCTAGGATGAATTTCAAATAATTTATAATTTCCAATTAAGTTGCTTATTGTAACTTGCATTGTTTAGAAATACCTACTTCAGATTTTTAGTATAATTTTTTGTCTGATAAAAAAGAGGATATTTAGCATAAAATGTGTATATATACCTGATATAAATTTGAACTTTAAAAAGAGGACTTGTCCGGTTAAAAGAGGACGTCTGGTCACCCTAGGTGCGATTTAGGTACCTACAAGTCAATTCGTCGGCCTTCGGAAAAACATGTTGGAAAATGTATTTATTGTACCATGATTTGCTAAGTAGGTACTATTGGGGCTTTGAAATTAATTGGAGATATATTCAAACAACATAATATGCTTCAATTTGCTGTCACGTTATATACAACTTCAGATACCAGTTGAATAAGTCATTTACGCAGCATTATGGCTTCTTCAAAACCTATAAACAAACTACCTCCCATCGACGATAGTCTTTATCAGCACTGTAAATACATATATGTATTTACAATTTTCCGAATAAGATGAAAAGAACTTTCCCTTTTTATATTTAAATATCATGTCTCAATGTTTCTAATATTTTGGAAAAAATAGACTTAGTCTTAGATAGATAGACTTAAATAGACTTAAAATAGACTAATTAAAAATGTACTTTTCTCATTAGTGGCATTTCAACTATTTTAAACAAAAATGAAAAATATTTAAAACCCAGACAATTTATTAATTTTATATTATTTAATATTCATTTAAATAAACAAAAGATAAAATGTATATCAAAGCAAATTTATCATCATCTTCATCAGAAAATATCGGGACATGTGCCATTGTTGGTTGGTAAGGATTTGTAGAATTCCCAAAATATATCTGAAATATAAGGTAGGTATTAGTTGCATTAGATTAGCTTTCTTTCTTTTTTTTCAGAAATTGGAACTGGACTAACATAAAAAGGGATTTCCAGTTTCAGTCTTTTCTTAATTTGAAGTTAATTTTTTAGGGAATGGTGAATTGGTGTATCCGTACGTTTTCTTATCTTTTCAATAAGTGTATTATAAGTAGTATAAGTGGTATTGAAAACTTGTGATTTATTACTTTAAGTATTGGATGCGATTTTAAGATAGAAAAATACATTCCTATCAAATGAAAATTTTTATTATCCTCTGGATTCCATTTACCTATACACAATAATTTTACACACTGTAATATTTAATACTTGTAATGTATTAAACGTCATACAAACGTTGTATATGTATATGTAATATGTAATACTACGTTAATATTCGAAAAATTTTGTGGACGATTTGAGATATGTTCTTTTTTTGACAATCACAGAAAATTTTTATTTTTATACGAAAGGTGAGTTATCTCTACAGGAACATTTTTAAGGGACTATATAGGCTCGAAATGAACCTAAGTTTAGTAACATTTTTTACTTCAAATGCGATATCCCCTTTCGCCCGGAAGAAAGATTTGATTGTGTAATACCGAAATGTCAACATATTCCAATTTGACCAAAATTGGACTTATCTCCTTTTTCCCGGAGACCACAAAAGTGTCGACCTTTAATACGCCAGAGGACGTATCGGCGGAATTGAAATCCGATTAAATGTTCTAAAGTGCCCCTAATTCTTATTATTTATGATTTTCATGTTACATATATGTATTTATGTATTATAATATATAAATTTAAAAATTATATTTGTGGTACCTGTTAGTTTTTCATATACTATTTCAACAATTATATACTTAATTTTAATAGATCTGTTCTTGCAATACAAGCAGTCCGGAATGGTCAGAAAGTGTCAAAAACAATCGCCCAACAAAACTGTTCGCAGACGTTAAACTTTCACTGACTGACTGACAGACATTAAAAAATGCACTGTCCGCATGTAAAAAAGTAAAAAACCGTTTTCAACCATCAGAAACTTCTGCAAGAACAGGCCTAATCTTTGCATAAAAGAGAAATAAGCGTCATTCGACCTTAATGAGCTGCAACTCTGGGTAACGCAAGCGATATTCGACCTTAGTCAGGCCCATGCGCGCGCTCGAATAAAAATTCGTAAAAAAATTGCAAATCATCCAAATGAAAAAGTGAAATATCCTATAGACTCGGGAAACTCTGCTCTACAATGTTATTAAAGGGTATTTTTTAATTAGATCACATATAAAAATGTTACAGTAGGTTAGATGTAGAGCATGACTAAAATATTTAAGACACTTTTCACTAGAGCGCTTTAAGTCTTAAGCTCTCCCATTTAACAACGTGCTTTATGGAATAATCAATAATTTTTTTTTTATATTTCCAGTGTTCTGAGGTAAATGGTTCCTATGTGTAACTATTCAGCTGTTTTTCTAGTTCCAAATATCCAAAAATCATTTTTAGGGTAATTTTCACATTTCACCCCCTACAGCCACCCCGTACAGGACTTTTTTTGGCGCCTTCGGGATTTTGATAGTTCTAAGGGTGGGGCATCATCTAAAATTGGTTTTAGCTTTTAATCTGAAAGTGCAAACGAAAATCACAATTTGAGCCTCCGTGGACCCTACTAAGATGTAAAATCCACCCACCTCTCCCATGCATATTCTAGACTTTGGTGCGTGCTGATTTTTATAATAATTAGAATGAGGATTAGATATTATAATTGATACCGGCAATGGCAATTACGGTAGGTATGGGTTGTTTGTCTGCGTTTTTCAATATGTAACTTCTTGCTGATTAGTAAGTTTCGATATAGTAAGTTTAATAAGTACCATTCTCACTATGGTGCCAGACATCTGGGTTCAATTATATCGTAATGAAGAATGTTTCTGGAATGTCACTATTCCCTGTTACAGGGACAAACAAATGCGTGATTAATCGTTACAAAAAATGTGTGCAGAATTAATGCAAATAGGCATAAAAATGAGTATAAAAGATATAAAAAATAAAATAAAAAAATTTAAAAATATACTTACTTTGACAAGAATTGTCAAAAATTGAGATATCAGTCAGGTCTGGAGGAGGCGCTAAAGATGAATATAAGCTTTAAATGAATTGGTTCGAGGAAATGCACAGTTTTATAAAAAAAATGTGCCAATGAAAAGAAAAACAACGGTAATTTCATTCATCTATTTATTACTAAGATATTACACTTTATTTGGAAGAGAAAGAGATAAATCCTAATTTAATATGGAAAACCGTTAACTTACGATTAGTTATTAACTTTTTTATATTGACATATCTGAACCAATAATTGTTAAAGAGCCAGACCACATCGAAACCAATATTGAAAATAATTAAGACAATATTGATGTCAATATTGATAATAGTGAAGATGTTGCACAGCCATCCACGTCTACATCATCTAGTATAACGAAACACAAGACGTCGGGAGTATCAGCGGCACCAACTCCTAAAAGAAAACGTTTGCACAAGTAACATCATTGGTTAAAGAAATCAGATCGATCAAAAAAGATTTAAAAAGTACTCCATGAGCATAATACAATACAAAACATACCAGACGAAAATGAGCGTGACATATTTGGCAGATTTGTAGCAAGTCAACTGAAACAATTATCTACTAGACAGGCCATTTTGGCTGGGAATCAAATTAATGCTACATTATCTCATTGTCGATTGCAAGATTTGCAACATTGCAAAAGTGCAACATTTTCATTCCAAACGCATTGTGACAACTCAACTTCAGACTCGACCACGACATTTATACTGTACCAATGTCACTTCCATCAAGTGACTCGATTTTCTCAACAACCGTATATGAAGACAATTCTCAGCAACAGAATGAAAATGAAATTAATCTTGATTCTTTACGTAATCAGAATAACGATAAGAATCTTATTGTTACAGCATTTCGCGATGCATAATTTTGTTCACAAATTTTATAAAAACAATTACTAGGTATATTAGGTACTACAAACTTGAGGAAATTAAGCATCCTAACTTTACGTAATGCATAACTTTGTAATTATTTTTCGTAAAAATAATAAAATATAAAGTTGAAACAAACCTTAATATTTTCTTTCAATTCTTTGTAGATTTCAACACATAGGTACTTCTGGTATAAATTTAGATATGGAAGATCTTGAAACACGATCAAAATGACTGAGTCTCCTGTAACTGATGCCATACGGAATAAAATCTAAAGTGGTCTCCAATTTTAATCTTCCTGGTAAAGCCTCTCTCATTATAGTATGCATTCGTTGTATTTTGCTCGTCAGAAGACACAACAGGACATCAAAAATATCTGGCGTCATTCGCAGAACACTTTTGTATTCACCTAGATCTTCACAGTGAAGTTCTTTTAAAAGCAATGCAGAGGCTCCACGTTCATTCCTTCTTAAAATCCATGGTCGAAATACGTTTTTCTAGTAACTTCTCTAATAATTGATCCAATGCAACTTCACACAATTTCCCAAGTAAATGTTTCAGTCTAATAATTATTTCTGTTACGTAAGTTGTTCATTTTTGTCCACGGTAAACTACAATAATACTGGCTTTGGCTTAAAATTTCCAACATCGTGTGTACCGCTATAGCATTGTGCCAAGCCAGAATAGTAAGCCAGAAAAAGACGACGTCATACTAGCTTGCTATCCTAGCTTGAAAAACTAGGCTCGTGTATACCGGGCATAAGACTTTAAAGTATACCCCTCACTTTATGATAACCCCATATATGAAATATGAACCAATTTTTTTAACAGATATGTCAAACGAGGAAACCAGGACTCTTAATACTAGAACAGTAATATGCCATTTGGAAAACTTAACAAAACGACGGAAAGGGTTCTAGTTTTATGTCAATATTTAATAAAAATGATTTCAAATGTGCCCTCAAATAGAAAAAATTTAAATAAGGATAACAAAAAACTTAATAGACTATGGTCTTAATTTTTGTACAAATAATAAGTTTCAGAATAATTGGTGAAGCCCATCAAGTGTGCTGTTTAAGGGTCCTTAAAGGTCTTGATTGCCGAGATAAAAAATGTCTGAATTGCATATCCCCTTTTAGGGTACAGAAATATCGTGAATTAGTAATGTAATGAACAACCATTTATAAGACCCCGAAGACTGTGCCTTACAAACATTGTGACATTCACTGTAAAATATTAGAGAGTTTTTGAACCCCTTAAATTTTAGCACGTCGTTATCGTTATCGTTATTCTGCGCATGCGCAGTGCCAAAAATAGTATCATTTTCGACACTGCGCATGCTCAGAATAACCATAACCATAACGATAACGTAACTTTTAAGGGGTTCAAAAACTCCCTATTATTTTGTTCAAAACAATTTATGTACCTGATACACAGCTGTTTATAAAATGTTTATATTAATGTTCTTCGAAAATGTAAGTTTTTGTATATATTTTGTTTACACAAGGGATAACTTTTTATTAGGAATAGGATACTAGGTATAACTTTACATTATTTTTCGTGAATAATAACCGAAATAGCTTTAACCTTAGATGGGACCCATAAAATTTTATATTTTACCAACTCTAAATATCAGACAATTTTAGAGTAGGTACCAACTCACTTTTAGATACTAAAACTGAAACAATTGACTAAATTAAAATTGTATAGTTTTACTTCATATACAGAGTGAGTTTTATGTATGGAACGCCTCAATTATCTCGGAAACGGCTTGCCCGATTTTTATGAATTTTGGTTTATAAGGGTTTTGTAATATGGCCGATATTATTGTGGCATTTACATTGTTGTCAGATCTTTCGTTTTTCCGGAAATATACTGAAATTTGTTATTTCAAATGGATCACCCTATATATTTCTTTGTTTTTGAAATCTCTAAGAAATTTAGAATATTTTTCATGTAATGTTCCCTATACCTAATTGCCATAATTTCGGAGTTACAGCTACATTTGCAATATCTCCGCCGAAGTTAAAATATTACATCAGGGCGGCTATGTCTGCGACAAAAACAATTTTGACGTTTTAATAAACTATTATTGTTGGTGTTTATTGAAAGTTACAATGGACCGTTTATCTGAGAAAGAACGAATTGAGATTTTAATGATATTAGGATATGGTGATGTGCGTAGAAGTCAACAGGAAACGTGTAATATCTTTAATAATTTATATCCTAATAGAAATCCCATAACAAGATCTACTGTGAGTAAGTTGTTAAAAAAGTTTAACCAAACTGGAGCCATAAAAGATTTACCGAAATCAGGGCGTATAAAAACTGCAACAACTGAAGACAAATCTTTAGATGTTTGTGTTATGTTAGAAGAAGATCCACACTTGAGTACTAGACAAATATCCAGGGAAGTTGATATTTCTCAAACATCCATAATGAAAATTTTACATGCCAATAAATTCCATCCTTACAAAGTAAGATTGGTTCAAGAGTTGTCAGATGATGATTTCGATAGACGTGAAGAGTTTGCCGACACAATGATGGAAAAATGTTACGATCAAAATAATCCAAATTTTTTAAATAATGTTGTTTTCCGATGAGGCCACTTTTTGTATTAATTGAAACGTAAATCGGCATAATTGCAGATACTGGTCACGTAACAATCCTCGTTGGATGAGAGAATCCCACACCCAATTTCCACAAAAGATTAATGTATGGGCTGGAATAATAGGCGACAAAATAATTGGTCCTTTTTTCATTGAAGGAAACTTAAATGGTCCGGCGTATTTAAATTTATTACAGAATAATATTATACCTGAGTTGGCTCGGTTATTTCCAAATCTAAGTAAGTATTCTCAATTGCCTGTTAATTTAGAAATTTTATTATTTGAAACTTTCAGACAATAACAATGTCCCAAATAACAATATTTGGGTGCAACAAGATGGAGCTCCACCTCACTATGCGCGTGACGTGAGGCAATACCTAAACGATGTGTTTCCCAGAAGATGGATTGGAAGGCGTGGTTTTATCGAATGGCCCCCGCGATCACCCGACATGAATCCTTTAGACTATTTCCTGTGGGGTCACTTAAAAAATATTGTTTATAAAACCAAACCTGCCAATATTCAGGAATTAAAAGATAGGATTACCACAGAGATAAGAAGAATTGAACAGTCAGGAATGTTACAAAATGTACTGCAAAGTTTTAAACATCGCATGGCTTCTTGTATGGAAGTAAACGGACAACATTTTGAGCATCAGCTGTAACCGCCTTTACTTTATGTTTTCAAAAGATCCTATGGGATTTCTATTAGGAAATAAATTATTAAAGATATTACACGTTTCCTGTTGACTTCTACGCACATCACCATATCCTAATATCATTAAAATCTCAATTCGTTCTTTCTCAGATAAACGGTCCATTGTAACTTTCAATAAACACCAACAATAATAGTTTATTAAAACGTCAAAATTGTTTTTGTCGCAGACATAGCCGCCCTGATGTAATATTTTAACTTCGGCGGAGATATTGCAAATGTAGCTGTAACTCCGAAATTATGGCAATTAGGTATAGGGAACATTACATGAAAAATATTCTAAATTTCTTAGAGATTTCAAAAACAAAGAAATATATAGGGTGATCCATTTGAAATAACAAATTTCAGTATATTTCCGGAAAAACGAAAGATCTGACAACAATGTAAATGCCACAATAATATCGGCCATATTACAAAACCCTTATAAACCAAAATTCATAAAAATCGGGCAAGCCGTTTCCGAGATAATTGAGGCGTTCCATACATAAAACTCACTCTGTATATAATACTACTATATCGCGTATTTCCTATGTTGGCCCATAAGCGGTTTCTCCGAAAACATTAAAGGACAAAAGATATAGTGCTATACTGTTCCAGAGACTCTTTGTTCGATTTGCGCATGCGCAGATTTTGTCGATATCCATGGTTACGGAAGCTGACACATTGTTTATAGGTTGACAGACTTTCCAATTTTCAACTTTTTTTTAAAAGAAGTCGGTAGACAGTCAGTATTTATGCTGCATGCCTATTGGATGTCGCGAAATTCGTGCGCATGCGCATATTTGACTAAGGTACTCCTGATAAGGATAGAGATTGTATGTCGGCGCCGTGATGTTTTCGGAATTTTTGGGCCTCTACCCGCGATATAGTAGGTAATATTATATATATGTTTTACTTATGAAACTGAAGATAGTAACTGTTGATAAAAAAAATCTTGTGGAATTTAAATAGGTGAGAATACTTGATAAGCTAGAATGTTTAACGCAACGAGGTTAGGTACAGAGAGTTCCAGAATAATTGTTCGTGCCGCTTCATAATAATTTTTTATGTGCCGCCTTTCTATTTTTAGTATCTGCGCTAGAATCATAAGCGCAGCCAAGGGAATTTACTGGTTTGATTTGATTTGTTCCATGCCATGGTACGTCAGTAAATATAGGTTATGTTAAAAATAAAATAAAGACAATTTATTAAAGATAATATAGTTATTATTTTGTATTATTCTATTCCTATGTATCACCAGTATAACCTATCCAAATTGTGAATTGTGGAACGTTAAAAAACATTAATTTATGGTTCTTATATTAATTTCAATATTAAGAAATACAGAATTACCAACCTGATTTAGGACTCTCTGAAAATGTATAGTATTGAAAAATACTCTTTTAAACGCAAATGATACTTCAGTAAAACAATTTAAACGCGAAAAATGCTAAACGCCACTGAGTCAAACTTCAAATGCTGTCAAATATGAAAATTTTCAAATTGACAGTTAAAAAGAAAGTAATTTTAGCAATTGGAAATAAATTTTGATTATATTCAGGATAGGCTGCGTTCCCGTACCGAACAATCATTATGAAACTCTCTGTATTAGCACACACCAGATTACTCAGCCTTTAGTATTTGGTGCAAGGATTGGAATGAAATATTCAATAAACTAGTCACAGGAATACTTACTATGGCATTGAAAATTTTATCCCACTCACATACTTTTAAATATAATTAAGAAGTGTCAATTTAATAATTTAATAAATTAATAATTTAAGAGTAAGAGGACACTTAGTAAATGCAGCTAGGTTCCTTAGTAGTGCCAAAAATGTACATAAGTTGAAAAACAGGTGCAAAAAATTCAGGTACCTACTACATTCTATTCTATTCTATTCTATTCTATTCTATTAGGAGAATATTTTATAGTTATTTACATTTTTTAATTTAAGTTAATAAATAGTTTCTTAGTTTCCATGAATAAACTTTCTATTTTATACATGGGGATATACTCTTTAATTAGTCTTTATCAATTTATGGGATAACACCTTTTTCTATACGGATCCCCAAATAAAAATATGTCCAATTTGGAGACAAGGAGGTGTCGATAGTAAGTAAAGTGCGTATTAAACAGATAAAAAAAACGGTGCATGGTTGGACTCATGATACAACTACACAGATATGCTCATAACTTTCGTTTGTTTGCGCATGACGTCATTCGTGAGGGAATAATGGCAATGCGATGCGAAAATTCTTAAGGGCAGTGATATAATTATTTTCGTGTTTATCAATTGTTTTTCCTCGTAACTGACGTCACTATGCGGATTGGCATATCTGTGTAGTTGTATCATGTTGGACTGAGGTATCAATTTCTATGGGTGGGAAACATGACACGAGTGACAGAGGTCAAAGGTCGGTCTACAATAGAGGTAGTCTGTAGGTATGGGTCTCAGCCACGTTCCCCCACCAAATAATGAATGATAAATATTTTTCCAGTATTACGTTATTTATCTCATCATGTTCTAATATCTTGCGTCTTTGTTTACGAATAGAACATAATTTTATATGAGGAATTATTTAGTGTGATTACTTTAGCGTATATCTCGGTTATTAAGATAAAAACTGTTCAAAGGAAAGACTTAATGTACACTAATAGCTCATTAATGTGTACAAATGAAGAGAAACAAAGGAAAACTAACAACAGCAATATATTGCATAATACTTTTTTAATGAAATAGTAACAGTAAAACCGACTTCAATTGTTACAATTAAATTTCCATGATTATGGTGATGAATTCTCGAGTAAAGACTGCAACAAGTCTCGTGAAAGCACTTTTTAAAAAACTTGGACAGATATTTCAAAATATCAAAAAGAAAACGTATGTTTTATTTAAAAAAAATAAACTTTTTTTAATTTCAGTTGTTTCTTTTATTACACCATATTAATGAGCTATTAATGATTTCCAACTATTTCATCTAAACTCATCTCACGGACATCCTGTACGTTTGGAGATAAATCGATTGTGTATAAATGTCATAGTGACCTCGCCTTCCACCAAGGGTCATTTTAATGATCATCAGGTCTCGGGTACTTCCCTTTGCCGTGAATTCGTCGGCGGTGGTTAAGTTGACTAGGCTTGTGTAAACTTATTTAGTACGGATCGCACCGGAATGTCAATATGACCATATTGGAGTAAACACGACCTAACTGTATTTAACTTGCCTGAAAAAGAAACGATAGACCCTTTGGCAGTTTTATAATTACATTTCGTCCTTGGAAAGGATAATATGTCAACCACCTCCGCATACAACATGGAAGCCTGTGGGGTGGATTAAATGAAAAAGAGAAATAGGTTGAAAACTAAACTTAATCCTCTACTAAACTGTCATCATTCATGAATACCCATTTATAAATTTTACTGATGTCACTAGTATTTTGTTGCTAAAAAATTCTTATAATAATTGCGGAATTTACCTAATAAAACTAATATTTTAACTATAAATCTCATGCACCGACAAAATCAGTTAAGGTATTTATTTTCTAGTTTTTCTTTAATATTGTTTAAAATTCAGAAATGTCTAAATTTATATAAAGGTTTAAATAATGCCAGAATTGAACCATAATTTATTATTACTATTACTATTCGTATGAGTATTAGCATTAATGCTAATGTTAATGTTATGTTAATGTTAATGTTAATATCAATGTCAATGTCAATGTTAATTTTATTACCTAATTGCGTTCGGTAATTAGCTCATATTGCTCTTTTTAGTCCTTATCGTTTATTAATTGCATCTGTAGGTAAGGGAGGTTAATCTTAGTCGTTCGGAAATTAAACTCACCCCGATTCGAGCAAGATCTATTTGCTCGACGCATTTTGGCCTAGTAGAAAATTAATCTGAATTTGAAAATCTGTGTAATTTTTCTAAAAAATATTCGAATTTTCCCAAAAAATCTGAAAATGTTCTATAAACAGTCAATTAATGAACGATATGGACTAAAAAGAGCAATATGAGATAATTACCGAACGCAATTAATAACATTAACATTGACATTGATATTTATTATTAACATTAACATAACATTAACGTTAGCATTAATGCTAATACCCATATGAATAGACAGTATTTCCACAAATCATATACAACTATCACGTTTATTGCAATGAAAGCACCACAAGCAATAATGCTGTTTCGGTTTCAACGCCAGTTTTTATTCAACGTTGTAGGTAAGATACGAGAAACTCTCTTAGGATAATCCATCCAGGAATCTCTAAAAAATATCCTACCGAATTTTCTTGAAGGCATCGGCCTTCGTGCGACTTACCCTGCCCTAAATCCTTTTGATTTAGGGGGAGTCACATGGCATACTTTACTTTTGCAGCGTTAAGTACGAACGAACTTAACGCTGATACGAACGAAACTACGAAATACGAACGTTAAAACGAACTTACATCGTAGGTACAAATTGTCGCAATTATTTCTACGCACTATAAGACTTTTTTGTTTATTTCATTGTTAGTGGTTCGTTTCACTTATACCAGATTTATATTTTGAGAGGCTGATTGCACTCTATTTATTAAGAGTTCAAGATTTAATACCAGCTGGGCCCTCAATTTGTTTTGAATATATTCCTTAACGAAGCAATCAAGAGGATACAGATATAGTGATCTCGGGAGATGTTTTCATGACGGCTAATATTTATTGTTCATAAAAAATAATGGCACCCATATAAAGTTGAGTTTATAACCTGTTTACTTGTAACTATTAAACTTTTACATGAGACACCGTAAAAATATGCAGCAAGTTCCATTTGAAAAAAACACTTGAGGGTTTGAAGTTCACCAAAGTTGGTACTAAATTCTCGGCACCCCGTATGCAGTTATGACTTTCTATATAGGCTTAGATAGCGCGTTGATTCGTCAAAAAGTTGGTTTCTAAAAATAATTTTTATTAATTCTAATTTAACTAAATTCTAATTTAAGTAATTTTATTTAATTCTAATAAATTAATTCTAATTTAACTTCAATTTTATTGAAGGCAGCAAATTTCAAAGTGGTGCAAAAACTGTTTTTCCTAAAAATCTAAATATCTTGGAAAACGTTACATTTAAGTATATGAAATTCTCACGAAAAATATCGAAGATGATAGGTACTTCCGATATACCCGGAAGTGCAACGATTGAAATCTACATAGCCAAATTTTCATAAATAAATTATCACCCCAACTTTCCGAACATCTAACGATACAGTTGCGTTAACTGTAGGTAACAGTAGTTAAGAGTAATATAGTTATTTTTGTAATAAGGGAAAAAATCATTCACAAATTATGTACAACGCCGATATTCCAATATCCATAAACGTAGATAATTAGTACTTGATTTTTATTTGGTGTTGTAATTGTGTTTACCTCATGTAAATATTTAGCTTTGCACCAAATTATTTTGTTTCTTTCTACTTTCCTATAGCTAAAAAGTCGCCTAAGCCAATGCCACCGGAAAACTGTACAATTGTTTACGAAACTAGATACTACATTCAAGTAAAATGCCATGTTCCTGATCAAGTTAGGGACAAATCCAGCACATATCTGATGCAGGTTTACGACGCCAATAGCCGCTTATTGATTGGGACGGCCACTTCACAAAACCCAGAAGAAATTACAATTGGTAATTTACCGCCAGAGCACCAGGATTTACTTTTATTTATAAGAACCATGGACGCTAGATCTATCACGAGCGATGCCAATATAATTTACGCCCCTGCCGTTGCTAAAATTAGAACAGGCGGTAAGACTGTTAATAGAGATGCTTTTCCTTTGGGAGCTGGTTTTTTAGATAGAAATTTACTAACATTGAACTTTTTACATCGAAATAATAACCACTATCTGTAGTAGGTATATGTATTTAGTATTATTAAATAGTTTATTTGGCATACTTATTGGAAAGTAAGTAATGCTTTGATATTCCAGTTTCAAAAGTGTATGGCCTTATGTTAATTTACTTCCAAATTGAACTTGCTTAGAGAACTATAAACATAAGTTGTTAATTAACTTGTGTAATTCGTTGTTTTACTATCTGGGAATAGACTAAACTCTATCCGACCCAGTGTTGTTTTTATGGAACACCCCATATAGATTTGCTAATTTGGAATGATAGTTAAGTAAACTAACATCTGAAAATAACAAGACAATTTTTTTTTGTGTAAGTAGGGGATCATAGGAGATGCCCGAATTCACAGAGTTCCAACAAAATTTCCCTGGGCGTCAGCGGCCATCTTGAAAATAGGGGTATAGTTTGGATATTGCGGCTGCTAGTTGTCGCTTTTTTTAATTTTTTTCTTAGTTTTGTAAGAAAAATTATTTACTACCTACTTACAATTTTTGTTGCAGTAAAAATTCTAAATTACAACCAAAAAATATCGTCAATTAGGGGTTGAAAATTAGTATTGACCATGTTATCCCTTTTGATTATTTCGAAAAAAATAAAACTTGTGGAGGACGAATTCTCTACAATATTTCGTTTCTCCGCCTTTGCGGTGACTTAAAAAATAGCGGCAAACTTGCGCATTTTTTTACCTAGTGTTCCCAATATCCATGACATTGTGATAACAATTTATTACTTCAACGTTCAATTGACTTCAACGAAGGTACCAATGATTTCGAAAATTCGGAAGTCTTCACCAAAGAGAGTCGAGATAAAAAAACTTGCATACATTGTTATCACAATGTCGTAGAACGAAAGGCACTTTCTCAGGCCCATGAATACCTGAAACTCTTACTTAGTAGTGGTGCGTAAAATAGTTTTATAATGTATGACAATTCACAATAAAACTACAATTTTCTCCACAAAAAAATATCATTTACTGGATACAGTCAACTTTGACCCCCTCTATCTGTGGTATTTTTTGAGTAACCGCAAAGTCGGATATACAAAAATTGCAAATAATTCAGTCCTCAAAAGGTTTATTCGAATATTTTTTTTATAAAATCAACAGGGGGCGATATAATGGTTAATAATAATTTCCAAACCTAATTGTCCATACTTTTTTCCTCGCGATAACAAATTAAAAGAAAATAATCCAAATAAAGGTTGTAGCAAATGTTTTTCCCTACAAAACAAACAAAAAGAGTCGACAAATAGCATCCCAGATTACACCCCAAACTTACACCTATTTTCAAGATGGCAACCGACGCATAAGGAAACTTTGTAGGTAGGAACTTTATGAATTCGAGCATCTCCTATAACCCCCTACTCAACCTCACAAAATTGGCTTGCCTATCCATTATGTACCTATATATTCCATGTTTTTGATACTGTTTTATTGTAGCTACTATAGCCGAAATTCTTATTTGAAACTTATTTTTTTTATTCAGTTAAAAAATGCGCTTAAAAATTAATGAAACATAGATTTGTAAGCAGGTATAACTTCATAATGACCCAGAATAAATTGCAAGGTGTTGCAATTGAGTATACGGTCTTAGTCATCTCAGAACCTAGAAACCCAAAGACCTTTGATATTTTATATATTCTTGGGAATTGAATCAACGTAATAAGTTATTTAATAATTTTTCTAATATTCTGGTTTATTTATAACCATCTTCAGAAGACTACAATAATCTATATATAAATGTACCTATATATCTATTTTTCTTCTCGTATTCTTTCTAATTTCTCGTATTAAAATATTCGGCTTCACATTTTTCCTACTGATCGTTTTGAATGTTTAGACGTGACTGATTCTACAAATTGGTTTTGCGATGTGACAGATTTAAGTGTTACGTAACTTTATGGATGTTTCAGCAAGATGTAAAAATAGTCAACTTTTTAGTTAAGTATTAATTTAATATTTAATTTAATTTAATAAACTAAAGTTGATTTCGCTGAAATTTTCTATATCAGTTCTATTCCGTTTGGATGTATTTTTATTTGAAGTATTTCATGAACAATTCGTCGGTGATAGTTTGGTTTTTCGAGTAGTTGAATGTTATGGAAGTTAAATGTGGGATGTTGTTCTAATGTTTTAAAAAACGTACCCTTTCGCCGCCCGCAAAATAATAGTATACCGCTCCTTCTCCCACACAAGTCTCTGACTTTCATGCTCATCATTACGACGAGAATGAGGAATAGAGATGTCAGTATTATATAACAACTATAGATCTGCTATTGTAAATTTATTGTAAATTGTAAGGTATTTTATGATAACAATATAAGAAAAAAAGAAAAATAAATTTGTATGTAGATATATTTACATTTATGTGGGTATTTAATATATTTATATGTACATTATTGCAGTTCTCTGAAGATGATTATAAATAAACCGAAACGTTAAAAAAATATTTAAATAACTTATTACCTACGCTGATCGAATTCTCAAAAATGTATAAAATATTAAAAATCAACGCTCAGGAAAAAGAACACATAAAATACCTTAGTTAAATTAATAACCTTTAGTTAAATTAAATTTGGGACTGAAATATTACAAAAATTGTAATTGATAGTAATTGTAATTGTCAACTGTAATTGTTTTAAGATTATACGATATTATACAGACTGTCGCATTTAACAACCGCTATAACTTTTTTATTCTTACTTACTCGTACAATATAAACACAATTAGCTTTAAAAGTTATAGGTAATTAAAATCATCTAAAATTTAGCTTAATTTCAAAATTAAACTAGATAGATTCTGCTAACTTCTGACAAAATTTTATAGAATTTGAAAATAAGTATTTAAATTGTCTTCCTACCCGTTTTTTTTTTAATCGAGTTATTCGTTCTCATCACTTGCCAATAAATCAAACGTATTTATCTGCAACAGATTAATGTATAATATATTTTATTAACCCCAAAAATTTGGTTGAAAATGGGACGTCGTTAAACGTCCTGCTTTCTTGTCGGATTTGAGCCCTCTGGACTTTTTTATGAAATCTCAAATACATGAACATTGTGTACTTTAGGTAACTCTGCCCTCTTAAAGAAAAGCTTGTAACTAGAGAACGGATAAATCGATTTTCAAATTTATAAAACGATGTATAAGAGAACTAAAAAATGATATGCATACGCATAAGACTTAGATCTTTGACTAAAAAAAAGCACGGTGCGGTGAACAGCAGGTCATTCAAGCGATCTGGGATATGGTATCCAATCAGAAAGATATATTTTGATCAATACCAAAATATTTTTTATTTCATTTAAGCGTTAGAATTGACTGAATTCTAATTTGTGAATTTACTCATGAAAACGCTTGTAGGTAAACAAAAGATAAGTTAGTTTTGATTTTTCAAAAGGATACATTAAGTAACTTTGGTTAAATTAAATTATGTCTGAAATATTACAAAAATTGTCAACTGTAAAGTTTTAAGGATTGCCTTCAACGAGAATACATCTAGAGACAGATGTTAGGGTAGAGCGCCAATTAGGGTAGTTCGAACGTATTGTAAATTATCCCTAACACTTAATATGCTAGATCATATTCAAACATATATGAATAATTCGGAATACACGGAATTTATTTAGATAATATACACTCACATTTCTATAGGTAACTTTTTTGATAAGTGTTTCTATAATGGCCCGCGCGAAGCCTGAAATTTTTAATGTTTAATGATTATATATTATAAATCTTAAAAGTAAGATATGAGAAGAGAGGGTGCCATATATAGACAATTATCCTGTACATTTGTACATATAAGAATATCATTCATTCGTCTATTCATTCCACAGCTTCTACGCCAGTTCTCCTTCAGATAACCCCCTTGCTGGGCGCCCTGATAGGAGTTGTCGCTGCCCTGATCCTGGTGGCCATCATCATCGTAGTGGTCATCCGACTACGCGGCGGAGGAGACAGGGACGACAAGGACTACGACGACGGCGGATTGTCGTCCTCAGGTCGGAGATGCGTGGCGGGGAATAGCGACAAAGCCAGTACTGAGCCATTAAATAAAGATCTGAACGATAGCGTCGACAGTCTAGAAGAGAAGAACCCCGATATCATACCCCAGAACAACGGCGAGGAGGAGTACCAAGACGAAGAAAGAGCTTTTGAGAGGTTGAACAATGCTGCGACCTTGAGGGTGTATAGTAGAATGCAGAGCCCCAACAACCAGGCGAAGAACGGATCTTACGATGGATATGCACCGAAAACAGTGAGTTCAAATAAGAATTTTTGCATGGAGGAACAATGGGGATTAGTTAGAATTTGTTTAGTTAACCATGCAAGTTGGAATAGGTTCCAAATTTCAATCAAATTAATAAAAACACGTTTTTAGTATTGCACCGAATCAGTAGTAGTCCGTTATTCTAACTTTACCTCTATTTTCTTTTTTTGCTATTATATAGTTAGTTGATTATAGATAATTCCATATAAATACCACCATGGTAAGATCATACTCATCATAAAGAATTGATAACTGCGGTATGAACTCCCAAATTATTCAACATATCCAGTTTTTGACCCCCTGACCTAAAAAGGCCCCCTTCATAATAGTATTTTCTCAAGTTCTTAACTATTATTTTATAACTGGCGCATTCGCCAAAATATAGAAATTGTATGTCAGGTTTCCTATCCGATATAGACGTGAGAAATTAAGATGGATTTTTAATTTTCATATGGGTTTTTAATTTTAACTTCTTAATTATGCAGTTCAAGCCCTCTGGAAGTGACTTAAACTTGACACTAAAGATCGTCAAAAATTAAATTACCCTAAAAAGATTAGGACCATTTATAATAATATTTTCTCAAGTTCTTAACTATTATTTTATAACTGGCGCTATTATATATAACTTAACTATTATTTTCTAATAAAATATAGAAATTGTATGTCAGGTTTTCCCATTCAACGTAGATATGAGAAATTAATATGGGTTTTTAATTCTCATTAAACATTATACCTTTCCGGGGCTTGATATAGCACATATTGTAAATGTATTATACCGGAGATATTTTTTTTAGTTAGTTATTTCATGTAACAACTTCTTTTTCTTTGTTCATCTGGCATTTTGTATTACGTTAATAAAATCAGGTATCATATTGTACCGTATATTAGAGTGCAATTTAAAAAAGTATTGAGTTTAATAATAAAAACAAAAATCAAATTATTTTCTTCCTTTCTTTATCTATTTTATAAAAAAATAGGCAAGTGTGTAAACAAAAACAAGTGTTAAGAGGAAGAGTCATATAGCTACTTAAAACACATTTTTAGTAATAATTCTATCAAAAAAACTTTTAATTTCAGTTTCTATTTCGGTCTTCAGAACTAGAAAATTTTGTATTATTTCTGTTTGCAATTCTTGGATAGTAAGTCTTAAAAAAAGTGATATTCGATGAAAAATTAAAATACTTTCCTATACTGAATAACTTAATGTTAAAATAATTTAATTTTACTAGCATCACTAGAAATAATTAGACGCCCTGATTGAATGATTAGATTAACTCGACGGAAAAATAGTTGTAATAACCAATATACGCTTTAAACAACGGAAGAAGAAGCGAAATTTAGCACCTATGGTGGTATCTGAAAGAATTTGTAGAGGTTTTGAAGCTATGCCGATTTTCATTAATCACTGAATGCGGTTGAATTGTCAATAGTAGATATTGCATTGTCCCGAATCCAATATTTTGCTTGAAACTAGTAATCTAAAGCTCGAATTAACGTAGACCTAAGGTTTAAGGCTTAATGCAGGATCTTAAAGTATCTAATAACAAATTTTTGATTTTAGAACTGAGGTAGTTGTCACAAAAGTAACTCACATATTGTTATTAAAATATTACAGCACTCCTTTCATCCCAATATTCCAAATCCCAGTGACTATTATTTGTGTGATGATGTACAGGGTCATTGGTTATATTTTAGCCACCCACCTAGAGGTTCTCCCTTTAATCTGAGGGAAAAAAATTAAATACAAAGGTGGTAGGAAATTAAGTGTAGTTTATTCCAGAATGTAGAATCTTTATACAAGGTGTTTCGAAAACGCGTGACATGCCAAACTTGCATTTTTTTAAATGGAATACCCTGTATATTATTAAGTTTTCCGATTCCACACAAAATTCTACGACTTTTTCATATACCATACCTTATGCCAATGTTAACCGTTTTTTAATAAATGATAGTTAAAGATGTAAAATCTCTATCTAAAGATAAAGGAAATGATAAATAAAATAATTCGGAATCAGAAAACCAAAATGTTTGACAATGCATATGACAGGTATCGGTTTTTTGTTTTCATGGTTAACTAGGAATAGTAAATACGCGTCGCTCAGGTCAATTAAATTATTACAAAATTATGGTAGGTATATCTTTAACTATTATTTATGAAAAAACGGTTAACTTTAGATATAGGGTATTGTATTTGAAAAAGTCGTACAATTTTGCGTGGAATCGGAAAACTTAATAATATACAGAGTATTCCATTTAAAAAAATGCAAGTTTGGCATGTCACGCTTTTTCGAAACACCCTGTATAAAGATTTTACATTCTGGAATAAACTACACTTGATTTCCTACAACTTTTGTATTTAGCTTTTTTTCCTCAGATTATAGGGCTAACCTCTAGGTGGGTGGCTAAAATATAACCAATGACCCTGTACAATGGGTTGATAGTAATAGTTATCATTTCAGTACTATATGCGAATTATAACAAAGAAATGTTTAGAATGTTGGGAGGAAACTGACATAACTGGCAGATAATTACTAAACAACAGATATTTGGCGTTGAGAATTCAGCTCGCTGAGAATACTAATGAAGCTCGTATTTAATTATTTAAGCATTAGTTTTGACCATAGTTATTTTTATTTAATTAATATGTAAATATTTGTTTTTGCTTCAGTTTATTATTTGTACATTGTACAGAATATCATATGAAGTTTTTCTATGTTCTACTTATCAGTATATTATTAGATAAATGAGCGTAAAATTTGCAAATTATAAGATTTTCAAATTGGCAAATTGAACTGGACATTTTAAAAAAAATCCAATTGTTTTTAGGACTTAGTTAAATTTAATCACATTCATTATGCTGAATTTATAGGCCATATTTGTTTTTGATCTGGCATATAATTTTTATATAGAGGATTTTGGCTTTCAAATGACTAAAGAATAACAATAGAAAAACTGATTTGAAAAAAAAAATTTAATAAAATGTTAAAGAAAACCATAGATATTCAAATTTTTTGGGTTGATTCTAATAATCAACATTTATATAATAAATGTTTAGTTTGTAAGATTATTAGAAGAAAATTAATGGTTGGACATCAGACCAGTTTTAATAGAAATAAGATTCTCCAACAAAGAATCTTAATTAAAAAAAAAAAACAAAAACTTGATGAATGCCATCTTGTTAAGCTCAAAAAGTGACAATGGAAAAGTATTTTTTATTTTTTGATAGCTGTTAAAATAACGCCAGAAATAAATAAAAACAAATATCGCAAAAAAAATGTTTTTCCAAATATTTCGAAATCAAAAAAAGATAACTTATTTTTGCAAAGCCCATGTAAAAGGTATTCAAACTGCTCAACTTTTTCATAATTTAACCAACTTTGTAGCTCTTACCGTTTCCAAGATCCCAATGCTATCCCATCTTTATCTTGGACACACTGTATAGTTTATAATTATTATAACTATATTTAATAAACCATTATAATGCATTCCGGGGTTAAATAATCCAATGGTTGTATTGAAAATTTTACACCTTCACTTTTTAGCCAATCAGGTTTGTCAAATTTAGATCGTTGCCATGCCAACAAAAAAATTTTAGCGGATATTTTTTTCACTTTGGGGTACCAAAGCAAAATTATACTGAATATTTTTTGACGTTAATGTAAAACATTAATATAAAACGTGACATTATAATATAAAAAATTACTATTAGAATCATTTTTTGAATTTTATCTCGAAATTATGAAGGATTCTCTATTCCTTAACGAAACATTATTAAATTATAAGTAATCACAATTTAAACGTGAAAACACCACAACCACAGTCAAATCCTTTTTCCGCCTTGATAATGGTTATGTTATAATTATTATAACTGATGAGAACTGTTTCCATTTTCTTCGCGTTAGGTATGTGAATTTCACTATTTTGTTTATAGGTCCTGCTCTACAATATTTCCTTTCTCATATTTAATGTATATGATTTAAAGTCTAACACGACAGAATATTGCAATTGTGGTACCTATCAATGTAATGTTATCCGTCTTTGATTATTAATGCATGTCTACCTTCCATATCCGCCTTCGAATCATCTAAAATTTCAGCACCTATTGTTGTTGCCTACTTTGCACGATAGTTACTTCTGCTTTCTACTAACAGAAATGGTAGCGGGGATATCTTTTTCAGAATGACGAAATAACATATGCTGAATTGTCTATTGCAAACCAGCAGATGCCTCAGGTTATCTACAATCAACAGTGCATACCGATGTCGGTGATTCGGAGGCAAGAGCCCACGGTTTACGCCCAAATCGACGTCAAGCGTATGCCTCAATGCATGCAACCCCTCAGTCCGCCCCTGCCGTCATCGTTCCAAACGCTGCACCATCCCCATCTAGCACCTTACATACCGAGGCCTCTTCGGGATGACCAGATTTTACACGATGGCTCTATAAATTCTGAAACGCCGCTACTAAATACAAGAGATAACAATGTAAGTATTGATCTCTTCATTAAATCATAAGACATGTTTTGTTTTACAAAGTAAAAAGTTAAGAAAAACCAGTTAATAATTAGCTACGCGCATTTCTAGATTCCATGCATGTAATTTTGTAAATTTCCTTAAATAATTTTATTTGATATGACATACGAGTACTAAAAAAATATATACATAGTCAACTCACAATATGGCTACTCATGATAAAAATGAGTAGCCATATTGTAGTTGACTATGTTTTTTTACCCTATGGAGCAAAACACTCACTTTACTCCCGCTTTTGAGGGACTAAAATTGCTTATTATACCTACCTATAAGGGTGGTACAAAAAACTTGCATATAACTACAAATAATACAACCTCTGAAGCTGTAATCAAATAGTTGCGCAAAAATAAAACAAGTATACAGAAATCCTCAATAAAAAAAACTAAGCACCTAGTAAAGACAATAACTGTAAAGTCACTAATTTTTCAGACTCTTCAATCGTTGTTGGAGGTTTCTACAAGAACTCCAACTGTAACATCAACGCTTCCACGAACTGTCACAGCAACTCGGTTTTGACCTAGTTAAATTTAATTCCACAGGACTGGGTATATTTATAAACAAATACTTAATTGTTATATGACTTTAATGTGAGTGTTACCTTTATACTAAGTGTTTCATAATTTAAGTTCTAAATATTTCAACTTCTCCAGAAAGTATTTTATATTTATAAAAATTATTTTTACTTTTTCAGTCATTTTTACTTAAGAGTCAGAGCTTTTATTTATTTGGAATTGTATTTTTATTGACATATATGTATTATTAGAAATTTATAGTTATTTACTAGAATGTAGAGAAGTTGTTAATTATAAAGAGAAAATTTTATTTAATATTCTACGGTTGTTATTCGTATGTATTTTATTTTATTTTGGTCGAGCATGGACAATTGTAAGACTGTAATTATACTACACAGTCTCAATCCGAATTTTAAAAACAGCATGTACAGACTAAATTTACAGTTTTTTCTGATTTAGTTCCTTTGCTTTTCACGTAAAGTTTCACAAAAAGTAAAATTATAATTAATCTAAAAACCATTTATCTTTTTTATGGTAATTATTATCTATCTGATCGAAAACTACTTGAGTATTATGGCATCGAATTTTGCGAATTAATTTAATTGGTCTGAACATACTGTAGATGCCTGTAAATATAAATAAATTTTTATAGCTGTGACAACAAATCAATTATAAATATAAAAATGAAAATTATTGAATAGTTTTATTAAAACTTTTGTTAAATTTACGTTTATTTTAGTTTTATATTATGGAAATGATATTAAAATGTTTGTTGTCTAAATAAATAATATGTATTATATACGTATATGATATATTGTTCACATTAAACTGATAAAATAATTATTTTATTATTATTTCTCATAGAAATTTATTAAAATGTATTGTACTGCCATATATTAAGTCTATGCAATTAAGGAGTATCATTATCATTATTCCTTTCTAATTTTATTTCACTTACATGTAATTTTATATAATTACTTAGAAATATAAAGTGTTGGATTTCCGTCCAATATTATCTACTTCAACATTTATGAATACCTATTATCAGTTCAACTTCTCGAGTCAAATATATCTGAACATAATTCATTGATTTCATTAGTCTTTATATTCATTAATGTACTGATTCACTGACTGACAGTAATATAATTATTTGGGAAGGTAATATATTAATTTGTAGAAAAGATCAGTGTTTGTTTACAAAGATGATCTTTTAGTTTGGTAACATTTTTTAGCAAGTCCAACATGGAATTATGATATGTGAGACTTGAATCCTTTCAAAAGGAAAACGTGCTTAGATATATTACAGACACTTTTTCAGAATTTTCTCCTAATTTTTTCAAATCATTTTATTTAAAAATGTAAATCTATCAGACTTTTTCACTGTAAATATGTAAATATGTTGCTCAAATAAATCATTGTTACACAAACTTTTTCCTTGCAACACGGTTATAGTTATTGAATTAAACGGCCGATTAAATTACCAATTTATTTATTTATTGGTACAACTAATACAGTATATTTATTACATCATAAAATATGTATTGAATTGACAATAAGGTTTTAGTACTTTAAATTGATTCAATTTAAATCGGTTATAAATAAGTAAAAATATGAAAAGTTTTGAAGTGGCCTTGTCTATAACCTAAGTAATCTCATTTAAACAGTTTGTGTAGTGTTAAATAGATTTTTGTATATATTATGTGTTAACGGATCATGTAATGTAACAATTCATAAATTATAAAAAAATAAAGACATAACATCCACTTTGGTTTTTATTTTTATACCTAAAATCTTTAAATGTATTTAACAAAAAAATTATTGTTTTACATTAATACAAAATGAAAAAATTACGGCTATTCCTTACATAATGACACCGCTTAGGGCTTCTCCAAATTCAAATTGCGGATGAGGGCGCTGACAATTGTAAACAAACTTGGAGGAAGGCGAGTTTAAATTTTGCATTTGATATCACATCGTTTAGCCATTAGCATTCAACTTGAACCTCAAATAAAACAAAACTCAAATATATTCTGTTTTTAAAAGACTAATAATAGGAAAATATAGATATACTGCAACAAAGCGGTTATTTGTAAATAAACCTGTTTCCTGTTGTTATTAAATTGTTACATGCTTTTCAGGTAAAAATTAGTGAGGAACTGTTTCTGATGCTAGGGTCAAACTTCTATTTTAAACACGTCTATTAGCATATTTTCTGGAATGACCAACAGGTTGTGTGGTGCTGGTTTGTTTTGGATGTAATCAAAATATGTAAAAATAAAGATATATAAATACTAGCCCCTTCATTTTTAACTTTGTAATACCATAAAGTCACAAGCACCTTAATCAACGATCAGCCTCCAAAAATTATCTTTTTAATAAGTTCAATTATATCCACAATTTCCACACAGAGAGCGCATTTATTTTTGGAATCCCACTTCCATCAATATTAAAGAAATTCAGTCGCATGGTTGAGTTCTACATCAAAATTATGAACTGACGGTAGGGGAAGATGGGGAAATACCATGTACCAGATAAAGTTACATCTGAACTTCTGAAACATTTTGTAGATGCCTTTTCCCTACTGTTAACATAATAAATATTTTGTTCTCATGCGACTACTCCCCTTCGTATTTTAAATTAGAAACCACTTTTTAAAATTTTATTCAAAAATGGCCACAAAACCCATATTAAAAATTGTAAACTAATTTCCAGCCAGTAATATAGTAATATTTCCAAATAATAATAGTTTCCAGCCCTAATAGTAATCAAGCCAAAGGATTGGCTATTTAGTTTAGTTTAGGATTGATTATTTAGTTTTGACCATCAATATCAAAAAAACTAAGCACCTAAATCTGTTACAAACCTTATAAATGTAATTTACCAGACTATTTTAGTATTCCTATAGATAATACAGTGTTATTGTACATAATTAATATAATATATAAAATACATTGTCGCGGTCTTGAAAGGGGTTAAAACCTTTGCTGTGAAGATAACACTGATGTAGTTTTCCACATAACACCAAAACACTATACTGCACTCGACGCACGTTTCGCCAACCAAGTTGGCATCATCGGGAGATGATTAAAACTAAACATGTGCTAACGTTGTGTCCTATTTACACCTAAACTATTTTTACGGTTCAGTGAACCGTCACGACAGCTCAGTGAATCATCGCGACTGACCATTGAACCACCGCGACGGATTAACCGTGATTTAATACCCAATAAAGCGGGCTATATGGAATTGGCCCTCTGTCACCATTCATCTATTTTTACATTTAGCAATTTCTAAACTGTCAAAAGCATCCAGCTGTCTGGAATTTGTTACATTCCTAATTAGTCTTAAATTGCTACCATCTATTCTATAGTTGTTGTTATACCGCAGTTATATCCAAAGAGTTTTTCTGAGCTCAACGGGCAACAATAGTAGTATGAAATGCAAAAGAAAAACGGGCTGAGGGAGTCGCCTTGACCTACCCTTCACCCAAGGATTGTTAACTGTTTACAGGATTGCTCGATCGCTCAATTTTGTCATCCGCCTTTCTGACGTCATCGAAGATCTATGTAATCGAATTGTCGAAATATACCTATTTTGTGTTTGTTATATTTCACATTTGCAAAAGAATTTTCGTATTTGAATGATTATTAATATTATTATTTATTAAAGTTTGTAATAACAGTATAAATTGTACCTATTTCTACAAGTTCGAGATCTTTGGATCTTTGACGACGTCACAATTATGGATTACATTGTAGTATAGGGATCGAGCAATCCTGTAAACAGTTAACAATCCTTGCCCTTCACCTTCTTCTAAATAGAACGTGTAATTATTATTGTAGAGGATACTCAATGTATTTCAAAACAGGATCAAGCACCGCAAAGCATTGAAGCAGGTGGATAATTAACTCATGGAATATCATATCAAATGCCTTAAACGAGATAATCGATCCAAGCCATGAGGAGGTTTCACTTGATCCTCGATGGTCACATGTTAGGTATAACTTATTTTATTATAGTAGTGGTAAGAAACACACACTAGTGTCCTCTTTTGGTCTTTTCTCCTATCCGTCTGACAATTATTGTCTAATTGACAGACAGATAGCGATCTGCTTTTCCTCAAATGCCATTATAGTAGTGACCTCTATTGTCTTTGAGGAAGACAATCCTATTTATTTATTTGAAGGAGATGCCGAAAACAACTACTCCACGGTACCGACTGGCATTGCATTACTCTGACATCTCCATGGAAGTTGCCACATTCTACATCGAGACCAACTACCAGATATTGACCCCCTTCGCACTTATTATTATAATAATATAATATTATTATTCTAGGAAAGACCAAAAGAAGGCACTACTGTGTGTTTTTCACCACAACCAACCTAACAGATACTTTTTAGGCAATCATGTCGCAACATCGTTCATCAAGTCTACTACCTATAGCACTTTGATTGATAAGCACAGAATAAGTGCGAAACCCGTCAGTGTCTGGTGGTTGATCTCGATGAAGGCGATGTGGCGACTTCCATGGAGATGCCGGAGTAATGCAATGCCAGACAGGGCACATAGTCCGTAAAGTAGTAGTTTTCGGCATCTCCTTCAAATAAATATGTTATAACTTATATTTAGACAGGTTATCGGTTTGTTGTTACCTAGATTGAAGAAATCCGCTTTGTGGGATTACTGTCACCCGAGGTCTGCGGTTTTAATAATTTTGTCAGGGAAAATAAAATTCACGTAAAACACGGACTTTGACGCTTTATATTTACCCAAAAATTCAAAATTCTTGCCAAAGAATTATTGTTGTGGATACTAGAAAACTTATCCCATCAAAAGTTGGATATCTTCTGCAATCCGTCCAGCTACCCCCAGAGTCAGCACTTCTGCAATCCGTCCAGCTACCCCCATAGTCGACACTTCGGTTCAAAAATTTTATACACCCCAATTTCATTATGAACACTATCGAACTCCTTTTGATTTTGCTGAGGGGGAGTCTGAATTAGTTTCTGAATTAGTGCGAGCCGGTGGCTCAGGGCTTAGCGTCTCGATCGCTCAACCCAGAGGTTATGGGTTCTAATTCCCATTCCACCAAACAATTTTTAATTAAATTGTTTACTCGTAGATCAAGGCTTATTCGCAGGGATGGCTTGGCAACCATCCTGGCGATGGCCTAGGATGGGAAGAATGTCAACTTGGTGTTAATGTGAGAGATTAAAATCAGTTGATGTTTGACTTGTCCCCCTAACTAATGAGGTTATCCAGGTTTCCCTCATTCCAGCACTGAATGGTGGTTAGAGCCTACCAACGTAAGTCGTTCCTGAGGCGCAAATGCGGCCCGTGAAATAATAATATGCCGCCCTCTCTCCCACACAAGTCTCAGACTTTCGGGCTTTGTGATTAGAATGAGGAGTAGAGATATTATTGTTATTATTATTATTATATCCCATCGAACGTAGAGTTTGTATTGCGCTCAGCTTACGATTTCGTCTTCTAAAAAAGACTTAGTTCAAATGATTATTCTGCATTTTCCTCTAAGCAGTGACTATAGAAAGAATAAGACGGTCAGCCCCTAAATAAATTATGAGCTTATAAAATTAACGTCCGCTCAGGGTGCGACATCTCTGAAACAGAAAATTATAATGGGAAGCTCTTCGATTGTTGTCTCCGCTAGGGAGATGCGGCAGTTATGCTAATAATTCAGTGGATCGGTAAACAGATCGTCGAACCGGAGATCACAACGTTGCCGAATTTTGAAGTCGAATTTAAATTTGGACTAGGACATACTCCCGTACGCGGGATTCTAATAAAAATTTCACAGCGTTTTCTAACGAATTAGAAGCTTATATTTTCTTTCGTAGCCATCGTAATTTAAAAAATTTCCGGAAATTATTTTAACCATCCTAGAGTAAGGTGCATGTTATTACACTTAAAATTTTTTGATATTTATGTATAGATTGACAAATATTATTAAATATAGGTATTATTTTTATATTATTTTGCATGGCAAATATTAAATTTAAAATGATTGTTAGTTGCCGAGGAATGGTGTTATGGATAAGGGTTAAGGAATGAATAAAAAGGTAATTTAGATTGAAATATTAATTATATATAAAAATAAACAGGAAATCTAGGAAATATAAAACATTTACGGACCTATGGTTCATAGGAACAATCTAGAAAGTTACTTGAATTGGTTTCTATTTTAATAAATACTTTTGATGATGGAATTAATAGACATAAATATTATTACGTCGTAGTAGGTATGTACGTAAAATTAGAGAAGAATTATTAGCAACGACGGCGGACAAATATAGAAACGAATTGTTTAAGAATTGCACTTACCATTTTGGAATTTTAATAGATTATCTAATTAAAATAAAAATTTTTTCGTTTTATGAAATGGTTTTCCGAGGCCAGAAGCAAAACCCGAGGAAAAATACCAAAAAACTACCAAACAAAACAGTAAAACCACAGAGAAAAATTAGAATTTTGTCCACATAAATAATATACCGAGTGACAACAAAATCATTATACATAGAAGGCGTCACTTTATTGCCTTTGAGGTTTCAGAGAAAACCAAATCTGTAACCTCAAAAGCAATAAACCTAGCGTTGAAGTTTAAAAATAATAAATTATGTTTCCCATAACTCCTATATTGCCTAATTAATAAATCCTAGTTTTTCCTATGCTTTTAAGTTCGCCAGTGTTTTATACGTAAATAATGTATTCTTGTTAGACTTTGCTAAAATGAGTAATTACCGAGATATTAATTAGGGCTTACAATTATATAGTATGCATAAAAATAAGAATTTATCTAATGGATGTCTTGAAACAAGTTACTACTTGACCTTCCGATTTTTTAGATCAATTTCAATTCAATTTCAAAAATTGTAATTAGGCATTTTTTATTACAAACAACTTGATTTTATAAACATTTGGTTTAAAATAAAAAATAATGATAATTCTCGAGAACGTAAATAATTATTTATTTTAAAATTCAAAACTTGGATTTACAGAATTATAATTTGGATTATAAACAACTTTATTTTATAAACATTTTGTCTTAAATACAAAATAATGGTACTTATACACGGTGTCCCACCGGGAACCGCCTCGATCTACATGGCAAATTATAATTAGGAAAAAATTGAAAATTGGGCACTGTACCAAAGTCACTGTGGGCAAGCGATCTAACATATTTTCAAGATGGCCGCACTTCCGGTTATACCGGAAGTAGGTGTCAACTTGCTTATTTCAAATGGAACACCCTATATATTATTAGATTTTTGAATTCTACTCAAAATTTTAAATATATCTCACGTAGGATATCCTATACCTATCTTAAACCGTTTATGAAATACTGAAAGGTGAATATTGACATTTTTCAACTTTGACACCCTGTAAAATCTAAACGGTTTGAGATCGAACAAAACGGTTTGCACATTCCTATCTTAACTTTTTATAAGCTACCGTTTATGAAATATTGACAGGTGAATATTGACATTTTTCAACTCTGACACCCTGTAAAATCTAAACGGTTTGAGATCGAACAAAACGGTTTGCACATTCCTATCTTAACTTTTTATAAGCTACCGTTTATGAAATATTGACAGGTGAATATTGACATTTTTCAACTCTGACACCCTGTAAAATCTAAACGGTTTGAGATCGAACAAAACGGTTTGCACATTCCTATCTTAACTTTTTATAAGCTATCGTTTGATACCAATTTCAGATTTAACCAAGAGATTAAATTTAATCGAAAATTTTTTATTTCTAGAAAATCTGAAATTAGTATGAAACGATAGCTTAAGAAAAGTTAAAAATAGGAATGTGCAAACTGTTTTGTTCGATCTCAAACCGTTTAGATTTTACAGGGTGTCAAAGTTGAAAAATGTCAATATTCACCTGTCAATATTTCAAAAACGGTTGAAGATAGGTATAGGACATCCTACATGAAATATATTTAAAGTTTTGAGTAGAATTCAAAAATCTAATAATATACAGGATGTTTCATTTGAAATAAGCAAGTTGACACCGACTTCCGGTATAACCGGAAGTGCGGCCATCTTGAAAATATTTTAGATCGCTTGCCCCCAGTGACTTTGGTACACTGCCCAATTTTCAATTTTTTCCTAATTGTAGTTTGCCATATACAGGGTGGGCGAAATTCGAGGCTCACCATTGGGATCTCGGAAACGGTAAGAGATACGGAAACGGTTAAATTGGGGCAAAGTTGCGTAATTTTGTGACCAATAATATGCCGTCAAGAAATCCAGAATATCTACATTCGTAATTATTGGAAGGAGATGCCGAAAACAACTACTCCACGGGCAATATGCCCCGACTGGCGTTGCATTATATCAACATCTCCATGGATGTCGCCACATCCTTCATCAAGACAATAGAGGTCGCTGTAATGGCATCTGCTTTCTGCAGATCGTTATCTGTCTGTCAATTAGACAATAATTGTCAGACAGGTAGTAGCAAAGACCCAAAGAGGGCACTGCAGTGTATTTCACTGTATCTCGCCACTACAAACATCTACATTCGTTTTTGAGTTATTTCAAAAAAAAACAAAATTTTGAGTTTTCGTTTTTAATTTTTTTTAGCTTTATTTGAGACGATATCAAAAAACTGACAAGACTTTTTCATTGCCACTTTTTATGCTCTATAACGTGGCAGTACAAAATTTCCGTTACGGCGTTTCGTCCGATCAGGACCATCTTCAACTTTATTTTTTTAAATAGGGACCCATAATGTTTCTTACGAAAAACGATAGGATTTTTTATTCTGATTCCAATGATGTATGATACTTTATAGTTTTAATTATTATTTTTGCTCAAATACTAGGAATAACTTTTAAGACGATAGAATCTAGTATGCTTTGGGCTGATGACATTTGTTATAAAACAATTTTAATTGTCAATACAATTTGACGTTGACGTAAAGAGCTTCGCTTTAAATAATAAGTAATTATGCCGTTTACAAATCAAGAATAATGTGATATGATTGAAATTTATTATAAATGTTACAAAAATTCAACCAGATCTGAACAATCATATTTTGAAACATACCCAGAAAGGCTACAACCTCATAGAACGACATTTTCGAAACTGCACAGACAATTGACAGAAAACGGTAGTTTTGAACATAGCAGTATTTACAGGAGAATACAAAATAATAGTCCAAATCATGTTATTGAATGTTCAAATTTGGTTTTATATGGTAAGACAAGTTGTACCGTATAATTAAATTTAAAATAATGATAACAAAGTAAGTAACTATTTAAAAAAATAAAGTTGAAGTTGGTCCTGATCGGACGAAACGCCGTAACGGAAATTTTGTACTGCCACGTTATAGAGCATAAAAAGTGGAAATGAAAAAGTCATGTCAGTTTTTTGATATCGTCTCAAATAAAGCTAAGAAAAATTAAAAACGAACTCAAAATTTTGGTTTTTTTGAAATAACTCAAAAACGAATGTAGATATTCTGGATTTCCTGACGGCATATTATTGGTCACAAAATTACGCAACTTTGTCCCAATTTAACCGTTCCCGTATCTCTTACCGTTTCTGAGATCCCAATAGTCAGCCTCGAATTTCGCCCACCCTGTATAGATCGAGGCGGTTCCCGGTGAGACACCGTGTATATATTTTCTTATAGCGGAGCAATTTTTGATGAAAATTGTGACTTTTTTTGAGAGTTACATATAACCAAATGAAACCAACATAGTTTTGTTTAGTATATTATTGTGCATCAAAAATGGCGATTTACCATATTTTTCATTAGGACCGACATTTTGTATTAAAAAAATATGTATAATTCAGGAAATCTGCGTACATAGTTTCTTTATAAATATCATTCGATATCTAGATAACTACTTGCAGTGACTATATTAGTCACTGCCACTTGGCAAATCGAAACATATTTATTTTTGTTTGAAAGTGGATACTTGACTTGACATACAACATTAAAAATAATATATTGCCAAAAAATACCAAATTTTTTTTGTAAAAAAAAATGTTAATGTACGAATTAACATTTCTTGTAGTTAAAATTTCACCAATCGACAAACTTTTTTATTTATGAATATTTTTAAATACAAGCCGGGAATGAAACAAAGGTAATACATTGAAAAAGTTTTTAAAACAAAAAAACTTTCTTTATGCTGTAATATTCTTTCACCGTATTTATCTAGTTTTTTTTAACCGCTACAATAAGTGTTAACCTTGTTTTCTAGGGCTGTAAACAGAATTACTGCCGGGCCTTGTAAAACTATTTTTTCCAAGATTAAACACTCCATGTCACATTTTATATTTATTATACTTATATTGAATTACAATAAAACTATAATTTATTGCTCTAAAATAAAAATTGACAATACGACCTTACGAATTGCCAGTAAAAAAATTCGCACACAGAAGGGTATAACCACAGCTTACCATATGGTAAGCTGTGGTATAACTAGATTTAAAATTTTATCTCTATCTGAAATATTTTCTTGTTGCTAGCCATAACATTTTTAATTGTGATTGCGCTAAAATCGTGTCGCATCTACTGCTTCTTATTTTGTATAAAGGACGGCTGGGTGACAAACCGCGTGCTGCTTAGATTTAAAAATGATTTATATTGAAATCAGGGTCTATACAACCTTTTTTTGTTCCAAAAACTTTTTAATGTCTTACGTTAATTTTACTCGCTGCATGTAGGTACATAAAAATTTCTTAAAATAAAAAAGTTTCTCGCTTTGTCAAAATTAGGCTGCCTAACAGGTGATTTTTTATATTAATATCCTTTTTACGAAAAAACTAATCTATTTTTGGAGACGTGTATTACATCATAATGATCGCTTACGTTTCTGCTTTAAAATTACAAAAAAAATTATGTCGCTACGTCAAATGGTTGACGATATATTAAGTGATATATGTAAAAAATACAGTGAAAGCATAAGTATATACTTGTGGTGAAAGCAAATGCATCAGTTAGGTCTATTTTTGTTAATAAAAAGATCTGTCCAATAAAAAAAGTCGTAATTAACCATTCCGCATAGCCAATAACTTATAGAATAATACTATTTGTCTGATTTGGTTATACTCAAGCGACTGTTCGCAAGTTTGCTCCACATAGAAAATGTAGCATACTCCACTATTAATTTTTTAAATTTGTTCTGCCGTGCCGTGCACGTAGTGGCAACACAGCGTTGTCTCAATTTATTTCGTCCATATGACGTTCAATGTCAACACGCGCTTTACAGTAAATTGCTTTAGCTTGGCGCGAGTTGTGTGAAAATTCAATAGGGCGCAGCACTTCCTGAGCTAGTTTTGAAGCAAGTTTTGAAACTTGTCGATTTTGTGCGGGTATGTGGAAGTAGGCTTCGTTGACCGTCTTATTCTTTCTATAGTCACTGCTCTAAGTGAAAAGTGATGTCGTAGCATCAGATGTGCTTACGTCATATTCAGCGGAAGAGTATTTAAGTGATTTGGACAATATTTTCGGGGAGGACAGTAGAGTAGTCAATGAAAATTATAATATAATAGAAATTTTCGTGGTAATAATGAAAACAGAAATAATTTGCTAACTGGTCATCCACCGGTTTGTCGAGTTTACGAAAATCAGATTAGTCAGGCGGTAAGTACTTCTCAGAGGGTTTAAGATCTGGAGGGTACGAATACGGCTGCGTTTAATGCAATATTTAATAAAGATCTGCTTCTGGAGGAGAACCTCAATGAATCAAAACATTTCGCCTTGTGCCAACAATCAGGGTTGACGTAGAATTAATTGCAATTACTGTATTAATCGATTCAGGGAGCCAAATAACTTGCGTTTCAGAAGATTTATTTTAAATGTTGCCAAACTGCTCGCTAACTGTGTGACCCTTAATAATTTATTGGGTTATCGTGCCAAGACTAGTAAGAGATATTATCTTTGGATACGATTGGATCGTATCGCAGAAACGGTTCAATCAATTAAAATTGATTTCAATAAAAAATTATAATTTCTGGTTGTTTTCAAAACAGAATTGAAGACGTCAATTTGTAGAAGAATCAAGTACCATGTGACAGATATTTATTAGCGAGTTGTTAGTAGATGACGACATGCAAGTTCAGTTTAGTCCAGACAATTTTTATTCTAAAAAAGAAATTGAGGATATAGCATATCAAACAGAGGTGTTCGAATATGAAAATAACCTAGGTGCTCTAGTTATTAATTTCCGTGTAATATTTTCGAACCGAACAAGCAGGATAGAACAAACGTATACGTCCTCGAAATAAAACTCCACGACTAATATGCCCCTTTATTACTACATGATTTTACAAGCAACCAGTTACTTAATAGACTTAATAGCGTAATAAACTGCGTAATAGACTTAACCGCAAGTTATTAACAAATGCCTATTACCAAATCTGAACAAAAGTTTGCCGGTTTTTCCTTCAAAGGGAAACCATACGTTTTCAAGGTGTACGACTTCAGTTGGAAGTTCATTACCGGGTTAACAAAAATTTTAGGTCCGGAAGTTGAATCTCTCACGATCCTTTATGTAGATGATTTGGCTATACATTCGGAGAATCGGTATATTAATTTACATCATTTAAAAATTGTATTTTATAATTTGCATTTAAATATTAAATTTCTAGGGCACATCATTACTCCTAAGGGAATTGAAATGGATCTCGCGCGTATTGAGACCAATCAGGCCGTTAACTACCACTAGGAACAAGCGTTCGAAAAAATATAAAACAAGCCTTTTTAAATGTCGATGTTATGACGTCCTGATCGTATAAGGGGGTATCACTTACAAGCAGATGCGCGTTAGAGTTTGGATGCTTGACTATTTCAAAGGGATAATGACAGAAACGTTTATGCGTATTATAGTAAAAATGGCATACACAATTACGGGAAAAGAGACATACGCGGTATTGGTAGCTTTGTGCCAGTGGCGGGTTTTTATATTGGTGTTTTATTTTACATTGTCTTCCATTAACGGTATTGAGAGACCACAAGGCACTACCTATTTTGCTCAATTGTCGGTTAGTCAGGGTTCGTCTTACTTGTTGGATACTCTATTTGCAGAAGTTATTATCATTATCATTTGCCAATACATTGATAATGTATTAGTGGACACGTTATCACAGATTTCCATGACAAATAAACAGAAAAAGTAACAAAGAGGTACCAAAAAATGAGTTATTATGATGAGTAATGGTAAACGTTATTTTTAAGGAGATAAAGGAAATAAAAAGAAATTTAGTAGAATAGGGTCATCTTCGTCAAATACGAGTATCACGTAACCAATTTAGATGTGATCATAAAAGCGGACGGATTAGGTAGTTACCTGAAGAGGTTTGCTCCGAATATAACTAGAGAAACTGAACTGTAAAAATCCTCTTATATATTCATCCTTCAAACTCACTGTTCCTGTAAAAGAGTCATCAAATTTATTGAATTGTAGCGTATTCCCTTCCGGTGTCATCCTGAATAGGTTTTTTCATGCCAAAGAACCCTGTGGAGCTTCAGTTGCATGTCCAATGGCAAAAAGTGAAAAGTCCCAAACCGGTACTATGTGAATATTCTATACTTCATGTTAATGTTGAGAGCCTCTCTCATAAAATTGATAAACTTCATGTTCTTTTGAAAAACCACGTATTTGATATTTTGTTCATTTCAGAGCATTGGCTCCAATATGACAATTTGAATGTGATTGATTGCGTAATTATCAGTTAACATCATGATACAACTACACAGATATGCCAATCCGCATAGTGACGTCAGTTACGAGGAAAAAACAATTGATAAAAACGAAAATAATTATATCACTGCCCTTAAGAATTTTTAATTAATTTTCTCATTGCATTACCATTTTTCCCTCACGAATGACGTCATGCGCAAACAAACGAAAGTTATGAGCATATCTGTGTAGTTGTATCATGGTTAACATCTAATTTTTGTCGTCTTGATGAGAATCATCATGGTGGTGGTGCGATTTTTGCCAACCCTGAAACACGTTTAAAGAACGTGGATGTCACAAAATTTTGCCGTCCTATACATATACATGCTGAGTTATGTGCTGCTGAAGTAGTGAAGAGGAACCCTCTATTAATTAGAGTTTATAGATCATTCTGTCATGGCGATCTTTCAATATTTAATGATTGTCAAGGCTGTCAATGCTGTTGATTAATAGAGAGTTTTTGAACCCCTTAAAATTGTACGTTATCATTATGGTTATGGTTATTCTGAGCATGCGTAGTGCCGAAAATGATACGCTAAACGACGTGCTAAAATTTAAGGGGCTCAAAAACTCTCTATTATTCGCATAAATACAAGTATGTTATCATAATTATTGGAGATGTTAATTTAGACCTTAGCAGCTGCTCTGATATGAAAGAATAAATGTACCAACAAGAATCACACTGACAAGTAAGTCTTGTCTTGATAACGTTGTTACTAACATAAGTTCGACGGCTAATCAGCCCAACCGCGTATCACTTATGTTACCGTAACGTGCATGTTAAAGTTCGTCTGGAAGAATCTGTTATGTTATATTCAAATTTCATACTTTGATGTAGATGTTTTTGACACCTATATTACCGATCATTTGAGGGTGTATATTCGTGTCAAAAATGAATAACTTGATTATAAATCCAAGTCTTAAAAATGTGTACACTCTCGTGTAATCAACATCTCCAATATCAAAAAATGTTTAGATTATGTAAGCTTAATAGATTGGTCCAATTTGCATTCTTCTATCTTTAACTCTGAAGAGTTAACAAACTTATTTCTTAGTAGGTACGAAAATTACAAATAACTGTTTTCCTTTTAGATATTTCTCTGATTTAGTAGGAGTCAAGTGGATTAATCAGAAACTCAAAATGATGAGACGGATCTTACTAAAAGTTGAAAAAGATTTGGAATAAGTAATTCTTGAAGTGGACTGACTTTTCTTACTCTAAATTGCGTACGTCTTACAAAACGGCACCAAGGAACGCTAAACGTGGTGGTTACACAAATTTAGTTTATAGTTCAGACAATAAGCCCAAAACCATTGGAGCATAGTGAATTCGTAACGGCCACATAAAAATAGCTTTGAGTATTGATTATTATGGTTTGAACAGTCGCATAGTTAAAGCATCCCTTTCCTTCCTTGTTGAGTTCCTTGTTACGTTGAGTTCCTTATCTTTGCTTTTTAATATGTTGTAATATGTTGATTGAGGAAGATCACTGACCTGATGTACTTAAAATCACTAAAGTGATTCCTATCCGCAAAAAGGTGATACTGATTCATTGGATAATTTTACATCTTTTTTTTTTTTTTTTTTTAGACCTGATAAAGGCGTTCGACTGTGTAAATGTTAGCATTCTCCTTCTAAAATTGGAACATTATGAGTTTTAATCATCTCCAGATGCTGCCAACTTGGTTGGCGAAACGCGCGTCTAGCGCAGTATAATGTTTTGGTGGTATGTGGAAAACTACGTTAGTGTTGTGGAATATTATGGTATATTACAATAATGCATTAAAACTTTTTCAGTCAGCCTATCTGATCGGTAGGCAACAGTATGTCAGTTTTGATGATACTTAATCTGTCTTATTACCTATAGAATGAGCTGTACCACAAGAGTCTGTACTGGGGCCACTACAAACAGTTCTATTTTTGATTTACATAAACGATTTATCTGTTAATATTCCAAATGGTATATGTGTTCTTTTCGCGGATGATACCACTTTATTAACACGCGGAAATCAGGTCTCGAGCTATAACACTCTGAACTCAGCCAAAGCCAAGTTTTTCGTTAATAAGTTAAAGCTAAATACATCCAAAACTCAAGATATAACTTTTACCTCTGTCAAATTAGCCACTAAAACAGAGCCAGAGAAATTACTTGGAAGTTTAATGGATTCTGATTTGAATTGGACCCCACATCTTGATAGTATTTGCTCAGGACTCTCTACCCAAATATTTGTTATGAGACAGTTGCGGCAAGGCCGCAACTGTCTAAGGTGTATGGGGTACTTCTAGTGTAGCTCATAAAGCTTGTATTCTGCAGAAGGCAACAGTTCGCCTTATTGATAATAGGGATATTTTCCTAAAATATAAGATTCTACCCTTGACGTGCTTGTATATACTTTAATTACCAATATGATACGCATGCCATAAAATCTAGTAGAACCTTTCTCTAGAATTAATATAAGTCAATACAGTAAATTGGAAATCAACCTTTATAATAAATTTGATAATTATGCTAAACATCAGGTAATTAAAGTGCATGTCTATTAAATCATTTCACATATATGTTAAATATTTGTTGTTATACTTCTATAAATAAATTTATATCTTGTATTAGTATCTAATTATTTTCTTTTATATATGTTTGTGTAATGTATGACTGAAAATGGGTACAATGCTGTATATGAAGTGGTCAATAAACTCTATTCTATTATATTCTATATTATTATTTTTTTTTTTTTTAATCCAGTCCACCGGTTCCCTGGCTCCGATTCTCAAGGTCGGCCGCTGGTGGCTATCAGTAGCTACTCCCCACGTCAGTGGGGTAAATAGCTATTGAGTTCAGAAATCGTGTGTCCTGAGTAGACGTAATGAGTCCAGAATAACTGCCTTCTGCATTCCAGGCTAGAAGACTAGAAGATCTGCCGAATTTCGGCATACCGGTATGATCTTCAGTTCCGAAAGCAGTATATCTCTTGCTCCACCGAGGACTCCTATTATCAGTACCCCATGCTCCACAGTATGTTCTGGATGGAGTCTGCGGAGTTCGAAGAGAAGGTCTCGACATTTTGTCCGTTTCTCCTCTTTCAAGGCAATGTTGGTCTCGGCAGGAGCCGAGAACTCGGACTCTGAACTTCCTATTTTCGACTTACGGCCCGTTTCACAATGTATTTTAACCATCAGTTTGCTGACTATGAGTTTAAAATGTGAAATTCTTTAACATTTTATCTACAACTATGTATATTCTAAACTTATAGTTAGTTAACTATCGGTTATGTAGCAGTGACCAGCTGTTGTGAAACCGGGCCTTAGACACACTACCTACATATATTCAATTTTATCTCTTGGTTTAAATAGTAAGTTATAATTTTTTATGTGGACCGGTATTCGTCAACATAATTCTGGTTCTCACGACACACAATCTCATTTAAAAAAGAATACTATTTTATTGTTAATATTTTTCTTAGAAGTCATTTCAATGTGAAGGGGCAGTGAAAAATTATTTATGTAAACACAAAGGTACTAATTTCAAAAAGAGCTGACAGTTACAGGACTCCTTTACAAAGCCAATCTGATTGACTTGAAATAATTCTTAAATTAGAGGTAACGTAATCCATACCTAATTAATAAAACATACACAAAGGACAACCAGTGTCGTATATAGTACTTGCCGACAAATTGTTTACTTATAAGTATTTTCCCCTGCGGGGAGTAGGGAAAAAGCCAGTTTACCTATAATGGATAACGATCATATTTATTTAAGCTTTACAATAAAAATTCTTAATATAATTAATATGTGGCCCAATGAAACAAAGCGCTGTGATTTTATTAAAAAATATTATATATTGGGCATTGTGGTGCTGGGTATTGTTACTATTATGGCCGATTTTATATCACAGCTTTATGGTAAGGCTAACTGAGAAATGTATTTTGTTTATCCTGTTTGCTATTTTTGTTTATCCTGTTCGCTATTTTATTCATATTCTTCATAAGGGGCAGTAAATAGTATTTATCGAGGTACAATAAAGGTTCTTTTTGCAACTTTGTAGGAAAACAGTTATGTGACTACCGAGTTACTTGCGTAAGTGGGAAGTTTTTCTTTGTAAAATTTAGATATGTGGACATTTGAGTGTCAAAGTCAATGGTATTGAACAAAATTAGTCCGTTTATTATTTTAAGAAAGTAATTCTTAGGTTAAGTATTCTAGAAATCAATGTCAACAGGGATAAGGATTACTCATCAACTAAATCTACCGGTCCAACTAATTACCGGAGCTAAGAATGCTAAAATACTAGACTGGACGTTGGCACTGGACGACCACATCTGAATTATAGTTTTAAAATGTTAACCAAAGTTTATCTATATACAAACAGTATTCTCCTAATCTGCAAATGTAATATATTATGATATCAGAATTTAATCTTGTAATACAATTTGTTTCTGGTGTCTCCGTGTACAAATGACCCAATCTCAAGAAATCAACCCGTTTAAAAAATATTATATTAAACTACATATATATTTTTAAGAAAGGCATACATATTATTTAAAACAAGGAACCCCTGCAGCAAGTTGTAGTAGAAACGTCTAACTTAAAGTTAAGTTGTTAAGCCACTGAGAATATCTAAACTTATATTTTATTTTTGGTGATTCAAATTACTGATGAGGGCACTGCAAATATGGAGGAAGACGAGTAAAAATGTTGCATTTCAAATCACATCATTTAGAACATTCAACTGCCTTAAATATAGTGACTTCATGAACGGGTAAAATATAGTTGGTGTGAGAGGGAGCATATGTCCGTGAACCCCCACAAAACGCTAATTGTACCATTCACCAAGAATAGGAAGCTGGACAATCTAAGAACTTTCTCCTTACTTGGTGAAATAACTCCATTTGCGGAGGAAGCGAAGTATATGGGTGTAGTACTGGATAAATCCCTTAATCGGAACTCCCATCTGGAGAAAATGATCCACAAGGCACGACTGTGCCTATAGAGATATCGACGAATCTGTGGGAAATCTTTGGACATTGGTCCCAAACAAATATATTGGCTGAACGTGACGGTCATATGACCTATGATAGCGTACGGCTCCGTAGTTTGGTGGTCGAAAGAACAAAGGACCAAAATCAAACTTTCTAGTTTACAGAGACAACCGTGCCTGGCCATAACTGAAGCAATTAACTGTACACCTTCAGCAGCTCTGGAAACCCTGCTGGATCTACCTCCTCTTCATATATATTTGGAGAAATAGGCCAGATGGGCAACATACAGACTAAAGAAGGCAGCTATTAACATGCCGCAGTCTGACATTATGGAACGCAGTAGGCTACTAGATGATATGAAGAGTCACAGCATGCTGGAGACGATTTCAGATGTTATACCTGCAGCGACCAACCATGAACTGCCCTTTAAATTCTCTTCCCAGGAAGAGATGAATAGAACCGAAGTAAAGCAGGCCTATTAAGGGCAGATAGTTGTTGATTTACCAATTGCTCCAAAGCTCCCAAGGGTGTTGGAGCCGGAGTAAAATATCCTCAAGTCTTGGTAATTATGTAACTATATTTCAGGCAGACATCTATGCAATCGAATTGTGTGTAATGAGGCTGGAACAAACGCAACTTACATCCAAATCGATAAAAATCTTGTCAGACAGCCAAGCAGCTCTTAAAGCTCTTGGTTCCTACCGTTTTTAACTCAAAAATAATGGTTATGTTTAAATTAAAATATATTCTGTTATTAAAAGACTAATAATAGAAAACATAGACATACAACATAGTGGTTATGTTGTATAAATAAACGTGTTCGCTGTTATTAAATTATTAGATGACTTTTGGAGAAAGAACTGTTTTTTATACTAGAACCAAACTTCTATCTCCTATCTTAACCACGGCAGTTTGTGTGGTGCTAGTTTGTTTTGAATGCCATTTTAAAATGTAAAAATAAAGATCTGCAAATACTAGCCATGTTGTTTTTAACTGTGCAATAGGAAAAAGTTTACAAACACCACTAAATTAATACGTTAAACAACCCCAAATACATTTATCATTATATGAGCAATAAACCTCCAAAAATTATCTTTTAAATAGGTCAAATATTTTCAGGGCGCAGTCCTACCTAAGATAAACATAATGAAAAGAAGGTAACTAAACAATTCAGTTGTTTAGTACTACCCACCTGTCTATGTTTATCTCATACCAAGTACGAAATTAGTTTTTATATTATACTAACGCTCATTTTACCTATTTCAGACGATGATTTCTCCTTCATAAGTTTAGTCGACACAGTAATAGGACTGAGTGCTCTACTGAGTGTAATATACATATCCATATGTTTTATAACCAAAAATGGTGAAATAAAACATCTAACTGAAAACTTGAAGATGTTTGAACAATATATTCCAAAATCTAAAATCGAAGAAACCGAGAAAACTGCAAAATTACATACGAAGATTTTCATTCTGTACGGAATCACAGGAAATTTCATTTATGTTTGCTTACCATTACTGACTTATAAACAATGTAACAAAAACAGATCTGCACATATGATAAAATATGGAATACCCTGTGGTGGCATCGTCAACTACGTTTTACCCTACAAGCAGGATAAGTTCCCTTTGGCACAAATTACCATATTTGACCAAATTTTGGTCAGTAATTTAGGTAGGTGTGTAAATATTTGGTAACTAATATATCACTAACAAGCATGATAACGACATATCTTCCGAATTCCATTCACAGTAACCGCATCACCAGCTTCATTCTGTTAGAAATAAGGACAAATCACGCCTCCAGCCCAAAAACCACACCATACAGTCACTTTTTTTATACAATCGTATCTCCAGTATTGTTCTTGGATTTTCCTCACCCCATATATTGCAATTCTGCTTGTTTACGTATCCACCAATTTCGAAATGAGTTTCATCGCTAAAGATAATTTTTTGAAAAAGATCGTAATGATTGTGCCTTCTTTCCAAGATCCAATTAACAAACGTACGACGTAACACGTGATCATTTGATTTTAATTCTTGAGTCAACTGTATCTTATAAGCTTTTAAATGAAGATCTTTCTTTAAAATGTTATGCAGACTGGATCATGTAACGTTGACTTGCTCTGAATGTTTGCGAATTGACATTTTCGGGTTTTCATCAACATTAGCCCTTACCGCATCAATGTTTGCTTCTGATCCTTAGATTTTGTTGACCCAGTATGTTCTCGTTATATATATAATTATAAATATGGTTCTCGTCCTATTGTCGTATCGAATGTGAACACATTCTAACAACTATAAGTTGTTAAAATTGAACTGCGAACTGAATAAAATTGCGAAAATGTGTGAAGAAGATGAAATCCAATATACACCACCAGCCTTGGCGGCAATAGCAATGTCTGCAATTGAAAATGTAATAACCAACTAAGTCTCGAAAGCTTCACGAACTTGCATACAATAAGTTCGTCGCATGGGGAAAGAACAACACGCGACTAACTACAGTGAAAATGTTACGTTGGCATATTTTGTACCTACGATTGAGTGAAAAACTGAAAAGTTCATCAATGTGGTCAAAATTCCATGCTTAAAGCGGAACTTCATTTTAAACATAACCTCGACACGCATATAAAAAACTTTAGGCATTTTTTAAACGAAAAGGTGAAGGCCACAATAATAAAAAATCAAGAGTATTGACAAAGGATCAAGTTGATAAATTTGTATGTGAAGATACAAATGGCAAGTAGCAAGCAAGAAAATTAGAATTTCTATAAATATAAGGGCCTGTCGCTGCGATGAGTTGATTAATTTGAGGACACAAGACATTGAAATTTTAGAAAAGTTGATTCTCGTTAAAATACCAAATAGCAAAAATAACAAATCCAGATCATTTACTAGCGTTGGTAATTTGTATGTAGATTTGTATGGAATATATGGCTCTTCGCCCAAAAGATATCACCACCATATGATGGTGCTCATAATCTTTTTGAAGGCGTTTGAAAAAAATAGTATATATTACTCGGAGTAGAAGGCCATTTTGTGTTTCGCCCAGGTGTCAATCCTCTGGGCTCAGCAAAATAATGGTCTTCTACTCTTACTAATATAATGAAGGATTTATTGAATTTCATACGTTTTTAAGATAGTAGAACTTTTGATATTTTGAATACTACTTACCTGTCACCCTAATAAATTTTGCTATCTATAACTTTATAGGAGTTCTGTTCAGCAATATACGTAGCAATTTATTATCTACAAAAAAATCTAGTAATATTCATTTCATAAGCTACACAATTATTCACAATGTTGTATTGATTGTCAATTTAAACGTAGATAATACAATGCATATCGTCGATTTATCTATTTTTTTTTTTTAATAAAGTTTAACAAACAAAAAAAAACTAGATTCAACTTAAGCGCCCAGATTTTTAAAATTCTAAGGTACTGGTAATTCTAATCCAATAAACAAATATAAAGAACACATTGAATTAAAGAGCTTTTGTTTGTTTGTGTTCTTCATAGAGTTCTGTTATGCATAGTGTTAGATTCTAAGTTATTTCCTTAAAATAATAGATGGTGCACAGTAGTAAAAAGATCGAAAGTAAAGAAGTAGTCATCACAACATAGCAGGAAATGAGGAGGCCGATGCACTGGCTAAAAGAGGCTCAAGTATAAGTTTACAGGGCCCGAAGCAGTAATCGGGCTTCCCCCTAGTTATGTAACAAGGTCTAAAGGAAACTGGATCAAGGAAAGATCAGAGGAAAAATGGTTCAACGGGACTGGGCTCGCAACTCGATCAATAGGTACTTGCGCTAAGTAGTAATAGCATAAGGATTGTCAAAGGACTGCTGACAGGTCACGGACATCTCAGCAAGCACCTTATTACTATCGGCCTTAGTGATACTAGAAGGTGTAGGTTTTGCGGCGGAACATGATGACGAGGACTCCATTCACATCCTCAGTCACTGTGCCTACCTCATGGTCAAGAGACACAAACATCTGGGTGCAGCATTTCTCCTGCCCCAGGACTTAGAGAGCTTCCCCTAGAACGGGTGTTGGGATATGAGCATAGCACGGGTCTCTTCCAATAGCTCTCGACTATCGGCAGGCACGATGGATCGAAAGACCTGAGTGCTGCGGGTAACCGCGCCGCCTTCCAACAACAACAAAGAAGTAGTAGTTCGAAATAGGGATGTTTGGGGCTACGTCGTTGTTTCCTTCAGGACTCAGTACCATCCTTTTATCTAATTAATCTGTGTTCTCACACTGTTATTCCATTGTTAGTATTATTATGATGTACTTATTCCAAAAAATATATAAAGAATTTATGTAAAAAAAATTTTAAAACATAAAAGTCGCAAAGCTTCCAGTGATGTTGGCGGTAGCTTACATTTGAAAAAATCCTGTTAGACGGACAGCGTCTACTTATTATTTAGATTATTTTCTTTTAAAAAGATGGAATGGAGCTGTATCAAAGTTGATTATTCTAATTTAACATTAGGAAAATATTTGGTCACAGACATGTCTAACCAGACCGCTGGGAATTTAGATTTTGTAAATTAAAATGAGTACTTACATAGTTCTTCGACCTTAGGTGGATATACTTTAAAAATTCTGGTATCGCTCTTGTCACCATCAATATATAAAAAATTTATAAGTGAAAAACTGAAGCTACGTTTAGAGTATTTAAAGGATGCCTCAAATAAATTGCTCTGTAATAACAAAGACATTGATTTTAAAAAGAACTGACAGTCATACGACTCTTTACAAAGCGAACCTCATTTACTTTATAATGATCCTTAAATTAGAGGTAATCTATACTTAATAAGACATTTAGATTTATATAAAGGCCATAAGTGACATCTACATTACTGACGAGAAAATTGTTTCGTGGCAAAGATCCTTTGCACGGCTAAGAAAGAAATCGGCTTTATAATGGATAGTGAACATACTTATTTAGCATTCACAATAAAACTGGTTAATATTATTAATATGTGGCCTAATGAATCCAGAAAATTCGGTTTTATTAAGAAATATTACATTTTAGGTGCTGTTTTGTTATCTATTGTTGCTCTTATGGCCGATTTTATACTTCAGTTTTATGGTAAGACTAATTTAATTTGTACTTTGAATCTTTGATCATTATTATGCCATATTGTGCGAAGAAGATATTTACCTTACCTTCATTATTTAATCGAAATCTACATTTGCAGTAGCTATCACCACTCATAATTTCATATATTTCAGATGAAGATTTCTCTTTCACAAGTTTAGTCGATTCTTTAATAGGACTAAGTGCTCTGTTAAGTGTAATCTACATATCTGTTTGTTTTATAATCAAAAATTCAGAAGTGAAATATCTAGTCGAAAACTTGAAATTATTTGAAGAATATATTCCTAGGTATAAAATTGAAGAAACAGAGAAGATAGCAAAATTCCACACGAAAATTTTCATTCTCTACGGAATCATGGGAAATGTAGTTTATCTTTGTTTACCGTTACTGACTTACTCGCAATGCAACAAAAATAGATCTAAACATATGATTAAATACGGAATACCTTGTGGTGGTGCCGTAAACTATGTTTTACCGTATAAGCATGACACGTTTCCTTTAGCACAGATCATCATAATGGACCAAATGCTTGTTACTAGTTTGGGTAGGTACCTACGTTAAGAATTTAATATTTGACATAAGTTTGGTTTAAACAAACCCTTAGCAGTTCATTACCAGCGATCCGGTTCTCAAATCATGAGTATCAGTTCCTACAAAGTGGTCAAAAAACAACTAAATATTGCGCTATTACTCAGTATGTTTCAGTCACCACACTAATATAATCTGGGGTTGATTAAAACAATAATATCTAAATCATCAGTAATATTATCAGTAGATAATAAGTAGTAGAAAAAAATTGCATTTTTTGCAGAACATTATATGAATTTCAAATTTAACAAGAATTTTAAATTGAAATGACGTGATCTCCATATACCTTCCAAAATACCAAACGTCAATTTAATACACAAAGATGAATGTTAGAAAAATGTATGTATTACCAATCAACTAAGCGTTGATACCCACAAAATTTAATAACCCTTTTCTCGCAAACGCATCTTTCAAATGTAAAAACCATGAAACCTATCATCAGAAAAATAAAATACCAAATTAAGTGAACAATCAACAATCAACTCTATCAAAGTTCCTTGAATATTTTAAGATGAGGTAATATTTCAGCACTACGAAAATCGATAAGTTTTTACATTTATTGAAAAAATAATCCTCCTTCTAGGAACCGCATATGATTTATTTATTTTGGGCAGTTTCAATAAAAAGGCGAAAACTTCCTATCATATGAATATTACCAGATTGGAATCCTAGACTGTCGTCTAAGACTTCCTTATATTGTTATTATCTATATTAATTTTTTTGTCGCCAATATTTAAATACTCCACCAAGAGTATGATCTATACTATGCGTTTGCACGAAACTTTGCATTTAAGATATACCCCACCCACCGCCAAGCTTATCCTAAGTGTCCTACAAAGAAAATAATAAACTTAAAAGATGACAGAAATTATTTATAGTATGCACTAGTATTACTTGTATGTAGTATGTTTAACTAACTTAAACCTGCAAACATTCACTATCAGTTGATTATAAACTTCAACCTTTATAATGATGATTTAGGTACTTACTTAACATTTCTTTTAGGCACTCTCATCGTCATGACGATCACCATGCTCGTCTGTGGAATTTTGATACATGTATCAGCTAATCTGAAGTATCTCAAAAATATGATTTTAGACTTATCGTATACACCAGATTATAAAATAATAAAACACGTCCACTTTTGTATAAAGTATCATACGGCTATTTGTGAGTGAGTATCCTAAATTGGCTGTAGACTAACTAGTTTATAGACTATAAGAACAAGAAAGGTTTCAATTGGTCCGCCATTAATTTAGAAAATATTGTATATATTCATGTGCCCGCTTAATAATTTGAATAACTTGGGGAAATATTGAATTTCTCTGTCATTAATTAAAAAAATAAATATTAAATTCATCGGATATCCTTCCGGAAATATGCCATCTGTAAAGCGGTTCTTTTAAGACACTATGTTTTCTTGCTCTTGTTTTATACGTATATTATTCCCAGAGGAATATGTTGATGAGTCACAAAGTTGCGCCACAAATGAGTTATAGGGAACATAGAGTTTACAAGTTTTTAAACCAAGCGGAGTTCATCGCGTCGAATAGTGGATTCATGCAACCGAAATAATTCTAAATAAATTAATTAAACTAACTTAAATTTTTAAACACCATTCATCCATATGGAATTGTTCATGGAACAAATACCATTAACCCATTAAATAAACTTTTAAATTGTGAAACTTTATACAAGGCATTATATTTTAAATATAATGAGCTTTAGCAATTCGAAAATGGTGATTTTGGATTGGGTACCTTGCTTATAGTTTTAAGGGTCCATTCACTGTAGACTTGACAGACATGAATTCGTGGTCGGGTTGAGAGGTTGGGTAGCCGATGGGTGAAGACTTAATATTTCCACTACCGAATTATTTAGATTTCGGAGGTGCACGTAAAGCCGAAGTAAAAAGGCACTTGGAAACAAAGTTAGCCCTCATTCCAAGGGTACCGGATTTGTCTTATAATTGCAACAAAATTTCTTTTTAATGTTATAAATTATATATCACCGGAAAGATCAAAAGATAAACTAGATCCCTATAGTAGCAAATTTTTGTTTAATACATGTATTTTAGAGAAAATAATTTTTTAAAATACACATTTTTAGTACAAGATTATGCTTGGAATTTTAAAAATAAAAAGAATTACAAAAAATTACTACTATAGGGATTCAGATTAAAGTCTTATCTTTCAATACTTTTTTTACTAAAAGTCGATATCTTTTATAGTTTTTTTTATACTTAATTAGACACGAGACGAACGCCGATTTTGGGCTTATTTCGGACCAGTGAATGGACTCTTAATATATTACATTACATGTTCTGAGTACTTCATTAGTTAGACTTTCAATTTTAAAAATATAAATTCCAGGTTTATGGTTCTTCCAAAAATGTTAATAAAGATCAATAAGGCAACGTTGGATCTGATAGCCAAAAATAAAATGTCTATAAATTCCACATGAGATTTTAAAAATTTTTAAAAATTACGAGCTGGTCTGTTTGAAAAAAGGAACAAATATTTAGTTCCGGATTTATTGTGCATCTTCTCATAATAATACATTTTGCGGTGAAATAATCAATTGAGTTTTTTATCTTCATTAGCCTAGGGGCTATTGTCCGAGGAGGGGGAAGTTGTCGCCTTTAATTTTTTACATTACTTATAATACTGGTGATTGCTCTACTGTTATAGTGTTATGGTTTGCTATCTCGTTAAAATAATGATGCATTACAAAAATACATTTACCTTTTTAGTTTTTCAGATCAAATTAACGATGCTTTTAGCACAATGATGCTGGTACACATAACTTGGACCAGTTTCATAATAAGCGTACTAGGTTTTGAAATTATTATGGACACCAACTTTTCAAATTCTGTCAGGTTCTCTCTACATTTGGGAGGATGGTTGGGAATGCTGTTCTTGATTTGTTTTTATGGGCAAATTTTAATGGATGATGTAAGTATTAAACAGAAAATTATTGCGTCAAATAATACAAACTCCAAAATACAACAGAAAAGGTTAATAACTTCATGATAAGGAATATTTTTGATAATGGGCGTACCTTTTATTATATAGGAAGCAATAAGCGACCAAATATTGTATAGTCGGTTCCACTAGCTCTGTTCTCACACACTCTTTATATGCAATACATACCATCAAAATAAACTCTAAAAATTTCAAATTGAATTCATTTAACGTTAATCTCTAATAAATTCTTCTACCAACGGTCACTTTCTGGCTGAACTTTACAAAATTGTATGTATGTATATGTTTCAGAGTTCTGCTATCTCAAAAGCAGTATATGAAACAATATGGTTCGAAAAATCTCCAATTGTAAGGAAATATTTAGTATTAATTTTGTTGAGATCTCAAAGGCCATTAGTTCTAAAAGCAGCTGGTGTAAATGTTATGTCTTTAGCCACTTTCTTAGGGGTAAGTGTACTATTAGAAAATTAATTGGGAAAGCTGATAAATATGAATTTCTTGAAAGATATATTTACAAGTGTATATCATTATAATGTTAGCAGGCGCAACGGTTGGAAAGTGAAATAGATTATTAAATGAATACCTCCCAAAATATGTATATGCATATTCAATAAAAATTATGGGAATATAATAACTTAAGCTGATAAGCCATAATTCAATTTTAAGTTGAAGTACACTGTAAATTTTAAAAATGTAGAATTTTTAGCCTTATATGACATTTTAATTTAAAATCAGTATTTCACCCTTTATTTCACCTTCAACATAAAATAAAACAACGCATATTTCAGTCAATTTTTGATATATAGGTGTAAACAAATTTATTGAAAATAAAAGTAAGGTTTGGAATATACTAAGATTAAATTTAGTTACTCTTACTCAGTTTAATTTTTTTGCATTTGAAACACATTACGAACATTGCACCAAAAAATTGCAATACTTTTACTACTCGACACTATCTCTTTTCTATAAAATGTAGGTGTAGGTATCTTATGTGTCACAATATGCATAACAAAACCCAAATCCATAATAAGATTGTATCTAAGGAAGCTTCATTTCAATGGTTGAGCCTGCAGCAAAGTTTACTGAAAGTTATATTCTGTAAACTTTGACTTTCTTCTTGTACTGTGACAGTAGTAGGTTAATCATACAAGATATTTAGAAATACCTGGATGTACAGGGTGTCCAAAATAAGATCCTCTATCCCCTTATCTCAGAAAGTATAAAAGATAGAGAAAAATGTTAAATACGAAAGTTTTTTGTTTTTACCTAAACTTTTCATTTTTATAACTTTCATTTCAGCAATCAACTTTCTTTTTTTAAATGGGACACCCTATATTCAATTACGTTTTTGAACTCTCCTTAAAATTCTAGGTCGACATTGTTAAGAGTACCCTATACCTATCATTTACCGTTACGAAGATATTAGCATTTAAAGAAAAAAATCTGTAAAAAACACCTGCTCAAAAAATCTCGGCAAAACAAATAAGACATCCAAAAAAAAGCTAAATAGGGTTTATTTCGTAGACAATTAGACTCAGAAATTACTTCTATGGATTAATATTACCTGATTAATATACAGGGTGTTTTTGACAGATGGCTCAAACATGTATATGTTAAAATTCCAGAAAATCGAAAATCTCTTATGGAACACCCTGTGTATTATTATATTTTTGGATTCTCTATTAAATTTTAACCTTACTCTATATAACATTCCCTATTCTTATTTTGCTTAGTTTTCAAGATATTGACGAAAATGTGGAAAAATGTTCATTATCGGCTATTATTAAAAATATATCTACTATTATTTGGTATATTATAGTAAGTATGCCTTAATACTGATTAAGAATATATTATTTTATTAAATCTAATATTTTTTTAAATTATTTCATTAATTAACTAATATAAACAAATCTATGTTTGTAACTTGAACCACAAACAACTAACAATAATCAACAAATAACAACAAAAATAATAAATTAAATCAAGTGTCCTATATGTCCTCAATTTTCAGCTATGCATGTTGTGTATATAACTGCTAGTTTTCTTACAGCGCAAACACTTTGATTGAGCGCTTCAATTTCCATCCTGATTTTAATCTTTAAATAATCAACATTATTGCTCTGAATTTGATAAACTCAGGTTTTCAATGTACCCCATAAAAAGTTATCAAGTGGAGTTAAGGATCCTCGGCGGCCATGGGATATTCCCGTTTGGCCCTATCCATTCCACAAAATAGTTCTTAATAAAATTCTTTACAACTGCAGTATTGTGGCATGGAACTCCATCCATCTGATAGATGATCTCATTGGCATCTTCTTCGGCATCCAATAAAGGTAAAATGCAAGTTTGTAATGAATACCATTTCCTGATATTTTACCTAATGTACCTGGGACCATTTAAATATTGGCCAAGAAAGACAGGGCCGAAAAGGTGTCTCTTATAAATAGCGCACCAAACATTTTCGTCAATATCTTGAAAACTAAGCAAAATAAGAATAGGGAACGTTATATAGAGTAAGGTTAAAATTTAATAGAGAATCCAAAAATATAATAATACACAGGGTGTTCCATAAAAGATTTTCGATTTTCTGGAGTTTTAACATATACATGTTTGAGCCATCTGTCAAAAACACCCTGTATATTAATCAGGTAATATCGATTCATAGAAGCAATTTCTGAGTCTAATTGTCTACGAAATAAACCCTATTTACCTTTTTTTTGGATGTCTTATTTGTTTTGCCGAGATTTTTTGAACAGGTGTTTTTTAAAGATTTTTTTCTTTAAATGCTAATAATGGGTATATATGTAGAATTTTAAAGTTTGTCGTCCACGCATTTCAACGCTGAAATATATTACCACTGTAGTAAACAACTTATCTACCTATAAGCTTTGATCATCCCTAATAGTGATTGTTAATATTAGTACACTTGGTCCAGAAATCCACATTGCGGATCTCGAAATTCAAATTTGGGTCACAAAATTCGTATTGTTCTGGAATTCCGCAAAATTTCAAAAACATGTCGACGGGAAATCCTATGTATTGTAAACATGTAAACCCGAAATAAACTGTAAAAAATGTAATCAACTTTTATATAGAGTTCATTATTACCAACAACCCATTAGGCAAAACAAAAGCTAAACTAAAATCTTTTGTCCATATTTAAATATTTTCATTTTCAGCAGAAAATATGTAATATGGTGAATTTTCGATTTTGAGCTGAACTCTTCACGACTAAAAGAAAATTAAAAATTATCGAACCAACTGCTCTTATACGGACCTCCGAATCCGCAATTAGAATTTCTGGACTATGAGGGCTAAAGTTATTACCTAGTGACAACGAAAGTGTAAAGAAAGATTATTTTTTGTTTTTAGGTTTTATACAATGCTTACTCCTACTTCACAGTATTATTGAAAATTAAACCTTAAGGAGAGTAAATACGACACTTATACACATCCATTTTTCTGTATCATTACTACTATTAGTACTATATAAGCACATTAGTAATAAATTATGAAGTAATTACATTTTTTAATAAAATTTCCTTTACTTTCAGTTATGCCAGTTATTTTCAGAGGGCAAGTTTTGCCCCCTTAGGTTATGCTAATCTTAATTATAAATGATGAACACAAAATAAGAGAAATATTTTTATCCTTTATCATTTTCAGTTAATTTCTCCAAAAGTAGGTGCGGAGACTACGACTACCTACTTATTAATAATTTAGTCCATATCGCTCACATATCCTATCTTCAAAAACCTTAAAAATCGTTGATAGACGGAATAGTAAATAATTTTTTGACGTCAGGAATTATTGGAGTTTTGATCATTCTCACACAGCATCAAAAGTTGAGAAAAATAAAACGCGATGCAGTTACTTACAAATTGGATAATATATACAGGGTGTCCCAGTTTTATTCTGAAAAATATAAGGACCCTGTAGAACCAGCGAAAATAATGGGACTTTGCTAAACTTATTTCCAAATCTCAACATTTTCTGTAATACAGGGTGTTGAAGTTGAAAAAAAATATATTTTTTTATCTAAGTATGTCTTTGACAGTAATAAACCAATTGTTTTAAAATTTTATTTGGTAGATGCTATAATATGAATCTTTACTTCCACAAAGAATTCCAGCTCCATGGGAATAGTCAATGGCGTGCAACCTGCACTCTTGGGACCTCTTTTCTAAAAAATATGTTGTTACGAAACATTTACGACTACCGTTTAAAATAATATTTCGATATTTCGATGTCCCACCCACTTCTCTACAAAAAAAGGTATATTTACATTTTTTCACGATGACGATGATGACGATGAGTTTCATTTTTCTAAAATGAAAGATGGCGCCACAGGCGCTATCAAATATATTTTTTTAAATGATAATATGGGTCGTGTTGCATATCATTGCATATCATCTAAATGTCTCTCAGTTATCTGCATACAAGTCTTTGAAACATTGAAATCAGTCCATCTGTTCTCAAATTATAAGCATTTCTGTAAGTAAGATATAAATGAATAAAAAGCAGTCAAATTCAACAGTTTAATAAAGAAAACAATATTTTAATAGGAATAACTAAAGATTTTGTACAAAATGAGCACCTTGGACCTCCTGACAGTAGAAGAATATATCAGTGATATCCTGGCGGATGTTTTAAAATGTTTGCCTGGGGATAGATGGACACTGGTTGGTAATTCTCTGCCGCAAATTCAAAAGATTGTCTGGTTGGGTAATGAACACCTTAAATTTAAGTTATTTCCATAGAAAAAATTCAATGAACTCAAATTCGGACAACGAGCAAGCCACTCAAGAGGTCCTCGACGTCCAATCCGCCTGATAGAATAAACTTTATCAAGGAAATTCCTGACATCGCTAAAATAATGTGGTAGCGCACCGTCCTGTTGATACGTTATGTTCAGCCCTTGAAACTCATGGACATTATTCTAGATCACATCATAGGACGCTTTTTCATTGAAGAAAATTTTACAGGACATGTATAAACTTTTAAAAAATAATATTCAGCCTGTGATAGCCGGAATAGTTTCTGAAGGATCTCCCTGAGTTTCATAACGTATCAGCAGGACGGTGTGCCACCACATTATTTTAGGGAAGTCGGGAATTTCCTTGATAACTTTTATTCCAACAGGCGGATTGGACGTCGAGGGAGGACCTCTTGAGTGACTCACCGGATTTGAGTCTATTGGATTTTTTCTATGGGGTTACCTTAAATCTAAAGTGTTCATTACCCAACCAGACAATCTTTTAGATTTGCGGTAGAGAATCATCGAGTGTGCATCTACCCCCAGGCAAACATTTGCGCCAGGAAATGTCTGATGGGTTCTTCTACTGTCAGAAGGTCCAAGGTGCTCATTTTAAACAAAATCTTTAGTTATTCATATTAAAATATTGTTTTCTTTATTAAACTGTTGAATTTGACTGCTTTTTATTTATTTATATCCTTACTCACAGAAACGCTTTCCCAGAAAATCAGTCCATACTTTATTTGGGATTGAACATAAGCATTATGATAACATTATTATAACTTTATGGCATGATATGTGATACGTGTTTTACCACACAGCTACAGGTACCTAGGATATTAATTACAGTAGTTAGAGATGAAATAAGGGTATAACACAGTTATAATATTTTACCAAGTTACAAGTAATACTCTAGACTGGGATCTCATAAGTTTATTATCATTTTAAGTTACTTAGTAACGTCGAATACTCATTAATATATACAATCAACTCTTAAACTTTAAGATAACTGTCTTTCTCTCATCACCACCCTCAGTCAAGATAATAGCTCTACACGCTTACCCCTACTGTAAATTCTTACGAGGATGCTTCGATATCTCAGTGACTGAGTGAGGTTATGTGAGTAAGTAGTGTCTTGCTACTCTATACAAAAAAACAATAATATAATATAGTACACGCATAACATGTTGAAAGATGATTACTACTTTTATTTTTAATACAAGGGTAATATTTTGAAAGATTATTAAAAATTAGTTTACTATAACCATAGGGCAATATCATACCATGAGATTAAAAAAATAACTTATCTGTGATTCGAAGATCTACAGGAACACTATGTTCTTACATCACTCTTGTCGATAGCTTCAGTCTTGTAATAAACTTCTATTCAGTAAGGTGAAACATTATATGACCAGTATTTTATTTCCACTTAGTAAGGGAACAATTTACTTCAACAAAAATATGTGGCTGAAGACAGACACGGATTCAGATTCGAGAAATGAGTTTTTACAGCGGACCAGTTCATTATTGCAAATAAATAAAATTAATTTAAAATTTCTGTATTTATTTAAAATTTAGATGTGGCTGTGCATTAAATGAGAAGGGCATTACTATGTGGGTACTATTAACAAACTAAAATTGTTTTTAGTGAAACGTGTGAAACGATTTTTTCTATTTCAAATATTGAAAAATTCGCTCAATCGACAAATATAATTGTCACGGATTTTCCATAATACCGTGTCTTCATAGGTATCTACAGATATAGAAAATACTATAGAATCGGAAAAATTCAGGGTCTACGAGGGCGAAACGATTCTTTCTATCTAAAATATATAAAAATTCGCAGAATCCACAAATATAATTGTCACGGATTTTCCATAATACCGTGTCTTCATAGGTGTCTACAGATATAGAAAATACTATAGAATCGGAAAAATTCAGGGTCTACGAGGGCGAAACGATTATTTCTATCTGAAACATATAAAAATTCGCAGAATCCACAAATATAATTGTCACGGATTTTCCATAATACCGTGTCTTCATAGGTGTCTACAGATATAGAAAATACTATAGAATCGGAAAAATTCAGGGTCTACGAGGGCGAAACGATTATTTCTATCTAAAATATAAAAAAATTCGCAGAATCCACAAATATAATTGTCACGGATTTTCCATAATACCGTGTCTTCATAGGTGTCTACAGATATAGAAAATCCTACTATAGAATCGGAAAAATTCAGGGTCTACGAGGGCGAAACGATTCTTTCTATCTAAAATATATAAAAATTCGCAGAATCCACAAATATAATTGTCACGGATTTTCCATAATACCGTGTCTTCATAAATGTCTAGAGATATAGAAAATACCATAGAATCGGAAAAATTCTGGGTCTACTAGGGCGAGACGATTCTTTCTATCTAAAACATATAAAAATTCGCAGAAACCACTAATATAATTGTCACGGATTTTCCATAATACCGTGTCTTCATAGATGCCTAGAGATATAGAAAATACCATAGAATCGGAAAAATTCAGGGTCTACGAGGGCGAAACGATTCTTTCTATCTAAAACATAAAAATTCGCAGAATCTACAAATATAATTGTCACGGATTTTCCATAATACCGTGTCTTCATACATGTCTACAGATATAGAGAATACCATAGAATCGGAAAAATTCAGAGTCTACGAGGGCGAAACGATTATTTCTATCTGAAACATATAAAAATTCGCAGAATCCACAAATATAATTGTCACGGATTTTCCATAATACCGTGTCTTCATAGATGTCTACAAATATAGAAAATACCATAGAATCGGAAAAATTCAGGGTCTACGAGGGCGAAACGATTCTTTCTATCTAAAATATATAAAAATTCGCAGAATCCACAAATATAATTGTCACGGATTTTCCATAATACCGTGTCTTCATAGGTGTCTACAGATATAAAAAATACTATAGAATCGGAAAAATTCAGGGTCTACGAGGGCGAAACGATTATTTCTATCTGAAACATATAAAAATTCGCAGAATCCACAAATATAATTGTCACGGATTTTCCATAATACCGTGTCTTCATAGGTGTCTACAGATATAGAAAATACTATAGAATCGGAAAAATCCAGGGTCTACGAGGGCGAAACGATTATTTCTATCTAAAATATAAAAAAATTCGCAGAATCCACAAATATAATTGTCACGGATTTTCCATAATACCGTGTCTTCATAGTCATCTACAGATGTAGACAATAGCATAGAATCGGAAAAAAGGGCGAAGCAATTTTTTCTCAAATATTGAAAATGCAAAATTACAGGCATTAACAATTACATTATGTATTGGCCAGGATTTGTGACGTGACTTTTGCAGAATTCCTTAAATTATAATAAGAAACTCGTAACCGTACCCAAATCATGTTTCGAACTAATTAGTTGAGACTATTTTAGACTTCACGTTCCCCACCACAGTAAGGCAGCGTGTAACAATGAAAACTTCCTCAAACTTAAAATAACTTTTTAACGATTAGACAGAAAATACGAAAAACCCGTTTTGGTGGTATTAAGGAGGAAGGAGAATGAGTGTGGTAATTGTTCTGCAGCTATTAAAATATTCAGACCTCACCCCCGTCCCCTAAAAAATGAAGTGTGGTGATACCACTTATAATAGATCAAATTAAAAGTAATACTGTAGAATATAACAAAAAAAAAAAAAAAACGGAACGACATCGATAAATTATTAACTGAGATACGAAGGAAAATGTAAATCCTTTAAGTTAGTAAGTTGGGTTAATACCTTGTAGGGTGTCTCTAGAAGGTATTGGTTTGGTTCAATATATCACTGATGTGTTCTTGTTGTTGGAAGGCGGCGCGGTTACCCGCAGCACTCAGGGCTAGTCGAGAGCTATTGGAAGAGACCCGTGCTATGCGCATAGGCCAAACACCCGTTCTAGGGGAAGCTCTCTAATGTCCTGGGGCAGAAGGAATGCTATACCCAGATGTTTGTGAGCCTTGACCATGAGGAAGGCACAACGACAGAGGATGTGAATGGAGTCCTCGTCATCGTGTCCGCAAAACCTGCACCTTCTAGTGTCACTAAGGCCGATAGTGTTAAGGTGCTTGTGGAGATGTCTATGACCTGTCCGCAGTCCTGTGACAATCCCTATGCTGTTACGACGTAGCGCAATTTGACTTGGTTGTTCTGTCCCAATAGGGTGTTCTCACATATTTTTTTTTAAATACCAAAAAATTGAGTTTTCCTTCCCTATTATACATATATCTAGTTAAAAAAATTACAAACATTTGCATAACCGAAAAAAAGTGAGTTGAAATTTAAATTAGCCATTTGGCGCGCAAACGCGTCTACTACGGCAGACATATTTCTGACGTCATCAGGCATATAAACAAACAGTTTGACAGGAAGCTATCAACATCAGTCTTATATTTCTATTATAATAAAGATCAGCGAGTATGGTAATAAGTTTTTTTAAGTATTATTATGAAGTACTAGTTATATTGTATGTTTTAAATATATATAAAAAGTTCCAGTTCAAAATTTGTAAGAAACAAACACTAAACGGGTGCCATTTATATGCTTAATGACGTCACTTGTGTTTCGGTTCCCGTTTAAAATAGATCCTTTTTTTAAATTTTCTAACTTTGATTTTATTATAAAAAATGCAAAATTTACATTTTTAACACATTACAACTTCTTTGTGGGTGTATTAGGTACTAAGTATGTATAGGTTTATAACTTGATTGGTCACATACGGAAAACACCCTATTGGGCCAGACCATTAATACACTTTAGGGCCGATCTGGAGGTGATCTTGTAGGAGATCAAGGCATATAAAGCCGCCTGACTGTCGGTGCATATCTGGATATGCCGATTAGAATGCTGCTATCATTCACTGATGAATATCACTGATTTAAAATGTCCCCATAGATAAAAATTCACGGGAGTAAGAAGATCTGCGGATCTAGCGGGCCATTCTATACTAGCTCTCCGACCTATCTATCTATTTCGGTATCATCTATTGTCCAAATACTCCCTCACAGGTCTGAGTATGAGGTCATGCGCTATCCTGCTGGAATATAGATTCAGGATAGTGGTATACACAGTGGTTCAGAGAAAACATAGTGGTATACATTTTTATTTACATAGTATAAACAAAATTCTTTATTTCATCATTCGGTGAATCCTTAACAAACTCACTATTCTTTGCTTTATTATCCTGATTGATGTTTCCTTTTCCGTTATCCGTTTGTATTATGTATAATTTCTTACATCTTATGTATTTTCTATTCTCTCACAACTACTGTGTTTTCAATGCTTGTTTTCGTTTTAATTTCACAGGTATTTTCTATATTTATTCGTTTCTGTTCTAAATTAAAAGAAAATTCAGTTTTAAGTCATCCTGTTGAAATATCTGATGTAAAATATTACTTTTCACTAAAGTTAATCAATTAAGTAACATAATCACGTTCTGCATAGGTTTGAAATTTACAAAAAAAAACAGCCTCAATTTAAATTGTGTATGTCTTACAATCAAGAAAACAAATATGTAATGAACATATTCATTTATACCTCTTATATGTTGTGTGGTTTATTAGTGAGACGAGAATAAAGTTGGCACCAATTTTTTTTTCGTTCACTTGAACGGTCAGCATATTTATTGTTAAATAATATGAGAGCAGGTATCTACCTAAAATATGTCCCTAAAGTAATACACATTTTAAATGAGTACCTATATAATATTTTAAATAAATTTCACATTGGTTTGGAATGATGTGACTAATTTACTACTACCCATTTTTCTATATACGTGAATCGTAAAAAAAATATTTTTTTTTATATAGGTCAGTTGTCCTTCACAATTAGAACAACTTTTGTTTATAACTTTTTCTTCCTAAAAGAAACATTTAAAAGTTACAAATACAAATTGACTTATATTATGAAGTTGAGATTAATGTTTACTTGGTAAAGTCAAGTACGATAAATTGTCAATTCGACTAGTGTATGATTTCGCATTTTCGCATTTGCGCTCAACCGAATTTTACGTTTATATTTAGCTTTGTCGATATATTTCCGCATATCAATCAATTTGTATTTTAGTTTTTCACTGGAATATTTCTTTATAGCTTGTTTTAAGTACTGCTCACTTAAGTTTAGGGTTCATTCGTTATTTTACTTTTTCCTAGATTTTGTTGATGAATTAAATTTTATTTTGATTATATTTTATTCTTACATTTAGTTTAAATATATGTTAGTTGGTTATTTCATAAAAAAACTTTAGGGATCCTTATTTATCCGTTATTTTATGTTTTCATAGGTTTTACTGCCTATTTAAATTTTATTTTGCTTAAATATTTTATTCTGCTTTATTCGTACATTTACTTAAATGTATTTTAAGTGATATATAATACTGGTTATTTGATAAAAAGTTTAGACCTTTTTTTCATTTTTTTACATTTTCTTTGTGTTTATTGCTTATTTTAGTTTCATTTTGCTCGTACATTTTGCTCGTACATATTTTATTCGTACATTTAGTTATTGTTAAGTGTTTTGTTAAGCTTCGTACTGCTTATTTTTATAAAACTTGTTATTGTATAAGTATTTACGTGAAAATGAGGAAATTTGGAAAAAATCCCATTACATTCACTGACATAGACAGTTTTTTAAAAGTTACGAAGTACTCTTTACAACAATTACTGTTTTGTGGGCTGAGAAAAAATAATTCTGTTTTGGCACAATTTTGTAGGTTTATGAAAATCAAAGATGGTATTAAAAATCGTTTGTTCATGTATAGACGCTTAAAAAGAACAGTCTCTGGAAATGAGAGTATGTTACATTTTGAAGAAAAAAATCTCGAAATCGCCGATAAAATAGATACTTTCGGTACTGACAATACTGATACAAATATTACTTATGATGTTAGGGCACATAAAACCGATCAGATGGAAAACAATGTTTCTAAAATAAGTGCTGAAGTATTTAAACAAAGGAGTACTGCACAACTTCAAATAATAGATGCTTGCAACATGGAATTAGTAAAGAGTGGTATCTTAGATCATGAGTTAAAAAAAAAATATTTGGAAAGTGGTTTATCTTCTAATTCAGAACAGATAGGATTAAATATAGCAACAACTTGTGAAATTAAAAAGGTACCAACAATTGAAAAGACAGTAGTTGGGGAAGAATATAAAGCATTTCAAATAGAAGACCATTACAACACAAACAATTTCAACCATCTGGATACAAAAGTAAAGATTGGTGATTTTGATAAGGACCTAGCACCCGATGAAAATGAAATAAAGAATTTTCTGTATATCATGTCAAAAAACGTAAGTCGCTATAATAATAATTTTGACTTGGCAAAAAATTCTGAAATGCGACACATTTATTTGAGAAAGAAATTAGAATCACTGGGAGTGTCTTGTGTTATAACATTTAAGGGATACGCTATTAAAGTTTATTAAAGTTTAATGAATATGCTGTCTGCAAGCATACGGACTGTAGATTTTATAAGTTTGTTTTTCAAGTGATGGATGATGATATCGTCACTATTATGATATACATTAAAGGGAAAAGAAATATCAATCACACAGAAGAACATTCTTACTGGTTAAAAGGTGCTGAAAGGAAGCTTGTTAAGGAGCAACTGAAAAACTCACTACCAAATGTTGTCAGGTATCAAGATATACGAGATGTTAATTCTGAACTAGTACAAGATGGAAACTGGCAACATTTAAGGTCACTTTCGGTTTATCAAAAGGCAAGATCCGAGGCCCTTGCTGATGGGGATAAACATAAAGATTCTTATATAGATTTGTTGCTAAGGGCAAAAGATGAATCAGCAGCAAAACAGTATATTCATTTTCCAGATGGAAGAACGTTAGTCTACCTGTATTCTAAAGAACAGATAAGTACTCTCATCAGAAAAGGTAAAAAAATAGATGTATATTTCGATGCCACTGGTTCTGTTGTCAGACCATCGGTTCATGAAAAGGGACACAGAGTATTATATTATGCTCTGGTGGTCAACGTGCAGTCTAAAATAGTTCCAATTGCGGAATTAATCAGTTCGAAACATGATTCGGCCACTATTACTAGCTTTTTATTGCATTTTAAACATTTTGCAAGAGTTACGTGTCACAAATCGTGGCCAATATTTAATGTCATTGTTACCGACTGGAGTTTCACATTAATGATTTCAGTTTGTCAAGCCTTTAATGATATGACGCTATACATGTACCTAAAAATCTGTTACAAATTTGTTACAAACTCCCTAGATGATTCAAGGTTTTCTTACGCTGTTGTTATAAAAATCTGTTGTGCACACTTTATAAAAATGGTTTTGAGAAAATTGGAGAAATTGAAGCAAAATAAAGACGTGAAGAATATAATAATAGATTCGATGGCAGTTTTATTACAGTGCTCATCTATGATGGAACTTCAACATCAATTCGAAAATTTAATCGTCCTTTTATTAACCCCATATTTTGACAACTCCGTGAAAAACGCGATTAAAGAGCTAGCGTCCGACTCATACATGAAAGCTGAACGATTTTTAGAATCGGGAGAAAAGGACGAATATAATTTTGACAAAGAAGACGATGATGAAACTGTGCGAGGTCAATACACTACTTCCCCATTTTTTTTACATTTTTTTAAAACGTATACTCAAGTTTCAACTGTAATAGAAACCACAGTTGGCGAATGTAATGAACCTCCTAACCGATACAAATCCGAAGAATTCGCCCAATATGTTCTTAAAAGGTTAATTCCTTTTGTACCATTGTGGACAGATATACTAGGTGCAGGACGATACAGTAATTCTAACGTCGAGTCCTGGTTTAAAATATTAAAAAACGAAGTTCTAAATAGCCAAAGTAACGCTAAAGTTGGTAGATTTGTAGCTCAAACCAAAGAAAGAATACAAACTGAAATAAAAAGCATTTATCTAAATATAGGACAAACGCCAAAAAATAAACAGAAAGAAGATGAAAAGAAAAGTAAAAATAAAGAAATCGATAATCCTGAAACTGAGGAGCAGTTGAAGAAAATAGTCAGGAAAAGGGGATTTCTTTACAAGAAAAATTTAAATGTATTGAAAAACCATTTACAAGTGAGCAAGAGTACAAAACCAGACACAGATATGAAGAATAAAGAGGAAGATGATATTAAAGAAACAATTCCCTTAGCACAGGGTACAGACAAAGAACAAGACGATACAATAACTAAGGACGCGCCAGAAGAGAGAGCTTGAGAATGGATTATTTTTTTGCAATGAATTTTATATGTCGTCTGCAATGAAATTTACTTTTTCCTTAGGAGTCTATAAATGTAAGAAATCTCAACAAAATGTCATGCTTTCTTCTGTCGACTACAAATCACTAATTTCATCACATAACACATACAACAATATTCCAAATGGAACAGGCAGGTGGTTAACGGATTTTTGTTTAGATGCGTTAGCTTACTCAATTCTAAAATACAGGTCAGATATTTACTATATAGATACCATTTCAACCCAAATTTTATTTAGTGACATTACGAAGAATTATACAACATTTATTCCATTTGTAATCCCTTTTAAAAATATTAATTTCGTTCTGCTTCCATATAATGCCAATAGCCAGCATTGGGCACTAATTGTTTTAGATTTACTGAAACGTAATATATATATTTTGAATCCTAGTAATACATATAGACTTCCAAAAAGCGAGATTCTGCAAAAGATTAAGAGGTTCTTTGGTAGTAGGGACCGTTTTCATACAGACGAAAAGCTGACCTGTAGAAAATGGAAAGTTTCAGACTTGCCTTTATATCCACAGCAAAATGAGGGCGATAGTATCAATTGCGGAATTTACGTCATTTTATATATACGTATTATGAGTGAAATTAATGATATTGACGATTTTAAAGGTAGCTTTTGTACCGATATTTTTGATCCTGAACGTTTCAGAATTACTCTTCAAAATATTCTTCTTCTTTCATCTGAAAATGTTTTTGACAAGTGTTTAAACTGTGGACGGTCCACTGAAGAACAATATGTGGAGTGTTATATATGCCATAGGTGGTTGCATCTTAAAAATTGTTCTCAAATAGATCCCAATATAGCTGTTACTACAGTGAAGCAATCTGACTTTACATTTAATTGTTTTTGCTGCATAATGTATGGACAAGATCCATTTAAAACACGAACAAATTCTAAACTGATTACAGTAAATGTTATAGAAACGGAATTTTTAATTTTACATTATAAAAATTATTTAATAGATGTTTTTATAAATAAAAGTCATAATGAAGAAGGGCGCAGATACAGAGAAACTTCTGAACCACACAAACACCTAAAATGGGACTATTCATTGGCATTTATTAGTTTCGACACATCTGTAAATATATTCAGGGGCATCATAAAACATACCAATATTCAAGACAACAATTTCATATGTTTTGTGTTATTGGGATTAATAAATACAAAAATAGTAAGGAAGTATTATGGTCTAACTGATCAGCAAGACATTGTTGAAAAATACAGAGAAGTGCACCAAATTGAAGAATTTCAATTCGAGTATCCAATACCTTACACGCTAGATCAAATATTAACAGAAATTGAACTTTAATGAATATTATAATATTCACTTTCACTATTCACAAAAATACCAGTACTATTTGGTAACTCATATTTATTTGGGTATTATGCCACCACTCAAAAATATTTTTGCCTAATCAAAAAACATTATACCAAAAAGCATCTTAACAATAGAGACGAAATTAATCAGTTTAACATGTTTCCGTTTCGAAAATTTATCCTTTTTCACCACCAAAACTTTAAGTATGACTGACGTATAGTATACTAAGACAGTTTGTAATTTATTTTGTTTATATACTTTCAAATGGCATATTAAATATTATTCAATATTTATTCCATTAAGACTTACCTCGTCTTCCAGAAATGATAACCAACAGCTATCAAAATGTGGATAAATATTGGAGACACACTTCTCTCCATTTCACAAAATTTTCGCCGATCCCTTTAGTTTTCTTTTTATATTGTTTTGTTTTTTAAAAATCGATAGCTGTTGATATCAATTCTGAAAGATGAGGTAAGTCTTAATAGAATGAATATTATGTATTTCGTATCACTGACGTAGTTTTCCACATAACACCAAAACACTATACTACACTCATGCTATGTATTTCGTGCTATAATTGTTTGTTGTAGCTGATTGTTAATTAGCTTTTTGGAGTGAGATTTCTTGTTTTGGCTAAAATATTTTTCAAAAAACCAACCTGTCACTGATTCATCGGGGCAGGCGGTAGATTTATTAATTTTTAGTATTTTTCAGTGGTGGCATAATACCTAAATAAATAAGATTAATTAAACAATGCCACAAATAAATACTTTCATACATTAACCAGTTGATGATTCATCACTTTATTCTTTAACATTAATAATTACAAATTTAATTTAACATATGACGTGTATAAGCCTCGGACGTAGATCCTCAATTTTTCTGTTTCTATCGTATTTCCTATATCTCTAATATGGAAATATTAGTATTTCCTATATCTCTGATATTTTGGAAAATCCGCGACAATTATATTTGTAGATTCTGCGAATTTTTTTATATTTTAGATAGAAAAAATCGTTTCGCCCTCGTAGACCCTGAATTTTTCAGATTCTATGGTATTTTCTATATTTGTAGACATCTATGAAGACACGGTATTATGGAAAATCCGTGACAATTATATTTGTGGATTCTGCGAATTTTTTTATATTGTAGATAGAAATAATCGTTTCGCCCTCGTAGACCCTGAATTTTTCCGATTCTATAGTATTTTCTATATCTGTAGACACCTATGAAGACACGGTATTATGGAAAATCCGTGACAATTATATTTGTGGATTCTGCGAATTTTTATATGTTTCAGATAGAAAGAATCGTTTCGCCCTCGTAGACCCTGAATTTTTCCGATTCTATGGTATTTTCTATATCTCTAGACATCTATGAAGACACGGTATTATGGAAAATCCGTGACAATTATATTTGTGGATTCTGCGAATTTTTTTATATTTTAGATAGAAAGAATCGTTTCGCCCTCGTAGACCCTGAATTTTTCCGATTCTATAGTATTTTCTATATCTGTAGACACTTATGAAGACACGGTATTATGGAAAATCCGTGACAATTATATTTGTGGATTCTGCGAATTTTTATGTTTCAGATAGAAAGAATCGTTTCGCCCTCGTAGACTCTGAATTTTTCCGATTCTATGGTATTTTCTATATCTGTAGACACCTATGAAGACACGGTATTATGGAAAATCCGTGACAATTATATTTGTGGATTCTGCGAATTTTTATATGTTTTAGATAGAAAGAATCGTTTCGCCCTCGTAGACCCTGAATTTTTCCAATTCTATGGTATTTTCTATATCTCTAGACATCTATGAAGACACGGTATTATGGAAAATCCGTGACAATTATATTTGTGGATTCTGCGAATTTTTTTATATTTTAGATAGAAAGAATCGTTTCGCCCTCGTAGACCCTGAATTTTTCCGATTCTATAGTATTTTCTATATCTGTAGACACCTATGAAGACACGGTATTATGGAAAATCCGTGACAATTATATTTGTGGATTCTGCGAATTTTTTTATATTTTAGATAGAAATAATCGTTTCGCCCTCGTAGACCCTGAATTTTTCCGATTCTATAGTATTTTCTATATCTGTAGACACCTATGAAGACACGGTATTATGGAAAATCCGTGACAATTATATTTGTGGATTCTGCGAATTTTTATATGTTTCAGATAGAAAGAATCGTTTCGCCCTCGTAGACCCTGAATTTTTCCGATTCTATAGTATTTTCTATATCTGTAGACACCTATGAAGACACGGTATTATGGAAAATCCGTGACAATTATATTTGTGGATTCTGCGAATTTTTATATGTTTCAGATAGAAAGAATCGTTTCGCCCTCGTAGACCCTGAATTTTTCCGATTCTATGGTATTTTCTATATCTCTAGACATCTATGAAGACACGGTATTATGGAAAATCCGTGACAATTATATTTGTGGATTCTGCGAATTTTTATATGTTTCAGATAGAAAGAATCGTTTCGCCCTCGTAGACCCTGAATTTTTCCGATTCTATAGTATTTTCTATATCTGTAGACACTTATGAAGACACGGTATTATGGAAAATCCGTGACAATTATATTTGTGGATTCTGCGAATTTTTATATGTTTCAGATAGAAAGAATCGTTTCGCCCTCGTAGACCCTGAATTTTTCCGATTCTATGGTATTTTCTATATCTGTAGGCATGTATGAAGACACGGTATTATGGAAAATCCGTGACAATTATATTTGTAGATTTTGCGAATTTTTATATGTTTTAGATAGAAAGAATCGTTTCGCCCTCGTAGACTCTGAATTTTTCCGATTCTATGGTATTTTCTATATCTCTAGACATCTATGAAGACACGGTATTATGGAAAATCCGTGACAATTATTTTTGTGGATTCTGCGAATTTTTACATGTTTTAGATAGAAAGAATCGTTTCGCCCTCGTAGACCCTGAATTTTTCCGATTCTATGGTATTTTCTATATCTCTAGACATCTATGAAGACACGGTATTATGGAAAATCCGTGACAATTATATTTGTGGATTCTGCGAATTTTTGTATATTTTAGATAGAAAGAATCGTTTCGCCCTCGTAGACCCTGAATTTTTCCGATTCTATAGTATTTTCTATATCTGTAGACACCTATGAAGACACGGTATTATGGAAAATCCGTGACAATTATATTTGTGGATTCTGCGAATTTTTTTATATTTTAGATAGAAATAATCGTTTCGCCCTCGTAGACCCTGAAGACATTTTTCCGATTCTATAGTATTTTCTATATCTGTAGACACCTATGAAGACACGGTATTATGGAAAATCCGTGACAATTATATTTGTGGATTCTGCGAATTTTTATATGTTTCAGATAGAAAGAATCGTTTCGCCCTCGTAGACCCTGAATTTTTCCGATTCTATAGTATTTTCTATATCTGTAGACACCTATGAAGACACGGTATTATGGAAAATCCGTGACAATTATATTTGTGGATTCTGCGAATTTTTATATGTTTCAGATAGAAAGAATCGTTTCGCCCTCGTAGACCCTGAATTTTTCCGATTCTATGGTATTTTCTATATCTCTAGACATCTATGAAGTCACGGTATTATGGAAAATCCGTGACAATTATATTTGTGGATTCTGCGAATTTTTATATGTTTTAGATAGAAAGAATCGTTTCGCCCTCGTAGACCCTGAATTTTTCCGATTCTATGGTATTTTCTATATCTCTAGACATCTATGAAGACACGGTATTATGGAAAATCCGTGACAATTATATTTGTGGATTCTGCGAATTTTTTTATATTTTAGATAGAAAGAATCGTTTCGCCCTCGTAGACCCTGAATTTTTCCGATTCTATAGTATTTTCTATATCTGTAGACACTTATGAAGACACGGTATTATGGAAAATCCGTGACAATTATATTTGTGGATTCTGCGAATTTTTATATGTTTCAGATAGAAAGAATCGTTTCGCCCTTGTAGACCCTGAATTTTTCCGATTCTATGGTATTTTCTATATCTGTAGACATGTATGAAGACACGGTATTATGGAAAATCCGTGACAATTATATTTGTAGATTTTGCGAATTTTTATATGTTTTAGATAGAAAGAATCGTTTCGCCCTCGTAGACCCTGAATTTTTCCGATTCTATGGTACCTATTTTCTATATCTCTAGACATCTATGAAGACACGGTATTATGGAAAATCCGTGACAATTATATTTGTGGATTCTGCGAATTTTTGTATATTTTAGATAGAAAGAATCGTTTCGCCCTCGTAGACCCTGAATTTTTCCGATTCTATAGTATTTTCTATATCTGTAGACACCTATGAAGACACGGTATTATGGAAAATCCGTGACAATTATATTTGTCGATTGAGCGAATTTTTCAATATTTGAAATAGAAAAAATCGTTTCACACGTTTCACTAAAAACAATTTTAGTTTGTTAATAGTACCCACATAGTAATGCCCTTCTCATTTAATGCACAGCCACATCTAAATTTTAAATAAATACAGAAATTTTAAATTAATTTTATTTATTTGCAATAATGAACTGGTCCGCTGTAAAAACTCATTTCTCGAATCTGAATCCGTGTCTGTCTTCAGCCACATACAAAAATTCTACCATGTCTAACTACGGTGAACCAATGGAAGATTAAGCTTATGAGACCTCAAAGTTTCGATTCGTGGTTATTGATACATCGAACCAAAAAAAAATACCATAATAAAACTAGGTACTTTCCATTCCAGGAAGAAAAAAAATTCACTCCATAAAAAAACAGGAGCTAGGCGACTGCTTTAAAAACAAGCATAGTCAACCCTTTCATAAAAAGCCTAAAATTTTAATTACAATAATTAATAAATGCCTAGAGTACTTAATATATAATATTTTATCTTACCCATTATACAGGGCTTTAAAACCAACGCCATGTGGAGTTCAAAAAAGAAAATGCATAATAATCCAGCTTACGCTGTTTACAAAAATACATAAGTATTTTATACTATTGGTTTAGAAACAATCCCACATCTGTCCATTGTAGACTACTTGTATTAACTATAATACCAATAATTCCGAACCAATTTGCAATTTACTTGAAAGCGTCTGTATCGTTCGACGACCCACGAGAAAAGAGATCGATATTTATATTTTAGCCGTTTGCTAGAGCATGGATTTTTAAAATTTTATGCGCAGACTCGCCTGCGACACTGAGTTCATAAAATAAACAGAATGACATGTACATGATGTACAATGATCTATGTGCGAATTAGAGCAACACGGAGTAATAAGGAGTAACTCCGAATATTGTTCAGCCACACATTTCTACGAATACAAAGGAAACACAAGAATAATATGTTATCAGCCGATAGCTTTTTAAGAAAAATTGACAAGATAACTAGTGATCTGTTTTGACGTAAGGGTGAAGAGGTGCAATGAGGAGGAATAATGAGTAACTCCAAATCGCTCAACTACTACACATTCTCACTGATAGAAGGAGATGACTAGTCCTCTGTTAATGATGATAAATGAATAATGTAGATATCTAAACAGTAAGGTATACAAGGTAATTGAGACAAAGGATTGAAGTTAACTAAATTGAATTTACACAGTGAGCCAAATAAGTAAAACGGTATTATTGATGCACACTGAAGTATAAATCTCTGCTACAAGTTGAATGACAATTCCAACCGTAACATATGCCATAAAGGCAGTGGAAAAATGTTTGTTCTGTGCTATTGCTTTCAGGGCGAACAGTATTTGGCGACCTTTTTGTGCGACATACTCAATGTGTATTTTCCAGTCTAATCGTGAATCAATCTTTACGCCCAAAAAAGAAGTAGGTACTACTGACCGATGTCATGACGTCACTACCAGCGGTAAGGATCACCTCATTATTACTCTTTTGGTAAGTAAAATTCATTATTTGAGTTTTTTCTTTATTTAATTTTAGATGGTTAATATAATATGGAAATAATTATCCAGAGAATCCAATGTACTGACCACTTTTTGTTTTAGTTGCTTTTCACTTTGATTTCCAACAATTAAGGAGGTATCGTCCAATAAAAATCCTTGGGTATCGCCAGCATACATAATTAGGCGCGAGAACAATTGCTGGTGCTAGCCGCATCTCTCTAGCCGAAAATTTTACAGAGGTTTTTTGAAAAGGCGTAAAAAAAGTTGCATCCAGCGGGAATCGAACTTGCTAAATTCTGCACTTTGATGTTTGAAATTGTTATGGATGTTTGGAATTCGGTTAACGTAATTTAACCTAGAGTTAACTAACTACAAGTTTAGAACGTGAATAGTTTTTCATAAAATGTTCGATGTAAATCACATTATAAACTTATAGATAGCTTAACTACTGGTTAAACCGAGTCAACCAAGCATTGAAAGACCGAAAACCGACCCTTATACCATCAGCCACCGCGTCACTCGTTATTGTTTGACGCTGAGACAACAATGTAAACTGTACCTACCTGTTAACCTGAAATAAATTTTTACCGATATTCTAATTGGAAAAGCATTTCGCTTCAGTATTTTGGTAATCAGAAGTGTTTGGCAGTCAGTAGGTACTATTGATTCCGTTAGCAATATTTCTCATAGGAAAAATACCTAAAAAACCTACAATTACGCGATAACGCCGGTGCTTTCCGCATCTCTTTCGCCGAACGGCGATCGACGAAAATTTTGAAGAGGTTTTTTGAAAAGGCCTCTAAATGGGTAGGAAACGGGACGAAAATACGTCTAGGTATAGGAGAAAGGCTTGGGACAACCTTCGGTCACTCGCGGGAATCGCTTCAAGATCCCCGCTCGGAGGAGCTAGCTTAGAAACTTGGTCGATTTGGCGACGGAATTTGTAGCGAGACAGAATTGACGCGTTTTAATATATGGATGGAAATATGGATTACTATCATTAAATTACACAGCCACATAATTTAATAAAGTGATTTTCCTCAGCATATATTATGTTTATACAAATTGTCACCAAATATATAAATGCAAAATTCAATCCAATACTTCTCCTGGTAACAGTAATAAAAAGTTAAATATAGGTGAATACCGTATACCACATTAGTGCTAGCAGTTCAAATAGCTAACTTTAGATATAAGTGGGTATATACATACTAACAATAACTATATATAGTGTTTAAGTTAAAACAAAATATATTTAATAGGAACTGAATCCTACTTGATTTTTTTTTTTTTTTAATTATACATAAGTGAAATAAATATTGGGTTAAATGAAGAGATCTAATAAATCTTAATAAAAACAAGGGCACAACACCAGCGTTAAATTTATAATTATTGATCTTGAAAATTATGATCAGAAGACAAATGTTGTCCATTTGTAACTTTCTTATTATTTAATTACTTTTAATAAGTAATTTTTGGTAAAAAATTATGATTTTATCGCGAAGATGTGCAACCGATTTGAACTTCGATTTGTTTTAATTTTATAAACCTACTTCTTTTTTGTTTTACATTTTTCCTTTCATGTACATATACTTACTTGTTTGATATGTGGCTGAACTCATAATATATAAACTATTGGAAAGTAGAATTTCTAATGTTTGTAGTGGCGAGATACAGTGATATACACCGTAGTGCCCTCTTTGGGTCTTTGCTACTACCTGTCTGACAATTATTGTCTAATTGACAGACAGATAACGATCTGCAGAAAAGCAGGTGGCATTACAGCGACCTCTATTGTCTTTGAGGAAGACAATCCTACTTATTTATTTATTTGGAGGTGCCGAAAACAACTACTCCACGGGAAATATGGAAATATGAATCCACCGTTATTATACACTTATATATGTGAACTTATACACTATAGGCATTGTGCAGCTCCACCAAAGGTATGTTCACTGACAATGGCCGCATTCAGGGAACCGCAGCGCTTTAGCGCTTTATTCAAATAGCTGCAGCGCTGTATTAAAGCGCTGCAGCGCTTTATTAAAGCGGTAAAGCATATATTTTTCCCGCTGAATCGCTGAATAGTTCCATCAAGCGATAAAATTAAAATAGTTTAGGTTTACGTCTATGGGTTTACGCACAAAATATCTATGGATAATATTAATTATTATTAATATTAATTACAAAATATGAATTACTGAAAATTATGTCACTTTAAGCTTGCGTTTAAAATGTCGATTCAGGGAACGTGAAGCGTTAAAACGCTGAAGCGCTGGAGTGCTATGTTTCCCTGAATGCGCCCAATACTCAAACTATCAGGGAGGTCAGAAACAAGGGGCTGGTATTCATTCAGCAAAGGGTTTTGAAAACAAAAAGAGGAAACAGAACGGCAGGATAATTTGTTTTAAAAGGACGGAATTCTTATGTTTAAAGCAACTGCTAGTTCGACAAATTGTATGTGACTAGTTAAAGAAATAATAAAATGGCACTTTGAACACAGATATATTAAAGAATGATTATTACAACTAAAATCCAACCAATCAATGTAGAACCTGATCAATGACTGATTAGTTGAAAATTGTTAATTACTACAGTGAAGATCTTAAACAATGAATAAAATAAAACGATTTTAAATTAGCCGATCTTTACAATATCTTCTTATTAAGAATAACAAAAATTTATTCAGTAGGGCTCTTTAACAACTTCAATACCTCGATGCTTCTGACCTAACAGATATTCTCACCCTTAAAATTTGTACTTATAGAATCCAGGCGGCGGTTTGGTCACAAGTTGAGACTTTGTTGGCTACTAAGGCTATAGCTTAACCACTCTTATTATAGTCTTATAGTTATAGAAATGTTTGGAAGTTGGAGCTCTAGTCCACTGAGGGTGGTAGTGGTGGTAGCGAAATCCAGTCCTGAACTATCCGGAATCAAGAATTGCGAGATGGATGCGTCCAAATTATTCTTAACTGCAGAAGAGGAAGATCTTCTGACGTCGGTCTTCACCAAACTTGTCTCAAGGCGGTACATACAAAGAAACTGTGTGTATTAACATTACCCCCTGAATTTCAAATATACAGTGTTATTCAGAACTTATCCATAATAAAATTTGGGGATGTTCAACATACATGTACAAATGTGGTAGTGCAAAAAAAAATTTTTTTTGGCGGCTTTTGAAAACTATTTAAAAATTTGTCATGGCACGCCGCTGGATACTGGTCCACTGTAATGGAGTGACCTTGGGACTGACAATGCAAACTGGCTAGCATGAAAAAAACTTCGGAAGTTCTGAAAGTATACAGACACCCGGCGCAAAAAAGATTTGCAGCGTTTTTACTTTAAAATAAACTTAAAGATAGATAGATCTGACCAAAGTGACGTGTCTTTAAAATGAATAAAATTTTATTACACTAATTTTGAAGAATTGCGCTACTTGATTACTAGGTATTAGAAACATGAAATTTATAAAAAATTTGCACATACCTACCTGTTGGAAGTAATTTCGTCGAATTGCGTGCAGATTTTCCAGTGCCCAAACGTGTGTATTGTGAATATTCTGAATTCCATTTCGAGCAAATAAAGCTTCATCTGTAACTAGTACATCAGCAGTAAATTGGGGATTTTCAGCATTTTGCTGCAACAACCACTCACAAAACCTAACGTCGATGTGTCGATGTGTCGGTGTGTCGATTGGGAAATCGTTCCGCATACAAACGCGAAGCTGCCAATGAATTTTGTTCAACTTCGCCATAAATAAGAATCATGTCGATTAACTCAGCATTACTGTACACATGAGCCATTTTGAAAATTGAAAACACCCGCACTGCGAGAGCGACACACATAGACTGATAGACAATAGAGATATTATCCCCACTCCAATTTGATTCGCTCGGAATTAACCAGGCGTTCCAGGTACAAAAAAACGTGTTTACTGTTTTTTACTGTGGTATATCAGATGTCGTTGAAGTGAAGTACAGTTGCCCATCTACGTAGTCCTTTATAATAATATAACTTTAAACATTGTTTACGGGAAATCCTAATAGTTTTATTATAAATTTTTTGGTGATATCGATTTCTTATTTAAGGATGCACATATCCTCAAAGTTTTAGATATAAGTTCTGAATAACCCTGTATATAAATTAAACATTTTAAAAATGATAGTTTCACTAAGCTGAAACTCACTAATATACACTCCTGAGGGGAATGTACTGACTGGGCATAGGTGTCAGTTAATAAAGAAATTTGGTTACTGTTATGATAATACTGTGAATGAACACAGGGACAAACTAATTGAACAAGAAAAGAGAAAAAAACTGAAACACTCACACCTTAACAATGTATAACAATGTAATCATTCATGGTATCATCATAGATACTAGATTTATATATATTTTTATCATAGGAGGTTCAATTCCTTAGAAACCGTAACTAAATAAAAAAAAATCCAAATCAATAAGTAAAAAATAATCATGAAATTTCTATACATTTGTATAAAAATCATAATATATGTCTTGATAGTATATCAACTCGTCTTATTATAATCAAATATCGTTTCCCCACACCGGGGTGGTCCTTCGAATACAATACCTATAATTCACATTAACATTTTTGGTCCTTCGAGCCGGATATTTATCATTCACGTAACACTCGGTATAATGAAATCCAAACTTTGATTTCAAATAGACCTGATATTAAATATTTTATTCCAGCAACTATGCACTTAACATAGCAACAATTACACTTAGAGCCGTTTAAGATAAAAAAATAAAATATTTAAATAAAAAAATATACTATTGTCTGATCCAAACTTTTCAGATGATCATGTTCGATAATTCGAAGATATAAAACAATTATTGTGGCAGGTAAAACAGGATTATTTAATTAAGTAATATGTGAAATATTAGCAAAAGTTGTAATAAAGAGAATCTAAGTTATACCAGAAAATAATGTAAAGATAATAAGAATTTAGATGAGATAACTCAGATCTGTTCAGCTTAGAAACTAGCAGTCCTCTTCATTTTCTCGTTCCGACCAACTTAAGAATTCAGGTGTTAAGAAAGGTATATAGTTCAACCTAGCCAATCAGCATATTTAACAATTTGGAAACTTACAGCTAACATACAAGGTATTAGTGAATTACTGGTTAAATAAAAGTTAACTGAATGGAGTGAACATCCACATGTACATTACAGGGTCATAGCTAAATGAAACACCAACCTAAATAATTTTTGATAAATTCGTTAGAAAAACTCAAATTTAGTACCTACAGGAGTAACTACGGAGGTACATGAGAATCTATGTTATATTTTTAAATAGGTAATAAATAAGTAATTTAATTTTAAATATACTACTATATTTTTTGATAAATATTTTTCAATACCACTATGTACACTTACAGCTGCATACCGAGTTTCAACACTATAATACTGTTCACACCTTGTTTGGTACCTATCAATAATAATAGTATTAATAATAATAATAATAATAATAGTAGTATAATTGAGGAATATTAAAAATAAAACAGAAAGTTTATTACGAAAATATAAAATAACAAAAGCTTACTACAAAATATATATACATATACCTATATATAAAAAAGTCATTAATGCCAAAGAACTATAAACAATTCAAATTGCAAATACAGAACTATGGTGGTAACAGCTGAGCCATTAATATATAAATAATCTCACAATTCTCCTATAAATTTTTCTTAATTATGGAGATTTAACAAAATGACAAAAAGCTTTACACTTAAGCTTATAGCCCATAAGTTAGGTTAGGTTTTTAATTTACCTCCCACCCCATCAGATGAGACCATAATCACTTGACTTATCTTGAATTGCCTATATTCTACATTACAATGAATAAAAAGTATACATTTAAGTGCGGACTATCTAAATATATTATTGTATAATTTCATCTGTTGATATTAAATAAAAGGTATTTAAAAAAACGTGTTCTTTTAGTATCACAGGCAATTTGATGCATACAAATTAAAACCAAGTGAAAAGAGACAAATATATAATGTGATTGATATCTACCTCAAAGGTCAGTATATCACTCTTGCTTACTTTGATCAAAAATATTTTATAGAAGCATATTTCTAAAAATAAAACACACATTTTAAAACTATCTTAAGTTAGGTTCAAAACTGAGAGGCCAGAAAACCAGACCCTTAACCGCAACCATGTGGTCTATTGTAGCCCACACCTACTTATATTTCACCCAACAGGTCCAGCCTCTTAATGAAGCTGATCACCTTATCGGGTGAGAACTTATTCAGATCCTCTGGCAGAAGTTATCCTTTGCCAAATAAAGAGTATCTGATCCTTTCCCCAGAGGGGCAGGTGCATAATGTGTTCTGCCGTTTCATCATCACAAGCGGCACTCACTATTTTCTGCTAGGCTGAATTTGTACAATGATATTTTAAACGGCAGTATATAGGCCAATTAAAATTCGTAGGTGCAACCTCCTTAACTCCTAGGGTTGTTTAGTTCTTGTTTTTTATGAACGCCTTCGAATAAACTAATCTTAATAGTTCTTGCCAGTACTGGAGGATTTGCCCCTTAGCCCAGGTCAAGAAAGTTGCTTTGGCAGTACTCGAGGATATGCCAAGCATTGGTTCTGGTCCGATAAATTCAGAAGTAGCACCCTCCCTGGCTAGAGAGCCGGCTGCTTCATTCCCTTCATGGCCAAAATGGCCTAAGACCCAGACCAGAGTTACTAAAAATTATCTTAACATCTACAGAGTACACTATATATTTCTGGCAGAACTTAACCCATCATTTTTAAGTACGACACCCTGTATATTATAATATTTTCGAATTCTTCATTGAACTTTGAATTCAAACATAGGTATAGTTTGTACAAACATATGATTGTTGAGATATGAATAACATCTTGAGTTATTCAACTATTTTCAAAAATTTTGATCGCATCGGTCCTATTTAAAAAATGTATATCTTCTGAACCGAGCTCTTTTAATTAAGTGCACTTGTCTTGCAGGTATTATAGTTCGTAACTATTATGGAATACTATGGACAGAGTTGTTCTTTCAACACAATCGTCAAGGCATTCTGAAATAATTAAAAACCACCTCCAGGAGATAATGGCACCCAAATGCATTAAATTTCAAATAACTCAGAAAGTATCTGTTTTAGGTATAGAAAATGTAATATCTATTTCGAAGATAATTGAATTTCTTGTATGATAAGATAATCAAATTTGATATATTCCATTTAAAAAAATTGACTTATTTCGGTTCAAAATTTTACAAAATTGATAACCCTGTGGCATCACCCTGTATAAGATTTTAAAGTAGTTCGATAATATTCACAAACTATAATACCCGCAAGACAAACTAGGTATGTTTGTCTTGCAAGGGCTAAGATTGAAAGAGCCAATAATCAGAAGATATATATTTTTTTTTTGAAATAGGGTCCATCAAAATTTTTTAAAATAGTTGAATAAATCAAGAGGTATAAAGAATTCAACAATGTTATAATATACAGGGTGTCATATTTAAATAAAATGGGTTAAGTTCTGTCAGCAAAATATAGACTACCTGTTGATGTAAAGACAACTTTAAAATGTGTGTTTTATCCCCACAAATATGCTCCTATAAAATATTTTTGATCAAAGTATGCATGAGCGATATACTGAACTTTGACGGAGATATCAATTTCACTGTATATTAAACAAACTAATTATTAGTCAAATTTTAAAATGTAAATTCTTTTAGAATTGTTGAAATAGATATGCTACCCAAAAATTAAAAATCTATTATGATGAGATATCTTATATTAAATAAGAAAATATACAGGTGTTTTTTTTTTGTACAATATGAACATGCAGTCTTCTGTTTGCATGTTCATGTAGGTACCACATGGCTACATATTTAGTGACTCCTTATAACACAAATTTCTTAAATTATTATCAATAATTGTCTACTATATTTATATCATAATAATTCATAATATTATATATAATATATCCTCCCCTATCTTTAGTCCCGCATAGTGTATTTCATAAATATTGAACATTTAGAACACTTCTACCACAACTAAGTACATAAATATTAATTTAAAATATAGTAGGTATTTAAATAACACTAAAAAAACAATATGTATGTATGTCAAAGTTTCAGCAAAAAACGGTAAATGTTAAAATTAATAGAATCAAGTAAATATCAATTTTTTCAATATTTTAAGACAATTGTTTAATGCTCTGGCTCTACTTCAGGTTACACTTTAAGCTAGGGTTGCCAACTACAAATATCAATTTGTAGGGACAAGTCTTTGAAAAAAGTGGACTATTATATACGAAAACGGGATACCCTATATTTTCAAAAATCTTTTTTTGTTCGAAATGTTTTCAAAAAAACGCTCCTTTTGACGTTATTACTTTTGTCAAAATGTAAATCCAGGGAGGGCTACGATTTTTTATACCCCCGATTTTCACAAAAATCATTTAGCGATTTTTTAGACAACAACGCTAATCAGATCCCGTAAAAACCACCAGTTACCAAATTTAAACAAAAAAATCTAGAGGGTGTTCAGTTCTACACAGTGTTAAAATTGAGAACTTCAAAGGCACCTGGCGAGTCACGTGTACCATGGAATTATTTCAAAACAGTTGAAGAATTAACAGTACCACCCAAAATGTTGGACGAAATTGGAAGAAGGAATATACAGGATGTTTTTCTCTACAGCGTCTGAAATTTGTTACGTTTTTCGATTTTTATGATGGCATGATGGTCAAGTTTGCCTTGGATTTTTGAAACAATGTTACTAAATGTAAAATAACTTTATTTTACATTTTACAAGGCTATATTTTTTGTGAAAATCGGGGTATAAATAAAATGGTAGTCGTTCCTGGATTTGCATTTTGACAAAAGTAATAACATCGAAAGGAGTGTCTTTTTGAAAATATCTTACAGCATAAACTGTTTATCGATTTGTATACACTTAAAAATAGACACTATATATATACAGGGTGACAGGGTGTTGCACGTAGTCCTTCCATTAAACGTTTCTAGAATACTACGCTACTACTGGAATTCTGAAAATTTATATACTGGGGTCTCACAATTTTCTATCGATTAAAAATATTGCAGGTGACGTCACACTACCGGTTCTAACGGAAGTAAACATCAACTCGCTTATTTCAAATGGAATGTACTATTTTTTATTTCATTTTTGGATTCTACGTCAAATTTAAAGGTAAGTTTCAAAAGAATTCCCTATCCCTAAACTCAATCGTTTTTGAGATATTTTGACTTTTTCAAAAATATTGGAAAAAACATACCTACTTACGCTTAATCGGTTCTATCTCTTCTAGTTTTGAATCTAGAGGGCTAAAATTTTGGACGAGAAATACTAAAAGGTATCCAATCATCTGAAGTATTTGAAAGTTGATGCAAGTTACACAGGGCGTCGAAAAAACACCGACCAATTGTGTCAAATTGAAAGTTCAATAACTCGTTTATTTTAAATACAACACCCTATGTTTTATAATGCTAATGGATGTAGCTTTTAATTCTCTTTCGATTGGTATTAGAATTCCCTATATCTAAATTCCACCGATTTGAAGATATTTGGACATTATTGCTGCAACGAAAATAATCCGACAGAAGTCTTCTTTGTTCGGCGATTCAAAAAGCATGACAATTGCGCGACGTTCGTAGTTAACAGCGAGACGCGGGGCTTAAAATTTGGAGCATCCCTCTAAAAGTGTAACGGTTGGCAACCCTACATTAAGCAGTAGGTCTATAATTTGAATAATTGTTGTGCTTTTCATGCATTTTATACATTTTTACTGCTTTATTAATTAGTTGAACCTATTGGTTTGCTGGAAAATGTTTTTAGTAAATATTATAGGTAATACTTTAACTCCTTTATTTAAGAAATGTGTCCTAATCTCTAATAGCATCTGTAAATTAGAGGCTAGGAAAAAAATAGTAGGTATTTAGCCAAATTTTCATCAGCAACATTTCATATCTTTTTGAATCTGTTTTTTTAACTAAGAAAAGTATAAAAACTATTACAAGCAGTAAAAATCTAGTAAATTGAAGATAAGTAGTCTTTTATGAAATGCCAGTACAAGCAGTTATTATATTTGTTTAGAGAATAACTGCCTATAATGGAAAGCGAGCAATTACTATGTGTACTAGCCATAACTAGTATATTTAAATTGTTATAAAAATGGTATATACAAGTATAGTGTGTAGAAATACAAGAGGTACATTTTAAAATTATTTTTAATTATACAGGGTGGCCTACTTAAGTGCGGCAATACAAAGTTAGGTATCTCTTTTTAAATAGCACAGCCTGATATTCTTACATTTTTGAGTTACTCTTATAACCAATTTTACAATATATTTTAACCATCAGTTTAGTGATTATAAGTTTAGAATGAGAATTTCTTTAACATATTATCTACAACTACGAACATTCTAAACTTATAGTTAGTTAACTATCGGATAAGTAACGGTAACCAGCTATTGTGAAACCAGGCCTTATAATGTTGGAACTACCTTTATTAACATTCCCTTTACCTAACTCGAACCTTTTCAAAGATAATGACCAATGTATATTAAAAAAAACTAAACTTGAGACTATAACGTCATGTACTTACTTCATAATATTTTGAATTTTTTGTAATAAAATAAGAAAAAATATATAAAATTAATTTTACATTCTACTAGTCAAAAGACAGTTTTTCTCAACTAAATCTGCATGAGAATAATCCATTTTAAAATGTATGTAATTATGTTATGATAGAATTAAATGATACTTTGACAATCAATTCAGTGCGAAAAAAGTATAATTTACTCACTATAGCACCTTTTGGCAACATAAAAAGACATAACAACTAAATTAACTACCACCAACAAAAACACATAATGCAGTGTTTGATGGTGACTTTTTTTGCAGAATAATATATTATTCTTGGTTAATTTTAAATTTAGCATATAGTCAAAATAAATTTTAACTTTGGGTGCAAAACTAACGCCCTAGCACTAGCACAAACTTAAAAAAAACACATTGTTGCATTTTAGTCCTCTATCACAAACAACCTGCAGAATATAACATTAGCAAATTTAGTATATCTGAAAAGATTTTTTTAATGCACTATCAGAATATGAAAAACATACAGGGTGTGCCATCTAGAATTTTTCAGAAAAATTATAATTCTCAAATGACATCGCCCCGTAAAACATAGAGCAAAGAGTTTTGGAAGAAAAAATGAAGCCAACTGATACTTCAGAACTGTAAAATTTAATGGCATAATAAAGAAGTCCAAAGCATTATGAAATATATGATGTTACAGTCTCAAATTTACTCCTTTTTGAACATACATTGGTACAAACCGTTTCCAATATCTTGGAAACGGTTTGAGTTAGGTATAGGTAATTTGAACGAAAGTGGCCCTAGAATTATAAGAGACACTTAAAAATGTTAAAATATACAGGGTGTACCAATAAAAACATAACTTTGTATTGACGCGCCCAAGTAGGGCACCTTGTATAATCGAAAGTAATTTTAAAATGTGCTTCTTGTAATTCTGCATACTTTTGTATTTAACTTTTAAATAACCGAGTTATACCCTGTCCACGTACTAATGACTCTTCCTGGATAAGTGTATATTCACTTTATGTACACCAAAGAATATTACCTTTTTAAATGAAAAAGGTACCCTTGCAAACTAAATTTAGGTACTTTAAAAATACTGAAAAAAAATTTTTTTTAAATAGAAATATACTAGGACTTAAAAAATTCTACTTTATACGATTATTTTTTAAGTGCTTAAAATTCGTGAAAAGGCCTCTACACAATATTTATACATTTAATATTTATTTACACTTTTCATTCTTCAATAATTTCCCCTCATGACCCCAATTAATTATGGCCGTCTTATTATTGACTATGATAAAAATGGTATAAAAAGACCTATCTCTATTTAGAAAACTGTTTTGGTACTTCTTTTTACACATTATATATTACAATAATATACTTATAACTTACACCATTTACATGGAGCAAAATGAACTACAATGTATTACTACAAATACTTTTCAAATATAGGTACACCAATATACCTACTTTAGTTGTTAAAACTGACTGTAATAATGTGTCTATTCTCCAATTAGTGGGCAAAATAATTCAAAGGTATTCTACTTTGGAGCTTTAGGTATCAATAACCAAATGTGTTTTAACATGTTGTTTATACAATAATTGCTACCATACAAAATAGTTGTATTATTACAATCTGTTACAGTAGCATAATAAACCATTGTCTTTATAATGTATAAAAATAGTAGGTGGGTAGTAGATACTACTCTCCGCAAACAAAAAATTACTAATTCTTTTTGCTCTGCAAGATTCCTTCCATCACATATAAATAAATAATTAAAAATAACTTGAATTAAGTAGCTATATAATGGTTACATATTTCTGAATCAGTTTAGCTACTAAGACTTGAGAGAATATTCTGGAATTTCAGTTTATTACAAAAGTAAAACATAAATACAGCAAATTAAAATTCAATACCTAATTATAAAATATGCTCATTTTAAAATATCCTTTCTTTTATTAGATTGGTATTTTGGTACAAATTTTTTAAATATTAAATAAATGTATTAATGATTTTCTAGCTGTTTGATATCCTCCCCTAATGCACTACAAGATTTCATTTTGTTGCATTGACATATTTGTTATAATAATAGTGCTCGTTTCAAGTTTAGTGTAATTCTCAAAAAGAAAGAATGACATAACTACAGACACTGATGTTTAGAAGTTCTTACTCCTCTTCGGTGTAGTATAGCTATATCTAAATGAAAAAATCTAAGATGGTGTATGGATCTAGAACAAAATTAAATGAAAATGTGGGGAATGCAGTAGGTACCCTTCAGTAGCCAATTTTTGTATTTTCATGCACAATTGGGCAACATATATAGAGCTTCAGTTGTGCAATCAATACGAAGAGCTCTTGGGTAAGCTCTTGTAAACAATGATAGTAAGACGTATAAAAACAATGGGGTGGGTATTTTGTGGAAATATAATAAAACCATAACCAAATATAAACCAAAAATTTATACAATCATAAATTATTTCCTTTAGCTATACACTGTAAAGCAGCAAAAACTCCAAAATTCTTCTAATTACAGCACCAATTATTTTCTTTTTAATATATTTCCCACAAAATACATCCTGTGGTTTTTGTTAGTCTTGTAATTTTAATTGGTCTCATATTTAGTTTCTGCAATTTCCTATAAAGGAACCCTACCTTCTACCGAATCATACTTTACCGTCTTGTATATATGTGTTACCATATATTGTCAGGCAACTTTGCATTAAATCATTGTAACACAAATTTATCTTAATATTTTTGTGAATTACACAAGTAATGAGTCTTCATTCTCTAAGTGAAAAATAATTAAAAAGGGTTGAGGTCTTCAGTATCTCAAATATTTTTCCACTTCTCTCAATTATTGTAGTGACAAAAGTGGACCTGTTGAGCATATTTTTGACAGCTATTGTACCTCATGCAATACCTAAGTTAAAAAAAACTTTATTTGTTAGCATCCAAATGTTTTCAAGTTTGCCAGTAATTGGATATTTTATTATACATATTATTTTTTTTTATTATAAATAATAACTGGAGGGCTTAAGCATCATGTAAATTATACAAAACTATTATTTAAAGTTCTTCCCCCTTGCTTACAAACAATATTCTAGCAAGTACAAAAAGCTCAATGTCACTGTAGATCTTATCACTATTCAGTAATAAATAATAAATTTAAAATATCAGCACTTCAATATTATTTGAAATTTTAAAGCTTTGCAACTTATACAATTTTCGGGCAATTGGCGTTACTCTCCACCTACCTTCCTATAAATCCCTTGCCCACGTAAAGTATTAATTTAACAGAATTCAGTGTTCAAAAATGGTACTTCGTGGGTGGTTGTATTAATGGTTGTCAGTCTGTGAAACTCTCATCGCTTTATAACGTGATAAAAGTTACCAATCAGTCAGACCGGTTGCCGCCTTTATGGATACTTATATCACTACTAAAATAGTGATATCAACAACATTGGTGATAAGTATATTTATATATTTATATCTTATTTTCTAACAATTTTCATTAATATTCCTATGAAATGGCGTCTAAAAACTGAATCAGTCCAAATGATCCAGCTTTTGAAGAGACCATTTTGAAATAGTTACATGAAGAAAATAATGTGGATGAATAAAACCTGTTGAAAAATGGGTAGTAACATAATTCAAATATTGAAAATGATCAAATGTCAATAAGTAAGTGACAATGATATCCAGTCTGAACAGGTAAACTAGTTCTTCTGAAAATAACTATGTATAATGATGCCTGACCAAGAAGCTAGTTCTTCTGAATCTAACAATGACGAATAGGAAATAAAAATTATCTACAAAGGTAAAATTCCGAAAAGAAAAAAATGCAAGAAATCGACTAAAAGAGCATATACATGGAGCTCTAAAGAACCAAATCAAGTTATATGAACAACAAAGGACAATATAATTATAAATTTAGCTTATCTGAGGCAACCTGCTATTGCTTTGGGTGAAAATTAAATCTGAAGTTAATCTGAAACAACAGTCATAGATATATCAGAGCTGACAATTGGTTTATGTCCATAGAATTAATTGCCAAAATGAAAAAGAAACGTCATACCATTGGGAACAACAGTCATGTGGAACCATTAAAAAAATAAAGGTGAAATATCTCAACAGTTTCTGCCTTCAAATGACAGGAAAGTAGGGTCGACCTTATAGGGCTTCTCACTCGATAATATAACACTAATATCACATACCTCTAAAAAAACTAAAGCCGTCCTCCTTGTGCCCTCTATGCATCATATGTCCAGAAAATGGATTTTCTGCAAGGTTATTTAATTACTAAGGAATTATATATTCAAATGTTTTCATTTGTATTATACAATCACAATATAATTAAAATAAGTTTAAATATTTATAAAGCGGCTCATAACTATTGATTTAACTATTTATAAATGCTGCTGCTCATAACTATTTATAAATTAAAAGCTGCTCATAACTATTGAAGCACGTATTGAATGTAATTAGACAAATCGTTCTGACACACTGCTTCTCGCATATAATGTTATTAATTTTCTGCTCGCAGGCTAAGGGTTAAATTATCACTGTAGTACACTAACAATAAATAATTGATGACTGTTTGGTTTTTTGTTTTGTGGTTCTGCTTACAATTTTATAGCCAGTCTCATAAAAAATTGATATTTGTTGTTTGTAATAAAACCATCAATACACAAAAAGTGAAGAAATAGATATAGGCATAATATGTAATGTGGATCAATAGAGAATAAAATGTTACATCACAATTTGAACTAAACTCAACTTCTACTTAGTAAGTTCGACAAAAAATTTTTATTGCCCTGTATCAAATAAAGCGGCTTTTAAGGTACCTCTACAAATTATAGTTTAGCTCGTATAATGTAAGAAATAGACAGCCATAACTTCGGCAATGAAACAACAAATTTTTAAAATTAATAAATTAGTATTCATTATTTATCGATAAAAGAAACAGAACTGCCAAAAAGGCTCATTTGGAGGCATTTTTTCGATTTAACAAAAAATCGATTTTTTTCGTAATTACCTAGGAATAGATCCACAACAAATCAGTCATAATTTCATCTACACACATTCTCCAGCTCCTTATTGACCATTTTTGTGGCCAAATCATATCAGCACTTTCTTTTCTTTGTAATTCATTAAGAGTCGAGATAAAATACAAGTCAACGTTCTAAATGTTCTAAATACAAGTCAACCTTCTGGAACACCCTATAAAAAACTAACTCATAAATAAACCATAATAAAAAACTGTTTGCTACTATCATCCCAGATTAAAATTCTGTATGTGAATAATAATACAGTAATAATATGTCTAAGACTTATGTGGGAGAGTGGATGGCATATTATTATGTACGCCCTATATTTGATAAAAATCAGGATAAGTAATTAAGAATAGTCTTATACTGATATGACTATAGTAAACAATTTTGTCAACAAACATTTTATAATCGTTTTGGTTATTAATTTTATTGATTTGCACCAATAGTGATACTGGTGATAATAAAATTTAATGTTGGCTTGTAACATTCTAGTTTACTGATTTTAATCTATTTATTTCCTTTGTCTATTCTCATTAATTTATCAAATACTCATATCCATTGTTTTTACGAATTATTTAACTCATAGGCAAGTATTCTTCAGAATGCTCATAATATATATATATATATATATATATATATATATGCTTAATCTAGGTTAGGTAGTTGGTTTTTATATATTTACTTATAAATCATATATACGATTACGTCATCTTCAAAGCTTATTCCAGAATTCAAAAACAGCCTTTAGAGAAAGATAGTTTAAATTTTTTAAAAACAAATACCTATTAGAGTATATACCACTAAATAGGAAATTTTAGAAGTTTCAGTTTCTAAAATAATCTTACATTCAGTGAGCATGACGGCCCTAGTCAACATATGCAGTTGTGTACCAGTGTGCATGATGTGTGCTTTGGACGATATACACCCGTATAATTTCCATAATATAGTTTGAGCTGAGCTCTGACAACATCGTAGATATAAATTTTGTTTGGGATTTCAACAAGTTTGCAGAGGTGGATTCCGAATTCTGACAGATCTTCTAATTTCGAGAATTCTGATGATACTGTTGTACAGCAACTGGTTTACCCATGAAGCTTTATCACAACCAATTGCCCCCATGACTGCATCATCCCCTGTATGAATGTCCAATCCACCTACCATAAAACAAAACATCTTTACCGGACAAACTGGGCTACTTGCTAATCCGGCAGGTATGACATTAAGATTTTTATTTCTTTTGTACATTTTCTAAGAGCTAAAAACTAAAAGCCAGCGAACAGTTATGCAGAACAGCAACGAAGGAGTTCTGGTGGGAAAATACCAAGATGTGCAGATCTGAACAGAATTCAATAATGAAATGATTACATATCATACAAAACCTAACCCAATTTGTATGTACAGGGTTAGTTTTATTAATGTGAACCCCATCTTAATATTTTAATTATTGACAGATAGAAAAAAACTTGTAAACTGGTCTTATAAATTTTTTTATGTAGATTCCAGTCATTCTAGAGTTCTAACACTTTTGCGGTGGCAAATTAATGTATACAGGGTACACAAAAAAGTATGTTTTTTTTATATGGAACACCCTGTATATTTTAATATTTTTGGATTTGGTACGCCATTCTGATATATTCCCAATATATATTTATACCAATTTGTATAATTGGTTTCATATTCTTTGTTTCATTCTCCAAAAACTGTGGAAACTTTAAGGTAACAGAAATAATATATTATTATAGATTACAAAATATATTCGTATTAAAATAAATCACATAACATTTTCAACATATCCACCATTAACCTCAATGTATTTTAAACAATGTTTCATAAAGTTCGCGCGAATATTTTGAAAAAGTGCTATATTCAAATTCAGGATATTTATGTTTTCCTCAATTTTATTTTGTTGTATATATATATATATATTATGTATATATATTTGTTATCAGAATGACGTACCGAATCCAAAAATATTAAAATATACAGCGTGTTCCATATAAAAAAAACATATTTTTTTGTGTACCCTGTATACATAATTTGCCACCGCAAGTGTTAGAATGACTGGAATCTACATAAAAAATTGTATAAGACCAGTTTACAAGTTTTTTCTATCTGTCAATAATTAAAATATTAAGATAGGGTTCACATTAATAAAACTAACCCTGTACAAGTATGTAGGAGGGGGTTGATAGAAAAGGCCAACTTGTCTTGATACTCATATGATAGAAAAACTCTTTGTTGGTATAAAAAATGAGGCGCACATATTTTACAAATATTGCTCATAATTTCATATTTGCTATTCAAAAAATATAAACATTCGAAGATGTCATTATATGTTTATATTGGAAATAATAAGATTAGTACCCGTGACCACCAATTGACTCTCAGGCATTAAGAGACCATACAAAAGGAATGAAACAAACTACCACTCCACGGCTTGTGATTATAACACAAAAATTAAAAAATAGCATGACAAAGTTCGACAATTCCTGTGCCGTAATAAACAAAAAATATATATTTTATGATCTCATTGAGCCTAAGAGGACTCACATTTTAAAAATGTATAGTCATATAGGGTGCTCTATAAACCGCGGCCATATCAAACTTATTTTTTTTTTTACATGATAAATGAAAAAATGATAATTTTTTATTTCATATTTGAATTCAAATCATTTTTCCCAATTTGCCAATATAGGGTTTGCTAGTATTATACAGAATGGTTCAGAAGATGAGCATTTTTGTATCGCTCTTTTGTTTTGGTTCGCCCTGTATTATACAAGTAAAGCTATTTTGAAGGAAATTCCATAGAAACTAAAACTAGACCATATAGCATAATTAATGAAGCCAAAAATTATCTAGCATTTATTTTCTTAAAAGATACAGGGTACCCAATTCATACTGATTAAAATACAAAAATGCTCATATCTTTTGAACCACTCTGTATAATACTAGTAAACCCTATATTGGCAAATTCAAAAAAATGATCCGAATACAAACATGAAATAAAAAATATATTATTCCATTTAAAAAAACAAGATATGGCGCCTGTTTAAAGAGCACCCTATATGATAATACATATCTTTTAAATGTTCGTCATTTTAGGCTCTATGAGATCCTAAAATATTAGATTTTTGTTTATTACAGCATAGGAATTATAGAACATTCTCATACTATTGGGGCTGTATGTGCCAAATATATTACATATTTTATATTTAGATTCTACCTTATGTAGTAGAATGAAAAATGTTTCGACGCAGCCAGGGATCGAACCCGGGACCTTTGGCTTTCCGGGCCAATGCTCTTCCAACTGAGCTACCGCGCATCCACACTTCCACTCTACTAATCAGGATACCGTTCTTAACATAACTTCACATAATTTACTACAGTTCGGCCATACCTGACAACACAGCCGTCCTCGGCTGCCGGCCATAATCCGACACCTCGGTAAACATAATTCATAAACATAAGGTGAACTGTGCTGTCAGGCGGATTCCCTATCCCACTTCTGAAGCTGTAGTAGAATGAAAAATGTTTCGACGCAGCTGGGGATCGAACCCGGGACCTTTGGCTTTCCGGGCCAATGCTCTTCCAACTGAGCTACTGCGCATCCACACTTCCACTCTATTAATCAGGATACCGTTCTTAACATAATTTCACATAATTTACTACACTTTGTTGATTTTTCTAATACATTCTTGTTCACCCAAGTGTTGGGTGAAATGATAAAATTATCAAACAACCACATGCTATCCTATATGACGGTCATAGCTGACATTGGCACTCCTGATCGGATTATATATCAGACCCCGCTTTCTACATTGACTTTTTTGTTAAATATATATAAATTGAAATTCAAGGAAATTACATCATGCATATTAAAAAAAACTGTCAGGGACATAATAAGTAGCCTATAAGTAGCAGTCACGTGTTAATAGAGTTTACTTTCCGTTTGAGCCTTATTGAACCAGAAACAAGCCTTTAAAAGAAAACTTGGTAGGTACCAAAAATTTTATTTCATTCATATTATGCCTTATTTGACTTAAAAAGAAATAGTGCATACTGAGCATAAATAAAAAAAACAATGAGTAACGTTTTGCAAATTTTTTTAATAAATTACATATTAAATATCTTTTTAATTAATTAAAAATGATATGATACTAATAAAAACTGTAAAAAATAAATACAAAATTGGTCAGTAAAATTATGTATAGTCCTTAAAAAATTAGAATTTGAGTTCTACTTAATTTAATTCTAAACTCTAAAATATCACACATAAATATTCATAAATCATATGAAAGTATTTAAATATTTGCTTTTAAATAAAAACTGTATCTTATAACTGTTCAATTTAAAGTTATACACAATACACAATAATTAAGCTAAATTTAAAAACAATAACTTAGTACGGATATTAAATTAATTCTTACTTATTGTTTAATAAATCCCTAATTGTTGTAGTCCAATGTAATAAATCAAACATAATTTATTCGGAATATTTTTCATATATACATATGAAAAAATTTGTAAATTTTTATTTAAAAATTATCTTAGTCATAGCTCGTATATTGCCTTTGTATGAATTCTATAAAATATTTGGTTTATTCTTACAATATCTTCCTTGATTTATGCAAAACTGATGGAAGGAGTCTTTACAAATATAAAAATGTATAATTCTGAAAAGCTTAATGAACACATAGCCTTATAACGGTGGTGTATCGCGATGGGATCCACGGGGAACGTTTCCTCATAGTATAACACAACATCTACAGTACCTTTGGCGTGAACCTCCAGCAGTGGGAGGTGGAGTAACAGGTGCGAAGTAAGCGTGTACTTTTATATTTGGTAAATGATTCTGAAAATAAAAGAAATAAATTACTATTTATTTCCTACTATACCAACAACTAACATGGAAAACTCTTATTTGTTTAATGCTACTCCATGTAGCAATCAAACAAAAGATGCAGCTTTTTTATTCATTTCTAATGGATACAAATAGTAAATTAAACTCATTTTTGACATAAATTTTGAAATAAAGTTTCCAATACAGGTATAGATTGATTTGGTTTGTAAATGGTTCTAATACTGGCTTCTCTGGGCATTTTTTTGAAAAAGAACTTTAAACCTCACTATCGATACCATTAATTTACAATTAATTTACTAAACAAAAATCGTGGCCGTTCTTCCAAGGATCCAGTCTAAGTAAATCTGAGAACATGACTAAGTCTAACATTGGTAAATAATGTTAAAATGTTAGGAGCTGCAAAACTAATCAATTTTATGATAGTTGTAAGCAATAAGTATATTTACAGGGTGGGGAAATTCAAGGCTCACTATTAGGATCTCGGAAACGGTAAGAGATACAAAAACTGAAAAAAAGATACAAAATGGGACAAAGTTGCGTAATTTTGTGACCAATAATGTGCCATTAAAAAATCCAGAATTTATGTACTTGTTTTTGAGTTAGATATTTCAAAAATAAACAAAATTTTGCATTCAGATTGCCAGACTTTTTAATTGCCACTTTTTATGCTCTATAACTTGGCAGTACAATATTTCAGTTATGACATTTTGTCCAATCTGGTCCTTGCTCAACTTTATTTTTTTGTACAGACCCAGAAATTTTTTTCAAAAACCAATGGAATTTTTTATTCTGATCTCAACGATAGATGATACCTTATACCGAAATATCAAAAATTATCTTGGTCAAGGGTGGTTGTGGAATGTAAAATGTGTGTCTTACTTTAAATTTGAAATAATTATGTCACTGTCACACTGACATCATCAATAACCTACAAATTTCATACCTATTTATTTCAGTTGTAAAACAATAATGAACTACAAATTATGAAATAACGGTTTTAGTAACAAGAAAAACTAAATTATATTAATTGTTGGAAATGTCCCACGTTTTGTTCGATGCACAAGTTGACGCGCCTCCTCATGCTGTGAAAAGTGTTTTGCAGCATTTCTGGCGTTATGGTTGCACATTGCTGAACAATTCTTTGTTGCAGTTCTTGCAAATTATTTACCGGAGTTGCGAAAATCTTGTTTTTTAAGTAAGGAAATATAAAGTCAAACAAGGTGATCTCGGAGGAAACTCAACTTCTGTATGCAAACTTATCAGCCGGTCATCAAAAAACTCGCGGAGGAAAGCCATATTTTCTCGTGTAGTATGTGCTATTGCACCGTCATGCTAGAAATAACCATATCGAAGTTCATCATCGTTTAACTGTTGCACAAATTCAGCCAAAAAGTTGTGTCTGTACCTTTCTGCGTTGACGGTGAAATCGAAAAAAATTGGCCCAATTATTCTTCTGCGAGAAACTGCCATCCAAACACCAATTTTTTGAGCATGTAGTGGCGATTCAGTAAAAACATGAGGGTTATCATTGCTCCACATTCGCATATTTTGAGAATAATTGATGTATCCCGAAAGGTGGAACCACCCTTCGTCAGAAAAAAAAGTTAAGTCCAGAAGATCGTCATTCATTAAATTGTTGACAAACCAATGGCAGTAAGCAAGGCGTCTGGGGTGGTCTGCGGGCAGAAGAGCTTGATGTGCTTGCATCTTATATGGATGCATGTTCAAGTCTTTCTTTAAAATCTTACGACATGTTCCATAAGAAAGTCCAATTTCCTGAGAAAGACGTTTCAAAGGTTTTGCAGGCTCCTCTTCCATACGTTGACGAACGTCATTGACAACTTCTTCTGTACGAACTCTTGGTCTACCAGCACCTTTTTTATGAGTCACACAACCAGTTTCGCGAAACACTTCAACACAATTTGTAAGGCACGCATAAAAATTGTCCGGTAATATTGCCACTTTTGGGAAGTGCTCTCGAAAATAATTGTCCAAACACAAACGTTGACTGTATTGCCAATTTCCATTAACTAGCGCACCCGTTCGAAAATAGGCTTCAATCATGAAAATTTTGTGCTGTGTGGTAAGAGGCATGATTCAAAAACTGGATTAGAAAATTTCAGCACAATGACTTCTGACACAACAAAACATATTCAAAAATTTAAAGTAAGACACACGTTTTACATTCCACAACCACCCTTGACCAAGATAATTTTTGATATCCCAGTAGTTTCAATAATACTTTGGGATCAAATATTAAAAACAACTTTTATGACGATAGAATCTAGTATAGGACTAATGACTAATGATACATTTGTTATAAAACATTATCAATACAATTTGACATTTTTAAGAGCTGAAATGTGATATTATTGAAATTTATTATAAATGATACAAATTTGGCTAGATCTGAACAAAAATTTTCTTACATATCCAGAAAGGTTAAGTTAGGTTTGGGTCAAAAGAGAGTGGGCCGAAAACCAGACCCTCCACTCCGACCATTTGGTCTATTTTGCCTCGCACCTAATTATAATTCACCCAACAGGTCCAGCCCCTTAATGAACTGGTCACTTTATTGGGTGCGAACTTATTCAGATCCTCTGGCAGAAGTTGTCCTTTGCCAAATATTGAATATAAGATCCTTTCCACAGCAGGGCAGACACATACAATGTGTTCTGCCGTTTCATCATCTTCTAAGCACAAGCAGCGCTCAGCATCTTCCGCCAGGGCGAATTTGTACAGACCATATTTTAAACAACAGTTCCCAGTATATAGGCCCATTAAAGTTCACAGGCCCAGCCTGTATAACTCTATTTTTAGTTCTTGTTTTTGAAGAATTTATATAAGCATATTGGAATGAACTAATCTTGTAATTGTGGGTCTGTACTTAAAAAAAATAAAGTTGAAAATGCTCCAAATCGGATGAAACGTCGTAAAGTACTGCCAAGTTTTAGAGCATAAAATAACAATGAAAAAATTTTCTCAGTTTTCTGATACCATCTCAAAGCTAAAAAAAATAAAAACCAGGTTACAAAATTTTAGGTTTTTTTAATAACTCAAAAGCAAATGCAGGCATTTGATGGCATATTATTGGATAAAAAATTACATTACCAAATTAACCGTTTTCTTAATTCTTAGTATTTCCGAGATCCCAATAGTGAGCCTAAAGCTGCCATATCTACTTACTCTCAATCTTCTAATTCCAACTCTGGTGATAAGTTGGCAATCGTATAATTCCACTTGCTGCAAATTATGGCATGATGTAAGATGTTCTAAGGATGCATCCGTGATAAGAGGACAATTGTCTAGTTCTAAGACAGTTAAATTTTCTGCTGCACATGGGGACATGGACAAATGCCTTATACCTTCATCAGTTATTAATTCACAATGTGACAAAGTCTAAAAAATTATTTAGTTTTGAAATCTGTGATATAAATATGTATTACAGTGACATTTTTGAGCTCCTAAGCTGTTATTTAATATTAATTTTTATTACAACATAATTCAAATTCTGTTATAGCTGTAAAATCGAGAGAATAATATTGTTATTTCAGTGATTCTCAAAGTGGGAGCTGCGAAAAATATTTGGAGGGTCCTGCTATGAGACCTGCACTGTAGTGATTTGTCGTTCGTGAACGACCCGTTCAGAATGATCGAATCACACTAAAGACCCGTGAACAATTCGTTCACACTTGCCGACCCTATCTTTCATATGATTGAAAAACTGTATGTGAGACGTGAGTGACTTGTACCATCTAAAATTTATAAACGGAAGTGAATGATTGGATTGAATTGAGATATGCGATCCGAGAGTGAATATAGAAATCAATTAAATATTGCACTAAATTCAATAGATTCCTCAACATTTAAGAACAGTTCATGGAACTGTGCATCCACGACCGCTGTACCCCTGAAAAAAGAAGAATGGTGTTTGTGTTTATGAAATGCGGTATTGCGGGCCATATGAACGAATCATCGTGAACGGGTCATTTTTGTGATTGACCTGGTGTGACCCGGTACTCTAAAATGAGCCGGATTTTCCCAACACTACTGCACTGACCGATATTAAACTCTGATTTAATTTATTATACCAAAATAAACAGGCTCACCCATCACATTAAATTTAATTTAAAATGTTTTTAATGTTTCATAAACTTAGTTCAGTTAATCAGCTATTAATTAAAATAATGAGTGTTTCAAAGCAATTAAGCAAAAGAAATTAACTCCTGAATTTAAATTAAACCCCCATTCTGGTATTTTTTGCACATATCCATACCCTTTGAAATTTTTAAGTGCAAAAGGGAGTCGCGGACCAAAAAGTTTAAGAAACACTGTTGTACTTAATTAAACTATTTGATGTTATTATATTAGCTGAGAAATTTAAATTTCACTTAATAATTAGCCAAAAACGTTATTAGACTAAATACACAACACTATATATTGAACTGAACAACTAAAATTACCGTCTTTGTATGAAAAGATGTAGTATATTCGTTCGTGTTTAGTTATTATCATTTTATTTAAACTAAATATCTAATGATACTTACTAAATATTCAATCCTGGGACACCCCATTGCTAAGTGAATTAAAGTTGCATCTGTGATAAGAACACATTCATCTAGGTCCATTTTTTCTAGATATCTACAACTCTAATACAGGAGAATAGTTTAATACCTTGCATATTAACATCTTTTGTTTTTTCTCATACATTTTTATACAATGACAACTAGTAAAATTCGAATTGTTTACTAAAATAAAAAATTTAATATACAAACAGTTTAGCACGGTAAGTAATAATTTAATTAATAGGCAGGTGAGGGAAAGGTTCTCGAAATAAGAATGGAATACATAGGAAATAAAATGTTGTGTGGGCAATAGAAGTAACACGTGTATTTGCTCAGCAAAAAATGTCTAAAATTCAAAGCCTCTGGGTAAATATATACCAGGTTTCCCATTTCATTTGACTAATGGCAATGAACATGGGCTATTACATTTCATTGAATTTTATATTCCCAGGGCACACTATGAGAAATATTGCTAACGGAATTGATAGTACTGACTGTCAAACACTTCTCATTACCAAAATACTAAAGCGAAATGCTTTTTTAATTAAAATATCAATAAAAATTCGTTTCAAGTTAATAGGTGCAGTTTACATAACTGTTTTAAAAGACATTATTAAACGTCATCCGGTGGACTAGTTGGTTGAGCGGCTTTGTTTCAAACTGAACACCAAAATTTTGCAGGTTCGAATCCCGCCAGAGACAACTTTTTTTTGAAAGTCACAATATTTGCTTAGGTATCAAAAAAAAAATAATAAAACATGTTTTAATTGGTTCGTTTTCTTTATCTTTAGCTAAAGCTACTATCTTATAAAATAAGTAATCAACAAGCAACATATTTTTTATTTATTACATGCACTGTGCTTTTACTAATAGTGTACTTATCTCTGCTAATAGTTACTACATATTATACCTCAATCTGGATATTGAGTTAAACAGTATTACAGAGGAACTGTCGTGAATTAGTAATAGGTTTTTTTTTAAATAAAATACTATAATTCTAAAATTATGAGTTTTTTAAAATAAGAATACCATTCCTCTGTAACTGTTTAACTCAATATCCAGATTGAGGTATAATATGTAGTAAATATTAGCAGAGATAAGTACACTATTATTAGTAAAAGCACAGTGCATGTAATAAATAAAAAATATGTTGCTTGTTGATTACTTATTTTATAAGATAGTAGCTTTAGCTAAAGATAAAGGAAACGAACCAATTAAAACATGTTTTATTTTTTTTTTTTTATAAGCAAATATTGTGACTTTCAAAAATAATAACTAGGTAGTGACAATGAACCATATTTATTCGAATAAGTAAACACTAATAATTTATAATTAATGAAAAAGTAAAAAAAAAGTTGTCTCTGGCGGGATTCGAACCTGCAAAATTTTGCGGTTCAGTTTAAAACACAGCCGCTTAACCAACTAGACCAACGGATGACGTTTAATAATATCTCTTAAAACAGTTATGTAAACTACAACAATTAACTTAAAACGAATTTTTATTGATATTTTAATTAAAAAAGCATTTCGCTTTAGTATTTTGGTAATGAGAAGTGTTTGACAGCCAGTACTATCGATTCCGTTAGCAATATTTCTCATAGTGTGCCCTGGGAATATAAAATTCAATGAAATGTAATAGCCCATGTTAATTGCCATTAGTCAAATGAAATGGGAAACCCGGTATACCAATTGATATAGAACATAAAAAATGTGTATTTTTATATTATAGACAATTATTCAGCAGTACATGATATTAGTGAACCTGTGCTAAAAGATGTTACACAGTTAAAATCAATACTTGGTTTAATTAATTACAACAAATGGGAGAAAATCGCTGTCGCGATTTTCGTTCCCATTACTAGCCCTACCGGAAGTCCAGGAGTCACCCTTCAGGCGACAAAAGCATCTAGAATAATATTATTTTTAAGAAAATACATATTAAAGCAATTTGGGATAATCCCTTGTATATGAAATAATAAATTTAGAGACAGAAAGCTGAAATTTTGTATCTGGAATGATGATGTAATTATACTAAACGATTTTTCTTAATATTTTGATGAATTGTAAGGGTACTCTATTCTTAATGGTAAAACATCATTTTTGAAGTGCTTAAAGTAGAATTCATTTTTTAGTAAACATTTTTATCAATTTTATCAATGGGGCCCTCCGCTATGGTTTGGAGCCATGCCTGTCCTTCGAATAGGTGTAACGGCGGGGTTAAAAAATATATTGCTCTCATAATTGTTGCAACTAATAATACTAATAAATAATTGGAATTAAAAAGTAAAATAAATTTCCGCCTAAAATAAATAAAATAAAGTATAAGTAAAACAAATAAAGTAAAATAAATAAACGCCTCCAGCGTGATTGGAACTCGCGAAATCAGCATTACGATGTTTGAAATCCTACGACTATACCAATGCGCTACCGCGTCACTCTTAATTATCTGACTCTAAGACAGTTAAGTACGTAAACTGTATGTGTTAACCTGAACAATTAATTTTTACCGATATTCTAATTGGAAAACCATTTCGCTTCAGTATTTCGGTAATCAGAAGTGTTTAGCAGTTAGTACTATCAATTCCGTTAGCAATATTTCTCATAGGAAAATAACCTATCTGAAGTTTAATTAATTTGACAGTTTTCGTAGGAGGGGCTTGTTGTTAGTTCAATCTCACATCGGCAGATGAAATGAGAAAGAAGTTGAGGTGGACGCGACTCGCGATTTTCAAAGACGAAATAGACGTAGAATCGACGCGTTTTAATATATGGATTATATGTAATTAGTTTATTCCAAATGCATCGTCCCATCTTCAGCACCTCTACAATCTTTGTAAAAAATATGTACGATGGAATTTTGACAACAAATGTTTAGAGGCATTTAACATGCATTTTGATCCTAATAAATCTATTTCTTTGACAGTAGATGCATCTAAATATGGTGTAGGAGAGTTTTATTTGTCCCTGGATAGATAATGTTTACAGGCCTATTTTTTATGCTTCTCGTATATTATGTAAAAGTGAGATACTCACAAATCCAAAAAGAGGCATTAAGTATTATATTTGATGTTTGATGTGCGGAAATTTTATCAATATCTGTTTCACAATAAATTTACATTGTTTACTGATCATAAACCTCTCGTAGCTATTTTTGGACCAAAGAAAGGAATACTGGTTTATGCGACAAATAGGGAGCAAAGATAGGCTGCAATTTTATCAAATTTTCAATATAATATACGAAATGTAAAGTCGCAAGATAATATGGCAGATTTTTTTATCTCGCTTACCATTAAAAAATACTGTAAAAATAAAGGTAATGACGAGCTATGCTCTGCTTAAATTTTGTTCTTGAAAATAAGCCCCTGCCTATTAATTCTAAATTAATTGCTGAACATAGTGGTCAAGATCCTGTAATAAAAAGGGTCTGTGATTTAGTAAAAAAATGTTAGCCTAAAAAAGTAGATAAAATACTTAAACCTTTTGATAATCGATATTCTTTGTCAATTATACATAATTGCCTAATGTTTGGAAATAGAATTGTTATCCCAGAAGTATTACAGGGTGACATTAAAAATATTGCATAACTCTCATATGAGCAAGGTCAAAACAAAAAGTTTAGCTCATTTTTATATGGCCCAAATTAAATTATGATATAGAAAATACTATCAACGCTTGTTCTTGTATCACTCATAGAAATAATCCACCAAAGGCTTCACTTATTAATTGGGAATATCCAAATAGCCCTTGGTCCAAAGTGCACTTAGATTACTTAGGGCCAATTTTTGGAAAACAAATATTAGTAATAATTGACGCGTATACAAAATGGCCTGAAGCTTATATTTTAAACGGTGCAAGTAGCTTGACCACTATAAATGGTTTTCAAAGCTTATTCGCTAGATACAGTTTTCCAAAAACTTTAGTTTCTGATAATGCTACTATTTTTCTTCATAAGAATATACCAATTTTCTTAAATTAAATGGTGTAGAATTAAAACATAATCCTCTGTATCATCATGCTACGAACGGAGCTGCGGAAAATTTTGTAAAATCTATAAAAAATAGTTTAATTAAATAACAACATTTGGATTTGTTAGTAAATAAATTCTTAATCGATTACCGAAGTACACCGTATTGTTCAACTGGTATTACACCGGCAGAGTTAATGCTAGGTTGAAAACTAAGATGTAAATCAAACTTAAAAAAATCAGATATTTCTAAAAAAATGTCTAAAAGTATGTAAATTTGTTTCGGTTTGAGGATTTGAGGATTGTTTCAGTATTCAATCTAACAGTATTCTCGAGTTTGTTTAATATTTAATTTCCCTGTATACACTATATGTATAACTGCTCAGTTCATCAGGTTAGGTATAAAACTGGGTGAATTGAAAACCAAATTCTCCAGCACGACCATATTACTGCTCTGTTTAGGATTTTTACATTCAATGGAATTACTACTCTAATAATCCATCCGAGATATGCACCATCTACAATATAAATAAAGTTGGGATGATGAAACTTATTTTTTTTGAATGCCCTTAAGTATAATTTGTTAGAATCGCCTGAACTGAATAGTGAATAGTGTTGATTACTTAATGACATCATAGATAATTTAATGCATAAAACTATAAAGTTATTGTGTACATTTATTGTGAGTTTCTTTCTATTTTTTAATTACATTCTATTATTTCAGTCACCTACTTAAACCTTTTTTTACGTCATTACAGGGCCAGATTTAACTTATTACTGGGCGAGTGTGCAATATTTCACCGTATTCGCGAAAACTGAACACTTTTTTCACAGAAAAACACAAACCTTCTAAAAATGACATTGTGACATAATCATCAGCTACCGGTCAGAGATCTTGTTGAACAGTGTTCAACCGTAGATTAAATTACAAGTTTATATTGACAATTTTAACATTTGTTCACAGACAAATAAGACACTAAAAATAATATGATTATTTTATGCCTATGCAGTTTGGAAAGTTTCATGTAGACTCTTATTGCACACTCACATCGTTCCATCGTTGTTATTTGGATACTGGCAAAAATTCATGTGCTAGAAATTATTTTATGGCCTTTAATATCTCTTTGACAATTTCGCAAACTGCTGAATCTCATTTTATAACTGAAGCCAAGATATCAAAATAAATTAACAGTTACCAAGAATCTGAAAAGAAAACCTGTTGTTAGCAAATGATCAAATCTATATTCTTATATTGATCCTCTTGATATGTACATTAAATTGTTTATAGTAAAACAAATATTGCATTTTTCAATACAAACTGTACTACATTCAGGACGGCCATCGACTTCGATTGATGAAGGGCATGTTGAAAGAGTGAAGAGTCTCGTGTAGTCAAATCGTCGTCTAACCATTCGTGTGATGGCCGAGGAATGCAACATTTCATTTGGACCATGCCAAGAAATTTTAACACAAAAACTGAACATGCACCGTGTGGCTGCAAACTTTGTTCCGAGGCTGTTGAGCGAGGAGCAAAAACAACACCGAGTTCAGGTTTGTCAGGAACTTCTTAAAATGGTAAATGGTGATGAAAACTTTTTGAAACACATCATCACTGGGGACGAGATGTGGGTTTTCGGCTACGAGGTGGAAACAAAGATCACTGTTTTATCGACTGGAAGGGTGTGGTGTACTACGAATTCCTTCCACGAGGTGAAACACAATTAATCGCTTTCGCTACCTTGAAACCATGAGAAATTTGCGTAAGGCTGTGCGAAGGAAGAGACTGGTGCTGTGGCGAAGTGGGGACTAGGTCCTGCACCATGACAACGCACCAGTTCATTCTGTGTTGCTCATTCATTTTTCTTGTTTACCAAACTCAAAAGACCTTCGAAAGGGCACAGGTTTGACTCAATTGGAAACATTAAAGACAAATCGCTAGAGGAGCTAAACAGCATTCCACAAGAACAGTTCTCAGGGTACTTCCAGCAGTGGAAACGAAGTTGGAAGAAGCGTATACGTTGCCAAGGGGAGTAATTTGAAGGGGACAATGTTCAATAATTTATAGTATTTTTAAATAAAATTTTTAAGCATTAGTCCTAGAACTTTTTGATCACCCCTAGCATATGTTAGTTGCTCAGCTCAAAAAAAATTTTAAGAAGATACTCTTAATTTAATCCGAATTCTTCTTTACCACACACCGATATATAACTAACTATATACTTATTTTGCATTATTACTAATTAAAATATTAATTTTATATTAATGTTAATTAATAAGTTAGTTTTGTACTGTTTATTTTATTTTGTACTAGTTACTCATTTAAATTCGTTCGCCACTGTGCGATATTTTGTACACACAAACTTACCACCTTTTGTCTCACAACCTCGCTGTTGAACACTTAAATATAATGTTTAACATTTAACACTACTGGAACTTTTTATGGGAATATAATATTTACTTATTCAGCCTGACACACATCTCTACAACTAATTCTAGAAAATTACATTCCGAGTTTCATTCTCTGACTTACATCAAGGTCAAAATAACTCATCGCACAACCCTAGTCATAAGTGATCAACTCTATTCCAACTTATAAGATAACCTGAAATTGACCTTATAAATATTTCCTGATAGTAATGCAGTGTTACTTCTTCATTACACAGACAACTGAAGCCTCATTTTTTTGCATCACTTGATTTAAATTTATATGAATATAAAGATAATTAAAAAATACTCACTCTCGCCAATGCTTGGAAAGCTGCATCTGTAAACTGTGTACACCCAGCTACTTCAAGAGTGGAGAGAAGAGGGCATTGTTGTGCAAGGGCTACAAGAGCTACATCTGTGAGTGCTGAGCATCCAGATAAACACAAATAATGCAACTTCGGACACTTTTCTGCCAGTGATTGCACTGCTTCATCTCTTATATTCTACACAGATAATTTTATAATGGAAACAATGTCTTACTACAAAATATCAATTCAACTACAACTCTTTATCTAGTAGCTCTAGTAAAAATACAGAAAAAATTAATGTGTTTCATTAATGTTCAATTATAAATTTCAGCTTGAGTAAGATCTATCATGATATTTATTATATCTCCGGATTTAGAAAATATTTTAACTATAGAAATTCATAATAAATACAGATTGCTTCAATATCCTACACACGTTTATTAAAATGTCTACGATAAGTTGTTAAACCTTAACCAAATGTTTAAAACAAAAAAACAACTTACATTACAGCCTTGTAAATTGACTACTTCCAACTGGTGGCAAAACCTCGCCAAACAAATAACAGCCCTTGAAGTAATCTGTTTACACCCTTTGCTAATGAAGCTCTTAAGTCTAGGACAACCTCTAGCCAATGCCTCCACCCCATTTTCTGTTATATTACTACACCAACTTAAATTAATATGAGTCAAATTCTGACAACCATCGCTAAGTGCTTTCAAAGAATTATCTGTTATTGCAGCACAGCCATCTAAATTTAACTTTTGTAACTTGGAGCAGTGTCTAGAAAAGGCATTACAAGTAGAATCAGTTAATTTCTTGCAACCATTTAAATTTAAATCCTCTACATTTGGGCAGAGTTGAGCTAGAGTTTTCATTGAGCCATCGGCTATAGATTGACATCCCCTGAGAGAAAGTTGACGTAAAAAGCCTCCGCATCTGCGAGATATGTTTTCTATTATTGGGCCCTAGAAGTATTTAACATCAATTATCTGCTATTATTAAATCGTTAACCAATGTACAAAAAGCAAAAGTATGTTGACATACCTCTACATCTCTCTGAAAGTCAAAGAGATCAATTCGTTGCCAATTTGAACCATCAAGAGCTAAAATATTCCATGCCTTAGATACCTGTGCACATCTGCAGAGTGAAACTACATCTAAGTAGGAAAATATTCGTAACAGTAATTCTTTAGGTAATTTTTTGTTGATTGGTGCATCATCTTCAGCAAATACTTTGTTTAACTGCAACAAATATTTTTTTTATTTAACAAAAAACTAGTAATACACAAAACATTATATTTTTCAAAATTATTAAATTTCTTGTAGTCACAAAATATCTAGCATTAAACCCACTCACAGTTCTTAATGCATCATTAATGTTGTAAGAAATGTTTCGAATTAATAGTCAAGATATATTATATTGTCGATAACAACTGTAAACATCTATAGTCTTTAATATGTATATTTTAAATTAAGTTAATATTTAATAGATGTCTTTCTACAGGATTTCTAATTTATTATCAGAGCAGAAATTAGAAGAGCCTTAATATAGATCGTCTGCCTATGCAATCCATATTAACCACCATTGTGTGTATTTATGGTAGCACATCTCTTCAGTACGTTAATAAAAATGTTAATTTTAAGGAACTTTAAAATATGTAATTATAATATAGCTCGTAAAAGTGTTTCGTTAAAATTCAAGTTTTAAATTTTTACATATTAATACAAGCGTGGTATTTCTATCACGTTTCTATTATAAATAACTGTCTTCTTTGGGAACTCTTCTTTCTGTGAGAAAAAAATTGTGAAAAAATATGTTTTAAAATACAACAAAATATGTTAGTTATCTATTTCTTGTCCATCTTGATTCAAGCCTCCTTAGTTCTGGTTCTTTATTTTGTAAGTAAGTTAGTACTTATTTATTTGTTCCACTTTATCACAATAAATATAGAATGTGCCATAGATAGAATTTGCATAGAATATTATGCCATAATAATCTCATTGTTTTTGAAACTTGTCCCAAATTATTCATTGGGTTGACATCTAAAATGTAGTATATGTATTTTTCCACTGTTAAGTAACAAGTTGTGTTACTAAGTAGAAAACCAGGCAGCCACGATATTCATAGAATCAGAAACGCTCTACCCACACATTTCTATTTTACCTCCGCTGAATATAAGACATGTGTAGTGTAGTCAGCATACATTACCATGCCCTCTATCATAATAACAAGTATCTAGTTTATGTTTAGTATGTATAACAATGGTCCTAATATTGAACCCTGTGGCACTCCTTTTTATATCATCTATATTAGATTTTACCGTACTGCTACTTCTAACTACTTCTACAGCATGTTGCTTTATGTTTGTCAAATATGAATGCATTAAATTTAATAACACCCCTCTTATTTAATACAGTTCTAAATTTCCAAGCAACACCAAATGATCCACTCTGTCGAAGCCCTAAGGAAAGTCTAAGCACATCATTGATATTTTTTTCATTTTCTTTTGAAGGACTTTAATACTTTCACAATATATATACAGGATACTTTATATAGGAATCAAGACAAAAAGTTAAGAGAAAAATTATTAATGAAATTTTCAAATAATGAAATCATTTTATTACATCTAAACGGTTAGAGGTAGACAAAAAATGAAAATACCATGTTGCCTTAATTTTTTGAGCTGCATCTCATAAAAATATTTTCAAATATACAGAATGTCTCATAAAAGCGCTACCGACATTAACATTGTTTCCCCCCCCCCCTTCCCCACTTTACTGATTATTTTAGGGGTATTTTAAAAATAAATTACAGAAACGGTAAGAGATAGCATGTTGCGGTTTTCTCAGACTTTTAGAAGACCCAGGGTTTCTTTTTGTTGGTCCAAAGTTTCATTATATGCTCAGGTGTATTTTCTGCAAGTTTTGAATCTAAAATAATCGGTAAGAACATGTTCCATGGCTATCACGTCCAATTAGTGCGAGGCTTAAGTGAAGACGATTACGCACGAAGACTGAATTTTTATTTGTGAGCCCGTGATATGTTTCAACAAAGAAATGATTATTTTATTATGTTCTCTTCGCTGACGAAGCCATGTTTTCTTAAGACGGAAGAGTAAACATAAAACACTTAAAAAACACAAACATAAAGAAACCGTTGTGAAATTTTTCTAAAATCGACTGGTTTTGGCTGTCTTTTCGCTGGATACTTTTGTGCGTAAACCTTTGAAACTAGGTACCGGTATATTTGCCCCACTCCCCCCCCCCCCGTTTGGAACGTATGTGATAAAAATTTAAAAATTTTATTTACAACAGCAGATTCAGCATTGAAGACTTAAGCAGGATACCAAATTTGATACATTTATCTCAACTGGTTTCGGAGCTATTTAGAAAAAATCGGCACTAGGATGCCTCCTTTAAGGGGCTGAAGCCTCCTTAGGAAACATTTGCGACCCATGTTTATATGAATAAAAGTCCCCTTTTTAATGAAAGAACACGCTAGTAAAATATTGCACATCAATTTCGGGACACCCTGTATAGAATACACCTTTAATACAAAAAGCACCATATCATGTTATATCCATCAATTTTCATAAATTCTTCTTCCAAAGATTTTAACCGATGTTAAGTAAAACAATATATTTGGTTTTTGATCAAAAGTGTTGGATTTCAATTTCTAGATTTTTCTTTCTTTTTAGTTTCTGTTTTAATTTTTTGTTTCTGTTTCGTTGTCTGTTCTGGTGCATAATCATAAGCTTATCTTATCATCCTTACTTATATTTTCTTTGCCTTTCCTTCTATCACTGACAGGTGTTGATCTCTATTATACAACATATTCAGTTTCTGCGAATGAATAGAATCAAAATTCTTCTATCAAAATCTGTTTCACTTCTTAATGTCCAGATTTGGTAAATATGCTGGATATTCCTTGATTCATGTACTATGTTCTTACTCAATTTTCTTCATATTAAGTTTTTCTACTTTTTCTATATCATATTTGCCATTTCCGTTTATTGCCTCATCATCTACAATTTTACATTGTGTTTAAGTGGACACATACCTCTTGTTTATCAAGTTCTTTGCAACTATGATTCAAACCACAACATTTATAGCAAATTGACACATCAATCACATCACATTCTGCACATATATTCCAATCAATATTAGTTTTCCCAACTTTCAATATTTTGTAATAAAATTATCCCTCCGTTTGTATATATGCTACATAGCTTCTTGGGTTCTTTTGGCTCTCTTGGTATAATGTCTTCATTTTGTAATTATATTAGCCTTGCCATTTAATTATATTTCCCTGTTCGACATTCATATTATTCTATACTTTAAATTCATACAATTTATTTAAAATTTGTTCTACAAATTTGACAGCTTTCAATACCTTGGTTTTTTTTTATCAAAGTTCTATCCACGTTCATCGCACATTATAAAACATATTAATCAATATTAACCATATATGAATCCAAAAGCATATTGAAATATACTGGTTAGTGAATGAGTTAATATGAAGAAGTTATCGAAAAGTTATAGGTATTTATAAGCTATCCTACATTTGACCTACGAAATAAAAAATATAGCAATTACATAACTACAAAGCCCTAAATATTCCAGTAATATTCTGTATAGTGAATAGTCCAGTACAAATCATGGTCAATTATATCACAGTACCTATGATTATTTTAAAACTAAAAGTGTGCACCTTAACACGTTAATCGCCCATGTCAAATACTAAAATTTTTCCACGCAGGCCCAACTGTGTGATTTGACATATTTGTCAAATCAAAAACAAAAAAGTCCCAGGGCCAAAGGTTGTTTGGGACGACCAGGCCCCATGTTTCAATTTCCCATATGAAGTAATGTAAAGCAAGAACTAAACGGCGATTCACAGAGCCGAGAACGAAAGCAAGTCGTGAAGCCCATATATGGGTCACAGGGCCTGGTGGTATAATTTTGTTGAGACTCAGATGTCGGGTCACATGGCGATTAACGTGTTAAATAAAAGCTTATGCCATAAGTACCTTAAATATAAATCATTTTGTGCCGCCGTGCAAAAGAAAAATAATTTAGCCATATTCGTCAGCAAATCACTGTGTGAAAAAGTATAATTAAACATTTTCAAGTTATACATATGGGATAGCTCATAACAAAGATTTATTTCTGATTTTCAAACAGTTATGTGGGGCAATTTGGCAGCAAATTATAAAAACGTTTGAAAACCACTGGCCTTTATGGCAATGTACAACTTTAAAATGAGATATATAGTTTAACATGAGCAATTCAGTTTTCTATATGCGTCAATGATCATCTCAAAACACAAGCTCTTAAATAAAAAAAAAAAGCCTAACACGAGCCATCCTATTTTTATTGGATGGCTCGTGTAGTGCCTTTTACTGTCCATTATAGACTAATATGGAGTAAAAATGTAAGACAATACATAATTAACAAAACTCATTGTCACATCTTGGCCTTCAGCTAGACGGGTGCTCTCTAGTCCACCATTTATGTCCTACCTAAGGTCCCTATAGCTGACGCGGTGAATTTTAAAAACTATTAATTTAATCTACAGCTAAATCCAATTAACGATTACAAATAAAACTAAATATAATTTGTTACAGGTGAGTGAGACATAGAAAATACTGCTTTAGAAAGGAAAAAAAAACTTGACAGTACTTTTTGACCATATTAACAGCAAAAATAGTTTTCCAATTTCCCTCTTAAAACTAGACAAGTTGCCAAAGACAATGTCAAACATTTACCATTTTATTGGCAGCAATATTTAGTCTGTACAACGGAGAGTTTTTCCCTTAGTATGAGCGGGAACAAAAAATAGGTTCTTATTTGGTCTATTGTAAGATGAAACCATGAAATTCAGACAACTTAAAAGATAAATATAATCCACTCCACATCATTGTGTAGGAACTTATAAAAGAAAACAAGAGATATAATCATCCTATATTCCAGTTTTAAGATTATTAAATTAATTTAATGAAACCAGATAGAGTATATCAAAATAATAAATTTCTTTTATAATATATAATATAACCTAATAAACTTTTTTTTTTCCTTTTTCAATTTATATCCTTTGAATCCCAAGATCCCTGTATTACTGTATCACATCCAATATTCAAGGAACAGAAAATAATTTTTAAAATAATGGGCATAATTACTACCAGAGAGCTGTTGCTATTAAAATACCATTGCCCAACTGTAGCAAATATTGGTTAGGACACAGAGTGTGCGCCTGTCGCACCATATTCTGAGATGCAACAGCAAATTTGGTTACTTATGCATAACCTTACATTTATTATTTATATTAATTTATTATCAATAATAAATATACAAAAAATACTACAAAAGTACTACTACTAGTCACAAATAATAAAGCAACAATTTTACAAACAAGATTTTTTTGTGTTGTAAGATCGCCTTGTATTCAGAGATAATAATTGTTGAGAAACGCATAAAAACAGACAAATTAAATAAGTGTTTTCTCCTGACAAGAGATATTATAGTTTAAAAGTAAGCATTCCTGTAATGACTAGACTTATTCCAAAACTGTTGTCATTTTTAGCTGCCAAACGACTACAGGCAACATTTTAAAAATCAAAAAAGTTTTAGTTATGAACTATTTCCTGATATGAATATTGCAAAAAATTTTAGTAGTGTCCTTTTATACAAGGAAATTAGCTACATTTGGAAAAAAGTATTTATGACATAAGTCTTCATTTCGGATACATGCCAGTTTTTAGTCTTATGTCAACATCGTCAATCTTTAAGCGACTTGATGTCCGAAAAACTCTGCACTAGATACAAGAGTTTTAGATAATAGGTATAAAGCAAATAAGTATTTTACTATATCATGTGGTTAAGATAAAAGTCTACGAAATTTATCTTAACATGCCAACATTAACACAAATACTATGTAGATGCATTAATAAAAAAATCTGCGACATAAAAATCATCTGGGGCATATTCTGGTTCTTAACAGTGTGACCAGTTTCGACAATAATTAATGATAAAATAATTAGATTAAATGATTAAGTAAGCTTTCAAAAAATGTTAAATAACAAACCTGCTGTTTAACTGAGTCTACGGCCATTTTGTGTGTACAATTTTCTCTACAAGATTTTCTAGAATGCTTTTTATTGCGCCACCAGTGGCGCTGATTAAAAGATGTTTCGTCATCTATTCCTCTAATTTCTTCTCTAGTCGATGATGTACCAATAGACTAACAGAAAATAACAAAACCAAAATAAAACCATTCAAAAACTAAATAAAAAGAAAAACAAATTAAAATCCTATATATGCATTAATCATACAAAAATTAAAAATGTATTCAATCTAGTGTTTTTATGCACAGTACCTATTATTTTCTAGTTTTTTATCCCATTATCTTATTTCTCAGCTAATATAAAACAAGTATACATATATTTACAACTAGTATAAAATTTATTAAGTACTAATCTTTCTTTTATTTTAATTATAAACATCTTCAGTGCATGTATATAATTTAAATAAACAAAACTTAGCTAACAAATAATTTACTGTCTAAATTTCAAAGGTTCTATTAGTTAATATTATTAAGGATGTCTGTTAGAATAGGAATTTAAGTAAATTAGATTCATACTGAGTTTAAAAAAAAACTGTCTCTAAGTTGAATTTATAGATTGATCAGCTGTTGAGGTTGAGGTAGCGGTTTATATAAATGTGTCAAATAAATTTATAGATGCCAACATATTTCACCTACCGCGTATGTGCAATATTTTTGACAAATATGAGTACTGTCTATTGTCAAAACTGAATGAATGAAACTAGTGATTTGTGAAAAATCTTGACTAAGGACAAAGAAGAACTTAATTAGGAGCTTATTAATATAACTTATGTATTATATTATGTCGCATTCAAATATTGTTGGATGATATGATGCACATGTGCAGCCATACTCGTTTGCCACAACACAATTGACCACTGGATATACTTCAATGTTAGCCGCCCAAGTTAAAAGTTGTTTAACATCGAACAGTATAAACCCTTATGGCCAACCGTTGCGATAATCTACAAGGTATAAAAAAATAGTGTGGTGGGCTTCCATTGGTGACACTACATTAAAAATAAAAATAAAAGTGTCTATAAACATATGCTCTAAAATGCCCTAAGGGAGTTACAACCCTTTAAACGGCGGATAAAAAGAATGGTTTTTATTTAGTTTAGAAAACGTAACACTAAAAGTATCTAACGTGTACAAAACTGTCAGTTGAATTCGCATAAAAACAATTGATGAAAACTGTCAAACTTAGATACGCCCCCTTTGACACGAACAATGTAAGTACATTGCAAACTTTAAACGCAAATATCTCGAAAAATTTTTACATAAAGTCGTAATTTTTTACATTTCATGTTAAAATTACTGTATTCACTGAGATAAACGTTTTTTGAAAAACAACCCTCCACCCTATGAAAACTACCCTTTGAGAACTGTCGCAGCTTTTTTTACTATAACCATTCGCTTTAACATAAAAATGTATGCCAGAACACCTAATTTCAAAAAAATTTGTCTGCAACTACTCCTAAAAATAAATAAAAATCCTTTCCTTTTCCATTATTTAAGGGGCCATAACTCCTTTAGGAACCATTTTCGGGCATATGTTCGTAGAAACTTTTATTGTTATTTTTAGATGTAGTATCACCCCTTAAAATCCGTTAGCCCATTTCTTTTACACCCTGTATAAATGTTTTCATCCATTTTATGGCTTGTTCAACATTGGCGACGAACCTCAAGTCTCAATCTATTAATTGAACTTTACAGCATTATATAAAAGCAGCTCGATTATCATAAAAACAATATTTCATGGTTTGAGTATTTGCTTTCAGAACATTGTTAATTTAATGTGCTATATAAATGTTGTGACAGAGAGGGTGTGAAAAAATAAAATTTCAAATTGCAAATGGGTATTAATTAAACATAAAATTTGTGAAAACATGGCTATATCCACTTATATGACTCATAATTCATTTAGGAAATTTTTTTTTGCAATAATCTGTTAATTGTTAAAGAAAATTAATTCAAATTTTTTTGAAGATACAATATTTTTCTATTGATATCTTCAATTTCAGCTCCTCTATAAAATAGAATCTGACAAAATGCGGTCATTTTGATGACCAACAATAAAACCTACACTACTTTAGCTACTCACTACACGGTACTTGGCAAGTACTTGCCAATACTTGCCAAATACCGAGTTATGTGTACGAAGACTTATGGACAACTTTTCACATTTCTTGTACTTCCCGTTCAGAGGCGATAAATAGTCTGTGAAAGTAAAAGAAGGCAAGTGTTATAAACGCGATACCCCATAACGAGCGGTGAGAACATTGAAATCACAAATCACAAGCACATCAGGACCTACCGCTAAAATGGAATAAGACGAGATGGTAATGAAATATTTAGATATTTATAAAAAGGAACAAGATATCTGGAAACCATGTTATAAATTGCATAAAAATTTAAATAAAGTATATGATACATGGAAACGGATCCAAGAGCAGTTTTCTGAGGAAATCTCTATATCAGTAATAAAAAAAAAAGATTTCTTGAAGGAAACGTTATACATCATCTTTTCTTTTCATTACTTTTTCAATTTTTTCAGTAAAATTTTAATAAACTCTATAAAATGTGTTTCCATAATATATTTTGTTGTATTTTAGAATTAGTTTTTAATAAGGATATTGGTCTTTTGTTTTTATGCTGTAAAAATGTTATATATAAAGCGTATACAGAATTAAATGTATGGGAAAAAGCTTTCAAAATGGCATTTATTCGGCTTATTCTCAGATTTACCTATTCCCTCATAATATGGTGTTCAATCCAGTTATAATTTTTTAAATGTATTGTTTCTTAAAGATTAAGTATGTCTAATCCTAAAATATGTCTAAAAATAACATCTTATACAGGGTGTTTCCTAAGTCCATGTATTGTACTAAATTCAGGAGGTGATTCCCTGGCTCTGCCTTCCTTTAGGAATGCCAATATAAAGTTTTAATACCTTTTAGGAGATATTGATAAACTATATAAAAATATTAACTTTCTGATTTGAATTTCGTAGACGAATTTTTAGGTTACCGTCAAGATAATTTATGAATATTTTTTTATGTTACGCGGCATTTGCAAACATAAAAAGAGCCTATTTGCCTGCGAACATAAACAATTTGTATAGCGTACTTTTGTCATCTTGATGTTTAACACCAACTAAATTTAAATGTAATAAATAATGCAGAAAGAACAGTTTTCTTTATTAACATGAGCATTTATATCTATCTTACAGTTACAATAACGTTAAATCCAGATGGATTATGTTTATTAAAACATATTTTTTTATAAATTCATTAGATACCTTGTTAAATACACTTTTTCACCAGGCAGTATCAGATTCAAATTCTGGTCAAAATAACGTTATTTGCTGATAAGCCTTTGAAGTCTTCTATGAATTCCCCATTAATTTTTCAGCAATTAAGTATTAAAAATTTGTTTAGAAAAATAATACACAGACTGAAATTTGGTTCATTCAGAAATAAATTTGTGAATAACCAAAAAGAAATGTGACAAGTTTCAACAAATCTCTACTATTAATTTGTATCAGTAGTTTTCATTATTATCATAATTTAGAATTTTTTCGGAATTATCAGAAATTATCCAAGATATGTGGATCACTTTCCCTTTATGGTTACAGAACTCCACTCCAGGATCTTAGTTTTAATCTAACTTAGATTATTTAGAAGACAATATGAGTTTGAGAGTGATATATCATTTATTTCCAGAGGAAAAATATTTAAAAAAATTTAAACTTTAAGATCACATCCTGAGTTTTAATCCCTGTATATCTATTAAAAGAGATAAACAAAATTAACAACTAATTAATAACCTTAATAACTTACATCTGACCTAATTTTGAAATATTTTTTGATATCAAGTTAGTCTTTTATGTATGTCTTTTCAAGCCAATAAAAAAAGGTATGGGTTTTTTTAACAATATTTACATGCTTCTTTTCGCTATAATTTTAATTTTTGGTTAGGCAAGAGTAAGTTTTACAAACCAACTCCCTGACTAGTACTTTTACTAAATACACAATAAAAATAATACTTAAAATTTAGACGTAACATAAAGCAGATATATGTCTCAATTTCCAAATCAAAGAAATCGATACCGATCAGTGTTCTGAGAATAAAATACTAATTTAGTTCCAATACAGTCCTATTAATAATTATAGTAAATTTAAACTCTAGTGCCATCTCTAGAAAATGTATATGAATACAAGTTAATAAAATGTAGACCAATAAGCGTCATTGTAAAATCCTAGTTTAAATGACTCCCAATTTAACAGAGCTCAAATATTTATGTGGTACAAATCAAATTCTGCTATAAATTTAATTCTGCAACTAAAAGACGCACAAAAAACATTTGAAACGACCCTAAAGTACAGACCGAGATAAAATCATTTGCAAAATTTTAAATAAGAAGGAATTTATTTAAAGATATTTTTCAATAATCTGCTAACTTGCACTTCTACCATTTTCGTAAATTCTGCCAAAAGTAACGGCACTTTAAAACATTTATCAAAATAGTTTAATACCTATTGATTTTCTGTACACTAATATTACCAACCACACATTTTTTTGTCTTTTCTAGCCATGTATAAAAAACATGAAGTACGCAGAGGCCTACAAATTTAAAAAACGTACCCACCCTAAAACAACGTTTATGTGAATCACACTTATTATACTTAAACTAGTTGTACAACTGGGCCTTAATCTCAAAATTTAATTTCGTGTCACAAGAACCGTTTTACATTATTTTTAGGACACATGGTAGTATGCCAATGAAAAATAAAATAATAGGAAAATAAATTTTAACGTCCTAGGACGTTACCTATTATTTTACCTATTATAGTCTATCTATTATAGACACACCCTGAATAGTCCTAACTAGTAATTGAATTATCTGATAGAAATGAATTATTAATAAATTCATGAAAGATTAATAAATTAATTTTTATACCAGTTATAAACCATTACTTATACAAACCATTTATAGGTACCAAAAAATGTTTACCAATTTGTTTAAATAAAAGTATAGTTAATAATAATAATAAAGTATATACACATCTTATACCCCATACCTAATAATTTACTAAGCAGTAGATGGTGTTCTAAATCTATAGCTGATTTTTGGCAATATAAGTATGGTAGTTTTAACTGAACTTATTGAAATGAGTCCATTATTAATATTTAATAGAATCACTCATTCTCATTTACCAATTATTTGATAGCTCAAATACTTTAACTTAACTAATTTGAAAGTGTCCAGCAGCAGAGCTAACATTAGAAATATAATGATAATACATAATTCACACACGTTTAAATAAATCAAAGTTCACTATAGTTATTTGTACTGAAAAGGACTAACACAGACTTCCTAATTTTCGTACAAATTTGCTAAATGGAAAACAATGAAAATAAGAAAAATAGTGCAATGCAATCAAAATTACGACGCAAATGTCAATAAGCGGCGGACATATTTAGAATGATTAGTACCTACGTCGGAGAAAGAACAAAGAATTTAAAAATTTAAATCAAATTAATGATTAACGAGCACCACATTAAAAGTATATTATTATGCTTTCAATAACAATAACAATTCCAAAATGCACAATTTAACAATGCACTATTAAGGACGATAGAGTAGGAGAGAACTGAACTTTTCAAAGCAAAATTTGACATTTACTTTGTCCTAATCAGCTGTTTTACTTCAAATATTTAAACCCAAATAGAAACAATTATGGCAGCTTATTTAACGTAGTTTTTAACGTAAATATAGAGTAACTCACCTCGAATTTGTTTCGACCTGCATAAATCATATTAATGCAGGTTAAAAATACTTTAACTTAACCAAGTAGGTTGGATAGTCACAACACAAACAATATCAAGGAAATGATATCGAGACTGTTAGTACAACGTCCTTGGAACGAATTGGTCTTTACCAGTCTTTACGAATAGAACAGCGCGAATTTGTTTATGAGCTCTCCCATTGGTTGTGGTTCCTTCAAAACAAAAACAACTCCGTTGGCGTTGGAACGTCTGCCTGACGAGACGTCCTGCCCGCGAAAGGTGAACGAACACAAGCAAGATGCAATGTCCTGTTCACAAAAAGAGGTAATGTGTCTGGTGAAAATCGTCTCGGTTTTAGGGTATTACACTTAAAGTAAATTTTCAAAGGGAAGGTTAATACCTAATTATCATTTTAATAGTTGTCGCCGAAAGCTTAGTAAAATTTTCAATAAATAATAGGTATTGTACCTAAATAGTACCATTAATTATACAGGGTGCTTCAAATTCGATGCAATACATGGTACTTGGGGATCTCGATCTCGGAAACGGTAAGAGATGCGAAGTCGATTAAATGGAGGCAACGTTGCGTATTCAGGGGGGCAACATAATGGTGAAAAGAAATAAACGCTAACTTGATTAGTTTTCGACATATTTTGAAAAAACCGAAAACTTCGATTTTCGTTTTTATTTTTTTGCGGGCCTATTTGATGAGGTATTCAAAAATAAAGAGCACTTTTCTATAGCAACTTTTTGCTTTTTATCGAATGGTATCGTTAGCCACTTTTCCGCAAAACGTTTTGTTTCCCGGAAATCAACATCAACTTAATTTTTTTAAATACAGACCTGGAATTTTTTTCAATTTTTTGGAAGCATTTTTGTAACTTAATAGGATGCCACCATAAAAGGAACCAGATTAAACGTTGTGATAGAATTAACAAAAGTGGAAACAAAAATCCTAATGATGGATTTTTCTTAGACAAAACGTTTAAATCTGGTTCCTTTTATGGTAGCGCATTCTATCAAGTTACAAAAATGCTTCCAAAAAATTGAAAAACAATTCCAGGTCCGTATTAAAAAAAAATAAGTTGATATTCGTTTCCGGAAAACGAAACGTTTTGCGGAAAATTCGCTAAGACCATTCGATAAAGGGCAAAAAGTTGCTATAGAAAAGTGCTCTTTATTTTTGAATACCTCATCAACCAGGCTCGCAAAAAAATAAAAACGAAAATCGAAATTTTCGATCTTTTCAAAATATTTCAAAAACTAATTAAGTTAGCCGTTTCTTTTCACCATTATGTTGCCCCCCTGAATACGCAACTTTGCCTCCATTTAACCGACTTCGCACCTCTTTATTATATACCGTTTCCGGGATCCCCATGTGTTGCATGGAATTTGAAGCACCCTGTATATACCATACCCCTGTCGTAGTACCTACTTTCATGTCCAGGATCATCGGTTATATTTTAGCCACCCACCTAGAGGTTCTCCCTTTAATCTGAGGAAAAAAGTTAAATACTTACAAAAGTTGTAAAAAATTAACTGTAGTTTATCCCAGAATGTAAAATCTTTACACAGGATGTTTTGAAAACGCGTGACATGCTAAACTAGCATTTTCTTAAAATGGAATACCGTGCAAATTATTAAATTTTCCAATTCCACGCAAAATTCTACGACATATCTACCATACCCAGTTGTTATAGGAAAAGTTAAGACTTGAAGATGCAGTCTACTACATAATTCATTGTAGTTTCTTTTGGGATTACTAACCTCACCTGTAAAATAATAAAAAAATAGGAAACCAGAAGTATTCACAATAAAGATTGAAAATGTAAAGTACCTATACCTATCTATGTATACTTAGAAAGTCTATTATACATACTTTCAATCTTTATGTTGAATACTTCTGGTTTCTTGTTTTTTATTATTTTACAGATGGTGTAATCACAAATAAGAAACTTAATGAATACTTAATTATGGAGTTAAAAACTACAAAGTGATCAAAAAATCTATTCCTTTCGACGTGGGGATATTTGAAAGTTTAATTTACCTTATTCTCAATTATTATTGTGAAGATTTATGTTGAATACTTCGGTTTCTTGTTTTTTTTATATTATTTTACAGATGGTGTAATCGCAAAATCTACAATGAACTACAATGAATAATTATGGAGTTAAGAACTACAAATAAGTGGTAAAAAAAATCTATTCCTTTCGTCGTGGGGATATTTAAAAGTTTAGTTTAGCTTCACACAATTATTGTGAAGCTAAACTAAACTTTCAAATAAGCTAATACTTACCTCCGATCAAATATGTATAGATAAGTAATTGCCTATTTGTCAGTATATAAAATAATTGTTCCAAGAATAACAAAAAACACAACCTCAATTTCATGAAATTTCCTGTCACAGTGCCCAACGGCATGGGCGGCTATGTTTTAAAAAGTGAAAATTAAAAATACAAGTTAAAATATTTTATTTTAGTAAATACAAAGTTTAAGATTTGAATATTCAAGAACAAAAATTTATACACATTAGTGTATAATATTTACTACACTATTTATAATAGTATTTAATATTTACTATTTACTATTAAAAAGCAATTGTAAAATCATTGACGATCCCTCTCGCGATCGCCGTCGCCGATTCTACGTTTATGCATGGCTACTTACCTGTGTAAACCACGCCCATTGGTGACAGTCACAAAATCCCTAACAATTTAGGCGGTAAATTCAAAAGGCATTTTTTGATTGGACCAAATGCTTGGGCGCCAATGTAAACAAAAAGCTATTGTTTTAAATATTGTTGATAATATTTCGCGCAGTGCCGAAAATGATACTCTTTTTGGCACTGCGCATACGCAGAATAACGATAACGACGTGCTAATTTAAGGGGTTCAAAAACTTTCTATTATTAGCTGTTTGCTATTTTATTTGAAATGACATTATCTACAACTGACTATTGCAAAAATAAGATTTAAGAAGAAAATAAGAAATATTATTATGATGCAAAAATTAATAACACTATATATTATTAAATGTAGAAATAAACATTTCAGTCATAGTGTGACACTTTGACAAATTTCACAAAGTACAGTAGCTGTCAAACATCATCCTTGTTGGAAGCATAGATATTTATCTATGATTGGATTGGAAGTATTGGAAGTTGTTTTAAGGGTAAGCCATGGTAGCAACTTGACATTCATATTATCGATATGAGCAACAAGTAAGGTAGGCCGCGGTTAGTACTTGGATGGGTGACCGGTGACCATGCAGGGAAGATCGGCGGTGCTTGCCCGTATCTTCTAGTGGCCTGTACGTCGGTGAATTCACAGAAGCTATGCAAATTTAGGGGAGGTTTGCGTAGAAAACGTACCATCCCTTGGATAGGATGTAAAGCCGGAGATCCCTTGTCTATGAAATGATAGGCAAAGTTGTATCATGGATAGGCAAGTAAAAGATCCCTACTCTGCTATAAAAAGTGGGGGTTCGGCAAAATTTCCAGGTTGGGGTGGCTCGTCTCCTGGCGTCGGTGATTGGCCTTGGTCGCGGAAATAGGCCGACGTTAAATAAACGAAAAAAAAAAACTTGTTTTAATTCAAAGTCCCCCCCCCAATACAAGTTATATAAAAAAATATTTTATGGGTTAGCACTCCGATCATAGATTAGACTCCGATCAAATTTGATCGGATGGTTAGGTTATAATAATCTTTTAAATCATGTCGCCTGCTCCTATTTCTGCAAGAGTTCAAACTCACTTATTTCAGTAGGGCAGCGAGCAGACAACGTAATGTAAATATTCTGTGGGCTAGAAGCCCACAGAATATCTATATTTAGCCATAGAAATTAGCTTGTAGTTTTTATGGAGACTGAAAATGGGTATCCTATGCAGAATTGCAGAAAACGTAACTCTAGCAATTTTACTTTCTGTATAAGTAGCTCTAGTCACACTAGCATCTATCTTCGTATTAGCATTCGCAAAAAAATATGTTTTTTAAATTTATTTTAGCTAGGTATATTTGGTGGAAATGAAACAGTATTATTTTCTAGAGAACTTTTATTTAACTAACTTTAATAAGAACTCTAATTACGAAGAAACATTTACAGTTCATGTTTTAAATTTGGAACTCAAACTTACTTAAAAAACTAAGCTGATTTGACATTAACTAAGGTTTCTGAGCTAGAGCTGCAAAAATCTTCCCAAGATTTGCTTTCAGAAGCAGATCATGATACAACTACACTGATATGCCTATGCGCACGGGGGCGTGGTCTATCGATGAGCGTGACGTCAGTTTTGATACAAAATTAAATAAAATACTTGTAAACAAAGATAACAATATAAAAGAAACGTCGATTATGGAATTATAATACACGATTCATACAGGGAAACTAAAATAATAGTTGATTAATATCAATCTTTCTTATTTTAATTCAAACCGCATTCTGTGTACCGATCTACCTACCGAATATAATTCTAACCTAAATTTTATAATTTGAAGAGATAATAAGAAGCACTACTGTAAATAAACACCACCCTATAATATAAAAATAACAACTTGATAATCCTCGAACCTCACAATTATAATAATACGGGAATACAATTGACAAACATGAAAATAATTATATCACTGAGAGTCACGTTGACAGTAACGCATTTGAATTTTCGCCATTTTAGCATCAAGAATGACGTCGTGCGCAGAACAAACGAAATTTGGTCAAGTTATGAGCATATCAGTGTAGTTGTATCATGAAGCAGATAACATCGCGAATAAAATATAAAAATTATCACATACTGCACTGGGAACCCTATACAAACATTAAGCGCCACGTGTACCTACTTGAAACTATATTTCCCTGTTGATTTTGGCATACATGCATATATTAAAGAAATTTTTAGAGCAAAAGATGCAGAATATTTAATAGAATAGGATTCTACACTTGCCGCTTTGTCATTCAGATTTTTACTTATTTTTTATTTAACTTTTTATCAAGCCTAAATTGAAGCCCACTTGTGAAGTTTTGCATAGGCAGCTATATGTTTGATATCATGATTGATTAGTCTATTGGTATTTTTTTAATTACCAAAAATAGTTGACTATAAAACCAAGCCTCACCTAAGCTAGATAATTTAACAATCTGAAAATATGGTATTAAAAACACTTAGTACCTACTGTCTATTGACAAATTTGACTAATAGTAAATATGTTCAAATAATGAAAGAGGGGGGAAACCATAACACTTTTTATTTATATCATAAATAAAAATCAAACTTAAGTTTGGATTTTACTATCATGGGGTGGAATAGGATCTTCTAATCCAATATCGACAACTGCTCTTATAGGCCAGCCAGTACCAGTGTGACAATACTCGGTACAATACATTCCAGAAGGACATAGATTTTGCCAGGGTCCTGCTTCAGCTAAGCTATCATCAAAATGAACTCCATTTGTGTGTATATAAGGATACATATCTGAGTATGTCTGAGACACATATGAACCTTTGTATTCTGTTTTGAATTTCCTGAAATAAATATATTTTACATAAATAGACTAGCAAAAAAGTTGCTCCTAAAATATCAGTTTGATATGTTTTACAAGTTGCACCATTGCATGCCCCCATGCACCACTTTTATTTTGCATAATATGTCAACTAAACTTGAGGAGAACTATGCCGGGGCTGCGATGATGTAGACGAGACTGCATTTCACATTCTAAGTGAATGTGAAGGCTACAGTCGTGCCTCGTACGAGGCTAACGCTCGTATGAGGCTAATGCTCCTAGGTAAACCATTTTTGGAACCTTGCGAGCTAAGAAAAATTTCAGCGAGTAGACTTTTGGACTTTATGCAAAGAACAAAAGTTGCTCGCTGAATAGAAGATCGGCGGAATGCACAATAGACCCAGATATGGCCGCAGTGCTTTATGACTCACTATAGAGAAACCGACCCACATGAAAAGAAAAAGGAGAAGAAAAAGAGCCTAACTTTCTTTCAAATAACTCATAAAGTAACCTATATGGTTGCTTTATGAAATAACTCCACAGGTTTGTATTTTTTGAAGACTTCTCGATAAACAATACACTGTGGTTGATTGTAAATAACCATAAAATCATATTTAAGATATTTGTCGCTGTATAATTTATTTTTCTTCTTATTCTTGTCACTTCCATATGTAGACGGTTCTATAATACTCTTTAAAAATCTATTCCTACTTAACAAAAGAATGAGTATAACTTTTGGTTAAATATTTAATATTGCATTAAGTAGTCCACAGCATAGTTTACAAGTTGATAATGATGCTTCACTGCTTATATAAAGTCAAACTGAAATTTCCAAAAGGCTCCACTACTATGTTGGTGCCTCTCAAATACGGACAATGTTCCGTAAACAAAGACGAAATCGCGCTATTTGTGAAAAATGGCACAAGTAACAAAGAAATAAATTTGGTCATCCAGTCGCTATTTTATTGTGAATAATGTTGAGTGCAGCAAGAGATGGAGGGGGTCACCAACTAAATTCTTATGAAAAGGGGGGTACCAATTTAGTAAAGTTTGGGAAACAATGACCTTACGAAACATATGCTTCATTACTATGAGATAAATCTATATCAAGATTATTACCATACCACTTTGATCGGAGATACCACTATTAATTGGAAAAGTTCTGGAAAGCAAATATTTTAAATGTCAATCTAGGGCCAATAGCTTCAACTTCGCCTATAAAAAAATCTGCTTCAGATCATGCAGCCAATGCCTTATACTGTAGCTTTTGGTAGTTTCAAAAAGGTATTTGGAAGATTAGAAGACCCCAAATAAAATTATCATGCAGCAGCTTCTTGGTTAGGTTATTAAAATTTTGAGGTACAATGTTGAATACTCAAGACATCTTGAAGTATGCAGATGGCACCCATAACACTCATGTTCAACCAAGTCCCAACACAAACAAACAACTGCTCGATCATGTTTGATGACCCCAGGCTTCAACTGGGTATACTGTTATGTACTGCCATAAGCATTCCAACCTTCCTTTTGGTAAAAAAGCTCATTAATTTTTCTGATATACAGTATAAGTAAGCATATCAAGCTTAGAATCAAAATACTAAATGGAAAGCCACGTTTTGATAAGGATTATTACATCATATTTTGGATCACCCAGACCACAGAGTAAACAGACTGGGGTATTTGTAGAATAGGTACCGAATTTATATTGGAAACTGTGAACATTTTAGTAAAAAAACTACTTCCCCCCACAGGAATAAGATTTTAGTTCTTTCTTCTTTAGACCTCTGCTTACAAAATTAATTTCTGATTTGATTTTTAACTGAATTGATGATTTTTTATTTTATTTATCTACCTAAAAATTGAGGAGCGAGCCATCAGCGGTCTACCACTCCTGAAAACTATTTTACTTAGAATTTAAACAGCATAATATCTATTACATTCTGAAGTTAAATTGTATCTGTAACATAAAAAAATAATAGAACGAAGTCCTACCTTTACCCACTGCCTATTTACTAATAAAGTATCCCATGTTTTGAATATGCTAATAAGATATATTTTAAGATTTTAGAAAATTGAAAAATTAGAAAATCTACTTGAGAGGTTTTATTATAAAGAAAGTACTTTATTTTGATCAGTTATTTTATCGGTGAATATTCTTACTTACATATTGGGGACATTCTTTGGACCTCTTGAAAGGCATCTTATTGGTAACTGATATTTGAAAAATGTTTTGTCATAGACAGATTTATTCCCTGTTAATGGACCTGGCAATGGTATTTTTAGTTCCTGTAAAAAATATTTGAGTAATAAAAAAGTTATAATCATATACAGGGTGGGAAAAATTTTAATGTTCATTGGTATCTCGGAAACGGTAACAGATACAACGTAGCTCAAATTAGGAAAAAGTTGCTCAATTTCATGCTGATTCAAAATATGTGACAAGTTTAATATATTCCGGACCGTTCGGGAATTATGCCGGAAAATACAAAATTTGCCAATTTCTTTTATGTCAAATAACTTTTCTTGAAATAAATGCAGACTTTTGAAATTTCATATGTTTACATAGTTTGATAAGAGCTTTCGATTACCATACTAAAATATGTTCTAGGCCCACTAGTTTTTCGGCAACGATATTCAACTTTTGTATTTCTTATGGACGCCATATTGGATTTTTACTTCATTAAATACAGAAAAAAATTACAAGCACGGTGATATATCATACTTGATACTTTCTTCAATAAATGCGAATAACGATAAATAGTATTTATTCACAAATAATAGACAATCATTCATTTATAGTTAATTGTTACAATGCGTATTTTTAGCTTTTTGATGAACTAATTATTATAATAGGAAAAACAATTATTTGCACTGCTAGAACCGGCTGCCGTTACTCTGAATAGACATGTCATCCACTAAACGTCTTACGGATGCAGGATGTATTGAATTTATGTATTTATTAAAATTCTTTCCAACATTTCATTCTCTGTCGTTGGCATTGGATTACTGTAGATACATATAATTTTTAGCAGGTCCCCACAAATAATAATCCAGGGGGTTCAAGCACGGTGATCACGTGAATTGGACCATATGTACCTATCCACGAATTCGGAAAATGTTGATAGAGGTACTGGGTTACAATTCTAGCATTGTATGAAGAGCATCTATCTTATTGAAAAAATTGTAAATTTTGAATATTTTGCAAAGGTAGATCATCAAGCCTTTCCACCAAATCGTTTTGTAAAAAGTGTAAATAATTACGAGAAGTTAATTTATCAATTATACGATAAGGCCCTAATACCGCAGGTGCCATTGCAGCAGTGACCTCTATTGTCTTTGAGGAAGACAATCCTACCTATTTATTTGAAGTAGATGCTGAAAACAAATACTCCACGGGCAAGGTGCCCCAACTGGCGTTGCATTCCAGCATCTCTATGGAAGTCGCCACATCCTTCATCGAGACCAACCACAGACGCTGACCACTTTCGCGCTTATCAGAATGAGATAGGTAGTGGAATCGATACACGATGATGTTGCTATATGATTGCCTAAGGGGCATCGTGAATATTAGTGGTGATGAGAGGCACACCGTAGTGCCCTTTTTGAGTCTTTGCTACTATCATGCATATAATGCAAAGCCAGTCGCGGCACATTGCCTGTGGAGTATTTGTTTTCGGTATCTCCTTCAAATAAATAGGATTGTCTTCCTCAAAGACAATAAAGGTCACTGCTGTAATAGCACCGGCGGTATTAGGGCCTTATTGTAATATTGATAAATTACCTTCTCGTAACTATTTACACTTTTTACAAAACTATTTGGAGGAAAGGCATGATGATCTACCTTTGCAAAATATTCAAAATTTACAGTTGTTTCAATAAGATCCTCTTCACACAACGCTATAATTGTAACCCAGTACCTCTATCAACGTTTTCCGAATTCATGGATAAGTACAAATGATCCCATTCTATGGCCACCGCGATCAATGTGCTTTAACCCCCTGGATTATTATTTGTGGGGAGTGGGGAGATTATTATAATAATCAATTCCTGAAAAAGCTAAAAATACGCATTGTAACAATTAACTATAAACGAATGATTGTCTATTATTTCTGAATAAATACTATTTATCGTTATTCGTGTGTATTATCCATATTTATTGAAGAAAGTATCAAGTATGATATATCACCGTGCTTGTCATTTTTTTCTGTATTTAATGAAGAAAAAATCCAATATGACGCCCATAAGAAATACAAAAGTTGAATATCGTTGCCGAAAAACTAGTAGGCCTAGAACATGTTTTAGTATGGCAATCGAAAGCTCTCATCAAACTATGTAAACATACCAAATTTCAAAAGTCTACATTTATTTCAAGAAAAGTTATTTGACATAAAATAAATTGGCAAATTTTGTGTTTTTCGACATAACTCCCGAACGGCCCGGAATTTATTAAACTTGTTCACTATTTTGAATCAGCATGAAATTGAGCAACTTTTTCTTAATTTGAGCCACGTTGTATCTTTTACCGTTTCCGAGATACCAATGCTGAACATTAAAAATATTCCCACCCTGTATATACAACCGCACGGTCACTCTCACACGCGCACGGACAGTATGGTACAAAGCTATTGTACATTTTAAATAGCAATCTGTATATTTTTATGGTATTTAAATGGTTGAAGAGTTCTTAAAATTCCCTATTCATTATAATGTATCAGAACAGAAGTCATCATTTTATTTCAAATTGGCGGGTGCATGAATCATTTTTGTAAAATTCAATATGGCGGCATTTTACAGTTATACACGAAATTGATAACCCAAACGAAAGATGTTTCTCTTTGACAGGATACTTACATATACAGTGTGACACAGATTCATGGTACTTTTCAAAATAAGGGAGGAAAAAGGGTACCCCTTTTTCCTCCCTTATTTTTTTGGATACAATTTTCAAATTTGGCATGGCAGAAGTACTTATTAAAAGCCACTTTTTGACATAAAAATTACTTTTTTGCCACTTCCGGTTTGACCGAAAGTAATACCAACTCTCGATTTTTATATGGAACACTGTATATTATTATATTTTTGGAATCTACGTAATTTTTTGTATCCAGCTTTTATTAACATAAAGAACATTTCACCTCTCAAATTACTTTTTGTACTTTCGAATATAGAGTCCGTTGACCATTCCCTATTGATTGTAATGGACCATGGCAGCCACATAAAAATAGAGTTGGCGTCAAAAACATTTGATTTCTCTACGTACAGGGCATTAAAATTAATAATAATAATAATGTTTATTTAATTAGACATACCTTTTACAGTGACACAAAATATAAAAATACAAATAAACATGACAATAATCACAAAAGACCCCTATAGGGTCTTGAGCGTGACTTACAAAGAAAATAAATAGGTATAACGTATAACATGCAAAATTTTTTAAAGGGTATAAAGACCATTTTGAAATTACAAAATTATCACAATACAATTTACATTTAAATATAAACATAATATTCATACAATTTTAATGTGTTTATAAGAAATTTATAAACAATACAATAATACAATAAATAACATTTTAGTACACAACATAAACCAATCGTCATTAACACACAGGAAATGATGATCCAATACGATTTATAGTAAGTAGCAAAATTTTCTATTGAGTGTATAAACAATCCATTTTACAATTTACATTTTAAACAATTACATTTTCAATTAATTTTTGTTTGTTCTTTTTAATTTTTCTCACACACTTTTCTTTTTTTATTTATTTCTTCTTTATAAAATTTAATTCGTTTTGTACAAGTTTAGGTCTAACAGTTTGTAGATATCAGTTCTAGGGACATCTAACAAAAATTTCTTTACATTCCTTCTAAATAATCTTTTGTTTGAATTATTTTTTAATGTTTCAGGTATAAAACCAAATACGACTGGTGCAAGATACCGGGATATCAAAAATTATCTTGGTCAAGGGTGGTTGTGGAATGTAAAACGTGTGTCTTACTTTAAATTTTTGAATATGTTTTGTTGTGTCAGAATCTGTCAAGTCATTGTGCTGAAATTTTCTAATCCAATTTTTGAATCATGCCTCTTACCGCACAGCACAAAATTTTCATGATTGAAGCCTATTTTCGAACGGGTGCGCTAGTTAATGGAAATTGGCAATACAGTCAACGTTTGTGTTTGGACAATTTTCGAGAGCACTTCCCAAACGTGGCAATATTACCGGACAATTTTTATGCGTGCCTTACAAATTGTGTTGAAGTGTTTCGCGAAACTGGTTGTGTGACTCATAAAAAAGGTGCTGGTAGACCAAGAGTTCGTACAGAAGAAGTTGTCAATGACGTTCGTCAACGTATGGAAGAGGAACCTGCAAAACTTTTGAAACGTCTTTCTCAGGAAATTGGACTTTCTTATGGAACATGTCAAAAGATTTTAAAGAAAGACTTGAACATGCATCCATATAAGATGCAAGCACATCAAGCTCTTCTGCCCGCAGACCACCCCAGACGCCTTGCTTACTGCCATTGGTTTGTCAATAATTTAATGAATGACGATCTTCTGGACTTAACTTTTTTTTCTGACGAAGCATGGTTCCATCTTTCGGGATACATCAATTCTCAAAATATGCGAATGTGGAGCAATGATAACCCTCATGTTTTTACTGAATCGCCACTACATGCTCAAAAAATTGGTGTTTGGATGGCAGTTTCTCGCAGAAGAATAATTGGGCCAATTTTTTTTTATTTCACCGTCACTGCAGAAAGGTACAGACACAACTTTTTGGCTGAATTTGTGCAACAGTTAAACGATGATGAACTTCGGTACGGTTATTTCCAGCATGACGGTGCAACAGCACATACTACACCAGAAAATATTGCTTTCCTCCGCGAGTTTTTTGATGACCGGCTGATAAGTTTGCATACAGAAGTTGAGTTTCCTCCGAGATCACCTTGTTTGACAATTATGGACTATTTTATATTTCCTTACTTAAAAAACAAGATTTTCACAACTCCGGTAAATAATTTGCAAGAACTGCAACAAAGAATGGTTCAGCAATGTGCAACCATAACGCCAGAAATGCTGCAAAACGCTTTTCACAGCCTGAGGAGGCGCGTCAACTTGTGCATCGAACAAAACGGGGGACATTTCCAACAATTACTGTAATTTAGTTTTTCTTGTTACTAAAACCGTTATTTCATAATTTGTAGTTCATTATTGTTTTACAACTGAAATAAATAGGTATGAAATTTGTAGGTTATTGATGATGTCAGTGTGACAGTAACATAATTATTTCAAATTTAAAGTAAGACACACGTTTTACATTCCACAACCACCCTTGACCAAGATAATTTTTGATATCCCGGTATACGAGTACATGTGAACATTGGCCAATAGTTTTATTTTTCCTAGGTGGGACAAGGTTTAGCCTACTTCTAGTTCCATAATTATGTCTTTGTTTGATTTTTGTTTCAGAGAACTGTTTAAATGCCAGGCTTAAGAAAAATAGTTGACGTGGATCCATTATTGACGTCTCTTTGTATAATAGTTCAGTAGGATAGGTAAGTTCTTTTCGATACATCATTTTAATGATTAGTTTTTTAATTGATTCCAATTTAAATAAATACACATACATTACACCTCTCCACCCCGAGATTCCATATTGAAGATGCGGTTCAACAAGGCAATTTTAAATAATTTTCAAATGTTTGATATCTAAGATATTTTGTAAATATTTAAACACACAGATATTGACCCTCAGTTTTTTAGTAACATAATTAATATGTCTGTTCCACCTCAAGTGGCAGTCAATAATCAGCCCGAGATATTTTGTATGCAATTTAGAGGAAAGTACAAGCCCTTCTTCTTTCTGATCTTTTATTTCAATCGATTCAAAACGGGGTAAGGTTGAGTTGTAAGACGTGAAAGGTACAAACACGGTTTTTTCAAAATTTATTAAAAGAAGTCTATAATCAAACCATTTTTTTATATTTATAAAATCGCGCTCCACCATTTTTTTAAATTATCCCAGTCAACGCTTTCATAAAAAATGGTCGGCGAAACTTACGATTGTACCAGTACTGTTTATTTGAAATAAATTGTTAAGATAGAGAATGAATAAAATGGGTCCTAGTATAGTACCCTGTGGTACACCATATTCAATTGTCGCAAAATTACTCTTTACACCGTCTATTTCAATACATTGTTTTCTGTTTGTAAGATAGCTACGTATTAAATTTAGTGCCGTTCCTCTGATTCCCACCTTATTTAAACTGTCTAACAATAGAGAGTGGCTTATCATATCGAAAGCCTTCAGCAAGTCTAAAGACAGACATAATGATGGTTTCGAGTTATCTAGAGCTTCATAGATATGCTTAGTAATTAAATTTATTGCATTTTCGGTGGATTTACCCTCTCTAAAGCCAAACTGATTTGGCGACAATATATTATATTTATTTATGAATTTCAATATCCTAGTTTTTACAGCCATTTCAAAGATCTTTGTTAGTGATGTTATTAATGATATGGGCCTGAAATTTAATGGTATCATTTTGTCTCCACTTTTATAAATTGGTTTTACAATACTTTATTTTAAAAGACTCCAGACATATACCCGTGCTAAAACATTTATTTACTAAATATGTTATAGGTGCTATAATGTAATCGGCAATTTCTTTGAGTGTTTCTGCTTTCATTTTATCAATACCTGGAGCTTTTCTTTTTTTTTCAATTTATTTATATATTCCTCAACTTCACAATGTGTACATGGGTAAAAAAATATAGAATTTAGATTTATATTCTTTTTTTCCACATAGTTTTGATCTGGATGTATTTTACTAGCTAACGTTTTCCCTAAATTTATAAATCTATCATTGAAAATATTACATATTTTTAACTTGTTTGTTATTTCTTCATTACGGTCATTTTTTATTTGTTATTTGATTTTCATCCTTCTTCCCTTTTGATTTACTAAATCCCATAAGTTTTTAATATTATTTTGATTTTTTTGTACTTGCTCCTTGTAAAAATTGTTTTTTGCGTGTTTTATTATTTTTGTTAATTGATTTCTATATATTGTATATTCCGTTTTTAGTTCTTCGTTATTTTGCTCCAATTTGAGCCTTTGATATAGATTTTCTCTCGGATTTTCTCTAGTTTTAATCGACGTCATTATACTTTTGGTAATCCACTGTTTTCTTTTATGAACGGTTTTTTTTTACAATAATGGTGTGTGTATTTATGAGCGTGGTTAACTTATCAATGAAATTTTTTGTTTCAGTATTTAAATCTTCCCCAGTACATACGTCATCCCAGTTTTGATGTGCTAAATTTTGTTTTAATTTATTATAATTTATATATTTAATAAAATTGCTCTTTCCACTACTTTGCATTTTCACTTTACTTATAATTATTTGCAATATTACAGGAAAATGATCAGCTGATGTTGATTCAACTACTATAGGCAACATTTTTTCCTCAAATATTCTCTGCAAATACTCTGCATATCTAGACTTTATGAATATGTGATCAAGACAAGACTTGGCAGAACCGACTACCCTTGTATATTTATTTATTGTCCACTTATATCCATATTCATATAAAGTATCTAAAAACTCACTAGAAGTTACATTTGGCTTTTTTATATCTATATTAAGATCACCCGCTATAATACTGAAATCTGAATTTGATTTTTGATTTTTTAAATATTGGTAAATATCTGCTGTAAATTCTGTTAAGTTTATGACTGGAGATTTATACAGGGCGATAACGTTAATTTTATAATTCACTAAAGTCATATTCAAATTTATAACCGAAACACTATTTATTAAGTCAACTTGATATGAGTACTCTATATTATTTTTAATATAAATCACTACACCATCATTTTGGTTGAAATTTGCTCTATTATATACAATATTATATCCGTCTATATCAAAAAGATTTATATTTTGAATTTTCCACGTCTCTGTAAGTACAATACAGTCAAACTGCTCATCAAAATGAGAAAGAAAAACTTCAAAATTCTCTATGTTTTTTGAGATACTGCGTATATTATAATTTAATATTTTAAAATTTAAAAATGCATTATTTATTTTTAAAACCTCATTTACCTGTGAAGGAATTTCGACTGCTTCAGTGTGTATTTTAGGAATTTGAAAGTTCCTTACAAATTCATTCATTTTTCTTTTCTTATGTTGAATTATGTTGTTATAAAGTACAAAGGGCATTAAAATTCTTCAAAATGATTAAGTATAGAGCTGAAAATATATTTTTTTAAATTGTACCATAATGACACTAAGGTACCATTAGAAAGTATAATTAATAAGCAATCTACCCATACACTATTTTATCTGTGGGACCAAAAGTACAAATTACTGTTGAGAGAACATACTCTACATGTCCAAAAAGTAATTTGACAGCTGAAATGTCACTTATGTTATATCGTTGGATTCAGAAAATGACGTAGATTTCAAAAATATAATAATATACAGGGTGTTATATACATATAAAAATTGAGAGTTGGCATTACTTCCGGTGAAACCGGTAGCAAAAAAAGATAATTTATATGTCAAAATGTGACCTTTAATAGGCGATTCATTTTAAGATCGTAGCGCCAAAATGGCAGAAATCTATACTAACTTATGCTCACTGACACTGACGTTTGAAATTTCATTCATCAAATATTTGTTGTCGAGAACTTTAAACCAGGTAAAAAGCTTTTAAAACTATTTTGAAAGGGGTAAGTAGTGATATAAAATTAAAATAGATTTCAATATTTTTCGAGCGTTCAAATCTGAAAATGAAACTTAACCTCAAAATATGTCAAATTTTTTATTGGGCATACGGCATACATACCTTTATGGAACTAGTCATCCTTAGAGAAAGGTAAAGAGCACACTCTCTACTCTGCATTCTTTAGTTTCTTTATCCATACTTGTCTCCTGTAACTCTGTAATGCTCAACTTATAGTTTCCGCGATAGCTCCAGATTTTCCCGCTTTTGGAAAAGTATGAAACTGATTTCGGGGTTTTTCTTTGTACAAGAGGAACAATGACGCTCACAACAATAATGATTCATATCTAATCAAAGCAATTAAATAATATAACAACGGATATTTCAAAATTCACAATAGACATACATATGCAAAACTGAACCAATAACCCAAGCGTTAGTAGTGCGTGCCGCCAGTAGGTAGCGTATTGCTTAGCAAGAATCGCGTATAGTTACTTCTGCCCAGCCAAATTTGAAAATTGTATCAAACAAAATAAGGAGGGAAAGAGTGGTGTACCATGAATCTGTACACAATAAAAATGCCTCGAATTGCTTCAATTTGTTAAGCAAACAACCCATATATAATTTCAACTACTTGCTTTAATATACTAGACAAAACAATTTAATGTTATCAAGTTTGCGGGAAAGATAAGTAACATAATAGGTAGTAATAAGTTTTCCTACTTAGGTGAGTCAGTTACTCTTGGGAACAAGTACAAGGGGCCCAGAAGATTAAGGTATTGTAGTTTGTGGATTGTCTTCCCACCAATTATAAATTGCAATTAGATATATCCCTGTACCTAAATTACATTACCTCACTTCAAATTGGAATGAGTATAAATTTAAATTAGTTTTCAGCCTGATAACAGGTCATAGTAAAAAAATAGTAATGTTGGGTAATACTGACCTTATATTTTCCAGAAGCACTATAGAAAGTGGGGATATCTTCTTTTGCTTTTTCCATTTGCTTTTTGGTGTATGGTGGATATCTGAGTCTATTATCAGTCATGTAAATATCTAAATATTTCCAGTGTCCATGATCTCCTGGAAGAATTCCTGGCTGTAGAGGTCTTAATAAGCCTTCTATCTGCGTAATAAATTTTTTACTGAAATTTTATTTGGTAAAAAGTTCAATAGGTACTATTAAAAAGAAATAAAAACATATATTTTCACTATTCTATACCCACATTATTAATTTAAAAACAAAAATTCATGTCGAAATTAATCTGCCACCCCTCAGCCAATGTTTAAATTTTTATGCTTTATTACTATTAAAATTCAAATAAGCATTATTAATGTGACACATAGATGACATTTTTTTAAATATCAACCACATATCAACTATATAGCTAACTAAGACTTCCATGGATAAGCACTATATGATTGTTATGGTGCAATTTATTTTAATAAATTCTTCCTATAGAAATAGTTAAAATGTTTACTTTTTATTTAAATCAAGCTCTATTAAAATATTTTAGCATAAGTCATGTTTTAATTGGTTTGGTATTTGTTTATACATTTATTACTTTTTTTATGTCTTTTAGATCCTGATATGTGTCAGTTTAATTTGAGGATACATCTATGAATATATCAGTAATCAATTATAGATTAAGATCTGCAGCAGTGAAAAAACATACAGTTTATAAAGCAACTGTAAAAACATTTTTAAGGAAAACTTCTCTTCTTTCTTTATCGCGGGTCGCTTTCTCTAAGGTGAGTAACAAAGCACTGCGGCCACATCTAGATTTATTGTGGATCCTACTGGTTCCCTATTCAACAAGCATCTTAGTTCTTTGCATAAAGTCCGAAAGTCTACTCGCTGAAATTTACGTTTGCCACAATATTCCAAGAATGGTTTGCTGGCATACCAGTAGTAGTGCGCTGTAAGAAGCCCTATCATACTTCTGAGCTGAGATTTATACATGCTTAGCATTTCTACAGTTTTTTTTATGTGACTGACTGCCAATCAGCGCCTTCACATGACTGGCTTGGTTTTAAGGCCCAATAATTCCTATGTTCTGGTTCCACCCATTTTTGACAGCGCTATAACCGACTCCACAACCAGGGTCTGGTCCTATGAAAACCATTTCAGATCCCTTCAACTTCTAGCAACTTCATCGACGTTAATTTCCCTCAATGCCTTTATGACCTGGCACCCAACACAGTCTTACTAAATTTGTATTTGACAGTTCAATTAGTGATTGAAGGCAATCCCAAATAAGCCCCTAACTAACCTTGTTTAAGTTCAAATCCTTTATAGGGGCTTGACTATAGGAGAATATGTAGATAAGTTTACATATGTCCTTCTACAATTTTCAGGCAAACACTTATTTAGGGAAACCTTATTTGAATCCTTTTGAGAAGCCTTATTTGAATACACAGAGTGATTTTAAGTATTTTACCTTGGCAGGGCATGTAGATATTAGTGAAGTAGCAAGAAGCTAAATGTAATTTTTCTAAATAATTACCTTATACAATATTACAAACATATTCTACAATAATATTCTTCTAAGACAACATACTAATGATACTTGAAGTATGACACAATGTAATTTCTCTACCTTAAGGGAATATAATATACTTTTTCTAAATGTATTCGTTTATCTGAACCTCACAAAGGAAGAAACATATTGTACTCAGTCAAATTTTCATAATATTTACTAAGATCTAATTTTACAGTATTATTTATTTCTGAATAATTTTCAATTTAGTCTCACCTCACATTTAGCTTCCAATGAAGGTGCAGGCACTTGTCGGTATCCAGGGCTATGGTAATTCATTTTATATGAATCTTTCATTTCAGATAATTTAGGTGCCATTGGTGGTGGAGGATCTTTGAATATCTGAAAATATTTATTTTCACTACCTCTCATTAAATCTAAATTACCTTACATACCTTTTCCTGAATATTTCTTATATAATTCACTTCTTGTAAACTTCGAGCTCTGTCATTATTTTTTTCTAGAGGATTAGTTTCAATGGGTAGGGGAATGTATGTGTTTTTATAAACACTTTTTCTATCATCATGAATTGTAATGTCTATTGCTTTTAGTTCAGGTTTGATTCTTGATTTAACTCTCTAAAATTTTTCAATTCAGAAAAAGTTTTTGTAAATATGCATTTTTCTACTTGATCTATTTCAACTACGGGGTCGCAATTTTAAAAGTTCCATCTTATATAACTTGATATACAAGTTTTTTTCCAACAAATTCCAGAGACAGATCAATTTTTAATTGAAGGGGGATACATTTTTAAATTATTAACATTTATACAGAGTGCCCCAAAAAGAGAGGTTTACCACAAATTATCAACTTATGTTTTTTAAATGGAACATCCTATGTATTTTTATAGATTTGGTTAGAACACACTCTCATCAATACCTACATTTAAATAGGGTTTGATAGATATAGCTCTCATAGTAAGGGAGAATACCTAAAAGTATTCCATAAGCATAATGCGTTCGAAAGAGAATATTCATTTGTTGCGAGGCTAAGGATCCTACAAAGTCTTTCTCTAACACGTAGCTCTTATGGTCATATCTACGTTATTATTGGAGCCATCTTATTATATCAAGTGTTTAGATCCATCAAACTGTATATCAAAAATATAAGTTGTGGTAAACACACCATTTTAGGCACACCCTGTATAAATGTCAATATGAAAATGTGCCCTTCTTCAAATAAAAATTGACATGCCTCTGGAACTTGTTGGAAGAGACTTTTATACTGTTATTCTTGGTACTTATTTTATTTTTGTTATAATCAAATGAGCAGCTACTATAATTATTGATAAATAGGTTAATAAAAAAAATGATCCCGAGTTAACTGAAATTATTTTAAATATCTACTTCCTGAAAATTATTACACTTTTAGATACAGTGATCTCTTTCTACAATGGACGGCCACCATGCAATATAGTGTTCTTTTTTTTAGAGATATCCGTTGTGAGATATTTGCCAGGGACTTTAATTTTCCGAAATATGATATATCTTAAAATAAATTATTCTTATCTAGGCCTGAAGACATAGGAACTGGCAATATGTACCTGCTACTAATTTTAGGAAAATAAAACTACAATAACAATGTGTCCAGTCACGTTAAAGCACAATAAAATTAAGGATGCCCATGATCCTCATTAAGGTAAGGAAAAACCAGATGGTAAAGCCTAATGTAAAAAACATACAAAATTAGCCAAGTCAGTATCTATTAGTTCGCACCCGCTGTTTAGAGTGTCCACTAATGAAAGATTTAAATATAAAAAAAATACTTTTAATGCTTTATAATAATTTTTTAATACTTTAATTTTATTAATGGACCGTGTCCCAAAAACAATCCATACAAGGGAGGTGTCTGTTTAGGGATAATTCACTGAATTTCTTTTCTTAGGGGTTACAACAAAAAAAATTTTTATGTTTTTAAAGTCTCATTTTTTTTATGTAACAGTAGTGTAATGTCACGAGTTAACACTCACAATGGTGCAAATATATTATAATGGCCCTGTATTAAATTTATGTAAAACAGAATGAAACAGATACCTACATACAAAGATGAAGTTTCAAGACATCAATTATTCCATACTTACACAATAATTGTAATGTTGTGGAACACTAGGAATAAAGCCGTGATAAATTCCTGTAGATGTTCTGTAATCTGTACTTTTTGATGCAACTATTGGAATGCCATAATCGACATGACTCTGTGTGTTTGATGTACAAATTAAAGGAGCCATTTTCTTATATTTGTATCAATAAGGTGGAAGTAAATTAGATGTCTGTATTGATCAAACATTCAGCAGTTAAAATAATAAAAATAATATATTCAACATGTCACTTTGATTGACATTTTTATTTCTATCCGCATACCAGGAAACTTGACTGGTGTGTTTATAAAGTAAATAACAAAATTATTTTCAAGGGTACACATTTTCAGTAACTGCGGGCCCACCCAGATTTAGATACCTACAACTTAATATTGACATAAAAGTCACATAACAAATGGAATTCTATATCTACATGTCTTAATTCTATATCTACATGTCTTTTTCTTATTTAACTGAAGATTTACTGAATTTCCACCTTTTTAATTTATAATCCTTCGCACTTTTTGAATTTTGTAAGGTCACAATAAAAGGGCATAATTTGAAAACAATTTTCACCGAGCACTGAATATTGCTTTAATAATACGGGGCATAATATATAGATTATAAATCTAGTTAAAATAAGTAGAAAATGTAAAAAGGGGAGAATCTAATGTCTTTCTTTATTCAAATATTTGTTATTTTGTTCAAGTGTTTTTTCTACTTTTATTCTTTGCAATACCTTGTACTAGTTCCTTTACCCTTATCTTTTTGCTTACTATTTAACTATTTTTTAACTATTCTCTTACTATTTATATTTTCAGTTAATATAATGAACATTGTGCAATCATTATATGATAGGGTATGGTATGACAGCCCACTCATAATGATGCATTGTGGATGTAGATAATGAAAAAAATGTTTCATTTATAACGTTATACTCACCAGAAATGCATATTAGCCAATCGTATTACATTTTGTTTGTAAGAAAAAGAAGACCAATTAAGCCCATGTTAAATTGATACCATAGGCAAATATTCCATAATCATTCAGAGTTATTAAGATAGTCTTAACATTCAACATTATTGCCCAGTAGTACAAATATTTGTATAATTACTTTATGTTTGACAATTTATTACCTTATATATCCTGATATATCAGTGATAATGCCGTTTGGCCATCCATGCAGATTCTAGAAATTTTGATCCTATTCTTCATTCTTGAAAGGGTTTGGAACTTTTGGTGTGAAGATAACACTGACGTATAGTTTTCCACATAACACTAAAATACTATACTGCACTCGACGCGCGTTTCGTTAACCAAGTCGGCATCATCTGGATATGATTAAAACTAAACCTATGCTAACACTACGTTATATTTACACTTAAACTATTGTTATGGTTCAGTAAACCGTTGCGGCGGTTCAGTGAGCCGTTGTGACGGCTCAGTGAACCGCCGCAACGGATCAGTGACCCTGGTTTACTAACCAATAAACCTGTTAAAATGTAAAGATAAACATATTATCTTTACATTTAGCAATTTCTAAACTCTCAAATGCATCCAGCTGTCTGGAATTTGTTTCATTCCTAATTAGTCTTAAATTGCTACTATCTATTTTCTGGTCGTTCTCAAACGCATGTTGGGCGACACTAGACTTATCTGTTCTACCATATCTGATATGAGTCATATGTTCCTTGAATCTAGTTTGAATTGGCCTTCTAGTTTGTCCAACATACTTTTGATTGCAGTCTTTACAGCTAATTTCATAAAACCCCGACTTTTCCTTAGCTTCTATTTTGTCTTTTGGATTGCCAAAAAGTTATAGTTTATTTCCCGATCAATAAACCATTGACATACCAATATCTTTAAAAATCTTACCAAAACCACGGATTAAATGAGAATCGAATGGAATAAATTTATGAAATAGAAAAGAAATAGAATAGAATCTATTCCATATCCGTAATATGGAATAGAATCTATTCCATACGGATCATCTCAAATTGGTAGAACAGTTAAGTCTAGTGTCGGCCAACATGCATTTGAGAACAACCATAGTAGCAATTTAAGACTAATTAGAAATGTAATAAACTCCAGACAATCTGATGCATTTGAAAGTTTAGAAGTTGCAAATGTAAAAATAGTATGATTGGTGACAGAGGGCCAATCCCATACAGCCCGCTTTATTGGTGGTAAATCATGGTTCATTGATCCGTCGCGGCGGTTCACTGAACCGTCGCGATGGTTCACTGAGCCGTCACAATGTTTCACCGAACCGTAACAATAGTTTAGGTGTAAACAGAACATAGTGTTTAGTTTTAATCAACTCCAAATGATGTCAACTTGATTGGCGAAACGCGCTTGATTGGCGAAACGCGCGTCGAATGCAGTATAGTGTTTTGGTGTTATGTGGAAAACTATGTCAGTGTTATTCTCCATTATTCCAAAAAATAAAAGATTTTCATTTTCAAGGCTTGGAGCACTTTGAAAAATAATCAATGGGAACAAACACTGAGAATGTTATATTATTATCATTTTTCCTGCTGGTTTCTTCTATAATCTACATTTGATTTCAGAATACAAGTATAGAACATTGATTTAGATTTTTTATTATCTCCGGTAAAATTCGTTTTATCACATCTAAAATTACTTCTAATTTATCCTACCCTTTTTGGGTGTTCTACACTTTTTTGATTATTTTAATGTTTTTTTCGTTCATATTCCTGCTACTTTCTCTTACACTGCTGATAACAGAGGATAGGTTTTAGTTGTTTATTATATTAATATTTAATACACACTCTTAGACGATACATTATCATGATTGATTGGTAAACTAAAAAATGTCAGATCACACAGCAGATCTTTGTTGGGAGTCAATGAAAATATGAAAAGATTTCAATCACCTATTATTATATTATGTAAATATAATTTTTATAACTTACTACACAAATTATTTTTTTGCCATCTTTTGTACCCAATTATTGCGATTATTGTCATGGATTTTTTCAATCCATGACAAAAAATTCTTATTTGGTCTACTGTAATAATTACCCATACAAAATTATCAAAGGTTGAAGATGTGTCGATATAAAGAATTTTATTGTATTATATCTATTTTATCTCGCTAGCCAAAGGATAGATAAAAATAGTTTTTACAACATAAAATGGACTTAGGTTTTCTATGTTCTATTGAGAATTCTAAAAAAATACAATACAAGTTTTTCGTTTAATAAGATTAAATTCATAAATTATATCAATGTAACACAGTCACTATCAACATACTCAATAATTAAATCTTCTCCATTAACTATAACATTATTTTCGAGCAATGTAGTTAATCCGGTTGACAAGCTACTTGAAACAATTTTGTTATTGTCCTTTTTAAATAATCTCAACTTTTTTTCATTTTGCTTATTGTTATTATTTTCCAATTTTAGTTCTTGTGCAATGGCATCTAATGATCTTCCAAGCGACCATTGTTTTGAAACAAACACAGGCGTTGTTTTTTCATTATCTTTTTTTGGGTGAGTCACATTAAAATAAACACGATCTGATATGGAAATAGATTTTGTTCCTACAGCTTTATTTTTCATCCTCATTAACTGAACCCTATGCGCCATGTCCTTGTGTTTTCCTTTGTTTTTTGCTTCTGTTAGCTTACTCTCTAGCTGCAATGAAAACAATACATAAATCACGCTTAATTTGACATTGATAGATATTTCAGGCAAGAACTATTTTATTAATTTTTATCTGTATGTTTATTTTATCTGTATAGTATACAATTTTGATTTATCTATAAATAGATGATCAACCTTTTTCAAATTGTGTGACTATCAGATTTAAAAATTTTATGCTTGCCATTTGGCCACTTACCACATCCGTATGTTATAACTTATCAATTGCGAATTGATTTAACAATTATCTACTCAGAAACTATGTTAATTAATTTTTAATAGATTTATGCGAACACAATGGACTAATAGATATTTCAAGCATAAAACATTTATTTTATAATTGTTGTCTGTAGTATTATTTTATAATATATGTACAATTTTGCTTTATCTATAAATAGATGAGCAACCTTTTTTAAATTGTGCTGTAAAATTAAATAATTTTATGCTTGCCACTTACCCACTTACTACATGCCTATATTATATCAGTTGCTAATTAATTTAACAATTACCTATCTAATCATAAACTATGTTAATTAATTTCTGCCCAGCACAACTGTAACTTTACTTTACACACAAAAAACAAGACAAACTAAAAACAATACAGATGATCAAGTAAATCAGATGATTAAGTAAATTAAAGTTATAACATTTCAACTGCATCATCTCAAAAAAGAAATAAAAAATTAATCGAAAAAGGATAAAACTTATGTCATATTGCCAGACAACATAATGTAAGCCCTTCTGTTGTGTACAGGGTTTGGAATCAGCAGATAGGAAATCCTAGTAGAAGAGCTGGTCAAGGTCGGAAACATGTGACAACCGCTTGGTTAGACAGATTTTTGTGCACTTGGATGACGCACACCTACTGCTAGATCTGCGAAGTGACCTTAAAAGAGTCACTGTAATTCAAACTGCTATGAAAACAATAAGGAAAGATTGTGAGAAAATAATACAAGATCCAAGAGACGAGTCCGAAACCAGCGAACAACTTTGAATCATAAAAGGAACCCATTGGCCTTCGCTCAACAACATGCAGATTGGGAGATGCAAAAGTGGTCATCAGTTACCGTAAGCAATTAATTCAGATTTCAGTTGACACATTGTGATGGTCTATGAGGTTGGACCTGTACAGTTGAATACCATTGTGAATAACTGGTTCAGGAACTGGGCACGTTTAGAAGTGGATCTGATATGCTATGAGCTTGCATCATTTTTCATACTTGTACAGATCTTGGTGCTAAATAGGGCGAAATAAATGTTTGATATATTTAAGACATTCTTGCCATCATGTGGTACCTGCTGAAGCTTTTATAGGTAGGTCCTAGATTTCTGTTCAAGCACAATGCAAGACCACAAGTAACAAGTCACAACACAATTCCTAGAATACTGTTAAATTCCAGTTATGGATTAGGCAACTTTTCGTGGGACAAGCTGGAATCCAATTTGACTCTAGAAACTCTTCAACTCAAATACAACATCAAAGGTGTCACGTCACTTTTCAACTCTGAAGCTCCCACCCGTTGTTTGATTTTCCTTAAAGTTTAATTTTTCTTTAGTTACTCTCATGTCTATTTTGTTAGTTAAATAAATTTTTTTAGTTTATTATATTATTTTTTATATTTTGCGTACAAGTCATTATGAAACCCAATTGCGCATCGAAAAGAAACCCTTTTGAGACCAATCACATGATACAATCGCCACTAAATAAAACATACTGTACATTTTCATAAATCTGGAGACTTTTTTCTGTTATCAAAAATATAAATTTTAATAAATATAAGTGTTTTAGAGGTATTTAATATTAAAAAATATTCATCTATTCTCCCACATTACACTAATAAACGCAGTAGCAGGCAAACGTCACATCCCCAATTGTATTTCTGATAGCATATTCTGAATCTTCTAAAGATACCCTAAAAATTCGTAATATAAAAATTTTGTAAACTATTTTATTCTTTAGCCATACCACTTATTCGCTTATTCTTTTAAACCTGTCTTTATGTAAGTTGTCAACATAAGGCATAAATGTTGCAACACGATTCCTTTGTAAATAATTAACGAAACATTTAATTAGATATCGCCCTTACATCACTGAAAATCTGCAAACAAACGTGCATTGCGTAGAATGCAACAAGCTGAGCTACATCACAGCCTTGTGCTCTTGTCGTTGGATCTTCACAAGTGAGACAACCTTTTACTATATGAACCGTGATATGACCTTGTTCCTAAACTGTGTGCCACTAAATTTGGCATGTTATGGCTTTCCAACATCAAATTATTGGTTCTCCCCTGATACACACAGATCTGGGAATTTATTTTAATTGGTAAGCTTTTTTGAAAAGATTGATGTAATTACCCCGTTTTATTTAAAGCTGAAGCAAAACTTTCAAGATAAAACATTCAAGATTTTTTTATATGTGATGCTTTCGAAGACAATTCCCTAAAGTTTTATTTATGAATTTGCAATATTTTTTCATTCCACTCACACATTCATTCCACTAACATTTTATTTTGCCTTGTCGAATATTAATCTTTCTATGAAATCCTCCATGAATAGCAATACCACAATTATAATTTAATTTATAATAGGTGCAATCATGAAGCATAAAGAGAAGTCCGAACTCTATATTGAACATGGTTACAAATAAACTCAACAAATGAAATTAGTACAAATTTAGCCCAACCGGTTGCGCAGTTTACTTTATAGTCGCCTAGACAAACTGTCAACGTCATTCGTCATGCCACGACGTTGGCATTTAACGTAAAATTGAGTTTTTGTAATTAATAATTTGGTGGACACTATTTTATTACCACAAAATATTATTACGCTAGTAGTTATCATACGGGCATTCTAACTCAATCCAAGGTCATCCATCACCAGGTGCCATCAGGAGCTATATTCAGGCTAGAATCTCAGAATAGAACATGAGGGTAAGAAGTTATGGGGATGATGTCCACGTATGGGGTCTGTGGGTGGATGTTGGAGACCGTGCAAGAATCATATGGGGAGCTGGGGGTTGTGAAGTTAGCTACGGGGATGGTGTCCATCATCATCAGCAGGTGTATGTGTGCAGAGGGTGGTGCAGGTGAAGAAGGGTGGATGTGGGTGTTGTGCGCGCGCTTAAGAATAAAGATGGCGTCTAGCAGTTGTTAGGTATTAATGAATAATTAAAAATATCAATTATAATTAAGAATATTAAATAAGTGTGTGTGCTTCTCGAGTTGATTTCGGGTGGTGATTTATGATATGTCATTAAGATATTAATATGATTGGTGTAATTTAATATTAAAAATATGTAAAAAATAAAGCTGATTGGTGGAATTGATAAAGAATAAATGTAGGTCTTCGGGGAGCTGTAGGGAGATGGTGTACTCTGATTTATGGTAAAAAAAATTGGTCGCTTGATATTTGTGTGTGCGAGGAATAAATGTTTAGCATAGGTACCTTTTGACTAGTCCAGACAGGAGTGAATTACGCATCCAACGAAAAACATATTGCGTAATATTTATCATTATTGAATTTAACTTGGGTACCTAGAATATCGGTTTGAATCGAATGTCAGATTCTAAATACATTAATAAATTAATACATAAATATCGGCATTGTCCTCTGTCGGAAATGATAAAATACCATGTTTGTTTTTATAAATAAATATACTAATTTCTGTCAATTATGCACTATTTCTCATGCAATGCTTATATATACTTATGGGGAGATAAACGTACGTTTTGTTTTTACCAAGATCCACATAGCAATGTAGTATATTGAAATAACTTATTACATACAGAGCGATATATTTTACGTGGACAGTATTTCATAAGTAGGTATTATTATTTGTGTTTCGTTTTGTATGGTTTTATATATTGGGGTGATATTTTTAGATATTCGAAGAGCATTTGAAACAATAAATAGAGAGCTATTACTATTGAAGTTGAAGAAGTTGGGGTTCTCAGGCATAGTGTTAAAATGGTTGGATGAGTACTTAAAAAATAGATCTCAAAGAACTAAGTATGGTGACGCCATGTCCTCAGAAAGGGATACTAAGTTTGGAGTACCCCAGGGTACAGTTATCGGTCCCAATTTGTTTATTTTATACATTAATGACATCATAAAACATGTGGAAGATTGCAATATTCAACTTTTTGCTGATGATACCTTAATTTATGTTGTTGGAAATAATGTCGGGGAAACATTACAAATTCTGAATAGAGCTATGGAAAGCCTGAATACATGGTTTAATGATAATAATCTGAAGGTGAACATTAACAAGACAAAATACATGGTTATTAAAAACAAATATAATACAATTGATACAAATAATGGTAGAGCTATGTTGTTGGGTGGCAAGAAGATCGATCAAGTGAGGGAATTCAAATATTTGGGAGTCATAATAGATGACCAATTAACTTTCTCAAATCATTCAGAGTATATAACAAAAAAAATAGCAAAAAAAGTTAATTTATTGGGTAGAATAGGGAATGATCTGAGTCAGTGGACAAGGCTAACAATATATAAAACGATTATTTATCCACATTTCAATTATTGTTCAACAATATTGTTCCTACTAAATGACACTCAGCTATCTGTGATACAGAAAAAGCAAAATCAAGCACTTCGAGTGATACTTAAATGTGATAGATATACCAGTATAAAACTTATGTTAGATAGATTACAGTTGCTTAGTGTAAAACAAATTATTCTTTTGAACAGTTTAGTATTTATTTATAAAATGTTACACCAGCTGATTCCGCAGCATTTGATAGTCAATTGTTCCTTTGTTAGAGACGTGCATGATCACTTCACAAGAAATCAAAATAATTTTTATATTCCATCTGTTAGGACTACGTATGGACAGAATAATTTGTTTCATAAAGGGTTACGGAAATATAATGACTTACCAAATAATGTTAAAAACAGTGCAAATTTAGGGATATTTAAAAAGAAATGTGTAGATTACGTAAGGAATCGTTGTCAAATTTAGTTGTGGGCTCAGTTATAGAATATAGGTATTTAATTGTTTTTTTTTTTCCTACTTTGTTCTGTTGTGATACACTTATACAATGATTGTATGTATTTATTTTATGTTATTGTATTTTATTTAGCGATGCTAATAAAGACTATATATTATATATTATATTATTATTATTATTATATTATTATTATTATTATTATTATTATTATTATTATTATATATTATATGGGAAAATGGAGCTACCCAGCAAGAAATGTACAATTTGCATTGTATTAATAATAATAAATAAATAATAAATAATTAATAAAAATATTAAATTATTAAACCGGGCAATAAAAAATAAAATTCATACTAATAATAAAAGTGAAAATGTATTCCGTTTGGAGAATAATTTGGCAATATTAAAATATTATCGTGAACAATTAAAACAATTAAAATGATTAAATAAAGTATCTGGTGGTTCCTTAAAGCCAATCAAACGCAAACATCTAGTTTGGCAAGACTTGGAATCATGCTTGTCAAAAAGGGTACGTTCCGGGGTGATATTGAATATTTATTTTAAAGACCCGAAAATATTTCTTGAAAAATCGTTGAGAAGCTTCTCCATTAAAGTTAAAAAAATTTTGCAAAAAACATTAATTAAAGTAAACGTTATTTTCGAGGGTAATTTCATGAAACCTCAAGACAGGCAAGTTGAAATAAAATCGTTTGCGACTAAAAATAAAGAGATCGATTTAAATACAAATTTAATAAAGTGGTGGAAAGAAAATGTAGTGGAGCAGATATTACAAAATCTTGAAGATTTCGAACAAAAAGATTCGGGTTGGACTTTGTTGGAAATTATGGGTATTCGAGTAAACATAAATAATTATTCACCTATAATCGTCGGTCTGTCAACTTACACTGATATGCCAAAATTCATTAAGGATAAAAAGTGTGTTATTAATGTTAAAAATAATAATGAATATTGTTTTCTATGGGCAATAGTGAGTTGTTTATATCCTGTTCATAAAAATAGTGAGAGAATTTATTCATATCCTCACTTTAGCGATGTTTTAAAATTTGATTGCGGAATAGAGTATCCAATAAAACTAAAAAGTATTAAATTTGAACGTTTAAATGAAATTTCCATAAACGTGTACACAGTTGATAAAAAAGAAGTTCTTCCGGTATGTTTAAGTAAAAGTAAATACGAACGTGTCGTGAACCTTTTAATGGTGCCTACGAATTCCAACGCAGGAGGTAACGGTGATACGCCTATGGATACCGATACCCAACAAATGTACCACTTCGCTTGGATTAAAGATATGTCTCGTTTATTATCGAAACAATTGTCATCACATCATGGATCCAAATTTATTTGCAATCGTTGTCTTAATAATTTCGGTAAACAGGAACTTTTAGATCAACATGCTAAATATTGTAATTCGGAAACAAATACGTGTAAAATTGAGTTAGCGGGTGAGGACGAAAAGTGGTTGAAATTTAAAAATTACCGATTTAAGGAACGCGTACCATTCGCCGTCTATGCTGATTTCGAATGTATTTTGGAAGACTGTCAGGAAGAAAATAAGCTAAATTTAAATACTCAAAATCTTCAGAAACATATTGCTTTTAGTGTTGCATTTTATTTGAAATGTTCGTATAATGATGCACTGTCGCGTTTTAAACTATATCGGGGTAAAGATTGTGTCGAATGGTTTGTACGCGAACTTGAACATATTTCCGACGAAGTTAACCAAATTCTCGCGCAACCTAAATCTATGCCTTTCACTGCTCAACAGAAATACGAATTTGAACACGCACCGGTTTGTCATATATGTGAGAAGACATTTTCTGAGACTGACATTAAGGTGGCGGACCATAATCATTTAACTGGGTATTATAGAGAGGCCGCACATCAAAATTGTAACATAAATTATACGGATAGTCACGTGATTCCGGTTGTTTTTCACTGTTTGTCCGGATACGATGGACACATAGTATTGCGTAATTTAGCTACGTTATTCGAGGGCAAAATTTCGCAGTTACCGATAAATAAGGAAAAATACATTTCCTTCACCAAGCAAGTTAAAGACACCAAAATTAAACTAAGATTTATTGATTCGTTTCGATTCATGACAGATAAAATCGAGAAATTGGCCTCATATCTCGACGATAGTCAGAAACGAATCACTAAATCCCAATGTACTAATGATGAGGAATTTCATTTATTGACAAGGAAAGGTGTTTTCCCTTATGACTATCTAAATTCTTGGGATAAACTAAACGACACTACTCTACCGACTAAAGACGACTTTTACAGTAAATTGACTGACGAACACATTTCTGATGAAGACTATGCGCGCACCGCTCAAGTTTGGAATAAATTTAACATTGAAACACTCGGACAATATTCGGACTTGTATTTGAAAACGAAAGTTTTACTTTTGGCAGATATTTTCGAAAGTTTCCGTGAAAATTTCATAAATACATACGGTTTAGATCCCCTCTACTATTACACGTCACCGGGTTTGGCTTTCGATGCCATGTTAAAGCTAACAAACCAGTCTTTAGAACTTCTCACAGATATCGACAAAATTCTACTGATTGAAAAAGGTATCAGAGGCAGAGTGGCACAAGTGTCTAATCGGTATTCAAAGACCAATAATAAGTACATGGGCGATTCATACAATCCCGCCGAAAGAGATCAATATATTATATATTTTAATGTAAACAACTTGTACGGGACTGCTATGTCTTTTCACCTGCCCACCCATGGCTTCGAATGGGTACCTCCAGAACAATTTTACAATTTAGATGTACAAAATATCCCGGATGTCTCAGATATAGGTTTTATCTTTGAACTTGACATTTGTTATCCCACCGAGCTGCATACTTTACATATGGATCTTCCGATGTGTCCAGAACAGATGGTTCCTCCCAGCGGTAAACATTCAAAATTAATGACTACTTTATTCCCGAAATCAAATTACGTTATTCACTATAGAAATTTGAAAAAGTGTTTGGAAAGGGGGTTCAAAATTACCGCGGTTCACAAAATTTTAAAATTCAATCAATCTGCCTGGTTGAAAAAATACATTGACTTAAACACAAATTTACGACAACTGGCCACTAACCAATTTGAGAAAAACTTTTACAAACTAATGAACAACGGTGTGTACGGTAAGACATTGGAGAATGTACGCAAGCATAAAGACATCATACTTTCGACATCTTGGATAGGCAGATTTGGCGCTAGAGCTTGTATAGCTAAACCCAATTTTCACAGGTTAACTATTTTTGATGAGGACATGGTAATCATCGAAATGGACCGATTAAAAATTAAATTCAATAAACCCATTTATGTAGGCTTTTCTATACTGTACCTTTCGAAAAACATTCTTTACGACTTTCATTATGATTACATTAAAAGTCAGCTAGGTGAAAATGCTAAGTTACTATATACTGATACTGATAGTTTAATATACCAGGTCTCCGATATTGATATTTATGAATTCATGAAAAAGGATATCCATCTGTTCGACACTTCGGACTACCCTGAAGATAATATCTATGGTATGCCTCGCGTAAAGAAAAAGGTTTTAGGTCTTATGAAAGATGAAAATAATGGTAAAATTGTTACGAAATTCGTAGGCTTACGAGCAAAGATGTACACGAATAAAGTAGACAGTAAACCGGATACTAAACGCGTCAAAGGTCTAACTAGGTCTGCAGTGAAACAAATAACTTTTGATGATTTTAAAAACTGCTTATTCAATCAAAATATGTTAACTAAAGAGCAGCGCCTTATAAGATCTAAAAAACATACTATTTATACCATCAAACAGAATAAGTTAGCCTTGAGTCCGTACGATGATAAGCGAATAATTAATTATGTAAACACAGACACCAAGCCGTGGGGATACAATTTCCAACAAGCTTCAACTAGTCAGATGATGTCATCATCCAGTTCAAAATAAATAACAGCTCAATATCTGCTGGACTTCATTCTCTTTTCGGTCATAGAATCGGCAAAATGTGCTCTCTTGAATGAAAATTGAATTATAAGCTTCTAAACGGTACTCAAGAAATATATGTAGATTTCCTAATAAAAGCAATCGATGCCAATGATTATCCGTTAATAAACACAATTTCGAACTGATGAAACAAATTTTTACTAAAAAACTTCAATGTGACATATTTATCGAACAGTTGCAAGATATTTTTCAAAAGGAATATGTTTTCACCCTTAGTATGGACATGTTGAATCAATATATTAAAGATCATTTTCCGCTGGTAAACTCTTATTATAAACATTTTCTAGAAAAATTACTTGTAAATGGGGAAGATCCCTCTTTAATAGATCGCTATACAAAGTGGTTTCCGGGTAATAATATTTTTATTAATTATCATGATATTTATTGGTCAATAGAGAAAGCAGTTTGTGAGGCTATTTATTTTACTCAGAATGAGTTTCTAGAAATTTTGTATAGAGTAATGAATCGGAACAATTTGTCATTCAAATTAGATCTAAAATTAAACGATGAGCATAGACAGTTAATGAATTGGATAGAGGATAATATATCCAAAGGTCAATCTGGTCTACGAGTTGGTTGGACAGAGGGTCCAGACAGCGGCAAATGGACTAGCACCACTCTCGAAGACTATCGTAAAACATTAGAAATTGTAAATATATATTTTTTTGTAAAATATATATATGTATATAATTATTGTAATATTAAATATATTATTATTAATAAAATTAATTAAACTTAATTATGTGTTTTTTATTTCCTTTTCCCACATCCCACTATAAAAATTAAATAAAATATATCAGTGCTTAAAATTATTGTGTGTTTGATATATTGGTAATTTATCATTATTCAGCTCTAGACTGAAATACTGTTATCAAAAAATAATAAAGATATATGATATTACTCGCACACAACTAGTGATTAGTGTTGCCAGTGTTACCAATATTAAAAAAATGACAGATGACATTATAGTGAATCAATGTACGACTCTACCATAGTAAATAAAATCAGGGCTGCCAACACATTACTAAATTAATGTAATGGTAGCGCCCATCTCTGTCAATGTTAATAGAACAGAGTGTTCATTGAGTGTTATTTTTAAAATTTTATTGTTTTTTCTTTTTAATATTTTATTAAAAAATTATATACAATATATAACAAAATTTTATTATAAAAAACATATATACATATATACAATTTATCTCATTTCATCATCATCATCATCATTTGTTCTTGATCTCTGAGCTATCAGAAATTGTTCATAAAGATTCCTATCTGTAACAATGAGAGACAAATCCATATAATTACTGTTATTAATGTAAAAATTAAATAAAATTACCTCTTTTTATATTGATTATAGGGATCAGGCTTGGGAGCTCTTCTTTAATAATGTTTAGTTCATCCCAAACCCTTTGGGGAACCGTGCACATTTTGCAAGTGCACAGTTCCCCTCTTTTAAGTTGCTCAATCGTTATGATTCTATATCAAAGAATATCAAATAACAAGTGACTGGAACTAAACAGTTCCACAGCTCTCTCATCGCGCACATTCACCCCTCTACCCGCCTCTCTCCCACCTCGCAACCATGAAATGAAACGCTCGTATTCAACATAACTTCGTTTACTGAATATAAGAAAAAATAAACATACATTTAAAACTTATCTCTATTGATAAAGAACCATTTATATATGGAGTAAACAATTTGCTTAGTGCAACGTAAGTTATTATACATATGTTTCCCACAGTGGAATTCATTATTGGCTAACATTAAATCTTTAACACTGCAATAACCATATGAATGTAAATCTATAATATTATTATTTGGTAAATATGATTGGAGCCATTGCTGCTTCTCCACACCCTTGACGAGGACATCTTCATCCTCATATGTCACGTGATCTCGTATAAACTGACTCAGATCCTTGTAAGAGATATCATCATAGGATGTGTCCCATAGCAGACCATGCAAATTTTTAGTGGTCCACCTGATTTGCCGCTTAATATTTTTATTAAACAGCTTGTACACGTACTGTGTAGGAGGGCAGACAACCTTGTGTGCACAAGACTTCTCATCAATATTGAAAATAGAAATTTCTTTACATATGAAATTTAGTTCTTTTTTGTACTGGAAACCCTGAATGTCATTATGTACATACCGATTATTGAAATTAGAATGGCCGAACGATGCTAGTTAGAGCATTATAGTAAATGATGCGGTCATGAATTATAAGACAATAGGCTGCAGTATCTTTTGGAATAGATTTATTAGTACTAAATTCCAATCTAATGTCAACTGCTCCGGATTTCACAACCTCATTCTGAAAAGAGCAGTCGACTACTACTAGGGGCACGTTCGTTTTGAAATTATAAGGGGAAATCAAGGGCTCACTTAATTTCTGATAATAAGATTCTTGAAATTGAACGTACATATCATATAGGTTGGCATAAAAATTCTTATCAAAATTAACATTTAGGTTATCGTAGGGATACGTCTCGGAATTTAGAAAAACTCTGAAATTAGTCAGATTACAGTGATCGAATTCACTCATGCGTTTGGATGCTTTATTTTTACGGTCCACAAATCAGAGTACACCATTCCCCTACAGTTCCCCGAAGACCTACATTTATTCTTTATCAATTCCACCAACCAGCTTTATTTTTTACATACTTTTAATATTAAATTACACCAATCATATTAATATCTTAATGACATATCATAAATCACCACCCGAAATCAACTCGAGAAGCACACACACTTATTTAATATTCTTAATTATAATTAATATTTTTAATTAATTATTCATTAATACCTACCAACTGCTAGACGCCATCTTTATTCTTCAGCGCGCGCACAACACCCACATCCACCCTCCTTCACCCGCACCACCCTCTCCACACATACACCTGCTGATGATGATGGACACCATCCCCGTAGCTAACTTCACAACCCCCAGCTCCCCATATGATACTTGCACGGCCTCCAACATCCACCCACGGACTCCATACGTGGACATGAACCTCATAACTTCTTACCCTCATGTTCTATCCTGAGATTCTAGCCTGAATATAGCTCCTGATGGCACCTGGTGATGGATGACCTTGGATTGGGTTAGAATGCCCGTATGATAACAACTTACGCTTTAATTCATAGTCAAAGTTCAGATACAATAAATACCAAATGCTTAGAAAAACCAACGTCCAACGTCAATTGTCAATTATTGTTTGTGAAACAGAAACATTAATAAAAGAGATAGACGAAGGAGCGCCATTGAAACAAATGAATAACTCAATACCATGTACGCTTTTTCAGTACATGGTATAAGGCGATCCTTATTAAGTCCAGACTCCTACTCTTTATATTTTGTGGGTGTAATATTTCAGTTGCACATTGAACTGTAGAATAATCTTGTTTGCCCAACAAACCACTTTACCAATTATGGGACAAAATATTACTTAAAGAAAAGAAATTGATTAATTTATAAAAATTAGTGTTATTTTCTTTTAGTATTATTATTATTACATAATGGAAGACACCCAATACATTAGTTTGCCTGCTTGTTTAACACCCTTAATAACCACATTTAAATAACGAGCATGAATGGAGATGAAAAATTTAAATTCAAGTACGATGTAACCAAGTTTGTTGTTAAAATATTGGCATTGTATTGATAGAATACATGTGGAAAATTAGCAGATAACATAATTTATGCTTCTTATGCTGTCTTTTTGACAGCATAAGAAGTGAATTTGATTGGCAAACATGGATGAAAATAAAAAAAAATTATATGATCACATAGGTACCGATTCAAGTGTATTGATGAAATATTGACATTAAATTACTAGGTACATGTGGAAGATACTCATAATATAGGTGAAATATTTTGCCTGGCCATTTAACACCCTTATTAGGGCCAATTTCACAATGTATTTTAACCAATACCTAGTTTACTAACTATAAGTTTAGAATGTGAATATTTTTAATATTTCATCTATAACTTATTTATTTGAAGGAGATGCCGAAAACAACTAAGTACTCCATGGGCAATATGCCCCGACTGACGTTGCATTACATCGGCATCTCCATAGGAGCCGCCACATCGCTCATCGAGACCAAATACCAGACACTGACCGGTTTCGAGCTTATTTTGCGCTCATCAGAGTGCCATAAGTACTGGACTCCTATGGAGATGCCGATGCAATGCAACGCCAGTCGGGGCATATTGCCCATGGAGTAGGATTGTCTTCCTTAAAGACAATATGGGTCACTGCTGTAATGGCACCTGCGGAAAAGCAGGTCGTTATGTTTGTCAATTTGACAATAATTGTCAGACGGGTAGTAGCATAGACCCAAAGAGGGCCCTACGGTGTGTTTCTCAGCACTACTAACATTTCATCTATAACTATGCACATTCTAAACTTATAGTTAGTTAACTATCAGTTAAGTAATGGTACCCGGCGATTCTGAAACCGGGCCGTACATATCAAATTTGATTCATGAAATATTACCATTATATTACCAGATACTAATATCTGGAAGTCTTATAGGGAAAATAGTTTTCTTATAAGACACCCTCAAAAATTGAAGATTGATACAAGTGTATTAACGAAATATTAACATTATATTATTAAATACATGTGAAACACAAACATATTGATACAATATTATTTTTTAAGAAAGTGTTCAAAATTGTTACATTTTCTGAAAAAATGTAGCTCTACTGAAATTGTGTATTGGGACCTACCGTTGCTCAAAAATAATAACCATCATAGTAATGTATGAGAAGCAACATATCTGGATTGATTATTTATAGTGATGGGCGGAATCGAGAACTTTTTGAGTAAATTTTCGATACCTATTTGTGGAATTGGAGACCGTCACTGCAAACTGCGAGACAACTGCTCGATACTCATTGCTATTGCTCATCTCATACACAAACCACGGTTGTCTTGAGATACTCCAAGCATTCGCGGGCTGAGGGAAAATTAATGTTTGATAGCTAAGAATCGGAGTCGCCCCATCTGCACTTACAAACACATTTAGTTATGATTTAAATAAAAAAACTAAAATAAAAACATGAACATGAGAAATATTTTGTTATATACAAAAGTACCTACTTTATTTGGAAGTGATAGAAACATGTTAAAATAATCCCAGAAAAGCAATTTTTCTACCTTGAATGTATGCTAACGAGGACTGGCGAGGCGAGCTAATTAGCGACGATTGCCATGACGGTACTCAACCGTTTCTAAGTCTATTTCTCATATGTATTTACAGAACTGGATAGGTATTTTTCAGTTACTGCTTCCAATTCCGATTACGATTCCTTAAACTATCTGATTTCGCCCATCATTATTTACATACTTGTTTTATGTAAAAAGGTAGGTACATTTACATAATTTAACGACACAATTTGTTGGTCAGTCAGTTGACCATTAAACTTGAAGTTTTTATAATATTTGGTCCAACCTTATGGCTGATCTAATCATCTATCATTGTTCAATATGTTGTGGTCCTTACATTAAACAGAAATTGTGAAATGAAAATACTTATATATACCTCTTTATCAATAAAAGCCTTCACCTCCTTAAACTGTCTCACAGGTACAGCATATTTTTCTTTTTCAGCTGCTATGACATGTGGATCCTTTTCTTCACACTGCTGTAAGTGACGATGTTTGACACAAAAATGTTTCTTACATCTTTCACATACTAAAGGTACGATACTGCTTTCATTACAGTCAGTGTAGGAACAAACAAAGAGATTTTCTATTCTCCTTAATTTCTCTTCAGGGATAAATAGTGATTTTTCACAGGATTGAACATGTGTTTTAAAATGATGTGAACAAAAGACTTTGCCACACTTACACCTTAATGGAAGAAAATCTAACTGATTACATTCTGTATCATTGCACTGTTTATCTAATTCTGGTAATTCCATTTTAAAATAAAATATTTTTCCACTATCTCTACTGATGTTCACTCAAACTTGTAAGCATAATATCGGTCCACTTTTGCTCTTGCTCTTTTAAAGTTAGATGAAGATCTCCAGAATCAGCTTCAGGATCTGATAACTCCCAAGCAGGTACAGTTATGTCGTCTTCTGGAAGAGTGTCAGAACGCCAAGTATCGTCAATTAGATCCACAAAAAATCCATCAATAGCTACTTGACTATCCATCTAAAAATAAAACAGGGTTCACTTCACTAACTTTTTTGTTTTTTCTATGGTTCGCACCTTATTTTAGAATGATGATACGCACTTTCGTAAATCCATCATTTCTCAAAAAGATGGAATCATTTCTATTTCTATCACAAAACAGTCAAGTCATTCTAAATTCAGCGATTGCTTTGTGATGCACTATCAATCTTGTTCGTAAATTTAGCACAAAATTGTATGATGTCCCATCAGAAAACCATCACTTCCACCATTAAATAGTTATGATGGATTTCAAATTTTGTGATGGAAAAAAGCAAGGATTTTTAACTTACAGTTAAAAATCCTTGGGGAAAAAAGGGGGAGAATTGTCATGTCATTCATTTTGAGGTTAGTATATATGTTGTTTTGGTTCAAGGGATGCAATTTTGATAAAAGCATAAAAATAAGTACAAAGTACCTAGTAGATTTGTTAGTCACAATAGAGGGTTAACCATTTGAATTTGCAGTGGATATTTTGGTTGGGGAGAAAAAATATACAATAATTCTTACCACAAAATATGTTTTTACCACAGACTAGGTTTAATCACAGTATAATGCTAAATACCACAGAATAGCTAAATACTGTGGTCGAACACTGCTGCTAACTTCTCTCGATGGACTTCAGGGGATATGCGCAAAACAGTAATTCTTTTCCACGCGCATAAATATTTGGGTGGGTGTTGATTATTCACTTTTGTAGGGGAGTGATCCTACTGTTTCTTTAGCAATATACTGTGGTTTAATTTGTCTAGGCAACAGACTAGACACAGAACACAGAATCAGAATAACTTCTTCTTCTTCTTCTTTTTTTTTACCTTTGTTTTGTCCATTGAACATTTAGCCAAACACAAAGTATCATTTCTCAATTCGATAGTAGTAGACGAATTAGAAATAGAAGATATTACGAAATGTGTTAAAGTGAAGTGTAACAAGGATACACACGGTCCATTCAATATCGAATCGAGGAATCAGAACTCAGACCACAGAATATTTATATACCATACATAATGCTAATTATATAATTAACATTAAGCCGGCTAAAAATATTATAATTAGCCGTTAGCAGAATATACAGTTTTTTTAATTTTTCACACATTAGAATAATTTTTTCGCAATTACCAATAAAATATCTACCTATATATTTATTCTTACCAATGATGTACCGGCTAATTATCGATAATTATCCGTCGGCTAAAAATCCTTTCAAAATTAGCAGGCTAAATATTATAGTGCCAGTGGATAAAATGGCCTCATAGGGAGATATATTAGAACTTTTATTTATTTTTTAATTTAATTTAGTTTGTTTTATTTTTTATTTTTTAATTTTACGATTATTTTTATTATTTATTTATTTAATGATGAAGATTGCGGTATTATAAAATAAAATACAAAATAATCGCTATCTCTAGATTTAATTTCTCCTTATCGATGACTTATAATATGATGACCTAATAATACCTATTATGCTTACCTACCTAGTAGGTAAGAATAAATATATAGATATTTTATTGGTAATTGCGAAAAAATTAATCTAATGTGTGAAAAATTAAAAGACTATATTCTGCTAACGGCTAATTATAATATCTTTAGCCGGCTAAATGTTAATTATATAATTAGCATTGGCTAAATATATAATTAGTGGCTAAAAACCCATCACTGATTCTTACCTACTAGGTGGGTAAGCATAATAGGTATTATTAGTCTTATTTAGTGATGGGTAGTTCGCGAACGAACAATTCTTTGTAGGGAACTAAACGAACTAGTTCGCTCTGCTAAACGATCGCATGGATACTAATGTTTACCGGGATGTTTACCGACCGACCGATCGTTTCCGAATATCTATCTAAAAAGTAGTTCGCGCGAACTAGATTCTAGTTCGCTTCCCGCAAGTAGTTCCCAAGAACTAGTTCTCTGAAATGAACTATTACGCCCATCACTAGTCTTATTTGAGATATACGCAAATGATTTTAAGATCGAAGCGCCAAAATGGCAGTAACCTATACTAACTTATACGATCCCTGACACTGACGTTTGAAATTTTATTCATCAAAGATTTGTTGTCGAGAACTTTAAACCAGGTAAAAAGCTTGTAAAACTATTTTGAAAGGGGTAAGTAGCATAGAACATACTCAAGGAAGTAAGTAGTGATATAAAATTAAAATATATTTCAATATTTTTCGAGCGTTCAATCTGAAAATAAAACTTAACCTCAAAATATGTCAAATTCTTTATTGGGCATACAGCATACATACCTTTATGGAAATAGTGATCCTTAGACAATGGTAAAGAGCACACTCTCTACTCTGCGTTCTTTAGCTTCTTTATCCATACTTGTCTCCTGTAACTCTGTAATGCTCAACTTATAGTTTCCGCGATAGCTCCAGATTTTCCCGCCTTTGGAGAAGTATGAAACTGATCTCGGGGTTTTTCTTTGTACAAGAGAACTATGACGCTCACAACAATAATGATTCATATCTAATCAAAGCAATTAACTAATATAACAACGGATATTTCAAAATTCACAATAGACATACATACGCAAAACTGAACCAATACCCCATTCGTTAGTTGTGGGTACCGCCAGTAGGTAGCCTATTACTTAGCAAGAATCGCGTATATACGCGATTCTTGCTAAGCAATAAGCTACCTACTGGCGGCACGCACAACTAACGCTTGAGTTATTGCATATATATAATACTACTATATTGAGCTATTCGAGCTTTTCTTGAAGCCAGTTTATGAGATGGAGTTATATATTTCGTTCTCTTTCACGGACAAATGTTCCTGTGCACATGCCCAAGTGTTGTCCAATCCAATCCAAGAATTTCAATGTGGCGCGAAAGTAAAGAAAGACCGGGCTTTTGTTTTGTCATATACAGGGTGTCCCAGTATGAGCGTACAAAAATTTACCAGTGGGTAGGCCAGACCAAAATAAGAATAAAATTCTTATAAAAAATTTCTCTGATGCTCGCCTAACGAGTTACAGGGTGTTATTTTGTAAAAAGACAACAATTTTCCGTAATAACTTAACTTAAATAACTTTAACAACTTAAAAACCGTTTCGTAGATTTAGGTAATTTTTGGGTAACGTGTACATCTATTAAAGGTCATTATAACTATATGGTGTTTGTTTAACTTTGACACTTGTGGTGGCCTAGGTCTACTTTTCCTTATGGTTTTGTCTTCATAACTCTTGTATATCCTACTTTTTCGTGAATTAACTAAGTTTTCCTTAATCGGCTATCAATTCTGAACAAAAAAGGTGCTCTTGTTACACAGCTCTAAAATCAACCATTTTCGAGTAAATTGAGTGTAAAGTACCGACTGTATTACTTTATGCAGAAAAATATATGCAATGATTTTAAAGTTTAGAGTTAAACAAACACCATATAGTTTTAATGACCTTTAATAGATGTACACGTCATCCAAATATTACCTAAATCTACGAAACGAGTTTTTAAGTTATCTCGGAAAATTGTTTTTTTTACAAAATAACACCCTGGAACTCGTTAGGCGTGCAGCGAAGAATTTTTTTTTTATAGGAATTTTATTCTTATTTTGGTCTGGCCTACACACTGGTAAATTTTTGTTCGCTCACACTGGGACACCCTGTATGTGTTTTGTCATATATGCGTTTTGTGGTGTGGTTATGTCACAGTTTATCTTTTGTATTTCAGGTATGTTTGTGTTTCACAGAAAATAAATTTGTGTTTTTCGTAGAGCCGGCAGTTTTAGAAGTGTTTTATTTATGTGTAACTTGTAGTTTTAGTTTTGTTCATATACCTATTAGACTTATTAGTGATTAGAGACATTTGCTCATCAAATTATTTCGACGGTATTTTTACAGTCGCAACTGCAAGTTTAGGTATATAAGAACATTTTGTAAATTTAAATATGTAGTGAACTAGGTATATGAATTATACTGTACCTCATTTTCATTAATTTCATTCCACAGATATCGCAAAATGCCGAAACGAAAAACTCAGTCGAGGTTTTGTCTTTTGTGCGAAGGAAATATTCCATATGAAGTCGCATAGGTACCTACCTGAATTATGTATTTTTAAAATTTTCTTTTCAAATACAAACTGCATCCACTCTTTTGGTAAACTTGATAAATACGGGAACATCCCAATAACAAGATTGAAAAACCGTTATATGTAGATAAAATACAATATAAAATAAAGTTAATTTATTGTATTCTACAGTATATGGAGCAAAATTCCCGCGGTTTGCTGCGCATGAGTATTTGGTATTTTCTCCGTGAAAGAGACAATAGATATGATTCTGGACTACTCTAATTTGGCTTCACTTGAGAAACATGGTAAAGATTACATAGGCTCCATATAGTAGTATTATATATATGAGTTATTGGTTCAGGGCAAGCGTTCTCCGTTGCTAAGCAACGTGACGTCACCGAAATAGAATTCTACATGGCGTGATCCCACCAGTTTTGCGTATGTATGTCTATTGTGAATTTTGAAATATCCGTTGTTATATTAGATAATTGCTTTGATTAGATATGAATCATTATTGTTGTCAGCGTCATTGTTCCTCTTGTGCAAAGAAAAACCCCGAGATCAGTTTCATACTTTTCCAAAAGCGGGAAAATCTGGAGCTATCACGGAAACTATAAGTTGAGCATTACAGAGTTACAGGAGAAGTAGACAACTATCAATAAAGAAGCTAAAGAACGCAGAGTAGAGAGTGTGCTCTTTACTTTTCTCTAAGAATGACTATTTCCATGAAGGTATGTATGCCGTATGCCCAATAAAGAATTGGACATATTTTGAGGTTAAGTTTCATTTTCAGATTGTACGCTCGAAAAAATATTGAAATCTATTTTAATTTTATATCACTAATTACCCCTTTCAAAATTGTTTTACAAGCTTTTTACCTGGTTTAAAGTTCTCAACAATAAATATTTCAAACTGAATAAAATTTCAAACGTCAGTGTCAGTGAACATAGGTTAGTATAGATTTCTGCCATTTTGGCGCTACGATCTTAAAATGAATCGCGTATAGACTATACGCGATTCTTGCTAAGCAAATACGCTACCTACTAACACGGCACGCACAACTAACGCATGGGGTATTGGTTCAGTTTTGCGTATGTATGTCTATTGTGAATTTTGAAATATCCGTTGTTATATTAGTTAATTGCTTTGATTAGATATGAATCATTATTGTTGTGAGCGTCATTGTTCCTCTTGTACAAAGAAAAACCCCGAGATCAGTTTCATACTTTTCCAAAAGCGGGAAAATCTGGAGCTATCGCGGAAACTATAAGTTGAGCATTACAGAGTTACAGGAGACAAGTATGGATAAAGAAGCTAAAGAACGCAGAGTAGAGAGTGTGCTCTTTACCATTCTCTAAGGATGACTATTTCCATAAAGGTATGTATGCTGTATGCCCAATAAAGAATTTGACATATTTTGAGGTTAAGTTTCATTTTCAGATTGAACGCTCGAAAAATATTGAAATCTATTTTAATTTTATATCACTACTTACCCCTTTCAAAATAGTTTTACAAGCTTTTTACCTGGTTTAAAGTTCTCGACAACAAATCTTTGATGAATAAAATTTCAAACGTGAGTGTCAGTGAACGTAGGTTAGTAAAGGTTACTGCCATTTTGGCGCTTCGATCTTAAAATCAATCGCGTATAGTTGTACCAGCGCCTCCGCGATTATCTTTTAACGGAATTAAACGGAGTAAATCTAGAAGGCGGTGAGTTGTACTATAGACTACAGACATTCATTCTGTGACACTAATTCTGTGATTAATCTATGTTCTGTGCTACAGACAAAAGTTATTTTTGATCTATGGTTATTTTGTGGTTATATAATTTTGTGGACCGACGAAAGACATATATTTTTCAAAGCTGAAAGTTGTTGTAATTTAACTAAAATAATTATCCGACTGTACGACAAAACTGTAATAAAACAAGAAATGTATGTTAATATCAAATAATTATAAGAATGATAAGAAATAATGTATAAAGGTATATTATATTATTACATAACTTTTTGTAGATGCTGTCTTTCCAAATCTTGGATAAACTAAAAACTGGTGTTAGAAGTGGAATTTGCAGCAACCGTAACATTGGGGTGTTTGCTCCATGTTTACAGAAAGCTAGTGATCCTATTCAACAATTATTTGTTGATAAAATACGTGAATACAAACAAAAAAGTAACAGGTTAAGTACCAAAATATCTTGCAATAATATACATATAATACTTCAACCTTCAACCAGTGAATTGATACTTGATAGCTATTAAAAAATGTTATATTTGAAATTAGTAACAACTTTCTGAATTATAATGCTGTTTTTGGTCTATATTGTTCTATGCTCTTGGTATACTTTTACTTTTTTATTATATAATAAAAAATGAGGGATTCCTCTAGGACAAAATAGCGATAAAACGAAAATTGCATAAAGCCGGATAATGAGTATGATTCATATTGTTTACTTATTATGTAATAATTGTTTCTAGAGCAGGAGCGGCTCGTGATGAAATAAAGCAGGTGTTCTGCAATAAATGTTGATTTCATCTGTTTTCTAAAAAGTTAATTCGATGATCTGCTGTATCAGATTCATAATGTCATCGCCAATTCAAAACCGCCGTAACTTTTTTTGTAATTTCTACAATGTGCAATACATTGTAATTATGTTTTTGTAAATAATTTATTCAATAAGCCTGAATCTGACTAAGCTATAATATTAATAGTTCCCAATAAATCTAGTCCCAGTGTGTTCTGAAAAGAGGCTTTTAGAGTTGTCACGTATTTTTCTTTTTTCATCAGGAGTACCCATAGGTGTACCCTACTTACTATGTCACCTCTACCTGCGGCCATACTTTATTAGATGCGCCTCATGCGGACCAGTTAAACAATGTAAAGGATACTGCGACAGCATTTAGAGAATTCCTCTGATCTATTGTATTGGCTTCAATGATGTTGTAAGTTGTAAAGTTGCTGGTCAGAGGGGTTCGCTTTACACAATAATAAATACGTAACACCGCTAATTCAAAGATAGTGATAGTAATGATAGTAAAATAATATATTGTTACTATAAAAATAATATATTAAATATATAAATAATTAAATAAAAGTGAGAAATTTTTGGCAGTTCTGCAGCTCTGCAGCACCTATGCACCCTGGTCTAGAGTCTGACTAGTGCACAGGATTAGTCAGAACAAAAGCAGTTCCCTAGTTACTTCCTACACCGTTCTTGAGTGAGAATAGAGTAGGAAGTAACTGGGCAACTGCTTCTGACTAATCCTGTACAAAGCGTTCCGCGAACAAGTTTGTTGAATCACATCTTATTTGCTGTAATTTTTTCAGCTTATATTTATGAAGTCATGCTACTTAAAAATAATCCACCAATCCAAATTGTTGAGAGTAAGGGCATTATTAGTACCTACACCATCTGCTGACTCAACCAGTCAGTTAAAGAACATACTTTAAATTCATAGTGACGGATGACAAAAACAAGCAAAACATATTGCTCGAGCTAGTTTTTTAATCCAAGCTCTAAGATAATATAATGTTTTTCTAGACTTAATTTTGTTTGCTATTATTAAAATCTATGCGATGGTATTAATTTTTCATATGTGAAATTTTATTTAAAATTAAGTTATGAAAACGTAACAATTTAATTTAATTAGTAAATAAAATGTTATTGTGTTCTCGATAGCCTTTGGTGGTAATATTAATAAAAAATCAAAAACTACTTTTATTTTCATGCTTCTATTTTAATTAAATTTTTTTGTCAGCATAAATTAAAATTATGTCTAAAAATATGTAATTTAACTAATTGAACAGAAATTATATTATACTTATTTAAAAAAGGACTGGGAACAGCCTTGTTTTGGAATACTTTGTATAAAAACTGTTAACTTGTACCATCCTATGATATTTTTTTTTATTATTTGTAGATGGGATTTAATTTATGTTAACAAACTTTTTGTAATTAATCATATATTCACACATATTATGCATCTAATAATATTTACATGTTGCAGTGGGAAGAATTTAGTAGAACCTACACCAGATCTTGAAAAAGAACTAAAGACTGAATTGGAAAAAGTTGCAAAACAATATGGAGGAGGGTCTGGAGTCGACATGACAAAGTTCCCCACTTTTAAATTTCAAGATCCTGTTATCGATCCTATTAACTTGGAAAAATAAGTGTTACATGAATGTAATTAATAGTTAATATATTATAATCCTTTATTGTTTTATTTTTCATTTTATATTGTTTTATTCCTGGAAATGCAGAGGGATGTATTGGAAAAAATAATACTGTGCAGTTTGCTCAAAGAGGGTGTAATAAAAAAATCAATTATTGTGGGTCTGGATGTCATAATCAAAGTTGCAAGTTATAGGTAATAATAAATATAAAAAATTGCTCGTGAACAAAATGCTGTGACACACATCAACACTTCAGATACAAGTACAGTAACACTAAACTACTTTACACAGTAAAAATATTTATTTAACACTTCAGACACACTTCTTGTACAATATCTAAATAAATACACATCGAAAACACTTAAAATCGCATTTATTTCACTTAAGTATTGCTTATTTGCTCTTAATCGCTGCCTGATTATAACTAACTTCCTTCACCACACCACACCACTGATCGAATACCTACTTATTTTATAGCCCCTGATAAAATCCCCGAGAAACCCCAATAAAATAAACACGTTTTAGTGTTTATTTTATTGTGTTTTAGTTGTTGGATGTTCCTAAAAAATGTTTCGTTAAATATTCAGTCTAATACAAATCTTTGAACTAGAGAGTCCAAAACATAATTTTCAAAAAGAAAAAACAATATAAGTTTAGATGAGTTTAAGTAAGTTAATGTGAAAGTGCAAAAAACCACTGTCATCTATATGGTTGAGGTATGTAATTATCAAGTTATATCCATATGCAAAATGTAAAATATAATTTTTATATCGAGGTGAATAAGATAAATTCATTGATAAAGGCAACAATCAGTTACCGAAACGTCTGAAAAAACGAAAATTTCCAATTACTTAAAAATAGGTAATTTCAAACCATATTTATACCCAAGAACAAAAAAATATATATTTATATATGTATATATAATGATGTAAATCTTTTGAATATAACTTTTTACCCAGTGGAATATCTGTGACTAGACTTGTAGTAGCATGAGTATTCAGAGTTTATATGGTTATTGGTTTGTGATTATTTAACATCCATAGTAAACATTGGTAAGTAGGTATAGAGCTTATGTTAAGAACATTAACTTCCTTACATAAATAAAATTTGCCTAGTCTTTTCTTTTTTAAAATTATTTTTAATATCCTTTTCTGTACAACTTCCAAATTATATAACACTGTTTTAATGCAAAATTTTTTGTACCTAGACGTGTTTGGCCTAAAACTAAACTGACCAGGATATTTTATGTTCTAGAAAAAAGTAATTGTAGGTAATTGTAATTTGTTCTACAATGCTTTCTCAAACGCTTTGGCATAATTGTTTATAAATATAATAGGTCGATAAATATTAGTAAGTTTAATTGTCACTAGACCATAAAGGGGTTGTTACAGATTCCTTAAATGCATTTGGAACAAACACATCTATTTGAAAAAATTAGGTTCATTATATGACAAAGAATTTATGAGAAACATGAAATTTTTTAGAAATATTTATAGGTAGGTTCGGTTCCAATACCATTCGGTCTTGGAAAGCTATAATTTTTTAATTCCAGATTATGGAAATGATTTCATTATTGTATGTTTCAGACATTTGTAAAGCAAAACCTGTGATTTTTTTATCAGTGCAAATACACACTACAGACTGCTCATAGAGGTTAAAAAATTGATAGATTTTTTTACAGTGTATCCAAAATTTAATTGTCACTCGAACATTTTTAAAATACGTAAATAGTTATTTTCCTAACAAGTGTGGAAGGTGATACTTTTTCGCACGCGACTGCAGTTGTCCGAACGACGCGAAGCGGAGTTCGGACAAGCTGTGAGTGCGGAAAAGACACCTTCCACATGTGTTAGGAACAACGTTTTTTCTACGGGCGTGAAGAAAATTGACATAAGAAAAATAAATATTTTAATTGAACAGCACACAATGCTGTCTAATAATTAGAAGTGTCAAGCATTCCTTTTTCTTTATGTCAAAATCTGAACAGTGACAACATGATTTTTTGGAATTAAGATAATATTATGATCACATTGCAAGTAATACATAGGTATTTATTTTCCGCACTAGTGCGGAAAAGTGCAATTTTCTACACTCAAATGCGTGCAGAAAATTGTAACTTTCCACACGCCCGTAGAAAAAGTATTTTTTTTTAAATGGACACCCTATATAATTGTACTGATAAATACAGAAGTAAATACTGCATTGGCTTTCCCTTTACCAATTACAACAGTTTTTAAAATAATGGTGATTTTTTTATTCAACCTTATTTTATTACTTTTAAAAGTTCAATGTAGTCGGCTATGCTAAAGTTTGCAAGCGATGACAGTTCTTGCTATTTGAGATACCTATTATTGTATAGTCCTAGATTTAACCTAGGCGCCTAGTTCTTGTTGTGTCAACAGACAAATTAAAACAATCAAGAAATATGGAAAATCACAATGATTTAAATGAAACTGAATTCACAAATGGTAACATTTTAGATTATTTTATATTCATAGTGTAAGTGGATGAATTTTACAAACAACTTGTCTTATTTTTTATAAAGATCATTCCCATTTACTTTCGATGAATACGTTTCTGCGAGTTAATGTGTAACTAAAACTAAGAGTTCTCTAACCAGTAACTGAAAATGAAGTAAATGAAATAAACATTTTGGAATATTTTCAAGTTCACAGACATGTGTCAGCCTCTGCAAATTTCAACCTATTTACCTATTTCATTTTTGTGAATTCAGTCAGAGAATTTTGAAAAAACATATAATGGACCCATGTTCTTTCATAATGTTACAAGATCTTACACCCGGATTCATGAAAGTGTCGTAAGGCGTTAGTCGGACTAACCAACTTTGCACCGCCAACTACACCTTTTATTTTAACACGCGCAACGGTGCAAATTTTTCGCGTAACCTTCGCTAGTCGGACTAACGTTACGCCTCGTTGATGAATCCGTACGTTAGAGAATAATATAACTTCAACAAGTCAAAGTCAACAAGAACTAGGCACCTAGATAAAATATAGAAATGGTAATCCCTTGCAAATTTTTGAATAGGTAACTACATTGGACTTCGAAAATATTATTAATTAAGGTTGATTAATAATAAAATCACCAATATATCAAAAAATGTTGAGAATAGGAAAAGGTAATACAGATTTATGCAGAATTTACTCCTTTATTCAGCTTTGTACCGATAGATAGGATGTTCCATTTTAAAAGAGTGACTTATAGAGGTGTTTTAAAAATATTTGATTGACAATGAAGTTTTGAATACCCTGTATATAGGGTGTAAATAAAAATCATACGTTTTGTTTAAAAACACTACAGGTTGAATTGAATTTTAAATTTTTTTTAATTGGAATTACTTTAAAACGATTAATTTTAGGTACAAGTAGAACTCCAACGTTGCAGAAATTGGTTCGTTATATCAGTTTTATTGATTAATTAAAGAAATCTGTTTTATATGTTTATTAATATAAACAAACATAATGATTGCATTATCCATAATATATTTTATATAAATTCACAAAAAAAAATCTAATACAAAATAAAAAAAAAATGCTATTTGCATATTATGTGGATTATGTGTTCATTAGGACACCCATCGTCCAATTTTTCAATAATAACCAGTTTATCTGCTAAAGTAAGTGCTTTCCTTTTGGTGGAGTAATTCCAATATTCAGCACATAAGTACAATATGTATATATTTATTCTTAAGAAGGCATGGACTTTATCATAACCTCAAATTTTTAGAAGATCAACTTTTCAAGGTGAAATATTAAAACAATTTTATTATTACAATTTTTTTACTAAACAATTAAACTTAAAATATAATAATCTATTACATATTATAATCGTTAAAATATTCTACCATATATTAAATATTAAATAAAATAAAATTGATAAGATAAGTTAATAAATAATCTCCAAAATTTCCTGAACTGTTTCACTTAAAGCTGGCATATCGTACTTTTTTCCTAGGGAAAGGAAGGTTTCCAAAAGTTTGATTAAATCTGTTCTTGATATTAAACACTTAAATTCGGAAGCACATTGACAGTGTTTAATAAGATTTTCCAATTTAATCTAAAAAAGTAAGAAATATTAATAGTTTTCAACATATTAGCAATCAAATTAACAGAAGTTTTTGTGGCCATAATTAATATATTTTGATTTTTCATGTATAAAAGGATTTCATAAGTAGAAGTTAGATTTTCGAGTATAAAAACTAGAGTAGGATTTAGAGTTGAATCATTACATGGAATAACAGACTGTTTAAATTACCTCAAAATTTTGTCCTATAGATGAACATAGTGGATCAATTATATATGCTCTCTTTGGGGGTTCTATATGGTTGCAAAATAAAATTCGAGATTCATGATAACTTTGTTTTGTTAAAAAAAAAATGAATAAATAATTACATTGCATAAGGACAGAGATATGAGACATCTACATCAATGTTTTCTATTTAACTAGCTCGTAATTAAATCCCAACCAAAATGAAATACCCTATACATGAAGTTCCAACTACATTTTGCTCATTTGATCAGGTTTTTTCAATTTGTATGTTTGTATAAATTCTAATGAATTAAAGTGATACCTCCGAGTTCCAAGTCTTCCTGTATAGGGAGTTGTAATGTTGATAGCATGCAAGGCATAACATGTTAAATCATGTGTTTTAGAAACAAAAATTAATTTTCTAGTTTGAGCAAAATAATCATATTAGGGAGTTAGTTCTATTGTATGAAATACATTTTCTTACTTGTGAGCATTTTTTGCACTGTAGGTCTTGTAGATTGTAAGCGAGAAACTTTCTACTAATAATATCCAGTAAGCGGCACTCAATTTCACTACTATCATATGGTGTGCTACACAAAGGACAAAGCCAGGCTGATTCTGTTCTATGAGTATCTCTTCCTAAATCAATATCTCTACAATGGTTGCACGCCTTACAAATTATCTGTGGTATAATATAAGATACTGTTGGGTCATGCCAAACAGCTTTATCGGAAAACTCTCCAACGCCTAAAAATACATATAATGATAATTAAAATTTGCTCTACGCACCTTAAAGTACAAAAACAATTGTCAATAATAATCCTAATGATCATTAATCTAAATAGTGATAATTAAGTAGGTACCTCTAGATTTTGAATAAAACTTCTATATCTAACTAAGAAAAATATTCAAGTGTAAATATGATGAAACATAACAAAACCAAATTTTAGTAATATATGTATTCAATCGGAAAGGGGTTGTAACATTTGGTGTGAAGATAACACTGTCGTAGTTTTCCATATAATACCAAAACACTATACTGCACTTGACGCGCGTTTGGCCAACCAAGTTGACATCATCTGAAGATTATTAAAAATAAACCTATGCTAATAGTATGTCCTATTTACACATTTTTTGGTTAGTAAATCTATTGTCACTATTCATAGCATTTTTAGACTTTGCAATTTCTAAACTCTCAAATGCATCCAGCTGTCTGGAATTTGTTACATTCCTAATTAGTCTTAAAGCTATTATCTATTTTATGGTTGTTCACAAACGCATGCTGGGCGACACTGGACTATTTGTTCTACCATATTTGAGATGAGTCATATGTTCCTTGAATCTAGTTTGAATTGACCTTCTAGTTTGTCCAACATACCTTGATTGCAGTCTTTACAGCTAGTTTCGTAAATCCCCGACTTTCCTGAGTTTCTATTTTGTCTTTAGTGTTTTGAAGTTATGTGGAAAACCATGACGGTATTCAAAGTGAAAGTGTACTCAAAGTGAAAGTGTAAAGGCAAAAATTAATGTATATTTTTTGGAAGCATATCATAGTTTGCAATAAGTAAAAGACCAAAATCGTAAATAAAATATTTGCATGTGTCTCATTGTGAAAAAAATTTGTATTCTGCCTTTTGAATGTACATCTGCAAATCTATTTAAATGTCCTTATTTTAAAGAATTTAATAACAATTAAGAAATAAATAAATAAAACACTATCCCATCAACTTTTTAAAAACATCATCTTCAAATGATGATAATATAATTATCAATATCAGACAAATATACTCGTAGCACTTTAATATATTGTGAAAGTCATGTTGTAAAATGTACTTTTCTTATTTGACATTTTATGCCTTGTAAAAGGCTTACATAAATAAACTATTATTATTATTATTATTATTATTATATTCTTGTACTAATTCGATATCTATAAGTATACTTAGATACTGTTGACATGCAAATCATACCTATAAGCCGGAGCAGATTACTTTTTAAAATATTAACAGACTCTTGAAGGGCAGGATCCAAACCTAATATATGACAAATTGATTTTACAAAATCTAATGCTGCACTAGTGCCATCTGGCAAGGGCCGCAAACGGTTGTTAATTTTTTCTGTCATTCTGAAAACAATATCAAATTGAATAAAAAAATCAAAAACTATATTCAATATTTCTTGAACTTACTGAAATAGAGTTTGACTGATTTCTCCTGCTAATAATTGTTTTGCATATTCTACAACATTCTCATGAACAGCTAGTCCTAATGATGGCTGGCTGAGAACAGCAACAGTTGTTTGTTCTCTCTCTTTTAAGCGGGTATAGATGGCATTTATATAACCAGCTATTACTGCATTGAAATTATTTCGACAGTTAACAGCCTCCGGAAGTTGCTCTGCTATATTCCAATTCATAACTACCTTTGCCTATGACAAAATATACTAATTAAATTTACCCTTGGAAATTTTATAGACATGACAGTACCCCTTCACTTTTTTCAATGTCATCTTCATCATCTAGCTCTTCGTCCTGAGAACCATTTTGCATATTTTCTGGCAATTTGCCTTGGATTCCTCCAAAGTTTGCTATATCTAACCATATAAGTTGTTCCCAACATTGCCTTAAAGAAATATTAAAAGGAAACATGGTATTTAAAAAAAAAAATGTGGTTCTTACCTATAAGTAATTTCCAAAGAGTGGAAAAGCTCTTTATTTCTTATGGATGAGACAACAAATTCAACATTAGCTAAAGCATCTTCTACATTTTTCCTTTTAGAACAAATAACAATTTTATTAAAATTGGCATAGATCACAGTACAGCCAAGTCTCTTAAATTCTGCTACAAGTTGAAGGAACAATTTTTTCATTAAATTTTGTAGTGTCCTTAAAAGAGCTGGATCATATAGAAGTGCTTTTGGCGATCTTAACCACCTGAAAATGTTTATTGTGGATGAGTTTTTTATTTTTAACCCGAAACTTTCAAATATCTCGAGAAAGGGCTCTACAAAAAAATACCTTATAACTAAAATTTAATCATTTTATGCTGGGGGAAATGCAATATTAAAATTACTCCACCTCCTCCCTCCCTGCAGATGAGGCGGGGGGTAATTTTGAAATCTTAAATAGGAACCTATATTTTCGAAATCGAAAAAAATGATTTACATAAATCCTACGTATTTTTAGCGGTAGAATCCGAATCTGTAATAAAAAATATAGGTTCCTATTAAGATTTGAAAGTTACCAAAGTTATAAAGATACCAAAGTTATATTCAGCTTAAAATTATCCATTAGACGGTACCCGATTTTTTATTTTCGACGCGGCGTTACAAACTAATTAAAAAAAAAAATTTGGTTGTTTTGTGTGAAGACATCATGGATAGATAACCTGCTCAATGCCCCAATAAAACAGAACTGGACTATTTTTTTAGTGAAGCTATGTTAAAGAGCCGGTGGCTCAGGGCTTAGCGTCTCAATCATTCAACCCAGAGGTCGTGGGTTCTAATTCCCATTCCACCAAACAATTTTTCATTAAATTGTTTACTCGTAGATCAAGGCTTATTCGCAGGGATGGCCTAGGATGGGAAGAATGTCAACTTGGTGTTAATGTGAGAGATTAAAATCAGTTGATGTTTGACTTGTCCCCCTAGGTTAGGTTCAAAAGTGAGTGGGCTGAAAACCAGACCCTCCACAGCGACCATGTGGTCTATTGTGGCTCACACCTACTTATACTTCATCCAACAGGTCCAGCCTCTTAATGAAGCTGAGGTTGATTGATGGTTTACTGTCCCCCTAACTAATGAGGTTTTCCAGGTTTCCCTCATTCCAGCACTGAATGGTGGTTAGGGCCTACCAATGTAAGTCGTTCCTGAGGCGCAAATGCGGCCCGCGAAATAATAATATGCCGCCCCCTCTCCCACACAAGTCCGAGACTTTCGGGCTAATCCTTGTGATTAGAATGAGGGGGTAGAGATATTATTATATTATATTATATTATTATAAGTATAATACAAAACTCCTGCAAATACAAAAAAAAAATACATGAAACGCCTAATACACAACGTTTTTGGAATATATGCAATGTCACATTTCTAAGTAACAACTAATTCACTACCATCTACAAAAACATATGAAAAACATTTGACTCACGTACTGCTTTCCACTTTTAACCATCTAGTTTTCGAAATTTTTTTGTTGGTTCAATGACATGCACATAATATTATAATGCCCTTTATGTAAATTTTTTTAGATTTTTGATATGGGAATTATTATACCGAATATATTTTTTCCAAAGATGAAAACTCAGTTGTGTGAAGCCCTTGTACTCTCACAGCAAATCACTGTGATTACATTTATGGCCAGATAAAAAATGACTGCAAAAATTACAAAATTCGACCTTGAGGGTCATTTTTGGAATAAGAAAGTGCGATAGAATCAGTCATACGCTATATCGCACTCATTGGTTATCTATGACTAATAGAAATCTATAAATTTGCCAAATTTTAACTCATGTATAAACTGGTTATGTGTGTAGAAACTGAGTTAAATAAAAACTTGTTAGATTTTGGGAATACAGTTAAATAAAAACTTACAATAAGATACAAGTAATAGAATAGAATATATAGCAATAGAATACAAGTAAGATTACAGCAGTACATCTTACCATTTAATTAAATTTACTGTATCATGTGACACTCGTAATTCTATCATTCTAACTTTAGTTATGTGACATCATAAAATAAATACTGAAATTCACTGTAATTCAATGTACAGTGTGGTCCACATAGTAGACATGTGATTTTTTCTTTAAAATTTAATTTCGATTTCAAAATTTTAATTACTAATAGGTCTGCCAAAAACTAACTTTTATTAACACCCTATATCTTTGGCAAAAACTTAATTTTATTTTTCTGATTCCAGTTATATGTCACTATTTGGAGTTATCTGCAATAGTTTTCGATACTTTTCAAGATATTTACGTTTTCAGTTATTGCAACGTAATTATTGCACTATTTTCTAATACAATATTTTGTTATTAGTTTTAGTCTAGGGTGGTAAGATATATTACAAAGTAACACAAATGTATTACGGAGAAAATACCAAATTATAATTTTCTCTTGTCATCTGAGAATTCTTGGCGGCCAGTTTTTATTTAACTGTACTTCCATAATCTAACAAGTTTTTATTTAACTCAGTTTCTAATATATGAGTTAAAATTTGGCAAACTTATAGATTTTGCATAACACTCTTTTAAACTTTTATATAATAAAAGTTCTCGATAGTAGATACATTTTTCCATTTATGGTTCGATTCCGCTGAAAATCGGTATCTGGGGGTGTTCTGGGCCAAGAATTACGATTGTTTAGTCAAAAATTAAAACTAGAACAGATTTTTACTGTTTATAGCCCAAATACCCTCAAAATAGGTATCTAACACCCGGATTCATGAAAGGGACGTAAGACGTTAGTCGGACTAACCAACTTTGCACCGCCGACTACACGTTTTATTTTAACCGTAACTTTTTACTATTCTAACCGTTTTAATTTTATTTTTCACGTAACCTTCGCTAGTCGGACTAACGTTAGGCCTCGTTGATGAATCCGTACGTAAGAGTTTATGGCCACAATTTAAAAAATTTTTATCAAACAAATTTTATTATTTATGATTTCACTGCATATCAGTATCTAGGTGTTTAAAAGGTCGCGGAAAAATTCTATTTTTGGTAAAAATAAAAAAACTAAACGACAGTGCTAATATGACGGAAGAATGTTTTCATATATTGTCCTATTCCACTCAAACCTGATATACCTGGGGCGTACAAGGTTGGTTTCATAATTTTTTAGTGTATTTTGATGTAGATGCAAATTCAAATATTTATATAAGAATTAGTAGTTGGGTTTTTATTAAATAATGGTAGAATGGTCAAGATTTAGAAACTCCAGTTGCCAATTTAGATAAATGTGTATCACTTACCTGTAGAAGTGTATAACTTGAAAATCTGCAAAAACATTTCGATGCAATGATATATCACTCATCCATTCACTAGCCATCGCTCTTAAGATTTTAAAAGCCTCTGCACATCTTGCTGTTTCATCATAGATAGTTAAAGTCTGATTTCCAGTCATCATATCATCGAGTGATGTTGCTGCAGCCGCATCAAAAGCTGTGGCATTACTTGTTCCTTCTATATCAGTTACGTGATGTGACTGAAGCAAAGTATTTATTGCCAAACTGTCGATATCCAGTTCAACACAAACAGAAGAGTACCATCCCTGGATATTGCACACTTCTGAAGAACCCTCCTGATTTTCAGCTAGTAACCTAATTCATTTGAAATAATATTATGTTCTACACATTTTGCTAAGCTCATTGTTTTAGACTACTGGAGTTTGTAGAAACCGATTTTAAATAAAATAATTTAAAATAGTAAATGTGTAACAATGATGTTGAAAGTAAGATTAGTAAGTTTCCTAAAACTTCTAAAATTTACCGTGCAAGTAATATTTAAGTTTGCAATCCCGCCACAATCATCTCAGCAGGGCAGTAGTCTCAAAGAAATATTTGGACCTTTCTATCACAGTAAGGTTTAAAACACATTGAGAAATATGTATACCTGTAATTAGAAACAAAGAAGCTAAAAACTTGTGCAGCTCCTAAAAATGATGACACAGGCAATGAAGACAAAATTAGAAGTATAAAGCATAAACCCAGATAACAGGAAAGAAAATAGATGAACGAACACAGAAAATGGAAAAGCTAACGGAGCATATTTAAAATTATTTATTAAATTTATTTATCAAATATTTATTTTATTGCATATTATACAGTGGTTTTTTGGGACAAACTTTAGAAGTTTGTATTGATACTACACTTGAATATTTAATTTGTATGCTCTGGTTTCCTGTTTTTTCTTATTTTACAGGTGGTGCAATCCCAAAAGAGACTACAATGAATCAAGCTAACGGAGAAATTAGAAAAAATTAGGAAGAGTAAGCAAATGCAATGAAATAGGAAATAGTCTAGATTTAGAAAGTCAAAGAGAAGTTTGTAGAATATGGGTAGTAAACAAGGGAATTTCAAATACATGTACAGCAAAAGTTTCAAGAATCAAGAAGTAACTCAGTTCAAACGTATATGAGTCAAGAGTATGTCTTTTTAAGAACTATAACCATACCTGGAAAACTTAGCACAGGAGGAATTAAATGGAAAGCACTCGCTATGAAACTCGAAAAGATGAAGCCATAGGAATTTAATGGATAAGTATCTTGAGTATATTGTAACATACGCCCTCAGTGACCAGTTTCACGTTGATCGTCCTGTATATAACATTGGTAGTAACGATAATTATTAACATATGTAACATATTAACAATGTATGTAATTATATTAACAATGTATTAATGAATGGCTCTTTGATTCGGGCGTGAGATCGTCGCGTAAGAATGACAATCAGCTAGGAAGACCGGATGCAATGGACAGATATAAGATTCACGCGGCGGTTGCAGTTACCTGAGACAGAGAGAGACTTGGTCTGTTCAAAAAGCCCGACCGGTGACAAAAGTAGTGAACAAAAGTAATAGCAGTAGGATTGACATTTGATTTTGATATTTTTTCTCTTTTTTTTTTTCAAGTAAAGTGCTGCGGATTATTAAGTTAAAACAAAGCAAAAATAAATAATTTATAAAATAAAAAACTCCCAAGCAGATGGTTAAGACGCGACTTGGAAGGGTGAGTTGTGTAATTGTAAAGGGTGAGTTGTGTAATTGTAGAGGGTGAGTTGTGTTGTGTAATTGAATTATTGAAAAACTGATCAATACAAAATATCAAGTATGACCTGACTATAAGATAGGCGGATTACCCTGATACTGGAATTGTGCTTCACAATACAAATGCTCCGAATATAATAATTTAACATCATCTGAATTTTAAAGTATGCCAGAATTTTATTTTATAAGATACTTTCTTTGATAGTCAACCTCTGCTTCTAAGGTTATTTCAACTCGAAATGATTTAAAATATATGCATAAAATATAGTGTTGCCGGACATTTAAATGTCCAGACATTTATATGTCCGGACACGGACATTTATGGACATGACACAATGAAAATGTCCGGACATTTATGAATGTGTCCAAATCCTAACCTAAACTTTTCTTCAAAAAAGTTTAGGTTAGAAATTGCCACTTGATATTCACATATTTAGTTATTATTCACATCCGAAGATGTAAGGAAAGTTTTGGATAACAAAATAGTTATGAAGGATATAAATGAAAATAAGGATAATGCCAATAGTGTCCAACTGGAAACTGAAGATGATGATAATGATAGTATTAATATTCCTAGCGATGATGATATTGATATGGAAAGTTAGTAGTGGTGAGAAACAAACTGCAGTGCTTTCTTTGGGTCTTTGCTACTATCTATCTGATAATTATTGTCAAATTGACAGACAGATAACGACGAAACCGGTCAGTGTCTGGTATAAATTGATATTGAAATATATAAATAAATTGATATGGAAAGTTATAGCACAGAAAAGATTTTAGATCAAGATAGTGAAAGTGAATTGCAAATCCAATCACATGAGGATGCTGATTACAATGTTTCTTTTTTCACTCATTTTCCTTACAAATAATTATCTAAGGTTGAATTTGATCCGAACAAGTTGTAATTTATTATTATAACATGACGACTGGTGATCACGGCTATGACTAGCTTGAAATTCAAAAACAGTGTTGTAATTCAGTGAAAATAATCAATACTTATTGTACTGAATAATAAATGATATCTTAACACTTTGGTGCATTACATTTTGTATTATTCATTTTTATTTGAATTTTTGTGTTTGAAATTGAAATTTTGTTAATATGTGACATTATCGGATTTATAAAAATGTCAGGACATATTGAAAATGTCAAGACATATTGAAAATGTCCGGACGCTTAAATAAATGTCCATGTTTGTTTAAAATAGTCATTTTTTGTTTTCTTTCAATTTCCTTGGTAATGTTTGACACACCATTTTAAAGATCTGGAGAAAACTAAGATGATGACACTATTTACAGCTAAATTCATAAATGTCCAATATATGTCCAAATAAATGTCCCGAAAATGACCGGACATTTCTCGAAAAATAAATGTCCGGACATTTGGCAACACTAATAAAATATAATACATGGGGTCATTTATTAATTGCTTATAATTAATATTATCACTAAGTATTTTTTTATTTTACTTTTTCTTTGTTTCTGTAATTGGGTATATAATCCTGTTGAAATATATGAGTATATTATTATTATTAGTGTCGCCAAATGTCCGGACATTTATTTTTTGAGAAATGTCCGGTAATTTTCGGGACATTTATTTGGACATATATTGGACATTTATGAATTTAGCTGTAAATAGTGTCATCATCTTAGTTTTCTCCAGATCTTTAAAATGGTGTGTCAAACATTACCAAGGAAATTGAAAGAAAACAAAAAATGACTATTTTAAACAAACATGGACATTTATTTAAGCGTCCGGACATTTTCAATGTCTTGACATTTTCAATATGTCTTGACATTTTCAATATGTCCTGACATTTTTATAAATCCGATAATGTCACATATTAACAAAATTTCAATTTCAAACACAAAAATTCAAATAAAAATGAATAATACAAAATGTAATGCACCAAAGTGTTAAGATACCATTTATTATTCAGTACAATAAGTATTGATTATTTTCACTGAATTACAACACTGTTTTTGAATTTCAAGCTAGTCATAGCCGTGATCACAGTCGTCATGTTATAATAATAAATTACAACTTGTTCGGATCAAATTCAACCTTAGATAATTATTTGTAAGGAAAATGAGTGAAAAAAGAAACAATGTAATCAGCATCCTCATGTGATTGGATTTGCAATTCACTTTCACTATCTTGATCTAAAATCTTTTCTGTGCTATAACTTTCCATATCAATTTATTTATATATTTCCATATCAATTTATACCAGACACTGACCGGTTTCGTCGTTATCTGTCTGTCAATTTGACAATAATTATCAGATAGATAGTAGCAAAGACCCAACGAAAGCACTGCAGTTTGTTTCTCACCACTACTAACTTTCCATATCAATATCATCATCGCTAGTAATATTAATACTATCATTATCATCATCTTCAGTTTCCAGTTGGACACTATTGGCATTATCCTTATTTTCATTTATATCCTTCATAACTATTTTGTTATTCAAAACTTTCCTTACATCTTCGGATGTGAATAATAACTAAATATGTGAATATCAAGTGGCAATTTCTAACCTAAACTTTTTTGAAGAAAAGTTTAGGTTAGGATTTGGACACATTCATAAATGTCCGGACATTTTCATTGTGTCATGTCCATAAATGTCCGTGTCCGGACATATAAATGTCTGGACATTTAAATGTCCGGCAACACTAATTATTATCACTTGATTTTTATAGAGAAACAGTTAATTGCTGAACTTAAAACTGATACAACCTTTTATGAAAAAGTTTATATCAACCATATTTTTGCCAACCATAAAGACTATTACCTATAAGACATAACCTATTTATAAAAACATCTGAATAGGTATTGCTGTAAAATTTTGTATATACTTCCATAGTCTGTAAGTGCATTGTTATAGCACACCTCTCACTATTGCCATTTTTTTCAAAAACTTACCTATTTTAAATAGAAATTCATTAATTTTTAAGAATTAAAATTTACTTATGTTCTGATATTTTTATAAAGTTTATTTAATTTCCTTAATGTCATCTGGCACATCTTGTTTTACTTTTTATTATTGAAATTCTTTTATTTTAATTAAGTATTATTTCAATATTATTTTAATTTTAGCAGTGTTAGGATTATCTTTGCCAAGATGAAAAATATGGAGTAGAAGGAGCCAGCTGTAAGGATGGCCAAGCCTTACGCTAAAAAATAACATACTTTTGATTTAATTTCTTCTTCATAATAATATTTAAATTTTACATAAAATTCTAGTTTTTAAATTTAAGTTATATTTTTCCCAATTTAATTCTCCTTTCAATTTTTTTATTCAGGTTTTAAAAGTTTATGAAAGTGTAAAACTGTGTCCATTAACACAGATAGTCCTTTTATTTTCTTTATTTACTATATTACAGTACCTATAAGAAACTAAAGAAATTGCAGGTGTTAGATTCATGAGAAAATATAGTATAGTATATTTGAAAATATAATCTTCAAATCTTTACTGTACCCATAAATATCTAGTAAATTTTAGCCTCCTCATCCAAAAAGGGCAGGAGCGGCCACTACTGATGTCTGTTAAATCAGCCTGTATAATGGTTCTTATTTAGATGTACATACACATACCATAAATTGTATTACTATACAATAGAGAACATTTTTATAGATATCAAAAATATGAATAGGTACTTTGTATACTAAAGAAAACAGGCCAGAATCTGCTGTGGCCTAAGAGACACCTTTCAGGCAGTAAAATATGATTGTGACAGAGAAAGCAGTCTAGGTCACTACAAATCTCAATTTTTCTAATGTCTTACAGTAAACACATATCACATATTTATAACTGCTTAATACAAAATAAATTATATTTAAAATTATATACCTATCCTATGAATCAAAGTAAAAAATATTACCTAGCATCATTTTCTTGACTTCCTCCAAGATCCGGTTTATCAGTTAGAGAGCACCAAAGAACATGATTACGTTTTATAAGATATCTCGCAAAGAAAAGGTCTGAACCAAAAAGTGCAGGATCAGCGGGCATGTTTCCTAAAGGTAGATGGAAGTATCTGCATTGTTCTGCCATCAATTCCAATACTCTTTCACTATTTAAATAATGTCGGACTATCGCTCGAGCACCAACTTTTTGCCAGTCTATTACATTGTACAACTCTTCTATATCCTTTAAAAGCAATTGTGGCATTTAATACTAAATAAAAGCAATTTCAAAAAATATTTTTACCTGAACATGTATTTGAGCTTGTGGGAAATCATTAAAATGAGGAATAAGAACTTGTAAGTCATGTATGGTCATTGTTGATTGCACAGCTAATAAAGTTGGTCCTTTCTTATCATCTTTATATGCTTGTAATAATTTTTGCAGTATTTTATAAACTTGAGCAATATCTGTCTCTACACGAACTTCAAAATTTATTTCTTCTGGGGGTAAATCATCATCTGGGTTTTTCTCTTTCCTAAAATATTTTAATAGATCACTTTCACCAAGTCTATTTCAATATCCTGTTTCCTTATATTCGTTTTCTTTTTTGTACTGACATGAAAACTTCCTTGAAAAATGGTTTATATGAAAACCTTTTAAATAAATTTAAGTTACTTTGTAATATGACTTAGCAACATATTTAAAAAAAAAGTGTTCATTACATTGTAAAAGAAACTGCTTCTGCCCTTGACAAAAACTTTAGCTACTGTCCTACTTACTTTGCTGTCCTTTCAGCTTGATATAAGTTAACCATGTTAGGCATTAAGTTGGTTCTGACTGTATCAACCACTATTATATGCGCTTTTTTAAGGGGAGTTAAAAACAATGCGAACATTTGTTGTGGTTTTGAGGAATGTTTGTGATGATAAAAATAGAGATGCTTAAGTGAGTCCTTTGGTAAATATAGCTGTCGAGCTACACTGACCATATTTAATTCATCCAACATAAATCTATCTAAACTCTGCACTCCTGGTAATGCTTTGCAGACACAACCAATATGTAGTAAGGCCCTAAATATTGGTGTTACTTGGGTCTCATAAACACCTTCAACATTTGAATCCGTTTGATCAAGGCACATTTCTCTAAAATCAAATAAATATACAGAGGGCATTTACATGTTTACTGAATATCAAAAATAAATAAATAAATAATTTTAATTTTATGACAAAAATGTATAACTACAGAGAATTTAATTTGCATTTACTTTATGAAAGTATGGCTTATAAATTTAATTTTTTACTACCTATTGTTTTAAATTTATTTGCTCAAACACAGACTTTGACCTCAAAAAAGGGTTTGATTTAGGCGAGGAAAACGTATTGGAGTTCAAAGTCAGTGTTTGATCAAATAAATTTTACAAAAATTTTACATTGAGAGTACCACTAACCTAATGATTACAAAAAGTATCTTATTAAATATTTGTCGATCAATAAAGGAGCTGATAAGTAAAAAACATTTAATTTATATGAAATAAATACCATATTATAATGTTAGTAGTGGTGAGAAACACACCCTAGTGGCCTCTTTGGGTCTTTGCTACTATCTGTCTGACAATTATTGCCAAATTGACAGACAGATCAATAATCAGACCTGCTTTTCCGCAGGTGCCATTACAGCAGGAAGACAATCCTACTTATTTATTTGAAGGAGATGTCGAAAACAGAGAGCAGCAGAGTTGTGCTAAAGAGTGAATTTCATTTAATAGTTTTTTAAAGAGTTTTTAGTGTTTATAAGTCATAGAAAATTATAATTTTTTCACAGATTGTGGAGATGAGGACAAAGAATTCACTGGAGTTGTTATATCAGTGAAAACATTAACAATTGTTATTCAATAATAAACAAACAGTGTTGTTATACTTTGCATAAAAAAAACTAAATAAGTTTTTCTACCTTATCTATCAGTTTTTTTTTGTGTTCGAGCTGATATCATGAATACAGACCAGCCAGAGCTGTACTAAATAAAATTTCTAAGGGTAAATTTTAAATATAAAATGAGTTTGTGTAGTAGCTGTAAAGATGGAGACATCGATTTAATTGCTTGCGATCAGTGTAAAGTTGCTCTGTGCCATGATTGTACCAATCTTTCGTCCTCTGAAATTAGAGCCATTGCAATAAAAAAACGACTTCTAATATACTTCTGTGACGAATGCAGACAAAAGTTTGAAAAAAAGACCACCGAGATAATATCTGCAAGTAGACTTCTGGAACAAGTGTTACAGAAACTAGATGAATTCCAAAGTGAATGCAAGATGCAGAAGGGTACAATAGCAAAGCAAGAAAGTGTGATAGAGGAGCAGGGCAAGATGATTGAAAACCTGTCAGAGGCAATAAGAACAAAAAATGATGAAATAAAATGTGGTATAAACCAGGTAATAAAAACACAAGAGGATCTAGTGGGAAGTTATGCAGAAAAAGTTAAGAAGAGAAAAATGAAACCAGTCGTAGTAATTAAACCCAAAGACAACAAGCAAAAACATGATGATACTAGGAAAGAAGTGAAAAATTATTTTGATCCGGCAAAAATTGCAGTTTCCTGCATGAAAAATTCACGTGATGGAGGAGTTATAATTGAGTGTAAAAGCAAATTAGCAGCAGAAACACTTAAAGCGGAGGCACAAAGTAAAATGGGAGGGAAATATGATATAAGTGAACCGAAAAAGAAACTACCAAGGGTCAAAATAGTGAGAATCACAGAAATTCTTAAACCAGAAGAAATAAAAGACCTACTTCATGTTCAAAATGAAGATATTCTACCAAGGGATACATGTGAAATTAAAGTAGTGCACATTACTCAAAGTAAGACAAATAAAAGGAGCAATATAGCATATGTAGAAATGGATGGAGAATCTTATAGTCAAATAATAAAAGTTGGGAAAATTAATATTGGGTGGGACCGTTGTGCGGTATATGATGCAGTTGATGTGCCAATATGCTATAGGTGTTGTGGTTTTAATCATATTGCAAAGAACTGTACTAAGCAAGTTGTCTGTAGTAGATGTGGTGGAAGTCATCGCGCAGATGACTGTCAAATCCCAGATAATGAAGTAATATGTGTAAACTGTAGATATGCTGTAGAGAAGCTTAATATGAAAAGAGTTGATTACCATCATAATACATGGAGTAAGGAGTGTCCTGCATACTTACGTAACCTAGAGATTAAAAAAAGTAAGATTGATTTTTTATAAATATTGTCCATGCACATTCACATACAGAGGTAATAGATGATAGACCAGGGTTAAGAGGGGACCATGACTACAATAAACAGATTGAAGATTCACAACTATGCATATTTCACCAAAATATACAAAGTCTTAGAAACAAGACTTTGGAAATTGAATTGTTTCTTAATACACTAGAAGGAAAACCCAATGTGTTATGCTTCAGTGAGCACTGGTTAAAGCAGGATGAAGAGCACTTTATCGAGATAAATGGATACTAGCTGATCACAAGTTTTTCAAGACCCAATAGAGAACATGGAGAAGTTTGTATATATGCTGATGCTGGTGATTTTGAAGATGTCCCTTTCGTTAGAAGTATAAGTCAGGAGTGCATTTGTGAGTGCGTGTGTGTAGCCAGTAAGAACTTAAAAGTAGCCATTCTATGTATATATACAAATCTTGTTTCCCACAGTATATTTTTACAAAAACTGGAGGAAGTATTGGACATGTTGCACCAAAACTTGAAATGCTATAAAATGGTGATTTGTGGTGATTTCAATATTAACCTACTTCAAAATAATTCTGAAACTAAGTCCTTTTTGGACTTATTAAATGCTTACAATTTTTTGCAGACCATGTTTGAACCCACCAGAGTCTCAAAAAGGACAAGTTCATTAATAGATAATATTTTTGTAAATTTTGAAGATTTCTCAAATTCCATGATGATAAATTCTGCATTGTCCGATCATCATGGGCAAATGTTAAAGTTACCCAAATCGCACATATCTCAGTGTAAACATACATGGGCCATTAAAAGAATTTTTTCAAAAAATAAAGTAAGTAGTCTGCATGATATGATGTCGCAGTGTAATTGGGATTTTATTTATAATAAAAGTAATGCAAATGTGGCTTACAATTCTTTCAGCGAACATTTGAAACTGATGCAAGATAAAATCTTTACTAAGAAGAAAATTAAACAAGTGAACAAAACAAAGGTTTCTTGGATCACACTAGGTATAAAAATATCTTGCCAAAGAAAACGTATAATGTACAAGCAAAAAATTGAGGGAGAAATAAGTTCTGAAAATTTCAATATTTATTCTAACATATTAAAAAGAGTTATTAGGCAGGCAAAAATAATGTCAAACGAGAATTTCATTTATAATCGGTCAGTGGTCCGATCTATAACAACAAATAAGGTAACAAAAAAAGTAAAAATTATGGACGATTTATCAGGTAGCAGTCATGACTATGATGCTGTTACTATCTTGAATAATGTGAATAATTTTTTTATAAATGCTTGTCCCAATTTAAACAACAGTAATTTTCAAACAGATCTAAATCATGTTAAAAAACAAGACAATAGCTTTTTCTTAAATCCAACCACTCCAGAAGAAGTCTACGACTGTATAAGATCATTAAAAAACAAGAAGTCAGTTGGAGAAGATGAAGTCCCAATCGTTGTATTAAAATCAACTGCAGATATTATTTCACATCCCATATCATATATAGTGAATCTATCCTTTTCCACAGGTATTTTTCCACAAGAATTAAAAACTGCTCATGTCAAACCGGTTCACAAAAAAGGTCCTAAAAACCGTCCATCCAATTATAGGCCTATTTCACTGTTGTCAAATGTAAGTAAAATATTTGAAAAACTTATTAATACTAGATTGATAGCCTTTTTGGAGAAATATTCTTTGTTATCTAACCGGCAGAATGGGTTTAGAAGGGGAATGTCTACTGTTAGAGCATTGTACCAAGCTATAGACGAAATTATGAATTCTCTAAACAACAGAAGGTCTACGCTGGCAATGTTTTTGGATTTGTAAAAGGCTTTTAACAGTGTAGATCATAATATTTTATATGCGAAACTAGATCGAAATGGGATAAGAGGAGTTCCTTTGCAACTGATAAAGTCATACCTAACAAATCGAACACAATGTGTTGTTGACATAGACTATAATGGTAATTTGGTGAAGTCTGACTATATAGTCATAGAAAAAGGAGTTCCCCAGGGATCAATTTTGGGTCCACTATTTTATATTCTATACACCAACGACCTACCCTCTGTTACATCGGAAAATATAATTATGTTTGCTGACGAAACTTCCATTATTTTTAGTGAATCAAGTAATAATTCGTTACTAAAAAAAGTTGCAGATACAGGAAAATTGCTAGAAACCTATTTTAAATCTAATAACTTGCAACTAAATGTTGAAAAAACAAAGCTTATGCATTTTAGAAGTGATACAAGCAACCTACTTGATTTTAATATAAAAAATAGTATAATGCAAAGTGTAGAAAGTACATCTTTTCTGGGTTTAACTCTTGACGTTCGCATGGATTGGAAGGATCATATTGGAGTTTTATCAAAGGATATGTCAAGATATTGTTTTGCCCTCAAAATCGTGTCCGATGAAGTAAATACACAAACAGGCCTCTTAGCCTATTATGCCTATGTGTAATCCAAGTTGAAATATGGAATTATATTTTGGGGAAATTCAGTAGATGCATCTCTCATATTAATAATTCAAAAACGGTGTCTTATCTTATTTATAAATATATGTCGGAAATATTTTTAAAATAAATGTAAGGGAGAGTTGTAGGCCAGTATTTATTGAAAACAGAATACAGACTGTAATAGCTATATATTTATGAATCGGTTATATTTATTGCAAATAATAAAACCCTTTTCACGGACTGTATTAGGAAACACTCTTTTGACACAAGATATAAAAATGATCTTTTATCGGTGGGTAAGCCTAATTATACTTACACCCAAAGAAGTGTGCATTTTGACATTATAAAAATATACAATCATCTACCTATTGATTTTAGAAATCTTTCAAATAGGGCCATTAAAAGTAAACTGAAAGCATATTTGTCTAGCAAGGCATATTATTCCCTCGATGAATTCTATAAAGATGGAGATATAGTAACCATTGCCTCTTTCAAGTGATTGGTGAATCATGTCTTGTATGTCCATTCCACAGACTTGTGAATAATTTTGTAGATGCCAGTTTTCTGGTTTTGTCTTTGTCTTTTTTGTATTATTTTTTTATTAATATTTGTAAATAATAAATGGCATGTTCATTTTGACATGTTCCACACCCAATAGGGTATATTGTACATCATAAGATTGTATTTTGGAACTAATAAAAAAATCTATCTATCTATCTATCTATCTATCTAAACAACTACTACACGAGCAATATGCCCCGACTGGCATTGCATTACATAGGCATCTCAACTGTCCGGAGCAGAATATTTACTTCTGCTCTGACAGTGAGTCAGCCTTAAAGGCTTTAGCATCTCCAAGGACAAGATCCGCCCTTGTCCAAGAGTGCGGAGATACCCTGGAGGAGCTGGCTAGAGGAAAAGAGGTCAAACTGGTATGGGTACCAGGTCATTACACGAAGGCAGGTCAACATAGCTCTTAACGATTGGGCTCATGAGACACTAAGTAAACAGTGGAGAAGGAGTGGGAACAGTAGACGGGCTCGCAACAGAAGGCGGCGCTGAGGGGCCGGGGTGTTGCAAGGGGAAGAGGTTAGTTCCCTTGAATGGACCGACATTCTGACCTACATTAGAAGGTCGGGTAGGTTCGATGAGGGAAGAGGTGATGAAGCTAGGTAGGGACGACAGGGGTAGGTAAAAAGGGCCCGCTTGCGGCCTACTTGCTAGGTCTTGGCCGCCCCACTGCTACTACTACTACTAGGCATCTCAATAGGAGTCGCCACATCGTTCATTGAGACCCTCTACCAGACACTGACCAGTTTCGCGCTTATTTTGCGCTCATTAGAGTGCCATAGGTAGTGGACTATTATTGCATATTGCCCGTGGAGTAGTTGTTTTCGTCGTCGGAGTGCCGGTGGAATAATAGGCTACATTCAAAGCCACAATGTAGATTTAGGAAAATTAATTATTATTGGTGGCGATGGAACAAATATCAATACCGGCTAGAACAGCGGGGTAATTTGATTAACAGAAACTTGAGCTAATAAATTATTAGAATGGAGTATTTGCCTATTACAGGCTAACGAGCTTCCATTGCGCCCCTTGCTACAAAAACTAGATGGACACACAAAAAGTCCTTATTCGTTTATTCGTATTCCGGGTCAATTGGATAAACCACTGTGAAAAAGTGACTCGTTAAATTTAAACCAATTAAAACTGTTCTTCCTCTTGTAAATGAACACGACCTAAGTACAGATCAAAAATATATGTACAAGATAACTAAACCCATTGGAGATGGGACAAAAATGGGACACTCCCATTGGTTAACGACAGCCAACGGCATTCTTAGACTATAAGTAGCTACAAACGATCCTCTGGAGAATTTGATAATACTAGCAGAGTGTGTAATAAAAGTATATTCGCATATTATGTGGTTTGAAATAAAAATTCAGCCACAGCTGGAAAATGGTGCAAGACATCTGTGGAAATTAATTCATATTTCGAAAGAACTACCAAATCATCTAACAGTAATTATCAATAAAGTGATCCAGGACAATGCTTATTTCGCGCATCCGGATTTTTTTTTTTAATAACCATATTAACATATACACATCCACAAATTGGGGAACTAGCAGTTAGAAGAATTTTAAAAGCTAGGAAATCTGGTACAAAAATGGCATTTTCAAAGTGCCCAAAGTGAATTTTAACGCAGATTATATAGATCTGATAAAACTGGTTTAATTGTACTGCAACAGAATTTCCCCTAGTACAGCATTTGTCTGACCAGGAATTGTGGGATATTGTTAAACAGATTCCGAATTTTGACAATTTTCCTCGTCATACTCAGGCGGTCAAGAGAGGTGTTAAAATTATTACCGAGGGTTTAACAAAAGTGTGTGGTGAAGAATCCAGCGATGGCTTCATTCGGGCTAAACTTGACGCCAGAAAGGACTTGCCAAAATTTTAAAGTAAATATCAATATTATGCTTCAAGACCTAAGTAAGTTAAAGTATTGAGCAAAGGTAGGCCGGTAGGGTTAACTCATAGTGCACTTTCTTCGACTGACAGCTGTTTCAATCTATTAGATATTCTCGTAAGTTCTACACCCAAAACATATATCAAAATGACAAAAATATTCAAGATATCAAAAAACTATCATAAATCATCCAAACAAAGATTTGCCAGACTTCAGGACAATGAAACCAGGTAAAAATAAAAATAAAATATTCTCACATAACACATCTCCCAACTTTAATAAATATAAGTTCCATTGTAAAGTATATTTTAATGGAAATTTATGACATTTAAATATGGAAATGAAAGTGATTGAACGAGATATTATCTTGTTCGATGGGTTCATCCACAGGACAGGCTTCTGTGCCTCCGATTTCAGACTTTGAAAGGAATTTTTATCAACTTTTTAATTCTTTGAGGAAGTGTTTAAAACGCATGAAAAGCTTCCACGAAATTAAAAATCAAACAAAATATTATATTAAGTAGTAATAAATATTACTTAATTTAATATTATTTAGTTAATTAGTAACTAATCAAATAAAGCTTTTGGAAAACCCTAAAGAAATATTGAAAATGGAACACTTTAATGTACCTTTATTGTTCCTCTTATTTCCAAAAATATTTTCTTATATAATGGGTTTGCATTATTGTCAAAAATTAATAAAAGCTGATATCTCGCTGTCCTAATCTAAGCTCCCAGGAGTACAAAAACACATATTTAAAAACATGTAAAGTTGTTTCTTCTTACTGTTAAATAATATGAAAGTGTAAATATAAGCACATACTTTCCGTATTCATGGAAGACTTCCTCGGGAACTGAATACAAATATAAGTTGTAAACGGGTCTCGATCTAGGTAACATTCGGTTGCACTTTTTGAATAATGCTCCTTCCTCAACCACTTTAGGAGTCCTTAAATTTGCATAAAACATTTTTGGAACAATTAGTTTTACCATATGCAACTCTAATTGTACCTATAAAACAAGATTCTCCTTTATTACTCAATTTATAATCAGTTATATTCAAAAAGAATTTTACTAATTACCAGTGCCCAAAGACGGAACTCTCCTGGAGTTCCAGTAGATGCAATTTGAAGTACTTGCCACGGACTATTTAAAAGAGTTCTTTGAGCTTTCTGAATAAAACCACCTAAAGTTACAGGTCTAGCTAGTGAAATACCCTTCTTCTTTTTATTTGGTTGTCCAATATTTCTTTGCAATGCTTGGAACCTCCATTTTTTTTTCTGAAAACTAATCCAAGCAAGGTGCTCTTCCTAGAATAAAAAATATATCTCCAAGCAAAATTTTAGTTCAAAATAATGCCATTACATATATTTAGAATAGAGTTCGAAATCTACATTAAATATAGAAGTTTCCAAAGATGTCTGTAAGTCATATATAAAAATATTGGATACCAGGCAATTCTGGCCTTGAAGGGCAGTCTAAATGAAGCAGTTGACTCTCTAACCAGGGATGGTGCTGCTTCTGAATATGTCGGACAAGAAGAACCGGAGCTTGACATATCAAGTACTGCCAAAGCAACTATCTTGACATGGACTAAGGAAAAAGTCCTCCAGTACTGACAAGAACTACTAAAATTTAAGATTAGTTCATTCGAAGACGTTCATAATAAACTCTTCAAAAAAAGGTGATGAAACAGCAGAACACATTTTATGTACCTGCTCCTCTGGGGAACTCAATATTTGACAAAGTCGCAGTGGAGAATCTGGTTTATCGGCCACTCACTTTTGAACCTAACCTAACGTGTAAAAATTCAACTACTTTTTTTGGCAGGAATTGTACTTTGATTACTCGCATGCAAGCAAAAGTTTAAAAGTCACATAAATATTAATAATCTATCTATTCTTTTAGGAATGTAAAACATACTTTCTTGCTTATCATCTACAAAACACCTTAGAAAGTATTTTTCAATTCATATTCTTACTTCAATAATGGCTTTTGTTCGACAGTGATTTTGTAATTATGTTTATCATAAAATTAATAAAATGTATAAGCCTATACAAGAATTACTTGAAAATTAAATAAATTTGTATACATTACATCCTCTCCCTCTATAATACATGTCCAGAACTAACGATGGTCACTTACTACATCTTATACACTCTTGTAGGTTAGTGTTATATTTTAATTTAAAAAATATTGCACTTTTTAAAGTAAGTAAATTAAAGGAATTTTATGTGAACTCTTCTGTTAAAATGTTAAAAATCTCTCTTCCAAATATTAAACATGGTGCTTAAACTACTGTATCCCTGACGTAGTTTTCCACACCTGTGTGAAATTGGCGACTAAAACTAGCGACTAAAAATTCCGAAAGTACCCGAACATTCATTGGCGTAGTTGGAAAATATTTTACAAGCCTATTGGCAATGTATTCTAAGGTATATATCGTAAGGGTACTTTTTTGGCACAGAACTTTCTCCACTTATTACAGAAATATGCACCCACTGACATCTTCGTTAAGGGTAGTAATACATCCCCGAAAATATAGAAAAATCTGTATCTTTAATTACAAACATAGAAAGTCCCTAAATTCTTATCAGAATTTTTGAATTATAGTTTACTTACAGCAGGAAAAATTGCATCTACTCGCAACTTGGGTAAGGGTAGTAAAACATCCCCCAAAATATTTAAAAATCGGTATCTTTAATTACAAACAGAGAAAGTCCTTAAATTTTTGTCAGAAACTTTGAATAGTAATCTACTTACTACAGAAAAGATAGCATCGACTCGCAACTTCGGTAAGGGTAGTTAAACATCCCCGAAAATATTGAAAAATCGGTATCTTTAATTACAGACATAGAAAGTCCTTAAATTTTTGCCAGAAACTTTGAATTATAGTCTACTTAGTACAGAAAAAATTGCATCGACTCGCAACTTCAGTAAGGGTAGTTAAACATCCCCGAAGTTATAGAAAAATCGGTATCTTTAATTACAGACATAGAAAGTCCTTACATTTTTGCCAGAAACTTTGAATTATAGTCTCCTTACTACAGAAAAAACTGCATCGACTCGCAACTTCGATAAGGGTAGTTAAACATCCCCGAAAATATTGAAAAATCGGTATGTTTAATTACAGACATAGAAAGTGCTTAAATTTTTGCCAGAAACTTTAAATAGTAGTCTACTTACTACAGAAAAAATTGCATCGACTCGCAACTTCGATAAGGGTAGTTAAACATCCCCGAAAATATTGAAAAATCGGTATCTTTAATTACAAACATAGAAAGTCCTTAAATTTTTGCCAGAAACTTTCAATTATAGTCTACTTACTACAGAAAAAATTGCATCGACTCGCAACTTCAGTAAGGGTAGTTAAACATCCCCGAAGTTATAGAAACATCGGTATCTTTAATTACAGACATAGAAAGTCCTTAAATTTTTGCCAGAAACTTTAAATAGTAGTCTACTTACTACAGAAAAAATTGCATCGACTCGCAACTTTGGTAAGGGTAGTTAAACATCCCCGAAAATTTTGGAAAATTATAATATATTTGGGTATCTTTAATTACAGACATAGAAAGTCCTTAAATTTTTGCCAGAAACTTTAAATAGTAGTCTACTTACTACAGAAAAAATTGCATCGAAAAAATATAATATATTTGGGTATCTTTAATTACAGACATAGAAAGTCCTTAAATTTTTGCCAGAAACTTTAAATAATAGTCTACTTACTACAGAAAAAATTGCATCGACTTGCAACTTCGGTAAGGGTAATTAAACATCCCGGAAAACATTAAAAAAAAGGTATCTTTAATTACAGACATAGAAAGTCAATAAATTTTTGCCAGAAACTTTCATTATTAATTATAGTCTACTTACTACAGAAAAAATTGCATCGACTCGCAACTTCGGTAAGGGTAGTTAAACATCCCCGAAGTTATAGAAACATCGGTATCTTTAATTACAGACATAGAAAGTCCTTAAATTTTTGTCAGAAATTTTAAATAGTAGTCTACTTACTACAGAAAAAATTGCATCGACTCGCAACTTAAGTAAGCGTAGTTAAACATCCCCGAAGTTATAGAAAAATCGGTATTTTTAATTACAGACATAGAAAGTCCTTAAATTTTTGCCAGAAACTTTAAATAGTAGTCTACTTAAAAACAGGAAAAATTGCATCGACTCGCAACTTCGGTAAGGGTAGTTAAACATCCCCGAAAATATTGAAAAATCGGTATCTTTAATTACAGACATAGAACGTCCTTAAATTTTTGCCAGAAACTTAAAATAGTAGTCTACTTACTACAGAAAAAGATGCATCGACTCGCAACTTCGGTAAGGGTAGTTAAACATCCCCGAAAATATTGAAAAATCGGTATCTTTAATTACAGACATGGAAAGTCCATAAATTTTTGCCAGAAACTTTTAATTATAGTCTACTTACTACAGAAAAAATTGCATCGACTCGCAGCTTCGGTAAGGGTAGTTAAATATCCCCGAAGATATTAAAAAATCGGTATCTTTAATTAAAGACATAGAAAGTCCTTAAATTTTTCCCAGAAACTTTAAATAGTAGTCTACTTACTACAGAAAAGATAGCATCGACTAGCAACTTCGGTAAGGGTAGTTAAACATCCCCGAAAATTTTGGAAAATCGGTATCTTTAATTACAGACATAGAAAGTCCTTAAATTTTTGCCAGAAACTTTAAATAGTAGGTAGTCTATTTACTCAAGAAAAAATTGCATCGACTCGCAACTTCGGTAAGGGTAGTTAAACATCTCCGAAAATATTGAAAAATCGGTATCTTTAATTACAGACATAGAAAGTCCTTAAATTTTTGCCAGAAACTTTAAATAGTAGTCTACTTACTACAGAAAAAATTGCATCGACTTGCAACTTCGGTAAGGATAGTTAAACATCCCGGAAAACATTAAAAAATCGGTATCTTTAATTACAGACATAGAAAGTCCTTAAATTTTTGACAGAAACTTTCAATTATAGTCTACTTACTACAGAAAAAATTGCATCGACTCGCAACTTCGGTAAGGGTAGTTAAACATCCCCGAAGTTATAGAAACATCGGTATCTTTAATTACAGACATAGAAAGTCCTTAAATTTTTGTCAGAAATTTTAAATAGTAGTCTACTTACTACAGAAAAAATTGCATCGACTCGCAACTTAAGTAAGCGTAGTTAAACATCCCCGAAGTTATAGAAAAATCGGTATCTTTAGTTACAGACATAGAAAGTCCTTAAATTTTTGCCAGAAACTTTAAATAGTAGTCTACTTAAAAACAGGAAAAATTGCATCGACTCGCAACTTCGGTAAGGGTAGTTAAACATCCCCGAAAATATTGAAAAATCGGTATCTTTAATTACAGACATAGAACGTCCTTAAATATTTGCCAGAAACTTAAAATAGTAGTCTACTTACTACAGAAAAAGATGCATCGACTCGCAACTTCGGTAAGGGTAGTTAAACATCCCCGAAAATATTGAAAAATCGGTATCTTTAATTACAGACATAGAAAGTCCTTAAATTTTTGCCAGAAACTTTGAATTATAATAGTCTACTTACTACAGAAAAAATTGCATCGACTCGCAACTTCAGTAAGGGTAGTTAAACATCCCCGAAGTTATAGAAACATCGGTATCCTTAATTACAGACATAGAAAGTCCTTAAATTTTTGCCAGAAACTTTAAATAGTAGTCTACTTACTACATAAAAAATTGCATCGACTCGCAACTTTGGTAAGGGTAGTTAAACATCCCCGAAAATATTGAAAAATCGTTATCTTTAATTACAGACATAGGAAGTCCTTAAATTTTTGCCAGAAACTTTAAATAGTAGTCTACTTACTACAGAAAGAATTGCATCGACTCGCAACTTCGGTAAGGGTAGTTAAACGTCCCCGAAAATAGTGAAAAATCGGTATCTTAATTACAGACATAGAAAGTCCTTAAATTTTTGTGAGAAACTTTGAATTATAGTCTACTTACTACAGAAAAAATTGCATCGACTCGCAGCTTCGGTAAGGGTAGTTAAATATCCCCGAAGATATTAAAAAATCGGTATCTTTAATTAAAGACATAGAAAGTCCTTAAATTTTTCCCACAAACTTTAAATAGTAGTCTACTTACTACAGAAAAGATAGCACGACTCGCAACTTCGGTAAGGGTAGTTAAACATCCCAGAAAATTTTGGAAAATCAGTATCTTTAATTACAGACATAGAAAGTCCTTAAATTTTTGCCAGAAACTTTAAATAGTAGGTAGTCTACTTACTGCAGAAAAAATTGCATCGACTCGCAATTTCGGTAAGGGTAGTTAAACATCCCCGAAAATATTGAAAAATCGGTATCTTTAATTACAGACATAGAAAGTCCTTACATTTTTGTCAGAAACTTTAAATAGTAGTCTACTTACTACAGAAAAAATTGCATCGACTCGCAACTTCGGTAAGGGTAGTTAAACATCCCCGAAAATGTTGAAAAATCGGTATCTTTATTTACAGACCTAGAAAGTCCTTACATTTTTGTTAGAAACTTTAAATAGTAGTCTACTTACTACAGAAAAAATTGCATCGACTCGCAACTTCAGTAAGGGTAGTTAAACATCCCCGAAGTTATAGAAAAATCGGTATCTTTAATTGCAGACATAGAAAGTCCTTACATTTTTGCCAGAAACTTAGAATTATAGTCTACTTACTACAGAAAAAATTGCATCGACTCGCAACTTCAGTAAAACATCCCCGAAGGTATAGAAAAATCGGTATCTTTAATTACAGACATAGAAAGTCCTTAAATTTTTGCCAGAAGCTTTAAATAGTAGTCTACTTACTACAGAAAAAATTGCATCGACTCGCAACTTCGGTAAGGGTAGTTGAACATCCCCGAAAATATTGAAAAATCGGTATCTTTAATTACAGACATAGAAAGTCCTTCAATTTTTGTCAGAAACTTTAAATAGTAGTCTACTTACTACAGAAAAAATTGCATCTACTATTTTTCAATATTTTCGGGGATGTTTAACTACTCTTACAAAAGTTGCGAGTCGATGCAATTTTTTCTGTAGTAAGTAGACTACTATTTAAAGTTTCTGGCAAAAATTTAAGGACTTTCTATGTCTGTAATTAAAGATACCAATTTTTCAATACCTTCGGGGATGTTTCAACTACCCTTAGCGAAGTTGCGAGTCGATGCAATTTTTTCTGTAGTAAGTAGACTATAATTCAAAGTTTCTGGCAAAAATTTAAGGACTTTCTATGGCTGTAATTAAAGATACCGATTTTTCAATATCTTCGGGGATGTTTAACTACCCTTACCGAAGTTGCGAGTCGATACAATTTTTTTTGTAGTAAGTAGACTATAATTCAAAGTTTCTGGCAAAAATTTAAGGACTTTCTATGTCTGTAATTAAAGATACCGATTTTTCAATATTTTCGAGGATGTTTAACTACCCTTACCGAAGTTGCGACTCGATGCAATTTTTTGTGTAGTAAGTAGACTACTATTTAAAGTTTCTGGCAAAAATTGAAGGACTTTCTATGTCTGTAATTAAAGATACCGACTTTTCAATATCTTCGGGGATGTTTAACTACCCTTACCGAAGTTGCGAGTCGATGCAATTTTTTCTGTAGTAAGTAGACTACTATTTAAAGTTTCTGGCAAAAATTTAACGACTTTCTATGTCTGTAATTAAAGATACCGATTTTTCAATATTTTCGGGGATGTTTAACTACCCTTACTGAAGTTGCGAGTCGATGCGCAATTTTTTCTGTAGTAAGTAGACTACTATTTAAAGTTTCTGACAAAAATGTAAGGACTTTCTATGTCTGTAATTAAAGATACCGATTTTTCAATATTTTTGGGGATGTTTAACTACCCTTACCGAAGTTGCGAGTCGATGCAATTTTTTCTGTAGTAAGTAGACTATAATTCAGTTTCTGGCAAAAATTTAAGGACTTTCTATGTCTGTAATTAAAGATACCGATTTTTCAATATTTTCGGGGATGTTTAACTACCCTTACCGAAGTTGCGAGTCGATGCAATTTTTTCTGTAGTAAGTAGACGACTATTTAAAGTTTCTGGCAAAAATGTAAGGACTTTCTATGTCTGTAATTAAAGATACCGATGTTTCTATAACTTCGGGGATGTTTAACTACCCTTACTGAAGTTGCGAGTTGATGCAATTTTTTCTGTAGTAAGTAGACTATAATTCAAAGTTTCTGGCAAAAATTTAAGGACTTTCTATGTCTGTAATTAAAGATACCGATTTTTCAATAGTTTCGGGTATGTTTAACTACCCTTATCGAAGTTGCGAGTCGATGCAATTTTTTCTGTAGTAAGTAGACTTCTATTTAAAGTTTCTGGCAAAAATTTAAGCACTTTCTATGTCTGTAATTGTAATTAAAGATACCGATTTTTCAATATTTTCGGGGATGTTTAACTACCCTTACTGAAGTTGCAAGTCGATGCTATCTTTTCTATAGTAAGTAGATTACTATTCAAAGTTTCTGACAAAAATTGAAGGACTTTCTCTGTTTGTAATTAAAGATACCGATTTTTAAATATTTTGGGGGATGTTTTACTACCCTTACCCAAGTTGCGAGTAGATGCAATTTTTCCTGCTGTCAATAAACTATAATTCAACAAATTCTGACAAGAATTTAGGGACTTTCCATGTCCCTAAATGTGTATTAAAGATACAGATTTTTCTATATTTTCGGGGATGTATTACTACCCTTAACGAAGATGTGAGTGGGTGCATATTTCTGTAATAAATGGAGAAAGTTCTGTGCCAAAAAAGTACCCTTACGATATATACCTTAGAATGCATTGCCAATAGGCTTGTAAAATATTTTCCAACTACGCCAATGAATGTTCGGGTACTTTCGGAATTTTTAGTCGCTAGTTTTAGTCGCCAATTTCACACAGGTGTTTTCCACATAACACCAAAACACTATACTGCACTTGTCGTGCGTTTCGCCAACCAAGTTGGCGAAACTGGTGTCGAGTGCAGTATAGTGTTTTGGTGTTATGTGGAAAACTACGTCAGGTATATCTTCACACCAAATGTTCCAACCCCCTTCAAGATAAGGCACCTGTATATACATGAACAAATAAAACAAAGTAGACCACTGATACATCAAAGAGCAAAGATTTAACATTTTGTGATTTAATAATATACCTCTGTAGTTCCATAATGTGGTGGATTTCCAAGTGCTTCCCGCCAATATTTATTTAATTCTTCCTCAGAAAATTCATTTTCTGTATCTATACGCCGTTTTCGTTTATTAACTGAAACTACAGGGACCCTGTGCGATGGTGATTTTTTATTGCTAATATCTTCTATATCTTGGATACTATCAGATTCATTTCTCACACTCACTAAATCGCTATTTACTTTTTTTGAACATATTGAAAACATGTCAGTTATACGTCTTTGTTTAAAATTGTCATCTTTTTCCAGTATCTTTTTATGCAACCAATCTGGATGTCTCACTCTAGGTACAGGATTGGGTACCTAAAATTTGATATCGGTCAAATCTGTAAATGCAATATTTATACAAAAAATACCCCTTGCATAGCAGCTGGAATGGTAATTATTTTTTGAATAGCTCCTCCTAAACGTTCTATATAATAGCTCCAATCTAAAATATCCCTAATTTCGACATCAGAAATAGAATTGTCCTTTAGCCACTTCCTAAGGTAATGCTTCTGAATAGTTTCTTCTGCTTGGAAAATCGCTAATGGTATAGCCCTTAAAAATATTTTAAATTCAAATAATAAATATAATTTAAAAGCTATATCTATCTCAATCTTTATGTATATTAAAAGTATACCTTTCAGTTACTGGTGCTCCTTCTGGTTTCTTAGAAATTACATATTTGCAAGCTAATCCAGCGTCCTTAACCATCTGATCACCCAAAAATTCAGCAAGACGTTTAGCTGTACTAATAGAAGAGCTTTTCTGACTGCCATACTCCTCCAATTTCTTTGACATGGATCTGTTTTCAGATATTAAGTCGAACAACTCTGAATCTGGCATATTACGACCATGTGAATAAAGAACATCTAACCAATAATCTGCAACTTGGGCGACAGCTGCATAACAGGACTCCAAAGTATCCCCCTTTAAAAATGCCTCAAATACAGATGATTGAAAGTTTTTTATTAGTTGGAGCTCCCCTCTTCTCTTTACCTCAAACCTAATAAAAAATCACCAACTAACGTATTGAGATAATAATGGCAATAATGAAAATTTACCCTTTTAGTTCAGCTAGAGAACCATCAAAATTAAACACTGCATATCTCTTCTTTAACTTTTTACCTTCTTCCTTACTCGCAGGTAGAACCATAGCCTTATAAGGACCATCCACTTCAAAAAATATAGAATTTTCACTTTTTATTCTATATTCCAATGTTCCTGGATTTACAAGTTCATGGTATTGATCATTTGTAAAATGTTCCTTCACCATCGCATTAAGAACAGTGTTAGGATATGATATATTAAACTTATTTTTTTTATGATTTGCTAATATTGTGAAATTTTCTGGAAATGAGGCTGGTAAAATACACCAAATACCATCAGTATCCAACTCTAAAGGTCTTCCAATTTGTTCTATTATCTCTCGGGCTTTCATGATTATGTTGGCGCCAGTAAAGCATACAATTCCAGCCATTTCCATACTATGCCAACGAGCACTATTGATAAGAAAAATTGAGAAGACTAATAATCATTATTATAAATCTATATTATTTTAAATCTATATTAAATCTAACTTATTATCAATCAAGGAAAGAGTAAATGAAAAAAGAATTATACAAATTTTGGTTCATTTGAGACTTACCCTCTTCGCATTACATAACCATAGAACGAGTTTAAAATACATTTATGGGCCAGTTGTAAAGAATCATATAATACTTCTCGATTTTTTGCTGATTTTATTTCAGATGCATCACCCCCCTTTATAGCATTACCAACAGCTTGTTTAGCTTTCTTTGACATTCCTTTGTATTCATACCTAAACACAGGAACGTTAAAGGAAATGTAATGTGTATTTTAAAACATAAATGTTAATGTTAATGAGTTGACCATAGACATAACTTTGAAACTAGTTTAAATATCTAATGAAATTTATCTCTTCCATTTCTATCAGAAGTAGAGATATTTTAGTTCAAATAGAACTCTGAATATTTTTATAAATTGCAACAAAGTTCTAAGTAGATTTTGATAGAATAGTAAGGGGTCCATCTCTAATCCAAAATGTAAAAATTATAAGGAGGTTCATATGTACATACTTCTGGTAGAAACGTAAGTAATAAAAAAAATATTGCTATTATATTCAAGCAATGAAACGTGATGTATCAGAGAAAGTAACATTTCAGTTACTTTCTATTAATTTCTATTACTGTTAAAATGTTGTTGCACACTATGGACATTAGTGGTAGAGATATTATTATTATATTATAAATACACTTGAAGCAAAATATATTATATTCTCAATAACTGTAGAATAAAAATAAATTTAAGAATACACAAGGAATAAGCAGCTATGTAATAGTTTTTATTTGGAATTAAAAATTCTTATCCATATTAGTATGGTCCGACCAATATAATTTAATATTATACATACTTTTACACTATTTATTTTAAAGATAATTTTAAAAATGTGTATCGTCGAGCATTACAATCATTGTTATCAAAAAAACATATTGACGATTCATGATATGGCCCATCAATAATGGATACTACTGTACAATAAGTGTACTAAATAATGACGTTTAATAAAATGGTGAAAGTGATTACCACCAAAATAAGTCGTTATGAAAAAAATTACCAAATAAATATCTAAAATGCTTCATTTAGCACTTGGACATATCAATTTAGGTGTAATGGAGCTATAAAGTTTATTTGAAAGCTTTATCACACAAATACTGAGGACATCTTGTATAAAATTGAATTAAGTTTAAACTGATCATACAACTATTCACCTATCTATAATTTTCTCAAAGGCACTTTAACTAGGTACATTAAAAATCCAATGACTTAATATTTTTGGAGAGTCTTCACCACAATACTTTCATGTAAATTTTATAAAATTAAATATTTTAGGGAAATTCTTTATGCCTAAATGAAACATTTGAATACATAGGTAAGTTTAATTAAATCAACTTATTTTAACTTTAAGAATGTGTATTACCTATGCACATTATTCTAAGGCATCTACATAATTTGTCAATAAATGTGTACATTTATATACAGTGCGAACGTTTAGAATGGAAACCGTAAATGAAATGCGCCCTGTAGATTTTTCGCAAAAATGCTCAGACACGTCATTTATTAAATTCAATTGCGCTTCTTTTGATACCATTGTTTTGGATATACCAATATTTTGGATATTGTCATTAGGTAATCTCTGTGACGTCATCATGATATTTTTTCAAATGGGAGTGTCTAGTTCTTTCATTAAATTTAAATAGAGAAAATATTCCTGAAAATGGCAATATACGACACTATGCCCTTACAGTGGATAGTTTTTGAGATTTGAAGTTTGAAAAAAGAAAAAGTAGGCTATAGTAAAAAAAACTGTTTATCACAACATAACTAACAAATGGATAATAAACGCAATGAAAACTAGTTAAATAAGGGGCTCGAACTGTAATCCTTGTGCCTCTTGACAATAGGCAAGCCTCTGTTGCAATTCTTGTAATACTTTACTGATTTTGTGTGGCTGTATAGCTCTAATTTAATCTCGAATTTTTGTTTTTAATTCCTTAATATCCCATGGTTTATTATTATACACTTTAGACTTAAGATAACCCCACAAAAAAAATCAATGGGTGTGAGGTCAGGGGACCGAGCTGGCCATTCAATAAAACCTCTTCTGCCTATCCAACGATTAGAAAATACTTCATTTAAGTAGTTACGAACATTTACGGCATAATGTGGATGTGCCCCATCTTGTTGAAACCATACAAAGTCATTGGGAATGTTCGGATCATTGTCATCTGGAAATAGTGCTGCTAACTCCGGAATAATTTGTTGTTGCAACATTTCTAAATATTTGTCACCTGTTAAACTACCATCAATGAAAATAGGGCCAATAATATGGTTTTCTACAATTCCTGCCCATACATTTATTTTCTGAGGGTACTGAGTGTGCGCTTCCATCATCCAGTGAGGATTATTAGGGGCCCAATAGCGACAGTTCTGTTTGTTAACATTGCCATTCAAACAAAATGTAGCTTCATCAGAAAAAACTATATTGCTAATGAAACTCGGATTTATGTTACAGAGGTTCATCATTTCTTCGCAAAATTCTATTCTCCGGTCAGGGTCATCATCATTTAATTCTTGTACTAGTTGAATCTTATAGGGATCCCATTTATTATTTTTTTTTTTTTCATGTATTTTATCACAGAACTTTGGCTAATTTCATGATTGGATGCGATTTGTCGCGAAGTAACATGTGGATTTTCTTGAGCATCTAACAACATACCTAGTTGTACATCCTCTGTAATGGATGGCCGACCTTTGATGCAATTCCGAATATGTCCCAACCGGATAAATTTACTTACAATCTTACTCACTGTTGATTTTCTAATGTGTGGTTCATTCGGATATCTATTACTGAAAATGTTGCATACTTCATTAATTGATCTTTTTATTTCGTTACAACCTCTCAAAATCAAGATCTCAATTTTGTTTTTCTGTTAAAGTTCGTACCATTTTTAATTATCACAAAAAAATATTAAAGAATAACCAACTGTGACAATTCATTTTAAATAATTTGTGGAACTGTCACTATCAGGATCAAATAATTGAAATTTTTTTTGACTAGCTTATTTTTTTTCAAACTTCAAAGCCCTTTATCTCAAAAACTATCCACTGTAAGGCCATAATGTCGTATTTTGCCATTTTCAGGAATATTTTCTCTATTTAAATTTAATGAAAGAACTGGATATTCCCATTGGAAAAAAATATCATGATGACGTCACAGAGATTACCTAATGACGTCATATCCAAAACAATGGTATCAAAAGAAGCGCAATTGAATTTAAGAATTGACGTGTCCGAGCGTTTTTGCGAAAAATCTACAGGGCGCATTTCATTTACGGTTTCCATTCTAAACGTTCGCACTGTATATTAAAATAACTATCGACATTTACTAAACTTTACACTTTTACTATAGCATGTTTCAGTTTTAGTTTTATTATGTATGCTGTGTGGAATAAAAACAAAAATGATGAGTGATTTAAATAATACTACAATGTTTGTTTACCTTCTGTCTCTAAAAGCTCTAACAGTGTCAACATAAAATGAATTCTCCCTTTGGCAGATTGTTGTATTACATTCTTCAACTCTAGTAACTTTTAATTTTTTATACACTTTTCTACAGTAAATGGACAATCTTTTTTTTTCTAATTCTGCTTGTTCTTGTCGAGGCAATTGATGAAAAGCTCTCGGGGGGCCTCCAGGATACATTGGAGGGAATTTTTCTGTTTCTAGCTGTTGCTGAATTCTCTGATACTCACTTCGACTTGCAGGCACTATTTTTAAATACAAATAAAATATGTTTTATCTATTTACTATCATAAAAGATGTAAAAAAAAAATCATGAAAAGTACTCCAATTTTCCACGGTACAGAATTATCAAAACCTATAATAAATTGTAAAATGAAACACTTCATGTCAGTACCTTGTCTATATTTTTAATTATATTTTTTGTAACATAAATAAACTGTGGGTATACATTAATTAATTATTAGGAACTCGACCATAGGTTTTCTTTTTCTATTAGATAAATACAATTTATTTACCACCTACTAACTGCTACTCTGTTCTATTTAAAATATTTAACAATGTTGCATTGTCAGTGTGTGAAGAGATGTTTTCTTTTTTTTAAACATTACATATATGTAGTACACACCCACATATTATATGAAAAAATTTGTGTCCAGTTAACAACCTAAATATAGAACTATATTGTGTGGATGAAATAAAAAAAAAATTCTATCTCAAACCAGAGACGTATAGAATCTACAAAGACGTTTCACCTTTATGGGCGACATGAAGCCGAAAAGTTACTGGCCATTCGTAGATGGCTCTGCTGGAATTTTACCAGCAGCGCTTGCAGCAGTGTCCATTGGAACTAAATTGGACATTCTCCACAATTGTTTCCACCGTTTAATACCAGATGTCGCTAAATAAGGTTGACTGCACATGTATAGGTGCTGTCGCTGTTGCCGGATTTATTATATTCATAACTGGTGTGAAATATTATTTGTGAATATGTTTTCTTAACAGTTGTCTACCAAATACTTCGCATTTGATATGCTTACATTATAAAAATCAAATTACAATAATACCAATTTAAAACATTCTGTAAATGAAAGTTTTGCAAATGTAGTCTACAAAAGTCTAATTTTTATACGTGTCATTAGTAACACATTTGATTATTTCATGGCGTGTTACCCGAGCGTCCCAGGTTCGATCCGTAGCCGATAACGATTTTTTTCTTAAGAATTCGTGCCATATGGACGTGATGCATACACATTGTGTAAAAATTATGTACTCAATATCTCCACAATCTGCAAGTTTGGGACTTTTGTTGCTGTTTGTGGTGTTCGTATAACGAAGATATAAGGTTATAGGTATACATACTACTGTGCCTACTAAAAAAGTAGGTATTTAAATTACATTACATTACATTAATATTGCATAAAGTATATGGAAATATCTCGAACTATATAAATTAGTAATTTGTGTAAACACAATGAAGGGTTGATGTGTTTATACTAAAACACTGATTACACTGGGTTAGTTGCATAGGTACCTATAATAGTTTTAAAGAATGTGTAAAAAATTACACCGTTAAAGATCGTAGAATGTTTGAACTGTTGGTGTTTTATTTAGGCTTCTGTATCTTAACAATCTCGTTTATTTTTTATAGCTTTTTTTAGGTAATAACCAAAGTGTAGGTAGGTATATATGCTTTATAACTAACTAACTAAAATGTCACTATTTTATAGAGGATAATTTTAGTCGCTGAAATAGAATTTTAGAACGTTGTTATGGAGTCCAATTTTACAAAATTCTTGTTTTTCGAATAAGTTCCCTTGGTGCAGCGAGGTAGGTACTTTATATACTTAGATCTACATCTGTAGGTAGGTATTCGTCGCTGCTAATACCTAATTTTTATATCGGTTGATATTCCAAAGTTTACAGAATATAACTATATTAGTTGCTTGCTCCTCTCCGTCGGAACTTTTATTTTTCGAGATCATAATCGTGCCGCCGCCATCGGCCATCTACGTTCAACAGTAAAATCTCCTCGTTACGAGGGACATTAGAAAGATAGTTTGGTTTCGCGCCGAGAATATTTTCATTACTGACTGGGGTTTTCCAAAAGTGCAGCATTAAATTATATAAATTGAAATTATCCAATGGGTAGGAAGGACTATGTTCAAAAATACATCATACTAATTATTTATGTTTAAATTGTGCCTAAGTAAAAGATGAAACACTTTTGGAAACTGGTGTCTATACCGAGCGGCTAAAAGTTTCTAAGTATCCTATTAGATTATTTCAGAGACCGAGACCACTTGGATTTAAATTTTGAAATTGGTAATAGGTAATATAATGACGTCCCTGTAGCTCTTCCGGTTACACCGAAAGTTGGCGTCAACTTTGTTATTTACAATGGAACATCGCAGTTTATTATCGCATTTTTGGATTTTAGTGTTACTTTTATCAAGTTTCCCTATTCCTAGTTAACCATTTTCGATATATTTTATTTTTTTTATATGTATATATTTTATAGTTTAAAACCCCGTGTTTTTTATATTAAGAAAGATAGAGCGGTCATAATCACAGGGGAGTCAGTTAAATTCATAAGCTTTCTAATCACATCTTCAGGGTTGGTGGTTGCTTACAGGGTGGTAAAAATTTAATACCATATTAGGTCAACTGCAAGCCATAAAAACTTGAATTTTTACATAGGACACCCTGTATATTATTGCATTTTTGGATTCTACACTTTCGGTCACTTTCGGTCGGTATTACGTTCACTTTCATCAAGTTTACCTGTTTTCGAAAAATCGAAAATCCTAACTTAAAACCCTGTGTTGTTTATATCAAGAACGATATAGAACGACAATATTCACAAGTGAGAGAGTTAAATCCATAAGCTGCATAAGCTTTCTAATCATACCATCAAGGTTATTGATGGATGCATGGATTGATGGATTGAATAATATACAGGGTGTTCCACTTAAAATAACAAAGTTGACGTCAACTTCCGGTATAACCGGAAGAGCTGCAGGGACGCTATTATTTCATTTAAAGAGAGCATCCCCAAAAAACCTCAGAATACCAAATTTTAAAAATTAAATCGAAGTGGCCTCTGAAATAATCTGAATATCATTCATCTATACTATTATTTTCAAAAATTACAAATGTTGTAATTTTGAATGGTTTGTATTAACTTTGCTGGATGCTGTCCCGGTTTTTATATTTTGCTTAACAAATTTTAATGTAAAATAAATAGAGGTTCTGATTATATTTACGAAATGATTTTTTAGTGTTTTTCCAATATTTTCGTGGCAAACTAATTCCTCAAATTTACTAACACAAATGTCTTCTCATACTACGACCAATTATCCACGATGTTTCTAAATGGTACAATTAATACCCCTGATTTTGTGCTACTATAGGATAAGATTACAGAACGTGGCTTCTCTATTTGCTAAAATTGCTACAAATTTCACAGGAATGTTGTAACACATTTTCTTAAAAAGTATTCGGTTACAAATATTGCGAGGGACAGCTACCCTCACTATAATCTACCACAGGCATTTTTACAAAAAATAAAATAAAATAAAACATAAATATATAATCACTTGTTTTTCTCATTCTATATCAATCGCACCCAACACTTTACAGGTCGAGCGTGAGCTCCTGTGTAAGTAAACGTTTGAGTGCCGAACGGTACCGGAGTGGGGTAACTTATTTAATTCTTATATAACTAATATAACACTTTTTTTAATCTTCAGTCACTACCTATATACACTATACTAACGTGCATTTTTTATATGATTATTAAAAAAACTATACATTTTTATAGTTTTTATTTGAGCCGTGACTATTTATTGCTATTTATTTATAGCCGCAGTTGAATATTTATTCTATGAGGGCCACTATATTAGAACAAATAATTAGTAAAATTCGAGAATATCTATGTATTTGATCTTATAGTTATTCATACATAATAAGAAAAGCTTATCTTTATATCCAAGAATATTACTTATTCTTATTTTATTTATTATATTTACTCATCAAAGTAAATTTTTTCAATAAACATGTATCTATAACTGTACATCGCGGCATATACATGTAACTCGCGGCGAGGCAAAGACAATCATTCATCTATATTTGGTACAGGTTTGGTAAACCGGAACTTTTAGTCCTCCCTCACATTTTTTAATATAACCTTTTGTATAGGATGCCGTAGAAAAATGAAGCATTCGTTTTGAGGTTTTAGGTTATATAGATACTTTTTTTTTAGGTACCAGTTTTGCAATACACATTTATTTAATCCCAATATTATTTGTTAACTGTACATATGGAGATATTGTAACTGTGTCCAATTTTATAAATTTTTTTGGATTTTTCTAATATTAAGAGTAGGTACCTACTTCCTACTATGATGGTTTTAATAATAGCAGCGAGGTATAAATAGTGTAGTAAGTACCTAATAAGGTCTACTTTTATTTATTATATTATTGAATTCATTTATGTACACGGCATGCATAAGATACATACAAATTTCTTTTTTATAATGTAGTAAATATTTTACCCGAAATAGTAAGTTTAAAACAGCGTAGGGAGGTAGCTCAGTTGTAAGAGCATTACCTGTTATGCCGAAGGTCCCGAGTTCGATCCTCGGATGCCGTTTAAAGCCAAAGCACTTTTTATTCTACCAAAATATTAAATAAATACAATAATAAAATTATTAACGTAGGAGAATTTATACTTCCGTGTAAAATTATTAAAATGATGTTTATGTTAAATCCATAGCGTTCGTTAGGTTACGTCTGACAACACTGCACTATTCTCTTAAACGTGTGCGCTTGAAAAATTAAATTCCTGTATGGCAATGCGAAGCGATAGTAGAATCCTGCACATGTAAACTACTGGTACTGTGAGGGCGCAACTTGCCGGGTTGAAATTACTCGATTTTGATTGGCTAATTGTCATCTCGTATATATGGTTGCATAAAATCAGGAAAAAGTCTATACTTCAAAAAAATACATTAGGTGAACGGTCTTTGTAGATGTATAAGTCTCTGCTCAAACACAGATTCTAGTGTGTTGATGAAATATTGATAAAATATTATTAGACATATACCCATATGGGTGAAATAATTTGCCTGTGTTTTTGACGCTTAAAAATTGATTGCATATAATTTCAAATACTTAAATACTTAGTTCTGGAGTAACCAAAATCTGTGTTGAAGTTTCCAATCATATGAATTAAACCTTTTTTGTGATTTTTGAATAACTTAATAAAAAATTGTTAGGTTCGCATAAGGTAGAATAATTTATATATTTATAGGCACAAAATGCAACTGTATTATTATGTTAGTAAAGAAATAAAATATTACATACTGTATTCTTCTCTCATCATCCATGTCATGTTTCTTTGGCAAAGGGCTCCAGGCTTATTAAAATCACAGGCTGCACAAATTGTTTCATCCACCTGTGCACAAGGTTGCAACCGATTTGTTAGAATTATATTTGGATACATAGCTCCCACATCCAAATGGTAAATCAGGGGCCTTTCCAATCTCAATGGTTGTTCCTAAAAAATGTGACCAGTTTGAAGAATTTTAGCTGTTATTTTTTTATTATAACAAATAAGGTTATTTACCTTTAGTGCAACTAGCTTTTGTTTAATTTCTTCAGTCACTTCCTGTAAATTTGTTACACAATCTAATGGAATTTCTTCTTCGACAACAATAGCATGTTCTAACGTTTTAGAAATTTGATCTACGAGAGTGTCTATAGCGTCTCCCGAAATTCTAAAACGACATGGAATATCAGCTCGAAAAACTCCAGACTCTAATGCTTCGACGTGACCTCCTACGTAAGTTTCCTGTTGCAGTAGATGACCATCGCGTGTAAGCTTATTTAATACTGTTTCTTCCTTGTTAGGAAAAATTATGTTAGCGTGGAAAGCTTCAACCATCAGTAAAGATTCACATAATGTTCCTAAAATATATACAATAAACAGTTCAATGGAAAATAAGTTGGAAATAATACGAGCCCAGAATCATATCATTTGGCCCAGTCATTATCTTGCATTAATATGTAGGTATACTTTTGAAAACATTGGTAAATATAAAAAAAAATATATTGGACCCACCATTTATTATTGTAATTTAAGGCACTTTTATAATCATTTTATATTAAAATTAATATCAGAAAACTAAACATAATCTTACAACACTAATTAAAAAAAATATGATTAATTTCTTTTGGCCCAATAATCATTAGGGAACCGGTCTCAGAACCCAAGCTTTTACCACTGTATAACATCTCCCTTTTGCTTCAGAACTGCTTGAATTTGTTGTTGTAAAATGCTGTTTTTATTACATGGGCCCCATTGAAATAAATCTAGCACATGCGGTAAAATAGTGCCATTTCTGACAAATATTTTTTATATTGGTTTTAAGGTCTCCGTAGAATTGCAAATTTTATTTATTAATAGTTAGAGTTTCATGGGTATCTCTTCATTAATAAGGAAAAAATGATGCTCTTTATTTATTTTCGATTTTAGTACCCTATTAGTATTAAGGAGTTGGTCATTTTTTTTACCTCGGGCATAACCAAGTTCTTTTTTAAAGTGCAATACCCTTACAAACATCTATTCATTTGGGAGCTGCCTATCTGGATACGACTCAACATACAATATCCTTGCATGACATTTCACACCACACTACACCACCAAATGCGTGATAGGTACTACTGTGATTTTGTTTTTTGATGCTTCTCAACAAGCTCAAAGGAGAAAGGGACTTGGCGCGCCAAATTTTTTTTTAGGAGTTTACGGCTTTTATACCTGTGCTCCCCACTTTTTATCGAAGTCTGGAGTAAAAATTCAGACCAATAAAAATAAAATTACCCATTAAAATACTTGTCTCATATTCATTTAAAATCCTTGCAAACAAAATTAAATAAGTTTCTCCCACTAGGTACTAACATAAATAGGTTGATGATAATAGGTTTATGAAAATATTGCCATTTATAAAGTGAATTTAAAAAGATTATATTTTCAAAATAGTTTTAAAAACGATGCTTGGACTGAATTTGTGATCTTATGGCATCTTAAAGTGGTTGTTTAACTATAATTTTTTTAAGTTCATTAATGAAGTGGAAAAATGGCCACAAGTAACTCAAACAATGTATGTCTAATAATTATGTAATAGCTTTTAAAATGTCTACAATTATGTTTATAAGGCCATTAGAATTAGTCAGTTAAATCATATTATTTCAAAGTCTTTAAATGAATAGAAGAAATTACAATAAATACATTTCTTCAAAATAAACAAATAAAATGAATGAAAACCATAATTGCAGTAGTGAAAATCCCGCTATTTCGCAGTTATTCTGAATCAATAGTATGAGTACCAAGTTTTTAATAAAAAAAAAAAAATTAAAAACACTTGTAATAAAACAATTATTCTTTATAGGTATGTAACTGTATGTCATTATTATTGATTTCTGATGATTATACTAATTTGATATAAGAATTATTCTGCTTAGTTTAAACCAACATAGGTTAAACAATTAATGTGGTAACATAGCCAATCCATCATAAATTAGTGCCATCTGTTGTCTTTGTCATAGACGTCTCAGTCACTATATTTTTTCAGAGGTTATTTGGCATTAAAATTTCAAAATTAAAAAAAATAATACATAACTAATAATATTCACTAACTTAACACTAAATATTCTGAATTTAGAAAAATGGCTTGTACTATACTCATTTGTTGCACAAAATCTATCAGCCCTTAAAATATATGTACAAATCCAAAATCCACCCTGTATTTACCTCTAAATTTGTCCTGGCAAAAAACATTCAAGTGTTCATTCAAGTTTAAGAGAAATTGAGAGGAAAACTGCCACTAGTCGTATGTACCATGCACATTGATAACATTTACATAATTGAGCAGAAATAAAGGTTAATAACATACCTGAACCTTTTCTTAAAACTTCATCTGGTTCACAAGGGATAATTGTGCACAAAGCAAAAATAAAGGGATGCACATACTGCATATATAAGTAATAAGTGGCCACAGCGTCAGAAACTGAATAGGTGGATAAAACTTGTGGTTGAGAAGCAGCTAAAGGGCACATTTCTTCTGGATCTAATTCTACTGGGTCGTATCTATAAAAATAAAAAAATAGGTAACATATGTTTCATATATCTTCTAAACATATCATTCACTATTGTTGTGATCTGAAGAAAATAAAACCTTACTTTCTTATTTATGCCCAGTTGATTATTACCATACCCAATAAAATGACATAAAGCTGCGAGGTGTCCGGCGGTCCAAGGGCGCTGACAGCACAACGAATGAGATACAAATGGTAGCCGCTGCTTATTGCTTCGGAAGCTATAGCATTACATGCTTCTACCCTTTCCAGTTAGTTCATTATTATTTTTTGAGACGTGTGTAGTTTATTGTTGATTGTAATTTAACAATAAATTATGTCAGATGTACGCAAGGATAGAAAATGGCCATAAGCCGGCAAAGTGAACCAATTTATCGGTGAATTCCCGAATTTATTTTATAACCGTATTACAATAATTGGTACTGTGTGCGAGAAAGACATAATGCTGATGCTGAGACAAGTGTGATTGTACCCGTCACATAGTGTGCAGTCATCCAGGGTATGGAATCAAAGAGTGGATACAGTTTTAGTTAAAGTAGGTTTTAAAAAGTCTGATTTTGAACTATGTCTGTATATTCAGAAAGAAAAATAAAAGGCTAACTATAATTGCTTTATATGTAGACGACTTTCTAATTTCTTCAAATGGTTGTAAAACAACAAATATTTTAAAGGAACATTTAAGCCTACAATTTAAAATTAAAGATTTGGGTGAAGTTAAAACATTTTCTTGGTATGAGAATTGGTTGATTATGATAAAAATTGTCAATACTCCCATTGCAAATTTTGATTTTAGTGCAAATGATTTAAACTTAAATGAAAATCCGTTGTACCAGAAGCTGATAGGGACCTACCTTAATGTACTTGGCAGTATTGATTTGTCAATTTTAACTAGTGGATGGTGGCATTGTCTTATACTGAAGTTGTCAAATCAGGAAAGAAAAGTTGCAACTATTTGCCAACGCTATTTCTGATGTTAATGTGCTGGAGTTCATGTTAAAAACATGAGTTCAAAAAACAGAAACATTTCGGCATTCGCTGTTGAGATGTGATAACAAGCATTATCGTCACTGACCCCGTCCACTTCAGGAAACTAAAGTCTCCCAAAATGATAAACTTGGAAACTGGGAAATTGTGATCTCATAGTCTCAGCAGTCAAAAAACGTTTGGTATGGAGAAAGGGGAAGAGTTTGAGGGAATATAATTAACACCTATCACAAACTATATTATTAAGGTTAAAAAGTACCCACAATTCCTCATATGTGGCATTGGAACTATGTTTAATAATTTTGCTAAGAATGTCTGATGTAGTTGCTATTAATACTCCCTGACCTCTAGAACAACACAGTGCACCAGAATCACGATCATGACGAAATACTTGATAATCTGATGCGAAAAGTTCACTGCTTCTAATTTTAGAGCAAGACTAGGTCTCAGTTAAAATAAAAATGTCATAATTAACACTTAACAGTTCCACATAAAAACCCTCAACTTTAGTATAGAGATGCAAAAGTACATAAGTTGTGAGTAGCTAAACTTGATAAAGTAAAATTATCGTTTAAAGTTGCGATATTTTCCATTTCCATATCAGTAAGTGTTGAATTCTATTTTTTTTAAGTTTTTTTGTTGAAAAACTGAAATCGCTTGACGTCAACACCTTTTGGCCAGCCTCAAGAGTCAAGGATAATATCCTAGAGATCGTCTTTAACCAGAACTTTGAAACTAGCATATACAGCAGAACGAACGAGCTTCTCAATTCTAAAGCTCTCCATGGTACCAACGGTATTCTTTGATAATGGTGCAAGAGCAAGGTACTTCCTCTGTAACATGCTCATCTAGATTCTTAACCTCAAAGGACGCAAAAGGAAAGACACATGCACCAGTTATAGATAGATCAAGACCAAGCTTACAAATGCCAACCAACTATTAAAGAAGATGGAAACATTTTATTTTGAGAAGGACAAAATTTACTTTGAGGATCCATACTAGCATTTGCAGAAACACTAGTGGGTGCAGAATCCTTGACCTGGGCTGATGTGCCGATCTGTGAGAAAGCAACAACTTGGAGCCTTGATTCTGGAAGACATATCAATAGAACTTGAAAGGGCGAGTTTTCTAGTTTCGTTAACTAATGTTATTGAGGGTGCAGGCAACTTGTTCCTAAGGTGAGCAATTTCCTTGTGAGGAAGAGAATATATATACTTTGAAATTTATTAGAAAGATTCTGGAAAATACCTATTAATAAATAAATAAAATATCTAATAATAAAATAATTCGATAATACCTAAAAACATACATTTGGCTGAAGCGATTGTGTACGAGACAATAACATAATACGACATAATCTAATAGATCATACTCCAGTAAATTGCGTAATACTTGAATTACGTCGAATTGAACAAATTTGCTTACAATGGCCTGTCATTATTTAGCTCATTGCCTTGGAAGTCTCCTTAAATGGTGGAACCATGTTCTGACATTGAGAACTACAAATTCTCGTTTAAAAGTTACTATTCTTATAAAAGTTAATTTATCTTCAAGACAAGCCATTAACTAATGGTCTCCTTAAGTGCTGACAATGTCAATGCAGTAAACCACTGAAACGGCGGAATGGACCAGACAATCATTTTCCTGGTAGAGCAATTTAATAATAATAATTTTTTATTGTCATCACAAAATACAGTTCAATTTAGTTTACATTCATATTAATTGTACAATTTTATAGTTAACAATAGTTTATATTCTTAAGTGATTACAATAAACAACAGAAGTCCGTAGACAGCCCAAATAGGACCAAACAATAGTTTATATTCTTAAGTGATTACAATAAACAACAGAAGTCCGTAGACAACCCAAATAGGACCATTAAAGGTCCTGTCTATGGGCATATTGCTGTGTCCAGCCACTTTGTATGGTCTGCATCAAACAATAAAAAAAAAAATATCTAAATTTATCTAATATTAAACCATTTATATATGCATGTTGGGTAAACATAGGTAATCTGTTTGTATAATATATATTAAGAAAATTTCATTCAACCAATGTATGAATAAGTTCTCTATTATTATTGAGTAAAATCCATTTTGACAATTTGTATTTAAAAACTTGTTTAGAATTAATTTTTTTTAAATCATTAGGTAAGACATTAAACAAACGTGGGATTGTGTGCACAAAAAACCTCTGTCCACTCGACTTAGCCAATTAGCTAAGAACACCATGAAGAACACAATAAATATTGTGGAAACGTTGGTGTTACTGATAAAGTTATATTAAATTTTTTTATCCATACCCTGACAAAAATAAACACTACAATAGTAAAAATAGTAAATGAAAATTTGGCAAAAATTATTATTTATTCTCATATAAATTACCTTAATTTAGCTTTAGCAACAGCCTTTAAATTTTGTGAACCAACAGGTAAATAGGAATCCCTTTTTACCCAACATAAACAGTCCATATGCATGGCAGGTCTACAAGAATAAACTCCATCTTTATTTCGAGAAAAACCTATTTCTTGTTTCATATCCATGTCATACGATGCGGCTCGTGCTTCCACAAAAGGCCAATCAAAAAAATCTCCATTGTATGTTACAAAAATGTGCGGGCGAATCTCCATTATATGGTCAAAAAACTTCTGTATTAAAGCCATTTCATTTAATTCGTTAAAAATTGTAAATTTTCCCTCAAATTCAGGCTTAGGTGTATACTCAAAATCCTCAATATCGGATGACAAAATCTCTCGATTTGTTATTAAATAACCTAAAAAAAAATTACTCGCCAAATAAAGTGCTCATAGAATTAATAGACACAGCTAATTTTTTCTTCTTTAAGAGGGAGCATATTGAAAGTCTAAGACGATTTTAATAAAAAATAAATAAATAAATAAATAATTTAAAAAAGTTTGTGTCTTGTACAACCAACGGCAAAGAATTTTTGGTATACAATTTTTTGTATGTTATATAGGGTGTAGAAAGATATAATGCAAAATCTTTAAATTTTAATTGTTGACATCTGTTGCTACAGTAATTTAGGTATTCATATTAGTGACATTTAGTAAACGCCTTTTGGTGCCATTTAGCGCCTTTGATCAATATCTCGGGATATATATATTTATTATATATATATTTGGCAGTTTTGTGCTTTTTGTCCTAAAAAAGTTACAGGGTATTTTTAGAATGGCCAAAAAAAATCCAAAAATACGAACTTCTACATCTACAATCTGTATAAATAACATAAAAAATATTTTTTACCAAAAATCACTCTGCGCTACTGATTCTACAAGACACGGAGTTTTGGAATTAATCTATTTTATTAAAATCAACTAAGACATTTCCAAGATTGAGTCTGTTAAAAATCACAAAAAAATTTGCTGTACCAACTAATTCCATGTGCATTTTATTTGGAAGTGCAGTGGAGTTAGAAGATGTTTTTAAAATTATTTACATTAAATCCATACCTTGACCATCTATCATATATGATATCATCATAATTTGATCAGTTGCAGCATCTGGAAATTTTAGGGGTAATTTTGTAGTTTCTATATCAAATGCTAAGACTATGGGTTCTGGTCGTTCTATTAAATCATTTCTAAGAGTTATTGCAGGAGGATTATTTGATCCTCTACATTTCACTGAATACCAAGATCCACAAAAAATTTTTAAATCTATTGAAACCCTTACATGATATGGAACATCATATTCTCTGAAAAAATACTCTATTTAATAAATATAATATGCATGTTTTCACAAATACATTAAAGAAAGCATGCTAGAGATATTGGTAATGAGCTGCAATTAATGTACATACAATTTTCATTCAATGGCAAGGAGACTGCCATTTTCAAGAGTGAAAAGTCAAATTCCATGTTTTGAAGTTTAAGGTGACAACAAATTTTATAAGGGAAAAAGATTGAGCAAAGTCTTTTTTGCGATTTTATCCAGTTTTCCATTTTGCGCCTGTGGTAAATTGAAAATGTTAGGTCATGATTTTACCTTATTATTAGTAGGAAGCAGGTCAAATTTGCAAGTAGTACACAGATACAATAAATTTCACAAACAATAGCAGCAGCACAGCAAAAACAAATTGTTTTTGACATGTTCCTCATTGATGGAGATTTAAAAATATTTTATTATTAAAGTGGATACTCGAAGCGGATGGTTCTTTATGAAACATCGTGAAAATAATTATTTTGAAAAAAACATTGATCTCATTTAGATATTCCAAGAAATAAAAATTATATTAAATTATGATTTAACTATGTTATTAACAAATAATAGAAATAATTTTCGAGTAGTGCAAAGCAGTAATAAATTGAGGGAGGCGGAAACCAATGAAATAACAAAAGAAAATGATGCTGAAAAACATTGCTTGACTTTATAAGCAATATTTGGGTAGTTTAACACATCTGTAGATATTTAGAAATAATAAGTTATGATCACACTTAGCTATTGAATACTTGTAGTTAAAATACTAGACTAGTAGAAAAAAAATCCATAATAGAAGACAGGAAAATCGTTTTTCTGTTTAAAGCAATGCAGATCTATAGATTTGAAAATATTTGGTTTTCACTATATTTTCGCATTCTAATTTTTTGTTAAATAACGTTAACTCTAATTATTGTCGAGTGCTACACAGTGATAAAGTGGTGATAACAATTTTACTACGAAAGAAGCCACAACTACCTTTTATCTGCCTTCTTGAGCTATATCTTAGCGCTTTGAAGATATTATGTAGGTAGGTTGAAAAAATTAGATTATAATAATTCAACTCTGTTGTTCAATGACAGTAATTAAAATTCTCGAGTGGTGCATAGTGGTGGTAGTAAATGTCAAAAAATATTTGGATTATGTTTTTAAATGAAGCTGTAACATTTTTGAATAGTGCACAGCGGCAACAAATTTCATCAGGAAGGAGGCAAAAAAACTTCTTACTGTCTATTTACGAAATTGTTTGATGCTTTGCTCATTACTATAATTTAATATTACATAGTTTATAATGGTCAGTTATTTTTTTATTGTTAATAAAAAAAATTACTACACAGTTGTAACCAATGTCGGAAACTCGAAAATTAATTTTTTTGAAAAACTAATAACACTGTTCTAAAGTGTTACGTTAGATACTTCCGACGAATAAAAGCCCTGTTGGAACTCAATACTTTATTTAGTCCATAGACAACAACAATATGTATATGCATAAGAAATTCACTATAGGGAGCAGTGTCGCACGAACTCAACCATCCACGCTGGCAGCCGGAACACCAAGAGCGGGTCCGTTGCTTCTCGGCGGGCACCATGTGTGCCGCACATGCGCAGCACGTCACACCCCTATCCTTAGCTTGCGGCTTTGTCATTCAGGAGCCTCGATTATGTAATCTTCCAGCTTTTTGGGTATCCTCTTTTCTCTTGTGGGCCGCTTTGCTGTACGCTTGACATCTAGGTGCTCGGTTGCCGAGGTTGTCACGACAGCATCTTTTTGTTGCCTTGTGCTCCTCGTCGTGTTATCTGGCGGCTTAATGTCCCTGGTCGCTCCGGAGATCTGCCCACCGCTGCTGATGGAGTTGCTGCTACGAGAGATACAGTCCGTATTAGTAAAATTATTGCTGTTTATGTCTATGTCAGTGATATTTTCCCTGTCGTCACTTCCGCTACTGTCCACACTTCTGTTTACCACATTGTCTACGTTTACACAGTTGTCTACGTTTACAGCATTGTCTATATTTACACAGTTGTCTATATCTATAGCATTGTCTCTATTTACACAGTTGTCTACATTTATAACCTCGTCTACATTTACAGAGTTGTCTACATTTATAGAGTTACTTACGGTAATGTGTTCATACGCTACCCTGCTTTTGACTTCCAAGCCTTGCCTAGTGCCGTCCTGTTCCCTGCTCGCCCCCGCCTTTATGATCTGGTTACAATGCCTTTTCCATGTCTGACCAGTTGGTAGCTCACATAAATAGGTAGATTTACCTATTTATGTGAGCTTGTATCTAAAAACTTAGATACAAGCGTCGATAATCTTTCACCCTTATTCCTAGGATCATCTAGCGTGGTTTTCAGCTTATGCTTGAATGTCTTGACAAAATTCTCTGCTTGCCCATTGCTCTGGGGGTGGCCCACCGGGGTAGTTACATGTTTTATGCCGTTCCTATTGAAGAAACTTTCTAGCAGTCTAGACACCAGTTGCCTTCCATTATCGGTAACACACGTCACCGGCAGTCCGTGTCAAGCAAAGGTCTCCTGAAACTTCTCCAACACTTCTTCAGCCGCCATTGACGATACCTGGTGAATCACTGGGTACTTGCTGAAAGCATCTATAATTATCAAGAAGTTCTTACCTCCTACGGGTCCAAGGAAGTCTGCATGTATCCTACGCCAAGGTTCCGCTTCCGGCGTCCAAGGGGTAGGCTCTGACTTGGGAGGGTTCATTCGGTGGTGGAGACAAGGGAGACATGACTTAACGAGTGCTTCGATATCGTTGTCTATGCTCGGCCACCATACATAGCTTCTGGCCAACGCTTTCGTCTTACCAATTCCCAAATGCGTGGAATGAAGTTCCCCCAAGACAGCGTTTCTTAGTTTGCTGGGTATGACTATCCTATGACCCCATGTCAACACGCCCCCTTCAACCTTCAACTCATTTCTCCTATGAAAGAAAGCTTTCATGTCCTCAGGTGTCTCGCTTGGCCATGTGTCTTCCTCGACATATCCTGTTACCCGTTTTAATAATTTGTCCTTGTTAGTTTCAACTTTAACCCTATCACAATCAATTGGCCATTCTTCTGAGTGCTTGACGTAGTTCAGATACTCGCCTTTACCTTCATACTCCGTATCGATTACTTCTATCGCAAGGGAGGCCCTCGAAAGATAATCTGCCATAGCATTCCTCGAGCCTTTTATATACTTGATGTCATAGTGAAAACCGGCCAGGTAAGTAGCCCAACGCTGCAATCTGTTGGCGTACATTTGCGGTATTTGTTTGTGTTCCCCAAACAACGTGACCAATGGGTGATGGTCCGTCTTTAATGTGAATCTATGACCATGGAGGTACTGTTCAAATTTCCTTACCCCCATAATAGATCGCAAGGGCTTCCTTCTGGATAACTGAGTAGTTGCGCTCCGCTGGCATGAGAGTTCTGGAAGCACAAGCGATAGGTTTTTCAACTCCACGTTCCATAACGTGGCCCAACGTTACTCCTATTCCGTACTCTGATGCGTCGGTAGTGAGCACCAATGGTAAGTCAGGGTTGAAATGCACCAACGTGATATCTTCTAAGATGTCCTTCTTTATTGCCTGGAATGCCCTTTCGCAATCCTCTGTCCACTTGAAACCGTGATCTTTAGCAAATCGTACATAAGTCTGAGTTTCATTGCTAGATCGGATATAAATTTACTGTAGTAATTGACCATCCCTATAAAAGAGCGTGTTTCTGTTATTGACGTAGGTCGGGGCGCCATGGCTATTGCCTTGATCTTATCCTGAGATTTCTTAATTCCCGTTTTAGAGATCGTATGCCCCAAAAATTGTAGTTCGTCCATGAAAAATTAACATTTTTCTTTTTTAATAGTGAGGCCAGCGTCACTTAATTTTTTGAAAACTTTCCCTAGGGTTTCCAAGTGTTCTGTATCGTTTGACCCCGTTACCAAGATATCATCTAAATAGCTTGTTACGTTACTCAACCCTTGAAACAATTGTTCTATAAACCGTTGGAATTTTGCAGAAGCAGGACTTATTCCAAAAGGCATTCGGTTTACTTGGTAAAGCCCTTTGTGAGTGCTCCAAACTAATAGTTTTTTACTATCCTCGCATAATTCAAACTGTAAATAAGCCGAGTTTAAATCGATTTTGGAAAATTTCTCACCTGTACAGAGCTTGGCAAAAATTTCTTCCACCCGTGGCAACGGATACTTAACTTCCGCGATGTGTCTGTTGACAGTTGTCTTGTAATCCCCGCACACTCATATTTTGCCATCATTTTTCAATACCACCACCAGTGGCGTCCCCCATCGGCTTCTCTCCACCGGCGTGATCACTCACTAATTGTTTCGTTACTCTCTTGACTAGCTTGGTAAAACTTTATTCTCTCACGCCACGCTGATATATGAGGGCTAAATTGTTGACTTAACACGTTGCACAATTCTTCATAACTCTTCTCTTTTGGGAGCTTCGGGTGGCACAAGTCTCTCACTAGGTTGTACGTCGACGTCCCGATTAAACTCAACAGGGTTGCTACCTTTATTTTTGCATCCGTGATACTATTAGCGCAGAAGTATTGCTCTACTCTTTCGTTGTAGACGGTCCAGTCCCCATTTGCGTGGTCGAATTCATTTACTTGCCCTATCAGACCTGCCATCTCGAACACGTGGATATGTTAGGTCCACTTCGCCGCTATACGGACAAACACGTGGTCTGTTCACTTTCTTACTTTTTCCTTCTTTTCTTCCTTTTTACCTCGTCGCCAGTGTTAGGTTTGATACTTCCAACGAATAAAAGCCCTGTCGGAACTCAATACTTTATTTAGTCCATGGACAACAACAATATGTATATGCATAAGAAATTCACTATAGAGAGCAGTGTCGCATGAACCCAACCATCCACGCTGGCAGCCGGAACACCAAGAGCGGGTCCGTTGCTTCTCGGCGGGCACCATGTGTGCCGCACATGTGCAGTACGTCACATAAAGTATTTGAAGAACAACAAAATATGAGGCAAGAAATTTTGGCCTAGCGTTTGTAGGTGACGAGCAATTGGGATGCTAGCGTAAACTTACGCCTTTTTCTCAAGAACGGCACAACTTACAGAATTTATTTTTCCTGCACAAAATAACAGCAAATTGTGGTATAGTTTTTTTGGCAGATACTATAGATGGGGTACTAATGTAATATAGTTTTTAATTTTCATTGCCCAGGTATTATAATATTTAAAAGTGGGACCCAATTTTGAATTACTTGTAGGTACTTTGTTAAAAACTATCTTTGCAATGTTCTTAAGACAAATATTTACTTACCTAATATCCATTATATTTTCCATTTGATCACTTTTTGCCTTAGTCGAAGTAACAGAATCTTCTATATCATTTGCCAAAGCGTTAATCAGCATTTCCGTGTAATATGAATTTACATTTTCTTTTTCTTTATTTTTACGTACACATTTTAATATATCCTTTCTTACTTTGATTAAATCGGTTTGATTTGCAAATGACAACTTGATGTATTCTTGTTTTAAACCTATTAAATGATTAGGCTAGAAATAAGTTAATTGATTTAATTACTTTAATTTTAATATCTTGAGTGACATAATATATAGTGTATTTATAGCTTAAATATAGAACAGACCTATAACTTTTGGTTGTATTGATTTTTATGCAAATATGTTTTTGAGCATATCCCTTAAATGTGGATAGCTCCTTTCAATGTGTAAAAAAAAACCGTAACTTTTTTGTTTATAGACCGATTTCAATTATTCTTTTCTGAAATCCAGCAAAGAAGGGAACCTGTCCTTAGGTAACATGAATTGTTTTTCAAAGTAAGGTCAAAGTAAGGTATTATTATTTTTTTCCAAATGTCTTTTTTTATAGGAAATTATGGTGCTTCAATAATCAACGTACTGCTTTATACTGTATAATATGTAATAAAATTTAGTGCAGTGCAGTTTATTGCATATAAAAAATAAGTTTGCCTTGAAACTGCACTTAAATATTTAATTTGGATTGTTTGGAAAGTCTCAATAATAAAACTCCTTGGTCATGGTGGACATACAACATGGTAAGTAGCACAAGAATTTAATAATTTCAATCCTGGATGTAATATAAGCCATTCAACAGTGTTTAGAATTAAAAGACTCTTTAATGAAATGGGGTCAGTTTCAAGATGGGAAGAAAATAGCACACTTCCGTGAAAATCCTCGAACAAGTACAGATTTGAATATCCATAAAAGTCGAATTTGGTTTCAGGCCCAAACTTGTACATACCTTAGGACAGCTCTAAAGATCTATGGAATATTGTTTGTGGCTTCAAGAAAACTTCCTAAATGATTAAAATTTTATGAAGAATGATGAAAATCCACATTGGAGGATTATCAACTGTATCAACTGTAGAGGACAGTACTCATAAAAAATTAATGTTTGGTGTGGGATTCTAAACAAAACATTAATTGGACCGTATTTTTTTAGAGAAAATTTAAACGGAAATTCATTTTTACAACTTCTTGAAAATCATTTGTGGGAGGTATTACATAATCTGAACATTAACAAAAGAATTTATTGAAATCAGTCGGCACATAAAAAAGTTCTAGGCCAGCTCCACATTTAAGGGAGACGTTCAAAAGCAATTAGCAAAAATATCAATAAAAACCAAAAGCAACGGCCGATTCAGCAAACAAAAAAGTTCCGGGCCTGCCCCACATTTAAGGAAGACGTTTAAAAGCAATTAACAAAAATTTCAATAAAAGCCAAAAGCAAGAAGAAGAACATGTAATCAATTTTTTGAAAAAAAATCGCTAATATGAAAGACTAATTTTTAGCCTTGATAATTTATTGCAGCAGGTCGCATTTTACTTAGAAAAAAATAATTCGTAGTACCAAAGGATAGGGTTTCAGCATATATACAGCGTGAGTCAATAAGAACGAATTCTTTAGTAACTCCTTAAATAAAGGAGATAGAGCAAAATGTTGAAAAGGGGAGTTATTCTATCTATTTTTTTTCTATAATCCAAAATTATTTTTAGATATACAGGGTGCACCATTGAGCGGTTACAGCATCCACATTTGTTTTTTATATGGAACACCCTATATTTTATATGAGATTTTGATGAAGCTTAAAATTCCCTATACATTGGTGCCCCGCTTGCTGGTCTTGTATGCGGGGTTGCCAAGTTATTTAGATTTTTCTAAAAATTTGGGGAAAAATATAACCTTGTAAAAAAATCATAGTAGCCTTGTTTCTGGCAATTAAAGGTTGAGATTCGGTATTTAGATAATCAAACCCTTATACTATAACCCGATATCATCGTAAAATTATTTGCTTGTACAGGGTGTGTTTTCTAAGCAACTTGAAGTGGTCTGAATATATTGTGTAAAAACTCGTTTTTCTTTTATGGAACCCCCTGTATATAATAACACCAGACAAACGAGTATTAAATAAGCTCTCAAATGATATACGGTTTGCTATATCTAACTCTAATAGTTTTCAAGATATTCAAATTTATACAAATATGGCAGTGACTTCTTTGTCATTTAATTATTTATTTATTTATTTAAGTATTTCAAGAAAAAAACACATTTTCTAAGATTTTTCTTGTTTTGTTCAAAACTGTACTCAGTTTTTTTAACTTTTCTTACTGCCATGAACTATCTTTTATATCTCTTAAACAGCCATCGGTATTTCCGTAAGTTCAAAAACACATCTGTTAAAAAAGTTTATAGGGACCTGATAAACATTGAAAAATATATTTTTTTAATAAATTAAAGAAACCAAATACTAACAAAAAATAATGAGGGATGAACAACATTCGGCAGATTAAGGTTTCAGCAAGATGGAGCACCTCCTGACTATGCTGGTACAGTGAGACATTATCTGATCAGGTATATCCACGCAAATGGATTGAACGTGGTGGTCCAGTCACGTGGCCAGCAAGATCGCCAGATCTTAATAAATTAGATTTTTTCTTTAGGGTTTTATAAAAGATATGGTCTATCAGACTCCACCCACAACACCTCAAGATATGAGAGAAAGAATAATAAGAAACTTGTTTGCACATGTAAACATGCAAATAATGCTCACAAACGTTGAAGACTCCTTTGTAACATGTGTTACACGATGCATTGCTCAAGGTGGCAGACATTTCCAGCAGTATTTATAATGTTGTATTAGAAATTGCTGTATTTAGTTTGTGGACGTTTGAAATTATGTTGTTTCATCCCTCATTACTTTTGTTAGGATTTGGTTTCTTTGATTTAATTAAAAAATATATTTTTCAATGTTTATCAGGTCCCTATAAATTTTTTTAACAGATGTGTTTTTGAAAATAAGGAAATACCGGTGACTGTTTAAAAGATATAAAAGATAGTTCATGGCAGTTAGAAAAGTTAAAAAAACTACAGTTTGGAACAAAACAAGAAAAATTTGAGAAAATGTGTTTTTTTCTTGATAAATAAATAAATAAATAAATAAATGACAAAGAAGTCACTGTCATATTTGTATAAATTTGAATATCTTGAAAACTATTAGAGTTAGATATAGCAAACCCTATATCATTTGAGAGCTTATTTAATACTCGTTTGTCTGGTGTTATTATATACAGGGGGTTCCATAAAAGAAAAACGAGTTTTTACACAATATATTTAGACAACTTCAGTTGCTTAGAAAAAACACCCTGTACAAGCAAATAATTTTACGATGATATCGGCTTATAGTATAAGGGTTTGATTATCTAAATACCGAATCTCAACCTTTAATTATCAGAAACAAGGCTACTATGATTTTTTTTACAAGGTTATATTTTTCCCCAAATTTTTAGAAAAACCGAAATAACTTGGCAACCCCGCATACAAGACCAGCAAGCGGGGCACCAATGTATAGGGAATTTTAAGCTTAATCAAAATCTCATATAAAATATAGGGTGTTCCATATAAAAAACAAATGTTGGATGCTGTAACCGCTCAACGGTGCACCCTGTATATCTAAAAATAATTTTGGATTATAGATAAAGAGATAGAACAAGTCCCCTTTTCAACATTTTGCTCTATCTCCTTTATTTAAGGAGCTACTAAAGAATTCGTTCTTATTGACTCACGCTGTATATATATATATATATATATATGACTCGATATTTAATTGTTAAAAATTTTATATATAGCATGCAAAGTTTTCTTCATCTTACAATATGTATTTTCAACCCAGGTCATCTTCATAATCATAACTATACGGCTATTATATTTATTTCTTATTAATTATTATAACTATTTTGCTCTGAAAATTTAGCTATGAACCAGGGCTACTCAACTTTTAAAGTAGTGTTAGTGCCAACAAACAAATTACCAATTGTTGATCAACTATTTCACCTGCTGAACATGCCCTTTGATTCTTGTTAAACAAAAAACACATGTATATTTGCAATGGAATACATGGAATAAACTAAAATTAATGTTAAATAAAACATACCAAATCCAAATCTTCTTTGGTGACAGTTTCAATTTTTCCTATTACTCCAGAAAATTTTTTTATTAAAAATTCTGTTACCTCTTGAATTAGTTCTCGTTTTGTAAGTACAAAGAAATAAGGCATGAATGGATAATATACTTTAAATCGAGTTCCATCTTCTTCCATAAAATAATAATCAACTGCAGCACATAATCTTTTGTCTTCATCTAATATTTCTGTCTATAATATTAAATAAAACTTATAATTTAGACTGTTGTTTTTCTGTATAGTAGATTTAAACTAAGCCAATGTTTGAAAAAAAAACACTCGAGAGTACAATAGCCTATTAATAGTCGGAAATATTTTTGAATAATTAACTACTTGGAACATACACATGCTTAATGGGAATATACAAACTTACAGCATGCATATTTAATAGAAATCCAGTTCGTTCCTGGTTATTTTTTATACTCTCGAACCCATATTTAATATCTATAGTTTCATTTTCCCTCACTTGCCGCAATCTAAATTCAGAACTCTCCTCCCTAAAAACATTATATAAATATACATACAGTGAGCGGCAAAAGTGTTGCATAAATTCATTAATTCACAAACATTCAGTTTAAAAAAAAACCGCTTGGACCCGTCCATTTTCTTTTGTTTAACCTATATTATGTAATATACGGGGTGAAACGGACGCACATGGACATATAGATATTTTTTTAAATGGGACACCCTGTATATTTTTACATATTTAGTTTGCTGGGATTAATACAAATATTAACGAGGATAGAGCCACTGGAATATTGAAAAACATTCCTCTTTATTTAATCGCATTTACATACCTAATTGTATTACAAAAATTGAAAAAAAAATTAAACATTTAATATCAACTAATGAATAAAATGTTCAAAATGCCATCCGTTAACTGCTTGACAATAGCCAAGCCTATTTACAAATTCCTGTTGAATATTTTTGACAATAGCTACACTAATTTGTCTCATTTCATGTCTGATCTTGTTTTTTATAGCTCGCTCTTCTAAATTTTGTATACCTTTCCATACCCAAGAAATATGAAAACTTCTATCCTCTGAGTCTCTGTTAATTGCATCATAATTGAATTTTAACTGTTGCAACTGTACGGACTCAATACAATAATGTTTGATAGGTGCCATAAATGGGATTAAATAAAGAGGAATGTTTTTCAGTATTCCAGTGGCTCTATCTCTGTTAATATTTGTGTTAACCCAATCAAATCATATATTGCTGTGATCGTCAGAAAGTCCTCTTTCTAAATATGTAAAAATATACAGGATGTCCTATTTAAAAAAATGCATGTGACCATGCGCGTCCGTATCACCTCGTGTATAACATAATATAGGCTAAACAAAAGAAAATCAAGGAGTACAACAGTTTTTTTTTAAACTGAACATTTGTGAAATAATGAATTTATGCAACACTTTTGTCGCTCACTGTGTATGTAGGTATACATAAAATAAGCAGCCTTTCATAATTTTTAAAAGAATACTAATATCAAAATTCCTATTATAAAAAAATTTTAAGTTACAGACTAATTTTCCTAAATCTAAAACCTCCTATATTAACCTGTACATTAATCAATTTAAATTTTATAAAATAGTATGCACAAAGTACTGAGTGGTCTATAGCTGGATTTCTAAGTAGTTACAGAATTTGTTTTTATTATTATTATATAGAAATTGATGAGATTTATTTATACTGCATTACATAACATAAATTAGTTTCAAAATTTAAAGATATCACAGAATGTAGTACTAAAAATATCTATATCAGCATGACTTCCTATCATTCGGTTTACATCATTCAGACACCGAATTAAGTAAGAAATCAGTGTTAAAAACTTTACTACAACATCTAAAACTAACTAACAATTCTGTACATCAATACACATAAAAATATTAAATCTCAATACAAATATCATACTGTATATTATATCCACACATATCTAATCTGTCTATTTCGAACTCAATTGTTTGAGTTGTATGATATTAAAAATGGAAATAACTCAATTTTTTAAAATAAAGGAATATTAAAAACTTCTTTTGCACTTTCTCCATCATGTTAGTATGCACCATGGCATTTGAACTCAAATCACAGTCGTATACTTCAACTCAGATCTAAGGAGAGCATTAAAAAGTATGATAAGTGTGCTAAAAGAAAACTGGAACATGTTACGCAGAACGAAGCTCAATTTTTTATTTGCATTATTTACAATATATTCAATATGTTTGGTGAAGCTTAAGTGGTCAGAAAAGACCACTAAAGGATCCTTTACTTCACTAATTTTTTTGCAGGGTTGTCTCCAACGGTTATTTGTTTCTCATAATTGATATATAGTTACATTTGCTTTCATTTAGTTGGAGGTTGTAAGTTTCACAGTACTTATCTATGCTCTCTAGATCACTTTGTAGTTTTAAACCGTAAGTAGTCGATTTAATCACTCTAGAACTTTAAATTATGTGCATGGTAGTAACATGAAAAAGAAATTTATATCGACTTATGTTGTTGATAAATATTATAAACAGGGGTTTTAAAATTAACCCCTGTAGACACCTCGACTCTTTCAGATTCTACTTTACCAAATCCAACAAATTGCCACCTGTTCTGTAAATATGAGCAGCTCATTGCAGAGTATTGCCAAAAATTACCGCTAGCTATCACTAGACCAACCACTGGTAAGTATGGCCACATTCCCAACCAGATCTAAACTATGTGGATCAGTTTTAATGCATGAATGATGACGGCTTGCTACAAAGAACTAATCCGAGGGTGTGTAGACAATCTTAATGGTGTGCATGGATATTAAAGGCGCAGGAAAATATGTCATTCGAACTATGTTGTGCATTGAACTGGGCAACATATAGTACCTGAAAGTACATCAACCCAGTGATGGAGAAGTGGATGTGTACAATATTACATCGAGTAATATATAGTAGTATTGGATTTATTAAATGACCTTTTATTGTTTTTTCATCAATGCAACGTTTTCAGGAGGAAGTATGTTGTTCAGTACCCCTTCAGCATGTACCTCTGGTACTCAAGGGCCAGTCCACAGACAAACTACCTAGCTGACATTTTTGCAGTCTACTTTTTCACTTCACAAAAGAAGAAATTGTAGACTTCAATTTAACATTAACCAGAAATAAGCCATTGTAAGTATCTAATAAGCCTAAGGCGGCCGCTAGACGGTCAATAATATTGCACAATATTACGAATTGCGCAATATTATTGACCGTGTAAGCTTAGTATTGAAGTTTACACAATGATTGAGGAAAAGATTGAACGAGTTTACATTTTATTGCACCATATTTTCTCATTGAACCGTACAGGGTTAATATTGTACAATATTGTTTAGTCAACGTTTAGCTTTCGAAGTCCTAGTGTAAATTTCAAATCCTCGAGAGTATTTCCAGTTGCAAGATATCGTAATGTAATTGATAGGCGTTGAAAAGGTGGTATAGCTTCCCTCATATTTGTATTTTTCTTTTGAATCAACGGTGTAACCAAATCTAGTAATTCTTGAAACTTTGCCAAATCCAATCTTACAAAATTCTTGAAGTCATTTACTTCAGTTAATGCTAAATCTCTTAAAAGATGTTCGTGAGTATATTTTTGCCTTTTTTGGAACCATTCTTTCGACCAGCGACGTTTTCGCTTTTAACTTTTAAGAAGCACGAAGACGACAGCTGCAGCTAAATCTTGGTCAGACATTCCCAACAATGCAATACTACGAGACTGGTTCTGCCCATGCAAAAATATTGACGCTTGTGAGCCGTCAATATTATTGCGCAATAAATATTTGATCGCTTGGATTCGAGGGGTCATACAATAATATTGCGCAATTCGTAACATTGTGCAATATTATTGACCGTCTAGGGCCCCCCTAAGTCCTAGAAAAATTAGTAGGTTTGAGATTTGGCCCACCCATAGGATATTTGCCTTTGGCGAGTTAGGTCTTGTCTTTATATAACCGGGATGTTGCTTTTTAGTTTGGTAAGTACTCAAAGACGTATCCAAAATGGCTTTAAAGTTCTTCAGTACTATACGACAAGACCGAGGGTGTTTCATAACGACAAGTTAAAAAAGGTGGATGAAAGACATCCTAGATAGGAGGATGTTTTATACTGAGTGGAATAAGTTCAATCATGATGATTATATCGACGGTGTTCTAACAAAAGGGCGTAAGCGCCAAAAAAGTCAAAAATGGATTAATATTGGATCTAATACCTAAAGGTTATTGCCATCGATTTATGCAAAGGACTTAACTGCCTAATTCTCGTATCGTGAAATATTAAGGTTCAAAGTATCGTAAGCGACAAAATGTAACTGCGTAAAACAGATTTCAATCTTAGTATGCGACAAGTCGTTCATAAGGACACATGTGCTGTTTTGTTTTAGTGTTTTTGCCGAAAACAATCAAAGTAAGTAATGTATTCTAGTATCAAAACTATCTGTTAGTCATGTAGATTTCATTTTAACTGTGTTTTGTATTCTAATTATTGGAAAACAGTAATAATTCGGCAAAATACTTTTGTGGCGTTTACGCTCTTTGTTAAAAAAATAATTGATAGGCGTAAGCGCCACCTGAGCATGCCATTCAAATGGCATTTTTAAATGCGATTTTTGTTGCAATAAACGTTTGATCAATAATATTGATGCTACATGATTAAGGGTATATTAGCTTTAATCGTTGAGCAATAGGTTTTCATTAAAATTTACGTGGCTATCTTGAAAATTATTTAAATAAAAAATACTATATAAATGTCGCTTACGCTAATTTACTTTTAGATGTCTCGAGGACAAAAAATGGTGAATTTGGCCCTGCAAGGGCATTCAGCTGACACCGAAATAGAAGTAATCAGTGATGATAATTGTAATTATGAGCTCTCTGAAGCAATACTGCATGACGTCATAGTTCTTGCTGATGAAATAATATTACCTAACACGGACAATGATGATGTTATATCTCACCTAAGCGAACCGAATGTGTTGAAAGTATTAGATGAAAGCTGTAATTTTGAAACAACACTTTTGCTAAGTTACCCAGTACAAGAAACTTGTCCAGAAAACATTGAGACTGAAATTGAAACTAAAGAGACTGATAAACAACAAAGAATTGTAGATTATTCTAGTAGTGACTCAGAAATGGACGATGTTAATAAAGCTATAAATAATAGGGCCACATGTGAAATTCCGGAAGAGCCAAACAACAAGGATATAGAAGAACCACACTTAAAAGAACAAGAACAACTTATTTACGATCGCTCCGAACATGGCGATACAATCGAAAAATATGAAGTTTATAATGAAAAGAATTATATTTGTACCAAGAGAAGAGAAGAACTAAACAGAGAAGAAACAGAAAAACTTCTCGATTGTGACAATCACATGGATGAGACAGAAGAAAATCAAGAAGCTGAACAAAGTGTTACCAGTTCAGAAGATAATTATAATACAACTACCGAAAATGAATTTTCTAGCCCTGACTCCGAAGAAATGCCATTTGCAGGAAGAAGACCTAAAAAAAGGAAAAGCGCAAAGGAAGTAACCAAAGAATTAAGAGCAACGGGAAAATCTTATATGACATTTAAACACAAGCGGGTTGACAAAAAGAGAGTTTTATTAAATCCATGTCTAGGGAAGCCCTGTTTGAACCACTGTAATAGTTTTACAGATAACGATAGACAACGACTATTTGAAACCTTTTGGTCTTTAAAATCTAATGTTGAAAAACATTCCTTCATAAATGGCTGTGTCAATATAGTACCTGTAAAAAGAAAGAGAACTAGTGCAGATATTTCCCGAAGAAATTTAACTTACCAGTATTTTTTTATGTCAGACAATGTCCAACTTAGAGTATGTTTACAATTCTTTTTAAGTACTCTTAACATTACACAAAAATATGTGAGAAATTCCCTGGAAGGGAAAATAAAAGAAAATAGTGACCTTCGAGGCCAGCATCAACCGAGGCATAAAATAAGTCCAGAGCAAATGATAGACTACAAAGATTTTATAGAAAGTTTGCCGGCGGTCCCGTCCCACTATTGTCGGGGTTCTTCTAGAAAGTTGTACCTTCCAGCCGACATTAAAAATTTAGCAAATTTATATAGAATGTATAGGACAACAATCTCAAATAAAAATAAAAAGCCCATCAGTGTGACTTGCTTCAGAAAGTTTCTGAAGCGTGATTACAAACTGATTACCAAAAAAGGATAAATGTGCTAAATGTGAGCGGTATAAGAATATTCCAGATGACTTAAAAACCCCAGAAGATAAGACTGAACAAATAAATCACGAAAAAGAAAAAAATGAATCAAAAATCGCCTTTCTACAAGATCAAAATAAGTCCACGGAGGAAGAATTTTTGGTAATTACTTTCGACTTACAAAAGGTTCTCAATACACCGCATGGCCCAAGCATGATGTTCGGTTTTTCAAGAAAATATGCCGTTTACAATTTCACATTGTATGAAAGTAAATCTCAAAACGGGTATTGCTATTTATGGGGGGAAAAAGACGGTAAACGAGGGGTCAATGAGATTTGTAGTTGTTTGTACAACTATTTATGTCAGTTGGATACCATCGAAAAATATGAAACGGTATCGCTTTATTGCGATAATTGTCCAGGACAAAATAAAAATAAATTTATCTTATCCATGTTAAAGTATTTCTTACAGAACGCCAAGAAGATTAATACAATAATTTTGACGTATTTAGTGGCCGGACACACCTATATGCCAGTAGACAGCATGCATGCTGTAATTGAAAAATATTCAAAAAATATGAACGTTCAGGCACCTTCAGAATGGCCAACTATTATTAGAAATGCCCGAAGACGACCAAAACCCTATGACGTAATTATTTGCAAGAATTCTGATTTCAAAGACTGGAAAGCAATCACCATTTCTAAAAAACTGAAAACCAAATCCGGAAATGAAATAAAGTTTTCTGAAATCAAGATGGTTAAGATGCAAAAAAATCAGTTGGTTACTGTTGAAATAAGTAAAACTTATGATCCAACTGATTTTACTGATGAAATTGATATTTCTATACGAAAATTAAATGACGTCCCTTTGGCGTATAAATGTGACCTTCCAATTAACAGGAAAAAATTTTATACACACTTTGGTGTGTATAAAACACACCAAAGTTGTGTTTTATACAATTTTTCTGAATTCTAAATCCATTATTTTTAGTTGGTATTTTAATTGTATTTAGGTACTTAAAAATTCAGTTAAATTCGTTGGGGTACTATTATTTATGAGTAGCTTCCTGATAAAAAAGTGTTTTGTTTTTGTTGTTTTTGATTAAATAAAATCAATTTATTTTTTTCTTGTTTTATTTTGGGTTGTTGTGTTTGTTTTAAATTAAAGTCGTATCCTCCATTGAAAATTTCATATTTTTAAAAATAGGAAAGCGTAAGTTGGCTGTAAGTCCCTTATTTAGTATAGATAAAGCAATACACAAAAGACGTAACTACCCAAAAAATGGAATTAAACACCAATATAATTTTTACGAAATTTTTAATCAGGTGTAAGCGACAAAATCAATATTATTTGTATAATATTATTGCAATACACGTGACTTTTTTTTACATAAAAAAGTAAAAAAAAACACGAATATATTAAAAAAAAAATTAATGGACATTGCCACTAAAAACACCGATAATCGGTTTTCTCCTTCTCCTGTAAAAAATGATCCAAGTCGCTTACGCCCTTTTATCAGAACACCGTCGATATGTTGAATTATACAGTAAGGACATAAAGTCCGTCCCCCCCCCCTCTAATTTTTGAACCACTGGGTAGATTGTGATGAAATTTGGAACGATAATATATGACTAAATTCTGCATTCCTTGACACATCAATGACAGCTCTGAATGTCAAAGTGACAGCTGGGCGCGCAATAGGAATTTTTTTTTAAATGGAAATGGGGGTCGAGTGGGGACTCATTTTGAAGCTATTTTTATGCTCAAAACATCCCCCAAGTTTGAGAACATTTGGTTCAGTAATTTCCAAATAAAAACCAGTAATATCGATTTCTGTTATATCATTTTTCTGCATACATATTACAAATTATTGTAAATTATTCAAAGCAGAACAAAAATTAAAAGTAAACAAATAACAATAAACCATCCCTAACCTAAAATAACCTAAATTAAAAAATTATGAAATAATTTAAATTAAACCTAAAAAAAAAAAAAATTGAGAGGCAGAAACAAATTTAGAAAACACGTATTACTTCAAAAGATGTTGAAAATGACCTCCAAGAACATCCTGGCAAATAAATGTTCCATGGATAAGTTCTATTATAAAGATTATGTGGTAAAAAGATTATGTCATAAACTGATTTATTTGGAAATTACTGAACCAAATGTTCTCAAATTTGGGGGATGTTTTGAGCATAAAAATAGCTTCAAAATGAGTCTCCACTCGACCCCCATTTCCATTTAAAAAAATTGTCCTATTGCGCGCCCAGCTGTCACTTTGACATTCAGAGCTGTCATTGATATGTCAAAAAATGCAGAATTTAGTCATATATTATCGTTCCAAATTTCATCACAATCTACCCAGTGGTTCAAAAGTTAGAGGGGAGCGGGGGGGGGACGGACTTTATGTCCTCACTGTATACTGGGAATGAGAAAGTATTGCGCCTATGAACAATTGGACACTTTACTAGAAGCTAGGAAGATTCTGAGAATGTTAGAGTTATTTTTTAGAGGTTTTGTTATTGGTTACATTATCTGCATTAGTTTACAATGTAGAGGATAAATCAAGGTTTAAAACTCAGTGAGGGTTTTTGTTAATTGGTTTTATACCTTATAACAGATACTTAATCGAAGTATGTACAGTGTGTCCCATTTTCGTTGTCATCACTAGGTAACTTTCATCTGTATGCTACTGGATTCTACGCCAAAAAGCTCTCTCAAAACTCTCTGAAACAGGTGAAACTTAACTTTTCGGCAAAACTCAGAGACAAAAGAGATAGGGAAATTTTGATTTGACGCTATCTTATTTATCTCGAAAAGATTCGTGAACTCGGCATCTCTCTATCTCTAGTAATAACTGAGATACCCCATAAAGACATTAAAAATGGGACGCCATGTGCAGATATCCCACTTAATGTAGGATATCATTGGTATCTTTTATTTTAACTGTTATTTTCAAATATTCAGTTAAATAGGAAAGGGTTTACCTTTGGGGGCTTCGTGTTGAAATGTTAAATTAAATGTAAAATTTTGCATTTCACTCCCAAAAGAAACATCTTCAGGTTCACTTTTATTATGGGAACCGAATTGGATATTGTCATGCTTATAAATCCCTATTTTTACAATTAAATTGCTATGCCACTTTATGTTTAACTCAGAAACATGGATTGGACTTAAACAGTAACAAAATTACCCACATTATTCTGCCTTTAGTAGGACATTCTGTACATGTACAGAGCAGTCCATTTTTTATGGAAATCCAGGGTATCTTGGAAACTACAAGATGCATGACAAAACCGCTTACACATCCTCAACCTACTTTTTCTAGTTTGACTTAATGGTGAAATCAGATCGGGTCTACTGTGTTTAGGTTTTGAAATACAGGGCATTTTTCAAATTTTTCCATTTTCGTCAGGGTCCTGTAATTTTATTATTTTCAGATCTATCAAAAAAGGTTAAAGGACAAAGTTTTAGATAATTTTAAGTGGAATTTATTGGTGTAGCAATTTTTTTTTTATTAGTTTCCGTTTTTTAGATACAGACCAAACTTGTGGTTTTTTTAATACAACACTCTGTATAGTTTCTAGTTAATTTGAAAGGCCTCTCGATTCTTGTTACAGTGATATATACTACAAAGGGGTTTATTTGAATTTATGTACCTTTATTCAACATTTTTATGAATAAATAGGAGGAAACACTATTGATTCCACACCATTCCATTGATTTATTTCCTTATAAACTACATTAAACTAAAAAACAGGACCTAGTAAAAAAAATATGGCTACTCCAATGGATTCTACTTAAAAATTTTTAAAACTGTTTCCTTTAACCTTTTTTGATAGATCTGAAAATAATAAAATTACAGGGCCCTGACGAAAATGGCAAAATTTGAAAAATGCCCTGTATCTCAAAACCTAAACACAGTAGATCCGATCTGATTTCACCATTAAGTCAAACTAGCAAAAGTAGGTTGAGGATGTGTGAGCGGAAACAGTTTTAAACAATTTTAAGTAGAATCCATTGGAGTAGCCAATTTTTTTTTTACTAGGTCCTGTTTTTTAGTTTAATGTAGTTCATAAGGAAATAAATCAATGAATGGTGTGGAATCAATGGCTTTTTGGCACTGTGCATGCTCAGTAAACGATTACGATAACTATAAGCTCAAATTTAAGGGGTTTAAAATCTCTCTGATGACTTTGAAGCTTCTATATTTGTTAAGTATCTTTTTTAATTGTTTTTGATGACACACTTGATAATACAAAGGTTATTGTAAAAGTATTATCCGCTAAATCATGCTACTACATAACTATGTAAAATCAGTCAACTGGACTGATCTAATAGACTGTGTTAAACGTAAATGTATTTTCCATAGAACTACATTAGGTACCTTTCTCTTAATTAAAATTAAGAGAAAGGTACCTAATCTGTGTATTTTTTTATAATAAATATTGAATGAAAATCTACTTGTAATACTTTTTTGTATACAGAAAAAATGCATTTGTTGTGTTGTGTTTTATAGGTAGGTAGTAATTAACTGTTTTCCAACTTATTCTACATGGACATGTTGAAAAATATCATTCTAGCTGATTTATTATTGTTTTCTTTTCTATTTTGCTGCAAAATTCCAATTTAATTAAAAATTGTTTGCCTGAATCAGGATGTGAACCCACAACTTCGGGGTTAAACAATTGAGACACTAAACAAGCCATCGACTCGACTATGGACATTTAAAAATTCAAGTTGAAAGTTTACTACAAAAACCAAAAAATCATTTTTTTTTTAATGGTAATCCCCACATTATATACTTTCATTCAATTACTTTCAATAAAATTATAAAATTATGATAAAATTTAATATACCTACACTGAACAATATTTAAAAAAATTATACAACTTCATTAATTGCTCAAAATTATTTCCATTACACTCTGAACATTTTATAGCACATGATATTACAGGATAATAGGTGGCATTTTCAATTTGCTCGCAAGTAAACGAATGGAAAGCTGCATATATTCTCTCTTAGAAATCTAGAGTTGTAATACAGTAGGATACGTATACATCACATTTTTTATGTATCCCTAAATGAAAAAGTCAAGCGGTGACAAATCAGAATATCGGGAAGGTCAACTATGAGGTCCATTACTTCTAAACCAATAATCTTCAAGTAATTCATTAAAAAATTATTAAGGTAGACTATGAGGAGCATCCGTTACAATTTTGGAAGATTACCAAGATGAAATACATGCAGTTTTCCATTTGTTTACCTGTGGGAAGAAAGTTTCACTTTAGGTATTATATAGTAAATTTTATAATTTTTTTGAGACAAAATTGAATGGAAATAAATATGGGGGGGGGGGTTATCATATTTAAAAACAATAGTTTTTGCGAAATTAGTTGTCAACTACTGGAATTTTTAAATAACCTTTGCGTTATGAACGGAACTTTTTTCATTAATTTTAGATACCGTTGACATTTTATATTAAGGCTGTGATTCAAAGGCTTTTTTTTGTCATTAGATTTTTAAAATTTTAAATATACCATAATTACCTGACATTGTTGACCCTTGAAATAACGGAATTTAAAAGGCCAATAAAAGTTTAGTATTCCATTTAAAATAAGGAACTTATATAGTAGAGTAGTATAGTATAGTAATAGTAGACTTCTAGTATAACTGAAAGTCATAAATTAGGAAAAGTCAGCACCCTCAATTAGCTCCCTTATGCAAATTTTAAGAATCTACCTCTAGAATCTACTAAAATATTTTCAGTTGCTCATAAACACACATTTTGACTTCAAATCATTGGACCAGGACACTCGTTTGTAAGAGACCATATTCAAGATCGGGTAGATAAGTAAAACAGATAACCACTGGTGCTTCTTTGCCAATTGTATGGTGCTGAAATAAAATAAGTACAAACATCCCACATCCCACATACCAGCACATCAGTATCTAGTTCTCGAGTCCTTCTATAGTATCTACAGATACTTAATACCTATGTATTCATCAAAACATACAAATCACATACAAAGATAATCGGTGTTCCGAGCAAGGCAAATTTCATGTCATTAAAATGTCGTTTTTTTTACATCAAAAGTCCTGTTATAAATCACTTTTAATTTAATATTAATTGTGAACCATATGTCATAAATTAATGGTGTAATTTACTGAACCTTAATGGAATAAATTAATAACTATTATAGGTAAACCGTTCTCTCAAGTCATTTACTCCTGATTAGCAGCACACATAGTGATGAAGGTTGAAAGTTACCACAGGTCATAATCTAGCATTATACTATGGTGTGACCTTTTAAATGGATGGAAACTCGGACATAAAAACTTACCTGGTCATTTCCAGCCAAAATCCTGAGACTAAAATGTCAAGATAGTGACTTAGCAAATTATATTTTTAAATGGAATGCTGTGTATAATATTTATGCACATTTTAATAGATCATACTATTATGAATACTCTATTATGAATACTTTCATTCATCCTACCTTTTCTGGAAATTTTGTTTAAATATCTATAATTTTAAAATGTAAACAAAATCTTCCCTTCATGAAAAGGATTTATCTGTGTCCAATGATTATTTAAAAAATGGTAAAATGGTTAAATATAAGCAAAAGCAACAAATCGGGTACCTTCAACTCATTCTATACCGCACAGACTCCCTCTGAAACATGAATTCAGTATTATATGTCTATGAATCCAGTAACAAAGTGTGACAAGTGACCAAGAGATACCAATATAATCAAGGTGTAGAGCCAAGAAAAATATTTGAATTTTTATTTTGAAATTGGAAAAATATTTAAAACATCAGTTTGATAGTGAAGCATCAAATCTAATTTATTATTGTAGGTACGCTTTTTGGAAATATTAAGGCAGCCTACGAATCCAAAAAATAATGCACCACCATCCGTACCATCGCTGTACTCAGCAATGTTCCACCACATATTGCTTCTTTCCTATAGCCCTGCCACCGTGTGATTATCACTTATTTGAACTAGAGGTGTTGGAAGGTCAAAATTTCAAGAGTAATGAGAAGTATTGCATGTGCAATTGGCGTAGGAATAAACCAACCCCTATTTTCTACGATATTCTAATTAAAAAAATTATCAGTATAATGACGAAAGGTCCTCGATTGTTGCGGAACATAACCAGAAAAATGATTAACTTGTATTTATTAAAATCTCATCTCATATGTATAACAAAAATAGGCATAGACGTCTTTGTTGCAACAGATCTCAGATCTAACTATATGTCTATGGATCTAACCCTGTTTTTTAAATTATTCTATTATAACTACATGTTTACTTTTGTCTCATTAGGCCGGTCGTACATATATGCAACATTTGTTTGCAACACGTCTGCGAGATGTTTCATTTTAAAGCACTCGGTTATTAACCGAGACTTGTCGCGAACAAGCTCTATCTTGTCGACGACAATTTTCATACGACCGTGCATGTTCTAATTTCAAGCGTCATTTGTCGTTTATCTTGCGGTGCATGCAGTACTTCCTAGCAAATATGAAGGACGACCCGGCTTTTAATATTAAATTCGTTAATATAGTGGCAAAATATGAAGTGTTATATGATTCCAACCAAGAAAATTATTCAAATCGACAATTTCTCCTCTGGTAAAATAGCTTCATGAAATTTTGAATCTTGTTTTTTGATTTTTGATCCAACTTTATCAAGAAGTCCCTTAAAACTCGTCTGTGTCATTCTATAAAATGATAAAATTTTTGTTTTGAATATATTGCGATGTATATGCTGAGCTGAATATGGATGTATCCAAAATCTTCGCTTACTTTTATTTCTTTTTCTTATTCGTACTAATGCCACTAGCAGTAATGCATCCTCATCCGACGACATGATTCACTCAAATGGACGAGGTCTGTAATTTCTTTACATTTGTCTGATGAGATATGTCCACTACATGTCTTATCAAAAATGTTGCAGACATATCGCGTATATGTACGACCGGCCTTTGTTTGCCATCCTTACTTTCAAATTTTTTTTATTACAAAGTTAAATATATTATGTTACTATCAAAATACTTTAAATTACCTGTTTATATTTTCTGTACCATTCACTGTACCAGATTTTTCTGGTCTTTCGGGCCTATATTTTCCATAATTTTGAAAAACCATTCTACTATTTTCATTTGCAAATTTCTTACCAAAAAAAACTCTACCACACCGAATAGTTCGCTCACATTTGGGAAAATAACTTAACCTTGTAAATTAATATTTCTTAGTGCTTGCCATAGAGAAATATAAAAAATAAAGGTGCTTGCTTTCTTGTTTAGTCTTAGCCGTTTCAATATTTGGATAATTTTAATTAAAGTATCAAGATTACAGAGGGTTGTATCAAATGATATAAATAAAACTTTCATAGATAAAGGACTACTTTCCCGCCCTTTCATCTTCTTCCTTAGGTTTGTTCGGTAAAGGCTCCCCCAAACCAACGCGAGTTATTCGCAACGGATTCGTGGCGGAAAGTTCGCAGCGAAATTCGTGGCGGAATCCGCAGAGAACCCACACCAAAGCGAATATAATCGCATCAAACATCATATGCGTCATATTTTCGGTATCGAAAAGGTTGTTTGCTATTGCTGAAAACGAAAAATAAACAATTTGTACATGTAATTACATCACGGATTTAATTACATACTTACCTATCATACAAAAATATGTATACATCATCGGATGAAGAAGAAGCATTTGTGTTGCTTGCATTGGAAGAAGACAATTTAAAGTAAAATTATTATTGTTATTTAAAAATAAAAGTGTTGATCATGTTATGTATCTAACCTTAGGAAGAAAAGAAAATGGGTTCACGATATTAATAAAAAAAGACGACAATATAGGGAATTTCATACATTAATGCCGCAATTACGAAAAGACGAGAATCTATGTTATATTTTTGTTACTTTTTTCGAATATTTTTGTAATCGTCATGAGAAAGCTCGTGTAATATAGGATACTTTCACACTAATTCAATGATTTTTTCCATTTTATTAATTACTATCTTAGTTAAGACACTGCGAAACTACTACGGATCCGAGAAAAAACGCAGCCGATTGCGAACAAAAACTCCATACGACATAAACGCAGACAAACGTTTACGAAATAAACGCAGACAATTCGCAGTCTAAACGAAAAAAATCGTGTTGGTGTGAACGTACATATGGAAACAATATGATGCGATTCGGAAGCGATGCGAACTTCCGCAGGTGCTGCGATTATCCGCATTGGTTTGGGGGACCCTTAATTATAATTAATTATACCTACCTCAAATTACTCAACCATTCAAATCATTTTTCCCTGCTTATTCGCAGGGATGGCTTGGCAACTATCCTGGCGATGGCCTAGGATGGGAAGAATGCACGGATTTTTTAAAATTTTAAGAAATCCGTGGAAGAATGTCAACTTGGTGTTAATAGAGAGTTTTTGAACCCCTTTAGCACGTCGTTATCGTTATCGTTATTCTGCGCATGCGCAGTGCCTAAAAGAGTATCATTTTTGGCACTGCGCATGCGCAGAATAACGATAACGACGTGCTAGAATTTAAGGGGTTCAAAAACTCTCTATTGTGAGAGATTAAAATCAGTTGATATTTGACTGGCCCCCTAACTAATGAGGTTTTCCAGGTTTCCCTCATTCCAGCACTGAATGGTGGTTAGGGCCTACCAACGTAAGTCGTTCCTGAGGCGCAAATGTGGCCCGCGAAATAATAAAATGCCGCCCTCTCTCCCACACAAGTCTCAGACTTTCGGGCTAATCCTTGTGATTAGAATGTGCGGTAGAGATATTATTATTACTATTATTATTATTATTATTACTATTATTATTATTATTATTATTATTATTATTATTATTATTATTATTATTATTATTATTATTATTATTATTATTATTATTATTATTATTTATTTATTTATTGCAATCGGAGGTAGCGAAAGTAAATTTGGTTTGAAAAACCAAATTTGGCTCGAAGACGTTTGGTCGATAACTGCAATAAATTTCCATTTCTGCGATTAGTTTTATTTACCTACTTTTAAATTTATATACTGCGTCTTGTGTCACGTTTTGGAAATATTAATAATGTACTGTTACATAGCAAATGATAAATATAGCGTTTAGCATGCTGGAGAACAAAAATTAGGTAAACTATTAATCAAAGAATATTTATTATTACAGAGAACATGCCAGAGATCCAGAATGATTGACCGAATTCTGAACGCACCCTCTCCCAATTTCTGTCGTAATCGTTTTCCGTTTGTTAATAATTTATTAACATATGGTTAACAAACAAAAATATAGAGATAGATGATAGATATCTATTCTCTATACTTGTGACGGCTAATTATAATATTTTTAGCCGGCTAAATGCTAGTTATATAATTAGCATTGGCTAAATATATAATTAGCGGCTAAAAACTCATCACTGTATTGAATACATTGTTTTTTAATTTTTGACACATCAGAATATTTTTTTTGCAATTACCAATAAAATATCTATTCATATACCTACCTACTAGGTAGGTAAACATAATAGGTACTATTAGGTCATCATATTATAAGTCATAGCAGCACTTCGATAAGGAGAAATTAAATCTAGAGGTAGCGATTATTTTGTGTTTTATTTTATAATACCGCAATCCTCATCATTCAGTTAAGTACATCAAAAATAAAAATAATCATACAAATTAAAAAATAAAACGAACTAAAAATTAAATTAAAAAAATAAATAACAGTTCCAATATATTTCGCTCTATGAGGCCATTATTACCACTGGCACTATAATATTTAGCCTGCTAATTTTGAAAGGATTTTTAGCTGACGGATAATTATCGATAATTATCCGGTTAATTATAAAAGGATAATTATCCGGCACATCACTGCCATAAAGGTATTATGCCAAAGGTATTATGGCAATAAAGAATTTGACATATTTTGAGGTTGTTTCATTTTCAGATTGAACGCTCGAAAAATATCGAAATCTATTTTAATTTCATATTAATGCTACTTACCCCTTAGTTACAAAAGTCAAAACTCAAAATAGTTTTACAAGCTTTTTACCTGGTTTAAAGTTCTCGACAACAAATCTTTGATGAATACAATTTCAAACGTCAACGTCAGTGTCAGTGACCAGTGACCGTAGGTTATCAGTGATGTACCGGATAATTATCCGTTTATAATTAACCGGATAATTATCGTTAATTATCCGTCGGCTAAAAACCCTGTCAAAATTAGCAGGCTAATAATGGCATCATAGGGTGATATATGGGAACTTTTGTTAATTTTTTTAATTTATTTTAGCTTGTTTTACTTTTTATTTTTTAATTTGTATGATTACTTTTATTTTTGATAATTGCGGTATTATAAAATAAAACAGAAAATAATCGCTACCTCTAGATTTCATTTCTCCTTATCTGCTATGACTTATAATATGATGACTTAATAATACCTATTATGGTTTCCTACCTAGTAGATAGATGAAGATATTTTATTGGTAATTGCGAAAAAGTTTTTCTGATGTGTCCAAAATTGAAAAACAATGTATATTCTGTTAACGGCTAATTATAATATTTTTAGCCGGGTAAATGCTAGTTATATAATTAACATTGGCTAAATATATAATTAGCGGCTAAAAACCCATCACTGTAGGTTAGTATAGGTTACTGCCATTTTGGCGCTACGATCTTAAAATGAATCGCGTATACTATGAACACAGAAATACATAATGTAGTTCTGGGTTTATGCTATACTATGAAACCTTTCTATGTTTAGGGTTTTAGATTTTTATTTTAGTTTCATTTGTGTTGGCAATTCTGAAAAAACTGCATTTTGCTCCAATCAAGTTTGAATATTTATATTTGAATTGAATTTTGTTGTAACGTCGTAAAACTTGTACGGATTTGGCAGTTGGTTGTTCGTTGATGTGTTGCGTTTTTGCTGTTTTTACTTTACAGCGCTTAATTTAATTTGATTGCTGCCAAAACTTTTATGAAGTGACTGAATTGCGAAATGTAATTCAAAAAAGATTTAAAATAATTATACATTCTGTGATCTGCGAGCTGCGAGTAAAAGTCCTTAAACAGATATTTCTGTGCCTTCAACGCCCATCACTGCAGACCACAACTTCTGTGAGGCCCATATCTGCCCATAGTGACCATATACTTATTTTCGGCATTCGTAGAAGTTGTAAATCTGTTTTGAGATTTATCAACCAAAGAGAATTAATTGGTTTATTCTTTTTGGTTTTCCTGTTTTACTTGTAAGTAATTTAATTAATCTAATAGTTTTAAAAATAGGTTTAAGTATATACATTTTTATGCAATTATTATTATTATATAAGTCATACAGTAATAGGTTTATATTAAATGTAGGTATAAAAATACTTAAATATCTACTAACCATGAACAAGTAGGTAAGTACCTACTGATTATTTGAGAAGTACCTACGTTTAACCCTAAATATATATTTTTTTCATTTCAACTGAAATACTGTATATCCCAGGAAGGTGTATTTTTTTATTGTTTCAATTAGGCATTATTTTCACATGTGAGGGAAATTTCCCTCACCTGAGGGAAAATAAATGTTCCTATCATTTATTCTCTGCCAAATGAAACTGCTTTACACAGTTGATTATCAATGTAATTGTGGAATATGGTTACCTGCTTTATTATGATTGTAACTTAAAAATGCCTAATGGAAGAAAAGCATTGTTAAGGTTCTGTTTGTTTTAAATTTTTTTCTGCCATGGTGCTAAATACTGAGGTGAAAATCTACAATACTAAGCAAAACCAGCAATACCATAATGGAAACACTACTCAGTTGTTGACAGTTTTTGATTATAAATTGGACAAAAAAAGTTAATTGAAAAAAATCTCACTTGAAACTTTGAAACTGACTTGGCGAGTTTTAACAAATTCCATACACAAAACCATTTTATTCGGTTAGAAGTTTAACTATACGTAAGTAGGTAAATCACCAAATAATCTATTCTTAAATTTTTTAAAATGAATAAAATCAAGACAAGGTATCCCAATAAAAGAATGAAAACAATGTTTACAATTGAAAATAAAATGACAATGGTGGCAAGTCAAAAAATGTGTGGGGTACCATTTACCAATAATAGTTTCAGACTCTGAATGAATAAATAGATTCAATGTTCACAATAAATTAGTTAAAGAAGGTACATAGTTTGTAGCACAATAGCGAGCATAATAGTTATGAAATAACTTAATGTGACCATTCAGAATATATAGGGTACTACAACAAATATTGAAAACTTTATAGTTTCTATCCAAAAAAGAAAAAAGTTAAAAAATTCTTGAGTTTGATTGAAAAATATCTTGCAATATATATAGGTTTTAGAAGGTACTGAATAATGCTACATTAGCAGATTTTCTGTAAAAAAAATTGTCAGGTAATATGATTTCTTCAAAAACTGTAACATCATCTTACTAGGTTGTAGAAATACATTTCAAGCTCACATATTTTAAAAAATATATTTAACCAAACTGTGCTGCTTAGTAAAGGATGTGAAGGTGAAAAGTGAAACACAACTGTATATTCAAAAAAATATACTTAGACCATTGTGTTTGACTACTTGTGTGATAGAAAATGAAGAATTTTGTCATAACCATAAATTGTATATTCTAGCATCTACTTTCTTGAAAATGAATGACACGTCTTCTGTCAAAGTTGCTGTTAGGATCAGACCATTAGTACCTAGTGAAATCTCAAAAGGTTGCAAAGAAATTATTGATGTTGTGGAAGAAAATGAACAAATTATTGTTAGAAGCACATATAAGGATAAACCGTTTACATTCAATTATGTACTGTCTAGCCACACACCTCAAGAAGAATTATATAAAAGATGTGTTCTACCTTTAATAGGAAATTTATTTAAGGTAATTAAGTAGCGATAAATATAAAATAACAAATAGTCATTTATTTTCATGAAAAAGTTTACACAATAGTGCTGATAATGGTATGGCTTTATAAGTTTCCTGAATACACTAATCAACTGCATTTCACCTCAGGGTATTTTATTCATTTCATATTCATGGCCTACTTACTAATTTTTTGTAGACAACTCTGGAAACTAAGAAATTTTATAAAATGAATTTGAATAATAAGGTTAATAATTCAATTTTATTTCAACTAATAGGTGCATTCAAAAGACTTATTAGCATTAATAAAGGCACTGCACAACCAAACAGTAAATAATAATAATAATAATAATATCTCTACCCCTCATTCTAATCACAAGGATTAGCCCGAAAGTCGGAGACTTGTGTGGGAGAGGGGGCGGCATATTATTATTTCGCGGGCCGCATTTGCGCCTCAGGAACGACTTACGTTGGTAGGCCCCAACCACCATTCAGTGCTGGAATGAGGGAAACCTGGAAAACCTCATTAGTTAGGGGGACAAGTTAAACATCAACTGATTTTAATCTCGCATTAACACCAAGTTGACATTCTTCCCATCCTAGGTCATCGCCAGGATGGTTGCCAAGCCATCCCTGCGAATAAGCCTTGATCTACGAGTAAACAATTTAATGAAAAATTGTTGGTGGAATGGGAATTAGAACCCACGACCTCTGGATTGAGTGATCGAGACGCTAAGCCCTGAGCCACCTGCTCGATTCGTACCTAGTGAAAATAAATAGTGAAATAAATAGTATAAAATTAAAACTGTTACTACTAATTTAAATATGCTTACTTAAATATATTTTTTATTTATGACTTACTGAGAAAAATATCTTTTCCATCATTTTTCCCACCTATAACATATCTAAAGGACTGAAAGTCCTAGAGAAGTTGGGAATGCTAATTTTGCTATAGGTACCTTTTGCTTTTTCAAAAAAAAAAAAAATGTAAATTCATATTAGCAATATTTCATTATCCATCATATTTCATTAATCGATTTAGCTGCTTACATGTCACATAAGAATTTACTCATCTGTTCTGTGGTATGCTGTACAGGGTGACCAAATTTGCTTAATATTATAATATGGTGATTAGACTAGGTACTCGTTAATTATAAAATATATGAAAAGATGGATTATACAAATGAAACAAATAAAACTTTATGTTCTGTCAATCTCGCCAGGGAATTTGTCTCAAAAAAAAAGACATGGAGAATGTACCATTCATTTTTGGTATCTCTTATTGTTAAAGAGATACCAAGAAATGTACTATATAATAACAAATTTAGCCATTCTGTACAGGTTGACAAATCCTCAATTTCATTTTATGAGACATCATTAGTTCATTCTAAGTATCTTAGTTTGTCTACATATATCGTTACTTTTTCTCTTATATAAATTGCTTTTAATATGCCCCAAAAGAAGAAATCTATTGGCATCAAATCTGATGATCCACTGGTCTGTTGCTTCCAATCTAGTCAGTTCCACAATTAATATTAATAAGTGTCAAACTATCTCTGTATTGTGAGATGTTACACAATGTTTTTGAAAGACTGTATTTCTTCAATCAATGGTAAATTGGCCACGAATTGATTGATAACATGCTGTCTTTTGATTTGTTGATATATTTGTCCCATAAATTTTTCCTGATAAATATATCAGAACATAATTATCATGTTGGAGCATATGGTAAAACCAAATATACACTGTACTGGACATGGGCGGTGGGCTGAAGTGATGTGAATGTTGACATCAGATCCAATAGTTATTGTTAAAACGTCCAAATTATCTTAATCTAGAAGAAAGGATCTTGCTGAACTTTTTAAGTATACTAAATACAAACGTGCAAACATAGCTGAAGATTATTGGGTCGTAGTTGGATTATAGGGTTGGTATACTGTGTGATTTCAGATTGTCCAACTTTTAGGAGAATATAAGAGAAAAGGCTATAGTAAATTTTGATCTTCAAAGATGAATTTATCTCAAAAAATAGACAAGTATCTCATGAATTCTGTATTAGAGTTGGGATTTGAGGCCAGAAGACCGCCCCGAAATCGGGCCGGGAAAATGTGCATATTTTACTGACCGGGCTGGACCTGGCCGGATGCTTTATAATACCGTCATATGGGCAATACAAGATTAGACAAGATGGTGTGCGCTAAAATTTCAACATAGTAACATTAAGTCAGTCGTTAATATGTTTTTGTGTATTTTAGATAGTAGTTAAGCTAATAAAAATGTAATTACGATACACACATAATTTTTTCACTAAAATTATAATTAAATAACAAATATTGAATGAATTGAATACCACAATTAGTTGTAGAAATGAACTGCTGTAGAGATATATAGGGTGATTCACGGTGGATGGATTATTAGAAGTATATAAAGAACCATTCGTTTTGAAAATTTATAAATAAAAAGGATGCAAGTTAGATATATGTACAGTATACATAGATAAATAACGGAATATGTCACCTTTCTGAATCGACAATAATGTACAGGGCATTATATTGAAGAAAATCGACTTTTGATCACTTTTATAAGTCAATTAAAAAAAGTTATTTCTAGTCCACCCTATATATTACTATAAACATTTGAATAAAGGATGAGAGACCTTCAGTCCTCACCTAACTCTACCCCAATGTTCAACTTGTCATTATTTTGTGGTAGAGAGGCAACACGATTTATTTAAAAACAGATTTTACTCAATAAATTTGAAAATTAATTAATATCTCGAAGACGGCTTGACATAGGTATGGGGAAATATTAACTAAAGTTACTCAGAAATTGATGAAGAATCCAAAAATGAAAAAATATACAGGGCATTCCTATTAAATTAACGACGACGTTGCCAGTTTTACATAAACTGGCAACACTGCACTCTCGAAAATATTTTAGGCAGATCGAGCATGTCTGGTTACCTTGGTAACCAAATTTTCAAAATAATTGGTTGTAATGGAAAACGATAGGCCTTCATATACTTCTAATACTCAGTCCACCATGGATCACTCTGAATATTCTCAAATTATAAAATATTGCCGCATGACGTGGTTCACTGTAGATACGCTTGCCGCAAGGAAAAGGTTAAAATAGTTATTAAGTTTATTTTTAGTATATTGTTGGTACCTAGCAAATGAAATAAACACCACATCCAGAAAGCAATTTTTTTATTTTTTGAACGCTTGGACTTTCAGGACAGTGGTTTTCAAAATTTTTACCTATTTTTACCAAATTTTTTCAAATTAATTTAATACAACTAATTGTATTATTTAATTGTATTGCTTGATTAAATTGTATTTAAATTTTGTGATTTATAGGGATATAATGTAACAATATTAGCCTATGGTCAAACTGGTTCTGGAAAAACACATTCCATGGGCACTGCTTACAAAGGTGAAGAAGATACGGGTGTTATTCCTAGGACTGTAATGGAAATATTTAAGTTTGTAAGAGATAATTTTGCTTTAGATTTTACCATAACTGTGTCATTTATGGAGTTATATCAAGAAATTCTGTATGACTTGTTATCCAGCAAGCCAAGAGATCAGTGCACGCTGGAAATCAGAGAAGATACTGTAAAAGGTGATGAGGACTAAGCTAATTCTTACTCTTATTAAATTTAAGGGTTACTAAATTTTATTTTTATAGCTTCAAATTTACATAACTCTTAAAGCTATTATTTTTTGTATTTGGTACTATTTAATTAGGTACTTTAGTAATACAATAATTCAGTTGTATTAAACCTTTGGTCGTGTAATAAACTTAGTTATAGATATTAACAGCCAATTTACAATGCAAGGAACGACTTAAATAAAATGACAAATAATTTTTTTTATGGATGCTCCTTGTCAATTTTTCTTATGAATTTTTTTTTTTGGGTCTATTATAGACCTAAGAAGAAAAATAATGATAACTCAATTTCACTTCCTGTTTTTTCAATGTAACATTACAGACATTATTTCATTAAAAAAATTTGGCTGGTAACATGCCCACCCGACCTGTTCAAACATGTCTCTGTTTTATGTGGCATATGTGTTTTGTAACTGCTACCTCAGAATCCTCATATTATAAAACAATGGATGTCAAAACATGGTACATATTTCTTGTTTATAATTATGGGACTCCAACCTCTAATCATTCCAAAGTAAAGTAAAAAAACGGGTCTTTCTAGATTTGGAACCCTATTTATGATTGATAAAATCTTATGTGTTCACTGACTATTGTTCTATAATCTTTGCTATTACTTATTTATTCATAGAAACATTTCATACATAGTACCTCTTTACTGCATGCAAGTTTCGTAAATATTTTTGTAATCTATCTTGGTGTTTATAATTGCACCTGCATGCTGTTAATACCAGGTACTGAACCAAATAATTTATTACCCGGGTATACTCCTTTACTTCTTACTACCTGTCAATCCCTGTATCAACATATTCTTAATAGATTGTTATATCCAAATTAAAAAAAAAAAAACATAAAAGGTGTTACATTTAAAATAGTAAAACTTGTGATACTAGAAAATCAGAAGTAATATTAACTTGCTACATAGGTTAAAAATTTTGTAGTTATTCAATTTGTTCCTTCCATTATGAATTTAATTGCATATCACCCACCCTCAAGTGGTTAGAAACAAGGCTATCAAGAAAATTAATGCTGAACTTGTACAGAGTGTCCAGTTTTCGTTGTCTTTGAGGGATATCTCTCTTATTAATAAAGATACAGGATTGCGGTTTTCGCAACTTTGATACTTTTTTTGAGAAACGACAGATGTCTCGAACAGAATTTCCACAGCCCTCTTAGTTTCTGAGCTACAGCATGAAATTGATAATTTGCCATTTGCCATTTTTAAGCACCCTCGTACCTCAGTATACCAAAATCAATAATTTCTAACAAAGAAAATTGTGAAAATGATAGTGTTACTGTTCTGACAAGTGCAGAAACAGTAACAACTTAAATAACAAGTTTTGTGATATTATAACTAAGTGCACATTTTTATAAAAATTGTGTCAAAATGATTCTGGCATATGCATCAATCGCACATTTTGGAAATTCTATTTGTAGCATTTAAAATAATGACTGGCGGTGAAGTGGCGATTCTCTTAAGACCACTGCTTAGTATTGTGTCGATTAAAAATGCCAGCAATAGAGAAATAAGCCTCATCTGACCATATTACATTTCTCCCAAAATATCGATTTGTCTGACTTTTCTGTGTATACCAAAGGCAAAAATTTTATCGCCTTACTGAGTCTCCAGGACGTAAATGTTGCACTATTTTTACTTTGTAAGGTTTAAATTTATATTTTTATATGGTTTGTACTCGAGACTCGGTTATTCCACCCTCTTTTTCAATTTTTCTGCAAGAAGTTGTTGCTGCTATTTCTACAGTAGATTCCAGAACAGTAACTTCATCATTTTCACGATTTTCTTCGTTATATGTTTATATACGTCTATATCCCGAAAGTTGATCCTTTCCGGAAAAAGTAAGTACATAAAAATTCTATATAAAAAATTGTGTACAGACCCGTTTTTGTTTTCCCAATACGTTATTAGGTTACTGAGATACGAGGGATGCTTAAAAATGACAAATTATCAATTTCACCATGTAGCTCAGAAACTAAGAAGGTTGTGGAAATCCTGTTTGTGGCACCTGTCTTTTCTCAAAAAAGTATCAGTGTCGCGAAAACCGCAACCCTCTATCTTTATTAATAAGCGAGATATCCCTCAAAGGCAACGAAAACTGGATACTTTGTACATTATCTACTACGAAAATAGTATATTCATATTAATGCGGAAAATGCCTAATTATTGTCAATGGCATACATAACTCAAATTACTGAAGTTAGAAGTATATAGCCTTAGTGTATTGTGAAGCCTTATGATGTGGGTTACACCTTTGTCATGTTAACTGATTGTGTATCATTATGTGAAGTAGCCCACTTACTTTATTTTTATATTTTAGGCATACATATTCCAGGGTTAACTGAAATTCCAGTACAATCAGCAACAGATGTATTAAATGCATTAACAAGGGGTTCATTAGGTAGAGTAACTGGATCAACAGCTATGAATTCACAAAGTTCAAGAAGTCACGCTATATTCACAATTAATATATCGATCAATAACAAAGACAATTGGTATGTAGTTATATTTTACAGCAGTACCTACTCGTATCAATGTCAATAACTATTTATTATTTAAATGCTTCAGCATCATATTGAAAAATATAGTTCTGTGAATTGAAAACAGTTTGAAGGTTAATGTTAGCTTGAAGTGACATTGATGTAAAATGTTATCTTAACTTTAACAAATTTAATTATGCTTCATTTATGGACACGTAGCCAACCCTAAATTTATCTCGATATGTCACTCATTCTGACTATAATAGTACAGTATATAGAATTTTCCATTTTATACTTCTCCAGTAACATAATTTAAATATGATCGGTCAATAACAAGCATATTTTAGACATCATTTGAAACCATACATAGTAACATTTGTTGCTTATGATTAGTAAAAACTCAGAAAAACCTAATCAGACCAATAAATGCACAATTCAAACAATTAATAGCTAATAATGTATACTTAAGGCTAGTTTTCATTTCATACTGTGCGCCGGTGATGCTCCATTCATATGTCGTCAAGAATAGCCAACATTACATACTAAACAGTAATGTTCATTTTCACTTAACGTGTCGTACAATGACTGCGCTAACTGTCTGTTACCGATTGCTTGTGGAGGTAATTCGCGACATGGGATCTATTGACAGTTGGACATAGCCGGAGCGCAAGACAAGTGAAAACCGCAGCTAGAGCGCCCTTCAGGCACCGATTCGGCGACCTTTGTATTTCACAGATAGACCATCACCGCGTAGCCAAAGACAGACGAAAAGAAGTCTGTATAGCCACTGTTAAAGGTCGAAGAAAGGAACCGTTTGTTTAAAAAATAGGCGAGGAAAAGCTATGCATTTTAGTGCAAGAGTATCCGCCCCTTTACAATTTATCCTTTTATAATAATAAAATAATATAATTTTTTATAATCTCTTCCTTTCCCTTTTATTCTTTTGTTTAAGAAAAATGTATGTAGAACAAGTTATCAAAATGTCCTCCTCGTCCTGCTCCATTGCTTAAATTAAAATATGTATGAGTGACACCGACTGTAAGTACCTACCCGGAGCATGATACCCTATGTGAAAATGCAGGCAACACGACACGACAGGTACATAGTGAGAACACGTTATGCGCATGACACCCCAAGTGAAAACCAGCCTTTATAATGTATATAATACTAATAGTCCATCTTATAGTTCTTGGAATCTAACTGCTGATAAATGTTTTGTCATTATATCTGCTAATTGGTTACCTGTAGGAATATATATTAATTTAATGACCTTTTTCTCAACTTGCTCTCTTGAAAAATAATACTTTATGTCAATGTGTTTCTATCTTCTGTGACTAGTTGGGTTGCTCGCTATGCTAATATATCCATTATTGTCCTAGAAAATTATAATTGGTTCTGAAATCTTTAAATTAATACTAGCCACAAAAGATTTCAACCAGAGTGCCTCTCTGACAGCGTCAAATACTGCCATGTATTCGGCCTCAGTTAGTAGAAGTTGCTACCAAATTGTGTCTTTGTGTTCCAACAAATAACACATTTTTCAAACAATTTGAACACAAAGCCTGTGTAGTACTTTTTCTATCAATTAAATTAAATCCCCAATCCGAGTCAACATAACCACAAAGAATATTGTCATATTCCCCTCGTACATATGTCAGTTTAAGTTCTAAAGAGCCTTTAATATATCGAAGTACTCTTTAAATTTTGTCATAGTTTTTTGTTAGTTTTATTAATTTATTGACCTAAAATATTAACAGATGTGTGCTTAGATCAGGTTTTGTGCACCATAACATACATCAAACAACCTACTAGATTTCGACATGGAGCATAATATTTTTCATCAGAATTGAGAGCTTTATAATTTACATCATTTTCTAGAGATGCACTCTTTCTACCAATGCTTGCTCAAATGTTTTAAATCAACATCTTGCTGACTGTTTTAATCCATACAGAGCTCTTTAATTAGTCTACACACTTGATTATAACTGCTTTTTACTCCTTCAAAAACTTTCCTAAAGATTTCTTCGTTTAATTTTTCATTTAAAAATGTGTTACATCCATATGATGTACTAATGGATTGAACTGATTTGCAAAAGCTAACATTAACCTAAAACTTATGGTCCTTGCAACCGAGGCAAAAATTTCAGTCATAGTCTACTAAATATTGTTGACTGAAACCTCTAGCTACAAGTCGACCCTTATATTTGCATGGGTTCCCAAACTCATTCTTTATTGCAAACACCCATTTACACTCGACAATATTTTTATTTTCCGGTTTTGAAACTAAGGTCCCAGTTTTATTTACTAAAACCGCATCGATTTCGTTTTTAATTGCTCATTCCCAATGTACCCTATCGTTACTAATTTTAATTTCCTGATATGAGCTAAGAATTTTGCATAAAGGAGATTGTGCCTACAATAAATAATCTTCTGGTATAAGATCTTCCTTGTACAAAATATGAGGTATAGATTTAATTCTCTAATTTCTTCTAGGTTCGGAAGGTTCATTATGAACGTCATTTTTAGATGACTGACTGATAATTTATTAGACTCATTGTCTAATTTGGCATTTTTACTAATTTGTTCTAGTACTTCTGATTTATTATGGTCAGATATATAAGATTACTGATTTCCTTATCTCGTCAGTTTCATTCCTGACGTTTTCTTTAATAACTCCTTCAGATCTGTCTTTTAACGGTCTGGATATCAAAAAGTTAGTCTTATCTCTTATCTACAATTACACTCTAACCGTAACAAGCTTTTCAGTTTTTTAAATCCACACACTTTATATCCATTTGGTTCGTATCCTACCAAAATACCTTTCAACGATTTTTCATTAAACTTTGCTTTTGTGATTTTATTATCAACATATACCGTTGAACCAAAGACCCTTAAATATTTTAAATATAGCTTTTTACCATGCCATAATTCATATGGTGTTTTGAGTTGTTTAAGTGCTTTAGTGGGGGTTATATCAATTAGAAAAGTAGCAGTTAGAACGGCTTCACCCTAGAACATTTTTTCTAAAGTAGCACCGCTTATAAGTGTGCGACCTTTCTCTGTTATCATCCTTTCATTGTTTTAGCCACACCATTTAATAGTGGCGTTCTAGGAACTGTTAAATGATACGTAATGCCTATATGTACACAAAAATCTTTTATCTCATTAGATAAATATTCCCTTCCGTTATCACAATACAAGTTTTTTTAAATTGAAATGTGACTCACTTTTTGCAACAAAATCTTTAAAAGTAGCAAACTCATCTGATTTGTAACAAAATAGTGAGTATAATCGTCTACAAAAATTGCAGAGTAGTTTTTGTTATTAACTGTGACAGGTGATATTGGGCCGCATAGATCTGAATGAACAACGAACAATGCCCGACTCAGATGACTTTTATTTTTTGATTGTTTAAAAGTACTCTTGTTTATACGGGGTTGTTCAGAACTCATCTCTAAAACTTTGAGGATATGTGCATCCTTAAATAAGAAATCGATATCACCAAAAAAATGTTAATAAAAGTAATTAGGATTTCCCGTAAACAATGTTTAAAGTTATACCATTATAAAGGACTACGTAGCTGGGCAACTGTACTTCAACACATCTGATACTTTTCTACCACATTCCTAAGAATGTGATAAAAAAGTAGACACGTTTTTGTCTGGAACGCCTGGTTAAAACCGACCGAATAAAAACGCTGCAAATCTTTTTTGCACCGGGTGTCGGTATACTCTCAGATCTTCCGGAGTTTTTTTGTGCTAGCCTGTTTGCATTGTCAGTCCCAAGGTCACTCCATTACAGTGGACCAGTATCCAGCGGCGTGCAATGAAAAATTTTTAAATAGTTTTAAGACCCCGCCAAAATTTTTTTTTTTTTGCACTACCACATTTGTACATGTATGTTGAACATCCCCAAATTTTATTATGGATGAGTTCTGAATAACCCTGTATTTATCACAAGCTTCATATACATAGGTTAATGTCAGGTGTGTGTAATATTAATTATTTTATTTGTATCTTCGAACATTTGATTATTCTTAACCTTTGGGTACTAAAGCGGATTAATTTCTCACAAATACTAACGGCGACCCATGAGACCAAAGGTAGAAGATCATTTGTGTTTTTCTTCCCATGCTAATATAATAGACAAATTATAAATATATGTTCCAAATTTCTGTCAGGTTTTCCAGTGTTTGTTCGTCGGATCACTTTTATCACTTCAAGTTCTGTTAACAGTGCCCATATCCTGAATTTCCGTATACTCTAAAGTTCACCATTAATATTAATGTCTTAATATTCCGTTTCACTTTTAAGTTTTCTATTGTTTTTCTATTCACTAATATGCAGTGTTTACCACAAAAACTTAACACCAAACACACAGACAATAAAACATTCCCATTGGGTTGAATACCTAGGCCCATAACCTGTAGGGTTACCAGAATAAAAAAACTATATTTTATATAGAACTAACACGTTTATTAATAATTAATTTAATCGAGACGTTATAATTGAATAATTTTGTTAAAATATAAAAATTTTGTAGTCGAGAAAATAAACAAGCTAAACTGCATTTGGTCGATCTGGCTGGTTCAGAAAGACCTAAGAAAACTGGAGCAGTTGGAAATACATTTAAAGAAGGCGTAAATATAAATAAAGGATTATTTGTTCTTGGCAATGTAATAAGTTGTTTAGGAGATGAAAAAACACAACATGGATTTATTCCATACCGAGACAGTAATCTCACGAGGCTTTTAAAAGGTAATTTAGAAAATCATTATATTAAATTAATCTGCATTTTTATCAATTTTGATATTTGTGTTGATTACCTATGGATTTTTTTTTAGATTCTTTGGGTGGTAATAGTATTACATTGATGATTGCATGCGTGAGTCCAGCAGATTACAATTTTGAAGAAACGTTGTCAACATTACGATATGCTGATCGAGCACGCAAGATCAAAAATAAACCTATTGTAAACCAAGATGCTAAAATTGCTGAAATTAATGAGTTAAAAAAGACAATTCAACAGTTGAGACTTCAAATTGTTGGACAAGGTAATTAACTATGAAAACTTGGCCTATTATCCATAATAAAATATTTATAGAGGGTCCCACATCTTGCCCCCTAGAGGTTATTTATGTTGATTTATATTGGGTATTTCGAAAGATATTGTGCTTTTTCTTAAAATGTCATGGTTTTGACTCACTACTTCTCTGTTAAAAAATCAAATTAGAAACACTTGCTAAAATTAATTTCTAAATATTGAATATCTCAAAATATTGTTGTACCAGAGACATACATCTACAAAGACGGTTTACCTAATGTATTAATTTGAAGTATAGACTTTCCTTGCTTTTTGCAACCATATATATGAGATGACAATCAGCCAATCACAATCGAGCAATTTCAACCCGGCATGTTGTGCTATCGTAGTACCAGTAGATAGCATGCAGGATTCTACGATTGCTTCCACTTTATCATACAGGAATCTAATTTTACAAGTGCACACGTTTAAGAGAATAGTGCAGTATTGTCAGACGTAACAAATCGAACTCTATGGATTGTACACAAACAACTGTTTTATCATGAATAAATATAATTTTGCACGGAAGTATAAATAATTGTAAGAAATAGTTTCCTTATTACACAAATAATTTTATAAAAAAGAAAGTAGTATGTATTTTATGTGTGCCGTGTGCATAAATGAATTGAATAATGTAATAATAAAACTAGACCTTATTGGGTACTTACTACACTATTTATACCTTGCTGCTATTATTAAAATCATCGTAGTAGGTACGTACCTACTCGTACTTTTAGGAAAATTAAAATTAAATAAAATAGGGCATACTTTTTAATTAATGATATTGTATATGTATTAAGATATTCTAGAAAAAGGGAATGGCAACCCATGTTTAAGGGTGTTTTGATTTTATTTCTTTTTTCTTACCTTCTTCTCGTGTAATTAAAAACCAAATATTTTTTTGTTTGGTGTATGTATTTTATTATTAGTTTTTGCTGCTGTTGATTATTTTATTTTTTACTGATATATTCTGTAAAGTTATCTATAATAATTAAATAATTTCGGGTTTGGAATACTTTTTCTTGAAACATACTATACAAAATACAATTTCAGATTTTATAAATCGACTAATTTACAAAAATATATAAATAGGGGAGGAGCGGCGGTTACGAGTAATAGCACCGGGCCTAAAGTACCTTAAACCGCCACACAAAATGTTTAGGATGTTCAATACATCCAGTTTTTCAAGACTGGGTTGTCGCTGCCTTTACTGCATTAAATTTAGTCATGTATAAAAATGCATTATTCTTAACCACACAATTTTTACGCCATAAAATGATAATTATTCTAGGCTTTCTTATAAAACGTACTGATAATAATTGTCAAATAGTAATTTACTAGATGTTCCTGTTATCAGAAAGTACCTAAAATTAGGGTAGTATGGCAGGGAGAATCTGTCTGGTGGTCAAAATTAACTTTGGTACCTATTATTTAACCCTTTCATTCCTGGAAGTATCATAGATAATAAAAACTAAAATGGGTTACAATTGGAGAGTAGGTACAGTAACTGTCACCCGTGCTGACCATCAGGGGGCCGTTCGGATATAACGCCCGGGCGACGTCCAGATGAAACTGTTCGCCCAAAAGTCGTTCGGTTTTAACAGGCGTTTTGTACGAGCGTGCCGTTCGGTTATTTGAGGAGAATCGTTAGGACAACAACTTTTCGCCCTTGTTAAAACTGGGACGATAATCACACGACATGCGCAGATGTGAGTAAATTGAATTTTGACATTTTATCAGTTATTAACATTGTCAGAGATTTTGTATAATTAGATATTTTGTGTATTTGTGTGTATAATAAACATCACTACAAGGACAGAGAAGTTGCTCTTTCCATACGAAAATTGCTTTGAAATTCATTTGCACTGCAATTTGCAATTGTAACTTCAACAAAAATTGTTTTATTCTTGAAGACACTTCATACTCCACTAACAAACAGTTCCGTAATCTGTCCAAATGAGGCCGTGATCGAAATAAAATTGTTCATCATCATCTTCACTTGAACTACTGTCTTCCATCATAAAGTTATTCATATAAATAGTGCATGTTGAAACAACAGCCTGGTAAATATGAATACGATTTTGATCCATTGACGATAAAACAGATAAAATCTTATTGTACCTACTCAAAAATCACTCGAAGTAAACTACACATAACCTGGATTGCATTTGCTTGAATTTAAAGTTTGCCGCCATATTATACTTACCACAATCGTTCGTATTTTATGAGTAACATTTCTGTGACGTCATTCACCCGGGTGAACGATTCAGCTGGGTAAAACAACTTCATCCGAACGCACTCCAGCTTACAATAAAATTAAGACATTAATACCTCTTCTCTCCCCTCTCTCTCTTCAAGAAGCTTTTAATACATCATACCCTTCATTTTCTTGTATCTCCAGAGATAACCGGAATATCTTAGAACTATGCACTAGGTGGACGCGCTGTATATATATGTGGCAACATTTGTTGCACCAAATTTTAGCTTTTAGCTCAATAGTTCAACGGAATAATGAAAATTACGGTTCATATAGTAAACGGTTGCTTCACTTGTGAAGATCCTAAGATAAAAGTGTGTGGCTGTGACATAGTTCAACTTATTAAATTCTATATAATGCACTTGATGGTTCATATTGAGGTTGTCAATTTGCAGATTTTCGGTGATATCTCATTAAATGTTTTATTAATTGTTTACACAGGATCAGGTTGCATCATTTATCTATGGTTTATGTTGATAACTTACATAAAGACAGGTTTAAAGGAATAACCCAATAAATGGGATTAAAATAAAGTAATTACAATTTTTTTTTATGCAAATGTCTTCGTTTTACCATTATTTGTGACTTCCAAATCTGAATGTACAGGGTGTTCACATATATTTTGAACTCCTTATCAATATGCTACATATAAGTTAACAAATATGATTAGCAGTTGTAAGTATATAAGTATTTTTAAATAGTAAATAAATAAAATATTATCCATGCTTAAAAAAAAAAGTTTTGAAATTTACAAATGTCTGAAAGTTTTAACAAAATAAAACTATACAAAGAAACTGTAATGCATTATTTGTATACAAGGCACTTCTGAAAATGTTCCTACTATACTACATCCTGTGTATAAAATTAAACAAAACATCTGTTTCTTGTTTACATTCCCATAGACTAAACAAAGAAAAAAAAGAAAAATAGTAACTGATATAAAAAAATGCCATATGGATAATCATCTTGATATATCAATAATACTCTTCAATTATTTTAATTTAAATTATTTCTAGGTGGTCCTGTAATATGCCCTGCAGAGATAGAGTTATGTAAGAAAGAAATTGTCGATTTGAAGGTGAAAATTAGAGATCTCACAGTCCAGCTATCTGCAGCTATCATTGATAAGACTGGCTTACATGAGAAAATAATAATCTTACAAAATGCTAATGAGGTATTAAACAAAAAAATTTCAGATTTAAAAGACCAGTATGATATAACATTCCATAATATAAGTAGTGGAGTAGAGAAAAATGATATCAATTTAATAAATGAAAATCTAAACAAAATGCTAGATATTCAAACCCAGTTCTTAGAAATTAATTCAGAACAGAAGAAAACTGAGAAAGAAATTAGGTAAGTGTATTTTGTTTATGTGTTCGTCCCTATTCTCTTTTGCTCTTCCAGAATATGTCAAATTATACAGAGAGTGATTGAATGATTGACCGGGTTCTGAACACACCCTCTCCTAATTGCTATCATAACTGGTTTTCCCTATCAAAAAAGTTTTGATAGCAATTGGGACAAGGTGTATTCAGAATCCGGTCAATCATTCTGAATCTCACTGTATAATACCAGTATGGTTGTTCATTGTACCAAAAACTGCATTTAAAAGAAAATATCTTGTATATCACTCTCTTAAGCAATAATAAATTTGGCACAATATCATAAATACGCTCCATTAGTGATGACGTAGCGCCAGCCATTTTGTTCTGGTAGGTCGCGGTTCACTATCCAAACAAAGCCCGATTAACAAGGCAAATTTACAGAAAAGTGCTATTTTGACGTTATTTGAAGATTTTAAGGGGAAAAAATATCGAAAACGGTAAGAGTGCAGTAAATGTACCCTATAAACGCATTCATGCAAGACAGATGGGTAATAATAACTGAAATATTAATAAAATCTAAATTTAACATAACCTCGCTTTATATAGTTTATTGTAAAAATAACTTTATTTAATGATTTTTACAGTACCAATCTTTCATTCGCCATGGTTATGTGCTGGGCTCCGGATTGCAAGCACTACAATCAACGAGAAACTTGTAGATTTTTTATATTTCCGAAGGACCCTAAGGAACGCAACCGTTGGAAAAACTTGTGAGGTAGGTTTGAAATATACCTTTTAATTTTGGATAGGTAACTGTTTAAATGTTTAATATAAATATATTGTATATTATGAAACGTAGCGACGAACCTGGACCTCGTGCATTTTTATGCAGTTGTCATTTCCGTGATGGTAAAAGGGAAAATGAGCCTGAAATCTTCTTGCACAATGTAACAAAGAAATTCACTTATATAAGTCCTGAAAAGAGAAAAAGAAGAGAGCAGAGAGTGGTAGTCCAGGAGCATCTGGAAGGCCTACCAGCAAAGCATCGACAAGAAGGTTATTTTGAACCAGATGTATCATCTCCACCATCTGAAATGAAAATGTGAGTGATATTTATGTCAAATATGTATACGTTATACAGATTTCATTGCGTTGACTGCTAAATAAATACAGTGCAATAATAATTACTTGTCATAACGAACGATCAAAAACTAGGTTTGTCGATTAAACGGTTTGTTCGTTATGACAAGTGATTATTATTGCACTGTATTTATTTAGCAGTCAGCGCAATCAAATCTGTATAACGTATACATTTTTGACATAAATATCACTCACATTTCCATTTCAGATGGTGGAGATGATACATCTGGTTCAAAATAACCTTGTCGATGCTTTGCTGGTAGGCCTTCCAGATGCTCCTGAACTACCACCCTCTGCTCTCTTCTTTTTCTCTTTTCAGGACTTGTATACGTGAATTTCTTTGTCACATTGTGCAAGAAGATTTCAGGCTCATTTTCCCTTTTACCATGACGGAAATGACAACTGCATAAAAATGCACCAGGTCCAGGTTCGTCGCTACGTGTCATAATATACAATATATTTGTATTAAACATTTAAACAGTTACCTATCCAAAATTAAAAGGTATATTTCAAACCTACCTCACAAGTTTTTCCAACGGTTGCGTTCCTTAGGGTCCTTCGGAAATATAAAAAATCTACAAGTTTCTCGTTGATTGTAGTGCTTGCAATCCGGAGCCCAGCACATAACCATGGTGAATGTAAGATTGGTACTGTAAAAATCATTAAATAAAGTTATTTTTACAATAAACTATATAAAGTGAGGTTATGTTAAATTTAGATTTTATTAATATTTCAGTTATTATTACCCATCTGTCTTGCATGAATGCGTTTATAGGGTACATTTACTACAGTTTTACCGTTTTCGATGTTTTTTCCCCTTAAAATCTTCAAATAACGTCAAAATAGCACTTTTCTGTAAATTTGCCTTGTTAATCGGGCTTTGTTTGGATAGTGAACCGCGACCTACCAGAACAAAATGGCTGAAGCTACGTCACACTAATGGAGCGTATTAATCATTTCTCGTTTTACAAGTTCGGCCGATTTTTGTTAAGTCACAGACTGGAAATAATAAATGGAACAATTTTTTATGAAAATTGTGACTTTTTTTAATATGACCAATTAAAACCAACATAGTCTTGATTAGTATGTTCTTTTGCATCACAAATGGCTATTGGCGAACAGTCAACCTTTTTTATTAAAGAAAAATACATATAAAGCATAAGATCTGTCTGTGTCATCGTTTTCAATATACTTCACAAGTCGAAATATATATTTTTTACTTGAAAGTATTCACTTGAGCTATATAAAAAATAGTATACAGTATAACTTCGATACTTCAGACACATATCCATAAACAAAACAAACTGTTAAGTTCAGCCCACCCTAGACTAATGTATGTCTTGTGGACATCGAGTCATCAGTATAAGTTGAGGCACGCGACAGAAACGTTGTTAGTTGTGCTGCGTTATAATCAAAATTTGTACAAATAAAAATTGAAATGCAGTTCACAATCGTGAATTTTATTAAATCAACTAGACAAAACACAAACAAAAGCTAAATTTTTAGCATTTGTTCGTAAAGCTTCAGTTGAGATAGGTATGTGTGCATTGCATTGTTGTAAAAACCAGTTATATAATGATTGATAAATTAAACTAGTAAAACAATATGTACCTATTGATATTCCTACCTGCCCCTTGAGATGATTTTGATATAAATGTCCTTATTTTGATCACCTATTGCAGAATGATACACGCTGCTCGAAAACATATCGCTTGCTTGTCCAGATAGGAAGTCTAGTATTATTACTTGTTTTGTTATTTTTTATTTTAGTCTGGACTACAGAGGTAAATTTTTCAAAATGTCCAAATTACAAGAGTGTCCGGATTTCAGGAATATCCAGGGTAGAAATAAAAATGTTAATGTGGTAATTAACATTTCAAACACACAATCTACTAAAATACACACAATCATCAAATTTTTCTAGTTATGGAAACTTTTGTATACATGAAATATGCAGTCAATGAAACAAAAGCAATACCACCCAATACGTTGGGTAGCACATGTGATATCTATGTGAGATTCAGACTCTCCTTTGACGAAAGTCGGTATCCTGCCATCATTTAGGATGTTTAGGTTTAAGGTCGACATCCAGTCACTCCAATATATCTATCTATCTATAAGTGTAACTTCCTAAATTACCTCTACCCTTAAATTTGCTAAACGCTTGTTTGTGACATTATCTTTCGATTGGGATACTTATTCATGGGGATATCTACTCCCCTCCGATTTTACATACTCTTCTCTTGGGTTAGTTTTCAACATAAATTATACATACAGAAGCGAGTTAAAATAGATCTATCAATCTATATAGTAATGCATTTGTCAGATAACTCTATCCAAATATGTAGAAGTATACAGATTTTCATATATACATTTCAGAATCTGATGTTATTATTTCTGGGCGAACTGCAAATGGTTGTGGGGTATTTTATAATATACTTTATTTAAATTATTTTGTAAAGATAAAATTGTGATTATATGACATTTTAGAAACCATGAAGAGTCTGTAAATAAACTTTTAATGAGTACCTCGGTAGATCATGCAGATACTCCTAGTGAAATACAGGAAAAACAAGAAACTCACACTACAAGACAAATGGCATTAAATTCTGAACTTGTAGAAATTCAAAAACAACTAGTAATAAAAGAAAGTTTGGCGGTACAACTTGCTAGTAATAATCAATATATGGTTGACTATAAAGCAATGGCTGAAAATGAGGCTAAAATATCAGTTCTTCAAAAAGAAAAGGAAGAGCTTCTTCAACAATTGAAAAATGTTCAACATCAAGGACCATCTAATAAACTTGCAGAACAGAGAAGAAAAAGAGTACAAGAATTGGAAGCACAATTACATGACTTAAATAAAAAGGTAATCTAATTAACAGTATAAAACAGGTTATCATAATAAAAATTTAAGGGCATTTAGCTAACGGTACCTTTAAATACCTTGGATACTATTATTGAGACAATTGTATCCAAGTTATGAAAACACAACTTTAGTGAAAATTCCTTTAAATTTAATTAAGAACATAATCCTAAGACCTAATTTTATTGATAGGTTCAAGAACAATCTCGTCTTATAAAATTAAAGGAAAAAGATGAACAACGGATCAACAAGCTGAATCAAGAAATAATCCAAATGAAACAAAACAAAGTAAAATTACTACGTACAATGAGGGAAGAAGGTGACAAATTTCGACAGTGGAAGTTAGAAAAGGAAAAAGAGTGTCAGCGGTTGAAACAGCAAGATAGAAAAAAAGAAAATGAAATAGTTAAAATGAAAGCTATGCATACCAAACAGCAAAATGTTTTTAAACGTAGAGTTGAACAAGCAGAAGCATTAAACAAACGCTTAAAAAATGTTTTAGCTTTGAGGAAACAGGCACAAGATGCTAAAATTAATGGAAAAATTGAACGAATCGGTCCTTGGGTAAATTTTTTATATTATTTTTAAACCTCCATCACTAATCTTGAAGTGTGTTGGAACCTTTGGTGTGAAGATTACACTGACGTGGTTTTCCACATATACCAAAACACTATACTGCATTCACCCCGTGCCAAACAAGTTGGCATTATCTAAAGATGATTAAAACTCATTTACAGATGATGCCAACTTGGTTGGCGAAACTCGCGTCTTGTACAGTATAATATTTTGGTGTTATGTGGAAAACTACGTCAGTGTTATCTCCATCACTGAAGCGACACTTGTTTCTTAGAAATAGGAGTAATACAGTACTTGTCACACAGATGTGATATAGATCTGTTTTCATAATTCTAATATAAATTGAATTAGGTTTTCATATTATATTTATTTTCATTTATAATGTGATGGTAGGTAAATATCTAATTACAAAATTATGTTATATCATTGACTGAAGAATGAATATAATATCTGATGGGATATACAAAAAATTCCATTGGCTTTTTTGTATAGTTTACATTGGCAAAAAATACCAGATTTTATTGAAATATTCTGAGATCTTTTAACTGGCATCATCTCGAAATATTTTGGTGGAAAACATTCTTCAGTCGGTTGTACGCATATTTTACTGATAAATTTTCAGCTTAAACAAGAATTCGATGTTTACGTTAACCTAATAGAGGCAGGAGTGACCCTTACTGGCCTTTTAGAAGATAGAGCAACACTGCAACAGCAGTTGGATGAACTCAAAGCAAATCCAGAAACTGCAGATAGCACAGAGTCTAGATCTATAGAGGAAGACATAGAATTAAGATCCGTCCAAATTCAAGATTTACAACAAAAAGTTTTGTACTCCGATGAAGGTGAGTTGTGCAACAATAAATGAATAAATTTAATCCATTGTAGATGGGGGAATGGCGTTGCAGACATCAGTCAATATTGAGATCATAAAATTGTTTCCTATGGATTATATAAATATTTCTTGTTTCATGTTTTGATCACTATTATCTCTATATTACATTTTTTTTAGTTTAAGGGCAATTGATGTGGCGCTTACGTTTACACTTGAAAAGTTGATTGTACATAATTATCATAATAAAATATAAGATGCATCCCCTTACAAAGGCATTGGTTTAGCAGTTGAAGGATATATCTTTAACACTAAGGGAGATATATCAAAAGAGCATATCATAATATAAATATAATTATTGCATTAAAACTTTCTTGCACGGCAACATATTAGTAATCTATATTATGTTGCTGTTACGTCTATAGCTGGAACTTTTCTACTAATACTACTACTATATGGAATAATTGAGATGTTTAAATTTAATTGAAAAAGTTCCTCTTGGTTTTTTAGTAGGAGAACCATTCTAGTCTGGTCTCCTATAAACATGCATGCTCGTCTGTATTATATCAAACGGTATTTTAAAGAATGATCATTCTATATACAGAGAATAATGTTCACATAAAAAATCGTAGTTACATAACAAGTATGTAAGTAAGTAGTGGTAAGATATTAAAAAATAGAAATTGAAAAGTAACCATCTAAAAGTATATAAAAATAAATAATGCTAATAAATATAAAAAAAAAAACAGGAATACTTACTAAATTCTTTTAAAGTTTTAGTTTATTAAGGTTTTCGGTGCGTTTATAATATTCATTATTTATCACACACTGTTCAAAGCACATTTTATTCGTGTTTAAGATTGTCTCGCACACAAGTACCATAACTAAAGACAGAAAGAACTAAGGTACCAGAGCTAAAGACTAAAGACAAGTACCTACATAACTAAACATGAGACCCATAAAGGACACATCGAGTCTTCATCTGTAACTATATAATGTGATTAACTTGCACACAATTTTTTTATATAAAATTTAAATAACCTGAATTCTGAGAAGTACAGAGGACTTCCATCTGAGTTCCATTCTCAATGAATCACCGTATGATAATCATGTAATGTTTATTTTTTAAATATTTTTCTATCTATTCCATTTGAAATATCCAAATGTGACATATTATCATTGATAATTTTCAGGTTTACACTTTTTTGCCATTTATTATGGATTTCTTACCCATATCTCATACAATTATTTGTATTAGATGATTGCTGACATCAATTTAGTATTACAGAAACACCATAAATATTTCGACATATCAGGATAAATTTTATCCTGAATAACTTATTCAACACAATTTACTATTTGTAAGACTTTCAATTGCTTTTAGAAAATAAATCAAAAACAAGATTTGACAAATTACAATCCATGGGAGAGGCAAAGTTTGCCTTGAAGCTATTGTTTGAACAAACTGCGGAGGTACAAAAGGAGAAAGTTCAGATACAACTTAAATTTAATGAATTACTGGAATCTTACAATGAGGTATGTTATATTAATAGACGTGATGAGTACATAAAAAAATTCATTTGTCCTCGTTATCAGCCATTTTTTTTTTTTTATATAAAACGACAAGTAAACACAAATTTTATTGGTGAATCATTTTATATTTACAATTATGATTATTTTCCTCGTTATGTACTTTCTACAGTACAGCATTTTGGAAATTTTTTGTATTTGTAATATTGATGCCCAAAACATTAAAAAATGGTAAGCTGTAAAGAATGAACTCGTCTTATGTTAATCTTATGTATTAATGCATTGGCAATTAAAATTGTTTAATCTGAAATATGTTAATTGCATATTCAACATATTGCGTGTGCCAGCATCATTTAACAACCATCCCACCTGTTTCATAGAAAGGAAACTAATTAATAGTTTAAGTAGAGGAACAAATCTTTTAAATGCTTCGTTTACTGAAAGATGTATCCAACATAATTCATTTTCCTGAGTACATCCTTTCCAGGATGAATTCTGAGTGTATTTCTTATGGTCTACAATCTTAGGCTGGTATGACACTTAACTAAATTTAAAACTAATTTTAATAATCAATTTAGTATTAGAAGTTGTTACTTATTTATTTTCTATAGATGTTTTACATTTGTACAATTTAAGGGACAATTATTAATATATGTGAAGGCGCATTACATTCGTTTTTAGTAATTTTATTGTTTTTCTCTTGGTCTGTTGGTTGTTGGTTGATCACGTAAATCTTAAATTAAAACAAAAAAGTTGTTATACATGATATATTAGTTTATCATGAGGTTAATTATTATAATATGATTTGCTTTGTGACTTTGTGGTTGATTTGCAATTTTCGAAATGAGGGTCGTGGCACCTTAAGCCTTTTAAACAGTGAATTGCTGATTGAAGTACATAATTCATATCGAAATTTCTTGCGGCTTGATAATCAACAATTTGAAGAGATATTAAGTTTAATTGATGATATTGTAAGAAATAAGATACATTTGAGGGATAGATGATTTAACTGTATACAAGCAGGAATCTCGATTCCACATTTTTTATTTATTCAAATCTTCGGTAATTTCTTTGATAAATGTGTACATTTTTTCACAAATTTTGATCTTCATTAGCGAAATATTTTTTTGAGAATATACTGAATATAGGTTATATTTTCAAATATCATTTCAACAGTTTAACATATATAAACAGCATGAAGTTAGTAAAGAACAACGTAACATATTTTGCTATCTTCGGATATGATTTCTTGACAAGAAAATAGAACATGTTCTAAATTCTTGTATAAAATATTTTTCTGCAACAATTATTGGTCCAATTTATATATGACACTATACAAGAATCTTCAGAACTAAATTTATTGCTAAAATTAGTTTCAATTTTAGTGTAGTGTCACACCAGCCTTAGACCATAAGAAATTTGTTAAGATTTTTCAACATTTTTTGAACATTCTAATAAATAAATATCTATGAAAAATATTTGACACGAATTACAATTAAAATACACTAAAACTAGTATATTTATTGTTTAATCAAATAATCAGTGGTTATTGAGTTCTTTTGCAATGTAAATGCTGATCAGCTGTTTGTCTGGTGTAAAATTAAATTAATCAATAAATAAAAATTTTACTATTAATCAAGGCTATTTCTGGCATTTATATTATGTAAGGATGGGGAACTCACTGTCAAAACACATTTCTTTTTATCATTTTATTAGGTAATTAATTTTTATTAGGTACAAGAGAAATTAACGACCTGTGACTTACATTATAAACTTGTAGAGGAAAAAAACTTGGAACAGCTAGCTCAGTTACAAGAAGAATATGAGGAAAAAGTAGCCATTTTACTTCGCCAATTAAGAGGTGTTAGAATGGAAAGTAAGTTATTTTTTATATACTTTCAACCATAATTCCCCTACAATGACTCGGTTAAGTTAATCACTATTATGTATATTAGTCCTTATTCGAGATTTTTATTAAGAAAATTTTAGATGTGAGCGAAGAAGAAGAACTCCGACAGATGTGTAGTATTCAACAGCGAAAAATCGAAGACCAAGAAAATAAAATACAGGAATTGCAAGAAAAAATAAAAACAATTCAAGTTAGTATTTTTAAATCATGTAATTTTGTATTTTACATTTGACCTATTTAATCAAGACCTAAAGTATTTACAGTGGAGTAATTATATATATATATAGTTGTTATCACAGGGTCATCAAGATGAAATTAGAACACCAGTACAAAAGGTTACAGAGAAGTTTGTACCAAATATTAAAATTAATGATGACACCTATATTAAGAATGAAGAAGTAAGTATATAGTAATTCGTAAGTAGGTAAAGTGATTATCGTATTTAAAAGATAATTCGGGTAAATATAGGAAGTCTGAAACATCTTTTTGTTTGGAGGAGCATCTTGATATACAGTAAATAATCATCCTAAATGGGGGGTGGCTCAGAGACTGAAGGGGTCACTTTGTCATGAAATGTGTTATGTTTAGATGCAAATGCTTGTAACATAAAATTTTATTTATTTTATGTTTCCATATATAACAAACATTTATTGGTAAAGAACATTAAAAAAATGAAAAATATGAATCGGCACAGTAGGTACAGGGTATTTGCGTATATTTTGACCCCTACCTACAGTAGTTATAAGAAAGTTAGAAAAAAAGTTTAATTACAAAGGTTGTTTGGTTTTTCATGTATTACCTTTTAGCTAGGTCGAAAAAAAATTGCATGTCATAAATTTGGGAAAACCAGTTGAACATAATATTTTTAAATGGGACACCCTGTATAATTTTACACGCTTGGGTAATCATTTTTTTCCTGATTTCAAAAATATAATATTTTGTTGACATTTGCACTGACAGTTTTCGAAATATTCGACAGCGAGTACCATAAAAAAATACAAAGAACTAAAAATATTTATCAGTAGAAGCCAACAGTAATAAAAAATATTTTACGATTTTCGATGTAACCTCGTTAGTTATTTAAACATTTTCTAATATTTTCATTTTTTAATATTTTTTTTATGATTTATTGCAAACATTAAATATTAAAGATTTCAAAAACTGTCAGTGCAAATGTGAAAAAAAAAATATTTTTGAAATCGGGAAAAATATTTTTACCCAAGCGTGTAAAATTATACAGGGTGTCCCATTTAAAAATATTATGTTCAATTGGTTTCCTCAAATTTACGACATTCAATTTTTTTTTCGACCTAGCCAAAAGATAATACGTGAAAAACCAAACAACTTTTGTATTTAAATTTTTTTCCTAACTTTCTTAATAACCCTTGTAGGTAGGGGTCAAAATATACGCGAATACCCTGTACCTACGTTATTTAAATTAATTTGTTGTTCCCCCAATAAATAAATAATAATTTATTTGAAGGAGATGACGCAAAACAACTACTGTACGTTTCACGAAGTTGTATCCCGGATTGGAATGTTAGTATATATCTCTAACGTATGAAGCGTCGTCATGTTATTAGTTAAATTCAATGCATTGGCACATCTCGGTTACAGACCGCTACAAATTGAGTTGGTATGATTTAAGCGCGCGTGCCAGTTTCGCACAGGATTGGCAAGCGAATCCTGACAATCCGAACATTCCAATCCGGGATACAACTTAGTGAAATGTACAGTACACCACAGACTATGTGCCTCTACTGGCATGTCATTACTCTGGCATCTTCATGGAAGTTCCCACATCCTTCATCGAGACCATATTTCATGTATTTCCATGAAAATTTCAGCAATTTCAAAAATGTATTTTAAAATTTGTAATTTCAAAAATGTATACTTAAATTTCATATAGTTGATATTTGACGCTATGAAGCTTTAAAAAATTTCACATTTCAATTTCAAATTTCATTTTAAATTTCACTTGCTCACGGTCTGCAGAAGAAACTAGAAGTCTTATTGTTTGAAAGTATGAATAATAGAATATAAGTAATTAGAACCTCCTCCGCAATTACCGAGTATTATTGTAGACTACATTTCAAAAGTTGACGAAGATAGTAATATTTCCCCAATTTTAAGTCTCACTGGAAGTAACCCCATTTTTGAAGGTTAAATGGAACAAACACCCTACAATTGTTACATATTTGGATTCCGCATGATTGTTATTCCCTATATAAATAAATTTTTTTTGAAGAAAACATTTTTTGCTTTTAGGAGAGGCAGTGAAAAGGGACAGTGAAATCTGTCACGTGACAATAATTTTCTAATGATTTTTAGTTTGGTAGGAAGTAATTTTCATAAATAATATCACTGTAGATACAAATTTAAAAATTTTACATTCAACTATCAAAAATAGAAAATAACGGGCTGGTATAAGTCACACTGAATCCAAATATGTAAAAACATAGAGATTGTTTAATTTAACTTTCGACAAGCTATTTCTATATTCTACGCTTTTTCTAATTAATTACTCACTATTTTCTGTTTTTGTAACTTAAATGTATGGAAACTTGACTGATGACATTTTATTGAAATAAAAAATTTATAGAACTTGGATGACGATGACATTTTTGAAGATGGTTTTGACGATGATATTGAAAATGATCCAGATTGGAGGAAAACACCACTAGGAAAACGTATTCTTGAAGAAAAGAGAAAACTTACATTAGTTAGAAGTACTTTAAGTAAGATCATCATTATTTTTATTAATTTGATGTTTTAACATTTGCTTTCTGCTTTATTTTCTTTTAACACTTATTCTCATTATTCTATATGTTACAGTTCAAGAAATTTTAGTTCCGTTAGCTATAAAAAGCTGTATTTAATTGCAGGTTTTATTTATAATTTGTATTAGATTTCAGCGAAAATGGTCCAGTAAAAAGATCCTCAGAAGGAGGGTGTACATGCAAAACTAATTGCCAGAAATCAAGATGTGGATGCAAGAGAATGAATTCAGTTTGTACCAGTTCCTGTAAATGTGGACCAAATATTTGTGAAAACAGGGAAAATGTAAGTTTTTATTTTAAGATATACTGGGGTTAAGAGATATAGGCACTTTATTACTTGCGAAGGAAAAGAATATTCAAAACAGCCACTGGACAAAAAATGAGGGCTATTTTTTTTAACTTCCAGTGAGTTGGCTATGGGCATTCAGTTGTCATAGGGATGTGGTGCTTGCATATATATAATACTACTATATCGCTTATTTCCTATGTTAACCCATAAGCGGTTTCTCCGAAAACACCAAAGGACAAAAGATATAGTACTATACTCTTCCAGAGACCCTTTGTTCGATTTGCGCATGTACAATCTCCATGGTTACGGAAGCTGACAGATTGTTTATAGGCTGACAGACTTCGGAACTTTCAATTATTTTTTAAAAGATGTCGATAGACAGAGATGAAGTATTTATGCTACATGTTTATTGGATGCGCATGCGCATACTCGTATTTGACTAAGGTACTTTCGATAAGGATAGGGATTGTATGTCGGCGCCGTGGTGTTTTTGGAATTTTTGGGCCTCTACCCGCGATATAGTATTATATCTATGGGTGTTTGTGTATATCATTTGTTAATGTATCTATCACATCCTATCAACCTGGTCGGCCATTACGTGTTATAGTTTTGATGTGAACATTGTTTAATTATGGATATACTACAATCAAAGATCCCGCCAAATAGAAGATTCGCTCTGTGATTCGTATTTTTCGAGCTGAAGGCAACAGCAAAAATTCATCAACGATTGTGCATGATATGCGATTAAAAGTATTAGTGATAGTGCAGTACGAAAATGCTGTAGAATTTTTCAGGAAGGACAAACCGTTGTTCACGATGAAGGTAGTCGGTGAAGGAAGTCTGTAGCAAAAGACAACATCTTCGACAAAGTGAACGAGATTCGGGAGCACTGGCGTTTCACAATTTCTGAATATCTGCTGATTTTCCTCAAATTTCCCAGTCAGCTCTTTATGAAATTCTTACAATAAAACTCGTCTGCCACAAAGTTTATGCACGGTGAGTTTCCAAATATCTGACAGATGGGTACAAATTGCAGTGAATGAGTTCTGCGCTAACGTTTTTGCAGAGGTACAGGAAGAACGAAAAGCTTTTTTGGGAAAGATTGTAATGGGAAACGAAACGTAGGTTCACTTTGTGAATGTCAATAGAAAAGAGCAATCAAAACAATGGATGCAAATGGACTCTCCCAATAAACCAAAAAGGTTTAAACAAACTGTCCAACCGAACGGTTATGGCTATTGTGTTTTGGGACTGTAGAGGAATTTTGCTGGTGAAGTTCATGGATCTTAGGACAACAATTACTGCAGTGACTTACTGTGACCCTTAAACATCTAAGGAGACCCATACAGAACAAAGGGAGGCATGTTTCCATAAGAAATATCCATCCCATGTTGCCATCACTTCCAAATATCAATGTTTTCATATTGTATCAAATCTTTTTTCCACTTTTTAATGTTACTGTGACATCCGATACTAAAAACTCATAAAAACTATATAGTGTAATTTATGGAAGTGATAACCAGAAAACCAAAAATTTTGAATTTGGTTCAGAATTCAAATATAAATAAAAAAATTATTAAATATAAAATTTTTCCATCGGATTTCAGTTTTAAGATATCACGGTTCTAATTTGAAATGTTTGAAAAAAAATTCGTGAAATATCTAACTTAGTTAATGTAATAGTTATACGAAAAAAAAAAATATTATTGTATAATAAAAATTATGTTCGAATAATCCATTGCCAGCCTGGTTTTTGCAGGCTTGGCAACCAATGAATTAGTAACTATAGCAAAATCTTGATTATTCTCTATATAAAGTCCTCCAAGCGAAATTTTGAGAAAGTTACATGACGTTTATTAGAAAATACATGGCGAGATGTCATCCTTGAAAGTGGTTTCTAATTTAATCTAATAGGTCATCTACTTTTAGCCACCAGATATACAAGGGGGCACCCAAAAAAAAAATGAGAATTATTTGTAATAATTCTTTTTATTTAAGGTAAGATCTTAAACACATCGATGCTTCCACTGTTGGAAATATTTTGTATATTCCTCTGAACTAATGCTGTACAGTGCCTCCAGCAATTTTATGTTAACTTCTCCTACGTCCTGAAAATGCTTTCCCTTCAGGGTTTTGTTCATTCTTGGGAATAAGAAAATGTCACAGGGGGCTAGGTCGAGTGAGTAAGAGGGGTGAAAAACCGTTGTCATGCCGTTTTTCATCAGAAACTGGTTGATTCTCAATGCTGTGCGGGCAGGAGCATTATCATATGAAGCAGCCAGTCCCCTGATCACCAAAATTCAGGTCGTTTTTTTCTCACTGCCTCACGCAACCACTGCAGCATTTACATGATGGTATCACACACTTTTTGAACATTCTCGTATGTTCTGGCCGTTGAGGAGCCACTTGACAGAGTTCATCTTCAAGTAACATTCGACCACTTCTGAATCGGGCAAACCACTTGTAAACTCTTGCCTGGCTTAAAGCTTCCTTTCCATTAGCTTCCCGAAGCATTTTAACCGTTTCCACAGCTGTTTTCTGTAACAGGAAACAGAATTTGACATTCGCACATTGCTCCTTCAAGTCCACCATAGAAAAATCGCCGAGAGGGTTAGGAGAAGGTTGGGAAAACAATTACTCAGAACTTCTCACGAATGCCGCTTAACCAACTGACCACGGACAGTGTCGCATAAACGTACCTAGCGGGAGAGGGCAGTGCTATCAACCCACTTGCCTACAGAAAATAATTGTCGTTTTTTTTTTTTTTTTTGGTATGACAAATTTGTATCCATGTGTAAACTGGATTTTTACTTAAATTGAACTTATTTGTTTTTTTTTATTTGGATATTTTGCACACTTTGAAAATATGAATATAAAGCCAACTCCTGACTATTCCTTTTGGCACAAATGGTGTAACGTTAGCAGCCATTTTTTTAAGAAATTGCCACCAATATAAATTTTTTATTTTTTTCCAACTCGCAAAAAATAGTTGCAGGATGAAACTTGGTCAACTTACTTTACTGGGTCATATAAGTAAGCAGCCCAATCGTCATCGCGTTTGCTGGCGTCTAGGTGGTAGTGCCATCCCTATCATGAAATAGTTTTTTTTTTACCAACTCACAAAAAGAGTTGCAGGGTGAAACTTGGCCTGTTTACTCTATTGCCTCATACAAGTAAACACTCCAAGCGCAAACTCTTTAGGTGGTGTTCAAATGATAGTTTCACCCCTACCTCGGAATATAAGTTTATTTTTCCAATCTACTCACAAAAATAATTGCATGAAACTGAATGATGAAACTTGATTTGTTTACTGAGTCATATTAATAAGCATCCCAAGTGTCATTGCCTTAGATGCCGGTAAAAGTGGTAGTTCCTCCCCTATCTATACTTCCACCTTAGTTAACTTTTTGGCTTAATTCCTATATAAAGAAAGATATAAACAGTTAAATAAGCCAATAAATAATATCAAAAATATACTATAATAAATAGACTGAGTTTCATTCTGCAACTATTTTTGTTATTTGGTTGAAAATATATAAATTGATATTTCGTGATAGGGGTGGAACTACCACCTAAATGGCACCTAAGGCTATGATGCTCGGGATGTTTACTAACATGACCCAGTAAAGTATCCAGACCAAATTTGATCCTGCAACTTTTTTTGTAGCTCATTAAATTAATAAATTAAATTTAATATTTAGTTAGAATTTAATAATTAATTATTGTTCATAGCATTTTTTGTAGAATTTTAATCATTATAAGAAGTATTAACTGCCATTAACTGTATTAGGTGAAAATGTTAGTATTATGAAAAAAAAACCTGCTTGAAAATATGTTTAAGCTTGTTCGAGAAATGGCTGCCAAAAATTGGCCACTAACTTCACACGAAAATTAATTGGCTGCCAGAAAATGGCTGCTAACTTCACACCGGTTTTGGCACAGGGATTTATTTTCAAGGTTTTTTTATATTTTGAGAAGTGTGGTAGAACCAATATTAGATTGATTTAAGTGGAATATAGAAATACGTTTTTTAAGTAAGCTTAATATTTACTATTGTGATTTCATTGGTTTTCACTACGATATTTGCTGATTAAAAACATTAATTTGCAGGGAGGGGATTCCTCACTGAATTCCGAAGAATCAGAAGAGGCATTCAAGAAGCCAAGGTATGTTATCCACGTAATTATAATTAATAAATCAATAAAAAGATTGTAGAAAATCAGATACAAGCATTAAAGCTACTTTACATGTAGTTTTAAAAATAAAGTTACATTAATATATTGTAGTATATTGATAACTAACTTTCTCTAAAACTAAAACTTTCTCATTTAGCCACAAACTAGTAACTATTTTTTGTATAACTACAACTCGTTTTTATTGTCAATAACTGTTGGGTATGTCTCCCTTATTATTAGAGATGATAGACCCATTAAACCCTATATCACTGTGCTCTTGAGAAAACAGTATCCAAATATGTGAGATTAAGCAGCACATTTCAGATCTCCGTCAATGATGTCATACAATTTTCCAATACTCAATTAAAAGTTAAAACCAACTAATTCGAGTTTTCCCCAAAAATAACACTTAACGTGTATTGAATTTGCACTTGCACATTATATAAGCAACATCTGTGTAATCCGCAAGTGACAGTATTAATACAAAAATTTTATTTCTTTTATAGATACTTTGATGATAAGCCGCCTAGAAAGTCTAGAACTAAATCGAGACAATTGTTCAAAATGCAGTTAAACTAATTTTTTTACTGAACTTTGGCTATTTTATACTTTTTTATTTTTATGTACTTATGTGATTTTATTTTTATGTGATTTGTATGTAATCTGTATGATTTTTATGTAGTTGTATGTAAGAATATATTTATTGTAATTAAATTGCCTATTGATTTTAAACATACTGACTGATCATAAATTATTTATATTATAAACAAAATTAAGAATAAAGTTACTGGTGGTTGTGTATTTCATTGATGAGTGTATGTGACCTTACTAAAATATTTTAACTATTTATACTTTAGTACTTGCGTAATAAATTTTGAATAAATTATGTTATGGAATTAAAATAATGAAAGAAATATACTCAAAATAAAAATCCCAGCGATGCACGCCAAAAAAATACAATGTTATTTTCCAGAAATATATATTTTTTTAATTTTGATTTTGATTGTACCTGAGCATAGCTTACACTAGTGTGATTTACTGTGATTACATAATTACAAGGAAACAAATGTTTTTGCCCCTTTAACGTCATAAATAATTTTATAACTGATGACGTGCATTGCTTGGATTTTTGTTTTGACCATAACTGCTATTTCATTAGGTCTGTTCCTGCTGCAATCAGTAACTAGTCAGAAGGATTGTGATTGGTTGAAAACAATTTGCTGACTGGTTTGGAATGATTTGATTGGATCTGACTAGTTTGTGATTCCTGCAGGAACAGGGCTATTGTTATTGTTGTTGCACTGCAGTCAGGGCCGCATCACCCATTAGGCCCGTGCCTAGGACCCTTAAAAAAGGGGGCCCGCTCCGCTGCATCATTAATCATGTATATAGATACTTTTTTGTTTTATTTTATCATTTTTTCAATTTACTTGTTTAAATAAGAAATTGTACAAACACTGTCGTTTGATTCTACTATTGAAAAATTTGCTGAAATGAAAGCCAGGAGAAGACCAATAATCTAGAGTACCAGGAACAAATTTATTCTGTCTGTATTTTGTTATTTTGTAGGTACCTGCACTTTTTAAAATACCTATGTTCTTTTAAATATTTTGTTTTAATCTAAGATTTTCCTAAAAATATTTTTTGTTTTACTTATGCAAATAAAAATTGCGATTGGACCTATGTTTAAACTTTAAAACATAATATTAGGTTTTCCCATTTTTGAAGGCCCACCCCTCCCGCTAAAGGCTCCGATAAGGGCCCCAAAGGTTCTAGAAGCGGCACTGACTGTAGTAGCGACAGAACAGTGCTGCTTGTGAAGGCAAATGTTTGAATCTAATACCTTGGGATGACAAGAACATATAGTGTGTCCAGCCAAGAATTTCCACAATCCATACCTGAAACTACTGACAAGATTTGTCTATTTAAATGGAACTTTCTACATCTTTGTGCAAATTTGGATTTTACATACAATTTAGAGACACTGTGTAATAAACCCTATCCTTAAAATGCACAGTTTTCGAGATATAAACAAAACAAAAGTTTAGGTCAAATTAAAAGTATTTCTATGGGCGTTACAATTAAATCAGTAGGTAATTAACAGCCAGTTAAAAATATTTAGTTCTAAACAGGATGAGTACAGTAGCAATGGAAATGTCAACCAAAAAAAAATCAAATTTTTTAATTTTTTAAATGGAAACCCAATTTTTTTATTTTAATGAATTCTATGCCCAAATATATGGGTAGTTTTTATACAATTCCCTATACTTAATTGGAACAGTTATTAAAGGCGCATTTGGACTCTGGTCGATGAAGCAGTTTAAAAATGAATTAAACGTGTTCAGTGTGAACTTAGGCAACCGAAGCATAAATGTCGCACTGAAAATACAATTGGCCAAATTATAACATTTTAATCAAAAACTGTTCTGGGCAATTTAGGGATTTTTCAGTTGCAAGTCACCAATTTAGTAGCCTTATATGAAATAGTCAGTGGGTGAACATTTTTCATTTTACAAATTGGCTTTCGTCTAACACCGACATGTGAAAATATCCATTAATTCAAAAAAACATTGACAATTTTAAATGATTCTAATCTAAGTGTATTCAACACATACTCTTATGGAAAATGCACAGCTATTACCGCTAACTAGCTCCCGCCAAAATATGTGAATTATTAATGTAAGAGATTAACGTTGATTGATGTTTTACTGTCCCCGTAAATAATGAAGCTTTCCAGGTTCCCTCATTCCAGCACTAAATGGTGATTAGGGCCTACCAATGTAAATCGTTCCTGAGGCGCAATTGCGGACTACTGAATAATAATATGCCACCCCCTTTTACGAGTCTCAGATTTTCCGACTAATCCTTGTGATTAAAATGAGTACTTTTACACTTAGAAAAAATTTCCCCAACAAATGAACTCAGTTTAGAGAAATTGATACAGAAAATAGTAACATTAGGTACTAATGTTAATTACTGCCTATAGACTACAAACATTCACAAAAATCATGTTATCCAATATTAGGCGGGGAAAAAAATGAGATCGAGATATTAATAGCCACAGAAAACCTTATCATGTGGCCACAGCAAAAACCAAAATATATATAATATAAATGTAAACACGAGTGATAGTTCTTGAAGTTATTACAAAACCCATGCCAAACACAAAAAAAAATAAATAAACAGAATATTTTAAACCCAAACCCATATGATTTAGTTCTTTCTTTGAACTAAATAAATAAGTTCCACACCATACAGCCAATATAAAGGAAGCATGGATACCGAGCAAGGACGTTTAAAATTATCTTTCGTGTGTGCCAAAGCACCTACTGTAAGTTAAAAAAATTGTAATAACTTCAGGCACAACTGTTCGTATAATTATGATAAAATTTTCTTCATATAACTCATTTGTGTCATTAATTATAATAAAAGTCCAGGGGAGCCGTGGGGCAAATTTTTTTCGTATTATATAAATATTACAATGACCACACATACGCATACACCTGATAGTTGGTGCTGAAAAAATTGGCAATAGTCTTCTAATAAGGTGTGTACCTACTTAAATGTCTGAGAAATGTTCCAAAAAAATTGAAATTTTAATACCCTCTATTATCTCAAATACTAACACTGGTATTCATAGTCGGTCACCAAGCGGCGGTATGCCGAAATTTTGAATTTCTGTTTCATAGTGAAGCACCCGCCGAATAAGGCATGCGTACCACTTCAACGCCAGATTATCATCCTGGAACATTCTTTCGCCGGCGGGCGGTTTTAGCGATAATTAATTTAACGTTTCATAGTCGATCTCCCGGCCAAAGAACACATGGGTAGTACTACTGTGTACTCCTAATTGGCTATGGAAGGACCGCTGATGGTTCTGCGGGCGGCTCGCCAGTCCCGCCACTTAGCAGTTTAAAATTAAAACGGTCATTGTCATGGAACTCCTATATAATGCTGTGCGATTAAATGCAGGAAATGAAGCATTGGAAGATTTTAATTTGTTACGAGGTACACGCATGGGGAAGAAATACATAAGGGATATGGAAAACCCTGTGGAATTTTATAATATTTCTGAGTTCATGCGTAGGTACAGATTTAATAAAATTATTATTATGGCGCATTTTTATGCCATTAGTAGAGCCACACTTTACTAAAGTTAATCAACGTGGTTTACCTGTGCCACATTTAATTGCCTTTTTATGTGCTTTAAGATTTTATGCTACATGAAGTTTTCAGGTATGCGATTAAAGAGTATTTATGGTGTAACTTTTTTTGGTTTTTTAAAATTTGAAGTAAAATTTCTTTATCTTCTCTTGTATAAGCAACAGACATGATTTAATTCACAAACCACAACCCTCAAATGCCAAAGCTAAACTGGTGGTAATCTATGAGCTAAACTGTTAAGTGTTTATAAGCATCATTCAGCCCTCGCCACCTTGGTGCGCCCGCCAGCAACTCCATCGCTCAACTATGAGACACACATTTCGGCAATTCGCCAAACCTCCGCCCGCCGGGAAAATCACCAGCAGGCGGTTGGCGACCAACTATGAATATGAATACCAGTGTAAGCCACTCACGAAATAACTTTATATAACCTTTTTCATGAAATCACAATCACTTGAGGAAACGTCTCCTTCAGTAGGTATTTCAGATTACTTAGGAAATACCCTTAAGTTCCACAATACTCTAAGGTAATAAAGTAAAAGTCGTAATGTAATTCAGTAAGTACATAAAAAATATTTATATATAAATTATTTTTTTACATGTTACACTTGTCATAAAAATGTTTCATTAACAAAATTACTGACCCATGCAATTAAGTAAATTCAAAATATAACTACCCAAGTCCTCATCTTGATTAGTCCACGACACATACACGTTTTTATTTTCATCATCATCCCCTTCTACTTTCACTAACACAGATTCAACAGAAATTTCACCTTCAGAAAATGTTACTGACCACTGAGGTAATTTGTCTTTCATAAAACCATGTAATTTATGTGCTGTTGCTAGGGACGGACCTGAATCATTTATATGAACTGTAGACGTGAATCGAACTACATGCCGGTTTATTCCTGCTTCCTTGCAAGCTTCTTCCACATCCATTAAACAAATATTATTGTCCTTCATTACTAATACCCCATGCAAAGTACGTCTACGTTTAGGATCTGGAGGTAAAGAGCTGAACTTTTTTGCTTCTGCTTTCAATAATGAAAGAGAAACATCGATTGGTATTTTAACTGGTGTAGGTATAATTGATGTTTCTCCATTGGCTGGATTGTAACATTTAATATTAAATTCTTGTTGAATTTTTTCCTTAAGAAATTCAATCTTGGCTGCTTCTCCATGTACCAACATTACATTACTTGGTTCACAATGCTGAATGAGTTGCATAATCCCCTTTGCATCAGCATGTGCAGAGAAACTCATATATTCCACAGCCATTTTAACTTCTACAACTTGACGATTTTCAAATTCTACTACCTTTGCACCATTTAATATCTTATGACCTACAGTACCTTGTACACAAAACCCAGGCATAATAATCATATTATTTTCATTGGGTGCCCACTTTTTAAATATTTGTAAACTTAACCCTGCATGTAACATTCCCGGAGTAGCAAATACTACCATTGGACCTGGATTATCAATGAACTGTCGATCAAATGGTTTAATATGTTTAAAATCGAACATGTTACGTTGCACAAATGTTTTCCTAATTTTCTGATTTGTCCAAGTTATAAACATTTTATAATAATTATTCGCTTTTTCTGTAAGGCCTAATGCGAAATAAATTGGAGCTTTCAAATTCATACGTTCCCAGTATGTTTCAAGTAATATACATAGTTCTTGGGCTCTGCCCAAAGCAAAAACTGGTATTAATACTTTACCTCCTCTATCTACACATTCATGAACTTTCTTTAAGAAATCTTTCTCCCTACATCGTTTTGAATCTCTAATAGTCGTGGCATAAGTTGATTCAGAAATTAATAAATCTGGCTTACATTTGTCTATCCAAGCTGCTCCAAGGTGTCTGTCTGGAGTCATATTGTAATCTCCAGTATAAACAACAGACTGAGATCCAACTTTAATCCAAAACATTGCTGCCCCTAAAACATGACCTGCATAATATGCTTTTATTTCAATATCATTGTCCACCATAACTGACTGATGTAAAGTCACTGCTATCACCTTCTTCATACAGTCTTTGATCATTTGTGATGTAAAAAAATTTTGATCTCCTTTTTTTTCAACTGAAACTTTTCTCATGTCTTCTAACAAAATAGGAGCAATAGCTTTAGTGGGATGCGTCATATAAATAGGACCAGTGTAACCTACCATTTCAGACATATAAGGTAAGGCACCGCAGTGGTCTAAATGAAAATGAGATATTATTACACAGTCTATAAAAGGTGAGAGAGATCCATCAGATATATATGAAAAGTCAGGAAATCTTCGTTCATCGTTATAACCCATATGCATACCACAATCCAACATAATATTCTTGCCACTCATTGATAGAAGAATGCAGCTTCTTCCAACATCTTGGCCGGCTCCAAGTGGAGTTACTTTTAACTCCGGCATTATTTCTATGAATGTGTCGGGATTCGTCAAAGACAAAAAGTAAAAACCATAATATATGTTTATACATAAAAAAACTTTCTAGGTTATGACCATTGACTATTGACTAACTAGGAGAAGACTGAAGACTCCTAATCATAAAATATATAAATAGAAGAAATGATAAGAACTCCCTGTTAAAACAATACAGCAGTGCTCACTATCGGCTGTTAGGAGAAGTAGTAAAAGACTTTGAAATTTGTAACGAGCGACTTTAAACTATAACGGCATAGAGATCCGTTCCATCGCGTTCCACATCGACGAAATAACCAGTTACTGAGTAACGATTGTGCTGTACTGAAAACACGGATTTCTTGTGATTTCTTGTTTATTTTAAGAAATCCGAGACTGGAAAGGAACAAAAAAAAGAACTAATATGCCACTGCGCGGTATTTTATTGTGGTATTTTGTCGCGGTATTTTTCTGGAGCTGTCGCGAAAGTAACGTGACAGAAGAGAAACCGGTATTCCCATCTCTACAACAGCAGGCCTATTCTCTCCACATCCAGTCCCCCACTCGATTTAAAAGTTTATAAATTCAAGTCAGTACGTCATTACTAGATTAGTAGATTTCTTAAATGCTGTAATTGGCTGTAATTTCTTTTTGTGCGCTGATACACCGGTTACACTTGTTGATCGTGATTTTGTTGAATTACAGAAAATGTAAGTTATGTTCCAGTGCATTAAATCAATTATTAGGTGTATTTATATATCTCTATGTGTGTGTTCGAAAAACCTGGAATTATGGTAAGCCTGCATATAACATATTTGGGACCAGAAATGGCTGGTGCATATAGATGCTGCAGAGCTACAGAACTGCCAAAAATTTCGATATATTTATTGAATTATTTTATACATTTAATATAGGTATTAATTTTTATAATAATTAATTTTACTATGACTATCTTTGAATTAGCGGTATGAGGTGTTCAGGGCCGCGTCAAGGGTAGCTGCCGCCGGGGCAAAGATTATGAATATATATTTAACTTTGGCCGGGGTGCGGAACTTTTGCCGCAGCCCTAGCAGCATTGTAGGTTATTCACCGAATAATGGAGCGATAATTCGACAAAATAAATATGGAAATATAAATAAACATTAATAATAATAAAAATGAATGTATTTTTCTTACACAATTAACAAAATACATATTATTTTAAAAACTACAATAATTAACAAAAAACCAACAATATTAAGAAAAACAAAGAAAAGCTAAGAACAGGAACTTAAAGGAACTCTTTTTATTTATATACTTCGTTTCCTAAGTCATTATTCAAAAAATAATTTTTCGGGCCTTATTCATTCTTGCAAATTCCTCAACCAAATCAAACATATCTAGGTTTTTTGAAATTTTTTTTCACTCACCCTAGTCAGCTGAGTGACACCCCGTCCCGGTCAGTTGCACGCGGGCCGCCCTCTTTAATCAAGTAGGAAAAACGCCGTTTCGTTGCTACTCGCGACAAATGTGATGACCAGCGACTAATAGATCGTTGAAGAGAACCTTTTAACTTGGCTAAACTAAAACTGTAAATTATAACAAGTCAACTGAGATGTGGAAAGTACTTATTTACTAAGGGGATCTGATCTAACTAACATACAAAAATAAAATAAAAAAAAAAGGGAAGAGATATATCTTGACTGACGTCTGCTACTAACCAACGGTGTCTTTTGCCGCCCCCCGGGTGCCACACACCTCTTGCATCCCCGGATTGGCGCGGCCCTGGAGGTGTTTATTGTGTAAAGCGAACGCCTCCGACCAGCAATTTTACAACTTACAATATCGGAGAACCCAATACACTAAACCAGACGAATTCTCTAATCGCTGTCGCAGTATTTTTTACATTATTTAACTGGTCCGCATGAGACAGTTCTATACACTGCTTTTACACTACTTAGAAAGCTGCATCGGTCGCAGTACTTGCATTTATTTAAAAATTTATTTGAGAGATTTATTTAAGAAAAAACTGCATTTGTGGGTTTAATACAAAAAATGCATTTTATTTTGCATTCCTTGTGTAATTTTTTATTTTGCGGCAATAAAGCGTGGCCAAAAGTAGAGGTGACATAATAAATACACCTGATTGAAAAAATAAAAACGCGATAACTTTAAAAGTTATATTTTCATAACACAATGGAATTAGCTTTATTGGGATTATACTAATATTATAAGCTTAGTTAGATTCCCCTTATTGAATAAATTATTTACATAAACATAATGACAATATAATAAAAAATAGATGTTTTATCCAAGATTAGAAATTACATCAAATTTTGCGGAGCTTTTGAATTAACGTTGAGAGGACATTAAAATCTGATACAACGGATCGTAGAATCGAATTAATTTTTAGAAAATAGGTAAAATCAACATTTGCAGAACACCTACTTTATTTTTTGGAACACCTGTTTGGGACCAAATATGGATATCTGTACCAGAAGAAATCCATTGATGACTATAAAAAGACCCATTTAAGTACCGCAATTTTTGTGCTTGCTGCAATGTAAGTTCAAACAGATGAAAATTATTTACATGTCTCCTTATATTCCTATTTAAATTCTTTAATCCTTACCGACTGGTTATTTGCCACCATGCAATGAAATATAAATTTTGGTTTAAATTTTTCCCTGCAACTAGGTGGCGCTTTTAAAAGTCATTGCTGTTTGGATGTTGGTACAAGGGGAATAACTTTCTTCTTATATATATTTTGTGATCAAACAGAAAATGGCGATTTCGTTTAAGTCGTGTAAATTGCTTCCTCAGTTATTCCGTAGAGTGTTTTTTGATAAGGCACCGTAGTGTGTATACTGTATTGGAATTTAAAGGAAATAAAACAGTAATAGTAAAAATGAGTGAATCATGTGAAAAAATTAAACACGAACAAGCATATTTAAAAGAAAATGCAATTCTAAATGACGACGTTGTCAAGGAAAAAGGCGCGCGCGCATCTTTAAAAACCGAACATCGACCGAAACTCAACGAGGGTGAAATTCCTCCCAAAAAAAGAAAAACAAGGCGCGGGAAATCAAAACGTCGAAAGCAATATATAAAAAATAGTCGAAAATCCAATAAGTTAATAAAACCCGAGGCCCCACACAATAGCAATCAGTTTCTTCTTGAGGACCATGGACTTATCGAAGAATTGGATGAAAATTTGAAGTCATTTGATCAGGTTTCAACGTCAACACTTGGTAGAACTAGAGATTCTAGTTTTAGTGGTGATTCAGATGGAGAGTTTTATTCTTCACCAGATGATGAAGAACAGTTCTTAATTAAAGACTTTGATGATCAGTATGAAAGCCTGCATGCTGAACGATTGCAGGCTATGTCTAAAACGGAGTTAATAGACGAATATATTTTACTTGAAAATAAGTTAGAACAGTTGTCAAAACGTTTACAAAAAAATAAAGACAATGAGGATGAAGAATCTGAAGATAATGTACCAGAATTAAAGAGAGAAGTGGAAAGGCTGATGATTGAGAATGAACGCTTGCGACGAGAAAATGACATGCTACGTAGTAAGGTACATGCTTCAGATTCTGAGGATTCAGAAACAGATTCAAGTGATTCCTGTAGCAGTTCATCAAGCAACAGTAGCAGCAGTGATTCAAGTAAGTCTGGAAGCCCAGTTTCAACTGTAGATTATACTCAAACCAATGGGCACATCTCTACTTCCCCAACCAGTGTAGATCCTGTTTAGTGATTAAATAAGCTAAACTATGTATTCTTAGTGTTTATTCACTTTTTGATTAGGTTTTTAATAACTAGGGCACCAGTGAAATAAAGAAGGCAGATGTGACAGGGGATGTATCGCTATAAAAATGTCACCTTTCTGCAAAATATAAAAACATATTATCTCCCAATGAGTCTAAAACAAAATAAGTACTGAGTTCCAGTCACAAAACTATCATACATTAAATGTTTTAATTTAGATATTTGCCGAAGGTACATAAATCTGACATTTTTATGTTGCAATCACATTCTTTCCAAATGCCTTTGTCAGACTATATTTATATAGTTCAGTTCAGCAATAAAGCATTTTTTTATATATAAATAGAAAATGGTTCGAAAGGAGCTGCTGGACAAAAAAAGGATTCACCATACCATTTAAATTTCATTACAAGTCTGGATACCTACTTGTGATATAAATATTACTAGACTGCGTTAGATGATAAAATGCTTTCTCACTGAACCCCAGTAGGTATATCTACTAGGTAATATTACTTTTTTATATATAAAAAAGAGGTACATTAAATTAGCCTGGTTAATTTGAGCCTTAATGAGTTTGACAACATAAAACATACCCAATATTAACTAGTTATTTTCATGATACAACATATTTTAATACATATTTCAGTGTTTTGTTTTTTCTTTTTATTTATTAATTATTAGCAATCACATCTTATTTAGTAGATATAAGAATAGCAGTTAATACAATGAAAACAATTTGTTTATATATTTATTATTTATTGGGTGTCCCAGTTTTATGCTGAAAAAATTCAGGAACATGTAGAACCAGTAAAAATAATGGTACTTTGCTATATAAACTTATTTCCAAAATTGTACAGTTTCTGAGATACAGGCTGTTGAAGTTAAAAAAAAATCTTAATTTAGGTATATCTTGACAGTAATAAACCAATTGTTTTGAATTTTATTTAGTAGATGCTACTATGAATCTTTACTGCCACAAAAAATTTCAGCTCAATGGGAATAGCCAGTGGCGTGCAACCTGCGGACTTGGGATCCTTTTCTAAAAAATTATGTTACGTCACTAGCTAACGTTTAAAATAATATGATATTTCGATGTCCCACCCATTTCGCTACAAAAAAGTAACCTTACATTTTTTCACAAAATGCACCGTTACGGAGTAAATCAATATTTTATGAAACCATGTCTTGTCCTTTCCTAACAAAATAATACCTTAAAATAAAATAATTTAAAATTATTTTATTTATTAAATTTAGTTTAATTTTTTAATTTAATTAAATTTGTTTATAATAATTAAAATAATTATATAATTATTTTATTTGAAGGTATTATTTTGTTAGGAAATGACATGACATGGTTTCATAAAATATCGATTTACTCCGCAACAGTACATTTTGAGAAAAAAATTGTAAGTATACTTTTTTGTAGAGAGGTGAGACATCGAAATATCGTATTATTTTAAAGGTTAGCCAGTGGCATCATTTATTTTTTTTAGAAAAGGGTTCCGAGAGCGCAGGTTGCACGTCACTGGTTATTCCCATTAAGCTGATTTTTGCTTGTGGAAGGAAAGATTCATAGTAGCATCTACTAAATAAAATTTGGTTTATTAGTGGTAGATATAAATAAAGATTTTTTTTCAACTTCAATTTTATTTCATTTCAGAAATGGAACAATTTTGGAAATAAGTTTATTTAGCAAAGTCCCATTAGGTATTTGGTTCACAATATACATAAATATTTAGCTTTTACTAGTTGAGAGTATACAAATCAGAAATAGATTGCTATCTCTAGTAATTGTTAATATTTACGGATTTTCGTCACTTACTGTAACATTTACATATACAGAATCACACATACTGTGACAAAGTTTGATCACTGTTGTATTAACCTGTAAAAAATATTTATAGGTGTTCCAGAATATTAACAATTCAGCTTTTAAAATTAGTTTGGGATATATAAGGTGCTTTACTTAACAGTGACAAAGTAGAGATTATTTTTTTAAAATGAAACATTTTACATTCTATGAAAATAGAGACTACTGAGTCGCAACAATGTACGCACTATATACTGAAACCTAGCCGTTTTGGAGATTGATAGATCCTAGAGCATGTAGGCATGAGCCTTTATAAATTTTTGACATAAGAAAAGTACATAAGGTGTACTTCCTTTCAGAATTATGAGGAATTTCAAAATAGCTCAAAGTTCTTCATATTATATTTTGGGAATTTCAAACAGCCAAACCTTTTTAATTCAAAATGGAACATCTTGTATCGAATATATGTATATAATTATGTAAAAATAAGTTCTATTTAATGTGACACGTTGATGATAAGTGTTGGGGTTACAGGTAAATAAAATATTGCGGCAGATTTAAAATTCAATCAGTATTGATCTATGCGCAATTGTATAAGTTGCTCCAAAGAGTTATTTATATTTTGAAGGACATCTACAGAAATAATTTGGAAAAACTACGATTCTATTTTTCAAATTCTCTTTAGTAGTGAAAGTTGTATATACTTGATTTTTTGTGTATCCCCACAATCCATCTTTGCTACAAAGCAATTGGTTCACCTCCCCCAATCCATCTTTCTGGGAAATAATAATTTAAGTGTCAACAGTGTACTTTCCCATTATCAACTTAAATTCATTTTTTTAGATGTTTGTTTCCATGGTACAACTTGATGGTAATTTTTGCAAAAAGTCCTTGAAAATTGAAGAATTACAGCAAATATCTCAAAAAATTTAAACCTCAACTCCTACAATGCCCATATCATATAAAAGAAAACTTAATTTTGCATAACTATGCAAAAAAAGACAGGTTTTCGGGCATTGGAAATTCCTAAAATGGAAAATGGAACATTGAATAGGCGATTTTAAAATTCTTATAATTTTGAGAGAAAGCACATATTATGTCCTTTTCTTGTCCCAAAAACCAAAAGAATAAAAAATTATAAAGGCTAATACGGGGCCTTGCATCTGTTAAAATTTGTATAAAATAACAATTATCTTTGGAACGGCCGAGTTTAAGCATACAGTATGCTATATCATTCAACTCAGAAATTTTACAGTTTCATAAACTGTGAAGATACAGGTTTATAAATATACAAATTGTCACTTTGCTACTATTAAACGAAATACCATATACTTCCCCAACTAATTTTAAAAAATGTTAATATCCTCTTTACTGTTTTGTTTTCAGAGAAATCCCGAGATAGATCGAACCAAATTTGAAGTGGCAACATGTACCCCCTCCCGTCCTCAGCACAAATATCAAAATTTTAAATAGGGAATAGGTGTCAAGTGACCCCTCATATGAAAAGTCTCTCAATAAAACTCTTGAACTTCAAATAAAAGAGACTTCCAAATGACATTTTATTATTTAAATTATTTTATAGCGCAATTGGTACACCAGAAGACATTGATTTGTTGATTGTTAATTAATGTATTTAAAAGAGTTAAAATAAACATACAAAACTTACTAAAGATGTTGAAAATGGCCACCATTAACTTCCATACAATGATAAAAACAAGATTCCGCTGCTCTCCTTTCATTGTGCAGAATTATTATTGGTTATTACATTCAGATATTACAGGCTGTTATGGAAATAGAAAAAAATTGTGAATTCTTTAAAAAAAAATGGATTTTGTTGCGAAATGACAAATGAATATCAAACATATTTATATGGTTGAAAAGAGAATTGAAAAAGCTTTCATATGAGGGGTGACTTGACCGCTATTCCCTATTTAAAATTTGGATATTTGTGCTGAGGGGGGAGGAGGGTGCATGTTACCAAGTAAAATTTGGTAGCAAAATATGTCCCCCTCTAAGCAAAAATCGACCTGCCTCGGGATTTCTCTGTAAACAAAACAGTAACGGAGTTATTCAGGGTGGCTCGTTTTCATTGAAATGCCCTGTATATATTTTTTTTATTATTATTGGGTATGAATAAACAACTAATACTCCTAATGAAACATTTGCAAGCTGCTCTTGTAGATGTATTTATTATTCTTGTAATGTAATTACAATTTTTTCAAAATGTTGTTGCTTCATTTTGAATATTACATTTATCTGCATGTTTTTATATAATTTATAGGTATATGTGAAATATGAAAGTCTATTGTAGTTATAATTTATTATAATAAAAGTTTAAATATTTTGAAATATTTTTTGTTACAACCCTTTTAACTGAAAATTTGTCTAAGAACTGAAATGCACTTGATTAAAAATCTATATTAGTTTAGTACGAGTAAACCGCTGGTATAAATATTGTACACCAATTACTTTATTGGTCAGTATTGCAGGAAAATTAAATGCATTGCTTAAAAAATTAAAATGAGTATTGCTTCCATTTTCTTAGTATTGCACCGCATTGGTTTCAATAATTTTTTTTTGTATATATAGAAGACAAGGCATATTAGTGGTGCTGAAAAACACTGTAGTGTCCTTTTGCTACTATCCGTCTGACAGTTATTGTGTAATTGACAGATCTTGCTTTTCCGCATATTTCCCTTTTTTCAGCATCTGCTTCATACATAAGACATGTTGCACATCGCTAATAAACTGGTTTTAAAAATAATATATTGAAGTTTCCAATTTCCTTGTTACATAATGGCAACTTCAAACTGCAAAAACTTTTATTGAAATTTGTTTCAAATAAATGCTCATTCTTCTAAATGCTTATTTTCAATAATTTTCAAGTAATTATAACTGCAAATAAATAGCAATAACGTGGTTTTGGAGACAACTAGGTATATCAAACTGAATGTTTTCAGAAAATTCAAGAAATATTTCTAATGTTACCAAAGCCTACTACAGGTCTCATTAAAAAAAGTTGAAGTTTGGTCCGTCACTGAATAATGAGTCGATCAATAAAAAAAATTGGTATAACACTATTACTTGCAGAAATTTTGAGGAGTAGAATTCAATCATGATTTTTATTTATCGGCGTGCTATTGAGCTATAGACTAAACTTATAAATTTTTATTCCAAAGTAGACTTTGATGCCATTAGAATCATTGTCGTTTGCATTTTTAACAGTACAAAAACTACACCCTGGAGACAATGAGCGGAGGTTGTAATTTTGTCACTGGATACAAAGGGAAATGAATAATGACAATGGTTTTTGTAGAACGATATTATGTAGTGATGTGTCAACTTTTAGTAACTGAACTGGGGTATCCAATAGAAAAAATGAGCACCATTACGCACAACGAAATCCTCGCCTGATTAGAGAAACAAGACCTCAAGTTAGATTTTCAGTAAATATTTGGTGTGGAATTTTATATAACAAGGTATTAGAGCCTTATCGTATTATTGATAAATTGACTTCTCGTACTTATTTACACTTTACAAAATGATTTGGAGGAAATGTTTGATGATCTAACTTTGCAAAATAATAAAAAAATTTACAGTTGTTTCAATAAGATGGATGCTCTTCACACAACGCTAGAATTGTACCTCTATCAACATTTTCCGAATTCGTGGAAAGGCACAAATGGTCCAGTTCTATGGCCACCGCGATCACCGTGCTTTAACCTCATGGATTACTATTTGTGGGCAGCTGCTAAAAATTATATGTATCTACAGTAGTCCAATGCCAACGACAGAATGAGATCTTGGAAACAATTTTAATAAATACATAAATTCAATAGATGCTGAGTACAGAGTAATGGCACCCAGTTCGAGCAGTGCAAATAATTGTTTTTCTTATTATAATAATCAATTCCTCAAAAAGCTAAAAATACGTATTGTAACAATAATTAACTATAAATGAATGATTGTCTATTACTTGTGAATAAACACTATTTATCGTTATTCGCGTGTATTGTCCATATTTATTGAAGAAAGTATCAAGTGTGATATATCACCGTGCTTGCAATTTCTTTCTGTATTTAGTGAAGTAAAAATCCAATATGGCGCCCATAAGAAATTCAAAAGTTGAATATTATTGCCAAAAAACTAGTAGGCCTGGAACATGTTTTAGTATTGTAATCGAAAGCTCTCATCAAACTACGTAAACATACCAAATTTCAAAAGTCTACATTTATTTCAAGAAAAGTTATTTGACATAAAAGAAACTGGCAAATTTTGTATTTTCTGGCATAACTCCCGAGCCTGGAATATATTGAAACTTGTTCACATATGTTGAATCAGCATGAAATTGAGCAACTTTTTCCTAATTTGAGCCACGTTGTATCTTTTACCGTTTCCGAGATACCAATGCTGAACATTAAAATTTTTCCCACCCTGTATATATACAGTGTGTCTACTTTTAAACGTATACAAATCGATAAAAAGTTTATTTTGTGAGATATTTTCAAAAACCTTTTTTGTTCGAAATGTTTGCAAAAAATGCTCCTTTTGACGTTATTTCTTCAGTTAAAATGAAAATCCAGGTCCAGATCCGGATCAATTTACCAAGTTTGAACACAAAATATAGAGAGTGTTCGTTTCCAAACCATGTTAAAGTTGAGGAAAATAAGGCTTCAAGCGTGCCATGGAATTATTTCAAAACAGTTGAAGAATTAACAGGACCACCCAAACTGTTGATCGACGAAATGACAAGAAATATACAAGATATATAGCGTCTGAAATTTTTTACTTTTTTCGATTTTTATGATGGCCAAGATTGCCTTGGATTTTTGAAACAATGTTACAAGTGTGAAATAATAGTATATTATATAAAGTTCATTCACGTTAAGTTTAAAGTGACGTCATTTTCAGTAATTAATTGTTTTCAATATTCGATAAACAAATGACCAATAAATTAGCATAGAATTTGCCACTTACAAAGAGTTTTATATTTGGGAACCCTTCTCTGCGTTGTCAAGTTTTTATTTATTTATATAAACTTAACTTAAAACTTAAAAATGTCACTTTAAACTTAACGTGAAAGAACTCTAATAAGGGCCGGTCTTTCCACCTCCCATTAAGTTCCTGATAACTATTTGGCAGATTAGACTGTGAAAACTGAAATGTCATATTCTAATCTGCCAAATAGTTATCAGGAACTTAATGGGAGGTGGAAAGACCGGCCCTAAGTCTGGTAAGTACGTTATTAACGCGCGCAAGTGAAAGTTGCAAACTGAGCCGGTGAAGCGAGGTTTGCAACTTTCACTTGCGCGCATTAATAACGTACTCGAGTGCGTTAAAAACCAAGTACCACACGCATTATATACGATACTTTATCTACAAGTATGCGGTCACCACATATATCTTAAAAATCAACAAAAGTAATAATTAAATCTGTATCGACGTTTCACCTTTAAAATGATATTAATATCAGTAACGTTTCAACAATACTTGCAACTGATATCAAGTAATTATCATTGTGTTGTATTGAATTAATGACAATGGCGTGCGGTAATGTACTACTTAACGCACGCAAATCAGTGCGGTAAGTATCACTGTACCGCATGTTTGTAGATAAATTTATTTTATCGATAAATTCGTGAACCGGTGAATTTTTGTTTTTATTATAATCATATGTAAATTAATAGGCATTACATTTTTCTAATACATATAATCTAATATAATATAAATTTTTGTTACAAATATTTTATATATTCATATTTATTTTGTTCCACATAAAAATAACATAAAATTAAAATTTGTTCATAAATTCAATAAAGGAAATATATTAACTCCATAGTTTATTTCTTTTTGCCCTTGGCCTTTACTTTTGAAAGGGGAGCGCTGGGATTTATACCTTTATAAAACTCCTTTAGCAGACACATTGCTTCTTCAGCTCTATAACCTCCTTTCACTGTAGTAGTTGGCTTTAAAATTTCACTAACATTAAAAACACTTTGCCCACCAAAACGATCATTCGTACAGCCAAATATCACACTTTTTACTTTCAAGTCATATAACGCAGCTGAGCACATTATGCAAGGTTCTACAGTAACATAAACACACACTTCTGAAAAAACAGAAAGTAAGTCTAAATTATTTAGCTCGCAATGGTACTTGACTTGGTCGATGCAGTTCATTTCTGCGTGGCGAGTTGCATTATGTGTTTTATTAACTGTATTTCGTCCCAGTCCTATAATTTCTCCATTGAAAATAAATAAACAACCCACTGGAACCTCTTGTGCTGCTAAAGCTTCATTTGCATAATGAAATGCCTGTTCCATAAATATTTCTTCTAATTCAGATAATGGAGGGATACTTGCTTTATTTGTAGTTGTTTGACAAGTAGTCATATTGGTTACTAATTTTTAAAATATTGTATAAGATTATTGCTTTTAAGAAAAGTTTCGGCCTTTTCTGGCCAATTCTGATTATTTACTGCTCTTGGGCTGGGGTGAGGCATGCGGACTATTCTTATGTTTAAATTATTTCTTTTACACAATTCTTTCGTCCTCCTTTCCATATATTCACCAATAGCTATAATAACTTCAGGATTTAATATGTGAATTAAACCCAAGTACCATGTCTCGCAGACTGACTCTAGATTCTTACGATCCTAAAAAGATAAATGAACTAATGGAGTAGGTAACAAAAATTGGCTATTTAAAAAATACAAAATATTAACAAGCATGAGTAGTAAACTTATTTTCAAATCTTGAAAACTAAAGCAATATTTCAATAATATACCTAGACAACAGTGCCGTAACGAGGGTATGAAGCGCCTGTGGCAAGTGTCTAACTTGCGCCTCCCCATAACCCAATAATAGCAAAAAAAAATATATATATATATTTTTAAAGTAGGTAACAAGTTAAATTTTACTTGGTGAAATATATTATATATTATATACTATTAACCTTACCATCCTCATCTTACGAAATGAGTTACCTACCTCCTACCTGTATATAAAATAATTTATTTATTTGTCAAAGTATTTGTATGAATAAATAATGTATAACCTAAATAAGAACTAATTTTTATTCATATTCAATGACGACAAAATAAAGAAATACAAAACATAGGGATATGTCAAAATAATATAATAGAAACATAAAAGAGTAAGAGTAAGAAAGAGAGGACATGTGATGCGCGCGCAATAATACAGTCGGTGTTGATAAATTAAAATGGTCAAGTAAAATAAAAACCACGCACAACTCTCAACTGAGACGGTATTTGCTTTGCGCCCCAAACCCAGTTGCGCCCGTGGCGGGCGCCTCTTTCGCCACGCCCTCGTTACGGTACTGCTAGACAATACAAATTAAAGTCTAAAAAGTCTTGAGCAACTTTTAAAAACTTTCTAGAGAACATTTTCTGTCAGATCTGTAATTTATAGAAAGGTGTAACCACAAGCACCATGTGGACACGTAGAGATAAACAATTTAAACGGACAATAAAAAAACAAAATATCAGTTGTTTATTTATTTTTTTGGTCTTGCGACATTGTCTCATACGTATTGTGGGTTATTTATTAATATGTTGTACATTTGTAACATACATTTATTATGGTATAGTCACATAAATCCTTTATGTGAGTATAAATATTATGCGCTCGGTGGTCGAGCAGTTAAAGACGCGAGAGTTTTTCAATTGCTCTCCGCGTTTGACGACGGTTCGAATCTCACCGTGGTCAACTTTTTCTAATTGCTCCAATATTAAATCTGTATGCATTAAAGCTGGTACCGTTCTTAATATGCAACTAGTACTGCAATGTCACTGTATAAATTTTTTTGGCTTGCCGCTTTTCTTGCATTTCCTTATAAATTTAAATTAAATATTTTAAAAAAATATTAGTTTCTAAACATTGTCTAATTATTACAGTTTACTTTAAAAACTTCAAAAAATGAAATTGGTTATATGGTTTTTGACTGATTCAAAAAATAAGAGGATTTAAGCACTAAGGATTAAGTTTTAGTTTTCATGATTTTTCCCTATAGTTAGCTTTAGTGGAGTGTCAAGCAGTAAAAGCAACAGGACTATCACATAAATCTGTTAAATATGTATCGAAAATTATATTTTACCAATGCAAATTATTTAAAAACGGACCTCAGAGATCATTTCATAAACTGAAATAAATTTTGTTAAATCATGACAAATACTTTAAGGAATCCAAACTTGTGGATATACACATGGTTTACATTTTTACCTTCATGCTTCTTATTTAATTCTCTTAAGACTTACTGAGCAGAAAATAATAAGATCTAAGACTCCTTACTGCTACACTTGGTTGTTTATTTTTTTAATTAATCAAAAACCACATAACCAAACTCAACTTCATGTCATTGGTAAGCATTTTTGAAGCGATACCCAATGATACGTCACAGTTAGGGGTTGCTATTTTAAGATATAGGGGATACATAATATGCTTGTTTTCCGTACAACTTAGAACAACTTATCATAATTATTCTGCTCAGTTAATTAATAAAATACCGAATTTTGAGTTTTTTTGAATAGTGAACTGTTTCAGAATGTGGATGAAATGTACTACAATACAAAAGATAGAAAAATTAAATATGGCGTAGAAATTTGAGGTATATTTTTACTGTCATGGAATGGTCATATACAGGGTGGCAGGGTGATGACTTGTATCTTTTTTAAATGGAACACCCCAATTTTCTTTTCATATTTGGCTAGACCTGTCAAAGTATAATACAATGATATAGTATTTGTGGAGGTTTTGATTAGTGGTTTTCCTTGTAGAGGCCCTCTTGTTCCAAAAATTGACGTAACTTTAAGGCCTGTTGTAGACACCAGATATGTTGTAAAAATTTTTCCACGGGAAGTTAAAGCCATTGTGTTCCAGGTTCTAACAAAGATCATATTATAATTTAATAATAAAATTTAAAAAAAGTAAATCTGCAGATTTCTACTGATCCACCTCTGAATATATACATCCGGTGCTAGAGTAGATTTCTGCAACTGCATTCTGCAGAAATTTCAAAAAATTTCAAACTTTGATTTTATACTATTCTTCAACGAAGCAACTTTCCACCACAAGAACGACTGTTTAAAAAATTGTAGATAATTTATTTGACAATGTCTGTTTGAATTTTTTGGCATTAATGAAACTAGGAATATGTACTGAAGGCACATTGTACCCTAAAACCATTTATACGCCTGTACCAGCATCACCAGCATATTTGCCTTTTGGTTAAAACTTTAAAAACCTAAAAAAATCGGAGATAGTTTATTTAACAAAGTCGGTTGAAATTTCTGGTATTAACGGGAGTAGAAACATGTACTAAACACACTCCATACACAAAATCATTTGTACCCCCGTATCAATGTGTTACTTTACACTTATCAATGTTGGCTGAACTTTGTGGCATAAACGCGACTAGAAATACCTACTGAAGACGTTTCATATCTAAAGCCATTTGTGTGCATTTTTGTCTTAAAAGCAATTAATTCCATTTGCGCACTAGGTATCTGTCCGTTGTATGGCAAAAATATAGCACACAACCTTTGGTTTTATAATAGAGGGCTATTATAAGTGGTGGGTGTATGTAATGTATTATGTAAGTACATACCTACCCTTTACAAGCGAATGAAAAAATTAAAACAAATCATGGAAAGTAATTTATAAAGGTCTAGTGAATTTTGGGAAAATATTTGTCAATCCTTTTTGAACAACCAACCCTAAAAGAATTATGTTGTTACTTTTCCTGTTCTCTGTATATGTTCTATATTTTTTGTTGCCCATGTGATGGGCAAATGTGACATAATTTGTGTACTATAATTTTTTACAAATCTTATGAAAGTATTTGTGTACCGCTCGATTTTAGATATAGAATATCCTTGCATATCTATTAAATATTAAGTTGATTTGTGAATGTCTGCAAGTGTGAAACACCAATGGTCACGGTTAATATGTAAGTAGTGGAAATATTCTTCATTTGTTAGACCTGCTGCTTGGTACTTTGCACAATTGTTTTAGCACCATCTTGTCTTGGGTATGTTTAAGGTAATTTATTTGTATAGTCAATACTGTTCGAGCCAGTACCGTATTCTACATTACGGAGAACCAATTTTCTATGTCAGCATTAGTTGTCCCAAGAGGCACAAAAGGAAGATACTTCTTTAAAATGGTTTCAAATAAAATCCTGTTGTAATAACTTTCTGTTGACTGGGTTTTTCTATATCTGGCACTTGCTGAATAATATATTTAAATCGTCTATAGAAAGAACTGCCTAAATTAATAGTAGAGATGTAGTCCTCGTTAGTCATTTCAGTCTGTTTTTGTTGTCAGTATTACAATAGATTTTCAAAACATTAGATATAGATTATTTAACTACAGGATCTGTATATTGAAAAGTACTACTGTCATTGTCATTCTATGGTTTTGAAATTAAATGCAGCAGCAAACATTTCTATTTATAACATATATAATTTTTTTTATATCTCTTACCATTATTTTAAAATAACGGAAACAGCATAAATGGATACGGGTATTTGCCAAGAAGCAGAAATTTACATACAGAATATATCTTAATTTTTCATCCCATTCATTACTATTAATAAATTTGTAGGTTGGTTGCATCTAGGTTTTCTTTAAATCTACGGAATTCCAGAATTGCTTTATAACATTTATTAGTGTAAAACTAAAATCAATTACTAGTGTCGAATATAGGCCATTTCTTGTTCTACTTTATCACAAAATATTTTAATTTGTTCAATAATAGTCCAATAGATGTAGAATCAGATTATCTGCTTATCAATTCAGCAATATGGGGCATATTTTACTATTTTTGAGTACTCCTGTATAGTAGAATAGTTTCTTTGTTACGAAGTGAGGTTTGTGTACTACATTACCTGTTGAATCTAAAAGTGAAATGGACAACGAATCGGACGTGATGGCCTGCATAATTTCTAATTGACCTTACTATAAAGATAGACTTACTTGAAGGGGTTGGCTGACCAATTTAATATATGTGATTTTGTCGTTGCCTGAAATACATGTCTATAATATCATCCGTGTTTCTATCATTAAGTCCTAACCATTCAGATCTAATCTTTCTCAAAACAGTATCAGATTTTATACAACGTAAATTACCTTCTCATATAATGGCACACGAAGCTCTTATCAATCTTCCTTCCCCTATTACTGATGGTTTGGTTTGTTTTAGTTTGTTAAACAATTATTAAACATGGCAAGTACGCCATTGTGTACGGGGTAATTATGTTTTTGCATATCTTACATTGTTATCAGACTCACCCATCACTTACATCGTCAGTACTATTTCTTAGTTTTGTTAATCCCGGAAATTTTACTGACATTGTCATTTAGTTAGACGTAGAGTTTTGGAAGAAAAACGAACGATGAACGATGCTGATAATTTAATACTTCAAAATAATGGCTAAATAAATGTTTAAAATGTGAAGTAAATAACAGTATATTCTCTAATTTAGTCCTTTTTGAATATACTTTAGTCATTATCTTGAAAACAGCTTAAAATAAGTATAGGGAATGTTAATAAAAGAATAATTAAAAAATACAAAGATATACAGGGTGTGCCATTTAAAAAAATATTACTTTGTATTCCGTGCTTATATGGGCCCTATCTATAATTTAAAATAATTTTAAAATGTGCCCCTTGTATTTGTATTTAACATTTTTCTGTAACATTTTAAATAACCGAGTTATGGCCCACCCATATACTAATGTACCTATTATATATGAGTGTAAATGGAGTCCCAAATAAAAATATGTTCAATTTGAAGACAAGGCCTGGTCGATAGTGAGTAAAGTGTGTATTAAACAGAGAAAAAGAATGGTGCATGGGTAGGCCGAAATATCAATATCTATAGGTGGGAGATGTACCACTGGTGGCAGAGTTCAAAGCTCTTGGCCGTGTTCCGCCACTAAATAACAAATTAAAAGTATTTTTCAAGTATTATGGTATTTATCTTTATTTAACTATTATGTACTAATATCTTGTCTTTATTTTTAAATTGAACATATTTTAATTTTGGGACCTGTATATACAACATATAATATATTCTATACAACAAAATGTACATGTTAACCTTCGACCGTCAGGAATAAATACTACACAGTCCGATTCTTTCTGAATTATCAAAATGGGCAGATGCATAAGACAAGTAACAATACGCTGAAGAAGATAAATAATAAAACAGAACGAGGGCAGAAAATATTCCAATCTGTTAAAATTACGTAACAAACTGAAAATATGCTTGAAACTACAATTAGGTTTTTTTCATATAACATCAAACATATAACTTTGTCAACGCATCATTGAATCTACCTATAGCAACTTCAAACACTGAAAACTTGCATTAAACAGACCACACAGGAGTCGGCACTGTAGATTTCAGACTATTATAATTATTAATTTTCCATATTTATGCCAAAAATATACCTATAGGCAAATTTTTATATATTCTCATCAAATATTTAATAAATCAATATAGTAGAAGAAATTCGTATTTTCACATACCGGGATATCAAAAATTATCTTGGTCAAGGGGTGGTTGCGGAATGTAAAACGTGTGTCTTACTTTAAATTTTTTAATATATTTTGTTGTGTCAGAGTCTGTCAAGTCATTGTTCTGAAATAAAATAAGACACACGTTTTACGTTCCACAACCACCCTTGACCAAGATAATTTTTGATATCCCGGTATATATGACTAGATAAAATAGCATTTTCAACTTGAGATGAGATATTTTTGGTCCAGCCCTCGCGAACAAAATTATTTGGTACAAAGGTATTGCAAAATATGCCATTTTCTAATATTAAGAATAGGTAGGTACCTGAATATTTTTAATTTCTCCTGGTGTTATATTACCTCCATTGCTTTTCATAAAAGCTAACGGGCAAAAATTACTAACAAAAGAATATTTAAAGAAGTTTTCAGGAGAACCACACAATCTACTAAATAAACCCCAAAATCTATCTCCACTCTGTTCTTTCCTTTGTGACGAGAAACCCAATATTTTTCTTGTAGGGCATTCTACTTGAGGTTTTTTAACTTCTCCATCAACTTTTAACCAATCCTGAACCCACCTTGGATCACCAAATGGGACACCAGTTTGACACATTCCAAAAGGGCCAGGATTCATACCAATAAACAAAATTTTTTTGTGTGTGGTACAGTACTTTTGAACATACATTTTGTTGGGTGCAAATGCATACTCTAGCGGATTATAAACATATTCAATAGGATGTTTTACTAGATTTAAAGCTCTCAACTCCTCATTTAATTTTATCTGTAATTGTAATAATTTATTTCCAATTGTCATTTGGACTTCATCTCTTTGCATTTGCAAATTTGGAAAATATTTTGAAACGTCAGTGGCACTGCAATTATCTACAGATAAATCAAGCAGATTATTTGATGTTTCATCCCTCTTAATTTTCTTAATTTTGCTTATCCGTGATGTATTTTCAAGAATCCTTTTTCCTAGCATATTTCAGATTTACTGAGCTACTCTTTATTTAGTTTATTATTTTTTTAATATTGTAACTCACTTGAACGGTATAACATAATATGTACGCTGCTTGCACTCCCTGGAATTTTTAACATTTGTTCCAGTTAAATATTTTAAATAACGGGCTGCTGCTCACAAAACAGAAAAAGACTGCTGCTGGTTTGCAACTTGCAACAAAGAATACACAAAATATCTAAAGCACAAAACAGAAAAAAAAATCTAAAGGAAAGACTAAAGATAAAGAATCTTTACAACATAGAAAATAAAACGCTCTATTAGTGTGACGTAGCGCCAGCCATTTTGTTCTGGTAGGTCGCGGTTCACGATCTAAACAAAGCCCGATTAACAAGGCAAATTTACAGAAAAGTGCTATTTTGACGTTATTTGAAGATTTTAAGGGGAAAAAACATCGAAAACGGTAAAAGTGTAGTAAATGTACCCTATAAACGCATTCATGCAAGACAGATGGGTAATAATAACTGAAATATTAATAAAATCTAAATTTAACATAACCTCACTTTATATAGTTTATTGTAAAAATAACTTTATTTAATGATTTTTACAGTACCAATTTTACATTCACCATGGTTATGTGCTGGGCTCCGGATTGCAAGCACTACAATCAACGAGAAACTTGTAGATTTTTTATATTTCCGAAGGACCCTAAGGAACCCAACCGTTGGAAAAACTTGTGAGGTAGGTTTGAAATATACCTTTTAATTTTGGATAGGTAACTGTTTAATACAAATATATTGTATATTTATGACACGTAGCGACGAACCTGGACCTGGTGCATTTTTATGCAGTTGTCATTTCCGTGATGGTAAAAGGGAAAGTGGGCCTGAAATCTTCTTGCACAATGTGACAAAGAAATTCACTTATACAAGTCCTGAAAAGAGAAAAAGAAGAGAGCAGAGAGTGGTAGTTCAGGAGCATCTGGAAGGCCTACCAGCAAAGCATCGACAAGGTTATTTTGAACCAGATGTATCATCTCCACCATCTGAAATGGAAATGTGAGTGATATTTATGTCAAATATGTATACGTTATACAGATTTCATTGCGTTGACTGCTAAATAAATACAGTTCAATAATAATTACTTGTCATAACGAACGATCAAAAACTAGGTTTGTCGATTAAACGGTTTGTTCGTTATGACAAGTGATTATTATTGCACTGTATTTATTTAGCAGTCAGCGCAATCAAATCTGTATAGGTATACGTATACATTTTTGACATAAATATCACTCACATTTCCATTTCAGATGGTGGAGATGATACATCTGGTTCAAAATAACCTTGTCGATGCTTTGCTGGTAGGCCTTCCAGATGCTCCTGAACTACCACACTCTGCTCTCTTCTTTTTCTCTTTTCAGGACTTGTATAAGTGAATTTCTTTGTCACATTGTGCAAGAAGATTTCAGGCCCACTTTCCCTTTTACCATCACGGAAATGACAACTGCATAAAAATGCACCAGGTCCAGGTTCGTCGCTACGTGTCATAATATACAATATATTTGTATTAAACAGTTACCTATTCAAAATTAAAAGGTATATTTCAAACCTACCTCACAAGTTTTTCCAACGGTTGCGTTCCTTAGGGTCCTTCGGAAATATAAAAAAATCTACAAGTTTCTCGTTGATTGTAGTGCTTGCAATCCGGAGCCCAGCACATTACCATGGTGAATGTAAGATTGGTACTGTAAAAATCATTAAATAAAGTTATTTTTACAATAAACTATATAAAGTGAGGTTATGTTAAATTTAGATTTTATTAATATTTCAGGTATTATTACCCATATGTCTTGCATGAATGCGTTTATAGGGTACATTTACTACACTTTTACCGTTTTCGATGTTTTTTCCCCTTAAAATCTGCAAATAACGTCAAAATAGCACTTTTCTGTAAATTTGCCTTGTTAATCGGGCTTTGTTTAGATCGTGAACCGCGACCTACCAGAACAAAATGGCTGGCACTACGTCATCAGTCATCACTAATAGAGCGTATTTGCTATGCTTCACAAAATCAAGTCTATGCACAAAATATAGAAGAACAGAAGACAAAATAAATAAGTGAGCATATAATAGAAATGGAGTGCGCAGTACTAGAGGTGGAAATGGTGGAACCCCGGATTTCTTATAGCGGTTTTACACAGTCCAATAAATTCATGAAGTTTTTGACCTTGAATTAATTCACGTGTGTAATACACGAAATTGCCGCGAATAAATTGACGACAATAAATTGATGAATAAATTGTCAAAATAGAACTAGCTCTAATTTTTCAACAATTTTTTAGTGAATTCTGGCTACATTTTTATTTACAATGTTACTACCAACAGTACCAACACCAATGCCAACAGGTCAAATACTTTGTTTTGTGTCGGTTATAGGTTATACCAAGAGAATTTGTTTAGATATTATACCATAGACATGGTTTATACCTATACTCTTACCTTTTGTTGAGAAAAGCATCAGATATTTATCAGAAAGTTGACTTGTCAAATTTAGAAGTTGGTATCAATTATTTAAAGGTTGACCCTCCTGATTACTTACAATAAAAAATTGGACTGTGTAATACACTTCAGACGCTTTCAATAAATTCATCAATTTTTTCATGAAAAAATTCATGAATTAATTTATGAATTTATTGGACTGTGTAAAACCGCTATTAGTTTAAGAAATTCGTGGGTGGAAGGAATCTGTATGATTCTAGTTGTATCATGTATGATTCGTATAAATTATAGGAATCAATACAACGTTTCATGACATGATGCTAGTATATAATAATAATAATAATAATAATAGAGACATAAAGTTACTTCAAATAATTCACGGGTATCGGTATCAGTATCCGTAACATAACTAGATACGTTGCCAAGCGAAAAGGCTGTTAAAGCTTATTTTGTACCGGTAAGCGTAAACGCAACGTAGGTCATAACCTAAGAAATTTTTGTGTCAGACATAGATAATAGATACGTGTCAGATATCCCCTGCGTTAGTTTGCCTTATACTTACTTATATTGATCATGTTCGACTTTTTGCCTGAATTTTTCCACAAGAAGCTGAACCCTCTCTTTCAGACTCCTCCCTCACCCCAAACTCCTTGCATGTAAGCTTTTGTATGCTTTTTTGGATATCATCCCATCTGTTGGGCTGCATGTATGGGTTTTGCCCCGCCACTTCCCGCATTAGTATAATCTTTTTCTTTTCAGCACTGCTGACGATAGCGACCACATCCTTACAATTTTGTTTTGAGAATATTACACAAGAAGTCATAAACAAATTAACCCAGAAAAAAGTTAGGTTATCTGCTTTTGACACAAGCATGTGATTCGGTCGGGATGCGTAACCGATAGGATAGGGAGGGATACCGTGTGAGGGCCGTACCCACACAGCACACTCTCTCCATAGGATATCCTAATCAAGTCCTGATATCCCTGCCTGGGATTATTATCCTGAGGATGTTTTCAGGACAAATTTATAAGTCAACTTCATCCTCAAAATGTCCCAGTAGAGGATATCCTAGGCAAGTCCTGAATGAATATCCTGTAAATATCTCTTGAGGCTATTATGATCCCGGTAACATCCGCAATGGAAAGTCCTATATTCATCAAGTCTGGATATCCCATAAATATTTGGTGAGGCCATTTTTGGGCATATTTTGAAAAATAGTTATAATTTATTGGGAGATAAATCTAAACAAATTAAACAAATGCTAAAATAAGGTACCTATACCCAAGGATTGTTAACTGTTTACAGGATTACTCGATCGCTCAATTTTGTCATCCGCCTTTGTGACGTCATAGAAGATATATGTAATCGAATTGTCAAAATATACCTATTTTGTGTTTGTTATATTTCACATTTGCAAGAGAATTTTCGTATTTGAATGATTATTAATATTATTATTTATTAAAGTTTGTAATAACAGTATAACATTTCTACAAGTTCGAGATCTTTGGATCTTTGATGACGTCACAATTTTGGATTACATTGTAGTATAGGGATCGAGCAATCCTGTAAACAGTTAACAATCCTTGACCTATACCTACCTACATCAGTAGGAAATTAAGGTGGCATGTAACTAAAACAAATTATTATATTTCTCTCATAATAGCTAAGTGCTACGTTACGAAAAGGGTAATAAAAATAATTATGCCATAGCTTTTTTGAAATTAATATTGAAAGAAGCAGAAAATACTTCTAACTTAGATACGGACTCTGAAAATTTAGATAATAATAATAGGATAAGAAAAGGGTTAGACCTTTGAGATTATTAGACAGTGATGATGAAAGTGATTGTGGACGTCACACTAAATAATAAAATACTCTGTAGACCACCACAACCGAGAGCAAAGCTGCCTTTTGGAGAGGATTACACAGGAATAAATGAATTACCCGCAATATTTTAGAATATATTATTTTCACTAATAAATTGTTTTATTTTCCAGTTCCTTCTTGCAAAAACTGAATGCATAGATAGAAGTGCATTTTCAAAGTGATTCTATTTAAAAAATTGTCTCATATTTATACATATGTATAAATCAGAAAATAAATGATTTAGATTCTCAGGGCACGACAAGTTCAAAAATAATCAAGCTAAAGTGCATTAAAATCCCAATAGACAGCCTGAAGAGTGACACGCCAACGTGTCCTTATAGAACAGATAGGCGTGAGTTCCTGTGGATTGGTATATTTAGCAGCATACCTGGCGTGTGATGCGTCACTCCACATGCCGTCTATTTGGACTTTTAGATTGAATAACCTAACAAAGGCAGTAACCATTCCTCCTCAGGACATTTCCACATTTGTCCTTATCCAATACTCCAGATGTCCTGAGGATATTAATTAGGATGTCATTAGGACATTATCAGTAAGATCTGGGCTGTCCCATTTGGGTGTCCTAAGGATATCCTGGAGTTTTTGGAGGACTTCCTTAGGATATCCCATATGTCCAAAGAATGTGTACTAAGTACATCCTGAGGATGAACCTGTGCTGACTGGGTAACGTTACGTTGCACGTACGGTATCGCGGCTTCCGTATCGCTTCTGCACATGCGCAATACGATACCGATAAGGATACCTATTAAAAAATTCATAAGCTTTATGTCTCTAATACTGTTTCAATTCGTCGGCTTCCGTTAATAATTCGTATTCCGTATTTTTCGTATCAGCATCTATCACGTATTTTGTTTGTCATCTATGACATGAGACAACAGACAACTAATACGCGATTCTTGCTAAGCAATACGCTACCTACTGGCGGCACGCACAACTAACGCATGTGGTATTGGTTCAGTTTTGCGTATGTATGTCTATTGTGAATTTTGAAATATCCGTTGTTATATTAGTTAATTGCTTTGATTAGATATGAATCATTATTGTTGTGAGCATCATTATTCCTCTTGGACAATGAAAAACCCCGAGATCAGTTTCATACTTTTCCAAAAGCGGGAAAATCTGGAGCTATCGCGGAAACTATAAGTTGGGCATTAAAGAGTTACAGGAGACAAACATGGATAAAGAAGCTAAAGAACGCAAAGTAGAGTGTGTGCTCTTTACCTTTCTCCAAGAATCACTAATTTCATAAAGGTATGTATGCCGTATGTCCAATAAAGAATTTGACATATTTTGAGGTTAAGTTTGATTTTCAGATTGAACGCTCGAAAAATATTGAAATCTATTTTAATTTTATATCCCTACTTACCCCTTTCAAAATAGTTTTACAAGCTTTTTACCTGGTTTAAAGTTCTCAACAACAAATATTTGATGAATAAAATTTCAAACGTCAGTGTCAGTGAACATAGGTTAGTATAGGTTTCTGCCATTTTGGCGCTACGATCTTAAAATGAATCGCGTATAACACAATACCACAATTGTCAACGGTGACCACTTATAGCGCAGTATACGCGATTCTTGCTAAGCAATACGCTACCTACTGGCGGCACGCACAACTAACGCATGGGGTATTTGTTCAGTTTGGCGTATGTATGTCTATTGTGAATTTTGAAATATCCGTTGTTATATTAGTTAATTACTTTGATTAGATATGAATCATTATTGTTGTGAGCGTCATTGTTACTCTTGTACAAAGAAAAACCCCGAGATCAGTTTCATACTTTTCCAAAAGCGGGAAAATCTGGAGCTATCGCGGAAACTATAAGTTGAGCATTACAGAGTTACAGGAGACAAGTATGGAAAAAGAAGCTAAAGAACGCAGAGTAGAGAGTGTGCTTTTTACCATTCTCTAAGGATGACTATTTCCATAAAGGTATGTATGCTGTATGCCCAATAAAGAATTTGATATATTTTGAGGTTAAGTTTCATTTTCAGATTGAACGCTCGAAAAATATTGAAATCTATTTTAATTTTACATCACTACTTACCCCTTTCAAAATAGTTTTACAAGCTTTTTACCTGGTTTAAAGTTCTCGACAACAAATCTTTGATGAATAAAATTTCAAACGTCAGTGTCAATGAACGTAGGTTAGTATAGTTTACTGCCATTTTGGCGCTTCGATCTTAAAATCAATCGCGTATAACAAATGTTATGTTATACTGTGACTTATAGATTTTCTGTGGTGATGACAACACCATAGATTAATTGACAACACAACTATCCAACTATTGTATCATGGTTTGTGGTTTGTAGGTTATTTAAATGATATAAATAATTTCTAATTTTTGAAGTAATAATTATTCAATATTGTTTGTATACTTCCTACAATTAATACATTTCGCTGCTTTTCAAAATGATGCAGCAGTATATAAAGGAACTAGAACAAGTATTTATACATCCTTAACCAAGATAAATTCTATAGTTTTTCATTTGCAGGAACCTTTCGATGCTGAAGAATTTGTAGAACGTCTAGCCTGGAGAACTATTGCCGAAACAAAAAATGATGGTGATGATGGAGACTTTAATCCGGCATTGTTGCATGAATCATTTGTAATAGCTATTAAGTATGGATATGCCTACATTATGAGCATTTAGAAATTATTAGGGTTGGGCGGATAATAAAGCATCTGTTACTTTGTATTCGTTACTTGCAAATATCCGAAGTACCGAATACCTGCTTACAATCTACTTTTATGCTATTATTTTATGTGATCTTACTGATATTATAATATGCAGTAATAAGTATGCTTAGTAATCAAGTAGGTGACCTACCTACTATTTAGTTTGATCTTATGAATTGATATAAAGGTAGCAGTTATCGATATTTATGAAACACAGTAATCATATGTGTAGTGATCTACTATTAACCTTTCTATTTTGTATGATCTTATGTATTGATATAAAGGACCTACCTACCGATTGCCGATGTTAATGAAATGAAGTAATCAGATGAGTTTCTACTATTTTCAGGATTGGCAAAACATAAAAGCAAAATATCCAGATTGAAAACAAAAAAAAAATATATATGTATATGTATATATATAAATATAAAAATATATAAATAGACAGTAGGGGTTAAAGAGATATTACAGACTTTTTAACTTTTTGAGATACCTATTACAGATTTTTATGATTTTTCGAAAAAGTTGCCATCAAATTAGCTGTGAATGTGTAGTAATTTTTCGAAAAATTCTTGGAAATCGGACAAAAATCTGTAAAATCTAAAAAAGTTATAACTTTAACCCCGACAATGCCTACATGAAGAAAAAGAGAACTAAATTTTACATAACATGGAGTAAAAAAATACAGGGTGTTCAATTCGATTTAAAAAAGTTTCCGTGGTTTGAAACTCAAAATGTAACATGAAAAATGAAACACTTAGTATATTATCTTTGTGTTTATTTCAATTGTGGAAAGTCCTCCACTTTATGTTCTTTCAACATGGCAAAGGGAGAATAAAAATGTCCTATATGAAAAAGTTAAAGTGTACCTTGCATATCCTTGCAGCGTCAACATTTTTTAAAATGTAAAAGGTGTAGGGTATGCTACGTGTTTTCCACCTAAAATCTCATTGTCTTTCCAAAAATCTAAAAATCTGAGTACAGAGTAATCTTGAATACCCTATATATTGCCAAATATTTTTAGGTAATGCAGGAGGAAATAAAAATAACTTTGGTATCAAAATGTTTTTTCTATCGTCACATATGTACGACATTATGGAAAAAAAACGCACTAATGCCTGTATACGGGTTGACAACAGAAAGTGGGTGTATCTTTTTTATTACTTCTGATAAAAATTTGAAATTTGGAGGGCTTATACTAGACTAAATTAAGAATTTTTTGGGATCATTTTTAATTCAAATTACTTCTGATTTGACCGGAAGTGACACTAACTTTTTTTTTACATTTTGAGAATCAGTGGATCATTTTATATATGATAATGCAGAACCAACAGATATTTTGATCAATGTTTAGTTTTAGTTGCCTTAAAAATGATGTGATTATGAAAAACTTTTTTAATGTTTTTAACTTAATTTTTTAAGATTTAAAAAAAAAATTGTATCAAAAATTAAAAAATTTTTAGTATCTTTAACTAAATAAGAAAGTACCCACTCTAGTTTCGTTTGAAACAAATGTGTATTTAAGAAAAGACGATATTTTGACATTGGATTTAAAAAAATACTAAAGGGTAGAAGAATTTATCATAATTACAATCCAAAACAAAAGTAATTTATATACAATAGTATGGGAAAGTAGGAAAACAGTTATAGAAAATACAACAAAATTAAATACAGGTGTTACAGTATATGAACGGGTCATAACTTGGCAAATTAGAAATTATTTTTTAAGTGGAACCCTATATATATTTTAACACAAATTTTGCATTGAACCATATAATTGAATATTTAAGTTTAAGTATATCGAATCAAACTTAAACGCAGCTGTTGTGGAGATGTTTGATGTTTTACAAAAATGTGTTTTACATATGAAAGGCTTGTATGAGCCTAATAACTTTTTAGCATAAGAACGAATCATTTAGTTTTTTGCACTTGCAAAGGACATAAGGTGTGTTCACTTTCAGAATTATAAGAAATTCGAAAATAGCATACTAAGTGTTGTAGCATAACATACAACTTTTATAATTTTTAATCTTACCAGTTTAGGAATTTCATATACATACTGCGATAACCGCGAAAACCTTTTAATTTAAAATGGAAAACACTATTTTTTACATAGATTTATGGAAAATTAAGTTTCCTTTAATATAATACAGGTATTGTAGTAGTTGATGTAACCATTTTTTGAAATATATGTTGAATGTTTTAAATGAGAAATTTATTTTATTTTTAAAGGCATTCAACAGAAATGGTTGATGTGTGATATTTTATATCAATAAAAAGAAAACAGAAAATCATTAATCATTACATCAATAGAAAATTACATGTTTACGTGAACAGGGCAGTAGTTCATAAGTTGATCAAATAGATTGGATGACTGATTAAATATTTATTCCACGATAATTGGAAGTATTTAGGTATGTACTATTTACATATTTATTTTGGTATATATCCAAAAGAATAAAACAAAGAGATAAGTATATTATTAAAGAAATCCTCTGTTATAATCTAGTGTATACTATTTGCATGTCCTCGGCGTTAAACTGTATTAGGTATCCTGGAATTACTATATCATCATTTTAAATATGAAAACATTTAATAATATAAATATTAAATTATTAAAGTGTTTATTTAAAGTTACTTACTGGTTTTATTTATTTTTTAGAAGTCATCTTATAGTTCTGTATTTTTTTGTATTAAAAAAATAATATTCCAATTTTATTATGATAAATAAACCATAATTGTCAATATAATTGAATGCTGGAAGGAATTCTGGCAAATAGAACTCAATGTAATATTATTGACTTATCCTTTTAAATAATGAGCCTATTTCCTTTATTTCCTAGGTTATAGGTAACAACTGAAACTTTATTAGGTCATAATATTTAAATTATTTCGTTAACGTTATATCTCTTAGTTTAATTTTTTGAGCTTAATACCTAAATAAATATGTAAACAGTTTAATAAGGCCAATAAATAATATGAAAAAATTGCCACTAAAATCGTTGATAAAGGATTTACTATCGACCCACTAATATGCCTTATGAAAGTACTTATTTGTGATACTCAATCTGTATATTTGTAATTTTATCGATAGTAATATTACAAGTAATTCGATAATATTGGGTTGTGTCGATAACTTGTTGCATAATAACAAAATAGTGCCAGTTTGAATAATCTGACAGCTTATTGAAAAATTATTTTGTTCAAGTTACATGGTTTGTTATTGCGTAAGAAGTTTTAAAACTATAACCTATTTTTTTAAGTACATGTGTTATTTGATTGCATTATTTTTTGAGTAGATTTTAAAAATAGAAACCAATATCTGTAGCTATGACATTTCACTATCAAATAAGTTAGACAGAACCGTGGTCATTGTTGCATTGCCTAGTTACACTACTATAGTATAATATAATTGATTTTGTACTACTGAAATTATACAAGAAGTATTCCGATTGGTTGATATTAATATGAAAAAATAATCATTGAATATTTTCAGGGATTTAACTCTTTTAGAAGAACGTCAACAAAAAAAATGTGAAAAATTGGAAACAGCTGTTCGAGAGGATGAGGCCATGTTCTTTCAAGAAATTTATAACCTATTAGAGCAGAATAAGGTAGAAATATTGCTAAATCATATAATATATGAGTTAATATATATATATATATATATATATATATATATATATATATATATATATATATATATATATATATATATATAGATTTGTTATACCGCTTATACAGACCCATTTTGCTATGTACTACCTACGTTACTAATCCATTTTCGACGTTGTCAGACCCGCCAGTGGGTCTGGTTACGTTTCATGTTTTTTTTTTAATAGTTTTAAGTATATTATAGTGAGGGGAGAGTTTGGGATTTTTTTTGTTTGGACTGAAAAGGCGGTTAAATATCGTAACATATACAGATTTGGTTCACTGAACGCTGGTGCAGAGGGCGCGCGTCACGTTTCTGTATATGCTGTGTATTCCAGAATGTAGCGCTGTTAGACCCACCATGTAATACTGACTGTGTCAAGCCCGAGATTTGACAACACTGTTAACACATGCAAGTTTAATATTATTTTTCTACAACCGAGCCTAAAGTACAAATTAGTGCTTCCAAGAGTAGCACTTTTCAGAGGAACGAGCGTTTTGGTTACTTTGTGGCTCGCTGAGCGGCAAAGTGATGCGCGACGCTTAGAGCGGCATTGTATCACTTTGCGCTCTTAATATACAAATAGCTATTGCAATTCTTAGCATTCGAAAGAACTCAACAATAGAAATGATCATATATTATCAAAATCCCAGGTGAGACAGTGTCGCGGCACCCGCCTGATTCGCATTTTTTTCTTTGTTCGGTGAAGATGATATGCTATTAAATTGCTACCTTTTGGCG